>CM037474.1:9331629-18841987 GCA_021014325.1 Plazaster borealis | reverse complement strand
GCTTTATGAAATTGGGCCCGGCTGTTAAAATAATGAAAGCTGTGAGACACCCATTGGGCGTAGATAAAGTGTTACATCAGAACTGCGCATTACTATCATTATTATATCACATTGAAAACTGATAGAAATGAGAACATTTACTTTGAGCACAGCTAATTATATGGCTGTTAAAAAAAATTGATGACAAATATCATTCATTGGATCTCAATTGTAATAAAAATTCATGGTGAATGAAAATTACTATTGAAATTGCAGAGCAAACTAACGCAAAGTTTAACCACCTCTGATATGCTTTCATAAATTTGTAACAATATTGACTGTGTTTTGTATCTATTTGCAGATAACGACGAGTGTAGTAACTCCCCTTGTGTGAACGGTGACTGTGAGGATCAAACCAATGGTTTCATCTGTACATGTAGACTAGGCTGGACTGGTACCCTGTGTAATATAGGTATACATACACAAGATTTAAGTTCTCCCTCTTACATATCCCAAACCCCCCCTTTTGAATCAAATTTGTCAGTTTACCAATGTAATTTTTGATCAGTTTTATAAGCAAATGCCTTTTTTCTGTAAGTGGTGATTTGTTTTCAGCAACATTTTTTGCTTAAAGGCATCGTACACGTTTGGTAATGACTCTGATAATTAATGGCAATAAAAACTTACTTGGTAAGAAGTACAGCAGCTTTGGATAGTATAATGCGTTTTGAGAAACTTTTCACTACAAAGTACTGCGGTTATGGAAAAATATATCACTTTTTATCCTCCAAAACATTTGAATCAGAGTGTGTATTCCAATGCAGATTATTCTTCCTGCGTGGACATATCCGCTCCAGATTTTTCGGCAAAATCTCAAAAACTCTACCACCTTTTGAAATGAAATTTTCACAGGTTAGTTTTGTGGTATATATCTACAACTTTATAGGTTTGAAACAAACAATAGGCTCCAATTACCAAACGTGTACGATGCCTTTAACAAAGTTTATGGCTATACAAATTATTATTGTTTTGTTGGGAAAGTAAAATTTACCCATGAAAAACACGAAAGTAACATAAATCTAACAAATCCACAAAGAAAACCTGAGAATAAGACTTAACCTCCATTTGCAGTAACTTGTAAACAATTAAGAATTTTGCTCAATTGGTGTTCTTGTTATCATTACACCGATACAAATTCAGGCGTGATTGGCAAATGGCATTTCTAAAAAATAAGCATCCTCGTCTCAAGTTTTCATTTTGTTTCAATGTTAATTTATTATAAAAAAATTAAAATTGTATTTATGACAAATTGTTATTGGTATTTTTATTTTCAAGAAATTTGTATAAATAGAATTTACAAAGAAGATTTGATTTCATTAGAAGTCTTTGTTCGAGTTGTTTTTTCGTTTTTGATACATACGAGACTTTCACAGTCTATTCTTGCTGTTGCCCCTCAGATATTGATGAGTGTGCAGACGACCCGTGCCAGAATGGAGGCTTCTGTACCAACCAAGAAGCAACATTCCTCTGTAGATGCCAGCTAGGATGGACTGGAAAACTCTGCGACAAGAGTAAATTTTTTCTTTAAAAACTTTTGATAAGTATATTTAGGTCATTTTAATTTGCAGATTATGTAATATTAATGATGATTCAATGACATTGCAAGTTTACAAATAAGCCACAGAGCCTGGACTTCCTGCAGGCAAAAATTGTACAAAGCTTGATGGAAAAAGTATAAACATTTTACATTTGATGAAGATTGCAGTGTATGATTTTGATTAAAGAGGGGCTCCAAGGTAAAATTCAGTTTTCTGATGCACTAATTTTCCAGAGGCCTCGTAAACGTGGGGAAAAAATAACAAGTCTCTTACCTCACGTTGAAATGATGTATATTGTCATTTTATTTGATACTCCTTTATAGAGCTACCTAAGCACAAAAGTAGCTAAGCACAACAAAATTATGCTTACCAGAATAAGGTTACCAGCCAAACTACCATGTCACTTGTACAATTTGTGACTGGTATCCTGCTCATTTCTGCTTAGCAGAACATTGTTAAGCAATATTTTTTGCTTAAGCAGCTCTATGAAATTGGGCCCTGGAAGGGAAGCAGTGACAAACAATGCCGATTGGCTCCCAACAGCCCGAGTTGATGAAGGGTAACAATGGATTGTTCATCTTAAGAACAGATGTTCAAAATAATGTATTCTTCTTTGTATATTTGGCTCGCGGTAACACCATGTGTATATATCTACTTTGCTGTGTAGATTTTTGTTCTTTGAGAACTTGTTTTGCTATATTCTACTGCCGCGGAGTAAATTTCGGAATTCGGGAGGTTATTCTACTGCCGCAGAGTAGATTTTTCGGATATAAACATGGTGTTACCGCAAGCCAAATATACATTGTTATATAACACCCAAGCAGATTCTTGCCATTTGATTGGAGGATTGTCCGTCAAGTGATAGCAAATAAACGTACCATTGCACGCTACGTCATTCACCGTGCATTTTTCGTTCATTTCACCGTGCATTTTTCGTTCCATCCGAATTGTTCTATTGCACGGTGCGTACCACCACATCACGACGCCCATGTGTCTCAAAATAGCCGTACAGAACGCACTTAGTCACTGTTGAATCCAAACAAGCCCAACCAAAAGAAATGAGTCTAATGTCACAATTAAATATTGTACGCTTTGTTTGTTTGTTTGTTTTGAAAGTTGTATCCTGCAATCAAAATGACAAAGATCTACTTGGATGTTATATAAAACAAATAATGAATGTTTTTCATTCGTGCAATAGTGCGAATACTTTCATTCGTTGAAAGATGGAATGTTCCGTTCAACTCGGCTCCGCCTCATTGAAAAGAACATTCCATCTTTCAACTCATGAAAATATTCGCACCATTGCATTCATAAACATTCATTATTTGTATAATACCCACCATTCAATGCCTCAAATCCCATATATGCATTCTTCTTTGTTTTGCAGATATTAATGACTGTGCTGCCAGGCCTTGTTTAAATCGTGGTCTGTGCGTTGACGGTATACAAAATTTCACCTGTACATGTCTGAATGGTTATAACGGAGACCGCTGTGAAAATAGGAAGTTTAATGTCTCTTCATCAGTCTCTCTGTAATCTTGTGCTCAATATCATGACCAATGATAGTCGGTTGAAAGGTACTGGACACGTTTGGTAATTGTCAAAGACCAGTGTTCTCACTTGGTGTATCCCAACTTATCGAAAAAAAAAACAAGCCTGTGAAAATTTGGGCTCAATTGGTCATCGAAGTTGCGAGAAAATGATGAAAGACAAAACACCCTTGTTGCACAAATTTCTGTGCTTTCAGATGTCTGAGAAAGGCTTCAGGCCTGAAGTCTTTCTCAGACTCAAATATTTTAGTGAGAAATTACCTCTTTCTTAAAAACTTCCTTACTTCAGAGGGAGTCGATTCTCACAATGTTTTATACTGTCAACAGCTCTCAGTTGCTCGTTGCCAAGTAAGTTTTTATGCTAATATATATATTGACTAATTACCAAACATGTACAGTGCCTTTAAGTGGGGTGGTGGCTTATCCTGCCTCTCACCTCTATGGATCTCAATTTCGAATCCCTCATAGCCACACCTTGCCACGTAGAGAAGGGATTTATAAACGCGTTTGATTTCACAAAGCTCAAAGTCTGACCTTAAGATGGGTTGGCCCTAAAATTAGTCTTAATTTCCGAGCAAAATTTGATGTTGCCATCACTATTGCGATATGGATAACTCATCTTATGATGAAGCTTTATTCTTTGTGAAATCAAGTCCTAATTTGGGTGTTTTGGGTGAACATCAGTACACAAATATTGGATGCATATGAGTGCATCAAAATTTGCTTTCAAAATTAAAGAGGAGGGGATGGATTTTTTTGTTCGTTGTTCCTCAACCCTAGCCAAAAATTGATATAGATGGTTACACCGTGATAAAGGTCTATTTGAGCCACAGCCCTTAGTTTTTATGAATAATTTATGCCAGCTTTTTCTCTTGAGAAAAAGTTGCCGTAAATTATTCATAAAAACTTACTCTAAAATACAGATGATTTAACCGATACCCTTGTTATCCCCCATGGTAGATATTGATGAGTGTATAAGTAATCCATGTCAGAACAACGTAGACTGTATTGACGGTATTAACAGTTACCAGTATAGATGCATCACAGGCTTCATTGGGATCCACTGCCAGAACAGTAAGTAGAAAATTTGATGCCTTTTGTTTTTTAACATTTGTTTCCGTTTTCACCATTTTGCTGAGCAGATTTAGATATAGATGTAACCATGGCTTTATCATAATCCTGCCACACTGAAACAGGTCAGGAAGACATGGCATCCAAAATATAAAGCGCCACCAAGAGTTTGCCCTGTGGCGGGGAAGGCGTTTTTCATAATCAACCTTCATCAGTGTACAGGATTTTACAATGCAGACTAAGTTTTGAGTTTTGTGCTGAGAAAAGTGTATTGCATATTAATATCAGTGATATACACACACCCATGGAGGAAATACTTCTTACAAAAAATGGATATCATTTTTCCAAAGTGAACTTGAACTTGCAAATTAATCAACAGACATTATTTGATCACCCGACAATGAAGTCTGTATGTACTTTGCAAAGGAGGCAACTTTTACCATGATACACTGTGGAAACTGGCCTTTCCAGTGTGAACTGTTTGTATGGTGATGTTGTCATAGGGAAATCTGTCCCCTGGAGATTCTGTCCCCCATATGGGAAGATAACATGGGCTGGAGGAGGATGATTCAAAAGAGGGCGCTATCAGAAGACATTTGTACAAAGTTCGCCATATGGGGGGAACAGAATCTCCGGGGGGACAGAATCTCCTGCCACAATGGCACTGGCTGGCCTTTGTAATTGTGGGCTGAATTTCATATAGAAGTCAAGCAGAAAAATGTCGGTGGAGAGAACTGCAATGATTGTATATCAATTAACATATGGATATTCTGTACTTGATTCTAGATGTAGATGACTGCACTGTCAATCCATGTCTCAACGGTGGCATCTGTCTGGATGGAATCGATAGTTACACATGTCAGTGTGAACCAGGCTGGAGCGGAGAGAACTGCGGTGATCGTATGTCGATTAATCCAATCTTTTTTTTTATTAAAGGAATATTACATCAGTGTTTTTTGAGACGATTAAATTCTCTAGTTTTCCATAAAAAAACACCCACTAATGCAAGAATAAAACATTGTCAAGCAGTTTGGGTACTTTGATGGAGAACCATCATTTAATATATAATTGGTAGGCCAATTTGAGTAGACCTAAACAAAAGGGCTATACCATAAACCAACTACTAAAAGTAAAATAAACCAGAAAAAAATACTCCTTAATGTAAAGTACATAAAACTAGAGTTAACATTGGAAAGGGAAACAGCAGTGTTGGATGAAGTTAAAGTAAATATAAAACCAAAATTGCATCCCTGGGAGGGAGGGTGGGAGAAAGATTGTTGGTGCAAGTGTTGCCGAGATTGGAATGGTTATGAGCTCCTTGCACCAAAAAGCTTGCAAAGCAATGTTCTGAAAATTGCAAGTACAGCACACAGGTTACTGGCAACCTGGCATGTGGCCCTCCAGTGGAGGGCAATAATGAATGACCATTAGCAGTAGCTAGAATGCACCCCAGGGATAATTGCTCTAATAAAAAGGAGTTAATGGTTCTTCAAAAGCAAAATCACATCTGATATTTCCTTACAACCGACCCATGAAAATTTCATCAACAGTTTCCACAAAAAAGTATACAAAAAGTATAACTTAAATATATTTATTGTGAGTGTACTATTAATTATTTTGTGGAGTCTGTCAAACTATTGGTGATTTTATGTCTTCAAGGTGGCCAGTGTATTGCAAACTACACCATACCAGACAGTGGCTACATTGATATAGCATCCCCAAACTACCCAGACAACTACCTGAGTAACGAGGAGTGTCTGTGGTTCATCTTCGCCCGTCCCGGCAAACACATCCTTGTTCAGTTCAACAGCTTCCAGACAGAAATGCAGTACGACTACGTCAGCATCGGTAACGGTGAAGACCCCGCAGATCTTGGGTCAAGGGTCATCCATTATGCGGGGAGGGACCTCCCGCCGGCTTTCATGACCACGAACAACGTGGTGTGGGCCAAGTTCAGCTCTGACGCCACTAAGACCGAGCAGGGGTTCACAATTAGGCTGACAGAAGAGGACAATGCAGGTAGGTATGAGAAAGTTTGGGTCGTATCCAAGAGGTGACCGTACTCCAATCTAGGGAAACTTAATTGTGACAGCACCCTGGAAATATAGTTGTGCTGTCAGTGAAAAAAAGCCTGGTGTAATGCAGTGTTGAACTTGTTGAACCCTTTTCGTGCAAACCGCCCGCAATTTCGCGTCTGGTACTCCTTAATTTGCCTGCAAATGCCCTCGAAGTTTGATAAATGCAATTAAAAGCCAGCAGCAACCACGGATAGAGCGCAATCTCAAAGTGACGATAGTCTAAACATAGCACATTGTCCCCATTAGAATAAATGACTTGTCCACCTCTAAAGGTTCAAAGGTCAGAATTAGTACTATCACCAACCCCATTTGCGACACAATGAGTAGTTGTTTTTTCTGTGTGTGTGTGTGTGTGTGTGTGTGTGTGGGTAGGTATCCACGTTCAAACCATGGACCTATAACAAAAGGGACAATAGGTCCACGGTTGCTATCACAAAGGAAAATATCGTGGTCCATGGTTGCTATCACAAAGAGTTGAACAAAGGAGGGTCCACGATTGCCGGTGTTTACACACGTGTGTGTGTGGGTAGGTATACACATTCAAACAGGGGACCTATAACAAAAGAGGACAATAGGGTCCCCGGTTCGGTAAAGGTCCCCAGTTGGAAAGTGTATACAAAACCAATGGGAGCTGTTGCCAAAAAGTTGAGGTACAAACAAAAGAGGGACAATAGGAGGTCCCCGATTGCAGGTGTTTTTATGTACAATGTATTGTACGTATTTTAACGTGCAATGTACACTTTATGGCGACCGCGGTTGTTTCATGATAATCTTACGGTTGTTTTTACACACAGAATACCATAGTTTGAAAGGATTTTACCGAATTTTAATCTGAAACACTTCATGTATTGATTTTATTAACTCCATTTAAATTTCAGATCTCTTTAATGAATGTACAAGTGATCCGTGTTTGAACGGAGCAACGTGTGTCAACAGTGTAGGCCAGTACATCTGTATGTGCCATCGTTATTATAAAGGCACCAACTGTGAAACCGCACTTGGTAAGTTGATGTTTGACTTCAATTTGTTTTTTCTTTTCTTTCTTTTCAACAAGAACTAAAAAATCCTCTGCCATCTACCGGTCATTCTCCCTAAAAACATTTTATTCTCTTCGCTGATTGTCTGCTTGTAGTGCCTTGATCGAGATGTGTTTTCTAATACACCCTGTAGGCCTAAACCTGTGTCATCACATTTTTTACAAATACAAAGAGCCTGGACTTCCTGTGGGCACAACTTGTACTCGGCTCAATGGAATAAAACATAAAATCTTACAATTTATCAAGATTGCAAAGTCTGATCGTTATCAACTTTTGATATGAAGAAAAGGGGGCACACATCTCAAAATTATTTTTATAATTCTTAACTTGATGTGGTTACTACGATAACAAATGTAACATTTCTGATATGACCAGTGTAGGATTTTGCCTGCCGGGAAATGCCTTAGAATGTACACGGGGAAGATTTCACAAAACAGCTGTTGGTGAAATGTCTTCACAATACCGCTCCTCCATAACTGACCAGTCTCATCAAGGTTTAACATCCCGAATGACCTGGTCTTCGCTCTGGTTCAGACAGTACACTCCTGGCGGTTCCGAAGGTGCATTCTGCTGTTGGGGATTGGCGTTTTACGCACATGCCCCGCGCCTTTGGAACTATCTCCTTCATCAAATTCGTTTCGCAGAGTCACTGGAAGTTTTTCAAGAACCTCCTAAAACTTTCCTATTCAGTGGTTGATTGCTAAGGACCAACTGTCTTTCCCATTATTAGTGCCTTTATTTATTCGCTTTTTGTATAGTTTTCCTGTAAGAGCGCTCTAAAAATACCTATTATTTATTATTATTAATATCATAACTTTATATAACTAGGAGTTGAAAGTAATACCAGAACTTGTTTTTCCCAAGGAAGAACAGTTCTCAGTTTGTCTTCGGTTCAAACTTTTACCGCTTTATATTATTGTTGTCTTTCATTTGTTGTGTACACTCAGCTAAGAATGACTGTTCATCATCTCCCTGCCCACAAGAATCAACCTGTTTGGATACACCAGAAGGTTACGTCTGCAACTGCAAAGCGGGATTGGAAGATTCTCGATGCACTACAGCAAGTAAGTCAAAATCATCCTTAGAAATTACCAAATCACAGCAAATCCTCCAAAATACACCTTAATGTCTGCTTGATTTTAAAGGTCTCCTGACGATGACTAGAGCAAGCTAGTCAAAACTATTAAGAACTCACTCCGCGACAGTGTAGTTATTAATGTCTCCCCCCCCCCGCCCCCGATTCACATAGCGAAAGTAGTCGTCTCGCCCGATTTTCCTGCCTCCCGCCCAGGTAGTAGTTAAAATAAGCAGGACAGTTCTTTACAGAACTGAGAATTCTTCCAAATTCCGAATATTCTACTCCAAGTAGAATAAAAAACAAGACAAGTTCTCAAAGAACAAAATCTACCTAGCAAGTAGATATACACATGGTGTTACCGCAAACCAAATATGTATAGATTTTAAAGGTATTATACAGGATTGGTAGAGTTGACAAAATAGTCGCAGACAGTGTTCTTGTTTTGTGTGAACAACCTTATACATGAAATAACAAACCTGTGAAAATATGGGCTTAATCTGTTGTGCGAGTCAGGAGAAAATAGTGCAAAACCATCGCAATTTTCAGCATGTAAACACATTGTCCTAGATTTGGTTGTAACAACCGAAATCAGCTGTTGCGTTCTCGAATATGACTTCATTTTAGGTGGCTTCACGGGGAAAATGGTTGTAGTATGAACTTCATAATCAGTAAGCTTTCAGACTAAAATTAAACAATGATGTTTGTTATCCTTGCCAATCCTGTGTAATACCTTTAATGGATTAGGTACTGTACCTCTATATCACACACTCTTTAGGTAGCGTCTCAAAAGTCGGGCATGTTGTAGTTGGGCATTAATGATCCCGTAGGTACATGCTCGCAATTCAGCGTAGTGTGACATTGTGCTGAACTGATAGGAACATTCTTAGGGACCTTGTTAAAATTAGTCCAGGACAACCAGCGGACAATTAGTACTGTCCAGGACAAGGTTTTTTACCCGCCATTAATTCACGTTGTTTGAAATTGGGTGTCGGAGAAAACATGGGAGAAGTTCACAGTGCCTGCATGGAAAATAAGTATCCATGATTGCCTTTTATGCACAGGGAACATGAATATTACTTGGTTTTACCCATACACCGATGTGTGTAAAGCACTGTATACTTTCCCGAATCCTGTGAAAAAAATCCACAGGCGTATTACTTGGATTGGATTCAAACCCACAACCTTCGCCATTCTAAAGCAGGCGTCTTGCCTCTAGACCACCGAAATTGCCCGGTAGCCAGAGGCAGTTCAAATCCTATATTTTAGCAGCGGTAACCGCAGGGAACTTGACTTTGATGATGGCAAAGCACACGGGTGATCAATATTGATTGTATATTTGTTTTTCGTCCAAACACAGACTTGGTTGACGGCAGTGCCTGCAGCAGTAACCCTTGCGCCAATGGAGCGACATGCGTGGAGGTTCAAGGTCTGTACCTGTGCGACTGCGACATCGGATGGGAGGGAATACACTGCAATGTGGACTATGATGAGTATCTGAGTAACCCGTGCCGTAATGGACAACCTGGCTCACTTTGTCTGTCACTGCATGACGGACTTTGAGGGCCTTGTTTGCCAGATTGGTACGATACTTCAAAAACTTATATCCTCCTGACTGCTCACAGTACATAAACATTGTTCCTGGCAAAGCCCAATAGCGCTTAGTGCTGCATTACAATAAACATTTCTTTTTAGACCTTGTTTACAGAAAGAGTTACCTAGTATACATTCCAGGGCCCTTTTTGGCAGGCAAGATACTTCACTGGTCATCCATAAGGGAAATTGTATATTTTGTATCTTAATTTCCTCATACATTGTAAATTCAAGAGTTATAAAAATAACAGCTGAACAAGTTCTGAGATGTGCCCCCTCTTTTCATATCAAAAGTTGATAGAAATTCAGATTTTATTTTTCTTCCACTGAGCTGTGCAAAAATCGTGCCTGCAAAAAGTCCAAACTCTGTGGCTCTTTTGTAAACATGTGATGTCACAGGTCACATGGTCTACATGTATACTGCCTTGCAAATAGACACATCCCAATAATTAAACTGTGAACCATTTGAAAAGGGCACATCATCATCATTATTGTGACATATATTTTGCCACGTTTCCTATCTGATACCACTAGCAATAACAGTATAAATGAAGACACTAACTTATTGTTCATTTGCAGGTTTTTCCCATAAGTAGGCAATCACAGTGCTTGTATGTTGGAAAATCTTGTAGTTAGGTAGATAATGGGTAAACGTATGATTTCTGATTGGCTGACTTTGAAGGCTTCATTCATGTGTTTGGTGTACACTTTACTTCATGTATACTCATAAGATAATGCTGTTTTCTGAATTGTATTGTGGAAGCCTCATTTGAATAGACCCCTTACACTCTCAAACAGCGCCCTCACTGAGGCAAAAAGAGGCAGCTCATTGGACGATAGCTGTTCTTGGCGTGTAAAAACGTGCGCATGACCTCAGCATACCAGCAGCGTTTCGCGTTATGCAAAATTGCAAGGGGTCTATTAAAGGCGTGTTTATGAAAATGTAATACTTCATGTTATCACATACGCGATGAAATGCATTATGCGCCACGGCACACAAAACTGCTGGCGCCCTGCTGGTTTGTTTTTTCACTGTCTATCCGGGGTTGCTTTATGTTAACATGCTCCCAGGTCTTGATAAATCGATAGGCTTTGTCTGCCGACTTTCCTTTGGCAGGCTGCGTCCAATCAGAACTGATCTTTGCAGTGAAAGATTTAGGGGACGGGCGCCAGATTTATGGTATTTATCACTTTTGTAACAGCTATCTATTAAACGGGTTCAATTCAATTCTATTAATTTGCCAAAATATTCTTGTCTTTTTCTTGTGTGTGTCGGAGTATACCTAACGCATATTCATTACCTGATCTTCATGTCCTACTTTTGGTTACAGATACGTCAAGGGATTTATGCAATCCCAACCCATGCCAGAATGGAGGAACTTGTGTCTTCACCAACGACCAGTACAAGTGCCTTTGTAAGTCAGGATATATGGGAGCCAACTGTGAACAAGGTCAGTTACTAGACCAGGGCCCAATTTCATAAGGCTGTTTAAGGGAGCGACTTAAAACTCAAACACTAGGTGTGAAAAAACGTTCCTGTAGGTATCTGCTCGCAATCCAGTGGCCCCCCAGAACCTTCTGGTGGATTGCAACATTGCGCGGAATTACGGTAAAAATGATATTTTAGCGAATATACGCATTGGCATTTGGAACGTTCCGATGGTCCAATGGACCGGTCCATGTTCGCCCACTTGGAATACTACCGATCCAATTAAAACGTTCCCACCGTTCTGACTTGCTCAAACAAAAATTCTTGGTTGGTTAGCTTATTCTGGTAAGCTTAATTTTGTTGTGCTAAGCTAAAGCAGCTCGATCTATTCTGGTAAGCGAAACTGTTTTGTGCTTAAGCAGCTCTATGAAATTGGGCCATGATAATATACTTCAAACCAACATCCTCAACAAAGTTTTAGAGCAGTGACTGACTCTACACTGAAACCTCTGAATCCTTATAAATAGACCAACATGTCGCACACTCTCAGTCTCCTGACGATGACTAGAGCAAGCTAGTCAAATCGTTGAGACCAATTAAGAACTCACTCCGCAGCAGTAAAGTTAATAACGAGAAGTCCCCACGATCCACTAAGCGAAAGTAGTAGTTCTGACCGATTTCCTACCTTTCGCCCAGGTAGTAGTTAAGAAGCAGGACAGTTCTTTTCAGAACTTGGTAGTCTCCCGAATTCCGAAAATCTACTCTGCGGTAGTAGAATAGTTTCCTGAATTCCGAAATCTACTCCGCGGCAATAGAATACATGCTAAGACAAATTCTCAAAAGAAAATAAATACACACAGCAAAGTAGATATACACATGGTGTTACCGCAAGCCAAACATACATTGATACCCCACCATGCAATGCCTCAAAACCTAGAAAGTTTGAGATATTTGCACGCATTCTTCAGAGACAAATGAGTGTGCAAGCTGCCCTTGTGTGAACGGCTACCAGTGTCAGGATCTGCTCAATGCCTTTAGCTGTGACTGTCCAGGTGTTATGGGACCACAGTGCCGTGGAGGTAGGCTTCTTCAAAACGGCAGTTCTGCACCTTTGCCCACAAAATTTGAATATAAAAGCTTTCTCTCAAACTGAGATTTAGTATCATGTTTTCGAATTCAGAAAGAGCATCTATCTTTAATAGATGTTAAATTGGCATCGGGATAAAGAATATTATATTTGGTTTTACCCGTACACCGATGTGTGTAAAGCACTGTATACTCAATACTTTCCCGAGTCCTGTGAAAAAAATCACAGGCATATTACTCAAGTGGGATACGAACCCACGACCTTTGCCATTCTAGAGCAGATGTCTCACCAACTAGACCACCGAGATTGCCCGGTAGCTAGAGGCAGTTCGAATCCTAAATTTTAGCAGTGGGGACCGCGACAATTTAATAGATGTTAAATTTTACAGGACTCGGGAAAGTACTGAGTATACAGTGCTTTACACACATCGGTGTACGGGTAAAACCAAATATAATAAGCATCTATCTTCTCCAACAAAATTATCTAGGAATGAGAAGTTTCAGCTTTTTATCTGAATTCAAACCTTTGAAAGTCTGCCGGGTAGTCAACAAATTTTGTATTTTTATCCCAAGTAAAATAAGTCAGGCTCTTTGATCTACTTCTGTAGCACGGAGGATACTGTTCCCAAAACCTCCTTGGAATCTATAACTCCAGGGGTTATTCTCTGAGGACACAAACAACCACAACAGTAAAAATACTGTAACCAACCAAAGTAAAAAACTTGGTGTTGACTTGGTTGGAAGCTGAACTGAAGTGAGGTTCCCGCTCAACTGCAGCGTGCCCACGCTTTTGTTTTACGTAAATGCACCTGATTGGTTGAAAAAGGGTGCCCAACCAATTTGCAAAAAAGGAACCCCAGAAAAGACCTGGGAAATGTGCAAGGTCACAAAAAGACCAACTGGACTTTGAAAAGCCCACCCAACATGACAAAACTAGGCACTGTGGCACCACAAGGCTGTGAGTGTCAATTGAAAAATGTATTTTATTCGCAAGTGATAAAATGAATTATCAAAAGGTGATAATGCCATCATTCCAATGTACCTCCCTATGCTCTGGATCCCAGTTTCAGACTTTTCTTGTCAGTAATGACCCTCACCCCTGTTTTTGTAAGGATTTGTTTTTAAATTTTCAGATTTATTCAACTTGCCTTAATAAGGATGTCTTTGTGTTTGTGCAAAAATAATGACTGTTACAAAGTGGTGGATACAATTATAATACTTGCTTATTAGACAGTATAACATTGTGTAACCTTTGTTGTATTGCAGCGTTGGTGTGTCAGTCTATGCCATGCTCCAACCAGGGAACATGTATTGAGACCATTGATGATGACTATCGTTGTAACTGCCCAGGGGATTGGACAGGCAAGGACTACAAACAAGGTGAGTAGTAATGAATGAACATCCTCTGGCGCTCGACCCCCCTCCCCCCCATGACCTTCCGTCCCCCACTCCGCTGTATCTGTATGTAGACCCAAGACAGTTGTATTTGCCCAGTGGACTGGACAGCAATAATGAATGCAAACAAGCAATTACATCCCCTGGCTTTCCCCCCATGAGCCGCTATACCAAGTCCCACTCTACAGTGTGGAGACATAAGACAACAATTTAGACTTCCCCCACCCCCCTATCGAAATGAGGAATGTCCCTCAAGGGACTCTTCTGTGTAATTTGACACTGAAGTTAAAACACCTTGAAAAATATTAGAACAAAACTTTTTTAAATTGAGTGCGTCCGGCTGACTTCCCCCACCCCCCTATCGAAATGAGGAATGTCCCTCAAGGGACTCTTCTCTGTAATTTGACACTGAATTTAAAACACCTTGAAAAACATTAGAACAATACTTTTTTAAATTGAGTGAGCCCTTACCAAAATGTCCAATCCATTTTTCCAATTGGAACCAATTGGAATTTTTCCAATGTTGTGTTTTGGAACAAAACCAATTGGACTCAATTGAATTAAGTTTGAATTTTTTTTCAACTGAACATAATTGGACTTTTTTCCAATTAACTTTGTCTCAATTGCGAAAAAAAGTTTCCAATTGGAATTAATTTAGGAGGTGAAATTCTATGTAATCAAGCCAACTGGGTCAAATTTGATTTCCAATTGGGAATTCAGTATTCCAATATAAACCAAATCACATCAACTCAATACCAACTCAATCCAAGTCTTTCAAAATGGATATCCAATTGGAATGAACTGGACATTTTGGTAAGGGAGTCTGGCTGTCATATGAGTTATTCACTCAACTAAACTCCAGTAGCATTGTCAAACATAAGATTTGTGTTTATGTTTGTCGTCTTTTTATGAAGCACTCTGCCTTGGGCCAAATCGCTACTTAAAGGTATTGTACACTTTTGGTAACAGCTCAAAATCAGTGTCCACATTTTGTGTGATTCAACATATGCATGAACAAACAAACCTGTGAAAGTTTGAGCTCAATTGGTCATCGAGGTCACGAGAAAATAGTGAAAAGAGACCTTATGTGTTTTCTGTTTTTTCAAACATCAAGTTTTTATCGAGCGTGATAAAAACTATTGTTTTACTCATTTCTCAGAAACGATAGCAATTTAGGCAGAAATATTTTAAGGAACCCTTTCTACCATTACTTACTTTAAATCATGTAAGTTATGTGTGAATCTGTGAACATTTGTGTTTTTCGATCTTACCAATAGTGTACAGGGCCTTTAACTGTGATTTTAAACTGCTCATCGTTTTCAGTTTGATTCGGTCTTTCTGAAGCTTATTCTGTTTTAACTCTTTTTGATAGTTGCTGATGAATCCTTGGTCTGCGAAGCCAATATTTGCATCAACAGCGGCATCTGTATCAAGGACAATGGTGTGACGATATGTTCTTGTCCAAAGGGTTTCGCTGGAGAGAGATGTGAAATAGGTAAGAACACAGAACACTTATTATGGAAGAGAAGGGGTTAACCCCGGTGTTTCTGGTTCACATAGCAAGCACCCTTGTTTACAGGTTTCCTCAGGCTTGCGAGCTACAGTGATTAAGTTCACTTATGAGGAATCCTTGGTTTCATGACCAGAAATATATAATAATGAAACAAATTAAAAAGTAAGTTGGATGGCCATGCACTTGTCTGTATTTAAGATGAAACTATAAATAAACACCATGCAAAGCTTCAAACAATACCAACTTGTATTTGTTCAAGTTCCTGCAGGATTTGATTTTCTGCTTGATGATGGAGAAGTATTTGAGGTAGTGTTAATATTACCCCTGATAGAGCTAGTTGTTTTTTCTCAAATTTTGGGCCATTGTGCACTAGTCAATATCAGATACAGTTATCTTTTTGTGATAATCAAAATTGCAATTTGAAATCAAGTAAGTTGACAAGCTCGTGGAGCAGTTTGAGGCTTGACCCACTATCTACTAATGGTCAATACAATTTAAAAAAACAATATGTACCTTACCACACAAAAAATGTTCTGTTCCTCCACAAACAAGTCCTCTGTTTTCCCCAAAACAAGTTCTCTGTTTCCCTACAAACAAGTCCTCTGTTTTCCCCAAAACAAGTCCTCTGTTTCCCCACAAACAAGTCCTCTGTTTCCCCACAAACTAGTCCTCTATTTCCCCACAAACAAGTCCTCTATTTCCCCTGCATAAAAGTCCTCTATTTCCCCCACAAACAAGTCTCAGTTCCCCAGAAACAAGTCCTCTGTTTCCCCACAAACTCTCTTTAAGAGTAGAGTTGCTCTAACACAAACCTCTGTTGTAGAGGTCCCCCTCCACCTCCCACACACAATATATATATATATATATATGTAGACCCCCAACAAGATGCATTGGTTTTTTTTTAATGATCTGTAGCTCAATTAGAAAGTCTTAGAGGTAACTTTGTGTTTCTTCTTTATTTCCCGGCAGTGGTCAACAATGCCTGTGAGGGTAACAAATGTGATGAAGGACAATGCTTACCTGGTGGTAGGGATAACTATACCTGCGTATGTAATCTTGGTTATTCTGGACTGTACTGTCAATTAGGTAAGCAGACATGGCTTCAATATAGCACCCCGCACTAATGACGGTCACTTTTGCTCAAAATACCTGGCTGTCAGACAAACATTCCACCATGTACGCATCATTGACGCTGCCAAAGTGCACTAGTACAGCTTAGTCAGTACACGCGAGTTAACTTAAAAGTTGGACATGTACGCACGCATTAGTTAGTGAAATTTGACACTTTTCTGATTCGGGTACTTTGCTTTCTATTTTTAGCATTAGTGCGGAGTGCTATTGCTGAATCACGCTGTAAACATTGTGATCATGTACCCTTAAGAGACCATAGCAGCCGCAATCAGCTTGTACCAAAATGCCCATAGCAGCGCCTCAAACGGCCACAAGATTTGACCTACTTCCACTCAAACAAGGGGGTTAAATAAAAGGTATCGGACCGAATTGAAATTTTTCAATGTTTCCCATGTTAGCATAGAATGTACAACTCTAAAACAAAACCATGTATTTCTGTTTCTAAATAAATTTCCTGACATTTTTTCCTGAAAATAACGGTGCAAAAAATCAACAAGATTAGCAATGCCTGCGCAAAGGGTGGTGATTATACAGAAATGAATAGTCTCTAAAGTGTTAACATGGAAAAGATTCGAAAATTTCAGTTCAGGACGTGACCTTTAACTTTGACCTTTTTGTTTCTGGCTGCTTTGGTCTCTAAAGGGTTAAAGAAGTTTCCCAAGAAATCACGAGTGTTAAACAAATGTGGTCCATATTTTCTGTAGATACTGATGAGTGCAACAGTAACCCATGCCGCAATGATGGACACTGCAAAGATCAGCTGAATGGCTTCTCCTGTACATGCCCATTGGATTATACAGGATCGACGTGTGAAACCCGCAAGTACAAAAGCCCCATAACCAAAAACAGCGGTGTGAGAAATTTTTGAAAATCGGGAGTGGTCTCCTGTTGGTCTAGAGTTAAAAACCTGAACTTCAAAGGGGTCACATTTTGGGGATTTACAGATTCTTTACAGGGCGTGTCATGGCTGAGCGGTCAAAGCGCACTGGACTCGAGCTTGGCGTGTCGTGGCCGAGCGGTCAAGCGCACTGGACTCAAGCTTGGCGTGTCGTGGCCTGGCGGATAAGAGCACCAGACTCTGGTGTTTCTGATCAGTAGAGTGTGGGTTCGAGTCCCGGTTCTTGACACTTGTGTTCTTAAACAAGACACTTAACCATTATGGCTGCATACTTCTGATGGAACGTAAAGCCGTTGGTCCTGTGTGTTGTGTAATGCACGTAAAAGAACCCAGTTACACTTATCGCTAAGAGAAGGGGTTTGCCCAGGCGCAGCAGCACCTTGTAAAACAAGGTGTTACATAAATGGGTCTAGTAATTCAAAATCTTCGCTCACCATGTTTATGGAAATAAATAATAAGCCGAAGATAAAGTGCTAAATAAAAAATTGTTATTATTATTACACAAACCAAAAAGTGAAGGTTTAGAATACAACACGGCTACATTTTTCATTCCTTTAAGGAAGTGAAATTAACCATTAAAAAACCACAAAGGAGCATCCATGAAAAGATCTTGAAATCAGAAAAAAAAAGTCCTGACACCTCACAGACCTGCCACAGTTGATGTATGCTCTTGGTAGATGGTCCATCATGAAGGAATAAGTCTAGAAGTTATTTGTTAGTAAAGCCCTGATTGCGTCATTGCTAATAGTTATCTTTTCCATCATGAGAACATGCACTCTTTTCTTTCACCTCTTATATCACCTACATTAATGATATTCATAAATACAACACCAATATTTGTATTAACTTGTATGTACAAACCGAATATACGATACCTCACCATAAATTGCCTCAAAACCCATATATCCTCCTTTATAGCAGCATTGTTTTCACTCCCTTATGTATTTGTCTACTTCCACAGTTATTATACCCCCAGCCACACCATCTCCCCTGACAAACCTAGAGTGGGAGTAGATAGTCATCCTCACCATTCTCTCTGTCCTTGCCTTCGTATTCATCATCATTCTCTGTGCATGTGGCTGCTTATGGAGTCGGAACAAAAAGGAATAAACGGCTGCTGCCTCCAACCCTCGGGACCTGTGTGGGTTTTACTCCACTGACCGGATGAAACAACTAATAGGACGTGTCCAAATCAAGTGACTTTGGCTGCGGCTATGTCCGCTGGCTGCAACATGTGCATTGCAGAATGTGTTTGTTCGGCATTCCGGCCATAGCCACTGCCAAAGACATTAATTCGGACATGGCTTTACTTAAACACCAGCAGAGTTAAGAACCGGTGGGTAAACAGTTGCTATATGATCAGCTCTATAAACCATCGACTGGCATCGAGTTGTTCGATTGATCTTGGTCATTTATTAATGAAATCTATATCAATATTACGAGAGTGGAGTATTTTCATGAAGAACTCATTTAATTAACTGTGGGGCTTTTTTGATATTAAATTTCTTTTACAAGAAAATAATGAACTTAAACAGTTTAACAAAGAGAGACAGCGTCCATTTTGTCCACCAATTGGGTGTGCGCATTATTTAATTTTTGTGTAATTCATTTTTCACTTTTCAATTTCATTGTAATAGGTATCTTGCGCTTGTTTTTCTATGTTGTTGCCTCAATTTTTAAAATTGTCTTAGTATGAGTGAAGGATTTTCAATGCAAGAATGAAGTTAATGCAGGTTTTTATATGCTTGTTAATTAACCAGTGGATAGCTTTATAATCGGAAAACGTCTTTCAAAATAGTTATACCAAAGGTCATAGAAGACAGCACAAAATGAAGTTGTTTTCTTTCTTATTAAAAGATACAGTTCAGGATGGCTTTCTCTTTATCCAAATGATGTCTGAGGTACAATGTCATTTTGTAACTCTTGATTTTTGGGTAAAACCAATTAGTAGAATGATTGAACCCTTGCACCAATGTCCGCATCATACACGGCTACTGTCTGCCACGCTCGCCATTTTGGGGGTCAAATTGCATGTACCAATATGGTAACGATGTAAACGACGCGCGGTCTTAAATGCACACTACACTGTATAAGGGACATTGACTCCAAAAATGGTGCATCCAAGATTATTGTGATGATGACGTCGGGGTGAATTGGGTCAATGCAAAATGTTTTTAGTTAGTTTGGCTTTTAATTCTTTGCAGACCATTTATCCAGACACGGCTGATAATGCTGGGTAGTTTTCATCTTTGAATCTTTAACAAAACTTGTGTTTCTTTTTGAGAAGTAAATTTGTATACTTACAGGGGACAATATAAAATTATCTCTTCAATTTATGACCTTCACCGTGACCTTTTTATAGTTGTATGAAAAACAAAAAATCTTTCAGTCATTTGCAGCCACTATTGGGATTTGGGTACGAGCTTCTCCAAAGGGCAGAAGTGTTTGTTTAGATCGATATCTCTTCAACGAAATGACGACCAGTAATTTCTTTTGTACAATGATATTTTGGGACTAATGACTTAAGGGTAGAACTTTGATCTAGATTCATGTCTAGATTTACCTGTAAGAGCATTTACTTTATGGTGATGTTGTCTTTCAGTTGAGAACAGAGAGGTTTTCTATGAAATTATTATCTGATTATAACTATTTAATTTAGTGGAGAACTAAGATTTAACTATTTTTTTAAGGGGTTGTATACTTAATAATGTATGTAAAATGTTTACTGCAGAGATACAACAATATGTCATTTTTTTATTTGTAAAAACAAAGTGTACAAAGATTTATGTTTTGCTTGTAGTGTGGATGGATTGTATTTTAAACGCCGCTTGTAATTTGTTTATGAATGTGTACTTTTATATTACTTGTTATTGAATATTTTTCAACAATATCAGCATCAAGTAAGCTTAGAAGCAAAACATATTTTTATTAAAACCCTTAACCTCCCAAATCGTCCAAAATCCTTTTCAGGAATTTGGCTTATTGCGGATGATTGAGGACTTTAGGCTCAATAATAATTGCTTATCACTGGGCCAGGCACACCAATCTATAATCTAAACCATTTGGACATTGAGTGACATATTAGTGGAGGAAAGTGGAGGGTTGATGTTGCCTGTTGGCTGGGAGGGGGGGGGGGGCTAAGGGTTTGAAAGGAACATAATATATATTTCAAAAATCCAAGTTGTAATCCAAAAAGCTGAAATTGGTAGCAGCCTTGAAATAGTCGCTTTGTTAGTGTGTTTACTGTGTGTTTGTGTGTTTTGCTTACTACTACGATACCCCAATGTCCAGCAAAATCCTTCTTCTTGGTTTGGTCTGATTTTGGTAGATTCACACTGCATAGCTAGCCTGCCCTGGTGGTAAGTCCATCATGTAGGACCTCGGGTCTTTTCGCTTTTTGCTTCTTCTTGCTCCAAAGATGGCATGCATTTAAAATCCATTGTTTCTCATTAAAACAATTTCACTATAATGAGACTTCGGGAGTCTTTACATTTGTTTACAAGTCCAGATAATTTCTGGAGCCAAATTGTTTGGTTTAAAGTGGAATCACATTACATTTACCAACAGGATACCATGATCAAGTGCACAGCGGTCTGAGTGCTGAAGGATTGTGATCGATAAGGGGAAAATTATTTGCTGAAATGACAAGGAAATTGGGTTTAAGCTGGTTGTGGTTGCAAAAAGGAAATTAATCAGTGGAAATTATTTCCTCCTAGAAGAGTAGCCATCTTAAATGAATGAATATCACGCAGTCATGTGAATTTTTTTGAAATTTGAACATTATCAAGACTAACAAAAATACATGAATATTTTTGATATTTTAAGAAAACTTGTGAAGGTTGAAATTAGAGGAAGAATTATAGTTATCACTTGGCAATAATAGCTTGTAAAAACAACTTTTGTGGCCAATTTTAATAACAATAAACTATATTATGCAGTTTGGAATCATGGGTTGTTTTCTTGCTTTATATCTGTTTGGGAGTCGTCCATTGTGAAGGAAATGTAGGTGTTCATGTTTGAACAATTATTGGTTCAAGTTAATTTAAAATAAACTTATGGGGGACATTTTGTTGTTAGTTGTTTTAGGTTTATGCTTCCTGCATGGAACAGTAGCACAAAAATGTGCTTAATGAAACAGGTATACACATTTTTAATTCTGGAATTTTGAGTTCACATAAAATGACACACTTTCAGAGCTTACAATTTAAATAGAACATTAAAAAAGGAAAACTAAGTGCATCATTACTTGTACATCTCCAGGCGCGGATCTGGGGGGGGGGGGCAGGGGGCATGTGGTATAATTTGAAAAAAAGAAGAAAACAAAAATAGCCACAAGAAGAAAAAAATAGCCACAAGTGTGTGTGGTGTAGTTTTTTTCCCCAAGCGGCAGGATGGATACAGTGCCTTTAAATACTAAAACATATTTTGAAAAGAATTTGTACTTGAATGACGAAATTGGTAAATGTTTGTCTATGTAAAGATATGCAATTTTAAGATAACAATAACATGCATTATTTATTTTACTTTTATTTATTTAATCTTGATTACTGAATTCAGAAAAGTTGCTAGATCAAGAATGACTAATTTCTCAAAAGGGGGAAGAATGTGACGAGTGTGTGAAGTACCCCCCCCCCCCCCAGTTCATTTGCGCTCACTTTGATGACGTAGCATACTAGTGATGTATTGTTTACTTGTGGTAGCTTCTTTTATTGTACAGCGCCCTCGCAGCAAAATACAATCCTTTGTTATTTTTCGCGGGTTTTTCTATTATATTCTGTACGAAGACCCGATGACATTTTGATTTTCTGCTCTTGAGTTTATGCGTTGTTTTTCAAGTTATCACTTTATTCTGTACCCGTATTTTTTGTTCATCATGTAAGTATAATTAAGATTAATCTCAGTTAGATTGATGGATAAAATTAATGATCATGCATTTAGTTGTATCATTTTGAAGGAATAATTTGATAGTTCCGGAGTATATCATCCCATTAAATGTTTGTGCCTAACGGCTACCGTACCTATAGATTCAAACATGACGGCCTCTATTTTGGATTAATTTATCAGCCAGTGTGAAGAACAAACTTAAGATTTCATGGATTTTCAATGACTAGGCTCTATACTTTTCAAATGAAAATTAGGTAGTTGTGTGTTTAAAGTCATCGTACACGTTTTGGTAATTGGAGCCTATTGCTTGTTTCAATCCTATATAGTTGTAAATATATACCATAAAACTAACCTGTGGAAATTAATTTTATTTCAAAAGGTGGTTGCGTTTTTGAGATATTGCCGAAAATCTGGAGCGGTTTTGTCCACGCAAGAAGAATAATCTGCATTGGAATACACACTCTGAGAAGCGTTACCGTAACGCTTCTTAATATTCAAAATATTTTGGGGATAAAAAGTGATATATTTTTCCATAACCGCAGTCCTTCGAAGTAAAAAGTATCTCAAAATGCATTATACTTTCCAAAGCTGTTGTACTTCTTATCCAAGTAAGTTTTTATTGCCATAATCAGAGTCATTACCAAACGTGTACGATGCCTTAAATAATCTGTACAACTGGAATAGTACATTCGCACACGGGCTAAAGTATAATGCAATTAGTTGTGCTGGGCTAACCAGTTGAATAATGAATTGGGGCGCTTATCTGCATTGTGGTCTGGGATACATTATAGAAAAAAATTTTTTTTACAAGATTTTTCGTTTTTACGATGAAAACATATTGCAATTGAATTCGGCACTGTCGATGACGGTCGTTGACAAAGGTTTTTTGAAATTAATTTGGTGCATGCCACCACCAAATTTGTTTGTGTGCGATCGGCTTCGGCAGTGGTGACATGATCAGGGAGCAGGCTTGAGTTTATTTTGTCGCTTTTGTAACCATGATCTGACGATTTCAAGGAATGATCAGCCTTTCCGGACAGGTTAGGATAGAATGACCTAAATTAAGTAGATAAAGTGGCAGTCGAATACAGAATTCAGCCGAGAACTAAACAGGCAAAGTGTGGTCATTATTTTATATGAAAAGTAACCGCAAAAAATAGTAAGTGTGGCCTGAGGTTTCGACCCTACATTGTCACGTATACTTCTAGAACTATAACTAACCAGGCTCCCCAGTTTTAGTAGTCACACATTTTGGGCCTCTGTAACGTCAACGTTTTCAAAATGGTCATTGATAGCTCAAAATGTTTTGGTCTTTTGCCAGCACTAACTTCAGTTTCCTTTGTACTAGTACGTACTACCATGGTACTACTCGCCTTAGTAAAACTGTCATTATACATTTGGCGACTAATTTCATCTCACTGCAAGGCAAAACCTTTTTAAGCCTTCAGAAATGCTCAATTTTGCCTGTGTTCTGTTTGGAGGTAGGCGGAAAACCTCCATAGGTAAGAATTCAGTGTAATTTGACCTAAATTAGGGGGGATCAATCGGGGGCATGCTGTGAAAAGTTTACCCTAATGACTATACATGACAATCTTGTCCATTAGCCAGCTACATTTGCCGGTACCACCTCGAGGGACTAATTCTAATATCACTTTTCTTGTTGCAAATAATCCACAACTTACCATAAACTATGGTAGCCTCTCAAAAAATTAGATTAATACCAGCTTTCGAAAGATATTCACAGTGAAATCTGAAACCTCTAATAAGCCTCTTCCGTTGTTACGGCTGTTTAGATAGCAACATGTTTTAAGCCCATGTATTTGCACAAAGAGTGAATATTTGAGTTGTGCATACTCCAACAGTCGTTGTATTTTGTCACTTGACAAGCATGGCTGCCTGTCAACAATGTTTCTCTGCATCGGAGCATGCTGCTGTACTTTTTCAAATAAAGTCATCAAGAGGGACATTTGCTGGTAGAGGTGACAATTTGTTGAAAAATGCAGTTGTTATATCGGTTCATTGTAAAGTTTAAAGAAGGTTGTGGTGCAGGTTTGTTCTATAAGTTAGTACATGAGCCAGAGGCTGAAATTTCACATTATTGGTACATGATTTTATGCATTAGGCAGAGTTGTAGTCGAGTCACCTATTTCGAGTCCGATTCCGAGTCTGGAGTCACTTGGTTCAAGTCCGAGACAAGTCACGAGTAACTTGTTTAAAGTGATTGTATACATTCAGTAATTGGAACCCACTGTTTGTTTCAATCCTATAATTGTAGATATCGTCGCTCATACCACGAAGTGACCTATCTTACAAATTTTTGCATATCATTTTTTATACAAATTATTAATATACTCAATACTGTTAACGTTTTCAGCAAGTTTCAGTTTGTTATACGTAATGGTTTCGTAATTACACTAATTAGTATAAACGTTGTATCACTAGATTTGCCATTTTGTAATTTCACGAAGTGACCTATCCAGATATGCCACTTTACCAATGATAAACAGCGTGTGCAGTTCAGGCACGTGTGTGACATTTGCGTTTCATGAAGTGACCTATCTGGAAGCATAGTATTTTCACGGTCTTTATATGCATTAATTTGTACACAGCGCTCTACGGGCAAAACTCGTTTTTTCATTTTCACGAAGTGACTGATGTGTTTAGGAATTAATCACTAATTAAACTAACGGCAGGAATGAAAACACATTGACAGTTCTGTACAAATAAAGCAGTCAGCTTCATTTTTGCCAAACAAATATAAGATAAAAATAGTCAGCAGACCCCGAAACAGCAGTTTGAAAAATAGTGCAAATTCAGTCGTGATTTTCTCCAGACACGTTTTTTTAATACTGTGGACGAGATAGCTAGGTCACTTCGTGGTACGAGCAACGATATATACCATACAACTATATGTGAACATTTCATTTCAAAAGGTGGTACCGTTTTTAAGATATGGCCAAAAATCTGGAGCGGTTATGTCCACGCAGGAAGAATAATCTGCAATTGCATTTCTCTGTTGTCTCACTTACATGGTGGTTACGTAACCGTGAAATTGCTTTCCCAGGGACACACAGTATCTCCAAGGTTAGCAAGGGTTGGCCGGTAAGGACCAATCAGGACCGACCATAACAATGACAACGTGGCGAACGGACGCTGACAGACAAATTGAATCACTTATGTTACAGCTTTTCTTTCAACCGGATCATTCAACCCACTTCCGTCCCCTACTCCAACCTTGGTGTTTGGTTCAGGTTTTGGGCTGTAAAGCGCACTGACCAATGTGATATAGTGGGCTCTCCCAGATCTATATAGTAATATGAATAACAGTGACATAAATCACAATGACCAATAAGGATAATAGGCATAATAGTCATATTGATAAAATGCCGAAAAATGTTAGCAATAATTTAAATACATGCTACTATTAAATACCATCAGTGCATATTCACTATGTTAGCAAAAAAATATAGTCCCAACGGCTCAGTCGTTCTTGTCATATCAGTTAGTCAAACAATACGATTGTCACTTTGCATCTGCCATAAAATATTATGGGCCTTTTTTTGTATGGGATTAGGTCTCACATTGCCTCATTTGGTAATATTTACCACTAATTGTTTTTACTGACTACAGCAGAAACTGTAAGCACGCTTTTAGCACCCGTCAGTTCAGATGAGGCTAATATTCTGACCGGTGGTTCAACCGGTGGAAATTTTAATTGCATGCAAGGCTGTAAAGATACTTTGTAAGGATTTGATCAGCCCGGGCCATTGGTTGCTCGTGTTTTATGTGGGCCGCTCGTTGCGCGAGGGCGGCTCGTTGCCAGTGGTTTTATGTGGGATGCTTGTTGCCTGGGTACGTCTGTTTGTCATGTTATTGTGGACCAGGGGTCGATTTCACAAAACTCTTCCTAACTTAACACTAGTTCTCGGCAATGCCAAGAGATAGGACTGGTCTTAAATTAAGACCAGTTACTGGTCCTAACTTAAGACTAGTCCTATCTCTTAGCATTGCCTAGGACTACTCCTAAGTTAGGAAGAGTTTTGTGAAATCGACCCCAGGTCTGTTTTGTCATGGTGGGCAAGCCTGCCCTTGTTTGTTTGTACACATATAAATCAATACCTTGAGGCAAACATGAATTGCCCAATTTCTTGGTATTACATTGTTTTGGGCAAATTGCCTGCCTTTGGCTATTTAATTGATAAACGTCAGACAAGTCCGTTGTGTTTATATTTTGATTTTGGGTTGAACAAAGAAAAATTGACAAGAGCGGGATTTGAACCAACAACCTCCGGTTTAGCATGCCAGCACTCTACCAACTGAGCTATCTAGCCCTATGTTGGCGGTCTCCCTATGTTGTAAGTATCTTTGTTCGGGGGGTGTTTATATTTTGTATTATCAGTGTATAATTAACTGACTACTTATTACTGAACATAAAATTTATGTTTGTGTTTTTTTCTTTCTTTTTGACTCGGCAGTCTTTTGGTGACCAGTTTGCTTTTAGTAGCATTTAGTTCCAGAGAGACTTCTTTACATCATGTTTCCAGCTATTTGTCTTTTGATGTTCAGTGGAGTTGAAATCTTATTTGTAAATATGCAGGTAAGTTTATTTTATAATTTTTTCTGTCTAAAGGCGAAGTAAAAAAATAACATGTTTAGCGTTCCCGCCCGGTTCCTTTTTGGGGCCGCATAGATTAAATTATTATTTTTACCAATTCAAAATGAGATTTAAAAACCATAAAATGTCAGCTGATACAGCAGAAAACTAAATACTTGCAAGTCAGAACTTAGCCTGTGCCTGTTACAGGTTAAAAACAGATTGTGAAAGTGAGCTACAGCAGGGTTTTTAATACTGAACCAACTATTAAATAAAACCACTGTAAACATGTTCAATGTCTTGTCTTACATGTTTCTCTCTTTATTGTGTGTTGAACAGTGAAAAAAACCAATGGTTGTTCGAAATTTTAAAAGGAATGGCGGCCGGCTTGAAAATCAAATATAAAAAAAGCCCCTCCCGCTTCCCTTTTTTCAGGAACTCGGACCCTAAACACGTTTAATTTTTCACTCGGCCTAATTTTCATTCAATATTTATTTAAACTATTCTGATGTGTTTCTCTAAAGGCATTCAGGATTGGTAAGGATGAAATACATCATTGTTTAATTTTAATCTGAATTCTAAAGCTCACTGATAAGAGGTTCATGGAAGAACCATTTTTTCTGTGAAATAGCGAGTCATACTCAAGAAAACTGTATCTGAAAATCTTTCAAATTAAAGCTACAGCTGATTTCAGTTGTTAAAACCAATTACATGCTGAAAATTGTGCATTGGTTTCACTACTTTCTCGTGACTCCCACAATGGATTGAGCCCAAATTTTCACAGATTTGTTATTTCATGTATATGGTTGATCTTATTCAACCAGTGAATGCTGAACTGTTGACCCCTTTAGGCTGTTGAATGCTGTTGTGACAGATCGTCCATTTTCAAACGAAATTGAATTAATTTCTTTTTAAATCGGCAGGGGAAACCTGCGTAAAATGGAGGCTAGAATTGGGATGAATGTATGTAATAGACCTCTTGCATTAACCTGTCATTGCTGAGGTCAAACAATGGAAACGTGAAGTAACCATAAATAGTAAACTTGCGGGTACAACAACGTGTAAAATCTCTTTTGGGAGCTAGGAGTGTTGGCTCTGAAAAGAGCCAGTTTTGACATCTCAAACAGTATACTCTGCTCGTCTTCAGGAGATTTACTGTTCGAAACGTTGAGACCAAAACTGTCTCTTTTCAGAGCCAACACTCCTCCAAAAAGAGATTTTACACAAGGTTGTACCCGCAAGTTTACTGTTCATAGTTACTTCCTATTGTCCACACCATACAAAGCTTCAAATCACTTCAATGGAAATTGAAGTGCACGCGTGTATGCGTGTATGCGCTGCGCACAACTCTCAATCATTGATAGGTCTTCAATTACCTCAATGAGGGTGCTGTTTCTGGCTTATGAAGTCATATGCAAGAGGTCTATTCTGTCCTGATCAAGATTGTACCAATTGTCCTTTGAAACCAAATATCTCGTCTTGTTTTCAGTTTGGCTTCGAGACCTATGAGATCTCACTTCAGACTTCATTCTTCATCTGGGCGGGGCTGTGCTCAATGCTCTGTCTCTTACTACCAAAGAGAGGACATATCTCCTACCCACTGCCCCTTGATGACTACAGGAAGAAAGTGCCTGTTGGTGACATGGAAGGAGTTCATGGTATCTATACTTTCAAATTGGAGGATTCTCATGCAGAAGAGGAGGGACAGTATTCTCCAGTGATAGGTAACTTTTTAGTGAAACGAACACTCAATATCTATATTATCTCACAAATGGGCTATGACAAGTCAATAGTATACAAATATTGAGTGGCTCAGAGTGGAATGGGAGGAATATTATCGCAAGGTAAAATTTGGACTGTTCCATTTCACGAGGCGAAGCCGAGTGAAATGGAACAGTCCAAATTTTACCGAGCAATAACATTCCTTCCATTCCACGAATTAAAGCCACTCAATATTTGTTTTATATAAACTGACATATAGATCCTTGTCATTTGATGTATTTTAAAAGTTGCCATGTTTGTGAGTTTGTTTGACAACCAAAAATCATATAGCGCCGCGTAGCGGCAACAATGCACAAATTTAATAGCAATCGGATCACAACCTTTTGCACAGGTGCTCCTTTGTTTTAGCAGCGGCGCGGCGGCGCTGTACTGCTCAAAAACATTGGGAACTGAGCGTGCATTTTTGGTTTTATACAGCGTGCATTTCTGGTACTATCTTTTTGTACTATTGCTAGACTACCACAAGCTCACACATGTCATACACAGCTGTACATAATGTGCAAGCTAGACCATAGCATTATGTGGGCGCAGACGCTGTACACAGCAGCTTACAGGCTCTTGTTTTTATAATTAGAGTGGAAATAGAAAGGTGTACATTATTCTGAAAATTTTGTTTTTCTGCTCAAAATTTTTAAGATTTACCTGATGGGTGTTGCATTCATGCAACGGAGAGAATATTTTAATTCGTTGAAAGATGGCTCATTCCATCTCGACTTCGCCTCAGTGAATGGAGCATTCCATCTTTCAACTCATGAACATATTCTCACCATTGCACTCATAAACATTCATTATTCGTATAGTATAACACACCTCTTGCTGGTTCTCTATCCTGGTTGGCAAAAAAACCCACCATAGTATAGGCCAGTGCATGAAGTTTGTGCAACTATGACCTAGATGTGCGTCAAGACATCAGGCGCATAATTTGCAGGAAATAATTCCCAAACCAGGCACCGTACTCAAAATTTTTTACTGGTTACAGCGCCCTCTCATGATGTGAACAGTGAACAGCAAGTTAAAAACTAAAACTAGGGAAATTAAAAGAGGTCCTTTAACCCTTTAGAGACCATAGCGGCCACAAGCGGCTTGTATCAAAATGCCCATAGCGGCCGCAAACGGCCGCAAGTTTTACCTACATCCATTCACATAAAGAGGTCAAAGTAAAGGTCATTTCTGGATATGAAATTTTCCAATGTAGTATGATAACATAGTATCCCAATTTCTAAACACAAAACTAAATTTTCCGTTTCATGTTATTTCTATCGACAATTTCACTGACAAATTTTGATTAAAGAAATGAACAATATTAGCATTGTCTGGGCGTTTTGTGATGATTATACAGAAATGAATGGTCTCTAAAGGGTTAAAGGGTCTGTATACGTTTGGTAATGACTCTGAAAATTAATGGCAATAAAAGTTTACTTGGTAAGAAGTACAACAGCTTTGGATAGTATTATGCATTTTGAGAAATTTTTCACTTCGAAGAATTGCAGTTATAGAAAAAAATATAATAATAATAATAATAAACTACAGCATTTATAAGGCGCACTTTACTGAAAAAGAGGAACATTCAAAGGCGCCGGTCAAGTTTTGTCAAGATGTTGGAAAGCAAGCAAGAACAAGTGTGTTTTGAGTTTCTGCAGGAAGAGAGTGATGTTGTGTATTTGTCTGAGGTATTCCGGAAGTGAGTTCCAGAGTCTAGGTGCTATGTTGGAGTAAGCCCTGTCCCCGTAACTGGCCAGGCGAGTTCGAGGAACATGGAGCGTATTGTTAATAGATCTTAGACCTGGTCTAGTTGTACGGGGTGTCAAGAGATCGTGTATGTAGGGTGGAGCTGATCCATGTAGTGCCTTGAATGTGAGTATGATTATTTTGAATTGAATTTGCTGATTGACAGGTAGCCAGTGTAGTTTATAGAGTATGGGGGTGATGTGATCGAATTTTCTAGTACCAGTCAGGAGACGTGCTGCAGCATTCTGTACTGACTGGAGACGATTTAGTGTGCTCTGAGGAAGACCGGTAAGAAGGCTGTTACAAACGTCAAGTCTGGATGTGATGAATGCGTGTATTAGCTGCTCTGCTGCCTGCTTAGACAAAAGGTGTCTGATTTTGGCAATGCGTCTAAGGTGCATGTAAGATGTTTGGCAGACGCGACAGACGTGCTTCTCAAGGGTCATACACTGGTCGAATATGACACCGAGATTACGCACGTCTATGCTGGGTGTAACCTGGACATCACCAATTTGAATGTGTGGGATAGAAATTTTGTGTTGAAGGTGAGGAGATGAGATTATTATGAGTTTTGTTTTGTGAGTGTTGAGTTTCAGGAAATTGTCTTGCATCCATGTTTGGAAGTCACACAGGCAGTTTGTTAGTGAATGTATGATGTCGTCATTACCTGTGCAATTAGGATGAAATGTTATGTATAATTGTGTGTCGTCAGCATAAAAGTGAGCTTGCAGATTATGCTGGCGTGCGATTTGACCAAGTGGGGATGTGTAGAGGGTGAATAACACAGGGCCAAGTACAGACCCTTGAGGGACTCCGAATTTTAACGAAGCCTCCGATGACAACTCCCCTTGTATTTTTACCATTTGAACACGATTTGTAAGGTATGAATGAAACCAGTTGAGAGCTGTTCCCTGAATGCCAAAGTTATTACTCAGCCTATAAATTAACACATCATGATCAATTGTGTCAAAGGCCGATGAGAGGTCGAGCAGGACTAACATTGCTGCCCTCTTGCTGTCCACAGCGCACATAATATCATTGTGGACCTTCAAAAGGGCAGTTTCCACACTGTGAAATTTCTTGTAGGCAGATTGCTGACTCTCTAAGAGCTTGCCTTCTATTAAGTGTGCATTTAGTCTCGCTGCGACGACCTTCTCAGCGACCTTTGACACAAAAGACAAGTTTGAAATTGGGCGATAGTTTTTCTTGTCGGTGGAGTCCAATGATTCATTCTTAAGAACAGGAGTGATCAGAGCAGTTTTGAAGCTGTCAGGAATTTCACCGGTGGCGAGGGACATGTTAATCAGCCGTGTTATGGGCACCGCCAGAGTGATTTTCAAGTTCTTTACCATAACCGTCGGTAGGGGGTCAAGTTGACATGATTTGGGTGAGGAACTTTGTATAATGTTAGCAATTTCTTGCTCCGATGCAGGGTTCAAGGTAGTGAGAATGGGACTCGGAGAGGGGCGAGAGCTACTCAGGGTGGGTGGGGCTGGATCCGCACGATTGGACGCCAGATTGTCTCTGATCTGATCAATCTTTCCTATGAAGTATCCTGAGAATGCATCTGCTAGTTCTTTTGCAGGCATATCCGTGGGAAGGTTGGAGATCTGTTTTCTGTGCATGAGATGATTTGTGATCTTGAACAATTCTTTTTGGTTTCCCCCACAGCCCTTTATTTTCTCATTGTAGTACAAAGTCTTTGCTTCGGTGAGGATGCGCTTACATAAGTCTCGCTGAGTTTTGAAAGTGTCATGGTCGACAGTAAGCCTCGATTTGAGCCATTTCCGTTCTAGTTGGCGACGTCTGCGCTTTTGTTGTATGAAACGCTGATTGCACCATGGAACGGCGGGCCGGTCAATGATGTGCCGTGATTGCATGGGTGCATGGTCATTCACCAGTTTACTGAGCACAGCATTGTATTGATCAGTCAAATCATTTGTCATAGTAGCAGGGTTTGAGATGAGCGGGGATGCAATGACGTCATCCGCGAATTTGTCTAAGTCAATGGATTTCAATTTGCGGTAGTTGAGTAGGCGCTTTGTGTACTCTGGCTTTTGGAGATTAAGTAGACAATTGATTCCACGGTGATCAGAGACGTACTCTGATACGGATACAGATTGAACAAGAGTATCTGATTGACAAGATCGATGGTGTGGCCAGACTTGTGAGTTTCAAAGTCAACAAGTTGTTGCAAGACATATTGCAGTAGCAGATCCTTCAGAAGCTTTGTCTCATTTGTGTTGACATTCCAATGGATGTTAAAAACCCCTAGAATAATGGGTATTCCAGGGAACAATACCTGTCTGTCAAGAACTTCTGTAAATTCCCTGATGAATGTGCTGAATGGGACTCTATTCTTCTGTGAAGAAGGTGGTCTGTACAGAACAATGATCCGCATGTGTTTATTGTTGAGGATAAAGTTCAACTCAGTAAGTTCAAAAGAAGTGACCGCAAGCGCCTGGTTGTCAAGTGGTGTAGCAACGGACGCGATCAGCCCCGATTTGTAGAATACGCCAACGCCACCCCCTCTTCTCACTTTTCTGGGGGCGTGGACAAGTTTGAACCCCCTGGGCGTAACTTCAGCAGGGGCGTAGTTGTCTTTTGGTTTGAACCAAGTTTCAGTTAGAGCTAAAACATCTATGTTATTGTCTTTGATGTGGTCCTGGATTATATTAGCCTTATTACAAGCAGATTGGCAATTTAAAAGGCCAAGAGTTAACATGGATGTGCTGGAAGGTTTTGCAAGTAAAAAGTTGTTGGCAGACTTAGCCAGATTTCGACTTTTTTGCTTACCACCTCTGCTGCCTCTGTGAACATGATGTCGTTTGCCAATTCCAAGGTCGAGAGTAAGTTGATACACATCTTTAGGCAACCTCAGATCAAGGGGAGACATGCTCAACCCTATGGCTCTCAAACTGCTGCTGCTGTACTGCAGCATGTCATGTTGTGGTGTGTCACACATAGGTGGGCAGGTTGAAAGGAATTGCAGATTGCATACAAGTATATGCACCAGTGGCAGTAAATAGCAGCTCCAATGGCGTTTCATAACTTGATCAGCGGTTTGACATGAACGAACCGATGTAAAGTTACAGATTAGTGACGATCAAGGGCATAACATTACCCAAAGTGTTGCTTAAATGGAGCAGAACAGGAACACTTATTCAGCTGTGTTGCTAGAAGGTTTCACAACTTGAGAAAAACTGAGAAAAGTTGAGAAAAGCGAGACCAAATCGCAAGGGTCTGCCGTCTGGCGCACACCTTATATCTTAGTAAATATCACTTTATATCCCCCAAAATTTGAATCAGAGAAGCATTACTTCTCAGATTGTGTATTCCAATTGCAGATTATTCTTCCTGCATGGACATAACCGTTCAAGATTAATATCTCAAAAATGCTACCACATTTTGAAATGAAGTTTTCACAGGTTAGTTTTATGGTATATATCTACAACTATGTAGAATTGAAACAAACAGTGGGTTCCAATTACCAAATGTATACAATCCCTTTAATTTTTGCTCATGGTTGTCTTGCTCATGAGTCAATTGTCAATTGTTTTTCATATTTGGGTAAGAGGTGTGTTATAAAACACATATGAACCCTGCAAATTATAATTTGGTCACTAGGGCCTGTGAGTGACCAGATCTCCTGGTCACTCACAGTCTCTGAGGGTGCATAGACGTGCACTAGTGACCTCATAAGGAACAATATCATTTGAGTTTTGCCATACTTCCATTCAACTCATAGAAAGAATAAACGTAATTTATTTTGTTCAATACAGAAAAGAATAGAGCTAAGCTCAATTATGATGTGGCCATTGAGGACAACACATCATCAAAGACTGAGCATCCAGAAATGGAGAACACTAAAACACAGGTGCCACACACACCAACAGAGGACACCACATCACAGATGTCACACACAGTTACAGAGGACACCGCATCATCACAAGAACCACACCCAGCAACAGATGACACTGCATCATCACAAGAGCCACACCCTGCAACAGATGACTCCGCCTCATCACAAGAGCCACACCCAGCAATGGAGGATGCCACATCACCACAGATGCCGCACCAAGCAACGGATAACACTCCATTATCACAAGAGTCGCACCCAGCAACGAAGGATGCCACATCATCACAAAAAGAGTCACACCCAGCAACAGATGACACCAAATCATCAGAGAAGCCACACCCTTCAACATCAGAGAAGCCACACCCATCAATGGAAGACACCAAAGCACCCATGTCCCAGGACTCGTTAAAGAATGGGGCAAATAGTGTACATGTGGCATCCCCAGCCATGACAGACACCTCGACAGCACACAGGACACAACCAGCCACAGAGAGCAAACTCACTGAGAACACATCCATTAATGGAGACAGTTCTGAAGAAAGGAACTCTAAATCACCACAGGACAGGGATCTCTCCATTACAGATGATGCTTCCACACAAAGCGTGACTGAAGCCGTGAAGAAGTTACGCTACCCATCTCTCAGATCCTGTTTTTTGCCTTCACTCTTCCTGCTCATCTGGTTCTCGTTGCTTCAACTCAACATGTTTTTCTTTCTTGGGACTCTCAACCCAGACTTGGTGCAACTGACAAACAATTATCAGCCTTGGGTAAGTATGGGTTAATAATAGTAACAATAATAATAGTGGCTTCTTATATAGCGCTCAAATCCGTCACTCAGTGACGCTCATGGTGCTCCAACATTATCACCCCGATCACTGGGCAATTTATTTCTTTCCTTAAACCATCTTAGCTCCCTTGGGAGTATACAGCCTGTGCTGCCAAGTATGTAGAGCACCAAGCTAAATCACTGCAATCGGTTGTGAGATGAGGGTTTCAATCAAAATAGTAATAGACACCTCAAAGGGTTCTTCCCTTTGATTGGTTTAAAGCACGTCACATGATATGTCTTATTTTTACTAGAAAACTGTGCGAACACGAGGCACTATACATGCAGTAAACAATGTACTATAACTGTGGAATACACTATCTGAGAAAATTGTGACTTAAGATGGACTCAAGTCCGAGTCCTGGACTCGAGTGCTACAACTGTGATAGTAGGTCAATTTCCCCTTAGCAAAGTTACGGGATATTTAAGAGTAGTTAAGTTGTGTTTTTTCCTTATTATAAATGGGAGATGAATTCACCAAATCTGTGTTCTTAACCGTATCAGGACTGGGGGTGGGTGGGGATGGCAGAGGAGTGGGGGCACATTGTGCCCCCTACGATTTGTTATTGCCCGTAGCTTTTTAAGGCTGCATCACAACACACATAGAAAAGAAAACAATACAAACTGCGTTAGAACATTATTTCTTATAACAACTAAAATGTATAGGAAAAAATAGTTCATTGGAAATAGCCAATTTAAAAAGAAAAGGAACAGAAAAACAGGTTTCTTGCAATCCCTTATATAATTTATGTCAGAGGCACCCCAAAAAGAGGAACCCCAACCCCGGCGCCATTAGATGATTTCTAAGTAATTGAGTAAAATAATGAATGCTAAAAACAATGGTTTATTTTACTTCAGAGGGGATCACATCCTACAGCCTTGGAAAACGATAAAAAAAGAGAGTGATGAGCAGCATTTGTTATCGCCCATTTGTCTTGAAATTTCACTACATCATGTCTATAGGGTAAACAACAACAATTAGCAATTGGTGAATCAAACATGTTATAGAAGCTATTTAACCCCAAACTGGCACGGAAATGGACCCTGTTATTTAACAATGAGAGTCCCAACTTTATATATCGGACTGGATAACACTGTTCTTTGTCAGAAATATTTAAAGCCCTTCTAGGAATACCTAGACAAAAAAGAAAACTTAAATGAACTCTTTCCAAAGTGTTTTGTTGGTTGGACAAGGCCGGGCACCAAACCGGTGATGCATGCTCATGTAATGGCCTACTTAAAAGCAATTTATCTGAAATTAACTGTTTTAATTGTTTTTTGTGTTGCAGTATGCTCACCATCTCCAAAGAGATCTACCCGTCAGGCCTATAGTAAAGGAGCTGCACTTTCCAGCAAGGTAAATTGGTGCTTGGAGTTTGGTGCTTGGAGTTTGGTGCTTGGAGTTTGAATTTGGAGCTTGGAGTGTGAACATTGAACTTTGTAGTTTCCAGTTTGTAGTTTCCAGTTTGTAGTTTCCAGTTTGCAGTTTCCAGTTTGTAGTTTTCAGCTTGTAGTTTCCAGTTTGTAGTTTCCAGTTTGTAGTTACCAGTTTGTAGTTACCAGCTTGTAGTTACCAGTTTGTAGTTACCAGTTTGTAGTTTCCAGTTTGTAGTTTCCAGTTTGTAGTTTCCAGTTTGTAGTTTCCAGTTTGTAGTTTCCAGTTTGTAGTTACCAGCTTGTAGTTATCAGTTTGTAGTTATCAGTTTGTAGTTTCCAGTTTGTAGTTTCCAGTTTGTAGTTTCCAGTTTGTAGTTTCCAGTTTGTAGTTTCCAGTTTGTAGTTTCCAGCTTGTAGTTTCCAGCTTGTAGTTACCAGTTTGTAGTTACCAGTTTGTAGTTATCAGTTTGTAGTTTCCAGTTTGTAGTTTCCAGTTTGCAGTTTCCAGTTTGTAGTTTTCAGCTTGTAGTTTCCAGTTTGTAGTTACCAGTTTGTAGTTACCAGCTTGTAGTTACCAGTTTGTAGTTTCAAGTTTGTAGTTTCCAGTTTGTAGTTTCCAGTTTGTAGTTTCCAGTTTGTAGTTTCCAGTTTGTAGTTTCCAGTTTGTAGTTTCCAGTTTGTAGTTTCCAGTTTGTAGTTTCCAGTTTGTAGTTTCCAGCTTGTAGTTATCAGTTTGTAGTTTCCAGTTTGTAGTTTCCAGTTTGTAGTTTCCAGTTTGTAGTTTCCAGTTTGTAGCTCCCAGCTTGCAGTTTCCAGCTTGCAGTTTCCAGCTTGTAGTTTCCAGCTTGTAGTTACCAGCTTGTAGTTATCAGTTTGTAGTTTCCAGTTTGTAGTTTCCAGTTTGTAGTTTCCAGTTTGTAGTTTTCAGTTTGTAGTTTCCAGTTTGTAGTTACAAGTTTGTAGTTTCCAGTTTGTAGTTTCCAGTTTGTAGTTTCCAGTTTGTAGTTTCCAGTTTGTAGTTTCCAGCTTGTAGTTTTCAGTTTGTAGTTTCCAGTTTGTAGTTTTCAGTTTGTAGTTTTCAGCTTGTAGTTTCCAGTTTGTAGTTTCCAGTTTGTAGTTTCCAGTTTGTAGTTACCAGCTTGTAGTTATCAGTTTGTAGTAATCAGTTTGTAGTATCAGTTTGTAGTTTTCAGTTTGTAGTTTCCAGTTTGTAGTTTCCAGTTTGTAGTTTTCAGTTTGTAGTTTCCAGTTTGTAGTTTCCAGTTTGTAGTTTCCAGTTTGTAGTTTCCAGCTTGCAGTTTCCAGTTTGTAGTTTCCAGTTTGTAGTTTCCAGTTTGTAGTTTCCAGCTTGTAGTTTCCAGCTTGTAGTTACCAGTTTGTAGTTACCAGCTTGTAGTTATCAGTTTGTAGTTTCCAGTTTGTAGTTTCCAGTTTGTAGTTTCCAGTTTGTAGTTTTCAGTTTGTAGTTTCCAGTTTGTAGTTTCCAGTTTGTAGTTTCCAGTTTGTAGTTTCCAGTTTGTAGTTTCCAGTTTGTAGTTTCCAGCTTGTAGTTTTCAGTTTGTAGTTTCCAGTTTGTAGTTTTCAGCTTGTAGTTTCCAGTTTGTAGTTTCCAGTTTGTAGTTTCCAGTTTGTAGTTACCAGCTTGTAGTTATCAGTTTGTAGTAATCAGTTTGTAGTTTCCAGTTTGTAGTTTCCAGTTTGTAGTTTCCAGTTTGTAGTTTCCAGTTTGTAGTTTCCAGTTTGTAGTTTCCAGTTTGTAGTTTCCAGTTTGTAGTTACCAGCTTGTAGTAATCAGTTTGTAGTATCAGTTTGCAGTTTTCAGTTTGTAGTTTCCAGTTTGTAGTTTCCAGTTTGTAGTTTTCAGTTTGTAGTTTCCAGTTTGTAGTTTCCAGTTTGTAGTTTCCAGTTTGTAGTTTCCAGCTTGCAGTTTCCAGCTTGCAGTTTCCAGCTTGTAGTTTCCAGTTTGTAGTTTCCAGCTTGTAGTTTCCAGTTTGTAGTTTCCAGTTTGTAGTTTCCAGTTTGTAGTTTCCAGTTTGTAGTTTCCAGTTTGTAGTTTCCAGTTTGTAGTTTCCAGTTTGTAGTTTCCAGTTTGTAGTTTCCAGTTTGTAGTTTCCAGTTTGTAGTTTCCAGTTTGTAGTTTCCAGTTTGTAGTTTCCAGTTTGTAGTTTCCAGTTTGTAGTTTCCAGTTTGTAGTTTCCAGTTTGTAGTTTCCAGTTTGTAGTTTCCAGCTTGTAGTTTCCAGTTTGTAGTTTCCAGTTTGTAGTTTCCAGTTTGTAGTTTCCAGTTTGTAGTTCCAGTTTGTAGTTTCCAGTTTGTAGTTTCCAGTTTGTAGTTTCCAGTTTGTAGTTTCCAGTTTGTAGTTTCCAGTTTGTAGTTTCCAGTTTGTAGTTTCCAGTTTGTAGTTTCCAGCTTGTAGTTTTCAGTTTGTAGTTTCCAGCTTGTAGTTTTCAGTTTGTAGTTTTCAGCTTGTAGTTTCCAGTTTGTAGTTTCCAGTTTGTAGTTTCCAGTTTGTAGTTTCCAGTTTGTAGTTTCCAGTTTGTAGTTTCCAGTTTGTAGTTTCCAGTTTGTAGTTTCCAGTTTGTAGTTTTCAGTTTGTAGTTTCCAGTTTGTAGTTTTCAGTTTGTAGTTTCCAGTTTGTAGTTTCCAGTTTGTAGTTTCCAGTTTGTAGTTTCCAGTTTGTAGTTTCCAGTTTGTAGTTTCCAGCTTGTAGTTTCCAGTTTGTAGTTTCCAGTTTGTAGTTTCCAGTTTGTAGTTTTCAGTTTGTAGTTTCCAGTTTGTAGTTTCCAGTTTGTAGTTTCCAGTTTGTAGTTACCAGCTTGTAGTAATCAGTTTGTAGTATCAGTTTGTAGTTTTCAGTTTGTAGTTTCCAGTTTGTAGTTTCCAGTTTGTAGTTTCCAGTTTGTAGTTTCCAGTTTGTAGTTTCCAGTTTGTAGTTTCCAGTTTGTAGTTTCCAGTTTGTAGTTTCCAGCTTGTAGTTTTCAGTTTGTAGTTTCCAGTTTGTAGTTTCCAGTTTGTAGTTTCCAGTTTGTAGTTTCCAGTTTGTAGTTTCCAGTTTGTAGTTTCCAGTTTGTAGTTTCCAGTTTGTAGTTTCCAGCTTGTAGTTTTCAGTTTGTAGTTTCCAGCTTGTAGTTTTCAGTTTGTAGTTTTCAGCTTGTAGTTTCCAGTTTGTAGTTTCCAGTTTGTAGTTTCCAGTTTGTAGTTACCAGCTTGTAGTTTCCAGCTTGTAGTTACCAGTTTGTAGTTACCAGTTTGTAGTTACCAGTTTGTAGTTTCCAGTTTGTAGTTTCCAGTTTGTAGTTTCCAGTTTGTAGTTTCCAGTTTGTAGTTTCCAGCTTGTAGTTTTCAGTTTGTAGTTTCCAGCTTGTAGTTTTCAGTTTGTAGTTTTCAGCTTGTAGTTTCCAGTTTGTAGTTTCCAGTTTGTAGTTTCCAGTTTGCAGTTTCCAGCTTGTAGTTTCCAGTTTGTAGTTTCCAGTTTGTAGTTTCCAGTTTGTAGTTTCCAGTTTGTAGTTTCCAGTTTGTAGTTTCCAGTTTGTAGTTTTCAGTTTGTAGTTTCCAGTTTGTAGTTTCCAGTTTGTAGTTTCCAGTTTGTAGTTTCCAGTTTGTAGTTTCCAGTTTGTAGTTTCCAGTTTGTAGTTTTCAGTTTGTAGTTTCCAGTTTGTAGTTTTCAGTTTGTAGTTTTCAGCTTGTAGTTTCCAGTTTGTAGTTTCCAGTTTGTAGTTTCCAGTTTGTAGTTACCAGCTTGTAGTTATCAGTTTGTAGTAATCAGTTTGTAGTTTTCAGCTTGTAGTTTTCAGCTTGTAGTTTCCAGTTTGTAGTTTCCAGTTTGTAGTTTTCAGCTTGTAGTTTCCAGTTTGTAGTTTCCAGTTTGTAGTTTCCAGTTTGTAGTTTTCAGCTTGTAGTTTCCAGTTTGTAGTTTCCAGTTTGTAGTTACCAGTTTGTAGTTACCAGTTTGTAGTTACCAGTTTGTAGTTACCAGTTTGTAGTTACTAGTTTGTAGTTACCAGTTTGTAGTTTCCAGTTTGTAGTTTTCAGTTTGTAGTTTTCAGTTTGTAGTTTCCAGCTTGTAGTATTCTGCTTGTAGTTTCCAGTTTGTAGTTTCCAGTTTGTAGTTTTCAGTTTGTAGTTTTCAGTTTGTAGTTTCCAGTTTGTAGTTTCCAGTTTGTAGTTACCAGTTTGTAGTTAACAGTTTGTAGTCTCCAGCTTGTAGTTTCCAGTTGGTAGTTTCCAGTTTGTAGTTCCAGCTTGTAGTTTCCAGCTTGTATTTTCATGTTTGCAGTTTCAAGTTTGCAGTTTGGAGTTTGTGCCAGCCCTTTCCCGTAAGATCTTCTTCTTTGTAGAGTGTAAGATCTTCTCTTGCAGTTGTGATATTTTCATTATTAAATCACTTTTTTCATCTGTGGAATTTTGTTTGATTTCTTTATTGCATCTGAGATCTACCCGTCAACAAGTAGATGTCTTGACTGGCCTACGGTAAAGGAGCTGCACTCTCCAGCAAGGTAAATTCCAAAATAAAGAAATAACAAAAGTTAGCTTTTGGTTATTAAAATTGTCCATGCCACTTTCTTGATTAGTTTCATTCTGGGGACTCAGTGATAAGAAAGCTCATACCAGCACCAATCGTCAAGAGAACTCTTTGCGGCATCTCAATGCGGCATTTGAGATGCCGCCTCATATGTCTGTTGCTTATTTTAATGGCAACAGCCAAAAGAATCCTGATATGCACCAGTTCCAGAGAACTTTTCTTGGCTGTTTTCATTTTGTTGTATTCAGTTTTGCTTGAAGTTTACACCAAACTTTCAGGTAAAGCATTTTTTCTGAAACTGACTGTTTTAATTGTTTGTTTGTGTTGCATCTGAGGCTCACCATCTCGAAAGAGCAAAGTGATCTACCCGTTAACAAGTAGATGTCTTGACTGGCCTACAGTAAAGGAGCTGCACTCTCCAGCAAGGTAAATTCCTAAATAAAGAAATAACAACAGTTAGCTTTTGATTATTCAAATTGTCCATGCTACTTTCTTGATTAGTTTCATTCTGGGGACTCAGTGATAAGAAAGCTCATACCAGCACCAATCGTCAAGAGAACTGTTTGTGGCATTTCACAACCCCTCAAATTTGTGTTGCTTATTTTTATTGCAACAATATAAACAATCCTGAACACACGATTTTCTCAGAACTTCTTTCGCTATTTTTAGTTTTCTGTATTCATTTTTGATTGAATTAAAAAAGCTGCACTCTCCAGCAATTTTAACTCCCGAAAAAGAAATAACAAAAGATAACATTTTCTACCCCACTTACTTGAAAAGGTCGAGGTCTAGGTCACGGTGGTGAGTTATAACTAAATGTTTTCCAGATTGTAACTTGAGTTACAAAGGATATTTGGACCTGTAACTTGGGTGGAGGTTTGCTCTTAGAGAAAGGAAAGTTGTGTTGGGGTGAATAAGGTCAAAGGTCCAGGTCTTTGTGGTGAGTCATAGCTATCTGGTTTCCGGACCTTAATTTAAGTCGGGGGTAGCTCTTAGAGAAAGGAAAGTTGGGATTGTTTTGTGGTTAAAAAGGTCAAAGGTGATGAGATCAATTTCAAAGGTTAAATGTGAACGTCACAATGCTCGGGTATACGAACATGGTTTTGTGATATTTTGCGGTAGCTACAATATAAGGGCTGAGGGGTAACAAGTGTATTTTTGAGTGATTGACATTGACTTTCAGATCATAACATAAGCCACGCAGGGTGATGGAACTACATTTAAAGTGTCCTTTTGTGTGGTGATAATAACAAGTCCGGTCTGTTCTGTGAGGTCTGCATCACTAGGCCACAACACTCCACCAATTATCATAGAACAGGACAAGAAAGTAATGCATATTCAGATTATTGGTCAGGCTCAATCCAGATTGGATATCCAGCACAGGCAAAACATTTTCAAATCACGGAGCAGTTTGTACATGTAGAGTAAACTTTCCTCTGTTGAAGTTCAGTGACCAAATGTAAAAATGCTTGATTTGGTCGGACGTGGTCACTGACCTCTGACCTCTGGCCAGTCCCTCCCACTACTATTTTGTGGGCAATTGCCCACAAAATAGTCACAGACAGTGTTCATGTTTTGTTTGATCAACCACATACAATGTACATGAAATAACAAACCTGTGAAAAGTTGGGCTTAATCTGTTGTGTGAGTCAGGAGGAGATAGTGAAAAACCGTGCACAATTTTCACCATGTAAACACATTGTCCTTAACATATTGTCCCGAATTTTATTTCATTTCAGACTGGTGTTTGGAGTTTGGAGTTTGACGGCGGAGTTTGACGGCTGGAGTTTGGCGGCTGGAACTTGGTGGCTGGAGTTTGGTGGCTGGAGTTGGGCTGCTGGAGTTTGACGGCTGGAGTTTGACGGCTGGAGTGAGAAGTCATGAAACACTGCATCTACGATGTCGGAACATGGATGAATCGTAACTTTGATGCAAAAACTGAATTCATGATTCTAGGTTTCAAACAGCAAATTAGGAAAGTCAATATTGAACACATTAGAGTTTGTGATGCTCACATTGTGAGCCTTCCACTAATGTTCGTAATTTGGGTGTGATGTTTGACTCAGCTATGACAATGGAAAGCCAGGTGACAGCAATATCTAAGGCTGTTTTTATGTCAATTAGGAATATTGGCAGAATACGGGATCACCTCACAAGGGATGCTGCGGAAACCATTGTCCATGCTTTTATAACATCCAAGATAGATTCATGCAACTCGCTTTTATATGGAAATAACAGCATACACCTCTCTCGTCTTCAACGGCTACAGAATTTCACGGCAAGGATAATCACATACACCAAGAAAACGGACCACATCACACCCGTATTAGCCGACTTGCACTGGCTCCCCATCCAACAAAGAGTTAAATATAAACTGTGCCTCAAGATTTTACAAGGTGATGCCCCAGCATAATTAAGTGATCTTGTGCGATTATATGCCCCAGGGCATCGCGGCTTACGGTCTGCACAACAAAAACTCCTTCAGGAAAAAATGGCGAATCATCAATGGGGGAGAGAAGTTCAGATTGCAGCACCAAGGCTTTGGAACTCCCTACCTGAAACTGTGAAACTTTCAAATTCACTTGGCATATTCAAGAACAGTTTAAAATCCTACCTGCATAAAGAAGCATTTTGTTAACTCTATTTTGTACTTATGTAATGCTACTTTCTCTTTTATGTTGGTTACTTTGCAGAGCAGCGCCATAAGCACCGCTTGCAGCGGACACCGGCGCTTTAAATGTTTATTTTTTGTCAAGGTATTTCTCTATATTTTGTCAGAGCCATGCTCCTTATAATATTTATCTGGGAGGGATAAGCTCATATAGTTATCTGTGAGTTGTTCTGTATCAAATCATCATTTCAGTCCAGAAGTATTGTCATGTTTAGGTCTGATTGAATCATTGTAAACTTGTGTGTGGCCAGCCTCCTGTTGTGTTGACCTTTTGCCCTTAATATAAGTGACTATAAGTGACTGTGCTGTGCATTGTGTATACAGATATATTGTGTATTGTGTGCTATAGTATTGGAGGATTAAAACCTGTACACAGGAGATTATTTTATATTTTATATTTTTGAAGTCGTATGGATTCTGCTTTTGGTGTATTCTGGTGAATGCTTGTCCTTTTGGTTACACCCCTATGTTCCGACACCCCTATGGTCCGACACCCCTATGTTCCGACACCCCTATGGTCCGACACCCCTATGTTCCGACACCCTGTGTGTAGTTTTTTTCTTCTAATCCTAACCCTAACTCTAACCCTAACTCTAACACTAACTTTAATCCTAATCCTAATCCTAACCCTAACCCTAACCCTAACCCTAACCCTAACCCTAACCCTAACCCTAACCCTAACTCTAACACTAACACTAACTCTAATCCTAATCCTAACCCTAACCCTAACCCTAACTCTAACCCTAACCCTAACCCTAACCCTAGCATTTAAATCTTGAGGGGGTTGTCGGAACATAGAGGTGTGGATTATAGGGGTGTCGAATATAGAGCAATCACCGTCCTTTTTAGGGGGCCCAAGTGCGCCCTCAGTGTTCAAGTGTTTGATCCAACTTTGTGATTAGCATAATTTATAATAAAAAGTTCTGTTTGGGGTTGCGTCCTTTGGGCTCACTCTCTTTTCCATTTTAGCTTTGAGCACGAGAGAGCTCGTTTATTTTTTGTCAAGGTATTTCTCTCTATTTTGAAAGGGGAATGGCTCTGGCCATGCTCCATATAATATTTATCTGGGAGGGATAAGCTCATATAGTTATCTGTGAGTATTGTTCTGTATCAAATCATCATTTCATTCCAGAAATATTGTCATTTTTAGGGCAGATTGAATCATTGTAAACTAGTGTGTGGCCAGCCTTCTGTTGTGTTGACCTTTTGCCCTTAATATAAGTGACTGTGCTGTGCATTGTGTATACTATTGCATTGTGTGTTGTGTGCTATAGTATTGGAGGATTAAAATCAGTACAGGAGATTATTTTATATTTTTGACGTCATATGGATTCTGCTTTTGGTGTATTCTGGTGAATGCTCGTCCTTTTTAAATAGAGGACCGGCCTCCTTCCGGTGTCTCTGCAAATGGCATTGTAGACAAGTGTATTCGCAATTTTTGCCATTTTTCTACATATTTCGGTATTGCTACTCAATACGCTTTTTTATCATTGAGTTTAATGTCTGAATAAAGACGTCGGTTTTTACGCGGATTTAAACCCTGGTCTTAAGGTTTTCTCCTGAGGATTGATGTAATAGGTTTTCGCGTGGATGTGATTTTAAATAACCGTTTGGTTGTATAGTGTATTGTCATGGTTCCTCTATCATAAATAGAGACAAGCGATTCCCGCCATGTTAGTATATTATGTCTGGTTTGTAGTAGGATGGATCTGGTGCATCATTTTATGAGATTGAGTTAAAAATATGCATAATGCTTTAAAGGCATCGTACACGTTTGGTAATTGTCAAAGACCAGTGTTCTCATACGGTGTTCCCAACATATGCATAAAAAACAAGCCTGTGAAAATTTGGGCTCAATTGTTCATCGAAGTTGCAAGAAAATGATGAAAGAAAAAATACCCTTGTTGTAGAAATTTGTGTGCTTTCAGATGTAGGAATAAAAACTTCTTGCAAGAAGTTTTTATTATTTTAGTGAGAAATTACCTCTTTCTCAAAAACTATGTTACTTCAGAGGGAGTTGTTTCTCACAATGTTTTATACTATCAACAGCTCTCTGTTGCTCGTTACCAAGTCAGTTTTTGTGCTAATATATATTTTGAGTAATTACCAAACGTGTACGATACCTTTAAAGGTGTAAATCATTGTAAATGTCAAACTAGGTCGCACTCGGGTTGGTGGTCATAAAGTAGAAAACCTGCAGGGAACCCAAATGCGCCCTCGGTGTTTAAGTCTGATCCAACTATGTGATTAGCATAATTTATTTTTAAAAAGTTCTGTTTGGGGTCACGACCTTTGGGCTCACTCTCTTTTCCATTTTATCTTTGGGCAAGAGAGCACATTTATTTTTTTGTCTAGTATTTCTCTCTATTTTGTGGGGGGGAATGGCTCTGGCCATGCTCCATATAATTTGTATCTGGGAGGGATAAGCTCATAGAGTAATCTGTGGGTATTGTTCTGTATCAAATCATCATTTTACTCCAAAAATATTGTTATTTTTAGGTCTGATTGAATCATTGTAAACTAGTGTGTGGCCAGCCTCCTGTTGTGTTGACCTTTTGCCCTTAATATAAGTGACTGTGCTTTGCATTGTGTATACAATTATACTCTGTATGATAGTGTGTGCTATAGTATTGGAGGATTAAAATCAGTACAGGAGATTATTTTATATTTTTGATGTCATATGGATTCTGCTTTTGGTGTATTCTGGTGAATGCTCGTCCTTTTTAAATAGAGGACCGGCCTCCTTCCAGTGTCTCTGCAAGTTGCGTTGTAGACAAGATAGTGTATTCGCAATTTTTGCCATTTTTCTACATATTTCGGTATTGCTACTCAATACGCTTTTTTATCATTGAGTTTAATATTTGAATAAAGACGTCGGTTTTTACCCGGATTTAAACCCTGGTCTTCAGGTTTTCTCCTGAGGATTGATGTAATAGGTTTTCGCGTGGATGTGATTTTAAATAACCATAGAGACAAGCGATTCCCGCCATGTTAGTATATTATGTCTGGTTTGTAGTAGGATGGATCTGGTTCATCATTTTATGGGATTGAGTTAAAAATATGCAAAATGCTTTAAAGGTGTAAATCATTGTAAATGTCATACTAGGTCGCACTCGGGTTGCGTGGTTGTAAAGTAGAAAACCTGCAGGGAACCCAAATGCGCCCTCAGTGTTCAAGTCTGATCCAACTTTGTGATTAGCATAATTTATTTTTAAAAAGTTCTGTTTGGGGTCACGACCTTTGGGCTCACTCTCTTGGGCAAGAGAGCACATTTATTTTTTTGTCTCGGTATTTCTCTCTATTTTGTGTGGGGGGAATGGCTCTGGCCATGGTCCATATAATTTGTATCTGGGAGAGATAAGAAGATTATAATCGTTTTCTGAGCTTATACCTCGACACCCAAGGACTTCAAAATCCAGGCGAGGAGACCTGTAATTCCAAGTTTGGGGTAGTATTCTGATAAATCTTGTCCGCAGTACCACCGGGAAGCTCACAGTCACTTGTTGTCCATCATTGACATTGCCATTGAACTGAAATAGTCAAATTGTATGATTATGATTGAATTTGAATGGGTATTCACGCTGAATGTAAACCAGCTAATCGTTTTACCAAAGATTGTAGCAAGCATGTCATGCGTCACCCTGTACGAAAACAAAAATGCCACAGCTTCTTGGATTTAGACGTTAATGCTTAGTAATGTTGTACGTTTTGCTTTGTGCCTGTGCCGTTTTATTGTTTTAATTAATTTTACAAAGCGCTATCAAAAATGAGAAACAAACTTTCTTCCTGTTATAGGTTGTTCACAACTTCTTCAGGGTACGCTCTTGCTTAAAGTTTAAAGTCTATGAATCCGAGGTGACCAATGTGGCGGTTCGTTTTGATTACAAACTGAAAATACTAAACTCATACAGGTTGCCTTGTACAAAATAGCAAATAACTTTTATGCATGAGATCTATGGCTGCGTTTCGTGCAAATAATATTATCGTTAATGCGTTTACTAACTCATCAGCAACATACTTATACATTATTTATAATGACAAGTTTCAAAGTGAACGTCAGTTATAGACGTGTACATCAATGACCACAATTCGCAAAACTGGGATTTTGTATTGTGTTGCAAACAGCCATTGAAATCAGTACACCGAATCCCATTTCGAATGTCGAAATAAGAGATACTTGGAAAAGTGGTTAAAACTGTCAAATGTTAAAAAGCCTATTTCGTCGACTATTCAATAATGCGACCGCCAGTTATTTAAGTGGCGGCCGCCAGTTATTAAGTGGCGGCAACCAGGTGAAAGAGAATTAATACCACATGAAAGAGAAACGCCAATGTGACACTAATGGACTTCCTTACCAATTAACTCAACAACTGAATTCAGAAGTATACTGTATCTTACCTGTATTGTTTCTCCATCGGTATCGACTAAATTAGTCCAGCTTTCATTCGGCCGTCCATGCCAACCAGCGCGGTTTGTGTATCAACAAAAGAAAGGTCTATATAGACCCATTGCATATGACGTCACACTCTCAAATAGGAGGCAGATCATTGGACGATAGCTGTTCTCTGTGCGTAAAAACGTGCGCGTGACCTCAGCGTATCTGTGGCGTTTCGCGTTATGCAAGGGGGACCTATTGACTTCTATAGACCCGGAACGCGCCTCCGAATAACGCGCGTCATTTTGAGTGTCAAAACTCTCTTTTGTGCATGTAGGAATACGATTTTGACACCCCAAAATGACACCCAGGATAGACGCATGTGAGTACGCTGCGCGTTGTGCAATGGGTCTATATAGACGCTGTGTATTCAGCTACCTTTAAGATGACACCTTGCACGCACGTCACACATTACATTTGCTTTTTGGAGTCAACCGGTATATAGAGGGTGTCATCGCTGCGTCGCCTAAAATTCGCATTACACTGTATAACACACATAGTACAGGGGCAATGACTCCAAAAATAGCACAACCAAGATTATTGTGATGATGACGTCATGGGTGAATATGAAGAAATCGTTTTGAAAATAAATACCACAGTAAAACAACATTTATAAAATAAAAACAAATAATCAGTAAATTTAAAAAAAGTTATTGAGATTTTCAATATTATGTGGTCAACCACGCATGTCAACAAATAGACTGTGCAAGTCTCGCGCATATTTGAACTTCCGGGACCATTGTGGTCCCAACCATATGGAGATTTACGTGGGCAAGATTTTGTTTTGTCAATTATTTTAGTTTAACGTGGTTTATGACCATGAAAAATATATATGTTGTTGGGAATGGTATACTTAGTGATAACAAATAGAAAATTAAAATCAATTCAACAATTATAACGAAGAAAATCCGAGAATTAAACTTGACCTCAGCTTCCGGTTGCTGCAAAAAATTAAGAATGTTGTGCTCACCTCCGATCACAAAACTTATGTAAACGCTTGTTTTGGATGCGCGATGATGTAATTGCAACGTAAAACCTTTTCATAGCAGTCTGTGGTTGTTGAGGCGTCATTATCCTCTGTAAACTGCATCAAGCGTTCATTTTACGCTGGTGTGACCTTCGCGAATCCGCGAAAGTGGTTTCTGAAAAGTTAAGACCAAATAAGCATCCTTGTCCCAGAGCTTTAATTTTGCTTCAATAATAATTAACACATGATTTTTGTATTTATTATAAAAACGAAAACTGTTTTTTTTTAAACATGTAATGAGTATTTTTGTTGTTCAGATTTTATCATTGAATATAATTTAAAACAAAGATTTGATTTCAGAGAAAAAAATGTCCTTCGTTTGACGTGTTTTCTCGTTCCGATACGCGCGAGACTTGCACAGTCTATTAAAGTACATAGAAAAAAAACCTCCAACAAATAACCGACTCCCCACAAAAACACCGAGGAATATTAAACTAAATCACCTGTTGAAGATGGTTCTTGGGTTTCCGCACCGCTGATGGGATTGGCCAAAGAAAGTCCTGAACAAGATTGACAAAAATAGGAAGTAGAAAAGCAAAGGCAACACTTCACTCAGTTTGAAATCTAAAAACATCCCTTTTTCCTTTCTCTTGAAGGATTAAAACACAAATGGGACTAACTAAATAAAATAAAACAGTTATTCTTTGCGTGCATTGGATTTAACCGTATACCATCAACTGCGAGCTCAAACACACAACAAAATAAAATTATATCCCGCTGCCAATGGTCGTAAATATCCACGCAGACAGGCTCATTAATTAAAGGTATCGTACACGTTTGGTAATAACTCAAAACAAATATTAGCATAAAAACTTACTTGGTAACAAGCAACGGAAAGCTGTTTATAGTATAAAACATTGTAGGAAACGACTCCCTCCGAAGTAACGTAGTTTTTGAGAAAGAGGTAATTTCTCACTAAAATAATAAAAACTTCTTGTTAGAAGTTTTTATTCCTATCTGAAAGCACACAATATTGTACAACAAGGGTGTTTTTTCTTTCATCATTTTCTTGCAACTTCGATGACCAATTGAGCCCAAATTTTCACAGGCTCGTTATTTTATGCATATGTTGGGATACACCAAGTGAGAACACTGGTCTTTGACAATTTCCAAACGTGTTCAGTGCCTTTAACACCCCGTGTTTAGAAATTCTACCTTCTATTGCGTTTTCGGCATTTGGTCCCATGTTGAATTTATAAAGGGACACCAGCAAGCAAGTTATGGCATACCGCAAAGGAACACTGACACAAACAGTTAACGGTAAGGGATGGTTAAGAACCTACAAAAAAAAGATGTCCACGCTAAATAGGCTTCATTACTCAGACACGCCCACTCAAAGCACGCTTCTCGGGTGATTGTCAAAACCATATATCCGCACTTTGTGTGACCCACCATTATATTATACACGGGAACCAAACACAAAAAAAAACCAACCGTAACAGTTTAAGCTCAGTCCGTCATCGGAGTCAGAAGAGAAATTGAAAAACCCCGCCACTGTTGGTGCACTGTTTACATCGTATTTTGGGCTCGCAAGATGAACACTTATTTGTTTACTCAATTCCTCCAAACTGTTAAACTATACCATTCAAGTTAAGAATATTTCAAGCGAGGTTTCCCATCAAGACCATATATTCATACCATTTTAGTCATTTGTAAATCTGTTAACATTTATTTTTCCCACTCTTATGCTATGCAATACATACTCTGGCTCCAGGCAGTGGTTGAGACGCAGGAATGCGGCTGTATCCTTAATACGTAAACCTTTACTCACCGATTAGAAGTGCATTCAGCAGCAGCATGGAACTAGCTGCAGTAGACATCATGATGATTGTTAATACAAAAATACACTATCGCAGTAACAACATGTGCACGTCCTACTTTTATAGAGGTCCCTTAGAACATAATCTTACCACTATCACGTAGAATATTGCCGGACAAATTATTGTGAAAGATCCAAGTCCAGCGAAGTTTAACCTAAAACAATGGCCGGAAGGATATAAGGTCCGTTCCTATTGAAGATGAAAGTGTCAAGGCTTCATTTTAAAGTGAAAGTTACCATTCATACACAGGTTTTATGTTGAAAAAGCAAAAACAAGATGGAACTCAAAGGGATTGTAAACGTCTGGTAACTGGAACCCACCGTTTGTTTCAATCCTATACAGTTGTAAATATCATACAACTAACCTGGGCCCAATTTCATAAAGCTGTTAAGCAGAAAATATTGTTTAGCAAATTTGTTTGCTAAGCATAAACATGAGTTGGGAACCAGTGGCAACAATGTTCTCTATGACATTTTGGCTGGTTACCTGTTTCTTCTAAGCAAGTTGTTTCCGTGCTTAGCAAGTTTTTGTGCTTACAGGCTTTATGAAATTGGGCCCTGATGGTAGCGTTTTTGAGATATTGCCGAAAATCTGGATTGGTTATGTCCACGCAGGAAGAATAATCTGCAATTGGAATACACTATCTGGGATAAAAAGTGAAATCTTTTTCCATAACCGCAGTACTTCGAATTGAAAAGTTTCTCAAAATGCATTATACTATCCAAAGCTGCTCTACTTCTTACCAAGTAAGTTTTTATTGCCATTAATTTTCAGAGTAATTAACAAACGTATACAGACCCTTTAAAGGCATCGTACACGTTTGGTAATTACTCAAAATATATATTAGCATAAAAACTGACTTGGTATAAACGAGCAACAGAGAGCTGTTGATAGTATAAAACATTGTGAGAGACGACTCCCCCTGAAGTAACGTAGTTTTTGAGAAAGAGGTAATTTCTCACTAAAATAAATTTCTTGCAAGAAGTTTTTATTCCTAGATCTGAAAGCACACAAATTTGTACAACAAGGGTATTTTTTCTTTCATCATTTTCTTGCAACTTCGATGACCAATTGAGCCCAAATTTTTACAGGCTTGTTATTTTTATGCATATGTTGGGATACACCAAATGAGAACACTGGTCTTTGGCAATTTCCAAACGTGTACGATGCCTTTAAAGTTGGTTTAGTTTGAGGAATAAAATCGATACTTTGATGTCATCTTGATGATAGGCCTAATAGCAAGACTAGTTCAATAATAACGATTAAGAAGGACTTCGAAGGAGGATCATTTGGGATATAGAGGTGTGCATAATATACGTTATACGTCGATGTTGGTATTATTATGGTCGGCTACGCATGACCGGTGGATCCATTTTGGTTTTCAGTAAGTATTTCAGATTTTGGTTCCAGCAAAGAACTGATAAATCACACTTGGAGATAGTGATGCATTCACGGTGTGTAATGACATCTAAAAGCCACATCGATCAAACACCATAAAAATTATACAAAACAGTTCCCTTTCCGATGATTAAGTTGATGTAAGTGAGAAGGGGCCACGGGGCTGATCCCCTCATCTAGTGTCACACTCATTGTCTACCACTCGGTCATCATTATTGCGCCTTTTTAATAATATTAAAACCGATACCAGACTAATAAACAGTGATTATTCTTGTTTAGAATGTTCCATCCGGCTACTCGATGAAAAACAATTATTATTTTTACGAATTGAGTCTACTGCTTCAATAAGCCGGGTTAAATGAAAGTGAGTTATCATGTGCAAATAGTACGTTCACTGACTTCAAACGATTTCTGATTGGTCCAATTTAAAATGCCACTACATAGACATAATGAATATGGAATCGAAATGGTATTAAAGAGCAGTAGGATGCTCTGAAATATTTATGTTTGCGTTTTTCCAATAGATGGAGTCCCCAAGAAATATAAAACATTATTATGGGTCCCTTACCGCACGTTAAAACAGGGTAACAATGCCTTTTCCTCGAAACACTCCCAGCCCAAAATCTGAAAAACTCGAGGTCAAACAAGCCCCGCGACGAAGGACTCGTGACGTCATCGGTGGCTAGGATCACCCTCACCCTCACCCCCTCCACCACCATAACCCTCACCCTCACCGTCACGTGGTTGTGGCTTCATACGTCTGATGCCACAACCATGCAAACGTGCTGTGGTTGTGGCTTCATACGTATGAAGCCACCACCACAGCCGTTGCATTGTGCGTGGTTGTGGCAAGGAATTGGGCTTCATATGTCTGATGCCACAACCACGTAAACGTGCCGTGGTTTTGGCCTCATACATATGAAGCCACAACCACGGCCGTTTCAATGTGCGTGGTTGTGGCAAGGATTCATACTTCTGATGCCACAACCACGTAAACGTGCCGTGGTTGTGGCTTCATACATATGAAGCCACAACCACAGCCGTTGCAATGTGCGTGGTTGTGGCAAGGAATTGGGCTTCATATACGTTTGATGCCACAACCACGTAAACGACGGCCAGGAGACGTTTCGACCCCATTCAACACATTTTGCATGCACAACAATTTATCATAAGACAAAACAACATTGCGTACCCATTTAAACTACCGTTACCAAGCCAATTCTATAAAATGATGACCTCTGAGTGCCCCCTCCATTTACCCCATTATCTACATTTGCAACATTTTTACGCAAGAAGTGGGCCCATCCGCTAGTTGTAAATAATTGTGTGGGTGGTTATGATATAACATTTGAGGACGCACTTCACTTTTAGTGGTGGCCCACTTACACAGTAAATTATTGTGAAAAGAACAGTCGAAAAAGTAGTTCTCAGGACATTTATTTTGTAATCGCTCACATACAAAAGATACCCACTTCTATTCATTCAATAACTATTTGAACTATGTACCAGAAGTTATCTTTGTTATTTGGGTGATGTTTTTATGTAACTCAAAATATTGTTATTAATGATACGGAGTGATATGGGACAAGTTGGGCGCTCTGAAAAAAGTTGTCAATCTCTTTCGACTCGAGGGTCCAAATTGCAGACACAATATACATGTGAAGGAAACATGGAGTAGTTTTTGTCTGTTTTGACAGGAGATGTGACCTGGATGGGGATTAACATTAATCATCTGATTTAGCTAAACGTAGCGGAGGCTTTGGTTTTTTGTTGGTGTTGTGACAAATGAGAAGCAGTGATTGTTGGTAATATAATTATAGCAACTTTTCTTGAAGTTGTTTTCAAAATTTTAAATCATGCTGTTTTTCTTCATAAAATATTGCTGGAGGAACAAAGTATAAGAATCGGGTGCACTTTTAAACATATTGTTGGCCTATCCCTTGTTCTTCAAACCTTTCTAAAAGTGGAAGGGATAATTTTTGTTTATCCTTTGCTGCTCAAACCAAGCGAAAAAGATGAGGGGATAGATGTGTTTATCCCTTGAACCTCAAACATGACAAATAATGTGCGATATATTTTGCTAACAAATAACTGGGATTTATCAAAATCTAGAGCATGTTTTTCTTAATTTGGAGGAGAAAATGGTAAAATAGATGTTGAAAAAATGCAGTTAAAAATGAACCTGTTATAACAAGTTCATTTTTAACTGCATTTTTTATTTTTTTATATTTTTTTTTTTAAATTTACAGCTTACAAAACAGTTTACGAGTGTCATTATAGTCCATAATAATAATAATAATAATAATAATCTGGCGTGAGTGTAAAAAATATGTTTCCTGCATGTAACCGGAAAATTAGTTTTAAAAACATCGTCATTATCTTATCAAAGCGTTTAAAATGTAACATTTTACTCTGGAAATTTCCAATCACAAAAGTCCAGATTTCAAATGGGGGGGGGGGGGCACCCGGGGGGGAGAACGGACATCAGTTGGGGGGCACGTGCCCCCCCCCGTGCCCCCCTTAGTTACACCACTGTTTAAGAGTAATTACCAAACGTATACTTTCCCCTTTAAAGAAAAATACTTGGCTCAGCAAAATGCACACACCACGCCCTTGCTTATTTTGAAAACAAATCTTATAGTGTCTAAGTACCAAAGAACGTATAAAGAAACACTGTTGTTTTTGTCCCTTTAGAAATTTCCAGGCATCTCGTAAATTCCCCGCATCCTTCAAAGCAAGACTTTGCATAACTATATGCAAATGTCTTTGTTATGCAAATGTCACGTTTCAGAGTTTCTTATAATTATGCAACGCGCTGTTTTCGACTTCGTGCTGTAGTTTTACACGGGTATTACACACAGGCCGTACAGATTGTACAAGCCATACAGCGGGTTGGGCATGGCATGCTATACAAGTTTGCAAACTTGTTTATTTTGACATAATTATTAACATGACATTGTATTTTATTAATGGGGTCACTGTTTGGGCGCTATAATCTTTGGTTTACCCCTTTTTTATCCAGATTTTTGCAGACACTTAGTTTCTATTTTCCCCCTTATTCTTTGTATTTTAATTTATTTATTTGGTGTCTTTTTCTTTTTTAATGGGGGGGGGGGCTGAACTTAATACACAATTAAGACAGCGGTTTTTGTTTTTGTTTTGGTAAAAACAACTTGGCTCAGAAAAATGCACACAACCACACCCTTGCTTATTTTGAGAAAAAAAACTTGTAGTGTAAGTACCAAAACGTATAAAGAATTCCCCACATTCTTCAAAAGCAAGACTTTGCCAAACTGTATGCAAATCTCTTTATTATGCAAATGCGACAATTCCTCATTTCATATCCTGAATGCAATGCTCTTTTTTGACAACAGCTACCAGCTAGCTTGAGTGGGCGAAACACACATGTTGTTGTTTGACACTGGGGTACAGCGGACTGAACATACGGCGGCTCTCAACACTTGCCCGCCCATTAAAACAACTCCCGCTCTTTTTGTCTTTTACTCAGAAACCTATCAAATTGTCAATATTCTATATCAAAATGAGTGATTTTGGCTTTATTTTGGCAGCACTGTATATGCCTCCAGTTTGTGTGAATTGCTTCAGTAAGTCGCCAAGAAGTTGAGAACTGAAGACTGTGAAACTGCTGACATTGATATTGAGCTCAAGCGACCAGAGGCTCCAGAAAAGAGGCCCAGCTTTCTCTTGGAGACAGCGGGCTGATTTCTCTGTTGAGCTTCCAGTTGCTTTGCGTGCTCCGTCAGGTTGGCTTCTTGACAGTGGAACGACGTTTCTTTGAAGAAAAGAAAAATGATAGGCGAAGACGGTACTGAACACCGCGCCCCTACCAGAGAAGACGAACCCAGCTAGCCCTCGGGACCACAGCAGACGGACCCCCGCCACACCCCAGCCGCAATACCCGGCCAAGCAATTGGATGGCTGCTTTCGCCGCGTTCTCGACCAAGAGACAACTGAAGGTGTGCCGCTGCAATGAAGTTCACAAACCTGAAAGGTAAAGAGACTAATAATAATGTTTGCGAAATCCACTGTCAGATTTTTAAAAAAATATAAACTAAACTTACTGTTGTCATTTAATTTTAAGCTTTAACTCAAGACAGCTCAGTGAAATTTTGTAACATTTATGACACTCGGCTCCCCCCTCTACTCTCAAAACACTGATTTATTAAGGACAATTTTAATGAAGTACAGTGTATGCATTTGAGGCAAATTCGTACGTATAGTTTGTCAATTTTGTAAGAGTGTCTTTATTAAAAACCGACTGCCACTTTTATGACGGAAAAACATAATGTTATTATGGTAAATTAGATTCTATTATTTGGTAGGTGGAAAAATGGCACTCGGGTTCGGCATCTTTTCCGCGCAACAGCCTCACCATTCAGCCCCGCCCACCTGTCTTTAATGTCCACGTGCGTAGATACTTTGTACAATGTGAATTTATTGTGTCCGGACTTTCGGCGAGTGTTCGCGGTTGTGATTGGTCGATAAGGGGCGGAGCGTGGAGTGCGTTTTGGCGACCCCAACCATCTTGTAAATTCCCCAAACTCTTCAAAAGCAAGACTTTGCCAAACTGTATGCAAATCTCTTTGTTATGCAAACGAGACGATTCCTCGTTTCTTATCCTGAATGCAATGTTCTTTTTTTGACAACAGCTGCTACCAGCTAGCTATACATAGTGGGTGAAACACATGTAGTTTGACACGGGCCGGGGGTACAGCAGACTGAACACACGCGGTTCTCAACACTTGCCCGCCCACTAAAACAACTCCCGCTCTTTTTGTCTTCTGCTCAGAAACCTATCAAATTGTCAATATTCTATATCAAAATAAGTGATTTTTGCTTTATTTTGGCAGCAGTGTATATGGCTTCAGTTTGTGTGAATTGCTTCAGTAAGTCGCCACGGAGTTGAGAACTAAAGAGTGCGAAACTGCTGACATTGATGTTGAGCTCGAGCGACCAGAGGCTCCAGGAAAGAGGCCTAGCTTTCTCTTGAAGACAGCGGGCTGATTTCTCTGTTGAGCTTCCAGTTGCTTTGCGTGCTCCGTCAGGTTGGCTTCAATATCTCACTCTTGTAAGTTGGATTCTGATGACAACGAGAGGACATTCCTTTAAAGAAGGACAAATGATAGGCGAAGACTGAACTGAACATCGTTCCCCTGCCAGAGCAGATGGACCCCGGCCCACGAGACCAAAGCAGACGGACCCGGGCCAGCGGGACCACAGCTGCAACACCCGGCCCGCAAAGGATGGCTGCCGCCGCTGCGTGTTCAGCCAAGAGACAACGGAATGTGTATCTGGCTGCAATGAAGTTCACAAACCTGAAAGGTAAAGACCCTAGGCCTAATAATGTTTGCGAATTCCATTGTCATAATTAATGTGTTTATTTAAATAAACTCACTGTTGTCATTTAATGTTAAGTGTAAACTCAACACGGCTCAGTGACACTTAATATAATGGTCGTGTTACCATTAAACGGCGTATAGAAAAATATTTTCTTTAAAAAGTTATGGGTAGGTGGGTCCTTACAGGCTGCATTGGATGTATCAAAATGATCATCAGATGGGTGGGTTATACCACTAATTTCAAATAGGGGTATTTTTTAGACTTTGGTAGTGCTCCGATTTCCTAATCGACAATAGGGCCTATTGTTGAGATGAGACATTGTTCTTGTGGAAAACTAAAAAAATTGCTCAGGTAAAATGCTTTATTCTTTGCAGTGTTTCCAGGCATTTTCCCATTTTCTTTCCAAAATTGAAATGGCAAAATTGCACCCCCCCCCCTCTCTGTATAATCAAACGTTCTTGAGCGATTTTTAGGAAACTTGCTTTAATTTGTCATTCAGGTCACCAAGATGTACTGGGTAAATTAAACGAATCAGAACAACTCAAAAATTTTCCATTAAAGGGCAATTTTGTTTGTTTGTGTGTCCATTTTTGGTCAAGAATCTTTATTTTAACCCAATAATTTGACTATTCCCCCAAAATGCTATAACAGTTTGCAAACTTGTTTTTTTTTGACATAACTATTAACATGACATTTTTGTTTAAAACTGGGGTCACTGTTGGGGCGCTATAATCTTTGGTTTACCCCTTTTTGGGGGAAGATGTGTATTTTTTTTGTTTTTTCCTCTTAAAAAAGCAATATAACTGCCCCACCTTTGTTTTCATCCAGTTTTTACAGACACTTAATTTCCCTCGTATTCTTTGTATTGTTGTATTTTTTATTTGTATTCTTTCTTAGGGGGGGGTTGAACTAAAAACAAATTAATACAGCGTTTTTGTTTTTGTTTTTTTTGCTAAAAATAAACTTGGCTCAGCAAAATGCACACAACCACGCACTAACTTATCTTGAAAAAATCTTAATTGAAGGAACAAAGCGAATAAACAACATACACCGTTGTTGTTGTTCCTTCAGGAGTTTCTCAGCCATCTTGTAAATTCCTCGCAATCTTCAAAGCAAGACTTTGCCAAACTGTGTGCAAATCTCTTTGTTATGCAAATGAGACGATTCCTTGTTTCTTATCTTGAATGCAATGCTCTTTTTATGACATCAGCTACAACCTAGCTATCTGGTGTGCGAAACACGCGTTGTAGTTTGACACGAGGGTGCAGCGGACTGAACACAGGGCAGCTCTCAACACTTGCCCGCCCACTAAAACAACTCCCGCTCTTTCTGTCTTCTACTCAGAAACCTATCAAATTGTCAATATTCCATATCAAAATAAGTGATTTTGGCTTTATTTTGGCAGCAGTGTACATGGCTCCAGGTTGTGTGAATTGCTTCAGTAAGTCGCCACAAAGTTGAGAACTGAAGACTGAGAAAATGCCGACATTGATGTTGAGCTCGAGCGACCAGAGGCTCCAGGAAAGAGGCCTAGCTTTCTCTTGTAGACAGCGGGCTGATTTCTCTGTTGAGCTTCCAGTTGCTTTGCGTGCTCCATCAGGTTGGCTTCAATATCTCACTCTTGTAAGTTGGATCCCGCTGACAGCGAGAGGACATTCCTTTAGAGAATGAATGATAGGCGAAGACTGTACTGAACATCGTTCCCCTGCCAGAGTAGATGGACCCAGCCCGTGGGACCAGAGCTGCAACACCAGGCCCAGCAAGGTAATCAATAGTCCAACTTATACTCCTTGATTAATAATCTTATCTGGGCGGCATTTAATAAAACTTGCAATGGCGTGACGTCAAAGTGCGCAGAGCGAGTGGTTCAGAACAGCTCTAGATTTGTATTAAATGTTTTAGAGGGCCCTAATTGCAAAAAATGTTTGTTAAAAAAATTTAAAAAAAATACTGCCATTTTTTTAGTCTTCAAATCTATGATGCCCTGTGATGTAAATTCTTTAACCTGTAATTTTTGTTGCTATTGTAACCAAGCGAGGCAAAAAGCTGTATCCTACCCATGCACTTTTGAAGGGATGTTTTTGAATACCTTTACCTGTATAAAAAGATTTACAAAACCTGTCTGATGAACTGGCATTTTGAGTTATTACAAAATGTTGAAATCATGAAAAATACTAAATGTTTGGGCTTACGGTGGTCTTGACAGGGCTACTCGCCAAACACCATTTTAGTTGTTGTATTATTATTATTTTTGTTAATGTATGCGGAAGAGTTCTGATAAATTTGATCTGTAAGTTTTTGTTATGTAGTCCATGACCCACCCATATCACAAATTGCAGCTGGTAGAGGGCGCTATCTACACGAACCATTCACCCCTCGATTAGGGGGGGCGGGGTGCGTTCCACTAAATAAACTCCTCGGCCTTCCGTGGTCAAAAACCACTATCCTATACATGCGTTAATGCAAGGAATAGAGGAATATAAAGCTTTTGAAAAAATAACAATTAAGTTGTCCATTATGTATTCATTTGTAGAAGATAGTTATCATAAAGCGCACATTGTTGTCTAGAAAAAAACAATTAATGTGTTACGGTATTCCTAATTTTGCAGTATTTTTTCATAAAGTATTGGTACTTGTACTCATACTCGGAATTTTAAGGGACTCGGTGCTCGGATATTGGAATGCTTGGTACCCGGACACTACTCATATACTCGATGATCCAAGTACTCAGTCATACTTGTGAGTACTACTCGGCCACCCTAGTACTCGGCAGTACTTGATACTCGACTAAAAATTACTTGACTACAACACTGATGTCTAGCCCCCCCCACCCCGCCAATAACACCAAAGTTATCCCACCATACTTTATGAGAGTAAAATTTATGCATAAGTTGTCTTGAATTTCAATGCGATGTCTTTGTTCAAACTTACAATATTATGAGACCAGTTTAGTGCACTTAAGTCAGGCTTTGTTGCGTTTGACACCAACACATCTGTCTTAATAAAACTCTTTTTCTCTTGTCTTTTAGATCTTTTCACGGACTCTGTCTGACCAGTGAAATTGAAGGTTTCCATGGATTGCAACACACCCTGCCCAGCGAGGATGGCCATTGCCCCCATGTGATTAACCAGAGAATGGAAGGTGTGTTGCTGTAATGAAGTTCAAAAAACCTGAAATTATAATTCTTACATATTTTTTTTTCCGGCCAAAATTAATTCATTTTAACACTTGGCTCATTCAATTTTATTTGAAAATGAATGCCCCATTGCATCAACCTTCAACAGTTGGGTGTAGTAGGGGTCTAATTCGATTTTAACCAGTTCAGCATTCACTGGTCAAAAGACCATTCACTTTCAGTAATTGCAAAGATCATTAAATTTCATAAAAGCCAGCAGCAAGAGGCTGCGTGTTCAACCATTCAAGTTCACCAATTAGCAAACATTGTTCAAAAATTGAGTGTATTAATAGCTCAGAAGAAACTCTAGTTGGAGTGGATTAGGGAGACAAGCTTGAATTTGAATGTGTGTTAATGAAATTTAACGAATCTTTGCTGAAATTGGCCAAGAAAACCTATATTTGTCTTTTAAAGTGATCTGAATCTTTAAATATTCGCTAAATTTGGACTAAAGTATTCGCTAAAACTTTAGCACTTAAGGGTTTAGTGGTTGTTTTCTCAAGTCAGAGACGGGGAATGTCTTCAGGCAGCCAACATCAGCCAGCAAGAAGCCAGCAAGAAGAGGCCAGATGGCAGTTGAAGATCTATGGATATGTGGTGTGTGTTTTGTCTACAATCTTGACGTACATTGGAGTTCGCCAAAGGACCACGGTAAAAAAACTTTGCAATATCCGACCTCCACTTTTTAAGTTCGCTTGTGCGATTCATCTGTTTGATAGATGTTGGAATTTATTATTTTTTTTTCAAATCTCCTGAGCAATTGGAAGTAAATACAATCTTGTAAGGTTTTGGGAGACAATGCACTTACAATTACAACCAATTTGTTGATGCTGTAGAATGGAAAACTACGTAAATTATTGGACTTTCTAAAAAACTAAAAACAAGTCAGAATATTGATAGAGCGCTATAGTGGAGGTCGGAAAACGCAAGTTGATCTTAAAGAGAAAGACAAGGTGAAGACTGCAAATGGTAAGAGAAGATCTAACCCGTTCTCTTGCAGAGTCCCTCCCTTTTTCTATCCTCATCCCCTCAACGATGTTCAGTGATCTTGTTGACGTTGTCCTTGCTTGTAAAGCTTTCAAGGTGACTTCAAACTGTCTTGGCATTTCTTGATTCGCATATTGGTCGAAGCCAATGATGCTTTTTAATTAGTAGACTAGTCTTACTGGAAATTTCTGTCAAGGTTGATTCTTCAAGTCGTCAGTTGTCATGTTTATATATAATTGTCATGATTTTATATTTCAAATAGCGTAATTTTTATAAAGGAGAAGTACAAAATCCAATGAAACCTTTCTCATCATAGTTTTCAATAAATCTTCTAAAAAGATGAGTAATGTCTTTGAGGAAATATAGTGCCCCAACCAAAAAATAAATAAATAAAACAAATACAAATAAAGAATAGATCCACCATGTGTTTTAGAAGTAACCGTGCAATTAAATATTCCAGTCCAATTACCATTCATTTGATGATTAATGTTTGATTGAGGAAAATTAAATTGATAATTTAGGCAAGCTAAATTAAAATTTACATATTCCTAATATCGGCATTACACCATTTCTTAATGTAGACATTTTTAAGTGAATAAATACAAATAACATTAAGTCTTTTAAAGTAATTAAATCATTAGACAAATAAAAACAACATAGCTGTAACCCTTGCCCATTTAAATTAAAGTTCAAATAAAATTTGGGAAGGCGGGGGAACTTGTAACAAATACAAGTTTTTTAAAGCTGTAGTCCCGAATGTAAATATTTTGCAAAAAATGCAAAGCGCGAATAAAAATGCAAATTGCAAAACTTCCCGAAACCATGTACTTGTGAGCGCTGCGATAAAACAGAAAGAAAGAAAAGAAGACTGAAGAAGACGAGAGAGAAGAAAGGAGGGGAAAAGGAGCAGATCATCGGGGGAAAAGACGTCAGTGATGCCTATGGTAGGTATGAATGGTAAGACGGTATAGGCCTATAGTGTTGGCCTAGAGATAAGACTAACTCTCTACTCTTTCAGCAGGTTTACTGGCAATTGGTAAAGTATAAGGTGTTACTGGTGTAGTACTTAGTTTTGATTCTAAGATGCTCAATCTCATTTCCTTTGTGGTGACACATTACTTTGACATTTCATGGACATTAAAAACAAGTCCATGAGCGAAATAACGATAACATCTTGAACCAAAACTAAGAACTATGCTGTCATCAGTAAACACAGATGTTGGTAGATGATGAAGACTCTCCCTTTGATGTCCCTGGTGAGTGACTGGAGGACAGTGAGGTCAGCTGTTTGCAATAATGGTTAAGTATAACAGGTTAAGTATCAGGGTGAGTGTGAAGGGAAAAGTAACCCTTTCCTCCACAGCTGCTAACCTTTTTCTCCACAGCGTTTAACAAACTTTTCTCCACAACTTTTAACAAACTTTTCTCCACAGCTTTTAACAAACTTTTTTTCCACAGCGTTTAACAAACTTTTTTCCACAGCCTCTAACGTGGCCTTCACAGGCTACAATATTTTTATTTTCCACAGTCTGTAACCGGTTCTTCCCAAAGTGGATGTTGTATAGTGGCAGGTGATTGTGCACAGATGGCAGCACTGGGACACCAAAGATGACATTGGTTTGGTAAAGTATTGAGGTTATCCCAGATAATGTGTATGGGGAAACTGACTTTGGCTTATCAATGTAAACCCAAAATGCTAACATTCTTAGACAATGTTTTCTTCCAAAAAGCAGATCGTGCTTCCTTCTTGAAGATGATGAAGGATATTGTGCTGAAATCTTCCCTGAGCTGAGGTGATGCATACCACCAGGGACAGTGGTCATGCAAAAGATTTGGTAATGTATCGGGTTATATAAGTTACACTTTACTGGTGAAGAACTACCTACTTAAATGGACTACCTAATAAATGGAACAGCTCAGTCAAGAATTTAGGAGGATCATGAACAAATCTAAACATCAGTTATTTGATAATTTTGGAAAGAAATACAAAACATTCAACAACAAAAGCTCTTTAAGTTGTAAAGACAGCAGTAAAAATACTAGCATCGTTTGAGATTCTACAACAGCGAGGTGGAACACCCAGCCAATCACCGGGGTAAAACAAATTAAGAACCAGTCAACTTACAAAATTGTGTTTGTACAATCTAAACAAATTGAAATCCTTCTTGAAACAATGTAAGTCGGCTCTTTTTGCAGTTTATCACAAAGATATGTATTTACATATCAATTTGTGCCTATTAAATATTCCCTCAGTCGAGCAGTTTCTTGTGGAGTGGTGACTACAACTGGACCTGTTTGGATGAGCATCGTTGGAGGAGTGGTGACTACAACCGGAGCTGTTTGGATGAGCATCGTTGGAGGAGTGGACTACAACTGGAGCTGTTTGGATGAGCATCGTTGGAGGAGTGGTGACTACAACTGGACCTGTTTGGATGAGCATCATTGGAGGATACAGGTGCAAAGAGTGATCAACAGACCGCTTGGTAAGTAATTCTAAAAATTTTCTTTGAAGAAAAGGTTCACCCCACAAATTTGGCAAAGAAGTTAATGTTTCAGAATTAGCAACTTAGAAGGTTTTAAATCGTAGATCTGAAAGATTTTATTATTCCAATCCTTTTAGTTTGCAATTAAACACACCATACAAACAAATGATGGAAACTTCATTGAAATAGAAGATCAAATTTAACAATTTTTTTAGAAATATAAACACACAAAAAGAAAAGCAAAACCTATGATTTTGCTTGTGCATGTCTAATTATTTGAAAAACTGATTGTAGCTGGAGGGGTATTTTCTTGCACATGATAGCATTCAGACTTAACTATTTCTCACTGCAACTGATTCTTGTATTAATGGAGTTTATCAAAAATAATCTTTTAAAATAAATGGTTTATTTTCTACAGATTGAGATGATGCCCTTTGGAGATGCCATACACCCATTCTTAAGGCTATAATCAATGCTCTTTGAACTGAGTTCCACCAACTAAAGAAGGACTGTGTCAAGTCTAGCCAGATGACTCTCACAGGTTACAAGTTTAACCGTTGAGGTGAGTAGAGATGTTAATGGCTAACCAACGCTTTTTGGACTGTGTGCCACCAGCTGAAGGACTATGTCAAGTCTGACATATCTATAACTTTTGAAGGAAAAACGAAACATGCAACAAAAAATCTGACTTAGAAAAAATCCGTCAAACAAATCTCTTAAGTAGTAAAGACAGTTGTAACCAGCAGTTAAAATACTAATTTTGAGATTCTGCAACAATCATGAACACCAACCAACCATTGAGTTAAAACAACTTAAGAACCTTAACTTGCTTTCACAAAAACATATTTGATTTTGTAAAATCCAAACAAATTGAAATCCTACCTGAAACAAAAAAAGGTCTGCTCTTCTTGCAATTTATTATAAATGTGATGCGATCAAGCTAAATGAGTCATATGTCGGAAATACCAGTATGGAGAAACAGGCCAAAACAGGCCAACAGGGGTAAATTTTTCAAAAACATTTTGTTTTGTAAATGTAAATGCCGAAATATATCGTATTTTATATTAGCAACTTCCTTCCTGATAAATAACAAAAAAGGGGTTAAAATTAGCATTGAAAGAAAATGTGCCGATGTAGTTTAAATAAACAACTCGACTTTAAACCCCCTTTTCTCAGCTTCATTTTCTTGCCACTCTTGGTGTTTCTACTTTCACAGCTTTTGAACCAAAGGTGGTATCAACATGGGGTTTAAACAGTATTAAAGCATAGATTATGCTCTTTGCAAATGTATAACAAAATGAAAAATTACCTGGGTCGACAAACGACTCATTTTGCTTGATCGCATCACAAATATGTAAATGCACGGAGATAAATTTGTGCCAGTCTCTTGTGGAGTGGTGACTACAACAGGAGTAATTTGGATGAGCATCGTTGGAGGATACAGGGAGTGGTGACTACAACTGGACCTGTTTGGATGAGCATTGTTGGAGGATACAGGGAGTGGTGACTACAACCGAACCTGTTTGGATGAGCATTGTTGGAGGATACAGGGAGTGGTGACTACAACCGGACCTGTTTGGATGAGCATTGTTGGAGGATACAGGGAGTGGTGACTACAACCGGACCTGTTTGGATGAGCATCGTTGGAGGATACAGGGAGTGGTGACTACAACTGGACCTGTTTGGATGAGCATTGTTGGAGGATACAGGGAGTGGTGACTACAACTGAACCTGTTTGGATGAGCATCGTTGGAGGATACAGGGAGTGGTGACTACAACTGGACTTGTTTGGATGAGCATCGTTGGAGGATACAGGGAGTGGTGACTACAACTGAACCTGTTTGGATGAGCATTGTTGGAGGATACAGGGAGTGGTGACTACAACTGAACCTGTTTGGATGAGCATCGTTGGAGGATACAGGGAGTGGTGACTACAACTGGATACAGGTGCAATGAGTCAACAGACCTATTGGTAAGTTTGAAACAAAAAACATTCTACAACTTTTCTTTGAAGAGAAGGTTCATTTGACAAATTTGGCAAAGGAGTTTTGTTTCAGAATTGGCACCTTTGAAAGTTTTAGAAATCGTAGATCTGAAAGATTGAATCTTTCCCATCCTTTAGTTTACAATTAAACACACCATACAACCAACTGATGAAAACCTTCATTCAAATAGAAGGTCAAGTTTTTAGAAATATAAACACACAAAAAGAAAAAATACAGGGATGTTGCGTGTGCATGTCTAATTACTTGAAGAACTGATTGGAGCTGGAGGGGAAATTTCTTGCACATGATAGCATTCAGACTAATTAATTATATTCCTCAGAACAACTGAAAATTGTATTAAACAAGTTTATCAAAAATAATCTTTGAAAATCGTTTATTTTCTACAGATTGAGATGATGCCTCTTGGAGATGACGTATACCCAATCTTGAGGCTAATCAATGCTTTTTGGACTGAGTTCCACCAACTGAAGAAGGACTGTGTCAAGTCTAGCCAGATGACTCTCACATGTTACAAGTTTAACCGTTGAGGTGAGTAGGGATGTTAATGGCTAACCAACGCTTTTTGGACTGTGTGCCACTAGCTGAAGGACTACGTCAAATCCTACATATTGATTACTTTGGAAGGAAAAACAAAACTTGCAACAAAAAATCTGATTTAGAATCCCTCAAACAAATCTCTTAAGTAGTAAAGACAGTTGTAACCAGCAGTCAAAATACTAATAAATATCATTTGAGATTTGAGAGTTAAAACTAAGAACCAGTCAACTTACTTTCACAAAAACATTGTAAAATCAAAACAAAAAATTAAATCCTTCCTGAAACAAAAGGAAGTCTGCTCTTCTTGCATCGTTGGAGGATACAGGTGCAAAGAGACAACAGACCGCTTGGTAAGTTTGAAAAAAAAAATCATTTCAAACTTTTCTTTGAAGAGAAGGTTCATCTTACAAATTTGACAAAGGAGTAAATGGTTCAGAATTAGCACCTCTGAAGGTTTTCAATGGTCGATTTGAAAGAATACATTCATTCCAATCCTTTAATTTTCAGTATACACAACACACAACTAACTGGTGGAAAACTTTATTAAAACAGAAGGTCAAGTTTTTTAGAAACTAAATGCAATGCTCTTTTTGACAACAGCTCCCAGCTAGCTATCTAGTGTGTAAAACACATGTTGTAGTTTGACGCGGGTGCAGCGGACTTGACACCCACTAAAACAACAACAACCACTCTGTCTGTCTCCTAATTAGAAACCTTGCAAACTGTAAATATTCTATATCAAAATAAGTGATTTTGGCTTTGTTTTGGCAGCAGTGTACATGGCTCCAGTTCGTGTGAATTGCTTCAGTAAGTCGCCACGGAGTTGAGAACTGAAGACTGCGAAACTGCCGACATTGATGTTGAGCTCGAGCGACCAGAGGCTCCAGGAAAGAGGCGTAGCTTTCTCTTGAAGACAGCGGGCTGATTTCTATGTTGAGCTTCCAGTTGCTTTGCGTGCTCCGTCAGGTTGGCTTCAATATCTCACTCTTGTAAGTTGGATCCCGATGACAGCGAGAGGACATTCCTTTAAAGAACAGACCACAGCAGACGGACCCGGGCCCGCGGGACCACAGCTGCAACAGCCGGCCTAGCAAGGATGGCTGCCGCCGCTGTGTGTTCAGCCAAGAGACAACGGAATGTGTATCTGGCTGCAATGAAGTTCACAAACCTGAAAGGTAAAGACCCTAGGCCCAATAATGTTTGCGAATTCTATTGTCATAATTAATTTTTTCATTTAATCAAAAAACTTACTGTTGTCATTTAATGTGAAGTGTAAACTCAACACAGCTCAGTGAAATTTAATATAATGGTAGCGTTACCATTAAACGGCGTATAGAAAAATATTTTCTTATAAAGTTATGGATAGGTGGGTCCTTACAGGCTGCATTGGATGTATAAAAATGATCATCAGATATATGGGTGGGTTATACCACTAATTTCAAATAGGGGTATTTTTTAGACTTTTGTAGTGCTCTGATTTCATAATCGACCATATTGTTGAGATGAGACATTGTTCTTGTGGAAAACTAAAAAAAATGCTCGTGTAAAATGCTTTATTCTTTGCAGTGTTTCCAGGCATTTTCCCATTCTTTTTGGAAATTGAAATGGCAAAATTGCATCCCCCCCCTCTCTGTTTTATCAAAAGTTCTTGAGCGATTTTTAGGAAACTTGCTTTAATTTGTCATTCAAGATGAACTGGGTAAATTAAACAAATCAGAACAATTCAAAAATTTGCCAATAAAGGGCAATTTTTTTTTTCTTTTCCATTTTTGGTCAAGAATTTTTATTTTAACCCCATAATTTGACTATTCCTCCCAAATGCTATAACAGTTTGCAAACTTGTTTTTTTTTTTGACATACTTATTAACATGACATTTTTGTTTAAAAACTGGGTCACTGTTTGGGCGCTATAATCTTTGGTTTACCCCTTTTTGGGGAAAAAATGTGTATTTTTTTGTTTTTTCCTCTTAAAAAAGCAATATAACTGCCCCACCTTCGTTTTCATCCAGTTTTTACAGACACTTAATTTCCCCTGTATTCTTTGTATTGTTGTATTTTTAATTTTTATTCTTTCTAGGGGTGGGGGGGGGGTTGAACTGAAAACAAATTAATACAGCGTTTTTGTTTTTGGTTTTGTTGCTAAAAATAAACTTGGCTCAGCAAAATGCACACAACCACGCACTTACTAATTTTGAAAAAAATCTTAATTGAAGGAACAAAGCGAAGAAACAACATACATCGTTGTTGTTGTTCCTTCAGGAGTTTCCAGCCATCTTGTAAATTCCCCACATTCTTCAAAGCAAGACTTTGCCAAACTGTATGCAAATCTCTTTGTTATGCAAATGAGACGATTCTTCTTTTCATATCCTGAATGCAATGCTCCTTTTTTGACAACAGCTACCAGCTAGCTTGAGTGGGCGAAACGCATCTTGTAGTTTGACACTGGGGTGCAGCGGACTGAACACAGGGCAGCTCTCAACACTTGCCCGCCCACTAAAACAACTCCCGCTCTTTTTGTCTTCTACTCAGAAACCTATCAAATTGTCAATAATCTATATCAAAATAAGTGATTTTGGCTTTATTTTGGCAGAAGTGTATATGGCTACAGTTTGTGTGAATTGCTTCAGTACGTCGCCAAAGAGTTGAGAACTGAAGATTGCGAAACTGTTGAGCTCGAGCGACCAGAGGCTCCAGGAAAGAGGCCTAGCTTTCTCTTGAAGACAGCGGGCTGATTTCTTTGTTGAACTTCCAGTTGCTTTGCGTGCTCCGTCAGGTTGGCTTGAATATTGCACTCTTGTAAGTTGGATCCTGATGACAGCGAGAGGACATTCATTTAAAGAAGAACAAATGATAGGCGAAGACTGTACTGAACATCGTTCCCCTGCCAGAGCAGATGGACCCCGGCCAACGGGACCACAGCAGACGGACCTGGGCCAGCGGGACCAGCAGAGCTGCAACAGCCGGCCCAGCAAGGATGGCTGCCGCCGCTGCGTGTTCAGCCAAGAGACAACGGAATGTGTATCTGGCTGCAATGAAGTTCACAAACCTGAAAGGTAAAGACCCTAGGCCTAATAGTGTTTGCGAATTCCATTGTCATAATAATTTTTTTTATTTAAATAAACTTACTGTTGTTATTTAATGTTAAATATAAACTCAGCACAGCTCGGTGAAATTTAATATAATAGTGTATTTTGTCTATTTACAAGGTCGCGTTGCCATTGAACAGCATATATAAAATTATTTTCTTTAAAAATTATGGATAATTGGGTCCTGTCAGGCTGCATTGATAACAATGATCATCAGATATATGGGTGGGTTATACCACTAATTTCAAATAGGGGTATTTTTAGACTTTGGTGGTGCTCCTATCTATCGACCATTTTTGAGATGAGACATTGGTCTTGTGGCAAACTAAAAATATTGCTCAGGGAAATAACTTTATTCTTTGTTTAATACCAGGGTCACTGTTTGGGCACTATACCTCACCTTTGTTTCCATCCAGATTTTTACGGACATTTAATTTCTATTTCCCCGTATTCTTTGTATTGTTGTTTTTTTATTTTTATTTTTTTTGCGAGGGGGGGGGGGGGGGTTGAACTTAAAAAATAAACTTGGCTCAACAAATTGCACACAACCATGCCCTAACTTATTTTGAAAAAAATCTTAATTAAAGTAACAAAGCAAAGAAACAACATACACCGTTGTTGTTGTTCTTTCAGGAGTTTTCAGCCATCTTGTAAATTCCTCGCATTTTTCAAAGCAAGACTTTGACAAACTGTATGCAAATCTGTTTATTATGCAAATGAGACAATTCCTCGTTTCTTACCCTGAATGCAATGCTCTTTTTGGATAACAGCTACCAGCTAGCTATCTAGTGGGCGAAACACATGTTGTATCTTGACGTGGTTGCAGCGGACTGAACACACGGCGGCTCTCAACACTTGCCCGCCCACTAAAACAACAACACCCACTCTGTCTGTCTCCTAATTAGAAACCTAGCAAACTGTAAATATTCTATATCAAAATAAGTGATTTTGGCTTTCTTTGGCAGCAGTGTGAATTGCTTCAGTAAGTGGCCTTGGAATTGAGAACTGAAGACTGCGAAACTGCCGACATTGATGTTGAGCTCGAGCGACCAGAGGCTCCAGGAAAGAGGCCTAGTTTTCTCTTGAAGACAGCGGGCTGATTTCTCTGTTGAGCTTCCAGTTGCTTTGCGTGCTCCGTCAGGTTGGCTTCAATATCTCACTCTTGTAAGTTGGATCCCGATGACAGCGAGAGGACATTCCTTTAGAGAATGAATGATAGGCGAAGACTGTACTGAACATCGTTCAAGGTAACCAATAGTCCAACTTGATGCTCCTTGAATAATAATCTTATCTGGGTGGCTTTTAATAAAACTTGAGGGCCCTTCAAAAACAATTGCGTAATTTTTTGTTTAAAAAACCCAAAAGACCGCTATATTTTTAGTCGTCAAATCTACGATGCCCTGTGATGTAAATTCTTAAAGTGCAAGATGCTTAATAAAAAAATTAATAAAATCTAAATCAAATTGGACATGGGTTGTCGCAAGGCCTCGGCCTTCAATATTAAGTACTCATGGTCAAAAACCACTTTCCTATACATGCATAAATGCAAGGAATAGAGGAATAAAGCTTTTGAAAAAACCCAGTTAAGTTGTCTATATATGATGTATTCATTTTTAGAAGATAGTTATCATAATAAGCACACATTGTTGTCTACAAAAAAACAATTAATGTGTTATACCTAATTTTGCAGTATTTTGTCACAAAGTATTGGTACTTGTACTCATACTCGGAAATCCAAGGTACTCGGTGCTTGGATATTGGAATACTTGGTACCCGGACAATACTCATACTCGATGATCCAAGTACTCATACTTGTCAGTACTATTTGGCCACCCTAGTACTCGTCAGTACTTGATAGTCAACTGACAAGTACTTGACTGCAACACTGATGTCTAGCCCCCCCCTCCCCCGCAAATAACACCAAAGTTATCCCACCATACTTTATGAGAGTATAATTTATGCATAAGTTGTCTTGAATTTCAATGTGACGTCTTTTGGTCACCCCTAAAATAATGTGACCAGTTAAGTGAACTTGAGTCGGGCTTTGTTGCGCTTGACACTAACACATCTGTCGTAATAATTAAACTCTTTTTCTCTTGTCTTTTAGATCTTTTCACGGACTCTGTCTGACCAGTGAAATTGAAGGTTTCCATGGATTGCAACACACCCTGCCCAGCGAGGATGGCCATTGCCCCCATGTGATTAACCAGACAATGGAAGGTGTGTTGCTGTAATGAAGTTCAAAAACCTGAAATTATAATTCGTATATAGGTTTTTTTCCGGCCAAAATTAATTCATTTTAACACTTGGCTTATTCAATTTTGTTTGAAAATGAATGCCCCATTGCATCAACCTTCAACAGTTGGGTGTAGTAGGGGCCTAATTCAATTTTAACCAGTTCAGCATTCACTGGTCAAAAGACCATTCAGTTTCAGTAATTGCAAAGATCATTAAATTTTATAAAAGCCAGCAGCAAGAGGCTGCGTGTTCAACCATTCAAGTTCACCAATTAGCAAACATTGTTCAAAAATTGAGTGTATTAATAGCTCAGAAGAAACTCTAGTTGGAGTGGATTAGGGAGACAAGCTTGAATTTGAATGTGTGTTAATGAAATTTAACGAATCTTTGCTGAAATTGGCCAAGAAAACCTATATTTGTCTTTTAAAGTGATATGAATCTTTAAATATTCGCTAAATTTGGACTAAAGTATTCGCTAAAACTTTAGCACTTAAGGATTTAGTGGTTGTTTTCTCAAGTCAGAGACGGGGAATGTCTTCAGGCAGCCAACATCAGCCAGCAAGAAGCCAGCAAGAAGAGGCCAGATGGCAGTTGAAGATCTATGGATATGTGGTGTGTGTTTTGTCTACAATCTTGCGTACATTGGAGTTCGCCAAAGGACCACGGTAAAAAAACTTTGCAATATCCGACCTCCACTTTTTAAGTTCGCTTGTGCGATTCATCTGTTTGATAGATGTTGGAATTTATTATTTATTTTTTTTCAAATCTCCTGAGCAATTGGAAGTAAATACAATCTTGTAAGGTTTTGGGAGACAATGCACTTACAATTACAACCAATTTGTTGATGCTGTAGAATGGAAAACTACGTAAATTATTGGACTTTCTAAAAAACTAAAAACAAGTCAGAATATTGATAGAGCGCTATAGTGGAGGTCGGAAAACGCAAGTTGATCTTAAAGAGAAAGACAAGGTGAAGACTGCAAATGGTAAGAGAAGATCTAACCCGTTCTCTTGCAGAGTCCCTCCCTTTTTCTATCCTCATCCCCTCAACGATGTTCAGCGATCTTGTTGACGTTGTCCTTGCTTGTAAAGCTTTCAAGGTGACTTCAAACTGTCTTGGCATTTCTTGATTCGCATATTGGTCGAAGCCAATGATGCTTTTTAATTAGTAGACTAGTCTTACTGGAAATTTCTGTCAAGGTTGATTCTTCAAGTCGTCAGTTGTCATGTTTATATATAATTGTCATGATTTTATATTTCAAATAGCGTAATTTTTATAAAGGAGAAGTACAAAATCCAATGAAACCTTTCTCATCATAGTTTTTAATAAATCTTCTAAAAAGATGAGTAATGTCTTTGAGGAAATATAGTGCCCCAACCAAAAAATAAATAAATAAAACAAATACAAATAAAGAATAGATCCACCATGTGTTTTAGAAGTAACCGTGCAATTAAATATTCCAGTCCAATTACCATTCATTTGATGATTAATGTTTGATTGAGGAGTATTAAATTGATAATTTAGGCAAGCTAAATTAAAATTTACATATTCCTAATATCGGCATTACACCATTTCTTAATGTAGACATTTTTAAGTGAATAAATACAAATAACATTAAGTCTTTTAAAGTAATTAAATCATTAGACAAATAAAAACAACATAGCTGTAACCCTTGCCCATTTAAATTAAAGTTCAAATAAAATTTGGGAAGGCGGGGGAACTTGTAACAAATACAAGTTTTTTAAAGCTGTAGTCCCGAATGTAAATATTTTGCAAAAAATGCAAAGCGCGAATAAAAATGCAAATTGCAAAACTTCCCGAAACCATGTACTTGTGAGCGCTGCGATAAAACAGAAAGAAAGAAAAGAAGACTGAAGAAGACGAGAGAGAAGAAAGGAGGGGAAAAGGAGCAGATCATCGGGGGAAAAGACGTCAGTGATGCCTATGGTAGGTATGAATGGTAAGACGGTATAGGCCTATAGTGTTGGCCTAGAGATAAGACTAACTCTCTACTCTTTCAGCAGGTTTACTGGCAATTGGTAAAGTATAAGGTGATACTGGTGTAGTACTTAGTTTTGATTCTAAGATGCTCAATCTCATTTCCTTTGTGGTGACACATTACTTTGACATTTCATGGACATTAAAAACAAGTCCATGAGCGAAATAACGATAACATCTTGAACCAAAACTAAGAACTATGCTGTCATCAGTAAACACAGATGTTGGTAGATGATGAAGACTCTCCCTTTGATGTCCCTGGTGAGTGACTGGAGGACAGTGAGGTCAGCTGTTTGCAATAATGGTTAAGTATAACAGGTTAAGTATCAGGGTGAGTGTGAAGGGAAAAGTAACCCTTTCCTCCACAGCTGCTAACCTTTTTCTCCACAGCGTTTAACAAACTTTTCTCCACAACTTTTAACAAACTTTTCTCCACAGCTTTTAACAAACTTTTTTTCCACAGCGTTTAACAAACTTTTTTCCACAGCCTCTAACGTGGCCTTCACAGGCTACAATATTTTTTTATTTTCCACAGTCTGTAACCGGTTCTTCCCAAAGTGGATGTTGTATAGTGGCAGGTGATTGTGCACAGATGGCAGCACTGGGACACCAAAGATGACATTGGTTTGGTAAAGTATTGAGGTTATCCCAGATAATGTGTATGGGGAAACTGACTTTGGCTTATCAATGTAAACCCAAAATGCTAACATTCTTAGACAATGTTTTCTTCCAAAAAGCAGATCGTGCTTCCTTCTTGAAGATGATGAAGGATATTGTGCTGAAATCTTCCCTGAGCTGAGGTGATGCATACCACCAGGGACAGTGGTCATGCAAAAGATTTGGTAATGTATCGGGTTATATAAGTTACACTTTACTGGTGAAGAACTACCTACTTAAATGGACTACCTAATAAATGGAACAGCTCAGTCAAGAATTTAGGAGGATCATGAACAAATCTAAACATCAGTTATTTGATAATTTTGGAAAGAAATACAAAACATTCAACAACAAAAGCTCTTTAAGTTGTAAAGACAGCAGTAAAAATACTAGCATCGTTTGAGATTCTACAACAGCGAGGTGGAACACCCAGCCAATCACCGGGGTAAAACAAATTAAGAACCAGTCAACTTACAAAATTGTGTTTGTACAATCTAAACAAATTGAAATCCTTCTTGAAACAATGTAAGTCGGCTCTTTTTGCAGTTTATCACAAAGATATGTATTTACATATCAATTTGTGCCTATTAAATATTCCCTCAGTCGAGCAGTTTCTTGTGGAGTGGTGACTACAACTGGACCTGTTTGGATGAGCATCGTTGGAGGAGTGGTGACTACAACCGGAGCTGTTTGGATGAGCATCGTTGGAGGAGTGGACTACAACTGGAGCTGTTTGGATGAGCATCGTTGGAGGAGTGGTGACTACAACTGGAGCTGTTTGGATGAGCATCGTTGGAGGAGTGGTGACTACAACTGGACCTGTTTGGATGAGCATCGTTGGAGGATACAGGTGCAAAGAGTGATCAACAGACCGCTTAGTAAGTAATTCTAAAAATTTTCTTTGAAGAAAAGGTTCACCCCACAAATTTGGCAAAGAAGTTAATGTTTCAGAATTAGCAACTTTGAAGGTTTTAAATCGTAGATCTGAAAGATTTTATTATTCCAATCCTTTTAGTTTGCAATTAAACACACCATACAAACAAATGATGGAAACTTCATTGAAATAGAAGATCAAATTTAACAATTTTTTAGAAATATAAACACACAAAAGAAAAGCAAAACCTATGATTTTGCTTGTGCATGTCTAATTATTTGAAAAACTGATTGTAGCTGGAGGGGTATTTTCTTGCACATGATAGCATTCAGACTTAACTATTTCTCACTGCAACTGATTCTTGTATTAATGGAGTTTTATCAAAAATAATCTTTTAAAATAAATGGTTTATTTTCTACAGATTGAGATGATGCCCTTTGGAGATGCCATACACCCATTCTTAAGGCTATAATCAATGCTCTTTGAACTGAGTTCCACCAACTAAAGAAGGACTGTGTCAAGTCTAGCCAGATGACTCTCACAGGTTACAAGTTTAACCGTTGAGGTGAGTAGAGATGTTAATGGCTAACCAACGCTTTTTGGACTGTGTGTCACCAGCTGAAGGACTATGTCAAGTCTGACATATCTATAACTTTTGAAGGAAAAACGAAACATGCAACAAAAAATCTGACTTAGAAAAAATCCGTCAAACAAATCTCTTAAGTAGTAAAGACAGTTGTAACCAGCAGTTAAAATACTAATTTTGAGATTCTGCAACAATCATGAACACCAACCAACCATCGAGTTAAAACAACTTAAGAACCTTAACTTGCTTTCACAAAAACATATTTGATTTTGTAAAATCCAAACAAATTGAAATCCTACCTGAAACAAAAAAAGGTCTGCTCTTCTTGCAATTTATTATAAATATGTAAATGCACGGAGATAAATTTGTGCCAGTCTCTTGTGGAGTGGTGACTACAACAGGAGTAATTTGGATGAGCATCGTTGGAGGATACAGGGAGTGGTGACTACAACTGGACCTGTTTGGATGAGCATTGTTGGAGGATACAGGGAGTGGTGACTACAACCGAACCTGTTTGGATGAGCATTGTTGGAGGATACAGGGAGTGGTGACTACAACCGGACCTGTTTGGATGAGCATTGTTGGAGGATACAGGGAGTGGTGACTACAACCGAACCTGTTTGGATGAGCATCGTTGGAGGATACAGGGAGTGGTGACTACAACCGGACCTGTTTGGATGAGCATCGTTGGAGGATACAGGGAGTGGTGACTACAACTGGACCTGTTTGGATGAGCATTGTTGGAGGATACAGGGAGTGGTGACTACAACTGAACCTGTTTGGATGAGCATCGTTGGAGGATACAGGGAGTGGTGACTACAACTGGACTTGTTTGGATGAGCATCGTTGGAGGATACAGGGAGTGGTGACTACAACTGAACCTGTTTGGATGAGCATTGTTGGAGGATACAGGGAGTGGTGACTACAACCGAACCTGTTTGGATGAGCATTGTTGGAGGATACAGGGAGTGGTGACTACAACCGGACCTGTTTGGATGAGCATTGTTGGAGGATACAGGGAGTGGTGACTACAACCGAACCTGTTTGGATGAGCATCGTTGGAGGATACAGGGAGTGGTGACTACAACCGGACCTGTTTGGATGAGCATCGTTGGAGGATACAGGGAGTGGTGACTACAACTGGACCTGTTTGGATGAGCATTGTTGGAGGATACAGGGAGTGGTGACTACAACTGAACCTGTTTGGATGAGCATCGTTGGAGGATACAGGGAGTGGTGACTACAACTGGACTTGTTTGGATGAGCATCGTTGGAGGATACAGGGAGTGGTGACTACAACTGAACCTGTTTGGATGAGCATTGTTGGAGGATACAGGGAGTGGTGACTACAACTGAACCTGTTTGGATGAGCATCGTTGGAGGATACAGGGAGTGGTGACTACAACTGGATACAGGTGCAATGAGTCAACAGACCTATTGGTAAGTTTGAAACAAAAAACATTCTACAACTTTTCTTTGAAGAGAAGGTTCATTTGACAAATTTGGCAAAGGAGTTTTGTTTCAGAATTGGCACCTTTGAAAGTTTTAGAAATCGTAGATCTGAAAGATTGAATCTTTCCCATCCTTTAGTTTACAATTAAACACACCATACAACCAACTGATGAAAACCTTCATTCAAATAGAAGGTCAAGTTTTTAGAAATATAAACACACAAAAAGAAAAAATACAGGGATGTTGCGTGTGCATGTCTAATTACTTGAAGAACTGATTGGAGCTGGAGGGGAAATTTCTTGCACATGATAGCATTCAGACTAATTAATTATATTCCTCAGAACAACTGAAAATTGTATTAAACAAGTTTATCAAAAATAATCTTTGAAAATCGTTTATTTTCTACAGATTGAGATGATGCCTCTTGGAGATGACGTATACCCAATCTTGAGGCTAATCAATGCTTTTTGGACTGAGTTCCACCAACTGAAGAAGGACTGTGTCAAGTCTAGCCAGATGACTCTCACATGTTACAAGTTTAACCGTTGAGGTGAGTAGGGATGTTAATGGCTAACCAACGCTTTTTGGACTGTGTGCCACTAGCTGAAGGACTACGTCAAATCCTACATATTGATTACTTTGGAAGGAAAAACAAAACTTGCAACAAAAAATCTGATTTAGAATCCCTCAAACAAATCTCTTAAGTAGTAAAGACAGTTGTAACCAGCAGTCAAAATACTAATAAATATCATTTGAGATTCTGCAACAACAAGCATGAACACCAACCAACCACCGAGTTAAAACTAAGAACCAGTCAACTTACTTTCACAAAAACATTGTAAAATCAAAACAAAAAATTAAATCCTTCCTGAAACAAAAGGAAGTCTGCTCTTCTTGCATCGTTGGTGGATACAGGTGCAAAGAGACAACAGACCGCTTGGTAAGTTTGAAAAAAAAAATCATTTCAAACTTTTCTTTGAAGAGAAGGTTCATCTTACAAATTTGACAAAGGAGTAAATGGTTCAGAATTAGCACCTCTGAAGGTTTCCAATGGTCGATTTGAAAGAATACATTCATTCCAATCCTTTAATTTTCAGTATACACAACACACAACTAACTGGTGGAAAACTTTATTAAAACAGAAGGTCAAGTTTTTTAGAAACTAAATGCAATGCTCTTTTTGACAACAGCTCCCAGCTAGCTATCTAGTGTGTAAAACACATGTTGTAGTTTGACGCGGGTGCAGCGGACTTGACACCCACTAAAACAACAACAACCACTCTGTCTGTCTCCTAATTAGAAACCTTGCAAACTGTAAATATTCTATATCAAAATAAGTGATTTTGGCTTTGTTTTGGCAGCAGTGTACATGGCTCCAGTTCGTGTGAATTGCTTCAGTAAGTCGCCACGGAGTTGAGAACTGAAGACTGCGAAACTGCCGACATTGATGTTGAGCTCGAGCGACCAGAGGCTCCAGGAAAGAGGCGTAGCTTTCTCTTGAAGACAGCGGGCTGATTTCTATGTTGAGCTTCCAGTTGCTTTGCGTGCTCCGTCAGGTTGGCTTCAATATCTCACTCTTGTAAGTTGGATCCCGATGACAGCGAGAGGACATTCCTTTAAAGAACAGACCACAGCAGACGGACCCGGGCCCGCGGGACCACAGCTGCAACAGCCGGCCCAGCAAGGATGGCTGCCGCCGCTGCGTGTTCAGCCAAGAGACAACGGAATGTGTATCTGGCTGCAATGAAGTTCACAAACCTGAAAGGTAAAGACCCTAGGCCCAATAATGTTTGCGAATTCTATTGTCATAATTAATTTTTTCATTTAATCAAAAAACTTACTGTTGTCATTTAATGTGAAGTGTAAACTCAACACAGCTCAGTGAAATTTAATATAATGGTAGCGTTACCATTAAACGGCGTATAGAAAAATATTTTCTTATAAAGTTATGGATAGGTGGGTCCTTACAGGCTGCATTGGATGTATAAAAATGATCATCAGATATATGGGTGGGTTATACCACTAATTTCAAATAGGGGTGTTTTTTAGACTTTGGTAGTGCTCTGATTTCATAATCGACCATATTGTTGAGATGAGACATTGTTCTTGTGGAAAACTAAAAAAAATGCTCGGGTAAAATGCTTTATTCTTTGCAGTGTTTCCAGGCATTTTCCCATTTTTTTTGGAAATTGAAATGGCAAAATTGCATCCCCCCCTCTCTGTATTATCAAAAGTTCTTGAGCGATTTTTAGGAAACTTGCTTTAATTTGTCATTCATGTCACCAAGATGTACTGGGTAAATTAAACAAATCAGAACAATTCAAAAATTTGCCAATAAAGGGCAATTTTGTTTTTCTTTTCCATTTTTGGTCAAGAATTTTTATTTTAACCCCATAATTTGACTATTCCTCCCAAATGCTATAACAGTTTGCAAACTTGTTTTTTTTTTTGACATACTTATTAACATGACATTATTGTTTAAAAACTGGGTCACTGTTTGGGCGCTATAATCTTTGGTTTACCCCTTTTGGGGGAAAAAATGTGTATTTTTTTTTTTTCCTCTTAAAAAAGCAATATAACTGCCCCACCTTTGTTTTCATCCAGTTTTTACAGACACTTAATTTCCCCTGTATTCTTTGTATTGTTGTATTTTTAATTTTTATTCTTTCTAGGGGTGGGTGGGGGGGTTGAACTGAAAACAAATTAATACAGCGTTTTAGTTTTTGGTTTTGTTGCTAAAAATAAACTTGGCTTAGCAAAATGCACACAACCATGCACTTACTAATTTTGAAAAAAATCTTAATTGAAGGAACAAAGCGAAGAAACAACATACATCGTTGTTGTTGTTCCTTCAGGAGTTTCCAGCCATCTTGTAAATTCCCCACATTCTTCAAAGCAAGACTTTGCCAAACTGTATGCAAATCTCTTTGTTATGCAAATGAGACGATTCTTCTTTTCATATCCTGAATGCAATGCTCCTTTTTTGACAACAGCTACCAGCTAGCTTGAGTGGGCGAAACGCATCTTGTAGTTTGACACTGGGGTACAGCGGACTGAACACAGGGCAGCTCTCAACACTTGCCCGCCCACTAAAACAACTCCCGCTCTTTTTGTCTTCTACTCAGAAACCTATCAAATTGTCAATAATCTATATCAAAATAAGTGATTTTTGCTTTATTTTGGCAGCAGTGTATATGGCTACAGTTTGTGTGAATTGCTTCAGTAAGTCGCCAAAGAGTTGAGAACTGAAGATTGCGAAACTGCTGACATTGATGTTGAGCTCGAGCGACCAGAGGCTCCAGGAAAGAGGCCTAGCTTTCTCTTGAAGACAGCGGGCTGATTTCTTTGTTGAACTTCCAGTTGCTTTGCGTGCTCCGTCAGGTTGGCTTGAATATCGCACTCTTGTAAGTTGGATCCTGATGACAGCGAGAGGACATTCATTTAAAGAAGAACAAATGATAGGCGAAGACTGAACTGAACATCATTCCCCTGCCAGAGCAGATGGACCCTGGCCCACAGGACCACAGCAGACGGACCCGGGCCCGCGGGACCGGAGCTGCAACACCCGGCCCGCAAAGGATGGTTGCCGCCGCCGCTGCGTGTTCAGCCAAGAGACAACGGAATGTGTATCCTGCTGCAATGAAGTTCACAAACCTGAAAGGTAAAGACCCTAGGCCTAATAATGTTTGCGAATTCCATTGTCATAATTATTTTTTTTATTTAAATAAACTCACTGTTGTTATTTAATGTTAAATATAAACTCAGCACAGCTCGGTGAAATTTAATATAATAGTGTATTTTGTCTATTTACAAGGTCGCGTTGCCATTGAACAGCATATATAAAATTATTTTCTTTAAAAATTATGGATAATTGGGTCCTGTCAGGCTGCATTGATAACAATGATCATCAGATATATGGGTGGGTTATACCACTAATTTCAAATAGGGGTATTTTTAGACTTTGGTGGTGCTCCTATCGACCATTTTTGAGATGAGACATATTGGTCTTGTGGAAAACTAAAAATATTGCTCAGGGAAATAACTTTATTCTTTGTTTAATACTGGGGTCACTGTTTGGGCACTATGCCCCACCTTTGTTTCCATCCAGATTTTTACGGACATTTAATTTCTATTTCCCCATATTCTTTGTATTGTTGTTTTTTTATTTTTATTTTTTTTGCGAGGGGGGGGGGTTGAACTTAAAAAATAAACTTGGCTCAACAAATTGCACACAACCGCGCCCTAACTTATTTTGAAAAAAATCTTAATTAAAGTAACAAAGCAAAGAAACAACATACACCGTTGTTGTTGTTCTTTCAGGAGTTTCCAGCCATCTTGTAAATTCCTTGCATTTTTCAAAGCAAGACTTTGACAAACTGTATGCAAATCTATTTATTATGCAAATGAGACAATTCCTCGTTTCTTACCCTGAATGCAATGCTCTTTTTGGATAACAGCTACCAGCTAGCTATCTAGTGGGCGAAACACATGTTGTATCTTGACGTGGTTGCAGCGGACTGAACACACGGCGGCTCTCAACACTTGCCCGCCCACTAAAACAACAACACCCACTCTGTCTGTCTCCTAATTAGAAACCTAGCAAACTGTGAATATTCTATATCAAAATAAGTGATTTTGGCTTTCTTTGGCAGCAGTGTGAATTGCTTCAGTAAGTGGCCTTGGAATTGAGAACTGAAGACTGCGAAACTGCCGACATTGATGTTGAGCTCAAGCGACCAGAGGCTCCAGGAAAGGGGCCTAGTTTTCTCTTGAAGACAGCGGGCTGATTTCTCTGTTGAGCTTCCAGTTGCTTTGCGTGCTCCGTCAGGTTGGCTTCAATATCTCACTCTTGTAAGTTGGATTCTGATGACAACGAGAGGACATTCCTTTAGAAGAATGAATGATAGGCGAAGACTGTACTGAACATCGTTCCTCTGCCAGAGTAGACGGACCCAGCCCGTGGGACCAGAGCTGCAACACCAGGCCCAGCAAGGTAATCATTAGTCCAACTTATACTCCTTGATTACAGCCAGAGGACATTCATTTAAAGAAGAGCAAATGATAGGCGAAGACTGTACTGTACATCGTTCCCCTGCCAGCTCGCGCACCAGAGCTGCAACACCCGGCCTATCAAGGTAATCAATAGTCCAACTTGATGCTCCTTGAATAATAATCTTATCTGGGTGGCTTTTAATAAAACTTGAGGGCCCTTCAAAAACAATTGCGTAATTTTTGGTTTAAAAAAACCCAAAAGACCGCTATATTTTTAGTCGTCAAATCTACAATGCCCTGTGATGTAAATTCTTAAAGTGCAAGATGCTTAATAAAAAAATTAATAAAATCTAAATCAAATTGGACATGGGTTGTCGCAAGGCCTCGGCCTTCAATATTAAGTACTCATGGTCAAAAACCACTTTCCTATACATGCATAAATGCAAGGAATAGAGGAATAAAGCTTTTGAAAAAACCCAGTTAAGTTGTCTATATATGATGTATTCATTTTTAGAAGATAGTTATCATAATAAGCACACATTGTTGTCTACAAAAAAACAATTAATGTGTTATACCTAATTTTGCAGTATTTTTTCATAAAGTATTGGTACTTGTACTCATACTCGGAATTTTAAGGGACTCGGTGCGCGGATATTGGAATACTTGGTACCCAAACACTACTCACACTCGATGATCCAAGTACTCATACTTGTCAGTACTATTCGGCCACCCTAGTACTCGGCAGTACTTGATAGTCAACTGACAAGTACTTGACTACAACACTGATGTCTAGCCCCCCCCCACCCCGCCAATAACACCAAAGTTATCCCACCATACTTTATGAGAGTATAATTTATGCATAAGTTGTTATGAATTTTAATGTGATGTCTTTTGTTCACCCCTAAAATAATGTGACCAGTTAAGTGAACTTGAGTCGGGCTTTGTTGCGCTTGACACTAACACATCTGTCTTAATAATTAAACTCTTTTTCTCTTGTCTTTTAGATCTTTTCACGGACTCTGTCTGACCAGTGAAATTGAAGGTTTCCATGGATTTCAACACCCCGCCCAGCGAGGATGGCCATTGCCCCCATGTGATTAACCAGACAATGGAAGGTGTGTTGCTGTAATGAAGTTCAAAAACCTGAAATTATAATTCGTATATAGGTTTTTTTCCGGCCAAAATTAATTCATTTTAACACTTGGCTCATTCAATTTTGTTTGAAAATGAATGCCCCATTGCATCAACCTTCAACAGTTGGGTGTAGTAGGGGCCTAATTCAATTTTAACCAGTTCAGCATTCACTGGTCAAAAGACCATTCAGTTTCAGTAATTGCAAAGATCATTAAATTTCATAAAAGCCAGCAGCAAGAGGCTGCGTGTTCAACCATTCAAGTTCACCAATTAGCAAAAATTGTTCAAAAATTGAGTGTATTAATAGCTCAGAAGAAACTCTAGTTGGAGTGGATTAGGGAGACAAGCTTGAATTTGAATGTGTGTTAATAAAATTTAATGAATCTTTGCTGAAATTGGCCAAGAAAACCTATATTTGTCTTTTTAAAGTAAAATGAATCTTTAAATATTCGCTAAAACTTCAGCACTTAAGGGTTTAGTGGTTGTTTTCTCAAGTCAGAGACGGGGAATGTCTTCAGGCAGCCAACATCAGCCAACAAGAAGCCAGCAAGAAGAGGCCAGATGGTAGTTGAAGATCTATGGATATGTGGTGTGTGTTTTGTCTACGATCTTGACGTCCATTGGAGTTCGCCAAAGGACCACGGTAAAAAAAACTTTGCCACATCCGACCTCCGCTTTTTAAGCTCGCTTGTGCGATTCATCTATTTGATAGACAATGGATTTTTTGTATTTTTTATTTTTCAAAATCTCCTGAGCAACTGGAATTAAATACAATCTTGTAAGGTTTTGGGAGACAATGTACTTACAATTACAACAAATTTGTTGATGCTGTAATGAAAAACTACAGAAATTATTGGACTTTCTAAAAAAACAAAAAAACGAGTTAGATTATTGATAGAGCGCTATAGTGGAGGTCGGAAAACGCAAGTTGATCTTAAAGAGAAAGACAAGGTGAAGTCTGCGAAGGGTAAGAGAAGATCTAACCCGTTCTCTTGCAGAGTCCCTCCCTTTTTCTACCCTCATCCCCTCAACGATGTTCATTGATCTTGTTGACGTTGTCCTTGCTTGTAAAGCTTTCAAGGTGACTTCAAACTGTCTTGGCATTTCTTGATTTGCATATTGGTCGAAGCCAATGATGCTTTTTAATTAGTAGACTAGTCTTTGCGGAAATTTCTGTCAGGGTTGATTCTTCAAGTCGTCAGTTGTCATGTTTATATATAATTGTCATGATTTTATATTTCAAATAGTGTAATGTTTATTAAGGAGAAGTACAAAATCCAATGAAACCTTTTTTCATCATAGTTTTCAATAAATCTTCTAAAAAGATGAGTAATGTCTTTGAGGAAATATAGGCCTAGTGCCCCAACCAAAAAAAAATAAAAATAAAACAAATACAAATAAAGAATAGATCCACCATGTGTTTTAGAAGTAACCGTGCAGTCAAATATTCCAGTCCAATTACCATTTATGGGATGATTAATGTTTGATTTAGGAATATTAAAAATTTAATATTTACATATTCCTAATATCGGCATTACATCAATTCTTAATGTAGACATTTTCAAGTGAATAAATACAAATAACATTAATTCTTTGAAAGTAAATAAATTATTACACAATAAATAAACAACATACCCTTACCCATTTAAATCAAAGTTCAAATAAAATTTTAAAAGGAGGGGGAACTTGTAACAACTACCAAGTTTTTTAAAGCTGTAGTCCTGAAATATTTTGCAAAAATGCAAAGCGCGAATCAAAATGCAAAATGCAAAACTTCCCTAAACCATTTATTTGTGAGCGCTGCGATAAAACAGAAAGAAAGAAATGAAGACTGAATAAGACGAGAGAGAAGAAAGGAGGGGAAAAGGAGCAGATCATCGGGGGAAAAGACGTCAGTGATGCCTATGGTATGTATGAATGGTAAGACGGTATAGGCCTATAGTGTTGGCCTAGAGATAAGACTAACTCTCTACTCTTTCAGCAGGTTTACTGGCAATTGGTAAAGTATAAGGTGATACTGGTGTAGTACTTAGTTTTGATTCTAAGATGCTCAATCTCATTTCATTTGCGGTGACACAATACTTTGACATTTTGTGGACATTAAAAACAAGTCCATAAGCGAAATAACGATAACATCTTGAACCAAAACTAAGAACTATGCTGTCATCAGTAAACGCAGAAGTTGGTAGATGATGAAGACTCTCCCTTTGATGTCCCTGGTGAGTGACTGGAGGACAGTGAGGTCAGCTGTTTGCAATAATGGTTAAGTATAACAGGTTAAGTATCATGGTAAGTGTGAAGTGAAAAATAACCCTTTCCTCCACAGCTGCTAACCTTTTCTCCACAGCATTTAACAAAAATCTCTACAGCTTTCAACAAACTTTTCTCCACAGCGTTTAACAAACTTTTTTCCACAGCATTTAACAATCTTTTTTCCACAGCGTTTAACAAACTTTTTTCCACAGCGTTTAACAAACCTTTTTCCACAGCGTTTAACAAACCTTTTTCCACAGCGTTTAACAAACTTTTTTCCACAGCGTTTAACAAACTTTTTTCCACAGCGTTTAACAAACCTTTTTCCACAGCGTTTAACAAATTTTTTTCCACAGCGATTAACAATCTTTTTTCCACAGCGTTTAACAAATTTTTTTCCACAGCGATTAACAATCTTTTTTCCACAGCGTTTAACAAACTTTTTTCCACAGTGTTTAACAAGCCTTTTTCCATAGCGTTTAACAAACCTTTTTCCACAGCGTTTAACAAACCTTTTTCCACAGCGTTTAACAAACCTTTTTCCACAGCTTTTAACAAACTTTTTTCCACAGCGTTTAACAAACCTTTTTCCACAGCATTTAACAAACCTTTTTCCACAGCGTTTGACAAACTTTTTTCCACAGCGTTTAACAAACCTTTTTCCACAGCGTTTAACAAACTTATTTCCACAGCCTCTAACGTGGCCTTCACAGGCTACAATCTTTTTTAATTTTCCATAGTCTGTAACCGGTTCTTCCCAAAGTGGATGTTGTATAGTGGCAGGTGATTGTGCACAGATGGCAGCACTGGGACACCAAAGATGACATTGGTTTGGTAAAGTATTGAGGTTATCCCAGGTAATGTGTATGGGGAAACTGACTTTGGCTTATCAATGTAAACCCAAAATGCTAACCTTTTTAGATAATGCTTTCTTCCAAAAAGCAGATTGTGTTTCCTTCTTGAAGATGATGAAGTTGTTTCTGTGCTGAAATCTTCCCTGAGCTGAGGTGATGCATACCACCAGGGACAGTGGTCATGCAAAAGATTTGGTAATGTATCGGGTTATATAAGTTACACTTTACTGGTGAAGAACTACCTACTTAAATGGACTACCTAATAAATGGAACAGCTCAGTCAAGAATTTTGGAGGATCATGAACAAATCTAAACATCAGTTAGTGATAATTTTGGAACGAAAAACGAAACATTCAACAACAAAATCTCTTTAAGTAGTGAAGACAGCAGTAAAAATACTAGCATCATTTAAGATTCTACAACAGTGAGGTGGAACACCCAGCCAATCAACGAGGTAAAACAACTTAAGAACCAGTTAACTTACAAAATTGTGTTTGTACAATCTAAACAAACTGAAATCCTTCTTGAAACAATGTAAGTCGGCTCTTTTTGCAGTTTATCACAAAGATATGTAGATGCATAGAGATCAATTTGTGCCTACTAAATATTCCTCAACTATGCAGTCTCTTGTGGACTGGTGACTACAACCGGAGCTGTTTGGATGAGCATCGTTGGAGGAGTGGTGACTACAACCGGAGCTGTTTGGATGAGCATTGTTGGAGGAGTGGTGACTACAACTGGACCTGTTTGGATGAGCATCGTTGGAGGATACAGGTGCAAAGAGTGATCAACAGACCGCTTGGTAAGTAATTCTAAAAAATTTCTTTGAAGAGAAGGTTTATCCCACAAATTTGGCAAAGAAATAAATGTTTCAGAATTACCACCGTGAAGGTTTTAAAATTGTAGATCTGAATGATTTTATTATTCCCATCCTTTTAATTTGCAATTAAACACACCATACAACCAACTGATGGAAACTTCATTGAAATAGAAGGTCAAGTTTTTTAGAAATATCAACACACAAAAAGAAAAACAAAACCTATGATTTTGCTAGTGCAAGTCTAATTACTTGAAAAACTGATTGGAGCAAATGATAGCATTCAGAGTTAACTATGTTCCTCAAAACAACTGATACTTGTATTACAAGAGTTTATTGAAAAACAATCTTTGAAAATCGCTTATTTTCTACAGATTGAGACGATGCCCTTTGGAGATGCATACATCCATTCTTGAGGCTATAATCAATGCTTTTTGGACTGAGTTACATCAACTGAAGAAGGACTGTGTCAAGTCCAGCCAGATGACTCTCACTGGTTACAAGTTTAACCGTCGAGGTGAGTAGGGATGTTAATGGCTAACCAACGCTTTTTGGACTGTGTGCCACCAGCTGAAGGACTATGTCAAGTCTGACATATCTTTAATTTTTGAAGGAAAAACGAAACGTGCAACAAAAAATCTGATTTAGAATCCGTCACACAAAATCTCTTAAAGGTATCGTACACGTTTGGTAAAGACTCAAAACAAATATTAGCATAAAAACTTACTTGGTAACAAGCAACAGAGAGCTGTTGATAGTATAAAACATTGTAGGAAACGACTCCCTCTGAAGTAGCGTTGTTTTTGAGAAAGAGGTAATTTCTCACTAAAATAATAAAAACTTCTTGCAAGAAGTTTTTATTCCTATCTGAAAGCACACAAATTTGTACAACAAGGGTGTTTTTTCTTTCATCATTTTCTTGCAACTTCGATGACCAATTGAGCCCAAATTTTCACAGGCTTGTTATTTTATGCATATGTTGGAATACACAAGTGATAACACTGGTCTTTGACAATTTCCAAACGTGTTCAGTGCCTTTAAGTAGTAAAGACAGTTGTAACCAGCAGTCAAAATATTAGTTAATATCGTTTGAGTTTCTGCAACAAGCATGAACACTAACCAACCACTGATTTGAAACAACTTTTTTATTTGTAAAATCCAAACATATTGAAATCCTTCCTGAAACAAAATAATTCGGCTCTTCTTGCAATTTATCATAAAGATATGTAAATGCACAGAGATAAATTTGTTCCTATACTAAATTTTCCCTCAGTTGAGCAGTTTCTTGTGGAGTGGTGACTACAATTACCCGGACCTGTTTGGATGAGCATCATGTGAGGATACTGGTGCAAAGAGACAACTAACCGCTTGGTAAGTTTGGAAAAAAAATAGGCTTACATTCTAAACTTTTCTTTGAAGAGGTTCATCCCACAAATTTGGCAAATAAGTTAATGTTTCAGAATGAGCACCTTTGAAGGTTTCCAATGGTCGATTTGATAGGATACATTCATTCCCATCCTTTAGTTTGCAATGAACACAACACACAACCAACTGGTGGAAAACTTCATTAAAGTAGGTCAAGTTTTTCAGAAACTGAAAAAAAACCCACACATCAAGATAAACAAAACCTTGGATGTTGTCATGGTTGTATAATGTTGTGCAGTTGAAGAACTGATTGGAACTTGATGAGAATTTTCTTGCACATGATAGCATTCAGACTTAACTATTCCTCAGAACAACTGATACTTGTATTGAAAGAGTTTATCAAAATTAATCTTTTGAAAATCATTTACTTTCTACAGATTGAGACAATGCCCTTTGGAGATGACATACACCCATCTTGAGGCTAATCACTGCTTTTTGGACCGAGTTCCACCAACTGAAGAAGGACTGTGTTGGGTCTATCCATATGATTCTCCACTACAAGTTTAATTGAGAAAGTGATGTTGAGACGTTGAAGCTAACTAACACTTTTGGGACTGTGTGCTACCAGCTGAAGGACTGTGTCAAGTCTAGCCAGATGACTCTCACAGGTCACAAGTTTAACCGTTAAGGTGAGTGTAGGGATGTTGAGGCTAATCAATGCTTTTTTACTGTGTGCCACCAGCTGAAGGACTATGTCAAGTCTAGCGTATAGATAATTTTGGAAGGAAAAATGAAATATGCAACAAAAGACTGATTTTGAATCCCTCAAATAAATCTCTTCAGTAGTAAAGACAGTTGTAACTAGCAGTTAAAATACTAGTATCATTTGAGATTATGCATGTAAGCATGTAAGACAGTAAGCATGTACAACCAGCTAACCACATATAAAACAACTTTAGTCGAATTAGCCCCTTTGAAGTTTCAAATGGTCCATTTGAAAGAACACATTAAATACCATTCTTTAGTTTGCAGTAAACACACCACACAACCAACTGGTGGAAAACTTAATTAAAACAGCAGGGTAATATTTTTCAGAAAAAGATATTCCACCGCCTAATAAACAAAGAAAACCCAAAACATGGACTGTTGTGTCATTTTGTGTGTGCATGTTCAATGACTTGGAACTGATTTGAGCTGGAGGAGAATTTTCTTGCCCATGATCCCATTCAGACTTGACTATTACTCATAACTACTGATACTTGTACTAAAAGAGTTCATCAAACTTAATATTTGAACATCTTTCATTTTGTACCGTAGATTGAGAGGATGATGATGTAGATGACATACATCTTGAGGTTATCAACGCGTTTTGGACTGTGTGCCACTGTCTGAAGGAAGACTGTGTCAAGTCTAGCCTGGTGACTCTCTGCTACAAGTTCAACTGTTGAAGTGACGAAGGGAGGCTAACCAACATTTTTTGGGACTGCGTGCCACTGAGAAACTACGTCAAGTCTAGCAAGATGACTCTCTGCTACAAGTTCAACTAATGTAATAATAATAATAATACCAGATTTATTGTGCGCATTTCACCATCACAACGTTGAAAAGCGCATTACAATAATTTACAATATTGTAAAAAGTCAGCACAATGGAGTAAAACAGCAAAGAGTAAAAACAACAATAGTAGTGATGTTAATGCTACATTTGGAAGGTCACCAGCTGAAGAAAGACTGTGTCAAGTCTAGCCAGATGATGTGCAACTGATGAAACAAGCTGGACCATGACGAGGAGGAGAGGACCATCTTAGGCCGTGTCCAAATTTGCGGCTGTGGCTAATGCTGCGGCTATGGGCTTCATATTATGCTTTAAAGCATGTTCACAAATCGACCGAGTCAATTCAGATATGGCAAGCTTAATTTATTGTTTACTCAATAGGCTTTTCTTGAATCCATCAAACTCCAATACCATTATAACTATACAATGTAGTTCGGTACTCATCAATAGATTTGATTAAATTGACAAGGATGGCCTTAAGCCAGGAGAAGATTTTGACAAAATTTAACTTAAAGGCACTGAACACGTTTGGTAATTGTCAAAGACCAGTGTTCTCACTCGGTGTATCACAACATATGCATAAAATAACAAGCCTGTGAAAATTTTGGCTCAATTGGTCATCAAAGTTGCAAGAAAATGATGAAAGAAAAAAACACCCTTGTTGTACAAATTTGTGTGCTTTCAGATAGGAATAAAAACTTCTTGCAAGAAGTTTTTATTATTTTAGTGAGAAATTACCTCTTTCTCAAAAACTACGTTACTTCAGAGGGAGTCATTTCCTACAATGTTTTATACTATCAACAGCTCTCCATTGCTCGTTACCAAGTCAGTTTTTATGTTAATATATATTTTGAGTAATTACCAAACGTGTACGATGCCTTTAAGTCACCAAACTTTGCTCAGACTTGTTAGAAATCATGGCAAGAAAAGCTCAAGATTATTCATTTTATTGTAAAATAATTTATTGACGAATGTAGAAAACCTGACACAATCTTATGACAAAATGTTTACAATTATAGTTAAAGATATAAATTTCTTTTTTTAATAATTAAATCAATCGGAATTGTTCTAGGCCCTTCATCTTTACTAGTGAGGCAAACTTTACACATTGCTCAATAATACGTATAATATTCAAAGAAGTGTGGGAAATTTCAAAGTGTACACTTGAGCGCAAAATAGACAGAATGCATGTTTTTAGCGAAAATGTGCGTCGAGCAGGCCCCAGTTTCATAGAGGAGCTTAAACTCTGTTGAGCAAAAATAAGCAGGGAACCAGTCACAGATTGTACGTGTGAAACGGTATTTTGCCTGGTAACCTTGTGCTTGGCTACTTGTTGTGCTGAAGCAGCTCTATGAATTTGGGCCCGGGGCTCTGTTGCTATGCAAACACAAACCATGGCAACGCAACAATCACAACACCAGGGCTCGGTTTGACAAAGAGCGAAGATGGATCTTAGTGCTTTGTGGAACCGAGCTCAGTACTCCTAACCTTAACACTAAACTAACACTTCATGCTTTAACTTAACCCATAGCACTAAAACCTAAACAAAATATCACTCACAATAATTTCATTATTAATGCCTCACCCTCAGCACCAACCAGTAAGCCTATTCAATCTGCGATTAAAGCGACACTTGATAAAAACATACATTTTGTCTACAGGCGCTCAAAAACCACTTTAGTAGTTACATAGAAGTATTATGAATTATTGTCACGGTTTTTATTGTTTATTTACCTATTTTATAGTTGATCTGAAGATAATACTGATAGCAAAGCTTAAGTAAGCATTACTTATTTATTTTAATTACTGTCTGATTTGTTTTTGTCTTTGACGGTTGGGAAAATTCCAAAATCCTACATTGTAAATGCCTTACATTTTTTTTAAAGAACCCATACACTTATCGTTGATAGATTAGAAGGGCTCGCACAATGTTGTCTGACATGACAGCAGGCAGGCCTACAGCACCTTGTGGAACCTACGATGTGTAACAAGATGCTAATTGATATTACGGATGTCATAATTCACAATAGCTCTGTGTATACCTGTTGTAAAATACACTAATGTAGCAAACGCTTTGAGATGACCGGCGATAAAGCGCCATGGGAAACATTATCGGAAATTATTTTTTGAAATACACGATGTTTAAGTTTAACCGATTTTGCATGCTTGATGGCTACATGATGTAAATGTTAAAGCCACAAGGAGTAAACAAATAAATAATCTAAATGTAAACCTAATTTTAAATTGTAATAATTGTGTACTTACATTTTGCTAGAGTAGTTAAATATGTCGCCATGTCCGATATTTGGCAGTGGCAACGGCATGACAGTTACTCAACATTGTCGCTGCAGCCAACGGCCACAGTCGTAGCCAAAGTCGTAGCCAAAGTTGCTTCATTCTGATTTAATAGACTAAAACAAAATGGCCGCTCCATTATGAAAAAGATCAGCACAGCAATTTCAGCAATTAATTTCAAGCTTTATATTTTATGATAACAATGAATCGTACTACTTGATGTAGTTTTAATTTGTAAAATGCATGTACAGTTATGGTGCAGGGAGCAATTTCATCTGGCAAATTTGCATTTAGCAAAACATTTAGACTGAACTTGTTTTGTGCGGACTGAATGCCTCGTGTATAAAAAGTAAGCAAAATGGGGATTTTTTAGTATAGCAACTGATACATTGTGTAGTATTTTGCCACGGTATAGAAGGGAAGTTGTTCATGGTGGTGTGTTATGTAAATTATAGCAAGTTGTGGCCGAGTGGTCAGAGCATCGAACTCAAGTTCTGATCATCTGATGACAGAGTTTTCTGAGTGTAGGTTTTAAAGGCACGTTTGGTAATTGTCGAAGACCAGTGTTCTCACTTGGTGTATCCCAACATATGCATAAAATTACAAGCCTGTGAAAATTTGGGCTCAATTGGTCATCGAAGTTGCAAGAAAATGATGAAAGAAAAAACACCATTGTTGTACAAAATTGTGTGCTTTCAGATAGGAATAAAAACTTCTTGCAAGAAGTTTTTATTATTTTAGTGAGAAATTACCTCTTTCTCAAAAACTACGTTACTTCAAAGGGAGTCGTTTCTCACAATGTTTTATACTATCAACAGCTCTCTGTTGCTCGTTACCAAGTCAGTTTTTATGCTAATATATTTTTGAGTAATTACCAAACGTGTACGATACCTTTAATCCTGGGCCTAATTTCATAGAGCTACTAATAAGCAGAAAACGTTGCTTAACGATAATCTGCTTAGCAAAACTAAGTAGAATACTGGCCATTCAAAGATGGTACATGTGACATGGTATTTTGGCTGGTGACCTTATTACGGTAAGCAACATTTTGTTTGTGCCTAAACCAGCTCTGTATGAAGTTGGGTGATTGTAATAAATATTTTTTGATACAATGTTTAAGTGCCTAATAAAATATGGCTCAACTGTGCAACATATGTATTTATTGTTTTTATTTATTTCTCCTGCCGAAAAATTAAGATGAAGACATGGTCATCTTTGTCAAGTTCCCTTTGTACACTTAATAAGGGATTGGACCATTTTGTCCTCTGGGCCTCACCTTGGTTACACTGGGCAGAATAGGAGCAATACAAGATGGCTGCCAGGGTTCACCCTTAAAATGTTTAGTTACTACATGTAGCCAGCAGGAGCAGTGAGCTTTCATCATTTCACCAGCCCGAAGTTTTTTTAAAACTTCAATGTTAAATAGGGATGCTTTTCAATAGTCTGACTACTTTGATTGGAGAGAATTTCGACTAGTCCTCGGGTGTTTCATAGTTCTAGCATTTTGGCCAGTCAAACACGCTGCATGGATGTACACGTTCAACTATAGTAATCGACTTATTGCTTGTACTTTATTTAATTATGAATTCATTATTTTAGAATATGACAATAAAGTGAAACAGAATAATAACTGGGTCGGCACTGTACCCATATGCCTAGTGCATGGCCAACCCCATTCTTTGTAATTGACTCTGTTGTAATGTGTAAGGTATTTAGAATATTAATAAGATATCAACCCGATAATGGTGATCTTTACAAGAGGTTTTGGGGGTTGGGGGTAATTAAAGACCAACTTTGAAGCTTGGTAACTATCCGACAACAGTAACATAAGTAAGTTTCAGTAGACATTTTACTGACAATGACGTTTCTGTCAGTACAAAATTGTCGAGGAAGTTGGCTTGGACTGGACAAAATATTTTTGTTAGACCAAACAACCCCCCCCCCCAAAAAAAGCGCAAAATTTTAAATGTTGTGCTCCACAAACAAATCATGCAACAATTCTGCACAGTTCTGGTATTATTTTCATAACCCTCACCCTCACCGTCACGTGGTTGTGGCTTCATACGTATGATGCCGCAACCACGCAAACGTACCGTGGTTGTGGCTTCATGCTGTACGTACACTGTTAAAAATGTCCGTAAATTTACGGACTCCGTAAAGTGAAATATTCCGTATTTTCGCCGTAATTGTACGGACTTTCCGTAAATGTAAATATTAATTATGCTAATAAGCGTAATTACAATCAACCACATTTGCCCAAACACTTACACATAATATAGTACATGTAAGTACATATTGTTATTTCACCCACAACCGTGTACACATGTACAAACTCATGTTAAGTTTTTATTTTATTTTACGGAATGAAAAAAGTTTTCCGGTAATATTGCTGCAGGAATACGGAACGCTATTTTATTGCTGGCAGCTATATTACCGGAAAAGTTTTTTTCATTCCTTTTTATTTGGGGCTAGTGGTGGAGTGACGCATACGCGTTTGTGCGTCTGCCAAGAGAGACAACTCTTGATATAGCGCCCTCTTCCGAATTGTGAAACCTCCAATATACAGTGAGGCGTGAGAGCCATAGACGGGTCCCCTATCTTTACAAACCCAAGGGTTCCGTGGGATATACATTATGACTGTATGAAATGACGCATAACTACCAGACTGATAGCGATAGGCTACTATACACAGTGCGTGTACATGTACTTGACATTCAAACAGAGGACTTATAACAAAGGGGACAATTGCTTCACGATTGCTATCAGACTAAGGATCACGCAATGGTATGACATGCAAGGTCAAAGGTACATCTGGCAGGTAACTGCCAGGTTCTATAATCGCCGGTATCTGACGTTACTCACGAGCCTCGAAGTGTGACGTAAGATGTTCGGGCCGTTCTGTCTGTAAATAGTGACGTTTTGGAGCCGGAAGTGTAAAACAAATATTCATGAATTTGTATACCACTTGATTGAATTGCATTCCCGGCTCCACCACTTCGCCACCCAATACCACTTTTTTATGTGGCTGGTTTAGACCATGTTTAGACATTCAATAATCAGAATAATAGACTTGGAATATGCCCCCTCCACTCCATCTGCATTCTGTTTTATTTATTTGCATAATTATGTAGTACAGCTATTAAAGGTTTCAACCCCCATTCAAATGAATATTAAGTGTAACTAAGACGAATTAAATATTGGAATTCAATTAATAAACATCTCTTTACGCAGCCAAGTTCCCAAATAGCTATACTTCTCAGTTTTCTCAGTGTCTCATCATAATTTCTGAAGATGACAGAAGATGACAGAATTTCATTTTCGTAAGGTTGGTGAATTAGATAAACTACCGGTACTCTTACAATCAAAAACCTACCTATTTGGATCACCCCGTGTTCATGTCAGTGTGTCGTTGAATCGTATCAGCCTTTAGAGCGGTGTAAACTATTAATTCCAGCGTACTCACAATTGTTTCCTTTCCTACACATCCCTTACTTCATCAACTGGCCCTATTCCCCCTCAACCCCGAACCAGTCAGATGTAAATCATTCGCCCTCTACGTTCACCGCAGTGCAAATAGTTAACTGTTTTCATTATTTTACTGAGTATAGATTTATAATTATTAAGCAAAAAATACAAATTTCTAAGATACGCTGAAGCTATAGCAGAGTTATCTGGTACAACAAATGATGTAATGATGCCGTGAGAATAGACCCCTTACATTGGCCGTCATCGTTGATGAAACGTGCACGCGTGAAAGGCTATCATTGGCTGAGAGTCGTGCGCAGCACGTTTTTCTATCGTTTGCCATCAAAGATGGCGGTCAATGACGTCATGTGCAATCCATCTATTGAATTTCGTTCATAGACGCAAAATATTTCCCACCAGGTAGTTTGTGAAATACGAATGTCTACATGCAGTACTGTTCTGAGTGAACTTTACTTCAAGCCTCGGTTTGGTCGCTTGGTTGTCATTTGTAACGACAAGATGGATGCACCAAAGAAGAGTCTCCTCGTCAAATAGAACAAACTAGGATTTATGGAATCTAACTCATTAGAACATTAAAACTAAAATTATGCATTAAATGTAATTACTAAGTTATTTGATAAAAGCTAGCATGGTCCGGTAGCAGTGCCTTGTTAGACGAATTTAAAGCCATCCACAACATACCGTGTTCTGAAAGAATATACAAATAAATCCATGTTATGAATTGTGTGCTATCTATTTAACAACAGTCTACAAACTTGAAATAAAATAATACAGCTATTCTTTGCGTGCATTGAATTTAACCATCTACACATCAACTGCGAGCTCCATCACACAAAACCCCCCAAATATATCCCGCTGCCAAATAATGGTCGCAAATATCCACGTAGCCCTACCTCCAGGATCGTTCGTACAACAATATTTTGTTTTGCACCCTTAATGATCTTGTTAGTGGTGTGTACTAGACCATCTTTACCAAGATCATTACCAAGTTGCATTAATTCATTTTTCACATTAACTTCAAACGTCCATTCATACTATACTCGTAGAGTGCAAAGAAAAATCTGTTCGTTTCCCGCCAGAGAACAACATTATACCAAAATAGTCTAGTTCAACGTGGCATTATGTTTTGGAATGGTCTGAGTTACTCAATTAAAACTTCAATCACTCTACCTGCCTTCACAAGAAAATTGAAAAAACAACTTCTTGATGCATATTCATAGGTTTTGACCTAGTGTTCAACAAATTCACCTTCTTACATTAGCCTTTGTCGTATGTTTTGTTTGTCTAGTCTGTCGTATTGTACATGTTTTTGGTCTTCTGTAGTATTTACTGTTGTTTGTCTGTCAATAGGTTAAGGCACAAAAGCCTCGGCTTCACCTAAACCTAATTGTTGTCCTACTTACTGCTTAATGTATAACTATCGTGTATTACTGATCAATATAAATTATTGTGAATTATCAAAACTTAATATGTATTACTGTGTATTACTTATAATTTGAACCTAATGCATTGACAAACTTTGCTTTGAAATGTGAAAATGTGAAAAGGACAGCAATGAATTAAATGTTTGATGATGATGATGATGATGATCTTGAAGACCCACCAGAATTGTTTGCATTTTCGGGAAAATTTACGAACCTACTTATTGAGATGAACGTGCTGAACTTATGAGTCAATTCTGGCTTTGAATGTCATTTTGTTTGACCACCCTTAATGTAGGCCTAATGGGTCGTACATTAATTGTTGTTTTGATGTTTACCTTGCATGATGCCATCGGTCACTTCATGAGTGTCCGTTTTTAATTGAACAGTCGGTACTCCACCGTTTCTTTTTTCAAAAAATCTAAAAAATTCCAAGTACAATTGTCTTGTTACAATCGGGTTTCTTTTTCACACACACAAAACAAATCCATCAATGACCTGCTCTCCCGGAATTCCCATAGGAATAGTAAAGCAGTTACTTGACCTTGGGGTCAATAACCACTACTTGGTGAAATGAATCATAGGGCCTATGGTTTCCAGATGGCTTCTTCTGTATACTTGTACAATGGCTGTAAGCAGTGACCTGAACTTGTTTTATTAAGTCAAAAGGGTCCATATCTAATGGTTTGGGCCATTTGGAAATGATTGTTTTCTTCATAAAAATGTATTACACGCTAATATCAAAACGGTCACTCAAAAAGTTACCGAGGGTGTCCGAGTGTGATTTGTTTCAGTGATGGTGTCACGCAGGGAACGTCTCGTGTTCAGAATTTATGAACCTTCTATAAGTGCGTTTTTGGTAGAGATGCTGGTGTGGTCCCATGTTTTGAATTGACACACCAGCCAGCAAGTTATGGCATATCGCACAGGAACTAGAAGAATATTGGTTGCAGGGAGGAATGATAACTTTGTGGCTTTATTCTATAATACGTAAACCTTTACTCACCGATTAGAAGTGCATTCAGCAGCAGCATCGAACTAGCTACAGCAGACATCATGGTGACTGTTATTACAAGAATCGACTATCGCAGTACTGCAAACAAATAGGCACGGTCCTACTTTTATAGAAGTCCCTTTGAACAAAATCTTACCAGTACCACGTAGTTTCTTGCCAAAAATAATCATTGAGGGATCTAGATTATACTTTCACTCAAATTTGTCAAAGATTCAAGTCTGGGTTACTGCGAATCCAGGGAAGTTTAAACTGAAGACAACATCTGGAAAGATATATATGTCAGTCCCTCCTCGAGATGAGTTTCAAGGTCCAAGTTATTTTAAAGTGACAGGTGCCATTCAAATTAAAAGGCAAAGTCTAACTTATGACGATGTAAGAAATGTTACAGGTAGCTAGGATCAGTGGTCTCCAAATTTGTTAAGAAAAGTACCCCAGACTTATATTTAACATCCGATTGCAATGGGAATTGAGGTGGGGCTGGTGGTGGTTGGGGAATGCACTGCACCGGCCTTGGATGGGGGCGTTGCTTGGCTGTGAATAGTGCTTAGCAAATGTTACACCGGCAAAAGACGTTGCATACTCACAAGTGCACCCGTTAAAAAGTTGTTACTGTATGCGAGCATTTTAATTACCTTTTGGTATATAATATAGATTCATTGAATTGAATAGAATTGAATTAAATTGAGCAATGTAGATTCGTTAATACTTAACTTTTTATAAATTATTATTTTGTTTGCCCTATTTTTCACATACAAACGAAAAACCCAAATAATTTGTAATTCACTAACCACAGGCAATCACAGGCAAAAATGAAATCGGTTTCCTTTCAACAAAAATAGAAAATTGATTGTGAAACTATACGAGGAAAAAAAATTACAAAACAGAATAAAAATTGTACACTGAGAAATAAGTATTACAAAACAATGGTTTTAAAGAGGTTAATGAAACAAAAAAAAACATGTTTTCAGTTTTCTTAAAACTTCCTCTCTAAACACGAAACCAAGTTTTTGTTGTAAATTCAAAGCCTAAATCATGAGTCCAATCATTTGGCCTGTATAGCTGGAGGCCATTATTCATACCGTAATATGAAATTTGAAATTCTAGCATGTCAAGGTATATCAGCTATTTATTATAATCTCTTTCACATCCAATATTCGTTGCATATTAACTAGTGAGATACTCATTATCACCTTAAAGTGTCCATAAATGCAAACCACAATTTCAAGTTCTTAAACTTGCTTAGAATGTTTTTTTGTTTTTTGTTTTTTTACACAAACTGTGGTTAAGTTGAACCTTCGTATTGTGTCAGAACTTGTAAGAAAATCTTAGTGAAAAGTTATGGTACGTACCGGGTACGCCGCGGTTAACAAGTACATGGATAACAGATGAGGTTATTCCCACTTCTTATTTTAGACGGATTGGTCTGGCAGGTAACTGTCAGGTTCTCACGAGTCTCTGTCAGTAAATAGGGACGTTTTGGAGCCGGAAGTGCAGTGTAACAAATATTCATATAATTGTATACCTGCCACTCGTTTTCATTGCATCCCGGCCGGCCCACTACTTTGCCACTTAATACCATTTGTTTTTGTGGCTGGTTTAGACCATGTTTAGGCATTCAATAATCAGGATAATAGACTTGAAATATGTAACCTTTACTCTCTGCAGTTGGTTTTAATATTTTCAAAAATATTGCAGTTAAAAAATACGATTTGCATTTAATGTTGTACAGCTATTAAAGGTTTCAACCCTCATATCATTCAAATGAAATATTAAGTGTAAATAAGACGAATTAAACATTGTGATTCCACTGATAAACATCTCCTAAAGCAACCTAGATCCCGTTAGCTACTTCTCAGTTTTCTCAGTGTCTCATCATAATTTATTTAGATGACAGAAGATGACAGAATTTCATTTTTCGTATGGTTGGTGTCGTTGATAAACTACTCTTATAATCAAAGACTGACCTATTTGGATCCCCCTTGTTCATGTCAGTGTGTCGCTGAATCGTATCAGCCTTTAGAGCGGTGTAAAATATTAATTCGCAGCGTATGCACAATTATTTCCTTTCCTACACATCCCTTACTTCATCAACTAACCCCATTCCCCCTCAACCCAGAACCAGCCAGAAACGCGAATGATGTAAATCATTCGCCCTCTACGTTCACCGCAGTGCAAATTATGGTGTTCCATATGTGCCACTCCTTTGGAAAAAAATAATTCCGTCGCATTTTTTTTTTTTGCGTCGCATTTTTTTTTTTTGCGTCGCATTTTTTTTTTTTGCGTCGCATGTTTTTTTTTTCCGTCGCATTTTTTTTTTTTTGCGTCGCATTTTTTTTTTTGGCGTCGCATTTTTTTTTTTTTTCAGGCGCATTTTTTTTTTCCGTCGCATTTTTTTTTTTCCGTCGCATTTTTTTTTTTTCCGTCGCATTTTTTTTTTTTCAGGCGCATTTTTTTTTTTTCAGGCGCATTTTTTTTTTCAGGCACATTTTTTTTCTGAATCGGTCACGTGACCGTCACATGATGTCCATGTGATGATTTTTTGGCTCCGCTATTGCAGTTGGCGTGTGAACAATTCTATTCTTCTCCTTCAGGGTTGCGGCCATTGCTGTATTACAATTCGTTACAACTGTTTTTGACCATGCAGTGTTAAAACGCGCGCGTCTAACATTTTTTTCAAGTGTTAAAACATACTGCTTTTCTATAATTAATGCATGCCTAATTCACATTGTGCGTGGGACGCGCGCGTATACTAAGTGAGGCCAACGCAAAAAAACAAAGGAAACACAATTTATATTCAAAATTAATGTCCACACCCGTCATCTGTGGCACCGCTGTTGCGAAAAATATAACCATTCCATTCTAGGGGGTAATTAATGATAACTGATTGATTGCGTCCGAGTCATCATAGTAACCATTGATGACGTATTTTTTGTGCGCATGTGCAATAACTTAATCTAACAACTTAACTTTTTTAGATTTAAGTGGGGTACTAAGATAAGTGGGGTACTTAGATGTTTTGTGAATAGCTACTAATAAGCGCCCCACTTAAAGGGACACACCGGTTACCTGTTTACGTAATTTAGTCATGTAGAATTTTGAAACAACGGATTCGATCAGCGAGGTGTGCCGACTAGCAAACCCGCAGTAACAACAACGTATAGTTAGTGGTCTGGCTCCCTACCCCTCCCACATGTTCATGAGCTTCCAGGTGCAGCTATCGCTTGGCTAGCGGGTTTCTGTCGCGCTAGCACCGCCGAGATACTCTGCTCGCCAGCTACACGACTGCCCCTGTGTTGCGTGTAGCGAGTCCCCACGCTGTGCACTGTAATACAAGCTTCCGTTGCTCGGACTCTCTGAAATAAAATCTTACGTTCGATTTTTGGTATTATTTACAACTTGTATCCATAATTTGACTACCCTGTTCTTCTCCATTCCTGGAAGACCTTTAGAGTCATGTTTTAGTGTATTTTGTAGCCTTAAAAGCCCAACGAAGCCGGTGTGCCCCTTTAACTTGGAGTACTTAAGTTTGCGCTTAAGTCTTAACCCTGCTAACTTAAAGGGACACACCGGCTTCGTTGGGCTATTAAGGCTACCAAATACACTAAAACATGACTCTAAAGGTCTTCCAGGAATGGAGAAGAACAGTTGAAAAAAGAACCGAGCAACGGAAGCGTGTATTACAGTGCTAGTGCGACAGAAACCCGCTAGCCAAGAGATCAGTTATCATTACCCCCTAGAATGGAATGGTTATGTGGCAACAGTGGTGCCACAGATGACGGGTGTGGACATTAATTTTGAATATAAATTGTGTTTCCTTTGTTTTTTGCGTTGGCCTCACTTAGTATACGCGCGCGTCCCACGCACAATATGAATTTATACATGCATTAATTATAGAAAAGCAGTATGTTTTAACACTTGAAAAAAATGTTAGACGCGCGCGTTTTAACACTACATGGTCTAAAACAGTTGTAACGAATTGTAATACAGCAATGTCCGCAACCCTGAAGGAGAAGAATAGAATTGTTCACACGCCAACTGCATTAGCGGAGCCAAAAAATCATGACATGGACATCATGTGACGTTCACTTGACCTATACATAAAAAAAAATGCGCCTTAAAAAAAAAAATGTGCCTGAAAAAAAAAAATGCGACGGGAAAAAAAAAAATGCGACGAAAAAAAAACATGCGACGCCAAAAAAAAAAATGCGACGCAAAAAAAAAAAATGCGACGGAAAAAAAAATATGCGCCTGAAAAAAAAAATGCGACGCAAAAAAAAAAAATGCGACGCAAAAAAAAAAATGCGACGCAAAAAAAAAAAATGCGACGAAAAAAAAAAAATGCGACGCAAAAAAAAAAAATGCGACGGAATTATTTTTTTTCCAAAGGAGTGGCACATATGGAACACCATAGCAAATAGTAAACTGTTTTCATTATTTTACTGAGTATAGATTTATAATTATTAAGCAAAACATACAAACTTCTAAGATACGCTGAAGCTATAGCAGAGGTATTTGGCACAACAAATGATGTAATGATGCCGTGAGAATAGACCCCTTACATTGGCCGCCATCGTTGATGAAACGTGCACGCGTGAAAGGCTATCATTGGCTGAGAGTCATGCGCAGCGCGTACACCACACGTGCACTTTTCAATTGTTTGTCATCAAAGATGGCGGTCAATGACGTCATGTGCAATCCATCTATTGAATTTCGTTCATAGCCGAAAAATATTCCCCACGAATGGCTACCTAATGTTAATTTTAATGGGACTGAAGCTTCAGTGTTGGAAAGGCCGAATGAGCCGGAACTATACACCTTTATCTTGTTGCAAACATTTTTGGCTTGTCCCCTGTCAACCTTAATGATGACGACTACTGATTTATAAATTCACCAAGAAGGGACCCGACTCTTTTCATTCAAGCCTCGGTTTGGTGACATTGGTTTGATTGAGAGAAAAACAAGATGGCTGCGCCATGATAAAGGTCTGTACCTTTACTTCAAGCCTCGGTTTGATTGCTTGGTTGTCATTAATTTTGTAAAAACAAGATGGACGCATCAAATAGAACAAAACAGGATTAATGGAAACTGACTGATTAGAACATTAAAACTAAAATTCTTCATCAACTGTAATTACTAAGTTATTTGATAAAAGCTAGCATGGTCCGGTGCGCTGCCTTGTTAGACGAAAGCCATCCACAACATACCGTGTTGTATCTGAAAAAGATGAAATGCAAATAAATTCATGTTTTGAATTGTGTGTTATCTTTTCTAAAACAGTCTAAAAACTTCCTGGTCAGAATTTACCCGGATTTTCGGTCCAAGTTGGCATGACCAATTTCTGGATCAGGCTGACCCGGAAGCTGTTTTAAAAAAGAGATTTGAATTCGGATTATGCGTCAGTTTGACCTGCTATTTTGACACAACTTCCGGGTCAGCCTGACACTGAAATGGTTCAGATCCCACGAGACCCAGAATCCGGGTCAATTATGACCCGGGAGTTTTTAGAGTGAAGGGCCATACTGTCCATTAGTAACAAGTCAAACCAATTGTGTTCGACAAACAAGTTTGGACGAAGCACTGTGTCCAACAAACCTTTTCGGACATAACGGAATGTGGGATACGGTGCCCAACATAGTTCCAATCAGAAATCGAATAGTCTCTACACAGTTTTTCTATATCTTCAATTATAGCACCAACCAAGTAACACAGTACTTCGAACTCAACTCCAGCCTAAAAGATGTTTACTTAACAATAAATGTGCACATTCTGCTCGTGTATTGTCGCAAAATAAAATCACTCAGTGAAATCTGACTTTTTTCATTTTCACTAGACTTCGCCTCGTGAAATGGTGTTCCAATCCAGATTTCACCTCGTGATTATAATCTGCGACAATGCACTCACATTCATCCAGTATTTAAATAATCTTACCCTTGACAGCAGACCTAGCAAGGGCGGGATCTTCGAACCTCAGATACCTCAGTTTCCTAAAAGAAAATAAAGTGTAAGAACAAAGGATCAAGTAATTTATAACAATCAAGAAAAACAATTTTTTTAAAACAAATTAATGGGTTAGGGACACGGTGTGGCTTTGCCGGAATTCGATGTATGTTAATGTAGACTATTGGGGTCCAAACAGGTCTCTCGTCTCAGGGCAAGTACGATAGATGCTCAGGAATGCGGTAGATCAATGGACTCAGAGGACTTTGAATGGAAACATATTCTGAGATAATTATACATTGCTTGTTGGATGAAACCAAATAATATTGTATTCCCTGGCCCGTAACTGGGAGGGGGGACGCCCCCCCCCCCAAAAAAATTAAAAAGTCCCCCAAAATCAAACAAGAAGAAAAAGTCCACCCCCAAAAAATAAAAATAAATCGTGCACAACAACAAAAATATGCGCAAAAATTGACCAAATGGCTTGAATTGGGCCTTCAATTTCAAAAAAATGTGTCCCCCCGTGCATTGCTTCGTGCCGATGCTCATTTCTTTTTAATAGTCCCCCACCCCCCCCCCAATTAAAAAAAATTAAATAAAAATAAACAAAATAAAGTTGTGTTAAAACAACCATGAAGATATCACAAGATATTCACAAATTTCTATGTTACATGAGAAAATAAGTGTTAAAATCAACACTTGAAAGAGTGCGGTTAGTTTTTATTTGTACAAATAAAAATCATGTGGTTTTGAAGAAGTTACAACATTAAAGTATGTTAGATTTAACTTTGACAATGTTAATTTAACCTTTTCATGTTGTCAAATCTTCTTTTTTATAGAGTTGTCAATGACCGCACTTTAACGTGTGAATTTACACTATAGTTTTAAGAGTGTACCTTGACGACAAATGACTCCAGCAGTTTCTGTGCTGTTGCATTTCGGCACATCCCAGCAATGCGACGGGCAGTCGGTGATCTTGGCTTCAGAACCATCACACGAAACCCCTTGCATGTAATTAGGGCCCTCTAGTTCGCCAAAGTAAGAACCAGACTTTGCCTCCCTGGCACCAGAGAAGCCTAGCTGTCGACAGACTACCCCGGCATCGATGACATCCCAGTCTGCATCGCAGATTGTACCCCAAGTGTCTATCTGGTACAGCTCAACTCGTCCACTCGTCTTGCTTCCACCACCAACCAGCCGGATAGCATCTCAAAAGAAAATAAGAACTTTTATGACAATCATGATATTTGTGGTGTAAACTAAGATTTGTAGGCCTACGAAACTCCTTTAAAAAAATGTGAATTGTTGAAAATTATTTTGATTCTTAGCACTTGTTAAATCCGCGAAATATAAAACATGTGCGAAACATATGGCAAAACACTTTAGCTAATTATGATTTCCTACAGTCGCCTAAGATTCGCCAAATCATTACCAACTAAACCTGCGAGATGATCATGATACTTATGATGTAACCTCTTACTGTGATTTGTACGAAATTCTTTAAGTCTGTAAAAAAAGTTTGAATTGTTTTGGTATCGAGCTAACACAAATTTAAAATCTTCAACATCATTCAATTAGAGCAGAAGATGAAGTTACTTTAATTTTAACAAAATTACAAAAGTGAGAAATCTCGAACAACTTCCTGGTCAGAACTGACCCGGATTCTGGTTCCAGTGGCGCCTGACCCATTTTGGGGACAGTATGACTCAGAATTTGTGTCAACATGACCCGGAAATGGGTCAAGCTGACTGAATAGGCTGAGTTCTGGCGGTGTGTTCTTGGATGCTCGAGAACACGTAGGATCGCTGTTCGTGTATCTTCCGCTCGAACGATGATGATGTAGAAAGAACGATTGGGTTGGTAAAAATAGCCTAAAAAATAAGCTGGTTTCTGATATGTCACAAAACAGATGATAAAACTTATTAAAAGAGAGTCAATTAGAGCAAAATGTCGTAGGGCCTTCTGCCACCTTAACTTTCTCTTTATCGAAATGATATTTGCTTCGTTCTTCTAAGTTCTAACTTTCTCTTGAGATGCTGCCGCCATTTTGTACAGTGTTGTTCTCGACTGATCCCTGCTGAAAGGTGGTGTGTGATCTTGTTCCGAGTGTATTGTTCTCGGGTCGTGTTCTCATCGTTCGGGCGTGCGAGTAGCTCACTCGGGCCAAGAACACACCGCCCGAACTCAGCCTGAGTTATATTTGCACTTTATTTAAACTGGGTCAGTGTGACGGACTTGGAATTGGGTCAAACTGACGCAGAATCCGAGTTAAATTTCGCATTAAAAACAAAACAAAAAGCAATCAAACGGGTCACCCGGAATCCGGGTCAATTCTGACTCGGGAGTGTAACAGAACACATTGTTTATTATTGTGTACAATTTATCTGTCCGATTTACGTTGATTTTGTTCCTCTCAAATTTAAACTTCTGTCTGCAAAATAACGCAGGAACGTCACAAAACACAAAGGAATAATTGGTATGTGAAAATCAATAGGGGGCCTACAGAGAATTAAACTGATATTATCACAAGAAGTGAACTGGATTCCTTACTTGGTTTACAGACAACTCCAGCTGTGTCTTTACAGGATTGAACGTCATCACTAAAAACAAATGCACAGTCAGATAGATGAGACTCCGTTCCTTTACAGGCTACTCGATCCATCACGGTGGGAACTTCTGCCGCTCCAAAGTACGATCCAATCTTAGCCTCGCTTGCTTCTAGGAAACCGAGCTGCCTGCATACAGTAGTCGCATCCTTGAAGTTCCAGTTGGTATCACAAACCGCACCCCAAACACCTCCGTGATGAACCTCTACTCGACCACTAAGTGTGTCATTACCTCCTGCTAATCGGACGTTACCATCTTCAAGTGAATAGTAATCATAATCAAAGATTGTTTTTTAAGTTTTATACTAAAACATTTTTCCGGTTTGAATTTTCCTTATAATTGAATTTGTTAAATAAAAACCTTTATCCAATAGAACATTTCAAAGAATCAGTGTAGCTGCATTGGCTGTTCGGTGAATATGTGTTATGTGCTTTAGGTAAGTTTAATGTGCATTCAAAACAATCTTACAAAGATGTCACTTGATTTGAGTCAAACTTGTTTCATTTTACTTGTGTGACACCTAAAACTTATGATCCAGGTGTTTTGACCAAGTGAGGTCGTCCTCGGTTTGAATGTGTGTAAAAGACCATTGGGAAAACGTGTGACGTTCACGATTTTGGAGTTGTTGTGGCGGGCATTAGGCTGTAGTAGTTTGTGAGGCAGAGCGTCTGTGTGAAAACGACAGGATGCAGCTTTTAGTTTTGGGGGTCTTGTTGCTTTTATTATTGCTAGCAATGAAGCACTACTGTACCTTAAATCATCTTTCTTAACTTTAGTTCCGCCCAGGAAGCAAATTGTACCTTAAAAGGACCATAAAACTAACCTGTGAAAATTTCATTTCAAGAGGTGGTAGCGTTTTTAAGATATTGCCGAAAATCTGGACCGGTTATGTCCACGCAGGAAGAATAATCTGCAATTGGAATACACAATCTGAGAAACGTATCTGACAGTAACGTTTCTCAGATTACATTTTTGGGGGATAAAAACTGATGTCTTTTTCCATAACCACATTACTTCGACGTGAAATGATTCTCAAAATGCTTTATACTATCGAAAGCTAATGTACTTTTAACTAAGGAAGTTTTTATTGCCATTAACTTTAAAAGTTGATTGAAACAAACAGTGGGTTCCAATTACCAGACGTATACAATCCCTTTAAGGAAGTCTTAGCCCTATTCAGTATCAAACCCTAGCAGGAATCCAAATACCCCTACAAGTAACAAAAAAGATAAACCCACAGCTCTCGAATTGACCTGTTCTCGTTAAGTTTTGGTTTCAATATTATGTTGTGCCTTGTCGGTAGCCCTAGCCTTTGTAAAGGCCCCAGAATTAGTGTCGATCGATACTTTGTTAATTTAGGCTGCCAGTCGCCTCTGCAGTACCGAGCCTATCTCGGATGGAATTCGTCACAATTCTTTACTTAAAGCAAATGTAAACATTGGTAATTGTCAAAGACCAGTATCCACACTTGATGTGACCCAACATAATACATAAAATAACAAACCTGTGAAAGTTTAAGCTAAATCGTTCTTCGGAGTCATGAGAAAACAATGACAAATCCCATTATATGTTTTCACTGTTTTCGAACATCGGATTTTATCAACAGTGATAAAGACTAAATGTTTTACTCATTTCCTAAAAACTATAACATTTGAAGCAAACTTATTTCAAGGGAAGTTTTCCCACCATGACCATCTTTATACCATGTAAGTTATGTGCAAATCTGTGAACATTTATATTTTCAACCTTACCAACGTGTACACACGCTTTAAAAGAAGGTTTTGATTTGTTATTGTGGTTTTAGGTTGGTACTCTTGTCACACCTTCGGTCTTAAAAATAATGTTTATATAAGAAGATTATAATTGTTTTCTGAGCTTATACCTCGACACCCAAGGACTTCAAAATCCAGGCGAGGAGACTTATAATTCCAAGATAGGGGCAGTATTCTGATAAATCTTGTCCGTAGTGCCACTGGGAAGTTCACAGTCACTTGTTGCCCATCATTGACATTGCCATTGAACTGAAATAGTCAAATTGTATGATTATGATTGAATTTGAATGGGTATTCACGCTGAGTGTAAACCAGCTAATCGTTTTACCAAAGATTGTAGCAAGCATGTCATGCGTCACCCTGTACGAAAACAACAATTCCACAGCTTCATTGATTTAGACGTTAATGCTGAGTAATTTTGAACGTTTTGCTTGTTGCCTGTGCTGTTTTATTGTTTTATTTATTTTTACAAAGCGCTATCAAAAATGAGAAACGAACCTTCTAACTGTTATAGGTTGTTCACAACGTCTTCAGGGTACACTCTTGCTTAACGTTTAAAGTCTATGAATCCGAGGTGACCAATGTGGCGGTTCGTTTTGATTACAAACTGAAAATACTAATTTCATACAGGTTGCCTTACAAAATAGCAAATAACTTTTATGCATGAGATCTATGGCTGCGTTCGTGCAAATAATATTACCGTTAATGCGTTTACTACCGGTAACTCACATTAGTTATAATGACAAGTTTTAAAGTGAACGTCAATTAGACGTGTGCATCAATGACCAAAATTAGCAAAACTGGGATTTTGTATTGTGTTGCAAACAGCCATTGAAACCAGTACACCGAATCCCATTTCGAATGTCTAAATAAGAGATACCTGGAAAGGTGTTATAACTGTCAATGTTAAAAAGCCTATTTTGTCGATTATTCAATAATGCGACCGCCAGTTATTAAGTGGCGGCAACCAGGTGAAAGAGAATTAATACCACATGAAAGAGAAACGCCAATGTGACACTAATGGACTTCCTTACCAATTAACTCAACAACTGAATTCAGAAGTATACTGTATCTTACCTGTATTGTATCTCCGTCAGTATCGAGTAAATTAGTCCAGCTTTGTAAGCTTCCGTCGTCGTTGTACTGAATGCTGAATGTTGACACATATGCATCTCTCACACCCTGTACAATCACACCTGTGACAACTGGACGCGGTAGTCCCAGATCAACTTGAATCCAAGAGTCGAATGTATATTTAGGAATCCAAATGTTTTCGCCTCCGTTCTCTTGTGAATGAAAACAATAATTACGTGTAATGAATAACTTACAATCAATTCCGCAACCATCTTAGTGAAATGACAGATGGGTAGTCGTGCCTGACTAAGAACTGAAGTCTTTTCTGATAAGCGATTCGTAACAAAAATTGAAATATTGGTCATGTTAACCCACGCACCTGTAACTGAGGTAAAACCTTATTATTATAGTCTGTGATCCATTATGACATTTCTCAACAACGGATTGACTTTTAACGTTTTAGGTTTGTTTGATAATTTGATATTAATTTGTTGGTTGATTTTAGTTCTTGCTCAATCTTAATTAGCCGCCATCTGATCTGATGTTAATATTGCGCGAAATCTTTTTATTATTTATTTATTTATTTTTAATACAAGTCGTAAGGCCTATGCGAAATTTGCCTGTTGAACGAGGGGCGGGAACCTCCAAACCACCCCTCAAGTTTCTGGTCCTGAATGGAAACATTCAAATTGTACCATTTCCAGTAAGGTGACGCATAAAATAGAAATAACAGATAACGTAAGCCCATGGTGTGAATTAGCTTTTATGTTCTGAGTCATTACAATTGTTTCATAATTGTATTGTATGAACAAATTCCTAAAAAAAAAACACAGTAGGCCTACTAAACTTCGAGTGCTACAACGATGACACGATTTGTTGCAGTCTTGCTGGGGTTCATTTAAGAGAAAAAGCCTGTATTGAGAATGATTCAAAGGTTCTATCATAGATAGAAACTTGAAGGTTGAGATTTATGATATAATTCTGAAAACTAGAGAGGATTACCGGGGTAGCATTCATATTCTTTCTAAAGCCACGATCCAAACATTGTTGTAAAACTAAGAAGTTCGTGATGATACTAGATAGAGGAGAGTTTGGTTGTTGGACTTGTTCGCTGTCGGATCATTTCAAGTGAAATAAAATGGCCATAGGTTACAAGATGTTCAATTGGTGTTAAATGTTCACTGCGAAAAGAGCAACACTTTTGGTGGTCGACTCACCAACATTAAGTCGAGCGTATCTAGGAAGCCAATTTCCGTCATAGTATGAAGATGCAGTTATACTATCATCAGGGATCGCTCCACTCTCCATTCCCAAAGGTCCACTTGTACAAGGTGCTCCTTAAATAATTAAAGAATAAAGAACCATGTGTTATAGCAATGACAATTTGTTCTCTTGCACTGATGAAATCATATGTTTTAAGAATTTTCTTTTAATTTAAGACGGTCAAGACGCCTATGTAATTAATTTCAACACAAAACGGTTTGAAGGTATAGTGTCGTCGTTTGGTAATGACCCAAAAAATGTATACATTTTCTATCCGTATGGTGTTCTATAATGGACACTTACGCAGCTGCTTTATTTTTTTTAAACGGAGACTTTTTTTATTTTACGCCGCAACTTTTTTTAGGCGGAAACTTATTTCTTAAGGCGGCGCATTTTGTTACTCGTCGCTTTTCGGGTTGTGTTTGTCTGTGCGTTCGTCTGGGTAGGTATACTCATTCAAACCGGGAACCTATAACAACAGATGACAACAGGGTCCCCAGTTGGGTGAAGGTTCCCAATTGGAAAGTGTAAAAAACAAAAACAATAGGAAATCCCGATTGCAGGTGTTTAGACACCCAAACCTGATGTATCGGGTTTGTGGGGTCCTGCTACTGTTGTTCTATTATTCCCTTTTCAAAAAAATTCCTCCCTGATGGGGTCCAAGTTGATCAAAGAAAAACTTTGCGTGGTCTATTGTTCCATTATGTAAAAGACACAAGGGCACTTCCGTAAGCCCACACAACCCGGAAGGCCACGCGTTGAAACAAAAAGAAGTCGCTGCCCCAAAAACCTGAACAAATAAAATAAAAAATCGCCTCCATGCACTAACAAAACAAATCGCCGCGTAAAAAAAAAATCAAAAACAAAATCGCCGCGGTTTATAAAAAAAGACGCCCTCAAGTGTTAATTAAAGAACACCACATCCGAAAGCTGACACATTGTTATAGACCTTTCTTTTGTTGATAAACAAAGTGCGCCGGTTGGCATGGCCAGCCGAATGTTAGCAAAACAATCAATCGTGTTAAAAGAAAATTTTGACCAAATTCAACATTTTCTGTAAAGATTCATGAGCTGAAATACCTCCCATGATTGGTTGATTTGTTTCAACGAATTCAACATTATTTTTGAATATTTGTGCGACATTGCTGCAAACTATGGCTATCTGTTTTTACTTTGCATTTATGGTTTTCCATATTTTTCCACCCTCGGTTGGCAAAAACTCGGGCTGTGACTAGTCAAAAGAAAGGTCTATAGAGATAGTAATGATATTAAGCATCCTAAGGAGTTGTTTCGTCTGAAATGCTCCCGGTGATTACAAATCAATAAAAACATATGAATCTGAGAGACGATTCATGCATGAATCGTTTCTCTGATTTCTGAGGGCCGGGTCCGTTTGCGAATGCTGCGGCCGGAGATGTGGTTGGTACTCGCCCGCTGTGACCTCGCTAAACGCGAGGACACTGGTTAGTGAGTGGATTTGGAGATCGTGTGAAAATACCGTGAATTTTGTTTGCTGTCTTCTCAGAAAGTATATAGACCCATTGCATATGACGTCACACTCTCAAATAGGAGGCAGATCATTGGACGATAGCTGTTCTCTGTGCGTAAAAACGTGCGCGTGACCTCAGTGTATCTGTAGCGTTTCGCGTTATGCAAGGGGGACCTATTGACTTCTATAGACCCGGAACGCGCCTCCGAACAACGCGCGTCATTTTGGGTGTCAAAACACTCTTTTGTGCATGTTTGTATACGATTTTTACACCCAAAATGACACCCAGGATAGGCGCATGTGAGTACGCTGCGCGTTGTGCAATGGGTCTATAGACACTGTGTATTCAGCTACCTTTAAGATAACACCTTGCACGCACGTCACACATTACATTTGCTTTTTGGAGTCAACCGGTATATAGAGGGTGTCATCGCTGCGTCGCCTAAAATTCGCATTAATTTAAAATAATACACATAGTACAGGGGCAATGACTCCAAAAATAGCACAACCAAGATTATTGTGATGATGACGTCATGGGTGAATATGAAGAAATCGTTTTGAAAATAAATACCACAGTAAAACAACATTTATAAAATAAAATAAAAAAATCAGTAAATTTAAAAAAAGTTATTGAGATTTTCAATATTATGTGGTCAACCACGCATGTCAACAAATTAAAGTACAGAGAAAAAAACCTCCAACAAATAACCGACTCCCCACAAAAACACCGAGGAATATTAAACTAAATCACCTGTTGAAGATGGTTCTTGGGTTTCCGCACCGCTGATGGGATTGGCCAAAGAAAGTCCTGAACAAGATTGACAAAAAATAGGAAGTAGAAAAGCAAAGGCAACACTTCACTCAGTTTGAAATCTAAAAACATCCCTTTTTCCTTTCTCTTGAAGGATTAAAACACAAATGGGACTAACTAAATAAAATAAAATAGTTATTCTTTGCGTGCATTGGATTTAACCGTATACCATCAACTGCGAGCTCAAACACACATCAAAATCAAATATATCCCGCTGCCAATGGTCGTAAATATCCACGCAGACAGGCTCATTAATTAAAGGTATCGTACACGTTTGGTAATAACTCAAAACAAATATTAGCATAAAAACTTACTTGGTAACAAGCAACGGAAAGCTGTTTATAGTATAAAACATTGTAGGAAACGACTCCCTCCGAAGTAACGTAGTTTTTGAGAAAGAGGCAATTTCTCACTAAAATAATAAAAACTTCTTGTTGGAAGTTTTTATTCCTATCTGAAAGCACACAATATTGTACAACAAGGGTGTTTTTTCTTTCATCATTTTCTTGCAACTTCGATGACCAATTGAGCCCAAATTTTCACAGGCTCGTTATTTTATGCATATGTTGGGATACACCAAGTGAGAACACTGGGCCCAATTTCATGGCTCTGGTTACCGCCGAATTCTGCGCTTGCAATCACCACTTCTCCGCTTACCGAGCAAGCGCCGAATTTCTGCGCTAGCTGTGTAAGCGTAGAATGCCTTGTAACGTGGACTACGCACGCGCACAAGCAAAAATTCCCCGCTAACCCGTGAAATACGCTTGACGTAAGCGCGGAATTCCCTGCTTCCGTAAGCGCCGATTCTTTGCTTACGGCAAGCAGAGCCATGAAATTGGGCCCTGGTCTTTGACAATTTCCAAACGTGTTCAGTGCCTTTAACACCCCGTGTTTAGAAATTCTACCTTCTATTGCGTTTTCGGCATTTGGTCCCATGTTGAATTTATAAAGGGACACCAGCAAGCAAGTTATGACATATCGCAAAGGAACACTGACACAAACAGTTAACGGTAAGGGATGGTTAAGAACCTACAAAAAAAGTGTCCACGCTACATAGGCTTCATTACTCAGACACGCCCACCTTACATCGTATTTTGGGCTCGCAAGATGAACACTTATTTGTTTACTCAATTCCTCCAAACTGTAAAACTATACCATTCAAGTTAAGAATATTTCAAGCGAGGTTTCCCATCAAGACCATATATTCATACCATTTTAGTCATTTGTAAATCTGTTAACATTTATTTTTCCCACTCTTATGCTATGCAATACATACTCTGGCTCCAGGCAGTGGTTGAGACGCAGGAAATCGGCTGTATTCTTAATACGTAAACCTTTACTCACCGATTAGAAGTGCATTCAGCAGCAGCATGGAACTAGCTGCAGTAGACATCATGATGATTGTTAATACAAAAATATACTATCGCAGTAACAACATGTGCACGTCCTACTTTTATAACATAATCTTACCACTACCACGTAGAATATTGCCGGACAAAATATTGCGAAATATCCAAGTCCAGCGAAGTTTAACCTAAAACAATGGCCGGAAGGATATAAGTTCATTTCCTATTGAAGATGAAAGTTTCAAGGCTTCATTTTAAAGTGACAGTTACCATTCATACACAGGTTTTATGTTGAAAAAGCAAAAACAAGATGGAACTCAAAGGGATTGTATACGTCTGGTAATTGGAACCCACCGTTTGTTTCAATCCTTTATACAGTTGTAGATACCATACAACTAACCTCCGGTAGCGTTTTTGAGATATTGCCGAAAATCTGGGTTAGTTATGTCCACGCAGGAAGAATAATAATCTGCAATTGGAATACACTATCTGGGATAAAAAGTGATATTTTTCTCAAAATGCATTATACTATCCAAAGCTGCTCTACTTCTTACCAAGTAAGTTTTTATTGCCATTAATTTTCAGAGTAATTACCAAACGTATACAGACCCTTTAAAGTTGGTTTAGTTTGAGGAATAAAATCGATACTTTGATGTCATCTTGATGATAGGCCTAATAACAAGACAAGTTCAATAATAACGATTAAGAAGGACCTCGAAGGAGGATCATTTTGGATATAGAGGTGTGCATAATATACGTTATACGTCGATGTTGGTATTATTATGGTCGGCTACGCATGACTGGTGGATCCATTTTGGTTTTCAGTAAGTGTTTCAGATTTTGGTTCCAGCAAAGAACTGATAAATAACACTTGGAGATAGTAATGCATTCACGGTGTGTGATGAGATTTAAAAGCCACATCGATCAAACACCATAAAAATTATACAAAACAGTTCCCTTTCCGATGATTAAGTTGATGTAAGTGAGGAGGGGCCACGGGGCTGATCCCCTCATCTAGTGTCACACTCATTGTCTACCACTCGGTCATCATTATTGCGCCTTTTTAATAATATTAAAACCGATACTAAACTAATAAACAGTGATTATTCTTGTTTGGAATGTTCCATCCGGCTACTCGATGAAAAACAATTATTATTTATACGAATTGAGTCTACTGCTTCAATAAGCCGGGTTAAATGAAAAGTGAGTTATCATGTGCAAATAGTACGTTCACTGACTTCAAACAATTTCTGATTGGTCCAAATTAAACATGCCACTACATAGACATAATGGATGGAATCGAAATGGTATTAAAGAGCGGTAGGGTGCTCTGAAATATTTATATTTGCGTTTTTCCAATAGATGGAGTCCCCAAGAAATATAAAACATTATTATGGGTCCCTTACCGCACGTTAAAAAAAACAACTCGAGGTCAAACAAGCCCCGCAACGAAGGACTCGTGACGTCATCGGTGGCTAGGATCACCCTCACCCAGTACTGCCCTCACCCTCACCCCCTCCACCACCATAACCCTCACCCTCACCGTCACGTGGTTGTGGCTGCATACGTCTGATGCCACAACCATGCAAACGTACCGTGGTTGTGGCTTCATACGTATGAAGCCACAACCACAGCCGTTGCATTGTGCGTGGTTGTGGCAAGGAATTGGGCTTCATATGTCTGATGCCACAACCACGTAAACGTGCCGTGGTTGTGGCTTCATAGAAGCCACAACTACGGCCGTTGCAATGTGCGTGGTTGTGGCTGATGTACATTTTCTTTCATATTCGCCTCCCCCCAAAAAAGTTTTAAAAATCCTGGTTACGGGCCTGAACAAGCCGCCTTTTTTTGTTAATTACTATTTTTCTATAAGATAATCTGGCGTGAGTGTAACAAAATATGTTTCCTGTATGTAAACGGGAAAATAGTTTTAAAAACATAGACATTATCTTATCAAAGCGTTTAAAATGTAACATTTTACTCTGGAAATTTCCAATCACAAAAGTCCACATTTCAAATGGAGGGGGGGGGGGGAGCACCCGGGGGCACGGACATCAGTTGGGGGCACGTGCCCCCCCCGTGCCCCCCTTAGTTACGCCACTGTTTAAGACTAATTACCAAACGTATACTTTCTCTTTAAAGAAAAATACTTGGCTCAGCAAAATGCACACACTACGCCCTTGCTTATTTTGAAAACAAATCTTGTAGTGTCTAAGTACCAAAGAACGTATAAAGAAACACTGTTGTTTCTGTCCCTTTAGGAATTTCCAGGCATCTCGTAAATTCCCCGCATTCTTCAAAGCAAGACTTTGCCAAACTATATGCAAATGTCTTTGTTAAGCAAATGTCATGTTTCAGCGTTTCTTATATGCAACGCGCTGTTTTCGACTTCGTGCTGTGGTTTTACACGGGTATTACACACAGGCCGTACAGATTGTACAAGCCATACAGCGGGTTGGGCATGGCATGCTATACAAGTTCGCAAACTTGTTTATTTTGACATGATTATTAAAGGGTGTGTACAACATTGGTAATTGCCAAAGACCTGTATCCAAACTCGATGTGACCCAACATATACATGAAATAACAAAGTTTAAGCTAAATCGGTCCTCGGAGTCATGAGAAAACAGTGAAAAACCACCTTATGTGTTTTAACTTTTTTTCAAACATCGGAATGTATCCTGCAGGATAAATACTATTAATTTACTCATTTCGTAAAACTATGACATTTCAAGCAAAACTATTTCACCATGTTTTTTACCATGACCATCTTTATACCATGTGAGTTATGTGCAAATCTGTGAGCATTTATATTTTCATTCTTACCAATGTTGTACACAACCATTAACATTGTATTTTATTAATGGGATCACTGTTGGGGCGCTATAATCTTTGGTTTACCCCCTTTTTTATCCAGATTTTTGCGGACACTTAGTTTCTATTTCTCCCTTATTCTTTGTATTTTAATTTCTTTATTTGGTTTATTTTTCTTTTTTAATGGGGGGGGCTGAACTTCGTACACAATTAAGACAGCGGTTTTTGTTTTTGTTTTGGTAAAAAAAACTTGGCTCAGCAAAATGCACACAACCACACCCTTGCTTATTTTGAGAAAAAAAAAACCCTTGTAAAGTACCAAAACGTATAAAGAATCACTGAAAGAAACACTGAAAGAAACGCTGTTTTTTTTATGTCCGTTCAGGAGTTTCTATAGGCGTCTTGTAAATTCCCCACATTCTTCAAAAGCAAGACTTTGCCAAACTGTATGCAAATCTCTTTATTATGCAAATGCGACGATTCCTCGTTTCATATCCTGAATGCAATGCTCTTTTTTGACAACAGCTACCAGCTAGCTTGAGTGGGCGAAACACACATGTTGTTGTTTGACACTGGGGTACAGCGGACTGAACACACGGCGGCTCTCAACACTTGCCCGCCCACTAAAACAACTCCCGCTCTTTTTGTCTTTTACTCAGAAACCTATCAAAGTGTCAATATTCTATATCAAAATGAGTGATTTTGGCTTTATTTTGACAGCAGTGTATATGGCTCCAGTTTGTGTGAATTGCTTCAGTAAGTCGCCACGAAGTTGAGAAATGAAGACTGTGAAACTGCTGACATTGATGTTGAGCTCAAGCGACCAGAGGCTCCAGGAAAGAGGCCCGCGGGCTGATTTCTCTGTTGAGCTTCCAGTTGCTTTGCGTGCTCCGTCAGGTTGGCTTCTTGACAGTGGAACGACGTTTCTTTGAAGAAAAGAAAAATGATAGGCGAATACGGTACTGAACACCGCGCCCTTACCAGAGAAGACGAACCCAGCTAGCCCGCGGGACCACAGCAGACGGACCCCGCCCGCCAAACCCCAGCCGCAATACCCGGTCAAGCAATTGGATGGCTGCTTTCGCCGCGTTCTCGACCAAGAGACAACTGAATGTGTGCCGCTGCAATGAAGTTCACAAACCTGAAAGGTAAAGAGACTAATAATAATGTTTGCGAAATCCACTGTCAGAATTTTTTTAAATATAAACTAAACTTACTGTTGTCATTTAATTTTAAGCTTTAACTCAAGACAGCTCAGTGAAATTTTGTAAAATTTACTACACTCGGCTCCCCCCTCTACTCTCAAAACACTGATTTATTAAGGACAATTTTAATGAAGTACAGTGTATGCATTTGAGGCAAATTCGTACGTATAGTTTGTCAATTTTGTAAGAGTGTTTTTATTTAAAACCGACTGCCACTTTTATGACGAAAAACATAATGTTATTATGGTAAATTATATTCTATTTTTTGGTAGGTGGAAAAATGGCACTCGGGTTCGGCATCTTTTCCGCGCAACAGCCTCACCATTCAGCCCCGCCCACCTGTCTTTACTGTCCACGTGCGTAGATACTTTGTACAATGTGAATTTATTGTGTCCGGACTTTCGGCGAGTGTTCGCGGTTGTGATTGGTCGATAAGGGGCGGAGCGTGGAGTGCGTTTTGGCGACCCCAACCATCTTGTAAATTCCCCAAATTCTTCAAAAGCAAGACTTTGCCAAACTGTATGCAAATCACTTTGTTATGCAAACGAGACGATTCCTCGTTTCTTATCCTGAATGCAATGTTCTTTTTTTGACAGCTGCTACCAGCTAGCTATACATAGTGGGTGAAACACATGTAGTTTGACACGGGCCGGGGGTACAGCGGACTGAACACACGACGGCTCTCAACACTTTCCCGCCCACTAAAACAACTCCCGCTCTTTCTGTCTTCTGCTCAGAAACTTATCAAATTGTCAATACTAAAGCAAAATAAGTGATTTCGGCTTTATTTTGGCAGCAGTGAATGTGGCTCCAGTTTGTGTGAATTGCTCCAGTAAGTTGCCATAGAGTTGAGAACTAAAGACTGCGAAACTGCTGACGTTGATGTTGAGCTCGAGCGACCAGAGGCTCCAGAGGCCTAGCTTTCTCTTGAAGACAGCGGGCTGATTTCTCTGTTGAGCTTCCAGTTGCTTTGCGTGCTCCGTCAGGTTGGCTTCAATATCTCACTCTTGTAAGTTGGATTCCGATGACAACGAGAGGTGTTTCCTTTAGAAGAACAAATGGAAGGCGAAGACTGAACTGAACATCGTTCCCCTGCCAGAGCAGATGGACCCCAGCCAACTGGACCACTGCAAACGGACCCGGGCCAGCGGGACCAGCAGAGCTGCAACAGCCGGCCTAGCAAGGATGGCTGCCGCCGCTGCATGTTTAGCCAAGAGACAACGGAATGTGTATCCGGCTGTAATGAAGTTCACAAACCTAAAAGGTAACGATCCTAGGTCTAAAATTGTTTGCGAATTCCATTGTCATAATAATTGTTTTATTTAAATAAACTTACTGTTGTCATTTTTTAAATGTTAAGTGTAAACTCAACACAGCTCAGTGAAATTTAATTTAATGGTGTATTTTGTCTATTTTCAAGGTCGCGTTACCATTAAACGGCGTATAGAAACATATTTTCTTTGAAAGTTATGGATAGGTGGGTCCATTGAATGTATAAAAATTATCATCAGATATATGGGTTGGTTATACCACTAATTTCAAATAGGGGTATTTTTAGACTTCGGTAGTGCTCCAATTTCATAATCGACCATATTGTTGAGATGAGACATTGTTCTTGTGGAAAACTAAAATGCTTTATTCTTTGCAGTGTTTCCAGGCATTTTCGCATTTTTTTTTCGAAATTGAAATGGCAAAATTGCAACCCCCCCCTCTGTATTATCAAAAGTTCTTAAAAAATTTGTTTTTATTATTTCTTAGGGGGGGGGGGTTGAACTAAAAACAAATTAATACAGCGTTTTTGTTTTTGTTTTTTTTGCAAAAAATAAACTTGGCTCAGCAAAATGCACAAAATCACGCCCTTACTTATTTTTGAAAAAAATCTTAATTGAAGGAACAAAGCGAAGAAACACCATACACTGTTGTTGTTCCTTCAGGAGTTTCTCAGCCATCTTGTAAATTCCCTGCATTCTTCAAAGCAAGACTTTGCCAAACTGCATGCAAATCTCTTTGTTATGCCAATGAGATGATTCCTTGTTTCTTATCTTGAATGCAATGCCCTTTTTTTGACATCAGCTACGGTACAAGCTAGCTATCTAGTGTGCGAAACACGTGTTGTAGTTTGACACGGGGGTGCAGCGGACTGAACACACGGCGGCTCTTAACACTTGCCCGCCCACTAAAACAACAACCACTCTGTCTGTCTCCCAATTAGAAACCTAGCAAACTGTAAATATTTTATATCAAAATAAGTGATTTTGGGTTTATTTTGGCAGCAGTGTACATGGCTCCAGGTTGTGTGAATTGCTCCAGTAAGTTGCCATAGAGTTGAGAACTGAAGACTGCGAAACTGCCGACTTTTATGTTGAGCTCGAGCGACCAGAGGCTCCAGGAAAGAGGCCTAGCTTTCTCTAGAAGACCGCGGGCTGATTTCTCTGTTGAGCTTCAAGTTGCTTTGCGTGCTCCGTCAGGTTGGCTTCAATATCTCACTCTTGTAAGTTGGCAGCGAGAGGACATTCATTTAAAGAAGAACAATCGATAGAAGAAGACTGTACTGAACATCGTTCCCCTGCCACTAGACGGACGCAGCCCGCGGGAGCAGAGCTGCAACACCCAGCCCAACAAGGTAATCATTAGTCCAACTAATGCTCCTTGAATAATAATCTTATCTGGATGGTGTTTAATAAAACTTGCAATGGCGTAATATCAAAGTGCGCAGAGCAATTCACTCAGAACAGCTCAATGAAATTGACTGAATTTTTGCTGAAATTGGCCAAGAAAACCTACATTATTATTTCTAATTGGACTAAAATATTCGCTAAAACTGTAGCACTTATGGGTTTAGTGGTTGTTTTCTCAAATCAGAGGCGAGGAATGTCTTCAGGCAGCCAACATCAGCCAGCAAGAAGCCAGCAAGAAGAGGCCAGATGGCAGTTGAAGATCTATGGATATGTGGTGTGTGTTTTGTCTACAATCTTGACGTACATCGGAGTTCGCCAAAGGACCACGGTAAAAAAACTTTGCAATATCCGACCTCCACTTTTTAAGTTCGCTTTTGCGATTCATCTGTTTGATGGATGTTGGAATTTATTTATTTTTTATTTTTTCAAATCTCCTGAGCAACTGGAAATAAATACAATCTTGTAAGGTTTTGGGAGACAATGCACTTACAATTAAAACCAATTTGTTGATGCTGTAGAATGGAAAACTACGTAAATTATTGGACTTTCTAAAAGAACAAAAAGCGAGTTAGAATATTGATAGAGCACTATAGTGGAGGTCGGAAAACGCAAGTTGATCTTAAAGATAAAGACAAGGTGAAGTCTGCGAATGGTAAGAGAAGATCTAACCCGTTCTCTTGCAGAGTCCCTCCCTTTTTCTATCCTCATCCCCTCAACGATGTTCAGCGATCTTGTTGACGTTGTCCTTGCTTGTAAAGCTTTCAAGGTGACTTCAAACTGTCTTGGCATTTCTTGATTTGCATTTTGGTCGAAGCCAATGATGCTTTTTAATTAGTAGACTAGTCTTTCTGGAAATTTCTGGCAAGGTTGATTCTTCAAGTCGTCAGTTGTCATGTTTATATTTAATTGTCATGATTTTATATTTCAAATAGCGTAATGTTTATAAAGGAGAAGTACAAAATCCAATGAAACCTTTTTTCATCATAGTTTTCAATAAATCTTCTAAAAAGATGAGTAATGTCTTTGAGCAGATATAGTGCCCCAACCAAAAAAAGTAAAACAAAACAAATACAAATAAAGAATAGATCCACCATGTGTTTTAGAAGTAACCGTGCAGTCAAATATTTCAGTCCAAATACCATTCATTTGATGATTAATGTTTGATTTAGGAGTATTAAATTGATAATTTAGACAAGCAAAATTTAATATATTTACATATTCCTAATATCGGCATTACATCAATTCTTAATGTAGACATTTTCAAGTGAATAAATACAAATAACATTAAGTCTTTGAAAGTAAACAAATTATTAGACAATAAATAAACAACATACATTAGCTGTAACCCTTGCCCATTTAAATCAAAGTTTAAATAAAATTTTAAAAGGAGCAGGAACTTGTAACAACTACAAGTTTTTTAAAGCTGTAGTCCCGAAGTGTAAATAGTTTGCAAAAATGCAAGGAGCGAATAAAAATGCAGGATGCAAAACTATTTATTTGTGAGTGCTGCGATAAAACAGAAAGAAAGAAAAGGAGACTGAAGAATACAAGAGAGAAGAAAGGAGGGGAAAAGGAGCAGATCATGGGGGTAAAAAGACGTCAGTGATGCCTATGGTATGTATGAATGGTAAGACGGTATAGGCCTAGTGTTGGCCTAGAGATAAGACTAACTCTCTACTCTTTCAGCAGGTTTACTGGCAATTGGTAAAGTATAAGGTGATACTGGTGTAGTACTTAGTTTTGATTCTTAGATGCTCAATCTCATTTCCTTTGTGGTGACAGTATACTTTGACATTTTATGGACATTAAAAACAAGTCCATAAGCGAAATAAAGATAACATCTTGAACCAAAACTAAGAACTATGCTGTCATCAGTAAACACAGATGTTGGTAGATGATGAAGACTCTCCCTTTGATGTCTCTGGTGAGTGACTGGAGGACAGTGAGGTTAGCTGTTTGCAATAATGGTTAAGTATAACAGGTTAAGTATCATGGTAAGTGTGAAGGGAAAAATAACCCTTTCCTCCACAGCTGCTAACCTTTTCTCCACAGCGTTTAACAAACCTTTCTCCACAGCGTTTAACAAACTTTTCTCCACAGCTTTTAACAAACTTTTCTCCACAGCTTTTAACAAACTTTTTTCCACAGCGTTTAACAAACTTTTCTCCACAGCTTTTAACAAACCTTTTTCCACAGCGTTTAACAAACTTTTTTCCACAGCGTTTAACAAACCTTTTTCCACAGCGTTTAACAAACCTTTTTCCACAGCGTTTAACAAACCTTTTTCCACAGCGTTTAACAAACCTTTTTCCATCACAGCGTTTAACAAACCTTTTTCCACAGCGTTTAACAAACCTTTTTCCACAGCATTTAACAAACATTTTTTCCACAGCCTCTAACGTGGCCTTCACAGGCTACAATCTATTTTTATTTTCCATAGTCTGTAACCGGTTCTTCCCAAAGTGGATGTTGTATAGTGGCAGGTGATTGTGCACAGATGGCAGCACTGGGACACCAAAGATGACATTTGTTTGGTAAAGTATTGAGGTTATCCCAGGTAATGTGTATGGGGAAACTGACTTTGGCTTATCAATGTAAACCCAAAATGCTAACCTTTTTAGATAATGCTTTCTTCCAAAAAGCAGATCGTGTTTCCTTCTTGAAGATGATGAAAAGTTGTTTCTGTGCTGAAATCTTCCCTGAGCTGAGGTGATGCCTACCACCAGGGACAGTGGTCATGCAAAAGATTTGGTAATGTATCGGGTTATATAAGTTACACTTTACTGGTGAAGAACTACCTACTTAAATGGACTACCTAGTAAATGGAACAGCTCAGTCAAGAATTTTAGAGGATCATGAACAAATCTAAACATCAGTTAATTGATCATTTTGGAACTAAAAACGAAACATTCAACAAAAAAATCTCTTTAAGTTGTAAAGACAGCAGTAAAAATACAAGCATCATTCAAAATTCTACAACAGCGAGGTGGAACACCCAGCCAATCACCGAGGTAAAACAACTTAAGAACCAGTTAACTTACAAAATTGTGTTTGTACAATCTAAACAAATTGAAATCCTTCTTGAAACAATGCAAGTCAGCTCTTTTTGCAGTTAATCACAAAGATATGTATTTGCATATATATCAATTTGTGCCTACTAAATATTCCCTCAACTATGCAGTCTCTTGTGGACTGGTGACTACAACCGGAGCTGTTTGGATGAGCATCGTTGGAGAAGTGGTGACTACAACTGGATGAGCATCGTTTGGATGAGCATCGTTGGAGGAGTGGTGACTACAACCGGCGCTGTTTGGATGCATCGTTGGAGGAGTGGTGACTACAACCGGCGCTGTTTGGATGCATCGTTGGAGGAGTGGTGACTACAACCGGCGCTGTTTGGATGCATCGTTGGAGGAGTGGTGACTACAACTGGAGCTGTTTGGATGAGCATCATTGGAGGATACAGGTGCAAAGAGTGATCAACAGACCGCTTGGTAAGTAATTCTAAAACTTTTCTTTGAAGAAAAGGTTCATCACACAAATTTGGCAAAGAAGTTAATGTTTCAGAATTAGCAACTTTGAAGGTTTTAAATCGAAGATCTGAAAGATTTAAACATTCCCATCCTTTTAGTTTGCATTTAAACACACCATACAACCAACTGATAGAAAATTCATTAAAATAGAAGTTCAAGTTTTTTAGAAATATCAACGCACAAAAAGAAAAACAAAACCTATGATTTTGCTTGTGCATGTCTAATTATTTGAAAAACTGATTGGAGCTGGAGGGGTATTTTCTTGCAAATTATAGCATTCAGACTATTTCTCAGAACAATTCAGACTTAACTATTCCTCAAAACAACTGATACTTGTATTACAAAGGTTTATCAAAAATAATCTTTGAAAATCGTTTATTTTCTACAGATTGAGACGATGCCCTTTGGAGATGCCATACACCCATTCTTGAGGCTATAATCAATGCTTTTTGGACCGAGTTCCACCAACTGAAGAAGGACTGTGTCAAGTCAAGCCAGATGACTCTCACATGTTACAAGTTTAACTGTTGAGGTGAGTAGAGATGTTAATGGCTAACCAACGCTTTTTGGACTGTGTGCCTCCAGCTGAAGGACTATGTCAAGTCTGACATATCGATTACTTTGGAAGGAAAAACGAAACATGCAACAAAACAATCTGATTCAGTATCCCTCAAACAAATCTGTTAGTAGTAAAGACAGTTGTAACCAGCTACAACAAAAACTAGTATCATTTGAGGTTCATCCCACAAATTTGGCAAAGGAGTTAATGTTTCAGAATTAGCACCTTTGAAGGTTTTATAAATCGTAGATCTGAAAGATTTAATCATTCCCATCCTTTTAGTTTGCAATTAAACACACCATACAACCAACTGGTGGAAAAATTCCTTTAAATAGGTCAAGATTTTTATAAAATAAAAAGACACAAAGAGAAAAACAAAACCTTGGATGTTGGGTGTGCATATCTAATTACTTGAAGAACTGATTGAAGCTGGAGGGGAATTTTCTTGCACAGACTTAACTATTTCTCAGAACAACTGATTCTTGTATTAATAGAGTTTATCAAAAATAATCTTTTAAAATAAATGGTTTATTTTCTACAGATCGAGACAATGCCCTTTAAAGATGATCGAGGCTATAATCAATGCTTTTTGGACTGAGTTCCACCAACTGAAGGACTGTGTCAAGTCAAGCCAGATGACTCTCACAGGTTACAAGTTTAACTGTTGAGGTGAGTAGGGATGTTAATGGCTAACCAACGCTTTTTGGATTGTGTGCCACCAGCTGAAGGACTATGTCAAGTCTGACATATCGATTACTTTGGAAGGAAAAACAAAATATGCAACAAAAAATCTGTTTTAGAATCCCTCAAACAAATTTCTTAAGTAGTAAAGACAGTTGTAACCACCAGTCAAAATATTAATAAATATCGTTTGAGATTCTGCAACCACAAGCATGAACACCAACCAACCACCGAGTTAAAACTAAGAACCAGTCAACGTACCTTCACAAAAACATTGTAAAATAAAAACAAAAAATTAAATCCTTCCTGAAGCAAAACGAAGTCTGCTCTTCTCGCAGTTTATCATAAAGATGTAAAAATGCATGTAGATAAATTTGTGCCTACTAACTTTTCCCTCAGTTGAGCAGTCTCTTGTGGAGTGGTGACTACAACAGGAGTCGTTTGGATGAGCATCGTTGGAGGATACAGGTGCAAAGAGACAACAGACCACTTGGTAAGTTTGAAAGAAAAATCATTTCAAACTTTTCTTCGAAGAGAAGGTTCATCTTACAAATTTGACAAAGGAGTAAATGTTTCAGAATTAGCACCTCTGAAGGGTTTCAAATGGTCGCTTTGAAAGAATAGATTCGTTCCAATCTTTTAATTTGCAGTAAACACAACACACAACAAACTGGTGGAAAACTTCATTAAAAGAGAAGGTCAGGTTTTTCAGAAACTGAATGCAATAATCTTTTTGACAACAGCTCTCAGCTAGCTATCTAGTGTGTAAAACACATGTTGTAGTTTGACGCGGGTGCAGCAGACTTGACACCCACTAAAACAACAACAACCACTCTGTCTGTCTCCTAATTAGAAACCTAGCAAACTGTAAATATTCTATATCAAAATAAGTGATTTTTGCTTTATTTTTGCAGCAGTGTATTTGGCTCCAGTTTGTGTGAATTGCTTCAGTAAGTCACCACGGAGTTGAGAACTGAAGTCTGCGAAACTGCCGACATTGACGTTGAGCTCGAGCGACCAGAGGCTCCAGGAAAGAGGCCTAGCTTTCTCTTGGAGACAGCGGGCTGATTTCTCTGTTGAGCTTCCAGTTGCTTTGCGTGCTTCGTCAGGTTGGCTTCAATATCTCACTCTTGTAAGTTGGATTCTGATGACAGCGAGAGGACATTCATTTGAAGAAGAACAAATGATAGGCGAAGACTGAACTGAACATCGTTCCCCTGCCAGAGCAGATGGACCCTGGCCCACGAGACTAAAGCAGACGGACCCGGGCCCGCGGGACCGGAGCTGCAAAAACCGGCCCAGCAAGGATGGCTGCCGCCGCTGCGTGTTCAGCCAAGAGACAACGGAATGTGTATCTGGCTGCAATGAAGTTCACAAACCTGAAAGGTAAAGACCCTAGGCCTAATATTGTTTGCGAATTCCATTGTCATAATTAATGTGTTTATTTAAATAAACTCACTGTTGTCATTTAATGTTAAATATAAACTCAACACAGTTCAGTGAAATTTAATATAATAGTGTATTTTGTCTATTTACAAGGTCGCGTTGCCATTAAAAAGCATATATAAAATTATTTTCTTTATAAAAATTATGGATAGTTGGGTCCTGTCAGGCTGCATCGATAACAATGATCATCAGATACATGGGTGGGTTATACCACTAATTTCAAATAGGGGTATTTTTAGACTTTGGTGCTGCTCCTATCGATCGACCATTTTTGAGATGAGACATTGGTTTTGTGGAAAACTAAAAATATTGCTCAGGGAAATAACTTTATTCTTTGTTTAATACTGGGGTCACTGTTTGGGCACTATGCCCCACCTTTGTTTCCATCCAGATTTTTACGGACATTTAATTTCTATTTCCCTGTATTCTTTGTATTGTTGTATTTTTATTTTTGTTTTTTTTTGCGGGGGGGGGGGGTTGAACTAAAAATAAACTTGGCTCAGCAAAATGCACACAACCACGCCCTTACTTATTTTGAAAAAATCTTAATTGAAGGAACAAAGTGAAGAAACACCATACACCCTTGTTGTTGTTCCTTCAGGAGTTTCCAGCCATCTTGTAAATTCCCCGCATTCTTCAAAAGCAAGACTTTGCCAAACTGTATGCAAATCTCTTTATTATGCAAATGAGGCGATTACTCGTTTCTTATCCTGAACGCAATGCTCTTTTTTTTTACCAGCTACCAGCTAGCTTGAGTGGGCGAAACACGTTTTGAAGTTTGACACTGGGGTACAGCGGACTGAACACACGGCGGCTCTCAACACTTGCCCGCCCACTAAAACAACTCCCACTCTTTCTGTCTTCTACTCGGAAACCTATCAAATTGTCAATATTCTATATCAAAATGAGTGATTTTGGCTTTATTTTGACAGCAGTGTACATGGCTCCAGTTTGTGTGAATTGCTTCAGTAAGTCGCCACGGAGTTGAGAACTGAAGACTGCGAAACTGCCGACATTGATGTTGAGCTCAAGCGACCAGAGGCTCCAGGGGGAGGCCTAGCTTTCTCTTGAAGACAGCCGGCTTATTTCTCTGTTGAGCTTCCAGTTGCTTTGCGTGCTCCGTCAGGTTGGCTTCAATATCTCACTCTTGTAAGTTGGATCGCGATGACAGTGAGAGGACATTCCTTTAGAAGAATGAATGATAGGCGAAGACTGTACTGAACATCGTTCCCCTGCCAGAGTAGACGGACCCAGCCCACGGGACCAGAGCTGCAACACCCAGCCCAGCAAGGTAATCAATAGTCCAACTTAATGCTCATTGAATAATAATCTTATCTGGGCGGCATTTAATAAAAGTTGCAATGTCTTGACGTCAAAGTGCGCAGAGTGCGTGGTTTAGAACAGCTCTAGATTTTAATTAAACGTTTTAGAGGGCCCTTCAAAAACAATTGCAAAAGATTTTTGTTTAAAAAACCCAAAATACCACTAGTTTTTTAGTCGTCAAATCTATGATGCCCTGTGATGTAAATTCTTTTAACGTGTAATTTTGGTTGCTAATGTAACCAAGCGAGGCAAAAAGCTGTATCCTACCAATGCACTTTTGAAGGGATGTTTTTGAATACCTTTACCTGTACAAAAAGATTAACAAAACATGTCTGATGAACTGGCATTTTGAGTTATTACAAAATGTTGAAATCATGAAAAATACAAAATTTTAAGGTCCATGGTGGTCTTTACAGGGCTACTCGCCAAACACCAATGTATGCGGAAGAGTTCTGATAAACTTGGTCTGTAAGTTTTTATTATGTAGTCTATGATCCACCCATATCACAAATTGCAGCTGGTAGAGGGCGCTATCTACAGGAACCATTCACCCCTCAATAATGGGGGGGTGCGCTCCACTTTAATAAACTCGTAAAGCATAAAGTGCAAAATGCCTAATAAACAAAATTAAACAATCTAAATCAAATTGGACATGGGTTGTCACAAGGCCTCGGCCTTCAATATTAAGTACTTGTGGTCAAAAACCACTTTCCTATACATGCGTAAAGGAATAGAGGAATAAACCTTTTGAAAAATAACAGTTAAGTTGTCTATGATGTATTCATTTTTAGAAGATAGTTATCATAATAAGCACACATTGTTGTCTACAAAAAAACAATTGATGTGTTATACCTAATTTTGAAGTATTTTTTCATAAAGTATTGGTACTTGTACTCATACTCGGAAATCCAAGGTACTCGGTGCTTGGATATTGGAATACTTGGTACCCGGACACTACTCGTATACGATGATCCAAGTACTCATACTCAGTACTATTCGGCCACCCTAGTACGTATACTTGATAGTCGACTGAAAAGTACTTGACTACAACACTGATGTCTAGCCCCCCAGTCCACCCCGCCAATAACACCAAAGTTATTCAATCATACTTTATAAGAGTATAATTTTTCCCTAAGTTGTCTTGAATTTCAATGCGATGTCTTTGTTCAAACTTACAATAATGAGACCAGTCAGGCTTTGTTGCGTTTGACACTAACACATCTGTCTTAATAAAACTCTTTTTCTCTTGTCTTTTGGATCTTTTCATGGACTCTGACCAGTGAAATTGAAGGTTTCCATGGATTACAACACACCCTGCCCAGCGAGGATGGCCATTGCCCCCATGTGATTAACCAGAGAATGGAAGGTGTGTTGCTGTAATGAAGTTCAAAAGCCTGAAATTATAATTCTAATATAGTTTTTTTTCGGCCAATATTAGTTCATTTTTACAGTCGGCTCATTCAATTTTATTTGAAAATGAATGCCCCATTGCATCAACCTTCAACAGTTGGGTGTAGCAGGGGCCTAATTCGATTTTAACCAGTAAAGCATTCATTGGTCAAAAGGCCATTCAGTTTCAGTAGTTGCAAAGATCGTTCAATTTCATAAAAGCCAGCACAGCAAGAGGTGAAATGGTCAACCATTCAAGTTCATCAATTAGCAAACATTGTTGTAGTTGCCTACATAATGGCAGATATTCTGAGGAGAATTCATTTCTACACTAGTCTTGCGTTATTTCCAAGTAAAGCAATTTTGATAGAAAAGATGGCTGCCCAAAGTGATTTTTTTTTTATATTCGCTTCATTCGCTTTATTTGGACTAAAGTATTCGCTAAAACTTTAGCACTTAATGGTTTAGTGGTTGTTTTCTCAAGTCAGAGACGGGGAATGTCTTCAGGCAGCCAACATCAGCCAGCAAGAAGAGGCCAGATGGCAGTTGAAGATCTATGGATATGTGGTGTGTGTTTTGTCTACAATCTTGATGTACATTGGAGTTCGCCAAAGGACCACGGTAAAAAAACTTTGCCACATCCGACCTCCACTTTTTAAGTTCGCTTGTGGGATTCATCTGTTTGATAGATGTTGGAATTTATTTATTTTTTATTTTTTCAAATCTCCTAAGCAACTGAAATTAAATACAATCTTGTAAAGTTTTGGGAGACAAGGCACTTACAATTACAACCAATTTGTTGATGCTGTAGAATGGAAAACTACGTAAATTATTGGACTTTCTAAAAGAACAAAAAACGAGTTAGAATATTGATAGAGCGCTATAGTGGAGGTCGGAAAACGCAAGTTGATCTTAAAGATAAAGACAAGGTGAAGTCTGCGAATGGTAAGAGAAGATCTAACCCGTTCTCTTGCAGAGTCCCTCCCTTTTTCTACCCTCATCCCCTCAACGATGTTCAGTGATCTTGTTGACGTTGTCCTTGCTTGTAAAGCTTTCAAGGTGACTTCAAACTGTCTTGGCATTTCTTGATTTGCATATTGGTCGAAGCCAATGATGCTTTTTAATTAGTAGACTAGTCTTACTGGAAATTTCTGTCAAGGTTGATTCTTCAAGTCGTCAGTTGTCATGTTTATATATAATTGTCATGATTTTATATTTCAAATAGCGTAATGTTTATAAGTACAAAATCCAATGAAACCTTTTTTCATCATAGTTTTCAATAAATCTTCTAAAAAGATGAGTAATGTCTTTGAGCAAATATAGTGCCCCAACCAAAAATTTAATAAATAAAACAAATACAATTAAAGAATAGATCCACCATGTGTTTTAGAAGTAACTGTGCAATTACCATTCATTTGATGATTAATGTTTGATTTAGGAGTATTAAATTGATAATTTAGTCAAGCTAAATTAATATTTACATATTCCTAATATCGGCATTACATCAATTCTTATTGTAGACATTTTCAAGTGAATACAAATAACATTAATTCTTTGAAAGTAAATAAATTATTAGACAATAAATAAACAACATAGCTGTAACCCTTGCCCATTTAAATCAAAGTTCAAATAAAATTTAAAAAGGAGGGGAACTTGGAAAAACTACAAGTTTTTCTAAAGCTGTAGTCCCGAAGTGTAAATAGTTTGCAAAAATGCAAAGCGCGAATAAAAATGCAAGATGCAAAACTTCCCTTAACCATATATTTGTGAGCGCTGCGATAAAACAGAAAGAAAGAAAAAAAGACTGAAGAAGACCAGAGAGAAGAAAGGAGGGGAAAAGGAGCAGATCATCGGGGGAAAAGACATCAGTGATGCCTATGGTATGTATGAATGGTAAGACGGTATAGGCCTATAGTGTTGGCCTAGAGATAAGACTGACTCTCTACTCTTTCAGCAGGTTTACTGGCAATTGGTAAAGTATAAGGTGATACTGGTAGTACTTAGTTCTGATTCATAAATGCTCAATCTCATTTCCTTTGTGGTGACAGTATACTTTGACATTTTATGGACATTAAAAACAAGTCCATAAGCGAAATAGAGATAACATCTTGAACCAAAACTAAGAACTATGCTGTCATCAGTGAACGCTGAAGTTGGTAGATGATGAAGACTCTCCCTTTGATGTCCCTGGTGAGTGACTGGAGGACAGTGAGGTCAGCTGTTTGCAATAATGGTTAAGTATAACAGGTTAAGTATCATGGTAAGTGTGAAGGGAAAAATAACCCTTTCCTCCACAGCTGCTAACCTTTTCTCCACAGCGTTTAACAAACTTTTCTTCACAGCTTTTGACAAACTTTTCTCCACAGCTTTTAACAAACCTTTTTCAACAGCGTTTAAAAACCTTTTTCCACAGCCTCTAACGTGGCCTTCACAGGCTACAATCTTTTTAAATTTTCCATAGTCTGTAACCGGTTTATCCCAAAGTGGATGTTGTATAGTGGCAGGTGATTGTGCACAGATGGCAGCACTGGGACACCAAAGATGACATTGGTTTGGTAAAGTATTGAGGTTATCCCAGGTAATGTGTATGGGGAAACTGACTTTGGCTTATCAATGTAAACTCAAAATGCTAACCTTTTTAGATAATGCTTTCTTCCAAAAAGCAGATCGTGCTTCCTTCTTGAAGATGATGAAGTATATTGTGCTGAAATCTTCTCTGAGCTGACGTGATGCCTACCACCAGGGACAGTGGTCATGCAGAATATTTGGTAATGTATCGGGTTATATAAGTTACACTTTACTGGTGAAGAACTACCTACTTAAATGGACTACCTAATAAATGGAACAGCTCAGTCAAGAATTTTGGAGGATCATAAACAAATCTAAACATCAGTTAATTGATCATTTTGGAAATAAAAACGAAACATTCAACAACAACAAAACAAATCTCTTTAAGTAGTAAAGACAGCAGTAAAAATACTAGCATCATTTGAGATTCTACAACAGCGAGGTGGAACACCCAGCCAGTCAACGAGGTAAAACAACTTGAGAACCAGTTAACTTACAAAATTGTGTTTGTACAATCTAAACAAATTGAAATCCCTCTTGAAACAATGTAAGTCGGGTCTTTTTGCAGTTTATCTCAAAGATATGTATTTGCATATATATCAATTTGTGCCTACTAAATATCCCCTGTGCAGTCTCTTGTGGACTGGTGACTACAACCAGACCTGTTTGGATGAGCATCGTTGGAGGAGTGGTGACTACAACCGGAGCTGTTTGGATGAGCATCGTTGGACGAGTGGTGACTACAACCGGAGCTGTTTGGATGAGCATCGTTGGAGGAGTGGTGACTACAACCGGAGCTGTTTGGATGAGCATCGTTGGAGGAGTGGTGACTACAACCGGAGCTGTTTGGATGAGCATCGTTGGACCTGTTTGGATGAGCATCGTTGGACGAGTGGTGACTACAACCGGAGCTGTTTGGATGAGCATCGTTGGAGGAGTGGTGACTACAACCGGAGCTGTTTGAATAAGCATCGTTGGAGGAGTGGTGACTACAACTGGACCTGTTTGGATGAGCATTGTTGGAGGATGCAGGTGCAAAGAGTGATCAACAGACCGCTTGGTAAGTAATTCTAAAATATAGATCTGAAATATTTTATTATTCTCATCCTTTTAGTTTGCAATTAAAAACACCATACAACCAACTGATGGAAACTTCATAAAAATAGAAGGTCAAGTTTTTTAGAAATATAAACACACAAAAAGAAAAACAAAACCTATAATTTTGCTAGTGCAAGTCTAATTACTTGAAAAACTGATTGGAGCAAATGATAGCATTCAGACTTAACTATGTTCCTCAGAACAACTGATACTTGTATTACAAGAGTTTATTGAAAAACAATCTTTGAAAATCGTTTATTTTCTATAGATTGACACGTGCCCTTTAAAGATGACATACACCCATTCTTGAGGCTATAATCAATGTTTTTTGGACTGAGTTCCACTAACTGAAGAAGGACTGTGTCAAGTCAAGCCAGATGACTCTCACATGTTACAAGTTTAACTGATGAGGTGAGTAGGGATGTTAATGGCTAACCAACGCTTTTTGGATTGTGTGCCACCAGCTGAAGGACTATGTCAAGTCTGACATGTTTAACTTTTGAAGGAAAAACGAAACATGCAACAAAAAATCTGATTTAGAATCCGTCACACAAAATCTCTTAAAGGTATCATACACGCTTGGTAAATACTCAAAACAAATATTAGCATAGAAACTTACTTGGTAACAAGCAACAGAGAGCTGTTGATAGTATAAAACATTGTAGGAAACGACTCCCTCTGAAGTAGCGTTGTTTTTGAGAAAGCGGTAATTTCTCACTAAAATATTGAAAACTTCTTGCAAGAAGTTTTTATTCCTATCTGAAAGCACACAAATTTGTACAACAAGTGTGTTTTTTCTTTCATCATTTTCTTGCAACTTCGATGACCAATTGAGCCCAAATTTTCACAGGCTTGTTATTTTATGCATATGTTGGGATACACCAAGTGATAACACTGGTCTTTGACAATTTCCAAACGTGTTCAGTGCCTTTAAGTAGTAAAGACAGTTGTAACCAGCAGTCAAAATATTAGTTAATATCGTTTGAGTTTCTGCAACAAGCATGAACACCAACCAACCACTGATTTGAAACAACTTTTTTATTTGTAAAATCCAAACATATTGAAATCCTTCCTGAAACAAAATAATTCGGCTCTTCTTGCAATTTATCATAAAGATATGTAAATGCACAGAGATAAATTTCTTCTTATACTAAATCTTTCCTCAGTTGAGCAGTTTCTTGTGGAGTGGTGACTACAATTACCCGGACCTGTTTGGATGAGCATCGTTTGAGGATACTGGTGCAAAGAGACAAATAACCGCTTGGTAAGTTTGAAAAATAGGCCTACATTCTAAACTTTTCTTTGAAGAGGTTCATCCCACAAATTTGGCAAATAAGTTGATGTTTCAAATTGAGCACCTTTGAAGGTTTCCAATGGTCGATTTGAAAGGATACATTCATTCCCATCCTTTAGTTTGCAATGAACACAACACACAACCAACTGGTGGAAAACTTCATTAAAGTAGGTCAAGTTTTTCAGAAACTGAAAATAGGAGGAGAATTTTCTTGCCCATGATATCATTCAGACTTAACTATTACTCAGAACTACTGATACTTGTACTAAAAGAGATCATCAAACTTAATATTTGAACATCTTTCATTTTGTACCATAGATTGAGAGGATGATGATGTAGATGACATACATCTTGAGGCTATCGACACGTTTTGGACTGTGTGCCACTGTCTGAAGGAAGACTGTGTCAAGTCTAGCCTGGTGACTCTGCTACAAGTTCAACTGTTGAAGTGACGAAGGGAGGCTAACCAACATTTTTTGGGACTGCGTGCCACTGAGAAACTACGTCAAGTCTAGCAAGATGACTCTCTGCTACAAGTACCAGATTTATTGTGCACATTTCACCATCAGAACGTTTAAAAGCGCATTACAATAATTTACAATATCGTAAAAAGTCAGCACAATGGGTTAAAACAGCAAAGAGTAAAAACAACAATAGTAGTGATGTTGATGCTACATTTGTGACTATCATGCTTTTTGGAAGGTCACCAACTGAAGAAGACTGTATCAAGTCTAGCCAGATGATGTGCAACTGATGAAACAAGCTGGACCATGACGAGGAGAGGACCATCTTAGGCCGTGTCCAAATTTGTTGCTGTGGCTAATGCTGCGGCTGTTGCTATGGGCTTCATATTATGCTTTAAAGCATGTTCACAAAATGATCAAGCCACATCCACAGCCACTAATACAGATCTGGCCTTAGTTTATTGTTTACTCAATAAGCCATTTTGTGGATACCATGCTATGGCACTATTAGCTTTGGGTAAATTTGTCTGAATGCACCCAAACCCAACAGTGGACACCTATGGTGTCGGCCATATCTCAAAAAGGCTAATAGGCTTATCTTGAAATCCATCAAACTGCAATACCATTATGCCCATACAATGTAGTTCAGTACTCATATCAATAGATTTGATTAAATTTACAAGGATGGCCTCAAGCCAGGAGAAGATGTTGACTAAATTTAACTTAAGTCACCAAACTTTGCTTAGACTTATTAGAAATCATGGCAAGAAAAGCTCAGGATTATTCATTTTATTGTGGAACAAACTTTGTAACAAAAATTATTTGATGAAAAAACAAGGTAGAAAACCTGACAAAATCTTACGACAGAATTATGAAGTTATTGTTTACAATTATATTAAAGATATAAATTTCTTTGTTTAATAATTAAATCAATCGGAATTGTTCTAGGCCCTTCATCTTTACTAGTTAGGCAAACTTTACACATTGCTCAATAAGTATAATATTCAAAGAAGTGTGGGAAATTTCAAAGTGTACACTTGAGCGCAAAATAGACAGAATGGATGTTTTTAGCGAAATGTGCGTCGAGCATGGCCCAAATTCATAGAGCTGCTTAAACAGGAAATATTGTTTATATTTCTGCTGAGCAAAAATAAGCAGGGAACCAGTCACAGATTGTACGTGTGACATGGTATTTTGGCTGGTAATCTTATTCTGGTACGCATAATTTTGTTGTGCTTGGCTATACTTGTTGTGCTGAAGCAGCTCTATATTGGGCCCGGGGCTCTGTTGCTATGCAAACACAAACCATGGCAACGCAACAATCACAACACCAGGGCTCGGTTTGACAAAGAGCGAAGATGGATCTTAGTGCTTTGTGGAACCGAGCTCAGTACTCCTAACCCTAACCCTAACACTAAACTAACACTTCATGCTTTAACTTAACCCATAGCACTAAAACCTAAACAAAATATCACTCACATTAATTTAATTATAAACGCCTCACCCTCAGCACCAACCAGTATTCAATTTGCGATTAAAGCGACACTTTATAAAAACATACATTTTGTCTACAGGCGCTCAAAAAACACTTTAGTAGTTACATGGAAGTATAGTATGAACTATTGTCATGGTTTGTAGTGTATATTTACCTTGTAGTTGATCTGAAGATGATACTGTAGCAAAGCCCAAGTAATCATTATTTATTTATTTTAATTACTGTCTGATTTGTTTTTGTCTTTGACTGTTGTGAAAATTCCTAATCCTACATTGTGAATGCCTTGCATTTTTTAAAGAACCTAGTACACTTATCGTTGATAGAAGGGGGCTCGCACAATGTTGTCTGACATGACATTGTGTGCTGGCAGTACCATGTAGAAACTACAATAGATGATTTGATATAATGGATATCATAATTCACAATAGCTCTGTGTATACCTGTTGTAAAATACACTAATGTAGCAAACGCTGCGAGATAACCGGTGATAAAGCGCCATGGGAAACATCGGAAATTATTTTTTGAAATACACGATGTTTAAGTTTAACTGATTTTGCATGCTTGATGGCTACATGATGTAAATGTTATAGCCACAAGGAGTAAACAAATAAATAATCTAAATCTAAACCTAATTTTAAATTGTAATAATTGTGTATTTACTTTTTGCTAGAGTAGTTAAATATGTCATGCCCGATATTTGGCAGTGGTTACTCAACATTGTCGCTGCAGCCAACGGCCACAATCGTAGCCAAAGTCGTAGCCAAAGTCGCTTCATTCTGATTTAATAGACCAAAACAAAATGGCCGCTCCATTATGAAAAAGATCAGCTCAGCAATTAATTTCAAACTTTAGATTTGTGATAACGATTATGAATCGTACTACTTGATGTAGTTTTAAATTTTAAAATGCATGTAAAGTTATGGTGCAGGGAGCAATTTCTCAACATTGTCGCTGCAGCCAACGGCCACAATCGTAGCCAAAGTCGTAGCCAAAGTCGCTTCATTCTGATTTAATAGACCAAAACAAAATGGCCGCTCCATTATGAAAAAGATCAGCTCAGCAATTAATTTCAAACTTTAGATTTGTGATAACGATTATGAATCGTACTACTTGATGTAGTTTTAAATTTTAAAATGCATGTAAAGTTATGGTGCAGGGAGCAATTTCATCAGGCAAATTTGCATTTTAGCAAATCATTTAGACTGAACTTGTTTTGTGCGGACTGAATGCCTCGTGTATAAAAAGTAAGCAAAATGGTGATTTTTTTGAGTATAGCAACTGATACATTGTGTAGTATTTTGCAACGGTATAGAAGGGAAGTGGTTCACTGTGGTGTGTTGTGTAAATTATAGCGAGTTGTGGCCGAGTGGTCAGAAAAGTTCTGATGTCTGAGTTATCTGAGTGTAGGTTTTAAAGGCACGTTTGGTAACTGTCGAAGACCAGTGTTCTCACTTGGTGTATCCCAACATACATTATGCATAAAAATTATAACAAGCCTGTGAAAATTTGGGCTCAATTGGTCGAAGTTGCAAGACAATGATGAAAGAAAAAACACCCTTGTTGTACAAATTTGTGTGCTTTCAGATAGGAATAAAAACTTCTTGCACGAAGTTTTTATTATGTTAGTGAGAAATTACCTCTTTCTCAAAAACTACGTTTCTTCAGAGGGAGTCGTTTCTCACAATGTTTTATATTATCAACAGCTCTCTGTTGCTCGTTACCAAGTCAGTTTTTATGCTAATATATTTTTGAGTAATTACCAAACGTGTACGATGCCTTTAATCCTGGGCCTAATTTCATAGAGCTACCAATAAGCAGAAATCGTTGCTTAACGATATTCTGCTTAGCAAAACTAAGTAGAATACTGGTCATTCAAAGATGGTACATGTGACATGGTATTTTGGCTGGTGACCTTATTATGGTAAGCAACATTTTGTTTGTGCCTAAAGCAGCTTTGTATGAAGTTGGGTGATTGTAATAAATATTTCTTGATACAATGTTTAAGTGCCTAATAAATGGCTCAAGTGTGCAACATATGTATTTGTTTTTATTTATTTTTCCTACCGAAAAATTAAGATGAAGACATAGTCATCTTTGTCAAGTTCCCTTTGTACTTTAAGGGAGTGGACCATTTTGTCCTCTGAGCCTCACCTTGGTTATACTGGGCAGAATAGGAGCAATACAAGATGGATGCCAGGGTTCACCCTTAAAATGTTTAGTTACTACATGTAGCCAGCAGGAGCAGTGAGCTTTCATCATTTCACCAGCCCGAAGTTTTTAAAAAACTTTAATGATAGGGATGCTTTTCAATATACGTAGCTATAGTCTGACTACTTTGATTGGAGAGAATTTCGACTAGTCCTCGGGTGTTTCATAGTTCTAGCATTTTGGCCAGTCAAACACGCTGCATGGATGTACACGTTGAACTATAGTAATCGACTTATTGCTTGTACTTTATTTAATTATGAATTCATTATTTTAGAATATAAAAATGACAAGAAAGTGAAACAGAATAATAACTGGGTCGGCACTGTACCCATATGCCTAGTGCATGGCCAACCCAATTCTTTGTAATCGACTGTTGTAATGTGTAAGGTATTTAGAATATTAATAAGATATCAACCCTATAATGGTGATCTTTACAAGAGGTTTGGGGGGTTGGGGGTAATTAAAGGCAAACTTTGAAGCTTGGTAACTATCCGAAAACAACATAAGTTTCAGCAGACATTTTACTGACAATGACGTTTCTGTCAGTACAAAATTGTCGAGGAAGTTGGCTTGGACTGGAGAAAATACTTGTGTTCAAGACCAAACAACCCACCCCCCCCCCCCAAAAAAAGCGCCAAACTTTAAATGTTGTGCTCCACAAACAAATCATGCAACAATTCTGCACAGTTCTGGTATTATTTTGATAACCCTCACCCTCACCGTCACGTGGTTGTGGCTTCATACGTCTGATGCCACAACCACGCAAACGTACCGTGGTTGTGGCTTCATGCTGTACGTACACTGTTAAAAATGTCCGTAAATTTACGGACTCCGTAAAGTGAAATATTCCGTATTTTCGCCGTAATTTTACGGACTTTCCGTAAATGTAGATATTAATTATGCTATTAGGCGTAATTACAATCGACCACATTTGCCCAAACACTTACACATAACATAGTTTACGGAATGAAACAACTTTTCCGGTAATATTGCTGCAGGAATACGGAACGCTATTTTTTTGCTGGCAGCTATTACCGGAAAAGTTTGTTCATTCCTTTTTATTTGGGGCTAGTGGTGGAGTGACGCATACGCGTTTGTGCGTCTGCCAAGAGAGATAACTCTTGATATAGCGCCCTCTTCCGAATTGTGAAACCTTCAGTATACAGTGAGGCATGAGAGTCATAGACGGGTCCCCTGTCTTTACAAACCCAAGGGTTCCGTGGGATATACATTATGACTGTTTGAAATGACACAGAACTACCAGACTGATACTGATGGGCTACTATACACAATGCGTGTACTTGACATTTAAACAGAGGACTTATAACAAATGGGACAATTGCTTCACGATTGCTATCAGAAAGGAAGTTACTCACGCAATGGTATGACATGCAAGGTCAAAGGTACATCTGGCAGGTAACTGCCAGGTTCTACAATCGCCGGTATCTGGCGTTACTCACGAGCCTCTAAGTGTGACGTAAGATGTTCGGGCTATTCTGTTTGTAAATAGTGACGTTTTGGAGCCGGAAGTGTAAAACAAATATTCATGAATTTGTATTGATTGAATTGCATTCCCGGCTCCACCACTTCGCCACCCAATACCACTTTTTTATGTGGCTGGTTTAGACCATGTTTAGACATTCAATAATCAGAATAATAGACTTGGAATATGCTCCCTCCAACATCTGCATTCTGTTTTATTTATTTGCATAATTATGTAGTACAGCTATTAAAGGTTTCAACCCCCATTCAAATGAATATTAAGTGTAACTAAGACGAATTAAATATTGGAATTCAATTAATAAACATCTCTTTAAGCGGCCAAGTTCCCAAATAGCTATATACTTCTCAGTTTTCTCAGTGTCTCATCAACATTTCTGAAGATGACAGAAGATGACAGAATTTCATTTTCGCATGGTTGGTGAATTAGATAAACTACGCTTACAATCAAAAACCTACCTATTTGGATCCCCCTTGTTCATGTCAGTGTGTCGCTGAATCGTATCAGCCTTTAGAGCGGTGTAAACTATTAATTCGCAGCGTATGCACAATTGTTTCCTTTCATTCACATTCCTTACTTCATCAACTGGCCCTATTCCCCCTCAACCCCGAACCAGTCAGATGTAAATCATTCGCCCTCTACGTTCACCGCAGTGCAAATAGTAAACTGTTTTCATTATTTTACTGAGTATAGATTTATAATTATTAAGCAAAAAATACAAATTTCTAAGATACGCTGAAGCTATAGCAGAGTTATCTGGCACAACAAATGATAAAATGATGCCGTGAGAATAGACCCCTTACATTGGCCGCCATCGTTGATGAAACGTGCACGCGTGAAATGCTGTCATTGGCTGAGAGTCGTGCGCAGCACGTTTTTCAATCGTTTGCCTTCAAATATGGCGGTCAATGACGTCATGTGCAATCCATCTATTGAGTTTCGTTCATAGACGCAAAGTATTTCCCACCAGGTAGTTTGTGAAATACGAATGTCTACTTGCAGTGTTGAGTGAACTTTAATGGGGCTGAAGCTTCAGTGTTGGAAAGGCCGTATGAGCCGGAACTATACACCTTTATCTTGTTGCAATCATTTTTGTCTTGTCCCCTGTCAACCTTATTGATGACGGCTGCTGATTTATAAATACACCAAGAAGGGACCCGACTATTTCCTTCCAGCCTCGGTTTGGTGACATTGGTTTGATTGAGAGAAAACAAGATGTCTGCACAATGATAAAGGTCCGTAACTTTACTTCAAGCCTCGGTTTGATTGCTTGGTTGTCATTTGTAACAACAAGATGGATGCACCAAAGAAGAGTCTGCTCATCAAATAGAACAAACCAGGATTAATGGAATCTAACTCATTAGAACATTAAAACTAAAATTATGCATTAAATGTAATTACTAAGTTATTTGATAAAAGCTAGCATGGTCCGGTAGCAGTGCCTTGTTAGACGAATTTAAAGCCATCCACCAACATACCGTGTTCTGATATACAAATAAATCCATGTTTTGAATTGAGTGCTATCTATTTAACAACAGTCTACAAACTTCCTGGTCAGAATTTACCCGGATTTGGGGTCCCAGGGGGGCCTGACCAATTTCTGGGTCAGGCTGACCCGGAAACTTGTTAAAAAAAGATAAAATTACTCAGTGAAATCTGACTTTTCCATTTTCACTAGAACTCGCCTCGTGAAATGGAATAATCCAGATTTCACCTGGTGATTATAATCTGCGACAATGCACTCACATTCATCCAGTATTTATATAATCTTACACTTGACAGCAGACCTACTGCAAGGCCGGGATCTCCCCAATCTCAGATTCCATATTTTCTAAAAGAAAATGAAGTATAAGAACAGCGGATAAGTAATTTAAACATTCAAGAGAAATTAAACTTTAAACAAACTGACGAACAAAGGGTTTTAGGGACACGGTGTGACTTTGCCGGAAATTGCTGTATGTTAATGTATACTTTTGGGATCCAAACAGGTCTCTCGTCTTAGGGCAAGTGCGATAGATGCTCAGGAATGCGGTAGATCGATGGAATTTCCCCAAAAGACTTTAAATGAAAGCATTGAAATATTCTAAGATAATTATACATTGCTAATTGGATAAAACTAAATCATATTGTATTCCCTATGCACTTTAAACATAATCAAAACTTCACACACTAATTTTTATTAGATCGGTCGTCCTTCGTGGATTTGTGAGTTTGTGATGGAAAGCTGTTACTTGTAAAACCAGTTTGGTTTTAGGAAAATACTCGATATTTGTAATCATGTATAACCGTTTTCTCATTTATCCCCCAGCTGATGGAGTCACCACCAGGGTCCTTGTAGCACTGACTAGGTAATGCATAATGTTTTAGTCTCATTATGAAGATATCACAAGATTGTAGCTATTTCATAAGTTTGTTATCAAACTCAAGATTACCTTGATGACAAATGACTCCAGCAGTTTCTGTGCTGTTGCATTTCGGCTCATCCCAGCAATGCGACGGGCAGTCGGTGATTTTGGCCTCGGAACCATCACACGAAACCCCTTGCATGTAATTAGGGCCCTCTGGTTCGCCGAAGTAAGAACCAGACGTTGCCTCCCTGGCACCAGAGAAGCCTAGCTGTCGACAGACTACCCCGGCATCGATGACATCCCAGTCTGCATCGCAGATTGTACCCCAAGTGTCTATCTGGTACAGCTCAACTCGTCCACTCGTCTTGTTTCCACCACCAACCAGCCGGATAGTATCTCAAAAAAGAAAAGAAAGAAAGAAGTTTGTTTTTATGATGATCATGATATTTGTTTTGGCAACTAAGATTTGCACTAAATTCCCTACTAAAACTTGTAAATTATTGAACATTTAATTTGATTTTCGGCAGTTGTCAAATCCGCGAAATCAAAAACCAAACATATTGCAAAACACTTTTTAGCTAATTATTATTTCCTACAGTCGCCTAAAATTTGCCAAATCATCACCAACTAAACCTTGCGAGAATACATGATATTTATGATGTTACCTCTAACTGTGATTTGTACAAAGTTCCTTAGGAAAAGTTTGTATTGTTTTGGTATCAAGCTATTACACAAATTCAATATGTTCAATATATGCACCATTCAATTAAAACAGAAGATGAAGTTACTTTAATATAGCAAAATAACAAAAAGTGACAAATTCCTGAACAACTCCCGGGTCAAAATATGACCCAGATTCTGGATCCCGTGACGCCTGACCCAATTCTGGGACAGTATGACCCGGAATTTGTGTCAATATGACCCTGAAATGAGTCAAACCAGCGCAGAATCTGAGTTAAATTCCGATTATTTTAAAAACCGGATCGGGTCAATTCTGACTCAGGATTGTAACAGAATATTGTTCATTATTGTGTACAACTTATCTGTCCGATTATACATTGATTAAATTCTTCTCAAAATTCAACTTCTGTCAGCAAAATAACGCAGGAAGGTCACAAAACACAAAAGGAATAAGTATGTGAAAATGAGTACAGAGAATTAAACTGATATTATCACAAGAAGTGAACTGGATTCCTTACTTGGTTTACAGACAACTCCAGCTGTGTTGTTACATGATTGAACGTCACTACAAACAAATGCACAGTCAGATAGATAAGACTCCGTTCCTTTACAGGCTACTCGATTCATCACGGTGGGAACTTCTGTCGCTCCGAAGTACGATCCAATCTTAGCCTCGCTTGCTTCTAGGAATCCGAGCTGCCTGCATACAGTAGTCGCATCCTTGAAGTCCCAGTTGGTATCACAAACCGCACCCCAACCATCGTCATGGTAAATCTCTACTCGACCTCCCAGTGCGTCATCACCTCCAGCTAATCGGACTATACCATCTTCAATAGTAACAGAATAGTAATAACAATCAAAAACACTGTTTTTTATTGTTGATACTTTTTGTTTTTATCAAAATTTTTATCCAATAGAAAATTTGAAGGAATTAATGTAGTTGCATTGGCTGTTCCGTGGATTTGTTTTTGTATTTAAAAAAAAATTTTTTTGAAGTGGATTCAAAGATATCTTAAAAAGATATCACTTGATTTGCATCAAATTTGTTCCATTTTACGTGTGTGACACCTAAAACTTTCACAACTATGATCCTTTTTGTTGGTGACTAGGTGAGGTCGCCCTCGGTTTGATTGTGTGTACAAAACCATAGGGAATACAAAGAGAAGTTCTCGATATAGACTGTGCAAGTCTCGCGCATATTTGAACTTCTGTGGTCCCAACCATATGGAAATTTACGTGGGCAAGATTTTGTTTATGTTGTTAGGAATGTAATACTTAGCGATAAAAAATAGGAAAGTAAAATCAATTCAACAATATAACGAAGAAAACCCGAGAAATAAACTTGACCTCAGCTTCCGGTTGCTGCAAAAAATTAAGAATTTTGTGCTCACCTCCGATCACAAAACTTATGTAAACACATGTTTTGGATGCGCGATGATAATCGCCAGATGCCGTAATTAAAACGCGAAGCCTTTTCATCAGTCTATGGTGCGTCAAGCGTTAATTTTACGCCCGTGTGACCATCGCGAATCCACGTAAGTGGTTTCTGAAAAGTTAAGATCAAATAAGCATCCTTGTCCCAGACTTTTAAATTTGCTTCAATAATAATTAACAGAATATTTGTGTTTTTATTATAAAAACTAAAACTGATTTTATAAACATGGAATAAGTATTTTGTTGTTCAGACTTTATCATTGAATATAATTTAAAACAAAGATTTGATTTCAGAGAAAAAAAAGTTTTTTCGTTTGACGTGTTTTCTCGTTCCGATACGCGCGAGACTTGCACAGTCTATTGGAGTTGTTGTGGCGGCAATTAGGCTGTCGTAGTTTAATAGCGTCTGTGTGAAAACGAGGCTGTCGGAGTTAGATCACTAACGGCAGTAATACAGCATAGCTTTGGGGTCTTATTGCATGTGTTATTGTATTTAGCAATCAAGCACTGCACTACTATACCTCGAATCAGGTTTCTAAATTTCATCAAAATGTCCCTGAGGGAAGTCTAAGCCCTCTTAAGTAATTATCAAAATAAACATCCAGAAATCGAAATATCCCCATAATTTCGTCATCACCTCCAGCTAATCGGACTGTACCATCTTCAATAATAACAGAATAGTAATAACAATCAAAAACACTGTTTTTTTTAATATTTGATACTAAAAATTGTGGGATTTTTTTCAATCATAAATTTTTTTTATCCCGAAGTAACGGCAGCGGGAGTAACTTTTCCGTCATTTTGTTTAATCAAAACTTTTATCCAATAGAAAATTTCAAGGATTGTTGTAGTTGCATTGGCTATACGGTGGATTTGTATTTTTGTTAAAGTAAATTTTGATGTGGATTCAAAGATATCAAAGATGTCACTTGATTTGTATCAAATTTGTTCTATTTTACGTGTGTGACACCTAAAACTTTCACAACTATGATCCTTTTTGTTGGTGACTAGGTGAGGTCGCCCTCGGTTTGATTGTGTGTACAAAACCTTTGGGAATACAAAGAGAAGTTCTCAATTTTGGAGTTGTTGTGGCGGCAATTAGGCTGTCGTAGTTTAATAGCGTCTGTGTGTAAACGAGGCTGTCGGAGTTAGATCACTAACGGCAGCACAACATAGCTTTGGGGTCTTATTGCATGTTTTATTGTATTAAGCAATCAAGCACTGCACTACTATACCTTAAATCGGGTTTCTAAATTTCATCAAAATGTCAAAATGTCAAAATTATCAAAATAACCCTCCAGGAATCGAAATACCCCCATAATTTTAACAAAATGGTAAACCATCACTGCAGTAGCTGCCAGCCTAAACACATACCTATGTAAAATTAAAGTGTGGGCAGACAAGTGGAAGGTCACCTTTGAATCCACCAAAGGCAAGACTATTGTACTTTCCAGGAAGAGAACTCAATCCAAGCTTGATCTTTGCTTTGGAGACTGCATACTATCATCGGTAAATGAACTTGAGATTATTGGCCTAACAATCGACAGCAAGCTGATGAAAGGTGAAAGCATCTTTCAACCATTTCAACCAGAGCTGGACAGAAACTCGGGGCACTGAGGAAGATCGCTAATGTACTGGAAGCTGAGGGAAGAGCTACGATTTACAAATCGCAGCATAATGGAGTATGCTTCTCTGAGCTGGATGAATGCTTCACTAACAAACTTAGGCAAACTCGACAACATCCGAAAGAAGGCACTCAAGGTCAAAGGAGTTGATGAAGCTACTGCTCTCATGCAACTTAACATCATCAGCCTGCTTCATCACAGACGACAGGTATCTGCAGTCACAGTTCTTTATAATGCAGACCAGCCACTGCCCAGCAGAGTTAGCATACGCCTTGCTTCCCCCACAATATTAAGGCGTTGTGCAACCCGCTTTAGTGTCTCTTTGCCTGAACATGCTCTCTCTTTGCCAGCTAGCTGCAAGACCTCGCTGCCTGGACAGAAGTTTCATCCACACTGCCGTCCCCCTATGGAACAATCTCCAAGTCTCTGTTGTTGGCAACATTACCGAGGAAGGGATTCGATCCTTCAAATGGCGTGTGCATGAACACCTTTTTCTTACATAAATCTTTGTTTCCTTGATACCATATATCTTTGTTTTCTGTTGTCTAGCAACTCTGAGCCATTTGATTAGCCCATCAGAGGGTTTTTTTAAGAGCCTTCCGTCTGATTCTAATTTTCATTCTGTTCATTGTCCTCGTTTATGTCTGTTGGGGTATTGTTTACATTTGCTTCTTATAAAAACAAAATAAAAATAAAAAAAACCTACAGCTCTCGAGTTGACTTTGTTTCAATATTATGTTTTGCCTTGTAGGTAGCCCTAGTTTGTAGAGGCCCCAGAATTAGTGTCGATCGATACTTTGGTGCATTCAGGCTGTCGGTCGCCTGTCAATAATATCGAGTCTATTTGACCCGGATAGGATTCACCATAATCCTTTACTTCAAAGAAGGGCTTGCTTGGCTATACTGTGGTCTTAGGTTGGTCCTCTTGTCACAACTTCGGTCTTTTAATACATCAATAATTGTTATATAAGAAGATAATATAAATTAAATTAAAATTATATATTTTGAGCATTACCTCGACACCCAAGGACTTCAAAATCCAGGCGAGGAACCGTAGAAACCGAGTTGAGTGGTAGTATTCTGAGGAATCTTGTTCGTAGTACCACCGGGAAGTTCACAGTCACTTGTTGTCCACCATTGACATTGCCATTGAACTGAAATAGTCAAATTGAATGGTTTTGGTTGAATTTAAATGAGTTCACGCTCCTGGCAAACCTGAAAATTGTTTTACTAAAGGTTGTTGTCTGCATGTCATTCGTCAACCTGATATGAAAACATTTATTCCACAGAAATTCTTCACAGATTTAGACGTTATATTGCTCGTAATGATATGTAGCTGCATCTCATTTTTACGTTTTGCTTTTTGCCCTTGTCTTTTTGTTTTTCCAGTTTGTATGGTGAACGAAAAACTTTGTTTTTATTTACAATGCGCTATCAAAATTGAGAAACGAACAAACCTTCTAACTGTTATAGGTCGTTCACAACTTCTTCAGGGCACACTCATGCTTAAAAGTCAAGGAATCCGACGTGACTAATGCGGTCGGCAAAATCTTTGTTTTTATTAAAAACCGAAAATACTAAACTATTAAATAAAGCAGGTTGCCTTTACCAATAGCAAATGACTTTTATGCATGAGAATTATGACTGCCCAATGCCCATTCGTTAAAATATAACATTACCTTTAATGCGTGTGTAAGCTCATCGTCAACAAACTTAAATATTATTTGAAATAATATAAAGTTTCTAAGTGAACGTCATATACATGTACATCAATGTCCATAAAATCAGTAGGGCCTACACCAAATTGTCAAAATGTCGAAATGAAAGATACGTGAAAAGGTGTTAGAACTGTCAATGTAAAAAAAATCAACTTCGTCGATTATTCAATGATCTATGATTCAGATATTAGGCTTATAACAAGGGACCAGTACCCTTTTTAATGTAAAAATAACATAATTTTGGCCCACCACTTTTGCCAGTAAAGTGTGAATCAAGTGAAGTTGATGTGCGAACTCTATTGTTATCCAAAGACAACCGGTATTTTAAGAAGACCAATGGACTCCACAACTGAGTTCAGAAGTATATCGGATTTCTTACCTGTATTGTATCTCCGTCGGTATCGACTAAATCTTTCCAGCTTTCTGAGCTTCCGTCGTCGCTGTACTGAACGCTGAACGTTGACACATATCGACTTGAATCACCCTGTACAATCACTCCTGTGACAGCTGGCCTTGGCAGTCCCAGATCAACTTGAATCCAAGAGTCGGATGCAGGTTTAGGAATCCAAAAGTTGTAGCCTCCGTTCTCTTGTAAATGATATAACAACAATTAAGTGTAAGGCAGAACTACAATCAATTTTGCACCCAGTAGAATGACAGGGATGTACGTCGTGTATGAATATAGGGTCGTTTAAAAACTGAACTATTTGGTGATGATAGTTTAATTCTTAAAAAGAAAAAAAGAAAAAAATGGTCATGTTATCCAACGCAACTGTAACTTAGCTCAAACCTTGTTATTATAATCTGATCCATTATGACAGTTTCTCAAAAACAGGCTTAACTTTGAAAGAACTTTGACGTGTAAGGTTTGTTCGATAATTTGATGTTAATTCATGGATTGATTTCATTGTTTAAGTCGAGGGCGGAATTTGCTTGTCAAATGAGGGGGCCGGGAACCTCCAAACCACCCCTTTGTTTTGGGTCATGAATGGAAACATTCAAATTGTACCATGTCCAGGTATAAGTGACCACTGATAACTGATCTATAGAAATCAGTGTAAAAGACGTGTAAGTGACATATACAATGGAAACAACTGATAACGTAAGCCCACACTAGAAAAAATGTAATTAAAGGGACACGTTGTCTTCAGATTGGGCGTTTTGGGCTATAAAAAGCGTTTGTTATGAAATTAATATGGTTGGAAAGATGTTTTAAAAGTAGAATATAATGATTCACACAAACTATCCCTCGACATTGTGTGGTTTTCCTTTTACTTCATAAACTAACATGGTCCGCCATTTTGTAGAACCAGATGTTTTCAATTGACTCATCTAAATGGCGGACCGTGTTAATTAGTTCATGAAGTAAAAGGAAAACCATAGGGTTGGTTGTGTTAAACCTTATGTTCTACTTTTAAAACAACTTTCCAACCATATTAATTTCACAACAAACGCTTTTTATAGCCCAAAACGCCCAATCTGAAGGCAACGTGTCCTTTTAAGCTCAAATCTTTTATGTTCTGAATCATTGCAGTTGTAAAATAACACTTCCTCAAAAAAGCGGGTTTAAATTATTTAAAGAAGGAGAAGCCTGTATTAAGAACGTGTCGAAGGTTCTATTATAGATGTAACCTTGAAGGTTTAGATTTATGAGATAATTCTAAAAACTAGAGAGGATTACCGGGGTAGCATTCAGTATTCTTTCTAAAGCCAAACGATCCAAACATTAATTGTTGTAAAACTAAGAATGAGGTTCGTGAGGATACTAGACAGTAGGTTGGTTATTGGACTTGTTCGATTTCGGATCATTTCAAGTGAAATAAAATGACCATATTATTACAAGGTGTTCAATTGGTGTTTAATGTTGAATGCGAAAAGAGCAACACTTTTGGTGGTCGACTCACCAGCATTAAGTCGAGCGTATTTAGGAAGCCAATTTCCGTCATAGTATGAAGATGCGGTTATACTATCATCAGGGATCGCTCCACTCTCCATTCCCAAAGGTCCACTTGTACAGGGTGCTACTAGTCAGGATAAATAAACACGTATACATTTAAATAAATGGCATTTACAACAATAAAGATGAGTATAACAAAATATTAAATAAATAAAGACTAAAGAACCACCTTTATGTGTTATAGCAATGACAACTTGCACGGATTACATCATAATGTTAACAAATAATAATAATTTGGACGCCTTTGTGATTAATTTCAACACAAAATGGTATAAAAGTTGTCTCATCGTTTGGTAATGACCCCAAACAAAATTGTGTAATTTCTATCCCAAAGCATAAAGTAAGCATTCTGCGAAATTTTTTCGTCTGAAATACCCCGTTGATTTGAAATCAATAAAAACATTTGAATCTGAGAGACGATTCATTGTTTCTCAGATTTCTGAGGGTTGGTGTCCGTTTGCGATATGGTTGGTACCTGTCACCTTAAACGTTGATGGATTCGATGTTCGTGTGGATATACCGTGATAGTTTGTTGCTGTATCCAGCTACCTTTAAAATGACACCTTGCACGCACGTCACACATTGCATAAGCCTTTTGAGAGTAAAAAATAGCACAACCAAAATTTGTGATGAAGACGTCAGTTGAAATGGGTCAAAATATAGAAATCGTTTTGAAATAAAAACCCCTTAAAAAAACAGTAACAAAATAAAAACAAACGAGTAAATTAAAATATAGTTATCGAGATTTTCAATACATGATCAACCACGCATGACAACAAAAATGAAAGTAAAAAGAAAAACAAAAAAAGAGACAAGAAAACCTCTCCCACAAAAACACCGAGTAATATTAAACTAAATCACCTGTTGATTGTGGTTCTTGGGTTTCCGCACTGCTGATGGGATGGGCCAAAGAAAATCCTGAACAATATTGACAAATAAGAAGTAGAAAAACAAGGGGGATAGGTCACTCAATGTAGTATTTTGTATTTATTTGTTTAAATTTTAAAATAAGTAAATTTTATTGTATAAAGAGAAAAAAGGAACACCCTTTTCTTATCATTAGGGGGCCTACTCAGTCCTGTAGCCGACGGGACGCCGGTGTCGCATGCAATTATGTCCTCTATGCAATACTATCCGGCGGACATTATTGCATATGCAATAATGTCCGGCGGACGGTTTTGCATATATGCAATCGTGTCCGCCCGGACGCTGCTGCATAATGCAATTGTGTCCGCCCGGACTAATTTGCATATGCAATCGTGTCCGCCCCGTGCAAAACCGTCCTTGCAGTAAATTAAACGCCCTCTATTGGTCGACGGAACACGAAGCACGTTCGCCATTTTTTTACAAGCTAAGTGCATGTCATGAATGACATGAATGATGATGTGGACGGTTTGTAATTTTTAGCTCCATCGCCAGGGTTGCTCATAACGGAACTTGAAGCATATGACAATATTGTCTGGTTTTTAGTTGCTGGAGCGAGTGGTAGCCAGCCCTCACTAGAGCTACCCCCCCCCCTTCGTAGCCTATGGGAAAATATTCGGCCGTTGGGTATTCGCTGCAATCATAAAATACGTGTCCATGCTGCACATGTGCATACGTACGTTCAGTGCATGCACGCTCGCTTACGCACATACAATGTATGTACATGTCCGCCGGACGGTTTTGCATAGCCCCGGACGCGATTGCATGTGCAAAAGTGTCCGGAGCGGACAGTATTGCATGGCGGACACAATTGCATCTGACACCGGCGTCCATTAAATAAATCAGCTCTTAACGCAACATCTACTGCCCTCTGTTGGCCACGTCAACAGAAACCAAACCATAGCTTTCAAACACAAACAGGACTAAATAAATAAAATAAAACAGCTATTCATTTCGTGTACTGGATTTAAACGTCTACACAACAGCTGATGGGGAGTTGATTCTAGGCCTATCATTAAAAAAAATCAAATATATCCTGCTGCCAGTGGTCGTAAATATCCACGTGTGAGCCCTATCTCCAGGATCGTTCATCAAAATCAACACAAAAACAAAATATGTACCATACATTAGGCCTACCTAGCTTAAGGGTGGTCAATCAAAATGACATTTCATAAGTTCAGCACATTCATTTATTTTACCCAGTAAGTAGGTTCGTAAATGTTTCCCGAAAATGCACACAACTCTGGTGGGTCTTCAAGATGGTCTATAGTACACACGTCTAATAAGATCATTACAGGTATCGTACACGTTTGGTAATGACTCAAAACAAATATTAGCATAAAAACTTACTTGGTAACAAGCAACGGAGAGCTGTTGATAGTATAAAACATTGTAGGAAACGACTCCCTCTGAAGTAACGTAGTTTTTGAGAAAGAGGTAATTTCTCACTAAAATAATAAAAACTTCTTGCAAGAAGTTTTTATTCCTATCTGGAAAGCACACAAATTTGTACAACAAGGGTGTTTTTTCTTTCATCATTTTCTTGCAACTTCGATGACCAATCGAGCCCAAGTTTTCACAGGCTTGTTATTTTATGCATATGTTGGGATACACCAAGTGAGAACACTGGTCTTTGACAATTTCCAAACGTGTTCAGTGTCTTTAAGTAACGTCTCGTGTTCAGAATTTAGAGATTACATGGTCCCACGTTTTGGTTTCACGGGACACCGTGGCATCGCCACGTACGGCATCGCACATGAACCGGTGAACTAGAAGGATATGTGTTGATGCAGGGAGAAATGGCAGCTTTGTGGCTAATAATTATGTCTCGTGTTCAGAATTTATTAAACTTCTAGCGTTTTCGGTAAAGATGCTGGTGTGTGGTCCCATGTTTTGAATTTATCACGGGACAGACCAGCCAGCAAGTTATGGCTAATCGCACAGGAACTTAGGATTTTTGTGTTGGGTGCAGGGAGGTATATGACAACTTTGCGGCTTTATTATAATAGTACGTAAACCTTTACTCACCGATTAGAAGTGCATTCAGCAGCAGCATCGAACTAGCTACAGTAGACATCATGATGGTTGTTAACACAAGAATCGACTATCGCAATACTGCAAACAAATGGGCACGGTCCTACTTTTATAGAAGTCCCTTTGAAAATATTCTTACCACTATCTGCACGTATCTTGCCGGAAATTCCTGTAACTGACATTATAATAAAAAACAAAGACAAAAATTCAAACAAACATGTTTACGGATCTAGATTTTACTGGTTTCGCGCAACTGATGTCAAAGTCCCACTCAAGTCCGGGTTACATGTAATTCCAGGTAAGTTTAATTTAAAGAGAATGGCTTGAATGGTATACGGTCAGTTCCTCTTCCAGATGACAGTATAAGGTTTCAAGGTTTTAGTTTAGCTGCCATTCATTAAATGGTTTTATGTGGATAACGCAAAAACAAGATGGAACTTAAAGTTGGTACAGTAAGTCTATGTATACTTTGATATCATCTTGGTAATAATAGCGAGACAAGCTCACTAATAATAACAACGATTAAGAAGGAGTTCGGAGGAGGAGCTTTGGGGATATAGAGGTATATGCATAATGTCGATTTTTGTATGTGTTCGGCTATGCATGACTGATGGATGCTTTTTGGTTTACAGTAAATGTTTCAGATAATTATATTGGTTTCATTTATTAATTCTGGTTGTGAACCCCTGGGAGCCAAGAACCCAATGGAGCGAAGACAAAGAAGGCATTCAGTTTTAGATGTGGGAGGACAGAGAAATACTCCAAGGAAAACCCACGCAGTCAGGTTGGGACTGAAAACCCAATCCACATAGTCCCCCGGTGGGATTTGAACCGGGGTCCTAGTGGAAGGCGAGGAAAGATACCACTACACCAACCCAACCGCCCAAACAGAACTGTTCCGATAAATCACACTTGGAGATACTGTGACATTCACGGTGTGTGATGAGATCTAAAAGCCACATCGATCAAACACCATAATACAGAACAGTTTCCTTTCTGATGATAGTAATAATAATGACAATAGCGTCCATCCATGAAACTTGCTCCTGGGCGCTTAACAATTAAAAAAACAATAAACAATCCATGCATAGTTTTAAAACTTTAGAGAAAATACTTTGGCTGTGTTGATGTACCGTAAGTAATGAGAAGGGGCCACGGGGCTGATCCGCTGATCTAATACCTGATCCAATGTTCCATCTGGCTACTCGATGAAAAACATATTTATACGATTTGCGTCTACTGCTTTAATAAGCCGGGTTAAAGGACAAGTAGGTTACCGTATGCCAATTGGTACGTCCACTTTAAACGATTTGTGATTGGTTAAATGAAACATGCCACTCCCGCCCACATAATGGAAATAAAATCGGAATGGTTTAAGTTTCCCTTGTGGTTTAATACTGGATGTTCAAACAGTAGAAGGGCTCACAAGGGCTAGTGACCGGGAGTGATCGAGTAGTAACATTTGTTTTTACTTCACGGTTAAAACCCCGTCAAGATCCCCTTGTAATCCTACAAGAGTCACAATATGTAATTCATCATGTTTTCCCTGTTGCAAAGCCCCACTGAGTGAGTTGAACGTCCTTGATATACTGGATCATTCAACTAATCTTATAGTGGAGGGCATGGAGGGGTGGCCAGAATTTGTTTTAAATAAAAATGGTGCATCCCCTTGTACCCCCCCCCCCTCCCCTAAAATAGTTTCGGCAATGTGACTGGGCCACTGGCGGCCGGAGTCAGGAGATTATGTCCCCTGGAGATTCTGACGCAGCGAACTAAGCTGCGTTTCCAATCGATTGGCAGGCTATTTAATTTAATATTGGGCGTCTGTAGGCCCTGTACACTATATTGGTAAGATCGAAAAACACAAATGTTCACAGATTCACACATAACTTATATGATCTAAAATAAGTAATGGTAGAAAGGGTTCCTTAAAATATTTCTGCCTAAAATGCAATCGTTTCTGAGAAATGAGTAAAACAATAGTTTTTATCACGCGTGATAAAAACTCAATGTTTGAAAAAACAGAAAACACATAAGGTCTCTTTTCACTATTTTCTCGTGACCTCGATGACCAATAGAGCTCAAACTTTTACAGGTTTGTTTGTTCATGCATTATGTTGAATCACACAAAATGTGGACACTGATTTTGAGCTGTTACCAAAGTTAATACATTTAAAGAATGTGTATTTTAAATTAAATTTGTTTGATTTACCGTTTTATTACACCCTGTATTATTTCTTTTTGTAGTATTGTGTCAGTGAAGAAGTGTAATAAAATGAAGAAAATATTATAGATAAATCGTCGGAAAATTTCATACAAGTTGCTACACGGCCGCCGCACGCACGCAAGGCCGCCTGGCATGGTGATTTGGCAAGAGAGGAGTACACAGTGCCAGCTGTGCACTAACCGGCACAAGAGAAGGCCAACGGAATACTTGTCTGAAGTTCACGCAAAAACTATAGAAATACAGGGTTTATACAGAAAATTCGTGTAAGCATTGATGTCAGATAACTCAGAAACGGAGATCAGTCATTCGCCCGTCGACTTGTCCGTCGACCTGTCGTGGCACTCCGTCGAGTTACTCCGTCGAGTTACCCCGTCGAGTTACTCCGTCGAGTTACCCCGTCGAGTTACTCCGTCGAGTTACTCCGTCGAGTTACTCCGTCGAGTTACTCCGTCGAGTTACTCCGTCGAGTTACTCCGTCGAGTTACTCCGTCGAGTTACTCCGTCGAGTTACTCCGTCGAGTTACTCCGTCGAGTTACCCCGTCGAGTTACCCCGTCGAGTTACCCCGTCGAGTTACCCCGTCGAGTTACCCCGTCGAGTTACCCCGTCGAGTTACCCCGTCGAGTTACCCCGTCGAGTTACCCCGTCGAGTTACCCCGTCGAGTTACTCCGTCGAGTTACCCCGTCGAGTTACCCCGTCGAGTTACTCCGTCGAGTTACTCCGTCGAGTTACTCCGTCGAGTTACTCCGTCGAGTTACTCCGTCGAGTTACTCCGTCGAGTTACCCCGTCGAGTTACTCCGTCGAGTTACCCCGTCGAGTTACTCCGTCGAGTTACTCCGTCGAGTTACTCGACCGTCGAGTTGTCTCACTCACGACTTGTCAAGCTGTGGAGTTGTCTGACCGGTCGAGTTGTCTGACCCGTCGAGTTGTCCGACTGGCGAGTTGTCCGACGGACGAGTTGTCTGAATTATGTAGGCCTAGATAAAGCGATCGTGTAAAGCAGAAGGTATATACGTTTGGTATCACTCTTAAAATTAATGGAAATAAAAACCTACTTGGTTAGAAGTACAGCAGCTTTCGATAAAAGCATTTCGAAAATCATTTCACTTGAAGTAATGTGGTTACGGAAAAAGATAATAGTTTTATCCTGAAAATTTGAAACTGAGATTTCTCAGTTAATAAGGATTTATACTTCGATCTTCCTGCGTGTTTACATATAGGATTAAATCAATCGATCGGTTCCAAAAACCAAAGGTATACTTTCCCTTTGAAGGCATCGTACACGTTTGGTGATGACTCTGATAATTAATGGCAATAAAAAACTTACTTGGTAGGAAGTAGAGCAGCTTTTGGATAGTATAATGCATTTTGAGAAACTTTTCACTTCGAAGTAGGCTACTGCGGTTATAGAAAAATATATCACTTTTTGTCCCCCCAACCACATGAATCTGAGAATCGTTACGCGTACCCCGTAACGCTTCTCGGGTGTGTATTCCAATACAGATTATTCTTCCTGCGTGCGGGACATAACCGCTCCAGATTTCTGGCAATATCTCAAAAACGCTACCACCTTTTCGAAATGAAATTTTCACAGTTGGTTGTAACAAACAATAGGCTCCAATTGCCAAACGTGTAAACCCGGCAGAGTACATGACGATCGTTCTTATCAGAACGTAACTTAACACTGCAGAGCAGTAGACAGACATAGCCGGTGTGGCAGGAGATTCTGTCCCCCCCCCGGTGATTCTGGTGTCCCCCCCCCCCCCGCCCTACGGCGAACTGTGTACCAACTACTTTTGATAGCGCCCTCTTTTGAATCACACTCCTTCAACCGCAAGTTAATTTCCCGTATGGGGACAGAATTTCCGGGGGACAGATTTCCCTGGGACACCGGGATAAGTTTTTTCAGAACCAAGCAAAAAAATGTTATTTGAAAATAAAAATAACTGCTCAATTAAAAAATAAAATGCTTTTGGTGTGGAAGATCACTAAAAAAATTGCGCCTCCAACATCTCGCTGGCAGTCTTTCGAAGACGCAAAAAATATTAGCTAGAATAGGCCCTTTTCGAAACCACAGCTTAGAATTCGGCTCCGGCTTATGCCCTGTCCACACCTATTTGAAGCCCCGTAACAATGGTACGTTACTGTAGGAGCTGGCTCCAAGCCGGAGCCTAACCCGAAGCTAGTGGCAGTTTCGAAAAGGCCAAAAGACAGAGTCCTGACGTAGGGAAGAGTCTACTTTATAAAACAAAATGCAGGAACCAGACTGTTTGCGTATCCGCATTACACTGTACATATGTACGTGTGTGTACAGATTTCATACCGTCCGTGCGTGCAGTGTGCGAAATGTTTACGCACATTGAAATTGCTATTGACGACATTCTGCAACAAAAATTGCAGTTTTTGATTCACTCCTTCCGGTCAACTATCATCAAATCGTGCATCGAGATTTTCTTCTTGTCTTCTTTCACCATCGAGAAAGATCAAATCAATTGGGTATTTATGATTAGATATTGAACGTTTGTTTGATTTTGGGAATCGGTATCTATTCTATTTCTTGGGCCAATCCAATCCACTTTGATTGGCCGTAGAAAGAATGCATGGGGCTAGGATAAGAGTTGGATTGGGTTGGACATTTTGTGCTGTTTTTGTTTTCTCTGGCGGCTTCTGTTTCCCAAGCAAGTAAAACTTCCTTCCTCCATGGTAAAACGCCCTCAACTGTAGTACTATTGAGTTGAGAACTGTGAAATTAATTTGTGAAAAAAGGAGTAAATTATTAGATAATAAATAAACAAATAAATAAATCTACACAATCAACAGCAATGAGCAAAGCCACCAAAACACTAAAGAAACCTAGCTTGTTTGCAATAATTGTAACGATTGGTCCTGTCATGTCTTTAACTAAGTTTAGGTCTATATTTCTACTTCCAAGGTCTATCTAACTTAGGGACAGGACTAAGAGTAACACTAGACCCTAGTAAGTGGGGCGCTGTACTCCTTTTTCGAAATTTTGACATCATCGGTCATAAAACTAGCGCCCCAGCGTATCAAAGTATTTTCCCAGAGGGATCTTCAATTTAGACGGGTGCCTCAATCGTGATAACAGGGCAGTTGAGGCAGGACACCCGTCTAAAATTTGACAGGTGTCCTGCCTCAACCGCGCTGTTATCACGGTTGAGGCAAAGCATCCGTCTAATCGATGGGTGCCCTACCTCAAACCGCGTAGTCGTCACGGTTGAGGCAGAGCACCCGTCTAAAATCCACCGAGAGTTGGATGAAGATCCCTCGGGGAGAAAATACGACCGTAAGCTGGGGCGCTAGTACGACCGATGATGTCAAAATTTCGAAAAAGGAGTACAGCGCCCCAGTTACTGGGTCTAGAAATAGACAAGAGTCGTAAGAACTATGACTATCAATTGGCTGCCATGAATGAAGTTTGTTGCATTTTCTTTTTGAAAAGGGCACTTCCGTTGGAAAGTCTAAATCAAATCTACGAGAAACTTGTGAAGGGGCACCAACTGACCAAGGCCAAGATTGGTGCAGCAGATTGAAGCCATGGCCCCTTGTATAATTCCAAGCCGTGTTTCAGCACCCTTGCTTGGATTTTTCTTTCTGTTACGACGTCTAAATTCTTTAGGGTTTTGTCAAATTGCTAAGGGGGCTGAGGTACTTCTAGAACTATGTTGATGAGGTTCTTTCCGCTATCGTCTGTTTGTGGAGACAAAAGCGGAATGAACCTCAAGTTCTAGAAAGTAGGGCTGAGGTATCCACACCAGACCCAAAAACTCTCTATTCCATCAGTTCTAGTTATATTATATGGGAAAATGTACCAAGTACATGTATTTGTTTATTTTTATTTGTGATGATACAGGTACCAGAAAAGGCTTTCCTTTGATCAGAGATTTGGTGATTCTGTGATTTGTTTTGTTTGCTTGTTTGAAACTCTTCTGTGTAGTCAACCTTGATCATGGCTCAGAATGGTAAGCTTTAATGCAATTAACAGTATGTAGCATTCAACTCCAAATTATTTAAAATTTACCCTGTCAGTTTCCCTTGTGGTTTATAAGGAATGGTTAGTATTGAGTAAGCCTGAGCTTGAACAGCTTAGCTTTGAAGAGTTTCTTGAATGTGTTGAATAAACTGGCATCTCTGATAATATGCAGTGAAATTCCACATCATAAAAGTATTTCTCTGTATGAATGGTAGTGCATGACCAGTGTTAACCAATGAACTTTCAGATTGAACCTACATTGTACTTGGATTGTTTCCCCAGATAATTATGAAACTTGTTATTTGTCTTTCATATTTTAGAGTCCCAAGTTTTCTTGATCGATGTCCTTCACTATGTATGAGTTATACTCTGTGATCTCTTTTATGGATTAAATTTTAATGCTAAATATTTCTATTTTACCTGGAGTTTAAATAGTAATCATCACAATTTCGTTACTGTTTTTTCGTTACTGGATTTTTGGCTCTACTACTACAGTGTTAGTGATGTTTGAAGCTTTGCACGGTGTGGAAAATAAGAAGTAACTATAAATAGTGAACTTGCAGATACTACCATGTGCAAAATCTTATTTGGGAGGTATGTTGGCTCTTTTGTTGGCTCTGAAAAGAGCCGGAGTAGTTTCAACGTTTTGAACAGTATACTCTGCTCGTCTTCAGGAGAATCAAGACCTCAAGACAAGCAGAGTGTACTTTTCGAAACGTCGAGACCACATCGGCTCTTGTCAGAGCCAACACTCCTCCCAAAAGAGATTTTACACACGGTTGTACAATGTACCCGCAAGTTTACTAATACTATTTAAAGTTACTTCTTACTACATAGTTGTTTGTTTTAAATGATATCTTTTGTACAGCATCTTGGGGAAGTCTCTACGTAAGGTGCTCTTTAAATTGCACTTTTATCTCCAAGTTTTCCAGAAATAAAATCACCAATCACATTCGGTAGGATTCGAACCGGACTCTGTGCCGGAGAATTAGTCTTTAATCGGTTGGACCACAGAGCTCGCCCCGGTGGCATTGATGATGTTATGATTTGATTACAGAGGATCCGGTTCTTGTGCACACTTGGGAGCAGAGTGATACAGAGTTGATGATCAAGCTGTCTACTGGGCCAGTAGTGACTAGCGACGATGTAGACGTGGAGGTCACTAGTAAAGAATTCCACTTAAGACTCGCCGGTTGGTTTGATTACTTCCTCTTTTATTTGCATTGTTTTGATCTTGTGATGTTAAAGGCACTGAACACGTTTGGTAATTGTCAAAGACCAGTGTTCTCACTTGGTGTATCCCAACATATGCATAAAATAACAAGCCTGTGAAAATTTGGGCTCAATTGGTCATCGAAGTTGCAAGAAAATGATGAAAGAAAAAACACCCTTGTTGTACAATTGTGTGCTTTCAGGTAGGAATAAAAACTTCTTGCAAGAAGTTTTTATTATTTTAGTGAGAAATTACCTCTTTCTCAAAAACTACGTTACTTCAGAGGGAGTCGTTTCCTACAATGTTTTATACTATCAACAGCTCTCCGTTGCTTGTTACCAAGTAGGTTTTGATGCTAATATTTGTTTCTAGTCATTACCAAATGAGTACGATACCTTTAAATGGAGGGTATTGGTAATTACTCCAAAAAATTAGTAGCCATAAAAACTTACTTGGTAAGAAGCACTTCAGCTGTTGATAATGTATAACATTTTGAGAAACGATTCCCTTCTAAGGAATGTGGTTTAAGAGAAAGGGATTTAAAAACTTTCAATCTGAGAAACGTTTTATGCATGAAACGTTTCTTAGATTGTGTATTCCGCGGATTATTCTTCCTGCATGGACATAACCGCTCCAGATTTTCGGCGATATCTCAAAAACGCTACCACCTTTTTAAATGAAATTTTCACAGGTTAGTTTTTATTGTATATATACACTTAAATAGGATAAAAACCATTGAACGGTTCCAAAAACCAAAGGTATACTTTGCCTTTAAGAATTGATCTTTACCATGTGACCTTTGTTATCACATCGATATCAAGTTTATGCAAATCAGAAAGTGGGAGGGGGGGAGGTACACGGAGGCCACGGAGGTCACGGAGGTCACGGAGGTCATGGCCTCTGTTGTCCCTGGTCTTGGCCTTGGTCCCCCTTCAAAGTTCCACGTAGACTTTAAGATTTTCCCAATGGAAGTGCCCTTTGCAAAATGAAAATGGCCTTGCCCTCTCTCAAAGAAGAAATTCCAGGCCTGAGAAAATATTTGTAAATAATTTTTCTTGTGTTCTTGTGCAAAAGGCTTGTCACAAGAACATGTGAGACCTTATCAGTTGGTCAAACCACAGACCGCTCAGTGCGGAGTCTGTCCAAATACTTACAGATAAAATTAGCTTTGTATTGGGCAAACATCTAATTCTGATACAAATCCATCCGCAACTCAATCCCGACTCGTACTTCACCAAAAGTGAATGCGAAGCGAATTATGTGACGCAAATAACTAGGTACCAATCCTGTATAATACCTTCAAAAGAGTTTTGGATCTTCAAACCTCTCATAACAGATGGCAGGTACTGGCGCTGTGCGTTCAACAAGGAGGTGAATCGACCAACGTGCAGATTCGTTGTTGAGAATGAGGAAGTCTGCATAACAATAGAGAAAGCTGTGCATGGAGAGACATGGCCGTATCTTAAGGTAGTGAGACCATTTAATATCATCCACTGTGGTCCATCCCTCTTACTGTCCTGACCACTCAATATCATCCACTGTGGTACATAATCAACTCGTCCAACCCTCCTACTGTCTGACCATTCAATATCATCCACTGTAGTCCAACCCTCCTACTGTCTGACCATTCAATATCATCCACTGTGGTTCAACCCTCCTACTGTCTGACCATTTAATATCATCCACTGTGGTACATAATCAACTCTTCCAACCCTCCTAATGTCTGACCACTCAATATCATCCACTGTGGTCCATCCCTCTTACTGGCCTGACCACTCAATATCATCCACTGTGGTACATAATCAACTCATCCAACCCTCCTACTGTCTGACCACTCAATATCATCCACTGTGGTCCAACCCTCCTACTGTCTGACCACTCAATATCATCCACTGTGGTCCAACCCTCCTACTGTCTGACCATTTAATATCATCCACTGTGGTACTTGGTCAACTCTTCCAACTCTCCTACTGTCTGACCATTCAATATCATCCACTGTGGTACTTAGTCAACTCTTCCAACCCTCCTACTGTGTGACCACTCAATATCACCCACTGTGGCTTTGAATGCTAGATAAAGTAAGCCATAGGCCTACTGTAATGTGATATCATGTGGTGGGTGTAGTGTACACGTACATGTAGACACACACTCTCCACCACACACATCCTGTGCTGTTCATTGGTTCCTAATGGTTTGTCAGCTTCCAGGCAAATGGTGTAGAAAGTACTGTAGGAGGAGTAACATGTAAAATGGAAGGTTGAATGAGGGTTTCTAATTACAAAAGAAATAATAGCATTGACAAGACACTCAAAGTCCTCTATGGTCAACACCTTGGCTTGAGTTTATGCGAGGCCATATCCGAATTGGCAGCTACGGTTACGTCGACGACTGTCGCTAAGGGTGCTGCTAAGGACTTCCTTCACTTCAACGCATGATGACGCGGAAACGTAGTTGTAGCTGTAGCTGTAGCCGCCAATTCAGACACGGCCTAAGTTCCCCGGAAAAAAAAATCCATCTTAGTAGCTAAGTCCATGAAAAACAGCCTTGTTTTTTGTAACTAAATTACAAATGAGCATCATTAATTTCTTTTGGTAGGCTTCCTCGGACCCTTCAAGAAATGAATCTGCATCACCTGCTGACGCCAGCACATCTTTCAAAACTCCCCAAACCGTCCCATGTCCCCCACCTCCCCCTCCCCCACCCCCGGCCTCATCCCTTCAGCGATCTAGCCATGCGCCAGTACCCCCTGCTCTGTCAGATGTTGACATCCAGTGCCCACCTAAAGGTATGAACTTCAAATTGTGTGGACATTTTGTTGTTGGATATCCATAAAACTTTACTTTGTGTGCACCATATTTTCACTTGCAATATTTATAGAACTAATGTGGTCTCTTGAATAAATGCTCAAATGATCTATTTTGTTCCTTCTCATTGCATTTATTTATCATATTTGTTTTATTGGGTCTTTACGTCATCGCTGAGGACAAATAATGGAATGTGTGTGTGTGTGTTTGAGCTTATGAAAGTGCCCTTGTGGGGTCTTTTACACAATGGTTACAATGGACCTCACAAGGGAAATATTTGTTCAACCTGGACCCCATAAGGGAATTCTTCTTTAGAAAAGGGAACAATAGATCAACAATAGCAGGACCCCACAAACCGGATCCATAAGGTTGTGTGTGTGTGTTTGTGTATACACCAAGCACGACTATCAGCCGATGAAAGGTTTACCTTCGCCCTCAGTGGGGGCGCTGTTTGAGCTCATGATATCATATTTAAGGGGTTCATATTTTGTATGAAATTCACAATCAGTTTTGATTTATTTACAAGACTAAATTTATGTACGAGCCATGACACTGTGTGTTCTGTTAGGTGTTTTTCCTTTTACCCAGTTGTCTAGCCTCAAAGAGTTCATTTCAGTGTTTCCTTTTAAGCATCTTGCAGAAAGGAAGCTTCTTGTCCATGCAGACTCCCAACTGGAGGAGAGGAGGGGGTGGGGAGGAGGGGCTGGGAGGAAGAGGGATTTGTAGCCTTGGTTTTGTTGCTGGCTGTTTTGGGGTTTTTTTTTGCTTTTCGTTTGATATTGTACACGTCAACTTTTCAATGCTTACAGATTATAAAGTTTTAACATTGTTTTTTCTTGTATTTACTCTGTTGTGTATATGCTTGTTCTATAGCCGTATACCCCTTTACAAAGCTGTGTATTGAGAGAATTGCGACAACTTTAGATTAGAAGCCTTTGGTACAAAAACGCATGAGCGCATACAGGGTGCCAGACTACATTAGGTTGTGTTACATTTGGACCAGAAATGGCGTCCAGCAACCACACGACCAAAGAAAACTGGTCCCTCCATGTCACAACTCTCTCAATACCGAGATCTTACACTATATATTTCTAGCTCTATCTTCAACTTCCTCATTTATTTATTCCCTGAAAAATCAGCAGATCTATACATCCTAGCAACCATTCTGCTTGTGTCTGCCACTGGTCCACCCAGCATTTTTCTTACAAAATATTTGTTTCTGAACGTAACATTTTTTACTTGTTTTGTTTTTGTTTTTTAGCATACATCATTAACCATGCCAAGAATGACTGGTTTGAAAAAGTAAGAACAATAGTTTTTTTCTTTTTAACAAGACTATTTATTTAAGTGAAGGCTTTTCACCCATTTAAATAAGATTCAACCACATTTGTTTTAAAGGTATCGTACACGTTTGGTAATGACTCAAAACAAATATTAGCATAAAAACTTACTTGGTAACAAGCAACAGAGAGCTGTTGATAGTATAAAACATTGTAGGAAGCGACTCCCTCTGAAGTAACGTAGTTTTTGAGGAAGAGGTAATTCCTCACTAAAATAATAAAAACTTCTTGCAAGAAGCCTTTTATTCCTATCTGAAAGCGCACAAATTTGTACAACAAGGGTGTTTTTTCTTTCAACATTTTCTTGCAACTTCGATGACCAATTGAGCCCAAATTTTCACAGGCTTGTTATTTTATGCATATGTTGGGATACACCAAGTGAGAACACTGGTCTTTGACAATTACCAAACATGTTCAGTGCCTTTAAGTACTAAAAAGATTATTTGTTGTATTTTTATTTCTCGAAGGATTCTTCAAGTTTAGATCTTCATATTTATGTCAAACAAATCGACAAGGAGTCTGTGGATGTCTATTTCAGAGATCAAGAAATGACGGTCAGATTTAGGACGAGGTAATCAGACCATTTTTGTCAGTCTCTTCCAAGTAGAAATTATGATAGTCGTGATAATTATACAGAAATAAATGGGCCCTGGCTAAAAGGTTAAATTAGAGATAATGGTTTAAACTAACTAATATGCAGCCTTTATGTGAAATAAAATTTTAAGAGTAGGCCCCTAACTGTTTACCCCTTTCATGCACAATTTATTTTAGTGATAAAATGATCATATGGACACATCAATAGTTTACTTGTTTTTTGCAAATGGCAACCCCCCCCCCAAAAAAAAGACCAGATCACAATAGCGCCCCCAAGAGTCCTCTTTTCACATTCTGAAAACTCTGTGGCCTTGCGATCTTTATTTTTCGTTTTACAACTATTTTTCTTAAGGGATTTAAACCGGTCGCTAGCGACCGGTTGGTGCCTGAAAGAGTTCACAGATATCAAATAGATAACAAATATTATTTGGTTTTACCCATACACCGATGTGTGTAGAGCACTGTATACTTTGTACTTTCCCGAGTCCTGTAAATCCATTGGCATATTACTCGGGTGGGATTCGAACCCACGACCTTTGCCATTCTAGAGATGTCTCACCATTAGACCACCGAGATTGCCCAGTAGCTAGCGGCAGTTCAAATGCTATATTTTAGCAGCGGGTACCGCAACAATTTAATAGATGTTAAAGGAATTGTGTTTTGTCATTGCAATGCACCTATCCTGTCAAGTAGACTGTTTATTATAGAAATGTTTTTTTCCCCTGCTGTAGTGATGACAAGTTTCTGAAACTTCACACCGATGTCACTGAAGAGACGCTGTTCAGTTGGACTATCCACTTGAAGTAAGTCAGTCTTAGACAGATTCTTGAAGCCCCCTCCCCTTAAACATATCCCTGCCAAATACACTCAAATGGGCCATATGGTATAAGTTGTTGTAGTTTGGTGCGTTTAGCAGCAGTTGAGTCAACTCCCATACTCTGTTGCACTGTGCTGCATAACCAGGGTTCTACTCGAAATTGGTATGTCTAAGTGAAATTCCAGCTCCTAGCAAACTTCAATGCATATTGGTGCATTGAGCACTGCCCAGTGCTAGTGCTTTCATAAACCAGTTAACTTCCATTTTGCTGCATTTAGCAGAGTTTTCAACTCAACTGTGTCTCATTTTGGCTGTGCTGCATTTAGCAGAGTTTTCAACTCAACTGTGTCTCATTTTGGCTGTGCTGCATTTAGCAGGGTTTTCATCTCAACTGTGTCGAATTTTGATGCATTTAGCAGGGTGCCTAGAAAACACCTCATGGTAGTTAGGCTTAAGTCATTGACTAATCGCAGCTTGACACAAGTCCGACACATTATAAAGTCCAATTATAAACTATAAACAAACTCCTGCCAATTGGATTGCTGTGAGTACTTCAAGATGCAATGGTTGTCTAGATGATGGAGGGGCCGGAGACAAATGTCATCAACTCTTGAAGGAATCGTATATGAGTAACTTGTGGATTCTGAAAGAGTTTTACATTTCTTTATTTTGTCAATTTATTGTAATTGGATATTCCATTGTTTGGTTATAAGTACATGTAGTTGTTTTATTTCATGTTACCCCTCTTACTATTTGACCATACACTGGTTTTAAATGATAGGTAAACTATGCCAGTCTGCACTATGATATCATAATGGTGAATGCATCTACTCAGTACACACATGTACAAAGTTTGTAATGTGCACAGTTGTGCCACCAAACACAACCTGTGCAGTTAACTGGTTTCAAATGGTAGGTCAACTGACTGGAAAATGTTACAAATCCTATGGGTAATGTAATGCTTTAATAATTGTATTTTGCAAGATGATGATCTACACTCATTTTTTTTTTCTGATTTGACAAGAACACCTCTTATTTTTTAAGTTAGTTTTGTTTGCAGTTTTACTTTAGTTTGTAGGATTGATAATGTACATTCTGTTGAAATACAGGATGTTTTACAAGTATGTATAATCTCTGATATTTTGGCAATTTCCACAGGAATTCTATCTTGCCGGAGCAGTGTAATTACAAGATCAACCCGTACAAACTGGACTTTCACTTGCGGAAGAAAGTCAGTGAGCGTTGGGGTTCCTTGGAGAGGGTCATGACAAAAGGTTTGTGTTGCAAAGAAATGGCAATCTTAGTCAAGTTCCCTGTCTACCCATTGATCAATCTAGTTGTAAGTCCATTTCATAAAGCGGGAACATACTTTTGCATACCGTGAATCTGTTATTCTATAACATGGTGGTTTGTAAAGGAATAGGTATCATACTTCACAAACATAGCTCGGCATACCTTGCAGGAATCAAATACTAAGTCCAAACAATGGGAGAACAAAGAGAAGTCATTGATTTACATATGTGTGTGTGGGTATGTCTATGCATTCAAACCGAGGACTTTAACAAAAGGGATCCTGGGAAAAGGTGTACCGAGGACGTCCTCGCTTTGATTTTGTGTACAAACCCAATGGGGACATCGCTGAAAAAAACTATGTCCAAACAATGGGAGAACAAAGAGAAGTCCTCGATAAGCGGGATTCACAAACGCGTGTGTGTGTGTGTGTGGGGAGGTATCCACATTCAAACCGTTGACCTATAACAAAAGGGATAATAGGTCCATGGTTGCTATCACAAAGGAAATCATTGTGGTCCACGGTTGCTAACACAAAGAGTTGAACAAAGGAGGGTCCACGATTGCCGGTGTTTACACACGTGTGTGTGTGTGGGTAGGTATCCACATTCAAACCGTGGACCTATAACAAAAGGGATAATAGGTCCACGGTTGCTATCACAAAGGAAATCATTGTGGTCCACGGTTGCTAACACAAAGAGTTGAACAAAGGAGGGTCCACGATTGCCGGTGTTTACACACGTGCGTGTGTGTGTACTCCACATTACTAGGCATTCTTCGCTTTACACAGCGAGCGCAGAAATTTGGTGCTTGCCCTGTAAGCGAAGAATGGTGATCGCAAGCGCAGAATTCGGCGGTAAGCAGAACCATGAAATTGGCCCAGATCTTGAGCCTAGTGTAATAAGAACAATTTTCTGTGTATATTTTTCCTGTTATCAGCATGTCCAGCAGCTCAGGCAGGTGTTTCCAGTAAATGGATGCCGTTATCCTCAGCTAACGCTTCCAACACTGACAAAGAAGACCCAGGGGAGATGGCCAAAGACATAGGTTCAGAGAAAGACGTGTTGAGAGGGGCTGTAGGTGGAGCTAAATCAGTGGATTCGGGTGCGGATAATCGGCAGCAGGTAAACGAAGGGCCTGTAAATTTTTGGAACCACTTGTTTTCGAAACACTGTTTTTACTTGTGTCGGAAACCAAGACTGTTTCACTGGGAAAAGTGATTTTCCTAACTGGAAAGCCTTGTGGTTCCTGCTCAAATTTAACCACAAATATTTGCAGTTGAAAACCAGCAACATTTTCAGGCGGTCTGATAATTTCGTTTTCAGTTTACTGGTACTTTTAATTCATTTTAAATGCTTAAATGGTCTTTGCCCTTTGTATCTGTGTGATCTTGTTGCCACTAAGCCTATTGTTAGATGTACCTGTTCTGCAAGTGATGTTACTCTGTTGATCCACCCCAGAGCGAGGCTGGTTTCTGCAGGTGATAGAATGCTCTCTGTAATTGGGCCTCAACTATGGAACCAGCTTCCTAAGCAACTTAGGGAAGCCACCAATGTTGATAGTTTCAAGGCTGGCCTTAACACAAATCTTTTTAAACATGCTTTTTTAAACCACTAAGTACATGTACCTATTTTTTAGCAATGCCAGGTTTTGAATTAGTGTTTTTCCTTTCTGTTTTCACTTAATTGATTTTTTAGTATATTTGTAATGTCTATAATTACATTTTAACTGTATTTTCTCTTAGGTTTTATAACTGTAATTTTAATGTTTTTTAAATTGTTAAGCGCCTAGGAGCATGTTTCATGGTTGGACGCTATACAAATTGTCATTATTATTATTATTATTTATTATGTTATTATTTCACCATAAAGTAAGAACTGAAATAAACCATGTCTTTGACACCATTTTATTATTCTGACAGAAGCCCACATGCACCGTGCCCCCTCAGTCACACCTACCGGGTACCAGTCAAACGGTAACCAAGCCTGAGCTGTATAACCCGGGCTTTACCGGACTTGACAACCTGGGGAATACGTGCTTCATGAATAGCGTACTTCAGGTCTTGGCCAATACCAGAGAACTGAGGGACTATATGCTGGGTAAGAAACAGCGCATGCAATGGCCATTTGTGAGCCATGCATCTGCCATTTGTATGCATCGGCCATTTGTGAGCCATGCATTGCGAGATGATGCAAGGTGCTGTTATTATGTTGGGTAAGAAACAGCGGCCATTTGTGAGCCATGTATCGGCCATTTGTATGCATCGGCCATTTGTGAGCCATGCATCGACCATTTGTGAGCCATGCATCGACCATTTGTGAGCCATGCATCGGCCATTTGTGAGCCATGCATCGGCCATTTGTGAGCCATGCATCGGCCATTTGTGAGCCATGCATCGGCCATTTGTGAGCCATGCATCGGCCATTTGTGAGCCATGCATCGGCCATTTGTGAGCCATGCATCGGCCATTTGTGAGCCATGCATCGGCCATTTGTGAGCCATGCATCGGCCATTTGTGAGCCATGCATCGGCCATTTGTGAGCCATGCATCGGCCATTTGTGAGCCATGCATCGGCCATTTGTGAGCCATGCATCGACCATTTGTGAGCCGTGCATGTAGGTAAACATCACTTGGTACAATATGTTTCTTCATAATATTGTAACTGGATTGAAATTGCACCACATTGCAAGATGATGCGAGGTGCTGTTATTAAAGGTAGGGTCATACTTTGGTATTGACTCCCAAAAAAATTGTGTAATTTCTATCCGAAAGCTTAGTTGTTATAAAAATGGTAATGGTAGTAAGTATCCTACAAAATTATTTTGTATGAAATGCCCTTGTTGATTTGAAATCAATAAAAACATTTGAATCTTAGAATAAATTCATGCATGAATCGTTTCTCAGATTTTTGAAGGTTTGCGAATGCTGACGCCAGAGATGGGGTTAGTACCTGCTGTCACCTTGCTAAACGTGGATTGACTTGGCTTTTTTGTGAATATTCCATGGTATTTTTTGCTGTTTTCTCAACAAGTAGACACTTTATTCAGCTGAAATTTTAACATGTGACTATTATTGTATCTTTCTTGACAATTTTGCCAATAATCACCATTACGTTGACAAAAACCAATCTATGGGCCTACCTTTAACACAGGCAGCCTTGGAGGGATTCGAACAAGTCTCGCTACCTTGGGCATTGTGCCTTATTGATTCCTATTCATTTCTAACCCCTGGTAGGGATGTAAAGAAAACCAATGCTAATTGGCTCCAAGAAGTGACTGCTTTACTTGCATGCTCGTTAAAAAACTTTTGAGCGCTTTTATGGCGCTTAGTACGAGCGTATGAAAATGCAAGTATTTTGACATGATCCCTCTTCAAACGAATCATGTTTTTACATGGTCACCTTAAACTGCATACAGTTAGACATTTCACAAGATCAAAAAAGAACAATACACGAAGCCTCTTTTGCCGGCTACCATACTTGACTGAACGTGTTAATTGTAGTTGTTGCTACATGTTTGAAAGCTTATGTAGATATTTTTGACTAATTAGTCATTAAAGTGCTACAATTTATTTTCCTGTCTGTCATGTCTGTCTATTTTGATGACATTTTCACAGATTCTAATATGAAGGGTGAGATCAACTACAGTAACCCGCTGGGTACCGGTGGTACACTGATCTTGACCTTCGCTGTGCTGATGAGATCACTATGGTCAGGCAAATTCAGATCCTGTGCTCCGTCCAAACTCAAGGTGCGTATAAAAACCATTGTGTGCGTTGAAGTGTTCCAAGATACATGATAATAATGATCATATTACTGATGGACATTTCTAGTGTGCCATATCTGTCACGAAGGGAGCCCCCTGACGTCTTTTACGAATGACACTCCTGCCGTCTGTCACGAATGACACTCCTGCCGTCTGTCATGAATGACACTTCTGACGTCTGTCATGAATGAGGCCCCTGATGTCTGTCACGAATGACACTCCTGCCGTCTGTCACGAATGACACTTCTGACATCTGTCATGAATGACACTTCTGATGTCTGTCATGAATGACGCCCCTGATGTCTGTCAGGAATGTCGCTCCTGAGGTCTGTCACGAATGAATTAGTTGTTATTTGTTTAATATGATGCAACGTTTAAGTTAAACCACAACGTGTATTTTGTTTTTTTTCCAGAACACCATTGCAAGCAAAGCTAGTCAATTCATGGGCTTTGCACAGCACGACGCTCAGGAATTCATGGCATTCTTGCTTGATGGTCTACACGAGGTAAGTCCATGCTAGTTTCTTTCCATTCAAACCAATGTTAACCAAACCGAGGCTGGAAGGAAAATAGTCTGGTTCTCTCCTTCCACTGAGCATTAGTTGTTGGAGATTGTGACTCTTTTTGAAAGCACGGCTTTGGCTGGGGTTCAAGCTTAGGCTCCGTTCATTATTTTGAAAACGTGCAGTTCTTGTAAGAGCTAAAAGTTACTATTCTCGTGACCCTTTATGCCCAAACTGCACCATAAGTATTGGTGTGGTTACGTACACCATTAGCAACTTCCCTGCATGCGCATGCACCTCAGTGGCGCTCCTTTAACAGTGGCACTGCTGTGTGCAGTGTAAAGTACATGTTATTACATCTTGCACTGCAGATCTGTGTTATAGCGCCCTCTGTTGGTAGTGTACACGTGTTACTGTTCTGGTGCATGAAAGCATTCCAATTCTCAGTGTTATTTAGCGTTGGGTTGTTGTTACTAAAAGAATTACAAAATAGAGAATTGTGTTAATGGTCCCATCCGATTTGGAACTGCCCTGATCGGAAACATAATTTGGTTCATCGAAAACAGTTTTATGTTCGCTGTAAAACTTGCCTCTTTGGCTGACACTTCTTCCCAGACAATTCAACTCATTGCTTATAGTTTTCTCTTCCTTTTTTCCACCAGGATTTGAACAGAGTGAAGAACAAGCCTTACTTTGAGGCTGAGGACTCTGACGACAAGGCAGATGAGGTAACAATGAATGCTTGACTAAAGATTAACTTTCAATCCTTAAGCCAGGTTCATACTTCATACGAAGGCCCATGGGAAGTGAGTTGTTGTGACGTCGCAAGCTGACATCACATGATGGTTTCCAATAGTGAGGCAAAAAAATTCGCTTGTCTTCGCAATTTGTGTTGAGTATGAACCAGGCTTTATTAGGAAATGTTTAACCCTTAGCCTTTAACCTCAGCTTGAAACCACGGCTTGGGCATATGGTCAGGGCCCAATTTCATAGAGCTGCTTAAGCAGAGAGTTTTTCTTAACACCTTCCTGCTAAGCAAAAATAAGCAGGATACCAGTCACAAATTGTACATGTGACATGGTACTTTGGCTGGTAACCTTATTCTAGTAAGCATAATTTTGTTGTGCTTAGCTACTTTTTGTGCTTAAGCAGCTCTATGAAATTGGGCCCTGGCTTTGGGCTCCAAAAGTGCACATTTATAATCGACAGAGCCTCAAGCCCAAGTCCAAGTCAAAGCCATGGTTTCGAAAAAGGCAAAAGTTTTAGAAAACCGCAAGCCTGGAAGTGGAAAGTAGTCTGACCCCTTTGTGATATAATGAGAACTTGTATTCAGTAATGCAGTAACGAACAAGGAGCATGACTTAGACAAGTTACTGCATCACTGAGGACTGTTGTTGTAGTTGGACAAAATAGTGTACATTTGTGTCTTTGTGTCTTTGCAAAAAATTTCGTTTTTCTCTCAAACTGTCCCGTAGTGCAAAGATTTGATGTTTTTGAATGGAGCCTTTCTTGTTTGAGATACAACGTTATTTCAATTAAGTTGTTATTGTACATGTTAAATATTTTCAATGTTGGAGTCATTTCTTTTTCATTGACCTCTTGTCATTCTGTAGGAAATTGCTGAGGTAGCCTGGCAGGCACACAAGAAACGCAATGATTCTTTCATTGTAGATCTCTTCCAAGGACAATACAAGTCCAAATTAGTTTGTCCAGAATGTGGAAAGGTAGGCAGTCATGTCAGTAGCTCATGATTTTAGTAATACGTTGCTTAAAGGGACACTCTGGGCTATATAAAGCGTCTGTTATGAAATGAATATGGTTGGAAAGATATTTTAAAAGAAGAATATAATGATCCACCAGGCCTCAAATTTCACGACGGCCACGACGGCCATGGCCGTCGGTGCCCTTGCAACTGGCCGTGGTGCCCCTCGACAAAATACCTTCTTCACGGCCGTAATTGCCGTGCCCTTTTCCCCCGATGGCCGTCGTGCCCTTTTTACATCTTTTTTTGTTTTCGGCCGACGATGTGGGGAGGTAAAATAATTATTATCCAGCGAAATATATTCATGAGGGGATGATGAGTCGCGGTACAATAACGGATGGCGCAACGGAGATTCAACGCAGCTTGTTGTTCATCACCGCGACGCTATGCCGCAAACACTGCACACAAACCAATAGCCCAAACTGCTGACGTCCCACTTTAACAAGGGACCAGTCTAATACGATCCCTTGAACAACAGAGGGCGCTGTTGTCATGAGCGCCCTCTTTCGTTTTTTGTCGCTCTGTAACAGCAGTTTGTGAATGGACGGACTGAAAACTCAGTGAATGGAACGTCTCCTGGGAAAACTTTTCGGGGTAATTCGCCAATAATACAGCGCTTGAAGTGATCAGTGAAGGATCAGTTTGAAAACTCTGCTGCTGAATGCAAGAAACTAAACTTCTTTTGGTGGTAATTTTTGTGACCTTTTTTATTATTATTTTGACTTAGAAATCCTTAACAGTTTCATGAATAAGATATGATTTATTAATATCTTACTCATGTAAATTGTTTCACTGGGTTCACCACCCATAGGGGAACCTCTGGCCAATTTTTAAATTTTGTTGAAGGGTAAATACAACGAAGAAAAATGCAACAAAGTCGTGTGCATTATGGTTTTATTTTGTTTTTCAACTCTCATAATTTAATGGCCTTCGTGCCTTTTTTGTTTTCACATTTTGGCCTTGGTGCCCTTTCTAATGGCCTTGGTGCCCTCCAAAATTTGGACTGCTCCAAGGCCAAAGTAGCCTTGCCCTAAAAATTGTGAAATTTGAGGCCTGGATCCACACAAATATACCTCAAAATTGTGTGGTTTTCCTTTTACTTCCCGAACTAACAGTGTCAATTTCAATATTTAATTATATATTTTTGTTTAGGTTTCCATAACCTTTGACCCATTCATGCATCTGTCGGTTCCCTTACCCAAGAAGAAGAGAGTGCTGCCAGTTTACTTCTTCTCCAAAGACTACTACAGGAAACCAGTGAAGGTAAACTAGACCAAAAATAAAATGATATCGGCCCGGTTGTCTAGATCAATGACTTGGACATACATGTAAAGTTTTGAGTCTTTCTGACTTTTGTTGTTGAATTAATACACCCATTGATTAAAATCTTTATGCCATATTCATGTACATAATAATGAGTTTCTTTCCGTGTGTATACTGGGAGGTACCTCAGCTGTACACTAACTTTTTAAATTGAAAAACTTTCTTTCCATGAACACGTTTCTTGTATCAGACCATTTCAGCAAAAGAAAGGGGGAAAAAAAAGGAACAACTTTAACAGCGATAATATATTGTTTATCTCATTTGTTTGAAGCTGCTTATTTGTAATCTGCTTACTTGTTTTTGTTATGTATCTTTCACTCATTGTATATTTTATTGTTCACTTTATGCACTTAGAGGCTTTTGCATAAGGCACTTTACAAATGTCTTTATTATTATTATTATTATTTATCTCAATGCGCTTGTTACATAAAATGTTAATACTAGCTGATTATGTTATTGTTTCAGTAAAAAATCTTGCTGTAAGTGTAAATCCGACAGCAGTAAGTTCAGCTGTTATATTCACAGACTTTCATGCCATGTACATCCGACCTGCAGTAGGTTCGGCTGTTAAATTCACAGACTTTCATGCCATGTACATTTCAATGGAAGCTGATTTACATGTTGTTTCAGTATGTGGTAGCGTTGTCGATGGATGCCACTGTAGACGAGCTCAAGTCCATCATGGCTGAAAAGACTCATGTACAGGCTGTCAATGTAAGTACATCATGAAGTCTTTTTTTTTAATGAGAGATCGCCTAACATCACAAGGTCGGATGGCCACTTCAAGGTGATGGCTACACTTAACTGATTTGGGTCGACTGCCACCAGGGGCACATTGCCACCTACTCCTTGGGCTGAAACAGGTTTACCCCTTCACAGTCCGTAAGGATGTAGGCATGGGTATCATCCACTAGGAGCCTGGCTGGTAGAGCAGAATGCAATACCTTCCCAACTTTTTACGAAGCAATTATGGTTAAGAAGTGCCTTGTTCAAGGGCACAAGTGTCATGACCGGGATTCGAACCCACACTCTGCTGCTGACAACACCAAAGCTTGTGTCCGGTGAACTAGACCACTCGGCCATGACACTACTCTCCTTCATCTGTTTTGTTGTTGATGTAACTTTAACCTTTTTGTTACACAGGGTGATTTTCAACCACTGGGAAAAAAGAAGTGTGGCTAACAATCTTTTTGTTGTGTGATTTTGGTTTTTCTCATACAACCATGTGTGATAAGTACTGTATACTTCAGAAACCTACTGAACCCCCCCCCAAAAAAAAACCCTGATGCTACTTGGGTAGGATTTGAACCCATGATCCTTTGTATGGCGTGTCGTGGCCGAGCTGTCAAGCACACTGCACTCAAGCTCTTGTGATTCTGATCAGCGTGGTTTCAAGTCCCAGTCTCGACAGGCGTGTCCTTAAGCAGGACACTTAACCATAATTGATGCGTTCTTTAGATGGGACGTAAAGCCATAGGTCCCGTGTGTTGTGCAATGCAGGTAAAAGAACCCAGTTACACTTATGGCTAAGAGAAGCCCCGGTTTTCCTGGCAGTGGCTGCTTAATGCGCCGCAGCACCTTGTAAGCCCTTATATGGGGATATATAAATGGCTCCCATGTAACTTCAAAAACCTGTCTTAAAAAATGATAATATGCGTTTTGAGATGCCCGTAGATAAAGTGCTATATGAAAACTAGTTATTATTATTCTAGACAGATGTCTTAAGCACTAGACTACCGAGCGTGACTGGTGACCAGAGGGCTTGTTCAGTGGGTTAGAATCCCATCCGAGTTGGGGTTTTTTCTGTCTAGAAAATCTCAAGATGAGAAAACAGAATTAGCTGTAGCAAACTCCTTACCAACCAAAAGGACCTATGGTATAAATGCAAAAAAAATAGTTAGTGGTCTGACGTTTCGACCATAGCAGAGTCTTTCTCGAAGGCTAAAATGAGAGAGACTCTGCTAGGATGAAAACGTTGGGCCACTAACTATTTTTTTGAAATTTAAAGATGATAAATTTTGTTGTCTTTCTCTCTGTTTTCAGTTACGGGTGTTTGAAATGTATCGCAGCAGGGTGCAGAAAATCTTCAACAAAGCCAGCAGTCTCAGCACTGTCTCCAATAATGATATCATCTTTGTGTGAGTCGAACATTCTAATGTTACTTTTGTTGCGGTTTGTTGGCGAAGGCAAACTAGGGTCCTTGGACTCGGGCGCCAGTTGTCTTGACCACGGACGTTGGTCAAACTCGTGCACGACCTTTCACACGAAGCAGAAACCAACGTCCCTTGTCACAGATCATTCATCTTTTGGGGTGTCAAAGGTCAACATTGTTTATCGTCCGTCTCACTGGTATCCGCACAGCAAGCATGGAATCGCTATTGCATGTGTTGATTACCAATCATCTTGCGCTCATGCGTGGTAGCTCTAGCTAAACCATGGTCTTTGGTCTGTGTGCGTTCACACAGCATGCACAGACGATCGTGGTGATTTTTCTCAACGTTGTGTGTGTTTTTTGTCGCTGGTCTCGATCGTAGTCAGAAACAGACTAGGGACCCGTGCTTGTGCAGAGGAGAGGTACATTTCACACGATGTGGACTCGACAACGTTGTGTTCTTAGGACCATGGACCCCCTGCTTATTTCCCTCATGTGAAAAGGGCTCATTATGCCTGTTCCAATGAAAGCAATTAATTAGTCCTGCAGTACTGGATCCTACAGAGTCAGAAAAATAAGATTTTGTAATCTTTGGCCAAAAATAAAAACAACATTGGAACAGTGACAAATATTGTTTTGCTTGTCATTTTATAAACACCACGTGTTATAATCCACTGTTTCAATGAATTACTATATTGTTTTGTCGTTAATCACCAGTGACCCTTTTGATCATTTTGAATTGAATTAAATATAATCGGTTTATTAGGAAACATTCCATCTTGGCCGATAGGGAAAGCAGACTATAAACAACCAGTAAATACAAAATCAAAGACAAGAATGCAAATCAATAAATATAAAGTATATCAATCGCATGCGGACACAGAATATTTGAAAGAAGAGGAGGGGATTTTGAGATCTTGTTTTCAAGAATGCCTTTTTGTAACGAATACTGATTCTTGGTAGTGTTTTTCATATGCTACTGTCCATTGATGTGTTTTCTTCAAAATAAATCAGCCTAATTTATTGAAAGCAATCTCCTACATTGAAGGCAGCTGTAGGATTTGTACCTGTAGTCTTCCATTGTCAAGAGAGGTGACTTAGAGGGATTTTTCTTTTTTGTTTTCTGTAGATGTGAAGTCCTCTCTAGGGAACTCTCTGGGGAAGAGGTGCAGGAGGTCATGGTGATGCAGGTAAGAACGTCTTGAAGAAATAGCCATCGAAAAAATGTCTGTTCAGTTTGAACAAGAAATGTTAACGCATCGGGTGTAGACCATTTGTACTTTGTTTACAATAAGTGTGACCTTGTGCATTCTTGTGGTATTCTGGCAGGCAAGATACTACACAGGTCCTATGGGAAAGTTGACATTTTGTGTCATAATTTCCACATAAATCCAAGAATTATGAAAGTAAAAGCTGGAAAAGTTTTGAGATGTGCCCCCTTTCATCCTATCAAAGTTGATAGGAATTAGACAGTGCAATCTCCATAAAATATAAGATTTTATGTTTGATTCCATTAGTCTGTGTACAAATCGTGCCTGCAGGAAGTCCAGGCTCTGTGGCTCTTTTGTAAACATGTGATGTCACAGGTCACATCGTATATTGAAAGTGCATCAATAGATAGTTCCCAATAGACCGTGCAAGTCTCGCGCGTGTTCGAACATTTTTGGGACCACTTTGGTCCCACGTACATTGCTTTAGCATTTGAAGGAAACAAACTCACACATTTTAACGGGTCACAATGCTCGGATACGCGCGAGACTTGCACAGTCTATAAACCGCCATCTTTATAGCATCTTGGGTTTTCACTTTGAGCTGTGTCAAGCGTTCTTATTTTTCTACTCGGCCAAGTGGTTCATCGACCAACCCTGCAAGGACGTGATATTTACGCCAAACGCATATAATAGTGGAGTGGTGCATTCATAAAATGATTTATCATAACCATTGCCCGTATAGATGGCTGACTTTACACTGTGTGACATCAAGTGGGAACTATCGATGCAGTTGTTTTTAATGCACAAATTGGCATGCCATTAGACTGTGATTAGGAACCAGGAAGTAGAATAGTTAATGCATGTCAAACAAGGTCAGAAGCATTAGCTGTGGGTTTATGGACCCATTTCTGAAATCGCTTCAGGTAAGGAAGTTGTATTGTGGATGCATGAGTGGCTAGTGCGTAAAGCGCTCGCCACTCACCAATGTGACCCTCATTCGATTCCTGGCTGGGTCCAAATGATGAGTAGAGTTCTGCGTTGGTTCTCTCCTATGCCACAAGGGTTTTTTTCCGGGCTCTCTGGTTTTCCTCACTTTGGAAAAAATCAAACACTTTCCATCTCTGGCTGTGCTCCGTGGTCTTATATGGGTTGATGTGGCTGGCTGCGGAGGGCGCACTCGCATCCCTCCTCGAACACGTTGTAGCCGCGTCCTTCGCAATTCAGCTTCTTAACTGCGAGTAAGGATGATTAGCCTCCAAAATTATTATTATTATTATGTATTCTATATACATCAGTGAGCATGTCTACTCGTTGAAACCGAAGACTTTAACAAAAGGGATCCGGGTGTTTGAAATAGTGAGGACATCTTTGCTTTGATTTCGTGTACAAAAAAACTAAGTCCAAACAATGGGAGAACAAAGAGAAGTCCTCGATTTACGGGATTCACAAATGTGTGTGTATGTGTGTATGTTTCATCTATTACATGTGATTTAATTTAGGATCACTATTAAGCACAATTATCAAGATTTTCTTTTACCATTTGAACAAATCAAGCTGAATGAACTATGATTTTACTTTTTTTTTCTTTCAAAAAATCAATCGCAATCATGTTCATATTCAAATGAATTATTATAAATTATAAACTGTTTGTGTTTTTTCGCTGACAGCGGATGATGATGCCACCTCCCGTTGCTAGGTGCTCATACTGTAGGAAGGAAAGAGAATCGGATCACTCCCTCAAACACTGCACCAAGTGTTACAGAGCAGGATACTGTGACCGGTAAGTACACCTCCCCCCTCCCCTCCGCCTTACCTGCTGCTTACATCAGTGATAAGTACCCACTGTCAGATAGTTACATCTGATGGTTACTGCAGAGCTGCCAACAATTTCATCCTGCAATCAGGGAGATTTTCTTCAACAATCAGGGAGGAATTTAGAATTACATTCAACATTTTTCATCCCCGATGCAAAATTAACTTCTATTAAATCGTTGTGGTAGCCGCTGCTAATATATAGGATTCAAACTGCCTCTAGCCACCGGGCTTGCTTGATGGTCTAGTGATAAGACATCTGCTCTAGCTATGCAAAGGTCTTGGGTTCGAATCCCACCCGAGTGATTTGCCTGTGGATTTTTGTTCACAGAACTTGGGAAAGTACTGAATATACAGTCCTTAATACACATCAGTGTAAGGGTCAAAACAAAATTATACATTCAACACAGTAGGAAAAAAAATTCCATAGTACAAGTGATTTTTTTAATTTGTTCATCAGAACATGGAAAGATTGGTTTATTTTCAAGGAACTTTCTGCAGAATCAGGGAGGAGTTGGCAGCTCTGTTACCAATCTCATTTTCATTCCACAAGTCAAGAATAAAGAAACTGGATGCAGCTTTTTCCTTGTAATTCACCACAGTAGTTGACAATATTTGTATGATATTTGATACCATTATTTTTTGTTGTCGGACTACTTGAATAGTAACTGTCAGAAGAAACACTGGCCAACCCACAACCTGACATGCAGACGGGATCTGGAACCTCTGGGATGTCCATTTGTTATCAGCCTCCCTGTATCTCACTGCACGTATGCCAGACTCAGCCAGGCCATGGAGGCATATGCAAGGTAAGTTGCACTGGAGTGATGCGTGCCAGTATGTCAGGGCAACTTTTGCAGGCAACTTGGTGGCAACCAACTGCAGTGCATGCTGCAGGACCACTTTGGAAGCACAATGAGTAATTTCTCAAACAATGTCTTACGATCCCCAAGAATAATATGTGAACATTCAAATGTGAACGCCTGTTCTTCTTTGAGATTGCCTGGAACTGGTTGCCTGTAAATAGACTGTGCAAGTCTTGTGCGTATTCGAACATTGGGACCCGTTAAAGCGCGTGAGTTTGTTTCCTTCACGCGTTAAAGCATCGTACGTGGGACCAAAGTGGTCCAAAAAACGTTCAAATACGCGCAAGACTTGCACGGTCTATTGCCTCGTGTGACATGGCCCTAACACTTAGAACTAAAGATTCAGATATTTGAAGAGGGTCTTCAAGGTCGAATTCCGTTTGTGATGCACTCATTTCCGATTGATAGATTCCTCATGAAAGTGTGGACTCCCTCAATGAAGTCTATTTTGGTTCAACATTTAAACCATAAAGTCTAAGTACATCTGAAGTGATTGGAGATAAATCAATTTTGTTATACTTCCCTGTTTTATTACAAGTACACTTTATTACAAGTACACTTACATGTATATTTGTTAGTCTTTTCTCTGCTATGTCAGTCAATATTGATTATTTTTATTGACATTTATTTGTATAGGGTTAAAGATGTTCATTTTGCATCAGGGATAAAATACGTTGTTTGGTTTTTGTCCTTACACCGCTGCGCATTAAAGGCAGCTTCTGTCAAAGATCAGTATCCTTACTTGATGTTTCCCCACATTATGCATAAAATAACAAACCTGTGAAAATTTGGGCTCAATTGGTCATCGAAGTTGCAAGAAAATGATGAAAGAAATAAACACCCTTGTTGCATAGAATTGTGTGATTTCAGATGCCTGAGAAAGGCTTCATGCCTGAAGCTTTTCTCAGATTCAAATTTTTTGGGCGAAAAATTACCTCGTTCTCTAAAACTACATTATTTCAAAGGGTGTCGTTTCTAACAATGTTTTATAATATCAACAGCTCTTCAGTGCTCTTTACTCAGTAAGTTTTTATGCTCATTAATTTTGGAGTAATTTCCAAAGGTATACCCTCCCTTTGTTAAAGGTGTCGTACACGTTTGGTAATGACTCATACAAATATTAGCATAAAAACTTACTTGGTAACAAGCAACGGAGAGCTGTTGATAGTATAAAACATTGTAGAAAACGACTCCCCCTGAAGTAACGCAGTTTTTGACAAAGAGGTAATTTCTTACTAAAATAATAAAATACTTCTTGCAAGAAGCCTTTTATTCCTATCTGAAAGCACACAAATTTGTACAACAAGGGTGTTTTTTCTTTCATCATTTTCTTGCAACTTCGATGACCAATTGAGCCCAAATTTTCACAGGCTTGTTATTTTATGCATATGTTGGGATACACCAAGTGAGAACACTGGTCTTTGACAATTACCAAGCGTGTTCAGTGCCTTTGAGCATTGTATACCCAGTACTTTCCCTGAGTCCTGTGAAAGATCCTGTTAGGTTTATTGTTGCAAAACACCTTGGGGTTGGATTGGCATAAAAAAAGGTTCTCAGAAAATCTAGTTATTATTATTTATGATTGTATACTTTTTACGATAACAAACAAGATCATTGATAAACAATTAATTCCCACATACTCCATAGGTACTCTACAAACATATTCCAACCACCTGTCACAGCTACCTGCAAGCCACCCAACTCTGCTGCATCCCCCACTAGCAAACCCCCCTCTGATGCAAGTGAAATGGCTGAACCATCCACACCGGGTAGAGGGCAAGGGGATGAAGCTGGTCCAGCCCACTCACAGGATAGGGTGGAACTAGATGTGCAATCGATGGAGGGTGAGACTAGCTCCAGTGAGGTAGCACCAGGAGAGGTTATTGTGGAGGGTGAATCAGACAGCACCAAACAGAAAACAGCAGATGGTGTCGCTAAAGGTAAAGATTTAGTATTTATTTTTGCACTTACAGCACTCTGTGAAACGCGTACTTCGTTGGGTGTACATTGGGAGGTTGTAAGTGCCGGATTTCATGGGCCCTGATTGGTCACCTTCGTCTGTTTTTCTGACCTACCTTGAAATAATAATAATAATAATATTTAAAATTTATATTGCGCCCCTTACATACAAAATGATCAAAGGCGCAGAACACATGTTAAAAAGCACAGAATGGAAGAAAAAGACAAAGAAAAAAAAAGACTGGTCACCAAGCCAGTGCCCAAACAGAAGTATGGGGATACGTCTGTCCCGCCAACAGTGAACTAATAGTTAATTATTACATAGGCCTATCGCTGTTGGCATCGGTAATGTTTTGACCTTTTCAGGAGACAGACGCCTCTAACCCTATTTTATGCTAAAAATCTAAACTAACTGGCAAGGCGACCATAGAAGAAAGACACTCTAAAAAGCGGCTTTAAAAAGGTGGGTTTTTATATTACATTTAAAAGAGGTAAGAGTCTGTTCGCTACGTATACGAAACGGTAGCGCATTCCAAAGCTTAGGGGCTGCCACAGAAAAAGCCCTATCACCAAATGGAGTCAACATTTTACCAGAAGGATAATCCAAGAAAATACCATTAATTCCTGACCTAAGTTGATATGAAGATACTTTCCGGATGGAAACAAGATCCTGTAAGTACTTTGGAGAAAGACCATGAAGAGCTTTGAAGGTCAACAAAAGGATTTTAACAGATTTTAACAAATTTTAATAAATGTTTTCTTTGAAATTTCAGCGACTGTTCACGGTCAACCTCAGCTACCAGAGAGGACAATGCCGCCATTCTTCATCAAACCAGTTCATATGTCAGGACATGGCCCGATCGGCCGTAACGGTGAACGACTCTCAGACAGAGGTGAGTCCAGTAAAGCAGACTTGGGGGGCGGGGGGCTTGTCATACAAGGAAAGTTGGAGGCAACCAACTGCCCCCGCATGTCAAAGGAACACTTTGGTAGCACAAGAAGGTGATTTTTTAATAGAATTACACACAAACGAACGCCAGCTTTTGAGCCGCAAGTAGCCAGTAGACTGTGCAAGTCTCGCGCATATTTCAACTTCCAGGACCATTGTGGTCCCAACCATATGGAATTTTACGTGGGCAGGATTATGTTTTGTCATTTATTTTAGTTTAACGTAGTTTATGGCTATGAACATTATTTATGGTGTTGGGAATGCAATGCTAAGTGATAAACAATGTGAAAGTAAAATAAATTTGACAAAATAATGAAGAAAACCTGAGAATAAGACATGACCTCTGTTTCCGGTTACTTGAAAAAAATTAAGAATTTTTCCCAACTGACGGTCATGTTTTCATTAAACCTATGTAATAGACGCACAGATTCGGGCGTGATTTGTAAATGGGGTTTCTAACAATAAGCATCCTCGCCCCAAGTTTTAATTTTGTTTCAATGTTAATTTGAACAAAAAATTGATTTTTTTTTTTTTATTGATAACAACTTACTTGGGGTATTTTTTATTTTCAAGAATTTTGTGTAAATATAATTTAAAAAGAAGATTGGATTTCATAGAAAAATATAGTCTTCGTTCGAGTTTTTTTCTCGTTTTCGATATGCGCAAGACTTGCACAGTCTATACCTAGCAGATGTGTGCTTGTGTGTTGTAATGAGTCACCAACAGGAATGTTACTGTTTTTAATAAATCTTAAAAATTGGTGTATTTTGTACCTTTGATTAATTACATAATGGCTTGTATGACGCGTTATGATAATTTCTTGATTCTTCATTGGTTTCAGGCGATACACCAATTAACATCAAACACTACAACTTCCTGTCAATGGATTGGAGGAACGATCCCAAAATGCAGAATCATGTCCTGGTGGAGTCTAAGTCATTGGTAAGTGGCAGTCTTAATATTTCCCTTGAATGTCCAGCGTCACTCTCCAGCAGGCCTTCTTTGTTTGTGTGGGCTTTTACTTGGTTTCTTGTGAGATTTTTAAACATAATTTTCACATAATTGTTTATATCAACTCAGATTTTAGTGTGTAATTTTGTTGTATAATTTGTTGTTTACTGTTTAATGTTCCACCTTCTCTTAATCCTATCTAAGATTTGGATGCATTTTTTTTTTAAATTGTAAATTTATTGTAATTTTGCCTTTAGCAACCAAATTGAACGTTTTTAATAAACCATGAATAATAATAATAATAATTCATAGCTGAGATTTTTCGCCGACATTCTTAATTTTTGGTTGGTGCCACAAAAGGCCATTGTTTGTCTTCAGTTTGTTTGATATCAAAAAAGCAATTGAAAAAGCAATTTCTTTTTGTCCATTTAATATAATTGAAATATCAATTGAAAGGCAATATTTGTAGGAAAATATTCAAACCAAAATTCAAAGCAATACGAATTTCCTTAAATGTTATTGTAAAACTCTTTTTTCTGTACATATACAATTAAAGGTTAAAGTAGCATTTAATTGTTTTACATTAAAATTTTGTGCATATTTTGTTTGTGGACACTTTGTGACAGCCCTCTGTTGACATTACATTGAAAGGCTGTTTTCAATTCGCTTCAACCCATAGGAATACACAGAAGATGAGTCTGTGTATGAGCACTATGAAGAAGAGAAGAGCACCACCCTAGACCATTGTCTTAATCTCTTCACTGAGCCTGAGAGGCTGGCACCAGACGAAGCATGGTAAGGACTTTAATGGAATCCTTGGAGAATACAGGCAATTTGAAACTCAGTTCGTCCTCTACAGTTTACCCCGGAAAGGTCTTTTTTCCAAAAAGGGGTCGTCTAAAAAAAACCATACTCTCAACTCAGCAACGCATAGGCTGTTTGGGACCCTTGAATGGCTGACATGAACGTGAAAACATCCACCAGCCTAACAAAACACACCATCTTATGCCGTAAACTCAGAAAAGCACAACTTTGTGCCTTGCAAACCATGAATGAACTTTTAGTGTTTTGTGAAATCTAGCCCAGGCACCTTGAAGTACTGCTGTTATAAGCAACTACCACATGCAGTGGACGTGGTGTGTCGCATCAGGCACAGTGCTCCTGTGGCAGGAGATTCTGTCCCCCCGGAGATTCTGTACCCCCATACGGCAAACTGTGTACAAACTACTTTTGATGGCGCCCTCTTTTGAATCATCCTCCTCCAGCCCATGTTAATTTCCCGTATGGGGACAGAATCTCCTCTGGGACAGATTTCCCTGGGACACCACGTTACAATTTTCTTATCAATCCTTCAATGGCTACAGTCGCACAAAAGATTCTACCGTCTCTGCAAGCATAGAGCAGTTTATGGTACAGGTGTAATCTAAAAGTAACTCTCAATGGTGGAGATATATCCCACACAGCCAGCAGCTAGAGTGCTATTGTGAGCCAATCCTTTTTGTGTTGCGATTAAATCAGTAGTTATCACCCACCCAAGAATTTGTCCAGTTCACAGACATTTGTTGGGACTGGCCAAATTACCTCTTTATAACAGAAATATTGTTAAAAGAGCACAGCAAAACAAAGAGACACAAAGCGGAAATGAGATTCAGGACTTCAGAATATACTCTTAATAAGCAGAACCTCTTTATAACAGTGCTCTTTATAACGAGGGTTGACAATAGTACATCAGTGTCAGGCAAAACCGAAGCATATATATTTTGTTATCCCTGATGCAAATACTTAGTTTATTTTCTTTTCCACCTTAAGGTACTGTCCACAGTGCAAGGAACACTGTGAGGCAACGAAGCAAATGTCCCTTTGGCGTCTGCCATCTTCTCTCATCATCCAACTCAAACGTTTCTCCTTCAAGAATATGATCTGGAGAGATAAGATTGATAAGATGGTTCGCTATCCAGTCAGGTAATCTTTATAATGCATCCATTTTTTTTCATTCTGAATGTTCGTACGGTCCTTAGGGTCTGTATACGTTTGGTAATTACTCTGAAAATTAATGGTAATAAAAACTTACTTGGTAAGAAGTACAGCAGCTTTGGATGGTATAATGCATTTTGAGAAACTTTTCACCTCAAAGTACTGCGGTTATGGAAAAAGACATCACTTTTTATCCCAACAAATTTACTGGTAACGCTTCTCAGATCGTGTATTCCAATTGCAGATTATTCTTCCTGCGTGTACAAACCGCTCCAGATTTTTGGCAATATCTCAAAAGCGCTACCACCTTTTAAAATGAAATTTTCACAGGTTAGTTTTGTGGTATATATCTACAACTATATAGGATTGAAACAAACAGTGGGTTCCAGTTACCAATCGTATACAATCCCTTTAAAAGTCTTTGGAAGTCTTGGAATATTAAACACTGTTTTTTCAAGGCCTTAAAGGTAGGGTCATAGATTGGTTTTTGTCAATGTAATGCTGATTTATCGGCAAAAGGATCAAGAAAGATACAATAAAAGTTACCTGTGAAAGTTTTAGCTAAATACAGTGTCTACTTTTTGAGAAAACAGCAATAACAAAAACTGTCACTGTGTTTTAATCTAGAACGTTGTATCCATCTACTGTACGTTTCGCCTGAAGGGGAGTTTTGGAGATTCAAATGAAATTTCAAAATTTACAAATTTTTTTGTTGAGGTCATTACCAAAGTATAACCCTACCTTTAAAAGTCCTTTACGATAAAAGTATTGATTTAAGCAGAGTAATGTGGCGACAGGGAATTCCAAAGTCACTGTCAACCGTTGAAAAATAATTCATCGTCAGTAGGGAATCTGTGTCCCTCAAGCTTTGCGTCTTATGTAGAAATGATTCAGAAACCATGTCATACTTGTTTTGCAGCATCCCTTCATTCCCTCATTGTATCTGTGCAGAGGACCAATATGTCACACAAGGCAATTTACAGGCAACCAGTCCCAGGCAATCTCCAAGTAGAAAGGCATTCACATTTAAGTGTTCAAATATTTTTCTTGGGGATCGTATTAAGACATTGTTTGAAAAATTACTCATTGTGCTTCCAAAGTGGTCCTGCAGCATGCACTGCAGTTGGTTGCCACCAAGTTGCCTGTAAAAGTTGCCTTGTGTGACAAGGCCCTAAAGACGAACACTAGCAGATGTTCTTTTAGCTGTTCCCTTGTACTGCCGCTATTCAGAACTTCTTACCTGTGTCTTGTTTATTACCAACTTCCAATCTAGTGTGTTCTAACAAAGAAATATGTGTAGATATCTTCTTTCTCTGTGTAACCTTTTTTGCCTGTACACATATTTTCCCGTTGTAGCCCTTACCTATGACCCGCTGGCCTTGTGTCGGGCTCTGCTGCTATTTGTCACAATGTAAAATTTATTTCAGGTTTTTTTAAACAAATTATAATCATAACACCGGAGTCTTATATAGCTTACGTTATCTACCGTTGTCTGTCGCGGTGACAGTAAAACGGCTCTCTCGCAACTATTTTGCGCGACTACTGCTCCGCGCGTGTCTACTGCTCTCACTTTAACAAAGGAACTGGAACAAAGAGAAACATTTTAAGACAGGGTTTTGAAATTTGTGAATTATGAGACCGATTTATGTAGCACCTTTGGGTTAACAAGGTGTTGCGGTGCACTAATTACAGCCACTGCCAGAAACACTGGGGAAACCCCTTCTCTTAGCGATAAGTGTAACTTGGTTTTTTGACATTCACAGTGGCATCTCTGATTATTCTAATTTCTTCTGATTATTCTGTCTCAGAGACAAAGTATGATTGGTATTTGATCAGTTTAAATCTGAAGGCTCACTGGTTATGTATATCATGCACGTGACCCCTGACCTGCATGATTTGTTGTTTGTTTTTCCTTTATTTGGTGTTACTTTCCCCTTTTCATGTTAATTCCCCTTGTTCTCAACTTGTTTTTTGCTAGTATGCAAATCTCTCTTTAATGTGCTCTCAATTACATCCCCTATGTACTTTGATAATCTAAGTATCTTGTAATGTATGCTTTTCTTAATTTTCTGTTTCCAGCGCCTCGAAGTGTGTTTGGTCATAGATAGATGGCGCTTTATAAATTGTTATTATTAATAAGGGTAAAATAAGGGTAAAATAAATTGTTATTATTAATAAGGGTAAAATAACATGCATAAAATATAAACAACTGGGTTTTTTTATATTTTTTATTTTGACTGATAAATTGTTTTCTCAGGGGTCTTGATTTATCGCCCTACTGCCATGGAGTGAAGGGACCTGTACCTCCGATCTATGACCTCTATGGGGTGATCAATCATCATGGAGGTATTCTAGGTGGTCATTATACCGCCATTGGTCGCCTCCCTAGTGTAGAAAGCTGGAAGAAAAATGAACATGGTATGTCTGGTCCTTCATTCATTCTTTGTAAACTAACTTGTACTCAATGTTCTTGGATTTGTTCATGTAGTTTTTTTCTGAGTTGAAAATGATCTCATCAGCAACAGGTTTTGTGTATATATGGCAAAACAATGCAAAGAATTAGTGAAATTAGATATCAGCTTTAATGCTGCCTACTTTAATGCCTAGCTTTAATGCTGCCTACTTTGTGTACAAAACAAATGACCTTGTACACTCCAGGGCATTTCCTGGCAGGCGAGATACTACACTGGTCATATGGGATATTTTACATTTTGTGTCATAATTTGCTCATAAATTCAACAGCTATAAAAATAACAGCTGTACGAGTTTTTTATATCTGTCTCCTTTCGTCATATCAAAAGTTGATACAAATCGTACAGTGTAATCTCCATAAAATGCAAGATGTTTTTTTCCCATTTGGCTGTGTACCAATTGCGCCTGCAGGAAGTCGTGGCTCTGTGGCTCTTTTATAAGCATGTGACGTCACAGGTTACATGGTCTATTGACCCCCTGCACGGCGCACTGCGCTCTTACACTCCTCCATTTTGGGTGTCAAAATGTAATTGTTTTGTGTCAAAATGGATGAAATGGTAGGCACTCATTGTGCGGAGGTGCGTTCCACATCTGCAAGGGTCTATTCTATGCTAGATACTGTCACAACTACGATACTATGCTATACTCTACTGTTGTAATGTATTTATCTGTAACATTTTGTAATAACATTTTTTAGCAAAAATTACGAGGGAGTAAAAGGAGATATCTGCTTTGACACTATCTCGTTATATTCTACCATCAAAGCACTTTTCATGTATCGATGTTTTGCACATATTAAAATTATAATTATTCTTGTTCCTGCTGCAATAATATTAATTTGATTTCTGCTAATTGACCCAGTTAACCTGTTGTCATCATCACAATAATCTTGAATGCGCCATTTTGAGAGTCAATGTCCCTGTGTGTTATACAGTGTAGTGTGCATTTTAGGCAACATGGCAACTATACGCTTACCATAACTTGTGAATACTTGTGCTTGTGAATATACAGTGTTTCATGCTTTGATTTAAGACAATTACTGTTGAAAATTTAAAATTAGCAAATATAATGTTGGTTGTTAAAAAATTAGTTTGTGAATTCTGACATTTGAAAATCATCCATTGATATCTATTTCTTTTTCAACAGGACTATTATATTCTTGTTTCTAGTGCTTGTATTTATAGGCTTAGAATTTTGTGCTTAAATAGTTTTTACTTACTTGTTTCATGTAACTTGTATTTTGGCTTACTCTTTACTTTTTACATACTTTTTTGCTTTTGCTTATGTCTGTGAAGCGCCTTGAGGCCCTCGCATAAGGCGCTCTATAAATATTTTATTATATTATTATTAACAGAATGGCGCCTGTTTGATGACAGTCATGTTTCCTTGATCTCGGAAAAGAATGTCTGCACGCAGTCGGCGTATTTACTGTTCTACCGGCTCCGTCAGTCGTACATCCCGTATGTACCCTGCCCTCTTGAAGCTGACCTACCCATGGAGTGCAGTGATGTGCCGGAGGTAGCCACACAGGGCAACGTTGCCAAGGTGACAGGGAGCGATCCAGACAAGGATGTAGAAGACAACGATGAGAAAGAGGATGAGGTAGAAGGAGGAGTGGAGAAGTCATCTGTGGATAATCGTGATGTACATGAAGGATATACAAAAGATGCCACTGATGACATTCCGTATACTAACATGGAGGATATTGACTAAAGTACCAGGGTAAGGAGTCAGCGTTCTCCCTTAACAGTGGTCCTCTGGCCAAATGCCATTTAAAACACCCAAGGACCAGTCAAATTTGTCTCCAAGTGGTTCGGCTGGATAGTTCAGTGTAAAAAAGTATCCATATTTAATATGAATTATGGACAAGTGCAAAAGCTAACTGGACTTGCTGGCTAGTCACTGAAAAAGTTAAAGGGCAAACCCTGAGGAGCATAATCCCCAAATCTAATTCATCACAAACAAAGCACATCTTTTACAAACAGGTGTTTTTTTAAATTGTAGTATCACATACTTTCAAAGTGTATTTAGCTTGATAAGAAAGTAGCTAGTGGTTGACAACCGTGCGGGAAGAATATCTCTTTTGTGAGAACTGGTGGTTCTGAGAAGAACCGGAATTGAGAAATAGTTTCAGACGTTTTGAACATTGTTCTCTGTATACATGTATATAGTGACTAGAGAGGTAGCTGCCTTGCGTGTTGAAGCCGTGTGGGTGCATCCATGTTTGTGTACAAACCTATGTAAAAGTCAGGGATTTTTTTTACGGATATTTTATTGTCAAGTTTTAACTCCACCTGTGATGTCATACTATTGTGCCATCGCTCCATTATTTCGCGTGAATGGCACAATGGCTACATATTAAACAATATCGGTTATTCGTGCAAAATAATGGAGCGCTGGAACACTAGCATGACGTCACAGATGGAGGTTAAGTCACATAATGCCCTTGGTGTATGCACCATTTGTAGGATACTCGGGCATTATCCTATACATAAACCACAAGGGAAACTGGGTAAATTTTAAATAATTTGGGGTTGAACAAAGACAAATTGACTGGTCGCATCCCCTTAAGGTGATCCCCTGGCTGCTGCTTCCCAGGTTGGGTGTGATCCCTGGCTATACGGCAGCTAATGGTTGTATGTCTTCTGACTGCCACCCCAGAACAAAGAAGTTGACAAAATAGGGAGACTGCCAGCATAGGCCTAGATAGCTCAGTTGGTAGAGCGCCGGCACGTCAAACCGGAGGTTGTTGGTTCAAATCCAGCTCTAGTCTATTTGTCTTTGTTCGACCCCAAACTATTTTATTATCGGTACTTTATTCTATATAGAATCAAAATGATGAGAGATACATACCTGCACTTCGGGCTTTAGCACTGAGAGAATTATTTTATAAAGCCATGGTTTTGTCCATCATCGATCATAGCCAAGCATACAGTGGCTGGAAGGAGAAAGATCCAATCTGTTCAATAGTGGTAGACGAAACATAGAATGCTATTGTGGAATCCAAATCCAAAATTAAGTGGACAAATCTGCAATGCCAAAGAGGCTAAGTAATGCCATCAGATGCTTGTGTATAGAAACTATCTTTGCATTTCGGATCCTTAAGAGCATCGGACTCAAAGCTCTGGTGTTTCTGATTAGCAGAGGGTGGGTTCGAGTCCTGGTCGTGGCTCTTGTGTCCTTGAGAAAGATACTGTAACATAATTGCTTTGTCCTTCGAATGGGACAATAAGCCATAGGTCCAGTGTACTAGGATTGGTAGTGTACGTACAAAAACCCAGAACACTTATCGTGGAAGAGAAGGGTCAAACTGACCACTGGTGGCCGACCTAACCACTGTCAAACTGACCACTGGTGGCGGACCTAACCACTGTCAAACTGACCACTGGTGGCTGACCTAACCACTGTCAAACTGATCACTGTTGGCGACATAACCACTGTCAAACTGACCACTGGTGGCCGAACTAACCACTGTCAAACTGACCACTGGTGGCCGACCTAACCACTGTCAAACTGACCACTGGTGGCCAACCTAACCACTGTCAAACTGACCACTGGTGGCCAACCTTACCACTGTCAAACTGACCACTGGTGGCCAACCTAACCACTGTCAAACTGACCACAGGTGGCCAACCTAACCACTGTCAAACTGACCACTGGTGGCCGACCTAACCACTGTCAAACTGACCACTGGTGGCCGACCTAACCACTGTCAAACTGACCACTGGTGGCTGACCTAACCACTGGTGGCCGACCTAACCACTGTCAAATTGACAACTGTGGTGAAACTATAGAGCAAGGACCAAATCGACCGCTTTAGATCATTTTGTAGGATATCTTGATCAATGGCCCAGGGACATTTCCTGGTAGAGAACCTCTGTTGCCCAGCTAATGACAACAAAAACATTTCACTCTTTGTTGCTGTTTCTAAATTGTTTCTCTGACAACAAACAGTCTTTCCTCTGTTGTTTGCGGTTTTACACTTATCGGTTTAAAACAAATCTTAGGGTCCTTTATGTACACATTTTCTATTGAATGGTCTTCACACAATATTAATTTATTGCGAATTTGCGGAACATTTTGAGTCCCTTTTTCAGCTTTTTAATGAAGTTTTATCAGTCATAACGAGCCTCAGTTATGAGGGGGTACTTTGTGAGTTTAGCGCCCTCTGTGGTTCAAGGAAGGAGAGGAATTAGAGGCTGTATGTTGGGTAGAGATGATTTCGAACACTAATTGTAATAATGCAAACTATATATGTTGTACTAAACATAACAAATATGCATCTTTTTTGCTTAACACAATGTCATTATAGCAATTTCACAAATTGTTTAATTACTCTAAATAATTACCTTAACAATTTAGGATAACAGATCTACATAATTTACACTTGAAGAAAACAAAGTTATAAAACAAAATATGAAAAATGAAGTAATACAAAAACATAGTAAACACAGTAATAATATAGTAAATCATGAATCCATGTCACGAAACTCTAAGATGAATCTCAGGATGAGTTGTCCGTGTCGCCATGGTGATTTTAATTATGACATCACATTGTCAGATCGTATCATTGGCTAATGATTAATCTTAGCGCTTTGTGAAAACAGTCACTGGGTCAGGGAACAAGAAAACAATAAACAAACAAATATATAAACCTTCCGACCTCCGATGAGACCAAACAAGTTTTGTTTAGAGCCTGGCTGGTAGAGCAGAATGCACTACCTTCCCAACTTTGTTACGAAGCAATTATGGTTAAGTGCCTTGCTCGAGGGCACAAGTGTCATGACTGGGTATCGAACCCACACTCTGCCGCTGACAAGAGCTTGGGTCCGGTGATCTAGACCGCTCGGCCACGACACGCCATCAAAGGCACATTCCCATCAGCCACCTGTCGTACTATGAACCGAAGAATGCTAACTGAACTTATCAAAATATTCTACAGGGTTTCAACGGATACTTAACAGTTATTATCAAGTCTTAAATTGAACTATCAAAATTTAAGGCCTTAAGAAGCATTTAAAAGTATTAAATTCAGTTATTTGAGGTCTTAAAAAAATGGATGAAGCGTGTATATGAACCAAATTATGCTGCCTGTAAAAAAGTAACATATAGTGTGAGTGGGTATAGCTGTTTGTCCCCTGCTTTAGTAACCTATTTTTGGTCTTGAATTTTGTTCAAGGTGGTATTAAAAGGTGGTATTAAAAGGGTCTTAAAAAGTCTTAAATTTGACTTTTTGAATTGTACAGATACCCTGTAATCTAGTCTTCATCCCTGACTTATATACACGGTGTATGAACTGAGAGTGTACTGGGGGCCAGTCATCAAAATGCCACATGTTTGAAGCCAAATACAAGACACTTCTCTTCCCCTAGATTTAAATAAAGACACCAAACAATTAACTTTCTCAAATATTTCATCAGAAAATCGGTGATCATGTTTGAGTGTAAAAAAGAACTAAACGAAAGGATGCATATTGTTGGGCATTTTTGTTCTTATTCATATCGAGTTTTCAATAATTTGATGGCAACAATCGAAATGTAATTACATTACTGTGAACAGATACGAAGTTCTGTTGTTGTTGTTTTTTGTTTTTTGTTGTTGTTGTTGTTGTTGTTGTTGTTGTTGTTGTTGTTGTTGTTGTTGTTGTTGTTGTTGTGTTTTTTTTTGTTTTTTTTTTTGGGGGGGAGTTGTTTTGTTTTTGTTTTTTCTTTTCTTTTGTAACAGAGTTTCTACTCTATTGGAATCAAACCTCCTACTCATCCAAATGATAGGTCTACTCATTTCCAAGCATGTTATAGTATTATATTTGATCTGTCTCTACCTGTTCGCGTGGGTTTTCCCCCAGTTGGGGGTTTTCCTCCCACATCTAAAACTGAGATTTCTTCACTACACATGTATCTTCATCATTCATGCCTATCGGTTCACAGTGCTAGGCTCTTTTGAGGCTTCCCTTGTGCATTAATGAGGATATTATTATTAAAGGTATTATACAGGATTGGTAGAGCTGACAAAATAGTCGCAGACAGTGTTCATGTTTTGTGTAATCATCCATTTACATGAAATAACAAAGCTGTGAAAATTACGGCTTAATCCGTTGTGTGAGTCAGGAGAAAATAGTGAAACACCATACACAATTTTAAGCATGTGAACACATTTTCCTTAATTTTGGTTGTAACAACCGAAATCAGTTGTTGCGGTTTTTTAAATATTTTTTGTTTAGGTTTTCAGATACAGTTTTCTCGAATATGTCTGCATTTCAGAGGGAAATATTTCACATAATTGTTTTTGTTATAGTATGAACTTTATAATCATTAAGCTTTCAGATTAAAATTAAACAATTATGTTTTCATCCTTAATCCTGGATAAAAACCTTTAATAATAACAAGTTATAACTCTTTATATATCCCTCCTCGTCCACTAATGAAGACGATTCATCCTTCATGTTTCTGCTCGACCTTTGATTTATTTAATAATCACAGACCCTAATCAACCTTGCGTTACTGCTGGATTTTCTCTCTCACTGACCGACCGGAGATGGCTTCCGTCAGATAATGAGAGGTTTACCACGGTACGCTTCCTGTCACCACAGATAAACAACATGCTGTTTATCGGTCAAGATGAACTTGGCAAAGATCCCATGTTTGGATCAGAAATAATTTGGAAATTTTCCAAACGCTGAACTGAATTTAAAAAGCAGTAGAGTGAACTGTTTTGGGTTTGTTCGTGTGAAAAGAATTCAAAGAAGTAACGTGGAAGTGTTTATTTATTTGAATTCTTTTAGTTGGAAACACCGAATGTTCGTGACAAGAAACAATCAATCAATCAATCAATCAATCAATCAATCAGTCAATCAAGTCGAGGCCGAACAGCATCTCGAGCCAATTAGAGAAACAATCGGAGTTTAATGAACAACAAGAGCCCAGATCCTGATGATGTAATCTTGGGGAGGGGGAGGGGGGCTTTAGACACAAGGTGAAACGATTAAACTAATAGCAATGAACTATTTTCCAAACTGATTTCTTCATAATATCTAGGATAACCCTCTGACACAGTTTTACATTTAGAAAGGGGGGCTTATATGTGGCTTGGATGTCAGATTCACTTGAAAAGATTTGTTTTCACTGAACATGAGTGAGTGATTTTACCATGTTGAAAGTTTCCCATAATATTAATTCTGCATATTATTATTATTATAATTATATAAACAAACAATTGGGGGGGGACTTAAGTGTCAAAGTTATGGTGCAATTCAGTTTAAGCTTCAGCCTTATTTATCTTTTATCTCCCGCCATTTTATTTGGTCTTTGTAACCGCCACTAGGGGAAGAAATGAATGAGTTTTTATTTTTACAGAAAGGTGCAAGTATATTTGTTTAAGGAATTTGTTTTGAAAGGCGAACAAAGGAATAATGTCTTGGTTTTAACAAGCTTTGTATGTTAACAAATGAAATGAAATTCAGCCGGCATAATTATGTAAAGTGAAAAAGATGCATTCTGAGAATATTTTGGGCCGCACTCTAAAAACTCTCGGGTCACAATTGACCCGGATTCCGGGTTCCAGAATTGACCCGGATTCCGGTTTCCAGGATTGATCCGGATTCCAGTTTCCTGGGGGCCTGACCCATTTCTGGGTCATGCAGACCCGGAAACTGGCTTAATTTTAAAAAAATAACTAAATGAAATCTTAACTCATATTCTGCGTCAGTTTGGCCCATTTGGGGGTCATTTTGACACAGATTCCGGGTCATACTGACCCAGAAATGGGTCAGGCCCCATGGAATCCGGAATCCGGGTCAATTCTGACCAGGGAGTGTTTGGTTGGGCTGGCAACCCTTTTTTGCCTTGCAAGGTTTTTATTTTGTATGCCTATAATTTTTTGTATTTTTGCTTACACGTTGATGAAGGTGGACACTTTTTATTTTGTTTTGTAAACTGAACTTATGTTGATTTGGCTTTTTGAGTCTTTAAATTTTTAAATAATTAGATACTGATAATGTTTAGACTATTATGAGTACAGTTTTGTGGCAGTTTCGATTAACATTTAATGTTCAAAATGTACGTTATATATTATGATTGATTTTGGTTTTGTACGAAATTCCATTCGTGCCACATAAAGTGATTATGTTATCACTGACAAATTAATAACCCGTGATTTCGAATTAGATTTTTGTTCCTTCTTGTTTTCTCTCGTTTTATTTTTATTTTATTTTTTTTGCAGATTGTTAATTCGTTAGATTACTAACTTGTCCTTTGTCTGAAACAAATACTAATCCGTATTAAACGAATTAGTAACTCGAAATATCGAATTATCTTTCCATGTTTACATAAACTTCATGTGACACAACTTGCCGTTCGTATAGTCTTGCAAATATTTACCGACTTTGGTTGACGAGAAGTCCAACGTTTACCAAATATTTTTAAATTTGAAGTAACTTGACAGACATGTCAAACACTTATAACGCACAATTAAAAAAATTAAAAAATTAAATTACTGTACGGAAATAATGTTTGTATAGTATTGTAAGTTGAAGTAAGGGGACGGTACTGTATTTTGTACCCCATTGTCGGATTCACTTTTTCTATTTACAATGTACACCCGGTTGCTTGCTTCAACTGATTCGTGATGAAGTCATTAATATGATCTTGGTCGCCTCAAGTTTGACTCCAAGACATATGACATGAAGTTACTTCATTATTCTTTATTTACCGTTCATATTCCACGTGAAAAATATAAAGTTTCTTTCGCATGTATACACAGTGAATGTTCGACGGGGTAGTGTGGCTTTTTCATGCATGAGATCAGTGGATGATCGACCGTAACAATACCCTGTTCCTTATTCACTTGTGTTGGTATACCAACTAAGAACTGCGTAAATGTATCATATATGTTAACTAGTGGGTTTTTTAACTGTTCCGTAACTGAATGGTGAACCAGGAACTGTTAATTGAGATCGCATGATGGAAGTTTATATGAAAAGAGAAGAAGTAACTTTACTTGAAATCTAAAAATAGGCTGATTTGAAATCACATCTTAAACGTTGGGTAATTATTTTCTTAAAGATTTGGTACCATGTTATTAAGTAAAGTGTAAAGACTGCGTGAGATTGGAATAATTTAGGCAACTTTGAAGGTTCGTAATGTGTATGATTCTGCGATCGAAAATGCTGTAGTGTGAACAAGTTTTGGATCGGAAATCCCAACCGTTCTTCAAAGCATGGTCTAAGATCGAGTGCTAGGAATGTACATAATGTAATGTGTAACTTTGAAATTATCTTGTGAATAAATCAAACAGGTTTACGTATAGGACCATTCACAATTTTGTTCTACATGTTTGATCGGTATTAAGGCATACTGGTAGGGCATAGTTTGAATTTGATGTATTCTGGGCCCTATATGCCATCATGGAGTTGTTTTGTACAAATTGCCTTGCTTAAAAGAAATCAAGCTCAGCAGAAACAACTTGCCAACTGAAATGCCATGTCATTGATAACGTTGAGACTGATACCCTTTTTTATTCTACTAAGCAATATTATGTTGTGAAATGGGGACAAAGTGACAATTTCATTAACCCTGTTTATGGCGCCCATAGCGTAACTTCATAACCTCTACTGACCGTAAGCAAAGCAAACGGTCCTGACGTTGTAAGCGGGGGGGGGGGCAACTTGGGCCAAGTTTGCGCAAGGACCAATGGTTAACGAGTGGTTGTACGTATAGGGCATGCGCACAGAAGTTGATGTGCGAACGACTCTAGTCATGTCATGTCAACACGACCGGCGACTTACGTACGTTATCATTTTCTTTTAACTGGTCCACTCTGCACTGTGCTATGTAAACGGCTATTGATAACCAGCGATGCGACCATGCCCAGTAGGCTGGTTCAAAATAGTCGACTAGTGTAGTCGACTAGACAAAGTTCGGGCTAATAACTTAGTCGAACTATAGTCAACGATAGTTCTTGCGCGAACTTTTGAGAAAGGCCCTTGCATTGCTTTAACGTGAGAAGGAGACAAACTTACGCACTTTAACGGGTCCCAATGTTTGAATACGCGCGAGACTTGCGCAGTCTATTGATGAAATAGACTGTGCAAGTCTCGTGCGTATTCGAACGCGCGAGACTTGCTCAGTTGGCGCTTGTATTTTTTCTTCACGCGTCTTATGATGCGCGCTTTGTTTATGTAGCACGTGGTTTTCCGAATTCTATGTGCGTCTAGACATTTTGTAGTGCGTGCGTGAAGGAAAAACATGGAAAACATCAACAACATTAGAGCAAAATACGAAAGCCCCTTTTTTCTGAAAGATAAAGCAGATCTGTGTAAGTTGTTATTGAGATTTTGCGGTGCCCAAAAAATATGTGCGAAGAAGCCGAAGTGTTACAATCGCTTGAGGAAGGTCCGAGTGTCTCAACGAACCTACCGCCTACATCATGTCGATCCATCTCGACGAATACAACCGACTTTGAAGGTGAAGACACCGACGCGTTGAAGGAGAAGGTGGACTACTTGCAGCTGAAGTTAGAGGTACTGAAGTTGCGTCTTTGTATTCCATGTAGGCCTACTTAACTTTCAGGAAATGTCAGTGGCAGGAAGCCCCCATGCATTCACAAAAGTAGAGCAGAGAGGTCTGGCAACATTCTAGCTATTTTTGCTTTGCTTATTTGTACTTTATTGTAAACTCACATGCTTAAAGGCACTGTACACGTTTGGTAAATACTCAAAATATATATTAGCATAAAAACTTACTTGGTAACGAGCAACAGAGAGCTGTTGATAGTATAACACATTGTGAGAAACGACTCCCTCTGAAGTAACGTAGTTTTTGAGAAAGAGGTAATTTCTCACTAAAATAATAAAAACTTCTTGCAAGAAGTTTTTATTCCTATCTGAAAGCACACAAACTTGTACAACAAGGGTGTTTTTTCTTTCATCATTTTCTTGCAACTTCGATGACCAATTGAGCCCAAATTTTCACAGGCTTGTTATTTTATGCATATGTTGAGATACACCAAGTGAGAACACTGGTCTTTGACAATTACCAAACGTGTTCAGTGCCTTTAAACATGCTTTTTATTTTGTATTATTTGTTTTTGTATTAAGTGTCATTATTTTAAGATTTGAGGGTGGTACAAGAGGGGTTCCTTCGACTCTTTATATTTTAGCTTTGCACTCCGTTACAACCTTCCTTTATTCACCTTGTCAATGCAGTACATCATACGTGTATTTCTTTATTCAACCATTCATAAATCATTGATGAAACAGTGCAAATCAATACGCACCGTCTAATAAAGATACATGCACAACACAGAGCTAAAATTACTCTCTGTCCAGTAACTAGACGACAATGGGGACATCTTCGTCGCGCAGAATCACCGCTGAGCCTTCAAATCATTTTCCCAGTCTTCTGGAAATTAATCAACTTCAGACGAGACTATATTATACTAGTGGTAATAATAATTGATGACACTCTATTATGTTAATAATTTGTGGTAGCAAATATTTGTGAAATGTACTTTCTTTGGTTGTTGGGGAAAGAACTCTAACTATAGGCCTAGATAAATTACTATGACCATCGTGGTCACGTTCTCCATTACAAGCGACAGAAAACGTGGTTCATAAAAATGGGGGAAGGTGGATCGGGGTTTCAGTTTTGTATTTCTTCTCTGATATACATCTCACAGTTCGTCAGTAAAGGGTTATGAGGAGAGATGCTACAGACAATAAACAAATAAAATAAAGAATACAAATAAAACATCGCAGATCTCCTTACAGGAGTGTTCATTTTGAAAATGGCTGCCCAAATTTGGGATGCACACATCAGCTAGGCATATTTCGTAGTGTAGCTGCCTATAATAAGTACTGAACGTTAAAACATGAAATAGGTTTACACTTAACATTATATTTTGAGTATAGAAAATATATAGAGTTCGGCCATTATTACTGTCACTTTTATCAGCTTTTATAGTTGCTATTCAGAGCAGGATTTGTCTCTCTCTAGCCTTATCCTACATTCATAACGATCTATATATCCGTGTGTATAATTGTAGGAAGTACAGGGCGAGTCATCGTTGCTGAAGGAGTGGGGTGCAAGGATCGAGTTGTACATTGACTGCCTCGGCGATGCACTCCAACGCCATAACATCACGCACGTCTCCGATGTCGACGGCTCGTTGGTAAGGTCATCTAAACTTCGCTTCTTGAAGTAAAACTTGACTGTATTGCCTCTCGCATAATAACTTCACAAGCCCGAAACAGTCACCGCACTGAGGTCAATGAAGAGCTACCATTGGCTAGGAGTCGTGCGCGGCGCGTACACGCGTGCACGTTTCCATGGTTTGACATCAAAGATGGCGGCCAATGCAAGGGGTCAATATTGTGGTAGAAAAGGAGGACGTTGCAGTCGGCACCAAAGACAATCTCTTTTTTGAAATCTTGCAGTAACCATTAGGCTATCATAATAAGATACGAAAGTGACAGTCCCCAAGGGCTATAGTTAACTTCACTCCCGAGAAATTGTGTACATGGTCCTACCGCTGGCTACCTTATGGACCCCTTGGATTGGGCTGCAATCGCTGAGGTCAATGGAAACTGCGCCGCGCACAACTCTTAGCCAATGGTTGGTCTTCATTGACCGCAATATGGGTGCTGTTTTGGGTCTTGTGACGTCATATGCAGGGGGTCTATTACTGGATAGCCAAGAACCAAGAATAACCAAGGACTCGGTATAATTATTTGAAACAGAGAAACTGCAGAGAAGCATTCTTTCAATAATCACATGTGGATTTGAAAGTGTTTTCTAACTTTAAACCATGTGTTGTATGTTTTTTTAATGTTATGGGAGGACATGGGAAATCATAATTAAGTTAATATGCATCTTGTTGTTTTCACTGATTTTTTTAATTTCCCCTTTACTCTTCACAAGGTATCTCTTGAGGAATGCAGACAAAAGGCCAAGACATTACCACACACCAAGAAACCCCACTGTGACGAGGATCTCCGGACCAAGCAGTACGAAGCCGAGCTCGATAAACTCCGGCAAGAGATAGCGACCCTAAGAAGTGACCAGGAGGAAGTCGCTCTCCGGGGGAACTCTGAGCAGGAGGTCTTGATGATGCAGATACAGGCTGCCGAGTACCATGCCAACAGCCGCTGGGAGGTGTACCACGAGACCGCCATGCAACAGTGGGGTCAGACCTACTCCAAGCTCCAGATGCAGTACAACGAGATCATGGGGCAACTGAACCAGCTCAGAGCGGCTTACGACAACCTTAAAGGAGCGACGAACCACGGTAGACAGCTTGAAGAAGACTCGTTCAACAGGCGAAACGGACCGGCTGCGGGTCCGATGCGTCGTGATGAGGAGGTCATGCCGACCATGAAACCGCCAAGACAGTTCCAACGCCATCGGCCGATGGCGACGGCGTTTGGCTCGAACAGACCCCATGGGAACTACCGGGATGACCCCGCTCGTAGCTGCCCGGACAACGCACCGATCCTCCTGAGGGCCGAGCGCACTGAGATCCTTAGGCAATATTTCGCCAATCTGGATATGATTCAGCGGCAACAGGAAAGCGTGGGGTGGAACAATCGCCAAGAGATACTGCCCCGGCGTCCCGGACCTCACGGTGAAAATTAAAACCAACACTTCGTTCATTTTCAGTTTTGTGTTAATTATTTCAGTTAGATGATATCTTTGAATTAAAAGGTCTGTATACGTTTGGTAATTACTCTGAAAAGTAATGGCAATAAAAACTTACTTGGTGAGGAGTACAGCAGCTTTGGATAGTATAATACATTTTGAGTAACTTTTCCCTTCGAAGTACTGCGGTTCTGGAAAAAGATTTTTTATCCCACAGCAAATGAATATGAGAACCGTTATATCTGACATGAAAATAAGGAACATACTTTGCCTGGAGTTAGTTAAACAAAATAATAAACTTTGGTTTTATTTTGCACTGAATGTTTCAATCACAATATGAGGATAACAAATAGATTGATGAGTTTAAACCCAATGTTTGTTGTGGAGATCCGAAAAGTCTTCAAAGTTATCAAAGTAACCGGCATAATGAAGTTAATAGCAAACTTCCATCTCTTCAAGATTGCTTGACAAAAAAATAATAATTAAATTTCTGCAAATGGTGTTGTACTTTGTGAACAGAAAATTTAGCTTTACCGATGGAACATAACTTGATTGATTGCCAATTAATACAAATGACAACATGAACAAAAACCACGTTAACTTGGAGTTACCACTAATTGAGTCCTTTCATTGGAAAAAATACAGAGGAAGGAATTGAGACTTCCGAACCCTTACTGGTTTTCCAACATGTCGATCGCTTGGAATTTTTGATGTGCGAGGGCGAGGGACGCCCCGGCTGTATCCGGCCTACCGGGACTCGCTTGACTCGAACGGAAATCATGACCAATGATGGTCCGGAAAAAAAGGACGCGTCTTTGACAATACGTGTGCTTTTAATTAAAAACTGTCTTTTAGATTTTATGAAGTGAATGACAAGCAATCTTATTAAGAGAGTTGAAACCCGACCATAAAACATAGTGTGGCATGGACATTAAAAGTTTAACTCTTTTAGTAAACATTAGGCTCCAAAGCTCCTCCTTAAAAAGGTCATCGACATATGCGTTCATTGGGCTTAAATAATTTAATTGATTTGGTTCGGTTCCGTTTGAAATATAATTTACTGACTCCCGGGATGAAACTTTTATCTGAATGTTTTTTTTTGTCGTTTTCTTGTTCGTTTTACAACATGTTTCTTTATTGTTTTATTGTATTCTTTGAAGCTGTAGATAACTTTGTTAACTTCCTGTACGAATTTGATTAAATTGATTTTAATTAAATTTAATAGATTAACTTTTTAATATGTCAGTACCTTATGGTTTTAACAAGTTTTGTCAGTGCAGATAATCATTAATATCGTATCTTACACGTTTTATTGAGTTTCATAATGAATTTGGCAGCTGTTGTTATTTATCTTATGGACATTTGTTTTAAATAAACTATCAATATGTTTGAAAAACTTATTCAAATTATTTATGAATGTCAAATATTTATCAATCTGTTTTATCTTTCTGTTTTTCAGTCTATAAATCAAAACAATAAGACAGAATGTTACTTAGCACCAATGCCATGTGTTGTCTTGAATCAACAGTTTATAATGGGCTAATCATTTTAATCCGAGTCTCACATTATGTCGTGTCGGCTTCCAAAGTCAAGCTGTACTTTTTAGGAAGGTCTACCTTCGTTTCCATTAACAGACAACCTTCTATTAATCATGTTTGGAATGGTTCGAGTTATCACATGAGATACTGTTTTCATGGCCCCCAAACTGTAAGTGGCGTGTCGTGGCCGAGCGGTCTAGTTCACCGAACCCAAGCTTTGGTGTTGTCAGCAGCAGAGTGTGGGTTCGAATCCCGGTCATGACACCCCTTGTGCCCTTGAGCAAGGCACTTCAGGTTTACTATTTTGCCGTAATACCCAATCATGATAACATTTGCTGGCTCATCTTCCTTACTCGCAGTTGAGAACAGAATTGCAACAGACGTGTCTACAACTTGGTCGAGCCTCAGCCATGTATTAAAGGCGCCTGCCAGCCACGTCGACCAAAAAAGTGTGTGATTTATCGACGAAACCAGTGGTTAGAGTTTCATTTCTATACGACTCAATACAGTTACAATTGTACACAGCAGTGCCCATCCTTCAGATAAACATCTTCGTCAGAAACACCGTTGAATTACAAAGAACACGAAAACCAAATGAAGACCAACAAAATTACCATAGATTGCTGCAAACCTTACGCGAACGTGCAGAAAATCCCCGACGAAACTTTCAAAACAAGTGCCGTTGGTTTCACAAACTGGATCACAAGTTATTCGGTTAAATGTTCATAGGTTGGTTAGATGGTGTGTTTATTGAATGGGTGATGGAACTGTATCTAGTTATAAACCACAGGGGAAACTGACTGGGTAAACTTTACATAATTTGGTGTTGAACAAAGACAAATTGACTGGAGCGGGATTTGAACCAACGACCTCCGGTTTAACGTGGCGGCGCTCTACCAATGTTGGCGGTCTCCCTATTTTGTCAATATCTTTGAACTGAGTTTGCTAAAAACTGTAAGTACAACTGACGGACTAACTGAATGTTGTCATAAATTATAAGATGTTTGACCCTCCATACTGTACTGCATTTTATCGCGAGCATTGTACACAAAACCCATAACATCAGTATACACAATCTCGTATTAAAGGGGCTGTATACATGGTAATGACTCTGAAAATTAATGGCAATAAAAACTTACTTGGTAAGAAGTAAAGCAGCTTTGGATAGTATAATGCATTTTGAGAAACTTTTCACTTTGAAGTACTGCGGTAATAGAAAAAGATATCACTTTTTGTTCCAACAAATTTGAATCTGAGAAGCGTCACTGCAGTAACGTTTCTCAGATAGTGTATTCCAATTGCAGATTATTCTTCCTGCGTGAATATCACCGCTCCAGATTTTCGGCATTATCTCAAAAACGCTACCACCTTATGAAATGAAATTTGCACAGGTTAGTTTGATGGTGTATCTAAAACTAGGATTGAAACAGCAGTGGGTTCCAATTAACAAACGTGTACAATCCCTTTAAAGGTATCGTACACGTTTGGTAATGACTCAAAACAAATATTAGCATAAAAACTTACTTGGTAACAAGCAACGGAGAGCTGTTGATAGTATAAGACATTGTAGGAAACGACTCCCTCTGAAACAACGTAGTTTTTGAGAAAGAGGTAATTTCTCACTAAAATAATAAAAACTTCTTGCAAAAAGTTTGTATTCCTTTCTGAAAGCACACAAATTTGTACAATAGGCCTAAGGGTGTTTTTTCTTTCATCAATTTATTGCAACTTCGATGGCCAATTGAGCCCAAATTTTCACAGGCTTGTTATTTTATGCATTATGTTGGGGTACACCAAGTGAGAACACTGGTCTTTGACAATTTCCAAACCTGTTCAGTGCCTTTAAGCAAAACGCGTGATTGTCCTTGCAGTTAGAATTCATCAAGTTGCCTGTATTATGCTTAATGAAAGGAGTGTTGATGAGAAGAGATGGATGAACACATGATGCTCACACTGAATGGTGAAGACAGTCACGATGTGGCCTTAATCAGCACCAAGCAATATGACTTGTATTTCCGGCATTCAAGGACAGAGGGAAAGAGAGCACCTGCCTTCGGGCACGGTGCATCGGGCAATGAGGTTCCTTAATCACGGTAGTAGATGACGGCAACTCATTAGTATCACACACTATAAAATGGAATCATCGGGGAAGAGAGGTGTGGGGAGGTTTGTCCTGGATTGAAATTGATGTGTTTTTCTTCTTCATTTAGGGCAAAATACATCATTTTGATTATAATCCATGGACTTTAACAAAAAAATGAAAAGGGACGACCCGAGCACGCTGAGATAGACCAAAACTGACGTCAGAGACTAGAAACATTAGATTCCATACCATAATGGCAAATGAAGGGCGGTTTTCTAAATATAATATTCACACTTAACCTTTTGGTCGGTGCAATAAAAAAAGTTGCTATTGCTATTGTCCAATATTTATTACGCGAGCACCAGCTATTAATCAGCAGAAATCTCATCACATATTATAGTATTATATATAACCCAGTTCTAACCCTTCACTTTTCTTTAAACGCCATCTTTGACGGAATTTCTGACGGAAATATTTCTCTGAATAATTCGTACTTAAAGGCATCGTACACGTTTGGTAGTTACTCGAAATGTATATTAGCATAAAAACTGACTTAACGAGCAACAGAGAGCTGTTGATAGTATACAACATTGTAGGAAACGACTCCCTCTGAAGTAACGTAGTTTTTGAGAAAGAGGTAATTTCTCACTAAAATAATAAAAGACTTCTTCCAAGAAGCCTTTTATTCCTATCTGAAAGCACACAAACTTGTACAACAAGGGTGTTTTTTCTTTCATCATTTTCTTGCAACTTCGATGACCAATTGAGCCCAAATTTTCACAGGCTTGTTATTTTATGCATATGTTGGGATACGCCAAGTGAGAATACTGGTCTTTGACAATTACCAAACGTGTTCAGTGCCTTTAATATGTAATTTGCAATCAGTGCTCTTTGAGAATGAAACTAACCATGGATGAACCATTTCGCCCTGGTCCTCTATACTTTGTCTTGAGGTAATTTGACAAACGACCTCAAGCCAAGTTTCCAATCGCACCTGGCAACATGCATTGTTTATCAACAACAGTACCTGTGTATAACGAGTAAGCCTAATACTAATGCAGAACCTTGAGCTGCTGTAACTCGTTTACGATCGACGCAATGACGTCACGAACTACCTCGTATACGCATCTGCGATTCCCGGATCTGGATGCACTGTCGTGGATGAGTCGGTATAGGTCCCTGACGTGCGTAGCTACATTGTAACCAAAATGCACCTGCCGCCCTCGTATGCAAATGGAGTTCTTCGCTATGGTTTCAAATGGAGTTCTTCGCTATGGTTTGGTTACTTCTGTCCTATTTAATATGTGTAACTTTGTCGATAAATGATTGTTTATAACTATTACGTTTTATCCTTATTTACCGATGAAAACTAAATTTCTGTATTTTTTATGATACGGACAATAAATTCTAAATTCTAATCTATTTCAAAATGGAAAAAAGTGTATATGCAGGATCTCAACAGGATTCAAAGAACAGCTGCAAAAAACCCCAAAAAGAGGCGACCACGCACGCCCAAGTGGGAGATTATGCGGGCACTTATGTGATGTCGCGGCTTTGCTTATTCAGATGAACCGACAGTGCCACAAAGGTCACATCGTGGTGTGTGGAATGGTTTGGGTTGATGAGCGATGTATATAAAAGAGCATCCAATGATTTCAAATTTCGCGACTGTGGAATCAAGTTGCCAATATAGGCATATTATTAACTGCAAAATTCGCATTTGTTTTGCACTTTAAAGTTGCATCGTATACGTAAGGGGGCCTAACTGTTTAATTGAACACGAGATATCTCCGGGTAAAACGCACAACAACCCAAACATAATGACCTTGCATACTGATTCCCGGGTTTCGTTGAAATCGTTTAATTTGATTCAGTTCAGTTGAATCGCATGTGAGTAATCCTTAATTGCGGAACTGAACAAAAAATAGTCATTGTAAACATAACAAACTTACTACCGCACAGTATATTTATATAAGACTGTACGAATTGCGGCTGGTTTAGGCCTAGTGATTGTTTTCCTGTTACAAAGCAATCTAATATTGGGGTTTTTCCCATAAGAAAGTTGCCATTCCATTGCATAACACTGTTTCCGGTCTATGGGGTTGGATGTAGGATAACTCCTTCCGATGCCCATGGTGGTAACCTCCATTTATACACATTGGTCACTAACAACAACCATGCAAAACCGGACGCTTGGTTGGAGGTCATTGGACACTAAATTAACTTCCCATGTAGCAACAGATGCTAAATGCTAAATATTCAAGAATATTCGAGAACAAATAAAACAATTTTTAAGTCTCTCTGCCGCTTAAGCACCAATCAAATTTATTTTCGGACAACTAAACTTCAGATTTCTTTTCAGTTTTTGGCAGGTCAGCCGTTTGGAGATTTTGCTAATTACCCTAGAAAGGGTGCACCTCCGAAAATGTGCTTTTCCCCAAACCGACTTGCTGCCAGTTTCATGAAGCATCCCTCCACTTCCCAAGCCAAAATAGGACAAACTTTGAAGCCTAAATTTAATGAAGTCTCCTCAAAGGTTGAAACGCATAACCCCCAGGTTGTGATCACTTCTCATTATTACGTAATATATTAATTGAATGACCCCCAACAAATTAGTATTCAAAATAAAAGTCGAGGGCCTAAAACTTATGGTAATCAGTTTGGCGTACGAGTTTTTGCCCAATGGTGTAGTTCACCCCTACCATCGATGCATTGAACAGGCTGCCTTCGTCATCTCTGCTGAATGCGATGACTGATGATTTTGCATTCAGACCTCGGTTTGGTCATACTGATATGATGGGCATAAACAAGATGGCTGCTGCACAATAACATCCATTAGGTGGATTTTTCAGATAACTTGTGGTATTGCAAAGCAAGCATCGCGATTATTTTTTCTCGTATATTTCCGGTGCATTATCACGCTGCCACCGTCTTATTTAGACGTGTTCCCTGAGTCCAGTGGCAATAAGAGAATACTGGTTCCCTAATTTTAAAACGGCACCATACTTTAATACGTCTAGCCTCGATTTGGTTGATGCTGATTCCACGTGTTCCGTGTGTCCAATAGATCTTTCTATTGGTTCGGCCATCTTCTATCCAAATAGTCTGATGGTGACCAGGCTGAGGTGAGAAGGAAAAATAGTCTGGTCCATGCAAAGGAAATGAGAATGCGTATTATAAGTGTTACTGTGTATACAGGGAATCTGACCTAAATGGTTGATGAAGGTCTATGGCACTGATTGTCATTCGAAATTTGAGACGTTCCTTTTGCCCCTCCTTCTGGTTTTGATAGTTTGAACAGTGTCACGTGTGCAAGTCATGCGCGTTTTCGAACGCCGGTGGGACTGATCAAACTCACGATTTCGAAAGATTCCCAAGGTTCGAAACTTGCACGGTATATTTACAGAAAAAACAAAACGACACTATGACAAAGTCCAATTCAAGCGACTTCCGGCTATACGGCTACGGCCGTTGGCTGCAACGAAAACGTTGGGAGATATGCCCTTTCAGCCACTGCCAAAGCCGTCAATTCAGACACGGCCTGGGGCCGATTTCACAATAAGACTAGTCTTAAGATAAGAGATAAGACTAGTCTTATCTGAAGTTAGGACCAGTAACTGGTCTTGACTTAAGACTAAGCATTGCCTAGGACTAGTCCTAAGTTAGGAAGAGTTTTGTGAAATCGACCCCTGGGTCCAATTTCACCATGCAACATGTACAATTTTTGACTGGTATCCTGCTTATTTCTGCTTATCAGAAAATTGTTAAGCAATATTTTCTGCTTAAACAGTTCTATGAAATTGGGCCCTGATGGTAGGACCGAGTAAGGCGCACGTGCCCTTAGCTGTTTAGGTTTGTTTTTGGGGGTGCGGGTTAAAGGCAAAATGTGTCAAACTGCACGTCGCTGCATATCGAACACTATGAATCATTCAGTCCCACAATGAAATGTGGTAAAGAATCAGTCTGAGTCAGATCGACCAAAGGTTTCGTTCGTTTGTCCATTCACTAGAAATATTTACCCCAGATATTTGTCCTGGATAGATTCAGATAACTGATTACAGAACACTCATATACCGGCGTTGAGCGGTCGATACATCGTGGACAACACAAGCTGAATAAATGAATCGACATCCAGTCCTTTTATGTCATAACCAAAATATCCAAACGTTGAGTTTACCCTTTACCACTTACCAGGAGAAAAGTAAACTGTAAGAGACTTTATTTGACAGTTTCTCTTGTGCTTTATTACTTGAGACTTAATTTGTATGACACTTTGGTATCGGCAGCAACAGCCCTGAGAAAAAAATCGTCTTTCCAAAAGAACAGAAAACGAGTGGAATCCGTTCGGTTATGAATTTTCGGTCAGGGATTTAAAATAAACTGCTTAATATTCACAACAACAACAAATTAATTATTAATTTAATTTGAATATACGTCCTTGGTTATCGTGAATAACTTTGGAAATCGCATTTCATACCATTGGAAATCCTTATTATTGTATACTGTGCTTTCCTATCAATTTAAAGCTCGGTTAGTATTTATTTTAGACTAATTTAATCCTTTGATTCCCCTAAAAAGCAAACCATTTTAGTTTTAGCTCTGTATAAGAAGTTTTAGAAGGTCTGTCTCTTAGTGACGTAAATGTTTATGACACGTAATGACTCCTGGACGCGTTACTTTGTATCGTTCTTGTAATATAGACGTGTTAATGAAAGCTTTGCTGAAAGTCTAGTAGATTAACATAATACCTTAGCTACACCTTGCCAAGGAACGTGCCACAATACTAGAGTTTATAAAGTGAACATACATCAAAACCGTTCAGTTTCGACCCACACGGTAACAATTAATTGCCAGGATGAAGTTTTTGTTTACATTTTGAGGCAAGTTCCAGACGTACGATCGTGACTTGCTACCAAGAAAGTTCCGTGTACTGGTGCAGTTGGACAAGGCAGTGATGGCACGTTCGAAACGCAACGAGAAGCCAGGTTGAAACCATGTCCGGGTGTTCCGTTTCCACCTAGCTCCCCTAGTCGGTGCAACCAACAAACAATGTTTGTTTTTGCTTAGATTACCGGTAATTGTTTTAAATTGTATGACGTGAACATTACCCGTACCAAGCATTGATACCTTTTTATTAGCTTTCTCTAGACACTTCGGTATTTTCAATAACTTGTCAAAGTCATCTTCAATGGTACACTAATGGACAGACAGGTCAGGGGTCGATTTGCACAAAACTCTTCCTAACTTAGGACTAGTCCTAGGCAATGCTAAGAGATAGGACTAGTCTTAAGTTAAGACCAGTTACTGGTCCTAACTTCAGATAAGACTAGTCTTATCTCTTTGTGAAATCGGCCCCAGGTCCCATAGCATTATGCAATTACGGCGCCCTGTATAAAGTGCGTAATTGTAATTATATGGGCCGTAAGCAAAAATGTGCCTTGAAATTGGGCCCTGACGATTTTATCTTTCCAGCCTCGGTTTGGTTACATTGGTTTCAAACTTCACTTTTGAGTCTGTGAGTTATTGAGAGTACTTGGAATGAGTTTGCCAATAACACCAGCACAGTATATAGAGTGTATGGAAAAATCGGACCTTTATCAAGTGATTTGCTGATAAGGCGTGTTGTGGCCAAGCGGTCTAGTTCACCGAACCCAAGCTTTGGTGTTGCCAGCAGCAGAGTGTGGGTTCGAATCCCGGTCATGACACTTGTGCCCTTGAGCAAGGCACTTAACCATAATTGATGATACCCATGCCTACATCCTTACGGATCGGAAGGGGTTAACCCAGTTTCAGCCCCATGAGTAGGTGGCAACGTGCCCCTGGTGGCAGTTGATTTGGGTCGACAGCCCAAATCAGTTATGTGTAGCCCTCATCTTGAAGTGGCCGTCCGGCCTTGTGAGTAAGGCGATATCTCATTTTAAAAAAGAGAGATCACTCATGGATATAAGGATTGGCTTAGTGGTACCGGTATGTCCTACCGTTCACCTCCATTATGACCCTGGTTCTAATCCCTCCTGGGACTGGAACCCCAGACCACACTTTACCTACGAGTCCTATCGCTTTTGAGGGTCCGTAATTGGTGTCATAACTGAACGATTTAAATAATAGTACTGACCTATTTTGTTGATGTCCTAAGAGCAACATGATTGAAAACAAATGAAATAACACTTATTCCAAAATGATTTATAGAAGTCGATAATCAGGCGCTTTGTCAATTAAGATTACAAAGTACCTCAGTTTGTCGAATACGAGGTATAAAAGACCTAAAAAGAGTTTATTTGTTTTCCGAAAAAGAAAGAAAAATTCATTACCCCAAAAAGTGGTACCATGTCAAGCATGCCTCGAGTGACGCAACATTTTTCCTTTCACAGTAAAACTTGACATTCATGCTTATAAATTATCATTTGTCACTTCAAAGAACTTCTCACACATTTTCTGCTTTGTTAACATCCGTCAACAGTTACATCATTTGCATTCAATAACTTTAATCATGTCATGGTTTACTAGGAATTACATTTGCATGGAATTTCTTGATTCCTGTTACAATGTATTGTTTCCCCCAATATTGTTACTTTCATTTGTTTCTGAGCACTTACGGCAGATTGTAGCGGCATTAGTCACATGTTCAAATTTCCGGGACCATTCACTACAAACTCATTGATCCCGGTGTTATTTACTACGGCACGTCATATGTTTACCCTAAAATGACAGATCTAAATTAAAAGGTGAACAAGTTGAATGTAAAGTACCCGATATCGTGAACAAGAACCCAGCCTGAGTAAAGTATTTACATAATCCCATGTCCTCCGTCGCCCCGGGTGATGAAAGTCAACAGCTTCGTATTGTTGTCTTGGCGCCCGATTTTTAAAGGCACTTAACACGTTTGGAAATTGTCAAAGACCAGTGTTCTCACTTCATCCCAACATATGCATAAAATAACAAGCCTGTGAAAATTTGGGCTCAATTGGTCATCGAAGTTGCAAGAAAATGATCAAAGAAAAAACACCCTTGTTGTACAATGTGTGCTTTCAGATAGGAATACAAACTTCTTGCAAGAAGTTTTTATAATTTTAGTGAGAAATTGACTCTTTCTCAAAAACTACGTTACTTCAGAGGGAGTCGTTTCCTACAATGTTTTATACTATCAACAGCTCTCCGTTGCTTGTTACCAAGTAAGGTTTTTATGCTAACATTTGTTTTGAGTCATTACCAAACGTGTACGATACCTTTAAACAAACTTTTAATTCAGCAGACTTTTCGGTACACTTATTCGTGTTTATCTGAGCAAGGGTATAGTGTTAAACCGTTCAGTCATACACGACAAAAGGAACAATCAACTCTAAGAACAGTTTCTTTGTTTTCCATATTATGATATCAATAAAATAAATGGAATAAGTTTAATTAAAAAGTTGCATTTTGGTTCATTACGTTCTCTTCCTGAAATTTAGTTTTAAAAATGTTAACAACAAATACCCTATATTTATATAAAATTTGCAACATATGCGGAGAAAAAACAGGGGGGAAACGGACTTATGACTGAAACCAACATTCAACCATATACTTACCGGTAGGTTGGGAAATAACAAAATAGTTTGATTTATTTTAACGGTTAAAATGGAATCAGTAAACACGATTGCAAAATGCAAACTTTAAAGACATGGTTTTAAAAATGTGTATGGATACAATTTCTCATCAATGTTTTGCTGAAACGAGATCTTATTTTCCCGACAAGTTTGTTTAAACTTAGTTCTAAACCTCTCTCGGCCTTGGTAAAAAAATGAACATTCTTTAGGTCTGAACCTCTGTTAGGATTTAAGAGAAGTATGAGGGTTTGGCCTTTGCAAGCTGACTGAAATGAAAACCTTTGGTCCGCCTGTAAGCACTTCGTTTATAAAACGCACATAGGAATGTAAACAAATCATAAACAAATAATATATATTTTGCTGGAACTTTTATATTGTTTACATCAAATTGGTATTATCATGAGGAGGTTTTTTTTCATATTTTAAAAAGCGTCTGTTGGCCTGTTAAAAACAGTGTACGGCCCCACCCTTGGATTATACTACAGCCTGTTCCCATTGAATCAACTTAAAGGCATCGTACACGTTTGGAAATTGTCAAAGACCAGTCTTCTCACTTGGTGTATCCCAACATATGCATAAAATAACAAGCCTGTGAAAATTTGGGCTCAATTGGTCATCGAAGTTGCAAGAAAATGATAAAACAAAAAAACAACCTTGTTGTACAAAGTTGTGTGCTTTCAGATAGGAATAAAAACTTCTTGCAAGAAGTTTTTATTATTTTAGTGAGAAATTACCTCTTTCTCAAAAACTACGTTACTTCAGAGGGAGTCGTTTCTCACAATGTTTTATACTATCAACAGCTCTCTGTTGCTCGTTACCAAGTCGGTTTTTATGTAAATATATATTTTGAGTAATTACCAAACGTGTACAGTGCCTTTAACACTGTAACAAAGATCAAACGGAACCCGTCCCTTTGTTTAATCTCATTAACGAAAATGTCGCAAATGGTGCGCTCCTCTTGTATCATCGTGAATTTTACTTGCCTGGGTATGATATTAATAATTAATGTTAATCAAGAGTTTTTAAAAATTATTAGCATTTTGTTTGTACCCACGCCCCCGTTTCTGTTTTGTTTGTAATGGCAGACTGGATCTTTTTATCACATAAATCCCCCCCCCTCGAGCTTGTTCAACTTTCCCCTGCACTTTCATTAGTCCATTATTGTAATTATTCATTTGTACGGTACTCATGAAGCCCATGTGAACAAAATTCATATTATTTGCCTACTTTCTTGCTTCGTACAATGAAACTATTTCTCATAATGGTGACCATGGGGTCTGACCTATTTTGATTCAGCATGACCCGGAATCTGTGTCAAAAATGACCCAAAAGGGGCCAAACTGACGCAGATTCGAAGTCAAAAGCACATTTTGTTGACCAGTGTCCGGGTCAGCTTGACCTGAAATGGGTCAACTGGGACCCGGAAATCGGGTCAATTCTGACCCGCGAGTTTTTAGAGTATATTTTGAGAACCCACGTCATAAATAGCTTATTATAGATATTTAGTCAGTATGGTTTTTTCATTAAGAATATTATGTTTACGCTTCCGGCGTGTCTCTCCTTGACTACCGTCTTTACTTTCAAAGTATCAGTTCAGTTATGAATAAATTATCACAGTCCCATAAACCAAACCCTTCACGAACCTGGATGGATGACAGAAAAACAAATTTGTATGGATTGGTTTTCCCATCAGTTAATTCTCACACGACCTTGTTTCTCATTCAGTTCAATCAACTTCGATCGGTCATACGAGTTCGATCAATAAGGAGTATACACAAGTCACAAGACACGATGTTTCCGAGAAATAAGCTTTACTCCAAAAAGGCATATAAAAATCATTTTAACTTTACCATAGTTAAACAAGCAGGATTGAGCAATATTTATTTCAAATATCTCGTGCATTAAAACACACTTTGTAAACTTGCAAGAAGTGTGAAGAAGGCCCATGTATGGTCATGCACATAATAGTAAACAATTCAAATTTATTTGTTTGAAAAAGTGCACACTGCAACATTTCGGCCTTACAAAAAAGAATACTCCTGTCCAATATACTTTTGGAAAAAAACGTGTTGTTAGTTTTCAAGTTAGACCTTGGAAGGTAAGCAGTTACCACCACGTGACTTGCCTCCCCCAGGAAGTGTCAGATAATGGTCACTACCTAATCAAGTAGATGACTTACGTCATAATACTCCACCATTTGCGGAAGTGTTGCTAGTAATTGACCCTCCGTGCGTCTACGTGACAACAAACCCATGACAACATCTCAGTATAAAGGCAGCAGTACGGGGGTTTGCTGAGCAGAATCCACTCAACTCGTCAAACACAGCGCAACTTACAACTCGCTAAGGATTATTACATGCAAGACATTCCCAAAGCTAAGTTAGTGTTATCATTATCGCCTCAGTTGCAGTTCAACAGGAACGATCTCCGAAGATGACTTCAGTTTTGAGATTTCTCTTTGTGACCGGGTGTATGGTCCAGCTTCTTTTCGTGTCAACAGTGTTTGCGACGGCAGGTAAGCCGGGTATGTTATGTAGCCTATACCCAACTTATTGTTGTTTTTCTCACCTTTGTTCGGCTACAAATTAAGTCCACCCCGAACCATTGGTATAACTTGACAAGAAGTAATCAAAATTCTTGGCAGAAACATAATGTTGACGTTTCGTAAATATACTTTTTAGAAACTGGAACTTACTCAATATTATTCAGCCCTAATTTATTTCCAATGGTTGTACGTAACAATATAAATGTCTTCCGCGTAGTCTTTTCCGATTTGTTAGGTGTGCAAATCAAAAACACAACTCTCATGTTTGGGGACATTAGAATTCAGTGGAACGCTTAAAGGCACTGTACACGTTTGGTAATTACTCCCCCCAAAAATATAGCATACAAACTTACTTGGTAATGAGCAACGGAGAGCTGTTGATAACATAAAACCTTGTGAGAAACGACTCCCTCTGAAGTAACGTAGTTTTTGAGAAAAAAAAGGTAATTTCTCACTAAAGTATTTGAATCTGAAAAAGACTTCTGGCCAGAAGTCTTTTTCAGCAATCAGAAAGCACACAAATTTGTACAACAACGGTGTTTTTTCTTTCATTATTTTCTTGCAACTTCGATGACCAATTGAGCCCAAATTTTCACAGGCTTGTTATTTTATGCATATGTTGGGATACACCAAGTGAGAATACTGGTCTTTGACAATTACCAAACGTGTCCAGTGCCTTTAATGTACCACCGCTAATACAAACCATCAAACCATCCAAACACTGTACTTATATAGTACACCTTCTATATTTGCTTACTTTTGTGTTATAATTGTTACAAAAAAACACTCATTTTATATCAAACTTGGCTGCTCCTGTTCTTTCTCTTTCTTGTGTGTTCAATCTTGAACTTAACTTGTATGTTAGAAACTGTGCACCGTGGCGTTAAACGTTTTTAGACGCGAAGGCTGGTTATAGTTATAATAACTATAACTAAACCAGTCTTTGAGGATGTGGAATGTTTTCGATTCGATTCCTGTCCTTCCGAATCAATGCAAAATATACACAGTGTAAGTAATTAATATTGAAATGAGTATACTGTGCGAAAAATTGCTGATAATTTAACAATCGACGCTGTCATTATTGAGAAGACTTCACTGTCGCTAGTTTCTAGAATTCGACGTGGTTTTTGTTTAAACACATCGCTTAGAATAGATATTGTGATAAGCCCAACGTTTGTGGTTTATGGCCGGACTTGAACGCCAGAGCGAAACATAAATCCGGAACTGGTGCTGGAACCGATCTGGACATCATAAGCAGTAATTGTTGTAAAAATTAATAATAATATAATAATAACAATAAAAGGTATGGATACTGTTTACATGCTTTCGCAAAAAAAAAACCAAAAAAACATTCGAAACGATCAAGCGAAATTGCTACTGTAGGCCTATATATTGTTATGTGTTAATAATTTGTGTGTATGACATTATTATCTGGTTAAAATTAGCGGGCTTATTTCACTGAAAGAATACATTTTAAAGTTAATAAACATACAGATTGTATCCAGTATGTTATAGTCAAAACACACTCATTTGCCAAAATAAATGCTTGCTTGAAAGATCATAAGTACCGGTACGAGGAACTCATTGTCAATACGATACAATGTTAGTAGTAAGTGAGGCTAGTGCTTGTTCAAGTTCCACAAGGAAACCTTTTTCATCATTATAATTTTGAGAAAGTAACATCTAAAATACCAACTTGGCCAAAACCCAAACACTGTTTTTCTCAACACTCATGATATCAGCTGCCGGCAGTCTTGAAAACGCGTTGTTCTTCTAGTTCTACTGTGTACGTTTAGGCACTTCCTGTTTACACGCATTTACCTGTAAGGGGGTGATGAGGGGGTTACAAAGGGGGCGTGGCCAGCTTTCACTCGTTGACAATATCCGCTCCGTGGGACTTAATTCTACCTCCCGCTAACGTCCTTGGTGAGGGCGTACACACTAAAACCGCACCTTGGCGTTGTTCCATAAAGGCCCACTTTGAACGTGTGTGATGGGGAGAGGGAGTTGCCCCTGTCCTGTCATAACACAACCACGCCCACTGATGGCATTTTCAAGAAGATTGAAAACTCGCACGCAGTTTGTTCTATGAAACCGTCGCCTAATAGTATAGAATTAAACAAGTTCTAACCGGGTATAAAACCTTGCTCTATGATGGTATGACCTGACAATGTTACCTTTATTATGTGTTTTTAATAATAATAAAAACAGTACAAACTTGTCAGACTTAACTACATTCCGCTCAAGTAAATGAACCTGTTATATGAGTAGCCTTACAACAATTCTTCCCTATACGGCATCCTCGGTTTCGTCTCTATTTTTAGGTGCTTTAATCAGTTCCATCAAAATTCTTTATCGATCTGTAATACACTCGAAGGATTTCCGTGTTGTGTTAAACACAAGGCCTTGTAATCGGAAATTGAATTTATGTAAAGGAACTTTGAACACGGTGTCAAATGCATATGAGTTGCAAGTAACTGGACTGAGCCGGCCTCAACTAGCTGATAATGAACAAACCACACATGGGAAGAGAGACTTCCTGTTCAAACTGTATAGCAGGTAACTGTCAATGGAAATACCAGAGGATAGGTGTGTGTGGGGCGGGTAAAAGAAAATTAACTTCACCCTTATATTATTATTAAATAAAGAACCGTAATATAAACGTAATGTACTTTGCTTATACTACCACCATTCGAAAAGTAAACTACAAATTCGCAATTTTTTTTCTGTGATCCATAAAATGTTCCCTATTCAGAAAGTTTTACCGTAAAAACTGTACATACAATTTTGCAGTGATGGAAGTATTAGTGTTCCCGTATAAAGGCAACCGGCTTATCACATACATCGAAGATCGGGAAATGAACTTTAATCATCAAACCTTGACAAGATGCAACAAACCCACTGTCACTTTCACTATGATTTAGAACACTTATCGTGGAAGAGTATAGGGGTTCAACCCCGGTGTTTCTGGCTTACATAGCAAGCACCCCTGTTTATACAGGTTTGTCTTGCAAGCTACATTGAGGTTCACTTATTCAATTTCATTACCAGAAATATGTAATATAAATAATAACACTGCAACCGTGGACGTCTTTTTCATTGAGGTCAACTGCTTTGTTGTGATGGTATCAACATGGTCTTTGGTAAACGCAGTCCACTGTACGTTATAGTTTTCTGTCTTTACTGGCATTTTCTTTTCCAATGCTCTCTGTCAATGTTGTTGTAAGTTGTTTGTTTTTGTTGGGAGTTCTGTTTTGTTTTTGTTCAATGGAGTTTCGTTGTGTGTGGTTCCGTTTTGTTTGTCGTGGTGCACTCGATGCATTGTGTCCTCCAGTTGACATTGATTCATGGTCATCTCGTGGAAAATAATTCACCACGACATCATAATTCAATCCTGGTTCCATCATCAGATCAACAACCCAGAGCGGGAGTTTCTGGATACTGTTTTCGTCAGCGCACCCCAATAGGGCAAAGAGGGCGGTGTACTGACGAAATACGCCCGTCCGACCAAACGACATTGTCCGATGCGAAGGACTGTTGCTTGCTTGGCGGTGTAGGTTGGACCACCAAAACCAACGGCAAGAGATGTGAAAATGCGTGCGAGGGCGAACCCTACAAGAAAGATGTCCAGCCCCTGGAAACCCCGGTTACCCATGAAGACAAGACGGATTTTCGGAATGGTACGCCAGTTCTTGTGCAAATTTGCACTTTAATATAATCTCAAACATACACACACAAAATTATTTCCCAAAAGTAAGTGGGCATAAAATGAAGCATATAGAGGGCGACAATCAGTTAACCTGGTGTTGAAACCATAGGGCGATATGGTCAGTAGAGGGCGCTCCTGATAATCAAAGAGGGTGATGTTTAAGCTTTGCATGGTGTAGATAATAGAAAGTAACTATTAGTAAACTTACAGATATACAACCAAGTGCCGATCTCTTTTAGGATGATTTGTTTGCTCTGTATCGACGTTTTGAACGATATACTCCTCACAAAAGAGTTTTACACGATATGGTAAAATGGTTGTTCCAGCAAGTTCGCTGGTAGTGAGTCACTTCCAACTAAGGCGAACAATACATACAGGTCCGGTGACTGTTAGGTAGCTGTTACAACAATTTGATGGAAATCATGTCTTCCCAACAACTGACATGCCCCCAAACAGATTTGATGCATTCTCGGTGGTTGAGCTGGGGATGGGGTGTCGAGGAGGGACGCACTTGGCGGGGGGGGGGGGGGGTTCCCGATTGTAGATTGAGCCAAATGCATTATTATTATGTCTCAGCTTGAATGATTGTGAGTAATAGGTTATTATGACACTATGACAGATTCTAACAATACTGCAAAGGTCTTATTGAGCGAATGGGGCGACTGGCAGAACTGCACGGAGTCATGCGGTGTTGGCAATATGACAAGATATCGGACCTGCATTGACAGCGCAGAGCATTGTAACGGCTCGAGTGAGGAGACTATCCCATGTAATAGCACTATAAGCTGCCAAGGTAGTGAAAACAATTCGACTGAAGTGGACAAATTACGCTAAATATTATTGTTTTCATACTGTACACTTACCACCACTAACCACCACTACCAACAACACACAAGAAAAGAACTAAACAATTTGCATTAAAGGTTTATTTTACAAATACTTGGCTCAACTTCAACCCCCACAATTTTCACGGTGTAACGTAACGTTACTGTTGTTCGCGTGACAGATATTGGTAACGCTACTTGGAGTGTCTGGGGCGACTGGCAGAACTGCACGTCGCCATGCGGTGTTGGCAATATGACAAGATATCGGACCTGCATTGACAGCGCAGAGCATTGTAACGGCTCGAGTGAGGAGACTATCCCATGCAATAGCACTATAAGCTGCCAAGGTAGTGAAAACAATTCGACTGAAATGGACAAATTACGCTAAATATTATTGTTTTCATACTGTACATTTACCACCACTAACCACCACTACCAACAACACACAAGAAAATAATTAAACACTTTACATTGAAGGTTTATTTTACAAATATACTTGGCTCAACTTCAACCCCCACAATTTTCACGGTGTAACGTAACGTTACTGTTGTTCGCGTGACAGATATTGGTAACGCTACTTGGAGTGTCTGGGGCGACTGGCAGAACTGCACGGTGCCATGCGGTGTTGGCAATATGACCAGATATCGGACTTGTAACGGAGGGGAGAATTGTAACGGCTCGAGCGAGGAGACTATCCCATGTGATGGCAATATAACCTGCCAAGGTATTTTATTGAACGGCTGTGGAAATTTGAATAAAATGCATAATTCATAACCGCGATTCTCTTTTTGTGCGTACCAAATCTTCAATATTCAAATGTACAACATGCGTTTCATAATGATGACATTCTAGGTACCTTTCTTGTATGTCTATTTATACCAACCTGTTCTGTACGTGGCTTGCTTCTTCTTCGACCATGCTATTATTAAGCATGGTTCATCCCTTTGAGTTGATGTATTGAGCTTTATTATGGTTTAAGATTCTTGCGGGTTTTTTTTCCACTCAAATCAATGTTAAGACCTTGTCTGGATCTGAAATAACGGCTTCGACAGATGGCTACATACCGGATTGTTGAAAAGGCCTATTCTCAAATAATACCGCTGCAGTCAACGGCTAAAGCCGCAGCAAACATCGCTTGATTTTGACACTGCCCACCTCTAACCGAGAACCCTTTCATTTCATTTTATTTATTCTGGTTGTGAAGCCTAGGACTCTCAGAAAAGCGAACTTAATCAATCACTGCACTAGCCAAGAACCCAATGGATCCCAAAACCTTTTGGGATATTCAAAATTCGCTATTGCTATTGCGCACAGGGAACACGACACAATTATGTCATTTTGAGGAAAGGTCTATATAGGTAAACAAATCAGGACGGTTTTCAGTAGGGTCAAAAAATCAGCTTCTGATAATGGCTTTGGTTTCAGAACATCAGCAAATAAGCCCTAACTGCGTTCAAAAACTTGTCACGTCCCGGTTAACGCCTTCCATGTGTATACAATCCAGTTCGACTGCATAACTGAGTTTGCTCACAATGATGTTTTTCCTTAGATTTCACCAACAACGAGAAAACCCCCCAGAAACAATTGTTTCTGTACTTTGGTATTTGTTACCGTAAGTTCGACTTCACTCGGATTGTCAAAATATTGTAGAGAACTCAAGATTCTTGAACGGTGCACAGTTTACTAACCTAAAAAGTAATGTATCATTATGTTATCCATGTACATATATAGATAACAACAATTTCGACACCATCATTAGGTTGAATGATTGATTGATTTATTTATTGATTGAAGGATGTATTGATTGAGAAAAATATATAAAATAAAGATGGTATAATAATTGAAAAAGATAGTGTTGGACTTTCCACAATATATACAAGGAACTAAAATGTTTCTTTGGAAGTAGACAATAAAAATAATGTATCTACTCTGCTCGAACCAAAAGTTGACCAGACGTATTCATATTTTACCAATCAATGGTTTTATTTTTCATGTATTTTCTGTGTTTTCCGCGAGATGTAGAGAGAAACCAAAAGGTAATCATAATCAATAATACAAGTTATAAACGCTAATTAATTACACTAAACATTTATTTATTTATATGTTTTATTTATGTATTAATGTTTTGGTTTTGTTTCTTTGTGTGTAGTCAATGGAAGATGGACTGCCTGGAACGAATGGTCAGCCTGCAACCCATGTGACAGCAATGCAAAGACAACACGATCCCGGAGCTGCACCAACCCTCCCCCGTCGGGAGGTGGAAGTAACTGCTCTGGCCTTCAGTCAATGACCCGTAACTGTCCAGGAAATTGTCCAGGTAGGCCTACGTCTAAATTTGTACTGCATTATCCTACTGCTTTAATCTCTGAAATAAATCTATTCCAAATATGCTGCCGCAATCTTTCTTCAATCTTAACACTGTTTGTGCCTTGATAAGCACCTGTATTTTTTTTCAGAATCATATTCACATTTCTATTTTAGAAAAGAAGCAATATGTGTTTAATATCAGGTATTGCGCAATTATTAATGTAATTGAAATCACCAAAAGAAGCTTATTCCCGAAAGAACAAAGTTTCATCAAAATGTGTGACTGGTCATGATCGGAAAGCAAAGGGCAAGCGAGTCACACCGGCGTTTGATTTCACGTGCGATGTTTAATTGTATACTTTGCTGTAATATTGTGACTAATCACATTTGGATAGTAGGATCTGAGAGGCCGGTGTCTACCCCCCCCCCTACTCCCCGACGTTTCGAACAGTAGGCAGACGATCAGAGTATACTAACTAATCGAAACGTCGAGACACAATCTAAATCGGCTCCTCTCAGAACCTACAATTACACCCTACATACCCCCATCCACACGCACTAATAGCTACCTCTGACATAGCCCAAAAGTTGGACCGTTCCTCTGTGTGTTGTCCTGGGCCCAATTTCATTGAGCTGATTCAGCAGAAAAATACTGCTTAGCAAAAATAAGCAGAATACTAGCCACAGATAGTACATGTGATATGGTATTTTGGTTGGTAACCTTATTCCGGCAAGCATAATTTTGTTGTGCTTAGCGTCTTTTTGTGCTTAAAGCAGCTCTATGAAATTGTTGTCCCTGTGAGCAAAGTGTAACCGGTACCTACAAATCATCACCCACTTGCACTTGACAGCAAATTCGGATTCTTATGAACCGTTTTTTAAAAATCTTTTTTGTACAGACCAGAACAATGGTTGGAGTGAATGGTCTGATTGGACACCGTGCTCCGCCCAATGTGGCAAACAGGGCTACTCTCTCCGCAGCAGATCGTGTACCAGAGTTCCACCCCAAAACTGCATTGGTAATTATATTGACATCAACACGTGTACCGGTACCACAAACTGCCCTACCTCGAGATAACCCTTCAGACAAACAGCCTGATGGATGTACGTCCGATTCACCCATCAACTCCCCTTCAGTGGAATGAACACTCTCCACGGAGGCATTTACACCTGCCTGTATATAGCTGACGAGATCGAGAGGAAGGAAAGATCGCTTTGACGTAACTATTGAGTCTACCTCCATACTCAACTCAAAATATTATCACGAACTCTTAAATTTCTGATACACTTTAAATCAATTCACCAATGATTATTATCATAGCTTGGTCAAAGCACAACCCGTGTCAGAACTGTCACTTTATCTGGGTCTGCACATGTAAAGGTTTTCAGTCTGACTCGCCTGTAGAGTTTGAGTAGTAAACAAAAACTCCCATCTGTGACAAAATCCTGACACAGATCTTAGGAGTATTTTTTTTACTCAGATTTTGATCCCCTCTACCCACCCCAACGTAGCCGATTCATCACCAAAACATCCAGATGAGGTTGATCTGGGCCCAATTTCATAAAGCTGTTTAGCAGAAAATGAGTATGGTACCAGTCACATCAATGGTAACTGTACTGTATTTTGGCTGGTAACCTTTTTTTCCTAAGCAAGAGTTTTCTGTGCCTAGCAAGTTTTTGTGCTTACATGCTTTATGAAATTAGGCCATGGTACTTTCTTGCCTATTTTCCCGTCGATTTTGAGCAACAGTTTGTTTTTTTGTAGAAAGCTGATTCCTCTTTATTTGTTTACAGTTACACATTTATAAGAATTGTTAAAGTTTTCCGATGTCAATCACAACTTTTAATGGAAAAAACCTTCCTGGTGAGTAGGTAAGTCTACCCCCGCCCCACAGCCCACCACCAACGCGCTTCATTTGACCCGGAACCTGGCTAATTCTGACCCGGATGGTTTGACATCAAACATGTAAAAACGAAACAGCACATTATTCCATAGGTTATAGCTACTATATTACTTGTAAAGCACGGTTTCTGATGAATACTTAAACAAATTCAACCTTGTACTTTTGCTTCACAACGATCAAGGTTAATGCTTCAACGATCGATGTTCAATTTGTTTTTATTTATTTTTAGTATGTTGTATGTTGACTGTTTAACCATAACGTTTCAAGAGAGTATAGTTTTACCTTGTAAAGAAAAAATAACGTTTGAATTATTTAATTTTGTAACTGTGCACATTGTTGCACTTTAATATTTAACTGCCATTGTATTTATACATGTGAATATAAATTAATGTTAAACAAAACATCAGCTGTTTTCCCTGTAAACTCATTTCAATTTCAAACCAAAGAAAAGAAAATAAGTAGTATAGTGCGAATTGTTTTTATTTTTGCTTAATATTTAAATATTGTTACAAAACAATACAAAATGTTATAAAGGTTTGGGTGTAGTGTCCTTTGAAGATTCTTTCTTCAATTTTTAGGAAAACTACATATCCTTATTCAGATCGCAAAAGCAATGGTTCGAAGTAAAATTTGTTCGGAGAGGGGACAAACGCATTCCGTTTTTAGGCCTACACGATTTTTACTGATGTCGACTTGAATATTCGTTTTAAAAGGTCTCTTGGTGGCGCCCCTTTTATTGTAGTTGCGGATGATCCTTACTTGTTTAAACGTTATGAAAACAATGCGATTCAGCTGCACTGGTCCCGTACTGCATATACATGTACATAAACCTCTGTTTGAAATGGTCTTTTAACTTGAATATTATTACTGAGTCAAAAATGTGGGGTTTTTTCAAGTAAATTGTGTTTTTTGGTGGTTGAATATTGTATTCCGATGGCATTCTGTCAATGTGTTGATATTAATTTATATAATAACGTGTATATTTCCCACAAGCAGTATTTGGAGTAATTGGAGTGTTGTTTCTTGCTCAGTCTATAGATTTATCGAAGTTAGTTTGTTGTATTAAAGCACCTCTGTAAACTTATTGAAAGTACATAATACACATGGATTAAAAGCTATGAAAACTCGTTTATAAAGAATTGAGTTATTTCGCGTGTCATTTTTACAGAGTTGTTTTCATGACTTAATACGGTACTTTTAATAATAAGTTTGTAACGTTCAAAAATAGACTGTGCGAGTCTGGTCCGAACCATATCGGGTTTTACGAGTGCGCGATTCATTTTCGTAAAAAATAGTTTACCGTAGTTTAACGTAGTTTATGGCTACAAAAATGACCGTATATCATTTTGTTGGGAAGTTAAAAATTAGTCATGAATATTGGCCTCAATTTCCGGTTGCTTGTAAACAATTGAAAATGTTGCCCAACTGAGTTTCATGTTATTATTAAGCCTATAAGATGGTCGCACAAATTCGGGCGTGATTGGCAAATTGGACTTCTAAAAAATAAGCATCTCGTCCCAAGTTTTAATTTTGTTTTGATGTTATTTTTAACAAATTATTTGTACTAAATGAACATTGAAACTATATTGATAACAAATTGCTCTGGGTGTTTTTTATTTTCAAGAACTTTGTATTGTATATAGAATTTAAACAAGATTTATTTTCAAAGAAAAATGTAGTTTTTGTTCAAGTTGTTTTTCTCATTTTCGATACGCGCGAGACTTGGCCAGTCTATTGCCCTACTAATTAATGACATTTAAGTATAATAAAGTAATGACATTTTACATCCTTTCAATTGTTCTCTGAAGATACGTTTCAATCCATAACTGGAGCCGTTTGTCACATTCCTGGGTAAATCTTTTCAACAAATATTAATCTGATGAAGGCCACACCCATCCTGGTAAAGCACTGAGACTGTAGAGACCGCTTATCACACATCAGTGGATGGTAAAAACCAAAATAACATACTTTATCCCCGATGATTGCTATTTACAGAAATCGAACTATGGCCTCTTATCAACAGGTGCTCTCGGTTTTCTATAAAGGCATGAGCTCCAGAATAGCGATGGTTGGTTACAAAATACTGTGGCCATCATCACACCTCGCCTGACCAAAATAACGGATCATATTAGCGTATCTTTCCTCGCCTTCCACCTTATAGGACCCCGGTTCGAATCCCACTGGGGGCACTATGTGGATTGGGTTTTCAGTCCCTACTTGACTGCGTGCTGGGTCTTCCCTGAGTATTTCTCTGGGGTTTTCCTCCCACATCAAACTGAAATGTCCTTCTTTGTCTTCCCTCCATGGGGTTCTTTGCTAGTACAGTGATTAGGTTCGCTTTTCTGAGAGTCATTGGCTTAACAACTGCAGAGTTAATAAATGTAATGAAATGAAATATGGTGTTTGCTCTCATTATTAGCTGTTCCAAATTTAGAGTCTGAACAGGTTTTGTTTACGTCAAGATTTTTAATATTTGTATTACTATTTCCTATTTTCTATTATACTTTCCGCCTAATACCCTATTGACTTAACACGTGACTTTTCTTGGCGGCAAATTGTCGTCTTAGAAGGATCAGAAAGAGGCAATTTATATGGCATTTATGAAAGCTTATGCCCTGACTTAGGTTGTAGAAGTAAATAGATTAAGATTCTTAATTCGGTCAAAGAATATTTTATTTAGTCAGTCACCGTTTCTCAAGAAGCACACGTAAGATCCTCAAACTAACTTGTTTTAGTTATAGATATGCGAGTTGTGGCATATAGGTGTCTGTCAAGTTATCACGACGTAATTTATTGTGCGTTTTGATACAAATGTTTACATATAGGACATGGCCCAAAAAGTGAAACATAAGCACGTCAAAAACACAATTTTGATCATAAGTAATAACATTTTGTGTTTCCTATATTACACAAATCATTTTGAAAACAAAAATCTTTTTAAAGGCATCGTTCACGTTTGGTAATGACTCTGATAATTAATAAAAACTTACTTGGTAAGATGTACAGCAGCTTTGGATAGTATAATGCATTTTGAGAAACGTTTCACTTCGAAGTACTGCGGTTATGGAAAAACATATCACTTAATTCCCCCAAAACGTTTGAATCTGAAAAGCGTTACGCGTAACGCTTCTCAGAGTGTGTTTTCCAATGCAGATTATTCTTCCTGCGTTGACATAACCGCTCCAGATTTTCGGCAATATCTCAAAAACGCTAACCACCTTTTGAAATGAAATTTTCACAGGTTAGTTTTATGGTATGTATTTACAACTATATAGGTTTAAAACAAACAATAGGCTCCAATTACCAAACGTGTACGATGCTTTTAAGCAGAGTTATTCCAGGCCATAAAACTAATCAAAGTACAATGTATTCCACAAATTATTAACAAAGGTAAACCCAGTACTATCATAGACATGATCTATAGTTAAGTTCCTGTTGGTGACAGATAATCTCTATGGTTTATGCACTACGGCGATACGAGATTTGGACTTACTTGAGTCTAGCAAATTACCATGAAATTTGTACTTTAAAATTGGATTCCAAAGCGGTGGCGGACCAATATGATTCACGTATATTTAGGTTTTTGCTCAAAGGCATTTTATCGGGAAAAGTTACATACCATCTTGTACCTCATAAAAAACATTAGTATCAAAAACACATTTTTGTCATCGTGACGTCATCAGTTGTCAAATTAATAATAATAATTAATAATAATTAAAAATTTGTAAAGCGCCATCTATATAAGACTAAACTTATTCCGAGGCGCATAAAACCAAACAAAAAACAGAGCGAGTAACAAAAAAGATTACAAATTGCGTAGCTTAGAAAGAAATAAGAGCACATTGAATAAAACATATTTACATAAACGTGTCGGCAAAAACAAGTGGTAAAAAATAACAAACAGAAAGTCAATCATAAGAAATATTGAATAATTGAGTTTTTAGCAATGTTTTGAAAATGTCCAGAGACTTTGTAGCTCGGATATGTAAAGGGAGAGAGTTCCAGAGAGTGGGTGCAGATACAGAAAATGCGCGAACGCCGTTGGAAGTGGTTGTTTTAGGGAAGTTGGTTTGTTGAGCGAAGATTGCGAGTTGGCGTATATGGTGAGAGAATTTCTTTGAGATAGGGAGGAGCCCTATCATTCATAGCTTTCCAGGCAAGCAAAATGATTTTGAATTTAATTCTTTGACACACTGGGAGCCAGTGAAGCTGTTTCAACACAGGTGTGATGTGATCATATTTACGTGTTTTAGATAATACCCGAGCAGCTGCATTCTGGACATTTTGCAGTTTTTTGATAAGATGCTTGTTAATACCATAAAGCAATGAGTTTCCATTATCAAGCCTGGATGTAATGAAAGCATGTATAAGGATAGAGGCAGACTTTTTACTGAGGATTTTACGAATGCTGCTAATGTTTCTAATATGGTAAAAAGCAGATTGACAAATTACGGTAATTGAAAGCTTACTATTATTTTTAACAAATCTTATCTCCTGAGCCACAGCTCATACAATCTTAATGTTTGTGCCGTCTAGTGTAGCTTCCAACACTTGTGACATTACAAGGATGACCCCACTTTGCCCTTCACTTCTGGTCCAAACAGGAGGCTCTAAATGATACAAAATCATATCTCCCGACTGAACCATGTCATATAGTCATAATCTTTGTACCGTCTTGTAGCTTATGACACATTTCACATTTTATTCTTAAACATGATCCACTTTGACCTTTTCTTCCGGTCCAAACAGAGAGTTCAAATAAAACAATAACATATGCAGGACAACATGTCATACCGTCATAATTGTTGTGCCGCCTTGAAGCTCACGACACATTTTGACATTTTATTCAAAAAAATTATCCCACTTTGACCATTCCTTCCCGTCCAAACAAAAAGTTAATTAATCATAATTATTTGTATACCAAGGGTCTATAGCTGATTTAAGAAACATATAATGTGGTTTTGAGTGTTTGGAATCATCAGTGACGCTTTAGTTTTCAAAAAACAGATCTAACCAAAAGTGGTAATTTTCTCAAAAGATATTATTTTAAATAAAGTATTTAGTTCCATTCGTTTGCTCGTGCTCTGTTTATACATTGTCTAGAGGGGGAAAAGGAAAAAACAGCCTAACTGATCAAAAAGACGGAACTAGGGTTGTTGGGTGATTACACTGTACACGTTTGACTCTCAATGAGGGTTCCTTGTAGGGACGCACATTCCCCGACTCTGTTTCTCAACCTCAATCGATAACCTCCGGAACAAGAACTCCACTCACCCCAGGGGCAACCTGTGTAGTCAAGAATCGGTAAAAATCATTATTATTATGTATTCGACCTCAGCAATACACTGCACAAAAATACAATACAAGGCAAATCGAAGAACTATACAATCAAAACAGAAACAACAAAGCAAACAATAATTACAGGCCCAGCCCTGAAACAGACGGAACAGCAATATATAAAAATGATGATGACACGAGGGCAACTACAGCAATGAACAAGGAGTGTATGAGGGGAGCATGCAAATACAAGAAGTTAATCTAGAGAAGGACACAGTAAAACTACAAACAAAAGGACACCACAATATTATGTGGGTCAGGGACAACAAAAGTAAACTAAATCACTGTTGCTCGGAAGCATGTTGTCCCACACAAAGTAAAACAGGAAAACTGGAAAAGAAAAAATATGTAATTAAAAGAGGTTTTTTATATATTTTGTTATGAGATATCGTCTAACATCAAAAGGCCGGATGGCCACTTCAAGGTCACGACACTTAACTGATTTGGACTGTCGACCCAAATCAACTGTCACCAGTGGCACGTTGCCACGTAATTACATTCACAGTGTTCTAATGGTCCCTAATAGGGACCATTAGAACACTGTGCAGGTACGGGATGGGAGTGCGGCTCGGAGAAATTGTTCATGACAATTCATAAAATGTTCATAATTTATTTTTACTCGCACGGCATTTCTTCATCGCACGTCAGAAACGCCGTGCGAGTAAAAAACAAATGATGACGTCATGAACAAGTTTTCCGAGCCGCACTCCCAGCCCGTGCACCGTTTTCTAATGGTCCCTAATTACATTTGGGCTGAAACAGGGTTACCCCCTCCACAGTCCGTAGGATGAAGGCATGGGTATTCATCCATAGTATCCCATCTGGTAGAACAAAATGCACTACCTTTCCTAACTTACGAAGCAATTGTATGGTTTAGTGCCTTGCTCAAGGGCACAAGTGTCATGACCGGGATGAACCACACTCTACTGCTGACAACACCGGAGCTTGGATCCGGTGAACTAGACCGCTCGGTCACAACAATGGTGGCTTCTCTCGCAGGCTTTGTAATGACAGACTCAACTATAATATGATACATACAATCACAATGTAATCACACAACAACACCAGTTCCGTCTCTTTCATCAGCTAGGCTGTGTTTTTTGCGTTTTGTTTTTCATGAGACAATGTATACAAGCTGCACATGAGCAAACACATGGAAGTATATACATTATATTTGTTCTTGTTGGGTGACACGAAGTATTTTGGTTGTGCCGGTGTCCCAGGGAAATCTGTCCCCCCCGGAGATTCTGCCCCGAAGGTTTCCTGTCTTGTAATCAATGCTCAATCAAATTTGTTTTCATGAGGACACACATTTTCGACCGGCCACAGATGGAATCGTACCTAGGCCTATATCTTGAAAACTATCGTGCATAAAAGATGGACTTACAAGGTGGCTGCGTGGACTGGTCACAATCACTTGTTTCACTCGAATCGCCCTCACAGGGTTGACCGCCATTGCTTGGTGTGGGGTTGTCACAAGAACGGCTTCGTATGTGTACACCTCCTGTGCCACATGATACCGTACATGGGCTCCAGTCGCCCCAGTCGCTCCATCCGCCATTTACTAAAAAAAAAACATGAAATAATAGACTCCCATTAATCAATGATGATATTAGAATGTTTATCAAATGCCCTTTTCGAAACGCGGCTTGGTATTGGGCTTAGGCTCAGTTGTTTGTAAAACGTGTGCTTTCCCTGCGGGGATTCAAACGGACGCACGGGGTCCAAGCCGGAGACCAAGACGAGCCCGTGGTTTCGAAAAGGGCCTATGGCTACTGCTACATTCCATTTGTTGTCAATATTGCTGGGTGGTTGTTGTTGACGTTTTGTTTCTATATATTTTTTTATAATTTTACAAATGAAAAAAATCAATTGGTAAACAAATACAAAATCAGTCTCAGTTCCGAAACTTCGTTGCTATGTTTGACCGTTTTGATCGGTTACTATTATAAGAGAGTGTGATACGGGGATTTTTTACATTTTGATTACCTCTGTTTACACCAATTTAGAAATAGCAGATAAACAAGTTTAAAATATGCTCAATTTATTTAATAAATGGTAATTTTAGATTTTTGCTTCCATTGTCGTATACACTTTGTGCCTGCTGGAAGTCCAGGTATAGGCTTTTGTAAACATACGATGGCATAGTTCATGGGATGCGACTGGGATTATGAATCGAAGACAATTAAAATCGACAAACGGATGAAAAACTACACCTATGTTAATCAAATACGTTCTATAAGATTGCATATTTCTCGCAATTTTAAATACAGTCACTTAAAAATGTTACTCACGGATAAACAAACAAAGATTATAGCTGCCGTGGGCGATAGATGAATATTTTAATATAAATATTTTGATGTGATGATAGTGTCTTGGAAAGAGGCCGACACTGGATAAAACATTTTTAGGGTACAGATTTGATTTGTTGTTGGTTATATATTATATATATATATAAATGATTTTGGGTTGAACAAAGAACAATTGACTAAAGCGGGATTTGAACCAACGACCTCCGGTTTAACGTGCCGGCGCTCTACCAACTGAGCTATCTATCCCTATGTTGGCGGTCTCCCTATTTTGTCAATATCTTTGTTCGGGGGGGGGGTGTTTATATATATTCTGGTTTAGGCCCTATTATTTTAAAAAAATACATGGTGGCCTGTCTAATACAAATGTAGGTTTGTCAAAGACCAAAATCCGCTTTTTTGTGAACCAACATATTAATGAAAACATACAAATAAAAAAATCAGTCATTGGAGTCACAGGAAAATTTTGGAAAAATCTTTATGTGTGTTCTAGAACATCAAGTTTTGGTCTAGCGAAACAGAACGAACTCTTTTACTCATTTCGCAAAATCTGTAGCATTTTGGGCAACAAATATTTTAAGGGAAGTTTCCATTGTGACCATATACTAATTAAGTTATGTGCAAATCTTACCAATGTTGTGTACACCCATTAAATCGAAACAGTTCACTTCTGAACACACTTTGAGCATTGATTGAAAAGTAAAATAAAAAGAAAGCTTTCAAAACTGAAAAGAGGAAGGTTTTTAAGTTATGTAAATGGCCCGAAATTACAGTTTATACTCCTATCTGAATTTGTAGCTTTTAAAACTCTTAAAATACAGAAATGCGAGGTCAGTTTGGAGTCAAAATGGTGCCGCGAAAGGCTAAAGGACATTATTCTAACCGCTAGAGAGCCGGTATTTACCCATACCTGGACACGTTAAGTTGGTATCGCACAGTCTTGAATCTTGGGTTGTTCCATTACATTGGGATCCTCCATTCTCCGGGGAGGGGTTTGTACACGTCCGATATCGCGTAATATTTTGTCCATTACCACAAGACGCTGAGCAGTTGTGCCACGCCCCCCATTCACTCCAGTTACCATTCACCACTAGTCAGGGTCAGATAGAAAAGGTATCAGTGCACTTAAAACTCTGGGGGTAAGGCGTTTTTGGTTTGTTTTGATTTTTTTTTCGCTCTCTCTCAATCTCCCCCTCTCTCCCTCTCGCTCTTTCCAACTCAATATTGATTGGAAAAACATGTGTTATAACCAATTCATCGATTTGCTATAATATGCTCCCATCTCCATTTCGACGTCTGTGGATGCATATCATTATCAGTGCCCTTTCCTCTTGTCAATAATGTTTTGCTGTTTTGCAACTTTTGTGTAAATAAATGAACATGAATATTATGCATAATTGAAGTATTTTATTTTTGCAGTTCTTTAAACGGTGCCTCCATAAAAGTACTGTTTTCCTCAAAAGAAAGGGTTACAACAGAAACAAGCAAACAGTCAAAATTAAACATTACTCATAAAACAAGTTCTCTAACGCAACACCTTTAAAGAGATTGTATACATTTGGTAACTGGAACCCACTGTTTGTTTCAATCCTACATAGTTGTAGATATATACCATAAAACTAACCTGTAAAAATTTCATTTCAAAAAGTGGTAGCGTTTTTGAGATATTGCCAAAAATCTGGAGCGGTTATGTTCCCGCAAGAAGAAGAATCTGCAATTGGATTACACCATCTGAGAAAAGTTACTGCACTTCTCACTTACTACGCTTCTCAGATTCCAATTTTGGGGGATTAAAAGTGACATCTTTTCCATAACCGCATTACTTCGAAGTGAAAAGTTTCTCAAAATGCACTATGCTATCCAAAGCTACTGTACTTCTTACCAAGTAAGTTTTTATTGCCAATATTTTTCAGAGTCATTACCAAACGTATACAGACCCTTTAGTAATGAAAGTGAGCTAAAATTCAGTAGTGATTTTTTATCATTTAAGTACAACTTTGTAAAAACCCTTACATTCGCGTACCTGGACACGTGACGTTAGTGTCACATAAGTTTGACTCTTGGGCTGTTCCATTACATTGGGATCCTCCATTCTCTGGGAAGGGGTTCGTACACGTCCGATATCGAGTAATATTTCCAGTACCACACGACGCTGAGCAGTTGAGCCACGCCCCCCATTCGCTCCAGTTACCATTTACTAGTCGAGACCAAAAACGAATAATAAGTGGTCTTTACAATGAAGGATTTTTGTATTGGTTAATGGTCGCTAAGAGCTTTGTCTCATGTATAGATAAGTAAACTTGCATGTAATATAGCAGTCGAAACTCATTTAGGCTATTTAACGTCTTCGTTTAGTCATTGCAGTGTTCAAAATTTAACGTAAGTGTTGAATGCAAATTTTGCCTCACTCGTTCTTGCAAAGGCAAAATTCTAAATAACATTCTAACTTGCATTCATGGTGCCTTTTATTGATATAAAAAAAGTAGTTTTTCTACATTTATATTGGTATTATAAAGAGATAAATGAAGGGGGTAACCCAATAAAACAAAACGCGTACCTGATGGACAAGTGACGTTCGTATCACATTGATTTGATTCTTGGGCTGTTCCATTACAGTGGGTCCCTCCATTCTCTGGGGAGGGGTTTGTACACGTCCGATTTCGAGTAATATTTTCATTACCACAAGACGCTGAGCAGTTGAGCCACGCCCCCCATTCACTCCAGTTACCATTCACCACTAGTCAGGACCAGAAAAAAGGGAACATAATAGGACTTTTTTTACTAAAACAAACCACACAAATTATAATTGAAAATTATATCATATGTTTTTAAGGCCTACTGGTCGGGTTACATGAAGTAAAATAAAGCACAACGTTGTATTGCCAAATACCTTTAAAACCCTTATCTGATGGGAGGGGCCAATGAATAATTCCACACCATCACTAATTAAGTAATTTCTCCAAAGTCCAATGACTGGGGGAGTAAAATTCCTTGATATCCTAGAATGGACCATTCCACATACATTAGAGGGGGGTCAGGCCCCAGATAATATTTCTTTCTTTTTTTACAGGATTTTTTTCAAGAAAAATATTGGATGGTGTGGTAGTAAATAAGGGCATTGCCATGCCATTGAGAACTTAGATAATTAGAGAAATATACCAATTACTGGTTGCTAAATGACTCAAATAGTATTAGACAATAGCTAGGCATGTAAAGAAGACACTTAGATGTAAAAATTAGTGGGAAATGCACATATTTATTAATATTTAGTATTATTCGCCCTTTTGTCCCTCGGGATAAAGTGGGGGATGTTTCCACGCCCCTAAAAGATTAGCTAATTAGGGAAAATATATCAAGGGTAATTAATGAACTCAAATAATTATAGACAATTGCCGGGCATGTAAAGAAGTCTTATGTAAAATATCATCGGAAATGCACATACAAATATGTTTAATATATATTGGATGGTGTGGTATGATCTATTGGCCCCTTCAAGGATTTAAGTATAGTCTAGGGAGTTCCTGCAGTTAAGGGATATATATATAAGCAGCAACTTTAATGAGAAGAAAGGATTACCCGTAGCGGTACTTTTTCTGAATGAAATAGGGTAATTATAGCGGTTTGGTTTAGTGTTTTTCGAAACAACGGATCATTCCGGAGTATGTGAGGTCACTGGCGTTTACGAAACCACGAGTTCTACTAAGTACTTGACAGCAGCAATTGATGGTGGAGTCAACCAAGTTTCAAGTATTATTTTCAAATCACGGAGGCAATTCAACGAAGACACTGAAATTATTACCTCACACGAATTTGAATTCAAACAGGTTTTGGCTTTAGTTTATATCCCAATTTGTCAAAGGAATGCATCACCATAAGTTTCTTTTGGTATCGTGTTAGTCTGCACTATAATAATTCCCGGGTCAGAATTGAACAGGATTCCGGGGGCCATAGGGTTTGACCCAGAAATGGGTCAAACTGACGTAAAGTCCGAAGTAAATTCCCATTTTAAACTATTTTCCGTGTCAGCCTGACCCTAAAATGGGTCAGGTCCACAGAGGCCCGGAATGAATCCGGGTCACTTCTGACCCGGTAGTTTTTTCAAGTGTGAATAGGCATTTTGTTCTTATCTAAATCTCCAATGTACCGACGCCTCCATACACGCAAGAGGTGTTTGGCCTACATCCTGAAAAGCTCTCGGGGACTCGTTAGCTGAGGGTCGGCATGTGTAAGAAGCAAGCATGGAGGAATACCTCCATGAAGCAAGTAAGTAAAATTACAAACTCTAGTGCATGGTCTGCTTTTAATCATAATGATAATAGTTGTTATGTAAACGCCTGTTGTGATGGCCTTTATACAGGAAGGCCGGAAAAGGGTGGAAGTGTCGGGTATTTCCTTTCAGTCTTCTGTGAACTTATGAAAGCACTCCTCCCATAAAAACAAACATCCTACAGGCCTATTACACTTTAGCTGTTGCATCCTTATGGTGGCATAGGCTTGGGGTTACATGGAGGTCAGTGCAATGATATGTATTGTTGGGAATTGTTGTTGGTCGAGAACCAATCACGTGATGTGATACAAAGACGCATGTAACATGGCTTAGGCCGGAAAGTGTCCGTCATGCGTTGTGCGTAACGCGCAACGCGTAAAATGAAAATACACGAATATTGCGTACTGCGTTATCCATAAAAAAGGATGTGCAATGCTAGCGTCTATATTTATTTTTAAGGATGCGCACTACGCATCACGCACATCACATGGGGGTAACATGAGTGATGTATCCCTAGAGATATACATTACCTTGATCGTCCCCACCGTTGGTCGATTTACAGTGCCTTGTACGATTAGAAGCCCCGGGCTCGAGGGAACAGTGAACATTGTTTAATTTTAAGAACTGTTCGTCTGTTTATTAAACCATGCCAACTTTAGTCGTAATAATGTTTAAAGACAGAAGAGGAATCTATAACCATGTTATAACAAAACAATTGTTGCACGCTGTGACCGGATCCATGGCACCCAAGGCGAAGCCGAGGGTGCCATTTGCCCCTCGGTCGGGTGTACAAAACACCATGGATCCCGCCACAGCGTGCAACAATTGTATAGTGTTAGTAAACACAAACGTGAGCCACATGGCAGCCTTAAAAGAGCAGACTATGCACTGACACCAAAGGCCTGTTCAATTTTACCAGACAGTTAAATCATACACGGGTAGAGTATACAATTTTACCTGGGGGGGGGGGTCATACAAAATTTCATACAATTTGAAAATGTCCACAATCACCGCTGCTATTTTGGATTGCAGCAATCAAAACGGGTACATTTTTGTATCCATGGGATGATAACATTCACACTGAGGAACGCAAGTAACCCAAATTCATTCAGCTGGCAAATTAAGAACAAATTAAAATATAGATCATCTCAAAACCTGAATCTGTATCACTTTACGTTGAAATTAACTCACCATAATCAAAGCAATTGAAAAAAACCGGGTTACATTGTAGACGCAACTCATCTAACAACCCTAAAATACAGTTCCAGCTATAGGCAGGAACAATTTTGAATAATAGTACAGGTGCGTTTTCAAATTATCCCCAAGTGCTGGCAAAGCGGATTTGTAATTATGGACATACGGTTTTGTTGTTAAAAAAAACATCATAATCGAGTAATTATTGACTAGCCAGTATTTATTGTTGAACTTTACCATACGGGGCTGTGCAAAGTTGCTCAGATTTTTACGGTTGCACAGAGAGTAATATCAACTGTTTTCTGAGAGGCTGTTTGGTATATAATGCCCATTATATAGTAGGTCTATTCCCTCCGTCCCAACAGCATAGTAACCGGGAAAGCTGCCAGACTTTATATTATCTGTTGACTTTGCTGTTTTAAAGGCACTGAACACGTTTGGTAATTGTCAAAGACCAGTACTCTCACTTGGTGTATCCCAACATATGCATAAAATAACAAGCCTGTGAAAGGTTGGGCTCAATTGGTCATTGAAGTTGCAAGAAAATATTGAAAGAAAAAACACCCTTGTTGTACAAATTTGTGCTTTCAGATAGGAATAAAAGGCTTCTTGCAAGAAGTCTTTTATTATTTTAGTGAGAAATTACCTCTTTCTCAAAAACTACGTTACTTCAGAGGGAGTCGTTTCTCACAATGTTTTATACTATCAACAGCTCTCCGTTGCTCGTTACCAAGTAAGTTTTTATGCTAATATATATTTTGAGTAATTACCAAACGTGTACAGTGCCTTTAAAACAGCGTTCTCTCCCTTAACAGTAGTCCACTGGCCAATTGCTAATTAAAGCACCAAAGGACCAGTCAAAAAACTGGGGTGTTAAAATTGACACCACGGGTGTTGTCACATAGATACCCCAAAAAGAATAAAAATTAACACCATAGAGTGTTTAAATAACACCAATGTAATTGTGTTGGCAGAAATAAGTGTTATTTTAACACCCTGTGATGTAACTTTTGAGGGGGGGTATCTATATGTGACAAAACCCATAGTGTCAATTTTAACACCCCAGTTTTTGCAGTGTGGCTAGTTCAGTGTTGAGAAGCATCCATATTTGATATGAAATATGGACTAATCGAAAAGCTGACGGACTTGTGAAATGACAAGCGTACAACTGGTCCTCAGTGGGCAGTCACTGAAATGGCTATGGGCAAACCCCAGTAACTTACCATCTTATTCCCATCACTTTATGTAGTCTTTGTCTGACCGTGGACATGTTGACAACTTTGTTAAAATTACTCTTAACTCACCTGCATTGTCGCAATAACACGTTGAGGCAAGGAGGAGTAAAAGTCCAGCAAAGGCCCCACGAACTCTGGAAGTCATGATCGTTCAGCAGTCACGAAAGACGTAGACAATGTTGAGTTCACGGTGGGACTTTTTATAAAAGTGAACGTGTAGAATGTGTGATACGCTGCGGTTAACTGAACCGGACTCTACTTTTACCACAAGTGAATTGGATCCAGATAATAAGGCACGTTGCTTAAATATGATTTCCCAGTTTATTTAAGTTCGACACAAACTCCTGTCGTTTACAGTTCCGTTTTTTTTAAAGACCAGACATAAGGTAACTTGAGCTCATTGTGACACGCAGTCCGTTCTAATCGCGGGGACATGTGCCAAGTAATGCGAAAAACCAAAACCAAAACAAAAACAAAGCACAACAAAAACACAGTTATCCGTCATAACAAAACAAAAGTTCGTCGTCATCTCATCTGGTTGTTGGGTTGTGGTATTCGTGACAAAGGTTGGTGTATGGTCCATTTCCTTCGCTTCCTTTACGTAGGAAGGAAGGACCATGAACTTGACGTTATTTGTTGACATGTGTTTATTGTTTTAAGAGTGAAAGCAAAGACAGTCAACTTGATCAGCCGTAGCGACGATTTATCCTGTTACGTTTGTAGGTGCTGCTGGGGGTGCCCACCTTTACGCAGATTTGTCAGCTCCTTTGCCAGCTTGTTTGAAAACTTGGCGGCATTCCGACCACGTGTAGCTTCCTGCAACGTCGGGGAAAAGATAAGTGGCCATCATGCTGGTTAAAATGCAACTTTTTAGTTTTGCCAAATAAAGTATGAAGCAGCGAGCGTTTATTGGTCAAACTGTTTGTCATTTTGTATAAGATCTAATAAACCACGTCCTGCAAATTTGTTGATTGTGTGACACGGGCCACCATGAAATCTTCACCTATATATCCCAAAGACAAATGTTTGAACTTGTAAAGTCTTCTTGAAGAATATCTGGTGCAGACGTGTAGGCTTATTTAGAATTCTTGGAATCCTGCTTATAGATATTGTTATTTTGTAGAGTCGGAAATTAAAGAGGAGTTTCTAACAGAAAATTATTGGGAGAACGCGTACAAAAATATGTTATGCAGTGATAATGTACGTAAAAAAATCAAGTTTTTCATAAAGTATTTCATAAACTATACATGTTTATAAGAGACTTAACCAGAAATCTGTATTATTATAAAAATTACAACATAAACTAAAATAACACGACACACAGGAAGTTTGTATTTCGGTTGCAATTGAACTGTTGTACGGACATAAGGAAGGGCACTATGATGACGTCACGGTTCTTCAAAACTGTTCAAGTCTACGTGTTCGAAAGCCCTGCGTAGTTAAAAACTGACAGACAATATTATTGTCTAAAGTCCGGAGATGGTAGGTAGGCGTAACTTCTCGTTTGAAGGTGGTGGGGTGCTACTTACTCATTTGTCACTTTTTACTTGTGGTAATGAGAGTTGTTTCTTCTTCAAATTTGGGAATCTTCGTAGTTTGACTAAGCGAGTACGTTCTTGATTTGATTTTCCTTATACACAACTGATGGCGACGTCATTCCCATATGGGGAAAAAATCCATATACAGACCCCCAAAAGCCGTCTTCGGCTTAGGATTTTGGTTCACAAACGTAATGAGTGGTATTGGATGGGTGGGGTGTGAACAATTTAGAGCCCCTGCAGAACGAGGCTTGAAGATTGCGGGAAAGGGACTAATAGTGTAGCATGCGTCCCACGTAAAGGTGAATGTATACATTGTCACCAATTACTGATTAAGACCTGAACAAATAAATCAAACAGGATCCAGAATTACGCCCAGGCCTCATCGGAATATCTGCTGCGTATCATATGATTTCCTGCTATACTTCCTTCTAGCCGTTAGATAGAAAGAGCAAGTTGCACTTTCACTTTTCATTAAGTTCGCGTAGCGGTAACTTGGACCATTTTGGAACCGTCCGATGAAGATGAGAAACCGAGAGATGGTGCCCTGTAGAGCCCACCTGGCTGTCCGTTTAGCGGTGACATGCTTTGTCATCTGCAGTAACATTGCAATGGCCGGTAAGCTGTAATTATAATCAGGTTATGGGTGTTTTAACAATTTCATGGCCTTCATAGATGTCAAACTCTGGCCCAACCAGGCCAAGAACAATCATTGTGTGTGTTTTTCTTTCTGAGTAAAAACAATGACGCCAAATCTAGGCTAAAAGTCCAACTTCTACCGGTCATGACGCATATTGGGTTTGATTAAAATCACTGCTTCTGTACTCACGTTAAACAAATATATTATATACAAAGAGATTGTGATGACAATGACACGAATGACAAATTCATTGTCATTGTTTATTGGCAACTAAGCCTTTTAGATATCAGTTTCTTAAAAGGTTACTGTTAACCAGAAGTAAATTTGATTTTGCCGACGAGTGTAAGTTTGTTTTGTATGTTACTTTTTGTTCGAACAATTATGGTTAATTTTTTCAATGTACCTGTCTATCAACATCTTTTACGAAGAAGAAAGAAAAAAATCTAAGTATTTTGGCTATTAATATTATTTTCCTGTTCATGGGGGGGGGGGGTTAATCTTCAGAAAGCCAAGTCGAGAAAAACAGTTGTTTGATAGACAAAATAATTCTACAACTACTCAACACACGACTTCCAAACAATTAACTCATAATGCAAAAGCAGGTTTTTGTGAAGCACAAACTATGGACAAATCCGTGTTGTAGTTCAAAACCTACATACCGTTGCAAAAATAACATGCCAAATTTATGTTCGGTAAGTTTTGGTCGTTAACTTATTTATTTTCCCTTTACTAGCAGTGTACCACCCTGTACCCAGCAAACAATGTTAGTTCAGATTCCAGACCATTCGGAAATAAAGTTCCGTATTAACCGGATTTGTTCACATTGTACTCAAATTATTTTACCTCTGGGAAAATCCCCTTTAATTTGATTGTGTGGCTTGAAAAGTAAAATTCACATTAGAGTGTGAACACAAAAACATTTAAAATAAAACTTAAAATGATAATACGACTTCGTAAAGAAAACAAGTATTCTAATTTTTTTTTAAAGGGCCACAATCAGACCGAGTGGGAACACGAAATTAACTAAGTTGACATTAAATATTTCCATTTACATTTCGAAATCCACCATTAAAAGTATACAGACTCGTGTTAAAGGCCCTGTACACCATTGGTAAGATCGAAAAACGCAACTGTTCACAGATTCACACATAACGTAATGGTATAGAAAGGGTTCCTGAAAAATATTTCTGCCTAAAATGCTATCGTTTCTGAGAAATGAGTAAAACAATAGTTTTTATCATGCGCGATAAAAACTTGATGTTTGAACAAACAGAAAACACATAGGCTAAGGTCTCTTTTCACGATTTTCTCGTGACCTCGATGACCAATTGAGCTCAAACTTTCACAGGTTTGTTTGTTCATGCATATGTAAAATCACATTTAATGTGGACACTGATTTTGAGCTGTTACCAGAAGTGTACAATACCTTTAAGAGGAGAAGAAAACAAAACAACTCGCAGTGTGAGCGCCACCTAGTGGCCATTGACAAATAAACGAATTATAGTGAATCAACATTAGATTTGCTCTTATACACGATACTAGGGTTTTTTCTGAAAGCGTGTATTCATTCCAAACGAAGATAACTCGATCCAACACTTTTAATTCATTCAGAACTAAAACAAGATCATTCAAAATAATATAACTTCATTTATTATTATAAATAAACGGCATTTTAGTAAATACGAGATTCTCAAGTATGCCATATACAAAACAAAATGACGCTGTTTTAAATGATGTTTTTTGTTCTTCTTAGATTTAAACATTGGTTTTTGTTTTCGTCAACGGACACCGATCGGTAATAAGGGCGGGAAATGCCAGGGGTTACTGGAGAGTTTGGCCGGGTCTGCTGCCGATGAGTGTTGCTCCCAAGGTGGAATCGGGTGGGCAGAGAGGATTAATGGCAAGAAATGCTTAGATCCCTGCGAGGGGAAGATGCAGATGCCGCCAGGAGAGGAACGTACAACCCAAGGTATTGGTTATAGGCTTTACTTTGAAAGGGTTTCCCGAGTTGCTTCAGAATAAAAACAATGGTAAAAATGTATCCACCTGACGATCATCAACTGAAAAGGGTGACGCTTTTAATAGTTTTGATGAACGTATCAATCGGCATTGAATGTTGAAACGGCGCATTGTTGAGTATAAATATTTTAAAATAAAATCAAAACAATTATGTATGTTAATATCGTTTTTCTCTGTTTGCCGGCAACTTGTTGAAGACCTGTGGAGTATTATTAATTTATTTATCATTATTATTATTATTTTATTTATACAATAATAATATATTTATATTTATTTATTTTTTATTATTTCTTATTTATTTATTTTATTTATCTAGAAGTTTTCTTCTTGTATGACAACATGATTTTGTATGCAAAGAATGGTATCCAATTCATTTGAAATCCATAGTGGGAGGAGTTTTGGGTGAGTGTGGGGAGGGGATGGATGCCGTGCTCCGTCTCTTGTGGGGAGGGCATCGTGCAGCGTCAGTCTCGTTACCAAGTAAGGTTTTATGCTAATAATTATTTTGAGTAATTACCAATAGTGTACAGTGCCTTTAAACTAAAATAATTGACAAAACAAACTCTCGCCCACGTAACTGCGTGTCTCCAGACGACGTGATGTGTTGATGGCCTACCGGTACGCAGCAGCCAGTAGACAGTTTAGTTAATTACTCGTTCAGGTTTTAGCAAAAACAGGTGAAACTCTTTAAGTTTTATCCTTAGACAGGCATGATTGACATAGTCTATGACCCTATATAGGCAGTGTGACTCATGGACTCAGAATCTCCAGTTAGAAAACACGTTCTACAAAGGCAAACATAACATTTAAAAATTAACATAAAAAAATATATCAAACTATCTCTACAACGTCTGGAAAGGTTATTAGCTTTGAAAAAAAGTATGATCAACATTACAAAGGAGGTAATACACGTTTTCCCAAAGGTCTACACGCTGCAGTAACCGATGGCAGTCGTAAAGTATTTAACAGGTGCAAGGAATCGGAGGGTTAAGACATGACAACGTGTGGTCATTTTTCAAGATATGAAATAAGCATAATTTTACTTAAATTAAAGGTTTTCTTCTTTTGACGTGTGAGTTATTATTTTATATTCAAAATGCTTTTCCGAACGCTACGCATTGTGCACTGTCTTCACAGAAACCGAACCCTCCAGGGAAAAAACTCTGGCGCACTATTTTGTGAATCCCTATACATTGGATTAATTTGTATTCTGTTCATTGGTCATTTTCTCATAGTTTTAAATAATTATAAGAAACCATCAGTTTGTAAGTTAGTTCCCCTTTTTTAATAAATGTTAAACCGTGCTAATCTTTGAGAATACTGGGTTTCGTATATTTTACATCTTCCTGGAATCTTTGTCAGGTATCTGTTTAAAGTTAAAGATTTATCAATGTGTTTCATAATTGTTTTATCTTGAAAGGAAGGTTTTTTTTATATTAAAGTTGTTCCTTGGTCCCTCACTTGCAAAAATGCAATCGTTCTAGAAAAAAAAAACACAGACTCTTGTATTTATTCTCCAGTAGTAAACTTACAAACTTGTCAACTACTTTACATCAGACATTTCAGTGCATGGACAATGGGGCGAGTGGAGCGAGTGGAGTGAATGTAGCGCCACCTGTGGTGAGACAATGACCCGCCAACGGGAATGCGATTCTCCACGACCGGAGCATGGAGGGTATGACTGCACTGGGGACTACAGGGAAGTGGCATGGTGCAACAATCGAAGAAACTGCCCAAGTAAGCTGGACTAAATTACCTTTTCTTTTCAACATGTTTTATTTTTATTTAATTTTTTTTTTTAAAGTTTATTTCAGTACATGAATATGGAGACCATGGTGGCAACGTCATGCACACGTCAGGGTTACCGTGAACGAAATACCTTCTCGGTCTTACGGTTGTTATTTTCTCGTTAATTCATGGAACTGCCACGACGCTCAGTTAAAGGAACATTACAGAATTGGTTTTTGCTAACAAAACAGTGTAGGCACTTTATATAATCCACCATACACATAAACTGACAAACCTGTAGAAGTTTGAGATCGAACGAGAAAATAGTGAAAAAAACGATTACACATTTGCATGTGTTATACAATGCATGAATAAAACGCTCATGAGCGATAAATTCAAATCGGAAATTAGTTTTATTTATTTCTCATCAAATAGGGCATTTCAGACAGAAATATTTCTAGGGATGTTTTCTACTATCATCATCATTAGACCGTTTAAGTTTTATGTAAATCTGTGATCTTAAAGAAAAATTTAATTACCAGTTCTGTAACGTTCCTTAAAAGTGGGCCACAGGGTAACATTTAAATCCTCTCCTTGATGTTGTTACTAATTAATTGTGCCCCTTATTTTTAGTCCATGGCGGATGGAGAGCTTGGGGTTCCTGGTCACCATGCTCGGCATCATGCGGACGTCAGGGTACTCAAAAGCGTTACCACAGTTGTACAGACCCGAAACCTGAGTACGGCGGGCGGGATTGCGAAGGGGACGTGAACGCCCAACGTCCCTGCAGTGGGAACCGCAAATGCCCAAGTGAGTTCAGTTCAAGGTCATCTCGAAACACTTCTCTATGTTTGTAAAATTGTACAAGATGAGTGAAAACTTATAGGCCCTACTGTTTTTTATTAGCCTGGTAAATATGTCGAAATTAAATCATTATTGTGTTCGGAACATAATCTTGCTTCAGAAGAAATACAATGTGATAACTTTTGAAAATAATTGCTTTTATTTTACTATTTATTTGTGCTAAACAGCTTTGTTCCAGTTGAAGTGTTTTAGGTAGTAAACTTTCACATTGACAGTTGTATTTGGCTAAATTTATCAAAGCGAACAATTTTTTGTACGATCTTTTTGTGGAGCAGAGTTCCAAATAAGAAGACAAAAATAAAAAATAAAATAAAAGTTAGGCTCCGACGAAATTATTCTAAAATGTTCATTCCCAAGATTCTTTATCTTCTCCCGTAATAGTTGATGGCGGATGGGGTAAGTGGAATGAATGGCACTGCGGGGAAGAATGTAAACAAGGCGATGGTCGTACCTGGCGAACTCGATTTTGTAACAATCCGTTTCCCAGACACGATGGGAATCAGTGCGAGGGCGACAGGTTGCAGAGAGCCCTTTGTTCAGACGCCACATGCGCAGGTAATATCAAATACAAAATACAGGTTTGGTATCTGGTTTAAAATATACCTATTGTACCAGTCCTCCGGCGGCACTTCCTCCGCCTGGGATACCGTAGAGGTCAACGAAATAGCATTCGAAGACCACACAATCAAGTGACCATGAAATTCGATGTAGCCGAAAAATGAATAAGCACGTGTGAATAAAAACAAACCCCTGGCAAAACACGAACCATTGTCGCCTATTTCTTAATTAAAGACACCGAACACTTTTGGTAATTGTCAAAGACCAGTGTTCTCACTCGGTGTATCCCAACATATGCATAAAATAACAAGCCTGTGTAAATTTGGGCTCAATTGGTCATCGAAGTTGCAAGAAAATGATGAAAGAAAAAACACTCCCTTGTTGTACACATTTGTGTGCTTTCAGATAGGAATAAAAACTTCTTGCAAGAAGTTGTTATTATTTTAGTGAGAATTTACCTCTTTCTCAAAAACTACGTTTCCTCAGAGGGAGTCGTTTCCTACAATGTTGTATACTATCAACAGCTCTCTGTTGCTTGTTAGAAGTAAGTTTTTATGCTAATATTTGTTTTGAGTCATTACCAAACGTGTACGATACCTTTAAACAGAATGACCATATTATTTTCACAGATTGGTTGTTTAGGGTGTTCATTGAAAACTAAAGGATGGAATTGAACTTACTTAAAATATCTTTAATGTAAAGATTGGGTCCATCCCCTCGGCTGATTATTATTGAAAAGGTATACATTGAACCGGGACAAGTTTGATTGACCACAGGCATACATAAAAAGACCATGTTTTTCACCTTTTAAGTTATTGTTTGAAGTGTTACAAATGTCTGAATCATGAAACAGTTGAGACTAAAATTACGAGTACCAACCCTTCCATACAAATAAATGTTATTTAGTTTTGAGTATGAGCTTCGAGTCTTACTGATTTTATTTTGTTGATTATTTTTTTACTTTTTTTACTGTGTGATAAAACAGTGAACGGAGGTTGGAGTGAGTGGTCAAGCTGGTCAGAATGCTCATCGTCTTGCGGCAGTAACGGCTTCAAAAGTAGAAAGAGACAGTGTAACAACCCAGTGCCTGGCTTCGGCGGATACCAGTGTCACGGGAACAAGACTGAAGGGAAATCATGTGGCAACGACCCATGCCAATACACTTCAGGTCTGATGTAACTTGCAAATGAATTGTAATAATAATAAATACACGGTCATGTATTAGTTATTGCACCATTCGCAACTAGCAACCTTTTAAAGAGAAATGGGGAGTCTTAAGAGACTCCCCATTTCTTCGTATTATGAGTGATGGAGAGAAAATTGTCATTCTTTGCACTTTTTAGAAAGTATCTAGCGAAGCCTTCTTACGTTCTCCATAAGATTACTTGTTGTTGTCTATCCCGAATGCGAAGTGTCTGAACAAAGTTTTTAAAAATGATTGTGCTTTTTTTCAGAGGACGAACCCAGTCAATGGCCCGGCATGGAGGTATGGCTATTTAATTTTTGTTTAGTATAGCATGAAATAATGAACATTATGAAGGACATAAAGAAAAAGAACAACATTTGTATTACGCCAATTGTTCTAGTTCTATTAATTTATAATTGGATGTTAATGTGGTAAATACTGGTTAATAATGGGAGTCATCGGCAGGATAGATCAATAGATTATGATGGGAGAAATTAACAAATAATTGTCGATAATTTGTTTCCCCTGTGCACTGTACTTCGTAAATGAATACGTCTTTGTAGGCTTTTCAAAAAGTTTGTATATGTGATAAGTAAAATAAGATTAGGGGGGTGCGGGGAAGTCCCCGAACCTGCAGTCTTTGTGCAATCGCTTATTTATTACTGTCACCGTGAGGGTCACTGTCGCAAATGGTATGTCGCGTTTAGTTCATTATCCACAGTCACAACATGAAAGTCATTTGATGGAATACGAGGCAAGGTCCTTTTTCTGGGTGGGATTATCGCACAAAGAATAAGAGAATCAAAACAAAACCGCAAGAACTTACTGTATCTATAGACTACCCGATCATTCAAGTCAATTCCTTCTTTTACACACCCGCCCGAGCTGACAGCAAATCTAAAAAAGAAAAAGAAAACAACAAGAACTCGGCAAATGCATCACTTTATTCTCATTTGTTTTTCTACACTCAGAGTGGAGCCCCCTGCGACGATGAAGATTTGACCGAGGGAGGTAGTGGCTGTAGGCTTCCTGGTAGCGGTGATGGAAGCAGCGATGTCCAGTCCCGTAGTGAAAGTGAATTGATTCCGGATTATGTTACCGAGATTGATCCATATACATAATCAAACCTAGTGCCCCATTTTGTTTACTGCTAGTAATTAAGCACAATATTTTTCTGAGAATAGAACAATCTGGTATCAGATTCCGCACCGTCAAAAAAGCGATGAAATTAATATCGAAGTCTTGTACTTAAGGCGCTTAGTATATACTTTAAACAGAAAGATGGGTTATTGAAGTTATGAATTATTAGACCCAATTATGTAGCACCTTATAATGTTTTTACAAGGTGCTACGACGCATTCAGCAGCCGCAACCAGGAACACCGGGGCGAACCCCTTTTCTTTTCGATAAGTGCACTGGGTTCTTTTACATGCGTTACACAACACATGGGACCAACGGCTTTACGTCCCATCCGAATGACGAAGCAATAGTTAAGTGTCTTGCTTAGGACACAAGTGTCACGGTTGTGACCGGTATCCAGCTGATTATTAGGCCTAAGCCTATGGCTTTAAATTAGATACCAACATTTTAAAACAGACGTCGCAACAACATAAACTATATATAATACTTATAAAATAACAGCTTCAAAAAATTGGCCCAAGGTTTCATCCATCTGGATTGCTTTACAGGAGCCATTTTTTTTGTACTACGACTAGTTGTAGAATGAGTAATTTTTTATAATGAGTAATATAATTATAATGAGTAACCCAATGCCAGCATGCTAGCATGGTACTCACAGCCTTTTATTGTATTTATTGTACAGCACTATCAACGAATCAAAGCAACTACACGAACAGCAGATTGAAGAAGAAGAAAAAGAAAAACAAAAACAAGAACTTTGAGGAGTAAAAATGTACTAAAAACTCAGAATTAACCCAGATTTCGAGTCCTAGTGGACCTGCCGTCGATTTCACCAAATAGCTCTTCCTAACTTAGGATTAATCCTAGGCAATTGTAAGAGATAGGACTAGTCTTAAGTTAGGAACAGTACTTAAGACTAGTCCTATCTCTTAGCATTGCCTAGGATTAATCCTAAGTTAGGAAGAGTTTGGTGAAATCGACGGATGCCCCTTTTCTGGGTCAGGCTGACCAGAAACTAGTCAAAAAATGGGATTTTGACTAGGATTCTGCGTCTGATGACACAATTCTGGAATTGTTTACACAGATTCCGGGTCATCCTGACCGAGAATTGGGTCAGGCCCCACGGGACCCAGATCTGGGTAAATTCTGGCCCGTGTGTCTTCCGAGTGTATCAGTGTACTGAACACATTTCGTATGAGGGAAGAGCAAGTTATAACAGTGCGCATCGCAGGGTGCACCAAAGGCTGTGAAGCTTTTGAGAGATTGTGTAATAAAAAAATAATAATACTTGCGTTTGACCTCACGCTAGATCTGTCTCAATATCGTAGTTGAACAATTTTTTTCTTGGAAAAACGAAAAATGCATTACAGTATATGCGTCGGTTTATCATGCATCACCAGAATTTGAACGATTTGATGGTGAACAACTAAAATGTCAATTTGTTTTTACTTTGTTTTTATTTACGTCTCATTTATAATTACTTACTTATTTTGTCTTTTTCTCTTCCCCCTTCAAGTTTGAGTCATTTCAAAGCTGAGGGACCAGATTGGTTTCGGAGGTACTATATAATACTGTCGATTGTAATTGACTGTAAACTCTCTTTCAAAGTATTATACACGATGTTCACTGGCTTTTGTGCCTTGGGCGCCTACTTTTAGGTGGATATCTGTGATTAATTATTCGGTTTCATTTCCTTATTTTAGTTAGTTGTTGTTAAATTACAATGGAAGATAAATAAACCTTAAAGGCACTGAACACGTTTGGAAATTGTCAAAGACCAGTGTTCTCACTTGGTGTATCCCAACATACGCATAAAATAACAAGCATGTGAACATTTGGGCTCAATTGGTCATCGAAGTTGCATGAAAATTATGAAAGAAAAAACACCCTTGTTGTACAAATTTGTGTGCTTTCAGATAGGAATACAAACTTCTTGCAAGAAGTTTTTATTATTTTAGTGAGAAATTACCTCTTTCTCAAAAACTACGTTACTTCAGAGGGAGTCGTTTCCTACAATGTTTTATACTATCAACAGCTCTCCGTTGCTTGTTACCAAGTAAGTTTTGATGCTAATATTTGTTTTGAGTCATTACCAAACGTAGGATACCTTTAACAATTAGAAATTTAAAATAAACCAATTGAGGAATTTTATCCGCTTACTTAGGTTGATATTTGTTAACACATTTGCTTCCTGGTAAACTCCCCTTATAAAGTCAGAGTACCTGCAGACTAGCTTGTAAATTAAACAAAACTCGAAAGTTTTGCTTGCATATCATTTAAATTAGACTCAATTGCATAGTAAACAATGACTCAAAACTGTTCCGGCTAGCTATTTGAATACCATCGAAATTGTCAAGTCTAGAGTGATCACGTGACGTTTGCAGTAGTTTTGCTTCCTGCAAATGAGTGCTATAAAAGTTGGCCCGTGCTCGTAACGCGCCAAATTCTAGTATCCGGGATCTTCATGATGTCTTCGGTCCAAGTAGCTACTTCGATACTGCTGTTATATGCACTTCTGTTTGGTAAGATATATTAGGCCTATAGTTGTTATATAATAAGACCACTTTAAAGGCACTGAACACGATTGGAAATTGTCAAAGACCAGTGTTCTCACTTGGTGTATCCCAACATATGCATAAACTAACAAGCCTGTGAAAATTTGGGCTCAATTGGTCATCGAAGTTGCAAGAAAGTTATGAAAGAAAAAACACCCTTGTTGTACAAATTTGTGTGCTTTCACTTCTTGCAAGAAGTTTTATTATTTTAGTGAGAAATTACCTCTTTCTCAAAAACTACGTTACTTCAGAGGGAGTCGTTTCCTACAATGTTTTATACTATCAACAGCTCTCCGTTGCTTGTTACCTAGTAAGTTTTTATGCTAATATTTGTTTTGAGTCATTACCAAACGTGTACGATACCTTTAACTATTACGAAATACGCCCAATCAATCGGGCTAAATCACAGTCATGTTCAAGCGACGGGTTTTGTAGGTCTAAGGATAATGTGAAAATCACCTATAGTGTTGGGCGACACAGGATTTTGATAACCTTAATCTATGAGCAAGTTCTGGTGCCAATATGTTTTTTACCAATGTGCCAATCAGTAAGATAATTGAAAGCTATCTGGAGAAATTTAAGAAAATTAATATGATGGCCAATACCGTACATTGTATCTGCCCATTACGACGTCATTAGTCAACTTTTGCAATTCAAATCACGCATGCGTGGTCTGCGTTTCACTCGAACGCCTCAAGTCGATTGACTCGCCTCAAGTTGATTGGCTGCATATTGCGCCACAGCAACTTGTAAACCATTACATGGTGCTATGCAAAGGATAGGTCTCATACTTCAACACGTAACTCCACTTACCTTGTAGGAAAAATACTGAGCGCTTTGAGACACCCATCAGGAGTATAAAGCGTATAAGAACTGTGTATTATTATTATTATTATTTATATCTGAGACGGCAATGAGGCGACAACGTAATGGGCAAATAAAATGTGTTTCCCCCATCATGTTCATTTTCTTAAATTTCTCCAGATAACTTTCAATAATCTTACTGATTGGCATTTTGGTAAAAACCTATACCATTCATCGGTAAACATACTCTAGAAATGAGATAATTGTTTAAACTTACTGAACTTTGCGTGTGATTACAAAAGTTTACAAAACTTTCTCCGTCATGTATAACCTAACCGCCATCTTGAAACATTGACGTAACTTCGCGAGTGGACAAGCCAGTCAAACCACGCAGCGTTCGAGTGGCATCTAGTCACCCACCTGTACTTGCTCTATAGCTTTTGACAACTGACTACATTTTTCATTTGGCTTTTGATAATCTCAAATTGGCTAGGCCTACTGAATCAGGAAATGGGCCTAAGGAGCCGCAGAAAATTAAACAACCATGCTTACCTCGTATCCAAAACTGGTTGTTGATCATTTGAAGAATGACGCCGACTCACGATTATAATTGTACAAAATGTAGGCTTACATCTTAAACAACTTTGCTGTCATATTTTATTATCATAAACCGAATTCATCAGAAATATATTTGGTCAATCGCTAATCATGTATTTAAGATACTATGGTTTAGGGTTTTATCATTATTATAATTATAGTAGTAGTATTATTGTTTTAACAAATAATAATAATTACAAATTATAATAATCTAAAAAAAATTATTTTTTAATCAGAATCATCGTCAAACCAAGAAGGCATTATTGTCATTTTCATCTTTGTGGCACTCCGGATCTTTTCTTTGAAGAAGAGTGGGCTGTTGATCATGGGGGGGGGGGGGGTGATAGGTGGGGAGGATTTGAGCGCTGCTGCTTACGCCACTGTCCCCAGCACTCCACTGAAATGCTTACTCACCTTTGGGACATTTTATCCGCTCTATACCCCCCCGCTCCATCTGAGCTGAATCTGTCCAGAAACAATGATAGTGCAAACCAAATTGTCATAATGAGTGAGACTGACCAATTTGATTTTTATTTCAAACTTGACCCCCCCCCCCCCACCCCTGTTCAATCAGACCTTTATCATGGAGATAAAAACGTCAACTCAACAATTTGAACAAACCTGCTAATACAAGCGTTACACAACATTGGTGCAACTACCTTCTTCATAAAACAGGTCTACTTGTAAACAATGCTCTTTGATCGAAACAAGGCAAAGGGACAAAAATAAATGCTGAAGTTTCCACTGCAAACGAAACAAGATGCAATTAAAGTAAACAAGACAAATGGAATGGTTTCAGACGAACTCTTATAAAACAAGTAAGAACTTCATCTTGCTAATAATAGCCCAAAGTACCTGTTTCATAAAAACAGACACAAAACAAACATGCAATATTTCAAGTGCGTGATGCAAGAGTATGCATCACTCGTAGTACTTAATCAAAAAGAGATTGGGGAAGATAACGTACCGACTCTCGGTTTCAGTTAATCATTTTTAAAGGGAGGGTATACCTTTGGTAATCCAAAAATAATGACCATAAAAGCTTACTTGGTTTAAAGACGCTCTGCAGCTGTTGATAATGTACAACTTTTTGAGAAACGATTCCTTTTTAAGGAATGTGGTTTTAAAGAAAAGGATTCAAAAATATTTTCAATCTGAGAAACGTTTCAAATGCACGAAACGTTTCACAGATTGTGTATTCCAATTACGGATTATTCTTCCTGCATGCGTGGACATAACCGCTCCAGATTTTCGGCGATATCTCATAAACGCTACCACCTTTTGAAACGAAATGTTTACAGGTTAGTTGTATTGTATGTCTATCTACATTTATATATGATTAAAACAATCGAACGATTCTAAATACTAAAGGTAAACTTTGCCTTTGAAGTGTGAAGTGGAAAAAGGTACGGTTATTAATATAACTCAGCGTTGAACATTTACGGCAAAGTACCGGTAGGCTATACAGCGAAATATGCGTCAACATTTTTGCTCGAATAGACTCGAAACAAAAACACATCACCGGCGAGTCAAACATTTGTGACAAATATTTATACGGTCCCTCACACGAACAAGCCCATACCCGAATTTCCAGCATGTCAAGTTTCAAGTCCATATTCAATAAACAGTTTGAGTGTTTCGTCTTCTTTGTATCTTTTCTTTCCTGTGTATTAGGACTCTGTCTGGCCAACCCCATCAGCGTGGATATCCAGGGGCCATATGTAGCAGGTAATTCACTCTTCACAGAATAAAAAGCACTCTAAAACTATTTCAACCTGAATCAATTTTCAAGGCTCTCCCTCTATGTCACTTAAAGGCACTGGACACGTTTGGTAATTGTCAAAGACCAGTATTCCCACTTCGTGTGGCCCAACATATGCATAAAATAACAAGCCTGTGAAAATTTGGGATCAATTGGTCATCGAAGTTGCCAAAAAATAATGAAAGAAAAACACCCGTGTTGCACAAATTTGTGTGCTTTCAGATGCCCGAAAAAGGCTTCAGGCCTGAAGTCTTTTTCAGGTTCAAATATTTTAGTGAGAAATATACCTCTTTCTAAAAAACTATGTTATTTCAGAGGGAGTCGTTTCTCACAATGTGTTATACTATCAACAGCTCTCCGTTGCTCGTTACCAAGTAAGTTTTTATGCTACTGAGTAATTACCAAACGTGTCCAGTGCCTTTAAAGCAATTTACAAGTAACTCGTTTCTCGCACCTCTCGTAAAAAAACACCCCATATTTCTGAACATTTAACATTTTCTCAAATATTTCATTCTGGTTGTTGAAACTCTTTTAGAAAATGTGTTTGAGATGTTCTGGGTTTTTATTCTTGTTTTATTCTTAACCTTGAACTTTAAATTGATTTGTTGTGTTACTGTTGTGGGTTTTCCAACTACTAATACTTCTTAGACCAGTATTTCTTTGCGTTCAGTTAATTTTGACCGTGGCAACTCATTGCAAACACAATGATAACTTCGTTATTAGGACAGTTGTCTTCTGGTTTAGTAGTGTAAAGATACTGTAAAGACACGCGGTAAAAAATATCGCACTCGTAATAGACTGTGCAAGTCTCGCGTATATCAGAAACGAGAACAAAACTCGAACGAAGACTTTATTTTTCTATGAAATCAAATATTATTCTTTTTAAATTAGATTTATACACAATTCTTGAAAAGAAAAAATCATAGCAAGTTGTTATAAATAAATTTGCAATTTTTGTATAATACAAATAATTTGGTTAAATTAACATTGAAACAAAGTTACAAAATTGGGATGAGGATGCTTATCGTTAGAAACCCCATTTGCTAATTACGCCCGAATGCATGTGTGCGTCTATCACATTACAACATGCCCGTCAGTTGGGCAGCATTCTTAATTCTGTAAACCGGAAACGGAGGTCAAGTCTTATTCTCGGGCTTTCTTCAATATTTTGTTGAATTGGTTTTACTTTTGTATTGTTTATCACTTAGTATTACATTCCCAACATCATATATAATTTTTCATGGCCATAGACTACATTAAACTAAAATAATTGACGAAACAAAATCCAGCCCACGTAAAACTCCATATTATTGGATGGGACCACAATGGTCCCGGAAGTTCATGCCCGAGACTTGCACAGTTTATTGAACATAATGAGTGTGATGTTTTCACCATGCCTGTTATTTATTTATTTGAGATTCAAATGTCTTTGAATCGTTGACCTTCCAGGACCACCATGTACCAGTGCACCTCTTGGGATGGAGAGTGGAGCTATTCCTGATAACCAGATTACTGCATCCAACTACTATAGCTCTTCATACTACCCAAAATACGCTCGACTTAACACTGGTTAGTCAGATAAAAAGCAACATTTTAGCTTCTAATATAATTTTGTTTTAAGACAAAGTATGATTGTTAAAAAACAAAATGAACTCGATTAGTTTTGGAATATATTCAAAGCTCACTGAAGTTCACAGCAGTGCCAGTGCTCCAGGAATAATATAAAAAAAAGTTCGTATGTCATAGGAAACAGTTTCTAATAACTCCGTTGATTGATTGATTGATTTATTTTTTTTCGATTGCCACTTTTTCAAAAATTATTCAAAATTATGAACTTGCGTAAATGTTTGGCAAAATATAAACTGTATTTAGTTGTTTTCACCAAATTGTATTTTCCAATTGGATGGGACTTCCAAACAGGTTGGTTTATTGTATGTTTTAAAATCAAGTGGATGCGACCGAATTTGATAATTAAAAGTAAACATGATGTACTTCCCCTTAAAAAAGCAACATCAAGCTGTAACAACCATTAACAAAACAAATTAAAGTCAAAGCACAGTGCCAGTGCTCCAGGAATAATATAAAAAAGTTCGTATGTCATAGGAAACAGTTTCTAATAACTCCGTTGATTGATTTATTTATTTATTTATTTTCGATTGCCACTTTCAAAATTATGAACTTGCGTAAATGTTTGGCAAAATATAAACTGTATTTAGTTGTTTTCACCAAATTGTATTTTCCAATTAGATGGGACTTCCAAACAGGTTGGTTTATTGTATGTTTTAAAATCAAGTGGATGCGACTGAATTTGATAATTAAAAATAAACATGATGTACTTCCCCTTAAAAAAACAACATCAAGCTGTAACAACCATTAAAAAAACAAATTAAAGTCAAATTTGAACGGAGTTTCCCAAAATAAACCTTGAAATTATAATATCACGTTTATGGACCTCACTTAATACACAGATAACAACAAATGGTGGCGCCCCCGAACGGCCACGAACTCATGGATTCAAGTTGACCTGGGACTTCCAAGTCCAGCTCTTACTGGAGTAATTGTACAGGGGACCACAAGTTACTTTGTTAGAACCTTCAGTGTGCAGTACAGCGATACTGGATCTTCTGATAGCTGGAAGGATTTCGACGATGAGGACGGAAATACTTTACAGGTGAGAGAGCCTGGATGCGAAACTCGGTCATAAAAAGATACACTATTTAAAAAATAATTCACAACATGACAAATTACTTCTAAAAAAGACCCATCATCTTTTATCATGAGATGGAAATGAAGAGACACGGGAAGGAGGCCTATCCCTCTCATTTGGAGGATCTGCCAATATACATATATAATAATAACAAATGCAATCAATGAAAAATGAAAAATAAAATAAAGTCTCCTTTGGTTTAATTTCTCCAATACAATATATACAAAATATGCAAATAATGCAAAAATAATAATAATATACACTACACAACACTACAATGCACTGTCAAAAAAAAGGTCAGCACACACGTACACACCGGACGGCACGTGTGACGTGACGGTGCTGCCTGTCAAACACACACACACAAATACATCCGATCAAAATGAGAAAAATAAAAAATCAAAAAGTTCAGGTATAAAAATGAGGGTTTGCATACAAAATAATACTCACTCATCTCTACACCTCTATTACTCCCATATAAATAGCTTTTACGCAGCCATGACAATAATGCTCCCAAAATAAAATAAAAAATAAATAAAAACTCAAATGAATGTGAGCACGAAGATAGAAAAGAAAAGAAGAAGAGATACACAACAAACACCCAAAAGTAAACTTAATATAAACACTGAGGCACACTAATTTTCCCCACAGGTTCCCACTTATGACACTTACTGACCCTGAGTGGTCCAAAATCCAAACACAATAAAAACTTTTATATTTGAGGTAGATTGAGGTAGATCACATGGATCAATGTCAGGTAGTCACTACACACTAAACTCAAAACAAACAAATAAAAGTGTGACCTTGAAAATAAAAGTGTGACCTACATTATTTTATACAAAAACACATTATTTTATACAATTTACAACTTAAACCTAAATTTATTTGACTTAATAAAATAAAATGACTTACAAAATGATATCTCACAATAAAAAACAACATACATATCCACTGAAAGGAAATAATCCAATCTTTAGTTTAAGGTTATTGGAAGCCAATTGATGCTAAAGCAAATAGAATTCCAACGCCACCATGCAGTAGCTCTAGTGGAGTTCAACCCGGTCATTTTCGGAACTCCTTATTTTGATTGCCTTTTTGTTGTTCATGCATCCAGTTGACTAACTACGTTAATTTAGCTGACTTACTTTCTCTTTATGATAATTATTGCCGCGAGTCTTTGAAAAGATGACGTCCTTGTATGATGTATATATCGTGTATTAAAGTGCTTCTGTTAAAAATCACAGTTCAATGGGAATGACAATTCTGGTCGACAAGTGACTGTTAACTTTCCTGTGACGCTGAGAGCACGATTTTTGCGGCTGTTACCACTCACGTGGCAGGGCGGTTCTTGTTTACTTTTGGACTTCGAAGTGCTTGGGTGTCGAGGTAATATTAAAAAAATGTATAATGATTATTATTATATTATTATATAGTTCTGGTAATGCAACCAAGGATGCTTCAGTGAACTTAATCACTGTAGCTCGCAAGCCTGAGGAAACCTGTCAACAAGGGTGCTTGCTATGTGAACCAGAAACACCGGGGTTAACCCCTACTCTTCCACGATACGTGTTCTGGGTTCTTCTACGTGCACTACTAATCCTAGTACACGGGACCTAGGGCTGTCCCATCCGAAGGAAAAAGCAATCATGGTAAACTATCTTGCTCAAGGACACAAGTGCCACGACCTGGACTCGAACCCACACTGTGCTGATCAAAAACACTAGAGCGTGAGTCCAGTGCTCTTAACCGCTCATGCAGTAGCTTGACTTTTTTAGCTGACAGTTTGCAGGGTTTTTTCAAATTATAAATGCGTTGTCTCTGTCTTTGATTAGTAATTCCTTTGTCTTTTATGTTTTTTTAAAAGATGGTATCATTCGGTTAGTGGGAGGTGATGACGCACTTAGTGGTCGAGTAGAGATTTACCATGACGATGGTTGGGGTGCGGTTTGTGATACCAACTGGGACTTCAAGGATGCGACTACTGTGTGCAGGCAGCTCGGTTATATTGAAGCGAGCGAGGCAAAGAACGGATCGTTCTTTGGAGGGACACAACTTCCCACAGTGATGGATCGCGTTGCTTGCAAAGGGACAGAGCCTTACATCGCCGAATGTTCTTTTGTATGTGACGGATTTCAGCCGTGTAACAGCACAGCGGGAGTTGTCTGTAAACCAAGTAAGGAACCGTACACTCTAAAAAAAACTCCCGGGTCAGAATTGATCCGGATCGGGTGGGGCTTGACCCATTACCGGTGTTCTGGGAAAAATCTGTCCCCCCGAAGATTCTGTCCACCATAATGAAAAACTTATTAATTGCTGGAGGAGGTTGGTTCACAAGAGGGCGCTATCAGAAATATGTGTACACAGTTCGACATATGGGGGCGGGGGGGACATACAGAATCTCCGGGGGGAGGCAGAATTTCCTGCCACACCGGGTCAGGCTGACCCGGATAGTGGTTTAAAAATTTGATATTTAACTTGGATTCTGCGTCATTTCGACCCTTTTTGGTGTCATGTTGACATTGATTCCGGGTCATACTGATAAAGAAATGGGTCAGGTCCCACGGGACACAGATCCAGGTCAATTCTGACTGGGGAGTTTTTAGAATGTAACTTCCTCCGTTCGTTGCAATGTTGTGTAATAAAATGAGTACGTGTTCCAAGCCTGTCTCTTCAGACGAGATGTAAGAAACTGATCTTGGTCCAATGAGCTGCTGAAGCAGACAGTTTTTTCATTTGTTTTGTCAACAAAACTTAGCCGGTGTGCCAGGAGATTCTGGTGTGTCCCCCCCCCCCCCCCCAATACGGTGAATTGTGTAGAAATTTCGTCTGATAGCGCCCTCTTTTGAATCAACTGCCTTTAATTTACCCAATGGAGGACACACACACACCGGGGAAAAAACCTTATGACACCGGGCGGAAGCCAGTCACAGTCGGTATGTTTGATAATGTATTTTGGCTGGTAACCCTAGTCTGGTAAGCAAAATTGTTTTGTGCTGAGCTACTTTCTGTGTTTATAAAGCAGCTCTATAAAATTGGGTCCCAGGATGTGGGGTTAGAAATTGAGGATGTCATCCAGATATTTTTAGAATATAGTTTCTGGCTCAAAAGTGCATTGCAACTTTTTCTTCACATTTCCCTATTTTAATTTTCGTTAAATATTATTGATCTGATTCGATGTTCAACAAAATCATGTTTTTCCACCTCATTGTGTCTTGCGTGTTTGAACGGTTGGTCCCCGACTATAAGCAATGATCCAAAATACATGTGAACCAAAGAATTCCATATAATGTTCGTCTAATAACCGTTCTTAATACCTTTTTTATGCGACTTGTCGGTTTAGATTTAGAAGCAAACAAGATGATCCCTTTAATTGATATAATTTTTGTCTTATTCTAAAATGTAAAGATACCATTCGACTAGCGGGTGCGTCTAATGATACCGCAAGTGGGCGTGTGGAGATTTACAAGGACGGTTATTGGGGTGCGATCTGTGACAACGACTGGGACATCACTGATGCTGGGGTGGCCTGCAGGCAACTGGGCTTTGCTGGGGCAGAGGAGGCCAAGTCTGGTGGCTATCAGGCGAGCGGTCCCATGAGATTCATGCATGGGTTAATGTGTGATGGCTCGGAGGTCAAGATCACCGACTGTCCGTCGCGATGCTGGGATGAGCCGAAATGCAACAGCACAGAAACTGCTGGAGTCGTCTGTTTTCAAGGTAAGTTTCAGCAGATGAAATATTGCGATTTTTGTTTTTCGACAACTTGCAACCATTTTGGGAATGTTATGACACATTTCCGGTGCATTTGAGGAGCTTAATAAAGTGTTTTTGATGGAGATTAACAACTAATGATGTCAGTTCTACCAAACTGAATTTTTTGTCCTGGTACTTTTACTATTTTCTCAAAATGCATCAAAAGTTCGTTTGAGTTCGTTCTGCAAATATCGGTAAATACTTAAAATGTGGACAATATGATTATGTTTAATTGCCTCCATTGAGGAAAATCTGAAAATAGGCCAAAGCTTCAATTCAAATTGAGGCGGAACCGATCTGCAACTGTTTGCGCTTTATAAATCTCTCTTTATTATTATTAAATTAATACAGTTTTCTTCTTATTATGTTTGTTTCCTTCTGTTCTCGTATGCAGGAACTGCCAAACCCCAGATTGGACAGGACTTGTTTCCTCTGCAGTAGCTCCCCAGGAGTTCATAATCTACAAGCGCATTAGCCTAAACTTAAAAATACGCTTTAATTAAAATACTTGCAAATAAAACATATTATGCAGCGTACTTGTAATGTGTTAGGAAGAGATGCAGTTTTGAATTCAAATTTTCTCAGTTTTGTAAATTTGAGTCTATAATACATACTCCATTGCTCAATTTTATGACACAAAATTGGCAAAAGCAATTCCCGTAACGGTGTAATTTGTTGAAACTTCAAAATACTTTCAAAAGGTCACAGACAGGATCATTACCCAACTCGCGTACATACGAAATCTCACGTCATAAGTTGTCACTGTTTCAGCCTTTACATGATTGGGTTTGGTTGCAGATCTATAGGGTTTCACAATCTTTATCCGAGCATTTTCGTAAGCCTCCAAGGTCTTACAATACAGCAGTATTGTTACACAACGTACCCGAATAATGAAGAGGATCATCAGTAAAATCATAGTCGCATATAGTTTTATGTTTGGGCCCTACATTATAATGTGCCCTAATCATTTTTATCTGCCGTATTTAATGAAGGAAATTTGAATGAGCATTAGACGATTACTGCAATTTGATTGTTGAGATTGAACTAAAAATCGTATAGTATACTGCTTATACATCAGACTATGGTCATAATTGAATTGTAGTCACGCTATGTAGACACTCCGCATCAGATAACTATTTTATCAACAATGCTCTTAGAGGAATCGTTGTTTTATGTACCACAAAACTTAAACGGAACTCCATTTTCAATAAGAATTGTTGCCAATTTTGTAATGTCACGACCCATCATCAGATAAGTCAGTATGATGCAGTAGTTCACATGACGGAGTGATGCAATAAAAAGACGCATTGTGAAAAGTGGGGTCATAGATTGGTAAGTGGGGGCCTACTCCAACAATTAATGACCATACAAACTTACTTGATGAGAAGCACTGCATCTATTCACAGTTTAAACTATTGTGAGAAGGGATTCCCTCCGGAGATGGTTTGGATAACTTTAACCCCAAAACATTTGAATCTGAGAAACGATTTTTCAGATTTATGAGGGTTGTTGGTGTGTCGTTCGCGAATGCTGCGGCCAGAGATGCGGTTGGTATACCCGCTGTCACCTCGCTATAACGTGGATGGATTCGACTTGCGTTTGAAATACCATGACATTTTTTTTCTCAGCATGTAGACACTGTATTCAGCTGAAACTTCCACGTGACTTTAATTGTATCTTTTAATTTGCTAACAAATAACCAATCTATGATGCTACCTTTAAGTAAAATAGGTCGAAACCGACGGTTATGTTTTCACACGAACTGTAAAACTTAACTGCAAACTGCATGGCACTGCTCTCTACCTTCTCCCGGGCAATATAAGTATATTATAGACTTGATTTCTGGTCTGACATTAAAGTTCTGTAACCTTGTCCTATTGCATAGAAAGCGACTTGTTCCAATGCCTAACAGGGTTAGAGGTTTCACAAGCCACAATAAGGCCCTATTTCAGGAAATGCTTCCCTGGCTCGCATCACGTAATAAAATACTCCAATCGTAGACTTGTTAGCAAGTCTACCAAAAACTCAGCACCAATGTCTGTCGTTTTTTTGTATAATAACTTAAAATAAGTTAATTGCAGGCTTATTCAATGTGGATTGGTTTGATTTAAAGTTGCTAAGCACTTAATGTAATATAATCATGATATTTATTTTCCACACCATGACTCGAATCACAGACATTCGATGAAACCGCTTCTCGGATGGTATTCCAGATTTAACTTTAATTTACTTGTGTGGTAGTTTTAGTCGGATCTTTATTAAGCTACCCCCCACCCACATTTTAACAGAACTTTACTTTCTTGAATCAAAATAAGAGCGGATCAATTTCACTCTATTGTCCCAATTATCTTAAAGGGTCTATATTATTATACGTTTGGTAATTGGAACCCACTGTTTGTTTCAATCCTATATAGTTGTAGATATATACCATAAAAACTAACCTGTGAAAATTTCATTTCAAAAGGGGGTAGCGTTTTTGAGATATTGCCAAAAATCTGGAGCAGTTATGCTTCCACTCATGAAGAATAATCTGCATTGGAATACACAATCTGAGAAACTTTACTTTCTCATATTTAAATGTTTGGGGATAAAAAGTGATATCTTTTTCATAACCGCAGTACTTCGAAGTGAAACGTTTCTGAAAATGCATTATACCCTTCAAAGCATGCTGTACCTAGCCTGAGTATAGTTTTTATTGCCATTAATTTTCAGAGTCATTATCAAACGTATACAGACCCTTTGAGACGTTTTTTCTAATTGTTCAACAATTTACTCAGTGCTTCTGTCATAATAAAATTTCGATCCTCATACTTCATGTAGCAATGATATGTAAAACGAATATTACTAGTTTGGTACTTGGTGTAAGCCCTAATATCAAAAGGAAAAAACATTGAGAAAAACAGTAACGCGAATTATTGCTCTAGGCCTATATTTATAACGCTCAGCTTGCGATCTTTCCTTCTTCTTTCTTTATCATTAATAATATCGGCCTAAAAGACATTTCTTGTAGTAAAAAAATACTGTTTCCATTGATACTTTAGTAAAGTCTAAATTTAAAATGTCATTGACAAAATAAAACTCTTTGGTAAACTCGCAAATTAAAAGTCCTCGTTTTGATTTTGTCACAATTTTCCCCGCGAGAGGGCGCTATCATCCACGAGACGCTCTCACAAAATCATCATTGATTTTTCGATATTTTTATAATGATAGGCCTAACAGGTACAAAACAGGTACAGAAAAATTTATCATACTTTCCCAACTCCCTGGGGAGCATCTTATATGTACAACCGATTTATTGTCCATCAGTATCGTCTCTGCTATGGTTAAAGGTAATGTACACTTTTGGTAACAGCTCAAAATCAGTGTCCACATTTTGTGTGATTCAACATGCATGAACAAACAAACCTGGTCATCGAGGTCACGAGAAAATAGTGACAGAGAATGTGTTTTCTGTTTTTTTCAACCATCGAGTTTTTATCACGCGTGATAAAAGCTATTGTTTCACTCATTTCTCAGAAACGATAGCATTTTAGGCAGAAATATTTTAAGGAACCCTTTCTACCGTTTCTTACTTTAAATCACTGTAAGTTATGTGTGAATCTGTACACATTTGTGTTTTTCGATCTTACCAATAGTGTACAGGGCCTTTAAGAGAAGCAACTTGTGGTTAAAGGCATCGTACACGTTTGGTAATTGTCAAAGACCACTGTTCTCACTTGGTGTATCCCAATGCATAAAATAACAAGCCTGTGAAAATTTGGGCTCAATTGGTCATCGACGTTGCAAGAAAATAATGAAAGAAAAAAACACCCTTGTTGTACAAAATTGTCTGCTTTCAGATAGGAATAAAAACTTCTTGCAAGTTTTTATTATTTTAGTGATAAATTACCTCAAAAACTACGTTACTACTTTAGAGGGAGTCGTTTCTCACAATGTATTATACTATCAACAGCTCTCTGTTGCTCGTTACCAAGTCAGTTTTATGCTCATATATATTTTGAGTAATTACCAAACGTGTAGGCCTACGATGCCTTTAAGTGTTTTGCTCATGACGTGATAATTGTGAACCTACTGCATGCGATTCTAGAATCTGAGAATTATTCAAATTCACGCCTCTAAATTTGGTTTTGCAAATAATGGTCCAAATTGTATTTTTAGTCATGAATAACATTGGCGTGGCAATATTCACGACTTAGGCCCTATAGGGATCAATTTGTGAGAATATTGTCGTCAATGTTCACGACTTGAGGCCCAAATCGTGAATTGTCATGAATATTGGCGTCAATATTTACGACTTACGGCACTGAAAATTAATTTTGTCGGAAATATTGGCGTCAATATTCATGACAAACAAGTTGACGACTTTGGCCTCTAGTCGTGAATGTTTGGCGAAAATTCATGACAAATATCACGAATTGTGTCCCAGCAGTTGGACACACGCTTGATTAGGTTACCTGACCCCGAGACCAGGCCTTTGTTCTGACCCATTGTCGATGTCTCTTCAAGTTCAGGGCGACCATATTCACCGGATAATGAGGAATTGATCTCAATAGATGCAATCAATTATGGGCGTAACTAATTTTCAAATTGTGTTATAAAGTTCAGAGACTCATGATTTCGTTCCTCCATGATTTAATGAAGGTGGTTTTTCTATTTTATATGTTTTTTGTCTTTGGATTATTCATAGTTTATTTTCCTTCGACCTCAATTGGTTTTTTGGGAGGGGCACACGAGTCCCGGGGGGGGGGTCCACAACCCCAGCCTCCTCTTGTTTCTACAACGAGTTCGACAGGCCAAAGCTTTTTAGTTTCAGTTATTATTTGTGGTTTAACTTCGAGTTTCATTTTAAAATAATTACTTTCTCAAAAGTGTTGCGGCAAGTTGTGCGGAGCAAGGTAGGTGGAGCGGGTTTTAGCAGCAGCATTGACGCCCGTCGAGAGATGTCTTATTTTATAATTATAATAATTTTTTGTTTTGCATTATCGATGAGGTCGCACCATCACATTGGGAAAAAAAATTGAGCGCACGGGGGCCATATTGGATTAGAGAATGCAATTCATTTGCGCGGCGTGAAAGTGCTAGTGCTATAATGTGTCATGCAGGCTGCCGGGGACAGTCAGGACTAGGAAGGTTTTTTGTTGTTTTCTCGGCAGCAGCGTGTCAACACCGCAACTGAGCCCAACTATGACCAGTCGACCGTGAAGTAGAGAACACCGACCTCCTTTGGTCAAACGCTAGCAATAAACAATGTACAGCCCGCGACAATCACCACTACCGCACGACCACGGTAGTGGAGGAGCGGGTGACCGGGACGCCGGTAGTTCAAGCCGCAGTAGCTCTGCATCGGGATCGGCCACATCAGGGACCCGTTCGCCGTCGCGTTCAGCTGCTCGTATGCGTTCTTCTCGCCCGGACGTGAGCTCTTCCATGACTTCACTACCAATGGAGACTGTTCAGTCGTTAAATGCTGCCTATAATGCCGGGCCCATGTACATTGGAGAGGGGATTGGTAGCCCGGTGCAGGGGAGATCGTCCCCGGTGTCGAGCGGAGGGGCGAGTGGCAAATCCAACTCGCTGTCACCTCGGAATTCACCGACCCCAAGGTACAATGTGCTCATACGACTCATCATGTTGGCATGTCTGGCCGTTTATTTTCTACCTCCATGGTCTGGTTTTGTTATTATTTATAGTCATGATGTGTATACAATTTTGGCTAGGCTTTAAAAAGGGGCAGTAAAGCTAGTCAGTCGTTGTCTGTATAAATATGTGTGCGTTTTTGAAAGATGATTTATTTTGTAACATACAGCATGTACAGACTTTGAAGATCATGAACAAATATTGACTATCATAGTGCTACACTGGTCTAGCTCAGCCCTCAGGTTGGACTCCTCCGTTGCATACAAGTGGTGCATGAAATGATGAATTGAAGGTGAGGAGTCGAACCTGGGCTAATCCTACGTAGTACTAGTAGTAGTACGTACATGTATACCTACCCTAGACCCAGTAACTCACTGGGGCGCTGTACTTCTTTTTCAAAATTTTTACTTCAGCGGTCGAAGTCAAAATTTGTTAAAAAGGAGTAGAGCGCCCCGGCCAGCATGGAGGAATAAGAGCGGCCAGTTACTGGGTAAGTTAGAAGACCCAGTAGTAACTTAGGCGCTACTATAGCTGGGTTTTTTTAAGGCGCTATTATAGCTGGTTTTTTTTCAAAATGTTGACATCTGCGGTCGTACCATCAGATGTCAAAATTGTAAAAAATGGAGTATACAGCAACCCAGATACTGGGTCTATACCCTAGTATTACTTGCAGTAAGCTGGCCCTCTATTCATTATTGAATAGTGTACAAGCTCAGTGACTCACTGAGCTTGTACACATATTCCACTGACAGTGCAGTTCTTTTTCCTCCCTCATTGGTGAGTTGAAGTGTGTGATCATATGACAGAGAGGTAGTCATATGATTCGGGAATAGATGCTGAATCCGATTGCAAGTTTTTCACTGCAATTACATGTACTAATGCCTGTACTCAGTCAGAGTATAACCATAGAGATAGGACCACTGAAGGAGTTACAATTCTCTTACTTCAGAGGAATCATGATCACCGCCGCAAATACCTTGCAGTCATATGCTAATCATATTGTGACTACTGACACAAACATCCACCTTGCGGTCAGCCAATTGTCCATAGCAGAGCTGCGCAGTGAATTTTGGGTAATCGGCGTGCGCAGAACCCCAAACCAGTAGTTCTGCTGAATGAAAGCGTTTCAGGAAAAGAATATTCACAGTCTTAAAATGTTTGGATTTGTGGTTTGGAGTTGGCTAAGGTTGGCCACATCATCAATTAACATGTTCAACAAGAAAAACTCACTCCCTTCCAGATGCACACTTTTTTGACTCAGAAAATCCATGGAAATTGTATATATGTCAGTTTTAACAAAAGTCATAATTCTTGCATGAATTTTGAAGATTTTTGTGTATATTCTCTTAGCCTTGGTTGATTTTCAAAAACAAAACATTGACGGAAACTTGTCATTAAAATCTTCGCGATTGCGTGCGTCTTTATGAACCAGGGTGAACTGTACTCGACTGCGCATTCGATGAAGTCTTATTTGACGCGAAATATCTACTCCATTATTGTGGAATATCTTGCAGCGAAATGACGTCAGAAAATATGACACAGTATTCTTCAACACAGGTCCCAAATGAGCTGTAGTTTACCAGTGTAAAATGCGGCGTTGCACATGCTACACAAAGGGTTCGTTTGGCTCATTGATCACTATTGTTACTGCCGGGGAGGTTCGAACTCCTTCCGTGGTCCTATCTCTATGGTATAACTATGACCAAAATAAATCTGGGTTAATTATAGTCTTGCGAAGGCACAGGCTATCCTACACCAACTTAAAACTTTTGTCACCGCTCTCCACTAGTCCCCATCAAGCAATAGTAATTTAATCAACATTAAATACTGATTTCTTATGTTATTCTAACTTCCAAACTATGGCATTTTACAACTTTATTTATGGATTATTTAGGCATACTTTTAAAATTACTAATGATATGGAACCATTTACTGTATCATTCTTTCTCAACGTCCTGAGGAACATCTACATATGTACAACTGTAAAGAAAGGACAAGCTGCTTCATTTTCTAACAATATCGTCTCAGCTCTTGCAGGTTCCCATTTATATACCTGGGTTAAGAGAAGCAACTTATGGATAAGAGTATTGCTCAAGGACACAAGTGTCAAATAATCAAATCTGATAGGAATGTTTATGAATGATTTCATGAAACGAAGCAAGCATAATACAGCACCTTGACAACAAATTGAAAGTAAGGTGAGGTTGCGCATATTGCTGCCAGACCATGCCAGAAACACTGATGGCGAGTCCCTTCACATTACTATACTTGGTTCTCATGCATTACACTGTGCACAACACATGGGACCTACGGCTTCACATCCCATTTGAAGGATGAAGCAATAATGGTGTCTTGCTTAAGGACACTAAGACTAAAACCCACACTCCGATGACAAGGTCGAGTACGATGTGCTAGACTGCTTGGCCACGACACACAATAAAACTATATTGGTCATAATGTAATGAATTGAGAACTGCGTTGATAACTCTGCAGTCAATCTGCAGGGCCCAATTTCATAAAGCTGCTTAACGGCCGTTTTGTGCTTACTGCGTGAGTTTCCATTTCATAGCGCTGCTAACCGTAAGCACACGAAAGGGCATGCTAACCTTTCGGTGCTTACTGTATGAAAATGAATGACGTAACAATGCAAATTCATGGTGAACGCGCAAGCTGGCCGCCTAATTTTCTTGCTAACCTGTGAAATATGCTTAGGAAATGTTTCTGCTAGTTAGCACAAAAGTTTGCTTACCGTTAAGCAGCGCTATGAAATTGGCCCCAGATTACATTGTAAAGTTTTGATAATCACCCTTTGATCTTTATTTCCTCAGCCGTTCCAGTAGTCTTGGATCGAGTCAGGGATTCCAGGGCTCCCCACTCACCGGGTCAGACGGTGCTGAACCCCAGGGAGACCATCTCGCATCCAATAACTCCAACTCCACGCACCACCCAGAGGACATGCGCCCACCCCGAGAGGCCATGCTCCTGGATGTACACACCCAACTAAGAGAATACCAGCTTGAGAACGCCTCTCTCAAGCAAGAACTTGAGGCTAAGGAGACTAAGTTAGCCTCCAGTATGAACAGTATTAAGACATTCTGGAGTCCGGAATTAAAGAAAGAGAGAGCAGCTAGGAAAGAGGAAGCCACCAGGATGCAAGTATTGAAGGATCAATTCCGCATAACCATGGAGGAAAACCAGGTATACATTGTCTTGTCTAGGCCTTGTTTTCCTCCTTGTGGCGTTCATGATAATGTGCCAAATTTTCATGGTTTTAAAGGCAGGGTGTACTTTTGGTAATTACTCCACAAGTTAATGACCATAAAAACTTACTTGGTAAAGAGCAATGGAAAGCTGTTGATATTATAGAACATTAACTGACCCCCTTTAAAGTAATGTAGTTTTAGAGGAAGAGGTAATTTTTCACCCAACCATTTGAATCTGAGAGAGGCTTCAGTCCAAGGCATCTGAAAGCATACATTTCTATGCAACAAGGTTTTTTTCTTCTTTCATTATTGTTTTGCAACTCCGATGATCAATTGAGCCCAAGTTATTACAGGTTTGTTATTTTTAATGCATATATGGTGGGATACAATACAACAAGTGAGGATACTGGTCTTTGACAATTACCAAAAGTATACCCTGTCTTTACAGGAAACAAATTGAATTTACCATTGAATGATATTATGCGTTTGAAGTAAATGCTTCTCTCACATGTACTATGTACTATGTATGAAGGTGTGGTATGGACAGGGTTCTCCCCATGTACAAACTACATACATGTAGCATATAGGGCAGATACGCAAGAATTGCGTGCCCATACGCGCACATTTCAGCCGATACTCAAACCAAAAATTAAAATATTAAAAATTAACAAAAATCATCAAGAGAAACCATAGAATACTCTATATTGCAAAGTACATGTAGGGCTTTTAAAACCAAGTTAAACACCAAGTAGAACACATTCAGAAGACCTTGTTTCAATTCAGCGTACTTCGGCCAAGCATCCACAAATTTGGGTCCAGAATGCCCCACAGTTTTGAAAAATCCTGGGGAGAACCCTGATGGATTTTTGCCTTTGAACATTGTACATGCACAGAACATGTATTGCATTTAAAGGTAAGGTCATGTAGATTGGTTTTTGTCAACGTAATGCTGACTTATGGGCAAAAATATCAAGAAAGATACAATGAAAATCACCTACAGTAGGTGAAAGTTTCAGCTGAATACAGTGAGAAAACAGGAAAAACCTGTCACACATATTTTTTCTTCAAGAACATTGATCCATCTGGTTTAGCAAGGACAAGGTGACAGCGGGTACTAACCGCGTCACTGACCGCAGCATTCATGAAAGAACTCCAGGGAAGTTTGAATCGATCTTTGGAGATTCAAATTTGTTGACATACTTTTATTGGTTTCTAATCAACGGGGGCACTCCAGACCAAATAATTTCGCAGGATGTTCACTACCATTACCATCTTTTGTAACAATTAGGCTTTCTGATGAAAATTACACAATTTATTTTCAAGGTCATTACCAAAGTATGACCCCACCTGTCGTACACTACATTGAATTCGTGGGGTTAGTTCAAAAATGAAATATTGGATGTGAAAAACCTTTTATAAAGCACAATACATTTGCATAGTAGATTTTGTATGATTGCAAACATCATAGTTTATTGTAAGTCTCTAAAATTAGTATACTTAGAAAAACCTATGCTCTTGCACAGAGCCTCTCTTGAGCGATTGAGACATTTTAGGACAAATAATATCAAGTTAAGCAAAATGTTTGCTCTGAAAAGTATTATAATATTGAACACAAAACTACACATACTGTACGTGGTTGGTAATCTTTTCAACAAGTGGCTGTACATGAAAGGAATGTGTAGGGTGCAGAAATTTACAAGGGAACCTATACATCATGTACAATGTATGTAAGCGTTGTCATGGAATTGGGGCCCTTCTTGCATACATTTATTGTATCCGTTTGTTTTTAGCCGACATTGTGCAAAGAAGACGTGGCTTGTTTTGTCCAGAACTGTCAATAGATGGATTGCACATGACGTCATTGACTGCCATCTTAGATGACAAACAATGGAAGCGTGTACGCGCTGCGCACAACTGTCAGCCATTCATAGCCTTTCATGCGAGCTAACGATGGCGGCCAATGCAAGGGGTCTATTAGTAGATTGAGTATTTGCCGTAAAACTGACAAGGCCAGACAAGATAAGACAATAGAAGCGCCAGAATCGGTTCATTTTACTGGTACTTAGCTAACTGCCGATTATTACTCTTAGCCAAGGATCAATATTGACAGTTACATTAAAGTCCAAGACAAATAGACTCCACTTTACTTGGGCACCCCATTAGTAACAATTAAGACAATTTATCATGGTGCAAATTTCCATCCTATTTTATTTCATTACACATCCAACGGTGCAAGTCATAAAAAAGGATGAACAGGAGACGATGAAGAAATGTTCAATTTTAGATGTGGGAGGGAAACCCCAAATGGGAGAAAACCCATTCAATCAGGTAGGGTCTGAAAACGCCCTCCACATGCAGGGCTCCGATTCGAGGACCGTCCAACATTAACTAAACAGTAGATCTTGAAGAACAACTTAAACAACATGAATTAATGTATGTTCTTGTAAAGGTTGAATTCAATGTCAATTTTGGGGACTGCTGTGCTGATAACAGCATCGTTTGTTTGTTGCACATTTCAAGGCATCCTGTGAAAAATATCTTATTGCGCATCCGTGGTAGCTCTCACTGCACCTTGGTCCTCGGTCTCTGCTTGTTTCCCTCGCGTGAAAAGGGCTATACCCCGACAACTGAGTTTTCAATTTGTCATTAGTATCCTCGTGACAAACACACAATGTACTATACAGTACATAATACCATTATCAAATTTAAGAAAAGGTGTTAGAAGTAGGAAGTAGACCCAGATACTGAGATGTAGTTTGATTTTAAGTACATGTAGGGAACAGATCAATAGTATAATTTACACAGTACCCTGTAGTCCTGTCTTTGTGATACATATCTTTAAATTGATAGTGTTGTCAAGGAGGAAGTCTTTAAAGTGGCAAACAGTGGGAAAATATCTGTTTAAATAAAAGGTTTTGGATTATAACAAAAGTAATGATGTACACATGTACGGTACTGCCAACATGCATGTTAGTTACAAAAATGCAGTACAATAATGGTCAAACATTTTGCAAAAGGATATATATATTGCACATGTAATTCAACCCACAGTGTCTATTTATTGCGTACATTGGAAAATGTACACTTGGATGCAAACTAAGTTTTAGTGTTATGGCAGCTCACCCTTAACACTAGCCGGGCATATAGTAAAAACTGCTACTGACTAGTAAACACATCTTCTTAACTTGCCCGGTGGGCTACTAAAAACTGTGCAACCTCCTTGTTTATAATGCTCAATAATAATTTGTTATACTTGTAAGGGTTTTTTTCTGGAAACTTTGGAGGCACCCAGCTCCACTGCATTCAAAAGGAGTTACTTTGGTAGCATAAGAGCAACTTTTCTGACAGTTTGGGGAATTTGTACTAGGTTCCTTCTTAGAGAATGCTACATTCATGACATTAGGAATTGTGGCCAATTTTCATAGAGCTACATGTACGTTTAAGCACAAAAAAAACTAGCTAAGCACAACAAAATTGTGCATACATATACATGTACCAGAAAAAGGTTACCAACTAAAATACCATTTCATGTGTAGCATCTGTGACTGATATCCTGCATTTTTTTCCTTAGCATAATTTTTTTTTAAAGCAATGTTTTCAGCTTTAAAGGTAGCTCTATGAAATTGGGCCTTGGTTGCCTCTAATAAACTGCCTCATGTGACAAACACTGACATGGTCCAAGGATTAGCACTGACATGAATGATGAAAGTGTCCAGGGAATACTTCTTATACTCGCATTAAAAGTGGTTTAAAAGATCTAATGAATTACCCTCTCATTGTAAATTACTCCAGACCGCCACATGATTGTATCTTTAAAGGTATCGTACACGTTTGGTAATGACTCAAAACAAATACTAGCATAAAAACTTACTTGGTAACAAGCAACGGAGAGCTGTTGATAGTATAAAACATTGTAGGAAACGACTCCCTCTGAAGTAACGTAGTTTTTGAGAAAGAGGTAATTTCTCACTAAAATAATAAAAACTTCTTGCAAGGAGTTTTTATTCCTATCTGAAAGCACACAATTGTACAACAAGGGTGTTTTTTCTTTCATCATTTTCTTGCAACTTTGATGACCAATTGAGCCCAAATTCTCACAGGCTTGTTATTTTATGCATATGTTGGGATACACCAAGTGAGAACACTGGTCTTTGACAATTTCCAAACGTGTTCATTGCCTTTAAATAAGCTGCTGGCTCCATCATGCTTGGCATTGTGTTAACAAGACCTGCCACTGGATGATGAGGCAATGTCATCCGCCATGTGAGGAGGCAGGTTGCTGCAGCTGGTATCATTGTAGCATGACCTCTAGTCCGAGGTCACATAACACTGGATGTATTGTAATGAAATTTAGGAATTATGGGAACTAAGACAAGTCTGATAGACACTTTTAACTAATGACTAGCATGATTGGGTGGGACCACTGGGAGATACTGTACAGTCATTGTACATGTATGAACATCACATGTTACAGCCAGTCCATGATACAAATTGATCCACAATTTAAGGTGTTTTTTTTTTTTTTAAATCTCCTGGTAATAAATCTAAGAGATCCTCAAGAGCCACTCGCACTGTAAAAAAGAAGATGATGAAGAAATGTTTAGTTTTAGTTGTGAGAGGAAAACTCCCTGGGGAAAACCCACATGTCAGCATACGTACGTACAATGTACATAATGTATGTTAAAGGTAGAAACTGAAAACCCAATCAACATTCAAGGCTCCGGGTCTGAGGCAGGATTCGAACCAGGGTCCATATAGGGGAAAGGCAGGGCAACAAATACATGTAGCTAATCTGATCCCCATGTTCATCATGGTGCGTAATGTCACAATCAAGAAACAACCTAAATGTACAGTACATAAAACATGTGTGCAGTACATGTGTGCAGTACATGTGTGTGCAGTGTGTGTGCAGTACGTGTGTAGGCTTAACCACTTGGCGTTGATGTTTCAAAATAAATTCAGTGTCCAGGGACAGGATAAATTGTTGAGAACTGGCAGAATCATTTGTTTTTGAGAATATTATTGTCACAATGAAACCCTGACTATTAAAACAAAGGAAAGACAACAAAGGTTCTCATAAAATGCACCAGGATTTGTTGTTCTCTTTTGAGAAAATTCACCATGAATTACAAAACCTGGGCCCTACTGTATAAGGCACGCCTGATAACCCGCCATGGTTTGCTGGAATCTTGGACCACTCTGATGTACATGTACCCTCCCATTGAGCCGAATACAATTATTTATAAACAATAGTGGCAGCCTATCAAATCTTGTTATCCTTGTTTGTATGTCAACAAAAAGACGAAGTTCTAGAATCGGGGATTAGGCCTACACAATAACCCCCAGGAAAAAGGGAGATTTTGAGTGTGGATTCCATTTCCCTCTTTGTAGGAGGGAAATGCAGTGTTGCACGGTGAGTTGCATGCACTGTGCACGCTACACAATGGAATGTCTGGGCGTGTTAACGTTCTGGTATTCCAAGTTTTACTAAAGTGGGTTTACACGCCCTTCCGATTTCTGGCAGAGTAACTATTGGCATGTACGTGTACACGTCTTCCAGCATTAACCAGTTAATCCTAGGGAGAAAGCAATTGATAATTGCTCAAGGTCACAATCATCACAACGACCAACCCAGGATTCGAACCGAAATCCTGGAAGCGAGAACTTACACGTTAATGCAATAAGAGTAGATAACAGTAGATAATAATACTTCACTGCTCCACGTGACATTTTAAACATAAACAGGTCGTGCATTAAGTGAATGCATGACTGCACGCTCACAACACAGACTGAGCACGATGTCCGAGTAGTGCAATACACGAACATTACAGTGCATGGGTCAGCACCACATGTACACGAACTGTACTTTTATTTAGGGTAGACTCGCGTGTACAGTGTACGTACATGTGTACAGTGTAAACTGTTGAGGTACACCATGTTTGTTTAGATGATTTTCCCGTCAAGGGAACTCGGCAAACTCCCACAAGGGGATATAAACACCAAGCTGGCAACAGCCAATCTCTCTCATACAAACATTGGTTTAACGTCTATGATTATGAATTACACAAATCAACAAATTGCGAATCACTAACTAGACGACAATACTTATTCTAGTCATTGTGAAATCAGCGGTTTTGTGTGTACATACATAGTGATTCCAACCCTCCTGGATCTTCCGGGTGTCTCCTGCATTTGAGTGTAAACTCCTGGTCTCTCGGATCAGATGTAAAACTCCCGGAATCATAAAAAAAACACCACACAAAATACTGTAAATTAAGATAATTCTTATTTTTATACAACATGTCAATGATCGATGTTCGACGGCGTACATTGGGAAAAACATGAACTTTCCCCGCATAGCACACAAGGCCCTCTATTGGCAAAAGTTGTTAATGCTAGCCTTACATCAAGGCTGTGTATAGTACAGAATCCGCAGGCCTGCACCACAACGTGCATCTATTTTTTACTCGGCCTGTGAACGTGTACAGAGTCGGAGTCTAGCCAAGCTTTCTTAAATGAATAATTGTAATTATCACTGGCCAATCGCAGCGTGCGGAATGTTCACAGGATGTATTGTGTTCATGGACAACATGCGACGGCCGGGCAACCGAACGTAACATGTGTACCACATGGGTCTCCACGGTTTAACAGCCTGAATACTGCACGGCGCCGGACGAGGGCCATGCCGCGTGAGTAGCATGGCATACTAAAAAACAAAAACTGTTTTATTTATATCATTTCAAAATCTTCAAACATATTATTTTATTGTCAATTTAAATGTCGGAAAGTAAAAGCAGTCACTGAAGATTCCTTCAGCGTTCGACGAATCGGCTCTCGTGACCGAATATAAACCGGGTCTTTAACACACAGTGACATTGTTTTCAAAAATGGCATTTAAACGTCAGGTGAATTTTTGTCACAAGAGAAACCTCCCGGATTGTGATACATGTATCTGAAGGTTGGAATGTCTGGTACATGTACTACTTCATTTTGGACCTCATTTTTAATCCTAATAAGTAATACTAGTCCTAGTAATGTACACACAACACACAAGGACATATTGACTCTTGAAACAGCACAGCCAAGATTATTGCTGGTGATGACAGTCAGGTGATGGGTTAGTACCTACATTACTGTACTCTCACTCAATGTGCAGTGGCAATGTTACATGGAGGGGTCAAGCGCATAAAACATCACAGCCAGTATCTTATACACAAGTCATTTATTGCGTCAGACTTTGCGGCTTCTACCCCAGCAAACAGCCAGCAGATAAAGAAAAAAACAAGCAGCTTTTAGTAGTAATTTGATTATTTTACAATCATTTTTTTTTCTCAGTATAATATAGTAATCCTCCCTTTAAAGAGAGTGGCAGCCATAATTATGCTGTAATATTGATTAGCACCTCCACATAATTGACATCATTACGTACGTATCTGTACTTAATGACATTGACAAGTGACTCTTGTGTGTATGTCGGCATTTAATCACAATATACGTACACATGTACTTTGCATTGATGAATACCCAATTTATCATTCAATTTGGGGCTGACAACAATTTTCACAGACAGACCAGAAATATGCGTAGTTTTATTTTGCAGTAAATTTCATATTGATTTAATTCTGGTTTTGACTGCACTGTCAACATTCAGTCTGCATGTAGTACTCCGTTGATAAAGTACTGAATGTAGAGCTGTATTTCAAACATATTTTGTGCATTATTATAAATTTGTATTAATTAAAAGCGTTATTTAAACAATTTTTCGAAAAAGAAACAAAAACTTTAATAAATTATTCTTCTCACATGTATTGAAACGTTGTTTCAGGTTCACACTATGACATTGCTTTATATAACGTGTGAAGGAAAAAATTATTTTAAACTCATTCATTTATTGAATTAATGGTTTATTAAAAAGAGAAACATAGAATTAGCTGTTGCAAACTGCTTACCAACCAAAAGGACCTATGGTATAAATGCAAAAAATAGCAGAGTCTTTCTCTGAGCTATAGGTTTATTAACAATTTACAAATCGCTGCATCACTGAACTGTAGGTTAATTTATAATGAAAGTATAAAAATTGAAGAAAAACACAATGAAATAACAATATTGAATTTCAAACATAAAGTTACACAAATAGACCTACTATTTAAGTTGCACAAGGAAAACAAAGTTTCAGTTAAACTTAAGCTAGCCTACCGGTACTGTACAAATCTTGCACAGTCTTTGCATTTGTTTGGTGCATTTCAAATACTTATACCACGTACATTGTGTATTGTTAACAGTCTTCCATACAAATTGTACAAGTAATACTGCCCACTTAAAAATAAATTCTTCAGTGAAAAAAAAATCCCTAAAATGCAAACTGTTTAATGAATTTGTTAAAGGACTTGGGCCCCATAAAGAAAGTTCAGGCACTTCATTTGCACTCTCATCTTCTGGATGGCAAAACAGGCCTTTTTCCAGGCCTGACTGTGATTTGCCAGTTTGCCCTAACGGAAAAGGTCTGTTTCCCCAGACGACCGAAAAACCTACAAAACAAAACAAAAACAAAATCATTCCATCCCTACTCCCTTGATGATGTCACTGTCAACCTTCTTGCTGTGTCATACATCAGAAAGGATCTTCATTTTAAGAGGGAAACTTGTACCTTGGGCATTTAAGCCTAAATTGTGTGCGTTCTGTTTGGGCATCCTATGGGTCTTCATGTATGGGTCTACATTGTATGAAAAAGATCAAGCAGTAATGGGTTTTTTGAAAATTATGTTTGTGTTTGTTGATGATAAACAATTTCAAATCTGTACTTTGTCAAATTGTATAAAAATTGTTTATTTAGGCCTACTCCACGGTGTACAGATTATGTGTAATAGTTGAAAACAATCAGTTCCCTAATTGTTAATGCATTTACATGTAATTTAATCATTGATTTCTCAAAAAGATTTTACACTTTTAGAGTAAATGTTTCCAGGGTGATTTAAGCTGTAAAATGTAAAAAAGCACACCTACATACATTGGGTGCACATTAAAATCTCCTTGTAAAATGCATGCAGTCACAGGGGTTACACTCTACTACGTGTACACATGTGTACGGAGTGCAGTGTATCTTAGGGAGGGCACGCTCTCCTCTGAAACACACTGGGCCTCTTGTCAATAGGAAAAGGAACTTGACACTTTTGAATATCAAGGCTTTGGTTTGCTGCCCACAGTCTCTGATCTTCAGGTTAAAGGAATATGGGGTTCAGATCTGATACTTGGTTAAAGGCAAAACAAAAAATGTGTTCTGTTTCCGATTACTTGCCATTTTAAAATAGGGTAGCCCAGTACAGTGTAGGTCGGATAGTTTTGTTTTTTTATGTGTTTTTTTTATTGCTCCAAAATCTATGAAAGACCTCTTTAGTAGGCCCTATATACTTTAAACTCACATGGGGTACGCAGGAGATGTTGCTGGTTAATATGGAGGTACGATTGTGTCAAATATATTTCTAAGAAAGAAATTTTCGGCTAAAACGATGTCTAAATCGTCTGCTCGCGACTTCGGTTGAGTCCACAAAAAATTGTTCATCTGTTGAGCGTATTCAACAAATTTGCGCAACGAATTTGACAAACTTGGATGCAATCTGCAGTTTGTGCTCTGCAGAAATGGAATTGGCCGATTGAGCAAAAGCGTGCGAAATTTTCAGATTGCGCTCTGTGATTGCGCTCTGCGATTGCGCTATGAATTACATTGTGGGTAATTGGTGCTCGGTAGAATAGTCGCACACAATGACGGCCGTGGATCAAAAATCATGAGACTCAAATCACAGAGATATCGGTAAATTTGACTTGATGTCTTCTGGTTTTTATTTCAGTTTGGTTTAAAACATGTTAAAGGCATCGTAGATGCCAGTGTTGTCACTTGGTGTATCCCAACATATGCATAAAATAACAAGCCTGTGAAAATTTGGGCTCAATTGGTCATCGAAGTTGCAAGAAAATGATGAAAGAAAAAACACCCTTGTTGTACAAATTTGTGTGCTTTCAGATTAGGAATAAAAACTTAATGCAAGAAGTTGTTATTATTTTAGTGAGAATTTACCTCTTTCTCAAAACTATGTTACTGCAGAGGGAGTCGTTTCCTACAATGTTTTATACTATCAACAGCTCTCCGTTGCTTGTTACCAAGTAAGTTTTTATGCTAATATTTGTTTTGAGTCATTACCAAACGTGTACGATGCCTAAAAGTTGGTAAAATAATTTTTATTTTATTTTTAAATTTTTTTTTCCTTCTTCTTTTAAAAAAAATGCTGAATAAAAAGTTTAGGGTCGTGGCGTAAACTTAGTGTAGGTCGGTAACCGGAAACAGAACACTTTTTTTGTTTGGCCTTAGTATAGGGCAGCTCAATGACCAATTGTAACATTTAAATCTAAATAAATCTAGCTGCCAAGATGGACACCATGCTGTAGTGTTGCTTGGACCCGGATTTCACCCAGAATGCTATGCGTGTTGATCATGCGCATTTGGACATATACATGTATATGCATGAGCAATTGCCCCTGTGAAAGAACAATGTAGCAGACCTGAGGGAGTTCATATTCAACAGGATAGTTAGAAATCTATTTTTCAAAAAGAAGGAAAGTTGTTACATCAAACAAAAAGTAGAGAATTGGCTGAATTTGAACTAACAAAAAACAAAATAATTTTCAATCTGAAACCTGGGTGATTATGAAGTCCATAAACAGTATCAGTTTTCTAGAGAATCATATAGTGTATACATAGTATGTACTTATCTTCCAGCAGGCCTGAATAATCGATTCTGATTGGTCGATCCATAGCAACAAGGAGTGTGATATAAACTTATATTGCACGGTTTATATTACACCCTGCGTATTGCGTGTTCTAACTGCGCATCAAGTTTGCTTGAAGATAAATACGTTATCACACGCGCGCTCGTGGAATAGGGAAAAATATAGCGCGTCTGCGTCCCATTTCCAACTCGGCCTTCGGCCTCGGTGGATATGGGATGCAGAAGCGCTATATTTTTCCGTATACCACTCGCGCTTGTGTGATAACTTATAATACATCATGTACAATACGTAGGTACCACTTTCAAAAACAGCATTGAAGACCAAATAAATTCACAATAGACCTTATGCATTGACGTCATCATGCTGTCATGATCTAGATTTAAAATGATGATGAAACAATGGGAAATTCACAGTTACGCACGGCGCACAGGATTGGCCAATGAGTTACCTTCTTTTGACCTCTAGCCGAGGGCGCTTTACTCAAATGACGTCATGTGCATAAAGGTCTAATGCTTACAGTATACATGTCTGTATGTCAACTGCTGCAATAAAATAAGCCTGATATGAAGATGCGCAAACATCCTGACAAAATTTGAACCATGTTTTTGTTATTTTACTTTCCCAAAAATATGATATCATTTTTATAGCCATATGACGTAAAAACTAAAGTATTTGAAGAAACAGAATCACGTACACAAAAAGCTCAATGGTTGGGTTCACAACCAGAACTTGGTCCCGGCAGTTTGAATACGCGCGAGATTTGCACAGTCCGTAACTGATTTCCCAAGTATTTTTGTATTTATTTTTTTACTGAGGCATCAGTACTCATTCAAGTACAAAGATAAGATGCTATGTAGTTCTTAATTTCATAAGCTGTCCTTAACAATATTGCTTCTAAGTGTTTTTCTCAGCTAAGCAAAATTATTTTGCGGGGGTGTGTGTGTGGGGGGGGTGGGTATTGTAGAGAGGTGGACTCCTAGTTCATGGTTTGACGCAACATCCAAACATGCCCACCAGCACAGGCTGGTGAAACAGCTATTTACCACTTGTTATACAATTAGTGTATATCCCTGGGGGTGAACGCATGCTGTCCAAATGCTTATCCTCCGGCCAACTAGCGATTGAACCTGGCCATAAAAGACTCTGTACCAAGCAATCATCTCAGAACACATTGAAACACTGTTTATTTACAGTTTACACACAGACCTTGAATTTCATTTTTGAGAGGGCAAGGCAATTTTTTTATTTTTCAAGGGCACTTCCATTGGAAATTCTTAAAGTCTCTGGGAAACTTTTGAAGGAGCACCAAGGCCAAGATCAGGGGCAACAGCCTCTGTGTAATTCCAGGCCTGTACAAGAATAGCAAGGATCTAGGCCAAATTATTAAAAAGAAAATTACATACAAACATTAAAAATGTTCGCAGCTTGTTGTTTTGGGTGTAAGTTAAAATGTTTATACCTTTATTTGTATTGTATCTTTATTTTTGTAAATTCCTTAGACAGAGAAGTGGGTAGAGTACATGTACTTGAGCTGTCACGTTTGACCTTACAGTTGGTGGTTATTTTCTTTTTTATCCTGTGTGTACAGAACTATTGCCAGGATTTTAAGCAACTACACGAAGAACTTCAACAACAGAGAGAATTCAATGCCCAGCTCCAGGCCTCACTCTCGACGCATGCCGTGTCTGGAGCACACCCCCACCATGAGGTGGACGCACTGCGCTCAGAGCGCGACCGCCTCTCCAAGGAGGTCTTCCTCCTGCGTAAGACGCTGGAGGAGATGGAGATCCGTATCGAGACCCAGAAGCAGACGCTCTCCGCCCGAGACGAGAGCATTAAGAAACTGTTAGAGATGCTCCAGAGCAAAGGGTTATCGACGAAGCACCTGGAGTTGGAGCGGGAGGAGGCGGATCGGCTGAGGTCAAAGGTTGTGGAGGCGGAGTCGCGCATCCTACAGCTGGAGACGATGCTGGATCAGAGGAACCGAGAGAGGAGTAGACTGGCAGATGTAAGTTGCCAGACTCAATTTGCGTGGTTTATCAATCTTACAATTCCTACTTTAGTGGGTATAGGGCAGAGCTGCCAACTCTCCCTGATTCTGCAGAAAGTTCTCTGAAAATAAACCAAACTTTCGTTGTTTTGATGAACAAATTTGACAATCTCCCTGATTATGGAAACTTTGTCCCTATTATGTTGAATGTAATTTTAAATGTTTCCCTGATTGTTAAGTTGAAAGATGCATATTGTTGGCAGCTCTTGGGTATGGGTTGCACTACATGTATGTGTGCTCCTTCGTAGTGAATGAGACAATCTGAAAATCTTGGGTGTGATAAGGAAACAAATTTAAACAATGGCAATCATTCAATTGAAGCACACTTCAGCTTTTAAATTCCCTAAATGGCACACATTGTTTGTGTAGTGATGACGTCCTCTGACATAAATTGTGTTTCCTGGGGCTTCATGGTGTTTTTTTTGTAAACCTGGGGCCAATTTCATAAAGAGCCAAGATTGATCTTAAGTGCGAATCAATCTTAATTGCTATTTAGCAAAGTGTGATGTCACAATACAAATCCCTATGGTATTTAACTGACAACTCATCTAAAGATGAATCTTAGTGCTACATGAAATCGAGCCCTTGACGATTTAGTGCATCGGTGCCTGAGTTTTAAATTTCACTAATCACGCAGGCTTGAGTAATCTTTAAAGGTATCGTACACGTTTGGTAATGACTCAAAACAAATATTAGCATAAAAACTTACTTGGTAACAAGCAACGGAGAGCTGTTGATAGTATAAAACATTGTAGGAAACGACTCCCTCTGAAGTAACGTAGTATTTGAGAAAGAGGTAATTTCTTACTAAAATAATAAAAACTTCTTCCAAGAAGTTTTTATTCGTATCTGAAAGCACACAAATTTGTACAACAAGGGTGTTTTTTCTTTCATCATTTTCTTACAACTTCGATGACCAATTGAGCCCAAATTTTCACAGGCTTGTTATTTTATGCATATGTTGGGATACACCAATTTCCAAACGTGTTCAGTGCCTTTAAGCAAGTACTTACAGTTGAGTATTTTGCTTTACATGTTTTCTGTATACTAACAATGCACTGTTTTTTTGTTTTTTTTTCTAACATGTCTAACAATGTACTGCAATAAATTACAGTATCTCATACTAACAATGTCAACCTTTTCATTTGCATGTTTTATCTTGTTGTTTTGTGTTCATTGTACGTCTCTTCCTGCGTTGTTGTTGTGTTGTGCTGTGCTCTTGCTGTTCCGCACCATATGGGATAAAACCAGGAACGTCAAAAATATGCTGCCCAGGCTGGCTGGTTTGAACAGCAGTTGGCGGACACTGTGTTGCAATCTGAAGACTCTGTGCAAAAGAACCTTGTGAAATCCCTATGTGAAACTGCACAAACCAAGGTACATGTCACGGTCCTTGAGGTAATGAATTGAAGATGACTAAGAGGTGGTGGTTGTATGCAGCTTTTTTTGTTTATTCATCAATGTGCTGTTGATATGTGCATCTGTAAAGTGCACTCCACAAATGTACCATGACCTAGGGCCTTTTTCCAAACCTCGGCTTGGGCTGCATCTTTCCGTCAGTAATTTTTTAGCAGTGTACATTTTGCATGGTTTTTTCCAACATCAAATGGAGCCGGAGCTAAAGCCGGAGACTAAGCCGAGGTTTTTGAAAAGCCCCTAGTCACAATGGGAGACATTTAGGGATGCTCAGCAGCAGCAGACCAGCCTCACTACCAAGGGCAGCGCGCCGTATAAATACCACTCGTTACTCACCCCTTGTAGGGATATACTTAGCCTCACTACCATGGGCAGCGCGCTGGAACAATACCTTTCATTACTCACCCCTTGTAGGGATATACTCAGCCTCGCTACCATGGGCAGCGCTCCGTATCAATACCTCTCGTTACTCACCCCTTGTAGGGATATACTCACCCTCACTACCGTGGGCAGCGCGCCGTATCAATACCTCTCGTTACTCACCCCTTGTAGGGATATACTCAGCCTCACTACCATGGGCAGCGCGCTGAATCAGTACCTCTCGTCACTCACCCCTTGTAGGGATATACTTAGCCTCACTACCATGGGCAGCGCGCTGGAACAATACCTTTCATTACTCACCCCTTGTAGGGATATACTCAGCCTCGCTACCATGGGCAGCGCGCCGTATCAATACCTCTCGTCACTCACCCCTTGTAGGGATATACTTAGCCTCACTACCATGGGCAGCGCGCTGGAACAATACCTCTCGTTACTCACCCCTTGTAGGGATATATACTCAGCCTCGCTACCATGGGCAGCGCTCCGTATAAATACCACTCGTCAATCACTCCTTGTAGGGATATACATGTACTCAGCCTCGCTACCATGGACTGCACGTCATTCCGGTACTATACTTGAGGGTGCGCGTAGAGTGGATCAGCCACAGGCCTAATACTAATAGACCTTAGTACTATGACATCACAGTTTATTTAACTGTTTGCAAAAAAATTGGAAACTGTTGTGTCTCGGCTCAACTGTCGGAAATGCAGTTGCACAGTTGCATTGCAGTAAACAAACCGTGACGTCATCAGTACAAGGGTCTGTTTTAAAATGTGCCTAGTGGGGTGTCGTGGCCGAGCGGTTAAGAGCACCGGATTCAAGCTCTGGTGTTTGATCTGCAGAGTGTGGGTTCAAATCCCAGTCGTGACACTTGTGTCCTTAACCATAAGCTTCTCTCCACCCAGGGGTAAATGGGTACCTGTGAGGGCAGAGATGGTTCTTGTGATTGATTTAGCCGAGTAGCGCATTAATGTTGCACAGGCTGTATACTCCCCAGGGAGCTGAGATGGTTTAAGGAATGATTTAAGGCCCAGTGACCAGGGGTAATAATGTGAAGCACTTTGGGACGCCCTTCGGGCGTGAAAAGCGCTATATAAAAACTAACTATTATTATTATTATTAGTAGTACATGTACATTATTTGCACATTTGAATTAACCAATTCCAGAGGTTATGAGTAAGCAAGGCATGTTGGGGGTAAAAATGGCATGGGGAGATCGATCACCCCTGGGAACGAGGTTGCCAGAAGACTTTTCTAGATGTCTGCTTCCACCTACTTGTGGCATCCCAAAGTGTCCCCTTCAGGCCCTGAACCAGCAGAGTGATTCCTTCTCTCTTTGTTTACACACAGGATGGTAAGATTGCTTCCTTGGAGAATCAGGTATTGGAATACAAAGACGAATTGAGGAGAATCCGATCGCTAGGATCCCTGAGTCCAGAGGAGAGGGATGAACAACAGAGAGAGATTGAAGATTATAAGAGTCATTCCAAACTACTCAAGAATCAGGTGAAAACATAGGGATTTAGAAGGGATTAGCCAGATATTCATTTTTTTAAGAAACGTCTGCTTAATAAGACAAAGTAACGGATTGGTAATCATCCGGAAAAAAGGAATAAGGGGGCCTACTACATGTAGTGTTTAAGTTTGTACACTACAAATACATTCCTCTAGAGAAATGTTACTGGTGGAAATAATTTCATTAAAAGTTGAGGAAATACCTGTAGCCCTCAAAGACTTTGCAATTCACCATTGTTTATTTTGATTGCGGCAATCAAAATAAACCTGATATATGTATGAACATGCTAAAAAAAAACTGACAAAATATAAACCTTTGTTCCTGATTTCTCTGCAACGTTTCCATCGATTTGGATGAAAAATTCTCAGGTTGTTTGTATGGTTCTAAATGTTTATTGAAAACTAAAGGGAGCATCCTTTAAACATAACCATTCAAACACATTCATTTGTAATGTTCTGCATCATCTATGCATACATTACATGATGTACTTACTGCACACTACACATAGTGAGTCACATCATATGTGGAATCTCATTTTCTTTTTACGTACATTTGAGAAGCTCTCAAATCCAATTTTAAAAACTGTGCAGTTATGAGATTGCCCCCTTGGTCAGCTGTAAGATGATTGCCCACATACATCGAAAGAGTCTACACAGTAAAAGAATACTCCACCCCTCCCACCCCCCCCTCCCTATCCCATTAGGCTCATGACCTCAATGGATGTTGGCATGATGATGTGTGCACTTGATGAGTCCTGTCTGTACTACTCTATCATTACCCAGTGGATCAGTGTGATACCCAATACATGGCTTAGGATTGCAGTCATCATATAATGTGCCTTGGTAGACAAACCCTTGTGATTTGGTTAAATTCATGGATTGCACACTTTTTAAAGGTATTGTACACGGTTGGTAATTACTAAAAATAAATATTAGCATAAAAACTGACTTGGTAACGACCAACAGAGAGCTGTTGATAGTATAAAACATTGTAGGAAACGACTCCCTCTGAAGTAACGTAGTTTTTGAGAAAGAGGCAATTTCTCACTAAAATAATATAACTTCTTGCAAGAAGTTTTATTCGTATCTGAAAGCACACAAATTTGTACAACAAGGGTGTTTTTTCTTTCATCATTTTCTTGCAACTTCGATGACCAATTGAGCCCAAATTTTCACAGGCTTGTTATTTTATGCATATATGTTGGGATACACCAAGTGAGAACACTGGTCTTTGACAATTACCAAACGTGTACGATGCCTTTAAGTGATGAATGTATTGACTGTGCAAGATTCGTCAGTGAAATCTCCTCATACACTCAGACATGTGGTGTGCAGTCCAATATTAATGTGTACTTTGTGCGTATCTACTCTCGTCCCCATGTACAATTTTATATGTACATGTGTATTTCTTGCAGTGAACGATTTTCCTTTTGTATAGCAGAGCAAAATGCTAGCTACAAAAATGAATCAGTTGCTACTAAAAAAATCACCATTTGCCACTCAATATTAACATTCAGTGTGCACAGAACATGTTTTGTACTGTATTGACCAATTGAATATGGTGATTGAGTGTGAAGACACATACAGATGTACAGCCTCACATGACATTGATGCGTTTCATGCACAGTACAACATCAATATGAATTCAGTTATAAATTATTAACTTTAGACTTTACAAAATTACAAAAATGTATCCGGAATCTTTAAAAATGTTGTATCTTGAATATATTGCATTTATTTTTACAAAAAAATAAATGTGCAATTTCACACTGATGGGCACAACAGTGTGATGGGAAGGGAACATGGGATAGTTTCAACAAGATGAAGTATGTTGTCATGTATTTTTGTCTGGGTACATTCAAAGGCACATGAGGATTGTGGTTGATAAAATAAAAATCAGGTAAATCTGCGGGTATTTAATTAAGAAACTGGAGGAGATAAATTTTCAAGATTTTTACATACGTAAGTCGTAGTGCGGACAGACATTTTTTATATCATTTGGTTAGAGGTTATAATAAAGTAAATTGATTGGCCCAATGTTGACCAGATACCAATTCTTCAGACCCCTAGGGATAGTTACCACTGGTTACCAGCCTTCCCTGGTTATTTACGAAATTATAAGTTTTTAAACAAAATGTTAGTATACATACAAACGTCCCCCATGGACAGAATTTTGTCACAAAAGTGTCTGTTCAATGCTCATACGTGACTTATTTCCCATTGTTATTTCCTTATAAATATAATACCCATGGCAATAGCTCAGTTTTACTGCTTACAATCTTTCGGGTTAGAAATATTACTGGCACAATGTTTTTGTAATATTTTTACTATTCTTTCTTCACTTTCCAGGCCAAATGTCTGTCTTTTATTTACATACATATAACACTTTTCGAATGACCTTGTCATTTCTAAAGGTGAAGGATTTGACTTTTTGCCATAACCAATCATTAACACTAACAGCGTTGGAATGTACAGGAAAAAGACTGCGACAAAATAGTTACTTTTATCTCACTCTCCCATGCTTCTCTTACAAAGTTATCTTTAAGGCCCACTCATGTGGAATTGCCCAAATACATGTCATGTTGATGAGTACCTGATAAAATTTTGAATTATTTTGGTAGGGAAAGAGGTAAAGCAATTGGCCAAATGTAAAGGAATTGCGTTGATCGTATTCGTATCGTCCAATCGCTTTGCAAGGAATTATATAAATGACTGCATTTTACATTATGTATGCCCAAGTACATGCATAAGTGTAAGTGGTGCATGAAGTAACCCGATATACACTATACTTACATAGCACATTAATGCACAGAAATCCATGAAGTACACATCAAGTGTAGTCAACATGAAATTTACCAACTTCATTTAGGCTCGGTTCTTTTCAGAACCACCCCTTTCACCCTAGAACATAAATTTTTTACAAGATTGTCTCATAATTAGTTATTTATCACTTCTACACCATGAAAAGCATCAAATCCTACTTTACTGCATGAAATGCTCATTTTCCCACAAATTACAAAGTTGCATCTTGATTGTAAATACTGTAGGCCTATTCAAGAATACTTTAAGCTTTCAAGTGAGAAAATGTACAAATGTACATTTAGCAATTTCAAAGTTACTCTAAAAACTCATCTTTTCAAGATGAATTTCTTTTAATTCATAGATTTGTTGCTTTCCATTGTTAAATATTGTATGTTTTCCCTAATTGTTATTTTGCTTTCTTATCACTTGATATATTATGTACATGTATTGTTTTGTTTGCATTATCTCTGCTTCTCTGCACCTTGAACATCTCTTTAGATTGATTTGGCGCATCACAAATGCCTATTAGCAGAGCTGCTAAATCTCCCTGATTCTGCAGAAAGTTCCCTGAAAATAAAGCAATCTTTCCTCTTCTGATGAACACATTTGAAAATCTCCCTGAAAATGGACATTTTTGTCCTATTCTGTTGAATGTTATTCTAAATATCTCCCTGATCCGTGTATGAAATCTCCCTGATTTCAAGATGCAAATGTTGGCAGCTCTGATGTACAATTTAGTTGCTTAAAATGTTCCTAGTTTTTTGGAGCAGGTCACGATAAGTTGTCTAGCTTTTCGTAGTCTTCTATTTCCAGTTCTTAAACATGTTTAGTTTTCAACATTACAGGTCGATCAATTCAAATTGGAGTTGAACAAGAAATCCTCAGAAGTCCAAGCATTACAGACCAAGATAGAATCCCTTATTCACCAGCAGCAAGACTACCAAGCTCATGTTAGTCTCCTCAAGGAGTCACTGGCAGCCAAGGAGCAACATTCAAGCATACTACAGGCTGATGTGAGTATGACCTGTGTGCCTTGAGTTAAAGACTAAAGTAACAGCGTTTCTGAATTGCAAATTTTTGTAAAGGTTTGACTTCTTTTGTGGACAATGGAAATATTCATGTGGTACATGAGTAGAAAACGTTACAGTTTAAAGGTACCTTGTTTATTTATTAACCACCCAACTTGTAGTGGCCCCATACACGTAATGATTTCAATAGCCTAAAGCCTCTAAAAAAGTTTTCATTTAACAAATTCAGACTTAATTCCACATTTATAAACATTTAATTTTTTAATTGTTAAAAACTGACTTGTTTTTTGTATTAGTAATTGTGTTTGTAATTTGTAATGATTTTTCTTTTAGTCAGTATTGTACTTGTATGCTTTTTTGTGCACACTGGGAAAACAAATTTCACTTTTTTCATTTTATGATAAAATTGAATGTAATTGAATTGACATGAACACCTGTACATACTTAATGACCCCTTGCTGGCCTTGCACAACGCGGAACGCACCTCCACACAATACCTGTCTACATGTACATGTACTATTTCCACCATTTTGGGAGTCGATTCCTTTGTGAACATTTTGACTCGCAAAATGGCGGACGGGACGGGCACGTTTGAAGTGTGCTGCGCATTGTGCAATAAGGTCAACACTTAAATGCAATGCATCTTTGCATCTTGGCATTATTTTTCCATTTGGAAATTCTACACTTTCATGTGTTCACATGTGAAGTTATTGCCATCGAGCAATTTGTACATGCGTTTACAATTTGACAGCAAGTTTGGACACACTGCCTGACTGCTTCACATGAAATAAAAAGCCCATCAGCTCTACACACCTCACAGTGTCGTGATGCTGAGTAGATCACACACTAGTGGAAATGTTGAAAACGAGCCAACTCGCTCCTTTCAGTCCTAACATTTCTACCTTGAAGAGATATAATGCATGGTGTGCATGTACCCGGAAGATTTACAACTATATTGATCTACACCATAATAAAGTCTTCAAATCCTACTCATATACTTTTCAATGTTGGCTGCTTTAAGCATCCGCCATGCAACGTTTCAGCTGGGCCCAATTTCATAGAGCTGCTAAGCACAAAAATTTGCTTAGCATGAAATTTCTTCCTTGATAAAAACAGGATTACCAACCAAATTTCCATGTGTTGCATATTGCTTGTTGATGTATTCAGCTGTTGTTTGCTTATCCAGAAAATCACATGGAAATTTGGTTGGTAATCCCGTTTTTATCACAAAAGAAATTTCATGCTAAGCAAATTTTTGTGCTTAGCAGCTCTATGAAATTGGGCTCTGGTCAGCTTGGTTCCTCTTTTCTTCTTCTTGTTTAGTGTCATAGGAAACTGAAAAACACTCCACAAAGTTTTGTGTGCTACATGTAGGAGTTTCTTCTTGTTTGTTTGTTTTTTGTTTTGTTTTTAAACAAAGTTGCATGTCAGAAACATAAGACGTTTCTTTACGTACATGTACACACAGGCCTAAGTTACATGGGTTCTCCACTACAGAATGCCTTGTCCTTCTCGCAGACGTCACCCCCGCTCATATTTGTTATGTCTTTTGTTTTATTTGAATTTTAAAAAAATAGAAAATAGACTTAGCTAATCCACCTATAGATGGTACAAATGCAAAAAAATGGGGGAAGGGGCTGGTTTGACCACAAGAAGTTGGAAACACAAAGGAATAAATCAAAAGTGGGAAGAGGGGGAAAATGTAATTAATTAGTGAATAAGGAAGACTAAAAAGGAGGATATCTGTGGGGAAAAGGAGAAGGCAAAGACAAAAGGTTATTAGTAATTTCCTTCTTGGATGTTCAGACCATTGGGTTGATTTTGATACACATTTGTAAACTTAAAGGTATCGTACACGTTTGGTAATGACTCAAAACAAATATTAGCATTAAAACTTACTTGGTAACAAGCAACGGAGAGCTGTTGATAGTATAAAACATTGTAGGAAACGACTCCCTCTGAGTAACGTAGTTTTTGAGAAAGAAGTAATTTCTCACTAAAACAATAAAAACTTCTTGCAGGAAGTTTTTATTCCTAATCTGGAAGCACACAAATTTGTACAACAAGGGTGTTTTTTCTTTCATCATTTTCTTGCAACTTCGATGACCAATTGAGCCCAAATTTTCACAGGTTTGTTATTTTATGCATGTTGGGATACACAAAGTGAGAATACTGGTCTTTGACAATCATACAATTACCAAACGTATACAGTGCCTTTAATTATGTATATTCTATAACTTTGTGTATCAATTCTCTTGTATGAATAGAAATAAAAACAAACAAACAAACAAACGCTGTGTGCACATGAAGATCATCCATGATCACAGAAAAGATTTTGTAAATTCAGTTGAAATAAAATTGAATTTTGTGTGCTGTACAAATGTTGTCAAAGGTTTTACACAGATTTGATTTTGTTCACAGCCCAACGTCTCATTGGCCCGATACTTCTTTGATGTTTCAGATGCAATTGCCTCCATGCCCCTGGTCACTGCCTTGGTGCCTCTTGAAATGTCCCAGCATAAATTGAAATTTCCCTCATAGAGGTGCCCTTTACTAAGGAAAAACTGCCTTGCCCTTGCAAGAGTTAAAGCATCAGTCCAGGGCCCAGTAATTACATACAGCTACATGTACTTAATAAGCACAAAAAGTAGCTACATGTAAGCACCACAAAATTATACTTACCAGAATAAGGTTACCAGCCAAAATACCTATGTCACATATATACCATCTTTGACCGGTATCCTGTTCTTTTTTGCTAAGCAGAAAATTGTTCAGCAGTATTGTTTGCTCAAGCAGCAATTTCATAGAACAGCTTAAAGCACAGAAAGTAGCTAAAACAAAATTATGCTTAATACAAGAATAAGGTTACCAGCCAAAATACCATGTCGCATGTACAATCTGTGACTGGTATCCGGCTCATTTTCGCTTAGCAGAAAATTGTTTAGCATTATTGTCTGCTTAAATGCAGCTCTATGAAATTGTGCCCTGGTCTCTGTATTTCTGTAGCTGGAAATAGTTCTTTCACATCCTGGGCCCAATTTCATAAAGCTGTTAAGCAGAAAATACTGCAAAAAAATGAGTGGGGCACGAGTTGCAACAATGTAAACTTTATGGAATTTTGTCTGGAAACCAGTTTCTGTTAAGCAAGATTTTTCAGTGCTTACATGTAGCAAGTTCTTATTATGAAATTGTAGGGCCCTGATGGTTGAGATAGTGGGAGACCGTATAAACTTCAAATGCTCAGCATCTCAGAAAGGGAGTTCTTTCAGTTTCACTCGGGTGTACTTAAGTAGACGACAATCATTGGTCACTAATAGCAATTGTTATAATCACCCCTGCACTACACAAAGCTACGCCGTGTGTAACCTTTCGTCAAGTCCTGTAAGTTACAGCAATTTCCATCCCATTCCCAAAAGGCCCTGTTAGTAACGTGGATGAGCTAAGATGTGTTGAAAGTCATGCCTGCACTGAGGCAGAGTGGATGTGTGTGTTCACCAGTGCTACATTGCATTATTGATGCCGTGCGGTCACATTGTCGCCGAGTCCAAAGAAAAGCTAAGACTTGTTTACGAGTAAAATCTCGGCCCGTCACTACTCAGTACTTCATTACACAGCAAATGCATTGGGTACCGATATATGCAAACATACTACACATCTGAGAGCATCCGCTGTACATGTGTAGAAATTTGCACATTGTGCAATGTGCGTCACACTGTATGATATTTTTTATGTGTGCATTGTTCATAACTCCCTTTTTGTTTAACAGTGTTAATGTGTCTAAAAATAGTATTGTTTTCTACCCCAGCAATGGAGGAATAACATCTGCCCACTGTGTTTCATGTAATCTTAAAAGTCATATCAACTTGCTCACACTGTACATGTGGGCACATTTATTTATTTAATTTGAAAGAAAGATTGTAAATGTATGTTTGTGTCCAAGGCATTTACTGTTCATGTATGCTGACTACCCAGCTTGCTGCTATCATTGCAGAATCTGTATTCGACCCGCTGTATGGGATGTTAACAATCTTACCCAAAAATGCAATCAAGGGAGGAAAAAATGCAATCACAAGAGAAATTCCACCATTACTCAATCATGGACATTGGGAATCAGAAATCTTCATGTGTGAATAAACTTTAGATGTTAACATTTGTGTAAGTGCTAAAACCAGGCATACTTGCTGCAAAAGCTCAAACCTTTAATTTGTTTTTGTTTTGGTCATCATCTACAAATCACATCTGCGTGTAATTAGTCCAGTCCTACATGTACATGGTATGAGGTAAGCATTTCTCAACACACAGAATGTTTTAAGGCACTGAATACGTTTGGAAATTGTCAAAGACCAGTGTTCTTACTTGGTGTATCCCAACATATGCATAAAATAACAAGCCTGTGAAAATTTGGGCTCAATTGGTCATCGAAGTTGCAAGAAAATGATGAAAGAAAAAACACCCTTGTTGTACAAATTTGTTTGCTTTATAGGAATAAAAACTTCTTGCAAGAAGTTTTTTTATTATTTTAGTGAGAAATTACTTCTTTCTCAAAAACTACGTTACTTCAGAGGGAGTCGTTTCCTACAATGTTTTATACTATCAACAGCTCTCCGTTGCTTGTTACCAAGTAAGTTTTTGTTGTGAGTCAACCAAACGTGTACGATACCCTTAAAGATATCACAACGCATTGATATCATGCCTGATGTTTTGGTTGTCTTCACTTTGCCTTATTTTGACACGGGGCGTCACAGATGTATGCATTAATCGAACCCCCCCACCCCCCCCATCAAAATGAATGATAATTTGTTTAAATTTGTGGGTGACTTGTCAGGTTGAAGCTTTACGTGCTAGAATTGACGAGAAAGAGATGACCATCGTCCGGAAGGAGCAACTACTGAGCACGCTCAGTACGGATAAGACCAAACGCTACTCAGAGGTCAGCGAACTACGTGAGATGGTGGAGATTAAAGATCGCAAGATAATTGTGCTGCAGAGAAAGGTAACGGCCAACTATGTGTGGTTTGTGGCCGTGAAAGTGTGGCTGTAGTTTGTTGTCATTGTACTGGATAATTGGGTCGGTGGGTCTGTGAAATTAGCCTTTTTCTGTGAAATATGCTAATTACATTCACGCATGCGTATAGACTCTATTGGTTGGCCATAGAGTTGCGCGCTAGGCAGATGCACAAATGTGAATGCATCATGCCACCATCAGCCCCATACATAAAGGCACGATGTTCCCTTAGTTTGCCCACCAGTAGCGTTAGTGCGATGTGCAATTTGCATATTTCATGGGAAAAGGTGCATTGGACACGGGTCCTCACGATATGCACAAACTTTTGTAGCTCTTGTTGTCCTGTTTGTATCCATCTGTGTTTTATGACATGCCAGTTGTCATCTGTCATTATGTCACTCACCCACTGTTTTGTGACACATCAAGTACACTTCCATTGCTCCAAAAGTTCACAGTCAATTTTCCTCAGGTTTGAGGAGAGTTAAATCTGAGGCAAATAAAAGTAGGAACAATTTTAACATATCTGTGGTAATTTAATCAGTGAACTTTATTCCCACTCAAAAATCGACTAAACTTGTCAAAAAAATAAAAAAGCTTCCTTGAACAAATTTACTCACAATCAATGCAAAGTAGATGTTTGCTGCTGTACACTGAAACAAGACTAGCCTTTCTTGAAGAAGAAAACACAAAATTAAAAATTTAAATATTTGAACCCCATATCACCTTCTGGTCGACCTTCATGACTGTTGTTGTCATTTTGAAAATGTTAATATTCACTTTTAGTGCATATATCCAATAATGCGTTGTAAAAACCACAGCTCACTGGAGAACTTAATAACGTTTCCCTCAAATTCCAAGAAAGAGAAAAAAACAAAAACAAAAACTAAATATGGCTTGCGATGCCAAGGTGCCATAAAGGAGTAAATCAAGGCAGATATTGGTCAATAACCGTGCCAAACCCGAGCCGCGTCAGTGAAACAAGTCAAGAAAATTAACCATCGCGCTAAATTGATTATCCCCCGAACGAGTGGCTCTAACACCGAATTGTTTTGGCCCTTGCATAGATTATTGGCCCGGTGTAATGAAATTACCTCCTTATTACGGGTGATTTACATCCACGCTGGGGGAAATCACTAGGCTGGATTCAGGGAAGAACGCTATCAAAAGGAAAAAAACTCTGATCTTGGCAAGTTGCTACGGAGTATAAATGTCAGGGAGAAGCATTAGACAAGGTGTAACATCTGACGATCAAAACAAGTTATGTCTTGCTTTAAAAAAATATGAGAAAACAATTTGGGTCTTTTTCCTTTCGCCTTCCTTTTGCAAAGTGTTTATATTACTCTTTTGACAGCACTACAGTAGAGTTGTTTTTAAAACTTAACATGAAAAACTCTGATGTTTTCCTGGTGTGACGTGGATAAAATTATTTCACAATTATTATTAGGGAAGACACTTTGAGTGATGTTCCATCCAATTTTTAGTTGCAATGTATAATTCATTCATGAATAAACATGCATTATCAAAATAAACAAGCAAATGGAAAGAACAAACAAATTAAAGAATATAATTTTCTTTTTACAATATGTTTGTAGAATGCCCTTTTAACTGATAGTCAAAATGGCTTCTGATATTAGTACCATGCATCAGTGTTGATCATAACTTTATTTTAAGCATTCTGAAGGCCTAAGGCCACATAAAATTTAAAAATTGTTGATCGTCCTTTTTTGGTGGGAAGTTGGGGTGGGAGGGCGGTTTTTACTTTTATTTTTTATTTTTAGGACATGGCAAAATATGAAATAAAGAATAAAGAAATCATCACAATCACTATAAAACTGAGGGTTTGTGTGATTTTGATGTTTTTAATTGTTTTGTTAAACCCATTTAACTCCTAGATGACATTTTCTGTGAACATTTTCTTAAGTAAATATTTGAAGAATTGTTCTTGTTTTTGCCAACACAACCTTTCTTCAAATATCTGTTTCCAACCTATGGATTTTGAAAAAATATCAGCTGAAAAATCTGGGAGCCAAATTTGACTGAAAAGATCATTGAAAATACCTTTTTTTTTTATTTAACAAAAAAATATAAAAAATGGGGTCGCGGGGTTTCTTAGGGTCGGGCGGGGACGATCAACAATTTTTTTTTTTATGTGGCCTAATAAAAAAATTGCACGTTTGGCGTAGTCGGCCCAAGCCTAAAAATGTGGCTAACCTTAATTGTTTTGTTTTTTGTTTTGTTCTTTTAGAGGGAAATGAATTTTAACATTTTCTCAAATTGCATGATCTTGACCTTTCACAAAGGTGTTTTTATAGTGCCAACAAAATATTTGAATTTTGAAGATTTTTGTCAAATACATTTTGAAATACGTTTACCACTCTGCCACTTTGCAGATGTCCGAGAGAACAAAAGCATTTTAGTATTTTCAAATATAAATATTTAAAATAATTTTTTTAAAAGAAGGATAAGGTCCTGAAAGGGTTAAAGCGAGGCTGATTCATAGAATGTTGAGAAACTTCCTTCATCTGAATGATGGTTGCGCAGTATAATAATATCTGTCAAAAAACGGCTGCTTTATTCTTTTGCAGCAATAACAAATTGATTTTGCATTGATTTTATGTGTATAGTGTTACGGGTGTATGACAGCTTTTATTAGACACTGTTGAGCTTAAAGGCACTGAACACGTTTGGTAATTGTCAAAGACCAGTGTTCTCACTTGGTGTATCCCAACATATGCATAAAATAACAAGCCTGTGAAAATTTGGGCTCAATTGGTCATCGAAGTTGCAAGAAAATGATGAAAGAAAAAACACCCTTGTTGTACAAATTTGTGTGCTTTCTTCAGATAGGAATAAAAGGTCTTTTATTATTTTAGTGAGAAATTACTTCTTTCTCAAAAACTACGTTACTTCAGAGGGAGTCGTTTCTCACAATGTTTTATACTATCAACAGCTCTCCGTTGCTCGTTTCCAAGTCAGTTTTTATGCTAATATATATTTTGAGTGATTACCAAACATGTACAGTGCCTTTAAAGGGAGGGTATACCTTTGGTAATTACTCCAAAAATTGATGACAAATAAAAACTTACTTGGTAAGAAGCACTGCAGCTCTTGATAATTTATAACATTTTAAGAAACAATTCACTTCAAAGAAATGTGGTTTTAGAGAGAGGTATTCAAAACATTTCAATCTGAGAAATGTTTCTGCATGAAACATTTATCAGGTTATATATGTAGGCCTATTCAATTACAGATTATTCTTCCCGCGTGGACATAACTGCTCCAGATATTCGGCAATATAAAAAAAAACGCTGCAACCCTTTGAAATAAAATTTTCACATGTCAGTTTTATTGTACATTTCTACATTGATATAGTATTAAAACAACTGAACAGTTCCAAAAATCAAAGGTATACTTTTCCTTTAAAGGTAAGCTATGACACATGATCAGTAACGAAATAAACAAATAAAGGAACAAAACCGAATCTGAAAGCTTACTCTTCATCCAACTGTTAACAAAATACCAGTGGGTTTTGTTCTGAAAATGTTTCCATCTGAAACATCGCCATGTGCGAAAAACAATTTACCCTCTTAACTCGTTGAAAGATGGAATCATTCTATTTAATGAGGCGAAGCGGAGCTGAATGGAACCATCTTTCAACTCATGAAAATATTATCACCATTGCACGAATGCAAAACATTCATTCTTTGTGTACTAGAGGATAGGAATGAACCCCAAACCAATGATGTGTCGTACCTTTAACGGTATCAGCGTTGACGCTGATATTAAATGTTAATGGATCTATATTCGCTCATTTCCTTTGCATTTCCAAGGTCAGCTTTTCTAGTAATCCAGTCATTTCCCTGTTATTGCTAGGCAACAAATGATCCAATTCTGTACAGACAATAGGTCAGCTGGTTGCTAATATGGTGTCTGCCATTGGATTTTTACACAGTGTAGTGCCATCGAAACTGATAAACCCACAAACACACTGACAGGAAATATTGCGAGAGTTATGAATAGTCCTGATTCATAATCTTTAAAGTCTTTTTTTTAAAATATATTTCCTCCTTTGCTAATTTATATTTCACTCTATCCTTCAGAAGTCAATACAACAAATTAACAATAATTGGAAAGTAAATGAAATACTTGACGTGTTTCTGAGTAGCGTAATATTAAAGTGAAAATTTAAAATGTTGGGAAAAAATGCTTCATTTTTGCTCCACTGTTTTACATATCTAGCAATTTGTTCTTCCAGCTGACAGTTGATTGAACCTGATGAAATAAAAAATTGATCAGCGAAGAAATTAATTTTTTTCTCTCATGTGTTCAAATATAAACTTTTTTTTTAACTGAGGAAATCATTTATAAAACAAACATTTATTAAAAATAGTGATACAACGCGACTATTCGTACAATACATGTACGCACAACAGGAGAAAATTTTCATAGAAGTGAAAGTAATGGGGAAATGGAAGTGTTTTGCACATAACTGAAATTGTGTATTATAAACTCCTTGCATATGATGCTACAAACTTAAACAGCGCCCTCACTGATGTCAAAGGAAAAGCTGGCTGAGAGTTGTGAGTGACGCGGGCACAAACACACGTTTCAATTGTTTAGACCAACGACAGGGGCCTGTGCAAGGGTTTTATAGTCAGATGTACGTTACTTTGTTATTCACATTCATTAAACAAAATTGTGTATACTCATGTTAATAGATTGTCTTGCACCCAGACTTCACTCTAGGTAGTTGCTGGGCATACGTGTTACGTAGCTGTGTCTCATTCAGCTTGCTTTTAATCCTTTTTTTTGTTACATTGTTTTGCTTTTACATTGCTACCCATAAAAGCTGTCTGATATCACAAATGTTGTGGACATCAAGGACCGGAAACATAACATACTACAGATCAAGGTGATAGAAAGCTAACCCACTAACCCCCTAACCCCCCCCCCCCAGCCCTCAATCCCCCTTCCTTTCAACCCTCGTACCTTCTCTCTTTCAGCTGATTCATACCTAACTAGAAGTCCAATGCAAACCATTTCCACAACATGCGTAGTTTTCAAAATAAACCGTTCAGTGGTAACAATCCAAATTGTGGAGATTAGTGTTAAAACTTGAACACAGTTCAATTTGCCTCAATGTCAATTTAAGTTGTTATATTTGATAAGACAGTGGCTTTCTCGTTGGGTATGAATCTGGTGTCTTCCCCCTCTTCCTCCAAAGCCGCCCCAACCCTTGGTAGTGGGCACAGACATTGTGACTTGACGACTGCTTGCTACTTGATAAGAGCTGCTTGCAAAGTTATGTTTGTGATAAAACCCACCTTGAAGTTCAGTTTTGTTTACGTAAGCTATCTGATGCAGTTACATTACTTCGTATTAATGCAGTTTGGTCATTTCTCAGACTCGGAAGAAATATAGATATTTTCATACTGGAGCATGCTATATATGCAAGACGGAATATTAGTGGGATGGTGTTACCTGTTGCCTGCAATTCTTTATTATTCTGATGGTCAGTCATTACATTACACGCACGCATATATGCTGTAAATGCAAGGTTTTAGTACTTCTGGGCCCAAAATTTCATAGAGCTGCTTAAGCAGAAATTATTGCTTCACAATTTTTCTGCTTAACAGAAATGAGCAGGATACCAGTCACAAATTGTACATGTGACGTGGTACTTTGGCTGGTAGCCCTGTTCTGGTAAGCATAATTTTTCTTGTGTTTAGCTACTTTTTGTGTTTAAGCAGCTCTATGAAATTGGGCACAGGTTCCAAAGCTGGCGTACATGTCATTCAATTTTATCAATCAATAGCATTCCTTGTAACAGAATTGGAAAATTCTGACGGGACTTAAGACTTTGCAGAGCATGAAAGGCAAATCTAAAAAATTCTTAATGAAAAAAGTAGCTTAGTGCACTTTTCCTACGGGCTCCTGGTAATCATTGGAACCAATTTGTGTGAAGTGTCTAAAAAATTCTTAATGAAAAAATTAGCTTAGTGCACTTTTCCTACGGGCTCTTGGTAATCATTAGAACCAATTTGTGTGAAGTGAGCGTTGCTTACAGTGGAATTACAATATCACACTTACAAACAGGATAACTAATGCAGGCCAGATGGTTCCTTCTTGAAAGGGCAAGGGCACAAAGGTGTTTTTCTCCTTTGTAAAGGGCACCTCTAGGAGGAAATTGTACATTTCTATTGGATTGTTTCAAAGGGGAACCAAGGCAATGACCAGGGGGCATTGAGGCAATTGCCTCTGTTGCCTCCATGATGCATCAGGCCTGCTGATGTCATTTGAAAGACAGTGATCACGTGTTGACCGACCAATAATCATGATAACAAAGCAAGATAGCATGTGAAGGGTCAATTATTTGCATGTTTTAAGCGGAAATCATCGTTATCAAGAGACATTGCAAATAGAATTGCAGGTACATTTTGAAAGCATACAGTAGTAAACATAAATACAAGGATAACTCTGTGGTTACTCTTCAACGTTATATTCTGTTTACACCCTCTACAGGGTAGAAATGGACAGAAATCAAAACCATGTGAAAATGGCAAACTGCACCAGATCAACCAATGGGAAAGGTGCAGTTTGCAATAAAGCCAAAATTGCTGCGCGCATGAATTGCCTCATCCAGGACTTGGAACAGATATGGTGTGCACAATCGATATTCTCTGGTTCAATTTGTATATGAGCATAGTACATACATGTTCATGACCCATCTGATGTGCGTATGTTCTTCACATATGGTTCATACATCGATATGAACTTAACATTGTTTCATTATAACACACCATCACCCCTCCATGCCAGTATGACGTCATGTCACATTGTTTCTTACTGCCCTGATCATACTTCATTAAACACACTGCAAGATGACTGGATTCTAATTAATCCAATTCTTGAGCATGCACTGATAATGTTATGCATGAGTATAACCCCTTCATTTCAGTCACCAAGGCAGGTTCAGGAGAGCCTGGTACTGAAAACATCTAAGAACCAAAAGAGCACAATATTGGAGTTGTTCATAGATAATAATTTAGTTTCTGGTGAAAACAAAGTGAAAACTGACAAGAAATGGTTTAGGACATGCAACCACACCAGTATTCTACCAACTGCTTACATAATCGTATACATGTACATCGAAGCCTACAGACTGTGCGAGTCTCGTGCACATTCAAACTTCCGGGACTGAGTTGGTCCCAACCATATTGAGTTTTGCATGTGCACGATTATTTCTTCAAAAACTTTTCTTTAACGTATAGCCACGAACAAAATTAGTTGTTGGGAATATAATATTAGCGATGAAATAATATGAAAGTAAAATAAATTTTACAAATCAACAAATGAAACCAGAGAATAAGACTTGACCTCCGATTGCGGTTACTTGAAAATGTTTCATAATTTTGACCAACTGTTGTTCAAGTTAAACCTATGTAATGGCTGCACAAATTTGCAAATGGCGTGACTCCCATGGGTTTTAAAATATAAGCATCCTCGCCTCAAGTTTTAATTTGATTCGATGTTAATTTTAACAAATACGTATAAAGTTGCTATGGGTGTATTTATCTTCAATAATTTTGTTTAGATAGAATTTTAAAAGAAGACTTGATTTCATACAAAAACATAATCTTTGTTCGACTTGTTTTCTTGTTTTCCCTATGGACGAGATTTGCAGTCTATTGACCGATAGTCAGTGAAAAAACCTTAGTAACAATCTTCTCAATATAGTCCAACTTACTAAAGCTACATCATAAATACAAACCAATTCAGGGCCTGAAATATACCCACTGGACCACCTGCCGGAGTCCAGTAATGTTAGCACTTGGCCAATAACGCCCACAACGAAACAAGTGTTGCCGTCTCCAGTGTTTTCCCAAGCACGTATTTTCGAACAAAACTTTTGAGTTCCCTTTCGCCATTTTCCATGGCCAAGGAAATAAGGATTTCCAGGGAGAACAAAATCGCACACAAAAAAACATGCCAGCTTTGGAGCCGAAAGTGCAATATAGCAAAAACCTAGCACGGATGAGCGATGCACACTTGTGTGACATACATGTAGCAGAGCTGCCAACTCTCCCTGATTCTGCAGAAAGTTCCCTGTAAATAAACCAATCTTTCCTTGTTCGGATGAACAAATTTGAAAATCTCCCTAATCATGGAAACTTTTCCCCTATTATGTTTAATGGAATTCTAAATGTCTCCCTGATTGTTAAACAAAATTGCCTTGATTTGCAAGATCCAAATGTTGGCAGCCCTGATGTATTGACTTACCAACACGATTATGCTTAAAGCCCATGCTGGAAATCTCTTCTTGATTTTTCTTTCCCATTTTATTACCTTTTCTTTTACATTCATGATTTATCATTATTTTTGTGTTTTTTGTCCTACTTCCAGATTGTTTTGCGTAATGTACCTTGAATCATAACCTTTTAATTTCATTTTACCAACTTTAATAAACGTCTTTTTTATTTTGTTCTTTGTTTCTTACAAATTTTCACCAAATCTAAAAAAACAAACTACATCTATCCTTACAAAAATGAAAGACTTTTTGTGGCATTTTTGATAATTTGAAATTGTTTGGCAGTAATGTTCATGTTGATTTGTAAATTTACTCTGAGCATGATGTTGCTGTCAGTTCCTTGTTAATCTTTTCAGATTGACAAATTAGCATGACCTTCAGATCTTTTATTACCCGTATCATCAACATTAATTTTTTAATTTTTTAATTTGATTCTCACAATTTGTGAGGGCTTGATTTGAAAACCTTTTTTCCCCCAGGAACAATTTTGTTGTTAATTGTACAGTCCTGTACATGTAGTTGCTGCCAAAAATTATCAAGTCGTTGGTGCAGAAATTGAACTTTTGTTTTTTAAAATGATGATTTCAGTAAAGATGTAGATTGCGTCATTTGAAAGAGGAATGTGTACATAATGTACTTGTAGACGGTGTCATTTGCAAGGGGACTTTGTAAATGTACAAAGTGTACAAGTTTTTTTGTACGTGTAGATGGTTACATCTGCAAGGGTGTACATGTATGTACATGCGCATGTCTTGTGTACGGACATGTACTGCGTGTACATGGGCACTCTTGGACTTTTAAATATATGTGCAGACTTACAAATGTAACACAGCGGTTTTTTTTAAAAGGTTTTTTCCATCAATCCTAGTCATGCTTTCAGCATTGTGGCGCCAGTCATGCATTACAACTCATTACTTTGAATTGAAATACAGTGTGCGCTCATGTGTGGCAAACCAGGCTGCCACATCTGGTTTTAAATTTGTTAAATTTGACAAGTTCCCCATAATACAGTCGGTACTGAAAATTACCAGAGAATCGCCCGAGAAATATTTCCATCTGAATTACTGCCACGAGTGACAAAACTATTTCTTAACTCTGTTTCTGGTTTGATTTGCCAAATTAAAATAAGCAAAGACTATACAATGTACAGCAATGTACAGCATATGAAAAACACAAAATCCCAGACTTAACTTAACAGGTGTTTTAAATTGTATTTGTTATCTATCCAAAAACATTACTTAAACAATTCTTTTTTTTTTTTTACTGGGTGGCTGTATGATCAAAATGAGAGGATGGGAAGTAACTTACAGCGGCTCTTTAAAAACAATATGTACTTGTAGCATTCATAGATCTTTAATAATTTAATTTTTACTGGTCTGCGTTTTCCACTTACAATAGGTTGTCAAAAAAATGCATTGATCTGTCAGTTCTGCATCATTCAATTGAGTGTACCAGCCATTCACACAGTAGGATGACGATTCTATGAAGTGACATAAGAACAATTTCTACTGATAGATCTATGCTCAGAAATACTGAACAAACCCCATTTACTCAACATGCTCAAACTTAAAGTAGAAAAACAATTAAACATCATACTATAATTGATGTACATGTATGCATTGCATCTAGGATAACAATAGTATTTTGTAGTTTTTTAGTTTTTACCATATCAAGTAATAAACTGTCAAGTATAAACAGAAGCTGTCCAGCTGAAATGTAATTTTTGCCCACGTACAATTCACACTTTTGCAAAGATTGCATATACCATGTACATACATGTATGTATGCATCAAAGAGACTTTTATTTGAAGAGTTTGTATGCCATCACATCATATGTACATGTGTACACGTAGGGAACGATTTCCCTTGTACAGCATAGCAAAATGCTGCACAAAATGCATCGGTTGCTACTCAAAAAATCGTTATTTGTTACTCGGTATTGGCATTCAGTGTGCACAAAACAAGTGCAGTCTCAATTTTTGGCTATGCAAAACTGCTGGACGAAATGGTTCCCTGACCCCATTCAAAATTCAGCGCCAAGGTCTGTTTTATATTCCATTTACCCTAACTTCTTACAAGTTCTCTACAATTCTTCTCCTGGTTTTGCCTGTGTTTGATGTATTCCGTACTGCACAACCCTTGATGGATTGGTTATTGAATAATCATAATGTTTAAATTGTAAGGAGTTTTTCCTGACTTGGGAAGAGTCTACGGGTACGACAAAGTATTGTAAAATTGACTTCTTCTTTTTTATTTTGTTCTCCACAAACCAGATTGACAACCTCCAGGAACAACTACTAGAGAAAGAGGAGCAGTACCGCCAGACCAGAGCTAAACTGACCTCAGTCCAGGCCGACCAGACCAGCTCAGACAGTGCCATGTCCAGTCTAGAGGATGCCCTGATGGACAAAGACAAGGCCATGGACAGGCTGAAGGAACAGCGGGAGCGATACAACAAGGAGCACGAGGAAGAGGTTGAGAACTACAAGAAACAGCTGAAGGATCTCAAGACACGGCTGGAGACATTACAGAAGGAGCTTGCCGAAAAAGAGGTTTGTTTCAATCCATAATGGTTGGCTGCTGTGTATCGTACTCCAACCTGAAAAAAATAAAATTAAAATACCTTCACAAGTAATAAATCTTAATGGAAACTGACTATGGGTAAATTTTAAATAATTTTAGGTTAATTAGACAAAGAAAAACTGACTAGAGCGGAATTTGAACCTGCGACCTCCATACCAGCACTCTACCAACTGAGCTATCTAGCCCTTACATGTATGTTCCCTATTTTGTCAATATTTTTGTTTGGAGGTGCCAGTCACTGAGTCAGAAGCCATTCAACCTGTAACTGCCTTGTCGCCAGGGATCACACCCAAAAGTGTTCAGAGATACTGTTACAGTAGTTTAGATAGTGTTCCATACATTATGTAGCTGCCACGAAGGTCAACTAACATAATACAACTTTTTAATAGATGTTAAATTTGCATCAGGGATAAAGAATATTATATTTGGTTTTACCCTTACACCGATGTGTGTAAAGCACTGTTTGGGTTAGCCCTGGTAGGACGTCAGTCAGTGCCACTGCACTGACGTCCTGGGTATAAAGATCCTTTACAATGCGAACAAAATTTTGAGTAACATTTTAAAATATTTTTACCTAATTGAGAAGCTGAAACTCCATTCACTTATTCATGGTGCCTTTAATTACACTTTTGCTGAGTTCAAAACCTATCAAATACATCCATGAATGACATTATTTCCGAAAATAAGTCCAAGTTGTGCACTGGCGCTGTGACTCCGTCGTGTTGCCGCCCGGAAGAAAAAGCGTTCAGTGTTACGGGTTAGACTGCGCCCTCTTTTGTGGACTTGGTTCCATGTCAGTTGAGGTTGTCGCAACGAATGCGTCAATTTCCATTTAATTTCACAATAATGTCATCCAAGGATAAAATTGTCAATTCTGAATAGAGCAGGCATAAGGTTCAGGACACAAGGAACATGTGAGTCACGTTTCAGCTTCCTCAAACAGGTAAAAATATGATAAAAAATGGTTATAAATTTTGTCGCAATGCCTGAGGACCTTTACACCCTGGACTCCGTCGCGTTGTATGCAACGGAGGAGTCCAACCTGGGCTATGTTTGGGTGTACTTTCCTGAGTCCTGTGAAAAAATCCACAGGCATATTACTTGTGTGGGATTCGAACCCATGACCTTTGCCATTCTAGAGCAGATGTCTTACCAACTAGACCACCGAGATTGCCCGGTGGGTTCGTATCCTACCCGAGTAATATGCCTGTGGTTATTTTGTTTTCACAGTACTGAGTATACAGTGCTTTTACACACATCGGTGTAAGGGAGTACAACTTTGTTGCGACATGTTCATTGTATAACTGAATCACACATGCCCATGCATCTTCACCAGGCCTGATGTACTTTATGAAGGCAGCATAGGAAATTGCCTCCATGCCCATGGTCATTGCCTCAGTGGTTTCCGGCTTTTCTGACCATTTTTTGCTTTTATGTTTTTACATACTGTACATGTATTCAAATACACTAGTGAAATTCAGAATTCACATTTATTTCCGTACCAAATGAAGAAATGTAAATTCTTAAGATTGTGAGAATAGACTATTGAACTTAAAGAAATCAGTAGTATTTCATCCCACTCCTGCCACCATTTATCATGCAGTGCTGTAATTGTCCACTCCATCCACTCCTCCCACAATATTCAGGCAAGCTTACTGGACCTCAAGGAGCATGCCACCACTCTTGCTTCCTCAAGTCTCAAGAAGGACTCCAGAATAACCACTTTGGAACTCGCAGTGGCGCAGAAGACCGAAGAAATTGCTCGTGTAGAGTCTGACGTGAAGAAGGTTGGTTGAGATTGTAACTTGAACCAGCCAACTACAGTCACACAAACTGTTCTACAAATTAGCACAGCAGTCAAATAACCAACATTAGGTCATGGCTTTGAATTGATTAATAATCCATGGCCAGCTATTTTATTTCCAGACACTAAGGTTTGCAGTAATCCCACGTAAATATTTTTCTAATAATATAAGTTGTGGTCCTGTAAAGAGTTGATGGTGTCACAACATAGTGTTACCGCAAACCTCAGTAGATTGTTTTTCCACTATGCAAAGTTCAGGAATGATATTCTTCCTATTTAAGTCCAATTTCAATTGTTTTGGCCCTCCGAAAAATTAGCAATTTTTTTTATTCAACAGCCTGAAAAGTCTATTAAAGCCTTTAATACTGTATGTACATGTTGGTCAGCCCTTGTACTCAATAAAGTTTACCTACTTTTTTTGAAATGCCAAATATCATGCCTGAAGGTTTCAAAACTTACTCATATCATTTCCTTTAACTCTGTACCACTGAATACCTACATCTAGCAGCACCTTTGTCTTCTAATTGGCTTATTGACACCTTGCACGACGCGCAGCTTGCACCACGCGCAGCGCACTTACACGCGCCGATCCTGTCCCCCATTCTGGGCGTCAAAATGTACTCAAAGAAATTGACCCCCAAAACGGTGGAAATGCTAGACGCGGAGGTGCGTTCCGCGTACTGCAAGGGGTCAAATACAGAAACATAACACTAGAAAACCTCTTCATTTGTCATCATTACATTCATTGTTATTTGCACACTCTCATTCGCTGACAGTTTCTTTTCTTATCCTTGTAGATTTTCCCATTTCCTCGTTGCAAATGCTGCGTTGCTGAAGCGTGTAGATCTTCCAAAGTTGTTAATTAACTGACTCCCAAAACACTGCTGTGATTTTGGAAGAAAGGTTCTAAAAAAGGTTTATGAAAAGGAGTGAGGGGTGGGGGATCCCCAGAAAATGAAACTGAGAAGTAGGCCTACTATTGCCTGATATTTGAAAGGCTTGTAAGAATGTGTCTGTCCGGCTATCTTGAGAATGCATTTTTTCTTTTGTGACAGATTTTTCTTGATTGTCTTTGGCATGTTATCATTCAATCTACACATCCATAATGCTCTCCTTATAGACGTTGAGCCTCAATTTACTTCAGGGCCCAATTTCACGGAGCTTTTTGAAGACAAAAAAGAGCTAAGCACAAAAGGTTTTCAGCCAAAATATGTTTGTGTCTGCTTTCCAACAGTATTTTTATTAAGCTGAAATGTGTTGAGCATTACATATTTCTGCTGAAAGTGTTAAGCACAACAAGTTGCTAAGCATGAAAAATTTTGCTTAGCAGAAATAGGTTACCAACCAAAAAATCATAATGTATATTACTGGTGACTGGCACCATGCAATTTTAAGCTCAACAGCAGACAAAATTGCTAAGCACCGTAGACCTTGGGCCCAATCTTACACGTGGTGGTGACACGCTTTGACAGACCTTTGTTTTGACTTTCCTGTGCTTGGTTGCAATCCATTCTTTAACATAACCATCCTGCTCATTTCCAAGTTTCCATTCTTTCTTCCATGCACGATCAGAAAGCTCGCAAAATACACATGGTAAGTTGTGTGTATGATGAGGGAGGGTGGTGTTGATAATGTTACTGCCTTAGACTGCATGTAGACCGCCTGGCCAATGGGGGGTTGGGTTTCCGATGACACAGCTCAGTGATACGCTAGTCAGATTTAAACATTTAACCCTTTAGAGACCATTTAAATATATATTCATCACCATACGACCAGACATGGCTAATATTGTTAAGTTTTGGACACAATTTTTTCTTGTAAAATCTTCTGAAAAAAAATAACATGAAACAAACATTCAGTTTTGTTTCAGAAACATAGATACTATGTTAGCATGGGAAACATTGGAAAATGTCAGTTCAGGACGTGACCTTTGCTCTGACCTTTTTGTTTGAGTGGAAGTAGGTCAGATCTTGCAGCCGTTTGCGGCCCGCTGTTTGACATTTTGTTACAAGCCGTTTCTGGCCGCTATGGTCTCTAAAGGGTTAACCACACTGCGCTCTCTCTGGTTTGTTGTGAGCATTGTGATATGCAGTGACAGCTACATGTAGGTCTCAAAGTGAATTATCAGACTATTAAGGAAGCCTCTTAACACTTACAGGATCAAAGCCCCTGTCTTTTAAAAGCCCTCTATGTAATAACCAGCTCCTTTTTAAAGAGATGTATCCTAAGTAGCCAGTTCTCAATGGTTTCATGGATACAAGCTCTAGAAGCTTCCTTGGTTCAGTATTTATAAGTCAGTGGGGGTTTGTTGTAGTAACATTGAGATGTCTGGTATGAATTGTGCTGCTATATAACACTTGCTGTTGTAATAACCCAATCTATATTCAATAAACTCTTGTCTACAGTAGTAAGCCTAGTCTTGATTGGCGATGCTAGTTTTTGTATTAGTCACCGGTAGAGGGCGCAACGTCGACTGGCTTGGAGGGACTGGGCAAGTCTACGAATCTCTGGATCAAAACCTTTTGACCCAGATGTTTGTTTGTTTGATACAGGTATCTGTTCTCCAGTAATTCGTGTTGTGATATCGGCGACTATGTTAACAAAATGAACGTTGCCAATCAAGACTATAGTAAGCCATACTCTAATGTTGCTTGCTGCTTATAAACACTCAGCTGAAAAGCCGAATTCCACAGATGAACAAAATAGTCTTTATTTAAATCTAAAGTTCAAATGAAGATACAGACCAAGGAAGCTCCTGGTTCTCATTGCATTTGTGCACCCTGTACATCCCTAAGTACCAAGCCAACTACTGTGTTTCTCCGCTACTAACTTTTGTCAAGTTTTCAGTTCCAGACCCCAAAACCCCTGATGCTTGACCCTCCGATCCACTGACCCCTGACCCCTGACCCAGTGTCTCCTGTGGCACCTCAAAGCATTCCCTCTGTAGATTAGTCTTGTTGATCTGAGTGGTATTTGTCATGCTGGCATTGTCAACCTCGGTAAGAGCATCAAGGGTTGAATAGTTCAATTTAAACCCAACAAGTTTCGCTTGAGAAAAAGCCAAAGTGAAGCCTACTGTAGTGCAAGACCTCATGTACAGTACTAGAACCTGGTGTAATATGTACGTACAGTACTGTAGGTAGTTACTCCTGCATGCAATAGATCTTTATGCTGCCACCATCTCTGTCATGTTCCCTGTTTGAAGTAACAACCAAGAATATCAATTAGCCTCATACAAAGAAGGGACCAGACTATTCTCCCTGTCAGCCTCAGTTTGGTTACATTAGTTTAATACAGGGGGAGAGACAGAAAAGCAAGATGGCTGCACCATGATAAAGGTCAATGAGTATTAGAAGTGTACACTTTCATTTATCCAAACTGTAGCGTTTTCCTTCCGCAGTTGTTGCGTTACTACTTACGCCTTCTCAGTGCCTTATTTGCAATTTGTAATAATAAAAAAGGGCCTTAAATCTAAAATGGCTATTAAGCAGGAAAAATAGTCAAACATGACAGATAAGTGTTTTCCTAACAAAGATACATGTTTACCTTTGCCAAATAAATACCTTTGGGAAGATATATTTTAACATAAAACCCAATTTACAAACCGCTTCAGAACATGCTAAACCAACTTTATGAAACTCATACAAAATTGATATAAGGATCTTAATGTACTGAGGCGATGTAATGTGTCACTGTATATGTACTAATCATTTTTTTCTCCAAGGTTTGACTTGTACCACACCCAGTATTAAACCCTGTTGTACTAATTAGAACTCAAATGTGAACAGTTGACATGTGTTCGTTCTAAATAACAATACATATCGTTACTAATACCTTGACTAACAGCTAACATTTTGTGATCGCAATATTTTCTCCGCTTTGTCTGCATTTGATTTAGCACAATAGAAGACTATGAAATGAAAGAAATCCTTAAAGAAGAACTTGAACCTTAATACTTGTACCGTAAACTAGCCTTTGAACATTTCAATGTATTACCTTGCTGTTTTAGTACATGTACCTTTTTATGTGCAGTACACTAAAAACAATTTCCACTGAAAATTTGTTGTGGCAGTGACATACATGACATGCAATGTCAAGACGAGGCAGTCTGTTACTCAGTGGTTCTGATTGGTTTACTCTTCGTGAAACAGTTTTACAAACAAAACATCTTCTTTGTGTGTTTATCATTGGTTTCGGTAAGCTGGTGTCCAAAAGCAAGTAAGAAACTGCGCTGGTTCTAGTTATGTAATTCCTGCATCAACACTAAAGCAGCCGTTAAATTTTGCTGTCGATCAATGAGTTTAACCCATATCCATCTGACTGGTCACAGTACTTGCACACCATTCCTGCCTAAGCCCATGTAGCGCTTATTGCTTCATTATAAACATTAATTATGTACTCCCTTACAAATAGACATAGCCCAACAAACTGTAGACCGTTAGCAAGAGCACACAATTCTCTTTTGTGCAAAAAAAAATAGTTAATGGCCTGATGTTTTGACCCTAGCAGAGTCTTTCTTGAAGGCTAAATGACATTCAACACACATAAACAGGTATACAAGTGTAACAAAAGAAGTCAAGTGGAAATACATGAATAGAGAGAGAGAGAAGCAGAAAGCACACAGAAAAGGCAAGGGGTAAACGATTAATAAGGAAACAAAGGGGGTGGGGGTTGGAGGGAAGGGGCTGGTTTGACCACAAGAAATTGGAAGTACAAAGGACAAAATCAAAGGTGGGAAGAGGGAGAAAAAGTAAGTAATTAGTGAATGAGGCAGACTAAAAACGAGAATATCTGTGGGAAAAAGGAGAAGGCAAAGACAAATTCTCTTTCGTGTGATATATATCTTGTCATGTTTCCCCTCTCATATCAATAGTAATGATAGCACAAACAAAGACACTAACTTCTTGTTCATCTACAGGTTTTCCCGTAGTAAGGCGTTGACAGCGTTTGTGTGTTCTGCAGGGAATCTCGTAGTTAGGCAGATATGAGTTAAAAGCATTAATTTACAAATTGTTTACTGAATGGTGTCAAACCAAATGATCACTAGTGATGTCTTACATCATCAACTTCTTCTTGAGAAGTTGTTGTGTATAAAAGATCAACTTTTCTTGAGAAGTTGTTATGTATAAAAGGCAGAAAGCGCCGATAAATTGTTCTTTTTTAAACTGGCGTTGCTCATTATCTTTAGTTTCTCTCTCTGTTTGTCTTGGTTCTGTGTGTAGCTGAGGGAGGACCGGGAAGAGATGGAGAGGCAATCTGTCAAGACGCAGGAAGACACCACCAAGAGACACCGAGAAGAGATTGATAAGACGCAGAATGAGGTGGACCGCCTCCTGGAGATCATGAAGGAGATGGAAGGAGAGAAGAATGATAAGGACAAGAGAGTTACTGAACTTGAAACGTAAGTCACCTCATGAGGGGCCGAATGAGACAACAGGCAACTTTGTTTTTTAGTGTTCATCTAAGACTCTTATCACACAAGGCATTTTTTTTCAGGTAACTTGGCGGCAATGAATTGTACTGCTTGCAAAAGAAATACTTTGGTAGTACAAGACACATATAAACAGTGTCTACCGCCGCAAAAAAATCTACGGGGATATTGAAATGTAAATGTTTTTTCTTCATGAAGATCCCCTGGAACTGGTTTGTGTTATTTGTTTTGTGAAACATGAGCCCTGAGGCTTTTTTTGAAACAGTGGGGTTTTTTCTGTGGCTATTGGTAGAGCGCTGCAACTGTCTGTTTTCATTTGAACTGTTCGGGCAGCCATCAGCTCAACTCAGTGGCTGTGGCTGTCAGGATGGCTAGGACACTAGCAGTGGACCTTAAATGGCCTTAACCATTAGCCACAGCCATATCAAAGCCCTAGTCAGTCCAAACCTCCATTTTAGGTTGTGCAGAGTGTCCATAACTCCTTTTCCTTGGAAGATCACTTTCATGTATCTTCATTCTCTACATCAAGAAGAGACCATAGCCTTATTTTAGGGAATATTTAAACTTGTGTACAACCACACTCTTGTAATTTTCCTCTTTTGTCCACAGACTATCCGTCCTATTGACCCCTTTCACGACGCGGAACGTACCTCTGCAAAAATGCATGTCTACCATTTCCACCATTTTGGAAGTCAATTACTTTGTGTACATTTTGACTCCCAAAATGGCGGGCAGGATAGGTGCACGTTAGTGCGCTCCGCGTGGTGAAATGAGTCAATAGACACATACTCCAAGATGCCTCAATATCTCTAATATGTTATCACAATGGTGAGGTTACCTATGCCACACTTTCCTGTCATTGAATGTGTGGTAAATCAGTGCCACAGATGGCCACTGCAGAAATGGCCCACGGTTGAGAACCTTATCTTTTCCAACAGTGGCCTAAATTCCATTGCAACTGAGCACAGCTGGTTGCTTCTCCAGTTTACCACTCTCATTGAAGCACTTTGGGCAATGGCTCTACTCTCTACATAAGTGTGTGTGTGTGCCTCAAAATGCCACTGTTGTGGCATAGTGAGGTATGGGGTTGGTTGTCTCGAGAAACACACTGATAGTAGGAGGGTTAATGTATAAATGCAAGAGGTGTATGATGAAATGTTATTAATTCTGTAACTGCTGTTTTCTATAATAATATCTGTGGTGTGTCGTGGCTGAGCGGTTAAGAGCACGGGACTCATTCTCTGGTGTTTCTGATCAGCAGAGTGTGGGTTCGAGTCCTGCTCGTGGCACTGGTGTCCTTGAGCAAGAGACTTTACCATAATTGCTTTGTCCTTTGGATGGGACATTAAGCTGTAGGTCTCGTGTACTAGGATTGGTAGTGCACGTAAAAGAACCCAGAACACTTATTGCGGAAGAGTAGGGGTTAACCCCAGTGTTTTTGGTTCACATAGCAAGCACCCTTGTTTACAGGTTTCCTCAGGATTGCGAGATACAGTGATTAAGTTCAGTTATGAGGCATCCTTGTTTTCATTACCAGAAATATATAATAATAATAATCATATATCAAGTAATGGACCACAAGGGAAACTGACTTGGTAAATATTAAATGATTTTGGGTTGAACAAAGAAAAATTGACTCGAGTGGGATTTGAACCAACGACCTCCGGTTTAACGTGCCGGCGCTCTACCAACTGAGCTATCTAGCCCTATGTTGGCGGTCTCCCTATTTTGTCAATATCTTTGTTCGGGGGGTGCCAGTCAGAAAGCCATTCAACCGCAAACTGCCGTGTAGCCAGGGATCACACCCATACGATACAACCTGGGAAGCGGCAGCCGGGGATCACCTTAAGGGGATGCGACTTTTTTTTATATATCATACATCAAGTAATGGACCACAAGGGAAACTGACTGGGTAAATATTAAATGATTTTGGGTTGAACAAAGAAAAATTGACTAGAGTGGGATAATAATAATAATATTAACAATAACAATATTAATAATAATGATAATCATTCTAACCTCTAACCTTCTTTGTACCTAACTCATATCATAGTGTAATCAGAAGGCATTGCCCAGGGTGAGTCTGTGTATTTATCTACAATACGTACAAATTATTGTCCCTCGTTCTTTTAAAAAAATATTCAAATGATTATTGTCCCTCGTTCTTTTAAAAAAATATTCAAATGATTTTTTCCTCTTTGATTTGAAGGATTTTAAACTCAAAAACAAATTATGTGTGGATACCACTTTAAGGTAATCCATAGGTTTCAGTCGAATAAGAGTTTGATTTATCTATTTTATTATTTTCTTGGTTTGTTTTTGTCCAACCAAATTTGAACTGGTTTCACAATTTCATCACCACTGGTCTTTGGATCCAAACCGCATATGATCATGTCCAAAGTTAAATCCTGAAATTTGTACAGGTTAAAGAAACAAACAAAAAAGTTAACACAAAAATTATCAGAAAATAGAATTAGCTGTTGCAAACTGCTTACCAACCAAAAGGACCTATGGTATAAATGCAAAAAAATAGTTAATGGCCTGACAATTCGGCCATTAACTATTTTTTACAAAAATTATCAGTAACATGTTTGTCAAAATTTGTTTTCAACAATTACATTTTAGTGGCATGCTTTTGTGAATAAATGTCACTCGGTAGCATTGATGTGTCATTATTTTTATTCCAGGAATGTCATGTGTTACGTATTTCCAATCTTCAGTGTATTTCCAGTGTGCAAACGTAATTTCTGATTTACATTTTGGATGAAACATTTGTATATCCAATATATTTGCAAGTCATTTCTTTCTTTGCTTTTGTGTTTGCATCTTAATGGTTTTGTATAAGATATGAATATAATTAGCCAATACTGTATGTACTGACCTCCTTGGAGTGCATGGGTTATGCAGGTCAAATGTTTGCCTGATTATGGTACATTGGTTCATCGTGCTTGTGAACAATGTTTGTGATTTTCGTTTGCACGTACATGTATACTTATAACCACTAACACTTATATAGACTGTATCATACTGTATGCTAGTCATATAAGTACAATTTATGTTTGTGTACGTAAGTGGAATGTATGTTTTTGCATGTGTTTCTCATGAAACATGTACTTTATTTGGGGTATTTTGGTCATCTGGCTTTGGTTGGCCTGGTGACACATTTAGACTTTTCTACCATGGTTTATTTCATGGCTGTGGATTGGGCTTGTGCCTCCATTTTTGACGTTGGGAGCACACAGCTTTGAAGTCAGTGATAAAGCCAGAGCCATAACTGGAGCCGGAGTTCTGGCGATGGTTTTTGATAAGTTTCAGGAGTTTACCTTGGATTTCATTTGTAACCAGAGTTTTATCTTAAACAAAAATGTTCTCTTGAATGTTATTTATCATAAATAATGTGAACCGTGAATTTGTCAACATCTTATCTTTTCTTTGGTAGACAATTGAAGGATGCCACCAAGAGACTAACGGGTGTAAAGAGAGATCAGCAACTACAGAAGAGGAAGAATGCCCAACTCCTTGAGGAAGCAAGAAGACGAGAAGGAGAACTCAGTACAGATACACAGCAGCTCCAGGTATAGCCTTGGTTCAAGACGCTCCGGTTGTTCATGTTTTACTATCTTGAAGCAAACTGCAATTCCCATTGAACCGCTACCATACACGAACTGCTGACACAGGATATCGGTTTGAATGTGATAGTAGTTTATCTCAAGATATATTTGTATCTGTAAAAATTGTCTTATATGGCTACGATGACGGTTTTTTTAATAACACTTTCAATTTCAATTTCAATGCCTTTAATGCCAATAATGTCCTGAACCAAGAGTTCTCGCAATGTGGTTAAAGATTTTTTTGAAAAACATGCTTAGATTTTGCTATTAAGTGGATCTGGTCATAAATGTAGCCTGTGATTTGTCATGATTTCTCTTGTAAAAATTGTATAGTCTGTCCCGAACCAATATGTCTCATCAGGCCGGTGTTTATATCCGGTTTCATTGGCATTAAACGACTGAGAATATTTCTATTCCCCCTGGACAGGATGCCAGTCCATCGCAGGTTACTCCCCAGCTCTCGCCGGTACCCATTTGTACTCCTGGGTGGAGAGAAGCAATTATGATAAAGTGCCTTGCTCAAGGACACAAGGACTGACCAGGCCAGGATTCGAACCAACATTCTGTAAATTACAGAACTTGAGTCCATCGCCACAGACCGCTCGGCCACGACACCCCAATTTCTCTTGATAATAACAATAATGAAATTCTTTTCATGTAGTAATTTCTCAGTATTCATTCTTGCTATTGCACTCATAGAACATGATAAAATATTTGGGCATAGGGATTGAATTTCAAGACAATCTCCACTATGTCTTGTAGCTTAGCACGTTCACTGCACCAGAAATATTTTGTACAAGACCTAAAACATGTCTTTATTTGTTGTATTCCCGGAACGTTTAGGAGGAGATTTGGAATTTGAAAGTGTATAAGTATGCATTAGTAAATCTTCAAGAAGATGTGTTCAGAAAAAAACACCAGACTGCAGTGCCCAATTTCATGGCGCTGTGTACCACATAATTATGTGCTTACAGGGCCATCTTAAGTACATAAAGCTATGGGTTGTAAGTGCAGAATTCCAGGGTTGGCGTAGCCACGAAATTGGGGCCAAGACCTGTTCAGCTGTAGGGTCACTGGCTCAGTGCTAATCTTACTGGTTGCTTGCCAGTGGTTCAGTTGGCATTTCGAGCCCTTCGGCAGCGAGATAAAGGTCTGTAGCCTCTAATCTTGAATGGCTGAATGGCTTCTGACTGCCACCTCGAACAAAGATATAGACCCCTTGCATATGACGTCACAAGCCCCAAAACAGTCCCCCTCACTGAGGTAAATGAAGAGCTATCTTTGGCTGAGATTTGTGCGCAGTGCTTGCTTCCATTGATTTACATCAAACATAGCGGCCAATGCAATGGGTCTATTGTCAAAAATAGGTAGACCGCCAACATTAGAGTTAGATAGCTCAGTTGGTAGAGTGCTGGCACGTTTATCCGATAGTCTCAGGTTCAAGTCCAACTCTTGTCAATTCTTCTCTGTTCAACCCAAACTTATTCAATGTCATTCTTACACATTTTCCTGTGTAATTTGCAGTCCTTTGTGAAGCAGAGGGACGACAGGATAGAGGAACTAGAGGAGGCTTTGAAGGAGAGTGTTAGCATTACGGCGGACAGGGAGATGGTTCTAGCTCAACAGACTCAGACAATCACTAATCTACAGAGACAGGTGCGTCCAGAAATCATGATATCCATGGTTCCTCTTTGATCTGCCATTACTTAGACCCAATAGACCATTACACACAATGCCTGGTAAACATTGGTGATCTAATTTGCCTGTTGATCACGTGCCCTTGTTACACAACTGGTAGAAAAATTATGTTGCAAACTTTGTCATTTTTCATACTGGTCGAATCCAGGGCCCGATTTCATAGAGCTGCTTAAGCACAAAAAGTAGCTAAGCACAAGAAAATTATGCTTACCAAAATATGGTTACCAGCCAAAATGCCATTTCTCGTGGACAATCTGTGACTGGTATCCTGCAATTTTTTGGTAAGCAGAAACTTGTTAAGCAATGTTTTCTGCTTAAGCAGCTCTGTGAAATTGAGCCCAGATGTCAAGCCAATTAGATTGAATTCGACCTGTTCATTTATAAGTGACTTCTGTCGTGTAGTGGGGTCTCATCTCTGCAGGCTTAGAATTACACGGAGGCCACGGAGGCCATGGCCTCTGTTGCCATGGTCTTGGCCTCTGCGGCTGTTCAAGAGTTTCCCAAAGATTTTCCAATGGAAGTGCCCTTTGCAAAATAAAAATGGCCTCGCCCTCTCAAGGATGAAATTCCAGGGCCGTCTCTGCATCCAATAAACTGTGGAACTATATTTTCGAGTTTGTTGGCTTTTCTTACTCAAAATAATGCACAAATTCTGTGTTCAGGGTGGAACGTTTAACATTATTTAATTGGTAAACTCCAGTGTTGGAGGTCTCGACGGAGGTCTCGGTCTCGAGACTAGTCTCGAGACCATATTTTTCAGGTCTCGGCGATTTTGAGGTCTCGAAATGTTGAGGTCTCGGTCTTGTCTCGGTCTCGGACTCAGGTCTCGAATAGTCTCGGGTCGAGACCTTGGCGAGACCTGTTAAAAACTCAAGAATGTTTGAGCTTGATTTATGTTATTATTCGATTTACGATGACACAACAATTATATCGCGCGCTGAAAAACATCAGATGTGGTGCGCGGTGCGCCCACATAACACGCGGTTCATGAACGAATACGGACAAACAGTTCATGCTGCGGCGCGGCAATTTTGCTTACAATCTTCCACACAGGAATCTTTTGACATTCACTACGCGTTAAATAATTATTGGATGGTGATATTGCCTGTATCAGCATGCAATAAATAACGCGTAGTGAATGTCAAAAGATTCTTGTGTTGGAGATAGCCAGCATCATTGCCGCGCTGCAGCATCAACTGTTCGTCCTTAAACCGCGTGTCGTTAGTACACACCAGTCTCCGTCGCAGCGCTGTGGTTTGACAAGTTGCATCCATACAGTACAGACCAACATAAATAAAAATAGTGTGTAAGAAAACAAGTTTGCCTTTTTAATACATTTTTCATTGCACGTGCAGTCTTATTGACTGACAGTCAGAGTCAGAGCATGTCAAGCAACTCCTTGATAATTAAATTTGGTTTTGTGGAGCATAAAGAGTTTGTGGACATCAAGACAGGAAAGCGTAAGCATTCGGCCACCTGCAAATTTTGTTTTACTGCAAACCGCATCACCGAACAGGCAGGGACCAGCTCCGCGTTCATTAGACATGTGAGTCGTCTTCACAAAGCAAAGTTTGTACCACCACCACCTTTCTTGCTTTCTTGTACTAATTTTGTAGGTGTAGTGTAGTAGTAGTATGATTATGCCCCCAAATTAACTTGTTCTCCCTAAAATCAAAAAGATATTTATACTTGGGTAAATTGTTTTGTTCACTGTGGTATGTGTGGTTTAGTAAGATTTGTGTATATTTTTTTTGCCGACGGGCGCCGCCATCTTGGTTCAAGGGCGCCCTCGCGCGTTTATTTTTATCAGTTTACAAATTTTCTTGCATAATGTGTTTACAAAGTTATCATACTGCTATTATGAATAGATAATTGGGGGCTTTTTGAAAAAACTCAAAGTACCCTCTTTTACTTATAGCTATTTCCAGTGAAAATATTAGTTTACTGGGTTTTTTTCTCACTTAGATTTTACAAAATTGCAGAAGCTATAAATAATAGTATTAATAGGAACTCTTTGCAAATTCAATTAAAACTTCATTTTTTAATTTTTTTACAGATACAATTAATATTTACAGAACAAAACTCGTACAGCTACAGATAGCCAGCAGACCATCAGCAGTTTTATCACGCCTGGTGCCAACAGCAGTCAGAGCAGCTGTACAGTACAGTACCCAGAGTCCACATCAGAAGGCTATTAGCGATGCAATCATTAAGGATCTGATAGTTGGCTGCTCCTTACCTTTTTCACTTGTGGAAAACAGCCACTTCAGACATTTCCTAAAGTTGGTGGAACCAAGGTAATTATGAGAATTTGTATTAGTTTGGTGTTGTTTTTTTTGCAGCAATTTGTTAATGGCAAGCCAGCAGTATTAGTTAAGGTGTTGACTGTTGACTCATGATTAACATTTGTATGTGCATGGTATAAGACACCTTAAATTGCTAATTGTCTTTTCTTGTGTTTGATTAACTTTCCTCTAGGTATGCACCAATTGCACGCTCTACCATTTCAGGAAGTATGTTGCCCAAGTTTTTTGATGCAGCCAAGCAAGAAATCATGAAAATTCTCGTTAAGCAGCCTTCAGTTTCAATAACAACAGACATTTGGACAGACCGGACCATGAGGTCTTTCTTGGGAGTGACAGGTCATGTCCTTTCTTTTGATGATGAATCAAGACCACAACTACAAATGCTTCTTTTGTGTTGTTGGCAATTTACAGGCAGACATACTGGAGAGAAGATTTCTGCGGCATTTGAAGAACTAGTTGATGACTATGAAATCAAACATAAAATTGATTTCATTATAACAGACAATGCTTCTAATATGAAGTGCGCATTCAAGGTTCGTTTTCCAACTGCTGATGAGGATAGCCTTGAGGAAGGCAACATTGATGATGAAGTTCTGGATGATGAGAGCATTTGGGAGTCGTTAAATGAGGAGGAAGACGACTATGTCAGCGAGGTCCTTGTGTCCAACTCTAAGCAGCGCCTTTCTTGCTTTGCCCACAGTCTCCAGCTTGTTATTGGAGATGGAATGAAGGATACAAGAGGTGTGTCGGGGGCCATCGCAAAGGCATCGAGCCTCGCAACTATGCTGCACAGGAGTACAATTTTGAAGGAGAGGTAAATGTAGGGAAGAGAATTACAAATTCAATACAGATATATTTATCAACAATGACATCATGCATAAGCAAGGTCATACTTTAACAGTATTTTTTACTTACATGGTTTAATTTTGCAGGTTTGAGAAATTCGTCGGTAAAGGTAGGACAATTCCTGCTGCAAATGCAACACGGTGGAATTCAACATTCCACCAGCTCAAAGCAATCTTGAACCTGGACTTAAAGACATTGACTGATGTGTGTGGGGCAGATTTCAGTAATGTTTCCTTCAGCGCTAGAGAATGGAACCAACTGACCGAAATGTGTGAAATTCTTACACCATTTTCTGAGGCTACTGATCTCACTCAAGGTACATTTTTTAAAAAATGTTTCAATGCTACACACGGCAGTTTGCTAATGATTTGTTCTGCAATACAATTAGTATTAGTGGATGTTTCTGATTGAAACAATAGAATTATATCACAGATTCACAGGTTAACATCAGAACTGAGTATTCTGCCACTTCACAAAATAAAACTATTAATATCCTATGTCATCGACTCATTGAGTAATATCATTTTAAGGACTTTATTTATTTCACATTTACCTCGCAGTTTCTCCCTGTGATCCTTGGCATGTGAGTTAAAATACAAAATATAAAAAAAATCTACTGACAAAAAAAGATACTTTGTTTGAGCTTAATTAATTTGTGGTTGTTTCCATAATATATAGGTGAGAAGTGTGTCACAATCAGCATGGTTGTTCCAACAACTCTTGACCTCTACACTCACCTTAGGAAGATGAAAGATCGTGTTCGTCACTGTCGACCATTAGTGATCTCCCTAACTTCTTCTCTATTAAAGAGATTCAGTGGCATATTCACGAGCTGCAATATGTCTGAACCCGTCGCTGGCTCCCACGACTTGCTATTCTCGGATAAAGTGTACCTTATTGCTCCGGTATTGGATATCCAGTTTGCAATGCACTGGGTTGACATGGACGTGTGGGCTGACATTGATGCAGTGTCACTTAAGCGAATGAGGGAGGAACTGAAGGGCACTCTCCAAGGTAACGATTAATGTGGTTTGTTCCATAATAATACTGATTTAATAACTTTGAAACTTACCTGGTGCAAAGTTTATGAAAGTGTTGATTATCTGATGAAATAAGCTACATGTAAACTGTTTATACTGCACAGGTTATAAAGATGTTTTTAACAATTTAACCACCACAGATCTGGTCATAGCAGAGGCAGATTCCACTGATGATACATCATCATCAGGATCTCAGGGAGAGAGTACTGACGATGAACAACCACCATCTACAAAGGTACCAAGGCTGCTGGCCAAGTACCAAAGCCTTCAGAATAGGTCCAAAAGTGGTGACAAAAATAGCACCCGCCTACAAATGGCCAAGCTTCTTGATCATGTCGTTGATCTCAGTGACCTAAGGTCAGGGTGCTTACAGTTTTGGGTAGACAATCGTGTTAGATACCCAACTTTGTATAAACTTGCAATGAGAACACTGAAAGTCCCTGCCTCCAGTGCTCCAGTTGAACGGATCTTCAGCAGAGGTGGGATCATCATGAGGCCCCACAGAGCTAGATTGTCTGCTGATAATTTAACCAAGTTGATTTTCTTGAAGTGTAACAAGGACATTCTTAAGAACTGCTAGTTACTTTGACCACTGTTTATAGAACACTAAGCACAGTAAATCAGAATGAGACAGTAATGAGTTAAACCTGTATTTGGCTAATTCGACAAGTCATGTCCTGTCTGATTCTCTCCAGTACCATCCAATATCCATCACACTCGAGAATGTTTACTGATGTTTAGAGAGCAACACATGGGACATGCCTGGTTGAATTAATCAAACCATTAAAACATGGAAATTCCTGTTCTTACCATCAGTATTAAACTTTGTTTTAAAGGCATGAATAAGTTTTTACAAAAGTTTAGTAGAGTTGTGGTTTCACACAAAATAAAATTGCATTACCATTTACCAAGTGCACATGTTCCACCATGTACATTTCTTATTGTGTGTTTGTATGCTTATTTAAATGAGGTCTCCACCTGTAAGGTCTCGGTCTCGGTCTCGGTCTCGGACTGTAAGGTCTCGGTCTCGGTCTCGTAAGGTGAGGTCTCGGTCTCGGACTATGAGGTCTTGACTCCAACACTGGTAAACTTGCAGTTTGTGATAATTGCAGGTTGCAGTTATTGACTTCAACTGCTTGTTACATGTTGCGTTCAAGTTTTGATAGACTTTGGTAGCCAATCGATTACCAAGCTGCATGACCCCCCTCTTTCACATTTGGATATATTCGGCCATGGAAGGGTCTATTTAAACTCTAACATGCGGAAGTACATGTAGCCCCAGGAATTACACAAATGCAGGAAGGTTCCACTAGTATGCCAAAAAGATTGGCAGAGAGAGAGGTGTTGGAAACTTCAGAACCTAGCCACAGGCTGTCAGTGTCAGCAAGACATCAGTTAGCCTATTACAAAGAACAGATGGTTCCACTTTATCAGAGGGTTAGATCTGCGTACATGTAGGTCTGTATGTCTGTACAATTTTGTGCACAAAGTATATGAGTGAAATTATTTTTCAGTCCCTCAATAAACAAAAACTACACAACTCTTGGACCTGATCCCCCTCTTAAATATGTGGAATGGTAGAGTCTAGGATAACAAGGACTTCCCTAGGGCATTGCACTTTGAAGGAAACAGTAAAATAAATATTGTGCCATGATTTAGTGTAACCAGCGCTCACTTAAAGGCATCGTACACGTTTGGTAATTACTCAAAATATATATTAGCATAAAAACTGACTTGGTAATGAGCAACGGAGAGCTGTTGATAGTATAAAACATTGTGAGAAACGACTCGCTCTGAAGTAACGTAGTTTTTGAGAAAGAGGTAATTTCTCTCTAAAATAATAAAAACTTCTTGCAAGAAGTTTTTATTCCTATCTGAAAGCACACAAATTTGTACAACAAGGGTGTTTTTTTCTTTCATCATTTTCTTGCAACTTCGATGACCAATTGAGCCCAAATTTTCACAGGCTTGTTATTTTATGCATATGTTGGGATACACCAAGTGAGAACACTGGTCTTTGACAATTTCCAAACGTGTCCAGTGCCTTTAAGGGTTTGAAAAAAATATGTATATATATTATCCCTTGGTTGAAATATTCAATGTTTGATCCTGATAGATTGACAGTCTGAAGAGAGAGTTGGAGCAAGTGAAGAAGCAGCTTTCCACTGCCAGCAACAAGCTGTCCACAACCACCACCGTACTCCGAGATAAAGAAGCTAAGTTGAGTGCCTTGCAGATGGAGAGACGGAAGACGCTGGAAGAAGCAATGGAAATGAAGTAAGAGTGCTTTAATCAATGAATTCTTCCCCCTTCCTCACCCTCTAATTTCCTCTGAGGAAACCAGTTCAGCCCAAGGACTTGAGCTTTTGTTGTTGTATTGTAAGTAGCCCACTGGGCTAGTAAACTGTGCTTTTTACTTATCCCCAAGAAGTTTTAGAAGCCAGCAAGGCTGTCTCAACACTAACTTTCATATGTATTACTGTTTTAATGGCAGCAATTGCAACTTGGATTGTTGGCCAAATAAAGTTACATTTATGTACTCAAAAAAAAACATATATAAAACTTGTAAAGCTATAAACATTTAATACAGGTAAGTTGCATATTGTTTTTAGTAGCCTGCCGGGCAAGTCAAGAAGTTTGAGCATTTTTTAGTAGACAGTGTGCCAGCTAGTGTTAAGGGCAAGAGCCAGGGGTGAGAAATGTCAGACTTTTATCTGAATTCAGACTTTTGTTATGTCTGTATGGGGAAAAAAAGTTACTGTTGTTTTCTTCAGATTTAAAGAAATCTTGCTCTTTGATCTAGTTCTTTAGTGCTGAGGATACTTTTACTAAAAGCTCTTTGAAATCTATAGCTCCAGGAGTTATGAAAATGTCATCATTTCTACGAACTTCCAAATATTTGAGCCGAGTTTCCGACTTTTTTTGTCAGCAATGACTCTCAACCCTGAAGATCCCTGCAGATACCTCTCAAGAAGCATACCACTTAGCACATGTAGAAAGCCTTATTTCTTTCATGTATCATCTAAGGTCGTATCCTAATTTAGCAGCTATGGCTACGGCTATTTCTGTTGCTAAAGGGTGTTGCTTAGGACATCCTATGCATGATGCATGATGACGGGGTGATCCAGCTGTAGCCGTAGCCGTATCTGCCAATTTGGACACTGACTTACATGTACTTCACACAGGGTGTGTTCATCCACTTTTGGATACGTTTTGTCCCCCAGCCCTACTTCACATTTCTTCTTCCTTGTTCTTGCTGTTATACCTACATGTACATACATGTATATCTCCAAATGCTGGTGTGGCAAACTTTTGTATTATCTTTGTTGTCCTTTTCATGTCTTTAAACACTTCCTGGAATTCACTGAATACCCAGATCCTCATTTATGGAAAGACCCTTTTGAGAGACCAGAAATGATGCAGTATATAAATACTTCTACACCTTATAATTATGTATTGTGGTGACAGAGTTTCTGTTCAATTTATATAGCGCCCCCTATAGGCCAAGTTAAGTTAGTAACTGTTGTGGTATGGTCTTGTGTATGCAATCCAACTACACTTCGAGCAGAGCTTTGAAATAGCGAAGACAAAATCTAAAATAAAAATTGTTGGTACTGTTTGCTCCCACTCTTAGCCCCCAAACTTTAATAGCCCTAAAAAAATGTGCATAAGGAAAGTAAATAAACAGTTTAGGAAAATATTGAACAAATACAACCTCATTGGTTTGTTTTGTTTTGATTCCCGAGCTTAACAAATTCTGAACTTAAACAATATTTCAACTTATCAGAATTGGTCCCACTTTATAAGAGGTAACTAAAAAAAATAGTAAACTTGCGGGTACAACCATGTGTAAAAACTCTTTTGTGGGAGTGTTGGCTCTGAAAAGAGCCGGTGGGGTCTTGACGTTTCGAACAGTATACTCTGCTCGTCTTCAGGTGGTCCCACTTTGTTAAAAGCTAAAAAAAAATAGACTTGACACTAACACAAACAAGTATGCCTGGTACCCAGCAGTAAACCATGGCACCCGCTGATGCTGTTATTGATTGGTTGTTTTGTTGTGACTGGAGTGTACATGTTCTGGCCCCTTTTGGTAATCCGAAGACATTCATCACCGAAGATGAGATCAGTCTTGGTATTTTTTTTCTTTTTCTCAAAGCCCCAGAAATTGGTACTAGCAGCAAAGCAAACACATACTGTTAGATAGAACATGTAGAACAACAGGTGTTACCGTCAATTCATTTGCCCAGTTTCTTGTTGTAAATTGTTGATCCACATGGACGGGCATAAATAAGTTTGTAATCACTTCCTGTCATGGGCAGTTTACTGCTGCTGGTTAGTCATAGAGAAATGAAATTTTAAAAAATGAAAAGAATTTTCTCTGAAGCGTTGTGCAAAAACACCAGCGACATTTTGATTAACAATCAACTTTTGGCATAATACCCCCCACGCTGTTTTGTTTTCTTTACTTTTGCAGGCATTATATTCTTCCTGATATTCTTAATATGATTGCCGATTTGTTTCTCCTCTGAAAAAGTGTGATTGAATAGCTTGAAAAGACTATCAAAGCCTATCATATGTAGGTCACCTTTGTACTCGTCTGGGGGGGGGGTGTCAGGTTGCCTCAGTGGTTTCTTTCCTGAGTAGAGTTGTGCGTTGGTTCTTTCCTATGCCACACCAATTTTTCTCTGGGCCCTCCGGTTTTCCTCCCTCTGGAAAAATCAAACACTTCCAATCTCAGGCTGTGCCCCAAAGTCTTATATGGGTCGACATGTGGCTGGCTGCCAAAGACACCTTTGCGTGCCTGCGACTCGACCACGTTGTAGCCGCGTCCTTCGCAATTCAGCTTCTCATCTGCGAGTAAGGATGATGAGACTCCCAAATTATTATTATTATTATTTCACCTCTGTGGATCCCGGTTCGATTCACAAACCCGATTCGATTCACAGACTGAAATCTTGCATGTGGATTGAGTTTTCAGTCCCTACCTGACTGCATGGGTTTTCCCTATTTGGCGTTTCCCTCCCACGTCTAAAACTGAAATTTCTTCATTGTCTTCTTCACAAAAGTTGGTGTGATGTTTCATTTGGAATGATTTGCCGACTATATATATCTTTCAGATTCAGTTACTCAGTAAAATGGTCAAAACTTTTGTTTTCAGGGTTTTCAGGTATCATGTTTGTTTTTGATATGTCACTTGAGCCTTTCTTTGTACGCATTCCTCTATTTCATATATGTGTACCTGGGCGCTGATTGGATGAGGAAATAAAGATGAATTTAATTTGTATCTTTCTCAATGCACAGTGATGCGTTGATGCTGAAAGATAATGGACTAATAGCAAAGATTAGTGCCAAATAAACAACAGGGATGAGAAATTTCAGACTTTTATCTGAATCCAGACTTTTTAAGGTCTGCCTGGTAAACAAAAAATGCTGTGTTTTTCTTCAATTAACATAAGTCATGCTCTTTGATCTTCTTCTCTACCACTGCGGATACTGTTCCCAAAAGCTCCTTGGAATCTGTAACTCGCAAAAGGTAGAAATGCCATCATTTCAATGTACCTCCTAGGATCTGGATCCCAGTTTCAGACTTTTTGGTCAGAAATGACCCTCATCCTTAAAACAAGCACACATGTAGATTCAGTTTCACTGGTCATATGAAGAGCCTCTAAACAGTTAAAGGCATTGTACACGTTTGGTAATTGTCAAAGACCAGTGTTCTCACTTGGTGTATCCCAACATATGCATAAAATAACAAGCCTGTGAAAATTTGGGCTCAATTGGTCATCGAAGTTGCAAGAAAATGATGAAAGAAAAAACACCATTGTTGTACAAATTTGTGTGCTTTCAGATAGGAATAAAACTTCTTGCAACTTCTTGCAAGAAGTTTTTATTATTTTAGTGAGAAATTACCTCTTTCTCAAAAACTACTTTACTTCAGAGGGAGTCGTTTCTTACAATGTTTTATACTATCAACAGCTCTCTGTTGCTCGTTACCAAGTCAGTTTTTATGCTAATATATATTTTGAGTAATTACCAAACGTGTACAGTGCCTTTAAGGCAGTTAAATTAAATTTGAATTTACATTAAACAGACCAATTGACCATATTTTTGACCATATGAGGGTGCTTTTTTCAGGGAATACCTTGCATCACAATTACAGTTCATCTTATTTTAATTGCCTGTACGTAGTTTTCTTGCATCAATGACACAAATACATGTACATCAACATTATAATAACAACAATGAACAAAATGCCGTTTGTTTACTTGTTTTTCATCACGTAAAATTGGTCCACATACGCCCTCACGCGGTCAAAAATACTGCGAATTTACATTAACACACTCAATTTCATAAAGCTGTTGGGCCCCAACAATGCTTAGCACAACAAATGTGAGCAGAAGCGGTTTACCAGCCAAAGGACCATGTAATGGTTCCCTGCTAATATCTTTGCTTAGCAAAAATATTTTTATACTTAGCACCTCTTGCTTAATTATCAAATTGGGCACTGGTCTATTTATGTTGGTTAGCAGTTTGTAACTGATTCTGTATTCACATAAATATTTGTAAAACATTTTCGCAAATGTTCTGCCTTCTCTTTTATCCTCATAATCTAGACTGGATGAAAGTGCATTAATGTCAAACTTGATTTGCAAATGTTTGATAGTGTTACATAGAAACAAAATTATTACGGAAACCATTCCTAGGAATTACAAATGGTAAATGCAGTCTTGATGAATTATGGACCTGTCAGTTTGGGCTAAGCCCACACGTTACTCATTCTTAGTGAGACGCTTGTGTTTTCAGTGATCTGTATTTTACATTACTCTGGTCTGTAGTTGTAACACCAGAATGCTCCTTTAATCCTTTGCTAAGCTTAAAGGTGCAGAAGGGGTTAATAAATCGCCCCGAGTGACAGACTCTGGCATCCTGTATGAATTCTTCACCTGCTGGGAGCAATCCTGTACAGCTGTGGAAATTTTCTTTCATAATTTCACTGAAAATGAGATTTCTCTGGAAAATATTCCATCAGTGATTCGATTTAGTTCCGCCATCAAGGTGTTTGAGTTTTTTCATGTTTGTCACCCATACACTCTATAGCTGCTGTACATGCCTTGACTATTCTATTTACATGTGTGTACAAAAAATACATGAACACGATTGTGTAGATGTAGAACAAACATGACAAAAGTATAAATGCTGACAGCTTTTCTGCTCATTGTAATTCTTGCCCAGAGCATGTTTCCCTCTATCCTCTGATGTTGAGGAATGTAAATTCCAGAGGAATGTAAATTCCTACCGTCACATCAGCTTTCCTGAGTCTTCTCTCTTGTTTTGTTTTTGTTTTGGGTTTTTTAATTCTCATAACCTTGAGTGGATTCTGAACCTTTCAGAACAAATTTGTCTGCCAAAAGAGGGTGGAGGAGATGGTAATAATAATAATACTAGACTTGAGTTTGTTACGAACAAACACTGGGGTTTTGGTTGAATTTTGAAAAACATTACTTTGAATTAATGTAATAATTTTACACCTGATGACATGATGACGAAAACATTTTTTCGTACAAACTTTGTTATAAGCTACAAGACGGCACAAATATTGTGACTTTATGACATTGAACAATATCCACTTCTAGGTCCAATATCATAGAGCTGCTTTAGCAAAAAATGTAGCGAGCACAGGAAAATTATGCTCACCAGAGTAAGGTTACCAGCCAAAATACCACATCACCTGTACCAACTGTAGCTAGTATCGTGCTTATTTTTGCTGAGCAGAAAATTGTTAAGCAATGTTTTCTGTTTAAGCAGCTCTATGAAATTGAGCCCTGGGCCCAATTTCATAGAGCTGCTTAAGCACAACAAGTAGCTGAGCACAACAATATTCTGCTTACCAGAATAAGGTTACCAGCCAAACTAGCAAACCACAAGCACAATTTATGACTGGTATCCTGCTCATTTCTGCTTAGCAGAAAATTGTTAAGCAATATTTTCTGCTTTTAAAAGCAGCTCTATAAAATTGGGCCCATGTATCATTCTGCTAATTGGGAAACTACATGGTCTAAGTTGTCTGCCTCATGCAAAAGTTCTTTGAATTTGAAATTTGTACAGCAAACTCTGCCTTTTTAGAGAATAGCAATTGCAGAAAATATATCTTGTTTGCAAATTGAAAAAAAACAAACCCATGATAACAGAGCCAGTAACTACATGTAACAGTATTCATAAGTAGAATTTTCGCTGGTGCATGTAATTGATTTCTTCTAAGGAAACATAACAGCCTGATTTCATAAAGATGATAGAAAGCAGAAACATCCTGTCTGGCAGATTTCTTCAGTGAGAAAATAAACATAAGCATGGGAGCAGTCACATGCATAGTCTTGGCTCAAGACGTTGTGTGCATCAAGCGACAATTCCACCCATAGAGGGCAGTTTGTCAAATGAGGGTGGTTGGTGGATAAGTCAGGCTTTTGTGACAGCTCCTGCTAGCATTTGAGGGTTCGTATTATTCAATTGCAGGCAGATAGTACTAATTATGATAGCAGTAGGAGAAAGAACAACGCCTTGTGCGAAGACTACGAAGATTTTAAATATTTGACAATTTATTTGGTTTAGAAATGAAATGAAACTTTACCCAAACTTGATTAGAATTTATAGAATGGATACATTTGTCTAGATGTGAAAACCTAGGTCCAACTTCATAGAACTGCTTAAATAAAGGGTGTGTACAGCATTGGTAAGGTTGAAAATATAAATGTTCACAGATTTGCACATAACTTACATGGTATAAAGACGGTCATTGTGGAAAACTTCCCTTGAAATAGTTTTGCTTGAAATGCTATAGTTTTTAGGAAATGAGTAAAACACTTAGTCTTTATCACTGGTGATAAAATCCGATGTTTGAAAACAGTGAAAATATACAATGGTTTTTTTCACCTTTTTCTCATAACTCCGAAGACCAATTTAGCTTAAACTTTCACAGATTGATGTATCATGTTGGGTCACATCAAGTGTGGAAACTGGTCTTTGACAACCAATGTTGTACATTTGCTTTAAGCTGAAAATATTGAGCAATATTTCAGCACTTACAACATTTCTACTAAGCAAAACTGAGCAGGGTACCAGTCACAAATGGTGTGTTAATTGGGTTTTTTGGCTGGTAACCTTATTCTGGTAAGCATGATATTATTGTGATTGGCTATTTTTTTGTACTTGCTTGAGCTGCTCTATGAAATTGAGCCCCGATTATGAACAAACACTTTCATATGTGAATAAATTGATAGTATTATGACAGCTAACTGTCAAGACCCAACTCACCAGAGGGAGGGAGTTGACATGATGGATTGTCGAGATCCATCACCTGGCCCTGAGGGCCTCTTATTTTATCAATCATGATGATATTTGTGTTATTTTGAAATGCACTTTTATAAGACGGATTTATCTCATGTGTCTTGTTAAAGATATGAAGAAATTGAGTAGTACTTAAAGGTGATTCATTTTTTGAAGTGATCAAATGCTGCTTAACTGTTGGGTAAATATTGAACCAGTATAGAGTTTCTTTTTTGTGAAATGACTGGATGATGATGATGATTTTAATCGTGTATTTCAACCAATGTTTGTCAACATTTGTATTTTCTCTTTCAATTAGTCAGGTGGTTTTACGGAGAGCTTTTTGAATGTACATTGTTTCCCTGAAGCATGTTGTGCTAATATTCTTGACTGGTCAAGATGAAAAAGTATACAGGGTTTGTAATTATCGAAAACAAAACAAAATTTAGTTTTTAATCTGAACAATTTGCTGTTCGTACCACTATCGATCCTCAAGGGAAATATTTCTGTCTGAAACAGTGTCAAAGTCGAGGAAATAGCATTTGAAGACCCCCACAAGTCACTGTCCCCTTTTTCAGTTGCTGTATTGCAATCAAAATAAGCCAATCTGACCATGTTGACTGTGCACAAAAATCCTGACAAGACATTTGTTATCAAGTAATAAACCACAAGGGAAATTGACATCTTAAATAATTGTGGGTTGAACAAAGAAAAATTGACTAAAGTGGGACTCGAACCTTCGATCTCCAGATTAACCTGCCGGGACTCTACCAAGTGAGCTATCTAGCCCTAATGTTGGCGGTCTCTTCATTTTGTCAATATTTTGTTCAGGGGTGCCAGTCAGAACCCATTCAACCTGTAACTGCAAGTTTTGTATAAGTTTTTTTAAACTGTTTTGATTAAATGTGATGAAATTATCACAGATTGGTTGTATGGCATGCTTATTGAAAACTACTCGGTGAGAGTTAACTGAGGCAGCGTCCAAATCAATGGACTTTGGCTACAGCTATGGCTGTTGGCTGAAGCATTGAAGAATGAGACATTCAACGTTTCAGCCGTAGCCACTGCCAAGGCAGGGCAATTTCATGAAGCTGTTAAGCAGAAAAACTCGCTTACCGAGGTTATTTGCGAAGCAAAAACAACCAGGATTCCAGAGGCAAGTAATGTACATTACATGACATTTTGGCTGGTAACCTGTTTCTGATATATAGCAAGATTCTTCTAAGCTAAGCAAATTTAAGCAAAAAGTGTGTTAAAGGTATCGTACACGTTTGGTAATGACTCAAAACAAATATTAGCATAAAAACTTACTTGGTAACAAGCAACAGAGAGCTGTTGATAGTATAACACATTGTAGGAAATGACTCCCTCTGAAGTAACGTAGTTTTTGAGAAAGAGGTAATTTCTCACTAAAATAATAAAAACTTCTTGCAAGAAGTTTTTATTCCTATTTCTGAAAGCACACAAATTTGTACAACAAGGGTGTTTTTTCTTTCATCATTTTCTTGCAACTTCGATGACCAATTGAGCCCAAATTTTCACAGGCTTGTTATTTTATGCATATGTTGGGATATACCAAGTGAGAACACTGGTCTTTGACAATTACCAAACGTGTACAGGGCCTTTAAGCATTATTTTCTGCTTGAGCAGCTCTATGAAATTTGCCCCATGTCTTGCAATTTTTCAACTTGTCCAAGGATTCACATGGGAATAAGATCAGACATTATTGCTAGTCCAAGAATCCACCATGATGCTTGAGATCCACACTCTTGAGTGCACGGACCCTCAGTATAGGGTCTGGGTCTTGACAGCAGCTTAATGCCTGCAGTGTTTGGATAGCTGTTCCGTTTGTTGTCATAGAAATCCAGAGAGGGAAAGGTGGGGGGGGGGAGGTTCTACTGAAATATCTAGTTATAAATACAGTAGATGTTAATATGCAAGTGCACTGTACATGTTCATACCTCAGTCTGATAGAGTAGAGAAGTGAAATACAGGGCAATTATCGTCTACTCACTGACGGAGATATGTAAAGGCAGACTACTCAGTAGTTTTTTTGTGCTCACCACTTTTCTCTGTTTGCATTTTTAGTTATCGGTATACATATCAAAGTGTAAGAATAACTCTGAAAGAGTCTGTGTATAATAGGCGTCTAATGTAACAAAAATTATGAATGTTAAGAACATTTTCAATATATGCCTTTTACTTTTTGGGGATACTCATTTTATAAATGAAACTTTGGCAGGTTCCGTTTAGGACTGACAAATTTTCTCCACAGCAGACACAGTTTAAGCAGTGCAATTCTGTTTGACTTGTCTTAAAATGAAATGAAATTGCTTTTTGTGTTTGTTTGGGTGTTTGTTTGTTTTTTGGGGGTGTTTGTTTGTTTTTGGTTTTTTTGTTGTTTTGTTTGTTTGGGGGTTGGGGAGGGGGGCTATTTTGTGGAAAACATGACCACCTAATTGGATGAAACAAGTTGGTGGTATGGTTTGTTTTGTGAAAATAGTACAATGGAACTGAATGTACTCTTCCAAATGTTTCCCTTTCAGCTACATTTTCAATGGTTTGAATTCCCCCTTTTCCTTTAAATTCTTATTTTGAATATATTCAAAGGAGGAAAATGAATTTGACAGCTGTTATTTTGACAAGAGATTTGAGTTCATATGGTTGGGGCAGTTGTCAGTATTTGGTTTTAGTCAGATGAAAACATAGAGTGGCTGGGTGAGGATGGGACCAGTGCTGGGAGTCGGCTGGAGTGAAAAATGTAGAATGCCAGACGACAGGGGCAAGGTACTTTAATGCTGTCTGCCGTGGGTCCATTTTTTTTTTCTTCTCTTCCTATTGACAGGTGCAACACACACTGCCTCGGGATATGAAAATAGTGTGAAAACGCTCACTACCGGTGGAAAATAGGGTGAAAATCTTTGAAAAACAAAAATACAGGATGTTTATTACAATGTTGTTTCATTTGAAAGCCATTGTTTACAGGGGAATATTTTAGCGACCCAAAATTATCTTTAGGTGTCCCACTGTTCGTAGATAGATACATGTTATTTTTAGGTGTTCGGAGCAATGTTCAGAGCACCTCTTGTTTTTGTATTTGATTTTATTGAATTTATTTTGATGAAACCGTGGTATTCTTCATCGTAGAAGTGCCTTGCAGTTGCACTTTAATTCACAAGCCCAAACCTCAAGACAATGGAGACTTGTTCAGAGTGTTTAATCAGTTTGTTTATTGTTCTCCAGTAAGGCAACATAAAATTTAAAAATTGTTGATCATCCTTTTTTGGTGGGAAGTTGGGGTGGGAGGGCGGTTTTTATTTTAATTTTTTAGGATATGGCAAAATATGAAATAAAGAATAAAGAAATCATCACAATCACTATAAAAAAGAGTGTTTGTGTGATTTTGATGTTTTTAATTGTTTTGTTAAACCCATTTAACTCCTAGAAAAAACTCCTTTGAAAAAATATCAGCTGAAAAATCTGGGAGCCAAATTTGACTGAAAAGGTCAATGGAAATATACCGTTTTATGATTAAAAAAAAAATTTTTAAAAATTAAAAATGGGGTCGGGGGGGTTTTGTAGGGTCGGGCGGGGACGATCAACAATTTTTTTTATTTATGTGGCCTAACAATAGTGGTTCGCTAGCAGAATGGCAGTTCAACTTTCCGTGGACCCAGTCACAATGAGTTTGCATCCTACGTGGTCTGGCTGGCTGGCTAGGTCATTGTTTCTCATTGCTCTGCAGGGCTCGAACACTGGACCATAGGCCCGAGGCCAGTAGTTTTAGTGTCTGGCCTGTAAACTCAAGACCGGACAAGTCCGGCGGTCTTGCATTTTTCAATTGAATAATAAAACCTCACTGTGTGTAATATCTTGAACAAAAACAAATTATGTTCAAATGTTGACTTCGAGTCTGGTAAAATACCTTTTAATTCTATTGAGTAATGAATGTTTACCCATAAAGACAAATGATATATAAAATGCATGTCACTCTGTGGCAGGAAGTTTTTTTCTCATTTTGATTCTGGTCTTGTTAAAAAAAACTCTGGTCCAGTAAACATTTTGAGCTACAAGCCCTGTGGTCTTGTGGATTTTCCCCCCAAATTCGAACCCTGCTCTGATGTAAACTATTGCCTTCACTCATTGTTCATCTAGGTTCAAATTTAAGTCTCTTCAAAGAAAAACCTTAATAAAGATCAGGCATGCAACTTTTCAACGGATCAGCTGATTTTCTTGTTTTGGGTTGCTCAGCTGTCCCTTTGAAAATTGAAAAAGCACACTCCCAAAGTCTTGCTGTGCTGGAAATTTCCTCTCCTTTTGTTTTCTTTTCTTCTTATTTTAAATTCTTTTGTTGACATACTGCAGAACTACATGTATGTAAGATGTGAGCAACCTGTGGGACTAATGAACCAATAAACTATACTGGTTCTGCTGGCTAGTCACTGAAACTGTGAAGGAAAAACCCTGTGTTTCTAAAAGAAACCCAAATGGGTTTGTATTTGACCCACATCAACACACACACGTGTGTAAACACCGGCAATCGTGGACCCTCCTTTGTTCAACTCTTTGTGATAGCAACCATGGACCTATTATCCCTTTTGTTATAGGTCCACGGTTTGAATGTGGATACATACCCACACATACTTCTTCTGTCAACAAATTGTATTGTTCTCCAACAAAGAAATGTATGTCTCCCTTTTTGAGACAGAGTGCATGTAACTGTTCCAAGTATTAAGAATCTGCTCATATCGGGTTCTTCTGACCACCTTGGTTCTAGAACCAAGTAGAGAATATGTCACCAGGGCCCAATTTCATAGAGCTGCTTAAGCACAAAAAGTAGCTCAGCACAAAACATTTCTGCTTAGCAGAATAGGGTTACCAGCCTAAATCACATCTTACATACACAATCTGTGACTGGTATTCCGCATATTTATGCTTAGCATAAATCTGTTAAGTATGCAATATGGCCCTGATCTTGAAATTGAAATTCAATTCTGAGGATGGTGTATGTGAAAGTGTGAATAGCCAGTTGAGGCTCAGGATGAAGCACTATTTTATATAGACGTTAAATTTGATGCATTCATTCATTCATTTTTATTATACTCAACTGCGTTTTTGTGATTTGTTTTCATCTTATTTCAGACAAGAAGCAATAACTGCAGCAATCGGAGAGAAGGATGCCCATATAGCTCTCCTAGAACTCAACCGTAAGAACCCTAAAGCCTGCGAGGAACTCAAGGGTCTCAAGAAAGAGAAAGACGCCCTCGTCCAACAACTCAAAGATGAGGTGAGTCTTGCAAGCAGGCACTTGAGGGCGGTGTTTAGAAGGCTGTTAAAGACTCAATTTCATGGTGCTGCTTATCACAGATATCTGCACATGGAGTTCTGTAAAGCATCATTGTGTGAGCTTTTTCATTCATAGCTTAGTCTACATGTATATGTACATTTACATTAGCAAATGTAACATTTCTTGTCTTTTTCTTAGTGCTGCTTCTTCAGAATTTTGTGAATTGCCATTGCTGTCATTTGCCATCAAACTTTGTGAAATCGACCCCTGGGCTAACATGTTAAAGAAAAGGAAGGTCTCATTTTGTTTTGGACTGACAGCTTAAATTAAATAATTAAATTAATTTGGAAATGGATTTTTTATTTTTATTTATTTATTTATTTATTTATTTATTTTATTTATTTATTTATTTATTTATTTATTTATTTATTTATTTATTTATTTATTTATTTTTTTTTTTGGGGGGGGGGGTAAACGGTTAACCGATTTAATATCCCAACCCTACACAGTACTTGGGTTGATACACATTTATTATTTGCTTTTTTTAACTTTTTTTTATCAAACAATTTTTTTGCATTGCACAAAGTTGCAATATATGAGATGCAGCACCTTTGAACTTTTCCTTCGGGACAAGCAGTTTATAAAACAACTTGAGTCGCCACATATGACCAGAATTGGAAGAGCCGATCAAAATAAACGTGTAAAGAAAAGGCTTTCGACAGGTTAATAATTTATTATTATTGTTTCACTCTCCTCTGGAAGTATGAGGTCAAAAAGGAATACTCCAAGTATAAGTGAATGAACACATGTACCTAGCTTGGACTCTTAATCACTGCACTCCTATATTGACCATACTTTAACACTCGTAAATTTAATCTTCAATGTTGTTTGGTAGGCCCTCTCTCTGTCTCTGTATATACTGCAGCCCAGAAGTGTCATTACTTGGTCTGGTGACCATCATTCATGTGGGGACCTTTACCTTTGATTGCACCCCACAGGAAATGGGGGTTCTGTCTATTTTGTTTTAACTGGGAGACTGGGGGTACATTGTGTATTTCTCAATGGGATAACGTTGGGGTTGTAATTTAAGAAGTTTGTACATGAAACCTTATGGGCTGAGTTCAATAGTAAATAGGATCATTAACTGTACATGGGCTGAGTTCATGCCTGTTGGCCTACTGCTACCTTAGAAACTTGTTCAGAAACTTGTTCAGAAAGGAATACTCCAAGATACCGAGATCCGTTTTAGTGTGATGTACTCATTTGGTTTTAAATCGAACCCCTCATCCCTTAAGCTGTACAGAGATTCAAATCCACCCCATCCCAAACCCATATCATCTCACCCTTGCCTACCCAGTCCTAGTGGGACTCATTTCTAAGGTCAAGAGGTCACTCAGCACTGACCTGCACTTTCAGGCCCTTCTGACCAGACCACTTGACCTTTGGGTCACCTGGCTGGTTCCTGTCTCTATACATTAGGCTGATGAGTGTTTGGTGCTGCTACTTGCCCCAAATATCTTGGTTTTTATGAATGATTGAAAGTTCAGGGAGTGGCATCTGACAAGCTGCACTAGGGGGCACCCAGTCAGGCTTTGAGAGATGTTATTATTATTATTATTATTGTTTCTTCGGCATACTTCACAAGACAAACAAATACAAAACAGTTGAGACAATGATAAAAATACTAGGGAACAAACAATAGAGCCAGCAACACATGCCAGGAACAAAACCAGTTAACCTAATAACTGTGGCCCAAAAGCCTTCGTTTCCAATGCTACTGGCCATACAGAATTACAGAGAATATAACAAAAAATAAAATTGTTTATGTACAGCAATAAAAGGTGAAAACTATGTAAAAATTGCACATATAAAAAATATACAAAAACACACACATTAAAATATAAACTAAAGAAAGATGTGTTCATGTACTTGTGGAGGGAGGGTTTGGATGGGATGAACACTCCCAAAAATCCAATATTTTGCATTTGGTTTCTCTGTTCTATTTAAGTTTGAATGGATTGTATTTGTGTTATTAATGGTATTTGACAATACCCCAGGTTCAAAATAAACCAAGGGTACTGTAGAGCTGTACATGGGCAAGAAGCATCAATCCCCACATCAAATTTTCTCTCCTTAAAATGCCCCCGTCTGTTATCATGGCTCTGGTGTTTCTGATCAGCAGAGTGTGGGTTCGAGTCCCAGTCATGACACTTGTGTCTTTAAGCAAGACACTGAACATTTTTTGCTGCATCCTTCAGATGGGCCTTAAAGCCGTACGTCCGTGTAAAAGAACCCAGTGCACTTATCATAAAAAGAAGGGGCTTGCCCCGGTGTTCCCGGTTTGATTGGCTGCATATTGCCCCGCAGCACCCATTACATGGTGCTATGTAAAGGAGTAGGTCTCATACTTTTAAAAAGTTCCCTAAAAGCATTATAAAGATTATTGATTGATTTACTGATTTATTTAAATTTTAATTCTTTGGACAATACAATATTACAAGCAGAGGCCGTCCAGGGAAAGGCAAAAGTTTTAAAAAAACTGTCATCAAAAAAGATGTGCCCTCCATTACAACACATGTAATGCACCTTTTCTCTCTCCATAACGTGAGCAACCAATGTGGTAAATTGTTACCAAATTTAATTCAAGATGAGTGAGAATAGATGAAATAGAACATAGAACATCCTGATACTTATTTACATGATACATGAACATCTATGTGCTGTACCATCAACTCAATGCCACTGGTTGAATTTCCAAAATATGTTTTCTTGAAATGTATAGGATTGGGATGATGATAACAAAATAGGAGAAGTGAAATGGTGTAAAGTAATGTGGGTTCGAATCCCGGTCATGGCGCTTGTATCCTTGGGCAAGACACTTTTGAGCCATAATTGCTTCTCATCACCTGGGAGTAAATGGGTACCTGGAAAGGTGAATATTGCTGATGTGAATGAATAGCAAACCTGTGCGCCCATTTGGCTGCCGGTGCTGCATACTCCTAAGGAGTTGAGACGGATTCAGGAATGCAGGAGGCCCAATGAACAGGGGTAATAAGGAGTTGTAGAACATGCCTTATTACATACGTACAGTGTAAATGCCTATTGTTACATAATCAATGGAGGAAGGCCATGGTTGGACACTGTCTTGGTAGAAAAGACAAGAGCCTCGTGGATGAAGCTTGAGGGTGTAGTCTATCCCTCCCTCCCTCCCCCTCTCACCCACTGTGTCTGAGTGTGGGTTCACCTGGCATCAATCAGTTACACGCTGTGTCTATGATTTCACCTACCGCTAGCCTCTGTTTTCATAATTTACACTCACGCTAGGAGCAATTTGCCATTCAGGGAAGCAGAGGAATCCCACAAACACAATATGAAAAGTACGCTTGTTTCAATGTCCCAAGGAGGTGAACAAGAAGTTAAGTTGTCCAGAGGTCAACCATGATTACTGTTTTTGAGATTTTTTTGTCAGGAAATTCCATCAATTTTGACTTTGATCTGAAAATTCATGTTTTGATGAAAGGAAAACAAACGTAAAATGAGTTAACCCTCAAAATAGTGCCCCAAGCATCTGAAAGACGGAGACAACATCAGCAAAAAGTTGTGCTAGAAATGCTCTGCAGTGACTCTTGAAACTTATTATGCAACGTTTTATAATCAATTTTTTCCTCACAAATAATTTATAATCGTTCAATGGATTGCTCAGAAATAATGCTTTGGATGACCTGTATTCAAAAGTAAAAAGTATTTTGCAAGGACTAAGAGTTTGTCTCCTGTCTTTATCCTCCAAAGAAAGAGACAGTCAGTCTAAAGCCCGGTTCATATTTCCTGCGAATGTGAAGCAAATTTTTGCATCACAAATTTGCAACGAACAATTCACAGAGAAAACAGAGCTGTTACGTCAAATTCGCTTCGCACAAAGCATTTGCAGGAAGTTCGAATCGGCTTGACACATCATACATTTTGCTGTGTGTGACTACTGTGCATGCACAGTGCACGAACAACACATACGCATATTTGTTGAAGAGATCCAGGACTTGATTTCAGTTTGTTCTCCCATTATTTGGAATTATATTTTTGTTAGCAACGTCTCCATTGGTTTTGTATAAGAAAGTGAAGCGAGGACGTCCTCGCTCTGTCACAACACCCGGATCCCTTTTGTTAAAAGTCGTTGGTTTCAACGTGTAGACACACTCACATTGTACATGTACTTGTATTATTTGTTGTGGTTCGTGTACATGTAACTGGTATGTTCGTTTAACTCTTTTCATGGCAGTGTATGACGCCAACCAAAAGGATGTGTATACATGCAGACTTAATTCCCGAATCACAAATGCCAGATTATTTCATTTTGAGGTGGGCAAGTATACACAAAAATGCTCAACCCTAAGGTCTCTCTGTGACCCCCTCTTGACCCTTAACCCCACCTTCCACTTGAGGAGAAAAACAATTCTGCATACACAAGGTATTGCTTGCTTGTCATTGAGAAATGCATGCTGCTCAAAAACTGTTACAGGCAAAGGCAAATAATGCTTAACAGAAATGGGTTACCAGCCAAGATGTCTTTAGTTTTACATCACTTGTCGTTGGTACCCAACCAAATTATGTTTAGCATATAAATTATTTCAGCAATTTTTCTTACTCATTGGCTTTTCAAAATTGAGCTAAGGGATTTGTTGTCATAGAGCGCTGAGCTGAGGAAGGGATAGTTCTGACTAATTATCTAATTATCTGTAACATGTCACTTGCCTAAAAACGAGCAACAGTGACTAAAGACTTGTTTTTAAAAATTGGGTCAACTCCCAGGAACAGGCCATGTCTCCACGGCCTCGGTGACATTCCAGCCCTACCTTTGCTACCACACAGCTGATCTACTTTATTTCCCAAGATACACTGAACCCCTATTGAACTGTCCTCCCCCATTCCCCCTTTAGACAACCCACCCCATCCTCCCTCAAATATCACGCTGGTTATTTATAGCTCATCAAATAACTTGCATATGTTCAATCCCTGCTAGGTTTATGTCTATTCTCTTTGTCTCTATTTGGCTTTCTCTCTTGTGTAATATGGATCACTACTGGCAGCCAGTTCTTTTGACATATTTACCATCTTGGCAGTCCATGGAGGTAGAACAGACTGGGGGTATCTAGATTTTTACTTTTATTCATTTTGTCTTCTCTCTTGCAAGTTCGTAACTTAGGCCTAACTTTCCAATATGTTTTTGACTACACGTACATATGACATGGGTGGCAAGTGCGTAGAGTGCTCACCTCTGACTCCACTGTGGCCCTGGTTCGATTCCCTGCTAAGGCCATGTGAAGTACATAAAGTGTTCGCCTCTGAGACACCACTGTGGCCCTGGTTCGATTTCCTGCTAAGGCCATGTGCGGAGAGTTGTATGTCTTTTTTGTTTATCTTCTTGTCCAAAGGAAAACGATTGCTTATCACTAGAGGTCATTTTCAGTTAAGCCGATTTCCAGTTAAGCCAAGAGAACTTGGTGCGAATTAAGTTGGTTGTGATTATGTTAAAACATTCAGTAATTGTTTAATGTCACTCTAACTTTTTCAAAAACAAATGTCTACATTTTTTTCTGACAAATAGCATTACTTGAACTCGTTGTTTGCAGTTTCTTTAACAATGTTTGTAACTTAAGTAATTTTTTTCTTCTTCATAATTTTGGGTTGAACAAAGAAAAACTGACTAGAGCGGGATTTGAACCAACGAACTCCGGATTAATGTGCCGTCGCTCTACCAACTATGTTTGCAGTCTCCCTATTTTGTCAATATCTTTGTTCGGGGGTGCCAGTAAGAAGCCATTCAACCGTTAGCTGCCGTGTAGCCAGGGATCACACCCAAGTTTACGATACAACCTTGGAACCTTAAGGGGATGCAACTTTTTTATTTCAAATATCAAGTAATAAACCACAAGGGAAACTGACTGGGCAATTTTTAAATAATTTTGTTGGTGGGTATTTTTATGCAAGTTTTGCTTTCCTGTTGAAAAATCAAAGGTGATGAACCACAGTCACATGAATTTTTACTTATTTATATACTTCATTTTGTTTTTGCTGAAGACCTATGCACTGACTCTGATCAAAAAGGACATTTCAATTATTTCCAAGCTTTCAAAAAGAATGTTGAGTGATCTATGCTGCAGACAGAGTTACAAGTTTCGAATATAAATGTTCTGTGGTCTTATTATGCCTTAAATGTTTCAAGACATATTTTTGGCTGAGCTTCAATTACACTGGATTGCATGTTAGGCATTAGGGTAAATACACACTTGGGAATCCAGTGTTATAAAACACTGAATAAGTGAAGACAAATGGGTTGTTATTGGACCTTAGTGAGCCATAAAAGTAGGCTTAGCTTTCCCCCATGCCATGGTTTTCACTTTCCCTATCACTTACCAAACTAGCACCAACGGTGCGCTTGGACATGAACCAGTTGGCTGAAAAAATTACCTAAATCTTCACCTTTTCTCTGAATATTTCAAATCATCCGCTCAGTCAAGCACAGGTAGGGAATGTCCTTTGTAGATACTCAAATAAGTTACAGAATGTTTAACTTGAAACTTTTTCAAAACAATACAAGAGAACACAAGTGGATGAGATACAGTCGACTCTTGTTATACCAAGATTGCTGCTACTGGCCAAATCACCTTACATGTTATAACAGGAACGCAGCAAAGAAAAGAAACACAACGCAGAAATGAGATTCAGGAATTCAGAATGTACTCTTTATAAGCAGAACTTGTTTATAAAAGTGCTCTTCAGAAAAAGGGTTGACTGTACATGCACAGTGGAAGTAGCATGGCCACTGTATTTAAATGAAGCAGGATTGAGGAAAGCTACATTGCACATGTAGTTCAGTATACAGTTTAGGACTTTAGTTTTACTTGTAGGTGAATAAAGAAAACAACTTGTCGTCATAGTGAGCTTTGTAGTCTAGCTATTATTATTATAAATAATATTAATGTACTGTAGTCTTGTAAGTTATGTAGCACACATATCTACCAAAAAAAGGTACTCAAGGCGCTTGAACAAACAGAAGCATTTTAAGACAGCTTGAGACATTTGCTCCAGAGTGTACATGTAGAAGGCGATGGGTTCGAATCCCACCCGAGTAGGCTGAAGATGTTTTCATGCAAGGCTCTGAAAGCACGGATTAGACAGTGCTTATCTTGCATGTACAGTTTACAAAAACCCAATGGCATTGTACAATAAACGTGTCTTTAAATTTCATGATCACACAATGGCGCCAGAGGTGTGATGTGATTTGAAATTGAAGTTGACTGCCGACATGAAGTCCTTCAACCCCTCTCATAAATCTCTCCTTCCTGGAGACAGATACCAGGACGATGTTTTTACATTTTTAAACCTCAGAGGTGCCGTTAAAAAAGGTGACAAACTTTAGCTGGGGTGAGGTTAGGCTAGCTGGAAACTGACAAAGAACAGGCCCGATCAAATTAAGTGGAAGGCTGGAAACACCTGTATCACGGTGAATCCGTCTTGGATTTTTTTTTTAACCAGTTGAATGCAATAATCCAAACTGAGGCTGGAAGGGTTAGATAGTCAGAGCCTATTTTTTTTATATTGAGAATCAGTGTTCTTTAACTGCTATTGCCCACGGGGAACATGACGGGAGATATTGAGGGGCTTGATCAACCTAGTTCCAAGGGGTGATCGATTTTGCAGCACCATTTTGTCCCAGCATGCCTTGCTCGCTCATAACCCCTGGAATTGGTTCATTCAAAATAATTAGGCCTGTGGCCGATCCATTCTACACGCCCGCTCATGTAAGGTCGCCCGCAAAAGAGGCGTCAAGTCAAAGAGCAACTGGTCCCCTCTCTTTCTTCTTTGTTCTTGTGATATGTCTAACTGTATGCAGTTTAGGGTGACCTTGTAAAAACATGATTCATTTGAAATGGAATCGCGTCAAAATACTTGCATTTTCACATGCGCGTACTAAGTGTCCTACATGTACAAGCGCCATACAAGCGCTCGAAAGTTCTTAACAAGCGTGCACGCAAAGTAGTCACTTTTGGTAGCCAATCAGCGCTGTTTTTCAGTACATCCCTACCAGGGGGTAGAGACGAGATGTACCAATATGCTGCGCTGCCCATGGTAGCGAGGCTGAGGCGTGATGCAGTTTTCTTGGTCCATGTTTAGGTGCGGTTTGATGATTTTCATTATAAAGCATATTACCAGCATGTACATGTACATATCTCAGGCAGGTCAGGTTGGCAGGTTGGCAACCCAAAACGGCCAAGGACAACCCACATACATGTACATGTACACAATTACTTGTAAAGCCAAGCTTTTGTAACGCCAACTTTTTGTACAGTAGGAAGGATGGTGGTCACCATTGCCAACTTAATACCGATAGATTGAAATTCTTAAACTGAACCCTCTTTTGAGTCAGATTTGTATTCAAACAAAGTTGATCTTATTTTGATCATATTCACTGACTCAAGGTTTTAGCCAGGATTTGGTAAAAGGGATGTCCAAATTTGCTGGAAATTTAAAAACTGTTGTCCAAATTGTTCACTTACAATACTTGTAAATAACAGATAAAAGAGGGTGTCCAAATTTAAAACAGGGTGTCCAAAAGACACCCTGACACCCTTCTGGCTAACACTATGCACTGACTAGAGATGGTTTTGGGGTCCGGATGATGACAACAGAAGACATGGTTCTTTTTGGATGTGGTATTTTTGATAGGAGTCAGGGACTGGAAGGAAGTTACTTTCTTGTTGAGAAATTGAACCAAAAAACACCAATCTCATTGGGGTTGTAACAATTTCCATTCCTTCCTGTGACCCACAAACCGAGTTGTGAAAAAAAAAACATACTCAGGAGGAAATATTTCGTCAACAATATTAAGTAGGTCGGAGGATGAGAAGGAATTTTGATGGGAAAGTTTCAGGGGGTCCATGGTTTCATGGAGACATTTACTACAGGAGAAATAGACTCCCCAGTTGGCTAAGGGCACGAACTCCATAAAAAAAAGATGCCGTAAATCAGAGCGGTGAATGACGTCATATTATCATTGGCTCTGATTTGATTAACCTTATTTTTTTTAGATACCTACTGGTATTTCCACCATGCAGCCCCTGTCTCCAAATTGGTAAATCAAGTTCGTGCCATCAAGTCCGATCTACAAGGAGCTGTCTATGTGCCTCACCCCTTACCTCTTTTTTAATGACAGAGCATTACAATTTTATGAACTTCTGGGAGGAATTTCAGGACTGCCTGCGCGACAGCCTGTTTTTAATTTGTTGTGGTGGTGTTGCTTGGTTTGTGTGGCAGTGCTGTGGGTGGGGACCTGGGATCAAGTTGAGGCAATGCTTGACAGGGTGAGAGAAGAGTGAAAGATCTTCAGGGTTGATTTATGCCATCTGCTGTGAATGTGAAGGGTGATTGCTGATCTTCTCAATCGTAAACATACCGATTGACTCTTGCATATTTTGCTTGTTGCGGTGTCATCTGATTGTAGAGACACGAAATGGGATACATGGGTGAAGTTATACTGAGTACATGTAGGCCTCTATGCACAGTGAGTGACTACATCTTCAAATGCAGATTTCCGAGGCAATGTCACATATTCTAAACCCCAACACCTTGTAAACCCCTTATAAGGTGCATCATAAATTGGTCTCATAATTCAAAAAAAAAATTCAAAACCTGGCTTGAAATTGTTATGTATGTTCAAGCACCTTGAGTATCTGATTGGTAGATATGTGCACTATATAAGACTATATTATTATTATTATATTGCCGTTTACAGGCAACAAGTTCCTGGCAATCTCAAAGAAGAAAGAACATTCGTTTTCCAATGTTCACATCATTTTCCTAGGAATAGTAAGATATTGTCTCTGTTGGAATCAAAGTGTTCATTTCAAATGCAGTGGAATTGTTTGTCTGTAAAAAAGTGGACAAAATTGTTTTACAAATGTGTCTCACATTATGTCCAACTGGTTTTCTTTTGAAGTGATCCAACCGTATTTGTACATCCTGCTTCTTCCCCATACCCTCTTATGCCCTCCCTCCCCCAAGTCCTATAACATTGGAGTCTTACAATGTATCAAACACACATATCCACCAATAAGGTGCTCAAGGCACTTGAACAAAGAGAAACACTTTTAAAGACAGGTTTTGAAGTTTATGAATTATGAGACCCATTTACGTGGCACCTTATAAGGATTTATAAGGTTCTGCGGCGCACACGGCAGCCACTGCCAGAAACACCGCCGCAAACCGTGACAAACCAATAATGGTTAAGTGGCTTGCTTAAGGACACAAGTGTCAAGACCGGGACTCGAACCCACTCTCAGCTGATCAGAAACACCAGTTAACCAGAGCTTGAGTCAGCTGTGCTTGACTGCTCGGCCAAAACATTGCATTATGTAATCTGTCTGTTCCTGAGGCCACAATTTAACAATCCTTTCTTGGCCTTTATCTTTTGTTTTCCTCGTACTGTACCATCACTTACATTATACACAAAGCTTCCAATACATACTCCTGGGATTTATCTGTGTGTTGCATATTCACATATTTGGACATCATCCATTTTACACTTGAGGAAAAACATAGGCTACATGTTGCTTCAAACAAGAACCTTTCCTCAAAACTATATGAATCAAGATTTGCTGTCCAACAGGTCCAGGTACATCTACTACATGTACGTTTAGTTGAAAGCCACGGCCCTTTGGTAATCTACAGTATGGCTTGGGATACCCACCAAGGATTGTGCTGGGGCCGGGGTTGGGTGGAGGACAATTCGAGAGTAAAGATGTACATGTAGTCAGATGTACATGTTGGCAAGTATTAACAAGTTGATAATTGACGAGTAGGTAGAATTTGATGCAGTATTATTATAGGGAGTTGTACTTGATACATGGAAACTTTGATAACAGTTGGTAGCAATAGTGGGTTTGTTCTCAGAGCAGTAGTTTGTTAAATACTGATCCTTTGCTTCCACCAAACCAATCTGGGAGGTTATAGCATGAAGTACACGCACTACTTGCATAGAGTTCAGGTGATGAAAACAAGTTGACTTGTCCCCTCATAAATCTTCAAAGATTCCCTCAAATACAGCAAACATGTTTTGGGGTTCTTTGAAGAAAAAAAAAAGTGTAGTGAAATGAAAACTGGGTGGTCATAACAGAAAATTAGAGGTAATCTGTCATTGATTGAATCACAGTGAGGCAACGCAGAGGTGATGTCTCCTGATACAGTAACTTCTCCATCTCCAAGGGGTTGCTCCCGAGGGGGACCTAGCCACTTGCAGGGGTCACGGGGTCAAATGCTGTCATCAGGTTGCAGTAGCTGGAGTCCCTTACCTAGAAATTGATAAAAATTTGTTGGGTTTTAGCTTCCAATTTTATGAATGATGCTGTGCTGGTTATCGTATATTAAACGGCAATTACTGAAGGATTGCGATCTTATGGAAATTTAGTTTATAAGGGTATTGTATTTCAAGCAAACAGATGGTCAGTTGTTGACTCTAATTTTGTCGCAAAGTATGGATTTTTTTGTTTCATAATCAAATAATCCAAACGGAAAATTGACCTGATTAAGAAAGTGTAATGAAACTTTGTTTTGGGAACAACACCTCCCCCCTGCCAGAGTTTGAATTATAATGAATTTGAAAATGGATCTTCAACATCAAAACAATTTTCAAGTGAAAGTGTAACATATCTTTCAGGGTGCATTCATCTTGTTTTCTTCTCATGCAAATGCACAAGGATCAAATTGAGGCTGGGAGGAAAAGAGTCTGGCCCCTCTTTTGCCTCATGGGAAAATTACACTTAGAATCAATAATGTATACAAGGAGCACAACGAAATGGTCAAGAGATGGATTTAACTCATACCTCAGAAATGTTGAGAACTTTGTAACACAACTCGTTCTTTTCAGAACCACAACAACTCGTGTACATTACAGCAAACCTTTATTAGATTGTATCTCCACCATGCAAAGTTCCAAAAAACCTACAAATTTTACCAAGTAACACATTCTCCTGAAGACGAGCAGAGTATACTGTTCGAAACGTCGAGACCCCACCGGCTCTTTTCAGAGCCAACACTGCCACAAAAGAGTACTAATTCCATATTATTAGTAACGATACGGTTTAGTCAGCAGCACCAGTTAGCTTGTCATTTCACTAGTCCTCAAGCTTTTCACCAGTCCATGCGTTATACTAAATAGTGATGCTTTTCAACACTGAACTAGCCAGCCGGACCACTTGGAGAGAATTTTGACTGGTCCTCAGGTGTTCGAACTAGCATTTGGCCAGCGGACCACTGTTAAGGGAGAACGCTGTAATGTTCCGTACATTGTTGCTCTATTGTTGCCTTTTTGAATGAGTACCTTTCTAGGATGGGGTACAGGTGGGGTAGCATTGTTTCATTGTTAGGACCCACAACTTATCTGGTGCATACATGTATGTAAGAACAACGTATGTTTACACCAGTAGGACCATAACACCAACAACCAACTTTGAGACGCTTTCTGTTATAGTCATCTGTAACTATAGTCTTAAAGGTATCGTACACGTTTGGTAATGATATTAGCACAAAAACTTACTTGGTAACAAGCAACGGAGAGCTGTTGATAGTATAAAACATTGTAGGAAACGACTCCCTCCGAAGTAACGTAGTTTTTGAGAAAGAGGTAATTTATCACTAAAATAATAAAAGACTTCTTGCAAGAAGTTTTTATTCCTATCTGAAAGCACACAAATTTGTACAACAAGGGTGTTTTTTCTTTCATCATTTTCTTGCAACTTCGATGACTAATTGAGCCCAAATTTTCACAGGCTTGTTATTTTATGCATATGTTGGGATACACCAAGTGAGAACACTGGTCTTTGACAATTTCCAAACGTGTTCAGTGCCTTTAACCTTATTCTTCATCCTTATCCTCAGTTATTCCGACTGGTAATACATCTCTTTGTAGTCAGTGTCAGTTTATTGAAAGTGCAAAAGAACACTTTGCTCCTCCAAGTCCAAGATTTGGGCTAACCCCCACTGGGAGATCAGGATTCATGGCCTGGCCCACCTAGGCACCTACCCCATGTATCAATCACTAAAACCCGTAGAGACATAACTCTGTCTCAACATTGAATAAGTTTACCCCGCCGTGGATTTAAAGGAGTTATCATTCACTGTTTTTTTTGGACATTGGAGGAGAAAATTCATTTTCATTCTGTAGTTTACAATAAACACACCATACAACCAACCAACCTGTTAAAATTTCTTAAACTTTGTTTTGTTTTGTTTTGGGTTTCTTTTTAGATTCTGTATATTCATTTACATGTAAAGTACATTCTATTTTGTTCGAAAAACTGCAGTTTAAATATGCAATGGAATCGTATATTTACTATACATGTACATGTATGTATGTATTTATTTTTATAAAAAAATGTTTGATTTCAAATGCCATTTTCTCAACTTTAACAGTATTTCAGACGGAAATATGTCTCTGGAAAATCGATACCGGTAAAACTAGTTAATTGTTTTTTTCTGTATTATTTTCCAACCCCGCACTTTGTCTTTAACCCTGCCATTGCAAAACAGGCTGTTGGGTGCCCTGTCTCTTTGTATTGGTTAACAGTCCGGGAAGTCTCTAGGGTCCATCCCCAATTCCAGCAACCTTAGGTTTTTCATCTTCTTGGGTTATTCTGTTGGTTGATGTGTAACGTCTATGCTGTCAGAGGTGGTTTGATTTCATGTCTTGCTGGTTGTGTTGAAATAGTCGGATCATTATTCATTCAAAATCCCCTAAAGTAGAGTTTTCCAGACTCTGGGCTTTGGGTATCTTGGTTTTGCCAAAATTCAATGCATTAATTTGTTGAATTTATTAATTTTACAGGATAAAAACAGCCAGCGTATATAAAAAATATTGCATACATGTATGCATGTATAAGGTGGAAATGCCTTCATTTAAACATGACTCTCACCCCTGAAAAGAAAAACAAAATAACAATAAATGGTTGTCAGAATCTCACTCCAACTCCATTATCTTTAAGACATAACTTTCCCTACAATGTACATGTTTAAAGGTAGGGTCATAGATTGTTTTTTGTCAACGTAGTAATGCTGATAAATTGGCAAAATTATAAAGAAAGATACAATAAAAGTCACAAATGAAAGTTTCAGCTGAATACAGTGTCTACTTGCTGTGAAAACAGCAAAAAACAGTCATAGTATTTTCACAAGAATGTTGAATTAGCGAGGTGACAGCTGGTACCAAATGCATCTCTGGCCGCAGCATTCGCGAACGGACACCAACCTTCATTAATCTGATGAGGGATTCATGCATGAATCGTTTCTCAGATTCAAATTTTTGTTGGTGAAAAACTATCCAAACCATATTGCTTCAAAAGGAATCCTTTCTCAATACAGTTTATACTTTCAACAGCAGCAGTGGTTCCAATCTATGACCCTACCTTTAAAATTAATAAACTGCCTGCAATTGATGTTGAGATAACAAAGTTTCCAGTTACTCATGTTACATTAACCACAGGAACCAGAAATCTGTTATCGGAATAATTTCCATGATTTGATAAGTTGAGATCATTTATTATCAGAAGCATTTCTCATCATAACAAGAAAACATTCAGAAAACCAGATTGATCGATTCTGTAGTCAGTGTAAAAGCCTGGTCCATACTTCAAACGAATTGCGAAAGCGAAGGCGAAATTCCTTGCGTCACAATTGGAAAACAGCTTGACCTGATTGTTTGTGCCTCGCTTGAAATATGAGCCAGGCTTAATGCAAGTAGCTGTGGAATAACTGTGGATTCGGGTTAGCTTTTGCGTAATTACGTAAGAGATGGTGAACACCCCATACACAAGTTTGAATGAATGTGTATCGCCCAATGGTACCAGGGTTTGCTCATCTGGAGGTTGCTATACATAAGCTTGCCCTAAGCCATTTAATAATAATAATAATAACTAGACCTGAGCTTGTTACAAACAAACACTGGGGTTTCGGCTTATTTTAAATCGTAAACTTTGAATTAATGTAATATTTCGACACCTAATGACATCACGATGACGAAAACATTGTTTTCGTACGAACTTTGTTATACGCTACAAGATGGCACAAAGATTGTGACTTTATGACATGTGGTTAAAGAAATGTATTTTTTATATTTGAATTTTTTGTTTGGACCGGAAGAAAAGATCAAAGTTGGGTCAAGTTTGAACTCTTTGGGCATAACACTGGGTAAAGAAATGTTCTGAATAAATAAGGTGAATTGGTTATATTGATAGCCTTATTCATGTGTAATAATCCTTTCTTGTGTTTATTTGTTTTGTTTCAGACACAAAGTCGCATCAAGTTCATCCATAATTGCAATGACAGTGAGAAATCTACCCATAGTACCTTAGAGCAATCTCCAAATACTCCAGAGCAAGTAAGTAATGAGATAGAGGAACAGGAATATACAGATTCACGCTAGGGCTAAGGTTATGGAGCTACCAGGATTACAGTTTGTTAAGCACAGAGATTTTAATTAACCCTGATTCAATTGTTGTCACCAAGGAACACTCAAAAAGAGCCTTGTACTGTAACCCATTGGCCAGGATGAAAATAGGGCCTACCTGTGAAGAGAAGATGATGAAGAAATGTCAGTTTTAGATGTGGGAGGAAAACCCTCAACTGGGAAAACCCCCAACTAGGAAAAAACCCAGCTGGCAAAACCGATGTTATCAGGCCCAATGTCAATGTCATGGCTCTGCGCACCATAAGCAAAGAGTCAGCGCTTGCAGAAGCAGGGAATTCCGCGCTTATGTCAAGAGTCTTGTGCGCATGCGTACTCCACGTTACTAGGCATTGTTCGCTTTCACAGCTAGCGCAGAAATTCGGCACATGCCCTGTAAGCGAAGAATGGTGATCGCAAGCGCAGAATTCGGCGGTAAGCAGAGAGCCATGAAATTGGGCACAGGTATAGGGACTGAAAACCCAATCCACATGCAAGGCTCTGGGTCGGGAAGTGGGATTGGAACCGGGGTCTGCAAAGGTGAAAGGCTGGACAAGAAGCCACTAGGCCAGTCGGATTAAATTGTTTCATCCTCCACTGAAGGTGAAGCTGTTAGTGGATCAGGGAATTCCCATTTTGAGGATACTACATCCTGATTTCTGAGATTGTGTATGTCCCACCAATTAATATTCTCTAAACACAGAACATTTGTTGTTGTTGTTGCTGTTGTTTGTTGTGTGTTTGTATGTTTTGTGTGTTTTGTGTTTTGTGTTTTGTGCCCTTGTTTTTGGTTTTTGGGGTTTTTTTTTGGGGGGGGTAGTAATTTATGTTATTTTTTTTATTTTTTTACAAACTTCCTTTGCTCTTTGTTGTACTGTCTTTAAAATAAGTTTTGTTTTTCTTTAATGACTCCTTTTGGAATTGTGCAGAAATTGTGATCTCTTGATTTATTCTTGAAGCCAGTCACCCAGTCCACCCAACAAGACGCCCTTGCATTTAGACATTGCAGAGAACTTGATGACATCTGATAACACAGTTCACATAGTTTGATTGCTCATGAATTGGGCCGCAGTGGATTGAATTATTACTCTAGATGATGCCAACTTGACCTACGTGATTATCAAAATGTGGGTTAGTTGCGTTGGGGATTGGTTATGATGTGCGACTACAAATATTGTATGTTAAAAAACGCTGCTCTTTTAGAGTGCTCATTTAATAGGAAGATCTCTTTTGGTATAGAATTTTTTTATTTTTTTTTTAATATTAGGCCTTATGTATTTTTTTTTTTTTTTTTAAGTTAATCTCTTTTGGTATAGCCATTTTATTTTATTTTTAATAATATTTAAAATATATATATCTATTTATTTAATCTCTTTTGGTATAGCCATTTTATATATTTTTAGTTGATGTTTTTTGGTAAAGCCATTTAAATATATTTTTAATAATATTTATATGATTTTGGGTTGAACAAAGAAAAATTGACTAGAGTGGGATTTGAACCAACGACCTCCGGTTTAACGTGCCGGCGCTCTACCAACTGAGCTATCTAGCCCTATGTTGGCGGTCTCCCTATTTTGTCAATATCTTTGTTTTAATAATATTTATATATATATTTTTAGTTAATCTCTTTTGATAAAGCCATTTTATTTTGTCAGAATGGTTGTCAGAATGATCATTATGAATTGATATGTTTGAGATATGTTGTTGTACATTTCATGTTAATATATGAAATTGTGACACACAGTTTGACCCTCCTGCTGTCTTACCCATTCAATATTGTCCACTGTGGCAACGAGTGATTGGTGCAGTATGGCGATATGATATCACAGGGTTAATGAATCTACAAAGTACACAGTCAACCCTCCTACTGTCTGACCATTCATTCAATACCATCCACTGTGGTAACGAGTGATTGGTGCAGTATGGCGATATGATATCACAGGGTTAATGCATCTACACAGTACACAGTCAACCCTCCTACTGTCTGACCATTCACTACCATCCACTGTGGTAAAGAGCGATTGGTGCAGTATGGTAATTTGATATCACGTGGTAAATGCATCTACACAGTACACAGTCAACCCTCCTACTGTCTGACCATTCAATACCATCCACTGTGGCAACGAGTGGTTGGTGCAGTATGGCGATATGATATCGCAGGGTTAATGAATCTACACAGTACACAGTCAACCCTCCTACTGTCTGACCTCTTTAATATCGTCACAAATCATGGTTATGGATGCTAGATGAACTATGCTAGCCTGCAATATGATACCATGTGGTGAATGCATCTAAATGTGTACAGTCTGACAGTACACACATGCACAGTTAGTTCTGCGCACAGTTGTGCCACTATACACAACCCTTAAAGTTGAATAGTTTTAAATGCTTGGTCAACTCCCTGGAAAATGTTATACTGGTAAAAAGTAGGAGGGATTTATAAGACTTGAATATCATTAAAAAACCTACGTTGCTCGTCAGTGTTACAAGCGATTGTAATTGCCAACATGTAATTTTCACTATAAACGAACAGGATCTGCTACATGTTTTGTACTAGAAAAAGATACTGGAAAGTTAGTATTTGGGGGAAAAATGTTGAAGGCAGCTGGACAACCTGCAAACTGATAAAACAGCTGTTTTGGTCATCACCATTATGTGCATGACCCTGAATTAAAATTTGCTTAAAATTGATGGTGCAGTATTCCCATGTTCCACCTCAGGTATTTTACTAATTGGGGTTGTCAGATCTTCCAGTGGGGTCAGGGGTCATGTAAGCCCCCTTCACCCTTTGTCTCTTGGGTTAATCCCCTCTCAGATTCGGCTCAGCAGGGATGTAGTGAAGATGTAGCTGACCGGGATGTTTGGATTTCAAAAGCACGATTGCTATTAAAATTATTGAAGGTTTAGATTTGTTTAGATTTTTGTTGTTGAAAAAGAGCTGTTAAGAACACAGATTTGATGAACACAGAAAATAATATTGCTTGTAGTAGTACAAGTTAAGCATTTTTGTGTGCTCATCAGCAGCTTTGGACACTGACTTTAAAAAAAAGCAAAGAAGTGTTCAATGCTTTTCGCTTTTCGCAAGGTGAAGTTGATACAAACATCAATAGCCCCAAGAAAAACATACCTTCTGATGATCTTTCACCTTTTAGAAAATGAAAACTGTATGTGCCAAACTATACACGCATAAGGCAAGTTGTATAAAAGTATCAATAAAATAAAGCATTAGTTCGTTGAAATGAAAGCTTTCAACTTGGACGGAATGTAGAAACATCCAAATTGCCACTTACTTTACTTCAGGAGGCTGTATTTGGGTCTCACATTGCAGACAAGGTTGAGGAATTCAAGACATTATCCTCTGATAAGTTGGCTTTGATTTTAATTGGGTTTGATGTAACCCAGCGTTTGGGAAGGGGCGCTAGATCCCATGGTGGATCTGAGCACCTGAAATGTCCAATTGGATCGTGGCAAAGGTCAGGTGTAGACATTTGTGCTAATAGTACTTCACAGCCGTCTCAATTTATATTTTATTTCCCCGCAGACAGCTGAGAGTGATTCTTCCTTTGTGCTTTCGGTAACATCCTAGCTTGTTTTGAGGGCAGAGGGGTTTATGGTGGAATGTGGAGTATAAGTTGTCTTGACTTTTGTGCGAAGTTTTCAAACAGTTATATTGCTTTAAAGGAAAGGTACAACAGAAATTTATTATGGCCGTAGTGTCTGTCGTAAATGTCACTCATGGTGGAAAGATGTTACTTCTTGATATGTGTCAAATTGTTGTGGTAAACAGTTTTTCTTTTTGTGGGTCTCTTTTTGAGACAGTCGATACATGAATTTTGTCAGAAAAAGGATTTCAAATTCCTTTGTTGTACCTTTCTTCAACTGTTCACTTTGCTTCAATAGAAACAAAAGTTATACAAAGTGTTTCCTTGGTTGATCTGGTATTGATTCTTCAAATATTTGCAGTTCTAGTCTTTGTTTGTCCTCTGCTTTTGGGTTCCAGTCCATGTCATTATTCTTACCCTCATCTTGTAATGGATCCATCCCCGTCCCTTGTCTAGATATGGGTTCTGTCTTTGATTCCAATCCTTTTTCTTGGTTTAGGTTGTGGTCAGTTCTAGGTTCTGTTTCAGGATTTTGTCATGTTTAAGTTTCTGTCTACATATATTGGTTCTGGTTTAAATCAGGCATTGGTTCTATCTGATTGAGACTTGAATCTTACCCTTATTACCCGACGTTGCTGGTTCTGACTTTGGTTCCTGTCAGTATTACTGTTCTGCTTACATAGTTCTGTCCCTGGCTCTAGTCATGCCCTGTATTCTGCAGACTTATAGGTTCCTGTTGTTCAGTTTGGGTTCTATCCCTGGTTCTGTTTTTGGTTCCATCCCTGGTTCTGTCTTTGGTTCCATCCCTGGTTCAGTTTGGGTTCCATCCCTGGTTCTATCTTTGGTTCCATCCCTGGTTCAGCTTGGGTTCCATCCCTGGTTCTGTCTTTGGTTCCATCCCTGGTTCTGTCTTTGGTTCCATCCCTGGTTCTGTCTTTGGTTCCATCCCTGGTTCTGTCTTTGGTTCCATCCCTGGTTCTGTCTTTGGTTCCATCCCTGGTTCTGTCTTTGGTTCCATCCCTGGTTCTGTCTTTGGTTCCATCCCTGGTTCTGTCTTTGGTTCCATCCCTGGTTCTGTCTTTGGTTCCATCCCTGGTTCTGTCTTTGGTTCCATCCCTGGTTCTGTCTTTGGTTCCATCCCTGGTTCTGTCTTTGGTTCCATCCCTGGTTCTGTCTTTGGTTCCATCCCTGGTTCTGTCTTTGGTTCCATCCCTGGTTCTGTCTTTGGTTCCATCCCTGGTTCTGTCTTTGGTTCCATCCCTGGTTCTGTCTTTGGTTCCATCCCTGGTTCTGTCTTTGGTTCTTGTCAGTATTACTGTTCTGTTTTTGTTGTGCTGCTTTTCTCCAACCTTTTTGTATGCATACTTAATGCTTCCAGCTTCTGGTTTACATGGAAGAGAAGTTTCAGACTCTTATTTGAATTCAGGCTTTTTTTATGTCTGCTTGGTGAAAAAAATGTGCAGTATTTTACTCCATATAAAATAAATCATACTCGGTGATCTACAAATCATCGTTAGTCAGTGCAAAAAAGTTGCATCTCCTAAAATAGCACTTACATTACACGTCAGTTTGAAATTGTAAAAATGTTGTATCTCGCTTAAAATAGCCTGGACGTATACATGTACTCACAAAACAAGTGAGCGCCGAAATACAACGTTTTCTGCACGGAGCATTTTTGTGCAAGATACAACGTTTTTGCAAAATCGAGATACAATGTTTTTGCACTGACGCAACGAAATGCACGTGTACTTCTCAATCACTGAGGATACTCTTTCCAAAAGCTCATATAAATCTATAACTGTCGAGGTCACCAAAAGGTGAAAATACCATCATGTCAAAATACTTTTTAAGATCTGTATCTAAATATCAGACCTTTTTCTCAGCATTGAATCTGCACCCAGCCCTGGATTTACTGAATTATTAAATGGAACTCTCCAGATGTTATCTTGGTCTGTGGAGTTTCTTCCTACAATGTATCTTTTCACCAGTGCACAATTTTTAAATATCCAAAGTTATACTATTTTTATGGTACATGTACGTCTATGTGGCTTGTCTTGGCGGTCAATCACACCGGTGTTCTTGAGTTCTGATCTGAAGAGTGTGGGTTTGAATCCCGGTCTTGACACTTGTGTCTTTAAACAAGACACTTAACCACTATGGCTTCGTCCTTCGGATGGGATGTAAAGCTGTAGGTCCTGTGTGCTGTGTAATGCACACAAAATAACCCAGTTACACTCATCTCTAAGAGAAGGGGTTTGCCCTGTTGTTTCTGGCAGTGGCTGCTGAATGCACCGTATCACCTTACAAGGTGCTACATGTACATAAATGGGTCTCATATTTTCAAAACCTGTCTTAAAACTTTTTTTTAGATAGCGCTATGAAAACTAGTTACCCTATTGTTATTTTGAAAGACCTCACAGTTCGAATACTTTTGGGAAAAAAACCTGTCAGCCTACATATATCGCAGATTCAAGTCTGACTGACAGCATACTGTATGACAATACTCTATGAAATGTAATTATGCACATGTACCTACATGTGAAGCCTGCACATTGAACATCTGTACACTCCACCAGACACAGTGTGCATAACCTGTTGCCAGATGTAAAGTAATAATTCCTTAATTCCAGCGTCTCACATTCCCCTCGTGGTAAATTACTCTTTGCCCCGATCCCCCTCACCTCCTTGATCCAGACCCTGAGCCGATACCCGATGCCTGGCGCCAGCCACAAGAACCAGTCACTTGCAAACCGAGTAGAGATATTTCAAGAGGCTGGTGTAGGGTTTAGGGTATTGCTCCAAGCACGACACTCTCAAAATGAACTTGGTCTGAAAGTATGATATCCCTTTATATCTCGGGGATAGTCAATAAGAACATAAACAAGCTTTCACGTTTCTGTACTTAAGATATCCTAGTGAGAAAGGCAATCACTTTTCTTTTTATATTCGCTTACCTGTATCAGGCTTACCTGTTTGAGGTAGGTCACCAAACTTTTGTCTCTCCTTAAGAAGCGGCTTGGTTACCGCTTCTTAAGGAAAGACAATTCAGTGACCCAAGTGACCCAAGCACATAAATGTACACTCATGACTCCGTTAATTGAGGGCTTCTCTCCCATTGTTTGGACATTTTTTTAAGAAACGTCTCCATCGGTTTTGTATATGAAAGCGTGGCAAAGATGTCCTCGGTCTGACAGAACACCGGGATCCCTTTTGTAAAAATTTGGGAAGGTATTGCATTCTGCTCTACCAGCCAGGCTCCTAGTGGATGATACCCGTGCCTACATCCTTACGGACTGTGAAGGGGGTAACCCTGTTTCAGCCCCAAGAGTAGGTGGCAACCTGCCCCTGGTGATAGTTGATTTGGGGACGATAGCTCAAATCAATTAAGTGTAGCCTTCACCTTGAAGTGAGGATGTTAGGCGATATCTCATAGATTTTTTTGTTTTTGTTTAAGTCTTCAGTTTTAACGGGTAGACATGCTCATACAATGACACATTACACATACACATGTAAGATATGGTGTGCAAATAAGCCATTTTTGAGATATGGTGGACACATTATAATTGCACTGTTTGATTTGGGTAAATCTGCCTGTATACAACACAAACCAAACAGTGCACTCCTGTTGTAGAGACAGTTTGACACACAAAAATTCACAAATATTAATTTTAATTTTTTTGTTTGTTAATTAGTATGTGTTTTCACTGTAAAACATGTGTTTGTAAAACCGCAGTATTTTTTGTGCACAAGCCTATGTAGACAGTGTTTTCTAACTGGAGATTCTGGGTCCATGAGTCACACTGCCTATTGGGTCATCATAGACTATGTCAATCGGGCCTGTCTGAGGATAGAACTTAAAGGATTTCAGCTATTTTTGTTAAAAACCGAACGAGTAATCAAATCAAATGTGTTTTCGGTCTACTGGCTGCAGACCGGTAGGCCATCGGAGAGTTTTATACTTGCTTTCTTGCTCTCTTGTTTTTGGTGTTAGATTACAATGTATCTTGGATCTCTCATTAACCCTTGCTTTATTTGTTCTGCAGGACGAAGAGGACACCATATGGGCTTAGATGCTTTCTTAACACAGCAGAACCTGCCTAAGCTACCTGCACAGGTGAATAACAAAAGCTGTACACGTACTGACTACCCTCACCCCCACCGTTCCCCTTCACCATGCCTCCACCAGTCTCTCAGTTTCCCCATCACCACCTTCTCAATTCCCCACAGGCATGATATTCTTCCTACATAAGTCTGATTTCCAATTTGTTGGCCCTCAGAAAAAAACAGCAAATTTTTTATTAACAGGCATGATATTTTTCCTACTTTAATCTGATTTCCGATGTTTGTTTTGCTCTCAGAAAAAACAGCAACATCTTTATTTTGTTTAAACTCTATACAGGGCTTAAATTTTACACTGGACCGCAGGCACAAGGCCAGTGATTTAGCATCGTGCCAGTAAATTAGCATCGTGCCAGTAAATTAGCATCGTGCCAGTAAATTCATGACCACACAAGTCCGGTGGTCTTGTGGGTTTTTTCAATTCAATAACAATACCTCACTGTGTAATATCTTGAATAAAACAAATTACATTCAAATGTTGACTTTAAGTCTATTACTGTTCCAATTCTATTGAGTAATGAAGAATACTTAATACCCTTAAAGACAAATCAGATAAATCCTCTCTTACATGTCATCAAGCTCGTTCAAATAAATACAGTCAAATGTTAAACTGTGGTAGGAAGGGTTTTTTTCTCATTTTGATTCTGGTCTTGTTAAAATATTTCTGGTCCAGTAAACATTTTGAGATACAAGTCCTGTACTCAAGAAAGTTTTCCTACTTTTCCCAAGGGCCAAATATCATGCCTGTCCCCACAAGCTGTCCCCCATTTCCCAGTCCTAATTGCTGTCTCCCTCCCATTTCCCTTCCCCCACCCCCAATTTCCGAACCCCCTCACAATTTCCCCATCGATACAAACATGTACGTGGATCGTCCCTATTTCCTTATCCTTCCCGTTCCAAATCAACCCCACCCCACCTCTTCATGTATGCCTAATGTCACTTTGCCCAGACTGCCAAGCTCCTTATCCCATGCACTTATTGCTCATCATAAACATACTGCATAGTAAGTATCCACTGAATGATTCTGCCATAACAACTACTCATTGTACAACTTGCTTATTGATAAAATGAAAACAAAGTTTACAGGTTTCCTTAAGACAATGTTCTTGAACACCGTATACTGATGCTTAAAACCAATGCTGCACCATCTCTGACACAAAGAAATCATTGCACATTATAACCCCTGCTTTCCTCGCGTTACAAAACCATATGCATGTTTTCATTCTAAACTCAGTTTGGCTTGTACAGTATATGGGGGGGAGGATCATTGAACAAATATTCCTTTTCAAAACGGTGTTATTGTTGTACCCTTGTATGAATTCAAATGTATATGTGTTGTACACACATGTAGATGATCTCTTTCCGAGAGAAATTTATTTATGATTCAATAATTTTATGGTGTGACCTTTTCTACGATACATATGTTCCTCAGCCAGATTTTCAACCAACCCTAAGGCTCGGTGTTTCTTCTCCCATGAACCTACTTCAAATTCCAACCAAATCTCAAGTTCTGTTTCGCAGTTTATATAATTTATTAGATTATGGTCATGACTTTGTGATGGAAGCCAACTCTATGTTTACTCGGAAATTAATCGAAACCAAAAATATGAATTATGGGGTGGGTTTTTTTTGTGGTTGCAGGATTTTCTGCAAAAAACCCTGTTTTTGTTGTTGTTGCGATTTAAGTGTATTTAGTTGAGCATAACAATTTACAGAAGAAATATAAACTGTGATAGAAGTGCCCAGTTTGTGACAAACTGTAAGCAACAGAGGAACAGTAACAACCTCATATCCCAGCCTCGCTACCACGGTAGCGTGCCTCATCACTAACCCCTGGAAGGGATGCAGTGACAAACTATGCTCGGATTGGCTCCTGATAGTGACTGATTTGCGCGCACACTTGTTACAAACTTTCTAGATCTTGTATGGTGCTTGTAGGATGCTTAGTATACGCATGTCAAGATACAAGTATTTTGAGGAAGCTTAAGGAGGATTTAAAGAAACTGCCCTACAGAAAAAAAAAGTTAATTTTGTCATCTTTGAGATGTCAGCAGACAATTACATTTCCATTGTTTTCTTTTCTTGGCACAACTAAATGAATGGATTTTGTCTGGAAATTCTGCTACAACCTACATTTACATGTAGCATTATAAAAGCCATTATTGTTTGTTCACCAAACTGCACTGTCTGCAGAGGTTATTGAGTTTCTTGTTTTGCATCAGCATTATGACCTTCGCAAAGGGTGTTTGTCGAGGCCGCGTAAATTTAAATTCTCTGACTGGCCCATCACACAGTAGTTTCTTGAACTCGGTTGTGGCACTGTGTTATAACGACAGCGTTTGCGTGCTAGTTGGCACTCACTGGTGTCATTGAACCTGAACATGGCAGAATTCATGTTCCATGAAATATGACTGTTATTGTAAAGAATTCCATAAATCTGTTGTCATGATAGTGGAGGTAATTGCCGAGGGCAAATATTTCCATTCCTTTAATTTATTTCTGGGTCGAGAAATCTTGAACGTACTTCGGAAAAGACTCTCATGATGTGGCCATTTTGAGTGTTTTGTCCCATTTAATTGAAATATCAAAGCAGCCAAACTGAGGCTCTATGGGGACACAATAGTCTGGTTGCTTTTTGTATTTTATCATTAGTATTCTTTTCCTGTTGCAGCAGTCAGGATATATGACAAAAGAGGTTTACATGTATATTTTTCTCTCGCTTGCTTCTACATATTCTGTTTATATGAAAAATGTAGCTGCATTTTATATTGGTGTGGGTGTTTGATTAAATAACATGTAGTTTTGATTGGGGCTGATATAGTTTATGACAATGTATAATTGATATTGTGTGTTAGTTAAGGTTACCAGCCAAAATAGCATGTCACACATACCATCTGTGACTGGTATCCTGCTTATTTTTGCTTAGCAGAAAGTTGTTAAGCACTATTTTCTGCTTAAGCTGCTCTATGAGATTTGGCCCTAGTGGCTAAATTAAAAGGTATATATTGAAAGTAGAACCAAAATAACATGCTAGTAAACAGCATTACATACATAGCTTCCTTATGTGCATTTTTTTGTTCAGGCCAGTTCTACACACACCCATGCAAGTGTGTAAACACCTGCAATCGGAGTTAAAATCTTGAACGTACGGTATTTTTGACATGGGACCTCCTATTGTCCCTCTTTTGTTTTACTTTAATTTTTTGGCAACAGCTCCCATTGGTTTTGTACACACTTTCCTACCACCCAACCGGGGACCATATTGTCCTCTTTTGTTATAGACCCATTGCATATGACGTCACACTCTAAAAAAAGGAGGCAGATCATTGGACGATAGCTGTTCTTTGTGCGTAAAAACGTGCGCGTGACCTCGGCGAACCTGTAGCATTTCGCGTTATGCAAGGGGGACCTATTGATTTCTATGGCCCCCTTACACAATGCGGAACGCACCTCCGAGCAATGCACGTCATTGTGGGTGTCAACTCTCTTTTATGCACGTTTGTATAGGATTTTGAAACCCAAAATGGCGGACAGGATAGGCACGTTTGAGTGCGCAGCGCGTTGTGCAAGGGGTCTATAGGTCCCTGGCTTGAACGTGTATACCTATCCACAGCACACTAAAAGCTGTTTTTACATGCACTCTGTGGACATTCCATTGTTATGGTGTATTTGAACAAAAAAATTATACTCTTAAAACTGTTCCCATTTCCACTAGAACTTGTTTTGATGATTTTTTGCTCTGGCGATTCCTTCATTTTGAGACAATTAACCACAGTGAACATTATGCATTGACGCCATCTAAGAAGTCAAACGATGATGAAACAATGGCAAGCGCACAGCTATGTACGCACGGCACACAGGATTAGCCAATGAGGTACCTTCTTTAATCTCTAACCGAGGGCGCCCTACTGAAATAGCGTCATTTGCATAAGAAGGTCTATGAGAAAATGCTCCTCTAAGAAAAGTGATATTTTCTATTTTGTTAAAACACTGTGTGGACATCTTTTGTTCTCAGGTCCACTCTTGGTGTGTATTCTTGCACACACACAAAAGAAAATCCAGAAACTCTTGGGATTTAACAATTTTGTACCTTTCAATGTTCCAAGGGGTTTCAATTCAAAGTAGTGTCATGTTCAGAGATACTTAAGATGATGTTTCATTTGTGAAAAGCTAACAAAAACTGTAGAAGTTGCACATTTCATGGTTTTTATTTAGGGGTAGCATTTAAGGCCTCCGGGGCTGAGAAAGGAAATCTCTGAGTTCTACAATCCTCTGTGTTTGCTTTGGCTCGGTGACAATTCCAATTATCACCAGTGATAATTCCAGTGGGGTGGATGGAACGTTGCTCCCATATTGCAGTGTTACATGTGGGAATGTTGCTGTAGGGGTGACCCCTGCGATGGGTGAGAAGTGCTACTGTGTTGATGCAGTTGTTTGTCTTGTCATTGAAACCTCACTCCCCTGGTGGTGGTTGGTGGAGAGGGGTGGGGGGGTTGGAGCCCAGACAGTGAAGCTCCTGAAGTAACACACTGTGCTTTGGAGTCATTCATAACATTGAAAGTTCATGTTGTTATTCTCAAGATATGCCGTTAGAAGTTTGTTTAAGAGGGGAATGTATTCTTTCTCATGGAAAAAAAACGGGAGAAAAAACCCCAGATGGGACTTTCATATTATTCCATGCTCCTGCTTTATACATGTAGAGAGAATTGCGTTCAAGCCCCCTTGTAGACACTTTGCTTGTGATGTACACAGTGTACATGTAGTTGCATTATATTATGTTATGCAAAATGTTTGGTGGGATCATGTCCTTTGGTTTCCTTGTAGTGATTGACAAATTAAACTTCTTCAATTGTGTTATTGAGTTTGTAATGGAGCATCTGATACCACTCCCTTTGCATTGGTATCCCCCCCCCACCCCCGACCACCACCACCAACACCTCCCCCCAGAGACGTATATAAAGAGAGTTGCGATAACTTGCGATTAGAAGCCATTTTCGGTAAAAAAAAAAACCTGCATATACGCACACAGGGTGCCAGACAAGACTGCACATTGGGTTGTGCTGCATTTGGACCGAAAATGGCGTCCAGCAACCATGTGACCAAAGAAAACTGGTCCCTCCATGTCGCAACTCTCTCAATACACAGCCCTGCCTCCCCCCATACCAGAGCTGCCAACTCTCCCTGATTCTGCAGAAAGTTCTCTGAAAAATAAACCAATCTTCCCATGTTCTGATGAACAAATTTGAAAATCTCCCTGAATATGGAAACTTTGTCCCTATTCTATTGAATGCAATTCTTAATATCTCTCCGATTGTTTAACATTATCTCTTTATGTGCACGATGCAAATATTGGCAGCTCTTGCATACATATAATTCTAAGTGATGTGGTTGGAACTGCGGGTAGGATGGAAGATAAATATTGGGAGAAGAATCCAGATAACTTTGCAATGCCATTGTTATGGGACAGTCAGTTACAAGTTTATTGAAATATCAGGAATTAGTTCAGTTTGGATTTTGTGTAAATATTACTATTATAGTAATTAAAAGTTTGGTTTTTTTCTTGTTTTTTTTTTCCTCTTGATAATGACCCGTTCCAAGGTCTGACTTTCCCCTACTAGACCAAGCGACATATGACAAATCAATTTACCGGGATGAGCCAACTTCTGCAAACATCCCCGAGTCCGGGTATCAAATCAAATCCCCCAGAAAAGTGTGTTTACTACTGGTGATTGCTTTTACACAAACATTGGTGGGTTTCCTGGCCCAGAGCTAAGATTATAAGCGGAACTAGGGAAGTGCCACGGAGCCTATAGCTCTGTGTACATGTACATGATAATATGCTAAGCCAATGTACACATCCTTGGGGGGTTAGTTGGGGCTCTGGGTACAAGACCACATAGGTAGTATTGCTGTGATGTGGAAAGCTAATGTACAATTTGTAAACGTGTGCTAAAGTAATTTGGCCATTTGTTTTCCAGTGTACTCGTACTTTCTGAGCTTCCAAGTAAAGTCAACTCCCAACGACCGTGGTGCATCATTTCATGTGAAATGCACCACAGACTCCTGTACATTCAACAAGATAGTGTGCATTTTTTTCTGTGAGATGAAATTAGAAGTTATAATATTTCCTTCTTTTTTTAAAAGAGTTCCTATTCACATCCTGTTTGTGTTCACTAACACAAATCAAAGCAACTGTAAAAATATTGTCAATTATAGTCACATTCTCAACAAAGCACAGCATTATAAAAGGTGTTTAATGCACATTCATGAAAATGCCTGGGCATATATTAAGAAAAACAAATGCACTGAATATTTGGGAAACATTTCTGGCACATTGACATATTTAGGACAGTTGAGGAGAATTTGTACTGGTGGCAAGTATTAACTTTTTTTATTTTTTCAATCACGTATCATGCCTTTAAAATAGTGAGGAATATGTAATTTGAGAAGCAGGTATCAATTATAATCTTATTTGAAACCTTATTGTTTCTTAACAGAGCTACCCATCTGTTAAACCTTTTTACCAAGTAGTTTTTATTTCGTACTTTCTGAGCTTCCATCACAAGTAAAGTCAACTCCCAACAAGCGTGGTACATCATTTCATGTGAAATGCACCACAGACTCTTTACCAACCACCACAAAGTACCAGGTACATGTAGTTACACTGTACATATTTTTGTCTGCAAATAATAAAGACATCACTAGGCCCAGGAGGAATGTTGGTGACTTTTTAGCGGTCAGTGTGCCTCCCGGGACGACAGTAATTGGCCCGGTGCTGTGCCCAAATTTCTACAGTTGTTGAATTAATATTCCAATGTATTGTGGAATATAAGAGTGTTTATGTTGCAGTCTGATTGGAGGTGACTGACACCGGCGAGGTGAAGGTATCAAATGTTCATTCGGTTTACAACATATTAACCTCCAGTAGGATTATTTCATTTTTTGAATTCCACTTTGGGAGTTATCTTGAAAGTGGACTTATTTTTGATGTACCAGATGAAAGGTTTTGAAATAGCGGCGTTTGCATTTTAAAAGATACACATTTTGTGCAGTATGTATTTGTAATGTAAACATATGTTCATGTACTTCACTTTACAAATGATACCCTCCTATGATTTCACCCTGATTTTATCACCTCAATGGTATCATTACATTGGTATCACCTCATTGCTACCACCTCATTGATATGAACTCTTTGATATCACCTCTACTGCAGCTGTGGCATGGACTCTCTAAAGTATGTGCCCTCAGCCATATAAGAAGATGTTCTGATGCAAAGGGCACCAACCATCGGTGTCACAAATCTTTGAAACCCACTCATTGGTAGCCCACCTCATTGCACAACCCCATTGAAAACACCTCATTCATTGAAACATGTAGCACCTCAAGAATTGCACCTCAATGAGCACCTCATTGGTCTCCATGGAATTTTTACTCTGAAATATTTTTTTGATATCGCCTCATTGATGCCACTTCATTGATACTGCCTCATTGATACCGCCTCATTGATCTCAGTGGAATCTCCAAACTTTTTTTTATGATTATTTTTTTTAATGAGATATCGCCTAACTCACAAGGCCGGACGGCCACTTCAAGGTGAGGGCTACACTTAACTGTCACCAGGGGTACGTTGCTTCCTACTCCTGGGGCTTAAACAGGGTTGCCCCCTTTACAGTCCGTAAGGATGTAGGCATGGGTATTATCCACTAGGAGCCTGGCTGGTAGAGCAGAATGCACTACCTTCCCAACTTTTACGAAGCAATTATGGTTAAGTGCCTTGCTCAAGAGCACAAGTGTCACGACCGGGATTCGTACCCACACTGTGCTGCTGACAACACCAGAGCTTGGGTCCAATGAACTAGACCACTTGGCCACGACACGCCACTGAAACAATTTATTGATATCTCTTCATTGACTATAGCACCTCAATGATGCCACTTCATTGATACTGCCTCATTGATACCGCCTCATTGATCTCAGTGAAATCTGCACACTGAATCAATGTATTGATACCGCCTCATTAATATAGCACCTCAAGATACCACCTCATTGATACCACCTCATTGATACCACCTCATTGATCTCATTGGAATCTCCAAACTGAAACAATTTATTGATATCACTTCATTGACTATAGCACTTCAATGATACCACCTCATTGCTACTGCCTTTTTCATCTTAGTGAAATCTGCACACTGAATCAATGTATTGATACCGCCTCATTGATATAGCACCTCAATGATACCACCTCGTTGATATCAGTGAAATCTCCAAACTGAAACAATTTATTGATATCCCTTCATTGATACCGCCTCATTCATCTCAGTAAAATCTGCACACTGAATCAATGTTTTATACCGCCTCATTGATATAGCACCTCAATGATAGCACCTCATTGATACCACCTCATTCATCTCAGTAGATTCTCCACACTGAAATAGTGTATTTATATCGCTCATTGCTATTATCTCAATGATCATAGCACCTCATCGGTACCACCTTACTGGTCTCAGTGGAATCTCCTCATTGAAACCAACTTATTGATATCACCTCATTGATAGCACCTCAATGACAACACCTCATTGTTATTGTCTCATTGCACCTCATTGATATCATTTCATCAGCTCTTTCATATATGTAGGCCTACTTATTGGTATTGATTTTGCGTTTTCACCTCATTGATAGCAAATCATTGATATCACATTACACTTCTTAATGGAACCTCATATATAGAACCTCCCTTGCTGTGACAGATATCAAAATACAGATCACCTGGTGGAGATCTGCTAGATATCACCTCATTGATTTCACAGTGTTGGTATCTCCTTTCTTCTTGTCTTAAGTTTTGAATTTCACTGACGTTACAGTATAGTAAAATTAGAAAGGTACATAAAACACGCAATCGGTACCACCTGTGAGTGATCAAGAAGTGAACAAAAGCATTTCTTACTGTTCCGATGGATCCCTCCCATGGTCTTACTTTTCAAAAGGCATGTATTTAATTGATTCACTTGAGAGATGTGACAATGTGGGTCGTGGTCCCATCGGGGAGTAACATGACAGATGAATCGCAGCACCAGGGGTATGGGAATGAGGTAACTAGTTGCAAATGATGAAAGAAATCAAACAATATCATCGTGAAATTATGTATGATTCGGAGACCATAAATCTTTATGGAATAACGGATTGTGACACGAGAAAATGCCTCTAATTCGCTGTACACGGTACGTGCGTATTGTGTTTCGTGTTCTGTTTACGTTGTGGTATGTACAATATTGAGCAAGGTTCGGTTGGCTGACTAGAGTCGACTAGACTTAACCATGCTCAGGAGCTGTGTTGATCCAGTTGGACTAGCTAGTTCAACCATGCAGCGTTCGAGTGACATCTAGATCGACTATGGTTAAGTCTAGTCGACTCTAGTCTAGTCAGCCATACGAACTTGCTCCTTGATTTTATAAACTGTGCTAAAATTTCCTACTTTCCATGACAAGAAAAGTGTCTTTAAAGTAATCCTCCGAAATGTTGAATTCAGTGACCCCCTTGCATAATGCGCGGCTACCATTACCGCCATTTTGGAAGTCAATTCCTCTGAGTACATTTTCACTCCCAAAATGGCGGGCAGGATAGGCGCGTGTAAGCGCGTTGCGCGTCGTGATATGGGTCAATACGGGTGCTCATAAAAAAAAGGGAAGTGAAAGTGGCTGTATGTTTTTGTATTATTTTTTTCAATCAGTATTTGCCATCATTTTTTCATGGGTTTCTCATACTTCAAATCGCAGTATATGAAACCAAAATGTTGACAAGTCTTTGACAAAAATCAAGTCATCGTTCGTCATGTTCCACGAAGGATGTACTATAATCTGTAATAATTTCACGGGTTGATTGGTTTGTTTTTGAATGTTTAGAACTAGGAATGAAATGAATGAATGATGTCCTCCAAAGTCCTGCGGTGTATGATATTACATTTAATGCTGCACCGTCGGTAATTGATTTATCAAATTATACTTCATACATGTTTTCCAGAGGATGTCTGTAATTTTCAAAATAGGTTTAAGGAGTTCAGGGGAATGGTTTTGGAATATGCTTTTCCTTTTAAAAAATATTGATGTTGTACGATGCAATGTGGAATGCATGGACAGAGCAGGGATTATTTATATAATTCAGGGGAAAGTGTTGTGTCCTGGTGAAGAAACTGCCTTTTTCTTTGAGAAAATCGCTTGACATATCATTTACTGATATAATGTACTATGTTTGTTAATATTTATATTCAAACAGCAAGTCGGGCATTGCACTATATTTTTGATATAATTCTGCACATTTGTCCTTGGAAGACCAATGAGTGTATACACTATAAAGTTCATTGGATTATCAGCTTCCTGTGTGTCGCAATTTTATGATTTACTGTACAGCCATAACATTATTGAAATGAGTGTTTGATCGCGGTGGCACTGTGGAATGTTCACCGAGTGTTAATTGCCGTTTCAATTTTGTTACACATGAATCAAAATCTCATAATGATATCATTTAATGAATCACTACAATGTGACACTGCCCCCATATTTGACCCGATTTTGAAGGGGCATATTTGGGTGAAACATTGAAGCATGGATTACTGGCAACACATTAACTGGGCCGAATTTCATAGTGCATGCTTGAGCACAAAATACTAGTTAAAGGGTGTGCATAACATTGGTAGAGTAAACTTACATGGTAGGCTGTAAAGATGGTGAAAAACTCCCTTTGAAATATTTTTGCCTGAAATGCAATAATTTTTGAGAAATTAGTAAAAAAATTAGTTTTGATCTTGCAAGTCCAAACTCAATGTTTTAAAAGAGTGAAACTTTCACAGGTTTGTTATTTCATGTATATGTTAGGTCACATCAAGTGTGGATACTGGCCTTTGACAATTACCAATGTGACACATGTGCTTTAAGCACAACAAAATGATGCCTACCAGAATAAGGTAACCAGGCAAAATAGCGTGTCACATGCACCATCTGTGACTGGTAATCCTGCTCATTTTTGCTGAGCAGGAAATTGTTAAGCAATATTTTCTGCTGAAGCAGCTCTATGACATGGGGCACTGGTTAGTGGTATAATGAAAGTGTATTTTGCTGCCGATTGTCTGCGTCTCCAGTCGAGAAATCAACCGTTGATAACTTTGTCTTTGAGAACCTGTAGGTTTCAAACAATAAGACCGATAGCTACTGTATTTTACTGTGATAGCTTCGCTAGAATAGTCACGTTATAAACAAACAAAAAAGCTAAAGGTTGTTTGTGTGATTAAACCATGTTGTTGTCTGTTGAGGTCTTTTCAGGAACGGAATTAAATAATGCTAAATACCATATACTCATCTTGTGTCAGTCCGTTTTTCACTTACATAAGCCCACATTGTTTTTCATTTCTGTGATCAAATGAATCCATTATAGTTATATTATTAACAAGCAATCGTATTTGAGTAACCTGTGCCAGAGATATTGACCCCCCCCCCCACTTCCATACTAGTGCCAGGTCATCAGACTAAATCTCGGTAGATATTGTATTCTTTCTTATTTCCATGTTGTATATTTTCTTGCCTTTTTGACGTCTGTCTATTTTCTCTAAATTGATAATTACAAACTTAATGTTATTGTTCCATTGCAGGTAATTCACGCCGGGTTCACTGGAGCGTACAAGAGTGTGACCTTGTAGAGGATGCTGTGCTCTCTGACCCCTCACCTTTAGACCCAACGGATGTGGAAGGAGTGTTTCCTGCCAATGACTGATGTGTAATTTATGACCTTTCGGTCGACTATACTCTCTAAGGTGTGCTGTAATTGTATCAACTCAAATGAGTCTACATTTTATTCAGGGTTACCTTTGACCTATGACCCCTTAAAGCAGGATTATTGGACAGATTTGGTTTTCCCTGTGAAAACCAACTCCTATATTTGTATATCATACATCCGTGAACCTTCCTCTTTGATCCATAATAATGCGTGGCATTCTATAACAACATTTTCTAACATAACAAAAATGGTTTTCAAAATGTGTGGAGATTGCGATTTCAGTTTGGATCTATTAATTTGTTTTCAAGGTAATGTACAATTTAGGTTTTTATTTGAACCTCTAATATTTTTGAACAAACCCTATAGTTTGTCCATTTTCTCCAACAGGTACTTGTAATCTCATGCGATCTTTGTTTACTTTTGAAACAATCTTTCGTACTGTATAGTGTTGTCCTATAATAACATATTGGACTGAGATTTTAATATTGTATAGCTTCCATAAGAACTCTTTAATTTATTTTGTGTACCTCTATAGGCATAATTTGTATTACTAGTATTTAATGTAAGTATTACGATCATCACACAACATCGAATCTCCCCCCCCCCCCCAAAGCTGAACGAATTTTAGAAGCACCTAATCTAATAGAATAATTATAATTGACAGAAAGATTGTCCAGGGTTTTCCAGAGTCTGAAGCTACGGCATTGCAGGGCTCGATTTTACACTGCACCACAGGCCTGAGGCCAGTAGTTTTAGTGTCGGGCCTGTAAACTCATGACGGGACAAGTCCAGCAGTCTTGTGTTTTTCATTTGAATAATAGAACCTCACTCTATATAACATTTTAAACAAAAAACAAGTTATGTTCAAATGTTGACTTTGAGTCTGATAAACAGCTTTCAAATTCTATTGAGAATGAAATATGTATGACCATAAAGACAAATGAGATAAATGTTCTCTTATACCGTATGGCATAATGCTTGTTCAAATAGAAACAGTAGAACAATTCTGGGCCAGTAAACATTTTGCGCAACAAGCCCTTTGGTTTTGTGGATTTTCCCCCCCACATTCGAGCCCTACATTGTGTGGTGATGCTGTTTGTATTGTACGACCCGAGGTGGCATTCCCTACTGGCCGGGGGAATGGTTGGGTAATTGACCATGAACAAGTAGTACACGGTTGAGAAGTTGTACAGTATCAGGTTTATATGATATTCCCAAATATTTGTATTTATTCCACTTTAGTGTTTCTGACGTTACATTGAGGGTCAGTGCCACAGAGATGCTTATCAGGGAAGTGTACTAAGCATCTTCGCGACAGGAAAACAGCGTCAAAAGAATGTGTTTTTATATAAGTTTAACTGGCCTCCTGCCGAAAGCTGCTTAGCTATTTTGTATTTCTTTTATTGATTATTATTTTTGTCTGTAAGCACTTTCTGCCGATCAACTCAGTGTAGCTTTTCCCAGCAGGGTGAATGATTTAGAGTTCCCTAAGCACCATGTGTATTATTATAACGTAGGCCTACTTATAATGTTTTTCTTGATGTGTGTAATTTGTGTGCACTGTCTTAAGACCTTGTGATATCCGAAACAGCTTTCGCATTGCCGATATGGCCGCCAGTTGCTTGCGTTTTATGATAACCGTCCTCATGGGAGACCGAGCTCAGACTTTGCTCAACATTTTGGAGAATTGCATTCGCATCACAACAGTACCAGACTATGATTGCACGTGTGTCTGATATGCCGTTGCGATTGGATGATAGTTATAATGATTGACAGTGTGGCTGTCATAAGCCCATCCCATACTATGTTTCACCTGAGAGAAACATAGCGCCGTTGCCTTATTGGATTCAGTCCACGTGTGACAGTCAAAGCAATATATTGTTTCTTGAAAGATGATTGAAAAAGTATAGAGTTAGTTAGATTATAGTTTACGTATTTAGTAAAAAAATATGGTACAATTTATATTTTAGATCCAGTAACAAAGGGAATGATTTACTACAAGGATCAACCTCATACCACGATCTTGATTTGTAGCTCGTTCCCAGGCCCATCCGCCATTGTTTGATTTATGATTTCTCCGAAACTCTTGCAATATTTCCAGGGGTATCTGGAGATCGCAGGTGTCAGAGCCCCGGGGTTGAATTATTTAGTCTGATAATCGGATTGGAACTCATAAATGCTTCATCGGTGGAAGATCTGGATTTGTCTAGTTCTCAAATTCGGTCGTTGGTGTGTGTGGGGGGGGGGAGAGACAGTTTCAATGAAACAGTGTTTGCTTTCGGTTTGTTACTATTTACAAACGAGGCATAAGCCAGATAATTCTGTTTTCAAGTACGATAACGAAAAATACATCTATGCACAGTGAATCAGACTATTTACGTCACTGTCTAGGTTTGATACATTGTAGGTACGAGTTAAAACCTAAAGTTCCATTGGTTAAAAATCAGGAACAAAAGTTGCCAAATATAAGACACAAATTGGAGAAGTGTGTGGTTTTTTTTTAATGAGACACTCACTGCAATAATACAAAAGCCGAGCGGTAATTGTAACTACCAGTGGGAGTTGGAATTCATCACTTCCATTCCGCAATCTTATTGCGAGCGCGACCCCTACAGGTCAAGGAGCAACGGGGGACGGCAAGGGGCTGGACCCCGCCGGGACGGCGCTTAAAACACGCTGCGAGTCACTGTCAAGATGCAGTCTTGAGTGTGTTATCGGTCTGGATGGGCTGTACGTATTGCAGTTATTGCCTTAATCAATCCATTCGGCCAACCACTGCTTCGGAAACGCACACCTCGGGATATACATACGGATGAAACTTTATCCCAGCCTTGTTTGGTATCTCAAAGTAAACCAGTGGAATATATAACGATATTGTAGGTTGCCTCGGGCCGTGGAATTGGACCTCCTCTAGTTTCCATACGCGGGTTGTGTGTATGAGAACTTTACGGTATCACTGTACAACTAGTCTTTGAGAGTCAAACATTTTGGATGATTTTTCCATCGCGATTTATGGATTTTCAATCATGTTATTTGGAAGATAAGGTCAGTATATTGATGTTTGTGTGTACGTTATTCGGGTAACGATGACTGTTATTGTTCAAATGCATTTCCTGTTTTCCGCGGGTTTATAATCTACTTCCATTTTCTCTGATCAAACTCTTGCTGTGTGTAACTCTAGCGAATGTGATATAACAGGCAGACAAACGTATACAGATCGATATCGGGGTAAACGGTCTAGGTGAAATCGACGAGTGTGAAATACAAAACAAAACCCAGAAGAAGAAAACAAAATTGCGTTTCGTTAACGATTGGTGGTTGCCATGCGATTCTCGTATACGCAGTAGATATAAACAGAAATTATTTACGAGTGTTCTTCCCAAACGATCCAAGTGTGCACACACGATAACTGGTATATTTGACCTTCCTATATAACCAGCCCATTACATGTAACTTGAATTGTTTTGTAACGTTTTTGGTTTGGTTTTTTAACAAAACAAATTGAAGTTGTTTCCGAACCTACAAGTACTAGTTATACTCTGTAAGGGCACAATACGTATATATGCTACATTAAGGTTATCTTAGATGTAATGCAGTGTATTGGATATTCCTATAGAATACTTTGTAGCCAGTTGGTTTTCTTGCCATTTTCAAGATGTTAAGCAGATTTTTCAGAATTTGCAATTTGTACAAACTATAAGTAGATCAAATTTTGTATAACTTTGTTGATGCCAAGGATACACTTGTTTATCTGAGATTAGGGTCGCCGGGGTGAAGCGATCAAAAGCGGGTCTGGCATTAGGTGAGATGCTTTGTACATGTACTTAAAATAGATAAAGTTATAGTGAGACAGTTCACAGTGGTACTGGTATTCAATATCTTGAAATATACATTTGTACTATTATAAACAAGCTTTGAAAATATTTTCCATTATGTCTTGAATATTTAGTAAGATTAGATTCAATTTCGATTTTTGTTTCACTGCGTTACGTCACAATGAGTTTCGCATTTTTACTCTCGTTTAAAACACAAGGCGAGAAGTTACCTTAAAAGTTTCCAAATAGGCTCATCGAATTATGAAATTGAAATATAAGGTTTATAGGCAAGTGGATTTATCTTTATGGTTTGATTATTACCTGTGGAGATGGTTTGTTAATAATTAGTAGTTGGTCAACCAAGACTGAACTTTATTAAGGTTGGCGGTTGTAAGTTTAAACGATACTCAAAACTGTATCGGAGGAAACACGCGAAAGTGATATAGAGCTTTGTTAGTTCGCAGGCATTTTCTTTCTCCCACAAACCAGACCGAGGCTGGAGGGGTTTATAAGCAGACTAGCCTCATTGTGATAATGAGAATCGATGATCCTTAAAGCTAATGAATTCAAGAAACATTGTTACATTTTATGTGTGGAATAATTTTGTATTCACCGATGATTTTCTTCCGAAGTGTCCTCTCCATTCCCTATTTTCGCATAGTGTTTGCTCCGTTTAGTCTCTGGATTTGTGGGAGCTGGGTCGGAGTAAGGCACTAGTATGGTCATAGCAGCAATCTGATCCAGTTGCAACTAATTATGTGATTGGTTTAATGTGTGCTTATTGGCCTATAATATGCATTTTGGATGGAAAAACCAAAGTTCATTGAGGCATTATGGTGCGGTGGATTTATAATAATTTACAGGCATTTACAATTTTACAGTTTTGTTGTACAAAAATATATATATTGGACATTATTTAAAAGTGGCTTGTACGCAGAAGTGGCTTCTGTGTACAAGTGGCTTGCTTGCGCAAATGGCGTGTAAACATAAGTGGCCTGTGTGTTCAAACGGCTTGCACGCATGTATGTGGCTTGAATGTGCACACTGAGTAGTGGGTTAATTTATAATAATGTATAAATGGCCTGTGGGCAGGTGCGCGTTTGTTAAAGTGGCTTTTGAAGTTTTATGATATGTAAATGAAATGGCTTGTAAGTGGCTTGCATGGCTGTTAGTGTACTTTTACGTTTAGGTGTCTTGTTGTGTTCGGATGGCTTGTACATCAGGTCCATAGTAATCTTGACCACAAATCTCATCAGGTTGCTCGCGGTAGTAGCGCAACCCCCATTTACCAGTAGTAACTTGTTGGACATTTACTGTTTGCATAAGTTATAAATTGGGCATTAACATTGAAGACAATCCACCAAAGGAATTTCTGTTTGTCGGCAAAACAAACAAACTCACCATCTTTTTTGTGTTGCATATCAAACATTTAAATAATTTCAAATCGATTCCCTTTGAGCACGCTGCAACATGGATGCGATTTGTGTAAATTTGGGCCACCAGCTGCACTTGTTTTATTTTATAGGTCGCTGGTCTCAGTGTTACATTCTAAAGCATCAACTACATGTCAATCTAAAGTGCAAGACTTTTGATTCATTGCGTGTTGACTCATTGAATACCGCGTGTTTGCTGGCGTTCCAGTACCCATGTCATGGGATAATGACTACCATAACAAATGGAGTAGGTCACTATAACCACCCTACAACCAACTTCTTCTTCTTCCCTTGTCCAACCAACTTTTAAAAAAAACTAAAAAAAAATTAAAAACCCACTCGGTTCTGTGTTGCAGTCACTCTGTGGACATTCATTTGTTCTGTACACTTCAGGAAAATCCTATTCTTCAACACTGTAAAAAAAACCTGTCTGGACGTTTTTAAGTCCACATAGTGTTTCAAGTCCCTATACTGTGTGGACCTCTTTTGTTCTCAGGTCCATGCTTCGGATGTTGCGTTAAAACACACGAAACAAGTGACTGTGTGCATTCCAGTGCATTTTCTGACACGCAAGATATGTCACTGGTCAAATGAGAACTTTGACATTGTCTATTTTTGGTAATTACCGCACGAAAACAAGAATTGAAAATACAAACCTTAACAAGACTTGAGAGTGTGCCCTCTTTCTTCACATCAAAAGTTGAGAACAATCGTACTGTGCAATCTCCATATAAATATAAGATGTTTATGTTTTGAGCTTTTACAAATTGTGCCTGCAAGATGGCCATGCTCTGTGGCCATTTTGTAAGCATGTAATGTCACAGGTATTGTGGCTACGGCTCTTGCCTTAACCCGAAAGATTGAGCTATGGTTATGGGCATTTATTGTGCGCCTTAAAATTATAAAAGAAAGCGCAGTACATGCATTACTTCCCATTAATCAGGCCCTTAGCATTCCAGAAACGTTCTAAACTTTTTAGGAGTAAACAGATAAGTACAACAACTTTTTTTTCACCCGTCTTAGCAGTTCACATATAGGTAGATCCTGTCTGCAGAAACATTTCTTCCGACTGGGTAACCAGTAACATTGCTCGGGCTTTTTCACTTTCGCCCATGAGAACTTATAATATTCATTACACCAGTATGTATGTATAGTAATTCATATGACAGTTTTGCCATTTGTATAATGACCTACCGGTACTCCCTTGCAATTAACATCTTGATACAGCAAGGAAGCTGTTTCCGAGCTGTTCGTTAGTCGGCTACAGATGTATGTCATGTATTTCTGGCATTTTGGTTAGAGCGCCCTCATGTTCCGAGAGAACCTTGCTGAAGTTATTCCAGCATCATCAATAATAATTAAAATGTATTTTGCATTGAGTGATTAGTCAGAGAGATGACCCCTCGTAAAAGAAAGCTCATGTGCCATTTCAATCAATATTGAATAAGTGGCTTGCAAGCTTGTTTGTGCCCTATACATGAAAACAACAAACGTTTGAAATATTGAAAGTGGAATCGAGCCGCATCAGAATAGATGCGATGAAGCAAGTTCAGCTTGTGTACTTAAAATGTAGAATCGTATGTTACTTAAAGGCCCTGTACACTATTGGTAAGATCGAAAAACACAAATGTTCACAGATTCACACATAACTTACATGATTTAAAGTAAGTAATGGTCGAAAGGGTTCCTTAAAATATTTCTGCCTAAAATGCTATCGTTTCTGAGAAATGAGTAAAACAATAGTTTTTATCACGCGTGATAAAAACTCGATGTTTGAAAAAACAGAAAACACATAAGATCTCTCTTCGCTATTTCTCGTGACCTCGATGACCAGTTGAGCTCAAACTTTCACAGGTTTGTTTGTTCATGCATATGTTGAATCACACAAAATGTGGACACTGATTTTGAGCTGTTACCAAAAGTGTACACTTACAATACCTTTAAAACAATACTGAAAAAACCTGTATAGATGTTATATAAACATTTTTTCCACTGGGCTTTGTGGATTTCTACATGCAGCAGGCCTAATGAAGGTCAGATATAATCTAACTAATAATGTGTTTTATTGACTTGATATCAACATAATGAAATATTCGAGTACTTAAAAATTCAGGCAACGATAGTTGATTTTGTCATCGATTGTTATTGAGCGAGGGGGGGGGGACTTGCTCGTTGTTTTGTTTGTGTAAAAAGGTGGAGGGAGTCCGAGATGGTTAGGGGGAAAAAAAACCTAACTGAACGACCCCGTATGTATTTGGAAATAGCCTACACCCGATCAGTGTCTCTGAAGTGATTTCACCTGTAGATTTATCGTTCTTCACAGATGAACAAAAATTTGCCTGCGGGTCAAAATTCATAGAGCTCCACAACATAAAATAGTATTAGCATATTTTGTATGTTATATAAGCAACAGTTAGCAGAGAACCAGTCGAATCATTTATATTACGTGCGTATTTTGGCTTAAGTTATAGTCTTTTTCTAATTGGCACGATTTTTTGTGTACGTCTCAGCTCAAGGAAATTGGCCCAAACGGCAATTACAGTTGTTCAAGAACAACGATTGATAAAATTACGAAATACTTTCCTTTTCTTATTTTTTTGTATAAAAGATGAAAAGATATGTGTGCGAAAATATCGACATTTTGTTTTGTGTTAAAATTAGTTCAGTGCCCTAATTTTGTTATCGTTCAGTCTAATTCAGAGATGATTTTTAAACCAACTTTTTTAAAATGCACAAACTGTAAATGCATATTTACCAGTTAACCATTTAGTGTATATAAGAGAATTGCGTAGCTATATACTTATACAGTACTTGAGGTGATATTGGGGTTTGATTTCGGCGACCAATGACTTATTATTTCAAGTTTTGATGGCAATTATTGCAAGAAGTATTCAGCTTATCTATAATAGATAGAACATGCATGACCCGTGAATGCATTATAATACCTTGGTGAACTTTGTTGGAGATAGTGTGTGCTACATTTCGCTGTTGATAGTGGCAGTTCTTTGTAAACTATTTGTACACTATAGTATATTTATTCCGTATTGTCTACCGTACTTTTCTGATTGGTTTATAGAACTGATATATCGTCATATATTATATATCTAATATACTTTAGAAACTTACCAGAGTGATTGAAATGATTGTGGATTATGTATGGAAATATGACGCCACCAGTCACGTGCTTTATTATATCGACCATATAAAAAATACTGTGGGCATATCAGACACGGTGTTTGATTGGTGGGTTGACCCACGCTTCCTGATGACGTATTATTTATTGCTCGAAGTACACTTTTACAGTGAAGATTTTCTGTAGTACTTGAAGTGATTTGCGTTTCACCCATTTTAAAACAAAGATGTGTTTGCCGCTTGGTCTCTTAAGTTAATGTTGTTTTTTTAATGATGTGCCTACATTTATAATCAGCTGAAATACCTGTGCTGGATGTATTAAATCTAAAGTATATGAACTTCTGACCGAAATCATAATGTGCAGTGTGTTTTGAATTGGTGTGCAGCTCGGCCCCGATCTCTCAAGGCGCGGCTTTGCAGAGGTGGGAAAACAGTCATTATAAGATGTCCTTATTTTATTTCCGAGTATATTTAATTATTTAATCTCCACGTGATTGTTGAAGGTAATCTCTGGGTTAGTGAAATGCCAGTGTTCAGGTTAGCAGGATGTTAAATATTAAAGGAAATGTGCATGATATCAGCATTTGACTACATTCCAGTCCAACAATTTTGAACAGCAAGAAGTTCAATTGAAGTTGTCCATGACAATACCATGTCGTAAGAGTTACACGACAATGTCATGATGCCGCAGTAGATTTAAACCAGTTTGATCACCACCACTAAAAACCCCGGTCCGTGCTTCTTAAGCCCCGTAGTGCACGCAAACGGGTCATTCCTCAGCCGTCATTAAACGGGTTACCTTCCGGTGAGTTTCCTCGCCGTGATTGATAGTCGTGAACTTGAGATGTGACGCTTGGGTCGGCCCCGTTTTTTGCTATAGTAAACGTCACACGTGCTGCACCTGTTATTCCAAGTTACAAACTTATGCTATGTGTTGAATGGAGATGGGGGAAGGTTTGTGTTAACATTTCTGTGGTGTGCAAAACTGCCCCTCCATGATGGTTAAGTTTATTGTGGTAAAGCTTGATTAGACCAGCAGTTTGACAAATTAACACGAGGCAATACAGTCAACCAGTTCACTTTACACGAAAACATGTAAATGTTCAATCATAGTTTGCTGTTTACAAACTAAGAGTGATCCCTTACACTCCATGGCATTTCCTGGCAGGCAAGATACTATAGACTGGTCATATGAAAACAGTAACCGTACCACATGAAGGCAAGAAACAAGTGAACAAGTTTTGAGATGTGCCCCCTTTCTTCATTTCAAAAGTCGATAAAAATCGTATAGTGCAATCTTCATAAAATAGTAAGGGTGCAAGGGAAAATAGTCTGGTGCCTTTTGGTAAAGTGAGAGTCAGCAGTCATGGTTGTTATTGCATGCAGGGAACATAACATAGATGGTGACATCATGATGCAAATCCATGAGGCATTTTTACAGGCAACTTCTGGCAATCTCATGACTGAAGAAAAAACATTCACATGTCAATTTTCATATTATTTATTTTTGAGACACCGTTCAAAATATCTCTCGTGCTGCCAAAGTGTTCATTTTACTTACAGTGATATTGGTCCTTGTACCTGTACCTCATGTGGCAAACTCTGGTACGAGTGCATTGTTTACTGAACTGAACTAGGCCCATACCATTAATGTTGACGGATGTTTGAAGGCTTTCTTGTCTTTCTCTACAGACCATATTATTATTGCACTACTTGCCAATCACATCAGATATTCATTGACGTCACCTGACGGATGATGACGATGAATGAACATTGTTGGCTTAATAATAAAAGTCTTTGGATAACCGGAGTAAATCCTCAGATAGATTAAAGTTGCTCTCTGTGGCCAAGGGACTTGGTTTCTAACTCTGTAGAGAGTATTCGGTTAGTTTTATTTACGTAATAATCCTAACATACGAGAACTGCATTGAGGCTTTTGTTCATTTTAAAAATAAAATGACACTTATGTGTTGCATGATAGGCCTTTTTTATGTTTTAACTTTCGTTGAAACTTTCCAGGCAAGACAACAGATAACATTACATTGAAAAACAATCTTCTCGTAGATATTAAACTCATTGATTGGTACTCAAACCATGCAGCTCAATATAAACCAAAGAAACAAGTCACAGAAACTTTTAGCCTGTTATAGCCCATGAATTTCATGTCTCCGAGCGAGACTTTACCGTGATTGAGGTGTCAACCTCATGAAGGGAAAAACTGTCAATTACCCGCCTGACACTCATGCTTCGCCGTGGTTGGCGTTCGTCATCACCGTCTCACAGGCGTGGATGCTAAGCAGGGGCTGAAAGACGCCTTGTTTGCACACAATTCCACCGAGTATTGCGTCCTCCTCAATACATCACAGTGTGGTGGATCGCATATGGCATCAATGAACGACAGCATTCTATAAAGCAAACCAAGTCTGTCTTCTCAGGCGAATTAAAGGCATATTTTACAGGTATGGAAATGGACTTATTTAATCCCTCGTAAGAACTGGTGGCCTGCATGCAATTGACCCCTTTTTCTGTTTGTGTCATTTCTGGTCACTGTTCAGTATGTACGGAAGAGTAGTACCGCCAAATGAATAAAAAAAAATTCTGCTCTTATCATGTACGTACACGATACTCGATAACTATCATGTACATACACGCTAACTATCATGTACATGTACGTACACAATAACTATCATGTACGTACACGCTAACTATCACGATAACTCAGGACTTATCGTGTACGTACACAATAACTTTAGCCTTAGCGTGTACGTACACAATAATTATTGTGTACGTACAGAATAATTATTGTGTACGTACATGATAGTTATAGTGTACGTAATGTACGTACACGATGAGAGCGGGATATTTGTAAACATTTTGCGGCACTATATGCTGCCGTATGTATAAGCAGATTGTTTTTACTTTCTTCTGCATTTCCCTGCCACTGCCAGATTCTTCCGTTCTAACCATCTTCATCTCGGCCCAATTTCATGAAAAGCACAAAACCTGATAAGCACAAAAAAATCTTGCTTATCAGAAACAGGTCACCAGCCCAAATTCCACAAAGTTTACATTGCTTGCGACTGGTGCCCAAATCTTATTTTGCTTAGAAAAGAAATTTTCTAAGCATTTTTTTTTATGCTTAACAGCTTTGTCCGTAAATAATATTAGGAGTGAAACTTTTTCGTACTTGGTAAATACTCTCCTGTGCACTAAGAAGAGCAATGAGGCCTTGGGGAATGTTGAACTATAAATTAAATAGTTGAAGGTGTTGCGGTTTTGGGGCATTGGGGCTCTGTGGGAGATGTAGACATATGTAAAAGCAATTATTAACTTGTCTTAAAAACTGGAATATTCGAAAGGATCGCATGTGACCAATGCAGATCCTAAAGAGTTTTATTGGAAATAGGAATTGTGTCAAGCGCGTCTTGTTGTAAACAACACCAGAGAACAATGAATTTCCACATAATTATAGTTTTTGTAAAGTGTACGTATGTTTATGACGTCACTCCACATTTCCAACGTTGTCTTCTTCTACAGTATAGACGATGTGACCTGTGACATCACATGTTTACAAAAGAGCCACAGAGCCTGGACTTCCTGCAGGCACGATTTGTACACAGACTAATGGAATAAAACATACAATCTTATATTTTATGGAGATTGCACTGTCTAATTCCTATCAACTTTTGATATGATGAAAGGGGCACATCTCAAAACTTGTCCAGCTTTTACTTTCATAATTCTTGGATTTATGTGGAAATTATGACACAAAATGTCAACTTTCCCATAGGACCTGTGTAGTATCTTGCCTGCCAGAATACCACAAGAATGCACAAGGTCACACTTATTGTAAGCAAAGTTCACATGGTCTATTGGCGACTGTGTTTATCCTGCACTCTAAAAACTCATGGGTCAGAATTGACCCAGATTCCGGGTACCAGGAAACCTGACCCATTTCTTGGTCAGTCTGACCTAGAAGAAACTGGTCAATAAATGGGATTTGGACTAGGATTCTGCGTCAGTTTGACCCAGATTCCGGGTCATGCTTATACCCAGAAATGGGTCAGACCCCACGGGACCCGGATCCGGTTCAATTCTGACCAGGGAGATTTTAGTTTGTTATCTTTAACACATCTTCCACTCTTTTATTTTTGGCATCTATACGTGCGATCACAGAGTCGCTTTTTTACGAACCATGGTAGGCTTGACAACCAATGAACACATCGGTTCGTCCATGGAATGACAATCTACAAACTTTTTTTGGGGGGGGGTAATCTGGTATAACTGGTATCAAGTTTATACAAAGTATAGGTCTACGCGTTTACATTAAACCGTTCGTACATGTTTTTGATGATAATCGATCACACCTTGAGCTACACCTTTAAGGCGGAAGTGTTTGACGTGATGGAGATCAAGATCACACCTGTACATTGAGTGCATTGGGTGCTTAACCCCCTTAGCCTCTTTGCTCTGGATATCGTGTTGATTTTACGCAAGGTATGTCCTAATTTGTAACGGGTCATCAGGTTTTCTGTCCGCACCGTCATGAGTCTTGGATTCGCTCTACTGGTCTCAGCAGAGGCCGGTATAAGTCTTGTTGTTGGACTAAGTTTCATGTTGTGTTGACGTTTTCTTCTACATACAGAGAGATTGAAAAATGGTCCACCCCCATAAGCGAATTTGTCTTATATATTTTCAGATCTCGAATTGCTATTTGGTGTCTAGCGCCACCTATTGGCCTGGAAGTTTAATTTCCGATGCAGACTATTTTTGCACATCAAAGCCATCAAGGAACTGTCATGTATCTTCTCATTGGAACTGTCGAAGTAGAAAGTTGCAGACTGTTGCTGTAGGCTACTGTTTGTGTGTTATGTCTCGAAGTTGGTCTCGGGGGTTTATGTGACTGCTTGTATGAACGTTTACCCTTCCGAGCAGCCACGGGACAAAAATTACGTGCTGGACTCACTGGGCGCACTCTGAAGGCAGATTGTATCACTGTGTTTGGGGGCACAATTCTTTTTCCAATGATCTGAACAGATGAATAGATGTTCCCTGGACCCACACACTAAAGATTGAAGCATTCTGGAATTTTACACATTGGTTCACTACTAAATTCAAAACATGGTACATTTCGAAAGGATCAAGTTTTTGTGCACACAATAAGAATTTTGTGTGCACGTTATAATGTGACCCAGCTTTCCCACACTATTTGTCAACCTTTGCGTTCACTCACCCAGAAATCACTACAGCATATGCAAAAAGGGTGTCACACAAAAAATCAGCGGAATTGATCAACACATTTTGTAGTTATTAAAAAAAGTATGAGGTTGGTCCTTCCGGCCGCGCCTCTCGGCTGCTCGGAGGGTAATAATCTATTAATATTCGGGCTGTTCGCTGCACACACTCGACACATCACATTGTTTAAGGCAGGGTGTACTTTTGGTAATTACTCCACAAGTTAATGAATGACCATAACAACCCTACTTGGTAAAGAGCACTGGAGTACTGTTGTTATTATAAAAAAATAGTTACAAACGACCCCCTTTGAAGTAATGCTGTTTTAGAGAGAGGGGTAATTTTTCACCCACAAAATTTGAATCTTCTCAGGCATGTGAAAACACGCAATTCTAAGCAACAAGGATGTTTTTTCTTTCATTATTTTTTGGCAACTTCGATGACCAATGCTTTATGCATAATTATGTTGGGATATATAAGTGAGGATACTGGTCTTTGACATTTACCAAAAGTATACCCTGCCTTTAAATTGTCTGACAGACAGTCAGTTGTCACGCGTACTCACCTCAGAAAAATTATCATTTTTGATCACATTATAGAAAATAAGAGTTTTGGGTCTTTCTCTACGACGATTAAGATAACTGTTGGACTTCCTTTTAAAGTTAATTGTTTTCAAATGTTTAAGTTGGTGGCCAGCAAGTTATTAATATGAGGTTGAAGCATAGAGCAAGTGTCTGTCCTTCCTCTGTGGTTGAAATAGGCCTAGTATTGAAGTTCACTTTTCCCCATCGGTTTAGTACGTTCTATTATGTAACTCCAGTAAGAACGAAGGCGTGGTGGTCGCCCTATTATATACAAAGCTAAGGCACGGCAAGAAAAAGAAATTCCTTGAAGCTAGCGATTCTGAGTTTAAATCAAGAAAGAAATGTTTGCCCGGATCCACTTTAAATCTATACCCTGTCATCTATTGTACTCACGGACCGTAGATTGTCGCTGGTTTAAAGAGAGAAAAAAAGGTAAACCACTTTCAATGGTACAGGTCAACAATGGCAAAGACCACCTGAATGAATTGAAAAGACAACATTAAACACATAATTCTATTTGTGTGCACAAACACAGGTTTGTATACAGCTGTGAAAAGAGAAGCTAATATCGGCCTGGTGGTGGTATGTCATTGACTGTTTGGTGTTGTGGGCTCATTTTTTTCATACAAGTCAATGGAGGAGGCTGGCGATGAGCATTTTAGCATGGGTCTACAACCCAACATTTCAGTCATGTTGAATGTCGTTGTTGATCAAGTGGTCAGAACTTTGATTTCTGTTTGTGGTTTCTGAGGATCTGGGGGCTGATTGTGTGGCGTCAATCTATTGCAAGAGCAGGGGTTTAACGGAGCTTAAGCGGTGAGTCAATGCTTTACTGTACCATATACTTTCATTACTAACACGTGGTGTGTGCATTAAACACAGAGTGGGGGCCTACACCATTTCTGTATTTGTTAAAGTTGTAATAAATTTATACATCACCACAGTTTCCACTAAACTTTTACAGAGGCGTATAAGGTCGAGTTAGTGTTGGTCTATAGCAGTTCGTTTTTGGTGCTATGCCATGTTTAATATAACCCATTGTGCAGTATAATGTCTCATGGTTCATCAATGGAATTAAATGTGTGAATTTGAGCAAATAAAGGGACATGCTCGCGGCCATCTTGATTGGGCTTTTTCGTCCCCCTACGTTGGTCCATGGTCTACCTCCATGGTTGGACGGACCCAAGCAGTACGGAGTCATTTGCCAGCAGCTATGGTCATCCCTGGATTGCCACTGTTAATTTTAGCGCATAAATGTCCTTGCTTAACCTAGAAAACTATTGCTTAGCAGTAGTAACTTATGACTGGTTTCATGTTAGCGTTTGCCTTTCGACAGCATTTTGTTAGCAAGTGGGCCACGATGGTGCAGAATTGCAACCATGACAATTAGGTATACGATTATTGTGATCAGTTGCGTTTGGTACCTTCTCACTAAACATCAAAAGAGTTGACTTGCAATTGCATGTACACACTGTAAAAACAGTGTTTAGAGTATAAACACTTTTCTGAACACTTTCTTGCTATCACTTTGTAAACACGTCCTAATGATTAACATGTTTAATAGCTAAACGTCTAATGCACTAGACGTTTAGCTATTAAACATTTTAATGTTTGATTTCTAAAATCTAATGTTTTAATCTAAACTTTTAATGTTCAATGTCTAAACATATAATGTTTAATATCTAAACACCAAGTGTCCTATACTGCTAAACACTAAACATGTCTAAACATGTTAATCATTAGGACGTGTTTACAAAGTGATAGCAAGAAAGTGTTTAGAAAAGTGTTTATACTCTAAACACTGTTTTTACAGTGCACCTATCTCCTTTTTCTCTCTTATAAAAAATTAATCCTTTGGGGTACAAACCAACATTTTTATTAATGGAGTTTTATTGTTTCTGATCTGTGCTTACCCCTCAACAAAATAACACAATAGGGTATACAGTCTAACCTGGTGAAGGGGCAGGATTTGAGGGAAAATGGAGGGGGAAGGGATTTATAATTTGATTCTCGTTGTAAAACCATTCAGAATTACTAGGAAGGGGGGCACACGAATTGCAAAAACTTGACAGATTATTAGGGTACAGTATTTTGTGAATACAATTCTGGGTTATATAATGATTTGATTGGAGATTCTTCTAAGTTTTAACATCTGGCGTGTGGCATGAAGCCGCAAATATAAAACTTTACATCCATGCATTGTTTCTGATACAAGTCGGTAATTCTTCGTCAGATAGCAGCTGTCAACAGTAATTGTCTGAGACAAAATAGGGAGTAGGGCAGATTGTGTGATTGACAGAGGTACCTGTGGAAATGGGTCATTGCTTTGTTACCTTATACCGGTTAGTCATCAACAATAGATGGAACGTAAATCCTATTGAAGTTTAGCTACGTTGTTGTCATGGCTTATTAGGTAAATTCTACTGTTATAAAATGTGTAAAAATAACAGTGCCCTATTGTTGAAGTTTATTTGTCTTTTTTTCGGCTGTCCACACATGCTGTTTATATGTAAAAAGTAGGAGTTGTATATTCTTGTAAAGTTTGCAAAGGACCACCTCGGACGTAAACACGGGAGTGTGTGGGTGGTGGTGGTGGTGGGGGTGTTGTATTGATTGATTACTGTGCTAGCACAGCAATACTCATTCGCAGAGTTGTACCCTCTACCGTCTTTGATAGAAATGCCTTACTGGTTTTGTCCTGTAATAATCATAATTCTTTTAATGAAGGTACACTCGGAGTAGTCTTCGTTCAATTCTAAAAGACACCGGACTTGATGTTCACATGTTGTAAACAGCGCCCTCTTGATGCGTCCGTCTGAATCAAACCATTCATGTGGTTTGATTTTCTTTGAGAGGAACGACTGAAGAAAACTGTCCCCGTAATGTAATCTCAACCAGCTCACGTAAAAACCCTCAAATAAAATAACAAAGTTATCTCAAAAGAAAGTTCCACATATCACACCCCATAATGTGGTTTTCAAATAAAGGGTTAACGTAACATTTGTTTGGGGATCGTAGAAAATTCAACCCCACCCTCTTGTTTTCAATAAACAAACAGCCTGTGAATATTTCATTGAATTCATTGGTCATGTTCAGTCAGGGGGTAATTAATGCATTCATTTACGCGCACATGTAATCGTGGCAATCGAAATAAGATGAGAATTTGAGGGATCTTGGGGTGATATTATTGTTTACTATTTGACAGTGTTTCAGACGGAAACGTAGAGGAACTGGTATCACTATCAACTTTACGCTCTCTCAGTGAGCTTTCGCTAATTGAAATTAATCATTTGTTTCGGTAGTTAAGCTGTAGGCCTACTGTGTTGACTTAAAACTTGGCTTAGTATGTTTCTACTGTTGAAGGAGTTGTTACACACACACACACACGCATTCTATTGTTTATATCCCTGTGGAGACATCTTTTGTTCTTTCCTTTGTCCCTGTAGTTAAGAACCTCCCATAGACTGGTTGCTGCGTTGCCGATAGAAAAGTGTATAGAGCGCCCCCAATCGGGTCATAAGTGTCAAATTGGATCGCCGTAATGCTTTCTTAAAAATCATCTTAACAATTAAATATTTATGCTTTAGATTCCCCATTTTATTTTGGATGGTGTGGGAAGACCAATTGATCTCATCGGGGCATTTGCAGATTATTGTTTCAATTGCCATTTCAAACTTTTAGTTCGCCTTTAGTGAAAAGTGCGACCCGTGTGTGTTTGCCCTTATCCGCCCCCTCCAAATTGACCTTCCTACGTCCGGATACCCGTTTCTAGCCATCCGTATTAATTGTGGCTGAAATGCCGCATTCCGAATGTAATAATAGATAGACTCCATAGCGGTAACTTCCCCCTGTTATTTTACGCGGGTGGAACTTGTTGAAGTCGGCGCACAATTGCCGTCCTATAGGCCCTATATACGCGGACGTGACATTTGATACGGAGCTTGCTAAATGCGTGGTGTCCATTGCAGTCGTTTTGTGTCGCACTCGCGTTTAAAACCCCATATTGCAAAATAACCGTGGCCCGTCACTGAGCTCTTTATAGCGCCGTCCCAAACGTCATTTCTGCCCACGGCGAGACTTTGTGTGTGTTCGGCAGTCAGAGACTATTGTCCAGTTCATGCGTGGTTAAAACCAACTGTATCCCTGACCAATTCTCCTATTTTTCTTGATACCCAAAATAACAAGACTGTCGCATTTTGGGGGCTCTAGTCTTACTGTTCAAAGTCGCGCTTGTGTTTTTGTTTTGTTGTGAAATTTGACCTTTGGATGTTGTTTGTTCCCACCGATATCGAAGATTTATTATTTTTAACATAACAATTATTGAGTGGACAAAATGTTATATTTGAATAAAGAGTATTGTCGTGACGTTGAATGAGTTTGGCATATTCAAGGCATAGGCTGTTATTCCACTTTCCGAAATTTGGATTTGTTGAAATCGGCACTCTTGTTTTTTTAATTTACTTCAACTGCAGTCCGTCAGAGTTTGACTGTAATCATGAGGTTGCACGTGATATTTTTGCTTCGTTGATCTTTGTTTTTTACGGAACTGATCTTTGTCTTCAAAGAGTACGTTAAGAAGTAGGCCTAACTATAAATAAATAGTAAACTTGCGGGTACAACCGTTTGTAAAATCTCTTTTGGGATGAGTGCTGGCTCTGAAAAGAGCCGGTGTGGTCCCGACGTTTCGAACAGTAGGGCCTGTACTCTGCTCGTCTTCACTATTTATTTATAGCTACTTCTTATTTATCCACACCATGCAAAGCTTCAAACAACGCTTAAAAAGAGTACGTTGTTCGGGTGAATAGCCTATAGTACTGTTTATTGACGTCATTCGGACTTTAGGACTTTTAAAATAATGTTCCAAACATTATATATAAACAGTTATGTTATAAATTATGTGTGATTATTAGCTGATTAAAAATAGTATTTTATCTGCTGTGATGAACGCCTATCTTCTTCATAATATTTTTTTCGAGTTCGCCTTTGACTCCTCAGCCAGTGAGAATATACACGGACTCATTGCCATGTAATTAATCTCAGAGAGCGACTGTTGGTTGAAGTCCTTTAAAGCATTTTAAAGCATCATTTCCTCCTCGGTTGAAAGTGAATCCGAAAACCTGAATGATTTGCAAAAAAAAATCATCGGTCACGGGGAACAGAGCTCCCTGCCTGCCCCTGCTTCGCCAAAGTGCGACAGGAAACCATGGCCAGTGGTGTTGTGGCGCCCACTGGGTCGGTGCCCAGTCCCGATGCATGCCAGAGCCGTCCCACGCGTTCCAGCGCTTCTGCGTTCCTTCGGAAATGACCAATTCCAACCAACCTAAAAATTGTCTTAGGTTTCAAGGAAACCCCGGTTGTCAAGCTCGAGGGTTGATACTCTCAAGGTATGCGGCAACACCTGTGAGTATTTAAGGGGAGAGGGGGTTTTTTGACATCGAGGTGATGAGGTTGACGATCAGGAATTGTACCATGGTGATCCCTTGGAAATTGTTGCACTGGGTACCCTGGATAACCAGGGCTTACTGTTCGTATTAATTAAGTGTGCTTTCATTTTTTTTAATCGAGAATGAAACTTCTCGAAATCATCAATTAAAGGCTTAACGTACGTCTTTACATTAATTGATAGAGAGTGCGTGTTAATAGCAATTGATTATGCTTTAATTTAGATTTGTTTTTTAGATGAAATTCCGTATTTTTTATGTGAGGAAAGAATACAAAACATTTTTAAAAAGTTGAATGTGTTTATACGTTCGGAACATGTGTAGGTTTTGGGATAGGTCTTCCCCAAAAGGCAGATACTGGTTCCTGCGGGGTTGGTTCTTGCTACGGGGCAATAGTGGTTCTTACGATTGGGTTCCTGACTGCTTCCCGCGGGATGGTTCCTGGGCCCAATTTCATAGAGCTGCTAAGCACAACAATTTGCTTAGCATGAAATTTCTTCCTTGATAAAAACAGGATTACCAACCAAATTTCCACGTGATTTTCAGGATAAGCAAACAAAAGCAGAGTACCAGTAACAAGCAATATGCAACACATGGAAATTTGGTTGGTAATCCTGTTTTTATCAAGGAAGAAATTTCATGCTAAGCAAATTGTTGTGCTTAGCAGCTCTATGAAATTGGGCCCTGATGCGATGGTCCTGTCACGGGGGCCGATTCTGGTTCATGGGAGAGGGTTCCTGCTCATGGGTTGATACTGGTGCCGTTTATTGTTACTTTTTAAAAGGAACTGATAATGGTTCCTCAGGGGAGGCTCCTGTGCAAGAACCGATACTGGTTTCTGTGGTTTGGCCTCGTAAAGGGACCGATTGATTCTCCGGGATTGTTCGTAGGGGCCGATATAGATTTACTGAGGGTACGGTGGCTCCTTCACGTATACAGAGGTCCGGTACCCGTTCTTGATTGTTACAAAAGGGGTCGCTTTGGTCATTATTTAAAGCATTGACAGTTCAAATGCACTGGACACGTTTGGTAATTGTCAAAGACCAGTATTATCACTTGGTGTATTCCCAACATATGCATAAAATAACAAACCTGTGAAAATTTGGGCTCAATTTGTCATCGAAGTTGCAAGAAAAAAATAAAAGACAAAAACATTATTGTTGCACAAATGTGTGTGCTTTCAGGTGCCTTAAAAAAGGCTTCAGGCCTGAAGTCTTTTTCAGATTGACATATTTTAGTGAGAAATTACCTCTTTCTCTAAAACTATGTTACTTCAGAGGGAGTCGTTTCTCACGATGTTTTATACTATCAGCAGCTTTCCGTTGCTCTTTACAAAGTAAGTTTTTATGCTAATATATATTTTGAGTAATTACCAAACGTGTCCAGTGCCTTAAAGTACCACAGCCGCTGCTGTTTTGTGACGGTTCGACACCGAGTGTTGGGCTAAACACATTGGACCTTATCTTGCACCACTTTTAAGTCAGTTTTAAAGAAATTCTACTATGGTCTAACGCAGATGTGAGGAAGGGAAGATCCATAAAGATTGCAAAAAGTTGTAACACTATTGTCTAGTTTAAACGAAGCGCTTTCCTTTGTTTACAAATCAGTGGACAGAACACTTTGCAACAATAAGCAAGGTCAACCTTCTTTACACAGATTCAGTTCTTATCCAATATCCATACCCCAAAAGCAACCGTAATGTTTAGACTGCTTACAGTGTTACCGGTATAGCTCTGGGGGAAACAAACTTCCCCGTACTTTTTCAGCGTCAGCAGTTAACTGTTTTCTATACCCCCCCCCCCTTTCTTGATGAAAAGTTCCGAATAACGAAATCCAGAAAGTTTAACCTACCCACCTGCTAACTCAATTTTCATAGGAGGAAAGTGCACTACTTCCTTTTGGAATTAAGACAAATTTATTGAATTGGGCTCGCGGAATTGCCGGTAGGAAGGACAGGAACCTTTTTTTTATTTTAACTCCAACATGTCAAATTTGTTCTCTCTCTGTGACGTGCTGTATCATGACTCGGAAAATAAGACCCTGTGATTGGAACCTGGACATCGTTTGCCCATATTTCCGTTTACCGCCCTGTCACAGTCTTGGCATCACCACCAATACACTTGTTCAGATCCTTGGTTTTTTTTTTTATCAATTAATTTAAAGGTATTATTCATCTGTTCTTGTTATAGCCAACCTGTAGAAATGTCATAAAATTTGCAGTCAGGTTTTCAACACCGAGCTGTAGTTAATAATATGTGGTGTAGAAGAGGGGGGGGGGGGGCTACACGTTCATAGTAATGTGCTTATTACGACTGCCCAAAAATTGAAATACAAATAAGGGACAGTACGTACTTTGTTTCAGGTGGATATTGTTTATATCTCAGGACAATTGAGGCTCTATCAAGTAAAAACAAAAAAGAAGAAGAAGAAAGAAAAGCAAAGCTTTCCGATTGATTTGTTTATTTGTTTATTTTTGTTTTACTATACCTGTCATGTACCATATTGTACCATTCAGAGAAGTATATTTTAAGATCCCTTTAATGTGTTTCAAACTTGCAACGTTGCAACCTATGATTGTGCAGAAAATAAAACAACCTCATGGAAATTACGTTATATGTTTGATGGTTTTTGTAATTGGAATAGTAAACACTGGCTGCAGGTTCGACCCTGTTAAAGTACGGTATATTATACAGACAATGATATCTTGCCCGTATACTCTTTTGAAGGCACTGAACACGTTTGGTAATTGTCAAAGACCATTGTTCTCACTGGGTGTATCCCAACATATGCATAAAAAAACAAGCCTGTGAAAGTTTGGGCTCAATTGGTCATCGAAGTTGCAAGAAAATGATGAAATAAAAAACACCCTTGTTGTACAAATTTGTTTGCTTTCAGATAGGAATAAAAGGCTTCTTGCAAGAAGTCTTTTATTATTTTATTGAGAGATTACCTCTTTTTAAAAAACTACGTTACTTCAGAGGGAGTCGTTTCTCACAATGTTTTATACTATCAACAGCTCTCTGTTGCTCGTTACCAAGTCAGTTTTTATGCTAATATATATTTTGAGTAATTACCAAACGTGTACAGAGCCTTTAAACTCACTTGCCGTCCGGGTATTATTTCTGCCGAACACGGCATGCTTGGACGATGTACGACAACCATTTGTTGTCGTTTAATGGAAAGTATAACATTGTTTTAGAAGGTTCATTCCCATTTACTAGTTTGTAATCACGACACCAATACCAACCATCCACTAAGTTGCATCTAATTCGGTATAACGACGAAAAAGGGTGGCTTTGTCATGCATTTTATGCACGCGATATTGTGGTTGCTGTTGTTATCAAAACAGTTTTGGGGTATTCTTATTTCGAATACTGTTAGATCGACTCTGACATTTTTGTTCCCAGTCGGAAATTATTATTATTATTATATATTTCTGGTAATGAATTCATGCAAGGATGCCTCATAAGTGAACTTTATCACTGTAGTTCACAAGCCTGAGGAAACCTGTATTTTGTACAAACCCAGATTTGTACTTGTGTGACTGTGAACTAACTATGAAGAATCAGTGATGAGCTCTCAGATTTAAACTATAAACTAAACAATTTTCCACCGATGGTTACCAATCCCGTATAGTTTGGACGTTTAGCATTGAAACCCGGTGGGAAAAGGTAGGCTCAGCATTGCTAGAACGATCATAGTGCTCCATTGCAATATGAAGATTAAAACTCATTGATTATGCACTCCTCCAAAACAGTAAGATGCCAACCGTTATCATTACTACTAAACCTGTATTATCCACAAGTGAATTTATGATTATACATCTAGCTATTTATTCTGCCTGAAAACAAACTCCGGTATTTAATATTACAACCATCACACGGCTGCATTTGGGCAACTTTCAAGGTGAATAAAAAAAAATTGTTATAAAAAACAAATAGATTTTTTAAAGCCATTTCCTTTCTTTTAGTGCGTGTTTTAATGCATTGCATTGATTTTCGACTAAGTGCCGAGTCTTTAATTGAGGCATGGGCTTTTAAAAAGTCTACCCTCAGCTTGAGGCCAGGGGCAGTATCAATGCTTCAACCCAAGGTTTGTACCCTCGTTTCCTCCTGTAAATATTTTCTCTTTCCCCGTACCAAGATGGATGGATTTCCCCCGGGTCGATTCTCGGGCTTGGGGATGGATCAACTGATTTGGAGGGGGAGAAACGGCATGCATTGTACTGCAATAACTAACAGTCTCATTCGGTCTCATTTATGACGTCATAAATTCTGTCCATTGTGATTTCAAACAAAGATTATAGTGTTATTATTTTACATATTGAATTGATAAGGTTTGATTAGTAAGGAAATATAATTCTCTGGTGGAGGTCCCATGAAGTTGCTATAGAAACTGTTAAAGATGCTGTCTGTGCGGGCTTTCATCGAACGAATCTTCATCTTTGGTCCTCTCTGTAATCATTTCTGAAATGCGCAATCATCGTTTGGGCAGCGTCTTGATATTTTGAATCCTGACGCGATTTAAACGCAAGGGCTTTATCACTTGAGGCACATTGTATGCAACTCTTTCCAGGCAGTCCCCAGGAAGAAAATTACAATCTCCTTCAAATTTGCCCATAATTCTCTCTTTCCCTCTTTCTTATAATGGTGGCAGTAAAACCATAGAGAAAGGACCGGTACAGTACAGCAAGGATGTTCCTTCGTCACACACAGTGTGACATTGCCCAGATATTATAGTCAGTCCAACCAAAATGGTTGTCTGGTCGGGAACAAGATAAGACCTATATATTGAGGTTCGATGTCAAGTTTGTATACTGACTCCAAAACCTCCCGGGTCAGAGTGACCCGGTTCCGTGTCTCAGGGGGGCCTGACCCATTTCTGGGTCAATGTGACCCATTTCTGGGTCAGTGTGACCCATTTCTGGGTCATAGCTAAATTGCTATTGTTTAAACAGTCTCCTGGTTAGCCTCACACAGAAATGGGTCATGATCCCAGGGACACGGGATTCAGGACAATTATGACCTGGTAGGTTAGAGTGTCAGATGAAATGTTTTTAGGACAGGAATATTATTCGTATTCTCAGGCTCTGTTGAGGCTCAATTTGTTAACATTAGAAACCAGGAGGTGCAACCTCATGCTTAAGTTTGGGAATAAACTTGTAGAATCTGACAAATTCCGTCATATGCTTCCCTTTCGCAATGAGAACCTAGTTGATAAATACCAATTTAGGTCAGGAAAGAAACTGGAGCTTGTCATACCCGAGTGTAAAACAGAGCTCTACAAAAGATCTACTATTCCTTCACTTGTTAGAATTGTAAAGTGACTTCGTGTAGTGTTTGCTTTGTAATGTCCTTGGTTTCTTTTGCCCTTTTTTTTTTTGGGGGGGGGGGTTGTATTTGTCATGTTACTGTTTTTTGCTTTTTTAACATTAAATTTGAATTTTTCGGCCTCTAGGCTGCTTCAATTTGAATGTTTTTACAATAAACCATATATAAATAAATAAATAGATATGGGCGGTGTGGGGGGACCCTTTACAGTTTGTACTATTCTTTTAGAACTCGCTTTACTCACTTGTTTCTTGATCGTTCATGTTTTGAAAGTACACGTCGGGAAGGCGGCGACCCACGAAACACTATCCCTCCAACCCTTTCCTAAAAAACCTTTAAAAATATATAACAAGGAGTAATCAACCCAAGATGAGACCAGTAACCGTCACTAACTCATCACTGAAAACAAACTGTCATCAGGTCTCTCCCAACTCACGCCGAGAAAATTGCAGAACGTTCTCCCAAAGAAAAAAATAGGAGACAGCAAGAAGAACTATATAATGTACGATTGCTTAATGATCTAGCTTGACTGATTGGATTCCGTGTTTGGGAATCACTAATATTGAATGGCGTGCGTTTATGTGGACCAGTCGACTCGTGATGAAAGCTGAAAAGAGGATTTCGAGGTTGAGCATGAACGAGTTCGGTTAACTGGATCTCTTTAAAGATTTAGTATCAGGATTTGTAATTAGCAGGGAGAAGAACAAAATTGATTAGTTTCAATCCGTGGACCAATTTCATAGAGATGCTTAAGCACAAAAAGTAGCTAAGCACAACAAAATTATGCTGACCAGAATAAGGTTACCTGCAGCCAAACTACCATGCCACATGTACAATTTGTGACTGGTATCCTGCTTATTTCCGCTAAGCCCAAAATTGTTAAGCAATATGTTCTGCTTAAGCAGCTCTATGAAATTGGGCCCAGTGGTTACCGGTAACCAGTCCTTACCTAATAGGCCTATATCAGTTGCAATACTGGACGGCTCGAGGGGAAAACCATTTGAAGACCTTAAAATTGTTCATGTTTTGAAAGCACGCGTTGGGAAGACGGCGACCAAAAAGTCACAATATACCTTTTTCAATGTATGCGTTTTTTGTCTGGTTTCCCCCCCCCCCACTTAACGCCATCACCGAATTTGATTGAATTTTCACAGGTTGGTTTTTATAGTGTGGTTATCGAAAGAAACCAATGATGTATTGTCCTTTTAAAGACAAGCCCCCCCCCCCCCCCTTAGATGAGAAGTATATCTCCGATGGCCTTTTATCATACTAAAACCATCTTCGTCGTGTTCCCTGAATGTATAGTATAGCAATAGGTACCGGATCTCATTACACCATGAAAGGGCCAGACCATTCCCCATCAAGCCTCGGTTTGGTGACATTGATGTGAATGGGGGAAATCAAGATTGTTCCACCTTTGGTTCCTAGAACTTAATTAAGATAATATGAAAATTGTAAAAACAGTGAAGAATAATATAATAAAAACATACAGGCACAGATATTCATAGTTTCTAGATCTAAAGTAGAAGACGCGACCCACGTAGATGGATGTTTGTAATGCCTGGTTATTCTGTGGCTCTGAACGAGGTGATTTGTTCTGTATAAACAGCGTAAGAGATTTCATAAAAATAAATAATTCAACTTTGGACATTCCATCATTGACTCCCTTGATTTTGAAACAGGAAAAAACTTGCTACTGAATTATGTTTTGTAACACCATGAAAACTGGGTTGTTTCGGTGATTAAATAATAGATATAGTCCCTGGCCGTTTCATAACTTGTTTTCACCTGGATCAGTACGTTGTCATGTTAGTTTAAATGGTTAAGATGGGACAGCTTTTTCTAATTATCATAATTTAATTTCTGGATATTGAGGATGATCCAACGGCAGATTAGACTGGCGCCCGTGTTATATTTTCGACTGGGCCACTGGTTAATCACAGACGGGAGCTGGACTCTGGATTAGGGTTTGCAATTTGGTCTGACAGGGATTTGTACTGACCAGTGGCTGAGGGTCAGATTATTAGCGATGAGATCAACATGCGCGGTCAGTTACTGTAAAATCGACGTGGGTGGGGATTGAATTGTGGCCATGGTGTGGTTACTGTATGTAATCCCATCCTGCTGTTTAGGGGCGTAGCTTGGGTATATGGTAGGGGACACTAATACTATTATAGCGTGATCAAGCAACTCAATGGCAAAGATAGCCAAAAGTGGGGCGAGTATTGAACCCCACTGGGCAAGCATTACATACCAAGTGTGGACCTGAGAAGAAAAAATGTACACACAATTAGGGACTTGAAACACTATTATTATTATATATTTCTGGTAATGAAACCAAGGATGCCTTACAAGTGAACATAATCACTGTAGCTCGCAAGCCTGAGGAAACCTGTAAACAAGGGTGCTTGCTATGTGAACCAGAAACACCGGGGTTAACCCCTACTCTTCCACGACAAGTGTTCTGGGTTCTTTTACGTGTACTACCAATCCTAGTACACGGGACCTACAGCTTAATGTCCCATCCGAAGGACAAAGCAATTATGGTAAAGTATCTTGCTCAAGGATACAAGTGTCATGACTGGGACTCGAACCCACACTCTGCTGATCAGAAACACCAGAGCTTGAGTCCGGTGCTCTTAACCGCTCGGCCACGACACGCCACAATGTGGCCACTATGTGGACTTACACACACGTCCACACAGTGTTTTCACCAATGTTGAAGAACATTTTTGTTTAGTGCAAAGAACACAGGAATGTCCATAGACTGTATGTAACACCGAGCTGTGTAGGTTGACCGGAAAATAATAATATCTCTTTAAACCAGAGCTGGACGCCTCGATACAACTTTCTCAAGGTTGCCGGTAGGGGTCACGGGGGAACAAGTTGCCAATGGCGAAGAGGCAAAGTGTGAATCCATTCACCCCCCCCCCCCCCGCCCCATCCTCCATCTTCTCCTGATATAAGTCTATTGGGAGCGAAGAGAATGCCCAAAGACTGGCCTAGTAGTTGGTGGGGGCAGGAACGTTTCATCAAGGGTTCGTTTCCACATCCGCTAACGCATCGACCACAAATGACACCAAGCCTTCCAGACTTTATTAACGACGTTAGTAATTAGTGACTTAAATCAATAACTTCCTTTGCCAATGCTATAGGAAGGCCTACTTGATGCGCCCTCACAGATGATACGTTGTAAACCAATTGGCTTATTTCGAGTTAACCCAATAATTACTTAAGAACTCAAAGGTATAGATACACCATTGGTTGTATTTTGGAAGAGCAAATTAATTTAAATCAATTGTGGCTTTGGATAAACAACCAGTACAAAATTCCAGGCTATTAGGGTTTTGACTACACACAAAATATTGTGGTCTATGTTGTGTCTGCTGTATAGGAGTTTGTGCACATTCCCGATGTACTTGTTTTCGATTTGTCTAAATGCAATACGAAATCGAACGTTGAAAGGCAGTTTCTCTCCTCCCTGTATAGCGTCCTCCAGGCGCCACCACAAATCTTTAACCGATCACGCCGTATAGGCTACATACGTACGGTGTCCTCTGCGTGCCGTTATGTTAAAGATATCGTACACGTTTGGTAATGACTCAAAACAAATATTAGCATAAAAACTTACTTGGTAACAAGCAACGGAGAGATGTTGATAGTATAAAACATTGTAGGAAACGACTCCCTCTGAAGTAACGTAGTTTTTGAGAAAGAGGTAATTTCTCACTAAAATAATAACAACTTCTTGCAAGAAGTTTTTATTCCTGTCTGAAAGCACACAAATTTGTACAACAAGGGTGTTTTTTCTTTCATCATTTTCTTGCAACTTCGATGACCAATTGAGCCCAAATTTCCACAGGCTTGTTATTTGATGCATATGTTGGGATACACCAAGTGAGAACACTGGTCTTTGACAATTTCCAAACGTGTTCAGTGCCTTTAAAGTGGTTTCGCGTGTTCACTGTGTTGATGACAATTTGTATAGTGTGCTTGTGTTCTCCCTCACTTTGATGCTGGCGTCTCACACCCTTGTACACCGTGTTGTCTTTGCTAATGAAATCTTGACATTTTTTTCTTCGCAATGGTTATTTCCTAACACGACGCATTGCAAGTGAGCTACTCTACTTTCCAGAAAGTACTTGTGCTGGAGGAACTACTCGAAGTGTTTCAGTGGCGTGCCGCGCTTGCTCGTCAGACATGCATATTACATGAGTCTTCTACCTCGTGGACCGGGATGTACTTCAAATGCCTTAGAAGCATAACTGCATAGTGATGTCAGTTTATACGCGTAACTTGAGTGTCATGATTGTGAACTACACCGAAAAGGGCATTCATGTACATGCTTTACCAAGATTAGAGAAAAACAAGTTTAGGGCTGAACGGGTGGTGGTAAACTAGTTTAGGGATGAACATTAGTGCTGATGGTCAACTAGTTCAGTGGTAAGTGACGGTGAACTAGTTTGGAGGTGAAAGTGGTGGTAAACTAGTTCAGAGGTGAAATGGTGTGGTAATTAGTCTAGTGGTGACCAAGTGGTGGTACTTGAAAAAGTGGTGGTAAACTAGTTTAGGGATGAAACTAGTGTTCTGGTAATTAGGGGTGAATAGGTAGTTGATAAACTAGGTTAATGGGTGAAAAGTGGTGCAAAACTGGTTTAAGGGTAAAACAAGTGGTGGATAACTAGTTTTTAGATGAACAAAGTGGTGGTAATTTTGGAATTGAGAATGATGAAAAGCGGAAGCTAATCTGAGATAACGGTGAATGGACCTCCTACCCGGGACGCTGCCACCGTGGAGTTTTCGATTTCAATTTTTTTTCCAACGAACGGGAAATGGCCATCGGCCTTTCCGGTTTTGCAGACAAACCGATGAACCCTATATACGCACCCTTGCAAAGTCAACGGGTGTGGCAGCCGGAACCCACGTAGCTGAAAATTATAGATTCATGAATACACAAACTTTATATCAAATATCAGCTTGTCAACTTGAAATGAAAAAAAAAATTCTTGGAACTTGTTATGGTTTTATTTTATTTTACCGCTAAAAAACAACCAAATCGAGGCGTAGCATCAGGGCAAAATAGTCAGATCCTCATTTTACTAAACGGATATTGATGCCAGAGCAGACAGGGAACGTGACCAATCAAGTTACCATACAAAAGTTTACTCTGTGTGGTGCAATGTTCGCCACACTGCACATACCAACTATGTGTAAAGAATAACAAACCAATGGCTATAATGCTCTTTCCTGTTATAGCAAAAACAGTTAATTAACAGCTTATGGAGAAAGTGGGTGAATAATGTACGTGTACGGAAGCTTTAAAAGCACAAGGGAGGGATTAACCGATCGACTGGATTGTGAGGGTGTCCGCGTCACGTTGTCGTACCGTGCACTGCTCATCATTGGGTTTGAATTAAATATTAGAGTCATCTGGAGGTCCACAAATCGCTAGCCAACGAGTGGACAGAATTTGACAGCAAATCAAATCACAGAAATGGTTTCGATTTTTTCATGTTTTGTTTCTTCCGTTTTTCAAGCAAATAATTTTCAAGGCAGTATTTCGCCATGTGCATGAATACGCAACGAAAGTAATTTTTTAAAGGAAAACAAAGGTTCGGGTCGTATCCTAGTGAGCTTGGCAAAGATTGTGTGTTAATTTTATACTTGTTGTTTACTCTTCGATTGGATATAATTATTATATTAATTGCTCGAGCTTGTGACTGTACCCACTGACACCGAGGGCTAGAGATCCACCTAGTTTTGCACTGCTGTGTTCCTTGCTCATGGCATGGTTTTACAGACCGAGAGCGTCCTCGGTTGATTTTGTGAACAATGGGGATTTATTCCCTTAACTAAGGGAAGGGGCCAACAGTTTATACCACACACAATCACTAACTAAGTAATTTCTCCAATGAGTCTAATGAGTGGGGGGGGGGGTTGTAAAATTCCTTGATATCCTAGAATGGACCGTTCCACGTATCTTAGAGGGGGGGTCAGGCCCCAGATTATTATTATTTGTCTGTTACAGGATTTTTCAAGAAAAATATTGGATGGTGTGGTATAGTAGATAAGGGCATTGCCATGCCATTAAGAACTTAGATAATTAGAGAAATATACCAATTACTGGTTTCTAAATGACTCAAATAATGGCTGGGCATAGACACTTAGATGTAACAGTTATTGGAAAATGCACATATTTATTAATCGTCCCTCGGGATAAAGTCGGGGGTGTTTCCACGCCCCTAAAAGGTTAGCTGATAAGGGAAAATAAATCAATTACTGGGTAATTAATGAACTCAAATAATTCTAGACAATTGCTGGGTATGTAAAGAAGTCTCTCATATGTAAAATATCATCGGAAATGCATAGAAACATGTTTAATATATCTTGGATGGTGTGGTATGATCTGTTGAACCCTTCAAGGATTTGCGTAAAGTCTATGGAGTTTCCGCAGTTAAGGGCAAAAGGGGGCCGATAAACAAAAAACAAACAATATGGAAGAAACAGATGTCCTTGATTTACTAAATGTGTACGTGTGCTTGAATGCTTTGGAGAATAAAATGAAGTAGTTATGATAATAAATTGGTAGACTTTCACTCAGTCATAATATGCAGGAAGAATGAGAAGAATGGTAACTAATATACAACGATATATTCAGAGAGGCGGTCGTTAGAGGGCGGCCTTCTCTTACTAGGTATCAAATAACATCGACCCCCCCCCCATCCCCCCTTAGAGACTTCTGTGTGTTTTCGTACAAGTTGAATTCTATGTACTCGGAATCAAACTTAGCAACCCGAAAATAATTTTTCTTCCAGGAGCAGAAAAAAAGGAGGCCGGGTCAAAATTGATAAGCTACGGAGGCCAAGAATGTTCATGGCCCCGATTTAGGCACCTTTCCCCTCCCAATCCTTGGATTTCCTCTTATTTAAGCCTGGCACACTTCCCCCTGTCCCCCACTCTTCCTTAGTACCGTTCCCATCCAAAGCCTACCACTTCCTTGGTGTGTCAACCCATCTGCATCGGTCGGTAGATAGTGCCCATCATACCGGGCCCCGGTCGTCCCCCTAATCCCCACTCACTAGTCAGTTGGGCGGGTTGTTAACATGAACATTTTGCATGCACTTGATCGGGGCGAATTGGAATGAGGCCTGATTTTGTAAAGTTCATATTTCCTCACATTATACACTGCGTTGCTCTTCAGTCATATTAGTAAACGCATGGAGGTAAAAAGTGTGACGTCAGTCCATCGTTGTTCAACTCCATCATTTTGCACAAAGATGCTCTGACGTTTATCTGAAGCCCGTATTAGGAATTGTTTTGAGCTAGTTTCATGGGATTTCAACACTACAGTAACAAACAGTATAGAAAGGTCTGCTTTTCACAAACGTCTCAGGTATAGAAATACAACGTCTCGTTGAAATTGTAAATTGCTGTCATAAACAAAATGCATTTTAGAGGTAAAACAGAGAAGTGAATGAAGCCTTTGAGCAGGAGGCGGTAAAAATGGAGTGTTCAACAAAATAGGCTTACAAAATTGGCTTACTAACAGAAAACACAACCATAATGTGATATTTTCGATATTTTGTGTACTCAATCAAGTATAACCATTACAGCCCCGGGTTAAACAAAATAAACAAGACAAGCTGAAAGCTCTGCTCAAGCATCTTTGCTCTATGGTTTAAGCCATGGTTTAAGCTATAGGCTTGACAGCACATTTTAATTGAACATCGTCCCTGTCCTAATTAAGTAACTTTGTTAAAGGCTTAGAATATTGGTTCCGTTGGTAAAGTTGAACCATGAATGAATGATTGATGCCGATATCTTTAGACATAGCCACAGTCATAGCCACAGTAATAGCCACTATCATACACAGCATTATAGTGATATCACTATCAGGAAGTAAAGGAACCGCGATGCATCATAGGGCAAGATGGCGTCGATCACTTCGACTATAGCGGTCAATTCGGTTCAACCGTTGCATGCAATGTAACTTGGTCTTACCCACCCCTTGTATATCCATAATGTAGACACCAATACAAACATTAGTTGCTGAATGTTTTGTCGGTGAGGTGAACGACTTTTAATTACTGCAAAGCTTAGTTTTATCAATATTAATTGGAAGCTATATATACAGGGTACCAACCACAAAGCTTTGCTTTGTACCCCGGCACTTTATATACGAATGAATAATAGTATATCATCTTTTTGAGAAACATTCTCGAAACTAGATTCTTAGCGGGTACTTTTGGCAACTATTTGCATTCCAACACCATGAGGTATACTTATGCGTTAGGAATTCCACTCTCGAAAACATTCTGGGTCAGAATTGACCCAAAGAAGTCCGTATGGGCACATACCCAAATCCGAGTCAGTTTGACCCGTGTGATGACCAGGGCCTAATTTCATAGAGCTGCCCAAGCACAAAAAGTAGCTAAGCGGAACGAAATTACGCTTACCAGAATAAGGTTACCAGCCAAACTACCGAGTCACACTAGTACAATTTGTGACTGGTATCCTGCTCATTTCTGCCTAAGCACAAAAAGTAGCTAAGCGTAACGAAATTACGCTTACCAGAATAAGGTTACCAGCCAAACTACCGAGTCACACTAGTACAATTTGTGACTGGTATCCTGCTCATTTCTGCCTAAGCACAAAAAGTAGCTAAGCGTAACGAAATTACGCTTACCAGAATAAGGTTACCAGCCAAACTACCGAGTCACACTAGTACAATTTGTGACTGGTATCCTGCTCATTTCTGCCGAGCAGAAAATTGTTAGCAATATTTTCTGCTTAAAGGCACTGGACACGTTTGGAAATTGTCAAAGACCAGTGTTCTCACTTGGTGTATCCCAACATATGCATCAAATAACAAGCCTGTGAAAATTTGGGCTTGGGCACAGGAATCCGGGTCAGTAGTGTGTTTTTGACTAATGCCATGTCACAGGAGGCAATTTACAGACAACCAGTTCCAGGCAATCTCCAATAAAAAAAATCCATTCACATTTTAGTTTTCTCACTAGTTTTCTTGGGGATAGTGAGACACAGCGAGAAGAATGTCTCTTGTGCTGCCGAAGTGTTCCTTCAAGGCAGTTGGCTGCCTCCAAGTTGCCTGAAAATTGCCCCTGTGTGACATTGCCTTTGGGCTCCGGGTTATGTTGACCCGAAAACGGATCACTCTGACCTGGAAAGGGTTACGACCTATACGGACCCCTCTCCGGGTCGCGAATTTTTTTCCTGAACCTTTCAGGCAGTGTCCCTGGATTTAAAGTCAATCAGAGCGAGGACGTCACATAATACCACTTTTTGATTGTTTCAATGGCCCTATACAAATGTACACTGTACTGCCCGAAAGGTTCAGGGGAAAAAATTCGCCTGCGGGTCAATTGCGCTTTATAAGTCCTACTTGTTATTATTATCAATTCGGATCAGAACGTTTATCTGTCCAAAGCCGGGCATAATTATTTCACTCGCATCTGTCTTCTTTTTTTAAATGTTTGTTGTGACGTGGCATTATAAGGAAAACCACAAAGTTTTCTTTATTCAATCAGTAAATTGTGGTACCAGTTATATTTCTCAAAATTTCAGTTCCTCTGTCATAGTAGGCTGATGCTTTTCATAAAAAAAGTTCAAGAACCATTACTTTTACAAATTCGACCATTTGGAGTCGATTTGAGAAACACTGCCGAGCAATAGCTTGAAAAGGAGCAAAACATCACCATATGTCATAAGTAATTTAGAAAGTATTTTACAGCGTGTTATACGATTGAAACATCATATTTTGTTATACTGTCTTTATATCAATGCCAGCTTTCGTCAAGTGACTGTGACTATATTTAGCTTTAGAAAGCTCATTTTGAAGGTGGAGCAAAATCTTGAAGAAATTCACTGAGTGGAAATAATGTTCCATGCTGTGTGGTCTTCCGAGTGTCTGACTTAAAAATTCCCGAATGGGACACAATGTATATACGCTGTGGAATTATAAATCCAGTCAGTAAATTCATACAACGAAGGTAGGGGAAAAAACCCGTCCCCATTAGGTTTGTTTAATATTTTCATAATCGCTACCGCAGGGGACTTATGCACTATTGTCATTCACCTATGTAAGATTTAATAACGGTCCAATTTTTAAATGGGCTCCAGAGTTGTCCGTATACACGGCCGCGTTAAACTGCTAGTTGTATAACGTTGTGGACCACCACCGACAAAGGAACTGTACTTTATGGAGGGGGGGCTTGGGAGAAAACCAGTGTGTGATGTGATTAGAATGGAAATCGGGCGAAATGTTCCCGCTATGATTTAATACATATTTCATATTTTGGGAGCGTGTTGGCACGCTAGGGCTTAATCATTAAACATGGCCGAGAGAGAAAGAAAGAAAGAAAAGAGGGAGAGAGGAAATACACGACCACTTAGTCTATCCGGATTGCAATTAATTTTGTCTTAATCGCAAGCAATTTAATTTCAGCTTCACACAGGCGTGTTGGGTTAAAAGGTTGGCAGAGGGCGTGCCACGCGTGGTAGATAAGACCGTAGATGCAAGGATATAGAAAGGATTACAACCGTGTCTCTTTTAGCTTCTGTGCTGGTAATGAATGGACCTGTCATGTTTCTGTTCTAGTTTATAATTTCAGTGAAGTTAATTTCATGTTAATTATAAATCCATACTTTTATTCAATCGGTCGTTTGTAATTTACGATTCTTATTTAATTGTACTACACTGACTTTTTTGTGTGCTATACTATACTCGGTGTTCTAATTTTGAGATATGCAGAGACAACATTCCAAGAGCATATGTTGGGGTTTTTCATTTTTGGAGGGTGTAAACCTGCAGGTTAATGTAAAACTATATAAAAGGTTTAACTTCCCGCACATGTTTTGTATGTTGTTAATTTTAAACGAAGGAGAGGGTTAGTCCGAGGCAAATGCAAAATTTACTAACCACGCTCATCCTATTTTTGTTTCTTTTCTTGTTTTTCCTCTTTTTTTGTTCCTCTTTTTTTTTTAAAGGTTGATACATGAAAGATTGATGGTAGAATCATTGTAAGGGATAATTATTAGTCATCTATTTTATTTTATTGTATTTATTTATGTTATTGTTTGGTATCTAACAGACAATGCTCAATAATTGTTTTTAAATCTTAGGTATACTTGTTTTTCACCGCACGGTTGTGAACATTTGGCACCATGGGTCAACATAGACGTTTACCATTAGCTCAGTGCCATGGGTTAGGCCTGTTGTAAAGGGGAGGAGGGTATTTTTAAGTTGATACCACATAACACGTTTAGATGAGCAAGTTTGGTTTGGGTGTTAGTTATAAGTCACAAAATGGGGCCAAGTTAGCACTGAATTTTTCACTGAGTTAGCACGAGTGGGCTAACTTCGTGTTTTTCAGGAGTATAATTTCCGTCTGATCAACGTGACCACTTGATACAACAAACGCCTCAACCCCACTCCCACCCCCCCCCCCCACACCCACCGTGGCCCTCGACCCAGTACGGTGCGGGCCAACTCCCGTACCCGAGAACTCACTACTATAGTAGTATGTAGTAGACAAAGAAGATTGCAGAAGACTGACCGGTCACTTCCTCTCTCGGAACACCATTATTGATCCAGGAGAAATGTCTCCGGGCGGCCGGGCAGGAGTCGCTGATGGAGCCGGGCCAAGCACGTCCGAGCGCCTGACAGATATTCCCCACGGAGTGACAGACGTGAACCCCGTGTATCCTGAAGCCCGTACGATGAAACACCAATCTAAACCAGAGACAGCCAGAAAGCTCCCGCCAATATAAGAGTTCCTACGTGTCATCCGCTTTGCTTCTGCCTTGGATATTCATCTAATAAGGAGGCCGACTGCTCTTTTATGTGTGTGCTGTCAAATAGTTATAACAAATAATGCGATTTTATGTTAACCTGCTGCTATTTTATGTTAAAGGTCAAAGAAGTATCACGATAAACCAATCACAGCCGTAGTTTTGCCAAAAAGAATCTTTGACGGTAATGTTTGCGACTTTGAGCAGTTGCGACAATAAATAATTGCAGATTCTGTCCAAATTCGTTATTTGATGTCAACATGGCGTCATAGTCGCGTAAATTGACGTCATTAAAGCTGGGCATAAGTTGTCAAGATATAATGTGACATAAGGAATATATGCCATATGTCTGTAAATGGAATATCTCTTTAAAACTATCTTATTTAAATGTTCTTGTCTCACATCTACACAAATTTGCAAACGAAAAAATGTATGTCTTTGATCCCACTGGTACCGACTCCTGTTTTATTTGCCGACTTAAAAACAACAGTGGACTTTGTTCGTCCTTACAATACCAGCTACTAATTAATGTAGAATTTAGACCGACTGCTGTTGTGGTCGAAATCTCCGAGTTATTTAACCACCAGATAACATTATGAGCCTCACCTATGATAATGTCACAGAAAGCCAACTGCTCTTTCATGAACAATGTCAGATAAAAACTGACGTTGAACCTTTTCTGAAGTGCATATATATCTTGCCCCATGAGACAGATCGTACTGCTGTTTCGTGTAAACTTGTGCATGTTCCTTGTCAGCTAAAGCTAACCGCTAAAACTCCCTGTTTCCTCGCTTACTCTCATGCGATCAATCCTCAAATATGTAGAAGAACTGCTGATCATTAATGGTAACTATCTCCATCTGATAAGGCTTTATGTTTCATTAGGATTCTTTCCGACATGGATATCCAGTCCATTCGACGGAAGGTCATATCAGGTCAAACGCCAAGCCGGAAGGCTGACTGCTGTTTCATGTATACATGTACATCTTTATTGATCAAACGTGAGTACGGGCTTCAGGTGGACTTCTTCAGTGGGTCAAAATATTGGATCCTTCATTTTGATAATGGGACCTACATGGTGTATATCCAATGTTCATTGAAGTCACACACGGATATTGTTTTGATTCCCGTAGTTTTCCCCTTGTCTTTCATCTTACCTGAGAAAGTTGACTTTCAGTTTCACGAGACCGCTAGCTGTTTCCTCGTCTGCGCTGGCGAGTATTTTCGGCACTGTTGTAAGACTAGCGAAATGAGTGTAAGCAATGCAACCATGCCCGTATGTAAATTGTACATCGCGCGTGCGCAACTAACACTTGCGGTTAGCAAAATGAGGGAACATTGCGCCTTTTTGTATGGGGCTGATGGTGGCGTGACGCATATACACGCGTAAGTTGTGCGTCACTGCCTTGTGCAAAACTCCTAAGTCTCTGTACGTATCCGTGAATGTCATTAGCATTTCATGGGGAATTGCTAATAATCATGTCAACACTTTTCAAGATTATTGTTTTTCAGACGCTCTTGTAGTGGAAGCAACTCGCTAGTTAGACAACTTGAAGTGACCAGTTTTTACTTATTCTCTTTTGCTTTATATATGCATTGCGGGCCCATGTTTACAAAACGTAGGTTTTTATCAAATTATGATGAGTCTATCTCGTTTTTCTACCAAGCTAATAAGGATGACGTCGTGTGCCACCTCGATCTCAAGTCCGTACGGTGTAACCATGGATAATTTAACTGAGGATGATAGGGATTTATAGTTTGTGTTAAACAGGGGTTACAGATCATTCATGCTTAGAATGCTCAGTTATGAGTAGGTAGCCCTGTAAAGTACAAGTATAGGTTCATTTTGTAAGAGGACTGTGTGTGCATATTATAGAGAAAATCTGTAGGGGTATGCTTTTCATTCTCTATGGTGTGTGCGTGCTTTAACGCTACATACGAAGTGTGGACCTGGTCACAAAATAGCTCCACATAATGTATGACTTATGTGGACTTACACAATGTCCACACAGTGTCTATCACAGTGTTGAAGAATGGGATTTTCCTTAAATGTACAGAACAAAGTATTGTCCACAGAGTGACTGCAACACAGAGATGTGTGTTCAGTGAGTGCCACGCAGATAAAACGTACATTACAGGGGCGGATCCAGGATTTTCCAAACGGGGGGGGGGGGCGTGAAAATATACCAAGCAGCAAAATGATAAATGAAGTTTTGCTGCGTACAAGCTCCCATCCCATCCCTCCCCTCTCTTCTCCTCTCTCCTCTTTTTTTTTTTTTTTTTTTTTTTTTTTTTTTTAATGGGGGGGGGCGGCCCCCCCCCACGCCCCCCCCCTGGATCCGCGCCTGCATTATTGCTGATGCCAACGACTGAACTTGCTCGATTTGACGGAACTCGGCCGTAATAGACAGAATACCTTTCCCAATGGTTTATTTTTCCTCCTACAACTTTCACCGGTTCTTTCCAGGGTCCAATTTCATGGCAATGCTTTACCGCGGAATTCCATAGAATCACACACTCCACAGGTCACCATAAGCACAGAATGAAAGCAATGCCGTTACATTGGGCCCGTAGTATAATATAATCTAGTGTCTGTGTATATAATGTTATAGTAATACCTTTTACAGCGTACTCTACCAATCAATGCTGGTGAAGAACGACTGTTTGATGACTGATTAATATGAAATGTGTTCCAGTTGTCTGTGTGTTACGCTAGAGGTGTTAACCACATGAGATAGAGATACAAATAAATAACAATAAACGGAAAAATAACTAACTTATTTAGAACATTAATCACTGTCAGACCAAAATATTGATTGGTTCAAAGCTAAAGTTCATATCACTATCAATCCCTATCATCACCATAAATATTCAAAGCCATAGACAATCACAAATTTTTTATTCCATAAAACTGAAAAGAAAGTGCATACAATCTCTGACAAAACACCCAGCCGTTTGTCGTTGTTTTTATTTAAATGTACAATCGTCTTTGATGAATATTCATAGGTTGGTTCATACTTGCTGTATGGTTCACAGTGTTTACAATATATTGGAAAGAAGTTTCTCAGTTTCCATATTCCTAAAAACCAATGATGCATTGCAGTGGCTTAACCACAGGGATCCCTTGTCTCCCACTCTTGCCCCCCCCCCCCATGAGATCGAAATAATGCACAAATGAAAGGTTCTATACATGGAATTACTCCCAAATTATGCCTTTGCCACCGTTTGCCCCCCCCCCCCATGGTTACGCGGCTAATACATTGTGCACTAGAAACTGAAGAGTGTCTAGTTCACGAGCGGCAAACCCCCTCTTTTCATGCTTCAATAGAACCGCCCCAAGTCCCTCCAGCTGCAAGTATTTGTATTTAAATTGTTGGAGACGAAGTCACCGTCTACTCTTGAATGTGATTCAAATATTACTTCCAGCACTGAGAAGTATACAAACGTTATGAATTATGAGCCCGACGATGATGCGTTGAGCGCCGTTATCGAGGGAATGCGAACCCAGAGGGTCCCAAGGTGGGTGACATTTGGCCGCGTGGGTGACATGGAATGTGCACCTTGTAAACCTAAAATTACGAGGTCACGTCCATGAGCGGTGTGCTGGAGGAACAGCCAGAGCCTGGGTATCAGTTTCCTCACGGTCACACTAAAGGTACGAGGTGGAGTGTGCTCTGCATAGACAATGCGATACCGCTGTATAGCTATGCGCAACTCGCTGGAGTGTACAAACGTGGATGTGGATTTGGATGTGGATGTACACGGTACATGTATATCAACATTGTGTGGATGTACATGTACAATGGACATCTTGGGCTATCTACGCATTCGAACCGAGGACTTTAACCAAAGGAATCCGGGAAAATGACATACCGGGGACGTCGCAAAAAAGTCAAACAATGGGAGAACAAAGGGGTGTCCTCGGTTCACACCATTTGCAAACATTGTGTGCACGTGTACACCTTCACTGGGTGTACACAAACTGTACATGTACTGTGCATGTACATGTACAAAACTGAGTTGCATGTGCATGTAGGCCTACGAATCGAATACATTTAGCCTACATGTAATATCGATTACATTTCTACAAGTAATACATGTACATGTGTATGTAGGCCTACTTGAATGTTTACTGACTCATTACCATGGTTCAACTGTTACAACTTAAAGTATTTTTTGTTTCCATTGTCTTTAGTGAGCCCCCCCCCATTGTTCTTTTGTACTCTTCGGTTGACCATGGTTTGACAAACCGTTGCTGGTCAAACGGAGCAGCAAAAAACAGTCGTTGGTCAAAACAGAGCAGCAAAGAACAGTCGTTGGTTAAAACGGAGCAGCAAAAAACAGTCGGGTTCCTTTCCGTGGCAACCATTTATTGCACAGCCGGCCTCGTGTACAGGACCTCCTATACGAGCTCAATGAAGTTAAGCGTAGAATACACGACAATGTGTTCATGTATCAAACTGATTAAGGCTACCAGACTATAACCCAATTAGTTCACGGGACGAACCTCGCTTTGAAGTGCATGTAAATTTTCCTATGTCATACCTTCTTCCCTCATTACGCCAGTACGACCTTGTTTCCTCTGTAAAATATTTAGTACTGGTATACGTGCTTTGGTTTGAAAGTAATTTTAGCATAGTCTATCGACTACAAGAAAAATATGCACAAAACATAATAATATAGAAACCGTGTTTAAAGGGGAGGGTATACCTTTGGTAATTACTCCACTAATTAAAGACCAGAAAAGGTCCAAAAGATTGTCAATCTGAGAAACCTTTCTGCATGAAACGTTCTCAGATCGTGTATTCCAATTGCGGATTTTTCTTCCTGCGTGGACATATCCGATCCAGATTTTCGGCGAAATTTCAAAAACACTACCACCTCGTGAACTGAAATTTTAACAGGTTAGTTGTATTGTATATATCTATATTTATGTAGGAATGAAACAATCGAACGGTTCAAAAAACCAACGGTATACTGGTAGGCTATACGAGACTTCTTGCATTGACCGCGGGTTTTGATAACGTGTCTTTCATTTTTGACCTTTAAATCATGTAATAAGTGCATTTTTACAAAAATGCTTTCAACAAAATATGCACGCACTAAAAAATTAAGTTATGAGTAACTTTAAGTTATCCGATGTCCTCGAATTTCGCAGGGTTTTGAGTTTCATGTAATAATGCGAACACGCTTCCTATTATGAAGGCACATGCAAAGCGCTCGACCTTGCCAACAGTTCGGACAATACAATTATGGTTCAAGGACAACGAGTCGTAAATGCGTGTACACACAACGTGTTCACTGTACAATATTATCTACATGTACATGTACTGCAGTTGGCAACTGCATTGCATGACGTTGGTCGAGTTCGAAAACAAAATGGACGACTATTTTCTTTCCCTTTTTATACTTAAGGTATCGTACACGTTTGGTAATGACTCAAAACAAATATTAGCATAAAAACTTACTTGTTAACAAGCAACGGAGAGCTGTTGATAGTATAAAACATTGCAGGAAACGACTCCCTCTGAAGTAACGTAGTTTTTGAGAAAGAGGTAATTTCTCACTAAAATAGTAAAAACTTCTTGCAAGAACTTTTTATTCCTATCTGAAAGCACACAAAATTTGTACAACAAGGGTGTTTTTTCTTTCATCATTTTCTTGCAACTTCGATGACCAATTGAGCCCAAATTTTAACAGGCTTGTTTTTTATGCATGTGTTGGGATACACTAAGTGAGAACATTGGCCTTTGACAATTTCCAAACGTGTTCAGTGCCTTTAATGGCAGTACTAATTGCGCGAAGTAAGTCTCCGTTTGAGAAACTGCTCAGTGTACGATAAAAAATACCACAAACACCGAGTTGTAATTTTCTCATTTTGCCAACACGAAAAAAAACAGCTGAAAACTAATTACTTTCGTTTAAACATGTCTGCGTTTTTTCACACAAAAAAGCAATCTAATGCAACCACTCTCTTTACTATAGCTGGTTATGCACGGTGTGTTTATTTAAAACTAGAGGATATGCCTTCATATTCACTACCTTATGGAGACCGAGAACAAAACAGAAAAGGGAAAACAAAAGGTCTCCATAGGGGAATTCTAAAGACTTGGGTGCTCCACAAGGAATTTTGTGTACAAAGTCTATGGGAGGTTCTTAACTACAGGGACAAAGGAAAGAACAAAAGATGTCTCCACAGGGATGTAAAAAATAGAATGTGTGAATGAATCTGTACTTTTCCCAAACCAATGAAATATCAATTATAAACACTTCAAGAACGTTCACCGCGTATGCGCACATAGGCCTATACTGCATGCTTCCAACTAAAGAAGAAATTGTTTAGCGCCAATGTCTGTACCAACTGTCCCAAGGGATATCTCCGTCTGAGGGTATGTCATTTGAGAGAAAAATCTTTCCCCAAGCACTCAGGTTTACATTTCAAGAAAAAGAAAGAAAAACTCAGTATACGGTTTTAAACAAATTTCACATGAACGCGTCTGAGCATTTCGTGGTGAAATCAACAATGGATAATAGGGAATATTGCACGTGTAAAGTTGTAGATGCCGAAAAGGCAGAAATCGATTTCAGTGGTTTTACCGACTCGCTGTGTAGTCCAGGGCAGTGATTTTAAACGCATTAAGATCATGCATAATCACGATTTGCTCGCAGGAATTAAAGGGTACAACTACATGCGCCAGCATCACTCACAAAATAAAACAAAATCTCATGTGGGACCTATTGTTTTCTTCTTGACAAACGTCTATTCGCATTGCATCAATTGTTCGCTTTCTTCAAAAATCCGCTTTAGCAGTTCACGTTTGTGCCAACCTCACCGTACACTCGCCAAAGGGCAAGCGGTTAGTTATTAGCATTATGCGAACAGACGGCTGTTTCGGTTCATGAGTTTGTAGCTGGGAATGAGAAAAATTTGAACCCAAACCATAGTTCGGTGTATCGATGTTTTACCATTTTCCATAAGTGACCTACATTGTAACCAAAAGAAAACCACAAATATAACTTATAAGGGATTGATGACAACTGACCTAAAGCAACAAAGATAAAGTATTGAGTATTCTAAAGCTCGTTTTCAATTTTAGTGACAAAATACAATTAGGGGCCTAATCGTGAAATAACCATTCCATATAGGCCCTATACCTTTTGAAATAACAACTTCACAAAACAAGTTGTAACCGTTACCCCCTGAACAAGTTGTAACCGCTACCCCCAAAAACAAGTTGCAACCGTTACCCCCCAAAAAGTTGCAACCGTTACCTCCAAACAAGTTGCAACATTTACCCCCCAAACAAGTTGCAACCGTTATCCCCAAACAAGTTTCAACCACCCCCAAAAAAGTTGCAACCGTTACCTCCAAACAAGTTGCAACATTTACCCCCTAACAATTTGCAACCGTTATCCCCAAACAAGTTGCAACCGTTATCCCCAAACAAGTTGCAACCGTTATCCCCAAACAAGTTTCAACCACCCCCAAAAAAGTTGCAACCGTTACCTCCAAACAAGTTGCAACATTTACCCCCTAACAATTTGCAACCGTTATCCCCAAACAAGTTGCAACCGTTATCCCCAAACAAGTTGCAACCGTTATCCCCAAACAAGTTGTAACCCAAAAAACAAGTTGCGACCGTTGCCCCCTCCCCAAAAAGTTGCAACCGTTACCCCCAAACAAGCTGTAACAAGTTGTAACCCCAAAACAAGTTGCAACCGTTGCCCCCCCCCCAACAAGTTGCAACCGTTACCCCCAAACAAGTTGTCACCGTACTCCATAAACAAGTTGCAACCGTTACATTCCCCTTATCTTGAAAGGTGACCATCTATAGTGTTGATTAATTCTAATAAGAACAGGGGAGTCTTTGACAACACATCTTACTCAACACACCAATATCTCATTATCATCGAGTGTTATTTAATTTATTTAGGAAAATATTCTTCCAACTATATTTTTGTACATTCTTTTGAAACAAATTCTACATTGAAATTGTATACATTCATAGAATGACGTGTTTTTTTGTTTGTTTGGTTTTTTTTTTGGGGGGGGGGGACCGGTTGGCTTTCCATCGAAATCAAAACTAAAAGAGGAAGCAAACATCTTATTATAATTCTTGCTTGACGAAGCCATTTTCATTTTACACAAATAATAAGCTCAATGTAACGAAACCGAGGCAGTAGGGAAACAAATATTCCCGTACCTTATTCTATGAAATGATAATTACTCTTATTGTGAACAGAACGAACCAGATTATTACAAAATAGCCTTGCATAATTGTACAAAGTGAACAGTCACTAGTCGGATGATTACATGTAGATACCGTATACAATGGTTACGGGATTGATAAATGTTCGGTAACGATTGGGGAAAATGATAAATAAGTTGACTTTCTTATCATCTTGATACCATCAGTATATGTACCAAATATCTTTAAAAATAATTCCAGCCTGAAAAAAACTTATGTGTGGGAAAAAGTCTAAAAAACACATGTTATTTCGATTTCGGAATACTGAAATAAGCACAAAATATCATTGATCAACCATAAACTGTGTTTGCACAAACACGTGACCATATCATTTATTTGGGACGAAATTTTCATTAAAAAGATGAGTATTGGATTGAGTTATTCTTCCAAAAAAAGTTATTCTTTCGAAAAACATTTTAATTTGTTTATTAATTGGAAGTTATAAAATTGGAATTCATTAAATTGGGGGCTACTGAACAAACCAAACAGTTAGAAATAATCCTCGACAACAAAATAAGTGAAAAGTAATTTATATAATTATATTTTTGAAAGTTTCGTAAGTCATTCCTGGAATTACACGGAGGCACCGAGTATCTGTTTCCCTTGTCTTGGCATTGGTGCCCCTTTAAAAAATTATCACATAGTTTTTAAGATTTTCCAGTGACAGTGCCCTTTGCATAATAAAAATGGCCTTGCCCTCTCAAGAATGAAACTCCAGGCCTGGTAAGTGGCTGATATTATTTTGACCCATTTGAACTGGATTGATTGATACTCATTAAAACCTCAAGGGTTGACCTGGATTCCGTTTGGCCTGACACATTTCTGGGTCTGTATGACCCGGAATCTGAGTTAAAAAGACCAAAAATCCCTTTTTAACCAGTTTCCGGGTCACCGTGACCCAGAAATGGGTCAAACCCACTGGATGTGAACTCATGTTTCAAATACATAGGCCTACACTCCAAGAGTAAAATATCGTGTGACAGTCCACTACAGTAAAACAGTTCGTTCTGCCTTTTTTATTTCGTGTGAAAAGAAAAGGCCAACATTCATTTGAATTCTATATGATATTTATACAATATTCAGTTCTCGGCTCTTGTAATTTGATTACGAGTTCCCAAAAGGTGTCCCGAATTGCAATAGGCATATGCATTTTATTACCACAAGGTACAGCAAGCGGTTAAGTCACCATCTGAGCCTGTCAGTCTGAGTCGGGGTTCAAGCTAGAAACTTTGAACTAGGGATTCCACATTTCATGTTTAAAAAAAACTGCAGGTAATGAAATTGCTCATTTACAATACTTGATATTAATATACATAAGGATTAAGTAGCTCGTCCAAATTCAAAAGATTGTCTTGAAGACAGCCAGGTTCCTCCCTAGACCTGTCTTACACAAAGAGTTGAATCTGTCCGACAAAGTAATAACAAATCAACATGAACTTTAAGTTTGAAGTTGTTCAGAATTTCTCGAGGAGTTAGGCCTGCACATCAAAAATAATCGTTAAAAAGTTACCCAACTCAAGCGTTAAAATATAAATTATACACTTTGGGTTATTGATTATAAAATTGAATTACAAGTAAAAGCCTTTGACAGTCAATTTCTTTTAAAAACATAATAACTGAAATGTATAAGGAATTTGAAATTAATCAACATGCAATGATGCCTTATTAACAAAAGTGACGGTCTCTTTTCTTGTTTGTCGATGCCCAGTTGAAAGTTTTTTGTTTCTGTATTGGGTTTTTTTTATGATCACCCCCCCCCCCGTAGGTTATATTTTACCTTGTCAGAACATCGAGACGTCGTAAGTACATGTACTCCAAAAACTAATTTCCCAACATGTAAACAAAAATCAGGTGAAAACTATTTGGTTTCCAGATGCTGAAAATAAATGATATTCACACCATATTATGTGTGGGGGATAAATGCTAAATTTTGCGAGATAAAATTGACATAATTATTATAATATCACCCTCCCCTTATGGGCACGTGTTGACTGAAGACGATTTGAATCGAGACAGCCGTTCATGTACAAGGGGGAACCAAACCCAATTAAATACCAACTAAACAAAACGAAATACTAAGGAGGTCTCATCATCCATGATGAAGCAATAATTAGACAAATTCCAAGTTTGGTAAATATTTAACACAAAATTGAACAAAAGTTTCGAACTGAAAGTTCACTGATTTGTAAAGTTCATAAACCAGTACCAATTCCTACAGAAGTATTTCCATCTTAAAAACTGTTAACGAGTTGAAGAAATAGTATTTGAAGAGACCACAAATTGCTTATTTCGCCTACTGCAATTAAAATAAGCCCGATATGAAAGTTCAAAAATCTGAAGAAAAAATAATAATTCAAAAAATGATTGGATTTGTCATTAAATTGCCACCGAATTTGATTAAGTTGGGCATACACAGTGTTTTGTAATTTACTCTTCATATTAATTTACTTTCCCTTTGAGAATTGGGGCAAAAGAAAACCGTCAATTATTAGTCAAGACATTGTGTAAAATATGTACGGCTCAAACCACGGGTACAGTTATCGTTATAAACAAAAGAGTGTAGGAGGATTGTGTAATTGACAAACTGGAGCTTGCAGTAGCCATTGTTGACAAGGAACTATGTAATTGATTAACAAAGGTGAATGTCAAACAATTACTGAATTTCAGTAAAGTGTTCATAAAAGAACACCATTGAAACGATGTATGGAGCCATACACTCAACGCAAACACCAGTGCTGCGAAGAATTTGTTTGACCCATATATTCAATCTGCTAAAAACGTGGAACCCAAAGTTTGAACAGAGATGTATGTATAGACCATGTGACCTGTGACATCACATAATTACAAAAGAGCCACAGAGCTTGGACTTCCCGCGGGCACGATTTGTTCACAGCTCAATGGAAGAAAACATTTAATCTTTATATGTATTTTGTGGAGATTGCACTGTCTGATTTTTATCATTTTTTTTGATATGAAGAAAGGGGGCAGATCTCAAAACTTGTTCAGCTGTTACTTCTTATAACTCTTGAATTTATGTGACAATAATGGCACAAAAAGTAAACATTTCCCACATGAACAGTGCAGTATCTTGCCTGCCCGAAAGGCCCTAGAATGTCAAGGTAACTCTTTTTGTAAACAAAGGTAACATGGTCTATAGACTATTGGGTAAATAATATTTATTGGGGTTTTTTCCTTGCATGACCGAGGTTCATGAACATCAAAAAGAAATACCACGTTTACATGAGATATAATGTTATGTACCCAAAATGAACACCATGTACTATCAATATTTTTAGTAAATGAAAGTTGAGTTAATCTTTGGCCTTTGATCGATATCTACATTGGGTGATATTGTTTAATTGTAATTAAACCAATATGCTGTAGAATAAGTATTTGGGGTGTATTTGAGCCGATTGGAACGACAATGTAACCACAGAGCTAGGCACGATGCAACAAAGGCGTTCTAGCATCGTCAATTCAGAGCCATTGAAAACGTTTGTTTTGGTGTGACATTAACTGGTTCTCGGTTGATTTTAATATTCAGTTTCGACCGACTCGATCATAGTTATAAAAGTTGAATCGAATGGAAGCTTTTGGTGTGGTTTTGTTTTTTTCTTAGGCTAAATTTAAAAAGGAACAGGACGTGTAATTTTTTCGTGTTAGATTTATTCAGTTGTCCTACACACAATCATGGCAGTCTCACCGTTTGTTGGGAAGATACATTTGAGTGATTTGTCCAAGTTTCATTATTGTCCTATTCGTTATCTCAAATAATTACATGTATTCAAATATTCAAAATGATAATCCGAGCATATGTAAAATTGAAGCCATACATACAAAATTCATACTCTCATTTCCAAAACATAAAATGTCAGTTAAAAAAAAAAGGGAATAAAATAACCGTGCGGGAGACCTCGGGGAAACGGCGTCTACGCGTCAGTATTCACACCATGCTCGGTCACTTTCCCAGTCCGCTGGGCCTAGCAGATGGACTTCAAAGGCAGGATCCAGTGGGCCTGAATTACACGTTACACGGCTGAGGCTCCGCGGTGCACCCTGGGGGCCTTTTTTCCACCGTGGTTTCAGGAGTCGAGATGGATAGAGAGGACGGTAGGGTCGAGGCAGCAACGGGATGTCTTCAAAGCAGCGTGACTTTGAAGCTGCAGGGCCCTCTCCATCAGAGCTAGCACGTTGGTTACTGGGCTCTCTCCCTCTCCTCCCTTCCCCACCTGGGGCATCCTGCAGGGGGAGCTAGCGTTCCTAAGACTGATGGGCAACCATGCAGGCGTTAATAACGCCACCTCCACACGCACACGGTATCTGATTCTTATCACCGTATGCAGACCCAGTAGCCTGTATTTTTTTTTTCTTTCTTACCGGTTCAAAGGCTTCGTTGTCAGTCAATCATTATTGCTTTCACTTTCTGAATATAACTGTAATACTGTCTTGTGTCTAATACAAAATCCGTGTGTAATGTATTGTTCATAATACATGTCTGTTATTCTCCGATATCACATGGTATTAAACTCGATTATAAAGATCTCTTAAAGGCACTGAACACGTTTGGTAATTGTCAAAGACCAGTGTTCACACTTGGTGTATCCCAACATATGCATACAATAACAAGCCTGTGAAAATTTGGGCTCAATTGGTCATCGAAGTTGCAAGAAAATGATGAAAGAAAAAAACACCCTTGTTGTACATGTGTGTGCTTTCAGATAGGAATAAAAACTTCTTGCAAGAAGTTTTTATTATTTTAGTGAGAAATTACCTCTTTCTCAAAAACTACGTTACTTCAGAGGGAGTCGTTTCTCACAATGTTTTATACTATCAACAGCTCTCCGTTGCTCGTTACCAAGGAAGTTTTTATGTTAATAGATATTTTGAGTAATTACCAAACGTGTACAGTGCCTTTAAGAGTTGAACAACATTTCTTAAACAGAAGTGCAGCATGAGAACCCTATAAACATTGTCACTATGTCCTTTGAAGGTCAGTTCTTTTTGGAGTGAGTAACGCACATAAAATTAACAGAAGACATTACGTGCTTCTATCATCATACTGATGACTGTTTATAATGTAACCATTTGATGTTTTTCGTATTAGTACATGATCTGAAGGAAGAAATGTTTCAAGCTTTGGTAAGTGAAATTTGAAATTCAACTCACGTGAGTGGATTATTTCCATCGATTATTTTACGTGTTTACAACCGTGTACATTTATAATTGGGTTAATAAGCAATGTTGTACAGTCCCTTTCACCGGTTTATAAAGTGTATAATTTTGGAAGCAATGTTAACCCTAGTACTTTGGTGTTGATCGAGTTTTAATGTGTACACACTGAGTAGCCTTGGCGGCATGCATAGCGGAATGTACACCCAGCCACAACTGCTTTAATGTCCCATTGTAACGGCAGGAAATGAATGGTAGTCAATTGTCAAAAGGGCCGATAATCCCACTATCCCATGTTAGATTCTGAAGGGGAAACTGCTCCATATTTCTAGGCAGCGCCAAGCTTCCGAATGCATGGCCGCAAGGTTTTTGTGTGTTTTTTTCTTCTCTCTTTTTTTTTCTTGAACCCAGTGACAATACGCAGACGGCGTAACCGGCGCTTGCCGTGGCATGGCATGACCTGCATCGGGGATTGCTGTGACCGCAAGCCCTTGCACATGTAGCTGCACACGCTCTCTATTCAAATTCACAGGCGGCCCCCCTGAAAGCATCTTTATACGTTGGATCACAATACGAGACCTCCGCTTGTACAGCAGAAATATCTGAATACAATATTGAATATGGGTACTTGTGTATAAGGCTTATGAGTCCCAACAGTCGGCTACCTTTTATGCCACAGGCCCAAGTTGAGCACCGACAAGCAGGGTAGCTGCATAATTCTCTCCAGTCCAACAGTCGTTATCTTAGTACACCCATACAGGTCGATGCATTTGAGTTTATGCAAGTGATCGCCGATAAGTTTGAGTCCTCTGTCCGTGACTTTCACACACTGGCCAATGTTGAGCGTGGTCAGTCCGTGGAGATTTCTCACCAGTCGATCCAGACCATCGTCGGTCACATGGCAAGAGCTGAGGCTCACATTAGTCAAATTGTACATTCCCTGAGATATGTGTGTCAGCGCGGCATCGCCTATCTTGTCGCAGAAGCTCACGTCCAGTGTGGTGAAATGACCGCCACATTCGGCCAGGTGGGCGATCCCGATGTCGCTAATGTTGTCGCAACTCCTTAGATTCAGCTCCCGTAGGCTCGGCATACGTGACAGGTTGACCATTCCCGAGTCCGTCACTCCACAGCAGAAGCTCAAATTCAAACTCCTCAGTCGGAGGAGGCCTTGGGCAACATTACTCAAGGCACTGTCCGTGATCTTCTGACAGTCCTGTAGCACCAAATCTTCGAGGTTACAAACCCCTTTAACCGGCTCGTCACTCATGCCGGCTAGATAACCAATCCCCGCGTCCGATACATGCCGGCAACTCCTCAGGTTCAAACTCTTGAGTTTCGGCAACCCCCTCGCAATCACAAGCAATCCTGGGTTATTGATGTTACAACAACCAGCCAGATCCAAGGCTTCCAGGTTTTTCAGGTACTGCGCAATTCTACATAGACCCGTGTCCGTTATCTGCTTGCAAAGGCTAAGGTTGAGTACTGTCAGTGTGGGTATTTCATGTACGAATGCATTCGACAGGCCAAAGTCGGTAAGATTGTAACAACCACTGAGATTTAAGCTCTGTATGTTCGGCATACCTTGTAAGACATGACTGAGGCTCCTTCGAAGACTGAGAATTTGAACTCGTCGGATTCCCCTGGTCACGAGACTGGGGAACAAAGACGGATTGGTACGACGGATATGTAGTTTGGCCTCCACTCCCCGCCACACTGACCGGTGATACGAAGCGTCCCTCCATGCCCGACACACTTTGGCAGCACGGCCCTTGTCTTTCACGTCTAGGTAGCTAAAAATCAGCGCCAGAATTTCGGGAAAGAGGCAAGAAATGTGTGCCTCGCCTGACATGTCGTCCTGCTGTCCTTTAGGGGTGATACATCGTCGTTTTCTTGCCTTACTCTGATGAGAACACCAGTCTTTTCTCGGCTGCTGAAAGCATGTACATGTATACAACGTGTACATGCACCATGGAGTACAGCAACAGTCCATATACGTTGCTGCAACGCATGGCCACTGCATTGACTAAACCACACTACGGTCAGACTCTCAGCACACCGTCGTCGTACACACAGTACACACACAGGCTGTACACAGAGAGCCAAGCTAGCTAGCCGCGTTACGTTCGTTCAGCTGTATAAGTTCAATGATGCATGATATGTCACGTGATTGACATCTGCGGTTTGCCCACGTGATTGTATTTGACGTGGTTGATTGGCCAAGCGCCCGAGTGTCTCTTGTCTAGCTGGGCTGCCACTGTGAATGGAATGCGACCCGTGAGTCAACAACATAAACATGATAAAGGCAGCAATGTTTAGAGCGGGTAAACTGACTCAGAGACTGTTCTACACTTGCTCTATGGTTTTACTCAGGAATATTGCGTTGGTGGTGGGCGGAGGGGATTGGGGGAGGGGGGAAAGACTTGGCTAAAACATCTCTAAAACAATCTCTTGTGATACAGCAGAAGAGGGGGGGGACAAATTCCTAAAAAATAAACAGATGATATCAAAATTACACCATGATGTGAACATTCAAGAAGAGACTGAAACCTCAAATTGTACTCTATTATTAGCACGATTCAATCATGGAGGGGATTTCTACCTCCATGATTCAATGATGGTTTTTTAAAGTCAAAACGACATTGAACATAAATGTATGAATACCGGTGCTATAATATTGTTTTTATCGGTTTATTGATCGATTGAAAGAGAAGGAATCTATTACATCATCTGGATTAAGAAATGAAAAAAAATTGTTTAGCGAGGGTACTTTTATGAAGAGATGTTCCCAACTTGATATCAACTCTCCACAGTCTTTCCACATTTCGTATGCTGGGAGCAACCGACTCGTTCAACAAGTTACGAGATAATAAGGGAACTAATTGTGAAGCTTTTGCTCTACCCCAAAGATCTTGATGAGGCGCTGGGGGTCGTGCGAAAATAGTTATCAAGGTTGCTAAATATCGTAGTTATCACCATTTTGTTTCAAGAAGACAAACGTTTTAACCAGTCCATCCATCATTAAAACAGATGATTGCGAGTCTTTAGCTGTCAGTCGGAACAAAAGACTCATGCTAAAGAGTAGGCCTACTAATAAAACATAGATAACAAATAAATAAATAAATAACCTCTATTTTAGTACACACCATTTACATCGTTCCCTGCTTTCGCTTAAAGCTATAAATAAATAAATACCTAAATAAATAACTAAATAAATAAATAAAAATCGCATGGTTTTGAGTGCTAAATTGACCACAAATAACCTTGCATCGTGAGACACGGAGAGGTGTGTACTGTAGTGGTTTGCATATAATACACGTACATGTACTGTACATGTATAAACGATGTATGTTCGTTATATATGATAATATAAAATATATATATATAATAATATAAATTTAAATAAACGTATTCCTTGCTGATTTGGGGTCCGATGTAAATTCAGAAATTCCGGTCTTTCTTTAATCATTATTAAATTTTCCTATCTTTTTGAAAACAAATAATGCGATGACTGTTTTTCCTTAACCATCCGTCTCCTTTAATTTGACGGACATTTTCGTTTTTTCTCGAGTATAGTAAATGTACTAGTTGGTAATACGGGGGTGCAGGGGGAGTTCCGAGCACCCCCCCCCCCCAAGTGCTGCCGATTTTATTATTATGAAGTGAAAGATAATCGGAAGGGAAAACTGTTCATCGTTCAATGCATTGTGGGATGTTGGCAATGCATTGTGGGATGTTGGTGATGCATTGTGGGATGTTGGCCGATGCTTTAAGGGATGAGTGGCGCACCCAAAAATGTGCTTATGAGGTGTTGTACCTCAATATTTTTAGTCACATGGCTGGTCCGGCTTAAACTTTTTATTAGGGTGTGTTTTTATGAATTGTTTTTAACTTTTGTATACGCTTGTTTGCAACCGTTTTTGTTCTTTTCTTATCTGTATGTATTTTCTTAGAATTTCTATTCGTCTTATTGTAAGGCGCATTTGATCATTTTTAATATGGAATATGCGCGGTATGAGTAACATTATTATTTATTATTAAACCCGCAGTTCGGTACAAGTGCTTAAGTTAACACTTAGCCTACTCCCGTTAAAGGCATGTTGGTCCGGTCAAACTACCCCCCCCCCCCCACCCAACTAGCACCCCTTCCCCGGATACGACAGTGGATTTGTCCCTTGCACTATAATTGTTGACTGATTTCTTCTTGATTCATAATTTGGAAGAATATGCCAACTGGCTGACTAACAACTGTCATTTTCTTGTTTATAAAGAAATTATTAATTCGCCTCGGTTTATCTTATAGCCCAAGGTATATTTATATTTCGATAGAGGGGAAATTGAAAACATCGCGCATGTTCTTAGGTATGCATTTGATGACATTCATCTTATATGCATTTGAAACATTATCTGCATCTTATATGCATCTTATAAGCATGAAAAACATTATATGCATCTTATATGCATCTTATATGCATCTTATAAGCATTTGAAGACATTATATGCATCTTATATGCATTTGAAGACAATGCATCTTATATGCATCAGAAAAATTTGCATTTGAAGACATTATATGCATCATATATGCATCTTATTTGCATTTGAAGACATTATAAGCATCTTTAATTCATTTGAAGACATTTTATGCATTTTAAATGCATTTGAAGATATGTATATGTATCGTATATGCATCTTGTATACATTTGAAGACAATATATGCATCTTTTAAGCATCTTATATGCAATTGAAGAGATTATATGCATCTTAAATGCATTTGAAGACATTATATGCATCTTAAATGCATTTGATGGCATTATATGCATCTTATATTGCATTTGCAGGCATTACATGCATCTAATTCATTTGACGACATTTTATGCAACCTATAATAACATTTGAAGACGTGAAGGTGTAGGATTATTTTGTATTTATTTATTTATTTGTATTATTGACTTTTGTGTAATTTCCATTGCAACTGAAACACTTCCAAATCTTGAATTGTTTCTCTTCTCAATCTTTTCGGTGATTTACAACGGTGCGTTTTCACGTGTGGCAAGTTCTTGTTCAGTCGTTTATTTATATGTGTACATAATTATTTTTTTGTTTCTCTAACTTTGTGGAAAATTTAACATTTCAGTGTTTACTCGTAAAAAAAATCCTTTTGGAAAAGATTTCCCCCATTCGTTTTTGTTTTATTTTTTATATACTAAACATTATAATATAAGATTTCCACACAATGTTTTTAGTTGCTATTAACCATGTCTTAAAACAATTAATAGCAACGATGTCAGTCGTTCGCAGTTCTGACAATATGACCGATGTCATGGCAACGTCTGATAAGATTGTGGTGTTTCCCCGCCACAGTACGGGTCCAAACAAGTCGATGACTCTTTGGCTTCACTTCTGTCCGCTCGGTACCAAAATGAGAAATGTCTCATTCGCACTGTTATTCACTTCCGTTTTATAACGAAATTGAATAAAAAAAATTGCCCTAAATATAGAGAAACAAAATGATCGCGTAAAAAGGTGAACATTTAGGGGCTAGATGTCAAGTTAGTGTTATTTCAATGTTTATTTTTGTCCATCCTTTATTGTTATAGTCATTACGTCACTTCCGTTGTAATTGTAAAAGTTTATTCAATTCTTAGCCCCCATGTACAAGTGTTTCATGAAGAACAGGAAATGTTGCACACTTCAGAGGGAAGTGAAATGTAATTACACAAATCCGGACTGCTTGTTTATTGGGATGAAATCATCAATTATCAATGATCGATGAATCAAGAAATCAATCTTCTGATCAGGTTCAGTGTCATTCTCCGTAAACACCCAAAATCAAAAATGATTTTGTTTCGCCGAACTTTGGCGTTAGTGGTTGCTCACAGACCTTGATTCACAGGGGAGAAAGCTTACTATACGGAGCAGGAGCAGTCTCACCCATTATGAACAAATGATGTGCCTTATCTTGATTCAAAGAGAGTATACGGTACCAGTCACAGCAGTGTTGCCAACCATAGTTATACCTAATCTTGAGTGAATAAGACTGATAGCGGTAGTTTTGCCATTACAGAAGCATTATAAGCCGTAATAAGCATACCCTTAGCAGCATTTTGCCAGCATTGATTCATAGAGAGTAAGGGCCATATCACACGAGGCAATTTTACAGGTCAACCAGTTCCTGGCAATCTCCAAGAAGAAGAAGAAACATTCGTATGTTAATTTTCACATAATTTTCTTAGGACAGTATGGTAGTGTTAGAACAATTTATGTTGCACTTCAAAGTGTTCCTTTTTGCATGCAGTGTTGGTGGTTGCTTCCAAGTTGCCTGGAAAAGTGTGACATGGTCCTAATAAGCATATTAGGCCTATTTTTGTTGTGTGCCAAAGTATTTCCACCATTGCGATAATGCTGCGGGCCTACCATGTTCATGTGTCCGAATCGGTTTGAAAATTGGTTTTACGGCCGTTGCCCTATATTCCCACTGAAAACCAATTAAATGCTAAGTTGTTGACCTACATATTAAATTGAACCAATTACAACACAGCAATCAGTCGGCAGGCGCGGCCTGGCTTAGCCCGGATGCCTGGCGGGGTCGGCGCTGAATCCTGCTTAGCATAATGCGTGTATCGGGCATTGGGAGCTAGCTATACGGAGACAGGAGGATGGTCATTCTGTCTGGAGGGGTTAACTGTCTGTCGATGGAGGAGTCTCATGGTCTTACTGTATACAGGTTCCATTCAGTTTCTGGGATTGACATCAATCACAGAGTTGACTCGCTTCAGAGTTGGCTCGCTTGAGGTCAAGCAAGGCCGAAGACCACACCGTGTCTTTGTTTGATAATTCGATAGATGTGCGAATAGTGCGTTAACTGGCTTTATAAATACAGTAACAATTAAAATTTATAAGGCGCTATTCCATCAAGATCATAGCGCACATAAAAGCAACTAACATGGAAAAAGGTGAGTCTTAAGAGCTTTACGAAATGTAGATAACAGATTCCCTAATGGCAGTAGGAAGATTGTTCCAAATCATTGGCGCAGCCAGCTACACTGAAAGCTTTTTGACCTAGAACTTTGTTTGAAACGAAAGGGGTTTCGGTCAAACATTTTGTTTACAGGGTTTAACGACGAATTAATGTTGGTCAAATCTTCCAAATGTGTTTGTTTTGTGTGAGGAACTGTGTTTTATAGGAGTTTTTGAATAAGAACAAACAGCAATTTTTTGTCGAATTTACTACATACTCGGTTTTGAGTCAGATGGCAAACACTAGTTCAGGATTTTCTCTATAGCAAGGTACCACATCATTTTGTGGAGCTTTAAACTTATTCATTTGGCCTCATTTTGCTAAAAAGTCATGTGCTGGCTTAAAGCCTAGAGCTATAACCTTGAGCAATTGCTCTTGCCGTTGATTTCAAACGAGAGGATACATCACTCGCGGTCATACCAACACGTTCTCGGAACACTGACTAAGTATAAGTCATTATTACTCAACTTCGTCATACTTGGTTGAAACAAGGACTCCAAAATTACTTTCGATTACTTCACAACGGCTTTTAAGAGTACTACGTGTGTATAATGTAACGGCTTCACTCTACCAATAAGGTACTCAAGGCGCTGGAACAAACAGAAACATGTTTAAAGGCATCGTACACGTTTGGTAATTGTCAAAGACCAGTGTTCTCACTTGGTGTATCCCAAAATATGCATAAAATAACAAGCCTGTGAAAATTTGGGCTCAATTGGTCATCGAAGTTGCAAGAAAATGATGAAAGAAAAAACACCCTTGTTGTACAAATTTGTGTGCTTTCAGATAGGAATAAAAACTTCTTGCAAGAAGTTTTTATTATTTCAGTGAGAAATTACCTCTTTCTCAAAAAACTACGTTACTTCAGAGGAAGTCGTTCTCACAATGTTTTATACTATCAACAGCTCTCTGTTGCTCGTTACCAAGTCGGTTTTTATGCTAATATATATTTTGAGTAATTACCAAACGTGTACAGTGCCTTTAAGACAGGTTTTTGAAGTTTGTGAATTATGAGACTGATGTATGTAGCACCTTATAAGGGTTTACAAGGTGCTGCGGCGCACTCATCGGCCACTGCCAGAAACACTGGGGCAAACCCCTTCTTTTGGCAATGACTGGGTTATTTTTATGCACGGGACCCACGGCTTTACGTCCCATCCAAAGGACGAAGCAATAATGGTAAAGTTTCTTGGGACTCAAGTGTCAAGACCGGGACTCGAACCCACACTCTGCTGATCAGAAACACCAGAGCTTGAATCCAGTACGCTTGACCGCTCGGCCACGACACGGGATCCGTGACATCACATATTTCACAAAAGAGCCATAGTGCCTGGACTTCCTGTAGGCACAATTTGTAAACAGCTTAGTGGAGGAAAATATAAAAACCTATAATTTTATGGATATTTTGATATTAAGAAAGGGGTTTATAGTCAGTGAAATCAGTGCCTTCAACGACAGAACACTGGTACTAATTCGCAGAGTGAGTCATAAAAGGCTCCTATCTTCCAAAAGTAGTAGTTTGTTAAAAAGTTTAAGAATCTTGATTTCGAGCAATATCAAAAGTTTATTTATTTGTCGGTGTGCTGTGAACTGAATTCTTATTATTTTGATATCGCATTTAATACAATGTTTATTTCAGCAAGCCTTTAGCAACACAATGAATTAATTGTAAGATGAGTTATAATACGGTATTTTAATTACTGACACGAATCAATTTGTCAATCTGGGAACCCCCCTTCTGTCCCTTTTTAAAGTCTTTGATCAGGAAAACAAACAATACAAAGTATATAAATATTGATATTAAACACATATAGGGAAGTAGCTCCTTAATTATAACTTTGCTTACAATATTGTTTTAATTGATAGAACTCACAATAGTATCAACAACAAAAATAGCAGTGTAACTACTAGACTAATTAAGTAAATTGAATACGTGCATCTCTCACTATTGCCTTAAAGGCATCGTACACGTTTGGTAATGACTCTGACAATTTATGGCAATAAAAACTTACTTGGTAAGAAGTACAGCAGCTTTGGATAGTATAATGCATTTTGAGAGACTTTTTACTTCGAAGGACTGCGGTTATGGAAAAATATATCACTTTTTATCCCCAAAATATTTTGAATAATATTGAGAAGCGTTACGGTAACGCTTCTCAGAGTGTGTATTCCAATGCAGATTATTCTTCCTGCGTTGACATAACCGCTCCAGATTTCGGCAATATCTCAAAAACGCTACCACCTTTTGAAATGAAATTTTCACAGGTTAGTTTTATGGTATATATCTACAACTATACAGGATTGAAACAAACAATAGGCTCCAATTAAAAAAACGTGTACGATGCCTTTAAACGAAACCTTCTATAGCTTACATTTGAACATGCTGTTCATGATTCGTGATCTTGCTCTATGGTGATTCATATAGAGAGGTATATGTCCTATATAAACCCCCGTCAACCCCCAACCCCCTCCCCCTAAACCAACCAACCCCCGGCACTTAGTCAAACTTTCCCCCACAGAGTTCCCGGTCATTTCTCCCGGCTCAATGGCTCACTGTTAATACAGATTGCCGGAAACGATTGATCCTCACAACGTAGTTTGAAAGGGGGTGTTGGTTGTGTAGTTGGTGGGCTTATGAGGATTGGGTGCTGCGTGCATTATAGGATGCAGACGATGATTCGGAAAACCTTCTTGACAAGTCAGTTAGTTCAGCATTTTGCCGCCATTTTGAGCCGTTGGATCAAGTGATTAACACTTTTACTTTAGTGCTAGTAAAATATGACACATTTTATGCTGTGAGTATCCGGTGCTCGATTGACCTATGACCTATCACCTCGATTGCCCCCACGCACCCAAGCCCCCCCCCCCGTGAAATTATCATATTCAAACTATAAGTGATAAACGGAAGTGATTTTGTTCGCTTTTGACACAACTTATAATTAAGACATAATACTTCCGGGTTAACTCGTGTTCAGAAATATAATTATTTATAAATGGCAAGTTTCTGCATCAGTTAGCCAGAAATCATACTCTCGAAGCGAAATTTACATAAATTGTGGATTATACCGTAATCCTTGTACATTTCTAAATTAGTAATGTGCATAAATTGTAAATTGGTTGACTGTAAACGTTCGATTTGGTTTTACCGAACGTAAAGGATGGCGCGATGTTAATGTGTGGAAAACAAAAACAGTTGTTGACAATAACCTTCACATCGAGAATGTATTATACATCTTGCTTCACACACATAAGAATAAAATAAAATACATTTGAAATCGAATTTTAAATACATTATAATGATGTTACTGTAACATTATAATGTATTTAAAATTCGATTTCAAATATATTTTATTGATTAAGTGATCTCTTTTGGAGCTGTGGTGGTTTTGAAAAAAGTAGTTGGTAAAAACAACTCTCCTTTGTTTGGTTTGGTTGTTTGTTTGTTTAATTATTTGTTTGGTTGTTTCGATGATCTTTCTAAGAAGGGAACTTAGAAAAGCTCACACAAGGGGATACAATCACCAATTGGCGAGCCAATCTCTCTCAATACAAACATTAATTTAACGTCTATGATTATGAATTTCACAAATAAATTTCGATTCAGTAACTATAGAAGACAATACTTATTCTAGTCATTGTGAAATCAGCGGTTACCTTGGCCGGATTCGAACCCCAAACCTTCTGATTGCAAGTCCTGCAGTGTAGGCCATGGTGACACTCCTTTCACAGCCAGCACAACTTACTGGGAGATTATTTACTTACAAGATTGTATTAATGCCATTCAATGTGTCAATTCCCACTACATTATGCTTCTGTTGATTCGCCAAAATGTGAATTGTAAATTATAAATATAGGGTAATAATCAATGTACACAATAATGTAGTTTTTAAATTAGTTTGATGAAACTACCTGGACGGGAGAGCGTCCGATGGTGGCCCACATAGACGTGTTATGCTAGTTACTTTCTAACATACAAACCGCCTATTTACAAATCTAAGTTAGTGCTACAAAAGACAATAGGTTGTATACAAGACTCGCGCTTTTTGCACGATTTGCCACGTTAAAGGCACTGTACAAGTTTGGTAATTACTCATAAAAGCTGACTTGGTAACGAGCAACAGAGAGCTGTTGATAGTATAAAACATTGTGAGAAACGACTCCCTCTGAAGTAACGTAGTTTTTGAGAAAGAGGTAATTTCTCACTAAAATAATAAAAACTTCTTGCAAGAAGTTTTAATTCCTATCTGAAAGCACACAAATTTGTACAGCAAGGGTGTTTTTTCTTTCATCATTTTCTTGCAACTTCGATGACCAATTGAGCCCAAATTTTCACAGGCTTATTATTTTATGCATGTGTTGGGATACACCAAATGAGAACACTGGTCTTTGACAATTACCAAACGTGTACGATGCCTTTAAAAAGCGCGCAATTAACAATTCCTTCACACAATCAATGTACAATTACCACGGAACAGCTTGAACTTTGATCAAAATAGTCATTAACAGACAATGTTTGCTCTCCGAAGGTAACAGCAGATTCATGTTATGAACATTGTATTTACCGGAATCGTCTGCATGGTTTAGTCTGCCCATGGAGCTGCCTGGGTTATTTATTGCACAAAGATGAGCACTAAATCAACTTGCCCACCGTCGTGTGATGCCCAGACTGTGATGGTTGCTTCCGACCGCCGCAAACTGACCGAGAACAGAGCTGGCTGTGTCCAAAAATATAGTGTAGCGCCCCTTACGTTAGAGTATAAATTCATAAAATGTCAATGCACGCGAGCAATATTTACATCACATAGTTCGTTTGCTTATATCAATATCAACAAACCGAACCATCTTGAATATTTCTTTTGAACAAATTCGTAGTCGAAGTTTAGGGGAACCTTGAGTTTCACTTCAAGGTTCCCCAAAGTAAACAAAATCACGCACTTTGACGATTTCCAACGTTCGAATACACGCGAGACTTGACTGCATGATAAACAACGGTGCAGACCTCGTGTGGGGGCGCTATACAATGAAAGTGCACAGAGTTGTTGGTTTTTTTTACATTGAGACATCTGTGCATCAACTCACCGGTGGTACGAATTCCAATTGCCTAATCAGAAATATTGTTTAGCAGGATACCAGCCATGATGGTACATGGCATGGTATTTGGGCAGATAACCTATCTCTGCATGGTAAGCAAAAAATGCTTTGTGCTTTGCTAATTGTGCTAATTAAAGGGTCTGTATACGTTTGGTAACGACTCTGAAAATTAATGGCAATAACAAATTACTTGGTAAAAGGTACATCAGTTTTGGATAGTATAACTCATTTTTAGAAACTTTTCACTTTAGAAGTACTGCGGTTATGGAAAAAGATATCACTTTTTATCCCCAAAAATTTGAATCTGAGAAGCGTTACTGACAGTAACGTTTCTCAGATTGTGCATTCCAATCGCAGATTATCATTCCTGCGTGAAAATAACCGCTCCAGATTTTTGGCAATATCTCAAAATCGCAACCACCTTTTGTAAAGAAATTTTCACAGGTTAGTTTTATGCTATTGTACCACAGAGTTGAGTTCTGTAAATACAGAATTTTGCGGTAATACCTGGGCTTTTGCTGACGCCGAATGACCTCTGTTTTGTGTGTCATTTATTGTTTGGTATTGAATTCCCATTGTAAAACGGGCAGTGTCGAAACTCTCTTTATCTGAACCACGATCCCGCACTACTGACGACGTACCGGTGATGTCATATGGTCCTTGCTCTATGATGTAACAATGAGACTATGTCCTAACACACTACACCCTCTTCCGCAAAAGAGTCTCCGCTACTGATAATTGGGTACGCCCCTCAGTTTATGTATTACGTAGTATTCATCGGGGGAAAAAAAATACCGTTGGGATTTCAAGCACACAACAAAATCTGGCCAAGAGTGACGAGAGGGGGCGCTATATAAGGCTTAGGGAAAACCCGCTTTATTCAGCACAAACAGTGGTAACAGAATGATACACTTTTCCGCGTGCAAACAAAATACAGCCTGCCTTTTTTAATCTTTGATTATACTGTATTAAATAAGATAACATTTACGAAATTAAATTCGATCTAGGACTCGCGAGAATGATGACCTAACAATTAATTGGCATTTGCGGCAAAGAATTAAAAATGTTAACGTCTTCGGTTTTTGAAATTTTGGGGGGTTTGCAGCGATAGGGGTATGAAAATGTTTTTACTTTTAAAACAAACCCTTATACTGTTTATTGCCTTCGTTTTACGTATGGATCTCCCCAATCTTACGTTAAGAGCAAAATGGATGGTCATTTGTATCAATGTTTGCAAGAAATGTTTTCGTTTGAATGAGCAAAATGCCTCTAACTAATGTGATTACAATTTCCGTTTGACCATGGAGTGTTTATTGAAAAACAGAGATTGTTCAAACCGTTTTCCCAAAACCAATACTACTTACTCTTCCCAAAGACGCACTCTCGATGGGCGTTGGGCAAATATAGCCGAATGCCCCCCCCCCCTGGCTGACCCGTTGACCCCTCCACACCCTGCCGAAAAAAGGTCCCCTCCCTCCCGATCTCCATTGACTGAATCGATCAAAAGGAAATGCCAAACTAATTGCAATTTAGTCAACCAAACTTGTTATTCTTGCCGATGACGGTGGGCCAGAGGGGGCCAGTGTGTACTTTTCTATAAAAAGTAACAGTTATTTTTCCTTTGGCCGAGGGAGTTTGGTTGTTTACGGGACCGGGGCAATTTTATTTCGGGTGAATTAACTGATTGAATTACTCCACGATGACTGTCAATCAGTCGAGGTTTCTTTATGCTTTGTGATTGTGTGATCATATTTTATGGAGAGAAACAACTCAGTTGCTGAACACTTCTCAAAGACCTACTTTCCCCACACAAATTATTAGTCTTACGGCTCATCGGTCTTTGGAACAGTGCCTTCCCATCGTAACTGTGCACATTTCCGGTTTTTGATTTTAATAACGTCAAGTTCAGTTTAAATCTCCGGGAAACTTGCTTTACGCTGAGCATTTTCGTCCCTTCATAATTATAGGTAGGGTCGTAGATTGGTAAATACTCCAAAAAATCAATGACCAAAAAACTTACTTGGTGAGAAGCAATGCAGCTGTTGGTAGTAAAAACTATTTTGAGAAAGGATTCCCTTCGATGTAATATACGGTTTGGATAATTTTTCGCCCCACAACACTTGAATCTCAAATCTCTGAGTTGGTGTCCGTTCGCGAAAGCTGCGGCCAGAGATGCGGTTGCTCCCTGCTGAAAAAAAACCCAATCTATGACCTTCTTTTGGAAGTTTTTTTACAATTTGTCTGGGTTTTTTTCTTTTTCTACGCACGACGTATAGTAATGGGACATTTTGCGTGGTTTACCGGGAAGTCGACCATCGTTTTGCATTTGTTAATGTTGTTCCCCTCTAAATTGTTAGTAATTTGTTGACAGTTCTCTGCGGTTGAAAACCATAATTCGATAGCTGTAGAAATCCATGCACGGGTCGTGTGTGGTAACAACAAAATAATGCAAGTTCCATTAAAAATAAAGTAATAAACACAAAAACAAACATCTTGCAGTTATACGAGGCATGAGAGTGCACTTGCGTGGGGTAACTCTCACCCAAAGTTAAGTGTCCGTCCGTTTTAAAGCGCACGTTTTCGTTTTATTAACAATATCCAGAATTGGAAAGAGGGGATATTAACCCGTTGAGTGAAGCCTGTTTTGGTGTTTTTTTTATACTGCCTTAAGTTCAGAAGGTAATTTCCCGTCGGTGTTGGGGGGCATACCGTGCGAGACGTCGGTACTGGTCGGTCCTAATGACCATCAAACCCCGTAGGGTTAGGTGCCAATGACCTCGTTAATATATCTGCCTGCTATACGTCTCGCCAATTGTTGGCCGGTATAATTTCCTCCACGTCGCGTCTTGTTAATGAACTTCACACATGGGTAAACTTTAACCAAAATCAGCAAAATGCTGCAAAATGACAGAAATCCACATCACAGCGACCTCCGGCACGTTTTGACCTGCCACGGGCAACGTACACCTTTTTAAAATCAAGATATCCAGCCGTTATGAAACTATGTGAAAAAGTTGTCTCTTAAAAGAGAAAGTTGTCTCTTAATTTTCTTGTGTCGGTTTCGCAAAACAATAATGAACGTTACAGACAAAGCATAAGCTAAGTTAAAATTGCTGGTTTCCCCAAAAAATATGACCACTTATACAAAAATACACAGGGTAGTTGCATCATAGAGAAAGAATTTTGCATGATGACTGTTTATTGAAAACTATTGCATTGAAATAAATTTACACTCTTCAAACAAAAATCAATGATATGCAAAGCCACAGCATGTCTTTTGCAGAAAAGGATATCTCCTCAAAGCAATTGATTTGGTTGATGGTTACTTTTTAACAAGTTGCTCAGAAAAGAAAATCGAAACGTCGAATGTTTTTTCCTGCCGATTAGCTCTGAAAGTGGCACCAGCTGCATTACTGGAACAGCGCCGCCAGTGGCGACTCGAGGTAACATGACACGACGTTTCACTCAAAATGTAATTTCTTGAGTGAATCACATACTCATAAAACATTAACCCCAACATTTTTTGTTGTGTTCCTTCCAAAATAATGCCTAGTAATCAGATGTAACAATTACCGCTGTGTCCAATGGTGCCGCGGGCTGTAGTAACGCGAGTCACCCATCCCCATCGCGGCGGTTTGGGACACAGACGGTCGGTATACTGTGGCCATCAGGCGTGTAACACGCTGATCAGCTGCACCGTTTATCCATTCGCCCATACTTCGGTGTTAAATTACAAGAGTGTGAATGCACTCGTGTAACGAGTTACCGAAATAATGCTATGAAAACGCCTGCAGCGTTTTATCAGCTCGAATATCCCACGCCCAATATGGTCACACCGTCTGGTGCGGTATTCCATATCAACCACAGATTTATATAATAACGTATTAATTGCAGCGGGACACTTTGTGGATAAGCGAATCTGTTAAGAACGAAGTCTTACTTAAAAGTGATATGCGATTTCTTGCTGAGATTGTGGTGGTGGTATCAGTATTGAAGAAAACAAACGACTCTTGACTTCATTTTGATAAATTTAAATATAAAATGATTATACGGCCAGTTTTCCTGCGAAGGTCATTCCTTACATAAACCATCTTTCAACCAACCTGGCAGAAGAAAACAAGAAAACCTTAACTGTGTTATCCAAACAAAAATATATTTTATTACCACACTGACAGATATAGAACTATTTGCCGTATTTTGAATTTGTTGCATTCTTTATTCTGGTGTGTTTACATTGGGTGTGTGGAAGGGTTGACCCCAGGTGGTTGAACTGGGCTTGAGCCACTGCACTGGTTTAATCACAGATGTGAAGTGAAAACCCACTCCGAAGTGCCTTCTAATGTCTCTACCTGTCCCCTGAATCCGTTCCTTTTGTACGTACACTGCATAAACAGGGGTGTTAAAATTGACACCATGGGTGTTGTCACATATAGATAACCAAACGAGAATCAAAATTAACACCATGTGGTGTTAAAATAACACCAGTTCAATTGTTATAAATCATTTTTCTTTTTTGGTATCTATATGTGACAACACCCATGGTGTCAATTTTAACACCCAGTTTGTGCCGTGGTTGTGGCTTCATACATAATGATGCCACAACCACGCAAACGTACCGTGGTTGTGGCTTCATACGTCTGATGCCACAACCACGCAGACGATGCCACAACCACGCAAACGTGCCGTGGTTGTGGCTTCATACGTCTGATGCCACAACCACGCAAACGTACCGTGGTTGTGGCTTCATACTTCTGATGCCACAACCACGCAAACGTACCGTGGTTGTGGCTTCATACATGATGCCACAACCACGCAAACGTACCGTGGTTGTGACTTCATACGTCTGATGCCACAACCACGCAAACGTGCCGTGGTTGTGGCTTCATACGTCTGATGCCACAACCACGCAACGTACCGTGGTTGTGGCTTCATACATGATGCCACAACCACGCAAACGTACCGTGGTTGTGGCTTCATACGTCTGATGCCACAACCACGCAAACGTACCGTGGTTGTTATATGTGGCTTCATACATTTGTTGCTCATGAATCATTCCGTCAATATAGTGCACACCTTTAAAGATGCTAAACCGGTTCCTATTCTAGAAAAATTAGGTGTATTTGAACGTTTGGCTCCGAATTATTAAAGTCACTGCCCCCTAAGGAAGAACGCAATTCGTCGCTCGTATTCATTTGCTGAAGTTAGTACATGTGGCTATTCATTGGGCGCGTCAAAGTTTAGAATTGGATTCAACTAATCGGTGAAAAAACTTAATCAGTCTGCACCTGATCCTCAATGCAAACATATTTTTCTAGTTATTCTTTCAGTGGGCGTGTGTAAGATTGGCCCTTAAAGGCACTGAACACGTTTGGAAATTGTCAAAGACCAGTGTTCTCACTTGGTGTATCCCAACATATGCATAAAATAACAAGCCTGTGAAAATTTGGGCTCAATTGGTCATCGAAGTTGCAAGAAAATGATGAAAGAAAAAACACCCTTGTTGTACAAATTTGTGTGCTTTCAGATAGGAATAAAACCTTTTTGCAAGAAGTTTTTTATTATTTTAGTGAGAAATTACCTCTTTCTCAAAAACTACTTTACTTCAGAGGGAGTCTTTTCTCACAATGTTTTATACTATCAACAGCTCTCCGCATGCCTGTTACCAAGTAAGTTTTTATGCTAATATTTATTTTGAGTCATTACCAAACGTGTACGATACCTTTAAAAGAAACATACATAGACAAATAGGCTTTGATAAAGCAAAGGGTTTATGTTTGCTCTCTTAATTTCCTCTTTTTTTTCTTTTCTTTTTTAGCATCGGTTAGAATTTAGGACATTTCTGTACGGACTATAGTTGACATAAGGGCCTAATAACCTGTCGGTGTCACTTTGCCGACGGACTGTATTTGGAATCCAAATTGATGTTTGTATTTGTATTAAGCCGATACATGCTAAGGGCTGAAGCTTCAGTGGAAGACACCGGGCATAGAACCAGAGGAAACACCCAATTGTCCAACGTGGCCCGCTTCACTCTGTCAAAAGAAGGACTTATAACTGTTTTATGGTTTCAGTCGCAGTCCTGCACAATCGCCATGCAATCAAGCCATTTTGATTGTGCCGGCATTTTCTGCATGCGCGGCCGCGCTCAACACGCCTAATAGGGCTAAAACCTATCAGCGCTAATTTTCATGGACGCACCGAACGAAAACGAGTTTTTAATTAACGAAATCTCCACCCGTACAATAAAAAACCTGTCGTATTAAGGTTTCCAAATTCCAAGATTTTTTCTTTCTGCTTTTTTCTTCTCAGGCAATAGCACAAAAATATTGTTCGCCTTGTCTTGTTGCTAGAGAAACCGTTGTTTGTATTGGCACGTAATGATCACATGGAATTATCGCCAGGGGATAAATGACTGCGGTGTCGACTCTTGGTTCGCGATTAGGGGACGGGGCGAGTTACGTCTCTACATTGAGTTCAAAGGGGATATTAATTATTAGTGTAAATACTGAAAGGAGATAGGCAGGTAGTCCTTGAAAGGTAGAATATAATTGGTAATGATCAAAGAAATAAATCATTGATTTTAATTTAAAAACTTAAATGCTCTTTATAAACTTGAATCTTTTACTCATAAATCAAATCCGTGATAAACTACATGCATACCTTAGCAAAAATACATTTTAACACGATGTAAAACTCTCCTAGGCGGTGATCATGTGACAACTGACGCCGTGACATGTTTAAAAAAATAGCCTCAAGGTCAGAATGTGCCCGGCAGAAATTGTACACCAGTTCAAGAGAAAACGACAGGAGGTCATAAATTACGAAAACATAGGATTTAGACACGTGTATTTTCTGAGATTTGATTCTAAATGCGTTTTGTATTGATACATATTCAACTTAAGTTGCACAAACAAATGCCTGGTAATCGTATTAGAACAAAAAAGCTTTCCAAGGAGAATTTTAGGGGTGTCATAAGCATTTAAACTAATTAGTCAAACGAGCTAAAATCCAAAAACTGCATGTTATTGTGGATGATTTGTGTATTATATTGGGTTAATGACGTCACTAGAAAACCGCTATAATTCAAGTTTGCATTTGCAGAATATGATAGTCCCGCATACTTGTTTTGACATGCGCAATTCGTCTCTAAATTCCCTAGCCAATCAGAGTTCAGATAGTCTTGGAAGCAACCACCGCTTTCATCATTTTTTTTTTTTTTTTGACGGGGGCAAGACTACACCGCTCGACACGTAGTTTGTCTTATTCTGTAACCCATCCGACTTGGGCCGTGATGCTTGCTTGCTCAGAGCCTTGGATCACAGTCGAGTTGTTTTTTCTTGGCTCTCAGAGTCCGCGTGTGTGTCACGAGGGGATTCCATTTTCAGTCAGAACCTCACAAACATTACATGCGCGGTTTACTCTGCAGCATTCCGTGGGAAGCCCATGTGTTGACTTGTGTATTAATATATCACAAGCAAGCCATGTGTAAACATACATGTTTCAATGCGTTTGTTTGGCGACCTGTTACAGAGTGATCACCAGATTGCGACATTAAAAATTATTATTTTTCCAAGTTGGCTGTTTATCCCCGTTCTCTCCTTTGAGGAGGAACAATCGGCCGGTCATACACTGCTCTATCCCGGCACCACCGCCTAGAGTTGGGTATTGTTCCTTACCACAATAACTCCGGGGTAATTTCGATTCTGTTATTTTTCCCTTGCCCGAGCTCACACCTCTAACTTGGTGACGTCACGCTCTCTTTTGTACAGCCTGAGGTCTAGGTGTCAGTAGTTGGGAGAGAACGCGATACGATATCACTGGTGATCGAGGGAAGTAACACGTACCCAGCACCCTGGCCCACCGGAACCACATGAACAAGGATTATAACACGGAGCAAGTTGTGGAAGTATTATGCACGCCGAGTAGCTCCAACCATCCAGCAGAAATAACTTCATGAAAGTTTGGGTCACAGATCTACTGATATCATTCCAGTCTACCGTTTCCTTCGAGAGCCCCCCACCACTGCCGAGCCGCTCCACTCCCCCCTGAACTTCTCCACTGACCACCGTACAGCGAGACGGTCGATCGTCAGGTCAGACTTTTCTTCGTGTTACCACCGGGCTTCGAGTAGCAGAGGGGCCTAGGCAGTCTAATCACGCTCAACCCTGCCGGACTCAACACAGTCATGATGAGGAACGTGCTGGGTATTATCGGCTTCATTGTTGCCGTCTGTTGCGCTCAAGAAACATGGTGGTAAGTCTTCTATTTCAAAATCATTTGAACTTCCATCCATTATAGCCGGTATTTATTTCTAGATGTGTTTTCCCTTTTACTTATTCCACTAAATAAGAACTAACTAATCACAATGGATAAAATGTGAGTGCGAACCAGCCCCTTTTAAAAGTTGACCACACGCAACCATGTGAGTTTAGTGCTTGGTTACTGCTGGGCGTAATGAAACCGCGGAGGTAGAATTTTAGAAATGAAAAAATGTATCATGGAATTATTGAAGATGAAAAGGGAAGGATTGAAGTGTATAAATGCACTCTTCGTAAATGTTCCTTAAGGTGTTTATGAAGAACTCTACGTACGTACTAAGGCCCATTATCTGTTTATGTAAAGGGAAATGTTTCGCACTCAATTTTTCAAAATGTTCTGATTTGTGATTTGCTTTCAAGAAAAGGTACGTTTTCATACAGACTCTACAGTTCTATGTGCTGAAGAAATCTCAGAAAAACCCAAGGATAAGACGAAAAGGTGCCCCAAAGCCGCAGAGAAGCAGCCTTTTATTACCAGACTGTGATATTTTTTCATTATGTTTGGCAATGCAGACTTTCTCGTGCTATTCTTTTTTAGAATATACCTGGAAATGAAACATTTCTTTTTTGATGACTGGGCATGGGGGATTCTTCATGTACCACCAAAATGTTCCAAGTGAGCTAGAATGTGCACTAATGTTGTATCACTGATTAACAAAGATTAAATGCAAGCAATACTACACCACCATGCTATAAACCCATGCTGCCCCTCCAAGTGTAAAGTTGTGACCGTATTTTCGAGCTGCCCTGATGCTTATTGATTAAATCAAGCATGGTCGAAGAGGCGAACATACATGTGCCTTTGTTTGAATATAAGCTAACACAAGCAAGTCTACTATATAATGAGATTTAACCGTACCAATTTTGTTTGTATAATTTCTTGAGATAATTTACTATTCATCGAGATGAATACCACTGGGTTCAAGTTCCTCCATGGTTCAAGTAACGGTTCCTCTGTAAATAATTCTGAATGTACCCCCCTTGCAATCTCCCAAGAAGTTCAACCATGGATGAAGAAACCTCCTCCATGTTTCAACCTCTTTCCTCCCTCCACGTCTCAGATCTATCAGAACGTTATTAAGTAGCACCTACTTGCAGTTGAGAACTCATCATTTTTTCGTAGCTGCAGACAAAGCTAGGACCATTGCATGATTGATAGCTGTGATCTTATTTTGTTAAGACCAGCGCTGCAAAGTAAAGCCACTGGAGTAACATTATTAGGGAGTTATTTACACCATGGGCTTGCTCCAAGGTGCAACCCCCCCCCCCCCCCCCCCGGTGAAGCTAACTGGTTATTATACCGGGTATCTGATTAATGAGATCAATTCCCTTTTGTTGAGACCCATGATTGCTGGCCGTCCATTCCTCCCTGCTCTGGAATAGGGTGGTGGCCTTGGAGAGGTGCTGTTGAAAGTTTCTGGCATTGTCTGGCATTACGGGTGTATCAGCTATCCATGTCTGCTGTATTCACGCCATGGCTGGTGTGGAATTCACAGGGTCTTTACTCCTCTGCGTGGATTGGAAAAGGTATTAAAGGTGTCTTATAGAAAGTGTGACACACGACCCATCAGGCGGTAACTCCATGTCAGCAAGGGGGAATAATGTCAAACCTCTGTATACTTGTGTGGAACGAGGCAACATAATTTCCAAATTCATGTCAACTGCTGGCCAGTTTGCAGTTTCTTTTCTGGTATTTGTAAAGGTTGCCCAAGCACTAACATGCAACTGGGAAGTTTTCATGTTTTATCTCGGCTTGGTGGGGGACTGGAGCTGCCTCTCACTGAAGGCCCCAATACACGTTTTATATCACACTAATAGCAATAGGTCCCTCCAATCCTCTCAACTGTACTGGGTCTTGCGCCAAATGGCAGCTATAAATAAATCCCACATGAACTTATGTTTTCTCTCTCGAGACTTGTTTACCAAAATATCGTACACACGGAAAAACATGACGTGTCATAAATCCAGAATATATGTTTGTGGTTGTCACCTTGTCAAAATAATACCTTAAATGAAGAGGTGAGACTTCGGGAAGAACGGTTGGTGTTCAACACTCAACATAATACGCAATGGTCTTAACAGGGGGTCGTATTTACCGCACATGTTGACAAGCCATTCTGGTGTATTCAACATTCGATAAAAACATACTTCTGTAACAAACAAAAATGTAGTAGTTCCAAAAGTGCCATTGTGAGCATAAAAAAGGAGGGGCCAATGATGAAGAAAAGCACTAACATCCGATGAAATGACACTGACTAAATTTATAGCAACAACAACAATACAAAGTTTGATCAATACTGGCGAAGTTAGTACATCGTTGGTTTGTGGTTGAGTTCATTCATTCATAAGATCACAAAATAGCCAGCTGATGATTAACTTAAAACAAATGTCATTTTGTTAAGAAGACAGCAACTGTTTAGTGTTTAGGCCTACACGTTTTGTTACTGTTTTGTTTACCATCATCCTCATCATTTTAGGATAACATGTAACCCCTCCCACCACTCTTGAAACGTCCAGCACTATCGAGTTTCAAGCCAATTGTGGTTTGTCAGGTGTTCCTGATATCAAGATTCTGCCCTTGCCTCAAAACGGTCACGAGAGACCGTCAACTCAACGGCATCAAGTTGGGGGGGGAAGAGACACAGTACAACCGCACACTGTAAAAACTGGGGTGTTACAATTGACACCGTGGGTGTTGTCACATGACACCCAAGAGAGAATCAAAATTTACATCATATGGTGTTTAAATAACACTAATGTAATTGTTTTTGCAGAAATTAGTGTTATTTTAACACCCTACGTTGTAAATGTTGATCTTCTTTTGGTACCTATATGTGATAACACCAATGGTGTCCATTTTAACACCCCAGTTTTTTGCAGTGTATGTTGTCTGTTCAAACATCTTATGTACTGTACACATCCATGTTTTTGTGTTGTAACTTTATTGATCTGACATCTAAAATGTGACACATCTCAAAGTTTAGGTTCGGGGGGGGGGGGGTTACCAATAGATGATCGCTTCCAACTTTTTAAAGATGTTTCCATTTTTGCACTTTTACTTTCCTGAGCATTTTCTGAGAATTACCTTATTTGTACGGTACCATTGTGCCGATTCGAAACCCAACACTCTTATAGGAAGAAGCTTGTCATTGAATAATAAATGATCATCTTTACCCGAGGATTCGTTAGCGATGTCTAAATTGAGTTTCATTTAAACTTTCTGAGAAACAGTTACCTTCATCACAATTCGTTGAAGATAAGGTACCACGCTTTGAACATGTGGGCAGAATTCTACCTCCGTGCTATCGGTTTACCCTGAGGATGTGTTTACATATGGCCCGTCCTCGGATATGATTTTCCTGTTAGGGGGTTTGTGAGGAGGGAGGGGGGGTCTCTTAGGGCGATCATCCCTCGAGACAAAAACACTTGTCATACCGGTAGGATGAGGACCGTCGATCTGGGTGATCGCCGCTCCAACCAGAGATTACCATACTCCGCCAGTGATCTTACAAACACTTGTAGACATGGCAAAGTGGTTCTTCCCCTCCCCTTATTATCTTCCCATTGTTCTCCGTTTTGTCGTTTGAAGGGGCTCAAGTGTTGACAACGAGTTAGCAGTGTGTACTCTGGGAAGTTACGGGGGCTCTTGCGATGTTTGCCTACCCTCTCTCGCCCTGGAGGGGTTCTCTTGCATTTCTTGCAATCCCCTGAGCATTGTCTTGAAGGAACACCAACATGTTTTGTGTACTTTTTCAGCAGGAAAGGCCGTCAAAAATTTAAATCTTCCGGTTTTTCTTTGCGGTCTCGGGACGCTGGTTGACTTCAGCAACCTACCACTCTTTGAGTATACATGACTTCAACCCCAAGAGTGGAAAGTACAATACGGAATGTGGCTTGCTTCAAAAAGCGGAAACTTCACAATTTATTGCCAAAAACGGTTCATAAAATGGCGCTATTTTGTTGCTTACCTTCACTTCAGTAGGTCGATTATTTCGGACAAAAGATACAGGTTGTGTTTTGACTAGATTTGTCGAATGGAATGCACCCTTGAATAGCCGCGTGATGCAACCTTGGGTGGAAAAATGCGAGAACAAAAAAACAAACAATGCCAATTGAAGGATAAAATAATAGCACTATAGTGCCAAAGAGTATACCAACTTCTAAAACAATCGTTGAAAGGCGAGCAAAAGACAGTTTTCATTTTAAAGACTGAAATGCAACAATGGCTGTAAGAAACTTGGGTGTCAAACAAGAGAGAAAGGTTAAACTAAAACCACTATAGTGTCAAACTTACACCCACGTGGGTGTTAAACTTACACCATCTGGTGTTAAACTTACACTACCGTGTGAACCATAGAATGGCGAAACGCCACGGATGTTAAATTAAGGACATGGCACGGCATACGTTTTATTGGTAACTCTTTTTTGTTGTCGCTAAAATAGGCCTATTGGATGTAAACAGGTTTTGGTGTTTCCATGTACCACCATTTTTAAAGTAAAATTGATTGAAGAAGTTTTGTCCGCATGGAAGAACCGGTTTCGGAACGTTTGTCCAACATGAAGAGGGAACATCTTTTAGACCGTGTTGAACTTTGGATTGTCCAGTGGTCCTTTGTGAACCAAACTTGTAATCTCCCTTGCCACACATTGTGTTATTAATATTATTATCCCAACTTAAGGTTCGTGTTGATAAAGCATTACGTGTTAAATATTTCACAGATTGGGGGTAAGGGTAATCTTCTAATGAGAGACAACCTACAGACAGAATGCATAACGTAGGTTTTATTGCGTTCGTAGCAAAAACATGAAAATTACCGCGAACAAGAGAGTTGCATTTTATTTTTAAAGAAACTCCTTGAGATGATATTTAGTATTTGATGTTTTACGCAAATACTCTGTTGACAATTTTCAGGAGCGCCATATTGCTTTACAATACTGTCAATATTGTTACCACGCATAACAACCTTGATTTTCATGATGCTATGGTCAAGCTCTTATCATCGACAATGATTTTTTCGGATATAGTCTTCGACTCTTTTGATCACGTAAGTTTAATTTTTTTCTTATTTCAGGAATTTGGGTTTTGACTCAAGAATACATCAGTTCGAGACACTTAGCAGTCCGGAGCTTTTCATACTCGGTACACAGCCTCTGTGCGCCGAGCTCCCCGGCCTTTCCTCCGGTCAGCAGAAACTCTGCCAGTTGTACCAAGATCACATGGGCCCCATCGGTGAGGGGGCAAGACTGGGCATTGAGGAGTGCCGGTACCAGTTTAGCAACCGTCGGTGGAATTGTAGCACGGCGGAGACTGGGTCTGTCTTTGGCCGCGTAACCGCCATTGGTGAGTGTTTTTCCTTTCTTACTGATGTCATTATTGTGTACTGTCACGATGAAATGAAAGTAAAGTTAGTTACCTATTATAACTGAGTCATTATTGCTATATACCTTTATACCTGATTAAGTAAATCGCTCCTTGTTCACATTGCGATGGACAGGTATTGTAATTATCAAGCATGAGTTGTGGCACTTTCACTTCCGAATGAACCTGTAACTATGGGAAACTAAACTGTGTCACATGGTGTGTGATGAGACCACGTGGTATTTGGGGACGACCTTCTGCACGACCAAACCGATACTACACCTGGATACAAGAGGATTTTGTTTGAATCCTTAATCTCAGTTTTCGAGTCGGTTTTAAGGAATTGATTTTGATTGGACAGTGTAAGTTGTCATTATTTGTCTTTGTCTGTGATTGGTCAAACTGTAGCATTGTAGCTCTTACATATCTTATGTTGTGATGGGCAAAGGGTTTTGTGGTTGTAGTTCTTGTCGTTGATTGGCCAGTTGTTTTGTTAATGTTTTCACACTTCAGTCCAATCGTTTTTCGGAATTAAAATTTTCTTTGGTTTTATATATTTTTTTGTGGATGTAGTTCTCGTCTCGTGATTTGTCAAATGATTGTCCGTGATTGGACAAATCGGTGTGTGGCATTATTTATTGCCTTTGGCTTGCAAAAGTTATTTGTGGATACAGTTCTCATCATTCGATTGGTCAGATGTTTATCCAGCGTGACTGTTTACGTCAGTGATTGGTCAGAATTTCTTCATTCGATTGGTCAGATGTTTATCCAGCGTGACTGTTTACGTCAGTGATTGGTCAGAATTTTCTTTAGGTTTTGTCTTAAGTCTAAAAAGAGTTTCATAAATTCGATGTAGTTATAGCATATAGAGCAAGGTTATAGTGAACATTTCAAAATTAAACTAAACTGTTCCTCTAGTTTGGTCCACATTTCGGATGTAACCTTTCCTCTCTTGGCGGCAAGTTACTTTATCTCTGTCTACTCTCGCAAACTCACGAATATTCATGAGGCTTCACGTTGGTAGGATCCTTGCCCTATGTTAGGATTGTGTAACTAGATAGACATGGGCCTATTGTACTGCATCTAATTCGTGAAACATCAGAAGTGTTTCTTGTCTCCGATTTCAAAGCAACTGAAATTTTTGTATAGACTAGACCCTGACGCTTACTCCAATCTTTAACGTAGACTAAAAGAACCACGTCTCACAGACTATCCGTCAATAAATATGTGTTGAATTTCATCTAAAGAAATTTCGCACTTACTCAATAAAATTGCAGCCATTACTGAAGAAGAAGAAATTAATATAGGGCTTGGTGTTATCAACACGATCATTTCGGAAACGGCGTTAGTAAGCCACTTCACAATAAACTGAGAAATTATCTATGGGCACACCTGTAGGCATGCCGTGTTTTGTCCAGGCCAATCAATTCATTTTCAAATTCAAGCAGAGAGAAAGGCGACCGAAGGCGGGGCCGAAGTACTTATTTCACAGTGGATAAACTTTCGCATAGAGCACCATTGTGTTCGGACTGTGAGCCAATTCGTTTGTTATTGTGCACCATTCATTGCTACATGGAAATTATGTCATTATATATGGACGGGATCGTGCGCCCCGGGAGCGGCGCGGCGGCCGTGACGCTGAAACGAGGGCCCCGTATAGTATACTACCTGGTTCCTTCATCCCACATGAGGGGAAATATAAGATGGAATCGGATTTGGGAGTGCAAGCGGCCCCCGACCATGGCGACACACTGGGCCCAAAAGCAACATCACCTGTGACAAAACTGACTAAAGATTTTCATTCCTTTCAGCTTAAAGGGTGACCGTGAAATTATTCTTGTTAATGAAGAGGGGGTTTCGTTTGGTGGTGAATGTCTTTGATTTTTAGATATGGCTTGAACAAGAATCGAATCGGTCTTTGCAAAGCTCATATTTTCGAAAATCCTTCGTCTTCTTGAATTTTTGTAAAAGTCTGAAAACCTGTATTTTAGACCAAGACCCTTTAAAGAACATTCAAAGCAAAGCTGGAACGATACATAATGGTTCAAACATAATCAATTGGTCGGGATATTTTTGAGCTTTTTATTTATCGAAAAGAAAAAACAAGTTACGCCTATAGGAGTATAGCCTAAACCTGTGGATTTGTTTCATGACAAATTTCAACCTATGATCGCACCAATTTGTTTAGGATGGCTACTGTGGGCAGTGCTACAACCCGTGAGATAAAAATCTAGCTTAAATGGGGGGATTCTTTGTACAATGTGCATCATTGTGAATAAACAGTTGGTCTATTCAAAATAATAACACAAGAACCAAGTCAAAAATAATACAACAGTTTCAATACAACTACAGAAAAGAAGTTGTTCCTGTTAATCACACACTTTTGGCAAGCAAGTTTACTTGTGCTAAAGCTTGGCTTACCATGATTGCACACATCAGTTTTTATCACCCCCATATGATAATGCGCTGACCCACACTTAGAAACCACAAGCCACTGCACATAAATTTGTTCTCAAGTAAAACCAAGGTCGAACATTTCTTCTGCCCTTTTCTATCCCAAATATACCACTAAACTGCTAGATCGTAATATGCTTATATTCTTTGAAATATGGTGTTTAAGACCATATAACGTTTAGGTAATGACTGGTCCAAGGAAATGAAATCTTAACAATAAAACATACTTTGGATCAGAAAGTCTATGAGCATGTCTGTCGTCAGTGTATTGGCAGGTTTGTGTGGCATTGCATAGGCTCTTTGAAACAGACTCTATTTTATTCGATGCGACACTAAATATGTACAAACTCGAGATTTTGACACGGCCAATGTTTTTAACCCACAAGAATTTAAAAGATACGATTATTTAGGTAAGGAATTGAACTCAAGTTTTCCGAGTGAAACTTTTTAAAACATTGAACCGTTTTTGAGTTATGACTTAAATTGTGTCAAAAATCAAGCGAATTTTTGGCCAGATTTCCGGCACTTTTGTTTGCGTTTACTGGCGATGCGCTTAACTTGACGCAACAAATCCAGTGTAAGTCCAAAAAGGGGGACATATGAAAACTGATTCCTCCAACATCTGAACGTGTGTCGAACAAGCGATTATTTATTGTCGATCAGTCGAATTTCAGAACGTGTGTCGAAAACAGGAACACTGATCAGTCTATGTGACGCAACGCGTGGTCTCCTTAGCTAAGTTGGTGTAAATGAAGGCCTGTGAGTTTGAAGGGAATACGGCATTCATTCAAGAAGGCCTTTGACCAAAGCTTTAAAGACACTGACACGTTTGGTAATTACTCAACAACAAAAAGCATAAAAACTTACTTGGTAACGAGCAACCCGAGCCCAAAAATTATCACAGGTTTGTTGTGTTATGCATTGGCCTATGTTGGGATACACCAAGTGAGAATACTGGTCTTTGACAATTACAAAACGTGTCCAGTGCCTTTAAAGTTAAATATCAACGAAGAAACAAATTAACTTAAAAATAGTATCATAAATTATACACAAAGGCAAACGTGAATAATATTGATATGATACCCCCCCCCCCCCACCACCCTCCCCTCCTCCAACACCAGGGTTGTATTAAATGGTTGTTCAAATTAAGATAAGTTCGTGTGGCCCTTTTATCTTTCGTGGACAATTTTAAAAAAAATAAGAACTATAGTTTTGTCCCAGAATTTGATCAGTATCCTATACGCCAACTTAATCTGGGCATCTCCGACTGAAGTTATAAACTAAAACCATTGTGGTTCATTAGCTCTTAAATTCTACTTTCATAAAACCTTAATCCTTGCCTCCATATTAATACCCAGTCCACCCTGATCACATTGTCGTTCGTATACCCTGTTAATTAACTTTCTGTGGCACATGTCGGAACACATTGTGGTCCGGACGACGAAATCTACTCTTTTTTATTAGCCATCCCGAGCCTTGACGCTAACGGTCTCTGACAGGGAAACCAGTTGGCGGCTGGACACTTCTAAGTCCCTCCATTGTCGACACAAAGGAGTCCTCGCCAGTATTTGCGCTGGGTACAATGTGTTGCTATCACCTGAATAACGGCTATATTCTGGGGGAATCGATCCCCAACGGACCCTCGTCTAGGGTGAAAGGTGGACAGGGGAAAATCGTTTGCCATTTATACTTCAACCTTTGTGTATCAATGGTAAATACCAGCATTCGGATCGGACTGGGTTTGCGCGGCCCCGTTCCCCCTGGGGACTGAGCGGTTCAATCGGTGTCGTTGGCCCAACTCCGTGGAGTTTTCTTTGCTGGAGAAAGAGAGAGTTAGAAGAGAGAGTGGGAGAAAAAGGTGTCCTGCTCGAACACTGCGTGTACAGTCACTCCAATTGCCCAACGGCTAACACATCACTCAAGCTGAGGGACCAGTCACAAAAAAACATTCATCCTCACAAAAACATCCTCCGAAAAGAGGTATCCTTGAAACTTGGTTCGGAGGAATGCAATTTGATGAAATATAAAGAACTTCTCCTCGTGTTTCTTATTAAAGGTATTCACGGGGCTTGGTTTTGAATTCATCGATCTTGTGAAGCTGAAAATGGCGGTTAGCAAATTGGCATAATGTAGCAGACTCAGCAGGGAACCAGTCGACAGCAACATTGTATTATATTTTGGCTGGTGCCCTAAATTTGTCTCCGAAAGTTTAACAGCTAATAAGCCGATTATTAATTTTAAATTGGGCTCTTGTTATGGCTTCGAATGTAAGTTCAATTATTGTATCTAATTTGTCGGTATTGCTCACTCGATGTATCGATTATTTTCCGATATATTCAAAAGAGCAATCATGGGCCTATATAAATTAATTTCTCAAACAATCAGTCCACAATTTGACATCAAATCTCTTCAATCAACCATCTATTAATTTATAAACAAACACTAACATAAGTTTCCATAAATAAAAACGTCCGAACGATGCGAGCATAATCATATAAAACAAATGAATGTACCCAGCTGTAGAAATATCTTTAAGAGTGTTGTAAACATTCATATTTCTTACTCTGGGATCCCAGGCTGACAGTGCCACAGTTTGCCTCTTTAAAGAAAGTTCCAGCTCTCGCAGACGTAACTTAACCCAATCAGCCACCACGCTAAGACCCTAACAAAAAACCATGACATTCCACATCGATCTCAGCTAATAGTCAAACAATCAGAATGTACCCTTTTTAGACTGCTGTCATTTTTGCCAGTCAGAGAAGTCGATAATCTGTCCAAATAGATATAATTATATTGGCCTGGATGTGACAAACGTCATGCCAAAGCATTGTAGAGGGCAGTTGTAGTTAATGCCTTACATAAATTACCTGTGAAATAACACACCGTATTAGTAGTTTTGAACTACCGGTACATTTTTGTACGAGTCGACCCCCTTAAGCGCATATTAGCTGTTATAAGTTGCGCCAGGGGCCCTCACGGTGGAAGGCTTTAGTGTACAGGCATGGAATTCCATTAACGTGGGGATGGGGATGCCGCTTCCCCTGCCCAATGGGTACTAAGGCTAGAACCGTGACGATGTACATGTACTTGTAGTACATTGCCTCTTTGATCAAGAATGCACTAACTGCTGATATTTTTTTTAAACACCCTAAGTACTGTACATTTTACCATAGAGCAATTTTACATACCATATAGGTGCTCTATGCTTTTACGAGTCAAATAGTCATGAAAAAAATAACATCGTGCAAAGCTCTGTTATGGTTGTTGTGGTCAGGACCAATATCATTGCATTACCTCATGAACACGTAAACACACAAACACGGTGACGGACAAAGCAAATAAACAAATACGCTGCTCGACCGACAGACGACAGAATGAAAACGTGCGGATACTAACAAAATATAAAGCGATACCAGTATACGACTTCTAGTCGGTATTACATGCGTACACTGCAAAAACCGGGGTGTTAAAAATGACACCATGGGTGTTGTCATTATAGATACCAAACAGAGAATCAAAATTAACAGCATAGGTTGTTAAAATAACACCAAGTAATCTTGTTGGCAGAAATTAGTGTTATTTTAACACCCTATAATTTGTATGGTGTAAATTGTGATTCTTTTTGGGTATCTATATGTGACAACACCCATGGTGTCAATTTTAACACCCCAGTTTTTGCAGTGATAGGCATATAGTGTAATAAAGCCAGCCCATGAGAGTTGAGTAACTTATAAATGACCAACCCCCTTTGTCTTTGGCCAAAGACCTTCCCATATCCTCCGAGACAAGCCTATTCCACTCCATTGCAATTCAACAACAACTTGGATTTACATTGGTATGCCTGTTCCAATGATAAGAAACCAATGTTATTGTTAGAGGACAACCGTACCAAAGCCAGTCAACTTGCTGTTAGCTGGGAAGGATTTTTGGGTGGATTTGGGACTGTTCGGGTTAGTTTCAAATATTCGGATTGATAATTAAGTGGTGTTTTTCGTTGTTTGGGTGAGGCTGTCAGAAATTGAAATACCTTCCTTGTAGGTTTGTCTAAATTCATTCTAAAATAAGGAGAAGGACAATTTGAGATTATCCTTGAAACGAACTACGAACTGAAAGGTATGTTTCTTTGTTAAAAACTCAACTCAATCAAGTCGCATGTTGTTGTTGTTGTTTTAATTTCTTTCTCTCTGTTTCATTCTGTGTTTAATTTAATACATCCTCACATGAAATGGATAATTGAAATATATTTCAGTTCTCTGAGCAATGGAATATGTGTCAATATTACTGTACCAATTTAAAATCTGATATCTATAAAATTAAAGTGCACGACAATTATTTTGATGACGTGATAGTCTTGAGGTTTTTTTCAATTTCCTTGGCGTGAATAAGCAGCATACCTCTCGAGTGAGACCCAAAGCTAGTTTGAACTCGCTGCGTTTGACCCTGCGGGAATCAGCGCTCACCAGGTGAGGTGCAAATTAGCCCCAATAAATTACCGTAGTGTTGGTGTAAACACCACCAAAGGCTCCGGAATTATGACATGGTTCGGATCAATAAAGAGGTGATTTGGAAAAACTATGAATTGTGAAATTATCCACAAATACAATCCCTGCCCCTTGGTATGTTGTAATTCAGCCAGACACCTTCTGTCCTTTGTGTGAAGTGCTGGTGGTACCGGCTAAGTAGAACGTGGGAGGAAAATTTAAGTATATCTTTAGGAGAAATAATAATACAATTCAAGTTTTGCTGGTTGTTGTATCGATTTTTCATAATTTCGTTCACCGATGACCATGATTGGAGTTACAACACAAAAGCTGTAATCTTGTTTTTCCTTTCTATGAAATTAAAATGACAAGCTTTATGAGATATTTTGGGGCTGAAAACTTCGCAGTTTTTTAAGCCGGAGTAGATCGTGCAATGATATGGTGGATTATGGGATACCTCTTGTATTGACCTTTTTTTTGCTTTTCAATGACATCTTTATTTCAAAACGATTGAAGTTGCTTGTAATTGTTTACAAAATTACAGGGAAATCACGTTGTTAACAATAAACAGTATGAGCAATTAGACAAAGGACTTAAGCGAAGTTAGTGAAATTTTTCAATCCTAGTTTACAACAAACGCATCAGTCATCCAATCGTGAAAATGTCATTTATTCTATCTTGTTTAATGTTTTCTGGTAATAGAACCAGGATCCTCCAATGTGACTAAACCTATGTATAGAGAAGACGTGTCAGATTTAGACATGGGAGGAAAACTCCAACAGGGAAAACCCACGTAATCCGGTAGTGAGACTGTAAACCCAACATGCAAGGCTCGGTCCGAGGTGGGATTCGAACCGGGCTCTGCAGAAGTTTGATATAATTGTTTTTTTGTTTTGGGGGTATTTGTTTGGAAGGGGGCAAGGGGAACAAATTCTGAGCAGGGGGGTGGGGTTCCAGCGCCTCCCGCCCCCTCTGGTTACGGCACTGCGCAAAGCCAACTGATCTTCTCTCAGTGTTCGTGTGGGGGTTTTCTTCAGAAAACATCGTGGTTTTTATTTTATCGGTAATTTGATGCATGTTCAATGCGTTGCCCATGGAAGAAACAACTATTTTTCTTTCTCCAAGGTTTGCTCAATCGAAATACGGAACGATAAATAGACCTTATGACGTCATTTGAGTAGGGCGCCCTCGGCTACGGTCAAAAGAAGGTAGCTCATTGGCTGATCCTGTGCGCCGCGCGTACACAGCTCTGCGTTCTCCGTTGTTTCATCACAGTTTTACCTCTCATCTAAGATGGCGGCGTGATGACGTCATTCCATTAGGTCCATTGGGAGATGACGTTCTCCCACTCAACAAGATTTTAGACGGAAATCCCTCGACTATTAGGCCTAAGTGTTACATTATGAAAAGTACGATAAGCCTCAGAGATTTAAAAATCACCAGTTTGTTTTTCTGCTCAACTGTCCATGTATCATACCTAATAATAACACGTAAAAGTAATAATGTGTCAACCCCCTTGAGTAGGTCAATATTGACCCAGTGACCCTGGTGGCATTGTAGGCCATGACTCGTGCACAAGATTAAAGGCAAAGTATACATTACTGTGTTTATCATACGATTTGAATGATAACGATTTCATATTGTGACCAACTTCACATCGCCATCATCATCAAATCCGCTTGCTTGGGATGAGCGATAGTGCTTCGACAACGCAGTTTCCAGTCCAGCCGTTTCTGGGCAGCCAACCAGCAGGCAGATCCAAATGTCACATACACTGAAAACATATCGGAGTGGAACCGTGATTTAGAGATAAAGCAGACCTTTTTCAAACTAGAAATTCCATAAATCTGTGCATTCAGAAATGTTAGGCTTTTATGTTTAATATATGTTGTTTAATCCATTTTGCTTGTATTCAGCGCCTTGAGGCGGAACCGATCGGCAACTGTTTTCGCTATATAAATCTCTCTTTATTATTATTATAATTTTGTTTCCGACTTCTTATTGGTTCTGAACAGTGAACGGTTCCCACTGTGAGATTGATCGCACGGTCTGTTATTTGGTTCCTTGTTAAACTTCAGTTGATGAACTTGCGAATGGATTTTTCCCAACTGGGCATAGTATGTGTAATAACATCCATCGTCATCAGTATAAAGATTTGGTTTAAGTTGGTTTTCGTGCTTTTTTTCCGGGCTGAAGTAGGCCTATCAATGGCCAATCCACCGTTACTCGCGTAACCATAAACACAATAACCAGAAACCTTGTTCTCTGAAAAGATTGGTTACTATATTTTAAGGACACTTAGTTGGTTGTCAATAGAAAATCTCAGCATACCGGTATCATACCGTGAGAACCATTAAAAAACAGATGTATAATTGCTGTGATCAGTGTAACGTAAAGTAGCCGTTAAAACATAAATCAAACAAACTTTTGAAGCGCTTGGGCCCCTATGAATTTGAATCAAGTGAAGTTTCGACTTGAGTCAAGACTATACATTGTAGATGGTCAATGTATAAATCCTTCAAGGGGAACCATAGGGTGTCTATACATGGACCCTCCTCGAAGACTAGACCATGGTTTTACACACGACGTGTGATACCCGGTGTGTGTGATACCGCCACAACCTCCCTCCCAGCCCACTTCCCTCTCCCAGTCCGATACGCAAACAATACCCGTGTGAAAACGATTATCTGGCCATTATCCGCCATCCTTTTACAAAGAAAGGTGAGATTGCATGAATAATTTATGCGGTTATAATATGACCCCTCTCCGTAAATCCATCATCCAATTAATCTTTCCCCTTCTCCTCTTCACGTTGTTGACGTAAAGGATTATTGCGGTAATCGTTGTTAACTTAGTGTTCACAAAGTTAAGTTTGTAGCTAAAGCCATAGCGCTGGTGCGCTTGTTGGTTGGCGTATATCTACTCGCGATCTGAGCCAGATGATTTCACAAAGCTGTAATATTATTTTAAGCAAACAAAATATTAAAAAGTTGTTGTTTAACTGCTTACATTCTTGCTTAATACCAGAGATAGGGTACCAGACAAAGTACTATGTTATATTTGTGATGAATTTGGCCCCAGGTTATGAGCAAGAGGTGTAATGCGTGTTTCAATGTGGTGGGTGAAAGATGGGTGTAAAGTCCTAGAGTTTTTTAAGCTCGCTGTAAGCTCACTGATTATAAAGATCTTACAGATTTTCCCAGTTGAATAATGTGTTTATGGAAATTTATAGAGGATTGCTCTGCCAAAGAACATAACAGATTTTCCCTTTAAAGGTGTTATACATGATTGGTTGGGATTAAAAACATCATTGTTAAAGTTTAGTCTGAAAGCTTACTGATTATAAAGTTCATACTAGAACCATTTTTTTTCTGTGAAATATTTCCCTCTGAAATGAAGTCATATTCTAGAAACTGTATCTGAAACCTATAACAAAAACGTAACAGCTGATTTCGGTTGTTACAACCAGAGTTAAGGACAATGTGTTTGCATGCTGAAAATTGATGGTTTTTCACTATCTTTTTACCTGACTCACACAAAGGATCAAGCCCAAATTTTCACAGGTTTGTTATTTCTGTTATTTCATGTATATGGTTGATAACACAAAACATCAACACTGTCCGCGACTATTTTGTCAGCTCTACCAATCTTGTATAATACCTTTAAAAGCTAACCATTTTTTTTATTAAAGGGACACGTTGCCTTGGATCGGACGAGTTGGTCTAAAAAAAAGCGTTTGTAACCGTTTGTTATAAAAAGCATATGGTTTGAAATACGTTATAAAAGTAGAATACAATGATCCACACAAATGTGTCTCGAAATTGCGTTTACATCGTGAACAAACACGGTCGGCCATTTTGTGGAGTCAAATCTTTGACTCTACAAAATGGCCGACCGTGTTAGTTCGCAATGTGACAGGAAAACTACACAATTTCAAGGCATAATTGTGTGGATCATTGTATTCTACTTTTAAAACATCTTTCTAACCATGCATTTTATAACAAACGGTTACAGATGCTTGTTATGGACCAACTCGCCCGATCCAAGGCAACGTGCCCCTTTAAACTTACTGTTCAGGCATATATACGCAGGGACATGATCTGGCCGCGTAGGCGTAGTTTAAATTAGCTCCACATGTTGGCTGACGTTAAGGTTACTGAATGATGGAGCGTGTGTTGCCGTAAAGTTGAGTTACAAATGCATTATGACAACTCAAAAAAAGTTGCTTTCATATCCGACATCTGTATTCACATCATGCAAAGTAACACGTTTCGTGTGGGATTTGTTTTGTCATGCTGTGCAAAATGTGCCCTGGATTTTGGGCGCTTGATACACAGGGAAATCGTTAAGTCGTGTGTCACTATTTTGTCGTTCAAAAGTGCTGTTCTGAAGACAAAGTAAAGGGTTTGTTATTATAGACGAAAAAATTGTTTCAATCTCAAACCTCACTCATTATATTATGTTGTGCCAGTACTAGTTTTCCAAACGTGGACTTACTGCACCCTTCCAACTTGGGTGTGCCTCCATGGTTTATTGGGAAAACCGGTTTAACCTTTCGTTTGGAAGAGGTAAACCTCAGGAATAAAAGAAGACTTTCCTAGTTTACACGCGAAGCTGCAATTGCTGAAGCGGCAACCTGTGTGCTCTTGTAAATTAATGTAAAAAGGAAATAATCTTATCAAATCGTAAAAAAACGCATAAGTGTGAAAAGACAGTTGCCAGATTATTCTTGTTTATATTGTGGAGAACTGGCTAATACTGTTGTGGTAATTATCAAGCTAATTATAATTATCAGAAGGGTTATCTTAACTATCTTTGAAATTGATTCTTAATCTGTCCACGTTGTGTGCAGAAAGTTGTTGCTGTTTGTTAAATTAATAACACTGATTGGAATATTAGTACCATTATCAAAACAAAGATAGTAGAGGTTTATTAATAACATAAACACCATGGTATGTTTATTCTACATAATGCACTGACATGCATTAGAAAAACACATGTTTTTGTTCTTGGAAGTAATTACTTCTGAACAATATTTTAAGAATAGTTTTGCTGATTTATCTCAGAAACGGCATGCGCTCGTTCTCTGTCAATTCTTAACTTGCTATTTGTTTTCTCTTTCCAATACGCCAATCAACCTTGTCACCAAACTTCTGACGAATCACTGACCTGGTGTATATGCATCCCGGGGGAACCACTACCAAACTACAGCAAGTAGAGAAGCAGCTTTTACGTACACCATATCCGCTGCTGGTGTAGTCAACGCCATCAGCCGTGCCTGCAGGGAGGGCGTTCTCTCGGTGTGTGGATGTAGCCGCGCTGCCCGACCCCCGGATCTCGATAGGGACTGGGTGTGGGGAGGCTGCGGGGACGACGTCGACTATGGATACCGTTTTGCAAAAGAGTTTGTCGACGCCAGAGAAAAGGAGAATAATCACCCGAGGGGGACCTACATGTACGCACGAATGAAGACCAACCTCCATAACAACGAGGCAGGCAGACGGGTGAGTTACCGTCTTCCTAGAGTAAACATACCGTACTCTTTTCAGAGCAACCCTATTATCAAATTAAACAAACCAAGCAAAGCATCAAATCTTACATTATCATTTAATGTTTCTATTTTGTTATGCCATTGTATTCCGCACTCTGTGCCGAACACGTTTGTATAGATCACATATGGGCCATTTGTGTCTAGTATCCTTCTTCGAAAAGGTTTAATTCGTGTATAATGCCCGCGTCTGAATTGTCGGCTCAGTGGCTACGGCTATACGAAAAGTCCATTGCAAAGGTATATTCGTCAACACTGCTTCTGTAGCCAGCTGCCATAGCCGTAATCAAAGTTGCTGCGCTCGAACGAAGCGTTACGTCTGCACATTAGCATGTTGGAATGACGTCCCTCGAGAATACTGCACGGATGTGTGACCGACACATTTCCGTCCATTAATGTCATGTAACAGAACTGTCGTTAATCACTTTAGGCCTATAGCTTGAATTCGGTGTGGTTCACGTTTCATGCGTGCTCGCAGACGAAATTTCTCCAAATTTAACGAAGCACCTTCATGAGTTTCATTAGGCAAAAATTGTATACGCGGAGCATGCGCAGATCAGTTTCAATGTAGCTGGTTCGCGCGTAGAAACGACACTGTATGGGTGGTGGAGATCAGTGATAAACGCTCGTCGTGCAAGAGTCCGTTCTTTTGCAGCGTCACAGCCGCGAGTTTTGACAGCCAAGGCTATTTTCGCATACGACGCATACGACGAAACCCAAAAGATCGAATGTTGAATTGTCAAGTAATTTGGTGATGAAAGACTAATTATCGAGCCACGAAGTGTGACGTCAGATGTTAGGGATAATGTTATTGTACCGTTAGTTGGGCTCCGTGAAAGTGCGCGATTTTGTTCTTCACACTTTTTAAAAGTATTGCAAGTCAGTTTGAACTCCTGGTTCCCAAAAATGTTCAAGTGCGCACGAGACTTGGACGTTATATTTTGGCAGAGGGCGCTATTTCGTAAGCAAGTGACGTCACAGGGGGCATCATCGTTGATGCTATTTTTGTGTGGAGTTATTCTCCTCGATTGCGGACATACCACAAAATGGGGGAATTTGATTTACCCACTGAACATTTTGGTGAGAAGCTTCACTCGGTCGCTTTTCCCTCAACTAAGGAAGAATATTGTTTTAAAGGGGATTATAAAAAAATTTGTAAAGAGTTCACAAGGCAATAAATGACGTAAAATACAAAAAAATATTCCTGCAGAAAGTCCAGGCTCTTGCGGCACTTTTGAAGACCTGTTTTGTCATGTGTAACATCGTTTGTATTATTGTGATTGTATACCGTATATCTTGTCTGGCAGTCTTTTGAACTGTTTTCTGTTATCTTGATTATGGAGGTCGTCAGCCCCGATTAAACCAAGCCCTAAGCCACGCCCTTCACGCAAACCTCTCAACGCCCTTTTCTTCCCCACAATTGCCCAAATCTCCAATCTTTTTACGTGGCCTGCAAATTCTAGCAACCTTGGATTTAAATCGGCTGTGCTTTGCGATTTTGAGTGATAGAAAGAGAAAATAAATCTCAAGTCCAGCAGAGCGAACAATCTGTAATCATCACATGTGACACTGCGTCCTTGTAAGGGGTGTTCTTTTCACGGCATTGCAATCGTCCAAGCGTATACGGCACTACCCTAAACGCCGATTGAGCTCGCCTCTCCCCCGTTGCGATATAAAGCTTTTCAACCCCAGCCGATGGTTTCACGGCAGCAGAGACCAGAAAGGAACAAAGATTGTGATCCAAAATGGAATAAAGCACCCATCCACCGGAAAATTGTAATCCGTCGAGAAATCCGCGTCAAATTGGTGGAAATGACAAAACTTTGCAACAGTGTTCGGTGGACGTTTACAGACTCAATGTGTTCTCAAGACTGTTGATAATACTTGCCTTTTACAGGCTGCAATACTCCCTGATGTTTGCTCTTTTCTTGTTATGTTCGCTAGAAATGAAAACATGAACTCCTTTATTGATACAGTTTTTATTGCAACTTGTTAACAATTGTTCAATCAGCAGAAGAAATATCCGTCCACTTCATAGCACAGTTCAGGGCAATTGCATTTTTTTTTCTTCTTCGGGATTATTGGAGTTGCGCAATGTTACTGGAGGGTGTTGGGTTTCCTGGCTTTCATTTCCTATCAAGAAAGAAAATAATGAAATGCAATGTTGATAAAGTTGATGGAGCATTGTGCACTGTTGTTTCCGCGGATTAATTTCGTAACCACACATTAACCACAAATGCCTGTATATAGGAACATGTTGTAGGGACCATGCTCTTTGAATGTCACCGAGTTTAGTAATTAGTTCATTTAATGAAGTACCTGTACCAAATAGCAGTAAAGTGTTTATGTTTCAAATCAAGATGCCAGGATTTTATTCTGCTAAATATAATGACCATCAGTCGCCAATCTGCTATATTATAGCATGATTATAGTAAAACATTTTGTGAGTGGATTTTTGTTTAACCCATAGCGGTTCTCATGCAGTTTTGGTGGGGTTTTTTTCATTAATGGTTTTACTGTGACTAGCTGTTTTCTCACTGGTTCATACAGTGACGTTTAATTTCAACCGTGTCATTCCATTGTGGTATTATACATGTAGCTCTATTATCCGTGCATGAGTTGAATTTGAAGCCCATGTACTGAACAATCTGTATACAAAGTGATGTACAAAAATAGATGCTTTCGGCGGGAAAGGGCACCAGTCAGGGATCACGTGGTGGTCATTGTGCAAACATGGAGCTATTTATCAATATATAAATGTAGCTCAATCTAATATGGTTTCTAGGTAAAGATTACTTGTTAAGTTACGAAGCCCGTATGGTTGAATCTTTCTGTGGAATGTGTTGTTTGCAACTGATCCGCGAACATTTCCGCTGCTCACTTGGCGAGTGAAATTTACACTGCCGCGTGCTATAGGCCGCGTGATTTCATACTATACTTATTAGTCAGCTCGCAGTTCGATCTAATTGCTACCGTCACTTAATCATTGTGCGATATCTGATGAAATCACATCTGGAGTGTGGTGTCATTTTATTGTCGACAGGTCTTGTCCCAACAACACTCTGTTAATGTTGCGAGGACCGCAAGTAGACAGCGGCCTTCGCGGCGCATTATCCCCCGTCCAGTGATCGGCCTTCTCGGTTGCCTCCCTCGCTGTGAGAGGGAACATTCCGGGGAAGAATCCAAGCAGTGGCTAATTACCAGCCATTTCAGAATATGACAGGGGCTATCAGAAAGAAATTCCTCAACCTGGGGTTGTTTAAGGATCTTGCCTGGGAGTGAAAAATGTTTGCAGGAGATTACAACAACACAATAATATGAATCCACTGGGAGGAGTGAAAACAATTAATTTAGTTATAATTTGATGTTAGTATAATTATTGGGGGCGTGGTTGATCACAACCACTTGGAGATGAAACTTTGTGGTAATATTTTTCAGTTTTTGTCTCCCAAAAGAAATTGTATTTCTTAGTGTACATTTAGTATAGGTACATTATGACATTAAATTATGTCGAGTTAGTATTGGTAGAATTACACCACAGGCTTCTTTATCAGGGACTTCATTGTGGCATGTTTTGAATAATATTGTGGAAGAAAACACAAGTTGTTTTTAATTTCAGAGTTATCCTTAAAACAATCGTGTAATATATGGATATTTATCTCTACCATGCACTGAGTTATGGACCTTGAAAAAGGCTTAAAAACCCCATTAATATGAACATTTCACCGTTACTGTATTTCAAAGTGTTTCTTCAAGAAACATTATGGAATCTGCAACCTTGTCTAAGCTTTCAACTTTCACTTTCAGATATCGACAAAATAGTATTTTGAAAACGGAGCTACCGGTACAGTATTCATTACTTTTTACATTTATAATCCACTGTGTGCAAGAGCTGCTCTTGTACATACATGTACATATGGTGGCCCTGAAGGGACATCAAACATATATATTTACGTGAATATTTACGTAAATGTTCACGTTTTTTCCTCAATTCGCAAATATTCACATAAATATTGACGTAAATATTTGCGATTGGGGCACAAATCGTGAATTCACGTAACTTACGTGAATATTCACGATTCGTAAGTTACTTGAATATTAACGATTTGTGCCCCAATCGCAAATATTTACGTGAATTTTTACGTAAATATTTGCGAATTGGGGCAAAAAAAAGAAAATATTTACGTAAATATTCACGTAAATATGTATGTTTGATGTCCCTTCAGGGCCACCATGTGTTCATCTTCCCAGTGTTCAGTCGGATGTATCTAACGGGCTCATTGGCCAAAATGCATTCACACGCGAGTTGGATTTCATCAAGGCACAAGGATTACATCTAAATAGTCTTGCACCATCATAAGAGACGTTTCGCGTTACATCAGCTGACTGTTGGGTCGAGTCATTGCAAAAGGCATTCTTGAAAGTTAATGGTTTCAAGTTAGAACTGTTTAAAATTAGTAGGTTGTGGGTTGTCTTATAGCAAAAACTATGGTGACAGTATGTGGTGTCCTTTCAAAGCCACCATACCATTCAAAACAAACTATCATTACGGATGTAAAAATATTAATACGTGCTTCAACGACTGGTGAAAATCGTTCGTATTTATTTAGAGTTTACGGTGCTTGGGCTCTGCGTGTGCACCAGACTATACCATGGTGCACCGTATACATGCACGTGTGTGATATCAATGGATGGTATTTCCAACTGGTTTTTACCTCCAGAGTTTTTTCACGGGTCTATATCAGTATCGTTTGGAATAGACATTATGTTATTTAAAAAAACACGTCAGAGCATTTGCGTGTGTGGTTCACAAACGCAAACCACCCATCACGAATCGCAAATTCAATTTGATCGCGGACTAGTCGGCGGGTCACAACGGGTCCTCTTCTCCTTGGTTTGGGAGATGTGGATTGTTGATGGCTCGGTTTTAAATCTACATTCACGGTGAGCAGTCACGCTAAGCTGTTATTATGAACCACGCTGGATGCATGACGAGAAATGATACTGTTAAAACTTAGCATGCGTGCCACACGCAAGATGTCTGGAATCTTGAGATGGGCCTCTTATTACACTCCTTTCATGTGATAATCTTTATGATCGGGTTGAATGTGTTGGAAATGCCAGACAACATTGTTTTACAATGTTATCAAAAGTTGGAAAACGTTTGGAAGATGTTATAAACTGTTTAAACATGTATATCGTCTGCTCAGAACTATTAATAAGGTCAATAGTTGCAACTATAGTTGCAAGGTCATTAAATACAAAATGCATCTAAATTAGAAACAAAATTAATCCCCCAAAAAAGCAACTGAATAGTGAATGTTTTACTAAGAAAACGAATGTCTCTTTTTGCCAAACAAATACTTTGAAGACCACTCTTGATCTATAAACCCCATTTACCAGGAGCTCAAAAATATGCAAAAGCAATTTTATGAAACCCTTACAAATTGCACTAAATAATGATCTTATAGTTCTGAGCAGACGATATGGTCTTAAAACACCTTACCATTAAGGGAGCTATGGTACACTTTGATAAAATGCTGATGAAACAGTGCATGAACATAATTAAACAGAGAACTTATAATAATAGAATGGCCTCTTTTCAAAAGATATTTCGCACTGTCCGATGAGTAAGTTTTTTTTTGTATAACCACAGTTTAGGCCTATAGTATGCATCATTGGTTTTATGAATTAATTCATTATCGTCTTAAAGCGTTCTTCAATAAACGCACCATCCAACAAACCTGTGAAATCAAATTTCAGGCGGTCTCAATCGGAGAAAACAGCAAAACGGCTGATGTTTTGGCAGGGACTTAGTCAACGTTCATGCCGGGCTTATTTCGTTTGCAGCAATCGAATCAAGTAATTGTTATTTCTGGGGATGTTTTTTTTGTTTCGACGTTTTCGGCATTTCAGAGAAGAAATGTTTTTCTGGAGGATTTGCAATGAACATCAGTGAGCTTCCAGATTGAATACCAATCGTGTTCTTTAAAAGAGATACTTCTAAAATTATAAATAGGTCAGACTTATTTTTCATCGCAGAGGTCATTTGTAGAGCTAGATAAGACTGACAGACTTGCATTGCGGGCGTTGGTGTGAAATTGCCAAAACAACATATTTGTTGAACTTTATTTTTCTCGAATTTTCACAACAGTTTTCCTTTATTGTCGACACCAGGAACGCCTTTTTGTGAGGTACATGTGTTTATTTCACGGGAAATTGGGTGCTCTATCGTGAGTAGGAGCAGTTTGTTGTCTTGTAACCCCAGCGGGTTCGTGTTGCGGGCGACAACATGCGGACCGTCATTTTTAATGAACACGAAACTACCGCTGAGAATGTTAACACTGTTGAAGGTTGTCTTTTCGCGGTAATGCTGGGACCGTTCCAGGTTTTCCTACTTGTTGTTCATTATGATTGTGGAATCTTTCTTTCTTTCTTTTTTTAATAACTCTGGTAGATTTTACACTTCGGGTTTCCATCATAAGTCTTTCCACAAAGGCCTTTCCTGGGTGGGAGTCCGTCAAAAAGGTTGAAAAGCCGGTGGCGCCACCACGTTATTAACGGGGCAGACGGAGGAAAACAAGGCCCGGGTAGCGCCCACCTTGGAGGCAAGGCAAGGGCGGGCTGCGGGGAGCGATGCAGGCGCGACAAATTACCCGGTTTTTTTTCTTCTCCTGTCCAAGCCCAAACCCCCCTCGCCAAAGAAATAGTGAGAAGGATTATTCTGGTCGGATTAAAAGCTTACAAATATCGGTGGTGGTTTGGGCTGAAAGGTGTTTAGCTTGGGCACTGATCTGTGATGGTAACTCCAGCGAATCTGTCGCGGATTATTGTCGGGGAAATTGTTCAATTTAGCGGCAGCTTTTGGCTTTTGTCACCACCGTAGTATGTCGAGATTTATCTGGAGAGAACGATTAACAACGCATGGGTGACTATGCAACGGTTTATCTTGTTTCTATTAAAAATATTACACCAAAATACACGTGTTCTGTCAGTAGCTATAAAGCTAAGCTTTTTGATGAATTTTGTGTAATTCTAAGCTTCGTACAAAAAATGTCAAAATTCATTAAATTGATGACTTTATCCTCAGATTCGTTTTTCAGTGCAATTACAAAAAACAGGTTGTTCACACCGTGAATTCCATTGTTTCCCTCTGTGTTTCCCACAATGCATCCGTTGTTCCCGGACTGCCCCCTCATCCATTCGAGTTCAAATGAAATCAAACAGTGACGAACGTTCTTTTCTCCGAAGGTGACTACTCGCCTAGGAACTTCGACTATGGCTTCAGTTAATTTGCTTTTCCAGTCCTGTTTAAAGCTAGTTTACTTTTAATTGTTATTTAAAACTAGGTTTGTAAAGTAGATGTTTTATTGTTCTGATATTTGATGACAACTTTTTAGAACTTTTGTCTTGAGGCATATTTATATGTATTCACGTGTTGAATTGTTCGATTTAAAGGCACTGGACACGTTTAGTAATTGTCAAAGACCAGTATTCTCACTTGGTGTATCCCAACATGCAAAAAATTACAAACCTGTGAAAATTTGGGCTCAATTGGTCATCGAAGAAAATAATGAAAGAAAAAACACCCTTGTTGCACAAATTTGTGTGCTTTCAGATGCATGAAAAAGGCTTCAGGCTTCAAGTCTTTTTCAGATTCAAATAATTTTTTGACAAATTACCTCTTTCTCAAAAACCACGTTACTTCAGAGGGAGTCGTTTCGCACAATGTTTTATACTATCAACAGCTCTCCGTTGCTCGTTGTAAGTTTTTATGCTAATATATATTATGAGTAATTACCAAAAGTGTCCAGTGCCTTTAAAATAAATATGTAAAATAAGTAATCTATACAGCGATATATAGGTAGAAAATAGTATTACACTGAATATTATACTAACAAATCCAAGGCATGACGTCTCTGGTGAGTATCAAATTCACCGCCCTATAACTCCATCTAACCATAAACTAAAACAAATTGTTGTTTGAATCATTAGTGATTCGTAGTCTTTGATTCAGACTTGAATCAACGTGAATCTCCTTAAACTAGTATTTTTAACTCGTCTGAGGCAAGAGTGTCAAGAGTGTCAATGTATGGCTGAGCAGACACCATTCAAACGATCTACTGTCAACGTCCATGTCCAATCTGGAACCAAAAACACAGTGTTGTAAAAGCGTTCAATTCGTAGTCTTTGATTCAGATTCGTATCAACCTGAATCTCGTAGTCTGTTTAACTATAATATATGGCAAGAGTGTCCCGAATGGCTGAGCAGACACCATTCAAACTATCACGGTCCATTCCTCCATGGTCCAATCAGGAACTAAAACAGTTTTGTAAAACTATTGCAGCGTTCATTTCCTATAGTCTTTGATTCGGCCTCGTGTTTACTACGTGTTCTTAGACGAGCACGGCCTTCAACGTGTCTCAGACGAACAGTGAACCATTGACCTTCAGATCATTCGGTCGCCACTTAAACAATTTGACGGGGACCTGTAATTGTAAATAACCATAGTCTGCAAATAGAAATGGCTCTGTCTCTAGAAATAGACTGGCAGCTGAACTTCAAATGTAATGGATGCGATGGTTAGTCGCAAAATGGCAAATGGTCACTGCTCAATTTTAACAATAGGCCTATACCTTCCAAAATGTGTGAGATTTTTGTTGTTGGGGGGGAGGGGGAAGGCACAGAAATAGTAGCGAATGGCCCTTTCTAAACCACGGATTTGGCTTAGGCTTCGGCCTAGGCTCTGGATTAATCCCCGGCAGTAACACGCTTTCGGTACGGGACTTCTAACAGGCAGACGGTGCCTAAGCCAGAGCCGGAGTCCATAGACGTGGTTTCGAAAATGGCCTATAGAAAAGGATTCTTTTCCAATGGTACGCATTGCAGTGAACACAGACGACTTCTTAAAAATTTCGTTTTAAAGGAAATAGACAATGAATGGAAAGTACAGTATTTGTTATTCAATGAGAGCATCGGGTAGAATCATGGGCCAATCAAGGTGCGGAAGTAATTTTGCCTCATCGGTGGTGTACCTTATATTGATTCATTGACTGTAAGCTTTCCCGCCGGTACCTGGTATTTTGGCAACATCACGAGGGTAATCATCGCAATAGTTTTGCCAACATTTTCAATGTTGTACCGTATATTGATTCAAAGCGAGTAAGCGTGACAGAAGCAGCAGTTTTACAACGTTCCCCCCGCTGCACATTATATTGATTCAACTAAGCACACCAGCTTTACATTTTGTAATATTACTAATGTTGATTTTTGTTTTTTAAGAGCTAACCAGTTACAACAATTTTGTTGACATTATCGATACTGCGTCAAATCTTCAAGTCATAGGCCCTTTTCGAAATCACGGCTAGGGCTCCGGCTTTGTATCCGTCCGCCTGATTGAAGCCCCGTAAGGAAAGCTCACATCTTCTAAACAGCTGGCGGAGCCTTAGCGCAAGCCCAAGCCCAATCCGCTGTTTCGAAAATGGCCATGGATAGCGGACATGTCAGGTGGACAGCGGCAAATTCTTCAAAACAGCTGACAGAACCATGACAAGAGGTCACTCTCTTAAACTCTTCAAGCCATCCCTAAAGAAAAACATTGGATGAAGGAAGAGCTTCTTCACCCAAAGAGTGATAAACATCTGGAATTCCCTTCCACAAGCAGTAGTAGATGCAAAAAATGTAGCAACATTTAAGAAAAGACTGGATTCTCACTGGAAGGAGGAAAGGATAGGATGGGGTCACAAAGACTATGCTTAATTAATTTACCCATTAAACCGTAAGTAGTAAGTAGGAGCGTGAGAACCATTGCTGTCCAATCCATTCGCTAAGGTGTACCATATCTCATATCTCATGTGGTATTCTGAAGGCTTTTCGATGTAGGAATTCCGTGGTCTGGGGCTTATTTCCATATCGAGCCCATCATGTTATCATCCTCCGCTGTCTTGCAATCTCCTCTGTTTACAATTCTCATGCCACATTAATATTCGGTTACATTGTCCTGAGTTAACCATAGCCTTGGGTGTTTGTTATATTAGAGATTATGAGTTGCGCCTCTTATCCAATCGTCGGGTCGAGCTCACGGACTCTTCTGAGAAATGTTCTTGACGATCGTGAGGGTAAAGTGCTGCCTCCGGCGGTTCTTGTCCACCTGACGAATAAGTCCGGTCATCGGCGGAGACTCATCACTCAACATTCAAACATACCCTGGGATGCGTCGTTTGTAGCGGGGCGATGGGGTTCATCACCGGTCGGTCATCATCGTGGATCCTCGGAGAACTTGTGTTGTTGTGGGATTTCTTGGAAAGAAAGGTCTCACGATGTGTTGTGATGATGTGAGGATATGACCCTTACAAATGCGGGAACTCATGTTGAACGGTTGAAAGAATCTAATGCCCATCTGGTAAAGAGAAAAACAAATTGTCATCAATGATTCTACAGGGAGTTTAAAACAAGATGGCGGCAGCCACTCCGAGGTTTATTTGCATTTTATTTTGGTCTTGAAAAAAGTTTTACAGAATTTCGGTTGTTATTCAAATTAGGCTATACAGTTATTGTTATTTGTGCTGCTTATGACATTGGGCCCATTTATTTTGACATGACATGTCATGTAGCACCTTGGACGAAAAATTAGCTTGATCTGATAGACTACCGGTATGGAACTGTATAATTGCCCATATTTATGATTTTGTTTAAAGAAAACTGCTACTCGTTGTGCATAAGATAATTCCCCCCGAACACGTGTGAATCCTCAAAGCACGATACTGAACGGCACCATGTTCAGCTCGGAAATAAATTGTCTGGGATATCAGTTACCCAATTTGAACTTGGAACCATTTCGGTTCAAGTTCAGCACCGTTCACACTACGTTCACGAAACCCAAAGTTCTTCACCCATCATGCCAGGCCCACCGCGGCGCCGGTCAGCTGCCCTGCATGTTCCTAAACACACCTGCGGCAGATGCTTTTCCACAAACTCCCGGACAAAAATATTACACACGAAGCACATGGAAGATAACCGGGGGTACAACAATCTATAAAGAACGAATAATAACGAAATTCCCGCATGACTTTCTAGGACTGGGACTGCGAGCGAAAGGTAAATGACCGAGGAAGTTCAAGAAAAGACCATTGATTGTAAATGACACCCCTGAGTGTAATTCCGCAAACTTGCTAAGTCGCGGCTCAAGAGCCCGCCTGGAATATGGGCCATTCTGCGGCAGCGGATCCTCAGGACGCCGGTAAAAATATTAACTTGATTATCATAATTACAGCTGTTACAGTCGACGCTTTTTTGGTTTGACATAATGGTTTCTACGGATCACTGTTTGATGGAACGGACAGGCCACATAGTTTGGGGAAAAACTGATACAAAAATGTGGAGAAAATGCCGGGACTTGTCCGAAGGGGAATTGCATCTCACATGCGTCGCATGCCACGCGTTGTGACCCCATGACTAGCTGTGGTGACGTTGTAGAGTCCATAACTACATGATATACAATGTTGGCGGGTAAACTCAAAACATAGTTGCAGGGATTTTGATTGATGATGCTTTGTTAAGGTTGTGAAACTCATTCCCATTGTTGACAAGAGCCCTCTATTGGCACATCGTGACCACAGGATTAGCTTGCTCCAATTTCAATATTAAAAGCAACATATTAAAACTGGTGGGTTTAAATCTGCTGTAATGCGGTGATGCTCACTTATTAATAGTTATTCGTACGATTGTGTACACAGAATGCAAAAAAAAAGTACATTTCAAATACTAAACGTGTGCCAATCACAATCTGATAGTCGCAATACTGCATTTAACATGCCTGTCATACTTCGTATATCATCACATAATCACAGGTCGGTTCAGATACCCATAAATACTTTAGCTAGGTGACAGGTTTACTGGGACAAGAGAGGTCTTTTTTATGTCAGTCAACTTCACGACAGGTTGTGCGCTGGACAATCTATTTGCCTGGTGTGTGCTATGTCTGATACCCCGTTGTTGCCATGTGCGTGGCGGCTTGAACCAGACGTGACACACCAGGACAAGTCAACTCGTACCATACTTGTGCCCACATTAATTACGAAGACGTATTCAAGTATCCCATTTAGCCTTTTATACTCAAAATATTTGCTTGTGTGGCCATGACCATGTCTACCTCCATATGACCGACAGTATATTCATAGCCACATCCATATTATAGCCAAATACACTTACTGCTCGATTTAAAGGTATCGTACACGTTTGGTAATGACTCAAAACAAATATTAACATAAAAACTTACTTGGTAACAAGCAACGGGGAGAGCTGTTGATAGTATAAAACATTGTAGGAAACGACTCCCTCTGAAGTAACGTAGTTTTTGAGAAAAAGGTAATTTCTTGCAAGAAGTTTTTATTCATATCTGAAAGCACACAAATTTGTACAACAAGGGTGTTTTTCTTTCACCATTTTCTTGCAACTTCGATGACCAATTGATCCCAAATTTTCACAGGCCTGTTATTTTATGCATATGTTGGGATACACCAAGTGAGAACACTGGTCTTTGACAATTTCCAAACGTGTACAGTGCCTTTAACCAAGTAACTTGATGTGAATAGCCAAGGAATCATTCATGATTTCATGAAATGTGATGTTACAACACAAGTCACTATGGCAGCTTCTTGATATGGATCCAAGTGATCTGACCAACTCGTCCCAACATGTCCCATGTCAACTCGGTCTCAAGTCAACCCACGAAATCGTGAGATCCTATAGTCGTACGGAATCATAAATACAGTAATGACCAACCGAGTGAACTCGTCCCTGTGGTAAAGTCATCATCATTAAACTGAAGGCTACAGTCACAGATGAGAAAATGTCTGTTTTGATGATTGAAAAATAGTATCACTTTAAAAAGATAAATTAGAAACAGTATCATGTCCACCAACGCCCAATTTCTTATTTCGATTGCACAAATTGAAATAAGTCACATTGAGCGAGCACACCCCTGATTTAACATAGGCTTACTACATTTTTTGTTGAAAAATGTGCTCACCTTTTCTGTTGGTTTTAGTTTATTAACTATAAATAATTTAAAAGACATTTTTAAATTGATGTAATGAAACCTTTAGATAGGTAGACATAGAGTGGTGATTTCAGTTCCTTATAACCAAGTTTTCATTACTGTTAATACCCTAACCTGTGAAAACAATAATTAATTGCAGTTTTCTTTGCTATCTAGAAAACGTCGTACGGCCATCCGTTTCCCTTATTATCAAATCACATTCGAGCTTAACAACTACAGTGTTTGGTCATTGTTACACAAAATGTTCTATGTTTTACATCCCTGTGGAGACATCTTTTGGTTTTTTTCTTTGTCCCTGTACTTCACATCCTCCCATAGACTTTGTACACAACTCCTTGTGGAGCACACCTCCGGTCTTTATCCCCTATGGTCACCTTTTGTTTTCCGTTTTTTGTTTGTTTTGTCCAAGTTCTCCATAAGGTATAGTCACATCATGCCTAGTGTTGCCATACACGCTGTGTGAATCTCATGTCAATCACGACTCATTAATAGGTTAGAAAAACCCCGAATGTATTTTTTGGGGATACACTTTCTTCATAATCGGTTTCCGTGACACAGAACGCCAACAGGTTCCGTGGTCATGTGGTCATTACACTCTACCCCACACTGCCAAACCCCCGAACTTTTCACTGGCAAGTCAAACCAATTTATTCCCAATTTGGGATGATATTTATTCAAGTTCAAGATCAGAGGATGGCCTGGAGGGGTCCCAGTCGGAGACTCGGTGCCGACTGGCGACGCTCGATGGGCAGGGAGTCCCGCTAAAACCCAGGGGAGGTCCCTTGTACTAAACACGTCTGCTTTGTTGCAATGGTCAGTGACCTATACCGATGGTGTAAAAAAAAGTTCTGTAGAGATCGTGCACGTGGCCATGGGCTAAACATTCAATATAGGCATAAGGTAACGGGTTTTTTAACTACCTTTTATGGCCTATATTCAATCTTTAGGTTTGTCTACACGATGTTTGTTTTGCACATCAGCTGACGTGTTGTTGGTTAAAAAGAGAACTTAGAAAAACATACTGAGCCCTGTCTGAACTAAAAGAAAAAAAAACATTTTCTTTTCAAAACATCTTTTATCAAAACTGTACCGGTAGACGTTTCATTTCAGGCGTTTTCGAACGACATTCAACAACAAAAAAACAACCCTGGAAGGGTTAGGCTTTTTGGTGTGACCGTCTGGGGGGAAACTTTCGAAATAAATTTGTAGTCTACATAAGGGTCATTTGACTTTTTTTAAAGTGAAAAATATTGCTCTGTCCAAAGAAGAATGCTCCTTTTTTCCATTAACTTTAACATCTCAACAATCATTCAACTTTTTAATTAAGAGGACGGGGTGATGATGTAAGTATTGTCATCATGATAAAACAGAGAAGTAAGTTTATGGTTTCCCTTTTTTGCAGCATAGACAAAATCAGTGACTTAGTCCTGTTAATTTTTTGTTCTACGAACATAGCAAACCAAAGGTTGATTAAGCGTCAACCGCCTGCTGCCTGACTAATCACTTTCTTGATTCGAGGGAACAGCGCCCTCAGCAGAGATCTACGTCTTTCACTTTCCACTTTTCGCTATAATGCCGCGTCCAAATTAAGCGACTTCGGCTAAGGCTATGACCGTTGGCTGCAATGTCAACGTTGAAGAGTGGGACTTTTCGGCGTTCTGGCCATAGCAACTGCCATAGCCATTAATTCGGACACGACATAATAGTAATCTCAGTTAATAAATATCACATGTTTTTTCCGGACCAATCCTGTCGGTAGGTCATTGACTCATTAATGTCACGCGCGCGTGCATCTGCTGCACACCCAAAGTTGTTATAACTTTTGACTCCAAAGCTGTGTGTACTTTTACCCCAAAACACCCATTTCATCATTCAAGGGTATTTCTTATGACAGAAACTTATAATTCTGAAAAGTCCTTGAGTCTATGAAGAACGTGTAAAAAGGCCAAGTCTAATCATAAATCTTCGAAGAAAAAAATAGCTCGATGCATTTCTTTGGGGCTTCCGAGCCCGTTTGTAAAGTAGGCTTGGCTTACAGTGGCATTACGTCACACTTACAAACATGATAGAGCTTGCACGTCGTACGCGTACTTGACAATAACTAACGTGTGCATGAAACGAAAACTCGCACTTTAACGTTCGAGTACGCGCAAGACTTGATAAATTCATAACACGGCTTTAAATTTGCCACCATTGGAGTTATGTTCTGAAAATATGAGCTGTTTGGATTTGTTCGCCTTCATCGACGCATTAGTGCAGTCCCCCCGTTCATTTGCGGCCGTTACGGGTCGGACTCGAGCGACTCGCACCTGCACCTCTTCGCTATTCCCCAGGAAAGTTGTTCTCTCTATTAGGAGGGCATCAGTCAACATCCGCCGGCCCAAAAGAGAGGGAGAATATTGGGGTTATTTTGCTTACCCCGCGGTTAAGATACTACCTCTATTGTCCGTATACCATGAGCAAGTTTCGTTGCACTCCACACACTCACACACACACACGGGTGAATTCGCCCGAGTGGGACCGGGCCTGCTCTCCCGTTGGAAATGACTGTTGTACGGACAAAAAGCTCCGTGCCCTGGGGACGATGCGGTTTCAGGTTTCCGAGGCTGTTATGTTTTCCATCGGAACTGTGTACATGCAGGAAACGAATGTGGTCGGATTTGCGTGAAACTCGAGTTCAAAAATGTTGTATCAAAATTGCCAGTCATTACTTCGAAAAGAGGATTTTCATATCAGTTGAAGAAAATAATGGTTCTTTTTGTTGGGTGGTAAGTAGTCGAGTTGAAAAGGTCTTGTACTTAGCGGTTTCCGTGCATTTGTGAACGAATGGCCTTATTAATTGACTAATGAGACCCATCTTATGCTAATATCGAATACGATTTCAACCATGAATATTAGGATAAAAGTGAAAGTAAAGCTTACTGTTCCAAATGTAGGTTAAGATCCTGGGTTAAGATATAAAGGATTTTGCCAAAATATGTGGTTTAATGACTAATAGCACGTGTCCTAACCCGCATAGACATATCAATTACCAAGTCGAGAGCTGTGTATTGAAAGAGTTGCGACATGGAGGGACCCGTTTTCTTTGCCCACGTGGTTACTGGACGCCATTTTCGGTCCAAATGTAGCATAACCCAATGTGCAGTCTGGTCTGGTACCCTGTGTGTGGACACGCGGTTTTTTTTGACCGAACATGGCAAGTTGTCGCAACTTTCTCAACACACAGCTCTGACTTAGTCCTGTTAAATATATTATTCTACGAACATAGCGAACCAAAAGTTGATTAAGCGTCACCGCCTGCCTGACTAATCTTTTTTTGATTCAAGGGAACAGCGCCCTCAGCAGAGATTTACCACTTTCACTGTCCACGTTCCGCTATAAAGGCCACGTCCGAATCAGGCGACTTCGGCTATACGGCTATGGCCGTTGGCTGCATTGACATCGTTGAAGAATGGACTTTTCGGCGTTCCGGCCATAGCCACTGCCGAAGTCATTAATTCGGACATGGCCTAATAGATGACCGTTGTTAGGGCTGGAAAGTACAAGTCAAACTTTTGAAGGATTCAGAATTATTTGAAGGATTCCTATTGATCTCAAAGAAAGTGTTTGATGGGATTGGTGCGCATGCCTAGTTGAGGAGTCAATGAAACTCTCCCATCAAGCCTAAACAATTCAGTTTGTTCCTCTTGCTTTGGCAAAACTTACACACGTCGTAATGGTGTTGTTATAATGTACATGTACAAGCATAGAGCAATGACAGTCCTTGCTCTATGGTACAAGTGAGCACAAAAGAAGGCTATTTTGGTTTTGAAATAACTTGCGTCCCTTTTTTTACTGATGTCGCCTTCAGTTTTGGTCGTAAATGTTGAGATGAGTGTAAACTTTGTCCTTGTATATATTTGATGGTTATTGATTCTTCTTCTTTTTTCTTTTGTCATCTGTCAGGCCGTCTACGATAAGGCGGTTGTCCAGTGCAAGTGCCACGGCGTTTCAAGCTCCTGCAGCATGAGGACCTGCTGGTTGCAGCTCGCCACCTTCCACGACGTCGGTGCCTACCTGAAGGACAAGTACGACGGCGCCTCTCGCGTGAGAGTCAACAAGAAAGGCAAGATGGAACCCCACGAGTCTCGCTTCAACAAACCCACGAAGGACGACCTGGTATACCTGGAGGAGTCCCCCGACTACTGCATGTACGACCCCCGTGCGGGCTCACTCGGCACGGTGGGGAGAGAGTGTGACAAGACCTCGATGGGCACGGAGGGATGCGACCTCATGTGCTGCGGGAGAGGCTACAACTCGTACACCAAGGAGGTTGTTGAGAGGTGTAACTGCAAATTCAAGTGGTGCTGCTATGTACAATGTAAAAAGTGCAGACGGACAGTCGATGTGCACGTCTGCAAGTAGCGTAGTGATATATTGTTTTCCCTCTGTACAGCTTTATGAACTCCTTTTTATGTAATCGAACGGTGGCGGATGAATATAAGCTTGGACGGTGTCTCCAGTGTTTATAGTGTGAGGTCACTTTGGCGAGTTTGGTCACTGTCATTAGTATACATTACCCACTTTAACATGTTGGAGCTGCATACTTCTGGAATCAAAAACCCAAAGTTTTTTTTATATATATGATTGGGAGATACCTTTACATAACGTTATTAAATTTTAATTTCTGGTGTTACACCAACTTTTAGAGCATTTTTTCGCGGTAGATTTTGTCGCAGAGCGTTCGTATCAGACTTCCGGAATAGTTACCGATAAATGGCGTCTATTTACTGTGCTTTGTTTTACGACAGACGTTAACTCAATGTTACAAAGTGTTTTCATTTTGATCCCAGTTTGAAGCCTTTCTCTATCATAATAATATGACCAAACTCTGTACTCTTCAACATGACTTCAGTATGACTTAAAGGCGTGACAATGACTCTGATAATTAATGGCAATAAAAACTTACTTGGTAAGAAGTACAGCAGCTTTGGATATAGTATAATGCATTTTGAGAAACTTTTCATTTCAAAAGATATCACTTTTTACCCCAAAACATTTGAATCTAAGAAGCGTTACGCGTAACGCTTCTCAGGATGTGTATTCCAATTGCAAATTATTCTTCCTGCGTCGTGGACATAACCGCTCCAGATTTTCGGCAATATCTAAAAAACGCTACCACCTTTTGAAATGAAATTTTCACAGGTTTGTTTTATGGTATATATCTACAACTATATAGGTTTTAAACAAACAATAGGCTCCAATTACCAAACGTGTACGATGCCTTTAAAACAATAATGACAAACGGCATCACCTGTGCAGATTATTTGAATAACAAAATCAGCACGTGCAACCTTGCGTACAAACGAACTCGCAGACTAAAGCAAGTAGGCCATTGAAATGTCGGTATATAGTTAGTGTCGTTCCGAAAAGTAAACTTTCGTTTCCAGACTTGAAATTGACAATAATGTGTTTCCCCTCAAAACACTCTCGTATTACTCATGATGGATAAACTGTTAAGCAAGCGGTATACACTATACATTTAAAGTTGCTTGTTTAATTGCGCAATTTTCTGACGAATCAAATCCTCTCTTTCAGCCCTCCTAGTAGAGCTAGCTTTAAAAGCTTTCCTGGGTCAGTATTGACCCGAGTCTCAAGGGACTCAAAAACCCAATTCACGGTCAACATGACCAGTGCGGGCACAAACTGACCTTGAATACCAGTCAAGCGTACGAGTTTCTGACTGAAGTTCCGGGTAATGTTTTTTACCAATAATACCAGTCAGATATACGTGCGAGTTTCTGACTGACAATCCGAGTCATTCGACTTGGTACCGGTCACATTATACGTATGAGTTTTTGACCGAGATCCAGTGTCATTTGACCTGGTACCGGTCAGTACGTGTTTCTGACTGAGAACCCGGGTAATTTTGTACATGATGTGGACCCAATGTTGACCCAAAATTTGATCTGAACCACCGGAACCTCCGGGTTAGGCTGCTCCGGGTCATAATTATCTGAGCCGGAAACTTTGCCAGTGATATCACACGCCCAAATCTGAGTTTTGTCTCTGATAATCTTCAGCTTTTGATTCAATAATTTATGAGCAGAGCAAGGTCAAAGTTCAGTTCAATCATCTTCAGCTTTGGATTCAATAGTTTATGAGCACCAAGGTCAAAGTTCAAACTTCGAGGCACCAAAGTGTCCAGGAAAGAAGCTTGACGAGATAGCACACTTAAAATAATTATTCCCCCTCCTCTTTGTAACTTGTGACGCATTTCCGGCTTCGTGACACTCGGTGTGTTTTGTTGTGTTTTTTATCACATCACACTTCTGACTTTTAATCTCAAGTCAGATTTTTGAACCTGATGATATAATATATTACGAGATCTTTGTAAAAGAAATGTTTCTTGCATCTTAAATAAGTTTTGCTACTAAATAACATGGGAAGAATACGCAAACACCCCCATTATTTGGTGATTGATTATGCTGCAAATTGAATACGCCTTAAACAATTGGTCCTTATAGTATTCATTTAGCGCCATTTATGACAATTTTATGAGTCATAAACTTTAAGCACGAACGTACTCACATCATAATTGTATTAATTATGAAGAAAATGGTTTCGTTCTTTAAGACTATTGCATTGATTTATATAGAAGTAGGATCGGCTTTTGTATGCTTTTTTTATACATGTATAAATTATAACTTGTACAATTTGAAATCAATTGAAATAAATTGTCTGTAAATACGTTATAATCATGGTTTGTTACAGTAAACTGGTATAACTAATTGACTTCAAGGCATTGTTCTAAATTACAATGATTTATGTATGTTTACTGTACAAGAACGTCGAGTTTGGGAAAAGACCTTTATCTTGCTTGCTTTTTATCCAACATCACAGCGGCAGACTTTGCCGATTTTCGTTTAGCCAACTAGTATGGACAGCCATCTCTGAATATGATTTAATTATTATTAAACAAAGACAATACCTGTATCGAATACTGTACATCTTTATTGTAAGATGACGTCATCCCGAGATAATTTATCTCGGGATGACGACATCTTGAAAGTAGAACATCGTCTTCCAGATATATTTTATATCAGGATGATAACATCCTGAAAGTAGAATGTTGTCTTCCCAAGATAATGTATCTTGGGTTCTTGACATTTTCAGATTGTTATCGTCCCAAGATGAATTATCTCGGGAAGTTAACATCCTACGTTCAGGATGTCGTCATCCCGAGATAATTTATCTCGGGAAGTCGACATCTTACTCTCCGGATGTTGTCATCTTACGTTTGTGATGCCATCATCATGCAGTAAATTATCTCCGAATCTCAACATGTCGAATGGCACTTCCAGAGCTCCGTACTATACTATAAACAAAAAGTTCACTTATAAACGCGAAGTGCGTCAATTTGTCATCGGGGCTGAATCATTTTGGCGAACATGCTTTAAATATTAATTTGTAACACACATGGCTTTCCATACAAAATGATTTCCAACTTCGGTAAACAAAAAGAAAGACCTAAGTAGACCGAGGCCGTATCCGAATTGGTTACGGCTACGTTTGTTGCTAAGGGTGTTGCTAAGGACGTCCTACACTTCAACGCATGATGACGCGGCGATTTAGCCGTAGCCGTAGCTGTAGCCGCCAATTTGGACACAGCCTGATAGTGATGATAGCATGGTCCCCTTCTCGTGGTATGATGAAGGTCTTGCTGAATGATTTATGTACTGGATGGAAAGTGGATGTGTAGCCAATGGGTGACATGTTGCCACTCAAAACAGCCCGGTACCTGGTTTACGAAGGTGACAAAGATCTCAGCCCAATATCACGACTTTGCTTACCACGGAATTCAGTGCTTACGGGCTACGAAATTCCTAGTTGCTCTGGACCGCGTAAGCATAGCATTCCGTGCAAAGCAGCGCCATGGTATACGACCGTGACCAGTTTTTACCGATCGTAATTCTTATGGTGTCATCTGTGTAATATTTTATCAATATTCCAGTATTTTAATTTCAAATTATGCAGTGATGTGCCAAATGTCGCTTTTGATGACGCTTTTGATGAGTGGCAAAATGGCTCAACGCAAGAAGCCAATGGGCGTTATCCGCCATCCAGACAGTGTATAACTATAAATCAGCTCACGTTAATTTTCTTAAATAATGGGACACATAGTTATGTAAATTATGTATAGTGTAAATACTTATCCTTATTATGCAACATCACCAATGTCAGCGTTCACTCTGAAAGTTAGTCAAAAGTATAGCAGATTGTATTAAAGCCGTAGAATTGTACTACCACACAGTGTCACGACCGACTCATTTTGCGAGTGAGTAGACTTTTTAAAGTTTTATGCAGTGGCGTATCCATGATTTTGAGTGGATTAACATCCGGGATTTTAAACTGATCGTGTTGTTGGAAATCTGAAACGGCTGGTGCAAAAAAAAACTGTCAGGTGGGGGCAGGAATCTGTAGACCCCTTGTATAATGACGTCACAACGTCAAACAGCGCCCTCGCCGAGGCCAAAGGAAAACCCTTGGCTGAGAGCTGTGCGTACTGTCTCTCGTACACACGTGCCTGTTTCCATCCTTCCATTCATTCTATTCAAATTTATGGGCCTAGTTATTTCCATACACAAATGAAGAATAACTAACATTGCAAGAATATCATTCTAAATACAAGGGAATCGTCGAAAACGTACAACGTATAATGCTTAATGGGTGTGGAGTCACCTTCTTGCAGCCGATGCCTCGTGTCGAGATGTGATGCCTGATGGACAGACAGATAAAGAACAGGAACACACGGACATAGGCCTACAGGTTGGATCAAGACAGACCCAAAACATGAAAACATACACTGCAAAAACCGTGGTGTAAAATTAACACTATGTGTTGTCACATTTAGATACCGAAAAAAGAATCAAAATTTACACCATAGGGTGATAAAAAAGCACTAATTTCTGCCAACTCAATATTACATTGCTAATATTTCAACACCCTGTGATGCTCTTGGGTACATAATGTGACAACACCCATGATGTCAGTTTTAACACCCCAGTATTTGCAGTGTAGGCCTATAATTATATAAACAGGAATGATATGTAAAGGGGAAAATGGGTGAACATGAACCAAACTATGACGCTGTCCGAATTTAAAGGCATCGTACACTTTTGGTAATTACTCAAAATATATATTAGCATAAAAACTTACTTGGTAACAAGCAACAGAGAGCTGTTGATAGTATAAAACATTGTGAGAAACGACTCCCTCTGAAGTAACGTAGTTTTTGAGAAAGAGGTAATTTCTCACTAAAATAATAACAATTTCTTGCAAGAAGTTTTTATTCCTACATCTGAAAGCACACAAATTTGTACAACAAGGGTGATTTTTCTTTCATCATTTTCTTGCAACTTCGATGACCAATTGAGCCCAAATTTTCACAGGCTTGTTATTTTATGCATATATAATTGGGATACACCGAATGAGAACGTCTTACCAAACGTGTACGATGCCTTTAACGACTACGGGTAGTGGCTTTGGCCAGATCGCTGAAAATGCCTATTCTTCAACGTTGTCACTGCAGCCATCGGCCATTCGTAGCCAAAGCCTCTTGATTCTGACACGGCCTGTGTTAGACCTCGTTTGACGTCGTTTGACCTCATTGTGACATCAGCGATGGCGGCGTATGCAAGAGGTCTTTTCATTCACGTCGTTGAAAGTGATCAGCATGGATTTAAAAGGTGTGGCCTGACCGGTAAGTTGGTTTAGGTTTTACCCTGCACACACACACCTTTGGATTAGACCTACTATTGGAAACTCAGTGCTTTCAGAGTCCAGCAGGAAAAGAAAAAAAACACACAGGCATTACGGGACTCGAACCCACGACCAACAGCATTCTAGAGCAGATCGTTCATGTCGTACGGATAAACAAACCATACTCTTGGCCTGACATGAGCACACAAGTCATATTTTAATGTGCAATTATTATTTTACGCATCTCACCTTACCTGAAAAATTTATTATTATCATATTTTAGAGCCTATTAGTAAAGTGACAAAGTTTACCAACTGTTTTATTAATCGGAAGCACAGTGGTTTGCCTTTAGGGGAAACACTTTCTCCTATTTACGCAATTCAAAACAGTGGTTGTCAAACTATGATCAGCCTCCAAGCAATCTTGATAATAAATACTTTAAAAAAATCGTATTGCAAACTTTGATTATCAGAAGTAGGCCTATTGGAGCCTCATCACCGGAAGGCCAAAATAAAAACAAACACTGTATGAAAGGGCCAACACGTAACAAAATCTGGGCACTTGGTGGCGCTGTTTCAAAAAACAAACATGGCGGCGCCCAACAATGATACTGAAACTGAAATCAGTCCAACTTTGCCTGCAGTTAAAGCAAGTTCTACAACAGAAATACAATGTGCAGCAGTATCAACGGAAGTCGATATCAAAGATGATCACAAGGATGCATCAAGTGTGGAATCAACTGCTGCTAAAGAAGAGAAAAGAGGAATATATGCGTCGTATCAACACAGCTCTTGTCTACGCCGAGTAAAGTTCGCCAGTCAACGACGTACGTACCGTGGTTGTCAAAATTATTTTTAAATTTTAGTTGTCCATAGTTTTAATATCATTGTAATTACTTTTTGGAATTGGGTCAAAGCTTAGCTTTGGGTTTTGACAGGGTCGGTCACATATGACACATGCGATGTCAGAACACCTCCCTAAAAAGGCCTAAGTCATGTAAGTCCCTTTCCATGTTTCCACGAGCACGACATTACTCAATACTGATTCTAAATCTGAATCTGAAAGTCGCCTTCGGCAAATGGAAACATCACATGCACAGAAGAAAGATGATGAACAGAACATCCACTTTCTTTTTCACTCACACAATCACATCCAAAAATAATGTCTTTTAAAGAAAATACTCTCGCGTTTTTTTTAATTTTAAATTGGTGAGGATTTGAACATAGGCCTAATAGTAATACAGTACGTGTGCACTTCAGCCGGCTGAGGGGACCAATCTTATTTCAAAAATGGGCAATGCAGTATGAGACCTAATTATTGGACCGTCAACAAAATGTGCAACATTTGTGTTTGGGGTCCGTCGTAGCTCTTAGTCTTAGTCTTTACTCTTAGGTCTAAGACTCTAAGGAAGGGACGTGATCATATGATTATCGCAGTATAGCTCTACATTGAAATTTACACTGGACTGCAAGCCTGAACCAGTGATTTTGGCATAAATTTGGCAGAAAACTCAAGACTGGACAAATTTTGACTATATCATTATCAGTCTGAAAAACTGTTGAGTATTGAAGAATACTTTATACGAAGTGAAACAAATCTTCTCTTAGTGCTTTTTCAAGTTAAAACAGTTCACATGTTGAACTGTGTAGTTTTTTTTTCTTCTCATTTGTAAAAAGATAAAATCTGGTCCAGTAAAGATTTTGATCGACAAGCCCTGCAGTCATGTGGATTTTCCCCAACAATTCAAGCCCTGGTGTTTGGTGGCAGGGAACTGAACACCCCCATCCGTGATGCAGATCACTGATTTTAACTGAGTAGCTCTTTTGTTTTGATTGCTAATGAAGCAACTGTGGTGACAAGTCACATTATGAAGCTAATTTTTCCCCTTTTTTCTGTAGATCCAAATGTGAAGACCCTTTTAGAATCATTGAAGAAGTTAGGAAGGTAAGTTACACTGTGCTCATGTCTTTTTACTCATACATGTAAGTCATACACAAAAATAGGCTGAATGAAAATGGTGCGGAAAGTAGTTTTTCATGAATAAAGTAAAAACTGCTTTAAATTGCATTTTTGTTTTTTAAAGGTTTTCATGTACATGTAATTGTTTAGGACTGTGATCAGTAGGCCTACTTGGTCAGGAAACTATGTATTCATTGTATTGCATGATTTGGATTGATAGCCTGTAACCAGACATTTTCAATTGGGGGTGGGGCAAACGGGCAAATACATAATTGGGGGGGGGGGCTATTTCATGTATTGAACCATTCATTTATGCTTTTTTAATCTCATTTTTTCTTTTTTTGGGGGGGACAAGGGGGTGAGGTTCAGAGTGCGCCCCCTGCCCCCATTTGTTGGATAGCAAGCCTCCATAGTCTATGCAGAGCCAAGAACATTCATCATTTATCAAGAGAAAACAGGGGCTCACCCTGGCATAGTGTAGGTTGCCAGATATTTACACTGTAGTGCTTGTAATCTTGTGAAAGTTATACCATTGTCTTAATTCTTTTTGTGTACAGGTTTTACATGCTACTGCCAGTAACTGATGTGTACTATTTGACAATGTCTTTTTATTGTTCATTGTTCTGTTCATTCTCTCTTCATTGGTCATTTTTACCTTTAAATTTGTTGTTAACTTAATTTTATTGTTGTGACAAATAATATGACAAATGTATTTTATGTTTCAATATTTTGTGTATTTTGTATGTTTTTTCTTCATTTCCACTGATAGGCCATATCTTATTTAATTTTTAAATGTTGCTTATTAAATCCAAAAGATTGTATTTTTATTTAAAAATATTATATATAGTTTGGATATTTCTTTTATATCATCCATTTCTGTAATTAGCGGCTCGTCTGCTTTTTGTTTATAGTCAGTAAACAAATACAAATAAAGCCTGACATAAATATAATTGCCCACATTTAGACGTACACTGTACCACTATGTATACTTATGTACTCATAAAATCTTCTCCTTTATTTCCACTTTTTTTGGTTTTTTTTATTGTTACTACACAGTGAGTTTGACATTGACAACCAAGTCACTTGTGAGAGATGTACGACCGAGACTAATATAAATGGAGGCTTTGACCCTAACAAAAATGAGGTAAACACAAACCATTTCTCATTCCAACTTTCCTGGTAAATTAACCCAACATTCATTTCAGTGGCATCCTGCCAAAAGCAGCTTGAGTTGTAATGAAACATTCTTTAATAATAATAATAATAATAACAATAATAATACCAACACTTATATAGTGCCTTAATCATGCAGGCATACTCTAAGGCGCCGAACAAATGGCACTAGTCAAAAGCTAAGCAGGTACAATTGTATGGACAGATTACAATAAATTAAGAAACTGAATTATAACAAGTAGGAGTAAATATTCAAAACCTGTAGTAACAAGCAGGCTAACATTACATATTGCATATTTACATTAAAATCTATGACAAATATTTGACACAGTGCCTATGACTTTGTGTCGGTCACTGCACTAGCTTATTTTATAAATTATAGTGACTCCTTTTGTGGAAATTTATGTGATATTTGGACAAAGAAAATTATCTTTATCCCCGATGCGATTGTTGTAAACATTGTTTTTGGTACCCACAGGATTTGAACTGCCATCGGGCACGGTCGTGGGTTCAAATCCTACCTGAGTTGCCAGTTGAATTCGTTTCCACTGGACTTGTGAAGCACTGAGTATACAGTGCTTATCACACATTGCTGTTTGGATCGGAGACCAGCTGGCAAACATTCAAATATTTATTGGAATATTCAAAATGCTAACATGTTGGTCCTGTTGGAATGTTTTGGTAGTTGGGCACAATGTCGTGGTCCAGCAGAATGTTCTGGAACTCCACTCAACGTTCTCCCTTAACAGTGGTCTGCTGGCCAAACACAGTTAAAACACCTGAAGACCAGTCAAAATTCTCTCCAACTGGTCCGGCTGGCTAGTTCAATATTGAAAAGCATCCCTGCTCAATATGAAATATGGACTAGTGAAAAAGCTGGTGGACTAGTGAAATGACAAGCTAACTGGTCCTGCTGGCTAGCCACTGAAAAAGTTCAGGGCAAACCCTGCCCCTGTATTAAGTGTGTTTTTCCAAAGGAACATTCCTTTGTGCCTAGAATGTGCCTGACTTTTTGAGACGCTCCCTTAGGGTGAAACTAAAATAGTATTCTTTTATGTAATTCTCAGATCCTTGTATGTGAGAACAGGAGTCCCACCCAGCGTCTCACCAGCATGCTCCTCACCCATGAGTTGGTTCATGCATATGACCACAGCAAGGCTCAAGTAGACTGGACAGATCTCAAAGCAGTAGCTTGTAGTGAGGTAAGTACACCCTGGTAATCCAGGAGATATTCCGCTGGTTGAATTGATCAGGGACCAATTTCATAGAGCTGCTTAAAGGCACTGTACACTATTGGTAAGACCGAAAAACACAAATGTTCACAGATTCACACACAACTTACATGAATTAAAGTAAGTAATGGTTGAAAGGGTTCCTTAAAATATTTCTGCCTAAAATGCTATTGTTTCTGAGAAATGAGTAAAACAATAGTTTTTATCACGCGCAATATTTTGAAAAAAGAGAAAACACATAAGGTCTCTTTTCACTATTTTCTCGTGATCTCGATGACCAATTGAGCTCAAACTTTCACAGGTTTGTTTGTTCATGCATATGTTGAATCACATAAAATGTAAACACTGATTTTGAGCTGTTACCAAAAGTTTACAATACCTTTAAGCACAAAAAGTAGCTGAGCACAACAAAACTACCGGCCATAATACCATTTCACATTATGTACAATTTGTGACTGATATACTGCTCATTTTTGCTTATTAGCAGGAAAGTGTTTTAAAAGTAATATTTTCTGTTTAAGCAGCTCTATGAAATTCGGCCTTGTGTGGAGAAATGCAATTTTTCTCTTAGTCTACGAGCTGATGTACCACACAGGCGCAAACCTTTGTTACGCTATCCTGTTCATAATTGTGACAAACCTCTAGTTTAAAGGCATCGTACATGTTTGGTAATGACTCTGATAATTAATTGTAATAAATACTTACTTGGTAAGAAGTACAGCTCAGCTTTGGATAGTATAATGCACATTGAGAAACTTTTCACTTCGAAATACTGCGGTTATGGAAAAATGTATCACTTTTTATCCCCCAAAACATTTGAATCTGAGAAGCATTACGCGTAATGCTTCTCAGAGTGTGTATTCCAATGCAGACTATTCTTCCTGCGTGGACATAACCGTTCCAGATTTTCGGCAATATCTCAAAAATGCTTCCACCTTTTTAAAGGCAGTGTACACTGTTGGTAATTACTCAAAATAATTATTAGCACAAAACCTTACTTGGTATCAAGTAATGGGGAGAGGTTGGTAGTATAAAACATTGTGAGAAACGGCTCCCTCTGAAGTGGAGTAGTTTTCGAGAAAGAAGTAATTTTCCACGAATTTGATTTCGAGACCTCAAGTTTAGAACTTGAGGTCTCGAAATCAAGCATCTGAAAGCACACAACTTCGTGTGACAAGGGTGTTTTTTCTTTCATAGTTATCTTGCAACTCCGACGACCGATCGAGCTCAAATTTTCACAGGTTTGTTATTTTATGCATATGGTGAGATACACCAAGTGAGAAGACTGGTCTTTGACAATTACCAATAGTGTACACTGTCTTTAAATGAAATTTTCACAGGTTAGTTTTATGGTATATATCTACAACTATGTAGGATTGAAACAAACAATAGGCTCCAATTACCAAACGTGTACGATGCCTTTAATCCATGCCTGCTTTACATAAAGTTGCGTCAACGATTACCAGGAGTGCGTTTTGGCGATCTCAACCAGAAATATGGTTGTGCTTCAGTCATTGGTCAAGCGTGTTCGCATGTTTGGGTCAGGCGCGATGATGCACTGTTCTGACCAAACGGTAACCAAGTTGTTGGTGCGGTAAGGCTTTGTTTCAAGATGGTGGATTCTACAAACTGACAAAAAATTTCAATGGAATTCTTTAAAAAAATGAAATACCTTGAAGCACACCAATCCAATAATGTTGATCAAATTATAGAGACTGACTTCCATTGTTTGAAAAGAAAATGAAAGCAGTGTATTTCGAGAACATTAATTTTCAAGAGACTTACCTACGTCATGAACTGTTTCTTGTTACCTACCCGCTTTCACGTAGCTCTCGGAAATTGTTTTTGTCAGTGAAGTTTACGTCAGAAACTTGTTTATGGTCAGGGTCGCACGTCCCAGATACGCATAGGAAATGCATCGTGAGCAATTTTTTCTGTGAGGATTGTTGTACAGGTATCTTTAGTTTTTTGACTTGTCTTTCACAAATGTTTTACAAAGACTTTATGTCCCGTCAGAAATATCAGGGTGTGTAATAAGAATTTCCTCTTAACGATGAAATTTGTGTTTTGGGTAAAATGACACACTCACACACACTCACAGCTCTGTGTTGCAGTCACTCTGTGGACATTCCTTTGTTGTGTACACTTAAGGAAAATCCTTTTCCTCAACACTAAAAACACTGTGTGAACACGTGTCAGTCCACATAGTGTTTCAAGTCCCTACATTAAGTGGACCTCTTTTGTTTCTTTTGTTTCTACTCTGTACACCTTCCTTTGTCATGTACACTTAAGGAAAATCCTATTTTTCAACACTAAGAACACTGTGTGGACATGTGTAAATCCACATAGTGTTTCAAGTCCCTACATTATGTGGACCTCTTTTGTTTCTACTTAAACCTTTTAGTAACAGCTCCCATTGGTTTTGTGTACACACTTTCAAACTTGGGACCTTCACCCAACCGGGGACCCTATTGTCCTCTTTTATTATAGGTCCCCGGTTTGAATGTGTTGCAGATGTGCAAGGCTCACCCTTAACACTAGCCCGGCATACTTTGTCTAATTCTAAACTTGCCCTGTGGACTACTGAAAACTGTGCAACCTACTCGTTTAAAATCCTCATATTACTTCCTTTTCAGATGTGAATAATAAATTTTTAAAATGTTTTAGTTTATTTTTGAGTGTTTTATGTAACTTTATTTGACTATTAAACTGGTTGTGATCGCTGTCATTAATACATCAGAAAGATACATTTATGACAATACAGGTTTGAAATCTGGGCTACTAAAACTTCCTAGGGGGCAAGTAAAATGCAAAGCTTACTAGCCCAACGGGCTACTTTACAAAAAGCTCAAATGCAAGGCCTGATATGAATGTGTGTCATAATTACTTACCAACAGGATCGGTTCAGGACCTTATTGAGTAGGATTTGAAACTTTGCAAGGTGGGATTACAATCAAGGTTTGTGGAGACACCGTGTACATATTCTCTCTTTATTTGGTTGTGGTGGTTCTGAGAAGTCAAACCACCAGTTCTTCTCAGAACCACCACAACTCATGTAGAGAGATTATGTACATGGTGTCACCACAAACCTCACTTAGTTGCAGGACATTATTGTTCTACGAAGCTGGCATTCCAGCAGAGTGATATTATTAAACTTGCTATGAATCCAAACTGGACGCTATAAAGCTGATGAGGCTTTCATTATTTCTAATAACGTTCCTGCGTTCTTATCTCCAGATCCGTGCAGCTAACTTAAGTGGGGACTGCTCCTTCCTGAGTGAGAAATTTTACCGAGGAAACATTGGTGCCAAATATAATCATGAGGTTAGTGAACTTCTCACTGTTTTCACACAGATCAAGTAACAATCCACACGAGACCCCTGAACAAAGATATTGACAAATAGGGAGACCGCCAAAATTAGGGCGAGATAGCTCAGTTGGTAGAGTGCCAGCACATCAGTCCGGAAGTCGCAGGTTCAAGTCCCGTTGTAGTAATTTTGTCTTTGTTCCACCCAAAATTAATTCACACTCTCAAGCCAATGATAAGCACACCACCAAACAGGTTAGCAAGATTATTGGAGCAGACACAAAAAAGTATGCTAGAAATTATAAAAGATAACATCAAGATTCAGTTTAATAATAGTCTGTGTGATCCAACCCCACCTCTTACCCATTTAATTTGTCAGAATCGCTCAGGTAGGGTCCAACAGCTACACTAAAGACCAATAGATTTTAGGATTTATTTTTTTCCTAGTGCAATTAACCTTTTTAACAGTAGTTGGTTGCAATAACTGTAATAATTATAATATTTTTGTATTTTCATGTATATTTAATGTTTCTGTACAAACCTGTTGCCCTTACCCTTTTATATCACTGTTATATTTTTAATTTAAAAATTCATGTTGTGTATTGTTTTATATGCCCTGTACTTTTATTTATTCTCTTTGTACACAGGGAAAACAAATTTTATGTTGTTTATCATGACAAATATTTTTAATCTTTGAAGGTAATGAACTTTAATCTCAATGCGTTTTGCATCAGCTTGTGTGCCAACATGCGTATGGCTATGAACGCCAAATGCGCTTTAGCATCTTAAACAGCTCCAGCTATGTCTTTATCAGCCGTTTAATACCTTGTTGTTGAAATAAATTATAAATTGTTCAAAACTTTCTATTATTTATTGTTGAAATAAATTATGAATTATATAAAAAACATCGAATGATAAAAATCTATGTGAGTTATTTCAAACAAATTATGATGAGGCTTTGCCTCATAAAATGGAAGAGTCTGGATTTTACCTCGTGATTATATTGTTCTGTTCATTATGTACTGATTCATTATTTATTAATACCAAACTTTTCCATGGCATATGGACAAGGCGTGTCGTGGCCGAGCGGATAAGAACACCGAACTCAAGCTCTGGTGTTTCTGATCAGCAGAGTGTGGGTTCGAATCCCAGCCGTGACACTTGTGTCCCTAAGCAAGACACTTAACCACATGCTTCCAGCTTCGGATGGGCGTGTAAGTCGTAGGTTGTGTGTGTGTAATAAACGTAAAACCCAGTGCACAGTGGGTATTAAGGAAAGGGAGTTCGCCCGGTGTTTGTAGTTTGATCGGCAGCACATTGCAGCCACACAGCATTGTAAACATTTACATGGTGCTATGTAAAAGGACTGGTCGTCACTCTTAAAACGCCCTTCTATACCTAACATAACGAAGAACAGCGTTGCCTTGGCCTTGACGTGAGTGACGTGATAATATGAGAATATACTATTATTATTATTATTATTATTATTATTATTATTAAGGCAGTACGGCACTAATCCTTTAAACCTTAAACCTTTGTTTAACCATTGCAGTTTATATTTTTTAGGCTTAAGGGTTATTTATAGAAGTGCACTTAAATGCCTGAGGTTTTGTTTCGCCTTAGTAAAATTTCAAATCCCAACCATGTAAGATATTTCACTACTCTACAAACCCTCCTTGATTGTATGCACTATTTGTCTCTTTCCACCTAGGCTTGTGTAAAGAGACTGGCAGTGACTTCCATTATAGCAACTCGAGACATATCAAAAGAAGAAGCGGGGAAGATCACTGATGGAGTTTGGAAGGACTGTTACAATGACTATGCTCCTTTTTCCGCCCCTCCACACCAAGCTTCAGAAGCGAAATTCTCTCGCTTTTCTAAATATTACCAGCCTAGGTGACAGTGATACTTAAAGGCATTGTACACGTTTGGTAATTGGAGCCTATTGTTTGTTTCAATCCTTATAGTTGTAGATTAAACTATTAAACTAACCTGTGAAAATTTCATTTCAAAAGGTGCTAGCGTTTTTGAGATATTGCCGAAAATCTGGAGCGGTTATGTTCACGCAGGAAGAATAATCTGCATTGGAATACACACTCTGAGGTGTAACGCTTCTCAGTTTCAAATGTTTTGGGGGATAAAAAGTGATAGATTTTTCGATAATCGCAGTACTTCAAAGTGACAAGTTTCTCAAAATGCATTATACTCTCCAAAGCTGCTGTACTTCTTACCAAGTAAATTTTTATTGCCATTAATTATCAGATCTAGTCGATACCAAACGTGTACAATGCCTTTAAGTTTCTCCTTAATGAAAAATCCTTTTTACACAAGACAACTATTCCACCAAATTCTCAGGACACTTGAGTTGCTAGCCCCTTGCAAACCCTGGCATGAGTTTTCTTCTTCTTTTTTGCAGGAAAATTGCAGGTTGTGTGAAATGAGAACACACCATGTGTTAAAATTCCCCTTGAATTTCCTGGGGATTTCTTTCCCGGGTATTTGATCTGCAATATTAAAAGGGCTAAAATTTATATGATAATAAATTATTGTTAATTTTTCGCACAAACAAGGAAAATTAAGTCTTGTTGTATTTTCAGAAAGAGCTCAAAGTTTGGCAGCAATTTGAACACTTGGTATCCCTCTCAAAGTGTCATACAAATCTCGTATTCTTTGGCAATTTAGCAGATATAAATCCAGCATTTTGGGTATTACTTTGACAAGGTATTTCACATTTTAATACCACTTTTGCAACATTTGCACATCCAGTGTGTGTGTGTTGTTGTTTTTCATCATTGTGGAGCTCTTTTTCACAAGTCATAACCAACATTAAAAACTTCTCTCTAGATTGTGGGAGCGGATTGCCAAAATTTGTTTGTAATACCGAACCTTAGAAAAGGTTGGAAATTTAAAATATTTCTTTTAAATTTGTCTTTTAAAGTTTCCCTTCACCAGAAAAATGTCTCAGGTTTTTGGTAGATTTAATGGACCAATACAAGTAAAATTAATAAATAAGTTGTTTTCATCTTAGCATGGGAGTTTATAAATTCCTCTATGGCTCCATCATACTTTGCCACAATTATTATTTAGTGACATCAGGATGACATAATTAGTTGCAATGGACTATAGTGTCCACGTGCTCGCCCATGCGTTTTTCAACTCTCTCAATATATGGCTCTGAACATAGGGATCGACTGCTGCCACCTAGTGTTCCTGAAACTCTTCAAAATTCTTGGAAATCATAACGTATCAGACCACAAAGCAAAGTCCTTGCAAGAGCAATGTCCTCGCGCTATGTTAAAAATAAAGTTGTGCTCAAATCATTTGCGATATCGTTTTTAGGGCGTCACTGCAAACTTACTAGAGTGTACTGTCTGAAATGACCAGCTCCCACCACTTCAAAATGTTTACAATGGATCTAAATCAGGTTAATTAATTCGCTCGGTCCCAGCAGTGAGCACCTCTTCCAAAGTCGCTTGGATGGGCTGACTTATACACATGCACATTGGACCATTCCCCCTCTTCCTGTTTATTTGACTATCAATAATAATGTAGATCTATTGTGTAAATCCATTGCAAATAACTACTGTTAATCTTTGCCTTGTACTAAAAATAAGGTTTGATCGCAACCCTCCTCTTACTTTGGTTTAAATGATTGTTTACATTATCCATGGAGCCTCCATGCTTTGTCATATCGTGAGTGTAAATGTACATGTACATGTTGTGATTGTGTAAATTGCGCCAACTGCAGTACAATCATTCCCATCATGCATCACTATCATCCTGAACAAGAATTTGTACAAGCTCATCAGCCCACCCCAGCGGTCTTGGATGAGACTGGTGGTGCCGAGCGAAGTTAATGAAGTGTTACCACAACATGAGTAAATAAAACTGTCACACAGAAATGATTTAACATTGAATGGTATTTATTTTACATCCTTTTAATTAGTACTTTTGACAGCTGTAGATGACCCCACGAATATCACTAATTAGTTAACAACAATTAATTTATCAAATATTTACATTTTGTGTATTGTCTATCCTCATATCATCGCAAACAAACAGGACAAAATTCACTCGTCTGAGAGACTTTGTTCATCCTGTTCAGCTGTGTGAATACTTGACCCCAATGCCTTTGTTTACATGTCCATAGGGGTTATGCACAGTAAAACAGCTAGCCTCCTAAGAGAAAATATCTTTTTTTAAATCCAACTGTGTTTTATACCCTTCAAGTGCAATTTTTGTCAAAATCCAAAAACCTTTGATGACGTCACATTTCAAATATGTGGTCTGTACATGTACATTTTACAAAGAGAAGTTTTTAGTTCATTACTGAATTTTGATGACATTCAATCAAAAGGGCATTGAATTTGACCTTTTGACCGGCACAAATATTGCTCTTTTGAAATACATGTTTGTACAGACCCATTTGTTTTTGATATCCGATGACGTCATGTTTCAAATTTTGCCTGAAAGAGTATCAGTTAAAATGGCATTTTGCACCAACGGTGAGGTTAGAGACTTGTAATTTTCCCCCACTTTCATGAGGACTATATCTATTAGAAAATGAGTGCATCACAAAACTGAATTTGACCTTTGAGCCCCTCTTTAATAAACAGCTACAAACTAAAATTATAAAGAAATGTTGCCAGGTGATTGTTTTTTTAATTTTTTTTCTTTTCTGGTCTATTATTTATATAATTTTCTGTGAATAAATGCAGGTAAACAATATCAAAGGTCATGACTTAATAAAAAAAGCCTTTTTGATGTCCTTTTGGTTCTGATGGCACAAGGCAGTGTATTTTTGTTTTTTGTAAAAAGAGTCTCTCTCTGGTGTTAGAGACTACGGTTTGGCTTTTTCATCTGCACACAGGCAGTGCCAAGGCGAACAACTGGAAAACATTTAATAACACAATTTGAATTGGCACTGGAAAGTTTGTTATTAGGCAAATAATATATTGTCTGAAAAGTTATGGGTAAAGGCTCAGCAACTTTATCTTTAAACAGAAAATCGGTAGGGAACCAGTCCCACACTATGGGCATCACACTGTATTTTGGCCGGTAAGCTCTTTCCGCTTAGCAATAGGTTCCTGTTGTTGGTACATTTCTGTGTATATGAGTAACTCTGTGAAATTGGCCCCCTAATCTCAAAAAAGATTTAAATACATTTTTCAAATCAAACACTACTGTATAATAATCTACCCATTTCATAAAAACAAAGACCTATTAATTAATAAAATACATGCAATATGGAATATATATAAGATAAACATGATAAACAAGGTCCACTCACCTACCTGGAATTACATACGGCCTTATAACAACTGCTCAACAAATCAAAGATAGATCAACCATAGGTTGAGTTGTCAAGTAGTAAGTCTTGTACATGTAGTGACTTATTAGAAGTGCCATGTCTAATATGGCAGGCCAAATTGTGTGACCATGAATATTTTCCCCGGTGTTTCTTGTATGGTTTGGCTACTAAGTAAAACCACATTGTAACATTTTGCACAAAGACATTCTATAAATGGGACATCTTACAAGTCAATTACTGTTTGTTTTGTTTGCTTTTTAATCTGCCCGTTAACAAAATAATTAACTTCTGATTGCCTACTTTATGTTCATCTGATTCTATGTACAGTAAATTACAATCATTAACCAAAGAAAATCTTAAAAAGTAATTTAACTAGCAAGTGGTAAATAAACAAATATACAAAATATTGCATGAATCAGCATAAGAGGTAAACGGTTGTTTCACATAGAAGGTATTCACACGCACTACAAATTTTATCCAATGTATAACTGCATCAAAATATGCACAATCACCTTTCAACTGTAAAACAGAGCTACGAAGCCGACTTTAAGTGCCGATCTCAGGGCATTTTAGCAATGATATTTCCACAATTTCCCCCCAAAAAACATCACCCTACCCCCCCCCAAATTTTGAACCGGATTCACATTGAATTTGGAGGTCATATTTTGGCCTCCAAAAGCGGGGAAACCGCATGAAATTCTCACTCTGAACTGGGTTGAGGGCGACATCATCCCCATTGATTGATAATGTTATAGACAGGGCAGTGCCTTAAATCCTCTGTAACTGCCATAACTAGGAAAAGAAACAAATTGTTGTATACAAACAACTTAAAGGCACTGTACACGTTTGGTAAATACTCAAAATATATATTAACATAAAAAATTACTTGGTAACGAGCAACGGAGAGCTGTTGATAGTATAAACATTTTGAGAAAACGAAACCCTCTGAAGTAACGTAGTTTTTGACAAAGAGTTAATTTCTCACTAAAATATTTGAATCTGAGAAAGACTTCAGGCCTGAAGCCTTTCTCAGACATCTGAAAGCACACAAATTTGTGCAACGAGGGTATTTTTTCTTTCATTATTTTCTTGCAACTTCGATGACCAATTGAGCCAAAATGTTCACAGGTTTAATAATAATAACAATAATAATAATAATAAACCGTTTTTGTATAGCGCATAATCACTGTTAAGTCCCTATGCGCTTTAAAGGAATAAGAAAATAACAAGATACAAATAAAATACCAACGGAAATTACTGACAGACGGTGAATAGATGTGTCTGGGCGACTTTTGAATTGGCCAACCATGACTGCTTCCTTAACAGACTCGGGTAAGCCATTCCACAGTTCAGCTGCAGCTACTTGGAATGACCGAGCTCCATATGATTTTGTAACGGGGTTGCAAGTAACAAGAAGAGACTTTAATTTGGAGCGTAAATTTCTAGAAGGAATATACTTGTGAACTAGGTCCTGGAGATAAACTGGGGCTGTGCCTTGTAAATATTGAAAAGTAAGGAGGAGAATTTTAAAATTTTAACTTGAACAGGGAGCCAATGTAGATTCTGTAGAATGGGAGTTATATGATCACGTGGGCGAGTGCGTGTGACTAGTCTAGCAGCTGAATTTTGAAGTCGTTGCAGTTTATTAATTTGGGAATCCGGTAATCCAAAAAGGAGGCTATTGCATGAGTCAATTCTGGACATAACTAGAGAATGAACAAGAATTTCCGTCATTTTCTTCTTATGGAGCTGATTTTGTGAAGTGCGAATGAGGCCGTCTTACAGACGGTTTGTTATTTTCTGCATATGTTGGGATACACCAAGTGAGAATACTGGTCTTTGACAATTGCCAAACGTGTCCAGTGCCTTTAACATTGAAATGATTTGACTGAATTGATTTTGTTTTCACTTTTTGGTTTGTCTGTAGAAAACCTCATCTGCCTCGAGTGCCACATGAATTAAATATTTCAATTTGACAGCATTTGTCTGTCATGTGCAAAATGATGTATTTTTTGCAAACTGTATGCATTTTATATTTGTGCCTGCACGCGCATACACAAAGTTAAAAGGATTAATAATGCAAAGTCAATTACAGTATGTACAAAACCTTGCACCTGGCTGCATCGTGTAAATGATTGACCAGGTATAGGCCTAAAAAGTGTGCATTGATTCCCATACTGTGCACAAATTTGATAGTGTCTGGCTTCAGTTTATTGGGTGAGGTTTTGGTGTTGATTTTTTGGTGTGTTTTTCTCTCATTTCCTGGATGCTTTCTGCGTCCGTCCAACCCCCCCCCTCCCCCCGCACAAAAATAATAATAATAATTTAAAAAACATAGCCAAAATACAGAGATCTTATGCAGGCATGATATTTGGCCCTTGGAAAAGAGTAGGAACATTTATTGAGAACATGGGTTGACCTACATTACTATAGGCTTGTATAGACTGCGCAGGCTATTTAATAACAGTTTTGCTGATTTTCCGCGAGGGCCCCAACCATTGGAAATCAGACTTAAGTAGGAATAATATTATGCCTGCTTATGTCAGCTTAACTGAAACTATCCTGCACTGTTGACCAGTTTCAGAGTTCGCCCTCGATTTGTTTCTAGTTCTGAGCTATGGTGAGGACCCCATTCCCCCATTTGGTGCTCAATATGTGGCATGTTATACCCACCCCCCCTTCCTATTGTGTCCTCATTGTGTTCTGGGAATCTCAGAAAAAGAGTGTGTTAAACTATGGGGACATTTGCGGAGGGGGGGGGGACAGGGACACCCTCATGCTATACCCCCCCCCCCATGCGCTTTATCTTTGACATCTAATTGATACAGTCCAGCATATGAATCTGTAGAGTATCAATGTCTGGGAATTCATCCTGACATTTAGGGCATCTGATGATGGCCGAGGAGGACGGGTGATTCAAGGGTGGCTTCCGATGGTCCTGTGAAGAAATACAAATAAAATGGTCACAAATAATGTAACAAATTCTTACAAAATTAGACGGAACGAACCATACGTTGAGACTAAACTAACCAGCTCTTTTTGGAGGCACTAATTTAAAAAAGTCATTACATGGCGTATCCAAGAAAAATACCATTACTAATTAGTGTTATAACTGTACTTTTGTTTAATTTCATGATTCTTTGTAACCAAAGAACCTGTTGTAACCTTCTGCGCCTTGAACACCCAGCAGGGTAGATATGTGCGCATTACAAGTCTTATTATTATTATTATATTATTTAACCATGGACTAAAATGTGGCTTTTGACTTACATCAACTCCTGTACCAGCTTCATCAAAAACTTGGTCCCCGGCTTGGCTCACATCCAGTCCCACAAAATCGGAATCCGTTTCCGGGAAAGGGTCAGTAGCAGAAAACCTGCCAGCACGGGCGCCGGTGAAGGGGCGCAAAATGGTATTGTAGAACCCGCTGCTGTTGCTGCCTGTGCTGTGACGATTCTGCATCTGCTGTAGTTGTGCCTTGGTATGAGTGGCAAGCTCCTCCTGCATCCGTTGGTTGTCCACCCTGAGGCGCTCCATCTCAACTTCCAGTAATTCCCTCTCTGTGTGGCTCTTCTCGCGAGCTGCTCTCTCGGCGTCAAAATCGTTCTTGTAGATTTCCGCCTGGAGTGGACAAAAAACATCATTTAAACTGAACATCTCAACTCAACAAAAATTTGAAGTCAAATAGACCCTTCATTACGATTAAAACGTCTTGTAATCTGTATGTAACAATGACACACTCAAGGGGTATGGGGCTGTGTTGATTGTTGGTGGTGGTGCTTTCAGAGAATATCTGCCCCAAAACAATTTTTCTTTCAGTAAAAACCCCCCAAAGTTTTTGCTCATGTGATGAAAGAGTGGGAAGGTTATTAATTCTTAGCTTGGTATGAAGCAGCCAGTGGTATGCTACAGCAATAGTTAAGTCCAATTCTGATTTTACCATGAAATGTTTGTAGCCCTTCCAGCCTCGATTTCATCGTAGTTATTTTGAATGGGAGAAAGGCAAGATGTCTTCATCAAGACACAGCTTTAAGACGAGTAAAGACAGAATTAGAGACAAACTGGCAACAGAAGGAATGTTTCATTATGTCTGGCATGACATTGCATCTCTGGAATACAATCCATATTATCACATACGTATACGTGTGCCATAAGATCTTTTCTCAAAACCTCAGCTAGCCCACATAAAAAGCTTCTTCCTTTAAACCATATAAAGATACCTAATTTAATTTGGGGTTGAACAAAGAACAATTTACTAGAGTGGGATTTGAACCAACGACCTCCGGATTAAACTGAGGTATCTAGCCCTATGTTGGCGGTCTCCGTATTTTGTCAATATCTTTGTTCAAGGATGCCAGTCAGAAGCCACCAACCGTTAAACTGCCGTGTAGCCAGGGATAACACCAAAGTTTATGATACAACCTGGGACACAACAGCAAAATTTACCCAGTCAGTTTCTCTTGTGGTTTATTACTTGATATCTGATTTAAGGAGAATTTGACTTGATTACCTGTGCCTCAAGTACTGGGATAGTGTCTAGTTGGATCTTGGCTTCTTCAAGCTCCCGATGGACTTTGTCAAGTTCCCGACGGACATTCTCAAGTTGGGTATTTCTTGCCTTGATGGCCTCCTCTGCTGATATCAGCTGAGCTAAGAGATTGTCTCTCTCCTCCTGTAGCTCATGGAGGGCGGCTGCACTTACTGCCTGTAAGGACACAATCGCAAAATACTTTAAAGAGGAAGAGATATGTCAAATTCAATTTTGAGATGTCGTCATTTTTCAACAGATAGAGTACTCATGTGAGTGGGGGAAAAATTACAATTTCTAACCTCACGTTCAAATGGTGTAAATTGCCATTGTATTCGATACCCTTCCAATGCAAAATGTGTCAACATCCAAAACATCTGATGACATCATTCTGAGAAAATTGGGTCTCTACATTTTTGTAAGGGGATGTTTTGGTTCATTCCTGACTTTCGATAACAATATTCAATCAAAACAGCCTTGAATTTGACCTTTTGAGTGACAAAAAATTCCTCTTTGGAATGTAAAGATCCAGTAATTGTTGAAATCCAATGACGTCATGTTTCAAATTTCGCTTTGAAAAAGTCAGTTATGAGCCAAAACATTTGCAACATCCTTATTTTTTGTTTATTTTTTATTTTTTGTTTTTTTTTAAAGGGGGGGATGGGTGGGGGATGAATTGTATGGAATAAGTACCTGTCTTCTGGTGGCCTGCATATCGGCAACAGTTTGCGTCAGATCAGCATAATCAGTTTTCAGCTTTTCATAGTCGATTCTGTAAGGGAAAATTAAGAAAGCAACTGTTTTACAAAGTGATATACTGGTATATTCTATTTATAATTAAACACAATATATCAAAATAACAATGTTTTTGATGTTTAGTGTTTGATAAATTTAAAACTCTTTCCAAGTCTACAAGAGTAAGATTTGCTACCTTTCCATCAGCCCCTTCTGTTTTTCTAAGTGGACAGTAGTCTGTTGTCTCATCAACTCCTGCCGTAGAGTCTCAATCATATGAGTGTCTTGTTTCCTGACTTCTTCGAGCTCATCGTGGTACAAAGCAATCTTGGCCTTTAGGGCTGCATTTCTACATGGGTCAAAGGTCAACAAAGGGATAAATACATACATTGCAGTGTTGAAGGTCTCGATCGAGGTCTTGATCTCGGTCTCGAAACCATTTTTTTCAGGTCTCGGCGATTTTGAGGTCTCAAAATGTAGAGGTCTCGGTCTTGTCTCGTGCACAGGTCTTGAGTAGTCTCGGCCGAGACCTTGCCGAGACCAATCAAAAACTCCTGAATGTTTGAAGTTGACTATTTGATTAACCACTTTTGGCTAATGATTTATTGCCTGTATGACCAGGCAATTCATCACCAGCAGCATTACAGCATAAACTGTGCATGTCTTTAATATTTGTTAACGAATCTCTTGTCACTTAAAGGCCCTGTACACTATTGGTAAGATTCACACATAACTTACATGATTTAAAGTAAGTAATGGTAGAAAGGATTCCTTAAAATATTTCTGCCTAAAATGCTATCGTTTCTGAGAAGTGAGTAAAACAATAGTTTTTATCACGCGCGATATTTTGAAAAAAAACAGAAAACACATTAGGTCTCTTTTCACTATTTTCTCGTGATCTCGATTCTGACCAATTGAGCTCAAACTTTCACAGGTTTGTTTGTTCATGCATATCTTGAATCACACAAAATGTGGACACTGATTTTGAGCTGTTACCAAAAGTGTACAATACCTTTAATGTGTGTGCATCCATTGAGTGGCAAACATGTATGTACGACATAGCCAACACAACAGGCAAGTTGTATAGACCCTGTAACATGTAACATCCCATGTTTACAAAAGAGCCACAGAGCCTGCAGGCATGATTGATATTTTTCGGAAATTGCACAGTCTAATTTTGATCAACTTTTGATATAAAGAAAGGGAGCATATCTCAAAACTTGTTCAGCTGTTATTTTTATAACTCTTTAATTAACCCTCCTACTGTTTGACAATTTAATATTATCCGGTTTGGTTTTGAGTGATAAATACAACAGAATGGATTATAACCTATCAAACTGAATTGATTGTATAATGTTTTGAACGCAAGGACACAGTTAGTTCAGTATATACACAGTCAGTTGTACAACCATATTCTACACAATCCAGGCAGTTGATTCTAAAATAGTTAGTCAACTCACTTGAAATTGTAACAATGGTAGGAGGGTTAGTGTTGAAGTTGTGACATAAAATGTAACATTATATGCAGTGGTCTAGACCATGTAACCTTTGTTTACAGAGTGACCTTGTAAATTGCATTTATTATTATGATGTACTGCCCCTATCCTGATTGCCACATAGGGTGTATACAAGGGGAATCCCCTTTTAAAACCTGGGTGAGCAATCACAAAGGAAGCTTCAATTTCAGCATGTCATGACTGTTTGTACATAACACGTCATGCACGTACACATTATATATGTCTGTGTACATTTACTGTAAACGAGCAAAACCCCACAATGAGAAATAAGTTGTCCCTGGAGAATTTTTCTTCAATTTGACAATTTTAATGTACAAGTTCATGTACATATGCGCATCCTTTCTGTGAATAATTTGTTTGGAACTGTTGACAGTAATGAACAAACTGGACAATTTTGCTCAATTATCAAAAATGTAGATAATAAACCCTTTCAGACGCGGAACGCACCTCCGCAAAATGCGCGTCTACCATTTCCACCATTTTGGAGTCAATTCCTTTGTGTACATTTTGACTCCCAAAATGGCAGACAGGATAGGCACGTGTAAGTACACTGTGCGTCATGCAAGGGGTCAATTTGTGTATATTTAAAGTCCTGAAGACAATCAGAGCATAATGATCGAAACGTTGAGTTGACCACAGGTTCTTTTCAGAACTGCCACAACTCATGCATGGAGAGATTATTTGATGGTGTTACTGCAAACCTTACTAGACTCTATTTAAACAACCGAGTTCTTGCTGGTAATAAATTAACTAAACTGCAAAAACTTTCTCATTGATTTTGTGCAGTATTTTGGAGGAAACTTGTTGTGCTCCCATTGCTTCCTGAAAAACAACATCATCATTGCAGAACAACAAACATGTTTCATGTACCGTTTCTGATGTCATAGTTTTTTTTATTAAGCTTGGGCAATCACATGAAAAAAAATGATGTAAAAAGTGCAATAAATTGAGGAATAAAACAATGAGATCTAAAAAAGAAAAAACCGAAAAGTATGAAAATATAATATGTTGGTGATGAAATTCTTCAGACAAATTGCTGTCTTCTCAAATGCATTGTGATAATTGTATGATAATAATTGGTTTGCGGTAACACCATGTGTGTATCTACTTGCCAGGTAGAGTTTGTTCTTAGAGAACTGTCTTGCTTAATTCTACTACCGCGGAGTAGATTGTTCGGGTGTTCGGGAGACTTCTCAGTTCTGAAAAGAACTGTCCTGTTTATTAACTATTACCTGGGCAGAAGGTATAGAAATAGGCTGGGACTACTACTTTAGCTTATAGGATCGTAATTAACTGTACTACCGCGGAGTCAGTTCTTGGATTGGTCTCAACGTTTCGACTAGCTTGCTCTAGTCATCGTCAGGAGACTCAAGAACAAACTCTACCTGGCAAGTAGATACACACATGGTGTTACCGCAAACCAAATATATTGATACCTCACCATGCAATGCCTCAAATCCTATATATGTATGATAATAGAAACGATGATTAATACCACTGGTGGCAAACATTACTATCGATGCACTCTCCTGCCAAATTGGCCCATGCCACAAAATTCCACAGGAGACTGTGGAGACTAAGTCCACAGTACCCAGGCCATGGGGTTTCTACATAATACCAGCCGTACAAACAGAAGAAACCCTAGCTAGCCTGGAAGGTATGGACATGCACTTGTCTTTTACAAGACCAGAATCAAAATTGCGAAATATCTTCTTGACACAGTTAAACATGCATTTAACTGTTTTTATTTAGACAAGCACTAAGACATGTAAGAGAAAATTTATCTCCAGAGTATTTTCATGGGTGTTAAGTATACTTCATTACTCAATAGAATTGAAAGGTATTTTATCCGACTCAAAGTCAACATTTGAACATAATTTGTTTTTGTCCCAAGATATTACACAGTGAGGTACTATTATTCAATAAACATAAGACCGTCAGAATTGTCCGGTCATGATTTTACTGGCCCAACATTTAAACTACTGGGCCTGTGGTCCAGTGTAAAATATGAGCACTGGTGCGCTTTGAGGCAGTCTGTGGTACCAATGTGTAGAAGGAATAAGCTAACATAAGCTTTGTTGGCAAACCTATCGTTAGTCTGCTATAATGTGTTATTACAATAGCAGGCAGTGAAACGGGAATTTTTAATTGTTTGCTGAAGTGTGTAATATCTACCGGATGATAGGATGTGCATTTACTGGGGATTTACACATGTATCAACAGTGGTTTTGTTTGTCACTATACCAAGGTTCCTCAGGGAATGAGTTTAAAGAAAATCTCAAGTGTATATCTTCTTCTTCTTCTTCTTCTTCTTCTTCCTTTTGAGTGCAGCCTTCAAATCATTATTGCGGATAAACGCACTGCACGACACACCGGGGCAAATCCCTTCTCTTAGCGATAAGTGTGTACTGGGGTCTTTTACGTGCATTGAGAGTTTTTATAACAAAACACGGGACCTCAGCTTTACGTCCCATCCAAAGGACGAAGCAATAATGGTTAAGTGTCTCACTTAAGGACACAAGTATCAAGACTGGGTCTTGAACCCACACTCTGCTGATCAGAAACACCAGAGCTTGAGTTCGGTGCTCTTAACCGCTCGACCATAACACGCCACCTTTAGTAATCAGTTCTACTAAAAAAGAAAGATGAATTTCTACTTACTGCTCACAAAGGTCAGTAGCTGTGGCCTCTGTCTGCTGCAACACACTCTCTCTTTCTTGAAGTTCGCAAACCAGGCTCCGCACTTGATGTTTAAGTTCAAGACTGTAATGCGGTTCCTGCAAGAAAAGGCAAACAGGGAACAAACCAAAAGAACCTGATAGTGAGAAATATTTATAGCCACTTTGCAAACTGTGCTGTATGTTCCAAAGTGTCTGTTTTCCTGTCTATTGGATGCCTTAAAGATTGACCAACAAAGTCGTGGGAAAGTTTTCCCTGTGATAACAGTATTCTTTCTGCTGGGACCTCTGATCGACAGTTTCAATAACCTGCTAATTGTTCCAATTACCTGATCGTAAATTTGAAAGACCTACATGTATTCACCATTTTCATGATGACCTGATCAACAATTTCAATGACAGCAAAGTAGATATACACATGGTGGGTGTTACCACAAACTGAAAAATACAATTTTTAATTACCTGATCAACAAATTCAATGACCTGATCAACAAATTCAATGACCTGATTTACAATTTCAATGTCCTGATCAATATTTTCAATAACCTGATCAACAACTTCAAAGACTTGATCAACAATTTTAATGAACTGATCAACAATTTCAATGACTTGATCAACAATAAAATGACCCGATCAACATGTTTAATGACCCGATCAATAATTTCAATGATCTGATCAACAATTTAAATGACCCGATCAACATTTTCAATGACCTGATCAACAATTTCAAAGACTTGATCAACATTTTTTAATGACCTGATCAACAATTTCAATGACTTGATCAACAATTCAATGACCCGATCAACATGTTCACAACATGTTTAATGACCCGATCAATAATTTCAATGATCTCATCAACAATTTAAATGACCCGATCAACATCTTCAATGACCTGATCAACAATTTCAATGATGACCCGATCAACATTTTCAATGAGCCGATCAATAATTTCAATGACCTGATCAACAATTTTAATGTCCCGATCAACATTTTCAATGAGCCGATCAATAGTTTCAATGACCTGATCAACGTTTTCAATGACCTGATCAACAATTTCAATGACCTGATCAACAATTTCAATGACATGATCAACATTTTCAATGACCTGATCAACAATTTCAATGACCTGATCAACAATTTCAATGATAACCCGATTGTAAATTTGAGTGATGACCTGATTGGCAACCATCCATATGTATCAATATGAAATCATGATCATACAGTTTGAACTACCTGATTTGCAACCGCCAGTTCATCCAGTTTTCTGGACAACTCTGCAACCTGCTCCTGGTGTTTATGATTCAGGTTTTCTACAGTAGTGTCATATTCCCCACTGCACGCATTCAGTTGCTCCATTAATGTTGTTTCAATTTTATTGCGGTTTTCTCTCTCTTTCTTCAAGTCTTCCATCAAACTGGTCACTTTCTCCCGCTCTGCCTGAAGCTGGAGCAAGACATCCTGAAGAGCTATGTTTGTTTTCTGTACTACAGTTGTTGGGCTCAATGGAAACTTATTTTTGCTTCTAGTAGTGTGAGCAGCCTCCTGCTCGCCAGCTCCAGGGAGAGATTCTCCTGGCCTCTTGAAGGCGAACTCTGGTTCAACTTCTTCCATCGTTTGCCCGACAGCAGCACCTTTCTCAGATGGGTCTGTCTGCGGACTCTTACCAGACCTACTGTATATTGACAGCATGGTCTGCAGCTCATTATTGAGGGATAGCAAGTCTTGCTTCTCTAGTTGAAGCTGTTCCATTCTCTGTTTGAAATGTTTCAGCTCTGCCGCGGACTTCTGAAGCGCTTGCTCTAGATCTGCATTCCTTGTCTTAAAGTCCAGTCTTGTTGCTTTGATATCCTCGATGTCATTGTTGAGTTGTGTCACAAAGGAGGGTGGATCAGCCGCTTTAGATTTATCAGATGCAATGGAAACAACAACCTTTAGCGATTAGAAAACAAACATCAATGTTGTTATTTGAGATAATTATTTCATTCACAGACAACTTTTTTTGTTTAATCTGCAGGCCTGGAATTTCATCTTTGATAGGGCAAGGCCATTTTCTTTTTGCAAAATCTATGGGAAATTTTTGAAGTGGCACCAATACCAAGACCAGGGGCAACAGAGGCCATGGCCTTCAGGGACTTTCTGTTATTTCAGGCTTTTTATTGGATTGGATAGAGCAATAAAATAATATGTAAATAAAGCGCATCCTGAAATACCTCTTCATGACTGCTTTTCAACTCTTGCTCCAACTGTTCAACCTGTTCCTCCAGTGCTTTTATTTTTGTTTCGGCATTCGTTGTTCCTTCATTTGAGTTACCTTCCTTTGTTTTCTGCTGAATAACAAAAAACAAATTCAAGTTCAGAACTTGGGACCATTTAGGTAAGACGAGAGCAGGATGGCCCTGTTTATCGGTTTAACGCTCCAGCTGTCTGACCATTCAAAGGGTCGTATGGAAAAAAAGTGAAATCCTAGGAAGTTTAAGCAAAGCGTAAATGTATTTACTTTGGAGTGAAACCATTAAGGAAAAGCAAATGCTTGAATTCGTAAACGATTTAAACGATGAAGAAAATTCTGCAAAGTCTGCAGATTACATGTGAAACTTTGTGAAACTTAAAATGCTACAAAGTGCTTCTTGCAAAGTCTCAGAGACCTAGTGTACACTCAAGAAAATGGCGGTTGAGTATCACAGCGCGCAACTGGCATTTAATTCCTCAAACCGGTAGAGCTGCTCGTATTTTGATTTCCGACACTCTCTTATTTGTGCAGCTTTACCTGCCAAACGACACTCATAAACATTGCCATTTGTTGGTCGTCCTTTTTCAAGGTTGCCCTGACCCAGCCTTGAAAATTGACTAGTAAATACTCCACATCTGGGGCAATTACTCCTTTTTGTTCATACCAAACGAAGTAAACACTATATAGTCTAGCAAAAGCTAAAATGTAAGAGTGAATACTTTCAGATTTAAGCCAATGCTTTTCTAGTAATAGCATTTGCTTTGTTTTCTTCATACGGATGCGAGTAAATGCTTAAAAAATAGTAGTAAAAGCAAATTATGCTATAAAAAAAATTCCATACGACCCATTATCATTCAGTAAGATTTTGAATGATGTGGAGAGTCATTTCTGACAAAAGCAAGCAACTGTGGAAATGCCAGCCTGCAATATGGTATCATCCGACTAGTGAGTGCACCAAAACATTACACAAACATACAAGTGTGTAAACACCTGCAATCGGGGACCTCATATTTTCCCTCTTTTGTTTGTACTTATAACTTATTGGCAACAGCTCCCACTGGTTTTGTATATTATTTCCAACTGGGGAACTTCACCTAACTATTGTCTTCTTTTGTTATAGGTCCCAGGTTTGAATGTGTATACCTACCCACCCCACACCCAAATGTATCGCCAATCAGGGACCTCATATTGTCCCTCTTTTTTCTGTACTATGAGTTATTGGTAACAGCTCCCATTGGTTTTGTACACCTACCCATACCCACATTATGTTATTACTGTAAATCCAGCACTTCTCTTTTTACTCTCCTCTGTTGTTTGGTCTTAGTTTTCAGCGACATCCCCATTGGTTTTGTATACGAAAGCGAAGCAAGGATATCCTCACTCTCTCAAAACACCCAAATCACTTTTGTTAAACAGGTAAACACGCCCACACATAAGCATGATTATTTCAGTGCACAGTTGTACCAACATACACAACCAGTCCAGTGCAGTTCAATGGTTTCATTGTTTTAATTCTAACAACCACAATTCTGTTTTCTTTTCTAACTCAATAGATTTTCATTATCATTGTAATACTTTTTTAAATGTAAGTTTATTAGTGTAAACCAAATAGTTTTTAGTCCTTGGACTTTTTGTTTAATGAAATAAATGAAACTGAAAATGAAATTTCCAGCTCACACAGTGATAATGACAGTTCCTTTCCTTCAATTTAAAGGGACCAGACTACTCTTTCCTTCCAGCCTAAGGCCGTATCCGAATTGGCGGCTACTGCTACGGCTAGGACTGTTGCTAAGGGTGTTGCTAAGGACGTCCTATACTTCAACGCATGATGACATGGAAATCTAGCCGTAGCCGTAGCTGTAGCCGCCAATTTCGGACACGGTCTCAGTTTGGTTACATTGGGATGAATGGCAGAATAGCAAAATGGCCACACCATAACAAAGGTCTCTTGACTCTTCTTAACTACTCCAGTGCACTCTACAGTATCTCAACACTCAAATGTTTGGACATCGATAACATTGATATGCCTGATCCAATGGTACAGCAATTCGCCCTAGTTTTGACCGCGTGATGAGGGCATATATGAACCAATTTCACGTGAAGCAAAACAAGTAAACAAACTGTTTGGTTTTTGTTCATTGTTATTATTATGTTATTGTTAATAAATGTATTTCGTCATTGATGCAAGAAAACTACATACAGGCCATTAAAATAAGATGAAATTGTTGGCTAATTGGGCTACAAGACATTCCCTGATGAAAGCGCCTCCATGCAGTCAAATGGTCAATTCATTTACATTTGGTGCTTGATATGGGGCGTGGTGTCATCCCCTATTGTGTCTTTATTGTGTGCTTGGAATCTCAGGAATTCTTCACAAGATTGTTTTTAAGTAAGATTTGAAACTTTGCATGGTGGGAATACGATATGGAAAGGTTTGCGGTGACACCATGTACATGTAATAATCTCTCTATGTGAGTTGGGGGTGGTTCTGAAAAGAACCGTTGGTTTCAACCGTTTCGATCAGTGCCTTTCTCAGAAGACGATCAGAGCATATTTCTTTACAATAGAGAGATTATTACATGTACATGGTGTTACCGCAAAGATTGTTTTTCTTTTTGGGGGTAGGCCTATTTCTTTACAATAGAAAAATAGTGTGTTAAAGTATGGGAACATTAGGGGGGGGGACTCTCTGCCCCCATATCGGGCATGGTATAGTCAAAGTCAGACAACTCCCTGAATATGGTTTGGGAAGACATACCCCATTCTGGTATTCTTTCAACTCTGTCTCCAACTCGACCATGTGGTTTCTTAATTGAGTGACTTCGTCGTAAGCATTCTTTCGAATCTCCTTCAATTTCTCCTTGGCCAGTTTGCAGGTGTTTTTCCCCTTGGTGAAGTCCTCCATACGTGACTCGATGGTCTTTGTCATATCAGCTAGTTGCCCTGGATTATAAACAAATACACATCTTGACAGTTCAAGGCTCAATTTCACAAAGAGCTACGATGATCTAAAGATGTGTAACTATCTTAATTGCTAAGAAAGTGTGATATCACAATACACATCACTATTTTAAGACTGACAACTAATCTTAAGATGTATCTGAGTGCTTTGTGAAGGCTTGATTTCTCAAAGCACTAAGACCATGGTAAGCAGTTTGCAACTGCTAATTCTATTTTTTCAAAGTAAAACTGAACAAAGGTAGAATGGACTGGAAAGTTTCCTTGTAAAATGTAAACAGCCAGAGTCCACTTTGTGTTTTACTCTTGTAAAGATATGGCCCTCTCGTGAGAGCGGTAGAAATGTACTTCTTGGGAAGGGAAAAGCAGTTCATCAGTTGATCCAGAGATACACAATGAAGTTACAGGGATGATTGTAATTTAAATTTTTGATCACCACTTTATTTCTTCTACTCCTCACTCCTTCATAATCAGTCTCCGACTGATCTCCTGTCGACACGTAATCATATTTCTTTGCTTTATTATTATTTTCATTCCAGAGTAAAGTATTATTTTCAAGCATACGGCTTCATGCAAGGCCAGTCAATGAGTTTAATTACAATACTTCATCTACTGTCCAGATAATCCTACATCACTTCAACTTTCCCACATTTTTAACCTTATCTGCCCCGGCCTAACCGAAGAACCCCTTTCCCCTTCACAACAAGTACATTTGTACCGTTTGCACTCAAGGCCATATATTTTACACTCTGTAGGTTTATTAAATGATTTAAGGTCTGTAAACGTTTGGTAATTACTAACAAAATTAATGGCAAATAAAATCTTACTTGGTATAACCTCTATGGTATAACAAGCTCAGCTTCTGATAGTATAAAGCATTTTGAGAATCTTTTCACTTTAGAGTAATGTGATTATGGAAAAAGACATCAGTTTTTATCCAACAAATTTGAATCTGAGAAGTGTTTCTGTCAGAAACATTTCTCAGATTGTGTATTCCAATTGCAGATTATTTTTCCAGCGTGGACATAACCGCGCCAGATTTTCGGTAATATCTCAAAAACACTACACCTTTTTGAATTTCACAGGTTAGTTGTATGGTATATATCTATAACTATAAATAGGATTGAAACAAACAGTGGGTTCCAATTACCAAACATTACAATCCCTTTTAAGTAGGTAGTACATTTGTGCTGTGATAATTTGTACATGATGTAGTTCAAAGAATAATTAGATTTCAGATTGTGTACCTTTCAACATTTGGTTCTCTTCTTTCATGGCACGTACGGTGTTCGCCAACTGTTCATACTGCATGATTGTGACACAGTTGGTTCCTCCATTTGTTGGCGATGTTGGATGAGAGAACTGAGACCGGAGCTGTTGCTGGTGATCAGATTGTTGTTGGTTCCCTGGTCCAATGTTCCCATTGTCCAGGGAGGGTCTCGGGAGAATAACAAAGTCGGACTCGGCTGCATTGGAACCATGCATGGGATTACTTCTTGGTTGCAACGGCATTGTTGTACTTGTAACCTTCAGTTTCACCTTCAATCAAGTCATAATATTAATAAGAATAAAACAAAAAAGCCAATAAAATTATGATCGGATAAAACAAAACAGACAAGGAAATGAGGTTTGTTTTGCTAATTGTCTCATGAGTCATACTCAGTCATAGTCATGTAGGAGTACTATTGTTCCGTCCCAACTTGACAATTGTCCCAACAATAGTTAGGACTGGTCCCAACTTGAGTGTTCAAGTTGGGGAGTCCCAGCTGTAGTTGGGATCGCCCATAGAACTAGAGTTCTATGGGAAAGCATCCGCGAAAGGAACCGTGATCGATTGTGGGGACTGCAACATGCGGGCGTGGATCTCCCCCTCAACAACTTGTTCATTAATTATGTGGGTATTGGGCCCAGTTTTGTCTTCAGAATAGTAGATGAGTGTGAAATTTGTCTTTATGTGCCAGTGGTTTTGGTGCCAACCTTATCAAAAAAGCAAAACCAAAAGGAGGTGTGGGAATAATTACTCCACCTTATTTTACCCTGATAAAGTCTACTGTTTTGTTCGACCTTAATTGTTTTCTTTCTGGGATTCTGCTATCACAAACAACCAACCTGCAATGCAGATGAGATTTCTCCCCTGCTTGCTCTTTAGGCTTAGTCCTAGCATAGAGAAAGATCCTACTGTAAACTCAAGTTGGGACCAGTCCCAACTATAGTAGTTGGTGCGATTGTCAAGTTGGGGCGGAGCACTATCAGTCACTACTAGTAATACTACAAACCAATATCAGCCACCGGTTGTCAAATTCTAGGCCTACAGCTGTGACATTGCAAAAAATACAATGAACAGCCACAGCTAGCTTATGAAGCTAGTCACACGCTAGCCATCATGGAGGAAGGAATTGAAGTAAAACTTACCTTTTATTTTGTTGGCTTTATTTAGATTTCACCTGAAACGATCACCATGCTGCCATGCAAACCTAAATAATCAGAATGTGAACGGAACTGTCTTCTGTGCAAATCTCATTTGGTTATTACCATCGTTCCAAAAATAGCGCGTGTCAACAAGTAAAATCCCAAGCAAGTATCAAGTAACCTGCTGACATTGTGTTTTCAAATAAATGTTTCGAAATTTTATGTGTCAAACAGGGATTTCCCCCATCCTCGTCTATGACACGGTAATGGTTGGTAGCATTTCCGGTTGCTCATGTTTTTGCTCTTGCAAGAGACAGGGTACCATACACATTGAACGGCCTTCGTTGAACGCAAGACCGACCCCCGAATTAGCCTTTTTGAGATATGGCGGACACTATAAGAGTGCACTGGTTGGTTTGGATGTATATAGTATACAGAAAAATTTACCCAAATCAAACAGTGTTATAGTAATGTGTCCGCCATATCTCAAAATGGCTTATAGTCTTGGTGCAAGACCTTCTCTTGTTGATTTGTCAACATTTTCTCCACGAGAGGGCGCTATCAAACGAAGGCACGAAGGGTGCACAGGTATTCGCTCGTCCCCAGCGCCTTGCCTTAACCAAAGGCGCTGGGCCGATGGGCAAACGACGTATCAAGCACGCTCATTGGTATATTATCCCAAAAATGCTCAGTCCCATCATGCATCACGCTCACACTGCTATGCACTGCACGCATGACGTACTTCCTGAACAAGAATCTGTGCAAGCTGATTAGCCCATCCCAGCGGTCCTGGATATATTTTCAGACAACTAAACTTAAGATTTCTTTTCAATTTTTGGCAGGTCAGGCGTTTGAAATTTTTGATAATTACCCCAGAAAAAAACTCCCCCAGATTTTGCTTTTTCCAATACCGACTTGCTGCCAGTTTTTATTGAGGCACTCCTCTAATTCCCACTAGCCAAATAGGACCAACTTTAACGCCTAAATTTATCAAATCTCCTCAAAAGTTGAAGCACAGAGCCCCCAGGTTCTGGTAGATTGTTATAATAGACAGTTTATTAATTGCATGACCCCCAAAACGTTATTATTCAAAAGATTTTGACAAATCAACAAGAGAAGGTCTTGCACTAAGACTAACCCCCGAATAGCCAGCCGCATTATTCGCGGAATGGCAGCCGGTGATTTTTCCCCCAGCGCGGTAAAGGCCATTATTTGCATTATTGACATCCATATTTGGTTAATTTCATTGAAAAGTGGTTTTCTGTAAACATTTAAAAATGTCCTCTCTTATCTGGACAACTGAGGGCGCTGTCGCAGTAATGTTATTTCAGGAAGACACTTGTTTTATTTCTATTGAAAAAATGAAATTGTGAACCCCAAAATTTGCTTGTTTAGAAGAATTGGAGAGAAAAGTTTGCTTTTTGGCATACTGCCATTAACTTACACACTAACAAATCACTAAAGCAGTTTACCACAGCGAAATAGCCTAAATTCTGTTGACTTTTTGTGCATAAACTAATTGCAAAATTGAGTTTTCTGCCTGACATATGACATGACACCTTTGCTCATGAATACGGAAATTTGCAATAGTATAAAATACAAAAAGGCACCAAAATACCCTCAAAAATGGCAAAACGAGAATTGAAAATGAGGTGAAATGGAACACAAAGGTGCATCTCCAAGGATTGCATACAAAAAAATCATTTCATGGAGCCTTTAAACTATTTTAATAAAGAAGAAGTAGTAGATTTGTAGATTTTTTTTTAAGTCGTAAATGTTCAGAGAGGAGTTCTCAAATATACTATATATATTGGTTTAAACAGAAAGAAGAAGGAAGTAACCTTGCCATTACAACAACAGAATCAATGTAGATCCATTTATCTGGGGATGAAACCTGTTATTAAAATGCAATGGGATTGGGGCATAATACTTTCTATTATTTTTTGCGGATTGTATACAAACCCTGAAGAATACTACCACATAAGCTGCTGTCGTCAAAAGTATTTCCTGATGAGGAACTATTGATACTGTTATGGGTAATAAAGGGTCCAGTCGAGAACAGCATTACGCTGTAGCTTAATTTCTGCAGGGGGTTGCCATTGTCACAATAATTTGGGGACCAGCACTTTCTCGATCATTATTGAAGACGTTGTTACCTGGCCCCAATTTCACAAACAGTAAGCTAATAACAACGTATGCTTACCAGAATAAGGTTACCAGCCAAACTACCATGTCACGTGTACACTTTGTGACTGGTATCCTGCTCATTTCTACTTAGCAGAAAATTGCTGAGCAATATTTTCTGCTGAAACAGCTCTGTGAAATTGGCCCCAGATCAGGAGAGTTTGGGTGCCCTGACCCTGTGAAATTGAATTCTGCAATAGCTGTCGACTTAATTGGAATAATTATTGTACCCTTTATATTGGGGAAACCATTTCAACTCCACTTTAGGTTACATGTAAAACTCATTGGGAGAGTTTGACAGCAACCTACAGGCTTTACTATTGGTGAAATTTGGTTCCTATGGTGGAGTGTAGTTAGCCCTATTATTGTATTAGGCATACGTGGCTATTATAATAATAATCATGGGAGATGATGATTACCGTACATTCAACATCTGATACAAATTAAATCGGAAACGTTCAAATTGAACTACTCTTGCAATAATAGTCTCAGGGCGATTTTCTTTCTCACTTTTGCCTTGAGGGGACTTCTGAACTTATCCAAAAGGTTTTTTCCTTAACCTTTACGTTAAATATATATTTAACGTATTAAAGGCACTGAACACGTTTGGTAATTGTCAAAGACCAGTGTTCTCACTGGGTGTCCCAACATATGCATAAAATAACAAGCCTGTGAAAATTTGGGCTCAATTGGTCATCGAAGTTGCAAGAAAATGATGAAAGAAAAAACACCTTTGTTGTACAAATTTGTGTGCTTTCAGATAGGAATAAAAACTTCTTGCAAGAAGTTTATATTATTTTAGTGGGAAATTACCTCTTTCTCAAAAACTACGTTACTTAAGAGGGAGTCGTTTCCTACAATGTTTTTACGTTCAACAGCTCTCCGTTGCTTGTTAAAAAGTAAGTTTTTATGCTAATTTGTTTTGAGTCATTACCAAACGTGTACGATACCTTTAAAAGGTTGTCTATTACAAATTAAAGATTTATATTGACAACATTATTTTGCATCTGCATAAAAATTATTATTAGTTCTTGAATGACGAAAGTGGTTAAATTTTTGTTCATGTAAATGTTTGCAATTTTAAGATTACGATAACTTGCATATTTATTTTAACTTTATTTTTTTAATCTTGATTACTGAAATCAGAAAAGTAGCTAGATCAAGAATGACCATCAGTGTCTCAACATTCATTTGCGCTTACTTTGATCATGGAGGAATAAGCGCTCCACGCTTTGATGACGTAGAATATTAGTGACGTAATGCTCCTTGTGATCTAGCTTATTTTATTGTACAGCGCCCTCTCGCAGCAAAATCCTTTGAAATTAATTTCGCGCCGTTTGCCATTATTTTCTGTGCGAAGATCGACGACATCTTGAGTTATTGTCTTCGTTATTTTCATCTCACTGCGATTTATGGTCACCTTTTTTAAGTCTTTAGAATCATTGTTCAGTTCTGCCTGTTTCTAGCTGTATATATTCGGTTAACTCTTCTTGATAGGTAAGAATATAATTCAGTGTTATTTGACCTAAATTAAGGAAGATAAATTGGTGGCATGCAGCTGAAAATTTGCCACAATGCCTTGGGCAGTGTGCCGTATTTATTCAAAACCATTACTGAAAACCAACGCTGATTGGCTCCCAGAAGTGACTGCTTTGCGTGCATGCTTGTTAAAATTAAAATCTTCCGAGAACTTTTATGACGCTTATAGTTTAGCGAATGCAAGTTTGACATGATCCCTCTTCAAACGAATCAGGTCTGATACAGAGATATTTCGCAAGATCAAAAAAGAATATGACTTGATGCCTCTATTTTGCCGGCTACCATTGACCCATTGATGACCGCACGGGTAAATTGGATCGAAGGATTTTTTAGTACACGGTGCTTATCAGTGGTGCGAAGGGTAAAATCGAAATGACATTCGTGCATCAATTGAAGTTAAAAGAAGTATTAAAATCACCTTCGATTACCCTGACATGCCTCAAGCAAAATATTTTTTTTTTCTGATGTAAGAATTAAAGGACTGGAATGACCAGGTAAAGCACAGTTTCTTCATTGTAGGCCTATCTGATGTTGCTACAAAAGCTTATGCAGATATTTTTGACTAATTAGTCATTAAATTGCTACAATTTATTTTCCTGTCTGAATATTTTGATGACATTTTCACAGATCCAAATATGAAGGGTGAGATCAACTGTAACTGGCTGGGTACTCTTGGTACACTGAGCTTTACTGTGCTCATCATGAGATCACTTATGGTCAGGCAAATTCAGATCCTGTGCTCCATCCAAACTCAAGGTGCGTACACAAAACACCATTGTGTGCGTTGAAGATGCATGATAATAATAACCATATTAATGCAGATGGACATTTCGAGTGCGCCATGTTTGCCCTGAATGGAACCCCCTGACGTCTGTCACGAATGACACTCTGACGTGTGTCACAATTGACATTCCTGACGTCTGTCACGAACCCCTGACGTCTGTCACGATTGACACTAGTGACATCTGTCACGAATGACAATGATACTCCTAGACGTCTGTCACGAATGACACTCCTGACGACTGTCATGAATGACACTCCTGATAATAATAATTATATTTAATGCAGATGGACATTTCGAGTGCACCAAGTCTGTCACGAATGACACTCCTTCAATAGATTCAATTAGTTTTCGATAAAAACTGATTTTTCCATAACCACCAGGCTTGAATTTGTAGGAAAATTCCACAAGACTCCAGGGCTTGTAGTCCAAAGTTTTTACTGAACCAGAAATTTGTTAACAAGACCAGAATCAAACAGAGACAAAACTGTTGTCTGTAAACAGGTTTTCATATAAACTGTTTCTCATTGGAAAAACAAAACACTAAGAGAACATTATTTAATTTGTCTTATGGGTAGCTTCAACACTCAACCGAATTGAAAGATCAAGTTAACATTTCGTCACCGACGCCACGAACAGACACACACGTAAATACCAATAAAAAGTAGCAATCGGAGAAAACAGCATTTAAAGTTGAAGGTTTTTCTAAACCAAGCTTTCGTACAAATTCCGGGGTATTTGCAACCAGTTTTCTTACAGTGGGGACTTGATGCTTTGAACTTAATATATACGGTGCTTTTTATTGCTTTTTGTCCTAAATTAATAAGCAATAAAGTAAGAAAGGTTTGTGTCAGTTCGTGGCGACGAAAATTTACGCAACCAGGCCTTTTCCGTCGCCACGAACTGACACCATCCAATGTATTACAATGCGTGTGTGTCAGTTCGTGAAAATGTAGGTCACGCGCGCGCTACACACCAAGGTTGGTGTCAGTTCGTGGAAACGTTTTTTCACTTTTGAGGTTTGTGCGCGCCGTGTGTTGCAATGGTAAATTGAACCTTTGTGTCAGTTCGTGGAAACGAAAAGTGTCAGTTTCGGTGCAAAGTTGCCTAGCCTCATCATCGTAATTAAAAAAGCAAAGCTCCTGAAGCGTCGAAACTTCATGAAATTGTAGGCCATGGTTAACATTGTCTAAACATGCACAAAACTGAAAACTAAAAAAAAAGTGGTTTTGTACACATGGTGTCAGTTCGTGGTGTCGGTGACGATTTGAACATAATTTGTCTTTATTACAGAATACCTATTGATGAGGTATTCTTAATCAACTTGAAAACACAAGACTGACGGACTTGGCCGACCTTGAGTTTACTGGCTCTCGCTAAAATCACTGGCCTCGGGCTTGCGTTTCAGTGCAAATTTCGAGCCCTGAGAAGTGGGCAAGACAATATTAAAGAATTAAAACAAATACTAAGCCATTTTTAATTTTTTTTAATTGCAGGACCCGTTTTGGAAAGACATTTCCTTGAGCTTCAGACATTGCAACCAGCGAGAAATTGACACATTGTTCCCAGGTTACGCGTGAGTATGCCCTTAACCACCTTACGCCAGGGCCTGATGAAGCACAAAAAGTATGCTATTCACCCCATAAAATTATGTTTACCGGAATTAGGTTACCAGCCAAAATACCATGTCACATGTAGCATTTGTGAAGTGTAACCTGCTCATTTCTGCTAAGCAGGAATTATCAAGCAATTTTCTGCTAACTGCAGCTCCATGATATTCGGCCCTGATGGAGCGTATGCACACATTTAATTCAGTGTTATGTACACCACACCAGCAGTATTGTATTGTAAGGTAAAAGAGATAGTCCTCGTTTGACCGTGTTTGTTGACCCCAAGAGGGGTTACGTTTTATGAATGAGTGGAACTTTCCGAAACAAAACTTCAGATACTAGCTTATTCCTGCTAGTTTTCTGGAAAAAATATATTATAGGAGCCTTATACACAGAATAAATTTGAGTCGAAAGAAGGTGAATTATTTTGTCAATTTTAAGGTTGGAGGTAGCAGGATAGTTATGCTCGAACTATCCCAGGGAGTGGTCGCCCCTGCCCATGCCAGCCCAAGGTCTAAAGCACAACCGGGACCTCGGCAAAAACTACATTGAGAAACACAGATTGTATGAAACATTAGGGTGGGTGGTTGGGGACTTGGAAAACATCTGTTTTGAAATGATGAGTGTCTTATGTTGTTAGAGAGGGCATCAGGAGACCCTTTTCATCACCGATTCTTTTGAAGAAAATACCATTCATGCAATGCAACCAGAGTTAGGAAAGAGACAGATTTGAGACCAAAATACATTCCTCTAAAACACTCTAAAGAGATCAGCCTCTGGTACCATCTTTAATTGCTGCAATGTCCAGGATGTGTTGATCATCTAGCTGAATGAAGTGAAGGCACTTGATCCAAGCCTTCTCTCTGCCGAGACGAACGTACTCCATGGGTTTCCATGTGACTGTCTGCCTGCAGAATCATGCCAAGAGTGGGGTGGTCAGCAAGCTGCAGCCTAGCTGCCAGCAGGTCATACTTGCGGGGGTGTCTGTGAGACTCGTGGCCTAGAGAAATCACCTGCCAAGTGCTGGTTGGACCTTGCCGGTAAATGTGGCCCTCTGACGCCTGGGGGTGCATGAGCTAAGAGCCTTGAGATTGTGGAGGGATGTGTGCAGTTGTCTTGTATGATGGCAACGATGGCATGGCTTTTCATCGTAATCTGTTTGCTTCTTGCGTTTCTGACATTCTTGCCAAAGGGAGTATACTGAGGGGTGCTTTGTTTCATATGTGAATGAATGTGTCATGATCGAGGGGCTCAGGTTGGACAGTGAGAATTTCTGCATTGAGTGGGCAACTGAATGCCAACACTGCTTCTACGGAAAAGTGTGGTGAGGGCTATCTGAATGGAGGAAGGGAATGATGGTATGTCTATAATGTGTATTCTATGTGCAGGGGAAGAAATAGGGGGCGAGTGGTAAAGAGGGTGATTTTCTGGTTAGCCTTTTCTTGGAGAGGACTTTTCGGGGGCAATCTGAGAAAGGATGGGGGCTTACCTACAACGTGGCTGGCGTTCAACTGCACTTTTTGAACTGTGGGTAGAAAGTGCCCCTTTAGTTTTTGGGAATGATGTACTGGTAAGACTTATTATGATATATTTAGTGAAGGCAAAGGGCCTGGCTGTCCTTTATTGTTGTTTTGTGGTGTCAAGTTAGGCTGTTGGTGGAATGAAGATGTTGGCTGGGAGTTTAACTTGGAGATCATCACTGGGGACATGAAGCTGATGCAGAGGCATGCCAGCATACCTTTATCTAGTCGCAGCTGTCTTGAGGAAGGCACATTGATGGGCCCGTCGATGTGTTGTACTCTTTAGAGTATGCTAGATAATAGTACGTTTTGTAACAGCTTGATGTACCCACTGATCTCTTTGTTGAACACACATTCAATAGCTTCATTCCACCAGCTGTCTTCCTTGACGCTTCAAAACCGTAATAATCTACATACAGATTCTTTGAGTTTGCCGGATATATTGTGATAACTCTTACTGGTACATTATTCCTGGGAACTACTGAGGCACTTTCCATCCACAGGGCTGAGAGTGTGTGTGGTTCGCTTCAGTCATCGCATAGGCAACTAGCTTCTGTCTCGGCCTCTGCTTACCGCTGATGAGTCCAGACCCGAGATTTGGTTGGCTGGGGAGGATCCTTTGATGCCATTTACTCTTTTGCTCTTACTTCTGTACGTGGAATAGCAGAGTACTGTAATTCCAGCTTTTCCTTTTCCATTTGGATTTTCTGTTACCATGCTGTTGGTGTTGAGCATTTGGAAGTTCACTTGGTGTAGGGGTTTGAATTGTTTGGGTTGAGGTTTCCTTGAGGGTGGCATGTTGGTTTGCATGTGTGATGGGGTACTTTGAGGTGTACTTCTGGAAGCAGGGATGTGAGAAACTCATCAAGGACTCCGATTCTTTGGAAATACAAGTGATCCGCGTCATATACAAGGCAACTGGATCACCATTCCACCTTCGATTGGCTCCGCTGGCTCATGGCCTTACAGGGACTTTGTGGAGCATTTACCGGAAGGGACAATTGGTGCCTGGGAGGATGATTTCTCGGTCACTAGTCCACAGTCATCACCCGCAAGATGAACTGCCAGCAGCTAGGCTGCAGTTTGCATAGGCTACTTCATTCCTGACATGATTCTGCAAGGCATTGAGTCACCTGGAAGTTACATGGAGTCTGTTCCTCTCAGGAGAGGGAAGACCTGGATCAACTGTCTTCACCTCATTCAGGTCTTTGGTCAACACATCTTGTACATTGGAGTAATTGAAAGGTGCTATCACTCGCTTGTCTCTTTAGAGAGACCTGAGGAATTTATTTTTGTCTCAGCCCTGTTGACCTGACTCTGGACCCGGGGTAATGCATGGATGACGTTTTCTTCATCTGGACTCTGATGGAGTCGGTTCCAGTGTCTTCATTGGCTGCATGAAGCTCATCATTCTCAAAGTCTACCAAGTCTTAAACTGTGATTGCCGAGGTCCATCCATTATAAAACACAAGGCCCTGTCCCTCCCAAGTGCAATACTTATTAGTGCAATGTCCAATAGGTGCAATAGAAATAAATTATGTAAAATACAATCATCTCTAGTTCAATACTTGTATAAGTGCAAAGTTTTGAATTTTGTAATGTCTCAAGTGCAATCCAAATGTTTTTAGTGCAGCGGTGTAGCCAAGCTGGGCCTAAGGTTGTGGGTTCAGATCCCAACGAGTAATGTGCCTGCGGTCCAGTGAAAAAAATCCACAGGCGCCATGGATTTGTTTTCACTGGACTCGGGAAAATACCGAGTATATAGTTCTTTTCTCACATCACTCTATGGGTATAACAAAATAGTTTATCACCGATGCTCGCTGTTAATGTAGAGAATTCGAACTGCCTCTAGTTATCGGGTAATCTGAGCAGTCTTGTGGTAAGACTTCTGCTCTAGATTGGTAAAGGTCGTGGATTCGAATCCCAACCGAGTTATATGCCTGTGGAATTTTTTTTCACTGGACTCAGGAAAAGAATGTGTATGCAGTACCTTTACCAACACCGGTATATAGGTAAGACCAAATAATATGAAGCACCTAATATCTCTGCAAGCTGCACAGGATGGAGTTAATTGTAAATGTTCATGCCACAGACGTCCTGGTGACCGCAAATACACTTATTTGGTTGGTTAAATACTTTTTGGTTATAAAGTATGATGCGGACAAAAAAAGCGACCCGCCATTAAATAAAACATGGCGGCTGGTCCCCACTGAAAAGCAATGCCCCAGTGAAATATCTTGGCTATGCCGCTGATAAAGTGCAATGTTTGAAATTGTTTAACATATTATATTTGTAACTGACAAAACTCATAACAATTAATTTTGTTTACCCTTTTATTGCATCATTCTTAAATATGTGTAATATTTGTTCCAGTTTTTAAAGTTTTAAACCTAATATGTGCAATTTCTTTTTACTAGTAATATTGTTAAGCTTTTATATTTAGATCATTCTTAAACTGACAACGCTCATTCCAGTTGTTCAATTGCCTGAAATGTGAAATTTTAAATTTTTAATTAACACTTTGGAACTCAACTCAGCCTTGTAAATGGGATTGACACATAGGTTATACTAAACATGTTTGCTGATTGTCAATTAATCTTGCGGGCATGTGTGATAAATGAGATTGCTTTGTACAGCGTCTCGGGCTTGTAAACGGAATCAGCGCTTTGAAAAAAAAAAGGAATCACAGAAGGTTTATCAATATACAGCCAATCATAGAGGTGCAGAAGTGCAAATGAAACAAGAATAAGAACAAAGTTCCAAAATGAATAGGTTAAACAGTACTTTTAATTTAGTTCATATGCTCGTAAAAAGAAACCATGTCAAACAACATATTTTTTTCTGCAGCCACAATTGAATCTATCAAACTTTTCAAATATTGCTTGAGACATTTATTCAGTCTAATGGGGGGCCATTCAGAATGATCAATGTTTTAATATTCTGATTGCTTTTTTGATGTCAAAGAAGTAAGAAAGTGACACATAATGTGATTTTCAAACAAATGAAAATAACAAAAATCACAGACACTAATTTTTGAAGTAGAAAAATAGTAGTCAGGTGGGTAAAAAAATAGGATATCAAACATTGATAGCTCTGAAACGCACCAACTTTTTCAAGGTTCCCTTAATTGTTCTTTTTAAAGCCAAACATAAAGAACACTACACCTTTTTTTAATCTCATTTTATATTTTAATTGTACATTCCTTAATGTATTGTTTTACTTTAAACTTGTTTGAACCTTTTGTTATTTTAAAGAAAGTTATTTACCTTTACATTATTTGATGTTGGTAAGTTATGCATAGGAGGTTAAAAAAACCAACATGTGACCATACCTTTAAGTGGTTTATTCATAATAGAAATTAAGTGAAGAAACTTGTCAAACCCAACATACCCACATATGCATAAAATAACAACCCTGTGAAATTTGGGCTCAATTGGTCATCAAAGTTGCAAGAAAATAATTTCATAAAAAACACCCTTGTTGCACAAATTTGTGTGCTTTCAGATGCCTGAAAAAGTCTTTTTCAGATTCAAATATTTTATTGAGAAATTACCTCTTTTTCAAAAACTACGTTACTTCAGAGGGAGTCGTTTCTCACAATGTTTTTTACTATCAACAGCTCTTTTTTGCTTGCTACCAAGTAAGTTTTTATGCTAATATATATTTTGAGTATTTACCAAATGTGTCCAGTGCCTTTAATACTAATTGTATTTATATACCACACACATAGATCCTTGTCATTTGGTTGGTATATGCTCCAGAATTTAGTATAGAGTCAAATATGGATGCAAATTTATGTAAGACATTTCCGATGCATCGCAGCATCATTTGAAAAATAATAAGTTAGTGGACAAGGTTGGTGGTGTCTACAAGGAGTCCTCTATGTTGTTCAGAAGGTGTACTGAAAAAGTTTTCAGAGTGAGTGGACAAGTTCCCTTGCCTTTTCTTTGCTTATTGTGAAGAGCATTATAAATGACGAGGATCCAAGTGTGAGTGATATCAAACAAATGGAATGCATTTCCTTTGTGCATTGTTGCAGAATATAATCACTAATTGAAATTAGGCTTAATTCTGTGACTATATTCTGCATTATTGCACTCATATACATGCAATATTTGTATTATAATAATTTGGTTTACTGCAACAACATGTGATAATATTTACTTTGCAGGGGTGTAACCAGTGTTTGGCGGGGTGGGGTTCGTCCTCCGTTGCCCCCAAATAAGATTAAAAAAGCACAATGAATGGTTTGATACTTGAAACAGCCAAGAAAAAAGAACCAAAACAAAACCCAAAACCTATTAATAAAATATGTTTGATCTCAAACATTACAACCCCTCAACCAATTATAGCTAGTCTTTATTGACCTCAGTGAGGGCGCTGTTTTGGACTTGTGACGTGGTATGAAAGGGGTATATTCAGAGAACATAAAACAGTTATTTGATTTCTATGAAGCTTGTATTTTCGAAGCCGATTCATAGGTTTTTGGTTTGGATTATTCTTTTAACAAGTTTATTTACAACACATTTTATTAAATATTTTGTAATAAGTGATTCCTGTTTAAAAATTATGAAACAGTCTTATCCTTCTTAAAACTGATAAGTTTTATGTTTTTTACTGTCTTTTTAAAAAAATCTTGTAAATGATGTAGATAAACTTTAGAAATTTAAAAATTCTGTTTTCCATTAATAAATCTAGAAATTGATATAATTGAATGTCTTAACAACTAGGATTTAGAAGATAAGGTTGGTTTGATAAATACCTGCAGATTTCCAATTTCTATTAGCTGCCGGTTAATGAAAGAAGGTGAATTATTTTGTCAATTTTAAGGTTGGAGGTAGCAGGATAGTTATGCTCAAACTATCCCAGGGAGTGGTCGCCCCTGCCCATGCCAGCCCAAGGTCTAAAGCACAACCGGGACCTCGGCAAAAACTACATTGAGAAACACAGATTGTATGAAACATTAGGGTGGGTGGTTGGGGACTTGGAAAACATCTGTTTTGAAATGATGAGTGTCTTATGTTGTTAGTGAGGGCATCAGGAGACCCTTTTCATCACCGATTCTTTTGAAGAAAACACCATTCATGCAATGCAACCAGAGTTAGGAAATAGACAGATTTGAGACCAAAATACATTCCTCTAAAACACTCTAAAGAGATCAGCCTCTGGTACCATCTTTAATTGCTGCAATGTCCAGGATGTGTTGATCATCTAGCTGAATGAAGTGAAGGCACTTGATCCAAGCCTTCTCTCTGCCGAGACGAACGTACTCCATGGGCTTCCATGTGACTGTCTGCCTGCAGAATCATGCCAAGAGTGGGGTGGTCAGCAAACTGCAGCCTAGCTGCCAGCAGGTCATACTTGCGGGGGTGTCTGTGAGACTCGTGGCCTAGAGAAATCACCTGCCAAGTGCTGGTTGGACCTTGCCGGTAAATGTGGCCCTCTGACGCCTGGGGGTGCATGAGCTAAGAGCCTTGAGATTGTGGAGGGATGTGTGCAGTTGTCTTGTATGATGGCAACGATGGCATGGCTTTTCATCGTAATCTGTTTGCTTCTTGCGTTTCTGACATTCTTGCCAAAGGGAGTATACTGAGGGGTGCTTTGTTTCATGTGTGAATGAATGTGTCATGATCGAGGGGCTCAGGTTGGACAGTGAGAATTTCTGCATTGAGTGGGCAACTGAATGCCAACACTGCTTCTACGGAAAAGTGTGGTGAGGGCTATCTGAATGGAGGAGGGGAATGATGGTATGTCTATAATGTGTATTCTATGTGCAGGGGAAGAAATAGGGGGCGAGTGGTAAAGAGGGTGATTTTCTGGTTAGCCTTTTCTTGGAGAGGACTTTTCGGGGGCAATCTGAGAAAGGATGGGGGCTTACCTACAACGTGGCTGGCGTTCAACTGCACTTTTTGAACTGTGGGTAGAAAGTGCCCCTTTAGTTTTTGGGAATGATGTACTGGTAAGACTTATTATGATATATTTAGTGAAGGCAAAGGGCCTGGCTGTCCTTTATTGTTGTTTTGTGGTGTCAAGTAAGGCTGTTGGTGGAATGAAGATGTTGGCTGGGAGTTTAACTTGGAGATCATCACTGGGGACATGAAGCTGATGCAGAGGCATGCCAGCATACCTTTATCTAGTCGCAGCTGTCTTGAGGAAGGCACATTGATGGGCCCGTCGATGTGTTGTACTCTTTAGAGTATGCTAGATATAGTATGTTTTGTAACAGCTTGATGTACCCACTGATCTCTTTGTTGAACACACATTCAATAGCTTCATTCCACCAGCTGTCTTCCTTGACGCTTCAAAACCGTAATAATCTACATACAGATTCTTTGAGTTTGCCGGATATATTGTGATAACTCTTACTGGTACATTATTCCTGGGAACTACTGAGGCACTTTCCATCCACAGGGCTGAGAGTGTGTGTGGTTCGCTTCAGTCATCGCATAGGCAACTAGCTTCTGTCTCGGCCTCTGCTTACCGCTGATGAGTCCAGACCCGAGATTTGGTTGGCTGGGGAGGATCCTTTGATGCCATTTACTCTTTTGCTCTTACTTCTGTACGTGGAATAGCAGAGTACTGTAATTCCAGCTTTTCCTTTTCCATTTGGATTTTCTGTTACCATGCTGTTGGTGTTGAGCATTTGGAAGTTCACTTGGTGTAGGGGTTTGAATTGTTTGGGTTGAGGTTTCCTTGAGGGTGGCATGTTGGTTTGCATGTGTGATGGGGTACTTTGAGGTGTACTTCTGGAAGCAGGGATGTGAGAAACTCATCAAGGACTCCGATTCTTTGGAAATACAAGTGATCCGCGTCATATACAAGGCAACTGGATCACCATTCCACCTTCGATTGGCTCCGCTGGCTCATGGCCTTACAGGGTCTTTGTGGAGCATTTACCGGAAGGGACAATTGGTGCCTGGGAGGATGATTTCTCGGTCACTAGTCCACAGTCATCACCCGCAAGATGAACTGCCAGCAGCTAGGCTGCAGTTTGCATAGGCTACTTCATTCCTGACATGATTCTGCAAGGCATTGAGTCACCTGGAAGTTACATGGAGTCTGTTCCTCTCAGGAGAGGGAAGACCTGGATCAACTGTCTTCACCTCATTCAGGACTTTGGTCAACACATCTTGTACATTGGAGTAATTGAAAGGTGCTATCACTCGCTTGTCTCTTTAGAGAGACCTGAGGAATGTATTTTTGTCTCAGCCCTGTTGACCTGACTCTGGACCCGGGGTAATGCATGGATGACGTTTTCTTCATCTGGACTCTGATGGAGTCGGTTCCAGTGTCTTCATTGGCTGCATGAAGCTCATCATTCTCAAAGTCTACCAAGTCTTAAACTGTGATTGCCGAGGTCCATCCATTATAAAACACAAGGTCCTGTCCCTCCCAAGTGCAATACTTATTAGTGCCATGTCCAATAGGTGCAATAGAAATAAATTATGTAAAATACAATCATCTCTAGTGCAATACTTGTATAAGTGCAAAGTTTTGAATTTGTTAATGTCTCAAGTGCAATTCAAATGTTTTTAGTGCAGCGGTGTAGCCAAGCTGGGCCTAAGGTTGTGGGTTCGGATCCCACCGAGTAATGTGCCTGCGGTCCAGTGAAAAAAATCCACAGGCGCCATGGATTTGTTTTCACTGGACTCGGGAAAATACCGAGTATATAGTTCTTTTCTCACATCACTCTATGGGTATAACAAAATAGTTTATCCCCGATGCTCGCTGTTAATGTAGAGAATTCGAACTGCCTCTAGTTATCGGGTAATCTGAGCAGTCTTGTGGTAAGACTTCTGCTCTAGATTGGTAAAGGTCGTGGATTCGAATCCCAACCGAGTTATATGCCTGTGGAATTTTTTTTCACTGGACTCGGGAAACAAAATGTGTATGCAGTACCTTTACCAACACCGGTGTGTAGGTAAGACCAAATAATATGAAGCACCTAATATCTCTGCAAGCTGCACAGGATGGAGTTAATTGTAAATGTTCATGCCACAGACGTCCTGGTGACCGCAAATACACTTATTTGGTTGGTTAAATACTTTTCTCGTTATAAAGTATGATGCGGACAAAAAAAGCGACCCCGCCATTAAATAAAACATGGCCGCTGGTCCCCACTGAAAAGCAATGCCCCAGTGAAATATCTTGGCTATGCCGCTGATAAAGTGCAATGTTTGAAATTGTTTAACATATTATATTTGTAACTGACAAAACTCATAACAATTAATTTTGTTTACCCTTTTATCGCATCATTCTTAAATATGTGTAATATTTGTTCCAGTTTTTAAAGTTTTAAACCTAATATGTGCAATTTCTTTTTACTAGTAATATTGTTAAGCTTTTATATTTAGATCATTCTTAAACTGACAATGCTCATTCCAGTTGTGTGAAATGTGAAATTTTTAATTTTTAATTAACACTTTGGAACTCAACTCAGCCTTGTAAATGGGATTGACACATAGGTTATACTAAACATGTTTGCTGATTGTCAATTAATCTTGCGGGCATGTGTGATACTTAAGATTGCTTTGTACAGTGTCTCGGGCTTGTAAACGGAATCAGTGTTTTGAAAAAAAAACGAATCACAGAAGGTTTATCAATATACAGCCAATTATAGAGGTGCAGAAGTGCAAATGAAACAAGAACAAGAACAAAGTTCCAAAATGAATAGGTAAAACAGTACTTTAAATTTAGTTCATATGCTGGTAAAAAGAAACCATGTCAAACAACGTATTTTTTTCTGCAGCCACAATTGAATCCATCAAACTTTTCAAATATTGCTTGAGACATTTATTCAGTCTAATGGGGGCCATTCAGAATGATCAATGTTTTAATATTCTGATTGCTTTTTTGATGTCAAAGAAGTAAGAAAGTGACACATAATGTGATATTCTAACAAATGAAAATAACAAAAATCACAGATACTAATTTTTGAAGTAGAAAAATAGTAGTCAGGTGGGTAAAAAAATAGGATATCAAACATTGATAGCTCTGAAACGCACCAACTTTTTAAAGGTTCCCTTAATTGTTCTTTTTAAAGCCAAACATAAAGAACACTACACCTTTTTTTTAATCTCATTTTATATTTTAATTGTACATTCCTTACTGTATTGTTTTGCTTTAAACTTGTTTGAACCTTTTGTTATTTTAAAGAAAGTTATTTACCTTTACATTATTTGATGTTGGTAAGTTATGCATAGGAGGTTAAAAAAAACCCAACATGTGACCATACCTTTAAGTGGTTTATTCATAATAGAAATTAAGTGAAGAAACTTGTCAGTTTCTTGACTATAAAGCCATCTAGTGAACACTTTAACAACTGGTTAAAAGAACACTTGAAAAAATAACTAAAAAGTTATCAAACCCAACATACCCACATATGCATAAAATAACAACCCTGTGAAATTTGGGCTCATTTGGTCATCAAAGTTGCAAAAAAATAATTTAATAAAAAACACCCTTGTTGCACAATTTTTTTTTTCCTTCAGATGCCTGAAAAAGTCTTTTTCAGATTTAAATATTTTATTGAGAAATTACCTCTTTTTCAAAAACTACGTTACTTCAGAGGGAGTCGTTTCTCACAATGTTTTTTACTATCAACAGCTCTTTGTTGCTTGCTACCAATAAGTTTTTATGCAAATATATATTTTGAGTATTTACCAAATGTGTCCAGTGCCTTTAATACTAATTGTATTTATATACCACACACATAGATCCTTGTCATTTGGTTGGTATATGCTCCAGAATTTAGTATAGAGTCGAATATGGATGCAAATTTATGTAAGACATTTCCGATACATCGCAGCATCATTTGAAAAATAATAAGTTAGTGGACAAGGTTGGTGGTGTCTACAAGGAGTCCTCTATGTTGTTCAGAAGGTGTACTGAAAAAGTTTTCAGAGTGAGTGGACAAATTCCCTTGACTTTTCTTTGCTTATTGTGAAGAGCATTATAAATGACGAGAATCCAAGTGTGAGTGATATCAAACAAATGGAATGCATTTCGTTTGTGCATTGTTGCAGAATATTGTTGAAATTTGGCTTAATTTTGTGACTATATTCTGCATTATTGCACTCATATGCATGCAATATTTGTATTATAATAATTTGGTTTACTGTAACGACATGTGATAATATTTACTTTGCAGGGGTGTAACCAGTGTTTGGCAGGGTGGGGTGGGGTTCGTCCTCCGTTGCCCCCAAATAAGATTTAAAAAAAGCACAATGAATGGTTTGATACTTAAAACAGCCAAGAAAAAAGAACCAAAACAAAACCCAAAACCTATTAATAAAATATATTTGATCTCAAACATTACAACCCCTCAACCAATTATAGCTAGTCTTTATTGACCTCAGTGAGGGCGCTGTTTTGGACTTGTGACGTCGTATGTAAGGGGTATATTCAGAGAACATAAAACAGTTATTTGATTTCTATGAAGCTTGTATTTTCGCAGCCCATTCATAGGTTTTTGGTTTGGATTATTCTTTTAACAAGTTTATTTACAACACATTTTATTAAATATTTTGTAATAAGTGATTCTTGTTTAAAAATTATGAAACAGTCTTATCCTTCTTAAAACTGATAAGTTTTATGTTTTTTTCTGTTTCCATGCTGTTGGTGTTGAGCATTTGGAAGTTCACTTGGTGTAGGGGTTTGAATTGTTTGGGTTGAGGGTGGCATGTTGGTTTGCATGTGTGATGGGGTACTTTGAGGTGTGCTTCTGGAAGCAGGGATTTGAGAAACTTATCAAGGACTCCGATTCTTTGAAAATACAAGTGATCCGCGTCATATACAAGGCAACTGGATCACCATTCCACCTTCGATTGACTCCGCTGGCTCATGGCCTTACAGGGTCTTTGTGGAGCTTTTACCGGAAGGGACAATTGGTGCCTGGGAGGATGATTTCTCGGTCACTAATCCACAGTCATCACCCGCAAGATGAACTGCCAGCAGCTAGGCTGCAGTTTGCATAGGCTACTTCATTCCTGACATGATTCTGCAAGGCATTGAGTCAACTGGAAGTTACATGGAGTCTGTTCCTCTCAGGAGAGAGAAGACCTGGATCAACTGTCTTCACCTCATTCAGATCTTTGGTCAACACATCTTGTACATTGGAGTAATTGAAAGGTGCTATCATCTCTAGTGCAATACTTGTATAAGTGCAAAGTTTTGAATTTTTTAATGTCTCAAGTGCAATCCAAATGTTTTTAGTGCAGCGGTGTAGCCAAGCTGGGCCTAAGGTTGTGGGTTCGGATCCCACCGAGTAATGTGCCTGCGGTCCAGTGAAAAAAATCCACAGGCGCCATGGATTTGTTTTCACTGGACTCGGAAAATACCGAGTATATAGTTCTTTTCTCACATCACTCTATGGGTATAACAAAATAGTTTATCCCCGATGCTCGCTGTTAATGTAGAGAATTCGAACTGCCTCTAGTTATCGGGTAATCTGAGCAGTCTTGTGGTAAGACTTCTGCTCTAGATTGGTAAAGGTCGTGGATTCGAATCCCAACCGAGTTATATGCCTGTGGAATTTTTTTTCACTGGACTCGGGAAAAAATGTGTATGCAGTACCTTTACCAACACCGGTATATAGGTAAGACCAAATAATATGAAGCACCTAATATCTCTGCAAGCTGCACAGGATGGAGTTAATTGTAAATGTTCATGCCACAGACGTCCTGGTGACCGCAAATACACTTATTTGGTTGGTTAAATACTTTTCTCGTTATAAAGTATGATGCAGACAAAAAAAGTGACCCCGCCATTAAATAAAACATGGCGGCTGGTCCCCACTGAAAAGCAATGCCCCAGTGAAATATCTTGGCTATGCCGCTGATAAAGTGCAATGTTTGAAATTGTTTAACATATTATATTTGTAACTGACAAAACTCATAACAATTAATTTTGTTTACCCTTTTTTGGCATCATTCTTAAATATGTGTAATATTTGTTCCAGTTTTTAAAGTTTTAAACGTAATATGTGCAATTTCTTTTTACTAGTAATATTGTTAAGCTTTTATATTTAGATCATTCTTAAACTGACAACCTCATTCCAGTTGTTCAATTGCCTGAAATGTGAAATTTTTAATTAACACTTTGGAACTCAACTCAGCCTTGTAAATGGGAGTGACACATAGGTCATACTAAACATGTTTGCTGATTGTCAATTAATCTTGCGGGCATGTGTGATAATTAAGATTGCTTTGTACAGTGTCTCGGGCTTTTAAACGGAATCAGCGCTTTGAAATAAAAAGGAATCACTGAAGATTTATCAATATACAGCCAATTATAGAGGTGCAGAAGTGCAAATGAAACAAGAACAAGAACAAAGTTCCAAAATGAATAGGTTAAATAGTACTTTAAATTTAGTTCATATGCTGGTAAAAAGAAACCATGTCAAACAACGTATTTTTTTCTGCAGCCACAATTGAATCCATCAAACTTTTCAAATATTGCTTGAGACATTTATTCAGTTTAATGGGGGCCATTCAGAATTATCAATGTTTTAATATTCTGATTGCTTTTTTGATGTCAAAGAAGTAAGAAAGTGACACATAATGTGATTTTCTAACAAATGAAAATAACAAAAATTACAGATACTAATTTTTGAAGTAGAAAAATAGTAGTCAGGTGGGTAAAAAAATAGGATATCAAACATTGATAGCTCTGAAACGCACCAACTTTTTAAAGGTTCCCTTAATTGTTCTTTTTAAAGCCCAACATAAAGAACACTACACCTTTTTTTAATCTCATTTTATATTTTAATTGTACATTCCTTAATGTATTGTTTTACTTTAAACTTGTTTGAACCTTTTGTTATTTTAAAGAAAATTATTTACCTTTACATTATTTGATGTTGGTAAGTTATGCATAGGAGGTTAAAAAAAACCAACATGTGACCATACCTTTAAGTGGTTTATTCATAATAGAAATTAAGTGAAGAAACTTGTCAGTTTCTTGACTATAAAGCCATCTAGTAAACACTTCAACAACTGGTTAAAAGAACACTTGAAAAAATAACTAAAAAGTTATCAAACCCAACATACCCACATATGCATAAAATAACAACCCTGTGAAATTTGGGCTCATTTGGTCATCAAAGTTGCAAGAAAATAATTTAATAAAAAACACCCTTGTTGCACAAATTTGTGTGCTTTCAGATGCCTGAAAAAGTCTTTTTCAGATTCAAATATTTTATTGAGAAATTACCTCTTTTTCAAAAACTACATTACTTCAGAGGGAGTTGTTTCTCACTATGTTTTTTACTATCAACAGCTCTTTGTTGCTTGCTACCAAGTAAGTTTTTATGCTAATATATATTTTGAGTATTTACCAAATGTGTCCAGTGCCTTTAATACTAATTGTATTTATATACCACACACATAGATCCTTGTCATTTGGTTGGTATGCTCCAGAATTTAGTATAGAGTCGAATATGGATGCAAATTTATGTAAGACAATTCCGATGCATCGCAGCATCATTTGAAAAATAATAAGTTAGTGGACAAGGTTGGTGGTGTCTACAAGGAGTCCTCTATGTTGTTCAGAAGGTGTACTGAAAAAGTTTTCAGAGTGAGTGGACAAGTTCCCTTGCCTTTTCTTTGCTTATTGTGAAGAGCATTATAAATGACGAGGATCCAAGTGTGATATCAAACAAATGGAATGCATTTCGTTTGTGCATTGTTGCAGAATACAATCACTAATTGAAATTTGGCTTAATTTTGTGACTATATTCTGCATTATTGCACTCATATGCATGCAATATTTGTATTATAATAATTTGGTTTACTGTAACAACATGTGATAATATTTACTTTGCAGGGGTGTAACCAGTGTTTGGCGGGGTGGGGTTCGTCCTCCGTTGCCCCCAAATAAGATTTAAAAAGCACAATGAATGGTTTGATACTTGAAACAGCCAAGAAAAAAGAACCAAAACAAAACCCAAAACCTATTAATAAAATATGTTTGATCTCAAACATTACAACCCCTCAACCAATTATAGCTAGTCTTTATTGACCTCAGTGAGGGCGCTGTTTTGGACTTGTGACGTGGTATGAAAGGGGTATATTTAGAGAACATAAAACAGTTATTTGATTTCTATGAAGCTTGTATTTTCGAAGCAAATTCGTAGGTTTTTGGTTTGGATTACTCTTTTAACAAGTTTATTTACAACACATTTTATTAAATATTTTGTAATAAGTGATTCTTGTTTAAAAATTATGAAACAGTCTTATCCTTCTTAAAACTAATAAGTTTTATGTTTTTTACTGTCTTTTTTAAAAAATCTTGTAAATGATGTAGATAAGCTTTAGAAATTTTAAAATTCTGTTTTCCATTAATAAATCTAGAAATTGATATAATTGAATGTCTTAACCCTTTAGAGACCATTCATTTCGATATAATCATCACAAAACGCCCAGACATTGCTAATACTGTTCATTTCTTTAATCAAATTTTTGTCAGTAAAAATGTCAACAGAAATAACATGAAACAGAAAATTTTGTTTTGTGTTTATAAATTGGGATACTATGTTAGCATATTATATTGGAAAATTTCATATCTGGACATGACGTTTACTTTGACCTCTTTATGTAAATGGGAGTAGGTCAAACCTTGCGGCTGTTTGCGGCCGCTACAGGCATTTTGGTACAAGCCGCTTGTGGCCACTATGGTCTATAAAGGGTTAACAACTAGGATTTAGAAGATAGGGTTGGTTTGATAAATACCTGCAGATTTCCAATTTCTTTTAGCTGCCGGTTAATGAAAGAAGGTGAATTATTTTGTCAATTTTAAGGTTGGAAGTAGCAGGATAGTTATGCTCGAACTATCCCAGGGAGTGGTCGCCCCTGCCCATGCCAGCCCAAGGTCTAAAGCACAACCGGGACCTCGGCAAAAACTACATTGAGAAACACAGATTGTATGAAACATTAGGGTGGGTGGTTGGGGACTTGGAAAACATCTGTTTTGAAATGATGAGTGTCTTATGTTGTTAGTGAGGGCATCAGGAGACCCTTTTCATCACCGATTCTTTTGAAGAAAACACCATTCATGCAATGCAACCAGAGTTAGGAAATAGACAGATTTGAGACCAAAATACATTCCTCTAAAACACTCTAAAGAGATCAGCCTCTGGTACCATCTTTAATTGCTGCAATGTCCAGGATGTGTTGATCATCTAGCTGAATGAAGTGAAGGCACTTGATCCAAGCCTTCTCTCTGCCGAGACGAACGTACTCCATGGGCTTCCATGTGACTGTCTGCCTGCAGAATCATGCCAAGAGTGGGGTGGTCAGCAAACTGCAGCCTAGCTGCCAGCAGGTCATACTTGCGGGGGTGTCTGTGAGACTCGTGGCCTAGAGAAATCACCTGCCAAGTGCTGGTTGGACCTTGCCGGTAAATGTGGCCCTCTGACGCCTGGGGGTGCATGAGCTAAGAGCCTTGAGATTGTGGAGGGATGTGTGCAGTTGTGTTGTATGATGGCAACGATGGCATGGCTTTTCATCGTAATCTGTTTGCTTCTTGCGTTTCTGACATTCTTGCCAAAGGGAGTATACTGAGGGGTGCTTTGTTTCATGTGTGAATGAATGTGTCATGATCGAGGGGCTCAGGTTGGACAATGAGAATTTCTGCATTGAGTGGGCAACTGAATGCCAACACTGCTTCTACGGAAAAGTGTGGTGAGGGCTATCTGAATGGAGGGGGGGAATGATGGTATGTCTATAATGTGTATTCTATGTGCAGGGGAAGAAATAGGGGGCGAGTGGTAAAGAGGGTGATTTTCTGGTTAGCCTTTTCTTGGAGAGGACTCTTCGGGGGCAATCTGAGAAAGGATGGGGGCTTACCTACAACGTGGCTGGCGTTCAACTGCACTTTTTGAACTGTGGGTAGAAAGTGCCCCTTTAGTTTTTGGGAATGATGTACTGGTAAGACTTATTATGATATATTTAGTGAAGGCAAAGGGCCTGGCTGTCCTTTATTGTTGTTTTGTGGTGTCAAGTTAGGCTGTTGGTGGAATGAAGATGTTGGCTGGGAGTTTAACTTGGAGATCATCACTGGGGACATGAAGCTGATGCAGAGGCATGCCAGCATACCTTTATCTAGTCGCAGCTGTCTTGAGGAAGGCACATTGATGGGCCCGTCGATGTGTTGTACTCTTTAGAGTATGCTAGATATAGTATGTTTTGTAACAGCTTGATGTACCCACTGATCTCTTTGTTGAACACACATTCAATAGCTTCATTCCACCAGCTGTCTTCCTTGACGCTTCAAAACCGTAATAATCTACATACAGATTCTTTGAGTTTGCCGGATATATTGTGATAACTCTTACTGGTACATTATTCCTGGGAACTACTGAGGCACTTTCCATCCACAGGGCTGAGAGTGTGTGTGGTTCGCTTCAGTCATCGCATAGGCAACTAGCTTCTGTCTCGGCCTCTGCTTACCGCTGATGAGTCCAGACCCGAGATTTGGTTGGCTGGGGAGGATCCTTTGATGCCATTTACTCTTTTGCTCTTACTTCTGTACGTGGAATAGCAGAGTACTGTAATTCCAGCTTTTCCTTTTCCATTTGGATTTTCTGTACCATGCTGTTGGTGTTGAGCATTTGGAAGTTCACTTGGTGTAGGGGTTTGAATTGTTTGGGTTGAGGTTTCCTTGAGGGTGGCATGTTGGTTTGCATGTGTGATGGGGTACTTTGAGGTGTACTTCTGGAAGCAGGGATGTGAGAAACTCATCAAGGACTCCGATTCTTTGGAAATACAAGTGATCCGTCATATACAAGGCAACTGGATCACCATTCCACCTTCGATTGGCTCCGCTGGCTCATGGCCTTACAGGGTCTTTGTGGAGCATTTACCAGAAGGGACAATTGGTGCCTGGGAGGATGATTTCTCGGTCACTAGTCCACAGTCATCACCCGCAAGATGAACTACCAGCAGCTAGGCTGCAGTTTGCATAGGCTACTTCATTCCTGACATGATTCTGCAAGGCATTGAGTCACCTGGAAGTTACATGGAGTCTGTTCCTCTCAGGAGAGGGAAGACCCGGATCAACTGTCTTCACCTCATTCAGGACTTTGGTCAACACATCTTGTACATTGGAGTAATTGAAAGGTGCTATCACTCGCTTGTCTCTTTAGAGAGACCTGAGGAATGTATTTTTGTCTCAGCCCTGTTGACCTGACTCTGGACCCGGGGTAATGCATGGATGACGTTTTCTTCATCTGGACTCTGATGGAGTCGGTTCCAGTGTCTTCATTGGCTGCATGAAGCTCATCATTCTCAAAGTCTACCAAGTCTTAAACTGTGATTGCCGAGGTCCATCCATTATAAAACACAAGGTCCTGTCCCTCCCAAGTGCAATACTTATTAGTGCCATGTCCAATAGGTGCAATAGAAATAAATTATGTAAAATACAATCATCTCTAGTGCAATACTTGTATAAGTGCAAAGTTTTGAATTTGTTAATGTCTCAAGTGCAATTCAAATGTTTTTAGTGCAGCGGTGTAGCCAAGCTGGGCCTAAGGTTGTGGGTTCGGATCCCACCGAGTAATGTGCCTGCGGTCCAGTGAAAAAAATCCACAGGCGCCATGGATTTGTTTTCACTGGACTCGGGAAAATACCGAGTATATAGTTCTTTTCTCACATCACTCTATGGGTATAACAAAATAGTTTATCCCCGATGCTCGCTGTTAATGTAGAGAATTCGAACTGCCTCTAGTTATCGGGTAATCTGAGCAGTCTTGTGGTAAGACTTCTGCTCTAGATTGGTAAAGGCGTGGATTCGAATCCCAACCGAGTTATATGCCTGTGGAATTTTTTTTCACTGGACTCAGGAAAAAAATGTGTATGCAGTACCTTTACCAACACCGGTATATAGGTAAGACCAAATAATATGAAGCACCTAATATCTCTGCAAGCTGCACAGGATGGAGTTAATTGTAAATGTTCATGCCACAGACGTCCTGGTAACCGCAAATACACTTATTTGGTTGGTTAAATACTTTTCTCGTTATAAAGTATGATGCGGACAAAAAAAGCGACCCCGCCATTGAATAAAACATGGCCGCTGGTCCCCACTGAAAAGCAATGCCCGAGTGAAATATCTTGGCTATGCTGCTGATAAAGTGCAATGTTTGAAATTGTTTAACATATTATATTTGTAACTGACAAAACTCATAACAATTAATTTTGTTTACCCTTTTATCGCATCATTCTTAAATATGTGTAATATTTGTTCCAGTTTTTAAAGTTTTAAACCTAATATGTGCAATTTCTTTTTACGAGTAATATTGTTAAGCTTTTATATTTAGATCATTCTTAAACTGACAATGCTCATTCCAGTTGTGTGAAATGTGAAATTTTAAATTTTTAATTAACACTTTGGAACTCAACTCAGCCTTGTAAATGGGATTGACACATAGGTTATACTAAACATGTTTGCTGATTGTCAATTAATCTTGCGGGCATGTGTAATACTTAAGATTGCTTTGTACAGTGTCTCGGGCTTGTAAACGGAATCAGCGTTTTGAAAAAAAATGAGTCACAGAAGGTTTATCAATATACAGCCAATTATAGAGGTGCAGAAGTGCAAATGAAACAAGAACAAGAACAAAGTTCCAAAATGAATAGGTAAAACAGTACTTTAAATTTAGTTCATATGCTGGTAAAAAGAAACCATGTCAAACAACGTATTTTTTTCTGCAGCCACAATTGAATCCATCAAACTTTTCAAATATTGCTTGAGACATTTATTCAGTCTAATGGGGGCCATTCAGAATTATCAATGTTTTAATATTCTGATTGCTTTTTTGATGTCAAAGAAGTAAGAAAGTGACACATAATGTGATTTTCTAACAAATGAAAATAACAAAAATCACAGATACTAATTTTTGAAGTAGAAAAATAGTAGTCAGGTGGGTAAAAAAATAGGATATCAAACATTGATAGCTCTGAAACGCACCAACTTTTTAAAGGTTCCCTTAATTGTTCTTTTTAAAGCCAAACATAAAGAACACTACACCTTTTTTTAATCTCATTTTATATTTTAATTGTACATTCCTTACTGTACTGTTTTGCTTTAAACTTGTTTGAACCTTTTGTTATTTTAAAGAAAATTATTTACCTTTACATTATTTGATGTTGGTAAGTTATGCATAGGAGGTTAAAAACCCAACATGTGACCATACCTTTAAGTGGTTTATTCATAATAGAAATTAAGTGAAGAAACTTGTCAACACACCAACATATGCATAAAATAACAACCCTGTGAAATGTGGGCTCAATTGGTCATCAAAGTTGCAAGAAAATAATTTAATAAAAACACCCTTGTTGCACAAATTTGTGTGCTTTCAGATTCCTGAAAAGTCTTTTTCAGATTCAAATATTTTATTGAGAAATTACCTCTTTTTCAAAAACTACGTTACTTCAGAGGGAGTCGTTTCTCACAATGTTTTTTACTATCAACAGCTCTTTGTTGCTTGCTACCAAGTAAGTTTTTATGCTAATATATATTTTGAGTATTTACCAAATGTGTCCAGTGCCTTTAATACTAATTGTATTTATATACCACACACATAGATCCTTGTCATTTGGTTGGTATATGCTCCAGAATTTAGTATAGAGTCGAATATGGATGCAAATTTATGTAAGACATTTCCGATGCATCGCAGCATCATTTGAAAAATAATAAGTTAGTGGACAAGGTTGGTGGTGTCTACAAGGAGTCCTCTATGTTGTTCAGAAGGTGTACTGAAAAAGTTTTCAGAGTGAGTGGACAAGTTCCCTTGTCTTTTCTTTGCTTGTTGTGAAGAGCATTATAAATGACGAGGATCCAAGTGTGAGTGATATCAAACAAATGGAATGCATTTCATTTGTGCATTGTTGCAGAATATAATCACTAATTGAAATTTGGCTTAATTTTGTGACTATATTCTGCATTATTGCACTCATATGCATGCAATATTTGTATTATAATAATTTGGTTTACTGTAACAACATGTGATAATATTTACTTTGCAGGGGTGTAACCAGTGTTTGGCAGGGTGGGGTGGGGTTCGTCCTCCGTTGCCCCCAAATAAGATTTAAAAAGCACAATGAATGGTTTGATACTTAAAACGACCCCCAATTTATTTTGTTGTCCCCACTTGCCCCCCCCTCCAAAAAAAAAGAAAGAAAGAAAAAAGAACCAAAACAAAACCCAAAACCTATTAATTAAATATTTTTGATCTCAAACATTACAACCCTCAACCAATTATAGCTAGTCTTTATTGACCTTGGTGAGGGCGCTGTTTTGGACTTGTACGGCCATATCTACACAATAATCACAAACACTAATACTTCCAACACCATACGACAGTTGTACTTATTTCATGTGCCAAACATTAATATTTCTCTGTGTGCATGACGATCGGATCGTTGGAATTGTTTTTAATTAGCAATTCCACCCCAGAATTTTAAAGACTGGTACAGGTTTTCTGGAAGTGTTTCAATGTAAACTAACATCTCCTGATCTAGATGCCTTTTGAATTTTTGAAATTCGACTTTCCATTCTTGAGTTATTCAAATATCACATGATCGATAACGACCATTTCTGCGGACAAAGCCAATGGGAAAAATGCATTGGCAAATGGTACCCTTTTTAGGGTGTTAAAGGTTAATTTTTCAACATTTTGATACATAAATCATTAAATGTTGTACTGATACAGATAAAATTTGGTACACTTATAAATATTAAGGTGTAGAATGATATGGCAGTGTTTATAATTAAGTCTTGCAAAAAAAGGGGAAATTAGCATATTTAAATAGGTCGCGACGCTAAAAAAATACATGTAAACTAAGGTCACGCTGAATTGCAAAATCAGTGTTCTGCATATTGGACAGATAAACATTTATTGAGGACCCCTTGGCATGTTTTTAAGCTGGAGTTTGACGGCTGGAGTTTGGCGGCTGGAGTTTGGCGGCTGGAGTTTGGCGGCTGGAGTTTGGCGGCTGGAGTTTGGCGGCTGGAGTTTGGCGGCTGGAGTTTGGCGGCTGGAGTTTGGCGGCTGGAGTTTGGCGGCTGGAGTTTGGCGGCTGGAGTTTGGCGGCTGGAGTTTGGCGGCTGGAGTTTGACGGCTGGAGTTTGGCGGCTGGAGTTTGGCGGCTGGAGTTTGACGGCTGGAGTTTGGCGGCTGGAGTTTGGCGGCTGGAGTTTGGCGGCTGGAGTTTGACGGCTGGAGTTTGGCGGCTGGAGTTTTTGTGGCTGGAGTTTGGAAGCTGGAGTTTGGCGGCCGAAGTTAGAAGTCATGGAGTCATGCGATGGAAAAAAATACGACTGATAAAATAGTGACTGAAAAAATGCAACAAAGAAAATGCAACTGAAATAAAAGTGACTGGAAAAATGCAATGCAAAAAATGCGACGCAGAAAAATAAAAGTACTCTGTTCAAACTTCCAACTTGCCCCACAAAGTCACAGCTCATGGACTAGCAGTCCATAAGGGACACTAAACTTTTCCACCTAACCCACCGAATAATTGGTCTGAAGGAAGTAGGTTGTGGGTAAAAGAATTGTTATAATTCGCTTGTCATCAGATGACCTTTCATAATATTTATAATTTTACTATAGTATTTATATTACTTTTGTGGGGAACATATGGACATATCGGCTACACCCCTATGTTCCGACACCCCTATGTTCCGACACCCCTGGTGTATTTTCCTATTCCTAACCCTAACCCTAACCCTAACCCTAACCCTAACCCTAACCCTAACCCTAACCCTAACCATAACCCTAACCCTAACCCAACCCTAACCCTAACCCTAACCCTAACCCTAACACTAACACTAACACTAACACTAACACTAACACTAACACTAACACTAACACTAACACTAACACTAACACTAACACTAACACTAACACTAACACTAACACTAACACTAACACTAACACTAACACTAACACTAACACTAACACTAACACTAACACTAACACATAACACTAACACTAACCCTTAACCCTAACCCTAACCCTAACCCTAACCCTAACCCTAGCATGTAAATCATGAGGGGGTTGTCGGAACATAGGGGTTGTCGGAACATAGGGGTGTCGGAATATAGGGGTGTCGGAATATAGAGCAGTCACCGACATATCCATTAACTTTGGTCAGCAGTTTTGTGAGCTCTAATTATTGTGGGAACCTTTGATGAGGAATTTGGGTGAGGTTCTGCAATGGCTTTTAAATCTAGAATACAAAGATTTAGTAATTCTATATGAAAAATATATTTTGGAGGATAATTTCCACTTCCTGACATTACTGTAGGGCAGAGCCGTATATTGAGAGAGTTGCGACAACTTGCGATTGGAAGCCATTTTGTCTCCAAAAAATGCATTGGCGAATACAGGGTGCCAGACTAGTCTGCCCATTGGGTTGTACTGCATTTTGGAACAAAATGGCGTCCAGCAACCACGTGACCGGAGAAAGCTGGTCCCTCCAACTCTCTCAATACACAGCTCTGCTGTAGGGAACCCAAGTGCGCCCTCAGTGTTCAAGTGTCTGATCCAAATTTTTGATTAGCATAATTTATAATAAAAAGTTAAGTTTGAGGTCGCGACCTTTGGGCTCGCTCTCTTTTCCATTAATTTATGCATTGAGCAAGAAAGAGCACCTCATCTAGGTATTTCTCTTTATCTTGTAGGGAGCATGGCTCTGGCCATGCTCCATATTATATTTATCTGGGAGCGATAATCTCATATAGTTATCTGTGAGTATTGTTCTGTATCAAATCATCATTTCATTCCAGAAATATTGTTATTTTTAGGGCATATTGAATCATTGTAAACTAGTGTGTGGCCAGCTTTCTGTTGTGTTGACCTTTTGCCCTTAATATAAGTGACTGTACTGTGCATTGTGTATACTATTATATTGTGTATTGTGTGCTATAGTGTTGGAGGATTAAAATCAGTACAGGAGATTTGTTTATATTTTTGACGTCATGTGGATTCTGCTTTTGGTGTATTCTGGTGAATGCTCATCCTTTTTAAATAGAGGACCGGCCTCCTTCCTGTGTCTCTACCAATGGTGTCATATACAGGATTGTGTGTTCGTCATTTTTGCAATTTTTCTACATTTTTCTGAATAGCTACTCGATACGCTTTTTCAACATTGAGTTGAATATTTGAATAATGACGTCGGTTTTTACCCGGACTTAAACCCTGGTCTATAGGTTTTCTCCTGAGATCGTTTTCCCGTTTTCGTCGCGAACAATATATGTGATGGTCACTATCTTTTGCCTTCCCTGCATCGACAAGAGGACTTCATCAACGGATATATTTTGTTTACATTGTATGTTGTGCAACTTATATATTATAAAGTTCCATTTTTAGCATTGTATGTAATATTTGACATTTTCGTCCAAGCTAATTTGCTGATCTGTTACTTTTTAAAGACAGTTATGTCTCTTGTTGATCTTTTAAAGATTCATTATTCTTATAAACAGTTAATTTTAGAACCAGATGTAGGCCTGTGCTTTAGATCAAGTGTTTTTAAGTCAAATAGATTTTTTGTTGTACACATATTAATGTAAAAACTTAGGTTTTGAGCTAACTGCATTTTTCTTTTAGATTTTACACCAGTGAAAAGGGTGCTTATAGTCTTGATTACTTTTTGTGCATTTAAATTGTCTTGGCATGATACTGCGTAACTTTTAAGTCTTTGTAAGACTGTATGTCAGTTCGAAATTTTCGAGTCTCAATTGTACTTTTTGTCTAAAGTGTGGTTAGACAAATTTTTGACTTGTATTTTTATTGTCTGTATGTGTGCAGACTGTTTTGTAGGTCAATGATTTAGGCCTCATATTGTATATTTAACGAGTCATATTTTGTACGTACACATTTTTTTCCAATGATGTCTGTGCCAGACAATATTTCAAAGTCAAACAGTGTTTTAGCTGAAACCATTGTGAGTGCCTTCACAAATTTTGTAGGATGAAGATGATGATTCATGCTCATCTATGAACATGATCCCCATTGAAAGAGAGGATGAAGATGACCAACCACTCATTGTCCTTGCATCTGACGATGTGGACATGATCGCCATTGAAGGAGATGATGAAGAAGACCAACCACCCGTGGCCCTTGCATCCAACGATGTTTCATCGTGGTCTTATGTGGACATGATCGCCATTAGAGTAGACGATGAAGAAGACCAACCACTCATGGCCCTTGTGTCCGACGATGCTCCAGAGGGTACATCCACATCATCTATACCTGATGAACTGAATCCACATGTACATGTACCAACTACATGTGCAACTTCATCTACAGTTGTAGAAGTCCTAGAGGATCTACCATCTACATTCTGCACTGATGATGAACATGATGATGAAGGAGATGCAGTATCAGAGCAGGACCCAACAACTGAGGATGACACAGACCTAACAGCTAACGCAGCACCTGATCATGATGGAAAGGATGACACTTGGTAAATATAATCTGTTGCATTCACCATCTCTGCCCACAATCTTCTTTGCAAGCATTGCAAATGAGACACAAAGACATACTATAATATTTCACTGGTTTATTCACGTAAAAACAAAGTAAATTCCGTTGCCCCCTGCCAATTCTGGGTGTTTGATTGTTGTCATTGAAAGGTACGATACGGTTACACCCCTATATATGTTCCGACACCCCTATGTTCCGACACCCCTATGTTCCGACAAACCTGGTGTATTTTCCTATTCCTAACCCTAACCCTAACCCTAACCCTAACCCTAACCCTATGTAAATCATGAGGGGGTTGTCGGAACATAGGGTTGTCTGAATATAGGGGTGTCGGAATATAGAGCAGTCCCCGTACGATACATGTACATCTTTGGTAATTTGAAGCCCACAATTAGTTCAATCCTTTGTTAAAAAAAAAACTAACCTGTCAAAGTTTTGTTTCAAAAGATGGTAGCGCTTTTGAGGTATCGGAGAAAATATTGAGCAGTTATTTCCCATAGAGCTGCTGAAACTGCATGTTTTTCATAACCTGAGAAAGGCTTGCCTAGAAGTCTCAGATTTGATTTTCCTAGATGAAAAATTATCTTTCTCCAAAACTACATTACTTCAAAGGGAATCTTTTCTAATTTAAGTTTATTTTATTTTATTTATTCTATTACAAATGCTTTGTGTGTGGTCCCCAACATACATGATGGCAGCCCCAGTGCACTATCCGCTTCCAGTCAGCGCCTTGAGCGTCTTTATAGACGGATATGTGCGCTATGTAAATAGCCAGTGTTATTATTTTTTTTAAAGTATTGGCCAAAGCTTTCCGTATACAATTAAAAGGTACAAAAATGTCATTAATTAGTGGTCTAATTGAAGGAACTGCCTCATAAACCTTGTGTTTCTTAGCTTGACAGTGGTTTCAAGGTAGTTTTAAATGGGTACACATACTTAAAAGGTGTATGTGTATCAAGCAAATTAACCATAATATTGATTTACTGGGGTCAAGGTTCAGGTTTCTGCCCCTTTAATATTGTACTTTCAATATTGTGAAAGCAGTGAAATTGAAAAATTTGAGTTGACGTTTGATAATTTCCTGTCTTTTGGTTTTTATTGCAGTGGAATACCAACTTTAGAGCAGTTCATTTGTGGAGCATTTGAAGAACTTGATGATTTTCCAGAAGCTGAGGATACTTTAAGTGATGCAACCTTTGGAGCTTTCGTCGATGATGACGCATCAGATGAGGATGACACTGAGAGCATCAGTAGTGACATTCCTCTCCAAGGTTCAACCACACTAAGTTCCCAATTTGTTTTACTTTTGCAGGATTCAATCCCCTTAGAAGATGTTAACAAGTGTAGGCTTATGCTTGTTCGGTTTGTGGCCATGTTCCCTGTCATGTATACGGACACTAAAATGACACTAAACGTACATCAACTCATGCATCTTCCAGACCAAATTTTAAGTTTGGGCCCGATGTTTCATGTTTTCCATTTGAAGATGCCAATGGTTTTCTTCTCCAACTGTTCAATGGAACACAATATATTGATAAACAAATTTCCCATGCTATGGCAGTGCTTCAAAAAATTCCAGAGTTGATGCCAGCGATTGAGAAAAACACTCCTGCACATGACCTGTATAATAGAATGAAGAAAAAAAATATGAAGCACAAAGGATGTTTCCTCGAGACGGGGGTGTATTTAGTAGGAGCAACGCAACTTGTAAAAGAACTAACTAATGCATTCAAGTGTGCAATCAGAGACAAAAGTCCTTACTCAATCCGAAAAGTAATTTCTTTCAAACGGGCAAAAATAATGGGAGATATATTTCACTCTCGGTCATATACTGGTACGTTTAAGGAACAGCTATACCTTTTCCTTCGAGGAAGACACTATAATGTATGGTTTTATTGAGATCTTCCTCCAGGTTTGCATGGAGTGTCTTTATGTGGGTGATTGTTCTTGCACTCCTTGTAACTTTGCCATGATACGCAATTTACCTGTAATTGCAAATCATTAGGGCATTTCATACTTGCAGAAAGTCCAACCTACTCCTCAAGACAAAGTCATTGCCATTCCCTTGAAGTCCATCAGAAGAAAGTGTGTTTTTTATTGATGTTACAGATTGTGGCCTCCAACTCGTTTGTACATTACCAAATATAATTGAGAAAGATTAGGTTTAGTGATGGTGTTTGCTATGAGTGTGCTCGTGTATACAGGATGGGTCAGAAAAATGCACCCCAGTACATGCACATGTACCAACTTGGTGAATATTGTCGGCTGATAATTACATGTACTTTTTAAAAAAAAGATAGTGTATGTGGAATGACCATCATTTCCATTTGTCCACGGATTGTTGTTTTTAATGCACTGTTTGTAGATGAGACCTGATCAAGAGATTTGTAATTGTATAGCTGCAAACACAGAAGTGAAGGTAAAACATTTAAGGGTAGGACGGGGAACGTCTTATACATGTACAGTCAACTCTTGTTATAACAAGGTCGATGGGACCATGCAAATAACCACTTTATAACAAGAATGTTGTTATAAAAGGACAGCAAAACACAGAAATGCCAAGATAAATTGAATTTTGGGACTTCAGAATTTGCTCTTTATAAGCAGAACCTCTTTAAAGTGCTCTTTATAACGAGAGTCGACTAATAATATATAAAATGTATCTTGTTCCCATATAATGTTATTGTTATATAAAAGGCAAACAATGTTAATTGATGAAGGATTATTTTATCAAGACTGGGCCTACATGTATACAAATGAATAGTGGTTTGTATATTTTTAAAGTTCTACGACCTACATTGCAAGCAAACAAAATACACAAATACACCCAATTTAATAGAAACATTAACACACAATTAACAGTGTATGCGATGGTTCCTGTAATGTTTCTTGACTGCATAACTTGCAAATAAATAGGGTGAATTATTTGACACAGTTAAACAGTATCAGGTCTCACCGTTTTTATTGTAGTTGACCTTGTCACAGTCATCACAATGGTAAGCATTAATACAAAGCTATTATTATAAGATTCTGTGCGAAGACTTTAAATTTCTTATGCTGTCAGTTATAAGACTTATCATTTCTTATACAAGAAACAATGTCTGATCAGATTCTTATAAGAACTGTTGGTTCTGATCAGATTCCTATAAGAATTGTTCACTGAAAAAGTGTTATAAGAAATGCTTGATCATTTGTTCACAATTTCTTACTGCTGCGATATTTTTCTTACTCCTTCCATATTCTTATAAGTATTCTTACTCATTTATAAGAATCTTATAAGATTCCTATAAGAATCTTATAAGATCTTATAAGTTAAAATTGTACGGGTGTCCTGTTAATACAAATGTGGTCGTCAGGATCAAGTTGCATTAGATGCTAGATTTTCTAATATATTGAAGTGTTTTGAAAATTTGAATGCAGACAGGGTTGAACCAAACAACTAGTTGACTTTCCTAGAGCATGGTGTTGAATTATGTCAGGTAAATATTTTATGTGGCACCCTGCGGGATCGGTAATTGTTGTAAGGTATAACAACGTTCAGGGGTTTTATGTAATTGTAGCCTGTAAGCAATATTTTACAGTGTTTGAGTACTTGTTAACAAGGTTTTTAAATTACAAACGTTCATGACATGTACCTGGTGTTGAATTATATGTGTGGTAAATATGTTGTGTGGCACACTAGGATCGGTGACTCTTGTTATAAGGTACATTATAAAAAACATGCGGCGGTTTGTAACAGTAGCATAGGCATTATTTGAGGGTGTTTGAGTAGTCGTTAACAAGGTTTTTAAATTATACAAACGTTCATGAAATTTACATGGTGTTGAATTATATTAAATTACCGGTATGTGTGTTAATTTTTTTGTGTGTGGCACACTGGGATTGGTTAATCTTGTTATAAGGTACATTATAACAAACATGTAGCGGTTTGTAATGGTAGCATGTAGGCATTATTTGAGGGTGTTTGAGTACTCGTTAACGAGGTTTTTTAATTACAAGTATCTGGTGTTGAATTATGTGGGATCAATATTTTGTGTGGCACACTGAGATGGGACACTTGTTATAAGGTACATACAAACATGCAGCGGTTTGTAACAGTAGCATGTAGGCAGTATTTGAGGGTGTTTGAGTACTCGTTAACGAGTTTTTTTAATTACAAGTATCTGGTGTTGAATTATTTTAAAGTATTGTGTGGCACACTGGGATCGTTAACTTTTGTAATTTGTTTAAGTATCTGCTGTGGGGTGGGAGATGACAACCTTCACGTGGTCCACCCTGTTGTTGACTAATGTCATCAAACCAATCTATATGTAGCAACTTGCTACTTTCATAGTGGTCAATTTGTCTTCTAACATATTTTCAGTATCTATATTTCATTGCTATCAATAATCAATGCTTATTAACTAGTATCAATCACTTTTTACTTTGAAGTGGGTTTGTTTGTATGCGTGTAAGTTTAAATGTTCAAGTTTAAATGTTCAATCTATTTTGCCAGGTTGAACATTATACATGCATGGCTATAGTGTGAAATAAATACATAATTGGTGATCATGTGAAACAAAAAACAACTGTGTGATGTAGAATGAACATTGTAATAATAGAATTACCCCACTGTAAAACACCTGTACATTGTAAACATTACAATGTTTTGTCGAAGGAAGAAGGTTGAAGGAAAAAGTCCCTACGCGAATTCTGATTTATTCACCGAACATCCACCAACGGCACAGAATGCTGGCATATTCCAGCACTCAAGGAAATTTGTAAAAACAACTTAATTAACAAATTTCTTTTGAAAAGTGTTAAATCCCCACCCACAAACAACAATGTCCTTTGTTTACGCGAAGCTAACTCCTACACATGACGTCACCATTGACACGCACCGCCAACGGGAGAAGTGTTTCTAGTTTTTCGAAACCCTAAAGTCGGGGCATATACCTGCCAACTAGTCGGATTTAATTGGAATTGTCCACATTTTTGAAATTACAGGCCACACAAAATCAGAACATATCTATTGATTTCTTGTACACACCGTATGGGTCTATGTAAACCACAAAAATTTGATGTTTTTAATACTACATGTTGATCCCTGTAAACAACGAATGAGTCCATGTGAACCACAAAAACTGTTGTTCTTAAATGTTGATTTCTTTTACACACCGAATGGGTTCTTGTGAACCACAAAAATGCATATCAATATATGATAGTGAAACTTGCATTCAGGTGAAACTTCCCATTTTAATTTCTACAACTTAACTCTTAAAGGGACACATTGCCTTGGATCGGACGAGTTGGTCTAAAAAAAAGCGTTTGAAACTGTTTGTTATAAAATGCATATGGTTAGAAAGACGTTATAAAGTAGAATACAATGATCCACACAAATATGCCTTGAAATTGCGTGGTTTTCCTTTTACTTTGCGAAAACATGGTCGGCCATTTTGTTGACTCCACAAAATGGCCGACCGTATTTGTTCATGATGTAAAAGGAAAACCACGCAATTTCAGACATATTTGTGTGGATCATTGTATTCTACTTTTAAAACATCTTTGTAATGCTTTTTATAGACCAACTCGCCCAATCCAAGGCAACGTGTCTCTTTAAAGTTAGTGTATATACTTTTGGTAATTGTCAAAGACCAGTATTTCTCACTTGGTGTATTGACTCGAATGCATATAGGCAATTGTGCGTATATAGATGGAAAAAGGCATCTGTATAACTGTGGTATAACCAAATTAGCTAGCTCAAAAATGTTGTATGCCGTGTGTAACAGTGTTCAATATTCTGGGCTAAAAAAAAAAAATTCATTCATCATGAAGGGTACAAATTCTTTGAAAGAGGTAGTTTACTCAAATGCATAGCCAATTGTGCCTAATGGAAAATGGCCAGATCCAAAATTTGGTGTGCCCAGTGTAACAGTCTTCAAGATTCTGGGCTAAAAAACCCAAATTTTGTTCATAATGAAGGGTACAAATTCTTTTAAAGAGGTAGGCTAGTTGACTCAACCGCATATGACATTGTGCGTGTTATAAATTATATGGAAAATGGCGTCTGTTATAACTGTTGTTAATTAACCACTAAATAGCATACCAAATTAGCCAGCTTAAAAATTTGGTATGCCCAGAGTAACACTACAGTCTTAGTGATGAGTGTAACTGGGTTCTTTTACGTACGTTACACAACACCCAGGACCAATGGCTTTACATCCCATCCGAAGGATAAAGCAGTAACGGTTACAAGTGAAGTGTCAGGACCAGGACTCGAACCACACTCTGCTGATCAGACACACACGAGCTCGAGTCCGGTGCGCTTGACTGCTCGGCCATGACACGCCGCACTAGGAAGCCCGCAACATTCGAACAGGTCAAAAAATATGCTCATCAGTGGGTTTTCAGTTGATATGAATCCTCTGTTCTCTTTTGAGAAGTTATCAGAAGCATTAGGCCTAGGTGTGCCGTTTAGTGACTCGAGTCTACTCTAGAATTTGTGACGTCCCCTGTGCGAAAAACAGGCACTCTCTGAAATAATGAAATGGCATTAAAAGTGACGACAATCGAAACCGTCAGTCATGGATGGATATGTGGTGTTTTAAACATATTTATGTTGAAAAATACTTGCCTTATTATGCCCAATTAGGTGTTATTTGAAGACTCTTACTCTTGATGAGCAAACAAATGAAATCACTTTTGAAATTTGGCTGTTTGGCTGTTTTCTTATCTTTCTTTTTTCCCCTTTTTGGGCCACGGAGCGTCACGTTAATATTTCCATGAAGGGGGCTAGTAAAATTGAATTCTTCTTTATGAGGTTAAATATGTATGCTTAAAGGCACTGTACACGTTTGGTAATTACTCAAAATATATATTAGCATAAAAACTGACTTGGTAACAAGCAACAGAGAGCTGTTGATAGTCTGTTGCAACATATGCATAAAATAAAAAGCCTGTGAAAATTTGGGCTCAATTGGTCATCGAAGTTGCAAGAAAATGATGAAAGAAAAAACAAATTTGTGTGCTTTCAGATAGGAATAAAAACTTCTTGCAAGAAGTTTTTATTATTTTAGTGAGAAATTACCTCTTTCTCAAAAACTACGTTACTTTAGAGGGAGTCGTTTCTCACAATGTTTTATACTATCAACAGCTCTCCGTTGCTCGTAACCAAATAAGTTTTTATGCTAATAGATATTTTGAGTAATTACCAATAGTGTACTGTGCCCTTAAACATGGTGTTCTGTCATCTGACTTGATTTAGCACATGAATTTTTTTTAAATAAATAATGTTAAACCTGGAAAACGCTGGACAAAATGCCAAAACAAATTTTATGTCAATAAAAAATTATCAGTGAAACCAAACTCAGTAGTTTCAAAAGTGTTATTATTTTTATTATTTATTATTATTACAATTTATGTATTTATTGTTTAAGTTTTTACTATGATAGTATTTTATCTTTCCGGTAATGAAACAATGGGATCCTCAAAAGTGATGAGCACTGTAACCCGTAGGCCTGAAGATAAATGCAAAGAGAAGAAATGCAAGTTTTATATGTGGAAGGAAAACCACTACTGGGGAAAACCCAATCTACATGCAAGGCTCTGGTACAGGATTCGAACTGGGGTCCCAAGGAGGTCAAAGGGCAGATGTCCGTTTATATCTTATTGGAAACAAGTCTTCCCTGGCTGACTAATAAAACAACCAAACAACCAGAGAATAATAAAACACATTATTCAAAGGACACATAAACTATCATTAACAGGTTGTGTTGGTTTAATAAGTTCATTTTCAATCGAATTATTGACATTTTCAAATAAACAATTTCCCAAACATTTATCTCTTGAACTCAAGAAAACAATAGTCCTTCAGTTTTTCAGAAAGATTGGCTAAAATTAGTTTTTACAACAAATTTATGGGAATGCTTCAATGCAATTATATATTATCAATCAGCTCCTGTAAATCCTAGATTCTGATTGGCCAACAGCCATGTAATAAATATTCCTATATAACACGACTGCACAAATTTATATCATGGTGCATATTAAACACTGTTTTCTCATTCATATTGGTGCATTTTAAACACTGGCGTGTTATGTTGTTTGTCACTGCGGAACTATTAAACACTGTTTTCTCATTCATATTGGTGCATTTTAAACACTGGCGTGTTATGTTGTTTGTCACTGCGGAACTGCAGCACACAGGCGAATGTGTACAGCTAAGAAAAATGAGATACCAATTCATGATTGAAAACAAAAAGTCTGTCACTTCTGTAATATCAAGTAATAATCCACTTTGTAAGGGAAACTGACGAACAAAGAAAAAGTTGACTGGAGCGGGACTTGAACCTGTGACATCCGGATTAACGTGCTGGTGTGTTAATCCAGAGGTTGCAGGTTCAAGTCCTCTTTTGAACTACATGAGAAGGAAAGAACATAGATATTGTTTTGTTTAAGTTATACGATTCATATTTTTCTCAAGTTGCTGGCTGGATGATAAAATCGTCATCACCGACGCACCCACAGAATACTATAGGAAATAAAACGCTTCTGCTTTGGCCTTGTTTGATATGGGTCGCAGAACGTTATATTTTTCCGCATCCCACTCCGGTGGTGTGATACCTTATATCGCATAGATAAATTGAACAACAAATAATTGTCACCCTCCCACTCATGGTTACGTTTTCCAGCAAGTTGGTAAACCATTTAAAACCATTCAATACATTCACCACATGACTTCATAGTACATGCTGGCATAGTTAATCTACAGTATCATTCAAAACCACAGTGGGTGAATGGTCAGACAGTAGGAGGGTTGACTGTCTAGATGCGTTCAGCACACTATATCATTATGCAGGATGACTTAGTTTATCTATCATTCAAAACCACAGAGGGTGATATTGAATGGTTTAAGTTGAAAACATTGAAAATGGGATAAACCTGCTGCAAAAACATAAATTAAGCAGTTGACCAGCAAATAGAAACTTGTCATTGAATTTAATATTCAACAAATAAACATGTTGGTTTCTAAGAAACAAAAAGCTGTGACAGTTTCTAACAAACAAAAAGCTGTGGCAACTGTCATGAACAATTTATTTAGTAGTTTTATTTAATTTGTTACTGGTAGTACGGTGGTCTGTACCTTACAGCATCAGGTGGGGGTCCCCTGGGAGGTGGTGGGCCTAAATCTGGCCTAACACCTGCAGTCTGGGGTGACATACCAGGTATGATGGGCGGCATCCCCACCATACTCTGTGGCGGTATGGATACCCCGGTTACCCAGTTCTGCCCGGATGTAGGGGGTGCAACCGGGCTTTGAAACGATGGGCTTTGCTCCGGTGTAGTTGAAGTGTAGTGGGGTTGAGATGCAGTACTGTACATTGGCACTGTTCCAGGAATTGATACGGGTGAAGGAATGGCTGGGACATGGACTGAAGAGTAAGGAGCAGGCTGGACTGATGGGGGTGCTTGGTGTACTGAATGGGAGGCTGTCATAACAGACTGTGGTGTCACTACCGCATATGACATGGGTGGTGGCTGATGGACCATGGGGGGGGCAGGACACCTTGAGCTGGGTATAAAGGGGACTGAGGAGGGGGTGGTGGTGGGCCTTGGACCTGATGCTGAGGCAGTGGTTGCTGCCCTGTGTATGTCACAGCAGGTGGGGTAGCTGGTGTGCTTGATGTGCCTGTTGTGGTGCAGGTGGCACCTGCTCATGGATATTCCCACTGTAGTTGTTCTTTTCTTCCTGAAGGGGCACAGTGATTAGATTGGACTTCCTGACTTGAACACGCTCAATCCCATACTCGCTGTGGGTGTTTGGTGAATCCGGAATATCAGCAGGTTCCGTCTCGTACGGCATACGTTCGTGGAGGTGCTGCTGGGCTCCTGGGGTGCTGTAAGTCTCCTGGGGTGTTGTGTAGCGTGTGCGTGGATCCTCCCCGATGGGATGCTCATGGCGAGTTGCCTGCTCACTCGGTGGCTGAGTACTTGATGAGCTTGATGAGGAGTGTCTGTTATGACGATGATTGATGTGAGCTTGGAGGTCTCGTTGAGAAAGATAAGTCCGTCTGCAGCCACCAGGGCTATGCTTGGAGCCCCCATAGGTGCAGATGAAGATGCCACCCAATGGAGACTGTTCAATTCGTTGGACACTGTCACCACACCTGTTCAGAAAGAATTAAGATTCAAACTTTATTCAAACTGCAGGAAGATAATGAGCAATACATTTATCTCCAACTTATCTTCTTCTCTAACTGTACGCCAAAAGCCAAGTTTTGAAAGTAAGCTATCAATAAGCAATTATTTATCATAAAAATCTAACATCGCTGTCAGGAAAAATATCGAAATTTTGCCATTTAGCCTTAAAATATTGTTAAACTTAAGGAATGCATGATGTAGTATTTCAAATCCTAACACTACTTAATGTAAAAAATGCACTAGCTGGTATTGTGCTACAATATTAGCAGATGACTCAAATCCCACATTCTGTGTAGTGCAAGTACTATCGTTATTGAACCAGTTTACTGTACAATGTGAAAATTGTACTGTGCTGCATTTAGGAGGGTTTTCATTTTATCGGCCAATTTAATTGCCAATTTTTTTTGACTTTGTATTGGCGAGGCCGATTAAATCGGCCCTATTTATGATGCATTTGTATTGGTTACAACACACTATGCGTGACCTTTAAATGAACTTGGTGAAAGTTCCAAGTTGTGACCAAACTAAAGTTTGGGCAGTCATCTTCAAACTAGTAAGTGCCTTGACTGCAGTCATTATTTCTATAATTTGTTAAGGTAATTTTTTAAAAAAAGGAAAGAAAAGGTGTACTTTATAGCTTCAAATGAATTGCATTAAACTTATTTAACACAGGGCTCTTCTAGGGTTAAAGCATTCACGTGGGAACCAGAGCTTCCAAAAAATTGTTCAAATAAAGTGCTTTTGCACACAGACTCAAACTTGAAATCCTGTAGGAATGAAGAGATTAGACTGCTTGGCATCAACTTCCTAATTACAAACTATTCCATCAAAAATGTCACCACTAGTTTGCTTCAGTGCAAACTTTATAGACGATATCTGTACTAGCCAAGCGAACACTTGAACCACACTTGATAAACCAAACTAATGTTGCACCAATCATTGAAAACGTCAACAGATTATTTAGTGTTGAGTTTGATGTAGGCCTATATAAGATTCAACTCGATGTTTGATGACATACCTTTTGATCCCATTTGAGATGATGATTGGGGAATGGATGTGGATAGATGTCAGAATGCTTCTCCATGTTTCAACACTCTCACCTTAGGTCTCACACACGCCAAGTACAAGAAAAACAAAAGCTGTAAAAAAGAGAAAGAAAAAAGAACAGCTCATGAATGTGTCTTAGTATATTATTTCAACTCATCTACTATGAAGTTGAGGAAGTTCACTCTCTTCAAAAGACAAAGTACAGGATTGGTATTTTATCACCAAAAATTTTATAAGTTTCACAGTGAAAGTTTACTGATCACTGCTGATATACATGTAGACCTTACCATCTTGACCCCTACAGTATTGAATGTGTAGTATTAAGGCTTTATTAAGCTATTATTTTTCTATTGAAAAAATGAAATTGTGAACCCCAAAATTTGCTTGTTTAAAAGAATTGGAGAGAAAAGTTTGCTTTTTGGCATACTGCCATGAACTTACACACTAACAAATCACTAAATCAGTTTACCACAGCGAAATAGCCTAAATTCTGTTGACTTTTTGTGCATAAACTAACTGCAAAATTGAGTTTTCTGCCTGACATGACATGACACCTTTGCTCATGAATATGCAAATTTGCAATAGCATAAAATACAAAAAGGCACCAAAATACCCTCAAAAATGGCAAAACGAGAATTGAAAATGAGGTGAAATGGGACACAAAGGTGCATCTCCAAGGATTGCATACAAAAAAAATCATTTCATGGAGCCTTTAAACGATTTTAATAAAGAAGAAGCAGTAGATTAATTTTTGTAGAATTTTGTTTTAAAGTCGTAAATGTTCAGAGAGGAGTTCTCAAATATACTATATATATTGGTTTAAACAGAAAAAGAAGAAGGAAGTAACCTTGCCATTACAACAACAGAATCAATGTAGATCCATTTATCTGGGGATGAAACCTGTTATTAAAATGCAATGGGATTGGGGCATAATACTTTCTATTATTTTTTGCGGATTGTATACAAACCCTGAAGAATACTACCACATAAGCTGCTGTCGTCAAAAGTATTTCCTGATGAGGAACTATTGATACTGTTATGGGTAATAAAGGGTCCAGTCGAGAACAGCATTACGCTGTAGCTTAATTTCTGCAGGGGGTTGCCATTGTCACAATAATTTGGGGACCAGCACTTTCTCGATCATTATTGAAGACGTTGTTACCTGGCCCCAATTTCACAAACAGTAAGCTAATAACAACGTATGCTTACCAGAATAAGGTTACCAGCCAAACTACCATGTCACGTGTACACTTTGTGACTGGTATCCTGCTCATTTCTACTTAGCAGAAAATTGCTGAGCAATATTTTCTGCTGAAACAGCTCTGTGAAATTGGCCCCAGATCAGGAGAGTTTGGGTGCCCTGACCCTGTGAAATTGAATTCTGCAATAGCTGTCGACTTAATTGGAATAATTATTGTACCCTTTATATTGGGGAAACCATTTCAACTCCACTTTAGGTTACATGTAAAACTCATTGGGAGAGTTTGACAGCAACCTACACGGGCTTTACTATTGGTGAAATTTGGTTCCTATGGTGGAGTGTAGTTAGCCCTATTATTGTATTAGGCATACGTGGCTATTATAATAATAATCATGGGAGATGATGATTACCGTACATTGAACATCTGATACAAATTAAATCGGAAACGTTCAAATTGAACTACTCTTGCAATAATAGTCTCAGGGCGATTTTCTTTCTCACTTTTGCCTTGAGGGGACTTCTGAACTTATCCAAAAGGTTTTTCCTTAACCTTTACGTTAAATATATATTTAACGTATTAAAGGCACTGAACACGTTTGGTAATTGTCAAAGACCAGTGTTCTCACTGGGTGTCCCAACATATGCATAAAATAACAAGCCTGTGAAAATTTGGGCTCAATTGGTCATCGAAGTTGCAAGAAAATGATGAAAGAAAAAACACCTTTGTTGTACAAATTTGTGTGCTTTCAGATAGGAATAAAAACTTCTTGCAAGAAGTTTATATTATTTTAGTGGGAAATTACCTCTTTCTCAAAAACTACGTTACTTAAGAGGGAGTCGTTTCCTACAATGTTTTTACGTTCAACAGCTCTCCGTTGCTTGTTAAAAAGTAAGTTTTTATGCTAATTTGTTTTGAGTCATTACCAAACGTGTACGATACCTTTAAAAGGTTGTCTATTACAAATTAAAGATTTATATTGACAACATTATTTTGCATCTGCATAAAAATTATTATTAGTTCTTGAATGACGAAAGTGGTTAAATTTTTGTTCATGTAAATGTTTGCAATTTTAAGATTACGATAACTTGCCTATTTATTTTAACTTTATTTTTTTAATCTTGATTACTGAAATCAGAAAAGTAGCTAGATCAAGAATGACCATCAGTGTCTCAACATTCATTTGCGCTTACTTTGATCATGGAGGAATAAGCGCTCCACGCTTTGATGACGTAGAATATTAGTGACGTAATGCTCCTTGTGATCTAGCTTATTTTATTGTACAGCGCCCTCTCGCAGCAAAATCCTTTGAAATTAATTTCGCGCCGTTTGCCATTATTTTCTGTGCGAAGATCGACGACATCTTGAGTTATTGTCTTCGTTATTTTCATCTCACTGCGATTTATGGTCACCTTTTTAAGTCTTTAGAATCATTGTTCAGTTCTGCCTGTTTCTAGCTGTATATATTCGGTTAACTCTTCTTGATAGGTAAGAATATAATTCAGTGTTATTTGACCTAAATTAAGGAAGATAAATTGGTGGCATGCAGCTGAAAATTTGCCACTATGCCTTGGGCAGTGTGCCGTATTTATTCAAAACCATTACTGAAAACCAACGCTGATTGGCTCCCAGAAGTGACTGCTTTGCGTGCATGCTTGTTAAAATTAAAATCTTCCGAGAACTTTTATGACGCTTATAGTTTAGCGAATGCAAGTTTGACATGATCCCTCTTCAAACGAATCAGGTCTGATACAGAGATATTTCGCAAGATCAAAAAAGAATATGACTTGATGCCTCTATTTTGCCGGCTACCATTGACCCATTGATGACCGCACGGGTAAATTGGATCGATGGATTTTTGAGTACACGGTGCTTATCAGTGGTGCGAAGGGTAAAATCGAAATGACATTCGTGCATCAATTGAAGTTAAAAGAAGTATTAAAATCACCTTCGATTACCCTGACATGCCTCAAGCAAAATATGTTTTTTTTCTGATGTAAGAATTAAAGGACTGGAATGACCAGGTAAAGCACAGTTTCTTCATTGTAGGCCTATCTGATGTTGCTACAAAAGCTTATGCAGATATTTTTGACTAATTAGTCATTAAATTGCTACAATTTATTTTCCTGTCTGAATATTTTGATGACATTTTCACAGATCCAAATATGAAGGGTGAGATCAACTGTAACTGGCTGGGTACCCTTGGTACACTGAGCTTTACTGTGCTCATCATGAGATCACTTATGGTCAGGCAAATTCAGATCCTGTGCTCCATCCAAACTCAAGGTGCGTACACAAAACACCATTGTGTGCGTTGAAGATGCATGATAATAATAACCATATTAATGCAGATGGACATTTCGAGTGCGCCATGTTTGCCCTGAATGGAACCCCCTGACGTCTGTCACGAATGACACTCCTGACGTGTGTCACAATTGACATTCCTGACGTCTGTCACGAACCCCTGACGTCTGTCACGATTGACACTAGTGACATCTGTCACGAATGACAATGATACTCCTAGACGTCTGTCACGAATGACACTCCTGACGACTGTCATGAATGACACTCCTGATAATAATAATTATATTTAATGCAGATGGACATTTCGAGTGCACCAAGTCTGTCACGAATGACACTCCTTCAATAGATTCAATTAGTTTTCGATAAAAACTGATTTTTCCATAACCACCAGGCTTGAATTTGTAGGAAAATTCCACAAGACTCCAGGGCTTGTAGTCCAAAGTTTTTACTGAACCAGAAATTTGTTAACAAGACCAGAATCAAACAGAGACAAAACTGTTGTCTGTAAACAGGTTTTCATATAAACTGTTTCTCATTGGAAAAACAAAACACTAAGAGAACATTATTTAATTTGTCTTATGGGTAGCTTCAACACTCAACCGAATTGAAAGATCAAGTTAACATTTCGTCACCGACGCCACGAACAGACACACACGTAAATACCAATAAAAAGTAGCAATCGGAGAAAACAGCATTTAAAGTTGAAGGTTTTTCTAAACCAAGCTTTCGTACAAATTCCGGGGTATTTGCAACCAGTTTTCTTACAGTGGGGACTTGATGCTTTGAACTTAATATATACGGTGCTTTTTATTGCTTTTTGTCCTAAATTAATAAGCAATAAAGTAAGAAAGGTTTGTGTCAGTTCGTGGCGACGAAAATTTACGCAACCAGGCCTTTTCCGTCGCCACGAAGTGACACCATCCAGTGTATTACAATGCGTGTGTGTCAGTTCGTGAAAATGTAGGTCACACGCGCTACACACCAAGGTTGGTGTCAGTTCGTGGAAACGTTTTTTTCACTTTTGAGGTTTGTGCGCGCCGTGTGTTGCAATGGTAAATTGAACCTTTGTGTCAGTTCGTGGAAACGAAAAGTGTCAGTTTCGGTGCAAAGTTGCCTAGCCTCATCATCGTAATTAAAAAAGTAAAGCTCCTGAAGCGTCGAAACTTCATGAAATTGTAGGCCATGGTTAACATTGTCTAAACATGCACAAAACTGAAAACTAAAAAAAAAGTGGTTTTGTACACATGGTGTCAGTTCGTGGTGTCGGTGACGATTTGAACATAATTTGTCTTTAATACAGAATACCTATTGATGAGGTATTCTTAATCAACTTGAAAACACAAGACTGACGGACTTGGCCGACCTTGAGTTTACTGGCTCTCGCTAAAATCACTGGCCTCGGGCTTGCGTTTCAGTGCAAATTTCGAGCCCTGAGAAGTGGGCAAGACAATATTAAAGAATTAAAACAAATACTAAGCCATTTTAAATTTTTTTTAATTGCAGGACCCGTTTTGGAAAGACATTTCCTTGAGCTTCAGACATTGCAACCAGCGAGAAATTGACACATTGTTCCCAGGTTACGCGTGAGTATGCCCTTAACCACCTTACGCCAGGGCCTGATGAAGCACAAAAAGTATGCTATTCACCCCATAAAATTATGTTTACCGGAATTAGGTTACCAGCCAAAATACCATGTCACATGTAGCATTTGTGAAGTGTAACCTGCTCATTTCTGCTAAGCAGGAATTATCAAGCAATTTTCTGCTAACTGCAGCTCCATGATATTCGGCCCTGATGGAGCGTATGCACACATTTAATTCAGTGTTATGTACACCACACCAGCAGTATTGTATTGTAAGGTAAAAGAAATAGTCCTCGTTTGACCGTGTTTGTTGACCCCAAGAGGGGTTACGTTTTATGAATGAGTGGAACTTTCCGAAACAAAACTTCAGATACTAGCTTATTCCTGCTAGTTTTCTGGAAAAAATATATTATAGGAGCCTTATACACAGAATAAATTTGAGTCGAAAGAAGGTGAATTATTTTGTCAATTTTAAGGTTGGAGGTAGCAGGATAGTTATGCTCGAACTATCCCAGGAGTGGTCGCCCCTGCCCATGCCAGCCCAAGGTCTAAAGCACAACCGGGACCTCGGCAAAAACTACATTGAGAAACACAGATTGTATGAAACATTAGGGTGGGTGGTTGGGGACTTGGAAAACATCTGTTTTGAAATGATGAGTGTCTTATGTTGTTAGAGAGGGCATCAGGAGACCCTTTTCATCACCGATTCTTTTGAAGAAAACACCATTCATGCAATGCAACCAGAGTTAGGAAAGAGACAGATTTGAGACCAAAATACATTCCTCTAAAACACTCTAAAGAGATCAGCCTCTGGTACCATCTTTAATTGCTGCAATGTCCAGGATGTGTTGATCATCTAGCTGAATGAAGTGAAGGCACTTGATCCAAGCCTTCTCTCTGCCAAGACGAACGTACTCCATGGGTTTCCATGTGACTGTCTGCCTGCAGAATCATGCCAAGAGTGGGGTGGTCAGCAAGCTGCAGCCTAGCTGCCAGCAGGTCATACTTGCGGGGGTGTCTGTGAGACTCGTGGCCTAGAGAAATCACCTGCCAAGTGCTGGTTGGACCTTGCCGGTAAATGTGGCCCTCTGACGCCTGGGGGTGCATGAGCTAAGAGCCTTGAGATTGTGGAGGGATGTGTGCAGTTGTCTTGTATGATGGCAACGATGGCATGGCTTTTCATCGTAATCTGTTTGCTTCTTGCGTTTCTGACATTCTTGCCAAAGGGAGTATACTGAGGGGTGCTTTGTTTCATGTGTGAATGAATGTGTCATGATCGAGGGGCTCAGGTTGGACAGTGAGAATTTCTGCATTGAGTGGGCAACTGAATGCCAACACTGCTTCTACGGAAAAGTGTGGTGAGGGCTATCTGAATGGAGGAGGGGAATGATGGTATGTCTATAATGTGTATTCTATGTGCAGGGGAAGAAATAGGGGGCGAGTGGTAAAGAGGGTGATTTTCTGGTTAGCCTTTTCTTGGAGAGGACTTTTCGGGGGCAATCTGAGAAAGGATGGGGGCTTACCTACAACGTGGCTGGCGTTCAACTGCACTTTTTGAACTGTGGGTAGAAAGTGCCCCTTTAGTTTTTGGGAATGATGTACTGGTAAGACTTATTATGATATATTTAGTGAAGGCAAAGGGCCTGGCTGTCCTTTATTGTTGTTTTGTGGTGTCAAGTAAGGCTGTTGGTGGAATGAAGATGTTGGCTGGGAGTTTAACTTGGAGATCATCACTGGGGACATGAAGCTGATGCAGAGGCATGCCAGCATACCTTTATCTAGTCGCAGCTGTCTTGAGGAAGGCACATTGATGGGCCCGTCGATGTGTTGTACTCTTTAGAGTATGCTAGATATAGTATGTTTTGTAACAGCTTGATGTACCCACTGATCTCTTTGTTGAACACACATTCAATAGCTTCATTCCACCAGCTGTCTTCCTTGACGCTTCAAAACCGTAATAATCTACATACAGATTCTTTGAGTTTGCCGGATATATTGTGATAACTCTTACTGGTACATTATTCCTGGGAACTACTGAGGCACTTTCCATCCACAGGGCTGAGAGTGTGTGTGGTTCGCTTCAGTCATCGCATAGGCAACTAGCTTCTGTCTCGGCCTCTGCTTACCGCTGATGAGTCCAGACCCGAGATTTGGTTGGCTGGGGAGGATCCTTTGATGCCATTTACTCTTTTGCTCTTACTTCTGTACGTGGAATAGCAGAGTACTGTAATTCCAGCTTTTCCTTTTCCATTTGGATTTTCTGTTACCATGCTGTTGGTGTTGAGCATTTGGAAGTTCACTTGGTGTAGGGGTTTGAATTGTTTGGGTTGAGGTTTCCTTGAGGGTGGCATGTTGGTTTGCATGTGTGATGGGGTACTTTGAGGTGTACTTCTGGAAGCAGGGATGTGAGAAACTCATCAAGGACTCCGATTCTTTGGAAATACAAGTGATCCGCGTCATATACAAGGCAACTGGATCACCATTCCACCTTCGATTGGCTCCGCTGGCTCATGGCCTTACAGGGTCTTTGTGGAGCATTTACCGGAAGGGACAATTGGTGCCTGGGAGGATGATTTCTCGGTCACTAGTCCACAGTCATCACCCGCAAGATGAACTACCAGCAGCTAGGCTGCAGTTTGCATAGGCTACTTCATTCCTGACATGATTCTGCAAGGCATTGAGTCACCTGGAAGTTACATGGAGTCTGTTCCTCTCAGGAGAGGGAAGACCCGGATCAACTGTCTTCACCTCATTCAGGACTTTGGTCAACACATCTTGTACATTGGAGTAATTGAAAGGTGCTATCACTCGCTTGTCTCTTTAGAGAGACCTGAGGAATGTATTTTTGTCTCAGCCCTGTTGACCTGACTCTGGACCCGGGGTAATGCATGGATGGCGTTTTCTTCATCTGGACTCTGATGGAGTCGGTTCCAGTGTCTTCATTGGCTGCATGAAGCTCATCATTCTCAAAGTCTACCAAGTCTTAAACTGTGATTGCCGAGGTCCATCCATTATAAAACACAAGGTCCTGTCCCTCCCAAGTGCAATACTTATTAGTGCCATGTCCAATAGGTGCAATAGAAATAAATTATGTAAAATACAATCATCTCTAGTGCAATACTTGTATAAGTGCAAAGTTTTGAATTTGTTAATGTCTCAAGTGCAATTCAAATGTTTTTAGTGCAGCGGTGTAGCCAAGCTGGGCCTAAGGTTGTGGGTTCGGATCCCACCGAGTAATGTGCCTGCGGTCCAGTGAAAAAAATCCACAGGCGCCATGGATTTGTTTTCACTGGACTCGGGAAAATACCGAGTATATAGTTCTTTTCTCACATCACTCTATGGGTATAACAAAATAGTTTATCCCCGATGCTCGCTGTTAATGTAGAGAATTCGAACTGCCTCTAGTTATCGGGTAATCTCAACAGTCTTGTGGTAAGACTTCTGCTCTAGATTGGTAAAGGCGTAGATTCGAATCCCAACCGAGTTATATGCCTGTGGAATTTTTTTTCACTGGACTCAGGAAAAAAATGTGTATGCAGTACCTTTACCAACACCGGTATATAGGTAAGACCAAATAATATGAAGCACCTAATATCTCTGCAAGCTGCACAGGATGGAGTTAATTGTAAATGTTCATGCCACAGACGTCCTGGTAACCGCAAATACACTTATTTGGTTGGTTAAATACTTTTCTCGTTATAAAGTATGATGCGGACAAAAAAAGCGACCCCGCCATTGAATAAAACATGGCCGCTGGTCCCCACTGAAAAGCAATGCCCGAGTGAAATATCTTGGCTATGCCGCTGATAAAGTGCAATGTTTGAAATTGTTTAACATATTATATTTGTAACTGACAAAACTCATAACAATTAATTTTGTTTACCCTTTTATCGCATCATTCTTAAATATGTGTAATATTTGTTCCAGTTTTTAAAGTTTTAAACCTAATATGTGCAATTTCTTTTTACGAGTAATAGTGTTAAGCTTTTATATTTAGATCATTCTTAAACTGACAATGCTCATTCCAGTTGTGTGAAATGTGAAATTTTAAATTTTTAATTAACACTTTGGAACTCAACTCAGCCTTGTAAATGGGATTGACACATAGGTTATACTAAACATGTTTGCTGATTGTCAATTAATCTTGCGGGCATGTGTAATACTTAAGATTGCTTTGTACAGTGTCTCGGGCTTGTAAACGGAATCAGCGTTTTGAAAAAAAACGAATCACAGAAGGTTTATCAATATACAGCCAATTATAGAGGTGCAGAAGTGCAAATGAAACAAGAACAAGAACAAAGTTCCAAAATGAATAGGTAAAACAGTACTTTAAATTTAGTTCATATGCTGGTAAAAAGAAACCATGTCAAACAACGTATTTTTTTCTGCAGCCACAATTGAATCCATCAAACTTTTCAAATATTGCTTGAGACATTTATTCAGTCTAATGGGGCCATTCAGAATGATCAATGTTTTAATATTCTGATTGCTTTTTGATGTCAAAGAAGTAAGAAAGTGACACATAATGTGATTTTCTAACAAATGAAAATAACAAAAATCACAGATACTAATTTTTGAAGTAGAAAAATAGTAGTCAGGTGGGTAAAAAAATAGGATATCAAACATTGATAGCTCTGAAACGCACCAACTTTTTAAAGGTTCCCTTAATTGTTCTTTTTAAAGCCAAACATAAAGAACACTACACCTTTTTTTAATCTCATTTTATATTTTAATTGTACATTCCTTACTGTACTGTTTTGCTTTAAACTTGTTTGAACCTTTTGTTATTTTAAAGAAAATTATTTACCTTTACATTATTTGATGTTGGTAAGTTATGCATAGGAGGTTAAAAAAACCCAACATGTGACCATACCTTTAAGTGGTTTATTCATAATAGAAATTAAGTGAAGAAACTTGTCAACACACCAACATATGCATAAAATAACAACCCTGTGAAATGTGGGCTCAATTGGTCATCAAAGTTGCAAGAAAATAATTTAATAAAAAACACCCTTGTTGCACAAATTTGTGTGCTTTCAGATTCCTGAAAAAGTCTTTTTCAGATTCAAATATTTTATTGAGAAATTACCTCTTTTTCAAAAACTACGTTACTTCAGAGGGAGTCGTTTCTCACAATGTTTTTTACTATCAACAGCTCTTTGTTGCTTGCTACCAAGTAAGTTTTTATGCTAATATATATTTTGAGTATTTACCAAATGTGTCCAGTGCCTTTAATACTAATTGTATTTATATACCACACACATAGATCCTTGTCATTTGGTTGGTATATGCTCCAGAATTTAGTATAGAGTCGAATATGGATGCAAATTTATGTAAGACATTTCCGATGCATCGCAGCATCATTTGAAAAATAATAAGTTAGTGGACAAGGTTGGTGGTGTCTACAAGGAGTCCTCTATGTTGTTCAGAAGGTGTACTGAAAAAGTTTTCAGAGTGAGTGGACAAGTTCCCTTGTCTTTTCTTTGCTTGTTGTGAAGAGCATTATAAATGACGAGGATCCAAGTGTGAGTGATATCAAACAAATGGAATGCATTTCCTTTGTGCATTGTTGCAGAATATAATCACTAATTGAAATTTGGCTTAATTTTGTGACTATATTCTGCATTATTGCACTCATATGCATGCAATATTTGTATTATAATAATTTGGTTTACTGTAACAACATGTGATAATATTTACTTTGCAGGGGTGTAACCAGTGTTTGGCAGGGTGGGGTGGGGTTCGTCCTCCGTTGCCCCCAAATAAGATTTAAAAAGCACAATGAATGGTTTGATACTTAAAACGACCCCCAATTTATTTTGTTGTCCCCACTTGTCCCCCCCTCCAAAAAAAAAGAAAGAAAGAAAAAAGAACCAAAACAAAACCCAAAACCTATTAATAAAATATATTTGATCTCAAACATTACAACCCCTCAACCAATTATAGCTAGTCTTTATTGACCTTGGTGAGGGCGCTGTTTTGGACTTGTACGGCCATATCTACACAATAATCACAAACACTAATACTTCCAACACCATACGACAGTTGTACTTATTTCATGTGCCAAACATTAATATTTCTCTGTGTGCATGACGATCGGATCGTTGGAATTGTTTTTAATTAGCAATTCCACCCCAGAATTTTAAAGACTGGTACAGGTTTTCTGGAAGTGTTTCAATGTAAACTAACATCTCCTGATCTAGATGCCTTTTGAATTTTTGAAATTCGACTTTCCATTCTTGAGTTATTCAAATATCACATGATCGATAACGACCATTTCTGCGGACAAAGCCAATGGGAAAAATGCATTGGCAAATGGTACCCTTTTTAGGGTGTTAAAGGTTAATTTTTCAACATTTTGATACATAAATCATTAAATGTTGTACTGATACAGATAAAATTTGGTACACTTATAAATATTAAGGTGTAGAATGATATGGCAGTGTTTATAATTAAGTCTTGCAAAAAAAGGGGAAATTAGCATATTTAAATAGGTCGCGACGCTAAAAATACATGTAAACTAAGGTCACGCTGAATTGCAAAATCAGTGTTCTGCATATTGGACAGATAAACATTTATTGAGGACCCCTTGGCATGTTTTTAAGCTGGAGTTTGACGGCTGGAGTTTGGCGGCTGGAGTTTGGCGGCTGGAGTTTGGCGGCTGGAGTTTGGCGGCTGGAGTTTGGCGGCTGGAGTTTGGCGGCTGGAGTTTGGCGGCTGGAGTTTGGCGGCTGGAGTTTGGCGGCTGGAGTTTGGCGGCTGGAGTTTGGCGGCTGGAGTTTGACGGCTGGAGTTTGGCAGCTGGAGTTTGGCGGCTGGAGTTTGACGGCTGGAGTTTGGCGGCTGGAGTTTGGCGGCTGGAGTTTGGCGGCTGGAGTTTGACGGCTGGAGTTTGGCGGCTGGAGTTTTTGTGGCTGGAGTTTGGAAGCTGGAGTTTGGCGGCCGAAGTTAGAAGTCATGGAGTCATGCGATGGAAAAAAAATACGACTGATAAAAAAGTGACTGAAAAAATGCAACAAAGAAAATGCAACTGAAATAAAAGTGACTGGAAAAATGCAAAGCAAAAAATGCGACGCAGAAAAAAAAAAGTACTCTGTTCAAACTTCCAACTTGCCCCACAAAGTCACAGCTCATGGACTAGCAGTCCATAAGGGACACTAAACTTTTCCACCTAACCCACCGAATAATTGGTCTGAAGGAAGTAGGTTGTGGGTAAAAGAATTGTTATAATTCGCTTGTCATCAGATGACCTTTCATAATATTTATAATTTTACTATAGTATTTATATTACTTTTGTGGGGAACATATGGACATATCGGCTACACCCCTATGTTCCGACACCCCTATGTTCCGACACCCCTGGTGTATTTTCCTATTCCTAACCCTAACCCTAACCCTAACCCTAACCCTAACCCTAACCCTAACCCTAACCCTAACCCTAACCCTAACCCTAACCCTAACCCTAACCCTAACCCTAACCCTAACCCTAACCCTAACACTAACACTAACACTAACACTAACACTAACACTAACACTAACACTAACACTAACACTAACACTAACACTAACACTAACACTAACACATAACACATAACACATAACACTAACACTAACACTAACACATAACACTAACACTAACCCTTAACCCTAACCCTAACCCCTAACCCTAACCCTAACCCTAGCATGTAAATCATGAGGGGGTTGTCGGAACATAGGGGTTGTCGGAACATAGGGGTGTCGGAATATAGGGGTGTCGGAATATAGAGCAGTCACCGACATATCCATTAACTTTGGTCAGCAGTTTTGTGAGCTCTAATTATTGTGGGAACCTTTGATGAGGAATTTGGGTGAGGTTCTGCAATGGCTTTTAAATCTAGAATACAAAGATTTAGTAATTCTATATGAAAAATATATTTTGGAGGATAATTTCCACTTCCTGACATTACTGTAGGGCAGAGCCGTATATTGAGAGAGTTGCGACAACTTGCGATTGGAAGCCATTTTGTCTCCAAAAAATGCATTGGCGAATACAGGGTGCCAGACTAGTCTGCCCATTGGGTTGTACTGCATTTTGGAACAAAATGGCGTCCAGCAACCACGTGACCGGAGAAAGCTGGTCCCTCCAACTCTCTCAATACACAGCTCTGCTGTAGGGAACCCAAGTGCGCCCTCAGTGTTCAAGTGTCTGATCCAAATTTTTGATTAGCATAATTTATAATAAAAAGTTAAGTTTGAGGTCGCGACCTTTGGGCTCGCTCTCTTTTCCATTAATTTATGCATTGAGCAAGAAAGAGCACGTCATCTAGGTATTTCTCTTTATCTTGTAGGGAGCATGGCTCTGGCCATGCTCCATATTATATTTATCTGGGAGCGATAATCTCATATAGTTATCTGTGAGTATTGTTCTGTATCAAATCATCATTTCATTCCAGAAATATTGTTATTTTTAGGGCATATTGAATCATTGTAAACTAGTGTGTGGCCAGCTTTCTGTTGTGTTGACCTTTTGCCCTTAATATAAGTGACTGTACTGTGCATTGTGTATACTATTATATTGTGTATTGTGTGCTATAGTGTTGGAGGATTAAAATCAGTACAGGAGATTTGTTTATATTTTTGACGTCATGTGGATTCTGCTTTTGGTGTATTCTGGTGAATGCTCATCCTTTTTAAATAGAGGACCGGCCTCCTTCCTGTGTCTCTACCAATGGTGTCATATACAGGATTGTGTGTTCGTCATTTTTGCAATTTTTCTACATTTTTCTGAATAGCTACTCGTCGCTTTTTCAACATTGAGTTGAATATTTGAATAATGACGTCGGTTTTACCGGACTTAAACCCTGGTCTATAGGTTTTCTCCTGAGATCGTTTTCCCGTTTTAAATCGCGAACAATATATGTGATGGTCACTATCTTTTGCCTTCCTGCATCGACAAGAGGACTTCATCAACGGATATATTTTGTTTACATTGTATGTTGTGCAACTTATATATTATAAAGTTCCATTTTTAGCATTGTATGTAATATTTGACATTTTCGTCCAAGCTAATTTGCTGATCTGTTACTTTTTAAAGACAGTTATGTCTCTTGTTGATCTTTTAAAGATTCATTATTCTTATAAACAGTTAATTTTAGAACCAGATGTAGGCCTGTGCTTTAGATCAAGTGTTTTTAAGTCAAATAGATTTTTTGTTGTACACATATTAATGTAAAAACTTAGGTTTTGAGCTAACTGCATTTTTCTTTTAGATTTTACACCAGTGAAAAGGGTGCTTATAGTCTTGATTACTTTTTGTGCATTTAAATTGTCTTGGCATGATACTGCGTAACTTTTAAGTCTTTGTAAGACTGTATGTCAGTTCGAAATTTTCGAGTCTCAATTGTACTTTTTGTCTAAAGTGTGGTTAGACAAATTTTTGACTTGTATTTTTATTGTCTGTATGTGTGCAGACTGTTTTGTAGGTCAATGATTTAGGCCTCATATTGTATATTTAACGAGTCATATTTTGTACGTACACATTTTTTTCCAATGATGTCTGTGCCAGACAATATTTCAAAGTCAAACAGTGTTTTAGCTGAAACCATTGTGAGTGCCTTCACAAATTTTGTAGGATGAAGATGATGATTCATGCTCATCTATGAACATGATCCCCATTGAAAGAGAGGATGAAGATGACCAACCACTCATTGTCCTTGCATCTGACGATGTGGACATGATCGCCATTGAAGGAGATGATGAAGAAGACCAACCACCCGTGGCCCTTGCATCCAACGATGTTTCATCGTGGTCTTATGTGGACATGATCGCCATTAGAGTAGACGATGAAGAAGACCAACCACTCATGGCCCTTGTGTCCGACGATGCTCCAGAGGGTACATCCACATCATCTATACCTGATGAACTGAATCCACATGTACATGTACCAACTACATGTGCAACTTCATCTACAGTTGTAGAAGTCCTAGAGGATCTACCATCTACATTCTGCACTGATGATGAACATGATGATGAAGGAGATGCAGTATCAGAGCAGGACCCAACAACTGAGGATGACACAGACCTAACAGCTAACGCAGCACCTGATCATGATGGAAAGGATGACACTTGGTAAATATAATCTGTTGCATTCACCATCTCTGCCCACAATCTTCTTTGCAAGCATTGCAAATGAGACACAAAGACATACTATAATATTTCACTGGTTTATTCACGTAAAAACAAAGTAAATTCCGTTGCCCCCTGCCAATTCTGGGTGTTTGATTGTTGTCATTGAAAGGTACGATACGGTTACACCCCTATATATGTTCCGACACCCCTATGTTCCGACACCCCTATGTTCGGACAAACCTGGTGTATTTTCCTATTCCTAACCCTAACCCTAACCCTAACCCTAACCCTAACCCTATGTAAATCATGAGGGGGTTGTCGGAACATAGGGTTGTCTGAATATAGGGGTGTCGGAATATAGAGCAGTCCCCGTACGATACATGTACATCTTTGGTAATTTGAAGCCCACAATTAGTTCAATCCTTTGTTAAAAAAAAAACTAACCTGTCAAAGTTTTGTTTCAAAAGATGGTAGCGCTTTTGAGATATCGGAGAAAATATTGAGCGGTTATTTCCCATAGAGCTGCTGAAACTGCATGTTTTTCATAACCTGAGAAAGGCTTGCCTAGAAGTCTCAGATTTGATTTTCCTAGATGAAAAATTATCTTTCTCCAAAACTACATTACTTCAAAGGGAATCTTTTCTAATTTAAGTTTATTTTATTTTATTTATTCTATTACAAATGCTTTGTGTGTGGTCCCCAACATACATGATGGCAGCCCCAGTGCACTATCCGCTTCCAGTCAGCGCCTTGAGCGTCTTTATAGACGGATATGTGCGCTATGTAAATAGCCAGTGTTATTATTTTTTTTAAAGTATTGGCCAAAGCTTTCCGTATACAATTAAAAGGTACAAAAATGTCATTAATTAGTGGTCTAATTGAAGGAACTGCCTCATAAACCTTGTGTTTCTTAGCTTGACAGTGGTTTCAAGGTAGTTTTAAATGGGTACACATACTTAAAAGGTGTATGTGTATCAAGCAAATTAACCATAATATTGATTTACTGGGGTCAAGGTTCAGGTTTCTGCCCCTTTAATATTGTACTTTCAATATTGTGAAAGCAGTGAAATTGAAAAATTTGAGTTGACGTTTGATAATTTCCTGTCTTTTGGTTTTTATTGCAGTGGAATACCAACTTTAGAGCAGTTCATTTGTGGAGCATTTGAAGAACTTGATGATTTTCCAGAAGCTGAGGATACTTTAAGTGATGCAACCTTTGGAGCTTTCGTCGATGATGACGCATCAGATGAGGATGACACTGAGAGCATCAGTAGTGACATTCCTCTCCAAGGTTCAACCACACTAAGTTCCCAATTTGTTTTACTTTTGCAGGATTCAATCCCCTTAGAAGATGTTAACAAGTGTAGGCTTATGCTTGTTCGGTTTGTGGCCATGTTCCCTGTCATGTATACGGACACTAAAATGACACTAAACGTACATCAACTCATGCATCTTCCAGACCAAATTTTAAGTTTGGGCCCGATGTGGTCTGTTTCATGTTTTCCATTTGAAGATGCCAATGGTTTTCTTCTCCAACTGTTCAATGGAACACAATATATTGATAAACAAATTTCCCATGCTATGGCAGTGCTTCAAAAAATTCCAGAGTTGATGCCAGCGATTGAGAAAAACACTCCTGCACATGACCTGTATAATAGAATGAAGAAAAAAAATATGAAGCACAAAGGATGTTTCCTCGAGACGGGGGTGTATTTAGTAGGAGCAACGCAACTTGTAAAAGAACTAACTAATGCATTCAAGTGTGCAATCAGAGACAAAAGTCCTTACTCAATCCGAAAAGTAATTTCTTTCAAACGGGCAAAAATAATGGGAGATATATTTCACTCTCGGTCATATACTCGGGTACGTTTAAGGAACAGCTATACCTTTTCCTTCGAGGAAGACACTATAATGTATGGTTTTATTGAGATCTTCCTCCAGGTTTGCATGGAGTGTCTTTATGTGGGTGATTGTTCTTGCACTCCTTGTAACTTTGCCATGATACGCAATTTACCTGTAATTGCAAATCATTAGGGCATTTCATACTTGCAGAAAGTCCAACCTACTCCTCAAGACAAAGTCATTGCCGTTCCCTTGAAGTCCATCAGAAGAAAGTGTGTTTTTTATTGATGTTACAGATTGTGGCCTCCAACTCGTTTGTACATTACCAAATATAATTGAGAAAGATTAGGTTTAGTGATGGTGTTTGCTATGAGTGTGCTCGTGTATACAGGATGGGTCAGAAAAATGCACCCCAGTACATGCACATGTACCAACTTGGTGAATATTGTCGGCTGATAATTACATGTACTTTTTAAAAAAAAGATAGTGTATGTGGAATGACCATCATTTCCATTTGTCCACGGATTGTTGTTTTTAATGCACTGTTTGTAGATGAGACCTGATCAAGAGATTTGTAATTGTATAGCTGCAAACACAGAAGTGAAGGTAAAACATTTAAGGGTAGGACGGGGAACGTCTTATACATGTACAGTCAACTCTTGTTATAACAAGGTCGATGGGACCATGCAAATAACCACTTTATAACAAGAATGTTGTTATAAAAGGACAGCAAAACACAGAAATGCCAAGATAAATTGAATTTTGGGACTTCAGAATTTGCTCTTTATAAGCAGAACCTCTTTAAAGTGCTCTTTATAACGAGAGTCGACTAATAATATATAGAATGTATCTTGTTCCCATATAATGTTATTGTTATATAAAAGGCAAACAATGTTAATTGATGAAGGATTATTTTATCAAGACTGGGCCTACATGTATACAAATGAATAGTGGTTTGTATATTTTTAAAGTTCTACGACCTACATTGCAAGCAAACAAAATACACAAATACACCCAATTTAATAGAAACATTAACACACAATTAACAGTGTATGCGATGGTTCCTGTAATGTTTCTTGACTGCATAACTTGCAAATAAATAGGGTGAATTATTTGACACAGTTAAACAGTATCAGGTCTCACCGTTTTTATTGTAGTTGACCTTGTCACAGTCATCACAATGGTAAGCATTAATACAAAGCTATTATTATAAGATTCTGTGCGAAGACTTTAAATTTCTTATGCTGTCAGTTATAAGACTTATCATTTCTTATACAAGAAACAATGTCTGATCAGATTCTTATAAGAACTGTTGGTTCTGATCAGATTCCTATAAGAATTGTTCACTGAAAAAGTGTTATAAGAAATGCTTGATCATTTGTTCACAATTTCTTACTGCTGCGATATTTTTTCTTACTCCTTCCATATTCTTATAAGTATTCTTACTCATTTATAAGAATCTTATAAGATTCCTATAAGAATCTTATAAGATCTTATAAGTTAAAATTGTACGGGTGTCCTGTTAATACAAATGTGGTCGTCAGGATCAAGTTGCATTAGATGCTAGATTTTCTAATATATTGAAGTGTTTTGAAAATTTGAATGCAGACAGGGTTGAACCAAACAACTAGTTGACTTTCCTAGAGCATGGTGTTGAATTATGTGAGGTAAATATTTTATGTGGCACCCTGCGGGATCGGTAATTGTTGTAAGGTATAACAACGTTCAGGGGTTTTATGTAATTGTAGCCTGTAAGCAATATTTTACAGTGTTTGAGTACTTGTTAACAAGGTTTTTAAATTACAAACGTTCATGACATGTACCTGGTGTTGAATTATATGTGTGGTAAATATGTTGTGTGGCACACTAGGATCGGTAACTCTTGTTATAAGGTACATTATAAAAAACATGCGGCGGTTTGTAACAGTAGCATAGGCATTATTTGAGGGTGTTTGAGTAGTCGTTAACAAGGTTTTTAAATTATACAAACGTTCATGAAATTTACATGGTGTTGAATTATATTAAATTACCGGTATGTGTGTTAATTTTTTTGTGTGTGGCACACTGGGATTGGTTAATCTTGTTATAAGGTACATTATAACAAACATGTAGCGGTTTGTAATGGTAGCATGTAGGCATTATTTGAGGGTGTTTGAGTACTCGTTAACGAGGTTTTTTAATTACAAGTATCTGGTGTTGAATTATGTGGGATCAATATTTTGTGTGGCACACTGAGATGGGACACTTGTTATAAGGTACATACAAACATGCAGCGGTTTGTAACAGTAGCATGTAGGCAGTATTTGAGGGTGTTTGAGTACTCGTTAACGAGTTTTTTTAATTACAAGTATCTGGTGTTGAATTATTTTAAAGTATTGTGTGGCACACTGGGATCGTTAACTTTTGTAATTTGTTTAAGTATCTGCTGTGGGGTGGGAGATGACAACCTTCACGTGGTCCACCCTGTTGTTGACTAATGTCATCAAACCAATCTATATGTAGCAACTTGCTACTTTCATAGTGGTCAATTTGTCTTCTAACATATTTTCAGTATCTATATTTCATTGCTATCAATAATCAATGCTTATTAACTAGTATCAATCACTTTTTACTTTGAAGTGGGTTTGTTTGTATGCGTGTAAGTTTAAATGTTCAAGTTTAAATGTTCAATCTATTTTGCCAGGTTGAACATTATACATGCATGGCTATAGTGTGAAATAAATACATAATTGATGATCATGTGAAACAAAAAACAACTGTGTGATGTAGAATGAACATTGTAATAATAGAATTACCCCACTGTAAAACACCTGTACATTGTAAACATTACAATGTTTTGTCGAAGGAAGAAGGTTGAAGGAAAAAGTCCCTACGCGAATTCTGATTTATTCACCGAACATCCACCAATGGCACAGAATGCTGGCATATTCCAGCACTCAAGGAAATTTGTAAAAACAACTTAATTAACAAATTTCTTTTGAAAAGTGTTAAATCCCCACCCACAAACAACAATGTCCTTTGTTTACGCGAAGCTAACTCCTACACATGACGTCACCATTGACACGCACCGCCAACGGGAGAAGTGTTTCTAGTTTTTCGAAACCCTAAAGTCGGGGCATATACCTGCCAACTAGTCGGATTTAATTGGAATTGTCCACATTTTTGAAATTACAGGCCACACAAAATCAGAACATATCTATTGATTTCTTGTACACACCGTATGGGTCTATGTAAACCACAAAAATTTGATGTTTTTAATACTACATGTTGATCCCTGTAAACAACGAATGAGTCCATGTGAACCACAAAAACTGTTGTTCTTAAATGTTGATTTCTTTTACACACCGAATGGGTTCTTGTGAACCACAAAAATGCATATCAATATATGATAGTGAAACTTGCATTCAGGTGAAACTTCCCATTTTAATTTCTACAACTTAACTCTTAAAGGGACACATTGCCTTGGATCGGACGAGTTGGTCTAAAAAAAAGCGTTTGAAACCGTTTGTTATAAAATGCATATGGTTAGAAAGACGTTATAAAAGTAGAATACAATGATCCACACAAATATGCCTTGAAATTGCGTGGTTTTCCTTTTACTTTGCGAAAACATGGTCGGCCATTTTGTTGACTCCACAAAATGGCCGACCGTATTTGTTCATGATGTAAAAGGAAAACCACGCAATTTCGAGACATATTTGTGTGGATCATTGTATTCTACTTTTAAAACATCTTTGTAATGCTTTTTATAGACCAACTCGCCCAATCCAAGGCAACGTGTCTCTTTAAAGTTAGTGTATATACTTTTGGTAATTGTCAAAGACCAGTATTTCTCACTTGGTGTATTGACTCGAATGCATATAGGCAATTGTGCGTATATAGATGGAAAAAGGCATCTGTATAACTGTGGTATAACCAAATTAGCTAGCTCAAAAATGTTGTATGCCGTGTGTAACAGTGTTCAATATTCTGGGCTAAAAAAAAAAAATTCATTCATCATGAAGGGTACAAATTCTTTGAAAGAGGTAGTTTACTCAAATGCATAGCCAATTGTGCCTAATGGAAAATGGCGTTTGTAAATCTGTGTTTAATTAACCACTAACTAGTCAACCAAACTAGCCAGATCCAAAATTTGGTGTGCCCAGTGTAACAGTCTTCAAGATTCTGGGCTAAAAAACCCAAATTTTGTTCATAATGAAGGGTACAAATTCTTTTAAAGAGGTAGGCTAGTTGACTCAACCGCATATGACATTGTGCGTGTTATAAATTATATGGAAAATGGCGTCTGTTATAACTGTTGTTAATTAACCACTAAATAGCATACCAAATTAGCCAGCTTAAAAATTTGGTATGCCCAGAGTAACACTACAGTCTTAGTGATGAGTGTAACTGGGTTCTTTTACGTACGTTACACAACACCCAGGACCAATGGCTTTACATCCCATCCGAAGGATAAAGCAGTAACGGTTACAAGTGAAGTGTCAGGACCAGGACTCGAACCACACTCTGCTGATCAGACACACACGAGCTCGAGTCCGGTGCGCTTGACTGCTCGGCCATGACACGCCGCACTAGGAAGCCCGCAACATTCGAACAGGTCAAAAAATATGCTCATCAGTGGGTTTTCAGTTGATATGAATCCTCTGTTCTCTTTTGAGAAGTTATCAGAAGCATTAGGCCTAGGTGTGCCGTTTAGTGACTCGAGTCTACTCTAGAATTTGTGACGTCCCCTGTGCGAAAAACAGGCACTCTCTGAAATAATGAAATGGCATTAAAAGTGACGACAATCGAAACCGTCAGTCATGGATGGATATGTGGTGTTTTAAACATATTTATGTTGAAAAATACTTGCCTTATTATGCCCAATTAGGTGTTATTTGAAGACTCTTACTCTTGATGAGCAAACAAATGAAATCACTTTTGAAATTTGGCTGTTTGGCTGTTTTCTTATCTTTCTTTTTTCCCCTTTTTGGGCCACGGAGCGTCACGTTAATATTTCCATGAAGGGGGCTAGTAAAATTGAATTCTTCTTTATGAGGTTAAATATGTATGCTTAAAGGCACTGTACACGTTTGGTAATTACTCAAAATATATATTAGCATAAAACTGACTTGGTAACGAGCAACAGAGAGCTGTTGATAGTCTGTTGCAACATATGCATAAAATAAAAGCCTGTGAAAATTTGGGCTCAATTGTCATCGAAGTTGCAAGAAAATGATGAAAGAAAAACAAATTTGTGTGCTTTCAGATAGGAATAAAAACTTCTTGCAAGAAGTTTTTATTATTTTAGTGAGAAATTACCTCTTTCTCAAAAACTACGTTACTTTAGAGGGAGTCGTTTCTCACAATGTTTTATACTATCAACAGCTCTCCGTTGCTCGTAACCAAATAAGTTTTTATGCTAATAGATATTTTGAGTAATTACCAATAGTGTACTGTGCCCTTAAACATGGTGTTCTGTCATCTGACTTGATTTAGCACATGAATTTTTTTTAAATAAATAATGTTAAACCTGGAAAACGCTGGACAAAATGCCAAAACAAATTTTATGTCAATAAAAATTATCAGTGAAACCAAACTCAGTAGTTTCAAAAGTGTTATTATTTTTATTATTTATTATTATTACAATTTATGTATTTATTGTTTAAGTTTTTACTATGATAGTATTTTATCTTTCCGGTAATGAAACAATGGGATCCTCAAAAGTGATGAGCACTGTAACCCGTAGGCCTGAAGATAAATGCAAAGAGAAGAAATGCAAGTTTTATATGTGGAAGGAAAACCACTACTGGGGAAAACCCAATCTACATGCAAGGCTCTGGTACAGGATTCGAACTGGGGTCCCAAGGAGGTCAAAGGGCAGATGTCCGTTTATATCTTATTGGAAACAAGTCTTCCCTGGCTGACTAATAAAACAACCAAACAACCAGAGAATAATAAAACACATTATTCAAAGGACACATAAACTATCATTAACAGGTTGTGTTGGTTTAATAAGTTCATTTTCAATCGAATTATTGACATTTTCAAATAAACAATTTCCCAAACATTTATCTCTTGAACTCAAGAAAACAATAGTCCTTCAGTTTTTCAGAAAGATTGGCTAAAATTAGTTTTTACAACAAATTTATGGGAATGCTTCAATGCAATTATATATTATCAATCAGCTCCTGTAAATCCTAGATTCTGATTGGCCAACAGCCATGTAATAAATATTCCTATATAACACGACTGCACAAATTTATATCATGGTGCATATTAAACACTGTTTTCTCATTCATATTGGTGCATTTTAAACACTGGCGTGTTATGTTGTTTGTCACTGCGGAACTGCAGCACACAGGCGAATGTGTACAGCTAAGAAAAATGAGATACCAATTCATGATTGAAAACAAAAAGTCTGTCACTTCTGTAATATCAAGTAATAATCCACTTTGTAAGGGAAACTGACGAACAAAGAAAAAATTGACTGGAGCGGGACTTGAACCTGTGACATCCGGATTAACGTGCTGGTGTGTTAATCCAGAGGTTGCAGGTTCAAGTCCTCTTTTGAACTACATGAGAAGGAAAGAACATAGATATTGTTTTGTTTAAGTTATACGATTCATATTTTTCTCAAGTTGCTGGCTGGATGATAAAATCGTCATCACCGACGCACCCACAGAATACTATAGGAAATAAAACGCTTCTGCTTTGGCCTTGTTTGATATGGGTCGCAGAACGTTATATTTTTCCGCATCCCACTCCGGTGGTGTGATACCTTATATCGCATAGATAAATTGAACAACAAATAATTGTCACCCTCCCACTCATGGTTACGTTTTCCAGCAAGTTGGTAAACCATTTAAAACCATTCAATACATTCACCACATGACTTCATAGTACATGCTGGCATAGTTAATCTACAGTATCATTCAAAACCACAGTGGATGAATGGTCAGACAGTAGGAGGGTTGACTGTCTAGATGCGTTCAGCACACTATATCATTATGCAGGATGACTTAGTTTATCTATCATTCAAAACCACAGAGGGTGATATTGAATGGTTTAAGTTGAAAACATTGAAAATGGGATAAACCTGCTGCAAAAAAACATAAATTAAGCAGTTGACCAGCAAATAGAAACTTGTCATTGAATTTAATATTCAACAAATAAACATGTTGGTTTCTAAGAAACAAAAAGCTGTGACAGTTTCTAACAAACAAAAAGCTGTGGCAACTGTCATGAACAATTTATTTAGTAGTTTTATTTAATTTGTTACTGGTAGTACGGTGGTCTGTACCTTACAGCATCAGGTGGGGGTCACCTGGGAGGTGGTGGGCCTAAATCTGGCCTAACACCTGCAGTCTGGGGTGACATACCAGGTATGATGGGCGGCATCCCCACCATACTATGTGGCGGTATGGATACCCGGTTACCCAGTTCTGCCCGGATGTAGGGGGTGCAACCGGGCTTTGAAACGATGGGCTTTGCTCCGGTGTAGTTGAAGTGTAGTGGGGTTGAGATGCAGTACTGTACATTGGCACTGTTCCAGGAATTGATACGGGTGAAGGAATGGCTGGGACATGGACTGAAGAGTAAGGAGCAGGCTGGACTGATGGGGGTGCTTGGTGTACTGAATGGGAGGCTGTCATAACAGACTGTGGTGTCACTACCGCATATGACATGGGTGGTGGCTGATGGACCATGGGGGGGGCAGGACACCTTGAGCTGGGTATAAAGGGGACTGAGGAGGGGGTGGTGGTGGGCCTTGGACCTGATGCTGAGGCAGTGGTTGCTGCCCTGTGTATGTCACAGCAGGTGGGGTAGCTGGTGTGCTTGATGTGCCTGTTGTGGTGCAGGTGGCACCTGCTCATGGATATTCCCACTGTAGTTGTTCTTTTCTTCCTGAAGGGGCACAGTGATTAGATTGGACTTCCTGACTTGAACATGCTCAATCCCATACTCGCTGTGGGTGTTTGGTGAATCCGGAATATCAGCAGGTTCCGTCTCGTACGGCATACGTTCGTGGAGGTGCTGCTGGGCTCCTGGGGTGCTGTAAGTCTCCTGGGGTGTTGTGTAGCGTGTGCGTGGATCCTCCCCGATGGGACGCTCATGGCGAGTTGCCTGCTCACTCGGTGGCTGAGTACTTGATGAGCTTGATGAGGAGTGTCTGTTATGACGATGATTGATGTGAGCTTGGAGGTCTCGTTGAGAAAGATAAGTCCGTCTGCAGCCACCAGGGCTATGCTTGGAGCCCCCATAGGTGCAGATGAAGATGCCACCCAATGGAGACTGTTCAATTCGTTGGACACTGTCACCACACCTGTTCAGAAAGAATTAAGATTCAAACTTTATTCAAACTGCAGGAAGATAATGAGCAATACATTTATCTCCAACTTATCTTCTTCTCTAACTGTACGCCAAAAGCCAAGTTTTGAAAGTAAGCTATCAATAAGCAATTATTTATCATAAAAATCTAACATCGCTGTCAGGAAAAAATATCGAAATTTTGCCATTTAGCCTTAAAATATTGTTAAACTTAAGGAATGCATGATGTAGTATTTCAAATCCTAACACTACTTAATGTAAAAAAAATGCACTAGCTGGTATTGTGCTACAATATTAGCAGATGACTCAAATCCCACATTCTGTGTAGTGCAAGTACTATCGTTATTGAACCAGTTTACTGTACAATGTGAAAATTGTACTGTGCTGCATTTAGGAGGGTTTTCATTTTATCGGCCAATTTAATTGCCAATTTTTTTTGACTTTGTATTGGCGAGGCCGATTAAATCGGCCCTATTTATGATGCATTTGTATTGGTTACAACACACTATGCGTGACCTTTAAATGAACTTGGTGAAAGTTCCAAGTTGTGACCAAACTAAAGTTTGGGCAGTCATCTTCAAACTAGTAAGTGCCTTGACTGCAGTCATTATTTCTATAATTTGTTAAGGTAATTTTTTAAAAAAAGGAAAGAAAAGGTGTACTTTACAGCTTCAAATGAATTGCATTAAACTTATTTAACACAGGGCTCTTCTAGGGTTAAAGCATTCACGTGGGAACCAGAGCTTCCAAAAAATTGTTCAAATAAAGTGCTTTTGCACACAGACTCAAACTTGAAATCCTGTAGGAATGAAGAGATTAGACTGCTTGGCATCAACTTCCTAATTACAAACTATTCCATCAAAAATGTCACCACTAGTTTGCTTCAGTGCAAACTTTATAGACGATATCTGTACTAGCCAAGCGAACACTTGAACCACACTTGATAAACCAAACTAATGTTGCACCAATCATTGAAAACGTCAACAGATTATTTAGTGTTGAGTTTGATGTAGGCCTATATAAGATTCAACTCGATGTTTGATGACATACCTTTTGATCCCATTTGAGATGATGATTGGGGAATGGATGTGGATAGATGTCAGAATGCTTCTCCATGTTTCAACACTCTCACCTTAGGTCTCACACACGCCAAGTACAAGAAAAACAAAAGCTGTAAAAAAGAGAAAGAAAAAAGAACAGCTCATGAATGTGTCTTAGTATATTATTTCAACTCATCTACTATGAAGTTGAGGAAGTTCACTCTCTTCAAAAGACAAAGTACAGGATTGGTATTTTATCACCAAAAATTTTATAAGTTTCACAGTGAAAGTTTACTGATCACTGCTGATATACATGTAGACCTTACCATCTTGACCCCTACAGTATTGAATGTGTAGTATTAAGGCTTTATTAAGCTATTATTTTTCTATTGAAAAAATGAAATTGTGAACCCCAAAATTTGCTTGTTTAAAAGAATTGGAGAGAAAAGTTTGCTTTTTGGCATACTGCCATGAACTTACACACTAACAAATCACTAAATCAGTTTACCACAAGCGAATAGCCTAAAATTCTGTTGACTTTTTTGCATAAACTAACTGCAAAATTGTTTTTTCTGCCTGACATGACATGACACCTTTATACATGAATATGCAATTTGCATAGCATAAAATACAAAAAAAAAAAAAAACCCTCAAAAATGGCAAAACGGAGAAAAGAAAATGAGGTGAATGGTGACATGGAAAGGTGCATCAAATATTGCAAAAAATCAAATCAGCTTCTTATTAACGATTTTAAAAAAGAAGAAGAAAGAAGATTTTTTAGATTAATTTTTTTTTTGCGTTTAATTTAAAGAATCAAGTTCTCATGTATAGGATACTATATATATTATATATAAAAGAAGAAGGAAAAGAAGAAAAAGAAGCAAGATCCATTTATCTGGGGATGAAACCTGTTATTAAAATGCAATGGGATTGGGGCATAATACTTTCTATTATTTTTTGCGGATTGTATACAAACCCTGAAGAATACTACCACATAAGCTGCTGTCGTCAAAAGTATTTCCTGATGAGGAACTATTGATACTGTTATGGGTAATAAAGGGTCCAGTCGAGAACAGCATTACGCTGTAGCTTAATTTCTGCAGGGGTTGCCATTGTCACAATAATTTGGGGACCAGCACTTTCTCGATCATTATTGAAGACGTTGTTACCTGGCCCCAATTTCACAAACAGTAAGCTAATAACAACGTATGCTTACCAGAATAAGGTTACCAGCCAAACTACCATGTCACGTGTACACTTTGTGACTGGTATCCTGCTCATTTCTACTTAGCAGAAAATTGCTGAGCAATATTTTCTGCTGAAACAGCTCTGTGAAATTGGCCCCAGATCAGGAGAGTTTGGGTGCCCTGACCCTGTGAAATTGAATTCTGCAATAGCTGTCGACTTAATTGGAATAATTATTGTACCCTTTATATTGGGGAAACCATTTCAACTCCACTTTAGGTTACATGTAAAACTCATTGGGAGAGTTTGACAGCAACCTACACGGGCTTTACTATTGGTGAAATTTGGTTCCTATGGTGGAGTGTAGTTAGCCCTATTATTGTATTAGGCATACGTGGCTATTATAATAATAATCATGGGAGATGATGATTACCGTACATTGAACATCTGATACAAATTAAATCGGAAACGTTCAAATTGAACTACTCTTGCAATAATAGTCTCAGGGCGATTTTCTTTCTCACTTTTGCCTTGAGGGGACTTCTGAACTTATCCAAAAGGTTTTTTTCCTTAACCTTTACGTTAAATATATATTTAACGTATTAAAGGCACTGAACACGTTTGGTAATTGTCAAAGACCAGTGTTCTCACTGGGTGTCCCAACATATGCATAAAATAACAAGCCTGTGAAAATTTGGGCTCAATTGGTCATCGAAGTTGCAAGAAAATGATGAAAGAAAAAACACCTTTGTTGTACAAATTTGTGTGCTTTCAGATAGGAATAAAAACTTCTTGCAAGAAGTTTATATTATTTTAGTGGGAAATTACCTCTTTCTCAAAAACTACGTTACTTAAGAGGGAGTCGTTTCCTACAATGTTTTTACGTTCAACAGCTCTCCGTTGCTTGTTAAAAAGTAAGTTTTTATGCTAATTTGTTTTGAGTCATTACCAAACGTGTACGATACCTTTAAAAGGTTGTCTATTACAAATTAAAGATTTATATTGACAACATTATTTTGCATCTGCATAAAAATTATTATTAGTTCTTGAATGACGAAAGTGGTTAAATTTTTGTTCATGTAAATGTTTGCAATTTTAAGATTACGATAACTTGCATATTTATTTTAACTTTATTTTTTTAATCTTGATTACTGAAATCAGAAAAGTAGCTAGATCAAGAATGACCATCAGTGTCTCAACATTCATTTGCGCTCACTTTGATCATGGAGGAATAAGCGCTCCACGCTTTGATGACGTAGAATATTAGTGACGTAATGCTCCTTGTGATCTAGCTTATTTTATTGTACAGCGCCCTCTCGCAGCAAAATCCTTTGAAATTAATTTCGCGCCGTTTGCCATTATTTTCTGTGCGAAGATCGACGACATCTTGAGTTATTGTCTTCGTTATTTTCATCTCACTGCGATTTATGGTCACCTTTTTTAAGTCTTTAGAATCATTGTTCAGTTCTGCCTGTTTCTAGCTGTATATATTCGGTTAACTCTTCTTGATAGGTAAGAATATAATTCAGTGTTATTTGACCTAAATTAAGGAAGATAAATTGGTGGCATGCAGCTGAAAATTTGCCACTATGCCTTGGGCAGTGTGCCGTATTTATTCAAAACCATTACTGAAAACCAACGCTGATTGGCTCCCAGAAGTGACTGCTTTGCGTGCATGCTTGTTAAAATTAAAATCTTCCGAGAACTTTTATGACGCTTATAGTTTAGCGAATGCAAGTTTGACATGATCCTCTTCAAACGAATCAGGTCTGATACAGAGATATTTCGCAAGATCAAAAAAGAATATGACTTGATGCCTCTATTTTGCCGGCTACCATTGACCCATTGATGACCGCACGGGTAAATTGGATCGATGGATTTTTGAGTACACGGTGCTTATCAGTGGTGCGAAGGGTAAAATCGAAATGACATTCGTGCATCAATTGAAGTTAAAAGAAGTATTAAAATCACCTTCGATTACCCTGACATGCCTCAAGCAAAATATGTTTTTTTTCTGATGTAAGAATTAAAGGACTGGAATGACCAGGTAAAGCACAGTTTCTTCATTGTAGGCCTATCTGATGTTGCTACAAAAGCTTATGCAGATATTTTTGACTAATTAGTCATTAAATTGCTACAATTTATTTTCCTGTCTGAATATTTTGATGACATTTTCACAGATCCAAATATGAAGGGTGAGATCAACTGTAACTGGCTGGGTACCCTTGGTACACTGAGCTTTACTGTGCTCATCATGAGATCACTTATGGTCAGGCAAATTCAGATCCTGTGCTCCATCCAAACTCAAGGTGCGTACACAAAACACCATTGTGTGCATTGAAGATGCATGATAATAATAACCATATTAATGCAGATGGACATTTCGAGTGCGCCATGTTTGCCCTGAATGGAACCCCCTGACGTCTGTCACGAATGACACTCCTGACGTGTGTCACAATTGACATTCCTGACGTCTGTCACGAACCCCTGACGTCTGTCACGATTGACACTAGTGACATCTGTCACGAATGACAATGATACTCCTAGACGTCTGTCACGAATGACACTCCTGACGACTGTCATGAATGACACTCCTGATAATAATAATTATATTTAATGCAGATGGACATTTCGAGTGCACCAAGTCTGTCACGAATGACACTCCTTCAATAGATTCAATTAGTTTTCGATAAAAACTGATTTTTCCATAACCACCAGGCTTGAATTTGTAGGAAAATTCCACAAGACTCCAGGGCTTGTAGTCCAAAGTTTTTACTGAACCAGAAATTTGTTAACAAGACCAGAATCAAACAGAGACAAAACTGTTGTCTGTAAACAGGTTTTCATATAAACTGTTTCTCATTGGAAAAACAAAACACTAAGAGAACATTATTTAATTTGTCTTATGGGTAGCTTCAACACTCAACCGAATTGAAAGATCAAGTTAACATTTCGTCACCGACGCCACGAACAGACACACACGTAAATACCAATAAAAGTAGCAATCGGAGAAAACAGCATTTAAAGTTGAAGGTTTTTCTAAACCAAGCTTTCGTACAAATTCCGGGGTATTTGCAACCAGTTTTCTTACAGTGGGGACTTGATGCTTTGAACTTAATATATACGGTGCTTTTTATTGCTTTTTGTCCTAAATTAATAAGCAATAAAGTAAGAAAGGTTTGTGTCAGTTCGTGGCGACGAAAATTTACGCAACCAGGCCTTTTCCGTCGCCACGAACTGACACCATCCAATGTATTACAATGCGTGTGTGTCAGTTCGTGAAAATGTAGGTCACGCGCGCTACACACCAAGGTTGGTGTCAGTTCGTGGAAACGTTTTTCACTTTTGAGGTTTGTGCGCCCGTGTGTTGCAATGGTAAATTGAACCTTTGTGTCAGTTCGTGGAAACGAAAGTGTCAGTTTCGTGCAAAGTTGCCTAGCCTCATCATCGTAATTAAAAAAGTAAAGCTCCTGAAGCGTCGAAACTTCATGAAATTGTAGGCCATGGTTAACATTGTCTAAACATGCACAAAACTGAAAACTAAAAAAAAAGTGGTTTTGTACACATGGTGTCAGTTCGTGGTGTCGGTGACGATTTGAACATAATTTGTCTTTAATACAGAATACCTATTGATGAGGTATTCTTAATCAACTTGAAAACACAAGACTGACGGACTTGGCCGACCTTGAGTTTACTGGCTCTCGCTAAAATCACTGGCCTCGGGCTTGCGTTTCAGTGCAAATTTCGAGCCCTGAGAAGTGGGCAAGACAATATTAAAGAATTAAAACAAATACTAAGCCATTTTTAATTTTTTTTAATTGCAGGACCCGTTTTGGAAAGACATTTCCTTGAGCTTCAGACATTGCAACCAGCGAGAAATTGACACATTGTTCCCAGGTTACGCGTGAGTATGCCCTTAACCACCTTACGCCAGGGCCTGATGAAGCACAAAAGTATGCTATTCACCCCATAAAATTATGTTTACCGGAATTAGGTTACCAGCCAAAATACCATGTCACATGTAGCATTTGTGAAGTGTAACCTGCTCATTTCTGCTAAGCAGGAATTATCAAGCAATTTTCTGCTAACTGCAGCTCCATGATATTCGGCCCTGATGGAGCGTATGCACACATTTAATTCAGTGTTATGTACACCACACCAGCAGTATTGTATTGTAAGGTAAAAGAGATAGTCCTCGTTTGACCGTGTTTGTTGACCCCAAGAGGGGTTACGTTTATGAATGAGTGGAACTTTCCGAAACAAAACTTCAGATACTAGCTTATTCCTGCTAGTTTTCTGGAAAAAATATATTATAGGAGCCTTATACACAGAATAAATTTGAGTCGAAAGAAGGTGAATTATTTTGTCAATTTTAAGGTTGGAGGTAGCAGGATAGTTATGCTCGAACTATCCCAGGGAGTGGTCGCCCCTGCCCATGCCAGCCCAAGGTCTAAAGCACAACCGGGACCTCGGCAAAAACTACATTGAGAAACACAGATTGTATGAAACATTAGGGTGGGTGGTTGGGGACTTGGAAAACATCTGTTTTGAAATGATGAGTGTCTTATGTTGTTAGAGAGGGCATCAGGAGACCCTTTTCATCACCGATTCTTTTGAAGAAAACACCATTCATGCAATGCAACCAGAGTTAGGAAAGAGACAGATTTGAGACCAAAATACATTCCTCTAAAACACTCTAAAGAGATCAGCCTCTGGTACCATCTTTAATTGCTGCAATGTCCAGGATGTGTTGATCATCTAGCTGAATGAAGTGAAGGCACTTGATCCAAGCCTTCTCTCTGCCGAGACGAACGTACTCCATGGGTTTCCATGTGACTGTCTGCCTGCAGAATCATGCCAAGAGTGGGGTGGTCAGCAAGCTGCAGCCTAGCTGCCAGCAGGTCATACTTGCGGGGTGTCTGTGAGACTCGTGGCCTAGAGAAATCACCTGCCAAGTGCTGGTTGGACCTTGCCGGTAAATGTGGCCCTCTGACGCCTGGGGGTGCATGAGCTAAGAGCCTTGAGATTGTGGAGGGATGTGTGCAGTTGTCTTGTATGATGGCAACGATGGCATGGCTTTTCATCGTAATCTGTTTGCTTCTTGCGTTTCTGACATTCTTGCCAAAGGGAGTATACTGAGGGGTGCTTTGTTTCATATGTGAATGAATGTGTCATGATCGAGGGCTCAGGTTGGACAGTGAGAATTTCTGCATTGAGTGAGCAACTGAATGCCAACACTGCTTCTACGGAATGGTGTGGTGAGGGCTATCTGAATGGAGGAAGGGAATGATGGTATGTCTATAATGTGTATTCTATGTGCAGGGAAGAAATAGGGGCGAGTGGTAAAGAGGGTGATTTTCTGGTTAGCCTTTTCTTGGAGAGGACTTTTCGGGGCAATCTGAGAAAGGATGGGGGCTTACCTACAACGTGGCTGGCGTTCAACTGCACTTTTGAACTGTGGGTAGAAAGTGCCCCTTTAGTTTTTGGGAATGATGTACTGGTAAGACTTATTATGATATATTTAGTGAAGGCAAAGGGCCTGGCTGTCCTTTATTGTTGTTTTGTGGTGTCAAGTTAGGCTGTTGGTGGAATGAAGATGTTGGCTGGGAGTTTAACTTGGAGATCATCACTGGGGACATGAAGCTGATGCAGAGGCATGCCAGCATACCTTTATCTAGTCGCAGCTGTCTTGAGGAAGGCACATTGATGGGCCCGTCGATGTGTTGTACTCTTTAGAGTATGCTAGATATAGTATGTTTTGTAACAGCTTGATGTACCCACTGATCTCTTTGTTGAACACACATTCAATAGCTTCATTCCACCAGCTGTCTTCCTTGACGCTTCAAAACCGTAATAATCTACATACAGATTCTTTGAGTTTGCCGGATATATTGTGATAACTCTTACTGGTACATTATTCCTGGGAACTACTGAGGCACTTTCCATCCACAGGGCTGAGAGTGTGTGTGGTTCGCTTCAGTCATCGCATAGGCAACTAGCTTCTGTCTCGGCCTCTGCTTACCGCTGATGAGTCCAGACCCGAGATTTGGTTGGCTGGGGAGGATCCTTTGATGCCATTTACTCTTTTGCTCTTACTTCTGTACGTGGAATAGCAGAGTACTGTAATTCCAGCTTTTCCTTTTCCATTTGGATTTTCTGTTACCATGCTGTTGGTGTTGAGCATTTGGAAGTTCACTTGGTGTAGGGGTTTGAATTGTTTGGGTTGAGGTTTCCTTGAGGGTGGCATGTTGGTTTGCATGTGTGATGGGGTACTTTGAGGTGTACTTCTGGAAGCAGGGATGTGAGAAACTCATCAAGGACTCCGATTCTTTGGAAATACAAGTGATCCGCGTCATATACAAGGCAACTGGATCACCATTCCACCTTCGATTGGCTCCGCTGGCTCATGGCCTTACAGGGACTTTGTGGAGCATTTACCGGAAGGGACAATTGGTGCCTGGGAGGATGATTTCTCGGTCACTAGTCCACAGTCATCACCCGCAAGATGAACTGCCAGCAGCTAGGCTGCAGTTTGCATAGGCTACTTCATTCCTGACATGATTCTGCAAGGCATTGAGTCACCTGGAAGTTACATGGAGTCTGTTCCTCTCAGGAGAGGGAAGACCTGGATCAACTGTCTTCACCTCATTCAGGACTTTGGTCAACACATCTTGTACATTGGAGTAATTGAAAGGTGCTATCACTCGCTTGTCTCTTTAGAGAGACCTGAGGAATTTATTTTTGTCTCAGCCCTGTTGACCTGACTCTGGACCCGGGGTAATGCATGGATGACGTTTTCTTCATCTGGACTCTGATGGAGTCGGTTCCAGTGTCTTCATTGGCTGCATGAAGCTCATCATTCTCAAAGTGTACCAAGTCTTAAACTGTGATTGCCGAGGTCCATCCATTATAAAACACAAGGCCCTGTCCCTCCCAAGTGCAATACTTATTAGTGCAATGTCCAATAGGTGCAATAGAAATAAATTATGTAAAATACAATCATCTCTAGTGCAATACTTGTATAAGTGCAAAGTTTTGAATTTGTTAATGTCTCAAGTGCAATTCAAATGTTTTTAGTGCAGCGGTGTAGCCAAGCTGGGCCTAAGGTTGTGGGTTCGGATCCCACCGAGTAATGTGCCTGCGGTCCAGTGAAAAAAATCCACAGGCGCCATGGATTTGTTTTCACTGGACTCGGGAAAATACCGAGTATATAGTTCTTTTCTCACATCACTCTATGGGTATAACAAAATAGTTTATCCCCGATGCTCGCTGTTAATGTAGAGAATTCGAACTGCCTCTAGTTATCGGGTAATCTCAGCAGTCTTGTGGTAAGACTTCTGCTCTAGATTGGTAAAGGTCGTGGATTCGAATCCCAACCGAGTTATATGCCTGTGGAATTTTTTTTCACTGGACTCAGGAAAAGAATGTGTATGCAGTACCTTTACCAACACCGGTATATAGGTAAGACCAAATAATATGAAGCACCTAATATCTCTGCAAGCTGCACAGGATGGAGTTAATTGTAAATGTTCATGCCACAGACGTCCTGGTGACCGCAAATACACTTATTTGGTTGGTTAAATACTTTTTGGTTATAAAGTATGATGCGGACAAAAAAAGCGACCCCGCCATTAAATAAAACATGGCGGCTGGTCCCCACTGAAAAGCAATGCCCCAGTGAAATATCTTGGCTATGCCGCTGATAAAGTGCAATGTTTGAAATTGTTTAACATATTATATTTGTAACTGACAAAACTCATAACAATTAATTTTGTTTACCCTTTTATTGCATCATTCTTAAATATGTGTAATATTTGTTCCAGTTTTTAAAGTTTTAAACCTAATATGTGCAATTTCTTTTTACTAGTAATATTGTTAAGCTTTTATATTTAGATCATTCTTAAACTGACAACGCTCATTCCAGTTGTTCAATTGCCTGAAATGTGAAATTTTTAATTTTTAATTAACACTTTGGAACTCAACTCAGCCTTGTAAATGGGATTGACACATAGGTTATACTAAACATGTTTGCTGATTGTCAATTAATCTTGCGGGCATGTGTGATAAATGAGATTGCTTTGTACAGCGTCTCGGGCTTGTAAACGGAATCAGCGCTTTGAAAAAAAAAAGGAATCACAGAAGGTTTATCAATATACAGCCAATCATAGAGGTGCAGGAGTGCAAATGAAACAAGAATAAGAACAAAGTTCCAAAATGAATAGGTTAAACAGTACTTTTAATTTAGTTCATATGCTCGTAAAAAGAAACCATGTCAAACAACATATTTTTTTCTGCAGCCACAATTGAATCCATCAAACTTTTCAAATATTGCTTGAGACATTTATTCAGTCTAATGGGGGGCCATTCAGAATGATCAATGTTTTAATATTCTGATTGCTTTTTTGATGTCAAAGAAGTAAGAAAGTGACACATAATGTGATTTTCAAACAAATGAAAATAACAAAAATCACAGACACTAATTTTTGAAGTAGAAAAATAGTAGTCAGGTGGGTAAAAAAATAGGATATCAAACATTGATAGCTCTGAAACGCACCAACTTTTTCAAGGTTCCCTTAATTGTTCTTTTTAAAGCCAAACATAAAGAACACTACACCTTTTTTGAATCCCATTTTATATTTTAATTGTACATTCCTTAATGTATTGTTTTACTTCAAACTTGTTTGAACCTTTTGTTATTTTAAAGAAAGTTATTTACCTTTACATTATTTGATGTTGGTAAGTTATGCATAGGAGGTTAAAAAAACCAACATGTGACCATACCTTTAAGTGGTTTATTCATAATAGAAATTAAGTGAAGAAACTTGTCCAACCCAACATACCCACATATGCATAAAATAACAACCCTGTGAAATTTGGGCTCAATTGGTCATCAAAGTTGCAAGAAAATAATTTCATAAAAAACACCCTTGTTGCACAAATTTGTGTGCTTTCAGATGCCTGAAAAAGTCTTTTTCAGATTCAAATATTTTATTGAGAAATTACCTCTTTTTCAAAAACTACGTTACTTCAGAGGGAGTCGTTTCTCACAATGTTTTTTACTATCAACAGCTCTTTTTTGCTTGCTACCAAGTAAGTTTTTATGCTAATATATATTTTGAGTATTTACCAATGTGTCCAGTGCCTTTAATACTAATTGTATTTATATACCACACACATAGATCCTTGTCATTTGGTTGGTATTTGCTCCAGAATTTAGTATAGAGTCGAATATGGATGCAAATTTATGTAAGACATTTCCGATGCATCGCAGCATCATTTGAAAAATAATAAGTTAGTGGACAAGGTTGGTGGTGTCTACAAGGAGTCCTCTATGTTGTTCAGAAGGTGTACTGAAAAAGTTTTCAGAGTGAGTGGACAAGTTCCCTTGCCTTTTCTTTGCTTATTGTGAAGAGCATTATAAATGACGAGGATCCAAGTGTGAGTGATATCAAACAAATGGAATGCATTTCCTTTGTGCATTGTTGCAGAATATAATCACTAATTGAAATTTGGCTTAATTCTGTGACTATATTCTGCATTATTGCACTCATATACATGCAATATTTGTATTATAATAATTTGGTTTACTGCAACAACATGTGATAATATTTACTTTGCAGGGGTGTAACCAGTGTTTGGCGGGGTGGGGTTCGTCCTCCGTTGCCCCCAAATAAGATTAAAAAAGCACAATGAATGGTTTGATACTTGAAACAGCCAAGAAAAAAGAACCAAAACAAAACCCAAAACCTATTAATAAAATATGTTTGATCTCAAACATTACAACCCCTCAACCAATTATAGCTAGTCTTTATTGACCTCAGTGAGGGCGCTGTTTTGGACTTGTGACGTCGTATGAAAGGGGTATATTCAGAGAACATAAAACAGTTATTTGATTTCTATGAAGCTTGTATTTTCGAAGCCGATTCATAGGTTTTTGGTTTGGATTATTCTTTTAACAAGTTTATTTACAACACATTTTATTAAATATTTTGTAATAAGTGATTCCTGTTTAAAAATTATGAAACAGTCTTATCCTTCTTAAAACTGATAAGTTTTATGTTTTTTACTGTCTTTTTAAAAAAATCTTGTAAATGATGTAGATAAACTTTAGAAATTTAAAAATTCTGTTTTCCATTAATAAATCTAGAAATTGATATAATTGAATGTCTTAACAACTAGGATTTAGAAGATAAGGTTGGTTTGATAAATACCTGCAGATTTCCAATTTCTATTAGCTGCCGGTTAATGAAAGAAGGTGAATTATTTTGTCAATTTTAAGGTTGGAGGTAGCAGGATAGTTATGCTCGAACTATCCCAGGGAGTGGTCGCCCCTGCCCATGCCAGCCCAAGGTCTAAAGCACAACCGGGACCTCGGCAAAAACTACATTGAGAAACACAGATTGTATGAAACATTAGGGTGGGTGGTTGGGGACTTGGAAAACATCTGTTTTGAAATGATGAGTGTCTTATGTTGTTAGTGAGGGCATCAGGAGACCCTTTTCATCACCGATTCTTTTGAAGAAAACACCATTCATGCAATGCAACCAGAGTTAGGAAATAGACAGATTTGAGACCAAAATACATTCCTCTAAAACACTCTAAAGAGATCAGCCTCTGGTACCATCTTTAATTGCTGCAATGTCCAGGATGTGTTGATCATCTAGCTGAATGAAGTGAAGGCACTTGATCCAAGCCTTCTCTCTGCCGAGACGAACGTACTCCATGGGCTTCCATGTGACTGTCTGCCTGCAGAATCATGCCAAGAGTGGGGTGGTCAGCAAACTGCAGCCTAGCTGCCAGCAGGTCATACTTGCGGGGGTGTCTGTGAGACTCGTGGCCTAGAGAAATCACCTGCCAAGTGCTGGTTGGACCTTGCCGGTAAATGTGGCCCTCTGACGCCTGGGGGTGCATGAGCTAAGAGCCTTGAGATTGTGGAGGGATGTGTGCAGTTGTCTTGTATGATGGCAACGATGGCATGGCTTTTCATCGTAATCTGTTTGCTTCTTGCGTTTCTGACATTCTTGCCAAAGGGAGTATACTGAGGGGTGCTTTGTTTCATGTGTGAATGAATGTGTCATGATCGAGGGCTCAGGTTGGACAGTGAGAATTTCTGCATTGAGTGGGCAACTGAATGCCAACACTGCTTCTACGGAAAAGTGTGGTGAGGGCTATCTGAATGGAGGAGGGAATGATGGTATGTCTATAATGTGTATTCTATGTGCAGGGGAAGAAATAGGGGCGAGTGGTAAAGAGGGTGATTTTCTGGTTAGCCTTTTCTTGGAGAGGACTTTTCGGGGCAATCTGAGAAAGGATGGGGGCTTACCTACAACGTGGCTGGCGTTCAACTGCACTTTTGAACTGTGGGTAGAAAGTGCCCCTTTAGTTTTTGGGAATGATGTACTGGTAAGACTTATTATGATATATTTAGTGAAGGCAAAGGGCCTGGCTGTCCTTTATTGTTGTTTTGTGGTGTCAAGTAAGGCTGTTGGTGGAATGAAGATGTTGGCTGGGAGTTTAACTTGGAGATCATCACTGGGGACATGAAGCTGATGCAGAGGCATGCCAGCATACCTTTATCTAGTCGCAGCTGTCTTGAGGAAGGCACATTGATGGGCCCGTCGATGTGTTGTACTCTTTAGAGTATGCTAGATATAGTATGTTTTGTAACAGCTTGATGTACCCACTGATCTCTTTGTTGAACACACATTCAATAGCTTCATTCCACCAGCTGTCTTCCTTGACGCTTCAAAACCGTAATAATCTACATACAGATTCTTTGAGTTTGCCGGATATATTGTGATAACTCTTACTGGTACATTATTCCTGGGAACTACTGAGGCACTTTCCATCCACAGGGCTGAGAGTGTGTGTGGTTCGCTTCAGTCATCGCATAGGCAACTAGCTTCTGTCTCGGCCTCTGCTTACCGCTGATGAGTCCAGACCCGAGATTTGGTTGGCTGGGGAGGATCCTTTGATGCCATTTACTCTTTTGCTCTTACTTCTGTACGTGGAATAGCAGAGTACTGTAATTCCAGCTTTTCCTTTTCCATTTGGATTTTCTGTTACCATGCTGTTGGTGTTGAGCATTTGGAAGTTCACTTGGTGTAGGGGTTTGAATTGTTTGGGTTGAGGTTTCCTTGAGGGTGGCATGTTGGTTTGCATGTGTGATGGGGTACTTTGAGGTGTACTTCTGGAAGCAGGGATGTGAGAAACTCATCAAGGACTCCGATTCTTTGGAAATACAAGTGATCCGCGTCATATACAAGGCAACTGGATCACCATTCCACCTTCGATTGGCTCCGCTGGCTCATGGCCTTACAGGGTCTTTGTGGAGCATTTACCGGAAGGGACAATTGGTGCCTGGGAGGATGATTTCTCGGTCACTAGTCCACAGTCATCACCCGCAAGATGAACTGCCAGCAGCTAGGCTGCAGTTTGCATAGGCTACTTCATTCCTGACATGATTCTGCAAGGCATTGAGTCACCTGGAAGTTACATGGAGTCTGTTCCTCTCAGGAGAGGGAAGACCTGGATCAACTGTCTTCACCTCATTCAGGACTTTGGTCAACACATCTTGTACATTGGAGTAATTGAAAGGTGCTATCACTCGCTTGTCTCTTTAGAGAGACCTGAGGAATGTATTTTTGTCTCAGCCCTGTTGACCTGACTCTGGACCCGGGGTAATGCATGGATGACGTTTTCTTCATCTGGACTCTGATGGAGTCGGTTCCAGTGTCTTCATTGGCTGCATGAAGCTCATCATTCTCAAAGTCTACCAAGTCTTAAACTGTGATTGCCGAGGTCCATCCATTATAAAACACAAGGTCCTGTCCCTCCCAAGTGCAATACTTATTAGTGCCATGTCCAATAGGTGCAATAGAAATAAATTATGTAAAATACAATCATCTCTAGTGCAATACTTGTATAAGTGCAAAGTTTTGAATTTGTTAATGTCTCAAGTGCAATTCAAATGTTTTTAGTGCAGCGGTGTAGCCAAGCTGGGCCTAAGGTTGTGGGTTCGGATCCCACCGAGTAATGTGCCTGCGGTCCAGTGAAAAAAAAGATCCACAGGCGCCATGGATTTGTTTTCACTGGACTCGAAAATACCGAGTATATAGTTCTTTTCTCACATCACTCTATGGGTATAACAAAATAGTTTATCCCCGATGCTCGCTGTTAATGTAGAGAATTCGAACTGCCTCTAGTTATCGGGTAATCTCAGCAGTCTTGTGGTAAGACTTCTGCTCTAGATTGGTAAAGGTCGTGGATTCGAATCCCAACCGAGTTATATGCCTGTGGAATTTTTTTTCACTGGACTCAGGAAAAAAATGTGTATGCAGTACCTTTACCAACACCGGTATATAGGTAAGACCAAATAATATGAAGCACCTAATATCTCTGCAAGCTGCACAGGATGGAGTTAATTGTAAATGTTCATGCCACAGACGTCCTGGTAACCGCAAATACACTTATTTGGTTGGTTAAATACTTTTCTCGTTATAAAGTATGATGCGGACAAAAAAAGTGACCCCGCCATTAAATAAAACATGGCCGCTGGTCCCCACTGAAAAGCAATGCCCCAGTGAAATATCTTGGCTATGCCGCTGATAAAGTGCAATGTTTGAAATTGTTTAACATATTATATTTGTAACTGACAAAACTCATAACAATTAATTTTGTTTACCCTTTTATCGCATCATTCTTAAATATGTGTAATATTTGTTCCAGTTTTTAAAGTTTTAAACCTAATATGTGCAATTTCTTTTTACTAGTAATATTGTTAAGCTTTTATATTTAGATCATTCTTAAACTGACAATGCTCATTCCAGTTGTGTGAAATGTGAAATTTTTAATTTTTAATTAACACTTTGGAACTCAACTCAGCCTTGTAAATGGGATTGACACATAGGTTATACTAAACATGTTTGCTGATTGTCAATTAATCTTGCGGGCATGTGTGATACTTAAGATTGCTTTGTACAGTGTCTCGGGCTTGTAAACGGAATCAGCGTTTTGAAAAAAAACGAATCACAGAAGGTTTATCAATATACAGCCAATTATAGAGGTGCAGAAGTGCAAATGAAACAAGAACAAGAACAAAGTTCCAAAATGAATAGGTAAAACAGTACTTTAAATTTAGTTCATATGCTGGTAAAAAGAAACCATGTCAAACAACGTATTTTTTTCTGCAGCCACAATTGAATCCATCAAACTTTTCAAATATTGCTTGAGACATTTATTCAGTCTAATGGGGGCCATTCAGAATGATCAATGTTTTAATATTCTGATTGCTTTTTGATGTCAAAGAAGTAAGAAAGTGACACATAATGTGATATTCTAACAAATGAAAATAACAAAATCACAGATACTAATTTTTGAAGTAGAAAAATAGTAGTCAGGTGGGTAAAAAAATAGGATATCAAACATTGATAGCTCTGAAACGCACCAACTTTTTAAAGGTTCCCTTAATTGTTCTTTTTAAAGCCAAACATAAAGAACACTACACCTTTTTTTAATCTCATTTTATATTTTAATTGTACATTCCTTACTGTACTGTTTTGCTTTAAACTTGTTTGAACCTTTTGTTATTTTAAAGAAAATTATTTACCTTTACATTATTTGATGTTGGTAAGTTATGCATAGGAGGTTAAAAAACCCAACATGTGACCATACCTTTAAGTGGTTTATTCATAATAGAAATTAAGTGAAGAAACTTGTCAGTTTCTTGACTATAAAGCCATCTAGTGAACACTTTAACAACTGGTTAAAAGAACACTTGAAAAAATAACTAAAAAGTTATCAAACCCAACATACCCACATATGCATAAAATAACAACCCTGTGAAATTTGGGCTCATTTGGTCATCAAAGTTGCAAAAAAATAATTTAATAAAAAACACCCTTGTTGCACAATTTTTTTTTTCCTTCAGATGCCTGAAAAAGTCTTTTTCAGATTTAAATATTTTATTGAGAAATTACCTCTTTTTCAAAACTACGTTACTTCAGAGGAGTCGTTTCTCACAATGTTTTTTACTATCAACAGCTCTTTGTTGCTTGCTACCAATAAGTTTTTATGCAAATATATATTTTGAGTATTTACCAAATGTGTCCAGTGCCTTTAATACTAATTGTATTTATATACCACACACATAGATCCTTGTCATTTGGTTGGTATATGCTCCAGAATTTAGTATAGAGTCGAATATGGATGCAAATTTATGTAAGACATTTCCGATACATCGCAGCATCATTTGAAAAATAATAAGTTAGTGGACAAGGTTGGTGGTGTCTACAAGGAGTCCTCTATGTTGTTCAGAAGGTGTACTGAAAAAGTTTTCAGAGTGAGTGGACAAATTCCCTTGACTTTTCTTTGCTTATTGTGAAGAGCATTATAAATGACGAGAATCCAAGTGTGAGTGATATCAAACAAATGGAATGCATTTCGTTTGTGCATTGTTGCAGAATATTGTTGAAATTTGGCTTAATTTTGTGACTATATTCTGCATTATTGCACTCATATGCATGCAATATTTGTATTATAATAATTTGGTTTACTGTAACGACATGTGATAATATTTACTTTGCAGGGGTGTAACCAGTGTTTGGCAGGGTGGGGTGGGGTTCGTCCTCCGTTGCCCCCAAATAAGATTTAAAAAAAGCACAATGAATGGTTTGATACTTAAAACAGCCAAGAAAAAAGAACCAAAACAAAACCCAAAACCTATTAATAAAATATATTTGATCTCAAACATTACAACCCCTCAACCAATTATAGCTAGTCTTTATTGACCTCAGTGAGGGCGCTGTTTTGGACTTGTGACGTCGTATGTAAGGGGTATATTCAGAGAACATAAAACAGTTATTTGATTTCTATGAAGCTTGTATTTTCGCAGCCCATTCATAGGTTTTTGGTTTGGATTATTCTTTTAACAAGTTTATTTACAACACATTTTATTAAATATTTTGTAATAAGTGATTCTTGTTTAAAAATTATGAAACAGTCTTATCCTTCTTAAAACTGATAAGTTTTATGTTTTTTTCTGTTTCCATGCTGTTGGTGTTGAGCATTTGGAAGTTCACTTGGTGTAGGGGTTTGAATTGTTTGGGTTGAGGGTGGCATGTTGGTTTGCATGTGTGATGGGGTACTTTGAGGTGTGCTTCTGGAAGCAGGGATGTGAGAAACTTATCAAGGACTCCGATTCTTTGGAAATACAAGTGATCCGCGTCATATACAAGGCAACTGGATCACCATTCCACCTTCGATTGACTCCGCTGGCTCATGGCCTTACAGGGTCTTTGTGGAGCTTTTACCGGAAGGGACAATTGGTGCCTGGGAGGATGATTTCTCGGTCACTAATCCACAGTCATCACCCGCAAGATGAACTGCCAGCAGCTAGGCTGCAGTTTGCATAGGCTACTTCATTCCTGACATGATTCTGCAAGGCATTGAGTCACCTGGAAGTTACATGGAGTCTGTTCCTCTCAGGAGAGAGAAGACCTGGATCAACTGTCTTCACCTCATTCAGATCTTTGGTCAACACATCTTGTACATTGGAGTAATTGAAAGGTGCTATCATCTCTAGTGCAATACTTGTATAAGTGCAAAGTTTTGAATTTTTTAATGTCTCAAGTGCAATCCAAATGTTTTTAGTGCAGCGGTGTAGCCAAGCTGGGCCTAAGGTTGTGGGTTCGGATCCCACCGAGTAATGTGCCTGCGGTCCAGTGAAAAAAATCCACAGGCGCCATGGATTTGTTTTCACTGGACTCGGGAAAATACCGAGTATATAGTTCTTTTCTCACATCACTCTATGGGTATAACAAAATAGTTTATCCCCGATGCTCGCTGTTAATGTAGAGAATTCGAACTGCCTCTAGTTATCGGGTAATCTCAGCAGTCTTGTGGTAAGACTTCTGCTCTAGATTGGTAAAGGTCGTGGATTCGAATCCCAACCGAGTTATATGCCTGTGGAATTTTTTTTCACTGGACTCGGGAAAAAAAATGTGTATGCAGTACCTTTACCAACACCGGTATATAGGTAAGACCAAATAATATGAAGCACCTAATATCTCTGCAAGCTGCACAGGATGGAGTTAATTGTAAATGTTCATGCCACAGACGTCCTGGTGACCGCAAATACACTTATTTGGTTGGTTAAATACTTTTCTCGTTATAAAGTATGATGCAGACAAAAAAAGTGACCCCGCCATTAAATAAAACATGGCGGCTGGTCCCCACTGAAAAGCAATGCCCCAGTGAAATATCTTGGCTATGCCGCTGATAAAGTGCAATGTTTGAAATTGTTTAACATATTATATTTGTAACTGACAAAACTCATAACAATTAATTTTGTTTACCCTTTTTTGGCATCATTCTTAAATATGTGTAATATTTGTTCCAGTTTTTAAAGTTTTAAACGTAATATGTGCAATTTCTTTTTACTAGTAATATTGTTAAGCTTTTATATTTAGATCATTCTTAAACTGACAACGCTCATTCCAGTTGTTCAATTGCCTGAAATGTGAAATTTTTAATTAACACTTTGGAACTCAACTCAGCCTTGTAAATGGGAGTGACACATAGGTCATACTAAACATGTTTGCTGATTGTCAATTAATCTTGCGGGCATGTGTGATAATTAAGATTGCTTTGTACAGTGTCTCGGGCTTTTAAACGGAATCAGCGCTTTGAAAAAAAAAGGAATCACTGAAGGTTTATCAATATACAGCCAATTATAGAGGTGCAGAAGTGCAAATGAAACAACAACAAGAACAAAGTTCCAAAATGAATAGGTTAAACAGTACTTTAAATTTAGTTCATATGCTGGTAAAAAGAAACCATGTCAAACAACGTATTTTTTTCTGCAGCCACAATTGAATCCATCAAACTTTTCAAATATTGCTTGAGACATTTATTCAGTTTAATGGGGGCCATTCAGAATTATCAATGTTTTAATATTCTGATTGCTTTTTTGATGTCAAAGAAGTAAGAAAGTGACACATAATGTGATTTTCTAACAAATGAAAATAACAAAAATTACAGATACTAATTTTTGAAGTAGAAAAATAGTAGTCAGGTGGGTAAAAAAATAGGATATCAAACATTGATAGCTCTGAAACGCACCAACTTTTTAAAGGTTCCCTTAATTGTTCTTTTTAAAGCCCAACATAAAGAACACTACACCTTTTTTTAATCTCATTTTATATTTTAATTGTACATTCCTTAATGTATTGTTTTACTTTAAACTTGTTTGAACCTTTTGTTATTTTAAAGAAAATTATTTACCTTTACATTATTTGATGTTGGTAAGTTATGCATAGGAGGTTAAAAAAAACCAACATGTGACCATACCTTTAAGTGGTTTATTCATAATAGAAATTAAGTGAAGAAACTTGTCAGTTTCTTGACTATAAAGCCATCTAGTAAACACTTCAACAACTGGTTAAAAGAACACTTGAAAAAATAACTAAAAAGTTATCAAACCCAACATACCCACATATGCATAAAATAACAACCCTGTGAAATTTGGGCTCATTTGGTCATCAAAGTTGCAAGAAAATAATTTAATAAAAAACACCCTTGTTGCACAAATTTGTGTGCTTTCAGATGCCTGAAAAAGTCTTCAGATTCAAATATTTTATTGAGAAATTACCTCTTTTTCAAAAACTACATTACTTCAGAGGGAGTTGTTTCTCACTATGTTTTTTACTATCAACAGCTCTTTGTTGCTTGCTACCAAGTAAGTTTTTATGCTAATATATATTTTGAGTATTTACCAAATGTGTCCAGTGCCTTTAATACTAATTGTATTTATATACCACACACATAGATCCTTGTCATTTGGTTGGTATATGCTCCAGAATTTAGTATAGAGTCGAATATGGATGCAAATTTATGTAAGACAATTCCGATGCATCGCAGCATCATTTGAAAAATAATAAGTTAGTGGACAAGGTTGGTGGTGTCTACAAGGAGTCCTCTATGTTGTTCAGAAGGTGTACTGAAAAAGTTTTCAGAGTGAGTGGACAAGTTCCCTTGCCTTTTCTTTGCTTATTGTGAAGAGCATTATAAATGACGAGGATCCAAGTGTGATATCAAACAAATGGAATGCATTTCGTTTGTGCATTGTTGCAGAATACAATCACTAATTGAAATTTGGCTTAATTTTGTGACTATTTTCTGCATTATTGCACTCATATGCATGCAATATTTGTATTATAATAATTTGGTTTACTGTAACAACATGTGATAATATTTACTTTGCAGGGGTGTAACCAGTGTTTGGCGGGGTGGGGTTCGTCCTCCGTTGCCCCCAAATAAGATTAAAAAAGCACAATGAATGGTTTGATACTTGAAACAGCCAAGAAAAAAGAACCAAAACAAAACCCAAAACCTATTAATAAAATATGTTTGATCTCAAACATTACAACCCCTCAACCAATTATAGCTAGTCTTTATTGACCTCAGTGAGGGCGCTGTTTTGGACTTGTGACGTGGTATGAAAGGGGTATATTTAGAGAACATAAAACAGTTATTTGATTTCTATGAAGCTTGTATTTTGAAGCAAATTCGTAGGTTTTGGTTTGGATTACTCTTTTAACAAGTTTATTTACAACACATTTTATTAAATATTTTGTAATAAGTGATTCTTGTTTAAAAATTATGAAACAGTCTTATCCTTCTTAAAACTAATAAGTTTTATGTTTTTTACTGTCTTTTTTAAAAAATCTTGTAAATGATGTAGATAAGCTTTAGAAATTTAAAAATTCTGTTTTCCATTAATAAATCTAGAAATTGATATAATTGAATGTCTTAACCCTTTAGAGACCATTCATTTCGATATAATCATCACAAAACGCCCAGACATTGCTAATACTGTTCATTTCTTTAATCAAATTTTTGTCAGTAAAAATGTCAACAGAAATAACATGAAACAGAAAATTTTGTTTTGTGTTTATAAATTGGGATACTATGTTAGCATATTATATTGGAAAATTTCATATCTGGACATGACGTTTACTTTGACCTCTTTATGTAAATGGGAGTAGGTCAAACCTTGCGGCTGTTTGCGGCCGCTACAGGCATTTTGGTACAAGCCGCTTGTGGCCACTATGGTCTATAAAGGGTTAACAACTAGGATTTAGAAGATAGGGTTGGTTTGATAAATACCTGCAGATTTCCAATTTCTTTTAGCTGCCGGTTAATGAAAGAAGGTGAATTATTTTGTCAATTTTAAGGTTGGAAGTAGCAGGATAGTTATGCTCGAACTATCCCAGGGAGTGGTCGCCCCTGCCCATGCCAGCCCAAGGTCTAAAGCACAACCGGGACCTCGGCAAAAACTACATTGAGAAACACAGATTGTATGAAACATTAGGGTGGGTGGTTGGGGACTTGGAAAACATCTGTTTTGAAATGATGAGTGTCTTATGTTGTTAGTGAGGGCATCAGGAGACCCTTTTCATCACCGATTCTTTTGAAGAAAACACCATTCATGCAATGCAACCAGAGTTAGGAAATAGACAGATTTGAGACCAAAATACATTCCTCTAAAACACTCTAAAGAGATCAGCCTCTGGTACCATCTTTAATTGCTGCAATGTCCAGGATGTGTTGATCATCTAGCTGAATGAAGTGAAGGCACTTGATCCAAGCCTTCTCTCTGCCGAGACGAACGTACTCCATGGGCTTCCATGTGACTGTCTGCCTGCAGAATCATGCCAAGAGTGGGGTGGTCAGCAAACTGCAGCCTAGCTGCCAGCAGGTCATACTTGCGGGGGTGTCTGTGAGACTCGTGGCCTAGAGAAATCACCTGCCAAGTGCTGGTTGGACCTTGCCGGTAAATGTGGCCCTCTGACGCCTGGGGTGCATGAGCTAAGAGCCTTGAGATTGTGGAGGGATGTGTGCAGTTGTGTTGTATGATGGCAACGATGGCATGGCTTTTCATCGTAATCTGTTTGCTTCTTGCGTTTCTGACATTCTTGCCAAAGGGAGTATACTGAGGGGTGCTTTGTTTCATGTGTGAATGAATGTGTCATGATCGAGGGGCTCAGGTTGGACAATGAGAATTTCTGCATTGAGTGGGCAACTGAATGCCAACACTGCTTCTACGGAAAAGTGTGGTGAGGGCTATCTGAATGGAGGGGAATGATGGTATGTCTATAATGTGTATTCTATGTGCAGGGAAGAAATAGGGGCGAGTGGTAAAGAGGGTGATTTTCTGGTTAGCCTTTTCTTGGAGAGGACTCTTCGGGGCAATCTGAGAAAGGATGGGGCTTACCTACAACGTGGCTGGCGTTCAACTGCACTTTTGAACTGTGGGTAGAAAGTGCCCCTTTAGTTTTTGGGAATGATGTACTGGTAAGACTTATTATGATATATTTAGTGAAGGCAAAGGGCCTGGCTGTCCTTTATTGTTGTTTTGTGGTGTCAAGTTAGGCTGTTGGTGGAATGAAGATGTTGGCTGGGAGTTTAACTTGGAGATCATCACTGGGGACATGAAGCTGATGCAGAGGCATGCCAGCATACCTTTATCTAGTCGCAGCTGTCTTGAGGAAGGCACATTGATGGGCCCGTCGATGTGTTGTACTCTTTAGAGTATGCTAGATATAGTATGTTTTGTAACAGCTTGATGTACCCACTGATCTCTTTGTTGAACACACATTCAATAGCTTCATTCCACCAGCTGTCTTCCTTGATGCTTCAAAAGCGTAATAATCTACATACAGATTCTTTGAGTTTGCCGGATATATTGTGATAACTCTTACTGGTACATTATTCCTGGGAACTACTGAGGCACTTTCCATCCACAGGGCTGAGAGTGTGTGTGGTTCGCTTCAGTCATCGCATAGGCAACTAGCTTCTGTCTCGGCCTCTGCTTACCGCTGATGAGTCCAGACCCGAGATTTGGTTGGCTGGGGAGGATCCTTTGATGCCATTTACTCTTTTGCTCTTACTTCTGTACGTGGAATAGCAGAGTACTGTAATTCCAGCTTTTCCTTTTCCATTTGGATTTTCTGTTACCATGCTGTTGGTGTTGAGCATTTGGAAGTTCACTTGGTGTAGGGGTTTGAATTGTTTGGGTTGAGGTTTCCTTGAGGGTGGCATGTTGGTTTGCATGTGTGATGGGGTACTTTGAGGTGTACTTCTGGAAGCAGGGATGTGAGAAACTCATCAAGGACTCCGATTCTTTGGAAATACAAGTGATCCGCGTCATATACAAGGCAACTGGATCACCATTCCACCTTCGATTGGCTCCGCTGGCTCATGGCCTTACAGGGTCTTTGTGGAGCATTTACCAGAAGGGACAATTGGTGCCTGGGAGGATGATTTCTCGGTCACTAGTCCACAGTCATCACCCGCAAGATGAACTACCAGCAGCTAGGCTGCAGTTTGCATAGGCTACTTCATTCCTGACATGATTCTGCAAGGCATTGAGTCACCTGGAAGTTACATGGAGTCTGTTCCTCTCAGGAGAGGGAAGACCCGGATCAACTGTCTTCACCTCATTCAGGACTTTGGTCAACACATCTTGTACATTGGAGTAATTGAAAGGTGCTATCACTTGCTTGTCTCTTTAGAGAGACCTGAGGAATGTATTTTTGTCTCAGCCCTGTTGACCTGACTCTGGACCCGGGGTAATGCATGGATGACGTTTTCTTCATCTGGACTCTGATGGAGTCGGTTCCAGTGTCTTCATTGGCTGCATGAAGCTCATCATTCTCAAAGTCTACCAAGTCTTAAACTGTGATTGCCGAGGTCCATCCATTATAAAACACAAGGTCCTGTCCCTCCCAAGTGCAATACTTATTAGTGCCATGTCCAATAGGTGCAATAGAAATAAATTATGTAAAATACAATCATCTCTAGTGCAATACTTGTATAAGTGCAAAGTTTTGAATTTGTTAATGTCTCAAGTGCAATTCAAATGTTTTTAGTGCAGCGGTGTAGCCAAGCTGGGCCTAAGGTTGTGGGTTCGGATCCCACCGAGTAATGTGCCTGCGGTCCAGTGAAAAAAATCCACAGGCGCCATGGATTTGTTTTCACTGGACTCGAAAATACCGAGTATATAGTTCTTTTCTCACATCACTCTATGGGTATAACAAAATAGTTTATCCCCGATGCTCGCTGTTAATGTAGAGAATTCGAACTGCCTCTAGTTATCGGGTAATCTGAGCAGTCTTGTGGTAAGACTTCTGCTCTAGATTGGTAAAGGCGTGGATTCGAATCCCAACCGAGTTATATGCCTGTGGAATTTTTTTTCACTGGACTCAGGAAAAAAATGTGTATGCAGTACCTTTACCAACACCGGTATATAGGTAAGACCAAATAATATGAAGCACCTAATATCTCTGCAAGCTGCACAGGATGGAGTTAATTGTAAATGTTCATGCCACAGACGTCCTGGTAACCGCAAATACACTTATTTGGTTGGTTAAATACTTTTCTCGTTATAAAGTATGATGCGGACAAAAAAAGCGACCCCGCCATTGAATAAAACATGGCCGCTGGTCCCCACTGAAAAGCAATGCCCGAGTGAAATATCTTGGCTATGCCGCTGATAAAGTGCAATGTTTGAAATTGTTTAACATATTATATTTGTAACTGACAAAACTCATAACAATTTGTTTACCCTTTTATCGCATCATTCTTAAATATGTGTAATATTTGTTCCAGTTTTTAAAGTTTTAAACCTAATATGTGCAATTTCTTTTTACGAGTAATATTGTTAAGCTTTTATATTTAGATCATTCTTAAACTGACAATGCTCATTCCAGTTGTGTGAAATGTGAAATTTTAAATTTTTAATTAACACTTTGGAACTCAACTCAGCCTTGTAAATGGGATTGACACATAGGTTATACTAAACATGTTTGCTGATTGTCAATTAATCTTGCGGGCATGTGTAATACTTAAGATTGCTTTGTACAGTGTCTCGGGCTTGTAAACGGAATCAGCGTTTTGAAAAAAAACGAATCACAGAAGGTTTATCAATATACAGCCAATTATAGAGGTGCAGAAGTGCAAATGAAACAAGAACAAGAACAAAGTTCCAAAATGAATAGGTAAAACAGTACTTTAAATTTAGTTCATATGCTGGTAAAAAGAAACCATGTCAAACAACGTATTTTTTTCTGCAGCCACAATTGAATCCATCAAACTTTTCAAATATTGCTTGAGACATTTATTCAGTCTAATGGGGGCCATTCAGAATTATCAATGTTTTAATATTCTGATTGCTTTTTTGATGTCAAAGAAGTAAGAAAGTGACACATAATGTGATTTTCTAACAAATGAAAATAACAAAAATCACAGATACTAATTTTTGAAGTAGAAAAATAGTAGTCAGGTGGGTAAAAAAATAGGATATCAAACATTGATAGCTCTGAAACGCACCAACTTTTTAAAGGTTCCCTTAATTGTTCTTTTTAAAGCCAAACATAAAGAACACTACACCTTTTTTTAATCTCATTTTATATTTTAATTGTACATTCCTTACTGTACTGTTTTGCTTTAAACTTGTTTGAACCTTTTGTTATTTTAAAGAAAATTATTTACCTTTACATTATTTGATGTTGGTAAGTTATGCATAGGAGGTTAAAAAAAACCAACATGTGACCATACCTTTAAGTGGTTTATTCATAATAGAAATTAAGTGAAGAAACTTGTCAACACACCAACATATGCATAAAATAACAACCCTGTGAAATGTGGGCTCAATTGGTCATCAAAGTTGCAAGAAAATAATTTAATAAAAAACACCCTTGTTGCACAAATTTGTGTGCTTTCAGATTCCTGAAAAAGTCTTTTTCAGATTCAAATATTTTATTGAGAAATTACCTCTTTTTCAAAAACTACGTTACTTCAGAGAGTCGTTTCTCACAATGTTTTTTACTATCAACAGCTCTTTGTTGCTTGCTACCAAGTAAGTTTTTATGCTAATATATATTTTGAGTATTTACCAAATGTGTCCAGTGCCTTTAATACTAATTGTATTTATATACCACACACATAGATCCTTGTCATTTGGTTGGTATATGCTCCAGAATTTAGTATAGAGTCGAATATGGATGCAAATTTATGTAAGACATTTCCGATGCATCGCAGCATCATTTGAAAAATAATAAGTTAGTGGACAAGGTTGGTGGTGTCTACAAGGAGTCCTCTATGTTGTTCAGAAGGTGTACTGAAAAAGTTTTCAGAGTGAGTGGACAAGTTCCCTTGTCTTTTCTTTGCTTGTTGTGAAGAGCATTATAAATGACGAGGATCCAAGTGTGAGTGATATCAAACAAATGGAATGCATTTCATTTGTGCATTGTTGCAGAATATAATCACTAATTGAAATTTGGCTTAATTTTGTGACTATATTCTGCATTATTGCACTCATATGCATGCAATATTTGTATTATAATAATTTGGTTTACTGTAACAACATGTGATAATATTTACTTTGCAGGGGTGTAACCAGTGTTTGGCAGGGTGGGGTGGGGTTCGTCCTCCGTTGCCCCCAAATAAGATTTAAAAAGCACAATGAATGGTTTGATACTTAAAACGACCCCCAATTTATTTTGTTGTCCCCACTTGCCCCCCCCCCAAAAAAAAAGAAAGAAAGAAAAAAGAACCAAAACAAAACCCAAAACCTATTAATAAAATATATTTGATCTCAAACATTACAACCCCTCAACCAATTATAGCTAGTCTTTATTGACCTTGGTGAGGGCGCTGTTTTGGACTTGTACGGCCATATCTACACAATAATCACAAACACTAATACTTCCAACACCATACGACAGTTGTACTTATTTCATGTGCCAAACATTAATATTTCTCTGTGTGCATGACGATCGGATCGTTGGAATTGCTTTTAATTAGCAATTCCACCCCAGAATTTTAAAGACTGGTACAGGTTTTCTGGAAGTGTTTCAATGTAAACTAACATCTCCTGATCTAGATGCCTTTTGAATTTTTGAAATTCGACTTTCCATTCTTGAGTTATTCAAATATCACATGATCGATAACGACCATTTCTGCGGACAAAGCCAATGGGAAAAATGCATTGGCAAATGGTACCCTTTTTAGGGTGTTAAAGGTTAATTTTTCAACATTTTGATACATAAATCATTAAATGTTGTACTGATACAGATAAAATTTGGTACACTTATAAATATTAAGGTGTAGAATGATATGGCAGTGTTTATAATTAAGTCTTGCAAAAAAAGGGGAAATTAGCATATTTAAATAGTACGCGACTATAAAAAAATACATGTAAACTAAGGTCACGCTGAATTGCAAAATCAGTGTTCTGCATATTGGACAGATAAACATTTATTGAGGACCCCTTGGCATGTTTTTAAGCTGGAGTTTGACGGCTGGAGTTTGGCGGCTGGAGTTTGGCGGCTGGAGTTTGGCGGCTGGAGTTTGGCGGCTGGAGTTTGGCGGCTGGAGTTTGGCGGCTGGAGTTTGGCGGCTGGAGTTTGGCGGCTGGAGTTTGGCGGCTGGAGTTTGGCGGCTGGAGTTTGGCGGCTGGAGTTTGACGGCTGGAGTTTGGCGGCTGGAGTTTGGCGGCTGGAGTTTGACGGCTGGAGTTTGGCGGCTGGAGTTTGGCGGCTGGAGTTTGGCGGCTGGAGTTTGACGGCTGGAGTTTGGCGGCTGGAGTTTTTGTGGCTGGAGTTTGGAAGCTGGAGTTTGGCGGCCGAAGTTAGAAGTCATGGAGTCATGCGATGGAAAAAAAATACGACTGATAAAAAAGTGACTGAAAAAATGCAACAAAGAAAATGCAACTGAAATAAAAGTGACTGGAAAAATGCAAAGCAAAAAATGCGACGCAGAAAAAAAAAAGTACTCTGTTCAAACTTCCAACTTGCCCCACAAAGTCACAGCTCATGGACTAGCAGTCCATAAGGGACACTAAACTTTTCCACCTAACCCACCGAATAATTGGTCTGAAGGAAGTAGGTTGTGGGTAAAAGAATTGTTATAATTCGCTTGTCATCAGATGACCTTTCATAATATTTATAATTTTACTATAGTATTTATATTACTTTTGTGGGGAACATATGGACATATCGGCTACACCCCTATGTTCCGACACCCCTATGTTCCGACACCCCTGGTGTATTTTCCTATTCCTAACCCTAACCCTAACCCTAACCCTAACCCTAACCCTAACCCTAACCCTAACCCTAACCCTAACCCTAACCCAACCCTAACCCTAACCCTAACCCTAACCCTAACACTAACACTAACACTAACACTAACACTAACACTAACACTAACACTAACACTAACACTAACACTAACACTAACACTAACACTAACACTAACACTAACACTAACACTAACACTAACACTAACACTAACACTAACACTAACACTAACACTAACACTAACACATAACACTAACACTAACCCTTAACCCTAACCCTAACCCTAACCCTAACCCTAACCCTAGCATGTAAATCATGAGGGGGTTGTCGGAACATAGGGGTTGTCGGAACATAGGGGTGTCGGAATATAGGGGTGTCGGAATATAGAGCAGTCACCGACATATCCATTAACTTTGGTCAGCAGTTTTGTGAGCTCTAATTATTGTGGGAACCTTTGATGAGGAATTTGGGTGAGGTTCTGCAATGGCTTTTAAATCTAGAATACAAAGATTTAGTAATTCTATATGAAAAATATATTTTGGAGGATAATTTCCACTTCCTGACATTACTGTAGGGCAGAGCCGTATATTGAGAGAGTTGCGACAACTTGCGATTGGAAGCCATTTTGTCTCCAAAAAATGCATTGGCGAATACAGGGTGCCAGACTAGTCTGCCCATTGGGTTGTACTGCATTTTGGAACAAAATGGCGTCCAGCAACCACGTGACCGGAGAAAGCTGGTCCCTCCAACTCTCTCAATACACAGCTCTGCTGTAGGGAACCCAAGTGCGCCCTCAGTGTTCAAGTGTCTGATCCAAATTTTTGATTAGCATAATTTATAATAAAAAGTTAAGTTTGAGGTCGCGACCTTTGGGCTCGCTCTCTTTTCCATTAATTTATGCATTGAGCAAGAAAGAGCACCTCATCTAGGTATTTCTCTTTATCTTGTAGGGAGCATGGCTCTGGCCATGCTCCATATTATATTTATCTGGGAGCGATAATCTCATATAGTTATCTGTGAGTATTGTTCTGTATCAAATCATCATTTCATTCCAGAAATATTGTTATTTTTAGGGCATATTGAATCATTGTAAACTAGTGTGTGGCCAGCTTTCTGTTGTGTTGACCTTTTGCCCTTAATATAAGTGACTGTACTGTGCATTGTGTATACTATTATATTGTGTATTGTGTGCTATAGTGTTGGAGGATTAAAATCAGTACAGGAGATTTGTTTATATTTTTGACGTCATGTGGATTCTGCTTTTGGTGTATTCTGGTGAATGCTCATCCTTTTTAAATAGAGGACCGGCCTCCTTCCTGTGTCTCTACCAATGGTGTCATATACAGGATTGTGTGTTCGTCATTTTTGCAATTTTTCTACATTTTTCTGAATAGCTACTCGATACGCTTTTTCAACATTGAGTTGAATATTTGAATAATGACGTCGGTTTTTACCCGGACTTAAACCCTGGTCTATAGGTTTTCTCCTGAGATCGTTTTCCCGTTTTAAATCGCGAACAATATATGTGATGGTCACTATCTTTTGCCTTCCCTGCATCGACAAGAGGACTTCATCAACGGATATATTTTGTTTACATTGTATGTTGTGCAACTTATATATTATAAAGTTCCATTTTTAGCATTGTATGTAATATTTGACATTTTCGTCCAAGCTAATTTGCTGATCTGTTACTTTTTAAAGACAGTTATGTCTCTTGTTGATCTTTTAAAGATTCATTATTCTTATAAACAGTTAATTTTAGAACCAGATGTAGGCCTGTGCTTTAGATCAAGTGTTTTTAAGTCAAATAGATTTTTTGTTGTACACATATTAATGTAAAAACTTAGGTTTTGAGCCAACTGCATTTTTCTTTTAGATTTTACACCAGTGAAAAGGGTGCTTATAGTCTTGATTACTTTTTGTGCATTTAAATTGTCTTGGCATGATACTGCGTAACTTTTAAGTCTTTGTAAGACTGTATGTCAGTTCGAAATTTTCGAGTCTCAATTGTACTTTTTGTCTAAAGTGTGGTTAGACAAATTTTTGACTTGTATTTTTATTGTCTGTATGTGTGCAGACTGTTTTGTAGGTCAATGATTTAGGCCTCATATTGTATATTTAACGAGTCATATTTTGTACGTACACATTTTTTTCCAATGATGTCTGTGCCAGACAATATTTCAAAGTCAAACAGTGTTTTAGCTGAAACCATTGTGAGTGCCTTCACAAATTTTGTAGGATGAAGATGATGATTCATGCTCATCTATGAACATGATCCCCATTGAAAGAGAGGATGAAGATGACACCACTCATTGTCCTTTGCATCTGTGATGTGGACATGATCGCCATTGAAGGAGATGATGAAGAAGACCAACCACCCGTGGCCCTTGCATCCAACGATGTTTCATCGTGGTCTTATGTGGACATGATCGCCATTAGAGTAGACGATGAAGAAGACCAACCACTCATGGCCCTTGTGTCCGACGATGCTCCAGAGGGTACATCCACATCATCTATACCTGATGAACTGAATCCACATGTACATGTACCAACTACATGTGCAACTTCATCTACAGTTGTAGAAGTCCTAGAGGATCTACCATCTACATTCTGCACTGATGATGAACATGATGATGAAGGAGATGCAGTATCAGAGCAGGACCCAACAACTGAGGATGACACAGACCTAACAGCTAACGCAGCACCTGATCATGATGGAAAGGATGACACTTGGTAAATATAATCTGTTGCATTCACCATCTCTGCCCACAATCTTCTTTGCAAGCATTGCAAATGAGACACAAAGACATACTATAATATTTCACTGGTTTATTCACGTAAAAACAAAGTAAATTCCGTTGACCCCTGCCAATTCTGGGTGTTTGATTGTTGTCATTGAAAGGTACGATACGGTTACACCCCTATATATGTTCCGACACCCCTAAGTTCCGACACCCCTATGTTCCGACAAACCTGGTGTATTTTCCTATTCCTAACCCTAACCCTAACCCTAACCCTAACCCTATGTAAATCATGAGGGGGTTGTCGGAACATAGGGTTGTCTGAATATAGGGGTGTCGGAATATAGAGCAGTCCCCGTACGATACATGTACATCTTTGGTAATTTGAAGCCCACAATTAGTTCAATCCTTTGTTAAAAAAAAAACTCACCTGTCAAAGTTTTGTTTCAAAAGATGGTAGCGCTTTTGAGATATCGGAGAAAATATTGAGCGGTTATTTCCCATAGAGCTGCTGAAACTGCATGTTTTTCATAACCTGAGAAAGGCTTGCCTAGAAGTCTCAGATTTGATTTTCCTAGATGAAAAATTATCTTTCTCCAAAACTACATTACTTCAAAGGGAATCTTTTCTAATTTAAGTTTATTTTATTTTATTTATTCTATTACAAATGCTTTGTGTCTGGTCCCCAACATACATGATGGCAGCCCCAGTGCACTATCCGCTTCCAGTCAGCGCCTTGAGCGTCTTTATAGACGGATATGTGCGCTATGTAAATAGCCAGTGTTATTATTATTTTTAAAGTATTGGCCAAAGCTTTCCGTATACAATTAAAAGGTACAAAAATGTCATTAATTAGTGGTCTAATTGAAGGAACTGCCTCATAAACCTTGTGTTTCTTAGCTTGACAGTGGTTTCAAGGTAGTTTTAAATGGGTACACATACTTAAAAGGTGTATGTGTATCAAGCAAATTAACCATAATATTGATTTACTGGGGTCAAGGTTCAGGTTTCTGCCCCTTTAATATTGTACTTTCAATATTGTGAAAGCAGTAAAATTGAAAAATTTGAGTTGACGTTTGATAATTTCCTGTCTTTTGGTTTTTATTGCAGTGGAATACCAACTTTAGAGCAGTTCATTTGTGGAGCATTTGAAGAACTTGATGATTTTCCAGAAGCTGAGGATACTTTAAGTGATGCAACCTTTGGAGCTTTCGTCGATGATGACGCATCAGATGAGGATGACACTGAGAGCATCAGTAGTGACATTCCTCTCCAAGGTTCAACCACACTAAGTTCCCAATTTGTTTTACTTTTGCAGGATTCAATCCCCTTAGAAGATGTTAACAAGTGTAGGCTTATGCTTGTTCGGTTTGTGGCCACGTTCCCTGTCATGTATACGGACACTAAAATGACACTAAACGTACATCAACTCATGCATCTTCCAGACCAAATTTTAAGTTTGGGCCCGATGTGGTCTGTTTCATGTTTTCCATTTGAAGATGCCAATGGTTTTCTTCTCCAACTGTTCAATGGAACACAATATATTGATAAACAAATTTCCCATGCTATGGCAGTGCTTCAAAAAATTCCAGAGTTGATGCCAGCGATGGAAAAACACTCCTGCACATGACCTGTATAATAGAATGAAGAAAAAAAATATGAAGCACAAAGGATGTTTCCTCGAGACGGGGGTGTATTTAGTAGGAGCAACGCAACTTGTAAAAGAACTAACTAATGCATTCAAGTGTGCAATCAGAGACAAAAGTCCTTACTCAATCCGAAAAGTAATTTCTTTCAAACGGGCAAAAATAATGGAAGATATATTTCACTCTCGGTCATATACTCGGGTACGTTTAAGGAACAGCTATACCTTTTCCTTCGAGGAAGACACTATAATGTATGGTTTTATTGAGATCTTCCTCCAGGTTTGCATGGAGTGTCTTTATGTGGGTGATTGTTCTTGCACTCCTTGTAACTTTGCCATGATACGCAATTTACCTGTAATTGCAAATCATTAGGGCATTTCATACTTGCAGAAAGTCCAACCTACTCCTCAAGACAAAGTCATTGAAGTCCATCAGAAGAAAGTGTGTTTTTTATTGATGTTACAGATTGTGGCCTCCAACTCGTTTGTACATTACCAAATATAATTGAGAAAGATTAGGTTTAGTGATGGTGTTTGCTATGAGTGTGCTCATGTATACAGGATGGGTCAGAAAAATGCACCCCAGTACATGCACATGTACCAACTTGGTGAATATTGTCGGCTGATAATTACATGTACTTTAAAAAAAAAAGATAGTGTATAATGTGGAATGACCATCATTTCCATTTGTCCACGGATTGTTGTTTTTAATGCACTGTTTGTAGATGAGACCTGATCAAGAGATTTGTAATTGTATAGCTGCAAACACAGAAGTGAAGGTAAAACATTTAAGGGTAGGACGGGGAACGTCTTATACATGTACAGTCAACTCTTGTTATAACAAGGTCGATGGGACCATGCAAATAACCACTTTATAACAAGAATGTTGTTATAAAAGGACAGCAAAACACAGAAATGCCAAGATAAATTGAATTTTGGGACTTCAGAATTTGCTCTTTATAAGCAGAACCTCTTTAAAGTGCTCTTTATAACGAGAGTCGACTAATAATATATAGAATGTATCTTGTTCCCATATAATGTTATTGTTATATAAAAGGCAAACAATGTTAATTGATGAAGGATTATTTTATCAAGACTGGGCCTACATGTATACAAATGAATAGTGGTTTGTATATTTTTAAAGTTCTACGACCTACATTGCAAGCAAACAAAATACACAAATACACCCAATTTAATAGAAACATTAACACACAATTAACAGTGTATGCGATGGTTCCTGTAATGTTTCTTGACTGCATAACTTGCAAATAAATAGGGTGAATTATTTGACACAGTTAAACAGTATCAGGTCTCACCGTTTTTATTGTAGTTGACCTTGTCACAGTCATCACAATGGTAAGCATTAATACAAAGCTATTATCATAAGATTCTGTGCGAAGACTTTAAATTTCTTATGCTGTCAGTTATAAGACTTATCATTTCTTATACAAGAAACAATGTCTGATCAGATTCTTATAAGAACTGTTGGTTCTGATCAGATTCCTATAAGAATTGTTCACTGAAAAAGTGTTATAAGAAATGCTTGATCATTTGTTCACAATTTCTTACTGCTGCGATATTTTTCTTACTCCTTCCATATTCTTATAAGTATTCTTACTCATTTATAAGAATCTTATAAGATTCCTATAAGAATCTTATAAGATCTTATAAGTTAAAATTGTACGGGTGTCCTGTTAATACAAATGTGGTCGTCAGGATCAAGTTGCATTAGATGCTAGATTTTCTAATATATTGAAGTGTTTTGAAAATTTGAATGCAGACAGGGTTGAACCAAACAACTAGTTGACTTTCCTAGAGCATGGTGTTGAATTATGTGAGGTAAATATTTTATGTGGCACCCTGCGGGATCGGTAATTGTTGTAAGGTATAACAACATTCAGGGGTTTTATGTAATTGTAGCCTGTAAGCAATATTTTACAGTGTTTGAGTACTCGTTAACAAGGTTTTTAAATTACAAACGTTCATGACATGTACCTGGTGTTGAATTATATGTGTGGTAAATATGTTGTGTGGCACACTAGGATCGGTAACTCTTGTTATAAGGTACATTATAAAAAAAACATGCGGCGGTTTGTAACGGTAGCATAGGCATTATTTGAGGGTGTTTGAGTAGTCGTTAACAAGGTTTTTAAATTATACAAACGTTCATGAAATTTACATGGTGTTGAATTATATTAAATTACCGGTATGTGTGTTATTTTTTGTGTGTGTGGCACATTGGGATTGTTTAATCTTGTTATAAGGTACATTATAACAAACATGTAGCATTTAGGCTTTATTTGAGGGTGTTTGAGTACTCGTTAACAAGGTTTTTTAATTACAAGTATCTGGTGTTGAATTATGTGGGATCAATATTTTGTGTGGCACACTGAGATGGGTAACACTTGTTATAAGATACATACAAACATGCAGCGGTTTGTAATGGTAGCATGTAGGCAGTATTTGAGGGTGTTTGAGTACTCGTTAACAAGTTTTTTTAATTACAAGTATCTGGTGTTGAATTATTTTAAAGTATTGTGTGGCACACTGGGATCGTTAACTTTTGTAATTTGTTTAAGTATCTGCTGTGGGGTGGGAGATGACAACCTTCACGTGGTCCACCCTGTTGTTGACTAATGTCATCAAACCAATCTATATGTAGCAACTTGCTACTTTCATAGTGGTCAATTTGTCTTCTAACATATTTTCAGTATCTATATTTCATTGCTATCAATAATCAATGCTTATTAACTAGTATCAATCACTTTTTACTTTGAAGTGGGTTTGTTTGTATGCGTGTAAGTTTAAATGTTCAAGTTTAAATGTTCAATCTATTTTGCCAGGTTGAACATTATACATGCATGGCTATAGTGTCAAATAAATACATAATTGTTGATCATGTGAAACAAGAAACAACTGTGTGATGTAGAATGAACATTGTAATAATAGAATTACCCCACTGTAAAACACCTGTACATTGTAAATATTACAATGTTTTGTCGAAGGAAGAAGGTTGAAGGAAAAAGTCCCTACGCGAATTATGATTTATTCACCACCAACGGCACAGAATTCTTAAATGTTGATTTCTTTTACACACCGAATGGGTTCTTTTTGAACCACAAAAATGCATATCAATATATGATAGTGAAACTTGCATTCAGGTGAAACTTCCCGTTTTAATTTCTACAACTTCACTCTTAAAGGGACACGTTGCCTTGGATCGGACGAGTTGGTCTAAAAAAAAGCGTTTGAAACCGTTTGTTATAAAATGCATATGGTTAGAAAGACGTTATAAAAGTAGAATACAATGATCCACACAAATATGCCTTGAAATTGCGTGGTTTTCCTTTTACTTTGCGAAAACACAGTCGGCCATTTTGTGGAGTCAAAATGTTGACTCCACAAAATGGCCGACCGTATTTGTTCACGATGTAAAAGGAAAACCACGCAATTTCAAGACATATTTGTGTGGATCATTGTATTCTACTTTTAAAACATCTTTGTAATGCTTTTTATAGACCAACTCGCCCAATCCAAGGCAACGTGTCTCTTTAAAGTTAGTGTATATACTTTTGGTAATTGTCAAAGACCAGTATTTCTCACTTGGTGTATTGACTCGAATGCATATAGGCAATTGTGCTATATAGATGGAAAAAGGCATCTGTCTAACTGTGGTATAACCAAATTAGCTAGCTCAAAAATGTTGTATGCCGTGTGTAACAGTGTTCAATATTCTGGGCTAAAAAAAAAAAATTCATTCATCATGAAGGGTACAAATTCTTTTAAAGAGGTAGTTTACTCAAATGCATAGGCAATTGTGCCTAATGGAAAATGGCGTTTGTAAATCTGTGTTTAATTAACCACTAACTAGTCAACCAAACTAGCCAGATCCAAAATTTGGTGTGCCCAGTGTAACAGTTTTCAAGATTCTGGGCTAAAAAACCCAAATTTTGTTCATAATGAAGGGTACAAATTCTTTTAAAGAGGTAGGCTAGTTGACTCAATCGCATATGACATTGTGCGTGTTTTAAATTTTATGGAAAATGGCGTCTGTTATAACTGTGGTAAATTAACCACTAAATAGCATACCAAATTAGCCAGCTTAAAAATTTGGTATGCCCAGAGTAACACTACAGTATTAGTGATGAGTGTAACTGGGTTCTTTTACTTACGTTACACAACACCCAGGACCAATGGCTTTACATCCCATCCGAAGGATAAAGCAGTAACGGTTACAAGTAAAGTGTCAGGACCGGGACTCGAACCACACTCTGCTGATCAGAAACACCAGAGCTCGAGTCTGGTGCGCTTGACTGCTCGGCCATGACACGCCGCACTAGGAAGCCCGCAACATTCGAACGGGTCAAAAAATATGCTCATCAGTGGGTTTTCAGTTGATACAAATCCTCTGTTCTCTTTTGAGAAGTTATCAGAAGCATTAGGCCTAGGTGTGCCGTTTAGTGACTCGAGTCTACTCTAGAATTTGTGACGTCCCCTGTGCGAAAAACAGGCACTCTCTGAAATAATGAAATGGCATTAAAAGTGACGACAATCGAAACCGTCAGTCATGGATGGATATGTGGTGTTTTAAACATATTTATGTTGAAAAATACTTGCCTTATTATGCCCAATTAGGTGTTATTTGAAGACTCTTACTCTTGATGAGCAAACAAATGAAATCACTTTTGAAATTTGGCTGTTTTGCTGTTTTCTTATCTTTCTTTTTTCCCCTTTTTGGGCCACGGAGCGTCACGTTAATATTTCCATGAAGGGGGCTAGTAAAATTGAATTCTTCTTTATGAGGTTAAATATGTATGCTTAAAGGCACTGTACACGTTTGGTAATTACTCAAAATATATATTAGCATAAAAACTGACTTGGTAACGAGCAACAGAGAGCTGTTGATAGTCTGTTGCAACATATGCATAAAATAAAAAGCCTGTGAAAATTTGGGCTCAATTGGTCATCGAAGTTGCAAGAAAATGATGAAAGAAAAAACAAATTTGTGTGCTTTCAGATAGGAATAAAAACTTCTTGCAAGAAGTTTTTATTATTTTAGTGAGAAATTACCTCTTTCTCTTTAGAGGGAGTCGTTTCTCACAATGTTTTATACTATCAACAGCTCTCCGTTGCTCGTTACCAAGTAAGTTTTTATGCTAATAGATATTTTGAGTAATTACCAATAGTGTACTGTGCCCTTAAACATGGTGTTCTGTCATCTGACTTGATTTAGCACATGAATTTTCTTTTAAATAAATAATGTTAAACCTGGAAAACGCTGGACAAAATGCCAAAACAAATTTTATGTCAATAAAAAATTATCAGTGAAACCAAACTCAGTAGTTTCAAAAGTGTTATTATTTTTATTATTTATTATTATTACAATTTATGTATTTATTGTTTAAGTTTTTACTATGATAGTATTTTATCTTTCCGGTAATGAAACAATGGGATCCTCAAAAGTGATGAGCACTGTAACCCGTAGGCCTGAAGATTAATGCAAAGAGAAGAAATGCAAGTTTTTTATGTGGAAGGAAAGCCCCTACTGGGGAAAACCCAATCTACATGCAAGGCTCTGGTACAGGATTCGAACTGGGGTCCCAAGGAGGTCAAAGGGCAGATGTCCGTTTATATCTTATTGGAAACAAGTCTTCCCTGGCTGACTAATAAAACAACCAAACAACCAGTCACCAGAGAATAATAAAACACATTATTCAAAGGACACATAAACGATCATTAACAGGTTGTGTTGGTTTAATAAGTTCATTTTCAATCGAATTATTGACATTTTCAAATAAACAATTTCCCAAACATTTATCTCTTGAACTCAAGAAAACAATAGTCCTTCAGTTTTTCAGAAAGATTGGCTAAAATTAGTTTTTACAACAAATTTATGGGAATGCTTCAATGCAATTATATATTATCAATCAGCTCCTGTAAATCCTAGATTCTGATTGGCCAACAGCCATGTAATAAATATTCCTATATAACACGACTGCACAAATTTATATCATGGTGCATATTAAACACTGTTTTCTCATTCATATTGGTGCATTTTAAACACTGGCGTGTTATGTTGTTTGTCACTGCGGAACTGCAGCACACAGGCGAATGTGTACAGCTAAGAAAAATGAGATACCAATTCATGATTGAAAACAAAAAGTCTGTCACTTCTGTAATATCAAGTAATAATCCACTTTGTAAGGGAAACTGACGAACAAAGAAAAAATTGACTGGAGTGGGACTTGAACCTGTGACATCCGGATTAACGTGCTGGTGTGTTAATCCAGAGATTGCAGGTTCAAGTCCTCTTTTGAACTACAAGAGAAGGAAAGAACATAGATATTGTTTTGTTTAAGTTATACGATTCATATTTTTCTCAAGTTGCTGGCTGGATGATAAAATCGTCATCACCGACGCACCCACAGAATACTATAGGAAATAAAACGCTTCTGCTTTATGGCCTCGTTTGATATGGGTCGCAGAACGCTATATTTTTCCGCATCCCACTCCGGTGGTGTGATACCTTATATCGCATAGATAAATTGAACAACAAATAATTGTCACCCTCCCACTCATGGTTACGTTTTCCAGCAAGTTGGTAAACCATTTAAAACCATTCAATACATTCACCACATGACTTTATAGTACATGCTGGCATAGTTAATCTATAGTATCATTCAAAACCACAGTGGATGAATGGTCAGACAGTAGGAGGGTTGACTGTCTAGATGCGTTCATCACACTATATCATTATGCAGGATGACTTAGTTTATCTATCATTCAAAACCACAGAGGGTGATATTGAATGGTTTAAGTTGAAAACATTGAAAATGGGATAAACCTGCTGCAAAAAAACATAAATTAAGCAGTTGACCAGCAAATAGAAACTTGTCATTGAATTTAATATTCAACAAATAAACATGTTGGTTTCTAAGAAACAAAAAGCTGTGACAGTTTCTAACAAACAAAAAGCTGTGGCAACTGTCATGAACAATTTATTTAGTAGTTTTATTTAATTTGTTACTGGTAGTACGGTGGTCTGTACCTTACAGCATCAGGTGGGGGTCCCCTGGGAGGTGGTGGGCCTAAATCTGGCCTAACACCTGCAGTCTGGGGTGACATACCAGGTATGATGGGCGGCATCCCCACCATACTCTGTGGCGGTATGGATACCCCGGTTACCCAGTTCTGCCCGGATGTAGGGGGTGCAACCGGGCTTTGAAACGATGGGCTTTGCTCCGGTGTAGTTGAAGTGTAGTGGGGTTGAGATGCAGTACTGTACATTGGCACTGTTCCAGGAATTGATACGGGTGAAGGAATGGCTGGGACATGGACTGAAGAGTAAGGAGCAGGCTGGACTGATGGGGGTGCTTGGTGTACTGAATGGGAGGCTGTCATAACAGACTGTGGTGTCACTACCGCATATGACATGGGTGGTGGCTGATGGACCATGGGGGGCAGGACACCTTGAGCTGGGTATAAAGGGGACTGAGGAGGGGGTGGTGGTGGGCCTTGGACCTGATGCTGAGGCAGTGGTTGCTGCCCTGTGTATGTCACAGCAGGTGGGGGTAGCTGGTGTGCTTGATGTGCCTGTTGTGGTGCAGGTGGCACCTGCTCATGGATATTCCCACTGTAGTTCTTTTCTTCCTGAAGGGGCACAGTGATTAGATTGGACTTCCTGACTTGAACACGCTCAATCCCATACTCGCTGTGGGTGTTGGGTGAATCCGGAATATCGGCAGGTTCCGTCTCGTACGGCATACGTTCGTGGAGGTGTTGCTGGGCTCCTGGGGTGCTGTAAGTCTCCTGGGGTGTTGTGTAGCGTGTGCGTGGATCCTCCCCGATGGGACGCTCATGGCGAGTTGCCTGCTCACTCGGTGGCTGAGTACTTGATGAGCTTGATGAGGAGTGTCTGTTATGACGATGATTGATGTGAGCTTGGAGGTCTCGTTGAGAAAGATAAGTCCGTCTGCAGCCACCAGGGCTATGCTTGGAGCCCCCATAGGTGCAGATGAAGATGCCACCCAACGGAGACTGTTCAATTCGTTGGACACTGTCACCACATCTGTTCAGAAAGAATTAAGATTCAAACTTTATTCAAACTGCAGGAAGATAATGAGCAATACATTTATCTCTAACTTATCTTCTTCTCTAACTGTACGCCAAAAGCCAAGTTTTGAAAGTAAGCTATCAATAAGCAATTATTTATCATAAAAATCTTACATCGCTGTCAGGCAAAAATATCTAAATTTGATATTTAACCTTAAAATATTGTTAAACTTTAGGAATGCATGATGTAGTATTTCAAATCCTAACACTGCTTTATGTAAAAAAAATGCACTAGCTGGTATTAGTTGCTGCATTATGCCACAATATCAGCAGATGACTCAAATCCCACATTCTGTGTAGTGCAAGTACTATCGTTAATGAACCAGTTTACTGCACAATGTGAAAATTGTACTGTGCTGCATTTAGAAGGGTTTTCATTTCAACGGTGTTGCACTTTGATGCATTTAGCAGGATTTTCATTTCAACTTTGACAATTTGACATTGGAGAATTGTTATCCGACTACTTGTCCTGGATTTATGAACAGAGTGACGTACTAACCTTAGGCAGCTCTTGTCAGTGGCTTTAGCACAGTCAAAGCAAAACACATGCTTGCAAGGAATCTGAAACCCAATTATATACCAAAATTACTGTCAAATAATACAGCGAAGTAGCACTAATAAGCATTTTTCTCTACAATGGGAACTATTCTTATTAAAGAGGGACTATTGTCATCAGAGCTCAAATTTGGGAGAAAAATCCACAAGACTGCAGGACTTGTAGCTCAAAATGTTCACTGGAACAGACATTTTTGTACATGACCAGAATCAAGATGAAAAAAATTCCGGAGTCCTGACAACATGCATTTAACTGTTTTTATTTAAACAATTAGGCACTAAGACATGTAAGAGAAGATCTCATCTGTCTTTTTGGGGTATTAAGGATTCTTCATTACTCAACAGAATTGAAAGGTATTTTCAAGACTCAAGGTCAACATTTGAACATAATTTGTTTCTGTTCAATATATTACACAGTGATGTATTGTTATTCAATTGTAAAACACAAGACCGCCGGACTTGTCTGGTCAAAAGTTTACTTGCCTGTCACTAAAACCACTGGCCTCGGGCCTGTGGTCCAGTGTAAAATTCAAGCCCTTCGGTCTGTGTCTGTGCATGGAATTATGAACTCTAACCCAGTATTTGCACGCAAGCGCACGAGCCGTATCAGATCTACAGAGGGCACGCGCGTGTGTAGTAACCAGATTAGAGTTAATAATTCCATGCACAGCCACAGGACTGCTATGATCATGATGACAGTCCCCCTTTAACTTTAAGCATACTCACCATTCGACCATAGCTCAATATCGGCATTGTGCATTTCTCACAGCAGTGAATCATTGGATCTACCACTTTCTCCCCAATTAGATTTAGCTGAAGAAAAAAAAATGAAAAAATAAAATCCATAATATTACCAATATGTATCCTTCTCACTGAACAACATTATCTCATGTGTATTCAAATACAGCGCTTCGTTTGTGTGCGTAACTTTATTTCCTTAACAATTTAACTCTAGCACTGTCTCAGGCCAATTTAATTGCCCAAACTTTTGGACTTTGTATTGGCATGGCGGATTAAATCGGCCCTCTTTATGATGCATTTGTATTGGTTACAACACACCATGCGTGACCTTTAAATGAACTTGGTGAAAGTTCCAAGTTATGATCAAACTAAAGTTTGGGAAGTCAGCTTTGAACTTGTATGTGCCTTGACTGCAGTCATTATTTCTATAATTTGTTAAGGTAAAAAATAGGAAAGAAGAAAATATTTTACAGCCTCAAATAAATGGCTTTAAACTTATTTAACACAGGGCTCTTCTAGGGTTAAAGCATGCTCGTGGGAACAAGAGCTTCCAAAAACTGTTCAAATAAAGTGCTTTTGCACACAGACTCAAACTTGAAATCCTGTAGGAATGAAGAGATTAGACTGCTTGGCAACAACTTCCTAATTACAAACTATTCCATCAAAAATGTCACCACCAGTTTGCTTCAGTGCAAACTTTATAGACGATATCTGTACTAGCCAAGCGAACACTTGAACCATACTTGATAAACCAAACTAATGTTGCACCAATCATTGAAAACGTCAACAGATTATTTAGTGTTGAGTTTGATGTATATAAGATTCAACTTGATGTTTGATGACATACCTTTTGATCCCATTTGAGATGATGATTGGGGAATGGATGTGGATAGATGTCAGAGTGCTTCTCCATGTTTCAACACTCTCACCTTAGGTCTCACACACGCCAAGTACAAGAAAAACAAAAGCTGTAAAAAAAGAGAAAGAAAAAAGAACAGCTCATGAATGTGTCTTAGTATATTATTTCAACTCATCTATTATGAAGTTGAGGAAGTTCACTCTCTTCAAAAGACAAAGTACAGGATTGGTATTTTATCACCAAAAATTGTATAAGTTTCACAGTGAAAGTTTACTGATCACTGCTGATATAGGCCTTACCATCTTGACCCCTACAGTATTGAATGTGTAGTATTAAGGCTTTATTAAGCAAAGTTGTCCGGAAGCTCGCCCCCAGAAACTCCTCCAAACACAAAGTCGCCCCCTTACAAAGTTGCCCACCTACAAAGTCGCCCCCTTACAAAGTCGTCCCCTTACAAAGTCGCCCACCTACAAAGTCCCCCATTTACAAAGTCGCCCACTTACAAACATAACAAAGTCGCCCACCTACAAAGTCGCCCCCAAACAGATTGATTCGCACAAGCAAGATTTGTGTGAGAAAGGTTGGTAAATTTTGCAAACAATCAAAAACATGTCCAGTTGTTTTGTAGGTTTGCTCATTAATTTGGAAACTTGCCATTCTTCGTGGCACCTGTTTGGATTTGCGTTTAGTACAATTCGACTAGGATGATCGTAACTGTATTCTGTAATGACTAATGATCCAATCTTCATAACTAATATCACAAAATATACTGTGTGCATGTTTTTTAACAATAATGTCAAAATAATCCCAGCAGTTACAATCTTGGGAGTAACTATAGAATGCAGGGCCACTTGGTGTGTGGACTATATTTCCCTTTTGTTAAACAATCCCTCTTCACCAGTGTGTTCTTATATACGGCTCTGAAGTGGCCCTGCATTCTAGAGTTGAGCTCAATCTTGACACAACATTACAAACAGCACTACACAGTCTACAGCATGCAGCCAGTAGAAACACAACAATCAATGGCAACTCACGTTGCAAGGCGTACGTACCTGCGTACCCTACGTACCTATAATATCCTGAAAAGGGGACTTTGCTGCGTTTCCAATGAAAAACTTGAAAACAGAACTTAGAAGTCTCCATGGAAGTATCAAGTAAACATTACAACACTAGGCCTAAAAACACTGACTGATCATCATCATGTGTTAGTGTAGCCCACCTTGTTGAGCTGTAATGGCTCTCTTTTAACATCGGTCTTATAACACTCACCATTACAGCTCACCATCCATACATGTCTTAAACGCGTAGTTTAAAAGTACGGGCAAGTCGTACCTCTTTGATCGCAAATTTCTCCCACTTATAAACATCACATACTACTCCAACCTCCCTCACTTTGTTCCTTACATCCTTACAATTTTTGTGACATATTCCAGGGCTCACCAAATGATGTCTTAGTCCAGATATGATGATTTGAAAATGGCCAAAAAAAATTGTGTACAAAAATTACATTGAAGTTCGTCTCGCAATGGGGCCGCCATCTTACGTATGATTCACTGCCTGCTGATCGTGAGAAGTCAGGGCACCCGGCTGATCTGTCCGCGCGTGCGTGTATGGCGTATTATGAATATGCATCAGAGACGTCACGGGAAGCTGTAGTACTTCGGAGCCCGATGTGTGCGCGTGTGCATGGTAAGTCATGAATATGCATAAGGTGACGTCGCGCGGCGCTTGCTGTCGGCTTCCTCGCTCGTGCATATTCATGAACAGCCGGGCGCCCTGACTTTCTCACGATCAACAGGCAGTGAAGCAGAAGTTAAATGGCGGCCCCTTTACGAGACGAACTTCAATGTAATTTTTGTACACAATTTTTTTTGGCCATTTTCAAATCATCATATCTGGACTAAGACATCAGTTGGTGAGCCCTGGAATGTGTCACAAAAATTGTAAGGATGTAAGGAACAAAGTGAGGGAGGTTGGAGTAGTATGTGATGTTTATAAGTGGGAGAAATTTGCGATCAAAGAGGTACGACTTGCTCGTACTTTTAAACTACGCGTTTAAGACATGTATGGATGGTGGGCTGTAATGGTGAGTGTTATAAGACCGATGTTAAAAGAGAGCCATTACAGCTCAACAAGGTGGGCTAGTGTTAGTGGTGGTACAGTCGGACCATGTCCAGCAAATACATTGAAAACTGTATGAACCAGTAACGCTATGTGTGACCGATTGTTCACCACCTCACTGTCAAGTGTCCCACATCTAATTTTACAAAGAGCAGGTGCATCAATCACTATGAGCTTAACAGGAAAGTATATACTGTTAATGGATTAATAACTTGATTATACATTGAAATGTCTCAAATCTCACCATATGATCCAAGATTCTTGTGTGTAGCAAACTGATAATGTGCGGTGCTGGGGAATGGAGAATCTGCCATTAATGAAGTAAAGTGCGACCTCTATTGTTCAGAAATAGCTAACAAATATTAATGGCGGCGGATTTAACGATGATTCTGCGACTGACATGACTGACAGAGTGTTCATAAAGTAGGGATTTTGAATCAAACAATGTGAAGATGATGATGGCATCAACAGCAAATGAGAAGAATAACTATCCCACATGCTTTGGACAGGTTTGTACTTAATTTATTTATAAATTGTGTTACTTAGAATGTATTGTCATTGTTACGACGTTTGTAATGTTACTTTTCAATTAAAATTAAACCAATGTCTTTTGATTGAAATGAATAATGATAATTTTGATACCGATGTGTCATGCACCACCACCACAAGTCCAGTGGTGAGTCCACGTCATTTTTTTTCTTCTTTTCATCAGAGGCCAGTCCCAGCTATGAAGGAGATCTCAGATAGGCCTAATCTTGTTAATTTAAATTGTCAGTTAGGCCATGGTAAATGGAGGTAGGAACCTCCATGGTTAGGCCTAATACCTTATTCGACGTTTGTTATTTTGTATTCATTAACTTACAGTCACTGTTACTGTTAGTGTTAGTGTTAGCCTACACTGTACACAAATTAGTTTTCATAGTTATCAACATTTATAATAAAATTTGCATGGATTGGATGAGTATCAGTAAGTCTAAACATCTGAACATAGACCCAGTAACATGAGTAACTGGGGCGCTGTACTCCTTGTCCTTTTTCAAAATTTTGACATTTTCGGTCGTTCTATTCTACTAGCTAGTTTGACCGCAGATGTCAAAATTTTGAAAAACAAGTAGGGCCTACAGCGCTCAGTTACCATGGTTACTGGGTCTAGCCTAAACATAAACAATTTGAAAGAAACTTGGGTCCTTTTAAAGTACCATGATCAGATGATAGGCATGTTATTACTATACTAGTAAAAATTTCTTTTAAACAGTGGTTGGGCCTAAAGTACTCCTAGAACTATGAGGTTCGTTTCGCTATCGTCTCCATGAACCTCAATAGGTGATTATGCACACAATACAAACGATTCGTTTTGCCATTTCATTTTTCCATTCAAATCTCTTTTTTTTAAAATCAAATCTCGCCAAAATTAGGATCTATGTGTTCTTTGAACTCTCATTAAGCTTGAGGATGGTCCAGAAAATCCACTCCACAAACTCAAAATTGTTAAAAAATTATAAATTCTAACCGTAAAACTCAGATCTCATCCACACCATTTGCAAAAAGTGTATTGAATAAGTGTACAGACTGGTACCCTGTGCGAGCTGCGTTGTTCCCTGACGCGCGCGTGGGCATGTTTTGTACACAAATCACGGATCGCCGCTCTAATTGTTGTAACAGTCAAACGGTGTGGATGGGATCTGAATTTTGCGGTTAGAATTTGAAATTTGTTAACAATTTTGAGTTTGCGGAGCTGATTTTCTGGACCATCCTCAAGCTCAATGAGAGTTCAAAGAACACATAGAGCCTAATTTTGGCGAGATTTGATTTAAAAAAAAGAGATTTGAATGCAAATCGAAACGGCAAAACGAATCATTTGTGTTGTGTGCATGATCACCTACATGCATGAGGTTCGTGGAGACGATAGCGAAACGAACCTCATAGTTCTAGGAGTAGGCCTAAAGTATATTTAAAACTTTCACTTTTTCAAATAGATCCATAGTAAACACTAAGTAAAATAGTATAATTTCCATAATTTTTCTGATGTTGTCTGTCTGGTGAGGGCAAGTTGCTAGCTAGGGGGTTAATTGCGATAGTCGTAACCCTCCATCTTCCCGACGGTCTGCAATCGTTAGGAGGATGGAGGGTTATGATTGGTTTGCAACTGTTGGGAGGATCATAAAAGGTCCTTTCTCTATGGGAGGATGGTAGACCCAATAACTGGGGCGCTGTACTCCTTTTTTCAAAATGTTTACATCTTCGGTCAAACTAGCTAAGACCGAAGATGTCAAAATTTCAAAAAAAAAATGAGTACAGTGCCCCAGTTACTGGGTCTAGGAGGATGGAGGGTTTCGATTATCGCAACTAATATTATAATTGTCAAGGAGCGAAATAAACTAACCAGGGCGAGCTTGTTCTCAGGCTCAGACCTACTCGAGTCCTAGAGAAGTACATATAATAGTAAATGTGAGGGTGTTCTGCTAGTTTCGCTGGGGGTGAGAGGTTGGCAATGAAAAACCTGTGTTAAAATAAAGTGTTGACAATTCCGCTATATTACAAATACAGGACTCCATCATGTGTCTGATAACTTTGACAAAATGACTAGTGTTGCCATCTTTATTTGTTAAGAATTTGTTTTTCTTCTGTTTTCTTTTGTAGGTTAATTTCAGTCAGGAGGAGCATGCAGCCATACAAGCAGCTCTGAGACAGAGGTTAGGGCCAGAGTTCATCAGTCAAAGGTCAGGTGCGGGAGGCCAAAAGGTAGGTTCATGAATAATGGTAAATCCATGGAGGAAGAATACTCCATGGTGAAACAGATAATAATGACACAAAAAGAGGACCCCAACTCATTCTATGTTGAATCGGTTATCTTGTATTTGAGCTGTCAATTATCATTAAGTTTCATGTGTAATATTCATAAATTTGCTGTCTTGTCTTGCATTGTTTGATTCCATGTGCTTTGTCCCCTACTGATTGAATTGGAAGTCTCCTTCCATTTGAATTTCAATACCATTGTAATCACCATCGGACATTGGAAGAGGCAAAATTGCCATCACAGAGACGAAAGACTGGCCCTTGTTGTGACTAAACCTTCAGATATATCTAATTTTTATTTATTTCTTATTTCAACTGGGTGGCCCATTCAGTGGTAACCACTGGTCTCCCATTGAAATGATGTAGAGAGTCTGTAGACCTCTACCATATTATCAGGGCCAGAAACTAACACTGGACCTCAGGCCCGAGGCCAGTGATTTTAGCATCGGGCCAGTAAACTTACGACCATACTCGTCCGGCGGTCTTGTGTTTTTGAATAATAACACCTCACTGCATTTTTAATTTAAACTGATAAATACAAATATCTTTTAATTCCGTTGAGTAGGCCTGTTGAAGTATTACCCATAAGAAAAGTGAGATAAATCTTCTCTTAGTGCTTGTTCCAAGAACAGCTGAATTGTGAAACTTTGTAGATAGTGTTCTTCTCATTTTTATTCCGGGTCTTGTAACAAATTCTCTGGTCCAGTTTAAGTATTGAGCTACAAGCTCTGCAGTCTTGTGGATTTCTTTCCCAAATTCGAGCCCTGCATATACATGTATAGGCCTAACAACCTGTAAATTCAGGGGCTTCATCCACACACAAGCGGAAACTTCTCTCCAGTTTTCAGGATTTTTATTTGTTATACTTTCTCACCCCTGCCCCTCACTTTTCTACTTCATATTGAATTTCTGTGTAATCATGATGTGTTATACATGTATTTTGTTTTATCTCATCCGCAGCTTGCCTACATTGAAGGCTGGCGTGTGATCAGCTTAGCCAATGAAATGTTTGGCTTTAACGGATGGTCTCACTCAGTCACGCATCAAAACATAGGTATCGTATGGTACCTGCTATCTTTTAGAATGATTCTCATGGTTTTTTCAAATAAGTTGTCTGGAGATTCCAAGAGGTTTTGTAAATAGACTGGTTCCTCCAATACAAATTTCTTTTTTTTAAACACTTTTTTTACAAGACATCAAAGTAAGCACTTACATACATAAATTGTAAGCCTCTTTCTACTAGTCTTTGGCTAATAGACCTCCCATCCTCCGGAGTAGTTAACCGTTAACTCAACACCCAAATGTTTGGACTTTGATAAAATTGGTGTTCCTGAAGTGCTAAATCCTGCAAAGGTACACAATTTCCTGAGTGCATGTAGGATTTAGGGATTTGGGACCATTATGGTTTGAAATAGTGATACAATTTTGGTAGTGACTATTGTTTTTTTGGTGTGTTTTTTCACCAATAGTGGCAGACAAGCATCAAGGAGAGTTTTGTTATTATAAATTAAAAATGTTGAATCTTATTTTTAGGTTGGCTCAGTGGTTTCTTCCCCGCACCTTACCTTTGTGACCTCTGTTCGAACGTGTGTATTGGGTTTTCAGTCTCTACCTTATGCATGTGTTTTCCCTATATTGGGGTTTTCCTTCCACATAAGACTGACATTTATTCATCATCTTCTCTTCACAGGTATCTTCAGGCCTACGGGTCTCAGTGTTAATCACTTTTAAGGGTCCTTGGGTTCATTACCAGAAAGATATAATAATAGTAATCAAAGTAATGTAAATATGACACATCATAATCAAATTTTGCATTTGGAGTTTATAAAAGTTTTCCATTTTCACCACGATGAGTTTATAAAAGATTTTCCATTTCACCACGACGGGTTTATAAAATTTCCCATTTTCACCACGATGAGTTTATAAAAGATTTTCCATTTTCACCACGACGGGTTTATAAAATTTCCGATTTTACACCACAATGAGTTTATAAAATTTCCCATATTTACCTCGATGAGTGTTTAAAAGTTTTCCATTTTCACCACGATAAGTTTATAAAAGTTTCCCATTTTCCCAACACCTTTACAACTGTTGTACAGAAACCACTTACATGTATAATGAATTTATAATAAAAGCTGTCTCGCTTATGCTCTTCTACTGCAGACTTTGTCGACCAAGCTGGCTCCAAGTATTTTGTTGGTGTTAGCGCTTTTGTAAAGGTGCAACTTAAGGTAAATGAAAATTCCTTGGTCTTGATTCTTTAACGCCCTCCTGCTCTTTGAAATATTTTCTAGTGCGTTGACCAACCATTTGAAACCGTTCATCTTCACAGGTTGTGTATGGTGGCACAACTGTGCGCAGAACTTACTGTGTACATTGTGTGTACTGTGTAGATGCATTTCCCAAAAAAGTGTCATACTGCAGGCTGGTATAGTTTATCTATCATTCAAAAACACAGTTGATGATATTGAATGGTCAGACAGTAGGAGGGTTGACTGTGCACTGTGTAGATGCATCACCACATGATATCATATGACAGGCTGTCATTGTTTTACTGTCATTAACAAAACTACAGTGGCTGATGTTGGTCAGCCAGTAGGACGATTGATCATGTTACCATTCATCAAAATAAAGAACGGGGAAGCCTACAGTATCTAATGTTCCCGTCTTCAGAAATGCCCATTAATTAGATGTTTATCCAACGGTGTCACCTTATAAAACAGTTCATAATTTGCGTTTTTGCATATCATCAATAAAAAATTAAAACATCCTGTATAATTTGTACTTGATACTCGTTCATCTTAGGTATTACTATCAGAGCCAAACCATTTTTACAATGGTATCTCTTAGAAAAAGAGGGGGGTCTTGGCTGTTGGCAGCAATGGAGCTTTTTGCTTGTTACAGTTTGGCAGAGGGCACTCTCTTTGTAAACCAACAATGCTATAGGTCGCATAATCCGTTGTATTTTCATGCCTGATGCTTCGTTTTTAAAGGGCAAGGGCACCAAAGCGTTTTCTCTTGCTTAAAGGGCACCTCTATGAGGAAATTGTAAATTTCTATTGAAACATTACATTTCAAGGGGGACCAAGGCAATGACCGGGGGCAATGGAGGCAATTGCGGCTGAAGTATCAAGCCTATATTTTTTAAGATGGGTTTATATTAGTCAATGTATTTCTCGGTAGGACGGTGTGTTTCATGAGGACATTGGGTATGGAGTATGTGAAGGGATGCGATCCAAGGCATTATCCATTGAGAAAGCCAGGAAGGAGGCAGTCACTGATGGCTTGAAGAGAGCTCTCAAGTAAGTGTCTCCCATCCCAAAAGATCTTTATCATTCTTCACAGCCTCATCTTTAGTGCATTGATTTGAATGATATGAAAAAACAAGATGGCCACACCAGGATAAAGGTCTATCCGTTCTAAAAAAAAGAAAAGCACATCATTGGTTTTTGGAAGAGAAATTTACTCCCATTCTCTAGTTTTCAATAAACACATGATGCAACCTCACATCTTTGGTCAGAGATGTTGGGTTTATTCATATCGGGCTAACGTGTATTTCGATTGCGGCAATCGAAATAAGCAATGCTGATTTGTGTTGTCTTCATTGACTTTGACAGTATTTCCAATGAAAATATTTCCATGGAGGTACAGGTACTAGTATAAACTTCATAATCAGTGAGCCTGTTTTTTTTCTTCTTCTAATTACCAGTTCAGTACTGTGTTTTTAATACGAGTGGTTGACAATACAGTATGCCCTCTATTTTTTACCCCGGAGAGGCCTTTTTCCCCAAAAGCGGCCGACTAAAACCAATCAGACTCTCAACTCAGCACCGCATTGGCAGTTTGGGACCTTTAAATGGCTGACATGAATGTGAAAAACATTCACCAGCCTGACTAAAAATACCATCTTATGCAGTAACCATAGAAAATTACAACCTTGCTGCTTTGCAAACCACAGACAAACTTAAACAATTGTGGAAGCTGCAAAACTGCAAAAACTTGTCCACCGTTTTCCGTGATGTATTGTAAAAGCGGCCTTTCCTGCGCAAACTGTAGAGGGCGCACTGTGTTGGGATTCGTCCATTTAAATTGACTGCGGAGATAGATAGATAGATAGATAGATATTTAAATTTAAACTTTATTATCCCACACTGGGAAAACTTAAACTAGTCTTGATTCAAACAGTCAAGACATAAACATCATCAGTTCATTCGTGGCGTGTCGTGGCCGAGTGGTCTAGTTCAGCTGACCCAAGCTCTGGTGTTGCCAGCAGCAGAGTGTGGGTTCGAATCCCGGTTGTGACACTTGTGCCCTTGAGCAAGGGACTTAACCATAATTGCTTCGTAAAAGTTGGGAAGGTAGTGCATTCTGCTCTACTGGCCAGGCTCCTAGTGGATGATACCCATGCCTACATCCTTACGGACTGCGAAGGGGGTAACCCTGTTTCAGCCCCAGGAGTAGGTGGCAACGTGCCCCTGGTGACAGTTGATTTGGGTCAACAGCCCAAAATCAGTTAAGTGTAGCCCTCACCTTGAAGTGGCCGTCCGGCCTTGTGAGTTGGGCGATATCTCATAAAAAAAATTAACTGACAGATGGATTGAACTAATAAACGAAAGAAATAATATATCAAATAAGAAATAATTATTCAAAGGTCATACGTAGAGCCAAATATAGGTCTGTTTGTATCATCTTTCAATTGAGATAAGTGACTAAACCCTGTGAGAGATGCTATGCAGAAAAGTTTTTTGTTTGTTTTGTTAATGCAGTGCTTCCCTTCATTGAATAACTTGAAGTAATATGAAAGTTCAAGATTTTGTGATTCTTCAAAAAGATACGCAGATCAGTAGGAGCTAAGCTAAGACAGTCCCTCCGGCTGGCTTTCTCTATTCCGCCTCCCTCTGAAAAAAAGAAACAAAATCAGCGTTACAATTTCACACTGTGGAAGTAATGAAATCGTGCCTATTTGTTTTCAAAGGATTGTTATTTTATTACAGGAGTTTTGGTAATGGACTTGGCAACTGTCTTAATAACAAAGGATATCTGAGATGTATTGGTAAAGCGCCCAAACCAGTGAGTACAGAAAATATGTCAGCCTTCATACCCAGGATGGAAATGATCAACTTGTTAAATTGTTGAAACCCCAAATAATGTTTAAAGGAATGTTACAGAACTGGTAATTAAAATTTTCTTTAAGATCACAGATTTACATAAAACTTACACGGTCTAATGATGATGATAGTAGAAAACATCACTAGAAATATTTCTGTCTGAAATGCCATATTTGATGAGAAATAAATAAAACTAATTTCCGATTGGAGTTTATCGCTCATGAGCGTTTTATTCATGCATTGTATAACACATGCAAATGTGTAATCGGTTTTTCACTATTTTCTCGTGACCCAGATGGCCGATCGATCTCAAACTTCTACAGGTTTGTCAGTTTATGTATATGGTGGATTATATAAAGTGCTGAACTGTTTTGTTAGCAAAAACCAATTCTGTAATGTTCCTTTAACAAAAAATGGTTTTGTCTTAGAACTGTAGCTACCCAGTTAACACGGGAAACTTGGAAAATGTCAACTCAGGAAGGGAACTTCACTTTGACTGTTTTTGGATGAGTGGAAGAATGTCAAATCTTGCAGCCGTTCGTGGCAATTGGATTTTTGGTCACGGGAATTTTGGTACAAGCTGCTGGCCATGGCGTCCGCTGTGATCCCGAAAGGGTTAAACATGTATCTTCGGCCGGATTATCCATTAGACCCTTTGCATAAGACTCAAACAATGCCCTCACTGAGGTGAAAAGAAGACCTATCATTTGGCTGAGGGTTGTGCGTGGTGCGTACACAAGTTTTCCTTCCCAATGTTTGACCTCAGTGATGGCGACCTTTGCAAGGGGTCTTTGCACAGTAGGCACTCTGCCTAGGGCCTACAGAACACTTATCCGGCCCTGCATGTATCATTGGGGATTCAAACCTTACACATGTAGTAATGGCTGCATCTACTTTGATTTGGTTCCTTATCTTTTTGTTTGCCAACATCCCAGCCCGACATCCCTTTTGCTTCACAATACTTTTGGAGATTGACATGAAATGAATATGCTGTGACTCCAACTAAAAGTGAAGGGTGTTTGAAACTTAGAAGATTGTGCCAATTTCAACCTTCGTTTAGTTCAACTTTCAGCCATTGCTGAGTAGTACTAAAAATATACATTTGGTTTTCCTGTTACAGCCTGAGGAGACATTAAGTATCGCTGATATGAAGAGAAACACCGTGGACCAAAAGATCCTTGAAGCACGCTACCGACCTCAAACTAGTACCACTCCTCTAGGACATCAACAACCCTCTCGCCTCTCTCATTCCGCATCCAGAGATAGAACCAATACGGACGAGGCAGTACCCCAACAACGGATGGTCTCCCCTGCTAACATTGGGATCAAGACATCACAGTTTGTCCCACTCAAGAAAAATAACACTGATACTGCATCGTTTGTACCACCAAAGACACCAGTCCCAAGTCATCTTCCAGCAAAGCGCCAACCCCATGGTTCAGTATCACCATCTTCACATGGACAAAGTTTACCCATCGGCAACAACAGGCAACATGAACAACAGACATCAACCCTATCATCAGGACAATTGAAAGGTGATGCTGCTTTGATACCCAGTTTCAGTGGCCTCAATTCATGTACAAATAAACCATGTACCGCAGTGGCTGCAGTGGGCCAACAGCCAACTGCAGCAGGGACTATTCTTGCAACAGGACAACACAAAACTCCCATCGGGCCCATTTTTGTGACTGAACAACTCAAAACTGCAGTGAAACAACACATGCCTGCAGATGGGGTAGAGCATTCTGCTGCAGGACCCATTCACGCAACAGGGCACCCAAATATAACAGCAGCACAGGACAGTACTGTAACAGCACAACATATGAAGCCAATGTACGGGCAGAAGTTTTCCACTGCAGGAGAACACATTCCTGCAGCATTACAGCGCAGGGCCTCGTTTGATAAACCAGGAAACACGAAACAGGTTGACAGAGGAGGACAGTGTGAAGCACGGCTTGAGGGAAACACTGAAATAGCTTGCCAAGCTGTAAACATAGAGGCTCCAGGAGAAGTTCAAGTCAGGACAAGAGGAAGAGAGGATCCTGAAGAGGTCTTGGACCCTATTCAGTCTGTAGATTCCGCATTTCCATCAGAAACGTAAGAAGATTTTATATTCACAACATGGGTATGGCTAAATAAAAATCAGAATTTTCACACATTATAGGTAAACTTCTTTGAGTTTTCGAAAGGAAGTTCAGTAAAGTTTCTGAGAATTATTTCACTTGACACGTATCCCTTAAACCTTAGTGTGTCGTGGCTCTGGTGTTTCTGATCAGCAGAGTGTAGGTTCGAGTCCCGGTATTGACACTTGTGTCCTTGAGCAAGACACCTAACCATTATTGTTCCATCCTTCGGATGGGACGTAAAGACGTAGATCTCAGTCGTTTTGAAATACCATTGAAGAACCTTGTTACACTTATCGCTAAGAGAAGGGGTTTGCCCCGGTGTCTCTGGCAGTGGCTGCCAAGTGCACTGCAGCAGCTTGTAAACCGTTATAAAGTGCTACATAAATTGGTCTCATAATTCATAAACTTCAAAATCTGTCTTAAAAGGTCTTTGTTCCAGTGCCTTGAGCACCTTATTGGTGGATAGGTGCGCTAGAAGACTCCATTATTATTATTATTATTATTGTTATTCGCATTTCATCTTAAGAAAGTCACGTTTCATGTGTATTTGATACTAGTAGCGCATCATCAGGAGGCAACATGACCAGAGAGCAGCTTCTACAGCAACGCAAACTCCGCCAGCAACAGAAACAGCGAGAGTTCAGGGAGCAGCTCCTGCGCAAACGTCAGGAAGAGCCTCCGCCACAGCCTCAATCAGACCCTGGGACGAGAGGGCAAGAGGGCACTGTAGCGCTACAACAGAGAGACATCATCGATGATCAGCGTGTCACTACACTCAAGAATGAAGAGCAACTATTCTACCATGATGAGGGTGAGGCAGTTTGTTTGGAACCTGTTTTCATCAGGGGGGGGGGGCAATTTGATAAAGTCTGTTAGAAGATATGTTGTGCTTACAGAGCGGCTGTTAGCACAGTCTCCATTTCATAAACACTGCTGTAGTAAGCAAGGCAAAGAGCATGCTAACTTTCTACGAGCAGATGAAGTGAAGTCTGTTTTATGAGAACGTAACAATTTATTTCAGATGTTTTATTTTTTAACTCGCAGCATGCGTTATATTTTGAATTTGCAAACGGAATTAAAAACAGTGATTGGTGAAAATTTTCTTGCATGTGGTTTCAGTCAAAAGTATGTGTTTAGACAATGGGAGACTTTCGGGAATGCAAGGTAAATCTATTGTTTTTGGAAAATGTGTGTGGAGCAATGTAAACACTGTAAATTTACCTGATATGTTTGCCACCACCTACATGTACATGTGTTTGGGGTCCTCAAGTCTCCAATTCGTAAAGGTATGAAGATTAAACCAGCAAATTTCTGTTTTAGTGTTACCAATATTATTATTATTTGTTGTTTACCTACTCCAATGTGTGAACAAAAATAATATTCTTTATTCGTCATGCAATTATTACATCTATTATATCACCAATCAGGTGTATGTATGAAAACACATTGATATGTGATGAATAATGTGGCATATCGTGGCAGAGTAGTCTAGCAGTCCGAACTCCGTACTTCTGGACGACCACTTCAAGGTGAGGGCTACACTTAGCTGATATGGGCTGTCAATCAAAATCAACTGCCACCAACTGCCACCTACTCCTGGGGCTGAAACAGGGTTGCCCCCTTCAAAGTCTGTAAGGATGTAGGCATGGGTATCATCCACTAGGAGCCTGGCTGGTAGAGCAGAAGGAAAAACTTTCCCAACTTTTTTACGAAGCAATTATGGTCAAATGTCTTGCTCAAGGGTACAAGTGTCATGACCAGGATTCAAAGCCACACTCTGCTGCTAACAACACCAGAGCTTGGGTCCAGTGAACTAGACCGTTCAGCCACGACAAGGTGTTGTTTAAATGGGTCTCATAATTCGATAACTTGGCATACCTGTCTCGAACATTATAAGTGCTTTGAGATGCCTGTAAAGCGCCTTATAAGAACTGATGATTGTTACTATTATTACTACTACTATTATTATTATTATAATGTAATTGACCAAAGGATTTTGACTTAATGGCAATGAAAGCAGCGTGTTTTGTTGTGTCTCGTTTAGATTCTGCAGTTCCCATGGCAACCTCCACCCCGTTAGATACCGTCTTGCTAACTACAGCAGGTAGTGTGACCTCGGCTGTTAACACTGACCACTCACCAGCCGCTGCACAGACGCACTTCACTGATATCGAGCACATACTTCTTGCTGATGGTAAGATCAATCTGAAAAACACTGTTAAGCCCAGGTCATACTTCCTGCGAATGCGAATGCGATGCAAATTTTGACGTCACAAATTCGCAAGAGTTGGGCTGTGCTCAACTCTTGGGAAATCTACACTGCGGAAACAGAGCTGTGACGCCAAAATTCGCATCGCATTTGCATTTGCAGGAAGTATGAACCGGGCTTTACTGAGATTTTCAAGTGTGCACTGTTTGGATGAAAGTTTAGTCGGTTCTAACTTTACCGTTTGACAGGACTCCATAGTTTTCTAACTACTGTCTGTTTTTCCCAAAAAACTCTATGTGGTTGTACATGGGTTTACTTTCTCATAGCTTTTATTTGATTTCCTGTTTTTAAAGTTTTTTTAAATTTTATTTTACATTAACATTTTTTACATAAACATCTCATTTTTAGAAAAAGTGCTTGATTCATGGAGGTTGTGTTTATTATCAGTAGGTTATTTTCTCCACACATTTTGTTTTAATAAAGTGCCTTATGGTTTATATTTTGGGTGCTATATAAATGTTTGCCACCTCCCCTGATATACGATACTTTAAGGTTGAATGGCTTCTGGCTGGCACCTCCGAACAAAGATAGGGAGACAAAATAGGGAGACCACAAACATTAGGTCTAGATAGCTCAGTTGGCAGAGTGCCGGCATGTTAGTCCAGCGATGGCAAATTTTGAATCCCATTCTAGTCAGATTTCTTTGTTTATCCCAAAATTGAATTATGATTTACCCAGTCAGTTTCCCTTGTGGTTTATTACTTGAATTTATTATAAACTAGATTTTTTTGAACTGAGTGGATACATTCCAAACCAGTGTTGTATGTTCTCTTTATATCATTCAGCACCAATTATTAACCAGCTCAATCAACATCAACATTTTCTCCCAATTCTTGGGTGCCTGGCAGTAGTACAACTCTACCAGGCACGTTTAAGGGACATTGTCAAAATAAGTCCAGGACAACCAGCGGATAAGTACTGTCCAGGATTAGGTTTTTTACCCACCGTTAATTCACGTTGCTTGTTTGAAATTGGGTGTCAGAGGAAACATGGGAGAAGTTCACAGTGCCTGGGGTTACAAGGTTGATGACTGCCATCTTACATAATTTGGGTTAAAACAGAAGAATATAACTCAACACTTTTATAAATAGTATAACATCCTACAATTTCCAGATGACCCAGAGTTCTGGATTGCCTCACAGCAACCGATTCCAAATGATGAGATCCAGCAGAAGGCAATACCTCAACAAAACCCCACCCCATCTAAAAAAGGGCAACCTGGACACTCCAGGCAGAGGACACAGAGAACTTCCCCCCGAACTCACAAACCCAAGACGACTCCCCAGAAAACAGTTATTCATAACACGAGAGGGCAAGCTTTTTCCATCAATCCATCTGCCAATCAGACAGGGAGGGCACAGCAACCAGCCCATGGGAGAGCAGGAGGCGCTGATGGTGCTGGGTCCGTAACAAGACACAGGCTTGGTGGAAAGGAGAGTGTTTTGCATTCTAGAGAAAATGAACGGTCATCAGGTGAGACCAAGACCCATAGATTTGGCTGTGGCCATCATGGTCATGTACCCAATGTTGACCCAATTCACCTGACGTCATCAGTCATCACCGCAATAATTCTTGGCTGCGCCATTTTGGGAGTCGGATATCCCTATGTATTACTGTACAGGGTGCATCTTCATATTGTCGGGTTGGTGCTATAAGGTCATTAATTGCAATTTCATAATTATTTTATAATTTGTAATTATCCAAAGGTCATTAAATGAAAAATGTGTATACATTTGAAAAAAATAAATCAAAATCAACAAAATAGATGTTTTATTATTATTATTATTATTATTATTTATTCGACCTCAACAATACAAGAACAAAAAATACAATACAAGGCATATCGAAGAACTATAAAACCAAAACAGAAACAACCAAGCAACAAATAATTACAGAGGCCAAGCCCTAAAACAGACGGAACAGCAATATACAAAAATATACAATTTACTTATAAAATTAGTGTTTCTTTTTGCCAAACAAATACTTTGAAGACCATTCTTGATCAAACCCCATTTACCAGGAGCTCCAAAATATGCAAAAGCAATTTTTTCAAACCCATACAAATTGCACTAATGACCTTTTAGTTCTGAGCAGACGATATGCAATTTGACTCCAGAAAATTGCAGACCATCGGCAGACAGTAGCCAGGTGTAACGTCAGTGCGTTGGGTCAATACACTGATGTTATTAAAAGTGTTAATCATCAAACAAAAGCAGAAGCCATTTTTGGCTTCTTGTAAAGTTGTACCTTGTGAACTAAGAATGATTGTTTTAAAATTGACTGATTGTTCGAGAAACTGTCTTGCCTTGCACGATGGAATTACTATTATATTGAACATAAACACACCCTGGACCACCTGAGCTGTACTATGTGTGAAGTAATACTAGTATAGAGTTCTTATATAGCACACATTTCTAGATTGTTTATGAAGTTCATATTATAACAATTGTTTTCTGTGAAATATATCCCTCTGAAATGAATTCAAATTTGAGAAAACTTTATCTAAAAACCTATACAAAAAACAACAACAGCTGATTTTGGTTGTAACAATGTGTTAACATGCTGAAAATGTGCATGGTTTTTTTCTTCACTATTTTCTCCTGATTCACACACTGGATTAAGCCCAAATTTCACGAATGTTTGATCACACAAAACACTAACACTGTCTGCGACTATTTTGTTAGCTCCACCAATCCTGTATAATACCTTTAACTGTTCATCAAATTTTCTCAACTCCCTGGGGAGCGTTCATGCGCAACCTCAAGTTACTTATTATGATCAATAAGAGGTCAATCAAGCACAATATACCATCTCTGCCCTTGCAGGTTCCCATTTAATATACACCTGGGTTAAGAGAAGCAATTTATGGTCAAGTGTCTTTCTCAAGGACACAGGTGTCATGGCCTACCATGCCCGGATTCAAAGCCCCATTCTGACTTAACCAGAACAACTGAGTCCAGTGCGCTACACTGTTTGGCCTTGACATCCCACACTTTAATGTTGTTGGGTTTTTCTTTCACTTTGCAGTAAAACGAAGAAGAATGGAGTCTTTATAATCCAATGAGGACCAGAGTACACTTTGATGAGACTCAGGAAACTTTGAATTGAATGGTAAAAACAGGGCCCTCTTTGGTATGGACTTGATGCTCGGACAACCAAAGAAGTACCATGCAATGAACATCTTCCATGTACAGCTACTCTTCACCAGGGTCCAATTTCATAGAGCTGCTTAAGCACAAAAAGTAACCCAAGCACAACAAAGTTATGCTTACCAGATTAAGGTTACCAGCCAAAATGCCTTGGCACATGTACCATCTGTGACTGGTTACCAGACAGATGGTACATGTGCCAAGGCATTTTGGCTGGGAACTTTTGGTTAGAAGAAATTTGTTTACAGCCCACACCATGTACCTGTAGGTCAGCCTTTGTACTTAATAAAATTATCCTACTTTTTCCAAGGGCCAAATATCATGCAGGTTGAAATATGTACAAATTAAAAAAAACCTCAATTTAGTCATAATTTAGTCATAAAGAGGTAAGTTCTTAAAAGGCGAGTTTCAGTAAAGAAGCGTATGAGAAAGTGGTGTTCTGAGGTCGGATGATGAAAATTAAAATGATTCTAAAATCAATTATCTCCTTTCGTCCGAAAACAAATATTACTCCACTAGCACATCTGTGTTATTGTCAGTTTACATTGATTAGGTGCTTAACTTCAGAGGGGAAGATTTGATGCTGTATCTGTACTCATCATGGTGTAACCAGGATCTAATTTACAGTGACACTCTTTGGTGCACTGACTTATCTAGGGGCAGTGTTGTAGTCAAGTACTTTTCAGTCAAGTATCAAGTACTGTCGAGTACTATGTGGCCGAGTAGTACTCGAGCCATCGAGTACCAGTACAATTAGTGTCAGAGTACCGAGTAATGTGATATCTGAGTACTCTGAGTACAAAGTGACGTATAACAAATTTGTTTGCTAGTTTCTAGACAACAATGTATGATTGTTATGGTAATGATCTTTTAAAATAATATTATTGAAATGCAAATATTTGTTCCTCCGGTACAAATTTTGTTTGTGCACACATTATTTTTTAGTGATCACCACAGCTGAAATCTTGAATACAGCACAGGTAGAGCAAAGATTTCTGTCAAGTAGAGTTCCAAAATAAGAACGAACTAATGAAGCCCTCCCCTCCCGCTCCCCCTCCCCCTCCCCCAGATCCACAAATCTACTCTGCGGTAGTAGACAATTAGCAGGACAAGTTACTATCAGCTGAAGTAAATTCTGAACAGCAAATTACATCGATACTCCATTATGCAATGTACGGAAGCGTTAAAGGGACATTGAGAAAAAAGAAGGTCAAAATTATGACTTAGTATTTCATAAGTCCGATCCAGTACAAGTCATAATTATAACATATCTCATAATTATGAATTAGCATAAGTCATGATTCTGACTTATGCCAATTAATCTCATAATTATGACTTAGTACAAGTCATAGTTATGACTTGTACAAAGTCATAATTATGAGATATAAGTCAATTATGACTTTCTTTTTCTTTCTCTCCCAATGTCCCTTTAACGCTTCCATAGCAACGCCTTAAAAAAAAACTTTAAAAAAAGGAAATTTTACACTGGTCGAAGATCCTTCTTAATTACTGGTAGATAAATAATTATTATTCCAAATGAAAACAATATTGGGTCATTACTCGCACCTCTTGACCAGAGCTGCAACTCTCCCTGATTCTGCGTTCCCTAAAAATAAACCTATCTTTCCATGTTCCAATGAACAAATTTGACAATCTCCCTGATTATGGAAACTTTCTCCCCCCATGATGTTGAATGTAACTCCCTGATTGTTGTACAAACCTTTCTGATTGCAAGATGCAAATGTTGGCAGCTCTGCTTACCCCACTAAAACCATCTTGTATGAAATGAGTCAGGTTTATGGTGGACGGGTGGAGTGACGTCTGACTTTACAATAGTGACTGATGGATTAGACTTCGTAAAATGTACCGTGTACTGTTTTACGATTTGATTGTGGCAACAGATGTTTTGACCGCATTGCTAAATTTATATATATTTTACAAGGCTGCTTTTCATATGAAACGATCGATACTCACTCAAGAGGCTACTAGAAAAAAAAACAGAAAAAAACCCCACAAGTTGCAAGGACCATTTTATTTAAAAAGGGTTAACTGCTCGTGACATTCTGTCATTTAATCATCATCAAACACGGCAGTTAGACCAATCTTTATCACTAAAATAAATATTGAACAAATAGCTAAAAAACATGGATGCTATGTTTGTACTCGTCAGAATGTTTGTAGTTATTTCAGTTCTTAGGGTTCTCACAGTGATTTGGACGAATACATTTCTTTGGCGTGATAGGGAGCATCGATCCAAGAGACTCATCGACATGACGTGTTTATAGATAAACCCTTAAAATGCAAATCCGTCTGTAGCAAGTATGTATTAAATACCTTTATTAATTTTTAGGCTGAGAGCTGTATGGATTACTTTCGAAAAAAATAGTGTAAATACTTTACTCTTAAAGGGATTGTGTGGTAATTGGAACTCACTGTTTGTTTTAATATTTCATAGTTGTCCATAAAACTAACCTGTGAAAATTTCATTTCAAAAGGTGGTAGCGTTTTTGAGATAGTATTGCCGAAAATCTGGAGCAGTTATGTCCACGCAGGAAGAATAATCTGCAATTGGAATACACAATCTGAGAAACGTTACTGCAGTATAACCCTTCTCAGATTCAAATTTCTGGGGATAAAAAGTGATATCTTTTTCCATAATTGATTTTCCTTCAGCTCAAAACTTACATTTCAATCGAACTCGTTGCATTGTGACTCCTCTATAAAATCTCTTTATTTGGCAAAATTCTTGCCGACGTGGCAGGAGATTCTGTCTCCGCCGTAGATTCTGTCCCCACCTGAGATTCTGTTCTGGCCGTAATCGTCAAAGTGTAGAAGTTTCAAATCAACTTCCTTCAGCCCATTAATGAGTGACACACACGCACCCAAACCATGTTTGCCTTATTTCATTTTTTATTCAAATGGAGACAATGTACGCCAACGCTTAATTTGTCTGTCCACCTCTCTTTTCCCGTCTTACCTCATTTTGATTACCTCTTATTTTCTTCCCAAATGCAGTGAATGGGAAAAAGGGAAATTTTTGGCTCGCTTGGATTTGACGAGTTCGTTGTGGCTCGGACGTTCTGTGACAACATCAGTGTATTCGGCTTTTATCCCTTCCACGCAGACTCCAACGGAAAACCCCTGAAATATTACTATTTTGATGACGTGTATTACAACTTCAGTATAAAATATTACAGAAACTTGATGCGGAGGAAAAACTTAAGTTAGTCGTCGGTCCCTGCAAATCGTGACCTGCTGACCAAACAGCCCTTCCTGTGCGAGCGGCCTATAAAGCCAGACACCGGTCTACAGTCTACACTCTATACACTCTAAAAACTCCCTGGTCAGAATTGACCCGGATCAGGGTCCTGTGTGGCCTGACCCAATTCTGGGTCAGTATGACTCGGAATCTGTGTCAAAAATTACATAGAAAGTGGTCAAACTGACACAGAATCCTAGTAAAAATCTCACTTGTTTTTGACCAGTTTCTGGGTCAGCCGGACCCAGAAATGGACCTGGGACCCGGAATCCGGGTCAATTTTGAGTGACCCGGGATTTTTTAGGTCACTGGAGAACGAGCGCCGAGTGTTTTTACTTCTCACTGTCCTTTAAAAATGACACTGTACATTATGTCATTAAACCTTTAATAGCAATGTGTGGATATTGATTTGACTTTTAATGAGCATTCCAATCTCGTATGAATGAAATTAATATAATTTTTAAAAAAAAGTTTGCCAAAGAGTGGCATACACTAATAATAACAAGGGCCAGGACTTAATGCTCTGCCATAATAGGGGAGAGAGCATAATTATGTGTATAGCGTTTATCTTGTCTTTAATTAAATTTGTACAATAACAGTGGTCGATACCGTGTGACGTATGTTTGCAGGAAAACAAACCATGTTTATTTATGTTAAGCCGTCTTCTTGTTTCGCTCTTCAGTTCAATTCAATGTTACATTTATTTCCATACTCAAAATAATAGACAGAATCATATGGACAAAAAAATATAGTAGTACAATACAAGCAAATAGTATTAAAGAGGATGACAAATAAATCAATATAGAAGCTGTAAGTAAGGAGGCTGTTCAATAAGCCGAGGCTTGTGGGGAACAGCCCTAGAATTGTTTTTTTAATAAAAACAATAATACGAAATATAAACAAACAAAAAAACATGAGAGAATGCAAAGTGAACCGGTAAGGAGCTAATAAAACAGATAATGCCAGGGCATAATATTACCCAAATTAAGAGCAGCTGAAAAAGAAAGAGCTATGTAGGTGATCCATGGTTATAATGCAAATATCCTTACTTATTATCGAACTACTAAGTGAGTTTAAAGGCATCGTACACGTTTGGTAATTGTCAAAGACCAGTGGAGTTCTCATGTGATGTATCCCAACTTATGCATAAAATAACAAGCCTGTGAAAATTTGGGCTCAATTGATCATCGAAGTTGCAAGAAAAGGATGAAAGAAAAAAACACCCTTGTTGTACAAATTTGTGTGCTTTCAGATAGGAATAAAAACTTCTTGCAAGAAGTTTTTATTATTTTAGTGAGATGATGATTACCTCTTTCTCAAAAACTACGTTACTTCAGAGGGTTTCTCACAATGTTTTATACTATCAACAGCTCTCTGTGCTCGTTACCAAGTCAGTTTTTATGCTAATATTATATATTTTGAGTAATTACCAAACGTGTACGATGCCTTTAACTCATAATTACTGCGATAGTGTTCGTCTCGTAACTACTAGTAGGCCCTACTTGTATCTAATCTATAAATCTAATAGTCAATAGAAATACAAATTTATTGTGATTGTAAACAAACTAACAAAAACAAATTTCTCGTAAGGGCGCGGGAGAGCACTCGGCTAATTAAACTGAATTCATATAACTTTTAGATAAACACTGCTAATTTTATGTGTGAACATGTGTGAACATTGCGTTGAAGGGACACAACAAAACATATCCCTCGCACCTTTTTTTAGAGTGAGGCCTTCAAGTTTCGATGTCCTCTTCAAAAACACATAAATTATGTTGCGCAATCTCCGCGAGAGGGCGGGCTAGTATTTACTACTTAAAAAGTAAAAGTGAACTGAACTGTGTTGAACTCGTGTTACGAAGTGCAAAACCGGCGTTTTATTTTCTCCGAGAAATTGCCACTCGGTCGTCATACTGCCTCACGTAAAAAACGATCGTGTCGGACAGATAGATGGATGACAAGAGAGATCCGGAGAAACAGCCATTACTTTTGATCTGGTGATACTGTTGCTGTTCCACGTCTAGTGTGGGCAAAGAGGTAAGCTCGCTCAGTCTCATGTTTGTTTTGTTTTTTTTCTTTAAAATCTCCCTCTAGTCTCAGCATGGAGCTATAAAAAGGAGCTTTTTATAGCTCCATGGTCTCAGTCAGTCTGCATTGCATAATATGCCGTACATAGTACCATGGAGCTATAGCTCCATGATAGTACATACATGTACTAGCCCTGGTAGGACGTCAGTCAGTGCCACTACACTGACGTCCTGGGTATAAAGATCCTTTACAATGCGAACAAAATTTTGAGTAACCTTTTAAAATATTTGTACCTAATTTGAGAAGCTGAAACTCCATTCACTTATTCTTGGTGCCTTTAATTACACTTTTACTGAGTTCAAAACCTATCAAATACATCCATGAATGACATTATTTCCGAAAATAAGTCCAAGTTCAAGTTGTGCACTGGCGCTGTGACTCCGTCGTGTTGCCGCCCCGAAGAAAAAGCATTCAGTGTTACGGGTTAGACAGCGCCCTCTTTTGTGGACTTGGTTCCATGTCAGTTGAGGTTGTCGCAACGAATGCGTCAATTTCCATTTTATTTTCACAATAATGTCATCCAAGGATAAAATTGGCAATATTGAATAGAGCAGTCGTAAGGTTCAGGACACAAGGAACATGTGAGTCACGTTTCAGCTTCCTCAAATAGGTAAAAATATGATGAAAAATGGTTATAAATTTTGTTGCAATGCCTGAGGACCTTTATACCCTGGACTCCGTCGCGTTGTATGCAACGGAGGAGTCCAACCTGGGCTAATACATGTACATGTACATGTACGTAGTTGCGATAATCTAGCCCACCTTGTTGGGCTGGGAGGCTGTAGTGTTATGGCTACTTTTTAACTTGATAAGACCGATGTTTAACTACTACTACCACTACACTAATAGGACCCCCTACATAGGAGCTATAGGAAGGAGTACTCTCTGCATGATCATCTGATGATGGCACTAGTGACTACATCTACATGTATGATCTACATGTAGCTCATCGTAACTACAGCTAGGCAGCATGCAGTACAGGGGTACTATTTGTAGAATGCTGGTCAACTCGTACGCACACAAACTTGTACGCATCAACTCGTACACCCACCAACTCGTACGCAAGTACATGTATAATTCACTACGTGTTGACATACGGAAAAGGTTTCATTTCACCAATTTGATGTCAAAAGTATCTAGGATAATAAATGGAACCATAATAGTATAAAGTTGTAGTTTTTGTAGATGTAAGTTTTTTGGAAGGTTTGAGTTTGACAACTATTCAATTTTACGTTTACTTTGTGGTTTTTATGGGGTGTTTTTTTCGCAAGGTAGGGCTGTAATATCTTGAACTTATAAGACAGTTGTTGCTCTGATGCTCGCTTGGTTTATTGTGGCTCACACATGCTTGATACATATAAGGTATAATGCACTTATCAATAGGCTACTGTTTCAAGGGTCATGGGGTGGTGGTCAGGGTCATGATTGGAATGTTGATGGGGTAATGTCTAGTGTACAGTGTAGGGATACTCATGTATGGTGTAAGGATACTACATCCCTCTTCACCTTAGAATGGAACTTTCCTATGGATAAAGGTGACTGAGATTTTAAATACTATATTGTGGCGGGAAAATGACCCCACTAGACTTACTAACTTTGTGTATGGGAGCGCTCCCACACACACATACTTACGTGAGTCAGCAAAACCCAAACCAACCAAGGAGGTGGGTTCATAGGGGGAAAATATTATATAGGGATAGGGGGAAAGCAAAACAAAAAGCAAAACAATCAATCAGATCCAGTGTTACACAATCATAAATTGCTCCAATTTCTATTTTCTTACTCGTCTCTGCGGAGTGTACTGTACCTCTCCGTGAACTCCGTCACCCGGAGGCGAGGCGCCTCAAATACTCTCAAAAATAAGAATGACAAACACAAAAATGCGGTTTTTCCCTTTATTTAAAGTTAGCAAAAATTACACAGAAATAATGAGCCAGCACACTTGGGTATATCACAAAATAAATACTGCCTAAACTTATAGCTTATAAAAATAATACTCACAGATCGATTAAAAATAGAGAGCCCAGGTGTGTTTAGTTGGAAGGTGTGTTTAGTTGAAGGAAAAGCACAAGTGAGCCATATTGCTCAGCTAGCTAACACACAAATGTTTACCTTAGCAACCGCCAACAGCCGAACCACATATATAGCATACACATTACCGCAATTCGCGCCACTATAGCTAAATATATTATCCGAGATAAGTCGCGCCGCGCGCTACTAAATCACCATAAGCACACGCCAACAACTCTTCACTCAACCCAAATCGCCTAAAAAACTTGCGCGGGAACATGCTTGCAAAAAAACCAAAAAAAAAAAAGCCCACGCCGCGCGAGCTGCATGTAGACGCATTGCGTTGCACACAAACACGGAAGTCACAAGTCACAAGTCACAATAAGAGTTAACAAATTCTCATAACTCAGCCAATTTGCGTTACAATATCATCGTATAGAAGGATTGAATGGTTAGTAAAACATGTTGTGTCTAATAAATGTATTTGGTAAAAACATGGAGGTAGACTTAAAACATGGTTGAAGAAAAGAGTAGTTAAATGTTCAAACATGGTTTGAAGTTTAGACTAAACTTTAGTGTCCATTGTTCAATGTTCAAAAGTTGAATAACATTTTGAAGTTTAGCAAACTTAAAGAATCCCAGTACTGTTGTTAGCATTATTGCCAGTAGATTTATAAAGCAGTGTTTGATGATAACAATGTCCCTGCTGGATGGTGTATCATTCATCATTCATGGTTACCGGTCAGTGTGTTTGTGTGTGTACGAGTTGGTTGGCGCACAAGTTGACCAATTGGCGTACGGGTTGGCAGGCGTACGAGTTTGCGTTTGTATGAGATTGCGTTTGTATGAGTTTGCGTGCGTATGAGTTGACCTGTTTCCCTGTTTGTATACATGTACTCCTCCTGAGTCCTAGTCCTACTGAGAACATTACTACCATCCAAGATAGGCAGCTGCTCTCAAGCACATCACCCAACATAACTAAGCATCTTCATTCAAGCGCACCACCCAATCCTATTTCTAGAAACTATAATAAAGGCTCGCTCAAGGGGGAGCCTTATTGATAGTTTCTAGAATTAACTCAACCCTACATGCCTGACTCCACCAGGAGTGTTATATAGTAATTGTCCAGATCCAGATCCAGGTCCTGATCGTCCAGGAAGATATTACTAGGGTTAAGTTTGGAGGATGGAGGGTTACGGTCACAAATTTTGGGTATAAATTGTATACAAAGAAGCTCGCCAAAAAGGTAGAGCAATCGCATCTATCTTCTCATAAAGACCAGGCATGATATTCTTGATTCTTGATTCTTGATTCTTAATCATCCTTATTTTAAGCAAAACTTGCTATTCCGGATGTCTAGTGGTGCAGTGCGGTCCAAGTGCAAGTAGGCCTAATACAATAAAGTTGATCAGCAAAAGAAAGATGAGAGGAGCTGAATTGCAAGTGGACCCCATGCTCCCGCTAGCGTCCTCTAAGCACCTTTCTACTATAATCTGATATTCTTCCTACTTTAATCTGATTTCAGACTTATTTGCACTCAGGAAAATCAACAACACTGTAATTAAATTTCCTGGAAGGTCTATGAAACCCTATAGGCCTATCAGATGGACATGTTGGTCAGCCTTCTTACTCAATAAAATTGTTCTACATTTTTACAATGAGCCACATATCATGCCTGTACATGTACACTGTGGTCCAGTGGTTAGACTGCAGTACTTGCAATCACAAGGTTGTGGGTTCGAATTCTACCCAGCTACTAACCGCTGATTTCACAATGCCTTAAAATAAGTAATGTCGTCTAGTTACTGAATCACAATTTACTTGATTTGTGCAATTTATAATCATAGACGTTAAACCAATGTTTGTATGAGAGAGAATTGCTGTTGCAAGCTTGGTGTTTATATGTATCCTCTTGTGGGAGTTTGCCGAGTTCCCTTGACGGGAATATCATATAAAAAAGAAAAGAAAAGTGTATTTAGCCTACTCAGCCACCCACCCTTTCCTTTATGACAACTTTAAAGTTACTAACTACTGATACTACACTTACAACAAGGCTGATAATAACAGTGACAATGCACGTCCTCATAGTGACATAATGTACAATTTACATCACACTAATAGTACCATTGCTTAATTATCACAGTAAGCATACATCCTTACATGTAGATTGTAAAAGTTTGAAAGAAACATTATATTGGTGTAAACATATAAATTTAAAAAACTTTTTTTTTCCCCCAAAGGTTTCAAAACAGAAAGTTTGTAAAAACTTTGCTGTTTTACAACTCCAAGCACCTGTGCACCACCGATTCAGTTGAGATGATGTATTTGTGCCCACATCAAAATGCAACCTCTTACAAGACGTCGGTATGTAAAGGACATCTTACAAGCTGCATCCCGCATCTTGGGTTCATGCTCATCTCCTCTCTCCTCCTCCTACTCTATGGCTGCTGCCCGCCGCTAAGACGTAACAAGACTCCGTATACCCTCCGCTATACATTCCACAATGCCAGATGGATCTTGCTTCTCACACTCATCTTCTTCATGATATTCGCCATCTTAGACGGAGTCTTATCAGACTTGAAGTCTGCGGCTCCTCAGTCGCAGCCACACCTGTACCTACCGTCTATCTGTGCTTGTGTAGCTGCCATTCTTGCCTGTGTGTACTACCATCATATGGAGGCATGGCTGAGACCTGGCTTCATCTGGCTTCTAGTGGCTTACTGGGTGCTGGCGTTAACAGGGGAGAGTTTAAGACTAGCGAGGTGGATTGAAGAGCCGGATAATGTGGACTTGAGAATCGTCCGCTTCAGTGCAATTGTGGTGACCTTGTCTTCTTATGCAATGTTGGTGCTGTTGGAATTTTGTTCGTTAGTCATAACAGTAAGTAAACTTGACTTATCGATATCCAAGGGTTTAGTGGCTGCTCCAAATTTGAAAGAGGGTCAATAAAGGAAACAAAATTATATTTCCATTTACATGTTGTTACAATTATTAGCCCTTGAGGGTAATGATTATCACATCTAAATAGCAATGCTGGTTTTCCCTGATCAACACCCAAGTTCTTTAAAACTACTTTGGGGCGTTATTAAAACAACAATTCCATGCCTCTGCGTGTTGTTACTTTTTTGGAACATTTTGGTGTTTCCGGAGTAATCCTTTTCCTTTGAAAATACCGTTGCCACAATGAAACCATGACTTAACAAATAGACAACAAAGGTTCTAATAAAAAGCTCGTGGGATTTGTACTTGTGTGAAAAAATATGAGTGTGCATTCAACTGTGAATCGCAAATCTTGGCCTTAAGCCACGGCTGACAATCTGCCTAGGTATGCTGGAATCTTTGAACACTCAGGACTTGCCTCCTATTGAGCCGAATACTTTATAAACAATGTAGACAGTAAGCTTGGGCGATACCAAGATATTATCGAATATCGCGATACTAGTTCTGAAACGATTACGATATCGGGTATATTTATTGTGATATCGGTAAATCGCGATATCGACTAAGTATCGCGATGCATTTCCTAACTGAGACGATCTTGCAACAATAAATCTCCAAAGAGCTGCAAGTCACAGACCGCAACTGCAAGATTCCCCAACAGATCCGACCCGATCGGGTTTCTTCGAAAAAACCAACATCAAAGCCTTAGCAATCAGGCGGTCTCACGACATCGCGCTTCCGGGTGTTATCACGTGTTGCATCAACCTCGTCCCCATGGTTTACTTTATTTCCAACCATGTTTACAGTACCTCGTACTGCTCGACACACCTTGAGGACAAGGTTGGTGTTGCATACATGCGAGTAGCGTGATCTAATTAGTTATGCACACATATAGAACAGTCTGTCATGCACAGTAGTCACATTAAATGTATTCAAGTATTAGGCCCAGGTTTTCACCCCATAGGTTTAGAGTAAAAGCCGAAGAATAGGTCATTGGAGAAAAGTAAAAATGAGACGGCTGCTTCTACAACTTGCACTGTGAGATTCGTAGAAGATTGACGTCATCAAAAATTAATCGTGATATTATCGAATATCGCGATATATTCTTGACGATACATCGTGGTTGAAAAAAAAATCGATATCGCCCAAGCTTAGTAGACAGCCTGTCCATTATTGTATGCCACATTTTGTATAACAAAAGCACAAAGGTCTGGAATCGTAGGTGAAACAAGAACCCTTGGAGAAAGGGAGATTACAAGCATGGGACCTTCTGTCCCTTGTCCCTCTTTGTACGGGTGAAATGAAGCGTAGTATACTGTAGTAGAGGAATGTCTAGGTGGATCAGCCGTCTGACTGACTGCAAACAAATTGAGGACGCTTCAAAGTTGTTCTTGGCAACCGAAACTGTCCGCCAGTTTAGAAAAGTTTGGCAGATATACACGCCATCCGACATGAAGTGGTTAAAAAAATTACTTAGAAAAGTTACTTCAATCATCTCTTACCCTTTCTTTTTTCTTCTTTCTTTTTTGTTGTTTCAGGTCTTTGGCAAATCGAATGAAATGACAGATGGTCTTCCAAAGGATCTTCAGAATCCATTAATGAAATATTACATGAGGTGAGGAATAAAAAATATTTGGAATTTTTGTCCATGTTAAGGTAAGGTTACAATCCGAGAGGAAGGAACAATTGCATTCAAAGAATCCATGTGCAGCACTTGATACCCACTTGACCCGTCCAGCCTGAATCCAGTCATTTTTGCATTTTGCACTTAACCTCACAACCATATGAGTCCAGCAGTACAGTGCTTTTTTTTATTTATCATTGACTAATTTATTCAGTGTTGTTTTTCAAGTGCTGACTTCATCCTACACAAGTATGAAAAAGCCTGAAATAGTTGAATCTATGTTCTCTGGAATTAATTCTTTCCTGAGCTACAAGAGGTGGGTTAGTGGGGAATTTCTTGAAAATTTGATACCCTGCAATTCCAAAGTCCAGAGCAATAGATGCCATTGGCATTAGAGGTGATGGTGTTTCTAGCCCGATGGACTTCCTGGCCCATAAGTTAAGTATTATACACAATGGAGAGCTTTGATTTCAATGGCATCGGGTTGCTTTAAGTGCGACTGCAATCCAAACTGTGTCTACTCTGTCTTGTAGCTGAACGTATACATGTAAGGGACGTTGTCAAATTTAGTCCAGGACAGCCAGCTGATAAGTATCGTCCAGGACATGTTTTTTTAACTGCTGTTAATTCACCTTGTCAGAAATTGGGTGTACATGTAAGAGAAACAATGGGAGAAGTTCATAGTGCCTGGGGTCACATTGTTTACAAACAGCAGAGACTTAGATTGCTATCTACTGGAAAATAAGCAAGGGGTATCTACATGGCTCATTATAATCAACTCCTGTACATTACATATCTTAGTTTAAAACACAATGGCCTCCAAACCTTCCAAATCGCAGACTGTAAGTTTGTTTAAATACTACATTTAATCAGCTAGTCAAACTGCAGAGCACTCAGCGGGGTGCATTGGCATTGGGCTGTATTTAGTGCATCAGAGAACTGTGTGCCTCTCAGCGAGTAAAACCATGTCTCTCATAGAAATACAGTCTGACTGAAATCCAACAAAAATTTGATATCGGAGAATTGTTATCTGACTACCTGTCCTGGATTAATTTTGACAAGACCCCTAATCACAACACTGTCAACACTGTTAATCCAAGAACTGACTCCGCGGTAGTACAGTTAATTACGATCCTTTAAGCTAAAGTAGTAGTCCCAACCTATTTCTATACCATCCGCCCAGGTAATAGTTAATAAGCAGGACAGTTCTTTTCAGAACTGAGAAGTATCCCGAACACCCGAACAATCTACTCCGCCGTAGTAGAATTAAGCAAGACAGTTCTCTAAGAACAAACTCTACCTGGCAAGTAGATACACACATGGTGTTACCCCAAACCAAATATATTGATATCTCACCATGCAATGCCTCAAATCCTATAAACACTGTTATGGTTTTGTAAACTCACAATTTGTGCTTCTTACCGAAATGCAGGACACCATTTTCTAAACCTAGATTGGACTGATAGTTTTAAAATCTCTCTTAAAAAGTCAGCCTTTACAACCTCAGTAATAATTCTTCCGCAGGTATGTAAGCTTTCCATCCAAGGTTGTATTTATTTGGGAGCTGTGGTTGCTGCGTCTGGGTTACAAGAAGCCACTGGAGATGAGCGATTTAGGGGATCTCCCTAACATGAGCTCCTCCCACTACAATGAGTCTGTATTAGAAAGATGTATCAAGGAGGAAAAGGTATGTCAGAAAAAGGACTGCAATTTTTAGTTTCGATATTTCAGGATTCAGTTGACTGCACTCTTCTGTTGCCTACAAATTACCTTGACAGAGAGATTTCTTTAATTCCTTTGTAACGCAGCAGGACTGTCAGCGTCTGGACCTACTGAGATACTGAGACCCACTGATCCAATTCTTTATTAATGGTCATGTAGTAAATACTGAGTTATTATATAGCGCTTTATCACACCCGATGGGCGTATCAAAGCGCTCATTATTTTTCCTGCAAGGTATGCGGAGCTACGTTTTGAAGTATGAGACCTATTCCTGTACATAGCACCATCTAATGGTCTACAAAGTGCTGTGGCGCAATATGCTGCCGATCAAACCAAGAACACCAGGGCGAACCCCTTCTCTTTATAATAACACAACATGCAGGACCTACGGCTCAATAATGGTTAAGTGTCTTGCTTAAGGTTAAGGACACTAGTGTCACAACCGGGAATCGTACCCACACTCTGCTGATCAGAAACACCAGAGCATGAGTCCGGTGTTCTTATCCGCTCGGCCACGACATGCCAGTCATGTAGAGAATCCTTAAATCCTCTTTAGGTTCACATCCAGGAGCACTTGACCTCCCCCCTCTCCCATGACCTCCCCCCTCCCATGACCTCCCCCTCTCCCTTGACCTCCCCCTCTCCCTTGACCTCCCCCTCTCCCTTGACCAAGGACAGACCATTCAAGCTCACTGCTCAAGTTCTCTATTAATCTGTAAAAATCTTCTGGAATGTAATGCCTAAGAGGTTGACAGGATGTCGTCCTTTAAAACCAAAGTTGTCCTCGGGGGCTTACCACCCATTTTTGTTTTAGTCTGTAAAATTTTCTGCTAAACACACCACTGCCGCACCACAATTATTAGATGTGTGTTACTCCTTTTTCACTTTCTATTTATTTGTTTATACTTTGCAGGAGAATGCTGTTAGAAAAGGTGGCCTCGAGCACTTCTCGATTTATCGCATCATGTTCAAGGCACACTTCTGGTGGCATCTCAAAGCTATGATCTTAAAGATCATTGCAGATACTCTACATTTCATTGCACCACTTACTGTTAGTGGAATTGTCACTTACGCCACGGTGTTGTACTACAATAAAGAACAGATAACTGATCAGGTTTGTGGTCATACCGTTTGTTAACCAACATTTTGAATTTTTTTATTCTGTTTCCTTAGGGTTATTTCTACTATAAGTAATTTCTATGTCTACCGAATTTATTTTCTCAGTTGATAATAAAAGTCAATCAATCACAGCCTTCTTGAAGGCACACCCAAAAGTCTTACACATTTAAAGTCCCTTAACCCTTCAGAGACCATAGCGGCCATGAGAGGCCTGTACCAAAATGTCCCTAGCGGACACAAATGGCTGTAAAATTTGACCAACTTCCATCCTGCCAAAAAGCTCAAAGTAAAGGTCATGTCCTGAATTGACAACTTGCCATGGTTGCTTAAAGGGTGTGTACAACATTGGAAAGAATGAAAATATAAATGCTCACAGATTTGCACATAACTTACATGGTATAAAGATGGTCATGGTAGAAAACTTCCCTTGAAATAGTTTTGCTTGAAATGCCATAGTTTTTACGAAATGAGTAAAATGATAGTATTTATCCTGCAGGATAAATTCCGATGTTTGAAAAAAAGTTAAAACACATAAGCTTTTTTCCCACTGTTTTCTCATGACTCCGAAGACCGATTTAACTTAAACTTTCACAGGTTTGTTATTTCATGTATATGTTGGGTCACATCGAGTTTGGATACAGGTCTTTGGCAATTACCAATGTTGTACACACCCTTTAAAGACAGTGTACACTATTGGTAATTGTCAAAGACCAGTCTTCTCACTTGGTGTATCTCAACATATGCATAAAATAACAAACCTGTGAAAATTTGAGCTCGATCGGTCGTCGGAGTTGCAAGATAACTATGAAAGAAAAAACACCCTTGTCACACGAAGTTGTGTGCTTTCAGATGCTTGATTTCGAGACCTCAAGTTCTAAACTTGAGGTCTCGAAATCAAATTCGTGGAAAATTACTTCTTTCTCGAAAACTACTCCACTTCAGAGGGAGCCGTTTCTCACAATGTTTTATACTACCAACCTCTCCCCATTACTTGATACCAAGTAAGGTTTTGTGCTAATAATTATTTTGAGTAATTACCAATAGTGTCCACTGCCTTTAAAGGAACATTACAGAATTGGTTTTTGCTAACCAAACAGTTGCTGGCAGTGTAAGCACTTTATATAATCCACCATATACATAAACTGACAAACCTGTAGAAGTTTGAGATCGATCGGCCATATGGGTCACGAGAAAATAGTGAAAAACCAATTACACATTTGCATGTGTTATATCAATGCATGAATAAAACGCTCATGAGCGATAAACTCCAATCGGAAATTAATTTTAATCATTTCTCATCAAATATGGCATTTCAGACATAAATATTTCTAGGGATGTTTTCTACTATCATCATCATTAGACCGTGTAAGTTTTATGTAAATCTGTGATCTTAAAGAAAATGTTAATTTCCAGTTCTGTAACGTTCCTTCAAGTAAACATACCGTCGCGTCAGTGCTCAATATATATAAATATATTCTCCTATGTAATATCTTATGCACTCTGTATTGTTCTTTGATTCTACCACATTTATCTTACTGCAACACTGTCTGGGCGAATAACTCTAGAGTTGACAAATTGGTTAGGTTGCCAAAAAAAGCTATCCGTATTATCTCCAAGGCACAATTCAGAGACCACACCACACCTTTATTTTGCCAAATTTAATCTTCTTACTCTTGCCAATATCAACAGCCTCCAACAAAATATTCTCATGTTCAAATTCTTCAATAATTTACTCCCTCCCACTCTGCATAATCTTTTTCAGTTAAACAGATCTGTTCACAGTTATAATACTCGGTCTTGTTCTAAAGTTCACATTCCGCTAAAACCACTCTCTCTCAGCATTTTATTAGGTTCTCAGGCCCAGTAAACTGAAACAGTCTCCTTGTATCACTCTGTGAATGTAAATCACTCGCTCTTTTTAAACATAAACTGAAATCAGCTTTAATCCACCAGCTGTTTCAGTAAACTCTTCTTATCCTACTTTACTGTTACTGGTTCCCCCCCCCCCACTATTGAATTATATCTCATCTTACTACTGTTGCTAGGCGTTGTAAACACACACTGTTATTGTTACTTGTTGTAGGCGTTATTTTGTTTATTCGTCTGTTGTAAAGCTGTTGTTTTGTTTCGTTTTTGTAGGCTGTTTCTTGACAAGCACCGCATTTTGGAATGTGCCTCCACATTTATTGACTGTACTTTTTTATCTCTTTGCTTTTGCTTTGAGTGCAAAAACGTTGTATCTCAGTTTCGCAAAAACTTTGTGTGTACATCCAGGCTAATTTAAGCGAGATACAACAATTTGACAATTTCAAACTCGCGCGTAATGTAATAGCTATTTTAGGAGATACAACGTTTTTGCACTGACACTGACGATACTAAACAAAAAGTCTAAAAACCGAACTAAAGTTTTGTTTCAAATAATTTTAAATTGGAACAGAGTAAGTTCAATAATCAGTGAATTAGACATCTCTGGGACATGGCGATAATTATACAGAAGTGCATGGTCTCTACAGGGTTAACAAAATTTAAACAAGGTATTTGGATTGCTGCATTTTGTTTGTAAACAATATTCGGGGCTTGAAATTAACACTGGACCGCAGGCCCGAGGCCAGTGATTTTGGCATTGGGCTAGTAATCTCCTGACTGGACAGGTACAGCTGTTGTGTGATTTTGTTTAAAATTTTAAGTATTATTGAAGAACACTTATCCATATTACAAATGAGATCAATCTTCTCTTGGTGCATGTTCACATTAAAACAGTTAAACTGTGTCTTACAGGTTTTTTTTTCTCATTTCAATTCTGGTCTTGTAAACAACTTTCTGGTCCTGTAAACTTTTTGAGCTACAAGCCCTACAGTCTTGTGCATTCCCCCCCAATTTCGAGCCCTAATATTGTGCATTACTTTGCGTTACTTTGCTTGTTTGGTAACACCTGCTGTTGTGCTTAACCCACAAAAGCATCATTGAATGATGTTATACTTATGAAGGGGGTTTGATTATATGGGAAACAACAATTTAAACTACCATAACAAAACTGAAATACATAGTGCAAGGTTTCATTGCTGGTGTATTTACTCTGTGTTTTTGTTTGTTTGCAATAGCACTCCGCACTAATGATTTCACTTTTGCTCAGAATTCCCAGATGTCAGACAAATTTTCCACCACTCACGCTATCACTGCATCGGCACGCAAGACCGCAGAAGTACAGTACACACAAGTAAACATACAGCTTGGACATGTACATGTACGCGCGCTTACGTTAGTGAGATTTGAAACATTGTCTGATTTCACAACAAGCTAAGATTGATCTTAAGTGTGAATCAATCTTAAGTGCTAAGCTTAATTTTTTACGAGAAATCGCCTAACATCACAAGGCCGGATGGCCACTTCAAGGTGAGGGCTACACTTCACTGATTTGGGCTATCGACCCAAATCAACTGCCACCAGGGGCACGTTGCCACCTACTCTACCTTCCCATTTTTTTACGAAGCATGTATGGTTAAGTGCCTTGCGCAAGGGCACAAGTGTCATGACCGGTTATCGAACCCACACTCTGCTGCTGACAACACCGACGCTTGGGTTCAGTGAACTAGACTGCTCAGCCATGACATGCCATGAACAACTCATCTGAAGATGAGTCTTCATGGTTTGTGAAATCCAGCCCTGAGCTATTTTTAGCATAAGTGCGGAGTGTGTCTTCTTCCCGGGTTGGATTGACTGATCTGACTCTTTGTTCTCTTCTATAGTTATCGGAGTTTGTGACTCTGAACGAGTTCTTCAGTAATGGCTTCATTCTTCTGGCCGTTATGACCCTCTTTGGGATGGTCCGGAACATCATGCTGCAAAACCACTACCACTACACAATTGTGTCCAGCATACACCTTTGTGCTGGAATGCAGGTAAGAATACTTAATCCATTCAGTCTAAAGATGTTTGTTACTGCATGTCATCGGCTCAGTGCTAAGAGGTCCTTAACTGCATTTTCATATCCGTAAAAATCAGTGGCGTAACCAGAAGAGGGGGAGGACACAGGGGGAGCATGCCCCTCCCTACCCACTACTTGGAACCCTTGCCCCTCCCCCCCCCAAAAAATGAAATTTAAGAAAATGATTGGTTGGATACATGAAATAGCACCCGAAAATTATGTCCTTGCTCTAGCATTCAACAGGGTTATGCCCTGGGAGTTGAATGAAGTACTACAAACACACACTTAAAACTGAGGAGGTAGAAATGATTTTGTATCCTTCGTTCACCAAATTTAGGGCTGACACTTAATTGATTCTCATTTTGCAAGATTTCAGTAACAGCAACATAGTGGAAAATGTGGGTAATCTAGGACAAAAATACAACTAAAATTCTGCAAAACAATATGCGTATTTCTACTGACGTATAAGAACACCCTTATGCATTGTTAATGTGTAATGTGTCAAAACATGGACGCCACGGTTGCATGTCATGTAAACACACAAAGTGTTGACGTATACGTCTCCATTTATCCATTTTCTACATGTATAGACCTTGCTAAACCTCTCAAACATGTACAATATTTACAATGTAAATTAAATTTCAATTTGAGAATAAACTTAATTTACTTTCCAGGCAGCAGTCTATAATAAAACACTTCGTCTCTCTGGCTGGACAATGACGAGTGGGGCCTTGACGACAGGTCAGATCACCAACTTCATGTCAGTGGACATCCTGCACTTGATGAATTTCTATCAGTATGGCCACTATGCATACTCCCTTCCTCTTATTGTGAGTATGCGTAGCCTTCATTTTTACTGGCCGTCTGCAACGCTCCTTTTCCGAAACTTTAGTATTTTCATACCCAAAGCATCTTTCATCTCATTGATTAGTTTTTTTCATTTCATTTACCATTAATTCTGGTTGTGAAGCCAAAGACTCTCAGAATTAAGCGAACTTAATCACTATACTAGCTAAGACCCTTATGGAGAGAAAAACAAACAAGGAAGTTTCAGTTTGTTCAGTCCCTACCCAGTTGCCTGGGTTTTCACTATTTGGGGTTACCTCCCATATCAAAAACTGAGATTTCTTCAGCATTTTCTCTACACAGGTATTTTCAAGCGTGCGGGTCACACTCTAGTTGTGTTTGAGAGTCCCTCGGTTTCATTACCCCCCTTTAGCTTCTCATATATTTATCCCAGAGCCCTTAAAACCATTTCAGGCCTTGCGCTTAAGCTTTCTGTAAAGTAGCCCAACTCGCTAATAAACTGTGCATTTTACTTGGAAGTTTTAGTATCCATGGGGCCGATTTCACAAAGAGATAAGACTAGTCTTATCTGAAGTTAGGACCAGTAACTGGTCTTAACTTAAGACTAGTCCTATCTCCTAGCATTGCCTAGGACTAGTCCTAAGTTAGGAAGAGTTTTGTGAAATCGACCCCAGATGTATTGCCATAGTGTATCTTTCTGATGTATTTATGCTAGCGATCACAACCAGTTCAATGAACAAATGAAGTTACATTCACACACTCAAAAACAAATTAGCACATTTAAAAAATATAGTATTCACATCTGAAAAGGAAGAAAAAAGAAGTAGGTTGCACAGTCTTTAGTAGCCCACAGGGCAAGCTGAGAAATGGTGTTTACAAGCCCACAGCAATTTTTATTAGCATTGTACGCCGAGCTTGTGTTAAAGGGTCTGTATACGTTTGGTAAATACTCTGAAAATTAATGGCAATAAAAAGTTACTTGGTAATAACTACAGAAGCTTTGGATAGTATAATGCATATTGAGAAACTTTTAACATACAAGTACTGCGGTTATGGAAAAATATATCACTTTTTATCCTCCAAAATTTGAATCTGAGATGCGTTACTGACAGTAACGTTTCTCAGATTGTGTATTCCAATGGGAGATTTATCTTCAGGCATGGACATAACCGCTCCAGATTTTCGACAATATCTCAAAAAGGCTACCACCTTTTGAAATTAAATTTTCACAGGTTAGTTTTTTGGTATATATCTACAACCATATAGGATTGAAACAAACAGTGGGTTCCAATTACCAAACGTAAACAATCCCTTTAAGGGAGGAGCCCTGCCTTCTCCATTCTACACATCGTCTCGGTTGGCTTATCGGCTAATAATCATGCTTTCAGATGGTGGCTTATCGGCTAATATTCATGCTTTCAGATAACTGTCTTATTGATCATGCTGTATAATCTCCTTGGTGTGGCCACTCTGATTGCATCAACGTGTTTCATTCTTGCCATTCCAGTCCAGTACCAGCTAGCAAAGCTGCAAGCCAGATTACAGAAAAGTGCCTTGGTGAGTTGAAAAAAAAAAATCCCAGATCCTTATTTCATTGAGCTGTACTTTAAAAAAAATGCTTTAAAAAAAAAAAATCGCTCAGCAGAAATGGGCTACTGGCTTACATGACGTGTCGTGGCCGAGCTTTGGTGTTGTCAGCAGCAGAGTGTGGGTTCAAATCCCGGCCATGACACCTAACCATAATTGCTTCGTAAAAAGTTGGGAAGGTAGTGCATTCTGCTTTACCAGCCAGGCTGCTAGTGGATGATACCCATGCCTACATCCTTACGGACTGTGAAGGGGTAACCCTGTTTCAGCCCTAGGAGTAGGTGGCAACATGCCCCTGGTGACAGTTGATTTGGTCGATAGCCCAAATCAGTTAAGTGTAGCCTTGAAGTGGCTGTCTGGCCTTGTCATGTTAGGCGATATCTCATAACAAATAAAAATTTGTGGACGAACTTGGTCCGTTGACATCTAATTTAAACATCTCCCCTTAAAAACATTGACAGCTTCCAGAGTTCTTAATTAAAAGGCCACTGTCAGAGTTTTCGTGTCTCAAACAATCTGTTTGTATGATTGAGTTTTTCACCTTTTGATGTTGGGGGTTGTATCTGACTTGCTCCCGGATCCAATCTCGCCCCTCCTCCTCCACTGACAACTTCCAGAGGTCGCAAACTTGTTTATTGGTAGAATGATTACAATTTCACTTACACCCTAATTTCCATTAATCCTGTGACTTGCGTTGTCAAAAGCCATCAGGACTGTCTTTAAAAACACTTTTGTGTCCAAATGTTCATATTGCTGTAATCGGCCGCAAAATAATGGTCATACCGATTTGACACTTTCGAATACTTTCCATGTTAATGTTGTCTTTATTTCTAAAACAAAACCAAATTTCCAAACATCTCTACTGTGGAAAATCAACCTTGGAGTATGGTGATGGTTATACAGAATTGTATGTTCTGTTTACTCTCTAGTTGGTTAATAAGTACGTTGCTTATCTTTTGTAATCATATAGAAAATCTCTGACGATCGTCTGAAACAGACTCATGAGATGCTGCAAGGAATGAAACTGATTAAACTGTATGGCTGGGAGGAGATCTTCTGTGATGTCATCACCTCCGTCCGCAATAGAGAAATTAAGAAGTTAATGCAGGCAGTTGTGCTCTTTTGTTTCGCAAGTACGTTCCTCATTTTCATAAAGCTTTGACAAAATGGTGAAAAAAAAGGAAGCTTTGAAATAAGAAATCGTCAGTTTATTGACGCTAACACATGGGAATAGAGAAAGTGGCTGACCAGCCATGACCTACATTGACCTGATTGGCAAGATATAGGGCTGAATGACGAACAGGAAATCCAAAGTGTTATGGAGAATAGAGCCACCTGGAAGACCATCTTTGATCGGGATCTTAGAATGACCTGACCAAAGTAAAAGTAAAGTTTATTAGTTCTCTGAATCCAGTAATTATGTTTCATACCTTTAACAAATTTGTCTAATTTTTTCTCCCACAGTTTTAACAAGTTATTTCATTCCCGCCTTCGTCCTTCTCTTGGTAAGTATTAATGTTCAAAATGTGAGAAAAGGCAAGATAATAAACTGTGGTAGTTTTGTTAATGGACAAGAAAGTGTAGATAGAATGTATGAGACGCAGCACCAAAACTAGGGTAAAATTTCAGGGGGGGGGCAAAAGGGGGTACACCCTTTTTTCTAGAGAGGCACTTCTGGCCAATTAAAACTAAACATTTTTCTTAAACAATCCCCTTTTCAGCGTTCTTTTTATGTCATTAACTTTGTTTTATGAGATATTCTGATGTGAGTGTAAAAATAAACACATTGTCTGGATGTAAAGGGAAAAATAGTTTTAATAACATAGATATTATCACATTAAAGCTTATAAAATGTAACATTTTACACTGATAATTGTAGTTTTATATTTCTGGTGATGCACACAGTCTGTAAACCTCGTGAATTGTAACATAATTGGAGGTTCCGGTGTCCCAGGGAAGTCTGTCCCCCCCCGGAGATTCTGTCCCCATACGTGAAATTAACATGGGCTGGAGGAGGATGATTCAAAAGAGGGAGCTATCAAAAGAGTTTGTGCACAGTTTGCCGTAGGGGGGACAGAATCTCCGGGGTGACAGAATCTCCTGCCACACCGGGTCTAAAATAAGGGGGGAACCAAGACCTGCAAGCTAATTTTTAGAAAAAAACTGTCAGAGTTATACAGTGCATCTCATGTTTGGTTTTTGTAACTGCACTGCTAAATAAATGAGGGCGCTGTCCACTTTAGTGACACTTCATAATTGTTGACTTGAAGTGCATCAAACTGTTTCACAAGTTCTATGTGTAAGGTTCTTGTTTGGATGTTATATTTGAGGGTGTGTTATTGTAAAATTTACTTGGGTATTTTGGCGAATACAGAGACTGGAATAATAATAATAATAATATGACGTTCTTATAGAGCGCATATCAGTTCTGGGAGAACTCTCAGTGCGCTTTACATACAATACATAATAACAAACAAAATATAAGTACATTCTACACTTAACAATTTGAAATTACAAAAACTGGAAGAACCAGTATGACTGTTGAGTCAGTGAATGGGACTTGGTAGAGTGAAAGTGAGGATATTTTTCAGGGTAGTATGACTGTTGAGTCGGTGAATGGCACTTGGTAGAGTGAAAGCAAGGATACTGTTTAAGGGTAGAACCAGTAAGACTGTTGAGTCAGTGAATGGGACTTGGTAGAGTGAAAGTGATGATACTTTTTCAGGGTAGAACCAGTATAACTGTTGAATCAGTGAATGGGACTTGGTAGAGTGAAAGCCAGGATATTTTTATCAGGGTAGAACCAATGACTTTCATTTTTCCTGCAGAGTTTTGTGCTTTTTATCGTCTTCACCGGATTGCCTTTGACACCTGCCATTGCTTTCACTACACTTACAATTGTCAACCAGCTTCGTTTCCCAATCAGAAGTGAGTATCGGTTTTCTGTTTTTTGTTTTGTGTTTTGGATATGCATAATAGATCCCTGGTAGATCCCGCCAATGCAGAGGACAAACAACGGAAGTGCACATAAGCAACATGCCAATCAGTTAGCTTGTCATTTCACTAGTCAGTCGGCTTTCTTTTCTAGTCAATACTCCTTATAGAATATAGATGCTTTTTTTAACACTGAACTAGCCAGTCGGACTACTTGGGAGAGAGTTCCGACTGGTCCTCAGGTGTTTTAACTAGCATTTGGCCAGCTATTTTCATTTGGACTCTTTTAACAGTTAAAAATGTTTCTTAATATAAATGACCTCACTAACCTTTCCTCCAGTTTCAACAAAATATGGACCATACAACTAACCTGTAACAAATTTAAATTGTACTTTTGATTTGGCAAATTTAAAGGAACGTTACAGAACTGGTAATTAAAATTTTCTTTAAGATCACAGATTTACATAAAACTTACACGGCCTAATGATGATGATAGTAGAAAACATCCCTAGAAGTATTTCTGTCTGAAATGCCATATTTGATGAGAAATAAATAAAACTAATTTCCGATTGGAGTTTATCGCTCATGAGCGTTTTATTCATGCATTGTATAACACATGCAAATGTGTAATCGGTTTTTCACTATTTTCTTGTGACCCAGATAGCCGATCGATCTCAAACTTCTACAGGTTTGTCAGTTTATGTATATGGTGGATTATATAAAGTGCTTACACTGTTTTGTGAGCAAAAACCAATTCTGTGGTGTTCCTTTAAATGAAAGTGTTGATTGACTATTTTTTTCACTCAGGCATGTGATTTCTCAAGATTTTCTCAAAATTTCCTTGAGCCATTAAATTTTCTTGAAAGAAGTGAAGCAATCACCAAAGGGAGAAGAAATAGTCCACATTGTGTCCAAACCTGTAGTGTTGTATTTCTGTTGATGCACAGAGTCTGTAAACCTCCTGAATTATAACATCTGAGAGGCTCTGGGTCTAGAATAAGGGAGAACCCAGGCCTGCAAGCCAGGTTTCTGGAATTTGCACATATATCAAATCTCATCCCTGTTTTCTTGTACTTGGCAGAGTATGATACAAAATTAGTTCTCAGGATAATTAGCAGAATAAAAGCTCTGACATTAAAAATTGTTCATCACTTTTCAGTCCTTTGTTTTTTAAGACTTCTTTAAAGTAACCCATCAGGCTTGTAATCTGTGCTTTTTGACTTGCCTGCTGGAAGTTGTATTAGCCCAGATTTAAAAAAAATATTGTCATTACATCAACTTTTTAATGTATTAATGGAAGTGATTGCAAATGGGATTTTTGGTCTCAAGACAAATTAAAATATTTTCCTTTTGATTCACATATAAAAAGAAAAACAACACAAAACATCTTAAACAGATAGGTTGTAAGTGTTGTAAGTAGTAGTTTCGTAGTGGTTTTATTAGCCCATAGCAGTTTTTCCTAAACTTTGCATTGCATCAGTTACAGTTTCATGGGAAAGCCGTGTTTTGGTGGGTTTTTTTCTCACAAAATTATAACCAACCATGTATCGCACCATTATTAACAACAAAATAAATTGTGACTTGTCTGATCAGTACTTTCCAAAACGATCAAATTTATCATCGATAACCATGTGAGTGTCAAGAGACTGAACGCCTTCTTCATAGCTAAGGAGATTGAGAGAGAATCCAGAGACGTTCCTGGGTTCCCCAATGATGACGAGCTGCAGAAAGAGGATTTGAATCAGGATAATAACTGCAGCAGGGTGAGTGGGATTATAATAACACCAGGGGTCGATTTCACAAAACTCTTCCTAACTTAGGACTAGTCCTAGGCAACGTTAAGAGATAGGACTAGTCTTAAGTACTGGTCCTAACTTAAGACTAGTCCTATCTCTTAGCATTGCCTAGGACTAGTCCTAAGTTAGGAAGAGTTTTGTGAAATCGACCCCAGGGCCCACTTTCATAGAGCTACTTAAGCAGAAAAATATCCTTGAAAATTTCCTCTTGAGCCAAATAGAGCAAGATATCAGTCACAGATGGCACAAGTTACATGATATTTTGGCTGGTAACTTTGATCTGGTTAGCACAATTTTGAGCCACTTAAGCAGAAATATTGCTTGACAATTTTCTGCTGAGCAAAATCGAGCAAGATACCAGTCACAGACGGCACATGTGACATGGTATTTTGGCTGGTAACCTTATTCTGGTAAGCATAATTTTGTTGTGCTTAACTTTTTTTTTGTAGCATAAGCAGCTCTATGAAATGGGCCCTGGCCCCATTAGACTGTTCAAGTCTCGTGCATATTCAAACTTTGGGGGCCTGTTGAAAAGTGCCGAGTTGTTTACTTGTCAAGCCAAAGTATTGTACGTGGGAACCCAAGGTTACTGAAAATGTTTGAAATTCAAATATATTCTGTAAGGATACATGCAAGACTTGCACAGTCTGTTTCATTCAGGTGTTAAGTAGATATGTCTTTGCTGAAGCCTCTGAACAAATTTCTATCCTCTGAAATCCTCATCACAAGGTTGTATGATTGTGAAAGTTTACTGTAGGCCTTCATAACAACTGTTTACCACTGGGCCAGGCATACCAATCTTATCAAAGTCCACTGAAACATTTGTGAAAATAGAGTGGAGGATTGAGGTTGCCTGTGGGCCGTGGGGGGGGATTTCAACAATAAAAATGACATGGCACCAGTTTCAACAATGTTAAAGGTAGGGTCATACTTTGGTAATGACCCCAAAAAGAAATTGTGTAATTTTTATCCGAAAGCCTACATGTTGTAAAGATGTCGATTGGCGATGCTCAGGTACACTTCTGAGATTCTGAGATAAGCATCCTGACAGGCATGTGAGCAGGTCATGGAAAAAGGAAAAACTTGTTTTTAGTTAGCAAGCGCGTAGCGCAAACCCAAAACTTGGGGGTCATTTGAATATTTGCTATCTACATGTACCAAATACAAGCTCTACGGTGCATTTAGAGCCCTTTATAACCACTTTCTAAAACAAAATGTTGTATAGGTGTTCGTGCTGAAATGCACGAACACCTCTTTGTTATTGTTTTGGGGGTTTTTCTTGGGTTTTTAGGTGTGTGTGCAATATGAGCACGAACACCTCTTTGTTATTGTTCCGTTTTTTGTTTTTTTTTTGTTTTTTTTTCTTCTCCTTCTTCTTCTTCCACTCAACTCATCTCTGGATCATAACTCAAGATTGAAACTGAACTGAACCTTGAAACTCATCAGATAATTGAACCTTAATAAGAAGACGGCACAGTTGTCATTACGTCATGATGACGTCATCAGGTGTTGAATTACAGGGTTTTTAAAGTTGAAAAATGACCTTTTGCTTTTTGCTGTATCTCAACGAATATGAAAGCTATGATGTTCAAAGTTTTTGCATCTGATAGACCAAGGTGGGGGCAACATTTGAAAAGTTAACGCCGAAATTGTTCGACCCTAGCTTCCGGGTCGTTACCCTGGGTCGAAGTTCACCTTCATTTTTTTTCGTCAAAAAACAACTTTCGAGCTTATCTACGGAATAACTCAAGATTGAGATTGAATTGAATATTAAAACTCAATAGATAGTTGAACTTCAGTATCGAGACAACACATACTTAATTACATCATGATGACGTCATCGGGCATTAAATTACAATAAATCAAAGTTTAATATTTGTAAAAATCATAACGCAAAAACTATAATTCGGATTTTGGCAATCTACACATCATCGGATAGGTCGTCAAAAGTTTGACAAACGCTTCACAAAACCCGTACAATATTTTAACTTACTTTTGGTTCAAAACGGAAGTTTAAAATTTCGTAATATCTTATCGTATTCATATCTTTAAAACTACTGATCATTTCAGCATAATTTTTGTATCAGATTGTAGAACAGCAATCCCTCTTAAACTTTTGCACAGAGATAACAACATTTTAACCTTGAACATCTTGTCAAAAGCGGACAACGATGGGCACCTTCCCACTGCGTACCCCTCCACTTTAATTGACAAAGCATTATGTACCCATAACGTTAAAACTCATGCAAGCTACAGTTCACACGCTGACTGTGTGTACTGTCGCCGTCCTTGTTTGTTAGATGTGGCAGCGGCAAACAACATAATCAACAGCGCCCTCTTTCGTTGAATATTAAATAAACAGCGCTGATAATAGAATCGAGCGCTGATAATAGAATCGCTTTGGGGGCTTATCTACGAAATAACTCAAGATTGAAATTGAATTTAACATTGAAACTCATAGGATAGTTGAACCTTAGTATCAAGACAACACAAACTTAATGACGTCTTAATGACGTCATCGGGCATCGAATTATAATAAATCAAAATTTATCGTTGTAAAATTCATAACTCGGGAACCATTTATTTGATTTTTACTATCTACACATCATCGGATAGCTCATTTAAAGTTCGACGAACGCTACACAACACCTTACACTCTTTGACCTTGACTTCCGGTAATATCTTATCTTATTAATTATCTTTAAAACTACTGAACATTTCACGTTCCCAACAACATATATAATTTTCATGGCCAGAAACTTCTTTAAATACAAGTACTTGACTAAAAGAAAATCCGGCCCACGTAAAACTCCTTAAGGTTAGGACCACAATGGTCCCAGATGTTCGAATACGCGTGAGACTTGCACAGTCTATAAGTAACAACGTCTTGCACCAACACTACCATATCAGCTGCATTCATGATCAATGTAAAAAAACCTAAACCATCTAAAAGGTAGTCAAAAACTAATCACGCGCTATAAAAAATGTGACCCTATTTGACCTTGACTTCCGGTCAAAACCGGAAGTTGATGTTTAATTTTTGAAAAATTCATAACTCCTGAACCAGGAATTGGATTGATAAGGTATAATGACCTATTCATTCAATCACTCACCACGAACACCGTGTTTTTGTAGTAGACAAAAACTCAAGGTCTAGTTTTTCTTCTTCTTCTTTCACTCAACTCTTCTCTGGAACATAACTCAAGATTGAAACTGAACTGAACCTTGAAACTCATCAGACAATTGAACCTCAATACGAAGACGACACAGTTGTCATTACGTCATGATGACGTCATCAGGTGTCGAATTACAAGGTTTTTAAAGTTGAAAAATGACCATTTGCTTTTTGCTGTATCTCAACGAATATGAAAGCTATGATGTTCATACTTGGGCATCACATAGATAAAGACTGGGGCAACATTTGAAAAGTTAAAGCCAAAATCGTACGACCTTAACTTTCGGGTCGTTACCCTGGGTCGAAGTTCGTCTTTGGTTTTTTTCCTTCAAAAAACTACTTTCCAGCTTTTCTCCGGAATAACTTAAGATTGAGATTGAGCATTGAAACTCATCAGATAGTTGAACCTCTCAAGACAACAAATACATTCTGACGTCATGATGACGTCATCGGGGATCGAATTACAATAAATCAAAGTTTAATATTTGTAAAAATCTTAACTCGAGAACCATAATTCGGATTTTGACAATCTACACATCATCGGATAGGTCGTTTAAAGTTTGACAAAATATGCTTCACAGAACCCGTACAATATTTTAACTTACTTCCGGTTCATAACGGGAGTTGAAAATTTCATATTATCTTATTTTATTCATATCTTTAAAACAACTGATCACTTCAGCATAATTTTTGTATCAGATTGTAGAACAGCAATCCTTCTTAAACTTTTGCACAGAGATAACAACATTTTAACCTATACAGCTGGAAAAAAAACCGGACAATGTAGCGCACCTTCCAACTCGCACCCCCCGCCCCACTTTCATTGACAACGAATTATGTACACATAACGTTGAAATTGATGCAAGCTACAGTTCACGTGCTGACTGTGCTGTCATCGTCTTCCGTTTGTTTGATCTGCTGGCGGGAAACAAGTTCTTGAACAGCGCCCTCTTTCGCTGGATATTTCTAGTGGAAAGCGCTGAGCAACCATTCTTTATGCTGTTCATTTTTTGCGTGGGGCCTACTTACGTTCACTTATTTAACTATTTATGCATATAAAATTATTTTTTCATCTTATCACAGCAGGCAAAAGAAAGATCACATTTTCCTTTGTGCCGGTAACTCCTCGAGTCGGGCTACGCTATGTAGCCTTAGATATCTAGGGTTCTCCTCGCTGTTCCCAAAAGCGCCGCATTCTGTAACAGATCTACCCTCACATTTGTCCCCATTTCATGTAGATGTTTACCCAGTGCTTTGGGAATGGTGCCAAGTGCTCCAACCACCACAGGGACTACTTTGATTTTCACCTCCCAAATCTTACGAAGTGCCCTGGCCAGGTATTGGTACTTTTGGGTCTTTTCCGTCTCCTTCGAAGCTACCCTTATATCTCCTGGCACAGCTATGTCAATGAGATAACACATCTTCTTCGTCTTATCTAAGACTACAACATCCGGACGCCTACGTTCTATAACATGATCAGTCTAAATGTTAAAGTCCCAGAGAATCTTGACGTAGTCGGTCTCTGCAACTTTCTCCGGAACATGGTCGTACCATTTTGCAGTCACTTGGACACCAAACTTCTTAGACAAATCCCAGAAAATCACCTAGGCCAACTTGTCATGTCTTCCTTTGTATTCCGTCTGAGCCATCATACTACATTCACTGACAATATGAAATACAGTCTCCTCCGCCTTATGACACATTCTCCACATAGGAGACACGTTTGCTTTCTCTATCCTTGCCTTCTTTTTGTCCTTGAGACTGGTCTTGCACCGCAGTAATCAAGCCCTCGGTTTCCTTCTTCAGTTCTCCACTTTTAAACAATTCCAGGACTTGCTGCTGGCCACTTCTTCAGTACACCTCATGAACCAGCCATGAAGTCGTTTGTTTCACCAATCTTGATGTCTTTCCTCTTTCCTTTCTCTCTTGTACTCCTTCGGCCAAACTCCACTCGCCTTCGTGTAACCCTAAACCGGAAGTTAAAGCTGACAATTTGAACAAATCATAACTCCTGAACCAAACATTGCATTTTTTTACCATCTATAAATCATCGGAAACATCTTCAATAACTTAACAAAGGCTAAAAAACTTTTTCCCTATATGACCTTGACTTTTCAGTTCAAACCGGAAATTGAAGTTTCATACTCAAAAAAGTTCAACTCCTGAACCAAACACTGAATTTATAAGGTAGAATGTCTTCACCAATTCGATCATTCTTCACTTGGAATGTCTTCACCGATTCATTCATTCATCACTTGACAGCTTGATGACATTACTCGCGAACAACTTGTTTTTGTAATTTCTAGTTAAGTTTTCCTCTTCTTCTTCAAGTGTATCATTTTTATGAGGTGTTTTAACAAACACAAAACTAAGTGAGAAGGACAAATTATTTTGATATCAAACTTCTGATACTTATTTGTTTATTTACAAATGTCCTTCACCCTGCTTGTTAACATTCAGTAATTACAAAGACACAGATTTTGCCAAGATTGGAATAGTGAAAGCTTAACAGTCCCAAGGAAATTTTACATGCAAGGACAAAATAAAAAAGCTGATATACTTGCAACAACACTTAATGCCTTCTTTCTCCTCCACCATACATGTGTGACATCTTCTTGCCATGATTGGCTAATGCTCTTGATGCAGTGGAGACAAGTTCTTTCTTTGCTTGAGATTTTGACATAGGAGCTGACTTTGTTGGATTTGTAAATCCATGAGTTTTTCTCCTTTTCTCTAGTTCCTCAGAAGACTTCCCTTTCTCTTCTTGATATTCCCTGAAGGCACTCTTGATGTTTCTGCAGAGTCTGGTGTCTACTGGATCATGCAAATCATCTGGTCTTGAGAAAAACTGTAGGGATGTCTTTTGTTGACTCTTGATGTGGTATTTAATACTCTGGATAGCTGAAAAAGTGGCCACCTGCATTTGTGCTTTTCTTTTATCAAGGATATCCCCCATTATGCTGAAAGAACTTTCAACTTGTGGGCATGGAAGCATGAAAGTAATGCTGACACCAGTTTACTTAGGTTGGATACTTCCCACTGATGTTGACATCAGCCCTAAATTTGTCAATTCTTATGTGATCTGCACCTTTCGTGATGAGACGTGTCTTCAGTTGAAAATGCCGAGCTTCCTGGTCATAGGCCTCTCGCTGCTCTTCACTTTCCAGGACATTAGTACCCAGGTCTGGTAGCTTTAACAGATGTTGTAGTGTTTTAGTACATGAAGTATGACCTACATGTATGCACAATGGGTCAATGGCAGAAATACACCTGAGGAGTGAATTGTGTACAGGCATTTTATTCTGCAACTTTTAAGCACATTTTACATGCTTGTTTCAACTGGGAGATTAGATCCTTAGCAAGCTGATCTGGTAAGTCACTGAAGATGCGTCTACCCAGAAAGATGTCTTTGTCCGGGAGATAGATCTTTTTGTCCTCTATGTCTAGCTTGACAAGTACAATGTTGGTGATGTTTGCTAGAATTTCAGGTTTAATGAAACATGACAGGAATTCAACTAACAGCTCCCGTTGTTTATCATTCAGCTTGTGTATCATAGGCTCAGACGTCTGAAACAGCAGGACATATTTCTTCAGGATAGGTAGGATGGATCCATATATTTTCAGCAGTAGTGTAGTGGTCTTAACACTAAAGAATAACTTCTCATAAATTCTCTTTTTTCTGCTTTGTCCATCAGTTGTCATCCTTTTTTTTTGGCCATTTTCTCATGAAGTTTTTTTTCTGCCATGCTGTGATTTCTCCTCTATATCATACTGTTCATAAATGTCTTCTACAGCAGCAGAGTATGTTTCCGTTTCTGATGCAGGCAGAAATGAGTAATAAAATACTATCAAAGCATCCAACATGCGAATCGTATCAGAACACACGTTGTATATTGAAAGCCATCTTTGACTGACATATCTCTCTGGCATTGTGTAGTTTATGTTTAATGCTTGGCAAATCCACATCAGGTTTTCTCTTAGGTCTGGCGACCATTTAAAATCGTTATATATGTCACGCACAAGTTTTTCTAGATACTGATCCAATGGGTCACAGAAGGCCTTGGCCGCATTGTGGGCATGGTGACATGAATCTCCATCAATGTCCAACAAATGAGGGGCTTTGTTCTTGCGAATACGAGTTTCCAGACCACTCTAGACTCCCCTCATGACATTAAATGAATCCATTTAAGATCGATACAAGATATTTTCTACGGGATCTTGTATTTCTCAAAAAGCTCAACAAGTTCATTTTATAATGATTCGCTATCAACTCTTATTACTGGGAATGAAGCTAGATGTTTCACCACTACTTCCTGTTGCTTCTGGCAAAAGTAGCTGACCATTACTGACACAACCTTCCGGTTTGTTTTACTGGTGGCTTCGTCTGTGTTTAACGAAAAGGGAGTCAACTTGAGCTCTTCTACTAACTCCTCTGTGAAGGACTTTGCAAGTCTGTACTGTATGATGCCGAAGTACGGTCTACAGATAATGAGTCCAAAGCGGCCTTGTCCTTTGAAAGTTGTTTGGATAAACAAATAAGTTCAGGCACAATAGTAAATGAGAGGGAATGCTCTGCTGTAAATCCTAGCACTAGCTTCAGCCATGGAAACTCGGTCTGAAACGGACACAGCTGGTTTTGGGAGAGTGACTTGCGGATTCTCTGTTGTGATTGTGTTGCTGACTTATTCTTGAAAAATGGATGTAATCCATCATGTCCATATGCAGCATTCTGATGAGATACTGGAGGTTTCGTTCCTACCAAAAGTAATGGACGAAAATGAAATTGTTAACCTCAAAACCTATCGGACATTATGTAAACAACATGTACAGTTTTAACCCAAATTTTAATACAAAAATCATAACTTATCAAAATCACATAAACTTAACATCCAATTTAAACTTAAGCCCAGAAAAATTGTATTTATATATATCCAGAAGTACATGTAGGCCTACATGATGTAGTAAAAGTTGTGGAAAGGGCCTGGTCATAACAAGCAAAATAACTTTACGTATTGTTCAATGTTGCAGTTCTTAGCCACGTGTTTTTATTTATTGTTAATACTAGCGGGGGAAGTCCGTGTCCCGATTTTGGGCCAGCACTACAGTCTGAATAACAGGCTTTGTACTGCAGCGTAGACAAAACAGAAACGGAAACATAGGCCACAATTTTTACCTGGTAACAATGTGTTGTTCGACCTCATTTTCAAGATGTTTTGGTGGCATTCCTTAGAAAGGTGTTCCACCAGCGCGATGCGTCCTCGATTGCCATATTTAATTTCCTTTTTCGGAAACTACACAGACGACAAATCCGGGTTTTTGTATGAGTCTGATAACTTCTCCCCTGATTCTTTGTTGACATGATCAAGCCATTCCCACTTAAATCTATTTTTTAAAAGCCGATCTGCCTCTCTTGCTTCTCTATCCAAGCCCGTTCCACGCTCGACAAAAGTTCGGTCTCTGAACGCCATCTTGGTTATCAGGTACATACCACACACAGGTGAAAGACGGTGTGCGCCTAGTCTTGGCCCAAGGTTTTGGCTTTTTATTACAGTTTTTAGTAAAGCGCCCTCTCTTGGTGGAACGGGACGCCGTTAGGGGTAAATTACATGTATAATGGGACATCGGGCTTAACGAAAAATGAACAACAACGGCTAAAATCAAAGACTAACGCGGAGCATTTTACCGGGTCTAGCTGCCGACTCAAGTGTCAAAATCAAAACGCAATTAAAGTGCTTCCCGATGCCAGGTTCCCCTTCTCTGTGTGAGTGTTGTGCAGTAAAATTACTTGCTGCTTGCTGCTTGATGATTGATGTTTGACGTAAAAAAACTTTAAAAATGCGCACCGGCCATTCACGGCGGAGATGGGGAAAAAAAGCGGAGCCCACAAGAAAAAACGTGGAATGGGAAAATTTGAATCTCCAAAGATCGCCTGTAGGCAACTTGGTGTCCATTTCAATGCTGCCCTCAATATGGCTAGAGATGCAGTTGGTACCCGCTGTCACTTCGCTAAAGGGAAGGGATTCAATGTTCTTGATGAAAATAAGTCGACAGTTTTGTCCTGTTTTCTCAACAAGTAGGAACTGTATTCAACTGTATTCAACTGAGACTTTCATGGGTGACTTTTATTGGATCTTTCTTGATAATTTTGCCTATAGATCGGCATTAGGTTGACAAAAACCAACTCATTGCCCTACCTTTAACACCATGGTATTTTCACTGGTAATCTGCATCTAGTAAGCAATATTTTGTTGTGCTTAGCAGCTTTATGAAATTGGGTTCTGAGGATTGTAACGTACCTTTGATTTGTCAGAATTTGTTCCCCTGATTTCAGGATTTTTTTGTCTGTCACCAAATTTTTCTGGAAGGGATGAAGATGCCTCTTGAGGCGGAAATATCACATCAACTCCTCTAGTTTGCCTCAGGTATAATGCACAGACCATTGCAAGTGAACTTTAGCAGCAACAAAAGTGTATTAGTTTGATTTCTCATGCCAGTCTAGCTTGGGTCAGAATGGAAGTTGCTAATACACATTTTGCACCTAATGCAACTGTCAACTGATCAGGTGCCATCTTTTGACCACAGTGAGGAAGCTGCGAACTTTGAGATTTTTCAATCGAAGTGCCCTTTGAAAAAAGAGAATGGCTTTGACCCTTCAAAGATTGAATTCCTTCCCTGCTATGCTGTAAAATTACTCTCAAATTCCATATTGCCAGGTTTGTGAGGTAAATTCACAAGTCAAACCATCAGACACCTACGGGCAAGTCATGTTTCACAGACTAGCAAACAACGATGTCTGTAATGGTGATGAAAGGAAAGCTGTAACGGCTAGCAACAATTATCTAGCACTGCAATCAGGACCAGCAGACGATGAGACACACCATGGAGCTCCTCAGCCTGACTTGCCAGATGACATTGCTATCAAGGTTGGTCAGCTAAAAAAAGATGTTTTTGTTTCTCAATGTATCTTTAAGCTCATCATGAAGCACTGTGTACCTGTAACGCCCAGTTCTAAAGAAAAAAGAAATCCAAAGGTAGCATGAATGAGAATTAAGTCATATTAACCCTTTCCTTACCATAGGCGACTTTAGTTGACTGCAATCATAACCCCCCATTTTCCTTACCATTTGCTTACCTCTTCCTTACCAAAGGACATTTGTTAAAAAGCTGTAGTTTTGTCTATGTTCATCCTACATACCAAGCTTACCATCATTGGAAAGAGAACGGTCGGATCTTTCTAATGATGGTAAAATAAAATAAGGTTGCTATTATGCAATCCCTTCAAATTGGAGTGGATGGAAAGATCCAAATTGCCAAACAGCTACGGAGCGCCATATAATTGTGTAAACATTTTTTGTTTCTTATTTTGTTGTAAATCAATATCTTCAAAGTGATAATGGAGTTTGTAAAAATGGCCTTTTATTAAAAGCTTTCTGTTGTCATGGTTGTGTAGGAATGTGTGCTTCATGCTTGAGTGGTCACACAATTTGGTCGCCAGCGATTGTGTATGTCAAAACAATTCGATAACGAGAGGGTTAGTTACTAAGTGTTGGTTGTTATTAATCCGATCTACCAAAGTTGTTACTTCTTAAGTCTCACGCGTATTCGAACATTGGAAGCTGTTAAAGTGTGCAAGTTTGTTTCCTTCACGCATTAAAGCAATGTACTAGGGACCACAGTGGTCCCAAAAATGTTTGAATAGCGCGAGACTTGCACGTTTATTGTTGAGGATCAGTTCTTCAGATTTCATGTGGCTCACTGAGATACGTGTTTTCTTTCATATCCTGTTGCAAAGAAAATTTACTTTTGACAGAGAAATGAAAGATATTATTTGTTTGAATGGCAATTGAGGTTTATTCAAATGTTACTTATCTTTCTTTATCTTTCTTTTCCAGGTTGAGAATGGGAATTTTTCATGGGATCCTGAATCTTCGTCCAGTTTTCTGCGTGACATCAATGTGGACATTCCTAAAGGTACTGGTTATCAGGGGTTTCCCTTAACTTTCTTTTTCACTCGCCGGCCAAACGAGTCAACCAAAATTTTGAGTCGCCCGCAAGTTTTTTCACTAGACCACATAATGCACACAATTTTTGAAGCGTCAAAAAAACAAAACAAAAAACTTAATAAAGGGAAGTGAAATTCACAAACTTAATAATACTTAATAATACTTTTGATCTTAATAATACTTTTTTCATCAACAACTATTTTCATGGATTTGTGATTTGATGATTGGTTTTATTAAAACTTCTTTTGCAATGAAATCTTCGTGATTTAACGATCGGTAGACGACGCACATTGGTGAAAAATTGTGCAGCGAGAGCGATATGTTTTTGAGTACGAGGTTAGAATTTTGCATAAAATATAGACAAACAAGGTTGAGATTACACTGCACTGCGCATCTTCCAACCCTGGAAATTTGAGTTGTGCGTTTCCGCACTCCCCTAAGTATTGTTGTATGGAACATGCATGGAGGAGAGAGCTAGACTTATATGTGCATGCGTGTTTTAACGTTTGTATACTTGGGGCCAAATTCTTTTGATCGATAATTACGAAAAATTCAGATTTGTACAAATATCAAAATTACATTTAAATGATAAACAAACACATTATAAACAAGTTTAAAAGCATTACCGTTAAAAAAGGTTCGCTCAAGTAGCTGTAGCGTGTCTTGGCTGAGCAGATAAGAGCACCGGACTCAAGCTCTGGTGTTTCTGATCGGTAGAGTGTGGGTTCGAGTCCCGGTCGTGACACTTGTGTCCTTAAGCAAGACACTTAACCATTATTGTTTCTCTTCACCCAGGAGTACAAATGGGTACCGGCAAGAGCTGGGGAGTAACCTGCAATGGACTGGCATCCTGTCCAGGGGGAATATAAATATTCTCAGTTGTTTAATGCCAAGGAAACCAGATATAAACACCGGCCTGATTGGCTCGGGACAGACTTTACTTACTTTTTACAAGTATCTGTTAAATGAAGTGCCTACCTTTGAATCCCGCAGGAAGCCTAACGATGATCGTCGGTCAGGTTGGCATGGGCAAGTCATCTTTACTATCCGCTCTGCTTGGTGAGATGCACACTGTATCAGGCAAAGTCCAATTCAACAGGTATGCTCTGAATACTCCATCATGTGAATAAAATGGTCTCCATTTCCTTCTGGTTGAAACAACATTGAGCAACCGGACATGCTCTTTCAAATGACAGGGCTGTAGGAATTTGTGGAAAAAAAAATAAAAAAATAGCAATTTCTTATAAATACAATTTCAATTTTTATATTATACAAATAATTGTTAAAATTATCATTGAATTAAAATTAAAAGTTGGGATGAGGATGTTTATTTTTTAGAAACTCCATTTGCCAATCATGCCCAAATTTGTGCAACCCTTACATATGTTTATTGATAACATGAATGTGAGTTGGGCAAAATTCTTAATTGTTTACAAGTAACCGGAAACGGAGGTCAAGTCTTATTCTCAGGTTGTCTTCATTGATTTGTTAAAATTATTTTACTTTCATATATTTCATGGCTATGGTTTACTTTCCCAACAATATAATACAATTTTTACACCCATAAACCATGTTAAACTAAAGTATTTGAAGAAACAGAATTGCGCACATATAAAACTCAATATAGTTTGAATACGCGTGAGACTTGCACAGTCTATTACTAAACAGTTGTTCATAACTTAACATAACTTAACTTGATCAATCTCTGCCCTGAGTGTACTTGCATTCCCCACATTTTGTCATCTATTAAGCCTTTTTCACACTACCATGCTACGGATAAAGACTAGCACTGGTCTTACAGGCCCAATGGTTTCAGTGGATAAACTTGCAGTGACGTAAGCTTTCAATTTCTGTGTTATGATTGGTCTGCTCCTAAGTGACGTAGTTTGTCAGCTACACCAGCAGCAGATACATGTAACTGTACTTTCGATCGTCTGCTGATGCGTGTGCATAATGGTTGTATGTAATGTTGTTTTATACACAACGTTGTTTGTGTACACGTGTGCATGTGGTACATCTGGCAGGCGGGCAAGGCAGGTGTCGCGGTTTCAGCTTTCCGCCGTATTCAGTTTTCCGGATGACCAAATACGGTTACATTACGTCATGCAATGCCTGCGCACAGCAGGCGAAAGTAGTCCATTTTAGTGCCGTACTGAGTCTTCTGCGTTGCTCTTCGGTAGCTAGCTGTCATGGCGGCGTCCACGAGTACATCGAGCGGTGAGCGTGGATGGTCTTAGAGAATTTTGTGAGAAGACCGATCACATTTATCCATTATTTGACTAGCGGTACATATAAAGAAGGATCTTCAGAGAGTCAGAAGAGGCTTGTCCGTTGCCAATCCAAAACAGTACTCGCTCACGGCGGTAATTTTCTGACGATTTTTAGAGCACGGGAGACCATGACTACAGCGTGCAGAAAACGGAAAACTGAACACGCCAGAAAGCTGAAACCGTGACTATTGCGTGATGAAATACCCGGCTACGTCACCCGGAAAACTGAATACGCCGAAAGGTTGAAACCGCGACACCGGTATCTGGCATTATTCACGAGCCTCGAAGTGTGAGGTCAGATGTTCAGGCCAGGGCTAATGAATCAAGTGTGAAAAGGTTAACCCAATCTCTCCATGGAATTTCTCCATGAAATTTGTCAGTGTGAATTCTGGCTGAAGAGCTTTCTGCCTCCTGCTTTTTTCATTTGACGCTGTTTTCACCTCACACATCTGCTCTGTCATTATCTTTACAGGGAGCACACAGGGATTGCATACGGCGCCCAGAGAGCCTGGCTCCTCAATGCTTCACTAAGAGACAACATTTTATTTGGACGTGAATTTGAAGAAGAAAAGTAAGTAGAATGCAAAAATTGTTTCCTCTTGAAAACTTGGCAGATCATGTTGTTAGCCAGAAGGTTTTTGTTATTTTTTGTGTCGTCATTTTTCGAGCAGCAAGGTGGTTTTAATTTGATATTAAACTGTATTGTTCCGATGAGATAACAGATTGCAGATATTCAATTCAACTCAATGTAACATTTATTTTTATAACACCCCTGACAGAGATTCTGCCTTCTGATTGGTTTAGAGCACATCACAAGATATGTCTGAGTGGTTGCCCTTAACTTTTTTTTTAACGAGCCAGCAGGACCAGTTGGCTTGATTTTTAACTTGTCTGTCTGCCTGGTTTTTGGCTGGTCCGTCAGTTTTTTATAACATTTTTCGATAGTCGCTATTTCAATTCAATGAATTGCAACGTCAAGTTAACTGCATTGATATCCATACTTTATTATTGTTTAGACAGTTATTGTGTTGGTTAGGTGTACAATTACTTGTTGATGGCGTAATTTTTTGTTAATAAATGAATGATAATTTAATTTAACACAGGTCAGATTTGTCAGAAGCAAAGTGGAAATGATCTTTGGAAATTTTCAGTCCATGGTTCCAGACCAAAGACAAAACCAGCACTCAAACATACTAAAGTAATTCCAGGGACAAGTTAATTCTTTTTATGAAACTAAATGCTTGTGGTTAATTAAAAACAAATAACTTTAAAACCGACTTGAGAAAAAAACAAGGAACTTGTTAGTGATGGTAATCATTAATCTATGGTACCGAAGAGGGAGGGTTACGTATGATTGCTATAGTAATTTTATCATTAACAAAGAAAAAAGCCCAGTTTTACTAAGTATTCCTATATAAATTTGGTTTGTGGTAACACCATGTGTATATCTACTTGCTAGGTAGATTTTGTTCTTTAAGAACTTGTCTTGCTTTTTATTCTACTGCCGCAGAGTAGAATATTCGGAATTCAGGAGACTTCTCAGTTCTGAAAAGAACTGTCCTGCTTATTAACTACCACCTGGGCGGGAGGTTGGAAATCGGGCAGGACTACTACTTTCGCTAAGTGGATCGGGGGGGGGGGGACTTCTCGTTAATAACTACACTGCCGCGGAGTGAGTCTAAATAGGTCTCAATGTTTCGACTAGCTTGCTCTATAAGTCATCGTCAGTAGACTGTATTCCTAGCGATCCGATTGCCTTCACTTGATTAAAAATGAGACCAAAGTTCTCACAATCTTTCCACTTTCGTCCAGAAAAACAACAATTTAATACAAACTAGTTGCAACATATCCAGACCCATTATTTTTACATTGCTAGCGGGAGGCATCAGTTTAGATAGTTGTAAAACCCCAAATCACTTACGTTCAGTCGTAATAAACATTCCATCATCCACATTATTTGAGTCAAAGAAACCTGTACATGTAGTCTGGCTGCAAACCAATTCACCCTGCCTACACAGTAAGTCTGCTTAGCCATACCACACAGTACAAGGGCGATCTATCCAAGGAGGTGAAAACTAGACACAGTGGACTGTCTAATTTACATACGTGAAACAAATGTCTCTATTGGCTGTTGAATTCCTACATAGTGAGAAACAAATTTTTCCATTGGCTGGTAGTGCTGTACAGCAAGCTATGTACTCTGTATGTATTGACATGTGTGAAGGAAACTGGGACGTTCCGCGCGGCGAAACTTTATTAAATTTACTTGCACAAAAGCTGCAGTTTTATTATAAAAAAAAAAGTCAAATCAAACTGCAGCTTTTGTGCATTAAAAGGTAGCCTCCTCAGTTAACAAATAAAAATAAAATAGTCAGAGTTCTGTAGTACCGCTGCGGATATTTTTAACTGGCCAGCTGGACCACTTGGCAAGGTGTTTCAGCTGGTCCACCGCCGTTTCAACTGGCATTTGGCCAGCGGACCACTGCTAGGGTCGAACCCTGTGTCTTATTTATATAGAAAGCAGCGCAAACGTGACACGCTATACACGCAGCAAAAAATGTACTTTACCTGCGGCAACCAATGTACTATGTCCGTAGCAACCAATGTACTATACCCATAGCAACCAATGCACTATACCCAAAGCAACCTACATTGTATGTCTAGACACAATATGTGTATGGGGTGTTATAAAACAAATATTGATTTTTAATCATGCTATGGTTAACATTATGACTCCCTCGGTGATCCCCGGAGCAGTCTAGTTTAGAATGCGGTCGAACTAGAATGCCCCAAGGATCACCTCAGGAGTCCTGGTTTTAACCACAGCACTCAAAGCAGGCTATAGTTGTGTGCCACTGCATGTAAGTAGTATAATATCTTAAGGGAAATATTGGAGTGGAGGTCAAATCCAAAAAGCGGGGCTTGTGGTTGATATGCCTTGATACACAGTACAACAGCAAAACAGAGTGATAACAAAACATACTACAACAATAAACAGTACACTGACAAAACTAACAAGTAAACATTTGTGTATGCTAAAGTGAAATAATATTTTGTGGAAGGGAATCAGCAAATGTAGTTGGTCTCATGTCTGGAACCCTATCTCTCTGTCGCTCTGGTGCCTCATTGAGCCTCTTTTACTAGGTATTATAATGGCAGGTGCTCCAACGGCCTCTCACTGGTTGTTCCACTTAACTGAACCTTTGGCCGCACCACACGTTTCTCTGCTCATTCACATTCTTATACCGTAGCTGTACCGAAAGCTTATACTCAGTGGTACTCGTCAAGCTTCTTCCCACAGACTGTCTTACTTTAGAATTCTTTACCTGTATACTGCTTCCCTGCCTCTTATAACCTGTCCCATCCTTATACCATAGCTGTACCCAAAGCTAATACTCGGTGGCACTCATCAAGCTTCTTCCCACAGACTGCCTTACTTTAGAATTCTTTACCTGTATACTGCTTCCTGCCTCTTATAACCTGTCCCATCCTTCTTCCCACAGACTGCCTTACTTTGGAATTCTTTACCTGTATACTGCTTCCCTGCCTCTTATAACCTGTCCCATCCTTATACCATAGCTGTACCCAAAGCTAATACTCGGTGGCACTCATCAAGCTTCTTCCCACAGACTGCCTTACTTTAGAATTCTTTACCTGTATACTGCTTCCCTGCCTCTTATAACCTGTCCCATCCTTATACCGTAGCTGTACCCAAAGCTTACACTCAGTGGTACTCGTCAAGCTTCTTCCCACAAACTGCCTTACTTTGGAATTCTTTACCTGTATACTGCTTCCCTGCCTCTTATAACCTGTCCCATCCTTATACCGTAGCTGTACCCAAAGCTAATACTCGGTGGTACTCGTCAAGCTTCTTCCCACAGACTGCCTTACTTTAGAACTCTTTACCTGTATACTGCTTCCCTGCCTCTTATAACCTGTCCCATCCTTATACCGTAGCTGTACCCAAAGCTAATACTCGGTGGCACTCATCAAGCTTCTTCCCACAGACTGCCTTACTTTAGAATTCTTTACCTGTATACTGCTTCCCTGCCTCTTATAACCTGTCCCATCCTTATACCGTAGCTGTCCCCAAAGCTAATACTCGGTGGCACTCATCAAGCTTCTTCCCACAGACTGCCTTACTTTAGAACTCTTTACCTGTATACTGCTTCCCTGCCTCTTATAACCTGTCCCATCCTTATACCGTAGCTGTCCCCAAAGCTAATACTTGGTGGCACTCATCAAGCTTCTTCCTACAGACTGCCTTACTTTGGAATTCTTTTCCTGTATACTGCTTCCCTGCCTCTTATAACCTGTCCCATCCTTATACCATAGCTGTACTCAAAGCTAATACTCGGTGGCACTCATCAAGCTTCTTCCCACAGACTGCCTTACTTTGGAATTCTTTACCTGTATACTGCTTCCCTGCCTCTTATAACCTGTCCCATCCTTATACCGTAGCTGTCCCCAAAGCTAATACTCGGTGGCACTCATCAAGCTTCTTCCTACAAACTGCCTTACTTTGGAATTCTTTACCTGTATACTGTCCCATCCTTATACCGTAGCCGTACCCAAAGCTAATACTCGGTGGCACTCATCAAGCTTCTTCCCACAGACTGCCTTACTTTAGAACTCTTTACCTGTATACTGCTTCCCTGCCTCTTATAACCTGTCCCATCCTTATACCGTAGCCGTACCCAAAGCTAATACTCGGTGGCACTCATCAAGCTTCTTCCCACAGACTGCCTTACTTTGGAATTTACTACCTGTATCCTGCCTCCCTGCCTCTTATAACTTGTCCCAATTCAAACAAAATATCAGTGGTCATCTTTCTATTTTTGATTTCCTCTTCTTTTATCCCGTTTCCCACTTTTAAGCCATCACCTTGAGTGGCCTGTTTTTTACGGCCTTGTGATTATGGCAACTTCCCATACAACAAGTTTAAAGAAAACCAAAATTTTAAAAGAAGACTGGAAACAATGGGATTCTGAGGAAAACTTGACTGAGTGTAGCAGTTCTTAGGGGTGAAACTAGAATTGACTTGATATTTCTCTGCATTATTATCGTCCAGATTTGAGGCCGTTGTATCAGCTTGTTCCCTGCAGCCAGATATCGACATCTTGCCCGCTGGTGAGCAGACGGAGATTGGAGAAAAAGGAATCAATCTGAGTGGAGGACAGAAGCAGCGAGTCAGTGTGGCCAGGGCCATGTACAGTCTGAATGACATCCTCATACTGGTAAGATAATACTAGAGAGATCACATCCCAAACAAAAAGCTACCCCAATCTTAAATTTAGACATGTGATTTCTCTGAAATTTTCCTTAATTCAGGATTTTCTCAAAATCTCCTTGAGCCTTCCAATTTTCTTGAAAGCAGCGTGACAGTCACCAAAGGGAGAAAGAAATACTCACATTGTGTCCAAACCTGTAGTTTTGTGTTTCTGTTGATGCACAGAATCTGTAAATCTCCTGAATTGTAACATCTGGGAGGCTCCGGGTGTAGAATAAGTGGGAACCCAGACCCGTAAGCCATTTTCAGGATTGCCACATTCAACAAATCTCATCCTTGTAAATTATGGTGGATCAAAAAACAATTAAAAACAGACCCGTTGCCCTGGGGTCACATTCGGGTACTGTCTGCCCATGGTCTGCGATTTTGGGAGTCAAATCGCCCTAAAAGATAATGGTGCGCGTTGCTACAAAGCCACAAATCAAATGGAAAAACTCAACAGAATCTAAAGGGAAAGACCGCACTTGAATGAATGTAAGTAGGAGTCAAAGTTTAGAACAACAAAATAAAAGACATTTAATTATATTCATACTCAGCTCTTCAAAAATATACAATCATAAGGAAAAGTCAAATTAATTAAATACAAGTGAGAGGTGAAAATACGCATTGGCATACAAGAAAAAGTTATTTGCTCATTAATGAAAGTTATATTTTTACAATGTTTTAAAAGTGATATTTTTACATAAGATACTATCCACTTCAGGTCGATTGGTATTCTGACAAATTTTGTGTGCCCACCTGCGATATTATTTTTCAGATTTTTGTTGAGCTTCTGGAGTAATTGTTTTAAAAAATACTGTTCCCATAATGAAACCGTGACCTGACAAAGGAAAGAAAACAAAGGTTCTCATAGTAACAGGCGTAATATTCTTCCTACTTAACTCTTTCAGTGCCTACTTTTTTGGCGGTTTGAACCTAAAATGCCCAGCTTTTTGAGCTTTTTCAAAATTCTGTATTAGAAAAGTCTTTCTCATCAAACAAAATGTATCTTGCTGATTTGCCTTGGTACATCCCAAAGTCAATACTATTTCTTGAGTGATATTGCCCTTTCGTGATAACATGTATATTATGGGTCATACATGTACAATTGATGACACTTTTTGAGTACATATCAAATATTGTACATTTACGATTATAGCGCTTTCGGAATACATAAAATAGATCGTACATGTACGTCCTTGGCACTGAAAGAGTTGATTCGCAGAACCTCGACCGTAAGCCACGGCCGATAATCTGCCATGGTATGCTGGAATCTTGGAACGCTCGGACTTACCTCCCATTGAGCCAAATACAATGATAAACAATGGGGGCAGCCTGTCCATTCTTGTGTGCCTCATTTGTATAACATTAGGACAGAGATCTGGAATCGGGAATTACACAATAACCCCCAGAAAAACGGATATTACGAGGCATGATTGCCAGTACCTTCTGTCCCTCTTTGTACGGGTAAATGGAGCATAGCACGATAGGTGCATGCCTGTGCACTCTACACAATGGAATGCCCAGGTAAATATTTACTTCAGCCATCCGGCTGCCAGCCGAAAAAAATTTGGGGCGCTCCAAAGTTGTTCCGGTTATAATAAACTGTCCGCTGTACGCCAGTCCAGAAAATTTTTGCAGATACACACGTCATCCGACAAGAAGTGGTCAAGAGAAGTTTGGTTAAGGTTTGGATAATCCGTTTGCCGTCTTCAAATCTCACATTTTTGTTTTGTTTGATCTGTGCTATTTAAACCATCAGGATGATCCACTCTCGGCTCTTGATGTGCATGTGGGAAGTCATCTCTTCCAAGAAGGTATCATTGATCAGCTTCTCGAAAGAAAACGCACCATAGTGCTGGTCACACATCAGCTACAATACATGAAATATGCAAACAAGGTATGTCCTGAAACATTTATATCCCCTGTTAGTCTTTATTAAGACATTTTACTTCATTGTTCTCCCCATTAGTGGGTGAGAACCTATGGGTACACATTTTACTCCTGGATAGAGAGAAGCAATTATGGTAAATTATGGTTAATCTTTCTAAACCCTAAAAACACCATCTCTGCCAATTTTTTCTTTAACCATTTTTTCTTTCGCAAATATGTTTTCCTGTTGCAATTGTCTTCAATGCAACTTCTGTTCTTATTCATCATCAGGTTTTGCCAAATTGTTAAAATATTTATTTTAAATATTCAATGTCCCAAACCTCTGAAATAACCCACAGGATGTCTTTTTCTTGCACTGCATTACATGTAGGTGTTGGTGATGAAGGATGGACGCATCAGTCTTCAAGGAACTCCCAGTGATGTGTGGACTGCCGATCCAGATCTTCAGATCACCTCCAGACATTTAGCCGACATTGCCAGTAAATCTGATGGAGAATCTTGTGTTGACGAAGCGGAGAAAGAGCGGAAGAAGTTACAGAAGCTGGTGGAAGAAAAGAAGAAAGAAGAAGAGAAAGGTAGTTATAATAATTCCAATAGCAAATTCCAACACATCACCCCCCCCCCCCCCCGATCCTTCAACAACTATATTGGCTTCCGGTTTCTGACAGAATCAAGTTCAAAATGATGCTCTTTGTCTGGAAATGTGTCGTGTCGTGGCCGAGCTGTCTAGTTGACCGGACCCAAGCTCTGGTGTTGTCAGCAGCAGAGTGTGGGTTCGAATCCCGGTCATGACACTTGTGCCCTTGAGCAAGGCACTTAACCATTATGGCTTTGTAAAAAGTTGGCAAGATATCTTTATTATTATTAATATTAATAAACATGGTGCGATCACAAAGCTTTATAAAGTTCAGATATTTATAGTGACAATCTGTGACGTTCAGTTTCTGTCAGACATACACTAAAAGGTGCTATAGTTTGAGATGTACACAAACTGGTGACAATTATATCTATTGATAAATTATTTTGATTGTGATTTAAATCTTTAGAGGTTGACAAACTAGTTCCTTCAGCTTCTCCTCGGGGAACTAGTTTGTCAACTTCCAGTACCCCGGGGAGCCAGTATCAACTGTCCACCCTCAAACCATGTTATATTTGTATATTATATTTAAAAGACAGGTCTCTAGTACAGTATTCACTGCAAATTTCTAAACACGTCTGTTTTCTCCTGTGTGACTGTAGTACTTTTAAGTTCTTTCTTAAAGGTATCATACACGTTTGGTAATGACTCAAAACAAATATTAGCATCAAAACTTACTTGGTAACAAGCAACGGAGAGCTGTTGATAGTATAAAACATTGTAGGAAATTACTCCCTCTGAAGTAACAGAGTTTTTGAGAAAGAAGTAATTTCTCAATAAAATAATAAAAACTTCTTGCAAGAAGTTTTTATTCCTATCTGAAAGCACACAAATTTGTACAACAAGGGTGTTTTTTCTTTCATCATTTTCTTGCAACTTCGATGACCAATTGAGCCCAAATTTTCACAGGCTTGTTATTTTATGCATATGTTGGGATACACCAAGTGAGAACACTGGTCTTTGACAATTTCCAAACGTGTTCAGTGCCTTTAAAAAGTGAAAAGTACTTGTTTTTGTTTGATTACCTACCAGGCAACTTGTCAGAAGAGGAAGGAAGACTGATTGAGAAAGAAGAGCGGAATACAGGAACCATCTCATGGAAGGTGGTTGTCTTCTACCTGCAGGCCATGAGATACCCACAAGCCTGTCTAGTTCTCATCGTCACCCTCATGCAGCATTCGCTGATCATCACTAGAGACTTCTGGCTCTCCAAGTGGTCAGAGGCTGGAGAACAATTAGAGCGGGCGAACGCCACTGAGGTAGGATGTTCATCTCATCAGGCAATGAGAAAGGGTCTTTACAGTTAGGTTAGATCATAACTAACTTGAGGTTAGAGATTTTTTTTTTCATTTTCATAAGGACTACATGTATATCTATTTGAAAATGAGTGGATCACAAAACTGAACTTGTCCTTGGAGCACCTCTTTAAAATCCCAATTTATAGGTTTCCTTCACTCCTGCAAGAGCAAGGGTCAAGGATGAGAGTTGTGTAGATGAAATTTCTGAGAAAGAATCAAGTTCATTTTTCCTGCTGCCGCTTCCCAGGTTGTAGCATAGACTTTGGTGTGATCCCTGGCTTTACGGCTGTTACAGGATGAATGGGATTCTGAATGGGAACCTCCAAGCAAAGATATCGACAAAATAAGGAGACCGTCAACATTACGGCTAAATCGCTCAGTTGGAAGAGCGCCGGCACTTTAAGCCAGAGGTACCAGGTTCAAGTCTCGCTCTTGTCAATTTTTCTTTGTTCAACCCAAAGTTTTATTTTTCCAACAATTGTTAATGATATTTGTCAATTCTTCAGTGTTCAAAATTCTTCTGTTTGTATATAAATCCTTCCAACGGCAACCTCCAAGTTGCATTTCTGACAATCTCACTTTATATAATACAGATAGGCGTGGAGGTCGCAGGGGCTTTGCTCCTCTTCTGATGTCACCCGGCTGATTGTTCTGCACTCCAGAAGGCTGGGGACAGTTCATTCTTTGTTGTTGCCCCTAAATTGTGGAACAAGCTTCCGTGTGCTATCAGGGAAGCGGCATCTACTGCCACCTTCAAGCACTAATTCAAAACTCACCTTTTTCCCAGCTAATGATCTTGATGTTGTAATGCATTTTCTTCATTTCTTTGTTTTTATCTGTTGTTGATTGTGAGTCGCTGTGTTCTTTGTAGAGCGCCATTGAAATGCCTTGTATTATTATTACAGGAAGAGATACATGAGAGTCAGCTATATTACATCTACAGCTACAGCGGTATGACCCTCTCATCAGCAACACTCTCCTTCATCGCTGCCCTTGCTCTCTTCTTGTCTGGTATTGTGGCAGCTAAGCATCTTCATCGGCGTATGCTTGACGTGGTCTCCAAAGCACCCATGAGATTCTTTGATACCACCCCAGTTGGACGGATACTGAACCGTTTCTCTAGTGATACTAATGCTGTTGATTCTGTGAGTTCAAACACCACTTCATACCAAATCAATTTTATGGTTTAATTGCATTGCCACTATTTTTTTTTTGGGGGGGGATTTGGTTAGGGAAGAATATGTTTATACCAATGCTCTAGTTGTCAATGAGTACGCCGTACAACCAGTCAGTGAACTTTTGTGTTTTTGAGAAAACATCAAATAAGGGTTTATGTTTAATCAAGGATTTTGTGCAAGTCTGTATATGATTATTCCAATTTCAAGGGCGTGTACAACAGTGGTATGATTGAAAAATAAATGTTCACTGATTGACACATAACATGACATGGCATTAAGATGGTCTTGGTGGAAAACCTCTCTCGAAATAATTTTGGACTGACATGCTAAAGTTTTTGAGAAATGAGTAAAAGATTCATTTTTAATCTCACAAGACCAAACCAATTAAAATATAGGGTTTTTTTTCGCTGTTTTCTCGTGACTCCAATGACTGATAGAGCCCTACGATTTCACAGCTTTGTTAGTTCATGTATATGTCGGGTCACATAAAGTGCAGATACTGGTCCTTGACAGCTACCAATGTACGTGTACTTCAACAAATTGAAATGAGAAACCTAGAGCACAGTTTTCTTGTACATATTTCAGACAGAGATATGTTTCTAGTTATTAAAATCATTACCAATCATGCTTGTACTACCTTCCATTTTTTTTTTAAATTTGCAATTTTTGTTCTAATTGTTGGCACAATAATAGTTATGCTGCCCTCTTGTGACTGTTACTATGTTCAGGCTACCAAGTGGGTAGCCCGAACATCTGACGTCACACTTCGAGGCTCGTGAATAACGTCAGATAGCGGCCTTGAGCCAATGGAGGGGATCCTGGTAGATGTACCTTTGACCTCGCATCCATTCACACAGAGATTTGTAGTCACAGACACGTGGTACAGGCATTGCATACAACATTACATACAAACATTATGTAAACACGCGCAGCATGGCAGCAGACGATCGAAAAGTTCATGCTGTATGGTGAAGCTGACAAATGCGTCACTTCGGAGCGGACCAATCACAACACAGATGTGGAAAGCTTACGTCACTGCCAGTTTATCCAATGAAATCCTTGTATCCAATAAAATCATTGGGTCTGTAAAACCAGTACCTTGTCTTTATCCTTGCGGATAATCAGGGGACCAGTCTACCAAGTTACAACATATGATGATAATGCAGGATTAAACATTACCGATGTACTGAAAGTTGAAACAGTCAAAGTTTTTGTCTCCTTCATTTAACCGTCTACTTAAATGAAACAAATTATAAATTAGCAATTGTACGATTCAGACTGGCTTTTTGTCTCTAGCCGTGCTCGGTTGTCTAGACACTAGATTATAAACTAGATTATACAAGTTCTAGATTATACAAGGTCATGGGTTCGAGTCCCACTCATGGTACCTAGGTACTAGTTTGTGGTGGTGATATAATTTCAAGTTTATTTTATTATTTCTTTTGTAGTCGTTGATGAATGAAGCACTGTTCTTGTTGGAGGCTACCTTTAAGTGCCTTACAGCGATTATTGTCAACAGTATTGTGAGCCCAGTGTTCCTCTTAGTGCTTCTACCCGTGGCTGTCTGCTTCATCATACTACGACGCTTCTTTATTACATCATCAAGGTATGTATCGTACACCACATGATATCATATTGCAGGCTGGCAGTGTGCATCTATCAATCAAAACCACAGTGGATGATATTGAATGGTCAGACAGTAGGAGGGTTGACTGTGAACTGTGTATGCATTCACCACATAATATCATATTTCAGGCTGGCATAGTTCATATATCACTCAAAACCACAATGGATGATATTTGGCGGTCATACAGGTGGAGGGTTGACTGAGTACTGTGTAGATGCATCCACCACAATATATCATATTGAAGGCTGGCATAGTGCATAATATCATTCAAAACCAGTGGATGACTTTGATGTTCAGACAGTAGGAGCGTTGACTTGTACTTGACACTGACAACTGTTATTTTTTTACACTGATGCCTCTAATTCTTTATACTGATGCCTGTTGTTCTTGACACTGATGACTGTTCTTGACACTGATGACTGTTGTTCTTGACACTGATGACTGTTGTTCCTGACACTGATGACTGTTGTTCCTGACACTGATGACTGTTTTTCTTGACACTTATGGCTGTTGTTCTTGACACTTATGGCTGTTGTTCTTGACACTAATAACTTGTTCTTGACACTAATGACTGTTTTTCGTGCGCTAATGAATATTCTTCTTGACACTAATGACTGTTGTTTTCTTACTCTAATGACTGTTTTTCTTGACACTGATTACTGTTGTTCCTGACACTGATGACTGTTTTTCTTGACACTTATGGCTGTTGTTCTTGACACTAATAACTTGTTCTTGACACTAATGACTGTTGTTCTTGCGCTAATGAATATTCTTCTTGACACTTATGACTGTTGTTCTTGACACTAATAACTTGTTCTTGACACTAATAACCTGTTCTTGGCTCTAATGACTGTTGTTCTTGACAGTGATGACTGTTATTCTTGACACTAATGACTGTTGTTCTTAACACTAATGACTGTTGTTCTTGACACTAGTGACTGTTGTTCTTGACACTGATGACTGTTGTTCTTGACACTGATGACTGTTGTTCTTGACACTAGTGACTGTTGTTCTTGACACTGATGACTGTTGTTCTTGACACTGATGACTGTTGTTCTTGACACTGATGACTGTTTTTCTTGACACTTATGGCTGTTGTTCTTGACACTAATAACTTGTTCTTGACACTAATGACTGTTCTTGCGCTAATGAATATTCTTCTTGACACTAATGACTGTTGTTCTTGACACTTATGACTTGTTCTTGACACTGATAACTGCTGTTCTTGACACTTATGACTGTTGTTCTTGACACTAATAACTTGTTCTTGACACTAATAACTTGTTCTTGACACTAATGACTGTTGTTCTTGACACTAATGACTGTTGTTCTTGACACTAATGACTGTTGTTCTTGACACTTATGACTGTTGTTCTTGACATTAATGACTGTTGTTTTTATTTCAGGGAGTTACAGAGGCTGGACAGTATAACAAAGTCTCCAATCTACGCACACTTCTCAGAGAGTCTGAATGGACTGTCAACCATACGTGCTTATAGGTATGCCAGCCAGTCCCATTTCATAAAGCTTTGAAAGCGGGCGCAGTCACAAAAGTGAATTACATTTTGGATGGTAACATGTATTTTTTGCTAAGTGAGATTTGTCTGAGCTTAGCAAATTTCTTCATATGATCTTAAAGGGGGGCTTCAATGTCATATTCAATTTTGTGATGCACTCATTCAATAGATAGAGTCCTCATGAAAGTCGGGAACAAATTACTCTTTCATAGCAAAATTTTTAACGTGATGTCATCGAACATCAACAACAAATGGGTCTATACGATACAAAGAGGAATTTCTTGTGCCAGTTAAAAGGTCAAATTCGATGCCGTTTTGATTGAATATCATCAAAATTCAGTAATGAACTAAACATTCTCCGCACAAGAACGTTCTGACGATTTATTTGAAAGGTGACGTCATCGAATGCTTTTGGATTTCGACAAAAATTGCACTTGAAGGACATCAAACCCAGTGGCTTTTTGCATCGTTTAAGGTTATAGAGACTTTTGTACCCATTTTCATAAAGACTCTATCTATTGGAAAACGAATGGATCACACAAAACTGAATTTGACCTTGGAGCCCCTCTTTAATGAAATGTGGCTCAGCTTATCAAAGTACTTAGCAAATTTATATGATAAAAAGTAAACAGGGAACCATGTTTACTTGTGAGGTTAGTGTGGTAGGGTTTGTTTTCAATCAGTAAATACATTTATCAAAATCTATAAATTTATTACTGAATTAGACTAATTAGTTTGTGTTTTCTAATTAAATTTTACTTGATTTTTATTGTTATTGCTTTAGAGATGAGAAGAGGTTCAGGGAATTTCTGCTGAATGCTGTTGATAAGAACACAGTGGCTTTTCTTCATGTTAACACATGCAATCGATGGCTGGGAGTGTGCTTGGTAAGTCTTTAACTATCATCTTCTAGCTTAGTATTGTAGTGACTTTTTGGATATGTCAGGTGTTCTCTTTTTGGAACTCTTGGTGTTCCTGTGGGAGCTCTTGGTGTTCCTGTGGGAACTCTTGGTGTTCGTGTGGGAACCCTTGTTGTTCCTGTGGGAACTCTTTTGGTTCCTGATGGGGAACTCTTTGGGTTCCTGGGGAACTCTTTTGTGGGTTTCTTGGGAACTCTTAATGTTCCTTTTGAAACTCTTTGTAGTACTCTTTGTGTTATTTTGTGAACTCTTTGTATTTTTTAATTTACGGAAGTTGACTAGTTACAGACTGGCCCACACCTGCATTTGCTTTTATGGGAGACAGATAAACACTGAAGAGCCGGAAGAGAAACAAACTTGGACCTTCAATAATCAGCAATCTGAAATGCTTTTGTTTTATTATTCTACCAGGATACCATTGGATCCGTGTGTGTGTTTCTAGCAGGTCTGATCCTGCTCCTCGTTGCAGTGACCTCGTCTCTGGAACCAAGCTATGTGGGATTAGCTTTGGCATATGCACTGATGGTAAGTAAAGGAGGGTGTGTTTTGCTGAGTCTTCTTGATTTTCTAATCAATCAATCTTCAATCAGTCTTGCACCATATCCCGAAGCACATTGGCTCCACCAATGTTCACGCTCCACTCCTGTCTATCTTGCGCTCTTCGGTGGTCCAGGTAGAAGGTGCTGTTAGCAATGATTTCATTTTCCCATCTCTACCTTGGCCTACCCCGTCCAATGTTCCCAGTTACTGTTTCAAGTACATGAAGTAGGATGTGTTTTCAAAGTCTGCTGTTTTTCCATTCTCACTATGTGTCCAAACCAGGCAAGTTGGGGCTTGTAGATTTTCTATTACTTACAATTTAGTATGTAGCTTTTTTGCCACTTTCATTGGACTCGAGTTCTGATGGTTGATTAGAGTGTGGGTTTGAATCCCTCTCATAACACTTGTGTCCTTGAGCAAGGCACTTAACCATAGTTACTTCTCTTCACCCAGGTGTATAAATGGGAACCTGTGAGGGTTGAGACAATATTGTGTTAGATTAACCCCTTAACGCTAATTTCAGCAGCTTGGTGTTGTATACTTCCCAGGAGTTTAGAAAGTTAGAGGAAAGTATGCAGGATGAACAGGGATAATAATGTTGTAAAGTACCTTGATCTAGCTACTAGGATATGTGCGCTATATAAAAACCAACTATTATTATTATTATTATTATTATTATTATTATTATTATTATTATTATTATTATTATTATTGTTTCTTTCTTAATGTGTCTCTGATACATGAATTCAAATGTGAATGGTTGGACTTAACTTAACTACTTCATGTCAGTATTTTTGAAAAATTACTGTGCCTTATATTTTTTTTTAGAATATTGTTGTCACAACAAAACCATGGCTACACCAAGTAAAGATAACAACTGTTCTCAAAAAATGCACATGGATTTTTTATTATCTTTCGAGAAAGTTTGGAATGCTTTTATCATGGTCTGGCAAATCATTTGCAATAAGCCACGGCTGATAATCGGCCAGGTGGATTCTCAGACTTTTGCCCACAAGCCGAATACAATGATAAATAATGGTGGCAGCATATCGATCTCTCGTAGTTCTCGTTTGTACAATAAAAGGATAAAGATCTGGAATTGGGATTACACCATAACCGCCGGTAAAAGGGAGATTTTGAGTACCCTCTGTCCCTCTTTTTTTATGGGGCAAACAAGGCGAAACACTGAGAGTGCATGCCTGTGCAAGCTAAAAAATGGAATGTCCAGGCGTATTGATGTGCCACTTGGCTTTGACCTCATACTCCCCCCCAAAAATGTTCCGGGCGTATACAAAGCGGGTTTACCTGATTTCGGTTTGTGTGTCCAAAAAAAGTGTGCGCACATACGCGTCTTCCGTCGTTAACTGGTTAACTATAATGGTCCCAAATTCTCCTAATACTATTCAGGAAGTTGTCTGACTTTGTAAGACTTGGGACTGCAGGGTCAAATAACCATTGCTTATCATTGGAACGAGCTTACCAATCTTATCCAAGGTCCAAACATTTGGATGTGGAGTTAATCACAGAGTGGAATATTTTTGAAGACGTTTGAGGGTCTCTAGCCAAGGATAATAGGGGCTTAGGATTAATGCAAGCCTCCCATCGCAATTGCCTATATATGAAAACGTCTGATTTTTGTGGCTTATTATTTGAAAAATCATCCAATCGTATCCAAGTCCAAACATTTGGGTGTGGAGTTTATCACAAAGTGGAGCCTTTTATGGGACCGGGTCTCCTGCCAAAGACACTACATGGTTCCATCCTGACTTTTGTAATTGTTGTATTTCTACCCAGGCATCCAACAGTCTGAATTGGTTCATTCGTCAATCGTCTGTTCTTGAGATGAAAATGAATGCTATAGAGAGAATCAAGTACTACAGCGACATTGTGACTGAACGTTACGAAGGTATGACTTAATAATAATTGCTTCTCCTCGCCCAGGAGTAAATGGGTACCTGCGAGAGACTGTTGATTTGATTGATTAGCAAACTGTCCCCCAATTTGGCTGCCGGTGCTGCATACTCCTAAGGAGCTGAGATGGGGTTAGGAATGCTTAGATACTGAAGAATGGGGGTATTAGTCGCGTAACATGCTTTGACAGGCCTGCTTCGCTTCGACGTGCCTAACAAAACTACATTATTATTAAGAATACTACCTCCTTTTTTACTTTTAGAAGTACCATCAAATATTTTAAAAGTACAACCTCTAAAGGGAGGGTATACCTTTGGTAATTACTCCGAAAATTAATGACCGTAACAACTTACTTGGTAGAAGCACTGCAGCTGTTGATAATGTGTAACATTTTGAGAAACAATTCCCTTCAAAAGAATGTGGTTTTAGAGAGAGGGATTCAAAAACATTTCAATCTGAGAAACGTTTCTGCATAAAACGTTTCTCAGATTGTGTACCGACTCTCTGGTCCCTACACCCGCTCCCTGGTCCCTATATCCACTTTATTGGCACCCACTTGAATGGTTCCAAAAACTAAAGATATACTTTGCCTTTAAATGAAGAAAACTGGCTGATCTTGGACATTCAGAGATAAAGATAACATTGCTCAAGTTGATTCTATTGTTGTTTTTTGTTTGTTTTTTCTACATAAAAAGCATCCCAATTTAACAAGCATTCCCCCTTTGAGAAAGCAAATGCCAACCCTTTCTTTGTCTATCCGTAAACTATAATAATACCCATCATAAAATTGAAGCTTAGATAATGGTTACAGTCGTGACTTAAAACTTAGAAGGAGAGAAGTGACTGCTACCGAGAGACTTATGGGTTGGAAAAAGTTCCAGGTGGTATGAACAATCCAAAAAATGATTTCAGTGAGAGGTCGTTCAATTTCATATTGTGAATGAGGTTTTGTTGACTTGAACATACCTTGAAGCACCACATTGACGCCTTCAAAGACGAGAGTGTGGCAGTGTTAGGGGAGAGGGGGGAAGGAGGCTTTTAGGACCACTATAATCCCATGTGTGCCAGTAGGATTTTGAAGCTTAGGAGTGTAGGGGCTGGGACCGCACTCTGTGTAAGCTGGATTTACTACTCTCTGGCTGAAGATTTTTTTTCCGGATGTCTAAATTGGGCTTTGATTTTGGCGAGTTTATGAGTGTTGCCTCTGGTTCCCTGTTACTCAACTTTTTTTGTACATTGTGTCTAGGTCGATCTTATAAATTTGTATCATGTCCTGATGCGGTACGTTTCTATGAGATCTCCCCTCTTCCTTTTGAGTGTTGTGAAGTTTTGTCGGGTCAGTCCAGTCTCGTATACCTGTTAGGTCCTTTAGACTTGGTATGAGTTTGGTGGTACAGACTTGTGCTTTTATAAGAAGTGTAAATATCTCTTAAATGCACTTTTGGTTGGCATTATTTGGCAGGTCCTATATTTGGTGTATTATTCTGTTTCCACTTTTACTATTTATTTGATAGGTACAGCACCGGATTCAGGATGGCCACAGCATGGTGCAGTTACAGTGGAGGACATATCAGTACGCTACGCTGAGACACTGGATCCAGTCCTACGCAATATCTCTCTGAATATTAAACCTGGGCAAAAGGCAAGCACTGTTTCTTTATATCCATGTACATGGTCGTCAGTAGACCCCTTGCATATGACACCACAGGGTAAAGCACGGTTCATACTTCATGCGAAGGCGAATGCAAAGCGAATAACAAGACGCAAACAATCTTGTACGCTCTGTTTTCCAGTTGCGACGCATGGAAACTTGCTTCGCTTTCGCAATTCGCGTGAAGTATGAACCAGACTTCATGCAGGGCCCTCACTGGTATCAAAAGAAGGCACCTCAGAAGTTCCCAGTTTTATTCTTGTTGTATTTTCTCTATTGTCTGACCTCTTGCGATGTATGCAACAGTTCTATCATGGGCGTTGTAAAGTGCATTTGCTTTGGGAGGGTGTTCGCGTGAAGTATGAACCAGACTTCATGCAGGGCCCTCACTGGTATCAAAAGAAGGCACCTCAGAAGTTGACAGTTTTATTCTTGTTGTATTTTCTCTATTGTCTGACCTCTTGCGATGTATGCAACAGTTCTATCATGGGCGTAGTAAAGTGCATTTGCTTTGGGAGGGTGTATGGGAGCCACTTTGATTGCTGGCATTTCCCATCAGGGATGCTTGGAAGCCAGTTTGCCAACTGGCTGGCTGTCAACATTTTCCACCATCTCAAGAAAGACTATTGCCCCAAGCAAGAAAGACTATTGCCCCAAACATGTTACTTTACTTGTACTCTTAGATCTCAGTGCTGCTTTTGATACCGTAGAACACGAAATCTTACTGGATCGGCTGAGGTCTAAGATTGGCATTTCGGATTTAGTTTTAAATTGGTTTAGTTCTTACTTGTCAAGAAGGACTCAACGTGTTTTAATGAAAGGAGCTCTTTCTGATAAGTTTGTTGTCAATTGCGGAGTACCGCAAGGATCTTGTCTGGGACCCTTGCTTTATATCATATACTCATCCAAATTGTTTGATATAGTAGAGCAGCATCTCCCTAACACTCATTGCTATGCTGACGACACACAACTGTACATATCTTTTAAACCGTGTAATTCTGTAAACCAAGAGCAGGCTCTGGTAGCCATGGAACATTGTGTAAGGGATATACGTCAGTGGATGTTGAAAGATAAGCTTATGATAAACGATGCCAAAACTGAATTTATTATTATTGGTAGTCAGTGCAATTATCTAAATTAACAATATCAGATTTAAGAGTGGGTGATTGTGCTGTTTCACCATCCTTACAAGTATGCAATTTAGGCTGCTGGTTTGACTCTAAATTAACTATGAGCAAGCAAATTTCAAAGACTTGTTCCACTGCATTTTATCATATTCATAATATCAGAAGAATTAGGAAATAGTTGTCTAGAGAGTCGTTAATTGTTTTGGTTCACGCTTTTATAACTGTTCGTCTGGATTATTGCAATAGTTTATTTTATGGTCTACCGAATTCACAATTATCTAGACTGCAAAAAGTTCAAAATGCCGCTGCTAGGCTTGTATGTGGTACACCAAGATGAGGCCATGTTACTCCCTTACTTCATCAGTTACATTGGCTGCCTATTCAATATCTTATTCAATTCAAAATTATTTTATTGACATTCAAGGCCCTTCATGACCTCGCTCCAATGTACATTATTGATATGTTGCATGTAAAAGACCATTCTAACTATTCTCTGCGTTCTAACAACAGGTTACTCTTAAATTATCCAAAAGGTAACATGCAAAAATCCACTGGGGACAAGTCATTTATTCAAGCTGCACCGACACTTTGGAATGAATTACCCTCTCATATTCAGTCGATACAGTCTCTTTCTGTTTTTAAGACTAAGCTAAAGACTTTTCTTTTTAAACAGGCTTTTGGCTAATTTGTTCATGTGTGTGTATTTTTGTAATTTTTACTCCCTGCTGTTTTACTCCATTGTGCTAATTGTATGATATTGTAGATTTTTGTAATGCGCTTTTGAACATTTTATGGTGAAATGCGCACAATAAATGTGGTTTTATTATTATTATTATTATGGACCCCACTGTAATCAATAATGTCACAGCGATATACAATGATTTTTAGTTGGCAATTAGAGCATAAAATGCCGAATGAGAAAAAGTGTTGGGAAGGTGTCACACACCCTACACTCCCCCTGGTCCCTACACCCACTCCTTGGTCCCTACTACCACTCCCTGGCTGCTACACCCACTCCCTGGTCGCTACACCCACTCCCTGGCTGCTACACCCACTCCCTGGTCCCTACACCGACTCCCTGGTCCCTACACCCACTCCCTGGTCCCTGGTCCCTACACCCACTCCCTGGTCCCTACACCCACTCCCTGGTCCCTACACCCACTCCCTGGCCGCTACACCCACTCCCTGGCCGCTACACCCACTCCCTGGCTGCTACACCCACTCCCTGGTCCCTACACCGACTCCCTGGTCCCTACACCCACTCCCTGGTCCCTGGTCCCTACACCCACTCCCTGGTCCCTGGTCCCTACACCCACTCCCTGGTCCCTACACCCACTCCCTGGTCCCTACACCCACTCTCTGGTCGCTACACCCACTCCCTGGCTGCTACACCCACTCCCTGGTCGCTACACCCACTCCCTGGTCCCTACACCCACTCCCTGGCTGCTACACCCACTCCCTGGTCCCTACACCGACTCCCTGGTCCCTACACCCACTCCCTGGTCGCTACACCCACTCCCTGGCTGCTACACCCACTCCCTGGTCGCAACACCGACTCCCTGGTCCCTACACCCACTCCCTGGCTGCTACACCCACTCCCTGGTCCCTACACCCACTCCCTGGCTACTACACCCACTCCTTGGCTGCTACACCCACTCCCTGGTCGCTACACCCACTCCCTGGCTGCTACACCCACTCCCTGGTCGCAACACCTACTCCCTGGTCGCTACACCTACTCCCTGGTCGCTACAGCCACTCCCTGGTCCCTACACCTACTCCCTGGTCGCTACAGCCACTCCCTGGTCGCTACACCTACTCCCTGGTCGCTACAGCCACTCCCTGGTCGCTACACCCCTCTGATCACTACATCGCTGAGACGGTGTCACACCCCTACATGTACACCCACTCCCAAATTCCTGGGAGTGGGTGTAGCAACCAGGGAGTTTCTGTAGTAACCGCTGCACCCACTCCTTGGTCGCTACACAAACTCCCTGGTCACTACACCACTCTGATCGCAACATCACTGAGTTCAATAGATTATGACAGGTTGCTGATTTCTCAGATCCTGAAGTTAGAACCTCTACATGTCTCCCTTTACCTCACACATGTTCATGAGACAAAGTGAAGTAACCAACAGTCAATGGAAGATCAAGATTAATTGGCCTTGTACTTGTGGGAGTGTAGAGTCTAAAACTTTTTTGCCCATAATTCATTTAGAATTGGGGAACAAATCGGAAAGAAAAACTTAGTTTTACTAAGAATAAATGTGTAAATTTAAAATTGTGAATGTGAAGCTTGTTTTTTTATATATGTTTTTTATTGTTTCATGTCTATTTTGTTTCCTCTAGATTGGTATATGTGGCCGCACTGGCAGTGGCAAGTCTTCTCTTACTTTAGCTTTATTCAGGATAGTGGATACGTTCAAAGGTCAGTGTTTAACCCCTCCCCCAGAGCCAAAGACATTTGATTGAGTGTTTGTTAATAAAGCCATAGTTTTTAAGAATCAAGGAACAAGGTTTATTTAACTGCCACCTTGATTTATTTTATCGATTTATCAAATAACATGTTTTCTAAAAATAATGTTGAAGTGATCCTGGTGAAGTGTATGTCAGGAGACTGTGCATCATGTATCCAAAAACATGCATGATATTTTTCCTACTTTAGTCCGATTTCTGGGATTTTCTGCCCCTGGAAAAAAATCAGAAAAACTGTGATTAAATAGCCTGAAAAGTCTATTAAAGCCTACATCATGTGTACATGTAGGTCAGTCCTTTACTACCCAATCAAATGTTCCTACTTTTTTCTAAAGACCAAATATCATGCCTGCATATTACAGTGTTACTGACAGAGTAGGCATTATTCAAACTACCTGTGGACCACAGAACAAAACATGTCCACACAGCTGTCAGCAGACTTAGTACTCACATCCACAAAATGATTTTGTGGACTGGAAAGCTTGTTTTTCGCAAAAGAGAAGCATTTTTCTATTCTTAATAATACATTGCAATAGAAGTGTATTATTGAAGGCAATCTCAGTAGTCTAGCAGCTGAGGCGTCTTCTCTAGAATGCAAAAGGTTGAGGGTTCAAATCCCAACCAAAACATGGAACTTGTTAAAGTCAAAAAATCATAAATATCAAACCATTTGTTTGTTTCTTATTGTTAACAGGTAGAATCTTAATTGATAATGTTGATATAGCGACATTGCCTTTGGATTTTCTTCGACAACGTCTGTCCATCATACCTCAGGATCCCATACTGTTTACTGGTACTATAAGGTACGTGGAATCAGGGTTATTAGTTAGCCAATCTTGAGTGCCGGCTAAAATTTGACAATTTGAGCGTATGCCGACCTTTGCTCTGATATCGCGCAAGTATCCAATCAGATCGGGGATTCCCCTTACGTCACGGCATAAATTATTTAAAATTGCGAGTGGGGAAACATACAACTCGAATTTCCAGGGTTGGATGACGCGCGGTGGAGTCTAATCTCAAACTCATTCCGGGTTTTATTTCACATAAAATTATAACCTCGTACTCATAAACACATCGCTCTCGCTGCACTACTTTTTTTGCAGCTCCACACACAGCAATTGATCGTCTTGCCGTTCATTTGTGTTTGTGTCATGCCAGTCGTTTACGTTTTTGTGCAATTTGTGGGCTCTGGAAAGACTGATCTTTTCAACTTAACTAACTAGGTAGAAATAATAAGTACTTTCAGGAAAAAATACGCAATTTTCATAGTGGCTTATGTCTTTTCCATGATATTTTTGTGCCAGCCGGTGGGCTGTAAATTTTAGTTTTGTATAGACCCGGCCGGCAGGATTCTGTGCCGGCTAAGCCTAACCGCCGCCGATTGCCAAAGCTATGAACCTGGTTGAATGATAATCCACAGCGGACTAAAACTTGTCTTGCAGTCACTATCAAAGGAGAATATGGATGTGAATTCAAAATGATAAGCCAGAGCTCTTTATCCTGGGCCAAAAATTCCACTCTGGATTGGCAGTCTTAATTTGCATTTGTTTCCCTGAGTACTTTTGTTTTCTGAAAAAAAGGAACTAATTGTAACTTAAAAGGCAGTGTATACTTTTGGTAATTGTCAAAGACCAGTATTCTCACTTGGTGTATCCCAACATATGCATAAAATAACAAACCTGTGAACGTTATGGCTCAATTGGTCATCAAAGTTGCAAGAAAATAATGACAGGAAAAACACCCTTATTGCATAGAATTGTGTGCTTTCAGATGCCTGAGAAAGGTTTCATGCCTGACGCCTTTTTCAGATTCAAATTTGTTGGTGAAAAAATACTGTTTTATAAGTATCAACAGCTCTCTATTGCTCTTTACCAAGTAAGTTTTGATGGTCATTAACCTGTGGAGTAATTACCAAAAGTACACCCTGCCTTTAAGTTCTTTCAGGACGTTAAGATTATTGAAGACATTGTTAGCCTGAATATCATACGTCTTCACTTTGAGACTTGTGAATGATGCCAGATACCAGCTTTCCAAACTGTCATGCAACTACCGGTTATCAGTTGACCTTTGTACTTTGCTCGGTGTCTTCAATGGGCCTTTGATGGTTTTAACATGAATACCAGCTATCTCTGATATGATTAATTTTCAAGCATGTTTGTGCAGCACATAGCACACTGGTAGAAGAAGATCATTGCTGCACTAAGCACCGCATGCAAGCAATATAACTTGTTCAATGAAACCAATGAATAGACCTTATCCACACGATGTCATAACAGTAGGGCGCCCTCGCCTAGAGGTCAAAAGGAGGTTGTTCATTGGCCAATCCTGTGCGCCGTGCGTACAAATCTGTGCGTTTCGATTGTTTTCGTCATATTTTTATAATATTTTTATTCGTCAAAATTAGGACAGATCAGTGTAAGACTATTTCAGCACCCAAGACATTTGGTAATGGTAAACCTGTCTCTTGTCATCTAGGTTCAATCTTGACCCCCTTGGAAAGTGCAGTGAGAAAGACGTCTGGAACTCATTGGAGATTGCACAACTGAAAGCAACGGTCACTGGCCTAGATGCTGGCTTAGGTAAAGTACTTACTTTCCATGATCAGTGGAACTAATTCATTATGTATTCCAAGCAATAGTTTCTGGCCTAGTAGCCAGCTTAGGTAAGGTACTAATATTTTCATGAAGAGTGGATCTAATTCCATATTTATTCCAAGCAATATTTGCTGATCAGGGAGCCAGCTTAGGTAAAGTGCTAACTTTTCCATAATCAGTGGATCTAATTCATTATGTATTCCAAGCAATAGTTGCTGATCTGGGAGCCAGCTTCGGTAAAGTGTTAACCTTTCCATAATCAGTGGATCTAATTCATTATGTATTCCAAGCAATAGTTGCTGGCCAGGGAGCCAGCTTCGGTAAAGTGCTAACCTTTCCATAATCAGTGGATCTAATTCATTATGTATTCCAAGCAATAGTTGCTGAATTGGGGAGCCAGCTTCGGTAAAATGCTAACTTTTCCATAATCAGTGGATCTAATTCATTATGTATTCCAAGCAATAGTTGCTGAATTGGGGAGCCAGCTTCGGTAAAGTGCTAACCTTTCCATAATCAGTGGATCTAATTCATTATGTATTCCAAGCAATAGTTGCTGAATTGGGGAGCCAGCTTCGATAAAGTGCTAACCTTTCCATAATCAGTGGATCTAATTCATTATGTATTCCAAGCAATAGTTGCTGGCCAGGGAGCCAGCTTAGGTAAAGTACTTTTTCAAGATCAGTGGATCTAATTCAAGCAATATTTACTGGAGTAGGAGCCAGTTTAAGAACCAACTTGTCCACAACATATAACCCAGCCGTACATGTGATTCGCAATACAGTGCGCCCTCTACAGTTTGCCCAGGATATGCCATTGTTGTATTGTATCATGTGAAAGGATAGAAAAGTATTTGACCCTCTTACAGCACAGGGTTTACAAAGCAGTAAGGTTGTATTTGTTTGTTTTTTTGACTTAAGATGGTATTTTTTGTCAGGCTGGTGAACATTTTTACATTCATGTCAGCCATTTGAAGGTTGCAAACTGCCTGTGCGCCATTGAGTTGCGAATGTGATTTTCTTTAGTCGACTGCTTTGTGGGAAAGAGGCTTTCTCATTGTAAACTGTAAAGGGCGCACTGTATTGTGAATCGCCCGACTCACAATGTCCTGGAAGTGGGCTCTTGTGAATTACCAACCTATACATAGCCATTTGGTCTGTAAGCCATTTTCATTTTTCAAGTTATAAACCACAAGGGAAACTGACTGGGTAAATTTTAATTCATTTTGAGTTGAACACAGACAAAATTGATTAGAGCTTGATTTGAACCTGTAACCTCCAGATTAACGTGCCGGTGCTCTACATGTGCCAACTGAGCAATCTAGCCCTAATGTTGGTGGTCTCCTTATTTTGTTATTATCTTTGTCCGGAGATCACACCAAAGTTTATGATAAAACCTGGGTAGCGGCAGGAGAGGGATCACCTCAAGGGGATGCGACTTTTTCAAGGTTATTCGGCAGTTACAGGTTGAATGGCTTCTGACCGGCACTCCCGAACAAAGATATTGACCAAATAGGGAGACCGTCAACATTAGGGCTAGATAGCTCAACTGGTAGAGGCGCCGGGGCATTAATCCGGCTGGTCTCCCAGGTTCAAATCCTGCCGTAGACAATTTTTCATTTGTTCAACCCAAAATCCATTGTCATTTGCATTAATGTTCTTGTGATTTTCATCTGTAGATTCCTTGGTATCAGAAGGTGGTGATAACTTCAGCATGGGTCAGCGGCAGTTGTTCTGTTTGGCTCGTGCCTTTCTTAGGAAGTCTTGTATCCTCATCCTGGATGAAGCCACTGCATCTATTGACATAGAGACGGTGAGCTCAAAAAAAATCATCAATTTTTATCTTAAAATAAAACTAACTGGTAAAAGAAACACTATCCTTTTGGAAGCCTTTGCATCACACGTTTGCGCATCTTCTGCACGCCCAAAGTTTTCGCTACTTCCGGCTCCAAAAGCTGGCATACATTTTTTGTGTAATTTTACCCCAAATCACCCATTTCATCGTTCAAAGGCATTTCTTATGACAGAAACTTTTAATTCTTAGAAGACCTCAAGTCTTTGAAAAATGTATGTAAAAGCCAAGTCCAATTATTAAAGTTTTCTTGCACAAATCATCAACGAAAAACTTTGGGCGTCTATTCTGGTAACCAGTGGAGCCAGTTCGTGTGAAGTGGACGTGGCTGACTATGACCGTACATTCGGCATAATTCTGGCACAATTATGTCTGCCAGGCATGATATTCTCAGTCATTCTACTTTAGTCTGATTCCCGATTTTTGCCCTCAGAAAAATCTACAAATAGCCTGAAAAGTCTTTTCAAAACCTAAACCATTATGTACATGTAATGTAGGTCAGCCCTCGTACTCAATAAAGCTGTCTATTTTTTTCCAAGGGCCAAATATCATGCTTGTTATTAGCTCAGTGGGTGTGACCATGATGACTAAGTGTTTTTAACACCTATTGATATTTAATCGATAAAACATGTTGTGCAAGTGTGATTGTCAATAGATTTGTCTGAATGGTGCAGCGCTGATTGCACCAGGTGTAATAATCTGACTTGTTTCATGGAGTAATTTGTTATCTGCTTATGACTGAAAGTAGGTCACTTGTTTGGAACTGAGGCCTTGCCTGATTGAGATTTTTTTGTTTGTTATATCAGTTGCTTAGTGATGCAGTGGCAAACAAAAATCCGTCAGTCTATATGTAGCTGAGATCCCGTTTTTACAATTGAGCCAAAGAGTGTAGACTTCATGCTCATGGCTTAAAGGCATCGTACACGTTTGGAAATTGTCAAAGACCAGTGTTCTCACTTGGTGTATCCCAACATATGCATAAAATAACAAGCCTGTGAAAATTTGGGCTCAATTGGTCATCGAAGTTGCAAGAAAATGATGAAAGAAAAAACACCCTTGTTGTACAAATTTGTGTGCTTTCAGATAGAATAATAAGTACTTCTTGCAAGAAGTTTTAATTATTTGAGTGAGAAATTACCTCTTTCTCAAAAACTACGTTACTTCAGAGGGAGTGGTTTCCTACAATGATTTATACTATCAACAGCTCTCAGTTGCTTGTTACCAAGTAAGATGTTATGCTAATATTTGTTTGAGTCATTACCAAACGTGTACGATACCTTTGATGGAGGAAAACAAATCTTACATTTTTATGCCCAGCCGCTGAAGCGGAAGGATTTGCCTTGTCCTTATGTGCATGTTTTAACGCTACATCTTAAGCGTGGACCTGAGAACAAAAGAGGTCCACATAATGTAGGGATTTGAAACACTCTGTGGACACACGTCCGCACAGTGTTTTTTTGCAGTGTTGATGAATAGGATTTTCCTTCCTTAAGTATACAGCACAAAGGAATGTCCACAGAGTGACTGCAACACGGAGCTGTGTCTGTGTATGTGTTTGTGCAACCATTGTCCGAGCGATAACTCAATAAGGACTGCGCATATCAACTCGAAACTTGGTGTGTGGATTGGTCTCGGGGTCCCCCAGAAGCCTATTGCTTATGAACCCATTAGGTCAAATGTCAAGGTCATTATGACTTAAACAAAAGAAATGTCTGGCAATTGATAACTCGAGGAGAATAAGATTAATCTCAGCAGGGGCATTTCTGTCTGTCAACACACCATTCTTGTATGAAGATAGTAGAGACAAGTGTGCAATATTTTATTGTCAGAAATAATCCAGCAGGGGGTCTATCCTTTTACAGCATTTGGTTTTATATGAATATAATGATACCAAATATACAAAGTTTTGTAATTATGAGCAGCGTAGTATCTTACCTGCCACTGCCGGGAAATGCCCACAGCCACTCTCTTTGTACACAGCTTGTCTTCGAAATTAGCTTCAGCCATAAAACAAAACATGACATGGTGCTGCGTTCAATATGTAAAACTCTGACTGGTTTTTATTTATTTACAGGACAACATTGTCCAGAGAGTCATATCTGAAGAGTTCAGCGATCGGACAATTTTTGTTATAGCGGTGAGTACCTCCATTTAACTTCCAATTTTTGTGGTGTTTTATTGTTTCGAAAGTTTTCAGGGGGTTCGTTTTGTTTGTTCTCAACTAATTTTGCATTGTGTTCTATTCTTGCAGCATCGTGTAACAACCATACTAAATGCCGATGGCATTATAGTGTTGAATAATGGAGCTATTGTTGAGTATGATACACCACAGAACCTGCTGGCAAGGGAGGGTGGTCTGTTTGCATCCTTTGTGGATAGCTCTCATCACTAAGAGATACTTATCGAGGAAAACTGGTCTCATCTTTACATGGATGAAATTCTAGTTTACATACATCTTGTTGATGTGAAGTGTGTGCTCAATTTGACTTAAGGTTTTTAGTGGAATGATCTTATTAGCTCTACCTCTTAATGTATAACACTCTAAAAGTCTGATACGTTACTGAATCTCATTTAAACAAAATGTAAACAAGGCCTCACCATTGGGATATTTGTCATGCTGTTTGTGTGTGTTGCAGTGTGCTAGCTAGTAAGCACTGTAGCTGTTGATAGTATAAACTATTTTGAGAAAGGATTCCCTTCAAAGTATTATGGTTTGGGTTGCAGAATAATGATTGTTAAAGCCAATTATGTTTCTTGATAAGTTTTGCAATAAATAATTTATATCTCGGTTTTTTTGTTTTATGTATTGAACGGGTCTTGAACGGGTCTTGAAATACTAGTTTACATAAATCTTGTTGATGTGAAGTGTGTGCTCAATTTGACTTAAGGTTTTTTAGTGGAATGATCTTATTAGCTCTACCTCTTAATGTATAACACTCTAAAAGTCTGATACGTTACTGAATCTCATTTAAACAAAATGTAAACAAGGCCTCACCATTGGGATATTTGTCATGCTGTTTGTGTGTGTTGCAGTGTGCTAGCTAGTAAGCACTGTAGCTGTTGATAGTATAAACTATTTTGAGAAAGGATTCCCTTCAAAGTATTATGGTTTGGGTTGCAGAATAATGATTGTTAAAGCCAATTATGTTTCTTGATAAGTTTTGCAATAAATAATTTATATCTCGGTTTTTTTGTTTTATGTATTGAACGGGTCTTGAACGGGTCTTGAAATACTAGTTTACATAAATCTTGTTGATGTGAAGTGTGTGCTCAATTTGACTTAAGGTTTTTTAGTGGAATGATCTTATTAGCTCTACCTCTTAATGTATAACACTCTAAAAGTCTGATACGTTACTGAATCTCATTTAAACAAAATGTAAACAAGGCCTCACCATTGGGATATTTGTCATGCATTTTGTGTGTGTTGCAGTGTGCTAGCTATTGAGCACTGTAGCTTTTGGTAGTATAAACTATTTTGAGAAAGGATTCCCTTCGAAGTAATATGGTTTGTGTTGTTTGAAGCTTTGCATGGTGTGGAAACATAAGAAGTAACTATAAATAAATAGAAAATGCGGGTACAACCATGTGTAAAATCTCTTTGTGCTAGTGTTGGCTCTGAAAAGAGCCTGTGTGGTTTGGATCATTTTCCACCCCAAAACATTTGAATCTGAGAAACGATTCATGCATGAATCGTTTCTCAGATTTCTGAGGGTTCGTGTGTCCCGAATGCTGCGGCCAGAGATGCCGTTGGTACCTGCTGTCACCTCGCTAAACATGGATGTATTTGACATTATTGTGAAAATAACGTTGACAGTTTGGTGCTATTTTCTCAGCAAGTATTCACTGTATTCAGCTGAGACTTTCACATGTGACTGTTATTGTATTTTTCTTTATAATTTTGCCTATAAATCAGCATTATGTGACAAAAAACAATCTATGACCCGATCAGCAAAATGTAGCAACTTTATTTCCTGCCAGCTGAATATTTCAATTGGCATACAACTCTATATGCAAGTGATAGCCCTATTATAAGGACTGGCTGTCAAAAAGACATGTTTTAAGTCCATTTCCGTGATTCAAAAACATAATTTTATTTAATATATATATTAACATATATGGAGAGTGGTTTGTGATTTTTTGGTAAATTTACGAAGAGGAATAAAGAAATAAAAGTATACACCAATCCTTCGCCGATCTTGAACTCTTGGTGGCAGCAGAAACGCCTCCATTACTGCGGTGGTACCTGGGTGGTATTGTGCTGCCTATCGATGAGCTTAAGGGCTGGGCTACACTAGTTAATTTATAAATGGTTATATGTAAATAATGGTTGTTTATAAATAATAGTTACATAAGTGGCAAGGTCGTACCACCGCAGTACCACCGCAGTACCACCGCAGTTTGTCTGCTGCCACCAAGAGTTCAAGATCGGTGAAGGATTGGTGTATAGCTCCGGCTTTTACCATCTAGGCTAATATAAATTACGGGTTCATGCATGGTGCGTGTACCACAGGACGGTGTGGTGTACACATCGCTTGAGGGCGTTTTGACATTGATTGTGTACTGTTGTATTGCACTACAATTATGACACTGTGTGAAACTCGGGTTCGTTCCCTAATTTTCCCCACACATGAGGACAGAAGTGAATCTAAACACCCGTACTGGCAAAGAATCTTCAAAACTTCATTTGGAGTGAGTGAGTGAGTGAGTAGTCGTTTTAATTGATATATCACATAAAACGCAACCTCCGGCTAGCTCCGACCTCCGACTTTTACCAACACCCAATAATTTGTGCATTCTTTCTGTTCGATCGAGGTAGGGGTGGGGTTACAAGGGTTCTAAGTGGGGAGGGGGTCCCACCTGCCCCTCCCCCTTTGGTTGCCGCTGCATCCTGCCAATAAAGAGTCTCTTCGATACTTGACCCTACAAGTTCCACCCGGGCCAGGGGCAAAAAAGGTTTTCCCACTAAAAACTGGTCTTTTTTATGGATAATCTGGAGATGTGTTCCGTGGCATGTCCGATGCATTAACGTATGAACTGTTTTTATTTGAACAAGCACTAAGAGAAAATTTCTCTCATTTGTCTTTTGTCTTATGAATAAATATAATTTGATACTCAACGGATGTAAACAATATTTATCGGACTTAAATTCAACATTTGAACTGTATTTTTGAGTCACACTAAAGCCGACAACTGATGACAACTGCTGACAACAAGTTTTAAATGTACTAAAAAGTCCTTTTAGAAAATAAATAAATCACTAATTATTTAAAAGAGTCATAAATAATATACCAAATCACCTTCAATCTGTTAAAAACGTTAGACCTATATTTGAGTGTGAGTGTCTCGAGCCAGTCCAATGTCATATCACAATTGCACAACATTTATTGAGTTAGATAATAAGACATTTTCATACTTTGATTGTTTGTGATGCAGATGAAGTGATTCGTAGACGGCTTTTAATCGAAGGAGAGAGCGGCGGAGATGATCGTTGAATCAACACCCTCCTCAAGATGTTCATCAAATGGTGCAATAGTAACTCCTCGGAGGAAGAGAGGTACATAAATATAGCTGATAGATCAACAACAGAGTGTCAAAATGGTTCATTTTAAATAATAGATTTTATGGAGATTGCACTGTACGATGTTTGTAAATTTTTGACATGAAGAAAGAAGGGAACGTCTCTAAACTTGTATAGCTGTTATTTTTGTAACTTTTGAATTTGTGTGAACATTTTAATACAAAATTTCCCATATGACCGAGTGTAGTACATATCTTGCCTGCCAGGAAATGCCGTGGAATGTACAGGTCACTCTTTATGAAATCAAAGGTTACATGGTCTCTACGTTGACACCTTAATCTTGATTTACCGAGGTGGCTTATATGCCAAAGATTACGGATGCAGGATCACCTAATTTGATTGGATGGTGTGTTTATCATTTATTCGTAAATACCTGGGACAGTTTATCCAATCTGATTGGCATGCTTGGTCAAGAGGAGATCACTTGGCCATGTTTAAACGAGCGATATAAACAGGGCTACAGTCTGTTTAAACATGACCTGATGACATTGAGTCAAAGAGGGTGCTATCAGATGATTGCTATGGAGTGCTGAATTTCACTGCCCAATTTAAGTTGGTAGGTCACATGTGCGAAGTTTGAAACCTGTGCAAGGAGTCCTGGAATGTACTAAGGTCTCTCTTCATAGGAATTCATCTCAGAGTCGTGATGATCTGAGGCTAAACTGTCAGGTTGTTTTCAACTTTTATATGTTTTTGGATATTTTTAACGGAAAGGTATTTATGAATGGAAACAAAAGAGTGGTGACTTGGTCTTAAAAACCCGTTTAGGTCGTGGCCGTTCAGTAAAGGACCTCGCCTGTTTTAAACAAACGTTTAAGACTTTGTCGCCCACTCTTTTATTTCCTTATTGAAAACCAAAAAATGGAAATGAGTTTACTAGATTCCCAAACCACTGATGTAATCTACTTTAACACTGTGGTTGGTTTGAATTGTCTCTTCCCTTCAGTCTAGCAACCTAGAAGATGCAGTCAATCTTAGCCCAGGTGGAGTTCTCTATGGAGAAGACAAAGCTGATACATGACATGAACACCAAGGAGATAACCAACTATCAACACCTCTACAGTAACATAGGTAAGGGCCACGATGCAACTAAATGGTGTTGCCTGTCAGTCTTGGACAGATATTGAGACTATGTTGAGACCTACTTGTAGACTACGGAGTGTTGAGGCTGAGACCAAGACTGAAACAGATGTCCAATGGTCTTGGTCTTAGTCTACCCCTTGGACGGGGAGGTCTCGATCTCAGAGGTCTCGGTCTCAGAGGTCTTGGTCTCAGAGGTCTCAATATCGGCCTCGGTTTCAGCCTTTGTGGTCTTGACTACAACACATTGCCAGTGATTTGTTATTTTTCTTTTTTACAATTCATGGCTTTACTTAAAAACTTTTCCAACAAAAAGTGTGTATATATACATCAAATTTGAAAGTTTACAAAACCCCAATAATCAATAAATGTTTTTGATTCTAAGACTTGTAAAACCATGAAAGGGCTTAATACATCATGGAGGCATCAGAGGCAACTGCCTCCATACATGCCCCTAGTCACTGCCTTCTTGATGCCCTGCTACAGTACAAATGAATTTTCCCTTATAAAAGAGGTGCCCTTTTATAACTTATATAACTGCCTTTTGATTGGTTTAGCACAGGTCACATGATTTGTCTTATTTTTACTAGAAAGCTGCGCACACAATGTACTATACCTATCCAATATCGTCAATGTTTTCCATTATTCAATAGTAGACAAACATAAATACTCAGTAATTGCCTCAAGCATGACCCAAACTGATGTATTATTGGTCATGTTCTCATCAACTGAACATAACACTAGGTTATTGCCTCAAATATGACCCAAACTGATATATTATTTGCCATGTTCTCTTAAGCTGAACATATGTACACAGCAATTAACTCAAGTATGACTCAAACTGATGTACTATGGTCATGTTCTCTTAAACGGATGTATACTCAGTGATTGCTTCAAATATGACCCAAACTGATTTATTATTAGTCATGTTCTCTTCAACTGAATATATAATCATCAATTGTCTCAAATATGACCCTAATTGATGTATAGTTTGTCATATTCTCTCCAACTGAGTACATACTCAGTTATTGCTTCAAAAATGACCCAAACTGATTAATTATTGGTCATGTTCATTAAGTGAATATGTACTCAGTTATTGCCTCAAATATGACTCAAACTGATGTATTATTGGTCATGTTCTCCTCAACTGAACTCAAACTCAGTAAGTGTCTTGAATATGATCCAAACTGATGATTTATTGGTCATGTTCTCTTCAACTGTATGTACTCAGTAGCTGCCTCAAATATGACCAAAACTGATATTTGGTCATATTCTCTTTAACTAAACATATCCTAAAAAATTACCAAATCTGATGTATTATTGGTCATGTTCTCCTCAATTGAATATACATGCAGTAAGTGCCTTGAATATGACGCAAACTGATGTATTATTGGTCATCTTATCTTCAATTGAACATATACTCATTAATTGTCTCAAATATGTCCCAAACTGTTATATTATTGGTCATCTGTTCTCTTCAACTGAATATACACTCAGTAAGTTCCTTGAATATGACCTAAACTGATGTATTATTGGTCATGTTCTCTTTAACTAAACATATAATCATCAATTGTCTCAAATATGACCCAAACTGATGTCTTATTGTTGGTCATGTGCTGAACATGTACTCAGTAAGTGTCTCCAATATGACCCAAACTTATGTTTATTTGGTCATGTTCTCTTCAACTGAACATGTACTCAGTAAGTGTTTTGAATATGACCCAAACTGATGTTGATTTGGTCATATTCGCTTCAACTGAACATGTACTCAGTGAGTGTTTTGAATATGACCCAAACTGATGTATTATTGGTCATGTTTTCTTCTACTGAACACAAACTCAGTAATTGCTTCAAATATGACACAAACTGGTGTATAATTGGTCATGTTCTCTTTAACTGAACATGTACTCAGTAATTGCCACAAATATAAACCAAACTAGTGTATTAATGGTCATGTACGTTCATTTCTACTGAACATGTACTCAGTAATTGCCACAAATATGACCCAAACTAATGTATTAATGGTCATGTATGTTCTCTTCAACTGAATATGTACTCAGTAATTGCCTAAATTATGACCCAAACTGATGTGTTATTGGTCATGGTCATGTTCTCCTCAACTGAACAGGTACTCAGTAATTGCTTTGAATATGACCCAAACTCATGTACTATTGGTCATGCTCTCTTCAAGTGAATATGTACTTAGTTATTGCCTCAAGTATGACCCAAACTGATGTCTTATTGGTCATGTTCTCTTCGAGTGAACATGTGCTCAGTAATTGCCTCAAATATGACCCAAACTGATGAATCATTGGTTCTGTTCTCTTCAACTGAGCATGTACTCAGCAATTAAATCAAATATGACTCAAACTGGTGTCTTACTGGTCATGTTCTCGTCAACTGATCATGTAATCAGTAATTGCCTCAAAAATGACCCAAACTGATGTCTTATTGGTCATGTTCTCGTCAACTGATCAAGTACTCAGTAATTGCCTCAAATATGACCCAAACTGATGAATCATTAGTCATGTTCTCGTCAACTGATCATGTACTCAGTAATCGCCTCAAATATGACCCAAACTTATGAATCATTAGTCATGTTCTCTTCAACTGATCATGTACTCAGTAATTTCCTCAATTATGACCCAAACTGATGTCTTATTGGTCATGTTCTCTCCAGCTGAGCATGTACTCAGTGATTGCCTCAATTATGACCAAAACTGACATAAAGTTAGTCATGTTCTCTTTAACTGAACATGTACTCAGTACTTGACTCAGTTTCGACCCAAACTGATGTCTTATTGGTCATGTTCTCTTCGAGTGAACATGTGCTCAGTAATTGCCTCAAATATGACCCAAACTGATGAATCATTGGTTCTGAGCATGTACTCAGCAATTGCATCAAATATGACTCAAACTGGTGTCTTACTGGTCATGTTCTCGCCAACTGATCATGTACTCAGTAATTGCCTCAAATATGACCCAAACTGATGTCTTATTGGTCATGTTTCGTCAACTAATCATGTACTCAGTAATTGCCTTCAATATGACCCAAACTGACGAATCATTAGTCATGTTCTCTTCAACTGATCATGTACTCAGTAATTGCCTCAAGTAAGAACCAAACTGATGTATCATTGGTCATGTTCTCTTCAACTGAACATGTACTCAGTAATTGCCTCAATTATGACCAAAACTGACGTAAAATTAGTCATGTTCTCTTCAACTGAACATGTACTCAGTAATTGCCTCAAATATGAACCAAACTGATGTCTTATTGGTCATGTCCTCATCAACTGATCATGTACTCAGTAATTGCCTCAAATATGACCCAAACTGATGAATCATTGGTCATGTTCTCTTTGAGTGAACATATGCTCAGTAATTGCCTCAAATATGACCCAAACTGATGAATCATTGGTTATTTACTCTTCAACTGAGCATGTTCTCAGCAATTGCATCAAATATGACCCAAACTGATGTCTTACTAGTCATGTTCTCTTCAACTGAACATGTACTCAGTAATTGCCTCAAATATGAACCAAACTGGTGTCTTACTGGTTATGTTCTCGTCAACTGATCATGTACTCAGCAATTGCATCAAATATGACCCAAACGTCTTATTGCTCATGTTCTCGTCAACTGAGCATGTACTCGGCAATTGCATCAAATATGACTCAAACTGGTGTCTTACTGGTTATGTTCTCGTCAACTGATCATGTACTCAGTAATTGCCTCAAATATGACCCAAACTGATGAATCATTAGTCATGTTCTCTTCAACTGATCATGTACTCAGTAATTTCCTCAATTATGACCCAAACTGATGTCTTATTGGTCATGTTCTCTCCAACGTAAAATTAGTCGTTCTCTTCAACTGAACATGTACTCAGAAATTGCCTCAAATATGACCCAAACTGATGAATCATTGGTCATGTTCTCTTCGAGTGAACATGTGCTCAGTAATTGCCTCAAATATGACCCAAACTGATGAATCATTGGTTATTTACTCTTCAACTGAGCATGTACTCAGCAATTGCATTAAATATGACCCAAACTGATGTCTTATTAGTCATGTTCTCTTCAACTGAACATGTACTCAGTACTTGACTCAGTTTCGACCAAAACTGATGTCTTATTGGTCATGTTCTCGTCAACTGATCATGTACCGGTACTCAGTAATTTCCTCAAATATGACCCAAACTGATGTATTATTGGTCATGTTCTCTTCAACTGAACATGTACTCAGTAATTGCCTCAAATATGACTTAAACTGATGTCTTATTGGTCATGTTCTCGTCAACTGAACATGTTCTCAGTAATTATTGCCTCAAATATGACTCAAACTGGTGTCTTACTGGTCATGTTTTCTTTAACTGAACATGTACTCAGTACTTGACTCAAATATGACCCAAACTGATGTATTATTGGTCATGTTCTCTTCAACTGAACATGTACTCAGTAATTGCCTCGAATATGACTAAAACTGGTGTACTATTGCTCATGTTCTCTTTACTGAACAATACTCAGTACTTGACTCAGTTTCGACCAAAACTGATGTCTTATTGGTCATGTTCTCGTCAACTGATCATGTACCGGTACTCAGTAATTTCCTAAAATATGACCCAAACTGATGTATTATTGGTCATGTTCTCTTCAACTGAACATGTACTCAGTAATTGCCTCAAATATGACTAAAACTGGTGTTTTATTGGTCATGTCCTTATCAACTGATCATGTACTAAGTACTCGACTCAGTGTCGACCCAAACTGATGTATTATTGGTCATGTTCTCTTCGAGTGAAGATGTGCTCAGTAATTGTCTCAAATATGACCCAAACTGATGAATCATTGGTTCTGTTCTCTTCAACTGATCATGTACTGAGTAATTGCCTCGAATATGACCCAAACTGATGTCTTATTTGTCATGTTCTCGTCAACTGATCATGTATTCAGTAATTGCCTCAAATATGACCCAAACTGATGAATCATTAGTCATGTTCTCTTCAACTGATCATGTACTCAGTAATTTCCTCAATTATGACCAAAACTGATGTCTTATTGGTCATGTTCTCTCCAACTGAGCATGTACTCAGTGATTGCCTCAATTATGACCAAAACTGGCGTAAAATTAGTCATGTTCTCTTCAACTAAACAGGTACTCAGTAATTGCCTCAAATATGAACCAAACAGATGTATCATTGGTCATGTTCTCTTCAACTGAACATGTACTCAGTACTTGACTCAGTTTCGACCCAAATTTATATCTTATTATTGTATGATTTTGGGTTGAACAAAGAAAAATTGACTAGAGTGGGATTTGAACCAACGACCTCTGGTTTAACGTGCCGGCGCTCTACCAACTGAGCTATCTAGCCCTATGTTGGCGGTCTCCCTATTTTGTCATTATCTTTGTTCGGGGGGTGCCAGTCAGAAAGCCATTCAACCGCAAACTGCCGTGTAGCCAGGGATCACACCCATACGATACAACCTGGGAAGCGGCAGCCGGGGATCACCTTAAGGGGATGCGACTTTTTTTTATATATCATACATCAAGTAATGGACCACAAGGGAAACTGACTGGGTAAATATTTAATGATTTTGGGTTGAACAAAGAAAAATTGACTAGAGTGGGATTTGAACCAATGACCTCCGGTTTAACGTGCCGGCGCTCTACCAACTGTTATTATTGTACTGTATTATATATGTATTATTGGTCATGTTCTCTTCCAGTGAACATGTGCTCAGTAATTGCCTCAAATATGACTCAAACTGATGAATCATTGGTTCTGTTCTCTTCAACTGATCATGTACTCAGTAATTGCATCAAATATGACTCAAACTGGTGTCTTACTGGTCATGTTCTCGTCAACTGATCATGTACTCATTAATTGCCTCAAATATGACCCAAACTGATGTCTTATTGGTCATGTTCTCGTCAACTGATCATGTACTCAGTAATTGCCCTTAAATATGACCCAAACTGATGTATTATTGGTCATGTTCTCTTTAACTGAACATGTACTCAGTACTAATTGCCTCAAATATGACCCAAACTGATGTATTATTGGTCATGTTCTCTACAACTGAACATGTACTCAGTAATTGCCCTTAAATATGACCCAAACTGATGTATTATTGGTCATGTTCTCTTTAACTGAACATGTACTCAGTACTAATTGCCTCAAATATGACCCAAACTGATGTATTATTGGTCATGTTCTCTTTAACTGAACATGTACTCAGTACTAATTGCCTCAAATATGACCCAAACTGATGTATTATTGGTCATGTTCTCTACAACTGAACATGTACTCAGTAATTGCGTCAAATATGAACCAACCTGATGTATCATTGGTCATGTTCTCTTCAACTGAACATGTACTCAGTACTTGACTCAGTTTCGACCCAAACATATCTTATTAGTCATGTTCTCTTCAACTGAACACAAACTCATTAATTGCTTCAAATATGATTCAAACTGGTGTATTATTGGTCATGCTCTCTTCAACTGATCATGTACTCAGTAATTTCCTCAATTATGACCAAAACTGATGTCTTAGCGGTCATGTTCTCTCCAACTGAGCATGTACTCAGTGATTGCCTCAATTATGACCAAAACTGACGTAAAATTAGTCATGTTCTCTTCAACTGAACATGTACTCAGTAATTGCCTCAAATATGAACCAAAATGATGTCTTATTGGTCATGTTCTCTTCGAGTAATTGCCTCAGTAATTGCCTCAAATATGACCCAAACTGATGAATCATTGGTTATTTACTCTTCAACTGAGCATGTACTCAGCAATTGCCTCAAATATGACCTAAACTGATGTCTTACTGGTTATGTTCGCGTCAACTGATTATGTACTCAGTAATTGCCTCAAATATGACCCAAACTGTTGTCTTATTGGTCATGTTCTCTGCAACTAATCATGTACTCATTAATTTCCTCAATTATGACCCAAACTGATGTCTTATTAGTCATCTTCTCTTCAACTGAACATTAACTCAGTAATTGCCTCAAATATGAACCAAACTGATGTATCATTGGTCATGTTCTCTTCAACTGAACATGTACTCAGTAATTGACTCAGTTTTGACCCAAACTTATATCTTATTGGTCATGTTCTCTTCAACTGAACACCAACTCAGTAATTGCTTCAAATATGACTCAAACTGGTGTATTATTGGTCATGCTCTCTTAAACTGAACATGTACTCAGTAATTGCCTCAAATATGACCCAAACTGATGAATCATTGGTTCTGTTCTCTTCAACTGATCATGTACTCAGCAATTGCATCAAATATGACTCGAACTGGTGTCTTACTGGTCATGTTCTCGTCAACTGATCATGTACTCAGTAATTGCCTCAAATATGACTCAAACTGATGTAATATTGGTCAAGTTCTCTTCAACTGAACACAAACTCAGTAATTGCTTCAAATATGGCTCAAACTGGTGTATTGTAGGTCACGTTCTCTTCAACTGATTATTGGTCAATGTTCTCTTCGAGTGAACTTGTGCTCAGTAATTGCCTCAATTATGACCCAAACTGATGAATCATTGGTTCTGTTCTCTTCAACTGATCATGTACTCAGCAATTGCATCAAATATGACTCAAACTGGTGTCTTACTGGTCATGTTTTCGTCAACTGATCATGTACTCATTAATTGCCTCAAATATGACCCAAACTGATGTCTTATTGGTCATGTTCTCGTCAACTGATCATGTACTCAGTAATTGCCTCAAATATGACCCAAACTGATGTATTATTGGTCATGTTCTCTTTAACTGAACTCAGTACTTGACTCAGTTTCGACCCAAACTGGTGTCTTATTGGTCATGTTCTCTTCGAGTGAACATGTGCTCAGTAATTGCCTGAATCATTGGTCATGTTGTCTCCAACTGAGTATACTCAGTGATTGCCTCAATTATGACCAAAACTGATGTAAAATTAGTCATGTTCTCTTCAACTGAACATGTACTGAGTAATTGCCTCAAATATGAACCAAACTGGTGTATCGATTGGTCATGTTCTCTTCAACTGAACATGTACTCAGTACTTGACTCAGTTTTGACCCAAACTTATATCTTATTGGTCATGTTCTCTTTAACTGAACACAAACTCAGTAATTGCTTCAAATATGACTCAAATTGGTGTATTATTGGTCATGCTGTCTTTAACTGAACATGTACTCAGTAATTGTCTCAAATATGACCCAAACTGATGAATCATTGGTTCTGTTCTCTTCAACTGATCATGTACTCAGTAATTGCCTCAAATATGACCTAAACTTTTGCTTATTGGTCACGTTCTCTTCAAGTGAACATGTAAATATGACCCAAATTGATTTCTTATTGGTCACGCTCTCTTCAAGTGAACATGTACTCAGTAATTGCCTCAAATATGACCCAAACTGATGTATTATTGGTCATGTTCTCTTTAAATGAACATGTACTGAGTAATCCTCAAATATGACCCAAACTGATGAATCATTGGTTCTGTTCTCTTCAACTGATCATGTACTCAGTAATTGCCTCAAATATGACCTAAACTTTTGCTTATTGGTCACGTTCTCTTCAAGTGAACATGTAAATATGACCCAAATTGATTTCTTATTGGTCACGCTCTCTTCAAGTGAACATGTACTCAGTAATTGCCTCAAATATGACCCAAACTGATGTATTATTGGTCATGTTCTCTTTAAATGAACATGTACTGAGTAATCCTCAAATATGACCCAAACTGATGTATTATTGGTCATGTTCTCTTCAACTAAACATGTACTCAGTAATTTTTTCAAATATGACCCAAACTGATGTCTTATTGGTCATGTTCTCGTCAACTGAACATGTTCTCAGTAATTATTGCCTCAAATATGACTCAAACTGGTGTCTTACTGGTCATGTTCTCTTTAAATGAACATGTACTCAGTACTTGACTCAAATATGACCCAAACTGATGTATTATTGGTCATGTTCTCTTCAACTGAACATGTACTCAGTAATTGCCTCGAATATGACTAAAACTGGTGTACTATTGCTCATGTTCTCTTTAACTGAACAATACTCAGTACTTGACTCAGTTTCGACCAAAACTGATGTCTTATTGGTCATGTTCTCGTCAACTGATCATGTACCGGTACTCAGTAATTTCCTCAAATATGACCCAAACTGATGTCTTATTGGTCATGTTCTTGTCAACTGATCATGTACTCAGTAATTGCCTCAAATATGACTGAAACTGATCAATCATTGGTCATTTTCTCTTTAGCTGATCATGTACTCAGTAATTTCCTCAATTATGACCCAAACTGATGTCTTATTGGTCATGTTCTCGTCAACTGAACATGTACTCAGTAATTGCCTCAAATATGACTCAAACTGGTGTCTTACTGGTCATGTTCTCTTCAACTGAACATGTACTCAGTAATTGCCTCAATTATGACCCATATTGATGAATCATTGGTCATGTTCTTTTGAACTGAACACAAACTCAGTAATTGCTTCAAATATGGCTCAAACTGGTGTATTGTTGGTCATGTTCTCTTCAACTGAGCACAAACTCAGTAATTGCTTCAAATATGACTCAAACTGATGAATCATTGGTCATGTTCTCTTTTACTGAACATGTACTCAGTAATTGCCTCAAATATAACCCAAACTGATGAATCATTGGTCATGTTCTCTCCAACTGAACATGTACTCAGTAATTGCCTCAAATATGACTAAAACTGGTGTATTATTGGTCATGTTCTCATTAACTGAACAATACTCAGTACTTGACTCAGTTTCGACCAAAACTAATGTCTTATTGGTCATGTTCTCGTCAACTGATCATGTACTCAGTAATTGCCTCAAATATGACCCAAACTGATGTCTTATTGGTCATGTTCTCGTCAACTGAACATGTCTCAAATATGACTCAAACTGTTGTCTTACTGGTCATGTTCTCTTTAACTGAACATGTACTCAGTACTTGACTCAAATATGACCCAAACTGATAAATCATTGGTCATGTTCTTTTCAACTGAACATGTACTCAGTAATTGTCTCAAATATGACTCAAACTGATGTAATATTGGTCATGTTCTCTTCAACTGAACACAAACTCAGTAATTGCTTCAAATATGGCTCAAACTGGTGTATTGTAGGTCATGTTCTCTTTAACTGAACACAAACTCAGTAATTGCTTCAAATATGGCTCAAACTGGTGTATTGTTGGTCATGTTCTCTTCAACTGAGCACAAACTCAGTAATTGCTTCAAATATGACTCAAACTGATGAATCATTGGTCATGTTCTCTTTGACTGAACATGTACACAGTAATTGCCTCAAATGTGACTAAAACTGGTGTTTTATTGGTCATGTTCTCTTTAACTGAACAATACTCAGTACTTGACTCAGTTTCGACCAAAACTAATGTCTTATTGGTCATGTTCTTGTCAACTGATCATAAACTCAGTAATTGCCTCAAATATGACCCAAACTGATGTCTTATTGGTCATGTTCTCGTCAACTGATCATGTACTCAGTAATTGCCTCAAATATGACCCAAACTGATGAATCATTGGTCATGTCCTCTTCAACTGATCATGTACTCAGTAATTTCCTCAATTATGACCCAAAATGATGTCTAATTGGTCATGTTCTTGTCAAGTGAACATGTACTCAGTAATTGCCTCAAATATGAATCAAACTGGTGTCTTACTGGTCATCTCCTCTTTAACTGAACATGTACTCAGTACTTGACTCAAATATGACCCAAACTGATGTATTATTGGTCATGTTCTCTTCAACTGAACATGTACTCAGTAATTGCCTCGAATATGACTCAAACTGGTGTATTATTGCTCATGTTCTCTTTAACTGAACATGTACTCAGTAATTGACTCAGTTTCGACCAAAACTGATGTCTTATTGGTCATGTTCTCGTCAACTGATCATGTACCGGTACTCAGTGATTGCCTCAAATATGACCCAAACTGATGTTTTATTGGTCATGTTCTCGTCAACTGATCATGTACTCAGTAATTGCCTCAAATATGACCCAAACTGATTTCTGGTCATGTTCTCGTCAACTGATCATGTACTCAGTAATTGCCTCAAATATGACCCAAACTGATGTTTTATTGGTCATGTTCTCGTCAACTGATCATGTACTCAGTAATTGCCTCAAATATGACCCAAACTGATTTCTGGTCATGTTCTCGTCAACTGATCATGTACTCAGTAAATGCCTCAAATATGACCCAAACTGATGAATCATTGGTCATGTTCTCTTCAACTGATCATGTACTCAGTAATTTCCTCAATTATGACCCAAACTGATGTCTTATTGGTCATGTTCTCGTCAACTGAACATGTTCTCAGTAATTGCCTCAAATATGACTCAAACTGGTGTCTTACTGGTCGTGTTCTCTTCAACTGAACATGTACTCAGTACTTGACTCAAATATGACCCAAACTGATGTATTTTTGGTCATGTTCTCTTCAACTGAACTAGTACTCAGTAATTGCCTTGAATATGACTAAAACTGGTGTATTATTGCTCATGTTCTCTTTAACTGAACAATACTCAGTACTTGACTCAGTTTCGACCAAAACTGATGTCTTATTGGTCATGTTCTCGTCACATATGGAAAAGTAGTCTCTTTTGCGCTAGATAATTAAACACGCACTCAAAGTACAGGCTGAAAATCAGTATCTCGACGCAAAATGCTTGGCCACGAAAAATTAAAAAGATATACAAGAACGGGGTGCTCGGCATTCTAATTTATATTAATTTGTCTTTAAAATCATTGTGATTTTATTTAAAATGATCACAATAACTCGTCGGACGGTCATGCAAAATGTTTTTCAAAATAACCCAAAACACCTTATTTTAGATAAATACTGTGTGGCCTACACGGCGCACTTCCAATAAATAACTCTGCACACCGATTTTGAGACGCCCTCATTCGTTAACTAAATCACTTGTGTAGGTGGGGTTTCCACCTTTTCCCACTGTAACTATTCTTTTACCTTGTGTATCAACTTTGCTGTGATTGGTTGAATATTTTCGTCGGACAGGATAAAACACGGTGAAAACATCAAAACTGTTTTCCAATCAAATGCGATGTAACTTCACACCACGGTATGGTTCAATGTATTACAATTTGACCTCTGTGTGTATACCACCCGCGCGCGCACGCACACAGTGTTAATGCACTGTGCATTATAAACACAGCGCGTTGATTTATTGAGACTTTTCCTATTAAACTTTTCCATATGACTGATCATGTACCGGTACTCATTAATTGCCTCAAATATGACCCAAACTGATGTCTTATTGGTCAGGTTCTCGTCAACTGATCATGTACTCAGTAATTGCCTCAAATATGACCCAAACTGATGTCTTATTGGTCATGCTCTCTTCAAGTGAACATGTACTCAGTAATTGCCTCAAATATGACCCAAACTGATGTATTATTGGTCATGTTCTCTTTAAATGAACATGTACTCAGTAATTACCTCAAATATGACCCAAACTGATGTATTATCGGTCATGTTCTCTTCAACTAAGCATGTACTCAGTAATTGCCTCAAATATGACCTAAACTTTTGCTTATTGGTCACGTTCTCTTCAAGTGAACATGTAAATATGACCCAAACTTATGTCTTATTGGTCATGTTCTTGTCAACTGATCATGTACTCAGTAATTTCCTCAATCATGACCCAAACTGATGTCTTATTGGTCATGTTCTCGTCAACTGAACATGTTCTCAGTAATTGCCTCAAATATGACTCAAACTGGTGTGTTACTGGTCGTGTTCTCTTCAACTGAACATGTACTCAGTACTTGACTCAAATATGACCCAAACTGATGTATTATTGGTCATGTTCTCTTCAACTGAACTAGTACTCAGTAATTGCCTCGAATATGACTAAAACTGGTGTATTATTGCTCATGTTCTCTTTAACTGAACAATACTCAGTACTTGACTCAGTTTCGACCAAAACTGATGTCTTATTGGTCATGTTCTCGTCACATATGGAAAAGTAGTCTCTTTTGCGCTAGATAATTAAACACGCACTCAAAGTACAGGCTGAAAATCAGTATCTCAACGCAAAATGCTTGGCCACGAAAAATTAAAAAGATATACAAGAACGGGGTGCTCGGCATTCTAATTTATATTAATTTGTCTTTAAAATCATTGTGATTTTATTTAAAATGATCACAATAACTCGTCGGACGGTCATGCAAAATGTTTTTCAAAATAACCCAAAACGCCTTATTTTAGATAAATACTGTGTGGCCTACACGGCGCACTTCCAATAAATAACTCTGCACACCGATTGTGAGACGCCCTCATTCGTTAACTAAATCACTTGTGTACATGTAGGTGGGGTTTCCACCTTTTCCCACTGTAACTATTCTTTTACCTTGTGTATCAACTTTGCTGTGATTGGTTGAATATTTTCGTCGGACAGGATAAAACACGGTGAAAACATCAAAACTGTTTTCCAATCAAATGCGATGTAACTTCACACCACGGTACGGTTCAATGTATTACAATTTGACCTCTGTGTGTATACCACCCGCGCGCGCACGCACACAGTGTTAATGCACTGTGCATTATAAACACAGCGCGTTGATTTATTGAGACTTTTCCTATTAAACTTTTCCATATGACTGATCATGTACCGGTACTCATTAATTGCCTCAAATATGACCCAAACTGATGTCTTATTGTCAGGTTCTCGTCAACTGATCATGTACTCAGTAATTGCCTCAAATATGACCCAAACTGATGTACTATTGGTCATGTTCTCTTTAACTAAACATGTAAATATGACCCAAACTGATGTCTTATTGGTCACGCTCTCTTCAAGTGAACATGTACTCAGTAATTGCCTCAAATATGACCCAAACTGATGTATTATTGGTCACGCTCTCTTCAAGTGAACATGTACTCAGTAATTGCCTCAAATATGACCCAAACTGATGTATTATTGGTCATGTTCTCTTCAACTAAGCATGTACTCAGTAAATATGACCCAAACTGATGTATTATTGGTCATGTTCTCTTTAAATGAACATGTACTCAGTAATTACCTCAAATATGACCCAAACTGATGTATTATCGGTCATGTTCTCTTCAACTAAGCATGTACTCAGTAATTGCCTCAAATATGACCTAAACTTTTGCTTATTGGTCACGTTCTCTTCAAGTGAACATGTAAATATGACCCAAACTTATGTCTTATTGGTCATGTTCTCGTCAACTGATCATGTACTCAGTAATTTCCTCAATTATGACCCAAACTGATGTCTTATTGGTCATGTTCTCGTCAACTGAACATGTACTCAGTAATTGCCTCAAATATGACTCAAACTGGTGTCTTACTGGTCATGTTCTCTTTAACTGAACATGTACTCAGTACTTGACTCAAATATGACCCAAACTGATGTATTATTGGTCATGTTCTCTTCAACTGAACATGTACTCAGTAATTGCCTCGAATATGACTAAAACTGGTGTATTATTGCTCATGTTCTCGTCAACTGATCATGTACTCAGTAATTGCCTCAAATATGACCCAAACTGATTTCTGGTCATGTTCTCGTCAACTGATCATGTACTCAGTAATTGCCTCAAATATGACCCAAACTGATGAATCATTGGTCATGTTCTCTTCAACTGATCATGTACTCAGTAATTTCCTCAATTATGACCCAAACTGATGTCTTATTGGTCATGTTCTCGTCAACTGAACATGTTCTCAGTAATTGCCTCAAATATGATTCAAACTGGTGTCTTACTGGTCATGTTCTTTTTAACTGAACATGTACTCAGTACTTGACTCAAATATGACCCAAACTGATGTATTATTGGTCATGTTCTCTTCAACTGAACATGTACTCAGTAATTGCCTCGAATATGACTAAAACTGGTGTATTATTGCTCATGTTCTCTTTAACTGAACAATACTCAGTACTTGACTCAGTTTCGACCCAAACTGATGTCTTATTGGTCATGTTCTCATCAACTGATCATGTACCGGTACTCAGTAATTGCCTCAAATATGACCCAAACTGATGAATCATTGGTCATGTTCTCTTCAACTGAACATGTACTCAGTATTTGCCTCAAATATGACTCAAACTGGTGTCTTACTGGTCATGTTCTCTTCAACTGAACATGTACTCAGTAATTGCCTCAAAGAAGACCAAAACTGATGTAATTTTGGTCATGTTCTTTTCAAGTGAACATGTATTCAGTAATTGCCTCAATTATGACCCAAACTGATGAATCATTGGTCATGTTCTTTTCAACTGAACATGTACTCAGCAATTGTCTCAAATATGACTTAAACTGATGAATCATTGGTTATGTTCTCTTCAACTGATCATGTACTCAGTAATTTCCTCAATTATGACCCAAACTGATGTCTTATTGGTCATGTTCTCGTCAACTGAACATGTACTCGGTATTTGCCTCAGAGAAGACCAAAACTGATGTAATATTGGTCATGTTCTTTTCAAGTGAACATGTATTCAGTAATTGCCTCAATTATGACCCAAACTGATGAATCATTGGTCATGTTCTTTTCAACTGAACATGTACTCAACAATTGTCTCAAATATGACTCAAACTGATGTAATATTGGTCATGTTCTCTTCAACTAAACACAAACTCAGTAATTGCTTCAAATATGGCTCAAACTGGTGTATTATTGGTCATGTTCTCTTTAAATGAACATGTACTCAGTAATTACCTCAAATATGACCCAAACTGATGTATTATCGGTCATGTTCTCTTCAACTAAGCATGTACTCAGTAATTGCCTCAAATATGACCTAAACTTTTGCTTATTGGTCACGTTCTCTTCAAGTGAACATGTAAATCTGACCCAAACTTATGTCTTATTGGTCATGTTCTCGTCAACTGATCATGTACTCAGTAATTTCCTCAATTATGACCCAAACTGATGTCTTATTGGTCATGTTCTCGTCAACTGAACATGTACTCAGTAATTGCCTCAAATATGACTCAAACTGGTGTCTTACTGGTCATGTTCTCTTTAACTGAACATGTACTCAGTACTTGACTCAAATATGACCCAAACTGATGTATTATTGGTCATGTTCTCTTCAACTGAACATGTACTCAGTAATTGCCACGAATATGACTAAAACTGGTGTATTATTGCTCATGTTCTCTTTAACTGAACAATACTCAGTACTTGACTCAGTTTCGACCCAAACTGATGTCTTATTGGTCATGTTCTCATCAACTGATCATGTACCGGTACTCAGTAATTGCCTCAAATATGACCCAAACTGATGAATCATTGGTCATGTTCTCTTCAACTGAACATGTACTCAGTATTAGCCTCAAATATGACTCAAACTGGTGTCTTACTGGTCATGTTCTCTTCAACTGAACATGTACTGAGTAATTGCCTCAAAGAAGACCAAAACTGATGTAATATTGGTCATGTTCTTTTCAAGTGAACATGTATTCAGTAATTGCCTCAATTATGACCCAAACTGATGAATCATTGGTCATGTTCTTTTCAACTGAACATGTACTCAGCAATTGTCTCAAATATGACTCAAACTGATGAATCATTGGTTGTTCTCTTCAACTGATCATGTACTCAGTAATTTCCTCAATTATGACCCAAACTGATGTCTTATTGGTCATGTTCTCGTCAACTGAACATGTACTCAGTATTTGCCTCAAATATGACTCAAACTGGTGTCTTATTGGTCATGTTCTCGTCAACTAAACATGTACTCAGTAATTGCCTCAGAGAAGACCAAAACTGATGTAATATTGGTCATGTTCTTTTCAAGTGAACATGTATTCAGTAATTGCCTCAATTATGACCCAAACTGATGAATCATTGGTCATGTTCTTTTCAACTGAACATGTACTCAACAATTGTCTCAAATATGACTCAAACTGATGTAATATTGGTCATGTTCTCTTCAACTGAACACAAACTCAGTAATTGCTTCAAATATGGCTCAAACTGGTGTATTGTTGGTCATGTTCTCTTCAACTAAGCACAAACTCAGTAATTGCTTCAAATATGACTCAAACTGATGAATCAGTGGTCATGTTCTCTTTAACTGAACATGTACTCAGTACTTGACTCAAATATGACCCAAACTGAAGTATTATTGGTCATGTTCTCTTCAACTGAACATGTACTCAGTAATTGCCTCAAATATGACCCAAACTGATAAATGATTGGTCATGTTCTCTTTAACTGAACATGTACTCAGTACTTGACTCAAATATGACCCAAACTGATGTATTATTGGTCATGTTCTCTTCAACTGAACATGTACTCAGTAATTGCCTCAAATATGACTAAAACTGGTGTAGTATTGGTCATGTTCTTTTTAACTGAACAATAGTCAGTACTTGACTCAGTTTTGACCAAAACCGATGTCTTAATGGTCATGTTCTCGTCAACTGATCATGTACTGGTACTCAGTAATTGCTTCAAATATGACCCAAACTGATGTCTTATTGGTCATGTTCTCGTCAACTGATCATGTACTCAGTAATTGCCTCAAATATGACCCAAACTGATGAATCATTGGTCATGTTCTCTTTAACTGATCATGTACTCAGTAATTTCCTGAATTATGACCCAAACTGATGTCTTATTGGTCATGTTCTGTTCAACTGAACACAAACTCAGTAATTGCTTCAAATATGGCTCAAACTGGTGTATTGTTGGTCATGTTCTCTTCAACTAAGCACAAACTCAGTAATTGCTTCAAATATGACTCAAACTGATGAATCAGTGGTCATGTTCTCTTTAACTGAACATGTACTCAGTACTTGCCTCAAATATGACCCAAACTGATGTATTATTGGTCATGTTCTCTTCAACTGAACAATAGTCAGTACTTGACTCAGTTTTGACCAAAACCGATGTCTTATTGGTCATGTTCTCGTCAACTGATCATGTACTGGTACTCAGTAATTGCTTCAAATATGACCCAAACTGATGTCTTATTGGTCATCTTCTCGTCAACTGATCATGTACTCAGTAATTTCCTGAATTATGACCCAAACTGATGTCTAATTGGTCATGTTCTCTTCAACTGAACAGTAATTGCCTCAAAGAAGACCAAAACTGATGTAATGTTGGTCATGTTCTTTTCAACTGAACATGTACTCGGTGATTGCCTCAATTAAGACCCAAAATGATGTATTATTGGTCATGTTCTCTCCAACTGAGCATGTACTCAGTGATTGCTTCAATTATGACCAAAACTGATGTAAAATTTGTCATGTTCTCTTCAACTGAACATGTACTCAGTAATGTGATGGAACAGGTTGTGCTGATTAGTAAACTCACTGCTACACTACAACCACTGCAGGTCATCCATGTGACGGAACAGGTTGTGCTGATAAGTAAACTCACTGCTGCACTCCAACCTCTGCAGGTCATCCATGTGACGGCAAAGGTAATGCTGATTAGTAAACTCACTGCTGCACTCCAACCACTGCAGGTCATTCATGGGACGGCACAGGTTGTGCTGATTAGTAAACTCACTGCTGCACTCCAACCTCTGCAGGTCATCCATGTCGGCACAGGTTTTGCTGATTAGTAAACTCACTGCTGCACTCCAACCACTGCAGGTCATCCATGTGACGGCACAGTTTGTGCTGATTAGTAAACTCACTGCTACACTCCAACCACTGCAGGTCATCCATGTGCTGGTACAGGTTGTGCTGATTTGTAAACTCACTGCTACACTCCAACCACTGCAGGTCATTCATGGGACGGCACAGGTTGTGCTGATTAGAAAACTCACTTCTACACGCCAACCAGGTCTGGTAATATAGTGCCTACTCATTACTAGATGTTATTTTTGCATTTATAAAACACATTTTCGCTGCTAAAACATAGGATTCGAACTGCCTCTAGCCACATGGCTAGCTCGGTCACGTCGATGGTCTAGGGATAAGACATCAGGGCCCAATTTCATGGCTCTGCTTACCCGGGAATTCTGCGCTTACAGAGCCCTTGTAGCATACAAATCTATGATACGTAAGCACAGAATTCCGCGGTAAGCAGAGCCATGAAGTTGGGCCCTGCTCTAGCAATGCAAAGGTCATGGAAGGTTCAAATCCCACCTGAGTGATTTGTTCAAAATACGCATGGCAATTTTGTATCAAACAATTTCCATTTTTATATTATACAAATATTTTGTTAAAATTAGCATTGAAGCAAATTTAAAACTTGGGACGATTTCCTACCTTCCACCCAGGTAGTACATGTAGTTAATAAGCAGGACAGTTCTTTTCAGAACTAAGTAGTCTCCCGAATTCTGAAATCTGAAATTCTGTAATCTATTTCGCAGCAGTAGAATATAATTATAGCAAGACAAGTTCTCAAAGGACCAAATCTACATGCAAAGTAGATACATGATGGTGTTACCGCAAACTGAAAATACATCCATATTTCCCTTATTTATTTTAGGGCATTTACTGCATCAGAAGCAAGATTGCTGAGAGTGGCAGTGGGATCCTTCCTGGACTTTCTCAATCTGACCATAGAGAGAATGGAACTGTTTGGCCCGCCAATGAAGAGGACAAGGGACAATAAGACAGCGAGATACATGACACAGAAAAGAGCATTGGTCAGTTTCTTCAGGATTTCAATAGGAAAAGGAGAAGGTACCAGTATTTCTGCTACTTTACTTTATTTGAAATCACTGTAAACTTATGCAAGTTCCCAGAAAGGTGTTGCGGTCTCACGGATCAAGTCCCATTTGCTGCAGGGTTAGGTCTTAAACTTCACTGCACACACATGTACATGTACATGCCTTGGAGGCCTTTCACTTTTATGTAAATACTACAGTGACGTCTTGGATATGAGTGTCCATTTCTGGGGCGGGAAATTTTCCACAATTCAAATCTTACTAGTAAGAAGCTACTAATCTCACCGGATTAACTATTCAAATCTTACTAAACACATCAACAAAAGTAAGTCCCCCCCTCGACAGTTCGTCATAACACCGTAAGGTAAAACATTTTACCAATACAACTAATTTACAAATTATTCTATGACATGTTTCCTAAGTGTTGTTGAAAAATGAAAGATGTCCATTAATTCATGGCTGAATGAGCTCAAATGGAAGACAAAAACTGCCTTTCTCAAAAGTCACAAAGGTTTAAGAATGGCTTCTTACTAATGGAAAAAAACACCTGTGGTTGAGTGCGCACTTGGCAAAATAGGGCAATCACATGGTTCAGTATGCCATTTAACAACTAATTCATAATCTGTTTGCAAGGTTTAAGTATCCGTTCAGAAAAATTTGTCCCCCCAACGTGTACGTAATTCGTAACGAAGTACCAAAAGCGTCAACCCCTTCGCCATATTGAAGAATTTAATGTGCCTCCATCAGATGCTTCTATCAAGGTCAAGTTGGAATGCCATGTTTTGGATGGCTATGTATCACTCCCTTCTTGTCTGAGATACGTTGAGATATTTAATTCTTCTCGGTCAAGTGTTGAAACACTACGCTTAGGCTAACATATACTTAAGTTGTTTCAAGCTAATGTTGTGCTGCCCTTAAATTTTCCCGAGCACATTTATGGCTGTCTCAAGAACTTGCCAACCTTATGATTTCTAATATGTGATTGATGATATCATATATGACTTAATTTCTGTCTAGGTTGCTAGGCTGGTTGTTTCTTTGGACAGAATGTGCTGCTTCCAGCTCGGATGATGAAAATGCCAACATGGAACATGAGAACATCGGTGAAGGTACGGAAACTGATGTTGAATTTTCCCAAAGCATGTTGATGTCCCAACCCTAAAAACTTCCCCAAGAGAATATTGATGAACGTATGCCAACATGTACTGTGGTGACATCAATGAAGGTATTTGCAGAACTTTTGAACCTGATAACCTAACCCAACCTAATGTGACAACACCCAAACTAACTTGAACAAGAGAATATCGATGAACGTATGCCAACATGGACTGTGGTGACATCAATGAAGGTATTTGCGGAACTTTTGAACCGATGACCTAACCGCATCCAACCTAATGTAACAACACTCAACTTAACAAGAACACTTGAACAAGAGAATACCGATGAACGTATGCCAACATGGACTGTGGTGACATCAATGAAGGTATTTGCGGAACTTTTGAACCGAAGACCTAACCCAACCGCATCCAACCTAATGTGACAACACCCAACTTAACAAGAACACTTGAACAAGAGAATACCGATGAACGTATGCCAACATGGACTGTGGTGACATCAATGAAGGTATTTGCAGAACTTTTGAACCGAAGACCTAACCCAACCGCATCCAACCTAATGTGACAACACCCAACTTAACAAGAACACTTGAACAAGAGAATACCGATGAACGTATGCCAACATGGACTGTGGTGACATCAATGAAGGTATTTGCAGAACTTTTGAACCGAAGACCTAACCCAACCGCATCCAACCTAATGTGACAACACCCAACTTAACAAGAACACTTAATTAGGGTTAGAATTAAATTTGAAAATTTGACCACACCCAAAAACGACTTGACCACACCCAAAATAGCTGTTCAGAAGCTGTAAGCAAATTTGACCACACCCAAAAAGAAGCTGTAGACAAAAATGATAAAATTGACCACACCCCAAAACGACCTGACCACACCCAAAAAATTTGACCACACCCAAAACCGACCTGACCACGCCCAAAAACGACCTGACCACACCCAAAAAAGCTGTATAGAAGCTGTAAGCAAATTTGACCACACCCAAAAACGACCTGACCACACACCCCAAAAAATTAAAAATAATAAAAGAAAAAATTGACCACACCCAAAAAAGCTGTATAGAAGCTGTAAGCAAATTTGACCACACCCAAAAACGACTTGACCACACCCAAAAAAGCTGTACAGAAGCTGTAAGCAAATTTGACCACACCCAAAAAAGCTGTACAGAAGCTGTAAGCAAATTTGACCACACCCAAAAACGACCTGACCACACCCAAAAAAGCTGTACAGAAGCTGTAAGCAAATTTGAAAATTTGAAATTAAATTAAAAATTAAAAAGAATAAAAGAAAAATTGACCACACCCAAAAACGACTTGACCACACCCACAAAATTCAAAAGAATAAAAGAAAAAAATTGACCACACCCAAAAACGACCTGACCACACCCAAAAAATTCAAAAGAAAAAATTGACCACACCCAAAAACGACTTGACCACACCCAAAAAATTAAAAAGAATAAAAGAAAAAAATTGACCACACCCAAAAACGACTTGACCACACCCTAAAAAATACAAAATAATAAAATAAAAAATTGACCACACCCAAAAACGACTTGACCACACCCAAAAAATTCAAAAGAATAAAAGAAAAAATTGACCACACCCAAAAACGACTTGACCACACCCACAAAATTCAAAAGAATAAAAGAAAAAAATTGACCACACCCAAAAACGACCTGACCACACCCAAAAACGACTTGACCACACCCTAAAAAATTCAAAAGAATAAAAGAAAAAATTGACCACACCCAAAAACGACTTGACCACACCCAAAAAATTCAAAAGAATAAAAGAAAAAAATTGACCACACCCAAAAACGACTTGACCACACCCACAAAATTCAAAAGAATAAAAGAAAAAAATTGACCACACCCAAAAACGACCTGACCACACCCAAAAACGACTTGACCACACCCTAAAAAATTCAAAAGAATAAAAGAAAAAATTGACCACACCCAAAAACGACCTGACCACGCCCAAAAACGTCTTGACCACACCTAAAAATTAAAAAGAATAAAACAAAAAATTTACCACACCCAAAAACCACTTCACCACACCCAAAAAATTCAAAATAATAAAATAAAAAAATTGACCACACCCAAAAACGACTTGACCACACCCAAAAAATTCAAAAGAAAAAATTGACCACACCCTAAAAAATTCAAAAGAATAAAAGAAAAAATTGACCACACCCAAAAACGACTTGACCACACCCACAAAATTCAAAAGAATAAAAGAAAAAAATTGACCACACCCAAAAACGACCTGACCACACCCAAAAACGACTTGACCACACCCAAAAAATTCAAAAGAAAAAATTGACCACACCCTAAAAAATTCAAAAGAATAAAATAAAAAATTGACCACACCCAAAAACGACTTGACCACACCCAAAAAATTCAAAAGAAAAAAATTGACCACACCCAAAAACGACTTGACCACACCCAAAAAATTCAAAAGAAAAAATTGACCACACCCAAAACGACTTGACCACACCCAAAAAATTCAAAAGAAAAAATTGACCACACCCTAAAAAATTCAAAAGAATAAAAGAAAAAATTGACCACACCCAAAAACGACCTGACCACACCCAAAAACGACTTGACCACACCCTAAAAAATTCAAAAGAATAAAAGAAAAAATTGACCACACCCAAAAACGACTTGACCACACCCAAAAATTTCAAAAGAATAAAAGAAAAATTTTGACCACACCCAAAAACGACTTGACCACACCCAAAAAATTCAAAAGAAAAAATTGACCACACCCTAAAAAATTCAAAAGAATAAAAGAAAAAATTGACCACACCCAAAAACGACCTGACCACACCCAAAAAATTCAAAAGAAAAAATTGACCACACCCAAAAACGACCTGACCACACCCAAAAAATTCAAAAGAAAAAATTGACCACACCCTAAAAAATTAAAAAGAATAAAAGAAAAAATTGACCACACCCTAAAAAATTAAAAAGAATAAAAGAAAAAATTGACCACACCCAAAAACGACTTGACCACACCCAAAAAATTCAAAAGAATAAAAGAAAAAATTGACCACACCCTAAAAAATTAAAAAGAATAAAAGAAAAAATTGACCACACCCAAAAAATTCAAAAGAATAAAAGAAAAAAATTGACCACACCCAAAAACGACTTGACCACACCCTAAAAAATTCAAAAGAATAAAAGAAAAAATTGACCACACCCAAAAACGACCTGACCACACCCAAAAAATTCAAAAGAAAAAATTGACCACACCCAAAAACGACTTGACCACACCCTAAAAAATTAAAAAGAATAAAAGAAAAAATTGACCACACCCAAAAACGACCTGACCACACCCAAAAACGACTTGACCACACCCAAAAAATTCAAAAGAATAAAAGAAAAAAATTGACCACACCCAAAAACGACTTGACCACACCCAAAAACGACTTGACCACACCCAAAAATTCAAAAGAATAAAAGAGAAAATTGACCACACCCAAAAACGACTTGACCACACCCTAAAAAATTCAAAAGAATAAAAGAAAAAATTGACCACACCCAAAAACGACTTGACCACACCCAAAAAATTCAAAAGAAAAAATTGACCACACCCAAAAACGACTTGACCACACCCAAAAATTAAAAAGAATAAAAGAAAAAAATTGACCACACCCAAAAACGACTTGACCACACCCAAAAATTCAAAAGAATAAAAGAAAAAATTGACCACACCCAAAAACGACTTGACCACACCCTAAAAAATTCAAAAGAATAAAAGAAAAAATTGACCACACCCAAAAACGACCTGACCACACCCAAAAAATTCAAAAGAAAAAATTGACCACACCCAAAAACGACTTGACCACACCCAAAAAATTCAAAAGAATAAAAGAAAAAATTGACCACACCCAAAAACGACTTGACCACACCCAAAAAATTCAAAAGAATAAAAGAAAAAAATTGACCACACCCAAAAACGACCTGACCACACCCAAAAAATTCAAAAGAAAAAATTGACCACACCCAAAAACGACTTGACCACACCCAAAAAATTCAAAAGAATAAAAGAAAAAATTGACCACACCCAAAAAATTCAAAAGAATAAAAGAAAAAAATTGACCACACCCAAAAACGACCTGACCACACCCAAAAAATTCAAAAGAAAAAATTGACCACACCCAAAAAAGTTGCAAGGAAAAAAGGAACCATTTTATGTTTTAGTTGTGGGTTGCGTTCCACTTGCGCGCATGTTTGCCGCCAATACATACGGTGTCGCCATCTTCATTACAGAGCGGCGCCATATTGACATTGCAATCGTATTTCTGAGGTGTTTCAGTGATTGACTCGCAGTCAGGAGGAGTTGAAGTACCTCACTTGTAAATCGCGACATTATTTGATGTCGCGATTTACAAGCGAGAACTAAAATATATATCTACAATACAGCAACAAACGATTGTGATCGTTGCAATCACTGAAACACCTCAGAAATACATTTGTTGCTAACGGTTGCCAGCATTGGAGGCACACAACTCATTCCACTCGAAATTGTCGGCAAACGATGGCAACGTTTGAGCAAGTGGAACGAACCGCTGGTTCAAAAAATCTGGAAATACCTTCATCGATTTCACCACAGTCCATGTTGGCATACGTTCATCGATGTTCTCTTGTTCAAGTATTCTTGTTAGGTTGGGTGTTGTCACATTAGCTTGGGTTAGGTCATCAGGTTAAGTTCTGAAACTACCTTCATTGATGTCACCGCAGTCCATGTTGGCATACGTTCATCGGTGTTCTCTTCTTCAAGTATAATTAATATAGCAAATTATCAAATTAAAAGCAATTTGAGATTTGAAAAACATTAGGTTGACAAATTTTTGAGGGTTGGAACATCAACATGCTTTGGGAAAATTCAAGAGACTCGTTAAGACAGGTTAAGTTCTGCAACTACCTTCATTGATGTCACCACAGTCCATGTTGGCATACGTTCATCCATGTTCTCTTGTTCAAAAATTCTTGTTAGGTTGGGTGTTGTCACATTAGGTTGGGTTCGGTCATCAGGTTAAGTTCTGAAACTACCTTCATTGATGTCACCATGGTCCATGTTGGCATACGTTCATCAGTGTGTTCTCTTGTTCAAGTGTTCTTGTTAGGTTGGGTGTTGTCACATTAGCTTGGGTTAGGTCATCAGGTTAAGTTCTGAAACTACCTTCATTGATGTCACCGCAGTCCATGTTGGCATACGTTCATCGGTGTTCTCTTCTTCAAGTATAATTAATATAGCAAATTATCAAATTAAAAGCAATTTGAGATTTGAAAAACATTAGGTTGACAAATTTTTGAGGGTTGGAACATCAACATGCTTTGGGAAAATTCAAGAGACTCGTTAAGACAGGTTAAGTTCTGCAACTACCTTCATTGATGTCACCACAGTCCATGTTGGCATACGTTCATCCATGTTCTCTTGTTCAAAAATTCTTGTTAGGTTGGGTGTTGTCACATTAGGTTGGGTTCGGTCATCAGGTTAAGTTCTGAAACTACCTTCATTGATGTCACCATGGTCCATGTTGGCATACGTTCATCAGTGTGTTCTCTTGTTCAAGTGTTCTTGTTAGGTTGGGTGTTGCACAACAGGTTAGGTGCAGTTAGGTTAGGTCATCAGGTTCGAAAGTTCTGCAAATACCTTCATTGAGGGTTTGGACATCAACATTCTTTGGGAAAATTCAAGAGACTGCACAAAAACGACTCGTGAACAAATTGAGAGTTGAAAACCATTAGGTTGGCAAGTTTTGGGGGACTAGACAACATGTGCTTTGGGAAATTAAGGTGGAACAACATTGGCTGGTTAATAATTTGAGAGTTGCGAAATCGTTAGGTTTGCAAGTCTTCAGGGACTTGAAAACATGCTTCGGGAAAAATTAAGAGACCGCAAATTATCAAATTAAAAGCAATTTGAGATTTGAAAAACATTAGGTTGGCAAGTTTTTGAGGGTTGGAACATCAACATGCTTTGGGAAAATTCAAGAGACTCATTAAGACAGGTTAAGTTCTGCAAACTACCTTCATTGATGTCACCACAGTCCATGTTGGCATACGTTCATCGGTGTTCTCTTGTTCAAGTGTTCTTGTTAGGTTGGGTGTTGCGCAAAAGGTTGGGTGCAGTCAGGTTAGGTCATCAGGTTCGAAAGTTTTGCAAATACCTTCATTGAGGGTTTGGATATCAACGTGCTATGGGAAAATTCAAGAGACAACATAAAAACGACTCATGAACAAATTGAGAGTTGAAAACCATTAGGTTGGCAAGTTGTTTTGGGGGACTAGACAACATGTGCTTTGGGAAATTAAGGTGGAACAACATTGGCTGGTTAATAATTTGAGAGTTGTGAATTCGTTAGGTTTGCAAGTTTTCAGGGACTTGAAAACATCCTTCGGGAAAAATTAACAGACGGCAAATTATCAAATTAAAAGCAATTTGAGATTTGAAAAACATTAGGTTGGCAAATTTTTGAGGGTTGGAACATCAACATGCTTTGGGAAAATTCAAGAGACTTGTAAAATTTACTCGTGAACGAATTGAGAGTTGAAAACCATTAGATTGGCAAGTTTTTGGGGACTGACAACAGGTGCTTTGGGCAAATTTATAAGATGCTTGTTTTTGATTTTTGGATGTTTTTTTTGTAAACCCGTTGCTTTTTTTAAATAAGTAATTCGATGTACATTGCTATGTTTTTAAATTTGTAATTGTAAACTTTGTAGCAATTTAGCCCCTGGGCTACAAATGCATTGTTTTAATAAACCAGAAATAATAATAATAATAATAACATCAGTTTGAGTACCTTCACCGATGTTCTCATGTTCCATGTTGGCATTTTCATCATCTGAGCTGGAAGCAGCACATTCTGTCCAAAGAAACAACCAGCATAGCAACCTAGACAGAAATTAAGTCATATATCAATCACATATTAATAATCATAAGGTTGGCAAGTCATAAATGTGCTTGGGAAAATTTAAGGGCAGCACAACATTAGCTTGAAAACAATTTAAGTATATGTTAGCCTAAGTGTTCTGTTTGAACATTTGACTGAGACGAATTGACTATCTCAACATACCTCAGACAAGAAGGGAGTGATGCATAGCCATCAAAAACATGGCATTCCAACCTTGATAGAAGCATCTAATGGAGGCACATTAAATGCTTCAATATGGCGAAGTGGTTGACGTTTTTGGTACTTCGTTACAAATTACGAACACGTTGGGGAACAAATTTTTCTGAACGGATACTTAAACCCTTGCAAACAGATTATGAATTATCGCTTATGTATTGTTGTATGGAATATGAGAGCCAAACAAAAGCCCTTTTCAAAACCACGGCTTCTGCTTGGTCTCAAGCTTAGGCTCCATCAGTTATTTTGAAAATGTGTGGTTTTGGTACAGGAAGTCTAAGCCAGAACCCAAGTCACCAGCCAGGGTTTCGAAAAGGGCCTACAAATTCGTTAGTGAAACGTTACACGTTGCGACACAGCAGCAGCGTGGTTGGATAGAGTCGAAGATGTTGATGAGAAAAGGAACGGTATGTGAAAAGCAAACGCTGGGTTCCGAATGCAAAGGAGGTGTATTTAGTTTGGTTTATTGTTCATATTCAATGTCGCCATGTTTCAAATTTCACTATGAAAGAGTATCAAATAACATGATATTTTACACCATTTTAACTTGAGGTTAGAGACTTTTTCTCCCACTCTCATAAGGATGTACGATGTATGTCTTAAAAAATGAGTGGATCACAAAATGAATTTTACCTTGGATTTTTATCCGTCATTCTCATTGTAAGGCCTAGAAATTTAAAGTAACATCCTACATGTACATTGCTTCATCCTTCCTTCTTTCGGATGTGTATGACATAAAGTAATTATTTATTATCAATAGCTCTAGTAGAATCAACGTTTTTCAAAAGCAAACTTTAAAAAATTAAAAATCACAGACCTACAACATGTACATGTAGGGTCTCCAAGGTCAAACTCAGTTTTGTGATGCACTCATTTTCCAAAGGATAAGGTCCTCACGGGGGAAGGGGGAAGGGGGGGCTAATAGGGGGGTGACCTAGGGACTTGTTGTCAACCTGATGTTTTTCATAAACAAACTTTTCAACATAAAAAGCAGGGTTTGCCCTTAACATGTTTAGTGACTGGCCAGCAGGACCAGTTAGCTTGTCATTTTACTAGTCCATTGGCTTTTTCACTCGTCAATCTTTCAAATGAAATAGGGATGCTTTTCAACACTGAATTAGCCAGCCAGACCACTTGGAGAGAATTCTGACTGGTCCTCAGGTGTTTTAACTGGCATTTGTCCAGCGGACACTGAAAAAGTAGCCTCTATGACCTCTTTGTAATTCCAGGCCTACACACAACATGTACACGTATGCAGTTAAAATTGTCAATGCATCAAACAAATACAGTAGTCATAGAGACAAATAGAAAGCTATGTCAACAAACAAATTTGATGTAGCTCTACGTACATGCATGTATAGGACTCTTCGTCTGTGCTGTACACAGATGCAGAGTCCTAGATAAGAGGGTCTGTTTCTGGGGCAGGATATTTTAAGAGCTCCATACATGTAAATCAAATCTTACCTGTAAGAAGTTACTTTATTCTTCTGTCTTTACTTGGTCACTGGCACTGGCACTGGTGATATGTGCATGCAGACACTAAAAGTTATTGTTTATTGTTTATTGTTATTGTTTTAGCCAAGCAGTTGTTATTTTTCATGGATTGCCAACCAATAGTATTTATTCGTTGGCTTTCTTGGTGACTCAGGGAGGGGCTAATTAGAATATCAGAAGGGCATGCATTTGCCAAATTCGGGGAGTGACCCCCAAGTAACAAAGGACAAACTGGATTGCAGTTGTATTGCACCAGGAGGAACAGTGGACGACTTTAGGTGGGAGAACTGGATTGGATCGTCGGAATCGGGACCTAAAGGACTTTTTTTAGGGGAAGGTTTGGCATGGCATACAGAGATACATGTATTGCATTAATAGGGACCGGAACCCAGGGGCTTGCTCCACTGAGACGACACCACTAAACACAATGCCATCTCACTCCAAATGGGGCTTTGGATTTATTATAATTTAGAACAGAACAAAAATGGAAGGCTTTCTGTGAGAGTTACAGGACCAACATAGTTAATGGCCTGACATTTCGACCCTAGCAGGACTCTAGCAGGACTCTGCTAGGGTCGAAATGTCAGGCCACTAACTTTTTTTAAATAATAATAATAATAATACGTAGTTCTTATACAGTGCTTTATATCACACCTGATGGGCGTCTCAAAGTATTATTACATGTATTTTGTCCTGCAAGGTACATGTATGCGGAGCTGCGTTTGAAGTATGAGACCTTCTTCCTTTACATAGGCTCTTTTCGAAACGACCGGCTTCGGCTTGGATTCGGCTTCAGGCTCCGTTCTCTCGTCTGGATCCCTGAACGCATAGCACGCGTATAGTCAAACATCCGAGGGGCCTAGCTAGCCTGAAGCCGAATCCAAGCCGAAGCCGGTCGTTTCGAAAAGGGCTATAGCACCATGTAATGGTTTACAAGATGATGTGGTGCAACATGCAGCCAATCAAATCAGGATTACTGGGGCAAACTCCTCTTTACGGTAAGTGCACTAGGTTCTTTTACGTACAACACAGCATTTTGTACATACATGAATAACCCACCCACATACATGTTGTATATATTTAATGCAGCTTCTAAGGAACCACCAACCCATACATGTAACCTTTAAGGAAAACATATTTCTATAGACCTTTATCACGGTGCGGCCATCTTGATTTTCTCCCCCTTAAACCAATGTAAAAAACCTTAGTCTTGAATGGAAAAATAGTCTGGTTCCTTTTTGTACAATGAATATTAGCATTCATTACTATTATTGGATGAAGGGAACATGACCAAGATGGCGGCAGTGTGATAAAGGTCAATATCATGTTTAATGGTAACGCGGCCTTGAAAATAGGCAAATTTCACAATTCCAAGATGAAAAAATGGCAAAACACCCTTCTGGCTGAATGGACTAACGCTGGACAGAAGAGCAAAGCCGGACAACAACCAAGTTCCATTTCACTAGAGAAGGATCACTGGATCCATTCACAACTGAAGTGAGGGCGGAACACATCGCCAAGACAATCCAGATTGTACCTAGTAAAAGATTGCATGGATGATGCAGAGTTTCCCTGAGGAACAACAGATGGAGTTACTCACTGGTATTTAACCAGTAAGTGACAATTGGAGCACCACTGTACAGTGGATGAGAGTCATTCGACAGTACACATCAACATCAACGTTTTCCCCAAGTTTCAAGTGATAAAACGTTATACTTTTCTAATTACACTAATTAGCACAAGGAACATTTTCCCAAACTATCGATTTTGCGTTTTCACGAACAGCAACATTTAAATTTGCCAATTGTTACACTGAAGTACATAGCGCTGGCACGGTGCCAACAAAGGCTACTCTGCGTTTTCAGTTTTCACGAAGGGACAATTTGTATGACCTATATAAATTTTAGTTTTCACAAACAGACACTCGTCGTTTACGCATTGGTTTGTATACGACGTGCTCACGACGCGCTGCACACAGACCTCGTTTTGAAGAATCACGAAGGGAAACTTGTGTTTAACAGTTAATTACTCAATAATGAAACAAACTATAATTAATATAGCAATAGATTTGCATGATTTAAGATCTCCACTTTTATGCTTGGAAAAATGTAAGCGTTTCAATAAAAAACAGTGTCCGAAACAGTGATTTCAAAAATAGCTTAACTTCAAACGTAGATTTCTCCAAACATGAAAGTTTTGTGGAATGGCCTAAATTGCCTCTTCGTGAAAACAGTGACGAGATGCTGAGAAAGGCTTCAGGCCTGAAATCTTTCTCAGATTCAAACATTTTAGTGAGAAATTACCTCTATCTCAAAAACCACATTTTTCAGAGGGAGTCGTTTCTCACAATGTTTTATAGTATCAACAGCTCTCCGTTGCTCGTTACCAAGTAAGTTTTTATGCTAATACATATTTTGAGTAATTACCGAACATGTCCAGTGCCTTTAAAGGCAATTAGATTAACTTCCAATCAAGCAACATAGTTTTCAAAATAACGAATGTTAAAAGTGTCTTCAAAACAAAGCCCATTAATTTCGGCCCTATCATCGTACCGTATCACTCTGTTAGACCTGGTCTCCGCTAAAGTTCAGACTTTTAAATATCCTTCTACATGTAGATAACAAGTCGAATGAAAACTAGAACTAGTTTTCAATACATGCTAGACTTGAACAGTCTACAATGTAATAGATCTATTGAATCCTTTGAGGGCAATATTACTAACTGAGCAAACATTATTACTTACACTTTCAACAAATGCCCTTCCAGCTGCAACTGTTTGGTAACTTCTCTCCTTGGCTCTTTATCAACTCTCAAAGTGTTGAAGGCAATTTCCGCTTCCCTTACTGTAGCAAATGGAATCGTCAAGTCACTGTTGAGAGATAATTAAACGGTTACAATAAAGACAAAGTAGGATTGTATACATGTACATGTAAAAGGTATAATACATGTACTTTATAACACTACCAATTTTTTAAAGGGGGTCTATACTTCTGATAAGATACAGAACACAAAAGCTCACAGATTCACACTAAACTTACATGGTTTAAAGATAATGATAGTTGAAAGCTTCCCTTGAAATATTACTGGCCGAGGTGCTGTAGTTTTTGAGAAATGAGTAAAACAAATTCACGAAAAGACTTTTCGTCTCAAAAGACGAAAAGTCTTTTTTGAAGACAATTCGTTGAATGCTGCCCTCACACATCCGATAATAGTTGTACATGTTCAGTTGGAAAGAATCGCAAATGGGCTCATGTCATGTTTCCTCGTACCCAGTAAAACAGGAGAATATCTATGTTTGTGTTTGTTGTGTATAAGTGAGCACAGATTCTGCGCGTGCGAGGTTGTTTGGGAGTTGCTGTGTGCGGCTACGGCCCCTGTACACTGGCGTCGTCGATACACAAAATCTTTGCAATCTTCGTAAGTTATGTACCATGGTTTTTATTGATGTTAGAGTCTGAAAGGTCAATTTACTAGATCTAAAATGGATTCAACGATTGCCAATGAGCCCAGGAAGAAAATTGGGAAGCCAAAGTTGACAAAAGTGCCCGGTAACGACCAAAGAAGAAAACTTCAAAAAGTTGTAACTTTCAGCATGAAACTTCCTGTGTCAGTGATACAGCGCCGGAGAAGTAAAGCCATGGTCTTTCGAACGCTGACCTGGCGATATTGCTGCTACATGTAGATTATGCACACACAGAAGTGAGTTTTCTTCATATAGGCCCTAAATCTTGCTTATTAAAAAATTAATACCAATGTGACCAGTCTGGGTTGACCAGAAATCTTGACTTAGGCCAGGGGTAAGGCCTATGTTTTTTGTGTCATGAGGGATGATGACCCTGGGAGGATCTTAGCAAGACTGGTCGCCAAGCCACCACCCCCCAATCAATTGCATAATAAAGCGACGCGATTTTACTAGATTTTGATTTACTTACTGATCTTTTAACCATATCTACAAAAGACCCATTCACAGAGTTTGTTTAGGGTAGTCTGTGCTTCAACAATTTTATACAGATTTCTTAAATGACAGAAGATGATTGTTTTTAAACATGAACTTAAATCTCCTCAAAGTTCCCTGAGAAAAAATCATCAAGGACATTGTGAATTTAAGTGGCAGTTTTTAAACCGGTCAAACCGTTTTATAAGCCATTGATTAATGATGTACAAATTGGGTTTTTAAGTTAAAGCTCAAACTCTCATAATTGTGGTTAGGCCTATCAGTTTGAGTCCATGGGGGTTCTGACCCCTTCCAGGTCCCCTAGACATCCCTGTCAGGATTTAGGGGTATTCATTCTTTTAAAATTTTGAGGGAACTAAATTTTGAACAGAACTATAAACCATCAAATAACAACTTAAACCATTCTGTGTCTTTTAAAACCAGTGTACTGACCAAAATGGGTCTGGGAAGGTTGACCTCATCTTCAGAATGACATGAAACTACTGCTCAGTAGACATTTGGTGATTAATATGGGGCATGGTGTACCCCCCCCCCCAATCTCAGGAATTCTTAAGAGGATTTTAGGGTGGGGGGAGGTAGTTCTGTACAACAGGAAAATATTGTGTTAAATTGAGGGATCATTTGGGGGAGGGGGGCTTCTGTCCAAGAGAAAAATAGTGTGTTAAAGTATGGGAACATTTGGGGGGATACCCTCTGCCTCATATTGGGCATGGTATATAAGTACAGACAGTCTAGCATGACTGGGAGAGCTATATAATCACGTGAGAGCAGTCTCCCCAGACAGCAGCAGTCGTTAATTAGAATGCATTGGGGCCAGGATTGTGGCAAGGAGTTTAAACAAAACAAGTCAAAAGTATTTTGTCATTAAACAGTGTATACCAATGGCATACATTTATAAAATATAAGATGTGATTATTTTACATTCATATATTTCATAGACAATCAAACATGGTGCAATGTTTTATATTTTGCATACATGCAGCACATTCAAATATTTTGAAAATTAAGATTCTTTAACAGTAGGTGCATTAAACAAATTTGGTGGTGGCAATGGCTGTGGTGGATTTTGTTGAGTTTCCCCAAAAAGAACTCCAGGATTCATGTCCATTGTTTGATTGTTTGTTTGATTGATTACATCTCACAACTCTCGTCCTCTGTCATAATTGTGCAATGTCTTCTTGCATTGAAATTTGTTTTAGTGTGAAGATAATGTATTTCATTATGGACTGTTGTTCAAAATAACTAAAACTACCCAAAATGGATGCATGATATTAACAACAGGGTTCAGTTTCTCTTTCAGCAGTCATTAGTTGTGTATGTATGTATGTATGTTTGTATTCTTAACTTTGTTATGTGTATTACAGTAACCTAATAAATACAAGTAAATTATATTGATAGTTATTGTTAGTGATGATGATGATTTTTATTGTAGTTTTTATTGTAGTTATTTTCATTCGGTTATAAGGTGGTACGATTATGTCAGACACAATTCTCAAAAAAAAATTCTCGACTAAAAATCTGAACAGATGTCCAAAATGAATTGCGCGTGACTTCTGTTGGACGCGCAACGGAAATCAGGTGCAATCCATTCTGGACATCGATTCGGATTTTTAGCCGAGAATTTCTAAAAAATCTGAAGACTAGTAAGGCTGAAACTTCTACAGGTAAATTGTGTTACAGACAGCTTCATTCACAGTGAGTAGCGATTCATACAATGGCCCAAAACCAGAAGTATAGACCCCCTTTAATGCACCAAAATACACATACAAAGTACAAATCGTCGCTCGGACAACGAGGTGACCTATCTTGTCCACAGCACACACAAAACGACATGTTTGGAGAAAATCGCGGTTGTACTATTTTTCAAACTGCTGTTTCGGAGTCTGCTTACTATTTTTTTTTTTTAAGACAAAATAAAGCTGACTACTTTATTTGGGGTGTTGGTAAAAGTCGGAGGTCGGAGCTAGCCAGAGCTACCCGGAGGTTGTGTTTATTACGAGATATGTCATTAAAAATAACTACTCACGCACTCCAAATGTTTTTCAGAAGGTTCTCAGGCAGTATGTAAGGTTAAGATTTACTTTTGTTCCAAATGGGACGGGTAAATTAGCAAAAATATCGGTCCACAGGGCCGAGCTAAGCCGAGTTCACACCGTACGTTCGGTTCGTACGTGCAATATAAAGACCAGTACCCATCAGCACCAACCTCCTCCCCATGGTTTAATTTATTTCCAACAATGTACCTCGCACAGCTAGCTTGACACACCTTGAGGACGAGGTTGCATCGGAACGCCCTCAAGCGAAAGGTAATGAACGTACTGTGCGGAGACCAAGAGAGATGACTGAGTGTTTTGTCCAATATTTTAAATTATTTAGCCTAGATGGTAAAAGCCGGAGCTATACTTTTATTTCTTTATTCCTCTTCGGAAAAATACCAAAAAATCACAAACCAATCTCCATATATGTGACCTCAATTATATTAAATTGAATCACGTTTTTAAATCACAGAAATGGATCTAAAACACGTCTTTTTGACAGCCCGTCCTTACAGGGCTATGCTGTGTACACCACACCGTCGTGTGATACACGCACAATGCATAAACCCGTAATTCGCCTACATGGTAAAAGCCGGAGCTATACTTTTATTTCTTCATTCCTAATCAGAAAATTACTAAAAAATCACAAACCAATCTCCATTTATGTGACCTCAATAATATTAAATTAAATCATGTTTTTAAATCAAGGAAATGGACCTAAAACACGGCTTTTTGACAGCCCGTCATTTACAGGGCTATGGCTGTGCACACCACACCGTCGTGTGATACACGCACCATACACTGTACATGAACCAATACTTATTTAGCCTAGATGTTAAAAGCCGGAGCAATACGTTTTTTTCTTCATTCGTCTTCGGAAAATTACCAAAAAATCACAAACCACTCTCCATATATGTGACCTCAATAATATTAAATTAAATCATATTTTTAAATCACGGAAACGGACTCTAAACACGTCTTTTTGACAGCCCGTCCTTACAAAGTTCATTTGGAGTGAGTGAGTAGTCGTTTTAATTGATATATCACGTAATAAACGCAACCTCCGGCTAGCTCCGGCTAGCTCTGACCTCCGACTTTTACCAACACCCTTTATTTGTATGAAAGAACAGTCATGTGTTTTCATTCCTGCAACTTTTTTAATTAGTAATTAATAGCGAACTAAACACATGCGTCACTTCGTAAAAATGAATGAGTTTTGCACGCCGAGCGCTGTGTACAAACCCAATGCATATTGAGACCTACATGTATCGCGATAGGTCACTTCGCGAAAATATTACGCTTCCAGATAGGTCACTTCGTGAAAATGCAAATGTCACACACAAGTGCCTGAACTACACGCGCTGCAGCGCTTTGTATGAGCTTGGAAAGGGTGCTTTTGTTAGCGGACAAGGGACGCTGAGAAGAAGAAGAAGAAGTACTAGACTTATCTTGTTTGTAAATTACAAACAAACGGTGTTCGGTTTGTTTTTATAATTTGGTTTTAACCCTTTCCCGATCTGTTTGAAGCACTGTATACTCAGTACTTTTGAGAGTTTTGTAAAAAAACAACAACAAAAAAACATAAATTAAAAACAACTAGAGATTGAGTTTTTGTCATGTGACAAAAACAAGGTGTTCGTGGGGAGTGATTGAATGAATAAACATTCTACCTGATCAATCCAATGCCTGGTCCAGGAGTTATGAATTTTTCAAAAAAATTAACATCAACTTCCGGTTTGGACCGGAAGTCAAGGTCAAATAGGGGTCACATTTTGTGTAGCGCGTTTAGTTTATGAAGATGATTTAGATGATGTATGGATTGTAAACCTCCAACTATTTGTTGAAACATTAACTTTCACTTTCCGGTTTGAACCGGAAGTCAAGGTCAAATGAGGTCACAGTGTGTAGCGTTTCTTAAATCTTTGGAGCCCTTTCTGATGATGTACAGATGATAAAAATCCAATGTGTGGTTCAGGAGTTCTGATTTTTTCAAATATTAAATTTCATCTTCCGGTTTGAACAGGAAGTAAAGGTCAATTGGGGTCACATTCTGTGAATCGTTTGTTAAGTTATTACATACTTGTCCAATGATGTATAGATTGTAAAAATCCATTGTGTGGTTCAGGAATTATGAATTTTGAAACATTAAATTTCAACTTCCGCTTTGAACCGGAAGTCAGGGTCAAACGGGGTCACAATAAGTGTAGAGTATTTTAGGTTTTATAAAGACCTTTCAGATGATGTATAGATTGTAAAAATCCAATGTGTGGTTCAGGAGTTACGAATTTTTCAAGTATTACATGGATTATCTTTATGCCGGGGTGCGCAATATACAAGGTGACATGCAGCGATGCTAAATGTATTCCTACATGTAGTTGATGTAAACTGAACTACACGTTCTACGTACATGTATCTGTACACGTCAAAGTGGGTCAACACAAACGTGCGCTTTAATGCCGGTGGACGAGATCAAAATGGGGTCATGTCTGCGAGGCGTTTACGGAGTTGTTAACGACCTTTCCGATGATGTGTCGATTGTAAGAATCCATTATGTAGATCAAAAGTTATGATTTTTTGAAATAATAAACTCTGAATTTTAATAACTCAAGAAAGGCTGACGTCATGACGTAACTCAAACGGTTTCTTCTCCTAATGAATATCTAACTGTGTGTGAAGTTTCAAGTTCATACGAGTTTGGGAAAGGTGCTTTTGTTAGCAGACAAGGGACGCTGAGAAGAAGAAGAAGAAGAAGTATGAAGAAAAAGAAAAAAAAAACGAACAAAAATAAGAGGTGTTCCGGGCTGTTGGCCCGAACACCTAATTAAACTGAAGTAAAGATCATAGGGGGTCAAACTCTGTGTAAGATTTTAAAAATACTACAGGGTCTTTCACATGATCCAAAGATCTTGTGTTTAGCAATTATGGTTCTCCAGATATGATTTTTCTAAATATTAAACATTGATTTAATGTTATAACATCATCGATGACGTCACCATCCCGAAAACCTATATGTGAAGTTTGTGAAGTTTCAAGTTTATATGTGCTTGAGAAGGTGCTTTTGTTAGCGGAAAAGCAATTGGGAGAAGAAGAAGAAGAAGTATTAAGAAAAAAAAGAAACAAAATGAAATGTAAAAGTTCATCTTTCGGTTTGAACCGGAAGTCCAGTTCAAATGGGGCCAAACTCTGTGTAGCGCTTGTGAAGTTGTAAAAACTCAATACCCAAGGATTTTATAACTGAACAAAGTTTGAAAATCGGTTGTAGTTCTTGAGATATGGTGTCACTTCCGTTTGACCCGGAAGTAAAGGTCAACATGGGGTCACGGTACCCAAGGCTAATCTCCAATGCCCAAGGAGTCTATAACTGAAAAAAGTTTGAAAATCGGTTGTGTAGTTCTTGAGATATGGTCCCTCTTCCGGTTGACCCGGAAGTAAAGGTCAACAGTGGGTCACGGTTACCCAAGGCTAATCTCCAATGCCTAAGGAGTCTATAACTGAAAAAAAGTTTGAAATCGGTTGTGTAGTTCTTGAGATATGGTCTCACTTCCGGTTGACCCGGAAGTAAAGGTCAACATGGGGTCACTGTTACCGAAGCTAATCTCCAATGCCCAAGGAGTCTATAACTGAAAACAGTTTGAAAATCGGTTGTGTAGTTCTTGAGATATGGTCCCATTTCCGGTTGACCCGGAAGTAAAGGTCAACATGGGGTCACGGTTACCCAAGGCTAATCTCCAATGCCCAAGGATTTTATAACTGAAAAAAGTTTGAAAATCGGTTGTGTTGTTCTTGAATTATGAATTTTTCAAAAATCTGACATTTGATTGTTAGCGAGGTTTGCACGGACGGCTGTTTTAGAGACTAACAAAGCGTAATGTCAAAATCAGGTTGCGCGAACCTTGAAAAGAGACTAGACTTACAAGCACGTTTGAAGGACTTTGAACCTTGCGGTTGATTGAATGGAGCAAGCAGCCGCTCACCCTCTAATTGGTTTAGATCGCGTATTGTGTGTTTTCAATGCAGTTTTATTCCCGCGGTTTGACAGTGGGTCAATGTATACCCGATTTCAACCATAAGTGAAGGTCAAAAAGGTAACATTTCTGTGGAAAAGTTTGCGGAGTAAGAACAACATATAACCTGATGTAAAAATTGTGACTAAAGTATAAGTAGTTCTTGAGATATGATTTTTTGAATCGGAAGTCAAGGTCACATGGGGTCACACTCTGTGTGGCGTTTTTTGAGTTTCCAGAGGCCTTTCCGATGATGTATAGATTGTGAAAATCCACTGTGTGGTTCATGAGTTATGATTTTTTCAAATATTAAACTTTGATTTAACGTAATTCGACACCTGGTGACGTCATCATGACGTAACTAAAGCGGTTTCATCTCCTAATAGATACCTAACTATATGTGAAGTTTCAAGTTTATATGTGCTTGGGAAGTGTGCTTTTGTTAGCGGAAACGCGACGGGGAGAAGAAGAAGAAGAAGTACTAGACTTAACTTTTTGTTGATAACAAAAATAAGGTGTTCGGTCGGATTCGGAAGTTTGGAAGGGGTTTAAACTTCCATTGAAATAGTTTTGCTTGAAATGGCATGCTACATTTTTGCTTGACCAAGTATCCTACTCATTATATAGATTTTGAACTTGCACCTTCAAGGTGATGTCATGTTACTCTTGACGACGTCATCGTGGTGTGAACCACTTTTTTGGATGTAACATATCCCAACTTGGATACATGCAAAGTTTCAGCTTGATTACTAAAGTTGTTCTGTGCTTATACTTGTTGTACGAACTAGCAGTTGCTTAAATGTAATTGAAAAATATTTCGTAAACATGACGATAAGTTTTCATCAAAAGTTAGTGAATGAGTCTCTGTTCAAGTAACGTCGACACATCTCAACTGTAAGTACCACTAGTCATACAAAGTACCAGAACCTCCAACATGTCCGAGTCCATGTCCCATGACCATGCTTCGACAAAACCAACTGTAGCTCTTGAGATATGGTGTCACTTCCGGTTGATCCAGAAGTAAAGGTCACAAGGGGTCACGGTTACCCAAGGCCAATCTCCAATGCCCAAGGAGTCTATACCTGAAAACAGTTTGAAAATCTGTTGAGTAGTTCTTGAGATATGGTGTCACTTTCGTTTGACCCGGAAGTAAAGGTCAACATGGGGTCACGGTACCCAAGGCTAATCTCCAATGCCCAAGGAGTCTATAACTGTAAAAAGTTTGAAAATCGGTTGTGTAGTTCTTGAGATATGGTGTCACTTCCGGTTGACCTGAAAGTAAAGGTCAACATGGGGTCACGGTTACCCAAGGCTAATCACCAATGCCCAAGGAGTCTATAACTGAAACAAGTTTGAAAATCGGTTTAGTAGTTCTTGAGATATGGTGTTACTTCCGGTTGACCCGGAAGTAAAGGTCAACATGGGGTCACGGTTACCCAAAGCTAATCTCCAATGCCCAAGGAGTCTATAACTGAAAAAAAGTTTGAAATCGGTTGTGTAGTTCTTGAGATATGGTCTTACTTCCTGTTGACCCGGAAGTAAATGTGAACATGGGGTCACGGTTACCCAAGGCTAATCTCCAATGCCCAAGGATTTTATAACTGAACAAAGTTTGAAAATCGGTTGTGTAGTTCTTAAATTATGAATTTTTAAAAAATATGACATTTGATTGTTAGCGAGGTTTGCACGGACGGCTGTTTTAGGGACTATAACAAAGCGTAATGTCAAAATCAGGTTGTCACTTTTTTACCTTAAATGGCTTGTAATTTGATACCTGATGACGTCATCATGACGTAACTAAAGTGGTTTCATCTCCTAATAAATATCTAACTATATGTGAAGTTTCAAGTTCATGTGATGTTGGGAAAGGTGTCTTAGTTACCAGACAAGGGACGGAGAGAATCAGAAGAAAAAAAACAAAAAACCGAACAATAATAAGAGGTGTTCGGAGCAAAGCTCTCCGAACACCTAATTTAACTTCCATTGAAATACTTTTGCTTGAAATGGCATGCTACATTTTTGCTTGACCAAGTATCCTACTCATTATATAGATTTTGAACTTGCACCTTCAAGGTGATGTCATGTTACTCTTGACAACGTCATCGTGGTGTGAACCACTTTTTTGGATGTAACATATCCCAACTTGGATAAATGCAAAGTTTCAGCATTCGCGTATGGTCAATTTTTTACCTTAAATTGTTTGTAATTTGATACCTGATGACGTCATCATGACGTAACTAAAGCGGTTTCATCTCCTAATAAATATCTAACTATATGTGAAGTTTCAAGTTCATTTGATGTTGGGAAAGGTGTCTTAGTTACCGGACAAGGGACGGAGAGAATCAGAAGAAAAAAAACAAAAAAACGAACAATAATAAGAGGTGTTCGGAGCAAAGCTCTCCGAACACCTAATTAAGAAAAAACTACAGATTGAGTTTTTGTCATGTGACAAAAACAAGGTGTTCGTGGGGAGTGATTGAATGAATAAACATTCTACCTTATCAATCCAATGCCTGGTCCAGGAGTTATGAATGAAAGGCTATTTTGCAGTGCCCAAGGAGTCTATAACTGAAAAAAAGTTTAAAAATCGGTTGTGTAGTTCTTGAGATATGGTCTCTCTTCCGGTTGACCTGAAAATAAAGGTCAACATGAGGTCACGGTTACCCAAGGCTATTTTGCAATGCCCAAGGAGTCTATAACTGAAAACAGTTTGAAAATCGGTTGTGTAGTTCTTGAGATATGGTCCCACTTCCGGTTGACCCGGAAGTAAGGGTCAACATGGAGTCACGGTTACCCAAGGCTAATCTCCAATGCCCAAGGAGTCTATAACTGAAAAAAAGTTTGAAATCGGTTGTGTAGTTCTTGAGATATGGTCTTACTTCCGGTTGACCCGGAAGTAAAGGTCAACATGGGGTTAGCGAGGTTTGCACGGACGGCTGTTTTAGAGACTATAACAAAGCGTAATGTCAAAATCAGGTTGTCACTTTTTTACCTTAAATGGCTTGTTATTTGATACCTGATGACGTCATCATGACGTAACTAAAGCGGTTTCATCTCCTAATAAATATCTAACTATATGTGAAGTTTCAAGTTCATGTGATGTTGGGAAAGGTGTCTTAGTTACCGGACAAGGGACGGAGAGAATCAGAAGAAAAAAAACAAAAAACCGAACAATAATAAGAGGTGTTCGGAGCAAAGCTCTCCGAACACCTAATTAAACTTCCATTGAAATACTTTTGCTTGAAATGGCATGCTACATTTTTGCTTGACCAAGTATCCTACTCATTATATAGATTTTGAACTTGCACCTTCAAGGTGATGTCATGTTACTCTTGACAACGTCATCGTGGTGTGAACCACTTTTTTGGATGTAACATATCCCAACTTGGATACATGCAAAGTTTCAGCATTCGCATATGGTCAATTTTTTACCTTAAATGGTTTGTAATTTGATATCTGATGACGTCATCATGACGTAACTAAAGCGGTTTCATCTCCTAATAAATATCTAACTATATGTGAAGTTTCAAGTTCATTTGATGTTGGGAAAGGTGTCTTAGTTACCGGACAAGGGACGGAGAGAATCAGAAGAAAAAAAACAAAAAAACGAACAATAATAAGAGGTGTTCGAAGCAAAGCTCTCCGAACACCTAATTAAGAAAAAACTAGAGATTGAGTTTTTGTCATGTGACAAAAACAAGGTGTTCGTGGGGAGTGATTGAATGAATAAACATTCTACCTTATCAATCCAATGCCTGGTCCAGGAGTTATGAATGAAAGGCTATTTTGCAGTGCCCAAGGAGTCTATAACTGAAAAAAAGTTTAAAAATCGGTTGTGTAGTTCTTGAGATATGGTCTCTCTTCCGGTTGACCTGAAAATAAAGGTCAACATGAGGTCACGGTTACCCAAGGCTATTTTGCAATGCCCAAGGAGTCTATAACTGAAAAAAGTTGGAAAATCGGTTGTGTAATTCTTGAGATATGGTGTCACTTCCGGTTGACCCGGAAGTAAAGGTCAACATGGGGTCATGGTTACCAAGGCTAATCTCCAATGCCCAAGGAGTCTATAACTGAAAAAAGTTTGAAAATCGGTTGTGTAGTTCTTGAAATACATGTATGGTCTCACTTCCGGTTGACCCAGAAGTAAAGGTCATCATGGGGTGACGGTTACCAAGGCTAATCTCCAATGCCCAAGAAGTCTATAACTGAAAACAAGTTTCAAATCGGTTGTGTAGTTCTTGAGATATGGTCTCACTTCCGGTTGACCCGGAAGTAAAGGTCAACATGAGGTCACGGTTACCCAAGGCTAATCTTTAATGCCCAAGGATTTTATAACTGAAAAAAGTTTGAAAATCAGTTGTGTAGTTCTTAAATTATGAATTTTTAAAAAATCTGACATTTGATTGTTAGCGAGGTTTGCACTGACGGCTGGCTGTTTTAGAGATTAACAAAGCGTAATGTCAAAATCAGGTTGCGCGAACCTTGAAAAGAGACTAGACTACAAGCATGTTTGAAGGACTTTGAACCTTGCGTTTGATTCAATAGAACAAGCAGCCGCTCACCGTGTACTGGTTTAGATCCCGTATTGTGTGTACTCAATGCATTTTGTTCCCGCGGTTTGACAGCGGGTCAATGTATACCCGATTTCAACCATAAGTGAAGGTCAAAAAGGTAACATCTCTGTGGAAAAGTTTGAGAAGACTTAATAATCTACAACATGATGCAAAAATTGTGAGTAATGTGTATGTAAAAAGTACGAGTATTTCTTAAAGTATGAATTGTGAAGTTTTCAACTTCCGGTTTGAACAGGAAGACAAGGTCAAACGGTATAAGACTCTGTGTAGTATTTGCTACATTTGTCAAGACCTCTCCGATGATGTATAGATTGTTATAATAGCTTAAGTACTTATTATTATTATTATTATTATTATTATTATTATTATTATTATTATTATTTATTTCTGGTAATGAAACCAAGGATGCCTCACAAGTGAACTTAATCACTGTAGCTCGCAAGCCTGAGGAAACCTGTAAATAAGGGTGCTTGCAATGTGAACCAGAAACACCGGGGTTAAACCCCTACTCTTCCACGATAAGTGTTCTGGGTTTATTTACGTGCACTACCAGTCCTAATACATGGGACCAACGGCTTTACGTCCCATCCGAAGGACGAAGCATGTGGTTAAGTGTCTTGCTTAAGGACACAAGTGTCACGACTGGGATTCGAACCCACACTCTGCTGATCAGAAACACCAGAGCTTGAGTTCGGTGTTCTTATCCGCTCGGCCACGACACGCCACCAAACTTCTTGAGTTATGAATTTTTAAATGATTAAACTTTGATTTACTGTATTTCAACACTTGATAACGTCATCATGACGTCATAACTACTTGATTGAGGTTTTATCAAGGTCCTTACATGGTGTAAATTTGAAATTGATCTGATATACAGAAAATTGAATTTTTGCCGGAAAATGTGTTTTTTAAGAAAATCACAAAGGCAAACTTTGACCTTTCGAAGTGACCGGAAGTAAAGGTCATATGAATTTGGCGTTAACTTTTTAAATGTTGCCCTTGTCTGTATCTATCATATGCCCAAATATCAATACCATAGCTGTAATATTCGGAGACATATAGGCATTTGCATATGGTCACTTTTTTACCTTAAATGGCTTGTAATTTGACACCTGATAACGTCATCATGACGTAAACTAAAGCGGTTTCATCTCCTAATAGGTATCTTACTGTATGTGAAGTTTCAAGTTCATATGAGCTTGGAAAAGGTGCTTTTGTTAGCGGACAAGGGACGCTGAGAAGAAGAAGAAGGATTTTATAACTGAACAAAGTTTAAAAATTGGTTGTGTAGTTCTTGAGATATGGTCTCACTTCCGGTTGACCTGAAAGTAAAGGTCAACATGGGGTCACGGTTACCCAAGGCTAATCTCCAATGCCCAAGGAGTCTATAACTGAAACAAGTTTGAAAATCGGTTTTGGTAGTTCTTGAGATATGGTGTTACTTCCGGTTGACCCGGAAGTAAAGGTCAACATGGGGTCACGGTTACCCAAAGCTAATCTCCAATGCCCAAGGAGTCTATAACTGAAAACAGTTTGAAAATCGGTTGTGTAGTTCTTGAGATAGGGTCCCACTTCCGGTTGACCCGGAAGTAAAGGTCAACATGGGGTCACGGTTACCCAAGGCTAATCTCCAATGCCCAAGGAGTCTATAACTGAAAAAAAAGTTTGAAATTGGTTGTGTAGTTCTTGAGATATGGTCTTACTTCCGGTTGACCCGGAAGTAAAGGTCAACATGGGGTCACGGTTACCCAAGGCTAATCTCCAATGCCCAAGGATTTTATAACTGAAAAAAGTTTGAAAATCGGTTGTGTAGTTCTTGAATTATGACGTCATCATGTGTGGATCATTGTATTCTACGTTTAAAACATCTTTCTAACCATATGCAATTTATAACAAACGGTTACAAATTCTTTTGACAGACCACCTCGCCGGATCCAAGGCAACGTGTCCCTTTAAAGTCTATCGGAAACATTGAACTTTGAAGGGGCACCGAGGCCAAGATGAGGGCAACAGGAGTGTATTTCCAGGACTGTACCCATACCAGAGGGGTGGGGGCTGGAGCCCACCGACCCCTCAAATGGGAATGAAAAACTGCACAATTAAATGGTGGCAATTGCAAAAGCAAAGCGAATTTCCCTGCGTCACAATTGGAAAACAGCGCATACAAGATTGTTTGCGTCATGTAATTCGCTTCACATTTGTGTTTGCGTGAAGAAAGAACCAGGCTTTTAGTTTTATAATAACTTACCCCTTACAATTACATTACCATTTATCAATGTTTAGTCCCCTCCCATCAAGGGTCTCATCCAAGCTCAATTGTCAAAATCCTTAATCAAACAATTTTTTCACAAATTCAACGATACAAAGATTACCTAAACTCAGCAACTGATGATTATCAAACAGATTTGCATTCCTCCTCAACTTTGGCACTTTTATTTGGCTTATCTGGTGCCTTAAATACAAACTGGTTGGCATCTTTCCCTTGAAAGTCAGAGGTCACAAACTTTGATTGGTTTTGACCACGAGCATGACGAGAGTATCACTGAAAACGGAGGAGGAAGGAATCGTTCGCGTGTGTAATTGTGTGTGTAATCATAATACAAACGTAGAGAAGAGTCAAATTTAAGCCAAGTGTTGCTATTCCACTAATATTAACCTTAAGGTTTAATATTTTGAGAAGTTAATTACATAATTACCATTCGTGTTTTCGTTGTTCCATCATGTCCATTGAAGTCGCCATCTGTAATAATGTTTTCCAGTGTGGCGCCATCTATTGACCAACGATTGGTGGCGCACTTCGTGTAGCAGAGGCTGAGCGGCGAGGGTGCACTGCTAAAGCTAAACAGTAAATGAGTAAAAGAAAATGCGAAATGCTAAATATTCAAAAATACTCAAAAAGTAACTAAAAGTCTCTCAGCCTCCTGAAAACAAATCAAATAGATTTTCTGACAACTAAACTTTGTTTTTCTTTTCCATTTTAAGTATTTCAGCCAATGAATGGTTTGCTAGGCTCCTCCAAAATAAAATCGCCCCAGAACGGGTAAACTGGCCAGACTCTGTCTTGGAAAAAATAATGACCCGACACTCTTCCGAAAAATAATAGGGCTTTTTTTTATGGGCTAGTGTACCCAAAATGATCTTGGCTGGAAGTCAACAACCCCAGGGGTACCACAATATTGGACCATTTTCCAACAATCCATGACCTTCAAATCTTTGAATTACACAAGAGGCTTGGCACATGAATTTCTCTCCATAACATTATGGGTCAGCCCCTTGTCTCAACGCCAGAAAGCTTGTCAGGCCATGTCACTGTCACCTGGGCCCAATTTCATAGAGCTTGTTGAATCCAGTTGACCCAGAAGTAAAGGTCAACATTGGGTCACGGTAACCCAAGTTCAATCTTCAATGCTCAAAGGGTCTATAACTGAAAAGGAATTGCAAATCGGGTGTGTACTTCTTGAGATCTGGTCCCACTTCCGGTTGACCCGGAAGTAAAGGTCAACATGGGGCCATGGTAACCAAAGTTTAATGTTTAATGCTCAAAGGATCTATAACTGAAAGAAATTGAAAATCGGTTGTGTAGTTCTTGAGATAGTCCCACTTCTGGTTGACCCGGAGATAAAGGTCAACATGGGGGTATGGTTACCAAAGTTTAATGTTTAATGCTCAAAGGATCAACTGAAAAGAAATTGAAAATCAGTTGTGTAGTTCTTGAGATATGGTCCCACTTCCGGTTGACCTGGAAGTAAAGGTCATTGCAACATGGGGTCACGGTAACCCAAGTTCAATCTTTAATGCTCAAAGGGTCTACAGTGTTTAACTGAAAAAAAATTGAACATTGGCTGTGTACTTCTTGAAATATGGTCCCACTTCCGGTTGACCCGAAAGTAAAGGTCAACCCGGGGTCATGGTAACCGAAGTTCAATCTTTAATGTTCAAAGGATCTATAACTGAAAAGAAATTGAAAATCGGTTGTGAAGTATTTGAGAATATATGGTCTCACTTCCAGTTGACCCAGAACTAAAGGTCAACATGGGGTCACGGTAACCCAAGGCCTCCAATGCCCAAGGAGTCTATAACTGAAAAAGTTTGAAAATCGGCTGTGTACTTCTTGAGATATGGTGCTGCAAAGATTAACTAATTAAAGCTCTGAATTACCGTAATTTGACACCTGATGATGTCACAGCAACAAAAATGTGTTTTTCATACTAATAAATTTGAAAAGGTACAGGATGGTATGTAACTTATCCCAATCCAATTAAATGCCTTTTAACATAAACCCTATTAGAACGTATGTATATATCCTCTCTCGTAAGGATTCCAATACCACGGCAGTCTTTGACGCCTAGCCGTGATTGCGCAATCACGGCACAATTTGCCAGCTAGCCATGGGGTCCGATTTGTCACTTCATTGTTAATTATATTGGATACATTGTACCTTGATTAGTTTTAAAGGCCCTATACACTATTGGTCAAAAAACACAAATGTTCACAGAATCACACATAACTTGAACATGATTTAAACTAAGTAATGGTAGAAAGGGTTCCTTAAAATATTTCTGCCTAAAATGCTATCGTTTCTGAGAAATGAGGTAAAACAATAGTTTTTATCACGCGTGATAATGAACTCGATGTTTGAAAAACAGAAAACACATAAGGTCTCTTTTCACTGACCCAAGCTTTAATATGATGTAGGATCTGACTCTTTTATACTAAGCTAAGTATGACTTTTGGACGTAACAAAGTGCCTGGGTTAAACCATGGGCTTTTGATGGAAGGAAAGAATAACTAGAACTGAATTTGTTACAAACAAATACGGGGTTTCGACTTTAACAAGGCGAACTATTAAGAATTAAATAATGACTTGGTGACGTAATGTAGTTTGTTAATTAATAAGTTGTCACAGTCCCGATGATGGCGATCGATTGTGGGTCAAGTTAACGAAAATGGAACCTGTCGCTTTAGGGCGCTTTTTTATGATGAAATTTCTATTATTTGAATTTCCATTTTGGAACAGATGGACCGGTATAAGTTCGGATCATGTGGGAGGATGAAATGTCATGAATGTGGCACTTGTGAGCTGAGCTAAAATATGTCGTAAAACTAATTATTTGTAATTGTCTAAATCACCCACCCTATAACGCGTCCGTGTTTAATTGTCTTTACTGATCTTCATATCCCAAAACGCGAGAGGGCGCTAATACAAGTCCACAATTGATTTTATTATGCCGTCGTTAGATAAACCATAGCAAAGTAGTGAACCAAATGCATAAATGGAAAGTCCAAAGGTCGGAATGATGCCACACGTGGGATAATGGCTGTGTGATGTATGGCCCGCATGCTACGTACAGCGTCAATTAGAGACACGGCGATCGTGCTTTTTTGACGGGCGTTTTTAAATCGGTAACATCGTCAAGAAATGAATGAAAAAAACACTCGAAACAACTGCTGCTGGATCTAAGTTAGAGCACAAGCTTTCATTTGTTGTGTCGTTTGTGTGTTTTAAGACTGTAATTCCTGAGATCGAACAAAAACAAATTTCACTGGTTAATGCTATGAGAATTTTTCGAATGGAAAAATAATAATAATACGAAAAAAGAAAAAAAAATTCTCGACGAAAACAAAGGCGGTTTCGGCTGTAAGGCCGATGAAACCCCCAATAAAAATCCTGACGAAAACAATAGCTGTTCCAACCACTACGTCGGAACAGCTAAACAAATCAGTACGAAAACAATAGGCGTTTCGGCTAACAGGCCGAAACCCCTAAATAGTGGATCTGAGATCGTCAAAATGTGCAGCGATTACAACCAACATTTGTCAAAAAAATAATGTACTCTTTACCATCCATTATCAATCAGACCATGGTTGTCGACTAGTGTAGTTTTCTCTTCTGAAACTGGTAGAATTTTGAGACTGAAAGTTACTTTTCAGCACAGAACTGATCACGTTCCGTTGATGCTGACGACTATGGATGAGGAATTATGCAATACAACGGCGGAACGCATACAACACACATGGCGACAACGTAGTATGATGTTGTGATTAAAATGCACATGCGCAAAGCTTTGGTAGTCTCTTGCAGTCGTATTGTTGTGCTTATTTTTGCGCCAAAATAAGCAGTGTGATTTGAATATTCAGAAGTGGAGATCATGCATATTCATTAGTAATGAATATGCATTTTTGTAATACAGCGTTTAGCATCACCATTTTTTTAAACGAGAGGGAGCTCTGTAAAATGGAGCTTTCAAAGATCATCATTATTCTCGTCATCACTGGGCTACTGCAGAAAAATATTATATCAAAGATACTTAAGCTAGAACAAAACAAACACCCAATGATAATATTAGATCTCATTTTTTTAATTTGAAAAAAGTGTTTTTTGTCCGAAGACAGCAACAACAACTAGAACAAATACTGCCAACAGAAACACGACACGTTGAGCAATTAATCTTTGATCCACTCCAGCCACACCCTTCTAACTTATGTTCATTTTGGATCTAAAATAATTTTTTGCTCAAGCGTGAGCAAGTTCAAAATGTGCACATACTTGTTTAAACCGAACAGACCCTAGACCCTAGACCCCGACAGATGTTGGGGCTTCGAAGAGAGAGAGAAAAATACGCAATTGTTAAAGGGACATAAAGTCATATTATGACCTCTATCTCAGAGTTAGCATTAATCACAAATCTCTCTTTAGTATTTTATTATTATTAGTAAAGTGATATAATGTCAAGTCCAAGCAATAACTAAATTTTAACTTTTTAAGCAGGACTACTTCATTGTGATTTTTATTTTTATCGCATCACACCTGTCCGTTTTTACATTCTTACTGATCCATGGCTTTAAAAATCTGGCCGGCGTGAATGGAGATTCGCGTCATAGGCAAACCATGGCTAGCTCAAGCTGACAGCGAACGGGCACGCAGAAAATGTACGCCTAATTGTTTTTACCTCCACGACAGATTATCTAACAAAAATAGTAGGCCCTAAATGACTGGACCCAGTTAACTGGGGCGCTGTACTCCTTTTTCAAAATTTTGACATCATCGGTCATAGGCCTACTAGCGCCCCAGATTACGGTCGTATTTTCCCAGAGGGATCTTCGCATCCAACTCTCGGTTGGACTTTAGACGGGTGCTCTTCCTCAACCGTGACGACTACGTGGTTTGAGGTAGGGCACCCGTCGATTAAACGGGTGCCTTGCCTCAACCGTGATAACAGCGGGGTTGAGGCAGGACACCTGTCCAATTTTAGATGGGTGTTCTGCCTCAATCGCCCTGTTATCACGGATGAGGCAAGGCACCTGTCTAAATTGAAGATCTCTCGGGGAAAATACGACAGTAATCTGGGGCGCTATACGAACAATGATGTCAAAATTTCGAAAAAGGAGTACAGCGCCCCAGTTACTGGGTCTAGTAAATGACATTATATAAACCTCGAGTACGACCGAAGATGTCAAAATTTCGAAGAAAGGAGTACAGCACCCCAGTACAAGCCTAGCCTAGTATGGTGTATGAAGTTTGCCTAGCACCGAGTTGTATACCATCTGTACATTGGTTGTTTACACTACACAACATATGAGCATGGAGTAGAATTATCTAATTCTACCTCCATGATATGAGCAAGCTAGTTAGTTCGGTGCATGGAGGAAGGAGGTAGAATGAATAGACATGGTACTTCATGATCATGATGGGGTAAAACAATTAAATTACAGTTTTGTGGCACTGATGATAGCCCGCAACACCAAGAAATACTAACGAAAATGTATTTCTTCTGACTTCTGAGCCTCAAGTTTTCTACCTCCATGGTTCTACACACATACATACAACAAACAAGTACAACCATGAACATCACCCTTTGTCAAATGTTTGTCCCACCCATGGTTCCAGATCCCAGCTCATCTACTGGCTGTGTACCAATGCCCCAATTAAATGGTGTACAGTCACTACATATCACGGAATTCTTTATAACAGATAAACCATGGAGGTAGAATACTACGTTATAAATTAAAAGTATGTTCAGTAGCTTGCACTATACTGGGAAACTTACCGACATACTTCGGTTATTGAGACACATCACACACAACACACAACAACCCTCGTTTAGTTGCTGAAAAGGCGTTGACGAGTACCAGAATAGATAGATAGATAGATTTGCTAACCGGGCGAAACTGATGCCAATGTTGGTGATGATAGCCCTGTATTATGACCACTGTCGTCGTCGTCTACTCTCTCTCTCTCGGCCCTGCCTTTTTTAATTATTCACAGTCTATTGCATAATGTGAGTTTATGTGAGTTTTCATTGACACGTACATGTACGTGTTCAAAAGGTACCGCGCTCACAAGTGGGGTCGGAATTATAATAATACAAGCGTTAATACTCAGGCCCGTGCACAAGCACCGCCTACATCATTATAAGGACCGCCCTATTTTGAATTAATTTGGCTCAATCGTAACTGAAGAGAAAACGACACGGACCAGAGACTAACCAAACCACTGGTTCCATCAGCCACACACACTATAAACAAATCTGATGAGAAACAGTGAACCAGTGGCAGTTACCGTAGAACGTGCAAGGGGTAAGTCGAGCAATTGTATCAAATTTGGGCCCAAAACTGGAAAAATCGCAAGGGGTAAGTCCAGAATTTTTATAAATTTGGACCCAAAACTGGAAAAATTGCAAGGGGTAAGTCCAGCATTTGTATCAAATTTGGGCCTAAACTGGACAAAATCACAAGGGGTAAGTCCAGTATTTGTATCAAATTTGGGCCCAAAACTGGAAAAACCGCAAGGGGTAAGTCCAGCATTTTTATCAATTTGGGCCCAAAACTGGAAAAATTGCAAGGGGTAAGTCCAGTATTTGTATCAAATTTGGGCCCAAAACTGGAAAAACCGCAAGGGGCAAAGTCCAGAATTTTTATAAATTTGGACCCAAAACTGGAAAAATTGCAAGGGGTAAGTCCAGCATTTTTATCAATTTGGGCCCAAAACTGGAAAAACCGCAAGGGGTAAGTCCAGCATTTGTATCAAATTTGGGCCCAAAACTGGAAAAACCGCAAGGGGCAAGTCCAGAATTTTTATAAATTTGGACCCAAAACTGGAAAAATTGCAAGGGGTAAGTCCAGCATTTGTATCAAATTTGGGCCTAATCTGGACAAAATCACAAGGGGTAAGTCCAGTATTTGTATCAAATTTGGGCCCAAAACTGGAAAAACCGCAAGGGGTAAGTCCAGTATTTGTATCAAATTTGGGCCCAAAACTGGAAAAACCGCAAGGGGCCGGGTAAGTCCAGTTGTATCAAATTTTGGCCAAAAACTGGACAAAATCACAAGAGGTAAGTCAAGCATTTGTATCAAATTTGGGCCCAAAACTGGAAAAAACCGCAAGGGATAAGTCCATCATTGTTAATTTGGAACAAAAACTGGACAAAATCACAAGGGGTAAGTCCAGCATTTGTATCAAATTTGGGCCTAAACTGGACAAAATCGCAAGGGGTAAGTCCAGTATTTGTATCAAATTTGGGCCCAAAACTGGAAAAACCGCAAGGGGTAAGTCCAGCATTTTTATCAATTTGGGCCCAAAACTGGAAAAATTGCAAGGGGTAAGTCCAGCATTTGTATCAAATTTGGGCCCAAAACTGGAAAAATCGCAAGGGGTTATTATTCCAGCATATATTTGTATGAATTTGGGCCCAAAACTGGACAAAATCACAAGGGGTAAGTCCAGTATTTTTTGTATCAAATTTGGGCCCAAAACTGGAAAAACCGCAAGGGGTAAGTCCAGCATTTTTATCAATTTGGGCCCAAAACTGGAAAAACCGCAAGGGGCCGGGTAAGTCCAGTTGTATCAAATTTTGGCCAAAAACTGGACAAAATCACAAGAGGTAAGTCAAGCATTTGTATCAAATTTGGGCCCAAAACTGGAAAAATCGCAAGGGGTTATTATTCCAGCATATTTGTATGAATTTGGGCCCAAAACTGGACAAAATCACAAGGGGTAAGTCCAGTATTTGTATCAAATTTGGGCCTAAACTGGACAAAATCACAAGGGGTAGGTCCAGCATTTGTATCAAATTTGGGCCCAAAACTGGAAAAACCGCAAGGGGTAAGTCCAGCATTTGTATCAATTTTGGGCCCAAAACTGGAAAAATTGCAAGGGGTAAGTCAAGCATTTGTATGAAATTGTGGCCTAAACTGGACAAAATCACAAAGGGGTAAGTCCAGTATTTGTGTCAAATTTGGGCCTAAAAATTGACAAAATCGCAAGGGGTAATTCCAGCATATTTGTATAGAATTTGGTGGGCCTTAACTGGACAAAATCGCAACGAGTAAGTCCAGTATTTGTATCAAATCTGGGCCTAAAACTGGACAAAATCGCAAGGGGTAACTCGAGCATTTTTATCAAATTTGGGCCTAAACTGGACAAAATCACAAGGGGTAAGTCCAGTATTTGTATCAAATTTGGGCCTAAAACTGGACAAAATCGCAAGGGGTAAGTCCAGTATTTGTATCAAATTTGGGCCCAAAACTGGACAAAATCACAATGGGTATAAGTCCAGCATTTGTATCAAATTTGGGCCCAAAACTGGAAAAACCGCAAGGGGTTAAGTCCAGCATTTGTATCAAATTTGGGCCTAAACTGGACAAAATCACAAGGGGGGTAAGTCCAGTATTTGTGTCAAATTTGGGCCTAAAAATGGACAAAATCGCAAGGGGTAATTCCAGCATATTAGTATCAAATTTGGGCCTAAAACTGGACAAAATCGCAAGGAGTAAGTCCAGTATTTGTATCAAATCTGGGCCTAAAACTGGACAAAATCGCAAGGGGTAAGTCCAGTATTTGTATCAAATTTGGGCCAAAAACTGGACAAAATCACAAGGGGTAAGTCCAGCATTTGTATCAAATTTGGGCCCACAAACTGGAAAAATTGCAAAGGGGTAAGTCCAGCATTTGTATCAAACTTGGGCCCAAAACTGGACAAAATCACAAGGGGTAAGTCCAGCAATTTTATCAAATTTGGGCCGAAAACTGGAAAAACCGCGTAAGTCCAGCATTTTTATCAATTTCGGCTAAAAACTGGAAAAATTGCAATGGGTAAGTCCAGCATTTGTATCAAATATGGACCTAAACTGGACAAAATCACAAGGTGGTAAGTCCAGTATTTGTATCAGATTTGGGCCAAAAACTGGACAAAATCACAAGGGGTAAGCAAGTCCAGCATTTTTATCAACTTGGGTCCAAAACTGGAAAAATTTCAAGGGGTAAGTCCAGTATTTGTTTCAAATTTGGGCCTAAAACAGGACAAAATTGCAAGGGGTAGGCCTAAGTTCAGCATTTTTATCAAACTTGGGCCCCAAACTGGAAAAATTGCAAGGGGTAAGTCCAGCATTTTTATGAGATTTGGGCCTAAACTGGACAAAATCACAAGGGGATAAGTCCAGCATTTTTATCAATTTGGGCCCAAAACTGGACAAAATCGAAAGGGGTAAGTCCAGCATTTGTATCAAATTTGGGCCTAAACTGGACAAAATCACAACGGGTAGGTCCAGCATTTTTATCAAATTGGGGCCTAAAACTGGAAAAATTACAAGGGGTAGGCCTAAGTCCAGTATTTTAATCAAATTCTGGCCCAAAACTTGAAAAATGGCAAGGGGTAAGTAAGTCCAGCAATTTTAACAAATTTTGGCCCAAAACTTGAAAAATCGCAAGGGGTAAGTAAGTCCAGCAATTTTAACAAATTTAGGCCAAATAAGGAAAACATTTGCAAGGGGTAAGTCCAACATTGTTAGCAAATAAATATGGTTGGATTCTCATTTTGCTCAGTTCATATAGATGTTAAATGTTTTGCCTTTATTTACAGCCAAATATTCCACTAGTTACATTACGTGTTGAAACACCGCTTCGTTGTTCCTAAAAAACATTACTCACGAATCTTTAACTTCTTAAAATACATTATAACTGATTAAAGTTGATCAAGGGGCAAAAGATATGTGTACATCGGGGATAACAGTGTTCAAAGGAATACAAAGTAAACTGAGACTAAACTGAGCTGTGAATACAAGGTTCATTTCGATTGAGCTATTAATATTAAACAAAAGAAATTACAAAGCACAGTAAGGTCTTTCTGTGAGAAAATAGGTTACCAGCAAGAAAACTGTATTGTACAGTGTACAATGTTCACGATGGAACTGCTAATTTCTACATATATAAATTCTTAGCCTTGTAAAGAAAGCTCCGCTGGATCAAATCGTATAAGGCAATTACCACTATTTTCATTTATACCACAGGTCGTTTTATAAGCATTGCAACAGCTATTCCATGATTCGTTTTGTTTTCTTCAAAATTGATGAAATTTGGCCCTCCTTGACCGAACAAGCTCATTACTGGAACTGAGTTGAGGATCTGACAATTTACGCTTAGCAGGTTACTGACCAGGGCCCAATTTCATAGAGCTGCTTAAGCAGAAAAAAGTAGCTAAGCACAACAAAATTATGCTTACCAGAACAGGGTTACCAGCCAAAATACCATGTCACATGTACAATTTGTGACTGGTATCCTGCTCATTTCTGCTAAGCAGACAATTGTTAAGCAATATTTTCTGCCTAAGCAGCTCTATGAAATTGGGCCCAGTACACAGAGTGAGGGGCTTAAAATCATTTGTTGGTAGGCTGTGGGCTGTCCCTGATCTAGCATTAATGAAGTAAGAGTTGCCTCTGCACTCCTTGGATCTGCTTCAACGTTCTAACTACAATTTCAGTAATTGTAAAAGATAACTATGCATAAAGTGCTTTTAAAACTTACTTGACAATTGTAGCATAAAGGGTTTTACCAATGCAGCTCTACAACAAGCAGGTACATGTATTATGCAGACTTTACCAGTGCAATAGACAGATTTGAGTGTAAATCTATAAAAAATATATATATATACAGTATTAATATAAGATTCTTATTCTGGTTCAAGTGTGTGCATGAGTTTGGCAAAAGCCTCTATGTGTAAGGCACATCAAAGTGTTTAAAAAGATTTTATATTATTGTAAGACTAATTCGTTGAGTCTATCATTCTTATACAGTGACCTTATCATACCTATTACCATGCAACCAGCATCATGGTCATGTTCCCTGTACATACAAGGAGCCTGACTTTTTAAAAATGTTTTACCTTTGAGCCTCACTTTGGTTAAGCCCTATCCCAATCAGCAGCTATGGCTACAAAATGTTGCTAAGGGTGTTGCTAAGTTTGTCCTATATACATGTCCTATAACATGATGACGCAGCGATCCAGCCATAGCCGTAGCTGAAGCCGCAAATTGGAACAAGGCCTTAGATTGATTTGAATGTGAGAAACAAGATGGCAGCCCAAGCATAAAGGTCTATCAGTTTTACAAATGTAAAATTTGATATAATAATAATATTAAGTAATCCCAAACTTACAACAAAAACACAAATTTCACAAAGTACTAAAAAGTTACATAATACTAAATCATTCGTCTCATATTAAATCATTCTTCTTAGAAATAAAATACTCAAATCCTTTCCCTGTGTTATTATTATTTGTTTACTCTACTTGCCCTAAAAATAAACCAACAAACAAAAATAAATAAATATGGTATACTGCTCCTTGCGCATTCTTATATAGATATTTTATGCGGATATATTTGTCCCATTTGCAACAGTACTTCAATTGTTGATTTAAAAAACTCCCAATCATTCACTTTAATTGACGGGTGTCCCAATAAAAATAAATACGCCATTCCAATGGTGCCCTTTCCCAGACCCTGTGGGTGGTTCACCTATTCATTGACATTTTTGTCAAGATACAAGGTCCATTCAACCTGCCCAAGCAATCAAACAAGAACTTTGAAACATAAAAACCCCAGATAAAGGATCGTTCTATTTACATAAAGACTTGATGTCCTGGCTATATTCAACATAACTTTACCACTGACAGTAAGTCTGAATCCGTTTCAAACGAGTAAAAAAAAAGTTATACAAAGGAATTATGACGCAACATAATGCATGGGTGAGTTGCCCTAATTTTTAGTGCGCATACTTCTATCTTACCTGATTGGTACATTTTCACTTGAATCTTTAAATTAAACACAAATTGAAGCAACTTCTTCAAAGGAGAACTACATCTTTAAGGACACCCAAAGTAAATGCCTAATTTTTAAATTTTTAAATAAAGATTTCAGTCTGTTAAAGATAACTATATTTTATGTCTTTCAAAGAATATCGGTTGAGACTTTAAGAGATAGAAATAAAAAACTAATTCATTGTCATGTGTGTGCAACAAGGTCATAACCGATTCGGCAACAAAGTCGTATCTAATGTGAATACGCTCCGTACAACCACGTTGTATCTCGGTGTCCATTGACTTTATGTGTACATCCGGGAGATACGACACCACGACATTGTAAACATCGCACTTCACATAAACTCTTATTTAGGAGATACGACCTTGTTGCATTGACACAACAAATAAATCTTTACAACAAAATACTGTTCTTTATCCATGACCCATAGATTAAAAAAATGGGAAGATGCATTATCAGCAAATATATCTATTCACTGAACTTTTAAATACTTCATTCTATACAAATCTAAGCCTTAATTAGTTGGGGGTTTCAATGAGTACCAGAAAATACTTCATTATTGTTTGAAACGGTCAAACTGAGTCCAATATATACAAATTAGTACTGAATTTGCTTTCAAAAGTTCCCGGTACAATTTAAAAGTTTTATATTTATAAAAAGACCACTGACTATTAATTATTCATGAATAAAAAATGTTTAAACTGCATTCAATGCTTGGTGAATATTGATTGTTCGTAGAATTTGTAAGTCTTTGATTTTAGTGCTTGAAGTGAAAGCACAAAGAAAACATACAAACAGGGAATGGAAAGTGACGGGAAGGGAGGAGCATTTCAAAAGTAGTTTTTCCACTTAAAAATATCAAGAACTTTTGAGAAATCTCTTCTTTCGGATCATTCTGTATCCGTATCTACAGAACATCATTCTGTATAATCCATATCTACAGAACATCATTCTGTATAATCCATATCTACAGAATGACATCATTCTGTAACCGTCTCTACAGAATGACATCATGAGTGTGCTTATTGCCTGACTTGCTTGACTTCCCAGACTTACTAGAGATTCCACTCCTGGTACTACCTGCTTCATCGTCCCCATCGACCCCACCAGATCGACTGCTGGCATGGGCAGATTTCCTCTCACTCCGTGGCTTTACCGTGGAGTACAGACCTTCGGGGGAGTCCGAGCCATCTCGCCTGTTAACTGAGCTCCCGCCATTTGACCTGCTGTGACCCCTGTCCGATGAGGTGTGCCCGCTGTGGTTGCTGCGTCGGTCCAGGGAACCAGCCGCTCCGTTCTGATGAGTTGTGGATGGGTAACCGGTCTGGCCAGAGGCAGTTGGATAGCCGCTGACTGAACCCTTCTTTTTGCCATTGGAATAGTTACCTGTATTGGTTCAAACAAACAAATTTCAGAGATTCAAAAATTACTTTTACATGGAAAACAAACACTTTCCTTCAGCAAGACACTGAAACAGCAACCCCTCAAAAAAATTCATGGTGACATACTGTATCTACAAAAAAGATCTATTTAATCCTGATACCACTCAAACATTTGTCTTGCCATATCATGGGACGAAGCCCTCCAAATATACCTACAGCTATATAATTTTGTATTATTTTTTTGTTTGGGGGGGGGGCTGTTGATATCCTGAACTTCATAAATAATACATGGAGTGTACTTTGGAATTATGATCTGTTTAAAAAAATATATAAATAATTTGAGAGAATGGAATCCAGGTTTTGCTAAAAACTATTTAAAATGATTCATAAAGTGCATTCAAGCAGTTTTATGGCTTTATGATTGAGACAGCCTCATAAACATTGTACACTATTAAAAACTCTGCATACAATCATTCTAGACCATTGTTGTGTAGAATGACAACTGTTCATTTTGATACACAGAAAGTAATTTTGTACTCTCTTAATGTAAAAGAGTAAAAACTTCACATTCCCCCTCGAGTGATATACAGTTCACTCTTTTTAGGGTGAATTTCGCTCCGAATCGAGTGGGAAAATACAGTACGTCGCTCTTGTTTGGTCTTTAGTCAACCACTCTTTATCGAGTGAGCTTTTACACCACTCCATATTTGGAGTGATTAGATACTTACTCTGTATGGAGTGAAAATAATAGTCACGGGCAGGGGTCCCTACTAAGTACTATCCATCAGAGTAACTCTCGAAAATGCTTTTAAAAAATAATGATAAATAATATTTTTTTAAAAATTAGTTAATTATTCAAAAAGTGTGTAACTTTTTTGTGTCAAAGCTAATTTAATTTCCCCTTGTGAGAAACTTCACTCGTTTGCCGGAGCGATTCCACACACAAAAACAAATATAAAAAGGTCTTGTTTTATTCCCGCCAAATTCCTACTCGACTTTGGAGCGACTTTTGTTTATCGCAATTAACCAATCACAGAACGAGTTCATGAACGAGTTCATACTTATACATACCCTACACCCTCCATAGCTACTGCTAAGTTCTTTAGTTAGGGTGAGGGTCTACTCAAAGTATAAATTCAAACTGTAAGTAGGCCTATGCCTACTGTGTGGTTGTCGCAAGTCATTGTATGCATATAAAACATCATGTACATTGTGTACAAATGATACGGATTACGCATTCATTTATATCACATGTGATGTAGAAGAAAAGCCACGTTCGTTGAGATGATAAGAAGGGATGTATGTGGGTCGAAAGAAACTGGAAAGTTACTTTTTTGTAAACGAATTGAGTTGAGGGAAGAGGGAGCAAGTTTTACATGCAAAAATATACTAGTTTATTTACATACACCCCCAACTCACGGCACTGTTATTATTTAAAGGAACATTACATAATTGGTTTTTGCTAACAAAACAGTGTAAGCACTTTATATAATCCACCATATACATAAACTGACAAACCTGTAGAAGTTTGAGATCGATCGGCCATCTGGGTCACGAGAAAATAGTGAAAAACCGATTACACATTTGCATGTGTTATACAATGCATGAATAAAACGCTCATGAGCGATAAACTCCAATCGGAAATTTATTTCTCATCAAATATGGCATTTCAGACAGAAATATTTCTAGGGCTGTTTTCTACTATCATCATCATTAGACTGTGTAAGTTTTATGTAAATCTGTGATCTTAAAGAAAAATTTAATTACCAGTTCTGTAACGTTCCTTTAAATGTTTGTCTGGTTCATCTACAAAATTAGTGCAAAATAAGTCCATAATAGTCGACATACAAACTATTTTTATATCATTGTGTGTATTGTAACAATAAAAACGCTATTATTATTTCAGATCAACAAAGTTGAAAAAGCTGACAAGGTGGAAGTTCTATTACTTATAAAGAATACTGAATGAAATTATCTGGATGAGGAAAACATGAGATTCAATTTAACATTGAAACACACGGAGCGCACACACACCTCAAAAGTGGAAAAAACGTTTTCACGAAGTAGCACTGCAATCTTGTGTGAGCGCGCGCGCGTGACCTAGATTATCTAGGTAACAAACACGCATAGTAACACATGGCAGTGCTACTTCGTGAAAACGAAAAAGGGCAATTTTTGTGAATTTTCGACGCACCTTTCTTACTTTATTGCTTCTTAATTAGGGATGAAAAATATTAAAAAGCACTGTATATATGAAGTCCAATGCATCAAGTCTCCACTGTCAGAAAACTAGTTGAAAATACCCTGAAATTTTGTAGGAAAGCTTAATTTTAAAAAGCGTTAAACTTTAAACACCGTTTTCTCAGATTGTTACTTTTTACTGGTATCCACCTCTGTGCTACTTCGTGGCGTCGGTGACGAAATATGTTAGTGATATTAATCTGATTATTTTGTTTTCCCTATACAGGCTGGGGTAGGTGTTAAACAGTTAACTCAAGAAAGAAGCTTGCTATACTCAACCAAATCGGCCCTCAGTGAAGTGGACAATGCCAGTAAATAATTTACTGTTGTATTAAAAGAGGAAGGGAAGTGAACAGTTCAATTTTGTGATGTACTCATTTTCCAATATATTAGATAGAATCCTCATTGAGTGGGAAAAAATTAAAGTTCCTAACCTCACATTAAAATGGTAAATTGCCGTTGCATTTGATACCCTTCCAGTGCAAAAATCATCAACATCAAAAACATTTGATGACATCATTCTGAGAAAAAATAGGTCACCACATTTTTATACAGGGATGTTTTTGTTTATATGTGACTTCTTTGAGCGAAAGTTGTTGTAATTCAACAACTAACGGACCTTTACATTCCAAGGAGGACATTTTTGACCATCAATATTTCACATTCAAGGCTGTTTTGATTAAATTCAATTGAAAGTCAGGACTTTAAACCAAAAAATCAACGTACACAAGTGTTGAGGCCCATTTTGCTCAGAATGATGTCATCGAATGCTTTGGATGTTGACAAATTTTTTGTACTTGAAGGTTATTGAATAAAATTTAGAACACTTTAATGGGAGGCTATTTTCCCCCCACTCACATGAGGACTCTATTTATGAAAAAATGAGTACAAAACAATAAAGAATTGGTCACTTCCCTTCCTCTTTAAATTCCATTGAAAGTCAGGACTTTAACCAAAAAATCAATGTACACAAATGTTGAGGCCTATTTTGCTCAGAATGATGTCATCGGATGCTTTGGATGTTGAATTTTTTTGTTAGAATTGGTCACTTCCCTTCCTCTTTAAGAAAATATAGGTCATCATTAATGGGCAAGGGAAATATGAACATTTGATTAAGTTGACATGAAAACATAAGTAATTATTGTGCCATTTGCATCTCTAATTACTGCTAAAGGACTTTTACTATTCAAACACATTACCAAAGTTGTCAATTGATTAAAATCACTGTAAAATTAGGAGAGTTTTCAACGAACGTTTTAGCTGGTTAGAAGCATTTAGGAAATATAACTTTGGTGGAACAACTACCAGTGAGTTTATTAAGCTTTATTACTTGATGTAAATTTTAATGGAATGTGTAGTTATAACAAATCTCATATTTTTATATTTATTATTTTGGCCAAGTAAACAACTTCATTTTCTTGTTTTTCCTTTTTGGCAAGCATGTACAATCCTGAAGAAGCATAAAATGTATAGCTATTCTGTTCTTCTTCAAAATGTCAAATGTCTTAGAGTGTCACTCTCTTCTTGCTGTGAAGGATTTTGAACATTAACAAAACCCTTTCAGACGTTTTGATGTCCTATCACTAATATCAAAAGACACACAGATGTGTTTCAGGTTGTCCGGGTCCTGAACATTTGATATAAAGCGTACAATGAGAGTGCCACTTTAATTACCCTACCCAAAACCTTGAAATAACTTAACAGATTTATTTTATTGCTCCTGTTGAACAAATGTATTTAATAAAAGTATGCGCCTAATTACAGAAATTTATAATTGTGTTTCATTTATTTTGGATGTCTTGTTTGATTTGCAATATTTTTTGGTCAAGTTGTCATCCATGAGGAAAATTACATTTTCAGTAATGATTTGTTTATATTATTTAATTTGATTTATCTTTAATTACAGATGCAGCAATAATGAATTAAATTAACCAACTTTCCTCTGTCACTTGGTTATTGCATTTATCCTAACTTGACAAGATAATTATGCGAATTTATAATTGGCAAAATTTCACTCTTTTTAAGAGGCAGCTTTTTCTTCTTTTCACTCTTTACTAGGAGTGGATTTTCTTGCCATTCCTTTCCCACTCCAAATCGAGATAAGTAGCTCTTTTTAACGTGGCGGTCACTCTGTATAAGAGTGATTTTTGTCACTCGTTAAATAGTATAGTTCCACTCTTTGTGGAGTGAATTGAGATCACTCTTTTTTCCCACTCCAAAAAGAGTTGTCCTCCATATGGCTTCTTGGGAGAGTGGAAAAATCACTCTTTTCGAGTGGTTTTTCACTCTTTTACATTAAGAGAGTAAGTAATTCAGAAAGTAGTTTTAAACAGTTGCGGTACCCGCTGCTAAAATAGAAATCGAACTGCCTCTAGCCACCAGGCTAGCTCGGTGTTCTAGTGGTTAATTAAGACATCTGGGTCCAATTTCATGGCTCTGCTTACCGAGGAATTCTGCGCTTACCGAGTCCTATAAAGCACATAACTCTATGGGATGTAAGCACAGAATTCCACGGTAAGCAGATCAATGAAATTGGGCCCTGCTCTAGCAGTGCAAAGGTTGTGGGTTCGAATCCCACACGAGTGATTTGCCTGTGGATTTTTTCACAGAACTCGGGGAGTATACAGTGCTTAATACACATCGGTGTAAGGGTAAAAAAACAAATGATATTTTTTATCCCCAATGCAAAATTAACATCTATTAAGTTTTGATGTTCAAAAACAAAATATCACCAAACCTTTTTTTTCCAATATTACAGTTTTGCAATACTCACTATCACTAGATCATGTATGTTTATAAGTTACCGTATAAAATGTCCACTAATTACAAAATACGGTCACATTAGCTCATATCAAAGCTACTTTCTTCTTTTCATTTCAGATGTCTAATGTAACAGATGGTATCAATTGCAAATATTTCTTCTTCTTTTTTGTTCAATAAAATGAAACTCTAAATAGACCGCAAGTACCGAGCGTATTCGAACATTGGGAACCGTTAAAGCACGCGAGTTTGTTTCCTTCATTCAAGCATTAAAGCATTGGCTTGGGACCAAAAATGGTCGAATACACGTGAGACTTGCACAGTCTTTTTGTGACAATTATGATCAATTTTTCTTTGTGAATGTGCAATACAGTGGTCAGCAAGTCTTTGTTGTTCTGCTATTCTATCTGAACATGTACAGGACACCTTTCAAGGCTGATGAGCCTAATGACCTAGGAAAGCGTCAACTGGGTTGACGCTATTTTTATTAAGAGTAGGCTGAATGTCGGCCAAATTATCATAAGACAACTACAAATGAGGTCAGAGTGAAAAGCTGCAGCTCTTACTGAGATCGATGAGAAATACTGAATGAATAATTTGCACGAAATAGTTAATGGCTAATGGCCTGACGTTATTTGCTAAAATAAAAACCCACGAACTACACAAGCCCCTTTTTCATACTCTAGACAAATTTCTCTGGAAATTCATGGAAACTTTTATGTTGACCTTTTCACACTTGAGTTGCTAACCCTGACAATCTCCTGGGAAATACATGAAGCTAAACTCTGCTTGGGAGTGGGGATAAGAGTAGATAACCTCGGGGTTGGCATATACTCTATGTTCATTTTTCCCAGGAAAATTGCATCAAGCGTGAAACAAACACGGGGCGGTTGTGGGGTTAATCCCATGGAAATTTACTCTGCAGTGCGAAAAGGGGTAGGCCCTACAGATCTTTCAAGATTTCTCAAGCTGACAACTCAACAGGAAGTCGAACAATTCTTAAAAGCAAATCTGTCATTTTTTCAAAATTCTGGCACCCTGAACAAAGGTAGTGACAAAATAGGGATTGAGACTGCCATGGGCTAGATGGCTCAGTGAGCGCCGGCACGTTAATCTGGAGGCCAAAGGTTCAAATATTTTGGCTTTAGTTAATTTTTCTTTGTTCAACCCAAAATTGATTAAAATTTACCCAGTCAGTTTCCCTTGTGGTTTATTATTTGATATTAATCAAAAGAACAATCGTTAGGTCCACCCAAAGCTTACATGTAGTACGCTCTTTTTGAGGGGTGGGGCCATTTTTAATTTGCCGAAAAAATACAACCTATGGGAACATTTTGAAGGATGACCACAGCCGAGACCAGGAGCACCAGAGATTGGCCAGCAATGACCTCCTTGAAATTCCAGGCCTGCCTAATAAAAAAAATAGGTTTGTGTATACAGGCTTCGAGCATACCTACACTCATCTTGAAATTGCTACAAATGTTTTCTTTTCATTTCAATGCTAACAACCTACGCAGCAGAGTGAACAATGAGCAGCCACTCACTATCTGGAACTGCTATTTGTATGCAAAAACACTACACAATGTTTTCCCCTTGAACTTTAGCAAGACAGATAAAGGAACGCCGTCCGAACAGATCCACTCTATGGTGTTTAAGGTCGGTTAGACTCTACTCAAGTCTCTTGTTATGATTTCTGGTGTGAACTACCAGATATAATAATCATGATAATGGGAGGGTCATCTCTGACATAAAACATAAAGCATTTCTGTAGGTGATTGATTGATTTATAGTGTGAGAAAGAAGTGTGTGTGTAATAGATGTAGTCATACATCGTCACGCGTACCACGAAGTGACCTATCTGAAAAAAATTATAGTTTTTTGCAAATCGGGTTTTGTTCAAATTATTAATATACTCATTACTGTTAACATTTTCAGCAAGTTTCAATGCCTAATACGTCATAATTTCAAAATTACACTAATTAGTAAAAACGACGATCACTACATGTAGATTTGCCATTTTGTATTTTCACAAAGTGACCTATCTCAACGCGCCACTTTACCAATGATATACAAAGCGCTAAGGCACAGTTCGGCGCGCGTGTGTGTCATTTACATTTTCACGAAGTGACCTATCTGGAAGCGTAGTATTTTCACGGTGTTTAAGGTCGGTTAGACTCTACTCAAGTCTCTTGTTATGATTTCTGGTGTGAACTACCAGATATAATAATCATGATAATGGGAGGGTCATCTCTGACATAAAACATAAAGCATTTCTGTAGGTGATTGATTGAGTTATAGTGTGAGAAAGAAGTGTGTGTGTAATAGATGTAGTCATACATCGTCACGCGTACCACGAAGTGACCTATCTGAAAAAAATTATAGTTTTTTGCAAATCGGGTTTTGTTCAAATTATTAATATACTCATTACTGTTAACATTTTCAGCAAGTTTCAATGCCTAATACGTCATAATTTCAAAATTACACTAATTAGTAAAAACGACGATCACTACATGTAGATTTGCCATTTTGTATTTTCACAAAGTGACCTATCTCGACGCGCCACTTTACCAATGATATACAAAGCGCTAAGGCACAGTTCGGCGCGCGTGTGTGTCATTTACATTTTCACGAAGTGACCTATCTGGAAGCGTAGTATTTTCACGAAGTGACCTATCGTGATAGGTCTCAATATACAATGTTTTTGTACACAGCGCGCTGCGGGCAAAACTTGTTTTTTCATTTTCACGGAGTGACATATGTGTTTAGGAATTAATTACTAATTAAATAGTTGCAGCAATGAAAACACACTGGCAGTTATGTACGAATAAAGTATTCAGCTTGCTTTTTGTCTTGAAAAATTAAATTAAAATACTCAGCAGACTCCGAAACAGCAGTTTGAAAAACAGTGCAACTTCAATCGCGATTTTCTCCAAACACGTTTTGGGGGGCTGTGAACAAGATACATGTAGGTCACTTCGTGGTACGCGTGACAACATGTATGTACAAATGTAGCTAGCTACGGGTCTACACAAGCTATACAAACGCCAACTCAAAACTCACCTATTTTACAGCCTGTGATCTATTTGTTCTAATGAAATTTTCTTCATTTCTTTTTGTTTAATTCTGTTGTTGATTGTGAGGCGCTGTGTTCTTTGTAGAGCGCCATAATGCTCTGTATTATTATATACAGCATGGCATATAGCAGGCCTGATGACTGAAAGGGCAAGGGGCACCAAGGCGCTTTCTCCTTGAGGACATTGTCAATTTCTATTGGAAGATTTCAAGGGGCACCAAGGCAATGACCAGGGGCAATGGAGGCCATTGTCTCCGTGAAGTATCAGGCCTGTGTAAATCCAGAGGGTCTTGTTGATGCCTTGATTTGAGTTTTGATAGACATACCTTTCTTCCATTTACTTGTAAATGTATTGTATAAATAAGCATTTGGAAATACCATTTTACATTTTAAAGCAAACTTGGACACTACAAAACAAAATTTGGGCTAAACTGATAAACAGTTGATTTCATTTGAGTTGGATATTTACTAAAAGCAGAAGATGTCACTCACCACAAGGTGTATTTTTTTTTTTTTTTTACATAGGTTGGGGACCATCAAACTTGTTTATTTGATATGAGGAGTCCAATCAGGTTTAACATATTATTTATATCCAATTGGGATAGTTTTGCAGATGGTTTCAGAGTCAAGATAGCGGTTTCCTGAATGAGAGACAACTGATAACTTCATTGGGGATATGAGTGTTTCCATCAAGGTGAATGCAAAATATCCAAATTGGGGTGATTTAGGAGTTGGTGTTTCATGTTTGGGGACATTGAAATCTGCATTTTGAGAAAACGGCTCTGGTCAGGATAAAGGTGTGTTCCCAAATTCGAGCCCTGCACACACGACATCATCACGTATTCTTACCTCTAATTGGATATGATTTGCAATGCTGTAAAATGGCAAGTTGTTATGATTAACCAATCATCATTTATTTACACTAAAGGAGAGAATATTCAGCTTCAAAGAAGCTGTTTGATCCATAAACTTGCGCTGCTTAGTACACGGGCTACACTAATTCAAGTTGCACGAATCGTGACAATTTGTAGGTTTTGTCACTAGCTGCACAGAGGCTTGAGAAGGAAAGTTAACTTGTTCAAATAAAAAAGGCAACTTGTTCCCCAACTACAAATAACTCATAATGTTTCTGAATTTAAAAAAAAGACATTTTCTTTATAAAAGTGCATGATCCATAGAATTTGCTTGTAGCAAACTTTAGATACTTCTGATTTTATACACAAATTTGAATCTGTAAATCTAAATTTGCGCATATTGTTGCTCTGAAAACATTTGACGATGCAAATGAGCACTATGTTCCTTTATGGTAAAATCACTTCAAATTTGGCCACGGTTGTATTGTAAGAGTCTTGACTGACCTTTTGCTGGAGGATAGTACTCAGAGAACTGCATGTCATTGGTGAGTTTGTCCTGCTTGCTGGCCAGGATGAAGGCCAAGACACCCATCACGATAGCATCAAACACCGCAATGATCGCCAGGTAGAACACCCATCGAAGCTGACAAGTACCGGTATTGCCGTAAGAGGCACCTGCGCCACACAGCAAGCGGAACGTTGCAAGCTGAGCCCAACTGGCCGGGTAAATCAAGATGCCAATGAGCAGGAACACGCCTAGAGAAAACAAGAGTAGGACAAACAAATAAAACACTAGAAAACAATCTAACAAAGGTACCTGAAAAATTACAGCATCATTGAATTGGTTTTGAGAAAATGAAACCAAATTTAAGCGTGAGACATGTATCAAAAACACAACAAGAAAATTTCTGTTTTGTTCCTGCAGTAGTTTAGAGTGGGACTCTTATGGCAACCAAATCTAGGGCCAAAGATAACAGGTACATGTATGTGAAGCTTCATGCCAAAATCTTCTTGCCAAAACTCAAAAACTGAGTTTATTTGCTCATCAAATAGATGAGAAGAGGCTCTTTCAGTTTTAGAATAGTAACACACAATTAGGTGCAATATTAAGCATTTCTCAATATTGGAATACAACTAAAGTTACCCGATCTTCAAGGTTTTTGTCAATGTAATGCCGATTTGTAGGCAAAATTATAAAGAACCCCCGAACAAAGATATTGAAAAAATAGGGAGACCGCCAAAAAGGGCTCGATATCTTAGTTGGTAGAGTGCCGATATGTTAAACCGGAGGTCGCATGTTCAAATCCCGCTTCTTTTAAAAATAAGTTGGTCAAGTTTTTTAGAAAAATAGGAATAAAGTTTGTCAGGAAATATGTGCACATTTTGCTTATTTTGATTTAGAAAGTAATAATACACAGTTCTTATATAGCACTTTATAACACCGAGGGCGTCTCAAAGCACTCATTATCATCTTAGCTTTAAACTTTAAGCTCACAGTCACAGATTACAAAGTCCATACCAGCTGGTACCAATCCTACACAGAAATATTCCAGTTGAAGTACCGACAAAGCCAAGTAAACATTTCAAGAATTCAAAATATCACGGTGATTGCTTTTGATTGCCATGCACAATTGACATGAGGAGGCTATGTGTACTATGAACATATATAAAAGTCTTCACTAAAACATGGTGAGACAATGTTGATTGTATTGGGTATGTTTATTTTCAAAACTAGAGGGTGGAATAGCTACATGTAAATCAACTCTTCAAAAAAACAGTGGTATACTATTCCTTTATAGGTACCGCCCGAGTTTTTAACATTTTTCAGGGCGTACAGTACTACTTTAGAAGACCCCTCCCTTCAAAGTAGTACCTATCAATATTTGTCTTACAAAATTGATGCATATTAGCAGCATTCTACCTTAACAGTGGTCCGCTGGCCTAAAGGCCAGTTATAAGTTCTGAAAACCAGTTAAAATTCTGTCCCAAGTGGTACTGCTGGCTAGTTCATTGCTTCCAAAAGCTATGTGTAAACCACTGCCTGCACTGGTTTCAAACTGATCGAGGTACCATACAAAATGAATTGCTCACAGAAAACCAAAAAAAATGTAGGACCAGTGAAAAGGCTGGCGGATCAGTGAAATGACAAACTAACTGGTCCCGTGGCCAGTCACTGAAAAAGTTAAGGGCAAACCCTGTTCGACTATTTAAATATCAACATTTTACATACCTCTTAAAGGCACTGAACACGTTTGGAAATTGTCAAAGACCAGTGTTCTCACTTGGTATATCCCAACATATGCATAAAATAACAAGCCTGTGAAAATTTGGGCTCAATTGGTCATCGAAGTTGCAAGAAAATGATGACAGAAAAAACACCCTTGTTGTACAAATTTGTATGCTTTCAGATAGGAATAAAAACTTCTTGCAAGAAGTTTTTATTATTTTAGTGAGAAATTACCTCTTACTCAAAAACTATGTTACTTCAGAGGGAGTCGTTTCCTACTATGTTTTATACTATCAACAGCTCTCCGTTGCTTGTTACCAAGTAAGTTTTTATGCTAATATTTGTTTTGAGTCATTACCAAATGTGTACGACACCTTTAAAGTCACTAGTGGTTTCTGACCCCCTCCCCCTCCCCCCACTCCTGTCATACTCTTGTTTATGACCATGGTTGAAAACCAAGAGGAGTAATTGTATTGTTTGCTGAATACATTTTCAATGTCTGACACAGTGCTTGAGCATGGTTGAACTAACAATGCGTTGCACCCTGGCAATAACAATGCATTGTTATTCAGACAGCGTCATGAGATAGTCATCAAATCCAATTTCCCATGAGTGATTGAACATGGCAACTCTTTTATAGCCAAACCCATGGCAGTGTTTTTTAATAGGTTTTTTTCTTTCAATAAATAGAATATTAACCCAACAGTACTTGAGAAGAAGGCCACTCAATGTGAGGCCTACAATGTACATGGAAATAGTGAAAAGTAAGGTCAATGCTACATGTATGAAACATGGGTTTTGGGGATCTGAAAAACCTTTTTCTGACATATTATGTGAAATCTGATTGGCTGAGTCATTCACTTCCAACACTCGGATGAAAGACAAAGTGAGGTGTCCCAATTCAAAATAGATTGCCCAAATGACACCCAGAAAACCCTCTCCCTAAATCTTTGATCCAATAGAAGAATGACATTTCTTGAATCTTGACTGTCAAAGGATACATGTATTTGCATTTTACATGGACTTTTAAAAGAAAATTGTACTTGTTGGATTAGTTGGCAGGATGCTCATGCTGCTGAGAAGGCAAGCTGGTTGTGTCACATGTCACTTTGCATTTCATCACTGGCATCGAAGAAGCTGGATGAGCATCCAGCAAAACAACCCAACTAATAAAATTTCCCTTATTCAACTAAGTCAACATTAAATTGTGTAGGCCTATACAGTCCTAGTCTGTAAGGGTTTTAATGTATGATTTGGGATATTGATAGACATGTTTGAAAGAAGAAACTACACATTTTAAATCTAATCTATGGTGGAAATCTACATATTCTGAAAAAATAAACACCATTTGGAAAGCAAAACAGCCTCAGACATTTTTACTGTTAATAATAATAATAGATTTGTAAAGCGCATACCACTGCTAAAGTCCCTATGCACTTATAATAGGAAAACAACAAGTTACAAAATAAAATACCAACCGAACTAACAATTGCTAATAAACCATGAATAGATGAGTTTTAAGGTGATTTTTGAATTGCTCAACCGTGACTGCCTCCTTACCAAACTTAAGTAAGCCATTTCACAGTTCAGCTGTTCTTGGAAGAATGAGCAAACTCAGTAAGATTTTGTAACAAGGATCAAACCATGGAGGATTCTACCTCCATGATCAAACTATGTGTTTAACAGTTTCAGATTGGTAGCCTGCATTCTCTCATTTTTTTTCTGGAGTAAACCAAACTTCTTTAATTTAAATTTGGTTTCAACAAAAAGTTTATGTTTGAAGATTGGACAATTGCAAATCAAGTGGTGTTTGAAGCACTCTGCTCGTCTCCTTTCTCCTGAGGACAAGCAGAGTATACTGTTCGAGCAGAGTATAATGTTCAAGCAGAGTATACTGTTGGAGCAGAGTATACTGTTTGAGCAGAGTATACTGTTCGAGCAGAGTATACTGTTCGAGCAGAGTATACTGTTCGAGCAGACTATCAAGCAGAGTATACTGTTCGAGCAGAGTATACTGTTCGAGCAGAGTATACTGTTTGAGCAGAGTATACTGTTCGAGCAGAGTATACTGTTCGAGCAGAGTATACTGTTCGAGCAGAGTATACTGTTCGAGCAGAGTATACTGTTCGAGCAGAGTATACTGTTCGAGCAGAGTATACTGTTCGAGCAGAGTATACTGTTCGAGCAGAGTATCAAGCAGAGTATACTGTTCGAGCAGAGTATACTGTTTGAGCAGAGTATACTGTTCGAGCAGAGTATACTGTTCGAGCAGACTATCAAGCAGAGTATACTGTTCGAGCAGAGTATACTGTTCGAGCAGAGTATACTGTTCGAGCAGAGTATACTGTTCGAGCAGAGTATACTGTTCGAGCAGAGTATACTGTTCGAGCAGAGTATACTGTTCGAGCAGAGTATACTGTTCGAGCAGAGTATACTGTTCGAGCAGAGTATACTGTTCGAGCAGAGTATACTGTTCGAGCAGAGTATACTGTTCGAGCAGAGTATACTGTTAAAGCAGAGTATACTGTTAAAGCAGAGTATACTGTTCGAGCAGAGTACACTGTTTGAGCAGAGTATACTGTTCGAGCAGAGTACACTGTTTGAGCAGAGTATACTGTTCGAGCAGAGTATACTGTTCGAGCAGAGTATACTGTTCAAGCAGAGTATACTGTTTAAGCAGAGTATACTGTTCAAGCAGAGTATACTGTTCGAGCAGAGTATACTGTTTGAGCAGAGTATACTGTTCGAGCAGAGTATACTGTTCAAGCAGAGTATACTGTTTAAGCAGAGTATACTGTTCAAGCAGAGTATACTGTTCAAGCAGAGTATACTGTTCGAGCAGAGTATACTGTTTGAGCAGAGTATACTGTTTGAGCAGAGTATACTGTTCGAGCAGAGTATACTGTTTGAGCAGCGTATACTGTTCGAGCAGAGTATACTGTTTGAGCAGCGTACACTGTTCGAGCAAGTTCGAGCAGAGTATACTGTTCGAAACCACACTGGTTGTACCTGCAAGTAAATATTTATTTCTTATGCATAACAAGTGACATGTTTAACTGTTACATGGTTAACCACATAAGCCTAGCTGGCTGTTTAATTAATTACAAGCTATTAACAGTTAATCCTTTCACACCAGATAATCCTAATCCTATTATACTGCAGGCCTTTTGACTGGATCCATCAAGGAAGTTCAACACAAGCATATTTAAAAAGTCCACAGCACAAGACCTTTTAGTTTTTTGGACTGCAGCAATCGTGAGTGTGTTCAAAAAGTTACTAAAACGTAATTTTCCCCTGAATTATGAGGGTCACATTAATTTGTATTTGTTCGTCATGTTCAACTGTTCACTGTTAACATCTCCAGGTAGACTTTCAGAAAGACTCTGGTAGAAACCTGACCCCATTAGAATAATAAATAATCATCCTTACTCAAAGCTGAGAAGCTGAATCGCGAAGGGTGCTACTACAATGTGTTTGAGCAACAGCCATGCAAAGCCGCCTTTGGCAGCCAACCACATCAACAATATTTAGGCCATTTCCCAGCCTACCATAGATATGTCTACCACAGTCGTAGGGGTGCATGGAAGTGGTTACTACTAGAATACAACACCCTTGTTTGTTTAGATGATCTTCTCACAAAAGGGAAACTGGGCAAACTCCCACATATAAACACCAAGCTGGCAAACATTTGTTTAATTAATGCAAACATTTGTTTAATGTCTATGATTATGAATTGAACAAATCAAGAAATGTTGTGATTAAGTTACTAGACGACAAAATACTTTCTAGTCATTGTGAAATCAGCGGTTAGCTTGGTAGGATTAGAACTACCTACAACCTTGTGGTTGCAAGTCCTGCAGTCTAACCACTGGACCACGATTAAAATTCACAATATCTTTGATGATCCCCCAAGATGCTGTCAAAAACACACACAATAGTGCATCACATGTTAAATGATATTTAAATGTGATGCGCCGTGTATTTTCAACGGCCATGTCAGGACCAGGAGTTAAAAAAATATATAAATTCTCTTGCAGTTTACTATGATTCCTGAACTTGGTATGACTTATGAAGTGATAATGGCGCCAAACAACCAACCTCACAGATCCAGGAGGTGCAGGTTGGAGTATGGTTGGAGAGTACGTGACCTTTAATTGCAGCACATGCAATAATTTGATCGTTTAACTCGCCCTCCCCATCTCCTCCGCCCCCTTCTTTCTTTTTTACATTACTTCAAGAATTACTTCAAGAATCATGAAATGCACAGTAAATTACAAGACAAGAGAAAAGATACAACCATGGTCATGGAGATAGGATTAGAAAAAACCCTACGTGTAGTTCATCTTACCAGTGGCTATCTGCAGGCATCCACAGATGATAAAAACAGTTGCTGTACTGGGAATCTTACACAAGAATAAAAACATGCATAAGATAGACAGTACTAGGCATCCCAGAGATAACGTCACAAACACAGTAGCAGCTAGCATGACATCGGGTATGGTGGATACTCCATTGGCCAGGGCACCCTTACATTCCAGAATCCCCGTCCTGGCCGGACTGTAACAGTACCGGTACAGCCCGAAGTAACCGGCCCCAAGGGAGTCTGTACCGTGGCCGATCCAAAATGGCTGGACCAGCACCACGCAGAGGATGATGGTGAAGCAGAAGGTGAACAGTGCCCATGCAATGGCGATCGCCCTGGCATTACGGATGTAATTGGTGTGGTAGTAGTACGCGTATTTGTCCTCTTTGGCCGTGTTGGCCATCTTTACAGTTTATAAAATCAAGTTCTCCAGTTAAACGCGATGTATCCGCCAAGGCTCTACACTCTGTTTGCTTGTTGTGGATCAGCGTGAACCCGCCGGAGGAATACAGTCTGTGTGTCTGTGTGTATCACCAATCTGCCAGCCGTTCTTTATAATCGATACAAACTGCGTAATGCAAATGAACCAAAACACACAAGATGTGGCACCCATAAGAGAACAATAGAGGTGTGACGAAACTATGACCTTGTGACGCATAGACAACCTGATGGCGAAGCCACTTCAAAGCAGTATCCGAAAAGGGCGCCCTCTATATACACCTACTCATAATTGATTGGCGTTGTACAAGGTGCGCCTTCATAACCAACATCTCGTAGAAATAATAACCAACATTTTATAAAACAATTCCTTCACGATGTAACTACATCTCCTAGAAATAGAAAACAACATCGCTTTCTCATGACGATTAATCGAAAGATTTCTCTGGCATTAAAAAGAAATCATAATAATAAGTAATTTTTGGGGCATTTCATAATTACATAGTTCTACCACAAATATAAAACCAAGTTACCCCATAAATCAGTTCAATTTTTGTTCAAGTAAATTTTTTTCAAGTAATATTTTGTGTGTAAATTGTCCATGGTCATACAAGGCCTCAGCCAATGAGAACTTTTTCCATTTAGTGAAGTGGGCCCAATTTGCCACTAACTCTTCATTAAGGCGCTTACGGTGATAACCGCCATCTATAACTAGGGAACACCCCCCTCCCACATTGAGACACAATGCATGCACCCACCATCGAATCTTCAGATTTAACAATTCTTATGGTGCCTATAAATGGACCACAGCGCGCCACACAACATAAGATGTACACATTATTGTTTTACTCATCAAGTACTTCAAAAAGTAAGTTGTTACACACTGGCCATTGTGTAAGACCAGCGTCACATTTTGAAAAAATTAATGCAATATTGTTCAGAATAATCTGAATCGGCACACTTTTACAGAAACTTGTTTGTCAATTGTTGATGGTCTATAACATGTTCTTCATAGTAGTAGTAAGTCACATTGGTGATGTTCATCCAGGGGATAGTACAGCTGCGTTCACAATAATTGTACTGATCAAGTTAAGGAGTATACAAAGATTACAGCGGCGGCAACGGACGCGTATATTTTGTTTACACCGCAGCGAGGGGTTTTGTACTGTAACACTGTCAATTCCGTCTTGAGATAGGAGACTACGTCTAAACCCTAACCCTAACCCTAACCCTAACCCCACTCTAACCCTAACCCTAACCCTAACCCTAACCCTAACCCTAACCCTAACCCTAACCCTAACCCTAACCCTAACCCTAACCCTAACCCTAACCCTAACCCAAACCCTAACCCTAACCCTTACCCTAACCCTAACCCTAACCCTAACCCTAACCCTAACCCTAACCCTAACCCTAACCCAAACCCTAAACCTAACCCTTTATAGGCATAAATGTTTGTAGTCTCATCTCAAGACAGGAATTGGCAGTATTACAGTACAAAACTCCTCGCTGCAGTGTAACAAAAAATATGCGCACCGGACCTTATAATTCGGGGGGGGGGCCCAAATTTAAGGGGGACAGACAATAATCTTTATTGTAGTTTTGTACTGATGAAAAAACCCATTGACTTACCACAGTGACGAACTTACACCAGCGTTATTTTTGAGCTGTGTATTTCCTGGCAAATCTATCGACGACATCGTCGAGGTTAAAAAAAAATAGGTGGGAATAGGGGGAGGGGTGGATGAGACAGTATTATTGAACTTTAAAAAAAGCCAACCTTGTAAGGTGTTTCATAACAATTAAAGTACAGATTGAGTCATAAAAATCAGGCGTTTGAAATACTGCATTGAGAAATAGCTTTTGATGACCCTCAAAATCACAGTTGCCTAAATTAACTTCAGCCATCGGAATCATGGTCTACACGAACGTGCACAAAATGTCTGACGAAAAGACAATTTATTATCACCTGGTTTAATGAAAGTTTCTCAGGTTAGCGAAATAAAAGGATGATTTTGTTTTTGCACAATTTTTTTTATTTAGGGGGCACTTCTGGCCAATTAAAACTGCAGTTTGAGTTTGCATATTTCCTAAACAAGATCTTAACATACGTAATGACTGGTATGTCCTCTTTTCAGCACTCAAATCGAGTTAAGGTGATGGGGCTGTGAATTACAATCAACTGAAGATCCACTTCTTAATACCGGTTTTGGTATACATGTAGTTTATTGATACTGCTTAAGCTGAAAATATTAAGAATGCACAAAGGTAATATAAGGCAGGTAGTTTGTGTTCAGATCCTATCAATATACAGGAGGTGGCAATTGTGTACAACCTAATGAGAGCATCAAGTAGAAAATACACCAATCACCCTGCATTGTGACAAAATTATATAGATAAATTCAAACCAAAATAATTATTAATCTCACAATAAGAATTTGAACATATCGTCTATTGCAAACCATGCTGTGCACTGACTTCTACTTAACGATTTGGAGATGTATCAAACACTCTAAAACTACCGGGTCAGAATTGACCTGGATTCCACATGAGGCCCGACCCATTTTTGGGTCAGTATGACCCGGATTCTATGTCAGTATGACCCGGATTCTATGTCAGTATGACCCGGATTCTATGTCAGTATGACCCGGATTCTATGTCAGTATGACCCGGATTCTGTGTCAGTATGACCCGGATTCTGTGTCAATCTGAACAAAAACTATGTCGACTGACGCAAAATCCAAAACAAAATCCAAATTTTTAATCAGTTTCCGGGCCAGCCTGACCCAGAAGTGGATCAAACCGGGTCAATGTCGACTGACGCCGAATTCGAGTAAAAAGCCCAATTTGTAATCAGTTTCGAGGTCAGTCTTACCCAGAAATGGATCAGGCTCCCTCGGACCTAGAATCCGGGTCAATTCAATTTAAGGTGAAATAAACAAGTCAAATATATTTACAATTAAATCATGTATCACGTGATTAAGAAATATCAGGTCTTTGACTGAATTGTAGTTTTGAACGGATTCAATAATAAAAATGTGTACGGTTTTCTTTTTAATGTTTACTCTTTGTTTTAATGGTTTTTTTGCCCGTCCTTTTTATGCCAGAGGTTCCTTTATTTAATTAAGAACTTTTCAAATTGTGTCAACATTAACTGGAACTACCTAGTGCTGGGGATGCTAAAAATCGTGAGATTTTTCATATTAATTATTATTATTAGAGGACATTTTAGTCTTTACAAATTTTATTAACAGCAGTTCTAAAGACATTGCCAGGGGCGGATCCAGGATTTTCCAAACGGGGGGGGGCGTGAAAATATACCAAGCAGCAAAATCTTACCTTCCCCATTTCTCCCTCCCCTTCTCTCTCTCTCCCTCTTTTTTCTTTTCTCCCTCTTTTTTTTTTTTTTTATATGAAAAAGGGGGGGCGTGCGCCCCCCACGCCCCCCTGGATCCGCGCATGATTGCACAAAGTGTATAAGTAGTAGCTTCTGCAATATTCTATAATAAAAGAGCACACGACGACCAAAACCAGCGACGAAACTAGGGTAACAAATTTTCATTATGATCACTATTTTCCCTATATCAGACACTTTTGGCCAAATTAAACTGTAGTTTCCGTTTGCATTTTTCTTAAGTCCCTTTTCATCGTTCTTGTTACACTCTTAAAACTCCCGGATCAGAATTGATCCGGATTCTCCATAGGGGGCCCGACCAATTTCCGGGTCAGGCTGTTTTTTTTTATATGGATTTGAACTCGAATACTGCGTCAGTTTGACCCATCTGGGTCATTTTCACACAGATTCCCGGTCATACTGACTAAGAAATGGGTCAGGCACCACGGTACTTGGAATCCAGTTCAATTCTTACCCGGGAGTTTTTAGGGTGTATGTCATTTAGGCCTACATATTATTTTTTACAAGATAATTTGACGTGGAGGTAAAAACAAATACATTTTGTGTCTGCAAATGGAAACATAGCTTTAAAAACATTGAAATTACATAAAAGCTTGTACAATGTATCATTTTCTGGTGAAATCTTTAATTTCAAATGGGAGGGGGGGGGGGTTGGCACCGGGGCACGAACATCAATATTGGTCTCCCCCCCCCCATGCCTCCCCTTAGTTTACGGTACTGACCTAAACCTTTCTACAAGATTAAGTTTTGACGTAACGTTTTCGTGGTGCACCACCTGTGATCTAACAAAGCATTAATGAAATACACAATATCACATAATATACAGAATAATATAATATACTTTTCGAAGGCATTTGATCTGGTGGACCACACCTTATTGATTGATAAGATCATCTCCATTGGGGTCCGTGAGTCAATGTGTTCGCTGTAATGACGTTCTTTCGGATTATGTTGGTATTCATGGGGGAATTCCCCAAGGTACAAAGTTGTGCCCAATTGGTTTTCAAATAGTCATTAACGATGCAGCACAAAACTCACAATCAAAGTATTGGAAATACGTTGATGACTTGACATTTGCTGAGAACTGTAATATTGGTAGTCGTGGCCAAATGCAAGACGATTTAGATAATTTTAAGGAGTGGTCTGATGCTAATCACTTGCAGCTAAATCCCTCCAAGTGCCAGGCCCTCCAGGTGTGTTTCAATAAATCCCATCAACATCCAGGTAATTTAACAATTGGTGATGAACCTGTTTCTTTTGTTACATAGGCCAAAATTCTGGGCCTTTGGATTCAGAATAACCTTAGATGGGACACGCAGTATGTTAACTAAAGCCAACAGGAAACTTTTCATGCTGCGGTCACTTAAACGTTTTGGATTTAGTTTGGATGAATTAAGAATTGTTTTTAATGGATATGTCCGTCCAGTTTTAGAATATGGTGATGTCATCTGGCACTCAAGTATACTGTTAAGCATACTCATACCAATGAGTCTCTCCAAAAACGTGCCTGTAAAATTATGTTGGGTAATAATTATCATTCGTATGACTTTGCTCTTTCATCGCTTGGCCTTGACTCTCTGCGGTTAGGAGAGAGGCATACTGCATGCGTTTTGCTAATTAACTCGCTAACAACCCTCGCACTAAAGACCTCCTCCCCCTACCAGGCTTGAGAGTCATGGTCGAAACCTCCGAAATAGTCATCATGTTTCAACCATCCCCACCAGATCCAGTCGTTTCAAAAAAATAGCCCTGTTCCTTATTTCATAGGTTTAATTAATTCTTAATAATTTCTCCATTTTATTGTGTGTGGTATTTGGAGTGTGGTTCTTATTTAATTTAATGTTTTATTTATAGACGATGTGACCTGTGACATCACATGTTTACAAAAGAGCCACATAGCCTGGACTTCCTGCAGGCACGATTTGTACACAGACTAATGGAATCAAACATAAAATCTTATATTTTATGGAGATTGCACTGTCTAATTCCTATCAACTTTTGATATGATGAAAGGGGGCACATCTCAAAACTTGTCCAGCTTTTACTTTCATAATTCTTGGATTTATGTGGAAATTATGACACAAAATGTCAACTTTCCCATAGGACCTGTGTAGTATCTTGCCTGCCAGAATACCCAAAGAATGCACAAGGTCACACTTATTGTAAACAAAGTTCACATGGTCTATACGTTTATACGTTTATATGCGAGGGTGCAATCTGCTTTTCTTATAATATTTATCTTTGCTATTTAGGTGCATTAAAGAATATTTATGCCATATCTATTTTTAACTATTGTAATGACTCTGTAATTTGACCTTCGGGTCACGAAGTGTATCAATTTTAATAAAATTCAAATTCAAAATTCATATTGCACTGCAAAAACTGGGGTGTTAAAATTTACACCATTGGTGTTGTCACATTATAGATACAAAACAGAATCAAAATTTACACCACAGGGTGTTTAAATAACACTAATATCTGCCAAAACAATTAAATTGGTTTTATTTTAACACCCTATGATGTTAATTTTGATTCTCTCTTCGGTATATATATTGACAGCAACCCATGGTGTCAATTTCAACACCCCGGTTTTTGCAGTGTGCCAACAAGATCGAGTCATTTTGATCGGTCACGTAAACTTACATCAGGGCCCACTTTCATGGAGCTGCTAAAGCACGAAACAATTTTGCTCACCAGAATCATACAGTTACCAGGCAAAATACCAACTACCATCTATGACTGGTTTACAACCTAATTTTGCTTAGCAGAAAATTGTTAAGCAATAGTGTCTGCAAAAGCAGCTCTATGGAATCGGGTCCATGGGTTCAATTTCATAAAGCATGGTAGCACAAAAACTTGCTAAGCACAGAAAACTCTTTCTTAAAATAAATAGGTTACCAGCCAAAAATACCATTGCTGTGACTGGTACCCCACTCATTTCTTGCTTAGCAAATAAATTTGCTGAGCAGAATTTTCTGCTAAACAGCTTTACGAAATTGGGCCCGGGTCTTCTCCGACACACGCTCATATTTTGATGTACGGTACATATTCTTAAAGCCAGTCTCAGGTTGACCTACGATTTTCTTGCGCACGCACGATGTCCCAAATACTCACAGGTCGACTGCGATTGGTTCCCGACCGTCGGGATCACGTCGTACAAGTTGAAATTGTTCTACTCTTGCGACTGTTAATTTTTTCGAGCGGCGACTGTTTCCGATTGTCCTAAAATCATCGCAGTTACGCTCAGGTCGTAAATAATTGCCGACTGAAAAGTTCCCGATGGTCTTAGCTCAGGCGCAGTGTGATCCTGGAAGTCAGTCGCCGACTGTTTTTTGTTGACGCAAGGTCGACCTGAGGCCGGCTTAAGGTCACCTCTCGATATACATTGTTTTGTTGTTACTACTTATTGCGTCGTATCTTCATCTGACATCCTTTGAGGGAAATCTTGACGTCTTTCCACTGCCAAAGCACTCCTTCGTTTTTACTACCGCTTTGGTTCTGATTAAAATATTCGCCATTCAGGTTACTTTCAAAGCGTCCACATTTGTGGTACCACCAGCCGCCTTTCAACTCTCTGGCGCAGTTTTTCGGCCCGGAGTTGTCGTTGTCCTTGTCTAAGGTTGTGAAAGCATATTGTTGCTTACCGAGGCCATCACCTTAAAAAAAAGGGAATTCACAAAAACTGAATGACGAAATGTTGTGAAACTTGAAAATATGAAATATTTTTTGGAATTACGATTCGTTTAAAGGTGTATCCGATTCGACTAGCCATAAAACGCTGATAGTAGGCCTACTATCATCTCATCACTACAGAGCATCCACGAGTGGCGGATTTAGAACGGGTTAGAACGGTGGTTTTTTATAATCGATGCGTTAAGGCTGAGTGACGGCCGTTGCATTCCAGTTTATTGGGATAATTATTTCTCATTACAAGTCGATGTTTTTTTGGACTAGGGATAAATCCTTCCAAAAGTGTGGTACTCATGTTTTTTTTCAACGACATAAAGCCCAAAATAATATGTAAATTTGTATCAAATTAATAATTGCCAAGGTTTTGAAGAAAGTGCAACATTATAGGCCTAACGTTTGGATAAACTTAATGATAAATAAATTGAGATAAACAACGATAAATTATTCAGGTCATTGCGCATAAATTGGTCGGGAGAAAGATCAATAAAATTGTCCCTTTTTTGTTGATTGACTTGACTGTGAGCATGTTCGAAATCATGGCTTTGAGTTTATGCTCTAAGTTCCACCCGGGCCTAATTTCCAGAGAGTCAAAAAGTCCCAATGCACATTCTGTGAACAGAGTCCGAAAAAACGAAAAACGTGGAAACACCTTCAACCACGAAGTCGCCCCTAATTGATGCAAAATTTGTGGATTACCTTCATTACTGGCGGTAGATTCGAAATCATCGACAGTAAGATCATACATGTCTCCGGTAACACTGAAATTCCCGTAGCGAACGCGGCCAATATCACCATCAAACGCTTCCAAATCCACCACCAACTCCCAGCTGGTAACTTCCATGTCGGTCAGGTTCCGAAGCTTCAGATTCCCCCACCAGAATTCTCCTTCAAGATCACCGAATCCATCTTGGTACTCGACCCAGGAGCGATTGAAATCAACTGAGCCGTCTCGGCGTCTTTGAATAACCTTCGTTAATTAAAATAGAAAACAGATATTAGCGCTGTATAAGCGTCCGGGTCGAAATTGACCATGGTCCGAGTCCCGTGGGGTTTGAACCTTGGGTCACTATAACCCGGAATCTGTGTCAAAATGACCCAGAAAATGGGTCAAAATTACGCAGAATCAGAGTTAAAATCCCATTTTTTAAAACATTGATCCGGGTCAGCCTGAACCAGAAATGGGTCAGCCTGAACCAGAAATGGGTCGGCCTGAACCAGAAATGGGTCAGCCTGAACCAGAAATGGGTCAGCCTGAACCAGAAATGGGTCAGCCTGAACCAGAAATGGGTCAGCCTGAACCAGAAATGGGTCGGCCTGAACCAGAAATGGGTCAGCCTGAACCAGAAATGGGTCAGCCTCAACCAGAAATGGGTCAGCCTGAACCAGAAATGGGTCAGCCTGAACCAGAAATGGGTCAGCCTGAACCAGAAATGGGTCAGCCTGAACCAGAAATGGGTCAGTCTCAACCAGAAATGGGTCAGCCTCAACCAGAAATGGGTCAGCCTGAACCAGAAATGGGTCAGCCTGAACCAGAAATGGGTCAGCCTGAACCAGAAATGGGTCGGCCTGAACCAGAAATGGGTCAGCCTGAACCAGAAATGGGTCAGCCTGAACCAGAAATGGGTCAGCCTGAACCAGAAATGGGTCAGCCTGAACCAGAAATGGGTCAGCCTGAACCAGAAATGGGTCGGCCTGAACCAGAAATGGGTCGGCCTGAGCCAGAAATGGGTCGGCCTGAACCAGAAATGGGTCAGCCTGAACCAGAAATGGGTCAGCCTGAACCAGAAATGGGTCAGCCTGAACCAGAAATGGGTCAGCCTGAACCAGAAATGGGTCAGCCTGAACCAGAAATGGGTCAGCCTGAACCAAAAATGGGTCAGCCTGAACCAGAAATGGGTCAGCCTCAACCAGAAATGGGTCAGCCTGAACCAGAAATGGGTCGGCCTGAACCAGAAATGGGTCGGCCTGAACCAGAAATGGGTCAGCCTGAACCAGAAATGGGTCAGCCTGAACCAGAAATGGGTCAGCCTGAACCAGAAATGGGTCAGCCTCAACCAGAAATGGGTCAGCCTGAACCAGAAATGGGTCAGCCCGACCCAAAAATGGGTCAGCAGGCCCCCTTGGACTCGGAACTGGGTCATCCTCTGGGACCCGGAACTGACTGGGCATTTTTAGTGTCAATACAGCATGTCAAAGATTTCTCTGCTCTCTACCTTCGTGTGATAACCATCTTGTTTAATACTCGCAATCTCGGTAAAAGATAAACAAGTAATTAATTATCAGTGTATTTTTCTCCTCATTTTCGCTTTGCCTCATGTACTAATTTTAAAAAGACTGACCTTCCCCTTTCCAGTGTGAGCTAAAATTGACTGGGGTTGAAATTGAATATTCCGTTTACTCAGAATCTTGGCACTAATAAGAAAAACAGCTATTTTTACTTACTATAAAGCCACTGTTGGCCGTCTCCATATCACAGTAAGCCTGTAGCCCTGGCATAGTGGTGTAGTTAAGATAGTACACGCCACTGGCTGTATGTCCAGCATCGCGGTATTCTTGGCAATCAGCATAAGACTGTGTCACACCTGTTGTTTTAAAAAAAAAATACGGGTATCAAGTTATAACAAAAAGAAGATAATTACTTCGAAATCCCCTCGCCGTTTTCTCCCAACAATTTGGTTTGATTTGATAGTGAAGAAGTTGCGGTCAGAAAGTGCAAGCTTAAAAATGTAAGCAATGTTTGAGAATATTTTTTGTTTTACAAGGGACCTTGGACAGTACAAAATTGTTGTCCTTTCACACGAAATACATTTTGTAAAATTGTACAACCATGCTACAATTTAGCAAGGGACCCTTGCTAATTGCTCTCGTGTAAAAAGGGGCTTAACTGTTCGTAGTTTATCCAACAAAAAAACCAACGAAGAAGTTGCGCGCGCAAGACGATGTTGTTTCCGATGTAGAATTGTATGCAGAATCCACCATTGCTTTCCATTGCATGTGCACGCACGGCACAAAACACGGACTACCAGTTAGAGCATAATAGGGATGCGAGGGTACTATTTTCAGAGCCCCTATAAAGGGACAGGTAAAGACAAAAATAGGACATGTACAAAAATACCAAGAAGTGTGCATTTCGTTCCCTTGAAGCCACAGTAGGCCTACGCGTAAATTTAATTTGACAGCTGCAAAGTTTCGTACAAAATCAGAAGTATCGTTAAAAGCAAATTCTATGGATTATACACTTTTTATATAATCCATAGAATTTTTATATAAAACAAATTGTTTTGAGTTCAAATCTGTTACAAGTTATTTCTAGTAAACTTTCCTTCTCAAGCTTATGCAGTTTGTGAAAAAACACACTACAAATTGTCATAATTCATGCAACTTGAATTACCGTACGAGTATACCGCCCGTGCACTGCGCAAATATTCCCCCGAAATCATTTCGTTCTCGCGGCATCAATCGAATTTATATTCGTAACCTCAAAATAATTTAGCCGGTACTAAGCCTCTGACACTGTAACGCCGTTTGATTTATTGGGATAGGAAAAACATTTTCAAGATCCCTGTGATAAGTGAAACAGTGTCTTTTTTCGAAAATGAAAATTGTGGTGGGTTACTTTTGGAAAAACTTATTTTAAACTTTTTTTCCATAATAAATCAAAAGGCATATTAAAGGGCCAGTAACAGATAAATTATTGGTAACGAAATGATTTCGGGAACAGAATTATTTCGATGGAAAGAAATTATTTCGATGGAACGAAATAATATACTTCAAGGTAACGAAAATAACGATCATTCATGTGAACCAATAATAATTCGAGGGAAAGAAATAGTATTTCAAGGGAACGAAATACATTTTCTTTTGTTTTACCTTTTTATCGTCCCCCACCCTTTACCCGTGCCTTAGGGGCTCCCTTCACTGCAAAAACTGGGGTGTTAAAATTGAAACGATATAGGTGTTGTCAAATATAGATACCGAAGAGAGAATCAAAATTAACATCTCAGGGTGTTAAAATAACACCAAATGTAATTGTTTTGGCAGAAAGTAGTGTTATTTTAATACCCTATGGTGTAAAGTTTGATTCTTTTTTTGATATCTACATGTGACAACAATCAAGTGTTCTCAATTCTAATACCCCAGTTTTTGCAGTGTTTGCAAGTGAACATGAAACCAGCACATACCTTGAATATTTTCTCCAGCGATATCAGATTTCTTGTCCATGCAGCCGAACAGTCGACCGAGTCCCGCGACGTCATTCGGTAGGTTGTCGATATACACGGGTGCATCCTTTCTCGGCGGTGCGTACGTGTTGTGACCGCCCAGGGTGATCCGAGTACAGGAGCACGGATCCCCAGGCGGTAGAACGAACCGAACCCTGCCGCCAGTAGAATCATCTGGCTCCGTACCCAGGATGCAGACTCGTGCTGAGACTGAACACACAGCTGTAAAAGAGTAAATTTAATTGAAAGTTTCAAATATCTAATTTACATTTCCCTTTAAAGGCACTGAACACGTTTGGAAATTGTCGAAGACCAGTGTTCTCACTTGGTGTATCCCAACATATGCATAAAATAACAAGCCTGTGAAAATTTGGGCTCAATCGGTCATCGAATTTGCAAGAACATGATGAAAGAAAAAACACCCTTGTTGTACAAATTGGTGTGCTTTCAGATAGGAATAACAACTTCTTGCTAGAAGTTTTTATTATTTTAGTGAGAAATTACCTCTTTCTCAAAACCTACGTTACTTCAGAGGGAGTCGTTTCCTACAATGTTTTATACTACCAACATAATTGCAGTTGATGTATCGGTGATTTTAAATCTGACAAAACTGTGCTTCACAATACCATGAGCTACTCTTGGTTTTTCTGTACAAAACACATTTTCGGACATTGAATTATACGTGAACTTTCAAACAAAAGTCCGATTAATATTGGTATTTGATACAATTGACGCATACGTACCGAGCAGAAAAAATAGGATTGCTGAGACTGAAATCGCACCCCAGCTGGTCGTCTCCATCGCAGTCATTACCTTCAACCAATGCTAATCTAAAACGGACAGAAAATAATTATGAAAGCATTATAATTAGCCTACTTGTTGCCCTAACGTTTTTCTTTTTTTCTTCTCCCCCATCCCCAAAAATCAAATAAATAGAGACATATCAACAGGTATTAGATTGCATAGCAATTAATATCTTGCAATTTGACCGTTGTAATTGTTTCTTAGATATTCAGATTGCAGTTACTAAATTGCATTACTTCGTGACAGTTCAAATTACCCAAATTGTAAGCTAGCCGGAGCTTCTCTTTTGACAAGTTACTCCGTCGTACAGTTCAGATCGTCTCATCAAATTCTCCCTTTGAAAGTCGAAGTGTAGTGTGCATGCAAATTGGTTTGGCTGAATAGCCGCTGATTGTTAAACTGGTCGCGGCCTTGTTGTTTGCTGGTAGCCCGTATTAACGCATATCAAACCGTCTAAACTATGCAAACTGTTACCAGCGAAATTATTAATAGGAAGACCTCTATTTCACATTGTTCCGAAAATATCAAAGATTAAATTGCTGTTGACGTCACCCCCGAAGCCTTTGATTGGTTGGAGTGGCAGTAGGCCTACAAGCACCGTGCCTTTTTTTTACGGACTTTAATCAAGACCAAGGAAATACAATTCCCTGCATTGTTGTCACTACCGCAAATAGATGGCACGCTTTTGTGAAGGGTATTTATTTCTTACCCCGTGGATTAACTTAATACATTTTTTTTAAACCTGTAACCAACCTACTTCCTCCAGGATTGAAGCGAGGGGGTGTTGCTTTACAGCGTCAGAAAACCTAGGCTACAGTATATCTTCAAAACTAATTACATCCCATCAAATTGCCTATTGTTTTCGTGTAAATTAAAATTCAGCTTTGAAAGCAGCCGGTTAGATAAATGAATATTCATCAAGAATGGATGCAATTTCATTGGTCCAACTGTTTTTACGTAAGGGTTTGGTCCCGATAGGCTCTATGTTTATGTGAAAATTAACAAGTGATTTTTGTTCTCCTCTCTTTGAGATTGTCTGGAACTCATGGTTGCGTGTAAATTTATTCGTGTGACATAACAACAAATCTGTGCGGTTGAATGCCATTTAGGCCCCTGTGCGTGAATACGTGTCGGGTTCCCTTGGTTTTCAAAAGCTAGATGAGTTAATTGCTTTAAAGGTATTGTACACTTTTGGTAACAGCTCAAAATCAGTGTCCACATTTTGTGTGATTCAACATATGCATGAACAAACAAACCTGTGAAAGTTTGAGCTCGATTGGTCATCGAGATCACGAGAAAATAGTGAAAAGAGACCTTATGTGTTTTCTGTTTTTTCAAAATATCGCGCGTGATAAAAACTATTGTTTTACTCATTTCTCAGAAACGATTTTAGGCAGAAATGTTTTAAGGAACCCTTTCAACCATTACTTACTTTAAATCATGTAAGTTGTGTGTGAATCTGTGAACATTTGTGTTTTTCGATCTTACCAATAGTGTACAGGGCCTTTAAAATGGGAACCCCTCCTCCCAGTTTTATAATACAATAGTTTATTAAATTTGGTAAGAAGTGGTGGAAGACAATGCTGTGACAATGTGGATAAATATTCCACGTTAGCTAATAAGGGCTTCCAGCATCACAATCCCTTGCCTAGAAGTGAGGTTATATTATTGGCGCGGTGAACGGTAATGGTTGGAGTAAATGTCAACAGTTAAGGAACAATGCAATTTTGCACCCAAGGATAAAATATTGCTTTAAAAAACTCTTCAATGTATTGATTCTTTCTCAAGGAAAACTAGAGTACCGAGGTTGAGACGTCTGGCTAGAAAATAATTATTTGATTACCGCTAGAAAATAATTTTTTGATTACCGCTAAGATGACAAAATCACTTGAAGGTGTGTTACTGTACGTTTTTGTTTTAAAGGCATCGTACATGTTTGGTAATTGTCAAAGACCAGTGTTCTCACTTGGTGTATCCCAACATATGCATAAAATAACAAGCCTGTGAAAATTTGGGCTCAATTGGTCATCGAAGTTGCAAGAAAATGATGAAAGAAAAAGCACCCTTGCTTTGCAAATTTGTGTGCTTTCAGATAGGAATAAAAACTTTTTGCAAGAAGTTTTCATTATTTTAGTGAGAAATTACCTCTTTCTCAAAAACTACGTTACTTCAGAGGGAGTCGTTTCCTACGATGTTTTATACTATCAACAGTTCTCCGTTGCTTGTTACCAAGTAAGTTTTTATGCTAATATTTGTTTTGAGTCATTACCAAACGTGTACGATACCTTTAAGATTAAACTGTTTGACATTCGATGAAATCGAGACGAGACGGATTTTGAAATTAAGATATATACTTTGTTTTCATCTAGAAGTTGAACGTGTTTACCAAGTAATGTTTACATAAATTATAATGTGGAGAAATATTCCACAATATTTTGTATTGATCAGACTGGATAATAGGTTTTTTTTCTTTGTATTGAGTGTAATTTATATAAGTCTCCGCTCGTGACGCACAGAGTTTTACATAATGAATACCAGCAGGTAATGTGTAGAGCTCGTTCTTGACCTAATTCTCAACCCAAAATTAAAGAGTGGTAGAGGGATCAGTAAACGGCACGATTTGTAATCTTATTACATTAAACAAAGGACTTCCTTGTGTTGTATTTAATACTATTATTTATATGTCATTATTATAAAAAATAAAACATAAAAAACAACAACAAACCTACAATACAAGAGACACTAACTGATGACAGGAAACAAACAAGTAAATTAATTCACTGTTGCCCTCAGGCAATTTTACCTCCCGATAAATTCAAGGTAATGAAAGCTAGTCGAAACGTTGAGACCAATCCAAGAACTGACTCCGCGGTAGTACAGTTAATTACGATCCTATAAGCTAAAGTAGTAGTCCCAGCCTAATTCTATACCTTCCGCCCAGGTAATAGTTAATAAACAAGACAGTTCTTTTCAGAACTGAGAAGTCTCCCGAACACCCGAACAATCTACTCCGCGGTAGTAGAATTAAGCAAGACAGGGGGGTGTTTCATAAAGAACATTAAACAATTAATCTTAACTATTAATCTTAAGTCTGAATCAATCTTAGTCTACAATTAATTCTTAAATTCTGTTTCATAAAATCAATCTTAGCGTAAGATCGATCGAGTTTAAGATAAGATTAATATTAATTGTATCTTAAGACTTCAATATTATTGACAGAGGCTAAAGCGCGACCTTTGACACAGAGAGCAACTTTTAGCTGTCAAAACTTTTCTCAAGTCGGCCATCTTGTTTTTCAGCGTGAGTGGTGAGTAGATTTTATACGTTTTGTTGTTGTTTTTTGTGTGGGAAAAGAGTGTTTTCTTTCTTGGTTAGACAGTACAGTAATTGAAGATGTCATGACTTTCATTTAGTGTAAATAATAGGGCAATTTTGTGGTCACTAGACACAGTTATGGTCATAGCGTGAATCATGGAGTGACAGCAACGGTGCAACTGCGTCCATTTCCCCATCAAAATAGTGGTGCTGTCACGGTGCATGCACGAGGGCAGTGGTTAGCGTTTTTGTAGCCAATTTTGTTTCTTCTGCTTTATCCAATTTCGTTCAAATAAAAAAGTGATACTTCACTAATGTAAGGAGTAACTAATACACTACACAAAATGTGAAAATTTCGTGCATGAAACTGCTTTCTTTGTGAAGAAATAGAGCATCAGTCATTGATAATTTGGCATACACATGCAGTTCAATTCAATGAAACAAAAAGGCAAAATATATTCACCAAAGTAAAATACAAAATTCAAGGTACACTGCCTATTGTGACTAGAAAAATCTAAAGATTATTTTCAACATCAAATCCTCTTGGTTTTAAAGATGTTTTAACCAAAATCATAATAATATTTTATTAAATTTATATAAATTTTAATTGAAATAATTTGTATTCGGGGAAATATTTTTATTGCACAGCATTTCCTTAGTTCCGGATGGTACATTAATTTTAGTTGAGTCACTAAAGTTTTTTTTATAGATCAATGTTTTGTTAGTGTTGTGTGTGTTTTTTGTTTTTTGTTTTTGTTTGTTTGTTGGGAATGGGGCGTTTATTTTCTTGTGTTTGGGTTGGGGGTCTTGTTGAGGCCTTAATTTCTAATTCTGTTAACTGTAGGCAATAGTAAATACACATCTTCATTCAAATTTTACAATGTTTTTATAATTATCTTAATTGTCTGATTTTCACCATTTTACTATACATGCAGTCAATATTTTGTTAAAACCAATGACAATTTTTACTGCATTTTTAAAACATTTGTTTTTAAAATTTTCCTTAACTTTCCACTTCTTTTATTTTTTGACAAAGGCAACAGGTCTAGAAGTACAACTTTCAGCTGCTACTGAGCTGCAAGAACTGGCAGATTTTTTGAAAGCACTTCTCCCAAGCTATTTGGGAAAGCAAAACACTGCTAAAAAAGGTAAACATTAAATTGAGTCATTCTAAATTTAAATTTGGTAAAAAAAAATGTTATCCTTGTAATAAAAAATATTAATAACAAAAAGCCACACATAGCTGCTCACTTTTTAAGCTTGATTATCAACCCCATAACGTGTACAAAGTGTACACAATAGGATGACTGGATCTATGTTCATTTTTTAAAAACTTGTGAAATGATTTCCCTGTTTTAAGCTTTAATCCAACTAGTCAACTTAATGTTTTTTTGTTTTTAAGAAATAAATGACATGATTATAATTTTCCTAAATTGTTTCAGGTGGTGGACCAGTACCTCCGATAAATCCAACACTTGAGCAAGTGTTCAGGATGCCCTGGCACCACATTTGAAACATGGGATTGATGGGCAGGGTGCAGAGACCAATCCTTTATCACTTGAGGTACAGTTGGGTAAGTTCATTAACAAATATTGTTTTTGTAAGTGTAGCCTTAGAACCAAAGAACAAATCTTTGAAAGGTCTAGCTGAATCACTCAGCACTCAGTAAATATGAATTTAATCATATTTCAGCATTTTTTAATACTTGCAGGAATCAAAATTACAGGATTCAGAATCACAGGTGGATGAGACAACCTGTAACTTGATAAGCAGCAGCAGTAGCAATGTCATCAAAAGCAGCGGCAATCTCAATAACAGCAACAACAATGTCAACAGCATGTAGCAACAACAATAACATGCTCTTAGAACAGTGATGACCAAGTCTAAGGGCAGCAAACATCAGACATTTGGAAGTGGAAAAAGAGCTATTGAGGATTGAAAACATTAAGATGGACTTCTTGAAGGAAGGCCCAGTTGTCCAGAGAGGCATTTTAATTTGCCTCCAGTCTTTAACATCTTCAGTCATTTTTAATGCAATGTTTTGGCAATTTTTTTATATCAACAAATTTTATTTCAACAAATTTTATGCACTTGTGTTTTCAGTACCCTAAGGTTATTTGTACATGTTCATCTTTCTTGTGTATATTTTAAAGTTAAAAATTCTAACTCTTTTGCCCATATGTTGTTCCCCCACCAAAAACATTTATTTAACATTGTTAAAAAAAATTGTTCTTGAATCAAGCTCTCTTGATTATATCAAATTTCAAAACCGTACATGTTATGTGAGGTAAGTGCCAATCAGTATGACAAAAAAATTAAATATTTAATTAATTTTGTCAATTTTTTAAAATGCACTTAATTTATTGTTGAGGCTGAATTGTTACAAGTTGTATGCTTACTTTATTTCAAGTAATATACCACGAGGTAAACTTACTGGGTATATTTTAATTTAATTTTGGGTTGAACAAAGAAAACAAAATGGCTGTGACTTAAATTGACCTATTTTCTTTTATAACTAATCTCATATCTAACTATTTGTTAATTTAAATTCTTGCCAATTAACTTGAATTAACTTGATATAATGATATGATGTATTGAAGATATATGATAATGTTAAAGCAAACTTGTCAATGTTTTTATAGTTTAATTTGTCCTCATAAAATAAAATAAAAATTGGACTTCAGTAAATAATTTGTCATGAGTTGAATGTTTATGTTTTAAAGGCAGTTTTACTATTTTGGTTATATTCTGCAACTGCTTTTAATGTCCAAATTTTGCTGTCACCTATTCCGATTTGACATTCAATGCATCAGTAATGTTTGTAATTATTGTCTTGCAATGTCGTCTCAAAATTTCATAAATGCAGAAATTATTTAATATATTAATTAAACTCAAAATATAGTTGCTGTTCCGGAAAACGTCCATAAATCTCCTAATTGGGTTAATGCCAATATTTCAGTCCCTTAAGTTTCGCTTGTTGGGCTGGCTTAGCAGGTCTTGGGACACTTGAATGAACATTTTCCCCTTGGCTTCACTGTAAAAAATTCCATGGAAAAAGAATATAAAACTTTGTAAAGTTGAAAAAAGATTTTGAACAAAAAAGGGGAAGTGGCACTGCAATTTCTGCCGTGACCTGCTTGAATAAATCCTTTCCACAAAATAATAAAATGAAATCAAAGTTTATAAATTCAAAATTTTTTTTTTTTTTGTCATTGACGAAAAAGAACCCTTAATATGTATTTATTGTAAATGTTAAGCCTCATTCAATGATCAAGAGGGTTCTCTGTATCTCTACATATTCTCTTCCAACGTAAAGTGCGACAGTTCTCTAATAAAAGCTTTTGGAGAGGCATGCTTATTGAATCAAAAAATTAACTGGAATGTTTTAAATTTTCGCGAAAACCACATTTCAGACTTAAGATTGATTAATTTGCTTCTACAACTGATTTGGATCAAGTGTAAGACTAAGATCGATTGAAGAGTAAGTTAAGGTTGATATCAAGCTTAACTTGCTTTATGAAACAGAGATAAGACTAATTGTAAATTTGAGGAGTTTAAGATTGATCGTTTGTAGATAAGATTGATTATTTGGAGATAAGATTAATTGTAAAGCTTTATGAAACACCCCCCAGTTCTCTATAGGAACAAACTCTACCTGGCAAGTAGATACACACATGGTGTTACCGCAAACCAAACAAATAATTTATTGTAATGAAATTCATTAAACAAATATTCCAGAATAAATATTTAAGACAACAAAATAAAAAAAGCATTAAAAATGACTGACGAAAGAAAATTTTGAAGCAAGCAAAAAATAAACAAATAAATAAATTAATTAATTAAAGTAATTTACATATTTTTTTAATTGAATGAAAAATGTTTTTAAAAATGTATAAGCCTTTTTATTTTTACACAGGTCAATTAAAACAAATTAATTACTTTAAAAACAAATACATTCTACTAACAATTGCAACTAGTGCACTCATTAACTCTGACTTTCCCCATGCAAGTACTTGTAGGTAATTAAAACAAACTTTGAGCAGAGTAGTAACTCATCCCAGAGTCTAGCGAAACCATGAAATGGGAGTATGGTGTAATAGTTGTGTACGAGCTTTGGTGAATGAACTTTAAATCGTCAATATGAACAGTATCCCTTTAGTTTTCAACGCTATCAAGTGTAGACCAGTTAAGAAGTGGCAACCTTTCGAGCGTGTTCTCAATTTTGGTAGTATTTACCACTGGTAATATGAATTTTAAAATCAGTTGGTTTTTAAATTGAAACAACATCACAGAGTTATCAAATAATACCAGAACTGTGCAGAATTGTTGTTTATTTTTTTTTGAAACACAACATTTTGAATTTAGCTCTTTTTGGGGGGGGGATTGGTCTTCAACTGTTCTCTAGTTTAAGCCAACTTCCTCGACAATTTGTACAGACAGAAACGTCATTTTCGGTAAAATGTCTACTGAAACTTGTGTTACTGTTTTCGGATAGTTACCAAGCTTCAAAGTTGGTCTTTAATTACCCCCAACCTCTTGTAAAGATCACCATTATCGGGTTGATATCTTATTAATATTCTAAATACCTTACACATTACAACAGAGTCGATTACAAAGAACGGGGTTGGCCATGCACTAGGCATATGGGTACAGTATTCTGTTTCACTTTCTTGTCATGTTCTAAAATAATGAAATTCATAATTAAATAAAGCACAAGCAATAAGTCGATTACTAAGTAAAGAGTTCAACGTGTACATCAATGCAGCGTGTTTGACTGGCCAAAATGCTAGAACTTTAAAACACCCAAGGACTAGTCAAAATTCTCTCCAATCAAAGTAGTCAGACTATAGCTACGTATTGAAAAGCATCCCTTAAAACATCAAACATTTTAAGGGTGAACCCTGGCAGCCATCTTGTATTGCTCCTATTCTGCCCAGTGTAACCAAGGTGAGGCTCAGAGGACAAAATGGTCCAATCCCTTATTAAGTGTACAAAGGGAACTTGACAAAGATGACCATGTCTTCATTTTAATTTTTCAACAGGAAAAATAAATAAAAACAATAAATACATGTTGCACACTTAAGCCATATTTTATTAGGCACTTAAACATTGTATCAAGAAATATTTATTACAATCACCCAACTTCATACAGAGCTGCTTTAGGCACAAACAAAATGTTGCTTACCATAATAAGGTCACCAGCCAAAATACCATGTCACATGTACCATCTTTGAATGGCCAGTATTCTACTTAGTTTTGCTAAGCAGAATATCGTTAAGCAACGTTTTCTGCTTATTGGTAGCTCTATGAAATTAGGCCCAGAATTAAAACCTACTCAGATAACTCTGTCATCAGAACTTGAGTTCGATGCTCTGACCACTCGGCCATAACTTGCTATAATTTACATAACACAACACCGTGAACAACTTCCCTTCTATACCGTGGCAAAATACTACACAATGTATCAGTTGCTACTCAAAAAATCACAATTTTGCTCACTTTGTAATACACGAGGCATTCACCGCACAAAACACATTCAGTCTAAATTTTTTGCTAAATGCACCATAACTTTACATGCATTTTACAAATTAAAACTGCATCAAGTACGATTCTTTGTTATCATAAAATCTAAAGCTTGAAATTAATTGCTGAAATTGCTGTGCTGATCTTTTTCTTAATGGAGCGGCCATTTTGTTTTGGTCTATTAAATCAGAATGAAGCGACTTTGGCTACGACTTTGGCTACGACTGTAGCCGTTGGCTGCAGCGACAATGTTGAGTAGGCCTAATAACTGTCATGCCGTAGCCACTGCCAAATATCGGACATGGTGACATATTTAAAGGCATCGTACACGTTTGGTAATTGTCACAGACCAGTGTTCTCACTTGATGTATCCCAACATATGCATAAAATAACAAGCCTGTGAAAATTTGGGCTCAATTGGTCATCGAAGTTGCAAGAAAATGATAAAAGAAAAAAACACCCTTGTTGTACAAATTTGTGTGCTTTCAGATAGGAATAAAAACTTCTTGCAAGAAGTTTTTATTATTTTAGTGAGAAATTACCTCTTCTCAAAAACTACGTTACTTCAGAGGGAGTCGTTTCTCACAATGTTTTATACTATCAACAACTCTCTGTTGCTCGTTACCAAGTCAGTTTTTATGCTAATGTATATTTTGAGTAATTACCAAACGTGTACAGTGCCTTTAACTACTCTAACAAAAAATAAATACACAATTATTACAATTTAAAATTAGGTTTACATTAAGATTATTTATTTGTTTACTCTTTGTGGCTATAACATTTATATCATGTAGCCATCAAGTATTCAAAATCAGTGAAACTTAAACATCGTGTATATTTCAAAAGATAATTTCCGATAATGTTTCCCATGGCGGTTTATCACCGGTCATCTCAAAGCGTTTGCTTAAAACCCTCCTACTGCCAACACAATTTGTTATGAGTTGACTGACCATCCAAAACCATTTGCTCGAATGGTTTTGAGTGGTGAGCTATCTGTGTATAGAGTACACCCCCTGAATGGTTTTGAATGGTGTATCAGCAGGAGGGCTGTGTATTTTACAACAGGTATATACAGAGCTATTGTGAATTTTGACATCCATTATATCAAATCATCTATTGTAGTTTCTACAAGGTACTGCCAGCACACAATGTCATGTCAGACAACATAGTGAGAGCCCCCTTCTATCAACGATCTGACGATAAGTGTATAGGGTCTTTTAAAAAAATGCAAGGCATTTACAATGTACAATGGTAGGATTAGGAATTTTCACAACAGTCAAAGACAAAAACAAATCAGACAGTAATTAAAATAAATAAATAATAATTACTTGGGCTTTGCCACAGTATCATCTTCAGATCAACTATAAGGTAAACAAACACTACAAACCATAATTCATACTACTTCTGTGTAACAAGTGGTTTTTAAGCGCTAATAGACAAAATGTATGTTTTTATAAAGTGTCGCTTTAATCGCAGATTGAATACTGGTTGGTGCTGAGGGTGAGGCATTAATAGTGAAATTATTGTGAGTGATATTTTGTTATGGTTTTAGTGCTATGGGTTAAGTTAAAGCATGAAGTGTTAGTTTAGTTCCACAAAGCGGTTCCACAAAGCACTAAGATCCATCTTCGCTCTTTGTCAAACCGAGCCCTGGTGTTGTGATTGTTGCGTTGCCATGGTTTGTGTTTGCATAGCAACAGAGCCCAGGGCCCAATATAGAGCTGCTTCAGCACAACAAGTATAGCCAAGCACAACAAAATTATGCGAACCAGAATAAGGTTACCAGCCAAAATACCATGTCATCTGTGACTGGTATCGTGCTTATTTTTGCTCAGCAGAAATATAAGAAATATTTTCTGTTTAAGCAGCTCTATGAAATTGGGCCCTGCTCGACGCACATTTTCGCTAAAAACATGCATTCTGTCTATTTTGCGCTCAAGTGTACACTTTGAAATTTTCCACACCATTTGAATATTATACTTATTGAGCAATGTGTCAAGTTTGCCTCACTAGTAAAGATGAAGGGCCTAGAACAATTCCGATTGATTTAATTATTAAAAAAAGAAATTTATATCTTTAACTATAATTGTAAACAATAACTTCATAATTCTGTCATAAGATTTTGTCAGGTTTTCTACCTTCATCAAATAATTTTTTTTACAAAGTTTGTTCCACAATAAAATGAATAATCCTGAGCTTTTCTTGCCATGATTTCTAACAAGTCTAAGCAAAGTTTTGTGACTTAAGTTAAATTTTGTCAAAATCTTCCCTTGGCTTGAGGCCATCCTTGTAAATTTAATCAAATCTATTGATGAGTACCAAACTACATTTTATAGGCATAATGGTATAAGCCATTTTGAGATATGGTGGACACATTACTATGACACTGTCAGGTTTGGGTAAATTTGTCTGTAACTGAGTAAGCAGTGCACTCCTATAGTGTCCACCATATCCCAAAAAGGCTAATTGGAGTTTGATAGATTCAAGAAAAGCCTATTGAGTAAACAATAAACTAAGGCCAGATCTGAATTAGTGGCTGTGGATGTGGCTTGATCATTTTGTGAACATGCTTTAAAGCATAATATGAAGCCCATAGCAACAGCCGCAGCATTAGCCACAGCCGCAAATTTGGACACGGCCTAAGATGGTCCTCTCCTCGTCCAGCTTGTTTCATCAGTTGCACATCATCTGGCTAGACTTGACACAGTCTTTCTTCAGTTGGTGACCTTCCAAAAAGCATTATAGTCACAAATGCAGCATCAACATCACTACTATTTTTGTTTTTACTCTTTGCTGTTTTACTCCATTGTGCTGACTTTTTACCGTTGTAAATTATTGTAATGCGATTTTAAACGTTCTGATGGTGAAATGTCAGAGTGGCGTGTCGTGGCCCGAGCGGATAAGAACACCGAACTCAAGCTCTGGTGTTTCTGATCAGCAGAGTGTGGGTTCGAATCCCAGTCGACACTGTGTGTCCTAAAGAAGACTTAACACAATCATGCTTCCTTCGGATGGATGACGTAGCCGTTGGTCGTGTGTACTAGGATTGGTAGTGTGCAAGAACCCAGAAACAACATCTATGAAGAGAAGGTAGGGGTTTTGGGTGTTTCTGGTTCACATTGCACACACTATTTACAGGTAGGTTTCCTTCGGCAGCTACAGTGATAGTGTTTACTTCCTTTGTGAGGCATCCTTGGTTTCATTACCAGAAATGTATAATAATAATAATAATAATAAAATGTGCACAATAAATCTGGTACTTGTAGCAGAGAGTCATCTTGCTAGACTTGACGTAGTTTCTCAGTGGCAGGCAGTCCAAAAAAATGTTGGTTAGCCTCCCTTCGTCACTTCAACAGTTGAACTTGTAGCAGAGAGTCACCAGGCTAGACTTGACACAGGTCTTGCTTCAGACAGTGGCACACAGTCCAAAACGTGTCGATAGCCTCAAGATGTATGTCATCTACATCATCATCCTCTCAATCTACGGTACAAAATGAAAGATGTTCAAATATTAAGTTTGATGATCTCTTTTAGTACGAGTATCAGTAGTTCTGAGTAATAGGTCTGAATGATATCATGAGCAAGAAAATTCTCCTCCAGCTCAAATCAGTTCCAAGTCATTGAACATGCACACACAGCATGACACAACAGTCCATGTTTTGGGTTTTGTTTGTTTATTAGGGGGTGGGATATCTTTTTCTGAAAAACATTACCTGCTATTTTAATGAAGTTTTCCAACAGTTGGTTGTGTAATGTGTTTACTGCATGGATCATTTGAAACCTTCAGAGATGCTAATTCGACTTCAGTTGTTTTATCTGTGGAAGGCTGGTTGTACATGCTTACCGCTGTTGCATAATCTCAAATGATACTAGTATTTTAACTGCAAATTTGTGGGATGAACCTCAAATGATACTAGTTTTCTGTAGCTGGTTACAACTGTCTTTACTACTTAACAGATTTGTTTGAGGGATTGTGTATCAGATTTGTTGTTGCATATTTCGTTTTTCCTTCCAAAGTTATTGATATGCTAGACTTGACATAGTCCTTCAGCTGGTGGCACACAGTAAAAAAGCATTGATTAGCCTCAACATCCCTACACTCACCTTAACTGTTAAACTTGTGACCTGTGAGAGTCATCTGGCTAGACTTGACATAGTCCTTCAGCTGGTAGCACACAGTCCAAAAAGTGTTAGTTAGCTTCAACATCCCAACATTACTTCCTCAGTTGAACTTGCAGTGGAGAATCATATGGATAGACCCGACACAGTCCTTCTTCAGTTGGTGGAGCTCAGTCCAAAAAGCATTGATTAGCTTCAAGATTGGGTGTATGTCATCTCCAAAGGGCATTTTCTCAATCTGTAGAAAGTAAATGATTTTCAAAAGATTAATTTTGATAAACTCTTTCAATGCAAGTATCAGTTGTTCTGAGGAATAGTTAAGTCTGAATGCTATCATGTGCAAGAAAATTCTCATCAAGTTCCAATCAGTTCTTGAGTTCCTTGAGCATGCGCACACAACATGACACAACATCCCAGAAGAAACTATAAATAAATAGTAAACTTGCGGGTACAACCATGTGTAAATCTCTTAAGAGTGAGTGTTGGCTCTGAAAAGAGCCGGTTTGGTCTCGACGTTTCTAACAGTATACTCTGCTCGTCTTCAGGAGAACAATACTTACAACATCCCAGGTTTTGTTTATCTCGTTGTGTGTTTTTTTTAAATCAGTTTCTGATAAAACTTTACCTATTTTAATTAAGTTTTCCACTAGTTGGTTGTGTGTTGTGTTTATTGCAAACTCAAAGGATGGGAATGAATGTATCCTTTCAAATCGACCATTGGAAACCTTCAAAGGTGCTCATTCTGAAACATTAACTTCTTTGCAAAATTTGTGGGATGAACCTCTTCAAAGAAAATTTAGAATGTTTTTTTTTTCTTCAAACTTACCAAGCCGTCTGTTGTCTCTATGCCCCAGCATCCTCCAATGATGCTCATCCAAACAGGTCCTGGTAATTGTAGTCACCACTCCACAAGAAACTTCTCAACTGAGGGAAAATTTAGTATAGGAACATATTTTTCTCTGTGCATTTAGGCCTACATATCTTTATGATAAATTGCAAGAAGAGCCAAATTATTTTGTTTCAGGAAGGATTACAATATGTTGGGATTTTACAAATAAAAAAGTTGTTTCAACTCGTTGGTTGGTTGGTGTTCATGCTTGTTGTTGCAGAAACTCAAATGCTATTAATTAATATTTTGACTGCTGGTTACAACTGTCTTTACAACTTAAGAGATTTGTTTGACGGATTCTAAATCAGATTTTTGGTTGCATGTTTCGTTTTTCCTTCAAAAGTTATAGATAATGTCAGACTTGACATAGTCCTTCAGGTGGTGGCACACAGTCCAAAAAGCGTTGGTTAGCCATTAACATCCCTACACTCACCTCAACGGTTAAACTTGTAACATGTGAGAGTCATCTGGCTAGACTTGACACAGTCCTTCTTCAGTTGATGGAACTCAGTCCAAAAATCATTGATTGTAGCCTCAAGAATGGGTGTACATCTCCAAAGGGCATCATCTCAATCTGTGAAAAATAAATGATTTTCAAAGATTATTTTTGATAAACTTGTTTAATACAAATTTTAGTTGTTCTGAGGAACATTATTAAGTCTGAATGCTATCATGTGCAAGAAAATTCCCCTCCAGCTCCAATTAGTTCTTCAAGTAATTATACATGCACACGCAACATCCCTGGTTTTTTTTTTTCCTTTTTGTGTGTCTATATTTCTAAAAACTTGACTTTCTATTTTAATGAAGGTTTTCATCAGTTGGTTGTATGGTGTGTTTAATTGTAAACTAAAGGATGGGAAAGATTCAATCTTTCAGATCTACTATTTCTAAAACTTTCAAAGGTGCTAATTCTGAAACATTAACTCCTTTGCCAAATTTGTCGAATGAATCTTCTCTTCAAAGAAAAGTTGTAGAATGATTTTTGTTTCAAACTTACCAATAGGTCTGTTGACTCATTGCACCTGTATCCAGTTGTAGTCACCACTCCCTGTATCCTCCAACGATGCTCATCCAAACAGCTCCTGTTGTAGTCACCACTCCACAAGAAACTGCTCACAACTGAAGGAAAATTTAGTAGGCACAAATTTATCTCTGTGCATTTACATATTTATAATGCAAGAAGAGCAGACCTTTTTTGTTTCGGGTAGGATTTCAATTTGTTTGGATTTTACAAAATCAAATTGATCTGTATGCATTTACATATCTTTGTCATAAACTGCAAGAAGAGCCGACTTACATTGTTTCAAGAGGGATTTAAATTTGTTTGGATTGTACAAACTGGTTTTTAAGTTTGTTCTACCTGTGATTGGCTGGGTGTTTCACCTCGTTGTTGTAGAATTTCAAATAATGCTAGTATTTTTACTGCTGTCTTTACTACTTAAAGAGATTTGTTTTGTTGAATGTTTCGTTTTTCGTCCACAAATTATCAATTAACTGATGTTTAGATTTGTTCATGATCCTCCAAAATTCTTGACTGAGCTGTTCCATTTATTAGGTAGTCCATTTAAGCCTTCCTTCACCAGTAAAGTGTAACTTATATAACCCGATACATTACCAAATCTTTTGCATGACCACTGTCCCTGGTGGTATGCATCACCTCAGCTCAGGGAAGATTTCAGCACAATATCCTTCATCATCTTCAAGAAGGAAGCACGATCTGCTTTTTGGAAGAAAACATTGTCTAAGAAGGTTAGCATTTTGAGTTTACATTGATAAGCCAAAGTCAGTTTCCCCATACACATTATCTGGGATAACCTCAATACTTTACCAAACCAATGTCATCTTTGGTGTCCCAGTGCTGCCATTTGGCACAATCACCTGCCACTATACAACATCCACTTTGGGAAGAACCGATTACAGACTATGGAAAATAAATTGTAGCCTGTGAAAGCCACGTTAGAGGCTGTGGAAAAAATGTTTGTTAAATGCTGTGGAAAAAGGTTTGTTAAACGCTGTGGAAAAAAGTTTGTTAAACGCTGTGGAAAAAGGTTTGTTAAACGCTGTGGAAAAAGGTTTGTTAAAAGCTGTGGAGAAAAGTTTGTTAAAAGCTGTGGAGAAAAGGTTAGCAGCTGTGGAGGAAAGGGTTATTTTTCCCTTCACACTTACCATGATACTTAACCATTACTACAAACAGCTGACCTCACTGTCCTCCAGTCACTCACCAGAGACATCAAAGGGAGAGTCTTCATCATCTACCAACTTCAGCGTTCACTGATGACAGCATAGTTCTTAGTTTTGGTTCAAGATGTTATCTTTATTTCGCTTATGGACTTGTTTTTAATGCCCACAAAATGTCAAAGTATTGTGTCACCGCAAAGGAAATGAGATTGAGCATCTTAGAATCAAAACTAAGTACTACACCAGTAACACCTTATACTTTACCAATTGCCAGTAAACCTGCTGAAAGAGTAGAGAGTTAGTCTTATCTCTAGGCCAACACTATAGGCCTATACCGTCTTACCATTCATACATACCATAGGCATCACTGGAATCTTTTCCCCGGATGATCTGCTCCTTTTTCCTTCCTTTCTTTTCTCTCTTGTCACTTCAGTCGTCTTTTCTTTCTCTCTGTTTTATCGCAGCGCTCACAAATAAATGGTTTAGGGAAGTTTTGCATTTTGCACCTTTATTCACGCTTTGCATTTTTGCAAAATATTTCAGGAGTACAGCTTTAAAAAACTTGTAGTTGTTACAAGTTCCCCCTCCTTTTCAAATGTTATTTTAACTTTGATTTAAATGGGTAAGGGTTACAGCTATTTATTGTCTAATAATTTATTTACTTTCAAAGAATTAATGTTATTTGTATTTATTAAGTTATTTGTGTACATTAAGAATTGATGTAATGCCGATATTAGGAATATGTAAATATTAATTTAGCTTGACTAAATTATCAATTTAATATTCCTAAAACAAACATTAATCATCCCATAAATGGTAATTGGACTGGAATATTTGACTGCAAGGTTACTTTAAAACACATGGTGGATCTATTCTTTATTTGTATTTGTTTTATTTGTTTATTGTTTGGTTGGGGCACTATATTTCCTCAAAGACATTATTGATCTTTTTAGAAAATTTATTGAAAATTATTATGAATAGAGTTTTAATTGGATTTTGTATTTTTCTTTCTAAACATTACGCTATTTGAAATATAAAATCATGACAATTATATATAAACATGACAACTGACGACTTGAAGAATCAACCATGACTGAAATTTCCAGAAAGACTAGTCTACTAATTAAAAAGCATCATTGGCTTCGACCAATATGCGAATCAAGAAATGCCAAGACATTTTGAAGTCACCTTGAAAGCTTTACAAGCAAGGACAACGTCAACAAGATCGCTGAACATCGTTGATGGGATGAGGATAGAAAAAGGGAGGGACTCTGCAAGAGAACGGGTTAGATCTTCTCTTACCATTCGCAGACTTCACCTTGTCTTTCTCTTTAAGATCAACTTGCGTTTTCCGACCTCCACTATAGCGCTCTATCAATATTCTGACTCGTTTTTTGTTTTGTTTTAGAAAGTCCAATAATTTAAGTAGTTTTCCATTCTACAGCATCAACAAATTTGTTGTAATTGTAAGTACATTGTCTCCCAAAACCTTACAAGATTGTATTGAATTCCAGTTGCTCAGGAGATTTTGAAAAATAAAAAAATACAGTTTTTTTTACCGTGATCCTTTGGCGAACTCCAATGTACGCAAGATTGTAGACAAAACACACACCACATATCCATAGATCTTCAACTGCCATCTGGCCTCTTCTTGCTGGCTTTTAGCTGGCTGATGTTGGCTGCCTGAAGACATTCCCCGTCTCTGACTTGAGAAAACAACCACTAAACCCTTAAGTGCTAAAGTTTTAGCGAATATTTAAAGATTCATTTTACTTTAAAAAGACAAATATAGGTTTTCTTGGCCAATTTCAGCAAAGATTCATTAAATTTCATTAATACACATTCAAATTCAAGCTTGTCTCCCTAATCCACTCAAAGTAGAGTTTCTTCTTCGCTATTAATACACTTAATTTTTGAACAATGTTTGCTAATTGATGAACTTGAATGGTTGAACACGCAGCCTCTTGCTGCTGGCTTTAACGAAATTTAATGATCTTTGCAACTACTGAAAATGAATGATCTTTTGACCAGTGAATGCTGAACTGGTTAAAATCGAATTAGGCCCCTACTACACCCAACTGTTGAAGGTTGATGCAATGGGGCATTCATTTTCAAACAAAATTGAATGAGCCGAGTATTAAAATGAATTAATTTTGGCCGGAAAAAACCTATATACGAATTATAATTTCAGGTTTTTGAACTTCATTACAGCAACACACCTTCCATTCTCTGGTTAATCACATGGGGGCAATGGCCATCCTCGCTGGGCAGGGTGTGTTGCAATCCATGGAAACCTTCAATTTCACTGGTCAGACAGAGTCCGTGAAAAGATCTAAAGGACAAGAGAAAAAGAGTTTCATTAAGATGGATGTGTTAGTGTCAAGCGCAACAAAGCCCGACTCAAGTTCACTTAACTGGTCTCATTATTTTAGGGGTGAACAAAAGAAATCGCATTGAAATTCAAGACGACTTAACATAAATTATTCTCTCATAAAGTATGGTGGGATAACTTTGGTGTTATTGGCGGGGTGGGGGAGGTGGGGTTTTTAAAGGGCCCTCTTGAAGGGCCCTCAAGTTTTATTAAAAGCCACCCAGATAAGATTATTATTCAAGGAGCATCAAGTTGGACTATTGATTACCTTGATGGGCCGGGTGTTGCAGCTCTGGTTCCGCGAGCTGGGTCTGTCTACTCTGGCAGGGGAACGATGTTCAGTACAGTCTTCGCCTATCATTTGTTCTTCTTTAAATGAATGTCCTCTCACTGTCATCGGGATCCAACTTACAAGAGTGAGATATTGAAGCCAACCTGACGAAGCACGCAAAGCAACTGGAAGCTCAACAGAGAAATCAGCCCGCTGTCTACAAGAGAAAGCTAGGCCTCTTTCCTGGAGCCTCTGGTCGCTCGAGCTCAACATCAATGTCGGCAGTTTCGCAGTCTTCAGTTCTCAACTCTTTGGCGACTTACTGAAGCAATTCACACTGCTGCCAAAATAAAGCCAAAATCACTTATTTTGACATAGAATATTTACAGTTTGCTAGGTTTCTAATTAGGAGACAGACAGAGTGGGTGTTGTTGTTTTAGTGGGCGGGCAAGTGTTGAGAGCCGCCGTGTGTTCAGTCCGCTGCAACCCTGCTGTGTTTCGCCCACTAGATAGCTAGCTGGTAGCTATTATCAAAAAAAGAGCACTGCACTCAGGATAAGAAACGAGGAATCGCCTCATTTGCATAATAAAGAGATTTGCATACAGTTTGGCAAAGTCTTGCTTTTGAAGAATGCGGGGAATTTACAAGATGGCTGAGAAACTCCTGAAGGAACAACAACAATGGTGTATGTTGTTTCTTCGCTTTGTTCCTTCAATTAAATTTTTTTCAAGAAAAGTAAGTGCATGGTTGTGTGCATTTTGCTGAGCCAAGTTTATTTTTAGCAAAAACAAACAAACAAACAAAAACGCTGTATTAATTTGTTTTTAGTTCCACCCCCCCTTAAGAAAGAATAAAAATTAAAAATACAACAATACAAAGAATACGGGGGAAATTAAGTGTTTGTACAAATTTGGATGAAAACAGAGGTAGGGCAGTTATGTTGCTTTTTTAAGAGGAAAAAACAAACAAATACACATTTTTCCCCCAAAAAGGGGTAAACCAAAGATTATAGTGCCCCAACAGTGACCCCAGTATTAAACAAAAATGTCATGTTGATAATTATGTAAAAAAAAAACAAGTTTGCAAACTGTTTTAGCATTTGGGGGAATAGTCAAATTATGGGGTTAAAATAAAGATTCTTGACCAAAAATGGACACACAAAAAACAAAATTGCCCTTTAATGGAAATATTTGAATTGTTCTGATTTGGTTAAATTACCCAATACATCTTGGTGACATGAATGACAAATTAAGCAAATTTCCCCAAAATCGCTCAAGAACTTTTGATAATACAGAGAAAGAGGTGTGCTATTTTGCCATTTCAATTTCGAAAAAAAAAATAGGAAAATGCCTGGAAACACTGCAAAGAATAAAGTGTTTTCCCTGAGAATTTTTTTTAGTTTTCCACAAGACCAATGTCTCATCTCAACAATAGGCCCTATTGTCGATTATGAAATCGGAGCACTACCAAAGTCTAAAAAATACCCCTATTTGAAATTAGTGGTATAACCCACCAATATATCTGATGATCATTTTTATACATTCAATGCAGCCTGTAAGGACCCACCTATCCATAACTTTGAAAGAAAATATTTGTCTATACGCCGTTTAATGGTAACGCAACCATTATATTAAATTTCACTGAGCTGTGTTGAGTTTACACTTAACATTAAATGACAACAGTAAGTTTATTAAAATAAATAAAATTATTATGACAATGGAATTCGCAAACACTATTAGGCCTAGGGTCTTTACCTTTCAGGTATGTGAACTTCATTGCAGCAGGATACACATTCCGTTGTCTCTTGGCTGAACACGCAGCGGCGGCAACCATCCTTTGCGGGCCAGGTGTTGCAGCTCTGCTGGTCCCGCTGGCCCGGGTCCGTCTGCTGTGGTCCCATTATGGGGGGAAATCTGCTCTGGGAATGATGTTCAGTACAGTCTTCGCCTATCATTTGTTCTTCTTTAAAGGAATGTCCCCTCGCTGTCATCAGAATCCTACTTACAAGAGTGAGATATTGAAGCCAACCTGACGGAGCACGCAAAGCAACTGGAAGCTCAACAGAGAAATCAGCCCACTGTCTTCAAGAGAAAGCTAGGCCTATTTCCTGGAGCCTCTGGTCGCTCGAGCTCAACATCAATGTCGGCAGTTTCGCAGTCTTCAGTTCTCAACTCTGTGGCAACTTACTGAAGCAATTCACACAAACTGAAGCCATATACACTGCTGCCAAAATAAAGCAAAAATCACTTATTTTGATATAGAATATTGACAATTTGATTGGTTTCTGAGTAGAAGACAGAAAGAGCGGGAGTTGTTTTAGTGGGCGGGCAAGTGTTGAGAGCTGCCGTGTGTTCAGTCCGCTGTACCCCCGTGTCAACTACAACATGTGTTTCGCCCACTTGATAACTAGCTGGTAGCTGTTATCAAAAAAAGAGCATTGCATTCAGGATAAGAAACGAGGAATCGTCTCATTTGCATAACAAAGAAATTTGCATACAGTTTGGCAAAGTCTTGCTTTTGAAGAATGATTAAATTTCACTGAGCTGTGTTGAGTTTACACTTCACATTAAATGACAACAGTAAGTTAATTTAAATAAAAAAATTAATTAGGCCTAATAAAAATAAATGTTTGTTTCCGGTAACCTGACCGTCCGTGCAAAAACCTTGCGACCGTAAAAATTTTATCAACATTTTTGTTTTCCCCATTTTTTTTCCCCCCATTTTTTCTTTTAAAGTTTTGATTGGAATGGTAGACACAGTTAACCAGTTAACTGGAAATCACAAATTTCGTTCAACTGTTTTGGAAATATACTAGGTGCACAACATAAATAATTTGAAAAGGAATATTGTGTAACATGAACAGCCAGTCAGTGTGATTACATACAAGTTCCTGTGACATCCAAGGATTTTATGATTTTATGTTTTAGTTGGAACAATTTTCATGTTTTCAACAAACCCTTCCTACTGACAGGGAAAACATAAAAAGACTTGAATGAAATCAGGGTATGCTTCAGGAGTCAATGTAACAAAGAATGTGATGATTAAAAAAATTAAAATAATAATATTAAAAATCCCTACCCAACTACCCTATTTTTTGTGGCCTGTTAAGCCGTTATAAAAATTTCTTTTAGTGTCTAGAACCCTTAAAATATGTACTTTTTAGGGTGTAAAATGTAAGTATTTTCCGAAAGGGGGCGCTGCCCCATTAGACCCCCAACAGGGATTGCAGTGCACCCCCTGGACCCCGCTTAACGCATGCAGTTGAGTTAGGGGCCTGATATAATTTATTATACTGCATTTTAAAACTGAATATTTTGGTTTTCCAGAAAAAAATATTTTTGTAAAATAATTTTTTTTCCCTACCTACCGTCTTAAATCTTTCAGAGCATGTTACCGGAAACATAGAATTATTTTTATTAGGCCTTATGACAATGGAATTCGCAAACAATATTAGGCCTAGGGTCTTTACCTTTCAGGTTTGTGAACTTCATTACAGCCGGATACACATTCCGTTGTCTCTTGGCTGAACACGCAGCGGTGGCAGCCATCCTTGCTAGGCCGGGTTTTGCAGCTCCGGTCCCGCGGGCCCGGGTCCGTCTGCTGTGGTCTGTTCTTTAAAGGAATGTCCCCTCGCTGTCATCGGGATCCAACTTACAAGAGTGAGATATTGAAGCCAACCTGACGGAGCACGCAAAGCAACTGGAAGCTCAACAGAGAAATCAGCCCGCGGTCTTCTAGAGAAAGCTATGCCTCTTTCCTGGAGCCTCTGGTCGCTCGAGCTCAACATCAATGTCGGCAGTTTCGCAGTCTTCAGTTCTCAACTCTGTGGCGACTTTTTGAAGCAATTCACACAAACTGGAGCTATATACACTGCTGTCAAAATAAAGCAAAAATCATTTATTTTGATATAGAATATTTACAGTTTGATAGGTTTCTAATTAGGAGACAGACAGAGTGGGTGTTGTTGTTTTAGTGTGTGTTCAGTCTGCTGCACCCGTGTCAAACTTAAACATGTGTTTTGCACACTAGATAGCTAGCTGAGAGCTGTTGTCAAAACAGTCAGTCCGCAGTGCGTGCGTTAATGAGGTCAAATCCCGAGTTTTATCTGCACAGCCTAACGTGAAGAATCGACTCCGCGATTTGCGCGATAAACTGCGAGAGTTCGACGACCTTTTTTGCACACGGCACGGCGCTCACATGCTTCAGGTGGCAACCAAGATGGCGGGGTAAGTACACGTAGAACAAATTGCCCAGTCGAATGATACCAAATTTTTTAGGTTTTGATAACTGTAAGGCCTTTTTTTCAACCACCGAACATTTGGGATATTGTTAGGATCGACTTGGGATAGTTTTTGGTTTGCAGCGCCCTGACCCAGCTAAATAAAAAGAGGAAATAACACCACTGAAACTCGAAAGATTATAGTGTAAGCTATCATTTAGTATATGTTTTGGCGTGTGGCGACGACAATGTAGGAACGTGATGCACTTCTGCTTTTCGCGAGATTTCTTGTTTTGTAACCGATTTTACAGTGCACGTTATTCACACGCATGGCTGTTGTTGTCGGCTGCTTCATGTTTTATAATATTCTTGGCCGGCTTTTCAATCATAGACCACCAGTTGTTATGTTTGTTAATAAATTTTTTTGTTTTTAATTAATCTTCCCGTACTCTACTAGAATAATAATTAAAGAAATAAAAGAATATGGGGTTGGGGTGGATATTCGTCGTTCTCCATTTGTTAATTAGGCCTACACAAGTACAACATTGGTTTCAATATTTATTATTGTAATTTTTTCAGGCCCTCAATTTATAATTGTCATTGTGTGCTATGTGTGTATTTACACACTTGATTTAGCCTACATAACATTAGAATGAGATGAATCCCATGAGATTAGTCCAATTTGGACAGGTTTTGTCAAGTTGTGTTCCAGCTAGCTTGATAATGATTTTTAATTTGAAATGTGAAGTGCTACACTTCGTGGAAATGGTAGTTAAAAATGTGTCGGAAATGTGAGCCCATGTTGAATTTTATTTTATTTTATATAATTCTTCCTATCGTTTGAGTAGCTGGTGGGGGATAGGGGTAGTAGTCGGTTCTATTTTTTTAATTTATGGATTGCTGGTGTGACTCAACTCTGCAACGTGCACTTGATTAGATTGTTTCTACCTTTTTCACTACTTTTTCAATGTACTTTTGTTGACAATTTTTTTTCTTCATTTTGATTATTCCAGGTTAGGCCAACCTCTAAAATGGCCAGACCCACAGCCGCCATCCCGACAGCCTGTGTTTGGACCACCCGAAAAGATTAGTTCTCTGATATTGGGCGACTTGTTTGGAAAGGAAGAGCGAAATCATACATGTAGCCTGCAGAGAAATTTTGTGAATAGGGAAGACAGTGTAACCACGAAGACAGTTCTGATTGTTTTTTTCACCAGGAGATGTGTGCATCAAGCAACTTTATTAGTGTATGTAGAGGCCTTGAGGCAAACAGAAAAAGTAAGAAACCGGTACACACTCACAATGTTCCAAATATCCGTAGGTTTAGGCGCAATCATTGGAAAGTGAAGTGCACTTTTTTGGGAAAGGCTATTCTGAAACCATTGGAAGCGTGTTTTTGTTTTAAATGAAAATTTGGACTGAAGAGAGAGGGAAGGGCGTTGGATGAGTGGTGTGGGGGGTAGTGGGGGGAAATGTGGTGAGGAACAGCATACATCTTCCATGAAGTTTACTATTTTTTCGACGTATGCTTAGAAACATTCCGAAGTCAGATGTTGTATCTTCTCATAACGTGTGGTATGTCATATCTGTGATATTAATTGCGTAAAATTCAATGCCGGCATGTTTTATGTATGAGAAGTGCAAGGCATTAGTTCTTATGCAACGATTTGTTTATATGACTTGGGAGGTCGGATGGTTGGGTTTAATGGAAGGTGGGGGTCCCTTACAAAAAAGTCCTGTCTATAGGCGAAATTCTTATAGAATCCTATATGATTTAAATAGGATTCCTATAGGATTCTTATAGATTTTTCGTCACTTCCTTGATTCCTATAAGATTCTTATAGGTTTTTTTTGTAAGGGGTTGGGGGGGGAAAGACAGACAGAGTAAATTATTGCCCAGCCACAGGTTTGCTCAAACAGGCTCCGGCCAATTAATGTTGTGTAAACTTTCCAAACAATTTATCTAACAATGGAGCAGTTTATTTGTTTTGTGTGTTTGTATTTATTTTATTTTAATGGAAGCAGCTGAACTTTTTGGAACTGTGCCTTAACTTTGATAATTATACAATACATGTTTGTGCATTATATGTGACTTAAAATAAAGGAATTGTTGATGTAATATAAAACAAGTCTTATCTTGCTCACTTGATTTGTTTGTGTATCGAGTATTTATTAAAGTTTTTCAATTTCTAAATAAAAGTATATATTCTGAATAAACCACTAGTAAAACCTTTTAAACTTGAAATTTGCAATTGACCCTCCAAATTCAAACTTTTGTTCCCCAATTTGATAATTTAATAATACTCGGACCATCAACCCCCTTTTAAATTATATTCTTAGTTCTCCAACTATACCCAAAAACGTCTATAAAACCGTGTTTAGGCCACCAACCCTTCAGTTTGAATATAAATTTGCCAAAGACCCCAATAAACAATCGGTATTGCTCCATGGTAAACAGCGGCCACGCACTTTGTTTACAAGTACATCCGGGTATGTACAGAGTGTCACGTGAGTGTCACGTTTCGCGGTTGACCAATCAGCGATCAGAAAATCCATAAGCGATCATGGCGGCATATTCACCAACGGACGTTTTGTGAGAAGTGTTGGCAAAATGAGCGCCCCGACTCAGCTAAATGAAATCAAATGTAAACAGTTCAGCATTTGGATAGAATATAACATTATCTATTCGGTAAGCCCAAAGATACGTTGTGGTAGCATTGAAAATTAATAGTTAGCACCATGTTTTACGAAGCAAATTGTTTCGTTTTTAAACGAAATGTTCAAGTCGATTTTAGCACTAATAATTGACAACAAAATCATAAAATTGTACAACTAGATTGAAGGTCTGTTATTCATCTCTTCAAATCTGTAACGATTTTGACAGAAAATTACTTTGATCACAAGAAATTGATGAAAATCCTGAGACTATACCACGCTCATTAAATATTCATGGGAGAGGTCAAGCTCCGAAACTCGTGCATACGCTGCAGATAAAAGGAACGGACATTGTGTGCACTGCGGACTGACTGAAAAAGAGCATTGCATCCAGTCTCTAAAAAACTTGACCTTCTATTTTAATGAAGTTTTCCACCAGTTGGTTGTGTGTTGTGTTTACTGCAAATTAAAGGATTGGAATAAATGGATTCTTTCAAATCGACCATTGGAAACCTTCAGAGGTGCTAATTCTGAAACATTTACTCCTTTGTCAAATTTGTAAGATGAACCTTCTCTTCGAAGAAAAGTTTGAAATGATTTTTTTTTCAAACTTACCAAACTGTTGTCTCTTCGCACCTGTATCCTCCAACGATGCTCATCCAAACGACTCCTGTTGTAGTCACCACTCCACAAGAGACTGCTCAACTGAGGGAAAAATTAGTAGGCACAAATTGATCTCTGTGCATTTTTACATCTTTATGATAAATTGCAAGAAGAGCAGACTTCCTTTTGTTTCAGGAAGGATTTAATTTTTTGTTTTGATTTTACAATGTTTTTGTGAGAGTAAGTTGACTGGTTCTTAGTTTTAACTCGGTGGTTGGTTGGTGTTCGTGCTTGTTGTTGCAGAATCTCAAATGATATTTACTAGTATTTTGACTGCTGGTTACAACTGTCTTTACTACTTAAGAGATTTGTTTGAGGGATTTTTAAAACAGATTTTTTGTTGCAAGTTTTGTTTTTTCTTCCAAAGTAATCGATATGTCAGACTTGACACAGTCCTTCAGCTGGTGGTACACAGTCCAAAAAGCGTTGGTTAGCCATTAACATCCCTACTCACCTCGACGGTTAAACTTGTAACCTGTGAGAGTCATCTGGCTAGACTTGACACAGTCCTTCTTCAGTTGATGTAACTCAGTCCAAAAAGCATTGATTATAGCCTCAATATTAGGTGCATGTCATCTTTAAAGGGCATTGTCTCGATCTGTAGAAAATAAACCATTTATTTTAACAGATTATTTTTGATAAACTCTATTAATACAAGAATCAGTTGTTCTGAGAAATAGTCTGAATGCTATCATGTGCAAGAAAATTCCCCTCCAGCTTCAATTAGTTCTTAAAGTAATTAGACATGCACACCCAACATCCAAGGTTTCTTTTTTCTCTTTGTGTGTTTTTATATCTAAAAATCTTGACCTATTTTAAGGAATTTTTCCACCAGTTGGTTGTATGGTGTTTTTAATTGCAAACTAAAAGGATGGCAATGATTAAATCTTTCAGATCTACAATTTATAAAACCTTCAAAGGTGCTAATTCTGAAAAATTAACTCCTTTGCCAAATTTGTGGGATGAACCTTAAATGATACTAGTTTTTGTTGTAGCTGGTTACAACTGTCTTTACTGCTTAACAGATTTGTTTGAGGGATACTGAATCAGATTTTTTTGTTGCATGGACGTTTCTTTTTTCCTTCCAAAGTAATCGATATGTCAGACTTGACATAGTCCTTCAGGTGGTGGCACACAGTCCAAAAAGCGTTGGTTAGCCATTAACATCTCTACTCGCCTCATCAGTTAAACTTGTAACATGTGAGAGTCATCTGGCTAGACTTGACACAGTCCTTCTTCAGTTGATGGAACTCAGTCCAAAAAGCATTGATTATAGCCTCAAGAATGGGTGTATGTCATCTCCAAAGGGCATCGTCTCAATCTGTAGAAAATAAACGGTTTTCAAAGATTTGTTTTGATAAACTCTTGTAATACAAGTATCAGTTGTTCTGAGGAACATAGTTAAGTCTGAATGCTATCATTTGCAAGAAAATACCCCTCCAGCTCCATTCAGTTTTTTCAAATAATTAGACATGCACAAGCAAAATCATAGGTTTTGTGTTTCTTTTAGTGTGTTTATATTTTTAAAAAACTTGACCTTTTTTAATGAAGTTTCTATCAGTTGGTTGTATGGTGTGTTTAATTGCAAACAAAAAGGATGGGAATAATAAAATCTTTCAGATCTACGATTTAAAACCTTCAAAGGGGCTAATTCTGAAACATTAACTTCTTTGCCAAATTTGTGGGGTGAACCTTTTCTGCAAAGAAAAGTTTTAGAATTACTTACAAAGCGTTCTGTTGATCACTCTTTGCACCCGTATCCTCCAACGATGTTCATCCAAACAGGTCCAGTTGTAGTCACCACTCCTCCAACGATGCTCATCCACACAGGTCCGGTTGTAGTCACCACTCCTCCAACTGCTCATCCAAACAGCTCCGGTTGTAGTCACCACTCCACAAGAGACTGCTCAATTGAGGGAATATTTAGTGGGCACAAATTGATCTCTATGCATCTACATATCTTTGTGATTAACTGCAAAAAGAGCTGACTTACATTGTTTCAAGAAGGATTTCAATTTGTTTAGATTGTACAAACACAATTTTGTAAGTTAACTGGTTCTTAAGTTGTTTTACCTCGGTGATTGGCTGGGTGTTCCACCTCGCTGTTGTAAAATCTCAAATGATGCTAGTAATTTTACTGCTGTCTTTACTACTTAAAGAGATTTGTTTTGTTGTTGTTGAATGTTTTTTTCGTTCCAAAATTATCAATTAACTGATGTTTAGATTTGTTCATGATCCTCCAAAATTCTTGACTGAGCTGTTCCATTTATTAGGTAGTCCATTTAAGTAGGTAGTCCTTCACCAGTAAAGTGTAACTTATTATAACACGATACATTACCAAATCTTTTGCATGACCACTGTCCCTGGTGGTAGGCATCACCTCAACTCAGGGAAGATTTCAGCACAGAAACTACTTCATCATCTTCAAGAAGGAAACACGATCTGCTTTTTGGAAGAAAACATTGTCTAAAAAGGTTAGCATTTTGGGTTTAAAATGATTAGGTTCCCCATACACATTACCTGGGATAACCTCAATACTTTACCAAACCAATGTCATCTTTGGTGTCCTAGTGCTGCCATCTGTGCACAATCACCTGCCACTATACAACATCCACTTTGGGAAGAGCCGACTATGGAAAATTAAAAAAGATTGTAGCCTGTGAAGGCCACGTTAGAGTCTGTGGAAAAAGGTTTGTTAAACGCTGTGGAAAAAGGTTTGTTAAACGCTGTGGAAAAAAGTTTGTTAAAAGCTGTGGAGAAAAGTTTGTTAAACGCTGTGGAGAAAAGGTTAGCAGCTGTGGAGGAAAGGGTTATTTTTCCCTTCACACTCACCATGATACTTAACCTGTTATACTTAACCATTACTGCAAACAGCTAACCTCACTGTCCTCCAGTCACTCACCAGAGACATCAAAGGGAGAGTCTTCATCATCTACCAACTTCAGCGTTCACTGATGACAGCATAGTTCTTAGTTTTGGTTCAAGATGTTATCTTTATTTCGCTTATGGACTTGTTTTTAATGTCCATAAAATGTCAAAGTATTGTGTCACCACAAAGGAAATGAGATTGAGCATCTATGAATCAGAACTAAGTACTACACCAGTATCACCTTATACTTTACCAATTGCCAGTAAACCTGCTGAAAGAGTAGAGAGTTAGTCTTATCTCTAGGCCAACACTAGGCCTATACCGTCTTACCATTCATATATACCATAGGCATCACTGACGTCTTTTCCCCCGATGATCTGCTCCTTTTCCCCTCCTTTCTTCTCTCTCGTATTCTTCAGGTTTTCATCTTTCTTGCTGTTTTATCGCAGCGCTCACAAATAAATGGTTTAGGGAAGTTTTGCATTTTGCACATTTATTCGCGCTTTGCATTTTTGCAAAATATTTCAGGAGTACAGCTTTAAAAAACTTGGTAGTTGTTACATGTTCCCCCTCCTTTTTAAATTTTAGTTGAACTTTGATTTAAATGGGTAAGGGTTACAGCTATGTTGTTTATTTATTGTCTAATAATTTATTTACCTTCAAAGAATTAATGTTATTTGTATTTATTCACTTGAAAATGTCTACATTAAGAATTGATGTAATGCCGATATAAGGAATATGTAAATATTAAATTTAGCTTGTCTAAATTATCAATTTAATATTCCTAAATCAAACATTAATCATCCCATAAATGGTAATTGGACTGGAATATTTGACTGCACGGTTACTTCTAAAACACATGGTGGATCTATTCTTTATTTGTATTTGTTTTATTTATTTATTGTTTGGTTGGCGCACTAAATTTCCTCAAAGACATTACTCATCTTTTTAGAAGATTTATTGAAAATTATTATAAATAAAGTTTTAATTGGATTTTGTACTTCTCCTTTCTAAACATTACGCTAATTGAAATATAAAATCATGACAATTAAATATAAACATGACAACTGACGACTTGAAGAATCAACCCTGACAGAAATTTCCGCAAAGACTAGTCTCCTAATTACAAAGCATCATTGGCTTCGACCAATATGCAAATCAAGAAATGCCAAGACAGTTTGAAGTCACCTTGAAAGCTTTACAAGCAAGGACAACGTCGACAAGATCGCTGAACATCGTTGAGGGGATGAGGATAGAAAAAGGGAGGGACTCTGCAAGAAAACGGGTTAGATCTTCTCTTACCATTCGCAGACTTCACCTTGTCTTTATCTTTAAGATCAACTTGCGTTTTCCGACCTCCACTATAGCGCTCTATCAATATTCTGACTTGTTTTTTTTGTTTTTTAGAAAGTCCAATAATTTAAGTAGTTTTCCATTCTACAGCATCTACAAATTGGTTGTAATTGTAAGTGCGTTGTCTCTCAAAACCTTACAAGATTGTACTAACTTCCAGTTGCCCAGGAAACTTGAAAAATAAATATAAAAAAATTCCAACATCTATCAAACATATGAATCGCACAAGCGAACTTAAAAAGTGGAGGTCGGATGTGGCAAAGTTTTTTTACCGTGGTCCTTTGGCGAACTCCAATGTACGTCAAGATTGTAGACAAAACACACACCACATATCCATAGATCTTCAACTGCCATCTGGCCTCTTCTTGCTGGCTTCTTGTTGGCTGATGTTGGGTGCCTGAAGACATTCCCCGTCTCTGACTTGAGAAAACAACCACTAAACCCATAAGTGCTATAGTTTTAGCTAATATTTTAGTCCAAATAAAGCAAATATTTTAAAATTTATTTCACTTTAGGAATAATAATGTAGGTTTTCTTGGCCAATTTCAGCAAAAATTCATTCAATTTCATTGAGCTGAGTTAATTGCTCTGCGCACTTTGACATTACGCCATTGCAAGTTTTATAAAACGCCATCCAGAAAAGATTATTATTCAAGGAGTATAAGTCGGACTATATTGATTACCTTGTTGGGCTGGGTGTTGCAGCTCTGGTCCCGCGGGCTGGGTCCGTCTACTCTGGCAGGGGAACGATGTTCAGTACAGTCTTCGCCTATCATTCATTCTCTAAAGGAATGTCCTCTCACTGTCATCGGGATCCAACTTACAAGAGTGAGATATTGAAGCCAACCTGACGGAGCACGCAAAGCAACTGGAAGCTCAACAGAGAAATAAGCCCGCTGTCTTCAAGAGAAAGCTAGGCCTCCCCCTGGAGCCTCTGGTCGCTCGAGCTCAACATCATAGTTGGCAGTTTCGCAGTTATTAGTTCTCAACTCTGTGGCAACTTACTGAAGCAATTCACACAAACTGGAGCCATGTACACTGCTGCCAAAATAAAGCAAAAATCACTGATTTTGATATGGAATATTGACAAGTTGATAGGTTTCTGAGTAGAAGACAGAAAGAGCAGGAGTTGTTTTAGTGGGCGGGCAAGTGTTGAGAGCTGCCGTGTGTTCAGTCCGCTGTACCCCCGTGTCAAACTATAACACGTGTTTTGCCCACTAGATATATAGCTGGTAGCTGTTGTCAAAAAAAGAGCATATTGCAATCAGGATAAGAAACGCAGAATCGTCTCATTTGCATAACTAAGAGATTTGCGTACAGTTTGGCAAAGTCTTCCTTTGAAGAATGCGGGAAATTTACAAGATGGCTGGAAACTCCTGAAGGAACAACAGCAATATATGTTGTTTCTACGCTTTGTTACTTTAATCAAGATTTTTTTCAAAATAAGTAAGGGCATAGTTGTTTGCATTTTACTGAGCCAAGTTTATTTTTAGCAAAAAAACCACCCCAACACCCGTTATAATTCTTTTTGGTTCAACCCCCCCCCCCACAAACAAAATAAAAAATACAACAATACAAAGAATACGGGTGAAAAAGAAATTAAGTGTCTGTAAAAATTTGGATGAAAACACATTTTCCCCCCAAAAGGGGTAAACCAAAAATTATAGTGCTCCAACAGTGACCCCAGTATTACACAAAAATGTCATGTTATTATAATTATGTAAAAAAAAAAAAAAAAAAAAGTTTGCAAACTGTTATAGTATTTTGGGGGAAATTATGGGGTTAAAATAAAGATTCTTGACCAAAAATGGACACACAAAAAAACAAAATTGCCCTTTAAAGGGACACGTTACCTTGGGTGCTATTTTGCCATTTCAATTTTTAAAAAAATGGGAAAATGCCTGGAAAAACTCTATGAAAAAAAGTATATTTGCCATGAGCAATTTTTTTTTAAACAAACGGTTACAAATGCTTTTTATAGACCAACTCGCCGGATCCAAGGCAACGTGTCCCTTTAATGGCAAATTTTTTAATTGTTCTGATTTGTTTAATTTACCCAGTACATCTTGGTGACATGAATGACAAATTAAAGCAAGTTTCCTAAAAATCGCTCAAGAACTTTAAAAAAGAAAAGAGAGGGGGTGCTATTTTGCCATTTCAATGTCGAAAAAAATGGGGAAATGCCTGGAAAAACTCTATAAAAAAAGTATTTTCCATGAGCAATTTTTTAGTTTTCCACAAGACAAATGTCTCATCTCTCATGTTTCAAATCGGAGCACTACCAAAGTAAAAAAAAATACCCCTATTAGAAATTAGTGGTATAACCCACCAATAATAAAATATCTGATTATCATTTTTTAACATTCAATGCAGCCTGTAAGGACCCACCTATCCATAACTTTTAAAGAAAATATTTTTTCTATACGCCGTTTAATGGTAACGCGACCATTATATTAAAGTTCACTGAGCTGTGTTGAGTTTACACTTAACATTAAATGACAACAGTATGTTTATTTAAATAAACACATTAATTATGACAATGGAAGTCGTAAACATTATTGGGCCTAGGGTCTTTACCTTTCAGGTTTGTGAACTTCATTACAGCCGGATACACATTCCGTTGTCTCTTGGCTAAAAACGCAGTGGCGGCAGCCATCCTTTGCGGGCCGGGTGTTGCAGCTCTGCTGGTCCCGCTGGCCCGGGTCCGTCTGCTGTGGTCCCGTTGGCCGGGGTCCATCTGCTCTGGCAGGGGAACGATGTTCAGTACAGTCTTCGCCTATCATTTGTTCTTCTTCAAATGAGTGTCCTCTCGCTGTCATCAGAATCCAACTTACAAGAGTGAGATATTGAAGCCAACCTGACGGAGCACGCAAAGCAACTGGAAGCTCAACAGAGATATCAGCCCGCTGTCTTCAAGAGAAAGCTAGGCCTCTGGAGCCTCTGGTCGCTCGAGCTCAACATCAATGTAGGCAGTTTCGCAGTCTTTAGTTCTCAACTCTGTGGCAACTTACTGAAGCAATTCACACAAACTGGAGCCATGTACACTGCTGCCAAAATAAAGCAAAAATCATTTATTTTGGTATAGAATATTGACAATTTGATAGGTTTCTGAGCAGAAGACAAAAAGAGCGGGAGTTGTTTTAGTGGGCGGGCAACTGTTGAGAGCTGCCGTGTGTTCAATCCGCTGTACCCCTGTGTCAAACTACAACACGTGTTTCACCCACTAAATAGCTAGCTTGTAGCTGTTGTCAAAAAAAGAGCATTGCATTCAGGATAAGAAACGAGGAATCGTCTCGTTTGCATAACAAAGAGATTTGCATACAGTTTGGCAAAGTCTTGCTTTTGAAGAATTTGGGGATTTCACCAGATAGTTGGGGTCGCCAAAACGCACTCCACGCCCCGCCCCTTATCGACCAATCACAACCGCGAACACTCGCCGAAAGTCCGGACACAATAAATTCACATTGTATACAAAGTATCTACGCACGTGCACAGTAATGACGGGTGGGCGGGGCAGAAAGGTGAGGCTGTTGCGCGGAAAAGATGCCGAACCCGAGTGCCATTTTTCCCACCATACCAAAAAATAGAATCTAATTTGCCAAGTGGCAGTCGGTTTTAAATAAAACACTCTTACAAAATTGACAAACTATATACGCACGAATTTGCCTCAAATGCATACACTGTTCTTCATTAAAATTGTCCTTAATAAATCAGTGTTTTGAGAGAAGAGGGGGGAGCCGAGTGTCGTAAATTTTACAAAATTTCACTGAGCTGTCTTGAGTTAAAGCATTAAAATTAAATAACAACCGTAAGTTTAGTTTTTAAAAAATTCTGACAGTGGATTTCGCAAACATTACTATTAGTCTCTTTACCTTTCAGGTTTGTGAACTTCATTGCAGCGGCACACCTTCAGTTGTCTCTTGGTCGAGTACGCGGCGAAAGCAGCCATCCAATTGCTTGGCCGGGTATTGCGGCTGGGGTTTGGCGGGGTTCCGTCTGCTGTGGTCCCGCGGGCTGGGTTCGTATTCTCTGGTAGGGGCCCGGTGTTCCGGTACCGTCTTTGCCTATCATTTTTCTTTTCTTTATATAAACGTCGTTTCATACACTGTCACAAAGCCAACCTGACGAAGCACGCAAAGCAACTGGAAGCTCAACAGAGAAATCAGCCCGCTGTCTTCAAGAGAAAGCTAGGCCTCTTTCCTGGAGCCTCTGGTCGCTCAAGCTCAACATCAATGTCGGCAGTTTCGCAGTCTTCAGTTCTCAACTCCGTGGCGACTTTAAATACCGTACTGAAGCAATTCACACAAACTGCTGCCAAAATAAAGCCAAAATCACTTATTTTGATATACAATATGACAGTTTGCTAGGTTTCTGAGTAGAAGACAGAAAGAGCGAGCGGTGTTGTTTTAGCAGACAAGTTTAGAGCCGTGCCCGACCCGCTGTATGGCTTGTACAATCTGTACGGCCTGTGTGTAAAACGTGTAAAACTAAAGCACGAAGTCGAAAACAGCGCGTTGCATAATATTTATTATAAGAAACGCTGAAACGTGACATTTGCACTGCACAACAAAGACATTTGCATATAGTTTGGCAAAGTCTTGCTTTGAAGAATGCGGGGAATTTACGAGATGCCTGGAAATTCCTGAAAGGACAAAAACAACAGTGTTTCTTTCTCTACGTTATTTGGTACTTATACACTACAGGATTAGTTTTCAAAATAAGCAAGGGCGTTGTGTGTGCATTTTGCTGAGCCAAGTATTGTTCTTTAAAGGGAATGTTCGTTTGGTAATCACTCTTAAAATTAATGGCAATAAAAAATTTGGTGAGAAGTACAGCAGCTTCCATGCATTTTGAGAATCATTTCACTTCGAAGTAATGTGGTTATGGAAAAAGATAGCAGTTTTTATCCCCAAAAATTTGAATCTGAGAAACGTTGTCAGATATGTTTCTCAGATTGTGTATTTCTTTTACGGATTATTCTTCCTGTGTGGATTTTCACCGATATCACAAAACGCTGAAATCGAAAGTTTCACAGGTTAGTTTTACTGTGTATATCTACATTTATATTAAAGCAATCGAACGGTTCCAAAAAACAACGGTATACGTTCCCTTTAAGCTACAACTACATTGAAGGCATGGTACACGCTTGATTGTCAAAGACCAGTGTTCTCATTTGGTGTATCCCAACATATGCATAACAAGCCTGTGAAAATTTGGGCTCAATTGGTCATCTAAGTTGCAAGAAAATGATGAAAGAAAATACACCCTTGTTGTACAAATTTTTGTGCTTTCAGTTAGGAATAAAAACTTCTTGCAAGAAGTTTTTATTATTTTAGTGAGAAATTACCTCTTTCTCAAAAACTACGTTACTTCAGAGGGAGTCGTTTCTCACAATGTTTTATACTATCACCAGCTCTCTGTTGCTTGTTACCAAGTCAGTTTTTATGCTAATATATATTTTGACTAATTACCAAATGTGTACGATGCCTTTAAGTAATAAACCAAAAGGGAAACTGACTGGGTGGGTTTTATCGTAAACCGGGTGTGATCTTTGGCTACACCGGACACCCAACATTGGAGGTTGGGAGGAACACCGACACGTTACCCAGAGGTCCCAGATTCAAATCCTGCTGTAGTCTTTATTTGAGTAAAATTAAAAATACAAAAAAAATAGACACAACAAAATAATGGCGAAATTAGAAATAAAAAGTTCCTAAAAATCTGGACGAAAACAAAGGTGGGGCCACACCCACCAACCTCCCCCCTAAAAAAAACGCCCCCAAAAACCCAAAACAATAAATATAAACACATTTACAACAAATATATAACAATTTAAACATTAGATTATAAACAAATAAATAAATGAATGAATGAATGAATGAATGAATAAATAAATAAATAAATATGGCTTCCGGTCCCAACAATAACACTAGGCCTATACAAAAAGGCGAAAACAAAGGCATTTGTGCTTTAGGGCCGAAACCAAGAGAGAGAGAACAGATTTACGAAAAACAAAGGTGGTTTGATTTTATTTATTGAGTACCAGAAGTTCAATTTTATAGCATGTGTTCAGGCTTTTTTTCTACGGAGATTTTGTACCATGGACATTACTGTGGTCTGGCACTAAAGGAAAAGCAAACAGAAAATGTGTTAACGCTATCTTCTCATGACCTTTTCAAGGCATTGATATGGGAGTTAGTTACAGAATGTATTAACTTATTAATTGCATTTTGAATACCTTGCAGCCTCGGAGGGTTATGCACTCTGATTGGTCGATGATCGTGGGATGTATAAACGTGTGATATAAAGACCGGCTCAGTGTGAAAAGCGAATAAATGGCCCCTAAACAAGCGTGTAGTGTAAAAGTTCTGTATGCACTGTGTTTGTGCGCGGGAACTATCAAATCCTGGAGAGATCAATGCAGCGTACGTTCAGGCACATACCAGGCGTCCGCATAAACGCACAGACAATGTTTTAAAAATTAAGGTAGCTGGTACGGGCATGAAACCAACATCATGCAAAACATATTAGCCGAACACCAACCAAAGTATTTCTATTATTAACAAGTTCCGGGGCCTATTTGAGAGATTAGGTCCCATTCAAAAATTGAACAGTTTAATAAAGAATGGCCCAATTGAAAAACCCCCACAAATTCTGATGATTTTTACCGTTTTGTTTGTTTTGTTTTGTTGTTGTTTGTGGGGGGGGGGCGTAAGTCGATGGCCTCTCTTAAAGGGATACGTTTGGTAATTGGAACCCACTGTTTGTTTCAATCCTATATAGTTGTAGTATACCATAAAACCAACCTGTGAACATTTCATTTCAAAATGTGGTACCGTTTTTGAGATTTTGCCGATGGAGCGGTTATGTCCACGCATGCCAGGAAGAATAGTCTGCAATTGGAATACATTTCTAACTTGACGGATTTACATAGGAATCTACCAACAGAAAACTTATGAAAATTATTTCGTTCTCAATAAAAAAAAAACCCAAGACTTAATAATTTGGTGGATATTATGCCCAGCCATTACTCAAAAGTTTAGATGAGAAAGATTGATTGATTCTGGTGTTGTCTGCCCGAGTTTGGGTCAGAAAAACTAACAATAACTTCCCACCACTCGACCGTCCCACGCACTGTAAAGCTCAAGGTCAGAAATCTAGCTTAACAATTGAATGAGGGCGCCCGCGCCGGAAAAGCTTGTGAAAATGGCGGCCTACGATGTGTGCATAGTTGGTGCAGGCCTATGGGGTCGGCTGCAGCACGGCATGCAACTAAACCTGGATGCAAGGCGCGGAAAGTGTGTCTTGTTGGGCCAAGTGAACCATCAGATGAGGTATGTATACAGGCAGATCATGGGCAGAGTGATGCCAAGACTGTTTCTGACCGTAAATCCTCACTACGACCAGCTACGTACAGTGTATAGGCTTTGAGTTGGTAGTCACACAATGAGGGTTCGATTTTGTGACCCAAGGTCAACATGAATCCTTTACCGTACGTAGTCTTTAATCAAGTCGCACTTTGTTATCCAAATAATATTGTGTGTCGTCCAAAAAGAAGAGATGTGTTGTATACACCATGCATGAGGGTGTGCTTGATCGAAGGCTATACTCATTATGGATTGATTTTGCCTGTCACATAAACAGCAATATTTCGAGGGAGAGTGTTGATGATAGGCATTACAGTTTACCCTCCGGAATAAAGAGTATCGGAATTGTGTACGGTCGAATTCAATTTTGGCAGAACACACCAAACGTACACCGATATTGAGGAGTGATTTTGCCTTTTGGAAATTGTTGCTATTCCCATAGGCCTAACACACAAACTTAGTTCTGGCCAAACTATAACATAAAAGGCCCATTTCCCCCCTTTTCTTGTTTTTCCAAGTTTTTTGGAATTGGTGACTCCCTATACGTCTATCCCACTCCATAAAGAATGCATACAAATCGATACATAAAAATTATCAAACAATACAGGATTTTAAAATATCTTCAAAATTTCAATTTGCACTTATCAACAGATAAATTATAATGCATAAACAAATATCGAGGCGTCCGTAAGAAAAGAAGCAGGTGGGACAATAACTGTTGTTTCCCTCTAAACGTTTTAGAGGCTTTAGGCGCCCTATGCTCAACCTCAGTACCAGTTCTTGTTACATTAAGGTAGGGTCATCGGGAGGGGTTTTTGTCAATGTAAATGCTGATTTATCGGCAAAGTTATCAATAAAGATACAATGAAATACACCTGTGAAAATTTCAGTTGAATACAGTGTCTATTTGTTAAGAAAACAGGCAAAAAAACTGTCACAGTATTTCCATAAAGAATGTCGAATCCAACCACGTTTAGCGAGGTGACAGAGGGTACCAACCGTATTAAGTTCAGCATTTTACCGCGGAATTTTCCAAAAGTCACCCGCAGGCGATCTTTGGAAATTCACATTTTTGACACAAACCTCAACGGGGGCATTTCAAACGAAATAATTTCACAGGATGCTTACTACCATCGCCATCTTTAGGCCTCCATATAAAAATTAAACAATTTCTTTTCGGGGTCATTACCAAAGATCCTACCTTTTGCCTGAAAGACATAAATGAATAAGAATAAGGGAAAAGGAAAAACAAATTGAGTCTAAATTGAAACATAACTTGGGCCTACTGAAGGCTGTAGCTTTCGAAAAAAATGCTTTATGCCAGACAGGATCCGGTACCAAGGAACTCCTTTCGTGTAATCTTGAGTTAATAAATACATGAACGTGCTTTTTTTAATGGGTTATGTCACTTGTAAAAAATAAATAATGTTTCTAAGAGGTACATATTTTAAGTTGTGTTGTTCAGTCCTACAAAATTATGTCTTTAGCGTACTCAAACTGGCCCTGAAATTGGAGCCGCCGCTTCAAAAATTAGAGACTAGAAAGAAAACATGAATTACGCATCAACAATAATTTATACTGTGAACAAAGTTTATTGTGAAATGATTACCGGTAATATACTGTGAAAACGTTTATTATGAATCTACTAGTATACCGTACAAACTTTATAGTAATACCTATTAATATACTGTGAAAACGTTTAAATTGTGAAACTAGCCTAGTATCTTTACGATTGCATAACAAAAATGTGGTCATGGCAAGGTGTTTTTTTCGGATCGCCAGTAGTTAATTCAAGAAAGGTAATTATTTTATTTATTACCCTTGCAATCCATAGAAATTTAATGTAAAGGCAACACACATTGGTCACATTAACTCATTGACGCAAAAAAATTATACGCAAATTTGACGCATTGAAATGAGCTGAAACAAGCAAAAGTGAATTTAGCTTAACCATCTTGTAATTCCTTTATGAATGTGTATTTTATAGACAGTGCAAGTCTCTTGCAAAAAAATCGAACGAAGAATATATTTTTCTATGAAATCAAATCTTCTTTTTAAATTATATTTATTCAAAATTCTTGAAAATAAAAATACCCCAAAACCTTTTAATTTTTGAATAGAGCCTATTACAAAAAAATTAGTTCAAATTAACATTGAAACAAAATTAATATTTGGGACGAGAATGCTTGATGCCAATCATGCCCAAATGTGTGCGTCTTTCACATAAGTTTAATGACAACATGCCCGTCAGTTTGGCAGCATTCTTAATTTTGTACAAGTAACCGGACGGAGGTCAATTCTAATTCTCGGGTTTTCTTCGTTATTTTGTTGATTTGACTTTTTCTTTCATATCGTTTATCACTTTTTCCCAACGTTATGGCCCTAAACTACGTTAAACTAAAATAGTTGACGAAACAAAATCCGCCCACGTAAAAGGAAGTTCGAATATGCGCAAGACATGCACAGTCATTGTTCAATGGTGTGCGATTATTCCTTATACGGATACTAAGCAATACATATCAACGTTTTGTTTGGTTAATAGGAACGCCGTCGCAGAGAGATACTTAGTTCTTACTATGATGCCGGACGCAACGTCCGTAAATATCAAGGAACGAACCACATCCGATCTTTGATTTCAATGAGGACTTTCAAGAGCATAAAAGAACTTGAGAAAACTACAGGTAGGCTACAAAATTACTTATATTTTTACAAAATATTTGTATAGGATTGTAGAGATTACAATGCCCGAGATATTGATGTTTGCCCTATTGTTCTTTTTTCACTTCAGAAACTTTATTGCCTGCAAAGTCTAGTAATTCCAAATGGTCACTTTGTTTACTTTGCAGTGACACCCCCTTCTCTATGAATGAGTCGTGGTGATTCTTCGAGGAGCTGGTGGTCGAACAACTCAACTTCACGATCAAACTTTCAAATCAAACTTTTAATTCCAGCTGAACAAAAGTTGTTTTGTCGCCTTCAAATTGATGGAAATTCCCCTCTCTCTCCCTTCCCTAGAGTAGTATACTCTCTCTAGAAACTGGTGTCACAACTTTGCGAAAAAGAAGACAGAAGCGAGGCAAAAGTCAAGAAAATTAGCATGGGAATGAACTTCCTCCGATCACAGAATCATCATCCGAAAAGTAGAAGAACAATTTTAGAATGTTCAGTCGTTGTTTCTGAAATTACCCCTTTTCTAAAACTTTGAGGACATTGTTTCCAGCTAAAGTATTTTAGCGGCAGAAAAAAAGGCTCTCTTTATCGTTTCAGGTGTACACATTTTCAAAGAAGTTGGACATCTCATGTACGGCGAGAAACTTGAGGCACAGTTGTCTTTCGATGCCAAGGAGGCAGGGGTGTTTCTTTCAGCTGCTCAAGTAAAGAACCGCTATCCATTTCTAGACACCAGCCAATATGGCGACAGTGGCTTTCTGTTTACACACGATGCTGGTTACGTCAATCCTCGCCTGCTTGTTGGTACCCAGCAGAGGGTTGCTAGGCAACAAGGCTGTGACATCATTGATGATGTTGTTGAATCAGTGATGGAGACTGAGATTGATGGGGAACCAGTGATGCAAGCGACAACAAAGAGCGGGACCTATCTCTTAGCTAAGAAGGTGCTTCTGTGTACAGGAGTCTTCACAAATTTCAAGAAACTGTTGCCTCCTCATTTAAAGCTCGACTTGATAATCAGAGGAACATTTTTAGTAAAAATGGAGGTCAGTGAGGCAGATGCGGAGCGATTTAACGGAATGCCGACTATGTCCTCATACTCTGATCCGTCTAGAAGCTCGTATTCTTTGCCTCCAATGTCCTTCCCTGACGGTGAGCTCATAGCTTTTCATTTGTATATATTTTATGCTTGCACAAATCATGTGTACAATCGTTTATTCGTAACTCATCTGTCTGTTCGTAACGCCTGTTTCAACACATGGAATGTTTTCAATCCTTGATTTTATGTTTTGTCAAATTTTCTCAGGCAAATTCTACTTGAAAGTTGGACCCCTGAACAGCGCAACTGATGGTCAGCTGAAGACATTAGAAGAAGTCAAACTATGGTACCTCAAAAACAAACCCCCAGAAGCTCTGGTGAATAACGTGAGAGATCTGTTGTTGGATGTTGTGAAAGGTGAGTTTCTTCATGGCATACCCAAGTGTGAATCTTTTCAAAAGAAAATATGAGACCATTTTTTGAGACCATGGCCCAATTTAATTGAGGTGCTTTAAGCACAAAAGGCAGCTAAGCATAACAAAATTATGCTTACCAGAATAAGGTGACCCGCCAAACCACCATGTCACAAGTACAATTTGTGAATTGGAGCCTGCTCATTTCTGCTTAGCAGATAATTGTTCAGCAATATTTTCTCCAACCTCCCAAACGATTTTTTTTGCTGTCTCCCTTTCCCCTCAGTTTGGGATGATATTAAGGTCTCATTGACTTTGAATGGCTTTTCTCAAATACAACATGTGAACATTATTATATATTTCTAGTAATGAAACCAAGGAAGCCTCATAAGTAAACTCAATCACTGTAGCTCGCGAGCCTGAGGAAACCTGTAGATAAGGGTGCTTGCTATGTGAACCAGAAACAACCGGTGTTAACACCTATACTCTTCCACGATAAGTGTCCTGGGGTCGATTTCACAAAACTCTTCCTTACTTAGGACTAGTCTTAGGCAATGCTAAGAGATAGGACTAGTCTTAAGTTAAGACCAGTTACTGGTCCTAACTTCAGATAAGACTAGTCTTATCTCTTTGTGAAATCGACCCCAGGGTTATTTTACGTGCACTACCGATTCTAGAACTACGGCTTAATGTCCCATCCGAAGTGCCACGACTGGGACTCGAACCCACTCTCTGCTGATCAGAAACACCAGGGATTGAGTTCGGTGCTCTTATAATCGCTCAGCCACGACACGCCACGAATAAGCTAAATGTTTGGTGTTTGTTCATAATTACTTTATGATATAATAATAATTGGTTCTTATATAGCGTACATAGCTATAGATCAAGGCGCTTTACAAAAATACCACCCTTGTTCATCGGGAATACTTTTAGACCATTCGTTTAACTTTCTCAACTCCCTGGGGAACATACAACCCCCTGCTGCTTAAATTGGCGCTAAGGGGTTAACCCAACACAATATACTGTCTCAGCCCTTTCAGGTTCCGATTAACACACCTGGGTTAAGAGAAGCAATTATGGTTAAGTACCTCGCTCGAGGACAAAAGTGTCATGACCTGGAGTCAAACCCACACTCCGATGATTAAACAATGAGAACTTGAGTCCGATGCAGTACACCGCTCGGCCAAGACACACCAATTATTATTATTGGTAATAATGTATAAATTTGTATCTGTTCGTTAGACTTCCATCCCTTATCTGTGCAAGAGGAGACGTGTGCCACACTTAAAACACCAACTAAGCTACCCTACTGTGACATGGTATCGCCCAGATTAGGCGTTGCAATTGGTGGGAATGGAGTGGGAGCGATGATGTCGGATGAAATGGGGAGGATGGCGGCTGAGATGATCGTAGGGACAGAGGAGTGGAATCTTGACATTCCAAAAGAAGAACTGAAAGCCAGATTCATTCTACAGCAAGCCTCACTTTAAAATGGATCATCTCAAGGAACTTTTATCATGCAATAGAATGCACTCTAATCTTTTTAAGCTAACAAAATACTCCATAAATTCGTCTTCCACAAGACTGATTGTTACGTATCTTCTCATAATGATCATGGTGTTAAAGGCACTGTACACGTTTGGTAATTACTCAAAATATATATTAGCATAAAAACTGACTTGGTATACGAGCAACAGAGAGCTGTTGATATAAAACATTGTGAGAATCGACTCCCTCTGAAGTTACGTAGTTTTTGAGAAAGAGGTAATTTCTCACTAAAATAATAAAAGACTTCTTGCAAGAAGCCTTTTATTCCTATCTGAAAGCACACAATTTGTACAACAAGGGTGTTTTTTCTTTCATCATTTTCTTGCGACTTCGATGACCATTGAGCCCAAATTTTCACAGGCTTGTTATTTTATGCATATGTTGGGATACACCAAGTGAGAACACTGGTCTTCGACAATTACCAAACGTGTTCGGTGCCTTTAACAACTGATTTAATTTGGATGGACATTGTTAGTTCGTAGGATTCCGTAGTGGCTGATTCGAACGGCAAGGATAAGCCTACACCGAGTCAACATTGTCTCATCAGTGGCTGGTTCTGTTTTGCCTAGGCGCAGAGTATTATTTAACTCTTGCTCGACAGGGTTTAACTTGTCGATGAAAATTCAATGTTGCCTTTGTCGACACATGGCCCTCGTGTGCCGTTCTCTTCAGCACTCAGTGGTTAATGTTTTCAACATTGACACATCTCTGACCCGGCTGATGGTTGACACACTTGTTTTCACTCTGTGGTCAGATGTACTGCTCATAATGGAGGGATCTCTCGATCTTCCTTGTTATCACATTTTTCAAATGATTTCTGATCTTGACCGGCCGGATGACAAACAATAAGAAGATGAAGAAGCCTTGCAGTGAATTGAAGTTGCTGAAGAGAATCTGAAAGACAAAACTTGATGACTCAAAGATGGAGAGAATTCCGAAAATCCACGTGAGACCAAGGAGAACGGAGATTGACAGCATATTCTGGAGACGGCTTGTCGTCTTATTTCGCTTAGATGATGAACAGTGTAGATTGTTCTTCTTATACATGTGAGTTTATGGAAGATCGGTGAAAAGATGATTGAATTAAAGAGAACCATCAGAGCAATGATCAGAAGGACTTCATGGTAAAGGGCTGGTCCAACGTTTAAGAAGCACCTGAGAGTATAAAATAGACACAGTCATTTTATTATAATAATAATTGGTTGTATTGTGCAAACTACGGAGCCATCTCAAAGCGCCGTACTTTTCACCGGACCCTAAGCATTTCTGAAAACATCTTAACTCCTTAGGAGAATGCAGTACCGGCAGCCATATTGGCGCACAGGTTGCTAATCAGTCACGCAACGTTCTCTAGCCTTGCAGATTTGCAATTTTGATCAAAATTTTGTCAACAATTTTGTCGTGTTTGCACTGCAAAAACTAGGGTGTTTTTTTTTTAATTGACACCATGGGTGTTGTCACATATAGATACCCAAGAGAGATTCAAAATTAACATCATATGTTGTTAAAATAACACAAATAAAATTGTGTTGGTAGAAATCAGTGTTATTTTAACACCCTATGGTGTAAATTTTGATTTTTGTTTCGGTATCTATATGTGACAACACCCATGGTGTCATTTAAAAAAAAACAATTGGTACAGAGTGGACACTATTCTGTGGGAGAGTGTGGTAGTTATTGTATTTATACTTTGCTATGACCCAGTGTTAAGAATGTTGTCAAATCTGAAAACTATTAGCTGAAGACGTTACCGGTGGTAAAACTTTTCCAATTAACAGGTTCATTTTTAACTACAATTTTTCATTTTTCACTTTTGTTGGTAATATTTAGCAACTTTTCTTGAGGTTGTTATCAAAATGTTAAAATCATGTTGTTTTTCTTCATAAAATATTGCTGGAGGAGCAAAGTAAGAATCGGGTGCACTTTTAAACATATTGTAGCCCTTGTTCCTCAAACCTAGCCGAAAAGTGGAAGGGATAATTTTTGTTTATCCTTTGGTGCTCAAACCAAGCGAAAAAGATGAGGGGACAGTTGACAACATGTGCGATATATTGCTAACAAATAACTGGAATTTATCAATTGTTTTATTGTTAGCCTAGAAAAATTAGATTGATTCGTAAAATCTTGAGCATGTTTTTCACAATTTGGAGGAGAAACTGATAAAATTAAAATGTGTTGCTTTAAAATCTTGTTTCGATAGCAATTTTTGGACTATAATGACACTTGTAAGCTGTAAATTTTTAAAATAACCAAAAATTTAAAAAGGCAGTTAAAAATGAACTTGTTATAACAGGTTCATTTGTAACTGCATTTTTTCAACATCTATTTTACCATTTTCTCCTCCAAATTAAGAAAAACATGCTCAAGATTTTACGAGTCAATCTAATTTTTCTAGGCCAACAATTAAAAAAATGATAAATCACAGTTATTTGTTAGCAATATATCGCACATTTTGTCATGTTTGAGGTTCAAGGGATAAACACATCTATCCCCTCATCTTTTTCGCTTGGTTGGGCAGCAAAGGATAAACAAAAATTATCCCTTCCACTTTTCGGCTAGGTTTGAGGAACAAGGGATAGGCCAATAATATGTTTAAAAGTGCACCCGATTCTTATACTTTGTTCCTCCAGCAATATTTTATGGGGTAGGGGTAGGGGTAGGGGTAGGGGTAGGGGTATAGGGTTTAGGGTTAGGATTGACAATTGTGGGGTTGGGGAGGGTGAGGGTGATGAACACTCCCCTCCCCTTCCCTCTCACCATGGAAGAGCCCTCATAACCACAACCATGTAAAGGTGCGTGGTTGTGGCTTCATATACGTGTGCAAGTCTCGCGCGTATCAACCACGCACATTGCAACGGCTGTGGTTGTGGCTTCATATGTATGAAGCCACAACCACGGCACGTTTGCGTGGTTGTGGCATCAGACGTATGAAGCCCAATTCCTTGCCACAACCACGCACATTGCAACGGCTGTGGTTGTGGCTTCATATGTATGAAGCCACAACCACGGCACGTTTGCGAGGTTGTTGCATCAGACGTATGAAGCCACAACCACGTGACGGTGAGGGTGAGGGTTATGGTGGGGGAGGCTGTGAGGGTGAGGGTGAGGGGTTGGGTGAGGGGGAGGGGATAGGGATAGGGGTAGGGGTAGGAGTAGGGGTAGGGGTAGGGGTAGGGGTAGGGGTAGGGGTAGGGGTAGGGGTAGGGGTAGGGGTAGGGGTAGGGGTAGGGGTAGGGGTAGGGGTAGGGGTAGGGGTAGGAGTAGGGGTAGGGGTAGGAGCAGGGGTAGGGGTAGGGGTAGGGGTAGGGGTAGGGGTAGGGGAAGGGGTAGGGGTAGGGGTAGGGGTAGGGGTAGGGTTTAGGGTTAGGATTGACAATTGTGGGGGTGGGGAGGGTGAGGGTGATGAACACTCTCATCTGACGTATGAAGCCCAATTCCTTGCCACTACCACGCACATTGCAACGGCTGTGGTTGTGGCTTCATATGTATGAACCCACAACCACGGCACGTTTACGTGGTTGTGGCATCAGACGTATGAAGCCCAATTCCTTGCCACAACCACGCACATTGCAACGGCCGTGGTTGTGGCTTCTTAATGTGAAGCCACAACCACGGCACGTTTACGTGGTTGTGGCAACAGATGTATGAAGCCCAATTCCTTGCCACAACCACGCACATTGCAACGGCCGTGGTTGTGGCTTCATTTGTATGAAGCCACAACCACGGCACGTTTCATACGTGGTTGTGGCATCAGAAGTATGACTCCTTGGAGCACCTACTCTGATGTCCCCCACTGGAGCAGAGGTGCAAGGCTGGAGACCTGGCTGATTTCAATGGAAGTGCCAACGACTGTGCTCAGTTCTGGCTGATACACAGCATTTAGCGTGTGTGGACACGATAAAAAGAAGAAGAAGCGTCTGACGATTATCAACACGTGACCAAAACATTTTTAGCAGTTTTAGCAAGTTTTAGCAAGTAACCGGAAACAGAGGTCAAGTTTAATTCTCGGGTTTTCTTTGCAACATTGCTGAATTGATTTTACTTTCATATTTTATACCACTTATAAGTATTACATTCCCAACAACATCTATAATTTTCATGGTCATAAACTACGTTCAAAATATTAGACGAAACAAAATCTCGCTCACGTAAAACTCCATAATGGTTGGGACCACAATGGTCCCGGAAGTTCGAATACGCGTGAGACTTGCATAGTTTAGAGCCTACTTATTTCATCCAAACCTTCACATTTCGATTCATAAAAGACTAAAAATAAAGCAGGCTTTGAATTGATTTGTTTGTATCAAATATAGGTAAGCACTTGAATGGTTTATATTATCCTGAGTCGTTCGCTTTTAACATATATAAAATGCACACAATGGTCCCGGAAGTTCGAATACGTGCGAGACTTGCACAGTCTATAGCCTACTTACGTTATCAGAACTTTCACTTTTCGATTTATAATAGGCTAAAAATAAAGCGGGCTTTTTCATCGAATAAGTTAAGTGCTTAAAACGTTCAAAATTTAAAATTTAAATGGTTGCAGTTATTCGGAGTTGTTTGCTTTCTTGAGAGAAAGGAGCCTTTTAATTCCCATAACCTTGAGGCCAACCAATCATTCCGACTGTACTGATTTCAAGAGGCTGTCCAGCCGGTTCACTTGGTTAAAAGGGACATGTAGGTGCACGAATTGCCAAGTTTCATTTTTCAACTGATCCGGCAGCTAAACAGACTTGAGTTTTCAATTTACATCTTGTTTCTTTTCAAAATGGAGATATCTACAGTTTCTGGACCTACAACTGATCAGCCTCTAGTTAGTTCGAACAGTGCTGTTTTTTATGTGTATGTAGCATTAGGCTCGCTTGGATTGTTGGGAAATGCATTCGTGTGTTTAGTCATGATAAAATATAGGAAAGTGTTCAACTCATCAACTAACAAGCTCATAATCCATCAATCTGTAGTGGATTTTCTGGCCTCTCTGGTGTTTATTCTGCGCCGCTTTTTGGTGATATTGCCAGGCAATGTACCCCAAAACACACTGGGCTCATTCTACTGTAGACTTTGGTTCTCAGTCGTGCCTCAGTTTGGGTTGTTCATCACATCAAGTTACAACCTGGTTGCAATATCCATCGAAAGATATTATGCAACGTGTCAGCCTGTCAAACATCGCAACCTTTTTTCCAGCCGTCGACTCAAGATGATCATGGCTGCCGCCTGGATGTGTGGTTGGGTTCAGGAATTTCACAACATATTCATAGCGCATAGGGTCACTGGGCATTGTTCCCTTACTTGGCCAAGTCCTGCAGCTCAGGCTGTTGTCGGTTCCTTGGTATTCTTCACTAATCTAATCATCCCGATCGCAGTCATTATCTTTGCCTACACCAAAATCATTTTAGAGCTCCGTAAGCGATCCAGAGCCAGGGCTCAAGACAACAATCAAGATGCGAGAAACATGCTGTCTAGAGCCAACAAAAACGTCACTAAGACTTTGCTAGTAGTGGCTGTCTTTTTTGGCATATGTTGGACACCATCAAGCATCCAATACCTGCTGTTCAATCTCGGTAGTATTGACTATTTAATGTTCAAGACTTCAGCGCCAACACTCACAACCATTGTGACGGCGAATCTTTGCATCAATCCGATCATTTACTGCTTCACATATGAACGCTTTCAGAAACAAGCCAAAAAGATGATGTGTGGTGGATGTCAGCACAAGGTAAATCGTGTGGACATCACTAGTGGATCAACCAGGCAGGTAACAAATGCACAACACACCCGCACACAGGTTTCAATTATAAATACACCCAATATTCCGCATGCTGAACCTTAAAATGCAATCTCAGAAGAAACTGTTTGCAGTCAACTACTGTTTCACGTCGTCAATGGGAATGTGGACACCGTGGATCAACAAGGCTAAGATCAATACAGTGCAGCATCGCACAAGTAAAAGTTATAAAATGCACCCGATATTCCTGCTGAACCTCAGAATGCAATCTTAGAAGAAACTGTTTACAGCAGTCATCTACTGTTTCACATCGTCAACCGCGTGTGGACACCACTTGTGAATCAACAAGGATATTTAGACCCTTACTGCACCGCACAATTAACAATAGATGCACCTAAAAATCCTGTTGAACCACACCATGGAATCTCAGCGAAAGGTATTTACATCATCTTCCGTATCAACTGTGTGGGTGCAATCAGTGAATCAACGAAGTAGTCAACAAACAATAATATACTGTTTAAGTAAGTGCTATGGTATCATAATTAGTATATTCCTGCACAACCTTAAAATATCAGTTTTGTAATGTGTATGATTTCGAAATTTAACGGTCAATCAACACTTTGCGTACCGACACTATCTTACAAACGGAAATAAACACAGAGGTCATTTGAAGAACTATTTTGAAGGAAACTATTTTGATTGAAAAAATAGAGAAAACGAAAAGTACAAGTTTTGTTCGCATTTTGTGAAGGCAATGGGCATTCAGCACTGCATCTCTGATCAAATGTTTAGGTAGTTCAGATGTATTGTTATGAGAGAACACTGACCACTTGGTTTGTTCTTGTCTGCTTCATTGGCGCTAAAACACAATCAAGTTCATTTAAAGACTTATTTTCGAGGGAGGGTTGGACAACCTCCGAGGAAAATAACTTGCTTTTCGTGTAGAGGACTAGGATGAAACTAACTGGTACAGGATTTCCAGAATTAAAGAAAGTACATTAGGCCTATAGTGAAATAGTATCTGTGTTAGTCTGACATTATTGATCCCTCTCACGACACGAAGCGCACTTTGTAATACACGTGCCTATCCTGTCTGCCATTTTGGGAGTCCAAATCGTCGCTCCTACCACGAAGTTACCTATCTGTCAAAAATCACAAATTTTTGCAAATCGGTTTTTAGACAAACTATTATTGTACTCATTATTGTTAACGTTTTCAGCAAGTTTCAGTACCTACGTTTCGTAATTACACTAATTAGTATAAACGACGTATTTCTAGATTTGCCATGTTGTGTTTCCACGAAGTGACCTATCTTGATACGCCACTTTACCAATGATGTACAGAGCACTATAGCACCGTTCAGGCTCGCGTTACGACTTTTTCATCTGCAGGATCTGTTGAATCGTTATGTACACAGCGAGCTGCGGGCAAAACTCGTTTGTTCATGTCCACGAAGTGGCGTATGTGTTTAGGAGTTAATTACCCATTAAAATAGTTGCAAGAATGAAAACAAAATTATTAACAGTTCTGTACAAATAAAGTGGTCAGCTTTATTTTTATCTTAAAAAATGAAATAAAAAATAGTGAGCAGACTCAGAAACAGCAGTTTGAAAAAAATATGCAACTTCATTCGTGATTTTATCCAAACACAGATTTTTGGGCTGTAAACAAGATAGGTCACTTCGTGGTACGGGCGACGAAACGCACGCAATGGAATTGACTCCCGATAGACTTTGCAAGTCTCGCGCATATTTGAACTTCCGGGACCATTGTGGTCCCAACCATATGGAGATTTACGTGGGCAAGATTTTGTTTTGTAAATTATTTTAATTTAACGTGGTTTATGACCATGAACATGTAATACTAAGTGATAAAAAACATGAAAGTAAAATCAATTCAACAATATAACGAAGAAAACCCGAGAATAAAACTTGACCTCAGCTTCCGGTTGTTGCAAAAAATTAAGAATTTTGTGCTCACCTCCGATCATAAAACTTATGTAAACGCTTGTTTTTGATGCGCGATGATAATCGCCAGATGCTGTAATTGCAACGCGAAGCCTTTTCATTGCAGTATTTGGTTGTTAAGGCGTCAGTGTCCTCTATAAACTCCGTCAAGCGTTAATTTTACGCCCGTGTGACCATCGCGAATCAACGTAAGTAGTTTCTGAAAAGTTACGATCAAATAAGCATCCTTGTCCAAGAGTTTCAATTTTGCTTCAACAATAATTAACACATTTTGTGTGTTTATTATAAAAACTAAAAATTATTTTTTAAACATGTAATGAGTATTTTTGTTGTTCAGATTTTGTCATTAGATATAATTCAAAACAAAGAGTTGATTTCAGAGAAAAAAAATGTTCTTCGTTTAACGTGTTTTCTCGTTCCGATACGCGCGAGACTTGCACAGTCTATATGGCAGAAATGGTAGACGCGCATTGAGTGGAGTCAATAGTAAAACAATAAAGAACAAAATGTACAAAAACCTGCTTAAGCTACCTTCACCTTTTATTGATTTAGAATAATTTGAAATAGATTATTACATTGAGATTGGACGGGCAGGTTTTTACTGCCGGCTCCGACATTGTCTTTATCTTTGATGTCATTAGAGGCTCGATCTGTCCTACCGTTAGTACAATGACTGTTAGCTTTCAAGTATTTCATTAATGACATGTAAACTTATGATATATTCATATTTGTTTCATTTAAAAATATTTTGTGAAATGCACAGAGTACCAACACCATTGTCTAAATATGTGTTATTACTGCTGTACACTCTCGCGAATTATGCGTATTGTAATGGTATATTCCAGTGCAGTCAACCAGTACAAAAAGCTTTAGGGTTCTCTGTTATCTTTTCTTTTCATGTATGCCTAATATTAATTAGGGAATAACAGTGTGGGGAGCCAGTCTTCACTGCGTGGTAATGGCCACGTTGGTGGCTAAAAGCCGCTGTTTTTGGACAGAACTGAAGGCAAGGTCCAATAACAGCGGCCAGACACCAACCAAAATCATTACCACGCAGTGAAGACCGGCTCCCAACACTGTTCTTCCCATTTTTAACAAAAAAACCGGTAAAAATGTTCAGAATTTGTGATTTTTCTTTCGCTGTTATTTTTAGGATGTTCTAATCATGTTCAAGGGCCTGTCCTCAGGCTATTAACCTTTGCGTGGCACCTAATCTCGTACACACCCATATGCATATTTTCAAGAAAATTAACAGCACCATTTATAGAATTACTTTGGTTTGTGTTCAGCTTTATGCTTCGCATTATGTTGGCATCAGCTACGTTACAATGATACACTTTCTGCACGTATACCGTATACGCCTATACGCGTGGTATGCACGTGCACGCGGCACCATCTACCCTTGCCAAAAAACAAAAACAAAAACCACAATGGACCTTATGCATAATGTCATTTTAGTTGGGTGCCCTCGCCTAGAGGTCAAAAGGACGTTGTTCATTGCGTGGTTTTTCCTTTTACTTCGTGACCTAACACGGTCCGCCATTTTGTGGAGTCAACAATTTGATCTAGTAAATGGCGGACGGCGTTAGTTCACAAAACAAAAGGAAAACCACACAAGGCATTTCAAGGCATTTTGTGTGGATCATACTTTAAAAAAAGTAGTTCTAATATTCATTTCAGTTCATTTCATAACAAAATTAATTGCTTAATCCATGGCAACGTATCCCAACGTATTCTCACCATTGCACTTATAAACATTCATTATTTGTACACAATTTTACAATAAAGTTAGCAATATTTGATGTTCCACCGTCTCATTCGGCTCATATCCCTCCGCGTCGTCCAATGCATGCGTATAACCCTTGACCATTGTAGGAAACTTTGCTTATAGACCCATTGCACAACGCGCAGCGTACTCACATGCGCCTATCCTGGGTATCATTTTGGGTGTCAAAATCGTATACAAACATGCACAAAAGAGAGTCCTGACACCCAAAATGACGCGCATTGTCGGAGGCGCGTTCCGGGGTTTATAGAAATCAATATATCCCCAGCCTCGCTACCATGGGCAGCTCCGTATCGATACCTCTCGTCACAATTGAGCAAGGCATTCTGATGCAGAAAACAAAATGGCGTGGCGAGATCGTACACCATGGGAACGAGGTTAATAGATCCCCTTGCATAACGCGAAACGTTACAGATACGCTGAGGTCACGCTCACGTTTTTACGCACAGAGAACAGGGCCCAATTTCATAGCTCTTCTTGCCGTGAGCAAAGAATCGGCGCTTACGGAAGCAGGGAATTCCGCGCTTATGTCAAGCGTATTTCACGGGTTAGCAGGTATTTTTTGCTTGTGCGCGTGCGTACTCCACGTTACTAGGCATTCTTCGCTTACACAGCTAGCGCAGAAATTCGGCGCTTGCAAGCGGAGAATGGAGATCGTAAGCGCAGAATTCGGTAACCAGAGCCATGAAATTATGCCCCGCTATCGTCCAATGATCTGCCCCCCTTTTGAGAGCGTGACGTCATATGCGATGGGTCTATAACGAGAGAAGATCAGGGCTAAATTTCACGGCTCTGCTTACCGCGGAATTCTGCGCTTACGTATCATAGAATTTTGTGCTACAAGGGCTCCGTAAGCGCAGAATTCCGAGGTAATCAAAGCCTAAATTGGGCCATGTTGTAGATGAATTTACGTTGGTGTGCAGCAACGCGATACCATTCTACTTACTAGCGTGTATGGCGCACTAGTAGTATAGTAAGACTGCATTTCCATCTGCGTAGGAATGGTCGACTACTTCAACCTGTGAGGAGGCTGTAAGGGGGGGGGGTGAATTCAACATCATGGGAAAATGTTAAAGGGGCACATTGCCTTCGGATTTGGTGCTTTGGGCTATAATTAGATGAATATGGTTCGAAAGATATTTTACAGGTAGAATTTAATGATGCACATAAATATCTCTTAAAATTGTGTGGTTTTTGTATAATTTCATGACCAACACAGTCCACTATTTTGTAAAACCAAATTGTTGACTCCACAAAATGGCGGACTGTATATATTCCGCTTGTTGTACTTCCAGGAACACTTTTGTTTCTTCTTTTCAAAACAGCAAATTCTTTACGAGATTTTAAGGCAATGTGCCGTAGTTCCCCTCCTTTGAAGTCAATGTACTGTGACTTATAAGAAACATTTGTTGGTTATAGAAATAAAACCAGGGGATAATGGTGAGCTCAATATTGTCGTCTGAGATGTAGTCTCTGTTATATTACATGCATGTACTCGCTTTCGACTTTTGCGTACAGCCAAAGGAAAGTTTGAAAAGCAAGGAAGAATTCCACTGCCAGCCACATCTTATTCGTCCAATGCCTTCAACGCCAGACTGCGAAATACAAAGTAACTGAATATTTATAAAACCACTACGACGAGAGGTATCCAGCATAACAAATTCCCTGTCCGTGCCAGAGAGACTATAAGATACAACTAAGATGATGGCCCCACGCTATTTCTCTGTTCAACGCTGTTTTAGTCTTGTTGTTGATTCCATGCCCAGATGCATGATGAAGCATTTGTGAGAAAACTAATTTAGACTTGAGTGTTTGCGCTTAATGTAATTACTGCTGAGTTTAACTGCACAGCTGCCAAAGTGTTGAGACCTGTTTGGTGTAGAAGTAAATTGAACGAATAGTTAAAAATTCGTGTTTCGGTTTTATAGACAATATTTAAACACTTAAGACTTTTTTTGGAGCTGCTAAGTATAGTTTGCCTCAAAAATGCACGTACAATAATGACTAACCACCTCTTCATCTGATTTCATATTAAAAATTGTGTTTTGGCATGAAAAGTCATGTGATACCTGAGATAAATAATGATCAGAAAAAAAACACCAACAAATATTCTTTATCTTAAATAGTACATAGACCATGTAACCTTTGTGTTTGTACAAAAAGAATGACCAGCATTCCAGAGCATTTCTGGCAGGCAAGACACTGGTGTGGACAATTTTACATTTTTGTATCATAATTACCGCATAAATTCAAGAGTTATAAAAAAAAGCTGCTGAACTAGTTTTGAGAAGTGCCACTTTCTTCATATAAAAAAACAAGACAGTTAAATCTGCATAAAATATAAGATTTAGGGTTTTCTTCCATTGGACTGTTATTGTACAAATCGTGCCTGCAGGAAGTCCAGGCTCTGTGGCTCTTTTGTAAACATGTGATGTCGCAGGTTATTATAGTCTTTATTGAAGTAGTACCCAATGCTACCTACAGAATTCAAGATGTCTTAATCTACAGACCACCGAGCGTCCCCGGTTGAGAGATCTTATAACCGGAGACGTTCGGTGGTCTAGATGTAATATAGTGATGTAGATGTAATATAATATATAACAAAACAAGGGTCCACACTTAAAATTAGAGCATAGACGGCATTTTGAAAAGGAGTGTGTTCAATTGGTAACGGCTGTGAACAAAATTCCACAAAATGTGACCTACAAGACTTGAGTTTTCAATTTATGTCCTTCATTGTCTTTGACCGCAACATGAATATGTCGGCTCACGTTACTCAACTCTGTCGGGCCCTTAATTGGCATATCCGCAACCTCAGCCGGATCAGAAGGTTTCTAGATTTCAGTGCTTGTCAATGCAGTCCGTGCCTTAATTTTGTCTAAGCTGGACTATGGCTGCTGCTTCCTGAATGGTGTCTCCAAGAAAGATGTATCTCGCCTTCAACAGCTTCAAAACCGATGTGCCAGACTCATCTTTAAGTTACCGAAACACACCCACACATCTCCACTTCTCAAGCAACTACACTGGCTTCCAGTTGCCCAACGTATTCAATTCCGTACAATGGTCCACACTTATAAATCACTCAATCACTGTGCCCCGGATTATCTCTCTTCTCTCCTTCCACTCCAGACCTGTTCTTATTCCCTTCGCTCATCAGGCGACAAAACACATAAACCTGCAGGTGACAGGGCCTTTTCTGTTGCCGCTCCCCGATTATGGAATAGTCTACCCACCCAAACCAGAAACTCCAAAAGTGTCTCAGCCTTCAAACTGGCTCTCAAGACCCATCTTTTCCCCTAGTCTGTAGCTGGTCGACAGCGTCTTTGTACTGTCTTTTTTCTTCTTCAGCGCCTTGTATCCTTTGGCAAATTGGCGCTTTATAAATACAGTTAGTTTTATTACTATTCATACTGGAGATATCTACTATTTCTCTTACAACTGAGCCACAGGATTTTCGTTTTTGTTTGTTTGTTTGTTTGTTGGGGTTTATGTTGGGGTGTTTGTTTGTTATCACTACATCACACGGCGCAATTAACGCATGGCAGGGTGAATAGGGGACAAGAAGGAATGTTCATTTTTTAGATGAGGGAGGAAAACCCCAGTGGGACTGAAAACTCAATCCATGTGCAAAGCTCGGGTCTGAGGTGGCATTTGAATCGGGTTCACAGAGCGGTGAAATTCAAGGGAAACAAACCACTGACTCAACCTGATCCCCAAAATTTCGAACACTGCTGCCTTTTGTGTGTAATTAACATGGGACTCACTTGATTGATTGACGTGTGTCTCTTGATGAAAATAAATGTTTGTTTTACTAAACTAGAGATTATTGCTGTAATCATCCATGTTCATTTAATGTGAACCACAACCTTCAATTTTCAAGTAAGTTCTTTCTTTCATCCAGGCCCGTAACCAGTTATCGGAGGTGGAACAAATTCTTAGTTTTGTGCAAGTAACCTGAAGCTGAGGTCAAGCTTTATTCTCGGGTTTTCTTTGTTATATTGTTGGATTGATTTTACTTTCATATTTTGTACCACTTAGTATCACATTCCAAACAACGTATATAATGTTCATGGTCATAAACTACGTTAAAGTAAATTTTGACGAAACCAAATCTCGCCTTTACGTAAAACACCTTATGGTCGGGACCACAATGATCCCGGAAGTTCGAATACTTATTTCATCCGTATAACCTTCATCTTTCGATTGATAAAAGACTGAAAATAAAGCATGCTTTGCATGGATTTTTTCGTCAAATGAAATGTTCAACATTGGAATGGTTTCAATTATCCTGAGTAGTTTGCTTTTAACAGTTATAAAATGCACACAATGGTCCCGGAAGTTCGAATACGTTTCAATGGTTTCAATTATCCTAAAAGTGGTTTCCTTTCTTGAGAGAAAAAGAGACATTTAATTCCCATAACCTTGAGGACTCAACGTGAGACATAAACTTACACACAACCAGTCATTCCGATGGTGCTCATTTCAAAAGACCTAATGCATTGACGTCAGCCAGCCGCCATCTTAGAGGTAAAAATGATGACGAAACAATCGAAACGCATGCATTTGTACGAGGGGCGCACAGGATTGACCGAACAACCTCCTTTGATCTCTTTATAGGCGAGGGCGCCCTACTGAAATGACATCATGTGCATAAGGTCTATTGGCTTCCAGTCAGTTCACTTGGTTTAAAAGGGACGTGTAGGTGCACGGATTGCCAAGTTTCATTTTTTCAATCGATACAGCGGCAGCTAAACAGACTTGAGTTTTCAATTTAAGTCGTGTTTCTTTTCATAATGGAGATATCTACAGTTTCTGGTCCTACAACCGATGAGCCTCCAGTTAGTTTGAACAGTGCTGTTTTTTATGTGTATTTAACATTAGGCTCGCTTGGATTGATGGGAAATGCATTCGTGTGTCTGGTCATGATAAGATATAGGAAAGTGTTCAACTCATCAACTAACAAGCTCATAATCCATCAATCTGTAGTGGATTTTCTGGCCTCTCTGATGTTTATTCTGCGCCGCTGTTTGGAGATATCGCCAGGCAATGTACCCCAAAACACACTGGGCTTACTCTACTGCAGACTTTGGTCGTCAGACGTAACTCAATTTGGGTTATTCATCACATCAAGTTACAACCTGGTTGCAATATCCATCGAAAGATATTATGCAACGTGTCAGCCTGTCAGACATCGTAACCTTTTTTCAATCCGTCGACTCAAGATGATCATGGCTGCTGCCTGGATGTGTGGTTGGGTTCCGGAATTTCACAGCATATTCATAGCGCATAGGGTCGCTGGGGATTGTCACTACACTTGGCCAAGTCCTGCAGCTCAGGCTGTTGGTGGTTTCTTGGTATTCCTCATTGATCTAGTCATCCCGATTGCAGTCATTATCTTTGCCTACACCAAAATCATCTTAGAGCTCCGTTTGCGATCCAGAGCCAGGGCTGAAGACAACAATCAAGATGCAAGAAACATGCTGTCTAGAGCCAACAAAAACGTCACTAAGACTTTGCTGGTAGTGGCTGTCTTCTTCGGCATCTGTTGGACACCAACAAGCATTAACTACTTTCTGTTTAATCTCGGTATCGCTGATTCTATAATTGTCCAGACTGTGTCGCCAACACTCACAACCATTGTGACGTTGAATCTGTGCATTAATCCAATCATCTACTGCTTCACATATGAACGCTTTCAGAAACAAGCCAAAAAGATGACGCGTGGTAGATGTCAGCACAATGTCAACCGTGTGGACACCACTAGTGGATCAACAAGGCAGGTAACAAACGCTCAGCACACCGCACAGGTTTCAATTATCAATGCACCCGATATTGCTGGAATTGCTGCTGAACCTTAAAATGCAATCTTAGAAGAAACTGTTTACAGTCATAATGTTTCACGTCATCAACCGGAAAGTGGACACACTTGTGGATCAACAACAAATAACCAATACAGTACATCACCGCATAAGTAACAGTTATAAAATGCACACAATATTCCTATGAACATTAGAAACAATCTTAGAAGAAAGTATTTACAGTAAACTACTGTTTCACGTCGTCAACCTGAATGTGGACACAACATGTGGATCAACGAGGTTAAGACCGATACAGTACTACACCGCACAAGTTACAGTTATAAATGCACCCAATAATCATGCGGACCTTAGAATGCAATCTTAGCCGAAAATGTTCACAGTCATCTACTGTTTCACATCGTCAATCACGTGTGGATCCACCTAATGGATCAACAATTACTACATCTCACAAGTGACAGTTATAAATACACAACTAAAATCCTAATGAACCTTATAATACAATCTTAGAAGAAACTGTTTATAGAAGTCGTCTACTATTTCACATCGTCAACCTCGTGTGGATCACACTAGTGGATCAACAAGGCAGTAGACCATTACAACACCGCGCAAGTAACAGTTATAGATGCACTCAATAATCCTGTTGAACCTTAAAATGCAATCTTAGTGGAAAGTCTTTACGTCATCTACTGCTTCAACCGTGTGGACGGAACTTATAGTCAACAAAGTAAACAACAAATAATTATATACTGTTCAAGTAAGTGCTATGGTACCATACTTTTTATATTCCTGCACAAACTTAAAATGTCAGTTTTTTAATGTGCATGATTTCGAATTGTAACGGTCAATCAACACTTACATTGAGTACCGACACTATCTTACAAAAGGAAATAGACACGGAGGTCATCTCAAGATACCCCTCCTTTTTTATTTTGTGAAAACAAACCTGAAGTTAAAAAAGTTGATATTTTAGTCGCACATGTTTTGTCAGATTTTGGGAAAGAATAGTGCAGGATATTATAAAGAACATTAAATCAAAGAAATGGAGGTGGGCAGGTCACCTGGCAAGGAGGTATGGCAACAGGTGGACATGCAAAACAACCGTAAATGTAAGGCAGTCCGGTTCCAATGACGGTAAGAAACAAACTTTTACTAATGAAATCACCAATGCACAATCCAGAGGCCGTTGCTAAAAACTCTCCTAAAAAGTAACGGGGAAAACACAAATATCTTTGTGAACTGTATATTTAAGTCCAGACGATTCTATGAGCTAGTTATTGTGTGTATGGACCTGATGCTTATGACGTCATTTGAGTAGGGCGCCCTCGGCTATAGAGGTCAAAAGAAGGTTGCTCATTGGCTCATCTTGTGCGTCGCGCGTACATAAACCGTTTTCTAAATCACGGCTTAGCATGCGTTCCGGCTCGGGCACCGTCTACCTGGTTGAAGCCCTGCACCCAAAGTGTACGTTAAAACTGCACGGCAGTGTCAAAGTGTTAATGAGACCCGTTAGGTGTAAAAGTACAATGAGCGAAAAATTAACATTTTTGTTTCGGTTTTTAGACAATTTAAATACTTTAGAACTGTTTCGAAACTGTTAAGTATAGTTTGGCTAGAAAATGCACTTACAATAATGAAACAACCTCTTCATCTGCTTTCATAGTATACATTGTGTTTTGGCATGAAAAGTCATGTGATACCTAAGATTAATACTGATCAGAAAAACAAACCAACAAATATTCTTTATCTTAAATAGTACATAGACCATGCAACCTTTGTGTACAAAAAGAGTGACCAGCATTCCAGATCATTTCTGGAAGGCAAGATACTACACTGGTATGGAAAATATTACATTCATAATTACCGCATAAATTTAAAAGTTATACAAAATAGCTGCTGTTCTAGTTTTGAGATGTGCCCCTTTCTTCATTATGAAAAAAACCCCAGACAGTTAAAGGTATTGTACACTTTTGGTAACAGCTCAAAATCTGTGTCCACATTTTGTGTGATTCAACATATGCATGAACAAACAAACCTGTGAAAGTTTGAGCTCAATTGGTCATCGAGGTCACGAGAAAATGGGGAAAAGAGACCTGATGTGTTTTCTGTTTTTTTCAAACATTGAGTTTTTATCACGCGTGATAAAAAACTATTGTTTTACTCATTTCTCAGAAACGATAGCATTTTAGGCAGAAATATTTTAAGGAACCCTTTCTACCATCACTTACTTTAAATCATGTAAGTAATGTGTGAATCTGTGAACATTTGTGCTTTTCGATCTTATCAATAGTGTACAGGGCCTTTAAGTCTCCATAAAATATAAGATTTAATGTTTCTTCCTTCGGGCTCTGTACAAATCGTGCCTGCAGGAAGTCCAGGCTATGTGGCTCTTTTGTAAACATGTGATGTCACAGGTTATTGTAGTCTTTGTTAAAGTAGTACCCATTGCTACTACAGAAGTCAAGATGTCTTAACCTCCAGACCACCGAGCGTCACCGGTTGAGAGATCTCGAAACCGGAAACACTCAGTGGTCTAAGACGCCTCCTCTCGAATGCGAGGCTCTTGGGTTTGAAATCCCTCCCCGGTAACGTCCCCGTATATTTTTCTCTGATTCACTAATTAAATTCGCTTCTATTTTTCCCCACATGTTGTCTTTTTGTTTCTGCCTTTATGTCTTATTTAAATGCTTACATGTCTTTGTTCATCTTATATTGATTTATTTAGACAGGGAAGCCTTAACAGTATTACAACTGCTATCCCTAAGGGCCAAAGAGCACAAACAATATTGGAGGTCCGTGACTGCAGCTGTTGTAATTTAGCCTTTGAAAAATACTTAACTTAGGTCGAAACGCAAGGTCATTAAATTAAAAAAAATTATATAGCTGTCCTATTTCAAGGCCAGACAAAGTAACGTATTTGTAATGTATTTATTTCTATATATTTTTAACGGGAACTTATTTATTATATTTATTCTTTCAAAAAACGTTGCCGGAAGGACGAGGTGTGCAATTTCTATCACATTTCTTTCAATGATTTCATTAGGAACCTTCGCTTTGAAATTAATTTCTGAAAAAACAAACGCTCGTTGCATGGCTTGCTATCTTCTTCTACTTCTTTTTCTTTGAGCAATTGATTAAATAGGGGCTTCAAGGTCGAATTAAGTTTTGTGATGCACACATTTTTCAATAGACAGAGTCCAACAGATTGTGAAGAAATCATTACAGGTCTATAACATCACGCTAAATGGTGTAAAATGTCCAAAATATTTGACGAAACAAAATCTCGCCCACCTAAAACTCCATATTGTCGGAACCACAATGGCCCGGAAGTTCGAATACGCGCGAGACTTGCATAGTATAATAGCCTACTTCACACGCCTCGCCGTAAAACTCCATATTGTCGGGACCACAATGGCCCGGAAGTTCGCATACGCGCGAGACTTGCATAGTATAATAGCCTACTTATTTCACCCGAACCCTCACATTTCGATTTATAAAAAGACTGAAAAAGAAAGCAGGCTTTGCACGGATTTTTTTCATCAAATTAAACGTTCAACATTGTAATGGTTTCAATTATCCTGAGTAGCTTGATTTCTTGAGAGAAAAGGGAAATTTTATTCCCGTAACCTCGAGGACGCCACGTGGAACATAAAATTACACACAACCAATCATTCTGATTGTGCTGATTTCAATTGGCCTCCAGTCGGTTCACTTGGTTGAAAAGGGACGTGTAGGTGCACGGATTGCCAAGTTTCATTTTTTCAATCGATACAGCGGCAGCTAAACAGACTTGAGTTTTCAATTTAAGTCGTGTTTCTTTTCATAATGGAGATATCTACAGTTTCTGGTTCTACAACTGATGAGCCTGCAATTAGTTCGAACGATGAGTTTTTTAATGTGTATTTAACATTAGGCTCGCTTGGATTGATGGGAAATGCATTTGTGTGTTTGGTCATGATAAGATATAGGAAAGTGTTCAACTCATCAACTAACAAGCTCATAATCCATCAATCTGTAGTGGATTTTCTGGCCTCTCTGGTGTTTATTCTGCGCCGCTGTTTGGTAATATCGCCAGGGAATGTACCCCAAAACACACTGGGCTCACTCTACTGTAGACTTTGGTGGTCAAGCTCGCCACAGTTTGGGTTGTTCATCACATCAAGTTACAACCTGGTTGCAATATCCATCGAAAGATATTATGCAACGTGTCAGCCTGTCAAACATCGTAACCTTTTTTCAAGCCGTCGACTCAAGATGATCATGGCTGCCGCCTGGATGTGTGGTTGGGTTCCGGAATTTCACAGCATATTCATGGCGCATAGGGTCGCTGGGGATTGTTTCCTTACTTGGCCAAGTCCTGCAGCTCAGGCTGTTGGTGGTTTCTTGGTATTCCTCATTGATCTAATCATCCCGACCGCAGTCATTATCTTTGCCTACACCAAAATCATCTTAGAGCTCCGTAAGCGATCCAGAGCCAGGGCTGAAGACAACAATCAAGATGCGAGAAACATGCTGTCTAGAGCCAACAAAAACGTCACTAAGACTTTACTGGTAGTGGTTGTCTTCTTTGGCATATGTTGGACATCATCAGGCATCCACTACCTGTTGTTCAATCTCGGTATTATTGACTATTTTATTTTCAGCACCACAGCGCCACCAGTCACGACCATTGTGACGGTGAATCTTTGCATCAATCCGATCATCTACTGCTTCACATATGAACGCTTTCAGAAACAAGCCAAAAAGATGATGTGTGGTAGATGTCAGCACAATGTCAACCGTGTGGACACCACTAGTGGATCAACAAGGCAGGTAACAAACGCACAACACACTGCACAGGTTTCAATTATTAATGCACCCAATATTGCTGCTGAATAATAACGTGCAGCCTTAGAAGAAACTGTTTACATTCATCTACGCTTTTACGTCTTCAACTGCGTGTGGATCCACCTAATGGATCAACAATTACTAAACTCATAAGTGACAGTTATAAATGCACAAGTAATCCTGCTGAACCTTGTAACACAATCTTAGAAGAAACTGTTTATAGCAGTCGTCTTACCGTTTCACACCGTCAACCGCGTGTGGATTCCACTAGTGGATCAACAAGGGATTACACCATATAGGGGCAATGCTTGGCAACAGACAGCTCAGGATAGAGAGAAATTGAGAAGTGGTGAAGAGGCTGTCCTCCTGCAGTGGAGTGAAATTGGCTAGAAAGAAGGTTTCATGCACGGTAAAAGGATGGCGGTAAACATTTTGGAGTAAAGCCGGATGTCGGTTGACTTTTTAATAACTAGAACAGCAAAGCTGCCATGGCGAGCTGCTGATCGCCCGATTTAAAAACAAGGACTAATAGAAAAAACAATCATTTTATCAACTGATGTTAGGGGTGGGGACATTAACAAGTATGCACTTGACCACTGCCTGCTTGTTTGGTATGGGAGTGACAGAGGGGCTCAGGATGAGTGAAGGCCAACTGGGAAGAGAAACAAATAGGCATGGGTGTATGGGGACTCATTGGTTAAGGGGGGCAGAGAGGTGATTTGCCTGATATTTTACAAACGTAAAAACACACGTTAAGATAATTATAAATTTATATGGTTTGCACTTTGGGAACCGTTCATGTTCCAAAACCTTTTTATATTGTTGTTTTAGCTCATTCAACTGGAAACATGAGTTATATTCTTTTGATATGAATCAGCATGTTGGTGGCAATATTTGATCCAAGTTTCAAGTGGATAATTCATTGTAAGAAGGAGTTATGGCCACTCAAGCTGCATGAGTTTTATTCTTGTATACAAATCTGTATGTCAATGGCAAAATTTGATACAAGTTTCATGTCGATACATCATTTTAAATGTTTTAGCCCATTCAACTGGGACATTCAGTTGTCATACTTTTGAGTTTTATTATTTTATATGAATCTGCATGTCAATGACAAAACTTGATATAAGTTTCAAGTTGATACATCATTGCAGCTATAACCACTCAAGTTTGTCATTGTTTTAGCTCGTTCAATTGGAACAGGTGTCATACTATATTCTTTCATACAAATCTGCATGGCAGTGACAAAATGTGATATAAGTTTCAAATCGATACATCATTGCATTAAGGAGTTATGGAAATTCAATGTATCTCATTGCTTTAACTCACTCATCTGGAACCGGTGAAGCAATCACGAGTTTCATTGTTAGTGTGAGTGTGCAAGATGTGCATGTTTGCTGTAATGTTGCCAGGTTGTAAGTCAAAGTTATAAGTCAGTTTTAAAACTTCAACATTACTCTGACTCTGGCTTTGTAAAATCCAGGGGGCAATGTTTAGCCTACCATTTTTGTATTCCCAAAAACTTTAACATTTCCTTAAAAACATGAGTGAGAACCACAAAACATGACTGTCACACTTGGTGATTTTATATTTCCATAAAACAACTCAAGCTTAACAAAAAAAAGTTGAAGCTTCATACTAAAACTTCAACATTCACACTGAATGCGGACGGCCGGACAGACAGTTATCTTTACCAGAGCGACATAGTGGTGATTCCACATTATGTGTCTGTGATCCCTATTCTTTAATCTTTCTTTTCTGTTTTAAACATTGTGGGGTGCACCCCACTATCTCCAAAAAACCCACAAGTACAGTTCCTACCTATAGTCCCACAACATGCTCTTGTAAGTTCATCTTTACCAGAGCGACACTGTGGTGTTTCCACAGGTTGTGATTTGATCCCTTTTCTTTAATCTTTTCTGTTTTAAACATTGTGGGGTGCACCCCACAATCTCAAAAAAAAAACCCACAGGTACAGTTCCTACCTATACAATGTCATAGTCACTCGGTGTCGCTCTTGTAAGCTCGGTTCGACGGACGGACGGAAATTGTCATTACAAAGGCTCACGCTGCTTCGCAGCTCGCCAAAAATGAAGTGACTCTTTTTCGATAGTCATGCACATTACTTCAAAGTGAAATACTTCTCAAAACAAAAATGCTTTATACTATCGAAACTTCGAAAGCGTTACTTCGGAGTGAAATAATTCTCAAAACCAAATGCTTTAGACTATCGAAAGCTGCCACACTTCTAACCAAGTATTAGTTAGACCTTTATATGAGATCGTTCTTAAAGGAACGTTACAGAACTGGTAATTAAAATTTTCTTTATGATCACAGATTTACATAAAACTTACACGGTCTAATGATGATGATAGTAGAAAACATCCCTAGAAATATTTCTGTCTGAAATGCCATATTTGATGAGAAATAAATAAAACTAATTTCCGATTGGAGTTTATCGCTCATGAGCGTTTTATTCATGCATTGTATAACACATGCAAACGTGTAATCGGTTTTTCACTATTTTCTCGTGACCCAAATGGCCGATCAATCTCAAACTTCTACAGGTTTGTCAGTTTATGTATATGGTGGATTGTATAAAGTGCTTAACTGTTTTGTTAGCAAAAACCAATTCTGTAATGTTCCTTTAAGGGATTTATTGGAATGCCGCGGCCACCATCCTAAAGAGTTTTTTATTCCTATCTGAGAGCACAAAATTTGTACAACAAGGGTGTTTTTTCTTTCATCATTTTCTTGCAACTTCGATGACCAATTGAGCCAAAATTTTCACAGGTTTGTTATTTTATGCATATGTTGCGATACACCAAGTGAGAACACTGGTCTTTGACAATTACCAAACGTGTACAGTGCCTTTAACTGTTTCTGTTACACCAGTATGTCTGTGTTGTGTTGTCAATTAGAGAAAGACTCTGGCAGGGTCGAAACGTAACGCCAATAACTATTTTTGGAATTTAATTTCACCCTCTAATTGAGAACTGAATTTGAGGGGAAATTAATTGAGACAAGACAGTTGTCGATTGAATCAGTTTTTCTGAGTAGTTTGCTTTTTGGGGCGAACAAAAAATAGACATTTCCCAAAGTTATAAATGACGCCCAACCAATCATTCCGACTGTGCTGATTTCAATTTGGCGTTTCAGTTGGGTTTAAAGGGACGCGTAGGTGAACGGATTGCCAAGTTTCATTTTTCAACGGATACTGCGGCATCCAAACAGACTTAAGTTTACAATTTAAGTCGTGTTTCTTTTCATAATGGAGGTATCTAAAGTTTCTGGTCCTACAACTGATGAGCCTCCAGTTAGTTCGAACAGTGCTGCTTTTTATGTGTATGTAGCATTAGGCTCGCCTGGATTGATGGGAAATGCATTCGGGTGTTTAGTCATGATCAAATATAGGAACGTGTTCAACTCATCAACTAACAAGCTCATAATCCATCAATCTGTAGTGGATTTTCTGGCCTCCCTGGTGTTTATTCTGCGCCGCTGTTTGGTGATATCGCCAGGAAATGTACCCCCAAACACACTGGGCTCATTCTACTGTAGACTTTTGTGTTCAAACGTAACTCAATATGGGTTATTCATCACATCAAGTTACAAGTTGGTTGCAATCTCCATCGAGAGATATTATGCAACGTGTCAGCCTGTAAGATATCGTAACCTATTTTTCAAGCCGTCGACTCAAGATGATCATATCTGCTGCCTGGATGTGTGGTTGGGTTCCGATGTTTTACACCATATCCATAGCGTAAAGGGTCGCTGGGGATTGTTACTACACTTGGCCAACTCCTGCAGCTCAGGCTGTAAGTGGTTTCTTGGTATTCCTCATTGATCTAATCATCCCGATTGCAGTCATTATCTTTGCCTACACAAAAACCATCTAAGAGCTCCGTATAAGCGACCTAGAGCCAGGGCCGAAGACAACAATCAAGATGCGAGAAACATGCTGTCTAGAGCCAACAAAAACGTCACTAAGACTTTACTGCTAGTGGCTGTCTTCTTCGGCATCTGTTGGACACCAGCAAGCATCAACTACTTGCTGTTTAATTTCGGTAGGATTGACTATATAATTTTCAGCACTTCAGCGCCAACAGTCACAACCATTGTGACGGTGAATCTTTGCATCAATCCGATATCTACTGCTTCACGAACGCTTTCAGAAACAAACCAAAAAGATGATGTGTGGTGGATGTCAGCACAATGTCAACCGTGTGGACACCACTAGTGAATCAACAAGGCAGGTAACAAACGCTCAGCACACCGCACAGGTTTCAATTATTAATGCACCCGATATTGCTGCTGAACCTTAAAATGCAATCTTTCACGTCGTCAACCGGAAAGTGGACACAACTTGTGGATCAACAACAAATAACCAATGCAGTACATCACCGCACAAGTAACAGTTATAAATGCACCCAATAATCATGCGGACCTTGGAATACAATTTTAGACGAAAATGTTCAGAGTCATCTACTGTTTCACATCGTCAACCGCGTGTGGATCCACCTTATGGATCAACAATTATTACATCGCACAAGTGACAGTTATATATACACAATTAATCCTAATGAACCTTTTAATACATTCTCAGAAGAAACTGTATAGCAGTCGTCTACTATTTCACATCGTCGACCTCGTGTGGATCCCACTTAGTGGATCAACAAGGCAGTAGATCATTACTACACTGCACAAGTAACAGTTATAGATGCACCCAATAATCCTGTTGAACCATAAAATTAATGCAATCTTAGTGGAAAGTATTCACGTCATTTACTACTTCAACCGTGTGAACGCAACTTATAGTGGGTCAACAAAGTAGTCAGCAAATAATAACATTCTGTTCAAGTAAGTGCTACGTTACCAGTTGTTGGTGCGTAATTTAAGCATGCATAACCTCAGGATGTCAATGTTGTAACGTTCATGATATGTTATTGTTTGTATTAGCACCAAAAGCACTAATGTGGATTTATGCGCTTAATAAGTTTTCCACATTGTTATTATTATGGAATTGCAACCGTCAATCGACACTCTTGTACCAACACACTATCTCACAATTAATGAAATACATTATGTCACAGAGGTCAATTAAAAAACCCTCCTTTTTATTTGAAAAAAACCAACCTGAAGTTAAAAAATCTAGTCACACACGTTTTCAGCCATCGGGAAAGGCTTCATGCAACCCCAAGCACTGGTACGGTACCAACGCCGTCCTTAGTGAGGCACTTCGCACAATGATAGTTAGATTCAAAGAATCTCATTAATGACATGCAGATTTATAACGTCGTGTATTTTAATTTAACAAGGGTGTGTGAAGAGCACTAGGTACAGTGTGTACGGTGATGGAAAGTCAAAGAGTGAAGTTGTTATTACCAGTTTTAAAAGTGTCTTATGGTCTTGGCTTGTCAAGGTATATAGCAAACCTATATTGGACCAATATGACCAAGACCGGGGCATATATGGACAAGGGCCGAACCATATATTGAACCCATATGGGGCCCATTGGGTCTAGGTTATGAGGACTGTTCCAATATGGATTCTATATGGGCCCCACAAGGGCAAGCCCACGTGGGCAGAATATGCAATGTCTCATGTGGGAATCATTATGGGAAAGTCCTGGGCAAGCCCATGTGGGTAGAATATGCATAGGCCCATATGGGTATTATATGCGACAGACCTGGGCAAGCCCATGTGGGTAGAATATGCATAGGGCCACATGGGTATCATCATACGAAAGACCTGGGCAAGCCCATGTGGGTAGAATGTGCACAGGCCCATATAGGTGTTACATCGGACAGACCTGGGCAAGCCCATGTGGGCAGGATATGCAAAGGCCCACATGGGTGTCGTTATGGGGAATAACTCGGCCAGTCCACATGGGCAGGATATGCAAAGGCTCTTATGGGTGTCGTATGGGAAAGGTCTCGTCTAGCCCATGTGGGCAGAATATGCAAAGATCCAATGGTATCATAAATAGAAATACCTGGGTAAGCCCATTATGGGCAAGATGTATAAAGGCCCATACGGGTATCATATGGGAAAGAACTGAGCAATCTCATGTGTGCAGGCTATGCAAAAAACCACAAATGTTAACCATGACTGAAAGTCTTTGGTTCCTGCATGGACTATACCGTGTATTTCTAAGTATACTTACACGTTATGTTATAACTGACTAATTTAGTTTGTATTTATCAATGTGGTATTGTAGATTAATTGAATACATGTAATTGTTCAAATAGTTAGACTTCTCATTAACAATTAATAAATACTTGAATTAACTAGAGGTTATCTGGGCTGGCCCTGGGCCCCATATGCGCCACCCCACATGGAACCCTCATTTTGGCCCACATGTCATATGAATCCCATGTAATGGCCATATGGGATAACCCAAATTTTACCCGTTTTTTTTTTACCCAGAAGGGCCCCAAATGTATCCCATATGGGACCCATATGATTCTGGGGTGTAGGATCCAGTGGGGCCCACATGGGGACCCATTGGCCCACATGGGACCCAGGTGGGCCCAGATGTATCCCATTTAGGTTATCTCGGCCTTAGGGGCCCATATGATTTTTGGGTGCATGATCCGGTGGGGCCAATATGGGTGACCCCATGTGGGAATGCTACTTGGATCTTTTCTTTTCGTTTAAAGTAATAATTCAACTCCAATTAACCTGTTTGACCTTTCCTCAATGCCGGTGTCATAGGGAAATCTGTCCCATGGATATTCTGTCCCCGACACCGGAAATTAACATGGGCTGAGGGAGAACGATTCAAAAGAGGGCGCTTTCAGAAGAGATTTACATACAGTTCACTGTATGGGGGGGGGCACAAAATCCCCAGGGGGACGGAATCTCTTGCAACACCGGCAAAACACAAAGTGTACAGTGACAGTGCTTATCACATATCAGTGTCTATGCAGTGGCGTACCCAGACATTTTTGGGGAATGGACAAGCGGGGCAAAGACATAATTTAGGGGAGGGGGCTTTTTAATGTATCTATCTACTTTTTTGGGGGGATTTCTACGCAGTGAATGCCCCCCCCCTCCCCCGTTACGAAACTGAGTGTATGGTAAAACCAAAATATAAATAAAACTGCTATAGGATTTGGGGATCATGACTTTGTGTTCGAATCCCTCTTATTTTCGTCTTACAGCCATGTTACTTAACGGCTATTCTTGAATTGAAATAAACACATATTGAATGTACAAAAACCCAATACAAAAAACCACTAAGCACTGTTCTCATTGTGGTGTAATCTAATAATCATAACATTTAATTATACTTTGACGAGTGAGGGCGCTACACGGGGACACCGGTGTTCATTAATGGTCGTTGCCGTCGTATTTCCCACAGGCATGTCGGCGCTAAACAGTGGTGCGACCCAGAAAATGTCTTTGGGGTGGAGAAGGGAATTCTACCTCCAGCGGTCAGGGGTGGATACAGAAAATACAAATAAGTAACATTGGTAAAACGGTATAAAATAAAATGTAAAACAAGATCTAAAAACAGATGTTTGGCTGTGCCAGCATATTGCCGCCTACAATTCCAACGTTCCTGTCGGGTAGCAACAATAGTTTTCGGATTCCCTTATTATTTGGGGGAGGGGACTCGAGACCTCCGAACCCCCTGTGAAGGCAGATGCACAATCTCTCCAAAATAAGTAGGGGCCTGTGAGCGAGTTTGATTTACAGCGACCAACAACGACCATGGCTCTGGACCAATTAAAAAAAACCTTTATCACAATGCAATTTGTTTTGGTTGTTAATCCGAAGTTTACCAACCATTTGTATTTACAGACAGTGGCGTCACAAGCGTGGGGGGGGTGGGGGCAGGGGGCAGGGAGGGGAGAACATGTTTAGTTACTCCACTGTTTACAGGACACAGTGAAAGAAATGATAGGTCCGGATAAGCTCAAAAGGTAAATTTTTGCGGGGGCATAAGGGGCGCACCGTTTTGTTTGTTTGTTTGTTTGTTTGTTTGTTTGTTTGTTTGTTTGTTTGTTTTCTTCTAAGGGCACTTCTAGCAAATGAACTGTAGTTTGCGTTTTGATTTTTCTTAATAAAGATCTTAATCTATGCAATGGCAATTTATAATTTCAAAGGTCCAGAATTCAAACTGTGACAACTGGGGGACACATACATCCATGTGGGCACACTCCCTTCCGTGTCCCCCCCCCCCCCCTTAGTTACGCCGCAGAATAAAGCATAGGAGGATAAGGATATGGCATTAACAATGACATGTTGTATACGGCAGTGGACATGTTCTGGAGGTATCCCAAATTAAAGAAGTATTCGTTCATACGCTGCAAAAACTGGGGTGTTAAAATCGACACCATGGGTGTTGTCACATATAGATAACGAAGAGAGAATCAAAATTAACATCATAGGGTGTTAACATAACACAAATGTAATTGTTTTGGCAGAAATTTGTGTTATTTTAACACCATATGGTGTAAATGTTTGATTTTTTTTTTGGTTTCTATATTGTGGCAACACCCATGGTGTCAATTTTAACACCCCCTGATTTTACAGTGTAATTAGGGGTTTTTAACTTTTTGTATGATTGTTTACTCTGCTAAAAACTCGTTTGCCATCCATGTATATTTATACATGCATGTGAATTTGAAATTACTCCCTTAATTTTAGACTACCCCGACCTTATATTGTGCCCAAAGGTTTATGGCGATTTTTAAATTTTATTTGTTCAAGTTTATGCACACAACTCCAACTTCCAATGTCACCTCAATAAAATGATTAATATGTAACTATGTAAACGGTGGTTAACGACAGTGTCTACTGAGGTCAGTGACAGTTCATCGTCAAATAAAGAGTTAGGATTTCCCGGTACAAAGATCAACCGAAACAACAAGGAAAAATTGATAATTTATATTGAAATAGATACCCCCAGAATACGAGAGGACAACGATCATATCCATTACTACATACGGTAGAAAGCCTCGTTGTTAATCTAGGCCTATTCCTAATTAAAATGTCTGCATTCTCCGAACCTTGAGGGAAAGGCTCTACATAATGCCCCCTCATAGCCGAGTCTGAAACCCGTCCTGAATTAACAAGCAGCCCTGCAATAATCACGCACGAATAAATTTGAATCGGCAATACTCGCTTTGTCCGGGCACTGGCCTTTTCGTTGCTAATGGTGAATTCAGGCTTTTTAATTGAGAAGTGTATCTACGCGTGAGAGCTCATTTTTACTGAACCGGTGGTTTGGATATGTACATGAGCCAACGTCGTTCGATCCAGGATTCATAATACAACGAATCATCTGGCTTGCCTGCTGTATCACCCGGCGTTCCACATAAAACACGCCCCATTATTTTGATATTACTTTTCCAGACGACGGGTTTGACGGGCTGTGAAGCTTACGTCGACATAGTACACCACACGGTTTTATGGGTAAGCTACTCTGACTTCCTTTTATCCATCTAGATACAATTTTAAGGAAAAAGCTCACCTCATTTTTTTATTTCATTAATTGCAAGACTTATTCAGCAGAAAATTGTGTGTGTTTTTATGTTCGTTATTTATCTGCGGGAATCCAAAACGAGATGGAGTGAGACAATTCATGCATTTAGTAGCAACAACGAGAGTAGACCTACATCAGCGCGTAATAATATTGATGAGCTCATTCAGATTTTGGCACAACTGTACTGTGTACTAAAATGCGTCTGCTTTGGTTGTATGTACTTAATTGTATTTGTTCAATACAATTTTTTCAACCAATGTAGAGATTGGATTGCTAAGATTATGTATATTATGAGTAGATACCTCACCAATCAATTTTCAGACCGATGCTAATGATATTCCTACAGTTCGGCTATCTGTGGTGACGCATCATTGTAGGCTGGAATTGGAAACCTATGCTTTATTAAAGGCCATTTCAGACAACAATATAGCAAAATGTAATTATGTTTAAAGGCACTAAACACGTTTGGAAATTGTCAAAGACCAGTGTTCTCACTTGGTGTATCCCAACATATGCATAAAATAACAAGCCTGTGAAAATTTGGGCTCAATTGGTCATCGAAGTTGCAAGAAAATGATGAAAGAAAAAACACCCTTGTTGTACAAATTTGTGTGCTTTCAGATAGGAATATAAAAACTTCTTGCAAGAAGTTTTTATTATTTTAGTGAGAAATTACCTCTTTCTCAAAAACTACGTTACTTCACAGGGAGTCGTTTCTCACAGTGTTTTATACTATCAACAGCTCTCCGTTGCTCGTTACCAAGTCAGTTTTTATGTTAATATATATTTTGAGTAATTACCAAACGTGTACAGTGCCTTTAAAGGCCATTTCAAACAACAAAATATCAAAATGTAATTATGTTTAACTGTTACAAATATTTCTCTTTTGAATTTTGAAACAAGTTTTGGAAAGAATGCAGAATCCACCTGCCACGTTTCACTCGTGTTCATAATATCATAATCATATCTTAGCAATTCAGATAAGATTACATTTTTTGGGAGTATAATTAATGAGCCATCTGATTCTGGTATCTTTCCCGATCGGGTTTTAATTTATTTTTTGATTACTTTTTCTTAACAATTGACAGCAACCTCTACAAAATAATATCCTTTACAGTCATCAGAACTACATCGAGTAAGTTTTTCTTCGAACATTATTTCCTTCGTATTTTCATAACAAATTTCTGTAATTGCTGTATTATGCATGATCGTCGTACACGTTGAATGCATGCACTGTTCTGTCAGCCATTGTAATAATTATATGAGTAGGTAATGCCTATCGTTTGCATGATTTGTTCTCCAAGAACGCTTCGAATTTCTGCAGGGTTGTTTCTAATTTAATTAAACCATTGTCATTTTTGTTTGACTGGATTTATCTGAAAGAATTATCTTTGTTCAAGCCAGAGAATATAAATTATGTTAAATTCGAGCAATACGTCTCGATCCATGCTTTTCATGTGTGGTTATGACAGTCATGGTTTTTACCAGTCCTGGCTTTACAAGTACAACACTTCCTTGTCTTTATGCAAACATAACAAAATGATTGCCCTACGTGTATGAGTAGTCGATTTGTACTGTGTGAAGTCCAACTACATGTACATTTGACTTGCTCACAGCATTCAATGACCTTGCTTTGCGAACCATATCACCAGCAAGATAAAAACATAATATTCAAAGTTCAAAATATTGTTAACGGCCTCAGTACCGTATACGTTTTGACCCTAGTAGAGTCTTTGTCAAAGGCTTTGTTGTGGGTGCACCCTACTAAATAAACTCCCTTAGCATACAGTGCAAAATGCTAAATATTCAGAAATACTTGAAAAAAATACTTAGAAGTCTCACAGCTTTTTACAGTAAAGGGAAAATTATCCATTGACTCTTTAAAGGAACGTTACAGAACTGGTAATTAAAATTTTCTTTATGATCACAGATTTATATAAAACTTACACGGTCTAATGATGATGATAGTAGAAAACATCCCTAGAAATATTTCTGTCTGAAATGCCATATTTGATGAGAAATAAACAAAACTAATTTCCGATTGGAGTTTATCGCTCATGAGCGTTTTATTCATGCATTGTATATAAACACATGCAAATGTGTAATCGGTTTTTCACCATTTTCTCGTGACCCAGATGGCAGATCGATCTCAAACTTCTACAGGTTTGTCAGTTTATGTATATGGTGGATTATATAAAGTGCTTACACTGCCAGTTAGCAAAAACCAATTCTGTAATGTTCCTTTAACTGTTATCCTCTGCTCAATTTGATATGTGGAGTCCCAAGGCCCGTCGAGTTATTCTCCCTCACAATAAAAACACCCCTACACCGGTGTAATTTACCAAAGGTCCCAGCATCAATCTTGAAAAATGTCCCAACACCTCTCGGCAAATAGGACCAATTTTTTCAGGGCCTATGTCATCCAAAATACCTCAAGTTGGATATCAACAACCCCTATAGGACACAATTAGGCAAACATTTTACACTGTACCCCTTTTATTGGGCTCTCAAATCTGTCTAATATAGAATATTTTGAGGGCCTACAAAATATTAATGAGGCCGACGCTCTGTTTTCTACCTATTTAGTGGGGTGCACCCCTATAGGGCCAATACATGAGATCGTAATTAGATTATATCACATGTCCTTTTGGTTGGTAAGCAGTTTGCGACAGCTAATTCTCTCTTTTGTTAAACTTAAAGTTCATGTAGGTTTTGTGTTTGCTTTTTGTTACTTTATTTGTCGCTAAAGGTAAAAACCTGCTCTGTTTACATGGGTAACACAACGTTCCGACACCCCTATGTTCCGACACCCCTATGTTCCGACACAGTGTGTTTTCTTGTTTTTAACCCTAACCCTGGCACGTAAATTATGAGAGGGTTTTCGGAATATAAGGTTAGTGTCGGAACATAGGGGCGTCGAAATGTAGAGCAGTAACCTGTTCACACGTATGATGATCACATGACTTATCCACCTTGCCAACTGTTCCCCACGTTAACATCTGTAAACAAAATCGTATCAATGGCCGAGGCATATCAGCTTTTGAGGAATTGTTTCGTTGGGTGATTTCGGTACAATGATGATGGAATGGTTGTTGCTATGCAGCTTTTACATGTAAATTTCATATTCTGCATGAGTTTATTGATCGCACCAGCACTCGCGGACGTGTAATATTTGATCAAGGTCAAACAATAAAGAGTGTGGTGTCACCCCACAAAGTAGCAACCTACGATAAATATGAATATGAATATCTGAATACGAATATATTTCTTTATTATGTCTGCATTAAAAATACAGATAACTGTATTCCATTTGCAACTGGAAACATTAAAATCACAAAACAGATACTTACAGCCACAGTAATAACAATAATAAGTAAATAGCAAATATACAGAAAATACAGTAAAACTTACAATATACTTACAATTAAATACAATTGCGAATTTAAAAGTTAAAAAATATTAAAAGGGTTTACAAACTTCGGACTAAAGAATTTCTTATACTACCCTTTCCACTGAATGCGAGAAATGTGTTGTTTACCGCATGATTACAGAATTATACAGATGGAGTGAGTTAGGAACAAACGATTTTCGAAAACGAAGTGAGTTTGTTGTGGTGGGCAGAGTCTACTAGAGCGATTAAAAACAAAGCAATTAAGAATGTGGTGGGTCGGGTCTTTCATTGTAGAATTTAACTTGGCAATCATTTGTCTTTCTATCCAAGGTTTAAACCTATGATACACTGTGCAGTTTTCTTTACCCGGTCAAGTTTCTTCTTATTCTGCTGTGAAAGTGAACCGAATGTACAAGTTAAAACTCTGTATCAATGATTGATCAAATAACCGCAAGATGTCAACGTGAAATTTCTTCAGTTTTCTTACAAAGTACAAACGTTGGTTAGCTTTACTATATATCGTTGCAGTATTCCTATTCCAGTTCAGTTTATTATCCCCCACAGATGTTGTTATTGATAGTGAATGGTACGTGGGCCTCAGCACCTCGCCGAAAGTCAAAAATCATCTCCTTAGTTTTCTGGTCAAGAGGTTGTGGCGATTACACCATTCAATGAAATTCAACACCTCTGATACACATTCATTAGAATAATTGTTCAGGTACCCTGTAATTACTGACATGTGTCATCAGCATATTTAATAATACAGCAATTTATACTGGAATTAGTGAAACAAAGGAAATTATCAAATTCAATCTGTAAAATCACTGATGAGAAATATTTCCGACTTTAAAACGGTCGAAGTCGACGAAATAGCAGTTTAGGATTCGAAAATCGTGGTTGCTTTTTTTAAGTTGCTGTATTCATAATTATTATAAACGCGTCCACAAAATTCCTGACAAAGCATAATACAATGTAATAACAGTTTGTAGTTGTTTTTTAGTTTGATGAAATTTTCACCAGTTGATAAATGTATGGTGCATGTGTTTCTTGAAAACTTGGAAACATATAATTCCTCCAAAAAACATGTTATGTACATGTACTTGTACCTGTATTGCTCCTTCAAAATAAGCGATGTAACATTGTGTCCTGCATGTGTGCTGCTGTTCACACATTTTAGCAATTCCGTGGGTCAGGCAGGGGTTATCGATGTAGAATTTGTATATGCGCATTGTATTGCAGAGAGCAATATTGTGCGTTGATACATCGTGTATTTATAAAAGGAAACGTTTGTCACGTTACAAAACGGCAAACAATTTGTGCACATTACTTTAGATTTAGTGAGCTGCTTTTGACAAAATCATCTTTCACACATGTACAGTAAAAAAATAATTGGCTTAAACGAAACAAACACCCTTTCATTTTGTTTAGGAATATATGTTTGCTACCTCATGAATTAAAAATTGTTTTGTGGTTAAAGCTATTAAAATTATAAGGTTTTTGTTTGTGTTTATGGACTATTTCGAAATTCCCACAAATTCAGGAAACTTTTGTTATCAAACTAGAATACTCTTCCCGATGTACTCTTCCGAAAGTAAGTGTGGTCAATTCTACAACTACACAAGCACTATTTTTTTTGTGGCAAGAATAAGCACAATGTGATAAGTTTGACTTTCAATTTCTTACAAACAAAGGTTTTACTTTGAATCCATAGATTTTGTTTTGTAGTTCTCTTTGACACTGAAGTGCCGTTTGTTATTAGAGGCAAAGTATACCTTTGGTTTTTGGAACCGTTCGATTGTTTTAATCCTATATGAATGTAGATATATACAATGAAGCTAACCTGTGCAAATTTCATTTCAAAAAGTGGTAGCATTTTTGAGATATCACCGAAAATCTGTCGTGGTTATGTCCACGCAGGAAGAATAATCCGTTATTGGAATACACAATCTGAAAAACTTTTCTGCATGAAACGTTTCTCAGATTGAACATTTTTTGAATCCCTTTCTCTGAAACCACATTCCTTAGAAGGGAATCGCTTCTCAAAAATGTTCAACAGTCAGCTGCAGTGCTTCTTACCAAGTAAGATTTTATAATCATTATATTTTTGGAGTAATTACCCAAATGTATACCCTCCCTTTAAAGGGTCTGTATACGTTTGGTAATGACTCTGAAAATTAATGGCAATAAAAACTTACTTGGTAAGAAGTACAGCAGCTTTGGAAAGTATAATGCATTTTGAGAAACTTTTCATTTCGAAGTACTGCGGTTATGGAAAAAGATATCACTTTTTATCCCAAACAGTTTGAATCTGAGAAGCGTTACTGCAGTAACGCATCTCAGATTGTGTATTCCAATTGCAGATTATTCTTCCTGCGTGGACAAACCGCTCCAGTTTTTTTTCGGCAATATCTCAAAAACGCTACCACCTTTTTGAAATGAAATTTGCACAGGTTAGTTTTATAATGGTATATATCTACAACTATACAGGATTGAAACAAACAGTGGGCTCCAATTACCAAATGATACCCTCTCTTTAAACACACTCTTAATCCCGCTTTTGGTTTTCTACACTCTAAAATCTTCCGACTCAGATTCTGTGTCCATGGGTCTGACCCTTTTAGGAGTCACGCTGACCCGTGGTTAAAAAAAAATTGATTATGACTAGCCAGCTTTTGCGTCACGGTTTCTGGTCAGTTTGACAGAGATTCCGGGTCATACTGACCCAGAAACGGGTCAAGCCCACGGGACCCAAAATCCCTGTCAATTCTGACCAGGGAGTTTATAGAGTGTAGGTTTTTATTTGATATTGTTTTCAGTTTATTTTTTTATCTTGCTTCTTGCATGCATAATAATTGTAGGTGGAATTACTCTTTGTTTTATGGGTATATGCACGGTATATCGCACCAGTTGTCATATATAATTATTTATTTTGATTCTGTTGTGTGATTAAATTATTACATCTTTCCATTTAATATTTAGACTATGCATGTTTCTGCTTGGTTTCCTCAGAGTGAAGTTGGCCATGTTGAGTCGTAACCATAGAGATTGACTCATTGTCCGATTGTAAATTATTCAGGTCTTTGTGATAGAAGTCTGTTTGGGTCTTTAAAATGGGAGTGGGGACAAGGTCACATTTTATGGTTGAATTAGCGGTCATATTTGTAGTGCTCTTGTATCGTTAAATATCGACCGACTAGGCCAACGCAGGATACGCATCAATTCAAAACAAGTACTGGTAGTTGTGTTTTTCCTAACATGACCTTACTCAAGAGGAAATGTGTAGTCATAGGAACTAGTTTTTCAAACTATGTAAATTAAAAGAAATATTTCTCCATCCCTTTAAGGGCAAAATTACGACCCAAAAATCACAAAACCATCCGCTACTTTATCTGTTATAAAGATTCACAAACAGCACCAGCAGCTTTTAAATCAATGTGATTTACACGTTGTGTGTACATTTTGCGTTGACAACAGTAAACACTAGAGACGACTGTTTGTATAGGTCACGGTATGCCTTGATGTTCAGGGCTTGTGTTTGATTTATTGGTGTCGTGGCGTTAACAAAAAAAATGAAAAATGTAATCTATTTTAAACTTACCGGTTGTCAATTGCTTGTGCTTTTAGCACGAACTTGTGTTTAGATTCGTTATGAAAACAAACACACTTTTTTACACGAAAAAAATTGAAAATTGAAAAATGAAAAGAGATCTCTGATGATAACAGAACAAAACACCGGTTTTTTTTTAGACTTCGCCTTGGGATCAAAAAGCCTCAGAGATAATTCAAATGACTTGATAATCTGTTCAACATTTCCTGAATTCCAGATAGGACGACAGATCAAATCATGACAGATACCATAGAGCTCGAAGATTAACTTACGAAAACATAGAAAGGCCACCATTACTTAAGCATTCGCCTTAAAACATGGTGCAAAATATATGTTGCTTTTTGTGTAGTAGACAATCAAAGGCTGGATTTTCATGTTGAAACCAAAAACTGGATTTTCATGTTGAAACCGAAGGCTGGATTGTGGACACATTTATATGGATATTTTAGTGATACCAGTCAGTCATCTGATAACACAGCCAAAGTAAAAGACTTTCAAGTGAAACACTGTCAAGTAAAAACACCACCCTAATGTAAGAGACGACATGGACAGCATGGTGAGCATACACAATAACACTCTGCTATTTCTATTGCTTGTAAATGCAGGAGGCTGCAACAGTACACCCGCCACCGACATCTCGGCAAATCAGAAACCTACATCAAGTCCAGCAAACGCAGAATCCAACGCAGAACCCAACGCAGAACCCAACGCAGAATCCAACGCAGAACCCAACGCAGAATTCAACGCAGAATCCAAACCGTCAGACGAGATGGCCCAGTCTTCAGGTTACGTGACCCAGTCTATGGCTGCCAAAGATCCCAAGGTCGACCCCTATTTCGATCTGATCATGGACGACGACCTAGCAGTGAACAAGTGGCCGGCACAGCTCACCAAGCACATGAAGCAAGAACCAATGTCACTCATGGCCCAGGTGATGACACCAGAGCTCTTCGAGAAGCTGAAAGACATCAGGACCCCTACTGCTAACTGGAGTATTGCCCGGGCTATAAACACCGGGACCTGCTACCCAACGTCTTTCGTAGGATGCCACGCCGGAGATCCTGAATCTTACTCCATCTTTAAGGAGCTCCTCCACCCAGTCATTGAGAAATACCACAAGGGGTACAAGCTTGATGGCTCCATGAAGCACATCACAGACATGGACCCAACCAAGATCACGTCACAGCTGTCAGAGCAGGCAAAGTCCAAGATCTTCTCCACCCGTATCCGTGTGGCCAGAAACCTCAACTTCTTCCCACTCAATCCAGGAGGCTCGATCGATACCAGGAACCAGATTGCTGATCTTATGGAGAAGGTTTTTGCTACTATGGAAGGCGACCTGGCCGGCAAGTTCTACCGCCACACCAGTATGACGGCCGAGGAGACTAAATCTCTGGTTGACCGTCACTTCCTGTTCCGTGGCAAGGATAAGATGCAGGCTGCTTCGGGGTACCATCAGCACTGGGCTCAAGGGAGGGGCATCTTCCTCAACAAGGACGAGACATTCATCGTCTGGTTGAATGAGGGAGATCATCTTCGAATCATCTCTATGGAGAACGGCGGTGACATCATCAGGGTATTCGAGCGTCTGTCCCGGGCCATCTCAGCCATAGAGAATGGTGTCAAGAAAATCACCGGGAGGGACTCTGTCTTTGCAAGTGACCCACATATAGGTATGATCACATGTTGCCCGTCCAATTTAGGTACAGCTATGCGTGGTAGTGTCCACATCAAGGTTCCAGCCCTGGCGTCGGCTATTGGTCTTGCAGAGATTGATAAGATGGCTCGTAAGGTACAGTGTCAGGCTAGAGGCAGTTCCGGTGAGCACTCTGAGATTGTCGACAGGGTTGATATTTCCAACTGGAGACGTCTTGGCTTCACCGAGTACAACCTCTGTCAAGATTTGGTCAAGGGAGCCAACCTGCTTGCCGCACTAGAAGACAAGTGCGCAAAGGAGAATATAACAGATGCATCTAAGCTGGACGGACTTCTGGCTCAGCTTACGGTGTCCGAGTAGATCAAAATATCCAATTGGAATCGAATCACCTGAGCTGAAGTTAAGCTCAGATTTCGGCGTCCAATTAAATCCTAACCCACGATACTTGTTCTTGTATTGTAGTCATACATGTTGAGACACTTATTTTATCTGTATGCATTACTTCACTAATTTCACACTGTCTTCCTTTAGTATATTCACCTTGCTATATGCAAAATACAACCATGTTTCCTCGTTTCATTTATTTATTCTTCAAAATAGTCTTTTTTTCAAGGCCTGGGTTAATCAGAGCTTGGTGTTTTGTGTTTGTACGATGTAGTGGTCATATAGGAGACAGTGGTTTGCTGGATTTTGGTCACAACTAAAGGCTTTCATTTTATATGATAGTAACCAGGGCCCGATTTCATAGAGCTGCTTAAGCACACAAAAATAGCTTAGCACAACAAAAGTTTGCTCACCGAAATAAGGTTTATACAGCCAAAATACAATGACACATGTGCCATTTGTGACTGATAGATATCCTGCTTGTTTTTGCTTAGTAGAACAATGTTAATCACCATTGTCTGCTTAAGCATCTCTATGAAATTGGGCCCTGGATAAGAAATAAACTCTATATACTTACCCCGGTAGAAAATAAAATATAACCAAAATGTTAGAATCCGTGAACTGTAATCAAAAGTTGACAGGCTTCAAACCAACTAGTGTTTTTCGCAGTACACAGTGTACGTAGAATAAAGTGTTTGTAAAGAATGAAATCGACTGTTGTTAGATTGGTGTTTGAATTCCTGGCTAAGTTTGAAGTTGCCAATTGTCCAATGGAAACAAATCAATCCATACGTGAAGTAATCATTACACAAGACAATGTTCTTATTGAATCCGTGGAAGACAGAAATAAACATTGAATATATACAGACACATTTGTACATGTGCATTTAAACACCTAGACAGTAAAACTATCAGAATGTTGGCTTTGACTTTAGTTTGTTTAGTATAGTTGTGAACATTTTCTACAGGGTAGAATTGGAATGTTAGAATTTCTCTCAATTTTTTTCTCGTATCAGGACGGGGTTTTACATCTTAATATTTGCAGTGTTATTTATGTAGAATAATTACTTATACGTCTATCTTCACTCTAAAAACTCTCAAGTCAGAATTGACTCAGATTCTGGGTCACAGGGGGCCTGACCCATTTCTGGGTCAAGCTGACCCGGAAACTGGTTCAAGTGGATTTGAACTCGGATTCTGCATTAGGTTGACCCATTTATGGGTCAATTCGACAGAGAGTCCGTGCCACACTGACCCAGAAATGGGACAGGCCCCCATGGGTCCTGGAAGCGGGTCAATTCTGACTAGGTTTTTGTTTTTAGAGTGTATACAGGAAGGCATTTAGAGGTGTGGTGGCAGATTTCTTGTGTAACTATGCATATTCCATGCAATTATTTAAAGAGATATTGTGGTAACAAAATTAAGTGAAGGAGTGTTAGATTGAGATTTGTGGGGTCGGATAAAACACAATAACATGGGTTCGGTGATACAGGTGGTATAAGGTATAACGTTTGCAGTGCAATTGAAAGTGTATATTTTTTAGAAACAAACCTTTCTTTAGAACATTTCTTGTATAGGATTTCTACTTCTTTCTTTTTTAAATAATCTTGTTGAGTTACAGTGTATACAAACATCCACAAATTGTAAACAAAGTAATATTCGTAGAGTTATTTCCAGTGTTTTCTGACATTTTACACGTACTTAAAATAATAAAAAGAAAAGAGCAAATATTGTCAAAGCTCTAAAATTTCTTTTTGGAACTTTGATTGTACCGCAATATAAAATCTGATGAGAGATGAATACTTACTCGATGAGCTTTCAAAGAAATTTTAATTTCCAAATAACAAATAACGAGTTTGTTTTCCGTTTTCGGTTTTTGTGGGTTTTTGTTTTGTTTACACCTTACACTCTTAAAACGTTCGGGTCAGAATTGAAGTGGATCCAGGTTCGGTGGATGACCCGGAATCTGTGTCAAAATGACCCGGAATCTGTGTCAAAATGACCCGGAATCTGTGTCAAAATGACCCGGAATCTGTGTCAAAATGACCCAGAAATGGGTCAAACTGACGCAGAATCGAGGTTAAAGTCCCATTTGTTTAACCACTTTCCGGGTCGGCCTGACCCGGAAAATTGGTCAGGCCTCCTCAGGCTCCTGGGATCCGGAATCCAGTCAATTCAGATCCGGGAGTTTTCAGAGTGTAATAATAGACTCGCACGAGTCCATGAGTTTTATGTAACAATAGTATGTACCCTCCTATTTTTATGAATTTATTGAAAATGTAAAAATAAACGTATTAGAGTTGTTTTTGTATACAGGGTGTCCCTTAAAACAAAATATAAATTCAGCTTTAGTGATGCAAATTTTAGATCAAGTTTTGAACTGATGATTTGGTTTAATTAACTTAAACCTTTGTTTCTTATTACACTGCTGGACATAGACTAATACGTGTACATAACCAGCTAAACAAAATCAAATTGAAAGCAATAATTGGATGTAGTTCTATAACTTTCAAATATTAACCATTTGTCACAATAAATGAGGTATTCAATTGTATAGTTGTGAATATACCGGAAATATTTTCGTCTAAAATATTCCGGTACCCAAAAATAATGTGTAACTAGTTCAAATGTATAGACAAATCTATTTACACGTAGTAAAACTACTTGTTTAAAACGACAAGTACATGATTGTAAAATGAATGAAGCCCAAAGTTATTAAGACTCCTTATTCATAAAACCGGAACTACTTTCTTAAGGTGGGATTTACATAAATATAATATCAAGGCGGGTGTTTACGATTCATCGTTTGAATGCTAACAATATAATTGTGATTGTTTGGGGATTATTTTGTCAACTTAATTGCGCCTATTTTTTGTCTTTTTGTCTCATAATGTGCCACATGAACGCACATGTTTATCCGACAAATGTGTAATTTACTTACTTATGCTCTACACCATTTTACTATCGACACATTGTCACAAGTTAATGTCAAAATAAACCTGATGGAAATTTAGAAGTGTCAATCATTGTCATTCCCTTCTTAGAATATGTTTTCCAAGATGGCGGCGATTGGAGGATTAACGACTCGATCCTTATTAAGGAAAAACCAACGTCACTTTTCCCCACAGTGTTGTGATGACAGATCGTACAGAACAAGTCTGGCGTGGAAATGTTCTGCAAAAGCGATTAAAACTAGAAGCTAAGTTATTCCATGCATTTCGTGTATGCAAGATACCATATACCAATGTTGCTCTAAACGGTTTGCCATAACCAGTTAGAGATACCACCATTTAAAGCTATCTTTACATGTAGGCATACATGGGTTCAATATAAAGGGCCACAGTCTGTAAAAAAATGAGATTGAACTTACAGCAAGGACCATGCAGGAAGGATATGCACGGGTTGACTTTAAGCAGCAATGAAAAATGTCCAGTGCATGCCAATTTTCAGCAAATTACCCATGGCAATAAGTACTTTTTTAAAGCCAATTTTGCAAAGAAATTGAGAACGTATAGAAATCTTGCTTGGTTGCAAAAAATAATGCTCTTGTACATTGCTTTATATGAAGAATTTTGTTCCCATACTTATGAAGCACACACTGAATGGTATAAATCTTTTGCTCGTTAAAGTGCATTGGCAGCATATTCTGTACAACGGATTAGTGGGCAGGGGCCCCCAATTGATGTCCGTGCCCCCCCCCCGCACCCGTGCCCCCATTTGAAATCTGGACATTGTAATTACAAATCACCAGAGTAAAATGTTACATTTTATAAGCTTTAATGTGATTACTTCAATGTCTCTCAAACTATTTTTATATTTACGCAGACAATGTTTTAGTTTTTACACTCACGACAGATTATCTTATAAAAAAATAGTAAATAGAGCGCTGAAAAGGGTTTTGTTTGAGATAAATGCAAACGGAAACTACACTGGCTAGAAGTGCCCTCCACCAGAAAAAAATTGTGCACCCCTAGTTTCGGCACTGCAATGGATTCAGACAATGTGATGACTGCAGTGTGCACACACTGTTGTTTTGCTCTATAATGAATACATATGTTACAAACTCGAGGTCAGTGATAATAGAAAACAAGCTCCAATTAATTGTGAATTAATTGTGAACACCGAGGTCCCATGGTATTCATCATAAATGGTAACCAACGTTAGAAAGGTGTCCACACATGCAGTCTGGTATCGAGTATTTTGAATTCTTTGCTCCAAGGACGACATTGGTGATTACTCTTATACCATACGTCATGTGTCATTGGAATTCCACTGGTTCACTCCAGGGCTTTAGCTCTCGTCTGCGATCGACCCCGGCATTACGTTTACAATATGAAGAAGCAGACCCTGGTGTTCGAGGATACAATGCAGTCAGATATCGAATGTATAACTTTATAATCCTGATAATAGAAAAATCACTCGAAGCAGGCTGGTGCGTGCAGCTCCTATCTTTAAAATAACATTACACAATCTTCTAAGAAATTCAACGGCTGAATAATTAGTGAAAGCATAAGGGTGCAACCTCGTGTGATTTTACAATTCCAAATATGGACTCAAGATCGTTCAGTGATAGAGTTAATTACAAACCATCCTGGAAATATATTCTCACTGATTGTCGAGATTCTTGACTGTAAAACCTGCACTGCAGAAATATAGGGCCTATAAGCTTTAAACCTCAAGGAGATGAATAAAGTTCCCTGGACACACACACCAAAGATTGAAGCATTCTGGCAATTTACAGAGTAGTACATGTCGAAATGGTTAGGTTTTTTTGCACGTTTCAATGGGGCAAGCTTGGCTGACCCCAATCTTCCCATGGTCCCTGGCGACTTGTAAGTGAACTCACCCCCAAGTATCACTATACTATCTCAAACAGTGGTGTTTCATTGAAGTTCCCCAAAAATGTCAAAGGAATTGACAAACAGATGTTGTAGTAATTTTAAAAAGTAAGAAACCTGTCCTTCGGCCCGCGCCCCTTGATTTTCTCGACACAAAACACCGTTGAAAAATGTAAGCCTAACAATTTAATGTAGTTTTAATTTCAACGGACTGTGCCCCCCTTTTTTTTAAATGCTGCAATAATTAATACACATCCAAAAACGATACTCGGCCTCCACATTATCTGTAATACGTGGGCCTAAACATTAACTTAATTTAGATGTAATTAAGGAGACAAAATAAATGGATTTATCACATTATAATACACAGTACTCATGGCGCTAAAATTACGGAGTTTAACTTCTGTTTGTAAAGCATGACAAGATCGATCGTAGTCTGCCCCGAGACGTCCAGGTCTCCAAACGCATGTGCACAAAAAACTCTCCTCGCTAACCGACTACATTACATTACAGTACCCCCATTTAAAATTTAAGTCAGAGATGCGGCTGTATACCTAACGTGGTACAAAACACACTCTGAAAGGTTTAGGGTTCCGTGTGAAGTCCAACGTCCCTTCCGTAGTGGGCGGGGTCTCATCTGGAGGGGTCTGAACTCTGAAGTGTTTCATTATTGATGTGAAGAAGATGAATATTTCCATCTTTCCGAGAGATTCACCCATGCAGGCTCGACGGCCTATTCATAAAAAAATGAGACGAAACGAATGATCTGAGACCCGATCGGCGATACCGAAATTAGTATACTCTAAGACTTCATCCAAGATATTTTGGGCCGAATGCTTATAGTGCATGTATTGAACTACTACCCATGGAGGCAAATTGACTCATTATCGAACCCGACTGTTGTACCACCTCTTATATTCTAACCAACGGCCGACGATGACAAATAAAACTAAAGTTTGATTTAATTCTTTGAAGTTATGTCGTAGGATATGTCATATTAACCGGTAGCCTGTGCAGTTATAGCCACGTTTTTATAGATTATTATTCTTCGAATTTGATGAAATCTATCATCAATAAGCAGTTTTGGATTTAGCCGATGATCCGAAATAAAGTTAATTCCAAGAGCTTTTCAACAGCACGCCAGCACAATCATGTGGAATGTGATTAATTATTCGCTATCCTTGTTATTGACTAATTACAACATCGAAGATGCATAACCTTCAATGGTTTTATCGGCATTACATGTGGCTTCTACACGAGCGGAGATTTTAAGAGTATTACAGTGGCTTGTTTTTTAAAGGCACTGGACACATTTGGATTGTCAAAGACCATTATTCTTATTTTGGTGTATCCCAACATAATGCATAAAATAACAAGCCTGTGAACATTTGGGCTCAATTGGTCATCGAAGTTGCAAGAAAATGATGAAAGAAAAACACCCTTGTTGTACTAATTTGTGTGATTTCAGATGCCTAAAAAAAAGCTTCAGGCCTGAAGTCTTTTAATATTTTAGTGAGAAACTACCTCTTTCTCAAAAACTACGTTACTTCAGTGTTTTATACCACCAACAGCTTCCCGTTACTCGTTACCAAGTAAGTTTTTATGCCAATATATATTTGAGTAATTACCAATAGTGTCCAGTGCCTTTAAAGGTATTACAGGTAAGGATAAAAACATAATCGTTTAATTTTAGTCTGATGGTTACTGATTATGAAGTTCATACTTGAACAATTTTTATGAGAAATATTTCCCTCTGAAATGAAATCATATTCGAGACAACTGTATCTAAAAACCTTTAAAAAAAACGCAACAGCTGATTTAGGTTGTTACAACCAGAATTAAGGACAATGTGTTTACATGCTGAAAATTGTGCATGATTTGTTACTATTTTTCTCCGGACTCACACAACGGATTAAGCCCAAATTTCCACAGGTTTATTATTTTATGTATATGGTTGATCACACAAAACATGAACACACTGTGCAACTATTCTGCCAGCTCTACCAATCGTGTATAATACCCTTAAGTAATTAACCTTGGGATTGGAATTCCTGTCTGAACTACAACTAGGCCTACTCTTGGAATGATTAATAAAAATAAAAATATGGCATCTAGTGGTTTTTTAAAAACATTCAAACATCGCAGCCAAAGGCTGATTTGTGTTTAAAATACAACAAGAGGTAGGCCTACATAAAAATAGATTTTAAAAACAATATATAAGATATAAATATAAATAAAAATTGATGAGCATGTTCGTATTGTTTTAATTAGTCTGAGTATGATTGGCATTTACACATACTGTATGTCTGTAGTATTTTGTTATAATTATAGACCCCTTGCACTGACGTCACATGATGCTACTGTCTGCCCATTGGTCAGCCATTTCGGGAGTCAATTTGCATGTGAATATAACGGTGTGCATCTAATTGAACACTAACAGCACAAACACTGCACAGGGTAATGTGATTCCCAAAATGGTGCAAACAAGATTTATCGTGTTATGATATCAGATGAATAATTGTGTGAATAAGTTTTACTGTGAAACCAAACTCGACAGGGAAACATCCGGAAGGGAAACATCCGGAAGGGAAACATCCGGAAGGGAAACATCCGAACTGGAAACTATCCGGATTAAGTCAAGAGCATATCCGCTATCAAAAGTAAACAAAATAACAAAATACGGATACAACAAGCAAAACAAAACAACGACAGTGTGCAGCATGAACAAAATAGGAAAGACAAATTTCATTTGACAGTTTTTGAGGTATTCTATATAGTTCTATGACGTTTCTTACCAGCAGAGAATGGTATGAACCCTTCGTGTCGGACCGCCTCAGTGCCCTCGTCGTTCAGGAATCGGCCGGGGTTAAATGTCTTTGCGTCCGTCCAGATCGATGGATCATGATGTACAGACCTGAAAGCAGTAGGCACGCATAATCAGAAAGATGTGACAGGGTAAAATATAGGACAGAAATTATTATCGACTGTTTTGCGAGAAAAAAAAAAACAAGTATGAAACGATAAATGCCTAAACATACAACTGCTGTGCTTGTTGGGATTTTTCCAACCACAGGGGTCATCTTGATCAACATGGGACACAAGATTACAAGTTGAGGAACAACAACTACGTTTTCAAATAATCTATTACCTTACTGCAATTTACAGAATGGTTGCCGAATCTGAACTGTTAACTCTCACCGTTAGAGCATAATGACTGGCACACTAACCTCTGCATGGACGACGACAAACCACACGGGTGTGTGGCCAATAGGTTTTCAACAGGACAAAGAGTATTCAATTACGTAATAAAACATTCCAACTTAAACTATGTGAGATTCGGTATTGACAATAATCATTGAATTAAATAAAACCTAATGCCCTTCCATTCAAGATTGGATGATCAAAACTGAATCCACCACAATGTGTCCACCATTTCAAACTGGCCTCTGCCATTGTCAGTTGTAGCTTTTTTTTATAGTACATGTACAATGAGTGTACATGAGTCGTACAATAACTGCTCGCCTGCCATTATGACATTTTTAAAGCATTTGGGGGAAAACTGGTTGCAGCGCGTAACATCAGGGGCTTTTTCCAAACCTCGTCTCCGGGCTCCTTTTGATGTTGAAACACCGTGCAGAAATTTATACAAAATTGATGACGGAGCCCAAGCTTGAGCCGGAGCCCAAGCCGAGGTTTGGTTCATCGTCCAACTTCAAGGTGAGGGGTCGGGCTCTACTCCGGATCCCATGTTTGTAGCTTCCGGTACAACAATTCTACAATAATATTAATTAGTTCCATCACACTACGAACCGAAACAGAATTGACTGATTTAGCTACATGCATCATTTGCCGAGCAGAAAGTGTGATTCATTTGAATACGGGCCTTCTCATTTCCAGGATTTATCTCCAACTTGTTAATACAATTAATCGAAAGAAATCTCAAGATGATATCAAACAAGCATTTTTCAGTTGCCCACAACTTTGTCAGATTCCTTCACAATGATAGTGATATGTTTGAATTCCCGTGAAAATTGACCAGACTAAAATGTCCCTTCTGATGAGTCAAGGTTTTCTGTTCAAAAGGTTTAAATGAAAAAAAGATGACTGCTCCACTGAATATGATGAAGTTGTTTTGTTCTTTTCTCAAAAGAAATGCACGAATCATTTTGAATAATGTATGCATTCCTATATTAGATTTCGTTTCAATATAGATGTGTACACCTCAATTCAGAAAAATTGTGTGGCCTTGTTTGTGAGAACTGAACCGGCAATTACTTTACTACTCGTAATTAAAGTACCGCTATTGTTCGCTATTCCTAACCCCTCATTTTGAATTGGAGCAGTCCCGCACATTCGGGTCAAATAAACAACCTCGAATTGACTAACACAAAAGAGTTACAAACACAGAAACCTTGAACGTGCACACTTGCTTTCTTCTTGTTAATGCACATTTTAATGCAGGTTAATTGCACTGCGGTACTGCGGTATTATTAAAAGTATTTATTTGATCTGAAGGATATAGGGGACAACTGTCGCCATTATCAAGTAACTCCAGTGTGCTGTCTATATCCAACAAGACACAGGTCAAATCCTGCATTTTGCTTTGCTGTTCGGTCATGCAATGTATGCATTGCTTGAACGGAACTAGATTTGATGCATTTTTAAAGGTATCGTACACGTTTGGTAATGACTCAAAACAAATATTAGCATAACAACTTACTTGGTAACAAGCAACGGAGAGCTGTTGATAGTATAAAACATTGCAGGAAACGACTCCCTCTGATTCTGAAGTATAGTTTTCAGAAAGAGGTAAATTTCTCACTAAAATAATAAAAACTTCTTGCAAGAAGTTTTTATTCCTATCTGAAAGCACACAAATTTGTACAACAAGGGCGTTTTTTCTTTCATCATTTTCTTGCAACTTCGATGACCAATTGAGCCCAAATTTTCACAGGCTTGTTATTTTCTGCATATGTTGGGATACACGCCAAGTGAGAACACTGGTCTTTGACAATTTCCAAACGTGTTCAGTGCCTTTAAGCATGATTTCGGGGGGGGGGGGGAAGTGTTCTTTCTGAGACTTGACTTCGTCTGTAGGGTTACCATCTCCGCCCCTGGGATTTCCACTTGTGATCGGCCTTGGTCTAGAATTTAAAGTTGCATGACCCAATTTTCGCAGAAAGAAGTTGTTGTTTTTTAATTTTTGTTGTTGTTTTTTAACTTTTGACAGATGGTGCTTTTTTAAACGAAAGACATACAAAAACTCATTTCGCCCGTTACATCATGCACTCTAAAAACTGACCCGGATTCACCGTCCCGTAAGGTCTGACCTATTTCTGGGTCAGATGACCCGGAATCTGTGTCAAAATGACCCCAAAATTGGTCAAACTGACGCAGAATCTGTGCTAAAATCCCACTTCTTACAAACAGTTTCCGGGTTAGCCTGACCCAAACGGGTTAGCCCCCCCCCCGTTAGCCCCCCCCCTCCCCTCCCGGACCTGGAATCATCCGGGTCACTTCTGACCCGGGAGTTTTAAGACTGAGGACAATGCACATAAAACACATCTAACATGTAAAATTGTTTGTGACTGGCTGATGGACGTGAGATAATGTCGGGATCTCCAGAATAACTAATTTCAAATCTTAAAATAAATATACCACTTATTATCGTATTTTTTTCGTGCAATACCTTGTCGAATCTAAAAAGTAGCCATTAAAAATTTCATTCTAAATTTGCAGTCAAATCTGCCAAATATCGGTCGTAATCTTTAAATGTGAAATTTTTAACCGAGCCCACACAACAGTAGATTCAATCCATGACCCACTATAGGAATCTACAGGGTATAAGACGACTATTTAGTTTACATCAATACAGACAGCTATATAGGTCACAGAAGAGTTCACTTGACTGAAGAGGCAGATATCTTGTATATCGGTTTCCATAGTAACCATAATCCTTATCACTTTAAAGGTCGGCCAGATGGGCAAACAGGCCAAGGTTGAAAATATGTGGTGTTTGTCTGGGTGCTCCACAAAAATACTTCACAATTTTTGTAAACAATTTAAAGTCCAAAGGCACATAAGCTAATGTGAATCTATCGTTTTTTTCAGTAACGTCTGGTGTTCAGTCAATATTTTGACGGTTTTCCGTGCGTGCAGACAGTAATAACGAAGATGAAAAAAGAAGAAGCTTTGAGCTCCTAATTCGAAAAAATGGTGCTCATTCCGTCACATGCCGTGGACCAACATACCTCTTTGGTTACATTGAAAGAGGGATCCAGATGCTGTTGTGGTTTAAAATGGGTTCACGAAACGCAAATTAATGTAGGCCTACACCCCCGCCCCCCCCCCCCCCCACTCAACGGTCACACGATGCAATTTACATGCAACCAGCTCTAGGCAATCTTTAAGAAGAACAAAACATTCACAATCACATTTCAGTTTCACATATTGTTTTTGGGGTGAGTTTGACACTGTCATAAAAAAATGCCTTCACTTCTACTATTGTCATCCTGTTGCATGCAGTGAAGTTCGTTTATCGCTAAATTGCCTGTAATCACTGCCTCGTTTGACAAGACCTTGGGTTAGCTATGACCAAATTCGGCTTATCTGCAGCATGCTGTAAGAATCAATAAATATTACGGAATTGTTGGCATCCCAATAACAGCTGCTTGCAGCTTATTCGAGAGTGTCATTAACGTTATATTCTCGGTGCTTTATTGAACTAAAAATGTTGTCCCATAAATAAGCACAATTAGATTTTCCCCAAATGGTCCCTTTTGTATAATGTCCATACGTAGTAATGTAGTTTCAGATTTCCCATAGTTGCAAGGAAGTGACACTTAAATGGACTTGATAAGGACAGTAACAAGAGAAACTGCTTCAAAGTGCAGCAGGAAATATCGTACTTTTAACTATAGACCGTACAAGTCTCGTGCGTATTCGAACATTTTTGGGACCACTTTGGTCCCATCCGCACATTGCTTTAACACGTGGAGAAAACAAACCCGCGCACTTTAACGGGTCCCAGTGTTCGAATACGTGCGAGACTTGCACGGTCTATTCTTCACAATGTGTCCATGCAGGGATATCACTTGTAATATAAATGTTCAAGTGTGTGAAAACTAACCAAATATTCACCCAGACTTCAATCCCTTTGGGAATCTTGTAATCAAAGATGGTGCCATCGGTGTAGGCTGCCCTGACTACCATGTACGATAGGCTAGCGGCTCGCTGTATCTCCATAAGGGTAGCCTGGCTATATGGTAACGACTGACGATCTTCCCAGCTGATTGGACGGTCTCCAATGATCTACAAACAGATCAACGACAAAGTGGCAGATTAAATACCATCAAATGGAGTATATTGTAGCAATAAATCTCATTTCAAGCGACAGCAACCAGATCATGAGTCGACTAGATTAAAAACCGTATCTGAGTTTTAAAGTAATAATAATTATAAAAATAATTTAACAATTAATTAAATAAACAAACTAATAGGGCCTGCATAAATAAAAAGAATAATGAACAATTTTCCGTAAACAAATACATGTTGTCGTTTATGACGTCACAAGCCCAAACAGCGCCCTCACTGAGTTCAATGAAGACCTGTAATTGGCTAGAGTTGTGCGCAGCGCGTACACACGTGCATGTTTTCATTGTTTGACCTCAGGATTGCGGTCAATGTAAGTGGTCTATTACAGGGTTTTTGCTTTTATTGACATTCTCTGGTTGGATTGAAGATACTTGGGTGGTGTGTGGGGGGGGGGTTCTTGAGGTACCGGTACCATTTTGGTTGGGCCAAAAGTTAGGATATATCCCGTGGTATCCTTGGATAATATCTTGGGGGTCCTTGAGAAATGTTGTTTTGGCATATCCTTGAGATATTATCTTAAAATATCCTTGAGATATTATCTTAGGATATCTTTGAGATATTATCTTGGGATATTCTTAAGATATAACTTTGGGATATCCTTGGGATATTATCTTGGCATATCCTTGAGATTGTCTTGGGATATCCTTGAGATTATTATCTTTGGATATCCTTGAGATACTATCCTGGGACATCCTTGAGATATTATCTTGGGATATCCTTGAGATTGTCTTGGGGTATCCTTGAGATTATTATCTTTGGATATCCTTGAGATACTATCCTGGGATATCCTTGAGATATTATCTTGGTGCATACTTAAGATATTTTCTTTGGGTGTCCTTGAGATTAAAACACCGGGTATATTTTATACGAAATTAGGAGCGGAGTTAAAGGTATGACGACACTTTCATAGAAATTTAAATACTGCCATCATCTTTGTCATGTTGCCTGACTGCATTCCAAACCAATAATGATTTCTGAATCTCATAGCTAAACGGGTCAGACTAATATGCCCTCCCAGCCTCGGTTTGGTGAAAATTGATTTAAATGTGTAAAAGCTATGGCTCTCCAATGACGTCGGTTCATACAGCCATTAACTTTCTCAAATCTTTTCCTTTTAATTTTCGTGGACTAATCTGAATCTAGGTGCATTCAGATACATCTTCCCTCTATAACAAGGACTCGACTGGCAATGCACGAATGAAATCCCCCACACAGACTCACAAAGGTTGACCAGCGCATTCCAAGGTTAAAACCTCCGCCGGATGACGTAGGGGCAATAAATAATTATACTAAAACAGGTGCAAATGCTAAAACGGTGGCTATAATGCAATCCTATAGGCAACTCGACTGATTCTTCGTATGACAGTGAACTTTGCAGGGTTTTTTTCAAAACTGACAACTTATTTGCGTGGTGTTCGCTTGTGGTCCCATCGGTCTCATCCAAGATTGCTTGGATAGGCTGATGAGCTTGTACAAATTCTTGTTCAGGATGTAGTGATGCACGATGGGAATGATGCAGTCGACGCAATGTGCACAATCACACATGATAAAGCATAATACAGGCTCCATTGAATAATCCTTTGGAAACCAAATTAAGATAATATTATTGCGATTGACCCTTATTTTGAGTACAAGGCAATGAATTAAAATAATAATGTGTAACTACAGGAAGAAGTGACCTGGGGTTATTAGATCTAATGCGCATGTGCTTACGTTAGCCCATCACAGCGCCTTTGGATAAGGCGCTGGGACCGAGCGAATGCGTGGTGCAGCTCAGAGCCGTATATTGAGAGAGTTGCGACAACTTGCGATTAGAAGCCATTTTGTCTCCAAAAAATGTATTGGCGAATACAGGGTGCCAGACTAGTCTGCCCATTGGGTTGTACTGCATTTGGAACAAAATGGCGTCCAGCAACCACGTGACCGGAGAAAGCTGGTCCCTCCATGTCGCAAGTGCAGCTCAAGTTATAGCGCCATCAATAATCATTATTAAATTTGACCCAAATGTTGACCTCAACTAATCTACCGCAACATGATTTGGTAAAAACGAAAATAATATGACACTATAAGTAGGCATACCTTCTTAATTTCTTGATGGACTCTATCCTGAATATCAAGATGAAGACTCATATAAAGCAAAGACCACAATAGTGTAAAAGAAACAGATTCAATTCCAGCACCAATTAAATCCGTCAGAACATACGAAAGCTCGTCATAGCTGAAGTTCTCAGGATCTTCATCGATCTTTGCCAAGTAAGCATCCGTGAAATCTCGTGGTTCCTCACCTACGCTTCGAGAGTCCGCGTGTTTCTGAATCTGTTCGTTCAGGAAGTCTTCAAGACCTTTTGCCGCCTCTTTAACACCGGTACCCGTGCTAAAGCCACCGTAGTCGAGCATGAGTACCCGTGAATATTTGAGGAGGCTTTGGAACACGTGGTCATCGTGAGCGTAGCGAAGTCCAAAGGTCAAAGCGAAGAGAATGTTTGCCGTATGTGCACCTAGCAAATCCCTACACTCTACTGCTTTATTTTGATGACCCTGAACATAGAAAAGAATAAGGAAAATCAATGACTGATGTGTTCAAACACACTTTTCCTACACCCTAAAAACTTCTGGGTCAGAATTGACCCAGTTCCGGGTCCCAGGGGGCCTGATCTATCTCTGGGTCAGTGTGACCCGGAATCTGTGTCAAAGTGGCCAGAAATGGGTCACACTGACGTAGAATCCGAGCTAAATATTACTTTGCTCAAACCAGTTTACGGGTCAGCCTGACGTTGAAATGGGTCAGGCCCTTGGACCCGGAATCAGGGTCAATTCTGACCCGACAGTTTTTAGAATGTATACAGTGCTCTTCTCAAACGTCGTACCTGACTCTGACGTAGCCCAGCTCATAAATAAAAAAGATTCACCAGCAGCTTCGACAGCAGTAGCGCACGTTTATTTTATGTCTGTTGAATTTAAGTTCTACGTGTATTTAAAAACCATCAACAATAACAATACAAAAACTATACTATAGTTCTTCAAAAATCTTTTACAATTTTTGTATTATTAGAGTTCAAACAAGGCCCTGCAATGCTTTACCCAATTATACTAAATGCACTGGGGCAACGCTGGAAAGTGGCATTGGAGAAACAGTTCGTCGAGTCTGGTACGTAGGCCATGTCCGAACTAGCGGCTACGGCTACAGCTACGGCATGATCGTTGCGTCATCTAGAGTTGAAGTATAGGACGACCTTATAGCAACACCCTTAGTAACAGTCGTAGCTGTAGCCGTAGCCGCCAACTCGGATACGGCCATAGTTCATAAACAAAAAATTAAATGTCTCATTGAAACTGGAATTTTACCCTTAAAATCTTGACAAGGTCCTCAACTTCGTTTGTGATGGAGCCCTCGATGCTGACTTTACCGAAGCCAAAGCTACGGAGTGTAGTCAATGCAAAACTTCGCTGGCTTTTCCATCGGTCACCACAAGGGGCATCAAAAATACCTGGGCGTCAAAACAACAACAAAACACTTTAAAAAAAGCAATGCTCTTCCAGAATGTATAAAATTATAAATGTTAATAGAGTCAACCTTGTGCGTTTTGGTGACGACTGAACTTTGCACTAAATCTAGAGCTGGAGGTGTCTCGACGTTTCGACCAGAGCGCTCTGATCGTTTACGGGACGAAATTTAAATGTAGGTATTCCCGGCCAATTTCAGCAACAAATCATTCAAGTTCATTAAACACGCATTCGAATTCACGCATTTTCCCCTAATCCGCTCAAACTAGGGTTTCTTTTTAGCTATTAATGAAGAACGATTTCGTTTTACTTTTTCAGACTCGTTTCAGTCATTCTATTTCATTTTATAGGCGTTCAAGACTACACTTTGACCATCCGTGCAACTTCTGAGACAGGATACAGCACGTTGAAGATTTTGAGGCACGTGTATTGGTTTTCCGCCCTCTTCGTATGAAGAAACGAAATCTCACTATTAATTAACTTTGTTAAATTTAGTTTGGTGTTGTTGTTATAGCTGTTTTTTGTTTCTGTTTATTTTTGTTTTATTAGTTTGTTTATTTTTTTGTTTTTGTTTGGTGGGGTGTTTGGGTTTTTGTTTTTGTTTTGTCTTGGGTTGTTTTTTTGGTGGTTTTTTGGTGGGGTGGTTTTTTTTTGGGGGGGGATTGTTGTGTTTTAACAACATTTCGATGACGGCATTGGTGATGTGATAGGGATTTACATCCCTAAAACGTGCTGGTCGGAATTGGTCGCAGAAGGGTTCTGATGCGCCATAACCTCTTTAGGGGGTCATGACCTGGAATATAATGTTTTTTTTATCAAAATAGGGTCATGCCGACCCAGAAATGCGTTCAGAAATATTCTCTGGGTCAATTCTAACCCGGCATTATTTTGTTTTATAATAATGTAGAGGCCTACGGTTTAGGGTTTAGGCTAGGGCAAGATTTTACCCCTTTAATTCTTTCGCAAGAAAACAAGACTGCACGCCAACAAATATTTGAATCGTCTGATGAAACCGACACACGAACTAAGCAATGCTTTCAATCTTATCTATAAAGTAAATTCCTACCCTTTAAGATAGCGAGGTAAAACTATGCATTAAGAGATCAGAGCTATGCCCTCTTATCACCCCTGCCATGAAGAGACGTTGCAAGATTCTCCCGCGCATTTATGATTTACCACGTACGGTCTCTTATAGGTCTCAAGGTAATTTGTACATTTTCAAGACGGCCCCTGATCGGATCATAACTAAGATTGAGCTGACCTCTTAAAGACATTGTCCTTTATCAGACGAATTAATTCACGAATTTTGTCGATGTGGTAAAGGATTTTATGCTGGGCATGCATGGTGGAGAGAGAAATGTTACTCATGTGGGTGCATCATGTAATTGGTTGTTGTTGTTTTTAGTATTTATTTACTCGACAAATATAAAATACAATCAGAGCAGCAGTGGAGAAGAGATTATGTAAAGAAATATTACAAAGAAAGTACATGAACATCAGAGACAAAATAAGTAAACCAGTTAGAAGAATTATAGTGTGCATAACAATACAAATGGCGTGCGTGTACCGTAACGATCAAATAGTTTTATACAAATTGCACAATTGTGATATTTTCCCAAGAGAAATTGTGGATGAAGATAATAACAATAGTGATAATCTTGGAAATATTTCCGTCTTGTTAATAATGTCATTTGGAAGATCATTGTGATTTAATCAGATCCTAATTCTCAAGAGAAAGAAAGCAGTCGCAATGACATGTACAAACACTTTTGGCTAAAAACATCTCAGGATCAAAATGTTCTAGTCTAGTTACAGGCTCTAAAAACGTAGGCTACGGGTCAGAATTGGGTCCGGGTCCGGGTCCCGTGGGCCTGATCCATTTCTGGGTCGGTAATCTTATGACCCGGAATCTCTGTCAAAATACCCTAGATATATGGGTCGAAGTGACGCAAAGTCCGAGTTAAAATCCCAATTTGTAACACTCTCCGGGTCTGCCTGACCTAGTTAAGGATCAGGGCTCTTTGAGACCCGAGTGTAATTTCTACTCAATTTCGATTAACTTTGTTGAGAGGACAACGTGTTATACTCGATGTTTCTTGAGAACTAATTTCAAACAAAGCGGTCTTTCAAAAGATAGCGAGGTACCATTGCTTTAAGATAAATGGCGTAATAAACACGTGTGCTATACTATACGCGTAGTATGAGAAATTTCACTATTGATTGTAATGATTATGTTTTGCAATCATTGCGAATACTCTACTGACTCGTAAAAGGCGTGGTGTGCTTGCATTTGATTTATTTATAAATACATCAAGAATGTAACCTCAGTGTAAATATTTTAAGAAATGTTTCAAAAACAAGTTCATCCATGCATTATTAGGAAACCTATCCGCTGTTTATAGCCCTAATTTTATTTGCAAGATCGTGAAGGTTTTGGCTGTTTGTTGGGGTGATGGGGTGTTTGTTTGTTTGTTTGTTTGTTGGGGTGTTGGGGTGTTTGTTTGTTTGTTTGTTGGGGTACAGTGGGGTGTTTGTTTGTTTGTTTGTTGGGGTACAGTGGGGTGTTTGTTTGTTTGTTTGTTTGTTTGTTGGGGTTTGAGGTGTTTGGGGTGTTTGTTTGTTTGTTTGTTTGTTGGGGTGTTGGGGTGTTTGTTTGTTTGTTTGTTTGTTTGTTGGGGTGTTTGCTTGTTTGTTTGTTTGGGTTATGGGTATCTAGTCAAAGCCATAGCCAATAAGGGCTTTGCCACAAGAGACATTTTAAAAGGAAGCTTTTCATAGCCGCCAAGAGTGGGCCTTGGATACGAGCATCCCTTCTGTCACGTCATCATAACCAAGTGCTTGGTATAGGCTAATTATACTCCGCGTTGGTTTGTACTTTGATGGATTGAAAGGCTTCTATCTTATTTCCGTTTTTTATTTATAATTTTTTTTTTAATCTGGAAAGACAGCTAATAAAGATAAAAATTTACTTTGTCGTCATATCTAACAAAAAGGCTGATTGTGATTTATATTACAGGCCTAATGGGGGCGCTGTTCAGAGTGGCCCGAATGGCAAGCAGTCTCTAAAATCACTTTCTCTCCTTTCACTGTTTTTCATAAATCCCTGGACCATTTTTGACCTGGATACTTGTGCTTGAGCACAAGAGGGCGCCATTTGAGGTAAACTTGAGGCTGTTGTCATTCTACCTGTAATTTATATTCAATTTAGACTGCCTTTCTTACCTTTATATTCTGGATTATATACCTCAGCCGATGGGTATCGCGGTTTATCTGCGAAGTTCAACCCCGTCCTCACCAGCACCTCTCGAGCTGCCTCCCAACCCGTGACAAACACCACCCATCGCCCCTCCATCTTCACGCTGAACACGCTACCGTATTCCTGTGCCAACTCGACCCACTTGTTCAGGAACTCGTCGCCCGTTCCGAAGTCAACCAAACTCCCTAGAAATGGGACCGTCTTTGGGCCTGGTGGAAAGCCATTTTTACCGGGTTGATGGTTCCCCATAGTTGTACAATCAAAAGCTAGTTATAAACAGCATATTTTGCTTGGAAATCCAAATGAACAGTGCATTGGGCTTTATTTGATGCGGTTTAACAACAACCTGATAGCAACCCAGCGGCCTACTCTGTCAACCGGAATCAACCTTGAACCCTCATTATTATTTATAAACCAAACAACAGAGCTTAACCGAACACAATACAAAGAGCATTTTTCTGTGTAGATACACTGAAGCTCAACAAGGGTCACACTTTCTTCGGTTATAGTTTCAACATTGTGCTCGATATGGGGCATGGTGGATTCCCCCCCCCCCCTATTGTGTCTTCATTGTGCGCTTGGAATATCAGGAATTCTGTTTAGGATTTTATTGGGGGAGGAAAAGAGTGTGTTACTGTGTTAAAGTAGGCCTATATGGGAACAATTTAGTTAGTTATGGTACATCACTTCTCAGTAGACACTGGCTCCCTCCCCCTAACAACTTGAGAAACTCTTCCAAACTCTGTTCAGTTAAATGCAGGACTAACCGGCACAAAAACAGTTCCCGCTCCTCCCTAGTTACTTATTTGCTCAATCAACAAATTTAACTGCTTTATCACTTTTTTCTCTGGTTTCTTTTTTCTTTTTATTGTATATTTTGTATTATCTTTGTATATTGTAATCCCTAATGTAATCTTTTAGCCTTGTAAAAAAATTCTTGCAAATTTTAATATGTGATGTATTTTCCTATATACTTTAAACACAATTTAGCCCCTGGGCTGCAATGTTTGATTTTTAATAAACCAATAATAAATTAGGGGAACCCTCTGCCCCATATCTGGCATATTTATGGTTTCGACACAGAAGCCTTTTTCGAAACCACGACCACGTATTGGTCTGAGGCTTTGTAGGGTCCCTCTGCCTAAAACCCGTACCGAAAGCGCACGTTTTCAAAATTACTGATGGAGCCTATAAGGCGACTAGCCCAAGCGTAGAAAACCGTGGTTTCGACAAGAGCCATAGGGCCTAGTGGAAAGTTAATACACCCGCAGATAAGAAATACCCATTTAATTAAACTCAACACGGTATTTGATTTTCATATTGGTAAAACAAAAGTAGACAAGTTTATTTTATTTATTTATTTGTTTCTTATTTTTACCCTGGGGAGACCTCTCAGCAAAACACTGTTTTTCAGAGGTGCCCAGCAGCTTCAAACAAACATTAATACAAAAGAAAATGACAAGAACAAGATAAAAAAAAAAAAAAATTAAGGTAAAAGGCCAAGTATAATATAAGGTCAAAACAAAGCAAACAACACAAAATAAAAACCACAAGTATGTACAATAAAGACAAAGGTTAACAATCTGGGCCAACCAGAAAAAGCTCCACATGTCCCACCTATTAAAGTCTCAAATTTGTGTACTGTGTCTTAAAATTTGCTACAAATAGGGGTCAAGGTATTCTTAAGTGCATTGAATAAGTTGACCCCACGAGCAGCACATTTACGTTTACCCGAAAGTTAGATTTTGGCAGTGGGGAAACTAGATTACCTTGTGAAACCGATCTGGTGTTGTATGAGTGGGCATTGACAGCATAATTAAAAACATTGCATAGTTTGGGAGGCAGTCTGGAAGTAAGACTCTTATAGACTAAAACGGTTAAATGAAAATTTCCATTTCGCTTAAAGGCCCTGTACACTATTGGTAAGATCGAAAAACACAAATGTTAACAGATTCACACACAACTTACATGATTTTAAGTAAGTAATGATTGAAAGGGTTCCTTAAAATATTTCTGCCTAAACTGCTATCGTTTCTGAGAAATGAGTAAAACAATAGTTTTTATCACGCGCGATATTTTGAAAAAACACAGAAAACACATAAAGTCTCTTTTCACTATTTTCTCGAGATGTCGATGACCAATTGAGCTCAAACTTTCACAGGTTTGTTTGTTCATGTGGACACTGATTTTGAGCTGTTACCAAAAGTGTACAATACCTTTAACGACTGCCACCCAAGAGTAGATGAAATAATGTGTGTGGGGATCTCTGGGGGAGACCAAAGATAGCTCTACCAGCACTGTTTTGGATTGTATCAAGTTTAGTATGAAAAACTTTGGCCGAGTTGCCCCAATATACAAACAGCATCACAATAATCGAAATGAGGAAGAATCCGAGTTTTGTGTAACAAGTTACTACGCGCCACGCCGCGACAGCTATCAACCAATAATAGGTCTCCCTTTGACCTCAGTGAGGGCGCTGTTTGAGCTTATGACGTCATACAAAATGGCTCTATCAAATAAAATAGTACATGTATCAAAATATTAATATCCACCATACACGTGTTTCAGGGGTGTCAGGGAGGTGTACGCGGAAGGGATAAGGTTCTGACAATGCACGGGAAGTTGGGTGGTGTGGAAAGTTCAACGGCACCCTCTAAACCCGTGGTCCCCACCTCAACCCCTTGGCAATTACACACGGTAATGATACACTGATTAAAAGTACCAAACAAGAAAAATAGAAAGATCAAGATAATTGAAAATGTACTACATGTACTTCATCACAAAGGTTTTTTACTCACACATGTCCAATCTTTCTGATCATACCCAGATAACATCACTATGTTGGGCCAATGTAGCACCGACGAAACGGTTTTATTGGGCCAATGTCGATCACGAATATTGTACTTTTGCTAATCGGCGTTACATTGGACCAACGTTAAAGCTAGGCAAACGTTGGCCCAACATCAGCCCCACTATTATGACCTTAACATTGGACCTTTGTAGGGCCAACCAAATGGATGCATTGGGTCATTGTTGAATAACAATATTGGCCCAACGTAGTTTTGCAACAGTGTTTGTAATGTCAAAAATTATACTAATAGTTGTTAGCTAATAAATGACAATAAATCCCAGCCAGCTGTTTGAACTATTCAACATGGTGGTCTAAATATGAATAATTCCCCGATACAAACTAAAATACAACATGGTCCAACGTAGTCCAACAATGTGATACTTCCTACCTAGAGCCAACATTGGCCCGATGTCCGAAACAAACATAATGCCAACGCCGATCACAGCGATGTAATGCCAACGCGGGGGGCAACGTCAAAAGCTGACACAATGCCAACACCGACGTTGCTGACCAAAAGCCGACGTTGGCCCAATGTATGAATGGTATCTGGGTACCTATGTTAATGTCTGTAATTGTATTCACTTATAGACAACCAAACAGTACCTCTCGAACTTCTGCTGAATCAATAATTGATTGGTTTCATTAATGCAATGAAAATCAAAAAATAGTTGATCCAAGGGTTTGTTTAGAAAACTATAGGTGGGGCCGGTGCACAGGCGATTTTGTCCCCCGGGGATTCTGTCCCCCATTTGGCAAATATTTTGTAGAAATTTCGTCTGATAGCGCCCTCGTTTGACTCAACTTCCTTCAGCCTATGTTAATCCTTTGGGGACATACATGTACACTTCGGACAGATAACACCGGGACTATCCCCACACACGTCGACAGTGCTATAATGTGCTTTATCAAATTGTAGAGACTTTTAGTTTTTTGTTTTCTAATGGAAAGATGGAAGTATAAATATTCAGTTATCACCATAAACAATTTTACCAACTATAAATTTTCAGCGAAATCATTGAAAATTTATCGTGGCATCTTTTGGTAATAAAGTAATAAAGGCTTACTGCTGTAGAGGTAGTGAAACCTATCATGCATATTATAATATTGAGTAGTCTATAAACCAATTATTTAAAGGAAAAATGTAAATTTCCACCTCCTAGACGCTGAGCTGTAAAGGCTTTTGAATAGCAGACAGCCGTTAGTCTAAAAGGTCTACAGGATTGGTATAATATAAGGATAAAAAGCATCATTATTAATTTTGGTCTGAAAGCTTATTGATTATGAAGTTCAAACTAGAACTATTTTTTCTGTGAAATATTTCTCTCTGAATTAAAGTCAAATTTGAGAAAACTGCATCTGAAACCTAACAAAACGCACTAGCTGATTTAAAAATAGAACAATGTGTTTACATGCGGGAAATTGTGCGTGTTTTTTTTTTGGACTATTTTCTCCTGAATCACACAACGGATTATAAGCACAAATTTTGTACAGGCTTCTCATTTCATTATGGTTGATCAAACAAAACATGAACACTGTCTCCAACTATTTTGTCAGCTCTACCAATCATGTAAAATACCTTTAACATAATTTACTTCTGTCTTATTCAATATTTAGGCCTAGACCAGTTTCAAATTCTGTATTCCAGAATCTGTCATGAATCAGCAGGTGTTTTTTGTTTATCTCTCTCTGATCATGAAAACATTTGCAGTGTGCATCCCCTTTCAGTTTATAGTGGAGTCTAAATCAGCTGAACGGAGCTCTGAGAGCTCTCAAGATGTGTCTTCTCTTTTTGTTACAAGACTTTTTCTTGGAGGCACACGTCATCCACTTACAGGTGCCGTCATCGCACGACGGGGAACACGTCATCTGCTGAACTAACATCAACTCTTTCTTACGATACATCACACAGCCTTGTCCCAACAGCGCCCCCTTTAGGTCGCCGAAGCATCGCTGGGGCTCCTCCTGGCTACCGTAACATCTCACAATCTAATAATAGATAAAGTTGAACAATCATTACTTACAACGGGAAAGTCACGTATGGTCAACGAAGAGAAAATTTCTCCTCTGCAGATGTTGAACTAGTTATTGGATATCTCGAGGTAGAGACCATCAGCGCCGTAGTCGTGTTCTTGTTGAATGTTTTGTACATGTTTTATATATGCACTAAAACTAAGTGAAACTTCGTCTTATTTCTTCATTTCCTTGTGAACGAATCAAAATGGTGTAGTTTTGGTTATGTGCTGATCAATCTAAAGGCATGTACACGTTTGGTAATTTTACTCAAAATATATATTAGCATAAAAACTTACTGGTAACGAGCAACAGAGAGCTGTTGCTAGTATAAAACATTGTAAGGAACGACTCCCTCTGAAGTAACGTAGTTTTCGAGAAAGAGGTAATTTCTCACTAAAATAATAAAAGACTTCAGGCCTGAAGCCTTTTATTCCTATCTGAAAGCACACAAATTTGTACAACAAGGGTGTTTTTTCCTTTCATAATTTTCTTGCAACTTCGATGACCAATTGAGCCCAAATTCTGACAGGCTCGTTATTTTATGCATTATGTTGGGATACACCAAGTGAGAATACTGGTCTTTGACAATTACCAAACGTGTTCAGTGCCTTTAACTCAAGTCTCTTTGCATAAAATATCATAATAGAATTTACTCAAAAGACAACTCCTTCAAAACTGAAACCTTCTTGGCTGGATTCAGAGACATAACACTCTCAAGAAGCTCACATCGATTGCCCAACAGCTCATTACTGATTATTCGATACTAACAGCCTATAATCGAATATATTGATCCTAATTATAGACTGACCTGACATTGGCAACTATTAGCGTAGGCACCCGTCAATCCATGTCTCTGTTGGTCAGAGAGTCTACGTCGGATTTTGAACCACGAACATCCTAACATGAAGTTCAGTTGATTCTCCACAAAGACATGTTTGCTAAAGTGTAATAAACTCGCGCATGGACCGATGCCTGTAGGAACGTTCTGCAAATGGACGAATCCTTCGAAATAAAACAGGCGATCATAAAATAGGTTAACAGTGGAACTGTAGTACATGTTTTTGTTGTTTTCAAAACACTTCCACGTCATTATGTCTGTGTGATTTTGTGTTTACGTCATGTTTACTTCATGACAGGGTTGTTTTTGGTGTGCGCCTTTGTGCGCATGTTTGTTTGATTTTGGCTGAATAAAGAATAAGAATAAGGACAATACTTTGAATGAATTTGCAATAATTATTCAGGTATATGTCATTTTGACGGCATTTTTAACGAAGAGGAAGCAGCTACATTCCAATGGGAGACTTTCGAACGCTAGGTGACAGCAGACACTGAATGTAAATTTACATTGTTTTTGTACTTCTGAGCATGCGCATATTTCTCAAAAGCTTAATTACCCGGTAAATCTGCTGCCACCTTGCGTCTCAAAGAGTCCCCCATTATTACCTGTAAATACATACGATTTCCGTAGAGCAATGGCCAAATGAGATGCATTTTCACTGGTAACCAGCACCACAGTGTTCCCTTGTTTTACCAAACGCCTCCCCTTGTAGACTTGCTTGACTTTAACGACTAGGACGGTGACATTGGTTGGTATCGATGCAGGTGACTGGGATGGCGGTATGAAAACGTGACGTTCTTGAAGTGATAAGCAAGACTTCGTTATCCTTAACACCTTACCAGCCAAAACTATTTGGAAAAAACAGTCCCATGTTTTTTGTTGTTTTTTCTAACAGTGAGTTCGATTTGTTTTTAGTGAGGCCGAAATTTAAGGAGATTTTGCATTATGTAAGATGACAATTTGGGAGATTTGAATTGTCAAAGCGTTGTCAGTTGTGGTTTTAATTGATCTAATCTATAAACAATTCTTTTCCGTATCAATCCAAGCATGCATAACGACACTGAGTTTCTGTTTTATGAAACTTGAAGGTCAAGTATAAGAAAGGTGTATTATGTTTTGCTGTAAGAGTTTTGCGAGCGAACGAGTTTTAAAAACAACAAGATTAATCAAAAACCGCCTTAATGATTTGTAATTATTGTTATAACAAGGAACCATGAAATAGTTGAGATTGACTAATCCCCATCGTTTGCATTCAAATTCACTCTCGACTCTTGCGAACTTGAAGAGTTGAAGTACATGGCTCTTCTAGTGCGTATGAACCTTATCAATGACGTCATCACGCCGTCATTTTAAAGGCACTGAACCCCGTTTGGAAATTGTCAAAGACCAGTGTTCTTACTTGGTGTATCCCAACATATGCATAAAATAACAAGCCTGTGAAAATTTGGGCTCAATTGGTCATCGAAGTTGCAAGAAAGTGATGAAAGACCCTTGTTGTACAAATTTGTGTGCTTTCAGATAGGAATAAAAACTTCTTGCAAGAAGCTCTCTTTCTCAAACTACGTTACTTCAGAGGGAGTCGTTTCCTACAATGTTTTATACTATCAACAGCTCTCCGTTGCTTGTTACCAAGTAAGTTTTTATGCTAATATTTGTTTTGAGTCACCAAACGTGTACGATACATTTAATAGAGTTAAAACGATGGTGAAACAATGGGAAACGCGCACCTGTATACGCGTGGTGCAGAAGGTGAGCCAAAGGGCAACCCGCTTCTTTTGACCTCTAGTCGAGGGCGCCCTACTCAAATGACGTCATGTGCATTACAAGTGAAGATATATGGTATGACACGAGACAACCTTACAAGGCAATTAACAAAAATCACAATATCAAAATTTACATAGGGCTCACTGGGATAGCTGTAAGACACATTTTTATTATTATTATACATTTTTTTTTTGCAGTACAGTTGATTGCCTCTGAAGTTTCCTGTAAACATTGTCCAATGTGACAATATTGCCTTTACAGAAAAGTAATTACATTAACATAATAATAACAATAATAGCATTTGTAGAGCGCCATCTATCTAGTAAGACTTTTCAGGGGCGCTATTCTAAACAAAAATGGCAGACGGCTCGACACAAACATCCTCAAAAATATTGATTGCTAACTAATTGCACCACACAATGAAGTTTGTACGGGTAACCGAATAAAACAAAAAAGAAGGGTTCTATGCACAAAAGAGCGATGGGAATCAATATTACAATGTCCATGTATAGCTGCATTATTTACCACCAATGTACTCTTACTTACCAAAATCCGCTTCACAAAACATTTCTTGGGGATGCTTACGAACAAAAAAATCAGTTTCTCCATGGGCGGCGATATAACTGCAGTTGGTTTGCTTGGTATACCAGCTACAAATGGCTATAATAAGCCACAGTAGAAGCATTGTTGAGGTTGTGCACGGTTGTGTTGGGGTATAATACCAGTTGTGAGTCCGTCTGTACGTTCTCCTTCATTGGTGAAAATGAGAAGTGAAGACAAAATCTGTGGTTTTTATAAGTAATGTGGGGTTGCAGTTATCGCTTTGATCGATAAGCCCTTCCGCTCGCTGATGGGAATTATAGTTGGAGGGTTGTTGACGATAACGAGCGTGCCCATCCTGGGATCCGTAACGGTAATTGATACAACGGTTCCGAACCGCACAGTTTCTTATCTGGATTCGTCTTCTATTTTTGTTGTTGCCCTAACTTGTGACCAACAACACCAACGGTGTTCTGATGCCACAGCCGAAATATCCAAGGATCAGTCGGCAAGAAGCCATTTTGAGATATGGTGGACACTATGACACTATGTCTGAGTGTGTACACTCAAGCCAAACAGTGCACTCCTATAGTGTCCACCATTATCTCAAAAAGTCTAATGTTGCTTTAATGGTTTTTGTCATAAGGTCATAAGATAATTGTTCGTAAAACGTGAGTGGTGTCCCGCCCAAACTACTTTAATATGAGGGACCTCTGAAAAAGCTCCGTCGTCCTGATACTTGTTTACTGAAACAATGAGCTGACTAAGTATTGCTACTATCACAGAGAACCCGCGTTGTTGATCTACTAGGCGTCCCCTTTCGTTTTATGTCAATCAATTCGTGCGATCAAGTGTGGTGGGGAAAACTGCTGGTAAAAGTTTGCCGGTTTGCCCCTCTTGATTTTTATCGTTTGCTTGATTATTTAATGAGCATTGCTCCAGCCAACCAGCGGTTCAAATCGCCAAAATGGAATGTGTTTTGCCCAATGGCGGTTAAAAGTGAGATGTCTGCGTAGTGATTGTAAATCAGCCGTAGGCTTATACAAATAATTTGTCATTTTCTGGTAAAACCGCATCATATTATAGAGAGGGACCCGTTTGGTTGCAACGCCCCGTGGTGCGTAGACTTGATTTCAAGTCTAAGCTTGCGGTTATTTCTCTGCGTCAGCCACGCAGAATTCCCCCGCAGATTTTCTATCACGCGCTCTAACTCGCAATCTCAGACTTGACCCTCTCGTGTATACGGGATATTCATTTATTCACTACTGACATTTACATAACAACACTATGCCAGAGAGATGCTCCATCAGGAGACCACAAAACTCCCGTTTTGCGTCTATTCCAAATAGGATGAAATCGCTTCAGCATTTTCTGTAAAATCAAGCCATTGCTTTTATTTTATAGTGATTTTGTACGTGCAGTACGCTATATATAATTTATACATAAAATAGCACAAGATTTAATCTCAAAATGTTGAAAAAGAAACATGACAAACAACCTGATCCTTACTAGACGAAAAATTATGATACCTTTGATTTGAATGGTATCGTCCAAAGATTTTCCCAACGTTTTTTACGTATTTTGAATAAAATAACTAGAATCACTTTGTTTTTTGTGTTTCCAAACTGTAAGTTGAATCACCGAGCAGAGACAGATTAGTTACAAGTGCATCAATGTTGTATTTCCTACTATTATCCCGTGGTATAAACGGTTAAGTTTGAATGTGCATTTTATTAAGGGCCTCGGAGATTCTGACCAATCAGAGTGTTCCGTCCACTTTTGAACTAATTCGCCATAGGGTGTGTACAAACCGACGAACAATGTTCCCAAGTCTGTGATTGTAGGTTCAAGACGGAGGTTTATCCACAAGAGGGCGCTGTTTAAAAACCACGATCACAGACTTGGAACCAAGTCTACGTGGTGCGTTGTTAGCACATTCTGACAAGCTTCTTCCATAGGTTTGGTGAGTTTATTGTATAGTAGGTTTTTGCTAAATTATTCGCCAAAATGAGTGCAAAAAACAGTCTTTGGGGTAATCCACCATCACACCTTCAACAAACATCTGCAGAAATACGATTTCACAGCGCGCAATTTTTAGGGGAGCTGCATGATGCTCAGTACTATACTACGTAATCACACACCAAAGAGTTTTAAGGGGGTTGTTTTGTATTTTGTTCAACCTATGCAGTGATTTCATTGGCCATTACGTAGGCCTACTACTTTTTTTGCCCGTGCAAAGGCTTGTTTTATCAACTCTGTGGCAAAAAACAATCAACGGGAGCTATCTTTTTGGATGAGGGCGTTTTCCAAACTTCTGAAAAGGCAATGTTTTGGAAGAGGACCCCAAAAAACGTTACCTTTGGTTTCTTTCATCACAGGACTCAGGAAACTGAGTACTGAGTATACATAGGGCTTAATATATTATTGGTGATGGGTAAAACCAAATAATAAGAAGTTCTTTTTAGAACCAAACTATCTCAACAGATATTTGGGGGGTTTCTTTATCCGAAATTACTCTTTTAGTGATGACATTAAGCCGTTTTTAGTCCGAGAAACCACACAAGCAACTGATAAACAACTGCTTTAAGAAAGTTTTGTAGCCGAGTTAAACTTTTGACTTTTTTACCAAAGAAATGGACAATATTATAGGTTCTATGGGATCAACATTTCGTCATGGAAAAAATGGGAACAAAATAATGAGGGATCGGTTCAACGGGTTTCTAGTAGGCCTACCGGTATGCACAACAAAAAATATTGAACTGTTTACCGGTTTATAAAGACATCAACGGCGAAACCGTGTCCGGAACGGCGACTTCGGCTAGAGCTACGGCTGTTGCTAAGGGTGTTGCTAAGGACGTCCTAACGCATGATGACGCGGAAATCTAGCCGTAGCTCTAGCCGAAGTCGCCGTTTCGGACACGGCCGGCCTAAGACTGGATACAAGGGTTCAGAATTTTTAAGAACATATATTGCACCATTTGGAGGAACCTCCATGATTGCACTGTTCCTTTAATTCAATCAAGCCAGCAGGTTTCAGCAAAAAGCTTTTACTTAATAGAAACAAATGCCACCCCTTGAAAATTTGATTTTTTTTACTCGGAACATGGATAGGTCCATGCTCGGATAGACGAAGTGAAGAAGCCAACACGGGCAGAGCCGTATATTGGGAGAGTTGCGACATAGAGGGACCAGTTTTTTTGGTCACGTGGTTGCTGGGCGCCATTTTCGGTCCAAAAAACACAGCTAGGAACAACAACAACGATCAACTAGCTGCGCTAAGCTCGACACGGACGGTCTGTGTACGATCGACGACAACAACAAGGAACGGGACCAAAGACTCGCAAGCAAAATGCCGGGATGAAGTGCTTGGGGTTGCACTTTATAACTGGCTTGAAGATGTATCGGTTCCCATGGGATAAAGCGATGAGAGAAGTTTGGGAAGTGAATGTGAAGCGGAGCAACCAACTGGCATCCTTACTCCCCTTGCTCAAATTCATGCCTTTGTGAGGTAAGTATAGAGTAGTACAGTAGGCCTAGGCCTATAAACTTAACTAATAACTGGGGCACTGTAGGCCTACTCCTTAATTGTTTTTATTTTGACAACAATTAATCTGCAGTCGTCAATTGTTTTTTTATTAAAAGAGTACATCACCCCAGTTATTGCTAGGTACGTCGTTATAAACTAACAATCCATCGGCGAAATTAGTTGGTCGATGGTGTCGTATTTCCATCATCAGAATCAGATTAACTTTTGTCCCGCGATGGTTATTTATTATTTTAATGATAAAATAATACATGGTTAACGATAGTTTCCGTTACAGTGCCTGGTGCCAAGACCGCAGGCTGGGCTTGTTTTATTGCACTGGAATTAGACGCATTTAAAAAAAAATGTACCAGAATCAAAATGAGAAAAAATACACAGTTTATTGTACATTAAACGGTTTTTATTTTAATAAGCACCAACTGACTATAATAAACTATTTATCTCAGTTTACTTTATGTTATGGGCAAGTGTATGTATAAGGTCTTGGGTCTATACTTCGATACTTGACAACATAATAGAATAATATGTATCACTAAATCCATACTCAATAACATGTCAATAAGTCTACTTTTGAACATAATTTGTTTGAATTAAAGATACTTTTTAGTAACACAGTGAGTTATTGCGAACTGACAGAAAGATAAAACAGACTGCAGTCCCAACCATTTTCCTTCACCGGAAAGTTTCCAAACTGAGGAAGTCGCCCCAAAACAGACATCATATGCCCACCATGACATGCATGATGAAAGAAGGTAGCAAATCAACATCAGCAGAGCATTCATACTCTGCAGCATCACAATGATCACCCACTGAAAATTGTAAATAAAACTAGAAGTAATAAACAACAATTGTATTCCTAAATATATATTTTTCAAATTGTTCAGTTGTTACTCACTTTTTGTAACTAATACAAAGCACTTCAGATTGACACACAGTTCTCTTGGTATAGCAGCAATTTTCTTGTACTACTACCATTGAGAGCGGATGTGAGTGGTTTGATTCCACTGGTGCTTAGTTCAGGATTTGTGAGTTACAAATTGCAGCATGGGGTAAAGAAAAGAAAATGGTGCATGACGACCGAAGAGTTAAGTTTTAGGTGACTTATGTTCAACTTTGAAGATTTTTGTTCATTCTAAATAAGGTTTGCATGTCTTTTCCATTTGTTATTAACATTTTTGCAGTTTTGTTAACAAAATATTTGTCTGTTTATGATTTCCACACCTTGAAGCTACTGGTAAGTTATTTCGGTATTTTTGTAAATTTGGCCACTTCTAATTGTATTTGTTGTTTACAGATTGAACTTGTTATGAACAAATTCTAGCAATACAATTTCAAACAAATTTCCTCCATAAATATTTACCTGAATGTATTTTCACAAGCAGCTACAATATGGTTTGAATCCCAAGATATGACAACTTTTCTTGATACTCACTAGATCTTTTTGTTTAACCTGGTGAGTTTCATATGAAACTTTAACCAGAAAATCTATAAATAAAAAATAAAAACATGAAATAAACAAATTGTTGTTTAATTCTCTCAGCTCACTCCCACCATCCTTGTAATTTATTGTACATTTGTTTGTGTTTTAGAATGTTTAATGTGGTTTCTCGTGTCCCCCTGGATGAGTGTGCTTTTTGCTCTGCAATATCTGATGTGCCTTGTATGCTTCTTGGAAATATTCAGTTTACAAATAGTGACATCAAAAATAAGTAGTATAAATTAAAATAAAATAAAGATAATTTAAAGCAATTAATTTAAAAATTCAAAACAGAGAGCACTCAAAAAAAGAAAAAAGAACAATAGGGAAATAAATTATTTTGTATAAATTGAAATCAGCAAAAAGCTGGAGACAAGAATTAAAAAGGGATTAACTAACGCAGATTTATGTAAACAAAAATGGGGGACTGCATTTAGAAGGCTAAGCATACAATGAATGGAGGACTGTTTATATCTGGAAGTTCTGGTTTTGGGAATATCTAGTTACTGTTGACTGTGAAGAAATGAAATGAAATTTGCATAGAATTTCTGATTTACTTTTTAGATTTGGCTTCATCATGTCATTCACACAATATTCAACCACACAAGACTGTGAATCAATGTGAGACTGTTCATTCATGTAAGAATGATACATTGTACATTTTAGGTTTTGCTTTTTAAATGTTGTCATATTGTCTTACTAGATCACATGTAATGTAGTTCATTCATGTAAGAATGATACATTGTATTATTTTTAGGTTTTGCTTTTTAAATGTTGTCATGTTGTTTTACTATCACATGTAATGTAAGTGGCAATACCTGTTTGTGGAATGGAGAATATTTTACATTATCAAAATTATCTGTGTTTATATTTCTCATCTCATTTAGGGCATGATGTATGTCCTTGTGTATTTTCAAAACTACAAAAATTAAAGGGAATCTTATGGGTCAGGGGTTTTGTGGGTCAAGGGTTGTTGCGATAATCGTAAGGTTCCTAAATCTGTTAATACGTTATCACAACTAGGTCAGAGGCAGCAAAACAAAAGTGAACTACATGTACTACACTGGTGGTAGTATCACAGTCGTTAGTACGCAGGTATGCAGCCCCCTCTATTACTATAGTATTTGTTATCTAATTTACTTAGTCAAGAAGAAACTTCATAAACTTGATCAAGCCAAGACTAATTTAAGGTAATGGGTCACCAAAGTTTTCAAAATTTTCACCATCGTACAAACTTACAAAGAGACTGCATGCGACTATTTGATAATTAAATATTGTGCTCAATTTTGAATGAAAATTGTTGAAAGGTTTGGACGGTCCCTGAAGTAGGAGGGCTTAGAGATAGACAAAGACTGTATTTAGAGCCTAGTTAGAGTGGTTATGTTTTTAAAACACAGTTTGAGTTTCGTAAGTTCTAACTTATTGAGGAGAACCCCAGCATGAAATTCAAAGCAAACCAAAATAATCATTGTAAATCCTGCATTTAAAAAAAAAAATGTTTTGCCTTGCTACATTATTTTGTTTGAATTTGTCCCTGTTCATAAAAATGTAAATATTGTAAAATATAAAATGTTCCTGTAGGCCTACATGTTATTGTTAATTATAATAAATATGATGAGCATGAACAATGCATCAGTTATTAAAACTTCAACAATTAGAGAAATGACATGGTCTACATGTAATTGTTTCTGTCTGAACCATGTGTTGCAGTAGTTGCGATAATCGTAACCCTCCATCCTCCCGACGGTCGGGAGGATGGAGGGTTACGATTATCGCAACCGGACCGGAGGCCAACATGGAGTTTTGCATACAGAGTCAAACTCAAAACAAACTTTTCACGTGCATAAAACTTATAAGCACAAGAATCTTAGTAGAAGATTGGACGAATTTATTTGTCTACCTAAATGACAGATTCCCGCTGATCTGCTCAAAACTAAAGTAGTATCTTTGTTTTTACAAAAAAATATAACATATGGATTATCTCGTGTGCCAGCAAATTGCGGTCGTCCGAGTCGTAGACGCGTTTTTCATGCTAAACTCGTTTCATTAGTCTTGTCCTGTGTTCGCGGTACGTCGCGCACACGCGTCGTTTTGGACACAAAATGGCTTCTAATCGCAAGTTGTCGCAACTCTCCCAATATACGGCTCTGAACACGGGGCTCTTAGGGCGCCACCAAGAATTGGGCATTGACGATCGACAACTACTTGTTGACATACTGACATATCAGAGTGATCTAATGTATGACTTGCTGTGTACGCATGATTTGTTGGACGACGCAGGGAAGCTGCTGCAATCGGCGCTGGTGGCCAGGTAATATACATTGACTAGATCCTTCATTTCCTGTACTGTGCAGAAACTTCCTCCGTTGAATTATAGGTAAAAAGGCATTTCTCATATGTTTGTTGTGGAATGGTTAAGACTCGGATTGTCCTTGGTTTCTAATATTTTTCAATCTAGAACTAGAAGTAAACAAACGTTTTTTAAATTAAAGGCATCGTACACGTTTGGTAATTGTCAAAGACCAGTGTTCTCACTTGGTGTATCCATGGAGGTAGCTATTCCTACCTCCATGGTGTATCCCAACATACGCATAAAATAACAAGCCTGTGAAAATTTGGGCTCAGTTGGTGATCGAAGTTGCAAGAAAATGATGAAAGAAAAACACCCTTGTTGTACAAATTTGTGTGCTTTCAGATAGGAATAAAAACTTCTTGCAAATGCAAGAAGTCTTTCATTATTTTTAGTGAGAAATTACCTCTTTCTTGGAAACTACGTTACTTCAGAATCAGAGGGAGTCGTTTCTCACAATGTTTTATACTATCAACAGCTCTCTGTTGCTCGTTACCAAGTCAGTTGTTATGCTAATATTTTGAGTAATTACCAAACGTGTACAGTGCCTTTAATGCAAGCAATTAGCAAGGATGTTATGTAAAAAGAATTAAATTTGTAAAAAATGTCGTATCCGACTGGCAGTGCCACTTATTTTTAGGTCAAATTATAATTTCCCTTACCTGTCCAGAAAGGTTTACGGAGGGGGGGGGGGGACAGAGAGAGGGATCGGGCAGTACCTGCGGTCGTACCGTATCGTGGTACTACTAGTACTGTACTACTACTAGCTACCTGTCCAAAAAGGTTTACGGGGGGGAGGGGGGACAGAGAGAGGGATCGGGCAGTACCTGCGGTCGTACCGTATCGTGGTACTACTAGTACTGTACTACTACTAGCTAAATGTCCAGAAAGGTTTACGGGGGGGGGGGGGGGACAGAGAGAGGGATCGGGCAGTACCTGCGGTCGTACCGTATCGTGGTACTACTAGTACTGTACTACTACTAGCTACCTGTCCAAAAAGGTTTACGGGGCACAGAGAGAGGGATCGGGCAGTACCTGCGGTCGTACCGTATCGTGGTACTACTAGTACTGTACTACTACTAGCTAAATGTCCAGAAAGGTTTACGGGGGACAGAGAGAGGATCGGGCAGTACCTGCGGTCGCATCAGATCGTGGTACTACTAGTACTGTACTACTACTAGCTAAATGTCCAGAAAGGTTTACGGGGGGGGGGGGGGGGACAGAGAGAGGGATCGGGCAGTACCTGCGGTCGTACCGTATCGTGGTACTACTAGTACTGTAATACTACTAGCTATCTCTGCTAACTGCAGATGTCAAAATGGAGTACAAGTATAACGCCCCAGTTACTGGGTCTACAAACAACAACTGTCACTAATAAATAATATCAGTATTGATCAGTGACAGCTAGCCCCAAAGATGCATTTTGATTACTCATACATTGCCATTGGAATACTCCCTACCCTAGTCCTAGCCCACTTTGCCAGTTTCGGCTGTTAATGGCTCTCTTAGAATTGGTCTTCCCCTCACCATGCCCAAAACGCTACGTTTACAAAGTTGTGTGCCACACAGACACATGCAATTCATGCCTCATGTGGTGTCTACGGTGTGTAAAATAGTCACCTCCTACATATTCATGACCTGGGCAGCCCTCTTGCAATTTCACATAGAGCCAGCTAAGGGATACAGAGGAAGTCCAGGGCCAAGGGATACAGAGGAAGTCTAGGGCCAAGGGATACAGAGGAAGTGGCCAAGGAATACTGGGGAAGTCCGGGGCCGAAGGATAGGCCTACATGTACATAGGAACTCCAGGGCCAAGGGATACAGAGGAAGTCCAGGGCCAAGGGATACAGAGGAAGTCCAGGGCCAAGGGATACAGAGGAAGTCCAGGGCCAGTGGATGCAGAAGAAGTCCAGGGCAAAGGGATACAGAGGAAGTCTAGGGCCAGGGGAAACAGAGGAAGTGGCCAAGGAATACAGGGGAAGTCCGGGGCCGAAGGATAGGCCTACATGTACATAGGAACTCCAGGGCCAAGGGATACAGAGGAAGTCCAGGGCCAAGGGATACAGAGGTAGTCTGGGGCCAAGGGATACAGAGGAATTCCAGGACCAAGGGATATGAGGAAGTCCAGGGCCAAGGGTTACAGAGGAAGTCCAGGGCAAAGGGATATGAGGAAGTCCAGGGCCAAGGGATACAGAGGAAGTCCAGGACCAAGGGGTAGTGAGAAAGTCCGGGGCCAAGGGATACAGAGGAAGTCCAGGGCCAAGGGATACAGAGGAAGTCCAGGGCCAGGGGATATGAGGAAGTCAAGGGCCAAGGGTTACAGAGGAATTCCAGGGCCAAAGGATACAGAGGAAGTCCGGGGCCAAGGAATACAGAGGAAGTCCGGGGCTAAGGGATACAGAGGAAGTCAAGGGCCAAGGGATACAGAGGAATTCCAAGGCCAGAATTCAAAACTTTACTGAAATGTAAGAATTCATTTATAAATTATATCCCCATCCTGCTTGTTTTTCTAGGAGTGCAAATTTTAACAACTTTAACTTTTAACTTTTAACAAAATATTTTGTTTGCCCCAACCTTATTACAACCCTTTTTCCCAGCATCTTAAAGGAAACAAAACTATTTTTTGGTTGGCCTTAGGCCTATTATAAATGCAAACCTACAATGAGTAAAAAGCAAAAATAGCAGATGTTTAAAATGTTATTTTATTTTTCAGAAACCATGAAGATTCTTGTATCGTGTAGATTTTTTCGGACAGGAGTCGTGTTTGTAGTTATCACAGTTCTAACCTACGTGTTATTGAATCTGTATTTTAACATTTCAACCGTGAATAGTCGCCATGGTGGTGTCCATCAAATTAGGTAAGCTCATAGTAGTTACAGAGATCTGTCAATTTTCAATTTTTGTGTGGTGTTGCCACTTTGTTTTTCTCCCATCTAAAACAACTTTAACCACTTCGCTTCATAAGACACAATAACGTGTAAATCTCTTGCGCAACACGCAGCGGTGGTGTCATAAACTGGCATTCGAGTTTCTGTGCGGGTTTGGCAATAGTGCGTCAACACGCCACCTGTGGTGAGGCACTCTAGCGGATTGCTGGTACACAGGTGACTGTTTCACGGACTCGCTGTGGTCATGGTTCCCCTGGATTGTGCCTAATGCCTTTGTCAAAGACCTGTTCCTTTCACATACCAGCCAAGATTGTTTAAAGACAGATTATACTGCTTTGTCATGAGGCCTGTCATCTCTCTGTGGGATGCTGACGGTTCGACCAGACGTGGGTCGATGATCGGTCGTTACGTAACGGCTTTCAACGGTCTGATTGTGCTTTAGAAACACGACAGTAAACAAATCTGAGCCAATAAAATTGGTAAACGTCAATGAGAAAACGTTGTTATTTAAAGGTACCATACACGCTTGGTAATGACTCAAAATATATATTAGTATAAAAACTTACTTGGTAACAAGCAACTGAGAGCTGTTGAAAGTATAAAACATTGTAGGAAACGACTCCCTCTGAAGTAATGTGGTTTTTGAGAAAGAGGTAATTTCTCACTAAAATAAAAACTTCTTGCAGAAGTTTTTATTCCTATCTGAAAGCACACAAATTTGTACAACAAGGGTGTTTTTTCTTTCATCATTTTCTTGCAACTTCGATGACCAATTGAGCCCAAATTTTCACAGGCTTGTTATTTTATGCATATGTTGGGATACACCAAGTGAGAACACTGGTCTTTGACAATTTCCAAATGTGTACGATGCCTTTAAGATGTCCAAACTGACTTTCATTGACAAAATCAACTATTAATGGCTAGAAGAAAGAAAAAAAAAGTGTTTTGATTGAACTTAATTCCGCACTAGGTAATAGGAAAATGATTTTTAATCCCTAAGCGAACTGGTTAAAGCCGTGTCCAAATAAAGGGACTTCGGATATGGCTATTGCTCGCTATGGAAGCAACCTTGAAAAATAGACCTTTGCTGAGATCTGGATGTAGCCGTACTCACCAATTTAGACTATGACTTAACATTATTTTTCTGAAAGTGAAAACAGTCTGATCCCTAACCTATGGTTAGTTTTGGCAGCCATTAATCTGTATTTGTTATTGGACTTGGTATGGTACCGGACCAACCAACAATTACTTCCAAAACATTGTACAGCTGTCAGTGTTTTTATCAGACATTATTATCAGATTTATATGCCCGGCCTGGAAAATGCAATCATTTCCATTTCCCATGGTAATTCGCTTCCCATATCAATTATCATTACTTCCTCCAGAGAGCTATTTCTTATCAGTGACAGATCTAAAGGTATGTTCACACGAGTAGCTAACTTCGCTGCTAGCCAACAGCAGAAATGTTTGACTGTGCGAAAGAAAAGTTAGCTAACTTCGCTGCTTTAAACCACTGCTTAAATACAAAAGTTAGCAGCAAAAACGTCTGCTGCTAACTCAACTTAGCAGTGGAATTTGATACTTTAGCCACAGATAGGGAATTTAAAGCGGCAGTGCTTTTTTCTTGTGACTGTAACCATGGAGGTAGGAATTCCTACCTCCATGCTGTAACTGACCTCAGCTGTAAACATGATTTCAGGTCAATCTTATTTATGATGCTGTGTATTTTTTCTCCTGGTGGAATTGGCATGCATTTTTCTCATCAGTTGCTGCTGAAAATCTTTAGGTTTTAAATTTAAGTTAATATCATCTGTATTCCCTGTAACAGCTAAATTATACTCATACATGTAGCACGGCAAGAGAATAAAGACGAAAGAATCGGACGTGCTAGGATCGGGGTTCGAATCATTATCTGAACGATCTGAAAACGTTTGTATATGGCCTAACCGGTTGTATAACTGGACAAGCAATCAACCTCCTTTCCATGGACAACGCTTGCCATGTGTCATCCCCTCTTTATATTGATCGTCAATTGTAAGCCATGCTGGGGGGAAAGGGCATGGTGACATCGTAAATGAGGACAAAATTGTAGCATCCAACCAAGTTGATGACATAATGTCTCAGTGACAAAGAGCAGACCAAAACAAAAGCCATCAGCGTCCTGCCCCTTGTGAATGGAAGATAAATTTGAGCTAAGTCGTTTTCTCATAAGGGAACCCTTGCTGTGAATATTTATCAGCAAAGATAGCAGTGAAGTTAGCTACTCATCTTGGTGTAATTTGATTCGAGTTACTTCAAAATATCAGGTGTGCTCTGGATAAGACTAGAAATTGTGTTTAGTGCCAGATCATCTGGAGAGTGCCTGGACAAAGAAATTGCAGTCAAGTTGATTGTGTTTTACAGTCCAGATACGACTCGCTCGTTTGCCAAAACAGTCTTTAACCCTTTAGAGACCATAGCGGCCGCAAACGGCTTGTACTGAACTGCCCATAGCAGCCACAAAACAGCCACAATATTTGACCTACTTCCACTCAAACAAGAGGGTTGAAGAAAACGTATCCGACTGAATTGACATTTTCTAATGTTTCCCATGTTAACATAGAATGTATAATTCTAAAACAAATTTCGGTTTCTTAATAATTTTCCTGACATTTTTCCTGAAATCAACTGGGCAAAAATCAACAAGAATAGTAATGTCTGGGTGCATGGTGGTGATTACACAGAAATGAACGGTCTCTAAAAGGTTAAGTGAGAATCTTTTTTAATAGTTTGTTGTCATTGGTTCAAATCCCACTGTGCACATGTATGATGAAAATTAGGTACGTTATGGTAGAAAAGTGAAATCGAAAATAACAGGGGCACAGCATCTGTATTTTTCTTTGGGAGAGTGAATGGAATCCAATGTGCCAATTGAGAAAATAGAATTAGCTGTTGCAAACTGCTTACCAACCAAAAGGACCTATGGTATACATGCATACAAATAATTAATGCTGTGTACAGGAGCCAACTCTCATTTCAGTCAACTTTGTTATAATTTATCTGAGACAACAGCACAGTGTATTCCAGTTTGTAGGTGGTTTTTTTAAACCGTAGAAATATAACCCTCAAAAACCTGAATTGTACTTAATTTGTTTGTTGTTGAGAAAATTTAGCTATTGCAAACTGCTAACCAACCAAAAGGAGCTATGGTACAACTGCCAAAAATAGTTAATGGCCTGATCTTTCTCGACCCCAATGTTATTCAAAAGGACTCGAAGCAATCGATTATTTTCCTTTTTTTTCTTCCAAATTTGTTGATACCAATTGTTGTGCTAAGCAAATTTGTATGTGCTTACAATACAAGCTTAATGGAAGTGGGCCACGGTCACCCTTGGTAATTAATTTTTAAGTGTCTACAAACCGCCACCATGAATCGATACCACCTTTTCTAAAGTTGTTATTGGTTGATCTTAATGTTGTTTTATTGTCTGTATAACAATTCTATCCAATTTACATTTCATGTGATGTCATATTTGCGTAAAAACACAGTGTAAAAAAATTACTGCGCGCATCCGTAAAGTGGTCTCACAACTGAATTGCGTGGATATCAAATCACTCAGCAATCAGTCGCATTATTTAAAAGTCATAATCAGTCATTTAGAATGCATTTGAAGATGAACCTGTCTTATAAATCAATACAAAGTAGAAATCAATACTGCACCCAGGATTTTCCTCTCAACCAAGGGAATAGTTCAGGTGAAATAAACAGTCACAGCTGACACTCTCGGCATGAAAGTGTTTGGATTGAGCGTTGACTGTGAATGTCATTGTAGCATATGGCGTATGGAAAAATTGATATTTGTAAATCATATCGTCTGATGCATTGTCAAGATATGTCAACATCTGTGATGTTAAAGCAAACGCCAAGTGCTTGTGTCAACTTTGCTGGCCCATGTGTCTAGGTTAATGTGTTATTTCAGAGTGGTCTTCTGTTTTTGCTTGGAAAGTAATTATTAATATTTGCACAATTCATGTCTGTTTATTTTTCTTTTGTTAAGGTCAATGTGTGCATACTTATATTTTTGTTTTAAAATGTGTGTTTCTGTGCTCAAATGTAATTTTTCTACCTTAAGGTTTTTTCTTTCTTGTAATTTTTGTTCTGTGTTTGTTCTTCCAGTTTTGGGGTGAACACAGAAAAATTGACTAAAATGGGATTTGAACATGTGACCTCGAGATTAACCAAGTTTAGGATACGACCGGAGGTCACATGTTCAAATCCCTTCGCTCCTGTTAACAGCAAAAAGGGCAATCGTTTTACTTAAATTAGTGTTTTTTAAGAATTTCTTTTTTAATACTTTCTGTCAGTTGAAAAATTTTACTTTTCTATCATATGTATATTTTTTATATGACTCCTTATCAAACAATGGAAACATGCAGCGCATGCGTACCACGCACAACTCATGGCCAATAACAGGGCTTCGTTTAACCTCATTGAGGGCGCTGTTTGAGCTTGTGACGTCATATACGAGGGGTCTATTGTTAGCACTTAAACGTCCTTGTGCACATAGAGCTTGCATTACTAATTAAAACATAACATTAAATATTTCTTCTAATCTTTTTCTTTTTCATTTTCTTTTTTAATCAGACCATCAGAGCATAACCAAAGGTCGGAACCCAACCTCAAACAGAGCAGTCTCCTGCTCTCTACAACCGTCCCCCAAAATGATTACCTGTCAGAGAATGAACTTGTCAATCTGAAACATGATAACCCAGAGTTCAGCTTCAGGAAGAACAGTCGTTTTCAGCTATCAGTAAGTCCTCTTTTGTTTCAGACTCTCGTTAAATCCGTGATATTTTTGCTGGAACTGTATCCACCCTAACTTTTGAAGCATTTCGGTCATGACCTGTCTCTTACATGTACATTGTACCTACCAAAAACCTAGCTGTGGTTAACGCAGCCGTACTACCTTTTTTATGAACAGTTTGATATTTTCTAAAAAAGGTACCAGTGGTAGGGCTGCAGTCACCACGGCTATCAAAACTGATCAACTATTATTGAACTCGCTTTGGATCTCTGATATACAGTACATTTTAAAAAGTGCTTAGTGGCGTGTCGTGGCCGTGCGGTGTAGTTCTCCGGACCCAAGCCCTGTTGTTGGCAGCAGCAAAGTGTGGGTTCAATACCTGGTCATGACACTTGTGCTCTTGAGCAAGGCACTTAACCATAATTGCTTCTTAAAAAGTTGGGAAGGTAGTGCATTTTGCTCTACCAGCCAGGCTCCTAGTGGATGATACCCATGCCTACATCCTTACGGATTGTGAAGGGGGTAACCCTGTTTCAGCCCAAGGAGTAGGTGGCAAAGTGCCCCTGGTGACAGTTGATTTAGGTTGACAGCCCAAAACAGTTAAGTGTAGCCCTCACCTTGAAGTGGCGATCCGGCCTTGTGATGTTAGGCGATCTCTCATTTAAAAAAAAAAGAGAGATGATTTCGAAGTTTGGTTTTGAAATGCTCCTGTGCATTCACTAGTCTACCAAATAAAGAATATGCTTGGTGGCAACACTTTACTTTATCATTCAAGTGGAAGTACTTGTACAACTCTCATGTGCATGCCTACATGTATTCGAGATATGTAACTGTAAAGGTAGGGTCATCGTTTGGTAATGACCCTGAAAAGAAATTGTGTAATTTCTATCTGAAAGCTTAGTTGTTATAAAGGTGGTAATGGTGGTAAGTATCCTGCAAAACTATTTTGTCTGAAATGCCCCCGTTGATTAATAACCGATAAAAACATTTGAATCAGAGAAACAATTCATGTAGAATAGTTTCTCAGATTTCTGCGTGTTTGTGTCCGTTCGCAATTGCTGCGGCAAGAGATGCGTTTGGTACCCGCTGTCACCTCAATAAATGTGGATGGATTCGACGTTTGTGTGAAAATACCGTGACAGTTTTTAGCTGTTTTTTCAGCAAATAGACACTGTTTTCAGCTGAAACTTTCACTGGTGACTTTTATTGCATCTTTCTATATAATTTTGCTTATAAATAAGCATTACAAGAATGACATGTCTGTCCTTTTTCAGAAATGTCCAACATCCACTCAGAAGAAATTGTTTAATATTTCTTGGACGTCTGAGAAGTACCATCCAGAGATTAAGCAGCTCCTTACCAGTTCCAACATCAGTGTGCAAGAATACCAGAGACTTTCACAGTATTGGATGCCGTTTGGATTTAAGTATCATGTTAACTTCACATATGAAGGTAAATCATATTGTGAGATTTGGGCTCTGCTGCATGGTGTAAGAAGTAATAACTGTGAAGGTTTAGGGGTAATAACCATGTGATTAAAATATCTTTTGGATAAGAAAGAAATTGGGGGCACTCGGGTTGGCAGAGTAGTATCTTTCCTGGCCTTTCACCTCTAGGACCCTGGTTCGAATCCCGTCAGGGGCACTATGTGGATTGGTTTTTCTAAAACTGAAACTTCCTTGTCTTCTGTCCATGGGGGTTCTTGGCTTGTATAATGATTTAGTTCGCTTTTCTGAGAATCCTTGGCTTCACAACCCGATTAATAAATGAAATAAATAAATGAAATGTTGTTTTTAGGGTGAGCCAGGGTGAGATATAGTAGAGTCTCAACATTTCATACAGTGTCCTTAGCCCTATACAGGACTCTTTCTCCGTGTTGTACACAGATACAGAGTATAATATGAAACTGAAAGGCCGCCAGGGCTAACAGTGTCCTCTGCTGGTATTCAGGAGCAGGTTGTTGACTGCAGGCTGGCTTAGTTTACTTGTCCATTCAAAACCACAGTGGATTATATTGAATGATCAGAGAGTAGGAGGGTTGACTGTGTACTGTGTACATCATATGATAATAATATGATATTGCAGGCTGGCTTAGTTAACCTGCCCATTCAAAACCACAGTGGATTATATTGAATGGTCAGAGAGTAGGAGGGTTGACTATGTACTGTGTAGATGTATTCACTGCATGATTTCATATTGCAGGCTGGCTTAGTTAACCTTTCCATTCAAAACCACAGTGGATTATATTGAATGGTCAGAGAGTAGTCCTGAGGGTTTACTGTGTACTGTGTAGATGCATTCATTGCATGATATCATATTGCAGGCTGGCATAGTTTATCTATCATTCAATACCGCAGTATTGTCAGACAGTAGGAGGGTTGACTGTGTACTGTGTAGATGCATTCACTTCATAATATCATATTGCAGGCTGGCATAGTTTATCTATCATTCAATACCGCAGTATTGTCAGACAGTAGGAGGGTTGACTGTGTACTGTGTAGATGCATTCACTTCATAATATCATATTGCAGGCTGGCATAGTTTATCTATCATTCAGTACCGCAGTATTGTCAGACAGTAGGAGGGTTGACTGTGTACTGTGTAGATGCATTCACTTCATAATATCATATTGCAGGCTGGCATAGTTTATCTATCATTCAATACCGCAGTATTGTCAGACAGTAGGAGGGTTGACTGTGTACTGTGTAGATGCATTCACTTTATAATATCATATTGCAGGCTGGCATAGTTTATCTACCTTTCACTACCACAGCGTATGGCTTGGACGGTCAGACAGTAGGGGAGTTGACTGTGTACTGTGTAGATGCATTTACTTCATAATATCATATTGCAGGCTGGCATAGTTTATCTATCATTCAATACCGCAGTATTGTCAGACAGTAGGAGGGTTGGCTGTGTACTGTTTAGATGCATTCACTTTATAATATCATATTGCAGGCTGGCATAGTTTATCTACCTTTCACTACCACAGTGTATGGCTTGGACGGTCAGACAGTAGGGGAGTTGACTGTGTACTGTGTAGATGCATTTACTTCATAATATCATATTGCAGGCCTGCATAGTTTATCTATCATTCAATGCCGCAGTATTGTCAGACAGTAGGAGGGTTGACTGTGTACTGTGTACTGTGTAGATGCATTCACTTCATAATATCATATTGCAGGCTGGCATAGTTTATCTATCATTCAATACCGCAGTATTGTCAGACAGTAGGAGGGTTGACTGTGTACTGTGTTGATGCATTCACTTCATAATATCATATTGCAGGCTGGCATAGTTTATCTACCTTTCACTACCACAGTGTATGGCTTGGACGGTCAGACAGTAGGGGAGTTGACTGTGTACTGTGTAGATGCATTCACTTCATAATATCATATTGCAGGCTGGCATAGTTTATCTATCATTCAATACCGCAGTATTGTCAGACAGTAGGAGGGTTGGCTGTGTACTGTGTAGATGCATTCACTTTATAATATCATATTGCAGGCTGGCATAGTTTATCTATCATTCAATACCGCAGTATTGTCAGACAGTAGGAGGGTTGACTGTGTACTGTGTAGATGCATTCACTTCATAATATCATATTGCAGGCTGGCATAGTTTATCTATCATTCAATACCGCAGTATTGTCAGACAGTAGGAGGGTTGACTGTGTACTGTGTAGATGCATTCACTTCATAATATCATATTGCAGGCTGGCATAGTTTATCTACCTTTCACTACCACAGTGTATGGCTTGGACGGTCAGACAGTAGGGGAGTTGACTGTGTACTGTGTAGATGCATTCACCACATTATCATTTTAGCAATTTAGTACATTCATATAAAACAAAATTGTAACACAAAAGGGAGGACAACAATTTTGGAAAAAAATGATTTTAAATATTTCATCTTTGTTATCAGCTCGTTCACAAACACAAACAAATCATATTCTTTGATAAACACGTTTGTTTTGATTCAGAGCTTCAGAAGGTTCTTAGACTGTTCCCAAGAGAGGATTCCATCTTTGACTTCTCTCAATTCAAGACCAGACCTCAGTGTATCTCATGTGCCGTTGTTGGTAACGGAGGAATTCTTAATGGATCCAAGATGGGCAAAGAAATTGACGGTCACGATATGGTGTTTAGGTGAGTCTAATCAGTCCATATTCAGAGAGTAGTTCCACATACAGTGTGTTTAACAAATTTAAGCACCCAAAGACATGTACAAGTTTGTTGTCCCCTACAGTAAGTTGAAAGGAGTTACTCAAAATATTTGTAATAAACCACAAGGGAAACTGACTAAATTTTTAAGTAATTTTGGGTTGAACAAAAAAATTATGTGTGTATTTTTCACAAAGGTGACAAGTTGCTGGAAGTTGCAAGAAAACTATCGCTGAAAATTACCCTTGCTTATTTCCGATAAGTTCAACTTATTTAAAGTCATACTAGTATCATGAGCAATCCATTTTAGTTCAATTGCATACGTCCTGTTTAAGTTTTATAATAATAATAATAATATTTAAAATTTATATTGCGCCCCTTACATACAAAATGATCAAAGGCGCAGAACACATGTTAAAAAGCACAGAATGGAAGTGAAAGACAAACAAAAAAGACTGGTCACCAGGCCAGTGCCCAAACAAAAGTATGGGGATACGTCTGTCCCGCCAACAGTGAACTAATAGTTACTTATTACATAGGCCTATTGCTGTTGGCATCGGTAATGTTTTGACCTTTTCAGGAGACAGATGCCTCTAACCCTATCTTATGCTAAAAATCTAAACTAACTGGCAAGGCGACCATAGAAGAAAAACACACTAAAAAGCGGCTTTAAAAAGGTGGGTTTTTATATTACATTTAAAAGAGGTTAGTTTCTGTTCGCTACGTATATGAAACGGTAGCGCATTCCAAAGCTTGAGGGCTGCTACAGAAAAAGCCCTATCACCAAATGTAGTCAACATTCTACCAGAAGGATAATCCAAGAAAATACCATTAATTCCTGACCTAAGTTGATATGAAGATACTTTCCGGATGGAAACAAGATCCTGTAAGTACTTTGGAGAAAGACCATGAAGAGCTTTGAAGGTCAACAAAAGGATTTTAAAATTAATCCTTTACAAAACAGGCAGCCAATGTAATTGACGAATTATAGGTGTAATCTGTTCAAACCGGTGTGTGTTAGTAACAATTCTGGCTACAGCGTTTTGAACCCTTTGTAGTTTAGCTATCTGTGACTTTGGCAGACCATACAAAAGGATATTACAATAATCAAGACGACTGGTCACAAATGCATGAATTAGTTTTAAAAGAGAGTCTTGTGTTAGGAATTGACTAATGCGTTTGATGTTGTGAAGGTGAAAAAAGGCTGCAGAGCAAGCTTTATTGATGAGAGTGTTCATTGTAAGTTCAGAATCAAACCATGACCCCAAATTACGAACACATGTTGTAGAAAAAACTTCTGCTTTGATCCGATGATCAAAAATTCACTCTTAGCATCATTAATTAGAAGCCGGTCATGCAACATCCATTGCCTGATGTCCCTGATGTAATCTTCCATTATAGTTACAGCAGCTTGACAAGATATATCGTCAGGTCTAAAAGATAGATACAGCTGAGTGTCATCGGCATAGCAATGAACATCAGGCAGATGATGCTCAACGATGTCAAACAATTCAGAGGCATAGACAATGAATAAAAATGGTCCTAAGCAGGATCCCTGAGGAACACCACAGTTGATATTAAACTTTTCTGATAAGGTACCTTGAATAGATACGCGTTGACTTCTATCTGACAAATAAGACGAAAACCAATCGAGGGCCTTGCCAGTGACTCCAAATTTAGACTGCAGACGTTTCAATAAAATGACGTGATCGACAGTATCGAACGCTGCACTCAGGTCTAAAAGGATAAGCAGAATAACATGTTGGGAATTCATCCTCATCAGTAAATCATTTTTAACCTTTATAAGAGCCGTCTCTGTACTGTGATGCTTCCGGTAAGATGATTGGAAAACCGGAAACATGGAATGATTTGACATGTGACAATAAAGTTGGTCACAAACGGCCCTCTCAGTTAATTTAGAAATAAATTGTAAGTTACTGATTGGTCAGTAGTTTTCTAATTTATGGGACGCGTTACGCTTGCAGACATATTCAGGGCAGGCCTTTAACTCGAGTTACGCTGGCGTTTTGTGGAGTGGAATAAACATCATTGGTTGGAAATGCCAGTTGTGTGTTACAAAAATTATTGCTTGGCGTATTTGCATCCCAGTAATGGCAGATAACACTAGCACAGGAAATCCCAATGGATTTGTCTAAAGACTGTGCAAGTCATAAGCGTATTCGACTGTTGGGCCCAATGAAAATTTATGATTTTGTTAAGGCTCCTAAACATCTTTGAATACCTGCAAGAACTTACACGGTCTATTGTAAGTCAACATTTGTTACCACTAAGTAGTCTCCAAAAGATACAAGTGTATTGAAAGGCAAGTTGGATCAAATGCAGTGTAGAAAAATACTCAATTAGGGCTAAAGCTGAGCTGACATTAGATTTCCACTGAAATTTCAGTTATAGCATTAGGACACCCTAAACTTTGATTTCAAAGTAAAGCTTAGGACACCCCAGACTTTAAAGTAAAGTTGTGTAAGCAGAGGCAGGCATGACACTTCATGGAGGCAATTGCCTCCATGCCCTTAGCCATTGCCTTGGTGCTCCTTGAAATGTTCAGTACAATATTGCATATTCTCTCATTGAGGTGCCCTTTAATAAGGAAAAATTGCCTTTGCCCTTAAAAGGACCAATTGTCTGTTTGAGAACAAAAATCAATTGAGTCCTAAAATCAATAAAGAAGTGTGGGACTTTTGCTTTCAGTTATGAAAATAAATATTTACCATGTGGCGTTTTTGTTGATTGTGGTTTTTAAAGGGTGAATAATTGCATCAGACGTGGCTATGAAGTTGACGTTGGGAATCGCACCACCCACCTTGTGTTAATGGACCGTTCCCTCATGTACACAGATATTAAAGATGTACCCAGAGATAAGGTAAGGGAATGATAATGGATTCGAACCACTCACTTTCAAAAACTGAAACAAGGCTGTAATAATAATTTGGGAGGCTAATTATCCTTGCTCACAGCCGCGAAGCTGAATTTGGAATGACATGGCTCATTAGGTGCTCGATGTGTGGCATGGTGTATCCCCCCCTCCTCCTATTGTGTCTTCATTGTGTTCTGGGAATTGCAGGGATTCTTTAGAGGATTTTATTTTTGAGGGGGGATACATGAGGAAAAGAGTGTGTTAAAGTATGGCAACATTTTTTTTGGGGGGGACCACACACCCTCTGCCAAATATCGGGCATGGTATAACTTGGCTACAATGTGGTCAGGTAGCAGGCATGTAAGGGGGGCCCTTGGCAGGCAGCCACATCAACCTATCATGACCACAGTGCACAGCAAGAGATTGAAAGCATTTTTTATTTTTCCGAGGGAGGAAAAACCTGAGGGCACAGCGAAACTTTTTTGTGGCACAGGAGACGATTAACACACAACTCTACCCGCTTATGGAAAAATAACACAGGACAAATAGTCTGTCCCCTTCTTGCAACATGTGAATCAGTATTTATTACTGAACAAGGGGAACATGGCAACAAATAGATATTGAGGCCTTGTTATACGGGACAATTTTTACTGACATTTTAGAGGCAACCAACTGGCTCCGTCATAAAAACAAACCATTCTTTCATACTTGGGGTTCAGCTTCCTCTACTATAGACCATTCTTTTGTTGATAAACAACCGCACTGGTTGGCATAGACAGCCGAATATTAGTAAAACATGCAATCGTGTTAACGGATGTTTTTACCAAATTCAACATTTCTGCAAACTTTCAATAAAAATTTTTAAAAACATCCCACGATTGGTTGCTTTGTTTGAAACAAATGCAACACTATTTATTAATATTGTTACAAACTGTGGCTATCTGTTTTCGCTTTGCATGTTATGGTTTCCCATAGTTTTCCAACCTTGGATGGCAAAAACTTGGGCTGTGCCTCGATGGCAACGAAGATTAGTCTATTTCAAAATAGGGTTTCAACAAACTCTGTCCTATAGTATTTGAGTCAAACACTGCGTGCAATAGGCCCAAATGAGGGAAAAACATTACTGTTTTATGCAGGTGTTAAATAAGTACAAGTTTGGATTTAGAAAAAAAAGTACATAAGATTTGGTGACAGCGTCAGGAAATATAGATAAACAAATATATCGTTCTTACCACCCCCTTGTAACAAAAATGCAATATTCTGAAGCCTTACTACTTGGCACAGGCAGTAATATTACAGGCACAGGCAGTAATATTACACACAGACATAATGTCAGCTTATGAGCATGAAGCAATTATGGTGGCCCTGAAGGAACATGACATCAAACATATATATTTTTGCCCCAATTCGCAAATATTCGCGTAAATATTTGCAATTGGGGCACAACCGTGGAAATTTACATAAAAATTTACGGGAATATTCACGATTTTGGGAATTCTTTTGAATATTGACGTAATTTGAGATATGGGGCACAAATCGTGAATATTTACGTAAATATTTACGTATATTCCCAATTTGTGCATCAATCGCAAATATTTACGTGAAAATTTACGTGAATATTTGCAAATTGGGGCAAAAACATGAATATTTACGTAAATATTCATGTACATATAATGTTTGATGTCCCTTCGGGGCCACCATAAGTAATTCAAATTGTGCACGTACAATAGATGCGTGGGCGTGTGATGTATTGACTGAATCGGATATTGGGAAGAAATTCCTTTAATAGAGTAACTTGTTGATAATAGTTGTACCTAAAAAAGACCAGTGTAGCACATCAAAACTGTAAAGATCAAACAAAAACTCTGTATGATATGAGCTATTGTCTAAAACAAATCATATGCAAGTGTAGCACGGAAATTAGGAAATTCAATGATCTGTTTTTAATTGTAATCATTTTCCTGGAGGAAACTCTTTCAAATTTCTTCATGCTTGATCGCTTATATTGATTTATCATGTATCATTTGACAATCGGTCCCGTTTGTTGACATTTGTAGATGTTTAATTTGCATTGGGGATAAAGAATATTATGTGGTTTTACCCGTACACTGATATGTGTAAAGCACTGTATACTCAGTACTTTCCGAGTCCTGTGAAGAAAAAAAAAAACACAGGCATATTACTCGGGTAGGATTTGAACCAATGACCTTTGCCATTCTAGAGCAGATGTCTTTCCGCTAGACCACCAAGACTGTCCCAACTGAAACTAGGACAGTCCAAACTGTAGCTGGGACAGTCCCAACAGCAGCTGGGAGAGGGCCAACTGTAGCTAGGACAGGCCCAACTGCAGCTTGCATTTTATATCACATCATTTCTCTCTTCTTTTGCATTTGTGGGGGAGAGAGGTGAAATCAGGTTCAAATTATTCCAAATAGACTGAATGCTGTAAAAGCTTTCAGATTAAAATCAACAGTTTACATCACTGGTAAGCACTAAAATTGTCAAATCGTTTAGATAAAACAACACCTTTTTTCAAGCAATTGGCATTAAATTTCTATTCAATGAACTGTGAACTAGTGAGATTGAATTTAACAAAATAAACAAAAGCGGTCAAGTGGTAAAAAGTTAAACAATCCTTCCCCAAAATGCTTTCAAATTAAAAGGGGGGTTATTGAGTCTCATTAAATGCATCTCTTATATAAAAATGATAGCCTGTAATTCATGTCGCGTGACCTTTTTTCAATATTATGACAGTTTGGGATGTATGCCCCCCGAAAAAAATTATAATAATAATAATCAAATCTAACAAAGATCATGAGTTGTATGTGACTGACTTTTCGCAAACCAACAATGCCATGATAATTGACTTTGGATTTGATGTCAGCACTCACTAGAATCCTATCAAATCCGAGAGTTTCACCAGTGAACATGTTCAGTTTCTCTGACGGAATCAACTTGCTTTGATCACTGCATACCCTCAACAACTGTTTTTTGTAATACTTTTTTTCTGACATTTGGTCGTTTAAGTATAACTGATCAAGGCTTTAAGTGAGACCATCACCTACCACTTCATAACATTTCGGAAATCGTCATGGAAAACGAGTCGTTCTCTAATTCAACGACGGTTGATTGGCAAACATGTGCACTTCACCTTTATCAGAGAATAGATATCATTTTAGTGCTCAACTGTCTTTTGACATTGACTTTGAATCCACTGTACCTGGTTGTAATCCGTCGAGTAAAGAACATACCAACATCAACAAAGATTTTTCTTGCATCTTTAACTGTCGCAGACTTCAGTATGGGGTTACTTATGCTCCCAATAATTATCACGAGGCTAATTTGTTTAATTGTACGCGAATGGCTCATTTATGCTGCGAGTGTCATTGTTAGCATCTTAACAATTGAATGTTTCTTCGCACTTATGCTATTGACTATCGACCGGTACCTTGCTATCACCCAGGGGTTGCATTACCCACGACTGGTTTCTACACGCCGAGCAAAAATTGCTGTTAGTTGTAGTTGGTTCGCTTCAGCATTCCTCACAGCAGTTGTCATTTTGATGGAAAACATTTCACTTATCGTGTCGATATTCTTCATATTTGTCCTTGGAACAATGATCATCGACGTGGTTCTTAACGTTCACGTTCTGATCATCGCAAGACGCCATGTGACACAGCGAATCAAGCGAGAAAAACAATTTAAGGCTGAAAATATAAAAACTGGGCGTGCGCTACGAGCCCACTTTAAGTCTTTTGTCACTGTGTTCATCACGGTATTTTACATTTCAATTTTTTGGATTCCAGTAGCATTTGTGGATGTATATGCCTTTTTCGCTAGCTGCATTTTTTGTAGCTCAGAAGTCCATGGCCTGGCATTTGCCTTCCAAATGATGTATTATTGCCGTCACTGGGCGAATGGTTTGGTTTTGTACATGAGAAACAGATCGTTCCGCCAAGTTCTACATAAAATGGTGTCAACCAACTTCAGAGCAATGATGCAAAAATGTAGACCCCCGAAGCATGACAACAGTGGACAGCTAGCAAAACAACGAGGCAACTTTGGGAAAAAATCACACGTAAAGGATTAACTTAATATTATGTGAAAATTAAAATGTGAATGCTTATTTCCTATAAACTGCTTGCCTGTATAACAATTGCCTCAGGTGACTTGGCCATTGAGATCGATGAGGATTAACAGGTAGCTTAATATGCAAAATATTCAATAGGCCTATGCAAACAATGTCGAATGTTACCAGACAATTCTTCAAGATTATCAAAGTCTGCCAAGTTTGGCTTCCTTCTAGAAACTTGTAAACGAAGTCAAACTTATTGATGTGAACAAAATAACATGAGTTAGTAGATACATTCTCTCTCTCTATGGTTGAATGACTGAACTGCCTCAAACGACGCCTTCTACTGAACTGGACCACATGGAGTAGGGGCTGACCCCGCAATGAGGGACACATCGCCGAGAGTGAGATCGCGAGAAACGGGCGACTTTATTAACAAGTCACGTATGCTGTATCATTTTCAAAATGGAGTCGATTGGATGTGTTTTGTTCAATAACAAGAGGGCAAGTGGTTAGACTGCAGTACTTACAATCACAATGTTGTGGGTTCGTATCCGGCCAAGCTAACCGTTGATTTCACAATGACTGAATTAAGTGTTGTCGTCTAGTTACTGAATCACAATTTGTTGATGTGTGCAATTCATAATCATAGACGTTGAAACAATGTTTGTATGAGAGAGATTGGCTGTTTCCAGCTTGGTGTTTGTATCCCCTTGTCAAAATCCCTTGTTGGGAAAATCGTCTAAACGAACAAACAAACAAACAAACAAACAAACAAACACCCCCAACACCCCAACAAACAAGCAAACAAACAAACAAACAAACAAACAAACACCCCAACAACCCAACAAACAAACAAACAAACAAGCAAAAATGTAATATGCTGAAGCCCGAACACCTAAAATACAAACCTGACTTGTCCAATATTTCACCCTTTTGTAAATGATTTATGATTTGTACAATCTTGTACATTGAGAGGTTTATAAGTCTTTTATAAAATATTGAACAAGTCAGTGGAGATAATTATAAAGTTACAGTGTTTGGTGTAGTCGCTAGCTGACCACCTCACCCTAGCTACTCGAGTGGAATCAACCCAATTTCTTTTAGCCAATTTACTGTTAGCCTAAATTTCCGCAACTTTCTTAGCGTGGCCACTGGTGATGTACAAAGTTTTAAATTGTTTTCTGGATCTTCAATAATACTTCAAATTAGGTCATCTGTTCATTTGATTTAGTTAAGTGAGGGAAAACAAATTATTACCTTTTTCTGATTGAAGTAAACTGTGAGTGAATGTGAACAATTTTGAGAGAAGTTCTAATGGACAAATAATACCCTTGGAAACTGAGTTTCAGAGTGTTGCCATATGCCATTGAGCGTGTCTGATGACTGGAAAAACGAACTTATAATGTAAACATTACGGTTTAATGCACTAAAAACACTGTTATGGGCTGAAAATAGCAGAAATTTCTTTAGCAGAAAATACTACTAAGAAAATTTCTTTGCTAAGCGAAAAATGAGTGGGGTACACTAGTCGCACCAATGTAAACTTTAAATGGTGGCTAGTAACCTGTTTATGTTAAGCAAGATATTTCTGTGCTTAGCATGTTTTTATGCTTACGATATTGTTGTTCTATTATTCCCTTTTCTAAAGAATTCTCTTGTGGGGTCCAGGGTGAACAAAGAGTTCCCTTTTGGGGTCCATTGTTCCATTGTGTAAAAGACCTCACAAGGGCACTCCCGTAAGCTCGGGATAAAGAATATTATTTGGGTTTTACCCATACTATTATTATTATTATTATATATATCTGGTAATTAAACCAAGGATGCCTCATAAGTGAACTTAATCACTGTAGCTCGCAGGAAACCTGAGGAAACCTGTAAACAAGGGTGTTTGCTATGTGAACCAGAAACACTGGAGTTAACACCTACTCTTCCACAATAAGTGTTCTGGGGTCGATTTCACAAAACTCTCTCTAACTTAGGACTAGTCCTAGGCAATACTAAGAGATAGGACTAGTCTTAAGTTAAGACCAGTTATTGGTCCTAACTTCAGATTAGACTAGTCTTATCTCTTTGTGAAATCGGCTCCTGGGTTATTTTACGTGCACTACCAATCCCAGTACACAGGACCTACAGCTTATGTCCCATCTGAAGGACAAAGCAATTATGGTAAAGCATCTTGCTTAAGGATACAAGTGTCATGACCGGGACTCGAACCCACACTCTGCTGATAAGAAACACCAGAGCTTGAGTCTGGTGCTCTTAACCGTTCGGCCATGACACACTGATGTGTGTATAGCACTTGTATATTAAGTACTTTCACGAGTCCTGTGAAAAATACCCACATTACTCAGGTGGGATTCGAACCCACGTCCTTTGCCATTCTAGAGCAGATGTCTCACCAATAGACCACCGAGATTGGCGGTAGCTTAAGGCAGTTCGAATCCTATATTTTAGCAGCGGGTACTGCATCAATTTAATAGATGTTAAATTTGCTTTGGGGATAAAGAATATTACTTGATTTTACCCATACACCTATGTGTTATGCATCAAGTAAATTATTTCTAAATTTCAATGTGAAGGTCTTCTTCGTGGTGATTGCCTGGACCTGGTTGCCTTTAAGTTGCCTCAAGTAACATGACCTTTACATGTACGTTGTTCTTTATTTATTTATTTATTTCTTATTTACCCTGGGGAGACCTCTCAGCAAAACACTGTTTTTCAGAGGTGTCCAGCAGTCTACAAACAAACATTAAACAAACATTCTTTTGTGATCTTACCTAGGGAATCAAGTATATATTACTACCGTGTCGTAAGAATGACTTTGAATACATCGTAAACGAGGTGGCTGGTACCAGTCCCAGACGGAAGTTACGTGCCGATGCGAAGGATGTCAGGATCCTTCATCCTGATTTCACACGATATGTTCACAAAATGTAAGTAGAAAGTAAACAAGTTGGTTTTGGGTTAACTTTGGCATGAAGACACTGGTACCAATATACTAAGTAATATATCCAAATGAAATGTTGTTTTAGTGTATAATGTGTATATATTTTTTTCAAAACTCTGAGTGAGTAAATTTTAATCTAATTTTGGGGCACACAAAGAAAAATTGACTAGAACAGAATTTGAACCTGCGAATTCCAGATTAACGCGCCGGTGCTCTACCAACTGAGCTATCTATCCAGCCCTAATGTTGGCAGTTTCCCTATTTTGTCAATTTCTTTGTTCGGGGGTGCCAGTCAAAAGCCATTCAACCTTGGAAGTGGCAGGAGAGGGATCACCTTAAGGGGATGCAACAATTTATTTCAAATATCAAGTAATAAACCACAACGGAAACTGACTGGATAAATTTTAATTTCAATTTTGGCTGAACAAAGAAAACTGGGTTAAAACATCGGACCCATTGCTTCCTCTCAGAAAACATTCATAAACAATTGTTATAACTGTTTCTTTCTCTTATTTCGTTTTTTTGTTTTTTTTGGTCTTTACTTTTAGATGGGAAAATACCAAAGCTTTCCGACCGACGACAGGTGGAATGATGTTCTTCACCGCTCTTCATGCAGGCTGTGATAGTATCAGTGTCTATGGTATGGGCTTTACAGAAAACTACACAGAGCACTACTACGATCGTGCCTATATAAAATACACGAGTTTCAGAATGAGTCATGACTTCACGAGAGAGATTGAAATACTCCGGGGTTTGAATAGAGATGGGGTTATACGATGGTACAGACGAGATGTACCAGAGTTCCAATGAGGAACATGACATTTCCTTTAAATTATTACTCTTCATGGACAACGGAATATTGACTTTAAAAAAAAAGTTTTCTCTCAAGTATTGATCTTATTCTGGTGGGAGTCGGATTCCCTCTGGTTACTGTGCAATGTGCTTTATAGGCAGCATGTGCACCGTAAACAAGCACCTATCTTAACATGCACTTCGACTTCCATAATTGCAGACAATAGGAAGACAGTATCTGCGAGTGACGTCAGTGCCAGAGGTCTGCGGACCCAATTCTCAAAGATTACAGGAATGTTATTGGCCCAACGACCAGGGCACTAATGTAAAGCATGTTAATATCGTATTGTAAGATGCGCTATACAAGACCTAGTTATTATAATTATTATTACCACTTATCAGTATTGTGCCTTATACATATGCATTCACCACTTCAGTGCAACAAGATCGTAAAGTTACAAATATGATTTTTCGTTTTGCAACAAGGTGGTATATGTTGTCGTGAATAATTAAAACACAGCTTTATTAGAAATATATAAGAATTTGTAAATAACCAACATTATTTTAATGTTGGAGTGTGTCTTTGCGAATTAGTGAGTTGAACACAACAAAGATATAATTGAATGAATGAGGTTAACACTCAAATGTTTGCCTATGTTCAGCGCTAAATATTTTCAGAGATTTTTTGTTATGTAATTGAAAAGATTAATTGCTCTTTGTCATGCACCAGGTTTTTTGTCTTCTTATTTTGCTTATGGCCGTGAATAATTAAAACACAATTTTTATTAGAGATATAATTTTTTTTGTAAATAACCAATGATTTTTTAATGTTGGAGTGTGTCTTTGCGGATTAGTGAGTGAGTTGAACATAACAAAGATATAATTGAATGAATGAGGTAAACACTCATTTGTTTGTCTGCGTTCACTGATAAACGTTTACAGATGTAAATTAATTAAATGTGAAAAGAATAGGTGCAATGAACATTCAGGTTTTACTTTCATTATTGTATTAATTGGTTTATAATTTCCTAGATTGTATTTATTTCTTTCCTATATTGTATTTATTGACTTTAAATTGTGACTGTAGACTTGGTTGTTAGTAATTTGGGAAAATCATGTTCAGCTGCAGCAATATTTACATAAATTATTTCTCAATACTAACAAATTTTTGTTTAAATATGGTCCACCTATTGATTAGCATGTAGGCAAAGAGTTATGCAATTTGATAGATAATATATTTATTTGAGTAAACCAAATTCAAAAGCTTGTATGAACACCTTGTCAGTTTAAAGGCACTGTACACGTTTGGTTATTACTCAAAATAAATATTAGCATAAAAACTTACTTGGGGTATTGAGCAACGGAGAGCTATTGATAGTATAAAACATTGTGAGAAACGACTCCCTCTGAAGTAACGTAGTTTGTTAGAAAGAGGTTATTTCTCACTAATTTAATAAAAACTTCTTGCAAGAAGTTTTTATTCCTATCTGAAAGCACACAAATTTGTACAACAAGGGTGATTTTTCTGTCATCATTTTCTTGCAACTTCGATAACCAATTGAGCCCAAATTTTCACATGCTTGTTATTTTATGCATATGTTGGGATACACCAAGTGAGAACACTGGTCTTTGACAATTTCCAAACGTGTACAGTGCCTTAATTTAAGGCCATGGGTTGGGCTAGGGACTGACTGCCTGTTCGCAACCCTGAACCTAAAGTGTACATTTTCAAAATTACTGACAAAACCTAAGCTGGGAGCTTATTAGCCTTTTGTCAAGGCCTTCGTGGCTTGGACAGCTTCTTAAACAGCGAAGCGACTGGAACGGAGAGACCACGCGCGAGTCGAGTGGCGCAGCTTGTTTGCGGTTTTTGTAATGAATTATTCATGAAGTATGAAACGTGCGTTATGCGCTTCTGATTGGTTTGGACTTTTGCTACCGTTTCGGGTAGCAAAAGTCGAGATTATAAAGAAACACATAATAAACCGCAAACAAGTTGGAAAAGGCCCTCGTGGCTGCGCCACTCGCGTGCGTTGTCTCCCCTTCGTTTCGCTTGGGATCATGGCTTTACGTAGCTGTCCAAGCCACAAAGGCCTTGACAAAAGGCTAGGAGCTTATAAGATCAAGCCTTGTTTTTGAAAAGGACCTAGTGTCTGATTTTTATTTGTAACTAGCAATGGATATTTCATTTTCTTTTTCTCTGTTAACCCTTCTACTGTGTGATCATTTACTATTATCCGTTGTGGTTTTGAATGATCAATAAACTATGACAACCTGTAGTATGTTATCATGTGGTGAATGTATCTACACACAGTCAACCTTCCTACTGTCTGACCATTCAATATCATCCACTGTAGATTTGAATTTAGTAAACTATGCCAGCCTACAATATGATATCATGTGGTGAATGATCTACACAGTATACAGTCAACCCTCCTACTTTCTGACCATTTAATATTATCCACTTGTTTCAAATGATCTGGCACGTGCCCCCTTAAAGGCATCGTACACGTTTGGTAATGACTCAAAACAAATATTAGCATAAAACCTTACTTGGTAACAAGCAACGGAGAGCTGTTGATAGTATAAAACATTGTAGGAAACGACTCCCTCTGAAGTAACGTAGTTTTTGAGAAAGAAGTAATTACTCACTAAAATAATAAAAACTTCTTGCAAGAAATTTTTATTCCTATCTGAAAGCACACAAATTTGTACAAGGGTGTCTTTTCTTTCATCATTTTCTTGCAACTTGATGGCCAATTGAGCCCAAATTTTCACAGGCTTGTTATTTTACATGCATATGTTGGGATACACCAAGTGAGAACACTGGTCTTTGACAATTTCCAAACGTGTTCAGTGCCTTTAAGCCCCCCCCCCCCCCTCCTGATCCACCCCTGATGATGAACAAACTATGCCAACCTGCCAAATGACATATGATGATAATTAGTTCTGTGCAGTTGTGCCATCATACACAACCTGTACATTTGAATGATTTCAAATAATTGTTGGTCAACTCGCTGGGAAATGTAACCAGAGAGTTAAAAGGATGCTAATATATTGGTTTCAACAAGACGCATCATACAACTAATCAATAAAAGTTAATTTCAACTACAAAGGCACTTATGCTCATGAGAAAACGGCTGCTAATTTTGTTTTGAAATTATGTATGGGTCGGCATTTCACATCAACAAGCGACTTTTTCCATAACACTAAGTATGTGTAACACATGGACTGGTCATTGTGTGTAGTTTTTTCTTTATGCAAGTTTGACCCAAACAAGGCTTAAAGCCATTCTTGGCAAGGGGCTACAAGAAGAAAACATTTAAGATGAAAATAACTCAGGGGAGCTGAAGGAAGGAATTTATATTCCTCCTAAAACAGTCTAGATTGTAGGATGGAGGGAAACATGCACCAGGCAAGGAGTTCCAAAGAGATGCAGTACGTGGAATAAAGCTGTTGGATTGGCTCTTTGTTCTACATCTCAGCAAAGCAAGCGTGTATGGGTGAGAACAGGCAGAAAGCCTGCATGGTTTCATGCAGATGCGACGTAAAGCCGTTGGTCCCGTGTGTTGTGTAATGCACGTAAAAGAACCCAGTGCACTTATCGTATAAGAGAAGGGGTTTGCCCCGGTGTTCCTGGTCTGATCGGCAGCATATATTGCGCCACAGCACCTTGTAAAACCATTGCATGGTGATATAAATGAATAGGCCTCATACTTCAAACGTAGCTCCACATACCTTGCAGGAAAAAAATTGTAGTCAGACAATGGTGCGCTTAGAAACATCCATATTAGGCGCATAATAAATGTTGTGTATTATTATTATTAGTTAAAGGCAGGGTATACTTTTGGTAATTGTCAAAGACCAGTATCTTCACTTGGTGTATCCCAACATTATGCATAAAATAAAAAACCTGTGAAAATATGTGCTCAATTGGCCATCGAAGTTGCAAGAAAATAATGAAGGAAAAAACACCCTTGTTGTATAGAATTGTGTGCTTTCAGATGCCTGAGAAAGGCATCATGCCTGAAGCCTTTCTCAGATTCAAATTTTTGGGGTGAAAATGACCTCCTTCTCTAAAAGTATACTACTTCAAATGGGGGTTGTTTATCACAATGTTCTATACTATCGACAGCTCTCCAGTGCTCTTTACCAAGTAAATTTTAATGGGCATTAAAATGTAGAGTAATTACCAAAAGTATACCCTGCCTTTAAAGTGAGCATACTTTTGTAAACCCAATGCAATGTCCAATATATTCAAAATACATTACAAAGTCAGTACATCGCCACATACATGTATGCTTTCAGTTCAGCTGTTCAAACGTGACTTTACTTTCATTACCTCTTCCTTTGTAACCCCTTTTCAGATAAGCCACAATTAGCCTAAGCCACAATCAACCGAAGGCAGTTAGCCAAAGCCACATACGATTGTATTTCAACAGTTTACTTTGCAACACCTCCTTTCAATCCAATCAAATTATGACATGATCATTATGCGAGTCATGTGACCATCATATGACTGTCATATAACCACAATTATACACAAGACTTTGAACTATAAATCAGCAAACTTAAGACGCTTTTTTCTATCAACTTATTTATTAATGATTAGCACAACATTGACCCACAAATGTTTTACACATACAGCTCTTTATTTTAATTAAATTTGTATCAAAGCAACATCATTAGAAAACCCCAAAACACTAAAACGCTTAGTGTCATCGTCTGATTGAATTTTTGTAACAGTGTTTCGAGTAGGGCCACAGAATCTGTCCAATCACCCTATCTGTCATTTAAGGAAATATAGTCAGGCATGATATTTGGTTCATGGAAAAAAGCAGGATAATTTTATTGAGTACAAGGCCTGACCTACATGTACACATGATGTAGACTCTAACAGACTTTTCAGGCTATTTATTCACAATTTTTCAGATTTTTCCCAAGGGCAAAAAAATCGGAAATCAGACTAAAGTAGGAAGAATATCATGCCTGTATAATGTACAATTTTCTCCCTTAACTGGTCTGCTTGCAAAATGCTAGTTCAGACAGCTATGCGCGCTAGTCCAAATTTCAAGTAGTATGACAAACTAGTCACTCGCAATAGAAACACCATAATACAGAATCCCTTTTCAGCAAATTGTTGCAATGGCTCTCCAGCCACAGTTAGTTCATGCAGAGATCGTATGCAATACCAAACCACAGACTGTTTTTTTATGCAACAATGGAGAGGGAGAATCAGCGCTCGGTGCACGATGTCAGCTTGACTTGTTGGGGCATTTCCGGTTAAAATAGATCGGCTCAATTGTGTGTGTGCTCGAGACCAGGCGGCTTATATTTTTTATTAATGGAGCCGGGTCCAACTCAGAACCGGGTCTTTTTTCAGAACCGGAACCGAGGCCAACATTTTTGGAACCAAGGCCAGCACAATAATGCGGTAACTATGCTTTGAGAAAAGGTACAACGAGGTCTGATGTCAAGACGTTGGTTTCGTGAAGACATACAGTAATTCAGTATTTTAAAGACAGATTTTGACATGCTGTGATTCAACAAGATTCTGATGCTATTATTTCATCAATGATTAAAGGTTTGGTTATTATTCACATCGCTTGAAACAAAACTTTTACTAATAAAAAAAAAGTGCAATTGTTTATTAAGATTAAATGTTCCCCGTCATTTAGCTTTCAGGTAAAAGAAAGTGTTGCAGTGACTTTTTTAACGGCAAACTGAATGGTCCGACTGGGTTACAGAAAAATTGACACAACCTTAATAGCATTTTAGGAATTATGGCTATGTACACAAGGCAATTTACAAGGCAACTTTTTTTCCTGGTGGGTTCAAAGACAGAAAAAACATTCACAGTTCAATGTTTACAACTTGCGTTAGGCTCGGAAAGATGCTGTCAAAGAAACGTGTTACTTTAGCATACAGTGCAGCTGCCTCCAAGTTACCTGTAAAAATTGCCCCGTGACAAGACATTTATACATTCATTACATTCAATTTTCAAAAAAATGTCATACGTCTTTATAAAGTTTGATCACAATAACAGGATCTGCATTTGAAATAACTTGATATACTATAGTCTACTAAAAGTTCATTATAGTTTGCAGTTATAACACAGGGAATAATCTGGAATAATTTGGTTCTGAGAAAGAAAAGAAAACAAACATTTTACTTTTCTAAAAGTTGCCAATATGACAAGCATTTTGTACCCGACTAAAGAGTTCCCTACTTTCTTCCGAGAAAAAGGCACTTCTGATGCAATCATTGCTGAAAATCACTATGCAAAGTTGCAGTAACCTGGGAGTCTTTGTCCACTAGGTGGCGGTATACTATCACCCCTATGTTCCCATTGTTTATATCATTCTAGGCACATGGGCAATAATTACAAACAATGGGAATACCTTACAAGTCTGCTGCCACCTATTGCTCAAATGTTTCCCATTGACCTTTCCAATAATACTTGACCTTCAATTAGCTGTTTACCGGTAAGTTTTGTGGCTTAGCATAGCATTTCACTTATCATTTGAAAAGATCTTTACAGCACTCGTTGTGTTTGCAATGAATTTGCATTGTTACATAACTCATCTGCTTACAAGAACCACCAGCAATTTAGCGTACTTCTTGCTTTGCTTACGGCAAGCAGTGTTAATGAAATAAGAATTCTGCTAATGGGTGCTTCCTAAAAAAAACCTCTGTTTACATGTTTTAAGAAATTGGCCCATGGGTTGAACTTCAGAGAGCTCATATGAACAGGAAAGTTTCACTACGTTGAAATGGTTCAACAACCAAAAATCCACTGAATGTTATGGCTTATAAAGGGTCCCATATATTTTCTACTTTGCAAACTGAACCTGCTTAGCACAACACTAACCCCAACTCCCTTGAGTGATTAACCAGGATCCAACCTCACAAAACAAAATCCAACAGCGTATGGTAACTCTACACCCAAACTGTTGGACTCCGATTATGGCAACATGTATAAAGCATAATCTAGTTTACTAGTGCAGTCCTCAGTCCAACAGAAACAAGCAAAACATGAAGTTGGATATTGAAGGATTGGGGTTTGATGTTGCATTTTTATATTGTCATAACTGACCAGGGACATATGTCTGTCTCTTCACACACTCGATATTACATGTACATGCATTATATGAGGCAGTCACTTACAGTGATTTTTTACGTTACAAATAAGCTGCTTTCAGCAAATCCCTTCTCTAAAAACAAGTACAACAACAAAAAATAACTTCCATTAACAAAAAAACACAATCGACAAAAACAACTTAATTTTCTCTACAACTAGTTCTTGTCTAATTTTTGTGCTTCTCTGGACAACTATGGACTGATAATTTCAAAGGGACTTGAACCAATTGTTCATCCTCAGTTTCTTAAAACTGTTTGTTCCTGATGTGGCTCTGTACATGACCTATGACCTATGACCTTTGACCTTCAAGGATTGGGTCAGGAACAAAACAGCTACTGACCTTTATAAAAAGGGAGTAGATATCAACTGACCTCGTAAAAAAGAAATCACATCAGTTAATAGCTGAAACATGTAAGAGTAAGCCCCACGTATTAATTTATACAAATCTCTGATTGAAGTATTAAACGAACCTGAACCAAATTAAACCAGCGTCAAAATTCACAGAGCTGCCATGCACACAAATTTGCTCAGCAGAAAGAATCTTGCTTAAACTGGTAACCAGCCACTGTGTAACTTACACATTGCCTGTCACTCCCCAAATTTCCGCTTAGCAAATAAACTCAAATGCAATATTTTCAGCTTATCCAGTCTATGAAAGACAGTTGACATTGTCTACGTCACGTTCCCAAGAATAATTAATTCCGAATCTTACCATACAACAATTGGATCTATTTGACCTTCTGGCCTCACTATGGTTACATTGATGTGAATTTGACCCCCCAAAACAAGATGGCTGCCATCATGATAACAATCTATTGGACAAGGGATCACGCATAGAGTAGTGATCACATTTAAGTTTAGCTGAACACAAACAGTTTACCAGCAGAAATGTAATGTATGACTGGTTCCCCGCCTAACCATTCTTGCCTGCTGAGCAGATTATTTTTAAATTAGCGCCCCAAGTCCGACACTGAATCCAAGCTACATTGATATGAAAGGAGGGGGTTAATGATAATCGATAATGATATGACTTAATACTCAGCGGAACGTGTAGCGTACATAGGGAACCTCGATATCTTCACCATCGCGATCGTTACAACAAACCTCCAACACAAGATGGCGAACATGTTTGGGAATCTTCTTCTTTGATACCTTGGTAACCACATCAGACATCCTGCAATACATAAGAGAAGGAAAAACAAAACGTAAGTAAAACTTCCCAGAGGTTCATGTCAACTGAGGTCATTTTTACAAGCAACGACGAGGCAACCAATTGCACTGCATGCAAGCGGAACAACTTTGTAGAACAGGAATTTTTTGTTTACTGTGTCATACTGTCCCTCGAGAAAAATATATGAACATTGAAATGTGAATGGGCTTTCTTCTTGAATACTTGCGACATGATCATTTGCTTTTAAAGGGTGTGTACAACATTGGTAAGAATGAAAATATAAATGCTCATAGATTTGCACATAATTCACATGGTATAAAGATGGTCATGTGAGAAAACTTCCCTTGAAATAGTTTTGCTTGAAATGCCATAGTTTTTAAGAAATGAGTAAAATAATAGTATTTATCCTGCAAGATAAATTCCGATGTTTGAAAAAACAGTTAAAACACATTAAGGTTTTTTTTCTCTGTTTTCTCATGACTCCGAAGACCGATTTAGCTTCAACTTTCACAGGTTTGTTATTTCATGTATATGTTGGGTCACTTCGAGTTTGGATACAGGTCTTTGGCAATTACCAATGATGTACACACCCTTTAAAGCACAAGGACAACATTGGTGACCCAACATATACATGAAATAACAAACCTGTGACAGTTTAGCCCAATCAGTCATTGGAGTCACAGTAAAAAACAGTGACAAACCCAATCAGATGTTTTCACTGTTTTCAAACATCAGGTTTTGGACTCGCAAGATCAAAACTAATTGTTTTACTCATTTCTCGAAAAACTATAGCATTCCAAGCGAAAATATTCAGGGGATGTTTTCCACCATGACCATCTTTACACCATGTAAGTTATGTGCAAATCTGTGAACATTTATATTTTCACTCTTACCAATGTTGTACACACCCTTTAAACCTACATTTTTCTACAAAGTAAGCACAGCAAATTGGGTACAGGTTGAAGTTGGGCACTTATTACTACTTATCCTATAATTTTCTAAAAACTTCAACCACAGAAGGAGAGCATAATCAGTGGCATTTAGTGAGGTCTGTGGAGACACCATGTACTTAAATCTATGACTTGGGTGGTTCTGAAAAGTACCGGTGGTTTAACAACTCGACGTTTCGATCAGTACGCTCTGATCGTCTTCAGGAGAATGCTGGACTCTTTTGCTGTATGCTGCTTAAGTGCTGCCAATAAGGTTTAGCTGACATGTAGGCTTAGCTCATTGTTGCTGTTTTGCTGATAAAAACACACCTTACCAATGATTCAAAGATTGTTAAAACACACTTACTTCAACGTCAAGCGTTCCTTGCGTTTTGCCGGAGACATGAAGAATGAATATAACATACAAACACCCTGTGACATCATTGTGATCTCCAGACCTAGCTGATTCTGAAAATAATCTAAGAATTGCTCCAGATTCATCTCTCCACCGTTTTCACGGACACCATCGATTTCAATGCGATCCCACAGGGAGAACTCATGGTCGTAATACTGCAAGGGAAGAACAAAATGCAAAAATCCGTCAAATTTTTGCCAACATTTGCATTCTTGCAATGAGGGAGATTTTGTAAAATAATCAGGGCGATATTTAGAATGACAAATTTTTGCCAACATTTGCATTCTTGCAATCAGGGAGATTTTGTAAAATAATCAGGGCGATATGACATTCAACATAATAGGGAAAAGTTTCCATAATCAGGAAGATTTTCAGATTTGTTCATCGGAACATGGAAAGTTTGGTTTATTTTCAGGAAACTTTCTGCAGAATCAGGGAGAGTTGGCAGCTCTGTAAAGGTAGGGTCATACTTTGATAATGACCTTGAAACAAAAACTGTGTAATTTTCATCCGAAAGCCTAAAGGTGGTAAAGTTGGTAAGCACCCAGCGAAATTACTTGGTCTGAAAAAATATGAATCTCCAAAGATCGCCAGCCTACAATATTTGAGACCTGTTTGAACTAGGTGATATCATATTGCAGATTAGCAAAGTGATTTTATGAAACAAAACCATTTGTAGTGTAGGATTTGGGGTTTTACAAGGTGGAGATAGGAACTGTTTTTAATCTTACATATTGTACCTCAAAGAAGTCCAACAACATGTGATTATTATTGAATGACCAGTCAATACGAAGAGTCCACTGAAAATCTGTACCCTTCAAAAATGAACTACTGCATCATAAAATAGTCTAAACGTCTTGTCCAATGCCATGGGCCATTGATCAGGAATTCGATAAAAAAGATGATCACTTTGAAAGACAAAACCTACAATTTTGAATGAAGTTCTTTCAATGGAACCATTGAACTTACTTTTTGTGATGCCGCTGGTATCGGTTCCGAGAATCCAAAGAACGGTAGAGCGAGATTGATGAAACCGTTCTTGTAAGATTCCAGCTTCTTGTTTCCGTTGACCATCTTGTAGAGTTCTAGACAGACCAAGCCAGCCACAACGGAGGTGGTGGTTGCTATAGCTGGGATGATCTTACCTGCTATCAGCTTAGTCTGGAGGAAGATGTAAAAGAGTAATGTTATGAGCAGTTCAAGGTATTATACAGGGTTGGTGAGGATAAAAAACATCATTGTTTAATTTTAGTCAGAAAGATTACTGATAAGGAAGCTCATACTAGAACCAATTTTTCTCTGAAATGTTTCCCTATGAAATGAAATCATTATTTGAGAAAACTAACTCTGAAAACCTAAAAATAATGCAACAGCTGATATTGATTGTTACAACCCAAATTAAGCTCAATGTGTTTACATGCTGAAAATTGTGCATGTTTTCTCACCCTTTCTCCTGACTTACAACGGATTAAGCCCAAGGTTTGTTATTTCATGTTTATGGATGATCACACAAAACATGAACACTGTCTGTGACTATTTTGTCAGCTCTACCAATCCTGTATAATAAATACATTTAAACTTCCTATTCTAGGTAACATTTTATAGTAAGTCTTTTGTTAGGTTGCACAACTGTGCACAAAACTAACTGAGTACATGTGTGAACATTCACCACATGATTAGATTAGATTAGATTGGCATTAATTGTTCACATTTAGAATAAAATAAAAATTGATTTCCACTGGCAAACAGTTAAAATTACAATACAATATATAAGTACAACATGTGCACACAAAATGCAATGATCATAAAAACAATAATAATATAGAACAAACTGAATAAGAAAATAAACAAAATATGACAAGTATATATATTATATTACAGGCTGACATAGTTTATATCATTCAAAATGAAAGTGGATAATATTAAACAGTCAGACAGTAGGAGAGCTGACCGTGTACTACGTAGATGCATTCACCACATGATATCATATTGCAGGCTGGCATAGTTAACCATATGAAATAACAGTGGATTATATTGAATAGTCAGAGAGTAGGAGGGTTAAACAATAACAATCATGATGACTGGGTTGTATTTTGATTAATTGCATGATTAATAAACACATTTCAATGAGGTCATTGGACTAAAAACAATACATTATTAACACATGGTTACAGTTTACATCAATACAAAGGAACACATTTATTAGGTTTGACTTAGCCCTACAGGACTAGATATGTGGCATGGTGTGACCCCCCTATTGTGTCTTCATTGTATTCTGAGATCTCAGGAATTCTTTAGAGGATTTAAGGGGGGGGGGCCTACTTCTGTACAAGACGGAAAGAGTGTGTTAGAGTATGCAAACATTTGGAGGGGGGGGGGGGCTTACTCTGCCATATATTAAGCATGGTATATTTCTGGTGATTATAGTTATTATGGAGAACAATGTACTAGATTAACTGAGGCTGTTTCAGTAGGTCACACCATGTTTTTCATCACACAATGACCAGACACCGCCATCGCCGAGGTAAAACAATGGAACCTTGTTACCACGCCAAACTCTCAGCCAATGATGGGTGTTCCTTTAGACCTCCACGAGGGTGCTGTTTGAGCTTGTGACACCAGATGCAAAGAGGTTTGTGGATTCTCACCTTATGTTTGTCTGCTGGCGCTATATCATAATTCTCTGCTCTAAAGTTTGATGCAGCGACAATGAAGTCCATATGTAGGTTAGTGTCGTCATCCTGAACATCAACCGGGGGGAATAACAAACGAGAATCACCAGAGATTGTTTTGTAATAAGGCAGGAAACACAATAAATGGTACCTCTTATCACGTCAGCAGTGTTATTTTGTATATTATTTTATTGGATTATTAAAATTCAAACATCGCAGCCCTACAGCTAAATATCTTTTGTCAATATGTTTTGAGAACATTAATTGAAGCAAGGTTGTAAATTATTTCTGGTAATCGACCTGGCATTTATTTTGCGTAGCTCTCGGAAATTGTTCCGGTCAGTGAATTTTGCGTCAGAAACTTGTTTCTGGACAGGGTCGACAAAAACACGATCCAGTTTTTAAACAAAACATGTTTTTTTAACATAAGCATCGTAAATGTTCAATACCTTCTCAAAATCTACAGGGATGATCTTGAAGTCCTTCAGGCTAGCGGGGGATGGTAGTGCACTCAGAATGTCTTTGAGCTGCGCCTCATCTGCCGATACTTGGGCGGATACTTGAGCCTCAGCGTCCGTCACATCAATCTTTACACCTTTGGGGTGAATGGGAAGGGGGGGATAGCACAATAAAAGTCACAACTTTATTTAGTGGATGCTTTCCACATTAAAAACTAGATCATATTTAACTTAGCTTTTGGATAGATGATAGTCACTGGCCTTCATGTCAACCCCAACAAGTCAAACAAATAAGTAAGATTTGAAGCTTTTGCATGGTGTAGGTTTACAGGTAAGAAACATGTGAATAAAATGCCTTTTGGAACAAGTGTTGGTTCTGGGAAGAACTGGGTTTTAGATCAAGTAGGGTCTCGACGTCTCAAAGAGTGTGCTCTGCTAGCGTCTTCAGCAGAACAGGAGAAAATAGAGATTCTGCTGAGGATGAGAAGAATACTTTGTTTGAAACGCTGAAAACTCCTAAAAGAGATCTTCTTCACATTGTTGTTACCTGTTCACCTATTTAGTTCTTCAAAGAGGGTTCCAAGATTATCGTAATGAGAAGAGGCTTGCCCCTGTGTTTTTGGCAGAAATATGCGCCACATTACCTTGTGTCTTGTTCAAGGTGATGTATTACTGTTGCTTCGTCTCATTAATTCATTCTTAAAAATTTCCACCAGATTTGATAATTCGGCGCCAGGAGTGTCATTTACAAACACAGCGCATTATAAATGTACATCATTATAATTATTGTTTTATCTTGAATGCCTTCTCAAACTCAGCTTGTACAACGTCTTATCATAGCCCTATAAAATGAGCTTGTTACTCTGCTGAGGCCGAATTTCAGAGAGCTGCTTAAGCAGCACATGTTTCTGCAAATTTTCTGCAAAGCAAAAATAAGCAGGATACCAATCATGAATGTTACATGTTAAATGCTATTTTGGCTGGTAACCATATTCTGGTATTATTGTGCTTAGCTACTTTATGTGCTTATAAGCAGCTCTATGAAGTTGGGCCCTAGTCAGTGAATTATTACTCCTACTCACCAGACTTTGGAATAAACTCCCTGACTTTTACGTCTTTGAGCACTTTGACCATATACGCAGGATCTCTGCACTGAGCTATGTCATAGGTAAAGGCCCGTAAGTTTGCTGCTGCTATAATGTAGTCAATGTGGACAGGCTGACAAGGGGGGAAAAAAAAGAATTGTGAAAGCAAAAGAAAAGACACAACCAATGCCTGTCTTTGTACCCTGATGTAATTAAAGCTACGACCCTTTATGGGGACATGGGGACGTCTACGAGGCAATTTACTGGCATCAGTTCCAGCCAATCTCAAGAAGATACGGATTTACAAAAATGTACATTAAATTTTCTTGCAGATAGTAAAGCACTTTAAAGAAAAACTGGTCTTATACTACTGAACACTGCAGTCTGTTGCCTCCAAGCTGCCTGGAAAAACTGTTTCATATAAAGACATAGTCCATAAAGTGCTACATGCAGTAAACTGACATTAAATAATGAAATTAGTCGATTACTGTCATTTCTTGAATTTCTTAAACAGCGGCCCAGGGATTGCCTAAAGGTGAACCAAATCACAATCCACAACAGCAATTCTCTGTTAACACTGTTACTTTTCCTGCAATCAAATGAGCCATGGGTAATGTAGGGCCATTGGGGTCTATGGGTTGAGTTACTTACATTGGATGCATCAAACTTTAGCATGTGTGGACATCTCTTTGGTCCTGACCAGAATGGTGCACCTGATGAAGTGATCTGTAAGAACAAATCAGCGATAACTGTTAATAATAATAGCGGTTTCTTATATAGCGCTCATATCCGTCACTCGGTGACGCTCAAGTCGCTTCAACATTCAGTATTTTCCTGCAAGGTATTGTGGAGCTACGTTTTTGAAGTATGAGACCAATTCCTTTACATAGCACCATGTAATGATTTACAAGGTGCTGTGGCGCATTATACTGCCGATCAAACCAGGAACACCGGGGCGAACCTCTTTTCTTTTCAATAAGTGCCCTGGGTGCTTTTACGTGCATTACACAACACACGGCACCAACGGCTTTACGTCCCATCCGAAGGACACAGCAACAATGGTTAAGTGTCTTGCTTAAGGACACAAGAGTCAAGACCGGGACTCGAACCCACACTCTGCTGAACAGAAACACCAGAGCTTGAGTCCTGTGCTCTTATCCACTTACTACTGCTCCAAGTACCCAATTAGTACAGGTGCACAAGGGTCACAACTACAGATCTCAACCACTTGGTCCGTATTGACAACAATTTTCTGTGCCTTCCCGCGGTATTATTTTTCGGAACTTTTTGAAGCTTCTTGAGAAATCGTTTTCCATTGAAAATATCGTTGCCACAATGAAAGCGTGACTTATCAAAGGAACGACGACAAAGGTTCTCATAATTGGCACCAGGATTTGATGTTGTCGTGTGAGAAAATTGAGTAGGACTTACTGTGGTTCACAGAACCTCGGCCATTGGCTACGGCCGATAATCTGCCATGGTGTGCTGGAATCTCCTAATGCTGGGACTTACCTCCCATTGAGCCAAACAATGGTGGCAGCCTGTTCATTCTCATTCTTATATGCCACATTTGTACAACAAGACAAAGGTCTGGAATCCGGGGTTACACAATAACCCCCTAAAAAGGGTTATTGCAAGGCATGTTTTCCAATACCTGGTGTCCCTCATTGTACGGGTGAAACAAATCGTAGCAAGGTAGGTGCATGCCTGTGCATGCTCCACAATGGAAAGTCCGGGTGGATATTTCTGTCAGCTGTCCGGCTGCCAGCAAAAAATTGAGGGCGCTCCGAAGTTGTTCCAGTCGTAATAAACCATCCGCCGTGAGTCAGTCAAAATTTGGCTCAAGGACACAAGTGTCCAGACCGCGACTTGAACCCACACTCTGCTGATCACAAACACCAGAGCTCGAGTCCGGTGTGCTAGACTAATGACACGCCAGTAGATAATAGAACTCCAAATGGCTACACGTACCTGATCCTTGGGGAAATTGAAGAGTAGTTGTTTGATTTGATTGGTGTACATTTCTTCAAATCGATTCCTCGCCCAGGCGATGCAGTCATCTAAGCTAGAGGGTTTGTCATCAATAAGAACTGCCTTCAGATTCTGGAAAGTCTCCACCTGTTATATCACAAATCACAGGATCAATGTCACCCCAAAAGTTACTCACAAATGTATCCCAAAAGACAGTTTAAAACTCATGCTCCCCTTCCAAGATCTACGCATTATTCTAATGCCAAATCATGAAACAAATCAAGAACTAAGAAAAACTATAGTAGTAAACTTGCAGGTATAACTATGTATGAAAAGAACCGGTGTGGTCTTAATGTTTCAAACACTTTACTCTGCTTGTCTTCAGGAGAATCAAGAACTGTTCAATTTCAATGTAACATTTTGAAAGAACCTTTGACCACAATGCCCCATTTAGATAATGACCGTTGTACTTTCCAAGTTTTAACAGTTGAAAAGGAATTAATTTAAAATATTTTGATTTACTTTTTTTATTTAAAAAGGCTTTTCTCCACAGTATTTATTTGATTACTTAAAGTATCGCTTCACCAAGCATGATACTGACCCGTGGAAAGATGACAATTTCACTGAGTACAGGGCTGACATACATAAACATGAACATTAGTATAGACCCTTTGCATATGACGTCACACTCTAAAAAAACAGCGCCCTCAATGAGGCAAAAGGAGGCAGATCATTGGACGATAGCCGTTCTTTGTGTGTAAAAACGCGCAAGACCTCACATATCCGCAGCATTGCACATTATGCAAGAGGTCTATTGGCTTTTAAAAGATTTTTCTTTAAGCAAACAGAATGGAAATCAGTAGGAAGAATATCAAGAAGCAACTATAAGTAGTGAATGTGCGGGTAAACCCTGTACCAAACTCTTCTGGAACAAACTCTTTTGAAAGAAGTGTTGTATAATCTTCGAAATGTCGAGACCACTCTTTTCAAAGCAACACTCCTCCCTAAAGAGTTTCACACATGGTTGTACCATGAAGTTCATTATTTATAATTACTTCTTACTATCCACACCATGCAAAGCTTTAAACATCACTTTGAAAGAATATCATGACTTTTCAATAGAAGTCTATTAAATTGTCGCGGTCCCCACTGCTAATATATAGGATTCGAACTGCCTCTAGCTACCGGGCAATCTCGGTGGTCTAGTTGGTAAGACATCTGCCTGTGATTTTTTTTCACAGGACTCGGGAAAGTACTGAGTATACAGTGCTTTACACACATCGGTGTACGAGTAAAACCAAATACAATAATATCATGACTGTTTACAGTTATCAACTAAAAACTATTAACAATAAAACAGTTTAAAATGGGAAGCATTAGCATCGCATCATCTGAGAAAAGAGACTTATGGTAATACATGTATGAGTTCATAGAGTTACCAACATTTGCATCTTGCAACCAGGGAGATTTTGTACAAGAATCAGGGAGATATTTAGAAATACATTCAACAGAATATGGAAAAGGTTTCCATAATCAGGGACATTTTCAAATTTGTTCATCAGAACATGGATAAGATTGGTTTACTTTCAGGGAACTTTCTTCAGAATCAGGGAGAGTTGGCAGCTCTGCGCTCATTTGAGTTGATTTCAGATCAAAACAAATAGTGTTAAAACATTTCTTTACTGTTCTACATACCGGCTGCATCCCTGGTAGTTTCATTGTCCTCTCCATAAATTTAGGATCACTGTCAACAACAAAAATATAAATATCAATATATTGTTGGCACGCACTTGACCGATGTGGTTATTGAGGCTGGGTCAAACATACAGGGAAAAAAGAACACAGAAAGGAATTGAACCCATTATGATGGAGCAAATATTGTTGTTGTTGTTTTGTCGTTTTTGTTTTTGTTTTGTTTTTGGAGGGGGGGTAACAATAAGTGACTGCAATTTGTATTTTTAAATCCTTGGATAAATGCACTCTTTTCATCACAGAGTGAAGCTGGTTAATCTGGTGTGACATCTTCTCTACAACACAAGGCACCCATCAATATCTGGACCTCATGTTGAGATGGCTCTGGAAAGAGCTGGGCTCGATTTCACAAAGCACTCAGATTCATTTTAAGATGAGTTGTCAGTATTACCATAATGATCTGTATTGTGACATCACACTTTCCTCAGCAATTAAGATTGATCTGCAGTTAAGATCACTCTTTTAGCTTTTTGTGACATCGGCCCCCTGATGATGTTCGGATACAACACCCTCAGGTGATAATGACGATGATTCAATAGTTAAAGGTTTTTATCTAATTAGACAATCAATCAACCAAAATAGAAAAAGGAAAATGTCAGGCATGGCAAGCCTTAGTACTGTGTTTTTCAATTGTCAATGGCACAGCTGAGAAACCCTAAACAAGGAAATCAGCTCATCAGCTGAAAAGTTGCAGGTTTTTGTATAGTATACAAAGCAACAAAAAAAATGTAAAAGCACATCACAAATACAGCTACACAATTTAAACTAGCAAGACAACAAAGTTATTGACCCCTTGCACAACATGCGGTGCATTTACACACACATATCCTGTCCCTCATTTTGGGAGTCAAAATGTACACAATGGAATCGCCCCCCGAAAATGGTGGAAATGGTAGACGCACATTTTGCAGAGGTGCTTTCTACGTCTGCAAGGGGTCAATTGATAAGAAAGGTAAAAATTACAGACCGTTAAAAAAAATTAAAAATAGTTAGTGGCCTGACGCTTTGAACTCTGGCAGAGTCTTACAAAGGCTAAATGACAACACAACACAACACACATAAACAGGTATAGAACAACCTGTAACAACAAAAGACAATGGAGGTAAGGAGGATTACCAAAAGGTATACTGCAACAGAGAGGATACAAATGAGAAAACAGAATTAACTGTTGCAAACCGCTTAGGGACCTTGTCAAAATTAGTCCAGGACAACCAGCGGATAAGTACCTTCCAGGACAAGGTTTTTTAACCGCCGTTAATTCATCTTGTTTGAAATTGGGTGTCGGAGAAAATTTGGAAGAAATTCACAGTGCCTGGGGTTACATTTGTTTACAAAGTGCAGAGACTTAGATCGCTATCAACGGAAAAACAAGCATGGTCTCTACATGTCTCACTAAAAAAAAAAATACACATCTTAGTTTAATACAATGACCTCCAAACCTTCCAGATCGCTCCAAAACCGCAAGTTTGTTTAAACTACATTTAATCAGCCAGTCGAACAGCAGAGCGCTCAGCGAGGTGCATTGGCATTGGGCATGTATTTAGTGCATCAGAGAACTGTGTGCCTTTCAGCAAGTAAAACCACGCCGGAGAATTGTTATCCGAATCCCCGTCCTGGATTAATTTTGACAAGACCCCTTACCAGAACAGTTAAAAAATGCACATAAACAAATGATAGGGGTCAATTTTTTTTGACATGGATTAAAAAAGCTCCTTACGTGATATACTGCTGTACGTTCTCAGCAGGATTACGAAACAATCCTTCAAACTCATCCCTGGCCCATTGGATGGTATGCTCAATAGCATTAGGGAAATTCTTGAGGGTACAGATGGGGATAGATTTCTCCGGTGGATCTTGAGATGATGAGTAGGACTCCGTCAGGAAAGGCAGAACTACTTGTACATTACCCTTAGTACCCAGGGTACCAGACTCTAGGAGGGATTTACGATAGTAGACACAACGGCGATCCATGTACATACCTGTAGTAGACAGACAAGAACCAGACTCAGAAGACAAATTCGTAGGGTTGGTATAAATTAAGTTAACCTCATGCATACTTGAGTGTTGGGCCTCATTAAAGTGCACGATTTTGTTTCATTCACACGTTAATAATAATGATAATAATACTGAGTTCTTATATAGCGCTGTATCACACCCGATGGGTGTATCAAAGCGCTCTGTACTTTTTTTCCTGCAAGGTATGCGGAGCTTCTTTTTGAAGTATGAGACCTATTCCTTTACATAGCACCATGTAATGGTTTACAAGGTGCTGTGGCGCATTATGCTGCCGATCAAACCAGGAAAACGGGGGTGAACCCATTCTCTTTATGATAAGTGCACTGGTTCTTTTACGTGCATTACACAACAAACAGAACCTACAGCTTTACGTCCCATCCGAAGGACGCAACAATAATGGTTAAGTGTCTTGCTTAAGGACACAAATATCACAACCTTAACTCAAACCCACACTCTGCTGACTGGAAACAGCAGAGTGTGGACCCGGTGTTCTTATCCGCTCGGCCACGACATGCCAATGTTAATAATAACAACAATATGCAGTTCTTATATAGGACTTTTAAATTGAATTGAATTGAACCTCTTGGTGATGGGTGCTAAAAGAACGTCTAAGTGACTTACGTGCATCGATATTATCCAGAGCATTTGCAACGCCATCTAGTCCCTCGAAGAAGTCATCATTGTAGACGTTCTCCGTGTCCGGTCCGACTCGGTTAAGATGAGCATTTATATTAACGTCAGGGTTCATCTGCTTAGCAGCTTTGGCTGCTGTACTCGACTTCGGGCTCTGCATCAGATTTTAATGACAACAGTGCATTGTTATATTTACATAAATTGTTAGATTTTATCTACTCTACTTGTTTTACAACCAAATGTGGGGCAGCAGGTCTACGTATCACAGTAATTACTTTTTGCTGAGGATATATCATAGGCAAACAAACATCTGAGTATTTATTTGGTATTGTCCCCCTCATAATGATGATATCACATGTAGCTACTGTCTGCCCATTGTCTACCATGGGAGTCAAAATGCAAGTACAGACATGGTGGGCATCAAACTGCCCGCAGGTCACCTTAAAAAACACAGTCCCACACGGAGAATCCCACTCCCAAAATGGCGCAAGCAAGATTTATCGCGTAAAGACGTCAGGTGAATTGGGTCAATAAAGAAGGGTACAAATTATCCATAGATGTGTTTTTGGAACCTTTGACCAAACTGTGTACAAATCAAACAACTATACAATACAGAGACACCTAGTTTTAAGGACCACATTCCTCTTTGTTAGCAAACCTCAACATCCAATGATCTTCTTATATATGGCTCTAAGGTGGCCCTACATTCTATGTACCTACAAATCTAATTTTATAGCTGAACTACTTTGAGTAATGAACTGTTGTGTCAGGTTTGGGAAAAGGAACCATCGCAAGTGGTTCAATAGTACAAGTTCTTTTTTGCTTTAAGTTGTACAACTTCCCTTGAACTGACACAGTTTCATGTATCTTTCATTCAGTGTCTTGCCACATCACTTATTATCAAAAATAGGCCATTCAGAATAAACAATGTTTTAAAATGTGGATCTTATTTTTGAAATTGTGGGTGGGTGGGTTAAAAGAAATAACTGAAAAATTACATTCAGGTTACATTTCAAATGATAGAAGAACTGTTTGTGTAGTTTTTTTCCATTCTGTTTCAATTATAAAGTTGCATGCTGGAAGCCAGGAAAAGCAATTGAAAACTCCTGAGCTTGGGGAACATTGATCAAAATATCTGCTTCATTTTTGAGGCATTACTTTGTTTTTCCGTATATTAAAATAGTCAGTCAACATTAAAAAATCGAAATTTGGGGTGGGTGCAGGGGTCAGAACAATTTCAAAATATGATGAAGACATTTTTAAACGTTGGTTATTCTGAATGGCCCCTCATCACCTTTTTTTTATTGAATCCAATCTAGAAGACCATATTATTGACCCTTAACCCTTCAGAGACCATTCTTTTCTGTATGGTCATCACCATACGCCCAGACATGTTTTTTTCTTGTAAAAGTGTCCCCCCAAAAAATACTATAAATCAGATTTTTTGATTTTTTTTTGGAAACGTTGATACCATATTAACATGAGAAACATTGGAAAATGTCAAATCAGGTCATTATCTTTACTTTGACCTTTTTTGTTGAGTGGAAGTAGTTCAGATCTTGCAGCCATTTGCGGCCGCTATGGGCATTTTGGTACAAGCCGTTTGTGTGCCTGCTGTGGTCTCTAAAGGATTAACTGGCCGTAATCAATCTCCTACCTGTACATCGTGTGACCTGAAGAGAAACTGCCTGTTCAGGTTGGACTTCTCAATAATGTCCATGTCAGTGACGGTCACTTTCCCCTCGGGGCTGCAGCCCACACCCATCATGGCAAAGTTCTTGATGAGCTCACAGCCGATGGCTCCAGCACCCACCATGAAATACTTCAGCTGTGTCAGCTTCCTCTGAAAGGCTGAACCAAAGACGGCGATCTGGGCATCATATCGGCTGTTGGTCTGATCGGGTGAGAGATGGTGCACCAAATTAGAGAAAATATTTGTGAAAAGTTTTATAAGATAATAATAATAATAATAATAATAATAATAATAATAATAATAATAATAATAATAATAATAATAATAATAATAATAATAATAATAATAATAATAATAATAATAATAATAATAATAATAATAATAATAATAATAATAATAATAATAATAATAATAATAATAATAATAATAATAATAATAATAATAATAATAAAGAAAAATTTATAAAGCGCAAAACAATTGCAGATCAGCTCCGCCTCATGGCAGTAGAGATAAACAAATGGATTTTAAAAAATAAATAAAAATTACCCCTCCCACTGTTAGACCGTTTCCAACTCTCACATTTCCCCATTGCTATTGTACACACATGGTATTATCATTTGAACAGTGTTGATAGCAAGCTGCACTACCGCTCAAAACCATTCAAAGGTTTGGAATGGTGGATACACTGTGCACCTTGTGTGGTGTTTCATGGCCAAATGGTGAATGTACCACACAGTGAATGGAGTCTTTGTCTTTGATCAGCAGAGTGTGGGTTCGAGTCCCGCTCTTGACACTTGTGCCCTTACACAAGACACTGAACCATGTTTCGTCCTTCGGATGGGACGTAAAGCCGTATGTCCCGTGCGCTGTGTAATGCACGTAAAAGAACCCAGTTACACTAATCTCTAAGAGAAGGGGTTTGCCCCCTGTTTTTGTGAATACACCGCATCACCTTGTAAACCCTTATAAGGTGCAACAGAAATGAGTCTCATCATTCAACACTTTTAAATCTGGTCTTAAAATGTTTCTCTTTGTTCAAGCACCTGGAAAACTTTACTGGTAGGTAGAAGACTCCGGTACTATAGCTCACTCAGAAGGCCCTGTAGTGAGGGGGTAATAGTCTGATGTGTGTAATATACGAACCTGTTTGCAATCGTCCTCAGTGAGTCCCTCGGGATCATCTTCAGGTAGGCATTCAAGAGCATCAAAGTACATCCATTGATGGATAGGATTGAATTTACCGCTGCAAGCCTATAACAACAATAATAAAAGCATATTCTGTCATCTGTTCTAGCAATACGTTTCACCGTGGCTAACCCTTGGCCACATCCAAAGAGACTTTGGCTATGGCTGTATCCACTGGCTGCAGCAGCAACATTGAAGAACAGACACTTTCTAAGCAATATTAGCTGCTTAAGCAGCTCTATGAAATTGGGTCCAATTTCGTAGAGCTGCTTAAGGAAAAAATAGTGCTGAACAATTTTCTGCTGAGCGAAAGTGAGCAGGATACCAGTCACAGTTGGTACATGAGAAATGGTGTTATGGCTTTTAACCATATTATTTTGTTGTGCTTAGCTACTTTTTGTGCTTAAGCAGCTCTATGAATATGGGCCCAGCTGGGCGTAGCCACTGACAGCCCTTGCAAGACTTTGAAGCCTAGGCCAAGTTCGCGCAAGGACTATCGTTGACCATAGTTCGACTAACTTAGCCCGAACTCTGTCTAGTCGACGATAGTTGGACCACTCTAGTCGACTATTTGGAACCAGCCTACTGGGCATGGTCGGATCGCTGGTTACCAATAGCCGTTTTCATAGCACAGTGCAGAGTGAACCAGTTATAATAAACTGATAACGTATGTTGAGTCGCCGGTCGTGTTGACATGACATGACTGGAGTCGTTCGCACTTCAACTTCTGTGTGCATGCCCTACGTACGTCACTTAACAACCACTGGTTAACCATTGTTCCTTGCGCGAACTTGGCCCCAGTATAAGGGTTCAGAATGGACATCGGAGCCAGAGGCCTAAACATATTAAAGGTATTATACAGGATTGGTGGAGCTGATTAGAGGTTTTAAGCTGAATCTTAAGTGACTCAAATCTGAAACAGACTCTCACAGGAAATATGGAACTGACTTTGGAGTTCACAGCTAAAGTCATAAAAAGTGTTATTTTTGTTAAAGATATTACACAGTGAGGTATTATCATTAAAATAAAAAAAACAAGAGCATCTGACTTGTCGAGTCTTGAGTTGACTGGCCCAATGCTAAAATCACTGGCCTGGGGCCGGCAGTCCACAGGTCCAATGTAAAATTTGAGCTCTGCTATACAGAGAGTACAACAGATTCTTCTATCAATGCAACAGTTCATACCTTCATGACCTCTTGGGCTGTAATACCTCCAATAAATGCCTGCATCGGACACAGATCACCAGTGGCGTTACTAGCCAGGTGGGATTGTAACTTCTCATCTAACTCTCCTTGCTTAGAGGCTTCTGATGCCTGACTGTTGATCTCCTTGGCAAACTCCAAGAATTTACTGGCATCATCCTAGATAGAGATTGTTCAAAACATCACCAGAGGATAAGAAAGAGGTCTACACGGACTTGTCATTGACAAGAAAAAGGGGTTAGTTCTCATTTGGTGCTCGAAATGGGGCATAGTGGTAACCCCCCCCCCCAATATGTCTTCATTGTGCGCTTGGAATCTCATGAACTCTTCAGAGGATTTTAGAGGGGGTACTTCTGTACAAGAGGAAAATAGTGTTTTTACACATGCCAACTTACGGGGTACTTTTAACAATGGAACAATGGACCCCACAAGGTAATTACAATAGGAACAATTGGGCCCCACAAGGGAATTCTTCAGAAAAGGGAATAATAGAACAACAATAGCAGTACCCAACAAACTGGATTTGTACGGCTGTGTGTGTTGTGTGGGACCGTTGGGAGGGGGTTACCCTCTGCCCCCATATAAGGCATGGTATATTAGTTTTGTAGATTACTAGATGCAAAGTATTTCAGTTTTTGAAGGCAAAATGGTTTTAATAATAACAGGTTTTGACAGAGTGGACATAAGGCGCTGTACAATCAAAACAAACAAGTATCTGAACAGATCTAAATAGTTCAGTCTCGAGTTGCTTCTGAAGTTGATTGGTGAAGTTGAATGGAGAGCTTGATCCAAAGTCTCAGACCAATAAATCTACCATCTTAAGATATTACACAGTAAAGTTAGTCGTTTCCTTTTTTTATGAAGAAAATGCACCCACCTTGTTTCTAGGTCGAGGTAATGTTCCACAATCTTTTTCAAATTTGTGCAGAGCCTGCCATCCTATATGAAGCTGACCTGGTCGATCAAACTTAGCGAAATCTGTTATGACATGCTCTGGTTCCTCTAAGGACTGCCGTAGGGATTTCTGTCGATAGAAAACATTAAATGAGTGAAAGAGATATCATTTTAGTTTTCTCCATCAATTTTTTATGAAAGTTGCTCAATGCTGAGTGTGCACTCAGTGTTGTAGACACAAAATTAAAGATGGAGTCATAGATTGGTAAGTACTAATAAAAATGAATGACCATAAAAACTTACTTGATGAGAAGCACTGCAGCTGTTGATAGTATAAACTATTTTGAGAAAGGATTCCTTCAAGTAATATGGTTTGGATAATTTTTCACCGAAAAACATTTGAATCAGGTTTCTAATGGTTGGTGTCTGTTCGCGAGTGCTGCGGCCAGAGATGCCATTGGTAATGGCTGTTACTGCGCTAAACATGGATGGATTTGAGGTTCCTGTGAAAATATCATGAGTTTGTTGCTGTTTTCTCAGCAAGTAGACACTGTATTCAGTTGAAACTTTCACATGTGACTTTTATTGTATCTTTCTTTATAATTTTGCCTATAAATCAGCATTACGTTGACAAAAACCAATCTATGACCCAACCTTTTAACATATCCTGTTAAAAAAAAAAGGCATGAAATTTAGTGTGAACAATCTGAGAGCGATTTCAGAGGAACAGATGTACTCACAAAGTTGACTTTCTGTGGCATCTTGACTTGTTTGACAATTCCTCCACGCACATAGTCAGACAACCCTGATGTGTCACCAATACTGAATGTGTATGGGCCTAGTACCTTGACTTTCCTTGGTTCGCTGTCATTCAACTCAGTCATGCCCTGTAAAGAGTACACAAGTTACTCCATACAAGCTGTTATTTGTTTGGGTAACCCTTCAGACCTGCATTTGTCTATTGGGGTGTTTGTGAGCAGGTCTACCCATTGAGCCTGAGGACTTTAAACATAACATTTTTTTTCATAATATTTGCTCCTGTTTAATGTTGATAAAGAAACATCAATTCTACACAGCTAGGATGGGAAAGGGTAACATAAACAATCTATTTTTAAATTTTAGTGTTTTCTCTGATTGATATTGCGTAGATACATTGGATGCAATGAAGGTATACTTCAAAAAGTCAAACATCTACAAAATGGAAACAATTATAAAACATCCACAAGAAATGACATACATGTACACTAGCGGGATGGCGGATTAGGCGACCGCACCAAAGACAGCAGGGAAGTCCCCATACCAAAAAATGACATGGCGGACGTTCTAATCCACAAATTTTTACGATGGCGTGCTCCTCATCCAAGATGGCACAGGTTACGACTTTAATAGTATAGATGTACATGCACTTTGAATGTATTAACTTTTGATTCCTGTGCTAAAGGCAATATATATAATTATATATACCTCACACAGATCCTTGTCGTTTGATTGATGAAACATGCGTCACATCTCATCCTTTATTTTGCCATGTATACTGCCGTGATGCTCCAAAATTTAATATAGGAGTCCTATATGGATAAAAGTAGGACGCTTCCGACAAGTCGCAGCAGCATTTCCAAAGTAATGGAAATGCTGCTGCCCGTTTGTCAATATAAGTCAAGGTCGTGTCACAGCGGACCAAGCTGGTGTCTACATGTAGTCGTCCACATCGATTAGAAGGGACTTTTAGAATTTTCAGAGGGTGGGGTTGTGGAGTTTCCGTGTCTAAATTGTCTTTATTTTTGTCAGCAAAATTTCAAATGACAAGGATCTGTGTGGGTTATATAAAACAAATGTTTAATGCATTTTGTTTAGAATATAATCATTCAGTGAAATCTGGCATTTCCGTTTCACTCAGCTTCGCCTCGAGAAATAGAATAATCCAGATTTCACCTTATGATTATATTCTGCCACAATGCACTCAACTGCATCCAATATTTGTAAAATAAATGACTGTTATAATAACATTATTATTATTACATGTATCTTACCTGAATTTCTGAGAAGCTGACATAGTCTCCGGATTCAAACCCATGACGGCTCTCATCCAGACATGTCACTACACATTCCTTTTCCTGATAACAAAAATATAAGCGACAAAGCTCAAATTACCGTTTTTTAAATGTCCATGTAGTGTCAGGAAAGACAGATTCAAGCCACATATCACTGAATTAGCATTAAACATTATTTGCTTTGCCTTCCTTTCACCTGCAGGACTATCAACCAGCATTTAACCCTGACTTCACCGAGTTAATTGCAGAGATCTCTCCTCGCTCTTAACTTCCAAACACAAGAAGGTATAAACTCAACACTCATGACGTTTCACTAGTTCAACCCTTAGTACAAAAATATCACATTTGGTGCTCAATATGGGGCATGGTGTACCTACTCCTCCCCCCCATTGTCTCTTCATTGTGTGCTTGGAATCTCAGGAATTCTTTAGAGGATTTTAGGGAGGGGTACTTCTGTACAAGAAGAAGATATATGGGGGGAATACCCTCTGCCCATATCGCACATGGTATAAAATATCAAATACTTTGTACTGTTTGGTATTATAACACCCCAGACATAGATTCAAAACAGTACTGTGACGTCACACAACGGACTCAATCCAAACAAGAAAAGGGAAAATGCATAGCAAAGAAGATAAACAACCTTCATCTAGTCTGTGTTGTGACGTATTTGATGTCACAACATGGTTTTACACTGGTTTCCTGGGGCACTGGTGCTTCAGTGTTGATATTAATTTTCATATTTATGGATCATTGCTGGGAACCATGCAGGGCGCCGCCAACGGCGGGAAAAAAACACTAGTTTAACAATCCAAGGGGGGTGGGGGTAGTTTTTTTCAATTCAAATTTAACCAACTTACAGGGAAGAAAACTTCACATGTACAACAAAATAATAACTAAACACAAAATAGACAAGGATAAATAGTCAAACTAGTTTGAGTGATTTTGTTCAAGTTGATCTTCAGTGTTTTCTGAGAGCCATGTCACACAAGGCAATTTACAGTTAAAACCATTCCAAGGCAAATTTCCAAAAAAGCTAAAACATTAACATTTCAGTTGTCACGTATTTTTCTCTGGGAAGGATTTAAACACCGTAAGAAAATTAACTCTTGTGGAACCAAAGTTCCCATTGTGAATGAAGTGGTTGCCTCCCAAGTTTTCTGTAAGAATTGTCACATGTGACAAGGCCCCTAGAGTGATAACAAATAACAATAAATAAGAAAGAATGATCACACATAATTGAAAATAACCTCAGGCCTGAAACTTCATCTTTGCAAAGGGCACTTCTATTGGAAAATCTGAAAATCTTCAGGAAACTTTTGAAGGAACACCAAGGCTAAGCCAAGGGCCAAATTTCATCGAGCTGCTTAATAAGCACAAAAAGTAGCTTAGCACAATGCTTACCAGAATAAAGTTACCAGCCAAAATACCATGTGTCATTTGTACCATTTGTGACTGGTATCCTAACTAACTTTTGCTTAGCCGATATTTGTTAAACAACGTTTTCTGCTTAAGCAGCTCTATGAAATTGGTCTCCAGGCAACACAAAGGCCATGGCCTCAGTGGGCTACATGTAATTCCAGGCCTGTCATATACTAACCTTAGTAATAGCAGATATCATAGATGTGAGAGGCTCTTCCCCGTTGGCATCGATAACGGTAAAGTTGTCTCCAAAATCACAGAACACCTGTCCAAATAATCCCCTAGTGTCGGCAATGATGAGATGGATTCCTTTAGAGTGACAAAAGTCTCCTATCTTCAACTGAGCTTCTAGACTACTCTTGGTCAATACGATGACCTAGAATTGGATCATTCATTAAGAAACAACAGGTATATCTTAAGAAAGCTTTTTGAATACGAGAGTCATACAGTCAAAGTACTTTAAAGCATCCACACACAGACATCACCATCAACCCTTATAAGTTACTCTTAACCCTCCTACACTTGGTACCATTTTTTCAGCGAGCTGACCAACCATTTGCAATCATTCAACAGCACAGGTTGTGAATGGTGGCACAACAGATGCATAGGGTGTCATTTTGCAGCCTGGCATAGTGCATCTATCTTTCAAAACCAGAATGGTCAGACAGTAAAAGGGTTGACTGTGTATTGCGTAGATGCATGCAGCACATCGAATCATATTGCAGCAGGCATAATTTATCATTCAAAACCATGTGGATGGTGTTAATTTGGTACAAACCACCAGATAATTGTCATAATTACTGTATGATATCATCAGGCCTGTGAGTGGACCATTGAAAAAAAACCAGAAAAAATACATCCATGTAAGAATGATAATGGGAGTAGAGCTCCCCCCTGAAGCATCATAGATGCTCTAAAAATTAACGTTCAATCGGAAAAGAAATTGACATAGGGCCTATACGTGCAATGAAAACCGCAACGCAAGGAAGAAAAAGAAAAAGAAAAAAACCAGACCAAGAACGAAAGAAATCTTAGATTATACTGTAAAATAATAATTATGTTGAGCCAGGGTATTTCACGCACTTGTGTGGCACCGACATCTTGATTGTTTTTCAAAAAAACCCACCGCAATCAATCGTAATTTGGATCTACACATGTACGAGTCGTGTATGTGCACTATACAGCATGTATGTATGCAATGCCAACGCTCACACAACGTCCTCTATTGGCAAGAAGTTGCATTTTTTAAAAGCCTCTTTTCAAGGCCTGCACAGTGCACATGGAGGATTCTATATATCTGCGGTAAACGAAGCGTTATGTTTTACCGACTCACGAACGACTGCAAAGACCACAACGTTCATTGTCAACAGCCTACATGATCACCAACCATTAACGTCGCGTGCTACCCCTGTGTGTACATTATCATGGAGCACATACAGTATACACAAGCACTTTGCGTGTGCTGTATGATAATGTACATGTATGTGTAGCCGGCCGACCAGGAAAATTTATTGTGTATTTTTCTTTTCTTTTGGCGCTTCCGCACTAAAAGCGGATCGGATACACATTCTGTGATCGTCTATTTTGTAAAAAGCGGAAATAAAAGATCAACACGATCAATGAAAAAGCGGATATCCGCTTAAAAGCGGAGATTTAACAGGCCTGTATCATCCTACTAGAACAGATCCCTACATAACTAAAACTTACAGTGAATCTACTGATGAAGTCCTCTCCCAGTGGCCTGGTCTCTGCCTTGACAGGCACGTAAGAATTTAACTCGGCCAACTTGGGTTCTGTTACTAGTGCTCGATTCTTGCCGACATCAGCAGCACTGAAGAAAAACTGCAAAGATAAAACAAGTCTTACACTATCAGTACCAGTTAGATAAACATTATTGTAACCACTCTGGGCCAGTATTCTGACAGAAATTTCCGTACCCAGCCATGGTAGTATTTTTTGGCACTGTTTGGAGCTTCTTGAGTAATCGCTTTCCTTTGAAAATATCATTGCCACAAAGAAAACCCTGACATGACAAAGGAAAGGCAACAAGGGTTCTCATAATTAGCTCCGGATTTCATGTTGTGAGAAAATTGAGTAGGCTTTCACCATGATTTCGCAGAACCTCTGCCGTGAGCCACGGCCGAAAATCTACCATGGTATGCTGGAATCATGGAACACTCAGACTTACCTCCCATTGAGCCGAATACAATGACAAACAATAGTGGCAGCCGGTTCATTCTTGTATGCCACATTTGTACAGCAACAGGACAAAGGTTTAGAATTGGGGGTTGCACAAATACCCCTGGAAATGGGACATTACAAGGCATGTTTTCCTGCACCTGGTGTCCTCATTGTACGTGTGAAACAAAACATAGCATGGTAGGTACACAATAATAATAATAATAATAATAATAATACACGGCATTTATATAGCGCTCTAACAACCAGAGGAAGTATCACAGCGCTTTACAAACAATTAAATAAACAACAATCAAAAAGAGGAACATAATTATAAAGTCAAAAATCAGGTAAACAAATGAGTTTTGAGCGATTTTTTGAAAGCTGCTAGTGAGTTAGAGTGGCGGATAGAGTTTTGGGGCAGCAGCATGGAAGCTTTTGTCACCAGTGGTAGTGCGGGTTTTAGGCACAACAAGTAATTTGGTATCAGCAGATGATCGGAGGCTTCTGGCTGGCTTGTACGGTTGAATGAGTTCTGTTAAGTATGAAGGTGTGGAGTCAGTATTAAGACATTTAAAAACCAGAGTCAGTATATTGAAGTTAATTCGGTTGGAGACTGTCAGCCAATGAAGATCATGAAGGATAGGAGTGGCACTGTCATATTTACGAGCTTGATAAATTAGTTTAGCGGCACGATTTTGGAGCAGCTGAAGGCGTTTACAGTCAGTAGATGATATCCCTAAGAGAAGTGAATTTGCATAATCAAGCCGAGATGTTACAAGGGCTCTAATAGCAGCTTGGCAAGACGGTTTATCAATGTACATTCTTATGCGTGATAGGTTACGTAAATTGAAGTTAACAGATTGACAAATAGCAGTGACTTGGTTGGACATCCTCATGGTCTGGTCAAATTCCACTCCAAGATTTCTAACCTTAGTGGAAGCCTGGATGGTTTCAGCTCCCACTTGAAGGGAGACGTTAGATAAGGCATTGAGAAATCTGGTATTGGCACAGACATAGAACTCAGTTTTGGATTCGTTCAGTTGAAGCATGTTACTTAACATCCAGTGCTTTATGGCCATGATACATTTAGATAATGTTGACAGAGCTTGGTTGATTTCACTTGGATTGCGGGGATTGAAAATGGGATTGAAAATGAAAAGTATGGGTGGATATTTCTGTCAGCTGTCTGGCTACCAGCAATAAAATTGAGGCCACTCCGAAGTTGTTCTTGTCGTAATAACCCGCCTGCCGTAAGTCAGTCAAGAACATTTTTGTAGATAAACACATCATCCGACGTAAAGTGGTTAAAACAGTTCTGATATATTATACCACGCAAAGCTTGAGAATTCTTTTTGATGGTTTTGTTTTGTTTCGTTGATGAATGCATACTCAAATCGTTCTCAAGAGGAACGTTTGAGTAGTGTTTAGTTTGATTTCATGTACAGTAGACTTACCTGTGACGCGAGGTTTTCTATTGTTACATTTCCCTCGTCGTGAATTGTGAGTGATTTGACACCTCCAAGCACAATATTTTTAGCAGTCTCAACACCGAGGCCTCCCATACCAGAGATAAGCACATCTGAACGGTTCATTCGTTTCATAGCATCGTGACCGAGAACATACCTATAAAGTACACAAACAATGGTTACATTCAACTGACCTTTATCATACCAACACCATTTTGTTGTGTCCCCGATGTGCAACAGTAATAATAATGTACTTATTCTCATAATAAATAAAAATGGTGCCAGTCTTATTTCCATTCAACCCTCTGTTTGATTTGAATGAAAGAAAAAGAAGTTAGCTGCACCAAGATATAATAAGTTCTTACATTGCACTTTGTCTATGCCTGACAGCCTCAAAGCGCTCATTATTTTTACAATATTTTACAGAGCTATGTTTGAATTATCAGACCCACTAGCACTTGTTGGGGTTTACAAGGTGATTTGGCACAGTCTTCAGCCAATCATGCTAGAAACACCTGGGCAAACCCCTTCCCTTAACCCTTTCAGCCCCAAGTTCTTTTGACATAAACAACCGCTGCGGCCCACGTTGTTTGACCACTCAAGCGTGAAGCACACATTCTCCCACAACAGGAAGCTTCTGTTCAAAGTTTGATTTCACAAAAATTTATTATTACGTGGAAGATTTCATTTTAGAGCATACGAAGTAATAAAAATTGTCTTACTCATTGAATTTCCTTTCATATAATTTAAAAATCATTGAAATCAGCCAATAAATGTCCAAGTTCTTGGTCTTTGTTTCCCAAGTGTGTTCTGTAAACCCGAACACTTTTTGCACACAACCATATGGCGCTCCGTAGGTGTTTGGCAATTCGGATCGTTCAACTCCAATTTGAAGTAATTGCATAATAGCAACCCTATTATATTTAACCACCATTGGAAAAATCTGATTTTTCTTTTTCCAATGATGGTAAGCTTGGGTATGGAAGGTGAACATGGACAAAACTACAGCTTTTTAACAAATGGCCTTTGTGCTCAAGCTTGAGTGCTTTTTTGTGTGTTATCTTGGGCGACTATAGTCGCCATTGGGGCTCAAGCAGGGTATAGTGCATAGTCGACTTAAGTCGCCATTGGGGCTGAAAGGGTTAACGGTGAATGTACTGGGTTCTTTTACGTGCATTACACAAGACCTAAGGCTATACATCCCATGTCCCATCTGAAGGATGAAGCAATTATAGTTACAAGTGCCATGACTGGGACCCGAACCCACACTCTTACAACACTGGAACTTAAGTCCAGTGTAACTGGCCAAGACATTCCACAGGTCTAGGTCTAGGTCTAAAGGTTTGTGGGTTTTATGTTGCAAATTACTGTGCAAGTTCTTCATTGATCTAGATACATAAATGTAGCATGAACTGAAATAAACACTGTATAGATGGAATCACCACACAATTGTTTGATGTTTGTTGTTTCAATCACCAGATTTACTCTAACTGCCTAGCCCCTTTCATCAACCAAGCGAAGTCCCAGATTAAAAAGTTATCTGAAATTATCTGTGGTAACTTTGGATCCCAAACTCAAAGTACTCTCTAGGTGCGAGTACATGTTTGAACATTGTTTATGAATATATCTAAATATCTAGTCAGAAAGTGATTTTATAAAGTTGAACAATTTCAAGTAGCTTACAGTTGTCTGGAGTACAGACTCTCATCAATGCCGTCGGTCCCGTTCTTAGCCATGGCGTTCTGTAAATCATAACACAAAAATGCAAAACTCATAATAAATTGACCTCTTTTTGATGAAGGAGGTAATTGCAATTGTCCAAGCGATTGTCCAATGGATCACACATAACATGACTCTTAGTTTAACCCTAACCACCCCAACCCATCAATATCCAACTACATGTTTTGTTCGACTTGGTTGGAATGAGGACTGCACTACTAAACTGATTATGCTTTACATGGGGTGTTGAGTTACCATATGGTATTGGATTTTGTTAGAGTGACAAAGGATCCTAGTAAATCACTCATGGGATCAGGTATATTGCCATAATCAGAGTCCAACAGTTTGGGTGTCGAGTCACCATATGGTGTTGGATTTCGTTAGAGTGAAGGCAGACCACAGTAAATCACTCAAGGGACTTGGGGTTTAACAAATTTGTTTGTCAACAGTGCATCAGTTTTAAATTGGTCAGGATGATTAAAGGTCCAGTGAACATCAAGTTTGGCAATACAGTTGACTCTCGTTATAACAAGATCGCTGGGACTGACCAAATCACCTCTTTATAACAGGAAAGTTGTTATAAGAAGCAAAGAAACACTAAGCAGAAATGAAATTCGTGACTTCAGAATGTACTCTTTTTAAGAAGAACCTCTTTATAACAGTGCTCTTTATAACGAGAGTTAACTGTATATATATAGATCCAAGCTTTTTTCTGGGCTGAAATAATGTTTGGGGTGATGATGAGAATTTCTTCTTACTCTCCCTGATGAGCCAACTGAGTTATTTGACTGTTCCGCTGGTGCCACCTGTGACTCAGGGTCAAGTCGAAGCTTCTTGCTTACTGGAGACTGACTATCCAAATCTTCTCGAGGTCTCGATGACATCTGCCAGTCGAGAAAAACAAGAAGAAAAAAAACCAAGGACAACAGTTAATCAATATGTGAATCAATGCAAGCAAGACTTACCTTGCTCATCCCAAACCAAATGCAAGTACATGCAGACAACATTTTCTTAAAGGTATGGTATATTCTTAGTGTCTGAAATATTACCATCTTTGAAGTTCTCTAGTTACCAAGTAAACAATATCACAAAAATAACTCGTTAAGCTTTTTATGGTTGCTGATTTAGAAAAAAGTGCAGTTTACGATCGCCACATTTTAACTCAACATGATGACAATTATTATCTTATAGGCATTGGGCATTTAACCGCCGATGGTCGATTCATCCAAAACACTATTTAACTGTACTGCAATTTCTGACTTTATTTCTCTTTATAACAAAAATCATGGGGAGCTACAGATTAGAAAAAGAAAACGTTTGGGGGGGGCGAGGTCATAATGAATGACCGGTGTGGCGGTTAAATTCAGCATCTTTTCCCAAGTTTTTAACAAAATATTTTAACTGTGTCATAGACATTTATACTTTTTTTTAATACTTGATTGGTTTAACAAAGCAACTTACAAAATAATGGGAATTTCAAACAATTTCAAAAATAAATATGATAGTATTTCATAGAGCAATATTTCTCCAGATAACTGATGGAAGAAATTGCAACTAAATTTATACCAACACACTACAGATTTACATGTCCATGCAGTTTAACTGTCAACCACTTACTTTCCTGTTAATTATGAGAAACCAATGATTGAAATAATTGTACACCGTCTTTAAATTGAGTGTCACATCCCCTTAAGGCGATCCCCTGGCTATACCGCAGTTACAGGTTGAATGGGTTCTGACTGGCACCCTCGAACAAAGATATTGACAAAATAGGGAGACTGCCAACATTGGAGCTGCATAGCTCAGTTGACTGAGCACCTGTGCATTAATCCGGAGGTCGCAGGTGCAAGTCCTGCTCTAGTGAATTTTTCTTTGTTTAATAAAAATAAAAATAAATAGACTATTGACTGTGCTGTGCCGCACGTATGCACCTTCCTTGTGTATTGTAATCAAATCCAGCTTAATGTTTTTAAAATTACTTTGTATTGCTCAGCCAATACATTTGAAATAAAATGTACTTAGGCACTACTGAAATTTGAAAAAAAGTTACGAGATTTTAAACATGATTTAAGATTCAGAATTGGTTAAAGGCATCGTACACATTTGGTAGTGACTCAAAATATAAATTAGCATAAAAAGTTACTTGGTAACAAGCAACGGAGGAGAGCTGTTGATAGTATAAAACATTGTATGTAGGAAACAACTCCCTCTGAAGTAACGTAGTTTTGAGAAAGAGGTAATTTCTCAATAAAATAATAAAAACTTCTTGCAAGAAGTTTTTATTTCTATCTGAAAGCACACAAATTTGTACAACAAGCATGACAAGGGTAAGTTTAACACTCCCACAGAGAAAATTATTTATAGTTAACAGTATCCATATCATGTATAAATGTAATCCATGTGTTAGTCCTCAGCACAGAAAATATTACATACAATTTACAAACTAAACTATAACGTCCGGCCAAGTTTCCTGCCAGAGAAAATAAATAGATGTCCGGAAACTGGGCTAGAAAATTATTCACAACACCACGCATGAAAACTAGAAAATACTGTAATTCCGCTTGAAAAGAAAGTACACATTTTTACCTTCCACGTTCACTAAATGTGATTTTTACGCTTATGGCGTAATTAAATTGCAGGTCTTTTAAACAAGGTCACAATTGGTCATTCTTGTCTAAAAATGTAATGATTTTATCATAAATCCTCACGTGCTATGATGACGTGTTTGACCACACACAAAAGCCGTCGACTTTGGAGGCCCCTACTCGTTACCGTACAACAAAGGAAATTGTACGACTCCTACAAAAATACCCGAAAATTAAGATCTTGAAAAAGTGCATTTGTTCAAAATTTATCGCAGTGTAAAACCGAATATTTAACGATTAAAACGAGAAGCAACTGTCCTCACTTACCGTCAGAAAACGACAAACCGGAAGAAGCAAAAATGCACCTGGTTGCAAAGCACTGTGGGAATGTCATGATGACAGGCTTTCGCTGGTTGGCACTTCTTTGTTAAATCTGCATGTCGACACAAGTACCAGTTAAACTTAAAATAGTAATGATGGCATCATATGAAAGGCATCGTACACGTTTGGTAATTACTCAAATATATATATTAGCATGAAAACTGACTTGGTAACAAGCAACAGAGAGCTGTTGATAGTAAAAAACATTGTGAGAAACGACTCCCTCTGAAGTAACGTAGTTTTTGAGAAAGAGGTAATTTCTCACTAAACTTAATAAAAACTTCTTGCAAGAAGTTTTTATTCCTGTATACTGAAAGCACAAATTAGTGTACCATGGAGGTAGAAAAAAGGGTGTTTTTTCTTTCATCATTTTCTTGCAACTTCGATGACCAATTGAGCCCAAATTTTCACAGGCTTGTTATTTTATGCATATGTTTGGATACACCAAACGAGAACCTTTGACAATTACCAAACGTGTACGATGCCTAAATTGAGGCAGTCTAATGCCGCATTCTTGCAAAGGAACTCCTGTTTGTTCTTTTTACAAATACAAAGACAAAGTCTAAACTACTCTGTCTTCTCATGTCTCAAAAAGTTGTGTCTGTTCTATTTTATATAAATTCCCCGCATAAGGCCAAGTAAACTTGCAAAAATACACTGTTTAGCGTCCCCGCCCGCTTCCTTTTTGGAGACCGCATTGATTTTATTTTTACCAATGAAAATGAGATTTTAAAAACATGAAATATCAACTGATACGTCAGAAAATAAAATACTTGCAAGTCAGAACTTAGCCTGTGCCGGTAAACGTTTAAAAACATGATCGTTTAATACACATTTACATGTTATTCTTGAAGGAGCTATATAGGCCTACAGCATGCAGGGTTTTAATATGATTGTCAAGGCCGATGCCGAGGTAGGCCTATGGTAAAAGAGTAGTCTTGGTTCCAAGACATGGTGTTTGCGCGGGCACACACAACCACCCGCACTCCCTGTGTACACGTTTGTAATTAATAAACATAGAGGGCGCTTTGACTAGTGTTATTCAGAGCTCTGTGTTACTTTTAAAAAGCGCCCTCTATGTTTATTCATTACAAACGTGTGCAGAGTGCGCGGTGCCAGTACACTGTACATATACATCTGCTGAACGTTGGTTGTTTTGTTTTGTGTGTGTACGCCCAAACACAAGGGTCTTGGAACCAAGACTAGTAAAAGAGCGGAAACGGAGTTCAGACTACTCGTCTGGTGGACAACTCGCCTGTCGGACAACTCGACGGGTCAGACAACTCGACAGGTCAGACAACTCGACAGCTTGACGAGTCGTCAGTGAGATAACTCGACGGAGTGCCAAGACAGGTCGACGGGTGAATGACTGATCTCCGTTACCGACCATTACACGAATTTCCTGTATAAATCCTGTATTTCTCAGGGTTAGAGTTATTTCTCTGCTATTTCTGTAATTTTTGGGTGAACTTCAGACAAGTGCACTATGTACTTCTCTTGCTAAAAATCCCCACGCCAGGCGTCCATTACGCGCGTGCGTGCGGCGGCCAGGCCATGCCAGGTGGCCGGCTGGTCGGGCCGCAAGACAAGACAGGTCGACGGGTGTACTATGACTGATCTTTTTTTTTTAGTGTTACTGACAAGTGACAATGTTTACACGAATTTTCTGTATAAATCCTGTATTTCTCAGGGGTTAGGTTATTTCTCTGGTATTTATGTAATTGTTGCCAAACATTTTCTCAACCCCCCCCCAAAAAAAACCCCAAACAAACAAAAAACAACAACAACAACAACAACAACAACAACAAAACTGGTCTCAGAAAAAAAAATTGTCATAATTATGCCCCCCCCCCCGCCGCCCGGCCTTGACCCCGACCCCAGGAACGCGAATCCCCATGCACGCCCACCATCTTTGCGTTCGTCTCCCACCCCTCTGGGGACGCCCGTGCCCGCCCGCGAAACTTTTTTTCCCAATAGGTTTGCTATGATGACCTTTTTTTGTTATGATTTTGATGATTTTGTTTTCGATCGGAATGCGGATGTTGGAAAGAAATAAAATATAAAGTAGAGATTTATTCGGGTGTCATTGGTGTCAGTGTTGTGTTAATGTGTAAACTATTTCATTGAGAAATAAAAAGATTGTTGATATAGCTTTTGAAATTTCAAAGAAGTAAATGACTATAAATCTATTACGTTTATACATTTCGTCACCGTTTTCACCAAGAGCCACAATATGTCCAAACGCTTGATTGAGATTTTCATTTTACACTGTGCTTGGCTTAAAACTGCAATATCTGCAAAAAAGCCACGGTTTGCATACAATGTTTCCTACAATGTTTTATACTATCAACAGCTCTCCGCTTGTTACCAAGTAAGTTTTTATGCTAATATTTGTTTTGAGTCATTACCAAACGTGTACGATACCTTTAACACTAACATTAAGGCAAGAAGTGTTTAGAAACCAAATAAAGCTAGATCTTATAGGTCTGAGACTGGGGTTGCCTGGATTACTCAAAGACCTTATTGCAAATACTGCCTGGTTGATTTTTCACAAAATGGTTGAAAGGCACAGTGGGAATTAGGAAAAGGCCAGAAGACCTGCATTTTTTCCCCAAGGGCGGATCCAGGATTTTCCAAACGGGGGGGGGGGGTGTGAAAATGTGACAAGCAGCAAATGGTGAATGCAATTTGTGGCGCCTGAGAGCGCGTGACGCTTAAATGCTCCGAAACAGTAAGGATTCTAGATGCTCTGTGGTGCGATCTCATGCAATATCTGACCACTTTAACCAATTTTGTTTTAGCAAGATCATTATTTAAAGAACATTTCTGAGTTGGGAGTCATTGAATCAGCCATCCTGCGTTATAAAATCAAAATGCAGGCTGCAATTAATATTTGGACAAAAAAGTGTTGGGTGAGGAGGATCCTTCCTCCATGGTGAGACAAACGATATGATAGTCGATTTTCAATATAATTAACCAAAACAGAGAAATATACAAACTTTAATTGAGATCCATATCAATCTTCTAAATTTCCAGAAAATCTTTCTGTAACATCGAATATGGGGTCCAGGGGTGAAGCCCCGATGGGAGTCCAGGGGGCGAAGCTCCCGGAAGCTCTGAGCTTTTTAGGCCTTTTGAGGGGTAAAAAATGAAGCCTCTGTGTGCCTAAACAGAGAAATGGACACACTTTTTAAGTACTTCTGATCCATTTCGCTCTTCTAAATTTACCGGGAAATTTTCCTGTAGCACAGATGGTGGGGTCAATGGGTGAAGCCCCGATGGAGGTCCAGGGGGCGAAGCCCCCGGAAGCTCTAACCTTTTGCACTTTTGAGGGGGTTAAAAATGAAACCTCTGTGTGCCTATGACACACTTTTTAAGCACTTCTGATCCATTTCTATCTTCTAAATTTACTGGGAAACTCTCTTGTAACATCGATGGTGGGGTCCAGGGGTGAAGCCCCGATGGGAGTCCAGGGGGCGAAGCCCCCAGGAGCTGAGCTTTTGGCCTTTTCAGGGGTGAAAAATAAATCCTCTGTGTCATGCCTAAAACAGAGAAATAGACACACTTTTTAAGCACTTTTGATCCATATCAATCTTCTAGTTTTACTCAAAGTAAATTGTAATACCACAAATCTCACGTTTTGATCTGGTCACTGCATTATCTGGATTCATGCATATTCATTTAAAACAGTGGGTAAGATCGTTTCTCAAATCAAGCTTACTGTCGTATTATCCCGGACAAATTGGCAAATTACGTTTCAAACGCTATGTTATTATTGTAAATCTAAACAATTACAAGTGTCATACATGAAAGATTCATTTTGGCAGAAAGAAAAAACGTCAGTGGCATAGGATGAAAAAGTAATCTATCCCGCCTCTGGGGGAAAACTACACCACACACACTTGTGGCTAATTTTTAAACAGGCTGTCGTACGCCCCCACCCCCCACCCTGTATCCGCCCCGTTTCCTCCCCACGGTGCCTTCACGACCATCACGTGAAATCAACCAGGCAGTAATCAACCAGGCAGTATTTGCGATAAGGTCTATTGGACTAACAATAAATTTGTCATAACTCTCCTTCAATAGTTTAACTCACACAGATTTAATTTAAAACATAATTTATATCCCAAATTTAAGATTAAAATGCAAACATAAGATGTTCCTGTATACTGCGACAGTAATAGTAATGGTGGGGTGGTGGGGGAGGGGACTTTTAATTAAAACAAAGACCGCATTGTAACATGGTAAACCTAACATGTCTCAGTTACTCAAGTATCCCATCCAGCATATTCACCCGATCATGTTGGAATTGTACATGAGGTAAAATACTTCCAAAACATAGTGTTTTAATTATGGCTAGTATTTCCAAACATTTATTTGCAAATAATGTGCATCTTGTTTGTATGCAGTAAGGCTTCTCCAAACAGATCTCTACCTACCGACAAATAGATGTTCAAGACCAGCCTATGATAATGGAGCTTCTCTTCAGTAAAAGGTAAACAGGATAGTTTTATGCAATTCATCATTTTGCATTCTCTGATGTTTTTAACGAATTTAGCACAACTTTCCTTTAAAGGCATTGTACACGTTCGGTAATTGGAGCCTATTGTTTGTTTCAAACCTTTATAGTTGTAGATATATAGCGTAAAACTAACCTGTGAAAATTTCATTTCAAAAGGTGTGGTAGCGTTTTTGAGATATTGTCGAAAATCTGGAGCAGTTATGTCCACGCAGAAAGAATAGTCTGCATTGGAATACACACTCTGAGAAGCGTTACGAGTAACGCTTCTCGGATCCAAATGTTTTGGGGGATAAAAAGTGATATGTTTTTCCATAACCGCAGCACTTCGAAGTGAAAAGTTTCTTAAAATGCATTACACTATCCACAGCTGCTGTACTTCTTACCAAGTAAGTTTTTATTGCCATTAATTATCAGAGTCATTACCAAACGTGCACGATGCCTTTAATTATATAGTTTGACACACAAAGACTTGTAGAGGTTTAAATCCTTTGTGTGCCTAAACAGAGAAATAGACACACTTTTTAAGCACTTCTGATCCATTTTGCTCTTCTAAATTTACTGGGAAATTTTCCTGAAGCACAGGTCTAGGGGTGAAGCCCCGATGGTGGTCCAGGGGGCTCTAACCTTTTGGCCTTTTGAGGGGTGAAAAATGAAGCATCTGTGTGCCTAAAACAGAGAAATAGACACTTTTTAAGCACTTCTGATCCATTTCACTCTTCTAAATTTACTGGGAAACTCTCTTGTAACATCGATGGAGGGGTCCAGGGGTGAAGCCCCGATGGGGGTCCAGGGGGCGAAGCCCCCAGGAGCTGAGCTTTTGGCCTTTTCAGGGGTGAAAAATAAATCCTCTGTGTCATGCCTAAAACAGAGAAATAGACACACTTTTTAAGCACGTTTGATCCATATCAATCTTCTAATTTTACTCAAAGAAAATTGTAATACCACAAATCTCACGTTTTGATCTGGTCACTGCATTATCTGGATTCATGCATATTCATTAAAAACAGTGGGTAAGATCGTTTCTCAAATCAAGCTTACTGTCGTATTATCCCGGACAAATTGGCAAATTACGTTTCAAACGCTATGTTATTATTGTAAATCTAAACAATTACAAATGTCAAACATGAAAGATTCATTTTGGTAGAAAGAAAAAACGTCAGTGGCATAGGATGAAAAGTAATCTATCCCGCCTCTGGGGGGAAAACTACACCACACACACTTATGGCTAATTTTTAAACAGGCTGTCGTACGCCCCCCACCCCCACCCTGTATCCGCCCCAGTTTCCTCCCCACAGTGCCTTTCCGACCATCACGTGAAATCAACCAGGCAGTATTTGCGATAAGGTCTATTGGACTAACAATAAATTTGTCATAACTCTCCTTCAATAGTTTGACTCACACAGATTTAATTTAAAACATAATTTATATCACAAATTTAAGATTAAAATGCGAACATAAAATGTTCCTGTATACTGCGACAGTAATGGTAATGGTGGGGTGGTGGGGGGGGAGGGGACTTTTAATTTTATTATGGCTAGTATTTCCAAACATTTATTTGCAAATAATGTGCATCTTGTTTGTATGCAGTAAGGCTTCTCCAAACAGATCTCTACCTACCAACAAATAGATGTTCAAGACCAGCCTATGATAATGGAGCTTCTCTTCAGTAAAAGGTAAACAGGATAGGTAGTTGCAATTGATCATTTTGCATTCTCTGATTTTTTTAACGAATTTAGCACAACTTTCCTTTAAAGGCATTATACACGTTCGGTAATTGGAGCCTATTGTTTGTTTCAAACCTATATAGTTGTAAATATATAGCGTAAAACTAACCTGTGAAAATTTCATTTCAAAAGGTGTGATAGCGTTTTTGAGATATTGTCGAAAATCGGGAGCAGTTATGACGAATAGTCTGCATTGGAATACACACTCTGAGAAGCGTTACGAGTAACGCTTCTCGGATCCAAATGTTTTGGGGGATAAAAAGTGATATGTTTTTCCTTAACCACAGCACTTCGAAGTGAAAAGTTTCTTAAAATGCATTACACTATCCACAGCTGCTGTACTTCTTACCAAGTAAGTTTTTGTTGCCATTAATTATCAGAGTCATTACCAAACGTGTACGATGCCTTATAGTTTGACACACAAAGACTTGTAAAGGTTTAAATCCCAAATTTAAGATTCTTGAATTAATGAAAACATTTCCAGATTATTACAGTAATCACACAGTTATAGTAAGTATCAATTAACTATTAACTATATGAATTGTTAGTAATTATCTAATAAAGCTCTTAAGATAATTTCTGTTTCAAAAAGAAACGAAAGTAGTTTCTAAACACAATTTCTAATGCAGATAATGAGTTTATTTTTAAAAGATTTTATCCAATTAGAACTCTTCTTTGTGAGATTAATATTATTTTTGACAATGTGTACTTTCTTAACAAGTTATACATCACCTGTTATATTAAAAATATCTTTAACAATTGTTTGCATTTAGAAAGGCGTGCCCTTCCCCATTGAGATCTACCCGAAGTAGATGTCTGTGAGCTCCAAGCACCTTTCACCAGCCAAGTCTTGTTGTATCACACAGTGTTCAAGGCTAATACGAAAGTATGTAATGTTGGTGTTGATTTTTGTTATCATGTATTTGGCACCTTCTGCGGCAATGTACATTAAATGTTTCACACACTACATGCCACAAACATTAGCTCTGGAGACCCACAGGAACACATCCTTACCCAGATGAGAGGAAGTCTCAAGCCGAGTTTCCTAATTGTGTTTATTAACCGAAAAGCACAATTTGTTTTTCCCGTTGAATAACTTTCCATGTGGGGTGTCAATTACCCTCAAAAGCACTGAAAGGTTCTAAATGATCATGACATTTTGCAGGTTGGTTTTTGCCTCATAAAACAAAAAAATCACTCGTTATAAAAATCACGTGTAAAAAATATACATATATCCTTTAAATGCTTGATTCTACTAATTCTAATGATAAATTTATCTTGCTTGCAATAATCACAATTCTTTAACTTAAAATAAATAAATAAATTACCTGTACTATTTTCAGCAACATTATTATTGTTAAACTGTTGAGTTCAAACGATCACATTAAATTGTTTTAAATATTATTTCTGTTTCTTTAATTCCCTTTCAGAAAGGCTCTATATCCAATGAGGTCTACCCATCCAAGACAGTGCTCCCATCAAAATATACAGGTTCAAGGCTGAAGCAAAAGTAGGCTATGTTAATCCTGGTGCATGGTTTTTAGTTACTATGGTATAGTGGGCTGTTTTTTGCAGCACTTATACAATAGATCACACACATCAAAGATCACTCTACACAACCAATTATGGGGACTCCATGAAAGCACCAGTAACTCAGATGAGTGGTTACTTACAGATTTGTATGAAAAACTAACTTTTCTTTTAGCATAACTCCTTTGCATGTATCTTGTTAAAAATGCAATTTATTTGAAATATTTTTACATCATACTTGCCTACTATAATTGTACAAAAAATCACTTTAGAAATTAAAAATATCTTTAAGAAACGTGGTTATGAATCTTATCTTATATCTTGCCAAGCATGGCAAGTTACAAATTAAACAGACCATGTAAAAGCTAAAAATATATGAGCACCTTAAAGACACTGGACACTATTGGTAATTGTCAAAGACCAGTCTTATCACTTGGTGTATCTCAACATTATGCATAAAATAACAAACCTGTGAAAATTTGAACTCAATTGGTCGTCGAAGTTGCGAGATAATAATGAAAGAAAAAACACCCTTGTCACACGAAGTTGTGTGCTTTCTGTTTCTTGATTTCGAGACCTCAAAATCTATTTCTGAGGTCTCGAAATCAAATTTGTGGAAAATTACTTCTTTCTCGAAAACTACGTTACTTCGGAGGGAGCCGTTTCTCACAATGTTTTATATTATCAACAGCTCCCCATTACTCGTTACCAAGTAAGGTTTCATGCTAATAATTATTTTGAGTTACCAATAGTGTCCACTGCCTTTAAAGCAAGTTTGAATGAAAGCACTAGAAACAATAACATTTTCCAATATCTCATGTACGGTACACCTACACGAGAGTAGAGACAGTATCTCAATTTTCACCCTTTAAAAGGTGCAACAAATTGTTATGCATTATTGAGTGATGATTGATTTGAAAGAAGAAAATAATTATTGACTTTGATTAACCCCGTCCTCTGCTTATGATTGTAATCTCTTGGAGGCTCTGAAAAAAAATGAAGGCCCCGGAGATTTGTGGCAGCGAATGGGGCTTGTATCCTGGGACCTGCTCTTAGTGGCCCTGCTTTAATAGACTAACCTTAACAGGATCATGATGGCAAAAATTCAGTGATTGAGTTAGACTGCTTGCAATGGTGCACTTATACGTCTACCTCCATATGCTTAAATATACAGTATAAAATATTTGTAGATTTAGTTTTAAGATTATGCCAACTATTACATAAACATGGCAGTTAAGCTTTTGTATATACCGCTTTACATTATTGCCCTGGTCATTGGGCCAATAACATTCCTTTAATCTTTCTCAGCTCCTTGGGGAGTATACAGCCCTGGGCTGCCGTGGCGCTCCGAAGGCTTTTTCAAACACAATATCGACCTCTACCCTCACAGGTACCCATTCATACCCCTGGGTGAAGAGAAGCAATTATAGTTAAGTGTCTTGCTCAAGGACACAAGTGTCATGACCGTTCGAACCCACACCCTGATAACTTAACCACCAGAACTTGAATTCGATGCTCTAAACCACTCGGCCATACGACACACCATTATCAAATCGTGCCCTTTTTACAATTTTCCTAAAAAGCAAACAAGTTGATCTATTGAAAAATTCGGTTGCACCTTTGCACATGAATAATCCAACAAACAAAACAAAAAAATGTTTGAAACAAATTGTTGTTTGTCAATAGAACCTAATTTTAAAACATATACAGGGAGTATAATGCAAATTTGGAAGCCATAATTTTTTATAAATTTGCTGTGAAATTTCTTGAAAATTCTTAAAACTTCTACAATTTTAGGAAGAATGGTTATGAAAACTACAGAATTAGCTTGGCATGAATATGCGCTTCCTAAAAGGAAGCATACCGTTAATTAGCAGGCTTTGGAACTAGGACTGCATACTGATGCTGATTGGTGGTCTGTTTATTTTATTTGAAGTTGCTCAATAAAACATATTTTGTTGGGATTCTTTGTTTTATTTCTTGCCTCCGAGTACAATTTTGGTTTAGGGTCACCATTGAAACAAGCAATCAATTTAAGAAACATGGCAATTTCAAATTGAACTAACGGTTTAGTACATTTTGAAGTATAACACCGTAAATTTATGGCCAGGTCTCATGTGGAAACTTGCGATTTATGAGAAATTGTATTATTTTTTTGGCAGAATAAGATTGTTTGCAGAAAATGCCATGGCTTCACTTAATTGTTGCACTCAATGGTAGCCACTTAAACTTGACATATGTCAAAGTTTGGGTATCAAGAGAGGGCGCTAAAATAAAACAATCAGCCAACACTGTACTGTGGCGGGCTTCAAGTATGACTCATTATGTGTGCCCTCTATTGACACTTTAGTTTGCTCGACCCCACTACTATAGTATCGTCTCTTTTGTCAGGCACTGGGACTGAGTGAAGGTGAAATACCGCCCTCTATAGGCAATAAATAGCATAACACATACCTGAAGTAGAACAAGCGATATAGCTCCCTCTAGAATCAAGATTAACAATATATAAAGCCCTCTCTATAATCATGTAATTAAAAGATAGTGTCTGAAGCGCCTTGAAAAAAGAATAACAATTACGTAAAAGCGCCCTCTATAGTCCTTTAATTGCAAGACATGTACATCTAAAGCACCTTGGGAAAAGACTAACAAATACACAAAGCGCCCTCTGTAAGCATTAAATCGCCGCGGGAGGAGACTCATGCATCTTTAAGATCAACCACCAACGCCACAAGGACCCTGGCCGGGGGTAGGACCCCACATGCCGGATGCATGTGTCCAAGTCCCTTTTCGCAATTTCGTATCTTCGCACAACCTCGTATCTTCGCACAACCTCGTATCTTCGCACAACCTCGTATCTTCGCACAACCTAATCCTAACCAAAACACTGACACCAACCTAATCCTAACCCAAACCCTAAACCTAACTATAACCATGGCCGGAAGTAGGTCCCACATGCCACGTGCATTTGTCCAAGTCCCTTTTCGCAATTAGGTTCGGAACTTCCTGTGTTTTTACTACCATTGGATTGCGCTATCTCAAGTGGTAGGGTCGAAGTGATGAAACTCTCAGCTGCTGCTGGAATGGCTGCCTTGACCGTTCTGCCTGACTGGCAACAGCCCTCCTGATGTCGGCTGGGGTGATGCCAGCGAGTAGATCTAGTTGATCTGTCCTGGTTGGTTTAAGGCACCCAGTGATGATGCGGCAACTTTCGTTGAGAGAACAATCCAGTTTTGATGCATGGGACCAGTTTTGAAGAAATTCTCATAAACTTTGCCACAGACATCTAGTAAATGAGTGTTTCACTTTCTGCTACTTTCAATTTACTAGGCATTTTTGGTTTCGACCGGAAGTAGAGGTCATGTGAGGTCACGCACGCGACAAAAAATAAAGACCTATATGAACTTAGTATGATCCCACTTAAAGTAACTGTCAGCCTCTCAGGTGTGATTTGTTACAGAATTTCAAAGATTAAAAAAGAAAAGTCTAAAAACCTTCTAATTCGACACGTGATGACGTCATCATGACGTCATTTTTTACATGCCGTCTTCATGTTACGGTTCAAGTACATGTCAAGTTTAAAGTTTTTACAACTTATACTTTTTGCGAAATCTGCAAGAGAAGGTTCAGGGAGAAGAAGAAGAGGCAGACAAAAAAAAAAAAAAACTTAACGATAACAATAGATTTTCGGCTGATGAGCCGAACACCTAATAATAATGCATTTATAATGCGCCATCTATCTAGATCTAGTGTACAAGACCCGATTCCGAGGCGCAAAACCAAAAAACCAAAACATATAACCAACAAAAGAGAAATATAGAACACAAAGACAATTATACAATGAATAATATAAAATAATAATGAAAGTGGTGTCGATCATAACAATAGGTTTTAATACGCCATAACCATGGCCGGAAGTAAGTCCCACATGCCACGTGCATGTGTCCAAGTCCCTTTTCGCAATTAAGTTCGGAACTTCCAGTGTTTTCACTACCACAGGTTTTTGGCTAATAGAAAGATCATCAGGCTGAAAATCTTGAGATATTATTGGCTCTTTCACCACAGCGACTGACTGTCAAGGGTAAAAACAAAACCTATGTCACATGTTGATATACATTATTCTGAATGATAGCCGAGCAAACACACACACACATACACAAGTGTGCAAACACCTGCAATCGGGTACCTCCTATTGTCCCTCTTTTGTTTGTACAGCTCCCATTGGTTTTGTACACACTTTCCAACTGGGGACTTTTACCCAACCGGGGACCCTTTTGTCTTCTTTTGTTATGGTTCCCCGGTTTGAATGTGTATACAACCCACACACACAAAGCTGTATTTTACACAGATACCCTTGTGTTTTTCTAAATTCATTTTTGCACTGTGTCTTTACTTTGTGTATCTCCCCAAAACTTCATCAACGCCTACAATTTTATGCAGTTTAAAATTTAGAGAGCTTTACTTTATTAATAACACTTATTATTCATAGCAACCCTTGCACAAATGTGAAAACTTCCATTTTCATGAAGTAGCCCTCATGTTCCATGAAATGTTTGGTGAAAGTTCTGCTCATATGTCGAAAATTAATAATAATAAGTTTAAATAGCACTCATCTGGTGTAGGTGTACATGCATTTTTCCCCAATTTCACTAAATTTGGCAATCATGAAAAACATTAGTGTGTGTTACTTCAATTGATTTCTTATCACAAACTAAAACTTATCTTTTCTCCATTATCACTCATTAATTTAGTTCATAGCAGAGTAAAAAAACAACATATCAAGTTTAAAGCATAAAGTCTTGTCATGAGAAAAGCAATTGAAAACACAGCAGTTTTGAGAGAAGTGTGTAATGAAGAGCAGTTCAATTTTGGCTGTATGTAAGTTATTTTATTGCTTGATTTTACTAATAATCTGCATGCATGCTACTGTGTGCTGTCACTGACAAATTTAAATATATTTCATCTAAAAATTGACACTTTTATGAGTAAACACTTATGATTCTTGTACACATATATTCAGACACACACATACAATAAATGTTTCACTCTTTACAAACGATGTTACTAAATTGTGCGTATGTTTTAAATATATGTCTCTCATTTACAAAATACAATTTTGGACCCCGCAAAAATGAGCTTTTAAAACGTCAATCACTTTTTAAAGACATCTAGCCATGTGGTTGCACAGAGTTCTTTCTTTCCCAAATAAGTCAATTTCTGTGATGTAAACATGTACCACTCTGTAGATTTAACTTGCTTTTCCAAACACTCACATTTTCAGGCTTCAAGGAAGGATGACTTTCTCGGGACCTGATGCTGCTGCCTGTTGGGAAGAAATACATCAACTTTTAATCAAATAATATTGAGCAATTTAGCAAAACAAGAACCAAAAGCTCACAAAATTAAAATCATAAAACTGCACTTATTTGCCTGACTAGGGAAATCGTTAGTCAACATCATGTTAACCAAGAATTATACTTTTCATTCTGATTCTGTTGTCGACATGAGTCAAGTCAGTTGCAGAAGTTTTTCAAATGTCTTTATTAAAAGTTTTCCATAGTTGTATTAATAACTTCCCTGACCATTTACAGTGTGAGGCAATGAATATTTACCTTTATCAATCTGCAAAAGTTGCTTCCCAACTTTTATGACTTCAGCTATAGCTGGAGGCACTTGGTATATGTTCTGGTTGATGTTGCTAGAATGCCCCATGTGCTTGAAGAACAAATCTCTTTCTTGCTCCGGAAGCTCAAGAGCTTCATACAGAGTGCTAATGCGGTGTCTGTTTTTTGTTACTGTGAGATTAGTTTTTGACTCGATTCCTGCTTCACTGCATATGTTATTCAGAGCAAGCGTAGATGTGTAGATGATCCCTGGACACAAGCAAACACGTACAAATTGTCCTCTCTGACACCTGCAGTTGATCTGATTTCAGTGTCTGTCAATTTCTTCATGGCTTCTATAGTGTCGGATGGGAAAAGGACAGGCACCAAGTGATTTTTACCCTTTCCAGTCTGGTACGTTACTCTGAGATTGGAAATGAGATACTTGTCAAGTGGGTCATGCAAATCGTCTGCTTTCTGCTGATCAATCCACTGACGGTCCTCTGCTTCCTGCCATTCTGCTATTTTTAAGCGGGATGGTTCCCCGCCTCTGTGGGCATTGAACATCGTAAGCCTAGAAACAGTGAGGTCTCGAAGTGCATTAAAGTTACGTGAATCCCAGACAAGGAACTCGTCAGCCAACATCTGTTCCACCTTGTTGATTGTGTAAATTCTGAGCTTCTCGACGTTCTTCTCTAAAGGTAGCTCTGTCGGCTTTCGCAGCATCTTTTGACGTCTGTTGTTTATTTCATAGGTCGCATCCCCAAAAATAAATTCATGGTTGAGCTCAAATACAGGAATGAACTTGTCTATTTCTGCGGCAGCATCATCCCATCCCTCCATCAGATGGGTAGATTTGATGATCTTGCATGCCTTCTTTATCAAGTAATAGAGGGCACACTTGAGGCCACTTTTAATTCCAGTGGACTCGGCATGGGTTGTGTACACATCGATTGCATTACTCAATGCTTTAAAGTTCTCTCTTTTGAACATGTCTCCAACTGTCTGTTTCCCTGCATCAATTGACTCTTTTTCTTGATCTTTGTAGACAACATATAATGAGGCGAGCCTTCTCATGTCTGCCATCACAGATTTTTTCTTTTCAGTCACCTTATCTTTTTTGTTCATCCCTTTTCTCCAAAGCTGCTGCCCAATGTTAAGGATAACTGGATCTCTTCTGCAAACTTCCCCTACATCTGTGTTGCGAAACTTACACAAAATTTCTCTTTTAAACACATCAGAGATATCATCACCAGTTATCAACATCGAAAGAGGTATAGAGCACGCCGCAGAAACAGAGTCACCTTGACATCTGTTTTTATGTTTTTTGAAACACTTTTTTTGAATAAAATCCACTACAGAGGCCACAGATGACAAGCCTGTCATCACTGCTCAGATTTCTCCTCTCTCTTTGGTAGACTGGTGTGGATTTTTTCAGTTGCTCCTTGTTTGTGATGAAGATCCCCCTTTTCTTAAAACCATCAAATACAGCATCTCTTTCTAGTTTTGGAAGCTTCATTGCGTCAGAAACTGATTTGATACTTTTGTGGACCGTTGATATGTGCCTTGCTAGTTTTTCTTGGATGCATTTGCTACAGAAGGGACACATTCGCTTGGGCTTCACATATTTAGATGCACATGTGGATTTAGCCTCAGATATGGCTTCATCAGTTACTGGAGGTAAGATCATTGACTTAACAGGTTGTGTCCCATGGACTAATGGGAAGCTCACCGACTCATCAGAATCATCACTGTCATCAGAAGAGCACACATATGTTGAATCGTCAGATTCAGATTCACTTATGTCTGAAGCTGTATTACTAGTACTTGTAGATGGTACACAAAGCAGCCCCTGATGATCATTTGCCTCTTTCAAAGTGACTGGCTGTAAGGTTGAAAAAAAAGGAGATTTTAATACACATCATTTTAAATGACAGATTTGCAAACATGACAACACCATCTAACAATATCCAGATTTTCACTAGCTGTTTCAAAGTCGTGCATGGATGTATATTTTTGTATGTGTCTCTTTTGACTCTACAATTATAAACATTAAATGTTTCAATAAATTATAATGTATATGCAGTCACTCTAGTTAGAGCAGGACTTCCAGCACCGTGGCATGTGGGATATAAGTCCAATTCGGTGAGTGGTGGCAAAACTGCACTTGATACATTTGAAGGCGGGTGGAGCTCGAGGGCTTGGGTTATCCCCAGATCTATTTTTCCTCTCCGTCTGTTGCTTCTTGTTCCTTCTTAGCTATAATGTAGCTACAAAGTATTATACAGAGTTTCTTATAATTTTTTGAGTCAATTTTCTGTGATGTATAGAGTTAATTCAAATCAATTTAAGATAATAAATACTCACAATTCCAGGGTTCAGAAAAGGAAGACCTTTTAAGTAGTTTTCTCGTGAGCTACTGCCTGTAATTAGGAAATACATGCAAACAATTTATACTTAAATCAAACAATATTGAGCACTTTGGTAGCTGTAAATTGCATAATTGTACTTTTAAGTCATATGCACAAACAATATGAGGACGGTTGCTTTGAAGCCAAGATGTGTAGCCAACTACAGCATGTACTTTAACAGGACTGTAGGTCACGAGGCATTTCTCAATTCATTGCATGGCCTGTATAAGCATGCATTTTAGGACTATTCACTGAGAATGTTCATTCCATCCTGGGTTATTTTACTATTGCATGCTAAGCTTGTTGACTATTTACACTTGACCACACCACTTACACTATCCTCAAAGTGGATACAAAATACTTTTTTTTCTATGATAGTTTTATCCTCCCATTAAATGACAAATATCTGCTTATTGAATGCTGTGTAAGCACAATATTGAATGGATTGCATTTGTGCAATTGTTAGAATATTTTCATTTGTTGAAAAGATGTAATTGTCAACTAAACTCTCCTTGGTTGGGAAAATTCATGACGTCACCGGCCGGCCGAGTTGTGGGCGGAGCAAGGATGCGAACATTGCAATGGTTGCTTTATGCATCTGCTCTGCCCACAGCCCGGCCGAATTGATTGGCACGAATAGAATCAATCCAAAATGGCAGCGCTCAGTACATGTCGCGAAAAGTAAGTCGGAGGAAGTTGAAAATTTTTAATTGAAATATCTTTTAAAAATTGTTATTTATTTAATCCCCCAAAACACCCAGGTCAAGCTAAGAGGTAAGTGAACATATTGAGGTGGTTAAAACTGCCGACCCGCCAGTAGGGAATGCGCCTCTATTATTTAGTCGGTGAGCTGAAGAAAACATGGGTCCTGACGTGTGGCCATGGGATTCAGGTTTCCTGTTCCTTGGCCACACAAGTGGGGCTATGTTATAGTATATTAAAGCTATCTCAACACTCACATTTTCAGGCTTCAGGATTGGAAAACTTTCTTGGAACCTGATGTTGCTGCTGCCTGTTGAATAAAAATTCAAACAATTTACTTATCATACCTGTTATATCCAACAATATTGAGCAATTTAGCGAATGTGTCTATCCACATGATTAAGATACTGTGATGGGACAGAGGGCTAGGACACCAACACTCGCAATGTACATACTGTGTACTGAACGAGCTTGGCCGACGGTGTGTAGCCTTTCATAGTTTTACTGCTAAAGCTGTGTAGACTAGCTGATGAGGGACTATTAGTGTAGTGCAGCAGTGCCAGTTTCTAAGAACCCTGAAATTTCTAAAGTAAGGGATTGTTGCAGTACATGTGCCTCTGTACCGTTGCCAAACCATCCCAGAAAATTAGACTCTAGAGATTAGCAGCACACAGTCTCCTACAAGGCCCATGGTCCATAGGTCATTGCTAGTACACTGTTGCAGTGCAGCTGCACTCTTCAGAAACATTCTCTGCAGTACCATCCGTGGTCTGCAGGGACGGAGTTCTTCATTGCTTTCCTCTTTATGTGAGGGGTGTATAATTACACACACTCACTAACACAAAACCAAACCCCCCCAAAAAACACCACCCAACAACAACAACAACAACAACAGCAACAGCAACAGCAACAGCAACAGCAACAGCAACAGCAACAACAGCAACAACAGCAACAACAGCAACAACAACAACAACAACAGCAGTAACAGCAGTAACAGCAGTAACAACAACAAACAGTAACAGCAGCAAAAAAACCAATAAAAACCCCAAAAACCAACAAACAAACAAACAAACAAACAAACAAAAAACACCCCAACAAACGAAACAAAAACAAAACCAACAACACACACAAATTACCTGACTGTTGAACAACACTGGAAGGCTGCCTCGGGTCAGCTTGTACTTGTTCAACCTCAACAAGATTGTTATCGGGCTGATGAAGATGATGTTCTTGTGGTATTGGCTTGTCTGACTGCCAAGGGTTAAAAAAACAAAACGTATGTAAGACTTTAGTGTACATCATAAATCATTCAAAATAACATATTGCAATTATTGTAATAGCACAGAGCTCTTTGATTTGAACTAAACCAAATAAATGTGATGTTATAAAATGTAAACACTTCTGACTGGCACCCCTGAACAAAGATATTGACTAATTAGGGAGACCGCCAACATAGGGCTGGATATAAAGAGAGAGCACATGGACAACACAAACTAATAAGTCAATATTTTGTGAAAAAGTTAAAACCCTACCAGTTGGTTAATTAAACACTGCTAAACATGCATCAGAGTTATTATAGTACCAAGTGTGTCTGTCCAAGCACAGCCAGATCTACTTTTTTTAACAGGGACTGTGCCAGCTTTAAAAGTACTTAAATGACTTAACTTGAATGTCTATCAATCTGGAATAAATTTTAATGGCACAATTTGTAAACGCTTATTAAAGTTTATCAATCCCTTGTAAAATGTCAAATTGAAGTTTAAAGGGGCATTGTCGTCGTGATCACAGCGAGTGTGGCCAGACATTAAATTCTGAACTCTCACACAGTTACTGCACACGCGCGCGTGATAATAATGACAGCGCCCTTTAAATCTTTTGTTTGTGATGTGACGGTCCACGCGCGCGTGAAGTAATTGGTTGAGAGTTCATGTTTTCATGTCCTTCCACAAGCAAACTATGATCACGACAACAGTGCCCCTTTCAAATTCAAATTCCACAATAAAAAAATAGCAAACATTCCTGATTGTTACCATACATCTTCTTCATCGAGTGTTTTTTTATAAAGAGTATGAATGGTCTATCTGTATGTGCAGTTTCAGTTATAGATCCTGTACACACCTGCTTTTGCAGGGTAGGATGTATATTATTTTCAGGATAATACTCATTGCAATAGACATCATGTTCTGTCATTATTTACATTAACATACACAGAAATATGTTTTACACGTAGGTCACAGAGAAAAGACAAAATATAGGAAAATTGGGCAAAGTAGATTTTAACTGTTTTTCTTTGAAGTTGTTGGAAACTACAAGTATCCATCTATACTTCAAAAACAGTACATACCATCTCTCCTTTAAACAAAAACTACTTCCAAAAAAGTACGTACCATAGTTTCTCTCCTTTAAACAAAAAGAAGTATCGAAAGACACTCTCTTTCTCATTCTCCAGTCTTTCACCCTCCTCCTTTGTGATAAGTTTTCCCCACTAGACAAACAAAGGTTGTCCAGGTGAAATTGTTTCGGTCGCAAAGACTCCTAAACCTGTGTGTATGAAATAATGCAATAAAAAGTCTGTGTCAATTGTTATCATTTTTATAATGATAATAATGGCATCACATACAAAATTAGTGTTGTATTTATACAGTAAACTGGAGTGACCCATCGTAATGTGATCTGTCTGTTGCCAAACTGAATATAGACAAGTAAGGCCCTACTCTCTAGAATCGAAGCAGCAGTTCTATAATGCCCAGGACCTCAGTGTATATAACAGACACAATAGGCGACCAGAGTCACGTGACTCCAGTTGCAGATCATGTGGTGTCTATATGTTACTTTCTTTGTATGAGCACATACATGTAAAGCCATATTTTTGGCTGCTTTTTTTAGTCAGTAAATATTCTAGCAAAACAGATGGCGAGTATGCCGCTACAGGGAAATCATGTTTCACTAAAAATCCAGTGAAATAATGTTTGCTTTAATAATACTGGTATCGTCATGAGGTCTGAAATATTCGCTAATACCTTGGAGTTGTAGAACATGCTTATTAAAATTTCTTTAAGTAGCATATAGACAGTACACGTTTTTTCACAGTATTATACGCCATGGTACACACATTTTGATGCATGTGCGCATGTGGGTACATAGTTTCCATGTCAGCCTAAAGGAAAATTTGTTTTATATGCTATGTGTATGCAGGCACTGGTAGTTTTTAAATAAGCCAAAAGGAAAGTTTGGTATACGCCGATTAAGAGTTTTAGCCAAGTTTAAATAGGCCAAATTAAGTCAATATTTGTATAAAATTGACAATAAGGGGTGATTTTCAGACATGTTGGGATGTCGGGAGATTAAGATATTTTCTGGGAATCCCTCACAAAACCTTGCACAGTAAGTAGCTTCATCTCCAAACTGCATTTTTTTTTCTCTCAAAATTCATAACACATAGTAATTATGTCTCCCAAGTGTACATTTTTTCTTCAATAATCATAACACAGTGCAGTTTGCAATATGTCTCCCGAATGTACATTTTTCCTTCAATAATCATAACGCACAGCAATTTGCAATGTCTCCCAAATTTTACATTATTCCTTCAATAATCATAACATAGTGCAGTTTGCAATGTCTCCCAAATGTACATTTTTTCTTCAATAGTCATAACACAGTGCAATTTGCAATGTCTCCCGAATGTACAGTTTTTCTCCAATAATCATAACACTGTGCAGTTTGCAATGTCTCCCAAATGTACATTTTTTCTTCAATAATCATAACACAGTGCAATTTGCAATGTCTCCCGAATGTACATTTTTTCTTCAATAATCATAACACAGCAATTTGCAATATCTCCCAAATGTTTTTTTTTTTCAATAATCATAACCGCAGTGCAGTTTGCAATGTCTCCCAAATGTACATTTTTTCTTCAATAATCATAACACAGTGCAGTTTGCAATGTCTCCCAAAATAGTGTACATTTTTTCTTCAATACTGCAATTTGCAACGTCTCCCAAAAAGCCAAGGACAACAATTTTTTTAAACAATTCTATCTCTAACACAATATGCTTCATGAGGTTAGGAAACTTACACTAAAAAGAAACGTTACACTGCACTGCAAATTAAAAGGTTTTAAGTCCCATTACTGGTTATGTAAAAATAACACAATGGTCCTAAAGGGAGGAGTTATTTAATATGTAATTAACCAGCAATAGCCAGCAATAAAGCTTAAAGGCCAAGTAGAATTGACTGCATCTGTGCGCATCTTTACCATACTAAACTTGAGATGTAAACACATCGTTGTTTCCGTCCATGGCAAGATGGTACGCACATTTAAAACTATCAAGACTTCATGTTTCCCACTCCTACAACTGTTCGACTATCAACCTCGCCTCTTAACCCCATAGCCGACTCATTCACCACTCTTTGTCAAGCCCGGCAATCACGACTTTCTCCAAAGAACGATGCTCCAACATCACAACACACTGAGCTTTTTGAGAAGCAACTTCAGGATATGGAACACAGAATAGAAAACCACAGAATATGCAAGAACTTCAACAGTCACTCCAGTCTCATTCCAGGTCTTCATCCAGCGACCACCATCCCCCTGCAAAAACACCATGATAGCTCTTCTAATCTCCTCAGTCTTCCAAAGCACATCCCACAGCCAGCATCAGATGAAAAAGCAGCATTCTCCTTCACAATTCCATCTTATGCCAACACATCATGTGAAGAATGTGCCACTATACACTGGCCGTGAAGGTTCCACCGAGTGTATACACAAGACTGTTTTAGGAACATTAACTTAGCCTCACCAAAAGCACATCTTCACCATCAATATGCAGTTTTCTACAGTCGTTCAAAACCTTGGAGGAGCAGCTCGAAAACCTGTTCTGAACTTACCCGTTGCAGACCACACTGTGCCTTTCAAGAATTACAAGCCCAGTTTGGAGAAATGTCTACTTTTGGGGATCCACTTGCAGATTTTTACAAACGAATGAGGCATATCAAAGAAACTCTCAACATCTACACGATAGAACTCAAGGCAAATTTAAGATAGTCATGATAGTTGACTCAGATAGTTGATAGTTTAAATTCCAACTCAAGTCGATTTGGACTATCGAATCGTTGTCAATTCAGACTTTTTAACCTTATTGTCAATTTGAATTATTGAACTGTTGTCAATTCAGACTATTGAACCGTTGTCAATTCAGACTTTTTAACCTTATTGTCAACTTGAATTATTGAACTGTTGTCAATTCAGACTATTGAACCGTTGTCAATTCGGACTATTGAACCTTATTGTAAATTTCGGACTATCAAACCATATAGTCAATTCGGACTACTAAACTTTGGTTGATGTCAGTTCGGACAACTGAAACTTACTGTCAATTTGGACTAATAAACCATATTGTCAATAATCTTGTTCTATTGTTATTTGGTTTTACCCGTACACCGATGTATGTAAAGCACTGTATACTCAGTACTCTCCCGGGTCCTGTGAAAAAAAATCACAGGCATATTACTCGGGTGGCATTCGAACCCACGACCTTTGCCAACCTAGAGCAGATGTCTTACCAACTAGACCACCGAGACTGCCCGGTAGCTAGAGGCAGTTCGAATCCTGTATTTTAGCAGCGGGGACCGCAACAATTTAATACCGGTAGATGTTAAATTTGCATCGGGGATAAAGAATATTGTCATTTGGTTTTACCCGTACACCGATGTGTGTAAAGCACTGTATACTCAGTACTTTCCCGAGTCCTGTGGAAAAAAAATCACAGGCATATTAATTGGGTGGAATTCGAACCCACGACCTTTGCCAATCTAGAGCAGATGTCTTACCAACTAGACCACCGAGATTGCCCGGTAGCTAGAGGCAGTTCGAATCCTATATTTTAGCAGCGGGGACCGCGACAATTTAATACCGGTAGATGTTAAATTTGCATCGGGGATAAAGAATATTGTCATTTGGTTTTACCCATACAACGATGTGTGTAAAGCACTGTAAACTCAGTACTTTCCCGAGTCCTGTGAAGAAAAAAATCACAGGCATATTACTCAGGTGGGATTCGAACCCACGACCTTTGCCAATCTAGAGCAGATGTCTCACCAACTAGACCACCGAGATTGCCCGGTAGCTAGAGGCAGTTCGAATCCTATATTTTAGCAGAGGGGACCGCGACAATTTAATAGATGTTAAATTTGCATCAGGGAAAAAGAATATTGTTATTTTGTTTTACCCGTACACCGATGTGTGTAAAGCACTGTATACTCAGTACTTTCCCGAGTCCTGTGAAAAACAAATCCACAGGCATATTACTTGGGTGGGATTCAAACCCACGACCTTTGCCAATCTAGAGCAGATGTCTTACCAACTAGACCACCGAGATTGCCCGGTAGCTAGAGGCAGTTCGAATCCTATATTTTAGCAGCAGGGACCGCTACAATTTAATAGATGTTAAATTTGCATCGCTCGGGGATAAAGAATATTGTTATTTGTTTTTTTTCGTACACGAAGTGTGTAAAGCACTATATACTCAGTACTTTCCCGAGTCCTGTGAAAAAAAATCACGGGTGTACGGGTAAAACCAAATAACAATATTCTTTATCCCCGATGCAAATTTAACATCTATTAAATCTTGTTCTAATTCAGATTACTGAACCCTTCAGATAAATAAACTTTTGCAGTGTCAAACTTTCAGACGATCGAACCTTCAGACTACCACATCAAATGCTTGTGAAAATAGTTGTTATTGCCGAATATATAGTTCAAATAGTTATTTGAAACAATTTGTATGTACAATAAGTTTTTTGGAAATTTAAATATTAACAAATATAGGCTCATGTTTACCTTTGCCTGGAGAGTTTTTCACGATGAAAGTCTTTGTCGGGTCCTCTTTGCACAAGGCTTCTATCATCAGCTAGTTCTTAGAGACATTTGAAGATGATCGTGTTTATCTCACAGACTGAAAGTTAAAAGTTTAAATACTTAACATGACACAAATCTCCTCAAATGACACATGGTACCTGGATGGTTAATGTAACCATGCTATTGTAGACTGTGTATGACAAAGAAAATTCAACTGCAAGTTATTAATACTCCTCTGAATAAGCATGTTTAGGTATGTACAAACAGCACTGAAACGCAAGGTAAAGTTTAAGGGGGCACATGGAGGTGCACCAATTTTATAAGGGGGCACTTCTGCAAGTTCTGGCCAAGTTCCCATTTGCCCTTTTTAACACGTTGACTGCCATTCATAAATTCGTAGGGGCATTCCTATTTGCCAAGCATCCAATTTTAGTTGTGCGCATGCGTGCATACCAAATAGGTATTTTTTTGTGTCTACATGTTGTAGCATACAAATTCTAACGATGTGTGCTCACCACTGCCAGAAGGGTATTCGTTGCGTTCTCAGTGATGCAAGTGTATTAAATTCACTATACAAAGGCATTTCATTCTCTACGAGTATACTCGTAGTGGCAGAGTCCATTACACCTGTTACTACGAATATACTCGTAGGCGGCAGTCAATGTGTTAAGCCCCTTTTCAGCGCTCTTGTTATGCCATTTTTTATAGGATAATCTGGCAAAAAAAAAAAACCATTGTCTGCATGCTAATTGAAAAATAGTTATAAAAAATGAAATTATCACATTAAAGCAGAAAAATGAAACATTTTGTTCTGGAAATGTTCAATACAAATTCCAGATTTTACGCCATGCCCCCCCCCCCCCCTTTACCATCCCCACTTGGTACAAAAGAAAATTATGATTCACTCTTCCACAGTTAAGTTTTCATGAGAGAGCTAGAACAGCATAATTTATCACCTTCCCCATCCAGCAGACGTGTACAAGAAACACGATTTGGCTTTGCTTTGAGTGACTCTTTTGAGGAAATTTCATGTCCAATTTCAAAGAAATTAACATGTACCTGTCAATATACTAGATCAAGATACTGAGCTTTGCTAAACACTCAGGAGTATCGAACCGTTTTGTTTAAGTCATTGTCATGATTGTATGCAACCATGGCAACAGAGTCCAACCTGGGTTAGTTTATGTACTTATCACTGGATATTTACTATTTACTTTTTTAAAGCTCAGAGCAATTCAATAAACAATTACTTGAATTAGGCCTACTTACACAACTGAATTGCTACAGTACAGACTGTCAGTGTCAGTAACTATCAGTATCACTGTCACTATCCAGTGATGTAGTTTTGTGTCACAATTTGTTTGTGAGTCCTATCCTAAAGAAATTAAATGAGATTTTGCTACGGACGACCACAACAAGGTAGGCATCTACTGGTTTTGTGTTAATCGACTCGAAAGCATAAGTAACACTTTATGATTATCGCAACATACCTATAACAATGCTAACCTGTCAGGTAAAGTTGAAAATTTAAGCCCAAGTTGTTTTGTATAGTGGAAAAAATGTATAACTTACCAACATAATGAAGTCAGTCGAGACCACTATGATGAGTACTGGAGTAGGAGGAGTAGGGGTAGGACTAGGAGTAGTTTAATAACACAAACAGCAAAGGTGTACTTAGATTCTAGAAAATTGTTCTTGCAGTTTTTTTATAAGCTCGGCTACGTACACACGACAACTTTAAAACGTTGCAGAGTCCAACTTACTAGTAAAATTAGAACCACGGCGTACACTGCTTAGGACTACAGCCGAAATACTTAAAAAAGTAAGAGTTGTCAACCAAATGATTAAAAGGAAAACTGCAATTATTAATCTTCGTGTAATACTCTTGTATGACATCGATCTTTTCACTGTTTACACACTAATAAAATGTTGTTTTCCATGCTGCATCATCATGGCCGCCGGTCCCAGAGAGAAAAGAGATGCCACACCGCCCGACGATGCACGTATAACATACACGACCGGCCCATCAAGAAAGTTTCTTGACGTCATCACATTGCGCGCCAAATACAGGGTCAAGGGGGACAAAAAGTTATGAATATTCCAGTAGTCTAGCCATGAACGATACCAATAGTAAAAAAGGGGACACAAATAAATAAGTTCACTTTTAAAGAACGTTTGAAAATAATAAAAATACTGTTTTATTACTGCGAAATGTCTCCATAATGGGCCATTAATAGTAATAATAATAATAATAATAATAATACTATAGTAATAAAAATAATATTAATATTTATTAATAATAATGATTATAATAATATAACACCTTACAAAATGAATGCTTGTCGAATCTGTATGGCAAAAATCACACCGGAAGTGACGTTCATATTAATATTCATTTATGCATATACATTGCAGAATGACTCTCAAATAATTGTAATTAGGTCTCTTCCAAAATTGTGTAATTAATTCCCCAAAAAATTCAATTGTTGATAATAAACTACGCTGCTTGGCATAATACGGCCGATTGTTAGCAAACATTTAATCGTGTTAATAACAGATGTTGTGACCATAGTTCAACATTTTATGTAATTAAATAAGAGACCTCCAATGATTGGTTGCTATGTTATTGTTTTCAAAAAATTCAACACATTTTAAAATATTTGTGTAACATTGTTAATGCTTTGCATTTATAGCTTTCCGTAATTTTCCAACCTCGGTTGGCAACAAAATCGGGCTGTGACGTTGCAATAGAAAGGTATAGAACCATTCTTTCACACAACACGCTCCGTCGAATACGTTGCCCATACTGTGTGCACTCTCTCCGCAGCGCGAGCGGGCCCCGGTAACCAGTGTTTTTACAACAAACAGTCGTTGATCAACTCAGAATGCATCGCGACGATGACACGGCCGGCCGAGGTCAATGCTGATAGTTGACCCCACACAGCTAAGAGCTGTACAAGATTTCGACTCCACAAAAATCGTAAATTTGCAGCACAAAACAAAATCGTGAGTACATTTAAATGCCTGATGTTGCATCTTAGACATATCAAGAAGACAGCAGGCGTATATAAAGGTATTTTGTTGGGTATTTTTGTCGTTCTGAGGCATTTTTGTTACCAATTGAAGAACAGTCGTGAACGGTTCGACTTGTTCCTGGGGCGCTAGTACGACCGATAATGTCAAAATTCGAAAAAACGAGTACAGCGCCCCAGTTACTGGGTCTGTGTTGGACCCATCAATAGTGAGTTACGGACATAAAGAATATATGAACAAAATTTCAGCTTCTTAAATCAGGTAAAATTATGAAAAAACATTACTTCAAAATATGTTTGCATTGTAGAGGCGCTTTATACCCAGGACGTCAGTGTACACTGACTGACGTTCTACCAGGGCTAGGGCTAGTGCGGTCTTGGCGCCGTGCCATTACAAAAAGTTTGTACGCCGCGAGTCTCACATTCAGACATGTTAAACTTGTTGTATTATTGACAATGTGCATGTAAAGTTTGGAGCCTGTCTATTCTGTGCGCGTATCCATCGCGTGAAACCACACATTGGAATCCGGACCGTGATTTGCTTTCAAAATGCATTTTGTTTAAGGAGTAAAGGCGGTGTATTAGTTTAACCAAACAACAATATAAATACCTTAAAACTGTCTTAAGGATCTCAAGAACCAGGATCTTGTATGATATTTTTTGAATTCGGATCGTTTGTAACTTCAAAGGCGCTCTATTAAAGCAGTATCGACTTTCAGCATACCATGCCAGCTAACCGTCCATTGGAAAAGCGTTAGAGGTCATGATACCTTGCATGACTGTATCAGATTTACAAAAGCGGGTGTTTTTTTTAATAAACATTGATACAAAAGTATTACATATAGTAAGATAAAGGTTTTCTTCTAATGTTTCTGACATGATATTTTGTATATAGGCCCTACACTGTCACAGAATCAAGCAGTCAACAACAAACCGTTGACCTATGTATGCTTTATACAGTATCTCTGTGGAGCGTGTGTACGTGTAATGTACGCGCTTCGTGCAAAATGAGACCAGACTATTTGTAATGCGGAAAATTTTCCGCTGCAAGCCACCAATTTATCCCCCTTATTTAGGTTAAATTACACTAAATTATATTCTTACCTATCGAGAAGGGTTTCCCAAATATATACAGCCAGAAAACAGGCAGAATTGAACAATTCTAAATGCCTAAAAAGATGTCTGAAAATCGCAAGTCCAAGTGAGATGAAAATAAACGCCATTTTGCTTCGTTGTCCAAATGTGCGTTTGTCTGTTTAAGTTGTGCAATACTCCAATCAGTCGGTCATCGTTCATGCGCATTGGAAAATTCGCTAGGACTTTTCGATTTTGGAAATGGGTAAACGAAGATGATGTTTAGGGAGGGAACTTGGAACAACCAACAAAGCACACGCGTGTTGATGGCCGCTATGTCCGTAAATCAAGTTGTTAATTGTGATGGTTTTGTTTAACGTTTAACATGTACAATACACTGATCTGTTAAGACTGCCATTTCATAAGAGATGATTTAGGACACTTTGTACTTGAGGCCACGAGTTTAAAGAAGGGATCAGAGAATAGGCCTTGCATACCACAAGTAACTTTGACTGTGAGATTCTTATTCTTATTCTTATTCTTTATTTGGCCATTAAAAACACACAAACAATTAGTAAGTCACAAAACAAATAAATAAATAAATAAGTAGTAAGTAATAGCAAAATAAACCAAAAAGTACATGAAATTTACAAAACATGTGATGGCCAGGATCAACAAAAGTATACTTAAACACTGTAGCTCGAAAGCCTGTTGACCCAGTCACATAAGGAGACAAAAAAACTAATAGAAAATATCTATATGATAAAATATATTATATAATCATATAATATGGAAATAGGCACAATACACAAACTGATAAAATAAAATAAATTAACTTTAAATAAAAGTAAGAGGATATAACGACAAGAATAACATGGGTAAAATAAATAGAAAATCAAAAAACAGCAACAACAAACCACAACAAGCAAAAACAAAACAAAAAACAACTACAACAACAACAACAACAACAACAAAACAACAACAACCCAAATAATAACCATCATAATAATAGTAAGCGAATCATTTGAACAAACTTGAAGGGTAAAGAACAACAAAACAATCAAAATGAAACAATAAATCAACAAAAGTAAACAAATTGATAAATAAATGGATGAAACAAATAAATACATAAACAAAATAAATAAACAAAACAGTTGATAAATATAAGTCAATATATTTATAAATGAGGTAAACAAAACAATAATAATAATAAAATACAAACAAGTGAATGAATTAAATGAAAGGAAATAGGAACTCAAAAATGTATTAAAAATAAATGGATGGTTGATGAATACTGCAGGACATGAACAAGTTTAAAGAATAATAAGCATCGAAATATAATAATAAGCAGATAGTTTGTTACAAAAAAAACATTCAAAGTGTCCAGAATAAGTGAGTCTTTAATGTGAAGGCAAGTTGCTCCATAACCCGAGGAAATAAATGAATTGGTGTGTACTTGAGAGCTAGAGTTCTGGCATAGTGGTGGTGAAATGTGGTCAAGTCTAAACGGTGGGTGTTGATTTTTGTGTGACATTTGATGGCATCGCAGTCAATAAGTCCAAACAAAGATTTGATGGTGAAAATGATGATGTGATGTTGTCTCCTGTTAGCAAGGCTTATCCAGTTGAGTGTTCTTAAACGTTCCATATAAGGCATGTCTCTTCGCTATTGCTTCAAGCAATACATTGGTGGCATGAAGCGGAAATTTTTCCATTTTTAATCCTATAATTCTTTAGACATTACAATTCTCAACTCACCATCGCACTTTTGTCAGTAGTTTTCTCTCAGAACTGCGGTGAAAACCCACATTTCTTGGAGGAAAAGGCATTGTTTGGAGTCTTCTATTTTTCCTATACAAGTAATAAAAACTATAGTGGCACCGGGTGGTGGCGCCGCGCGCGGCGAGGTCACGCGACACCGGCTTTCTTATTTGCATAAAAGCCCGACCGGAACCCTTCTATTTGGCTAAATTAATGTGTAATTGGTAAATGGACTATGAGACTATTGCAAGGGATAATTATAAATATCAACACGAAATGCAAGATGTGCGCTCGTTTATTAAATCAATGTCACCCCGGAGACGAACGTTGCTTCTTAAAGGTATCGTACACGTTTGGTAATGACTCAAAACAAATATTAGCATAAAAACTTACTTGGTAACAAGCAACGGAGAGCTGTTGATAGTATAACACATTGTAGGAAAACGACTCCCTCTGAAGTAACGTAGTTTTTGAGAAAGGGGTAATTTGTTTATTCTCACTAAAATAATAAAAACTTCTTGCAAGAAGTTTTTATTCCAATCTGAAAGCAAACAAATTTGTACAACAATGGTGGTTTCTTTCTTTCATCGTTTTCTTGCAACTTCGATGACCAATTGAGCCCAAATTTTTACAGGCTTGTTATTTTATGCATGTTGGGATACCAGGCGCGGATCCAGGGGGGCGTGGGGGCGCACGCCCCCCCCCTTTTCATATAAAAAAAAAAAAAAAAAGAGGGAGAAAAGAAAAAAAGAGGGAGAGAGAGAGAAGGGGAGGGAGAAATGGGGCAACAAACTTCATTTATCATTTTGCTGCTTGGAATATTTTCACGCCCCCCACCCGTTTGGAAAATCCTGGATCCGCCCCTGGATACACTAAGTGAGAACACTGGTCTTTGACAATTTCCAAACGTGTTCAGTGCCTTTAATTGTATACTATCTACAACTATATAAGTTAGAAACAAACAATTGCTCCAATTACCAAACGTGTACGACCCCTTTTAAAAGAATTTGTACCCTTCATTATGAGTAAAAACAAAAATGTTTAGGCCTAGCCCAGAATCCTGACGACCATTACTGGGAATACCAACTTTTTGAGCTGGCCATTTGGTCCACCAATTAGTGGTTAATTAACCACAGTTATACAGACGCACACACTCTAAAAACGTCCGGGTCAGAATTGACCCGGATCCGGGTCAGGTGTGGCCTGACTCATTTCCGGGTCAGTGTGACCCGGAATCCGTGTCACAAGTGACCCAGAAATGGGTCAAATGAACGCAGAATCCAAGTTAAAATCCCATTTTTAACCACTTTCCGGGTCAGCCTGACCCGGAAATGGGTCAGGCCCGTGACCCGGAATCCGGGTCAATTCTGACCCGGGTGTTTTTAGAGTGCAATATTGCTATGCATTTGGTCAATACCTTTTCAAAACAGTTTGTACCCTTCATTAAGAATAAAAGTGGATTTTTGTAGCTCTACTTGAAGACTATTTCGTTTCCCCTTGTACCTCTCTCATCCAGTCCCTCTTGGTTTCTTTATGATGACCATTCCTTTAATGAAAAGCGTTATCAGCTGCATATAAACTCAAACGTGAACGATCACCATAATGTAAACCGGTTCGTAAAGAAAGCGGGAGGGGCTGTCTGATTAATGCGGACACCAAAAATGACGGTAAGCGTCGACGGGTTCTTCAAGGGCTGAAAGTTATCACCTATAGACCGTATTGAATATGACGTCACCTTTCAAATATCTGCCCTACAACATGGCGTCTGTGAGCGTGTGCGTTTGTGTGTCCGTGCATGTGCCGTAGAAATCAAACCGGGATTGCTGCGTGCTGCGTGCTTCATTGATACGCGTTTAGACGCGCATACGGTTTGCCCTACAAGATGGCGACTTTCATAGCATTATTCAATATTCTATAGTCGGGGGGCAGATGGCCGATTCCCTCGGTGGACCCAGGGGCGCAAGGCGAAGATGATGAACATGGCTTTATGCCAAGAAAACCCACCGGCTCTTTTCAGATTCACCATAACAAAAAGAGATTTTGACCATGTTTGTTTTCATAAAAAAACTGTACATGAAACATGTACCTATATTTATTTTTCGTTGGCCTCTAGCATGTCCTACTCAAACTCCTAAACTATCGATGTCCATCTAATTGTTTCGTTTCCCCTTATACCTCTCTCAGTCCCTCTTGGTAATGTAGAGACATGGGAAGAAGCCGGTCCTCTATTTAAAAAGGACAAGCATTCACCAGAATACACCAAAAGCAGAATCCATATGACATCAAAAATATAAAATAATCTCCTGTAGCCTACTGACTTTAATCCTCCAATACTATAGCACACAATACACAATATAATTGTATACACAATGCACAGCACAGTCACTTATATAAAGGGCAAAAGGTCAACACAAAACGGGGATGGCCATATACACTAGTTTACAATGATTCAATCAACCCTTAAAAATTACAATATTTCTGGAGTAAAATGATGATTTGATACAGAACAATACCCACAGATTACTCTATGAGCTTATCCCTCCCAGATACAAATTATATGGAGCATGGCCAGAGCCACCCCCCCCCCCCCCACAAAATAGAGAAAAATACCTAGACAACAAAATAAATGTGCTTTCTTGCCCAAAGATAATGAAAAAGAGAGTGAGCCCAAGGTCGCGACCCAAACAGAACTTTAAAAAAATAAATTATGCTAATCACAAAGTTGGATCAGACACTTGAACACTGAGGGCGCATTTGGGTTCCCTGCAGCAGAGCCGTATATTGAGAGAGTTGTGACAACTTGCGATTAGAAGCCATTTTGTCTCAAAAAAAATGCATTGGCGAATACAGGGTACCAGACTAGTCTGCCCATTGGGTTGTGCTGCATTTGGAACAAAATGGCGTCCAGCAACCACGTGACCGGAGAAAGCTGGTCCCTCCATGTCGCAACTCTCTCAATACACAGCTCTGCCCTGCAGGTTCCCTACTTCAGACCACGCAACCCGAGTGCGACCTAGTATGACATTTAATATGATTTACAACTTTAAGCATTTTATGCATATTTTTAACTCAATCTCATAAAATGATGCACCAGATCCATCCTACTACAAACTAGACATAATATACTAACATGGCGGGAATCGCTCGTCTCTATTTATGATAGAGGAACCATGACAATAAACTATACAACCAAATGGTTATTTAAAATCACATCCACGCGAAAACCTATTACATCAATCCTCAGGAGAAAACCTTAAGACCAGGGTTTAAATCCGGGTAAAAACCGACGTCTTTATTCAAATATTAAACTCAATGATAAAAAAGCGTATTGAGTAGCAATACCGAAATATGTAGAAAAATGGCAAAAATTGCGAATACACTATCTTTTCTACAACACCATTTGCAGAGAAACCGGAAGGAGATCGGTCCTGTATCTAAAAAGGACAAGCATTCACCAGAATACTCCAAAAGCAGAAATCAAAGGAAGTCAAAAATATAAAATAATCTCCTGTACTGATTTTAATCCTCCAATACTATAGCACACAATACACAATATAATTGTTTACACAATGCACAGCACAGTCACTTATATTAAGTACAAAAGGTCAACACAGCATGAGGCTGGCCACACACTAGTTTACAATGATTCAATCAGACCTAAAAATGACAATATTTTTGGAATGAAATGATGATTTGATACAGAACAATACTCACAGATAACTATATGAGCTTATCCCTCCCAGATAAATATTATATGGAGCATGGCCAGAGCCATCCTCCCTACAAAATAGAGAGAAATACCTTGACAAAAAATAAATGAGCTCTCTCGTGCTCAAAGCTAAAATGGAAAAGAGAGTGAGCCCAAAGGACGCAACCCCAAACAGAACTTTTTATTATAAATTATGCTAATCACAAAGTTGGATCAAACACTTGAACACTGAGGGCGCACTTGGGTCCCCTAAAAAGGACGGTGACTGCTCTATATTCGACACCCCTACAATCCAACACCTCTATGTTCCGACAACCTCCTCAAGATTTAAATGCTATGGTTAGGGTTAGGGTTAGGGTTAGAGTGAGGGTTAGGGTTAGGATTAGGATTAGAGTTAGTGTTAGAGTTAGGGTTAGGGTTAGGGTTAGGGTTAGGGTTAGGGTTAGGGTAAAGATTAGGATTAGAGTTAGTGTTAGAGTTAGGGTTAGAGTTAGGGTTAGGATTAGAAAAATACACAAGGGGTGTCGGAACATAGGGGTGTAACCAAAAGGACAAGCATTCACCAGAATACACCAAAAGCAGAATCCATACGACTTCAAAAATATAAAATATAAAATAATCTCCTTTACAGGTTTTAATCCTCCAATACTATAGCACACACTACACAATATAATAGTATACACAATGCACAGCACAGTCACTTATATTAAGGGCAAAAGGTCAACGCAACAGGAGGCTGGCCACACACTAGTTTACAATGATTCAATCAGACCTAAAAATAACAATATTTTTGGAATGAAATGATGATTTGATACAGAACAATACTCATAGATAACTATATGAGCTTATCCCTCCCAGATAAATATTATATGGAGCATGGCCAGAGCCATCCTCCCTACAAAATAGAGAGAAATACCTAAACAAAAAATAAATGTGCTCTCTTGCCCAAAGATAAAATGGAAAAAAGAGTGAGCCCAAAGGTCGTGACCCCAAACAGAACTTTTTAAAAATTAATTATGCTAATCACAAAGTTGGATCAGACTTGAACACTGAGGGCGCATTTGGGTTCCCTGCAGGTTTTCTACTTTACGACCACGCAACCCGAGTGCGACCTAGTATGACATTTACAATGATTTACACCTTTAAAGCATTATGCATATTTTTAACTCAATCTCATAAAATGATAAACCAGATCCATCCTACTACAAACCAAACATAATATACTAACATGGCGGGAATCGCTTGTCTCTATTTATGATAGAGCAACCATGACAATACAATATACAACCAAACGGTTATTTAAAATCACATCCACGAGAAAACCTATTACATCAATCCTCAGGAGAAAACCTTAAGACCAGGATTTAAATCCGGGTAAAAACCGACGTCTTTATTCAAATATTAAACTCAATGATAAAAAAGCGTATTGAGTAGCAATACCGAAATATGTAGAAACATGGCAAAAATTGCGAATACACTATCTTTTCTACAACGCCATTTGCAGAGATACTGGAAGGAGATCAGTCCTCTATTTAAAAAGGACGAGCATTCACCAGAATACACCAAAAGCAGAAATCAAAAGAAGTCAAAAAAATAAAATAATCTCCTGTACTGATTTTAATCCTCCAATACTATAGCACACACTATACACAATATAATAGCATACACAATGCACAGCACAGTCACTTATATTAAGGGCAAAAGGTCAACACAACAGAAGGCTGGCCACACACTAGTTTACAATGATTCAATCTGCCCTAAAAATAACAATATTTCTGGAATGAAATGATGATTTGATACAGAACAATACTCACAGATAACTATATGAGCTTATCCCTCCCAGATAAATATTATATGGAGCATGGCCAGGGCCATCCTCCCTACAAAATAGAGAGAAATACCTTGACAAAAAATAAACGAGCTCTCTTGTGCTCAAAGCTAAAATGGAAAAGAGAGTGAGCCCAAAGGACGCAACCCCAAACAGAACTTTTTATTATAAATTATGCTAATCACAAAGTTGGATCAAACACTTGAACACTGAGGGCGCACTTGGGTCCCCTAAAAAGGACGGTGACTGCTCTATATTCGACACCCCTATAATCTGACACCTCTATGTTCCGACAACCCCCTCAAGATTTAAATGCTAGGGTTAGGGTTAGGGTTAGGGTTAGGGTTAGGGTTAGGATTAGGATTAGAGTTAGTGTTAGAGTTAGAGTTAGGGTTAGGGTTAGGGTTAGGGTTAGGGTAAGGGTTAGGATTAGGATTAGAGTTAGTGTTAGAGTGAGGGTTAGAGTTAGGGTTAGGATTAGAAAAATACACACGGGGTGTCGGAACATAGGGGTGTCGGACCATAGGTGTGTCGGACCATAGGGGTGTAACCAAAAGGACAAGCATTCACCAGAATACACCAAAAGCAGAATCCATACGACTTCAAAAATATAAAATATAAAATAATCTCCTGTGTACAGGTTTTAATCCTCCAATACTATAGCACACAATACAAAATATATTTGTATACACAATGCACAGCACTTATATTAAGGGCAAAAGGTCAACACAACAGGAGGCTGGCCACACAAGAGTTTACAATGATTCAATCAGACCTAAACATGACAATATTTTTGGAATGAAAAGATGATTTGATGCAGAACAACTCACAGATAACTATATGAGGTTATCCCTCCCAGATAAATATTATAAGGAGCATGGCTCTGACAAAATATAGAGAAATGCCTTGACAAAAAATAAACTTTTAAAGCGCCGGTGTCCGCTGCAAGCGGCGCTTATGGCGCTGCTCTGCAAAGTAACCAACATAAAAGAGAAAGTAGCATTACATAAGTACAAAATAGAGTTAACAAAATGCTTCTTTATGCAGGTAGAATTTTAAACTGTTATTGAATATGCCAAGTGAATTTGAAAGTTTCACAGTTTCAGGTAGGGAGTGCCAAAGCCTGGGTGCTGCAATCTGAAAACTTCTCTCCCCCATTGACGATTCGCCATTTTTTCCTGAAGGAGTTTTTGTTGTGCAGACCGTAAGCCGCGATGCCCTGGGGCATATAATCGCACAAGATCACTTAAATATGCTGGGGCATCACCTTGTAAAATCTTGAAAATAATGAGGCACAGTTTATATCTAAGTCTTTGTTGGATGGGGAGCCAGTCCAAGTCGGCTAACACGGGTGTGATGTGGTCCGTTTTCTTGGTGTATGTGATTATCCTTGCCGCGAAATTCTCTAGCCGTTGAAGACGAGAGAGGTGTATGCGTTATTTCCATATAAAAGCGAGTTGCATGAATTTATCTTGGATGTTAAAAAAGCATGGACAATGGTTTCCGCAGCATCCCTTGTGAGGTGATCCCGTATTCTGCCAATATTCCTAATTGACATAAAAACAGCCTTAGATATTGCTGTCACCTGGCTTTCCATTGTCATAGCTGAGTCAAAAATCACACCTAAATTACGAACATTAGTGGAAGGCTCAATGTGAGCTTCACCAACTCTAATGTGTTCAATATTGACTTTCCTAATTTGCTGTTTGAAACCTAGAATCATGAATTCAGTTTTTTCATCATTTAGCTTATGAAAGTTACGATTCATCCATGTTCCGACATCGTCGATACAGTGTTCGATGACTTCTCACTCCAGCCGTCAAACTCCAGCAGCCCAACTCCAGCCGCCAAACTCCAGCCACCAAGTTCCAGCCGCCAAACTCCAGCCGTCAAACTCCGCCGTCAAACTCCAAACTCCAAACACCAGTCTAAAATGAAATAAAATTCGGGACAATGTGTTAAGGACAATGTGTTTACATGCTGAAAATTGTGCATGGTTTTTCACTATCTCCTCCTGACTCACACAACAGATTAGGCCCAACTTTCACAGGTTTGTTATTTCATGTACATTGTATGTGGTTGATCAAACAAAACATGAACACTGTCTGTGACTATTTTGTGGGCAATTGCCCACAAAATAGTAGCGGGAGGGACTGGCCAGAGGTTAGAGGTCAGTGACCACGTCCGACCAAATCAAGCATTTTTACATTTGGTCACTAAACTTCAACAGAGTAAAGTTTACTCTACATGTACAAACTGCTCCGTGATTTGAAAATGTTTTGCCTCTGCTGGATATCCAATCTGGATTGAGCCTGACCAATAATCTGAATATGCATTAATTTCTTGTCCTGTTCTATGATAATTGGTGGAGTGTTGTGGCCTAGTGATGCAGACCTCACAGAACAGACCGGACTTGTTATTATCACCACACAAAAGGACACTTTAAATGTAGTTCCATCAGCCTGCGTGGCTTATGTTATGATCTGTCAGTCAATGTCAATCACTCAAAAATACACTTGTTACCCCTCAGCCCTTATATTGTAGCTATCGCAAAATATCACAAAATCATGTTCGTATACCCGAGCATTGTGACGTTCACATTTAACCTTTGAAATTGATCTCATCACCTTTGACCTTTTCAACCACAAAACAATCCCAACCTTCCTTTCTCTAAGAGCAACCCCCCACTTAAATTAAGGTCCGGAAACCAGATAGCTATGACTCACCACAAAGACCTGGACCTTTGACCTTATTCACCCCAAAAACAACTTTCCTTTCTCTAAGAGCAAACCTCCACCCAAGTTACAGGTCCAAATATCCTTTGTAACTCAAGTTACAATCTGGAAAACATTTAGTTATAACTCACCACCGTGACCTAGACCTCGACCTTTTCAAGTAAGTGGCGTGGAAAATGTTATCTTTTGTTATTTCTTTTTTGGGAATTAAAATTGCTGGAGAGTGCAGCTTTTTTAATTCAATCAAAAATGAATACAGAAAACTAAAAATAGCGAAAGAAGTTCTGAGAAAATCGTGTGTTCAGGATTGTTTATATTGTTGCAATAAAAATAAGCAACACAAATTTGAGAGGTTGTGAAATGCCACAAACAGTTCTCTTGACTATTGGTGCTGGTATGAGCTTTCTTATCACTGAATCCCCAGAATGTCACTAATCAAGAAAGTAGCATGGACAATTTGAATAATCAAAAGCTAACTGTTGTTATTTCTTTATTTAGGAATTTACCTTGCTGGAGAGTGCAGCTCCTTTACTGTAGGCCATTCAAGACATCTTGTTGAAGGGTAGATCACTTTGCTCTTTCGAGATGGTGAGCCTCAGATGCAACACAAACAAACGATTAAAACAGTCAGTTTCAGAAAAATTGCTTTAGCTAAAAATTTGGCGTAAAATTCAAGCAAAACTGAATACAACAAAATGAAAACAGCGACAAAAAGTTTTCAGGAACTCGTGCATATCAGGATTCTTTTGGCTGTTGCCATTAAGATAAGCAACAGACATATCGTCGGCGTTTTCACGAAGTGGCGAGTCCGTGCAAAAAGTTTTAAGTCTTGAAAGCGTATAGTTTTTTAAATACGCTAATTGCATAAACGGCGAATCAGTCAGCTTCACGGATTTGCGTTTTCACGAACCGGCGAATAACCTTTTCCCCAGGGTTAATTTATAGTGCTACCACTTAAGCGCGCTTGTCAACGTCATCACCGGCGAATCCGTGCCCTGTGTGTGGTGAATCCGGTGTTTACAGCATTTTGCGTTTTCACGAACCGGCGAATCTTTGACCCCCCCGCAGGGTTTTCATTAACCGGCGAATCCTGTGTGTGGTGAATCCGCACTCTGTGTGTGGCGAATCCGGGGTGCTCGTCATTTTGCGTTTTTCACGAACCGGCGATTAAGTTTTGAACCAAACAGCATTCTAACAAAGCATCACAATAAAGAAATAAGTATCTAGTCATGTTATTTAACTTATACACTACCGTATCACTAAAAAATATTTAACACTTTCAATTAAAACACCAGCGAAAACAAATTTTTTAAATGTGATCCAACTTCGTTTTTCAGCTGCGTGGGCGGATTTGCTCGTTCGTGAAAATGACGACGAAATGAGGCGGCATCTCAATTGCCGCAAAGAGTTCTCTTGACGATTGGTGCTGGTATGAGCTTTCTTATCACCAAGTCCCCAGAATGAAACTAATCAAGTAAGTGGCATGGACAATTTTAATAACCAAAAGCTAACTTTTTTTATTTTTTTATTTAGGAATTTACCTTACTGGAGAGTGCAGCTCCTTTACTACATGCCAGTCAAGACATCTGCTTGTTGACAGGTAGATCACTTTGCTCTTTCGAGATGGTGAGTCTCAGATGCAACAAAAACAAACGATTAAAACAGTCAGTTTCAGAAAAGTTGCTTTACCTTAAAATTTGGTGTAAACTTCAAGCAAAACTGAATACAACAAAATAAAAACAGCGACAAAAAGTTGTCGGGAACTCGTGCATATCAGGATCCTTTTGGCTATTGCAATCAAGATAAGCAACAGACATATGAGGCGGCATCTCAAATGCCGCAAAGAGTTCTCTTGACGATTGGTGCTGGTATGAGCTTTCTTATCACTGAGTCCCCAAAATGAAACTAATCAAGCAAAAGGCATGGACAATTTTAATAACCAAAAGCTAACTTTTGTTATTTCTCTTTATTTAGGAATTTACCTTGCTGGAGAGTGCAGCTCCTTTACTGTAGGCCAGTCAAGACATCTACTTGTTGACGGTAGATCTCAGATGCAATAAAGAAATCAAAACAAAATTCCACAGATGAAAAAAGTGATTTAATAATGAAAATATCACAACTTCAAGAGAAGATCTTACACTTTACAAAGAAGAAGATCTTACAGGATAGGGCTTGCACAAACTCCAAACTGCAAACTTGAAACTGCAAACATGAAAATACAAGCTGGAAACTACAAGCTGGAACTACAAACTGGAAACTACCAACTAGAAACTACAAGCTGGAGACTACAAACTGATAACTACAAACTGGAAACTACAAACTGGAAACTATAAACTGAAAACTACAAACTGGAAACTAGAATCTGGAAACTACAAGCTGAAAACTACAAGCTGAAAACTACAAACTGAAAACTACAAACTGGTAACTACAAACTGGTAACTACAAACTGGAAACTACAAACTGGTAACTACAAACTGGTAACTACAAACTGGTAACTACAAACTGGAAACTACAAACTGGAAACTACAAGCTGAAAACTACAAGCTGGAAACTACAAGCTGGAAACTACAAGCTGGTAACTACAAACTGGTAACTACAAACTGGTAACTACAAACTGGAAACTACACACTGGAAACTACAAACTGGAAACTACAAACTGGAAACTACAAACTGGTAACTACAAACTGGAAACTACAAACTGGAAACTACAAACTGGAAACTACAAACTGGAAACTACAAACTGGAAACTACAAACTGGTAACTACAAACTGAAAACTACAAACTGGAAACTACACACTGGAAACTACAAACTGGAAACTACAAACTGGAAACTACAAACTGATAACTACAAGCTGGTAACTACAAACTGGTAACTACAAACTGGAAACTACAAGCTGGAAACTACAAGCTGGAAACTACAAGCTGGAAACTACAAACTGGAAACTGCAAACTGGAAACTACAAACTGGAAACTACAAACTAGAAACTACAAACTGGAAACTACAAACTCGAAACTACAAACTGGAAACTACAAACTGGAAACTACAAACTGGTAACTACGAACTGGAAACTACAAGCTGGAAACTACAAGCTGGAAACTACAAACTGGAAACTACAAACTGGAAACTACAAGCTGGAAACTACAAACTGGAAACTACAAACTGATAACTACAAGCTGGTAACTACAAACTGGTAACTACAAACTGGAAACTACAAGCTGGAAACTACAAGCTGGAAACTACAAGCTGGAAACTACAAACTGGAAACTACAAACTGGAAACTACAAACTGGAAACTACAAGCTGGAAACTACAAACTGGAAACTACAAACTGGAAACTACAAACTGGAAACTACAAACTGGAAACTACAAACTGGAAACTACAAACTGGAAACTACAAACTGGAAACTACAAACTGGAAACTACAAACTGGTAACTACGAACTGGAAACTACAAGCTGGAAACTACAAGCTGGAAACTACAAACTGGAAACTACAAACTGGAAACTACAAACTGGTAACTACAAACTGGAAACTACAAACTGGAAACTACAAACTGGAAACTACAAACTGGAAACTACAAACTGGAAACTACAAACTGGAAACTACAAACTGGAAACTACAAACTGGTAACTACAAACTGGAAACTACAAGCTGGAAACTACAAACTGGAAACTACAAACTGGAAACTACAAACTGGAAACTACAAACTGGAAACTACAAACTGGGAACTACAAACTGGAAACTACAAACTGGAAACTACAAACTGGAAACTACAAGCTGGTAACTACAAACTGGTAACTACAAACTGGAAACTACAAACTGGAAACTACAAACTGGAAACTACAAACTGAAAACTACAAGCTGAAAACTACAAGCTGGAAACTACAAACTAGAAACTACAAACTGGAAACTACAAACTGGTAACTACAAACTGGAAACTACAAACTGGAAACTACAAACTGGTAACTACAAACTGTAAACTACAAGCTGGAAACTACAAGCTGAAAACTACAAACTGAAAACTACAAGCTGGAAACTACGAACTGGAAACTACAAACTGGAAACTACAAACTGGAAACTACAAACTGGAAACTACAAACTGGGAACTACAAACTGGAAACTACAAACTGGAAACTACAAACTGGAAACTACAAGCTGGTAACTACAAACTGGTAACTACAAACTGGAAACTACAAACTGGAAACTACAAACTGGAAACTACAAACTGAAAACTACAAGCTGAAAACTACAAGCTGGAAACTACAAACTAGAAACTACAAACTGGAAACTACAAACTGGTAACTACAAACTGGAAACTACAAACTGGAAACTACAAACTGGTAACTACAAACTGTAAACTACAATCTGGAAACTACAAGCTGAAAACTACAAACTGAAAACTACAAGCTGGAAACTACAAACTGGAAACTACAAACTGAAAACTACAAACTGGAAACTACAAACTGGAAACTACAAACTGGAAACTACAAACTGGAAACTACAAACTGGAAACTACAAACTGATAACTACAAGCTGGTAACTACAAGCTGGTAACTACAAACTGGAAACTACAAACTGGAAACTACAAGCTGAAAACTACAAGCTGGAAACTACAAGCTGGAAACTACAAACTGGAAACTACAAACTGACAACTACAAACTGACAACTACAAACTGACAACTACAATCTGGAAACTACAAACTGGAAACTACACACTGATAACTACAAACTGATAACTACAAGCTGGTAACTACAAACTGGAAACTACAAACTGGAAACTACAAACTGGAAACTACAAACTGGTATCTACAAACTGGAAACTACAAGCTGGAAACTACAAGCTGAACACTACAAGCTGAAAACTACAAGCTGGAAACTACAAACTGGAAACTACAAACTGGTAACTACAAACTGGTAACTACAAACTGGAAACTACAAGCTGGAAACTACAAGCTGGAAACTACAAACTGGAAACTACAAGCTGGAAACTACAAACTGGAAACTACAAGCTGAAAACTACAAGCTGGTAACTACAAACTGGTAACTACAAACTGGAAACTACAAGCTGGAAACTACAAGCTGAAAACTACAAGCTGGAAACTACAAGCTGGAAACTACAAACTGGAAACTACAAACTGGAAACTACAAACTGGAAACTGCAAGCTGGAAACTACAATTGGAAACTACAACTGGAAACTACAAACTGGAAACTACAAACTGAAAACTACAAACTAAAAACTACAAACTGGAAACTACAAACTGAAAACTACAAACTGACAACTACAAACTGGAAACTACACACTGGAAACTACACACTGATAACTACAAACTGATAACTACAAGCTGGTAACTACAAACTGGAAACTACAAACTGGAAACTACAAGCTGAAAACTACAAACTGAAAACTACAAGCTGGAAACTACAAACTGGAAACTATAAACTGAAAACTACAAACTGGAAACTACAAACTGGAAACTACAAACTGGAAACTACAAACTGGAAACTACAAACTGGAAACTACAAACTGATAACTACAAGCTGGTAACTACAAACTGGTAACTACAAACTGGAAACTACAAGCTGGAAACTACAAGCTGAAAACTACAAGCTGGAAACTACAAGCTGGAAACTACAAACTGGTAACTACAAACTGGAAACTACAAACTGGAAACTACAAGCTGAAAACTACAAACTGAAAACTACAAGCTGGAAACTACAAGCTGGAAACTACAAACTAAAAATTACAAACTGACAACTACAAACTGACAACTACAAACTGACAACTACAAACTGACAACTACAATCTGGAAACTACAAACTGGAAACTACACACTGATAACTACAAACTGATAACTACAAGCTGGTAACTACAAACTGGTAACTACAAACTGGAAACTACAAACTGGAAACTACAAACTGGAAACTACAAACTGGAAACTACAAACTGGAAACTACAAACTGGAAACTACAAACTGGTAACTACAAACTGGTAACTACAAACTGGAAACTAAAACTGGAAACTACAAGCTGAAAACTACAAGCTGGAAACTACAAACTGGAAACTACAAACTGGTAACTACAAACTGGTAACTACAAACTGGAAACTACAAGCTGGAAACTACAAGCTGGAAACTACAAACTGGAAACTACAAGCTGGAAACTATAAACTGGAAACTACAAGCTGAAAACTACAAGCTGGTAACTACAAACTGGTAACTACAAACTGGAAACTACAAGCTGGAAACTACAAGCTGAAAACTACAAGCTGGAAACTACAAGCTGGAAACTACAAACTGGAAACTACAAACTGGAAACTGCAAGCTGGAAACTACAATTGGAAACTACAACTGGAAACTACAAACTGGGAACTACAAACTGGAAACTACAAACTGGAAACTACAAACTGGTAACTACAAACTGGTAACTACAAACTGGTAACTACAAACTGGAAACTACAAGCTGGAAACTACAAACTGGAAACTACAAGCTGGAAACTACAAACTGGAAACTACAAGCTGAAAACTACAAACTGAAAACTACAAGCTGGAAACTACAAACTGGAAACTACAAACTGAAAACTACAAACTGGAAACTACAAACTGGAAACTACAAACTGGAAACTACAAACTGGAAACTACAAACTGGAAACTACAAACTGGTAACTACAAACTGGTAACTACAAGCTGGTAACTACAAACTGGTAACTACAAACTGGAAACTACAAACTGGAAACTACAAACTGGAAACTACAAGCTGGAAACTACAAACTGGAAACTACAAACTGGAAACTACAAACTGGAAACTGCAAGCTGGAAACTACAATTGGAAACTACAACTGGAAACTACAAACTGGAAACTACAAACTGGAAACTACAAACTGGAAACTACAAACTGTTAACTACAAGCTGGTAACTACAAACTGGTAACTACAAACTGGAAACTACAAACTGGAAACTACAAGCTGAAAACTACAAACTGGAAACTGCAAACTGGAAACTACAAACTGGAAACTACAAACTGGAAACTACAATTTTCAATGTTCACACTCCAAGCTCCAAACTCCAAACTCCAAGCACCAAACTCCAAGCACCAATTTACCTTGCTGGAAAGTGCAGCTCCTTTACTATTATAGTAGGCCTGACGGGTAGATATCTTTGGAGATGGTGAGCATACTGCAACACAAAAAACAATTAAAACAGTTAATTTCAGATAAATTGCTTTTAAGTAGGCCATTACATGAGCATGCATCACCAGTTTGGTGCCCGGCCTTGTCCAACCAACAAAACCCTTTGGAAAGAGTTCATTTGGGTTTTCTTTTTTGTCTAGGTGTTTCTAGAAGGGCTTTAAATATTTCTGACAAATAACAGTGTTAACCAGTCCGATATATAAAGTTGGGACTCTAATTGTTAAATAACAGGGTCCATTTCCGTGCCAGTTTGGGGTTAAATTGCTTCTATAACATGTTTGATTTACCAATTGCTAATTGTTGTTGTTTACCCTATAGACATGAGGTAGTGAAATTTCAAGACAAATGGGCGATAACAAATGCTGCTCATCACTCTCTTTTTTTATCGTTTTCCAAGGCTGTAGGATGTGATCCCCTCTGAAGTAAAATAAACCATTGTTTTTAGCATTCATTATTTTACTCAATTACTTAGAAATCATCTAATGGCGCCGGGGTTGGGGTTCCTCTTTTTGGGGTTCCTCTGACATAAATTATATAAGGGATTGCAAGAAACTTGTTTTTCTGTTCCTTTTCTTTTTTAATTGGCTATTTCCACTGAACTATTTTTTCCTATACATTTTAGTTGTTATAAGAAATAATGTTCTAGCGCAGTTTGTATTGTTTTCTTTTCTATGTGTGTTGTGATGCAGCCTTAAAAAGCTACGGGCAATAACAAATCGTAGGGGGCACAATGTGCCCCCACCCCTCTGCCATCCCCACCCACCCCCAGTCCTGATACGGTTAAGAACACAGATTTGGTGAACATTCATCTCCCATTTATAATAAGGAAAAAACACAACTTAACTACTCTTAAATAGCCTGTAACTTTGCTAAGGGGAAATTGACCTATTATCACAGTTGTAGCACTCGAGTCCAGGACTCGGACTCGAGTCCATCTCAAGTCACAATTTTGGTGACTCGGACTTGACAGTAACTTTTCTCAGATAGTGTATTCCAATTGCAGACTATTCTTCCTGCAGGGACAAAACTGCTCCAGATTTTTGGCGATAACTCAAAAACGCTACCACCTTTTGAAATGAAACTTTCACAGGTTAGTTGTATGGTATATCTACAACTATATAGGATTGAAACAAACAGTGGTTCCAATTTCCAAACGTATACAATCACTTTCACCATTCTTTGCACATATATATACCATAGGTCCCCCTGCTTGGTAGGCAGCTTGCAGCAGCTAATTTTTTTCTCTCATTATTTGAAAAGAAGACAAAATACTATAGGAATTATGTCAACCTTTTAATCAGTATAGTGATTGTTTGTTGTTGTGTTTTTGATGCCCCGATTTTTAATTACAAATAAATATAAAACTTGTCCTGGATAATTTTGCATCAAAGATATTTCGTACAACCCACCTGGACAGAATTAAGGTCAACGCTACTAAAAAGGGGTTTCATTCATCTCATGACTTTGTTGTATAATAAACTTTGGAGTTGAACAGTTATACAAAACGTAGAGAATTTTTATACCAGATCATTTTTATGTTTAATTCTGTCTGTGTAGGATTGTAGTTTTAACCATAGCACAAATAAAAGCAGTCAATATTTGTTTTAACACCCCAAAGTGTGCCTAGACATCTTGGTACCAAGAAGCTACTGTTGCTATAGGTATAATACACTGGTTGCTATACTACGTTCGGTTGCCACAGTTATAGTACATTGTTTACTGCATGTATAGTGCCTCGTGTTCGCACAGTTTTCTAGTAAAAATAAGACATATCATGTGACGTGCTTTAAACCAATCAAAGGGAAGAACCCTTTGAGGTGTCTATTACTATTTTAATTGAAACCCTCATCTCATAATCGATTGCAGTGATTTAGCTTGGTGCTCTACATATTTGGCAGCACAGGCTGTACACTCCCAAGGGAGCTGAGATGGTTTAAGGAATGAAATAAATTGCCCAGTGATCGGGGTGAGAATGTTGGAGCACCATGAGCGTCACTGAGTGACGGATTTGAGCGCTATATAAGAAGCCACTATTATTATTGTTACTATTATTAACCCATACTTACCCAAGGCTGATAATTGTTTGTCAGTTGCACCAAGTCTGGATTGAGAGTCCCAAGAAAGAAAAACGTGTTGAGTTGAAGCAACGAGAACCAGATGAGCAGGAAGAGTGAAGGCAAAAAACAGGATCTGAGAGATGGGTAGCGTAACTTCTTCACGGCTTCAGTCACGCTTTGTGTGGAAGCACCATCTGTAATGGAGAGATCCCTGTCCTGTGATGATTTAGAGTTCCTTTCTTCAGAACTGTCTCCATTAATGGACGAGTTCTCAGTGAGTTTGCTCTCTGTGGCTGGTTGTGTCCTGTGTGCTGTCGAGGTGTCTGTCATGGCTGGGGATGCCACATGTACACTATTTGCCCCATTCTTTAACGAGTCCTGGGACATGGGTGCTTTGGTGTCTTCCATTGATGGGTGTGGTTTCTCTGATGTTGAAGGGTGTGGCTTCTCTGATGATTTGGTGTCATCTGTTGCTGGGTGTGACTCTTTTTGTGATGATGTGGCATCCTTCGTTGCTGGGTGCAACTCTTGTGATAATGCAGTGTTATCCGTTGCTTGGTGCGGCATCTGTGGTGATGTGGCATCCTCCATTGCTGGGTGTGGCTCTTGTGATGAGGCGGAGTCATCTGTTGCTGGGTGTGGCTCTTGTGATGATGCAGTGTCATCTGTTGCTGGGTGTGGTTCTTGTGATGATGCGGTGTCCTCTGTAACTGTGTGTGACATCTGTGATGTGGTGTCCTCTGTTGGTGTGTGTGGCACCTGTGTTTTAGTGTTCTCCATTTCTGGATGCTCAGTCTTTGATGATGTGTTGTCCTCAATGGCCACATCATTATTGAGCTTAGCTCTATTCTTTTCTGTATTGAACAAAATAAATTACGTTTATTCTTTCTATGAGTTGAATGGAAGTATGGCAAAACTCAAATGATATTGTTCCTTATGAGGTGACAGTGCACGTCTATGCACCCTCAGAGACTGTGAGTGACCAGAAGATCTGGTCACTCACGGGCCCTGGTGACCAAACTATAATTTGCAGGGTCCATATGTGTTTTATAACACACCTCTTACCCAAATATGAAAAACAATTGACAATTGACTCATGAGCAAGACAACCATGAGCAAAAATTAAAGGGATTGTATACGTTTGGTAATTGGAACCCACTGTTTGTTTCAATTCTACATAGTTGTAGATATATACCATAAAACTAACCTGTGAAAATTTCATTTCAAAATGTGGTAGCATTTTTGAGATATTAATCTTGAGCGGTTATGTCCATGCAGGAAGAATAATCTGCAATTGGAATACACAATCTGAGAAGTAACGCTTCTCTGATTCAAATTTTGGGGGATATAAAGTGATATTTTTTTCTATAACTGCAGTTCTTCGAAGTGAAAAATTTCTCAAAATGCATAATACTATCCAAAGCTGTTGTACTTCTTACCAAGTAAGCTTTTATTGCCATTCATTTTCAGAGTCATTACCAAACGTATACAGACCCTTTAAAGGACCTCTTTTAATTTCCCTAGTTTTAGTTTTTAACTTGCTGTTCACTGTTCACATCATGAAAGAGCGCTGTAACCAGTAAAAAATATTGAGTATGGTGCCTGGTTTGGGAATTATTTCTTGCAAATAATGCGCACGATGTCTTGACGCACATCTAGGTCATAGTTGCACAAACTTCATGCACTAGCCTATATTATGAGGTTTTTTTTTTGCCAACCAGGATAGAGAACCAGCAAGAGGTGTGTTATACTATACGAATAATGAATGTTTATGAGTGCAGTGGTGAGAATATTTTCATGAGTTGAAAGATGGAATGCTCCATTCACTGAGGCGAAGCCGAGTTGAATGGAACAAGCCATCTTTCAACGAATTAAAATATTCTTTCCGTTGCATGAATGCAACACCCATCAAGTAAATCTTAAACATTTTGAGCAGGAAAACAAAATTCTCAGAATAATGTAGACCTTTCTACTATTTCCACTCTAATTATAAAAACAAGACCCTGTAAGCTGCTGTGTACAGCGCCTGCGCCCACATAATGCTATAGTCTAGCTTGCACATTTCGACTGCTGTGTATGACATGTGTGAGCTTGTGGCAGTCTAGCCTGCAATAGTACAAAAAGATAGTACCAGAAATGCACGCTGTATAAAACCAAAAATGCACGCTAAGTGACGTACTATGAAATGGTGTGAATAATGAATGTCGCGTGACCTCCAATCCTCCAATCAAATGACAACAATTTACTTGGGTGGTATATAAAACAAACTATTGACTTGTCATAGCCCATTTGTGAGATAATATAGATGTTGAGTCTTCGTTTCACTAAAAAGTTACCTATCACTGGAGAATACTGTCCCTCTTCTTCTGCATGAGATTCCTCCAATTTGAAAGTATAGATACCATCAACTCCTTCCATGTCACCAACAGGCACTTTCTTCCTGTAGTCATCAGGGGGCAGTGGGTAGGAGATATGTCCTCTCTTTGGTAGTAAGAGACAGAGCATTGAGCACAGCCCCGCCCAGATGAAGAATGAAGTCTGAAGTGAGATCTCATAGGTCTCGAAGCCAAACTGAAAACAAGACGAGATATTTGGTTTCAAAGGACAATTGGTACAATCTTGATCAGGACAGAATAGACCTCTTGCATATGACTTCATAAGCCAGAAACAGCACCCTCATTGAGGTAATTGAAGACCTATCAATGATTGAGAGTTGTGTGCAGCGCATACACGCATACACGCGTGCACATTTCCATTGAAGTGATTTGAAGCTTTGTATGGTGTGGACAATAGAAAGTAACTATGAACAGTAAACTTGCGGGTACAACCTTTTGTAAAATCTCTTTTTGGAGGAGTATTGGCTCTGAAAAGAGACAGTTGTGGTCTCAACGTTTCGAACAGTAAATCTCCTGAAGACGAGCAGAGTATACTGTTTGAAATGTCAAAACTGGCTTTTTTCAGAGCCAACACTCCTAGCTCCCAAAAGAGATTTTGCACGTTGTTGTACCTGCAAGTTTACTATTTATGGTTACTTCACATTTCCATTGTTTAACCTCAGCAATGACAGGTCAATGCAAGAGGTCTATTATATACTTTCATCCCAATTCTTGCCTCCATTTTACGCAGGTTTCCCCTGCCGATTTAAAAAGAAATAAATTCAATTTCGTTTGAAAATGGACGATCTGTCACATCAGCATTCAACAGCCTAAAGGGGTCAACAGTTCAGCATTCACTGGTTGAATAAGATCAACCATGTACATGAAATAACAAACCTGTGAAAATTTGGGCTCAATCCATTGTGGGAGTCACGAGAAAGTAGTGAAACCAAAGCACAATTTTCAGCATGTAATTGGATTTAACAACTGAAATCAGCTGTAGCTTTAATTTGAAAGATTTTCAGATGCAGTTTTCTTGAGTATGACTCGCTATTTCACAGAAAAAATGGTTCTTCCATGAACCTCTTATCAGTGAGCTTTAGAATTCAGATTAAACTTAAACAATGATGTATTTCATCCTTACCAATCCTGAATGCCTTTAGAGAAACACATCAGAATAGTTTAAATAAATATTGATTGAAAATTAGGCCGAGTGAAAAATTAAACATGTTTAGGGGTCCGAGTTCCTGAAAAAAGGGAAGCGGGAGGGGCTTTTTTATATTTGATTTTCAAGCCGGCCGCCATTCCTTTTAAAATTTCGAACAACCATTGGGTTTTTTCACTGTTCAACACACAATAAAGAGAGAAACATGTAAGACAAGACATTGAACATGTTTACAGTGGTTTTATTTAATAGTTGGTTCAGTATTAAAAACCCTGCTGTAGCTCACTTTCACAATCTGTTTTTAACTTGCAACAGGCACAGGCTCAGTTCTGACTTGCAAGTATTTAATTTTCTGATGTATCAGTTGACAATTTATGGTTTTTAAATCTCATTTTGAATTGGTAAAAATAAAAATTTAATCCATGCGGCCCCAAAAAGGAACCGGGGCGGGAACGCTAAACATGTTATTTTTTTACTTCGCCTTTAGACAGAAAAAATTGTAAAATAAACTTACCTGCATATTTACAAATAAGATTTCAACTCCACTGAACATCAAAAGACAAATAGCTGGAAACATGATGTAAGAAGTCTCTCTGGAACTAAATGCTACTAAAAGCAAACTGGTCACCAAAAGACTGCTGAGTCAAAAAGAAAGAAAAAAACACAAACATAAATTTTATGTTCAGTAATAAGTAGTCAGTTAATTATAAACCGATAATACAAAATATAAACACCCCCCGAACAAAGATATTGACAAAATAGGGAGACCGCCAACATAGGGATAGATAGCTCAGTTGGTAGAGCGCCGGCACGTTAAACCGGAGGTCGTTGGTTCAAATCCCGCTCTAGTCAATTTTTCTTTGTTCAACCCAAAATCAAAATTAAAACACAACGGACTTGTCTGACGTTAATTAATTAAATAGCCAAAGGCAGGCAATTTGCCCAAAACAATGTAATACCTAGAAATTGGGCAATTCATGTTTGCCTCAAGGTATTGATTTATATATGTACAAACAAACAAGGGCAGGCTTGCCCACCATGACAAAACAGACCTGGGGTCGATTTCACAAAACTCTTCCTAGGCAATGCTAAGAGATAGGACTAGTCCTAAGTTAGGACCAGTAACTGGTCTCAACTTAAGACCAGTCCTATCTCTTGGCAATGCCAAGAACTAGTCCTCAGTTAGGAAGAGATTTGTGAAATCTAACTTAGGACTAGTCCTAAGTTAGGACCAGTAACTGGTCTCAACTTAAGACCAGTCCTATCTCTTGGCAATGCCAAGAACTAGTCCTCAGTTAGGAAGAGATTTGTGAAATCGACCCCTGGTCCACAATAACATGACAAACAGACGTACCCAGGCAACAAGCATCCCACATAAAACCACTGGCAACTAGCCGCCCTCGCGCAATGAGCAGCCCACATAAAACACGAGCAACGAACGGCCCAGGCTGATCAAATCCTTACAAAGTATCTTTACAGCCTTGCATGCAATTAAAATTTCCACCGGTTGAACCACCAGTCAGAATATTAGCCCCATCTGAACCAACGGGTGCTAAAAGAGTGCTTACAGTTTCTGCTGTAGTCAGTAAAAACAATTAGTGGTAAATATTACCAAATGAGGCAATGTGAGACCTAATCCCATACAAAAACAGGCCCATAATATCGTCACTGTTTTCACGAAGAGGCAATTTAGGCCATTCCACAAAATTTTCATGTTTGGAGAAATCCACGTTTGAAGTTAAGCTATTTTTGAAATCACTGTTTCGGACACTGTTTTTTATTGAAACGCTGACATTTTTCCAAGCATAAAAGTGGAGATCTTAAATCATGCAAATCTGTTGCTATTTTAATTACAATTAGTTTAATTATTGAGTAATTAACTGTTAAACACAAGTTTCCCTTCGTGAAAACTTCAAAACGAGGTCTGTGTGGAGCGCGTCGTGAGTGCGTCGTGTACAAACCAATGCGTAAACGACAAGTGCCTGTTCATGAAAACTAAAATTTATGTAGGTCATACAAATTGTCCCTTCGTGAAAACTGAAAACGCAGAGTAGCCTTTGTTGGCACCGTGCCAGCGCTATGTACTTCAATGTAACAATTGGCAAATCTAAATGTGGCTGTTCGTGAAAACGCAAAACCGATAGTTTGGGAAAATGTTCCTTGTGCCAATTAATGTAATTAGAAAAGTATAACGTTTTATCACTTGAAACTTGGGGAAAATGTTAATGTCAACAGTAAAATTCACAATATGTAAAAACATTGATTTGCCAAAATGCATGATTTTTTCAGAAATTGCCTGAGTCGTGAAAACGGTGACGATATGTTATGGCAGATGCAAAGTGACAATCGTATTGTTTGACTGACTGATATGACAAGCTCGACTGAGCCGTTGGGACTATATTTCTTTGCTAACATAGTGAATATGCACTGATGGTAGTTAATAGTAGCATGTATTTAAATTATTGCTAACATTTTTAGGCATTTTATCAATATGACTGTTATGCCTATTATCCTTATTGGTCATTGTAATTTATGTCACTGTTATTCATATTACTATATAGATCTGGGAAAGCCCACTATATCACATTGGTCAGTGCGCTTTACAGCCCAAAACTTGAACCAAACACTAAGGTTGGAGTAGGGGACGGAGGTGGGTTGAATGATCCGGTTCAAAGAAAAGCTGTAACATAAGTGATTCAATTTGTCTGTCAGCGTCCGTTTGCCACGTTGTCATTGTTATGGTCGGTCCTGATTGGTCCTGACCGGCCAATCCTTGCTAACCTTGGAGATACTGTGTGTCCCTGGGAAAGCAATTTCACGGTTACGTAACCACCATGTAAGTGAGACAACAGAGAAATGCAATTGCAGATTATTCTTCCTGCGTGGACATAACCGCTCCAGATTTTTGGCCATATCTTAAAAACGGTTCCACCTTTTGAAATGAAATGTTCACATATAGTTGTATGGTATATATCGTTGCTCGTACCATGAAGTGACCTATCTCGTCCACAGTATAAAAAAAACGTGTCTGGAGAAAATCATGACTGAATTTGCACTATTTTTCAAACTGCTGTTTCGGGGTCTGCTGACTTTTTTTATCTTATATTTGTTTGGCAAAAATAAAGCTGACTGCTTTATTTGTACAGAACTGTCAATGTGTTTTCATTCCTGCCGCTATTTTAATTAGTGATTAATTCCTAAACACATCAGTCACTTCGTGAAAATGAAAAAACGAGTTTTGCCCGTAGAGCGCTGTGTACAAAACAATGCATATAAAGACCGTGAAAATACTATGCTTCCAGATAGGTCATTTCATGAAACGCAAATGTCACACACTAGCCTGAACTGCACACGCTGTTTATTATTGGTAAAGTGGCATATCTAGATAGGTCACTTCGTGAAATTACAAAATGGCAAATCTAGTGATACAACGTTTATACTAATTAGTGTAATTACGAAACCATTATGTATAACAAACTGAAACTTGCTGAAAACGTTAACAGTATTGAGTATATTAATAATTTGTATAAAAAATGATATGCAAAAATTTGTAATTTTTGCCAGATAGGTCACTTTGTGGTTTGAGCGACGATATCTACAACTATATAGGATTGAAACAAACAGTGGGTTCCAATTACTGAACGTATACAATCCCTTTAAACAAGTTACTCGTGACTTGGTCTCGGACTTGAACCAAGTGACTCATGACTCGGAATCGGACTCGACATAGGTGACTCGACTACAACTCTGCCTAATGCATAAAATCATGTACCAATAATGTGAAATTTCAGCCTCTGGCTCATGTACTAACTTATAGAACAAACCTGCACCACAACCTTCTTTAAACTTTACAATGAACCGATATAACAAACGCATTTTTCAACAAATTGTCACCTCTACCAGCAAATATCCCTCTTAATGACTTTATTTGAAAAAGTACAGCAGCATGCTCCGACGAAGAGAAACATTGTTGACAGGCAGCCATGCTTGTCAAGTGACAAATACAACGACTGTTGGAGTATGCACAACTCAAATATTCACTCTTTGTGCAAATACATGGGCTTAAAACATGTTGCTATCTAAACAGCCGTAACAACGGAAGAGGCTTAGAGGTTTCAGATTTCAAGAAAAGTGATATTAGAATTAGACCCTCGAGGTGGTACCGGCAAATGTAGCTTGCTAATGGACTAGATTGTCATGTATAGTCATTAGGGTAAATTTTCCACAGCATACCCCCAATTGATCCCCCCTAATTTAGGTCAAATTACACTTATTACCTATGGAGGTTTTCCGCCTATCTCCACACAGAAAACAGGCAAAATTGAGCAATTCTGAAGGCTTAAAAAGGTTTTGCCTTGCAGTGAGATGAAATTAGTAGCCAAATGTATAATGACATGTACAGTGAGTGTGTTGAGAAAGTTTTACTAAGGCGAGTAGTACCATGGTAGTATGTACAGTACAAAGGAAACTGAAGTTAGTGCTGGCAAAAGACCAAAACATTTTGAACTATCAATGACCATTTTGAAAACGTTGACGTTACAGAGGCCCAAAATGTGTGACTCCTAAAACTGGGGAGCCTTGTTAGTTATAGTTCTAGAAGTATACGTGACAATGTAGGGTCGAAACCTCAGGCCACACTTACGATTTTTTGCGGTTACTTTTTTTTTATAACAATAATGACCACACTTTGCCTGTTTAGTTCTCGGCTAAAATTCTGTATTCGACTGCCACTTTATCTACTTAATTTAGGTCATTCTATCCTAACCTGTCCGGAAAGGCTGATCATTCCTTGAAATCGTCAGATCATGGTTACAAAAACGACAAAATAAACTCCAGCCTGCTCCCTGATCATGTCACCACACTGCCCGAAGCCGATCGCACACAAACAAATTTGGTGCTGGCATGCACCAAATTAATTTTAAAAAACCTTGTCAACGACCGTCATCGACAGTGCCGAATTCAATTGCAATATGTTTTCATCGTAAAAACGAAAAATCTTTAAAAAAGAAATATTTTCTATAATGTATCCCAGACCACAATGCAGATAAACGCCCCAATTCATTATTCAACTGGTTAGCCCAGCACAACTAATTAAACATTGCATTATACTTTTATAGCCCGTGTGCGAATTTACTATTCCAGTTGTAGATTAAAGGCATCGTACACGTTTGGTAATGACTCTGATTATGGCAATAAAAACTTACTTGGATAAGAAGTACAACAGCTTTGGAAAGTATAATGCATTTTGAGATACTTTTTACTTCGAAGGACTGCGGTTATGGAAAAATATATCACTTTTTATCCCCAAAATATTTTGAATATTAAGAAGCGTTACGGTAACGCTTCTCAGAGTGTATTCCAATGCAGATTATTCTTCTTGCGTGGACATAACCGCTCCAGATTTTCGGCAATATCTCAAAAACGCAACCACCTTTTGAAATAAAATTAATTTTCACAGGTTAGTTTTATGGTATAGATTTACAACTATGAAACAAGCAATATGCTCCAATTACCAAAACGGGTGTACGATGACTAAACACAACTACCTAATTTTCATTTGAAAAGTATAGAGCCTAGTCATTGAAAATCCATGAAATCAAGTTTGTTCTTCACACTGGCTGATAAATTAATCCAAAGAGAGGCCGGCATGTTTGAATTTATAGGTACGGTAGCCGTTAGGCACAAACATTTAATGGGATGATATACTCCGGAACTATCAAATTATTCCTTCAATGATACAACTAAATGCATGATCATTAATTTTATCCATCAATCTAACTGAGATTAATCTTAATTATACTTACATGATGAACAAAAAATACGAGTACAAAATAAAGTGATAACTTGAAAAACAACGCATAAACTCAAGAGCAGAAAATCAAGATGTCATCGGGTCTTCGTACAGAATATAATAGAAAAACCCGCGAAAAATAACAAAGGATTGTATTTTGCTGCGAGGGCGCTGTACAATAAAAGAAGCTACCACAAGTAAACAATACGTCACTAGTAGTATGCTACGTCATCAAAGTGAGCGCAAATGAACTGGGGGGGGGGTGGGTACTCGTCACATTCTTCCCCCTTTTGAGAAATTAGTCATTCTTGATCTAGCAACTTTTCTGAATTCAGTAATCAAGATTAAATAAATAAAAGTAAAATAAATAATGCATGTTATTGTAATCTTAAAAATTGCATACCTTTACATAAACAAACATTTAACCACTTTCGTCATTCAAGTACAAATTCTTTTCAAAATATGTTTTAGTATTTAAAGGCACTGTACACGTTTGGTAATTACTCAAAACATATATTAGCATAAAAACTTACTTGGTAACGAGCAACGGAGAGCTGTTGATAGTATAAAACATTGTGAGAAACGACTCACTCTGAAGTAACGGGTAGTTTTTGAGAAAGAGGTAATTTCTCACTAAAATAATAAAATACTTCTTGCAAGAAGCCTTTTATTCCTATATGAAAGCACACAAATTTGTACAACAAGGGTGTTTTTTCTTTCATCATTTTCTTGCGACTTCGATTCCCAAGTGAGCCCAAATTTTCACAGGCTTGTTATTTTATGCATAATGTTGGGATACACCAAGTGAGAACACTGGTCTTTGACAATTACCAAACGTGTTCAGTGCCTTTAAATGTGTAGTAGGATGGATCTGGTGCATCACATTTATGAGATTGTGTTAAAAATATGCTTTATTACAGCGTATATTTATGACATAATGCACACACGCACATTGTCTCCTTGTTTGCGGCTTATTTTCTAATATTTACTGGTTTGTTTTGTTTTTTTATAATGCTTTCCAATGACTTATAGCTATAAAATTTCAAAACTATCAAATAAAAATATGTAAGTTATAGCTAATATTTCATTTTTCGTTCGAATAAATAACGGATTACAGACAGAAATGAGCCAAATATGAGCCATTTTGTCACCTCCCTGTACTGCATGTTTTCTAATTTCCTGAATACGCAGCTGGCCATTCCGCGAATACGCGGCTGGCTATTTCGGGCCCAATTTGCTAGCTAGCTTCAGTGAGGCCAAGTTCGCGCAAGTAAACAATGGTTAACTCGGGGGGGGGGGGCGGACACGATATTGCGCAATTCTTTCCCCGATGCTGTGTAAATGTACCATTAAAAAAATAGGGGTGCTTAAATTTTACACTAACACGAATGGATTAAATCAGATAAAAGTAAGGCAGTATTTTACCAATTATAAATGTATAGTTTATTTGTCAGGTTTTTGGAGTGGAATAAAATGCAAATTTTTGACAAATATTTAGACAAGACTATTTTGAAAATGCATTCGTCCCTCCAACATCAGGCGCATGGCCAGACAACAGCACCATACCGTTAATCAATGTATAATATTGCTTTGAACGAAAATTTCGACACCCCTAAAACAGTGTCACAAAACGCGACGGAAGTGAAAAACTTTATTATTCTACCTCTGAGATTTTTCAAGTTCTTGTTTAAATATATAGTTTTCTAACATTGTGAAGTTTTTAAAAAAAATTCACCCATTCTACCCAATCGATTTTTATGATTTTCAAAATGTAACGTTCGAACTAAATAGTAACTTCCGTTATCGGTTTCATGTGTGGACCAGTCGGCGTCCGGAGTTTGTGTGTGTTGGTATGGTATACCGAGCAGTCAGGGTAACACACACAGGCTGCGCTTCCTGGGCCAAGTTCGCGCAAGGAACTATGGTTAACTAGTGGTTGTTCAGTGACGTACGTAGGGCATGCGCACAGAAGTTGAAGTGCGAACGACTGTAGTCATGTCATGTCAACACGACCGGCGACTCAACATACGTGACCAGCTTCTTATAACTGGTTCACTCTGCACTGTGCTATGAAAACGGCTATTGGTAACCAGTGATGCGACCATGCCCAGTAGGCTGGTTCCAAATAGTCGACTAGAGTGGTCCAACTATCGTCGACTAGACAGAGTTCGGGCTAATTAGTTAGTCTAACTATGGTCAGCGATAGTCCTTGCGCAAACTTGGCCCTTTTCTTTTTCCGTGTCCGCCCCCCCCCCATTAACTGGGTTAACTAGTGCTTGTTCAGTGACGTACCTAGGGCATGCGCACAGAAGTTGAAGTGCGAACGACTGTAGTCATAGACTTGGTTCCAAGTCTGTGATCGCGGTTTTTAGTCGTCCTGATAGCTGATACGTTGGCCAATGGTTAACTAGTGGTTGTTTAGTGACATACGTAGGGCATGCGCACAGAAGTTAAAGGGCGAACGACCCTAGTCATGTCATGCCAACACGACCGGCGGTTCAATGTATGTTTTAACTGGTCCACTCTGCATTGTGCTATGAAAGCGGCTATATGCGACCATGCCAGGTAGGCTGGTTCCAAATAGTCGACTCGCGTAGTCCAACTATCGTCTACTAGACAAAGTTCGGGCTAACTTAGTCCATGGAGGAAGAACATTTTCTTCCTCCATGCTTAGTCGAACTATAGTCAACGAAAGTTCTTGCGCGAACTTGGCCATTATTGCAGAGCTGTGTATTGAGAGAGTTGCGACATGGAGGGACCAGCTTTCCCCGGTCACGTGGTTGCTGGACGCCATTTTGTTCCAAAATGCAGTACAACCCAATGGGCAGACTAGTCTGGCACCCTGTATTCGCCAATGCATTTTTTGGAGACAAAATGGCTTCTAATCGTAAGTTGTCGCAACTCTCTCAATATACGGCTCTGCATTATTGGCTGAAACAGCGCCCTCTTGTGGATAAACCTCCGTCTTGAACCTACAATCACAGTTAGAGCGCGTGATAGCATGGAGGAAGATAGCAAATCTGCGGGGGAATTCTGCGTGGCTGATGCAGAGAAATAACTGCAAGCTCAGACTTGAAATCAAGTCTACTGTAGTCATGTCATGTCAACACGACCGGCGACGCAACATACCGGCGTTATCAGTTTCTTATAACTGGTTCACTCTGCACTGTGCTATGAAAACGGCTATTGGTAACCAGCGATGCGACCATGCCCAGTAGGCTGGTTCCAAATAGTCGACTAGAGTGGTCCAACCATCCAACTATCATCGACTAGACAGAGTTCGGACTAATAGTCGAACTATGGTTAGTCTTGGTTCCAAGACCTTCGCACCGAAATGGATCCATTCCAACACCAGACTGAAGCTACCCGCGTATTGCGCCAGATTTTCCATCCGCGGATTCGGGGGTTGGCCCGCTGCGTATTCAGGAAAATTAGAATCCATGCGGTAAAAGGTGGTGATTTTTCTGTTTCCTATTTTTTCATATTTTAACGAATGTTTTATTAATCCTGCTTTATCAGTAACTTTTTTTCAAAATTCAGAGAAAACATATCACTGAGCGTACTTGAGGGAAGAATTAGACTGTTTAGCAGCATAATTAGTGAGTAGTTAGCCGCCACAATTAAGACCTCATCAATCTGGGCCCAATTTCATGGCTCTGCTTACCGCGGAATTCTGCGCTTACGCCCAGCTGCGTCCTATAGAAATACACACGTTTCAATGCGCGTAACTTAGCGCCGAATTATTTGGTAAGCAGTGCCATGAAATTGGGCCCAGACCATTATACACAACTGTTGGAAACTTGCAGTCGCCCAAAAGTAAATGTACCCTTCATGTTGCGTTAAATATGAAATTTTATTCCATAATCTGATAGACCACACCACTGGCCACACTTAATTTTGGAGGTGATTAAATCCGATCACTAATTAATACCTAATTAGCCGCTTGAAAACACGCCTTTTTCTATAACACGTTAGCGGTATGGTACTTGTACACGACACTTACTATTATGAATGTACTCACCGTAAAGTAAATGTACCCTTCATCTTGCATAAAATTATAAATTTTATTCAATAATCCGATAGACCACACCACTGGGCACACTTAATTTTGGAGGTGATTAAATCCGATGACTAATTAATACCTAATTAGCCGCCCTAATTAGTACATTCATAATAGTAAGTATTGTGTACAAGTACCATACCGCTAACGTGTTATAGAAAATGACCTGTATTCTAGCGGCTAATTAGGTATTAATTAGTAATTGGATTTAATCACCTCCAAAATTAAGTGTGCCCAGTGGTGTGGTTTATCAGATAATAGAATAAAATTTAATTTTGTTTGCAACATGAAGGGGACATTCACTTTTGGTGACTGCAAGTTTTCCAACAGTTGTGTATAATGGTCTGATTGATGAGGTCTTAATTGTGGCGGCTAATTACTCACTAATTAAGCTGCTAAACGATCTAAATCTTCCCTCAAGTACGCTCAGTGATATGTTTTCTCTGAATTTTGAAAAAGAATTACCGACAAAGCAGGATTAATAAAAAAATCGTTAAAATATGAAAAAATAGGAAACAGAAATTTTACCACCTTTAACCGCATGGATTCTAATTTTCCCGAATACGCGGCTGGCCAACCCCCGAATCCGCGGATGGAAAATCTTTGGCCCAATACGCGGGTAGCTTCAGTCTGGTTCCTTGCGCGAACTTGGCCCTGGTGTCTACACGTGCAGTAGTCAGGGTTTGTAGGGCTTTTTTCGTTAGTGGTTTTCGTTGATCTGAAATGCACGATTTACATGAAAAGCTGAGAAACGTGATAAACTAAAACTAAAGAAGGGACCCACCTACTATCGTTCGAGCTTAAAAGACAACGTTGCCTCGAGTAAGTTGCTTTGAAATGTTGTAAAAGGTTGTGCCACGGCGGCATACACAATCGAAATTAAAGTTCAATATAAAGTGTGACGCGTGTATGAATGGGGAATCGTATGATGATGCAATCGTTGATCGGCGCGGCCTGTGCTGTGAAGATATGTTGTAAAAACTTACTAAGAAAGTTAAACATGGGTTTTGATCAGTCCGGTTGAGTCATAATTGGGATGAAACTAGATTTTGCACGATTGCAACGGGAAATATATTCCAATCTGCAGGTGACGCAAAAAAGGGGAAGACAAGGGTCCAGGATGCCTGGGCTGGATTGAATGTGATGATCGATAGCTTCAATTAAGGCCGAAATCTTTGCCCCCCCCCTTTTTTCTTCATATTTGACATGTGTGATAGCCTATTTTTTCTGTATTTATTAATTTGTTGTGCCATTTTATTTATCCAGGGATTTGTTTTTGCAGGACCGTAACTAACTTTTGCCTTTTAATTATTTTACATTTACTCTTGTGGAGTTCTTTACTTAAAGGAACATTACAGATTTGGTTTTTGCTCACAAAACAGTGTAAGCACTTTATATAATCCACCATACATAAACTGACAAACCTGTAGAAGTTTGAGATCGATCGGCCACCTGGGTCACGAGAAAATAGTGAAAAAACGATTACACATTTGCATGTTTTATACAATGCATGAATAAAACGCTCATGAGCGATAAACTCCAATCGGAAATTAGTTTTATTTATTTCTCATCAAATATGGCATTTCAGACAGAAATATTTCTAGGGATGTTTTCTACTAACATCATCATTAGACCGTGTAAGTTTTTTTGTAAATCTGTGATCTTAAAAAGAAAATTTTAATTACCAGTTCTGTAACGTTCCTTTTAAAATGTTATTTAAAACTATATTAAATAAGGGCCTTTGTATTAATCTTCCTAAAAATTAATCATTAAAATTGAATACAAAATCATCTATCTCCTTCTCAAGTGTAAAGACAAAAGTACAGGATTATTTAAAAAACAAGAACAACCCAAAACATTGACTATCACAAAAGTTTCATTCTGAAATGTCACTTCTTGTGTTTACACTTTACAGGTAAGGTTTGACATGGATCAGGTGCAACCTGTACCAGATGTGATTGATTTCCCAAAGGAAGAAGAGAAGATTCTAGAATTATGGAAGAAACTTGATGCATTTCAGACGTCACTAAAACAGTCCAAAGGAAAGCCACGGTAATATTCCATGATTCCTTCATTTCAACGTGTATCAGTCTATTTCTAAATCGGTGTTATTTTTCCTTTTCAGCGTTATTTAAAAAAAAAAAAATAATTAATGAGAGATCGCCAAGGCCGGAAGGCCACTTCAGGGTGAGGGCTACACTTAACTGATTTGGGCTATCAACCCGAATCACCTGCCACCAGGGGCACGTTTCCACCTACTCCTGGGGCTGAAACAGGGTTATCCCATTTACAGTCTGTAAGGATGTAGGCATGGGTATCATCCACTAGGAGCCTGGCTGGTATAGCAGAATGCACTACCTTCCCAACTTTTTCTGAAGCAATTATGGTTAGGTGCCTTGCTCAAGGGCACAAGTGTCATGACCGGGATTCGAACCCACACTCTGCTGCTGACAACACCAGAGCTCGGGTCCGGTGAACTAGACCGCTCGACCACGACACACCACATGTAGATCAGCCATTGCATGGTTCAGCTGTTTGAGTGAAATTCAATAACTAAACACAACAATTTATTTCTTGAATGTAACAAAAACTCAGGTTAACTATTTTCATAAAGTGAATAATTTACAGTTCTTATACGAAGCACTTTTGATGGGCGGGTCGAAGCTCTCATTAATTTTATGAGAGGTTTGGGAACTAAATGAGACCCAGTCATAAAGCACCTTGCGTGACGTGGCGCATTCTGCAACCAGCTAGGCCAGAAACATTGGGGCAAAGGATAATGTGTAACTTGTGTTCTTTGACATGCATAACCAAACTCAAAGGTCCTACGACCTACATCCCATCCAAAGGACAAATCTTGTTGTTAGGCACATTCATCGGGTTTGTTGATTTTCCCCCAAAATGAGCTCATTGAATTTATGTTGGTTCATAGAAAGTTAATTGATGTTCTTATGTTTTAGTTATGCATTCTATGATGGCCCACCATTTGCCACCGGTCTACCTCATTATGGCCACATTCTAGCTGGAACCATCAAGGATATTGTGACGAGATACGCCCATCAGAGCGGTTTTCATGTCGACAGACGGTTTGGCTGGGATTGTCATGGACTACCAGTTGTAAGTCTTTAGGAATGAGAAAATTCAGAAGTTTATCTGAATTCAGACTTTTTTTTATGTCTGCCTGGTGAAAAAAAATGCTGTTATTTTATCAAGGCCTTACATGAACTTGACTAGTGCTGAGGATACAGTTCCCAGAAGCTCCTTAACTCCAGGGGCTAGCAAAAGGTGGAAATGCCATTATTTTAAAATACTTGTGCCGCCCTAAAATTGGAAACCCAATTTCAGATCTTTTTGTCACTAATGACTTGATCATCTCTGAGTCTTGTCAGAATGCTGTATCCAGTTGAAACTGCTTCTTGTCAACTACACAGAAACTCATATTGTGTTTGGTAAAATTTAAATGCATTTCGGATCTGAAGGTTCGCAGAGTCTGTAGCCTGAGGCCTCATTGCACCCTAAAAACATTTCCTTTTTTTGTTTTCCAGTTCGGAATGCCCCTTTACCCAAATGAGGTTTTAGGCCTTAATTTGAGAACCATTTTTGAATATGTCTTTATTTGTTATTGTTTTAATTTTGTTCAACCTTTCAGATACACACATCAAATAATAAAATACAAAAGTTAATGTTAAACTCTTGTAGAATCAATAGTTGATTGAAAATCTAAAAACAACAAAATTTGTTTAATCAGCTTTGGTTTTGTTCTGATGGACCAACAATTCTCCCATGAGTTTGAACTTTTGAGTGTATGAGGCTCTACAGGTTCAGTATTTACACGATTTTATTATGCGTGTGGAATTTGTTTTAGAACTAAGTGTATTACAGTTGATGAGTTTGATAATTGCATTATATCAGAATTATTGACGGATTCAGTTGAACCACAGAGGAATCCCTATTGGTCTCTATTTATTGAGAATCAGTAACTGTTATCTCACTATCTGCAGGAGTATGAGATTGACAAGACTCTTGGAATCAAGGGTCCTGAGGATGTGGCTAAGATGGGAATTGAGGCATACAACAATGAGTGCCGTAAGATTGTCATGAGATACTCCAACGACTGGGAGGTGAGTGTCTAACATTTCGTTGTGTCAGTGCAAAAGCTTTGTATCTTGATTTTGCAAAAACATTGTATACTTATTTTAAATACTTACGGCCTGTTATGCCACTGTTGGCATGTAGGGCAGCAACAAAGTTCATCCACTTGGTTGAAGTACAGCAGCTTTGGATAGTATAATGCATTTTGAGAAACTTTTTTTCCCGAAGTACTGCGGTTATGGAAAAATATATCATTTTTATCCCCAAAACTTTGAATCTGAGAAGCGTTACTGACACTCAGTAACGTTTCTCAGATTGTGCATTCCAATTGCAGATTATTCTTCCTGCGTGGACATAACCGCTCCAGATTTTCGGCAATATCTCAAAACAGTGCCACCTTTTGAAATGAAATTTTCACAGGTTAGTTTTACGGTATATATCTACAATAGGATTGAAACAAACAGTGGGTTCCAATTACCGAACGTATAGACGATGTGACCAGTGACATCACATGTTTACAAAAGAGCCACCAAGCCTGGACTTCCTGCAGGCACGATTTGTACACAGCTCAATGGGAAGAAACCATAAAAACTTTAATTTTATGGAGATTGCACTGTCTAATTTTTTTCAACTTTTGATATGATGAAAGGGGGCACATCTCAAAACTTGTTCAGCTGTTACTTTTAAAACTCTTGGATTTATGTGGAAATTATGACTCAAAATGCAAACTTTCCCATATGACTAGTGCAGTATCTAGCCTGCCAGAAAGGCCCAAGAATGTACAAGGTCACACTTATTGTAAACAAAGGTCACAAGGTCTATACAATCCCTTTAATTTATTTTGACATATTTCTTGCAGTACATCGTTACACGCTTGGGCCGTTGGATTGACTTTAAGAAGGACTACAAGACGTTGTACCCATGGTTCATGGAGTCCATCTGGTGGGTTTTCAGACAGTTATTCGACAGCGGGTTGGTCTACAGAGGCTTCAAGGTAGGCATAAGGAACACAAAAATAAACTTAATCAACAAGTGAATAGTGGACACAACAATTATTTGATGAAGAGAACATGTTAGGAGCACCAGAATTGTTCCACTCTTCAACAAATTTTACAGACAGTATCACTAGTAAATATTTCATTCTCGATCATAGCATACTGGTGGAAGTGTCAAGTTTAAATTGGATCTTCTCAGAACCGCCACTACTCAAGAATGCTCTTTTACCACATGGTGTTACCTCACGATGATATTTTTCTAATTTTAGGTGATGCCGTTCTCTACGGCGTGTAATACTCCGCTGTCTAACTTTGAGTCCGGGCAGAACTACAAGGATGTTGTAGATCCTGCTGGTAAGTCATTGGTCAAGTCACGAGTCATAGATCAAGTCATAGGTCAAATCACAAGCCATAGGTCAAGTCATAACCTTTTATTAATCCATTTTACAAGTGTTTTTACAAAAGGTTTAGTTTAAATCCTTATTTAATATGCTGCTATTTGTCAAAATGTTAATGAATCTCAAGGTATTTTTTAGCACACACACTGGCATCTCTGACGAAAGATGAAGCTTTGGTTCCAAGCATCTTCATGAAGGGCTGAAAATTTTCAAGAAAATGTGAATGACTTTTACAAACAAGGACTCATTTTTGATGATCGTTTGCTCATTGTTATTTTCAACAGTGATTGTGAGTTTCCCATTGGATGAAGACCCTAATGTTAGTCTCATTGCCTGGACGACCACACCGTGGACTTTACCTAGCAACTTGGCTGTGTGTCTAAACGGTGACATGGACTACGTCAAGATTGTGCATAAGAAAGATAGCAAGGTAACACCAACTACAAGTTTTAAAGTCTTCACAAAAGAAAAGAAATGCAATCCTTTTCAATGGCGTCATGTTTTGACCCCTAGCATAGTATTTCTCAAAGGCTAAATGACAACACAACACACAGGTGAAGAAAAAAGAAATATTGCAATTGTTACTCTCAAAAATAGCCATACACTGTCCTGATAATGACTGCCAGGCTACATCTAGTGTGTCTTGGTTATGGAAGCCAGGGTACTTGTGTCTAATTAATACACGTAGGTGTACTTGATAATTGGAAGCCAGACTAAAAAAGATGTCTTATTTACAATGTTGAAGTAAACTTTGATGGAAGCCAGGCTATCTGCTGTATTGAAAGATGTAACAAATTAAATTGTGTGTTTAATCTCTAGGTGTACATCATGATGGAAGCCCGGCTACCTGCGCTGTTTAAAGGTGACGATGAATATGAGATACTGGACAAGTGAGTAAAAATTGTTTCATTGCAAATAACACTCACTTGAAGAATGTCTTATAAAATGGTAAAATGCAATATATAAAGGTCAAAGTTGATTTGCCATACATCTTAACATAAACTGTTGGTACCTGCTGTCACCTCACCAAACGTGGATGGGTTCAATGTTTGTGTGAAATACTGTGATTTTTTTTCCTGTTTTCTCAACAAGTATATACTGTAATTGTGACTTTTATTACATCTTTCTTTATAACTTTGCCTATAAATCAGCATTTCGTCAACAAAAACCAATTTATGACCCTACCCTACCTTTAATCTACGTCAGGTTCAAAGGCAGTGTGCTGAAAGGCAAGGGTTATAAACCGATCTTCAACTACTTTATAGAGGTAAGACTCTTATTTTTTAAATTATGGCAAACTAAGGCTGCTTTTGAATTGTTGGCTATGGCTGCGACTGTTGCTAAGGGTGTTGCTATTGGCCTCTTATGCTTAAACGCTTATTCATGTGACGATCAATCCACAGCTGCTGATAAAGTGCAAGTCAAAGTCTAAAAAACAGAACAAAGAATGAAAGTTTGTATCTTGTACTCAATAGGAAATATCAGACCTATATTACAAAATCGTCTAAATTAGGTTTTACATATTATTTTGTAACTAAAAAGCCATTTTTCTACTCGTTTTAACATGTGTGAAAACATCTGCTATTTGCTTGTACATGTAATTAAAGTGACATGTTCCGTTATACACCAAATAATTTTAGGTTTAAAAACATATTTTAAAGATTCATAATTGTTTTGTTAAAAAACAACAAAACTAAACGAGTCATGTGTAAGATGGTTCCTGAAAGACGCCATCTTTATTGGCAACTTGGGTTTTTATTTTGAGCCACGTCAAGCATTGAAATTTTTCTACACAGCCAAGTGGTTTCAGCGACCAATCATGCAAGGAATTTGATAGAACTCCCACATGTCGCACGCGGTTGTTATGCCTATCGCATAGTTGTGTGTTCAAAAGATGACTGTCATTGCCTGTAAAGGTGTCCGACTTTACACTGGGTGACGTCAAGTGGGAACAATCTATTGCTGACATTATTGTTTTATCTATAGCTGAAAAAGACTGGTGCCTTTAGAGTTCTGACTGATGGATACGTAACAAGTGACAGTGGTACGGGTGTCGTTCAGCAAGCAGCATACTTTGGCCAGGTAAATATATAATAATAATAAAAATTATACGCAGTTCTTATATAGCGCTTTATACTCCCGATGGGTGTCTCAAAGCGCTCTGTATTTTTCCTACAAGGTACGTGGAATTACGTGTTGAAGTATGAGACCTATTCCATCACCTCTTTATATAATATCTCACAGAAATTGTCTGTAAGGTCAGACTGATTGCTGAGTGTATGTTTCAAGGTTGATTTATTTTCCACACGATCAAAATCAACCAATCAATGACAAAAGTAGATTGATTTTTTAGAAAGGTGTCAATCCAGAGCTGTGTATTGAGAGAGTTGCGACTTGGAGGGACCAGCTTTCTCCGGTCACGTGGTTGCTGGACGCCATTTTGTTCCAAAATACAGTACAACCCAATGGGCAGACTAGTCTGGCACCCTGTATTCACCAATGCATTTTTTTGAGACAAAATGGCTTCTAATCGCAAGTTGTCGCAACTCTCTCAATATACGGCTCTGTGTCAATCCATTGAAGGGCGCCCTCATGCCTGATGGCTTCCCATTGGTTGATCTCCATCTACCAAATGACAGTGCTAATAATTAGTCGTCTGTATGGACGGTCTGGGTTTGGAAAGCCAGGCACTTCCTACCAAAACTCAATACTGGGTTTATTTGCTTATCAAATCGATGAAAATAAGAGCTTTCAAATAACACCTAATTAGGGCCTATAAGGTAAATATTTCTCAACATACAGAATGTTAAAGACATCACTTTACATTGATATCCCTGCGCTCAATTTCACAAACACTAACATTCATCTTAACCCTGCGATGCCCCGCCCCTGTCAGATTTACATGACTGCCATTGGTTACTGCAGCCAGTAGACCGTGAAGAAACGTGTATAACTCGTTTGTTATGTTGATTTCACACTTTTTTCAAAGCTAATAACCTTTCCAGATGTTGTAGAGACAGTTTGACCAAAAAACAATTAACAAATATTAAGCATCACATTTTTGATTCTCCTCTTGTCAGGATGATTACCGTGTGTGTCTAGAGCAAGGGATCATTACAAAGGAGATGGTGGTATGTCCAGTTGACTCTAGCGGTAGATTCACCAGCGAGGTTACTGATTTTGCTGGTCAGTACGTCAAGGTAAGTCAACTCATTGCATTGTGTAAACACTGTATTGACATCAACTGTATGTTGTAGATTGATTGTGGACAAGGTCCAATATATGGCCACTCACATGTGTAGGAGCACATACAAACTGTCTCAAGTTAGTATTTTGAATTATATCATTGAGGTGGCGAGCAGCAGAATCATCTGTATCCCAGTGGAAATTAAAATCCCCAACAATCAGCAACTTGCTTGGTGATGCCGAAAGTACACTGACATATTCGGAGAAATCGTCAAGGAACATTGTAGGGGTTATACGATTCTTTGAGCTGTATGGTGGTCTATAGATGATTACCATGATGGTGGACTATGGACATGCCGTCCGTGTTCCAGACATTGTGTAGAGAGCTAACAGTTTTAATAATATCACTGCACAGGGTTCTCTCGTGGACTTTTCAAAATGGAGGGGGGGGGGCTTTTTGGACCCAAATTTTGCAAGTTTTGCCACAGCACGCTGAATTGAAACAAGGTCCTCAGAATGTTTTTTCCTTGATTTTTGTGTTCAGTTTTAAAAGTCCTACTGTGCAATCTGGAGCATTTTAAATGGATTTATTTTATGATTTTTGTGAATTTGATCTTAAATGTAGAAGAAAAGAAGAAAGAACAATGATATATTTGGGTGCGTATTGGCTGCAATTCACCTGTATCGGCTAGCAGTATGCGCATATCAGCCGACACGCTAGCCCTACTGCACATCAACAACTGCTGCTATGCCATATGAACAGTATATAGACATTACTAAATGCCCATTGAATGCCCGAAATTTAACTTTGATCTGTTTTTGACGACCATCACTTTAACGCCATTGTTACCCCCTAGGATGCCGATAAACAGATCATCAAGTGGCTGAAAAATCAAGGCCGTCTTGTAGACCACAGCACCTGCAAGCATAGCTACCCATTCTGTTGGCGCTCTGAGACCCCCTTGATTTATAAAGCCGTACCCAGCTGGTTTGTGAGGGTGGAACCCCTGGTGGAGAAGCTTCTTGCTAACAACCAGGAGACATACTGGTAGGCAATGATATTATAAACCTGTCTTTTGCAGTAGGTTTTGTCAACCAGCTATAACATGACATAACATAACATAACAGTTAACATTTATGAAGCGCTATTCCATCAAATTCTTAGAGCACATAATATAAATTAACGAGGATAGAGGTGAGTCTTAAGAGCTTTACAAAATAGAGATAAACTGACAGATTCCCTTATGACAGGAGGAAGATTGTTCCAAATCATTGGTTCAAACACACTGAATGCTTTTTGACCCCAAAACCTTTTTGTGCATGGGGAACATTCAAGTGAGTGATGTCAAGAGTGGACCGAAGAAAACGTTGAGGAGTGTAATATGACAGTAAATTGGAAAGATATCTAGCAGGAGTAGTTCAAGGATTTATAAACAAAAAGAGCAAGTTTAAAATGAATCCATTCTCTAATTGGTAGCTAATGAAGTTCCCTGAGTGATGGAGCAATGAGCGTAAAACTAAATGATAACCCTTAACCCTCCTACTCTTGGTATCGTTCTCCAGCCAGTTGACCAATCATTTGAAACTATTCAACTATTGACCCAATTCATCATCACAACAATCTTATTAGCGCCATTTTGGTAGTCAATATTCCTGTGTAGTGCGCATTTTATGCGTCATGGCACTTACATGCTTACCCAAATTTTTACCTGCAATTTGTAGAGACTCCTAAAATGGCGAGCATGGCAGAGAGTAGCGGTTGTGGCAATGGTGCAAAGAGTATTGTATGCTGGCACCACTTTGCACAGAACTAACTGTGTTACATGTGTGTATTGTGTTGATACATTCATCACATGATATCGTTTTGCAGGCTGGCATAGTTTATCTATTATTCAAAACCACAGTGGATGATATTGAATGGTCAGACAGTAGGAGGGTTGACTGTGTACTGTGTAGATGCATTCACCACATGATATCATATTGCAGGCTGGCATAGTGCAACCATCATTCAAAACCACAGTGGATGATATTGAGTGGTCAAATGGTAGGAGGGTTGACTGTGTACTGTGTAGACGCATACACCACATGATATCATATTGCTGGCTGACGTTATTAATCTCCATCTTGATATTTTGTTTCTATGTTCTCAATAGGGTGCCAGAGTTTGTCAAGGATAAACGCTTTGCCAACTGGCTTAGAGATGCTCACGACTGGGCTATAAGTCGTAATCGATACTGGGGTACACCAATCCCATTATGGTGCAGTGAAGATCTGGAGGAAGTTGTGTGCATCGGTTCCATCGCGGAACTTGAGGAACTAACCGGAGCCAAGGTCTCTGATATTCACAGAGAGAGGTTAGACTTTTAAGAAAGATTTCTTCTCATTCATTATCTTGGATCATTTGTAAATTTAACTCAATATAACCCTCCTACTATATTGTGTTTGCAACAAGGAAGTAACTCATCGTACTACCTTTTGAAATGAAATTTTCACAGGTTAGTTTTATGGAATATGTTTACAACTATTGAAACAAACAATAGGTTCCAATTACCAAACATATACACTCCCTTTAATGCTTTCACGAGTTGGATTTGTTTTATAATGTTCCTTCATTGCTTTTTCCGTTCTTGTGTGATTGTAATAGTGTTGACAAGCTGACCATCCCATCCAAGAGACCTGGTATGCCGCCACTTAAACGCGTTGATGAAGTCTTTGACTGCTGGTTTGAAAGCGGAAGGTTAGTTTCTATTTCATCCAGCTTGTAGATGGTGTTGGGTTAGTTATATTAAATCAGGTAGATGATGTCACTTATTTTGTGAGCGTCTTGCAGGCAATCTTTTGCCTGTTTATGTTTCTTTTCAATAGATGTTAATTTTGCATCGGGGATAAAGAATATAATTTTAGTTTTACCCTTAGACTGATGTGTATTAAGCACTGTATACTCAGTACTTTCCCAAGTTCTGTGAAGAAAAATCCACAGGCAAATCACTCGGATGGGATTCGTACCCACGACCTTTGCATTGCTAGAGCAGATGTCATACCACTAGACCACCGAGCTAACCCGGTGGCTAGAGGCAGTTCAAATCCTACGTCCTATGTTTGCCTGTGGATTTTTTTCACAGAACTTGGGAAAGTATACAGTGCCTAATACACACCGGTGTAAGGGTAAAACAAATTGTATACATGTTTCTTGTTATGGACTGGGTTTAAGTTCTGTTCAGGTCAGGGTGTATGTTCTGGCCAAGGTTTTAAGTTCCAGTCAAAGCCGTCATTTGGAATTGGATATTTATTGTTTTCTTTTTGGTGGGCTTTCCCTGCACAAAAACACATATAGTTCTAGACCTTTCAGAACAACAAGTTCTAGCACCCCCTTTTAAGGTATTGTACACTTTTGGTAAAAGCTCAAAATCAGTGTCCACATTTTGTGTGATTCAAGATATGCATGAACAAACAAACCTGTGAAAGTTTGAGCTCAATTGGTCATCGAGATCACGAGAAAATAGTGAAAAGAGACCTCATGTGTTTTCTGTTTTTTCAAAATATCGCGCGTGATAAAAACTATTGTTTTACTCATTTCTCAGAAACAATAGCATTTTAGGCAGGAATATTTTAAGGAACCCTTTCTACCATTACTTACTTTAAATCATGTAAGTTTCGTGTGAATCTGTGAACATTTGTGTTTTTCGATCTTACCAATATTGTACAAGGCCTTTAAATTGTTACAGCAGTTGTTAAGAATGAAAATGACAAATGTTTGCAGTGGGTATTTGCAGTGATGAAGTGTTCCAAACGGAACTCGGGTAAAACTTTCCTTTCTTTATGGTTAATATTATGTTTCAAATGGGAACGGTTAATAAGTCATTTCTTCACATTGTTCAGTCAACCCTAACTATCCCCAACCCATCAAAATCCAACATCATGTTTTGTTTGATTCTGTTGGACTGACGTCTGCACTTGTAAACTGATTATGCTTTTGCATGGGATCAGGCATACCACCATAATCAGAGTCCAACAGTTTGGATGTTGAGTTACTGTACCAGTAAACTGATTATTTCATGCTTTACATGGGTTCAGGCATACCACCACAATCAGAGTCTGGGTGTTGAGTTAACACTATACGGTGTTAGATTTTGTTAGAATGACTAAGGATCCTAGTAACACACTCAAAGTTTAGAGTTTGGGTTAATTCATATGCACAAATACAGGGGGGGGGGTCTCCACTCTACAAGCTTGCTTTTAGGAGCCTGTATCATTCCAGAATTTCAATATATTGTCATAGCAACTAAGTGGAAATTAACTGAACTTTGTTCCAAAATGAAACCTGTCAACTCCAGGGCTCACTTGCCTAGAGTTACTTAAGCAGAAAATATTTTTGTTAAAGGTTCTGCTAAGCAGAAATGAGCAGGATACCAGTCACAGATTGTACATGTGACATGGCAGTTTGGCCGGTAACCTTATTCTAGTAAGCATACTTTTGTTGTGCCTAGCTACTTTCTGTGCTTAAAAATCTGTATAAAATTGGGCCCAGAGCTTTGAGATGTTCTCAATCATCTTGCCCCAATTTCAAAAGGAGCTAAGCACAACAAAAGTATGCTTACCAGATAAAGGTTACCAGCCAAAATACCATTTCACATGTACGGCCTGTGACTGGTATCCTGCTCATTTAATGCTAAGCAAAAAATTGTTTTAGCAATATCCAGTTCCAGCTTCATGAAAGTGGGCCCTGAATGGAAATAATTTTGATTAAGAGAGTAATTCTTCTCTGTGTTTGATACAGCATGCCGTATGCACAGGTGCATTACCCATTTGAGAACAAGAAAGAGTTTGAGGATTCCTTCCCGGCTGATTTCATCGCTGAGGGGATCGATCAGACAAGAGGATGGTAGGTCGACTGGTCATTTTACAAAATAGTCAAAAAGTTTTGTACATCTATGGATACGTGCAGGGCTTGAAATGTACACGGGACTGCACAGGTCCGAGGCCAGTGATTTTAGCGTCAGACAAGTAAACTCACGGGCAAGTCCAGCAGTCTTGTGTTTTTTCAATTCAGGCCTTTTTTTCTGGATTAGTCCACCAGGCTAGCAAGATGTTTGTTTAACTACATGTACCTTCCATAAATGTTCACAAGCCTTCTAGAAGTATTACAAATACTCTTTCTTGCTTCAACCACCACAAAAACAAAAATGTCCACCATTTTTGATTCTGGTCTTGTGAACAAAATTGCGGTCCAGTATAAGTTTTGACCAACGAGCCCTGTTGTCTTGTGGTTTTCCCCCCCAAAAAAAATTCAAGCACTGAAATGTCTATAGATAATTTCGGTCTGTACAAGGTTACCGAGTCAATGAGATATTTGAAAAGAATAAGTGAATTGTAAACCAAGAATTATAAAAGAAAAAAGATTATGCAATGAAATTTCAACTAATACAAGCTTGTGATTTGTCAATTTTCTGCCTTTTTATGAATTTTTATTGCAGATGTCTTTTCCCCTTCAAACTCATGAACACACAATCATGGCATTAAAGACATAACCCTGTTGTGTTCAAACCTTAAGTTTTTCCCATTTATGGTGATGAAGAGTGTCTGTAAATCCTCTTAAATGTAACTTTATGGAATTTCAATTTTGGGGTTTAACAAAGAAAAAATAACTAGAACAGGAGTTGAACCAGTGGCCGCTTGATTGTGCCGGTGTTCTACCAACTGAGCTATCTATATCTAGCCCTATGATGGTGGTCTCCCTGTTTTGTCCGTATCTTTATTCTGGGGCGCCAGTCAGAAACCATTCAATCTTAAACTGCCATCTAACCAGGGATCACACTCAAGTTTACGATACAACTTGGGAAGCAGCAGTACCATGGAATGGAATTCAGGGGGGGGATTTCTTCCATAGACCACGAGGAGACTGATACTTATTTTCATTTTGCTCTTCATTTTTGTAAAAACACACCCCTGCTATGAATTCCTAACATCCCAACTTTTACTTGATCGTAACCTTAGGTTCTACACCCTCCTAGTGCTGTCTACCGCCCTCTTTGACAAGCCACCGTTTAAGAATCTCATTGTTAATGGACTTGTCCTCGCATCGGACGGACAGAAGATGAGCAAGAGGAAGAAGAACTACCCAGACCCTCTTGAGGTTGTCCACAAGTTTGGAGCGGATGCACTGAGGTGAGAAATTTTCAAAAAAATGTCTGAAAACAAAACTTCTTGCATCGGGCTCCTTTTGACTCTGTGATTATTCCATCAGCCTCCCCCTGTGTTTCAGGACAAAGTATTTTCTCTTTAGCTGTTCACTACATTGGTAACATTTCTTTAGAGACATCTAAAATCTATTATTCATGATTTATTATTGTTAGAAACCTTTTTCCATGGCAGCCGGGGGCTGAATTAAAAAAAAGAAAACATTTTAAATTTAAAAGAGCAATGAAATAGCCACAAAATCTAAGACATCAAAAAAGTACACAGTCCACAGAAAGACCATTTTTCAGCAACTATTTCCAGCAAGTTGACCAACCATTTTAAACCATTTTTCGATGGAATAAACAGGTAATTAATGAATTAATGGATTTATAATAAGGTATAGATTCTATGTGTTAGGTTATGTTGTGCACTGTTTAGTTATTGTTTGGTACTAGAAGCAAAAATCATAAATGAATTGTCATTTACTTTTTTCTATCTATTTTATATATTAATGCTTGTGGAATTGTTGACTTCAATTGTTATTCTTGATATTTGTGTAAGGTTGTATTTGATCAACTCTCCTGTGGTGAAGGCGGAGACTCTGAGGTTCAAGGAGGAGGGTGTCAAAGACGTCATCAAAGACGTCTTCTTGCCGTGGTACAATGCGTATCGCTTCTTCATGCAGAATGTTCAACGACTATGCAGGGTAACAAAATAAACCTTATTATTTTATTTTTGATCCCAGGGCTCGAATTAAGGGGAAACCTCTACAAGACCCCAGTGCTTGTAAGTTACAATATTTACTGGACCAGCATTTATTTTACAAGACCAGAGAGTAATGAAAAATAACTTCCTACACAGTTTAAAACTGACATGTAAAACAAATTTATTAGAAAAAGCACTAAGAGATTATCTCATTAATTTTGTCTTATGGTATTGAAGTATGCTTCAATACTCAACACAAAGTCAACATTGAACATAATTTTCTTTCTCTATTACACATTGAGGTATTTTTAGTCAATTGAAAAACACAAGACCACCGGACTTGTCCAGTCCTAAGTTTACTGGCCCGAGGCTAAAATCACTGGCCTCGGGCCTGCAGTCCAGTGTTAAATTCGAGCCCTGGATCCTCACACCGATGTGTGATATGCACAGTGCTTCCCCCGGGCCTGCAGGGTCAAACTAAAGCTTCCGCTACTTGAGTGGGATTGGAACCCATGACCACTTGCATTCTAGAGCATTGCAAATGTAAGGCCGTATCAGAATTTGCAGCTACAGCTACGGATACGACTGTTGCTAAGGGTGTTTCTAAGGAAGTCCTATACTTCAATGCATGATGAGGCGACGATCCAGCCGTAGCCGTAGCCGTAGCCGTAGCTGCCAATACGTAAGGTCTTAACACTCGGATAAAAGGGGCGGAAACTTCAATATCGACACAGATGAACAGATGATGACTTTTGGCTTTACATGTAAACTGTTTTATTTGGGCTCCACAAAGTCACTTGGCTTGAAGAAACTGGAAAGGGCTACAGTTTACAAAAATGTATTACTGTACAACTAGAGTTGTTAAACCACCGGTTTTTCTCAGAAACCACCACAACTCACAAAGAGAGATTATGTGTTCATGGTGTCTCCGCAAACCTCACTTAACTGGGACAGTGTCGGTTCAGGACATGACATTTACTTCGACACATTTGGTAAAGTGGAAGAAGCTTAAATCTTGCAGCTGTTTGTGTCTGTTTTTGGCATTTTGGTACAAGCAGCTTAGTGCCGTTAAGGTCTCTATGAAGGGTTAAGGTTATGGGAAATTCTTCATTTATGGAAAATTCAACTTCTCAAAGAAACCTCTTGACTTATGAAGAAGTTTTCTTGAAGACCCTGATTCAAATGCAACTCTGGATAAAGTCTGCCTTTATTTACTTTGTGTTATTTGACAGGATGAGGGAAGGATGTTTCTTCACAATGAGCAGACATTCAAACCTTCTGATAACTACATGGATCGATGGATTCTATCTGCTTGTCAATCCCTTATTGTGTTCGTCAAACAAGAAATGGCAGGTAGGCTGGTGGTCAAATAAAAAGTCCTAATCATAAGCCGGATACTGCATCCTGAGAAGATGCTGATTTATCAAATTAATTAACCTCATTTGGACACAGACAACTGACTACCTCGGGATATTAATAATAATAATAAAAATAGTGGTTTCTTATATAGCGCTCAAATCTGTCACTTAGTGACGCTCATGGCGCTCCAACACTAAGTGTTTTTCCAGCAAGGTATGTGGAGCTACGTTTCCTCAACTATGAGACCTTTTTCCTTTATAGCACCATGAAATGGTTTACAAGTTGCTGTGGCACAATATGCAGCCAATCAAACCAGGAACACCGGGGCAAACCCCTTATCTTTACAAAAGTGTACTGGGCTCTTTTTCATGCATTACACAATACACGGGATCTACGGCTTTACGTCCCATCCGAAGGACACAGCAATAATGGTTACATGTCATGACCGGGACTCAAACACACACTCTGCTGATCAGAAACACCAGAGCATGAGTCCGGCACTCATACCTGCTCAGCCACGACACGCCATGTGCCAGGTTGGCTTAGTGGTGTTTTACCCTGCCTGTAACCTCAGTAGACCCCAGTTAAAATCCGGCCTCGGACAGAGCCTGAGATTTTAGTCCCTACCTAGTTACGTGGGTTTCCCTAGTTGGGGTTTTCCTGCCGCATCTAAAACTGAACATTTTTTCATCATCTTCTCTACACAGGTTTCTTCAGGCCTTTGGTCTACAGTGCTAATCACTTTTGAGGCTCCCTTAGTTTCATTACCAGAAAGATTTGAAAATTAAATAAGAAAATAAATGAATATACAACAACACAGATGCATGTTACATCAAAATACAGCAAAGAACTTGAAAATGACTAGACACTGGAAGTCTCATATACACTGTATATCTTTCCATGTCAATGGTCTGCATGTAAAGCTCATTTTTACACTAACTTGATACAAATTGACAACCTTGATCCCTTTCTGCACTCTATAATCCATCCAGCCTACCGTCTGTACACAGTGGTACCTAAGCTTGTTAAGTTTGTAGACACCCTGACCAACTGGTATGTGCGCTCTAACAGAAGACGAATCAAGGTAAGTGACTTGATTTTAACATGTTCACTGCTGATTATGAAGATTGAACTTGAGCGCCCTCCTCCCCCACCCAACCCAACCCCAACCCAACCCCAACCCACTAACTCTACCTCGACCCACCCAACCCTTGCTGACGCTCTGTGGACTTGTTCCTTATCCTTTTTTTATTTCTACCGTCCAGGGTGAGAATGGATGCGCAGACTGTGAGAGCGCCCTCCATACGCTCTACAGTGTCCTCTTTAGCATGGTGCGTGTCATGGCGCCCTTTACACCCTTCTTAACGGAACAGATGTATCAGAACCTACAGCATCTCTTGGAGCCAGACGCATCTCAGGGTCCAGACACGGCTAGTGTGCACTATCTAATGGTTCCTCAACCAAGGTAAGCTAACAAAGACCCTCTAGGCTTGTTACAGAGACATTTTTATTCCTTGATAAAGACTCCCTAGCCTCTAAATAAAAACCAACCAGCCCCTCGATAAAGACCCCCTAGGCTCTTTACAGAGAAACCTCATTCCTTGATGAAGACTCCCTAGCTTCTTAATAAATACCAACCAGCCCTTGATAAAGACCCCCTAGGCTATTTACAAAGATATCCTATCCTCTCAATAAAGATTCCCTACCCCCTTAAACAAATACCACCAGCCCTTGATAAAGACACCCTAGCCCCTTGATAAAGATTCCTATCCCCTTGATAACGACTCCATAGCCCCTTGGTAAAGACACCCTAGCTCATTGATGAAGACTCACTAGCCCCTTCATAGACCCCCCTAGCCCCTTGATAGACCCCCCTAGCCCCTTGGCAATGACCAACTGGCACCTTAATAAAGACTCATTAGCCCCTTGATAGAGGTTCCCCAGCCCCTTGAAAAAGACCCCCTAGCACCATAATAAAGACTCACTATCCCTTGATAAAGACCCCCTAGCACCATACTCATTAGCCCCTTGATAAAGACCCCCTAGCCCTATAATTACACAGTTGTTAAACCCTTTTTTCAGAGCTGATCTGACGGACGCTGCCATTGAGAGAGCAGTTGGTCGTATGCAGAGCGTTATTGAGCTTGGTAGAGTGATCCGTGATAGAAATACAATGCCAACCAAGTATCCCCTACGGGAAGCTGTGATCATCCACACTGACCAAGAATGTCTGGATGATGTGGTGTCTCTTGACAAGTACATCAAGGAGGTTAGTCTCTTGGTTCCTTGGCATTATGCTGCCCTGTATCTAACCTCGTCCTAAGAGCATGAAATGTGGAGAAATTAATCATCCTGCTATTTCTACATTCCATCAAAGAAAATTTCCCAAAATATAGTCTTAAATAGATGAATGAAAACGATATTTCTATACTTCCCTCTGGCGGATATGGAATTCCATGGGATACGATCGCACATGCGCAAACCAGCGAACGCTAATGCAAACCAGATGTCAACAGTTAGAATCCTGGCATAAAAGTGCCAGAAATATATAGGTTTTTTTGTTCATAAATCTTATACCAAACCCCCAATCCCAATGGGTAAGGGTGACAGAGACAAAAGTGATACCAATGGTTTACAAAATCAAGAAACAATCAAAGATGGGAAAAGACAATTTCATTCCCAGACAGAGAACAGAAAATGTGACAAAAGTCGTATACAATTTCAAGTAAAAAAGTGGCGGCAACCAGGAAGTCACAGTTACAGCCAAGCAACACAGAAATGTCAACAGCTTTAAACCAACAGGCCAAAAGGATGAAAGACTTAACAGCAGAAATTAAGGACATGAAACAAGCTCAGCAGATATATTTTGTTCCTTTGATGTCAGATAATGATATAAAGATAACCAAGTTCAAGTTAAAATCAATGACTGAACAACGTGTCAAACCAAGAAGTGGCTAACAAGCTTCTCATCACTGAGCCACAGCACTTTGTAAATGCTTATAAGGTGCTTTTTAAATCGGTGTCATAATTCAACAATTTCAAAAACCTGTCTTAAATGTTTCTGTCTGTTCAAGCGCCTTGAGTACCTTATTGGTGGATACGTGTGCTATAAGACTCCGGTTTTATTATTATTATTACTGAGCATACTTTGCTAATCACGCATCAGTATAAGAATCAATTCAAAAGAAAGTTTCATTTGAGAATTAACTCATCTGATCTAACCAACAGGAATTGAACATCCGTAGTGTCACCACATCCCAAGATAAGGAGAAGTACGGCGTGTCTCTCAAGGCAGAGCCAGATCAGGCTGTCCTTGGAAGACGTCTTAAAGGAGACCTGAAGAAAGTAGCTCAAGCTGTACGAGAGCTGACTGACACCCAACTCCAGGAGGTCCGCAATGTGGGACAGATCGAGATACTCGGTCATGTGATCCAAGAGAGCGAGTTGAGGATGAGTTATGCCTTTGCTCAGACGGGGAATGGCGGGGACAAAGCCAAGTATGAAGCACACTCGGACAACCAGGTTGGTCATTTACTTGATACTATGAGCATATGTAAAGTAGATAGGTTACCAACCAAAATGTCATATAATGTACATTGTCTGCAGCTGGTTCCTTGCTACTATTTGCTGAGCTCAAACAAAAGTCTCTGCAGATCGTTTCTTCAAAATAAATTTCCAATTTATTATTAGGGATAACTGATAACCATTTATGAGTTACGAAAGTGCGTTCATACGGAAGAAGAAATCCGATATTAAGTATGTTACACAATTTGTAGAACTTGCTACCTGCCAGCTTGTTTTAACCTCTAAAGATATCATGTTATGTAACTATTATGTAACCGTTACAGGCCAGGAAAGTTATCTTTGAGAGGGTAAGGCCATTTTCGTTTTGCAAAGGGCACCTCCATTGGAAAATCTTAAAGTCTATGGGAAACTTGTCAAGGGGCACCAAGGCCAAGACCAGGGGCAACAGAGGCCATGGCCTTCGTGGCCTCCGTGTAATTCCAGGCCTGCGTTAAAATGTTTCGATAAACGAACGCCCTACGCCAGACGTTAGTTTTCGCATATAGTTAGAGGACATTAAAAGTGAAGATGACCGAAACATCAGCCATGATATCAATGTAATGTGATATCTTAATAGTTCTATATGTTGAGAAATACTTACCTTAAAGGTCTAATTATGTGTTACTTGAAAGTTCGTATTCACTATATTGAATGAGCAAATTGAACCCAGTTTTGAGTTTGGGCAGGAAGTTCCTTGTTTTGGCATGGAGCGACGCAAACAAATTTCTTCTGAAATCAAAGTTTTTCCTTACAATAGGTGCTGGTTTTGTTGTTGAATTGAATTCATTTTATTCCTCGGTAGATTCTAGTCCTACTGGACGTTACTCCAGACCAGTCGATGCTTGATGAAGGAACAGCTAGGGAAGTCATCAATCGCATCCAGAAACTCAGGAAAAAGGTAATTGTTTCCCAATATTTTCTTGTTAATAATTTTTAAGTAACAAGGGAAAATGACCGTGTAAATTTAATTCAATTTTTGGGTGAGCTCTACCTGAGCTATCTAGCCCTAATGTTGGCGGTCTCCCTATTTTGTCAATTTTTGTTTGGTTGTGCCAGTCAGAAGCCATTCAACCTGTAACTGCGGTGTAGCCAGTGATCACACCCAATTTTACGATACAACGTGATCACCTTAAGGGAATGCAACTTTTTATTTCAAATAATTTTGTTGAGCTACACATTTGAAATGTATGTATAGTGATATATATTTGTATTTGTATAAATGTATATGTATTTTTTCGGTAAGAAACTCACAAGTTAACTTTTGAAATGTGGTATCGTTCGTTTCCCATCAGGCCAAGCTAGTACCCTCAGATGACATCACCATCTTTACTCAAGTCACACCATCGACAGACCGCCTGAGTGGCATCATCAAATCACATGACCAGTACATCTATGCCACCATCAAGCAGACTATTTATCCGTTTCCGGTAGCAGCCGGTGAAGAAATTATCAGAGAGACTTGCCAGGTAAGGTTTAACCCATTTAGTCGAGGTTAGGTTAAACCTGTTAGTTAAGGTTAAACCTGTTAGTTAAGGTTAGGTTTTACTGAGTATTATAGTTAATTTTATTTATTTATTAATTTTTTTCAGCTCAAGGGAGTTGAGCTTGAACTAGTCTTCATCAAAGGTCAGGTCAAAGGTCAAACAAAATCAATGTCAACACCTGCTGCAGCAACCTCGAATGGTCCGGCACCTTTCTGTAGATTCGTAAACATCGAACTTTGTGGTACACAACCTCAGTGTGGAGCCTCATCAACACAGGGTACCATACTCCTGGAGAACCCAAGGGGAGATTTCCCTATTTCAGTTCCAGAGCTTGTCAAACAGGTCTGCGTGGTCTTCGGACTCCATGGCAAGAAAGTTGGACTATACAGGTCAAAGAACATGACAAACGGTAAGTTGATGGTTCTTGTTGTTTTAGTTTTCAAAAACAGTGAGGACTGCTGAGGTTTTCCCCATTATTCCAATCAACAAATAAGCTGATAGCCAGTAACATGCTGTAAGTATGACATGGTATTTTAACTGGTATACTGCTTGTGCTGTAGATGATCCGAGCTGAATACTTTAAGTAGGTTGCTTTTACTTTTTGTTGTCAGTTGAACAATCACTTTTTCCATATCTCTTGATAGATTTTTGAATCTTTTTGTCTGTTTTTCAGAACTGACGTCTGTGAATCTAGGTGATGTATTTACTCTTCATGGTAGTACAGTCTACGCATTTGTGAGATGAACACAACTGAAACATTTTATTGGAAAGCATATAGCAATGAGATTAATTATATTTTACGTGACCTTTCACTAACATTAGGAGGGAAGAATCCACTATAGCATTTTAAAGTTCCGTCAGCAGTTTTGAAGGTGTCTGCCATCAGTTTACGAAAAATCTTAAGGTTACATGGCCTTATGTAAGGGATTTGCTTATTGATTTGTTCTATGTAGAACATGTAACCTGTGACAACACATGTTTACAAAAGAGCCGCAATAACTATAAAAAAAAAACAAGGGAAGAAAATAAAACCTCACAATTTATGGAATTTTTACCAAATTTTGATATGAAGAGAAGTAATATTATCAGCTTTTATTCTAACAGTTCTTGATTTTGAGTAGTAATTATGATACAAAGTGTAACATTTCTCATACGACTAGTGTACTATCTTGCCTGCCAGGAAATGCCATGGAATACACAAGGTCACTCTATCTGTAAACAAGGTGAGAGTGTGTATTGAAACAGGTGATGTTAGGGGTGGTGGGGGGGGGGTGATGCATCAGTGAAAGTAATATTGGTTGCTTCTTTATGGTTTCTTATTACTAACCAATGAAGAAAAAGGGTTTCTCAAATTAAGATTAAACTTTCTTTAGATTGGATCAAACCTTTTCAAACGGTTTGTTTGAATTATTTTCTTGTACAAGTAATCTTTCAATGACCAGGAGACATAACTGTCGAAAAGAAACAAACTAGGACTTCTGAGAGTCACCATAATTAAAGAAATTGTAAAATGGCATATATCATTACAACTGTATGAATTCAGGAGGTGGGAACTGGGGGATTCTAGCCACCCCCATCCCCAACAATTAGGGGTGAGCAAATGTATGTATCAACCCCAAATGTATGTATCAACAGGAGAGGCGCTTGTACGTGCACAGCACGCCTCTCCTGTCCACCATTTTGGAAGTCAAATGGGATCGACTCCCAAAGAGGCGGATATGGTAGACACGCATTGTCGGAGCTGCATTTTGCGTTGTGCAAGGGTTCAATAGAACTTACTTGTTTGGGGAAAGAGGGTAAAAACCTCCCTTTTTCAAAAGTCTATCTCTGAAAAGTTAAGAAATTGTTGATCATGAATTATGAAATGTGTTTGGTTTTTGATAGCAATGAATGAAATGTGACCCATTTCAAAAACTTGTTCTCTAGCAGGGATTTGTTTCACTAAAATACACACATATTAAACTCTTTGATATTTGTTTTCAAAATTAAGATGTTTCATTTGATTCAAAAAACAAAAAGATTTAAACAAAAACACGAACCATCTCTTTAAAGTTTGACTTTACTTTTTATGTATCTACATTTAAGGGGTCGTTTCTCCTCAGCACGTATGACTTGCCTATGGTCTTATTTCGCATGTAAAAATGCCCTTTTTCAAATGGTTGTTCCACTGAAATTTCATTTTGGAAAAAATTTCAAATTTTGAAAAGGATTGACTACTCTTGATTCATTTCAACATGAAAACATTTATAGATCAAATGGAAGACGTTTTTGCCACTTACTAAACAAAAAATGACTGAAAGGTTTGGACAAGGATGAGAAAGTTTGTACACCCTTTATTTCACCCGGGAAGGTTTGTTACGGGCTAATACCACATGCATGGAGATTGTGCCTTTGTTGATGTGCTGGTTGTCATCGGACAAATGACTATAGTGGGACCATAATCAAGTAGGTTCATCCTTTGATTTGCTCTGCCCTTGGTATATCAGATATTGGGAACAATATAGGAACATAATTGGGGGCTAACTACCCCAATTATATGTGTGGAGGTTCTTCAACACAAGTATGCCCTGGTGTATATTTGAAAATGTTTGCGCCTGCAGGGTTTTAAAAAGGTTACCAAATCTATCAATACTTATAGTAGCTTAGAAGAATTTGAGATTAGCTTTTTGAGGCTAGTCTTTCCATCTCACTCTATGACCATAACCATCTAATTTACTGTAATAGATGTGTGTCAATTAAATATTTTATCTGTCAAAGCAGATTCAATTTAACTTGAGATTGAATCGTTATGACTCTTTTTCTCTTTGTTTCATTTTGGATGTTGGAATTGGAAGGTATTTATTGTTATTCAAAGTGATATATGGCAAAATAAAGGATAACATGTGACGCGTGTTCCACCAACCAAATGACAATGATCTATGTGTGTGGTATATAATATACATTACGGTACATTTGGAAGGGGGAGTGGGCTGCAATTCACTCAAATTCTTTGCTGAACCATGAAAGTAAACAAATTATTGTTTACTTCCATGGCTGAACGATTCTAATCATTTTAATTGATGTAATAATTTGCATCGGGGACAAAGAATAATATTTTGGTTTTAACCAAAAACATGTGTGGTAAGCACTGTATACTCAAATTCACGAATCCACAGGCATACTACTTGGGTGGGATTCGAACCGACAACCTCCAAATTCTAGACCACTTGAGTGTGCCCGTGGTGACAAGAGGCCAATTCGAACTCTGTAACAAGCGGCGGTAATAAATAAGAATAGGGGATAAATAAGAATATAGTGATAGTGATAAGCACTATACTCGGTGCTTTCCCAAGTCCTGTAGAAAAAATCCACACACATACTACTTGGGTGGGATTCGAACCCATGACACCCACATTCTAGAGCAGATATCTTAACCACTAGACCACCAAGTGTGTTTGAAGAGAGGCCAGTTCGATTCCTGTAATCAGCAGTGATTACCGTGAACAATTTAGTACATGTAGATGCAATAAAGAATAAGAATTTACGTTGATATAATAATAATAATAATAATAATACAGTCTTGTATAGCGCACATATCTACCAATAAGGTACTCAAGGCGCTTGAACAGACAAACAGTAAGTTTTTCCCGCAAGGTATGCGGGGCTACATTTTTGAAGTATGAGACCTATTCCTTTAAATAGCACCATGTAATGGTTTACAAGGTGCTGTGGCGCAATATGCTGCCGATCAAACCAGGAACACCGGGGCGAACCCCTTCACTTTACGATAAGTGCACTGGGTTCTTTTACGTGCATTACACAACACAAGGGACCTAGGGCTTAACGTCCCATCCGAAGGACGAAGCATGTGGTTAAGTGTCTTGCTTAAGGACACAAGTGTCACGACTGGGATTTGAGCCCACACTCTGCTGATCAGAAACACCAGAGCTTGAGTTCGGTGTTCTTATCCGCTCGGCCACGACACTCCACGACACTTATATGAGATAAGCACAGTACACTGGTTACATTTCGAGTCCTGCAGAAAAAACCAATAGGCATACTACTTGGGTTGGACTTGAACCCATGACCCCCTGTATTCCATATGAACCACTAGACCACCGAGCTTGCCCAGTAACGAAAGGAGAGGCCAGTATCAATCCTGTTACAAGCAGTGGTTACTGACAACCATTCTAAACATAGAGCGTGTTCAGTATTCCTTTATCAAGCAATTTATTCCTCTGACTGGTCGGACAATCATAACTTGTACTATGAGAGTCAGGCCAGGGGGTTGACCTTACTGGAATATGTTTTGGTGTTTCATATTCTATAATTGAACCATTGACTCCCTTACCCTACATGAATAAGTAAACAGTGAAACTGAGATGCACTCTTGAGGCCTCTTGGGCCTCTGATGCAGAAACTCTTTCTTACTTAATGAATCACTCCATAGACTGTAGTCCCCAATGGCCGAATCACCAACAGAAGACTCAATCTTGATTGATATGACCACCCTGTTTCCTTGTCATAATTGTTAAATCTCAGCCAAAATGGACTTTTAATGATGCTTGTGATGAATCGTTGGCTTTAGAGTTAATGAGTTCTTGTCTTCGTGTGTGTAACAGAAAAAATTTGATCATTTCGAGTGTATGTCTTGAAACCTGTGTAATATTTCACAAATAATTGACCCTGTCTTGATTCAAAGATAGTGAGCATTTCAGGAACAGCATCTTTACCAACACGAAAAATGGTGTATTTTGTTTGAATCAAAGTGTATAGGCATACAAGATTAAGAAGATGTTTGTCAGCACCGTTAGTTTCACCAATTTAAAAAAATGTTACACCTGTTATCTATAATAATAATTTATATGTTTAAATAATATTTGTTATGCACTTTTTCAAGCCAAGTAGGCCCCTCAAAGTGTCTTACAGGTTTTTAGCTGTTTCGCTAGCGAAGCGAAACAGCTCTTGTTTTCGTTAAAGTTTTTTTAGCTGTTTCGCTAGCGGAGCGAAACAGCTCTTGTTTTCGTTAAAGTTTTTTTAGCTGTTTCGCTGGCGGAGCAAAACAGCTCTTGTTTTCGTTAAAGTTTTTTAAATTATTTTTTAGCTGTTTCGCTAGCGGAGCGAAACAGCTCTTGTTTTCGTTAAAGTTTTTTTAATTATTTTTTTAGCTGTTTCGCTAGCGAAGCGAAACAGCTCTTGTTTACGTTAGAGTTTTTTTTATTATTATTTTTTTTAATTTTTTTATTTGTCTGTTTGATACATCATAACTGCTTTGAATACAAAAGAATTTCTTATTCAGTTGGGTAATATGAAAAAGTTATGGCGAAACAGCTCAGCATTTGTGCACAAATGCGTTGTGTCTAGTTTATTTTTATTTTCCTGTTTCAGTAAAAAAAGCCATTGAGATAACGCACAATCGTTCCAAGCAGCCTTTTGCATAGTTCCTAAAGAGCAATTGCAATGAAACTTTTAGGGATGAGAGGTATTGGTGCAAGGAAGGTCCTAAAAGAAATTCGTCATGATGACGTCATCACCCTATCACGTGACGTCATCTTAAAGGTTTCTATTTTAAATATTTGAAAATCCGTATCAAATCAGCCACAAGAGACCGTAGGTTTCTGTTTGCGGGATTGGGTAGGGATAAACAAGGTCTTCATTTTATTCAGTGTGCGTGACCTCACATGACCTCTACTTCCGGTCGAAACCGGAAGTGCCTCGTAATTCAAAAGTGGCAAAAGTTACGAAGTTGCTTTCAATGATGTTAGTGTCTGGCAAGGGTGGGCAGTTCAAAAAATATCAATGACGTCACAATACGCAACAGCGCCCTCTAGCGACAGGTTGGAAACTCTTCAAAATGGACTTTTTGAAGATGTGTGTGGTGAAGTTTTGTGCAATCACTTCAAAATGTACACACATGGTGAATGTCAGACAGCCATCATATGTGTGAAGTTTCAGATCAATGACGTCATTGGGGGTCACGTGACGCGGCATTAAAGGTGCACTTTTTGAAGTCGTATATCTCCCGAAGTATTAGTGTGATCATGTTGAAACTTGGCAAGTCGTTAGATAATGGTAAGTTCCTGATAAATTTGTAATGACGTAATGATGACGTCATCACACGATTTGTTATTATTTTTTCATTTTTTGCCCCTTTAAGTCAGAAATTGCTAACGGAAAATGCTTTATTCCAAATTCTTTTTTAAACAGGCTTGATATGTCATTACTCATTCGAAAAATATTTCACGTCATCATGACGTCATCATTTCTCAGGTTATATTATCTTAAAGGTACAGTTTTACAAGATATATATGTAGACAATGAATTCGATCTCACAAGGCATTACATATTGTATTATTAAGTTGATTATATACACACTACAACACTTTCATATTCACTTGATTAATTTGAAAAAAATTATACACGAAACAGCTCTGCATTTGTGCAGAAATGCAATTATTATTTTCCTGTTTCAGTAAAAAAAGCCATTGAGATAACGCACAATCGTTCTAAGCGGCGTTTTGCATAGTTCCTAAAGAGCAATTGGAATGAAACTTTCAGTGATGAATGGCATTGGTCGATTAATGATCCTAAAACAAGGATGTCATGATGACGTCACGTGACAGGTGATGACTTCATCATAAAGGTTTGTTATTTAATTATTTGAAAATCTATATCAAATCAGCCACAAGAGACCGTAGGTTTCTGTTTGCGGGATTAGGTAGGGATATATTAGGTCTTTATTTTATTTCGTGTGCGTGACCTCACTTGACCTCTACTTCCGGTCGAAACGGGTCAAAATCGGAAGTGCCATGCAATTCAAAAGTGGCAAAAGATATGAAGTTGCTTTCAACGATGTTAGTGTCAGGCAAGGGTGGGCAGTTAAAAAAAAATATCAATGACGTCACGATATACAAGAGCGCCCTCTAGCGGCAGGTTGAAACTCTTCAAAATGGACTTTTTGAATATGTGTGTGGTGAGGTTTTTTGTAATCACTTCAAAATTGACACATATGTTGATCGTCAGGCAGCCATTGTATGTGTGAAGGTTCAGATCAATGACGTCATCGGGGGTCACGTGACGCGGCGTTAAAGGTGCCTTTTTTGAAGTCGAATATCTCCCGAAGTATTAAGGCGATCATGTTGAAACTTGATATGTTGATAGATATTGGGAAGTTGCTGTAAATTATGAAATGACAGCATGATGACGTCATCACATGATTTTGTATGATTTGTTTAATTTTTTGCACCTTTAAGTCATAAATAGCTAACTGATTTGAAAATGTTATTGGCGAAACAGCTCGGCATTTGTGCACAAATGCAATTAAGCTCTCGTTTTATTTTTATTTTCCTGTTTCAGTAAAAAAAGCCATTGAGATAACGCACAATCGTTCCAAGCAGCCTTTTGCATAGTTCCTAAAGAGCAATTGCAATGAAACTTTTAGGGATGAGAGGTATTGGTGCAAGGAAGGCCCTAAAAGAAATTCGTCATGATGACGTCATCACCTGTCACGTGACGTCATCTTAAAGGTTTCTATTTTAAATATTTGAAAATCCGTATCAAATCAGCCACAAGAGACCGTAGGTTTCTGTTTGCGGGATTGGGTAGGGATAAACAAGGTCTTCATTTTATTCAGTGTGCGTGACCTCACATGACCTCTACTTCCGGTCGAAACCGGAAGTGCCTCGTAATTCAAAAGTGGCAAAAGTTACGAAGTTGCTTTCAATGATGTTAGTGTCTGGCAAGGGTGGGCAGTTCAAAAAAAATATCAATGACGTCACAATACGCAACAGCGCCCTCTAGCGACAGGTTGAAAACTCTTCAAAATGGACTTTTTGAAGATGTGTGTGGTGAAGTTTTGTGCAATCACTTCAAAATGTACACACATGGTGATTGTCAGGCAGCCATCATATGTGTGAAGTTTCAGATCAATGACATCATTGGGGGTCACGTGACGCGGCATTAAAGGTGCACTTTTTGAAGTCGAATATCTCCCGAAGTATTAGTGCGATCATGTTGAAACTTGGCAAGTCGTTAGATAATGGTAAGTTCCTGATAAACTTGTAATGACGTAATGATGACGTCATCACACGATTTGTTATTATTTTTTCATTTTTTGCCCCTTTAAGTCAGAAATTGCTAACGGAAAATGCTTTATTCCAAATTCTTTGTTAAACAGGCTTGATATGTCATTACTCATTCGAAAAATATTTCACGTCATCATGACGTCATCATTTCTCAGGTTATATTATCTTAAAGGTACAGTTTTACAAGATATATATGTAGACAATGAATTCGATCTCACAAGGCATTACATATTGTATTATTAAGTTGATTATATACACACTACAACACTTTCATATTCACTTGATTAATTTGAAAAAATTATACACGAAACAGCTCTGCATTTGTGCAGAAATGCAATTATTATTTTCCTGTTTCAGTAAAAAAAGCCATTGAGATAACGCACAATCGTTCTAAGCGGCGTTTTGCATAGTTCCTAAAGAGCAATTGGAATGAAACTTTCAGTGATGAATGGCATTGGTGGATTAATGATCCTAAAACAAGGATGTCATGATGACATCACGTGACAGGTGATGACGTCATCATAAAGGTTTGTTGTTTAATTATTTGAAAATCTATATCAAATCAGCCACAAGAGACCGTAGGTTTCTGTTTGCGGGATTAGGTAGGGATATATTAGGTCTTTATTTTATTTCGTGTGCGTGACCTCATTTGACCTCTACTTCCGGTCGAAACGGGTCAAAATCGGAAGTGCCATGCAATTCAAAAGTGGCAAAAGATATGAAGTTGCTTTCAACGATGTTAGTGTCAGGCAAGGGTGGGCAGTTAAAAAAAAATATCAATGACGTCACGATATACAAGAGCGCCCTCTAGCGGCAGGTTGAAACTCTTCAAAATGGACTTTTTGAATATGTGTGTGGTGAGGTTTTTTGTAATCACTTCAAAATTGACACATATGTTGATCGTCAGGCAGCCATTGTATGTGTGAAGGTTCAGATCAATGACGTCATCGGGGGTCACGTGACGCGGCGTTAAAGGTGCCTTTTTTGAAGTCGAATATCTCCCGAAGTATTAAGGCGATCATGTTGAAACTTGATATGTTGATAGATATTGGGAAGTTGCTGTAAATTATGAAATGACAGCATGATGACGTCATCACATGATTTGTTATGATTTTTTTCATTTTTTGCCCCTTTAAGTCAGAAATTGCTTACGGAACATGCTTTAATCCAAATTCTTTTTTAAACAGGCTTGATATGTCATTACTGATTATAAAAAAAAATTTGATGTCATCATGACGTCATCATTTCATCACACGATTTGTTATGATTTTTTCATTTTTTACCCCTTTAAGACAGAAATTGCTAACGGAACATGCTTTAATCCAAATTATTTTTTTAAACAGGCTTGATATGTCATAGCAAGTTCCTGGTAAACTTGTAATGACGTCATGATGACGTCATCACATGATTTGTTATGATTTTTTCATTTTTGCCCCTTTAAGTCATAAATTGCTAACGGAGCATGCTATAATCAAAATTCTTTTTTGAACAGGCTTGACACATCATAACTGCTTTGAATACAAAGACACTTTCATATTCACTTCAGTAATTTGAAAATTATATTCGCGAAACAGCTCTGCATTTGTGCACAAATGCAATCGTGTCTAGTTTTTATTTATTTTATTTATGAGAGATCGCCTAACATCACAAGGCCGGCAGCCACTTCAAGGTGAGGGCTACACTTAACTGTTTTGGGCTATCAACTGCCACCTGGGGGCACGTTGCCATGGCACTTACTCCTGGGGCTTAAACAGGGTTACCCACTTCACAGTCCGTAAGGATGTCGGCATGGGTATCATCCACTAGGAGCCTGGCTGGTAGAGCAGAATGCACTACCTTCCCAACCTTTTACGAAGCAATTATGGTTAAGTGCCTTGCTCAAGGGCACAAGTGTCATGACCGGGTATAGAACCAACACTCTGCTGCTGACAACACCCGAGCTTGAGTCCGGTGAACTAGACCGCTCGGCAATGACCCGCCACAGTATTATTAGCCCTGTTCACAGGGCCCTTTGCATTCCTGAAACCATCTCAAACTCCTTAGGAGTCTGTAGCACCAGCAGCCAAATGGGTGCACAGTTTGCTAATCATTCACCCAACAACTTCTACCCTCTCACAGGTACCCATTTACTCCTGGGTGATGGAGAAGCAATTATAATTAAGTGTCTTGCTCAAGGATGCAAGTGTCACAACCAGGATTTTTCCAATGACGTTGCCATCATCAGTTTGATGCAATACACCGCTTGGCTGAGACACGCTAAATTTCTAAGACAGGTTTCCTCCTAGATTCAGACTGAACAAACGGAAACTAAAAAGCAGTCTAGATATCTACAAAAGGTCGAGTCAAGAATCAAAAGTGATTTTATTAACGCTCTCAGGTATTTTTGAGAAATGCTACAGAGATTCTACACCAAAAACTATGTACTATTTTGTCTTTCATTCAATTTGATCCTACGCCATTCAACCTGTGGTAAACATTGCAGATATCAAACATAAATAGGTTCATATAATAAATGTAAAGCAATGCGTATAAACATCATTTAAAGGAATAGTACAATGGAAGCTCCCTAAATTCAAGTGCCTCAAGTGAGTGTTCAGTTAGTGTTCAACAACTCACTTTAAAGGTAGGGTCATAGATTGGTAATAATCCAAAATTTAATGACCATAAAAACTTACTTGGTGAAAAGTACTGCAGCTGTAGATAGTAGTAACTACTTTAAGAAAGGATTTCCTTCAAAGTAATATGGTTCGGGTAATTTTTCACCCACAAACATTTGAATCTGAACAATGATTCATGCTTGAATCGTTCCTCAGATTTCTGAGGGTTGGTGTCCGTACCTGAATGCTGCATCCAGAGATGCGGTTAGTATACCGGCTTTCACCTCGCTAAACGTTCCTGTGAAAGTACCATGACAGTTTTTACCGTTTCTCAACAAGTACACACTGTATTTAGCTGAAACTTTCACACTTGACTTTTATTGCATCTTTCCTTTCCTTAAAATTTGCCTATAAATCAGCATTACGTTCACAAAAACCAATCTATGACCCTACCTTTAATTCAAGTTGAGAAATATTTTCCACATAGTGCTGTCGTATTAAAACAAATATTATTCAATCACAAAGTGAAAACAGACACACACAAAATAAACACAATAAGAAAAACCTACCAGGGACGGTGAAGTATTTATGATATGTAAAAACAATCAACTGACATTCAATTTGTTGAGTGGTTCACTGACAGTTTTTGCTCTTAGCAAAAACGTTTTTCAGCAAAAGTGTCTTGATAAAACTGGATCTTGCTGTTGTGAAGTATAAACAAGAAACAATCATCTTCAGAAATTTTGAAATTTCGTCTACAAGTGAGACTGTTTGTAAAGGAAGCTGGTGCTGGCCGAGTTAAGAATTCATGACCCCCCCCCCAATAAAAGAAAACCCCACCAAAATAACAACACACCGACACATACAGCCTGCTCGACAGACAGGCAGACAGACAAGGAGCTTTGACCAAACTAAACCAACCCACAGACTTGACCAACATGTGTATTTCCAATACTATGACAGTTTCTGTTCTGGCTTTTGCTTCATCCACCATATTGAAGCCACAGTGGAGTCCAAATGACTGACTGAGCATAAACCAAAGCCATAGCCACAATCATTAGCAGTTTGTTGTTATATTGTTGTGTGTCATTTTGAACTGTGGAATTGTGCGACAAGACTCTCAACTCTCGTATCCCTAATGGAGTAACCCCCCCCCCCCGCCACCTCCACCCCCCCCCCAAAAAAAAGGGTGTATATTATAGTAACATTGGGTAACATTGCACCTGTTATATTACGTACCCAGCATCTCTAGGATGAAGCTGATGGGTTTGGGACCTTCTTGCTAAATAACTCATAAATTCTTTAAAAATGCTTAGTGTTCGTAAATTCAACAATGAATCCCATAAGATATTGTTGCTTACAATGGTTTTGTTTTCCAGTGTGATGTGGGGGGGGGGTTATAGATGATCAAAGATGTTTTGGATATCTGACTATGAAGAGCCTCTTCTGATTGTGACAAGGTGAATGGGGGATGGGATTGGGTGAAGATTAGGGTAGGGGTGAAGACTGGGGTAGGGATGAAGATTGGGGTAGGGGTGAAGATAGGGGTAGCATTAGGGGTGAATATTGGGGTTGAGGGGTCAAGTACATTTGTTGGAACTCGGACAACATTAAGTCAAGAAACGAAGCCTGGGTGTGCCATTAAACAACTGCAAGTTTGTATTCATTAAATTGATATTCAAAACTACAAAGTAAAGTTCTAGAGTCAGGCATTTTAATTGCAAAGTCTTAAATCACACTAAAAGATAACTTTGGCTATGTATAGAAATTACAAAATCATTATAGAAAAATAACAAAGGATAATTCCACACAGTACAAATCAAAACACCTGTCTGGGTACACAAAATAATTACGGCATAAAAAGATAGCAACTTTTAAATTAAAAACAAACCTAAGTTGAAAAATTTACAACAAAATTGTGCGAACAACTCTTCTTCAATTTAAAGAAGAAATTGCTGCTCAAAAATTTCATCACCAAAAAAAAAAATGTTTCGTCTACCCTAGCAAGAACACATTAATTGCATCTGAAAATTTGAATAATAACTTTTGTTTGTACAGCCACCACTAGTTTGCGGTTTCTCAACCACTTAAACGTCTTTAATACAAGCTGCACTCTAACGTGATACGTGACTGGGAGTAGCAAGCAATACACATCTACCAAACATTGTTCTGTTTATCCTTGACTGGTATTGGAGGTAGATTATGGGCCTTGTTCGTGAATATTCAACACATCTATGATTATGTATTAGCATTCTGCATAATTAACATATAATATATTCGAGGGAGGGTAGGATTCTAAAAAGAGCACATTGTAAGCTAAACGTTTTGACGCTATCTTTGCGGTGTGAATTTCTCATCCAGAGTAATTTATGGCTGGGACACGTTCCTTTCTTTATGACGCACTAGGTTGATTTGAGATATTTACTACAATGCATCCATAATGGCTGCTTTTTGCTGAGGCTACGGCTTCAGTGTTGAAGCCACAGCCAGCAGCCACAGCCATAACCAGAGACAATCAATTCAGACACATCTTATTCATGTTAAAATTCACAGTTTTAATCAAGCTTGCGAAAAAGGGTAAAACCTTCAATAACCAGACACCACGACACGGCATCGTAACAATGATTGGTTTGGTTGAACAAGCAAACCTCTTAACTACCATTCTGAAAAGGCTTTTCATCATTATCAATCATCTTGAAAACAAATTGAAAATCACAAAGAAAAAAACCAGACATAGGTCAGCTTGATAATGTACACATTGGACTGATATTTAATTGAACATTGAAACTATTCGGTGACGTCAACCACTAGATTCTCATCTAAGTTCACACAATTACTCGTATAATAAGCAAAACGGATCATAGCATCAATGCATCATTGTTTAATATGTATATATATATATAATAGTACAAGCCTTCAAGCTTAAATGTTAAAATTGAAACAAACCCTAGAATAACTGGCAAATGCCAGATCAACAATGCAGGTTACCATGGTAACCTTTTTCAATAATATGTACATACATTGGAAAAACCTTTGTCACACTTAAGCTACTAGGTTTTTTTTCCTTAAATCAAAAAACCTACCTGTATTGGATATTCCCATTTTGTATAAATAGTTGTTACAGTTTTTAACCTTCCAATACCGCGACTTCTTTCAAATTGTACACCTGACCTAAATCTAGTTGATAATGATTGCAAGTCATTTCTGGCAGCATTCTTGTCTTGATACCATCAGTTCTTTCTTACATTGTTTTGATGTCACCATGGAAACCTCAGACATGGGGAGGAGCCAACTGTAGCAGCAGAGTCTTCATTTGACCTTTGACCTGGTCTAAAACCCATGACATTATCCCACATACACTTATGGCCGAGTGGTTTCTTCCCTGCCTTTCACCTCTGAGGACCTCGGTCCAATTCCCCGAAGTAGGAGCCTTGCACGTGGATTGGGTTTTCAGTCTCTACCTGATAGTGTAGGTTTTCCCTATTTAGGGTTTTTTTTCCCTCCCACGTCTATAACTAAAATTTCTTCACTGTCTTCTTAACAAAAAAAAGTTGGTGTGAAGTTTCCATTAGGATGCTTTGCCGCCTAAATAACTCAGATTCAGATACAGATAAATATCATGTGATATTTCTGATCATTCTGTGCGTATCTGTAACGTGATACACAATTGGTCAGATACGTCATTGGAGAATAGCACACAAGCAAGGATTGTGTCACACAGGGGGGAGCGTCATGGTCTTTGATTTACTTTCTGAAATGCAGGCTCAATCTGATTGGTCAATCTGCACCTAATCCAAACTGAGACACCTTTATACCTGGTGTTTTATTGGCTAAGCTGAAGGACACATCAGATTCTCCTGCTAACTCCCTAGTGGACACCTCGCCATGCTTTTCATGTGCCAAGTAGCAGGGATGTATGGTGTCAGTTCAGTGTTAAAGCATTCATGACACATTCCATCAACCACTGGTCCTCCCCCAAAGACGTAAAACTTTGAAATCTACGGCAGAGTAGGGGGGGTGCAGTCTTCCACTATAGACCCCACACCATGGAATATGGAATGGGGGAGGGGGGAAAGGGACGAAAGATGACCTCCTGAATCTGCTACTTAGGTCTTATTATACATCACTTATTTGTCTCACGTTCACACATAGTTTATACACACAACGAAAGGTCAGTGGTACAGAGTACTCCATTACGGAATGCTGGCTTCTTACAAGAAGAGAAAAAGGTTATTTACATTGTTAGTTCCCTCCAGAAAAACACTAATACTACTAGGAGAAACAACATTATTTATCAGTATATAAAAAAAGCAAAGTTTGTGCACAGAATATTCGTTAATGTCAATTTGCAGTTATTCAATGAAAATACACAAAGTTAACAATTCTTTATTTTATATTAATGCCTCAAACCTATGTGACTAAGTCTACGAACTTTCTACTTTTTTTCTTTTCTTTTTCTCCAAGGAACATTAAGTTGGCTTACTTGTAATGAAGTATTCACATTTTCTTTAGTGTGTTGTTCAAGTAGTGTGAAAGAAAGAAACGTGAGATAACTCGGCTACGAAGACCCTCAGTTCCTTCAGGACTTTTTCTTTCATGTATGTGGTCAAAGATGTGGTTCAATGATCAGAGTAATCAGCCACTCAAGAGTCCACAAGGGACCGTAATTGAAGCCTACTTGGTTGATGATCACACTCGTTTGGGAGTGATCACCAAGGAATATAATCAAGTAGCTCTTGAACAATTGAACTAAATATTCATTTTGAAAAAAAATCAAGTAAATCAATTCATGAAATAAAATACTAAGTTACTGGGCCTTTGTGTCCCTGTGCCCCAGATGTATTTTATGGATTCGAACCCAAGATCTTTGCCATTCTAGAGCAGATGTCTTACCAACTAGACCAATGAGACTGCCTGGTAGCTAGAGGCAGTTGAGTTCACATGTATTTTGTTATTAATTTTTAGGAGCTGAACAGTCCATATCTGCGTCAAAACAGATTTTTCCTTTAAAAAGAATTATTACGTCAATACAACTAAAAAGCGCTGAAGCAGTAAGGTTTGAAAACCTAGTGACGTTCAACAACAGACTTGAAAATTCTTTTATTTCAAAGTAATGTTTGCCAAAATGTTCACTTTTTTTTTCCTTGTAACTTTTTTTTCTTCTCAAAACTTGATCACAGCAAAGACCCAATCACCACACAAGAGAAATACTGGCTACATGCTCCAAGCTTGATTACTCGACACACATAGAAGAAAAAAACAAACAGTTTACCTGAATAATGATTAAACTGTCAAAGATTAAAAATTGTTCTTATTACAATGCAGGCCACACCCTTAAGGGTGTGGCAAGTGCCTCCCTGATGTCTTACAAGGGAACTTCTCCATCTTCCTTGGGTTTGATTTCTTTGCATCCAATACTGAAAGACGGCATTTTGGCTTCCTTGGTGACTATATACAATGCTTTTAACAGCATTCTCCCCAGCATGACACAGCAGCATTGCAGTTATTTGAATATGTACAAATTGCAACCAATGACAAACCACTCTGATCAGCGTTTTACCTTGACACACCCTTACACTATCGATTTCTCCGAACCCCCCTCCCCTCTTCAGCATTTCCTAAAACCTTCCCACATTAATATCTTACACCATTGTCTCTCATTTCACAGATGAACTAGTTTCCATTTTCTAACACTCAATCTTCTTTCCCAACCAATCAAACTACCGGTATCCGCTTCTATATAAGTAGACCACTTAAGAGTACCAGTCACGGTCTGTTGATAAATTTCCCTGGATACGATGTCAAAGGTCGGGTTTCTTGACCAACGTCATCTTATGTGTCATGCAACTGTGTCTACAAAGCCAAATCGGCCACACTCCAGTCAAACACGATGGTAAAGGTCTTATAGTCATGATGTTGTAACCCCTAACCCTGATGATGTCAAATTCCGATGCCTGATCCCTCGTCTACAGCGTTGTCTCTACACTATGGAAGGACACCGTGGGGGCGCTGTCTTCATCCTTCTTGGTGTGCTCGATGTCGTACGACTCGCCGAGTGGTGGTGCCATGAACTCGTGGACGGAGTTGCTGAGGCTCTTACGCTCAATACGATGATTCACCCCTGACTGGAAGGCATGGACCACACGAATCTACAAGAGGGATCAATCACAGTGAGAATGAGGTTGAAAGAAAGTGCTCACATCAAATGGATGTTAAATTCATACAGAGATAGAAAGACAGGTAGAGATTGGAAATCTAGAAACTATTGAGGGGGCACTTCATGCATAAAGCAGTGGTCTTAACTCACTCAGGATACCTCTGGTTAGCATGCTTAGATGAACATTCATAAATACCCTGAGTTAGTTTAGGCAGTCCTATTGGTTGAAAGATGGTCACATGACCATTTGGGATCGATTTTAAACAGCTGATAAAGACATAACTCGAGCTGTGAAAGCACGTTCGAGCAATCAATTCACCATTGAGCGACGCATGCAACTTGACCCTTCATGAAACTGAGCCTGAGGATGTAACTGGAATTGAAAATTTAGGCCTACAAAACAGAAAAGTTTTACAGATTTTCCTACATTATCACGCTTTTTAACAAAAAGGGCATTCATAAATGGGAATAAAAGAGTAGTGACTCAGTCTTAACGGTCTTTTATCGCATAATTAAGACCTCAAAACCTGCTCTTTTATTCCCTTAATAAATACACTTTACATCCTGATTGGCACGAAAAAATTTGTTAATTATCATGAGCACGATCTATCTGTTTGTACTTAGTCTGTAACGCTAGTCTTGATTTCTGGTTATTAAAAAAAAACTTTGTTAAGAGCTTACATATTAGTTTGCCATTATGGGTCAACTGAACTGCTATTATTACTACTACATTCAAAAGTAGTTTGATAGCCACTCTCAAAATGTTGCCCTCTAGCAGAAGCTCATACAAGTAGTCGCAGGGCAGCGGTTAAAGCCAACCAACACCTGGTAGGGAGGCTATTGTAATGCCAGAGTATTATGGCCTTTTTTCTGAAACCACAGCTTCAATTTCAGCTCCAGCTTAAGGCTCTGTAGGTTATTTGAAAATGTGCGCTTTGTGTCTGGGGCTTCAAACAGTTGGACGAGGCTGAAGCTGAAGTCCAAGCCAGGATTTCTAAAAGGGCCTATATTCACACTGCTTGCCCGGTTTACAACAGTTATCACATAACATTATTGCACTGGTTTCTTAAGTAGTTTTGTATTTCAATAGATAAGTTGCTTTCAGACTGAACAAAATATTTCCTACGAAGGAAAACAAAAGAATCATTTCCATGATCATCAGCAAATGCTAACCGGGTATGTGCATTATGACCCTGCAACAGCCGCTGCTGTTATAAAGAGCGCCCTCAATGTCACAGATAAGATAATAGAAAAGGTAAAAAAGATATTTAGCAAATAGATAACAAAGAAAAAAGTGTAACATACAGAAGGTTGGAAAACCAAATCATAGCAAATCACAGTTTTTCTGCAAAATGTGAGTATAATGGATAAAAAATCATCTCAAATTAATTTTAACAATAAACAAATATTTATGTTGCAACACTTTTAATGTCATGCACAACTACACATACAGTAAAGATTAACGGATGCATCAACTAACAATAAAACAAATTCCTTGTTAAGGAAGGGCAATCATTCAAGGATCATGAACAGCGATAATAGAATGGTCCCTTATGTTAGTAACCCCCGGGCCAAACTTCCAAAATGAGCTATGTAAAAGATTACTGCTTAAAATACTTCTCAGCAGTGCTTAGGTGAAGTTGGCCACTGTACGCATACTGTTCATGCAAAATCTTGCGGGTTGGGGTTGGGGGGGGGGGTTCTTTAGGGAAAACATTCCAGAGTTACAAATCATAAAATGGTTTTTGAAAATGTTAACGATGGAAAGAAGACAACAGGTGTCCATAGGATCGTAAGCTGCACCTAACTTCCATCTATCAAATTCTTCCACTATACAGTGGAAAATTGCCTATCTTCTGGAATCTTAGAGTCTACATTGAATTTGTCTGACTGGGAAAAAAAACAAAAAAACACTGAAGTTTGTTTTTTTTACGAAAAACATCATGTAATTTAATTGCAAATTATGATACAGTGTAAATAATTGTGGCTTAATTTACCCTGAATTTTGTTAGTTTGACTTTGGATACTACCGGAGACTAATCATTGCATAGCCTAGAAGTTGAAATTAGCCTTGAGAGAAGACTACTAATTGTTAAGCATGTAACCCGTTAGAAATGATGTTGAAACCCCAGGTTGTTAAAGCTGACTATGTGCTCTACAGAAACATACATGTGACAAGTAGTCCTACATGTGCTCTTGTTACAATGGAGTCAAGTGAATGTAATACCCAAGTGTCATTGAGAACCAAACTACCAGAAACTCTTAACCTCACAATGGCCTCACTACATATGAGCCTTACAGTAACCTCACTTCACCTCAGTGTACATGTACCTCATGTGGTGAGGTATCTTTCACTGTAGTGAGGTTTGTGCATCACTAGTGTCATGCTTCTCGGGGAAGATCAGAGGTCACACATACTGTTAAAATAGGGTACAAAGATAAGGCACATTGTTTGTTACAATGTTAAAATGTTGTTCTCCAAAACTTCAAATGTACCTTATCTTTACTATAGGGCTAAAGAAACACGGGGCATCTTACACCTGACATAATTGTTCTTGGATTGTGCAGAGTCAGGGTACTAAACCATGCATATAAGGCTACCAAATATAAGGTCGTATCAGATTTGGCGGCTACGGCTACGGCTGGATCGCCGCGTCATCATGCATTGAAGTATAGGACGTCCTTAGCATCACCCTTAGCAACAGTCAAAGCTGTAGCCAAAGGGGCCAATTCGGATACGGCCTGAGGCCGAGTCTGAATTAGGGGCAGCGGCTATGGCTGCAGCTGTTGCTATGGGCATCCAGATCTTCAACGCTTGTTCACATGACAGTCAAGCCGCAGCTGCTAATTCAAACACATCTGCAATATTGCAAAAGGAGCCACAGCTGTATAGCCAAGCCAATGCTATCATTCCAGAAAGTCAACGCTGTTGTTTGAATCTAAAACAGCCTTCCACGAGGATGTTACCCTCTTTCCAAAGTTATTTTATTCTTAAGAGTAAGATGTCATCAGGTGCCACACCGAAGGGTATTTGGTAGCCTTAAAGAGTGCAATCTCATCAGGCATTCCTCCACCCGGCCTTTGACCTCAAGACCGTGAGCCATTCACGGGTCAAAGACTAGAGTTAAGTGAGTACCCAATGAGATTACACCTTGAATACTTTCCATGTGGGTCATCATAACAGCTGTTTTGCACACCAAGCTGGTTTAAGTTGCAATAATGCATGTATCCATTGTTGATTTCATAGCTACGTCACACGCTCAAACATGTTCAACATTTTAATTGACTGATGGCTCAGTCAGAAAGGAAAGACTTCCACAGTATGTGACCTGCTCTGTGAAAAGGACTGATGTGTGAAACAGGCCTTGTAAATAGACTGTGCATTGGGCTCTGTTAATGCCCAAAGTTGTTTCCTTCACGCATTGAAGCAATGTACATGGGAACTTGAGGTCCGCAAAAAAGATCAAATTCTATACTTGTATGGACACCTTATTTACTTTTGCCTTTTATTTGTGTAATTTGGTAATCTAGGGATTTGGTCTTTCATGTTTGTTGCCAAAATGTGTAAAAAAATTATCAGAGAAAGCAGGGGGAAAAAAACAATAAAAGGGGACCACTTTTCATCCATTATGTTAGGAGTTTTTCCAATGGTAGTAATTTTGTTTCAGTACCTGAAACCACCCAAAGTATGTTTCAACATGTGAATGGACACGGTGGCGTGACGTGCGTCTGCCCTTAGGCACAACTCTATGGCGTTTGCCAACCAATAGTGTCTGCACGCATGCTTGAATGTGGTTAGCATAATCATTTCACAGAAAAGGCTAACTGGTCCGCCTATGATTTTAACTTATATTAGGAAATTCAAAATTTCTGAAACGATCCTGCAGTTGTTGCAAAAAAACAAAACCCAGGCCAAATGTCACTCCTTTACACAGGGCAGGTTGTATTTTTCAACAAACATTTCACAAATTGTTATCATGGTACATGTATCTTTATTATTCTGACACAATGAATATCTGCATTATCAAGAGCATCAGCCGAACACTTCTTTATGTGGGTAAGTTGGGAAACTTTTTTCATTACTTTGTCAGGGATTAGGGGAATCAAACAACAGTCAAAACGAAAGGTTTCAAACGCTCTTCAAACAAAACGATTTATGAGGACCCTCTGTCCCCTATCTAACTCAAAAGTAAGGGTGTTATACACTCAGGTTGGATCGTTGGTGTGTTGGGTGCAGAGAACTTGCAACACAAGAAAACAATGTCGTTACCTTTTAGTACGGGTGCCGAGTTTTTTATTTTTTTCAACAAGGCAGATAATGAAGGTTAAAAGTCAAATATGTAAAGAGAAAAGCAATTAAGACTGAGACAAAAGAACAATCAGAGAAGAAAAAACAACAATGAAAAGGATTAAATAAACTTGATATCAAGATGAATAAAGAAAACGAAAAGAAATCATACAAAAAAGAGGAAAGATAATCTATTACAAGAGAAACATTTAAAAAGATTTTTAAAAGCAAAATGCAACATCCGATGAAAACAAAAAGTCAAAAAGAGCAAATGCAAAACATAATACTAAAATCAAACTGTTAATTTCAACTTCAAGAAGGGGGAGAACACATTAGCTTAAAATGTACAAGTACACCCACTGATTCCTAATACTTGATAAGCGTCAAATGAAATAACGGAATAAGTCTATGAAAGGCGTGTTTTTTCCTTAGACTGGTAAGAGGGTCTTGTCAAAAGAGGCAATTTTTTCGGCATCTGCAGTCTACAGTAATGAGATTGGATGAAAGTGAGCCAAAAAAAAAAAATGGCTTGTAGGTCTGGGTTCCTCCCAGAACCTCTAAGATGTTACAAATTCAGGAGGATTACAGACTCTGTGGAACACCAGAAATACAAAACTACAGGCTCGGACACAATGTGGACTATTTTGTTACCCCTGTTTGTGACTGCTTTACTACTTTCGAGAAAATTTGAAGTCAGAAGGTGGTTTTGAGAAAATTCCTGAAATTAGGAAAAAATCCGAAAAAATCGCATGTCTGACTCTATGCAACAGGAAATCTCTGTCACCACAAGAGACGTTTTTTTCAAATAGTGTCTTCTCAGCCACTATCCCCCAGAAAAATTATGCGTAAATTGAAGAGTGAATGAGTTTTCTACTTTGAGATCGATTGCCTGTAAATTGCCTCATGCGAAATTAAATTGCCTCATGCGAAATTAAATTGCCTCATGTGAAATTAAGAAAAAAGCAAAAACCATATTTCATACTTTGCATACATCAAGAATCTTCTTGAAAATGAAAATTTGTCTGGAAGAAAATTCTTCAGACATTTATTGGCAAGACCTTCATTTTTTATTTTTTATTTTTTTTTATTTTGTGGATGTGAATAGAACCATAAACTGCTAGTCAGGACTCAAAAGTATCTCTATAACAAATTGTCGTCCGAACCCTTGCTTGGATCATGAAAGATAGTTACAAACAACCCAAGAAGTTGCTCCAGATTTTAAATTCTAGTCATCTGAACATTTAGATCCTTCAAAATTCACATCCATGCATGATTGCTTCTGCCAATTTCTTTTAGGAAAAGTTACAACAAACTTTAATAGATTTTTTAATTTTTGTTGTCGTCTTCATATCTTTCGATTCCTTCTACCAAAGGCATTTCATTTTTTTAATATTCACCCTCGAACACACCTAAATCATGACTACTGAATCAATTGTATACAAGGTCTTTTACTTGTTTCCCCTCCTCTTTACAATGTGATTTCATGTCAAACGAGGTATAGTGTAAAGAAATTGTGCAAATGAAAGACTGTTTAATGTTAATTTAGTTTAGTTGACATCAAATAAGTTTATTTCATGACAGGCAAATCACCCCCAATACCAATGGGTTTAAAACTACCCCTTTTGGGATATACTTGTTGAAATTGGAAATATTTTCTCCCAATGACTTGAACTGAAGTTTTTGACAAGAATGTCTGAGTTCTATATTGTAAAGTTCTTTCAGGTATGCTGCGTTTTACTCTCAGTCTAGGAATACCTGTTGCACTCTGAACAGTTCCTCGTAGAAGAAATTAATAAAATAATATTTATTATCTCCACCATGCAAAGCTTCAAATCCTACAATAGCCGAGATTCCGTTGCTGTATTGTAGCTATACGAAAATTCACAACTAAACTATCCCAAATGAAATACTTTATCCTGATTGGAACTATAATATCATTTTCTAACAGAAAAACTTGTTGGTAGCTTGAAAGGACCTTTTCTGAACCCAATCACCGACTCTGGATTGTTCTCAACTTTTTGTCAAAGAAGCTAGAACCCAAGTCTAGATTTTACTATTTGTACAAGTCAGAGATTCGAGCGTCATCAAGGAACGGTTTCAGACAACTGTTGAGCAGAAACTTTGTGTTATCCCATCACAAATTAACACAGCAAGCTGCACAAATCACATTGCATTCTAGTTTGTAATGCGACCAAGCAAAGCTAAACTTCCCTGGACACTGCAAGTAACTGTGCTTAACACGCCCTTAGCGTGGGCCCTTTCTCTCAAATCTCCATTTGGTTAATTTATACTGTCCGCTTGAGGAGGATAGTCAAGGTACCACACTGACCAAGGTGGCAGAGTTTTTTTTAATACTTTTGGCTTGAGGAGGACAGTCAAGGTACCACACTGGTCAAGGTGGCAGAGTTTCTTTTATACTGTCGGCTTGAGGAGGATAGTCAAGGTACCACACCGACCAAGGTGGCAAGAGTTTGTTTACACTGTCGCCTTGAAGGTACTACACTGACCAAGGTGGCAGAGTTTTTTACACTGTCGGCCTAAGGAGGCTAGTCAAGGTACCAGACTGACCAAGGTGGCAGAGTTTTTTTACACTGTCGGCCTAAGGAGGCTAGTCAAGGTACCACACTGACCAAGGTGGCAGAGTTTTTTAAGGAGGCTAGTCAAGGTACCACACTGACCAAGGTGGTAGAGTTTTTTTAAGGAGGCTAGTCAAGGTACCACACTGACCAAGGTGGCAGTTTTTTTACACTGTCGGCCTAAGGAGGCTAGTCAAGGTACCACACTGACCAAGGTGGTAGAGTTTTTTTAAGGAGGCTAGTCAAGGTACCACACTGACCAAGGTGGTAGAGGTTTTTTACACTGTCGGCCTAAGGAGGCTAGTCAAGGTACCAGACTGACCAAGGTGGCAGAGTTTTTTTACACTGTCGGCCTAAGGAGGCTAGTCAAGGTACCACACTGACCAAGGTGGTAGAGTTATTTTAAGGAGGCTAGTCAAGGTACCACACTGACCAAGGTGGTAGAGTTTTTTTAAGGAGGCTAGTCAAGGTACCACACTGACCAAGGTGGTAGAGTTTTTTTACACTGTCGGCCTAAGGAGGCTAGTCAAGGTACCACACTGACCAAGGTGGTAGAGTTTTTTTAAGGAGGCTAGTCAAGGTACCACACTGACCAAGGTGGTAGAGTTTTTTTAAGGAGGCTAGTCAAGGTACCACACTGACCAAGGTGGCAGAGTTTTTTTACACTGTCGGCCTGAGGAGGCTAGTCAAGGTACCACACTGACCAAGGTGGTAGAGTTTTTTTAAGGAGGCTAGTCAAGGTACCACACTGACCAACGTGGTAGAGTTTTTGAGCCATGGAAAGGACAGAGTTTCTACTTCATTCAGTTGTCTAGAAACTTGAAGTCTAAGGTTTTGAAAAAGCCTCTTACAGAGTCACTTCGAACTTTCACGTATAATTTAAGTGTTGTATCATACAAAAATACAAACTGTATAGTAGCTGCGAGAAGGTGATATCATTGTAATATACCTACCAATGATTGGCTAGACAGCTTCACATGCATGCAACATACTGGTACGTACATGTACATAAAGTTAGTTTAGTGCTATGTGCAAAAATGCTCATTTCTGGTAGACAGTACGGCCATTTAACAGTATTTCCACATTGATTTTTCATACTCATAGCCAAATGTGTGATTGGGCTTTTCCACCCAGCAGCATTCCAATCGCTTTATGCCGCCACATTCATACAGACGTAAAATCAAAATTTAAGGATTGTGCAAAAAATACTGTAAAACAGCTAGAGACAAACACCAAAATGAAAGACCTCTGGGATGGGGGTAAAATGAGGTTTTCATCCTATGATTGTCAACCATGCCTCACTCAAACACAACTTAATATAGATGCAAGCTGTACAGTCATCCTAAGGGTTTAACCAACATGGACATGTGCAGGATCAAGAATAACAAAAACAACCTCTAACTAAGAACGAGTAGGCCACGAAAAGGCTAATGCTAGGTAGGCTTGTGTCTCTTCTAAAGCTGTAATCATAATTTTTGTTCTTGATGATTTAGATTTAGATGATTTCTTTGACGATCAAGACAATAATACCAAGACCTATCAGGTGACACTTATTTGAACCATTTAAAAAAAATGTCACTAGAATATTGCTGCCTGTTTGACTAGAACATATTCAAACAGGATCTTGATTTTTTTAAATAGAGTTTTTTCAAACATCGTACAATGACTTGTTGATATCCATTGGTTCAATCAGATCCTTTGTTAGTTATTTTGTGCAAGTTTTAACTGGCATCCCGTGACATCTACCAGTGAACCTGATTGGATGAAAGGCCTTTTTAAGGCGGGGCTTTCTGAAGGTTCACCTCCAAGGTTTCTCAATCGCTGTAATAGGGCAAGGAGTCATTCAGGGGGGTAGGTACAACATAGGTAAGAGCACAGATACACACAAATCGTACCTGAAAAAAAATGTTTTGGGGGAAATTTATCAGTCATTATTGAATCTGTCAGATTTGGACACTAGTGTCAGTGAGCTCATGTGTGCTTTTTCACAAATATTTGCTGATTATTAATTACTTAGTCCAGTTGGAAAATAACAAGTGAATTATCAGATATCAAACAGCCACAATTGCTTTCGTTGATAACAAAATTTAACAAGGAATTTCAATGAATTTTCATGACAAGAATTAACTTGCTGTCCCAGCAATTCATTCAAACTACAGCAGCATTGCAATTTCCCCAGTATTGGAGACTTCAATGGACAAAAGTTGCGAACAACCCCAAACAATGCTGTACCGTCCCCCCAGCAAGCCAACGAAGGCTTGGAGAGAAATTGGACATAAAAAACTGTGCCAATATTTTGGAATGACTCTGACTGAGATTCTGTATTACGCTCCAGAGTCTAGCATTAGCCCATGTCCCAAGCCTGTGTTCACATATAAACTGCCTGCACGTTATAAGCACCTACATGATATGACAACAACAGCCTCAGATGATCTGACGATCAAGACCACAGCTAGAATGACAAACAGGCAACGATCAAATAAAATAAAAAACAAAAAACAAAATACAATCCGTGCAGGACAACCTCACAGAGAGGAACATAATGAAGGGGTACACAATGACAGGGAGAACGACAACTGATAACAATGCTAACAATATGCTGCACGAGCAAATGGAGTAAAAATTGATGATACATAGTTTGGTGGTGTAAAAGCGGAAATGGTTTTCAAGCTACATGAGATGAGAGAAGCCACTTGCTAATCATGAAGATGGGAAGGGGGAGTCAGCAAAAAATGACGGGAATGAAATGCACTGGCAAGATGACACTCAAAAAATTATAACAGAACACAGGGTTTTTTTTTCGTTTTTTTTTCCTGGCACCGCTAGTCGATGCAGCGTGCTGGTTCTGTTATTTAGTACGACAACTAATCACAGCAAATTAAGATGTAGGCAGTATATGCTACTCACAGCACGGGACTTCCAGCGCAAATTGAGAACCAAGGACAGCGTGAGAATTTCGGAGAGGGGAATAAAAAACCACAAAGGTAAAAGACTGGAAGAAATGGCCGACGATGACGGTGGATCAATACGACATAAAGTGAACAATGGATAACAAGAGGTCCAAGTAAACAATGGCAAGGTTTTCAGTTTTTGTCATGAAAAAAAACAACCATTCAGACGACGGAGGTAGAACAATGGGAACCTGTTTGGATGAAACATTGTGGTTACGTGTCAACTCTGTACATACAATAAACAACTTATTACGTCACCCTTCATCACCGTACAATACACAGTCAACAAAACATTCAAGTAGTTTCAGTTATTTCATTATTGGTTTGATGAACAAAAGTAGCGACTGATTTTCTCCTTCTGCAGATGTTGTTGTCAACTTTTAAAAATATTTGAGATGCCAATCCATGAATCTCGAGAGAAAAAAACTTATACAATTTTTTCAAGATCAAGAGAACTGTAAGTCCATGTTGCAAGATTCCTCAGAATTGCAATCTCTTTTTTTTTTTTGCCAGGAAAAAGTATTTTCCCAAGAAAAAAAACGGTTTTTTTTCCCTTTGATACAAGTGTAGAAAACAATCAGTATGCAACCAGTATACAATTAGTGAAGACATCTACACAAACAATACTCAGATGATGTTTGTACATACAAATACACACACCTACAAACATACGTAAAAAGTTAAAACCTGTAATGTTAAAATCGTTAACCCTTGACCCCAAACAAACTCATAATCACTCTGTTCCTTCAGCTATGACTTTTCTTTCTCTCCCAAACAAACGGGTTGGTCTGTTTACCGATTACCAAACCTATTTTGAGTTTGATTGTTAGGTCTTTTTAAACCAGACAAAGGACATCGGCTCACTATTTCTAATGGTGAACTTTGTTTGTTTGTTTGTTTTTTTGTTTTTTCATGAAAAATGACATCCCTTTCTTAAAAGAAACATACAAAAATAATTGCAGATTTATTCTTTGAAAGTTTCGAGTCATTATGAAACTTGGGAGAGGCACTGTGAGTTTGAACAATGGGCTGAAATGTATCTCATGTAAATCGACTCTTGAAATTGATTTCTTAGTAAATCAATGTTGTCTGATACTGCATTCCAGGGGAGGGGGAACCAACATGACAAAAAATACGGGACATGACTGGACTTGGAAGTACTGACATTGAACTGGGTGGCAGCCTAGGGTGGTGAAACCAGGCTGGCGTTGTGCTGGTGCAGGGGGAGTTAGTAAAGAGATATAGATTGTGCATCTTGTTTAATATATCACCATCAGGAATACATGTAGATCATAGAGAAGACATGGCTAGCTTGGAGTGCACACACATTGATCGACTAGAACACAGTGTAGATCATAGCTTGAAATCCATCCTCTAAGGGACCTCGTGGGATATAACGGTGTGTTAAGTCCCCGTTGGTTAGCCTACAGTCCGTATCTATCGATCCCAATGGGTAAGCCTGGGATTCACTACACTGGGTCCCTTATGTGATGATAGTAGCTAGCCTGGAGTCCATCCTTTATATGACATTGGTCACTCTGGAGTTCATCTCCCACAAATAATATAAGCTATCTAAGGAATGTATCCCCACAGTTCCCATACATAAAATATCAATACTAGCCTGGAATACATCACAAAAAATGGTCTCCACACAAACATACACAAAGCCTGGACTTCATCCCCCATGGTAATCGTTTCCCCGGAACTTTCTCCCCCCGCCAGTTTCCATGAGGAAATAATGTGAAATAGCCTGAAATCCATACCATAACATTTCAAAGAGTCAAAGTTGTCAGCCTACAATATGATATTGGTTTGTGAACACGTCTGAATATGTACATGTCAATTATGTGCAGTTACTTTATTTTCTCACTGGGAGTTGATACTGCTTAGCGGAAGGGTAGGACACGTGTTCATCAACCCATCATTCATAGATGGACCCAACAGGATGCCCCCCCCCCCACCACCAATTTTTAGTGACCCCTCTCCCTGCCACGCATCAACCCAATCCTACAGGTTTCCAGTCAAAGTATGGAAGTATGGCCAGCAGACAGCAACAAAACCTACCTGTTGTTGAAGGCGGGTCAATCCTCTCATCCACAGGATCTGTGCCCTCTTCAGCTCCACCCTAGAGTCACCCCGGTCAATCTCGTCGATCTCCGTGATGTTGGGGAGTTGCTCCGAACTGCTCCCGCGGCCGTACGCGCAATTCGGCAACCAGTGAGTGGGGAACGTCAAGATGATCTGATGCCAGAGTAGGGAGCCCATGCCCAGGAAGAAACACCACGCCCACTCGTCGAGGCTTAGGCCAGTGGTGCTGAAGACGATGGTACCAAACTCAACCAGTATGATCTGTCAAACAAATTTTATCATTCAAGGTTGGTTTGGGGAAAATTTGAAATTTCATTCAAAGGTTTTTGTTTTTAAGCAATCCTTGTAATTGATTTGATTTGAATTATTGTTTTATTCCAAAAGGAACATACCCATCACCCTGGGGAAGGGTTACAACAATATTTTAAATCATACAAAATGCGGTTTACATCATGGCGGAGGAGTTAGCAAAAAGCATCAATGTTAAACTAATTATTTGAAACATTGATTTCCTTTAACTTAGCAGACATACAGATATACTTGGCTAAACAATACACAATACATTTTTCCTGAGAGGTCATTAACAAAATGAATTTGTCTCTTTATTAGATACATTACAGCCATTAGTTGCCAATGAAAAATCTTTGCAGGAAGTTTAGTCTTTACAAGGTGTACAGATAAAGCACGTGGACAACATTGATAAATGTCAAAGTATCCACACTGGATGTGAATCAATATGTAGATGAAATAACTAACCTGTGAGACTTTAAAGCTCAATAGTACGTTGAAGTAACACCCACAAGAAAAGCGTTCAAACATCAAAACTAAGTATCTTACTTATTTCCCTAAAACTATAGCATTTCAAGCAAATATATTTTAAGGGAAATTTTCCACCATAACCATCTTTATACCATGTAAGTTGTGTGCAAATCTGTGAATATTTACATTTAAAATTTCCAAGAACAAATCAGCGCATGGATGTCTTATCCTTGAATTGCTTCCGACTCATCAAAAATTAAGTTGTATGGGTGCAAGGGCAACCTAGTAAACAGGTTGCAGTCCTGACTCTTCACGGAGGCACCATGCCCCTGGTCATTGCCTTAAGCCTGGTTCAAACTTCCTGTGAATGCTTCGTGCGAAGCAAATTGGACGTCACAGCTCTGTTTTCGCTGCGAATTGTTCGTTGCCAATTTGTGGCGTCCAAATTTGCATCGCATTCACATTCACAGGAAGTATGAACCGGGCTTTAGCGCCCCTTGAAATGGTACAGTATAAATTAATTTCCTCATTTATGTGCCCTTTACCAAGGAAAAACTATCTTGCCCTTTCAAGAATGAAGTATCAGGATTGGCAACAGGTGATTTTTCAAGGTTACAAAATTCAAACACTGTTTTCAAACACCTAAAAAAGATAAGGGGCCCAATTTTACAGAGCTGCTTAAGCTAAGCACAACATAATTATGCTTACCGGAATACGGTTACCAGCCAAAGCCACATGTACTATCTGTAACTGGTATCCCTGCTAATTTTTGCTTTAGCATAAAATTTTTCAGCACTGTTTTCTGCTTAAACAAGCTCCACGGAAAATGGGCCCAGGTTTAGTCTGTCCCCTTACACCTACCTGTACACCAAACGTGCCTATGACAATGACAAGAAATGTTGGATTGGTGTGGATGCCAGAGAAGACGTTCCTCTCTCCGTGCACCTTCCTGGCATTGATCTCATTAAACACTTGCATCAGCACAAAGGTGTTGAAGATGATAGTGAAGTGAACAGTTGCCGGGCCAGTGGGACCAATCGTTGAACCGTCGTCGATGTCGAATAAAGCAGGACCTACGACACAAAATATACATTGATTTAAGAGATGTTATGTCTGATATAATGTGGTTACATTTAACATTTCAGTAAAATATATTGAGGAACAATAAACAGAATATTGATGTTTCAAATTGCATCTTACAAATTAATACATCCTATTGCATCTATTACAATACATCCTATTGCATCTATTACAATACATCCTATTGCATCTTACAATACAACATCCTCAGATCATTTCACTCCCATGTTTAAGAATTCCCAATCCCACTCCCCTTAAAAGCTATAAAAAGTAGTTCAAAATAACAACATTAATTAATTCTACCAGCCAAAAAACCCCCAAACCAAATGAAAACTAGACACTACAGGAAAATCAAACCCTATGACACAAAAAACACACCTGAAGTATTTACTAAAGTTACTAAGTACCTGTTGTTTAGTATGGTTTCACCCTTATACCCATATGTCACCAAACATGGTCGATGTCTAGCAGTTAAACATCTGTTAAACCCAGGTCCTAGGTTCGAATCCCACCTGAGGATTTTATTATTTCCTGCAGGACTCGGAAAGCAGGACTTATCACACATTGGTGCAAAAGTGTAAAACCAGAATATTATTCTTTTATCCCCGACGCAATTATTACATCTACTAATATACCAGTTTGCCTTTAGCAAAATCTCCTACAAATTCAAGTTTACACAACAATTGTTGATGAACATTTTGATAATATTACTGGTGGTATTTCATACCATCATCACTTTTCAACCAGTAAAGACCTCGTCCGAATCAAGTGACTTTGGCTACGGCTACGGCTGTTGACTATGGCTGCTTAAGCATAGAATATTTCTTAAAAAATTTTGCTAAGCAGAAATGAGCAGGATACCAGTCACAACTTGTACATGTGACATGGTAGTTTGGCTGGTAACCTGATTCTGGTAAGCATAATTCCGTTGTGCTTGGCTACTTTTTGTGCTTAAGCAGCTCTAAGAAATTGGGCCCCAGCCTTTCCAGCAATCCGGCCGCAGCCACTGCTGAAAGCATCAATCCGGCCACAGCCGTAGTTTGCATGATGAAGTTTGAATAATGTCTAAAATGCCAGAGGTGAATCTACACACACTAGCACATCAACAACTCAAAGTAATAGCTTCGGGGGACCACACAAGTAGATGTCCTGTCAAGTAGTGTCCTTCCTGGATGTCATGTCAGGACAAGTCCCTGGGTATATTTGCAGGTGTCTGCCTTCAGGGTACATGAACATTCAATTCAATTCAGTTCAAAACAACAATTATTTCCATACGTTTCTATGTCCATAATGTACATCAAATTGGATAAAGGAATACAACAATAATTTAATGATAGAAATCTTACATTATAGTCGACAAAACAAAATAACAGTAAATGGTGAAAAGTATGGGGGCTGTTCATAGTAAGCCGAGCCTGTAGAGAACAGCCTATACAGACAATAAGCATGATAAGCGAAAAGCACAAAAACGAATGGATAAGGAGGAAAACCAAACAAGCAATAAGGATGCGAGACGGAACAATCGAGACAGAGATAACAAGGAATAATGACAGCATGAAGTGTAGATGATTGTGGTAGTCACTACGTGTTGAGACAGGTTTAACGCTACTTCAAACACAACGTACAGCAGTGAGTATTCGTTTTTCTTCTTCAAGTTCTCAACTCATTGGTTCTTTCTCTGAACTGTTCTTAACCATAACCAAACAAATCTATGAAATGTTTGCTAGACGTGTCTGTTAGAAGGAGAGTTACAAATTGGATATGGATTATTTGTGACTGGTTCTGAAACCGTCGTGTGCCCGGGAGAAAGGCGTAAGGCTCTATGCCATTCTTCCAAGTACACAAAGTACTTGTTTCTAGTACCAGAAGGCCATAACCAAAATGCCAAGATGCTGTCAATTTTGTAGATTTGTTTTTTACTCAACAAGTATAGGAAAACTGTTTGGGAAAACAATAATAAACGAAACTTCATGGTTTTGTTTTAGAATTGTAGAATCTATAATAACAAGTGACACAGTGGAAAATGTCAATTCAGGCCATGAACTTTACTTTAACCCTTTTAGGTTGAGTGGAAGTACGTCAAACCTTGCGGCTATTTGACGGTGCTATGGGCATTTTGGTACAAGCTGCTTGAGGCCACTACCATCTCAATACGGTTAACATTCCTCTATCTACAGCAAATTAATAATACTGCATGTCACAGTTATCACTGGAAAGCTTTATTTTCACTGATACCAATAGAAACACCAAAATCTAAAAAATTAATAATAATAAAAACCCAAAATTTTGAGATGATTTTGTTAGAAAAAACCCAATATGTCGTTATGATTTTCCCTCCAACTCACCACCAAAGAGAATGACAAATATGACGATCAACTGGTATACAGAATGGCCCAAGATGGACTTGATCATAACTTTGGAGATGAGTGCTTTGGTGCGGCCGTACGGCCTCCGATTGAGAAGCGAAGGTGTGGGTAACTCTGTCGCGAGGGCCAGAGAGGCGAAGGAATCCATGATAAGGTTGACCCATAACATCTGGATGGCTCTAAGTGGGCTATCCTGTAAGGTCACAAGAGGGGGTAACAATAAACAAATATCAAGTTATAGTGCAGTTACCATAGATTTTCAGGGGTGAGAGTTAATTGCTGACAAACAAGTCTGAAACTAGGATCCAAATTGTTGAAATGATGGCATTTCCATGTTTTACTAACTCGTGGGGAGTTAGACTTTACAGAGCTTTTAGGAACAGTGTCCTCAGCATCAAAATCAGGATTCCTTTATATGTGGAAAAAATAACAGCTGGTTTTCATCCCCAGACTGACTTAAAAAGTCTAAATTCAGATAAAACTTTCTCATCCCTGGTGATTCTAAATTTGATCGATTTTAAAATGTGGCATTGGAAATGCTGGTATGCTTTTTACTCTCTTTGAACCAAGATAAGGTGCAGTAGTGTTAAGCTTGGTGACAACAATTGCTACTAGTATGCCTACAGCCATTAATGGTTCAAATCTGGCACATATTGCAACATTTTGAGGAACTTTGGAATCCTGCGTACATGGCACTAACGTGTGAAGGATAAAAAATTGCAAACTTTAATGGGCCCCCAACATTCAAATACTCATGAGATTTACAAAGTTAATATTCACCAACAATACTTTTATATGTAAACTGGACAGACAAAGTAATTTCTGGTCAATGTTTCCAAAAGACCATCCCTAGTGATTTCCAGAAAATATCAGACAAAATGTTGGATTTCAAATGCATATAAACAAACCTCCAAAATTCCCGGAAATAGCAGAGGGACCATCATACATCAAAACAAATTAACAGGTTTAAAAAAGTGGTCAGCTAATAAAGAAACTACAACAATTATTTTGCATTGGGCACCCAAATTTGCATTAGAAAAGGTAGAAAAACGACTTACATTGATAATACACGCCCCTGAGAATGCTACGACCACAGCGACTAAGTTAACTGTCAGCTGGAACTGTAAAAATTTAGAGATACTATCGTAGACATTACGTCCCCACATGACAGCTTTAACTATACTAGTGAAGTTGTCATCGGTCAGAATGATGTCGGATGCTTCTTTGGCGACGTCAGTACCAGCAATTCCCTAAAACGTGAATGAGTAGATGGTCTGGATGAATTAGCAAGAAATGGAAGTGTCTTTATCATAGTACATTTTGAGAAAATAGAATTAGCTGTTGCAAACTGCTTACCAACCAAAAGGACCTATGGTATTAATGCAACAAATAGTTATTGGCCTGACGTTTCGACCCAAGCAGAGAGAAAGACTCTGCTAGGGTCGAAACGTCAGGCTTTTTTTTTTGCAACATCAGGATGAAGAATATTTTTTAAGTGCTGTATAGACCATGTAACCTTTTTTACAAAAAGGGTAACATTGTACATTCCAGGGCATTTCCTGGCAGGCAAGATACTACACTGGTCATATGGGACACTCTGTATCATAACTACCACATAAATTCAAGAGTTATAAAATTAACAGCTCAACAAGTTTGGAGATGTGCCCCCTTTTCTTCATATCAAAAGTTGATAAAAATCAAACGGTGCAATCTCCCTTAAAATGTAAAAATTTTATGTTTTCATTATTGAGCTGTGAACAAATTGTGCCTGCAGGAAGTCAAGGCTCGGTTGCTCTTTTGCAAACATGTGAGGTCACAGGGTCTATACACAGTACTTTTGGAGTCCTGTAATTAGCAAAGGGTACTGAAAACAATTGATTAGACGTACTAATTGCTTCATGGATAGAAATCATCATTGTGGTTTGAGCTGGTCCTATGTCACCGGGCATCCTTGGCGGTACAGACCCAGGGCCCAATTTCATTGAGCTGCTTAAAGCACAGAAAGAAGCTCAGCACAACAAAATGATGCTTACCATAATAAGGTTACCAGCCTAACTACCATGTCACTTGTACAATTTGTGACTGGTATCCTGCTCATTTCTGCTAAGCAGCAAAAATCGTTAAGCAATATTTTCGGCTTAAAGCAGCTCTATGAAATTGGGCCCTGCTCTTTGAATGCAGGGGTCAAGGGTTTTGAAATGAACGAAAAACTCACCATGGCGAAACCGACATCTGCCTTCTTCAGAGCCGGTGCATCGTTTGTTCCATCACCCGTCACTGCTACCACTTCACGATGAGCTGATATTTTACTGTCGATAATTCCTTTGACTAGTGTGTGTTTGTCCGTTGGAGACGACCGAGCTAGTACTCTGAGGTTGGGCCAGACCTTATCCAACAGGCGTTGCTGGACCTAAAAGTGGAGCACGGATGTTAGGAATTCAAAAAATAACCGACTCAGCAGGTGTTGTTAATTTGTTTTCTGGATTTACTTCTGAATGTACAAATTGACTTGGGGTCGTTCACAGTTATCAACATTTTCACAAGCGTACAAACCGTACACTTTTTCAATACCCCCTCCCTCCCCCTAAAAGTGTACAAAGATTTGTTGGGTTTTTTTACACACTATTCTCCATAGAGATACTTGTATGTAAATAACATGCAAACCCTGATTATTACGTGCACAGATATAAGAAATATATAAAGAACGTACTCATCTTAAACATTTACATAATACCATAATTTCCTGCGTACAAAACGCGGCTTATCTGACTTTCAAAAGGTAAAAAATATATTTATAAAAAAAACACTGCGTGTCATCTAATGATGCAAAAAGGACCATGAAACCTATGTTTTTATATTTCAACATTTTTTTCCGAAAACGAAAGCGTATGGCGGGCATTAACCCCTTCCCTCCCAGCGTAGGCCTATGGTTTGTAAACTTGTGAAAATGTTGATAATTGTGACCGACCCCTTAGTGGAATAAGCAAGTAGGCGTCAATGTAGCTAAGCAATTCAATTATGAAAAACTATTGCTGCTTAGGTTACTTCAAAGATTATTATATGTTTAAACCTATCGTTCAAAACCTCTTGGTCACCTTTTGCTAGAATAAACTTTCACAGAAGAGTATGATCATACCTTTCCAGATATCTTTCTAGCTTCAAAAAAAAAGGAAAGAATGATTTTGTAATCTTCAGATATAATTTTATAGATACCTTTAAATTAGAAAATGCCCTTTATGAAAAAGCTGATGTTATTAGCTGTTAAGACACATAGAAAATGCACCCACCTTTCCGAATCGATCTCTAATTTTTCTGTTAAACTCTTTCCCTTCCATGACTAAGAATTCTTCACCGGGAGTAAGAATACCGCATTTGGTCGCGATGGAACGAGCCGTGTTTACGTTGTCACCCGTCACCATACGTACAGTGATACCAGCTTTCTGGCACTGGACGATAGCTGGCGGTACCTGAGCAGATATAAACAGAAATGTGATTAGAAGTAAATCGGTCAGAAAATGGCTATAAGGAGGACTGGGTCTTCTCGATTATTCCATCATTACAACCGATCAAATTCACCTGAAATCAGAACTAAAAGTTAATAAATAACATATCTGACATGTTGTGGCCAAGCGGTCTAGTTCACTGGACCCAAGCTCTAGTGTTGTCAGCAGCAGAGTGTGGGTTCGAACCCCGGTCATGACACCTGTGCCCTTGAGCAAGGCACTTAACCATAACTGCTTCGTAAAAAGTTGGGAAGGTAGTGTATCCTTCTCTACAAGCCAGGCTCCTAGTGGATGATACCATGCCTACATCCTTACGGACTGTGAAGGGGGTAACCCTGTTTCAGCCTCAGGAGTAGGTGACAGTTGATTTGGGTCAACAGCCCAGTGTAGTGTTCAGTGTAGCCCTCACCTTGAAGTGGCTGTCCCGCCTTGTGATGGAAGGCAATTTCTCATAAAAACAAAAATTTCAAAATAAATATCTACAAAAGGAAACCAACTGCAATACCTCTGTCCTGACGGGGTCCTCAATCCCAACAATGGCAACGCAGTTCAGATTAGTCATGATGCCATTCTCATCCTCCCAATTGACCTCTTCTCCAGCAGGGAAGTCACGATACGCTAAGGATAACGTACGAAGACCATCGGAGGCCATGGGTTCTATCACATTCTTGACAGTTAGTTCCTTGTCTTTGTTACTAAATGGCTGCAGCTGGCACTTAGAGTCCAAGATCTTTGTGCATCTGAGTCGAGATGATAATGAAAACATGTCTAAGATATGGACTTGTACATAGTACTGCAGGTAGGTGATGGGATTGCGCCTTTGATGATACAAGCATGGAATATGACACACAGCAGAGTGTTAGCCAGAGGGGTGTCTGGGTGTCTTTTGGACACCCTGTTTTATCTGTCAATGTATTGTAGGTGAACAATTTGAGTATGTTATGAGAAAGTTATTTGGGCTGTAGGGCCATTACAGATTTGTCCTTTGAAAAAGTATCAATAGAATAACAAGCAGTGGTAGCCATTTTTCAAATTTTTCAAATAGCTTGTTCTTATACCTATATTTTCTCACTCTGAAATGGCCCAATAACCAAATATCTTTCTCACGACATGCTTTTACTGTGTGCCAAATTCCATGCTTGTATGAAAAAAGGCATAATTCCCCCAAATATCTCCCCTATCTGTCCCACTATATAAGAAATTAATGCCTTACTTTCACTCTGACATCATGGTTACAAATACACCATGTGTCTGCATCACCAACAATATCGGCACCTGCCTTCATGTGGGATTCATCCAAGGTTGATTTAATAATAATAGTGGCTTCTTATATAGCACATATCCATCACTCAGTGACGCTCAAGGCGCTTTTAACGTTCATTATTTTCTGCAAGGTATTGTGGAGCTACGTTTTTAAAGTACATGTATGAGACCAAGTCCTTTACATAGCACCATGTAATGGTTTACAGGTGCTGTGGCGCAATATGCTGCCGATCAAACCAGGAACACCGGGGCGAAACCCTTCTCTTTTCGATAAGTGCACTGGGTTCTTTTACGTGCACTAAACAACACACGGGACCTACGGCTTAACATCCCATCCGAAGGACAAAGCATGTGGTTAAGTGTCTTGCTTAAGGACACAAGTGTCACAACTGGGATTCGAACCCACACTCTGCTGATCAGAAACACCAGAGCTTGAGTTCGGTGTTCTTATCTGCTCGGCCACGACACGCCACAATTTGGGTCACAGCCTTTATTACCGAATTAGCCACAGGACTTCATTACAGTGAAGCCATTTTTATTTCAATGCAGTTCAATTTCACCCAAGTGAGACTGGGATGAAAAAATAGTCAGGGTCCTTTTTTGCATAGTGAGAATCATTATTCATTATTTATTAATGCTAATTGCACACAGGGAACAAGAAGGGGGAGTTGCATAAAGGTCTAAAGATCTGAGCCATAAAAACAGAACCCAGAGAATGCTGAGCTCAATTGTCATCTGTGTCTACTGTGCACGCCCTCTATGTCAGCCGTGGACATAGACTATCAATACCATGTGACATGGCTGTGCGGCAAAATTAAGCTGAAATTTTCCATATAACATGTACAAATTGGGAAGCAGATGGGCACAGATAAACTACAAACACACACTTGTCCCAGTTATAATTCCATGACCTGTACTTACTTCTTCATAATGATTTCACTGGCTCCCTTGGAATATAACCGGTAGCCACCACCCTCCAGTGGTATGACGGTGCTCATGGACTTGCGTGTGGAGTTAAAGGTGTAGCAATGGACGTAACGCTCCACCGGCCACCGATCTCGAATAGTCTGATACTCTTGTTGAAGTTCAATAACCAGACCTAGGAGGGCACACTCTGTCTTGTTGCCGACCTGTCTAGAAAACTGACCCTCTTGTTCCGGTGGCTGTGAAAAAGTTAGGAATGAAAAGAGTAAAGTGACAAATACCAGTTTGTTTCCTGCTTACTTTTGAGGAATTCAATATTACAAAGAGGTATTAGGTTTTTAACTAAACAAGTGAAGTGAAATTTGTCTACATTAATTACAGCCACTCAATTGAACTGATGAAGTTTTTTTAGTTTTTTTAATATAAGAGCCATTGTGTACAATAGCCAAAACGACCTTTTGAGCAGAGTCTAAGGGCGTATCCAAATTGGTGGCTATGGTTACGGCTACGGCTGTTGCTAAGGTTGTTGCTAAGGACGTCCAACACTTCAACGCATGATGACGCGGAAATCTTGCCGAAGCTGTAGCCGCCAATACGGACAAGGCCAAACACTTCACTGACTTTGGTACAAATTGAGGCAATTGGTGGGCGCTGCCATTTCAGCTGTATTGCATATTTCATCTTTCATACAGTATTGATACTCTATGTCTACAGCTTACACGAAGGGCGTACACACCAGATAAAAGACGACAATTGAGCTCAACATTCTACGTGTTCTATTTCCATGGTACAGAAATACTATGCAAAAGCACTTTATAAAGTATGTGGGTTTTGAGGCATTGCATGGTGAGGTATCAATGTATATTCAGTTTGTGGTAACACCATATATATCTACTTTGCTGTGTAGATTTTTTCTTGAGAACTTGTCTTGTTATTTATTCTACTGCTGTGGAATAGATTTCGAAATTCGGGAGACCTCTCAGTTCTGAAAAGAACTGTCCTGCTGTACTACACATGGGGAGGTAGGAAATTTGCCGGGACTACAACGTTTGATTTGTGGATGAAGGGGACTTCTCATTATTAACTTCACTGTCGTGGAGTGAGTTCTTAATTGTGAGCTCTTAGTAATCTTCACCATAAAAGTTTTTTTAGTTTTTTTATGAAAAACTTTAGTCAGTATTTCTTTCAACTTACCAGCAATCTGGAAGCATAGCTGCTATTAACAGAAATGCCTTCCGACAATAGATGTATCAAGTCCGCACCAAGCTCCTCATAGCTTGGTATCGTCTTGTATACATTCATGCCCGTGTACATTTGGACTACCGTCATCCGGTTGGTGGTCAGGGTACCGGTCTTATCTGAGCAGATAGCAGTGGCGTTCCCCATCGTCTCGCAGGCATCAAGATGCCGGACTAGGTTATTATCCGTCAACATTTTCTATAAACAAAAGATGATTTTTAAGAGTTAGATCTACCATTTGATAATGCAAGTATCACTGTTCGGTTGTTCGGGTTACGGGACTACAGAAGAAATACACGTTTTATTGTTTTTCTTTTTGCAAAACCTGGTGATGAGAAACTGCAGCTGTCCAAAAGAATTAGGCCCAACTTTGTATTTTTTTCTTAAGCTTTCTGGTCCTCATGTAGCACTGTGCACTGAATTGTTTGCGCTGATCCTCTAAAACCCTTAATCCTCTTGGTAAGTGTAGACGTATTGGAGCCGGAAGTGCATGTTCATTTATGTTCATTGACATTCGTTTACACTGCACTTCTGGCTCAAATACGTCAGAATTGCCAACAGGATAAAAAGTCATTTGCATGTTTTAAAACATGATATAACATCTAAGAGCAATCAAATCCAACAAGAAACAATTAAAAGTGAGGTAAAATCCCAATCGCGGAAATATTGCAGAGCTCCAACATTTGCATCTTAAAATCAGGGAGATTTTATACAACAATCAGGGAGATATTTAGAATTACATTTAACATGTTAGGGAAAAAGTTTCCATAATCAGGGAGAGTTTCAAAATTTGTTCATCCGAACATGAAAAGATTGGGGATTTTTTTCAGGAAACTTTCTGCAGAATCAGGGAGAGTTGGCAGATCTGATATTGCAAAATATTTATGATGAAAGACCTCGGGAAGTTAGGGGCGTGAGAGAGAGCCTTCTTAGGCCCCAAATCCAAGATCCACTTGGGAGCATGGAAGGTTGCCCAAGACAACGTTAAGAGGTTGTTGCGGCCTTAAAGGCACTGTACACGTTTGGTAATTACTCAAAATATCTATTAGCATAAAAACTGACTTGGTAACGAGCAACGGAGAGCTGTTGATAGTATAAAACATTGTGAGAAACGACTCCCTCTGAAGTAACGTAGTTTTTGAGAAAGAAGTAATTTCTCACTAAAATAATAAAAACCTCTTGCAAGAAGTTTTTATTCCTATCTGAAAGCACACAAATTTGTACAACAGGGGTGTTTTTTCTTTCATCATTTTCTTGCAACTTCGATGACCAATTGAGCCCAAATTTTCACATGCTTGTTATTTTATGCATATGTTGGGATACACCAAGTGAGAACACTGGTCTTTGACAATTACCAAACGTGTTCAGTGCCTTTAAGATCCTCCAGGGACGAGGAGAATAGTCAGGTAGGTAAGCCAAACATCAAGGGGTTGAATATCAGGGAGTAACAACCTCACCTTGACGGAGTAGGCCAGAGATATAGTAACAGCCAATGGTAGACCCTCTGGTACAGCCACTACCAGGACAGTCACACCAATGATGAAAAAGTTGACAAAATTTTGAAGATGCTTCGTATTCCACGATTCCTTGTCGATACCGTAGGTGGTGATGCAGAAACGAATGATGAGGACGAGGGTGGTTAGAACAGCTATGGTGCAACCTAGGAAAAGAAGAGATGATAAATACAAACTCGTCATCATCAGTATAGCTAAAAGATTGTTATTTCAATATGTGCTTTATTTACTATATTTTTTGATAATCATGATTTTTCATTTCATTTCATTTATTCCAGTTGTGAAGCCAAGGACTCTCAGAAAAGTGAACTTAATCACTGTACTAGCCAAGAACCCAATGGAGAGAAGACAAGGAAGGAAGTTTCAGTTTTAGATGTGGGAGGAAAACCCTAGAGAAATATTCCAGGAAAAAAACCTTGCAATCAGGTAGGGACTGAAAACCACATAGTGCCCCTGGCGTGATTCGTACCGGGTCCTAGAGTTGGAAGGCGAGGAAAGATACCACTACGCCAACCCGACCACCTGACCACGATTCATCACTTTATCCATTGAAATACATAGCGGTGGCACGATGCCTAACACCAGTATGACTTTTGCGTTTTCAAGAAGTGAAACATCTCAATGAACACAGCGCTCTGCATGGCACGTCTAATTTTGTTTTCCTTTTTAATGAAGGGACAAACATGTTCAGGAACTAATCAAAACAATTGCAAGAATAAAACATTATGACAGTTCTACATGACTGGACACGTCAGCATTTTTTTTTTTTTTTTTACATTTGTATAGAAAAAATAGTGAGCATTCTTCGAAACAGCAGTTTGAAAAAGAGATCAACTGCAAACGTGTTTTCTCAAAACACCAAGTAAGACTGGTTGGCTGCGCAACACAATCCATCAAAATCAAACAGTAACTTGGAATAGATTGGGAAGTAATTACTAGTAGTTTAGAGTCACCTACATAGTACAACTGGTGGGCTGTATGACACAATCCATCAAACTCAAACAGTAACTTGGTATGAGAATAATAATAATTAAAAATAATAATAATATGTAGTTCTTATATAGCGCTTTATCACACCCGCAAGGTATGTGGAGCTCTGTTTTGAAGTATGAGACCTATTCCTTTACATAGCACCATGTAATCATTACAAGGTGCTGTGGCGCAATATGCAGCCAATAAAACCAGGAACATCGGAGCGAACCCCTTCTCTTGGCGATAAGTGCACTGGGCTCTTTTACGTGCATTATACAACACACAGAACCTATAGCTATACGTCCCATGCAAAGGACTCAGCAATAATGGTCTTGCTTAAGGACACAAGTGTCACGACTGGGATTCGAACCCACACCCTGCTAATCAGAAACACCAGAGCTTGTGTCCGGTGTTCTTAACCACTCGACCACGACACGCCATGATCCATGATTGGGGGAGTATTCATTGAAGCTCACCTGCATAACCAATCTGGATAGCTAGCTTTGTGAGTTTGCCCTGCAGGACAGACTTGCCCTCCATTAGATTGGACTCTTCCTTCTCCTGCAGCATAGCTTCCTTCTCCGGGTTAGGACCACGGCTGTTGGCAGCCCCTGTTGCTGATTCATCAACGTTGTTGCCATCTGCTGGTACTTTGACAACCCCTTCAGGAGGAAACAAAGAAAATCCTCATTAGTGATTGTGACAGATTCAAAGCTTCAGGGGTAAAGAGTCATTGCTGAGAAAAAAAGTCTGCAACTTGGATGCAAAGTTTGGGAGGTACATTGAAATGATGGCATTTCCATATTTTGATAAACCCCTGGGGTTGTAGATTTCAAGAAGCTTTTGAGCAAAGTGTCCTCAGCATTAGAGTAGTAGATCACAGAGCAGGATTCCTTTTCATCTGAAGAAAAATGACAGCTCATTATTTATTTTTCACTAAGCAGACATAAAAAAGGTCTGAATTCAGATACAAGTCTGACATTTCTCATCCCCGAAGCTTAGCATGAAAGAAGTGGGACCTAAGAATAGTCTAGGGCAGTCTCGAGTCCCGACAGCCGACAGGGAGTCATCACAACATTGGTTCAAATCGCGGTCAAGTCACTTATGCTAATCGAGCAAGTCGTATTAATCGCTCTCATCACTCAGGAGTAAAAGGGGTTCCTGAGACTGTCAATGAAAATGCAAAACAAAGCAGGGCACAATTTCATGGTTCTGCTTACCGCGGAATTCTGCGCTTACTTATCATATAATTATGTGCTACAAGGGCTCCGTAAGCGCAGAAGTCTGCGGTAAGCAGAGCCATGAAATTGGGCCCAGGTCAATTTGGGAAAGATAATTTAAATATGGAAGCCTCCAGGGCCCAATTTCATAAAGCATGTCAGCACAAAAACTTGCTAAGCACAGAAAACTCTTGCTTAGGAAAAATAGGTTACCAGCCAAAATATCATACAGTTACCTTTGCTGTGACTGGTACCCCACTCATTTCTTGCTTAGCAAAGAAATTTGCTGAGCAGAATTTTCTGCTAAGCAAAGAAATTTGCTTAGCAGAATTTTCTGCTAAACAGCTTTATGAAAATGGGCCCAGGACTTAGGCTACATGTAGCTACACTGCAGGGGCACATAAAAAAGGGCCTAAAATTTACAAAAAGTCCAATTGAACTCTCAAATGAAAAGAAACAAAGACAAATATCAGCGTATAAGAAGTACAATGTACGTAAATGTCGTTTTCCATTTTTGTCTACGATTACCTCTATCGGCAACACACCGACTTCCCTTACCTCTATCGGCAACACCATCTTCTGCTTCATTAGGCTTTTGACCTTTGACATCAAGTAGCAATGAGAAGATTTGACCTGTTTGTGAGTTGAGGCCAACTGCTGTTACTACCATCTTACCACTCCCCTCCAAAACATGGGTTCCTGTCAAATAAACGTGAGCATACAGCATTTAGAGGGGGGGGGGAACTTCAGATCTAAATATCACAGAAAACTTTCCCACAATGTGGAAATTTTCCCCAAAATACACTTGAATCGAATAAAAAAACAATATGTCTAAAAAAAGAAGAAGTAGGTTTCACACTAGATCATAAAGGTTGACAACTTATCAAAAATTATTTCTCCCTGATCCTTTGTCAAGTCTGCACAAAAACAGAAGGAACAGGCAGTATCTCAACATAGTTACCACAATTTAGTCAAATGACTCTAACTTAATCATCTGATTACTGAATAACAGGATTTCTAATTAACCACTGTGTTTACATTACAGTTTGATATCAATATAAATTCCAAGGCCTTGTAACTGTTACAATTTGATTTGCCCGGTAATTAAATGGAGTTGATAAAAGTGGCTTCATGAGAAATCAAATGAATAGAAATGTGAAGTGCGCACGCATCATCGTGTCAGTGCATAAACGTTGAATCTCCTAAAATAGCACATACGTTACACGCGAGTTTTGAAATTGGCAAAAAGTCATATCTCGCTTAAAGTAGCCCGGACAAGTACGCGCCAAGATATGAAAAACAATTCAACAAAATACAATAATAAAAATACTGAGTTCTTCCTTTTATAGCGCTTTATTACACCCGATGGGCGTATCAAAGCGCTCAGTATTTTGTTTCCTGCAAGGTATGTGGAGCTACGTTTTTGAACCTATTCCTTTACATAGCACCATGTAATGGTTTACAAGGTGCTGTGGCGCAAAATGAAAGGTCTTTGAGATCTTTTTCTATTTGTACAGCAGCAACTCAAGAATCCATTGGGCAGTGATGGATCATCGTCCACTAACCCTGTAGAGACCCTAACGACCATCAGCGACTTTTACCGAAATGCCCATAGCGGCAGGAATTGACCACGGAATCTGACCTCGTTCTATGCAACAAAAGTGGTCATAGTAAATGTCAATGTCTTCTCACGTTCGCCAAGTAAACATACTATCAATTATTTCTAAAGCAAACTAAATTTCTGTTTCATATTATTTATTTATTTATTTATTTATTTTTTTTATTTGTTTAGCCTTTGAGAAAGACTCTGCTAGGGTCGAAACGTCAGGCCATTTTTTTATTTTATACCATAGGTCCTTTTGGTTGGTGAGCAGTTTGCAACAGCTAATTCTATTTTCTCAAAAATAATAATAATAATAAATCTGACATGCCAGGGATTATAGCAGAGCTGCCAACATTTGCATCTTGCAATCAGGGAGATTTTGTACAACAATCTGGGAGATATTTAGAATTACATTCAACACAAACAGGGAAGAAGTTTCCATAATCAAGGAGGTTTTCAAATTTGTTCATCAGAACATGGAAAGATTGGTTTATTTTCAGGGAACTTTCTGCAGAATCAGGGAGAGTTGGCAGTTCCATTATGGTAATGAATACAGAGAAACACATTGTCTCTGAAGTATTAAGACGAAGGAGAAAAAAATAACAAAACCGTCATGGTTTTGTGTTATATTTGAGATACATGTAGATCTATACTAGGATTAAAACATAAAATGATTCTTGAATACCTGAGAGTAGTGCTGGGTCTTTTTCAACACTCTTTTTGATGGCATCGGATTCACCCGTCAATGAGCTCTCGTCGACTTTGAGGTCATTACTCTGTATAACAATACCATCGGCTGGTAAAAGGTCACCTAGAGAAGGCAGCAAACATCAGAAGTTTTCAAACATATATATGCAGGCATGAGAATGGGCGATGATGAAAAATCCGGAAAAAAATCCGGAAAAAATCTAACGCTAAAAATGCATGTCCGGATTTTGGGCAATATCCGGAAATTGGGCAACGTCACCAAGCGTCGGCGCCGCACTCAGTGGTTGAACCATGCATATCCTACCTCCATGGGTCGAGTTAGTAGGAGTAAAATACTCAAAAAACAATAATGAAATCATAAAAAATGCTAGACGTATCTTATCTCAAAAAGCTCACAAAAAATGTGAGACGGTTTTGCAGACATCGACGATACTCACACACGTGCGTAAAAAAGTCTAACAATGCGCGCGCATCCATACACCGCGCATTGTTGTCAGTAGACTTCCCAAAGTCTCCACACATGTTTCTTTGCTGCAGCAGTAAACATATTACAGTCAAACAATGAATAAACCGCACGGTGATTGAAGCGAGGAATGAAAGAAGTCTACACATATCTATTGATCTCGCTGCATACGCGTTGCACATGGAAGCCGGGCGGCAATTGTGTACGTGCCGTTTTTCACGAACGGAGTGTCGATCCGCGGTATGATTTTACAAAGGTAAATTTACAATTTCTGATTTAAAGACGAGAGATTAGCGAAATATAAATGCATTCCCCCAACACCCTACCCCCAAATTTTATATCAAATTCACATTGAACTCAGAGACCACATATTTTGAAGTGAAAAATCTGGAAATCCGGAAAAATCCGGAAGATTCTCATGCCTGTATATGTATTTGTTTATTTCTGGCTTGTCCTGTGGAAATCTTTTAGTGAAACACTTGTTTTTCAAAGGTGCCCAGCAAATACAAACATTCATTGACATAAATAAAAACAAAATAGAAAATTGTATGAAACATCACCAAAATATTATTAACAATACTGGGTTCTTATATAGTGTTCATGACACCCCTTGTGGCTTATCAAAGCACTCATTATTTGTTTTTCCACAGGATAAGCAGAGCTATGTTTTGAATTATGAGACCCATTTATGTAGCAGGACTTCTAATGGTTTACAAGGTGCTGCGGCGCATTCAGCAGCCACTGCCAGAAACATCGGGGCAATCCCCTTCTCTTGGCGAGAAGTGTATCTGGGTTCTTTTATGTACATTTGCACAACACACGGGACCTACCACTTCACGTCCCATCCAAAGAAAGATGAGTAGAAAAGTTACATCGAGTTACTTACATAATTGAGTCCTAAATGTACATTATGTTACATTATGTATCACATTGATGCACTTCCATAAAGTGAACACTTTCAACAAGTTCAAATCCTACTTGGTATGGACTGTGCAAGATTCAAACGTACATGTATTTGAACACTGAACTGCATTGTGATTTTGCTTCCGTCACAAGTTAAAGCAATGTGCATGGGCACCCACGGTTCCCGAAACTGTTTGAATATACATGGTACTTCTTCTTAAAAACACTCACCATATCTAATCATACAGACATCACCGACTACAATTTCAGTAACTTTGACTAATATGGCTTCCCCGGCTCGTATGACGGTGATTTTGTGCTCAGACTCGATCTTGTTCTGCAGCCCTCGGAATTGTCTCTCCTTGGACCAATCGTTGAATGCTGTGACTAAGATGACAACGATGACTGCCAGGAGGATGGCTGCTCCCTCAATCCACTGGGCTTCCGTCTCCCCTGCTTCATGGGATGATGATGATGCTGGAAGGTCAGTAAGAAAAGAAGGATGGAATGTTAGGGTTAGGGTTTACTCAGTGTCTGCACAAAACCTCTGTGGCCTACGGCTGTAATTATAGCAAAAGCGTTTTTTTAGATTCAATTTCCATTCAGACTCAACTTTAAATCCAACCTTCTTATATGTTGAGCCTGACCCAAAAATTAAACATGTATAACCAAAGCCTATAGATATACTCTAAAGCATTAGCCTTGATAATAATCAAAGAATGTAGTAAACAAAAACTCAAATTTGAATTTGAAATGACTATAAATCAAAACATCATTCTGTGTTACCCTTTGAAAAAATAAAGCATAAACAGCTACAAGTGTATATGAATAAAAGAAAACAACGTCTTCACATTCACACAATCTTCAATGTTAAGATCTTGGCATTGTCCATATAATCTACCTCACTTTCTCATTTGCCAGTGAAACTGACATCACCCTACACGGCAAAGGACTGTGATCAATTCTAGAAAGTTAACACGAGCGAGCGACCCTTTCTTTAATGTGTGTTTGGTCTACACAGCCAAAAGGCCTGTATCCATTGCTCTGATGGATGGCCCGGCTTATCTCACTCGATGATGATGAATGACATATTGCGGTCTAGATAGGGACACAGAGTAATGGAGACTAGATTGCTGTGGACACGATCTTCCGAGGAAGTCCATCTAACTTTTTAAGAAAGAACACACACACACAAAAAACCACCTAAGACTTTCATTGGCAGTTGGCTTTCATTGCCACGGGGCACTGCATTTCAACCCTACGTCCCCCAGGTTGAGAGATACATTTACTAAACTGACTATATTAATATCAGCTCAGGAAAGTCACACATTTTTTGAGCAAAATGAAATTGAAAACCTTGTCAGAGGCTCACACCTACACATGTACATGTACACAATTAGCGCCTGGAACACACTGAAAACAATTTTTCACTCAAGAGTTTAAGGTACTCGATTGTATTCATTTGAATCAAGTCGTCTACATGTACACTGTAAAGCAAAAAATAAATTGCTGGGGACCAGTCAAACAAAATGAACATCACAACATGACATTCTAAAAGCTGGTAATCTACTGTTGCTTAGCACACCTTATGTGAGCTATGCAGGCTCTAAAGATGTAAGCTTCAAATTCTCAGCGTTCTCTGCTGACCTTTTCACACTTGAGTTGCTAACCCTGGCAAACTCCCGGGAAATAGCATATCCCGGGAAACAGCTGCCCCATAGCTGGGAGTAGGGTAAAGCGAGACCACACCAGGGTTAGCATATTGGGTTTTCATTTTCCCCAGGAAAATTGCTGCAAGTGTGGAGCAAGTGTGTGGTTGTAGTGGAGTTGGAACTCCCTAGGCATTTCCTGTGATTTTTCGTCCTTGAAATTTACTCTGTAGGGCCTAAATGATCATCAAACTCTGCGCCTTATCACAGAGGTAAAAAGAACGCACCTCTACGTACATGCATTGTATGACAACCACACCTGAACCAAAAGAAAAATGGGTACTTACAACTGGTTGGTAAGAAAGCAAGTCCTAAGGAGATGAAAGCTGCTACGACAAGCATGATAAGGGTAGCATCTTGAACAGCCTCCCACATCAGCCGAAAGAAGGACTTGGGTGGCTTGGGAGGGATTTCATTCCGGCCATATTTTTCTGTCCTTCGGTCTAAGTCAGCTTTCATGCCATTGTTACCGCTTATACCTGTTGGTAAACGAGACAGATCAATGTAATGGTTCTGCTTTTAGCCCAAGCATGTTAAGGGAAAAGAAGGGTTGAATGTTAATCTAGGGTTGAGTGGTTAGAAAATGTTTTACATCAGTTATCAGTTTCAAACTAGGACCATAATTGAATTGGAATGCTACAACCCTTGTTTTACAGGTAGCTGCATGATTATTAACTAGCCACCAAGCCTATCTCACTTGGTTCCTTCTATTAAGGTGTTTGAAGATGCAGCCCAGCATTCTGTAAGTTCTAACCCATACGCCCCACATGTAGCTATACCTAGTTGCGGAATAGAATGCTATTCCAACAGGTTTTTCCCATCAGCTGTACATCTCCTCAGAGTGATCTGGGCCCAATCATAGAGCTGCTCAAGCAGAACATTCTGCTTAACAATGTTCTGCTAAGGAAAAACTAAACAGGAAACAAGTCACAGATGGTACATATAAGATCTGGTATTTTAGCTTATTCTGGTAAGCAAAAGTGTTTTGTGCTTAGCAACTTTCTGTGCATTAAATGCTCTTTGAAATTGGGCCCTGGTCTCTTTCAAAAGGAATCATTGCGAATGTGAATTCCTATCGTCAGCTTTCCATAGTAATGCAGAGCTGCCAACATTTGTATCTTGCAATCAGGGAGATTTTGTACAACAATCATGGAGATTTTTAGAATTACATTCAACATAATAGGGATAACGTTTCAATAATCAGGGAGATTTCAAATTTGTTCAGCATAACAAAGATTGGTTGATTTTCAGGGATCTTTCTGCAGAATCAGGGAGAGTTGGCAGATCTGATAATGTTGGGTTCCCGCTTTTCTTGTTGCCCTGTACCTTGAGAGAGGCTCTTGGCCCTGTTCAGGGCAAATTTGCATAAAAAAAATGTCCTGGTTATGTCATAAATATAGAATCTTTCTTTTACAGAAACGCTCTCACACGTTTGATTTGATTTGAAGTGCCACTTTACTCAAGATACTAGTGACCTTACCTCTCATAAAATGAATTCCTGAATCTCTAAAGGCGAGGTTTGGCAAGACCACGGATAAAAAAGTTCTCTCAGATATGTTACAAATTCTTTTTGTAATTTTGTACCTTTGTAGTTTTGGTGCCGTTGCCCTGGTTTCACTTAAAAGTCTGCAAGGACAACACCACCATAGCGCTTAGAAACATAGCATTAAGGGCGGTATAAATGTATATTATTATTAATATTATAATGAGTAGGGTAGATGGCCTTAGCTTTCGATCCAGACCGGACCTTCTTCAGAGGCATAAAACAAGTACAAACAAATACATATCCATTTATAGAAAAAGAGAGGGGAAAGGGATTAAGGGAAGGATCCAGAAAGAAGCGGGAAAATTATAGCCAATCAAAGTTTCTATTTTAGAAACAATTGGTGGCTATGAACCAATAGGAGTAAAGTGTATTATTATGTATTTGCTACAAATGAAACGCATAATGTACAACTTCTCCAAGCCATGAACAAAGGCGCATGCAATACTAACAGGTTGACATTTTTTAAGTTACCTCAAAATGCCAGTAAATTTAATACATACTAGACCCTAGGTTTATCATAACACAATGGCAGCAGACGTGCATAAATATATCCATTACTGCACCAGCAACTATCCAAACACTTTTACAGCGCCGTTTGTCCTTGACTGACTTGGTCTTTCTACACAGAGTGATGGCAACGTGTCAAGAGCAACTGCAGGTGAAAAACTAGTAGTCGGCGAAAACGCGAGTACATGTACGGTGACAGTAATTAAATCACAAATTTGTGAGACTGACATGTCTGATTGGTCCATGAGGCAGTGTGTTGACTTCACTTGAATAACATGGTATGAGTTCCTCATACGTTCTTCAACGCAACTGGAAAACAGTTTCAAACTGTTGTTGATTTTTCGTGATATTATTCATCTGAAGCGATTGGAGTGGCAAATTAATTTTGAACCGGACAAATTGCCAATTAAGCCGATGCAGATTTTTCACAGGCAATCTCGAATTGCTTTACTCCGTTTTCTACAAATGGAATGATGTTTTTCAGGACAAGTGAATTTTAGAAACCCCCATATTTTTCAATCGGCTTAGTGGCTTTCCACTCAATATTTAGCTGACTGAGATATGCCTCTGTTTCGTAATGCATGTACCTAAAGCCCTATTCACACGGGGCAAATTATCTATAGGTAACTTTAGAGGCAACCAACTGCACTACGTGTAAATGTGTATGCAAAAGGAACACACTGACAGCACAAGAGATATTTTGCTAACAGTGTCTTACTCCATGTACCTCCAAGTAAATTATTGGTAAATTTCAATGTGAAGGTCTTTTCTTCGTAGAGATTGCCTGGACCTGGTTGCCTTTAAATTGCCTCAAGTAACATGACCTTCACAGCACCTACAATATATCATGCATTCCTTTCTCTTCCCCTTGCAAGCATTGCCATTGCATATGACGTTACAAACTCAAACAGCGCCCTCACCAAGGTCAAAGGAAGACCAATCATTGGCCGATACTAGTTGTGCACGGCAAGGTCAGCACGTGCAACAGTGGTCTACTGGCGCTAGCTAAAACACCTGAGGACCAGTCAAAATTTTCTCCAAGTGGTCGGGCTGGCCAGTTCAGTATGGACTTGCGAAAAAAGCTGGCGGACTAGTGAAACAATAAGTTATCTGGGCCCAATTTCAAAGAGCTGCTTTTGCAGAAAATATTGCTTAACAACTGTCTGCTTAGCAGAAATGAGCAGGATACCAGTCACAAATTGTACACGTGACATGGTAGTTTGGCTGGTAACCCGAGTCTGGTAAGCATAATTTTGTTGTGCTTAGCTACTTTTTGTGCTTAAGCAACTCTATGAAATAGGGCCCTGGTCCTGCCGGCAAGTCACTGCAAAAGTTAAGGGCAAACCCTGACAGTGCAGTCCCCTTTCCATTGCTTATCCTCAACAATGAAGCAAAAGCAAAGGGAGGCTGTAGAAGGCACTGTGCAAAGTTACATGTACATCAGACAAAATCAAACAGACTGGTGCCTCTTACCATGTGTTGGCGACGTGCGCAGCTTTGAACACAGTCCTATACCGTCCGTGTACTTTGTCTTAATTGTCTTGGCAAGCTCTGCCTTTCTTATTTCCATCAGCTGCCGTAGCTCGGCAACTGATATGGTAAGTGCCAGACCATCATCTGCTTCATCTGCCATATTGCTATACATTACCTAAGACACCTGTAGATAAGGAAAACAAAATAGAAAAAAACAAAAACAGGTTTAGAAAACAAAACAAAACAAAATCAGAGGTAAGACGTCTGGTCTAGCATGGCAAAGGTCATGGGTTTGAATCCCACTTGGGTGATATACCTGTAGTTTTTTTCACAGGACTCGGGGGAAGTACTGACTAGTACTGAGTGTACAGTGCTTAACACAAATCGGTGTACGGGAAAATAACCAGACACAAAACAAAACCAAAACTCTTTCAGGAATAGAAATACTCTTTAAGTGATAGTTGTATTTCTTAGAATTTGAGGGAAAGATCTGTGGTCTTTCTCCCAGATACATGTGCACAAAAATAGAAACAAACTCACACACTTCACTTCACTTCACTTGTAAAGCCATGTACATAAATATAATGTACCTGTAGATAGTTTGTAGTAGGTTAGTATTCAGTTCATTGCCAAAGAGATTTCATTCTTGTTTTTTCCCAACAGAGAACAACATGGCAATACAACTGGATAGTGAGAAATGAGATTTTTAGCTAATGTACACATGAGAAACACTGGGACAAGAAACATCTGACTCGCTGACTTGTCTTCTGCTTTGCTCGTCTTTCCAACATTGTACATTGAATGTGCAATCTGAAGAGTACCTACATACATGACATATGCCTCATGTCACATACACACATCAATTTATTGCCATCAATGTGAGGACTTTCCTTTGTCCCTCTAACTTGACACTCTCCATAGACTATAAGCGCACCAAAAAATACATAAAAATACAAAGGATTCCAAAGTGAGGACAGCATTGTCCCTTTTGTGTTCCTTTGTTCTACTGTCCCCTCTCTTCTGATAATACCATGACATGTACAATATGCACAACACACACATTGTACATGTTATTAATAATAAAAATAATAATAATAATAAAGAGAGATTTATGAAGCGCAAACAGTTGCGGACCAGTTCCGCCTCGAGGCGCTGAATACAAGCAAAAAGGATTAAACAAAAAATAAATAAATATTAATGATAATTAAACAATTTTACGACAAATTACATCTGGACCAGCCAAATACACAAATTAATTAGATCTGTCTTATCACATGGAACTTTGCACCCTGAATTTAAAAAACACTCCATTAAAATTAACTGCATATTAATCACGATGGAAAATCTATTGAGCCTATATGGACACATAAATTATCCTCAATATGGAGACACTGTACAGTAAACCGTGGCCATGGATCAACCACGTCAGTTCAACATGTCCAATCTTCTTGGTGGATTGAGTTCCCACTAACAATGGAGACTAATGTACTCATTTTTTTGTCCACGGCTCATCAATAACTGTTTTTGTTTTTCCAATTGACAAGGAAGAGGAGTGGAAAGAAAATCCCCCGAGACTAAAAGGAACTTCAGCGTGTTTGCATTCACCCTCGCAGTCTGTATTGTATATTCCTTGCCTGCAGAAAGGGACAATTGAGCTGCTGCATTCTTTAAAAGGCACAATCAATGAGGATGCATCTGAAGCCATAATTTCAACAATTGTCTCCTCCCGTTTGCGGTAACTGATGCACTGTTTTGTCACGCTTTTATAGTTATTTTTATTTCATTTCTCAGGCCAATTATACAGACCACAAGTAATATATATTACATTGACAAGAAAGGTAAGAGTTGAACCAGGGAGAGCAGACGGATTGCCTAAAATAAACAAAGCTTTAGTCATGGTGACTCCTCTCAAGCCGGCACACACAACATTGTACAAATGTAAAGATATGCTATGTAATGCAGAGCATCACGCCAACCAAATCCACAAACTGAGGTTCACAGCGAAGATAAATGTCCCTTATTCCATGATGACACTAGCACCTACTCCATTGCACAGCCGCCTAGTCTACTCTGAGCCTAGCTTGATAGCAAACTCTCGGTGTGATCATGGAGGTGGTGTGCTCAATCCCGTTTATCTAAGATGTTCAAATTGCTCGGATGTGGAAGAGGTAATGCACACTGATTGCTATACATAATGGTCCAGACAGTAACTCCCAAATCAAACATGGAAGAATACGGCTGTGATACGAAGGGGGAAGATCTTAAACTAAACAGTCATTTCCTTCATCCTTAACCTCCCCATATCCTCCAAATTCCACCCCAAACACCTGCCAAAGTAGTGCTAAATTTGTATGGCTTCAGGCGGAATCATAGAGAATGAAACTGCCATGCTCATTACATGAAAAGGCGTCAAAATTGTTCTGATTCAGGGGTACCTTCCACTCAGGCGAACAATGCAAATGTTTGCCAACTTACGCGCATGTTTTCAAAGTGAAAAAGCAATGAGTACAAACGGCAATGTTTGCCAATTGACAAAAGAAGTAACGTTCTTGGCTTTTAAATAGATCGTTTACAGTATCCATGGAGCTTCCATGCTTTATCATATGTGTGTGTGTGTGTACATGTACATGTGATTGTGCGCATTGCGCCGAATGCAGTACAATCATTCTCACCATGCATTACCACATCCTGAACAAGAAATTGTACAAGCTCACCCCAGCAGCGGTAGCGGTCTTGGATGTGACCGGCGGGGCCGAGCGAAACTCATTTCCATACAAAACAAATAAATTAAAGTTTGTTAAAAATAAAAGCACATTTAACTTGATTGCCATCATCTTCTCGGAAAAGATAATCACCACTAAGTCGTTTGTCGAACAATTTCCACGAGTGAGTTAATTCATATAGCAACCTTGCTCTATGGTTAATTAAAGCATTTCTCAAATGTCTCGGACTTTTAATTGATTGTTTTCCTTGAAAGTATGTGTAATCGTGATTAAATTCACACGTGATGGAGGGATGGGGGGGGGGGTAGTATGCCCATCAGTTCCTTGAGGGCCCATTAAGGATAAGCCAAGATGAACCAAGATGAACCGTCTCAAACAGAATGCCAAGGTTCATGGTTATTCACTTCCCACATCTGACGCTAATTACTGCTACAGTTACAAACACCAGAGAGTAATGACTTCTTATGCTATCAGCATACTGATACCAATCTCCCCCCCCCCACCCTCGTCTTATCCATGGGAATCTTAATTATTTAAGATCTTGTTGAAGCTGACTCAGGATCAACCCCCAGAGTGAGTGTGTCTTGATTGTTAGGAGATGCCAGCATGATTGATAATTGGTTATTTCCTTTTATACCAATTTGCAATTCAACATTTTAAAGAAAGCGTTCGCAGCTTAAAAACAGTAAATAAAATAGAAGAAATGTACAAATTAACAACTCTGGCGTAAATCTCTGTGTAATTTTACTGGCATGCTTAAATCTTGTTGTTGTACAGCTGATAGCCTCAATGTACCTCAATTATTGTCCTATTTTGTATGTATATTACGGGACTGCAAATTCAGGATCAACTTAATGCTGAACTGGTTAAATGAAGAAGAAAAAAATTAAACCATAAAATTGTAATATTTTTTATTTTTTATTTTAAGATAATGAAATGTGATGAATTATTCACTGTTTATGAACACATACATATTTATTTTATGAAGTGCATGCATTAGAAGCGACTGAATACACACAACTTAAAACTATACGGTTGTGGTTACATGTATCTTCGCTTCATGGGTTCACCCAAACAGACAGACAAACTTGTGTTCAGTTCTTCACAAATGAAATTACATGTACGCTGCCTTACAAGGTTATGGAGGAACCCCCTCCAGCCCCTAAATACAACAGGACGCAACGGGAACGATAGTCCAGTCAATTCAACACGTTTCCCTCATCGGCAATTTATCTTTCACATCATGACACATAACAAATAATCCAAACACCAAGATTAACCAAGCAAATTAATGTGCCAGTGACCCCCCCCCCCCAACTTCACCCGCCCACATCTAAACAAAAGAAGCAATTAAGCATTCAAAAATAAAATGTCGCTTCTTTTCATCTCCCTGTTTGGCAATGGCGATCAAATCGTTTGTTGAAAATTACCCGAGGAGTTCCTCCAGCAGTAATTCATCATTGCAATCAATAATAATCTGAGCGGGTTATAAACTGAACAGGGGGGGGGGATTCGTTTGATCATCAACTCATCACGGAGTGCAGAATACGAGGTTGATGAGACTAATTTCCTTTTTTTGTCTTCATGGAGGATGATAAAGGAGGATGCGAGAGATGGCAATCAGACTCCAGCCATTTCTTACATCCATGTAACATGCGTTGTAATAACAAGGCACAGATATACAGAGGGGCCAACATTCATCAGGGGTAGACTTGATTTTATATCATATACAGTAAGACCATGTCCGAATTGGCAGCTACAGCTACATCTACGGCTGGATCGTCACATCATCATGCGTTGAAGTGTAGGATTATCCTTAGCAACACCCTTTAGAAACAGACGTAGCCGTAGCCGCCAATTGGGATATGGTCTAAGAGAGAATGTAACACATGAAGTGCAACTATGAATGTTAATCAGGCCTTACCCATCGCTATCAACATAAAATATAAAGGGGCCAGCCTTGCACAGGCCTGATACGTCCTGGTGGCAACGGAGGTCTCCATGCCTGTGTCATTGCCTTGGTGCCCCTAAATTGTTCCAGTAGAATTTCCCTCCTAAGGGTTCCCTTTACCAAGGTGAAACAGTCTTGCCCTTTCAAGAATCTACATGTATGAGTCTCGGGCCTGTACATTTTGTTGTTGTTATGTATTTCAGTTTTTCCCACATCTTTACATAGTACGTTATTTAAAATATACTAAAACCTGTATCGATCCTCTCCCATCCTGTTGAGTTTCCTGTATTGTAATGTTTTCATAGCAGTGTTGGACTCAAACAATATAAAATAACCTGTCTAATTCTCTGGCTATCTTGGGGGTGCACCCCCACTAAATAAGGAGAAAAAAGAGCGTCCAGCTCATTAATTTTTGTAGGCCCTCAAAATCTTCTATATTAGACAGATTTGAGAGTCCCAAAAAAGGGTTTCAGTGTAAAAATGTTGCCCAATTGTGACCTCAGGAATGTTGACTTCCAACTGGATGTATTTTGGATGACATAGACCCTAAAAAAAATGGTCCTATTTGCTGAGAGGTGTAGGGACATTTTTCAAGATTGATGCTCGGGCGTTTGGAAAATTACACTGGTGTAGGGGTGTTTTTATTTGGAGGGGAATAACTCGACGGGCACAGGGACTCCCCATATCAAATTGAGCAGAAAATAAAAATTCAAGAGTCAATTAATAATGTTCCCTTTACTGTAAAAAGCTTTGAGACTTCTAAGTATTTGTTGTGTATTTTTGAATATTTAGCATTTTGCACTGTATGCTATGGGAGTTGATTTAGGGGGGTGCACCCTTGGGGGCCTTTTCCAAACCTTGGTTTAGGCTGCAGCTCCGGCTTGGGCTCCGTCATCAATTTTGGAGCAGTCTGCATATTCAAACATCAAACCAAGGAGCAAAGACAAGATCAATTGAAGCCCGGAGCTGGAGCCACAGCCGAGGTTTGGAAAAAACCCTAGATTTCATCAAATCATACCATGGACATCTTTATACATGTGTAGGCCCTATAATAATAATAATAATAATAATAATAATACAAGCATTTATAAAGCAAATTTTTCCAATGGTTACATTGCGCTGAGGACAACAAAAATTCCAGAGAGGAAACAGCGTAATTGAACAGGAACCTTAAGACGAAAATAGGTATGACTTGAGTTTACGTGTGAATTGATGAATAGAGTTGCAAGTACGATTGTTGAGAGGTAGCGAGTTCCAGCATCTGGGTCCAGCTACTGAGAAGGCCTTTTCATCTGCATTCCTAGTACATTTACTACATGTAGGTATTAAATATGGCAGAAAAGGACCAGTGTATGTCCATGGTAGCCTCTATTTCATCACGATAGAGGAGAATACATGATACTCCATTGACCACTATCATCCTGAGGCCATCAACTAATTCACTCCACCAACACTCTTCCAATGATATGAGAAACATATTTGTCAACCAGAAGTTCCTCGTCACATGTTTTTTATTGAGTGGCCGATGTGCCGACGACAACCTACTGCGGTTGTGTCAGTTATGCCCTTACCACAAATTCATGTCATGCCATTAGGCATCACTCCACTGCAATTCATATTGGCTACGACCTTTAGGTAAAGGGTGCAAAAATCACAGTCAAATTGCATACAGCCGTGAAGCGCAGACGTAGAGAGAGGCGCACAATTAAAAATAAATATTTCGTTGAGGAACAACATGTACGTGTACACTAGTTTGTGGGGCAAGTACAAGTGGGTTATTTAGCTTGTACATGTTTTAAAATCTATTATTCAAGCATACAATGTATGTGTGTTAATCAAACTTTTTTTCTGTTCTGATGCCTACCTATCAGGGCTCGAAATTTACACTGGACCGCAGGCCCGAGGCCAGTGATTTTAGTGTCGGAGCCAGTAAACACACAGCTTGACAAGTCCGGCGGTCTTAAATTTTTCAATTAAATATCTTTGTTAAAATAAAATAAAAAAGGTTTTGAGTTTGAGTCTGGTAAATATCTTCCGTTTCTGCCGACAAGACCCACAAGACAAAAAAGCTTCTCTTCCTTGTGTAAACAAAAACAGTGCAAGTGTTAAAACTGACCTTTCCGTTTGTTTCTGGCCTTTTCTCATTTTGATTCTGGTCTTATAAACCTAATTCTAATCCAGTAAAAAAATCTGAGGTACAAGTCTTGTGGATTTTCCCCCCAAATTCGAGCTCTGCCTATACATGTACATACTTCCCCAATTTCCGTGAACCATTACTGTTTTATTTGCCTCTCTTCACTGTCCCCAATTTTTCTTCCTGAAATAGTACACACTGTAAAACCATCAAAAACCTGTCATTATTATGCATGTACTGTACATGCAAACCATAATTAATGCAACAGCAACACCAGATTTAATTAACTGTATCCCCACCCCAAAATTTAAACATTTAATAATTCAAATACGTTTCCATACGTTTCCATGCATTTTAATACTGTTACTCATTTGGTCACATACCCCTTGAGGTGAACTTCCTTACAATGCCCCTTCCCAGGTTGTATCATAAACTGGGTGTTTTCCCTGGCTCTACGGCAGTATACAGCTGTATAACTTCTGACTGGTTCCTCCCGAACAAAGTTATTGACAAAAAATAGGGAGACCCCAAAACATAGGGCTAAAGTAGTTCAGTTGGTAGAGCAGCAGCACATAAACCCGCAGGTCGCAGGCTCAAACCCCACTCTAGTCAATTTATCTTTGTTCAACTCTTAATTACATAAAATAATAATGCATGCAATATGCAAATACGCTAATGTTCTTGTCAGTGTGTGTTTATTTGTTGAAGGGGCATGTTTTATTCCATTTATTTCTTAGTGAAATTTCACTGATAAAGCATCCTGTCATATCGTTAGACAATTTTCAGTCTACGGTTTGATGTCCCTTTATCAGAAGGTTCAGGCACCCTCCGCCCCACCCTGCCCTACGAGGGCGTGCTTGAGTGGTCTTGAGTTCTCCCCACTGACTTCACATCAGCATCACTTACACTCGGATACCCACGACAAGAGGTGAATGTGAGATGATGATAATGATGCCCCTATGTTTATCACGGTCAATGGAATCTTAGTCTCATGATTATGATTATGATCAAGCTGCATGAGGTGACAGGAACATGTACAAATCCACTGAGGTATTCTAATCGATATCCAAGACACATTCAACGTAGGAGACAGTGTGATCTAACGGACGTAATTCAGAGAAGATTTAATAAATCGATCTAGTAAGTTTTGTGAAATCCCTCATAACCTCCATCCAGGAGCAGACACATCTACTTGTACTTTGCGTGCAAATTCTGCTTGGAATATTAGTCTCACCCTCAACGTTTTGGCTCAATTTTGTTTCTCTTCAACCTGAAATGAAGTGATTCAGCGTTCTCCCTTAACAGTGGCCCACTAGCCAAATGCGAGTTAAACACCTGAGGACCAGTCACAATTCACTTCCAAGTGATCTAACTGATGGCTAGTTCACTGTTGAAAAGCATCCATATTTAACATGAACGATAGACTGGTGAAAAAATCTTGCAGACTCGTTTATATGACAAGCTAACAGGTCCTGCTGGCAATCCTTCGTAAGGGGTGTCAGCATGTACATGTATACCCACTTTTTACACAAATTGTTGCTCCTCATATAATGGCTGATAAGAGAGTTTGGTAATAAACTCAAGAATAAACACACAGACATACATGTACATGTACTACTTCAAATCACTGAAGTTGAAAGTGTGAACATTTCTAAGACACACACGTAGTCAAAGATGAGGTAATCACAATTTCTACTATATACAGCCAGAAGGTATTGCATTACACGTCTTTCAAAAACAGCACACAATGGGTTGTTCAATGAATTCAATTAGCAGAAACTAGTTTGACCCTTGTCACGAAGGATGTATTGATGCTTTCTGTTGATGTTACAAAATGACAAAATGCCTTTAACCAAAGGTCCCTTGTTCTTATGAGCATGAGCACAAATTACATTGAAATTGTGCAAGTTTTGCTAAATAAATTAAAACAATACAACACAATTCTCCGATATTTTCCTCATCACTCAAGAGGCTACTATATCTGAAAAGTCTAGCCCGGTACCCCGCTACTGCCTCCTTAAAGGCACTGGACACTTTTGGTAATTACTCAAAATAAATATTAGCATAAAAACTTGCTTGGTAACGAGCAATGGAGATTGATAGTATAAAACATTGTGAAAAACGACTTCCTCTGAAGTAACGTAGTTTTCGAGAAAGGGGTAATTTCTCACTAAAATATTTGAATCTGAAAGACTTCAGGCCTGAAGCCTTTTTCAGGCATCTGAAAGCACACAAATTTGTGCAACAAGGGTGTTTTTTCTTTCATTATTTTCTTGCAACTTTGATGACCAATTGAGCCAAATTTTCACGGGTTTGTTATTTTATGCATATGTTGGGATACACCAAGTGAGAATACTGGTCTTTGACAATTACCAAACATGTCCAGTACCTTTAAGTGGTATCCAATTTCCATCGAGGAGTACTTTCAAGTTCAACGGCCTTTTGCTCTCTTGTTATTTGTAACTTGACCACGGAGATCAGGCTCAGTATTTAAAAAATCATAGCGGATGGATACTATCTTTAAAAAAAATAACCAAAGGACCACCCCCCCACACCTTATCTTTACATTATTTGTGTTATGCATTAATTGTGATGTTATTTTCAGATTTCCATGGAGCGCAATTTCCAGGCATGATATCTGGTTCTTGGAAAAACGTAGGAATGTTTTTTAGTACAAGGGCTGACCTACAACATATGGTGTAGGCTTCAATAGACTTTTCAGGCTTTTCAATCATAATTGTTATGATTTTTCAAACCAAGGTACTGTAAGCTAAAAACAGTGTTAAGTACTACACAGGAACAAAGGCTTAACCCCAAAAAAGATGAGGCTGAAGGAACAGAAGAAATGGGCAATAAAAATCAATTTTAAGAAGTATAATGGTCTGGGCCCCAACTCTCATAAAGCTGTCAAGCAGAAAATGAGGCTACAAAAATTGTCTGCTTCAGGCAATAATTAGCAGGAACCACATATCCAATATTCATCACATGATATCTTGGCTGGTAACCTGTTTCCATTTAAAGCAATTTGCTATGATCAACATTTTTACGAAATTGCGCCCTGATGTTAATTTCCACTGTGCCCTGGTGAGAGGCAGTGGCCAATCAAGACAGAGTCACGTTGTCACGCTATACCTACGTCAATGTAAAGTGTTACATAACAACAAAACCTACCAACATGTACATATATGAAACATGTACATGTACATTGTAACCGAGAGCAGTCTGTGTCATCGATACGTGCACACTAAAGGCATAAGACAATTAGTTTTAATGAATCACTGATGGAAGAGATTTTCATTACATGTGAAAACAGACCTGTAGATAATAGCCAAATGCGCATTAAGATGGAATTAAATTAATTACAACAGGGTGAACCTTTCTGTGTATTCCTCTTGCTGTATGTACAGTGGAGCATGAACAATCACAGACATTTTACAAACGGCATTATGAACCTAATTGACCATATTTTTGACCGCGTGAGGGCGCTTTCTTCAGGGAATGTCTTGCAACACAATTACAGTTTCATCTTATTTTAATTGCCTGTATGTAGTTTTCTTGCATCAATGACGAAATACATAAACATGATAATAACAAAAATTAACAAAACTTATTTGTTTACTTGTTTTTCATCAAGTACAAATTGGTCCACAAACGCCCTCACGCGGTCAAAAATACGGCGAATTGCTTTAACATCATTTTATAATAAAAACAACTATTTTCACAATATGTATTGTAGCAACCATGTACACATGTACATGTACTGTATACATACACATACAAATACATACCATACCCATGAACTATAGATGCATGAACTTACTGCAGTAGACTTCAAACCTTGGTATTACAACTACAATCTTCAAGACACTGATACCAGTCTTGTGTTCGAGTCTTGAGTCCTCAGTGTCGAGCCCCAGTCCGATTCCCTAGTAATTTTGGTTGAGTTTTAGTCTCGGTTCGTTCCCTAGTCGCGAGTCACGAGTCACAAACGTGGAGTCCAAATCCGAGCCATGAGTTATTTAAGTGTACATACATGCATGGAGGAATGATACATGTATGTAAGTTTAAATACATTTTTTTTTAAAGGCAAACAACACTGATTGATGTTCAGAACAAACCAGCAATTGTGAATATTTTCACTTCCCCAATCTATCAAAATCTGTAGACTGCTTATTACAAGATCAGAATGCCTACCACCCTGTCAATAATGGTTCACAAGGCTTTACAGCACTGAATCTATCAAACTCTTGTAAAACAACAGGATACAAATTTGCAGGATTTGATGAGTAGAGGGTTGATACATGCCTTGTTTGTGCAGCTCAGTCATACCAATGCAAAGCACTACCACCCATTGATGTGATAATTAGCTTCCTACATAGACCATCAAACAAAGACCACAGCACTTAGGATTGATCCATACCAATTAACATCAGCCAGCGCAACTGTTGAGTGAATTTTGGGAGACAATCTGGAGGTCACATGAGTGACATTCCTCATCAGTCAATATTCAGCGCTCAATATTTATAACAATTATTACCTTCTCTAAACAATGAAACATGTCCAGATTCACAGCTTCTGGCATCACAAGGTCATAATTCCTGATCCCCAGCATTTCTCAGGTTGTGTACACATTACCAAGCTCTTAGCCATAAGGTATGGAATTGAAACCCAGAAATAGGGTATTCTGATTGGCCTGTTTTCCTGTCAAAGACATCTTGAAAAATATATGTACAGTACAAATGTACACGCCAGCAATATATAAATGGATCACAGGTCAATCGTTATACTTTTACTTTTATGATTATTCCCGATTTAGAAACCCATTAAAAATTACTGTAAGGTCAAATTTAGTTGTGTGATGCACTCATTTTCCAATAGAGTCCTTCTGAAAATTAAAAAAAATAGTAAAAGTTCCTATAACCTCATGTTAACATGTCGCACAATGTCCATTTTATTTGATACTCTTTCAGAGCAGAAATTGAGCAATGTCATCATTAGATGTCAAAAGTAAATGGGTTTGTACATTCCACATACTAAGAACTTTTGAAGTCAAAAGATAAAATTCAACTCCGTTTTAATTGGATATCATTCCCTGAACACAAATGTACAGACATTTGGGTGTTGACGAATTTTGTACCACAAGGGTATCAAATACCATGGCATTTTAAACCATTTTAACGTGAGGTTAGAGACTTGTTATTTTTTACCCCTCTTTCAGAATGACCCTATCTATTGGAAAATGAGTTCATCACAAAACTGAGTTTGACTTCAAAGCCCCTCTTTAAAAATGAATCAAGGTATTAACAAAAATCGTTGACAAATTCATATCACACAATCACTCCAAGTACGGCTTGCATCCAGCTCATTGTTTCTCTCATCAGGTCTCAAGACTATCTCTTATTCCACACAAAATATAATAAAATCTTTGATAAATTCATATCACACAATCACTCAAGAGTCCGGCTTGCATCTAACTCATTTTTTCTCTCATCCGGGCCCAATTTCATGGAGCTGCATAAGCAGAAAATATTGCTTAACAATTTTCTGCTAAGCAGAAGTGAGCAGGATACCAGTCATAAATTGTACATGTGACATGGTATTTTGGCTGGTAACCCTGTTCTGGTAAGCATAATTTTGTTGTGCTTAGCTATTTTTTTGTGCTTAAGCAGCTCTATGAAAATGGGCCCAGGTCTCAAGACTCTCTCTTATTCCTCACAAAATATAATAAAATCTTTGATAAATTCATATCACACAATCACTCCGAGTCCGGCTTGCATCTAACTAATTTTTTCTCTCATCAGGCCTCAAGACTATCTCTTATTCCACACAAAATTATAACTATCATTTCTTGTGCTGATTAATACTGATACCCACTTTAAAAAAATCAAGTCAACTTTCCAGTAATTCTTCCTTATTTCCACCTGGGATACAAACCTGAAGCGTCCCACAATAATAAATTTCTTTTAGGCTCATCAAAGAGAGGAGAAAATTCATTATAACGGCTCATGTTACCACTTCGCAATCCCTCCGCCCTCTTTCAAATTGCCTCCATGTTCATGTGCAATGTACAGACACCGGGATCCTCAAGATGTAGGAAACATTATCAAGCATGTAAAGAGGCCGCCCTGCATCACTCAGACCCTAATGATTAATGACGTGTCTCTTGATTGCTCTTTTGCGCTCGTTTGGCAGGCCCCCGCATCGCTGTAATTTGTCACCGTTATGCCAAATGGTGATATATCGCCTAGACTTCTACGGACACTCTCTGTGTTTTTGGGGTAGTTTTTTTAATATTATATATCAATGTGTCACTTTTATTAAACAGAATCTGTTTTGAGGATTGAGAGAGAACATATGAGCCAACTCATAGTGAAGTTTGGACTGAAAATAAACCACTGCACAAACATGTGTACAAGACACACAACTGGTAGTATGGGTTGGTAATTAAAACGACTCCCATTGGAATTGTTGACTATTGCTGCATTGGTTGTTTTGACTATTACCCACGTTGGACCGATCAAGAAGTTCATTCACAAAACGAGAAATACATACATGTACAATCAGGCCTTGCACTTAAAGCTTTTTTGTAAAGTAGCCCACCGAGCTTAGTAAACTGTGCATGTCACTTGCCCCCAGGAAGTTTTTTAGTAGCCGAGATTTTAAACATGTATTGTCATAAATTTATCTTTCTGATGTATTCATAGTAGCGATCACAACCAGTTTAATGGTCAAATGAAGTTACATTCGCACACTCAAAAATTAATTTAAATATTTTTGAAGCTTATTGTTTACATCTGAAAAGGAAGAAATATGAGCACTATGAACAAGTAGGTTGCACAGTTTTTAGTAGACCACAGGGCAAGTTGAGAAGTGGCGTTTACTAGTTAGTACACCACACTAGTGTTAATGATGAGCCCTGACAATGTATGCCACAAGAATCAGTGTGGCATTTTACACGTTTTTGTGTTCAAAGATTTACAAATTTGGTGTACAGTGAAAAAAACCTAGTATAATGGCATGCATGGATGCAGATTTTAGGCAGTTTACAGTAGAAGGTGAAAACATTGAGGTTTATACCTCCATGGTGAGAAGATGAGTTGGTTTATGATTACCATAATGCAGTCATGCATTGTCAACAATTAAACTCTAAAAGCCCTTCAAACACTGCAGAGGAAATTCCAAAGAAACAACACCCCAGGAAATTCCTGGAGAATTTGAACCCCACCACCACCACCACCACACCCTTTGTTTGATTCACACTTGATGCAATTTTCCTGAGAGAAATTAAACTCAGTAACCAAGTTATCTCACTTAAACCTACTCCCAACCAGGGCTAGCTACAGCTATATCCCGTGATTGGCTATTTAAATTTCCCAGGAGTTTCCCAGGGTTAACAGTTCAATCTTAAAAAGGTTACCCAAACTTTTCCCAGGAATTTCCCATGGCATCTAGTGGGAAAGGGGCTCAAGAAACCCCATGATAGCTCTACATTCATTAGTTCCGTCTGTACCTGAAGTTCTTGATTTGCTACTCCTCATATCAACAGTAGAATCAGTCCTACTTTAGCTGCCCAAATTAGAGAAACAACTTGATGGCTGCTATACCCGTTGCTTAGAGCATGGAGCCTTCCTCCACACTTAGAGTAGCATCCAACATACACTAGAACCAGCACATCATCAACAGAGAACTATTATACAGGAACTTGCCAAAACTATTGATAAGATCAGGGAGAGTAGGATTCACTTCGCAGGTCATTGCTCAACGAGTGAGAATGAGGCAGTTTCAGAACTGATTCATTGGATGCCAAAACTCGGAACCAGAAGACCCGGGAGGCCACAGCTTACATATCCATCCTAAAGAGAGACACTGGACTACAAGAAGAGGACATGCAGAAGTCAATGCAGGACAGAATAAAGAGGAGGGCCATGGTGATACTGGGAACAATATCAGCAATAACGAACGCGGTGCATTACTCATACATTGTAGATACAATGAACAATACATTTAAATTTGGGGCACCTGCGAAATACAAAGGCACTTCATAAACTTAAACCTTTGTTCAAGCATAAGGTTGGGGAATTGGTGTAGATGCAACAGCCAACAGGTGGAAAAGAGAAACTGAGCAGCATGCTGCTTTGTGGTTTTGAAGATTACACCTTTGAGATGCTTAGCACAAAAAAAGGTAACAAAGGTGAGTGGAATACTGATCTGACTTTACCAAGCCGGGATAAATAAAGACAAATTTCAAATGCCACAGGGTACAGTTAATTTTAATATAACTTCCGTAACTTTGTCCTTTTTCTCTCTCAAAAATAGGAGATACACACTTGCTAAGTGACTCCTTGATATGGTCCTAGTCAGTGAGGCAATGGGTTAGTGCATGCTACTGCATTCCCTGAGGTTCCATTAGGAATCCCCTCTGCTCCTTTCATCAAATGGACTCTAAAGTCTAAGATCACTTAATTACAATCTTGGATTCCCAGCGGCCCGGGGTGATTTTGTATTCCACAGTGGCTCCACCCCCCCTCTCCTTTTGATCAATGGGTTCCAGCTCATAATGAATCACACATACAATCATATTGTACAAAAGGTTAAGCAGCATGCACTCAACTCAACCCAATCAAAACGTGATAATAAGTTCTTAAACACCAACGGAATCTCAGCGAACTTTAGCTCCTCCCCCCTCTCCTTTTAATCTAAGGTCACACCATTGCATACGGTCAGCTACATCAATATTAATCATTATAAAGTCTGCGACACCTGAGATGTGCACACTGAGTTGTTGAAGCTCCCCCCCCCCACTCTCCTTCTAAGTCATAGACTTTAACTCAACATGCATGTCATTGCATGCAGTCAGTTCAATCAATGTGTGGTTTTTAAATTCTGAGACTCCCCGGGGTGCTCCAGGGATCCTGTCATCAAGTTGCGATTCTTGATCTTAAGCAGTCGCTCAATCCATCTCTTTAATGTATCTATTGATTCCACATAGCCAAGACGGCGGGAAATGCACGATCCATCAACTGGGTTTTTTTAAAGGAAGGTGAACATCTTCTTTGAAATGATCATTTACAATCCTTACAGTCACAAATCCTTCTAATAAATCAAATTGCCAAAGTGAAGGATTCAGAAGGACTGGGGCCGGTAGGCCCAAACAACAAGTACTTATCACTGGGTCAGTGAAACTTCCATTGGAAAATTTTTTAAAGTCTATGGGAAACTTCTGAAGGGGGCACCAAGGCCAACAACAGAGGCAATGGCTTCATCAGTGGCCTCAAGGTAATTCTATACTTGTGTACATATTAAACATTTTCTGAAAAAGAGAAACATTTCTGATGGCATACCATCAAAATTCATATGCTTCATGATAAAGTTACCTTTAATGGAGAGCTACAGTTACTTGACAGGAAAAAAGTTCCTAATTTTCCTGAAACGATGAAAGCACTTCAGGCAGACTCAGGACAAAAATCGCATCACCTGTCATATCTTCTTCTTGAAGTCAGCAGTTGAAGTTTTCTTCCCGACTACTAAGGTCAACTCAGTCGGCACACATCAAAGGTAATGACATTCTGGCTAATTCTTCAAACTGCGCCACCATATTGGCACGGTCACAGACCACGACGTTCAGTAAATTAAGAGTTACCTGCTGGGGGTATTCACAATCAATTCCCAGACGTCTTCCAAGTTAAAACATTTCTCTCACACAGCTTGCATGGTGTCAAACAAGGCTGGCTCAGATGCCCTCATTTATGTCAAATGTTAACAATGACACATCTTCTAGTCGTGTTTATTTGTAAGAGGATAGCAGAGAAATGGCATCGTGTTGAGCCCTTTGAGGTTTCACATCATTTATTTTCTGGTCATTGCAGTCATGCAGGCTTCAGTTTTGTGTGTGGGGTGTTTTTTTTTCTTTCTCATTAAGTTTGACCAAAATTGATGAAAGTTATTTTTGCTATTTAAATCCCTAAAACCCTTTGAGAGATTTTGTACAAGACCAATTTTCACGGTGATGATATTCTCTACTGATTAACCATGACCGATGTGTGCCCAGGCTACATTCAGTTTGTCTCCACCCCCCCCCCCCAAAAAAAACCCCAAACCTTATTGACAGGCACACATTATGGGTTGAACAAAGAAAAATTGAGTAGAATGGCGACCTCTAGATTACATTGCCAGTGCTCTACCAACTGAGCTATCTAGCCCTAATGTTGACTGTCTTACTATTTTGTCAATATCTTTTGCTGCATAGCCAGGGATCACACCCAAGCGTTCAATGGCACTGCTGAGAAAACAACAAATTAGCTGTTCATTAGCCTGTACAATGCAGACATTTTACGAATGATTTAAAACAAAAGACATGTTAACTGCAAAAAAAAGTATGCACTCCCATTGCAAACAGTGTTTAAAGAGAAATACAAGGCATTATCCAAACCATCAAAACCCTTCAAAATCCAAGTCTATGTTTTGTTTGATTCTATTGGACTGAGAGGACTGCGTTATGCTTGATATGAGATCTGGCATACTGTACCACCATAATCAGAGTCCATCAGTTTGGGTGTTTGCGTTACCATAAATAGTGTTTGATTTTGTTAGAGGAAGGATGTTAGTAATTTACTCTTAAAGGGAAATAGGGTTAATGACAATAGTATCCAGTGCTAAAACAATTACTGCAGAGATGTTGATTGTTAATCAAAGACTCTGTCTTAACTTATCTCTTTAAATTTTTAACAATTATTATCTGAAACAAAGTTTCTACATTGTTTGATTTTGACCAGCTTTGTAGTAAGTCGCGAATTTATACCAATAAAGATAATTATACAAAAATGTTCTTACTGATTTTTCAATCAAGCGAACTGATGTAAATTGATTAAGGCAGGCTAATAAATAACAAGTATAGCACTCAAGACATTGAAATTTGGAAACATGAACCAAACACTGTCGCGCTGAGTGTTAGGCAAAACATAAATCATCTTAAGCTAGATGCTAGAAACAGCAGCACGCTGTGATACGCTAGCCGAACGGGTAACTACTTGAAATGCACCCATTCTCGTCTGAACGCAACTATACACGGCTCTTATACAGCAGATAATGCCCATACTTGATGCAATTTTAGAGTATTCTTAGCAGGGTAAGTGATGACTCACTGTGGTGTCTTATCTAATGACGTTCGCAGCAAATCAGCCCTTTTATTTTACCCTGTCAGGTTGCACAGGTTTGACCGTAAAGCACAGGCAGTCCGTGCGAGATGAAGATGGGTGGGGCGCTAGACTCACAGGTCCCCCGTTGTCATTCTACAATCATCAGGGAAAAAAACTCAAGGTCAAGTGGCTATAGTAATCCCAACAAATGTTTCTTTCACTATAAAGGTGGATGCGAGATTTCAAGCTCGGTGGATTACAATATGTATTGACCCCTGCTGTTTAATTTATCTAGTATTGTTTTTAACAATCCCCACTCTCAGATTTACACAATATTAGCAATAGGTTTTGTTGAAGTGTACTTCTACCAAATTCTAATTACTGTTTCAGTGAATTACACATTATTGTAATGTTTTCCATGTAATACCTAATGTTGCTCTGTTGGTGTCTGTACAGGCTACACTACAACCCGGTTATGTTTGTGTGAGTTCTAATACATTTGCACATTGATAAATAAATCAAATATATTTAGGTTCAAACTTGTAATGCAAGATTTTGTTCTCTTAAGAAAGCTGAAATCATACAATCAATAATGCGAATAATGCTTCTCCTGCTTTATCTATCTGTTGAATTCACTTCAACTGTGTCCTTTATTTTTCATGGTTATTTTCATCAGAGATTTCGAGAGAAAATTAGTGAGTATAATTATCCGCATGCTGCATGTGCACTTCTAGTCTTTCCTTAATGACATCTCTTCTTTAATTAACCTTGCTATTATTGAATAACGTAGCTGCATCACAAATGGAGAAGTCACTTTTCTATAAAGCAACATTACAAATGTGTATGTGTGGGTGAAACAAATTAGAAACCGAAGGGAGGAAATTGTTTTTCTCATGGTTTTGTTTTTTAGTCGACTATTTTTTCAGGATGTACTCCCCTGGTAGTAGTGCACTAGTAATACTCAGACTGTTAGTGGGCGGGTTGTTTTTGCCATTTTGTGAGGGTTTGAAATACATGTAGTGAGGGAATATTAGAGATCGATTGGTGTCTGGGTAAAGGTGTGCGGCTTCAGGGTAAGCCCTCCTGCCCGTCATAATCTTTAAAAAAAACCAACCCACAACACTCTCAGTATGACCTACATATTATTGGCCAGACACTTCCATCAACAACTACTAATTAATACCAAAATTATCAAATGTGTATGGGAAAATAAAAAAACTGCCAAAAAGTGTGTAGAATGTCTCCATTTAGTATCAATCTCTACTTTGTCGGAAATATTGCTGTTTAAACACAAACAAACAAAGATAAAACAGTCCCAGTTCCACTATTAACTACACAAACTCAAATTGAAAATGTCACAATCTTCTTTAGTTATCAGCTAAAATTGTACACATTTTTCACCTGACTTTAAATGTCTGGTCTGTAAATGTATGATCCGTGCATGCTGGCCCAACACATAGGTAAACCGGCTGCACTCTGCAACATGATTTTGAACATTTATAGGGTAAAGCGACCTCATTGGACCAACCTAAAGTCACATCACTCGCATGGATCGCTTCATCAGACAAACCCTTTTAAGATGCTGTTCTGACAACCTTGGGTCTCCCACAGAGATTATTCTAACATGGCTTATGGCAAACCCACTTTATAGCATTACGGCTGTATCACCATGAAGATGTAATCCAAATTTATGTTCAGCAGTTGTCACTAATCTCTCAAGACTTCATCTTATCCCTACGTTAGGTTTCAAAAACACTGCTCCTGTTAAAAAACAGAAAATGCCTATAAACACGTAATCTGTCTATATTAAAAGTCATGCTATTTTTAGCAATATCATCCCTATGCAAATGAATAATCTCAAGCGACGAGTCAAAAAACACTGGCATTGGTTTCAGATTCAAAACAACAACTGCAAAACTGACAACTGCCCGGACACCGCTGGTGTCATCCGTTAAGTTTCAATTTGGCCAATTCATACAAGAGTGTAAATCTAGCTCTGTGATGTAACCAAGTAATTTCACCTAGCCACTCATGCCAGACCGGTTACTGTTGAAGCGCGGTGCTCGATACACAGCAAGTCCGACATGCTAAAGATTCTGTCCAAACTAATATCTCAAACCAAAGACAAGAGAGATGGAGAGAGATGCCTACTCATCTACCATTTCCCAATTCTCATCTGTGCACAAAATTAACATATCACAATGAACCTCTGAAGAAGGTTTCTTTGTATTGACACATAGCCATGAGTATGGGTCACAGCACACCCGGCATATACATTTGTAAGCATATATAGGACACAGGATACGGCTGGCGGCAATGACATCATTTGTGTACAACCACCGCCTGGGCCCAATTTCATAGAGCTGCTTAAGCAGAAAAAAGTAGCTAAGCACAAGAAAAGTATGCTTACTTGAATAAGGTTACCAGCCAAAATGCCATGTTGCATGTAGCATATTTTTTACTTAGCAGAGAATATTTAAGCATGAAATTGGACCTTATAGTCAAATCTTCTAAATCACTGCTTGTTTTTGTGACGATGTACATGTACATGTACATGTACATGTACACGTATATTAGTCAATGCACTGTGAGTTTACCGGTATGTTGAAGTAAAAAATGTCATATGTGGTTTAATATATTTATATTCATATCTCAAATAATTATACAATTTTTTTCAGTACAGCCTTTCCCTTTTCTTGTATTGAAAAGTACTCCACAAAACCACCACTGTTTCATCAAAAGGCAAGATTTGATAGCAAAGATGTACATGAACATTTAGTGATGTGTTAAAAACACCATTTGCAGTATCAACTATTTTGTTTCCTCGCTGATTATTAAAGGATCCAACAAATGTAACCAAGGCAACAACCAAAAAAATCAAAACTGAAAACAGTGTAACAAAAGTTATTTATTTTTAACAACATTTACTGTTCTCGGTTGCTGTAACAATATACATCAATTTATTGCTATCAATGTGAGGACTTTCCTTTGTAAACAGCTCTCCATAGACTAAGTGCATGAACAAAAGTGAGGGCCAAAAATATAACTTTAGGATTCCAATGTGAGGACAGCATTGTTCCTGTTGTGTTCCTTTGTTCTACTATCCCCTCTCTTCTGATAATACCATGCCATGTACATGTATTATACATATTGATGTTAAGAACCCAATATAAAAAAGTCTCAAAATATTTCACCAACGTCGCTACTGTCTGCCACGCTCGCCATTTTGGAAGACAAATTAACAATAACAAAGCACACTGCTAGAGTGATCTATGATCAACGAATGAATGAAAGTTTTGCATCAACACTGCTTCCCTGTTCAACAAACAAGACTGCAACAATAGGTGGGGTTCGTACCAAAATACTAATTGCCTTTGTATCACATCCCTGGCTGTCATTACCTCGATTCCCAAAATGGCGGCACCAAGATTATTCTGATGATGAAGTCAGGTCCCAATTTCATGGCTCTGCTTACTGTAAGCAAAGAATAGGCGCTTACGGAAGCAGGGAATTCCACGCTTACGTCAAGTGTATTTCACAGGTTAGCAGGGAATTTTTGCTTGTGCAAGTGCATACTCCACGTTATTAGGCATTCTTCGCTTACACAACAAGTGCAGAAATTCGGTGCTTGCACAATAAGGGAGAATGGTGATGGTAAGCGCAGAATTCCGGCGGTAAGCAGATCCATAAAATGTGGCCCAGGTGAATTGGGTCATATACTTATTTTTTATCTCTAATGGTTTCCTCTTAATTATATTTTTTTATGTCAAGTGCCTGGAAGCATTTTAATTGATGGATTTGGAGCTCTATACTGTATGTTATTAATATTACTATATTATTAGGAAGGTATTGCATCTCATGAAGTAGTTGTTGCTATGAAAGCTCATGCAGTTTTTTTTTCTGTAATTAGTTCGTGTTTAAGTGCTACCACTACATTTTGTACCTTCCTTGTTTTACCTATCAGACTAACATGGCTATTTTGTATTATTGTCTACTATATTATTGCAAGACTTGCACAGTCTATAGCACCAAGAGTAAGTCACAGTGCAGTTTTATTAAAATATTATCACATCACATTGAACAATGTCACCATATACAAAAGCTCAATGGATGCAACTCAACATTGTTAGTTTAAATGAGGTGTCATATCTTCTAAGGCAGGCTGTCACACTCATTCAGCCTCAATTTATCTATGGCTAATTCTGTTTACATCAATTTTTGTCCAGCTCCATAGACATTCAAACAGTGCGCTGTTAAAGTGATCTACAATCGTTGCATTAACGAGGGCTTTGCATCCACACTGCTTCTAGTGTAACAACCAAGACTATTACAACAAGAATTGGGTATGTACTAAAAATACTAATTACCTCAGCCTCACATCCTGGCTGTCATGAATTGGTGATTGTGATGTTTGCTGTATCATTCTATTGCAGACATGTACAAACTATTTTTACTTTATATTCTATGCAATATTCTACTCAATCGTTCTGATTTTACAATCTGTTATTCATCCATGCAGATTTTGTTTTGTGTTCTTATTTTAAAGGAACGTTACAGAACTGGTAATTAAAATTTTCTTTAAGATCACAGATTTACATAAAACTTACAAGGTCTAATGATGATGATAGTCGAAAACATCACTAGAAATATTTCTGTCTGAAATGCCATATTTGATGAGAAATAAATGAAACTAATTTCCGATTGGAGTTTATCGCTCAAGAGCGTTTTATTCATGCATTGTATAACACATGCAAATGTGTAATCGTTTTTTCACTATTTTCTCGTGACCCAGATGGCCGATCAACCTCAAAGTTCTACAGGTTTGTCAGTTTATGTATTATGGTGGATTATATAAAGTGCTTAACTGTTTTGTTAGCAAAAACCAATTCTGTAATGTTCCTTTAAGACTTTTTGTTTTCAGCCAATATAAACCCCCACCCCCCATTTTTTTTTTCCAAAGGTGTTTTTTTTTTCCTAGACAGAAAGCTGGGAAGAGACGAGAATCATCAACTGCCAACTCCCCTTGGGCATAATAGTCACAGGTGAGATGGAAAGAGAACCAAAGCAACAGGGCTACGGCCCAACCTAGGTGCGCTGCGTTATTATTAGACTGACGTACGGGCCTTCAAATCAATACCGCCATGCTTTACACTCAATCCTTCCCGCAAGGCGATTCACCACAATTGAATTGTGCAGCCACACAGAAATAGAATTATTACAGAAACAGCAAAACATTTCACTTTGCAGGAAACCTGTCATCAAGAGTGCAGGCTGTGTCATTGTGTTACCAATGATTATATTAACCAAAAAATATAAGGTGTCCGACATGCGGTAAATATGGAACTACATAAAAGAGAAGTTACCAAGGGTGATTCTTGGAAGCACTCCAAACCTCAACTACACGTCGAGGAATAGACCTGTATCATGCTGCCATCTTTGTGTGGTTCCCCGTTTACAAAATGAACAGCAAGATGTATTTGTACAATATGTAGTTCTATTTCGCAAAACAGGGTACCAGGCTACTCTTCTTTATACAAAATTTAACCTCAGTTTGGTTGCATTGAACAGAACAGAAACAAACAAGACAGCTGAACCATCTGACTATGGTAAAGGTGTAAAAGTTACCAGTACAACAAATCTTTCTGATTCTCCAGGACCAACAGCCACGATTCAAGACCTTAATCCAGGCCTGGAATTACACAGAGGCCATGGCCTCTGTTGCCCCTAGTCTTGGCCTTGGTGCCCCTTCAAAGGTCTCCCATAGACTTTAAGAATTTCCAATGGAATTGCCCTTTGCAAAATGAAAATGGCCCTGCCGTTTCAAAGATGAAACCCCACGCCTGCTAAACCTGTACACTTAAGTTTGTATCATTGGTATGACTGGCTCACCGCTTCCTAAGCAATGCTTGGGTTAACTCAGCAGAACATGTACATGTTCGTAAATTGTACAGTGTGCAACAAAATCAGGCAAACCAGGGCCATGACAATCCAAACAGTACTTGTGTACAAACAGTTACTGTCGCTGACATGGATGTGTAACAATGTCCGTATCTCCTTTAAGCGGAGAATTTATACTTTATCAGTCATGTCACAGGTTGATGTACTAAAAAGTTGACCATGATTTGATCAAGATATCCTGATATCCTGAAAATAATATGAGGCTTAGCAAAAAACATGTCACACTCTTGTAATATCTAATGTTTAAGAACGTTCTCCTGCTAATTTGTGCTCAACATTATCACTTGTAATGCAATACTTTATTGATCTGAAGCGTTGTGAAATTTAGCCCTGGTTGGGTTCGGCGTTATCCTCTCTCCTTACCAACTTTTAAAGATAGGTTTAGGTGTAAGTCATTCATGACATCTTCCTGTTACACAGCGTCCTCTACATTGACCTAGTGCCCGCAGGAATTTGACTGCTATTTTTCCCCACTCCTTTTCACGTGATAATTTCTCCTGTTAGATTGGTCAACAAGAGACCCATCCAAGGATAACAGTTGTGATAGAAAAACCGTGGTCGGTGTAGAGTTACTGGCTAGTTGTGAGTCAGTGCACTTCATAGTATCATCTCTAGAGAAATTACCACTCTGTCTGAAAATTTCCTCGCCTCGAGCTAAATCCATTTGTCACGTTGCTCCATCCAAAATATGAAAACAAACTTTATCAATGCCCTCATTACAACATAATGTACATAACATGTGTTTTTAATCTTGTACAGTGCACGAAGGGCTAACTTGATACAAAAGGTATTCAAGGTAGAGTAACCTCTTGGTTTAAATGTGTCTTCATTTACAGGCCAGAGGTACATGTGTCTACACATGGAGGTAGGTCTACAGTAAGCTACTCCATTAACATCTCTGCTTTTTTTTTACAAGAGAGCGTGCAAGTCTCCTGCATACTTGAAGTTGAACGTCAAAGTGCGAGACTGTGTTTTCTGTACTTCTTATTACATGTCTTAAAGCAAATCAGCGTTCTCCCTTAACAGTGGTCCGCTGGCCAAATGGCAGTCAAAACACCTGAGGACCAGTCAGAAATTTTTCCAAGTGGTCCGGCTGACTAGTTCGGTGTTGGAAAGTATGATTTCATTTGAATAATGACTAGTGAAAAAGCTGGTGGACTAGTAAAATGACAAGCTAACTAGTCCCGCTGGGTAGTCACTAAACATGTTAAGGGCAAACCCTGCAATATAGCTATGCTGGTCAGCCCGGTTGGCACCAACCACCACTTGGTAATGCCGACTGGCACAAAAGAAAAAATGAAAGTCACTCAATTTAAGTGCAAAATCCTGAACACTGCATCATTTAATTGCCAACCCATTCTTTTTAGTTTACTACTTGACCAAACAAAGTACAAAACATGCATCTTACCGATCTCAATCCAATCATACAACACGCGCATTACGATAGACTGCGCGTAATATGTCGATGCAGTGTACATCATGTACAGTATACGTACATGCACACTTGTATTGAGCACTGGTACTCGGTATAGCGACTGGTACGCGTAAAACGCTACACGAAGGCTCCCACCAAGCAGTTGTGTTCATTGAAATCAGCCATCGTTGTGCACACATGAGAAAGTTTGTTTGTGAATGACTTGTGCAATTGCATTGATAAATTGATAAGGATTGTAAGGTAATCATTATTTATTTATTTTGGTAGGCTAACTAATTGCAAATGTTACACTAACAACTTATTCGTTCACGTCATCGGACACAAAATCATGTGTTTGTGTTGCGTGCATTGTGCACACTGGGCTGAAACTACAAATTTTGCGACCTGCACTCAAATGTCTCTGGCTACAACACTTCGTATACAGGAATCCAAGGTTTCCCAAAATATTCAAATACATGCAAGCCTTCCCAGTTGACTCGTCTTTAAGAAAACTGCAAATACGGACCCTCAAACACATTCACATAAAATATGAAATATAACAATTCTTTGAAACTTGAAATGTCAGATATCTTTCATAAGGATGAATTTCATTTTCTACTTCAAGCTACAGCACTCTAGGGAACGTAGAGTCATGTTGGTTGTAGGCGGGATTCATTTTCACAGTACACACGTAGAGCCATTGATGTCACAATGTAGTCCCCAAGGCTAAAAACCTCTACAGCCCTTTGGCAGTCAATTTGATCTGCAATGCACTCCAACATAGATGGCTCATTCTGCACCTTATTAAAGAAGTGTGCACAAGAGGTTAGTATTTCAAATTTTAATAACTTGCAAGTAACACAAAGACACACAAGCGCAATTTTTTTTCTGGTCACATAATACAAAGCATAATGGTGCACACTTACAAGAGAGAGAGAGAGGAATCAATCTTGAGTTACAAAAGATAAATTCCCACTACTTCCAAAACATTCTGCTTCACTTGTACGTACCACAATTAATCCCAGCAAATACATGTAAATCATATTCTCTGACATTTAAAGATCATTGTGAAGTGGTAATCTAGCAAGATGTACTATTATTTGTCTAATCACCGTGTGTGAGAGACCCCTTATTGTTTTTCACTAATAAAAAATTTATACATGACTTATATAGTTGGCCTCTTTATTGTTGTGAAGTTACTGTTTGTATAATGTGTGGTTTTGTATCTGTAATTATTGCTGTTGTTGTTGTTGTTTCTGTTGCTGTTGCTGCTGCTGCTGCTGCTGCTGCTGCTGCTGTTGTTGTTGTTGTTTGTTTGTTAAAGCGCTTTGTATCAACTTTTGTAAAAGGCGCTATATAAATGTTATTATTATTATTAATATTTATGACTGTAGTTACCAGGGAAAATAGATTAGGACCCAATTGTTCAGCGCTATAATTTTACTCCAGAGTGCAGAGAACTGCTGTAGAGTGAAGGTATCCTGTTCAGTCATTGCGTCACAACTGCGCATCTGCTGCACGCCCAGAGTTTTTACTACTTCCGGCTCCAAAAGCTGGCATACGCGAGTATGTAATTTTACCCCAAATCACCCATTTCATCGTTCAAAGGCATTTCTTATAATAATAATAATAATAATAATAGGCAGTTCTTATATAGCGCTTTATACTCCCGATGGGTGTCTCAAAGCGCTCAGGGTTTTTTTCCTACAAGGTAAGTGGAGTTACGTGTTGAAGTATGAGACCTATTCCTTTGCATAGCACCATGTAATGGTTTACAAGGTGCTGTGGCGCAATATGCAGCCGATCAAACCAGGAACACCGGGCCGAACCCCTTCTCTTTAGGATAAGTGCACTAGGTTCTTTTACGTGCATTACACAACACACGGGACCTACGGCTTAACGTCCCATCCAAAGGACGAAACATGTGGTTAAGTGTCTTGCGAGGACACAACTGTCACGACTGGGATTCGAATCCACACTCTGCTGATCAGAAACACCAGAGCTTGAGTTCGGTGTTCTTATCCGCTCTGCCACGACACGTCACATGACAGAATTTTAGAATTCTGAGAAGACCTCGAGTCTTTGAAGAACATAATGTAAAAAGCCAAGTCCAAGTATAGAAAACGTTTCTTACACAAATCCTCATACCTGTGGGCTTCTGGTAATATTCGGAGCCAGTTTGTGTGAAGTGTGCGTGGCTCACCAGTTTGTGTGAAGTGGGCGTGGCTCACCAGTTTGTGTGAAGTGGGCGTGGCTCACCACTTTGCGTGAAGTGGGCGTGGCTCACCAGTTTGTGTGAAGTGGGCGTGGCTCACAGTGGAACTACGTCACACTTACAAACAGGATTACTGACTTACATGCTAATCAAGAAACTTGACGGGACTTTTTTTTAGAGTCACAGTTATCTGCATGCTTTAAAAGCACTGGACACCTTTGGTAATTACACAAAATATATATTAGCATAAAAACTTACTTGTTAACAAGCAACGGAGAGCTTTTGTTAGTATAAAACATTGTGAGAAACGACTCCCTCTGAAGTAACGTAGTTTTTGAGAAAGAGGTAATTTCTCACTAAAATATTAAAAGACTTCAGGCCTGAAACCTTTTATTGGCATCTGAAAGCACACAAATTTGTGCAACAAGGATATTTTTTATTTATTTTTTACTTTCTTGCAACTTCGATGACTGGTCTTTGACAAGTACCAAACGTGTCCAGTGCCTTTAAGAGCAATGTGTATCAATGTGTATCATACATGGATGCACATTTAACCTCAACTATTTTGTGACGAAGATGGAAGCAACATGACCAAGGAGTACTGATCTTTTCCAAACAACATCTATCCCCACTTGTACCAGTTATGAAACGTCTTGGGGAATTTCAAGTAAGGAGGCTGTTGAATGTAGAAATAAAACCCGGGGGAATGCCAAGTGATTCATTATCTATGTGACTCAGTTTTAAGATTATGGATGCAGCGGCGGCCAATTTATTACGCCGTGTCGGCAAAATGCTATCGTGTGACATGTTTGTTTGGTAAAGTTGCATGTACATGAAGTGCTGCTACATTTTCTTATATAAATGGGTGTTACGTGATACCCTTTTGTCATACATGGGTGTTACGTGATACCATTTTGTCATACATGGGTGTCACGTGATATCATTTTGTAATACATGGGTGTCTTGTGATATCATTTTGTCGTACATGGGTTTCACATGATACCATTTTGTCATACATGGGTGTCACATGATACCATTTTGTCATACATGGGTGTCACGTGATATCATTTTGTAATACATGGGTGTCTTGTGATATCATTTTGTCATACATGGGTGTCACATGATATCATTTGTCATACATGGGTGTCACATGATACCGTTTTGTCATACATGTGTGTCACGAGATATCATTTTGTCATACATGAGTTTCACATGATACCATTGTCATACATGGGTGTCACGTGATATCATTTTGTCATACATGGGTGTCACATGATACCATTTTGTTATACATGTGTGTCACGTGATATCATTTTGTCATACATGGGTGTCACATGATACCATTTTGTCATACATGTGTGTCACGTGATATCATTTTGTCATACATGGGTGTCACGTAATATCATTTTGTCACACATGGGTGTCACATGATATCATTTTGCCGTACTTACGTGTCACGTGGTATCGATACACCATGTACCACAGAGGTCAATTGAGCTCAACACTATTTGGGTTCTATTACAATGGATGCAAGTCATTATCTTGCAGGTATACCGAGCCCCTAAATGGCAGACTGAGTAGCACTAGTGCACATCCACAAGGGACCTTGAGATGGTTAACATCTTCACTTCTTGCATCAGAGACCGTTTCAGAATGTCTTCTGAGGTGGTCTGCCACAAGATAATAACTTGAGAGCTGACTCAATGCCTGAATGCAGTTCATTACATCTTCAAATGAATGTAGATGTAACCTACTTCTTTTTTTTCTTCTTTTTTTTAACCTCCCTTATATAGAATTTAGACTAACAGTATTCTTAAGAACATCAGGGATTTGATAACGAATAGATGAAGGTACGTACGCCTAATTGCTCCCTAAATAACGAATGTCATTTCACGCCTCTGCATTTCTTATGCTACTCCGACAGCTCGGTGATACACTTGTCCAAATAAATAAACAAGTTCAGAATACTGCCCCTTGATACACTTTAGTTTTCACAATCAGCAAAATGCCCACTGTAGACAGTCTCTCCAGATTAGTCTCCTGTCAAGTCGTCAATGAGGACTGGCGCATTCTTCCAGTGAATATGGAAAGCTAATAACACATCAGGCTCATAAGTTACAGCTCTTGACAGATGGACACTCTGCAGATCAAGTTCAAGTTCATTTGTAATGACCCAGTTATTCTTGACGGATGAAGCCACCAGAATGTGGCGACAAATTTAACATATTAACCTTGTTACGAACAGCAATGGGCTAGAGGCTCCTTTCCATCATGCCACAACAAATGAACCAAAACAACGTATCATCTTTCAGAATCATTACCGCAAAGTATCTGCAATCGCCGATCGATCTGAGAGGGAGAGAAACGAAAAAAGCTCCTTCCAGGTTTTAACGTTAATCCTAGCCGTCCTGAGTCCTGACATTCTAATGCCTGTACCTCCATTCAAACAAACCCCTCCGTTTAATAAAAAACCACGGGATCTGTGGAGAGTATAATCCAGCGTTAGGGACCAGCGTTTTGGAGTGCCACATTGCATCCAGTTTTGATTGGTTTTGTGGACTGGCCACTCGAGGATGATGAGGACCAGCTCTGTGAAGACAGGTGTTGTCAATTTAATAACGGCACAAGACATTGGGGAAACTACGTAGGCGGTAGGGATGATGACGATGTGCATCATACACCTCATTATGGTTTGAATGCATATAAAGTAGAAAGTGAAAGGTTGGTGCCAGGTAGGAATTATACATTCGAAAATGAAGATGGAAGTCCTAAAATAAAAAGCAATTTGATGAAATTGTGTCCAACACTTTACCTTCATGTAACTTGTGTAGTAAAACTTCCGTTTAACCTACATGAATAATCAATACACATGTTCAGTGTATGTTTGTGAGTTGTTACTTCATTGATTGGTAAACAAGTTTCTGAGTTGTTACTTCCTTGGTATGACATGTACTGTTCGACCTTGGAGTAAGGTTCAACGCTCACTTTCACATTTATACAAATACAAATAATAATAATACAAATAACAAAAATAATAATAATACAAATAATTGTTATGGTATGGTTTACGATTTAAATGTAAAAACGCATGACATTTATTGCATACTTAGAAGTTAATAACTGTGCTCTTATTCGTGTAAACGATCTGTAGGTATTTTATGTCAATGTGTTTTAATTACGTCTCTGTAGCTCTGTGTATACCCTGTGCCATTAGAGACTACACGCACACAGAGTTGTGTGCGCAACAGACTGGTATGAAAGGCAGACAAACCAGGTCACTGTAAATGTCAATGTTTGTAATAACAAAAAAACATTTAAAATTTAATCAATTCCAAAAGTTCAAATAAGATTCCTTGATACATACTGTTCATTGTACGTTAAAGGCCTCATGCAATTCACACAAGAACGTGTATCATCTTACATGTACAAGTTTATTTGATGGAATAAATACAATCCTGTTGCAAAGTCATTGCGTCACACACGCGTGCGTATCTCCTGCACGCTCAAAGTATTCACTACTTCAGGGATGTGATGTTGAAAAAAAAACATGAACTCTGCAAGCTCAAAAACTTGCGAGCACGAAGCCCACTAATAACATTTATCTTTGGTTTTAAAAGCCCTACTCTGCAATCTGGGGAGTTATATATGATATATTATCTTCATTTGATCTTAGGTAAAAAAAGGTGTTTTGGGTTTGGGTTTTTTTTTGGGGGGACACACACGGATTTCTTGTTGGGGGGGGGGGCAAAAAAAAAAGGATTTCGGTTAAAAACGAAGAAATCACATCCCGCTACTTCCTGCTCCAGAACTGGCATATATGTGTAATTTACCCCCAAAAATCACCCAATTCATCGTTTAAACCTCAAGTTCTTGAAGATCATATGCAAAAGCCAAGGCCAATGATTAAACTGTTCAATTGCGTGAATCATCAAAGAAAAACTAGCTCAATGCAACTCCTATGGGCTTCTGGTAATCAGTGGAGGCACTGTGTGTGAAGTGGGCGTGGCTTACAGTAGAATTACCTTCCATTGTACGAACAAGATAGTCCATTCAAACATTCACAATTCTTTTTACAACCATGAGTGTGACTACTTTCATGTTAATACAGCATACATGTACATGTACATGTACACACCCATTACTATATAATTATGTTCACATAGACACCAATAAAGTAAGAATAAGATGATGGCAGGCACAGTAATACACTTCGAGTGGCAATTTGGAGCACTAGATTAATAATTCTCGTCAACTATTTTTCAAAACTCTACTGCTTTACCGAGTTCAACAAAATTTCGTTTGTTAACCAGTAAAAAAGGATGGCGCTGTAAACATTATCTCTTCCTAAATGAAAGAAACAAAGAGTTTCTGGGCAGAGTTTCAGGGCAGAACATACATGTAAAAATGATTTCCTTTTGTACTTTTAGCTTGGCACTGTATGTGAAAATCGCATTTCACTTTTTTTTTCTCAGTGCTGCCTCTATTTTATATTGCTTCTTTTCACTTCCAGTTTTAATTTAGATGGCCGCCATTTTTTTTTTTTTTTTTTTCCTTTTCCATTTACTGTATAAGTTCTCGTTTGTTTGAAAGAGAACATGTGTATGGGTGTAGTTGCAACATTAACTCCTCATTTTGCACAACACATTTTATGATTACCACCAATGGAATTTCAGACCTTGTCGCACTCGACCTTTGACATGGACAGGTATTGAGGAAAGAGCAGCCCTGTGTATGTACATGTTACATGAAATACGTCACTGTTTAAATAGTCTAGAGAGTATGTATTTACCACAACCTGATAACAAGACCAGTATCTGGAGAGCAAGCATCACACAGAGTCAATCAAATCACAAGTTGTGTCAACAAGCTCAACTAAATGATGTGTCAACAATGTGAATTATTTAACAAATATGTCAGTCAGGATTCAATCTCAATGGATATTTGACCCCCTGATCGGTGTCACCCTTGAATTTGTTGTATTCAATAACTATAAAAACCCTCATTAAGAATTGCCCAATTTAATTAACTCCATGCCCCACTGCCACGCCCCCCTACCCCCATTCCCTAAAGATGCACCAAATTTCCGCACAAGCAAATTAAAATTTGCAAATTGAAAGAGATGGTTTCTCAAGGTGTGTTAGTTGTTTCCAATAGTGTGTCAGTTGTTTGATATCTAGTAGAGTAGGCTGAGATTCTTGACACAGATTTGTACAAAAAGTAAAGCAGAATTACATATGTAAGAAGATTTCATATTCCATAATGTTTTCCCCACTAACTCGCAATAACGCACTCACTTGGAAAAAAACTGCACTCACTTGGAAAAAAGTATTAAAACTTATTTTCTGCACGATGGTTTCAATGATTCCTCAAGTTGTATAGACCATGTAACCTGTGACATGTTTACAAAGGAACCACAGAGCATGGACTTCCTGCAGGAACCATTTGTACACAGCCAAATGAAAACAAACCCACATCAAATCTGATATTTTACAGAGATTGCACTGTCTGTTTTTTTATCAACTTTTGATATGATGAAAGGGGGCACATGTAAAACTTTTTCAGCTCTTATTTTTATAACGCTTGAATTTATGTGGAAATGATGACACAAAATATAAAATTTCCCATTTATGATCAGTGTAGTATCTTGCCTGCCAGAAAGGCCCAGGAATGTACAAAGTCACTCTTTTTGCAAACAAAACAATAAATAAATAAATCAAAATGAAAAATTAAAATGAAAAATTAAAATCCCCCAGTCAACAAACAAAAACACATTAGTCAAAAGTACTTCAAAATTTCAACAAAATTAGATTTCAATAAATTTGGAGTCCCTGCTTCCTTGTTTGTAACATCTTCTTCTTTCATTCTTTTTTTTACTGATCTACAGTACTTTGATAGCATTTCCTTCACGTTTATACGGCATCTTTACATCTATTTGATCACGTACTAATCTGAATGCCTTGACAGATCAAATATTTGACTTTATTTTTTTTACTCATCTACATCTTGTGTGATGTCCAGATAATGTTAATGCAATGTAAACGTACCAGCACCCTGCACATAACATTACACATAGAACCAAATTTCGAGAAGCTAGCATATGTAGATGTAATTTCTGGTACAGCATGATTAGTAAGCAATTTTATGTGATTACATTTAGCACAATAAACTGAGCAACTGAAACATGTACACAAACATGATGCATGCATTTCACATGTACAAACAAAACAATAAGATTTTGTGCAACCCATGCTCTTTACCAATTCATCTGAGAAATAATGATGTACATGTAGCTTCACTCATCCACAACATGAAAGCAATAACTGCTGGCAAACATCAATGTCTTTCTCATGTTTACGGATAGCATTCAGTATAATTAAACAAATCCTGAAGTACATTTAATTATGAACAAGCTTGAAAGTCTGCTAAGCTGGTTTACAAAAAAAGAAATTAGGAACAATTGCCAACCACGTGGGGAACCAGTCACAAATAATATATGCATCACATAGCAACTACATAGCTGGAAATATGTGCATAAACTAAGCTAATCACTTTCAGTGTAAAGTACATTTTTTATCACAGCCGCTTTACGGCTTACCCCACATTTTCAATTATGATTTATGTGACATGCATACAGGTGTGAGTATGTTATGCATACATTAACATCAATTGAATTTTATGACCTACAGTTCTACATGATGCAGAACTGTGGCATAATTGCTTTTCAAACAATCACTGTACTCTTGACTTTTTAGCATAATTATTAAAAATTCCTTCTCTAATTTATTTATTTTATTTTTTAAGCTACGTAGAACTCAAATTTTCTGCCATTGCAGAGCAGCACGTAAATTCTGGCTTTTGTGCCACCAAACCCTAAAAATGCATAAGATATTTTTTTAAATTTCCTACCTAAGCAAAACAATGGAATACTGATTGCAGACAAAACAAGGTATGAGCCTCGAACAATAAATAAATACCAGGGCCCAACTGCATGGCGTTGCTTACCACAGAATTCTGCACTCACAGCACCCTGTAAAGCGTGTGATTCTATGGACTATAATGTAAGCGCAGAATTCCACGGTAAAGGCCCGGTCCCACTGCAGCGATAACGAAAACGATAACAATCACGACGCAAAGAAAACGCATTCTATTGGTCGAATTGCTCCACGCAGAATACGCACATGCTCATTCAACCAATGGAATGCGTTCTCTTTGCGTCGTTATCGTTATCGTTATCGCTGCAGTGGGACCGGGCCTTAAGCAAGTGTCATGAAATTGGGGCCAGTACTCAATATAATGTGTAAGGTTTTAAGTTAATGTCACTGAAATGATCAAAATCCTGAAATGAAATCTTCAGAATCCTAATTTAAAAGCATTACACTGTAGATAATGAGTTTGCATGGCAAGGTTTTCATACCAGATCATAAAAAATTTGTTTAATCGGTTTATCGGCATCAACAATTATCAGAGTTAGTTTTGTTCAATCTGTCACAGCAGGTGCAGTTAAATTGATATAAATGTAAACATGTTTATGTAGTACATGTAACATGTACATGTATATGAGTGTGTGTGAGCATGTCCATCGGTTGACAATGAGGGCTTTAACAAAGGGGATCCAGGTGGTTTGACGGACTAAAGATGTCTTCGGTTTGATTTTGTGTACAAAACCAATCGGAAAGTCACTAAAAAAATAATGAAAAAAAAACACACCCAAAAATGGAAGAACAAAGAGAAGACCTTGAGTTGGTGGGTGTGTATAACGAATGCAAAAATATCTCATCATCATCTCCTTATATCTGCAAATGCAACTAGTTTTGACAACATTTGTTATCTAATTAATGTGCATTTCAGTGATCATACTTTCACTGCAATAATGTCACAGAAAAAAAAATAAACTGCTGCAATCCATGGCTGTTCTCCTACTGTAGCAAGATGTGACATCAGGGCTGTGAGGCAGGCTAAGTATTCATTGAGACAGTGAGTACGTTACAAGCAAAATGTCTACGTCCACAACTCAAGAGACTCACCCCGTTACGCCAACCTTCCCTGGACGTCAACCAAACAACCAGAGCAGTCCCACGATGGTTTCTATAGCATCCGATGGGTGCATAAAGATCCCTTCAGCTGTCCTCCTTCCACTCTACCATTTTTAACATTTCCAATCTCCTACCGCCGTCGTCAAGCCGGCACTTGCCAGGCCCTCTGAAGATCAAAACGTGAATGAACGACCAAAGAGTCTTCTATAAATAGCCTGCAGAAGGTCTATGATGACAGCCCTAGTGATGATGTAAAACTCCCAACAAACGCTGCTGGACGGACCCGGTGCGTTATGCAGAGAGTATTATTATCACCGGGGACTGTGACTCATTCTTTGGTCTATCCACTCGAGATTGGTGACTAAATAGTGGTTTTTGATAATGTGTGTTATGTGCAGCTTATTGAACGCTCAACATACAAGTAGTCCATAGTACATTATAATAGAGTGAACTCTTTACACATCAATACTGACCGCAGGCTCAGTGATTATATTACTCTCCATTTTATGGTCATGGAAGCTAAAAATGCACAGGAATAAACTATCCTGAATATCATGACACCCACTCAATCTAGCTCGGAGTTACAGCAATAAAATGCTTTGTTGCTGTCGAAATAAATTTGATTGTCTGCTTTAATACAGCTTTACTGCCTTCTTATCCATGACACACAATCCTCATTTTGAAATGTTTATCCCTGTTTTGATTTCTTTACTCTACTTTTCATTCCAATTCAGGTGATTATCTGTCAGTTTCTATTTAATAAATTTTCTTTCCTGTCCTGGGCCCAGTTTCGGAGAGCTGCTTTTCATAGCGCAAAATTATGCTCACCAGAATAAGGTTACCAGCGAAAATACCATGTCACATGCACCATCTTTGAATGTTATCCTGCTAATTGTTGCTTAGCACAAAACTGCAAAGCAAAATTTTCTGCTTAAGTAGCTCTATGAAATTGGACCCTGGTTTTAATTGACATTTTACTGAACACTCTTGTACTCCACAGGACTGTTTGAGGCAACAATACCCAGCGTTATTATGCAGCAGCCCCTCTTGACAACCAAGCATTGGAGGTAAATTATCGAGTGTAAGAAAGGGCAAGTAGTCAATGAGATGCCGCGAGCAACAGATGCACCTAGCTTCTCTCCTCGTCTATCACAAAACACACACGAAGAGTCATTCATTTAGGTCTTGTACCCAGTAGCCATCCACTTCAACGCCAATACTAACACGTGTATACAGCTTGAGTGCCAAGTCCTCACTCCAACATCATGGCTCACAGGGACAAAAAATTAATATGTGATTCCATTAGGCTAGTTGGAAATTGTTTATGTTTCATTTTGTTTTGAGGTGAGATCCATTTGCGCCGGGCCCACCCAGTGTTAGCATAATGGCTCTCCTTACGGAGTGAGGGTCATGCATGAGATCAATGTCCAAGTATTCAATACAGCAAGTGTCTATTCCAAATTCAGAGGGAGCCTAGATGCTGTACAACATCCTTGATGTCAAGAACAGAGTACGTTTATTAACTCTTTACAGACAATTCATTTGTGTATAATCATCACCATGCGCCCAGACATTGCTAGTCTTGTTGATTTTTTGCACCACTATTTTCAAGAAAAATGTCAGGAAAATTAATAAGAAACAGAAACAAATGGTTTTGTCTTAGAGTTTGTAGATTCTATGTTTACATGGGAAACATTGGAAAATGTCAATTCGGTTCCATACCTTTTCTTTGACCCTAGTTTTTGAGCAAAAGTTGGACAAATATTGCGGCCTATTGCCGCCGTTTGCAGCCGCTCTGGGCATTTTAGTACAAGCCGCTTGCGGCCACTATGGTCTCTAAAGTGTAAATAACCATTCAAGTATGACCAAAATCTCTTTGTGAGAAGTGTTGGTTCAGAAGGAGAGGCTCATCTTCAGGAGAAGACACTAGAAACGTACACTGTTTGAGATACTGAGACTTTATTTTATCTCAATCCTGGTTCTTCGCAAAACCAACAATTCTCCCAAAAAAAGAGATTATATTCATAAGCAAATATGCGTATAATATTTGCCATATTTCTCTTTGTCCTACACTACAGGAAATGGCTTTAAATACCCACAAGACCGGTAGTCAAGAGTTCAGTAGTTTACTATGTATGTTCCATTGCATTAGCAACCCCACAACAAGTATTTCAGCCTAGCGCTTTTCCAAACATACTTTCAAGCTTTTAAAACTCCTCTTCCAAAAAGGTAAAATCAACCAAGCAACATTCACACACGTTGTTTTTGTTTTCTTGGTTCTTGTGAAGCATGTGGGCGTTTATCAAATTTCACATTAGCAGGACATGTTTGTTAAAGGCGGGGCAGGGGTTCAAATAGCAGTCAACTTCAACTGGTACCCTATAAATGTTTTAGAGTAATATCACTTAACAGATATTTCTCAGTGAAAACTCAAGTCTCCAGCTTAAAATGCTAGATGCTCAAATTACATTTTCAGTAATCAAGTTAAGCAGGCATATTCTAGGCCGTTTAAAAAGCCAGCCATCGTTCAGTAGTACATAACTACACCATGTCAAGCCTGAAGATGACTTAAATAGTATGAAAATATGCCCTGCAGCCGACTAAGTGAACGAGATTAAATTTTCTGGCCTAACTATGAGAGTAGTATGATTAAAAATGTGTCTCATCATCTGCATGTAACTTGTCCAAGTGTACTGTGTACGCTCATTGCATGTAGTTCAATTTAGTGCACATTTGCATAATTTGTGAAAATTACTCAACCTTTTTAGATTTCTTATTCGATAGATTTTCCTTTCCATTTGGAAGGCAAATGAGCTACTTTTGAATTAGAAAAATTCAGGAAATCCTTACATTATCACAGAGAATTAAGAAATTGGTTTACAGAATATGCAAAAATTATGACCATGAATTGTTAATTTAAAGTGGTTTACCCATATCTGCCTTACTGTTAGAGTACATAATCGCTATTATTTATTGCTGCATAACAATAAACATTCATTAGTAACTACCTCGCAGTACCGTACAGAATAGTGTACATGTAGGAATACCCCTAACAAAATATAGTGTTTAAAAGGGAACATAATTCACTTTTAACATGATATTTTACCACGTTTCCCATCTCATATCACTTGTACAGAGAGTTATAAAGACACTAATTGTTTATCTATGTATCAGGCATGAGAATGGGCGATGATACAAAAATCCGGAAATCCTTTTCGTTTGATTAAAAACCCGAAAAAATCTAACGCTAAAAATGCATGTCCAGATTTTGGGCAATGTCCGGAATTTGGGCAATGTGACCCAGCGTCGGCGCCGCACTCAGTGGTTGAACCCCCCATGGAGGTAGTGGGACCGGGTCAAGCATAATCCTACCTCCATGGGTGAGTTAGTAGAAGGAAAAAACCAATGAAATCATAAAAATGCTAGATGTATCTTATCTCAAAAAGCTCACGAAAAATATGAGACTTAACGGTAAATGCAGACGTCGACGATTCTCAACACACGTGCGTAAAAAGTCTAACAATGCGCGTACATCCATACAAAACACCGTGCTTTGTTGTAAGTAGACTTTCCAAAGTCTCCACACATGTTCCTTTGCTGCAGCAGTAAACATATAAACGAATTTGTGCAACCATTATATAGGTTTAATTCTAACATGAACACAAGTTGGGCAAAATTCTTAATTGTGTACAAGTAACCGGAAACTGAGGTCAAGTCTTATTCTCAGGTTTTCTTCGTTGATTTGTTAAATTTACTTCACTTTCATATATTTCATCGCTACATTTTTTACTTTCCCAACAATAACATAATCTTTATAGCCTCAAACTCAATAAACTAAAGTATTTGAAGAAACAGAATCGCACACACGTAAAACTCCACATGGTTGGGACCAACTTGGTTCCGAAAGTTTGAATATGCATGAGACTTGTACAGTCTTGTTAGGCAGATATGGTTCATCATTTTGGGAGGTCAAAACAGTTTCATTTAATATTTATTGTGGACATCACTGTTCGACAGATGTCACCTGATCCGTGGTCTCATCAATATCACTCCAACTTCTGTTATTTACTTGTTTGGAATTTAAATTTTGTCGATGTGAGATACATTTGTATAAACTGTTGTGTATTCTAATAAACCCCAATGAGTTAAAGGCATCGTACACGTTTGGTAATTGGAGCCTATTGTTTGTTTCAATCCTATTTAGTTGTATATATATACCATAAAACTAACCTGTGAAAATTTCATCTCATAAGGTGGTAGCGTTTTTGAGATATTGCCGAAAATCTGGAGCGGTTATGTCCACGCAGGAAGAATAATCTGCATTGGAATACACACTCTGAGAAGAGTTACCATAACGCTTCTCAATATTCAAAAAATATTTTTGAGATAAAAAGTGATATATTTTTCCATATTATAACCCCAGTCCTTCGAAGTAAAAAGTTTCTCAAACTGCATCATTTTATCAAAAGCTGCTGTACTTCTTACCAAGAAAGTTTTCATTGCCATAAATTTTCAGAGTCATTACCAAACGTGTACGATGCCTTTAAGTAGGCAAACTCTTTATTTGATGCGAGATACATTTATAACTCTCCTATCTACCAACACAAATGAGTCTAGAAACCAAACAAAGCTAATGCTAGTTTCAGAAGTGATTAAATGTGGTTTATTTTATAACGTATCCTACGTGTACGTACAATGTATGTGTTCGGCCGTTTGTATGACGTCATAATAGCGAGCTGTTTTGAAACCTTAGCTGATGTTTCATGAAGTTAACATCCTGTTTGTCCTTTCTCTCGTTTCTATTTTTAATACATTTTGATTTCAATTACTTCATAGATGTCATCCTTTGATATTGATATCCAATATGTCATGCGTAAACATCTTTGCTTTCAAACTCTACGAGACAATAATAATAATACTTATTAATATTTATAATAGCGCCAAAATCCGAATAAAAATATGATCAAGGCGCTTATTTAAAGATGGAAAATGGAAGCCAATAAAATCTTTCTAAAAATTTAACAACAGTAATCAACGTAATCTTGGTTGCCATTTAGGGAGTCAATGTCCCCGTGCATTATAAAATGTTGTGCACATTTTAGGCCATGCCACATTTACATACGGACCATACATCTTTATGTCCAATTCGACTCAAAATAGTGAGCATGCAGCCAGGTGTGACGTTGGTGTAAGGGGTCACTACAGACCACTGTAGACTCCCACGATGTAATGCAAGACTGCAATTGTGAATAAAGGCTTTTTTCACAAAAGTCGCAAACAAATCGTATTCCACGAAGCGACCAATGATCCGGGGCCTAAAGTTCTGTTGTTTGGAAAAACATGGCAGCCGAAACCGAAACTGACATGACGAAACTGACACGTTGGTGCACAACTAAAAATAATCAGATCAGCAAGAAATGAAACTTAGATACAAGGTGTGGTTTGTTTTCTCTAGTTAGCAAAGTCTCATTGTACACGTTGCTGCATCAATGACGTGCAGAGATTAAGTTAAGGGATATTTGTAAGTATTGTAAGGCTGTCTCCTATCTATTTCGACCTCCATGCTCCTATTCACAGTATTTGGTTCTATTTTCCATACACTTGTAGGTAAAGTTAAAACCATTTTTTTGGTTTAATGTAGCAATAGTGTATTATTTTAAAATATCCTACTTTTAAATGTCATAAATGGGCATTATTGTTGCATCTTCCCTTTAGTGGGGGATCTAGCATTATGTAGGGCGGCAATCATGCACTTGTTGAAATCACTGGCATCACTAATGCATCATGTTGCCTGGAATTATGCGTGTGGTTTGTTAACATCCTCCGTTCATCTCATTCCCTTCTGCGGTGACATCACCACTGCCCTTTTAAGAGATTAGACTTTAACCATGCAATAATGTAGGCAGATTTTAAAAGTAATTATTTATGATCCCTGTACTTCATGTCTGCGCACTGCGACCTAGCTCTGTGTGCTAAGAATAGAGGATCTAAGAGTTAGGACTGTCTCCACAAGTCTCCATGTAAAGCGCAGGATAACAAAAGTGACTGCCGCCGGCTAGACGGCTGCTAAAGCCAACTAAAGAAGATAGCGCCGAGGCGACAGGATGCGATATAGGTATAGGTTGTACCATGGCAGCAATACAAGAGACGGTGTCCCTCCTCAACACAACGACAGCCTGGGTGTGCTGCCAAGACTGTGCTGCCAAGATGGACATTATTCCCCCAGCTCAACAATGTCATCTACCTACTTGAAGATGGTGTAATAGTTACAAGATGTCAGGCTGGCTTAAGTCAACAAAGATGAAACCTGCATACACAACAGCAACTCAAGATAGAATAAACTCCGAGAGTAATAATTCAAGAAACATCAACAAATGACTTCCAGGAGGACGGTTGTGTTACATGATCTCAAAGATGTCAATCATGACTGGAGTCTCCTTTTCTTATGAAAATAGCAAAGTTATCATTATCAAATTAAAGTAATACTGATAATTAAATGTGCTGCGATTAGTTACATAATTTACCATTCACTGATATGTTTAAAGAGACTTTATATACCGCACACACACATATCCTTGTCAGTTGATTGGCGGAGCACGCGTCACCCATTATTTCGCCGTGTATTTACTGCCGCAAAGCTCCACAATTTAATATCGAAGTCCAATATGGATAATTATTGGACACTTTGTAGCGTCGTTCCCAAAATAATCAATCCTGTTGAATGGTTTCAAATGGTTGGTTAACTTATCAATAAATGGTATCAAGCGTAGTTAAACCCAACTTGCCCAGTGACAATACGTCATGACCAAGCTATATAAAATGTTTAACATACTAAGCAAGTGTCTGCTTATAGTAGCTTCTATGTGTAACTTGGATTGTTCTTATTTTGTGTTGTTTAGACAATCAATAAAAAGGTTCGGTAGCTAACATGATGGATGAACAGATCATCTGCTTGCAAGAATCCTACAAACATGTCCTCGCCTTAATTGCATTATTCAGTCAAATAGACAAAATCTGTTTGAGTGGTGTGGTGGGGGGTCACTCCCTTAAGTAGAAAATGTCTGCTTATATGCTTCAGGAAATAGACTGTGCAAATCTCGCGCGTATCCAAACCTGAAAACTCCAACGAAGCCAATAGTTTTGTGTGAAATCAAATCTTCTTTTTAAACTCTGTTTATCCAAAATTCTTGAAAATAAAAAAACCATAGCAATTTCAATTTTTATATATATACAAATAATTAGTTGAAATTAAAAGTAAAAAGAAGGGGGAAAAACTTGGGACGAGGATGCTTATTTTTAAGATACCCCATTTGCCAATCACACATCCGAATTTGTGCAACCATACATAGGTTTAATGATAACATGAACGTCGGTTGGGCAAAATTCTTAATTGTTTACAAGTAACAGGAAACGGAGGTCAAGTCTTATTCTCAGGTTTTCTTTCTTGATTTGTTAAATCTATTTCACTTCCATACATTTCTTTGCTAAATTTTACTTTCCCAACAAAATGATACAATTTGTATAGCCATAAACTTCGTGAAACTAAAGTAATCGAAGAAACAGAAACGCGCACACGTAAAACCCAATATGGTTGGGACCAACTTGGTCCCTGCAGTTTGAATACGCGCGAGACTTGCACAGTCTATCGGCCATTTGTACATGAAGGAAGGAGAATGGAGGAACCAGCAGAATTCATGATGTAAAGATGTATCCATCACTGGTGTTCTGAATTTCGTTGCACTGGAATGTTGCACGGCATGCTAGGGAGTCAAGGCCATGCCGTGGCATGCCGTCTGTTCATCAACTACCTCACCATGCACTTTCAGATGACATTCTCACCAACTCTTGAAAATTCCAACCTCTCGCAACCTTTAATATCACAATCGCACCGAGAAACACATTATTACTGCATGGTTTTTTTACGGTAATATCTGATTTTATACGCACACTGAACGCCAAGCTGAATAATCATTTCATAAGTGACAGAAACATGGAAATGTCTGTACCCCCCCCCCCTTAGTACCAGATGGATGATATCATACCTTTATCTGATGTAATATTGATGTCACATTCATTGAGTTCTGCGATATATTCTTGGAAGTTGATGTGACATCATTTTGTGGCCACTTGACGATGGAAATCAACGTGTCACACACTATAACTGTATCCCAACCTGGTGAGTGTAGTACTACATGTAGCTTCTAGTTTTGCCAAGTGACCCATGGAAATAATGTCATGCATGCCTGACAAACTAACATGGCGCCTTGGGACAGTAACACGCAGCGCAAAAAACAAATGGTGCAGTCCAAATGATGTTATGTTCACCTTGTTAGATGAGACAACCGATTCACCATGTTTAAATCTATCCGAGTGCCAAAAGTCAGGACCCTGGAAAACCGTAAAGGTGACGTACATGTAGTCAGGGTTTTTAAAAAAAACTACCCCAGCAATTTGTAGCTGTTACACTTCGGTGAAAATTACATTCACATGTATTCACATAAGCTGTGTGCTGGTACATGTACAAGTAGTTCTTCACCGTGCATTTTACATATTCATGGACAACAATTGCAGGGTACCTCTGGAATGGTCAATTTCACGACAGTCTACATATTGTTTATTTATAATCTACTATTACTAATCGTTTCTACTAATGTACTGTATTCTATTGTAACCTACCATATTCAAGGACTTGTTTTGTTTTCCTTGTGCAGGAAAAATAAAATTGCACCCATTTTACCTTTTGCAATTTGCATATTAAATTTTTGGGGGTTTTCTGATGGAGGTAGAACATTTTCTATAAAATGCACAAAGTGTACAAAACAACTTGGCATGCACAAACATCTACATGTACATGTACCAGGTGTTTTTTAGGTTACAGTAACTAAAGAACATTTAATGGAGAACAGTTAAACTAGTCATAAATGTAAATAAATGCATGTTAAAATATGGTATAACAGAATGTAGGTTAGATGTTTGTGGTTTTATTTGTAAGTGTGATTACTAGTAATCGGACCTGGAATTACACAAAGGTCACGGAGGCCATGGCCTTGGTTCCCCCCACCCCCCCCCCCCCCGGGTTTTGGCCTTGGTGCCCCTTCAAAAGTTTCCCATAGACTCTACGATTTTCCAATGGAAGTACCCTTTACAAAATGAAAATTGGCCTTGCCCTCTCAAAAGATGAAATTCCAGACCTGGTATTCCCACATCAGTTCAAATCATCCAAATGGAAATCATGAATTTAAGAAAGACTTTATGGATCCCCCAATTCCAATGACTGGCACGATGATTGTATATATATTGACTCTAGTAAACTACAGCACTCTGCGGTCTAGATCCCAGCGCCATCGCCTGTCAAGCCTAGCATCCTGCCGACAAACTCTCCCAGTGCAATTCTTTTTACGATTTGCCTGTGGAAAATTGAAAAGGGCATGGGATGATCTAAACGCTCACAAGACGCTCCCCAGCTGTTGGAGTTGTTGTATTTCCAACGACACCGGGCGCTTCTACCGTGGTGGTACACTACTCCTATCATCATCACCCCCTTAGGTTATTACCGACTTGCAATTGACATTATTCTCCAGTGGTGAAATAAACCTGAGCAACTCAAAGTTCATCGAGATAAGACAGCCAGCATTCTAAGTCGTCCCTTTTTACAAAAAAAATATTAATCCCATTGGTAGGAATTTACTTATTGCTAATATTTTTAAATATTTGTTAATATTTTTGCCCAAATCATCTTCATGTATGGATAATCTAGTTTTGCTTTTCTTGATGTTCTAATAACAGATTTACTTTTAATTCCTCCAAAAGGTAAACTGCAAAAAAAATCTTAGAGCGGACATTGTATTGACACAAGCTGCACCGGCACTCTGGAATAGACTACCTCCAGATATTCAATCAATTCCTTACTGTTTCCAAATCTAAGCTTAAGGCTAATCTTTCTTTTAAAAAAAACAAGCAATCGGTTAATCTAATTATGTTATATTATGTGCTTTTGGGGTTTGTTTTTATCTTTCATAGCTTCACTTAACTTTGATAAGATTGACAATTATATTTTTTCTATTGCAATGCGCTTTTGAACAAGTTTATAGTAAAATGCACACATTAAATTTGTCATTACTGTCAGGGCTTTTTTTTAGGGGGGGAATCCACAAGACTGAAGGGCTTGCTGCTCAAAATGTTTACTGGACCAGATTTAATTTAACAAGACCAGAATTGAAAAGAGAGAAGAAAACAAAAATACCTACACAGTTTAACATTTGAATTGTTTTAATTGAACAATCACTAAGAGAAGATTTATCTCATTTGTGCTATGGTAAAATATTCTGATTATGTACCGTCTTGTCAATCTGGGAACTTTTTTGTAACGTTTATTTCACATTAGCCTGCAGTAATCTGACATATTAATGGTTTTTGCAAAACACAAACCAAATTTTTCCAAATGACAGACCCAACGACTGCCTTTTTTTCTTGCAGTCCATAAATTTAAATAATGCCCTAGTCTATTAAACATCATCATGTGCTTTGACAAAACACTCATATTCAGTTTATTCATGAAGGAGATCTATGCAAATCTAATAAAGCCTTAAAGGAGTTTCCTTCTGAATTTAAGGTCATGCCACAGGGACGATAACTTTACCCTAATTGTGTTGAATTGATAAGCAATTGATATATTCATGGATTTTCACATGCACCAATAGCAGGCCAAAGTGGGCGGTACTACTGTTTGAGATGCCATCTTCACTAAATATATTAAAGGGATTGTATACATTTGGTCATTAGAACCCACTGCTTGTTTCAAGCCTATATAGTTGTAGATACATACCATAAGACTAACCTGGGAAAATTTAATTTCAAAAGTTGGTAGCATTTTTGAGATATTGCCGAAAATCCGGAGCGGTTATGCACCATTTACTTAGGGAAAAAATGCCTTGTCATTACAAGAATAAAGTATCAAACCTGCTTCAGCCAATGGAAGCTTACAACTATTGTTATCTTCATTTTCTTGATTACAAACAATGTACATGTAGGCCTACATGTCAGGCCTGGCATTTCATCTTTAAGAGAAGGCAACTACGCTGTATGTTCGTTTAATTTCATGGGAATAATTAATGTGCTATGACCAAGAACAGAGTCAAATTTGTACAAAACTAACCGGTGAAAGTTTGTACTGTATTATTCGGCACTCGGCAAGATAACGGCATCCTGGTAAAATGGTTACAAATTTCATCTGTGTGAAGGGTTTTGATTTGCGTTTGATAGGGACACACGCTCAACGGTCACGCTCCAATTTATATCCCTCCTTCATTACCTGTCCACCTCCTCTGTAGTTACATGAATATGTACAGTGTATGCATGCAGCACGTACCTCACAGCTTGGAAGTTCCAACCAGATATTAACCCTTACAGTGCCGGCCTCGTTTTGGTAATTCTGCATCCACAGGCCGGCCATACTTTTTTAGAACGTAAGGGAATGTTGGCGCCTTTGGCAGCCTGTGGATGGATATTCAGTATGACGTTTCAGAGCGTTGGCAGCACTCGAAGGGTAGAACGTACATGTAAGGTAGCCTGAACACCTGACGTCACACTTCGAGGCTTGTGAATAAAGTGTATTATTATCCTTGCGGATAAAGACAGGGGACCAGTCAAAACGTAAGGGAATGTTGGCGGCCTGTGGATGGATATTCAACACGACATTTCAGAACGTTGGCAGTGCTCGAAGGGTTAAAGGGAAGGTTAACAACTTCAACATGTGATTTGAAACTCTAACAAGTTCGAGTACGAAAAATGTTTCTCGATCCTTTACGGCGATTTTATAACACGTTCACAAAGTATTTAATTCATTAAGTATTTGATTTAAGCACATTCAATCTTCTATCTACAGAGCAACAGAAGATAAAAATTTCAATCTTCTATCTACAGAGCAACAGAAGATAAAAAACCTTCAAAATGTAAAGTTATTATTATTTTTCTTGTAAAGACACTTCATCATTAAAATTATTAAACTGGGTTGGTCTTCACTTCAGAAAAGAAAGTATATTGCCCAACCCCTTTAAAACGAAAGTAGAAAACCCCAAATCATCTTGGGTAATTCAAAACGAAAAACACCATCCTTTTTTTCTTGCTTTGTCAACAAGTATGACCTATGAGAGATAGGGGTATATTGTCAATTCAAAGAAAATCAGCGACAGGAAAACCTGAGAGTTATCAAGGGATGTACCCTTGGGTGTTAGCTGACCAAGGCTAGAAGGAGGTATTGTATGATTACCCTATGAGAGAAACTTGCATCAACAACAAGACATCCTCCCGCCCATCATTGTGGCTAGAGAGTCTCCCAGGGGTCAACTGCCGCTTGTTTTTATATCTATTATGAGCTTCACAGTGCTGGATTAAACCATGTAGCCTGTCTATCAGTCGTATCAGACAAATATCTGTCTGCCATTGTATCAAGCCAACCACCCATACAACTTCCTATGTTTGTGATGTACATGTATCTTCTTCTTCTTCATTTTTTTCTTCTCAACAGACTCTCTTAAGACAAGATCTTGTTTCGATCTGCTGGAAATGACCGTGTACCGAATACCTGTCCTCTTTTCAGTCCAACACTGTCATTGGAAATCCTCAGCGGAGATGGGCAATGTATGGGATTAAAAGCTAAAACCCTTTTCCCGTGACAACGAGACATCTTCTTCAATCTGAGCAGTGACAAGGATGGTTTGTGTTTTTCCTCTTCTTCTTCTTTTCCCCTCCTCTCTTTCCCTAGCAGTAGATGACAAGAAAGCACTGCGGCATCCAATAGCTGTCTCCTCTCTCCCTCCCCGATCAAATTACAGCAAGATGATACATTCATTTTCCTCTGCTTGGCCTTCATGTCCGCCGTTGTACACCGCAGCAGCACAGCAGCGGCGGCGACGCATCAATTATTTAAAGCACAGCCCATAGAATAATTCATGGCAGTCTTACAGCTCGCCTGTGTGGGAGGTGTTGGCATCACACTCTAGTTCCACATACGTAGTGGCTAGATGTTTTCTGACGTAGTATTAGGTGTTCCAAATCCTGCCTTATAAATCTATATGGAGTAAGGATCCCCACCCCCCCCTTTCACCTGGCAGGGAAAAAAGGAGAGAACCTAAGACTTTAAACCAATTATCACTGAAGAGACCTGCACATCTAGCTTAGTAAATGGAGTGCACGTCTCACACAAAGGTAGCAAATAAACTGCTGCCTAACAGAAATTATTGACTAACCCCATGCTTGGACCAAGGGGGCAAGGTCTTTGCTTGGACACATACTGAATAAAGTGTATAAGATGTGGAGAAAACTGTCTGTCCACCCTACGCCTGCATGAACCTGTTCAGTCATGCAAGATTCATGCATCATGTACCTATCCAATCCCAACGTGTGAGGTGTTCATTTCAGAGGTACTAACCCAATTAGCTTCAGATCTCTCAACCAGAATGACTTTCTCAGACTTCCCATAGCGTAACATGTCAACTGAGCCCTTGCATCCTTCCGAGACGCACAATAGCGAGGACCATACAAATTTCTATTTCCTCATTCCAAAACGAGGACCAGACTATTATTTTTCTCTCAGCCTTCAGTTTGCTTACGGTTTAAGGTATAATACAAGATTGGTGAAGCTGACAAAACAGTCGCAGACAGTGTTCATATTATGTGTGATCTACCATATACATGAAATAACAAACCTGTAAAAAAAAGTTGCCAGTCAGGAGAAAATGGTGAAAAATCATGCACAATTTTCAGCATGTAAACACATTGTCCTAAATTTTGGTTGAAATCAGCTGGGAATGCATTTTGTTTACGTTTTCAGATACATGTACAGCTTTGTATATACATGTACATACATGTACAGTCTCCTGACGATGACTAGAGCAAGCTAGTCGAAACGTTGAGACCAATCCAAGAACTGACTCCGCGGTAGTACAGTTAGTTAGGATCCTATAAGCTAAAGTAGTAGTCCCAACCTATTTCTATACCATCCGCCCAGGTAATAGTTAATAAGCAGGACAGTTCTTTTCAGAACTGAGAAGTCTCCCGAACACCCGAACAATCTACTCCGTGGTGGTAGAATTAAGCAAGACAGTTCTCTAAGAACAAACTCTACCTGGCAAGTAGATACACATGTATGGTGTTACCGCAAACCAAATATATTGATACCTCACCATGCAATGCCTCAAATCCTATATATGTACAGCTTTCTCAAATGACTTACTTTCAGATGAAAATATTTCACAGAAAAAATTGTTGGAGTATGAACTTAATAATCAGTAAGCTTTCAGACTTAAATTAATCAATGATGTTTTTTATCGTTACCAATCCTGTACAATTCCTTTAACATCGCATTCGCATTGAATGCATTAAAAACTAAAAATGGCTTTCCAAAGGTGTATATAGAAATGCATCAGCCATGACTTGAAGTGACAAAAGAACTCTCAGGGTTACTCTTCCGATGGCATCTAATCCCATCACAATTATTTGGCTCGTAAAGTTACCATTGTTTTTCAAGTTGTTAAAGGCAGTCTCCACAATGGGCTTCCAATGTGTAATGACCTACAGTACAATCACAAGTCACCTCTTGTTCCAAGAGAGATTGTTACTGTACATGGCAAACCATACAGACCCAAGAATAACCTTAACAGTAGGGTCATAGATTGGTTCTTATCAACGTAAGGTTTATTTATAGGCAACATTCTAAAGAAAGATACAATAAAAGTCACATGTGAAAGTTTCAGCTGAATACAGTGTCTACTTGCTGACAAAACAGCAAAAACACTGCCACGGTATTTTCACAAGAATGTCAAATCCATCCATGTTTAGCGAGGTGACAGCGGGTACCAACCGCATGTCTGGCCGCAGCCCTCGCAAACGGACATCAACCCTCAGAAATCTGTGAAAAGATTCATGCATGAATTCAAATGGGGTTATTTTTCTTCGAAGGGAATCCTTTCTCAAAATAGATTACACTATCAACAGCTGCAGTGCTTCTCACCAAGTAAGTTTTTATGGTCATTAATTTTTGGAGTATTTACCAATCTATGACACTACCTTTAGGTAAGGATGTGTGCCGGACTACCTTGTCCACTGGTGGAACGAGAAATGTTACAAAATGCTAAATGCTACCCAAACCGTGTCTGTACAGTAGCAATGAAATTCAGATGCTCTGTTTACGTTCCTTGTTCCAACAGTGATGTCACATCATGAGCATGGCCTATATTTGTGGGCGTTCCCGGAGAGCATTATTTTAAAGAAAATAAATTTTTCAAAATGTATAAAGGGGACAGTAACATGTATATTTTCAGCTGATTATGTTAATTACAAAATTGTACATGGCTACACGGACAAGGTAGTACAGCACACATCCTCAAATGCCCATTGCCATCCAGAAATTAAAATGCTGTATTTATAAAGTAGTCATCTTCACTGTTTTTGAACAGCAAAACAGGCCTGGAATTTCATCTTTGAGAGGGCAAGGCCGTTTTCATTTTGCAAAGGGCACTTCCATTGTAAAATCTTAAAGTCTATGGGAAGCTGTTGTAGGGGCACCAAGGCCAAGACCAGTGGCGACAGAGGCAATGGCCTCGGTGGCCTCTGTGTAATTACAGGCCTGGCAAAATCAAAAAATGACTGTGAAAGTCTTACAAAAATGTTCAGTAATGTGCCACTTTTAATTTTATAACTGATTATCACCCAGCAATGCATACCTGTTTATCTGATTTTGTTTTTTGCTTCCCTTAAAGACACTGGACACTATTGGTAATTATCAAAGACCAGTCTTCTCACTTGGTGTATCTCAACATATGCATAAAATAACAAACCTGTGAAAAATTGAGCTCAATTGGTCGTCGAAGTTGCAAGATAATAATGCAAGAAAAAACACCCTTGTCACACGAAGTTGTGTGCTTTCAGATGCTTGATTTCGAATTACTTCTTTCTCGAAAACTACGTTACTTCAGAGGGAGCCGTTTCTCACAATGTTTTATACTATCAACAGCTCCCCATTACTCGTTACCAAGTAAGGTTTTATGCCAATAATTATTTTGAGTAATTACCAATAGTGTCCACTGCCTTTAAGACGATGGTACCTGGAAGTCAGATTTGCCTAATAAAAGCCAATTCCGGCAATACTTAGGGAGGGAAATTTCAACCAAACTTGTGTAGCACTGGTTGAAAGACTCATTCAAGATAAATTCCTTATATATTCAAGAGAATGACGTGCTTGTATCGACGCTGCATGACCGTCTCTAGATGCCGTGTCACGTACAGTTTTACCTCAACAACTTACAGCCTAAGTTACATAGCCTGAGCATTATAAATAAATGACTTGTGATTGTAGGGACAAATTAAATATGAAATGAAAGCTGGTCTATTGCCAGAAGGAAGTCATGTGTGGTGGCCTCTTAAATGGCATTATATACCATCAAGCCTTGCAGGAAATCGTGGTGGTTTTTTTTTAATAAAGGATTTAATTACATGTCGAATGCATTCTATTAATTCTGATATAGAAGCTTTTAAAGTAATTCAATTTAGTAAGAAGAAAAAAAATTGCCCTTACAAGAATGAAGTATCAGACGAGAGAGCAAACACTTGTACATGTACGCATGTACATGTACATGTACATGTACATGTACTAAAGCAGTGACTTTGACAAACGTGTACGTATGCCCATTTTTTACACAAAAATAAAACCAAACTAAAATCAAAGACAAGATAAAGAGTTGAAAAGGGATAAGTCAGTCATAGTAATGAGATACACACCATGTACATGTACATCAAATAATTATGTGACGCTCCATGCAGTAGTGTAACCAACCCCTCCCAAATGAGATTGTAAAAAATACACCAAAAAATGGTTTGACACATTAAATATCTCCCCCCCCTCAAAAAAAATAAAAATAGTAATAATATTAATGATAATAATAAAATAAAATAATATAAATAATGTCTTTTCCCCGCTTGCCTCCCCCCCCCCTCCCCATGAATTTGTTTTATTTATTATTTATTTATAGACCAAACCAACAGCGGACGAGCTGCCAATTACAGGAAAGGGTAATATACAACAAATTCATATAGCCTATAATATATTGATCGGCTATAGTTTTCCCGCTTTTTTCTGGATACCTTCCCTTAATCCTTTGCTCCTCTTTTTGCTATAAATGGATATGTTTGTGTCTCTGTTTGTTTATGCCTCTGACGAAAGTCCGGTTTGGATCGAAAGCTAAGGCCATCTCCCCTACAAACTTTATATATGTGTATATATATAATTAACCAATAAAATAAAAATATCTTTGGGGCAAAAAAAACAACAATTACAAATTACCGGTAAATAAAATACAATGGGAAAAGAAACAAATAAGCATGCACAAATATGACTATAAAAAATAATTTAAAAATATATTTAAAAAACATACATTAAATTAAAAAAAAAAAAAAATGACAATACTCTAAATTAAAATATTAACAAATAAAACTTTAAAATAAAATAAAGAAAGAAAATGTCTGGTTACGCCACTGGCTCCGCGCTAAAACCAAGCACTTTGTACCAAAAACTCAAAACTGGGTTTATTTACTCATCTAAGGCCAAATAAAAAAAAAACATGTTTAGTGTCCCAGCCCGCTTCCTTTTTAGAGGCCGCCTCCTTTTTTTTTTCTTTTTTTTTTTGAGAGAGAGAGAAAAAAATTATACATTTTTATTTTCCCTGATGATTTTTTTTTTTTTTTTTTTAAATAAATAAGATCATATTTTCGACTTAAGCAGAGTGAAAAAAGCACACCGAAAAAAGCTGGCAACCATCTTGAAAAATAGCCCGGCCGGTTGTCTCGAAAAACTTGTCGGGCGGCCATTTTGAAAAAAGAAAAAAAGAAAAAAAGAAAGGCCCTCCTCCTTCCTTTTTTCAAAAAGGCAGGATGCTAAACATGTTTTTTATTTTATTTGGCCCAATAGATGAGAAGAGGAGCTTTCAAATAACATTGTAGTACATTGTAATTACGCCTATAAAGGTGCATTATACATGTATGTAGAATGTTTAAGACACATACACATGATTGATATCCTGCCCGGTGTTTCGGTTGTCCTACTTCCAATGTATATTTTACTATTTTTTGTGAACATAATAAAAAGGTCACTTCACAATTACTCCTACATGAGGCATGTATCCCAATCTAAGGATACATTATGCAGATATTCAGGTACAAGCGTGTCCACTAATGGTCTTCAAGTACCAGGTGATATTCACCGTCTCACTGACCTCACCTGCCCCAGTTCTGACAGACATTTTCATGTGCAGCTAAACGCAATACAAGTCTTACAACCTGTATATTATAAAATACTCACTATCACTGGATATGTGTTATTTCATTCAATTTGCAATTACCCAGAGGTACCTTCCAATTTAATAATCGATTCCCTGCAATTACAGCCCTCCTCATTTCCCCTCATATTCCGGTTTCTTCCACTTTTTCCCCCTCCCCTGGAAGGAACCATTTCTCCAACGACGACGGCGAAGGAAGAAAAAAAACACCTTCAGAACAAACTTCTGAGAGATGTGCAGACATCCCTGTGTAAAGGCAAACTGTCTGAAACCCCTCTAAGGCAAACTGACTGAACGACAACATGTACATGTACCTGCATTATGCATACATGAAGTAATGTCAGAAATCCTTATCTCTACCTAGAATCTTTAGAATAACATTCTCTTATGATATTATTACTATACACAGCCAGGCGAATCTACCCAGACCCACGCCATTAAAATATTGGCCATTTCCCCCGTATCGATCTATCCTGTCTGCATGTGTTAATGCATTAATTGTATGATGAGTGCAGAGTCAAGTTAAAAGCGGTTCAATGCTGGCGGGGCTTAGTGGCTAAGAGAAGACAAGAGATAAAAAAAATAACCCTGCCGCCAGCCCTTGCAATGCTTTGACAGCACCTACTGTACATGTATGCAAAATAACAAGCAACCTTGAAGTCCCAGCCAAGGAAACCCTGATTGGCCTTTGATTATTGTTTCAGGTGATAATTAGTTAATGTAGCGTAAACAGAAACATACACTAAGCACTCCTATACCTTTATCATGAACGTTGAAATCCTTGCCCATCATAGTGTACGTTTTACGGAATCAAGAGCCAGCACTACCAGCTTAATGAGTGAAATGTGTTTATTTTACGTGGGTAGACAGCATGTTTGTAAAGTCCATCCCATCATGATCCCATAGAGGGCAATTGATTAATAACCATCTCCACCCAAAGCTGCTAAGCTATTAGTACAGCAAATTATAGGCGGGAACCGGTGAAGAAACAGCACAAATCGAATGGCGGGTTGGCTTGGAATCAGCTACTGATGACAATTTTTCTGTTGACAGCAAATTTGTGTCCTTAACAGCTATATGAAATGGATTATGTTTATGGTTACAGGTAACATACATTTAACTTGAAATGGTACATGTATGCTGGAATCTCTGAACACTCACTTGCCTCCCATTGAGCCAAGTACAATGATAAACAATAGTGGCAGCCCATCCATTCTTGTTAGCCATATTTGTATAACAAAAGGACAAAGGTCCGGAATCGTCGATTACACCATAACCCCCCCCCCCCCCAAAAAAAGGGAGATTTCGAGCATGAATTTCAGTACCATCTGTCCCTCTTTTTACGGGGAAAAGGAAGCATGGCACGGTAGTCTGGGTGAATATACAGGTCAGCCGTCCAACACCCCCCTCCCCCCCCCCAAAAAAAAGGGGGGGCACACTCCAAAGTAAAAAGTTCAAAAAGACGTCATCCGGTGTGAAGTGGTTTTACTGCAGGAGAATCCATCCTTTTCATAACATATTGTACATGTAAAACCATAGATACGGGGTTTTTTCTAATCTGAATATTTGTTAAAACTTGAAACCCTTTTATTCACATTTGCTTTTCTCATTACTTGCGAGGCACAGAAAATGTAACCATATACTACATACAGGTATGAGCATTATTTTAGACTTAAGTTGAAGGTCATTGTATTCCTTTTCTTTATTAATAAATTATCTTGTTTCCATTTGCCAGACAATCCAATCCCTAGCAACAAAATCTATTCAAATGTATGAATAGAAACAAATCACAGGTTGCCCTGGTAAGATAGAAGAACATTTACATTCACCGAATACAAGTACATCTATAACTTCCTGTCAGCTAAATGACGACAAGAAATGTATCAGCTCAAAAATAAATAAAAATAAGTGTCTAACAGATATTCCTCCAGTCGCATCAAACTCCCTCATTAAATCACCTCAGTCTACCCTCCCTAAATAACAAATGTCAATTTGGTTGCAAGTTTTAGCTGAATGGCCACCTTAGCAGCCCACTCAATGTAAGAGTTGAGGATAGATTGATGCCATCAGCTAGTGAAGGAAGGGGAGTAGGGGTGACCTAGCTTATTACGTATTCCACCATGATAGGATTATAAACCTATCCGTATGAATATACAGCTTGGGGGATCTGAGGGTTGGAAAGGGGGGGTTGGGATTTAGCGGGAGTCCGTAGCGATACTCCATCACTTTGAGGCGACAGTCAAAAGCGTTTGTTCTGCGCGTCTTGTTTAACTTGCTGTCCACTTGAGAAGATACCAGCAATGTCATTTGGAGAATTTTCTTTGAAGAACACATCTTAAATTAATCAATTGAACCCTCCCGTATTGACTGGTCCAGGCCCGATGCTTCGTTTTTGAAAGGGCAAGGGGAATCGAGGCGTTTTCTCCTTGGTTAAGGGCACCTCTATGGGGAAATTGTAAAATTCTATTGGAACGTTCAAGAGGCACCATGGCAATGACCAGGGGCAATGGAGGCAAATTACCTCCATCGCCTTCGTGAAGTATCAGGTCTGCTGGTCATTTAGCATTCTTAACAGAGCTTGTACTTATTCTTAACAGAGATTGTATGCTGTAGTGCTTACTTGTGATAAATATCACACCATCATCAAACTTTTCCTTTTTTATTATTATTTTAAAAACCTTGTGGGTTTTTTTTAAAGAAAAACAAACCTTTCATAACAAAGACTCAATAGAAGGCTTGTTTCATGAAACATACAAACAACTCAATGTTTTAGTATCTGCTCATTTTAACTGCATGGCTGGATGCAATTTCCAATAACGCATTCAAACACAGTTTGCTCACAATTGGTACCAACTTCACATCAGTGCTTTTCGATATAAAAAACCCCAATCAAATTATTTATCTGGACAATCCCTGACCGCATACTTTTGTCTGGAATAGAATGATTTGCATCAGTACACGACTTACCTTACTATATTACAAGAAATCAAAGACCGAAGCTTGAGATGTCTCCAAAGATCTGTAAATCAACAATACATAATTTCAATCAGCTACATGTATTTAGTCATTTCATATCTATAACTTCCTGGACTCCAGAGGAAACAATTATTTACACGCATTCATTTCCTGAGGTGGGGATTTGTCGGCCGCATACAAATCAATCTCCATTTGACGATAGATACATGGTTTAATATTTATATATTTATCCAACAACATGACACCCACAAGAACATGGTCTAAGTCTCTTTGCAATCTTGTGTGTGTGTTGTGTGTGTGTGGGGAAACTTTACACAACGGACAGGATCTTCATTATGTTTCTTCTCAACTGAAAGAGCCATTTATGCAGAGAATTTATTAAATACATAGAGAAGTGATTTCATACACAGCTGCAAATATTATTTTTAATGACGAGTTTCCTCATATCAATGCCAAGCAAAAGGTAAAATATCAGACATTTACAGCAAAATTTCACAACAGGTGAGCATCAAATGCTTTTATCGTCAGCTTATGGTATGTCTCCGAAACTACATGGCATAGTACTACATGGTACACTTTATATTTTAAAAGTCAACACACACAGTACACATAGGCCCTTTTCAAAACCACGGCTTAGGCTTGGGCTCCGGCTTGGGCTCCGGCTTGGGCTCCGGCTTGGGCTCCGGCTTGGGCTCCGGCTTGGGCTCCGGCTTGGGATCCGTCCGCCTTATTGAAGCCCCGTAAAGGAAAGCGCATGTCTTCTAAAGATGAAGCCTAAGCTCAAGCCCATGCTGTGGTTTCGAAAAGGGCCACAGTGCACTGTGTGAAGACTGGATATTTCATTTTCATTTTGGATGAAAACATACACCCATTAAATGGGTTGTAAATGATCCTGCCAAACTGACCTGCATTTGAAGGGGTTACCCTTCTCCTACATGTATGACATCATGACAAGATTCATTTTACACCATTGTACAGTGAATGTTTACACAAATTACCAAACATTAGCTTTAAACAACATTGTTTAGAAAACACCCTGAATTTTCTGCATTTAGTCATGAGAACCTTGAAGCTACATGTGGAACACACAACTTGAATATAAACACTATGAAGAAGTATGAGCACAGAAACAATGATTAGGTTATTAATAGAATGCTTTGTAAAGACAATGTACAAACAAAACAAGCACTACACATGTAATAATTACCGTTTTGATTCGCAAGACACACAATTGTAAACTTAAACCTCTCCACAAGTACCCAAGACTAAAAAACAAGGTGTACTACAACATCTTATTATGATAATTACAGCCAAGATGTGTGCAGACGATATACCTAGTCCAATATGAGGTCTCGTGACAGGCTGAGATGTTTAATAAAAAAGAACGAGCCAACGACGGCAACACACCAGGAGCCAGCGTACAGACACGGCCATTATGTATGCACAGGATGCCTAAAACGACGGCAGAGCAGCGCGGGGAGAAACTTGCTAGCAGCAAGGCTCACATCGTCAGCGCTAATCAATAAAAATCTTTCACACTGGCCAAACACCAATGGCCTCCCAATCAAATACGGGCAGATTTTCTCTTTAAAGTTCTCCAGCATCAACGCTGTGTACACTGGCCCTGTGCTGGGTCATCAAAGGTGAGCACATATAATGCCCACCCTGTTTTAATGTAAATACTTCCTACATCTATGGAAATAAAAGCTAACATCAACGAAATATATGCACTGGGATTGGTACGAAATTTAATACAAGGGTTTTTAAGATAAATTCTTTTGTCATTCTTCATTTGATATACAAATTGTTTTTGTTTAATTTTAATCACACAAGTGCGGAAAAGGAAAATATATTAATAGAAGGAGCCTGTTTTTAATGCGTTAATCCATGTTAAAAACAGCTGATAAAATCAGTCAACCTTAATGAACAGTTGAATGACAAGGTGCTTCCATCCTTGACATTACAATATGTACATGTGAAAAAAGGGCAAATCCCCACCCACCTCGCCAAAACTCTTAATAATTAATCAACTAAAATTACAGAAAGACTTTTATATCATCGGAAGCCATCTTGTTTTGCTTCTATTCCAAGCAATGTCACCAAATTGAGGTTTGGATGGTACCATATTGAAAGGACGTCAAGATTAAAAGGATTGTCAGGACGTCAAGATTAAAGGGATTGTATACGTTTGGTAATTGGAACCCATTGTTTGTTTCAATCCTACACAAGCTTTTAGGTAGCCAGCCGTGCAGCCGTGATTAGCACGGCCAAATGAAAACAAACACGGCCTATTTTTCGGTGTCACGACTTCCACTTTTTAGCGCAAGCCGTGCTGTAAATCCCAAGATTGTTGGGTTTTTTTTGTTTGTATACGGACAAAATCGTCAAGTGCCCAGGCAAAAAATGTCGAAAAATACTTACTATGAACACAAACTACCCTTTCAATGTGCTAGTAGATCGATCTTTTTGTATTAATAGTGTGCAGTGACTGGTACCCAGAAGTCAGCTACTTCGTAACGGCATTTCGCGTGCATTTTTCTCTGTGTCGCAGGGCATCCTGACTACATTTTTAGTCGATGAACGGAACCTTGTATCTAAGACTCAATAATTGAGTCAACCCCACGCTATCATGACAGACATTATTATTGTACATTGTTCAACAGCGTGATATTAGGAGACCGATCAGAGAGTTAAAAACAAAACCGGACGCAAATCTGAAACTCGCATTCCAAGTAGAAGCTATAGGGCGATCGTGCACAAAGTGGATGGATTTTTAGTTCAGGATCAGTGGTTTTGTTCGTGCTGAAATGATTGGCACAAAAATGTTTGCACAATCAGTCGATCTTGCAGGAATAGTTTGTGCAATTGCCGATCGTGCAGGAATTTTGGTTTGTGCAATCGGCTTATCTATCGTGCAGGAATAGTTTGCGCAACTTGCCGATAGTGCAGGAATAGTGTGCGCAATATGCCGATAGTGCAGGAATAATTTGCGCAATTTGGCGATCGTGCATGAAGTATTTGCGCAATTTGACAACAGTGCAGGAATGGTTTGCGCAATTTGACGATCGTGCAGGATTGTTTTAGCGCCCGGACAAAATTTAACCCTGTGGAGAACCGAGTGCATGGGAGCGCGATGCTAACAGCGACGAGTTTGGGGCGGGGAAAATGTAGTGCATCATGGCCCTTTTTGAAACCACGGCTTGTTTTTTTCAATACACACCCTGTTCCACTAATCCTACCTAAAAGCTTGATCCTAAATGTATAGAGTTGTGGATATGTATACCTTAAAACTAACAACTGAAAATTTCATTTCAATAGGTGGTAGTGTTTTTGAGATATTGATGAAAATCTGGAATCTCGTTATGTCCATGCAGGAAGAATAATCTGCAATTGGAATACACAATCTGAGAAACGTTTCTGACACAGAATCGCTTCTCAGATTCAAATTTCTTTGGATAAAAACTGATATCTTTTTCCATAACCACATTACTTCAAAGTGTTATTTTTCTCAAAATGCTTTATACTTTCAGAAGCTGCTGTACTTCTTACCAAGTAAGTTTTTATTGCCATTAATTTTATGAGTAATTACCGAACGTGTACAGACCCTTTAAGACCAGCAATGAAACCTATTGTTTTTGTGACCTTTTTGTGGCTAATGATTCACTGTACACCAACAGACTTTTGTGACAACTTTACACTGCTGATCTGCGGCCAACAGTATCTCCTGGTATTGTCAGAATCAATTTGGTATCTAACAATCAAGTCATGGTACATGTCAATGTAGTTCCGTCCAAAACGTCCTTCTCGTCATATCATTCTTCAGCTGTAGCTGTATTGTAAACTTCCGCTACATGTATTTGGACCAAGAAAATAAAACTCGCCAACTGGCAATACATCTTTAGTTGTTGAGGTGCATTACTTGCAGTACATTTGATGTCCTTCTTAATGCCAGAGTTCAGGTTCTTGTATACTGGAAACATGGCAATCGTCTGGATCCAACCTACACAAACTTCAAACCCTGCTACAACCTGCACGGTGAATAATTTAGCATTTCCAACACGTGGACATTCGGCGTTGCCTTATCGAACTATGACATTTAGGCCAGCCTCTCCAATTTCATTTCAAATAATTCCTAGAGCTGTACAAACAAACTATTGGTATGTAATACTTGGTTCATGCATGTATCTCCCTCATCAGGCCGACCACAATCTATGCGGAGTATTGTGGATTAAACTTGAAGGTTTTTACAAGGTTATTATAGGGGTACTGGAGTTACAAAGGACCTCTATGTAAACACACTGCACTCTGTACCAGTAGCATCATATTACATGCTTAATATCTCATAATACAGATTTTCTGATTCATATTGCCAAAATAACATATGTATTGGGTATTGGATGTCATACATGGCTTTGGAAGATAACACAAAGAGTAGTTACGCCAGCAATAATGCATCACATGCATACAAAAGTAAATGACCCTAACGACACCACAGTTACAATTACATGTACTTGTTTACATATTGCTAGATGCACTTCTTCTCAAATAGTAAAATGCAGGCATTTCTCTATCAAATGACAACTTTTTAAAAAAAGTTAAAATGGAATTAAATTAAAGTATTGAAAGTACAATCAAATATGTACTGTATGCAAAAATAAGTCCCTTCAAACAAAACAATCAATGTACATTTTGTGTACACTGTTTTTACATTGAGCATGTCTACTTGTTGAAATCAAGGACTCTTAATAAAAGAGATCCGGGTGTTCTGACTGAATGAGAATGCCCTCGGTTCACAAAGCTATTGGGGACGTTCGCTAAAACAAAACAAAAAGTCCACACAATGGGAGAAAAAAGAGAATGGTTACCAAACATGTACCATTAAACAGTACATGTTGGCACTTGGTATGTATATGTGTCGTCAGACATAAGATATTCATACACATTCGATTCCACTTCCATCACGAGTCTATATCTTGCAGTGAGGCACACGAGGGGTTTGTGAGGTGAGTACAAATGTACCCCTTGCACACAATGATGTATGTATGACATGTATGACATCACAAGTCCAAACAGCGCCCTCACTGAGGTCAAAGAAAGACCTCTCATTGGCTGATGGACTTTCATGGCATATTTCCATTAATTGTTCTCAGTGATGGTGGCGTACATTGCAAGGGATCTATACACTGTACCTTAATGATTTAGCCATCTTGGTTTTTCCCCATTCAAATCAACAACTAAACAGCGGCTGAAAGGGAACATAATAAAACATGAATTTTAAGATGGCAGCAGACTATGTAACTATTATTTATTTAATTATATCTTTCTGGTAATACAACCAAGGGACCCTCAAAAGTGACTACAGGTAGCACTGTGACCCATGTACATGTACATGTAGGACTGAGGATACATACACGTACCTGTGTAGAGAAGATGATGAAGAAATGGCAGTTGTTGGACGAAACCCAAAACAGAGAAAACCTACGCAATCACATGTAGGGACTCAAAACCCAATCCACATGCAAGGCTGTGTGGTCTGGGATTCGAACCAGGGTCATACAGGTGAAAGGCAGTGAAGAAACCACTGAGCCAACCTGAATGGCCAAATGAAGCCAAACTGAGGCGTCATGTGTAGACAAACTGAGGCTACACAGCCATGGCCAAGTTCGTGCAAGAACTAACTTTGTCTAGATAGTTGGACTGCACTAGTCGACTATTTGGAACCAGCCTACTGGGCATGGTTGCATCGCTGGTTATCAATAGCCGTTTACGTAGCACAGTGCAGAGTGGACCAGTTAAAAGAAAATGATAACGTATGTGAGTCGCCGGTCGCAGTGACATGACATGACTAGAGTCGTTCTCACTTCAACTTCTGTGCGCATGCCCTCTGTACGTCACTAAACAACCACTAGTTAACCACTGGTCCTTGCACGAACTTGGCCATTGCTGAGCCTACATGTAGCCAAACTGAGGCTACATTGCCAAAATGAGGCATCATGACACTCAAGGCTACGAATAGCCATGCTGAGGATACATGTAGCCAAACTGAGGCTATGTATATCCAAACTGAGGCTACATGCAGCCAAACTGAGACTAAGTGTAGCAGCTAGAAAAAGTAATACGGTGTAAGAACAGGGGCTGTACATAGTATACAAATATAGGATGCATTTGAGTGCCGTGTCGCAGAACATCAAGGTGAAATCCGGACTATTCCATTTCTTGAGGCAAAGCTGAGTGAAATGGACAAGGCAGATTTTACTGAGTGATTATATTCTGCGACAATGCACGAAGGAATAATGCATTCAGTTTTTTGTTTTATTTCACTCACACATTTGTGTAGATCCTTGTCATTTGAAATTTTGTACAATAAACGCAAAATATAAACCGAAACTTGTCCACTCCACACTCTGAAAATCCCTTATATTTTTAATTTCGCGACTAGAATGGAATGAACCTGCGACCTCCAGATTAACGTGGCGCACTCTACCAACTGCGCTATCTAGCTCTAATCTTGGCGCTCTCCCTTTTTTGTCAATATCTAGGGTGCCAGTCAGAAGTCATGAAGCCCAGAACAAAGATCACCCCAAATTAAATTATAATTTACCCAGTCAGTGTCCCTTGTTGTAAACTTGTTACTTGATACATTAAATATGGTACAGCCTCACTTTCTTCGTGAATCCAAATCGAGGCTAAAACCAGACATAGTCTGGCCCCATTGATCTATAAGCAGAGTGATTGTAACTGCACATAGGTAACCTGACCTGCGAGTGCAATATTGATGAAAGTCCTTGGTTATTACGAGGAGACCATAAGTTCCCTTGGGTCATAGTGACGTAATTAACGCCTTCAGGTGTCAGACGGATCTGGTATCCTCTTGCCAAGAACATGTCATTTATTATGTCTCATCCTCATGGTCATATCAACCATTAATATTGCAACTGACCCGTATCGCTCCTCATTGAGGCTTGCATTTATAATGAGCAACATGTTTTATTCATGATTTATTCATGCTTTATTCATGTACAGTCTAGATGAGGAAATTTGCACAATGTACATGTATACAGGAAGGAGGGCTCACCCCAAGATGTCGGAGACACAAAGACAACAATCATTGAAGTTCTTTTAAGAATCATTATTTAAAGGTGGGGTCATAGACTGGTAAGTACTAACTCCAAAAATTAATGACCATAAAAACGTGCTCGGTGAGAAACACTGCAGCTCTTGGATCTAGTATAAACTATTTTGAGGATTCCCTTCGAGGTAATATTGGAAAACATTTCACCACAAAATATTTGAACCTAAGAACTGACTCATGCATGAATCTTTTCTCAGATTTCTGAGGATTGGTGTCCGTTCGCGAATGCTGCGGCGAGAGATGCGGCGGTTGCTACCAGCTGTCACCTCGCTAAACGTGGATGGATTAAACTTCTTGTGAAAATAACGCGATGGTTTTTTGCTGTTTTCTTAGCAAGTAGACATTGTATCGGCTGAAACTTTCACATGTGACTTTCATTGTATCTTTCTTTATAATTTTGCCTATAAATAAGCATTACGTTGACAAAAACCAATCTATGACCCAACCTTTAAGACAATTAATGATGCTATGGACTTAACACCTGCATTCCCTTTCCATTCATGAAGAGGCATGAATGGTTCGGCTAATAATAATTAATAATAGTTCTTATAGCGCATTTTACAATGAACTTTCAATTTGTGCTTTACATTAGTGGCCTGGTCATTGGACCATTAACATTCCTGTAATCTTTCTCAGCTCACTTTGGGAGTATGCATGTACATGTACAGCCCCTGGGCTGCCGTGGCGCTCTGAAGGCTTTTTCAAACACAATATCAACCTCCATCCTCGCAGCAATTAGCATCTTGCTCGAGGACACAAGTGTCATAACCGAGATTCGAACCCACACCCTGATGACTTAACCATTAACCACCAGAACTTGAGTCTGGTGCAGTAGACCGCTCAACCATGACACACAACGCTAAATCCAGCAAACCCTGGCAAAACCCCTGTATGGATTTTTATACTAAAGAGGTTTGGACGTTGCTAGAGTTACACATATTGTAGTCATACAAACAAAATTATACATGAACCATTCCGCTGTGAACAGTGCACATACATTGTGTGTCTAGCAAAAGCACAATGAAAGTGTATCCGGCAAAAGCAATTAATTTGCAAACCTTTGTTTCAAGAAAACTGAGTGTTAAGCCCGCTTCATACTTCCTGCAAATGCTTCGTGCGAGCGAATTTCATTGCGTCACAATTGGAAGAGCAGCGCGAACCGCTTATTGCGTCACTAAAATTCGCTTCGCATTCGCATTCGCATTCGCATTCGCAGGAACTATGAACCGGGCTTAAAGGTTTGAAAACCAAATTCCGCATGGGAATCATTCTACTTCTAGCAACATAGCAGTTAAACACTTTTGTTAGGTGTTCGTGCAACACAAGCACGAAAAAAACCTCCTTGTTATTTTTTTTTAATTTTTTTTTTGCTAAAGCCATTTTGTTGCCTTTGACCTTCTGCTGACTCTTACCTGTTTCTGCTTGGCACAAAGTACATGTGTACAAAGGTATACATGTACCGTATACTACAGTACAGTACCATGGTCTGTCCTCGTTCTAATAACAAAGGCACACATGCTACATTTGTACAACAACATTCTCTCATTTACACATTCCTGTCTGGGAACTGTGTGAAACTGTTTTGTCTGAACTGTCTCTTTTCACAACAACCAGTGTTTATAACCTATTTTCTGTTCAGTGCCCACTCCACAATTGATGACAATGACCTACCTATGTACATATGCCTAAATGCACATTGACACAATTAAAAAGACCATGGGGAGATTACATGATTTAGCTCAGCGCACATCCAATAGTATATGCTGAACACAGTACAGCCACATATTAATATCAGGCAAGATATTTGGTCCTTGGAATAAAGTAGGACAATTTTATCCAGTGCAAGGGCTGACCTACATGTACATACATGTACAACATAGTACATAATATGGCATCTAGGGTTTAATAGACTTTTCAGGCTATTTAAGCAACAGTTTGTCCAGTGCAAATTTCGAGCCCTGTGTACAGGTACATGTACTCCATGTAATAATTATAACATAAACTTATTATAGCGCCAAAGTCCGGCTAAAAAGACGCTCACGGCGCTTCACAGAGATACAATTTAAAAAGTTAAGGCCAAAGAAAAGGTAAAAACCTAAGAAATCCAAGAATTCTAAAACAATATACTATACATGTAATGTAACTCTCTAGTTAAATGTTGTCAAGTACACATTCCAAAGCAGTACACATTTTAGTCAGTGGTTGACCCCCACAAAGTTCTACCCATTACTGTAGTTGAATAGTCCATGGAGGAAGAATACTTCCTCCACAAATAGACTGTACATGTCTCGCACGTACTATGTAATCAAACTTTTGTGAACATGGGTTACAACAAATATTGCTTTTTAGAGTGAAGGAAATAAACCATTGTGCACTTTAGGGAACGTCTCAATAGTCGGAATGGTAGGAACGTTCTAAATTGGATTGGTTCCAGTTGGGTAAACAGGCACTGGTCTCGTGAACCAGTTATTAAACAAAATTACATAATCTCTTGTGTAGAAATGTTACCGTAGTTCGGCACAATGTCGCGGTCCAAGAGGAACATTCTAGCGGTCCACTGGATTACTGCCGTATACCTTTACAGGAACGTTCTTTTGCACCTAGAATGTGCTTGACTTTTGAGATGCTCCCTTAGAGCGGGGCCTAACAATCAAATCTGTGTGAGATTTGCACAGTCTTTATTGTAACTTTAACTGACATGACCGAGTTGAACTAAACTGAAATAAGGAAAGCAAAACTTTAACACCCGCAAAACTTAACCAGTTTACATTTTAAATGTATGTATCATGCCAAATGACCGTGTACAGAATACACTTTCAACCGTTTGAATAGTATGAATTAGTACAGTAAATCAAAGTTTTAGCCAGAATTTGGTAAAAGGCTGTCAAAATTTGCTGGAAATTTAAAAACTGGGTGTCAACTTGTTCACTTACATGTAAATGACAGATAAAACAGGGTGTCCAAAATTAAAACAGGGTTTCCAAAAGACCCTCTGACTAACACTATGGAGTAAATTCCCTTTATTTACAATTTGTTGATGGTGTAGCCAACCAAATCAAGTGACTTTGGCTACGGCTATGGCTGATGGCTGCAATGATGTTGGGGAATAGGAGTTTTCGGCGACCCGGCCAAAGCATGTCAGGCATTAACTCGGACATGACAAACAATCTAACCCTTTTTGTTCTAAAATCAGTATGTTCACACTGTTCATACATGTATAAATCATGTCCTAATTATTTATAGCACAAACTACAGTAACACAGATAATGAATATATTTTTTAAGATTAAACTACATCGGGGATGTACAAAACTAGAAGACATAAAAGAAAAAACAGAACACATAATCACTTCCCTTTAAACTGATGCATCTAATACTCTACACACTAAAAAAAACATTCCAGGAAGTGAAAGCCTTTTTGTGAGCTTGTTGATTGTACATGCTTGAGGCAATTGCTTTTTATCAATAGAAAAATCTCATAAATGACTGACAAACCACCAGTCAAACTTGACCTTATCACCAAAATATCACCCAACAGCAAATCCATATTAATATACACCCGGAAATATCACAAGCGGTATCCACCCTAATTTGTAGCCTTGATTCAAGGCTGTTTGTGGGAGTCCAAAGAACGATACAAATGAACACGCGCAGAGTCCATGCACGAAGTCCACACACGGAATCCGCCAGCGCTAAAATAGACCGTTGCTCGGCAGTCCACACACATAACACACAAGTATACGCACGGCGTAAGAACGACAAACACGCACAGGCATGGAGCCCATGAATGGAGTCCGTCAGACAGACTCCATGCGTGTAATTAGTGTACTGCGTGTGCGTGGACGCATTCCGTGTGAGGGTGTTTGTGTGGACAAATAAGACAGCCTTGCAATCAAGACTACCCTAATTGTGGAGTCTTATTTGTACACTTTACATACGATGATTACGCATACTTGCAGTAGTCTGGCACGTTACAATACAATACATTAAGGTTCAGTTGGAGGATATGCATCTTAGAAGCCTGCAAGTATGTCTCATTAATTAAATAATCCCTGAATCTCCATGCAACTTCTAACGAAGAACGGTGAATGACAAAGTGGAAATGCTGAGTATCAGATTAACCATTTTAAAAACATGACTAAAAAGGTGTCAAAGCTGGCATGAAAAGTAACCAAAATATCATCCAATCATACCATAACTCATGTCAGTATGCTTGTTATTAATACTCCAGTCAGGCTGTAGTTGTTCCAAGATAAACTGAAGGTGAAGATGACTTGACCTTCACACTCTATCTAACCGATCAATCAAACTGACACGCAAGGTCTGACCAGTGCCTAATTTTACGGAAGAGTCTCTTCCTACATGTACATGTATGTGTCTACTGGCACAGTGTGTGCATCTCACTGTAGGTTTAAAGGTGGATAGGAATCAACAGGCATGATATTTGGCCCTTGAAGGAAAAAAGGAGGAATTTTATTTATTGAGTACAAGGGCTGACCAACATGTGGTGTAGGCTTTAATATACTTTTCAGGCTATTTATTAACAATTTTGCTAATTTTTCTGAGGGCCAAAAATTGAAAATCAGACTTAAGCAGGAAAAAAATCATGCCTGGATCAGTTGCAGTTCAATTCTGACTGAAACATTCCTATTATGTGAACATGTAGAGACATGTTTACTTTTATTTCAGAGAGGATCCATCAGATTTCGGTGTAATCTGTAATAAATTAATACAAAGACATTGTCTTAGGGGGGAAAAGAAGCTGAAAATGCATCCATCCAGTGCGTTGTATGATGTAACAGGCTTAAAGATCCGAAAAGAAATTTGGATTATTTTTGTGTGTGAAAAGTTTTTGCCAACATTTCCACTCTCTCCCAGGACTTTTTCCATATAGACATCTTTATGGAGCGTTAACATGTTCATTAGGACCGCAAACTGTATACATTAATTTAATGTGCGTTAAAAACGGAGGGTCATTCAATTCAGGTCAAAATCCCAGCACAATCTCTCACACCATGCTTTACCCCCAACCACTCCAACCCACCTCAAAATCCAACTGCAAATTTGGTTTGGTTTTGTTGGACTGAGGACTACACCCAGAGTCCAACAGTTTGGGTGTTGAGTTAGAGTTACTACTGTACCATGGTGTTGAGTTTTGTTTACAGCAAGGAAGAAGCCAAGTAAATCACTCAAGAGAGGTAAAGTTAACCAAGAACAGATACAATGTAGACATACATACAGCGTCTGTATGTCTGTATGTATGTGACATGTCCAATATACAGTTTAGTGTCCTTTTGTATATATTAACACTTTACTAATTGCAACTACTAATTAACAAACAATGTTGATGTCAATGAAATTCACTACAGTTTCCATATAGACATTACGAATCACAGTACATGTACATGTACTACATGTAAATCATGTAGGTACATGACAGTGCACATTCCATCTTTAACATTACTGCTGTTCGCTGTATTCTTACCTTCAAACATTAGACCTTAAACGAATTTCATCAGCAAGTTCTATTAGTGTTCACAAGTAAATCCGAGCCAAGCTATCATCAGGGCCTACAATCCACTCTAATCACACTCCAGGGAGATATCAACACCTAAGCACTCATCGGAATCCAAGCTCCCTTATACAACGTAATACACCACGACTGATAACACACCAGCTATATCACCAAACTATGGTTAAACATTGACGCACATGAGTGTGCACTTCCTATCTGCATGTTGCTGCGCTGGTGTCTCAGTACGACGTATCCACATACGTACATCGGGGACCACGATGATGTCACGGTCACAATTTGACTTTCCTCCTACTCAACGGACGTCACCACACAATGGACTTCTCTGACCTGAACTAACAATGATTATATCATTAGGAGTTCATTCATAACAGTCATGCAGAATATACACTCATAACAAATTGCCCGGATCCAGGGGCCAAAACACACTGAACAAACACTCGGTATAAATGCAAAAAGTGGGGGCCGGCTCTGCATATTACCTAGTTATTTATAGGATTGTGTCGCGTTCATGTTTATAAATAAACTTGCTTAAGTGCTTGTTTTTCTACGTATACATCTAGGGGTATGCGTTTGTCAAATAACAGGGAGCCTGGAGCTGTTTTGATAAGAAATGTTGAACTTGATGACGGCAATTCTTTGCTTGTTTTCTTCCATAAATTATTACCTCAAAAACACCGAATTTTTATTTAATACAAAAACATTTTCCAACCACCAGCATAAGGGCAGTGAACTTCCAAATTTATCTGAAATGCATTATCACTGTGACTGAAAATGAAACAGTAATCAATGACCAAGAATATGAAATCCACCACCACGTCCTCAATGATTGTTTTTAACTCAAATGTCTTATGTCTCCATATTTCGTCCTGTACCTGGAAGAAGGGCTGTACACCCTTCTTCCAGGCACACAAAGTAAAGTACCTAACAAAAGGTCGTAAGCAATAAAATGGCTCCTGTGGGCACACAATGATTTATTCATATCAGGCATGATATAGTAGGAAAATTATGTTAAATAAAGAGCTGACCTAAATTTGGTTCATCTATAGACCCCTTTTCAGACTACTTAGTACAAATTTTGCTGATTTTTCAGAGGGCAAAAATCGGAAATCAGACTATAGTAGGAAGAATATCATGCCTGTCATATCCACCAAGGTACACTCATGCAACTGTATCTTTGACAAAAACAAGAAGAAGGAAACTGTCTTGGACATGAATAAGTGGTGTTTGAAGTTTTGCATGGCATGGAAAAATGGAGCAAACACTCCTCCAAAAGAGATTTTACACATGGTTGTACCAGCAACTTTACTGTTTATAGTTCCTTCTTATTTGGACAATAACATGAATATTTACACTTACAGAGTTTTCCCAGTTTTCTTTGGCAAACAAAACCAAGAAAAACTAAAAGTTAGCTGATACGCTGAGAAGTTAAATGCCTGTACCTTACACTACATGTCACATAAACCAGAGCTGCCAACATTTGCATCTTGCAATCAGGGAGATTTTGTACTTGTAACAATCAGGGAGTTAGAATTACATTCAACATATTGTAGGTAAACAATTTCCATAATCACGGAGATTTTCAAATTTGATCATCAGAACATAGAAAGATTGCTTTATTTTCAAGGAACTTTCTGCATAATCAGGAAAAGTTGACAGCTTTGCATAAACATGTGCAGGGTCCCCCCCAGGATTTTTTCAAACTTCGGGGCATTCTTGAACCAAATTTTTGAAGCAATCTGCAACCTGGGGCATTCTTAATGGTTTCTTTAATATTGTGAATTAATAATAATTTGTATGTTATTAATTTATGTTTTCGCATATCGGCTGCAATTCGAAACGCATCGGAACACGATTCACGTTACGCTAGCCTGTGCATGAGGAAATTTCACAAGGTAATTTGCTGTTTACATGCAACATTTAATCCTCCATGGTACTACTAGACAATGGAATGGGGGGGGGAGGGGTTACAGTACATGTACATACAAGTACATGTACATGTACATGTACACATACACATACTGTATGCCTACACAGTTTTATTCAAAATATAACCATTGTAAGAGCATTGACTCTTTCTAAACTAATGGAGAGCTCATAAAAATACATGTAACCCTTCAAATAAATCTTTAAAATGAAAAAGTAAAAATAAAAGGCTTTAGGGTTAAAAAAACAAAACAAAACAAAATACTGAAGTGAGCAATAATGTCCTCCATGTAAAGGGATGTAATATCTGACAAGTGAATTTAACGAATAGAACAACAACATATTTTGACATATTTAGAAGTTCCTTTAATACAGTCCTTCAATGTAAACTGATTGCACAACCGTCAGCTGAGGACGAAAGCCACTGAAGGATGATTAAAGATGAAATCAAATTAAGTGTCCTTTTTCAAAGAAACAGTGAGACCTACTCAATGTGTTCCTTCGTATATAATGTAGTCACACAGAGTAAAGATGTGTAGTGACTTAATATTCAACCAACAACCTCATGGGGTTAAATTGCCATGGAAAAATCTTGTCAGCAGGAATTAGAGACATCTCCAACAAAATAAACTATAATTTTTGTTGTTTAAAGTTTTTCAGAGTTTACATCGGGCTGCATTTGCCCATGTGCATTGGAAATCTCAAATTGTGTATACATACTGTATGTAATTATCACCACCTCTCGTCCAAGTGTCACAACTTTTACAAATTTTCAGGTTTAGTAAAAGGTAGGGTGATAGATTGGTAGATACCCAAAAAATTAATGACTATAAAAACTGACTTGGTGAGAAGCACTGCAGCTGTTGATAGTATAAACTGTTTTCAGAAAGGATTCCCTTCGAAGTAATTTGGTTTCAATAATTTTTCTCCCCAAAACATTTGAATCTGAGAAACAATCCATGCATGAGTCGTTTCTCAGATATCTGAGGGTTGGTGTCCGTTCGCGCATGCTATGGCCAGAGATGTTGTTGGTACACTTGCTGTTAACTTTGGATGGATTGACGTTCGTGTGAAAATACCGCGACAGTTTTTGTTGCTGTTTTCTCATCAAATAAACACTGCATGTATACTCAGCTAAAACTTTCACATGACCTTTATTGTATCTTTCTTTATAATTTTGCCTTTAGGCTATTAAATCAGCATTACGTTGCGAAAACCACTCTATGACGGTTCCTTTAAATTTAAAAGGTGACACATCCACTATAAATGTAAAAAAATTGCACTATAATACGAAGCAAACCCAAAGTATAAATGAATAATTTATTTAATGATTAATCTACTCGGTAGTGCTTTAGTGGAGGAGTCCAGAAGATTGTCTCATTACCAGCAGAAGTGTCTTGTATTATTCAAGACTTCCTTAGTTTATGTTCTGGGTCATCTTTTAAGTTGTCTTTCCTTCCATCAAGCATGAATGCACATAAATACTTTAATGGCTTAGGAAGCATTTCTAACCAAGTGGGTTTAGATTAGGAACCAACAGTGACAGCCCTCATACATATTTGCTCCATGGTTTACATGCAGATTTGTACACAGTGATCCGTTCATACATATTGAGCACAGAGCTCTGCATAACGCTATCAGCAGGTTGTAAGTCCTTTACATTGTACATGAACAGTTCCACTTACAGACAAACACCTGTATCAATGCATTTATATAAGGTTCTCCCCATGCAAAAGCCAGCATATTGGAATGGCATGAATTGTGGCCGATCCACCCCAACAAAAATTAAAACAAATCTAATGTTGTAATTAATTCAAATTAAATTCACAAATTCCGAGGGCCTCACTTCACTTCAGAACGCTTCGACCAGATTTGCAAAATTTCTGTCAAGAATTCCCCCCAGTTTTGAAAAAATCATTGGGGAGAGCCCCGAGTACTAGAAATAATTTGATGATGTCATTGTTGATAGCCTGGGTAGACAAGCCTACAGCAGACAAGAATTGATCACATTCACTGGTAGCCTGCACAAGTTAAACAAGTTATCTGATAGTACATGTACACCTGCATCTAATATACACACATTAAACGTTTCCCAAAGACATTTGCATAATAATACCCCGTTCACAACATACACCTCACGCTCCCTTGCGTTTGACATAGACATGTAAGCGTCTGGCTTCACCTCACTATTCAATCCGCTCCACACTGGTTCCCTTTATCACTGGTTCCCGCTCCACGAGTTCCCTCCTCGCCAGTTCTCTCCTCGCAAGTTCCTCCACAGTACCCCGTTGTGAAGACACTCTAACAGCGAGTAGACACTCCACTCTACAACTCCTATCTCCCAGGGTAGCCCTTGCTGCTAGCCTCAACCAGCTGCCCAATAACCTTTCACATTTCATATTCAGGATGAAATTACTTCCACCGTCGTACTTAGCACGCCGGCCCCCATATGCCTAACAACTTGGCATTTTTATTCGGCTTTAATTTCAGCTATTTTAATCTTAGACTCCTGTGCACTGTGTTCACCTTGGTGCAGTTATGCAGAAATGAATGCTTGCCTCAATTCTGTTGATTATAAATGAACTTTTTGTTCATAACCATGATGTGCAAATTATGCATTCATGCACACTATATGTACGTACATGTATGTATGTACATGTATGTATGTACACGTACATTATGTACTTTATTTTACTACCCTAAATACTCACATTGTACAGTACACGTATACTATGTAGCAAAGAGATTGTGAATCCTGTAAAATAATATGTTAAAACACAGTGTTTTGTTCTTGAAAGCCAGGATAAAGTCATCATTTTTCACAAACTGGTTGCTGGGTAATTCTACACAAATTAGAAATCTGTAATCCAAGTAATTAACAATAAATGGCCTAATGACTACAGTGAGACTTATATAATGTAATATAAGTTTCAAACTAGATAAAAATTTGGTTGACCTTTTCACACCTGAATCGCTAGCCCTGGTAAACTCGCAGGAAAAAGCCATTCCCAGGGAATTAACTACCCCTGCTTTGGAATAGGGTTATAAGCGAGATAACTCCAGGGTTAGCATACTACAGTTGTAAAGCTTGTACCTGGGCTCAAGTAAGAAAACAGGGGGCAAAAAAACGAGGGGGTGGTAGGGTGGAAGGGGTATGGGGGGAGGGAGTGTTCGGGCAGCTTTTACTCTGAAATGGAAGAGTCTCATTGATTAAAATGCACAGCGTGTCCAACTCATCTGAGAATTGTAATCAAAGCATTGGGCTGGGATGGGGGGGTTGAGAGTTGGCTAGCAACCCGCACATGTACTTGGGATTGTACTGGCATTGATTAAAACACACACAGCCTGTTCAAGTCTGAAATTTGTGATCATAATCTAGAGCATGGCTTAAAGCGCCTCAGGACTTATTATGCATGGTCTACCCGTCCGACCCTATGGGGGGAAATGGGTAAGATTTCGGTTGGTTTGATCCGGACCAACTCTGGATGCTTCTTCATCATATTTTGTGTTTAGTAAATAAAGTGCATCGAGTCACAGTCAGTAATGACTGATTGACCGTCTATGAATGATTAAATATCTGCTTTAAACACATTTCAAAAGTATACCAAGGTCAAGTTAGAATATTGAAAAGTACACTAGAAACAGACATTTTGAAAAAAAGCGTCACAAAGGCCTGGAATTTCATCTTTGCAAAGGCCACTTCCATTGGAAAATGTTAAAGTCTATGGGAAACTTTTGAAGGGGCACCCAGGCCAAGACCAGGGCAACAAAGGACAAGGACTCTGTGGCGTTTGCGTAATTAATTCCAGGCGTGGCCACATTTCAAGTCAGTAAACTACGTACATGTAGGTTTACAGACAGTGTATGTAGCATTATACATTAAAATTAGAAAGAATTCACACTTAAATGTTGAGATTTGACCCCCACCCCATGTGACAGACTCTGGGTCATTAATATAAAGTCTACATGCCGAATTGATACATCAGTTAATTGTATAAAAATCAATGCTTATCAACTTATTCTTTATTTAAAGCACTACATATATTTTAGTCAGACCACACCCAAAATTGAGTAAACTCTCACACGAGGGCACTTTTAGCTGCTATTCACAACTTCAATAATGTAACGATTAGTGCAGGATGACATACTGTGTATGAAAGCACCTGGCCAGGATACAGTGGTAAACAGTAGGCCTACATGTATTGAGTCTCACACTGCCAAATACTTCATAGCTTCTATTCACGCACACCATTCAAAGCATAGCAGGATTAAATTTATGAGGATATAATGCCCAGTGGATGAGATGGACCAAGCAGGGGAGAGGGGGGGGCAGGGCTCGTGTTAATGGACCATCACAGACGAGACAACTTTTAGCCAGGAGCAGCATCGTTTATTCCCGCTAAGTGCTCGCATCAACATGCCCCGTAATTAAAACAGGGTCAGCACGCAATTATACGTGGCTAAACAGCACTTGTTTTTACAGGTTTGAACTAAAAGGGCAAAGAGGTACGAATATGAATCCTTAATGACCTCAGAGACTTGATCAATCCTAATTGAATCTACACGTACATGTACTTGGGACGCTTACACTTGACCAAGTGTAACTTTACTATAAAGTTGCTCATGTATCTCCGTCTGTTCAATGCAGTGGTAATGTGAAGCCCCCACGCCAAAAATCAAGCAGTTCTCCAAAGTCGTAAAATGGCAGTCAAAGTGAAGACAATCTAAACATCAGCATACTGTATTAATGTGATGTGATATCTTAAACATTCTATGTTGAGAAATACTTAATTTATGGGCCTGAATTACATGATGAACAAATAAACACAGTCTTGAGTTATGGCATGAAGTACACTGCTTGGTTTTGGCATTATGAGCATCACACAACTGATGAATATGGGTTAAATGTACATGTACAAGTGTCCCTAATGTCTCTATATTCACTTTGTTTGTCTAGTTTACATTAAATAAGTAGATAAATTTGCTCAGATCAGGGTGTTGAGATTCAATGCTGACAAAAAAAAGTCTGAAAGTTGGATTCAGGTTATTTTCACATTTGGAATTAACCCTTTGGTTATTGATCCAAAGGACCTTTTGAAAACAATCCTAAAGAAATACATACGTGAATCAAGAGCATCATTTACTGAATTTGTTTTTTCACCAGGCAGTTATTAAACAGTCTGAAATAATTTAATATCCCTTTCAAATAGTCTTGGAAAGCATACCATAGTGTTTGCCAGAGGGGTGTCTGTGTGTTTTTTTGACACCCTGTTTTAAATTTGGACACCCTGTTTGATCTGTCATGTAAATGTATTGTTAGTGAATAATTTGGACACCCAGTTTTTAAATTTCCGGCAAATTTGGTTACCAAATCCTGGCTAAAACCTGGCTGGAGAGAGTAGTCTTCAAATTGAACATGATTGATGAAAACTGATGAAAAGGGCATGTAAAAACAAAGTACTACGTGGTATTTAAATTGTGAATGATATACATGTACATTGTACACATTGTGTACATGTACACCCATAACTTAAAGAAACATGCCCTGAAATGAGCACAAAATGTGGATTTACCGCAAACATGATTAAAGTTCACATAATTGCATTGATTCGATCTACTGGGAATGAAATGTCATGTAACAATCCTCAGGGTATGTTTAATTTACATCCCAAGACACTCCCGAGACAAACAGAAAATCATAGAAATATCAATGGAGACTATCTGCAGGTCGTCTACCCACCAATCTGCCTCCGACATTACAGTACACCAGAGATGTTATTGTACACATGGGGAAAAATAACTTGGGGCTTGATGAAAGTAGTGCAAAGAAATTAAATTTCTGACCATGATGACCATAAAGGGAAACTATATTGTTGTTTTTTGGTTCAGGTTTTTAAGAATTGTATATACTATCAATTTACGTTCTGTTTACAAGGTTTCGATTCAGTTCTTTTTTAATATGAGATAATATTGCAATGCTGAGATCCTCTCATCGAGCTTGTTCACAGCTTCAAAGCAATGGAAGAATTTATGCCTCTTTTGAAGAAGTCCTTTGAATGTTAGAGGGATGAAATACATGTACGTAAATTGCACATCGCATACTGTGCGCTCTAACACCACTGATTGGCAAAATGAGGGAACATCGCACTTTTTGTATGGGGCTGATGGTGGCATGACACATACGCGTTTGTGCGTCTGCTTAGTACGCAACTCTAAGGCGTTTGCCAACCAATAGTGTGAATGTTAGTAACATTTCATAGGAAAGGCTTACATGTACATGTATAATGAGGAAGATAATTTGGGGTTTTTTAGACCAGCCTCTTCTGCTCAACATGGTGTTTTAATAACAATAACTTAAACCCTTTTACCACTAAACATATTTCCAACGGAAAACTTTGTTAACTTTTTCACACTTGAATTGCTGACACTGGCAAATTCCTTGCAAATACATGCTCTACATGTACCCATGCTAGGAAAAGGGTTAACCGAGTGTGAAGAAATGAACATGGGGTTGGGGTGGTGTTAAAATTCCTAGAGAATTTCCTAGGGGTTTTTTCCTGTGGATTGTCTCTATCGTTCGAAAAGGGCTTGTGTGTGTGTGTGTAAATGTGCATATTACATACATGTACGTCAGGTCTGGAATTACACGGCTTGTGTGTGTGTGTGTAAATGTGCATATTACATACATGTACGTCAGGTCTGGAATTACACGGCGGCCACGGAGGCCATGGCCTCTGTTGCCCTCGGTCTTGGCCTTGGTGCCCTTTCAAAAGTTTCCCATAAACTTTAAGATTTTCCAATGGAAGTGCCCTTTGCAAAACGAAAATGGCCTTGCCCTCTCAACGATGAAATTCCAGGCCTGATACGTATGCCGTGAATAAGATCATTGCCTTTTCCAAAAATAAAATATTTAAGTTGGCAGTATGTACAATGTAAGTACAAAAAAACCTCCTTAATGCCAACTTTAGACTAACCAAGTACATAAAGTATGCTTCCAGATTAAAAATTATCAATTCATCTTTTCCTGTGATAATAACAAATAATATGTTGTCAGTAGTGTTCCAACTGCACTATCGTCTCACCTGAGTTTACGTCTGAATGCATACTCACACAAATACACAGTACATTTTGATAAAGTTAAGCTGCCCCTTTGAATAAATGATTCAACAAACTCCATAGTCTAATAAAATTAAATTTATCAACTATTTAATTTCACATCACTTGGGAAACAAACGAACAAACTATATACCTACTTTAGAATCCATCAGCATGCACAATGCAATGACAAATTTTAATTTCAGCATGTTGGCGACATAACCTTGTCTGAAATTGAATTAGATTGAATTCATAGCGCGGACAGCTGCTTTGCAAGGTTCCTCACATTGGTACGAGTTTTAAGTGAGCTGTCAAGTGCCTTATGCACACCCACTCTGGGATTATTATTCTATAGAATTATGCACGGATGCCAACTGCTTGAGTATCAAAACTTCTAAATATACTGATTGTGTTTTATAAGTTTAAATTACACTTAGGGTTCTTTGGTTTCTACATCACATCCCAGTAGAAAGCCAAAATACTTTGTCTACTGTTGCTCAGATTTTATGACATTTCTTGTTTTACGTGTTGAAATCACTAATAAGATTTGTTTTCTGAACTTAAATGTAATGAAATCAAGAGATTCTCACGCAGGCTTGCAGAAATGTAATAACCCAATGAAATGAAAAAAAACTTGTTACTATAAGACACTCTAAGTGGGAAAATCACAATCTGTGAAAATCCTGGAATTGCACGGAGGCCATGGCCTCTGTTGCCCCTGTTCTTGGCCTTGGTGCACCTCCAGAAGTTTCCCAAAGACTTTTAAGATTTTCCAATGGAAGTGATATTTGCAAAATGAAAATGGCCTTGCCCTCTCAAAGATGAAATTCCAGGCCTGTAGGCACTGACCTGAAATCAGGCTCTGGTCTGGTCCAGGGTTGGATTAAAACTGCAATCAATACGATGAGAGAGAGGCAGCAAAAAATACCCTACATGGTTCTCCCAAAGGTTTTTGTTTTTTTGTGGACCCAAATTTTGCTGAACTGATTGATGTCCTTAAAATGTTTTTTACTTGATGTTTATGTTTGGTTTTAAAAGCTATTTGTGCAATTTACAAATGTAGAGCAATTTAAATGGGTGAATTTGATCTTATAATCTAAAGAAAAGAGAGGAAAACAATTGTTGCGTATCGGCCTTAGACACTAGCTTGTGCATGAGGAGAACCATGCCCTATGCTTACCCTGATCCCATGGTAGGCTTCATATAATGTACCATGCACTATTTTAGGGGGTGTCCTGGAATACACTAATTAAGAAGTAGTTAATTAAAATTTAATTAATTAATGTAACCACATGATGTTCTTTAGATGGATGGATATTTATAAAATACTCCATGGTTTCTAAATATAATGTAACTCTTAATGTGTCAAAACTTCTATTAGTTATCATTAGTAAACCACCATGGGTTCAGAATAGATTCAAAGACTACCGGTACACTAAGATTTACTAATGTTAACTCATTCCCCCTTAACTCACTACCAAGTACATGTACCACTTATTTACATGAATGTTACCTGTACATGGTACAAGTACACATGATATCTACTGACCAAGTACTAACCCGTACATAATGACCTTACTTTTTAATTAAGTTTTAACAACTGATCCTCAACACACGCCAAGGGTCCGCCAAGGGTCCGTGGCTACATGAACTAACTTCAACCTTGCATTGCATCTTATCCAAGTAAATGTGAAAATTCAAGTTGCTCCATGCTTGGACGGATGCAGGATGTCTGGATGACCCAATCTTCTTTCAACAGAAAAATATTCTTGTAATCATAACAATTATGCACGAATGCCAACCGGCCGACAAAATACTTCCATATTTACCGTCATTAATTGTTTAATTCACCAAGTGCCAGTGGCCAGACAAACAAGCTCCATTTTGCTACTCAAGTATGTAGATAACGCCTTACAGTGTACTGTAAGTTAATTATACCACATAATTAAAACCTCTACTCTAGTTCAAAGCGACTACATAAAACATTGTGTTCCTACATGTATCTGAATGTACACATTTTATAGTGAGCATTGAACTACATGTAAATTGAATAATCAGATTTTAAGGTTGAGAACTTCCAAGTTGGGATTAAGTTTCAATAAATTCTGCATAAGTTTACCAACAATAATTTGAAATCTTGGATTGTATTAGTGTGCACTTTGACTTTTAAAACAGTTCTGACAAATAATGTACTAGGGAAGCGGATGTAAATTTACGACACTGAGTGCTGACATGGTGTAATTAAATATTTAAGGCTTCAGTTTATACACTTCAGCCATCAAAAATAAATAATAATTTGAGTTGATTCACAACTTTTGGTGAACCAGACATGACTAGTAGTGTGAATTTAGACCTTCTTTTAAACAAGACATGAGCACAAACTGAGATATTTTCTCTGAATCACAATTTATTGGAAAATAGGGGAATGAGACAAAACTGCATACAGGGTTCTCCCCATGCACAAGCTAGCGTATCGGGCCAATACGCAAAAATTGTGTGCCGATACGCAAGAATTTCGGCCGATACTATAAAAAAAAAGGCCGATACGCAAAAAAAACCAACCAAAACGGTAGTTTTACAAAAAACATTTTAAAAAAAACATGTAAAATGCTCCGAATTACACAGAAGGGCTTTGAAAACCAAGAAAAACACCACGTAGAAAACATTCCAATGACCTTGTGGTGTCATTTTCTTTGTCGTATTAGGTAAAAGTTCAAACTTAATGAGCCGAATCCTACCCAAGTAGCCTGTGATATTGTTTTCCTGCAGTACTCGGAGAGCACCGAGTATGCAGTGCTCATAACACGTTTGGGTAAAACCAAAATACTATCAAATTTATTAGTATCAAAAAAATAAGTACTCAACTTTGTAGTCATTTGGCCAACAGAACAGAGAACAGTGGATGCAATCCTTAAAAGGGTAAAAGTTAATTGTTGTACAGGCTGTCATGACCTTATCTACATGTATCTTTGATCCAAGGATGACCATGGCCTTAGCTACATGTACACACAAAGCAAAAACTGGCATTCATCATTATCTCCTACCGAGAGAGTTTCCTCATTTGGCTTCCTTTCCTAACAGCCCAACTTGAAAGGGATGCCAGATTCCCATTGTAAAGAAACGTAATTTACCTGGCAACTGGCATTTACAAAGCGGGGCCATCAGAAACATCTCTACATGAATAATGATGCTTCCATTGATTTCTTCTCAACGCTTGGCCTTCATACGCTGCCTTTAAGTCCCATTCCATTCCGGCCTCCCTTGAATCACAATTTGTACCAGTATATAATACACAGTCCCCTTCTGTTCTGTCATTCTGATTGATGTATTGTTATTAGCACAGTCAGTGTTTGTATCCAATCCCAGAATGTCAGCTAATGGATGCAAGTTCAACTGCAAAGTCATAATTTAATATACTTAACTACACCAAATTCGGCTGAAAATTATTTGAGATGGTTGACAATTTTTACCTTCTATTTAATCAAAAGTCTATTTTTTATTAATACCAAGGTCTGTTTTTTAACAAATAGTCTTAGTACAATTTGAACAATGTTTCTCGGAGGAAATGTAAGAGGGGTTCCTGGAAGCATGTCCTCATCCCTAACGGGGTAAGGGAATGCTCTGTCTCTGATACTCAAGTAAACAAGTGGTGGTGTAGTGTAATGACACAATTTTGCATTCTGTATAAGGCCATTTTTTTAATTACTTGGATTACGGAACCCCAAACCACAACACTTTATGCCACTGATCGGTACAAATCAAATACTTTCGAACCTACAGTTCATACCAAATGGACGCTGCAATGTGCTGGCAAGATGGCTGCGATGGCAATCGATGTACATGGAAACCAGACTAATTCCATGCACTCACGTACACAATTAATTGTGAGTCGGTCCGTTTACAGACCGTAATACTTGACCAAAATCATCATACTTGTACATGTACAGTACATGGACTAACACGTGCACTTACACTGTACGTGCACTGTACGAAAAACTCATGCAATACCGACTGCTTGACGAACGACTTTACGTGTCTGCGCATGCTCAGAAAAAGAATTTTTCCCTTGACATCGCAACAATCATCATCGCTGGTGTGCGGGGTATTTACTGTCAAAGTGTACACAGCACTGTCGTCGCTGGTCCGTATGCACATTCTGTCAACAGCATGGTCTGCTGGAGCACAGTTTCTTGGAAATTTAAGCTTGTTTACGAAAAAACTATGCAACATGTAGGCTTTTACTTTACAAAAAATGACACGATTTAGGACACCCTGGATGAACAGAAGGATTACTTTACTGTATAAATGTAAGGGTTGTTTCCTCTTTATTTGTTTTGTTTGGTTGTTTTCGGGGGTTTTATGCGGGGTTCCTTACGCGAAGTCAAAATGCTGTGATGACGACGCAATGGTTTTGATCACATGCGCGGTTATGTTACCGATTTTTTAAACCCTACATGTACATTTTGTTCCTGAAACAGTAACCGACCGTTTTAGAAACGCTTAAACATTTACTTCATCTTGGAACAACCTATACCAAGGCCAAGCTTAACAAAGTGAAGTCTACTTACACATAATTTAACCAACCTGAAAACTACACACACAAAAATCAGTTTTAACTCATAATTCACACCTCACTGCACACAGTCCCTCGACTAGTGAGTGAACGGATTATTTTCTTCACACATTTCAAGGTCACAATGCAATTTCTGTCCACGAACAAAAAAAGAAAGAAAAACCCTTTGTACTCCTTTTTTTGTATGTTTTTATTTTTTATAAACTTATTTCAAATTATTCGCTGTACAAAACAAGCTGTACATGTAGAGTCCATTTTATTGATTGTGATCCAGGTTGTGAATAATTAAATTTAACAAAGTTTTGGCTCACAACATACATGCAGTAACCTGATTTTCAGTCAGTTAAAGATTGATTTACAGATTAGTTACTTGAAAAACAATAACCATATAAATCTAGTCAGGACTTTTTAGAGTCACTCTTCTGACTTAAATCTGATTGGGGGGGAGATAAAATGAGATCCAACCATTATTACAAACATTACAATGTTGTGACAATGATTTATTTACTTATTGTTATTTGCTGCAATCATGCATGCTCAGGACTTTCTAATGGAATGACAAGTGTAGTAAAGGAAGTGTAATTTTTTTTCTCAGATCAACAGAATTAGGGGAATAGCGCAGCAAAGGATTTCAACTCATAGCACAGTTTGGGTTTCATACCCAGACACCTGAAGGGGTTCTCCCCTTGCACAATTGAGGGTCGATACGCACGAATTGCGCCCGATAAGTCGGAAAAAAAATTGTGTTTACTCCAAATCTAATTTACAAAAAACACAAAGAACCATTTAGAATTCCCCAGATTGCACAGTAGGGCTTTTATAACAACAGTTTTAAAAACACCTATAAAAAAAACATTCCGAGGACCTCGTTTCAATTCAGCGTGCTTAGGTCAAAACTTCCAAAATTTGTGTCTGGAATGCCCCCCAGTTTTGATAAATCCTGGGGAGAACCCTGCCTGATACATAGTGCATGCAGTTATCAGCATCCCTTTCCAAAACCACAGCTCAAGGCTTAAAACCAGCCTCTGGCTCTGTCTGTTTGCCTGAAAAGTGAATGTTTTGAAAATGGTTGATGGAGCCAAAGCCAGAGCCAAAGCCAAAGGTGTGGTTTCCAAATACAGATCTTGCATTAATGCCTCTCAGCCACTAAATACGTGCTACATTGGCTAAAAGAATGTGGCAGTGCAGGTGAAATTAAATTGATTAAAATTGTTGAAAATCTGAACAGGCTATGTTATAAATCAAATATTGATCTTTGAGCGTGGCATATGTTTTCCGCCCCACATAGTGTCTAACAAGATATTACATTCTAATATTTTTGTTTCACTGGCATCGTACATGTAGTAAAAATCCACACCATACACTTTTTAGTTCATATTTCTTTTATTGTAAGATTGTTATTTAAAACTATTTTCACAATCATAGAGCCACTTTTCTTAAATTACAAAAAAGCCCTGGATGGTCAAGTAAATGTTTAATCAAATGAAACAAAAAAGTAACATGATAGCTGATACTGCACAAAGCATTGCACAAATGCAAAAACATACGCCGAAGTAAAGATCAATAATGTCCTTGTTTATTTCACATTAGTTGTCGGTGTTCAATAAGCTCTGATTTCCCACTAATCTATAAATATTAGTCACATACCCTCACCAGATGGTACCCACATTCTACGCTAATAGTAGAAATTTCATGTACTGTCTGTTTGCCAGCATCTGTGTACATAATCTTGAAATAAATGAGTTTGATCCCCACTCTAGAATTTTCTCCGCGCATCACTGCTGATAGGCTTTCAAGTATCATGTGAACCTCTCAGTTAAGTTACAGGGTTCTCACCTTGCACAAGCTACATAGCGTATCGGGCCGATATGCGCAATAGCGGGGCAATGCACACAAATTGCTGCTGATATGTTAAAACAAATTAAATAAATAAATAGATACATTATTTTACTTTAGATCAAATTCACAAAAATAATCAAGATAAAGCCATTTAGAATGCCCCAGATTGCACAGTGGGGCTTTTAAAACCAAAGATAAACACAAAGTAGAAATCATCCTCAGGACCTCATTTCAATTCAGCCTACATGTACTTTAGGCCAAACTTCCAAAATTTGGGTCCAGAAAGCCACCCCCCCCCCCCAAGTTTAAAAAAATCCTGGGAGAACCCTGAGCTAGGAAAAGTTTAAATTACAAAACTTTATGTAGAACAACTCATTTTATACACAGCATTTAATGATCATTGATACAGGCTGGTACTACATGGAAGGAACGGAGGCAGTTAGTTGTCTCAATGCCCCTGATCTTGCCTTGGTGCCCCTAGATCTGTCCAGTAGAAATTTACAAATATGGTCAAAGAGGCACCTTTGATCAATAACAAAAAACTGTCTTGCTAATCAAGAACAAAGTATCAAGCCTGCTTTAGTATGTAAACCTTTCAAGTTTTTTCAAAGTTGCTTGATGTCGCGTCGCGGGAACTCTAATAGACATAATGAGTTTACAGGCCTTGCACTTAAGTTTTTTGTTAAGTAGACAACCGGGCTAGTAGTATACTGTGCATTTTACTTGCCCCAGGAAGTTTTAGTTGCCCAGATTTTAAACATGTATTTGTGGTGGTAGCGATCACAACCATTTTATTTGTCAAATGAAATTACATTCACACGCTGTAGTCAAAAATAACTGAACACTCTAAAAATATTGTTATCTACAAGTTAAGTAGGTTGCAGTTTTTAGTAGCTAGTGGTAAGGGTGAACCCTAGTTTGTTGTTCGTGCATATTATTTATGTACTGTAGAACTTTCACAATATCCTACAACAACACATACAACAAGTGTATAAATAAATATGAGGTCATAAACTGCAAGACATATTTCACATGGCTTTGCATAATGAAAGGATGTTGTTTGAAAACATGACAGAAAGTTCAGTGATAGTGGAACATCAGTGTACGCACTGAAAATCAAGAATGCAAGAAGCAATGTCAGTTGGCATCAAATCTGTGTACACAGCATTACACTTACAGTGTTTTCGAATGGAGAAATCCAGTTAGATGCTGAATCCGACTGCCGCTCTTTCATTCTTTGTGAACACACAATTTCTTCTAAGCGTAAAGAAGGTATTATTTCTAATTTTTGTCATAATTTGTGACAAAGTGGCGGTCGGGTTCGGCATCTTTTCCGAGAAATATTGACCCAGCCCGACCTCATATTTATTTATACACTTGTTGTATGTATTTATATAATATTGGATGGCTTTGAGTGTGATACAAGAATGTATTGCTCGAGCTATGACAATATTGGACGAGTCGAAGACGAGTCCAATATTGTCATAGCGAGAGCAATATATTCTTGTATCACACGAAAACAAAGCCATACAATATTATAACTATTATCTATATCAGGCTGACTAGCGAAATAACAAAATTTAACTTGCCTAAATGCTAAAAAACAACAGACATAAAACTTCACAAAAGAAATTCATTATCACACGCGCGCTCGTGGAATACAGAAAAATATAGCGCGTTTGATCTGTCATACATGGGTACTTGCGCAAAGTTCCCGGATGACAGAGCAATACGAAAACAATATTGATCTGTTATCTTGCGCGAAGTTCCCGGATGACAGAGCAATATGAAAACAATACTGATCTGTCATCCGGGTACTTCCGCTGAAGATATCAAATACACTGATTTATTGTACCACTTGGAAGCCTGATATAGATAATAATGTAGGATATTGAACTATGAAGTTGTTAATGTTACGCTATCGTCTCCGCTGTGTTACTAGCGTCATATTAAAGCCTCACAGTCACAGTTCAAACTTCTAGTAAATATTTATGATCAACAGAATCTAGGGCCAATGATTTTCCGCGATCGCGGAAAACGGACGGAATTCGCGGAATCTGCCTTTTGAAACGAAAAACGGGATTTGAGGTTGAAGTAAAAAAAATTGAAAATATAGTGACAAAAACGTAGGTTTTTTTCATGTTATTAAGGCCAAACCTATTGAAATTGATCAAGCTAACTTAACACTGCATTCTTTATTAAGTTTCATCAGAAATCAGACCGTAAAAAGTTACGAGATCGTACTGTTGACTCGACCCCAAATGAATACACGTTAGACGGAGGGCAAAATCATCACATTCACGGCACGATCTTTACATTTATTTCACCCAAATTGCATGTTCACCCTCCCTTTTATCAACAATTATACTCAAACTAGCTTACCTACGCTCTATATGAACACAGACATTGATTTTTCATCTCAGAAAGGTCTAAAATCAACCATAATCTTTCAACATTTTGTCGCCTAAGCGAAAACAAAATGGCCGACAATTTGTTTCTGTGTGGAGGAGAAGTACACGGTGACGTCATATGCAATGATACTGCAGTGCAACGGCTGTTACATGTTTCTTGTTTTTGTTGCAGCGCACAGTGAGACAGTGCATTACGTTTTTAGAAATTGCAAACTCCGGAACTGAATCGGCCGTTGATTTAAAAAAATAATTTAACTATCTTTTTCAGGAAAACTTTCAATTCAAATTAACATTTAAGAAGTCAGCAGTGCATCTTATACAAAAGTTATGTTTATAATCGATTCCCTGTGTATTAACAACCATTTATCTACTAAAGAACATGAAACGGAATTTTTTTTGTCTGAAACGGAATTCATGTTTTTTAAAAACGGAATTTGCACTTTTCTGAAACGGAAAATCATTGGCCCTAAGAATCACATGTGTTCTGGTAGTGAAATACAAAAGTCATTGCTTTTAAAAGTGAAGAAACTGTCAGCAAAGTTAGAAAGCAGTTATGGATAGTCATGTTTGTAAGTGAAAATACATTGTAAGGCCTGGCAGGTTTGTCAGGGAACAAGTCTGTAAACCATGTGGATGTTCTACTCTAGTTCATAACATAACATTTAACATAGTGTGACTGTGAGGAATGAGCCTATGAGGATTCTATGAGAGAATAACGTTAAACAACAATAATTAAGTTTAATTTTAAAAAGCAAAGTGGGCCAACTGAATTTTGTCTCACTTTATGCATGCATGCAATTTAAATTTATGTTGAGTCACAACAATTAAAATAACATAACAGTTAACACTGCAATGATTTGAGTTAATATAGGCCTATATAGGCCTATTGTTGAAGTAAGAAGAATTTACTTCGATCTAATCCTACCTCCATTCTTTGATTAATCTTTTTCTGTCGCACTATGGATTTACTAGAGTATTTTTGGAAACAACAACCATAGTTAGTGTTTGTATTGTATTTTATCGCCGAAGTACATGGAGTGTGTACACACATCATGAATGAATTGAAAGAAAGGTGTGTGTTGTTCATTGACATGATTGAGAGTGTACTGCAATGCTAAAAATAAACGACCAGTGAGTGTAAATACAAAATGTAACTCAGCTCACCTTATAAAAACTGTGATTTCACCTAATATTCTACCTCAAAACGTCTCCAGTGGGTCGATGCTCCCCCCTCCCGCATGCATGGAATACTGTCATCCAGAACTGCCGTCCACAAAAGCAAAATATCGAAGGTATTTGACGAGAAATATGTGGGTTTTGGCTGTAGCTAGCTCCGCCAGGCGAAGGAACCGATGCGGCGGCTGTTCATCGTGTGTACATCCATACAAAGCACAATATACGGCGGCCACACACACGAAAAATACATGCAAGGGAGGTAGGGAGTCCGACGAAATCCGCCCAATATAACTTACCACGTGATATCAGCCAAAAGGCGATATAAGGAGAGTGGTGATTGGTCTAACATTACCTAACGGTCTATCACCTGGCAACATTGACGTCATAGCGGCAAGGCCCTTTTTCAACTAATTGATTATAAACTTATATTATTTGTTGATCAACTGATAAATTGTAATTCTAGATAAAGGAGTTAGAAATGTTTAATGTTTCATCTTGCATGAGTTTTATTTACAGCAGAATTTGTCTTTGTCATTTTAATTAGGTAGACAAATCGAAACCGCCTTATAACCACACAACAAACCCCATCCCCTTCCCCAGCCCCTTGCCCCCAAAAGCATTAAAGTTTCCTTGTGTCGTTTGCCACTTACCTTATATAAACTAATTCAGAGAAACTATTGTGCTGTCCTCAACATATGTATCTTCACCACTGTACGGAGGAAAGGACCAGTAGGCAAGCTCGCCCTTCCTTGAACTATAGAGTTTCCTTTAGGGGCCAATATTAGTGCAACCCCGTATCCGACATCCCATGCATTTTGTCCCCGTCTTTGCCCGGTCAGTTATGATTGATGGGTTTGACCTGGGTCACAATTGTAGTTAGTTGACCAATAAATAAACCAACCTGCTTCAGTGTTTTTGCAGTTTGCATTAAAAACAATTAAAAGGTAGCGTAAACAAAACTGGAGCATTGCGCCCTCTGTTGAAAGCAAAATGTACCGGTAGTATTTTTTAGCATGGCTAAGTTCGAAACTACAACTTCGGCTTCGGCTCGGCCCAAGCTCCGTCAACTTAGTGAAACCCCAATCGAAAGAGCACATTTAATAACTGGACTGTGCCTAAGCCGGAGCTTAGGCAAAACACATGGTTTTGAAAAAAGGTCATACTTTAGTTATAAACCTCCCGTGAAGATCACAGCCGGACCGGGAGTTTAGCCAACCCAGTGGACTGGTTGACAATAAGTATAATGGGCGGCCTAATTCCCTACTGCAAAATACGGTAATACATGCAAGGCAATACAACAATGCTATAAACTATTTACCCATCACTGATAACTCAATTGTGCTGCCCCAGTTTATATACACTCAAAGCAGTCCAAACAGATTGTCAATCATAATAGGGATGCGAATCTCAAATTGTGTGAAATAATACGGGAACGTATTATATTTATTTAAAGGCATCGTACACGTTTGGTAATGACTCAAAATATCTATTAGCATAAAAACTGACTTGGTAACGAGCAACAGAGAGCTGTTGATAGTGTAAAACATTGTGAGAAACGACTCCCTCTGAAGTAACGTAGTTTTTGAGAAAGATAGAATTTCTCACTTAAATAATCAAAAACTTCTTGCAAGAAGTTTATATTCCTATATCTGAAAGCACACAAATTTGTACAACAAGGCTGTTTTTTCTTTCATCATTTTCTTGCAACTTCGATGACCAATTGAGCCAAACTTTCACATTGTTATTTTATGCATATGTTGGGATACACCAAATGAGAACACTGGTCTTTGACAATTACCAAACGTGTACGATGCCTTTAAGGACCAATGCCAGTCATCTGCAATGCAAGAGGAAGCATCAGGAAGAGCATTGTGCTGCACGGTGAACTATATAACGTTGCTATTTCAGTCAACTTGTTTTGACAGTAATTATAAATAAATTGTATGTTCTATATTTAAAACTGCAAACACTGACAGTCATGTTGGTAGTTACGCAATCATTGTGACGCACATAACCCAATTTAGTCATGGTGATATCGGCTATCTTATGCAAGCCTCGTAATTGGTTTTGTACCGGCAGCATTTACCTAAAATCGAAGACAAGTTATATGACATCATTGAAAACAAAAATGGATTTAAAAAAAGTGTTGGAATTGCGTCCATTCCATGTTTGTTTGTTTGTTTGTTTGTTGTTTCCTCCCTTTGATATTGAAATAACGTTGTTTTCCCAATCCAGCCTTGGTTACGCAGATAACAGCAATCCGGCTGCATTGTGGTGGCCACGTTCAAGCAGCGTCATATCTGACGAGCACCCCCCCCCCCCACTGACTTGTCGGCAACTCTGTCCTTTTAATTAAGTTGATTATTATTATTGAGGTTTGCACAACAGTTAATTCACAAATAAATGTTTGGCCTAAATATATCGATATGACTAATGTTGACACGACTTTGCCGGGGGGGGGGGGGAGGCGATTTATTTCTCTACTCCTTGAACTTGCGAATTACTTGCACAAATCAATCTCAACACAAAAATAATGTTTGAAACTATGACAATGCAAGGATTCATTAGAGTTTCAGAAAACACCCAATCCCAACTCTTGTCGTCCACAAAAGGCAGAACAATTTACGAAAATGTTCCTATAGAGATGATTATAGGGCCTGATATTTTCTATCGTAACACAGTGGCGTAAATTAGACGGGAGGCAAATGGGGGGGGGGCTCCGCCCATACACCCCCTCTGGTTACACCATTGTTCATAGATCCATCCAAACGTCATGTGTGTCAATTTTTGACATTGACCATAGCGCACTTCCACTTTAAGATTTCTGTTGATAGATCGCCACTGTGATGTTTACGTTTTATTTCATTTAGCCATTTAAACGAATTTGTACCCTTCGTTATGAGTAAAAGTGTAAGTTTAAGCCCAGAATCTTGAAGACTGTTACACTGGGCACACCAAATTTCTGAGCTGGGTAATTCGGTTGACTAATTAGTGGTTAATTAAGCACAGTCATACATACGCCATTTTCCGTCTATAACACGTAGCCTATTGCGCTTGACTAAACTACCTAAGAATTTGTATTCTTCATTGTTAGTAAACATTATTTTTTTTGCCCAGAATCTTCAAGACTGTTTCACTGGACACGCCACCAAATTTTTGAGCTGGCTAATTTGGTCCAACTAATTAATTGTTAATTAAGCACAGTTATACAGACGCCATTTTCCATCTATAATACGTAGGCCTACCGGCCGGGGTACAATTGCATTATACGGTTGAGTAAACTACCTATCTAAAAGAATTTGTACCCTTTTGTACCATTATGAACACAAATTGTATTTTTCTAGCCGAGAATCTTCAAGACTGTTACACTGGTCATACCAAACGTTGAGCTGGCTAATTTGGTCCTCTTGGGCTTTGGGGGGTTTGTTGCGTAACCAAATGCTTTAGTAATTTAATAATGAAAAAAAACCACCAACCATATTTAACGTAAACGACATGCATTACATAGCCTATGTGTTTAAAGGTGTCGTACACGTTTGGTAATGACTCAAAACAAATATTAGCATAAAACTTACGTGGTAACAAGCAACGGAGAGCTGTTGATAGTATAAAACATTGTAGGAAGCGACTCCCTCTGAAGTAACGTAGTTTTTGAGAAAGAGGTAATTTCTCACTTAAATAATAAAAACTTCTTGCAAGAAGTTTTTATTCCTATCCGAAAGCACACAAATTCGTACAACAAGGGTGTTTTTTCTTTCATCATTTTCTTGCAACTTTGATGACCAATTGAGCCCAAAATTTTCACAGGCTTTTTATTTTATGCATATGTTGGGATACACCATGTGAGAATACTGGTCTTTGACAATTACCAAACGTGTTCAGTGCAAGTTAAGATGTGTACGTGGCCTCATATTATTAATATTACCTACGGCAAATGTTCCCGTCCGTTGGCATCCGTTTGACGGACGATATAGTTTACACGCAAACCAAGAATAGCAGATCCCATTTTCTCAAAAGAACCTTCTAAAAATCGTCAAATATCCTAGAGGATGTACCAAGGGATTTTGTTTAAACTTTCAGAAATTAAAGATCTATCCTTTAATATTACGTTCAGCGAAAAAAATCAGAGGATGAACGATACGAATTTTCACATTATGTCGATATTGGTAGCCATTTTAGGGGAGACGCTTTGTAATGAAATTTCCCACCTGGACCCATTTAAACACGTTAGCTGCTGCAATAAACCAACGGAAATTGTTCGGTAATATTTTTACGTATTTTACATATAACCACCTTAACAATTATTGAAAATGCTCTTACAATATATAACCACCTTAACAATTATTGAAAATGCTCTTACAATATATACTGTTATGTTTTCAGTGCTGTTAAAGAGAAAATTGCAACGGTATACCCCTTCCGCCCCCCTCCCCCCTCAGAGTATTATGTACTTCTGCAGGTGACGTCGGGGTATTAGACTGCTCTTACATATGCAATTTTTACATTGCATATATTATGTAAGAGCAGTTTTAAAAAAACGTCACATTAGTTTCCATAATATTCAATAGATTATGCTGAACACTATGCGCACGCACGACCTGACGAATGAGAGTTTCCCATTCTCTTGAGGCGGTTCGTGTGTGAGAGCGGATCGTGCAGAGCCGTATATTGAGAGAGTTGCGACATGGAGGGACCAGCTTTCTCCGGTCACGTGGTTGCTGGACGCCATTTTGTTCCAAATGCAGCACAACCCAATGGGCAGACTAGTCTGGCACCCTGTATTCGCCAATGCATTTTTTGGAGACAAAATGGCTTCTAATCAAGTTGTCGCAACTCTCTGGGATCGTGGATATGATAGCGCCCTCTCCTGGGGAAAAATTTGACAAATCAACCCGGACACATTTGCATATGCAATCGTGTCCACCCCCGTGCAAAACCGTCCTTGCAGTAAATTAAACGCCCTGATAATTGTCAACCTCGGGCCCCTGATGGACAATGTACAATAATAATATCTCTCATGATAGCGCGGGGTGTACTCAATTATTGAGTCTTGGATACAAGGTTCCGTCCATCGACAAAAATTTAGTCAGGATGCCCTTTGACACAGAGTAAAATGCACGCGAAATGCCGTTACGAAACAGCTGACTTCTGGGTACCAGTCGCTGCACACTATTAGTACAAAAAGATCGATCTACTAGCGCATTGAAACGGTGGTTTGTGTTCGTCGTAAGTATTTTTCGACATTTTTTGTCCGGGCGCACGACTGTATGTCCGGGCGCTACATTTTTTGTCCGGGCGCATTTGGTATTTTGAGAATTTTGGCCGGCGCGTGTGGAGGGCAGCCATTGTTCCTATTGAACTGACCTTGTGGTGTCCTTTGTTCTATTGTTGTCAGGACCCCACAAATGCCCTTCCGTCAGCCCACGCTCGCTCACGCACATGTACATGTACATGTCCGCCGGACGGTTTTGCATAGCCCCGGACACGAATGCATATGCAAAAGTGTCCGGAGCGGACAGTAAATGGCCAAGTTCGCGCAAGAAACAATGGTTAACTAGTGCTTGTTCAGTGTCGTACGTAGGGCATGCGCACAGAAGTTGAAGTGCGAACGACTGTACTAGTCATGTCATGTCAACACGACCGGCGACTCAACATACGTTATCAGTTTCTTATAACTGGTTCACTCTGCACTGTGCTATGAAAACGGCTATTGGTAACCAGCGATGCGACCATGCCCAGTAGGCTGGTTCCAAATAGTCGACTAGAGTGGTCCAACTATCATCGACTAGACAGAGTTCGGACTAAGTTAGTCCTTGCGCGAACTTGGCCTTCACAGAACTGGGCCCGAGAGTCGCCAGCCGCGTATAGACCTTTATCATGCTGCCACCATCTTGGTCATGTTCCCTGTATCCAACATTAGCAATGAATAATAACATTCATTGTACAAACAGGAACCAGACTATTTCTCCTTCCAGCATCGGTTTGGTTACATTGATTTGAATGGGAGGAAATCAAGATGGCCGCACCATGATAAAGGTCTATTCGCAGCCGCGTAGTCGGGAAAATTAAGGAAATTAGAACACATGCAGTACAGGAAGGTGAAACTTCTGTCTCCCCCTTCTGTCTAATTTGAACGAATTTTTGTTTAATTCTTTCTTTATCAGTACATAATTCTTAAAACAAATATCACTGACCATACTTTAATGTACAACAAATTATTTGGTTGCCTAATTAGTGACTAATTATCCACCACAATTAAAACCTAATCATTCAGAGCATAATACACAGCTGTTGAAAAACTCGCACTTACTCCAAATGAAATGTACCCTTCATGTTGCACAAAACATGAAATTTTATTCCATAATCTGGTAAACCATACCACTGGGCACACTTAATTTTGGAGGTAGCTAATTCTTAATACTAATTAATACCTAATTAGCCGCTAGAATACGCGCCATTTTCTATCATACGTAAGCGATATATCACTTGTACACACTTACTATTATGACTGCACTCGCCGTAAAGTAAATGTACCCTTCATTATGCATAAAATATGAAATTTTATTCCATGATCTGACAGACCACTCAACTGGGCACACTTAATTTTGGAGGTGGATTAATCAGCTCACTAATTAATACCTAATTAGCCGCTAGAATACACGCCCTTTCTATGATACGTGAGCGATATATCACTTGTACACATACTTACTATTATGACTGCACTCGCCGTAAAATAAATGTACCCTTCATGTTGCACAAAATATAACATTTTATTCTATAATCTGACAGACCACTCCACTGGGCACACTTAATTTTGAAGGTGGTTTAATCGGCTCTCTAATTAATACCTAATTAGCCGCTAGGATACACGCCATTTTCTATCATACGTTAGCGATATATCAATGACTACACTCGCCGTAAAGTAAATTTCCCCTTCATAATGCATAAAATATGAAATTTTATTCTTTTATCTGACAGACCACACCACTGGGCACACTTAAATTTGGAGGTGGTTGATTCGGCTCACTAATTAATACCTAATTAGCCGCTAGAATACGCGCCATTTTCTATCATACGTTAGCAATATATCACTTTTACACAATACTTACTATTGTGACTGCACTCGCCGTATTAAGTAAATGTACCCTTCATGTTTCAGAAAAGATGAAGTTTTAGTCCATAATCTGACAGACCATACCACTGGGCACACTTAATTTTGGAGATGGTTAATTCGGCTTACTAAAGTAAATTGTTGAGCTGGCTATTGGTCCATTAATGAGTGGTTAATTAAAGCACAGTTATACAGACGCCATTTTCCATTTATATTACGCACAAATGCATAAGCGGTTGAGTCAACTACCTCTAGTCTTAAAGGCATCGTACACGTTTGGTGTTGACTCTGATAATTAATGGCAGTACAAACATTTGAGTCTGAGAAGCGTTACGCGTAACGCTCCAAGTCAGAGTGTGTATTCCAATGCAGATTAACCTTCCTGCGTGGACATAACCGCTCCAGATTTTCGGCAATATCTCAAAAACGCTACCACCTTTTGAAATGAATTTTTCACAGGTTAGTTTAAAGGAACATTACAGAATTGGTTTTTGCTAACAAAACAGTTGCTGGCAGTGTAAGCACTTTATATAATCCACCATATGCATAAACTGACAAACCTGTAGAAGCTTGAGATCGATCGGCCATATGGGTCACGAGAAAATAGTGAAAAACCGATTCCACATTTGCATGTGTTATACAATGCATGAATAAAACGCTCACGAGCGATAAACTCCAATCGGAAATTAGTTTTATTTATTTCTCATCAAATATGGCATTTCAGAAAGATATATTTCTAGGGATGTTTTCTGCTATCATCATCATTAGACCGTGTAAGTTTTATGTAAATCTGTGATCTTAAAGAAAATTTTAATTACCAGTTCTGTAACGTTCCTCTTAAAGGTATCGTACACGTTTGTAATGACTCAAAACAAATATTAGCATAAAAACTTACTTGGTAACAAGCAACGGAGAGCTGTTGATAGTATAAAACATTGTAGGAAACGACTCCCTCTGAAGTAACGTAGTTTTTGAGAAAGAGGTAATTTGTTTTTTCTCACTAAAATAATAACAACTTCTTGCAAGAAGTTTTTATTCCTATCTGAAAGCAAACAAATTTGTACAACAATGGTGTTTTTTTTCTTTCATCGTTTTCTTGCAACTTCGATGACCAATTGAGCCCAAACTTTCACAGGCTTGTTATTTTATGCATGTTGGGGTACACCAAGTGAGAACACTGGTCTTTGACAATTTCCAAACGTGTTCAGTGCCTTTAATGGTATATTATCTACAACTATATAAGTTAGAAACAAACAATTGCTCCAATTACCAAACGTGTACGACCCCTTATAAAAGAATTGTACCCTTCATTATGAGTAAAAACAAAAATGTTTCGCACAGAATCCTGACGACTATTTTACTGGGAATACCAACTTTTTGAGCTGGCCATTTGGTCCACCAATTAGTGGTTAATTAACCACAGTTACACAGACGCACACACTCTAAAAACGTCCGGGTCAGAATTGACCCGGATCCGGGTCAGGTGTGGCCTGACTCATTTCCGGGTCAGTGTGACCCGGAATCTGTGTCACAAGTGACCCAGAAATGGGTCACATGAACGCAGAATCCAAGTTAAAATCCCACTTAACCACTTTCCGGGTCAGCCTGACCCAGAAATGGGTCAGGCCCGTGACCCGGAATCCGAGTCAATTCTGACCCGGGTGCAATATTGCTATGCATTTGGTCAATACCTTTTCAAAACAGTTTGTACCCTTCATTAAGAATAAAAGTGGATTTTTGTAGCTCTACTTGAAGACTATTTCGTTTCCCCTTTTACCTCTCTCATCCAGTCCCTCTTGGTTTCTTTATGATAACCATTCCTTTTATGAAAAGCGTTATCAGCTTCATATAAACTCAAACGTGAACGATCACCATAATGTAAACCGGTTCGTAAAGAAAGCGGGCGGGGGGGGGGGCTGTCTGATTAATGCGGACACCAAAAATGACGGTAAGCGTCGACGAGTTCTTCAAGGGCTGGAAGTTATCACCTATAGACCGTATTGAATATGACGTCACCTTTCAAATATCTGCCCTACAACATGGCGTCTGTGAGCGTGTGCGTTTGGGTGTGCGTGCATGTGCCGTAGAAATCAAACCGGGATTGCTGCGTGCTGCGTGCTTCATTGATACGCGTTTAGACGCGCATACGGTTTGCCCTACAAGATGGCAACTTTCATAGCATTATTCAATATGGCCTATAGTCGGCGGGGCAGATGGCCGGTTCCCTCGGTGGACCCAGGGGCGCAAGGCGAAGATGATGAACATGGCTTTATGCCAAGAAAACCCACCGGCTCTTTTCAGATTCACCATAACAAAAAGAGATTTTGACCATGTTTGTTTTCATAAAAAAACTGTACATGAAACATGGTCCTCTATTTAAAAAGGACAAGCATTCACCAGAATACACCAAAAGCAGAATCCATATGACATCAAAAATATAAAATAATCTCCTGTACTGAGTTTAATCCTCCAATACTATAGCACACAATACACAATATAATTGTATACACAATGCACAGCACAGTCACTTATATTAAGGGCAAAAGGTCAACACAAAACGGGGATGGCCATACACTAGTTTACAATGATTCAATCTTAAAAATTACAATATTTCTGGAGTAAAATGATGATTTGATACAGAACAATACCCACAGATTACTCTATGAGCTTATCCCTCCCAGATACAAATTATATGGAGCATGGCCAGAGCCATTCCCCCCCACAAAATAGAGAGAAATACTAGACAAAAAAATAAATGTGCTTTCTTGCCCAAAGATAATGAAAAAGAGAGTGAGCCCAAAGGTCGCGACCCCCAAACAGAACTTTAAAAAAATAAATTATGCTAATCACAAAGTTGGATCAGACACTTGGACACTGAGGGCGCATCTGGGTTCCCTGCAGCAGAGCCGTATATTGAGAGAGTTGCGACAACTTGCGATTAGAAGCCATTTTGTCTAAAAAAAATGCATTGGCGAATACAGGGTGCCAGACTAGTCTGCCCATTGGGTTGTGCTGCATTTGGAACAAAATGGCGTCCAGCAACCACGTGACCGGAGAAAGCTGGTCCCTCCATGTCGCAACTCTCTCAATACACAGCTCTGCCCTGCAGGTTCCCTACTTCAGACCACGCAACCCGAGTGCGACCTAGTATGACATTTACAATGATTTACACCTTTAAAGCATTATGCATATTTTTAACTCAATCTCATAAAATGATGCACCAGATCCATCCTACTACAAACCAGACATAATATACTAACATGGCGGGAATCGCTTGTCTCTATTTATGATAGAGGAACCATGACAATACACTATACAACCAAATGGTTATTTAAAATCACATCCACGCGAAAACCTATTACATCAATCCTCAGGAGAAAACCTTAAGACCAGGGTTTAAATCCGGGTAAAAACCGACGTCTTTATTCAAATATTAAACTCAATGATAAAAAAGCGTATTGAGTAGCAACACCGAAATAAGTAGAAACATGGCAAAAATTGCGACTACACTATCTTTTCTACAACGCCATTTGCAGAGACACCGGAAGGAGATCGGTCCTCTATTTAAAAAGGACGAGCATTCACCAGAATACACCAAAAGCAGAAATCAAAAGAAGTCAAAAATATAAAATAATCTCCTGTACTGATTTTAATCCTCCAATACTATAGCACACAATACACATTATAATTGTTTACACAATGCACAGCACAGTCACTTATATTAAGGGCAAAAGGTCAACACAACAGGAGGCTGGCCACACACTAGTTTACAATGATTCAATCAGACCTAAAAATGACAATATTTTTGGAATGAAATGATGATTTGATACAGAACAATACTCACAGATAACTATATGAGCTTATCCCTCCCAGATAAATATTATATGGAGCATGGCCAGAGCCATTCCCCCCACAAAATAGAGAGAAATACCTTGACAAAAAATAAATGAGCTCTCTTATGCTCAAAGCTAAAATGGAAAAGAGAGTGAGCCCAAAGGACGCAACCCCAAACAGAACTTTTTATTATAAATTATGCTAATCACAAAGTTGGATCAAACACTTGAACACTGAGGGCACACTTGGGTCCCCTAAAAAGGACGGTGACTGCTCTATATTCAACACTCCTATAATCCGACACCTGTATGTTCCGACAACCCCCTCAAGATTTAATTGCTAGGGTTAGGGTTAGGGTTAGGGTTAGAGTTAGGGTTAGGGCTAGGATTAGGATTAGAGTTAGTGTTAGAGTTAGGGTTAAGGTTAGGGTTAGGGTTAGGCTTAGGGTTAGGGTTAGTGTTAGGGTTAGGGTTAGGGTTAGGGTTAGGGTTAGGGTTAGGGTTAGGGTTAGGGTTAGGGTTAGGGTTAGGGTTAGGGTTAGGGTTAGGATTAGAGTTAGAGTTAGGGTTAGGGTTAGAGTTAGGGTTAGGATTAGAAAAATACACACGGGGTGTCGGAACATAGGGGTGTCGGACCATAGGTGTGTCGGAACATAGGGGTGTAACCAAAAGGACAAGCATTCACCAGAATACACCAAAAGCAGAATCCATACGACTTCAAAAAAATAAAATATAAAATAATCTCCCGTGTACAGGTTTTAATCCTCCAATACTGTGGCACACAATACACAATATATTTGTATACACAATGCACAGCACTTATATTAAGGGCAAAAGGTCAACACAACAGGAGGCTGGCCACACACAAGTTTACAATGATTCAATCAGACCTAATCATGACAATATTTCTGGAGTGAAATGATGATTTGATACAGAACAACTCACAGATAACTATATGAGCTTATCCCTCCCAGATAAATATTATAAGGAGCATGGCTCTGACAAAATATAGAGAAATACCTCGACAAAAAATAAACTTTTAAAGCGCCGGTGTCCGCTGCAAGCGGCGCTTATGGCGCTGCTCTGCAAAACAACCAACATAAAAGAGAAAGTAGCATTACATAAGTACAACAGAGTTAACAAAATGCTTCTTTATGCAGGTAGGATTTTAAACTGTTCTTGAATATGCCAAGTGAATTTGAAAGTTTCACAGTTTCAGGTAGGGAGTACCAAAGCCTTGGTGCTGCAATCTGAAAACTTCTCTCCCCCATTGATGATTCGCCATTTTTTCCTGAAGGAGTTTTTGTTGTGCAGACCGTAAGCCACGATGCCCTGGGGCATATAATCGCACAAGATCACTTAAATATGCTGGGGCATCACCTTGTAAAATCTTGAAAATAATGAGGCACAGTTTATATTTAACTCTTTGTTGGATGGGGAGCCAGTGCAAGTCGGCTAACACGGGTGTGATGTGGTCCGTTTTCTTGGTGTACGTGATCATCCTTGCCGTGGTATTCTGTAGCCGTTGAAGACGAGAGAGGTGTATGCTGTTATTTCCATATAAAAGTGAGTTGCATGAACCTATCTTGGATGTTATAAAAGCATGGACAATGGTTTCCGCAGCATCCCTTGTGAGGTGATCCCGTATTCTGCCAATATTCCTAATTGACATAAAAACAGCCTTAGATATTGCTGTCACCTGGCTTTCCATTGTCATAGCTGAGTCAAACATCACACCTAAATTACGAACATTAGTGGAAGGCTCAGTTGTGAGCATCACCAACTCTAATGTGTTCAATATTGACTTTCCTAATTTGCTGTTTGAAACCTAGAATCATTAATTCAGTTTTTTCATCATTTAGCTTATGAAAGTTACGATTCATCCATGTTCCGACATCGTCGATGCAGTGTTCGATGACTTCTCACTCCAGCCGTCAAACTCCAGCCGTCAAACTCCAGCAGCCCAACTCCAGCCGCCAAATTCCAGCCGCCAAACTCCAGCCGTCAAACTCGAAACTCCAAACACCAGTCTGAAATGAAATAAAATTCGGGACAATGTGTTAAGGACAATGTGTTTACATGCTGAAAATTGTGCATGGTTTTTCACTATCTCCTCCTGACTCACACAACAGATTAAGCCCAACTTTTCACAGGTTTGTTATTTCATGTACATTGTATGTGGTTGATCAAACAAAACATGAACACTGTCTGTGACTATTTTTTGGGCAAATGCCCACAAAATAGTAGCGACCACGTGACACCAAATCAAGCATTTTTACATTTGGTCACTAAACTTCAACAGAGGAAAGTTTACTCAACATGTACAAACTGCTCCGTGATTTGAAAATGTTTTGCCTCTGCTGGATATCCAATCTGGATTGAGCCTGACCAATAATCTGAATATGCATTAATTTCTTGTCCTGTTCTATGATAATTGGTGGAGTGTTGTGGCCTAGTGATGCAGACCTCACAGAACAGATCGGACTTGTTATTATCACCACACAAAAGGACACTTTAAATGTAGTTCCATCAGCCTGCGTGGCTTATGTTATGATCTGTCAGTCAATGTCAATCACTCAAAAATACACTTGTTACCCCTGAGCCCTTATACTGTAGCTACCGCAAAATATCACAAAACCATGTTCGTATACCCAAGCATTGTGACGTTCACATTTAACCTTTGAAATTGATCTCATCACCTTTGACCTTTTCAACCACAAAACAATCCCAACTTTCCTTTCTCTAAGAGCAACCCCCCACTTAAATTAAGGTCCGGAAACCAGATAGCTATGACTCACCACAAAGACCTGGACCTTTGACCTTATTCACCCCCAAAACAACTTTCCTTTCTCTAAGAGCAAACCTCCACCCAAGTTACAGGTCCAAATATCCTTTGTAACTCAAGTTACAATCTGGAAAACATTTAGTTATAACTCACCACCATGACCTAGACCTCGACCTTTTCAAGTAAGTGGCATGGAAAATGTTATCTTTTGTTATTTCTTTTTCGGGAATTAAAATTGCTGGAGAGTGCAGCTTTTTTAATTCAATCAAAAATGAATACAGAAAACTAAAAATAGCGAAAGAAGTTCTGAGAAAATCGTGTGTTCAGGATTGTTTAAATTGTTGCAATAAAAATAAGCAACACAAATTTGAGGGGTTGTGAAATGCCACAAACAGTTCTCTTGAAGATTGGTGCTGGTATGAGCTTTCTTATCACCGAGTCCCCAGAATGAAACTAATCAAGTAAGTAGCATGGACAATTTTAATAACCAAAAGCTAACTTTTGTTATTTTTTTATTTAGGAATTTACCTTGCTGGAGAGTGCAGCTCCTTTACTATATGCCAGTCAAGACATCTACTTGTTGACGGGTAGATCACTTTGCTCTTTCGAGATGGTGAGCCTCAGATGCAACACAAACAAACGATTAAAACAGTCAGTTTCAGAAAAACTGCTTTACCTGAAAATTTGGCGTAAAATTCAAGCAAAACTGAATACAACAAAATGAAAACAGCCAAGAAAAGTTCTCGGGAACTGGTGCATATCAGGATTGTTTTGGCTGTTGCCATTAAAATAAGAAACAGACATATCGTCGGCGTTTTCACGAAGTGGCGAATCCGTGCAAAAACAATTTTTAACAGCATTTTGTTTGTTTGCATTTTTAAAAATGTATTTGGTGTCCCTAACAATTCTGAAAAGTTTTTAAGTCTTGAAAGCGTATAGTTTTTTAAATTCGCTAATTGCATAAACGGCGAATCAGTCAGCTTCACGGATTTGCGTTTTCACGAACCGGCGAATAACCTTCTCCCCAGGGTTAATTTGTAGTGCTACCACTTAAGCTCGCTTGTCAACGTCGTCACCGGCGAATCCGCGCCCTGTGTGTGGTGAATCCGGTGTTTACAGCATTTTGCGTTTTCACGAACCGGCGAATCTTTGACCCCCCGCAGGGTTTTCACTAACCGGCGAATCCGGTGTGTGGTGAGTCCGCGCTCTGCGTTTTTCACGAACCGGCGATTAAGTTTTGAACCAAACAGCATTCTAACAAAGCATCACAATAAAGAAATAAGTATCTAGTCATGTTATTTAACTTATACACTACCGTATCACTAAAAAATATTTAACACTTTCAATTAAAAGACCAGCGAAAACACATTTTTTGATCCAACTTCGTTTTTCAGCTGCGTGGGCGGATTCGCTCGTTCGTGAAAACGCCAACGATATGAGGCGGCATCTCAATTGCCGCAAAGAGTTCTCTTGACAATTGGTGCTGGTTTGAGCTTTCTTATCACTGAGTCCCCAGAATGAAACTAAACAAGTGGCATGGACAATTTTAATAACCAAAAGATTTTTGTTATTTCTTTATTTAGGAATTTACCTTGCTAGAGAGTGCAGCTCCTTTACTATAGGCCAGTCAAGACATCTGCTTGTTGACAGGTAGATCACTTTGCTCTTTTGAGATGGTGAGCCTCAGATGCAACACAAACAAACGATTAAAACAGTCAGTTTCAGAAAAATTGCTTTACCTGAGAAGTTGGTGTAAACTTCAAGCAAAACTGAATACAACAAAATAAAAACAGCCAAGAAAAGTTCTTGGAAACTCAAGCATATCAGGATTCTTTTGGCTGTTGCCATTAAGATAAGCAACAGACATATAAGGCGGCATCTCAAATGCCGCAAAGAGTTCTCTTGACGATTGGTGCTGGTATGAGCTTTCTTATCACCGAGTACCCAGAATGAAACTAATCAAGTAAGTGGCATGGACAATTTTAATAACCAAAAGCTAACTATTGTTATTTCTTTATTTAGGAGTTTACCTTGCTGGAGAGTGCAGCTCCTTTACTGTAGGCCAGTCAAGACATCTACTTGTTGACGGGTAGATCTCAGATGCAACAAAGAAATCAAACAAAATTCCACAGATGAAAAAAGTGATTTAGTAATGAAAATATCACAACTTCAAGAAAAGATCTTACACTTTACAAAGCAGAAGATCTTACAGGATAGGGCTTGCACAAACTCCAAACTGGAAACTTGAAACTGCAAACATGAAAATACAAGCTGGAAACTACAAGCTGGAAACTACAAACTGGAAACTACCAACTGGAAACTACAAGCTGGAGACTACAAACTGTCGGCTGGGCTGGTGACTTCCTGGGCTGGAGCTACAGGCTGGAGCTACTGGGCTGAGAGGCTACAGGCTGAGGCCTGGGCTGGAGCTAGGAGCTGGAGCTACAGGCTGAGGCTACAGGCTGGGACCTGGGCTGAAGGCTACTGGGCTGGAGCTGGGCTGGTGACCTGGGCTGGTGACTGGGCTGGAGCTGGAGCTGGTGACTGGGCTGGTGACTACTGGAGCTGGTGACTTCCTGGGCTGGAGCTGGGCTGGAGCCTGGGCTGGAGCTACAGGCTGGAGCTGCAGGCTGGAGCTACAGGCTGGAGCTGGAGCTACAGGCTGGAGCTGGGCTGGAGCTACAGGCTGGAGCTACAGGCTGGAGCTACTGGGCTGGAGCTACAGGCTGGAGCTACCAGCTGGAGCTACAGGCTGGAGCTACAGGCTGGAGCTACAGGCTGGTGACCTGGGCTGGAGCTACAGGCTGGAGCTACAGGCTGGAGCTACAGGCTGGAGCTATAGGCTGGAGCTACTGGGCTGGAGCCTGGGCTGGAGCTACAGGCTGGAGCTACGGACTGGAGCCTGGGCTGGAGCTACAGGCTGGAGCTACAGGCTGGAGCTACAGGCTGGAGCTACTGGGCTGGAGCTACAGGCTGGAGCTACTGGGCTGGAGCCTGGGCTGGAGCTACAGGCTGGAGCTGGGCTGGAGCCTGGGCTGGAGCTACAGGCTGGAGCTACAGGCTGGAGCTACAGGCTGGAGCTACTGGAGCTGGAGCTACAGGCTGGAGCCTGGGCTGGAGCTACTGGGCTGGAGCTACAGGCTGGAGCTACCTGGGCTGGAGCTACAGGCTGGAGCTACAGGCTGGAGCTACAGGCTGGAGCTACAGGCTGGAGCTACAGGCTGGTGACTGGGCTGGTGACTTCTGGGCTGGTGACCTGGGCTGGAGCTACAGGCTGGAGCTACAGGCTGAAGGCTACAGGCTGGGCTGAAGGCTACAGGCTGGGACCTGCAGGCTGGAGCTACAGGCTGGAGCTACAGGCTGGTGACTTCTGGGCCGGTGACACCTGGGCTGGAGCTGGGCTGGTGACTGGGCTGGTGACTTCCTGGGCTGGTGACTACAGGCTGGAGCTACTGGGCTGAGGCTACAGGCTGAGGCTACAGGCTGGAGCTACAGGCTGGAGCTACAGGCTGGAGCTACAGGCTGGAGCTGGGCTGGAGCTGCCAGCTGATGGCTACAGGCTGGAGCTACTGGGCTGGTGACTTCTGGGCTGGAGCTACAGGCTGGAGCTACAGGCTGAGGCTACAGGCTGAGGCTACAGGCTGGAGCCTGGGCTGGAGCTACAGGCTGGAGCTACAGGCTGGAGCTACAGGCTGGAGCTACAGGCTGGAGCTGCCAGCTGATGGCTACAGGCTGGAGCTACTGGGCTGGTGACTGGGCTGGAGCTACTGGGCTGGAGCTACAGGCTGAGGCTACAGGCTGAGGCTACAGGCTGGAGCTGGGCTGGAGCTACAGGCTGGAGCCTGGGCTGGAGCTGCAGGCTGAGAGGCTGCCGGCTGGAGCTACAGGCTGGAGCTACTGGGCTGGAGCGACAGGCTGGTGACTCTGGGCTGGAGCTACAGGCTGGTGACTTCCTGGGCTGGAGCTACAGGCTGGAGCTACAGGCTGGAGCTACCAGGCTGGAGCTACAGGCTGGAGCTGGAGGCTGGAGCTACAGGCTGGAGCTACAGGCTGGAGCTACAGGCTGGAGCTACTGGGCTGGAGCTACAGGCTGAGAGGCTATGACTGGAGCTACAGGCTGGAGCTACAGGCTGGAGCTACAGGCTGGTGACTACCTGGGCTGGAGCTACAGGCTGGTGACTGCTGGGCTGGAGCTACAGGCTGGAGCTACTGGGCTGGAGCTACAGGCTGGAGCTACATGCTGGAGCTGGAGGCTGGAGCTACAGGCTGGAGCTACAGGCTGGAGCTGGAGCCTGGGCTGGAGCTACCTGGGCTGGAGCTACAGGCTGGTGACCTGGGCTGGAGCTACAGGCTGGAGCCTGGGCTGGAGCTACAGGCTGGAGCTACAGGCTGGTGACTTCTGGGCTGGAGCTACAGGCTGGTGACTCCTGGGCTGGAGCTACAGGCTGGAGCTACAGGTTGGAGCTACAGGCTGAGGCTACAGGCTGGGACCTGGGCTGAGGCTACAGGCTAGAGCTACAGGCTGGTGACTGCCTGGGCTGGTGACTTCCTGGGCTGGAGCTACTGGGCTGGTGACACCTGGGCTGGTGACTTCTGGGCTGGAGCTACAGGCTGGAGCTACTGGGCTGAGGCTACAGGCTGAGGCTACAGGCTGGAGCTACAGGCTGGAGCTACAGGCTGGAGCTACAGGCTGGAGCTACAGGCTGGAGCTACTGGAGCTGGAGCTACAGGCTGGAGCTACAGGCTGGAGCTACAGGCTGGAGCTACAGGCTGGAGCTACTGGGCCCAGTGGCTACAGGCTGGTGACTTCTGGGCTGGTGACTTCTGGGCTGGTTGCTGGGCTGGAGCTACAGGCTGGAGCTACAGGCTGAGAGCTACAGGCTGGAGCTGGGCTGGAGCTGGAGCTACAGGCTGAGGCTGGAGCTGAGGCTACGGGCTGGAGCTGGGCTTAAGGCTACAGGCTGGAGCCTGGGCTGCAGGCTACAGGCTGGAGCTACAGGCTGGAGCTACAGGCTGGAGCTACTGGGCTGGTGACTGCAGTCTGGAGCTACAGGCTGGTGACTGCAGGCTGGAGCTACAGGCTGGAGCTACGGACTGGAGCTACAGGCTGGAGAATACAGGCTGGAGCTACAGGCTGGAGCTACAGGCTGGAGCTACAGGCTGGAGCTACCGGCTGAGAGGCTGCCAGCTGGAGCTGGGTTGGACTGCAGGCTGGAGCTACTGGGCTGGTGACTACTGGGCTGGAGCTACAGGCTGGAGCTGAGCTGGATGCTACTGGGCTGGAGCTACAGGCTGGAGCTACAGGCTGGAGCTACAGGCTGGAGCTACAGGCTGGAGCTACTGGGCTGATGGCTACAGGCTGGTGACTGCAGGCTGGTGACTGCAGGCTTGGAGGCTGGGCTGGAGCTATAGGCTGAGAGGCTACAGGCTGGAGCTACAGGCTGGAGCTGGGCTGGAGCTACAGGCTGGAGCTACTGGGCTGGAGCTGGAGGCTGGAGCTACAGGCTGGAGCTACAGGCTGGAGCTACAGGCTGGAGCTACAGGCTGGAGCTACAGGCTGGTGACACCTGGGCTGGTGACTGCTGGGCTGGAGCTGGAGCTGGAGCTGGGCTGATGGCTACAGGCTGGTGACTGCTGGGCTGGAGCTACAGGCTGGAGCTACAGGCTGGAGCTACAGGCTGGAGCTACAGGGTGAAGCTGCAGGCTGGAGCCTGGGCTGAGGCTACAGGCTGGAGCTGGGCTGGAGCCTGGGCTGGAGCTACAGGCTGGAGCTACAGGCTGGAGCTACTGGGCTGGTGACTTCTGGGCTGGAGCTACTGGGCTGGAGCTACGGACTGGAGCTACAGGCTGGAGCTACAGGCTGGAGCTACAGGCTGGAGCTACAGGCTGGAGCCTGGGCTGGAGCTGGGCTGGTGACTTCTGGGCTGGAGCTACAGGCTGGTGACTTCAGGCTGGAGCTACAGGCTGGAGCCTGGAGCTGGAGCTACGGACTGGAGCTACAGGCTGGAGCTACAGGCTGGAGCCTGGGCTGGAGCTACAGGCTGGAGCTACTGGGCTGGAGCTACAGGCTGGAGCTACAGGCTGGAGCTGCAGGCTGGAGCTACAGGCTTGGAGCTACAGGCTGGAGCTACTGGGTGAGGCTACAGGCTGGAGCTACAGGCTGAGGCTACTGGGCTAAAGGCTACAGGCTGACTCCTGGGCTGGACTACAGGCTGGAGCTACAGGCTGGAGCTACAGTCTTGAGAGCTACACTGATGGCTGCACTGATGGCTACAGGCTGCTAACTGGAGTTGGAGCTACAGGCTGGAGCTACAGGCTGGAGCTACAGGCTGAGAGGCCTGGGCTGAGAGGCTACAGGCTGGAGCTACAGGCTGGAGCTGGGCTGAGGCTACAGGCTGGAGCTACTGGGCTGGAGCTGGAGCTGGTGACTACAGGCTGGAGCTACAGGCTGGAGCCTGGGCTGGAGCTGGGCTGGAGCCTGGGCTGGAGCTACAGGCTGGAGCTGCAGGCTGGAGCTACAGGCTGGAGCTACAGGCTGGAGCTACAGGCTGGAGCTACAGGCTGGAGCTACAGGCTGGAGCTACAGGCTGGAGCCTGGGCTGGAGCTACAGGCTGGAGCTACAAGGCTGGAGCTACGGACTGGAGCTACAGGCTGGAGCTACAGGCTGGAGCCTGGGCTGGAGCTACAGGCTGGAGCTACAGGCTGGAGCTACAGGCTGGAGCTACAGGCTGGAGCTACAGGCTGGAGCTACAGGCTTGGAGCTACAGGCTTGAGCTATAGGCTGAGGCTACTGGGCTGGTGACTACATGCTGGAGCTACAGGCTGGAGCTACAGGCTGAAGGCTACAGGCTAAAGGCTACAGGCTGACACTCCTGGGCTGACTACAGGCTGGAGCTACAAGCTGGAGCTACAGGCTGGAGCTGCACTGATGGCTACTGGGCTGATAACTACAGGCTGGTGACTACAGGGTGGAGCTACAGGCTGGAGCTACAGGCTGGAGCTACAGGCTGAAACTACAGGCTGAAAGGCTACAGGCTGGAGCTACAGGCTGGAGCTATGGGCTGAGAGCTACAGGCTGGAGCTACAGGCTGGAGCTACTGGGCTGGAGCCTGGGCTGGAGCTACAGGCTGATGGCTACAGGCTGGTGACTACCTGGGCTGGTGACTTCTGGGCTTGGAACTACAGGCTGAGGCTACAGGCTGAGAGGCTACAGGCTGGAGCTACAGGCTGGAGCTACAACTGGAGCTGCAGGCTGGAGCTACAGGCTGGAGCTACAGGCTGATAACTACAGGCTGGTAACTACAAACTGGTAACTACAAACTGGAAACTACAAACTGGAAACTACAAGCTGAAAACTACAAACTGGAAACTGCAAACTGGAAACTACAAACTGGAAACTACAAACTGGAAACTACAAAGTTCAATGTTCACACTCCAAGCTCCAAACTCCAAACTCCAAGCACCAAACTCCAAGCACCAATTTACCTTGCTGGAATATGCAGCTCCTTTACTATAGGCCTGACGGGTAGATCTCTTTGGAGATGGTGAGCATACTGCAACACAAAAACAATTAAAACAGTTAATTTCAGATAAATTGCTTTTAAGTAGGCCATTACATCACCATGAGCATGCATCACCGGTTTGGTGCCCGGCCTTGTCCAACCAACAAAACACTTTGGAAAGAGTTCATTTGAGTTTTCTTTTTTGTCTAGGTATTCCTAGAAGGGCTTTAAATATTTCTGACAAAGAACAGTGTTATCCAGTCCGATATATAAAGTTGGGACTCTCATTGTTAAATAACAGGGTTCATTTCCGTGCATGTTTGGGGTTAAATTGCTTCTATAACATGTTTGATTTACCAATTGCTAATTGTTGTTGTTAACCCTATAGACATGATGTAGTGAAATTTCAAGACAAATGGGCGATAACAAATGCTGCTCATCACTCTCTTTTTTTATCGTTTTCCAAGGCTGTAGGATGTGATCCCCTCTGAAGTAAAATAAACCATTGTTTTTAGCATTCATTATTTTACTCAATTACTTAGAAATCATCTAATGGCGCCGGGGTTGGGGTTCCTCTTTTTGGGGTTCCTCTGACATAAATTTTATAAGGGATTGCAAGAAACCTGTGAACTATTTTTTCCTATACATTTTAGTTGTTATAAGAAATAATGTTCTAGCGCAGTTTGTATTGTTTTCTTTTCTATGTGTGTTGTGATGCAGCCTTAAAAAGCTACGGGCAATAACAAATCGTAGGGGGCACAATGTGCCCCCACCCCTCTGCCATCCCCACCCACCCCCAGTCCTGATACGGTTAAGAACACAGATTTGGTGAACATTCATCTCCCATTTATAATAAGGAAAAAACACAACTTAACTACTCTTAAATATCCTGTAACTTTGCTAAGGGGAAATTGACCTATTATCACAGTTGTAGCACTCGAGTCCAGGACTCGGACAATCACTTTCACCATTCTTTGCACATATATATACCATAGGTCCCCCTGGTTGGTAGGCAGCTTGCAGCAGCTAATTTTGTTTTCTCATTATTTGAAAAGAAGACAAAATACTATAGGAATTATGTCAACCTTTTAATCAGTATAGTGATTGTTTGTTGTTGTGTTTTTGATGCCCCGATTTTTAATTACAAATAAATATAAAACTTGTCCTGGATAATTTTGCATCAAAGATATTTCGTACAACCCACCTGGACAGAATTAGGGTCAACGCTACTAAAAAGGGGTTTCATTCATCTCATGACTTTGTTGTATAATAAACTTTGGAGTTGAACAGTTATACAAAACGTAGAGAATTTTTATACCAGATCATTGTTATGTTTAATTCTGTCTGTGTAGGATTGTAGTTTTAACCATAGCACAATTAAAAGCAGTCAATATTTGTTTTAACACCCCAAAGTGTGCCTAGACATCTTGGTACCAAGACACTACTGTTGCTATAGGTATAATACACTGGTTGCTATACTACGTTCGGTTGCCACAGTTATAGTACATTGTTTACTGCATGCCTCGTGTTCGCACAGTTTTCTAGTAAAAATAAGACATATCATGTGACGTGCTTTAAACCAATCAAAGGGAAGAACCCTTTGAGGTGTCTATTACTATTTTGATTGAAACCCTCATCTCACAATTGATTGCAGTGATTTAGCTTGGTGTTCTACATATTTGGCAGCACAGGCTGTATACTCCCAGGGAGCTGAGATGGTTTAAGGAATGAAATAAATTGCCCAGTGATCGGGGTGATAATGTTGGAGCACCATGAGCGTCACTGAGTGACGGATTTGAGCGCTATATAAGAAGCCACTATTATTATTGTTACTATTATTAACCCATACTTACCCAAGGCTGATAATTGTTTGTCAGTTGCAACCCCCCAAAGTGTGCCTAGACATCTTGGTACCAAGAAGCTACTGTTGCTTTAGGTATAATACACTGGTTGCTATACTACGTTCGGTTGCCACAGTTATAGTACATTGTTTACTGCATGTATAGTGCCTCGTGTTCGCACAATTTTCTAGTAAAAATAAGACATATCATGTGACGTGCTTTAAACCAATCAAAGGGAAAAACCCTTTGAGGTGTCTATTACTATTTTGATTGAAACCCTCATCTCACAATTGATTGCAGTGATTTAGCTTGGTGCTCTACATATTTGGCAGCACAGCCTGTATACTCCCAAGGGAACTGAGATGGTTTAAGGAATGAAATAAATTGCCCAGTGATCGGGGTGATAATGTTGGAGCACCATGAGCGTCACTGAGTGACGGATTTGAGCGCTATATAAGAAGCCACTATTATTATTGTTACTATTATTAACCCATACTTACCCAAGGCTGATAATTGTTTGTCAGTTGCACCAAGTCTGGGTTGAGAGTCCCAAGAAAGAAAAACATGTTGAGTTGAAGCAACGAGAACCAGATGAGCAGGAAGAGTGAAGGCAAAAAACAGGATCTGAGAGATGGGTAGCGTAACTTCTTCACGGCTTCAGTCACGCTTTGTGTGGAAGCATCATCTGTAATGGAGAGATCCCTGTCCTGTGGTGATTTAGAGTTCCTTTCTTCAGAACTGTCTCCATTAATGGATGTGTTCTCAGTGAGTTTGCTCTCTGTGGCTGGTTGTGTCCTGTGTGCTGTCGAGGTGTCTGTCATGGCTGGGGATGCCACATGTACACTATTTGCCCCATTCTTTAACGAGTCCTGGGACATGGGTGCTTTGGTGTCTTCCATTGATGGGTGTGGCTTCTCTGATGTTGAAGGGTGTGGCTTCTCTGATGATTTGGTGTCATCTGTTGCTGGGTGTGACTCTTTTTGTGATGATGTGGCATCCTTCGTTGCTGGGTGTGACTCTTGTGATAATGCAGTGTTATCCGTTGCTTGGTGCGGCATCTGTGGTGATGTGGCATCCTCCATTGCTGGGTGTGGCTCTTGTGATGAGGCGGAGTCATCTGTTGCTGGGTGTGGCTCTTGTGATGATGCAGTGTCATCTGTTGCTGGGTGTGGTTCTTGTGATGATGCGCTGTCCTCTGTAACTGTGTGTGACATCTGTGATGTGGTGTCCTCTGTTGGTGTGTGTGGCACCTGTGTTTTAGTGTTCTCCATTTCTGGATGCTCAGTCTTTGATGATGTGTTGTCCTCAATGGCCACATCATTATTGAGCTTAGCTCTATTCTTTTCTGTATTGAACAAAATAATTTCGTTTATTCTTTCTATGAGTTGAATGGAAGTATGGCAAAACTCAAATAATATTGTTCCTTATGAGGTCACTAGTGCACGTCTATGCACCCTAAGAGACTGTGAGTGACCAGAAGATCTGGTCACTCACAGGCCCTAGTGACCAAATTATAATTTGCAGGGTCCATATGTGTTTTATAACACACCTCTTACCCAAATATGAAAAACAATTGACAATTGACTCATGAGCAAGACAACCATGAGCAAAAATTAAAGGGATTGTATACGTTTGGTAATTGGAACCCACTAATTGGAACCCATATACCATAAAACTAACCTATGAAAATTTCATTTCAAAATGTGGTAGCATTTTTGAGATATTAATCTTGAGCGGTTATGTCCATGCAGGAAGAATAATCTGCAATTGGAATACACAATCTGAGAAGTAACGCTTCTCTGATTCAAATTTTGGGGGATATAAAGTGATATTTTTTTCTATAACTGCAGTTCTTCGAAGTGAAAAATTTCTAAAAATGCATTATACTATCCAAAGCTGTTGTACTTCTTACCAAGTAAGCTTTTATTGCCATTAATTTTCAGAGTCATTACCAAACGTAAACAGACCCTTTAAAGGACCTCTTTTAATTTCCCTAGTTTTAGTTTTTAAGTTGCTGTTCACTGTTCACATCATGAGAGGGCGCTGTAACCAGTAAAAAATATTGAGTATGGTGCCTGGTTTGGGAATTATTTCCTGCAAATTATGCGCACGATGTCTTGACGCACATCTAGGTCATAGTTGCACAAACTTCATGCACTAGCCTATATTATGGTTTGTTTTTTTGCCAACCAGGATAGAGAACCAGCAAGAGGTGTGTTATACTATACGAATAATGAATGTTTATGAGTGCAATGGTGAGAATATTTTCATGAGTTGAAAGATGGAATGCTCCATTCACTGAGGCGAAGCCGAGTTGAATGGAACAAGCCATCTTTCAACGAATTAAAATATTCTCTCCGTTGCATGAATGTAACACCCATCAAGTAAATCTTAAAAATTTTGAGCAGAAAAACAAAATTCTCAGAATAATGTAGACCTTTCTACTATTTCCACTCTAATTATAAAAACAAGAGCCTGTAAGCTGCTGTGTACAGCCCCTGCGCCCACATAATGCTATGGTCTAACTTGCACATTATGTACAGCTGTGTATGACATGTGTGAGCTTGTGGCAGTCTAGCGTGCAATAGTACAAAAAGATAGTACCAGAAATGCACGCTGTATAAAACCTAAAATGCACGCTTAGTGACGTACTATGAAATGGTGTGAATAATGAATGTCGCGTGACCTCCAATCCTCCAATCAAATGACAAGAATTTACTTGGGTGGTATATAAAACAAACTATTGACTTGTCATAGCCCATTTGTGAGACAATATAGATGTTGAGTCTTCGTTTCACTAAAAAGTTACCTATCACTGGAGAATACTGTCCCTCTTCTTCTGCATGAGATTCCTCCAATTTGAAAGTATAGATACCATCAACTCCTTCCATGTCACCAACAGGCACTTTCTTCCTGTACTCATCAGGGGGCAGTGGGTAGGAGATATGTCCTCTCTTTGATAGTAAGAGACAGAGCATTGAGCACAGCCCCGCCCAGATGAAGAATGAAGTCTGAAGTGATATCTCATAGGTCTCGAAGCCAAACTGAAAACAAGACGAGATATTTGGTTTCAAAGGACAATTGGTACAATCTTGATCAGGACAGAATAGACCTCTTGCATATGACTTCATAAGCCAGAAACAGCACCCTCATTGAGGTAATTGAAGACCTATCAATGATTGAGAGTTGTGCGCAGGGCATACACGCATACACGCGTGCACATTTCCATTGAAGTGATTTGAAGCTTTGTATGGTGTGGACAATAGGAAGTAACTATGAACAGTAAACTTGCGGGTACAACCTTGTGTAAAATCTCTTTTTGGAGGAGTGTTGGCTCTGAAAAGAGACAGTTTTGGTCTCAACGTTTCGAACAGTAAATCTCCTGAAGACGAGCAGAGTATACTGTTTGAAATGTCAAAACTGGCTCTTTTCAGAGCCAACACTCCTAGCTCCCAAAAGAGATTTTACACGTTGTTGTACCTGCAAGTTTACTATTTATGGTTACTTCCACTTCCATTGTTTGACCTCAGCAATGACAGGTCAATGCAAGAGGTATATTATATACTTTCATCCCAGTTCTATCCTCCATTTTACGCAGGTTTCCCCTGCCGATTTAAAAAGAAATTAATTCAATTTCGTTTGAAAACAGACGATCTGTCTCATCAGCATACAACAGCCTAAAGGGGTCAACAGTTCAGCATTCACTGGTTGAATAAGATCAACCATATACATGAAATAACAAACCTGTGAAAATTTGGGCTCAATCCATTGTGGGAGTCACGAGAAAGTAGTGAAACCAATGCACAATTTTCAGCATGTAATTGGTTTTAACAGCTGTAGCTTTAATTTGAAAGATTTTCAGATACAGTTTTCTTGAGTATGACTCGCTATTTCACGGAAAAAATGGTTCTTCCATGAACCTCTTATCAGTGAGCTTTAGAATTCAGATTAAAATTAAACAATGATGTATTTTATCCTTACCAATCCTGAATGCCTTTAGAGAAACACATCAGAATAGTTTAAATAAATATTGATTGAAAATTAGGCCGAGTGAAAAATTAAACATGTTTACGGTCCGAGTTCCTGAAAAAAGGGAAGCGGGAGGGGCTTTTTTATATTTGATTTTCAAGCCGGCCGCCATTCCTTTTAAAATTTCGAACAACCATTGGGTTTTTTCACTGTTCAACACACAATAAAGAGAGAAACATGTAAGACAAGACATTGAACATGTTTACAGTGGTTTTATTTAATAGTTGGTTCAGTATTAAAAACCCTGCTGTAGCTCACTTTCACAATCTGTTTTTAACCTGTAACAGGCACAGGCTAAGTTCTGACTTGCAAGTATTTAATTTTCTGATGTATCAGTTGACATTTTATGGTTTTTAAATCTCATTTTTAATTGGTAAAAATAAAAATTTAATCCATGCGGCCCCAAAAAGGAACCGGGCGGGAACGCTAAACATGTTATTTTTTTACTTCGCCTTTAGACAGAAAAAATTATAAAATAAACTTACCGGCATATTTACAAATGAGATTTCAACTCCACTGAACATCAAAAGACAAATAGCTGGAAACATGATGTAAGAAGTCTCTCTGGAACTAAATGCTACTAAAAGCAAACTGGTCACCAAAAGACTGCTGAGTCAAAAAGAAAGAAAAAAACACAAACAAATATTTATGTTCAGTAATAAGTAGTCAGTTAATTATACACTGATAATACAAAATATAAACACCCCCCCCCCCCCCCGAACAAAGATATTGACAAAATAGGGAGACCGCCAACATAGGGCTAGAAAGCTCAGTTGGTAGAGCGCCGGCAAGTTAAACCGGAGGTCGTTGGTTCAAATTTTTCTTTGTTCAACCCAAAATCAAAATATAAACACAACGGACTTGTCTGACGTTTATCAATTAAATAGCCAAAGGCAGGCAATTTGCCCAAAACAATGTAATACCAAGAAATTGGGCAATTCACGTTTGCCTCAAGGTATTAATTTATATATGTACAAACAAACAAGGGCAGGCTTGCCCACCATGACAAAACAGACCTGGGGTCGATTTCACAAAACTCTTCCTAACTTAGGAGTAGCTCCACAATACCTTGCAGGAAAATAATGCCACTATTATTACTATTATTATTATTAGGCAATGCTAAGAGATAGTCTTAAGTTAAGACCAGTAAGTTAGGACCAGTAACTGGTCTTTACTTAAGACCAGTCCTATCTCTTGGCATTGCCGAGAACTAGTCCTAAGTTAGGAAGAGTTTTGTGAAATCGACCCCTGGTCCACAATAACATGACAAACAGACGTACCCAGGCAACAAGCATCCCACATAAAACCACTGGCAACGAGCTGCCCTCGCGCAACGAGCGGCCCATGGAAAAACACGAGCAACGAACGGCCCGGGCTGATCAAATCCTTACAAAGTATCTTTACAGCCTTGCATGCAATTAAAATTTCCACCTGTTGAACCACCGGTCAGAATATTAGCCCCATCTGAACCGACGGGTGCTAAAAGCATGCTTACAGTTTCTGCTGTAGTCAGTAAAAACAATTAGTGGTAAATATTACCAAATGAGGCAATGTGAGACCTAATCCCATACAAAAACAGGCCCATAATATTTTATGGCAGATGCAAAGTGACAATCGTATTGCTTGACTAACTGATATGACAAGCTCGACTGAGCCGTTGGGACTATATTTCTTTGCCAACATAGTGAATATGCACTGATGGTATTTAATAGTAGCATGTATTTAAATTATTGCTAACATTTTTAGGCATTTTATCGATATGACTGATATGCCTATTATCCTTATTGGTCATTGTGATTTATGTCACTGTTATTCATATTACTATATAGATCTGGGAGAGCCCACTATATCACATTGGTCAGTGTGCTTTACAGCCCAAAACTTGAACCAAACACTAAGGTTGGAGTAGGGGACGGAGGTGGGTTGAATGATCCAGTTCAAAGAAAAGCTGTAACATAAGTGATTCAATTTGTCTGTCAGCGTCCGTTCGCCACGTTGTCATTGTTATGGTAGGTCCTGATTGGTCCTGACCGGCCAATCCTTGCTAACCTTGGAGATACTGTGTGTCCCTGGGAAAGCAATTTCACGGTTACGTAACCACCATGTAAGTGAGACAACAGAGAAATGCAATTGCAGATTATTCTTCCTGCGTGGACATAACCGCTCCAGATTTTTGGCCATATCTTAAAAACGGTACCACCTTTTGAAATGAAATGTTCACATATAGTTGTATGGTATATATCGTTGCTCGTACCACGAAGTGACCTATCTCGTCCACAGTATAAAAAAACGTGTCTGGAGAAAATCACGACTGAATTTGCACTATTTTTCAAACTGCTGTTTCGAGGTCTGCTGACTATTTTTATCTTATATTTGTGTGGCAAAAATAAAGCTGACTGCTTTATTTGTACAGAACTGTCAATGTGTTTTCATTCCTGCCGCTATTTTAATTAGTGATTAATTCCTAAACACATCAGTCACTTCGTGAAAATGAAAAAACAAGTTTTGCCTGTAGAGCGCTGTGTACAAACCAATGCATATAAAGACCGTGAAAATACTATGCTTCCAGATAGGTCACTTTGTGAAACACAAATGTCACACACGCGCCTGAACTGCACACGCTGTTTATCATTGGTAAAGTGGCATATCTAGATAGGTCACTTCGTGAAATTACAAAATGGCAAATCTAGTGATACAACGTTTATACTAATTAGTGTAATTACGAAACCATTACGTATAACAAACTGAAACTTGCTGAAAACGTTAACAGTATTGATAATATCAATATAATATCGAAGTCTTATATAGCGCACGTATCTACCAAACAAGGTACTCAAGGCGCTTAGTATATACTTTTTAAACAGAAAGGTGGGTTATTGAAGTTATGAATTATGAGACCCAATTATGTATTGAGTATGTATTGAGTATATTAATAATTTGTATAAAAAATTAATAATTTGTATAAAAAATGATATGCAAAAATTTGTAATTTTTGCCAGATAGGTCACTTCGTGGTACGAGCGACGATATCTACAACTATATAGGATTGAAACAAACAGTGGGTTCCAATTACTGAACGTATACAATCCCTTTAAAAAAGTTACTTGTGACTTGGTCTTGGACTTGAACCAAGTGACTCATGACTCGGAATCGGACTCGACATAGGTGACTCGACTACAACTCTGCCTCATGCATAAAATCATGTACCAATAATGTGAAATTTCAGCCTCTGGCTCATGTACTAACTTATAGAACAAACCTGCACCACAACCTTCTTTAAACTTTACAATGAACCGATATAACAAACGCATTTTTCAACAAAATGTCACCTCTACCAGCAAATATCCCTCTTGATGACTTTATTTGAAAAAGTAAAGCAGCATGCTCCGACGCAGAGAAACATTGTTGACAGGCAGCCATGCTTGTCAAGTGACAAATACAACGACTGTTGGAGTATGCACAACTCAAATATTCAATCTTTGTGCAAATACACGGGCTTAAAACATGTTGCTATCTAAACAGCCGTAACAACGGAAGAGGCTTAGAGGTATCAGATTTCACGGTGAAAATCTTTCGAAAACTGGCATTAATCTAATTTTTTGAGAGGCTACCATAGTTTATGGTAAGTCGTGGATTATTTGCAACAAGAAAAGTGATATTAGAATTAGTCCCTCGAGGTGGTACCGGCAAATGTAGCTGGCTAATGAACTAGATTGTCATGTATAGTCATTAGGGTAAATTTTCCACAGCATGCCCCCAATTGATCCCCCCTAATTTAGGTCAAATTACACTGAATTCTTACCTATGGAGGTTTTCCGCCTATCTCCAAACAGAAAACAGGCAAAATTGAGCAATTCTGAAGGCTTAAAAAGGTTTTGCCTTGCAGTGAGATGAAATAGCCAAATGTATAATGACATGTACAGTGAGTGTGTGTGGAGAAAGTTTTACTTAGGCGAGTAGTACCATGGTAGTACGTACAGTACAAAGGAAACTGAAGTTAGTGCTGGCAAAAGACCAAAACATTTTGAACTATCAATGACCATTTTGAAAACGTTGACGTTACAGAGGCCCAAAATGTGTGACTCCTAAAACTGGGGAGCCTTGTTAGTTATAGTTCTAGAAGTATACGTGACAATGTAGGGTCGAAACCTCAGGCCACACTTACTATTTTTTGCGGTACTTTTTTTATAACAATAAATAATAATGACCACACTTTGCCTGTTTAGTTCTCGGCTAAAATTCTGTATTCGACTGCCACTTTATCTACTTAATTTAGGTCATTCTATCCTAACCTGTCCGGAAAGGCTGATCATTCCTTGAAATCGTCAGATCATGGTTACAAAAACGACAAAATAAACTCCAGCCTGCTCCCTGATCATGTCACCACACTGCCCGAAGCCGATCGCACACAAACAAATTTGGTGCTGGCATGCACCAAATTAATTTCAAAAAACCTTGTCAACGACCGTCATCGACAGTGCCGAATTCAATTGCAATAATATGTTTTCATCGTAAAAACGAAAATTCTTTAAAAAAGAAATATTTTCTATAATGTATCCCAGACCACAATGCAGATAAACGCCCCAATTCATTATTCAACTGGTTAGTCCAGCACAACTAATTAAACATTGCATTTTGTACTTTTATAGCCCGTGTGCGAATGTACTATTCCAGTTGTAGATTAAAGGCATCGTACACGTTTGGTAATAACTCTGATTATGGCAATAAAAACTTACTTGGATATGAAGTACAACAGCTTTGGAAAGTATAATGCATTTTGAGATACTTTTTACTTCGAAGGACTGCGGTTATGGAAAAATATATCACTTTTTATCCCCAAAATATTTTAAATATTAAGAAGCGTTACGGTAACGCTTCTCAGAGTGTGTATTCCAGTGCAGATTATTCTTCTTGCGTGGACATAACCGCTCCAGATTTTCGGCAATATCTCAAAAACGCAACCACCTTTTGAAATAAAATTAATTTTCACAGGTTAGTTTTATGGTATATATTTACAACTATATAGGATTGAAACAAGCAATAGGCTCCAATTACCAAAACGTGTACGATGACTAAACACAACTACCTAATTTTCATTTGAAAAGTATAGAGCCTAGTCATTGAAAATCCATGAAATCTTAAGTTTGTTCTTCACACTGGCTGATAAATTAATCCAAAATAGAGGCCGCATGTTTGAATCTATAGGTACGGTAGCCGTTAGGCACAAACATTTAATGGGATGATATACTCCGGAACTATCAAATTATTCCTTCAAAATGATACAACTAAATGCATGATCATTAATTGTATCCATCAATCTAACTGAGATTAATCTTAATTATACTTACATGATGAACAAAAAATACGAGTACAGAATAAAGTGATAACTTGAAAAACAACGCATAAACTCAAGAGCAGAAAATCAAGATGTCATCGGGTCTTCGTACAGAATATAATAGAAAAACCCGCGAAAAATAACAAAGGATTGTATTTTGCTGCGAGGGCGCTGTACAATAAAAGAAGCTACCACAAGTAAACAATACGTCACTAGTATGCTACGTCATCAAAGTGAGCGCAAATGAACTGGGGGGGGGGGTACTTCACACACTCGTCACATTCTTCCCCCTTTTGAGAAATTAGTCATTCTTAGCAAATTTTCTGAATTCAGTAATCAAGATTAAATAAATAAAAGTAAAATAAATAATGCATGTTATTGTAATCTTAAAATTGCATACCTTTACATAAACAAACATTTAACCACTTTCGCCATTCAAGTACAAATTCTTTTCAAAATATGTTTTAGTATTTAAAGGCACTGTACACGTTTGGTAATTACTCAAAATTAACATAAAAACTTACTTGGTAACGAGCAACGGAGAGCTGTTGATAGTATAAAACATTGTGAGAAACGACTCCCTCTAAAGTAACGGGTAGTTTTTGAGAAAGAGGTAATTTCTCACTAAAATAATAAAAGACTTCTTGCAAGGAGCCTTTTATTCCTATCTGAAAGCACACAAATTTGTACAACAAGGGTGTTTTTTCTTTCATCATTTTCTTGCGACTTCGATTCCCAAGTGAGCCCAAATTTTCACAGGCTTGTTATTTTATGCATAATGTTGGGATACACCAAGTGAGAACACTGGTCTTTGACAATTACCAAACGTGTTCAGTGCCTTTAAATGTGTAGTAGGATGGATCTGGTGCATCACATTTATGAGATTGTGTTAAAAATATGCTTTATTACAGCGTATGCACACACGCACATTGTCTCCTTGTTTGCGGCTTATTTTCTAATATTTACTGGTTTGTTTTGTTTCTTTCTAATGCTTTTCAATGACTTATAGCTGTAAAATTTCAAAACTATCAAATAAAAATATGTAAGTTATAGCTAATATTTCATTTTTCGTTCGAATAAATAACGGATTGCCGACATAAATGAGCCAAATATGAGCCATTTTGTCACCTCCCTGTACTGCATGTGTTCTAATTTCCTGAATGCGCAGCTGGCCATTCCGCGAATACGCGGCTGGCTATTTCGGGCCCAATTTGCTAGCAAGCTTCAGTGAGGCCAAGTTCGCGCAAGTAACAATGGTTAACTAGTGGTTGTTCAGTGATGTACGTAGGGCATGCGCACAGAAGTTGAAGTGCGAACGACTGTAGTCATATAGGCCCTTTTCGAAACGACCGGCTTCGGCTTCGGATTCAGCTCAGGCTAGGCTAGCTAGACCCCTCAGTTGTTTTGACTATACGCGTGCTATGCGTTCAGGGATTCAGACGAGAGAACGGAGCTGAAGCCGAATCCAAAGCCGAAGCCGGTCGTTTCGAAAAGGGCCATAGACTTGGTTCCAAGTCTGTGATCGTGGTTTTTAGTCGTCTGATAGCCGATACATTTTTGACTGAAACAGCGCCCTCTTGTGGATAAACCTCCGTCTTTAACCCTAGTGATAGCAAATCTGCGGGGGAATTCTGCGTGGCTGATGCAGAGAAATAACCGCAGGCTCTATGCTAGCTTCAGTTCGGTCACCCTCCATCGTCTTGGCTTGGCTCGCTAAAAGTGACCAGACGTCTAATGTGTGGAAGGTTTCAGCCCCATAAATTGGGCCAATCCACTTTGTATCCTTCCCTTGGCCCCATCCCATAACCATTGCAATTCTATTGTGCCCTCTGAAATTTGAAATCTGCTACGTTCTCGATCATGAAACTTGCCAACCGAATGCTACTGCTGTACATGCAGATAACTCGCCTGCTAGAATAAATTTTAAAAACATTACACGTTTTGGGGAAAAAAATCTAATGATTTCGAGTAAGAACTTTTGCAAAAATCTCAACAATCTTGACAACTTGCTTTTTGAGAAGGCGTACATACGTTCTCATAATACGCTCCAACAATTATTTGTTAACGTTATTATATCACGGGATCGAGCACCCGTACCAACGTTTGGGTTCGAAAATAGGTTTTGTCGGGTTCCCTGAACAAATTACAACAACGGTACGATCAATTACTACAATTGAGTTGGTACCCGACTAATTTACTCTGAGCGCCGAGTAAATCAGTCTAGTACCGGTGTCAGATGCAATTGTGTCCGCCACGCAATGGCCAAGTTCGCGCATGGACTAACTCGCAATCTCAGACTTGACCCTCTTGTGTATACGGGATATTCATTTATTCACTACTTACATTTACATAACAACACTATGCCAGAGATATGACCAATCAGGAGACCACAAAACTCCCGTTGGCTGCGTGTATTCCAAATGAAATCGCTTCAGCATTTTCTGTAAAATCGAGCCATTGCTTTTATTTTATAGTGCTTTGTACGTACAGTACGCTATATATAATTTAAACATAAAATAACACAAGATTTAATCTCAAAATGTTGAAAAGCAAACATAACAAACAACCTGATCCTTACTAGACGAAAAATGATGATACCTTTGATTTGAATGGTATCGTCCAAAGATTTTCACAACATTTTTTACGTATTTTGAATAAAATAACTAGAATCACTTTGGTTTTTTTGTGTTTCCAAACTGTAAGTTGAATCACCGAGCAGAGACAGATTAGTTACACGTGCATCAATGTTGTATTTCCTACTATTATCCCGTGGGAAAACGGTTCAGTTTGAATGTGCATTTTATTAAGGTCAACCTCGTACACCTCGTACACCTCGTACTGCTCGACACACCCTGGGGACGCGGAATGGGCCCAATTTCATAGAGCTGCTAAGCACAACAATTTGCTTAGCATGAAATTTCTTTCGTGAAAAACAGGTTTATACCAACGAAATTTCCATGTGTTGCATATTGCTTGTTATATTCAGCTGTTGTTTGCTTATCCTGAAAATCACGTGGAAATTTGGTTGGTAATCCTGTTTTTATCAAGGAAGAGACTTCATGCTAAGCAAATTGTTGTGCTTAGCAGCTCTATGAAATTGGGCCCTGGCCAGCTGCGTATTCAGGAAATTAGAACACATGCAGTACAGGGAGGTGACAAAATGGCTCATATTTGGTTCATTTCTGTCGTAATCCGTTATTTATTCGAACGAAAAATGAAATATTTAACTTACATATTTTTATTTGATAGTTTTAACATTTTATAGCTATAAGTCATTGGAAAGCATTAGAAAAAAACCCCAGTAAATATTAGAAAATAAGCCGCAAACAAGGAGACAATGTGCGTGTGTGCATACGCTGTAATAAAGCATATTTTTAACACAATCTCATAAATGTGATGCACCAGATCCATCCTACTACACATTTAAAGGCACTGAACACGTTTGGTACTAATTGTCAAAGACCAGTGTTCTCACTTGGTGTATCCCAACATTATGCATAAAATAACAAGCCTGTGAAAATTTGAGCTCACTTGGGAATCGAAGTCGCAAGAAAATGATGAAAGAAAAAACACCCTTGTTGTACAAATTTGTGTGCTTTCAGATAGGAATTAAAGGCTTCTTGCAAGAAGTCTTTTATTATTTTAGTGAGAAATTACCTCTTTCTCAAAAACTACCCGTTACTTTAGAGGGAGTCGTTTCTCACAATGTTTTATACTATCAACAGCTCTCCGTTGCTCGTTACCAAGTAAGTTTTTATGCTAATATATATTTTGAGTAGGCCTAATTACCAAACGTGTACAGTGCCTTTAAATACTAAAACATATTTTGAAAAGAATTTGTACTTGAATGACGAAAGTGGTTAAATGTTTGATTATGTGAAAGGTATGCAATTTTAAGATTACAATAACATGCATTATTTATTTTACTTTTATTTATTTATTCTTGATTACTGAATTCAGAAAAGTTGCTAGATCAAGAATGACTAATTTCTCAAAAGGGGGAAGAATGTGGCGAGTGTGTGAAGTACCCCCCCCCCCCAGTTCATTTGCGCTCACTTTGATGACGTAGCATACTAGTGACGTATTGTTTACTTGTGGTAGCTTCTTTTATTGTACAGCGCCCGCACAGCAAAATACAATCCTTTGTTATTTTTCGCGGGTTTTTCTATTATATTCCGTACGAAGACCCGATGACATCTTGATTTTCTGCTCTTGAGTTTATGCGTTGTTTTTCAAGTTATCACTTTATTCTGTACTCGTATTTTTTGTTCATCATGTAAGTATAATTAAGATTAATCTCAGTTAGATTGATGGATAAAATTAATGATCATGCATTTAGTTGTATCATTTTAAAGGAATAATTTGATAGTTCCGGAGTATATCATCCCATTAAATGTTTGTGCCTAACGGCTACCGTACCTATAGATTCAAACATGCCGGCCTCTATTTTGGATTAATTTATCAGCCAGTGTGAAGAACAAACTTAAGATTTCATGGATTTTCAATGACTAGGCTCTATACTTTTCAAATGAAAATTAGGTAGTTGTGTTTAGTCATCGTACACGTTTTGGTACTTGGAGCCTATTGCTTGTTTCAATCCTATAGTTGTAAATATATACCATAAAACTAACCTGTGAAAATTAATTTTATTTCAAAAGGTGGTTGCGTTTTTGAGATATTGCCGAAAATCTGGAGCGGTTATGTCCACGCAAGAAAAATAATCTGCATTGGAATACACTCTCTGAGAAGCGTTACCGTAACGCTTCTTAATATTCAAAATATTTTGGGGATAAAAAGTGATATATTTTTCCATAACCGCAGTCCTTCGAAGGGAAAAGTATCTCAAAATGCATTATACTTTCCAAAGCTGTTGTACTTCTTATCCAAGTAAGTTTTTATTGCCATAATCGGTCATTACCAAACGTGTACGATGCCTTTAATCTACAACTGGAAGAGTACATTCGCACACGGGCTATAAAAGTATAATGCAATGTTTAATTAGTTGTGCTGGGCTAACCAGTTGAATAATGAATTGGGGCGTTTATCTGCATTGTGGTCTGGGATACATTATAAAAAATATTTCTTTTTTAAAGATTTTTCGTTTTTACGATGAAAACATATTGCAATTGAATTCGGCACTGTCGATGACGGTCGTTGACAAGGTTTTTTGAAATTAATTTGGTGCATGCCAGCACCAAATTTGTTTGTGTGCGATCGGCTTCGGGCAGTGTGGTGACATGATCAGGGAGCAGGCTGGAGTTTATGGTCGTTTTGGTAACCATGATCTGACGATTTCAAGGAATGATCAGCCTTTCCGGACAGGTTAGGATAGAATGACCTAAATTAAGTAGATAAAGTGGCAGTCGAATACAGAATTTTAGCCGAGAACTTAACAGGCAAAGTGTGGTAATTATTGTTATAAAAAAAAGTAACCGCAAAAAATAGTAAGTGTGGCCTGAGGTTTCGACCCTACATTGTCACGTATACTTCTAGAACTATAACTAACAAGGCTCCCCAGTTTTAGGAGTCACACATTTTGGGCCTCTGTAACGTCAACGTTTTCAAAATGGTCATTGATAGTTCAAAATGTTTGGGTCTTTTGCCAGCACTAACTTCAGTTTCCTTAAAGTACTGTACGTACTACCATGGTACTACTCGCATAAGTAAAACTTTCTCAACACACTCACTGTACATGTCATTATACATTTGGCTACTAATTTCATCTCACTGCAAGGCAAAACCTTTTTAAGCCTTCAGAATTGCTCAATTTTGCCTGTTTTCTGTTTGGAGATAGGCGGAAAACCTCCATAGGTAAGAATTCAGTGTAGGCCTAATTTGACCTAAATTAGGGGGATCAATTGGGGGCATGCTGTGGAAAATTTACCGTAATGACTATACATGACAATCTAGTCCATTAGCCAGCTACATTTGCCGGTACCACCTCGAGGGACTAATTCTAATATCACTTTTCTTGTTGCAAATAATCCACAACTTACCATAAACTATGGTAGCCTCTCAAAAAATTAGATTAATGCCAGTTTTCGAAAGATTTTCACCGTGAAATCTGAAACCTCTAAGCCTCTTCCGTTGTTACGGCTGTTTAGATAGCAACATGTTTTAAGCCCATGTATTTGCACAAAGAGTGAATATTTGAGTTGTGCATACTCCAACAGTCGTTGTATTTGTCACGTGACAAGCATGGCTGCCTGTCAACAATGTTTCTCTGCGTCGGAGCATGCTGCTGTACTTTTTCAAATAAAGTCATCAAGAGGGATATTTGCTGGTAGAGGTGACAATTTGTTGAAAAATGCGTTTGTTATATCGGTTCATTGTAAAGTTTAAAGAAGGTTGTGGTGCAGGTTTGTTCTATAAGTTCGTACATGAGCCAGAGGCTGAAATTTCACATTATTGGTACATGATTTTATGCATTAGGCAGAGTTGTAGTCGAGTCACCTATGTCGAGTCCGATTCCGAGTCATGAGTCACTTGGTTCAAGTCCGAGACCAAGTCACGAGTAATTTGTTTAAAGGGATTGTATACGTTCAGTAATTGGAACCCACTGTTTGTTTCAATCCTATATAGTTGTAGATATCGTCGCTCATACCACGAAGTGACCTATCTGGCAAAAATTACAAATTTTTGCATATCATTTTTTATACAAATTATTAATATACTCAATACTGTTAATGTTTTCAGCAAGTTTCAGACGTAATGGTTTCGTAATTACACTAATTAGTATAAACGTTGTATCACTAGATTTGCCATTTTGTAATTTCACGAAGTGACCTATCTAGATATGCCACTTTACCAATGATAAACAGCGTGTGCAGTTCAGGCGCGTGTGTGACATTTGCGTTTCATGAAGTGACCTATCCGGAAGCATAGTATTTTCACAGTCTTTATATGCATTGGTTTGTACACAGCGCTCTACGGGCAAAACTCGTTTTTCATTTTCACGAAGTGACTGATGTGTTTAGGAATTAATCACTAATTAAAATAGCGGCAGGAATGAAAACACATTGACAGTTCTGTACAAATAAAGCAGTCAGCTTTATTTTTGCCAAACAAATATAAGATAAAAATAGTCAGCAGACCCCGAAACAGCAGTTTGAAAAATAGTGCAAATTCAGTCGTGATTTTCTCCAGACTCCTTTTTTTTATACTGTGGACGAGATAGGTCACTTCGTGGTTCGGCAACGATATATACCATACAACTATATGTGAACATTTCATTTCAAAAGGTGGTATCGTTTTTAAGATATGGAGCAGTTATGTCCACGCAGGAAGAATAATCTGCAATTGCATTTCTCTGTTGTCTCACTTACATGGTGGTTATGTAACCGTGAAATTGCTTTCCCAGGGACACACAGTATCTCCAAGGTTAGCAAGGATTGGCCGGTCAGGACCAATCAGGACCGACCATAAAAATGACAACGTGGCGAACGGACGCTGACAGACAAATTGAATCACTTATGTTACAGCTTTTCTTTGAACCGGATCATTCAACCCACCTCCGTCCCCTACTCCAACCTTAGTGTTTGGTTCAAGTTTTGGGCTGTAAAGCACACTGACCAATGTGATATAGTGGGCTCTCCCAGATCTATATAGTAATATGAATAACAGTGACATAAATCACAATGACCAATAAGGATAATAGGCATAACAGTCATATCGATAAAATGCCTAAAAATGTTAGCAATAATTTAAATACATGCTACTATTAAATACCATCAGTGCATATTCACTATGTTAGCAAAGAAATATAGTCCCAACGGCTCAGTCGAGCTTGTCATATCAGTTAGTCAAACAATACAATTGTCATTTTGCATCTGCCATAAAATATTGTGGGCCTGTTTTTGTATGGGATTAGGTCTCACATTGCCTCGTTTGGTAATATTTACCACTAATTGTTTTTACTGACTACAGCAGAAACTGTAAGCATGCTTTTAGCACCCGTCGGTTCAGATGGGGCTAATATTCTGACCGGTGGTTCAACCGGTGGAAAATTTTAATTGCATGCAAGGCTGTAAAGATACTTTGTAAGGATTTGATCAGCCCGGGCCGTTCGTTGCTCGTGTTTTATATGGGCCGCTCGTTGCGCGAGGGCGGCTCGTTGCCAGTGGTTTTATGTGGGATGCTTGTTGCCTGGGCACGTCTGTTTGTCATGTTATTGTGGACCAGGGGTCGATTTCACAAAACTCTTCCTAACTTAGGACTAGTTCTCGGCATTGCCAAGAGATAGGACTGGTCTTAAGTTAAGACCAGTTACTGGTCCTAACTTAAGACTAGATAGTACTGGTCTTAAGTTAAGACCAGTTACTGGTCCTAACTTAAGACTAGTCTTATCTCTTGGCATTGCCTAGGACTACTCCTAAGTTAGGAAGAGTTTTGTGAAATCGACCCCAGGTCTGTTTTGTCATGGTGGGCAATCCTGCCCTTGTTTGTTTGTACATATATAAATCAATACCTTGAGGCAAACATGAATTGCCCAATTTCTTGGTATTACATTGTTTTGGGCAAATTGCCTGCCTTTGGCTATTTAATTGATAAATGTCAGACAAGTCCGTTGTGTTTATATTTTGATTTTGGGTTGAACAAAGAAAAATTGACTAGAGCGGGATTTGAACCAACGACCTCCAGTTTAACGTGCCGGCGCTCTACCAACTGAGCTATCTAGCCCAGGCCCTATGTATTTTGTCAATATCTTTGTTCGGGGGTGGGGGGGGGGTGTTTATATTTTGTATTATCAGTGTGTAATTAACTGACTACTTATTACTGAACATAAATATTTGTTTGTGTTTTTCCTTTCTTTTTGACTCAGCAGTCTTTTGGTGACCAGTTTGCTTTTAGTAGCATTTAGTTCCAGAGAGACTTCTTACATCATGTTTCCAGCTATTTGTCTTTTGATGTTCAGTGGAGTTGAAATCTTATTTGTAAATATGCAGGTAAGTTTATTTGATAATTTTTTCTGTCTAAAGGCGAAGTAAAAAAATAACATGTTTAGCGTTCCCGCCCGGTCCCTTTTTGGGGCCGCATGGATTAAATTTTTATTTTTACCAATTAAAAATGAGATTTAAAAACCATAAAATGTCAACTGATACATCAGAAAATTAAATACTTGCAAGTCAGAACTTAGCCTGTGCCTGTTACAGGTTAAAAACAGATTGTGAAAGTGAGCTACAGCAGGGTTTTTAATACTGAACCAACTATTAAATAAAACCACTGTAAACATGTTCAATGTCTTGTCTTACATGTTTCTCTCTTTATTGTGTGTTGAACAGTGAAAAAAACCAATGGTTGTTCGAAATTTTAAAAGGAATGGCGGCCGGCTTGAAAATCAAATATAAAAAAGCCCCTCCCGCTTCCCTTTTTTCAGGAACTCGGACCGTAAACATGTTTAATTTTTCACTCGGCCTAATTTTCAATCAATATTTATTTAAACTATTCTGATGTGTTTATCTAAAGGCATTCAGGATTGGTAAGGATGAAATACATCATTGTTTAATTTTAATCTGAATTCTAAAGCTCACTGATAAGAGGTTCATGGAAGAACCATTTTTTCTGTGAAATAGCGAGTCATACTCAAGAAAACTGTATCTGAAAATCTTTCAAATTAAAGCTACAGCTGATTTCAGTTGTTAAAACCAATTACATGCTGAAAATTGTGCATTGGTTTCACTACTTTCTCGTGACTCCCACAATGGATTGAGCCCAAATTTTCACAGGTTTGTTATTTCATGTATATGGTTGATCTTATTCAACCAGTGAATGCTGAACTGTTGACCCTTTTAGGCTGTTGAATGCTGATGTGACAGATTGCCATTTTCAAACGAAATTGAATTAATTTCTTTTTAAATCGGCAGGGGAAACCTGCGTAAAATGGAGGCTAGAATTGGGATGAAAGTATATAATATACCTCTTGCATTGACCTGTCATTGCTGAGGTCAAACAATGCAAATGTGAAGTAACCATAAATAGTAAACTTGCGGGTACAACAACGTGTAATTCTCTTTTGGGAGCTAGGAGTGTTGGCTCTGAAGAGAGCCAGTTTTGACATTTCAAACAGTATACTCTGCTCGTCTTCAGGAGATTTACTGTTCGAAACGTTGAGACCAAAACTGTCTCTTTTCAGAGCCAACACTCCTCCAAAAAGAGATTTTACACAAGGTTGTACCCGCAAGTTTATTGTTCATAGTTACTTCCTATTGTCCACACCATACAAAGCTTCAAATCACTTCAATGGATATGTGCACGCGTGTATGCGTGTATGCGCTGCGCACAACTCTCAATCATTGATAGGTCTTCAATTACCTCAATGAGGGTGCTGTTTCTGGCTTATGAAGTCATATGCAAGAGGTCTATTCTGTCCTGATCAAGATTGTACCAATTGTCCTTTGAAACCAAATATCTTGTCTTGTTTTCAGTTTGGCTTCGAGACCTATGAGATCTCACTTCAGACTTCATTCTTCATCTGGGCGGGGCTGTGCTCAATGCTCTGTCTCTTACTACCAAAGAGAGGACATATCTCCTACCCACTGCCCCCTGATGACTACAGGAAGAAAGTGCCTGTTGGTGACATGGAAGGAGTTGATGGTATCTATACTTTCAAATTGGAGGAATCTCATGCAGAAGAAGAGGGACAGTATTCTCCAGTGATAGGTAACTTTTTAGTGAAACGAAGACTCAACATCTATATTATCTCACAAATGGGCTATGACAAGTCAATAGTTTGTTTTATATACCACCCAAGTAAATTCTTGTCATTTGATTGGAGGATTGGAGGTCACGCGACATTCATTATTCACAGCATTTCATAATACGTCACTGAGCGTGCATTTTTGGTTTTATACAGCGTGCATTTCTGGTACTATCTTTTTGTACTATTGCACGCTAGACTGCCACAAGCTCACACATGTCATACACAGCTGTACATAATGTGCAAGCTAGACCATAGCATTATGTGGGCGCAGGCGCTGTACACAGCAGCTTACAGGCTCTTGTTTTTATAATTAGAGTGGAAATAGTAGAAAGGTCTACATTATTCTGAGAATTTGTTTTTCTGCTCAAATTTTTTAAGATTTACTTGATGGGTGTTGCATTCATGCAACGGAGAGAATATTTTAATGATGGCTTTATTTTAATGATGGCTTGTTCCATTCAACTCGGCTTCGCCTCAGTGAATGGAGCATTCCATCTTTCAACTCATGAAAATATTCTCACCATTGCACTCATAAACATTCATTATTCGTATAGTATAACACACCTCTTGCTGGTTCTCTATCCTGGTTGGAAAAAAACCCAACCCATAATATAGGCTAGTGCATGAAGTTTGTGCAACTATGACCTAGATGTGCGTCAAGACATCGTGCGCATAATTTGCAGGAAATAATTCCCAAACCAGGCACCATACTCAATATTTTTTACTGGTTACAGCGCCCTCTCATGATGTGAACAGTGAACAGCAACTTAAAAACTAAAACTATAGGGAAATTAAAAGAGGTCCTTTAAAGGGTCTGTATGCGTTTTGTAATGACTCTGAAAATTAATGGCAATAAAAGCTTACTTGGTAAGAAGTACAACAGCTTTGGATAGTATTATGCATTTTGAGAAATTTTTCACTTCGAAGAACTGCAGTTATAGAAAAAAATATCACTTTATATCCCCCAAAAGTTGAATCTGAGAAGCGTTACTTCTCAGATTGTGTATTCCAATTGCAGATTATTCTTCCTGCATGGACATAACCGCTCAAGATTAATATCTTAAAAATGCTACCACATTTTGAAATGAAATTTTCACAGTTTAGTTTTATGGTATATATCTACAACTATGTAGAATTGAAACAACCAGTGGGTTCCAATTACCAAACGTATACAATCCCTTTAATTTTTGCTCATGGTTGTCTTGCTCATGAGTCAATTGTCAATTGTTTTTCATATTTGGGTAAGAGGTGTGTTATAAAACACATATGGACCCTGCAATTATTTGGTCACTAGGGCCTGTGAGTGACCAGATCTTCTGGTCACTCACAGTCTCTGAGGGTGCATAAACGTGCACTAGTGACCTCATAAGGAACAATATCATTTGAGTTTTGCCATACTTCCATTCAACTCATAGAAAGAATAAACGTAATTTATTTTGTTCAATACAGAAAAGAATAGAGCTAAGCTCAATAATGATGTGGCCATTGAGGACAACACATCATCAAAGACTGAGCATCCAGAAATGGAGAACACTAAAACACAGGTGCCACACACACCAACAGAGGACACCACATCACAGATGTCACACACAGTTACAGAGGACACCGCATCATCACAAGAACCACACCCAGCAACAGATGACACTGCATCATCACAAGAGCCACACCCTGCAACAGATGACTCCGCCTCATCACAAGAGCCACACCCAGCAATGGAGGATGCCACATCACCACAGATGCCGCACCAAGCAACGGATAACACTGCATTATCACAAGAGTCGCACCCAGCAACAAAGGATGCCACATCATCACAAAACGAGTCACACCCAGCAACAGATGACACCAAATCATCAGAGAAGCCACACCCTTCAACATCAGAGAAGCCACACCCATCAATGGAAGACACCAAAGCACCCATGTCCCAGGACTCGTTAAAGAATGGGGCAAATAGTGTACATGTGGCATCCCCAGCCATGACAGACACCTCGACAGCACACAGGACACAACCAGCCACAGAGAGCAAACTCACTGAGAACACATCCATTAATGGAGACAGTTCTGAAGAAAGGAACTCTAAATCACCACAGGACAGGGATCTCTCCATTACAGATGATGCTTCCACACAAAGCGTGACTGAAGCTGTGAAGAAGTTACGCTACATCTCTCAGATCCTGTTTTTTGCCTTCACTCTTCCTGCTCATCTGGTTCACGTTGCTTCAACTCAACATGTTTTTCTTTCTTGGGACTCTCAACCCAGACTTAGTGCAACTGACAAACAATTATCAGCCTTGGGTAAGTATGGGTTAATAATAGTAAAAATAATAATAGTGGCTTCTTATATAGCGCTCAAATCCGTCACTCAGTGACGCTCATGGTGCTCCAACATTATCACCCCGATCACTGGGCAATTTATTTCATTCCTTAAACCATCTCAGCTCCCTGGGAGTATACAGCCTGTGCTGCCAAATATGTAGAACACCAAGCTAAATCACTGCAATCAATTGTGAGATGAGGGTTTCAATCAAAATACTAATAGACACCTCAAAGGGTTCTTCCCTTTGATTGGTTTAAAGCACGTCACATGATATGTCTTATTTTTACTAGAAAACTGTGCGAACACGAGGCATGCAGTAAACAATGTACTATAACTGTGGCAACCGAACGTAGTATAGCAACCAGTGTATTATACCTAAAGCAACAGTAGCTTCTTGGTACCAAGATGTCTAGGCACACTTTGGGGGGTTAAAACAAATATTGACTGCTTTTATTTGTGCTATCGTTAAAACTACAATCCTACACAGACAGAATTAAACATAACAATGATCTGGTATAAAAATTCTCTACGTTTTGTATAACTGTTCAACTCCAAAGTTGAGATGAATGAAACCCCTTTTTAGTAGCATTGACCCTAATTCTGCACAGGTGGGTTGTACGAAATATCTTTGATGCAAAATTATCCAGGACAAGTTTTATATTTATTTGTAATTAAAGATCAGGGCATCAAAAACACAACAACAAACAATCACTGTACTGATTAAAATGTTGACATAATTCCTATAGTATTTTGTCTTCTTTTCAAATAATGAGAAAAAAAATTAGCTGCTGCAAGCTGCCTACCAACCAGGGGGACCTATGGTATATATATGTGCAAAGAATGGTTAAAGTGATTGTATACGTTTGGAAATTGGAACCACTGTTTGTTTCAATCCTATATAGTTGTAGATATACCATACAACTAACCTGTGAAAGTTTCATTACAAAAGGTGGTAGCGTTTTTGAGTTATCGCCAAAAATCTGGAGCGGTTTTGTCCCTGCAGGAAGAATAATCTGCAATTGGAATACACTATCTGAGAAAAGTTACTGTCAAGTCCGAGTCACCAAAATTGTGACTTGAGATGGACTCGAGTCCGAGTCCTGGACTTGAGTGCTACAACTGTGATAATAGGTCAATTTCCCCTTAGCAAAGTTACAGGATATTTAAGAGTAGTTAAGTTGTGTTTTTTCCTTATTATAAATGGGAGATGAATGTTCACCAAATCTGTGTTCTTAACCGTATCAGGACTGGGGGTGGGTGGAGATGGCAGAGGGGTGGGGGCACATTGTGCCGCCTACAATTTGTTATTGCCCATAGCTTTTTAAGGCTGCATCACAACACACATAGAAAAGAAAACAGTACAAACTACGCTAGAACATTATTTATTATAACAACTAAAATGTATAGGAAAAAATAGTTCAGTGGAAATAGCCAATTAAAAAAGAAAAGGAACAGAAAAACAGGTTTCTTGCAATCCCTTATATAGTTTATGTTAGAGGAACCCCAAAAAGAGTCACCCCAACCCCGGTGCCATTAGATGATTTCTAAGTAATTGAGTAAAATGATGAATGCTATAAACAATGGCTTATTTTACTTCAAAGGGGATCACATCCTACAGCCTTGGAAAACGATAAAAAAAGAGAGTGATGAGCAGCATTTGTTATCGCCCATTTGTCTTGAAATTTCACTACATCATGTCTATAGGGTAAACAACAACAATTAGCAATTGGTAAATCAAACATGTTATAGAAGCAATTTAACCCCAAACTGGCACGGAAATGGACCCTGTTATTTAACAATGAGAGTCCCAACTTTATATATTGGACTGGATAACACTGTTCTTTGTCAGAAATATTTAAAGCCCTTCTAGGAATACCTAGACAAAAAAGAAAACTCAAATGAACTCTTTCCAAAGTGTTTTGTTGGTTGGACAAGGCCGGGCACCAAACCGATGATGCATGCTCATGTAACGGCCTACTTAAAAGCAATTTATCTGAAATTAACTGTTTTAATTGTTTTTTGTGTTGCAGTATGCTCACCATCTCCAAAGAAATCTACCTGTCAGGCCTATAGTAAAGGAGCTGCACTTTCCAGCAAGGTAAATTGGTGCTTGGAGTTTGGTGCTTGGAGTTTGGAGTTTGGAGCTTGGAGTGTGAACATTGAACTTTGTAGTTTCCAGTTTGTAGTTTCCAGTTTGTAGTTACCAGTTTGTAGTTACCAGCTTGTAGTTATCAGTTTGTAGTTTCCAGTTTGTAGTTTCCAGTTTGCAGCTCCAGCCCAGGCTCCAGTTTGTAGCTCCAGCCCAGTAGCTCCAGTTTGTAGCTCCAGCTCCAGCCTGTAGCTCCAGTTTGTAGCTCCAGCCTGTAGCTCCAGTTTGTAGCTCCAGCCCAGTAGCTCCAGCCTGTAGCTCCAGCCCAGTAGCTCCAGCCTGTAGCTCCAGCCTGTAGCTCCAGTTTGTAGTTTCCAGCCCAGTTTCCAGCCCAGTTTCCAGCCTGTAGCTCCAGCCTGTAGTTTCCAGCCTGTAGCTCCAGCCTGTAGCTCCAGCCTGTAGCTCCAGCCTGTAGCTCCAGCCTGTAGCTCCAGCTCCAGCTCCAGCCCAGTAGCTCCAGCCTGTAGTTTCCAGCCTGTAGCTCCAGCCTGTAGCTCCAGCCTGTAGCTCCAGCCCAGGCTCCAGCCTGTAGCTCCAGCCTGTAGCTCCAGCCTGTAGCTCCAGCCTGTAGCTCCAGCTCCAGTTTGTAGTTTCCAGCCTGTAGCTCCAGCCCAGCCTTCAGCCTGTAGCTCCAGCCCAGTAGCTCCAGTTTGTAGCTCCAGCCTGTAGCTCCAGCTCCAGGCTCCAGCCCAGCTCCAGCCTGTAGTTCCAGCCTGTAGCTCCAGCCTGTAGTTTCCAGCCTGTAGTTTCCAGCTTGTAGCTCCAGCCTGTAGTTTCCAGCCTGTAGCTCCAGTTTGTAGTTTCCAGTTTGTAGTTTCCAGCTTGTAGTTTCCAGTTTGTAGTTTCCAGCTTGTAGTTTCCAGTTTGTAGTTTCCAGTTTGTAGTTTCCAGCTTGTAGTTTCCAGCTTGTAGTTTCCAGCTTGTAGTTTCCAGCTTGTAGTTTCCAGCTTGTAGCTCCAGTTTGTAGTTTCCAGCCTGTAGCTCCAGCTCCAGGCTCCAGCCTGTAGTTTCCAGTTTGTAGTTCCAGTTTGTAGCTCCAGCCTGTAGCTCCAGCCTGTAGCTCCAGCTCCAGCTCCAGCTCCAGCCTGTAGCTCCAGTTTGTAGTTTCCAGCCTGTAGCTCCAGCCTGTAGTTCCAGCCCAGTTTGTAGTTTCCAGTTTGTAGTTTCCAGTTTGTAGTTTCCAGCCCAGCTCCAGCCTGTAGTAGCTCCAGCCTGTAGCTCCAGCCTGTAGCTCCAGCCTGTAGTTTCCAGCCCAGCTCCAGCCCAGTTTCCAGCCTGTAGCTCCAGTTTGTAGTTTCCAGTTTGTAGTTTCCAGTTTGTAGTTTCCAGTTTGTAGTTCCAGCTTGTAGTTTCCAGCCCAGTTTGTAGCTCCAGCCTGTAGCTCCAGCTTGTAGCTCCAGTTTGTAGTTTCCAGTTTGTAGTTTCCAGTTTGTAGCTCCAGCTTGTAGCTCCAGCTCCAGTTGTAGCTCCAGCCTGTAGTTTCCAGCCTGTAGCTCCAGCCCAGCTCCAGCCTGTAGCTCCAGCCCAGGCTCCAGCCTGTAGTTTCCAGTTTGTAGTTTCCAGCCTGTAGCTCCAGCCTGTAGCTCCAGCCTGTAGCTCCAGTTTGTAGCTCCAGCCTGTAGCTCCAGCCCAGCTCCAGCCTGTAGCTCCAGCCTGTAGCTCCAGCCTGTAGTTTCCAGCCCAGCTCCAGTTTGTAGTTTCCAGTTTGTAGTTTCCAGCCTGTAGTTTCCAGCCTGTAGCTCCAGCCTGTAGCTCCAGCCCAGGCTCCAGCCTGTAGCTCCAGCTTGTAGTTTCCAGCCTGTAGCTCCAGCCTGTAGTTTCCAGCCTGTAGCTCCAGTTTGTAGCTCCAGTTTGTAGTTTCCAGTTTGTAGTTTCCAGTTTGTAGTTCCAGCCCAGTTCCAGCCTGTAGTTTCCAGTTTGTAGTTTCCAGTTTGTAGTTTCCAGTTTGTAGTTTCCAGTTTGTAGTTCCAGCCTGTAGTTTCCAGCTTGTAGCTCCAGCCTGTAGTTTCCAGCCTGTAGCTCCAGCCTGTAGCTCCAGCTCCAGCTCCAGCCTGTAGCTCCAGCCTGTAGTTTCCAGCCTGTAGCTCCAGCCCAGTAGCTCCAGCCTGTAGCTCCAGCCTGTAGCTCCAGTTTGTAGTTTCCAGCCTGTAGCTCCAGCCTGTAGCTCCAGCCTGTAGCTCCAGCCTGTAGTTTCCAGCCTGTAGCTCCAGTTTGTAGTTTCCAGCTTGTAGCTCCAGCCTGTAGCTCCAGCTTGTAGTTTCCAGTTTGTAGTTTCCAGCTTGTAGTTCCAGTTTGTAGCTCCAGCCTGTAGTTCCAGCTCCAGTTTGTAGTTTCCAGCCCAGTTTCCAGCTTGTAGTTTCCAGCTTGTAGTTCCAGTTTGTAGTTTCCAGCTTGTAGCTCCAGCTTGTAGTTTCCAGCTTGTAGTTTCCAGCTTGTAGTTTCCAGCTTGTAGTTTCCAGCCTGTAGTTCCAGCTTGTAGTTTCCAGTTTGTAGTTTCCAGTTTGTAGTTCCAGTTTGTAGTTTCCAGTTTGTAGTTTCCAGTTTGTAGTTTCCAGCTTGTAGTTTCCAGCTTGTAGCTCCAGCCTGTAGCTCCAGCCTGTAGCTCCAGCTTGTAGTTTCCAGCTTGTAGCTCCAGCCTGTAGCTCCAGCCTGTAGTTACCAGTTTGTAGTTTCCAGCCTGTAGCTCCAGCCCAGCTCCAGCCCAGTTTCCAGCCTGTAGCTCCAGCCTGTAGTTTCCAGCCTGTAGCTCCAGCTTGTAGTTTCCAGCCTGTAGCTCCAGCCTGTAGCTCCAGCCTGTAGTTTCCAGTTTGTAGTTTCCAGTTTGTAGTTTCCAGTTTGTAGTTTCCAGCCTGTAGTTTCCAGCCTGTAGTTTCCAGCCCAGTTTCCAGTTTGTAGTTTCCAGCTTGTAGTTTCCAGCTTGTAGTTTCCAGCTTGTAGTTTCCAGCTTGTAGTTTCCAGCTTGTAGTTACCAGTTTGTAGTTTCCAGCTTGTAGTTTCCAGTTTGTAGTTTCCAGTTTGTAGTTTCCAGTTTGTAGTTTCCAGTTTGTAGTTTCCAGTTTGTAGTTTCCAGTTTGTAGTTTCCAGCTTGTAGTTTTCAGCTTGTAGTTTTCAGCTTGTAGTTTCCAGCTTGTAGTTTCCAGTTTGTAGTTTCCAGTTTGTAGTTTTCAGCTTGTAGTTTCCAGCTTGTAGTTTCCAGCTTGTAGTTTCCAGCTTGTAGTTACCAGTTTGTAGTTTCCAGTTTGTAGTTGTCAGTTTGTAGTTTTCAGTTTGTAGTTTTCAGTTTGTAGTTTCCAGTTTGTAGTTTCCAGTTTGTAGTTTCCAGTTTGTAGTTTCCAGTTTGTAGTTTCCAGCTTGTAGTTTTCAGCTTGTAGTTTTCAGCTTGTAGTTTCCAGCTTGTAGATACCAGTTTGTAGTTACCAGTTTGTAGTTACCAGCTTGTAGTTATCAGTTTGTAGTTTCCAGTTTGTAGTTTCCAGTTTGTAGTTTCCAGTTTGTAGTTTCCAGTTTGTAGTTTCCAGTTTGTAGATTCCAGTTTGTAGTTTCCAGTTTGTAGTTTCCAGCTTGTAGTTTTCAGCTTGTAGTTTTCAGCTTGTAGTTTCCAGTTTGTAGTTTCCAGTTTGTAGTTTTCAGTTTGTAGTTTCCAGTTTGTAGTTTCCAGTTTGTAGTTTCCAGTTTGTAGTTTTCAGCTTGTAGTTTCCAGCTTGTAGTTTCCAGCTTGTAGTTTCCAGTTTGTAGTTACCAGCTTGTAGTTACCAGCTTGCAGTTACCAGCTTGTAGTTTCCAGTTTGTAGTTTCCAGTTTGTAGTTTCCAGTTTGTAGTTTCCAGTTTGTAGTTTCCAGTTTGTAGTTTCCAGTTTGTAGTTTCCAGCTTGTAGTTTTCAGCTTGTAGTTTTTAGCGTGTAGTTTCCAGTTTGTAGTTTCCAGTTTGTAGTTTCCAGTTTGTAGTTACCAGTTTGTAGTTACCAGTTTGTAGTTACCAGTTTGTAGTTACCAGTTTGTAGTTTCCAGTTTGTAGTTACCAGTTTGTAGTTTCCAGTTTGTAGTTTTCAGTTTGTAGTTTCCAGCTTGTAGTTTTCAGTTTGTAGTTTCCAGTTTGTAGTTACCAGTTTGTAGTTAACAGTTTGTAGTCTCCAGCTTGTAGTTTCCAGTTGGTAGTTTCCAGTTTGTAGTTCCAGCTTGTAGTTCCCAGCTTTTATTTTCATGTTTGCAGTTTCAAGTTTGCAGTATGGAGTTTGTGCAAGCCCTATCCCGTAAGATCTTCTTCTTTGTAAAGTGTAAGATCTTCTCTTGAAATGGTGATAATTTCATTATTAAATCACTTTTTTCATCTGTGGAATTTTGTTTGATTTCTTTATTGCATCTGAGATCTACACGTCAACAAGTAGATGTCTTGACTGGCCTACAGTAAAGGAGCTGCACTCTCCAGCAAGGTAAATTCCTAAACAAAGAAATAACAAAAGTTAGCTTTTGGTTTTTAAAATTGTCCATGCCACTTACTTGATTAGTTTCATTCTGGGGACTCGGTGATAAGAAAGCTCATACCAGAACCAATCTGAGATCTCATACCAGAACCAATCTGAGAACCAATCGTCAAGAGAACTCTTTGCGACATTTGAGATGCCGCCTCATATGTCTGTTGCTTATCTTGATTGCAACAGCCAAAAGAATCCTGATATGCACGCGTTCCCGAGACCTTTTTGTCGCTGTTTTCATTTTGTTGTATTCAGTTTTGCTTGAAGTTTACACCAAATTCTAAGGTAAAGCAATTTTTCTGAAACTGACTGTTTTAATTGTTTGTTTGTGTTGCATCTGAGGCTCACCATCTCGAAAGAGCAAAGTGATCTACCTGTCAACAAGCAGATGTCTTGACTGGCCTACAGTAAAGGAGCTGCACTCTCCAGCAAGGTAAATTCTTAAATAAAGAAATAACAAAAAGCTTTTGATTATTCAAATTGTCGTGTTTCATTCTGGGGACTCAGAGATAAGAAAGCTCAAACCAGCACCAATCGTCAAGAGAACTCTTTGCGGCAATTGAGATGCCGCCTCATATCGTTGGCGTTTTCACGAACGAGGGAATCCGCCCACGCAGCTGAAAAACGAAGTTGGTCACATTTAAAAAATGTGTTTTCGCTGGTCTTTTAATTGAAAGTGTACAATTTTTTGTGATACGGTAGTGTATAAGTTAAATAACATGACTAGATACTTATTTCTTTATTGTGATGCTTGGTTAGAATGCTGTTTGGTTCAAAACTTAATCGCCGGTTCGCGAAAAACGCAAAATGACGAGCACCCCGGATTCGCCACACACAGAGCGCGGATTCACCACACACAGGATTCGCCGGTTAGTGAAAACCCTGCGGGGGGTCAAAGATTCGCCGGTTCGTGAAAACGCAAAATGCTGTAAACACCGGATTCACCACACACAGGGCGCGGATTCGCCGGTCACGACGTTGACAAGCGCGCTTAAGTGGTAGCACTACAAATTAACCCTGGGGAAAAGGGTATTCGCCGGTTCGTGAAAACGCAAATCCGTGAAGCTGACTGATTCGCCGTTTATGCAATTAGCGTACTTAAAAAACTATACGCTTTCAAGACTTAAAAACTTTTCAGAATTGTTAGGGACACCAAATACATTTTTAAAAATGCAAAAAAACAAAATGCTGTAAAAAATTGTTTTGCCTGGATTCGCCACTTCGTGAAAACGCCGACGATATGTCTGTTGCTTATCTTAATGGCAACAGCCAAAAGAATCCTGATATGCACGAGTTCCCGAGAACTTTTCTTGGCTGTTTTCATTTTGTTGTATTCAGTTTTGCTTGAATTTTACGCCAAATTTTCAGGTAAAGCAATTTTTCTGAAACTGACTGTTTTAATCGTTTGTTTGTGTTGCATCTGAGGCTCACCATCTCGAAAGAGCAAAGTGATCTACCCGTCAACAAGTAGATGTCTTGACTGGCATAAAGTAAAGGAGCTGCACTCTCCAGCAAGGTGAATTCCTAAATAAAGAAATAACAAAAGTTAGCTTTTGGTTATTAAAATTGTCCATGCTACTTACTTGATTAGTTTCATTCTGGGGACTCAGTGATAAGAAAGCTCATACCAGCACCAATCGTCAAGAGAACTCTTTGCAGCATTTGAGATACCGCCTCATATGTCTGTTGCTTATCTTGATTGCAATAGCCAAAAGAATCCTGATATGCACGAGTTCCCGAGAAGTTTTTGTCGCTGTTTTCATTTTGTTGTATTCAGTTTTGCTTGAAGTTTACACCAAACTTACAGGTAAAGCAATTTCTCTGAAACTAACTGTTTTAATTGTTTGTTTGTGTTGCATCTGAGGCTCACCATCTCGAAAGAGCAAAGTGATCTACCTGTCAACAAGTAGATGTCTTGACTGGCCTACAGTAAAGGAGCTGCACTCTCCAGCAAGGTAAATTCTTAAATAAAGAAATAACAGTTAGCTTTTGATTATTCAAATTGTCCATGCTACTTTCTTGATTAGTTTCATTCTGGGGACTCATTGATAAGAAACTCATACCAGCACCAATCGTCAAGAGAACTGTTTGTGGCATTTCACAACCCCTCAAATTTGTGTTGCTTATTTTTATTGCAACAATATAAACAATCCTGAACACACGATTTTCTCAGAACTTCTTTCGCTATTTTTAGTTTTCTGTATTCATTTTTGATTGAATTAAAAAAGCTGCACTCTCCAGCAATTTTAATTACCGAAAAAGAAATAACAAAAGATAACATTTTCCACGCCACTTACTTGAAAAGGTCGAGGTCTAGGTCACGTTGGTGAGTTATAACTAAATGTTTTCCAGATTGTAACTTGAGTTACAAAGGATATTTGGACCTGTAACTTGGGTGGAGGTTTGCTCTTAGAGAAAGGAAAGTTGTTTTGGGGGTGAATAAGGTCAAAGGTCCAGGTCTTTGTGGTGAGTCATAGCTATCTGGTTTCCGGACCTTAATTTAAGTGGGGGATTGCTCTCAGAGAAAGGAAAGTTGGGATTGTTTTGTGGTTGAAAAGGTCAAAGGTGATGAGATCAATTTCAAAGGTTAAATGTGAACGTCACAATGCTCGGGTATACGAACATGGTTTTGTGATATTTTGCGGTAGCTACAATATAAGGGCTGAGGGGTAACAAGTGTATTTTTGAGTGATTGACATTGACTGACAGATCATAACATAAGCCACGCAGGCTGATGGAACTACATTTAAAGTGTCCTTTTGTGTGGTGATAATAACAAGTCCGGTCTGTTCTGTGAGGTCTGCATCACTAGGCCACAACACTCCACCAATTATCATAGAACAGGACAAGAAATTAATGCATATTCAGATTATTGGTCAGGCTCAATCCAGATTGGATATCCAGCAGAGGCAAAACATTTTCAAATCACGGAGTAGTTTGTACATGTTGAGTAAACTTTCCTCTGTTGAAGTTTAGTGACCAAATGTAAAAATGCTTGATTTGGTCGGACGTGGTCACTGACCTCTAACCTCTGGCCAGTCCCTCCCGCTACTATTTTGTGAGCAATTGCCTACAAAATAGTCACAGACAGTGTTCATGTTTTGTTTGATCAACCACATACAATGTACATGAAATAACAAACCTGTGAAAAGTTGGGCTTAATCTGTTGTGTGAGTCAGGAGGAGATAGCGAAAAACCATGCACAATTTTCAGCATGTAAACACATTGTCCTTAACACATTGTCCCGAATTTTATTTCATTTCAGACTGGTGTTTGGAGTTTATAGTTTGACGGCGGAGTTTGACGGCTGGAGTTTGGCCGCTGGAACTTGGTGGTTGGAGTTTGGCGGCTGGAGTTGGGCTGCTGGAGGTTGACGGCTGGAATTTGACGGCTGAAGTGAGAAGTCATCGAACACTGCATCTACGATGTTGGAACATGGATGAATCGTAACTTTCTTAAGCTAAATGATGCAAAAACTGAATTCATGATTCTAGGTTTCAAACAGCAAATTAGGAAAGTCAATATTGAACACATTAGAGTTGGTGATGCTCACATTGAGCCTTCCACTAATGTTCGTAATTTGGTGTGATGTTTGACTCAGCTATGACAATGGAAAGCCAGGTGACAGCAATATCTAAGGCTGTTTTTATGTCAATTAGGAATATTGGCAGAATACGGGATCACCTCACAAGGGATGCTGCGGAAACCATTGTCCATGCTTTTACAACATCCAAGATAGATTCATACAACTCGCTTTTATATGGAAATAACAGCATACACCTCTCTCGTCTTCAACGGCTACAGAATTTCGCGGCAAGGATAATCACATACACCAAGAAAACGGACCACATCACACCCGTGTTAGCCGACTTGCACTGGCTCCCCATCCAACAAAGAGTTGAATGTAAACTGTGCCTCATTATTTTCAAGATTTTACAAGGTGATGCCCCAGCATATTTAAGTGATCTTGTGCGATTATATGCCCCAGGGCATCGTGGCTTACAGTCTGCACTACAAAAACTCCTTCAGGAAAAAATGGCGAATCATCAATGGGGGAGAGAAGTTTTCAGATTGCAGCACCAAGGCTTTGGTACTCCCTACCTGAAACTGTGAAACTTTCAAATTCACTTGGCATATTCAAGAACAGTTTAAAATCCTACCTGCATAAAGAAGCATTTTGTTAACTCTATTTTGTACTTATGTAATGCTACTTTCTCTTTTATGTTGGTTGTTTTGCAGAGCAGCGCCATAAGCGCCGCTTGCAGTGGACACCGGCGCTTTAAAAGTTTATTTTTTGTCAAGGTATTTCTCTATATTTTGTCAGAGCCATGCTCCTTATAATATTTATCTGGGAGGGATAAGCTCATATAGTTATCTGTGAGTTGTTCTGTATCAAGTCATCATTTCATTCCAGAAATATTGTCATGTTTAGGTCTGATTGAATCATTGTAAACTTGTGTGTGGCCAGCCTCCTGTTGTGTTGACCTTTTGCCCTTAATATAAGTGCTGTGCATTGTGTATACAAATATATTGTGTATTGTGTGCTATAGTATTGGAGGATTAAAACCTGTACACAGGAGATTATTTTATATTTTATATTTTTGAAGTCGTATGGATTCTGCTTTTGGTGTATTCTGGTGAATGCTTGTCCTTTTGGTTACACCCCTATGTTCCGACACACCTATGGTCCGACATCCCTATGTTCCGACACCCCATTTTTCTAATCCTAACCCTAACTCTAACCCTAACCCTAACCCTAACCCTAACCCTAACCCTAACCCTAACCCTAACCCTAACCCTAACCCTAACCCTAACCCTAACCCTAACCCTAACCCTAACCCTAACCCTAACCCTAACCCTAACCCTAACCCTAACCCTAACCCTAACCCTAACCCTAACCCTAACCCTAACCCTAACCCTAACCCTAACCCTAACCCTAACCCTAACCCTAACCCTAACCCTAACCCTAACCCTAACCCTAACCCTAACCCTAACCCTAACCCTAACTCTAACTCTAACTCTAACTCTAAGTCTAATCCTAACCCTAACCCTAACTCTAACCCTAACCCTAACCCTAGCATTTAAATCTTGAGGGGGTTGTCGGAACATAGAGGTGTCGGATTATAGGGTTGTCGAATATAGAGCAGTCACCGTCCTTTTCAGGGGACCCAAGTGCGCCCTCAGTGTTCAAGTGTTTGATCCAACTTTGTGATTAGCATAATTTATAATAAAAAGTTCTGTTTGGGGTTGCGTCCTTTGGGCTCACTCTCTTTTCCATTTTAGCTTTGAGCATGAGAGAGCTCATTTAATTTTTGTCAAGGCATTTCTCTCTATTTTGAAAGGGGAATGGCTCTGGCCATGCTGCATATAATATTTATCTGGGAGGGATAAGCTCATATAGTTATCTGTGAGTATTGTTCTGTATCAAATCATCAGTTCATTCAAAAAATATTGTCATTTTTAGGTCTGATTGAATCATTGTAAACTAGTGTGTGGCCAGCCTCCTGTTGTGTTGACCTTTTGCCCTTAATATAAGTGACTGTGCTGTGCATTGTGTAAACAATTATATTGTGTATTGTGTGCTATAGTATTGGAGGATTAAAATCAGTACAGAGATTATTTTATATTTTTGACTTCTTTTGATTTCTGCTTTTGGTGTATTCTGGTGAATGCTCGTCCTTTTTAAATAGAGGATTGATCTCCTTCCGGTGTCTCTGCAAATGGCGTTGTAGAAAAGATAGTGTATTCGCAATTTTTGCCATGTTTCTACATATTTCGGTATTGCTACTCAATACGCTTTTTTATCATTGAGTTTAATGTTTGAATAAAGACGTCGGTTTTTACCCGGATTTAAACCCTGGTCTTAAGGTTTTCTCCTGAGGATTGATGTAATAGGTTTTTCGCGTGGATGTGATTTTAAATAACCATTTGGTTGTATAGTGTATTGTCATGGTTCCTCTATCATAAATAGAGACAAGCGATTCCCGCCACGTTAGTATATTATGTCTGGTTTGTAGTAGGATGGATCTGGTGCATCATTTTATGAGATTGAGTTAAAAATATGCATAATGCTTTAAAGGTGTAAATCATTGTAAATGTCATACTAGGTCGCACTCGGGTTGCGTGGTCTGAAGTAGGGAACCTGCAGGGCAGAGCTGTGTATTGAGAGAGTTGCGACATGGAGGGACCAGCTTTCTCCGGTCACGTGGTTGCTGGACGCCATTTTGTTCCAAATGCAACACAACCCAATGGGCAGACTAGTCTGGCACCCTGTATTCGCCAATGCATTTTTTTGAGACAAAATGGCTTCTAATCGCAAGTTGTCGCACCTCTCTCAATATACGACTCTGCTGCAGGGAACCCAAATGCACTCTCAGTGTTCAAGTGTCTGATCCAACTTTGTGATTAGCATAATTTATTTTTTTAAAGTTCTGTTTGGGGTCGCGACCTTTGGGCTCACTCTCTTTTTCATTATCTTTGGGCAAGAAAGCACATTTATTTTTTTGTCAAGGTATTTCTCTCTATTTTGTGGGAGGGGGGGGTATGGCTCTGGCCATGCTCCATATAATTTGTATCTGGGAGGGATAAGCTCATAGAGTAATCTGTGGGTATTGTTCTGTATCAAATCATCATTTTACTCCAGAAATATTGTAACTTTTAAGGGCTGATTGAATCATTGTAAACTAGTGTATGGCCATCCCCGTTTTGTGTTGACCTCAGTTTTGCCCTTAATATAAGTGACTGTGCTGTGCATTGTGTATACAATTATATTGTGTATTGTGTGCTATAGTATTGGAGGATTAAAGTCAGTACAGGAGATTATTTTATATTTTTGATGTTCTGCTTTTGGTGTATTGTGGTGAATGCTTGTCCTTTTTAAATAGAGGACCGGCTCCTTCCCATGTCTCTACATTACCAAGAGGTACTGAGAGAGGTATAAGGGGAAACGAAACAATTAGATGGACATCGATAGTTTAGGAGTTTGAGTAGGACATGCTAGAGGCCAACAAAAAATAAATATAGGTACATGTTTCATGTACAGTTTTTTTATAAAAAAACAAACATATTCAAAATCTCTTTTTGTTATGGTGAATCTGAAAAGAGCCGGTGGGTTTTCTTGGCATAAAGCCATGTTCATCATCTTCGCCTTGCGCCCCTGGGTCCACCGAGGGAACCGGCCATCTGCCCCGCCGACTATAGACCGTATTGAATAATGCTATGAAAGTCGCCATCTTGTAGGGCAAATCGTATGCGCGTCTAAACGCGTATCAATGAAGCACGCAGCAATCAGCAATCCCGGTTTGATTTCTACGGCACATGCACGCACACCAAAACGCATACGCTCACAGACGCCATGTTGTGGGGCAGATATTTGAAAGGTGACGTCATATTCAATACGGTCTATAGGTGATAACTTCCAGCCCTTGAAGAACCCGTCGACGCTTACCGTCATTTTTTTGGTGTCCGCATTAATCAGACAGCCCCCCCCCCCCGCCCGCTTTCTTTACGAACCGGTTTACATTATGGTAATCGTTCACGTTATTGAGTTTATATGAAGCTGATAACGCTTTTCATAAAAGGAATGGTCATCATAAAGAAACCAAGAGGGACTGGATGAGAGAGGTAAAAGGGGAAACGAAATAGTCTTCAAGTAGAGCTACAAAAATCCACTTTTATTCTCAATGAAGGGTACAAACTGTTTCGAAAAGGTATTGACCAAATGCATAGCAATATTGCACTCTAAAAACACCCGGGTCAGAATTGACCCGGATTCCGGGTCACGGGCCTGACCCATTTCCGGGTCAGGCTGACCCGAAAAGTGGTTAAAAATGGGATTTTAACTTGGATTCTGCGTTCATTTGACCCATTTCTGGGTCACTTGTGACACGGATTCCGGGTCACACTGACCCGGAAATGAGTCAGGCCACACCTGACCCGGATCCGGGTCAGTTCTGACCCGGACGTTTTTAGAGTGTGTGCGTCTGTGTAACTGTGGTTAATTAACCACTAATTGGTGGACCAAATGGCCAGCTCAAAAAGTTGGTATTCCCAGTAAAATAGTCGTCAGGATTCTGGGCTAAACATTTTGTTTTTTCTCATAATGAAGGGTACAAATTCTTTTAAAAGGGGTCGTACACGTTTGGTAATTGGAGCAATTGTTTGTTTCTAACTTATATAGTTGTAGATATTAATATACCATTAAAGGCACTGAACACGTTTGGAAATTGTCAAAGACCAGTGTTCTCACTTGGTGTATCCCAACATGCATAAAATAACAAGCCTGTGAAAATTTGGGCTCAATTGGTCATCAAAGTTGCAAGAAAACGATGAAAGAAAAAAAACACCATTGTTGTACAAATTTGTTTGCTTTCAGATAGTAATAAAAACTTCTTGCAAGAAGTTTTTATTGTTTTAGTGAGAAAAAAAACAAATTACCTCTTTCTCAAAAACTACGTTACTTCAGGAGGGAGTCGTTTCCTACAATGTTGTATGCTATCAACAGCTCTCCGTTGCTTGTTACCAAGTAAGTTTTTATGCTAATAACTGTTTTGAGTCATTACCAAACGTGTACGATACCTTTAAGAGGAACGTTACAGAACTGGCAATTAAAATTTTCTTTAAGATCACAGATTTACATAAAACTTACACGGTCTAATGATGATGATAGCAGAAAACATCCCTAGAAATATTTCTTTCTGAAATGCCATATTTGATGAGAAATAAATAAAACTAATTTCCGATTGGAGTTTATCGCTCGTGAGCGTTTTATTCATGCATTGTATAACACATGCAAATGTGTAATCGGTTTTTCACTATTTTCTCGTGACCCAGAAGGCCGATCGATCTCAAACTTCTACAGGTTTGTCAGTTTATGCATATGGTGGATTATATAAAGTGCTTACACTGCCAGCAACTGTTTTGTTAGCAAAAACCAATTCTGTAATGTTCCTTTAAACTAACCTGTGAAAAATTCATTTCAAAAGGTGGTAGCGTTTTTGAGATATTGCCGAAAATCTGGAGCGGTTATGTCCACGCAGGAAGGTTAATCTGCATTGGAATACACACTCTGACTTGGAGCGTTACGCGTAACGCTTCTCAGACTCAAATGTTTGTACTGCCATTAATTATCAGAGTCAACACCAAACGTGTACGATGCCTTTAAGAGGTAGTTGACTCAACCGCATATGCATTTGTGCGTAATATAAATGGAAAATGGCGTCTGTATAACTGTGCTTAATTAACCACTAATTAATGGACCAATAGCCAGCTCAACAATTTACTTTAGTAAGCCGAATTAACCATCTCCAAAATTAAGTGTGCCCAGTGGTATGGTCTGTCAGATTATGGACTAAAACTTCATCTTTTCTGAAACATGAAGGGTACATTTACTTTACGGCGAGTGCAGTCATTATGTGTACAAGTGATATATCGCTCACGTATCATAGAAAGGGCGTGTATTCTAGCGGCTAATTAGTGAGCCGATTAATCCACCTCGAAAATTAAGTGTGCCCAGTGGAGTGGTCTGTCAGATCATGGAATAAAATTTCATATTTTATGCATAATGAATGGTTCATTTACTTTACGGCGAGTGCAGTCATAATAGTAAGTGTGTACAAGTGATATATCGCTTGCGTATGATAGAAAATGGCGCGTATTCTAGCGGCTAATTAGGTATTAATTAGTATTACGAATTAGCTACCTCCAAAATAAAGTGTGCCCAGTGGTATGGTTTACCAGATTATGGAATAAAATTTCATATTTTGTGCAACATGAAGGGTACATTTCATTTGGAGTAAGTGCAAGTTTTTCAACAGCTGTGTATTATGTTCTGAATGATTAGGTCTTAATTGTGGTGGATAATTAGTCACTAATTAGGCAACCAAATAATATGTTGTACATTAAAGTATGGTCAGTGATATTTGTTTTAAGAATTATGAACAAATTGGACTGATAAAGAAAGAATTAAACAAAAATTCGTTCAAATTAGACAGAAGGGGAGACAGAAATTTCACCACCCTGTACTGCATGTGTTCTAATTTCCTTAATTTTCCTGACTACGCGGCTGCGAATACGCGGCTGGCGACTTTCGGGCCCAGTTCTGTGCTAGATTTAGCTTGCAGACTGGGCCCAATTTCATAAAACCCTGTAAGCATAAAAACTTGCTAAGCACAGAAAAATATTGCTTAACAGAAACTGGTTACCAGCCGAAATTCCATGAGGTTTACATTGTTGCAACTGGTGCCCCACTCATTTGTTGCTGAGCAAAGGAATTTGCTAAGCAGTATTTTGTGCTTAACAGCTTTATGAAATTGGGCCCTGAACTCAGCACTAAATTTAGTGCCAGCACTGGTGCTGGCAAGTTAGTGCTAGCACCAAATTTCAAAAAAACTTGTCAACGACCGTCAAGGACAGTCCGAACAGAATCCTAAATTCTCGTTTTATACCCCGTAGGCCTATTCACTTGAAAAGTTTTCATCGTAAAAACATGAAATCTTCAGTTTTTTCTTCATATATGTCTTCTTTATATCCCAAACCATCATGCCTAGGCGCTCCCAATTAATTAGTCCACGACTTAACTCAGCCCAATTAATTGGATATTTGCATAATTACAGCCCGTGTGCGAAAATACTTCACAAATTGTATATACACGCAAGTACCTAATTTTCATTTGAAAGGTTTTATCGTAAAAACATGAAATCTTCAGTTTTCTCTTCATAAATGTTTTCCTTATATCCCAAACCATCATGCCTAGGCGCCCCCAATTAATTAGTCCACTAAATAGATCAGCCTAACTAATTGAATATTTGCATAAAATTAGCCCGTACGCGAATTTAGTACAACATACCTAATTTTCATTTGAAACGTTTTCATCGTAAAAACATGAAATCTTCAGTTTTTTCTTCACAGATGTCTTCCTTATATCCCAAACCATCATGCCTAGTCGCCCACAATTAATAAGTCCAATAATTAGATCAGCCTAACTAATTGAATATTTGCATAATACCAGCCCGTGTGCGAATTTTTAAACAAGTTGCAGATTAAACACGCAAATACCTAATTTTCATTTGAAAAGTTTTCATCGTAAAAACATAAAATCTTCAGTTTCTTCTTCACAGATGTCTTCCTTATATCCCAAACCATCATGCCTAGGTGCCCCCAATTAATTAGTCCAATAAGTAGATCAGCCTAACTAATTGAATATTTGCATAATATCAGCCCGTGTGCGAATTTTTAAACAAGTTCCAGATTAAACACGCAAATACCTAATTTTCATTTGAATAGTTTTCATCGTAAAAACATAAAATCTTCAGTTTCTTTTTCACAGATGTCTTCCTTATATCCCAAACCATCATGCCTAGGTGCCCCAATTAATTAGTCCACTAATTAGATCAGCCTAACTAATTGAATATTTGCATAATGTTAGCCCGTATGCGAATTTACTATAAGACAACTACCTAATTTTCATTTGAAAAGTTTTTATCGTAAAAACATGAAATCTTCAGTTTTTTCTCCATAAATGTTTTCCTTATATCCCAAACCATCATGCCTAGGTGCCCCAATTAATTAGTCCACTAATTAGATCAGCCTAACTAATTGAATATTTGCATAATGTTAGCCCGTATGCGAATTTACTATAAGACAACTACCTAATTTTCATTTGAAAAGTTTTTATCGTAAAAACATGAAATCTTCAGTTTTTTCTCCATAAATGTTTTCCTTATATCCCAAACCATCATGCCTAGGCGCCCCCAATTAATTAGTTCACTAATTAGATCAGCCCAACTAATTGAATATTTGCATAAAATTAGCCCGTAAGCGAATTTAGTATACAACATACCTTATTTTCATTTGAAAAGTTTTTCATCGTAAAAACATGAAATCTTCAGGGGGGTTTTCACAGGTGTCTTCCTTATATCCCAAACCATCATGCCTAGGCGCCCCCCAATTAATTAGTCCACTAATTAACTCGGCCCAATTAATTGAATATTTGCATAATTACAGCCCGTGTGCGAAACAACTTTACAAATTCTATATTACACACGCAAGTACCTAATTTTCATTTGAAAAGTTTTCATCGTAAAAACATGAAATCTTCAGGGGTTTTTTCACAGGTGTCTTTCTTATATCCCAAACTATCATGCCTAGGCGCCCCCAATTAACTAGTCCACTAATTAGCTCAGCCCAACTAATTAAAAAATTGCATAATTACAGCCCGTGTGCGAATTTACTATACAAGTTCCAGATTAAACACGCAAATACATAATTTTCATTTGAAAGGTTGTCATCAAAAAAACATAAAATCTTCAGTTTTTTTCTTCATAGATGTCTTCCTTATATCCCAAACCATTATGCCTAGGGTCCCCCAATTAATTAAACCAGATAATGCATCAACTAGATCCAAACGTGAGATTTGTGGTATTACAATTTTCTTTGAGTAAAATTAGGAGATTGATATGGATCAAAAGTGCAAAGTGTGTCTATTCTCTGTTTTAGGCACACAGAGGCTTGATTTTCACCCCTCAAAAGGACAAAAGCTCAGCTTCCGGGGGCTTCGCCCCCTGGACCCCAATCAGGGCTTCACCCCTGGACCCCACCATCGATGTTACAGGAAAATTTCCCAGTAAATTTAGAATTTCTCTGTTTTAGGCACACAGAGGCTTTATTTTTCACCCCTAAAAAAGCCAAAAGCTCAGAGCTTCCGGGGGATTCGCCCCTGAACCCCCATCAGGGCTTCACCCCTGGAACCGGACCCATCATCGATGTTACAGGAAAATTTTCCAGTCAATTTAGAAGCGTGAAATGGATCAGAAGTGCTTAAAAAGTGTGTCTATTTCTCTGTTTAGGCACACAGAGCCTTTATTTTTCACCCCTCAAAAAGCCAAAAACTCAGAGCTTCCGGGGGATTCGCCCCCTGGACCCCATCGAGGCTTGACCCCTGGGTCCACCCATCAATGTTACAGAAAAAATTCCAGTAAATTTAGAAGATTGATATTGATCTGAATTGCTTAAAAAGTGTGTCTGTTTCTCTGTTTTTGGTTAATTATATTGAAAATAATAATTGCACTTTCATATCGTTGACTCATGGAGGAAGGATCCTCCTCACCAACACTTTTTTGTCCCCGAATAAATACTAATAAATTGTAGCCTGCATTTTGAATTTATAACTCAGGATGGCTGATTTAATGACTCCTAACTCGAAAATGATGTTTAAATGATCTTGCTATAACAAAATTGGTTAAAGTGGTCAGATATTGCATGAGACCACAGAGCATCTAAAATCCGAAATGTTTCGGAGCATTTCAGCGGGCCCGGAACCCATGCCTTAGGGGCTTCGCGTTACGCGCTCTCAGGCGCCACAAATTGCATTCACTATTTGCTGCTTGGTACATTTTCACGCCCCCCCCCCCCCCCCGTTTGGAAAATCTTACCCCGCCCCTGGTCGCCCTTGTCGGATACATTCTTGCGTCAAATCGTTTGGTAATTTTCTTTTATTCCGGGAAAATATCGAAATACTGGAAGGTTTTGCCAACATTCTTACGCAGTGATGCAACTTCTATCGTCATCGTAGATAAATCATTCATTAGCCTACCCAAGAAAATTCTGACTCATGTGGGCTGTATTGCTGTGCATGCGCTATAGCTGAACAAGTTGCTCTTGCCAAAAGAAAGGTTAGGCAAATTGATAAAAGTGAAACACTTCGAATGTATATGACACTGCCATTAGAAGAAGTCACATATTAGACATCGGATTGAGCCAACTATTTATACAGAGTAATATCTAACTAACATCGGTATAGTACTCAATAGTTTTGCAAAAACTATAACACACCATTCTCATTTTGTTGAAGTACCTTTCTATTAACAGAGTCCGGAATGAACCAATCATCCCCGTAAAAAAAATGTAGAGACCCATTTTTCTTAGAATGATGTCATCAGATATTTTAGATGTTGTAAATTTGTTTCACTGGAAGGGTATCGAATGCAATGGCAATTTACACAATTTTAACGTGAGGTTAGAGACTTTTTCCCCCACTCACATGAGGACTCTATCTTAATTGGAAAATGAGTACATCACAAATTGGCAATTTCCCTTCCTCTTTAATGAAGCAGAATTATGTGTGGTTGTTTAAATAATATAATCGCATTAGTGGATTATTTTTATGAAGTAAAGTTGATGTGAACATAGTCAACACAAAAAAGTCATTAATGAACAGACAATAAATAGTAAAATTGATAATGACCCCCCCCCCAAAAAAAAATATATATATATATATATATAAAAAAAATGCGAAAACGTTTTTGAAGACTCAGGATGTGAGTTTACACAATCTTATACTTTGTTCGTGGAGAGGGGTGGTGTCGCGTTTTCTGTTTTTCTGTTTGGGATTTTATATTGCCTTTTTGTCTTCTTTTTGTTAAATATTTTTCCTTCTGCTACTGGCTGATCCAGGTTTTATGGGGTGTTTTGCAGACTGCAGTGATTTTTAAAATTTTATTGTTGATTTAGAAATTATTGATTACTTATAGGTATTTTTGGGGTAATCCTGTTTTTGGTTATTGTGATAAAACAACTACATTTTAATGTGCCTAAAATTGTTTGGTCATTCCTTTTCTGTACATTTGTAATTTTGTAAATTGTCTTTGAATTACATTTTTAAATTGTATCTCTACGAAGCGCCGTGAGTATTCTTGTAATGTAAAATGGGGCATGTTACGGTTTTATAGTATAGATATATGCTATTTTATTTATCAAATATTAATGAAAAAGTGGCATTCGGATACAGAAATGTTACGGGTGTATTTTTGTTTGTTGTTTTTTTTTGTAATGTGTGTCAATGTGTTGACCAAATTGACGTAGGCCTAAGAAATCCAGGGGTTACTTGCAAGGGCGATATTTTTTGATCATTTGCTTTTGATCATAAGTATTATTTGTTATTGTTGTAAACAGGAAAAAGTGAACAGTTTGTTTGTTTATTATGATTCACTAATTAAGGCGAATTAAGAAAGAACTATTTAATTACAGAACTAAATTAAGGCTCAAATAATGCTTGACATCAGATGGGCATCAGTTAGATAAAAATCATTGGTAAATGCAAGTGTATAGTAATGTTTTATATGTATGGTGTCACAGACGTGCGTGGTTGGGTGTAACACTATAATAGAGGTTTATGGGAACCTCTATAGTAATATTGTCTGTGCTATAAGGAAGATATAAGGAAGACATCAATAAAGAATTAATAATTTTTCGACGACAACTTTTCAAATGAAAATTAGGTAGTTGTATCTAAATTTGCACACGGGCTATAATTATGCAATTGTTTTAATTAGTTGGGCTGAGCTAATTAGTAGACTAATTAATTAGAGGCACCTAGGCATAATGGTTTGTGATTGTAGAAAGACATCTAGGAAGAAAAAACTGAAGATTTCATGTTTTTACGATGAAAACTTTTCAAATGAAAATTAGGTAGTTGTCCTAGTAAATTCGCATACGGGCTAACATTATGCAAATATTCAATTAGTTAGGCTGATCTAATTAGTGTACTAATTGATTGGGGGCGCCTAGGCATGATGGTTTGGGATATAAGGAAGACATCTGTGAAGAAAAAACTGAAGATTTTATGTTTTTAAGATAAAAACTTTTCAAATGAAAATTCGATAGTTGCGTGTTTAATCTGGAACTTGTTTAAAAATTCGCACACGGGCTGGTATTATGCAAATATTCAATTAGTTAGGCTGATCTAATTAGTGGACTAATTAATTGAGGGCGCCTAGGCATGATGGTTTGGGATATAAGGAAGACGTCTGTGAAACAAACCCTGAAGATTTCATGTTTTTACGATAAAAACTTTTCAAATTAAAATTAGGTATGTGTATACTAAATTCGCGTACGGGCTAATTTTATGCAAATATTCAATTAGTTAGGCTGTAAGGAAGACATCTGTGAAGAAAAAACTGAAGATTTTATGTTTTTACGATGAAAACCTTTCAAATGAAAATTAGGTAGTTGTCCTATAGTAAATTCGCATACGGGCTAACATTATGCAAATATTCAATTAGTTAGGCTGATCTAATTAGTGGACTAATTAATTGGGGCGCCTAGGCATGATGGTTTGGGATATAAGAAATACATCTATGAAGAAAAAACTGAAGATTTCATGTTTTTATATACGATGATCAAATTAAAATTAGGTATTTGCGTGTTTAATCTGGAACTTGTTTAAAAATTCGCACACGGGCTGATATTATGCAAATATTCAATTAGTTTGGCTGATCTAATTAGTGAACTAATTAATTGGGGGCGTCTAGGCATGATGGTTTGGGATATAAGAAATACATCTATGAAGAAAAAACTGAAGATTTCATGTTGTTACGATAAAAACTTTTCAAATGAAAATTAGGTATGTGTATACTAAATTCGCACACGGGCTGGTATTATGCAAATATTCAATTAGTTGGGCTGATCTAATTAGTGGACTAATTAATTGGGGGCGCCTAGGCATGATGGTTTGGGATTGAAGGAATACATCTATGAAGAAAAAACTGAAGATTTCATGTTTTTACGATGAAAACTTTTCAAATGAAAATTAGGTATGTTGTATACTAAATTCGCGTATGGGCTAATTTTATGCAAATATTCAATTAGTTAGGCTGATCTAATTAGTGGACTAATTAATTTGGGGCGCCTAGGCATGATGGTTTGGGATCTGTGAAGAAAAAATGAAGATTTTATGTTTTTACGATGAAAACTTTTCAAATGAAAATTAGGTATTTGCGTGTTTAATCTGGAACTTGTTTAAAAATTCGCACACGGGCTGATATTATGCAAATATTCAATTAGTTAGGCTGATCTAATTATTGGACTTATTAATTGGGGGCGCCAAGGTATGATGGTTTGGGATATAAAGAATATATTTATGAAGAAAAAACGTAATGGACGCCTGGCGTGGGGATTTTTAGCAAGAGAAGTACACAGTGCACTTGTCTGAAGTTCACGCAAACAGAAATACCAGAGAAATAACTCTAACCCTGAGAAATACAGGATTTATACAGGAAATTCGTGTAATGGTCGCGGTCGGCAACGGAGATCAGTCATTCACCCGTCGACAGCTGTCCTGCCACTCCGTCGAGTTGTCTCACTGACGACTGGTCAAGCTGTCGAGTTGTCTGATCCGTCGAGTTGTCCGACTGGCGAGTTGTCCGCCGGACGAGTAGTCTGAACTCCTACCTTCCACACATTAGACGTCTGGTCACTTTTAGCGAGCCCAGCCGAGACGATGGAGGGTGTAGGAATCCGCAACAATGACGTTCTTGTGTTCTTTTGCAATGGAAAAAAGGCAAGTTTTGTTTTGGGTTTTTTTCGACCAGGAATGCTTATGACGACGATGCACAGCTTCTTGAGTCTTCTTCTTCCTTATATCTAATGCCGTATTTCCTTGAAAATGGCCCAAAAAAATTGTGTACAAAAATTACATTGAAGTTTGTCTCGTAACGGGGCCGCCATTTAACTTCTGCTTTACTGCCTGTTGATCGTGAGAAAGTCAGGGCGCCCGGCTGATCATGAATATGCACAAGCGAGGAACGCAAAACAGCATTGTAGTTTTTTAGCCTACAGCAATCGCCGCGCGACGTCACCTTATGCATATTCATGAATTGCCGTGCACCACCCCGGCCCCCGCCGGGCACACATCGAGCTCCGAAGTGCGGCTTCCCGTGACGTCATCTGATGCATATTCATGATACGCCATACACACACACACACGCACGGACAGATCAGCCGGGTGCCCTGACTTCTCACGATCAGCAGGCAGTGAATCATAAGTAAGATGGCGGCCCCGTTGCGGGACGAACCTCAATGTAATATTTGTACACAATTTTTTTTGGCCATTTTCAAATCATCACATCTGGACAAAGGCATCATTTGGTGAGCCCTGGAATATGTCACAAAAATTGTAAGGATGTAAGGAACAAAGCGAAGTAGGTTGGAGTAGTATGTGATGTTTATAAGTGGGAGAAATTTGCGATCAAACAGGTACGACTTGCTCGTACTTTAAAACTACGCGTTTAAGACATGTATGGATGGTGGGCTGTAATGGTGAGTGTTATAAGACCGATGTTAAAAGAGAGCCATTACAGCTCAACAAGGTGGGCTACCTTCCTCCATGATTGTTAATAATAATAAGACTAAATATTAGAGTACAGTCCACCATCTGCCGGTGTATTTCTAGCCCCATTAGTGCCAAATACTCTGGACTTCCTCCGATCCAAGGATCGGAGGAAGGACTTCCTCCGATCCAAGGATCGGAGGAAGGACTTCCTCCGATCCAAGGATCGGAGGAAGTCCAGAGTATTTGGCACTATTAATGGGGCTAGTGTATATTTCTAGCCCAGGTTGGACTCCTCCGTTGCATACAACGCGACGGAGTCCAGGGTATAAAGGTCCCGTACACATTGCGAAAAAATTTATAACCATTTTTTATCATATTTTTACCTTTTTGAGGAAGCTGAAACTTGACTCACATGTTTCGTAGCGTCATACGTTATCGACCCTCATATGTTTTCGAACCCCAACTTTGATTCCTGTTTACCGCGAGACTGTACGAGATCCACCAGTGAAAGAAGCTCTGCTGCATACTCACGGTCCGTGCTGTCCCCTGGCGTAATCATGCTGAAATTCAAGTTTCCTGTCGTAAGTGACGTTCAAACGTTTATAAAATGATTCATTTTTGGTATAGATCACTGGTGCATTATTATACCAACAATCAAATGTGTCAAAGAAACAATATCCAACCTCGAAAGTTCCAAACAAAATTATCGTCTGCTAGATTAAGTTTCATTCTCCTTCGGTCACTCGATAGATCACGTGATGTGGTTGCTAGTTGGGATTCTATGGGACACCAATTCGGGAAAAAATTAAAAATAATTTAAGTGAAAATGATTTTTTTTAATTTGCTAACTGTAATCAAATCTGGTAAACATAATACATATGGTATGTCAACATCAACAAAAATAAACGGATGGGTTTATTTTCTCCTCCTGAAACCATGGAGGATCATGGCTGGTCTGATATTTAAGGGGAAAACCAGAATGTTGTGAAGTGTTTGTGCTGGGGAAGAATGCTTGGGGGGGGTTGTACTGTTGTGCCCTGTGATGTCTCAGGACACTAATTAATTAGCCATATGTCTTAGGACAACACAATTTTATTTAAAAAATTCTAAAATTAAATAACATGAGCTTTTATTTTCACATTTGATTTATTTTTCATGCCAATTATTTCTTTTTCTTTACAGATTAAATTGGCCAATAAAAAGGGACGTGTCCAGACACCTACAGAAACTACGAAAGAGGCAGAAGTGTATTGAACAAAATTAATAAAATTAATTGATTTAAAGAAATGTAAATAATACAAAAGAATAAACAGAAAGACAAAAGTTTACTAAACTAAATAAATAAAATTAATTTAAAGAAATGTAAATAATACAAAAAGAATAAACACAAAGACAAAAGTTTATTAAACAAAATAAATACAATTAATTTTAAGAAATGTAAATTATACAAAAGAATAAACAAACAAGCTTGTAAGTTACTTAAAGAACATTAATAAAAAACATTTTTATGCTCAAAAATGTTTTAGAGAACTCCCATCTATTAAGTAAGTCATCTCGATTAACGGCAGTGCAGTTTGGACAATACTGCAACATTTTTATTTATTTGGCACGCCATGCTAGCTTCTGAATATTAATTTAATACCAACCAATGTAAGAACCGATAACATGTGACGTCGCTCCTACGTCGTGAAAGCAGTACCACTGTAAATGGCGGACGATCGATCTCTCGCAACGCAAGACCAACACTACTAAGATTTCCACACAAGTGCAAGGGTTTTTTTAAAAGGTTGGTGAGATGATTTTAAAAAAAACCATTTAGTTTTTGATTGAGAACATTTTCCCCGTTATCCTACCGAAAACCCATGACACCAGGATTCCTTGTGTCCTGAACCTTACGCCTGCTCTATTCAGAATTGCCAATTTTATCCTTGGATGACATTATTGTGAAAATAAAATGGAAATTTATGCATTCTCGGCGACAGGCCGAAACTGACAAGACGTGAATGCTTCAGCGCATGTGCGTCCTTTGCATAGCAACCACGATAGAGGGCGCAGTCTTACTTAGAGGGGGCGCAAATTTAACGCAGAAGTCGGTCAGGTTGCTATGCATGTCGCGCATGCGCGCCTGAGCCTACACAGTCAATTGGTACACGATGATAAAAATGGTAGTGCACAACTCGGACTTATTTGCTAGAATAATCGTATAGTGTCATTCGTGGACGAAATTGTTATTGTTGGACCCATCAATAGTGAGTTACGGACATAAAGAATATATGAACGGAATTTCAGCTTCTTAAATCAGGTAAAATTATGAAAAAACATTACTTCAAAATATGTTCGCATTGTAGAGGCGCTTTATACCCAGGACGTCAGTGTACACTGACTGACGTCCTACCAGGGGTACCGGTCAACTCGGTCCGAGGTCAACTCGGTCCGAAGTCAACTCGGTCTGAAGTCATCTCGGTCCGAAGTCATCTCGGTCCGAAGTCAAGTCGGTCCGAAGTCATCTCGGTCCGAAGTCAACTCAGTCCGAAACATGAAATAAAGTGTGGTTGACGGGGAAGTGGTGGGACAGATTTATCTCAACGCTGTAACTCAGAAATTAATAATAATCACCATTTAAAAAGACAACTTTCTAAAGCATTAAGTAAACTAAAATGAAAGAAAATGGCAGAAAATGAACTTTCCTTTGCAGTTTGTGTAAGACATTTTTTTTCTTTTGTATGGAAAATTTCTATTATTATTATGTAAGGGAATTTTACTTGTATTTTTTACATATTATACCTTTTTTTATTCTAATGATAGGCCTTATTAAGTTCAGTTAAATTGGACAACCAAACATACTCTTTGTGGTTCTAAATTTTTATGAAATATTTATCATTAGAATAGATTAGGTATTGTTTATTTTGTATTATTTATTATTACAAAGTTTTGTTTATAATATTACTTTCAATCAAACATTCTCCTTAATTGTCCTACATTATTTATTTTATGTGTTTAAGATACATACTTTTTTAGATTACATAGTAAGCATAGTGCTTATAAACAATTTCGGACCGAGTTGGCTTCGGACCGAGTTAACATCGGACCGAGTTAACCTAGGACCGAGATGACTTCGGACCGAGTTGACTTCGGACCGAGTTGACTTCGGACCGAGTTGACTCGGACCGAGTTGACTCGGACCGAGTTGACTACGGACCGAGTTGACCCATAACCCCTACCAGGGCTAGTGTATTTCGTACTTTGGATCGTAGGAGCATGGAGGTAGAGTCTAATTCTACCTCCATGGTAGGAGGTCCTGTGTTCGGGGGTGCCCCTCATAATCAAGGCATAAGTTTCACGTCACTGCGCGTGATATAAACAGTCCCCCTAGATACAATTTTTGTGGTTTCACTTGCCAAGCAAAGAGTCTCCTCTCCTTCGACCAAAACTATGTAGGCCGGCGCCTATGGCTCCACTGGTTAGTGGTTAGTTGCACTTGTAAATGCAAAAAGTTGTGGTATTTTAGGCATTTCTACAACTACAGTACAAGGTACAAAAATATGTCATACCAACTGTCGGGGCCATAACAAAAAAATTGCCCATCGAAAAAGTTTCATCAAACACCTTTTCAATTCACAATTCACGATTATCAAATCATGTGACTGAACATTCTGCTGAGCATTCTAGGGAAAAAATACAGTAGGCTTAATTTAAAGGCACTGAACACGTTTGGAAATTGTCAAAGACCAGTGTTCTCACTTGGTGTATCCCAACATGCATAAAATAACAAGCCTGTGAAAATTTGGGCTCAATTGGTCATCGAAGTTGCAAGAAAATGATGAAAGAAAAAACACCCTTGTTGTACAAATTTGTGTGCTTTCAGATAGGAATAAAAACTTCTTGCAAGAAGTTTTTATTATTTTAGTGAGAAATTACCTCTTTCTCAAAAACTACGTTATTTCATAGGGAGTCGTTTCCTACAATGTTTTATACTATCAACAGCTCTCGGTTGCTTGTTACCAAGTAAGTTTTATGCTAATATTTGTTTTGAGTCATAACCAAATGTGTACGATACCTTAAAGAAGCCATGTGCCTTATATATTTCTGATAATCTGGAGAAATTTTGTTGGAACCCTCATGCCATTATTATTATTAATATCAAAATTTAAACATCTGCTTGGTGATTCAATTATTTGCTTTATTATAAATGTCAAGAAACATAAAAAGACACAAAATTAAATAAAAATCAGATTTGAAAGCCAAGAATTATTTACCCTTTTTAATTTTAATAATTTTATTTTAGTTTTTGCAAATTACCATGGTAATTTTAAAAATTAAATAAAAGATATTTTGAATAAAATGAAGACAACTGCTGGCTATAGAGTCGAACACAAAGTCTCACAGAATACTTGTAGTCACTGCAGATGTTTCTTCCACTTATATGGCTTCACCGGGACACCATACTTTCCTGTTTGCCTTGAAAACAGGTAAAACTCGAAACAAATGGGGCGCTATTGAAGTCATCGAAGATCGGTGCGTGGTGTGAAAGTTTCAATATCCATCAAGTTTGAATATGTGCATACTTCTTATAAACAAAGGAAGCCAATTAGGGCATCAGTTGATATATGGCATCATTTTTTTTTTCAATTCAAAGAAAAAGCTATGGTACCCCGAAAACCGGCGACTGGAGGATACATGGAGGTGCTCTGATTAATATCAGCTGTAGGAACAACAAACAGAGATCTATATCTACTAAATACAGTCATTTTGGGGTTTTTGACCAGCTCGGGATCATTTACCAGTTCCGGATCCCTTCAAATTTGCAATAACCACATGATTAAATTCCTTATCACATTACCAATTTCTGTTGATACATGTGAAGAATAACATCCAATAAACCAACAAACCCAAAATAAGGTGCCAAACATCATAGACAAATAAATTATGGCAATTTTTCTGAAGTTTGTCTGCGATATTGATAATTACTTCTTAGACTGATGTTGGTCAAAAAACGCTGTTAAAACTTCTCACCTTTAAAATTTGCATGCAAGGGCAAATAACATTTATGCTAAATGCTAAGAATAATATGTAAGAAATATTTCAGGTAAATACTGAGCAGTCCTCTTTTGAGGAGATAAAATTACGGAAAATCTTTTTTTTTGGCATGGTTGTAGCCTTGACCAGTTCGGGATCACTCAACATCTCATTGCGTCAAATGGTGGCACACTCAGTGAGGTAAAATTGTACAGCTGCTGTAGAAAGTTTAGTTATTGCTTTTAAGATGTAGGCCTATTACAAATTCTTGTTGTAATACTGGGGTTTTTGTGAGAAAATGAAACTTGGAGGAGGGAGTTGCGGCTGTAAAGATTAGACATTTGTGTAAATTTTGCTTTTAGACACGCTTCACTTTTTCATTTGCCTGCGCTGTTGTTTTGTGTTTTTGTCGCTGGGTTTTTGCCACAATGAGGGCTAATAGACCAAAAATACTCTGATAAAGGTCTTCCAGGAGTAGGCCAGGAGTAAAGTAGAACATAGACATGGTCACAATATACTATAGTTGTACCACTTAAACAATAAGCATCACAATGATGCACTAACGTGTGGGCGCACTTACATTGAGCTCTCAGAAATTTCATGTTTTAAGCTCAAAAATTCTACCTTCCAACCTGCTGAATCCATCCAATCTTGTTATCATCCTAGAACAGCCTGAACCAACATCCAGAACCAATAATGCCAGCTGGACGAAGAAAATCGCCAAAGTCTACATCACCGGATCGGGAGGCACCCATTTTGTCACCCCAGTCGGGCCCCTCCACTGAGCCCCTTGAACCCCATGGGGACTTCCAGCAGTTTGTCCGGGGTGCCCTGCAGGAGATCCGTTGGGGACAAGTCGACCTAAATAGGCTCATCGACAGCATTGAGGCGAACTTAAATACAGCCATTGAATACCAATCCAAACGCATGGATGAACTTGAACTAAAGATCAGTGAGCTTGAGAAAATGGCTACCAAGTGGGCTCAAGCTGAAGAGCAGTTAGCTGATCATGCTAAAAAACTTAACAAGTTGGAGCAGTTTAGCCGTCGGAGCAACATCCTAGTGATTGGATTTCCTCAAAACAAGGACGAAGACTGCCTGGACCTCTGCAGGGCTCCCGGGGCTTCCCCGGATAACTTTAACAGGTCATTTGATTCTTGTCTCAATACTGTCACCAACGAAAACAAGCTTTGTTACATAATGGGAGACTTCAATCTAAATTTGCTTAATTGCTCTAACCATCGACATACAGATGATTTTGTGAATACCTTTTTCGCTTATGGTTTCCGCCCTTTGTTTAACAAACCGACCCGCATCACCCCTCACAGTGCCACTCTAATAGACAACATTCTTACTAACAATGATCAGGATATGTCTGCAGGGATCCTTTATTCGGATATCACTGATCACCTACCACTTTTTCAGGTGACTCCCTTTTGTCTTGACAACTTGGCCTCTGCTCGAAATACCTATGTCACAAGGGACATTAATGCAACCACAATCCGTTCTTTCACTGCAGACATTGTCAATTTGGACTGGGGCAAAGTCTATGTGGCGGACCAAGCCGATTCTGCCTACAATGCTTTTCTTTCTACCTTTAACTTTCTTTACAATCTTCATTTCCCATTTTCAGTAAAACCTAGGGGTCGTTCTGTGAGAAATCAACGATGGATTAATCACTCCATTGCCAACTCCGCTGATCACAAAAACAGGTTTTACCGGCGTTTCTTACGTAATCCAAGTGCTTCTAACGAGCGTCTGTATAAGGATTACCGTAATCGCCTCACCTCAGTCATTCGTGCTGCTAAAAAGATTTTTTTTGCCCAGAAGCTGGATCACAACAAAACAAGCCTAAAAAATATCTGGCGCGAAATTAACAGCATTCTGGGCAAAAACAAAAGGGCTGACCTCCCTTGTGAATTCACCAACGGCAAAGAAACCAACGGCAAAGACCCTCCTGAAATCGCCATGTCGTTTAACACACACTTTTCTACTAACTTCCTCGAAGTCATTCAAATCAGCAATGATTTGAAAAGCAGCTCCAGCTGCGGATTTGATGGCATAAATTCTTCTGTGATTAAATCTGTCATTTCCTTTATATCTCGCCCTCTTGCTTACATATTCAACCTTACTTTTACCACTGATTCCTTTCCTTCCAATCTAAAGGTTGCTAAAGCCATTCCCGTCTTCAAAAACGGTGACAAACATAACATCAGCAATTACAGACCTATCTCCATTCTTCCTTGCTTTTCTAAAATTCTTGAGAGACTTTTCTACAACAGACTCAATAATATTATCTCTCGCTTCCATCTTCTTTCTGACTCTCAGTACGGGTTTCGAGCTAAACACTCTACAGACATGGCGCTTATTCAATTTGTTGATAAAGTGTCCACTGCTCTAAATAATAAAATGAGCACTGTCGGTGTCTTTGTTGACCTTTCTAAAGCATTTGACACCATTGATCACTCCATTCTCCTTGATAAACTTAACTTCAACGGCATAAGAGGTGTTGCTCTCAAATGGCTTTCTTCGTATCTCGCCAATAGACAACAGTTCACTTCATTCAAAAATCACAACTCTCCTTGGCAAGAAATTTATCATGGCGTTCCACAGGGTTCTATTCTTGGCCCACTCCTCTTTCTGCTTTATATCAATGATCTGCACGCTTCTTCTTCCCTTCTGTCTTTTACGCTTTTTGCAGATGACACAACTATTGCTTTCTCTGACTCCAACCCGGCTAATTCCTTAAATATTATGAATGCCGAACTTCTAAAAGTCTCTTCCTGGTTTAAAGCCAACAAACTTTCCCTCAATGAACACAAAACTAAATACATGCTCTTCAGCAAATCCTCTCACTTGTCAGAAGATATTTCTATTCTTCGCATCGACAATAATCCTATCCTTCAAGTTCACTCCACCAACTTTCTAGGTGTTGTTATTGATGATCAACTCTCCTGGTCTGAACACATCTCTTCCATTACTAAAACCATTTCCCACAACACTGGTGTTATGTCTAGACTTCGTGCTTTTCTTCCTCCCAAATCTTTGGTATTACTTTATAATGCCCTCATTCTTCCATATCTTAACTATTGTAACATCATTTGGGCACAAGTTTTTAAAACCAAACTCCATTCGCTAATAACCACTCAAAAAAGGGCCATCAGGATTTGCACTTCCTCGCACCTGAGAGCACACCGCACCTCTTTTCGCACAATTACACTCACCAGCACTTGCAGAAAATAATAAATTTCATACGGGTATTTTCATGTACAAATTTACCCACAACCTTTTACCCACCTCCTTTTGTTCATTCTTTACCTCTGTCCGTGACACTCATGGGTATTCCACCAGATCACATAACAAATCACACCTTTATGTGCCATTCACCCGCTCATCATTCCACTTAAAAACTCTTCGTTTCTTTGGGCCGCGTCTTTGGAATGGTTTAAGCCAGTCGATTAGATCACAATCATATGTGGGTCGATTTAAACGCGCCTATAAAAGAGCTCTCCTCTCCCAGTATTTGACATAGTTTGCCTTCTCACTCCCATTTTACTATTGCTTAGTTGTCAGCAAACGCTTTTTTATTATTACTTGATTTCATATATTTGTTATTATTGGTATTACTATTGTTGTGCAATTATTAGGTGTTCGTGCAATATGAGCACGAACACCTCTTGATTTTGTTCTGTTTTTTTTCGTCTCCATCTTCTTCTTCTTCCCTAGAACTCTTCTCTAGAGCATAACTCAAGATTGAAATTGAATTGAACATTGAAACTCATCAGACAATTGAACCTCAATATGAAGACGGCACAGTTTTCATGACGTCATGATGAGGTCATCAGGTGTCGAATTACAACGTTTTTAAAGTTGAAAAATGACCATTTGGTATTTGCTGTATCTCATTGAATATGAAAGCTATGATGTTTATAATTGGGCATGTGATAGATCAAGACTGGGGCTACATTTCAAAACTTAACGCCAAAATCGTATGACCTTTTCTTCGAGGTCATGCCCCTAGGTCGAAGTTTGCCTTTGTTTTTTTTCTTGAAAAACATCATTTTCGGGCTTATTTACGGCATAACTCAAGATTGAAATTGAATTTTACATTGAAACTCATAAGACATTTGAACCTAAATATCAAGACGACACAAACTTGCTGATGTCATGATGACGTCATCAGGTATTGAATTACATCAAATCAAAGTTTAATATTTGAAATAAAATCATAACCCATGAACAACATGTTGGATTTTTACAATCTATACATCATCGGAAAGTTCGTTAAAGGTTCAACAAACGCTACACAGAAAGTGACCCCATTTGACGTTGACTTCCGGTTCAACCCGGAAATTTAAAATTTCAGAAAATTCGTATCTCAAAAACTACTTATCATTTCAGCATAAATTTTGCATCAGGTTGTAGAACATTGAGCCTGCTCAAACTTTTGCACAGAAATAACAACGTTTTGACATTCACATCTTGTCTTATAACCACCGGCATTAAAGCGCACGTTTGTGTTAACCCACTTTGATAACGCGGGATAGTGTAATAGCACGTGTACAGACACATGTATATTGAACGTGTAGTTCAGTTTACATCAACTACATGTAGGAATACATTTAGCATCGCTGCATGTTACCTTGTTTATTGCGCACCACGGCATAAAGATAATCCGTCTAATACTTGAAAAATTCGTAACTCCTGAACCACATATTGGATTTTTACAATCTATACATCATCTGAAAGGTCTTTATAAAACCTAACATACGCTACACTAATTGTGACCCCGTTTGACCTTGACTTCCGGTTCAAAGCGGAAGTTTAAATTTAATGTTTCAAAATTCATAATTCCTGAATCACACATTGGATTTTTACAATCTATACGTCATTGGAAAGTTCGTTAAAAGTTCAACAAACGCTACACAAAAAGTGACCTCATTTGACCTTGACTTCCGGTTCAAACCGGAAGATGAAATTGTATATTTGAAAAATACAGAACTCCTGAACCACACATTGGATTTTTATCATCTATACATCATCAGAAAGGGCTCCAAAGATTTAAGAAACGCTACACACTGAGACCTCATTTGACCTTGACTTCTGGTTCAAACCGGAAAGTGAAAGTTAAGTTTTCAACAAATTGTTGGAGGTTTACAATCCATACACCATCTAAAACGTCTTCATAAACTAAACGCGCTACATAAAATGTGACCCCTATTTGACCTTGACTTCCGGTCAAAACCGGAAGTTGATGTTAATTTTTTTTTGAAAAATTCATAACTCCTGAACCAGGAATTGGATTGATAAGGTATAATGACCTATTCATTCAATCACTCCCCATGAACACCGTGTTTTTGTAGTAAACAAAAATTCAATGTCTAGTTATTCTCATCATTGTTGTCTTCATCATGTCAGGCTTGTTCTAATTGTCTGTCTGTCGTTCTTCTCCCCGTTTATTGTCTGTCCCCAGGCATCCCTACATAAGCCTCGGCTTCCAGATGATGCCTCCATACGCTATTTATTTATTTTACTCTGCCTCATTAAATAGCTTTGTTTATTGGTTATTCCTTTATATAAAAAAATTGTTTGTACTCTGTTTTCATGAAGTATGGAAATAAATATAAGTTTGAATGAATTGAAAAAAATAATATAGACCTATTCACGGAGAAAACTATACTTTTCTCCCGATAAGCATACTTTTTATAAATGTGACGCTTTCCAACAGTCTTCCACTTCATCAGTTGCATAATTTACAAGTCATTCAGGAAAGGTCTCAAGTGTTTTCTGGACAGGAACTTTCAAGGTTTTCAGCGTATATAGTCTGCACCCCGGATAAGTTCAAATCGTCTCCTTTTTAATTATTAGTTGCGTTTGAATAATATTGTTAACAAAATACTTATTTTAAGTAGAAACTGCCAAACAACGTCAACTTGGACAAGTTTTGAGAATTTGATGGAAAGAAACTAATAACAATGGCACTGACAATCTTCTAAATACAGGTTATAGATCATCATGCGGATCCTTCGATGACTTTACTCACTTATCTTCGCATCAAATGTATCCTTTTGAACCATAACAAATTATTAGTTTTTGCAAGTTTAGTGTTTTTAGGCGTTCTCAATCTCTGCATTGCTCATGAAAACACACGCTCACTTTGTTATTTTTAAAAGTGTCGAAGTGTTGCAAAAAAAATTATTCTGCGTGTATTCTCTTCTTGAAAATCATTTTGAAGTTGAAGGAACACTCTTTATTTCTTAATGAGTTGGTAACAGTGCGTTTAACAGGAAGTAAACTAGGATGCGGAGAAGGTGGATGTGGTGCCTGCACCGTCATGGTTTCAAAATACTCACCAAGTGACAAAACAATCAGGTATGCGGCTCTACCCGGGGCCCAATTTTAAAGAACTGCTTGAGCAGAAAATTGTGCTTCATTATTTTCTGCTAAGCAAAAATTAGCAGGAAACCAGTCACAGATGGTACATGTGGAGTGACATTCATTCTGGTAAAAAAAATTATTTTGTCTTGCTAGCTACTTTTTTTAATAAAGCAGCTCTATGAAAACAGGCCCTGTTTGGTAAGTCATTGTGTCACACACATTCCTGCAAGCCCAAGTTTTCGCTATTTCCGGCTCCAAACCTGGCATACATTTTGTGTATTATTTTACCCAAAATCACCCATTTCTTTGTTCAAAAGCATTTCTTATGACAAACTTATAATTCTGTTAAAACCTTTGAAGAACGAATTGTACAATCCAAGTCCAAACTATTCTTGCGATAATTAAAGAAAATGCAACTCCTATGATAGGCTTCTAGTAATCAATGGAGTCAGTTTGTGTGAAGTGGGCGTTGCTTAAGGTTGAATTACGCCACACTTACGAACAGGATAGACTTAGATGCATAACTACATAATATTTACATGATTATGCATTACAGATGCTAGGTCTGATTTGTGGCCAAATTGATCCAAAAATTTAGATTTAAATTTTAAACAGCAACTTTTTATAAATTGGAGAAAGTTATAAGCTTTCTGCATGAAAGAAAGGGCCAATGATAAGTGGCAGTCAATTAAAAGTAAACAACTAATTATTGTCAGAATCCCGACGTTACATCCCGTTCAATGCTACATAGAAATGATTTTGCATTTTATAATGTACTTTGTAAGTTGTTGTGTTTTTCGTTTTGAAACAGCATCTTCTGACAAAATTCTTTCATAGAAAACAAATTAAAGCAAAAAATAAAATCTTTCGGCGAAAACTGGGCCATGAAACTTTTAATGACAAGGACACTAACAATTTAGTGCATGATGGTCAACATTCCGAACCGTATAGTATTGGACCAAACTTGATGTTGATATAAAAAATGAATCAGCATAATGAATGAAGAAGGTTGTGTTTTTGTTTATTGATAGTCATCTTGCGGTGAATGCATGCCTGACTCCCATCTGTTCTGTACACGGTACGGCAGTCACCACTGTAGAAGGAATTGGAAATACAAAGACGAGACTCCATCCTGTACAGGTATAATTATAATACTTCATAAATATTTAAAGCTATGCATCCAATTAATGGATGCCATCTTCTATTATGCCACTTGACGCGTTATCCAGAAAAAAAAAAACACTTTTTAGGCCCTGAATGCTCTTTTAACTGCGTGAGCTCAATGTAAAAAATATCATGTGGCCGTTTATTGCTTGGTATCCTAGGCTTTCAATGATAGACTTTCTATTGCATTGTCACAGCCCAATATTTTTGCGAACTAAGCAGGGGCGGATCCAGGATTTTCCAAACGGGGGGGCGTGAAAATATTCCAAGCAGCAAAATGATAAATGAAGTTTGTTGCCCCATTTCTCCCTCCCCTTCTCTCTCTCTCCCTCTTTTTTTCTTTTCTCCCTCTTTTTTTATTTTTTTTTATATGAAAAATGGGGGCGTGCGCCCACGCCCCCTGGATCCGCGCCTGCTAAGGTTGGAAAAATATGGGAAGCCATAAATGTAAAGCAAAACAGATAACCGTAGTTTGTAACAGTGTTACACAAATGTTCAAAAATACTGTTGAATTTATTTCAAACAAAGTAACCCATCATGGAATGAGGGGTTTGAAGTTTTTTTCAGTTGAAATTTTCAGAAATGTTGAATTTTTTACACATCTGATTGAATGTTTTGGCCGTACATGCCAACCAGCGCGGTTTGTTTATCAACAATAGAAAGGTCAATAGGTTTGGCGTTGTTCCAGGTTTGGAGTTACTTCATGTTAATACTTGACTATTTCAAAGGTCAAGTGTAACCTTCATTGACCATTAGTGCTTGACCTGTGGAGTGGGGAATTGACAAAGTCTTTGTATAAAAATGTCATCGTCTTCCTTGTTTTTTGCTTATTTGTTTTTTCCCCAACTGTTAATTTTTCACCGTTCATACAGGAGCGTCTCGCAAAGGCTCATGGGTCTCAGTGTGGTTTCTGCACTCCAGGCATTGTAATGTCAATGTACACCCTGCTCAGGAACAGACCACATCCTACCATGGGGGAGATAGAGGGTGCCTTGGAGGGGAACTTGTGTCGATGTACGGGGTACCGGCCAATTCTACAAGGCTTTAAAACATTCACAAAGGTACCTGTCATCTTAAACATCCCACCCATCAAACTCCGAACAGGGCCCAATTTCATAGAGCTGCTTAAAAAGGAAATATTGCTTTAACATTTTTCTGCTTAGCAAAAATAAGCAGGATACCAGTCACAGATTGTACATGTGACATGGTAGTTTGGCTTGTTACCTTATTCTGGTAAGCATATTTTTGTTCTGCTTATAGCTATTTTGTGTGCGCAGCTCTATGAAATTGGGCTTGGGCCAAATTTCATGAAGCTGTTAGTGTTAAACTACATATTTTTACTAAGTACAAAATGAGTGGGGGCACCAATCGCAACAAGCTAAACATAGGCCTTTATGAAATTTTGGCTGGTAAACTATCTCTGCTGGGTAAACTTTTGTTTCTTTGCTGAGCTGTTTTGTACGTATTAGCACATATAGGCCTTGCTTTAAGAAATTGGGCCCTGATTTGCTGTCACTTGAAATGTGCGATATAAAATGGCAGCTTGGTAAACATTCTAAAATGAAATAGTTTGTACGATCTAGCCTGTGTCATAATTTATAATGCACAATTATCTTATAAAGACCTTTGACCATTTTTTTGTTATCGGCCCTTCACAATTAATAACCTTAGTAAATTTGATTAAGAATTTTCGAGTGGTATGTCAGAAGATCATCTCTGCCATTTAATTCATGACTTAAAAGTTAATACTATTCTCGGAGAGTGTATGAATGAAAACTCTCATTGTCTTTCCTTTTATTTTGGCGATACTTTTGAATTGATCTTGATGATTCCCAATGTCCAGGACGGATGCTGCGGTAAAACTAATGGTAACTGCTGCAAGAGTTTGTTGTCAAATAAAATAGACCTTGGGGTGAGTATCCAGGCCTTAAAATTTACACTGGACCGCAGGCCAGAGGCCAGTGAATTTACTGTTGGGCCAGTGTTTTTAATTAAATAACACCTTTAATTAAAGGAACATTACAGAATTGGTTTTTGCTAACAAAACAGTTAAGCACTTCATATAATCCACCATAAACTGACAAACCTGTAGAAGTTTGAGATCGATCGGCCCTCTGGGTCACGAGAAAATAGTGAAAAACCGTTACACATTAATTTGCATGTGTTATACAATGCATGGATAAAACGCTCATGAGCGATAAACTCCAATCGGAAATTAGTTTTATTTATTTCTCATCAAATATGGCATTCCAGACAGAAATATTTCTAGGGATGTTTTCTACTATCATCATCATTAGACCGTGTAAGTTTTATGTAAATCTGTGATCTTAAAGAAAATTTTAATTACCAGTTCTGTAACGTTCCTTTAAATTAAATTACACCTCATGTGTATAATATCTTTAAAAAATAGACAAACGAAGTTCAATTGTTGACTTTGGGTCTGATAAATATCTTCCAATTCTGTTGAGTACTGTATAAAAGTATATTTACCCAAAATACATAACGACATAAATCTTCTTGTAGTGCTTGTTGAAATATAATACACAGTTTACATATTAAACTGTGTGGACACTGACTTTTTCTTATTTTAATTCTTGTCCCGTATAATAAATTCTGGTCCAGTAAAAGTTTTGAGCTACAAACCCTATGGTCTTGTGGATTTTCCCACCAAATTTGAGCCCTGGTATCAAAGGTAATGTTGGAAGTTTAAAAGTGTAAACAAAAATGATAATACGCAGTTCTGATAAGCCGCTTTTCACACCCGAAGGGCTAACCTAAAGCGCTCATAAACAAAATTGTACGGGGAGGCATGCAGAGTGACGTTTGAAATTATAAGACCCATTTTACATGTATAATGTAGCACATTGTAACGGTTTAGCTTTGGCGCAAACGTAATGCAGCCAACCATACCAGAAACACCGGGGCGAACCCCTTTTTACTTGGTTCTTTTACGTGCATTACTCTACACACAGAACTTATACGGCTTTACATCTCATCCGAAAAATGAAGCAATAATGGTTACTGGTGTCTTGCTTATGGACACAGGTGTCATGACTGGGACCCGAACCCACACTCTCCTGATCAGAAACACCAGAGCTTCAGTCCGATGTTCTTATCCGCTCGGCCACGATCAGAAAACACCAGAGCTCGAATTCGTGTGCGTTTTACCACTCGGCCGCGACAACTGATAAAGATAATGATAACAATGTACATACAGTTTTAATCATTTTTTAAAAATATTTTTTTGTAATCTTGATGGTGACATGAGCAATGAACCTTCAAGTTTTCGTTTATATTAAATATTACAGTTTACGGGTTTCTGTCCAAAATGCTATTAAAGATAAGTGTTTTGTTTTCAGGTTTCAACCAAACTATTTGACCCGACAGAGTTTGTGCCCTATGATCCTTCACAAGAACCGATCTTTCCCCCGGAGCTGATGGTAATTTTATTATCTGAAATAGATAATTTACGGGGCCATTAAAGGGGCAAGGTTAAGATCTTTTTTTTTTCTTTTTCGTGAGGGGAACAAAAGAATATTTTGAGGGAACAAAGAATATTTTGAGGAAACAAAGTAATATTTTGAGGGAACGAAATAATATTTCGAGGGAAAATAATATATCAGGGGGATCGAAAGGAGGAAACAAAATAGTATTTTGAGGGGCTCTGTTATAATATACCAATATTGGATGCATATGGGTGCATTGTTGGAGAATTATAATCACGAGGTGAAATCTGGACTGCTATTTTTCACTAAGTGAAGCCCAGTGAAATGGAAAAGCCAGATTTCACCGAGTGATTATATTGTGCGACATTGCACAAATGAAATCTATTTAATCTTTGTTTTATATAACTCAGGCACAGATCCTTGTAGTTACATTATCCCATATTTGACTGAGCGCCTGACAGCAGCCACTCAAATCAGCTCTGTATTTGTTTGTTAATTTCTTAGTATATTGCTCATTTTGTGTTCTTATTTTTATACAACTGGATTTGTTACTACACCTGGAATCTACAGGACTTTTTTCTGTGTGTCCTGGAGTCATCTGAGTTGTGAAAATAGTGATTTTCTGTTGGAATTTTTCACTGTCTCATTTGAAAATTCTGGTGTACAAAGCTAACACACACTTTGGTGGCTGCATGCTGTGCAGTCAGCCACCTCGTCCATGGACATTGTTCGCCCATCTGGGGACAATGGAGGTAAGTATCCTTTTTATTCTCTCCCTGCTTGCTAGACCATTGTACTGCACTGACTCATCTGTGGTCAGCTTTGTTCCATCAGCATCAATTGTGCTTAGTGCTTGCATTCTGCCAAAGTCACAGCTAGGATTCATCCAGCATCGGAAATATTTGAAATGCCCTGTGTCATATTATGACAATTCCCCAGCCACTTTTCATTTGGAAATTGTGATCTTCGGTGACATTGCTGTAAATCCCGGCCCTGAAGCTGAAAATAACTCAAACTCAGCAGAAGCTAGTCCAAACTCTACAAATTCCTACTCACGTAACAAGCTTCTCAGTCTCCGTTATGCCCCATCCACACGTGCCTCGACTCTGCCTTCCTGTAAACTTACATTGCAGAATCTTGGCCTTTTTGTAAATCCCAGCACTGTTTACCGACCTACACATCGTGGTAAAAGCTGGTCGCCGTAGAACTGTTCATAAACTCCCTATACCTGAAGTTACACCCCCATCTGTTCTAGCACCAGTGACTCCTGCCAAATCTCAACTCAGCCTTTGTGTTCTGAACACACAGTCCATCTGTAACAAGTATGACGATTTTACTGATTTTGTTCTGCAAAAAGATCTGGACCTTGTTGCCGTTTCAGAAACATGGCTGAGACCAGATGACAACTTAACATGTCGTCAGTGTACCCCTGCTGGCTACTACTTTCATCACATCCCAAGACCTCACAAGACCGGTGGAGGAGTTGCAATACTGTACAGATCTACTTTATCTGTCTCTGTGAAAAGTAATGACGTCCAATACACAACTTTTGAATCTCTTCATGCTGAGGTTTCCGGAAACTCTAAATCTGTTCGCCTTGTCATTGTATACAGACCTGAAAGAGATTCTAACGGCCAACATGTGACTTTCTCAAGTTTTCTTAAGGAATTTGAGAATTTGATTTTGGAATATCTCCCATCCATCGGAAATCATCATCACCGGTGACTTTAACATTCATGTTGATGACATCCACAACACCAATGCAAACCAGTTTAAGCATCTACTTCAGGCTTTCGGTCTTACCCAGCATATCAAGGAGCCGACTCATCGTCTCGGTCATTGCCTGGACCTTGTCATAACTCGTGACATCACCCCACCTATTGTCTCAAACTTTGTTATTCTACCTGGATTCTCAGACCATTATGCAGTCATGTGTAACTTGAGTCTGTGCAAGCCCAAAGTCCCAACCGTCACTATAAAGAGCCGACAGTGGAAACATGTGAATTCTCCTGAAGTGTTCCGCGACATAGGAACTCATTTAGCAAAGCTGGAAATTGATCACGACTGCTTGGATTCTTATGTCAGCCAATATGAGAGTACTATCAGTGACATCTTGGATAAATACGCACCCTGGAAAACAAGATCGGTCAAGGTCCGAACTGAAGTTTCTTGGTTCAATGATGATATTCGTACAGCAAGAAAGATCTGTCGTCAACTTGAGCGGAAATGGCGGAAAAATGGCAAGTTGGAAATACAACGACAAGAATATCACAACCAATCCAAAGTAGTCAGGAATTTGATCAACCAGGCAAAGATCACCCATTATTCATCCCAAGTACAAGAATCCTCAGGAGATCAAAAGAAGCTCTTCAAGATAATTGGTAAATTGTTGCTCAAACCCAAAACCCCCGTCCTTCCATCCACTTACAATGATCAGGACTTGGCAAATGAATTCCAGAAATATTTTGTCACCAAGATTTCAGACATCCGCTCATCTTTTTCATCAGTCCCTTACAACGTGCCGCAGACATTGCCACATCTTCAACCAGAGTGTAGACTATCTGTGTTTGAGCCTGCCACTGTTGCTGAGATTCAAAGGGTTATTATGAAATCTCCTTCAAAATCCTGTGAGCTGGATCCAGTGTCAACATCCATGATGAAGCAAAACATTGATATATTTTTACCCTACATCACTAATCTTGTAAACGAATCTCTCAGTTCCGGTTGTTTCCCCTATATACTATAAGTTTCCTACATCAGGCCGCTCATCAAGAAACCAACCCTGGTCAAGGAGATATTCAAAACTACAGACCGGTTGCAAACTTACAATATCTTGGAAAAGTCATCGATCTAGTAGTTTCATCACGCATTTCTGATCACATTCATAATTTCAACCTGTCCGACGTGTTCCAGTCAGCATACAAGCCTTTCCATGGGACAGAAGCTGCACTAGTCCGTGTGAGCAACGATATTCTTTCTGCAATGGACAATGGTAACCTAACAGCACTAGTCCTGCTAGACTTGAGTGCTGCCTTTGACACTGTTGATCACAACATCCTTCTATCTCGGCTCCAGAATCACCTTGGCATAGAGGACACAGCCCTAGCATGGTGCAAATCGTATCTCTACAATAGAACTCAGCATGTATGTATTGGCACCGCAATATCAGACCCTGTTGTTTTGAACTACTCTGTGCCACAGGGTCGGTACTGGGCCAGTGGTTTACGCTGTACACTTTACCGATTCGTGACATCATCCTGAAATTTAATTTGAATTACCATGTGTACGCAGACGACACTCAGCTATACATCACGTTTAAATCTTCTCAAGAAAACGCCAATGCATCTATTGCAAGACTTGAGAAATGCATCCAAGAGATTCGACGTTGGTCACAACAAAACTTCCTGAAGTTAAATGATGATAAGACAGAGTTCCTTCTATTTGGGTCACGTCCACAGTTAACAAAGGTTTCAGTGCCATACATTTCCATCGGTGATGCTCGGATAGCTCCTCGCTGCAAGCTCGGAACTTAGGGGTTATTTTTGATTCATCGATGACACTTCAACCACACATCAACAACATCGTTCGTCTGTCATCATATCACATCAGGAATATTGGTAAGATTCGCAAGTACTTGGACAAAAGTGCCACTGAAAAGGTCATTCATGCATTTGTTACTTCTCGTCTTGACAACGGCAATGCTCTTCTCTACAGTCTTCCTAACAACCAGATTTCCGTCTTCAACGCCTCCAAAATACCGCTGCCCGCATTGTGACACTGTCTAGAAAATCCTGTTCTATCACCCCCATTCTGAAACAACTACATTGGCTCCCTATCTCTCAACGAATCATCTTCAAGCTGATGCTCATTGTCCACAAAGCACTTAATGGCAAGGCTCCCCACTATATTTCTGAACTACTTCAAGTTTACACTCCATCAAGGAATCTTCGATCAAGTTCCATGCTTCTCCTCATTGAACCCAAGTCTCGACACTCATGGGGTGACAGGTCTTTTTCTTCAGCTGCGCCACGCATCTGGAACTCTCTACCGCTTAATCTTAGATCTTGTCTTTGTACCACAAAATTCAAATCTCTTCTCAAAACTTATCTTATGTCACAGGTTTTCAAGGACTAATTTTGTTGTGTCTGTTTTGTCTTTGTTTTTTTTTTTTTTTTTTTTTTTTTTTTTTTTTTTTTTTTTTTTTTTTTTTTTTTTTTTACTGCGCCTTGAACACCCAGCAGGGTGGATATGTGCGCATTACAAGTCTTATTATTATTATTATTTATTAGTTTGACCTTTTTTTCACAGTAAACACGTCTGTAAATTATGATTTTAATTTTTGAAGATGATGTTAAAAGAGAGGACACCTGTACTAAAGATCTTCTGTAATAATACGGTGACTTGGTTTCGTCCGGTCACTTTAAAACAACTTCTGAAGCTGATGACTAAACACCCACAGGCTAAGATGGTTGTTGGAAACTCAGAAGTTGGTAGGTGAATAACCCTCAGACCCCCCCCCCCCCACGATTTGACTCGCTCTCAAGACTAGTCTGGACTTGGTGTCCCTTTGAACCTCCATGTCTCGGTTTGGTAGCGCCCCCCCCCCCTCTCCGGTTTGGTAGCCCCCCCACCCCCCTGCCTTGGAACCTTTCCCATGAGATCAAAAATAGATGCTAATTACGTCACTCTGTTTGGTTCCAAGTCTAAACCACGCTCCCGTTCCCTTTCAAAAGTCAAAAGACAAACAAATGGTACCAAAGTTTGAAGCACACAAATTAACCAAATTTACAATAATCTTACTGAGTTTATGTTGTGTATTGTTTGGGTGGGGGATTATTCAATTGACATTCTTTTCCATACTGCAAAAAACAAATTGATATAATATACAAGGTAAATAATTAACAGAATAGACAGTCATTTGCTTGAAAAGGCAAACAAAGGAAACAGTATGGAGGCTGATTTGATAAGCTGGGGCTTGTAGTAATCAGCCTGCAGACAGAGACAAGACAAACGGACAAACATTGGATGTACTGAAATAAACAAAACCAAGTTACAAACAACAACAACAATGCTTAATTAGCTTTAGAATGAAATGAATATGATGTTTTACAAAAGGAACAAATGACCATATATACCTTGCAAATCATTATGAACTACTTTGCAATAATCAAACACCTCAAGTAAATGTTAGCAATAATGTATTCCAAATGTTTGTTATAATTGTCATTCAATCAGTGCTAATATTTAAAAACAAAATTACTTTTACTATTTTGATTCCATACATCTCGACAGGTGTTGAGGTGAAGTTTAAGAATCAGCACTATTCTACTCTGATTGATGTTAATCATGTACCAGAGCTAAGACGAGTTGAAGACACGCCCACTGGGATCAGAGTCGGTGGGTCAGTATCACTGACATCACTAGAGGATTGTCTCAAGAAGGTTATAGGCAAACAGCCAGGTAGGTTTTATTGAATTAGCTCTTCATTGGTACGGTGATGAATTAGTAAGGCCTGCGCTAAACGTCGCACTTTTGCCGTGTCGAACTCAAATGATTTTCGCACGGCAAAAGTGCGGCAATTAAAACGAATTGGTGACAAACGTCGAATTTAGTAAAATAGTTTGCCGCACTTAAAGTAATTCAAAATGGCCACGCGGGAAACAATTGCTAAAGAGTCATGTTTCATGATGTCAATTCGAGCTGTGACACTCAATATTAATGACAAAATCATAACATTGTTTCCCAACTTAAATGTTGTCATTATTATTACCATCGTTGGTAACTACCGTGTAGCACGGCAGGGCTTGCCGTGCTACACGGCAGTGTCGAACTTAAATCAAAAGTTTGCGCTAAACGTCGCTCTTTTGTCGAATTTAATTCATCATTTTCTAATTATTTGAGTTCGACACGGCAAAGATGCGACGTTTAGCGCAGGCCTAAAATAACTCATTATTCTGTTTGGGTAGATTAACTGGTAACTAGTGGTGACCTAGTTGAAATGACAAACAAACCCAGCTAACTCAAATTGAAGGTAAATGTATAAGAGCAACTCTACATTTTATTCGTGAATCACTACTTTTTCCTGATGAAGAGAGTTAGCTCATTCTCATTGAAATGTTCATATTATTAACCGTGCTGTTTTTAAAGGCACTGAACACGTTTGGTAATTGTCAAAGACCACTGTTCTCACTTGGTGTATCCCAACATATGCATAAAATAACAAGCCTGTGAAAATTTGGGCTCAATTGGTCATCGAAGTTGCAGGAAAATGATGAAAGAAAAAACATCCTTGTTGTACAAATTTGTGTGCTTTCAGATAGGAATAAAAACTTCTTGCAAGAAGTTTTTATTATTTTAGTGAGAAATTACCTCTTTCTAAAATACTACGTTACTTCAGAGGGAGTCGTTTCTCACAAGGTTTTATACTATCAACAGCTCTCCGTTGCTCGTTACCAATTAAGTTTTTATGCTAATCGATATTTTGAGTAATTACCGAACGTGTACAGTGCCTTTAAAGCAATCATCATGTATTTAATGATGACGTCTTCTACAGCGCCAATATCCACAAAAGTGCTATGGCGCATGCTCCAATAATAAACTTCCTCACTGGATGTCTTCAATAGACCCCTTGTGTATGACGTCACACATCCAAAACAGTCCCCCTCACTTGAAGGTCAATGAAGAGTTATCATTGGCTGAGAGTCGTGAGCAGCGGGTACACGCGTGCACGTTTCCATTGTTTGTCATCAACGATGGCGGCAAGTGCAAGGGGGTCTATTGGTGCAAGGGTGAAAGGGGGTGCTGCATATAAATAAAATAACCAGATATTGAACAGTAAATCCAAAGTTTCTATGTAAATTATCTGAAATGTTCATTATTAAAGATACGTCTTTTAAGTTGTTTTGTAAATGTCTATTTCCATTTATATGTGTTGATATTCAGAACACAAGACGAGGGTTTTTGTTGCGATCGTAGAGATGTTACGATGGTTTGCTGGACGTCAAATCAGAAATGTTGCCGTAAGTTGTTGTAGACGTAATTATTCTTTTTGTTGTTTTGTTTTTGCGTTTATTTTGTATAATTGTTTGATTTTCTTTTTTATTTCTGATGTTAATGATTTGTTTTAGAATTTTCTCTTTTGTATTTAATTGTGTTGTTGATTGTAAGTTGTTTTCTTTTGTCTTGTCTATGTAGTGCCTTGCTGGTAACTTAACGACCGGTAGCCCAGTGTCGGACCTGAATCCTTTATTAATGGCAGCTTATTGCACAGTTGAACTGATGTCAAATAAAGGTATCGGGCATTTACTAGCAAAGGCTCAATCCATGAGTACGCCTATTGTTTCAAAGAATACCAAATTAACATGAAGATACTAAAGTCTTTGCTGAGCTTGTTTTGACAAATCTTCTCAAAATTTTCAATCAAAAAAAGAACATGCAGGCTCTTGAAAGTAAATTACATATAGTTTGTTTATGTTTTACATGTAAGGTCATAGATTGGTTTTTGTCATTGTGATGCTCATTTATAGGCCAGATTGTCAATAAAGGTATCTACACTGATAATACAGTGTGTACTTGTTGGGAAAATATAAAAAAACTGGACGGTATTTTTATAAAGAATGTCGAACCCATCCACATCTGCTAGGTGTCGCGGGTACCAACCGCATCTCAGACCACATCATTCACAAACGGACACCACGGAAATTTAAATCTCCAAAACTCTCCTTGAGGCAATCTTTGAATGTTCAAATTTTTCGATATACCTTTATTGATTTCTAATCAACGGGGTCATTTCAGACAAAATAATTTCACATTATGCTTACCACCATTACCATCTTTATAACAATGAGCTTTCAGATAGAAATTACACATTATTTTTCGGGGTCATTACCAAAGTATGACCCTGCCTTTAAAAACCTTATCATTAAAGCAATTGTAAGGTTATTTACAGCTGTGGTAATGACAAGAACATCTGGAAATATTCTTGTGAATTTTTCCTTCTAAATACTGTAGTTTTGGACACAACGGAAACCTAACTTAAATCTAAACTTGTATTTAATTTAAGGTGGGCGCACGGTGACCATAGATGGTAGTTTCTTTACTGGCTACAGGAAGAACATTATTGAACCAGAAGAGGTCATTGTCGCTATAAGTATTCCATTCTCGTCACAGGTAAAATATCAGTTTAGTTAAATGATATGCCCAGTGGCCCCCACCCTGTGGTCTTTGAAATATTTTTGTTTTTTCTAAGTATAGCTCAGGCAGGGTTAATTTCCGTATCAGCTCATTTATACACCGTGCAAACTGTGACTACACAGAGGTTTTAAATCAACAACCATTCTGTTTGGCATTGACTTTAATCCTTTGATAAAAAAAAAATATTCTGGGAGGAGGCGGGTAAAGTGGAGGTCAGACCAGGGCCAAATTTCATAGAGCTGCCTAAGCACAAAAAGTAGCCAAGCATAACAAAATTACGCTTTCCAGAATAAGGTTACCAGCCAAACTACCATGTCACAAGTAGAATTTGTGACTGGTATCCTGCTCATTTCTGCTTAGCAGAAAATTGTTGAGCAATATTTTCTGCTTCAGCAGCTCTATGAAATCGGGCCCAGACCATGCATGAATGCTTTTGCTGAACACCATAGACAACGATTTGATGTGTGTTCTGGGAATCTGTGGAATTATTTACAGGATTCAGGGGAGGGGTGTCCAAAAGGGGAGGGATTTAAGAGCATGGTGGTAGAACTCTACCTCCATGGTAAGAGTAAAGGAGCACTTAGAAGGGGTGGGGACTGCCTCTTCCACATATCGGGCATTTACTAAAAGACCATAAGCACTAATTTTATTATCATTGGGGCCAGTGCTGGTGTGGTGTCAGCGTGGTTTGTAACGTAATGGCACAGTTTAAAGTGGAATAGTTAATTTTACCCAGCGGGTCTTCTTCCTGAGGTTGATTATTAATCAAGATCTCTCCTCGATGTTTCAATTGATATCTCTTGATTCGTAATGATTTGGATGGAGTACAAATAATCTGTCAAAAATTAACTCCTGTTCAAATTTGCTCAAAGAATTTGTTTTTATATCGGATTATATTTGTCCTTGAGTAGTGAATAATGATACTATGGAGATTATAGGCATATACCTGTGTTGTTTGGTTGACCGTTTGTTAATCCAATACAACCCCTTGCACTGCTACCGGTTTGTTCTACACTCTAAAAACTCCCGGGTCAGAATTGAGTCGGGTCCCAGGGGGCCTGACCCATTTCTGGGTTAGTGTGACCCGGAAATTGTGTCAAAATGACCCAGAGTTTGTTCAAACTGACCCAGAATCTAAGCAAAAATGCCATTGCTTATAACCAGGGCCCAATTTCATAGAGCTGCTTAGCGGCCGATTTTGTGCTTACTGAGCGAGTTTCCATCCATTTCATAGCGCTGCTAACCCTAAGCACACGAAAAGGCATGCTAACCTTCCGGTGCTTACTGTATGAAAATGAATGACATAACAATGTAAATCCATGGTGAACGCGCAAGATGGTGGCCTAATTTTCTTGCTAACCTGTGAAATACGCTTTATATATGAACAAGCAAATTTTTCTGCTAGAGTTAGCACGAAAATTTGCCTACCGTTAAGCAGCGCTATGAAATTGGGCCCAGTTTCCAGGGAAAACCAACGCAGTCAGTTAGGGACTGAAAACCCAATCCACATAGTCCCCCCGGTGGGATTCGAACCGAGGTCCTAGAGGTGGAAGGCGAGGAAAGATACCACTACACCAACCCAAACTCAAGATGGAAATCAAAGACTTTCTCTAAAAGTCGGGTTCTACATTATTTTTCTCATTTCAGAACGAGTATTTTTACGGGTATAAGCAATCCCCACGTCGTGAGGATGATATAGCTATTGTCAATGCAGGTATGAGGGTAGTGTTGACACCAGGTACTGATGAAGTAGAGGATTGTACTCTGGCTTATGGAGGAATGGCTCCCACCACTATCTTGGCAACAAAGACGATGAAAAACATCAAAGGAAAGTGAGTGAGCTTGCTGGATTATCAAGTTTCCGTAAAATTGCTTGGGAAGTCTCAACATATAGTTATGGGGATCGAGGTTGTATAAGTGAGTCCCGAGATTGCCAAAATTGAAAATTTGTATTAAATAGATTCAAAGAAAAAAGAAAAGAGAAAAAAGGAAAGAAAAATTGAAAGACCTGTCAACCATAAACCATTAAGAAAAAGATCAACAGAAAATTCCTTTCTCACTGTACTTAAAAAAAGGAACCATTCAGAAACTTAGTAGTCTATAAGATGAGATTAACCGATTTCAAATAAAGATTCAGAGATTTTTTAATGATTTCTTGTTAAGAAATTGGAATGATGGTTTGATGGACTCTGTTACTCCGTTTCTGGTTGAGGATCTACCCCTCCCCCCAGGAGCACCGGGGGGTATGGAGAGCTATCGTCAATCACTCGCTCTCGGTTTCTTCTTTAAATTCTACTTGGCCGTCTTGGAACAAATCAACCGTGATGTGGTAAAAAGTGAAGAATCTTATTCAACTTGAGTCTTTAAAATTGCACTTTCAGCACAATACATTAACATATTCTACAAATAGTGGGCTTATTTTCAAGAGTTGAAATAGGAATGTTCTATTCTACGAGGCAAATAGAAATTCCATCTGTCAACGAATGGAAACATTTGCTCCAGTGTACGAATGCAAACCACTCATGAGTTTTTTTCTTTGTCATTTTGATTGGAGGATACAGCTATAAGAATAAACACGATTGTATTCTGGCATCTACTACTGGATGGTACCAAAATGCACGGTGAATTGTACCAAAATGCATGGTGAATTGTACCAAAATGTACGGTGAATTGTACCAAAATGCACTGTGAATTGTACCAAAATGCCAGTGAATTGTACCAAAATGCCAGTGAATTGTACAAAAATGCATGGTGAATTGTACCAAAATGCACGGTGAATTGTACCAAAATGCACTGTGAATTGCACCAAAATGCCAGTGAATTGTACCAAAATGCACGGTGAATTGTACTGAAATGGTTTATGAAGTAGGCAATGGAATGGTTTGATTACTGAATGTCGCGTTTGCCACAATGCCTTCTCCTAGTGGAGGTCGGGTAGGGGTGGAAATTACGATGGAGATATTACTGATTTTCATTATTCAAATTAACCATATCTCGAGATGTATTATTGTGGAGTCGACTTGCTCCACCTTCTGGCGCACTTGTTTAGGAAATCACTCTAAACATACCTTGCTGCTATATTCTTGAACGTGGAATGTAAAGGACATCGATTGTGAGGAGGTGACTTAACAATTAACCTTTGTTCCAACTTTTTATAATTTTCATTTTATAAAGGTCAGTATCATTGGTTCACCTATCCCAGAATCTTACAAATCAGCCAATCAATCATGGGATAAGAACTCTGCAAGGGGTGTACAAATGTATCAGGTAATGTAAATAGTTGTCAAGTAATAAAACTCAAGGGAGTTGAACAAAGACAAATTTACTACAGGTTGAATGGCTTCTGACTGGCACCCCCGAACAAAGATATAGACAAAATAGGGAGACCGCCAACATAAGGGCTAGATAGCTCAATTTGTAGAGCACCGGCACTTTAAACCGGAGGACGTTGGTTCAAGTCCAGTTCTAGTCAATATTTCTTTGTTCAACCCAAACTTATTTTGTAAATACTTATCATAACTATCATTTAGCAACTTGTAAGATGTTCCATTGTACCTAAACCAAAAACCAACATTTCTTTGAATAAATAGTACATCAACCAACGGACAAAAAATGCTCCATTCAGTTGACACCTTAAAATTATGTTCTCAGTGTTTTGTTGTTTTATTTGTTTTGGAGATAAATTTAAAGATGGTTTCACCGTGTAGAAAGGACATTTCTTTCCCATGGTTTTATCCACTCTAATGTCCCACCACAGGAAGTGCAGTCAGGTAATATTATCCATACATGTAAATTTATTCATAATATGTTAATTCATTCCCCTGATATCCACTTTAATGTCCCACCACAGGAAGTGCAGTCAGGTAATATTATCCATACATGTAAATTTATTCATAATATGTTAATTCATTCCCCTGATATCCACTTTAATGTCCCACCACAGGAAGTGCAGTCAGGTAATATTATCCATACACGTAAATTTATTCATAATATGTTAATTCATTCCCCTGATATCCACTCTAATGTCCCACCACAGGAAGTGCCATCAGGTCAGCCAGATTCAGACGCCGTAGGGCGACCTTTGACCCATCTATCTGCACTCAAACAGACAACAGGAGAAGCAGTATATGTTGATGATATCCCTCACATTGATGGTAGTATTATTCATATATGTCAATTTATTCATAATATGCTAATTTATTCATGTGAAATGCCCAAATATATTTCGCTCCCTATTTGGTTGATTCATATGTAGGAAGAAATGGTTGATTCAATGCATAATAATTCTTCGTCCCTCCTTGACACTGAAATTATTTATATATTTTTTCTGATTTATAACAGATGAGCTTTATCTAGGGTTGGTCATCAGCAAGAAAGCTCACGCTAACATAATGTAAGTCATGGTCTTATTATTTTAATTGAAGAAATGCTGGACAATCTCTTTGGAATGCTCTTCCACTGAAACTCAGACTAGTAGACACTCTCTCCAGCTTCAAAACTAACTTGAAAACACACTCATTCAGTTTAGGCTTTGAGTACCGTCATTAACAGATTTCTTTTTCTATGCTAGGAGTGTCTTTCTGACAGACGTGGTGCACTACAACCTCCGTTATTATTCTTGTTATTAAAACAAACAATTCAACACCAAACAGAAATGTTGGAACTTGATAATTTTACAGATCCGTTGATGCAACTAAAGCTTTGGCCGTTGAGGGAGTCCACAGCTATGTAGATGTTAATGATGTACCAGGACGTAACAGGCTTGGACCTTCATTGCTATATGATGATGTCCTCTTTGCAGAATCAAAGGTAAGGTCAATATTGTGACGTAGGGCCTATGCTTTGAGACTGTTAAATTCAGACCAATGGTAACCGTGTATAAATCCAACCACATTAACTCTCTGTGGTGATTGGCTACAGAAGTTTTGTAGAACTACAAGGTGATGCCAGTAAGTACACGGCTATTAGTCATCTTTTTCCCGACTTCACGAGAGTTTTGAAAAGTTTGTGCTTGATATTGGGCATGGTGTAACCCCCACAGGGGGGTACTTCTGTACAAGAGGAAAATTGTGTGCTAAAGTATTGGAACACTCAGGGGATACCCTCTGCCCCATATCGAGCATAGTATAGTTTTGTTGGAGTAAGTCCTGTCTATTTTGGGTTCACAATGCTCTGCTGAACAATCTTGCTTACAAACTACAGCCGTATAAAAACTTTACCTCGGAGCTGCACTCTAGGAAGGTCTTTTTGGCTATTTTAATATGTTCGGGTCGAACTGACCGAGGTCAAATTTCAAAGAACTTCTTAAGCAGAAAATATTGCTTAACAATTTTCTGCTCAGTTAAAAAATGAGCTGGGTCACAAATTGTGCTTATTATATTATATTTTGGCTTCTAAAACCGTAATCTGGTGAGCATAATGTTATTGTGCTTATAGCTGCTTGTTGTGCTTACGCAGTTATATGAAATTGGGCCAAAGTCAATAATGTGTTTTGCACTCGATCCATTTTAAGAGTGTCAGATTTGTTTGATGCATGGCATTTATCTTCCACAATTTTTGTTTTGCCTTGTTAGGTAACATGTGTAGGTATGGTGGTTGGTGTAATAGTTGCTGATAATCAAGCTATAGCACAAGCAGCCGCAAGGATCGTCGATGTGAAATATGAAGAATTACCTGTTGTTGTTACCATAGAGGTACGTGCCTAAACTTAAAAAAATACTAAACTGGTGAGACTTTACGACAAGCATCAGCAGCGGTAGTGCCTTTATAATATTGTGGTAGTATCACATTTACATTTGAAACAACGTTAATTGTGTGCTCTGATGGATATCAAATCCAACAATATTTGTTATTGTGAATTTTAGGGAAAGAAAACCTTTTCTAAATTTGTTGTTTGTTTTTGTGTTGGGGTGTTTGTTGGGGTGATTTGGTGTTTGTTTGTTGGGGATTTGGGGTGTTTTTTGTTTGTATTTTTGTTTGTTTGTTGGGGTATTTGGTTGTGTGTTTGTTGGGGTGTTTGTTTATTTGTTTGTTGAGTTGTTTGTTTTTTAAATCGATGGTGCTTTAGAGAAAGGGAGTGCCGGGTTATCGATACTGTTTGTTTATATTTTTTGTTATGAGATATCGCCTTACTCACAAGGCCGGATGGCCACTTCAAGGTGAGGGCTACACTTAACTGATTTGGGCTGTCGGCCCAAATCAACTGTCACCAGGGGCATGTTGCCACCTACTCTTAGGGTTGAAACGGGGTTTAACCCCTTCACAGTCCGTAAGGATATAGGCATGGGTATCATCAACTAGGAGCCTGGCTGGTAGAGCAGAATGCACTACCTTCCCAACTTTAAAGCCATTGACACTGCTTTAGTCTTACACCAACATTTTGTCTCTTATTAAAAAATATACCACACTTTAATTCTTGTCCCAATCACAATCATATGATTGTTCTTGTATCTATGACAGGATGCTATTGAGCACAACTCACTCTTCCCAATCATGCGTGAGATTAAAACGGGGAATGTAGAAGACGGTTTCGAGGGCTCAGATGTTATTATCGATGGGGAGATTAGGATTGGAGCACAGGAACACTTCTACTTGGAAACTTTCTCGACGTTGGTTATACCGAGGGATGGGGACGAGGTGGAAATCATATCAGCAACACAGTCACTCACCAGAACACAGGTATATACACTGCAAAAACTGGGGTGTTAAAATTGACACCATGGGTGTTTACACCATAGGGTGTTAAAAAAACACCAATTTCTGCCAACACAATTACTTTGATGTTGTTTTAACACCCTATGATGTTAAATTTGATTATCTCTTGGGTATATATATGTGACAACACCCATGGTGTCAATTTTAACGCCCCACTTTTTGCAATGTAGGAGGGTTGGTGTGAGGGTGTTTCTACCTTACAATGACTTTTAAAGGTAGCGTCATAGATTGGGTACTCCAAAAATTATTGGTCATCAAAATTTACCAGTACTTGGTGAGAAGCTCTGCAGCTGTCGATAGTATATAAGGATTTCCTTTGAAGTAATATGGTTTGGATAATTTTTCACCCCAAAAACATTTGAATCTGAGAAAAGATTCATGCACGATCGTTTCTCAGATTTCTGAGGATTGGTGTCTGTTCGAGGATGCTGCGGCCAGAGATGCGGTTGGTATACCCGCTGTGAATGGGCACAACTTGGATAGATTCAACGTTCTTATGAAAACACTGTGACAGTAAGTAGGTCGACGCTGTATTCAGCTGAAACTTTCACATGTGAATTTGTTTGTATCTTTCTTTATATTCTTGCCTATAAATCAACATGTTGTTGACAAAAACCAAACGATGACCCTACCTTTAAGGACTGGAGTTCAAACCCAAACTGTTCCCCCCCCCATATTTTAGCATTTTTGATCAACAAATTAAATTCAACATCTGTGTATATATATTCTGAAAAGAAATCTTAGAAAAATCTTAAACGTACCTTATACTTTCCTTGAGCACATTGTGTGGGATGGGAAGTTAAATAAAGAAACCTTGACATTTACGAAAACTTTGTTAAGTTTGTTTGAACCCCCAACCTTTGCACCCGTACAGAGCCTTGTAGCAGAAGCTTTGGGTATCCCAAGTCACAAGGTGATGTGTCATGTGAAGCGACTCGGAGGTGGGTTTGGAGGCAAGGAATCTAGGAGCTGTCTTCATGCTGGTGTGTGTGCTGTTGCTGCTAACAAGTAATTATGTCTTCAAGACTTCCTTTGACCACTTGGTATTTTTTAAAAGGATTTTCTAATTGTAGCTTCCAAAGTGCATCATTGTATCCAGCAAGTTTAAAGATGCTGTGACCGTTTTGACCCGCAAATTAGATTTGAACTTTAAATGGCTATTTTTATAGATTTGAGAAAGTTATAATCTTTCATTGAAGGTGTTGCATGAAAGAAAAAAAATCTGCCAATGATATGTGGCAGTTAAATAAAAACTAAAATGAATTATTGTCATTGGCCGACATTACCTCATGTCCATCATCATCACACTGCCAAGAGCCGTTGTCTGGCCCGTAGGCCCCAACTTCTGCGAATTTGCTGTGTAGAGAGTTTTTGAATTTCAATTCTGCGCAGCCCAGCGTCCATTAGATCGGAAACTAAAAGACCACTCCACTGTGTCAAGTTGTTCACCCAACTGGTGGCGCCATCAGCCATGTACAATTAATTTTGTAACATGTAGTTTGCGAATTGAAAGGTTTTGTTGTTTTTTTTTTCGTATTTTTTAAACAGCTTCATCTGTCAAAATTCGTTTAGAGGATTGTAAGAAAGAAAAAAAATTCTGCGAAAACCGGGCCATGCAACTTGAAAGAAATTCTGCTCTTCTAGATTTCAATAAACACAGCATACAAACAAAACCTGTAGTTATCTTTAGTTTTATTACTCGTTCAGTTTTTAGCAAAAACAGGTGAAACCCCTCTAAGTTCTATCCTGAGACAGTCCCGATTGACATGGTCTATGACCCTATAGGCATCGGAATCTCCAGTTAAAAAACACTTTCTGCATAGGCTTGTGTACAACAAATATTGCTGTTTCAAGGTGTAAAAACATAATAATTAACCAAAACAATTAAACAAATGTTTGGGGGGGTTTTTGCCAAAATATCTCTACAACGTTTGGAAAGGTTATTAGCTTTGAAAAAAGTATGTATTCAACATTGTAATTGAGGTATACATGTTTTTCCCAACGTACTGCACGCTGCAGATATCCAAGGGTATTCGTGTATTATATAACAGGGGTGGGGCATCGCATGGTTAAGAGAAACTCAGGGTTATGCGCACGTTCAAATAAGGCTTCTTTCGATCGGGATGTTGTCTTCACATTGTTTTTCCTAGATTCTGATTGAATTTCAGACGCCAATATTTCTCTGGAGGATTGGTACGGGTATGAACTTTATAATCAGATCGAGGCTTTAATTTTCCCCTGGTAATTAAAGGTATTATACAGGATTGGTAAAAGAATAAAAAACAGCATTGTTTAATTTCAGTCTGAAAATTTACAGATTTTGAAATTTATACTAAATACTTCCCTCTGAAATAAAGTCATATTCGATAAAACTGTATCTGAAAACCTAAAAAAAAACTTTAAAAAATAAGCTGATTTCGATTGTTACGGCCCAAATTAAGGACAATGTGTTTTTTACATGCTGAAAATTGCGCATGGGTTTTTCACTATTTTCTTGTGACTGACACAACTGATTTGCCCAAATTTTCACAGGTTTGTTATTGCATGTGTATGGTTGATCTCACAAAACATGAACACTGTCTGCGACTATTTTGTCAGCTCTACCAATCCTGTAATAATATCTTTAACTATCATAACCATTTATTTTGTATTTGACCATGATTTGTTTCTATTCCCAGAGTTAACCGTCCGGTGCGTTTAATGTTGGACCGTAATGAAGATATGCTAATATCAGGAACCAGACACCCTTTCCTTGGCCGTTACAGAGTGGGAGTCTCAAGGAGTGGCAAGTTGGGGGCGCTTCACATCGATTTATATGCAAATTGCGGTCATACGTATGACTGCTCAGCATCTGTAAGCCAATCCGTCATTTGTTTTCAACAGGGGTTTTTGTGGGATTATGGACCTTTTCTTTATTTTCAAATATCGACCATCATTTTTTTACGGCAGCCTTGAGTTTTGCACAAAATTGATAACTGGATTGGCACAAATTTTGCCTAAAAAAACATTACCACCCTTTGCTATATGAAAAATATCAAGTACTTTCAATTTCTTGTGGGGTGGGGCAACCATAAATTTGTGAGTGATTTTGGGCCAATTTGATAGAATTTGTGATAAATTATTTTACTTTTTGCGGTGAAAGCCGCCCATACTTTTGCCAACAATGGTTGGTAAAACTTGCGGCTGCGACATTGCAAAAGAAAGGTATATTATTTAAAAGTATTGACGTTTGGTAATTGGAACCCACTGTTGATTTTAATCCTACATAGTTGTAGATATATACCATAAAACTAGCCTGAGAAAACTTCATTTCCAAAGGTGGTAGCGTTTTTGAGATATTGCCGGAAATTTGGAGAGGTTATGTTCACGCAGGAAGAATAATCTGCAATTTGAATATATAATCTGAGAAACGTTACTGCAGTAACGCTTCTCAGATTCAAAATTTGGAGGATAAAAAGTCATATCTTTTTCCATAACCGCAGTACTTCGAAGTAAAAAGTTTCTCTCAAAATGCATTATACTATCCAAAGCTGCTGTAGTTCTTACAAAGTTGGTTTTTATTGCCAGTAATTTTCAGAGTCATTACCAAACGTATACAGACCCTTTTATCAATAGAGATGACTGCGGTTTTTTTTGGGGGGGGGTTTGTAAATAAATTAAAATAATTAATTTTATAAACCTTCCAGCAAGGTAGGTTTCTGTCTTCATGACTTAATATCTAGTCTCTTGAAAATGGAAATGAACTAATCTAAAAGATTGTTACCATACCTTTGAAACATAATTGACACTTGTCTCTGATGAATACAGGTACTAGACAGAGCAATGCTTCATGTCGACAACTGTTACAAATATGCCAATGTCAGTGTGACCGGTCATCTGTGTAGGACGAACCTAGCTTCTAATACGGGCTTTCGAGGCTTTGGAAGCCCACAAGCTATGCTGGTCGCAGAGACCGTTATGTCAGATATTGCGACCAAATGTGGCTTAAATCCACTCAAGGTAGGCGTATAGGGTGCTCACAACCACGGAACTCTGGAAGTGTCATCCAACTTGCTGAGATCCTGAAATAATTTACTGCAGGATGGTGACATCATAAACGTATGACGACGACATCCTGAGATATATCTAGGGATATCTACATCTTGAAAGTTGAATGTCGTCTTCTGTAGTCAATTATCTCAGGATCTCAACATGTCGGATGACACTTCCAGAGCTCCTAAACAACAATGGTATAAAAATTGAAAATTATATAGCCTAAATGTTTCACAAATTTGCTCATAACTTACATGGTATAAAGACGGTCATGTTGGAAAACTTCCCTTTAAATATTTTTCCCTTGATATGCTATACTTTTTTTTTTAAATGAGTAAAACAAATTTGAAAAGAATGAAAACATACTATTCGGGGGTTTGCACTATTTTCTTGTGATGCAGATAACCGATTGAGCTTCAACTTTCCCAGGTTTGTTATTTCATGTATATTGTTGGGTCACAAAGTGTGGATACACAATTACCAATGTTGTCTGTGTGCTTTAACTTTTTCTACATGAACGATGCCTGAAAAAAGAAAGATTTATGAATTTTTATGAGAAAAAACCCCTATATAACTCATGGATAATTCTTAGTTTTAATTACACAATTACCAATGTTGTCTGTGTGCTTTAACTTTTTCTACATGAACGATGCCTGAACAAAGAAAGATTTTATGAATTTTTATGAGAAAAAAAATCTGTATAATTCATGGATAGTTCTTAGTTTTAAATTTTCCAATTCAAGAGAATTTGAATAAATTGTATGTGCTACAAAACCACTGCGAGTTCGTTTTAATCTTTATTATTGACTCTCTTGCAGGTACGAGAACTAAATTTCTACCAGGAAGGTGACCGTACTCATTGCGGTCAAGAGTTGCAGAGTTTGTGTCTGGATCGCTGCTGGGAGGAGTGCCTCAACAACAGCAACTACATCAATCGAAGGCAAGAAGTGGATGAATATAACAGGTAAAAGATGTCTGAATGAAAGCGGGTCAGTAAGCAGTTATTTTGCTTTATAACGCCCGTCGGACGTATCAAAACGCTCATTATTTTACTGACAGGTATGCAGAGGCTGAGTTGTTTGGATTATGAGACAAATTTACATACATCATAGCACTTTGCCAGCCATGCAAGAAAAATCGCAGCAAACCCCCTTCTTTTAAACGGAAATTAAACCATTGGTAATTGCTGTATTTTTCGAGGTGGATTTGTTGGTGGGATATGATTTAAATAATATTTCTCAGGAAAGTTGGTACTGGTATCAAACTCAAATCGTTTCATTATTTTGTCATTATTAACTTACTATTGATGATTTATTTCAGAGATAATCGCTGGAAGAAGAGAGGTATTGCTGTAACACCAACGAAGTTTGGTATCTCGTTTAACTGCAAAATATATAATCAGGTAATTCTACCATGCCTTGTATCCCAATAGAAATTATGTACAAGCGTTAAACCTCTGAGTAAATGCTTAAAGGAATATTACAGAATTGGTTTTTGCTAACAAAACAGTTAAGCACTTTATATAATCCACCATATACATAAACTGACAAACCTGTTGAAGTTTGAGATCGATCGGCCATCTGGGTCACGAGAAAATAGTGAAAAACCGATTACACATTTGCATGTGTTATACAATGCATGAATAAAACGCTCATGAGCGATAAACTCCAATCGGAAATTATTTTTATTTGTTTCTCATCAAATATGGCACTTCAGACAGAAATATTTCTAGGGATGTTTTCTGCTATCATCATCATTAGACCGTGTAAGTTTTATGTAAATCTGCGATCTTAAAGAAAATTCTAATTCCCAGTTCTGTAACGTTCCTTTAAACCATTCAAAACAATTTCAGTATCCATTATGGGAATACATAACTGAAGATCTGAAGATCATATAACTCTGGAAGTTGAATGAACGGACCTTACTCAAAGTTATTCTTCTAAACAAATCCAAATTATTGAAAATTTCTGTTTGTTTTAAATAAATAAAAAAAACCTTTATTGAAATTTCTGTTTGTCTATATCAACAAATCTCAATGACTGAGCCCGTGTCTGAATTGGCAGCTACAGCTACGGCTAGATTTCCGCGTCATCATGCGTTGAAGAATAGGACGTCCTTAGCAACACCCTTAGCAACAGCCGTAGCAACAGCCATAGCTGTAGTCGCCAATTCGGACGCTGCCTGAGTCTTCTGTTTTTTCTAATAGGCTGGTGCCTTAGTTCACATCTACGGGGATGGTTCTGTTCTTGTTGCACATGGTGGTACTGAGATGGGTCAAGGATTGCATACCAAGATGATCCAAGTAGCTAGCAGAATCTTACGGATACCAGCAGATAAGATTCACATCAGTGAGACATCCACTTCTACTGTGCCCAACACCTCGTCAACAGCAGCTAGCTCCAGCTCGGATTTAAATGGCATGGCAATTAAGGTACTAATCTTGCAGTCACCCGAACTGTCTAAAATATTTTTTGATATCATCAAGTATACCTCTTTATGTTTTTGTATTTTTTATTACATTTTAAATTTGTTCAGGCCTATTGCACATTATGAATGTATTAACGAAAAGGTGCCAATTTTGTTGATTGTTCCCTACTTCTCTTTATTGGGTTAGATTTTTTTAATCAAATTTTTAAACTCTAACGGGAGTCAGGTCATTTAACAATGCATGATGGATCCAACTGCAAAATGGTTACAAAACTCAATTTAAACTTATTGGATAACGTCTATATTTCACTGTTGTTCTTTCCAATGGTGTTCTCATTTCACATTCGCTGACTTTTGTTAATGTATTAACGCTTTTGTAAAATTGTATAAATGTATTGTAATGTGTACCTGTGTGTGCCTTGGACACCATTACAGGTGGATTTTTTCACCATATTAGTTTTTAATAGATGTTAAATTTGCATCGGGGATAAAGAATATTGTTATTTGGTTTTACCCGTACACCGATGTGTGTAAAGCACTGTATACTCAGTACTTTCCCGAGTCCTGTGAAAAAAGAAATCACAGGCATATTACTGGGGTGGGATCGAACCCACGACCTTTGCCAATCTAGAGCAGATGTCTTACCAACTAGACCACCGAGGTTGCCCGGTAGCTAGAGGCAGTTCGAATCCTATATTTTAGCAGCGGGGACCGCGACAATTTAATAGATGTTAAATTTGTTAGTTAGTTAGTTAGTATTAGTTTGTATTATTAATATAAGTAAATTGATCTGTAGTAATTCTGAAATGAACCAATGGTTGTGCTCGATGTTTCGAACAGTAGCTCTGTTTGTCTTCAGGATTAAAAATCTGGACTCTGGTCCTGTAAGCTGCTGACGTACTGTGCGGGAGTGTCTGCTCGGTGAAGCGAGCAATCCAAGATTAAGATTTTCTGATTTTATTTTAATTTTTACCAGGAAGCCTGTGAAATTCTCTTGCATCGCTTGGAACCATTTATCCAGGACAATCCTAAAGGATCTTGGGAAAGCTGGGTAAGTTTCCCCACAACATTGGATGTTGACAACTATATGGTTAGACCTCCAATATAGGTACAGTGTAGTTAGCTCAATTGGTAGTGCACCGTCACATAAATCCTTAGGTCGCAGGTTCATAACTCGTTTTAGTCAATTTATTATTTGTCCATGTTCTCCCAAAATGTATTTGTGTTTTACTGATTTGATCGCCTTTTTAAATGCTAGATTGTATCAAATTTAGTTCTACATGTGTATGATTGGAATGGGGTTGAAATAAACCATTGAGAAGTTTTAGTGAATGCTTATAGTTAGTTTGAGGGTAGTTTAAAGACTTGTATGTCAATTAAACAAGAGTTGTATTAGAACCTTACAAAAACAAAAACTGATGAAACAAACTAGAATTACACTGATAACAGTTTTCCATCGTCTCAGGTAAATGCAGCATATATGAATCGTGTCAGTCTGTCTTCAACTGGTTTCTTCAAGTAAGTTGATTTTACTTTTTTATATTGTGCAGATTTTAATCAATTAATAGTTTCAAATCATATGATATAAACATTAATTTTTGGTATACAATAATTGTTCTGCTTTCAGATACAAATCTAATAGTTTCAAATCAAAAAACAAATTTTACATTCTTGTGTTTCAAATATTTCAAATGTTGAAAATGGAAAAAATAAGACGATTTTTGTTTGTTACTGATACACACAGAGCAAGGGAGCTTAACTTTGACTGGGAGACCGGCAAAGGAGAACCCTACAACTATTTTGTGTATGGTGTGGCTGTTTCTGAGGTAGAGATTGACTGCCTTACAGGTGGGCATCAGGTACTACGAACGGACATTGTTATGGATGTTGGAGACAGCCTAAATCCAGCTGTAGACATTGGACAGGTAAAAGTTAAAACATTGGGACCCATTAGTGTGCTTGAGTTTGTTTCCTTCACGCGTTAACCCTTTCAGCCCCAATGGCGACTTTAGTCGACTGGGCACTATACCCTGCTTGAGCTCCAATGGCGACTATAGTCGCCCAAGATAACACACAAAAAAGCACTCAAGCCTGAGCACAAAGGCCATTTGTTAAAAAGCTTTAGTTTTGTCCATGTTCACCTTCCATACCCAAGCTTACCATCATTGGAAAGAGAAAGATCGGATCTTTCCAATGGTGGTTAAATATAATAGGGTTGCTATTATGCAATCACTTCAAATTGGAGTGGAAAGATCCGAAATGCCAAACACCTACGGAGCGCCATATGGTTGTGTGCAAAAAAGTGTTTGGGTTTACAGAACACACTTGGGAAACAAAGACAATTATTGGCTGATTTCAATTATTTTTAAATTATATGAAAGAAAATTTAATGAGTAAGACAATTGTTTTTACTTATTATGCTCTAAAATGAAATCTTCAAGAAAATAATAGAGTTTGTAAAATTGAACTTTGAACACAAGCTTCCTGTTGTGTGAGAATGTGTGCTTCACGCTTGAGTGGTCAAACAACTTGGGCCGCAGCGGTTGTTTATGTCAAAAGAACTTGGGGCTGAAAGGGTTAAAGCAATGTATGTGGGACAAAAGTGGTCCTATGTTTGAAGACTCGCGAGACTTGCAAGGTCTGTGTGATGAATATTATTTTTTTCAGTCGGCAGTTTTGAAGAAACTGCAAAATACATTTCTGTGTGATCACGCTCAGAGATGGAATTTGAAAAAGCTAGTAGATGCTACAGGTGATGATGTTGTTAGTTGAGGCCACACTCACCTAATGTCTGGGGGGTGAGAATCCATTAATTATGAAAGTTTCCCAAAGAACGGTTAGGAGTCTACACTTCTGAAAACTATTTTAAACCACAGGGGTATCGGCTCACCAAAGTCTTATTTTTGTTTGTTTGATAGAACAACTTCATAATAGGCCCAAAAAACAAACCAAAAACACCCCAGAGACGAACTCTGTCTATAGCCCCTCATCGAGGCCGTGTTACTATTCACCCAGCCCAAGAACCTGACTGCAATAAATCAAATAACTTGGATACCAAGGTACACTCTAAAAACTCCCTGGTCAGAACTGATCCGGATTCAGGGTCCCAGGGGGCCTGACCCATTTCCGGGTTAGGTTGACCCGGAAACTGGTTTTAAAAATGGGTTTTTACCCCGGATTCTGCGTCATTTGGACCCAAGTTCAGGGTCATTTTGACACATTCGGGGTCTTATGACCAAGAAATGGGTCAGGCCCCATGGGACCCGGATTTGGGTCAATTCTGACCCAGAAGGTTTTAGAGAGTATAGAGGTTTTACAGTCACGTGATGTTATGAAGTGAATATGTGTTTGAGACGCCATATTGCCGGTCAATGACCAGCGGCAAGATCCTAACCCTGACCCGGCAAGATGGCTGCCGTTGCGGTAGGCGGGGCTATAGTGACGTCAGCTGTAAAACCTCTGTAGTTTATCTCGGATATGAACAAACGGTGACCCATGAGTTCCTCTTGATGGATCAATCTACAGATTGAAGGAGCATTCATCCAGGGCTACGGTCTATTCGTCTTGGAGGATTACAGAGTGACCCCATCGGGTCATCTTCTGACCATTGGTCCAGGATTCTACAAGATTCCTGGCTTCGGTGATATCCCGTCTGAGTTTAACGTTAGTCTATTGACAAGGGCACCTAACCCGTTTGCTATCTGCTCGTCTAAGGTTAGTGCTAATATTCATACTCATCTTTTGGCAACTTTACAAGGTGTGGTCCCTACTGACTCCCCACCCACCCTAACATAACAATATTGAACAAAATGTCAACCAACCAGACTATTCTTGCCAGCCTCGGTATGATGATGTTGATTTGAATGATTGAAAACCAAGATAATAATAACTAGTTAATAATAATAATAAATAAGTTCTTATATAGCGCATTTTACAATAACGTATCAATGCGCTTTACATTAGTGCCCTGGTCATTGGGCCAATAATACTCCGTTAATCTTTCTCAGCTCCCTGGGGAGTATATAGCCCCGAGCTGCCGTGGCGCTCTGAAGGCTTTTCAAACACAATATTAACCTCTACCCTCGCAGGTACCCATTTATACCCCTGGGTGAAGAGAAGCAATTATAGTAAAGTATCTTGCTCAAAGATACAAGTGTCATGGCCGGGATTCGAACCCACACCCCGATGCCTTAACCATCGGAACTTGAATTCGATGCTCTAAACCACTCAACCACATCACACCCCATGATGGCGTCAATATAGTTATATCCTGTTTATCAATTCAAGACTTTAGGTTGACTTGTTGAATATTCAACAGGCTGTTATAAGGAAAGACATCCCCTCTCTGTTTCACCCTCAGTGCATTATGTTGATTTTGAATGGAAACCCAAGGTGATTTCAATAATAAAACCTACAGTTTACCAAGTATAAAGTGTTTACGGTATAAAGTTTCATTTCTTGGATGTTCTGCAGGCTGTAGGAGAACCACCCCTGTTCCTTTCGGCATCAGTCTTCTTTGCTATCAAGGATGCTATCCTATCAGCCAGGGAGGATGCTGGTATCCAGGGATCATTCCGCCTAGATAGTCCAGCTACTGCCGAGAGAATCCGTATGGCGTGCCAAGACCAGTTCACTAAACAGGTAAGGCTTTATACCAAAGTCAAATTACATAAATAGATTGACATTAATAGAGGATATTCTATTTCTAGATAAGATTTAAGAATGAAATGATTATTAGGGAGCATTATTGGAGACTCAAATAAATTTATATTGTAAGACTAACAAAATTATGTTACAGCCCCCTGTGATGATAGTGTTTCAGTACTTTCTTAAAAATTTATTTTGAAAAAAACACACTTTTTTATTTTGCAGTTTCCATCGCCAGTGCCTGGTACATACAAACCCTTCTTCGTTCGTCCATAGGAAGGATAAATTGGACAAATGGCTGACAAAGTCGACAAAACTAATGGCAAGTCGCAATGTCAGCAATAAAGATTAAACTTACCAGAAGGATGCAATTTTTAATTTAATACCCAAAGATACTAATCTTACGAGAGATAAATAATTTATAATCTGTTTATTTAAATCTGGTAATTTTTTCAAGGCCAGGTCTGTTAGTCACCTTTTTAACTTCACAATCATTATTTTTGTTTAACACCATCTATCTAAGTACAATTATGCCATGTGTCCTGACAGAGTTGCAGCAACCGATATAGCAACCAAAGATTAATATAATTTCTGATAAAAGAAGATGGTGGCCAAGACGTTTCTGGTTCTCGCTAGTTGTTAATCTACTCTCTTTTTTTATCTAACAAAAATTGTCTTTTTACAAAACAAATACAAATTATTGTAAATTTCTATTTTTTAATAAAATTGTGGTGTTAATGTTGACAATGATCAGCAATGGTTCCGGTTAAAGGAACATTACAGAATTGGTTTTTGCTCACAAAACAGTGTAAGCACTTTATATAATCCACCATATACATAAACTGACAAACCTGTAGAAGTTTGAGATCGATCGGCCATCTGGGTCACGAGAAAATAGTGAAAAACCGATTACACATTTGCATGTATTATACAATGTATGAATAAAACGCTCATGAGCGATAAACTCCAATCGGAAATCGTTTTTTTATTTCTCATCAAATATGGCATTTCAGCCAGAAATATTTCTAGGGATGTTTTCTACTATCATCATCATTAGACCGTGTAAGTTTTATGTAAATCTGTGATCTTAAATAAAATTTTAATTGCCAGTTCTGTAAGGTTCCTTTAACTTACTATTACATTCTAAAAACTCCTGGGTCAGACCTGGATTCTGGGTTCCTCTTGAGACCTGACCATTTCTGGGTCGGTATAGTCCGGAATCTGGGTCAAATGACCCAGAAATGGGCCAAAATGACCCAGAAATGGGCCAAACTGACACAGGATCCGAGTTTAAATCCCATTTTAACCTTTTTCCGGGTCACACCCACAAATGGGTTACGCCCCCTGGGACCCACAGTCCGTTCAATTCTAACCTGGGAGTTAGTAGAGAGTAGTATTTTTGTAACATGGATTCTATCAGAAACTACTTATACAATAAATATATTATTGATGAAATAAATAATGTTATTTCTGTGATATCATATAAAGTGCTTGGATTTATTTTAGGCATAACACTGGAACGGTGTCATGGTTGATAATAATATGCATGAATGAGCAAATTTGGCCTGAGACTTCACTGCAAGTTGATTCTAACGTTGGTGGTCAGCTTTTCATGGAATGATGGTGAAAAGTTGCTTTTCATGGAATGATAGTGAAAAGTTGCTTTTCATGGATTGATAGTGAAAAGTTGCTTTTCATGGAATGATAGTAAAAAGTTACCTTTTATGAAATTTTTTCAGGTTGGTTGTATGGTTTGCTCATTGAAGAATTAAATTTTTATCTCACAAATCGCTACATTCAATTCGGATCGATCAATTTTTATTTATCATAGGTGTACCTCCGGGCGGGGGCAACTGCCTTCCCAAATTCTTGCAAAACAGTGGGGAAAATTAGGGCATAACAAGAAGAAAATATTGGACAGAGAAAGCAAAAATCGTTTTTATTATAAATTGGTTCTGATGTTTTTGTCTGTGTAAAATTTCCGGCAAATCAACCCCTCTGCCCCCCTCAATGCCTCAACCAAAGAGTCCCCATACGCCCATGACTTTTATTGGCAACCGGGAGGAAAAAGTAGTTCTGATATTGGAAATGAAAAATTAAACCAATGGAAAAAGTGTATGAATTTGTAGGTAATACAACATGACAACCGGGAAAGCAAGGCGATCGTACGGAATGTTTTGGTTCTTATTGCACAATTAAAAAATTATGGTAAATACAGTACAGTCGAATCCTTGCATTGTTCTTAACGGAACGGGTAATTCGATTCAATAACCCAATTAATTGTAATAAAATAATAGGTAATTGTTTATTAGTGTTCGTGTTCATGTGTGATGACAGACCTCACGGGGTGCTTTCGGGGGAAAAAACATTGTACAAAAATACAAGCGTAGCGAGCCGATGTTCGATTGTCCTTAAATCAGTGGCGTAACTAAGGGGGGGGCACTGATCCCCCCATTTGAAATCTGGACTTTTGTGGTTGGAAATTTCAGAGTAAAATGTTACAGTTATACGCTTTGATAAGATAATTTTGATGTTTTTAAAACTATTTTTCCATTTACATGCAGATTTTTTTATATATTTTTTTACACTCACGCCAGATTATCTTATGAAAAAATAGTAAGTAACATAAAAAAGACGATGAAAAAAGAGTCTTGTTCAGGCTCATAACCAGGATTTTTATTTTTTTATTTTGGGAGGCGGATATGAAAGAAAATGTACATCGCCCGTCACGTAGCGACGCAGAGGGAGTGGGAGTAGGATGTGCCCACCTCAGAAGTTCGAAATTTTGTAAAAAAGAATGCCCAATTCAAGTCATTTGGTGCACCATTTTTGCGCTATGATATTGGTTATTTTATCTGAAAACAACTCAATTACTGCTTTGTATCAATATTATTTCTGCATATTTAATGCTCAGACGGCGTACCGGTATGCCACCCATTGCGTCCTCTATTTACATATTTGTATATTATTTTATGTTATTTAATGTCATAGTTTAACGATAATAAGTCATAGTTACGATGGAGACTTTGTTAATTAATTATTTTTTGCAGACTTTTTTATTCTATTTTTTTTAATAGTTGTTTTGTTTTGGGGGGTTTTGGGGTTTAGGGGAGCCGTCCGACCCCCCCCCCCCCCCGATTACGGGCATCGGCTTGTTTTAAAAAAAGGCAAACGGAAACTTGGCCAGAAGTGCCCCCTAAAAGAAATGCTGCACCCCCTTGTGCCCCCCTGAAATTTTACCCTAGCTATAAAATTATGACCTATATCTCTTGATGTACTAGCCTTTTGTCAAGGCCTTCGTGGCTTGGACAGCTTCGTAAACAGCGGACGGAGCGACTATAACGGAGAGACCACAACGGAGAGACCACGCGCGCAAGTCGAGTGGCGCAGCCAGCCACTCGCGTGCGTGGTCTCCCCTTCGTGTCGCTTGGGATCGTGGCTCTACGTAGCTGTCCAAGCCACGAAGGCCTTGACAAAAGGCTATTGATGTACATGCACCTGTGTTGCCATGCCCCTTTCAAATATTGAACGTTAGAGGGCGCACTTACATTTGCTCTGCACGGACGGACGGCCGGCGGGACGGGAGGAACGAGAAGGGTAAACATGATTATTTTAGGGGCCTAATAACAAATAATTACAAACATGTGAGCAAATAAACCTCAAGTAGCATTTACTTTAAGTTACTCTCTAATTCAATATTGTGTTTTGTAGACCCTTTTTAGGCTATGTGATATCGTTTGCAGCATCCAAAACACCACTCTTGAAGTTCAGCGACGACTAGCGAAATGGCGTTGATGGCAACAAGTCGCTGCCAGCAGCAGTGGTGCCAATCAATAATGTTGTTGGGCCTTGCCACCAGTTTCGTCATCTGCGGTTTTGTCACAGGTACAATTTCAAGTCTTTGCATCATATTTATCGTTAATGGAAACAGGAAGTTTATCAATGATTTGAATGGTGCATGCGTGGTGAATATGGACAATTTTGTGGCTTTGCTTTGCCTTTTTCTTTCAAAGCGATAGCCATAATTGTTTTGCGCTTAATTTTCTTGTTTTTCAGCGCTGGGGGCGTATTGAATATGCACTGGCCTATTTTTGTTTTCTGTAAATAGCCATAGTGCCAAATTGAGTTCATAATTTCATGTCTGTAGGTACACTAGTATTGGAAGATATTTTCATATTCGATAGTGTAAATTCTGACATGTATTGTGATGGACCTACCTGGTTTTTTCCGATGTCTTGCCAGTGTAAATTTACGTTGGGATATTGCATTTTTAATTGAATTTTTTATTTTTTATTATAGTGGGCCTACTTTAACCATTCATGATTTTATATTGTATTCTCAAGAAATGTTGTTTAAAGGATTTATCATTTGGTTGCGAGTTTTCTTTGTTTTGTTTTCCATTTATTTTTCATTTGGTTGCGAGTTTTCTTTGTTTTGTTTTTTATTTATTTTATTTTATTTTTTAAAGCTTAAGTCATGCCAGTGAAATAGTTGTGTTGTTTTTGCACATCCTATGAATTTGATATTTATTTCTTGGAGAAAGTAGGAAACTTTTATCAAGTATAAGGGCTGACATGTACATAGTGTAGGCTTTAATAGACTGTTCAGACTATTTAATCACAATTTTTCAGATTTTTCCCAAGAGCATAAAATTTGAAATTGTACTAAAGTAGAGAGAATATTAGCATGAATACCAAAAATATAGGCTTATGTATTATTGTACAAAAAAGCTCCTTTACCACCAATGTGTGATAAGCACTGTAAACCTAATGCTTGCCCAGCCCTGAAAAGGCTGCTGGCAACTCAACCTGTCTGATGATAAGAGGCTGAATTGAAGTTGCCTGTGAATTTTGTTCCACAGGATGTGAAAAGCCTGAAGCATACATCCTTTAATTTTAAAGGTCGGGTCATAGATTGGTTTTGTCAACAGAATGCTTATTTGTAGGCAAAATTATAAACAAAGATACAATAAAAGTGACTATGAATTTGTGAAAGTTACAGCTGAATACTTGTTGAGAAAACAGCACAAAGCTGTCACAGTATTTTCACAAGAACAATGAATCCATCCACGTTTGGCGAGGTGACAGCATTCGCAAATGAACACCAACCTTAAGAAATCTGAGAAAGGATTCATCATGAATCGATTTTCAGATTTCAAATGTTTGTGGGTCAAATATCCAAACCACATTACTTGGAAGGGAATCCTTTCTCAAAATAGTTCATACTCACAGCTGCAGTACTTCTCACCAAGTAAGTTTTTATGGTCATAAATTTTTGAAGTATTTACCAATCTATCACCCTAAATTGCTTATCACACATCAATGTTTACTGTTCGGGTCAAACCAAATAATTGTTCTTTTGCAATTATTACATCAATGAATTAAACTGTTTCATTTTACTTTTTTAAGGAGTGAGTGGTTCAGATGGAGAAGAAGGGCCAATTGTAAAGTTGGGTAAATCGTCCTCTGTACAGGGACTGATCCTAACGGCATTAGATTCCTCAACACCTGTCTATAACTTCCGCGGTATCTATTACGCTGCACCTCCTACTGGCAAACGACGCTTTGGGCCACCGGCAAGAAGGAAACCCTTCGAGGGACTCTCAGATGGCACCAGGTTTGGACCTCTTTGTCTACAAAACCTGGAGACAACAGAGAGAGCCTTCAGAGGTATGCCGTTCCCGACGCGGGAAATGAATGAAGATTGTTTGCATCTTAATATCTATACTCCTGACTTAAATGAAGAGGCCAAGTTGGCTGTCATGGTGCACTTCTCGGGAGGTGCATTTGCTAATGGAGGAGGAGGTTTCTATGATGGAACAGCCTTAGCGGCTCATCACGAAGTAGTGGTGGTAACTGTCAATACACGTCTCGGTGCTTTAGGATTCTTGAGTACCGGTGATGTTTCAGCAATGGGGAACTATGGGCTCTTGGATCAAGGTGTTGCACTACACTGGATCGGTTCTCATATCAAACAATTTGGTGGTGACCCCGACAGGCTCACCATCATGGGTGAGTCGTCTGGTGCCATGAGCGTCAGCCTGCAACTCTTGTTTTCACTGAACGAGGGACTCTTCCATCGAGTTATTGCACAGAGTGGTGTCGCCACCTCTCCAATAGCCCTGGTCCGTGATCCTAAAGATTTAGCAGAGAAACTAGGTACTGCCCTCAAGTGTCCCACCGATAATTCCAGGATTCTGATTGATTGCCTGCGACAGAAACCAGCCGATAAGATTGCGCGAGTGAAGCTGACCAATCGACCCATTGAGTTTGGTCCGGTGGTGGATGGGATCTTCTTGAGACACGACCCCAGGGAAATCCAGACTAAAGGAAAAATACCCAGGAAGGATGTTCTTCTTGGATTTAACAGCGACGAGGGAGGCAGGTCTTTACTAGACACAAGAATGACAAGTGATCTGCTTCAACTTCTCTCACAAAAGACTTTTAATAAATTCCTGGAACAAATGGTAAGATCAAAATTGGAATAATAATTTCACCTTATTGCAAAATTTAATTGAATTCAATTGAATTTAACTTGTTATTGTTCTAAAAAAGTGTCTTGTCAACAGTTCAGTATAAACAAAAATAGATTGTGAAGAAAGACGATTTTAAGTCGCCAAGTTAAAACATACAGTAAAAATATACATGTATACAAAGAACACCATAAAAATTCCCCAAACTAAGAAATAAATGAATGATTTTACATCTAAAAGAGTCAGAAGTAAGACATTGAATTCTAAAATTGTGAAAGTTTATCTTTCTGAGCATTGTTTTAATTTTCAAACTTTTTATCAAACTTTTTATCGTTTATTAGCTGTTTCGCTAGCGAAGCGAAACAGCTCTTGTTTTCATTAAAGTTTTTTTTATTATTGTTGTTGTTTTTTTTATTTGTCATCCTAAGAACTAATATTTTCTAAGCACTAATTTGCAATGTTCCCAATGAGCAATTGCAATGAAACTTTCAGTGATGAAAGGCATTGGTGCAAGGAAGGTCCTAAAAGAAATTCGTCATGATGACGTCATCACCTGTCACGTGACGTCATGTTAAAGGTTTCTATTTTAAATTATTTGAAAATCTATATCAAATCAGCCACAAGAGACCGTAGGTTTCTGTTTGCGGGATTGGGTAGGGATAAAATAGGTCTTCATTTTATTCAGTGTGCGTGACCTCACATGACCTCTACTTCCGGTCGAAACCGGAAGTGCCTCGTAATTCAAAAGTGGCAAAAGTTATGAACTTGCTTTTAACGATGTTAGTGTCTGGCAAGGGTGGGCAATTAAAAAAAAATACCGATGATGTCACAATACACAAGAGCGCCCTCTAGCGGCAAGTTGAAAACTCTTCAAAATGGACTTTTGAAGATGTGTGTGGTGAAGTTTTGTGCAATCACTTCAAAATTTACACATATGTTGATCCTCAGGCAGCCATTATATGTGTGAAGTTTCAGATCAATGACGTCATCGGGGGTCACGTGACGCGGCATTAAAGGTGCACTTTTTGAAGTCGTATATCTCCTGAAGTATTAGTGCGATCATGTTGAAACTTGGCAAGTCGTAAGATAATGGCAAGTTCCTGTTAAACCTGTAATGACGTCATGATGACGTCATCACACGATTTGTTATGATTTTTTCATTTTTTGCCCCTTTGAGTCAGAAATTGCTTACGGAACATGCTTTAATCCAAATTCTTTTTTAAACAGGCTTGATATGTCATTACTGATTAAAAAAAATATTTGACGTCATCATGACGTCATCATTTCATCACACGATTTGTTATGATTTTTTCATTTTTTACCCCTTTAAGACAGAAATTGCTAACGGAACATGCTTTAATCCAAATTATTTTTTTAAACAGGCTTGATATGTCATAGCAAGTTCCTGGTAAACTTGTAATGACGTCATGATGACGTCATCACATGATTTGTTATGATTTTTTCATTTTTGCCCCTTTAAGTCATAAATTGCTAACGGAGCATGCTATAATCAAAATTCTTTTTTGAACAGGCTTGACACATCATAACTGCTTTGAATACAAAGACACTTTCATATTCACTTCAGTAATTTGAAAATTATATTCGCGAAACAGCTCTGCATTTGTGCACAAATGCAATCGTGTCTAGTTTTGTCTTATTTTTTGTTCAGAATTCAATACTGTTGTAAAATAAAGTAAGCTTTCTTAACTGTTCACTTTTTAAAAATTTATCAATTACCAATAAATAGATTATATCATACACAATTTTAAAAAGAAGAAAATTCACAACCTTTGATAAACTTTGTTTAAAATCCCAACTCCCTTGAGCGATTTTCTAAGATCCTTCCTCACTCTAACAAAATCCATCACCATATGGTAACTAAACACCGGAACTGATGGACTCGGATTAGGGATGGTATGCCTGATCCCATAAAAGCATTTTCAATCAGTTTTCTAGTGCATTCCTTCGTCCAACAAAATAAAGCAAAACATGCTGAATGAATTTTGAGGGTTTTTAAAAAATATTTTATTTTATGATAAATCACCTAACATTACACCTAAAATTTCAATGTGAGGTGGAACACTTCACTGATTTGGGCTGTCAACCCAAATTAACTGTCACCAGGGGCACGTTGCAACCTACTCCTGGGGCTGAAAGAGGGTTACCCTGTTTACAGTCTGTAAGGATGTATGCATGGGTATCGTCCACTAAGAGCCTGGCTGGTAGAGCAGAATGCAATACCTTCCCAACTTAAATGGGAATGGTTAGTGCACATTAATTGTCATGACTTTATTATCTGTTTTGCAGCTGTATATGGTGATCCCTAAAGGTTTACCAGTCATGCCACTAGTGAGGGCCATCAGCAATATGTACGTAGACTCTGACGGTACATGGGACGATGATCAGGCTTACCAGTATTTCAGTGACATCATTACTGATTGTGTGTATGTTGCTCCGACGGTTGGTACAGCCGATGCTTTGAATGGTTAGTACCTCACCTCAGTCAGTAATAAACACACTGTATACGTTATGCACCATCCTATGATGTAATGACCAAGCACAGTTGTGATTAAGGCTGTGTCTGAATTGGCGGTTGTGGCTACGGCTGTTGCTAAGGGTGTTGGCTGTTGCTATGGGCCTCATTATGCTTCAATGCATGTTCACGTGCTGCAGCCATAGCCGGTAATTCAGACATGGCTTTATAGGACCGACAAAGTCTGACTTGCATGTTTGTGTTGCTTTCACGGCTAGTGTATAACTGCATGTTGGTTAAATAAGAGTCAGGGAAGAGTTATTTGAAGTTTTCTTTTTTTTTGTTAGAATTTATATGAATAAAAATGATATTATCAAGTAATAAACAACAAGGGAAACTAACTGGGCAAATTTTAGAAAATTTGGGGTAGAACAAATAAAAATTGACCAGAGTTGGACTTGAACCAATGACCTTCGGATTAACGTGCCGGCGCTCTACCATCTAAGCTATCTAGCCCTATGTTGGCGTTCTCCCTATTTGGGGTTGAACAAAGAAAAATTTACCAGAGTGGGACTTGAACCGATGACCTTTGGATTAACGTGCCGGTGCTCTATCAACTATTAAGCTATCTAGCCCTATGTTGGCATTCTCCCTATTTTGTAAATATCTTTGTTCGGGTGCCAGTCAAAAGCCATTCAACCTTTAACTGCCATGTACGTAGCCAGGGATCACACCAAGTTTACGATACAACCTTTGGAAGCGGCAGCAAAGGGATCACCTTGAGGGGATGCAACTTTTTTACCCAGTCAGTTTCCCTTGTGGTTTATTACTCGATGTTGTGGTAAACTTTTCTTTGTTCAACCCCAAATTATTCAAAATGAGATTTTTATATCAAAAAAAGTGAGAAGGTTACATGATCCTTGGTTAAAAGTCTACAAAATAAACCAAATTTGCTTTGATTTAGATGGATTTTTGAAAAGTTTTAGACAATATTATTCTTTGCTCATGGTCAGTTATGGCCTAATGGCTTACAAAACAAAACCAAATAATTATGTGTGTGAGTGGGTTATTTGAATCCAATTTTCTAATCGTATCCTTTTCTCTCATAACTTTTCCTCTTTTTCCAGAGAGAGGTTTTTCTGTTTTCATGTACGAATTTGAACATCGCTCTTCGGATTCCACACTGCCATCATGGGCCAAGGCAGACCATGGTGATGAAGAGCCGTATGTATGGGGCGAACCATTCATGGACAGGGGATGGAAAGGACCAGAGGCTTTCACAGAAGAAGAGAAAGACTTGTCACGCAAGATGATGTTATATTGGACAAACTTTGCAAAATATGGGTAAGATATTGTGTCGTGGGGAAAATTCTGACAATCTGCCCTTTTTATATTTTATATTTCGAAGTTATAAACCACAAGGGAAACTGACTGGGTAGATTTTTTTATAATTTGGGGTTGAACAAAGACAAATTTACTACAGCGTGATTTGAACCAATGACCTCCGGTTTAACGTGTTGGCGCTCTACCAACTGAGCTATCTAATAGTCCTGTGTTATCAGTCTCCCTAATTTGTCAATACCTTTGTTCGTGGTTGCCAGTCAGAAGCCGTTCAACTGTTTTATATTTTGTTTATACGTAACCATCAGTGCCTTTACATCTTTGTAAATTGTCTTAAATCAATACTTTATTTCCACTCAATCAATCAATAATACTTACAGGGATAAATAAAGAATAGAGGGTGATTAAGTGGTGGGGGTATCCAAAAAACAGGGCTTGTCGAGTACTGACCCCCATGACGAGTGTAGCTTAAAGGGTCTGTATACGATTGGTAATGACTCTGATAATTAATGGCAAAAAAACTTACTTGGTAAGAAGTACAGCAGCTTTGGATAGAATAATGCATTTTGAGAAACTTTTCACTTAGAAGAAATGCGGTTATGGGAAAAGATATCACTTTTTATCCCCAAAAATTTGAATCTGAGAAGCGTTACTGCAGTAATGCTTCTCAGATTGTGTTTTCCAATTGCAGATTATTCTTCCTGCGTGGACAAACCGCTCCAGATTTTTGGCATTATCTCAAAAACGCTACCACCTTTTGAAATGAAATTTTCACAGGTTAGTTTTATGGTATATATCTACAACTATATAGGATTGAAATAACCAGTGGGTTCCAATTACCAAACGTATACAATCCCTTTAAAGGTATAAGTTGTATACTGAATTTTTGTAATTGTATACTAACGCACTCAATGAATATAATGGAGAATTACTTTGCAAAAGCATGAGACAACAAATCATTCGTAACTCGAACAGAAATGATGTTAATAATAATAATAATTTTGTATTGTATTGTATTAATTGTTATTCCCCCAAAACGGAACAAACCCCATACCCATGGGGAAGGGTTACAACAAAGAAATAAATAACTAAGCTTTACCATAAAAAATAGCATAGAAGGAGGGATTAGCGTGAACATAAATATCAAATTATAACTAGTTTTCCTTTAACTTAACAGCAGAGAATATGTACTTGGCAAAACAATTCATAGTTTTGTTATCGTGAGAACTCATAAGGAAAATAAATTTGTCCTCAGATAAGATGCTAAAATCTTTGTAATGTTGACCAATGGTATCATACAATTTCTTTCTTAATACATTAAACATTCAACTAAAGCAAATGAAGTGAATTTCTACAATATGTACTTATATAGTTCATTTTACAATAACGTATCAATGCGATTTACATTGTTTGCAGCAGAAGTTCAATTAAAATGTCTTGTTTTTTCCCCTCCTATCCAGCAACCCCAACGGTCTTTCCAAGCCGCAAGACAGCAATCTGTCTGTACCCTACTGGTCGAAATACATCCGGGCTGAGAAGAAATACATGCAACTTGATAACACCCCACAGGAATCTCAGAATATCAAACCTGAGAAGGTGATGTTCTGGAATAAACTCTTCTCCTTCTGGAAGCTCGGGAAACGAAGGAGGGAGGAGCTGTAAGTTCTACCAGAGATATAGCCTGAACTGCTGACGTCACACTCCGAGGCTCGTGAATAACCCCAGATACCTGCCTTGAGCGCCTGGCCGGATCCTGCAAGATGTACCTTTGACCTCGCATCTATTTCACACAAAGATTTGCAGTCAATTCACCCGTACACCATAATGAATAAAACAACATTACATGCATGTACAAACATTATGCACAAGCTGCATATGCAGAGAATCGAAAGTGCAAGCTGACAAACTACATCACCTCGGACCAATCATAACACAGATATGGAAAGCTTACGTCACTGCACGTTTATCTAATGAAATCATTGAATCTAAATCATTGGGCCTGTAAGACCAGTGCCTGTCTTTATCCTTGTGTATAAAGACAGGGGACCAGTCTACCAGAGATACTGTTTCTTAAGAGACACGGTAACACTATCCTTTTGTGATTCAGGGATGAGAACTTTCAGACTGTTATCTGAATTCAGACTTTATAAGTAAGCCCGGTGAAGAAAGTCTGCCGTTATTTTTTCCACCTAGATGAAGGAATCATTCTCTTTGATCTACTTCTCTATTGCTGATGAGTACACTGTTCCTAACTCTGTGAAATCGAGACCCCGAAATGTGGAATGCCATCATTTCAACATACCTGTCTTAAGTTTGGATCCTAGTTTCATCAAAGGTTAATTTCCTTGAAAGTGTTGTTTGATGTATATGCACATGATATCCTTTTACAGGCAAGCAATCACAATGTCAAAATGTTCCTATATTCAGAGGTGCAGGTTGGAGAGGGTGGGGGAGACGCCCCATACATTTTCCTCAGTTGCCATTATGAGCCAGAGTTGGCTAATGAAGCAATAAATCAAGTAGAACACAGGCACCCAGACTAAAATTAAGTCAATTACCCGACCACAAGGTACAATTTTTCCCTGTAAGCCACTTTATAAAAATAAAAGAACACAACAACAACCTTTTGTCACTTTTGACTTTTTAGTACAGTGGGGTTCCCTATGCTAGACACACTAATCTTTCTTGAAATATTGAGAGATTATTGAGAGAATTCTTGGAGAATATTTATAGCTGGCAAGTCAACTGGTTTCCATTTCAGCCATCAAACTGGATGAAAAGGGAAGACAAATGCCATTGCTATGCTCCCTCCCTGCCTATATTTAGTATTTTATCATAGTCCACTAGAAATACTTGTTTTCCTCCCTCATCTCCACCTCTCGAATCCCGGATGCACCACCTTTTGAATGTCTAGTGCCTCTTCGAAAACCCCCACAAAACAATGGTGTACCTCTTCCTTTAAGCCTGGGCGGCTGTTTGATGGATTGACCTGATTTCAGTACTCAGGAATTCTCAGGGAAATTGTATCATAACAAACGGACATACCGGAGAAATGTAATAGCGTTGACATTAGTAGACTCAACTCTATACACTCCTTGTACATGCATGTAATCAGTATTCATGGAATATAACACAGCATTATTATGTACACAAAACTTTGGCTATTCACCACGTGCAATGTCTACAGTAGATTTTGGAAACTAACTTTACATTATGGGTTTTGAGGCATTGCATAGTGAGGTATCAATGTATATTCGGTATGCGGTATCGCCATGTGTATATCTACTTTGCTGTGTAGATTTTGTTCTTTGAGAACTTGTCTTGCTATTTATTCTACTGTTGCGGAGTAGGATTCGGGAGACTACTTAGTTCTGAAACATTTATATTCAATTTTCCAACAGCATATTGTGCCAATCACAGTATTTCCTTTATATATAAAACAAGAAAGGTAGTGGTAGCACTTAAAGACCAATTACATAAACAAAACTGCATGAGCTTTCACAGCAACAAATACTTCATCAGATGCATAAATGGGGACAAGCCGAGTACATGGCGTATTTAATAACATTGTCCCCTTCATTGCATATGATGAAGTAGTTGTTGCTACGAAAGCTCATGCATTTGTTTGTGTAATTATTTAGTCTTTAGAGGCACTGAACACGTTTGGTAATTGTCAAAGACCAGTGTTCTCACTTGGTGTATCCCAACATATGCATAAAATAACAAGCCTGTGAAAATATGGGCTCAATTGGTCATCGAAGTTGCAAGAAAATGATGAAAGAAAAAACACCCTTGTTGTACAAATATATGTGCTTTCAGATAGGAATAAAAGGCTTCTTGCAAGAAGTATTTTATTATTTTAGTGAGAAATTACCTCTTTCTCAAAAACTACGTTACTTCAGAGGGAGTCGTTTCCTACAATGTTTTATACTATCAACAGCTCTCTGTTGCTCGTTACCAAGTCAGTTTTTATGGTAATATATATTTTGAGTAATTACCAAACGTGTACAGTGCCTTTAAAGACTAAATACATAAACAAAACTGCATGAGCGTTTGCAGCAACAACTAGGGCCTACTTCATCAGATGCAATAATGGGGAGAAGCCAAGTACATGGCGTATATAATAACATTGCCCCATTCATTGCATATAATGAAGTAGTTGTTGCTACGAAAGCTAATGCATTTGTTTGTGTAATTAGTCAGTCTTTAAGTGCTACCACTACCTTCATTGTTTTATCTATCAGACTAACAGCTATTTTTATTACTTTATATATCAGGCATGCAACTCTTCCGCGTTTTCGTAAAAAAAAATATATAAAAATTGTTTTAACGATTTCTTTTTAAAAGCCTAATATATGCTTGGCAACAACAATGTACACCTACAATAATGTGAAATAAGCCTAGTTACTGGATCATTCACAGGCCTGTACATGCTAAGAATGCACCTTAGAGCATATTAAACCTCAACATTTTCTAGGGTACCATTGTGGGTCTCATGTCCCTTGGCGTTTTGGCTGCCTCGCTCCGCGCTTGCGTTGTGCCTTTGAAAATGTTCCTCTTTTTTTTCATCGGGCAGTTGCATGCCTGATATATAAAACAATTATATTTGCAATATTTCTAAAGGTACTATACGGGGCTTGTAGGCCTAACAGAGCTGCCAACTCTCTCTGATTCTGCAAAAAGCTCCCTGAAAATAAACTAATTTTTAAAAATGTTTTGATGAACAAATTTGGAAATCTCCCTGATTATGGAAGCGTTTTCCTTATGATGTTAAGTATCTCCTTGATTGTTGTACAAAATCTTCCTGATAGCAAGGTGCAAATTTTGGCAGCTCCTGGCCTAATTGTTGGCGGAAAATGTAATGAAATATAAACCAAGGCATACCTGCTGGTCTTGAAATTCAGAATATAATGTGTCATTTATCCGACTTTGTTTTTTTACATGTTACATATACAGGCAATAGTAAACAAATGAACCTCGCCCCCAATTTTCTTAGATGTGTGATTGTAAATATTTTTTGTACCCATATGTTTTCATACAATTGTGTTGTGATTATTGAAAGAAATAGAGCCTTTTTATATAGGTGTTTGTATAAAACAGCTGCATTTCAAAAAATCTTATTTTCAAAATTTAATTGCAGGATCTGATGTGTCTGTAATGGATGGGATTCATTCGAAAGAAAATGTTATAATTGTAATTAAAAACACACAAATTGGTTATGGCCTGACGTTTGAAACTCCAGCAGATTCTTTCTCAATGGTTCAGGTTTTAAACTATGGGGCCTAGCTTTTCAAAGAAGGAAATGTCAAATCATTTCCACTATTTAAATTTGTACAACTTATGCAACTTTTGATGTTGTTGTTGTTTTGATTGATGGCATATCAATAATGTAACATTCCCAAGACTGAACATTCTCCAGTATTTAGGGGGAATTAACAGCCCTTGGCTGGTTGGAAAACGGGTTTTTTTCTGTATTCAAACATGACTTGTTCATTTGCTTGCTGTGCTTATAATAAATATTGAAAAAGTATTTTTGAGTCAATTTACTGTGCAATTTCATGACGATGCAAGTAATTTGAATTAAAAGGATGTAGATTGTAACAATGCAATAATTTTAGTGTTTTGTTATGCACGATAGTTTAAATTATCGATATTTATAAAATGTCAAACATATTTGTTGTATGAAATCATTGATTTACAATTTATTAATAAATCAATATTACTCTAAGTATTTAAATAACTTTGACTTGATTTTTTTTCTTTATTTCGGACAAAAAACACTTCATGTTTAATTCTTATTTGAGAACTGTGTTTCTTTAAAAGTCTAAACCTTATTTGTTTTATTCCCTCTGTAGAAGAAATTTGTAATATTTTTATTTGTTAAAAATAAGTCCCTTGTAAAATGACGGCAGTAAGACGTACTCCCGCCTATACATAGTTAATTTTTATTCCATGCCAGCTGGAAATAATAAAACTCTTTCTTCACGTTTCGATGAGAGCCTGAGACTAGCGAACCAGTCGGCAGCTTCTACAACTCTCCACTCGGAGCACTAAATACATTGTTACTGGTTGCTGAGAAGTGACTCGTTTGTAAGTCTATTCTCTTCTTTGAATTCTTGCCAATATCTGTGAGCACGTTCCTAGCAAACTTGGCCACATGATCGGACCGCAGCTATGCCAGGCATCTAACCGACGTGTGCTCGCCCCAGCCTACCCACTAATAGCAAACCCGCGTTATTTAGCAACGGGAAATATAACCTGACAAGGGATGGACATATTTGGTAGTTAGTCAGGAGCATGTTAAAGCTGAAAGCCTCTCTTATCGCAACAACAATTTAGAGTGAAAATTGATTCAATGTAGGATCCTATTATATAGTATGTATGTATAAACTTACCGTACTTTCCGCTGGAATCTAAAATAAAGTAAACCGGTTGTTATTTTACCCGAGTTGTAAGTTAAAACTTTTCATAGGCCAGGAATGAGGTTCTATATTGTTTTAAAGATTTATATAAGCTTTGAGAAGATTTTGAAAGATGCCCTGACGTATCCACAGTGAGTTTCATATAATTTAATTTACTTTATCAAATGGATATATCATATCCACACATCATACACACTATACACAGCTTTCTCAGTCTTTGACCGAAGCCCCGTCTTGCCCTTTCGAAGTATTTGGTATTTACGTGTGTAGACATTGAACTAGGTGTTACTATTTCAACTAGTACTAGTAGTAATGAATAATCCGACTATGAAAGAATCAGTCAATACCGTATACTGCGTGTCCAATAATGGTTGACAGTGTTTGAGGGTCACCTAGTCACCCACAGGCATGGTCATTGCACGGCGGGTACTACCAACCATTCGGGGGGGGGGACGGTGCTATTTATTGCAAAAAAACATTCATTTGTGCATTTTTTCGATCTCATTGAGGGGGCAAGGGTTCTGAGCGAGGGCCCCGCCCCCTGGTTACGCCACCGGGTATACTACCGGTCTTTTCACCTGTACAAGAATCATCAACAAATAAAAGCCAGTAAATATTTTTAAACAACTTTTTAATATTGTGCAAATCAACTTTACAATACAAAATAAATGGTGGTGTGTAAAATTTACAAACAATAATAACAATACGGTCTTAAACAGATCAAGGTAAGCTAATCAAAAACCTAGCCCTACTCAAATAATTTGCAAAAACAAAGGTTTCCCCATCAATGATGTACCCATTTCTTGAAATATTTATCGAGGGTTAAAATAAATGTTTGCATTTATTTTTCAAAGTACATTTCTCAGTCAATTTCTAATGGTCATGCAAATACATGCAATAATATGCAAGATATGCAAATTTATGCAAATTTTAATCTCAGGAAATCACTATAAATAACGGCGAATAATTAAATAGGCTAATAGTACGGATCTAATATCAAGAAGATTTGAAATTCATTTTGTTTGTCATGCTTGGATTTAGATTACTGTGCGAAATAAACGTCCTCCACAATAACGAGGTGTTTTGCTGGAGGTTTTTTTGGTTTCGAATTGACAACTCGGATATCCTTTTACCTCCATAATTCAAAGGACTTTTTTTTGTTAAAGTGAGTGAAATTTCAGACCAATCATTCTGCCTGGAGTTTGTTTTGAAAACATTTCCTGCTTGTCTTGCAAAAGATGGCTGTCGATTCTAATCTTGTCAATAAATATTCTCAATCAACCTTCCGGGGGTTCAAGCTATCTTCTCACAATATTTTCTTCCGGTTTTGTTGAGTACATCCATAGCTCAAGGCTCATTTTTGTTATTTTGTGCTTAGATAAAATCAGTAAAGAGGTTGAGGAGAAACACATGCAAAAAAGGTGTACAAAACACATGTACAAATAAACATTTAAAGGGGCACGTTGCCTTCGGATTGGGCGCTTTTGGAAAGTTGGAAAGATATTTTAAAAGTAGAACATAGTGACTCACATAAATATCCGTTGAAATGGTGTGGTTTTTGTGGAATTTCATGACAGAACACAGTCGGCTATTTTGTGGAATTAAATTTTTGACTCCACAAAATGGCGGACCGTGTGTTCCGCTGGTTGTATTTGAAGAGTCAAATTTATGGGGGGGGGTTTAATCACATACTCACTAAAAACACACTGTAGGTGTTTTAGTGCATGAACAACTCTTGAAAGGAGCAATTCAAAACAGCAATATTTTGAGACAATGTGCCCCTTTATGATTGTGGTTGAGATAAATAAATAATTTATATAACTGAATGGTTAAAGTTGTGCTTGAAATAAAGTTATCACACGGGAAAGGGCACACTCTAAAAAAAGAAAAATGGGTCATAACTGTTTCCGGGTTAACGTGACCTGAAATCCAAGTCAGGCGCACATCTCGGATTCTAGGACAGTGCGACCCGGAATGGTTCGTGTTGACCCGGAATGGTTCGTGTTGACCCGGAAATGGTTCGTGTTGACCCGGAAATGATTCGTGTTGACCCGGAAATGGTTCGTGCTGGCCCGGAATGGTTCGTGCTTGCCCGGACTCAAGTACGGTCCATGATTAGGCCCTCCTCTCCTGATCCAGTCTGTGACCCGGAAGCATCAAGAGTACATACAAATCAAAAATGGTGTACCATTACTCCTTTCTCATTAATATTTCACGGCGCTTACCATTTTTCGACCAGCTGGGCCCAATTTCATAGAGCTGCTAAGCACAACAATTTGCTTAGCATGAAATTTCTTCCTTGATAAACAGGATTACCAACCAAATTTTCAAGTGTTGCATATTGCTTGTTACTGGTATTCAGCTGTTGTTCGCTTATCCTGAAAATCACGTGGAAATTTGGTTGGTAATCCTGTTTTTATCAAGGAAGAAATTTCATGCTAAGCAAATTGTTGTGCTTAGCAGCTCTATAAAATTGGGCCCTGTTACTTGCATTTGGATGACTGTAGGCCTTACTAATTATTTTTGTTAAAGGTGTTCTTATGATATACATTAATATTTAACAATCCGAAGCGAAACATAGTCGTGTGCTTTTATATAATACCAGTTAATTATAATGGCAATTCATCGCAGCTTTAACAAAATAATAATGGATAAAGTCAGCATATAGAGCAAAACATACAATAAAAAAACTCTGGAATATGTGAAATCTTTTACTTATGAATGGGAGCGTTTCGTAAAAATAGAACTCACACTTAAGCTTAAAACAAATATTTCTAGAAAACGGCGTTAATCAGATGTTTATAAATACCAATTTGTTGTTTTATAGCAGTATAGGAAATTTGGTTTATTTTTAGCGTATCGCCATTCCCCCCCCCCACCCCCCAAAGAAGCTATGTTAAGCGGTAACATTTCCGAGGAAGAATGACACTCGGATAATGATGGAGCACAGCTGGTGTCTTCCATTCCTAATAATTATCATTTAAGAATGAGAGTTTACCAACAAAGTACATTGTACCATCCCTTGGGGTTCGTGTGTACACAAATTTAATAATCAATCGTTGGGTCATGGCACTTTAAAGTTAATTTTAAAAAAATGCCTGTAAAGACAGATGCATCCATTTAGATGGTAGAGAACTATAAAAATCAAACCTAAATATTTTACTTCTAATTTCTGCCACGTTGTTAAAAATGATAATCTCCGGTAGTAAACTTTTTAACTGTTTGACTTGTCATACTTAGGTTCTTGTAATTTGTTTTTTATTTGTGGAGAAAAAAACCTTTCATGCTTTATTGCTAATATAAATTCTTTCAAACGCTAACTGATTTTGTAAAATTCTCAAGAAGATAAAAGAATGTGAAGAAAATAAAAAATAAACTCTCAAATTCTCACTCCAATGGAATGCAGCTTCAATTTTGTCTCAGTCCCCTGTACGTCAAACTTGGCATTTTACCGTCACCCTCACCAGGTGTACGAGGTTTTAACCAACCAATAGATCAAATTAATTAGATAGTCATACACCCTGGTATGTTTCAAAATGTCATAGCCTTATTGTGTCTGCACCTCTTTTAGCTGCCTGTGAATATAACAGGCACGCGATATTTGACATTTTTTAAAGGGGTGATAGCGTTGCGTTTTGGGTAAGAGTAGCGGTACATTGCCAAGGGTTCAAAGTTCAAGACGATTATCGTGAAAGTGAGTCGAGACATTAATCACAACAGTTCCCAGAAACATCGTGGAACAGTTCACATGTATTTTTTGTCATAATATGTCCAATTCATTAATTTGATATATTCAGACTCTAGTTAATCAAAAATGGCGACGTATTTTGTAAAGTTACTTTATTCAAGCGAACTTTTGAGTACTTTTTGGGTAATTTTGAAACCCCGTTACATGAATCATCAATCATGAAGAATAAGAACAACATTGATCTCCATGTTAAAGACATTGGTCGTCGTGTTGCCACAATTTGAGTCATGTTCCCCGTTTGGAGGATAGCACCAATTTGGCCAGACCACCCCTTTATTGCGTTCCCTTTTTGTTTAAAGGCACTGAACACGTTTGGAAATTGTCAAAGACCAGTGTTCTCACTTGGTGTATCCCAACATATGCATAAAATAACAAGCCTGTGAAAATTTGGGCTCAATTGGTCATCGAAATTGCAAGAAAATGATGAAAGAAAAAACACCCTTGTTGTACAAAATGTGTGTGCTTTCAGATAGGAATTAAAGGCTTCTTGCAAGAAGTCTTTTATTATTTTAGTGAGAAATTACCTCTTTCTCAAAAACTACGTTCCTTCAGAGGGAGTCGTTTCTCACAATGCTTCAGCTCTCCGTTGCTCGTTACCAAGTCAGTTTATATGTTAATATATATTTTGAGTAATTACCAAACGTGTACAGTGCCTTTAAACTCATATGAGATAACAATTTCTCATCAATTTATATGCCTCGTATTCAGACAACGGAAATATTTCCCTTCATCAAAATATCAAGTTATCCTTTAATAATATCCCACATTCAAAACAAATCTTATTAAAACGAAAATTTATCCGTTTCACGCTCTGAAAGACACTCTTACTTCAACATTAAAATCACCTGTTTTCAATATTTAAACACAGATTATAAGTATTTCACAACATAAATTACAATCCTATATCGTCTTCCGAAACCATCTTTTCCATGCCATGGCCAACAAAAGGTTCACTGGGGAATTATCCATTTTAGAAGTAATTCCGTGGCATCCGACACTCACTCTGAAGTGTTGCAATCTTTTACCAATGCATTCTATACCATTAAATGGATTTTTTAAAACTCGATCAGTTTAGAGTCTTTTTTTCTTGTTGTTAACGACTTCGCTGCCGTAAAAGTCACAAAGGGACTGAAAACATCAAATTTAAGCGTGTCTTCAAATCATATTGCAAAGGCTTTATCGCAAATTTATTGTGCCAGAAATCTTCACTGTCCATGCCATCTGTCCTGCGTTCACAATGTCAAATGGAACGGTCATTTTGTAGGTAATTGCTTTTATTCCTACGTCTGGACTGATGACTCCTTATTTCCACCGATAGTGAGGTCTCATCTAACCCTTAAATTCCTTCAAGACCGTCTTAAAGTCAGGAACCGAATACAAGCTTCACTCCGCCACCTTTACTCGGTATAACTCTCACCCCGGGCTGACTCATGTGGACTGTTACTCCTCCTACGGACGTCGGGCTCTGGCTCGGCTGGACTATCACTCCAGGTGGTGCTGACTGACTGAACGTGAGGACCTCCGACGGACGTCTAGGCTGACCGCCAGTGCGGATGACCACCCCTCCACCCTGATGTCTGATCTTTGGTTGCTGAGGCTGTATCGGGATACGGATGTAGTCGCCGACTTGAAGAGGAGCATTCTCAGGTATTCCCATGTTAAATCGGAAGACAACCCCATCGTTGCTGGACTGCTGCCGCTGCACGATGCCGTGTCTATCGCTCGGTATCATCTTAATGATTTGACCGCCACCGGGCTGCTGCTGGATGATTTGGGCAGACTCTTCAGCCTGCTGGACGGGAGACATCGGTGGCATGTCCGGGCTTTCCGGCACCGGCTGAAGCTGCAGGACTTTCACAACTCTCTTGGACTCCCCTGGTTTGGATTTCTTCTGGCAATGAGGGCATACGCTGTGTGAATGACCAGAAGGTTTCTTTCCAGTTGTACCGCTGATGTTAATGGTGTCTGCATCCGGCACTAGTGTTGCCTCAGACACACTCGGCGGTGATTCTGTCGATGATAACCTGACGATGGTCCTCGATGTTTTTCTCTTGGGCTTTGGGCTTCTCGCAACGAGCATTGGACCACCCATGACATCCATATCTACGGGTCTCACTTGGAAGGTCATCATGGTTGGCTGGTTAGGGGCTGTACCGGACTGGGGATGAACCATCTGCTCCGGTAGGCATGAGACTGGGATTTCTATTGTGGTTTTGGCAACTTTAGACTTTGGCCGACGTGAGCGATGACCCTTATCATGAGCATCTATTTCTCCTTGATCGTTCTTACCCTCTGTAACATCTGGGATTACATCAGGCATCTGTTGGACTGTACCCACATCTAGTTCTGTATTCGTCCCCTTTTCTACATTCTTAGATGTCACAGTCTCTGTCTTCGGCTTCGTCTCGACATCAGTAGTACTCTCTTTACTTTCCTCTTGTGGTTGTCCTTGCTTCTCAAAGCTACTTATTCTGTCCTTAATATTCAACTTTTCAGTTTCCTCGTGTTCAGCTGCGAGAGGCGAAGGCTTGTTACCTTGCTTGGTCTTCTCTTTCATCCTGGATTCCATTTCGGCCTTCCGTTTCTTTTCGTTCACCAGGCGGATCTCTGAGTTCTTCCGGCGAAGCTCTTCAACTCGCTTTGCTTTGGCAACAGTTGCTATCTGATCCTGTTTGGCTTTTGCTTCTTGTTCCTTGAAAATTCCAATCAGGGACGAAGCTTTAACGGCCGCTGCTTTTTCCTCTTCTTCCGTGGTGGGTGCTTGCGCCTCGGTACCTGGTTTGGCAGACTCGCTAGGCTTCTTCGACGTATCCTTTGTGATGGATTCAGATCTATCAAGCAGGCTTCGTAGGTCCGGTTGGGAGTTGCATTTCCTGGGGCTTTCACAACCAAGTGGGCTCATACGAAGGTCAGCAACAGGCTCTGCATCCTCAAACCTCCCCTCATCTGTGTCTTCTGTCTTACCATCGCTCAGGGTGTGTTGCTTGTTGACGTCATATGGTATGGAGGTACAGGTGGTGGTCGAGTACTCGGACTCGTCACTGAAATACTCAGAGCTGTCACTATCCTCATCCATTGTGGAACCTTCACCTCGGCTGACGTAACGCCATGGAGTACTGCTATATGATGCGATCGAGTTACAGCATAGACATTGACTGCATTCGCTATCTGAATCCTGGTACGACTCTCCCGATCCGTCGACGCTGTTCGACTTGCTGTGTTGACGGTGACCCCCATCGGATGTTGTGACCTCGTTGGCGTTCGATTCGCGAGCGCCGCTCTTTGGTTTCTTACCTCTACTTCCCGTTGACACTGACCTCCTCAACTTGGGCTCGCTGTAGTCTTTCTCCAAGTCGCTCATCTTGTTGACGTCATCTTCTGTGTCGACGGCGTCTCTGGCTATCTGTTCATCTTCGGATTCATACTCGGAGTCCGCGTCCTCAGCTTCATCGTCGTCTTTGATCTCTTGGAAGGTGCGGTACATGGAGGCAAGCTGACGGGAGAGGGAGCTCCCAGATGACTGTAGATTTGTCTGTTGAAAAACAAATCAAAAGCATGACCATCGTTTGATATATACAACGTATTTTTAAAATTGCATTCGGTGCACCAATGTTTGGTCATCATGTGATGTAAGTGTTTTGTAAAAACCCATGGTCATAGACTCATCTCGTTTCGTTTCTAGCCTATGACACTACTCTTATTGACCCCTTGCTCTGACGTCACACCGGCTACTGTCTGCCCATGGTCTGGAGTTTTGTGAGTCAGAACGCTGCGCGTCTAAGTGCACGCGCGTCATGGACTCGATGCTGACTCCCAAAATGGTGCAATCAAGATTTATCGTGTAATGACGTCAGGTAAATAGTATAGAATCCCAACCCAAGTTCAATCTCATTTTCACACTGAAACTAGACCCAAGATTTCACAAAACATTTAGATTTTGCTCAAATGAATTCAAATGTTGTTTGTACAAGAGTGGTACATTATTTATAATATTATAATCTCAGTAAGTTAACAAAACCTGTGTAGAGGGTACGACAAAGGCACGGCACGTGGTATTACCGGGTACCCTGTCAAACAATTACAGTGGAAAACACAAACACGCCGACTGGTAACCTATAACAAGCTTTATGTATTATACCCTTGCTCTATATGGAATTACACTGAACTACTGGAATTTGCTATAAACAAGTATATTATAGTGGTGGTCGAATATAACACCCTGTTCTCCAAATTGATCTATATATAGTTCCGTGCCCATTGGCCACATCGGGTCAAGCAAACACTGTTCCCTTGTGGTGGGCCGGCTGCCGACAAACAACATCATAATAACCCTTGTCTAACGTCACAATATGATTGGACACCTGCACCACCTGCTAATTATCAAGGACATTGCATTTGTAAGAATTATTTCCATGGTTATTGGATGGTAGATGAAAACATTCAATCCGGTGGAATAGTATCTAGACATCACAGGGAAATTTAGAACTCTTTTTTATACGAAAACATGTGAACTCTTTTAAGGCCAGCCCGCCCCCCCCCAGCCAATCTTCAATTTCTCAAATGTTGGCGTAACCCGTTTGTTTTGTTTTCACGTGTTACATTGCCAAGTGTCCAAAGAACATACATTGTTGGGAAATCCTTTATTTGTTTGATTACGACAAGCTTCCAAGGACATCGTAAAACAGTTACCCCTATGATTGTGTTGGAGCACAGACCATATAGTGCGGCAGGTAAGTGATGGTGCTTTGCTTTTGATGATACAAGTATGGAATTTGGCACACAGTCATGTCATGAGAAAGATATTTGGCTATATGGCCATCGTAGTTTTGTCCTTTGAAAAAAAAAATAGAGGTAGAATAACAAGCAATGGCAGCCATTTTGAAATTTCGCAAAGTGCTTGTTATTCTACGTATTGTTCAAAGCACAAATCTGCGATGGTCCTATAGCCAACGTTCTCATGACATTCTCTGACTGTGTGCCAAATTCGATGCTTGTATCATCAAAGGCACAATTCCCCAACTATAGTTCCCCTATCTGCCCCACTAATAAAAATCTCAGCTGGAACAACAAACTGTTTGAATGTTTGGTATTAATCAAAACTGGCTGCGGTCATCGTCAATGTTTTCGTCGCCGTCGTCATTGTCGTTGTAGTCATCGTTGTAGTCGCCGTCGTCATTGTTGTCGTTGTCATCATCGTTATTAACATCGTTGTTGCCGTCGTCTATTTCAGTTGTTGCTGCCGTCGTCGTCGTCGTTTGTTTTGAGGTTTTTTCCGTGTGTGTTTTCAGCAATATTCGTTTGAGATGCACGAACTCTAGTGACAAGGTCAATTTTTTGTATACCAAATGGAAACGGGTAATCCTTTCTACCTCGTGGTAATAGTACCGAACACCTGGATTTACCTTGCTGCACTAAGGCATTAACACTCCAAGAACTATATAAGGTGATATACCCCCAAAGGTTTGATTAATTAAATTACAAAAAAATGTGGGCGCGATTTGATTTATTAGTTATTTTTCAACAATGTCTTCCGGGTGCACTCATTTCCTTTAAATCGAAAAAATTGTGCTGATATTTTTCAAATAGTTTATTGGGTTATTTTATCAAGGCTTGATGGGAAGAGTTTCGTCTCTCTGTTATTTTAATGGAATCGGAGAATTGGGTTGGGGGTAGTACAGATGACAACAACAAGGAACAAACTAAGAATGTACAGTTTGCAAACAGCTGAACTTTTCAACTGAATTTGAGGGGAAAACAATTCCCAATTCGGTTTCCTGTCCATCATCGTTGCCGATCATTAAAGCACAAAAGGTAACGACATTCAATACCGGTTACGATCCGTGCCGCTGGCAATACTGACGAGACCTTGGTACAGACCCTGTAATCCAATATGATTGAGTGATTTACGAGACCGAATAACCGAAAGTGAATCATTGTCGGAAAGGCAGACGGATAGATCACAGGATCATGGTGGGAAGGTTAAGTGTGGGTTGTGTTTAGACGAGACGCTTAGCCCCAAACCGTCGGGTTGGGTTGGGGGACGCCGATGATAATGGCCATGTAGGTCGACAGTTTCAACTCAACTCTTGTAAGGTTTTTGAGGAAATAAACCGAGGATGAGCGATCATTCTTCAAATAAAAGAGAAGAATTATGAACATCATCATCATTTCTGGTGATGAAACCAAGGATGCCTCATAAGTTAACTTAATCACTAGCTCGCAAGCCTGAAGAAACCTGTATTGTAAACAAGGGTGCTTGTTATGTGAACCAGAAACACCGGGGTAAGTGTTCTGGGATAGCCAAGGTGCCGCGGTGCCGTTCCTATAGTACACGGGACCTACGGCTTAATGTCCCATCCGAAGGACAAAGCACCTATATGGTAAAACATCTTGCTCAGGGACACAAGTGTCATGACCGGGAGTCGAACCCACTCTCTGCTGATCAGAAACACCAGAGATTGAGTCCGGTGCTCTTAACCGCTCAGCAAAAATAAGCCGCAAAGTTGGTTATGGGATTGTTTAGATCAATAAGACGATTATCATAACACGAATGACTGCTATTTTTCTCGAAGTCAGAACTTCACAAAGGGTTAAGTTTGATGATCTTAACAGATCTGAGTGCTTTGTTAAGATTGATTCGCACTTAAGATCAATATTAACTCTTTGTGGAATCGAGCCAGGTCTCAATTTCACAAAGAGCTAAGATTGATCTTAAGATGTGTACCAATTTGCCAAGGAACGTGTGACGCACAACACACATCACTATGGTGATGTTGACAACTCATTTATCGTTTTTTAGTGTTTTGTGAAATTTTGTGAAAAATTATTAATTTTGCACAGCTATGATTTAAATCGTTATAACCAAAAATGGATGACCAACTGTTTCCTAGGAAAACAAAATATGTAACATATTCGTTTCAAAGAAGTCTTACAGTTTGATTTCAGGATAAGTTGTTATTTGTTATGTAGGCCTAATCATGTCGCGCAAAATCAAGAAATTTTGAATTAACAAAATAAAGGTTAACCCACCAAAAACAAATTAAGAAATCGCCATGCCTAGCCCAATATACTTTCTTTTCAAACCATCGTTGACTTTTAACGCCAAGAATTCTTTAAAGTTAAAAACATTCTTCATAATTTTCTGGAACTTGATTGGATTTCGTCAAGGCGCTACAAACACAGTTGGGTTGCACTATTTACATCTTAGGGTATGTCATGGAATAACTGCCAGAAATTAAATTCTATGTATGTGTACCATGAGCCACCATACCGGGAATTCCATAGTCTGAAACGGAACATGGTAACCGCCATGTGAAATAACTACATACGGTGATAACCCTAAAGGTAGCCGGGTTACCGAGCAATGCCTTGTTAAAAATAACACAGAGTTGTTTCTGTCTCTCTGGAAAACAATTTCTCATTAAAGGAACATTCAATCTCTGGCTGATGGTTTACTAGATTGTGCATTTTGCAAGTCTCGCATTTCAAACTTCCGGGACCAAGTTGGTCGCGATTCTGTTTCCTCATACTTTAGTTTAAAGGGATTGTATACGTTTGGTACTTGAAACCCACTGTTTGTTTCGATCCTATAAAGTTGTAGAAATGTTCCATAAAACTAACCTGTGAAAATTTCATTTCAAAGGGTAGTAGCGTTTTTGAGATATTGCCGAAAATCTGGAGTGGTTATGTCCACGCAGGGAGAATAATCTGCAATTGGAATAGACAATCTGAGAAACGTTACTGTCAGTAACGCTTCTCAGATTCAAATTTTTGGGGATAAAAAGTGATATCTTTTTCCATAACCGCAGTACCGGTACTGAGTAAAAAGTTTTTCAAAATGCATTAGGCCTATACTTTCCAAAGCTGCAGTACTTCCTTACCAAGTATAAGTTTTTATTGCCATTAATTTTCAGAGTCATTACCAAACGTGTACAGCATAATAAAGATTATATCATTAAGCCTATTGTTGGTAAAGCAACAATTAAAGTTAAGCCATGATAGTAAAAATCAATTTTACAAATCAAGAAAGGAAACCAGAGATTAAGACTTGACCTCCGTTTCCGGTTACTATTAAGAATTTTGCCCAACTGACGTTTATGTCATCATTCAACATGTAATGGTCACACGAATTCGGGCATGATTGGCAAAAATGTGGTTTCAATGATACTTTAACAAATTATTTGTAAGACACAACAATTTAAATTGTAACAAAATTGCGAATGGGTATTAAAAACAAAATTGCAATGGGTATTTCTATTTTCAAGAATGTTGTATCAATAGAATTTAAAACAAGTCATTTGATTTCATGAAAATTGTAGTCTTCGTTCGGCTTGTTTTCTCGTGTTTCGATACGTGCGAGACTTGCACAGTCCCATTGCCATTCCTGATTGAAGTGTTTTCAACTTGATGGATTCAAGGCCAAAATGCCTCATTCTTATAACATGGAATCCGATCTAATGTGTTGTCCATTTGTGCATTGAAGCAAAGATATGATTTTACTATAGTGAGTGGCCGACGGGGCGTCCACTTAGTTTATATTTTCAAAAGTGTATGAAAGGCGGACTCATGTAAAATAGTGGTGTTAAAACCAAGAGGACTTTTACTCAAAATATATATTAGCATAAAAACTGACTTGGTAACGAGCAACGGAGAGCTGTTGATATAAAACATTGTAAGAAACGACTCCCTCTGAAGTAACGAAGTTTTTGAGAAAGAGGTAATTTCTCACTAAAATAATAAAAGACTTCTTGCAAGAAGTTTTATTCCTATCTGAAAGCACACACATTTTGTACAAGGGTGTTTTTTCTTCCATCATTTTCTTGCAACTGCGATGACCAATTGAGCCCAAATTTTCACAGGCTTGTTATTTTATGCATATACATCAAGTGAGAACACTAGTCTTTGACAATTACCAAACGTGTTCATCAGTGCCTTTAAAAAGTGTATGAAAGACGGACTCATGTAAAACAGTGGTGTTAAAACCAAGAGGAATTTTCCCCATTTAAGGGTCAAATAACTCTAATGTTACCGAATTTTTGAACCAAATATGGCGTTTTAACACATACCGTACAACACAATGATTATGATAAATTGTAGACAATGGTAGAGATAGCCGTGTTAGTCTATACCCAGCAAAAACCGTGGTGTTAAAATTGACACCATGGGTGTTGTCACATATAGATACCGAAGAGAGAATCAAAATTAACATTTTAGGGTGTTAAAATAACACCAATGTAATTGCTTTTGCATAAATTAGTGTTATTTGAACATCCTAGCTATGGTGTTAATTTTGATTCTCTCTTCGGTATCTATAAGTGACAACACCCATGGTGTCAATTTTAACAACCCATTTTTTACAGTGTAAGTAGATAAAACAGGAAGGTAGTGGTAGCACTTTAAGACTTAATTACATTAAAAAAAAAACCTGCATGAGCTTTCGTAGCAACAACTGCTTCATCAGATGCAGAATGGAAAAGATAAATGGGAAAACAGTTGTTTGGTGGTGAGTGATCACCAAAAATGGGATGTGTGTTGTATGCAACCGGAATGTACCAATGTCTGTAGACAAAAAGTAACTGCAAGATGTTTAGAAAATGGCCCCCGTCATCTTTGTAAAACCACGTCACCTCATCAGTCAGCTGAGCGAGGTGCGCGTGACGATGATCCATGTCACAGGAGTCTAAATGACAAATGCGTCATCGCAACCTAGATTCCACATTTCTCTTGAAAGTTGATGTTGAGGGTAAAGGGGGAGGGGGGTCACACCGAGTCATGTGCCTCTCCATTGTTAGCACACCTTTGGTTACAATACTACGACATTGATCGGGTAGATATGCTGTTCAAGCGGTGCGTTGATATGTCATTAGGAGTGTTTGATATGTCACACTGGTGCGTATATTATAATTATGCTTGCGGTAGCAACTTCGTGTAAAAATGGTTTCTTCGAAGCTAAATCGTATTTATGTGTAGCTTCCAATGTGCTCGATGTTTTACTTTTTATTAATAAATTGGAAATGCAACAAACCATAGAAATTTAAACCATGCCTCGTTGTATGGTACGGCTGACACTATTGGCGGTAAAATGTGAACAAAAAAAAGTGAAATTCCTTTTCGTCATTAAATCTAGAACATCAGATTACTTCGTCCTTATAAAAAGAAAATCCTGAAAGACCCGAATGGTTGATGATACGTGCGGCTCGATCTCACTCAACCCTCTCTAATTGTAGTCTCCCTCTAAGGGAATAAAGTCGTCCCAAGTCCCCCGATCCAGAAACCTACTTACAACACTCAGGTATGCTGAAATATACTCTAAACAAAATGTTTTTAAGACTGGAGGCAAAAGTAAGATAACGACACGGGTGGTTCACGGTGTGTCTTGGCCGCAACACTCACTGTGTCCACCGGGAGCTGAGCTAGGATACCTCCCCTTGGGTTTAGACCAAATTAATCCACATTTTTAATGTGGTTACGATCGACCCTCTTGGTTTGACCTCCCAACCTCCGCTCCATCAAACATCAAAACAAGATTCCATGCCTCCCGGCAAAATTCCAGGATTTCATTTGAACTTGACCTGCGAGTAGTTTCACATTTACTGTAAATAATTTGGTGAAAATCGAAGCGAAGAAAGACACTAATTACAAATGTTTATACTTGTATACAAGCTATACAATTACGAATTAAGATGTTTACCACAAAACAAAATGCTATATAGACTAGAAGTTCCTGGAATAGCTTTTGTTGTGTTGAGGAGGGCCTATATACAACCACGAGATGATAACAAATCCAATTTGTAGGTTTTGACCCGCCTACAGTTTTAAACAGTTTGTAATTTTGAACCGTTGACCTTTTGGTAAAAAAAAAATAATATAAAAAAATCAAGGTTTATAAATATCGTTCCGTATAGGACACCTTCAGAAATCATAAACAAATAACATAAACAACAAAAATCTTGTCTCGTCCTAGTAAGTTGTAAGACTTTGAAACAAAATATTGAATGCGCAGAAATGTTAAGCATAGTTCTAGTTTGACCTGAAGTGAGGGCACAGTTATTGTCGATGACGTGTGACTGTGTATAAAGGTGAAATTAGTTGAATTGAAATAAAAACTCAAACCAACTTCAAAGGAAATAGAACTTGTTAATTGAAAAAAATGCTTACTGGTGTATAACTTTTAAATAACGCATTCATAGACAAAATCTAAAACTTAAAGTTTGACTTTTTACAACATAAAAACCTCTTTCACAACTGACGGTAGGCCTATCCTTTTTTATTTCAAAAGCGTCAAGAAATTAACGTCTCGTCCGGGATTACACAATTCCCGTAGAACTGTGAAATGCCACAAATCTTCATAATTTCATGGAAATATATTTGCCATCTGCTTCCGGTTCAAAGGAATGTATACAATTTGGAAATGGACATACAACCGTAGATCACTGTAGCAAAGTAAGAAATTAAAAATCAGAAAATAACAGGAAATCTTTTTATATCAATACAATTAGGTCTCTTTCATGAAACCGGCAAAGGACTGGTATACAGTATTTCCCTCTGGTAGAAACAAATTTAACAGATGGCTAACAAGGAAGGACAAACTTATACTACTATTTGGTTTTACTCACACCAACGTTTTTTCCCCCGCGGGAGTGGAAAGACAGAGTGTAAAGTGATTATCTCACATTTGGTGTAAGGGGGGAAACCAAACCATCATTGTTTATCCCCGATGTAATTAATACATTATTTAAAACTTTAGTAACTTTATTCCAAACAATCTGATTTCTAGGAAGTGCCTTCTATCATCAAATGGAAGATCATTATTAGTTTAAAATTTTGGTCATAGATTAGTTGTTGTCAACGAAATGCTTATTTATAGGCAAAATTATAAAGAGAGATACAATAAAAGTCACACGTGAGTTCAGCTGGTGTGTCTATACTTGCTGAGAAAACAGCAAAAAAACTTGTCTATACGGTATTTTCACAAGAACGTCGAATTAGCAAGGTGACAGTGGGTACCAACCGCATCTCTGGCCGCAGCATTCAAGAACGGACACCAACCCTCAGAAATCTGAGAAATGATTCATGCATGAATCTTTTCTCAGATTCAAATGTTTTGGGGTGAAAATGATCAAAACCATTACTTCGAAGGGAATCCTATCACAAAATACGGTAGTTTATCCTATCAACGACTGCAGTGCCTCTCACCGCGTACGTTTTTATGGTCATTCATTTTTGGAGTTGTTACCAACGATGACCCCAAGCTTTAAAGGTCATAAGGTAATAACAACAATTGGATTTGCTTTATGTTCCTTCCTCACAAAGAAAGCAAAATATCGAAAGACAAAATATCGAAAGACAAAATAAAACATGGGTTCCATTGTGCTTGAATTTCCCACAAGTAAAGTTCACTTCCCCTTTTGAAACCAGATGATTGGAATGACTTTATGCATTACTCCTCGAAGATATGTGTCTTAAAAAACCCCGAAGGACTGTAAACTTGGGGGGGGGGGGCTGAACGATTTACCACCCCATTCAGATGGTGGGACTCATTTTGTTGAAGAATTGTTTACTCTGAATTACTGCATAGATCGGCTAATGAGCCGGGAAACAGTGGAGCGATATAGGAAACACTGATTTGTGTTTTTTTACTATTTTCCTTGCAATTTAATAATACTGGACGAACCATGGTTTCAATAAAAACATGACATCTCGAGTTAAGATGGGCAATTGTAAGGCCACGCACTTTACATGTTGGAACATGACTATTCAGAAACATTGCAGGAGAAACTAAGTAAGAAATACTCACCATCTGATCTCGTAGAATCAACAAATTGAGATCCATTTTACTGGAGTGATATTTAAGTTTGTTGTAATCGGCGGGCGAATCACCCGCTTCGCTACTGTCCGTAGCCATGCTGCAGTCGGCAGCGGCTCCAGATGTGGCATCACTGCCGGTCGTTTGAGACTGAGTCATGGAGGAATCATCCCCCTTTCCGTCCGCTGCAGGGCCCGTAGATCCCGATGTGACATCCGAGCAGGATGCCCCCCGGCTTCCAACACTCATGATAAGTCTTTTTTTCCCCGCAATAAAATCAAGATTAGGTTGCAAAGTTTAGAGTTAATCCTCGAGCAATAACGTCTAATTTGAGTCAATTTGGAGATGGCCAGTTGATAAGTTTGGTCTGTGTGCCGTTGATTCTTGACACTTCTCCGATGCGGACCACGGAGAACTTGTCTACTGTGGATAACCGACCCCCTAGAGTGGCTAACTGTGTCCCACCGCCGCTATAAAACACGAACAAGTCTGTTGTAATGACAGGTTCCCGTTGGCCATATTTACCATTCAAGGTGAAAGCTGTCAATGTGAAAAGCGCTGGGTACCAAGGAAAAGTTGAGTTGCAAACAAAAATGAACTTGCACCAGGCGCTCGAGTGAAATGTTATTTTAGATACAGCTACAATGACTAACGATAAGAAGTCATTATGAATACCGGTAATGAGTTGTCCATATGTATACATGTACATGTACATTAACAGAGTAGGCTTACTGGTAAAACGTGAGGAATATGTATGAAACGATATAGTAATTTCATACAACATCAATGGCATGGAGTCTAGTTTGATGATACCAATCCAATAATGTATGTTTAAATTTTTGGACTTGGTAGTTACGGAAAGTATTTAAATATTCTGTTCATTAGTTGGAATGTTAGACCTTGGTAACATGGCGCATTTTGCGCCATTCCATAATAACGTACGGCCTTGACACTCAATCTGTTGGTTAAAAATGACTAGAGCAAGTTTAGCAAGGCACATGGACTCAGGCCTTAAATACGCCACATCAGATGCCTGGAATATTTCAAGTTGTTTGGGTAGCATTCCTTAATGGCGTATCATCGCTCAGTCAGAATGCCAACGCGCGACTTTGGCCAATCAGTGCACTGACAAGTGATATCAGCGTATGGATCAGGAAAAATTATGCTAATAAATTACGAGTCTGTTTCGTGTCATTGACGGTTTAGCCAATCAGTGTCCTGATAAGTAGTATAACTGCATAGATTAGGAATAATTATAATATAAATCACCACGAGTCTGGTTTGTGTCGAATGTTACATATTGTATTCCATTTATACGTCCATACGTCACACGTATAAATATTTCTTGTTTTGCTCACGAAGTATGACGAAATCTAACTTGATGCACTTCTAGAACTAAGCGAGATGACGTCTCTCAGCCCTCAGCATCTGGCAATATTTAGAGAGGCACTTCTTGCACGATAAGTGTTTAAAGGAACTATAGTGTTCCCTCCATTGTTAAATTTCAATCATTGACAAGTGTTTTCGATCACCTGACTGAATTCACCGAAAGTTGGCCTATATTTGAAATCATGGAGGTGGAAAATAAAAATGAAACTAAATTGAGTGTTTGGGGCGGAAATAATTTCATCGTTTACTAATATTTAGTTGTGAAGTGGACATACAAGTGCTTCTCCAGATTATGCTTTCACTTCAAATAACGCGTGATGCACTGCGGTTCAGTACACTGATAAGAAATGCCAATCATGGTGAAGAAATAACTGCTTGTCTTACAGAAACCATCCTTTATCCAAGGTCATTGTAGCGTTTTGAATGTGGACGGTTGATCGCGGTGAATAACATTCCGTCATTCGTAGATTTAAAGGTATCGTACACGTTTGGTAATGACTCAAAACGAATATTAGCATAAATACTTACTTGGTAACAAACAACGGAGAGCTGTTGATTAAAACATTGTAGGAAACGACTCCCTCTGACAAGGGCGTCGATCGCTACTGAAAAGTGGGGGGGGGGCGGGCGAGCAAGTCTTTAAAAAAAACCTCCGGAGGCATCTGTTTTTAACAGCACTGAAAACATAACAGTATATATTGTAAGAGCATTTTCAATTGTTAAGGTGGTTGTTTTTATGAAAATGCGTAAAAATATTACCGGCAATTTTCCGTTGGTTTATTGCAGCAGCTAACGTGTATGAATGGGTCCAGGTGGGCATTTCATTCCAAAACGTCTCCCCTAAAACGGCTACAAATTTCGACAAAATGTGAAAATTCGTATCATTCATCCTCTGATTTTTTTCTTTGAACGTAATATTTAAGGATAGATCTTTCATTTCTGAAAGTTTAAACAAAATCCCTCCGTACATCCTCTAGATATTTCACGATTTTTAGAATGGTTTTTTTTTTGAGAAAATGGTTTCTGCTATACAATTGGGTTGCGTGCAAACGGATGTCAACGGACGTGAACAATTGCCGTAGGTAATATTAATTATGAGGCAAAGTACACATTATAAACAGATATGAAATACATGTCGTTTACGTTATATGTATGTTGTTTATTAAATTATTAAATTACTGAAGCAGTTGGTACCGCAAAAAAAACATTTACGAATGTTCTCTATAGTGTAAAGATTTGGTGAATTTACAAGATTTGAAGATACCAATACCCTCTGATAAAATGGACTCGCCCAAGCTTTTCAACGGCACGCGTGTAATTCAAATCTTGTACGATAGGCTACATGTACATGTATACACACATACACATAGGGAATGTGTATACCCTGTGTATGTGCGTGTAACCAGGCCGTGTTTTGTTGTGAAGCTTCGACCAGTCCATGCACGTCGCGAGAGTCGAATGAGATTATTTTCAACGTAGGTGGCACGTCCGTGGCGTTACCCCTTCCGCCCCCCCCCCTGATTCTGGACGTGGTCCATCAGTCTATAAACAAAAATATTTGAAAGACATTTCACCGTTTGTCCGCTATTATTTTATTTGAAGAAATCAAGAAAATGATGTATATTTTTACATTTTATTCCATATTTCTAATGAAACAGTCAATCAAAAAGTGGGGGACATCTGATGTGCTGGTCCCCCCCAGTCTAAAAAGTGGGGGGAAATGTCCCCCCCCCCGTCCCCCACCCATCGACGCCCTTGCTTCATACATATGAAGCCACAACCACAGCCGTTGCAATGTGCGTGGTTGTGGCAAGGAATTGGACTTAATACGTCTGATGCCACAACCACGTAAAGGTGCCGTGGTTGTGGCTCCATACATATGAATCCACAACCACAGCCGTTGCAATGTGCGTGGTTGATACGCGCGAGACTTGCACACGTATGAAGCCACAACCACGCACTTTTACGTGGTTGTGGTTATGAGGGGTCTTCCATGGTGAGAGGGAAGGGGAGGGGAGTGTTCATCACCCTCACCCTCCCCACCCCCACAATTGTCAATCCTAACCCTCACCCGTGGGCTCCATACGTCTGATGCCACAACCACGTAAAACGTGCCGTGGTTGTGGCTTCATACATATGAAGCCACAACCACGGCCGTTGCAATGTGCGTGGTTGTGGCAAGGAATTGGGCTTCATACATGATGCCACAACCACGTAAACGTGCCGTGGTTGTGGCTTCATCTATATGAAGCCACAACCACGGCCGTTGCAATGTGCATGGTTGTGGCAAGGAATTAGGCTTCATACGTCTGATGCCACAACCACGTAAACGTGCCGTGGTTGTGGCTTCATACGTGTGATGCCGCAACAAAACGTGAGGTGGTTGTAGCTTCATACATATGAATCCACAACCACGGCCGTTGCAATGTGCATGGTTGTGGCAAGGAATTAGGCTTCATACGTCTGATGCCACAACCACGTAAACGTGCCGTGGTTGTGCCACGGCCGTTGCAATGTGCATGGTTGTGGCAAGGAATTAGGCTTCATACGAAGCCGAAGCCTAATTCTTTGCCACAACCATGCACATTGCAACGGCCGTGGTTGTGGCTTCATATGTATGAAGCTACAACCACCTCACGTTTTGTTGTGGCATCCATCAGACGTATGAAGCCACAACCACGGCACGTTTGCGTGGTTGTGGCATCAGACGTATTGCAACGGCTGTGGATGTATGAAGCCACAACCACGGCACGTTTACGTGTTGTGGCATCAGACGTATAAAGCCTAATTCCTTGCCACAACCACGCACATTGCAACGGCCGTGGTGCTTCATATCGTCACCGACCCAACGAAGTAGCACACAGTGTACAAAACCACTTTGTTTTCCTTCAGATTTCAGTTTTTTACATATAAACAATGTTAACCGAGGCCTACAATTTCATGAAGTTGCCACAACCGCGGCACGTTAACAGGCGCGGATCCAGGGGGGCGGGGCGTGGGGGGGGCGCACGCCCCCTTTTCATTAAAAAAAAAAAAAAAAATGAGGGAGAAAAGAAAAAAAGAGGGAGAGAGAGAGAAGAGGGGGGGGGGGAGAAATGGGGAAGGGAAGATTTTGCTGCTTGGTATATTTTCACGCCCCCCCGTTTGGAAAATCCTGGATCCGCCCCTGCGTTAACGTGGTTGTGGCATCAGACGTATGAAGCCCAATTCCTTGCCACAACCACGCACATTGCAACGGCTGTGGTTGTGGCTTCATACGTATGAAGCCACAACCACGGCACGTTTGGGCTTCATACGTCTGATGCCACAACCACGTAAACGTGCCGTGGTTGTGGCTTCATCCATATGAAGCAACATCCACGGCCGTTGCAATGTGCATGGTTGTGGCAAGGAATTGGGCTTGATACGTCTGATGCCACAACCACGCAAAACGTGCCGTGGTTGTGGCTTCATACATAATGAAGCCACAACCACGGCCGTTGCAATGTGCATGGTTGTGGCAAGGAATTGGAATTCATACGTCTGATGCCACAACAAAACGTGAGGTGGTTGTAGCTTCAATATGAAGCTTCATTGTTATGTATGAAGCTACAACCACCTCACGTTTTGTTGTGGCATCATACATCTGATGCCACAACCACGTAAACGTGCCGTGGTTGTGGCTTCATACATATGAATCCACATCCACGGCCGTTGCAATGTGAATGGTTGTGGCAAGGAATTAGGCTTCATCGCAACGGCCGTGGTTGTGGCTTTATATAGATGAAGCCACAACCACGGCACGTTTACGTGGTTGTGGCATCAGATGTATGAAGCCCAATTCCTTGCCACAACCACGCACATTGCAACGGCCGTGGTTGTGGCTTCATATGTATGAAGCCACAACCACGGCACGTTTTACGTGGTTGTGGCATCAGACGTTTGAAGCCCAGGGGTGAGGGTTAGGATTGACAATTGTGGGGGTGGGGAGGGTGAGGGTGATGAACACTCCCCCCTTCCCTCTCACCATGAAAGAACCCTCATAACCACAACCACGTAAAAGTGCGTGATTGTGGCTTCATACGTGTGCAAGTCTCGCGCGTATCAACCACGCACATTGCAACGGCTGTGGTTGTGGCTTCATATGTATGAAGCCACAACCACGGCACGTTTACGTGGTTGTGGCATCAGACGTATCAAGCCAAATTCCTTGCTACAACCACGCACATTGCAACGGCTGTGGTTGTTGCTTCATTATGTATGAAGCCATATAAACCACGGCACGTTTTGCGTGGTTGTGGCATCAGACGTATGAAGCCCAATTCCTTGCCACAACCATGCATATTGCAACGGCCGTGGTGCAACCACGGCACGTTTACGTGGTTGTGGCATCAGACGTATGAAGCCTAATTCCTTGCCACAACCATGCACATTGCAACGGCCATGGTTTTGGCTTCATATGTATGAAGCCACAACCACTGCATGTTTACGTGGTTGTGGCATCAGACGTATGAAGCCCAATTCTTTGCCACAACCATGCACATTGTAACGGCCGTGGTTATGGCTTCATATTTATGAAGCTACAACCACCTCACGTTTTGTTGTGGCATCAGACGTATGAAGCCCAATTCCTTGCCACAACCATGCACATTGCAACGGCCGTGGTTGTGGCTTCATTATGTATGAAGCCACAACCACGGCACGTTTACGTGGTTGTGGCATCAGACGTATGAAGCCCAAACGTGCCGTGGTTGTGGCTTCATACGTTTGAAGCCACAACCACAGCCGTTGCAATGTGCGTGGTTGTGGCAAGGAATTGGGCTCCATACGTCTGATGCCACAACCACGTTAACGTGCCGTGGTTGTGGCTTCATACATCCACATCCGTTGCAATACGTCTGATGCCACAACCACGCAAACGTGCCGTGGTTGTGGCTTCATACGTCTGATGCCGCAACCACGAAAACGTGCCGTGGTTGTGGCTTCATTACGTCTGATGCCACAACCACGCAAACGTAGCAAGGATTTAGGATTCATACGTCTGATGCCACAACCACGTAAACGTGCCGTGGTTGTGGCTGGCCACAACCACGGCCGTTGCAATGTGCGTGGTTGTGGCAAATAATGAAGCCACAACCACAGCCGTTGCAATGTGCGTGGTTGTGGCAAGGAATTGGGCTTCATGCCACAACCACGTAAACGTGCCGTGGTTGTGGCTTCGTACATATGAAGCCACAACCACGGCAGTTGCAATGTGCGTGGTTGTGGCAAGGAATTGGGCTTCATACTTCTGATGCCACTACCACGTAAAGTTAGCGATTAAATTAGAATTCCTCAGACTACCGAGACAGTTGCTATGTCACATGATTCGGGGCAAGCTTTTGCGTAGTTACATAAGAGATGGCAAACACCCGCACACAATTTTGAATGAATGTGTACGGCACAATGGTACCAGGGTTTGCTCATCTGGAGGTTGCCATACAAAAGCTTGCCACTACCACGTAAAGGTGCCGTGGTTGTGGCTTCATGAAGTAACGTAGTTTTTGAGAAAGAGGTAATTTCTCACTAAAATAATACAAACTTATTGCAAGAAGTTTTTATTCCTATCTGAAAGCACACAAATTTGTACAACAAGTGTGTTTTTTCTTTCATCGTTTTCTTGCAACTTCGATGACCAATTGAGCCCAAATTTTCACAGGCTTGTTATGCTATGCATATGTTGGGATACACCAAGTGAGAACACATTGTGAGAAACGACTCCCTCTGAAGTAACGTAGTTTTGGAGAAAGAGGTAATTTCTCACTAAAATATTAAAAGACTTCAGGCCAGACGCCTTTTTTAGGCATGTGAAAGCACACACATTTGTACAACAATTGGGTGTTTTTTCTTCCATCATTTTCTTGCAACTTCGATGACCAATTGAGCCCAAATTTTCACAGGCTTGTTATTTTATGCATATGTTGGGATACACCAAGTGAGAATACTGGTCTTTGACAACGTGTCTACTGTCCAGTACCTATAAATGCTGATGACGACTTTGAAACTGAACAAAAAAATAGCCTACAAACCATTTAGAGAGAAAACAATTACCCCGTTGTAAACTAGTCTCTTATCTTTATGGATGTTGCGAAGTTGCTGGTCAAGTTGTAAAATAGGGAATATAATAATATAACACAATCTGACTCTTTGGAAATTCTTATAAATTGAAAATGTTTTAATAGTACAGAACAAAATGACTCGAAATCCAGATAAATATTTTCAAAAATTTACAATTCTACATATTTATTTCACAATTTGTACATACTTATTGCAGTTCTCTGATGTATGTTACATATTAGCCACAACAAAGCAATACTATAAATATATATTAAATAGATTTGACGATCAGTCCAGATAATACTTCAGTTTCTTACAAATATAGATAGGATATACCCCAATCTTGCAGAACAGAAAGATATGAAGAGTTAGTAATAGTTTTTGGCGTGACGCTATAACAAGGGAATGTCTTCTCAAGAAAAAGATTGAACAAAGTTTAAACAAAATCGCTCATCCTTACTTATGAATATGCAAGGCTACTTTGAATATTTGAAGGGTTTGTATACGTTCTGTAATGACTCTGAAAATCAATGGCAATAACAACTTACTTGGTAAGAAGTATAGGCCTACAGCAGCTTTAGATATAATGCATTTTGAGAAACTTCACCTTTGAAGTACTGCAGTTATGAAGAGGAAATGTTTTTTTCACTTGATTCTTTGGTATAGATGTACTTTGCTGATAATTTTACTCGACTGGCAGCTTCTGTCACTATTCATTTAAATATTTCTTTCCCATATTAAACTTGAAAAGAAATCGAATTTGACAATTTGTCTGAATACGCTTTGGTGTGCTTTAAAGGCATCGTAAACGTTTGGTAATTGGAGCCTATTGTTTGTTTCAATCCTATATAATTGTAGATATACCATAAAACTAACCTGTGAAAATTTCATTTCAAAAGGTGGTAGCGTTTTTAAGATATTGCCGAAAATCTGGAGCGGTTATGTCCACACAGGAAGAATAATCTGCATTGGAATACACACTATGATTAGAAGCGCTACGCGTAATGCTTCTCAGATTCAAGTGTTTTGGGGGATAAAAAGTGATGTATTTTTCCAAAGCCGCAGTAGGCTACTTCGAAGTGAAAAGTTTCTCAAATGCATTATACCATCTAAAGCTGTTGTACTTCTTACCAAGTAAGTTTTTATTGCCATTAATTATCAGAGTCATTACCAAACGTGTACGATGCCTTCAAGAGTGTTGGGTTTTTTTGATTTTTTTTACTGTTGAACACTTGTAACTGTAAGGTCTCCTTCTCGGAACTAATGTGTCAAATTTAAATTTACACTTGAGGTTTAATCATAAGTAATACAAAATAAATTGAAAGAAGTTCCCGTGATGACCAAACTTGGTGTTTAACTTTAATTAAAATTCATTAATTACATGGCAATTTAATGCACAATCTCAATGAGCTGCAGGCACATTTTAATCAAATCCTACATTATTAAAAATAATATGTTGTATGTGTGCTTCTGCAGTGCACCCCTATGGGTTAACACATTATCTCTAGATCTTAAATAGAAAATAAAACAAAAAACAAAATGTTAAATAGAGGGCGCCCTTCACACCCACCAGCCAGAGCTGTGTATCGAGAGAGTTGTGACAACTTACAAATATAACCCATTTTCAGTCCAAGAACCCACATGTGCGCACACAGGGTGCCAGACTAGTCTGCCCATTGGGTTGTGCTGCATTTGGACCGAAAATGGCGGCCAGCAACCAAGCGACCAAAGAAAACTGGTCCCTCCATGTCGCCACTCTCTCAATACACAGCTCTGCCACCAGCAATAGGAATGTCCAATTATTATTCTTGGGGCCTCATTACATTTGAAAAACTAATTCCTAGCAGCATTATCAAAATATTACACGAATCTCATGTGACTTTTTGACTTAAAAAAAAATATATATTTGTTAACCCTCCTACTCATCTTAACATTTTCAAACAAGTTAACTGATCATTTGACACCATTCAAATGAGCAGGTTGTGTATACAATAGTTGTGCACAGAACTGAATTGATGTGTATACTGTGTAGATACATCCACCACACACTATATCACCATGGAGGTAGAAACACATTGCTGGCATAGTTGATCTATCATTCAAAACCACAATGGATTATCTTGAACGATATAAGACACTTCATATTCTCCCCCAAAACACTTAAACCTGTCTGACTTGATGAGCAGATGCACAAGTCAACTTTCCGAGGTTTGATGCCCAGTTTAAGGTTCATCTTTCAAGGTTCATTTATTTAAAATGACAATATCAACAAAAAGAGATCAATACAAAAATACATCTTTACAGTATAGGCCTACTTTACAGTATAGATTTCAAGAACTTGGGTGGAAACAAAATGACACTGCAGAGGGATCCATTTCAGAAGCAGAGCTTGCAGGCAACAAGCCATTTTGAGATATGGTGGACACATTACTAGAATAATATTTTGGTAAATTTGTTTGTCTACACCCAACCAAACAGTGCAGTCCTATACTGTCCACCATACCTCAAAAAGGCTAAAGGTCCCCAAGTGATCATAACAATGTTAGTTTCTTGAATAAAAATGAAATAATAGGAATAATTTGACCGGTAAACCGCTGTAGATGAGTGGACTTGGAAGGACTGGGTTTTGGATGGATGTAGTAAGAAAAAACGTTCAGAATTAACTAGGAACAATCTGTATAAGTTGTTATCATATTACCAACTCGTTGCTTCACCGTTCTGCACGTTCTTCCACCTGAATGAAACAAAACAAAAAACAAAGCGTCAACAGCTTTGACAAGTACTTCATAATTTGTACTCATTTGAAATAAAGGGTGAACAAATCTAAATACATTTCATAAAGGCTTTCAGTTGGATAACAATTTGCTAGCCATTATTCAATGCAACCATTTTTTTTTTTTTTTTTTTTTTAATGAGATATCGCCTAACATCAGAAGGCCAGAAGAATACACTTAACTAATTTGTGCTGTCGACCAAATCAATTGTCACCAGGGGCACGTTGCCACCTACTCCTAGGGCTGAAACAGGGTAACCCCCTTCACAGTCCATGAGGATGTAGGCATGAGTATCATCCACTAGGAGCCTGGCTGGTAGGGCAGAATGCACTACCTTCTCAACAATATCAAAAAAATGTAAACAAAGTTGGACTTTGTTGATCTCAATAGAGAATAAAGGAATCCTTGTTCCTTCAGATGTCAAAGCAATGTGGGAACCCATGGTTCCCAAAATTGTTTGATACCTGACAGTCTATTGATTGATTCAGAATGCTGCAGAGTCTACACCAATCGTCATCATTTTCACAGATCGACTTGCATGACGAAACACGTTAATGAATGTTCTAAGATATTCGCATTTTATAAGGTGCTTAATTCAAAACTGAAAACTCAACAGCATTAAAACTTTCTTGTGAAGTTTAAGTGCCCTAATGTGTTTTTCTAAGAGTTAAACCTTACCAGTAAAAAATTACCAAACGTTGGTTTATTAGCACAATTATTAGTCACACATGCCCATCTTTCTGAAAACGCAAAAGCATGATGACCTAAGAACTGAACTGAGATGTTAATTTTTGCATCCGGGATAAAGAATATAATTTTGTTATTACTCTTGTGCAATGAAGCACTGTATACTCAGTACTTTCCCCAGTTCTGTGAAAAAAATCCACAGGCAAATCACTCGGGTGGGATTCCAACCCACAACCGTTGCATTGCTAGAGCAGATGTCTTACCACTAGACCACCAACCTAGTCCGGTGGCTAGAGGCAGTTCGAATCCTAGGTTTAAGTAGCAGCATGATGACCTACTTTTGCACTCTGTAGTGTATGCTTTTACATAGTGAAGGGCAAGCATGTCACATGATCAATCACTCTCATGCTGACATGCCCCTCTCTTTGTATTTTGCAAAAGTTTGGGGACGCTCGTCTCTATGTGAACATGCAAAATGCAATTACTTAAATGAATGCCCACTTACCAATTAATGTTATTAAGAAATTAAGCATAACTTTGATTAAGCAGCAATTCGGATGGCTTACAACCTTGTTTTACGCCAAGACGTGAAAATAACTTTAAAATGTCGAAAACATGATTTTGACATGCCCTTCCATTCGTGAAAACGGTGACAAAATGTGGTTGGATTGTAGTCCAGCAGTAGGTCTGTGCACTGACTGCATTATTAGGGATAAAGGAATCTGATGGTCTGGATCGTTTCTCTTACCGCTTGAATGTACTTTATGATGGGTGGAGTGCAATGTACTTCGTTGCCCATGAGCGTCGTCAAATAAATTGCTGCTGCCAAAAAATGAGTCTTGAGATCCTCTCCGTTCTCTCTGTGAGAAAAAGAAATCGCTGTGTAAGTGAACATGGGATATCAAAAGAGCATTGTGTTTATGCAGGGAATTTAACAAAAGCCTAAAATACAACAGAGCCACAGTTACTGGACTTCCTGCAGGCACGATTTGTACATGGCCCAATGAAAGAAACATAAAATCTGATAACTTTTATGGAGATTGCAATGCCCGAGTTTTATCAACCTTTGAAATGACGAAATAAAACTTGTTCTGATTTTATTTTTATAACTCTTAAAATTATGCAGAAATTGTGACACAAAATGTAAAACTTCCCATATGACCAGTGCAGTGCAGTATCTCGCCTGGCAGAAAGGCCCTGGAATGTATAAGGTTATTATTATAACTATTATATATATATATTTCTAATGGATGCCTCAATGCCTCACAGTGAACTTGTAGCTCGCAAGCAAAGAAACCCTGTAAACAAGGGTGCTTGCTGTGTGAAGGTGAACTCACTGGTTAAAACCTTCTTCCCTCTATAAATTCTCTGTTCTCTTATGTGCACTGCCAATCACTACTTTACGGACCAGGACCAAGACGTCCCCATTCGAGCCCGACGATAACGGTTAAGTGGCTTGCTCAAGGGCGCAAGTGTCAAGACCAGGACTCGAACCCACACGCTGCTGATCAAAAACACCGGAGCTCGAGTCCGTTGCACTTAACCGCACAACCACGACACACCTTATGTCACTCTTTTTGTAAACAAAGGTTTTGTGGTCTACAGAACAATGAACTTACCCGTGCTTTATGGTGAGCCTTCACATGTGCATTGTGAACGGTACGTTGATGGTGCATTTTATTATGAGAAGGAAAATCAGAGCTGAAGAAGTCTTCCTCAAATCCTCCAAAGAAGTCACTTCCGAACTTGGATCCCATGCTGTCGAAGACTGTGTCAAAGTTTGCAAAGAACTGTTTGAAATTGAACTCCTGTCCCCCACTCTTGCCGCCACCTCCTGCGTTTCCATGGTTACCTTGATTCTCATATTCTCTCCGACCGACTCGATCATAAAGCTTACGTTGATCTGGATCTGATAGTACTTCGTAAGCTGTATGGAGGCAAACCCAACATGGAATTAAATGAATCGGATTGATAATATCTGTACATTACATAATATATTTTCATATTAAATCCAACAAAGTTAGCTTTCATTAGTTGCTAATAATAATAACAATGACAGTTTTTGATAATAAAGGTCATCTTAAAATTTGTACATTAATTCCAATTTATCAAAATCTAGCTTAAATTGCCTGATTGGTGCCTTACATGTGCACAGCTGTGTTATGTACATGTGTGTATAATAATAATAATAAATTGTCGCGTCAGTGCAAAAACGATGTATATCGATTGTGCAACAACATCGTCTCTCTCACGAAAATGCTCCAGACAAAAACGTTGTATCTCTGCGCCTATTGGTTTGGTGTGTGACATTTTCAAACTGCAGAACGTCAATGCTTTTAGGAGATACGTTTTTGCACTGACATGACAATAAGGCTGATCAATGTTATAAGTTTTTATATTCACATTTTTATCCATGTGTTACCTTTTGTAAAGCATCTTGAGGCTTTTCACATAAGATGCTATACAAAATATGTTATCATTATCACATCAATTCATAAAGAAAGTGTATGAAATCAAGTGTAAGATTATGTCACTGTTTTGATATTCTCGTCTCTGCAACTAAATGGGGGGGGGGCGTGAAATAAAGATAATTTTTACCTTTAGCTATTTTAACAAATGTTTCTTCTGCATCCGGATCTTTGTTTTTATCTGGGTGATACTGAACAGCAAGCTTTCTGAACGATTTCTTGATTTCTTTGTCTGTCGCTGTCCGTCTCACTCCAAGAAGTTTGTAGAAATCTTCATCTTTACAGTCTGCAATCTCTACGAGGAGGATGCTGAGGCATACAGCTCCTAGCTGAAGGAAAACTTGATATTGCATCCTCGGATATGACTGTACCTGTGACAGAAACATTTCTATTAAAAGTCTGACAAAATAATGTAATAAACCACAAGGGAAAATGACTGGGTACAATTTACCCAGTCATTTTCCAAAAGATATTGACAAAATAGGGAGATCACTGTCTGATCATATTAATCAGGAGATTATTTAAATTTAAGGTCTAAGGTTCTTGTTCTTGAGGGTTCATAAAAAGTTGTCAGCATTCTAACACTCACTACTAAAATGATAATACAAATCGTACAATTCAAGATTTAAAAATGAAGAGTGTAAATGTTTGAGAAAAAAACCGATTGTCCTTATTTTTGGTCAGTATGATTGTGGGATAAACAAAAACAATATGTTTCAAAAGGTGTTATGTTTTTTGTTCCCACATGAAAGTTGTGGTCAGACAGCATCGTACCAATTAACTATTAAATATTTTCCATCTTAAAAAGGTCAATTGATGTCAAAATACATTTTTTTTACAGTTACATTATTACATCATCATGATTGATAAGCAAAAAGTTCAGGTTTTCTTTTGGTCATAAAACTCCAAATCCACTCCTCAATTACAGAAATGCTGAAACACAATTGTATTACACGGATGACCCTGAAAATTACATACCTAACACATTTTGCTATGCAAGATCAATAATTATTGGAAATAAACACAATAAAACTGTCAAACTCGAAAATTAACGAAACAACTTTTCATTCAACAAAATAATAGTATAATATCATCCTCATAAACTTACCCTCGGCCTCCCAAACAAATTTGTGAACAAATTGAAAGAAATCTGGAAATCTTCCTCGCCTGCTGTTTTCTAAACTATGTCGTTTTTATCTTTCAGAAAAGTAAAATGACACAAAATGCAAGAGAAATGTGCTGTATGCAGCTGATCTATGGCCTACGACGATGTTGGTTGCACCTGTTCCGTCTAAACAAATCAATTAATTAGTCGATGAGCAATGAGGAAAAGGGTACCATACAGAATTACCATACAGAATTTGCACTAAGTCGTCTGCTACACGGGGTCTAACCCCATTGGTTGAATAACACCACGTGGTTTAAAGTTCCATCTAGTTGCTGAACCCACGAGAGAATCTCCGAGATTTTGAGACGATCATAACAAACAAACATGGCAGACGACATGGACGAGGAAAATGGGAGAATGCAGCAAATGGAGGAGGAACGTGAAGATGGGGATGATGTTGAAGAGGTCGACGGAGAGTTAGATGATGAAATTAATCAGGAGGCGGATGAAGAGGCTGATTCTTCACCTGAAGAAGGTGAACGCATCGTTTACTCACTTGTTCTTCCGAATCCTATCGTTACGTTCGTTGCGTTAAATGATACAGCTAGTGTAAGGGCCTACTCGGCTAATCCGTACACGAAAGGTAGCCTATCGGTCGAGTGCTGGGCGTGGGCCTGTGGCGCTGTACTCCTTTTTGAAATGTTGACATCGGTTAGTACGACCGCAGATGTCAAAATTTCTAAAAAGGAGTACAGCGCCCCATGGGCATTGGGGCTAGTAGTACAAACAATGCTTTTTTTTACATTTGGACATTATGATTATTCATCACATAACAATCCAAATGTTAAAAAGCGTTGTTGGGTCCTGCTCCTGGGTTACGTAGCCCCATTAGTGCCAATAGACGATGTGACCTCTGACGCGCATGTCGCTGGGCAAAACCTTTGTGTACTGACAGCCAGCTATAAAGGACACGCAATGTTACCATGAGCACGCGTCTTCTTGCCCGGCGGAAACGAGTGTTTTGTCAACAGAGGGCGGTTTGAATGTAAACAGAGGTCACATCGTCTATACTCTGGACTTCCAAGTCCAGAGTATTGGCTCTATTAATGGGGCTAGGTCCTGGGCTGGGGCGCTGTACTCCTTTTAATTTTTTGTTGACATCTTCGGTCGTACAAGCCGATGTCAAATTTCAAAAAGGAGTACAGCGCCCCAGTTACTGGGTCTCGTTGGGTCCAGTGAAAACACATGAAATTCTTTTCTGTTGTACCTCAGTATATACTTACTCTGCGGCAGTAGAGTAGAATGGTCTCCTGAATTCCGAAATCTACTCTGTGGCAGTAGAACATAGCAAGACAAGTTCTCAAAGAGCAAAAATGTACACAGCAAAGTAGATATACATCATCATGTACATAGGGTGTTACCACAAGCCAAATACACACTGATATCCACCATGCAATGCCTCAAATACTTACTTTACTGTGTCTGACCTGATACGTCTTTATATATTTTTCTGAAACATTTTTTTTTCTCCAATAAAGTGTATTTTTTCAGAAATATTTATCACTAAATAAACCACAGCCATGGTCCCGTTGAATTGCACCCAAAAAACAAAATGATTTTGATTTGGTCATGTTGGGGCACAGCATCATTAATCTTTCTAGACACAAACCATAGGCATAAAAGGCCATTTGTTGATTTCATGTTTGTTGAGTCCTCTTTTCATGCTTTTATGTCCATATAGTGCTATTTATCTTCAAGCAAACTTGAATCCTCGTTCCTGATTGATCGATCCGTAGCAACAAGAGGTGTGATATATCACATGGCCCATATCAAACCCTGGGTATTGCCCTGTTCTAACTTCTATTATAAGTTAAGTATATTTAAAACATACTGTTCCAAACATCGTGTACATTTTTTTCTGCTCGTCAAGTTTGCTTGAAGATAAGTTTGTTATCACACGAGCTCGTGGAATACAGAAAATGTAGCCGTCTGCATACTGTATTGGAACGTATTGTTTATTGGCCTCATTTTTTGACCCTAGCAGAGTCTTTGTTTAAGGCTAAAAGAGAAAGACTCTGCTAGGGTCGAAAAGTAAGTCCATTAACAATTTTGTTTGCATTGATACCACAGGTCATTTTGATTGGTAAGCAGTTTTTTATAGTTTTTTTCTTTTATTAGATGATCTTCCCGTCAAGGGAACTCAGCAAACTCCCACAAGGGGATATAGACAACAAGCTTGCAACAGCCAATCTCTCTCATACAAACATTGGTTTAACGTCTATGATTATGAATTGCACAATCAAGAAATTGTGATTCAGTAACTAGACGACAATTTGTATTTATTGTCCAAACCAACAACGGATGAACCGCCAATTCTAGTCATTGTGAAATCATCGATTAGCTTGGTAGGATTTGAACCCACAACCTTGTGATTGCAAGTCATGCAGTCTAACCACTGGACTACAGTGACCCCTATTTGCAACAGCTAATTCTGTTTTTCAGATTTTGTTTTTAATAGATTGTATTTTTGTTGTTTTATGTCGGATGACCTTATAAAAAATTGTTTTGCTCTTCTTTCACATGAACAGATGATGATAACAATGAGGGTCTTTTAAGACACCTTCGTCTCCACATCAGAGGAAGATTAGACCCTGACAGAGTCAAAAAAAGACCAACAAAAATCACTTATGACGCATCACTTCCCACTGCCCATTCAGTAAGTATCTATGCTTCAGGCAGCGACAATTGTAGCAGTTAATTTGAACACTTGATGAAGAATCTTTCAACCTTGTACAGTTTGTATTGATTCTGTGATTGGCACTATTTATATATCCTGTATTGCATGCATTCATTACCAGGGATGACAGAATTCTTAGCAAAGTATTTTGAACAATTTATGGATTTTTAAATTCACATTTAAAGGCAGTGGACACTATTGGTAATTACTCAAAATATTTTTTAGCATAAAACCTAACTTGGTAACAAGTATTGGGGAGAGGTTGATAGTATAAAACATTGTGAGAAACGGCTCCCTCTGAAGTGGAGTAGTTTTCGAGAAAGAAGTAATTTTCCACGAATTTGATTTCGAGACCTCAAAATTAGATGAGATTTTTTAGATGAGATTTTTTCAGGGCCTATGTCATCAAAAATACCTCAAGTTGGAAGTCAACAACCCCCAGGTTACAATTGGGCAACATTTTTACACTCTACCCCTTTTATTGGGCTCTCAAATCTGTCTAATATAGGATATTTTGAGGGCCTACAAAATATTCATGAGCTCGACGCTCTGTTTTCTCCATATTTAGTGGGGTGCATCCCTATGAGGTTCGTGGAGACAATAGCGGATCAAACCTCATATAGTTCTAGGGCTAGGAGTACATGACCCCACCACTGACACACCCATTCTCCCTGGGCCCCCCCACTTGGAAGCAATGCCCCCCCTGTGCCCCCCCCCCCACGAAAAATTCCTAGCTACGCCGCTGGTTAGAAGAAGCACAACTTTTGGCAAATTTACAACACAATTCTTCTCTCATGTGGGACATAAATTATAAGCAACAAGTAAAAAGAGCATCATCATAATTGGGGGGAGGGGATCTGCCACATATCGGACATGGTATAACATTTGTAATTGTCAAAGACTGGTAACACTGGTAACCTCATGTTATGTGACCCAACTTATCTTAATATGGAAAAACTGTGAAAGTTCATCAGAGTCACAATAAAATAGTGGAAAAAAAACCTTTTCACTATTAGTTATTTGCAAATCTGCCATAATTATTTTTTTGCAATCTTACCAATGTTGCGCACATTAATTCAACAAGTCTGTTAAATTAAACTGCAGCTCTCATTTTCTCCCTGCTAGTACCTTGGTAATGATCTTGAAGACTACAGTGGAAGGACAGTCTTAGACGATGACAGTTATGTGTCGTTGCCGCTTCTGCATCTTCCAGGAGTTATCCTTGTCCCTGGACAGACCCTTCCTCTTCATCTCTTCAATCAGAGGATCATATCTATGATGAAACACGTCATACAGAATAATCGTACATTTGGTATGATACATGATAAGTAAGTATTGGTTAGAAATTTCTCTTAAATATTTCTCTTAAATAAGAAACAATGTCAACCAAATTGGAAGTGGTAGAGTAGTTGTTTTAACCACTTCAAGTCAGATGACGTGTATGTAGTAAACGCCAAACTTTTCCAAACTGGCCTATGGTGGACGTTTATAAACGCCAGGAAGAACTTTGGAGTTCCCTTTTTTTTTGGTCAGTTGGATGGCTGACATGTATATTCACCCAGACACTCCAGTGTGTAGCATTCACAGGTAGCACCTATAGTGCTATGCCTTATTTCACTGATACAAAGAGCCCTGGACAGATGGTACTGGAAATCTTGCTCAAAATCTCCCTTTTTCCAGGGATTATTGTGTTATCCCGATTCCCAACCTTTGTCCTTTTGTTATTAAGAGGAGGATTGCAAGAATTGACACGCTGCCACCGTTGTTTTTCATTGTATTTGGCTCAATGGGAGGTAAGTCCGGTTGGTCTGAGATTCCAGCATACCATGGCAGATTATGGACCGTGGTTTATGGCTGAGGTTTTGCGATTCACGGTGAACGCATACTCAAATTTCTCTTAAGAGAGCAACAAATCCCGGTGCTTTTTATTAAAACTTTTGTTGTCAAGTCTGGGTTTCATTGGGACAACAATATTCTCAAAGAATTGTTTTTACCCCGGACGCTTTGAAAAGTTAAGAAAAATATTATCAGCAGAGGCACGGTAATTTTTTGTTGATATGGATGTGAAGTGGTTAATCTGCCCACTGTCTGACCCTTAAGTATCGTCCACTGTGGTTTTGAATGATTAACTGTGTCAGCCTACAATGTGATATCATGTTGAGAATGCATCTGCTCAGTCAACCCTCTTACTGTCTGACTATCAGGCATGATATTTTTCCTACTTTAATCTGATTTCTGATTTTGTTGCCTTTAGAAGTATCTGAATTTTTTTTATTATAATAGCCTTACAAGTCTATTAAAGTCTATATCATATGTACATGTTAGCCAGCCCTTGTACTCAATAAAATATTCCTACTTCTTTTCCAAGGGCCGAATATCATGCCTGCTTTTCAATCATCCATTGTTTGTTATATTGTTATTTTGAATGATATGTAATCTATAGGCAGCCTGTAATAGGATATCAAGTGGTGAATACTTCTTGACAGTCAACCCTCGTACTGCTACTGTCTGACCATTAAATATCATCTACATGGTTTGGATGGTGTATTATGCCAGTCTGCAATGATATCATGTGGTGAATGTATACATGCACAGTTGTGCCACCATACACAACCCAAGCAGTTGAATGGTTTTAAACAATGGTTGGTCAACTTGCTGGAAAATTGTACGAAGAGTAAGAGGGTTAATTTTGTTGTTGTTGTCTCAAATGCAGGTCATATTTACTTTGAATTAATTGCATAGTGTATTGAATCAATCCAAATATGCCATTTGCTAGTTGAATTTAAATAATGTCTGGTACAATGAATTGCTTCACAAGTTACCGATTAAATTAGAATTCCTCAGACTACCGAGACAGTTGCTATGTCACATGATTCGGGGCAAGCTTTTGCGTAGTTACATAAGAGATGGCAAACACCCGCACACAATTTTGAATGAATGTGTACGGCACAATGGTACCAGGGTTTGCTCATCTGGAGGTTGCCATACAAAAGCTTGCCCCAAACAATTTGAAATAACAACTGTCTCTATCATCTGAGGAATTCAAACTTGAGCGTTAACTTGCGAATAAGCAAATCATTGTACCAGACTTAATTCAAATCTAACTCGCAAATGGCTTATTCACATCGCACACTTTTCTAAATTTATTATTTCTATTTGTCTATCTCGGTTAGCCCTAGCAGTCACTTGAGTTAGAAGATAAAGACAATAGATTACTGATACTGAAACCAAAGTTCCCTTTTCAATCCTTTCAGTTGTCAGAGCTTGGACCTTTGCTTTCAGAGCAAGAAGCTGATCTTCCTAATAAGTATCTGATTACCATGTGTTTCCCTTCAGTCATAACAGGCAACCAGGCAACGATGAAAGCCCAGCTAATATTGGCACGACGGCAGAGATATTTAGTGCTAAGGAAGAGGAGGACAGCGGTGTAGAGACGATGAGAATTAAAGCAACAGGAAGGCAGCGCTTCCAAATAATGGAAACAAGAAGACAAGCAGATGGGTTAGTTGATCTTTAAAAATATGTAGAATCATAGTTTTGTTATCATTGTATATCTTTTAAGAACTGAGAAGTCCCCCGAATTCCGAATATGCTACTCCACGGCAGTAGAATAAAAAGCAAGACAAGTTCTCAAAGAACAAAATCTACCTAGCAAGTAGATATACACATGGTGTTACCGCAAACCAAATATATATTGATACATCACCATGCAATACCTCAAATTCCATATTGTATGTCTCATTGTGAACAGTTTGTTTAAATAACTGAAGGGTCGGAAGTAACTGTTACTAGTAAACTTGTAGGTACAACTATGTGTAAATCTCATTGTTGTGGTCTTGATGTTTCGAACAGGATACTCTGCTTGTCTTCTTCCATTCTCCTGAAGACGAACAGAGTGGAGACAAAAACAATGGGTCTTTTCAGAGCCAACACTCTTCCCAAAAGAGATGTACATGCAAGACCAAAACAACATCTCTTTTCAGAGCCAACACTTGATACTGCCATAAGAGATTTAGTGGTTGTAACTGCAAGTTTACTAGTAATAGCTACTTCCTATTATCTACACCATGCAACGTTTCAAATATCATTTACAGAAGGGGTTCCTTTTTAATTTATAAAATTAAAAATCAATTACAAAATATAGGCTGTGAATATCACACATAGCTTTCCTGTATCTGAAGAAGTTAAACCTGTTATTTTGCATAGGGTATACAAGTGCAAAAGAGCAAAAAGAGAAAGGTGTGATACGTTTCAATAAACGTTTTTTGGTTGAGTACACTCTGTATTTCCTTTCCAGCATCCTTATTGGTAGGGTTCGTATCATCACTGAAATTGAGCTTCCCGATCCTCTAGAGGGCGCTAGATGCTTGTCCCACGATAGATTCAGACTGATTCCTCCTCTGAGGCAAGCGAAGGGTGTAGAGAGAGACATGGCTTGGTTGAAACAGAGGAGGAAGCGATATCTGAGACCTGCTCAATGGACTTGGATTCCGCCTTGGGTTTATGAGATGTATGATGCTGTGAGTATTGGTCTTCTATCACTCATTAAAACACATTCAAGGCTCTGTATACGTTTGGTAATGACTCTGAAAATTAATGGCAATAAAAACTTACTTGGTAAGAAATACAGAAGCTTTGAATAGTATAATGCATTTTGAGAAACGTTTCACTTCGAAGTACTGCGGTTATGGAGAAAGATATCAATTTTTCTCCCAAAAATTTGAATCTGAGAAGCGTTACTGCAGTAACACTTCTCAGATTATGTATTCAAATTGCAGATTATTCTTCCTGCGTGGACAAACCGCTCCAGATTTTCGGCAATATCTCAAAAACGCTACCACCTTTTGAAATGAAATTTTTACGGGTTAGTTTAATGGTACATATCTACAACTATATAGGATTGAAACATACAGTGGGTTCCAATTACCAAACGTATACAATCCCTTTAAAGATGTGCAAACAAGTTGTTCAGGGTTTGGGGTGAATTATTAAGTCTTGTAGATTGAACAAGAAGTCATAAGGAGCAGGGTTAGTAAATTGTGGTAAGGCTTTGGCAAATTGTATCAGGAATGACCGTTCATCAATTTGTTGGAATGTGGTGTGTTGTAGTTTGGGAGGTGGTGCAATGGAAGGATTTGCCATCTTAAATAGGGATCGTCGTTGGCATTAAAGTTGCGTGGCCTGATTTTCGCCTGAAGAAATTTGTTTTTCAGAATTATTTCTCTGAACGAATTTTTTCAGATGATGCTGTTTCAAAACGAGCAACTTTGCAAAACCTTTTCGCATGCCACAGACAATGCACAAAATACATGTAACATGCAAAATTGTTTATGATGGACTTGAGATAATGTCAGGATTTTGACAATAATTCATTTTTTGTTTTTAATTAACAACCACTTAACATTGTCATTCTTTTGTGCAATACCTCAAATGAAAGCTATCAAATTGTTATCTGTTAACTGTTTGATTACTTGTCTTTTGTTTTGACTACTTTTTAATCTGTATTTCTTAATAAATTCTGTTTTTTTAATTGTACAATTGTGATGTCTAGCTATGTGACATGGAAAGCATTTTTTTAAAATAATTGTTATTATTGTTGTTAATATTAACTTTCTTGAATCTATAAAATAGCTATTTAAAATTTAAGTCTAACTTTTCGGGTCAAATAGACCAAAAATTAGACCTGACATCTTAATATATCTTAAAGATTGTTTTTAAGAACTAAAAGCACACTGAAAAGTGACGAATTACAAATTATTTGAACCTTCCCTCAAGGGGTTCGGTCATTATTAAAAGATTTTGATTTTGATTTGAATTTAATTTACCATGTAGTGTCATTTAAACTGACCTTTGACCTATTTGTAAACCTAGGAAGTATTGATGCTACATATTAAAACAGAACTGAAGAGCTGGTATGAAGACTCTGTTAAATTTGAAACAGTTCCATCAAAACCCTCAGGTAGGAATTCTTGACAACATTTGCATTTTCTAAATTATTGTTACTATGTTTTATCAGTTAAATACTATATGAGTAGTAATTTTGTGTTTGAGTAAAACTAAAACATGAACAATTTCTGAATCTTAATGTACAAATAATTTCTTTGTTGTTTTATTTATGATTCAACAAGAATCACTAACTTCAGTTTCCTTTGTACTGCTCAACTAAAACTTTCTCCACACACTGTACATTCATTCACAATGCTAGCACATTACTTTTGCCAAATTACATGCAAAAACCTCCTCAAAAATAGTTAAAATTTTATATTGTTTTTAACAAAATGTTTAAAGTCCCTTTTTTTTCGGTAGATTTTTCCTTCTGGGTGGCAAGTAATCTTCCTCTAGATGATTCACAGAGACTTAAACTTCTAGAAATCAACTGTCCAGTTCAGAGATTACGTCGTGAGCTTGACATTCTTAGAAAGGTTGGTTTGGTGGTTTTATTTTCTCCCATAATATCTCCAGTATTTCATGATTTTACTAAACTGTAAGGAATAATTAATTTCACACTTTTATCTGACATCAGAATTTGTTTATGTCGGCATAGTAAACAAAATGCTTTAATTTTCTAATGATATCAATACATTATGCTTATTGAACTACTTGTATGGTGCTGGAGATACTGTTCCCAAAAGCTCCTTGAAATCTGTAATTCCAGGGCTAACTGAAAGCCGGAGATGCCATCATTTCAACATACCTCCTAAAATTAAGATCCTAAATTCAGGTCTTTTTATCAGCAGTGAGTGTCACTCCTGTAACTTGTTGAAATTTGTAAACTGTTTCTCTTGTAATATTTTACTGTCTTTTTTCCTTTTTAAGTTAAGCCTATATGTTCCTTGTGTTTTCTTTTCTAGAGTTAAGTTGTTTTTTTCTTGTTAAGTGACGTATAATGTTTAAGTGATTCTCTACAATGAATGTTGTTTGTTATAAAGGAATTATACAGGATCTGTAAGGATAACAAATCATCATTGTTTAATTTTAGTCTGAAAGCTCACTGATTATGAAGGTATACTAAACCCGCATTTTTTGTGAAATATTTGCCTCTGAAATGAAGTCTTATTCGACAAAACTTTATCTGAAAACCTTAAAAAACGCAACACCTGATTTTGATTATAACAACCGAAATAAAAGACAATGTGTTTACATGTCTATGCTGAAAAATGTGCATGGTTTTTCACTATTTTCACTTTGGTCAAAATTTTTGTTTTGATTTTATGATTTCAAATGATACAGAACGGACTACTGAAGACATTTTATCTGTGCGGACTCAGTAAATAAGCCATAGTTTTGAATATCTTGAGAGTTTTAGGAGTTTGAATTTTGGGTCCAAAATCATATAAATTCACCATGCCGGCATGGTCAAATTTTCAGATTTTGAGGCAATTTTTTTTTTTGATTTTATGGTTTCAAATGATACAGAACGGACTACTGAAGACATTTTATCTGTGCGGACTCAGTAAATAAGCCATAGTTTGAGATATCTTGAGAGTTTTAGGAGTTTGAATTTTGGGTCCAAAATCATAAAAATTCATCATGCTGGCATGGTCAAATTTTCAGATTTTGGTCAAAATGTTCGTTTTGATTTTTAGGTTTCAAATGATACAGAACGGACTACTGAAGACATTTTATCTGTGCGGACTCAGTAAATAAGCCATAGTTTGAGATATCTTTAGAGTTTTAGGAGTTTGAATTTTGGGTCCAAAATCATAAAAGTTCACCATGCCGGCATGGTCAAATTTTCAGATTTTGGGTCAATTTTTGTTTGTTTTGATTTTATGGTTTCAAATGATACAGAACGGACTACTGAAGACATTTTATCTGTGCGGACTCAGTAAATAAGCCATAGTTTTGAATATCTTTAGAGTTTTAGGAGTTTGAATTTTGGGTCCAAAATCATATAAATTCACCATGCCGGCATGGTCAAATTTTCAGATTTTGAGGCAATTTTTTTTTTTGATTTTATGGTTTCAAATGATACAGAACGGACTACTGAAGACATTTTATCTGTGCGGACTCAGCAAATAAGCCATAGTTTGAGATATCTTGAGAGTTTTAGGAGTTTGAATTTTGGGTCCAAAATCATAAAAATTCATCATGCCGGCATGGTCAAATTTTCAGATTTTGGTGAAAATGTTTGTTTTGATTTTTAGGTTTCAAATGATACAGAACGGACTACTGGAGACACTTTATCTGTGCGGACTCAGTAAATAAGCCATAGTTTGAGATATCTTGAGAGTTTAAGGAGTTTGAATTTTGGGTCCAAAATCATAAAAATTCACCATGCCGGCATGGTCAAATTTTCAGATTTTGGGTCAATTTTTTTTCTTCTGATTTTATGGTTTCAAATGATACAGAACGGACTACTGAAGACATTTTATCTGTGCGGACTCAGTAAATAAGCCATAGTTTGAGATATCTTTAGAGTTTTAGGAGTTTGAATTTTGGGTCCAAAATCATAAAAATTCACCATGCCGGCATGGTCAAATTTTCAGATTTTGGTGAAAATATTTGTTTTGATTTATAGGTTTCAAATGATACAGAACGGACTACTGAAGACATTTTATCTGTGCGGACTCAGCAAATAAGCCATAGTTTGAGATATCTTGAGAGTTTTAGGAGTTTGAATTTTGGGTCCAAAATCATAAAAATTCACCATGCCGGCATGGTCAAATTTTCAGATTTTGGGTCAATTTTTGTTTGTTTTGATTTTATGGTTTCAAATGATACAGAACGGACTACTGAAGACATTTTATCTGTGCGGACTCAGTAAATAAGCCATAGTTTTGAATATCTTGAGAGTTTAGGAGTTTGAATTTTGGGTCCAAAATCATAAAAATTCACCATACCGGCATGGTCAAATTTTCAGATTTTGGGTCAATTTTTATTTTTTTATTTTATGGTTTCAAATGATACAGAACGGACTACTGAAGACATTTTATCTGTGCGGACTCAGTAAATAAGCCATAGTTTGAGATATCTTGAGAGTTTTAAGAGTTTGAATTTTGGGTCCAAAATCATAAAAATTCACCATGCCGGCATGGTCAAATTTTCAGATTTTGAGTCATTTTTTGTTGTTGATTTTATGGTTTCAAATGATACAGAACGGACTACTGAAGACATTTTATCTGTGCGGACTCTGTAAATAAGCCATAGTTTGAGATATCTTGAAGGTTTTAGGAGTTTGAATTTTGGTCCAAAATCATAAAAGTTCACCATGCCGGCATGGTCAAATTTTCAGATTTTGGTCAAAATGTTCGTTTTGATTTTTAGGTTTCAAATGATACAGAACGGACTACTGAAGACATTTTATCTGTGCGGACTCAGTAAATAAGCCATAGTTTGAGATATCTTTAGAGTTTTAGGAGTTTGAATTTTGGGTCCAAAATCATAAAAATTCACCATGCCGGCATGGTCAAATTTTCAGATTTTGGGTCAATTTTTGTTTGTTTTGATTTTATGGTTTCAAATGATACAGAACGGACTACTGAAGACATTTTATCTGTGCGGACTCAGTAAATAAGCCATAGTTTTGAATATCTTGAGAGTTTAGGAGTTTGAATTTTGGGTCCAAAATCATAAAAATTCACCATACCGGCATGGTCAAATTTTCAGATTTTGGGTCAATTTTTATTTTTTTATTTTATGGTTTCAAATGATACAGAACGGACTACTGAAGACATTTTATCTGTGCGGACTCAGTAAATAAGCCATAGTTTTGAATATCTTGAGAGTTTAGGAGTTTGAATTTTGGGTCCAAAATCATAAAAATTCACCATACGGGCATGGTCAAATTTTCAGATTTTGGGTCAATTTTTATTTTTTCATTTTATGGTTTCAAATGATACAGAACGGACTACTGAAGACATTTTATCTGTGCGGACTCTGTAAATAAGCCATAGTTTGAGATATCTTGAGAGTTTTAAGAGTTTGAATTTTGGGTCCAAAATCATAAAAATTCACCATGCCGGCATGGTCAAATTTTCAGATTTTGAGTCATTTTTTGTTATTGATTTTATGGTTTCAAATGATACAGAATGGACTACTGAAGACATTTTATCTGTGCGGAATCAGTAAATAAGCCATAGTTTGAGATATCTTGAAGGTTTTAGGAGTTTGAATTTTGGGTCCAAAATCATAAAAATTCACCATGCCGGCATGGTCAAATTTTCAGATTTTGGTCAAAATGTTCGTTTTGATTTATAGGTTTCAAATGATACAGAACGGACTACTGAAGACATTTTATCTGTGCGGACTCAGTAAATAAGCCATAGTTTGAGATATCTTTAGAGTTTTAGGAGTTTGAATTTTGGGTCCAAAATCATAAAAATTCACCATGCCGGCATGGTCAAATTTTCAGATTTTGGGTCAATTTTTGTTTGTTTTGATTTTATGGTTTCAAATGATACAGAACGGACTACTGAAGACATTTTATCTGTGCGGACTCAGTAACTAAGCCATAGTTTTGAATATCTTGAGAGTTTAGGAGTTTGAATTTTGGGTCCAAAATCATAAAAATTCACCATACCGGCATGGTCAAATTTTCAGATTTGGGTCAATTTTTATTTTTTTTATTTTATGGTTTCAAATGATACAGGTCAAACTACTGAAGACATTTTATCTGTGCGGACTCAGTAAATAAACCATAGTTTGAGATATCTTGAGAGTTTTAAGAGTTTGAATTTTGGGTCCAAAATCATAAAAATTCACCATGCCGGCATGGTCAAATTTTCAGATTTTGGTGAAAATTTTTGTTTTGATTTATATGTTTCAAATGATATAGAACGGACTACTGAAGACATTTTATTTGTGCGGACTCAGTAAATAAGCCATAGTTTGAGATATCTTTAGAGTTAGATTTTGAGGCAAAATTTTTGTATTGATTTATAGGTTTCAAATGATACAGAACGGACTACTGAAAACATTATATCTGTGCGGACTCAGTAAATAAGCCATAGTTTGAGATATCTTTAGAGTTTTAGGAGTTTGAATTTTGGGTCCAAAATCACAAAAATTCACCATGCCGGCATGGTCAAATTTTCAGATTTTGGTGAAAATATTTGTTTTGATTTATAGGTTTCAAATGATACAGAACGGACTACTGAAGACATTTTATCTGTGCGGACTCAGTAAATAAGCCATAGTTTGAGATATCTTTAGAGTTTTAGGAGTTTGAATTTTGGGTCCAAAATCATAAAAATTCACCTTGCCGGCATGGTCAAATTTTCAGATATTGAGTAGAAATGTTTTGTTTTGATTTTATGGTTTCAAATGATACAGAACGGACTACTGAAGACATTTAATCTGTGCGGACTCAGTAAATAAGCCATAGTTTGAGATATCTTTAGAGTTTTAAGAGTTTGAATTTTGGGTCCAAAATCATAAAAATTCACCATGCCGGCATGGTCAAATTTTCAGATTTTGGTGAAAATTTTTGTTTTGATTTATATGTTTCAAATGATATAGAACGGACTACTGAAGACATTTTATTTGTGCGGACTCAGTAAATAAGCCATAGTTTGAGATATCTTTAGAGTTTTAGGAGTTTGAATTTTGGGTCCAAAATCATAAAAATTCACCGTGCCGGTATGGTCAAATTTTCAGATTTTGAGGCAAAATTTTTGTTTTGATTTATAGGTTTCAAATGATACAGAACGGACTACTGAAGACATTTTATCTGTGCGGACTCAGTAAATAAGCCATAGTTTGAGATATCTTTAGAGTTTTAGGAGTTTGAATTTTGGGTCCAAAATCACAAAAATTCACCATGCCGGCATGGTCAAATTTTCAGATTTTGGTGAAAATATTTGTTTTGATTTATAGGTTTCAAATGATACAGAACGGACTACTGAAGACATTTTATCTGTGCGGACTCAGTAAATAAGCCATAGTTTGAGATATCTTTAGAGTTTTAGGAGTTTGAATTTTGGGTCCAAAATCATAAAAATTCACCTTGCCGGCATGGTCAAATTTTCAGATATTGAGTAGAAATGTTTTGTTTTGATTTTATGGTTTCAAATGATACAGAACGGACTACTGAAGACATTTAATCTGTGCGGACTCAGTAAATAAGCCATAGTTTTAAATATCTTGAGAGTTTTAGGAGTTCGAATTTTGGGTCAAAAATCATAAAATTTTACCATGCCGGTAAGGATAACAAATCATCATTGTTTAATTTTAGTCTGAAAGTTTACTGATTATGAAGGTCATACTAGAACCCCCTATTTTTTGTGAAATATTTGCCTCTGAAATGAAGTCTTATTCGACAAAACTCTATCTGAAAACCTTAAAAAACGCAACACCTGATTTTGATTATAACAACCAAAATAAAAGACAATGTGTTTACATGTATATGCTGACAAGTGTGCATGGTTTTTCACTATTTTCTCCTGACTCACACAACTGATTAAGCCCAAATTTTCACAGGTTTGTTATTTCATTATATGGTTAATAACACAAAACATGAACACTGTCTGCGACTGTTTTGTCAGCTCTACCAATCCTGTATAATACCTTTAAGTGACAGATCATTATTTCAATTTGTAACTAGAATGGTTTGAAAAGAAAGAGTGAATGTACATTAAAGTTCGGAGCTTGAATTGGGGGAAAATACCACAAGACCACTGGGCTTGTTGCTCAAAATGTTCACTGAACCAGAATTGCTTTTACAAGACCAAAAAATCTTCCTGACACAATTTAACATGCATTTAACTGTTTTCATTTCTCATTTGTCTTCATGGTATTTGACTCAATAGAATTGAAAGGTATTTCATCAAACTCAAAGTCAACATTTGAACACAATTTGTTTTTGTTCGAGATATGAGGCTTACACACATTGAGGTTATATTATTCAATTGAAAAACACAAGACCTCTGGACTTGTCCGGTCATGAGTTTACTGGCCTGACCCTAAAACCACTGGCCTCGGGCCTGTGGTCCAGTGTAAAATTCGAGCTCTGAAGTGGTTTTCAAAGTTCTCCACATTCTGTCTATGTCGCACAGATTGAGAGTACTACCTTCCGAGACCTCTTATCCACCCTTCCTGATAATGATTTTTGTCCCTGCACACTTTCACTGGATACAGAATCAAAGATGCTCAAATTTGTCTTATTTTTGTGTATTTCTTCTACAGTGTACATTGCTCCATTGCACTGAATGTGGACTGGATATTGCTAACAAGAGTGATGTCTTCAGGTGAGAGTCTAGAGACAACATGCAGTAGACATAGGCGTACGACCCAGGGGGTGGGGAGGGGGGCAACTGCCCCTACAAATTTGGGCAAAACAGTCGGGAAAATTAGGGCACAGCCGAAGAAGAAGAACAAATTAGACAGAGAGAAGCAAAAAATACTCTTTACCCATTGGAGATTGGTTCTCATGTTTTTATTTGTGTCAAATCTCGGGCAAATCAACCACTCTGCCCCCCTTAACCAAAGATCAGTCCCCATGCACCCATAGTAGCAGGACTTCATTGGTATAATAGTCTGTTTTTACAAACAGTTATTTGTGTTGAATGTTTCACATTACATCCACCAATCACTTCCCCAACTGCCAAATGAATCCAAAATAATATATATATTTTTAAACAGAGATAGAGCTCTGCTCATGGTATGGTAATGGATGTTGTGTTGATTTTACTGAAAGAAATTCTGCAACTTTTGTCCTCTTGACCTAGTAGGGATTTGTAAGATGAAATTTGCTAGCTGTTGTACAGGTTTGTCCAAAGTGTCACCAATCTTGAAGTAGTAAATACAGTGGTATTTTTCGTATTCTCTGTCATTATGAATAGAGCATGCGAGTATTCAAACATTGGGATCCATTAAAGTGTGTGATTTTGCTTCCTCCATGCGTTAAAGCAATGTAAGTGGGACCAAAGTGGTCCCAAGAAATGTTTGAATACACGCGAGACTTGTACGGTCTATTGGTACTTAATTGATCATGCATCTGTCCCGTCGTCCTTCACTGCATTACAGCTAACATTCTAGTTGCGTATGAATCTTGCCAACCCCTTAGGTGATGCTCTTTGGTAAACGATGCAAAGTGGATGCTTATGGACTGCCCCTATACACGATTTGAGATAATTTTGTTTTCTCTTTTCCATTTTTAGCATGTCTTTGGATGGTCCAATGGCAGCGTATGTCAACCCTGCTGGTTATGTCCATGATACGCTTACCTTGTACAGCGCTCATAATTTGAACTTAGTCGGTAGACCCACCAAGGAAAATAGCTGGTTCCCAGGGTGAGTACCGTTCAGTGTCTGTCTGTCAGTGCATACCGGTACATGCCTGAAGACCGGAAGCTGTATAGACTAATAAGCGTAGTTTATAAATTGAAATACGCTTTTTAATTGAGTGCCCATTGTATGCTGAGTTAAAGGTAGGGTCATAACATAGTATTAAGTACTCCAGAAAATTAATAACCATAAAAACTTACTTGGTGCGAAGCACTGCAGCTGTTGATAGTATGAACGATTTTGAGAAAGGATTCACTTCGAAGTAATGTGGTTTGGATATAATCATTCACCTAGAAACATTTGAATCTGAGAAACGATTCTTGCATGAATCGTGTCTCGATTTTCTGAGGGTTGGTGTCCGTTCACGAATGCTGCGGCCAGAGATGCTGTTGTTACCCGGTGTCACCTCGCTAAACATGGATGGATTGGACATTCCTGTGAAAATACCCTTTCAGTTTTTTGCTGTTTTCTCAGCAAGTGGACCCTCTCAGCTGAAACTTTCACATGTGACTTTTACTGTATCTTTCTTGATCATTTTGCCTATATATCAGTAGTACGGTGACTAAAACCAAGCTGTGACCATATGTTTAAAACAACAAAATGTTCACTAAAATGTTTAAATTAGTTAATGTCTTCACAAGAATGACTTATGATGAAAATGTTTTGTTCCTCTTGTCCTTATGCCAAATAAGTGGCCGCTGTCAGGTTTTTTTTGTCGGTTGTTTATGCCTCGAAATTTGTTTGATTACATATCTAGGTATGCCTGGACCATTCTGCAATGTCGACACTGTACCAACCACATGGGGTGGAAATTCACAGCTGTCAAGCGTAAACTCAAACCGGAGATGTTCTGGGGACTGACGAGGTCTGCCGTACAGCCAGGATTCAAAGATACACAGGATCAGCTGCATCTCATATGACCATCTTCTCTTAGATGTGGTTTTTGTCTTATCGTCGAAACCTTCACCCAAACTGTTAATAATTATTTGAAAAACAAGCTATTCAGTGTCACACAAATCAAAGCGTACAACCATGTCAATAATATTAATAATAATAATAATACTCAGATCTTAAAAGGGCTTTTCTCACCCGAAAGAAGTCCCAAAGCGCTCATTATATTTTTTGTACACATGTATGAAGAGCTATGTTTAGAATAATAAGACCCATTTACATGTTTTGTTCACATGTTGCATCTTGTAACAGTTTATAGGGTGATGTGACGCAAACTTACTGCAGCCTACCATGCCAGAAACACTAGGCAAACCCCATGTGTTATCGATAAGTGTACTGGTTTTTTACATGAATTACACAACACATTGGACCAAAGGCTTTGCGTCCCATTCGAAGGACGAAGCAATAATGGTTAAGTGTCTTGCTCAAGGACGCAAGTATCAAGACCGGGACTTGAACCCACACTCTGCTGATCAGAAACACCAGAGCTTGAGTCCAGTGCGCTTGACCGCTCGGCCGCGACTTGCCAACAATGACAACATGAAGTCTCTACTGGTTTAGGCAAGTGGGTGGCTAAGGGAGGAATGCAAAGTTAAACAAGCTATGACTCAAGTTTAGCTTCAATGTTTTCCTTGGTTATTCGTGGTTACACCTTGTTTAATTCTGCATTTCTTCCTAACAAAACTAACTACTAATGTCACCAGTCAATCACCTTTTATGAATTGATAGACAGGATTTGCCCTTGGTTTTTTTCCAGTGACAGGCCAGTAGGTCCATTTAGCTTGTCATTTCACTGGTCTGCTAGTTTTCTCACAGGTCCATATTTTAAGGTTTCCTTGCAACTTGGTAATTAGCATGAGACTTGTTATTTGAACTAATATGTGCAATCAGTGGTTTACATGTAGCAGTGGAAAGCAGTTAACTAGCCAGCCGGACTAGTTGGACATCATTTTGAATGGACCTCTGTTTTTTTAACCGGCATTTGATCATAAAGTAGACCTCAGTAAGGGAGAACACTGATATGATAGGCATGATTAAAACAATTGCTTTAGGTGTGGGGTTCATAAAAGATATTTACTTTGGCTTGCGGTAACACCATGTGTATATCTATTTTGCTGTGTAGATTTTTGATCTTTGAGATCTTGTCTTTCTATGTAGTCTACTGCAGCGGAGTAGATTAGGGAATTCGGGAGACTATTCTACTGCCGCAGAGTAGATTTTCGGATTTCGGGAGACTACTAAGTTCTGAAAAAAACTGTCCTGCTTCTTAACTACTACCTGGGCGGAAGGTAGGAAATCGGTCGGGACTACTACATTTGCTTAGTGGATCGGGGGACTTCTTGTTATTAACTTCACTGCTCTCACTGAGGCCAAAAAGCGCCCTCGCTGAGGCCGAAGGAGGCCAAATCATTGGACGATAGCTGTTCTTTGTGCGTAAAAAGATTTGCGTGACCTCAGCGTCCCTGTAGCGTTTCGCATTTTGCAAAGGGTCTATTACATAGTTTGAACTTGCCTTTAAGTCGTACTTGGAAAAAAAGACTGGATGTTCTTGAATTGTATTTTAAAATGTTGATTGCAATGAATAGAGTATATTATATCGGCTTTAGTGCAACTTAATTACTTAAAAAATTATTACTATTATTACTGACAGTGGCAGTATCATTTAAATACTGTTTATTGCATGGCCAAGACAACAGGGTCCCTCCAACTCAAGCCCACCCCTGCTTGCTGCATATGGAGAAAGACATTTAACTGCCGATGCTGCACCTCCAGCATGGCACCTGGGCCCATTTTCATAGCTCTGCTTACTGCGGAGTTCTGCACTTACAGTGCCCTGTACGTGTAGCTATTAGCCCGTTTAGATGAAATTGGAACGTGCAATATCAGCCGGTTGATATGAAGTTGGAACATGCAACATCAGCCCGTTGATATGAAATTGGAACGTGCAAAACTTAAAGATTGTTAGAGGAAAATAATGGGGCACTTCTTTTTAATTGTCTATTTCTTTTTTGTGTTTCTAATCTGTTGTCTCTGCTTTCCGTTCTTGTGTTTGAGTGGTCTGAGTGGAGTGGCGCAAGGGTCCGCTCTGGGACAGCCAGGATTCTATGGGTCGCAAGTGCAGAATTCCGTAGTAATCAGGGCCATGAAATTGGGCCCTAATTGATTGATTGATTGATTACATAATAGTTCTAAGCAGTTTCAAATCCACACAGTTGTGTATTTGTTCATGATTTTAACCAACTTGCAGAAAAACCGAACAGCATGACAGTAAGTTTAATTGAAATATTAATTTACTCGTCTGTAAATAATTTGGCATGAAAAACTCAAATATAGACATCTTGTTACACGAGGATTGTTATGTAAATAAAATACATGCACATGTATTTAGAAGAAAAGGTCATTGTAAATGGATTGTAAATAATAAAGGGAGATATGTTTAGATTGGTAAGAACTAATGATGTCTCGAAGTCATCAGATTATTTGACTTGATTTTTAATAGGTGTTAATTTTATTTATTTTATTTCACTGCCTGAATTCCTCAGTACCGGCAGGAGATTCTGTCCACCGGAGATTCTGATAGCACCGTATTTTTTGATAATTTTCCTTCATGATCAGCCCATTTTAATTTACCGTATGGGGGACACATACAATGGAGGACAAAATTCCCTATGACACCAGTACTCAACCACCAAATCAGTGTACACCGATTGACAAACTAAACATTTTCACAAACCATTTACTAGAGTCCATGCAGAGCGTCATTGCTTTGACTTTGTTGATTTTATTTTAAAATTTGCATTTTGACAACACTTTCAAAATCGCCCAATCTTACATTTTTACAGTAAACATTATTGAAGTACATATTGCAATAGACATTCAGTGAATCCAGGAAAGAAAACAAAACTGTATGACTAGTTTTAGTTTACCATCATGCATATACTTTACTATTAATTACATACATGTACAAACTAATGTTGCAATTTTCATAGGGATGGTCTCCCGTCCAATTTTGACCACAATCATGCTACAATACACTGGTTACTGCTTAATAATCATTGCAGGACATTATTGTTCTGTTTAAATCATACTCGGAAGAAAACCACAGCTTAAGAACATTCATTTTGAACACGGGGGCATATTACAGACGCAATATTGAAGATGGGATTTAACCACAGCTGAAGCAAGTACAGAGTTCCAAAGATCTTGCATAGGATGCTGTGAAGGATCTCTGATATTTCTGTGTGGTACAAGTCCTTGACTTTGAGATGACTGTTATGTCAATGACATGCAAATACTGCTTGATCTGGTAGAGCCGTGACCTTTACTCATCCAATCTTCATGTTGGCTGGAAATATAAGATATGTAACCCCCTCTGTGAATGTGGTGTAGGTTACCTGTGTATTTAGAGTGGTTAAATATGCAGACAATATCATCCATGTATCCATTCTAAAGCACTTGTAAATAGGTGTAATAGCGCAGTATCATCCAGTGCTCTCTGAGCCACATTTTTAACAAATTGTTTACATTCAAATGAAAAACCTTAAATATGAATTATTATACAGACCTATACTTGTTGAATATTTGAAAATTAAGTTATTATTTATTCATGCAGTCAGGTTGACTCAGTGGTTTTTTCCCTGTCTTTCACCTCTGTTGACCCCGGTTCGAGTCCCGGATTGAAGCCTTGCATGTGGATTGTGTTTTCAGTCCCTACCTGACTGCTTGGGTTAAAATTCCTTCATTGGGGTTTTCCTCCCAGGTCTAAAACTGAAATTTCTTCATTGTCTTCTTCACAACAGTTAGTGTGATGTTCCATAATTAGGATGCTTTGCCGGCTATATAATTCAGATTCAGATTTATGCAGCTATTGTCTAATGATTGATATAAAATTTTAAACCAGAAAACATTTGGTGCCGATAAGTATAGGAATAAGTTACATACAACACACGCTGTACAACTCTTGTGACACTTGCAATTAATATTCTGCCTGGTTTTCTGTTAAATTTGTGTGTAAAGAAAACCCCCGAAATACAAACACTTTCAGTACATCAGTGCATGCCTTACATGTAGATGTATGTAGATGCTTTAAAAAACGCAGTTATTTATACAAATTACAATCATATCACAATTACAAAAATTAAATATAAAAAATAATAAAAAAGTTAATTGCGTCAGTTACATGCATGTTAACTCTTTCACTAGCGACCGGTTTAAATCCCTTCAGAAAAATAGTTGTAAAACGAAAAATAAAGATCGCACAACCACACAGTTTTCAGAATGGGAAAGAGGACTCTTGAGTGCGTTATTGTGAGCTGGTTTTTTTCTTCTTTTCTTTTTTCCTTTTTTTTTGGGGGGGGGGGGGTTGCCTTTTGCAAAAATGAGTAAACAATTAATTTGTCCATACATGATCAACTGTGATACATTATCACTAAAATAAATGGTGCATGAACGGGTAAAAGAGGTACTGTCAATGTCATCATGATCATAGCAGGCCTGTAACAATATTAATTGTTCTGTTGACTATTCATGAAGTTCTATTTAAATGTAAATTTCTATTAAAATCCATGTTAAGCCCAAAGAGGACCTTGAAATTTACCCATGTCTAAAAATAGTGGTTCCTTGGGATCTAGACTGACAGTGCAAACATGTTTGTCATGGTCTAATAACTTGTAACTGAAGCAAATCAGGGTTTGCACTTCACATTTTTTTAGTGACTGAGCTTGTCATTTACTAGTCCGTTAGCTTTTTCATACACTAGGGCCCTATTTCAAATGAAATAGGGATACTTGTCAACACAACTAAACTAGCCAACTGGACCACTTGAAGTGAATTTTGACTCGTCCTTCATGGTGTTTAGACTGGCATTTGGCTAGCAGACCAGTGTTATAATTAAGGGAGAACGCTGCAAATAATAGCTTGCAATGTTTCTGTGTAAATAACACCTTGAGTAGACCGTACTGATGATGTCACAGCTTGTTTACCACATTGCAGAAGAATGAGAGACTAAATGTGTCTAGCTGTTTACCACATAGCTGCACAACTGTCGGAAATGCAGTACCCATATACATGTACAACACTTAAGTAATACAGTAAACAAACCGTGACGTCATCAGTACAGGGGTCTATTCTGTACATCATTTACAATTAATTTGGGTTGAACAAAGAAAAATTGACCTCCAGATTAACGTGCAGTAGGTTGCATGTTCAAGTCCCACTCTAATCATTTTTTTTTGTTCAAACCAAAATTGTTTTAAAATTAACCCAGTCAGTTTACCTTGTGGTTTATTACTTGATATATTTACAATAATCTTACAAGTTCTCAATAAAGTACGTCATACAATCGATCAACAAGACTACATTCACAGTGTACTGTACACTGCAGTTTAGTGAGTATTTAGTATTCAACAATGCACACTTTGAAAGCACAATAACTGAATTGAGTAAAAAATTAACAAACAATAGGTGTGAGAAATGTCTCACATGAACCTGTAAAAGTTGTTCAATAAATTTAAGGCACACAATTAACACAATTGTACCAACTCATCAAAATTAAAGGAATCGTAGAGAAAATTTACAAAGGTTTATAAAAATAAAAATAAGAAATGCACCTGAAATACCAGTGCCTTGGTTTTTTCCTTGGCTTTTGTGTCTTTAATTTTTATGTTTTCCCTTTCTCTTTAAATATTTACAATTCAAATTCAATTCGGCCTCTGGCCGTGACTTTTGAAATATTTTTAATAAAGCAATAAATAAACCAATAAATCTTACACATGATGTAAACTCTAAAAATCTTCTTTTAAAAGGTTTTTCTTGAATCTGCAACTTTGTGCAAATCCTATTTCTCTTGCTAAGGCAAAAAACAGAAGATATGAATGATAAATGTACAGCGTTTTTGCAATGATTGACAGCATTTCATATCAAACTTTTTCAGGTAATTTGATAAAAACTGTGATCGTATTACTAGCATTTTGTTCATAAAGGTTCCTTACAGAACATGGCATGCATTTCAAAATACAAACTGAAAGTTGGTAGACAATGTTTACTCACTACAAACAGCAGTATTTCAGGGTATTAACTATTAAGTTCATAAAAAGCAAGATTTCAGATTAAAAGTTGTTAATGTATTCTTTTATACAGGCCTTATTACTTTACAGAGGCAACAGAGGTTATTGCCTCGATGCCCCTGGCCATTAGCTATATGCCCTTTAAAATGTGACGATGTCCCAGTAGAAATTTACAATTTCCTCATGGAGGTGCCCTCTTCAAAGTAAAAACTGCCTTGCCCTTACAAGAACCACAAAGTATCAGGCCTGTTTTAATATAATCATTACCACTTACAGGGCTTGAATTTTACACTGGACCACAGGCCTGAGGCCAGTAGTTTTAGTGTTGGGCCAGTAAAATTTGACCGAACAAGTCTTGTGAATTTTTAATTGACCATATTTTTGACCGCATGAGGGCGCTTTCTTCAGGGAGTGTCTTGCATCACAATTACAGTTTCATCTTATTTAAATTGCCTGTATGTAGTTTTCTTGCATCATCGACGAAATACATAAACATAGGAATAACAAAAATGAAAAAACCCCTGTTTGTTTACTTGTTTTCATCACGTAAAAATTGGTCCACAAACACCCTCACGCGGTCAAAAATACAGCGAATTGAATATTAATGAAGAATAATACCTCACCGTGTAATGTCTTGATTGAACAAAAAGTAATATGTTCAAATGTTGACTTTGATCTGATGAAATACCATTCAAGTCTATTGAGTAATGACAAAATTCAGACAATACAGACAAATGAGATCAATCTTCTCAGATTACATGTCTTAGCGCTTGTTCAAATAAAAACAGTTAACTTAAATATATGTTAAACTGGGTTACGAAGCTTTCTCTTAATTTGATTATCGTCTTGGTTAAAGAATTCGGGTCCAGTAAACATTTTGAACCACAAGCCCTGTGGTCTTGTGGATTTTCCCCCAAAATTTGACCCCTGGCTTATGTATAAGGCTTGTTTAACCTACTTGACTGAAACTTTTAAAACTTCATTCAATAATAATAATAGTGGCTTCTTATATAGCGCACATATCCGTCACTCAATGACGCTCTAGGCGCTTTAACATTCATTATTTTCCTGCAAGGTATTGTGGAGCTACGTTTTTGAAGTATGAGACCAAGTCCTTTACATAGCACCATGTAATGGTTTACAGGTGCTGTGGCGCAATATGCTGCCGATCAAACCAGGAACACCGGGGCGAACCCCTTCTCTTTTCGATAAGTGCACTGGGTTCTTTTACGTGCATTACACAACACACGGGACCTACGGCTTAACGTCCCATCCGAAGGACGAAGCATGTGGTTAAGTGTCTTGCTTAAGGACACAAGTGTCACGACTGGGATTCGAACCCACACTCTGCTGATCAGAAACACCAGAGCTTGAGTTCGGTGTTCTTATCCGCTCGGCCACGACACGCCTCAATAAGAGGTACCGATTTGAAAAGGCTGATTTCCTAGAACCAATATCCCTTTCTTTTAAACCCCAACCGGCTCCATCTGAACAGGGTCCATCTGAACAGCCTCATGTGGGGGAGTGGTCCGCCTCCATTCTATTATCTCCTTGTAGATGTCTAGAAGCCCCTTGAAGATTGCCATCACATTCTTAGTGAGGAAGGTTGTGACGTCCACTTCATGATGAAACCACAAAAACATCCTGATGCCAAGTAGTGGGATGTTAACCAGGAAGAGGTAAAGGGTCGAGTTCAACACCATCACAAGAGGGAAGATCTTGCCCCTCCGGGCAGTCTCGTAGGTCGACACAACCCGCAGGGCAAGAAGCGGGAAGACTGGCAAGAGGATACAGATTGAGGAAAATGCTCGTATAATGTGATCAAGCCTGTAGGTTACCAAGACGCGGTTGTCAAGCACAAATAGATTGTCCAGTAACATGATGCAGTCCAGGAGGTCGATACTAGCAGCAGTTCCAAGTTTCTCGATCAACAGCTTATATTTTGTATTATGCGCTTCATCATGATGAGCATACGCAAGTAAAGCAAAGATGACCCCAGCTAGAGATAAGATGATCTTCAAGGAGGTGGTGGATAGTAAACTGTCATCCTGTGACGTTAGCCTCTCAAAGGAGAAGATGTTTCGGTTGATTTTTGCCACAAGGACGATGGAATACAGGAGCCACGAGACGTAAGAAAAAGGCAGTTCCTTGAGAGCCATCTTGATGATATCTTTGCTGCTGAATCCTTCTTCTGGCACTCTGTTTGGGCGGGGTTTGTTAAAAAACCTGAATGAAAATACCATGGCGATAATCCAGAAGATGACAACAATTGCGTCTACAGCAATCCAGATATATCGTCCAGCAGTAAAGGAATCAAGATCCATTTTGATGATGATGTAGTCTAAGAGAACAGCCTGTAATACAAGTACAGCGATACAGAGCACCTTGGCCAACGCAGACATAGTGCCTGCAAATGTGACACTACAACCCATGGCTTTGGATGATCAGTCTCACTTGTTTAAGAAAACTTGTTGTCTTTAGCTTTACAAACTGTTCTTTCCCCGCATTCAAGTGCCCCACTGCCACCTGTAATAAAAAGTATAAAATAGTTATTTTTTCCCTACCACTTAAATTAGTTTGAAATTGGTTCAAAGGTGTGGTTGAGCCAGATGTATGAATACAGATCTCTTCTCCAGTAATTCGTGTTGCGATAATTGGCGACTATGTAAACAAATGAACGTCACCACTCAAGACTAGGTCATAATCATAATGGACTCCTTCAACAAGCTGGCTGGAAGGTTCTCCTAGAACTGTGAGGTTCGTTCTGCTATTGTCTCCACGAACGTTTACGTGGAGACGATAGCGGAACAAATCTCATAAACTAGGAGTAACCCCCTGCCCTGGATCTCAAAATCGAGTGTCAAAAGTACCCAACTCGTTTCGTACCCAGTCATTTTGTGACCCTGCCCTTTTTATTGCAGCCACTACTGCTCCTTGATAATTAAGTAGGACTAACATTAACAAGATTATTTGCGTCTTTGACAAGACGGGTCAAATAAGCAACATTGGTCATTGGCTTTTTATTGACCTAATTTACACACACATGACACTTGGTAAAAATACATTACATATACACAAAAATGCGATTTAGTATTTGTAACCCTCCCCCTCCCGACCTTTGGGAGGGAGAAGGGTTACAATTACTAATTATCGCAACTTCATTAACAGATTAATTAATATTTTAATATTAGAACAAACTAGTTACGATAATCGTAACCATCCATGCTCCCAACCAACGTCGGGAGGATGTTACGATTATCTCAACGAACTAGTTACATTACAACTTGCGTCGTCTGCACTAAGAACAAAAATACAGTTGGGAGAAAACTTGGGGGTTGGTACTTGGGGGTTGGTGCTTGGGTGTGGCTCATCATGCATATCAATCATGCTCACGACGACGACTGTCACTGATTACCGTCATTACAGCCCAGTGTCAATGTATTGATAAAAATACGAGCTTATATGAGAGGAAATATTACCTTAAATAGACTGCATTAATCTCCTCAAACTTCTAGCCGAATAAGATTGTAGATAATCGAGAATTTGTAATAGCTACTCTATTTTATTTTATTTACCAAAACAAAAGACAGCAACTGTTCAAGCACTCACCAAATGGTGGCGCTCTTCGGAAAGGACCAGGATAAACCAATATCTTACAGGGATATCAATTGATAGTTCAAAATTAAAATCACCTAATGTTTCTTTATTTAGAATAAAAATTAAATCATATTTATAAACAACCTGTATTCAAATTCTATTTAATAAAGAGTGTTGTGAAATTTGTATTTGTTTACTAAAAGTATATGAATTAATAAATAAAATGTACCCATCAGTACAAATGGTTTTCTCCATCAACTGCAAGTCTACCAATCGAGCAAGAGTATGTAATCACGTGATAAGTTAAAATCCATGTACCAATTTTGAAACGCAGTGAATACAATCAAAAACCAAGCAAGGCGCAAGGTAAATAAATGATTGTGTCTTTTTTCTTGTATAAAATGCCTATAATTTATACTAGTGTAAACATTAATCTTCTTGTTTACTTGATAAGTAACGTTAAATGTTTTGGACATTGACAATTCCTTGTTGTTACGGTACTGCTGCAGGGAAAACCATCGGTGATTGTGACTTGTGATTTGTGTAATTGCTTATTATTGATTTGGGTTTTTTCATGGAGGTAGAAAATAAATAGAAATATTTTGCCTGTTTTGTTTTTCTATTTTCCCAAAAACTTTAAGTAACAACGTGTTGTTATTGTAAAATGTTAGTATTACTAATAGCAGGGGGAATCCACAAGACTGTAGGGCTTGTAAGTTGTACTACTACTACTAACTACCTAGCTCAAAATGTTTACTGGACTAGTTTAGGTAGGCCTAGAAATTCTTTTTAGTTTTACAACAACAAGACCAGAATCGAAGTGACTGAAACTAAAGAGAAACACTTTCTACACACACAGTTTAACATATAAAAAGATTGGAGAAGATATATCTCATTTGAAGGGTAGGTATCCTTCCATCTATTCAAAAGAATTGAAATATTGTTTTCAGGTTAAAAAAACCCACAAGACCACCGGACTTCTGCGGTCATGGCGGTCATGAGTTTACTGGCCTGTACTTCTAGAAACTATAAGGCTCACGGGAGAGCCTTATAGTTTCTAGAAGTAACTGGCCCGACGCTATTAAACCACTGCCCTCAGGCCATGCAGGCCTGGGGTCCAGTGTTAATTTCGAGCTCTGAATAGTAAAAGGCTATTTTTCCGTAGGGGGAAAATTGCCGTTTCCGACTGCCACTTTATCTTCATTAATTGAGATAAAAAATTTAATCCTTAGCTGTCCACTCCAGGGGTCGATTTCACGACTAGTCCTAGGCAATGCTAAAACTAAGAGATAGGACTAGTCTAAGTTAAGACCAGTTACTGGTCCTAACTTCATATATAGACTAGTCTTATCTCTTTGTGAAATTGGCCCCAGAGCAGAAAGGTTCTCAGGATGTATACTCCTCTACAGCCCTGAATAGAAATGACTATTTTTCCGTAAGGGAAAAATGACGTTTCCGACTGCCACTTTATCTCTGCATTAATTTAGATAAAACTATAATCCTTAGCTGTCCAGAGCAGAAAGGAGAGGTTCTCAGGATGAATACTCCTCTACAGTCTAGTTGTGGTAATCTAGCCCTCCACCGCCGTCGGGAGGATGGAGGGTTACAATAATCGCAACTAACGTACTCCTCCTGTACTAATTATCAGTATCAGTGATCACTACGTAGTACGTGTACTACTTCCAGCAGTATCAGGAGAGGGTACTCCTAGTACTATGATCCTGTTCATTCCGCTGCCACGAAACGATTGCGGAACAAACCTCATAGTTCTAAGAGTAAGGAGAGGGGATCCAGGAGAAGAACATGCACTTTATTTGATTTTTGTTTGTTTGTTGAAAAATCCATGTCAAAATCATGATTGAAAAATGAACCATTTCGGGTCTAGCTCACTGCACTGTAAACCGGTAAATATTAACATTCTAGTGATGTTACAGTGGTCTAGCCCCACTACACTAGTGTAGCGAAGATTCACCAATTCCTAGACCGACTCACTTTTTGAAAAGTGAAGTGTTCTCAGTATTAATAATAACTAGTTTTTATATATATATTTTTTTGGGGGGGGCGCAAGCGCTTTATCTATGGGCGTCTCAAAGCGCTTATTTTTATTTATTTCCATTCAGATTTTTTTAAGTTTCTGAACCGTGTCGGGGTTTAGAAACACCGGGGCAAACCCTTTCTCTTAGCAATAAGTGTAACTGGGTTCTTTTATGAGCATTACACAACACACAGGACCAACGGCTTTACGTCCCATCCAAAGGACGAAGCAATAACGGTTAAGTGTCTTGCTAAAAGGACACAAGTTTCAAGACCGGGTCTCAAACTCAAACCCACGCTCTGCTGATCAGAAACACCAGAGCTTGAGTCCAGTGTGCTTGACTGCTCATCCCTAAATATGTAGGGGCCTAGTAAATAGACCCATTACTAAAAATAATAGTGCCAATACACTAGACGCCCTGGACACTAACGCTGGACAATTAGCCCTGGGACTTGACAGTCCAGTCTTACTAGTTGCATTGCAACAGTGTATTAACAGAGACTGATGTCCTACCAGGGCTAGGGCTACATAACACTGCTGTAAACCTTTCTGATTTGTTTGTGCTGGGTTGCTACTAATAGGCTAGTACATAAATGTACATTTAGGGTACATTGACTGAAAAATAGTTGGTGGTTGGATACAGCATTTATGCCACTCGTAAGCCCGGTTCATACTTCCTGCGAATGTGAATGCGAAGGGAATTTGTTGGTGAATTTGACGTCACAACTCTGTTTTTGCTGCGAATATTCGCAAAAATTGAGCACGGCTCAACTCTTGCGAATTATTCGTTGCGAATTTGTGATGTCAAAATTCTCCTCGCAGGAAGTATGAACCGGGCTTAAGTCTACCCTAGCCTTTGGCGTGTCGTGGCTGAGCGGTCTACTTCACCGGACCCAAGCTCTGGTGTTGTCAGCTCATCAGCGTGTGGGTTCGAGCAAGGCACTTAAAACCATAATAATTGCTTCGTAAAAAGTTGTGAAGGCAGTGCATTCTGCTCTACCAGCCAGGCTCCTAGTGGATGATACCCATGCCTACATCCTTTACGGACTGAATGAAGGGGGTAACCCTGTTTCAGCCCCAGGAGTAGGTGGCAAGGTGCCCCTGGTGACTGAGTTGATTTGGGTTGACGGCCCAAATTGGTTAAGTGTAGCCCTCACCTTGAAGTGGCCGTCAGGCCTTGTGATGTTTTAAAAGCGATTTCTCATTAAAAAAGAAATAAATAAATACAAATAAAAAACAATTGTGGAAATTTAGAGTGTTGGCAATTTTGCAGAGCTAATCTTGCCTAGAACTATGACTTAGGTTGTTACGCCTTTATCGTCGCCACCAACATCTTGATTTAATAACCTCATTATCAAGGAGTAGGACTAATCTTACCCTACCAACACATAAATTAAATACCAGTGAAACCTTGTTTTTGAAAAATGAAAACGGTACGGTACTTTAGAAAAACAGGAAGTGCATTGAAAATATAGAGTTTAGTTTGTTTGCTTACCGTTCCAACTTGATAAAATGTTGTTTAAAATACAAATTTCAGGTCAGTCAGCTTATCAGAACACCACCATGGAATCCACAGAAAAATGTCAACATAACGGTAAGTGTGGTACAGTACTCATTGAATTTATTGTAAAACTCAGCTAGCATTAGTCACCCATCAATGTTCACATTGCACGATCAGTTAAATCATCAGTATTGCATCTTATTTTTCTTTCTTTTTTTAACAAAGAATAACAAAGTAAACTTGATGAGATCAATAATCTTTTTATACACAAATAGCTGAATGCACTTTGAATGTCTGTGCAATAATCATAATATCCTCGATCCTCCCGATGGTCATAGAAGAATCATAGCTTAAAATTTTGCATATTTTTGTCAGTATTTTATTATTGTATCCAATTGTGTACATTTAAAAGGCTTAAGAAAAAAATTTGTCATAAAGTTTAACACTTTGTCCGTTGTAGCTCATAATGACATAAAGGGATGCTGCCAAGAGCTACGTTTATCGCAGCTAAGCAACATCATGCCTTTAACCATTTAACAGTCTTTTGTGATTGTATTACTACCAGGAATGATATTCTTTTTACTTTCATCCGATTTCCGATTTGTTTACCCTTGGAAAAAACAGAAAAACTGTAATCAAATAGCCTGAAAAGTCTATTGAAGCCTACACCTTATGAACATGTAGGTCAGCCCTTGTACTCAATAAAATAGCTGTGGTTTATTATTTGACAATAAAATATTCAAGATTTTTTTTCAAAGGACCAAAATATCATGCATGTACTGTATATTTCAATCTTAGAACCTGAGGTTGGCCTGTTATTAGATCTAGATTCACCAGTCATCCATCAGCCAAACAATGACACGTTACCAGCAGCCAATGGCAGGCCACATGAAGAGCTGGCCATCAAGCCACAAGGGGATTGTGATGTGTCTGGTTCAGATCCCCCTTCTAGGGAAGAGATGACCACTGACGAAAAGAGATCTTCAAAGAGCTCGACAGAAAAGAGTAGTCTGGGCTCTGGAAGTCTTCAGGAATCTCCAAATTGGCCGGATTTTGCAGGTACATGTGCAATAGATTTTATTAAAAATGAAAAAGCTTTAGACAGAGCCTATTTGAATAAATATTTTTTGAATCACTTCCTATGCACAAGCTAGCATATTGGGCCAATACGCACAAATTGTGGGCCGATACGTGCGAATTGTGGCTGATACGCACACAAACAAGAATTTTTTAAAAACACAACAAAAAACACCAATAGTGACGTTGAAGGTAGGGTCATACTAAAGTACTGATCCCCCGAAAAGAAATTGTGTAATTTTTACTTGAAAGTCTCTTTGTTATAAAGATGGTAATGGTAGTAAGCATCCTACAAAATTATTTTGTTTGAAGTGCCCTCGTTGATAAGAAATCAATAAAAGGAAGTAAACAAATTTGGATCTCCAAAGATCGCCTGCAGGCGACTTTTGGAAATTTCTGTGGAGTCCGTTTGAATGCTGCCAGAAATGACTATGTTGACAAAACCAAACAATGACCCTATCTTTAACCAAAATGGTGGCGTGTTGTAGCCAAGCAGATAAGTACACCGGACTCAATCTCTGGTGTTTCTGATCAGCAGAGTGTGGGTTTCGAGTCCTGGTTGTGACACTTGTGTCCTTAGGCAAGACACTTAACCATTATTGCTGCGTCCTTCGAATGGGACGTAAAGCCGCAGGTCCCGTGTATTGTGTAATGCACGTAAAAGAACCCAGTGCACTTATCGTGAAGAGAAGGGGTTCGCCCCGGTGTTCCTGGTTTGATCGGCAGCATATTGCCTTGTAAAGGAATAGGTCTCATACTCCAAAACGTAGCTTCGCATACCTTGCAGGAAAACATACTGAGCACTTTGGTACGCCCATCGGGTGTGATAAAGCGCTGTAAAGAACTCAGTATTATTATTATTATTAAGTGAATCCCAGAATTTGTTATTCACTGTTTGCACTACGACAACTTCCTATTGGCTATTTTTATTTATTTTTTATTTTTTTGCAGATGAGCACCTGATTGAGAGTGAGAAGTTTGATTTTGATCTTCCAGTTTCACCAGTCGAATGGTGTGTACATGTAATTGTATAAAATCTTTGGCTCGAATCCCGCTCCGGGCAATTTTTCTTTGTTCGCCCAAAATTTGCTTTCTAATTACCGAGTCAGTTTCACTTGCGATTCATTACTTAGTAGTTTAAAATCTTTGTAAAACTTCTGAATCCAATGGATCATGCAAGTCTCACGCGTATTCAAAGGTTAGGACCTGTTAAAAAGTAAATGATTTAGTTTACTTCACACATCAAAGCAGTGTAAATGGGAATCAGTCAATCAATCAATCAATCAATCAATCAATCAATCAATCAATCAATCAATCAATCAATCCAATGTGTTGTGTAAGGCATGAAAAAAAACCCTCACCTTGTATTTTGAGGGCTCCTTCATCTAATGAAATCATTCTGAACAATCTATGCCTGATTTTGATAATTTAGCGCCAGGAGTGTCGGACATGGCAAGTTATTAATGTACATCATCATTATTATTGACATCAATTGTGATTTAAATAGTCATCAGTTTTAGCCTGTAAAATCTAAAAGGCACTTTGGGGTAATTGTTTAATGAAATGATTACTTTTTCCAATAGCTCAAAAGTTGTAGATGTTGATGATGAAGATGAAGTGTTCTTCGGCCCGGTTGGATTCACAGAGACCTGCGTTGCTAAGAAGACTCAGCTGAACAGCAAGTCACCCATTGATGACAGTAAACCACTGAGTCCCCTCAATATGGAACAATATTTAGAGCTCTTCCTGGAGGCAAATAAAGTCGCCATGGAGTTGGCCAAGACAGAGGACAGCAGTGGCATGTCGGTCAGTGACGAGACGGATAAAGACAAAGAAGCCTCCGATGCTGACACGCAAAAGTCCCTTCCAGGTACGAAATCCCTCATCCAGGAAGACGAAAATGACAGGGTGGCGCAGCTTCCACAAAAACCAGCACCAAAGGACTTTAAAAGATTAGTGAAGAAAGAGATGCGGAGCCCACGCCGTGGGACCTACACAGTGTCCGCCCCTCCAGCGGGTACGCCACCTCCCCAGCATCTACCATCAGCTGATGAATGCGTGTCCAATCTGGCCAAAGATAAACCCAGCGTAATGCAGTTCAGTGCAGCGGGGAGCAAGGAGAGTAAGATAAAGAAAGAATCTAAGCTGCCTGTACGAGGATTGAGGAAATCCAAGCTGCCGATGACAGCTGGCTTGAAGAAGGCAACAATTCCGCAGGTATGTCCTCATAAAAATGTTCTTCTTCTGTGGCACAGTTTCCACAATTTGTCATGAAACCAGCATGGCAGTAATTGCAGTCAAGCACACATCAGTTTTTATGTAAATTTAAAGGTAGGGTCGTAGATTGGTAAATACTCTGAAGATTAATGACCATAAAAACTTACTTGATGAGAAGCACTGCTGCTGTTGATAGTATAAACTATTTTGAGAAAGGATTCCCTTTGAAGTAATATGGTTATGATAATTTTTCACCCAAAAACATTTGAATCTGAGAAAAGATTCTTGCATGAATCGTTTCTCAGATTTCTGAGGTTAGGTGTCCGTTTGCGAATACTGCGGCCAGAGATACGATTGGTACCCGCTGTCACCTCGCTAAACGTGGATGGATATGACATTCTTGTGAAAATACAGCGACAGTTTTTTGCTGTTTTCTCAGTAAGTAGACACTGTATTCAGCTGAAACTTTCACATGTCAGTTTTATTGTATGCTTCTTTATATTGTTGCCTATAAATCAGCACTACGTTAACAAAAAACAAACAATGACCCTACGTTTATTCATTCTGATTTGCATTGCTTTAAAATACAGCCCTCCAACGGTACCAGCACGGACAAACTTCTGCGGAAGAAAATATACAGCCCTCCCAAGCGTAAACGTCTGAATAGTTGTGAATCTGAAGACATCTCTGAGGCTGGCAGTGTGAAGTCTGAAACCTTTGAGACGCCTATCCCTCATCTCGGCATACCCAAAGGAAAGCGCCCTCTATCAGGCAATCCCATCCCTAAGGTTAGATTGAAAATGTGGCAGAAGTTATGAATGCTTATTACCCTAGCCAACAGTGCCCTGTATTAAATACGAGTAATGCTATGTAAATGACTACTTTCTTTGTGGAAATTGCAAATAAAAATTCTAGAAACAATGAGTGCAATTAAGGCATACACAAGTTCAAAGCATGAGCTTCCAAACTTATTTTGGTTACAACTTGAACTTTTTTCGTAAGGTCATTTGAAGGTTTTGTGAGGTGTTAGGGCCTTGTCAGACGAGGCAACTTTTACTGGCAACTTGGAGGCAACCAACTGCAGTGCATGCTGCAGGACCACTTTGGTAGCACAGTCTGAGTAATTTTTCAGACAATGTCCTACGATCCCTAAGACAAAAATGTGAACTTCCAAATGTGAATGCCTACTTTTTTGAGATTGCCTGGAACTGGTTGCCAGTGAGTTGCCTCTTGTGACATGGCTCTTATAACTGTATAACAAATACAAATGTGTTTTATCACAATGTTTATAGGACAAAAGTGGAGTAGGATCATCAGGACAACCTGGCACTGCATCCACTGATACCAAAGCAACAGGTACGTCAATAATGTTCCTTCTCTAATTGTGCATGTTGCATGTTAGCCAACAGTAGACCATAGGGGTGCACCTCACTATAAATAGGGAGAAAACAGAGCCTCATTGATATTTTGTAGGCCCTCAAAATATTCTATATTAGACAAATTTGAGAGCCCAATAAAAGAGGTACAGTGTAAAAAAAATGGTCCTCTTTGCCGAGACATTAGGAAAATTAAAACGGTGTAGGGGTGATTTATTGTGAGGGAGACTAACTCGCCGGGCCTTGGGATTCCCCATATCAAATTGAGCAGAGGATAAAAGTTAAAGAGTCAATGGATAATTTTCCCTTTACTGTAAAAAGCTGTGAGACTTCTAAGTATTTTGTTGATATTTTTGAATAATTAGCATTTAGTACCCATAGCAATAACTTGAATATAGAGGTTCATAGATCAAAACAGTTAAACATCGTCGTTGTGATAATCATCCATTACCAACCGGCAACATGAAAATAACTTGATGATGTTTTTCTCGATTATGATGTTTTCCTAGCAACCAACGTCACCAAAGCACCAGTAACGAAGCCGAGTCTACTCCAGCAAGGTTCTCTCAATCGCAGGGTGGTGCAAGCCAATCGATCATTGAAACTCATCAAGCCTGGTCAACATGGCTCATTGTCGTTAGCCAAGAAGCCACAGCCTGTCAAAGCTGTAGCCAAAGGGGCCAAGGTTACAAGAACTGAAGAAACCCCAAAGAAAACGATCACTGCAGGTAATTGGCATACCACTCCCCACCCAACCTTCCTGGTTGTTCACTGGGTACTAAAAACGACAGTGTATTTCAAAGAAATTGTTTGAATGTTCTTCTCTTAGACTTGCAAACATTTATTTGAATGTAGTGTCTTGAAAACTTTCTTGGCATTTTTTGCTAGCATGTGTCCTCAATCCTCCCATATCCTCTTTTCCTTTGTCACTCAATACCAAATTGTTTGGACTTGGATAAGATTGGAATGTCTGACCCTGTGTTAAGCAATTGTCTGTTGGGCCTACTGGCCCCAGTCCTTCTGAATCCTTCACTTTGGCAAATATAAGATATAGAAGGACTTTGGACTGTTTGGGTTAAAGTTCACACATGGGGTATTTTTGAAGCAGGCATCCCTCCTTCGCTCTAAGCAAGCCCCAGTGTTCTGTCTTAAAAAATGTTATTGTTATCATGTTTGATATTTGGATTCATTAACAGCCAGCACCAAGCAGACGATTCACCGTCCGCCTCAAACACCAAGCACCCCGATCCATCAAGTCAAGAAGTCTCTTCCAAAGAGGATTTTGTCGAGTGAGATATCTGCTAGCAAACCAACGCTTAGGTAAGGATTTAAAACCAGTACATAGAGTTGCCTAAGCCCTAAATATTGCTTAACAATTTGCTGCTAAGCTAAAATGAGCAGGATACCAGTCACAGATGGTACATGTGAAATGGTGTTTTGGCTGGTAACGTTATTCTGGTAAGCATATTTTTGTTGTGCTTAGCTACTTTTTGTGCTTGAGCAGCTCTATGAATTTGGGACTAGTATGAATTGTTCAAAATCCATCCCCTGGCTTGGCTAGAGTTTGATTGATTCAGTATAAAAAATCCTTATTGCTAGAAACGTGCGCTATATAAGACTCCGTTATTGTTATTACTTTGTTGATACATTGCACCTCACTTGCTCCTTCTTTACCTCTCCCCCATAGATCATTAAGTACATCCTCAGTTCCAACCCCTCACACCAAGATGCCACCATCGACGCCATCTCGCTCAGACTCAAGGTCAATTCCAGCTAGTGCTGGATCAGCGAGACGACGTTCAGGTATTCCAACTCCAGGTCGACAGAGAACCTTTATGTCTACATCAAGGAGTTCAACGAGTAGTGTTATATCCAATCCAAGGTAAACAGAGAATTGCCGAAGATCCTAAAACAGTTCAAAACTACTTGTTGATTAGTTTTTGGGGGTGGCATGAGTGGCTGGTGTGTAAAGGGGTTGCCTCTCACCACTGTGGCCCTGGTTTGATTTCCGGCTAAGGCCAGAGTGGTGTGTTGGTTCTCTCCTATGCCACAAGGGTTTTTCTTCGGCCTCTCCAGTTTTCCTCCCTCTAGAATAAAACAAACAATTTTTGATCTCTGGCTGTTTTCAGTGGTCATATATGGGTCAATGTGGCTGGCTACCAAAGGCGCCCTTGCATGCCTCTGGCTCGAATACTTAGCCGTTTTCTTTGTAATTCAGCTTCTCATCAGCACCAAGTAAGGTTGATTAGCCTCTCTTATTATTATTATTTTTATAAAGGTGTGTCGTGGCCGAGGGGATAAGAGCACCGGACTCAAGCTCCAGTGTTTCTGATCAGCAGAGTGTGGGTTTGAGTCTCGGTTGTGACACTTGTGTCCTTGAGCAAGAACTTAACCATTATTGCTGCGTCCTTCAGATGGGACGTAAAGCTGTTGGTCCCGTGTGTTGTGTAATGCGCGTAAAAGAACCCAGTGCACTTATCGAAAAGAGGAGGGGTTCGCCCCGGTGTTCCTGGTTTGATTGGCTGCATATTGCGCCACAGCACCTTGTAAACCATTACATGGTGCTATGTAAAGGAGTAGGTCTCATACTTTACGTAGCCCCACATACCTTGCAGGAAAATACTGAATGTTGAAGCACCTTGAGCGACACTGAGTGACGGATATGAGCGCTATATAAGAAGCCACTATTATTATTATTATTTTTAAAACAAAAATGTGTTTTTGAAAAATGTCTGCTGATGGAAATCCAAAGTAATTAAATTGTACATTTTTTCCTATTCCTCAGCCCGATAAAGTTCCGTCTTTCAAGAACCTCAACAACAACATCCAGTCCTTCTACCCCTCATCCCCCGAAGCCCTCCCATGCATCAACAGAGGGCGCTATTAAACTAGACTTAGACACCTCCCCAGTGTGCATCAAAGAGACTAAACCAGTCATTGTCAGGCCAGCGCTTGAGACAAAGACTAACTCTCTGGAGGTTGACAAGAGTTCACCAGTGATTGGCTTGGTAAGTTTTTATTTTTTTCTCAAGAGAGTCAGTAAAACTGTCTTTTTGGCGAGCTGCTTTAGCAGAATGCGAGCCTATGTAATACCGATTTTGTCCGTCCGTGGTCCGTCCGTCCGTCCGTCTGTCCGTCCGTCCGTCCGGCCGTCCGCATTGAGACTTTTTGTTAAAGTTTTTGCCTTAGATAATTTGTATGTAATTGTTTTCGTGTGAATAGATTCACTAGGTGAAAATTGAAATTGTGGTCAAGTTTTTATATTGTTTAAATATGTTAAAGTTTTCAGGGTTCATTATTACCCTCTGGAAATTAAACAGCTTCTGTCCGGCCATCCGCATTGAGACTTTTTGTTAAAGTTTTTGCCTTAGATAATTTGTTGTGATATGTAATTGTTTTTGTGTGAATAGATTCACTAGGTGAAAATTGAAATTGTGGTCAAGTTTTTGGCGAGCTGCTTTAGCAGAATGCGAGCCTATGTAATACCGATTTTGTCCGTCCGTACCCCGTCCGTCCGGCCGGCCGTCCGCATTGAGACTTTTTGTTAAAGTTTTTGCCTTAGATAATTTGTTGTGATATGTAATTGTTTTTGTGTGAATAGATTCACTAGGTGAAAATGGAAATTGTGGTCAAGTTTTTCTATTGTTTAAATATGTTAAAGTTTTCAGGGTTCATTATTACCCTCTGGAAATTAAACAGCTTCTGTCCGGCCATCTGCATTGAGACTTTTTGTTAAAGTTTTTGCCTCATGGTGTTAGATACTTTGTTGTGAAAAAAATAATTGTTTTCACTCTCAATTGCAGTTCATTTGTCTTACAGCCAAAATGTGGTTGGATCCACAGTGTGCAAATGGAAATTGTTTAAAAATGTTAAAGTTTTCAGGGTACATTATTACCCTCTGGAAATTAAACAGCTTCTGTCCGGCCATCCGCATTAAGATTTTTTGTTAACATTTTCGCCTCTTTCCCACATGTCAAACCAAGTAGGCAATGGTCAACTACATACTTGTTAATTGTCCCCACCTCTTTGAACATCAGTTGATCAAATTTTTGTTTTTCTATTATTCATTGTTTCTCTATCGGGCGTTCGGCAGCTCGCCTTGGCAGCTTCTGCTGTTCTAGTTGTATTGTAAGCATGTCATATTAGTAGGCCTTTTGCTTGGTGATGCTACCGACCATGATTTGTATTTAAAATTAATCACTAAACAAATAAATAAATGTTACCATTTTACCTTTGATAAAGTAAGACTACAACAAGTGTAAAACTAGTGAGTAAAACTGTTTACACTAACACCACTGATTTTTCGTTGACATATTTTTTTGATATCATTTTGTTTGTTTCCAGTTGGTTGATTTCAGTCATGAATCACCAGCAGAGAAGGTGAGTAATATACTCTTTTTATTTTGGTCAAAGCTTAATTTCTTTTAGCCGCATTCACCCCACACTCATAGTCTTGGTGCAAGACGTTCTTACCTTGTTGTTAGTAAAACCATGCACACTCAACACCACACGTTGAAACTATTCCACCAATAGAGGGCGTTCTCTGGAGTCAGGTTTCTCTTAACAGCGCCTGGTGGTTCCTGTATGCATAATAGTGTGCCGATAGGGAGAATTGCAATAGTTGAGTGATAATGAACAATGTCTTGCACCAAGACTACCCCCACTCCTTGAATGGTGTGCTTTGTAATTGTCGCCATCGCCTGTAAAAAGTGCTTTTTATTTGCTATCCATTTTTTTCTAAATGAATGATCGAATAAAAATATGCAGCTTTTTCACAAATCAATGTTGTAAGTTATCCCGTTAGCAGCCCATACAGTTCCTTTTTTTCTCTCATTTAGTAATAGTATTTGTGTTCTTTATTTCTATATAGCTTCCCAAAGCCTCGGTCTGTCGGGCAAACAAGATAATTGAGAAAGAGAATCTGATTGATCTACTATAGCTACAGGTACCATTGAGTAACATTAGGAGAAGTAAGCACGTAGTGTTACCTGAGTAATATGCCTGTAGATTCTTTTCACAGGGCTCGGGGAAAGTACTGATGATACGGTACTTTACACACATCGGTGTAAGGGTAAAACCAAATAATATTCTTTATCCCCGATGTAAATTTAACATCTTTTATAAATTTTGCAGTACCCACTGCTAAAATATAGGATTCAAACTGCCTCTAGCTACTGGGCAATCTCGGTGGTCTAGTGGTAAGACGTCTGCTCTAGAATGGCAAAGGTCTTGCATTCGAATCCCGACCGAGTAATATGCCTGTGGAGTTTTTTCACAGGACTCGGGGGGAAAGTACTGAGTATACAGTGCTTTACAAACATCAGTGTAAGGGTAAAACACAAATAATATTCTTTATCCCCGATGTAAATTTAACATCAATTGAATTTAACATCTATCACATAGTATTCAATCATGAAATGCAGCAGCAAGCTAATGTGAAGTTTGCAACAAATTTACCCCCCAAAATTGAGTTCATAAATTATTTGTTTTCATCTGTTGACATTTCACTTCTCTTAATAACTCCATTGACTCAGATTGATCAAGTAAAAATTGTTACTAAAATATGATAAACACTAACATTTCTCACTTATTACCTATGCAATATTTATCATTTTTGACTGTAACTATAACCATGTAACTTTTTTTGTCTTCATGAAACTAAAAGTTAGAATAGCCTTGTACACAGAAACAATTGAACCCTTTAGAGACCATTCATTTCTGTATAATCATCATCAAATGCCCAGACATGGGTTTTTTTTAGGTTTTTTTAAAACTATTTTTTCTTGTAAAAGTGTCTGAAAAAAAACCCTATAAATCAGAAATTTTGTTTTGTTTTTAGAAACATACATGTAGATACTATGTTTACATGAGAAACATTGGAAAATATCAATTCAGGTTGTGACCTTTACTTTGACCTTTTTAGTTGAGTGGAAGTAGATCAGATCTTGCAGCCGTTTGCGGCCGCTATGGGCATTTTGGTACAAGCTGTTAGTGGCCGCTGTGGTCTCTTAAGGGTTAAGTTAGAATCAAATTGTATCGCACTTTAATTCCTGAGTGAAATACAGTAAATTTTGGCGGAATTCTTCTGTTTGAATTGTAACCATAGTTCATACTTATGGTACATGTAAACACGTTTATTACCTTCCAAAAATAAAACAAGTTATTTTCAAAGTAGGGTCTCAAATTGAATGTACATGTACATTGAAAGTTCATTTTGTCTCCATCAGTTAAAAAAAAGAAAAATTACTATATTGAATGGATCTGTAGATGAGAACATCACTTCATCAGTTAAATCCTCTGTCATGTAATTTTATCTGATTTATATTTTAGTTTGTATTTAAAGAAATTAATTGTGGGAAAAACACAATTTTCAAGCGAAATGATTCTGATACTCTGCCATTTTGGAGTAGAAAGTCTGAAGAACTGGCACAGATTTGTATAGAATGGAGCTTGAATTTGAATTAATTCAGCGTTCTGATATTCCTGTCATATGACGGACAAGGAAGGAATGTAACAATACTAACTTCAATTTAGTCAACTAAAATGTATTCTTATCTACAAAATTTATGTGCATGTAAATAGTTTTATTTTCAAATTGCTTGATATAGCATAAAATCAATGACAGAATATAATTGACCTAAATCTCTGTTGTGAATGTTTTATTTGGCGTGTGCTGCGCATGCATTGTGGACACCAAACTGAATAACACAGTATACTTCAGATGCAACATTTAATTTGTTTTTATTTTATGAAATTGTATTTATAAGAATGTAATCTTTCTACTCCATATATATATTGTTTTCTTCAGAAAATAACATTTTTCTGTCAATTGTAAAAGGTACTTCTTCGAAGTGGATTGTACTGGTTGTTCGCATCATGAAACGTTAGCTCTGCATTTGCTTTTGAACCAATATTCTCCACAGCAGAATGCACCTCCCCAAACTTGTTTGACCTTCTCAGACATCCATGTAGTCTCGATTGGCGATGCTAGTTTTTGTATTAGTCACCGGTAGAGGGTGCAACATCGACTGGCTTGGAGGGACTGGGCAAGTCTACGAATCTCTGGATCAAAACCTTTTGACCCAGATGTTTGTTTGTTTGATACAGATATCTCTTCTCCAGTAATTCTTATTGCAATATCGGCGACTACGTTTAGATAAAATGAATGTCGCCAATCAAGACTAACTTCCATACAGTGGCGTAACCAGACATTTTCATTTTTGTATTTTGTATTTGTATTTGTATTTGTATTTGTATTTGTATTTTTTTTTTTTTGGGGGGGGGGGAATTAAGCGGGACAAAGACATAATTTAGGGGGGCTATTTAAACATATTGAACCAATTATTAGTGCATATTATTTTGTGGAACTCATGGGAAGGGCAATGGTGCCAGGGGGAGGGGGGCTGCCGCACCCCGTCTCTGGTTATGCCACTGCTTCCATGGAAACTGCTTTCAATCGTTTTTTGAAAATTCAAATCCTACAAACGTTAAGGTCAGAGAGTCCCATTTTTCCTTGACGTCTCTAACCAAGTTACCATACTAAAATAAATAAATACAATGAAAAGAGAGATCTGTAATATGTTACATTTCTTGTTTTATTCAAACAGTCCATGGGCTATTTTACAGGGGATAATGTAAATACAATCAACGCAATATTATCTACGATATAGAAAAATCTAGATATAATAAAGGATATATAAATGCCTTTCTTTTTCAAATAATTACACTTTTCAAAAGTACTTTTTTTCACAAAGAATGATGCGTATATATAAATAGCAAGTGTTAAATATGAATATTCAGACAACATAAAGATCAGAGTTTGTACTTAAACTTAAAGGCCCTTATTTTCATTTTCTCCACATTACACATACATTTACAGTAGGGTTGTGACTCCAAATCTTTGCATACATTTTTTTACCAAAAGGAACAGTTTTATAACACTGCTGGTATTCAAGTTTGTTTGTACAATTTTTTTTTTTTTTTTTGGGGGGGGGGGATTGTGATGATAAGTTTTATTTTTATACCAACATGTGTTTGGAAAAGGAAATGATTGTAAAAGCCGAGTTCTTCTTGTAAAAAGTTCATGTATTTACATTTGATATGTAAATATAAAACACAAATTGATAGCAACAAGACAAAATTTGAGATATGAGCCTGGTGTATGTTGGCAAAACCCCCCCAATATTTCACCCCAAAAGCTGCTTCAATATGTTAATGTTCATGTTTTTCCCCCCGATGGATTCAGAGTATAGAAAATCTCCAAACATCACAAAACTCATTTTCTGACGTAACCCTTTTTAACAGATCAATACTCTTCCACGCTTATCGACAGTTATAATTTTCCTAATAAAAAACTTAACTCATATGTGAGGCTCCTTGCGAAAACCTGGCACTTCCTGCCAAAAATCTAAACTGGGTTTATTTGTTCATCAAATAGGTGATAATATGAGCTTTCTGAAAACAACTTATAATTGATGTAAGTATTTATCAACATGTTTAACCCTTTCATGCACCATTTATTTTAGTGATAAGTTGATCATATGGAAACATTAATTGTTTACTTGTTTTTATTTTGCAAATGGCGACCCCCAACCCCAAAACAGGTCACAATAGCACCCTCAAGAGTCCTCTTTCCCATTCTGATAACTGTATGGCCGTGCGATCTTTACTTTTTGTTTTTTCAACTATTTTTCTAAAGGGATTTAAACCAGTCGCTAGCGACCAGTTCGCTAGCGACCAGTCGGCGCGTGAAAGACTTAAGTTACAACATCATATTGATGTTATGGTTGATGTTTCGGTCATCTTTACTTTTAATGCCATTTCACTTTCACTTTTAAAAACTACCTGATTTTGGCATAGGGGTCACAGTTAAGTTAAGAATATGAATATGGATGAGCTATTGACTACGATGTATGTCAGCTAAAGCTAATGTTCGGTGCCAATATAACAATCTTATTAGCAACGCACCCACACATTATTTGGTCCAAAAATATGCATCACAAAACAGTCCAAAAATATACTCCAATTTGTGGGTATATGGGGTTTGTATTAACAGTCCCGTCAAGTCTCAGACAAAACGGTTCTAGAGGGTAGGTTCGGAACTGGAAGTGTGTGTGTATAGAAATAGAGCAGGAGCTGCTGAACGATGGCGGTAATTTGCTAACTGGATTTCTGTCTAAGAGGAGGGGATAAGACTTTAAAGATTTAAGACTTGGGCCTGCCACTGTTAACATATGAAAAAATCACGTTTCAAATTTTAGGAAAATATTTTGTTTTTGCTTGTTTGTGTGTAGTGTAAACAAGATAACAAGCTGATGAGCATACTATGATATAAATACAGCTGAATCATTGATATAGTTCCAACATCTACAAGACAACATGAATAAGTTGGTTATAAAGCTTAGAATACACATAAAGAGTGCTACAAGAATTGTAGCGTTTAACATGTGAGTACATTACATGTTGCAGTCTAGGGCACTTCATGGTGTGAATCAATTCCTTTGATTTAAGTTTTTTTTTTCTTTCTTTGATGATAGGCAATGATTCTGATATCTCATTTTGAGACAACTTCTGTGAGACCAGCTCAGAATTTTTAACAATATTGATAATTACAGCAATTCAATCTTCGATTGATTTTGTTTCCAACCTGTTTTATACATAATTTATTTTTGTTTATACACACTGCCTTATCTCCGCTGCAAATTATTCATATATCATTGCACTATAGTCTGACATCAAATTGGCACTTTACCCACGGCAATAAATTACAAGAAAATAAATGGGTTTCATATTTACTTGTTACCACGGTAACCTGATTAATGTTTCCAAGAAAACATTCTCAAATGTGTTACAATATTGAATGTTATACATTTGGGCCGTGGGAGGCAATAAATTACAAGAAAATAAATGGGTTTCATATTTACTTGTTACCACGGTAACCTGATTAATGTTTCCGAGAATGTTTCATTCTCAGATGTGTTACAATATTGAATGTTATACATTTGGGCCGTGGGAGGGGAGTGGGTATTACAATATTGAATTTAATTTATGCCTGAATACATTTGGGCTGTGAGGTGGGGGGGTGGGTGGGTGGCTGTGAGAGATGTGTGGGGGCAGTGTGGTCTGTACAATACTTTATTGCAACCGCTCCGATGCAGACTTGGAATTTCAACTTTGAGAGGGCAAGGCCATTTATATTTTTGAAAAGGTCACTTCAATTGGAAAATCTTAAAGTTTATGGGAAACTTTTGAAGGGGCACCAAGGCCAAGACCAGGGCAACAGAGGCCATGGCCTCCGTGGCCGCCGTGTAATTCCAGACCTGCTATGAGGTCTCTACTGCAGCTGTTTAAGAATACAATTAGTGATATAACAATCAAATGTCTTTCAGGCATGGAATTTCATCTTTGAGATGGCAAGGCCATTTTTCATTTTGCAAAAGGGCACACCCAATGGGAAACTTCTGAAGGCACCGAGGCCATGGCCTCCGTAAAATTCAAGGCCTGGTCTTTATGCTGATTAGCTGAGATTGTTTCTTTAACCTTTTTTCCTGGTAAATGAACCAATGACTCATTCCATTGAATATTATTAGCTGATAAACTGTCTGCATTCAGGAAAACAGTTTTGTGTGCCGCGAATTTGTGCAATTGGCTCCGGAAATAAAATTTTCCACCAGACAAGGAAACTGAAACATGAAAATCTTTTGGAATAAAAGTTGACATTACAAATTGCACAAAAGTAGTGTGTAGAAAAGGAAGAGAAAAAACAGGTGTAAAATATTCAACAAGAATCTCAAAAGCTCTCAAACAAATATCATTTTGTTTCAAATTCCACAAGAAAAACAATAATCCCAATAAAAAAAATGTGATATTGCTGTAATACGTTAAATTCATTGTTGAATTTTGTTGCAAACAAAAATAGAGAACCAAATATTGATTGAATGTAGCTCTAGTTGTACTATGATTTTCATGTAAATGTATGAAAATGATAAGACAGACTTTTCCCATCAACACTGAACGTCCATCATCCTTTTTGTCTTGTTATACCGTAGTTATAGATTGTGAATTTTGATTGGTCAAGAACCAATCATGTGATGTGCTACATGTACAAAGACGCATGTAGATGGCTCAGGGGAACATGAGTGATGTACCCCACAGGCTACATTACCTTGATCGTGCCCATCGTTGGTCGTCGTTTCCAGCGTCTTGTGCAATATTAGAAATAGCCCCGGCTTCGAGGTTGTAATTACGCTTGTACTACGTAAATTGATTTACGTTCCTGTGCGATATTCCATAGGGAACAGTGAAGCAATATTTTTGTCAACGACCTCTTCGTCTGCTTTTTTAAATGTGCCAATTTCGTCAAAATTTTAATATTGGAAGATGACAACAGATCGCCTCCTAAGAAGAGGAATCTATTACCATGGTACAACAAAACAATTGAGGGACCAGTTTTCTTTGGGCACGTAGTTGCTGGGCGCCATTTTTGGTCCAAGTGCAGCACAACCCGATGGGCAGACTAGTCTGTCACCCTGTATTCGCCCATACTTTTTTTACTACACAAAATGGCTTCTAATCGCAAGTTGTCACAACTCTCTCAATATACGGCTCTGCACTGAACGACCCAAAGCCTCCTGAAGAACTAGGCAAGTCTTGTGCCTAGTCAAACATTGTTGGAACCTTGGGTTGGTCCAATAATCAATTACTTCACATGAGGCTTGCAAGTGTAAGAAGTACAGCTGAGTTTGAGAATAGAATGGTGAACAGCTCCCTTGCACCAACACTGTATACTTGGAAACAATTCATGCACAACATGTCAACAAAATTGCAAGTACAGCTACGTGTCCTTTTGGCCACCTAATCACTGGTAGAGGGCGCAACATTGACTGGCACGGAGGGACTAGGCAAGTCTATGAATCTTTGATCCAGATGTTTGTTTGATACAGATTTCTCTTCTCCAGTTATTGGTGTAGTAATACCAGCGACTACGCTAACAAAATGAATGTCGCCAATCAAGACTACCTCCTCCAGTAGAGGGCAATGATGAATGCAATGAGGAGTAGTCAGAAGGCACCTACATGAAAAATACCTTAAAAGGAGTTCTTATGATTCTTCAAAAGCAAAATCACATTGACATTTTCCCAAATACTATTCAGGAAGTTCTTTTAAAAGCACATCAAGTATTGCACACTTGTATCTTTTTTTCCGCTTACATTGCACAACAGTTTGGTACATAAATCCTTTCAAGGAACCGATTTTCGGTCATCAATACCTTTGATAAAGCAGTATTTAGACAAATTCCACTGAGCTGAAAGTGTAGACTATTGACTTGATTATTGATCGATACAAACATAGTGGGGAAAGTAAATTGATTGTACAATCACTTTGCTGATGACTCTACTTGGAGCACCCCAAAATTGCTTCACTAAACAATCATGCAAAAAGCTGGATATCTCTCAAAATTCCCCGGCAATGAAATATTCTTGTATAAATAAATAAGCGCCTTCATTTATAAAATATTTTATATTTTGTGTTTGTTATTTTGGTTTATGTTAAGAAAACTGTGATATTTGTCCAATTTATATACAGTGTATAATAGAGACAATTACTTGACACACACACACACACACACAGAGACAATGTTTTACAATTGTTACAGATTTTACATCAAAAGTGGTGAAAGAAAAAATATTAAGCGTTGCAGCCACATTGGTCATATTCCCCGCTCAATTACTGATAATTGCTGTGGAGCTGGATTCCATGTCACAGGAACCAGCCTGTTGTGAATACATTGCCTCAATATGGGCTGTATTTATGTGACACTTGACCAAGACTGCAGTGTATGTTTTACAAAGGTTTACAAATGAAAGTCAGGGAAATGCGCAAAGTTAATCACAAGGGGTGAAGATTAATATTTTGGAAACTGGTCACATGAAAAGCTCACATGAGCCTTGTTTGTATTTGTTTTTGGATTAAACCAAACAAATGTAGTAGATATCTTTTGTTATGATATAAATGTTACCAATTGAATGGAAAATTCAAGGCAAGAAAACTGACAACTGTTAATAGCCCCCTATAAAGAAACATCTTCACAGAGCTAACTTACTTAAAGGCATCGTACACGTTTGGTAATTGTCAAAGACCAGTGTTCTCACTTGGTGTATCCCAACATATGCATAAAATAACAAGCCTGTGAAAATTTGGGCCCAATTGGTCATCGAAGTTGCAAGAAAATGATGAAAGAAAAAACACCCTTGTTGTACACATTTGTGCGCTTTCAGATAGGAATAAAAACTTCTTGCAAGAAGTTTTTATTATTTTAGTGAGAAATTACCTTTTTCTCAGAAACTACGTTACTTCAGAGGGAGTCGTTTCTCACAATGTTTTATACTATCAACAGCTCTCTGTTGCTCGTTACCAAGTCAGTTTTTATGCTAATATATATTTTGAGTAATTACCAAACATGTACAATGCCTTTAATGTTGAAGTGAGATAGTACCGTGAGAAACGAGGAAACACCCAAGAAAACAATGTTCTTGAGAAAGTCTTCCCCTCTGAAATTCAGGCTCCGCCCCTGAACTCTTAACACTATACCGTGCGTGGGAGAAAACTTCCTGTGAAATGAATAAATGTGATTGGAGCATACAGTTTAAAAATAATCCATCATATAGACACATAGTGACTCAAACAAAATACAGAAATCAATACTCCACAATCAAATGTCTGCTACTCCCTATCTAGTCCAACATCCCCTATATACAGAAAGACACAAGCCAACATGACTACATTCAATACAGCCAGAAATACTCCCCCGTTATCAGATACAAAAATGTCGTGATAAAATTTGATATATATATTATCGTATATTTTTTTTAAACCGTGGAATGAACACTGTTATAGGCACCAGTGTATTAGCTCTGCTAATTGAGTGAGTGAAAAGTAACAGAAAGTGAACTCATGAATCTAGGACACTACCACAGCAATGATCTCAATCAATTGAGGCCATTTTTACTAACGATTTAAGAATGAAAAATTTCACACTGATAAAAAGAAATTGTAGAAGAAGCTCTCACGTCTGACCATTATAAAACATTTAACGTGTTAGTGTGAAATAAGAAGAAAACAGAAATTGCACCAAATGAATGACTCGTGAATACTTAATTTAGCATTCAACTGTAAAGGGATGTTTAATCATCCTGGGATATGTTTCAAATGCTGTCATCTTTTAGAAAACGGCGATTGAATATGTTACATTAACAACAATACCCGCAAATATTTCTTTGGAGTATGTTCTTGGAGTTTGTCAATCAAAAGCTATGAGGAACTTGGTTCATTCAACATGGTTGACATGCAATGGTATTAAGCCATTGTCATTAAAAAAAAAAAAAAATGGGCATCTACTGCCGTAAAATGTTCACCAAAATGGATGATTAGAATTGTATTCTTCCAAAATACAACACTTCAACCCATGACAGTTTGGATCCATTGTAGTGATGGCTACACACAACCAAGGTTCTTGAGGAGTGTCTTGGTGTTATTCTCATGTAAAGTGATCAAAGAAATCCTGATGTTCCTACAAGGTAGCTGAGTTGATGGAGAGTTTGTCGCGTTGGATGGGATTCTACTAGTAGCTTTGAGAATGTTTCTTGCAACTTCCGTTTGTAGTAATGAATGGGATTAAGCATCTACTAGTAGCTTTGAGAATGTTTCGTGCAACTTCCTTGTATTATATGTGATTTATCTAACAAGCTGGACAAAATGAATGATCACATGACGATGGATCCGGAGACTGTTGGAGACTATCCACTTTATGGCGTAGTTGGAGTCGGTACTATATTTCTCAGGAAAGTATTGTTTTTTTGTGTGTAGTCCATAGGGTACTAAATATTGACAGCTACAAATCAGTTACTGCCTATGATGTCAACCTTCCTGCAGGAACGGAGTAGAAAAATATCTCCCACTAGGCTTTAACTTCAGACAGGACTGATGTAAAGAACCCTGATAACACTGAATCCAATAGGGTTTAAAAACAACAGAACATGATATAAATCCTTGCGATCAAACGTAAAGTTCTCTTCCATAAAACGCTCACCAAGTCTTTTGAGTTGTACAAAAACCAAAAAATTGCATTATACAAAAAACTGATCCGTGAAGAGTGGAATCTATGAAGAAATATATTACATCTTGGTATATATAAGAGGCATGGCATCTACATGCCTGCTAAAGAGTTGTGACATAAACCATGTCCTGATCAGGATCAGTTGCTTTGGGCTTCTCTTCCTCAGACTCCGATTGGCTGCTTTCACTGTCAAGATGAAGCCTGCCCTCGGCTAACGGGCCATGTTCGTGAGGAGAGGATCGCTGCGTATAGTCTTGGAGCTCATAACCACTGAGGTGGTCAAAGTAGGGTAACGCTGTTTCACCCTGGTTGGCTTGTATAAGTTTATGGGCGGCTTCGTCTATTTCAATTTGTGTCATATCACAGGCTTCAGCAAGTTCTCTTTTGACGGTGGAGATGAGATCGCGATCATGAATGGGAGAGATGCCTTCTTCTTCCAGTACCTAAAAACAAAGAATAAGAAAGGAGGAATGTCATCAACAAGTCAACAAGTTGTTGTTATTGTTCCTATGGAAACCATCTTAGGAACAATAGATCGGTAGATTAGTATTCTCCAGCCATTCAGAGGTGTCATCGCCAGGGTCCACCTTTGACATCCGTGGGAAAAGCTGAGTACAGGACCACCACACCCATATCTATTTAACAGCTCCAAGTCAATAAGAAGAGATTTGCAAATTTGAGGCTTCTTATTAATAAAGACTTTGGAAGAAGTTGATTATGTCAAAAAGAGAAACTTGAATCACATAAAACTATAAAAATAGAAGAGTTTAGGAGGTGTAGACTTTATAAAAGAAGATGTAGAAAGTAACAGCATTGAGGTAGAAAATTGACAACAGTTAACAATAAGGGAATAAAAGAGTGGCGACAAGTTATTAAACGGCTGTTTAAAACCGGCAGGGTCGTGGCCGTGCGATAAAGGCCCTCGCCGCGCACGGCCACGACCCTGCAAGGTTTTAAACGGCCGTTTCAGAACGAGTCACTACTCATTTATTCCCATTCATAAATGCCTTTTTGTTAAAAAGTTAAAGAATAAGGAAAATCGGTGGTAAAAAGACAATCTTTGACATCGAAGTTTGTACATTTTCAAAAACTTTTGTAAAATTCTGTTTTGTGTGCGTTTGGTTGTGTGTACGTTTGGTTGTGTGTACGCGCGTGTACAAAAAGATTAGGCTACGCGCGGGAACTATAGCCATGTATTGCGTTCCGCGTAAGTAAATTGGCGGAGCTTGCGCGTCGAGCTTGCGCGTCCAATTCGCGAAGCCCAGCCGGTTATAAACACTCTTGGCAGTGCTTTATCATCCGTTTAAACACCCCCACGTGACGTGCTCTCCACCAATAGGAATAGCGAAACTGTCTGGGGTATTTATGAATAAAAAAACAAATGTCCAAAAGAGGCAGTCTATAAACTATCTGAAAGTCATAATTTTTTCAGATACCTTGCTATCTGACATCATCTTAGTACTGTGGAAAGTTCACTAGATTTCAGTTGGAATGCATGAAGAACAAGACAACACTTAGCTATCATGAGTAATACTTTGTTTATTATTTTGTTTACTGCCGATTGGTCTAGAGCATTGAACTCAAGTTCTGATGACTGAGTCGTCACGAGTAGTGTGGGTTCGAATCCCGGTCGTCACACTTGTGTCCGAGAGCAAGACACTCAACTATGATTGCTTTTTCATCACCAAGGAGTAAATGGGTTCATAGGAGGGTAAAGATTTTTGAATGATTAGCAGCCCATTTGGCTACCGGTGCTGCATACTCCTAAGGAGTTGAGATGGTTTCAGGAATGCTTAAGGCTCAATGAACAGGGAGTAGTAATAGTGTAAGGTGCTTTGATACAATGTTTAAAAGTGCCTAATAAATGCATAATATTATTTATTTTTAAATGTTTACAAATGTAACCCAAATTTCTTGCCACAGTTAAAAAAATGCATGAATGTTCGCAGAAATCATTGAACTCCAAACTATGACCCAATGTCAAGGGCCAGAATAAAAGTTAATCATGAATGAAAGGACATCTCAAACTGGACATGCAGATTAGCAAAACCAAATGTTTAAGTCCTTTACCAGGCTGTAACCATCTTTACACTGATTTTAACTCTGAAAAAAACAAAGCTTATTCAGTTACTATCAATGATCAAAAAGTTCAGTACTACAAGGTCTTTATAGACCTTTCTGGACGGCCGAATGTTAGCAAAACATTCAATCGTGTTAACAAATGTTGTGTCCAAATTCAACATTTCCGTAAACTTTCAATCAACCAAAAATACATACCATGATTGGTTGCTTTGTTTCCAACAAATTCAACACTATTTGTGAATGTTTGAGTAACATTATTACAAACTGTGGCTATCTGCTTATGCTTTGCATTTATTGCTTTCCATAGTTTTCCAACCTCGGTTGGCAAAAACTCGGGCTGTGACATTGCAAAAGAAAGGTCTATAGACCTTATGCATTGAGGTCAGCAAGCCGCCATCTTAGAAGTAAACTGATGATGAAACAATAGAAATGTACAGATGTGTACGCTCGGCGCACAGGCTTGGTCAATGGACAACCTCCTTTTGACCTCTACGCGAGGGCGCCCTACTCAAATGACGTTATGTACATTTTTAAGGTCGATTAAAATGTGTATGAATTTCATGTACGGTTGTTTTAGCATATGTTGAAGTCCCTGGTTAGAGTTTACCTATTTTTTTGGCGAAGACAAACAATAACATAAACTTTGTTAGGAAAACATTTATTTCCAAGTTTAATTATTTTGTTTCATCTAATTTATAGCCTTTTCAGATTTAAGGCCCTTTTGATTATTACAAATATATATTTTTGCAAATAAGGACCTTATAGAACCGAGCTGACGAAATACGCATTGCTGAAAGAGTCTATTGACCCCATTGCATGATGCGCAGTGTACTTAACATGCACCAAGCCTGTCTGCCATTTTGGGAGTCAAAATGTACACAAAAAAATTGACTCCCAAAATGGTGGAAATGGTAGACACGCATTGTGCGGAGGTGCGTGACGCGTCGTGCAAGGGGGGGGTCAATAACAGAACACTAAATAAAGATACAAAGCGAATTGGTAGGAGTTATTAATCGAGGTGAAATCGATTTTAAAAACTGTTCAAGAATTAATAAAGATCAAACACACATTTCTTCAATTAAAGCACATGTCATCTAACAAGCCTCAACTAGCAGAAAGGAATTGAATGATTTAAAAACGAGAGATTTAAAGATGAGTGAAATATTTCAAGATGCACAATCTCTGACATGCTCAAACAGCAAACCTGATCGGGAAAAATAATAACCATAAACGAACCTTTAAATTTCAATCCAGAACTCGTTGGACAGTCCCTGTAACATCGGAATCACTCTTCATTGATTAGAATGTTAAATACTAGACTACTTTTTCTCTTTGCTATAATCCTGTTCCTCTATCATGTTTTCTGGTAGCCCCGCCTTGTAAGTAAAGTCTGTCCCAAGCCAATCAGGCCGGTGTTTATATCCAGTTTCCTTGGCATTAAACAACTGAGAATATTTCTATTCCCCCTGGACAGGATGCCAGTCCATCGCAGGTTACTCCCCAGCTCTCGCTGGTAACCATTTGTACTCCTGGGTGGAGAGATGCAATTATGATAAAGTGCCTTGCTCAAGGACACAAGTGTCATGACCGGGACTCGAACCCACACTCTGCTGATCAGAAACACCAGAGCTTGAGTCGGGTGCTCTTTACCGCTCGGCCAGGACACGCCATTAATCGCCTTTGTGTTGGGAGGAACCTCATAAATGAAACAGTTCAAATGGGAAATAAGCTCAAGATTACATCTGAAAAAATGAGCAGTTTCCCAATAATATTAGTGCTGAAATTGCTGTTTACTAGTTATTTATTATACATAAAGGTGATTATTGGAAATAATTATTAGTCTTGATTCCAAACCTGCATTACCTTTTGGATTCATAGTCATTGATCACTGCTGATGATTAGGAGCTCCCACAATTGCCAAAGTAACATAATCCAGACTTGAATTTAGACTAAGAGCTTTCTTGAAAGGGAAACACAAAATACAAAAAACTGAACTCTTTACCTGTGCTACTAGGCTCTCTGCACTTCCCTCAACGCTCTCCATCTGACCCGCAATTGACTTCTGACCTTTGGGTATAAGCGGCTGACGCACCTTGGGTTTAGTCAACGCCTTAAAAAATGCCGAGGATGGGTCTCGGGACGTCCCGATCTCTCCAGTAGAATGACGTTGTGCCAATGGTTCCTTTGTATTATTGTTATCAGTAGGCATGAGGTTACCACTCCCTAGTGCTCGCCCACGAGGAGGGGTCGGAGTGTGGTACGAGGAACGAACACGTCTTGGAGAGGATGGTGGGGTTAGCCAGAGACTTGGTCTACCATCATCTCTAGGTTTACCCTCTGGTGTCATACCCGCTACAGCCATCACCTAGTTCATAGAAATAATTAAATATACACTTGCAATTTGCAAATGGCTAAATTATACTTTAAAAAATTACAAAATGACAAGAAATCAATCTTCTTGATAAATGACATTGGCACATCTCAGAAATTGTTGAGAATTGAAAGCAGATCTTATCTTGTGTAACACCCTTTTCATTCCAAACAGTTGTTAAGAATTCTTTTAACATCTGATGGTGACAAATGGCAAGAAAAGAAATTGGATAACATTACATTGCTTCTCAGTAATTAACCACCCATTGGTGGTTTACATGCTCATTCAGTGAACAATCAGTAAATCACTTGTAATTTAAAAAACAAAAACAAAACTTTACTTTACTTTATGACAAATAAATTGTTAGCATCAGAGTTTTTGAACTTGTACAAAATTTAAAATACTTGAATGTGATGATGACAATTGTCGTTCAGTTAATAACATGTAACTTTGTATTGGAGTAAAGATACTACGTAACAACTCTGGTGGATAGCACTGAATTACTTCAAATCTTGAGTCTTAAACACCAGAATTTGAATAAACATACTGAATGTTTATCAAAGTTTTTTCCAATTCACCTGTGCTTGTGCTAGCTTCAACGGGACAGCCGTCTTTCTCTCTGAAGCTGGCCTGATATCCGGTTTCCCAACACAGGCTGAGAGAAGTGACGACCCTGATGTCTTATGGGTCAATGAAGGAATTCTACGATGCATCGGGTAGCTTATGAAACTATCACAATCACCTACTGGAAGACTAGAGTCATCACCGTGGTACTCGGTGACTGGGTAATCGGAGACGGCAAAATCAGCCGGCACCAGGGAGGATGTCTGAGGTGAGGCGCCGATGCTTCTTGAGCCGGAAGAGCTTCTTGAAGGAGATGGGGTGTGTTCGTGGCTCAAGAGAGGGTAGGTGGGAGTATGGGAATTGTCTGAACATGAGTCATCTTCACTATTGGATTCATCCTCGTAGCATTCCGTGGTGAGTTTCGGTGGAGGCTCTCTGAGAAGAGGCAAAACAGACGATCATGTCAAGAACAGCAAGAGCAATTTCCTTAACCTCTGATTATGAGTTATGCAGGGATTGAATTTGGGAGAAAAATCCACAAGACCGCAGGGCCTGTAGCTCAAAATGTTGACTGGACCAGAAATGCTTGTACAAGACCAGAATCAAAATGAAAGAAATATTACTGAGTCCTGACAACGTTCATTTAAATGCACTAAGACATCTGTGAAGAAGTTTGATCTCATCTGTCTTTTGAGGTATTAGGTATTACCCAATAGAATTAAAAGGTATTTTTCAGACTCAAAGTCAACATTTGAACATTTGTTTCTGTTCAAGATATTACACAGTGTTGTACATGTAATGTTATTCAATTGAAAAACACAAGACTGCTGGACTTGTCTGGTCATAAGTCTACTGGTCCGACACTGAAACCACTGGCCTCAGGCCTGCGGTCCAGTGTCAAATTTGAGCCCTTTTATGCCAAGTTCATACTCCACTTTATTCTGATGCAAAAAAATACAAATGCCTTTTCATTTACAAAAAAATCACTTAATGCATGATCATAAAATATATCTTTGGTGGGTTTTAAAAGTTTATTTTTGGTGAAGTATGCAGCCGGACTTATAAGGCAAGGATGTAAGGAATCAAAATTACTACTATTAACTAGCACAAAACTAGTTCAATTCTGGTTAGGATGTAAGGAATCAAAATGACCACTAACTAGCACAAAATTAGTTCAATTCTGGTTAAAGGAGTTATCCAATGTAAACAATCATTACATACTGATATATTGAGTTATTATAAAAACTATCGGTTCCTTCGGAACCAATACAACCCATAAACTATCGGTTCCTTCAGAACCAATACAGCCCATAAAAGATGTCTCCGTTAGTACTACTGCAAACCTGCTGAATTTGTTATTCCCACATGCAGATAATCAAATCCTATAAATAAGTGGTGTTTGAAGCTTTGCATGGTGTTGAAAGTAAGAAGTACTATATTAACTATAAATAGTAGTAAACTTGCGGGTACAACCATGTGTAAAATCTCTTTGGGAGGAGTGTTGGTTCTGAAAAGAGCACTCCTCCCAAAGAGATTTTACACATGGTTGTACCTGCAAGTTTACTACTATTTATAGTTAATATAGTACTTCTTATTAAGGAAATGTTCTCTTTTTTCCTCTGTGATTTGTTTCTTAAAATCAAGAGGAATTAAAGGATTGGGTTCTTCCCCCCAAAACAATGATGTACCCATGGAGGAAGGAACAATTTAGAATAGTTACCTCAACTATTGAATCGTTATTTAAATTAAAAATACAATAACATTGTTATGAACTATAAGTTATCAATTGTTATTGTGTATAACAATTTATACCTTTGAATCATTGTAATTTCCCTTTCGAGATAAACAAATCGTAGACATTTGGTTAAAACATTTTCCAGTAAGTTTCCACATAAACCACAGGGTCAACTTCCCATCAGAAACACTTATCTGAAGTATTTGCTGTATTTTTCTAGACAGAGAAATTCTCATTTTGATTTCATAGAGGGTTGGTCTGTCCCTGGTTTATCTGTGAATGCAAATCAATTAATAGTAAAACATTCAGTAGCTCCTTTAAATGAAACAAAACAATATTAATGAGGGTAGTTGTGATTAATATTAAGAGTAAGTAAAATGCAAATAATAGTTAATAGGTTAACCAATAAAAACTACATATGCCTTCTCATCATCCAATTAGAACACTGCAACAACTATTTGAATTATCCTTGGTATATGATTGGCTATCCTGTATCAGTGATATCACACAACGCACCATGCTTAATGTTATTACAACCTTTTTAGTCATATCTATGTTGAAGTTATAATGGCAGCAACATGGAAGAAAGAATGTGTACGTCTTACCTTATCAGACTGTCATTTTTAAAAAAGACAAGAGGCAGATGATCAAAATAGTTTTTCATTATTTCATAATTTCATTGCAATTCACCCTAAGAGAAACTGACTGGATCAGCCGTAAATGTAATTTATGAAAAATTGACAAGAGCTGTAATTTGAACTTGAAACATTCAGGTATCTTTCTTGTGTTGTACAATGGCACACACACAGGGGTGTAGCCAGACATTTTCACTTGGGGGTGGGGCAAGCAGGGGGAAATACATAACTTGGGGGGGGGGGCTATTTTAATGTGTCGAACCATCTATCATTTTGTGCATTTTGATCTCACTGGGGGGGAGCTGCCTCAGGTTCGGGGTGGGGGATTGACCCTCCTTCCCCCTGTCCACCCTCTGGTTATGCCGCTGCATATGAAGGTAGTCTCCCGTTCTGATTAGTCTTGAATGCCATACAAAGATAGTCTCCTATTTTGATCATTTTCATTCTCCAAACAATTAAGTAACCATAATATGTTTAATATTTTTGGTTTTACCGCACACCAATGTGTGATAAGCACTGAGGCTGCAGTTAAGAAGAAGTGACAGGTAGTAGTCAGCATTGTGACTGAGTGGATACAGTCAACACTGTCTACAGCTTGATATTCTCTAGATAAATTTACAAACTTTATCTTGTTCAACATAATGATGCAGCCCAGCTACTTTTGTTCAAATCAAAAAATATAATTTCAAGCTACTTGGTTCATTATTAAGTTTACATGAAAACCAAAATAAGTTTAGGCAAACATATTGGAGAATACCAATACTTTATCTTTCCTCATCCAAAATGGGACAAAAACAAAAACTGACCCACAAAGGAAATTCTGAAAAAGTTGTGTATTTTATGTACAGTAGATTTTGATAAAACAATTGAATAATTTATTTTTATTCTTTAAGCTCATAACCAATTATTTCATATTTAACAGTGCAACTAATTGTACTTTTGTACACATTGTTACAAATGATGATAAGTCACATTAAAGAGACACAGTGTTACAATCTACGGTGTCTATGTTTATAAATGTCAATGAATATGCAAATCTTGCTATAAAAACTTTGGTTTAGGCTTTTGCAATATCATCATCTTCTGCAAAATTCGCTCCAAGCAGAATGGATGCTCACAAACACAAACGTATCTTGAGTGTAATGGTTAGAAAATGTCACTTACCACTTTTTGTTTGCATTTTAAACAAGAATCTTCTTAAATCTCTCGTTTCCAATTATTATTATTATTATTATTATTATTATTATTATTGTAATTATTTTACAAAGGTTTACCACAATAACACACAAAGCAAATTCATTATCCCTTTTAGAACAACAAGAATTTACACAAGGAAAATAAAAAATAATTTGAAATGTAAATTTCATAACTGTCACGGCCAAATATTACGACGATTAATACATGTATTTGAGCTGATTTGCAGATGAGTGGGGAACCAGGAGAAAGCAATGTAAATCATATGACATTTTGGCTGGTACTCAACATGTACATCTGCTTAGCAGAATTCTGTTTAGCATTATTTGACATTGGGGCTGAGGAGTAGGGTGGACAACAAACATTCTAAATAGACCCTTTTCACTCTGTCGATGTCAACATTTACCATTCAAATAAAAGCAAACCAAAGCGAGGCTTGAAGGGAAAAAATGGTCTGGTGCTGTTTTTTAAACCTATCAGTATTCATGACTGACTCATTATTGCATTATTGGGAACATGTTGAATATGGTGGCTGCATGGTAGACCAGCACAAAACCTACTAGGTTAAATTAAAAGCATGTCAGGTTACAATATTTTTACAGACATTTAAGAATAACTGCGCTAAAAAAGGAAACAAAATAGGGTTAAATGAAAGAAAATTGCTAACATTGTATGTATACAAAATAAGGTAAAACTCATTAACTAGTTTTAGGGGGGTACAAAATAGACGAAACATTATTTTGTCCACAAAAAAAACCCCCAAATCATCGCTCAACCATTTTATTCCACTTAATTTCAGATTTCACAAAGTTTAAAATTATGTTCTGGCCAAAACAAATGGCTATACAATAAATAAATACAAAAAGGAAACACAATAATCCACTTCTTGACAATCAAGTTAATTGTTAAACGATCAACAAATGCCAACCAATTCTACACATTCTTACCTCAGACTACGTTTTATCCGAAAGAAAGTCGAAGGAAATCTAGACTCCCGATTTACAGAGCAGGGGGGAAAAACACCACATAAATAGTTTTCAATCATGAATGCTAGCCCTCACACTTGAACTGTAGATGTAGAGTCCTAATGTAATAGCAACGTCTATTTATTGCAAGCCGTAAGGCTTGCCAGCGATAAATCAACATCAGGTGACTTTTAATAAATGGTGTTTTATTTTTAAGGGGGAGGGGAGTTGGTTGGTAAACCAGGCGATTTTGAAAACAACTGTTCAATTTTGTTGCCTGCGGCTTCAGTGATTTAAAAAGAAAATGAAGTAATTGCAGATTGTTGCTTTGTTATTTATTGTGGATGGTCTCTCCGGCAGAATGTCGGGTGAATCTATTTATTTGGAGGGGGGGGGAGTCAATTTGACTAGGATGGTGGCCTAGAACCTAAAAGAAGAGATTTTGAAAGAGTAGTATTTTTGAGAGAGTTGGTGTATAAGCTCACATCAAGGTATAAAAAGTCTCCTGCATAGAGACAAATATCTGTACAAACGTACATTTTTAACCTGTACATTATTGTCAACACATTAAGCTATCTTATACCAGACATAAAGATTTTTTGGGATAATGCCATAACAAGGGGAGAATTTCTCCTCACACAAATGAACAACAAAATCAACCAGTCTGAACACATCTTATGGACGTGGTTACCAAAAGACTCTAAAATTCACCTCTGTTGGATTTTTGGTTCACTATTTGTTTGAAAAACTGGAAAACACTCCATATAAATCATGCTTATTGTATTTCAATCTTATCCACCCCTTCAAACCTTGTGATTTGTCTACAAGGTATGACCATGATACGGCTTCTTGATCATATAGACATGATAGCCTGAGCAAACATAGCCTTCCCTCAAGCTGTTGTCTCTCTCCCTCCAGATTCTTCAGATCTGTTTTCTTAATGAAGGATCGGGAAATGACTCGGATTTTGTGAGGGTATTATCGTTATTAATTTCCTTTGATGATATTTACTAAAGTTTCTGCCTTAGGTCAAAATGATGTTGTCCCCTAGTTTCATTATAAACTCAAATATAAACAGCACCATGGAAACAGTAAGAGTAAATTAAAGACAAAGAACATCAGAGCTCTCAGTTTCATGGAGCTACTTAAACGCAAAAAGTAGCTAAGCACAATACAATTATACTTAGCTTACCAACCAAAATACCATGCTACACGTACAATTTGTGACTGGTATCCTGCTTATTTTTGCTTAGCAGAACATTTAAGCATAATTTTCTGCATAAGCAGCACTATGAAATCAGACCCTGGCCTTTAAGGGGGAGGTACAATAGTGGTATAAACAAAGTAGTATTTCTAACAACCACATCAAACCGTGAGTAAAATATTATCAGTGGGTGATTCTCATTTTGTAGACAATGGTTACAAGTCGGAATTATACAAATCCACTAACTTGAGTATCGGGGGTGCTCGCCTTTTTTTGTTAGGTAATAAACCACGAAGGGACCCTGACTAGGTAAATCTTCAAAATAATTTGGGGTTGAACAAAGAAAAAATTACTAGAGTGGGACATGAACCAACGACGTCCGGATTAACGTTCCTTGTTTTTCTTAGAGAAAACAAACAACAATTTTTCCTAAAGATGCAGACCAGGCACTTTTTGAATTCACTTTATATTCTCCATAAAATCAAAACAAGTAATCCCTCCAATCTAGGAGAAAGCTACCTCTGGGAATTGTACTGTAAGTGAGTAAATGTATAACCTCCTTTTTGATGTACCTTTAAGAAGAAAAAAAAAGAAAAAACGCTTCTATCATTGAGACTAGGGTTGAATAAAATGATTAGAGCAATGTAATTAATGGATGCTAAGCCCGATTAGCCCACGGCTGTACTCTACCAGCTATCATTGGTATTAGGTGACTGTTTCAAATTAGATTATCCCCTACCACAACCAATGCTTCAAGGGCTGGGGTTGCAATCAAAAAGACTTGGCTCTCTGCAATCAAATTCTACCCTTACTACAAAAACCTTGGAGGTGATTCATGGAGTGTGCTTTCACTGAACGATGTAATGCAGCAAAATGTGTCACCATGACTCTACTCTGCATAATTAATGAGCTCTGCATGTGCCCAAATATAGAGGTGCAATTACATACTACATGATAGTTTGTGGCTTCAATGGTTCAAATCTTAAACCTTGTATATGGTTGGTTATTGATGAACCACCAGAACTGAAGCTGTTCTGTCAGATTTATGTTGCTAATTTCATTCCGTAGTGTCTAAAATGAAAAGAAACGTCATGAAGGGCTGTGTACAGTGTACGCATATTGCATGATAAAACAGAGAAAGGGAGTGAGGAGAAAGAGGTATGGCCTCTGAACATAGTTTTTTTTGTGGATATGATTTCAGATTTATAGAAAATTTATGGAGGGAATGTGCAAATGTTAGTTCAGTGCAAATTGGAAACCAAGAAGGGGAATTCTCAGAGAATGAAAGCTGTTCTATGTAAAATGTGATATAAATAAGAGACATCTATCAAATCAGTTAGGATTTTTTCTGATTTCAGGATTTTTCACTGATCGCCCCTGCACTTTAAGATTTTCTTGGAAGAGGCAAACTTGCCTTCATCACAGAGATGAAAAGACTTGGCCCTTGTTATGACCAGACCTTCAGATATCTATTTGAAATGATGTAGAGAGTCTGTAAACCTCTACCATGTAACATAATTCTCTACATTCAGGGAGCTTCAATTCCACACCAAGAGGAAATTACTGTCAAATTTTCAGGATTTTTCATTTTCGTACAATCTCATCCCTGACCAAGAGGCTGGCCTTAGATTCTGATTTAATCCAACCCTTTATCTGAGGCAAAGACAAAAGACAAACATAATCACACACCCATTTTATGTGTAAATATACAGAGATGCACTGAAATAAATAACAATAAATAAGTAATAATTAAGGCTGGCACTCGTGGTTGTTGCTATGGTAGCTGAAGGATTAATGCAGATCCAAATAACAATTGTAAAACAAAATTATTATATAACAACAAAACAGGAGAGTATGTACAGCTTTATTTATACCTGGACTTAGTGTCATCGGTGCCCTGCACCAACACTGGTTCCCATCCAGAATAAATAGTCATTCATACTGATATGATTATTAATTACATCTATACGGAATAATATCTTCAGCTAGTTTAATAAACTGTCTACTATGAACTATAAAAACACTTTTCAAATCACACTGCACTCATTTTTGCAAACTTAAATTTCATCCCTTTATACTTTGTTTGAAAAAATAGTTTAAAATAATCTGACGACGTCTGTAGATGACACGGCATAATAACCCAGCCTATAGTGAACCTGGGCTGGATTTCACAAAGCACTCAGATTGATCTTTTAAGATGAATCTGAGTGCTTTAACTCATCTTAAAAGATGAGTTGTCAATATCGCCACAGTGATTTGTATTGTGACATCACTTTTTGCTTAGCAATTAAAAGTGATGTACATCTTAAGATCAATCTTAGCTTTTTGTGAAATCCAGCCCTGGTTACTGAGGAGCGACTTTGATATTCCTAGGACACATGTACCGGTAAAAAATGTTTCTTTAAGAAAATGTCAGAAGAAACTGTACAGTGTCGACTGTTTAGACCATATTGTTAGGACTGTTGGCTTGGGACCTATTAGGGCTTTACAGTGCAATTTTTACAGGCAACTTAATGGAGGCAACTAATGGCACTGCATGCAAAAGGAGCATAACAGCAGCACAGGAGTTTTAAGTTTAAAAAAGCGTCTTATCACAACCTACAAGAAAATAATTTGAAGTGTGAATTGTTTTTTGTTCTTGGAGGTTGCCTAAAACTGGTTGCCTGTAAAATGCCTTGTGTAAACATGGCCCCTAGATAACTCCTATTGTTTATTACGATACATGTATTCAAGAATTGTCTAATAATGCACTACCTCATCCCATAGGACTTTGTAAAAATATTGCAAGCATGACGCTGTGGTCAAAACACCTTTCACCTAGTGCTACCACTGCACTACCTCCAGGGCATGATATTTGGGCCGTGTCAAAAAGTAGGAACAGTTGACCTTCAAGTACCTAATGATATAGGCTTGGATAGACTTTTCAGGCTATTCAATAACAATTTTGCTGATTTTTCTGAGGGCAAAAACAAAATCAGAAATCAGATTAAAGTAGAAACAATATCCTGACTGTACTCATCCCGTATATGACAAGCACAGCGCTGTGGTGAAACACCTTTGAGTAAGTGATACCAAACTGAGTAAATTAGTAACAAGGGTTGACATTAATCTTACCGGCTGTAATCCCTGTAAGGTTCTCTGTATGGATCCTGGTACGGCTCTCTGGACTCGCTGATGCTGTCTGCTCGTCCCGGGCCTAGTCCCTGACTCAGCGTACCGTAGTTTGGATCATCGACACTGTTATTACGGTATGGTTGGTCTAGACGGGTATCCTCTTCAGATAAAAGGGGCTGGGTACCCTCTCTACTTGTTGTGGAGCTGTGTTATTAATCATTGTGAAGTAAAGCCATTATAATCTTAACTCTTTCACGCGCCGACCAGTCGCTAGCGACCGGTTTAAATCCCTTCAGAAAAATAGTTGTAAAATTTAAAATAAAGACTGCATGGCCACACAGTTTTCAGAATGGGAAAGAGGACTCTTGAGAGTGCTTTTGTGACTTTTTTGTTGTTGCAAAAAAAACAGGGAAAGGATTAACGTGAAAATGATCAATTTGTCACTAAAATAAATGGTGCACGAAATGGTTAACATACCAGTTGGTCGGGTCTGAATAAAGCGACTAAGCAGGGTTCTCCTCATGCACAAGCTAGCATATCGGGCCGATACGCGCAAATTTCGGCCAATACGGTAACTTCACAAAATACATAAAAAGAAAACCATATAGAATGCTCCAAATTGCACAGTAGGGCTTTGAAAACCAAGAAAAACACCAAGTAGAAAATATTCCGAAGACCTTGTTTCAATTCAGCGCACTTCGGCCAAACATCCACAAAAAAATGCCCAGAATGCCCCACAGTTTTGACATAACCTTTGGAGAACCCTGCTAAGGCTACAGCTTTGGCCGTTGGCAGCAGTGACAACATTGAAGAACAGGCCTTTTCAGCGATCTAGCCATAGCCACTGTCAAAGCCATTCATTCGGACAAGGCCTTGTAATATGGGATAACGACAAAGATACTAGAACAGTTTACAACAATAGGTGGCAGCAGACATGTGGGGCTATTTTCCAATGTTTTGTGTAATTCTGAATATTGACCAATTCCACGACGCACAGCGCACTTACTCGCCCCTATGTCCGCACATTTGGGGAGTCAAAATGCACGCAAAGGACTTGACTGCCAAAATGGTGGGAAATGGTAGACGCACATTATGCGGAGGTGCAATTGAGAAAATGTTTTGTTTCTGGTGAATTTATACATTTGAAATGGAGTTCAACTCTATGGCATCAGTTACAAGGCAGACTATAGGGCCATGTCATATATTTATACAGGCAACCATTTCTGGGCAATCTCAAAGAAGAAAAGACATTTGCATTTCAATTTTCACAAACTTTTCTCTGCCACTGTAAGATATTGTTGGAAAAAATCTACTGGAAGTAAAGGTGGGTTTTTTTTAATGCAGTAGAAATGGTTGTCTCTAAGTTGCCCACACACGGCCATTTTATGAAGATTTCTCATGCGGGAGGTTTGCCTGGGTAATTTAGTGACTGATCTCAATGTACTTAGTTTTAGTCATGGAGGAGGGGAGGGGAAAGGGTTGCCTGGGTGATTTAGTAACTGATCTCAACATACCTGTGTCTATGATTCCTACCAGTCATATTGTTAGGCGAGTAGCGCTGAGAACCCACAGGTGAGAAACCGGTTGAATTCGGTGATGATACATGCAGTGAGTTACCAGTCGTCGGTGTCCGACCTCCTCGGAATGATCCTCCTCCCGATGACATACTATAAGGAGAACGACTACGTGGGGTGTAACTATAGCTATTTAAAGAGTTAGCTGGCGACAGTTTTCGATGTGTATTGGATGGAGAGACTTGGAGGTTGTTCGATAGCGGGAGATTTGGCGGATGAGCGTTGGCCATCGGGGCAGATTGACGGCGATTGTGATACATGTGGTGGAGCATGTTGCCAAACAGTGAATGACTCCTCTGTCAGAGAAAAGACAATAACAGTGATCATTGAATGCTGTAATGGTACAGTTTATAACTTGCTCAAACCTCCATCGTCGTAGTCCTGTGAGTTATGACTGACTCATTCTGACCCTTTTGATGATGGAGTTTCACCTCTGCCTGTCCAAAGCTGGCCGGTAGGCTGAGGCCAGTGACATGCCTGTCAGCTCCTTTATTCCATCGGTCCAGCGGAGTTTCTGTCTGCCACATGAACAACTTCCTTCAACATTTCCTTGAACAATAATCTTCTCCAGATTATCTCCTTCTCTTCCTCTTGAGACATGGCCAAAAATACTGTTGTTTGGTTTTGTTAATCCTTCGACACACAGTTGTTGTGTCATCCTAAATCAACTTTGTGACATAATCATTTGTTTTCTTGCTCTTCCCATGTAAAGCTGAAATGGTACATTTTATAACTTACTCGAACCTCCAGTTGCATCAATAAAAACAACTTGCAATAAAATGACAGCACATGATACTGTGCACGATGATACAAAAATTAAGAAATGAAGGAAATATAACATATTTTAGTGACATAACAATGTAAAAAGTGATAATATTCATCAAAGTTTCTTGACAGAGGCAAAAGTTTGTGACACTTCATAATGACTTTTGTTAGAATGTGACAGATGGAAGAAATTAATGGCAGTGGCATATTTTGTGACAATCACAATGAACTCACCCGATGTGACGGTTCATCTAGCTCAACGGCTTCGCTGACTTCATCATCCATGTCTTCCAAGTTACCAGAGATGGCTCTCTTTATCTGAGGTCCTATTTCTTGTAGCGTTCTCAGACCAGCCTAAGACACGAGATGATGTTATCTTTGATCTGACAGTAACTGTTATTTACTGAGGGTGAGTTAAGACAAAATGTGCAACAGCAGGGTTTGTTCTGTTGATGAAGGCCAGAAGTTATGCCGTAGTATTCCATAATGTTAAGTTTCAAATCCTTTGATATTTAAGAAAATAAAGTAGTCCATTCACCAAAGATACAGCAAATGAAAACACATAAATGAGACAAACAAAGGCAAGGAAATAATCAGGTTTAAAAACAGGAATTTTTCTGTCCACTAAAACACAAAAATCTTATTGAAGCTAACAAGCAAATGTAGATTTCACATCAACCGACAGTTGTTACTTTTGTAAAATAAAATCTGAATTGGAACTTAAGACTGTCATGAAACTAAGGTGTAAATATTCCTCCAAACACAGAGCGAATGAGTGGGAGGAGAGAGGGGGGGGTTACCTGGAGTGCCACAGTGCCCTGCTCATGCCCTTGCATCTTGAGCATGTCGTGTTTCCTTTTCTTGAAACGCCGAAAATAATCCTGAATCAGAAATGTTGCATAGAATTTACCCACAGTCACGTCATCTTCAGCTGCAACAGACAAAAAATTAACAGAAACAAGCCATTAGGTAAATACGGAAATTTATTTCAAATGAATTTATCTTAATTGCTGAGGATCATACTGTAGTGGCAGTCTGTGGTGGCAGTCATGACAATCATTGGCGAACCATTGGAGGTCAAAATGAACAGAGGTGACCAGGTTGGCTTAGTGGTTTCTTTCCTTGCCTTTCACCTCTGTGGACCCCGTTTCAAATTCCGGTACAACTGGAGAAGAGTCATTCTAAAGTCGAAATGGACACGGGATCAGATTTGGGTTTGTGGTTGCCCTGCCTTTCACCTCTATGGACCCTGGTTCCAATCCTGCCTCAGACCTGACGCCTTGCATGTGGATTGGGTTCTCAGTCTCTAGTTGATTGCATGGGTTTTCCCCCATTTGGGGTTTTCCTGCTTCATCTAAAACTGATCATCTCTTCTTGTCTCCTGCTTCATCATGTTATTGGTGCTTGTGCTGTTGGGTGTGTAATGGCTGGCTGAGTGGTTTCTTTCCCTGCCTTTGACCTCTGTGGACCTAGATATGAATCCCACCTCAGACCAGTGCCTTGAACATGGATTGGGTTTTCAGTCCCTACCTGATTGCATGGGTTTTCCCCAGTTGGGGTTTTCCTCCCACATCTAAAACTGAACACTTATTCTCGTCTCCTATTCAACCTGTTATTGGCGCTTGTGCTGCTTGATGTGTAATCAAATAAATAAAGCAGAGAGAGGTTTAGAAGACAACTTACCTCCAGCTGGGGGAACTACACGGTCAAGCATCTTAGTACTAGTTCTCTTCCAAATCTTCCTAATTACTTGTCTCAATTCCTCATTTGCCTTGTCGATGTTCCCTGAAATTAACGTAAGGAAAGGAAATCTTAAAAGTAAAAAAAGAACAAAATGTTCCCTTTTTGTTTACTCTTGTATACTTACACATATTTTAGTTTTGAAAATAACAATTTCAATTAATTAATCAAATCATCTTTGATAATGAAAAACTGCAATATGTAATTAGTTTATAGATGTAATAATTGCATTTGGCCTCTCATCACCAGGCACGCTCAGTAGTCTAGCATTTGTACTCTAGAATGCAGGGATTGTGGGTTCGAATCCCACACAAGTAGCCTGTGGACTTGTTTTTCGCAGGACTCAGAAAGCACTGAGTACAGTGCTTATTACACATTGGTGTAAGAAAAAGAAAACCCCAATAAATACGATATGGAAAGGTTTGCGGTGACACCATGTACATGTAATAATCTCTCTATATGAGTTGGGGGTGGTTCTGAAAAGAACCGTTGGTTTCAACTCGACGTTTCGATCAGTATGCTCTGATCGTCTTCTGGAGTTTAGTTTATAACTCATATAGAGAGATTATTACATGTACATGGTGTCACCGCAAACCTTTCCATATCATATTCCCACCATGCAAAGTTTCAAATCTTACCAATAAATACAAACATTGTAATTACTTATTCAAATAATGTAGTTACTCATTCAAATAATGTAATTACTCATTCAAATAATGTAATTACTCATTCAAATAATGTAATTACTCACTCAAATAATGTTATTACTTATTCAAATAGTGATTACTTATTATCAATGTACTCACCCTCTGTTTTGATCTTCAGAGATGTTCTGATCAGAGCAAAGAGCGTTGCATTAAACATGACTGTACCATCTTTATTCAGAGGCATGTTCATGGAAACCAATCTCTATACATGGGGAAAATAAAGTTATGTCGAAAAAACAATCAACCAGGGGCTAAAAATTCAACCAGGTGCTAAAAATTCAACCAGCAAATTCAAGACCCCCTCTTTCTTACTAGATTAGTTTTTCCCGACAGAAATCAGAAAAGAGCTTTCCAATGGTTCAAACACTTAGGCTTGAACCTAGTACTGTTTTAAATGTTTTTAATGTTTCAATGTTTTTACTGTATGCGAGCATTTGAACTACCCTTTTGGGGATCTAATAAAGAGTAATTGAATTGAACTGAAATTGAAATCATAGAAACAATTCAAACTAGACCCTTTAGGTACCATTCATTTGTGCATAATCATCACCATATGCCCAGACCCAACAAATATTGTTTATTTTTGGATGCAATTTTTCCAGTAAAATTGTCTGGGGAAAAATACGACAAAACAGAAAATTGGTTTTGTTTGAGAAATGCAGATATTATGTAAGTTACATGGAAACAGTGGAAAATGTCAATTTGACCTTTTGGTTGAAGGGAAGTAGGTCAAATCTCGTGGCCGTTTGCAGCCGCTATGGGCATTTTGTTACAAGCAACCTGTGGCTGCTATTGCCCCCTTGCACATGCGGAACGCACCTCCGCACTTCTACCATTTTCACCATTGAGGAGTCAATCATTGAGGAGTCAATTCCTTTGTGTCTATTTTGACTCCCAAAATGAGGGACAGGATAGGCGCATGTAAGTGCGCTGCGCATCGTGCAAGGGGTCAACATCCAAAGGGTTCAAGATACTTTACCTTGCATGCTATTCTATACGGGCAGAGCTTTCCAAAGCCTAGTGGAGGGGATATCTGTCTCAGCAATGCTACCACATCTAGATGTTTAATCTTACCCCTATCAATAGGAATAACAAGTAAAAGTTATCAAATAGAATTGAACAATTAGGTTGAATCAGATGACATTATTTGAACCTTAGTTTGCAGAATCAGATCAGTGTATCTCAGTGTATCGTCAGTTCAGGACTACAAGGTCATTAGTGCAGTTTGTATGTATTTTGTAGAATTGGATTTGCATATTTTGGAGCTCCTGGTAAATGGAGTTTATTGATCAAAGTGGTTCTCCAAAATTGTTTGGCAAACGGAAATATTCATTTGGCGTGTCATTGTCGAGCAGTGAAGCGCACCGGACTCAAGCTCTAGTGTTTCTGGTCAGCAGAGTGTGGGTTCGAGTCCTTGTCATAACGTTTGTGTCCTTAAGTAAGACACTTTTTGCTTCGTCCTTCAGATGGGACGTAAAGCCGTTGGTCCCGTGTGTTGTGTATTGCTTGAAAAGAACCTAGTACAATTATCGTTAAGAGAAGGGGTTTGCCGCGGTGTTTCTGGCAGTGGCTGCCGAGTGAGCCGCAGCACCTTGTAAACTCTTATAAGATGCTACATGAATCGGTCTCATAATTCATAAAAAACTGATAAACCTTTCCTAAAAAGTGTCTCTCTTTGTTCAAGCGCCTTGAGCACCTTATTGGTGGATACGTGTGCTATATAAGACTACATTATTATTATTATTTCATATGAAACAAAAAAATCTCTGGATTTTGATTTATTTTTTCAAATTTATATAAATTTTTCGGGTAATGGATCATTACGAATATGAAATTGCAATTAACGTCCTTCACTGAGCCGAGAATATGTTCCTCAGTGCTTATAGCATGAAGATCATCGCTTCACTTGACATGCAACTTTATAATTCCACATCAAAAAGTGAAAATTTCCCAGCAAACAAAACGTTGTAGAGTGTTTTTCAGTTAACTTTGATACTAAAAAGAAAAAGAAAATTTTAGGAAATCAGCTGATCAGCATAAAAGTTGCATGCCTGAACAAACTAGTCAGGTCAGGTCAAATCAGCTTCACCTGAATAACCAAGTCTGTCTTCTCAACTTGTCTTTAATCAATCTGTCTGCTGAGCACAAATCGGCAGAGAATTACTCATTTGGAAACTTGACATGGATTTACTGCTGGTAACATTATCAGGCATGCAACTGCCCGATGAAAAAAAAAGAGAAAAATTTTCAAAGGCAAAACGCAAGCGCGGAGCGAGGCAGCCAAGGGACATGAGACCCACAATGGTACCCTAGAAAATGTTGAGGTTTATTATGCTCTTAGGTGCATTCTTAGCATGTACAGGCCTGTGAATGGACCCTTAAAAAAAGAGCTGAAACACTACATGATGTAAGAATGATCGTGGAACGTCAAGTGAGCGCGCGTCACACACTTACGCTGGTCGAATTGGGGCACCCCGTTGATCCAGTAACTAGGCTTATTTCACATTATTGTAGTTGTACATTGTTGTTTCCAAGCATATATTAGGCTTTTTTTTTTTAAATCGTAAACAAAAATCATTACAAAAATATTAAGATTTTTCATTTTTTTAGCGCTGATCATTTTTTTTTAAAACGCGGAAATCCGCGGAAACGCGGAAGAGTTGCATGCCTGCATTATCCTGAAGCGCAATTTGCCAGTAATTAAAACCCCCTGTGAATTTGAGTAGAATTGTAACTAAATATCTTACGTTGCCTCTGGATCATACTCTGCCCAGTTACGGACAAACTCATCCAAGTGATGGGGCCCGAGAATGGACCAATCACGAGTCAGGTAGTCAAAATTATCCATGATGACCGCCACAAATAAATTGATGATCTGTAAAATTAAAAAGAATGTAAAAATGATACCTTACAAATCGGGTGGAACTCAAAGTGAGCAAAGTTTATCTTAAATAATTTTTCTTATAGTGCCTCATAGCCCAGGCACGCTGTGTCCAGCTTCCTATGGGTCCTTTTCTTAATCTTTGTCTCAGTTGTTCTCAAGACACATAACAGTCAAGAAGTTTAGTGTGTACTACTGTAACGTTTTACAGCGCTGGTTGTGCGCAGTTTCCACTACAAAAATTCTTTTCAGGTGAATCCCTTAATGGTATTACCTATACAGGATTGGCAATGATAAAAAACATCATTGTTTAGTTTTAGTCTGAAAGCTCACTGATTAAGAAGTTCATACAAGAAACAGTTTTTCTGTGAAACATTTCCCTCCGAAATGAAGTCATATTCGAGAAAACTGTACCTAAAAAACCTATACAAAAACAAAAACGCAACAGCTGATTTCGTTTGTTACAACCAAAATTAAGGACAATGTGTTTACATGCTGACAAGTGTGCATGGTCTTTCACTATTTTCTCCTGACTCACACAACTGATTAAGCCCAAATTCTCACAGGTTTGTAAGTTCATGTATATAGTTGATCACACAAAACATGAACACTGTTTGCGACTAGTTTGTCAGCTCTACCAGTGTAATACCTTCTAACAATTTCTTCCCTGAAATCTTACCAGAAATGAGCAGAGGCTGTAGAAGGTCAAGAAGTAAAAGTAGGCAAAATCCGTTCCACAGGTTAAACCTTCATTCACTTCATCCTCTCCTACGTAGCATTTGGCTGCAGGTGATTCTGCGCATGATAACATGATCTCTTGCCATGCCTCACCTGTGGCTGATCTGAAAATCAAATCATAAATCAACTCGGATCAAATCAACTCTGAAATCAGTCAAATAAATCTTGAATTTTGATTGTAAATTTCCTTCGGGGCATTGGAAGGGTTGGCAACTCTTCCAAAACTCAACTCAGAGCCCCAAAATTAGATTGGGTACAGCCATGTTTGCACCTACACAACCATTCTAAAATGTTCCATGTTCAATTTGTTCAAGTTTGCCATACTTTATAATTTTAATTATTTCACATCTAACAGCACAATTAGCCCCAATAACAGGATAAATAGGAAACGAGAAGAAATTTTTTCAATTTTACCATTAGGTAATAACTTCAAAATCTAAATCTGAATTATATAGCTGGCAAAGCATCCTAATTATGACACATCACACTAACTTTTGTAAAGAAGACAATGAAGAAATTTCAGTCTTAGACCTGGGAGGAAAACCTCAAAGAGGGAAAACCCACACAATCAGGGTGGGATTCACAAATACTTCAGGCTCCGGTCTGAGGTGGGATTCGAACCGCGGGTCCACAGAGGTGAAAGGCAGGCAAAGAAACCACTGAGCCAACCTGATCCCAAAATACCTATTTTATAATCTTCAAATTTGCTTTGTTATTTCTTTGGCCTGATGAGTTCATACCTGAAAAGAACTAAGAGAGCTGCAACAAACGTCTGGAAGTTGTTGTTTCTGTTTAGAGGTCCATCTCGCGTCGTTTGAATCTTACCAAACATCTAGGGGAAAAGGAGAAATTATGCATGAAAACTTTATCAAATGGGGGTTTATTTTTTTAATTTTTTTTTTTTTAAGGCAAAGTAAATCTTTGGTTTTTGGAACCGTTCGATTATTTTAATTCTATATAAATGTATACATGAATCGGGTTTTTTTCAGATTTGTGAGGGTTGGTGTCCGTTTGCAAATGCTGCGACCAGAGGTGCAGTTGGTTGGTACCTGCTGCCACCTCGCTAAACATGGATGGATTCAACGTTCTTGTAAAAATACTGTGACAGTTTTTTGCTGTTTTCTCAGCAAGCAGACACTGTATTCAACTGAAACATTTTTACTTTTATTGTATCTTTCTTTAAAATTTTGCTTATAAATCAGCAATAAATTGACAAAAACAAATCTATAACCCTACTTTTATTTGTTACTGAACCCTTTGAAATGAGTTTAACAACAGCTACATCTGCAAAAGTTCCACATATCATCCAGACTAATAAAACACTTATTCACTATCACTATCACTTTCATGTAAGGGATACAACTATTTTCGCCAATATGTCCCCCCCCCCCAAAAAAAAAACCCCCAAAACCCCACAACTTTGTTCTTTACCTGCATACCGATGACCGCGTAGACAAAGAATAGCATAACTATTAATAGGGCCACATAGGGAAGTGCCTGGGAAAGAACAAAATATGTATCAATATGGATATCACAAGTACATGTAGACATTTTTAATACAGATGTAAAGTTGACACACTTGTACCATTATTTTCATCATATTAACTTGATCTCAGCACTCGCCTCTGATGAGGCTGCTTTATTGAATGTCAAATGCTCACTTTTCCAAATAAATTTTGCAGAACAGCTTTTTTTTAAAGAACACAAAACCTTATCCACTACTATCTTTAATCATACAAATGAATTAGTACAAGCCTACAGGGCTCGCATTTTGGGAGAAAATCCACAAGACCACAGGGCTTGTAGCTCAGAAGTTTTACTGGACTAGAATTTATTTTACAAGACCATAATTAAAATGAGTTGAACAAGCGCTTAGAAAAGATCTATCTCATTTGTCTTATGTGCAAGTATACTTTGATACTCAAGAAAATTGGAAGTTATTTCTGAGTCTCATAGTCAACAGTTTTTCACCAAGATATAATTACACAATACGGGCTTGTCCAGTCATGAGTTTACTGGCCCGACGCTGAAATCACTGGCCTCGGGCCTGCGGTCCAGTGTTAATATCGCGCCCTGGCCTATGAGACTCGGATGCTTGAAGCGAGGGTGTGTTCTTTCATCGAACCCCTCTCTTACCTGGAAGGACTTGATAAATGTCCACAGCAAGGTTCGAATGCCTTCTCCCTTGCTCAGCAACTTGACCAGTCTCATCACTCGGAACAATCGGAAAAAGTTGATGCTAAACCGATTATCAGATCCCTGCAACAAAGAAAACAATATCAATGAGCCAACTTTTTCCTATTTGGAGAGCATTAGATGCATCATGCACTTTTCTGGAATACATGTTTTTACAGATGTTCCTGATAGATGCCGTCTTTAAGGGCAACTTTGGTTGTTGGCTTTTGGGCTTTGTCAAGCCTTCTACTTTTTATACCCAGCCAAGTGGTTCACCAACTAATCATGCAAGGAATTTGATAAAACTCCTGCTTGCTGCACACGGTATCTATGCATAGCGCATTAACAAAATGATTATCATTGCCTGTACAGATGGCCAACTTACAGTGTATCGTCAACTGGGAACTGTCTATACTGTTAAGTAACCACAGAAAAATACTTACTCATGAAAAAATCAAGTTTTGTCCTAACCAGTAGAGAATTTTTTGTAAAGTTTTGATAAAGGTGTCTCCAGGAAGAAACACTTGAAGTTTTGATAAAAGTGTCTTCAGGAAGAGACAATCAGAGTACAGTGTTTATTCTGACTGCTATTTTATTGTACTGCTTTTAGTACACTAATTGAAATATCAATACTTATTGCTGAAGAAAATGCCAAGCTTAATATATATTTATATGCTAGTACATGCCAGGATATAATCAAGCACAAGATATCTGGGCTTGCCAAGATAGCATAAATAGTAATTGTACAAAGAGAATGTGTGGGGATAAAAAAAAAAATCAAATTTATAGTACCTTATTGGTAATGCAGTATAAATTAAAAAACTACAAATGCAAGCAATAAAGTGTCAACTCTCACATTGTTGTGCTGTTACACAAAAACATTCTGGTGTGAAATGAGAACTTTCATGACACTGAGGAACAAGCAAAACATTTCCAACTGCAGAATTTCTCCTTGAACATTCTTCCTTTAATTTGTAAAAGTTGAGTGGAAGGTTTTAAAATGCATGCACAAATAAAAATAATTGAAACTGAATTTAGAAATTAAAAAACTATGTAAAAAATTATAAAAAACTGAGTAAAATATATTTTAAAAAGGGGCAGCCTTCTTAATTTCTTATGAGCTTTTTAATAAATTCATTAATTTTGTTTAGACAACAAAATTACTACAACAAAACATGCTGGAATGGAAATAAATATAAACAACAAAATAAAAACAAAAAAAAGAGAAAACAATCAATTTGGCGTGAAGGGATGAAAAGGTGAAAACAAGTCACAAATTTTTTCAAGACAATAAATTTGACAAATTCAAGTATAAACAATTAATACACAGAATCATCTCCACTTTTGTTGTTCATTGCAACTTTCCAAAGTGGGGGCTCAGGTAGTATAAATAAAATCTGTGTGTGTTTTGCTATCAGTGCATTTACTAGGAAAAATCGGATTATTTATACTGTCGGGCAAAAGAGACAGTGACTTAGAGAGAGGGGCGGGGATTGAGGAGGAACAACAGTCCTGTCTTTAAGACCTGACTTTCTCTTTCATCCTCTCCATCCCCAGACTCTTCATATCTAGAAACCCCCTATAACTAAGGAAGCTATGACCCTTCAGGGGAGAATCTGTGACCCTTTAGGGAGCCGTCCATGCTGTAGACTCTTCCATTTTGTAACATAATAAAACATGCTATTCTTATCATTTACAGTTGTACATTCTCATCGTTGTAGGTAAATATACCAAAATTGATACATTGATTGGTTACTCTTTTTCTTCCCGCCTATTTCTGAATTCCTTCCCATAATCCTTTGCAGTGCCCCCCCCCCTATAAATGGACTTGTTCTTATGTTTGTACTTTGTCTTTGCCTCTGATGAAGGTCTGGTTTGGATCGAAAGCCAAGGCTGCCACTCCTCCATTTTAATATTGATAAAAATAAAACTATTCCCTTTTATTTCCCAAATTAAAGAAATCGCTGAAATATAAAACAAATAAAATAGTTAAAAGTAAAACGTAGCTTTTCTGCACAACCAAAAGTTTAAAATTTATGATAAAAATAATTGTATTATTTTTTCATATAAATGTTATGACAACACATGCTCATTAACATTTTTTGAATACAAATATTAAAACCAAATTAAATGTACCAAAAATAGGAATTGGAAATACAGATGATGAATACAAAAAAATGTCTTTGAAGACGTGATGCAAAAAACAGAGGTTTTACCATTTGTGAAGCCTGTATACCAGTAAGCTCAAGTAAAGCAATAAAGGAAGGTAAAGAAGTAATAGGGAAAGATAGAGAGTACATTAGAAATGCGAATGTGATGTCATTGAAAAAACAAACAACAACAAAACAGACCTCTCAACTGACCAATCACACACTAGTATCCAGGAAACCAGGGCCCAATTGCATAGAGCTGCTTAAGCAGAAAATAGTGTTTAACAGATTTATGCTAAGCAAAAATAAGCGGAATACCAGTCATAGATTAAGTATGTTATATGGGATTTAGGCTGGTAACCCTATTCTGCTAAGCAGAAATGTTTTGTGCTTAGCTACTGTTTGTGCTTAAGCAACTCTATGAAACTGGCCCCAGATTTTATCAAAGTGACTGACCTCACTACCTTCAGTCATTTTACTTTCAATTTGAGTGTTTTCGGTGTTCCCATATGTACTTTCAATTATACACAAAGTGATTTGTTCCAACAAAGTTGAAATTAAATTTCAAAATTGAATGTGTGACCTCATCAAGCTTTTGAAAATGACTTTCCAGAAGCCATCTAGTCATCTGATAATAAACAACATCAAATTTCAAATGTTTATGGAAAGTTAAATAACCCATGTTTCATGACCTTTGGATGGGACGTAAAGCCGTTGGTCCCGTGTGCTGTGTAATGCACGTAAAAGAACCCAGTACATTTATCATTAAGAGAAGGGGTTCACCCCGGTGTTTCTGGCAGTGACTGCCGAGTGCACCGCAGCACCGCAGTAAACCCTTTTAAGGTGCTACATGAGTCGTTCTCATAATTCACAAATACTTCAAAACCTCTTAAAAAGTGTCTCTCTTTATTCAAGTGCCTTGAGAACCTTATTGATAGATACATGCGCTATATAAGACTACATTCTATTATTATTATTGTTATTCTGACTTAATCAGTTAAAATCAGAAGACTAAAAAGAAATTTAGAAAATCATGGATTGTTGGATAATTCATTTCATCATTTCCTTACAAGTCAGTGACATGTGGATGGTTAAGTTATCAGTGAGATTGTAATATTCAATGAGTTCACACCAGTAAGAAGGAAGCCAAAGACTACACAGACTAGAGATTCATGTTTAAGGCAAAGTCCATCATTGAGTTTTGCAAAGTACATCCATGTCAAACTCACACTAATAATGACAAGGGGTGGCGAGTACCAACAATTTATTTTGAAATTTATATTTAAATAAACAAGACAGTTTTAAAGGGTCTGTATACATTTGGTAATGACTCACTTGGTTAGAGGTACAGCAGCTTTGGATAGTATAATGCATTTTGAGAAACTTTTCACTTCAAAGTACTGCACTTATGGAAAAATATGTCACTTTTTATCCCCCAAAAATTGAATCTGAGAAGCGTTACTGCTCAAATAGTGTAATCTAATTGCAGATTATTCTTCCTGCGGGGACACTATCGCTCCAGATTTTCGGCAATATCTCAAAAACGCTACCAACTTTTAAAATGATATTTTCACAGGTTAGTTTTATGGTATATATCTACAACTATATAGGATTGAAACAAACAGTAGGTTCCAATAACCAAACGTATACAATCCTTTTAAAAGAGAACAAAACCATCTGAAAGAAATGAAAAGAATGACATTGATGAATAACTAAAGTAAACAGTTGGTTTTATGGTAGTATGCAAGTATGTACATGTTTACTGAGCATAAGGCAGTTTATCGTTTATTTGATGATAAAATGAATTTCTGCTATTGTAGACTAAAATGTGACGGCAAGTTTGACGGTCATAAAACTAAACCTTAGTGCATATCGTCAAAGCTTGCAAAGCATTTGGGCACAAACAAAACAGTGAAATAAAAATTTAAACTGGGATAACTGAAATCAAAACAAGGAGTCAGTTTAGAACAGGATGAGAGACAGTTTCAAGAAAAAGTTGCAACATTGGTTAGTCAGAAGAAGAAAAAAATCCTTTTATTTTACTTTTATTTATTTATTTACTTTATTTATTTAATTTTTATGTATTTTATTTTATTATTATTTGTTTTTAGACATTAAAGAACCTCTGCCAGTTCAGTTGTTGTAATTTACATCAGGAATAACAACTATTATTTAAGCTTTTACTCTTGCACCAGTGTGTAACTGTAACAAGCACTGTGCACTCAGAACTTTCCGAGTCCTGTAGAAAAGAAATCTGCAGGCTGCTGGTGTGGGTTTGAATCCAACCCGAGTAGCCTGTAGACATGGGCGTATGGGGACTCTTTGGTTAAGGGGGGCAGAGAGGTTGATTTGACCCAAATATTACACATATAAAAACACCCCCATTATAAGTTTTACATCCCTGTGGAGACATCTTGTGTTCTTTCCTTTGTCCCTGTACTTCACATCCTCCCATGTACTTTATACACAAAATTCCTTGATTCCCCTATGGAGACCCTTTGTTTTCCCTTTTTTTTCCCCTCGATGTCTCCATAAGGTAGCGAATATTGAAACACAAGTACCAATTTCTTATACCGGTAAAAAGTCTCATTTGCTTTCTCTGTCCATTTTCTTTTCTTCTTGCCGTGCCCTAATTTCCCCCCACTGCTTGCCCGAATCTGTGAGGGCAGTTTCCCCCTTGCCCCCCTGGGTCATGCGCCTGTGGGGGTTTTTCCCTGCAGAACTCAGAAAGTTGTGTTTATTAAACAGTGCGTATCATACATTGGTGTTCGGATAAAACTGAAATAATTGATGACGTGGCTGTATGTACAATAAGAACTCTGAAGAGTTAACCTGGTATCAAGGTCTTATTAATGTATATCTTCGGTTAAGAACAGTTTTGTAATCATAGAGCAATGCTGCAACTTTCCATTGATATATAGAAGACTACAAACAGAAGTCTTGAAAGCAACAACAACAAAAACAAAACAATAATTGACAAGATGACATGGGTATTAAGTAGGTTTTTACATGGGTAGACCGTATGCAATGACAGCAGTGATCATTGTATTGCTTTCATTGCCTCGATGATCACTTCACCATCAGTAAAACATAGAAGGTTCAAGGTGGATGGATGTGAGAACCGAGTTGTGAGCAGTTATGTCCATTTCCAAAAGTTCCCATTTATACACCCTCTCATCACTTCCTGTCAAATTCCTCATCTTAGTTTCTTCTTTTTAATTTTTTTTTCACTTTGTGTTAAAATTGAACATTTTATTCTAAATTTGTTTCAAAACAAAAATGGAAAATAATATCAACAAGTTGATAATTTTTGATCTGATAAATATGCAAGAGAAAACTGTTCTAAAAGGTATTGCACAAAACTGATTTCTTGACTGTATTGAGAGACCTTTGGGGACACTAGGTGGCAGCAGACTTAGGTAAATCCATTGTTCTCAGAAAAATGTGCGCATGCTCAGAACTACGTAAACAATGGAAATGTACCTGGTAAGTCTGCTGCCACCAAGAGTTCCAAAGTCTCCCATTGGCAACAGGGACCAGGTTTTGGTCCAAACAGACACTAAACCAAATCTGATATCGAGATAACAGCAAGTGGTACATCATTGCACAGGGTCCGGAGAAAGTGTGTGGTGGGGGGGGGGGGGGGCTATTTGGAGATTTGTGTTGTAATGTGGAGTACAAAGGGACTATGGGGCAATCAGCAGTGGTATTCGTTATTAGTTATTAGTCAATTTGCTCCAAGGGTGCATTTTGTTTGTGAATGGATCTACTTAATTGTCAACTCCATACCATGTAAACAAATGATTCAAATTCTCTTCCCTCATTAATCCACTTTGTGAAGAATATTTCTGTAACATTCCTGTAATCGATCATGTTCTTGAAAATACTCGGACAAAAATTCAAATTTGTATGCTTTTGGAGCAACATAATTTGCTGATCCATATAGGCTGTACTTTGTCCTTTGTGATGGAGTGTGTGAAAAGGAATTTGTTTCATGTTCTGGGAAAAGGAGATTGTTAGAATTGTTGGCAAACATAAAGTACAGCGAAGCATGAACGAATAGGAACTAATGAGGATCATGAATATGCATAGACCTAATGAATATACATACAACCTAGTAGACTGACCGTCTGAATATTCAATAGGGACATCAATGGTGTGCAATTGAAGCGAGATATTAATGAAGCAAACGAATACAAACGCAAAGAGAAATGGATTATTATACAGAAATGGATTAGTTTTTACAATGAATGAATGATTCACACAAAAGAGAACAATCAGAAAGGGATAAAAAAAAAGAGCAACAGCTGTCGTCCGGCAAGAAGTAGAAATGCAGTCAATGATGATAAGATGGGGAAAAAAGATTAATTTGTCCTTGAAAAGAGACTGTGAGGTGAACAGGTAGTTAAATAATAGAATCATTTGCAGATTGTTACTTTGCCACAAGCTGAGTACGTGAAGAGAAAAGCTACACCAGATCGTGTACCAAGAATGACTTTTTAATACTCAAGTGGTAAATGAAAAAAGAAAATGACAGGAAACACATACGAAGCAGACACTTTGTATCTTCATGGGGGAACTGTTGTATGTATCTCTGTATACATGGAAGGGATCTTGAAGTTTCTTCCAGAATGAGCAGTGAACTTGTTAAGTAAAGCTCCATTTTGAAATGATCATTTGAACATATTTTATGCATTGATGCAAACCCTAAGAGCATGGAGCTGTATTCCCCTGCATGTGAAATAACAGTGATGAATACTGTTTCTTAAATAAGACACTAGACTGTTTTCCCCACCGAGCCCTATTTGATTGTACAATAAGTCTGTGCACGATAATTGTTGAATTACTTCCAAGAAGTTCTGAGGGGTTGTGTAGTTATGATCAAAGCAAGCCTGTGGCTGTACATGGAATTATAAACTCTCACCCAGTTACTGCACCAGCACGTGTGCTCTCCATAGATATGATATGATGGAGGGAGGGTGTGCGCGTGCAATAACTGGATGAGACTGCATCATTCCATGTACAGCCGCAGGCCTGCTTTGATCATGATGACACAGCCCTTTTAAAGCCTAGAGCAATGAATCCAAACTGTCTTATATGATGCACAGTGCAATCTCTTTTGCAAAGCGTGTTTTACATGGAGAAAGAAGGCATCAAGGTGCACCAGAGACCTTCTTGAATGAGTTTGACATTTTTAAGCAAACTTCTACAAGGAAAATAATTATTCCATAGGATCACTGACTTCTATGCTGTGGTACCTCAAATGATTTCTAGTTCCATCCACTCTCCTGGATCAGAAACATAGCTTTTAAACTTAACTTTCACTTGTTGTTACCCGTAGACATAATAATAAAAAAATAATAAAATAATTCATGCAAAAAAAGTTACTCTATTCACAAAAGAAGTTACTTTTAGGAAATAATAGCCGAGGTATACTCACGTTTACTTCGGAAATAATTATATCTATGATGCTACCGATGACAATCACAAAATCAAATAAGTTCCATAAATCTCGTACATAATTCTGCAAGAACAAACAGAAAACAAACAGTTACTAACCTCGTAAAAATAAGCAGGAAGCCAGTTCTAAAGGCAACTTCAAAAATACATGTTACTTTAGTTCAGAGCTTGAATTTGGGGGAAAAATCCACCAGACCTCAGGGCTTGTAGCTCACAATATTAACTGGACCAGAATATTGTGTACAATACCAGAATTGAAATGAGAAGAAGACAAAAATTGCTGACACAGTTTAAAGGGAGTTTATACTTTTGGTAAATTTCAAAGACCAGTATCCTCACTTGGTGTATCCCAACATAAACATGAAACAACAAACCTGTGAAAGTTTAAGCTCAATCGGTCAATGCAATTACCAGTAAAAAGTGGGGGAAAACCTTAAGTGTTTTCACTGTTTTCAAACATCAAGTTTTTGACTCATGAGATCAAAACTAATTGTTTTATTCATTTCTCAAAAACTACAGCACCCCAGCCAGTAATATTTCAAGGGAAGCTTTCTATCATCATTATCTTTAAACCATGTAAGTTTAATGTAAATCTGTGAGCTTTTCTGTTTTGTGTTTTACCAGAAGTATAGAGACCCTTTAACAATGGAATGGTCTGAATTTGAAAAAGCTAAAGACTGAGAGAAAATTTATCTCATTTGTATTATGGGTAAGTATTCTCCAATAATCAACAGAATTATAATTATCGGACTGAAAGTGAAAGAAGGTCAACATTTGAACACAAGCACAAGACCACCGTACTTGTCCTGTCCTGAGTTTACTGGCCCGATGCTAAAATCACTGGCCTCGGGCCTGCAGTCCAGTGTAAAATTCAAGCCCTGTAGTTGGTAAATTGTTTCAGCTGGGAAAAAAAAACACCTTTTTGTTTTACTCTTAGAAGCTAGTTGGTCATACGATCTATTTGAATAAAATGCAACTTAAATTCCTAAACAAGATTTACATTTAGTACTTAACCTATCATCTTGATTTTATGAGAACATTTCACAACTTTTCTTAATAGTGACAATCAATAATACGCAGTTCTTCTACAGCACTTTCTCTATACGCCCGACTGGCGTCTCTACGCAGGGTAACTATTTTTTAACTAACCATTTGAACTTTCCTTGAATTGATCCATTTATGTACACATACCAGTGGCATTACCAGAGGGGGATGGGGTGGGAGTCGGGGTAGAGGGAGCCCCCCCTCACCCTCAAATGAAAAAATTCACAAATGAATGGTTCTATACATTAAATACCCCCCCCCCCCCCGACCAAATGTAGATGTAAACGGGGAAAGAGAAAAGCATTACTGGGTATGGAGGTACACACTCAGTATGAAGGAAGACAATACACTCACCTTTAACTTGAAGGCAGTTATCTTAAGTATACATTCCACTAAGAAGATAGCTGTGAACACTATGTTGACTCTATCTAGCACTTCAGAATAGTTATCTGGCTGATTGTAGTACTGCAATAGGAAAACAAACACAGAGAGTTAACGTTCAAAAACTGTTACTTTAAAGCGTCATCTTTCTTCATTTTATTTGTTGATCCCTCAAAAGGGGAAGAAAGAGTACATGAAATGAACCTGGAAAAATGAGACTTTTACAAGAAATTTATCTGAAGAGTCAAAATTCTTTTGTGAACCAGTTTCACTTGTGAACAAATAAACTAAAAGAAGGTGTTCTTGGTTGATAGTTTGTTGTGCACTATTTAAGCAAGTAGACAGATCTTACGGATTCTTACGAAATCATTAGTGGACAGGAGCCAATACCAGCTAGCTCTGGAATTAAAATCATTTATTCTGGTATGAAGGCTGGACCAACAGCCAGCTTCACACTGGTTTGGAATGAAATCTACCCTTGATAAAGATCGTTTGTATTGTACTTCTTGATTCTTAACAACGTTGTCGAGAACGTTGTTGTTCTCAACTTCCAGGGGAGCATACAACCCCAAGCTCCTCATAATTAGCAATAAGAGGTTAATCCAACACAATGCTGTCTCAGCCCTCTCAGGTTTCCATTTATAAACCTGTGTTAATAGAAGCAATGATAGTTGAGTGCCTTGCTCAAGGATTCAAGTGTCATGACCGGGAATCGAACCCCACTCTGATGATTCAGCCATCAGAACTTGGGTGTGATCCCTGGCTACACGGTAGCTAACGGTTGTATGGCTTCTGACTGGCACCCCCAAACAACATAGGGCTAGATAGCTCAGTTGGTAGAGCGCCGGCCATTAAACCGGAGGTCATTGGTTCAAATCCCGCCGCAGTCAATTTTTCTTTGTTCAACCCAAAATCATTATTATTAAACAAAAGTGTGAATTATAATATTTGCTGCTCATCTCACCTTCATGGCCAGGACAATGGTGTTCATCATGATAAGCACAAATATCAAATACTCAAACGGTCTTGAAGTCACTATTTTCCACACTTTCAACTGCTTTGAATTCTTTGGAATGTACTTGCGGCCTGGCTTGGCTTTTAGAGCAAATTCTAGGCACTGACGCTGTGGAATCAAGCAAAGTCAATAGCAACAGATATTGATACAAACATATGATAAACACCTAATCAAAAAAATGAAACATTCATAATCAGAAGCATACAATATAGGATTTGAGGCATTGCATGGTGAGATAAATATATATTTGGTTTGCGGTAACACCATGTGTATATCTACTTGCTAGGTAGATTTTATTCTTTGAGAACTTGTCTTGCTTTTTATTCTACTGCCGCAGAGTAGAATATGCCCTCACTTTTTGAGGGAAATTTAATTTTTTTAAATAACAATTTTCACCTGTTCATTTAAGGTACAAAGCTAGTTTTAGCCTAATTTCAAACAGCTGTCCAGCATAAACAATTGATGCACATGTGATAATTACATCAGGGATAAAGAGTACATTTAGTATAATTATGGGTGAAAGTTGTTAATTAATAAACAAAAAATGCTTAGCCCCAAAAACAGTTTGCTGAGGAGAAATAGAGTACCAGGTAAAATACCATGTCATGTTTATATGACTGCTAATTAGGGACAATTTGGACACATTGAACAATTTCAATTTAAGCTTTGACCTTTTCTTTGCCCCTTTTTGGTGGAAGTAGGTCAAATCTTGCAGCTGTTTGGCATTTTGATACAAGCCACTTGTGGTTTTTAAAGTTGCTAGGCCTGACTTTTGGCTGCTTTGACCCCAAAATATAGATTAAAATTTTAAATAGCTATTTTCGTAGATTCGAGATAGTTTTTTCAAATTTCATTTAAGGTATTGCATCAAAAATTCCAAAGTTTTACAAAACTACACTCGAGATCCTTACATTATCTCACGTCCATCAGCCATTTACAAACAATTTTGCATGTATTTTGTGCTTTGTCCATGGCATAGGCACAAGTTTTTGTATTTCTTTCATTTTGAAACAGCATCATCTGTCAAAATTTGTTCAGAGAAAAAAAATACATAAAAAAACTTTCCACGGAGAAAAATCTGGCCATGCAATTTGATATTGTTAACAATTATTTCAAAAATGTGTCTTTTAAATTAACAATTTGAATTATTTTATTCACTATTTATCAATTTAACAAAACTGCACCTGATTTTTGTCCAGCTCACAATTCTTGAACTCCTGCTCTCCTTCATTCTGGAAGGTGACAATGACGAAACCCACGAAGATGTTGACCATAAAGAAGGCTATAACGATGATGTAGATGAAGAAAAATATAGCCACACCCAGTTGATTATTTCTGATTGGTCCTCTACCACTCCTACTAGCGTCCACGGCGACATATAATAACCTGTAGGTATGACGTGCAAAAGTAATGTGAAAATAGAATTAGCTGTTGCAAACTGCTTACCAACCAAAAGGACCTCTGGTATAAATACAAAAACATAGTAAGTGGCCTGAAGTTTCAAAGCTACTATCCCAGCCAAAATGGTTGGGCCACGTGACAATAAACATACCCTTCCCACTCCCCCGCTCCCCCGCTCAATGTTGTTAGGAGCGCCGACTGCGCAATGAGAACCAACATTGAACGGGGGCCGGGGGGTGGGGGCCCAACGAGATTCGGCCGGGATTGTAGCAGAGTCTTTCTCAAAGGCTAAATGACAACACAACACACATAAACAGGTATACCGGTGTTACAGTGGCAGTCAAGAGGGTGTTTTCTGGCATGGTTGGCAGTAGATTGTGCTCAGCACCTTGTACACCAATACAAGGTGCTGTATAAACAGGTCTCAAAATGTCAAACAAATCAAGAGCATTTTGATACGCCTCTAGGGGTGTGATAAGTACTATATAAGAACCCAGTATTAATGTCATTATTAAACATCCTAAATTGTCTTGGAACCTCCTCTTGAACAGGGTGGTAAAACTAGGGTTATGGTTATAAGACTAAGGGTGTAGGAATGGGTAAGTGTTGGAAGGTCAAGATCACTTCGGGGATCAGGTTGGCTCAGTGGTTTCTTTCCCTGCCTTTCACCTCTGTGGACCTCGGTTCGAATCCCACCTCAGACCGGAGCCCTGCATGTGGATTGGGTTTTCAGTCCCAATCTCACTATCTGATTGTGTGGGTTTTCCCCCTTTGGGGTTTTCCTCCCACATCTAAAACTGAACATTTCTTCATAGTCTCCTATTCATCCTGTTAATAGCCATTGCTCTGTTGGATGTGTCATGAACTAAAAAAGATCTTTCAGAATAACGTGGACTTACTTTGGCCATCCTTCGAAGGTTGAGATGGTAAACAGCGCCAGCATTCCACTGGCCACATTGTTGAAGTTGAAGTCATTCAAAGTCCAATTTCGATCCTGCACTTGTGGGTTTAAATAGTTGCCATCTTTGTACACTATGAATTCACCCCTACAAGCAAACAAAATTCCTCGTCAATGTTCCATGCATAATAAGTACCATACAGTTGTTTCAGTGGACCCTTATAAGCCAGGCCTAGAATGACATGTTCTTGGCCTTGGTGCCCCTTCAAAACTTTCCCATAGTCTTTATCATTTTCCAGAAAATGTGCCCTTTGCAAATTGAAAATGGCCTCAAAAGTTCAGGCCTTTAAGCAACTGTGCACAATGGGATAAAATGGTCAACAAATAAAAACAAAAAACAACAACAACCAGCAATTTGAATTGAGACAAATTAACACTAGAGTAGGGATTTGATTTAAATATATAACCTCAATGCAATGCGATGCAAGGGGGTAGCTTATCCTACACCAACTCGGGAATAACCTCAGGGTCAGTTTAAAAGTACTTTAGCAAATATCAAGGGGTACAGAGAATGCAAAATTGATTTTCATAGCAACAAATGTCAAACAGGCCTACTGACACTTAACTTGTTTAAAATCGTACAGCCATTTAGTAAAAAAACTTAAAAAGACAATTTCCTTGCTGTTCAAATTTTTGTGGTTGCGCCCATGAAGCTATTCCAATCCCAAAACACAGTATGCAACAAATATCAAGTGACTTGAGCTGCCAGTGGAGTTATTTTAAAAACAAAGGGTTTCACCACAGTTGACTTAAAGGGACACGTTGCCTTGGATCGGACGAGTTGGTCAACAAAAAAGCGTTTGTAACCGTTTGTTATAAAATGCATATGGTTAGAAAGACGTTATAAAAGTAGAATACAATGATCCACACAAATATGCCTCGAAATTGCGTGGTTTTCCTTTTACTTTGTGAACTAACACGGTCGACCATTTTGTGGAGTCAAAATGTTGACTCCGCAAAATGGCCGACCATGTTTGTTCACGATGTAAAAGGAAAACCACGCGTTTTCAAGACATATTTGTGTGGATCATTGTATTCTACTTTTAAAACATCTTTCTAACCATATGCATTTTATAACAAACGGTTACAAATGCTTTTGATAGACCAACTCGCCCGATCCAAGGCAACGTGTCCCTTTAAGCTCCCAGTTGAGTTATTTTAAAAACAAAGGGTTTCACCACAGTTGACTTGAGCTCCTAGTGGAGTCATTTTAAAAACAAAGGGTTTCACCACAGTTGACTTGAGCTCCTAGTGGAGTCATTTTAAAAACAAAGGGTTTCACCACAGTTGACTTGAGCTCCCATTGGAGTTATTTAAAACAAAGGGTTTCACCACAGTTGTCTATCAATAAAAGAGATTGAAACTCACTGGCATTGTTCCTTGGTCATCTTTGAACTGTCTGTACACGATGAAAACTTGCCGTTAAACAGCTGAACGCCGATACAAGCGAACATGAAGACTAGAAGGAACATTACCATCATGATATTACCAATCGTCTTAATAGCAACAAACACACACTGAACCACATGCTGTATAAAATAAAGGTAAAACAAAGGTAAAAGTATATAATGGTACGATAATCCTCAACACTGGTATAGATTTTTGTTGAAAAACCAGGGGTGGGGGGGGGGGCCCTGAATACAAGCAGGCATGATACTTTACCATTGGAAGAAGTAGGAAAGTCAAGGGCCAACCTACACATGGTTCATATGTCATGCGAATGCAAATACATTGGGAATTTGACGTTACAAATTCGCGACACACAATCCTCAAATTTCGCAGCGAAACATTCGCAGCGAAGCATTCGCAGCGAAACCTTCGCTGCGAATATAGAGTTGTTACACCAAATTCATTTCACATACACATGAACCACTTTGAAATTTGCGTACATTACCAATATGAGATAAATTTATTATGAAGTTAATTATGGCATATCATTAATTATTAATTGACATGAGCAGATCCAGGATTTACTAAAAGAAAAAAAAGAAGGAATTTTGCGATAACAAGAAAAGCATGTTAGCATGCACCAGGAAGGTCATCGTTGTGTGGGGTCCATGGCATACTAACCTTTATACCCTCAGTCTGTTAGCGATTAAGAACTAATATTTAAATCCCTTGTTGCTGTTATGGTATAGTACTACACTTTAAAACCCCTTGCTCTGGTATCGGTAAAGTACTAATATTCAAATCCTTAATATTGCTGTTATGTTAAAGTACAAACCTGTAAAACCCTTTTGTCTATTATCGGTGAAGTACTATTGTTTAAAACCTATGTTGTTGTTATGGTAAAGTACTAACCTTTAAACCCTTTGCTCTGTTAATGGCCCTGAGAGGTCTTAGCACTCTTAGAACTCTTAAAATTTTCACGGCTGATATAGCTTGCCCGCTGAAATAAATCAAATCAAAAGTATTAATTGATTTGAAATGAACTTGTTCGTTTGAATAACTTAAAGGTATTACACAGGATTGGTAGAGCTGACATCATAGTCGCAGACAGTGTTCATGTTTTTGTTATGTAAGTCTGGAGAAAATAGTTGAAAACATTGCACAGTTTTCAGCATGTAAACACGTTGTCCTTAATTTTTGTTGTAACAATCAAAATCAGCTGTTGCGTTTTTGTTTAGGTTTTCAGATAGTTTTCTCGAATATGACTTCATTTCAGAGGGAAACATTTCACAGAAAAATAGTTCTAGTATGAACTTTATAATCAGTAAGCTTTCAGACTAAAATTAAACAATGATGTTTTTTGTATCCTTATCAATCCTGTATAATACCTTTAAAGACACTGGACACCTTTGGTAATTGTCAAAGACCAGTCTTCTCACTTGGTGTATCTCAACATATGCACAAAATAACAAACCTGTGGAAATTTGAACTCAATTGGTCATCGAAGTTGCGAGATAATAATGGAAGAAAAAACACCCTTGTCACACGAAGTTGTGTGCTTTCATGCTTGATTTCGAGACCTCACGCGTGAGGTCTCAAAATGAATTCAAATATTCTACTGAGAAATTACTTTTTTCTCAAAAACGACATTACTTCAGAGGGAGCCGTTTCTCACAATGTTTTATACTATCAACAGCTCTCCATTGATCGTTACCAAGTAAGTTTTTATGCTAACAATTTTTTTGAGTAATTACCAATAGTGTCCAGTGCCTTTAAAGGTTACTTCTTATAATAGTCAATTTGATTACATTATGAAACAATTTTTATTGGACAGAAAGTTATCAAGTGAGAACTTGTTCTTTTGTTTTGACAAAGTAGAATACTGCAAGACCAATTAGGACAATTTCTGATTTGCTTTCGTAGTGAACAAAAGTACCCTCAGTGGCACATGAGATTTCTGACTGAAATATAGACTACTTGCCAACTTACTTTTTCTGCGCTCGAAGACCGATGGAGACATATGAAACTGTCACAACTAACATATCTAGTAGATTGAATGAATTACGACAGAAGGCACCTGTGTGAATAACTAGCCCGTAGGAAATAACCTTGGAAGAAGAAAAAAAAGTGAAACAAATAAATGTTAATTATTAGTTATTTTTGAAGGGTGCTGTAATACCACAAACTGTTCATCAAAAAGTCTGTCCGTGAGTATAATAACAACAATGATATTAATAATGAATCATTCTTGTAAAAGCACATTCCATCCATGGCAAGACCCCCAATGCACTGTACAGGTGTTGAGTCCTATTTAGCAGTCAGTAATTAAACATAAACCATGTCTTATGTACCTTGAGAAGAATCTCTATCGTGAAAATACCTGTGAAGCCATAGTCAAAGAAATTTAAAATCTGAAAACAGAACATAAATAACGACAAACCGTTAGGAGTGAGAAAAAAACCCAACCCAAAACAAGCATGAGTTTTAAGAAAAGTAGTTATAAATTAATGTACCGTACAATAATTCCAAACATCAAGTTCTCTTAACACTTAAAAACTTGTGAAAATAGGTGGACAAAAGAAGCTTTGACAGTGACGTGTTTTATGTTTGGGTATGTTGATAATTATAGAGGTGCTTTCAGGGAATTTTTTTTGTCTGCAAGTTTTATGTAGTTGGTTACGAGAGAACTTCAGGCAAAATAATTTGTCACTTACTTTCAATGCCAAGATCGTACATGTACAATCTATTTTATGTATTCCGAAAGCACCATTATCGTATATGTACGATCAGTTTTATGTACTCAAAAAGTGTCATAAATCATACATGTATGACCCATAGGATACATGTTATCACGAGAGGGCATTATCATTCAAGAAATACTATTGACTTTGGGATATAGGTCAACCAAGGCAACACAAATTAGCAAGATACATTTTGTTGGGTGAGAAAGACTTTTGTTATTTATTTGTAAACAGAATTTCGAAAAACATCAAAAAGCTGGGCATTTTAGGTTCAAAATGGGAAAAAAAACCTGGGCACTAGTAAAAGAGTTAAAGGCACTGAACACGTTTGGTAATTGTCAAAGACCAGTGTTCTCACTTGGTGTATCCCAACATATGCATAAAATAACAAGCCTGTGAAAATTTGGGCTCAATTGGTCATCGAAGTTGCAAGAAAATGTTGAAAGAAAAAACACCCTTGTTGTACAAATTTCTGTGCTTTTAGATAGGAATAAAAGCCTTCTCGCAAGTGAGAAATTACCTCTTTCTCAAAAACTACGTTACTTCAGAGGGAGTCGTTTCTCACAATGTTTTATACTATCAACAGCTCTCCGTTGCTCATTACCAAGTCAGTTTTTATGTTAATATATATTTTGAGTAATTACCAAACGTGTACGGTGCCTTTAATACACCTAATAAATACTTAATTGATTATTATTTTTTATTAGAAAATCTATCAGGCAATACAGTGAACATTGAAAATACATCCAAATACAAAGAAAACAATGGGGGGAAGGAAAAAACAGGAGAACCTGGAAACGAGGCATACATGAACAAAAAGACAAAGCACAGATACACCACTGAAACAGAGATGCAGGCCCAAGGGATTGCCTAAAAAGCTACAAACTCATCTAGAGGCTTTCCCACTGCACCCGCTCATTGGAGGGGAAAACAAACAAAATGATTTTTTTTTTTTTAAGATGATGTGTTTTTCTGACCCTATTTAAGTTTTTGTTGATTTCTCTGGGATCTTCAGCAGCCAGCATGCCACTACTGACTAAGATAAGAACGAGTACTGTGTTGGAGAAGTAGCTATGATTCGCTATGTAGAAACAACCTTTACGGAATCTGTCAAGATAAAAATCAATAAAGTATCCATTAATATAACAGACATCCTAGGTTGACTGGTCATGGCACTTGAGGAAATAACGATCATTTGAGTAGAGGGCCTTCGGCGCATACATAGATATGCGTTTTCTATTGTTTCATCATCGCTTGACCTCTAAGATGACAGGGTGATGAGGTCAATGCAACATGAATGTTAAGTTGTAGGCTCTCGTAGCGGAACATGTAAAATACCTAACAACACTTATCTGGGAAATGGAGGGGTTTAACCTTGGCCCAATTTTATAAAGCTGTTAAGCAGATAATTCTGCTTAGCAAATATCTTTGCTAAGCAAGAATTGAGTGGGTACCAGTCGGAGCAATGTAAACTGTATGGTAATTTGGCTGGTAACCTATTTCTGCTAAGCAATATATTTCTGTGCCTAGCAAGTTTTTATGCTTGCATGCTTTATGAAATTGGGTCCTGATGTTTCTGGCTCATAGAAAGCACCTTTTGTTTGTTTAGTATTACAGAACAAGACATTTTAAGCCATTTTCACATGTGTTGCACCAGTGGTCTCCGCCAATACTGGGATGCATTAACATCACATCACAATGGCATGTCGAATAGATAGGTAAACATCATTGGCCAAAGAAGTCTGTAATGTGTAAGAAATAAATGCTAGGCATACTTGTGTCCCAGTAATGGCTGAAAACACCGGTACGGGACATTCACAATGGATTGGTCTAAAAGTTTGCTCTGAGCTCTTGCGATTAACACTGACCTCAGGGCTCACCCTTAACACTAGTCTAGTACAAACTACTACGGGCTGGTAATAAACGCCACTTCTCAACTTGCCCTGTGGGCTCTAAAAACTGCAACCTTCTTGTTAAACAAGAAGGTTGCAGTTTTTAGTAGCCCACATGTTTCAAGTGCTCAGATTTCTTCCTTTTCAGATGTGAACAATACATTTCAAAAAATGTGGTAATCGTTTTTTAGTGTGAATTTAACTTCATTTTTGACCATTAAACTGGTTGTGATCGCTACCATGAATACATCAGAAAGATACATTTATGACAATACATGTTTAAAACCTGGTCTACTAAAACTTCCTGGGGGCAAGTCAAACGCACAGTTTACTAAGCCCAGTAGGTTACTCTACAAAAAGCTAAGGGCAAGGCATGGGTCAAATTTCATAGAATTGCTGAAGCACAAATAGTAGCCAAGCACAACAAAATTATGCTTGCCAGAATTAGGTTACCATCCAAAATACTATGTCACATGTACAATCTGTGACTGGTATCCTGCTTTATTTGTGCTTAGCAGCAAATTTTTAAGCAATATTTTCTGCTTATGCAGCTCTATGAAATTGGGCCTTGGACCTTGCAGCAAGCATCCTTGCTTTCATTGTGAGTAAACTGTAATTGATTCATCATACCTGTTATCTGAGCTGAAGATAAAGAGCGAGCTCTCCTTAGGCATCGGTTGCTTCTTACTCCGTAAGTCAATTTCAGACAGACGTCTTGGTCTGGCTGATTGAGTTGTTACAGTTTCTGCTTCTCCATCCTCATCTTCATCTTCCTCCCCTGAAAATGAACAGAAACAAATAACGAGTGAAAGGACACACTAAGTGGCATTAATGGTGGCATTACTGTTGCCAAGCATATATAAGGCCAAAAGTGAAGAAGAAAAAAAAGGGGGAAAAACAGGGGGGGGGAATCGACAAAAAAAGAAAAAAACGGATATCCGCTTTAAAGCGGAGATTTCACAGGCCTGCAATCAACACGTGGTGCTTTTTAAAAACATATTTCCAGTACACACACCCCCCAAATGGTTGCTCATAATCACGCAGGTGCCTTGAAATCCTTTTTATGTAAACTCTTAGTTAATGCTAGACACAAAAATAAACTTGTTTTTCATCGTTTGTCCGCCCGTACCGATTTGTTTAAATTTTCCATCCCCTGACGTTTTGCTCACAGCTAGAGTACCCTGCCTACTGACCTTGTCAATAATTTCATATGTGCCCCCTTACCGGAATTTTTATGTAAGCTTAAGAATCATTTTGATACCTAGGATTGCCTTTTTGTTTTGTTAGGCCTTTTTATTGTTCTGTGATCTTTTTATAATCAATTGTGTTGTTTTTTGTTTGTCTATGCCCGTCTTGCCTTAATCCTTGCTTTCTGGGTTTTGGGAGACATACGCCTTTTGGCGACAGTTAAATTTTTAACTTTTATGCTCTCCTGGGCATCCCACTGTTGTTTAACGTAAGTTTTTAAAAAATATTTTTAATGTTTGTACATGTACTTGTGAATTCTTTGCCCGAATAAATATTATTATTATTATTATAGACCTCCCAGTAGTTCATTAATTATGCAATCACAGACCCTGGACAATACCCCCATTGATGTAAGGGACTTAAGTTATTTAAACGTGGTTCAGACAGGTGCACCAGAGTCGCGCCGAACCAAATAGATTAGGAGCGACTCTAGGTCGGTCCAAATAAATTTTTGATTTTAGACAGGAGAACTTAATGTAAATTGGCTGGAGATGAGAATACAAATAAACAAGCCAAACAATAATAGCAGCACACTTTTCATAGGTTGTTGAACATGTGCTTAACGTGCTTAAGTATCACAGTAATAGGGTATTCAATCCTACTATTTGTAAACATCACGGTCAACAACAGACGTCCATTTTGCTGTGTATTATTTAAATTAAAAAGTTGAGTCCAAAAGAATGTGTAGTTAACAATATGGAGAAGAAGAAGAATGCTTTGAAAAAATAGCATAAAGCTAACTTTCTTTGAATTACCATACATTAACATAAAATTTGCATTAGGTTCAGCTCATGACAAGATCGATGTGCGAAACCAAGACGCTCCAGAGTTGTTCCGAATAATTGCAACAGTTGATCTTTCGACTTCTGGCGCGTCAAGTCACTCCTAACTGTTTATAACGTAAAACTTCATGTACTTATTTCAGTAATTTTGAGCGCCTGTCTGAAACGGGTGTTAGTTTTTAATATACATTTAGATGGTTTGAGTTCTTGTGCAGTCTCCTTTCTTATAACCTGTCGGAGAGCATCAACTTGTCAAGTATATTTCTTTACAGCCAAAGACCTAATAAATTTCTGTCTTCTATCGCCAATGAAATATCTCAATTTGTACATGTAATTCTTCATCTGTCTTCGTCCTTTCCCTCAGCTAGCTCAAGCGTAAACCAAATAAAAAGTTACAATATCACAAGTACTTCTGATTTGGGATTCAAGTATCAACAGTTTGATGGGAGGGTATACCTTTGGTAATTACTCCAAAAATTAATGACCATCAAAACTTACTTGGTAAGAAGCACTGCAGCTGTTGATAATGTTTAACATTTTGAGAAACAATTCCCTTCAAAGGAATCTGGTTTTAGAGAGAGGGATTCAAAAATCATTTCAATCTGAGAAATCGTTCTGCATGAAACACTTCTCAGATTGTGTATTCCAATTGCGGATTATTCTTCCTGCAGGGACATAACCGCTCCAGATTTTCGGCAATATCTCAAAAACGCTAACACTTTTTGAAATGAAATTTTCACAGGTTAGTGTTATTGTATATATCTTCAGTTATATAGGATTAAAATCGAATGGTCTCCAAAACCAAAGGTATGCTTTGCCTTTTTAAGTAAATGTTCTGTTCCGGTGATAAACACTTACCGGGTTCCTTAAGTGCTTTCTTTGCCTCATCATCATCTGTTTTGAGTTGCTATATAAAGATTAAAATCAAGATCAAATCAAAATTACATTATAAGAGGCAAAAATAAAGCTAGAGAATCTTGGAATTCAAAAACCTTAAAGCTGGAGAACTTTGTCAAAATCAGTCAAAACTTGAGTTTGTTAATCGCCACTTCTTCTCAGAACAGCCACAGCTCATAGCGAGGGTGGTGTCTCCACAAACCTCACTTGATTGTATTTCCATCATGCAAAGTTTAAATTTCCTACAAAACTTGTTTGTCTTGTTCATTATAAACACACTGGTTTTAGTTCTGAAAAACGTGGACAACTTTTACAATCGACTTCTTTACCTTTTCACCATCTTCTGATGCCCTGCACAAAATGAGAAAAATGGAATATGGAAAAGTTATAAATAAGGCATAGTTTTTACAGAATATATGAATAACTAAAACATGAATTTTTAAAAAATCTCTTTAAGACAAAAAGAAAACCATCACACGAGCCGAAGTTGTGACTAATGTTATATATTGGCTAAAGCCATGTCCAAATTGACCACTATGGCTGTGGCTGTGACAGCTGCTAAGGGTGTTGTTAAAGACATCCTATTGACCCAAATCACCCGACCTCTTGGTTGCGCCATTTTGGGAGTCAATGTCCCTGTGTGTTATTACAGTGAAGTGCAAATTGTAGGCGATGCAGCGTTTCCACGCTTACCTGTTGACTCCCAAAATGGTGAGCATGGCACAGTTCACTGCATGTGACGTACGTGCAATGGGTCACTAATTCAACATACAGTGATCCAGCCGTAATCCCAGCCAAAGCCCCCAATTTGGACACCGACACGACCTTAGTTTCTGATCCGTCAATCAGACTAGTACCCCGACTCGGTGTACCTACTTGTGGTTATTTGCAGCTGGAGTCTCTTTATTCAGTGCTTTCCGTTTCTCTTGCAACCTCTTGGGTCCCCGAATGACTCCCTTGGGATCAACTCCTGGAGGAAGTTGCTTGGATAGATCCAGCTCGTTTGCTCTTCTTATGGACTTGTTTCTCTTCTCCTCCTCCTTCTCTTTCTCCAAGGCTGTCAGACTTTCCGCATCAGCGAGATTATCCACAGCAATGGCCAAGAAGACATTGAGTAAGATGTCTGTGATATGGTTAGCTCAGGAAAGTTTGTAAAGAAACACGGACTAATGAAAGAATAAATTACATTGTAAAGCAGTTTTGGTACTTTGATGGAGGATCATCATAATTAAGTGTCCTTCTGGCCACCTGGTCTGTGGCCCTCCAGTGGTGGGCAATGATGAATGACCATGAGGAGAAGCCAGAAGGCAACCCCAGGGATAATTATTTAAAAGGAGTCAATGGTTCTTCAAGAGCAAAATCACATTTGATTTTCTCCCATTAATCAACCGATGAAATAAAAGAAAAGTAGTATCATTATGATACAGATGTCAAAATTGTGCGATAAGTTTTAATTTCAGAAATCAGTACGGAAAAACAGCTTTCTAATGTCATCCAAAACCAGGGATGTTAGTTGAGGTTTGAATAAAAGGAAATTCTACAAAAGGTCATGGATTACATACAGTGGGTGCTCCACGGTTAAACATTTATGTGAATAAAAAGTTTGCCATGTTTTGAAAAATAACAATCATTGCACAAATCACTGCATAATAATCATCAATTCTCCAACAGGAACCTTTGTGCAAATAGTTGACAGAAAAGACGAATACTGGTTCTAATCATTGAAAGGGGCATCAGACAACCCCCCCCCCCACCCCCACCCCAAACCAGCTTAAGTTTTGTTTCATTATTTCATTGGGGAAACCCCATGATAATGATCTATAGTGTCTTTACACAGTTTTAACTTTGAAAGAATAACACTGTAGAAAAAACAATTGCCATATAATTCTTTTGTGAGATTTATGGCTTTGTATGATGAAGTTATATCTATGGTTGTAAGTTTTTACGGGCACACCCATGACAATTTACCATGACATTTAATTGATTTACCCAATACTTTTTCAATGAAAATTTGGGGGAAAATCCATGAGACGAAAGGGCTTGTTGCTCAAAATGTTCACTGGCCCAGAATTGTTCTAACACGACCCAGAGCAGTTGAACATGCATACTGTTTTTATTTGAACAAGCACTATGACATACGGTATAAGAGAACATTTATCCCATTTTTCTTTATAGGTATACACACTTCATTACTCAGTAAAATTGAAAGGTGTTTATCAGACTCAAAGTCAGCACTTTAACGTCACTTGGTTTTGTTTAATATATTACTGTCGTTCCATCTACTTTTATTTACGGAAGATCAGCCGCATCAGGAAATACTTATCACTTCAATCATGTGAGAAAATCATTCATGCTGTTTTGTCTGCCAAACAAGATTATGGTATATAGGATTTGAGGCATTGCATGGTGAGGTATCAATATATTTGGTTTGCGGTAACACCATGTGTATATCTACTTGCCAGGTAGAGTTTGTTCTTAGAGAACTGTCTTGCTTAATTTTACTTCCGCGGAGTAGATTGTTTGGGTGTTCGGGAGACTTCTCAGTTCTGAAAAGAACTGTCCTGTTTATTAACTATTACCTGGGCGGAAGGTATAGAAATAGGCTGGGACTACTACTTTAGCTTATAGGATCATAATTAACTGTACTACCGCAGAGTCAGTTCTTGGATTGGTCTCAACGTTTCGACTAGCTTGCTCTAGTCATCGTCAGGAGACTGAAAAGATTATGGTAACGGTCTTCTATTCGGACTTCCTGATACACTAATTTCTCTGCTCCAGCGTACCCAAAACACTGCCGCTAGAATCATCAGCTGCACCAAGAAATACAGTCACATTACACCTGTTCTTCAAAGCCTTCACTGGTTGCCAGTTCAGTACCGGATTCAGTTCAAACTTCTCCTAATTACTTACAAAGCCATCAATGGACTTGCTCCCCAATACATCACCGATCTTATACCACATCAGTCATCTTCTCGCAATCTACGTTCTTCTGGTAAACTTCTTCTCCACGTATCCAAATGGAAACTCCAGTCATACGGCCGCCGTGCATTTTCCAGTACAGCACCTACACTATGGAATGATCTCCCTATAGACATTAAAACTTCACCAAATGTGAACATTTTCAAGAAGAGACTGAAAACCCATTTGTACTCAAGAGCATTTTCTATGTAATAGATTCTTTGTCAAAGCGCCTTTGAACATACTTATGGATACCGGCGCTATATAAATTATTTTGATTGATTGATTGATTGATTCTCAGTTTGCTTTTATTATTCAATTGAAAAACAAAAGACCGATGGACTTGTTCGTTCATGAGTTTACAGGCCCGACACTAAAACTACTGGCCTCGGGCCTGTGGGCCAGTGTAAAATTCGAGCCCTGAATGAGATCTGATGGTACGCCAACTGAAGTGAACGTGGCCAGTGATCTGTCTTTTTAAGGATACAGTTTCCGCAGATGTAGAGGATCATAAAGTAGACGCTTGCCACGATACCCATTGATTGGACTCCACCGTATGCTCTGATACCGTCATACATCACGACATTCCAATCTTCACCAGTCAGAATCTGGAAAAAATAGTAACGATAAATCCATCATTCAAGGTTTTGTTGAATAGAATAGGAAACCCATTGTAACACTTTCAGTCTTTAGGTTTTGTGTCGTGGCCGAGTGGTCTTGGGCATCGTACTCAAGCCCTCATGGCTGTTTCATAAGAGTGTGGGCTCAAATCCCAGTTGTGACAATTAGGTTCTTGGGCAAGACACTTAACTACAATAGCTTCTCATCACCCAGGAGTGTAAGTGGCCGAGCTGACTAGTTCACCGGACCCAAGCTCTAGTGTTGTCAACAGCAGAGTGTGGGTTCGAATCCCGGTCATGACACTTTGTGCCCTTGAGCAAGGCACTTAACTATAATTGCTTCGTAAAAAATTGGGAAGGTATCAGTGCATTCCGCTCTACCAGCCAGGCTCATAGTGGATGATACCCATGCCCACATCCTTGCAGATTGTGAAGGGGGTAACCCTGTTTCAACCCCAGGAGTAGGTGGCAACGTACCCCTGGTGGCAGTTGATTTGGGTCGATAGGCCAAATCAGTTAAGTGTAGCCCTCACCTTGCCTCGTCCGGCCTTTTGATGTAAGGCGATAGAAAAAATAGGGGAAAAAATGGGTACCTGCGAGGGGAGAGATTGTTGATGTGAATTGTTAATTACTACGCTTGCCCATTTGGTGCTCATGCATATTCAACAGGAGTTGAGATGGTTTCAGGAATGCTTAAGGCCTTTTATTATTAAGGTCCGTGTCACACGACACAATACACAGGCAATCCATTCCAGGCAATCTCCGAGAAGAAAATTAATGGGTAGTAAGACACAGCGTCTTGTGCTACTAAAGCATTCCTAATGTATGCAGTTAACTGTCTCCAAGTAGTCTGTAAAAAAAAATGCCTCGTGTAACAAGATCTTATCTAATTTCAAACACATAACAAACTGTTTATCGTCAAAGGACCTCATCGCAATTGATGTATTATCAGTCAATCATTCCAAAAGGTCAAGTCCTTTATTATTATTTATTTATTTATTTATTGGTTGTTAAGCCAAGGATTCTCAAAAAAGCAAACTTAATCACTACACTAGCCAAGAACCCCATGGAGAGAAGACAAGGAAGGAAGTTTCAGTTTTAGATGTGGGCGGAAAACCCCAGAGAATTATTCCAGGGAAAACCCACGCAATCAGGTAGGCACTGAAAAACCCAATCCACAGTGCCCCCGGCGGGATACGAACCGAGGAAAGAAACCACTTTGTCAACCTGACTGCCCATTATTATCGTTATTATAATTATTGATATTATTATAAATTTCTGGTAATGAAACCAAAAGGATGCCTCAAAAGCGGACTTTCCATTGCAACCCAGAAGCCTGTTGACGAAACCTGTTGACAAGGGTGCTTGTAAGAAACAATGAGGGTAACCCCTTACTCTTCCAAAATAAGTGTTCTGGGTTCTTTTATGTGAAGTTCAAAGGACAAAGTATCTTGCTAAAGGACACAAGCATCGTGAACAGCCATGGTCTTCCCTCGGGTTGCGGGAAAAATAAAAGTTTTATAAACTTGAATGCGCTTTAAAGTTTGGACAACTCTAGTGAGGGAGTCGGAGAGCATACAGATCTTAGGTCTCTATGACTGCAAAGTGTTCCTGAACGGCTCTAGTTCGAGCTGCAATGCTAAGGTTAAGCACAAGAGTGGTTTTGTTTTTGTATAAATGACGATTGGATCCTACCTGGAACACAGTAAACAGCGACTGCCAGAAGTTATCAAAGTTACTACGAGGTTTCTCCTTGGTAGCGAAGTTGAAACGACCGCCAAAGAGTTGCATTCCAAGAAGAGCAAATATGAGGATGAAGAGAAAGAGCAGGAGGAGAAGGCTGGCAATGGATCGCATACTGTTGAGTAGAGATGCTACCAGGTTACGAAGTGATGCCCAATATCTGAAAAAAAATATACAAAAGATACAGTAATAAAGTGTAACTATTGTGCGCTTTATCAAGCCAAGTAGGCCCCTAAAAGCACCTTACAGTGTTATTATCCCCTGCTTATGGCATGTTGTGGCTAAGCAGTCAAGCACAATGGATTTAAGCGCTGGTGTTTCTGATCAGCAGGGTGTGGTTTGAAGCAAGACACTTAACCATTATTGTTTCGTCCTTCAGATGGGATGTAAAGCCATCGGCCCCGTGCATTGTGTAATGCACTTAAAAGAACCCAGAACGATGCACTTAAACATTCAACACTTGAAGCATTCCAAAAACCATCTCTACTCCTTAGGAGTATGCAGCACCGGCAACCAAATAGGTGCACAGGTTGCTAATCAGACTAGAGCACAGGCTAAAGAAGTCACTCAGCTATAGTGAGGTCAGGATGATGGTACACAGCACACAGAAACCACTAGATCTCTCATAAAAGTAGCTTCAATCACTACATCCCTCCATGCTTTTTAGCTTTACCTGGTGACTTTGAAGACACGAAGTAATCTGACGCAGCGTAACACACTGATTCCAAGTTGGATAACGTCTGCGTACATTAAGACCACCTCTAGCAGGCTGCTGCACACCACGAAGCAATCAAAACGATTGAAGAGCGAGACGAAGTAACCCTGGAAACCGAGACTGTACATCTTGATGATCATCTCAACAGTAAAGATGACAACAAAGAGGAAGTTGCCAATATCTGTGGAGAAATAAAGATGTGAGGAAAATGTTTTACAAATTAAGCATCTGAAGTGATATGCTTTAAACTTTGCAAAGGAATTCCATTTTTCACTTTACAAGAAGAACTCTTTACTATTATAACCATATTATGGTCCCATTATTATCAGGTAAAAAGAACACTACATGTTTAACTGTGGTGCATCGTGGACGAGCGGTCAAGCGCACTGGATTCAAGCTCTGGTTTTTCTGATCAGCAGAGTGTGGGTTTGAGAGTTGGTCTTGACCACTGTGACGTTAAGCAAGACACCTGCGAGGGTAGAGGTTGATATTGTGTTTGAAAAAGCCTTCAGAGCGCCACGGCAGCCCAGGGCTGCATACTCCCCAGGGAGCTGAGAAAGATTAAAGGAATGTTATTGGCCCAATGACCAGGGCACTAATGTAAAGTGCATTGATACGCTATTGTAAAATGCGCTATATAAGAACTAGTTATTATTATTAACAACAAAATTATGCTTACCAGAGTAAGGTTACCAGCCAAAATACCATGTCACATGTACAATCTGTGACTGGTATCCTGCTTATTTTTGCTTAGCAGCAAATTTTTAAGCAATATTTTCTCATGCTCTATAAAAGTGGAGCCTGAAAAGAAAGATTATGTTTACCTTGGAAGCCCTCTAGCCATTTCGGCTGGTTATAATGCTCTGAGGCTAGAATGATTGTATTGAGGAACACCATGATGATCACACTCCAGTAGAATGCTTGTGATTTGACTGCTTGACGACACATCCTCCTACATCGTCGATTCCATCGTCTCAATTGATGTCTATCAAAGGAAACATAGATGAATAAATGCATCAGACTTAAATGGTTTTGCTAAAAGAGAACAGATAGTTTTGTTCAATTAGACAGATTAATTCTGAAATAGTAATTAGGAATATTCATTGACAAGTTCATCTTCTTTATTGAATATAAACAAATACAATGTAGGTCATTCATTTTTCTTTCATTTATTAATTCTGGTTGTGAAGCCAAGGACTCTCAGAAAAGCGAACTTAATCACTATACTAGCCAAGAACCCAATTGAGAGAAGACAAAGAAGGATGTAGTATCCAAACGATGTAGTATCATGACTATTCATAAAATGAAAATGAATGCTGGTTTGCCATTTCTTCCATATATATAATCAATTATTACAAAATTAATGCTTGCTTGACCGTCAGGTTCCTTTTGCTATAAAATGAGCATTGACAACTACAATAAACAGGGAATTACAAAGACATGTGGTTGCGTAGCTACAAGACAAATGTCACCCTCACTTCTTCCTCTGCACCCATGACTGCATCGGGAGGTCTCCACTTCCAAGCTCTTCCGATTTCTCCGAGGAGTCCGACTCGCTCATCGGCTTGGGAACTGTTAAAGGGATGAAATACAACATCAGACAAGCGTGAAAAAGCCAAACACCCAAGGAAGCGGCGTGTTACGGATGCTCAGTTGAGACATCCATCGTGTAGCTTCACACCTTCTGCAGGCAGTCAGCCGCGGGGGAAATCTTAAACCGGGTCGTCGACACTCTCTTATAATTCTTATTACCTCAAGATCTCTCACAAACACACACACACACACACGCGCAACACGAAAAAAAAAATCCCTGACACATATTTGAGTTGGAATTTTGTTTTACATCAACTGCGAGGTGCGAAAAGAGTATTAATAAATCACAAGCTGGATTAAAATGGCTCAGATTTCCAAGCGTGTTTCAATTTTTAGCAAGTAGTTGACACAAACTGTCTCACTTTTATTGTTATAAGCTGTTAAGATTGACGCAGACTGAGTTGCCAAGTAGATAGAGCAAGCAAGGGTGACTGTTATCATCACTTCCCTGTAAGATCATCGAGTTGTAGAAATAATACATGTGTTAGAGCTGTATGAATGTTTACCAATGATTTCAATTATCAACCTTTATTGAATGACGATGTCATTGTGTACTGCTTGGCTATTTAGGGAGGGGGGGGGGGTTTGGTGCAAATTCTTGTGTAAATTTATCATCTGCATGAATTTCAAGCAGTGTGTGGACCATAGGAACTATTATATCACATATAATGGCATCTGTGTCGAATCGTAATGGGGATGATATTGACCACCATACCACTTTATGTACCATTTAACATCATTTGTTTGTACAATTTCTCTTCTGTTTTGCACAAATTATTAAATTGTCTTTTTTTGTATGGCAAATTCAAGGGGGTGATAATCCTATAAACCATCCTTCCAGGCAAAAAGGTGGGTGTATGTACCCCCCCCCATCCCCGGGATTTACCCCATAGCTACCGTAACTCTGACCCCCTAATAGCTGACATTTTAATCAAGCCTCTCTCTTGTATTTATACAGTTGTATACCTGGATTAAGGAGCAAATTGAAGCCAAGGTTGATTCCTTTTAAAGATGATGAGTTAAGGGGTTAAATATTTCAAGAAGATTTTTTACAGCGGTATCGAACGCTCTCAAAAAGTCCACCTCACCTTTTTGTCGTAAAAAGGGTCTTCAATAGATCACAGCCAACTGATCCATGTTAACTTTAAAGCGCTGATAAAAGGAACTTAAATGTATGTTTGAAATGAACAAATAAACAGTATCATGAATATTTGTGCATACCAAGATTAGGATCAAATATGGAAATATTTCAGCACATTTCACCAATGGTGTACATATTCTTTCTGTCACCTCGTATTGCTAATTATTATTTTTTTTTACCGAGTGATTTATTTGAATATCTAGGCAGCATACAAATGTAGTTTCATGGCTAGTTAGATCCAATCTAATTAGCTGTTGTGAATACAACATGGCAGTTGATATATCCCACAGTATAATTGTTCACAATGTACGATAGATTTATGGCATGAAACCATTTGTTGAGACCAGGACTGTGTCTGCTTAACATACATGTACCTCCCTAGTGGCAATCCATATCAACATGGTGCGCTTCTTGTCTAAACATTCAGGCTGGTTCAAACTATTTCAACTCGCAGCCATGGACACAAATTAACAAAATGTTAATATCAAATTTTGATAAAACCTCAATTTTCTTTGAAACATTAAAAAAATCTCTTGTTTGCGTGGACATAAATGCCATTCCATGTTTCAATTTCATGCATTCGTTTTTTAAGCGCATTGGAGCAGCTATCATTGAGTGGCATTGAACACTTCACATAAAAACTTTCTTCAAAACAGGATTTTGTCAATAGTTTTTGTAAGTCAAAGTCCTGAGATTCAAGAAACATGATCTGAGTTGGACATAAAACTTAATCCAAACCCCCAAAGACTGCAAAGTTATCAGAAATTTAACCAATGTTTATTAATTATTCATCGACTTGAAAAGTGTGTAGTGCTATTAAAGACTTCACTTAACGAGCCAATCCACTTATAAGTCTTACCACTGACCGGCTTGTGTTACTTTCGTGTAGATCTTCATTTTTAAATCAAAGCATGTGAAATGCACACACACCTCCAAACTCGGGGCCCAATTTCATAGAGCTGCTTAAGCAGAAAATATTGCTTAACAATTTTCTGCTTAGCAGAAATGAGCAGGATACCAGTCACAAATTGTACAAGTGATATGGTAGTTTGGCTGTTAACCGTATTACGGTAAGCCTAGTTTTGTTGTGCTAAGCTACTTTCTATGCTTAAGTAGCTCTATGAAATTGGGCCCTGGACCAATGTGATTATTTTACAGAGTTTATTAATTATTCAGCTCGTTCAAAGGTACAAGCTTCATGAACTGAATCATTCAAGGAAAGAACAATGATATAATATCATAGGATACTAAGAGAAGGAAAAAAAAAAAAAAAAATCTTTTCTTGTGAGAGTTAACTTTTAGCACGCTTCAGACTTGAATGTCATTCACAAAAGATATATAATTACCATATACTAAAAGACTACATTGTAAACACTAATATTCTGAACGTGCAATGTGAATGTGTTTTACGGGGTAGATTTGTCGATCGTAAATTATGTAAGAACCTGATGACAGCATGCATATATACAAAGAGGGATTAATGGACAACGAAAAGAGTTGTGTGTAGGAAAACTGTGACTAATCACTCTAAAAGTTGGCTATAAAACCAAGAGTGCTGCCTTAGATTCAGATCAAGACTTCCTGTTTCTACAATACACCTCTAAGATAACATTTACTGCTCTACCATACTTTCACATTCGTCTCTTCATTCACACACAAAATCCAACAGAACTGGAATTTCGCAGAAGCCTTCAAATGTTAATTGCATCTCCGTTGCCTCTTCCCATCTGGGAATAAGGTTACCAGCTAATATACCATGTCACATGTACCATCTGTGACTGGTGTCCTGCTTATTTTTTCTTAGCATAATTTGTTTAAGCAGCTCTATAAAATAGGTTACTAGCCAAAATAACAAAAACATTTTGAGTGGTTTCCTGCAAATTTTGGCTTTGCAGAAATATGTTAAGCAATATTTTCTGCATAAAGCAGCTCTATGAAATTGGGCCACGAGTCCAACTTAATAGAGCTGCTTAAGCAGCAAAGGTTGCTTAAAAATATTCTGCTAACCAAAAAAATTAGCAGGATACCAGTCATGAATGGTTTATGTGACATTGTAATTTTGGCTGGTAACCTTATTCCGGTAAGAATAATTTTTGTGCTTATAAGCAGCTTTATGAAATTGGGCGCTGGAGCATAGTGCATAAATTGTTCCCTTGATTGTTTCAATTTATGTACTTGTTACTCACGAGAAAGAGGTGTTCGACACAAAACATTCATGAAATTCCAGCTTTGTGTAAATTCAATGTGTTTTTTTCCATAAACTCCTTCACAATAATGTCATTACTAACTTTGAACATGCTTTCACTAGTACATAAACATTAATACAATAAATCTTAACACGAGCACTTTTGAATTTTTTTTAACACGACTGCACTCATCACAATTACATTACAAAACACGAAACCATAAGTATCGCACAAGACTTGTTGTTTCTACAAGACATGCAACATGAATTCATTCAGTGCTACATGCACAACATCCAAAGAGAATCTACAATTTGTCCACTCTTCTCAACTTGACTTTAATCTCATGAGGGGGCCGCAAACATTCACCCACACCCTCAGAGAACAAAGTCGGAAATGATTTTCCCTACAAGAGTTACAATTTTGAAAAAAGTGTACTGATTTCACAATGGATATGGCCAAGTTCTTAGTGTTGATTGAAGCGTTAATAATAGAACCATTGACATTTTTATTGACATTTTTAACCAGTACATTTTTTTGTGACAGAGGTTGACATTACACAAATCTTGAACATTCTCTTTGGGTGAAGATAATGACATCAAAAATGACATAAATGGAGTCTGAGATACAATACCTTTAGTATTAAGAGTGCCTAGTCTCTTCCAGAGTACTGTTCAAAACAGTATTAAATGTTTTTGTTGAAACAAACAAATAAATATTGAGGAAGAGTAAAACATGAAGTGATGGGGGGAAACCATAGATTGATCCATTAAGCTTCGCCACTTAAAGGCACTGTACACATTTGGTTATTACTCAAAATATATATTAGCATAAAAACTTACTTGGTAACGAGCAACGGAGAGCTGTTGATGGTATAAAACATTGTAAGAAACGACTCCCTCTGAAGTAATGTAGTTTTTGAGAAAGAGGTAATTTCTCACTAAAATAATAAAAGACTTCAGGCCTGAAGCCTTTTATTCCTATCTGAAAGCACACAAATTTGTACAACAAGGGTGTTTTTTCTTTCATCATTTTCTTCCAACTTCGATGACCAATTGAGCCCAAATTTTCACAGGCTTGTTATTTTATGCATATGTTGGGATACACCAAGTGAGAACACTGGTCTTTGACAATTACCAAACGTGTTCAGTGCCTTTAAATGCATTAACCAATAACTGCGATCCTGCATCCGATAGTCAGACATTTTAAAATCCCATTACAAAAATATATTTTTAAGCTTCGGCAGTTTGGATTGCTGCAGTGCGGGGCACCGCAAGATGCATGTGTATAGTACGCACTACCTCATCTGTGGGCGCGGTTGGTAGACAGTTGCTTTGGTGGGCGGGGCTGAATGGATCGGTCTATTCTGAGAGTCAAATCTGCAGAGGGGTAGATCCTGGGAGTGAAGTTTGTTTTTCACACTTAGAATCTTATCTCAATAAGGTGGGGGCAAAGGTGATGATTGAGGTAATGGGAAATGTGGCTGTTGGAACATTGCGGACAAATTCCCATTGAGAAAAGAAATATAAGGTTAGTTTTTTTCTTCATATTGGGGTAGTTTTAATGATGATCTTATCTTTTCACCGACAAATAATGAGTTTGTTTTGCTTTTTGTTAATTTTTCTTTTTCTTTTTTTGTCATATGATACTCACCAAAGAAACAGGCTTAAAAATCTTTCATAAGACATCAAGTAAAGAGATTAAGATTTGTACAATGAATTGATATGTGGGTTCTTATTTGTTTAAGTTTGTTTCTTTTCCTTAGTGAGGGAGGGGGGTTCGGGGAAGTTCTTCTTTCAGATTATCAAACATTCCTGAGACAGACTGCTCAAACAAAACATAATCTGTAAACAAACTTGTTAGTTAATAATCAGTTTAACAGTTCAATCAATATCCTCAACACTACCCCCCCCCCCCCAACTTAGAAACAGTCAGTGTTCAGAACCAACAGGAAAACGTCAATTGAAATACAACTGAAAAGGACAGACACTGTGGGGTTTTGTGCACATTATTTTTCAGCAAGTTAACTTTGCCAAAATTTAGCACGAAAGTTGTGAGTGATGAAATCTGCAGGGAATTAGCTGGTGAAATGAAGAACTTACTTTATCAACAAACCTCTCTGTATGTGTTAGTTTCCATCACAATGGGATTTATGCATAAAAACTCAAGTAGTGTTTTACTTCAAGTGTCAATATTAATATCATGTCACAATTGAAACACTGAAGTTAATGAGATAACCCACCAGCCCTACCCAACATAAAGTTGACAAACTTTTTCTGTAAGTTATTTGTTCACTTTTACCCAACACTTTTTTCTGATGTAATATTGTCCCCAGCCCCAAGCCTCCTTCCACACAAGCGTGACCCTAAATGTTATCACGAGTATCAGCTAATTCCAGCATCTAAACTAACTGGTGCCCACCCCCGCAGTAGTGCCAAGTTTCACATGTCAAATTAGAACAAACCACTCCATGTTGAGCCCTTGCCCTTCCCCTGCACAAGAGATGAGTTATTGCAGAAATGTTTGCAAACTGAAAACATACAACACTCGGACACAGATGACTGTATGAGCTAGAATAATTAAATGGTTATTTTGAGCTGGTAAAAATGAAGTTTTCTACCACTGATAAAATCTTGATGATCAATCAGCAGTTCTGAAAACTACCTTTCTCTCTCGGTTTATACTCTAAATTCTTTCACATTTAAAACAAAACTTGACTAATTTGATTAAAAGTCTTGATAACGACAAGGTAGAGTTGATTGGCCATCCCCCATATCCACGGCATAATAAGTTTTTCATGACTTCTTGGATCGTTTGCCCCCCATCTCCATTGTAATAGTTGGCTTTATATACGGCACACACAGATCCTTGTCATTTGATTGGTGGAACACATGTCACATGTCATCCTTTATTTCGCCATGTTTACTGCCACGACGCTTCCAAATTTTAATATAGGAGTCCTATATGAATTATTAAAGGATGCTTCAGAGCGTCGTTTCTTAAATAATCATTCCTGCCTGTTTGTCTGATCGAGGCAATGTCATATCATGGCGGACAAGGTTGGTGTCTCGCCCACATTGTTTCGAAGGTTGTTTTGGGGTTGGGGTTTTTTTAGAATGTGGAATGGATGAGTTTCCATGTCTATTTTGAGTTTATTGTGGAACATTTTTAAATGACAACGATCTATGTGTGAGTTATATGAACAGGTACTGAATGCATTTTCTTTGTGCGTGGTCGCAGAATTGCATTGTCGGTGAAATCTGGCTTTTCCATTTCAATCGGCTTCGCCTAATGAAATGGAATACTCCAGATTTCACCTTGGATTACACTCTGCAATATTGCACTTTCGTGCATCCAATATTCGTGTAATATTATCAATTATTTCAACAAATTCAACAAACTCCATCATTTTCTTACCGTGTTTGGGTGGTTCCCCGTGCCGCTCTGTCTCCGTGTCTGGATCAATGTCTTCTGCAAAATGATTGAGACAAAATTGTTAACCATTCATCACGTCAATAAAATAAAAAACAGGCTGGAAGTTTTCAAATAACGTCATAACTCTACAACAAATATCAAAGACAAGCTAGTCATCCCAATATTGATGAAGACTTAAAGGTCTGTATACGTTTGGTAATGACTCTGAAAATTAATGGCAATAAAAACTTACATGGTAAGAACTACAGCAGCTTTGGAAAGTATAATGCATTTTGAGAAACTTTTCACTTCGAAGTACTGCGATTATGGAAAAAGATATCACTTGACTTTTTATCCCCCAAAATTTAAATCTGAGAGCGTTACTGCAGTAACGTTTCTCAGATAGTGTATTCCAATTGCAGATTATTCTTCCTATGTGGACATAACCGTTCCCGATTTTCGGCAATATCTCAAAAACGCTACCACCTTTTGAAATGAAATTTTCACAGATTAGTTTTATGGTATATATCTACAACTATATAGGATTGAAACAAACAGCGGGTTCCATTTACCAAACGTATACAATCCCTTTAAAATCTGTTTTGTTTCTAACTACAATATACTTGATTTCAAAAAATAACACAGACTCTCCCGTGGGGTTACATTATGGCAAAAACATTTCAAGAAGAAGAGGTCAAGAATGTCTTGAAGACCATGACATCAGGGCTAGGTAGAGTTTTTCAATTCATCTCCGACTGCTCTACATTAGCTGATTGCATCCTAGATAATCTTGAAGTTCAAGATGGCAGGCTCTTATCTCCTCAATGCGCATCTTGAAAAAACACCCCCGTACATTAAGATGATTTTGTTTACGTGTTTGGTATGACAGGCGATCCAATTAAATGTAGTGAATAAATTGTGTTTGTCACATTTCACACGAGAACTAAAACCAGAGTTCACTTGAGAGAATACCTCAAGAGATAGTACAAGAGGAATATAACTGAAGTCAGCTTGGTGAACTGCTGTGCACACCATACCATTCATTTCATTTTGCTCAACAACACCAGTATTTTGTAGTCACCTTGGGGCAGGTTCCATTTCCGAATTAAACAACACAATTTAAAAAATAAATCAACACAAATTGATGAGCATATAATGTGCAGGTGGTTTTATACGACAGTTGTTAGTATTCAGAGCGGCATCCCCCCTTGTAAGAAGCAATGGCTTAAGTAGTACAATAGAGAGTGTCATCAGGAAATCATGCTATCCCCAGTTCAGGAAGGAGCAGAGTTTAGTGAGGAATTCTGCCTCTACGGTCAATGGCCTGTCAAGTCCCTCAGCAAAGCTTGGGGTACATTTGTCACTTGGAGACAGTTGAGGGTGAGAATATATATACGGCCCAAAGGCAAAGTGTGAATAAGGTTTAAGTACCAGTCGGGAACGGCAGACAATTCCCCCCTATAGTGTTTCTGTGATTGTCACTGTGGGATTAGTATTCTCAGACTGCCAGATGATATTGAAATATTGACGGTAAGAAACGGTAAAAACATATCTGTATGATTGTCACCTGCTCAATGAGAGTCAACTCACACGACATTGCTAGAAGTTTAAAGGAATACCAAAATATTAATTCACATCATCGAAATGTGTGGCTGTCAAGCGCTTAGCATTTAAGTGATAAGCAAGTCTGGGTGGGTGGTTTGGTCTTGGCTGCAGCTTAGTTCATTTTAAAGAAACCTTTTACTGTTATCGTTTACTCTGTATTTATTTATGCGTATAATTTAATTTATTTTTTGTTAAATGTTGTTCTTTAGGGGTTGTGTTTTTAAAGACCCTTTATAAAGATGATACTCCCTTGTATTTTCTAATTCTCTTAGCTTTCTTTCTTCAGCGCTACTGTTGTTTATGCTTCAGATGTAAGATGCTATACAAGTTTTATTTATTATTTGTTAACCCCTAAGTTACAGTCAGTTTCCTTTCCTACAGTATTTGGAAATGGTAGACGTGCGAAAGTGCCATTTCAATAAATATAGTTCTTTTAAGATTCAAAATTGGAAGAAAACCGCAAAAATATGCTGAAATCTAATTTCTTTGACAAAAAAAGGGAAATTTGCAGCATAAAATTATGGGTTATTATACAAACATGAGTCCCATGCCTATTTGAAGGCTGACAGGGCTGGATGATGTTATTTTCTCTCATTAAACTGAATTTGACAGTAATTAATTATCGGCAGCTGTATAGGAGATGGTTTGCACAATACTGGCTGACAGCCAACTGATATCATTAACCTCTTCAAATTATTCATTGTACATGTGTCAATACACAACGATGAATAAACAGTACCTCTCTGGTGAGCTCAGACAAAATATTTTTACAATGAATTAAATACAAAAGGTTCTTCCTGAAACTGAGAGCTATTGAAGGGATTTTCAACATTGTGTACCTTGGCTTGGTATAGGATTTCAATAAATGGCTGATGAAGCCACAGCACTAGCCAACCCCTAAAGCATTAAAAAGGCTCCTTATCATCAAGACACATTTCCAAAATGCTGCAAAGGAAAAAAACCTTCCTAGATCTGAGGTGTACCAACACTGACGCATCTACGTTTATAGCTAAAATAACCTTTTGAAGAAAAAAACTCCCTAAAAATACCTTTTAATAGCCAATACATTACAGTATATAGGCCTAATACATAATATATTTATGGTACAGACACAATCCCATCAGTGGCAAAACTAAGGGGCGGGGGACATGCCCCCCTCTCCCAAATTTGAAATCTGAACCTTCAAGATGACAAATTACCAGAGTAAAATGTTCCATTTTATCAGCTTCAATGTGATAGTTTCAATGTTTTAAAAACTATTTTTCCAATTACACGCAGACAATATATTTGTTTTTTAAATTCGTGTCAGATTATCTTATAATTTGTTTTAAACGGTATAACAAGAGGGCACAATTGTCCCGAAGCGCCCCCCTATAAAAAGTGGTGCACCTCCTTGTGCCCCCCCCTAAAATGTTACCCTAGTTTCAACACTGAATCCCATTAGGCTGTATTGCAGTCTCGCAACATTTTCTTTAGTTACCGAAAAGCTTGTATATTTCCCTTGGACTACTCTCTTGTCCTAGTTCCTACTTCCTTTTTTCTAACCTGCTTGCATGATCCAGTCCAGATATCCCCTTAGATCCTCTTCTATCTGTTTCTTCTCTCGGAATTTCTGAAAGGCCCCTCGTGCTTTGGCTTTCTCCCTCTCCTTTGAAAACTCCCTGTAGCAGAAGAAAAAAAGACCAGGGCAAAAGATGAAGATAAGAATCAGACAAAAAAGGCATCTGGAATAAACCAGGTCTTCTAGATACGTGGATGTAATAAAGAAACGGAATAAGAAGATAAAACACTTGAAAAGATGCTTGGCTAACTGACAGGATATCCACACAGGGTTAGGAGGTTATACGGAGACAGAGGTGAAGAAAGGATACTTTATAACATTAGTTTGATCAGAGAACCGCAGATCTATTCCAGCATGCCCAAAACAAACATTGCTCAATAAAAATTACTAGCATAACCAACACTCAAACTTTCAGTTGTACATCTAAATCTCATGCTAGATTAGTTATCTAGCGCTGTGGACTGCCTGTACTCCTCTTGGTGTAGGCTCAATTTGTTACAGTTTAGAATGAGTTCTGTTTCTAACGAGGAAACAACAAAGAAATGACTGGTATTAAAAGTGGACTGACACAGATTAACCATTGAATAAACAATCAAATTTCACCAAAGAGAACGCCACAATGTAGAAGGAGAAGATGAATATGAGCAGATGAGAAAAGGGGTATTTACGGGATGCAACTGAACGCGTCAAGGCTGAATTGATTACAGAACAATACTGAGAATAGCAACAGAATGAAGTGAAATCTGCGACCAGCAATTATAGAATGCCACAGAACAGAATTCTGCAGGAAAAGAAAATACTGCAGATTTAAAAAAACAAAAAACAAAGAGAGTGACAGACAACAGTGGATAAAGTAACAGTACACTGCAGAGAAAAAGTGAATAAGAACAAAATGGAGAAAGCCGACAGTAAAATTGTAGAGGGGAACAAAAAGACTCTAATTTTGCTTTAGATCATTTTTTCAATCAATTGTTTTAAAAGAAAACAAAACCAAAACTGCAGTGCAACACAGCAATTTTGTACCTTCTGTAAAGCATATTCACTTTCATCAATGACCTGACCACATTGCAACAGTTCTCAATAATTGAAGAGATTCTCGGGTGAATTTTCGTTCCAAGGATAGGTGAGGATTTCCCTCAAGTCTGCCATACCGTTATTATATTACAGTATGGCCGGCCATGACACTGTGTTATGGTTGCTCTAATTAAACTCCAGGTTGCCTTTTACTGGTATTCTTATCTAGAAATCTAGCAGAGCTAGGCTTGGATTAAAGCCTTATGAACAGCAGATATGGTTTTCAGTTCAAGTCAATCAATATTCAGTCTATCATAATGGTATTTTTTTGTCCATCTTATTTTAGTTCAATTCCACCCAAAGCTACTACTGCCCACATCCCTGCTATCAGGCCAGGGTCCAATTTCATAGAGCTGCTTAAGCACAAAAAGTAGCTAAGCACAAAACATTTCTGCTTAGCAGAATAGGGTTACCAGCCTAAATCCCATCTCACACACACAATCTTTGACTGGTATTCCGCTTTTTTTTTGCTTAGCATAAATCTGTTAAGCAATATTTTCTGCTTAAGCAGCTCAATGACATTGGGCCCAGCTTCGCACGGTGTTATTCACTTTGACATAAACGTGTCAGCTGTCTCTACAAGATGCTGGTTTCACGCTGTTAATGCCTAGGAATAGATTATACCTTCTATATAAAAGTACCATTCCTTGTATCCACGTTCAATAAAGCCCAGTGTACACAAATGTTTCCTTTCTGATACTCATTTTTCATTAAGAGAAGTACACAGTGTCAGTCTGTCGTTAATATGGCTGCATTCAAACTCTTTTCCAGGGGGCAAAAAAACAAACCTGATTGCTATATGAAACCATAAATTCATTATTAACCCTCTACAGGTCGTTCACCCTACTAACAAGAAGCTACTGCGTGGAAAGTTCATTACAATGGGTTTTAAAAAAGTTAAGAAAACAGTTTCAATTTCAGTTTTGATTAGAGTTGATTTGTTGCATATCGTCATCTATTGATTATATTCTTGTAATAGATCTATGTGTTATGTCTCTATGTATAAGTTTCCTCATGTAAAAGAGTATGCAGCCGAATTTTGGGAAAAACAAAAATGGCACGAAAATCTGTGTGGCACAGACAAATTATGCTTAGTGGAAAGATGATAAAACTCCGAACAATCCCGGGATCCAAGGAGGTCTGACCCATTTTGGGTCAAAATGACCCGGAATTTGTGTCAAGCTGACCCTAATCTGTGTCAAGCTGACCCCAATCTTTGTAAGCTGACCCCAATCTTTGTCAAACTGACCCAAATCTGTGTAAAACTAACCCAAATCTGCATCAAACTAACCCAAATCTGCGTCAAACTGATGCATAATCGAAGTCAAGATCCAAAGTTTAAACCAGTTCCTTAGTCAGGCTGCTCAGGTGGGATTCGAACCAAGACCTCTGTAGTCTAGAGCAGATGTCTTAGTCCATAGACTGCCAAGCGTGCCCACTAATTAGAGGCAAGTTCGAGTCATGTAAAATCTTAGTTTGGTATCTTATACTTTTTGTGTATTTTTGTGTAAACACAACAATTATTGCAATTATCTTCATCTCTAAGGAGCCAATGCAACATGCAGAAACTAGCCACTCATCAACTGAAATCATTTTAATGATGAAATTAGCTCCTCATTGTAAAGATTTTCTCTTACATACCAACACCACATTTGACATTTCTATTCTAATTTGCGACACAAATTCAATGCTGAATGACCCCATCAGGAAAAAAGTTCACGAAAGGTCTCCAGAAGCCAAGATTAAACGCCGACTCGCGTTTGTTAAAACACGGAGACAACTCCTCCAATAACCAAAAAAAAGGGCCATATGAAGACGACATCTCCACATGGGTAAATGATAAATGACAAGTCTGATTAGCACACACTAAGTCAGGGACTTGCTACTACCCATGATGGCATGCATCCAATCCGCCTGGATCCATATCAACTCTGTTTCCTCAGCTGCACAGCAGAGACCTACAGCCAAAAATGTGCCATGAATACATCTCCATGTCACAGATCTTAACTCCAAAAGCGTCCAAATGTCAAACCCTTCCGCCAACACGGCACCTTCACAAGGCTTAACTGCTTTAGGGGAGGAGGGGAAGGGGGGTGGGTTGAGGTGGATAGAGACAAAGTGAGGCGTTCACAAGACACTAAAAACAATTCTGGGAATATGATGATATATAAGCCTAGAGGGATTTCACAGTTGTTTCCTTCTGAAATCACCCTCGGAAATGGATAATTTGGTTGATTTTAAAGAGCAGTTGAAATTAGAAGAGGAGAGGGTTGTTGTTGAGAGGAATATAGGATGCGACAAATGAAGTAAGACAGGGCGGAAGGAGTCATGAAGGAAGACCTCGCCAATTACGAGTAGATGAGAAGGCTTTAACACATGTCAAGTAGTTTGCTTTATCTTCGGTGTAAATCACTACTGATTGTTTCCAAAGCCGAGAAACAAATAAATCAGCAGAAAATAAACAAACAAATCCTCTATTGAGACCCACTAAGATATTAAAAAAAAACCAAAGTCTAAGACCATCGGAGATTAGGAAAACAAATAAATCAGCAGAAAATAAATAAACAAAGCCTCTATTGAGACCCACAAAGATATTCCAAAAAAAAACAAAGTCTAAGACCATCGGTGATTTGGAAAACAAATAAATCAGCAGAAAATAAACAAACAAATCCTCTATTGAGACCCACAAAGATATTTTAAAAAAAACAAAGTCTAAGACCATCGGAGATTTGGAAAACAAATAAATCAGCAGAAAATGAACAAACAAATCCTCTATTGAGACCCACAAAGATATTCCAAAAAAAAACCAAAGTCTAAGACCATCGGAGATTTGGAAAACAAATAAATCAGCAGAAAATAAACAAACAAATCCTCTATTGAGACCCACAAAGATATTCCAAAAAAACCCAAAGTCTAAGACCATCGGAGATTTGGAAAAGATATATTGTGGCCCTCTTGGCTTGGTGCTCATGAGGTGAGCACCAAGTATCAATCAGTGTCTCCATCTGAGGAATTTGCAATAAAGTCAGATGAGAATTAATGAGATTTCCGCTATCAGATAAGAAACATATTTCCTCGTGGGATAAAAAAAGTGGAGCTGAAGATGTTAAGCGAGGCTGATTTAATATAGTGAGATTTGACTGAGCTGCCCATGGCGTGTGATGATTGTGATGTGGGGGCAGGGGAAATTCCAAAGAATGTTTTTGTACAATTCCAAAGGATAATTCCAGGAGATAAAACATTTATGTTTAGAGTGGAAGAGGCAAAGATTAGGCTGAGAGACGAAAAAAGGTGACTGTGAGGTGTTATAGCGCAGCGCAGGTTTCTTGTTTCAGTGGGTGAGAGAAACGGCAGTCAGATCCACAATAAATGTAGCTGGCATTTTCATTGTGTTCGTCTGAGTGCATGAAATATCAAGGTGTCTAGTATCTGTAAATGTCACACTGACTGCTTAAAACTCTTAAATGTCAACCCCGCCGAACACGGCATCCTATTGAATAATCTGATGATTTCATCTAAAGTCAACAACTAAGTAAGTTCAGTTAAGAGAAAGATCAGAGCTAATGTTCACGCCGCATCTTTCTTCTAAAAAAATATCACAAGAGCAGAAATGGATACCGTTTCTTTTTTTATCACAATGCACTCAGCAGTAAACAGGGCCGGAGTTCATCAGCCTCTTCTACAGGAGCCAGACATTCAAATTTAATGGCAAAGCACACTTAACTTTGTATGGTGTTTCATTGTTCAGGTGGGTTTATTAAGACACAATTATTCAAGAGGAAGAAGAAGAAAAACAGAAAATCAGCTGATCAGCTGAAAAGTTGGGTGTCTGTAAAAAAAACTACAATAATTGTATTTCCAGAAAGTTGCAATTATTTGTAACAGTGAACTTTTTTTGCCACTTTTTCAATATAAAGGTAACTACATTATCGGTGTTTGTGTGGTCGTTGGTTTGTTTTCTTTTTGTTTGTGTTTGTGTTTTTGGGGGTTTTTTTGGGGGGGGGGTTGGGATTTTTTTCGGGGGGGGGGGTTGAAAAGGTAATTAATTTTAGTCCTCTTCTTTTTAATAAATACACCATACAACCAACCTTGTGAAGATTTAATCAACTAATGAAGTCCAGTGCTAGTGACAACAACAAAGAATGGTCAACGTTTTTGATTGTGGAATCAAAACAAGCAATGGTGATTATTTTTGTGAGTCTTTCAGTGCTATTTTCTCCAATGTGAAATGTATAACAGACAGAAGTATTTCTCTTGGGGATTGGTAACTGGTAGGAACTTTGTAATCAGTGAATTTCCAGATTAAAACGAATCAATGGTTTGTTTTTGTTTGTTTGTTTGTTGTTGTTGAATACATACAATCCTTTACTCTGTCTTTAAAGGGATTGTATACATTTGGTAATTGGAACCCACTGTTTGTTTCAATCCTATATAAGTGTAGATATATACCATAAAACTAACCTGTGAAAATTTCATTTCAAAAGGTGGTAACATTTTTGAGATATTGTCGAAAATCTAGAGTGGTTATGTCCACGCAGGAAGAATAATCTGCAATTGGAGTACACTATCTGAGAAACGTTACTGCAGTAACGCTTCTCAGATTCAAATTTGTTTGGATAAAAAGTGATATCTTTTTCCATAACTGCAGTACTTCGAAGTGAAAAGTATCTCAAAATGTATTATACTATCCAAAGCTGCTGCACTTCTTACCAAGTAAGTTTTTATTGCCATTAATTTTCAGAGTAATTACCAAACATATACAGACCCTTTAATACATTGATGTAACAAGAAAGTTTACATTGATGTAACCAATAAGTAATGAGTACAGAGTGCATAACACACATCGTTGCATGGGTAAACACAAATAATTATCTTTATCGCCGATGCAAAAAAAACCCCACCTATTAAATCGTTGTGGTACCCATTGCTAAAACATAGAATTTGAACCGCCTTTAGCTACCAGGCAAGCTCAGCGGTCTAGTGGTAAGACATGTGCTCTAGAATGGAAAAGGTCGTGGGTTCGAATCCCACCCAAGTAATATGCCTGTGGATTATATTTTAACAGAGCTCAGGAAAGTACTGAGTAAACAGTGCTTAACACATATCAGTGTATGGGTAAAAGATAACTAATATTCACTATCCCCGATGAATTTAACATCTGTTAAAAAGAAATTTTAAGTATGATTGATAGAGTTGGGTTTTTTCCTTTTCTTTTTTTCTTTGGAAGCAGATGTCCCATAAAGTACAAACAGGATTCACTGCCACCAAGCCAGTTTTTAACACCCTCACTATATCAAATGGAGTCAATGGTATTAAATTCTCTAGTGGAGCCCCAACTCATCTAATTACACAGTAATTAATCAAGGGACTTTGTCATTCTACATGCTAAAGATTAATATTCAAAGCGCATATAATGCACAAATGAAAAACAACAACCCAGAGTGTTGTATGAAACTCAAAGCATGATTGAAATAAAAATTTCTCAACAGGGCAGCTTCACCAATCTAAAGTGCCTTCTGCAAATGAATTGAGAACAAAAAACAAACTGTCCGATATCTATCCAGTTCTAGTGATAAATTGGTACACCGCCGTTGATGCCATAGGCAATATCAATAGCTGTTCAAAGCTAGCTTGTAACTTACCCAGTCGCTTCACATGCAATCAATTACTCAACACACATTAATTGCCCCCAATGTTTCTGACTCATCTTGGCACTCTGTAATAAAATGGCCGCTGGATATGATTCAACATTCTTCCTCAAAGCCAGACAGTTTTGAACCCTCTTAGGGAGAAAACAAATCATATTCAAATTAATATGCTTGTTCTGTATCCCACTGACAAGTCATTGTGTCACACGCATGCGTATCTGCTGCACGCCCAAATTATTTTGCTACTTCCAGGTCCAAAGCTTGCATACATTTGTGTGTAATAAAAACAAATTAAAAAAATTACCAAAAAACATTTACCAGTCCATGTTTGCCATTTAAATATTTAACCATTTCAATTAGAACGTTCTCACCATTCTGACTTTTGAGATGCTCCCTAAGCTTGACAAAGTCAAAATGTTCACTATTCTTTCTCTACTTTGTGTATTTAGCTCTTCTAAAAAATTCACCAGTCCATGTTTGCAACACTGCTAAAAATTGTATACTTAAAATAAGAAGAAAAAATTAATTTCAAGAAAATTTGTTGTGTCACTCCCTAGAAAAATGTTTCTGTTAAGATTTTTGGGAGTGACACCAGAAAAGTTTTTTTGATCTTTTCTTATTTTAAGAATACCATTTTTAGCAGTGCAACTGGGATCCTTTACCGATCCAATTAGAGCATTCCTAACCATTCTGACTTTTGAGACACTTCCAAGGCTTGAAAAAGTCTTAATTTTCACTATTCTTTCTCCACTTTGTGTATTTAGCTCTTCTATAAAGATTACCGAAGTACACACCTGCCAACAGTGAAACCTCAGAAATAGGAAGACCAGTTTTAAGAGTCCACAGATAGTGACGCAAGAAATTGTGCGAGTAAAGCTTATTACATGTACACATACAAATGATGCAAGTATTTAAAACTATGTACAAAAATCACTGTATCCCGTAAGAAAATCTCTACTGTCGCAAGCAAATGGCACCCTCTTTTGCCAGAACTTTTTTATCTTGTTCATTGCTGTCTCTTGTCAAAAATAGAAATGTTCTTATTTTTTGCGGCCCGTAATCTCAAAAATCTGGACAATTAGCAGGTATGCAAGTAGAGCCTTCCACTTTTTGCTAATTTCACAAAAAATAATTCTACAAGTTCATCTTATTTATTTTGATTTGATGTGAAAACAAAAATGGCTAGGATTTAGGAGGAAGGGAAGCAATTCAAGAATACCAGCTGTAGAGAAATCAACAGCCTGACAAATAAGAAAAGGAACTCAGAAAGACAATGCCAATACCGGGAAATAATGGGGGGAAAAGACAAATTATTAAACACACATTCACAACATGTTTCTCTTCACAAAAGAAATATCACAACCCAAATCTGCTTGTTAATTCAAAACCTCAACACATATTGTTAAATTAGAGTTCATATAAAATTTGTATAAAAAACGGAAGAGGAAAAGCTTTTATTTTTATACAAAACCAAAGGTTCCATTGGACATTATGTAAATCACATGGTATCACGACAAATGCTGATTTTCCTGAAATTATTTCACACACAGCATGCAGCTGTTACTATGGTAACGCATCAACCTACAACAAAGGAAGCATTACGGCCAAAGTAGGACATAATGACCTTAATACACATTCAATCTGAAGCCATCTCAATCTTGTGTGGGTTTTTTCAGAATCAATTTAAATCTAAATCATCTCAAAAGAAATATTTTGTCATAATTTTGGACTGAAATATCAGTGAATCTGATTTAGTTTGGCCAAAACTAAAATAACGTAAGGATTCGTGTGAAGTTTGTAAGCGTATACAAATACCATGTCAACAAATCTGACGATATTTTAAGTAAAAATTATAGGTTTTTAACAATAGTGCATCAACTACATGTTGGTCACTTAAAAACATCAGTGATCAGTATTATAAAGCTACTAGACACACAAATCTGTTTGAAGTTGAAACAGCCAACTTGTTAAAATGACCAGCGATTTCATGGTTGCTAACTACTTGTAAAACATAAATAAATAAAAAAATAAAATAAAAACATTTGGGGGGCTATGAAATTTAATATTAATTGTCATTTTTAAAACACCATCCATGCATACTGACACTACGCAGCACTCTACTTACCCGCTAAGCACACCCAGAATAAGGTTAAGCACAAAGAAGGAGCCGAGCAGTATGAGGGTTACAAAGTAGACCCAAGGCCACCAACCCTCAATGGCATAGTTAACCTGATCACATCCATAAGGAGGTACACCAAGGGGGGTACACCATAGGGTACATCAGGCATCATACCACGGAAGGGGGCAATGGAAGATGAGGGGGTCGAGGTGGAGAAGGGGGGCAATGGAAGATGAGGGGGTCGAGGTGGAGAAGGGGGGCAATGGAAGATGAGGGGGTCGAGGTGGAGAAGGGGGCAGTAGAAAGTGGGTTAGGGTGGAGAAGGGGGCAATGGAAGATGAGGGGGTCGGGTAGAGAAGGGGGCAATGGAAGATGAGGGGGTCGAGGTGGAGAAGGGGGCAATAGAAAGTGGGTTAGGGTGGAGAAGGGGGCAATGGAAGATGAGGGGGTCGGGTAGAGAAGGGGGCAATGGAAGATGAGGGGGTCGAGGTGGAGAAGGGGGCAATAGAAAGTGGGTTAGGGTGGAAAAGGGGGCAATGGAAGATGAGGGGGTCGAGGTGGAGATGGGGCAATGGAAAATGAGGGGGTCAGGGTGGAGAAGGGGGCAATGGAAATTGAAGAGGTCAAGGTGGAGAGGGGGAAACGATGCAGATAAAATGGGAGAGGGAAGGGCAAGTGATGGATTGTTTACAAAGGTAGAGGGTTACGAAAGAAGGGATCAAGGAGAACAGATATAGATAAAGGGAAGAGACAAAGGAACGTATGGAGTGGAGGAGGATAAGAAGGAGTTAAGCATGAACAAGATTTTAGAGGGATGCAGAGATAAGATGGGGGGTTAAGGTAAGCCAGATAAGAATTTTGCAGTGTAGGTTGGGGAGACGCACAAGGAGAAGACAGGGGTGAGTGATAATCACGAGAAGCAAAGGGACGATGATAGATTTGATAAGATATAGAGAGACGAGTACATAATGGTTGAGAAGAGGAATGGAAGTGTGAAAGGATACCGGGTATGCCGTACAAGGTTCACAACGTCAACAATACATGCAAAAAGAAAAGAAAGAAGTACATCCTTAAGGAAAGTTATGAAATACTTGACGAAAAACAAACAAAAATGACCCTGGAAGTCATGAATGTGTCTTTTAAGTGTGTTGACCCTCAACACAAGACTGTTTGGATCTAAATGTTGGTGCCTGATTTAACAAGTCTGAGTGCCAGTTCAGGATGACCATACAGTCAACTCTTCGCAATCAATCGTCATTACGCACATGATGCTGTTTTTATAAATATTTCAGGTGCTCAGCATGGACGCATCTGTCCATGTAATATGGGATTTAATTCCTAATGACGCCAGAGCAAGCCTTACCACCCAGTTTCTCTTAGGAGTCCCTGTTTTATTTATACGGTGAGACTTCTCAGTGGAAGGCGTTGGTGCATGACAGCAATGTGTCATTGGTGACAGGACCCATTACTGCCGTATTTGTTGCGCTTCCATGATTTGGGGTTTGAAGTCAATATATTGATCAGATGTTTTACCTTTGGTCTACTGCGGTCAACTGAACCTAAACTCGTTGCATTTCTGGGCTGCATACGATCTGGGCCCAATTTCTTAGAGCTGCTTAAGCACAATAAAATTATGCTAACCAGAAAAAGGTTACCAGCTAACATACCATTTCCCATGTAGCATCTGTGACTGGTATCCTGCTTATTGTTGCTTAGCAGAAATTGTTTAAGCAACATTTTCTGCTTAAGCAGCTCTATGAAATTGGGCCCTGAGAAACCACAATTGTCTCCAAAAAAAATTGAAATCCCAAAAATGACACATCAGGACTTCCAGGGTGATTTTTGTTTTGCTTTTGAACCAGGCTACTATGGTCTGCCAAACTACAGTGAGCTAAGAAACATTTCAAGTTAAAGTATCAAATAATAAACATTCCTTAGAATAATACAACAGAAAAAGACTAGACTAGACTAAAAAACAGCTTTGTGAAACACGCAGTGCTCGTACCAGACCCAAGGCAATATGATGATCAACTCTACATTGAGTTGATATACTTACCCACTAAGTACACCAAGAACTAAGTTAAGTACAAAGAAGGACCCCACAATGATGAGGCTAACAAAATAGGCCCAAGGGCCAGGCCCAACTGCATCTGTAATCTATCCAATGTAAGCAAGATGAAGAGTGAAAAAGAGACGGAATTGTGTTTAAAGTAGTGTTAAGTTGATGCAGTGTTAAGTGTTTGAGCCTGGGAAAAATGCCCAGAGGTGGCATTTCTTGTAGTTGAACCTTTTACCTGTCAGACAAAATTAATGATAAATGTTTATAAGTCTACTATTGTTAGAGTTGTTATTATTATCTTAAAGACGAATGCAAGAAAGAAAAAAAATTGCTTTTTGATACTGGGTTACAAGGGTTTACGAAAGAATTATTATTATTATTATTATTATTTTATTTTTTTATTTTTATTTTTTTGGTGGGAGAAAATTGAGACACTGTCAGGAGTCAAACCTAAGACCTCTAAAATGAAATTAATGATAAATGCATGATTACAGGATGCCAAGATTCTGACACCAATATCTACATTCCGGCGCACCCAGGCAATAACTGGACCATTACATTCTTGTAATTACTCAGTATAACCAAGCTGTTGATAAGCAAATTTGTTTGCAACTCAAGCTGCTCAAGCTGGAGTCGAACCAATCACCTTCCAAATTAATGCACGATGTGTTGACCATAATTATCACCTTTCCTGTACGAAATGGTAATTATTCAATAACTCCTCTTTTCGGCTAAACATTTTTGCTCAGTGTTTTCAAGTAATAAACCACAAGGGAAACTGACTGGGTAAATGTTTACTAATTTTGGGGGTAAACAAAGAAAAATTGACTAGGGCCGGATTTGAACCTGCGACCGCCGGTTCTCTACCAACTGAGCCATCTAGCCCTGTTGGCGGTCTCCCTTTTGTTCTTCAATATCTTTGTTCGGGGGTATTAAGTCATCAGCCATTCAACAGAGGTGCTGATCAAAAGCCACAGGTTGAATGGTTTATGACTGGCACCCCCAGACATAGATATTGACAAAATAGGGAGGCCGCCAACATTAGACAAGCTCAGTTAGTAGAGAACCAGCATGTTAATTTGGAGGTCGCAGATTCAAATTTCACTCTAGTCAATTTTTCTTTATTCATCCAAAAATTATCTATTTTCCTACACCATATATATGGGATCAGTATAGGCCTCAATTCATGAAAAATTCAAGTTTTATGCATCAACAAAAATACACATTATATGATACTGCAGCTTGGTAACAATATTGATTTATTGATATGCATACTTAGCATACAAGCTCAAGTGCCAGCCTACGATTCCTTAAATTCTCACTGTTTTTCTTTTGTACAAAGTGATGTTTGAAGCTTTGCACGGTGTGGATAATAGGAAGTCACTATTACTTGTAAACTTGTGGGTACAACAATGTGTAAATCTCTTTTGGCAGGAGTGTTGGCTTTGAAAAGAGATGTGGCTGTGGTCTCAACGTTTTGAACAGTATACCCTGCCCACTTCAGGAGAGCAGCGTATACTGTTTGAAATGTCAAGACCACAATCAGCTCTTTTTCACAGCCTACACGCCTCCAAAAAGAGATTTACCCACAAGTTTACTAGTAATAGTTACTTTCGAAATATTTACATGTTATTATTAATATTATTTCTATTATATTTTTTCGGTAATGAAACCAGTGGGTCCTCAAAAGTGCCTAGCTCTGTGACCTGTAGGCCTGAAGATACCTGTGAAGAGAAGTTGTGGAAGAAATGTCAGTTTTAGATGTGGGAGACAAACCTCAAGCAATCAGGTAGGGACCGAAAACCCAATCCACATGCAAGGCTTCGGTTTGTGATTCGAACCAGGGTCCACCAGAGGTGGAAGGCAGCTAAGAGGGAAGAAATTACTGAGCCAACCTGAATGCCCTAAACATGTGGAGGTAAACCAGCTGTATTAGAAAAAAACAAGGTTGGCAAGTTTAAAGGAACTGAAATATGCAGTATCTTGTATAAGTATACCCCAAAATCCTGCATAATTATAATAATTTATCATCCAATGACCGTTACTTGCACCATCCATTCCAAATTAACACTTTTCTCGGCCTACAACAACGTGTAAATGACACGCTTGAGTGATTTACTCTGACAGAAGGTTCTGCATGAATGATTGATCGTGGGCCCCCCCTCCCCTTCTGGTGATACTTATTGCCGTTATGTCATCACTTATCATCGATGTGATTTGTTACATCAACTGTTACCATGGAAACAAGAGGCCTCCACATCTATAATAGGAATATGTAATCAGTTTGAAGTACGTTCTAGCACAGTTTAATGAAATGGAATTGTTTTCCTTGAAAGATGTCACTGTACACAAGTGACACATAGCAGCTCCACTTAAATTGTGCTCTCTGTTTATACAAATGTACAAAACTAAACACGATTATCGGCCGGTTGACCCCCGTATTTTTCCCTAGCTGCTGTGGTTCTGGTAAAGAAATGAGTGAGGCGGCAACTGAGAGCAGAAAGGCTCAACGTTTGAATGAGCACAGAAAACACCTCCATCCCCGGAATTGAAAATGTTCCAATTGATTCTGATCCAACCAGGGTTTGTTTTTCTCTCAAAAGCTTGAGACAATCAATCTTAATAATAGAAGCAGTAGCTGTGTTCATAATCTTGTAACATGTGTTGGTTTTTTGTTGAAAAAAATTGAACTCTTTTTGGACTGACTAAAGTCACCCTGCCCCAAATACCAACAAGTATTTTTTCATCAAATCTGCAAGTGTTTGCTTTTCTAAATTACATGTAGACTAGATAAAACAAAACTTGATACAAGCTGTAGTCTGAATATGATCTAAAGAACATCTACCATACAACTAGGGCCCTTTTCCAAACCACGGGTCTGGCTTGGGCTTGGGCTTGGGCTTAGGCTTAGGCTCTGTATGTCATGTTTCAAATGAAAGAGTATCAAATAAAATGACGTTTTATACCATTTTAACTTAAAGGAACATTACAGAACTGTTTTTTGCTAACAAAACAGTTGAGCACTTTATATAATCCACCATATACATAAACTGACGAACCTGTAGAAGTTTAAGATCGATCGGACATCTGGGTCACGAGAAAACAGTGAAAAACCAATTACACATTTGCTTGTGTTATACAATGCATGAATAAAACGCTCATGAGCGATAAACTCCAATCGGAAATTAGTTTTATTTATTTCTCATCAAATATGGCATTTCAGACAGAAATATTTCTAGGGATGTTTTCTACTATCATCATCATGATAGTAGAAAACAACCCTAGAAGTATTTCTGCCTGAAATGCCTTTTTTTTATGAGAAATAAATAAAACTAATTTCCGATTGGAGTTTATCGCTCATGAGCATTTTATTCATGCATTATAACACATGCAAATGTGTTATCGGTTTTTCACTTCTTTCTGGTGACCCAGATGGCCGATCGATCTCAAACTTCTACAGGTTTGTCAGTTTATGTATATGGTGGATTATATAAAGTGCTTAACTGTTTTGTTGGCAAAAACCAATTCTGTAATGTTCCTTCAATCAAAAAAATTCTGCATTAAAAAAAAATCTGCTGAGCAAAATAAGCAGGATACCAGCCACAGATAGTACATGTGAGATGGTATTTTGGTTGGTAACCTTATTTTGATAAGCATAATTGTTTTGTGCTTAGCTACTTTTTGTGTTAAAGCATGAAATTGGGCCCTGGTCACCCATAAAATTTTTATAAGATTCTGTCAAGAGTGCATGTATTACCCCCTCAAGCTGCCGAGCTAGAAAGCACCGGTAAAAGGGATATCAAGGTACGCAATCCTAGTCACCTTTAGCCGAAAAATGTCAACCCTGTCAATAATTGCACCACGGGCGTTTCAGTCCTCTCAACGATTTGGATTTAATCAGGTCAGAATTACAAGGTATGGTGTGGAACCTAAGTCAATTCCTATTGCGGATCTGATTTCCCTGGTGAAAGGGCGCCAGATCCGTTGTCGGACAAACAATAACATTGCATGGTCTGAATTTTGCTATTTGTCTTTTCATAGAATGCATTAAAGATACATTGATCACATTCAGTTTAAAATGTTTCACAATTTTACTGTCTTATCATCAAATTACACATTTGTAATTAATCATTGAATTCACTGGCATCTTTCTTAGAAAGCTAAACCAAAATATTTGATGAACAAGGGTTTTTTTTGTTCTCCTTCAGTTATCTCAGAAACAAATGGCTTTGAAAAACTAATGACATGGATAATTGCATTTTTCCAAAAGGGTGACAATAGTAAGTAGGAAGGATTTACGAGGAAAAAACCCAAAAAACTGTACATGACAAAAGAGGATTATGGGATTTTGGTGACCGCTTGACTGCTTTCAACAGAGAAGGGAAACAGAAAATTGTAAAATATAATTACCTGAGGATTTCATAATTCCAAAGTCTTCCACTAATTTGAGCTTCTATCTAAGCTATTGCTAATTGAGATTGTCCATTGGGTGTTAGAGGGTTTAGCATCGTAAGACACCTGAATCTCTCTAGATTTAACGACACTTAAAGGTGACCCCATTTAGTTTAGATGTTGTAGTCATAGTTTTATTCATGTTTTTAACAGTGTATGAAGTTGTACTGGCTTTAAAATGAAATCATTTATTACTTAATTGTTCTTTTTTTTTAAAACTTTCCTTCAGTTATTTATTTATTCATTTATTCATTGACATTTAATTTTGTCGTTCTCTTTATCTCTTTCCCCTTTTGTGTTTGGGGTGCTGGGACAGTGGCCTAACCAGTGTGGGGGCAGGAGCCCCCCCCCCCCCCGACCCCAAGCCCCCAATGAGATCGAAAAAATGCACAACTGATAGGTTTGATACGTCAAAAGCCCCCCGCTTCTCAAATTATGTATTTGCCTCCAGATTCCAACCTCCCCAAGTGGAAATGTCTAGTTTTGCCACTAATGGGAGGGGGGGGTGAGGGGCATGCTAAGGGTTAAGAATCCACTTCTATGCTTGCACCCCTTTCCTGCAGAGCAAAGGGCATGTCATTGAGCACAACACTATTCCCTGTACAGTGTCTAAAGGCCGCTCATATGCAATGTACTAGGGTAGTACCTCTTGAACTTCTCTTTGCCACTACCCAATGGCTAGGAAACCAACACTCACACGCACACGACAGCTGACAGAAAAATAGCTTTTCTATTTGTGTCTCCATAGTGAGTGATGAATCAATATCATTATTAAGACATCTGTTGTGGGATTTTCTAAACAACTCATAAATTTTCTTTTGCTCCTGAGCATTTTGACCCAAAAAGAGGTCTCTCTCTAAGCCTTGCGCTTGAGCTTTTTTTTGTACAGTGGCCAGTAGTTTTAGTAGCCCAGATTTCAAACATGTATTGTCGTAAATGTTTACAAAACAGCCACAGAGCCTGGATTTTCTGCAGGCACGCTTTGTACACATCTCAAGGGGGAGAAACATTAATTTGTACATTTTATGGAGATTGCATCGTCTGATTTTTATCAGCTTTTGATATGAAGAAAGGGGGCACTTCTCAAAAATTGTTCAGCTCAGTGTTACTTTTATAACCCTTGAATTTATGTGGAAATTGTGAGTTTAGAATTTCCCACATGATCAGAGCAGTATCTTGCCTGCCCAAAAGGCCCTAGAATGTACAAGGTCACTCAAGGTCTATTGACCTTCATCATCTCATAACCATCTTGGTCAGGTTCCCTGTTTCCTCACTGATAGTAAAATGGGACCAGACTAGTTTACCTTCTAGTATACCTGAATCTTGGTCATGTTCCCTGTTTCCTCATTGATAATAAAATGGGACCAGACTAGTATACCTTCCAGCCTCAATTTAAAATACATTGAATTGAAAGGAGAGAAAGCAAGATGGCTGCACAGTGGACAAGGGTCTATATCAAACTCATTGTTTTAAAAAATTGTTCAATTTACAAAATTTTCTTAAGAGCAATGTTGTATTTCGGTTGTTCAGAACAAATGGGTTTAATTCAAAAGAAGTGCATCTCGTACTTACATCATAAAGTACATCCGTCCATCCTTCCATTGTAATACACTGGAACACAGTCAACATAGCAAGGCCTATATTATCAAAGTTAGTAATGCCGGCGTTGGGACCTTCCCAATACTCGTCGCAGTAAGCTCCTCTCCCTAACTCACTGCAATTAAATCCCCGCATGCCACATGGGTTGGGAGACTCTTGGGCAAATTCTCCTACGTTAAAAAAAGAAGAAGAAGAAAAATACTGAAACATTTCCGCGGCTTGTTGGATTAGTGTAATTGACTGGGAGGCATAATCAAGCAGTTTCTTATTTATTATATAGGGTGTCATGGCTGAGCGGTTTAGAGCATCGAATTCAAGTTCTGGTGGTTAAGTCATCGGTGTGTGGGTTCGAATCCCCGCCATGACATTTGTGTCCTTGAGCAAGATGCTTTACTATAATTGCTTCTCTTCACCCAGGGGTATAAATGGGTACCTGCGAGGGTAGAGGTTGATATTGTGTTTGAAAAAGTCTTCTGAGCGCCACGGCAGCCCGGGGGTGTATACTCCAAAGGGAGCTGAGAAAGATTAAAGGAATGTTTATGGCCCTATGACCTGGGCACTAATGTAAAGCACATTGATATGTTATTGTAAAATGCGCTTTATAAGAACTAGTCTATTATTATTTAAAAAAAATAAAGCATGGAAAGGGAGGGTTTGAGGTTAGCCAAGCAAACTAAAATCAGGGGGAAAAAACCTCATAAATCACCGTCTTGTTCAACTTTTTTCAATTATTTTTTTGATGCCGTGGTTGCTCCATAATATCTCATAAATCCCTCACAAACTATTTGCCTACAAAACGATTACACATCAAACCAGCAGCAATCAATGCCATTTTTATAAATGCTACATAACTACACAAAACTGACATTCAAAAGAGAATATTGAGTCTGCATTTGGTGGGGGAGAATGAATTTAGCCTGAAGCAGGTGGACTTTGGAGAAATGTCTTGCCATGCAATCAATAATTTAGACGCGGTTGGCGAGTTGGCCTAAGCCATTTATGGGTATATCTCCAACCTCGTTCCCAGGGGTGATCGATCTCGCCGCGCCATTTTTTTCCCAGCATGCCTAGCTTGCTCATAACCCCCAGAATTGGTTCACACATTTGAAATAGGCCTGTGGCTGATTCACTCTACGCACCCGCTGATGAATGGTTGCCCGCAAAAGAGGCATCAAGTCCAGAGCAACTGGTCCCCTCTTACTCTTCTTTGATCTTGTGATAATGTCTAACGGTATGCAGTTTAGGATGACCGTGTAAAAACATGATTCATTTGAAATGGAATCTTGTCACAATACTTGCATTTTGACACAAGCGTACTAAGCGTCCTACAAGTGCCATACAAGCACATGAAAGTTTTTAACAAGCTTCACGCAAAGTATTCACTTTTGAGAGCCAATCAGCGTTGTTTTTCAGTACATCCTTACGAGAGGTTAGTGACGAGAGGTATCAATACGGCGCGCTGCCCATGGTTGCAAGGCTCCAGACATGGTGAGCCTTAAGAAAAAGTACAACCCCTACGTACTCAGATTGACTCATGCACAACAAATAAAAGCTGTAAAGAAAAAATAAGCGTCAGTTTGAACTTACGTCCTCCATTGACGTCAACCCAACAAGTACTATGTAGCTTTCCTATAAACAACTCCAGACCAATGACAGCATAGATGAGAATGACAAATATAACAAGAAGGGCTATGTGAAGAAGTGGCACCATGGCACGGACAATGGAATTAAGAACCACCTGTAAACCTACATGGGACGAAAAACAAAAACAAAAAAAAGCAAAATGTTGAAGGTAAATGTACATCATTGGTATAAAGCACCTTGTAAACCAAAAGGAATAGGTCTCATACTTCAACACGTAACTCCACATACCTTGTAGGGAAAATACTGAGCGCTTTTAGACACCCATCGGGAGTATAAAGTGCTATATAAGAACTGCGTATTATTATTATATAAAGGGCAACTTATAAGTAGGATACATCTTGTCTCATCTATTTATATGTACATGTATGTAACCAGCTTGTGGAAAAAACAAATTCTTTTTTCAACAGAGCATTTCAGTTTTCTTATTATTTTTGGGAAAAAATAATGTTTTTTCCAACATATTTTTTTAAATAAAAAACACAAAAATGTTGAAGGTAAATGTACATCATTGGTATATAAAGGGCAACTTCTAAGTAAGATACATCTTGTCTCATCTCTTTATATATGTAACCGGCTTGTGAGAAGGTGTTGTTTTTTTGTTTTTTTTTTTCAAAAGAGAATTTAAGTTTTCTTGTTTGGGAAAAATAATTTTTGATACTACAATTTAAAAAAAAATTCAAAATCCTTGATACCATCATCAATGATACACTTGCAATCTTGTTCCAACTGAAATGAACCTTCAGTTTCCATGGGTAAATAACCACATGGATTGGAAGCCAAGAACTGGGCAAAGACTTGCAAACTGGGGATCATCTCAAGATATGGAAGATGCGTCTTGACTCCCTGAGCTCAATCCAATCAGTGAGACAAGGTTTACGTCAAGTCTTACTCTGTACGAGTCATCTTTAAGGATGAACAAAGAAACTGGTTCCAGGGGAGTGTACAAAGATTAAGGAGATGGACTGGGGGAAAAAGGTTTGATGTCAAGTCTTTTACTCCCTTTGGTCGTCTCAAAATATTAGGGCAAGGCTTGGGCTCAAACTTACTTGGTACCCCTGAGACAAGACGAAGTGGTCGTAAGACTCTGAAGGCTCGTAATGCTTTCACATCTAGTGATGTACCATGGCCTCCATTTAGTGCACCAGCTGAAAGAATGGTGCTAATAATTCTGAAAGTCAAAGGCAAAATGTGAGCTTTCTTAGAAAATAATCAGGACATTGGTAACAATAAATACAGGCAGATAGAAACAAAAATGGTATTGGTGTATCATTGAGGTGATCCGAAAAAATACATTTATACTGGAGCCTCAGCGCTGAATCACATCAATATTTACAACTCTCAAAGACAATAACAGTTTTTTGGGGGTTTTTTCATCTTCTTTTGCCTCCCAATTAGTTCACTTTGTAAAAGGCACTAAGATCGTGACAATGAATCCATTACCTTAGCATCATTAGTGGCCTACAGAAATTTTTGCAGAACAAAAATTGAAAGTTTCAAAATAAATTAGGAAATTGCTCTGGTGTTTCATTCAAGAATTTTCAGTTGAGCGAGGTTTACTTAACCCGCCAACAGGAATCTTTCTGGCCCAAGCTACCCAAATTTGGAGTACTTGTGTTGACCCTGATTCAAGATCTTTTCACCGAATGAGGAGAGTGTCAGTCGGGAAATCTTAATTGTCAATGACAACCAAACTACTCCAATTGGGATACCCTTTTATCCTCATCGGTAGGTATATATTTCCCCAATCTGGGTGCACCTTATCACCCGATGTAGTTATTTATGACCCCAATTGGGGTGCACCTTATCTCCTAATTTAGTAGATGTATCCGGAATCGAGGTACACCTTCTTATCTACCAATTTAGTTGTTTATATCCCCAATCGGGGTACACTTTCTAATCTCCAATGACAATTATATCCCTCAATCGGGGTACACCTTCTTATATCCAATGTAGTCATTTATATCCCTCAATCAGGGTACACCTTCTGACTTACTTACCCTATAAGTACAATAATAAAGTCAAGGAAGTTCCAGGCATTTCTGAGATAGGCTCCTGAATGAAAGAGGAAGCCATAGGCAATAATCTTCAAGACAGCTTCTAATGTGAAGATGATCAGGAAGATATACTCAATCATCTCCTGCAAAAAAGAAAGTAGAAACAACAAAATACTGATTTAGTTTTGAATTAGATAAGCTAGGTCCGCCCTTCTTTGGTGTATATTTATACTGCAGGTTTTACCCTGCATCATTAAAAATCATCCACTGGCCAATCTGTTGACACTCCTACACTGTATGATCTTTGGAATAAATAATTCTTTTCTCTTTAATATTTGCTTTTATCCCGCCCACGATGTGTGTAAAGCACTGTATACTCAGTACTTTCCTGAGTACTGTGAACAAAATCCACAGGCATGTTAATTGGGTAGGATTCGAACCGACAACCTTTACCATTCTAGAGCAGATGTCCTACCACTGGACCACTGAGATTGCCCAGTAGTTCATCTGCTCTAGAATGGCACAGATCTTGGGTTCAAATCCCACCCGAGTAATATGCCTGTGGATGTTTTTTTTTTCACAGGACTCGGGAAAGTACAGAGTATACAGTGCTTGACACACATCAGTGTATGGGTAAAAGCAAATACAAAATTCTTGAAAATAAAAATACCCATAAGCAAATTGTTATACATACAATTTCAATTTTATATAATACAAATAATTTGTTAAAATTAACATTGAAACAAAATTAAAACTTGGGACGAGAATGCTTATATTTTAGAAACCCCAATCATGCCTGAATTTTTGCGACCATTACTAAAGTTTTAATAATTACATGAACGTCAGTTGGGCAAAATTCTTAATTTAGCATGTAACCGGAAACGGAGGTCGAGTCTTATTCTCTGTTGATTTGTTAAAATGTGTTAAATTTATTTTATTTTCATATATTCCATGGCTAAATTTTACTTTCCCAACAATACAACATATTGTTTATAGCCATAAACTATGTTAAACTTAAGTATTTGAAGAAACAGAATCGTGCACACGTAAAAATTAATATGGTTTGGACCAACTTGGTCCCTGAAGTTCGAATGTGCGCGAGTTTTACACACTCTATACTAATGGTGAGTTTCCTTGACTAATTAGGAATCCATAAAACGGGCATCAAGAAAGAGTCCTACATCATTAACATTTGCCTGTAATATTCAAGCTTGTCATCTGTTGGTTGCTATTGCTTTGTACTGCCCTAGGGATACAGAGGGTCCGAAATATCGTTTAAGGTCAGAGCCACATGGTATCCAAATTGAAGTAGAGCTGAGTCTAGTGTATAGTTCCCTATTATTGATACAATATTGCAGTATGCTTCAGGGATATCCTAATTGTCAATACTAGGTAGGGAGGGAGGTTACAACACTTCTCATTTTGCATTGTAATCATTTGTGGCCCAAAATATTCATCTTATTTTGTTACATGAAAAAATTAAAGACAGATCTATGAAAAGATCCTGAAATGTGAAAAGAATTCTTATAATTCTTAATTGCATCCTCCATCAGGATACACTTAAAAGGACTGGACACGTTTGGTAATTACTCAAAATAAGTATTAGCATAAAAACTTACTTGGTAACGAGCAACGGAGAACTATTGATAGTATAAAACATTGTGAGAAACAACTCCCTTTGAAGTAACATAGTTTTTGAGAAAGAGGTCATTTCTCACTAAAATATCTGAATCTGAGAAAGACTTCAGGCATCTGAAAGCACACAAATTTGTGCAACAAGGGTGTTTTTTTCCCTTCATTATTTTCTTGCAACTTTGATGACCAATTGAGCCCAAACTTTCACTGTTAATTTATGCATATGTTGAGGTACACCAAGTGAGAATACTGGTATTTGACAATTACCAAAAGTATACACCACCTTTAAGCTACCCAGTAATGTTGGACACGTTTTGTGTAGATACTGAATCCTGCTCATAACAAACTCAAATCTCTGTCCTCAAATCTGGGTAATCAATCAACGATTGTAGGTCTCGGTAGACTGCCATGCCCCCCACCCCCCCCCCCTCCCCTGACATCGTCATTCAGCCAAGAATGCCCCATCACACCATCATCAAGGCATCAAATTAACACATCACCTGCCTCATTCTCGTTCTATTTCCAACCAATTCACTTAAAGGGCGTAACAACAAAAAAAGCAAGATTACAAGATCTGATTTGGTTTCTATAGCTTTTTATATCCATCCACTTTTTGTCTCTCTAGGTCTGTTTAGGTTTTTTGTATTTATATATATATATATATTTTTTTCGTGAGTGGTTTATTTTCCCCAATTTTTCTGTGATGACTCAAAGGAAATAAGTCTAGTTACTGGATTTGTTGAGCTATCCTTGGATAATTTTGTGCAGTTTTTCTTTCTTGTTTTCTACTTTTGTTTATTTATTTTCAGGGTTCTCCCAGAGCACAAGCTAGCGTATCGGGCTGATACACGCGAATTGCATGTCGATACGCAACAAAATCACAAAAAATCATTTAGAAAAAAAACATTTACATTGTACACGTTTGGTAATTGTCAAAGACCAGTGTTCTCACTTGGTGTATCCCAACGTATGCATAAAATAACAAGCCTGTGAAAATTTGGGCTCAATTGGTCATCGAAGTTGCAAGAAAATGATGAAAGAAAACACACCCTTGTTGTACAAATTTATGTGCTTTCAGTTTGGAATAAAAACTTCTTGCAAGAAGTTTTTATTATTTTAGTGAGAAATTCCCTCTTTCTCAAAAACTACGTTACTTCAGAGGGAGTCGTTTCTCACAATGTTTTATACTATCAACAGCTCTCTGTGGCTCGTTACCAAGTCAGTTTTTATGCTAATATATATTTTGAGTAATTACCAAACGTGTACGATGCCTTTAATAGGGCATTTAAAACCAAGATAAACACCAAGTAGTAAACATTCCGAAGACCTCAGTTCAATTCAGCGTCGTTTTGGCCAAACTTCCAAAATTTGGGTCCAGAATGTCACACAGAACCCTGATTGCCATTTTTATCCTCCTGGTAATGTGTATGTATTGTATTATTGAATTCAAATTCAAATCAAAGGTTTTTGCATCACATTAGTTTTTTTGCATTTAATAACTTTTTGTTCCAATCCGGAATTGCATCTCCTTTTTACTAGAGTTCAACTCATTTACGTCTTTTTTTCTTCTTCACAAGCACATGTACTCGGATTAAAAGGTCCTGTGCACTTGATAGTCCACGGGCAAATTGCCATGCCAATTCCAAACAAAGGTGAATGCCTGACAACAACGCAACAATTTGTTATATTTAATGCCTTAGTACGTTGTCTTCCTCTTCCCTTTTTTATCTGTAAATATAATAGAGCCAGTACAATACCTGATTGATGATACTTGAAGAGTAATTGCAAGATAAAGTAACAAACTTCCGTATATATCAAACCGTCCATTGTGCGACTAGAAATCGAGTCTACCCATCAAATCGCCCGCATCCTTTGAGATCAATGATGATCATCAAGAGCACAGGCTTGTAATTTAGAAATACGAGCCAGACTTTGGCAGAGCTAACAACATCACCTGCCTATCATGGAGTCCAGTGAAAAAAAACATTCTTCTATCAATATTTAAGCAGATGATTCCTTCCTCTGGCTAAAGAAACAACTGATATAATGTTACCACTTAGTGAAGACTAGAACAAAATTGCCTGTGTGTTTTGAGACCCAATCTATCCTAATGAATCTGAGAGCCTCCAGAGCTACTTCTTTGCAACAGGCTTTTTACATATGAGATCAGTGGAAATATCACCCCACCCTACCAAACACTACTTACAATGGCGAGTGTTTGTGACCGATAGACGATTATAAATATACAATAATAGGCATTTATTGGGTGTTTTTAAACGCCTTTACACCACCAGTATTACTACCCCCTGTTTAATGGGCCTTAAGCATTCCTGAAACCATCTCAACTCCTTTGGAGTATGCAGCACCAGCAGCCAAATGGGCATACAGGTTGCTATATGATCATTCAAACATTGTTTGGGATCATGTTTTAATGATTCCTATTTCAAAACTTGAAGATTCTTGAGGCAGATTCTGATGTCTCACACAAAAACATAAATGCTTTAGGAATCAGGTAGAATAAATTAGGACACCAAGCTGTATGACATAAAAAGGAGAACGGAAGAAGAACAAAACTGAAATCTGAACGGGTCAGAACTCATAGAGCTTTGCAGCAGACATAGTTTTTCTTTGTGGTAACCAGGGCCCATTTTCATAGAGCTGCTTAAGCGGAAAATAAGCAGGATGCCAGTTGCAGATAGCACATGTGACATGGTATTTTGGCTGGTAACCTTATTCTGGTAAGCAAGACTTTGTAGCTGCTGTTTATGCTTAAGCAGCTCCATGAAATTGGGCCCAGAATTGCCATGTGATATTACTGGTTACTGGTAATATGTGCAGCAAATCTATTATGTTCTTCTGGCAGCAATCTCTGCATAATTGGGCCAAGGCCTAAAACCCATGGTATCTGTGCTGATTTTGTTTCAATTAATCAATTGGAAACATGTGTCGTTTTACTCCACCCCGAAGCAACCTCTATCATTCATGCACGGTATAGCGTGTCATGGCCGAACGGTCAAGTGCACTAGACTCGAGCTCTGGTGTTTCTGACCAGCAGAGTGTGGGTTTAAACTATGGCCGGGTCTTTCAGATGGAACGGAAAGCTGTGGTCCTGTGTGTTGTGTAATGCACGTAAAAAGAACCCAGCACACTTTTCGTTATGAGAAGGGGAGAAATCTGATGTTGATGTTTTCCTGGTATGGTTGGCTGCAGATTGTGCCACAGCACCTTGTAAACCAATACATGGTGCTATGTAAATATATATGGGTCTTATATTTCGAACATAGCTCTGCATACCTTGTCGGGGAAAAAACAGCACTTTGATAAGCGAACAAAGTACCCGCACTCCTTGGCTAACCGGTGAAGTAAAATAAGTTTACATGTACCAAGGTACAAATGCAAATAAACATTAATGAAATTTAAAATCCTATGCAATTGACTTAAAGTTTGGGCCATTGTTTGGGGGTTTTTTCCAGCGTAATGCTCATTTATAGGCCAAATTATCAAGAAACATACACTTAAGGTCACCTGTGAAAGTTTCAGTTGAAAACAGTGCCTACTTGTTGAGAAAACAGCAAAACAAAAACCTGTCCCAGTATTTTTATCAAGAACGTCAAAACCATACTTTTATTGAATTCTAATCAACAGGCCGAGGCACTTCAGATGAAATACAGGAATTACCCTAAACTTTTTCAGTGACTGGCCAGCGAGCCCGTAAGTTTGTCATTCTGATAGCCCACCAGCCTCTTCACTGGTCCACATCTTTTATGGTTTTCTTTCAACACTCTTATTTTGTATGGTACCTCAGTTTGATACCATATGAACAAGCAGTACAGGCAGTGGTTTACATAAAAATAATAATAATACGCAGTTCTTATATAGCGCTTTATACTCCCGATGGGAGTCTCAAAGCGCTCAGTATTTTTCCTACAAGGTAAGTGGAGTTACGTGTTGAAGTATGAGACCTATTTCTTTGCACAGCACCATTTAATTGTTTACAAGGTGCTGTGGCGCAATATGCAGCCAATCAAACCAGGAACACCAGGGCAAACCCCTTCTCTTTAGGATCAGTGCACTGTGTTCTTTTACATGCATTACACGGGACCATTGGCTTAACGTCCCATCCGAAGGACGAAGCATGTGGTGTAGTGTCTTGCTTAAGGACACAAGTGACATGACTGGGATTCGAACTAGCCCTGGTAGGACGTCAGTCAGTGCCACTGCACTGACATCCTGGGTATAAAGATCCTTTACAATGCGAACAAAATTTTGAGTAACATTTTAAAATATTTTTACCTAATTTGAGAACCTGAAACTCCATTCACTTATTCTTGGTGCCTTTAATTACACTTTTGCTGAGTTCAAAACCTATCAAATACATCCATGAATGACATTATTTCCGAAAATAAGTCCAAGTTGTGCACTGGCGCTGCGACTCCGTCGTGTTGCCGCCCCGAAGAAAAAGCGTTCAGTGTTACGGGTTAGACAGCGCCCTCTTTTGTGGACTTGGTTCCATGTCAGTTGAGGTTGTCGCAACGAATGCGTCAATTTCCATTTTATTTTCACAATAATGTCATCCAAGGATAAAATTGGCAATTCTGAATAGAGCAGGCGTAAGGTTCAGGACACAAGGAACATGTGAGTTACGTTTCAGCTTCCTCAAAAAGGTAAAAATATGATAAAAAATGGTTATAAATTTTGTCGCAATGCCTGAGGACCTTTATACCCTGGACCCCGTTGCGTTGTATGCAACGAAGGAGTCCAACCTGGGCTAGGATTCGAACCCACACTCTGCTGATCAGAAACACCAGAGCTTGAGTCCGGTGTTCTTATCCGCTCGGACATGACACGCCACGACCAGGAAGCATTCAACGTTCCAGCTGGACCACTTGGACATGGTTTTGAATGGTCCTTATAGGTGTTCTAACTGACATTTGGCCAGCGGACCACTGTTAAGGGAGAACGCTGAAATAATTTCACAGGATGCTTCCTATCTTTATCATCTTCACCACAAGTAGACTTTCAAATAAAAATGACACAATTCCTCCCTGGGGTAATAACCAAAATATGACCCTATGTATAAATACCAAACTACTCAGTACACATTTAGCTTTAATAAAAAATTAAGCGTGTAAGATTTGAGGCTTTTTGAAATTAGTAGATAAATGTATGTAGGTTTGGGTTTGTGGTCCACATGTTGCTTTGCTGTGATGTAGAACAAAGAGCCAATCCAACAGCTTTATTCCACGCACTGCATCTCTTTGGAACTGCTTGCCTGGTGCATGTTTCCCTCCATCCTACAATCTAGAGTTATTTTCATCTGTAATATTTTGTCTTCTTTTACCCCCTTACCAAGAGTGGCTTTTAGCCTTGTTTGGGGCAAACTTGCATAACAAACAATTTAAAAAACCCAAATTTATAAAAGGTGAGGTATCATTCAGTTTGCGGTAACACCATGTGTATATCTACTTTGCTGTGACGATTTTGTTCTTTGAGAATTTGTCTTGCTATTTATTCTTATAAATCTATCCACTTCAAGTACGTGTTCACAATTAAACGTTTACCCCCAGCACACCTGACCTAATCAATATTTGTAATTAATGTCCATGGACAGGGAGATGACGAGGAGATCTACTTAAGAGATCGCTCTAGCTTCATCTCTCTCTCTTCACTGAGTACATCAAGTAGAAATCATTTAATATTATTCCAATTTCATCAATGTCCGATCATGTCGGCCCAATCCAATTTAGATAACATGGCCATTAGATTGTTACTGTGGTAAGTGCCCTGATTCACGCCGTGTTATATGACTCAGACTGAAATTCATATATCGATATTAAATCAAACCCAGTTGACGAATAATTGATTCATTTTTTATACAGCATGCATCATTGAGTTGCAGGTTTGGGGTTTATCTCTATCCAGCCTTGAACCGATTAGCTAACATGATAAATGAATATGTTTGCCTGTGAATATACAAGTACTTGTTCTGAATGATGTTATTTTACTCTGACTTCACGTCACAGAGTTCTTGGCACTCTGTTTCATTTATTCAATCCCCGTTTTAATTTATGATGACAGAACTGCATTTGTTTGGAGATGAACGATGCATTAGTTATGTATAGTCACATTGAGAATTCTTCTCCACACATAAGGCCAAGTAAAATAAGAAACGAGTTTCTCGTCCCCGCCCGCCTCCTTTTTGGCCGCCGCCTCCTTTTTTTTAACTATTTACTATTTAAAAAAAAAATATTTAAAAAAAAAATTCTAAATCAGATTTTTCTAAAGATTTAAAGCTGAAATCAAATTTTTGGGATAAAACTGAGTGGCATCTCTGATATTTTGAATCTCCTGAATCCAATTAGATGGGCCAAAATAGCAGCTTTGCCTCAATAATTCCCAACTTTCTCATTACAATATCTCAGGTGTGCAGTCCCTAGCTAGTTGAGGGCTAAAAGGGTGATTTTCCTGACTTAAATATCATCAGTGTCTTTGCACCAAACCAAGCGTGGCGTTCTTTTCAGAGCGGAGAGCAACTGTTGTCAAAGGTGATGGTGCTGCGATTCTGCATTGAAGGGTCTTACAAATCATTTGTTTTGTCATAAATTGCATCAGTATACTCAAATAGCACAATATCTGTGAATAAATATACCTTGGCCAACCATATTTAGCATGGCAGCCATCTTGGAAAAAATAGCTAAAAATTGAAAAATAGTAAATAGTAGTGCCCTGCCTCCTCCTTTTTTTTAAAAGTCCGGACGAGAAACTCGTTTCTTATTTTAGTTGGCCTAACCAATTAAAGGCTTTATACCAGATTTTGGTTGAGCTGACAACATAGTCACAGACAGTGTTCATGTTTTGTGTGATCAACCATACATGAAATAACAAGGTTGTGAAAATATGGGCATGCAAACACATTGTCCTTAATTTTGGTTGCAACAACCAAAATCAGCTGTTGCACTTAATTTTTATTTTTTTTAGGTTTCAGATACAGTTTTCTCAAATATTAACCCTTTAGAGACCATTCATTTCTGTATAATCATCACAAAACGCCCAGACATTGCTATTATGTTTCTTATCTTTAATCAAATTTTGTCAGTAAAAAAGTCAACAGAAATAACATGAAATAGAAAATTTAGTTTTGTGTTTAGAAATTGGGATACTATGTTAACATACTACATTGGAAAATGTCATATCCGGACATAACCTTTACTTTGACCTCTTTATGTGAATAGAAGTAGGTCAAACCTTGCAGCCGTTTGCGGCCGCTATGTGCATTTTGGTACTAGCCGCTTGTGGCCGCTATGGTCTCTTAAGGGTTAATTCGTTTCAGTGGGAAATAATTCACAGAAACAATGGTTCTTCATAATCAATAAACTTTCAGACTAAAATTAAACAATGCTGTTTTTTATCCTTACAACCCTGTATAATACCTAAGTTAAGCAAAGTCATCTCTGACTAATAAATGACTCAAGTAACTTTGTTGACATTAGATTCATTTTGTCAGCGCTCCTAATCACAGAAGCACATTCACCAAACAAAACAGTAAATTAAAAGCGATTACCCCCAAACCCAAATATTCATTCTGTGTTTATTCAACAATCTAGACCCAAGTTCTTTGCATGAGACAAATCAACAAGCACCCCTACATTATACTAGACAGTTGTGGCTAACATATCTGCAATACATCAATATATCAAATCGGTGCTGCAGCAACCACGGAAATCTCCTCAATTTAGACACAATCACGAAAATTCAATATCAAACTGCCTTCGCAAACAAACATATAAACTCAAACACCCACATACTTCAAAAATGAACTGTCAGCGAAGCAATATCAATTTACTGTAAGAGCTTTTTCTTTAAAAAAAAAAAAAAAAAAAAAAGTGTGGGCATGTTGAGTTTGTGCCGTGCTTGCTCCAACCAGACCTGTATCAAGTACAGTGCAGATATTACACGCAGGCTACGCAGGCTTCACAATTAATTTATATGCAACGGGCAAACGATTTGGGGGTTGGATTATATAAAGCCAGGTTCACATGTACTTTTGATTAGAGTAACGGCCTTAACCCTAGCTTTTAATTCATCAACATACTACTCCGGTTTCGGGGTGCTGTGTAATGAGGTACAGCATACACGCATCATGATCCTCAGACAATTTTATTGATTGGATAGAGTTCACAGTACATCAACCTATTTCACAAACAACAAAATAAACAAAAAGCTCTAGCGTCAACATTTGTTTTGTTTTTTTCGGAGCCATGTGTTCAATCCTGGTATTTGCACAATCAAATTCATACAACTGATGCCAACTGTGACAATATTATTACAAGTTGTGTCCACCATAGACACTCCGCTATTGAAAGGGGTCGTGGTAGGCGCTGAGGACCAAAACTTGTCGAATGTTCCCCCCTCCCCCCCCATAAAACACTGCGAATGGCTTCTCCTGGATGAACTGGTGAGGGCGCACTGTACTGCAAATCGCACGTATTGGTGAAGACTGATACCCAAAAAACATTGTACTTGATTTTGGTTTTTACAACCGAAATCAGCTGGGGGGTTTTTTGGGGGGGGAGGGGGGTGTTTTCAGATACAGTTTTCTCGAAAGTTACTCAATTTCAGAGGGGAATATTTCACAGAAAAAAAATGTTTCTAGTATGAACTTCATACAGTAAGCTTTCAGACTAAAATTAATCAATGATGTATTAAATCCTTACCAATCCCGTAGAATACCTTAAATGCATCCATTATAATCGCTCAATATTATAAAAAAAAACAACCCACTGCACCGTGAGACAAAATACAAACATATTCACACTAACGCTCTTTTCACACACGTATGTGAGGGTCCCTCATTGTAAATTTTTCACTTGGGTGTACTCTAGCTGAGAGTAAAAAGCACTGTGTTCCTGTATTTAACGCTTTTAAAAATATGGTTACTTTAACAGAAAGAATTGATTTCAACATTGCTCAAAAAAGAGATAGGCTGGAAAAGCATTTTATCTTAAATGGCACCATCTAAGAGATGCTCTATAACGTGTGTATTTTTACTGTTTTTTTTAAAATTAATACTGATTTGACCATTTTGACGTTCATTCTTTATTTACTACTTACTATTCTGTGCATTATTTTGGATTGTACTATTACTGATTGACTGAATAATAATAATTATTATTATCTTTATTTTATTTTTTTAAAGCACTGTGTTTTATTTGTTCCGTCGTGCACCATGTTTGTGCAATTGTACACCCACATTCTTTTTTGCAACCATTACCAATTAAATGAGAGAAATCTCTATGGAGTCACTATGTTTGTGGTGAATTTACTTGAATGTGGAGGGGGAAAAATCACTAATCAATGGATACTGCTGAAAACACCGGTCAATTTGTAATTGGATTTTTTTGTTTACAACTTAACAACTCCTCCGCAATATTGCAATGGTGCTAGCACACTATAACTGTAACTGTAGGTAAGCAAAGCTTTCAAAACTCCCACTTGTTGGAACTGAGAAGAATGGGAATTGATGTCCAATCATGTCAAGATTTTATTGGAATTTATTGAAGACTTAACAGTCCGTCCCTCGGAGCACAGCTTCATCCATGCCTGTGATTATGAAAACTGAAGCTTTTAAATGTCATCGAACATTTTATGACAGTGAGAAATGATCCGAACATTTAGCGCTTGCGATGACTGCAGACAGATCAATTCTGGGAAACTTTTTTCTTTCTTTTTTCCTGTCATCTTTTGCTGAAGTATCTCCAGGGTGTTTTGGCAGGATGGATCTTGTCATGTCACACTCACAAGGTCATTGACCTCTCATGACTATCACTATGATATCATGCCTGGGCTATCTTACCCTAGCACCGCAAACGTAGTGAAATTGTACATTAATACGCAAGCTTGCTAGGTATTCCGCCTTTTTCTTCAACTTTTATTGTCATAAAAGAAAAAGTGAAGACCTCCTTTAAGAAAAACTGAAGACCTCCTTTACAAAGTAGCGAAATATTCAAGTTTGGCGACACTTTGTCGCAACAAGGTCCTAATTTGAATTTCTGTTGGTATGCATAAATCACTTTATAAGGTTTAGGAGTTTTAAATAATCACTGGTTGTTTAAGATAAGTCCATTTGTACGTATAGGAATTATGAAGAAATTTAAAATAAAAAAATTAAAAGTTATATATACACTTAATTACCTATAAAGCAAGTTTTATGCCCTTAAAGGCACTGGACACGTTTGGTGATTACTCAAAATATGTATTAGCATAAAAACTTACTTGGTAACGAGCAACGGAGAGCTGTTGATAGTATATAACATTGTGAGAAACGACTCCCTCTGAAGTAACACAGTTTTTGAGAAAGAGGTAATTTCTCACTAAAATAATTGAATCTGAGAAAGACTTCAGGCCTGAAGACTTTTCCAGGCATCAGAAAGCACACAAATTTGTGCAACAATGGTGTTTTTTCTTTCATTATTTTCTTGCAACTTGGATGACCAATTGAGCCCAAATTTTCACAGGCTTGTTATTTTATGCATATGTTGGGATACACCAAGTGAGAATACTGGTCTTTGACAGTTACCAAACGTGTCCAGTTCCTTTGATTACCATGATAATTGTTGATACAACCTTTTCTGCACTGACAAATACCTGCGGATTAATTGATGGGAAATGACAACATAATTCTTATAGTGCAACTACGTTGTGTGTGTAAGATATGACGTTTACAAATTATGACGTCATTTATTGTTAATAACCTGTATAAGCACCTTTTGTATATTATTTTAACTCAATTGCACCAAAAAATGTGGCATACAACCCTGTTGCACGGACGCAGCGAATTGTAAATATATCTTTTTCAGAAACATATTCTGACTTAAAGGAAAGTAAACACATCAATACAAGATGCTTACAATACATGCAAACTCAGGAAATATCAAACATGTGTTGAAATTTAAAGTACTTGGTCTGTACCAATGAACTTGTACATTCGCTTAGTTCACTAAAAGTTTCGATGAAGCTCGTGGAACCCATCCACACGTTTTCACAGTATTTGACAAAGGTGTCAACCCCAGTGAATTTGGTTGCTCTTAAAAAAAAAATTTAATAATTAAAAACATTGCCAATGCAACAAATTTAAAACATGCAACAACATTTTCATCAAGATCTTTCCAACTCACAAATTTTCCAGCATTCACACAATTCTTATCATAATGTTGATTTTTGGTACAGTTTTGTTATTTTCCTTGAGATAATCATCAATGCATTGTGTGTAAATTGTATGGAAACACTAAGCTTGGCGAAGTTGAAAGGACTGGTTCTGGACCTGCATGTCTTGACTCAGACTCTACCAATGTACGTAAAAAACATCTTTAGCCAGCAGCCAAGACTTAGGCCGTATCTGAATTGGCGGCTATATGTATTTTCCAAATTTCCAAGTTATCTCATTTTTCTTATCTGATCTTACAGCTACGGCAACGACTGTTGCTAAGAATGTTGCTGAGGCTGTCCTATACTTCAACGCATGTTCACACATAAATCTAGCCGTAGCCCTAGCTGCAGCTGTTATTTGCACACGGCCTTATTACATGGAATGTTTTGTTGTAGGGGAATTTGGGGTGACCGGCTAGTGGAACATTAACAACAACAAAAAGAAATCCATTGCTGTTCCAAAAATTAAAACTAAACTGCTCACAAAAAGTTAGGAAACTTTTTTTAATCATGTATATTTTTATTATTTATTACCCTCTTGTATTATGTTGCATATCAATAGAAAGCTGAAGTGTTCTTTTTTAAAATGATACCAAATGTGCAATGATGACATGTTGCTGGACTTGGCCACATTAATGAGAATGAGACAAAGTCACAAATCAAATGTGCCAAAATTAGCAATTTTGTGTTACTGTGTGAACAAACAAATTGACACTGTAATAGACTGTGCAAGTCTCATGCGTATTCGAACATTGGGACCCGTTGAAGCGCGTGAGTTTGTTTCCTTCACGCGTTAAAGCATCGTACGTGGGACCAAAGTGGTCCCAAAAATGTTCAAATACACGCGAGACTTGCACGGTCTATTCAAACAAGCGGTAATTTTGGCATATTTGATTTGTGACTTTGCCTCATTGTCATTCATGTAGCCAAATTCAGCAACATGTAACCATTGCAAATGTGGTATCATTTTAAAGAGGAACACTTCAGCTTTGCATTGATATATAACATATACAAAGAGAGTAATAAATAATAAAAATATACTCGATTGAAAAAAGTTTCCTAACTTTTTGTGAGCAGTTTATGACAGAACTTTGTGATATTGAAGCTGCACAAAACCATGGATTGTTTAACATTATTTGTAGCAAGTTCTGTCTGACTTTTTTCTACCGCTCTCTTTAATAATCCAATCGCGACCGAACCTATGCTGTGCATATTGCGACCACATGGAAGAAGTCTGTTTGTCCCACTATTGTTTTGTATCTATTATTAGTAAGTACACAGAGCCAGCGAAAAGGGCAATTCGGCATCTGGTCCAGGGACATGTGGAAATCATCATCAGACAACTAGGAACGCAATACCTTGCAACAACAATCAACCTTACACAACAATCGGTACAGAATGGGTGAATCAAATTTTTGTAAATTTCTGTTGCGTTTAAACGTTTAGAACAATGTTGAAAGTGTTTCTTGTTTATAAGTCAAAAAGTTTAAACATTTAACTGTGTAACCATGTAATCATCTAAACACTATTCTTGACACAGTTATTAAGGAGCTGATGGGCTCAATTTCATAGAGCTGTTTAAGCACAAAAAGCAGCTTAGCCCAACAAAATTATGCTTAACAGAATAAGGTTACCAGCCAAAATATCACGTCACATACATGTACATAACATATGTAACTGGTGTCCTGCTTATTTTTGCTTAGCAGAATTTCTAAAGCAATATTTTTTTCTCCTAATAGGATCTAATGGACAAGAGTTATTTTATTCTACAGAAGGTTGTATTTTTCCTGTCTTTTTGGCTCTCTTCATATTGGCATCATATCAAAATTACATGAAAATAACATCACTCCTTTTTTTCTTCTTCTTCTTCTTTTTTATAATAACGCAAATTTACAAAACAAGACTAGAAGTGCTCTTTTGTGTCTTTCCTTTTCAATCTTATTAAATTTCAGTCAGTATCATCAAGAGCCACTCTCAACCACTCTCCCAAGAGTAACTAAAACAATATTGGAAAGCCTAATGCTATTGTGGCCATATCTTTTAGAGAGCAAGACCTGACGGCCAGTACGTGCATACAAGACCATAGTCTAATGTCAGATTACACCATGGTCAGAAAGCAGGCAGGAAGCCTCTATGTGGTAGACAAAGGTAAGCCAGCAAAATATAAAGATCAGAGTGTCTTCAACAAAAAAGAAGAAGGTCAGTTTGAAGACATCTCTGAAACCTTTTGCTTTTGTTGGGATTTCTTTTAACAAAGGTCATTCACAAATTAATTTGAAATCATATTTTGATAGGAAGTGATCTCCAATTTAAAAGGATTTGGAAAATCGTTGATGATTTCCAGGTTTGAAAAAAACCCAGAGAATGAAATTCTATATCCAGGGATGAGGGTTGATGTTGAAAATAAGATACATTTTAGGAGGTATGTTGAAATGATGACATTTCCACCTTTTAGTAACCCCTGGAGTCATAGATTCTAAGCAGTTTATACGAACAGTATCCTCAGCGCTTGAAAAATAGATCAAAGAGCATAATTTTGTTGAAGAAATTAACACCTGTACTGTTTTTTTCACCAGGCAAACAAACAAAAAGTCTGAATTCAGAAAGTCTAAAATTTCTCATCCATGAATATTTATAATTTGATTTAAATTTGTCTTGGCGCAAATGTACACAGTATGTAATATATTAAATAAAAGAGAAAATAAATTACTAAAATATATTGAGACAAAATTAATTTTAAGCAAGGTTTCTTTGAAATTGAACAGTTAAATTATAAAATTGTATTGAAAAAAGGAGAGTACTGGTGATACGGTCTAACTCTACGCATACATAAGTTATAGGAATGATTCCGAAAACATACATTATAATAGTTTGTTGAACTGGGAAGATTGTCTGTCTTGTGTACAGATGTATACAGATGTAATGTGGTTTTAAGTTTCTTGTTGCAATCCTTTTAGGTGTGTTGTGTCAATCCACTCAAGTGATGGTAACACATAGGAATTCATGGCATGTAGACTCGTATGATAAAGAATACCACCCTAAACACGTAATGCTGTAATATTATATTAATTACCACACTACTGATGAACACGCAGGGATACATTTGATCTCCCATGCAAAGTTGATGTGATGAAACTGAGGCTGACAGGGAATTAGACTGCCCCTTGTTTTTTTTCTTTCTTTTACATGTCAATGGTGTATAGCTAAGACAGGATACCAGAGCTCGATTTCACAAAGAGTTAAGATCGATCGTAAGTGCAAATCCATCTTAATTGCTGAGCAAAGCATCATGTCACAATACAAATCCCTATGGTAACACTGACAACTCATCTTAAGATGAATCTTAGTGCTTTGTGAAATCGAGCCCGGACTAATGTGTCAGAGTCATTTTTGCTGGGTTCCTCATTCCAGTACAGTACAACAATATAGAGGGTTGATCTTTAATGCTTAACATTACCAGCATATTTAAATGGCTAGATTGATATCATCATAAACTGATATAACGTAATACTATGCAAAATGGCTCCTGCAACAAATAATATGGCATTACTGTTACATTTGTGTTGCTAGAATAACCCCAAAGACATATTTTCCCATTCTCATGCAGATTTTAACCTTCCTATAATGACTTATGCATGGCAGAAAACCGATTAAACTTTCACGCTCAGTTTTCTTGAAACACAATTTTGTACATTAATTGCTTACGCCCTTTCTACGGTAACTTTTCATTTATATGTCGTTCTTCCTGGCACATGCCTTGTTACATTGTGTATGTGCAAGTACCTGTACATGTACATGTATGTACATAACCCCACGTACTGCACAGTGTACAGTGCAAGCAACAGAGGTCAACAAACTTTTAGGAAGTTCTTGACTTTGATTGGCCTAATGTTTTTGGCAGAATGAATAAATTATGTTAATAAAGTGTATTCTGTTGACTGTGTGGGAACTGCTGTTGTGGGAGGGGTCTGGACTGGAGGGGGTATTTAAAAAAAATACTTGGACCTTTAAACGGGTCATTCAAGAAAGTATTAACTTTGTTTTTGTTTTTCAAAGATTAAGATAATATTTTTGTTGTATGAGTGCTCCTTCAATGGTGTTTATTTTCCAGCCCATAAATCTTGCACTCTCACACAGATCAACTTCAGACTTCAACTTAACTGCCGATAACTGACAATGAGGTGATTTCAATCTGGCCAACATTCCAGTATATATATCTTTAAGTACATGTACATCAATGCATTAAAGGAATTCTGCAATCATCATGAAGGAGGTTGTCACAGGAAACATTTATGTATTGAAACAACCTTGAGCATCTTCTTGGGCAGATTTCGGCACTAATACATAAATATTTTATTATTATGTATATTAAAAATATCCTCATTCCAACAGATTTTTCATCAAAATCAAAAAATTCCTCTGAGATTGTTCTTCAACATGTTTATGTTTTGAAAACCAAAAATGTTTCAACATCACTAGGCAAATTAGGAGGAGAGTTAAAGGGACACGTTGCCTTGGATCGGACGAGTTGGTCTACAAAAAAGCGTTTGTAACCGTTTGTTATAAAATGCATATGGTTAGAAAGACATTATAAAAGTAGAATACAATGATCCACACAAGTATGCCTCGAAATTGCATGGTTTTCCTTTTCCTTTGCGAACTAACACGATCTGCCATTTTGTGGAGTCAAAAATTTGACTCCACAAAATGGCCGACCGTGTGCATTATATATAACAAACGGTTACAAATGGTTTTTATAGACCAACTTGCCCGATCCAAGGCAACGTGTCCCTTTATGCACAGAGTTCCTTAACCACTTCAAGTCAGATGACGTGTTCATCCGCAAATATTTTTTTGAGAGACTTACAGCAAACGTTTTAAAATGCCCGCAACAACTTCAGTTCTTCTTTTAAAAACTTTTCTTTTGTTTAAACTTTCCCTCAAAAAAAACCCCACAAATGAATAATATTACAATAACCCTGCACATCCAACCCAAAATTAAAATTCAAAACTGGATTCATTTGTTCAGAAAATCACAAATAGATGAGAAGAAACACTTATAAATAACACCTTATTTAGGCCTATAAGATACTTGATGTAAGTATCTCTCAATATTCATAGCATCAATATTCAAAGCTTCTAAAGCTATTTCACTATAATTCCAAGAAGCTCCTAAATTTGGCTGAGGAACGTAACATTTTGAAAAAGACATCACTCAAGCATTCCATTAAGATTATCATCATCATGATACAGAAACTTGCCCCGTTGCCAGCCACCTCAACCAAAAGATCCCAATAGCATTTCAAATGAAGACAGGGTCATAGATTGGTAAATACTCCCAATATTAATGACCATAAAACTGACTTGGTGAGAAGCACTGCAGCTGTTGACAGTATAAACTATTTTGAGAAAGGATTCCTTTCAAAGTAATATGGTTTGGATAATTTTTCACGCAAAGACATTTGAATCTGAGAAACGACTCATGCATGAATCAGTTCTCAGTTTTCTGAGGGTAGGTGTCGTTCGCGAAGGCTGCAGCCACAGAAGCGGTTGGTGCCCACTGTCACCTCGCTAACCATGGATGGGTTTAACCTTCTTGTGAAAATTATGTTTTTTTGCTGTTTGCTCAGCAAGTAGACACTGTATTCAGCTGAACTTTCACATGTGACTTTTATTGTATCTTTCTTTCTAATTCTGCCTATAAATCAGTATTACGTTGACAAAAATCAATCTATGACCCTACTGTACCTATAAGTCGTTGTGTGCCAAGTAAAAAGGCATAAGACGTTACGCCCTTCTTTCAGGCACACAAAGTACTTTGTCTGGTCCGAGAAACAGAAGGTCGTAAGCAATACAAATTGCTTCTGACAAAAAAATATGACATAACTGTTACATTTTTGTTGCTAAAATTACTACAATGACATGTTTTCCCATTCCTATGAAGAATTTGACCTTCCTGTAATGACTTCACTGCTAAAAATGGTATTCTTAAAATAAGAAAAAATCTTTTTTTTAAAGAAAAACTTTCTCAATAGAAAATGTTTCTAGGGATTGCGGACTAATTATTTTCTTGAAATAAGCTTTTTTATTTTCTTATTTTAAGAAAACCATTTTTAGCAGTGTTATAATGGATGGCAGAAAACCGATCGAACTTTCATGTTTTTTTTCTTTAAAAACACAATTTTGCACATGTGAATATCTTACGCCATTTACCGGTAAAACTTTCGTTATGTCCTTTTCCGGCCACACGACGAAGCGTTCATAAGAATATTCACTACTCTATTGCTATGTCCATGTAACTACACATATACTGTACACTTGCAATCTGCATTTTCTATCATTCTAACCTTGAACAACAATTTCAATTGAACCTGCATTTCTCAGCTAACCTTTCTAGCTATTTCTTCAGAGGTTGGAATTAAAATTTCTTATTAACCCAGCAGTGTCAACTCTCAAAAGAGAGACGCCTTCTTGTAAGCAATACAAAACTGATGTGGATCTGGCGTGGATAAAAATACTCCCACACTGTTGTTATTAACCACCATTGGAAATGTAAGAAAAGAAAAAAATTATGCATTAAACTGAAAATTCACATACTGAATGAAGTAAACCAACAGTTGGTAGTTTTGAAAGCTTTATTTAAACTAAACGTCAACATCTGTTTGTCAATAATGATCAAAAGTAGTCACAATTAAACTCTGTAACATGCGTAACAAATTCAGCAAATTAACTACTTCCTGAAGGTATGCCAAGATATAAACAACAACAACACATGTTTGTGTGTGTGACTTTTCAAGGAAGAGATTTTTCACTTCTCTATATTGGGGCATTGTAGACCCAAAAGTTTGGCGTAAGCATCCTGACTTGAAACAAGGTCTTCTTAATGTGTTTTTTATTTGATGTTTGTGTCTGGGTTTTAAAAAGCTCTACTCTGCAATATGGTGCATTTTAAATGATATAATTTCATGATTTCTGTGAATTTGACAAAGAAAGAAAAGAATAACAAAATAACATTTGTTTTAGTTTTATTACTATCGACCTTAACTTGTGCATATGGCCTGATCACGCTAGCTTGTGCATGCGAAGAACACCGGGTACCAGCACCAACTTACACCAAATAAGCTGAAAACAATCTATTTTTTCTGACAGTTTACCCCCCCCCCCAAAAAAAAAAAAAATCACGTCACTTTAAAACTGAAATCAACAACACTGCATCATGAGCTTTATAACACGAACCAGAACTCTACACAATGAACCAGTTGACAACATCGAAATGAACATCACCAGCTCCCTTAAAACCTTCCATTATGGTTATGCTTCATTACACTAATGATCCCGAACCATCAAAATGGAGGCAAAAGGTCAAGCTTAACCAAGCGTAATGGGTTTGTGCTTAGTGTGCACTGAGGACCAGCTCATAACTCCCCATTATTTCACCATGATCTCATACCGATTTGAATGTATGAATTTTTTAGAATCAGCGTATTATTTTCATCAAGCTGCCTATGCACTGAACTTTACCAAGGGTTTAAACAAAATCTGTTCTCAGCAGCGGAATTAAATCACCCTCAATAACATGTTTTTTTAATTACTTTTAAAAAAATTATTTAAGAAAATATAAACATAAAAGTAGACAAAACCGTGACAAAAATGTACTGTTCCATAAAATTTCACTTTATTTGCCGATTTGTTTGCACCTGACTAAATTAAATTTCGATGTGTGTAGTATTTGTCCTGTATGTTTTAAACCATTTTAGCTATTGGCTTTAATTTCTCGTTCGTTGTATTATCTCTGATCTATATTATGTATCTTGTGTCAGTGAAGCTATTTGTCATGTCCAATGTTTGTCTGTCCTTTTGTTTGTGTGTCTGTCTGTTTGTTATTTTGTTTGTTAGTTCAGCTGTTTTCTACAAGCTACCTGCTTATCAAAACATCCCCATACTCTATTTGTTATATTTATCCTGCTTATTGCTACTTATTGTTATTTTTGCTTTACTCATAAATTACCATGTACTTGTCGTTATTTTTCATAGTATGGAAATAAATGTGAATCTGAATCTGAAGTGGCAGCATTTGGCAATACCTGTAAGGCCTACTCATTGACTTGACTGTGACTTTTCTGAGCAATAAATATTTCAGTTAAGCCACAGATACTTTGATAAGGTAAACTCAAGTGATTTAGTATGTTCTGCTGATATATAGAGATCAAGCTTGCTTTGCAGAAGTCGCCAGCGCCAATCAATACGAAGGGAATGCCTGCAGCTGACGAACGGAAACCAAGTCAAAACCAACAAGAAGTCCCCAATGTTTATGAATAGCCACGCACAACAACAAAAAACACGCTATTTATTCTTTCACCTATGCACTGGCTAATTTTCATGACGACACACTAGGTATCCCCCATTCGAGCAAGGGAGTGTTGCCACGGTAACCAGTGATCTGAATGAAACAGTGCAAACCCATCGGGATTTTTTTTCTTCTTCTTTTTTTCTGAGTCTACATTATTCAGTAATTGAAATACACGCAGTTAACGGCGTTGTGTGTTTTTTGCCTGATCTAACGTCGCTGGTCTCCTTAATAACACACTGTGTGTGTGTGTGTGTGAGACCGTCTCCAGAGGAGATTTGGTGTAATGCAAGGGAGTAGTAACATTACCACATGTGATCCCTGCGAGTCTAACAACAGTGGCCACGGTGTCTCCATGGTTAAACTATTCACACTTCTTGTGCATCCAGGGGGTTGCTCAACGGAAAATTACACAACGCTCATTTACAGGGATGTGTCTACAGTTACTAGTTGATGATCTAATGAGTTAATGGCTAACAGTTGATAAAATAAACAAAATGACCAATAAACAAATAAAATGTTGGGAAAAAGAACAGTACCAATTTACTGTATCAGGCATGCCATGTGTATTATGAATCATGCATACGCAAAGATATACTTTCCAATTTAGCTCTTTTTTCCAGTTTTAATTGAAGTGACGATCGGGCTTTTCAAGAAAACTCATTAAATACTTGAAGAGATATTCTCAAGGTCTTTAATCATTAATTTAATTACGCTTAATGTGTTTTTATGAAGCACTTTACCTTGAATTTTGATACCTGGATAAGTAGATGGGGTCTTAAAGGTATATGATTTTAAAAAATGTGAAAAATGTTTTACTCCCAAACAAAATCTTTACAAATTTAACACTGGTACCATTTTACCTTTATTTCCATCTTAAAATAAGTAACAAAACTGTCCTGTGACACTAAGTTCTTTGTTTGATTGGCCAAATTGAAACATGAAACATGAAATAAACTACTGTTCTACATTTTTCTTGAATATGTGACCAGTTATATGTGTAATTTGATTGAATATACTATTACAGGTTAGTTGTATATATGTTAGTTGAAAAATACTGTAGGGTTTTTAAAATGATACTTTTTTCAAAGACCAATAATGCATGAACCTTTGATGTGGTTTTGAGTCCATGGTGCACATTATATTAAAGGTATTATACAGGATTAGTAAGGATACAAAACATAATTGTTTAATTTTACTCTGAAAGCTTACTGATTATCATGTTCATACTAAAGGCTAAAGCCATTTTGTGTGTGAAATATTTCCCTCTGAAATGACGTCATATTCGTGTATCTGAAAACCTGAAAAAAACGCAATAGCTTATTTCGGTTGTAACAACCAAAATTAAGGACAATGTGTTTACATGCTGAAAATTGTGCATGGTTTTTCACTATTTTCTCCGGACTCACACCACGGATTGAGCCCAAATTTTCACAGGTTTGTTATTTCATGTATACCACACACAAAACATGAACACTGTCTGCGACTATTTTGTTAGCTAGCTACCAATCCTGTATAATACCTTTAACATAAATAAAACTCGTACACAGCCAGTACATTACGTATTCTTATAATCCAAAATATCTTTGGCAGATGCATCATTTACAACTCTGTACACATGCCAAAAGAAGTAATTCACGATCAGGCAAAATGACATAAAAGACCCAATTTCATTGCGCCACTTCCCCTTCGGGGAAATCTTGTCAATTACAGATGCAGACAGTGTGCTGTGCTGGAAAGTATGCATTGCATATATCTCATGGCTTAATATTATTAGTGAGGTGCATGTTATCAAGATTTCGTTGTGTGCCCAGTAAAAGGGCGTAGCGAAAAGTTACTGCAGAAAGGGCGTAAGCAATTGATTATGTGCAAAACTGCGTTTCAAGAAAACTGAGTGTGAAAGTTTGATTGTTTTTTTGCCAGTCATAAGTCATTAAAGGAAGGTTAAGTTCTGCATGGGAATGGGAAAACATGTCTTTGTGGTAATTCTAGCAAAAAAGCTGTAAAATTAATGCCATATTTGTTTTCTCGGAGAAGCCATTTTATTGCTTACTGCCTTTTGGTACTGAAAAAAGTACTTTGTGTGCCTGGAAGAAGGGCATAGAGCCTTACGCCTTTCTTCTGGGCACACAACGATTTGTAGTGGTGAGGACATCTTGTAGTTTCTCCCATTCAAAACAATGTTATCCAAATCGAGGCTGGAGGGAAAGTTAGTCTGGAGTCTGGCCCCTTTGAAAATGGTTTGTACTCAAGGGAACCTACACACAGGCTTAAAGTACACCAGGAACCACACAAATGATTAAAGGTTCATCTAAGAGCCAGACTTGCACTTGTGTATTAAGTTTGTAACTGATTCCCTTGTAAAAGACTTGCTTTGCAAATGATTTTTCTATTACGGCAGGTAAGTGAAGGGATTGTGCCTTTGATGATACCATGGAGGAAAGAAATACAAGCATGGAATTTGGCACACAGTCAGAGTATGTCATGAGAAAGATATTTGGCTATAGGGCCATCGTAGGTTTGTCCTAATGGTAAAGGTTGATGAGGTAGAATAACATGCAATGGCAGCCATTTTGACAATTTTGTAAATTGCTGGTTATTCAACCTATATTTTTTCTTAAGACAAATCTGCGATGGCCCTTCATAGCCAAATATCTTTCTCATGACATACTCTGACTGTGTTCCAAATTCCATGCTAGTGTATCATCAAAGGCAGAATTCCCCCAAATATTTCCCCTATCTGCCCTACAATTCATCATAATTTCCTGTTATCAAATTGTGCCTGTAAAGAATTGAAGTATGTACTCACCAGGTTCTCGTTGGTTGTGTTGATATCTCCTGCTGGGAACGGTGTATAGATGGCAAGTGCAAAACAGTTGGCAAATATCGTTAGAAGAATGAGATGCTCAAATGGCGTGAGGGGAAAAAGAATGGCAAGTTAAGGAAAACAAGTCTCAAGACTGTAAGGATGAGATTGTATGGAAATGAAAAATCCTGAAAATTTGATGAAAGTATCCTCCTGGTTGGATACGAGGAAGAATTTCCGCATCCGGCCACCACTTTTTAAGGGATTTATTTGATGTTTTTAATGGATGTTGGACTTTATTTCCCTTTTTAAATATTCCTCTTGAGGAATTGGCAGCTGAAATGCTAAATTTTGATCTTTAAAAAGGTAAATTAAAGCCCACATTTCATCGCGCGGATGGAGCTCTCGTGCACTGTGTAGCGAGCAGCGTTGTCAAGACCACCATAGACCCGAAAATTAGGTTTTTTTTAAATGATTTTGACACTTTGTAATTGTTCAAAGTGCCTGTGCCTCTCTATATACATTATGTCAACCCTTCTAGGTAAGTAAGGATATAATTTGACCTAAATGAAGGGAGACAAAGTGGTGCCCGAATGTGGAATTTTAGCCGATATGAAGCCCTGTACTTACAGGGTGTTTCAATTCAAAGGTTTACAGACTCTCTACATCATTTAAATAAGACTTTATAAGATATAACGAGGGCCCAGTCTTCCATCTCTTTCAAGACAATTTGAAGGAGCAGGGAGATCAATGAACAATCATGAAATCAAGAAAAAATCCAAACCAATCATATGCCTAGTATTCGCAATGTTAAGAACAAGACAATGCATCTTAATTCAGTATGACCCCCATGGAGATACTCTCAAGTAAACAATAAAAACAACAACAACAACAACCCTGATGATGGATCAGAATCAATCTTAAGGTCGTGAAATTAACATCAAGTAAATATTTCACTCAAGTACATTTTATTTTTCAGCTGCAGAAGGGAACGATGTATGTGTGATGAAATACAATTGTTTTTCAATATGAGGAACTTGAATGTGAGTAAAGAAAGCAAAGTATTGTAATTTTATGGAAATTAAGGTTGAGCCATAGTAGTTTTCCCACTGATTGAAGGAACTGCTATTGAAATCAAAACTAATTTCAGATATTTCTGTCTTAGTTTAACTCAAACTTGAAATGAACATATTTAAACCTACAAAATTAATTAATTAAAACACTAATTTCAAAAAGAGGCAACTGCAGTTTTTCGGCTAATTTTTTGTTTCCATATGTTTTTATCCCATAAAATAGCCAACATGCCTTCTACAGAGAGGTCATATTTATTTACTTATTTATTTACTGATTTAGTTTAAAAATGCACATTTTCCCCCTATAATCTCACTAGGGGATTAGTTTTAAAGACCAACTTGAAAGAAAACGGCAACAAGTTAGCTTTGCTGAAATTCATTTAAAACAAAATTCAATCAATAAGGAAATTGAGTTCACATAAGAGTAAACAGATTTTAATTGGCAACAAAACCCTGATCATGTTGAATACCCTTCTCCTTTGCTTTTCAGAAAGATTCGCGCAAAAGCCCTGTGACTTCATCAATCAAGTTTTGTATAGCCACTTTGTTGCAATAACAAAGCAACATCCAATAAATGACGTCAAAGAACTGTCATTTTGACGCACACCATCAACAGCTGAAATGTTGCTATAGTTTTTCAAAACCTTGAGGTGTGGCCCTAATTTTTGTTATCGATAATTACAAAAAAATCAGAATCGTACAAAATATCAAAAATATGATTATATGATAAACAAATACATTATAAACAAGTTTAAACAGCATTCCCATTAAAAAGATTTTCGCTCAAGTAGCTGTTTAATGTACACTTCCAAAATTAAGCTAACATGTCAAGTTGTATCAATAATGTGTTGTAGTTTTAATCACCGGTTATACTTGCTTTCTTTTATTCTGTTCATTTTCTGTTGTTGTTGTTGTTGTTGTTGTTGTTGTTGTTGTTGTTGTTGTTGTTGTTGTTGTTGTTGTTGTTGTTGTTGTTGTTGTTGTTAGTTTTTCCCTTTTACTTTATTCTACTATATATATGATTTGTGTTATGTAATAAATTCAGAATATGAGTTAAACAAACTCTGGCATATCTCTCTTCTGCTGATTCTCTCTTCTCTCTTCTCTCTTCTTCTTTTCTCTTCTTCTGATTTGTGTTATGTATACATAGATACATGTTAACATATATGTATTTGTTTTGTTTGGTTTTTTAAATTGTTATTATTATTATTATTATTATTATTATTTTCTCTTCTGATTATGAGGGGTTATCGGAACATAGGGTTGTCGGAACATAGGGTTGTCGGATCATAGAGCAGCACCTGCTAACCATCAGAATATCATGCAGTGTGCTTTGTACCTGTTTATTGTTATTGCCTATTTGCTCCTTTTACTTGATGTTTTTTATTCTGTATTGTACTTTAACTGTCTGTTTTTGTTATTCTCAGGGCCCCATGGGAGACCAAATTGTTTGTGAATGGGTTACCCCGATAAATAAATAAATAAATAAATAAGTAAAAATTAAATGATGCATTACACATGAACCTTTAAAAACAGTACACAGAATGTAATCAACACATGACTAATTATGCATTCTCAAGAGGGGCAGATGTACGACCAAAATACATTTTCCTATTAAATGTTTTTGTGTCCAAGCTTCTCCGTAGTCCGTCATCCTAGAGACACATGCTGTCCTATCAGTAAATAACACTGCCCACAACATGTTTATGACACATTTACAATACACAGAACAAGGGACGTCTGTAACTCTTGGCCAACGTTCAACAAACTGGTACTGGGATTGACGTCATCACTGGAGGTTTTTGGAGACAAACAGTTTGAGCTGCAGTGTCGGTGTAAACATGCTGATGTTCATTCAATCTTCATTGCCTCGATACATCACCGTTGATAGCTGCAATGTACAATGCCTTTCACTTGATGTACGAGTCTCCTATTCTCTTTCAGTGCCCACTTTTTTTTGCGTTTTGAACCTTAAAGGTATTGTACACTTTTGTTAACAGCTCAAAATCAGTGTCCACATTTTGTGTGATTCAACATATGCATGAACAAACAAACCTGTGAAAGTTTGAGCTCAATTGGTCATCGAGGTCACGAGAAAATAGTGAAAAGAGACCTTATGTGTTTTTCAAACATCAAGTTTTTATCACGAGTGATAAAAACTATTGTTTTACTCATTTCTCAGAAACGATAGTAGTTTAGGTAGAAATATTTTAAGGAACCCTTTCTACCATTACTTACTTTAAATCATGTAAGTTATGTGTGAATCTGTGAACATTTGTGTTTTTCGGTCGCAGGGCCTATTTAAGTGCCAAGCTTTTTGAGGATTTTTTCGAAATTCTGAATAACAAAAATTTAAAAAGTCTTTCTTACCAAACAAAATGTATCTTGCTGATCTGTGTTGCCTTGGTACATCCCAAAGTCAATCATATTTCTTGAGTGATAATGTCCTCTCGTGATAACATGTATATTATGGGTCGTACATGTACGATTGTTGACACTTTTTGAGTACATAAAAAAGATTGTACATGTACGACCCTGGCACTGAAAGAGTTAAAACAATTTTTTCTTAGATTTTGTCTGAATCAGTGGAATACTAGGATACTTGAGTGTACTCCTCATTTTTAAATTATCATAATTAAATTGGTGCTTGTGCTACTTTCTGTGTCCTGTTTCGACAGTACTCTTTTGCATTTTAAAGTTTATATCGACTATTCGCAACAAGCCTTTTTAAATTACCGTCTGTGTATTTTAGCTTTTTACTTACTGTAACCACTGTGCAATAAACCAATAATTAAAATATAACACTTCATGGGCTTAACTTGTTTGTGGGGTTGTTGGTGCTTTTTTTATTTATTAATTTTTTCATCTGTAATGATGAAAAATAAAAATGATAAAGTTTATAATCCAATGAGATTAAAGATAGGTCCGAATTTTGACCCAATTGACCTGAACATTCTAGTTTAAATTCTAAATAGCTATTTTAACAGTTTGAGAAAGTTATAAACTTTCATTTGAAGCTATTGCGGAGACAAAATCCGACGATGATAAGTGTTACTTTTAAATTAAAAACTAAAAATGAATTATTGTCAGGATTCTGCCTTTACCCATGTTGTTATCCACGTACAATCCATATTTTGCATGTTACATGTATTTTGTGCTTTGTCCGTTTTTCATTTTGAAACAGCATCATCTGTCAAAATTTGTTCAGAGAAAAAATATTTTAAAAATAAAATTATTTTCGATATCGGGCCATGCAACTTTAAGAAGTGAAAATAGTGATTACATCCATGGAAAGTACATGTACAAACCCTTCTGTAGTGTTTTGATGGTATCTTCAATATTGTCACATGACAAACACGTACGGGCACGGGGGAAAATAGCACTTGCCCAGGTGTTTTCATTTTGCAGTACATTACAACAGCACTCCACATATTGGATTTCTCATCAAAAACACCCTTCTTAACTTAACGATAATCTTGCGTTTGATGAATCCCAGTGCTTGTTATCTGTCCGTTATTATTGGACAATCATTTCAAAAATGAACGAGTGCCACACTCAGATCGGGACCCAATTCAATGGCTCTGCTTACCGTGGAACTCTGCGTTTACGGTCACCTTTCTCCACTTACAGATTAAGCGCACAATTTGTACGCTAGCTGTGTAAGCAAAAAATGCTTCTAAAGTAATCTGATATACACACGTGCACAAGCAGAACAAATCCTTGTTAATCTGTGAAATATGCTTACGTTAAGCACGGATTTGTATGCGTCTGTAAGCGCTATAAAACTGGGCCCCCAGTACAGCATGGAATCTGTAAATTAACCAAAAAAATCAATTTGAAGAAACAAAATTGTCTGCAATTTTTAACTGAATGATGCGTTATTTGTAGGCAGCACAACGCATCAATCTCTCAGGTCAGCATCTCTACTTCAGGGGTGATATGAATGAAAGAAAAACAACCTGAGTAGATTTATACGGTTATCAATTCGAGATGAAATTTCTCATGACTTATCGGTTGACGAGATTGAAATTAATCATAACAGGATGAGGAGAAACGTGACAAGATGCTTCAAATCATCTCAATACTCAAACAAGGCGTAATTCCACAAAGCTTGAATAACATAAATCGAATACTAAGCACTGGAAGAAGAAAGAAAAAAAATTGCTTTTGAAGAAACGGATATTAACAGGGAACGATTTTTATCGAGCGATCTTGCATTGCATTGAATGAACATGTTTTGTGTACATTAAGTGCTAATATTGAGTAGAATATGATGCTTTTTGAGTAGCTGATACATTTTGTGCAGCATTTTGCTATGCTATACAAGGGGAATCCAGACAAACCATCAGAATATAAATATGCTATGCACTGCACCTGTCTGGCTCCCTACTTAGATCTAGTTAGCAAATAAACTTGTCAAGCAAATCTGCACAACAGAATTAGCTTTTCCCATGAAATAATAGTGCTAATTAAATTCATGCATGCGTACAGACGCTATTGGTTGGCAAACGCCATAGAGTTGCGCACTACGCAGACGCACAAATGCGTACGCATCACGCCACAATCAGCCCCATACAAAAAGGCGCGATGTTCGCTCATTTTGCCCACCAGTAGTGCGCACCGAAATGTTCAATTTACATCTTTCATGGGAAGGTCTATTGAGTGCATACCGGTGCATTTTGTGTAGCATTTTGCTATGCTATACAAGGGAATTGGTTCACCGGTAACACACCTATGTTCCAACACCCCTAATATATTTTCCTAATCCTAATCCTAACCTTAATGCTAACCCTAGCGCGTAGATCATGAGGGGTTATCGGAACATAGGGCTGTCGGAACATAGGGTTGTCGGAACATAGGGTTGTCGGAACATAGAGCAGCACCTGGTAACCATCAGAATATCATGCAGTGTGCTTTGTACCTGTTTGGTTCCCTGTACTTTGATCTGGTAAGCAAGTCAACTTGCTAACTAAATCTGCACGACAGCCTTATGAATTGAGTATGTACAGTTTTATTTATTTATTGTTTATTTATTTATTTCATCTTATTTAACCATGGCAGCCCCATCAGTTTTCAATGAACTGTTCTCCCTGGGGGCCCTGTGAGTGAATGCTGTGATTTGATTTTGCAATTTATCCATTCACTCACAAGTAACGAACCAGCAACTAGGCCTACCAGAACAATAAAACGTTTTCAAATTCAAGGTTTTTGGCAATTTGATTTCAAACACTTTGCAGCGTGTACAACAAGCATTATCCACAATTTGGTCTCTCTTTTTGAATGATGATTATACAACAAAATAAGCCACAATTTTTCATATCCACTCTTCATTCTATACTTTACAAAACTTACAGGGAAAAAGTATTTTGTCAATCAAGAATTCTAGACGACAAGGTATGGGTTTACATAGTGAATAGACTCTGTAATGCGTGTTTAGTATCCCTTAATACTCGCATCGTACTGCCCTTGGATATCATTTTCCCAATTCAGATTGGGATTCTGTGTTAAGCCCAGTTCATACTTCATGCTAATTGCGAAACAAGGCAAATTGTCCCGAGTCTCAATTGGGAAAACAGCGCATACTGATTGCTTGCATCATGAGAATTCACCTTGTATTCGAGGGAAGTATGAACCGGGTTTTATATTAGACTTTGTGTTCTTTATGTGGAAGTCATCGGGAAAATATGAGACAGAGACGGGTAATCTTTACTCTATCATTATGAAACAGAAGATGAAATACATGCTTCCTTTATGCACACATAGCCAGACAATGAATTCATACAAGAATGTTATCTACATGTAGTATTTAGGGAATAGCAGTGTAATGACCCGGTGGGTTTACATGCCACGCAAAAGATGAACAGACTAAGGAATGGCCGTTGAACATGAGTACACCGTTTCTAAAAATAACGGCAAAAACTAAAAATAATAAATTCTGATGATTTTTACCTATTTTTGTGTTCAACTTATTTATTAATGGAAACATGATGACCCGGTCTTCACTGTGTGGTAATGACCGGGTTTGTAGCTGGCCGCGGTCGGTCCGTTAACAGCAGCCAGCCACCAACCAAGGTCATTCCCATTAACAAATACCTTTTACTTTTAGAAATGTTGTACTCATGTTCAAGGGCCATTCCTTATAGGTTGTTCAACTTTTGCATGGTACCTAATCTCTTACACATAATGAACTATTGATGCATATTTTCAAGAACCAGACTTTTTCAGGGGCCAGTTATTCGCTAGTTCACAGAGTTGGTCTTCATATCACAAGTTAATACATTCCTACGTGACCAGTCTTCGACCAATCAGACTGCTTAGAGTCTCCGAGGTGTTTATTGATAGACCATATGGACAGTGCATGTTAAACATTGTTGGTATGCATAAAATGCATGTTCAATCTCTTTGGTCCACTACTTGTCATTGATATCCCCGCCTACTGTGTAGACATATACTCCACCACTTGAACTTCATTCCTTCAAGGTATGGTCACTTTATCTAAAAGGAGGAAACTTCCATCAGAGAATCAGAATGTCAAGGATTATATTTAGTTAGACTTGTGAACAATTTGTTAAATGCTTGTCGCGTTGATAGCATACTTGCTCTCACACAAATCTCGCGATACTGCTGCTGTTCTGGCGAGACTGCTGGCTCCCGACTACTTCCCCATTTAATGTCGGGAGCCAGCAGTCTCGCGAGAACAACAGAAGTATCGCTATCAACCCGACAAACATTAAACAACTTGTTAACAAGTCTAGTATTTCAGTAGGAGAACCAAACTGGCCTCTGTTCACTTCATGTACATCCATGACATTCCAAGCTTGATAGGTAACCTCATTGCCATCAAGTAACAAAGTAATGCAACAGTATTGCCAACAATATTTCCGGTATTTTACTCATAAATCAAAATACACTACTTAAAATGGTATTCTTGAAAGAATAATATTAAAAAAAACTTTCCCTCAATCTCAATGCTCATATGTCACTAGATACACAAAACTGAAACAAGTTGAAGAAATTCAAAAGAGAGAGAAAACAAAAATCACAGACGCTTTACCAATTTTTAACCAATCAGTTGAAAACAGAGTCTGTGTACAAAAAGAGTCAGTTTTCAACGGTTTGCGTTTGTGAGGAAACCATTCATGAATTGAATATCAACAGAAATGAAATGCTATTTCCAGAGAGTTAATTACATACATTAATTCCCAAGGTAGTGGATCAATGGATGGGCAAGGTGTAATGAGCAAGCTTTGTGCTCACTAATTCACAATTCATAATTTATTCACAAATATTACCGGGAAATTATGATTCATAGTATTTCCTGCCTTTATCATCACTGTAGCATTTACAGACAATAAAGACTAATTAAAAATCACAAAATGCTTGCTTTTGGGGTGGGGAGGCAAATATAGACAGTATTATTCCAGGAATTTATCTTAACATAAAGAAGGTGTCAGGTTAATTTTTGAAATGAAATCTGCTTCACCACTGGCACCCGCAATTTGCCGCTCTGCAATACAAAACGACAGGAACCAATCTTTAAAAAGCTGTTTATTTTACCCCATTTTAAAATTCGTCTTGTCAATGATGAGTTTCTTCACTAATGGAAGGACAATCCATACAGAAGTTAACACTATCCCCCAAATTATAAATTTTGGGGCAGAAATATAAAAACAAATCTTATTTTTGCAGGTTGCCTAGCAAAATTGATTCTAAAGATATAGTGAGCTCATGCTTCAGCATTATCATCATTCTGACAAACTGCTAGATATCGGTAGATAGTTCTTCAAGTAATAAACAACAAGGGAAACTGACTGTGTAAATTTTAAACAATTTGGGGTTGAACAAAGAAAAATTGACTAGAGCAGGATTTGAACCAACGACCTCCGGGTTAACGTGCCTAACGTGCCGACTCTATACCAACTGAGCTATCTAGCCCTATGTTGGCGGTCTCCCTATTTTGTCAACATCTTTGTTCGGGGGTGCCAGTCAGAAGCCATATAAACGTTAATAGCCGTATAGCCAGGGATCACACCCAAGTTTACGATACAACCTGGGAAGTGGCAGCCAGCTAGATAGTTCTTCCTCTACTGAAAAAATCAATGTTATAATCTTAGAAAATAATTTCAAAACCTGAATTTTTACATCATTTTTGTTAGAGTAGGTCCAAATTATCAAACGTTATAAACAGAAGAAAATTAAATATTGTATTTAGGGTCTGATGTACATCATGGTCTAACCATGGATGGAGGAAAGGAATTTTTTTCCTCCGTGGTCTACTGCTGAGTAAGGAACAACTGCCTTCCCATCTTATATATAGAAAAACATATTGATCTTTAATTACAGAGTAGCTCAAAATGAGACGCTGTTACGGCATGGATGTGACTAATTCTATACTGCTAGCGTATGAGTTACAATTACAGTGATTCTTGAATGTTTTACTGCTGTTGGTGTCTTGATTAATACAGCCATATGGCTGGCACTTAACAATGGCTGTGTAGTGCGGTCTGCACCATGCTATTCATTAGTATGCTTATTGAGATCCGAGCCTGCAGTTCCAATCAATGCAATACACACATATGGTTCTATTAAAGCGTTATGGGTAACAATCACAGCATGGTCTTGGTTAAAGATTATAATAATCAATGCTTGATTTATGAATTACTGAATAGACTTTAAAAATAGTTTGGTTTGATTTTCAATCAATCTGTCCTGGTGTGCAAAGTTGCATCGTAGAGCAGAAAACTCTTATGACAGCTTTCAAACGTACATGTACAAGTACAGTACTATGTTCGTACTGCAAATGATTGGAGTAGACTGGTAACTCCAACAAAATGCCTGCTGCACCAAGGCAAGCAGGTAGCTAGCTGGAGTGCTTTGGTCAAAGCTAGGGTCGTAACTTGACTGCACGAATACTGCACTAATCTCCTTGTTTACACACCATGCAACCAAGGTTTTAGCCAGGAATTGGTAAAAGGGTGTCCAAATTTGCTGGAAATTTAAAAACTGGGTGTCCAAATTGTTCACTAAAAATACATTAACATGTAAATGACAGATAAAACAGGGTGTGTAAATTTAAAACAGTGTCCAAAAGACACCCAGACACCCCTGTGGCTGACACTATGCATGCAACTATACTAATAAAAATAAACAAATAAAAATCAATTAACAAAAACAAAAAAACTAAAACAGAATAAATTCAAGTAATGAGTTCCATTAATGCATCATTAAATTATAAATTCATCGCATGTAGTTTAGAAATTCTATAAGCAGGACAGATGACCTGTTTGGATATGATTCGGTTAACCACTTCACAAAGATGGGGGGGGGGGGAGTTTCAGAGACTAAACTTGGCATAATTATAGGCTTATAAAGTAGAAAATGAGCAAAGACGAATATTTTCATTTTAGTCAACTTATTCTAAATACGGCTCAAAGATTAATTCTATTGTGCATTTGAAGACAATGTGGTCAACATTCTTCTAAAGTTTAGAGGACTTTTGTATTAATGTTTTGCCTACTTTGCTATTTTGAAAACTTTGTTCTGTCTTTACTTCTTTACTCCTGGCTTTATTTGACCTACTTTGTACTTTTGTTACTAGTGCATTTTGTGCCATTTTAGTTGAATAAATAATAATAACACTAACACATGTTATGACTGTTAGTGTTTAACTGATCTTTAAAGATCACTTATTCATAAAGTGTCGAACAGCCTTTATGAATAACCCAAATGTTTGTTTATAAAATAATAATAAAAGCATTACCAACTATAACAACTCAAGGCTTATGACTTATAATGGCACTTACTATTCATACTATTTAGGTCAGAACAACATACACTGTCAGATGTTCTCAATCCAACTTGTCGTGTCACAGCTCTTTTAGTAGCCTCTGGAATTTTCACTTTTCCAGGAACTGCAGGGCTCGAATTTGGGGGAAAAATCCACAAGACCACAGGGCTTGTATAGCTCAAAATATTTACTGGACCTTATTTCATTTACAAGACCAGCATCAAAATGAGAAGAAACTAGAATCAAAATGAGAAAACAATTTCATCATATAAACTGTTTTGTTTGAACAAAACATTAAGAGAAGATTTATCTCTTCTGTTTTATCCGTGATACTCAGCAGAATTGAAAGATATTTATGCGACTCAAACTCAACATTTGAACATCATTTTTTTTAAACAAAAGATATCGAATTAAAAACAGAAGACCACCGGACTTGTCCCGTCTTTATTTTACTGGCCTGATGCTGAAATTACTGGCCTGGGGCCTGCGGTCCAGTGTAAAACTCAAGCCCTGAACTGGGTACAATAAAAGGGTTTCCATAAATATTCATAAATAAACCCTGTGAAGTGATGGCAAATATCAACATCTACATGCACATCACGTAGTAACTAAATTGCTACTGAGAAATTGCCTGCAGTATCTAATGCTGTATATCAGTTTGATTTTGCATGACAAGTTGGGTCATCTTGGTTTTAATAAAGATTTACATTCAGCAGTATAATTAAACAAGAGCTACCGTAGACTAAAGATATTGGATACAGGTTAACATACTGAGCCGAGATATTCCACTGTGAGGAGGATGGTTCATTTATCTGTAAGAGCAAAAGAAGATTACGAAGCTCTGGAAGTGCCATCCAACATATTGAGATCCTGAGATAATTCACTGCAGGATGATGACATAATAAACATAAGATGATGACATCCTGAGATGATTTTCCTTGGGATGATGACATCATACATTAAGATGTCATCTTCCCGATGTATTTTATCTTGGGATGTCGACATCATAAAAGTAAGATGTCGACTTCCCGAAATAACTTATCTCAGAGTGACGACATACTGAACATAGGATGTCGACTTCTCTACATAGTTCATCATGGGTTGACAAAATCCTGAAAATGTCGAGCACCCAACATCCTACTTTCAAGATGTCATCATCCCGTAATAAAATATATCTGGAAGATGACATTCTACTATCAAGATGTCGTCATCCCAAGATAAATTATCTGGGGATGTCAAAAAAAAATTACCTTTATGATGTCACCATCCTGCAGTAAATTATACTAGGATCTCAACAAGTTGAATGGCACTTCCAGAGCTTCGTAGAAGATTTCTGCATGGTTTATTTTACAAATTAACCAATGCTGGTTTGCACCCTACAGAGCCTAAAAATCCAACACAGCAGCTCTTTTTAGAGCCACTGCTCCATTAACTACAGGAACATTTTTATGATTTTATCAAAAGTTTAAAGTACCTAAAGTGCCTTTTTTAGTACAATTTGTGAATAGCCTTTTCCATAACTGTCCCACTGTTTAGACAATTTAAGATGACAAGGTAAGCCAAACTTTCACAGATTACAACCATGACCCACTCTATGATAAATGGACTGTGGCGACTTTTAAGTTTAGCTCTTGATCCAAGGAAATTCAGTACGGTATGATGTACAGGTTGTGTATAATGTCACTTTGTTATCAAATATAGTTCACTGAAAAAGAAAGTGACATGTTGGGCATTCAGATGAATTTTATTTCAAATTCTACATAGTTGTTTTATGAGGCACAAATATTTTTCAAATGTCAAATCCTTGGGGTGGCTTATTTTCCACTTAAAGCTGTTCTACAAATCTGTGTGATTTGTCATTTGTTAAAGTGTTTTTTAATTTGATTATTGCAATCAATAAAACAGCAGTATAAACAGCCAATAAAATGACAGCATAAAAAAATATAAATATATATTTGAAATTGAAGCTGGACGCAGTCCTACATGTACATAGCTAATTGTAAAACTGTCGCTATCGGATTTGTTTTCCCAGAACTTGTCACAATTGATTAATTTTACTCTGCATATTGGATAAACTAAATCACTGTTTGTATATAACTTAGGCAGTCTGCCATCTTAGTGTTCCTATCATTAAGATGGAGCTTCCCATTTTATATTGCTAACAAACTCTCTAATTCAACCCTCATCAAAAACAAAATCGTTCAACGCTTGTCATCGATAACAAAGGCCAATTTGGTATACAAAACAAAAGCATGTTTACAAAGTACCAGTGCTTGTCCAATCTCAAACTGTGGACAAACAAAAGAAACTGACATGCCTCTGTCATTCCAAATTGCAATTAATTTTTTTTTTTTTTAGCTTAACTGTTTGTCGGAAAAACTTAGATGGTAATACATTTACCAACTACACACGCTCAATTTTTAAATTGTAAACTATGTAAATTTGAATAGTACCAGCCCTTTGGTTGTTTTATGATTCTTATGAATAAACCATACAGTAAATAAAAATAATTAAAAAAACTTTATCATGACACACAGGTAACTGAATTTCCCTCAATTCCAATCCACTTAATAAAATTAAGGCCATGTCAGTTAAATAGTACGATATTATTATTATTATTAAATTTTTATACAAATAAGATTATTTTGAGAAATTTAAAGGTGTGTATAATATTACAAACAGGGTTGTCAGTCAACCCTAATTTGGTTTCAATAGCTCGATACAAAGTGTTGGGGGGTGGCAAATTGACTACCTTTTCAAAAGTGGGGGGAAACGGCCCCCACTCAGCTAGAGTTTAGGGAACAGGGACAGTTTCATAAACTTGCTAAGCACAGAAAACTCTTGCTTAGGAAAAAATGGGTTACCAGCCAAAATGCCATACAGTTACCATTGATGTGACTGGTACCCCACTCATTTCTTGCTTAGCAAAGATATTTGCTTAGCAGAATTTTCTGCTAAACAGCTTTATGAAATTGGCCCCTATGGGAATTGAGAGCCCTCTAGGGGGACAAAACACTGTGTGTATTTCTAATGGTAATGGGTAGGTTGTTCCATAGCCAAAGGGAAGCTGTACAAAAGATTCCGTCACCCGTACAATCTGAGTATAATTTTATTGAACACACAATTTTTGCTGCCTGGTTTTTTATTTTCTATTACAACTAACGCTTTTTAGCAGTTGCCATGGTGATTCTTCAGCCTATCAAAGCCTTAGGATAAAAAGTGGTCTTGATGCAGACGAGCGGAGAGAGCGTGTATCTCATTAGATAACAGTAGACATTGTTTCATTACTCAAGAAGCTTGAATTAACGGGAAGAGACACATCTCCCGAACCAACCATCCATACCCCCATTGGACTGATTGCTAGAGCATATCACTGATACCCTCTGCCCAGTAAGTACTATTGCGTGTCGTGGCCGAGCGGATAAGAACACCGGACTCAAGCTCTGCTGATCAGCAGCGTGTGGGTTCAAGTCCCGGTCGTGACACTTCTGTCCTTAAGCAAGACACTTAACCATTATTGCTGCCTCCTTCGGATGGGACGTAAAGCCGTTGGTCCCGTGTGTTGTGTAATGCACGTAAAAGAACCCAGTGCACTTATTGTAAAGAGAAGGGGTTTGCACCGATGTTCCTGGTTTGATCGGCAGCATATTGCGCCACAGCACCTTGTAAACCATACATGGTGCTATGTAAAGGAATAGGTCTCATACTCCAAAAACATAGCTCCATATACCTTGCAGGAAAATAATTCTGAATATTGGAGCGCCATGAGCGTCACGGAGAGGCGGATTTGAGCGCTATATAAGAAGCCACTATTATTATTACTAAGATATCATTGGGTCCAGGCTCCAATTTTACACTGGACCGTATACCGATACTAACATTCTCTTAATCAACTTTAAAAAAAGTCATAGAGTATTTATTCATCTTTGATAGGCAACTTCAAAGTCTTAAGGAATTTACAAATAAACCAAAACATGTGAGTTCAAGCATGGAGCTATAGCTCCATGGTTCAAGTAACACCAGACTTTCTTGCCCAATGTATTCTAGTGTGATGAATAAGACACTGTCATGACAAAGAATTCAACAATCAGTCTGGAAGCCCCCCCAGGGCAAGTGTAGTTCTGGCCTGTCATTTACTTGACCCCTGGGCTACTTTGGCCTTGCAATTAAAATTTCATTACTAGTTTGACGCACAAGCGTAAAGTATGCTTGCTTGTTAGTCATTATTAAGAAATTCATATACATCACCACAGTACACAAAACAAACAGTTCACTCTTGCGCTGCTACCTGGGATTGCTTTTTCTTTTCAATATTCCTAAAATAAACAGGTTTTGTTGCAAAACAAATGACAAATTATATTAAAAGAGTTTTTCGTGGACAAGCTTGATCACCCAGCAAAGATACTCACAGGCAAAAATTGTTATTATCCGCAAAAAAACAATATTAACAAGAAAAAAAGAGACTAAAACTTGTTTCAATAATCCTTTAAAAAAAAAAGATGTTCTATTGCAAAACAAATAAAAAACCACATTATTGTCCCCATGGGTTTTTCATGGATAGGCTAAGACACTCACAAAGCCACATTTGTTTATGACCCCCCCCCCCAAAAAAAAGGGACTAAAACCAACAGCATTTTATCCAGATTAATCAGAAGACAAGGATCTTGGAGTGAATTATTAAAACATTTCCCAGGGACTTTCGCTCAATGGAATGTGAGCCTTCCTGACAATATTAAACATTGTGAAATAATGCATATTATTAATTGCGTTTGTCAGAGGAATATTAGCAAAGGGTTAAGCCAGACAAACGCAGGGTATAGCATCTTGAGTGTGCATTTTCCCCTGGAAAACCGCATCAAGTGTGAAAAGAATTACACACTGGTTGGCGGTGGGGTTAAACTTCCCCAGGACTTTCCTGGGATTTCATTTCCTGGGAATTGGCTCGGTAGTGTGAAAAGGGCTTCGCTTTCAGATTCATTCCTGAAAAAGGGTACCTCTAATTGAAAAGAATGCACATGCTACATGTGATGTACATGTACTATGTAGATGGAATGCTATATTGTTCTAAGCAAGGTTTTAGCCAGAATTTGGTAAAAGGGTGTCAACATTTGTTGGAGATTTAAAAACTGGGTGTCCAACTTGTTCACTTACAATACATTTACATGTAAATAACAGACAAAACAGTGTGTCCAAATTTAAAACAGGGTGTCCAAAAGACATCGATATCGTCAGCAATTTCACGAAGAGCCAAAAACCTTTTTGTCACGCGCCCGTGTTAAAGACACGGCTGGCACAGCGCCAATCATGAGTGCTCCGGCTTTTGAGTTTTCACGAAGTGCCAAAAACTTTGACCTACAATGTTTTACGAAAAGGCCCAAAAAGTGCCACAACCTGGAATTGCGTTTTCACGAAGAGCCGAAAAGTGTATTGCTCTAACGCATGGTTTTATCCGCTGGCACAGTGCCAAAAGTGGGTACCCGGCTTTTGCGTTTTCACGAACAGCCAAAAACTTTACACACGACGCGCTGCACACAGACCACGTTTTGTGCAGTTTTCACGAGATTAAACCGCGAATAGTCTACCAACCAGTAATTTCAAAATTAGCTTAACTTAAAAACGTGGTTTTCTCCAAACATACATTTTTGGCTGCAGGGGACTTTTTGGCACTTCGTGAAATTGCTGACGATATATTCAGTCTCAACATTTATACAGATCTGTCAAAATTGCTCAAACCTATGCATGTAAGTGAGCAAGCTTGCAAACTAAAAAAAAAAGCTAAAATTGAGGAGTGAACGACCTCCCAAAGCTTTAGACAATCAGAGACCCTCTCAAGTACTGACAGCAACATCACAAGGACCACACATGTTTTTGGACAGGAAACAAAATTCTTGTAGAAATGATAAGAATTTGATTTAATATTAGAGCCTGCTTCGTGGAATCGATTGCCATGATGCGAGCCAGCCTGGATACAGCCTGACCGAGGTGATAAAAAAAGATCGTCATAGCAGCAGGCCATCGGCATCAGGGAGATTCTGTCCTTCAACCTCCTACACCAAGCGCTATGGTTTGGAATGATCCACTCATACTACAATTCCTTTATCCAACCCCTGGCTGGCTGGTTAAGCTCAGGTTTAGTTTGGATAAAGTCAGTCTCCAAGTTGTTAATACACACCTTTGTTCCGACAAACCTCATCTATTTTAATGTTAATAATAACTAGTTTTTATACAGCGCTTTATCTACGGGCGTTTTCAAAGCACTCAAAGATGAGTTTTTGAAGTTGTTTTTATTTTATTTTAGACCCATTAATTATACATGTAGCTTAGGGCCTATGTAGCACCTTATAAGGGTTTACAAGGTGATGCGGCGCATTCAGCAGCCACTGCCAGAAAAACTGGGGCAAACCCCTTCTCTGAGCAATAAGTGTGTTAAACTGGGTTCTCTTATTTGCATTACACAACACATGGGACCTATGGCTTTACATCCTATCCGAAGGATGAAGCAATAATGGTTAAGTGTCTTGCTTAAGCACACACGTGTCAAGACGAAGACCAAAACCCACAATTGGCTGATCTGAAACACCAGAGCTTGAGTCCGGTATGCTTGACCACTTGGCCATAACACCCCTCCTAATCCTAATCCTAACCCTAACCCTAACCGTAACCCTGACCCTGGCCCTAACCCTATCCTTAGCCCTAGTCCTAACCCTAGCACAAGCACTGGTAGATCACAACAGAACATAGGGTTGTCGGAACATAGGGTTGTCGGAACATAGGGATGTTGGAACATAGAACAGTCACCCTCCAAGTTTACTGCATTTTAATAAACATGGCTTGAACGAAAGATAAAACAGACTACACAAAATAGGACATACCAAGAATATAAACCAATTTAGCTAAAATCATCCATGATTTTAAATTCACTGACAAACTCTTAATATCTTAACACAGGCAACCCTTTGGTCGTTGCTTCGTTTCCTCTTGAAATAATGTCATCCGAGAAGAAACTACACGTATTCCTCAAACCATGCTCAAACAATCATTCATCTTCGGGGAAAAAAATGCATAGTTCTTCCAGCTCAAAGTTCAAAGTCTGATGTGCAGCACGCTGGATTCATCATGTTACGGTTTGGAACCGTTTTAAATGTATGCAAAATTTGTGTGTGCATTTTTCTGTCTACATTGGTCTTGCACATCCTCAAATATCTGTCTGTGCATGATTGTTTAAACAATGGTGTTTTTTTAATTAAATGTGTACCTATTCATCCATGTCTAGCGTGAATGTTTTTAGGTCAACACATTGACACATTTCCGTTAATTGTGTAGCTTTTAATTGCCTGTGTCACATTAGTATAATATACATATCTGTCTTAAGTGACTGTTGGTTGTAGAGGCAGGATGTTGAAATATCACAGCAGAAACCTTCAGGGGCTCCAGGATATAGTGTTAAAAATGTACAGTTTGTACACTCAGGGTTAACAAAATGATTGATTTATCACAGCCATGTACTCAAAAAGCAGTATCCAGAAGGCCTAATTAGAAATACCCCATGCTTGTACTTTGGCACAATTAAACTTGTCCCCATTGATTACAGCATAAGGCATGATGGTGTGAATGGTATTGACCACCCAAACGATGAGGTTGAATACTGCCTCAACATCATCCTATTTACATTTGGTCAACGCAGCTCATACTTATAACAATCAATCAAATAAAATGCACATTTCTGATGAGTATTCATTCCGTTATCAGAAAGAACCCAGACCCTATGTAAGCTGTTTCCAAGATCTATAAACCTCATTCATGAAATAGGGTCATTACTATCTACGATAGACTGTGCAAGTCTAGGGCATATTGAAAACGGGAAAACAATTCAAACGAAGACTATATTTTACTGTCTTCTCTTCAAAGCACATGTGTCACCTTGGTAATTGTCAAAGACCAGTATCCACACTTGATGTGACCCAACATATACATGAAATGACAAACCTGTGAAAGTTTGGAGTCACAAGAAAGATCTGGGAACAAACCTTTAATGTTTTCACTGTTTTCAAACATTGAGTTTTGGACTTGCAAGATCAAAACTTATTGTTTTACTAATTTCTCAAAAAATATTGCATTTCAAGCAAAAATATTTCATGGGAAGTTGTTTCCTACCATGAGCATCTTATGCCATGTAAGTTGTGTGCAAAACATTTATATTTTTACTCTTACCAATGTTAAGCACACCCTTTAAATACTATTTATACAAAATTCTTCAAAATAAAAATACCCATAGCAATTTGTTATAAATGCAATTTCAATTTTTTTAATACAAATAAATTGTTCAAATTAACATTGAAACAAAAGTTTTACTTGGGATGAGGAAGCCTCTTTTTTAGAAACCCCATTTGCCAATCACGCTCTAATTTGTGCGACCACTACATAGGCTTAATGATAACGTGAACGTTAGTTGGGCAAAATTCTTAATTGTTAACAAGTAGCCAAAACTGGACATCAAGTGTATTATTCTTGGGTTTTCTGTGTTGATTTGTTAAATTATTTTACTTTCATATATTTCATGGCTAAGTTTTACTTTCCCAACAATATGATATAATTTTAAATAGCCATAAACTACGTTAAACTAAAAGTATTTGAGGAAACAGAATCGCGCACACATAAAATTCAATATTGTTGGAACCAAGTTAGAATATGAGTGAGACTTACACAGTATATAAAAGAAAACATGACCACTGGAAGAAACGTTGGATAGGCCTAATAGGCTGTGCAAGTCTTGCGCGTATCGGAACGAGAAAACACATCAAACGAAGAACTTTTTTTTTTTAAACAAACCTTTGTTTTAATTATATCTATGAAAAAATCGGAACAACAAAAATACTCATTACAATTTTAATAAGATGAGTTTTAGCTTTTATAATAAATACACAAATAATGTGTTAATTATTATTGAAATCATATTAAAAATCTGGGACAAGCATGCTTATTTGATCTTAACCTTTTAGAAACCCCTTTGTAAATCCATGTCTGAATATGTGCAACCAAAGCTGGTTTATTCATGGACGCACGATGGTCGAACAATCGTAACATTAACGAGTGATGCAGTTTATAGAGGACGCTGATGCCTCAAAGACCATAAACTGCAATGAAAAGGCTTTAGCCTCTGGCAATAACAGCATCTGGTGATTATCATCGCGCGAACACAACAAGTGTTTACATAAGTTTTGTGATCGGAGTTGGGCACAAATTCCAAAGATTTTGCAGTAACCGGAAGCTGAGGTCAAGTTCATTTCTCCTGTTTTCTTCGTTATATTGTTGAATTGTTTTTACTTTCATATTTGTTATCACAAAGCACTACACTCCCAACAACATATATAACTGTCATGGTCATAAACTACGTTAAACTAAAATAAGTGACGAAACAAAATCTCACCCACATAAAAAACCATAATGGTTTGGACCACAATGGTCCCGGAAGTTTGAATACGCGTGAGAGTTGTAGTCTCACGGGCAACAACTGTGTACATTACACATTATTGTGAACCAAAACCCTTTTACCAAAAGTGAGTACTTTTTTTCCCGAGTCATGGCTTCAATTGAAATATTGATTCAGTTAACTCTAATCAAGATTTGCCTTTTCAATTGTGTTCACTGAAATAACAAAGATTTCAATATGCATAATGTAATTTTCACTTGTCACTTGCCATTGTTTAGTTCAAGGATGCTATCCTTCATTAAGCTGAAATCCAAACAGATGGGTTTTGGGTCCGCCTGGCTACAGTTTGTTTTTAAAAGCACAAGGGCGGTTATTCTCCTATGACTGGTCAAATTAATATGTTGATTAATTTATTGATTGATTGGTAAATGTATTAAAAATTGAAACAACTTGAACACAACAAGCAAAACAGAACATGACTGTGTATCAGTAAAGATTTGTTCTGAAAGGAAGGTCAAGTATCAAATATAAACTGCCAGGTCTAAGTACATGGAAAGTACATGGAAAGTACTTTGATCTTTCATTACAAAAAGTTTGTACGCCGCGAGTCTCACATTCAGACATGTTAAAGGAACATTACAGAATTGGTTTTTGCTAACTGGCAGTGTAAGCACTTTATATAATCCACCATATACATAAACTGACAAACCTGTAGAAGTTTGAGATCGATCGACCATCTGGATCACGAGAAAATAGTGAAAAACCGATTACACATTTGCATTTATACAACTGCATGAATAAAACGCTCATGAGTGATAAACTCGATCGGAAATTAGTTTTATTTATTTCTCATCAAATATGGCATTTCAGACAGAAATATTTCTAGGGATGTTTTCTACTATCATCATCATTAGACCGTGTAAGTTTTATGTAAATCTGTGATCATAAAGAAAATTTTAATTACCAGTTCTGTAACGTTCCTTTAAACTTGTTGTATTATTGACAATGTGCATGTACAGTTTGGAGCTGTCTATTTTGTGCGCGCATCCATCACGTGAAACCACACATTGGAATCCGGACCGTGATTTGCTTTCAAAATGCATTTTGTTTAAGGAGTAAAGGCGGGTGTATTAGTTTAACCAAACAACAATATAAATACCTTAAAACTGTCTTGAGGATCTAAAGAACCAGGAACTTGTGTGATATTTTTTTATATTCGGATCGTTTATAACTTCAAAGGCGCTCTATTAAAGCAGTATCGACTTTCAGCATACCATGCCAGCTAACCGTCCATTGGAAAAGCGTTAGAGGTCATGATACCTTGCATGACTGTATCAGATTTACAAAGGCGGGTGTCTTTTTAATAAACATTGATACAAAAGTATTACATATAGTAAGATAAAGGTTTTCTTCTAATGTTTCTGACATGATATTTTGTATACACTGTCACAGAAACAAGCAGTCAACAACAAACCGTTGACCTATGTATGCTTTATACAGTATCTCTGTGGAGCATGTGCACGTGTAATGTACGCGCTTCGTGCAAAATGAGACCAGACTATTTGTAATGTCAAGAGATCCACAGGTTGGCTCTTCCCTTTAAGGAGATAGCTTAATACTTCACATTGGAAGGTTTGATGTTATCCCCAAGGTGATGAACATTAACCATTCCATCCAGGCAGTCCTTGCTACCAATTACATGGGACAGGTTTCCAGTCTGTCTGTTAGGAATATAGAGCAGTACCAGACTTGAATCAAGTCTACACATTATTCCTTCCATACAATCTGAGATCTACTTATTTTGCAAAGTAAGTTACATGTCTAGATGCTGGAATTTGGATTTCACCGGCAGGACTAAGTGCATTTTGTGAAATTCCTGACTGAGGCTAGAGTAATGACGCCACAACAGCATTTCGTAGAAACTGTCCAAGACCAAGAAAATGTGTTAATAAAAAGTGCTTCTGCTCACATTTCACTCTGCTGCCATGTTCGTTTTTTAGTATTTTCAAAGTTTTGTTACTGTATGGCCTAAACAGTTTTATTCAAGTGAACGTGTATACAAATATGGTTTCATTATCAGTCAGTGGCGTAACAAGAGGGGGGCAGGGGCAGCCCCCATCCACCCACTCAGAACCCTTGCCCCCTTGCACAAATGAATGGTTCTATACATTAAATAGTCCCCAAAATTATGTCTTCGCCCCCGCTTGCTCCCCCTCCCCCCCTAGTGTCTAGTTCTGCCACTCTTCATTGTCCTTGTCAAATAATTACTAGTTCACTTGCAAAGTTCTTCCTTTCTTCCCAATCTCTGTGAATGTATGTCACACCAATCATCCCAAGGCAACACCTGAACACACAGTTACAAATTATTGTCACAGATTTTGTCCCACTTTTTATGAATGCGATGACAACTCATGAAAAATGAAAAGCTCATTTTGAAATCAGTCAATTGGAACACTCACAACTCAAGTGGAAGCTAATCAGTTTAAGGGTTGCACTGCATGACCACACTTAGATAAATGTATGGGGTATACGCGCATAAATTAATGGCATGCTTTGAATTTTGAGCTACATGTACATGTATTAACATCAGAACAGCACTTTATCCGGAGGTCGCAGGCTCAAGTCCCGCTCTAGTCAATTTGTCTTTGTTCAACCCAAAATTACTCAAAATTTACCTAGCCAGTTTCCCTTGTGGTTTATAACTTAAGTTAACATCAGAGCATGTCCAGTTGTTCTAACTGTGTTGTGTCCTGGCTCTGCAAGTGCAAAAAACTCAAGCTCACGGCCCAATTTCATAGAGCTGCTTAAAGGCACTGAACACGTTTGGAAATTGCCAAAGACCAGTGTTCTCACTTGGTGTGTCCCAACATATGCATAAAATAACAAGCCTGTGAAAATTTGGGCTCAATTGGTCATTGAAGTTGCAAGAAAATGATGAAAGAAAAAACACCCTTGTTGTACAAATTTGTGTGCTTTCAGATAGGAATAAAAACTTCTTGCGAGAAGTTTTTATTATTTTAGTGAGAAATTACCTCTTTCTCAAAAACTACGTTACTTCAGAGGGAGTCGTTTCCTACAATGTTTTATACTATCAACAGCTCTCCGTTGCTTGTTACCAAGTAAGTTTTCATGCTAATATTTGTTTTGAGTCATTACCAAACGTGTACAATACCTTTAAGCACAAAAAGTAGCTACAGCACAACAAAACTAGGCTTACCAGAATAAGGTTACCAGCCAAACCACATGTCACATGTACAGTTTGTGACTGGTATCCTGCTCATTTCTGCTAAGCAGAAAATTGTTTAGCAATATGCTCTGTTTTTTAAAGCCGCTCTATGAAATTGGGCCCTGGTTGCTATGGGTTCGAGTCCCGGCCGGGCTAGTCACATTACTTGTAGTCTTAGAGCGAGACAATTTGACAACCACCATACAGTAAATTCTTGTGTATACTGGAAATATCCTTAAAATAGTGCGTGGGAAATTTACTAATGTAAGTGTGAGGGGTTTCAAGTAATAAACCACAAGGGAAACTGACTGGGTAAATTTTTAAAGAATTTGGGGTTTCCTCCACTGTTTCAAATGAAATCTAGTAAGTAATGTACATATGCAGGTGATATGGTTTACCATCACAGTCACTAGATATAGAACACAGCTGTGAATTGGTTTGAATAGATGCCTTGGAGAAAGTGGTTGAGATAACCTGACCAGTATCTGTACCTTACTACCTTGTACAGCAGAGATAAGCTCCGAATGTCAATAACTTGCAAGCCCAGATATTTTAACAAGACAACACCTGTTTACGTCAATCAATTGAACTTGAAGACAATACCTGTTTAGGTTAAACAATTGAACTTGAAGACAATACCTGTTTATGTCAATCAATTGAACTTGAAGACAATACCTGTTAATGTTAATCAATTTAACTTGAAGACAATACCTGTTTACTTTAGTCAATTTAACTTTAAGACAATACCTGTTCACGTCAATCAATTGAACTTTAAGACAATACCTGTTTTTGTTAATCAATTGAACTTTAAGACAATACCTGTTTTTGTTAATCAATTGAACTTTAAGACAATACCTGTTTATGTCAATCAATTGAACTTTGAGACAATACCTGATTATGCGTCAATCGATTGAACTGATTTCGGTTGTTACAACCAAAAGGGCAATGTGTTTACATGCTGAAAATTGTGCATGGTTTTTCACTATTCCCGACTCACACAGTGGATTAAGCCCAAATTTGTACAGGTTTGTTATCTCATGGTTGAGCACACAAAACATGAACACTGTCTGCAACTATTTTGTCAGCTCTACTAATCCTGTATAATAATACGAGACATTTATATAGCGCATAATGCAGGAGCCTCTATGCACAACAACAACATAAAACAATGAAATGAAACATATAAAGCAATTTGTTACAAAAAATATGGAGTAAAACAAATGAGTCTTTAAAAGTCCCTTGCAAATCAGAAGAGAGACAGCTTGGCGAATACGAAGAGGTAAGTTGTTCCATAATGAAAGTGCAATGAAGTTGAAGGCTCTCCGACCATAGAATTTTGTGAAAAAACTAATTTGCGTCGTCAGTAGGTATTGGCCAGCAGAACGAAGAGGACGAACAGGAGTATATTTATTCAGAAGATCAGACAGTCAGGAGATATACCTTTAAGACAACTAGAAGAGGATAGCCACACACTGTGCAAATTGCAAATTGTGTTTTACCTCCTATCGATTTTCTCCCCTTTATTTTACCAGTCCCCTATGAATACATCGGTGAGTTTGAGTGAAATAAGACTTGGAACATCGAAGATGTTACTGTAATATAGTCAAAGGGTTGAAACGGTCGATAAGTTTAAATAAAAGTGCGATGCACACAACCACGCATATGTGCATTGTGCAAACAATGAAAGTGTTTGTTGGCACTTCATTCCTGGAAGACCATGAAAACTGATACCACAAATTCACTTCCGTTCCTAAAATTATGGTTTTATTTTGTAGCCTCTACAAATAAAATCTATGGTTCTCTGGATGGCTAATTGTGTTAAGCCCATCTCTTAACAAGAAAAAAACATATAATTACAAACTCTAGAAAGTACCATGAAATCTTACTTGGTCAAAAGATAATATTTGTTTTGAAGTTTCTTCAAACAAACAAGTAAAGTTTGTTTGCATTAAAATAGTGAGGGGGTTTCTTTTACAAAAGGCATATTTTATGAAGCAAGCACTTTGAGGGAATGACATTTGATGTCAGTTTGCACGCTTGATCTATTGTCTACAAGACCTTTAGCTGCTGTTGCTTAAGTGTTTTTATATTGTCTGTAACTACAACCAAGTGAATAAAAAGTGACTGATGCAGGAGTTGAAAAACAGGGATGAGATTTGATGAATGTAGAAATTCCTGAAAAAATGGCTTGCGAGCCTGGGTTCCCCCCTACTCTAGACCCCAAACCTCCCATATGTTAACTCAGGTTTACAGACTTAATATGCATCATCAGAAATACGAAACTGCAGGTTTGGACACAATTGTATGTGGACATTTGTATTCTCCCTTTGGTGGCTGCTTTACTTCTTTCAAGAAAATTTGAAGGCTCAAAGAGTCTTTGAGAAAATCCTGAAATCAGGAAAAATCCTGAGAAATCACATGCCTGAATAAAAGCGTGAACAATGTACCACATTCATTTACCTGTTCCAATGGCTTTTTTTTAGAATACAAAATACACAACCTGATATACACCCTTTATTTTTCAAAAATGACATTCGATTTGCCTCTACATACAGGGTGGTCCTGGGTTCGAATGCCACCCTGGGTTGTAAAAATCCCACCTGAATAATACATGCCTGTGGATTTTGTTTCCACAGGACTCGGGGAAAGTACTGAGTATACAGTACTTAACACACACATCAGTGTATGGGTAAAACACAAATAATATTCTTTATCCCCGATGCAAGTTTAACACTTATAAAAAAAGAAATCGTGAAACGATCCAAGCAACCATCTGAAGCGTCTCTTTAAACTTCTGCACTAACTTCCAATAAGTAACAGCCCTTCTGTAACTGCTTGATTAAGATCCATTGTTTCTGACCTCTCAGATGTTTACTCAATTGAGGTCCTCCAAGTATAAAAACAAGAACCGTTGTTCCGGCCAGAATCTGAGATACCCCTAGGTATGAACTCCCTGTAACACCCACTTGAAGTCTAGTGGTTAGACTGCAGGACTTGCAATCACAAGGTTGTGGGTTCGAATCCTACCAAGCTAACCGCTAATTTTACAATAACTAGAATAAGTATTGTCGTCTAGTTACTAAATCACAATTTCTTGATTTGTGCAATTCATAATCATAGACATTAAACCAATGTTTGTATGAGAGAGATTGTCTGTTGCTAGCTTGGTGTTTACATCCCCTTGTGGGAGTTTGCCGAGTTCCCTTGACAGGAAGATCATCTAACAAAAAACCAAAGTCTTCGGTTGAGGTGCACCTTTAACTACAGTGCCTGATGAGTGCTGGCATTTGGCTCACCTGAGGGTGCCCCTTTAATAAGATCCAATTAGACTGCCTCAGCATCTACCACACTCATCAGTGTTGCTGTTTGATTAATATTTAGGTTCCCCCTTTAATCCCATCGTTGAGATCAGCGCCTCCCATCCTCAGCGTGAACTTTACTCTTTACATTACCTATCACTTAGCAACAAGACTTTAGCATCTTCTGCAAAGGCGGCAGGATTCACGTTATATATCCATGCATCATTCCATACAGCCTCCAGCCACTTCTAATCAGTTTCCCTGATAGCTTTGGAGTGCTCTGCTTTGAAAAAAAATATATGCCATTTTGCAATATCCAGTTCCATTAAAAAGAAAATGTCATCCGCATATGCGTGAAATTGTCTGTGACAAAGATTTGGAGCTAATTTTATGCAAAGCACTCAGTTTGAATCAAAGATCACTTTTATGAGAGTTGATCGGACGAAAAAAATATTGTGAAGCGTGCTGATGTATTACATCATGTAAAATTGTTGTTTAAAACAAACAAACAAAAACAAGTCTTCATTTATGTACAATTGTACATGCACCTAAGATATGTTTTACCAGAATAACACGAAGCTCTGCACGGCTAAAGTCTATCCCCGCATGAACGTGAACAATTTAAAGGCACTGGACACGTTTGGTAATTACTCAAAATAAAAAATTATATTAGCATACAAATTTACTCGGTAACTAGCAACGGAGAGCTGTTGATAGTATAAAACACTGTGAGAAACGACTCCCTCTGAAGTAACGTACCGTAGTTTTTGAAAAAGAGGTAATTTCTCACTAAAATATTTGAATCTGAGAAAGACTTCAAGCCTGAAGCCTTTCTCAGGCATCTGAAAGCATACAAATTATTTTGTGCAACAAGAGGGTGTTTTTTCTTTCATTATTTTCTTGCAACTTGGATGACCAATTGAGCCCAAATATTCACAGGTTTGTTATTTTATGCATATGTTGGGATACACTAAGTGAGAATACTGTTCTTTGACAATTACCAAACATGTCCAGTGCCTTTAAAGCCACATCGTGTGCATTAAAAAAATATATATTGTGTAAAAACCTGACCCAATAATGGACCATTAAGCATAGAACTGACCAGCCATGCTTATGCCTCGCTTCATTGTCATGACAACTCGGCAGTACACAAGGTATATGTTTTTTTAAGGTGTTTATGAGAGATTGAAGATTTTATCCAGCTACACCGTGTACATGGGTAGCTTTTTTACTGTGAACAGATCTGAATCCCATTATGGATTGGATTCTAGATTACTGTCGAGATGCTTTTGATAACTGCCTTCCCCGTTGTTTCAATAAATTTCCTGTAAAAATTTAAGTGTAATGTTTTTAATAAAATTATTCTCATTGCTAAGTTAAGTATACTTGCAATATCTGCTGTTATACTTCAAGCACGGACATCATTTATAGGTCCCAACATAGACATGAAATAACAAACCTGTGAATATTCTTACTCAAAATGGTCATCGGAGTCACAAGAAAATAGTGGGGAAAAAAAACCTTTCATGTTTTCCCTGTTTCCAAACATCAAGTTTTTGTCTTGCGAGATCAAAAACATTTCATTTCAAAATATTTCAAAACTATAGCATTGCAGGCAAAAATATTTCATGTATTTTAAGGGAAGTTTTCCACCATGACCATCTCTATACTATAAAAGTTTTGTGCAAATCTGTCTCAAATTTTTCCCACCTTGCCAACTGTTGTGCACACCTTTAAAAGCAAAATGTTTAACAATGATTATTACACTTATTATTTTTATCTCTCCATATTGTTTTATGACAACTGGTACGTTTTTGTCTAACCAAAGCAAAGTACATATTAAACTTAAAGTAAATCAGAGCAGCCTATACTGCCATAACAATCTCACACAAGCGAGGTCTGTAACTAGGATCCAAAATCTAGGAGGTATATTGAAATGATGACATTTCCACCTTTTAGTAACCCCTGGAGTTATAGATTTCAAGGAGCTTCTCCAAACAGTATCCTCAGCGCTTACGAAATAGATCAAAGAGCACGATTTCTTTATAACTGAAGAAAATAACGGCTATTTTCTTCACTCACTAGATAAAGTCTTAATTCAGATAAAAGTATAACATTTCTCATGCCTCAACCCACCAAAAGCAACAAGCAAACAAACAAACAAACCCACAAAATAAACCAACATCAAAAAGTGATCTACCTCAGTTTGCAAAAGAATCATCTCTTGTGATAGGGAAAGATTATGACTGATTGAATGGATGAGTGCTCTCCTGCCCACTTCCAAACTGACATCTTTTCAGTTTGTTACAATTTGTCATTTAAGAATATTTATGATCTAGAGACCTCTACATGACGTCTGTTTACAAAGACTTCCTCCTAAACTGTTATTTTGTCCTTCAATGAAAAGGCATTCAAAACAATCGTTCAGTTCAAAGAAACAAGGAGTTTAGTCTACGCCTTTGAATAGAAGCAATAAATGAAGATCTGAAAGTTACTATATCGGTCCTTGTGACTCCAGTGACTGATTCAGCTTAAATTTTCACAGGTTTGTTATTTCATGTATATGTTGGGACCTATCAATTTCCCATGTTTTTAGAAGTTTACTCTATTGTGTACTTATTTTTGTATTTTAATGTAAAATTGCCAAAGAAAGAATAATTATTATTCTTATTCATAAACTATTGGATTATTTTATATTGTTACTTGTACTCTCAACATGCATTATACTATCCAAAGCTGCTGTACTTCTTACCAAGTAAGTTTTATTGCCAATAATTATCAGAGTCATTACCAAATGTGTACGATGCCTTTAAGACCTAACTTTGTTACATGCCAACAACAAGAAAGGTAGCGGAGGACTTCTTGCAAAGAGTTTCTAACATTCCAAAAGGGTGCAATCGATATTGGATAGATTCAGCTGTTTGGTATAGATTCCACTCAAAAACGCTGAGAAAACTTTGGTTTTTTCTGGATGCAATGTGGACCCCTTGCTTGAAAATTTGCCATCAATAAGAAGCAAAGCCTAGTGGGTTTGTATAGCACAGTGATATACATGTATATGTCTACAAGCTACCAACTGGGCCTCGCCTTGCACTGTCATCACTGGTCTCTGTTCATGAGCCTCTACAGCAGACACAAACACCAAATATGGTAAACACACAAACAGGCTGCGCTGCAAACCAAACTACATGTCTGCTCTAAATTAAAAGGTACACTATGTAAGAATGTAATAACGGTCTACAAAGTTGTCTCTCACGTGTACAGTATTAATAATGCCAACAGTAATCATGTGAAAAATATATATTGAAGTCTGTACGTAGTCTATGTAGAATAATATAGAGCAAAAGGAGAAGGTCGTCAATTAAACGTAAACAGTGTACTACATTATGTACAGGTACATAGTATGTAAATGATACAACGTTGGTTTCTAGGTGTGCCAAATTACAAGCAGCATACTTAATTACATGTATCACAATAGTTAATGTGTCTCATTTCAGCAGTCTAAAAATCTGTTCGTGTTGAGTGTGTGCATCATGTAACAATTAAATAATCACTTTGTAAAACAATGAAAATTATTTCAACCTTTTTGGAATTTCTTTACCTTATTGTCCGGTTCACTTCAACGAACCTATGTGAAGGGAAAAATTTGACTGCCCTCCACAGGAAAGCTGTCATGACGTTTTATTTTTTATTTTATTTTTAAGATGAAAAACTAAATGCACAATGTCTATAACAATCCGGTATGAGGTGGGATTCGGACCAGGGTCCACAGAGGTGAACGGAGCAAACCACTATAAGCCAACCTGATCCCCCTGGTATCTCTTATTAACACTAAATGCACCTTGTCTCTAACAATCAGACCAGGGTCCACAGAGGTGAACGGAGCAAACCACTATAAGCCAACCTGATCCCCCTGGTATCTCTTATTAACACTAAATGCACCTTGTCTCTAACAATCCGGTATGAGGTGGGATTCACACCAGGGTCCACAGAGGTAAAAGAACAAACCACTATAAGCCAACCTGATTCCCCTGGTATCTCTTATTAACACTAAATGCACCTTGTCTCTTACAATCCGGTATGAGGTGGGATTCGGACCAGGGTCCACAGAGGTGAACGGAGCAAACCACTATAAGCCAACCTGATCCCCCTGGTATCTCTTATTACATGTAACACTAAATGCACCTTGTCTCTTACAATCCGGTATGAGGTGGGATTCGGACCAGGGTCCACAGAGGTGAACGGAGCAAACCACTATAAGCCAACCTGATTCCCCTGATATCTCTTACTAAACGCACAATGTCTCTAACAATCTTGTACGAGGTCGGATTCCCACCGGGGTCCACAGAGGTGAACGGAACAAACCACTATAAGCCAACCTGATCCCCCTGGTATCTCTTATTAACACTAAATGCAAATTGTCTCTAATAACCTGATACTTTACTTCATGGCAAATCACCTGACTCATTATGAAGTAAAGTCAGTAGGTAATTACCTCGTTAAGCTCAATTGCCTTGAAATCCACGTACAGGATGTGTTTTAATGGATAAAAGTACAATTGAGGTCGAAAATAGAGCCAGAGATGGCAATTCAATTTATTTGTGTGTGAGTAGAGAGAAGCGCATGGAATATTTTATGTTTTTTTGATTTTTTCCTTTTTTATTCGTACGTCTCCTTCTCTTTAGTAAGGCTGAGTTGAGTAATGTTATTGTTTAGACTGTAAACATCTGAATCGATCAATTCATGTTACGTTTGACTTAGTACAACATGGCATGGTGTCACTTAATTAACATGCAGGTCGTTACAACGCGGATTCTAAGACCATTGTCTGAGATATATATTAATCATGTTGTCTGTAACTGTATGTACTGCTCAACGTGTAACCTCCTCATAAATGCATGGTTGAATGAGCAAACGAATGATCTGTAGAGCAAATGGATGGTGTGCAACGAGTTAACGTAGACTCACCTCAATATTGCTTAACCCTCACAGTACCAAATTGTTTTGACATAAACAACCTGGTGGTGACCGACTTGTTTGACCACTCAAGCGTGAAGCGCATTCTCATCCACAACAGTCCGCATATGTTCAGAGGCCAATTTTACAAACTGTTATAATATCACCCTGAAGATTTCGTTTTAGAGCAAAATAAATGAGTGAAAACTTTCCTGCCAATTGAAATTCCCTTTGATGCAAAAAATAAAAGAGATTAGTCAATAAACAGCCACGTTCTTGTCTTTTCGATCTTCCGAGTGTGATCTGAAACTTTTTTGCTCACAAGCATAATGGCACTGCAAGGGTGTTTTGGCATTTCGGGTCTTTCCACTACATTTTGAAAGGATTAAATAATAATAATTGTCACCATCATGCCCAATCAATTTGAGTTCAATCTCAGGTGTTTGAAATTACATTTCTTGTCGTAGGTTGTGTAACTATTTGAGCGTTTGCATACTTCCATAATTACCAAATCACAGAAGTAAAACTCATTCTCTTCTAAATATAATCTAAGCTAGGCCAAAATTACACGGAGCGCCTCTCAACAAAAGCAATAAACGTCCTTCGTTATGATCCTCATTAACAACTCATCAATCACCGGGGCAAGCAACCACGTCGTCGTGGTCTTGCTGTGGCTGTGGCATACTAAACGCTGTCACAGCATTTTCAAGGACCTCCTCTTTTTTTTGTGATTGCATTTTGATGAAGTTTGCAAATGGAAGAAATGGATGGCTTCAATTGCCTCATTAAGAACCGGAGGAAAATGTGATGTGTATGAATAGTTGTTGCTGGTTGGGGGGGGTATTGACTGACAGTTGGATTGGATACCTATAATGATGAATTAAACTACGAATATTAAGTTAATAATTTCTTGCAGGAATGACAAATAAGCTCAATGGACCCTGAAGCCCAGTAATGTCAAATATTTGGGGTCACATGTAGAACCTATGATTATAAATGTTTTCGTTTTTTGAATGGACGTTTAACATTATATACAATTATTATGTGTCAAATCACATAAAGTAATTAATATTAAATAGTCTCATAAAACACAATGAATGTGTACTTTGGTGTTAAAAACTTGTAACATTTCTTTTAGCGCGATAAACAATGTCTTTTTGATGGAATACAGTACAAGTTCTTATGCAAATGTACACTTAGTTTTTCAACGATAATGTTGAGCAGATCTGACTAGCACTCTTCTTTGTCCCTTCATTTCAAAACATGATTGGTACTTATTAGAAGAAGAAAAAAGTCCATATTTAAAAGAAAAAGTCTACTGGAAAGTTCATTTCTGTCATTATCGTTTAATACTGTCACTTTTGATTTTATGAGTAGTCACTTTTGTTAAAAAGGTGTCCACATTGTGTCTAATGAAAAATTGCCAGGTCAGGCAATACAAAAAAGTAAATCTAAGTACAACAGTAGGCCTACATGTGTACGTATACAAAAACAGTGCACTTGGATTCTTCCCAAAATTATGGACATTTTTTACAAGAAAATGTTTGCAGACATCTCATTTAAATCAATTTAAGACCACTAGACCTAACCAAAAATAAAATTCAACCCAATTCTCTGCATGGGTTTACACAGCATCAGCTCTCAGTATATACACACCCTAGCCTAGTACTTTTAGTAGACAGCCTAGCGTGTGTATTACAATGGGTTTATGTGTGCTTTACCATTGTGCCACATGTGTGCAGTTTCTTCCTTTTATTATCACACTTGCTATTCATAATTTATGTGCTATTTTTTCGAGTGTTATTTCAGTTGAGTGTCTTTGTAGTATCAGTACAAACCATTTTGATTGTATGGAATACACTCAATCCAGTGTATTACACGTAGTTCACGTTTAGGTTACTTCAAAATTAAGAAAATAATTTAAGATGAGTATTTATGACAAATTTAACTTTTTGTGAAATAAAAAAAAAAACATTCAATGAATATTTCACTTAAAGCAAGTTTCATTAAAATCCTACACATTTTGCAGGTTTGTTTTTTTATAACTCTCCGGAAATGTTAAGAGATTTGTTTTGGAAGAATGAAAACAAATCATAATTTCTTAATAATCACAGGGTTTTTTCTCTTCTTTTCTAATAATTTGTAATTTTCTTTGTTGACACTTCAAGTAATCTATAATGTATGGAATTGAGGATCGGAAATCAGATGCAATTCGTGGTAAAACTTCTTTTCTTCAACATAAAAAAAAAAAACATTCCGAAATTCCTGTATAATTAATTCCTGGATGCGTGGACAGAAAATTAGCAGTTCATTTCTGGCCTCAGTCATTTTTGATTTATGTAGATAGTGGTAACTATGGTGTACGAAACTGGACGGAAAGGTCATTTTAATTACTGTACAAATTACATCTATTGTAGGACGAATTAATGTGACAGCAATATAGCGCCACAGACAGCCAAGGCTAGCTTGACATGAGGGATTAATACCAGTGAACATGAAGATTTAATATTGCTGCTCGTTCTAAAACTGTGTTTAATTAAACGGGGGACTTTTTTTCCTCCTCATTCAGTTGTGGCTAAAAAAAAAGCTCATTTAAATGCTGATGACATGTATGCACATTTTTTGTAATTTAGAATATGAGATCATTCCTCTTTGAGTTAATTTTTATGTGTATTTTTCATGAGTTCTACTTTTTGTTGTGACTCTCAGAAATGTAAACAAGAAATAAGGAATTGTAGATTAGGGTACATGAATGTATGACAAATCAATGTTTTATAGATGTACTAGGATATTCATGTTCTCAAACAAAACCATCCGTGAGCTACAAAATAAATAACATTTTAACATTAGCAACTGAGGTGGTCAGGTTTATTTATGAAGAACAGTTTATTTGGCTTTGTCAGGGATTTTGTGCGATTTTAGGCCAAGTGAAAAAAAAAAAAACTTGATCTTTCCCACTCCCCACATGTTTTTTTAAAACTATTCCGCCCCCCAAAAAATATACATACATGTACATAAATAAATAAATACTTCATGCATTTTTATTTCACCTTGGCATTTAAGTTTACCTATATTTAAGACTTGCAAGTTCTACAAGTTCTGGCTCTTTCCTCCTTGAAAGAGATAATCAAAAAAATTAAATTGAAAGGCCCTTTTGAAAACCAGGATGATCAACTCGTGTATTTTTGGCAGATCACAGACAGTCTCAGAACCATTTGTATTATAATATTGAAAGAATCAGTTTTGTAAAAAGTGTGCTTTTTCCTGACCATTACTTGTTGAACTTTTTTTACTGAAGATTTTTTTGACTGGACTAAATGTTAAAAACCAACTACTTGGCGGCATTTATATTTGTCTGTAATGCATCCAGACAGCCCTTTTTGACAATTGAATGCAGCACATTGGTATTTAGGTTGGTAAAAAGGCGTAAGGCCTTCACACAATTTTGGCTTTGGGTATAGTTTTAGCCAGGATTTGGTAAAAGGGTGTCCAAATTTGCTGGAAATTTAAAAACTGGGTACACGTCCAAATTGTTCACTTACAATACATGTGAATGACAGATAAAACAGGGTGTCCAAATTTAAAACGGGGTGTCCAAAATTGAGTACTGGCTAGAACGCAAGCATGCTTCAGTGTTATCATTGTAGCCAGCAGCAACAGCCATAGCCAAAGTCACTTAATGGTCTTAATGGCTAAGAAAAAAAACAATGTTCAGTCTGAAAAAAAGAATACATAATTTAATAATAATTAAAAGTAATACACAAATTTTCAAGTTTATTTCAGAATGGCTCAAAAAGGATATTTCCATTCGACAAAGCTGATGCACATCCTCCGCACCGGGTTGTCCAACGTAAGGCAAAACAGCGCCCTCGGTGGGCGCAGCGAAGTTCCTGAGTGTTGCTTCTTCTTGTTATAAGTATTCCTTCTACGATTCATTGTGGAGACAGTGGTGGTGGCCGCCAGCGTGGTCTTCCAAGCTGAACTAAGAGGGGCTTTGGTAGTGGCAACAAGTGGGTCTGAAGGGGATGCGGTGGTCGGGGTCGGGGTGGTAGCGTTCCCGCTAATGTATGTTCCACTGCTAGCTGTAGCAGCAGCGACATTATTACGTACCCCTAAACAAAGAAGGAAAAAATCAAAGAAAAATTACACACAGTTATGTTTTTGAGTTATTTTTAATCTAAGGCAGTATCATCTTTATTTATTCTTGTGTCTTACGACTCTTACGAGCCACCATTCCATCTTGCTTTCATTTATTACTTAGGTCATTGGTGCATTCTTAGGCCTCTGACTTGCATGTGGGACTGCATTTCACACTCAATACTTGCCATAAGACAACATGGATTGCTCTAATGTAATATCAACCAAATATTTTCATATTCGAAGGTGTATCATTATATATCAAGTTGCAATTTCTTGTTACATTACTAAATTCATCACGTCCACCAAATAAATTGGTCTACTATCAACTAGTGCCGAAGGCAAGGTCCATAACACCTGTCCTAGGTCAGACAGCAAGATACAGAGTCTGTGATTGGCCGGTGTTGTGAGGAATTCAACACCCCTGGCCAACCACTTACCCTGTGAGACAGGATAACTTGATTTGTGCCAATATTTTCACTTGTGACTCGATCGGCGTGTCATACAGTTACATTTGAGGGAATCGGTTTGAAGACAAATATTGAGATGGTTGGAGCTGGATCAGCTGAGACTAAAACTGCCGGACATTTTGGTCTCGATAGGAGTTAGGTTTGTCACATTATGAGGCTAGTGGAAAAATCCAAGGAGTACATATAAGTAAACTATATCAGCCTGAACCACCCCCCCTCCTCCTCCTTTCAAGACCCCGTCCACTATACATTTTTTCAAAGTTTCAATTGAAATTGAAGATTCAAACAAGTTCCTTAGCTGATTCAAGTACAGTTAGCACTATGATACACTTATTAGTGATGAAAAAAAGTGTACAAATTATGATTCTGACGAATGATCCATCCTGTGGTTTTTTTATTGTGGCAAAAGTTAATATCAAATTTTTTGGGGGGATGGGGATGGGGTGGGGAATCGGTTTCACTTTACAAAACAAGACCATTATTCTTATTTTTATATTTGTCTTTACAGTAATAAATCAATCAATTAATTATATATTTCAATAAATATCTTATTTCTTTAAACAGAGTAATTTTACTTATAATTTCACTTTTAAAAAGAAAATATAAATTTTGCAGACTGAATGTTCAAACAATACCCAGGCTAATGTAAGAAATACTAGTAGCTCCCTCCACAAGACTTTCCATTATTGTTTCAAATAAATTTAAAATAGATAGTAACAGACAAAAAGTTTCAGCAAATATTAATATTGATGATTCCTCAATGATGAATAAGTTTAAGATGCAAACATACAGCATCTTTGAAATCTACTGTCTGTGTGTAGTACAGTAGCAATAATCGGTTCTGCATCCCACCCAGCAGCAGACGTGTTGGATTTCGAGCAAATAAAGAATGAGGAAAAAAGAGCAAACAAACCCGTTGTGTAATAAGGGGATTAAAATGTACACCAGCCTTAAAAATCCCACCATTTGGAGCGTAGTAAAATCTACAAAGGGCCATCATGCATGGATAGATCGGCAACAGAACGTGCATTGTCAACCCTCGTCATATCAAAAACACTGCAATTCCTGACATTCACTGTGGCACGCGCCGCGGGTTGCATACAACGTACGTAAAACAACGCCACCACACACAATTCGCCTAAAATACACTGAAAATGGCATTTTAAAAGACAAATTTCAGAGCACACCTAAAGAAGACAACCAAAAACACACACCACGGAAGGCAATAAATATGAAAACAATATTTACCCGTCCGAAAATTATCCATGTTGCTAGTCAATGGGGTGGGTAGGGCATGAATTGGTTGATAAAATTCCGAAGAAAATATTTACAATAAATCCTTAGCGTTGTTCCATGTTTAGTTGTATTATATCGCACGTATATTCACTGTGTGTGTTTTTGCTGTGTGTGTGAATTCAGCATGTTGTGTGTAAATGAATGGAGCTAGCTGTTGAACGTACGTTGCATAGGAACATCCGGGTCTGTTGCTCCATGAGCCATTCCAAGAATACCTGAAATGGATGATGCTGGCTGCTGGGGATGCGATGAGACGGTGACAATGTCAGAGGTCAAGTGTGTTTTATGGAAATTAATCAGTACTGTTGCAGGAGGGTAGAAGTGGTGATGTTGATGAAGATAATTTGGATTGCATTGATTATGATGATGATGACGATGTGCCTGATGATTTTTAGGGTGGCTCTGTCATATCATGGTCATATCATGAAGGTAGATTCTCCATGGTCATATTAATTCACTTTGTTAAAAAAAGTCGTAATTAATTGCTCTTGCTTTGTGGACTGTATGTACAACCATGTACAACAAAGTATGGTGTGAAATTGCATGTATTATATGGTCAAAGCATATAATACATTTTAGTTCGTGTCCAGATGATGTCATCTTCCGAATATTTCATAACGATAAATTTCTGTCTTCGAAATCACACCAAAAGTCTGCTCGCTATTATGTAATCAATAATCACTTCAGACTTTTGTGTTTTCGTGATCCCGATCCCTTGTCTCTCTTATGTTTATTTACACTAATCCTCATTCATTCATGTATCGAATTCATTAATCACCGCTACATCTTCTAACGGGTGATGGTGACACGTACAGGCTATTTGCGGCTTCAACGCTTCCGTGCTGTTTCGTATTCCTGGGAATCTGCTATAAATTATTAGAAAGATCGTGTTAAATCTTCGTAAAAGGATGCATGAAGTGCGCCACCTAGCGTGATTATGGAAGAAGTACTGTCTTGTCTTTGTGGCGGCTACTTGTCATGATGTGTGGCCATGATTTCTGGTAGGATCGAGTCCCAACGAGCATTTACATTTTTATTACATAATTATTTTGATATTCTGGACATAAAATACATTTCTTTGGACGGAAGACTTCTTCATCAGATTTTCTTTTTGTTCGGGTATGAAACGGAATATAGCACATGCATTTTGAGTGTGAGTATCAGCTCGTCCATTTACAAGGGAAATTTACGAAGTACCTGAATGGAAGAATGTGCAAAACCATGAAATAGATTGTTCTTGAAAAGATGGGGAATTTATTTGCTAATTATTGACAAAAAGGGTCCGGGTATGGTAAAGATTATGCCAGCTGTAAATGACATGAAATCGATTGAAACAAAAAGTAAATAAACGGAAAAGGCAAACCAAACAATCCCCACACAATTTATATGAATAAAATGTTTATAATCACATGAGCGAATCATTGGGAAAAGTAAACAATGAAATAAAAACACAAGAATCAAGTTTGGTGCTCGTACGCGGACAAGATGCCCCACCATCCCACACACAGCGCGGACAGTGCACAGCTCGCACGTGTCTTTGTTTTGAAATAGCGCCCTCTTGTGAATTACCAAATTCCAATCCACAAACAGAGAAGAAGCAAAATGGCGGCTGACAGTAAAGCGGAAGACCGAATGAATTTAGCGGCGTTGCAGCAGTGTGATCAGTATATTACGAACATTGTTCAGACGGCTAGTCAAGTAGCCCTCTATACGTTCAATGCAGACGGTAATGAGTGGGTAAGTCTGCAATCAAATTTACGTGATTTATAGTTGTTTTGGTTTTGTTGTGATTGAACAAAATGAACGCTGTGTTACTTACTGTGTGTAGCCATGATGATGTAGCAATAGTTCCGACCATGTAACGTGTACACTACGCGTGTAGTGTGTGCTGTGTCATGTGTGTGCATGTGTGTTTTGTACAGACACTATACTAGTACAGTACAACTTAGTAATGCGGTTGGAGTCCAAAGGCACGCTGCTAAAATTTATGCAGTCACTGCAGTTGTTGTAGCCGTGCATTTACATGATGGGCATGATGGGAACAATTTCTGTATCCGGCAGCCACTTTATCACTCATTGACAATAATCATTGTTACAAAAAAAGCAATCTCATTTTTCATTTTTTGAGAAAAAAAGATACTATTTTATTTCATATTGAATGAAAAAGTGGCGGCCGGAAATGGAAATTTATCAAAAATGTTTGTATCCGACTGCCACTTTTTCACTCATATAGTCATTGTTACCAAAAGCTATATCTCAATTGAGTATTTTTTGAGATACTACTTCTAGAACTATAAGTGATAGTTCTTGGCGTGATATCCCAACATGGGACTTTGCCGAGTATACAAGTAGAAGTAGAAGTAGAAGATAAGGCTCCCGTGAGCCTTATACATTGTATAGGAGTCACACATTTTGGGCCTCCGTAACGCTTTGTTTTCAAAATGGTCATTGATAGTTCAACATTTTTTGGTCTTATAGCCAGCACTAACTTCAGTTTCCTTTGTACTACTCACCTAAAACTTTCTCAACACACTTCACATATTTCACAATGCTAGCACAACTGTTGCTGAATTACATGCAAAAAACCCCCTCAAAAAATTAAATTTCTTACTCAATACTCAGGCTGTTGTGCTGTCAACAATACACACTCAACGCTTAAACCCAAATGCGCAGACCAACCATTCTGTGAAAGGGGTGTTACAAGAGGCTTCCAGAGGACATCGCATTGTCTTTATTTGTGTGCTAAGCTTGGTGAACAGCGGTGTCTGTGCGCCGCGATGAAATGAGGCAAGGTGTTTCGTAACACCCCTTTCACGGAGTGGTTGGTCCGCGCATTCGGGTTTCCCAAATGACAAAAAAGACATGACAAAATAGCAGGAAAACCTAGGATTATTGCAGCTTAAATCTGTGTAATTTCAGGCCTGACATGCCTGATGTTAGAATGCAAACATATGAATATTCAGAGACGATTTCAAAACCAGTTTTATCGGAATAGAAATGAATGTCTTTGGAAGGTGCTTTAAAATTAAAGAATTTTGATAATATTCCTTGTCACTAACCTACGTGTAGCAACTTGTGTCGGGACTGATTGGTTTGCCAGCTTGCTTCCTTTAAAGGCAGGGTATACTTTTGGTAATTGTCAAAGACAGTATCCTCACTTGGTGTATCCCAACATATGCATAAAATAACAAACCTGGGGAAATTTGGGCTAAATTGGTCATCAAAGATGCAACAAAATAATGAAGGGAAAAAACCCACCCTTGTTGCCTACATGTATGCATAGAATTGTGTGTTTTCAGATGCCTGAGAAAGGCTTCTTATGCCTGAGTCTCAAATTTAAATTCTGAGGTGAACAATTAACGCTTTTTTTAAACTACATTACTTCAACAAAGTATACATAATAAATCACATAAGAGAACTAATGAATTTTGAGTCTCTTCTTGAAAAGGTTCACATTTGGGGAAGTTTTGGTGTCTATAAGGAGGTCATTCTATAACATTGGTGCCAAACTGGAAAATGCACAACGGCCATATGAGTTTATAGTTTTAACTTTATTTCACTAGCTAGCCAGACCATTTAGCTTGACCAAAACAAATATTCTTAATTCTTGGCTGTAGAAAACCTAAATATTACATGTAGTTCAGTGTTCAAATTGTTTACCTTTTATGACTATCTTTTTTTCCCCCAGGAAAAGACAGACATAGAAGGAAGCCTGTTTGTCTACGCAAGGTAAGACATACAATTTAGAAAAGTATTGGGATATGTTTTTATAGGGTTGTGCATCTGAATGTATTTTCCTCAACGGTTAAATGAAACAGGTGATTTTCGTTTAACCGTTCAGCTGTTTCTACCGATTCCAATCCGAACTATGAGCCCACCTGTGGAAGGAGCAGATGTGGACACACTTTGCAGGATGGATCAGGATTAAAATTAGAACACTATACCCATTCTTAACAGTCACAAAACCACAAACCACAATTGTGTGTAAAATTGTATAAGAAGATTTAAAACAATGTTTATTTTGTGGGGGATTAAGGTAAGACAGTTCTTCCACCAACAAAAGGGATGTCAACCATTCTTATTCCTGGATAGCATTTGGGGCTGACCTTTGAAAAGAAAAGGAAGGTTTTTGTTGTGTTGTTTTTTCACTGTGGCTCTGTTTAACCTGTTAAGGTAATTTAGAAATGGATGTTAACGGTTTTTTTATGGTTAAACGGTTAAAAACGTCCCCACCCTACATTTATATTCTTAACCTTATTTAAGCAAGTTCATTTGTATGTAACAAGCTTATAATGAATGTGATTTTAAGAAATACTATGAAGGTCGCACATCACAGGGCCACATTAACAACCATTTAAGGTGGGGGGCTACAGAAGTAAGTGGATGTGAAAAGGAACATGAACAGTCAACTCTCGTTAATACGGTTCAGGACCGGCAATAAAACCCACCTTAGTATCAACCAGTATCTCGCAGTCAACTCTCGTTAATACGGTTCAGGACCGGCAATAAAACCCACCTTAGTATCAACCAGTATCTCGCAGTCAACTCTCGTTAATACAGTTCAGGACTGGCAAACAAAATTCCTCGTATCAACCAGTTATCTCGCAGTCAACTCTCATTAATATGGTTCAGGACCGGCAAAAATAAACTTGTATCGTACGTGTAATTCCCAGATTGTCATAACTCTTTCAGTGCCCAGCTTTTTGAGGTTTTTTCAAAATTCTGTATTGCCTTGGCACATCCCAAAGTCAACAGTATTTCTTGAGTGATAATGCCCTCTCGTGATAACATGTGTTGTTTGTACATGTATGATTGATGACACTTTTTGAGTACATAATAAAGATCGAACTGGGTTTTTTTCATTGTTGTTATTTTTGTTTTTTTGAATTTCGTCATTGATGCAAGAAAACTACATACAGTCAATTAAAATAAGATGAAACTGTAATTGTGATGCAAGACAATTCTCTGATGAAAGCGCCCTCATGCGGTTAAAAATATGGTCAATTCCTCCAGTGCCAAAGTGGAGGATTTAGAAGGATTTTGGGTCAGCAGGCCCATGTAACCATTGCTTATCACAGGGTCAGGCACTCCAATCTTATCCAAGTCCAAACAACTTGGTGTGGAGTGACAGAAGAGGAAAAGAAAGAATTTGGGCCTCACTCTAGCCAAACTGTCGAGGCTGTAATCAACTTTTGAGTTTTTAAATGTTATTGGTATACAGAATGTTGTTTTCCGTTATTTCCCCCCCCTCCCCAGTCATGAAAAAAGAATCAACTGGGTAATAAAAGGTAAAAATTAAGGATCAATCTAAAGCACCTCATCTTCATCCACCTTTAAATCAACCTCTCTGGGGAGGACAGGACTTAGCCAAGAAGAATCAAGACTTTAAACCTCAAATGAACGAGTCTGTAACCCTCGGTTGAACCCGCCATGTTTTTTTTGTGTTCACTTCACACACTTAGGTGGTACTCATTATAAGGGAACTAGACTGACATAAGGAAAGTGGGACAGGTGAACAAATTCATGCTCAGGGTTAAAATTCCAGACATGTATTCAGTCAATCAAGATAAAGTAAATAGCGCCCTCTGTTGGTCATTATTGTGTTAAGCTTCAACATGCACACAAATTGAGTTGGAGACTTCTGCATGCAAGGTGTCAGCAGACAATTTCCATTGTTTATGTAATTTGGATTCTACCTGGCAAGTCTGCTGCCATCTAGTGTCACCGAATGGAAACCCGCTTTTTTTCAAGAATTTTGTAGGTACATGATAACATGTAGTTGTAATGTCTCGAAATTTGATACAAAACAACTGGTATTGTTTTGTGGCTTTATACAAGTTTGAATTTTCATAAGTGTGTTATTGATTTGATTACAAAGATAAAAGGTACTTTTGTACAATGTACATTATGTGAACACGCACACGCATATTTACATATTGGCGTGTCGTGACCGAGCGGTTAAGAGCAACGGACTCAAGCTGTGGTGTTTGTGATCAGCAGAGTGCGGGTTCGAGTCCCGGTCGTGGCACTTGCATCCTTCAGCAAGATACTTTTACCATAATTGCTTTGTGCTTTGGATGGGATATTAAGCCGTAGGTCACGTGTACTAGGATTGTTAGTGCACGTAAAAGAACCCAGAACCAGTAGAAGTTAACCTACACACCCTTGTTTACAGGTTTCCTCAGGCTTGTGAGCTACAGTGTTTATAAGTTCACTTACGAGGCATCCTTGATTTCATTACCAGAAATAAAAATACAAATAATTATAGTAATTCACCTGCTGATAGATCTTGGTTGTGCCATTTTCGGAGTCAGATTCACAGTGTGATTCTGTGTGGTTTGAGACGCTCCCATATCGTTACATGCAATTTGACTCCCAAAATGGCAGACCCGGACAGACAGAAGCTGTGTGTGATGTTAGTTTAAGGGGTCTATACTGTACAAAGATGTACAGACATTATGTACAACTATGAACACGCGTGTCCTTGTACAAAATGCCTTGAATTCAAGGTTGGGGGAGTATTTTTTCAACGATTAAAATTCTACTTATTTAGCGTTACATAATGAACATCTAGGGAGCCAATTTCTACTTGAAGTACACATGTACAGTTTGGAAATGGCAGGCATGATGTTCTTCCTACTTCAGTCTGATTTCCAGGTTTTTTTTGCCCTTGAAAAAACGGAAAAATTATGGTTGAATAGCCTGAAAAGTCTATTGAATTCTACTGAAGCCTTCAACATTATGTACATGTAGGTCAGCCATTGTACCCAATAAAATTTTCCTACTTTTTCCCAAGAACCAAATATCATGCCTGAAATGGATAATTTTGCAGTTGGCCAAATATAAGGAGAAGAAATACTCACTTTACAACAACAACCGAAAACAAAACATTGCAAGAAAAAAGAAAATTTATGAAAAGAGAGAAAATAGAAATTGGTGTAACTAAACCAATATTAAAGATTGACATTTAAAAAAAAAATAGAATTTTTTTAAAATGTAAATTCTTTGCACCTGTTTTCGTATTATTTATTTATTTGTCTACTTATTTCGTAAAGAGTTACCTGTATACTGAACTTCATCTTTAATTTAAAGAGACTGAACCTTGAAATCAAATTCGGTTAACATGTTGTGCAAATAATACTAATAAAATTAATAATAAAAATAACTAGTTCTTGTTTTAGCGCATTTTACAATAAGGTTTCAATGTGCTTTACATTAAAATAAACACAAGTACCTTGATCCACATTAAATGTATTCAATTTGAATATAATTTTTGGGACCACATGACCAGGGGGGGGAGGCCTTCCATCAGACCTCAAATAAACAAAGAATCTGAGAATGAACAAATCGCACTTTTCTTCAAATTAAAATACCTTATTGGTACTCAGGTATGCACCAAAGCATAGCTGAAAGTACAGTATATTTGTTTGTTCGGCCGGAATGAAAACCATTAGAGTGAGGTGATACCAAAAGTGAGGAAAAACCTGTTTTCAAGACACTACTCTCGGCACCCACTGCTTCTCTCCTATTGTTCCAACTTCCCCATTTGTTCCTTTGTATCTAAACTAGTTCAGGATAGCATATCAGCATATATTTGACATCATCAAAAGAATGTAAAAATCTGAGAGGTGACTTTTTGCTGTTGTTGAGTGACGGCAGCATGCGTGGGTAGGGTAGTGGAACGTTTTAGGGAAAAGAGAAAGGGTGTGCGTATTGGAATCGATCTAACGGAGTGTTCCGGCTGTGTCAGTCGTGACTGTGGTTTAATGTCAACTGAGATGACATTAACACGATACATGTAACTCCCCACTCCCGGTCAAACGCAGCGGCAGGCAAGCTTTCAATGTTCAAATCAGGCGCACGCTGTGTCTTTAGTTAAGTAATTAACCCGTCAATTATGGGAATAGGTCGTGAAATTAATTCCAGTGTGAACTGGAAAAACGAGCTGGAGGGCATAGCACAAATTTATCGCTGACCTGTACACATTTTGATAAGCAGTCAGTGTTCTTTTGTAACAAGTGCTGTTTATCTATGACAGAAATTTTGTATAAAAAAAATGCAAACTATAAATTCGTCGGGTGCCTGGCAGAAGAGCGTAAGGCTCTACGCCCTTCTTCCAGGCACACAAAGTTCTTTTTGTCCCAACAACAAAATGTAGGAAGCAATCAAAATGGCTCCCGCGAAAAAAAGAATGGCACATTTGTTTTGCTAGAATCACCTCAAAGACATGTTTTCCAATTCCCATGCAGAATTTAACCTTTCTGTAATGACTCATGAATGAATGGCAGAATAAACCAATCAAACTTTCTCGCTCAGTTTTCTTGAGACTTAATTTTGCACATTAATTCCGGTTATACTTTTGTTATGCCCTTCTTTCGCACACCTCGAGTTCCTGTTTAGAAAATTTGTCAAATAATCAGTTGGTATGTCCTACTTTGATTAAATTAAGAGTTGAGAAGGAACGGAGTGATATTTTGTGAAGTTCCGTTTGATGGAATTAGAATCTGAGGTTGTTTTCAACGTTCTATGATGTTTCTTTTGAATCCCTATTTTGGTGGTGGGGTTTTGTTAATGAGAACTTCCTTTGTATGAAAATCTTAACAATACAGGCATTATCAGGGTAGGTTCTCCCCAGTTTTTTTTCAAAACTGTTGGGCATTCTGGGCCAAAATTTTGGGATTTTTGCCGAAGCGCACTGAATTGAAACAAGGAATTTGCTACTTGGTGTTTTTCTTGGTTTTCAAAGCCCTACCGTGCAATCTGGAGCATTCTATATGGTTGTTTTTTGGGGTTTTGGTTTTTTTTTTTGCGTATCGCCGAAATTTGCGCGTATCGGCACGCAATTTGCGCGTATTGGCACGCAATTCGCGTGTATCGGCCCGATATGCTAGCTGATTATATTCTTCCTTCTTTAATCTGTATTCTGTTTAAGCCCTCGGAAAGATCAGCAAAATATTACCAGAAGAATCAGCCCTTGTAGTCATCAAATTTTCCTACTTGTTTCCCGAGGGCCAACTTTCATGCCTGATAAAAGCTAGATAACCCGTACTCTAAATTCACATTATTATTTGTTTGTGTAAGCCTAATACAAGAATAGATGTTTGCACTATATCCAATAAACTAAGAAATCTGCTTGACTGTATACTGGCTTCCTGTTAATGGCTCGTAAATTAATTTAACATCTTTAAATTTCACGAGATCTCACTAATAAAAAAAAACACTGTAAACTATGCATTCATCAAGATTCACTTGAAGTCCCCTAATGAGACAGTTAAGAGACCTTTATTTCTCCTTTTTTCCCCTTTTTCTTCTTTTAATAATCTCCAGTCTCCGCTGAAATCTTTCACCATAAGACTTATGAAAACATATTGACAAGAAATCCCTACGGTACCAGCTGATATGATATTACGGAGCCAGTAAGGCCACATATATTGTTGTTGTTGTTGATCGTCCATTTTTTTAGGGGGAAGGGGGAGGGAGGGCGGTTTTTAAATTTTTAAATTGATTTGTTTAATTAGTTTTGTTGAAATAAAGAATAGAAATCATCACAATCACTATAAAACAGAGGGTTTGTGTGTTTTTGATGTTTCAATTGTTTTGTTAAACCCATTTAACTCCTAGATGACATTTTTTGTAAACATTTTCAAAAAACAAGAACGCAGTGCAGCCGAAGTCAATATTTGAAGAATTGTTCTTGCTTTGCCAACATGAATAAAAACCTTCTTCAAACATCTTTTCAAACCTCCGATGCAGAATGGAGCCAAATTTGATTGAACAGATCATTAAAAAAGATCGTTTTTATATGATTTTTTTTTTAAATAAATAAAAAAGGTTTTGTTTTTTTCAATTGGTCGGGCGGGACAATCAACAATTTTTTTGTTTTATGTGGCCTAATACAGGCATTAGCGGTACTATCAGAAGAGTGTAAGTCAGCTTTAAGCCCTCTCTAGTGTAGCGGATACATAATCCTGTCGTGTACCCGCTGTTTGCGTGGTACCGCAGCTTGCCATTTGATAAGCCGTTCCTGGAGTTGATACTGGACATTAAGGCAAAGTGCATGTCCTCTTACGCTGATCTTAAAGAGTGGAGAGGACAGAGGCCTCTGAAATCAATCTGAATGGCGTAGCGTCCGCCGGTGGAGCACTGTTAACTTGAAGGGAGCTAGGGCTTGTCATGGCAACTCATATTTGTTATTGATTCCCCTTTTTCTGTGTCCGCCCCCCCTGTTCTTTCTTCTTGCCTCAATTTAATACTTGAAAACCAAATTGAGCTGTGAATGTCAGACACAAATTGTACGAGAATACTGCTGCTTGTAAAATCTGATTTTGGCACGGACGATATTATACTTTGAGTCATAGCCTTAAGGTACCAACGTTAAACAGTGTGCGCAGCGAACAATTGTGTAGAGGTTAGATACAGTGAAATTTGAAGCTGAGATTGGGTGCGTTATTTCTCTCCATTTTCCATTTAAATGCAAGATTGGCAGGCATTGGAAGAATAAATGCTCTCTGGTAATCTGTAGTGTTACCACTGCTAAGTACCAAGACTTGTCGATTATTAATACCATAGTGAAAGCTTCACAAAGAAACCACTAGTGACAATTAATTGTATCTGTTGAATGCTATTTCATAAATACCTGGGACAGTTTATTCATTCTGATTGGTCGAGAGGACATCATGAGGAACGCACGTTTGGGCATGATACGCACCCTTCCATTTTGGGAATCAAACTGTACGCAAGAATCATAGAGTTGACTCCCTTACATCCTAAACTAGAAGGGCGCACATCTTATTAGAACGTGCGTTCCGCGTTGTGCAATGGGTCTAGAAATTTAACGCAGAATCAAAGTGAGCTGCTAACGACCAAAGGTGCAAAACTGTCCTATTTGTTCTCAACTTTTTACAGGCTTTTGTCTACATTTTCAAGGGGAAGATATTTATGAATGGGAATCAAAGTGTGTTGAATCGGTTTTAAACTAGTGGTTTAAACCCGCGAGGCCCGGTTCTTGATAATTTTACCGAGATGAAGTCGAGGTAAAATTATCCTTTATTGGTGAAGCTGGAATCCTCATCAGGGCTCGAATTTAGGGGAAAAAATCCACAAGACCGCAAGGCTTGTAGGTTACAATATTTACTGGACCAGCATTTATTTTACAAGACCAGAATGTAATGAGAGAGAACTTTCTACACAGTTTAAAATGTACATGATGTAAACTGTTTCTTTTTGAACAAGCACTAAGAAAATATCTCATTCATTTTGTCTCATGGTATCAAGTATGCTTTCCATACTCAACAGTCAACATAATTGAAAGAGGTACTTTTTAAGTCAATTGAAATACACAAGACCACTGGACTTGTCCTGTCCTGAGTTTACTGGCCAGAGGCTAAAAATCACTGGCCTCGGGCCTGTGGTCCAGTGTTAATTTCGAGCCCTGCTCATGAAGTGTTTTATTTCTGCTACTATGTGTGTGTCTTTCTCTGTCACTGCAAGCTTTGAATGATGTAAGCTGCGATGATGTAACTTTGGCATTATCATCAAGTGTTTAAAGTTAATTAAAATAATCCTGATTAAATGCTTTTTGGTAATTAACTAGTGATCAGTCGATTATTTTTAATTGGCAGTCTTGATCGTACATTATGAATGAATTCCTCTTGTAAAGGCATGCTGCTATTTTCAGCTGCAATTTAAAAAGAAAGTCAATATTGCAAAAGGGTACAGAAACATTACATTTAAACTCCATGGGCATTTTTTATTTTTTGGGGGAGATGGGAAAGGGATTTTTTAATTTGCTTTTTTTCTTAGTTTTGCAGTCTTTAATACATTTTATGAAACTCATTTTCAATGATAATAATATAAAATGCATTGCATTTATATGGCACCTTATGTGAAATACCCCCAAAGCGTCTCACAATAAAAACTATATTATTTAGGGAATAGAAATACTTTTAAAAAGATATCTTTAAAACTACTTTAAGTGTACAGATATTAGCAACCAAGTACTTGAACAGAGAAGCAAACTAAAAATGGACGAAGAAAACAAGTGGAAAAATATTAAAAGCAAACAAAAACATTGAAAAAGATCAGGAAGATTTCATAGTATTTGGTACAATAACACTATTGGGATTGAAATACGTACATGTACTGTACACAATGTGTACTCATGCTCTCTTGATCTAAAGTGAAAATGAAACATATGAGTTTGTTTCATTTAACAAATGAATTTTGCATTATAATATGTTATTTATCAAGCTTCTTCCCACGTACTGCCTATTTAATAATTCACTACCTGTATCCTGCCTCCCTGCCTCTTATAAACCTGTCCCAATTCTGACGCAATATCAGCGGTCATCTTTCTACCTTTCGATTTCCTTTTCTTTTGTCTCCTTGGGTGTCCTGTTTTACGGCCTTGTGATTGTTAACTTTCGTTACAAAAAATATATATAAATAAACTAGTAGGGGAGATGGCCTTAGCTTTCGATCCAGACCGGACCTTCGTAAACAAGCACAAACAAAAACATCCATTTTGTAGCAAAAGAGGAGCAAAGGATTATGGGAAGGCATCCAGAAAAAAGCGTGAAAATTATAGCCAATCAAAGTTATTAATTTACAAACAATGGGGTGGCTAGGAACCAATCAGAGTAAAGTAGTGAGGACAAAGGGATGGTCAATGTGAAAGGGTGGATTACTGGACCTGTTTCTTAGTTTCCCTCGAATGATATAAACTATTTTGGGAAAGTAGGTTTTTTTTCTTTGTGGAGCTACCTGTTTGTATTGCATGGGAAGTCGTTCCTTGTAAAGTTCCAAGAATGGAATAGCCATAATCCAGAATGATTTAAAAGAACAGTTCCAGATCCAATCCCAAAAATGACCATTCAGATTCAGCTATTTGGTCAACTGCTAATTTACATTGGTTACCATTGTTCTATCTTCTCTCTTTAAACCAATCCCAAATCACCGCGGACGTAGAATTAACATTTACATCTCAAGTCTTGTTTTCCCATGCCATTCCCGCATTGAGCATCAAAACAAAAATATAATTTAGAAAATCTGTAATCAAAACAGACGGCTCAGTAATATGTGATTAGCGTCCCGGCGGTGTTTTTCTGGATTCAGACCGTTGTCTCAACATGAAGTGCAGACTGAGACAAGACCGGTGACTCTCTCTGTTTAATACCATGGCATACTTGCATAAATTAACAAGGTTGACTTTCCTCAAGGACCAATCAATTGGCCAAACAGTTATTGTTCATACTACCATGTATTTTGTTTCTTCATGAAAAACCAAGTGGACGGTAGGCAATGTGTGTTTACTGACTGATTAATAATGATGCGTTTGTATATCGTACTAACGTACGCTGTAATGCAGTAATAGAGTTATTTTTTGCTGTACGTACATTTTGATTCGGCATAGGTTTTTTTTTTATTCCGGCGTTAAATTAATTATTTATAGTCATGGAAAATTTGTGTAAGGCACCAAGCCCTTCATCAAAGGGTTGCAGAACATTTATGTGTATGTTATTTTAGTACTTCATTTCATAACAACAAAAATTGTTAAGGAAGAAAAAAAAGTAGAAATTCTAATGAGTTTAATAAACTTGTGAGTACCCCAAAAGAAGCATAATTCAATTGTGAAAAGTGATGATTTGTATTTTACTGCGTTCTTTTGGGAATTGGATAACTGTTCACTGTCAATCCCCAAACCTGCTATAAAACATATCCATGAAATTTTTATGTGGCATCTCAAAAATTAGCTGGGGAACAAGTCACAAATGATGATCCTTTGCGTGACATGATGCCGGATCACTCATTTCTCGGCACTTTTGGCTGCTGCCCCAGGGTTCTCTGCAGGAAATTCAAAACCAGGGGAATTTTGGACCCAACGTTTGCAAGTTTGGCCTTGGCACGCTGAATTGAAATGAGTTCCTTAGAATATTTCTTTTACTTGATGTTTATGTGTGGTTTTAAAAGCTCTACTGTGCAATCTGGAGGATTTTAAATCTTTTTGTGCAGGGGGGGGGGGGCTCTTTTTTTAAATTAAAAAAAATGTATGCAAATAAAACTTTAATTTTTTTTGTTTTTTTTTTGTTCCTTGGGCGTATTGCTATTGGCCTGCAATTCGTATGCGAGAAAATATTTCAATAATATCTTGAATGAAGCCCTGGAACCTCATCTTCATGTTTCATTGTATAGCTGTACTTTTGGGCATAATTTATGTCCCTGCATATATCAGCAAATTTCTCCAAAACTTCTAGAAAGGAGACTAGTACCAAGTCTTCATATAGGCACATTACTAATAATACAATGAAATAAAAACAGACTCTACATTTTTGCAATTTTTTCCAAAAACGCATTTCTTTTAACCCCTGAAAGGTAAATGGATGTGAATCAGAAGGAAAGGAAATTGCTAAAAAAGTACCTGGCCAAAGCTTCTAAACATTCTAGAAAGGAGACTAGTACCAAATCTTCATATAGGCACATTACTAATAATACAATGAAATAAACAGACTCTACATTTTTGCAATTTTTTCCAATTTTTTTAACCCCTGAAAGGTAAATGGATGTGAATCACAAGGAAAGGAAATTGCTAAAAAAGTACCTGAGGCTGTTGAGGTTTGCATGTATGTCAACATTTCCAGTGCACTCTGTGAAACAAACATGTCACACAACCAGTAATTTTTGTTCAGTCATACACAGGTAATGTCATTGATTGATTGTACCCAAAGTACAGTGAACTTTTGGGGGGTTTATTCCATAAAAAATTCAGCTGCCACTCTTTTAAGCACATCACGGAAAATTTTGACTGGATAAAAATCGACAAAAGAATATTTCAAACTGTGTACAATACATCAGGCCGTGTCAGAATGGGCGGCTAAGGTTGTTGCTATGGGTGTCCTGTGCTTCAATGTATATTCTTTAATACCCCGGACAGTTTCGCGATTCTGATTGGTCAAGAGCACGTCACGTGGGGGTGTTTAAACGGACGGTATAACACCGGCTAGAAGTGTTTAAACACGGCTGGCTTCCCGTGATGGGCGCGCACGCTCATTGCGCCAATTTACTTACGCGGAACGCAGTATACAAAGCTATTACTATACCCGCGCGTACACACAAACCAACGCGCACAAAACAGAATTTACAAAAGTTTTTGAAAATGTACAAACTTCGAAAATTCGCTCAAACAGATTGTCTCAGATTGTCTATAAAAGGCTTACTTGTAATTTTTTTAATCGCTTTTTAACAAAAGGGCATTTATGAATGGCAATAAAAGAGTAGGGACTCGTTCTTAAACGACCGTTTAAAACCTTGCAGGGGCGTGGCCATGCGATAAAGGCCCTCGCCTTCGGCTCGGGCCTTTATCGCACGGCCACGACCCTGCCGGTTTTAAACGGCCGTTTAAGAACTCGTCGCTACCCTTTTATTCCCTTATTCAAAACCACTTGATAAAGCTGCAGCCACAGCGGCTAGTTCGGAATCAACCTTAGGCTGATTTTATAAATATTTTGATATTGAATAGTACATCGGGTAACATATGTTTACATGTGTGTGGATGAAGAAGATTTGTCATCTTCCTTAGCTCTGAAGTATTCACTTCTGCTCAAATTGGTACATGTACATTGTACATACATATGTACAGCCCTTGCCCGTTGCCCTATAGAGGTTTTACAGTCACGTGATGTTATGACGTGACTCTGTGTTTGAGACGCCATATTGCCGGTCAATGACCAGCGGCAAGATCCTAACCCTGACCGGCAAGATGGCTGCCGTTGCGGTAGGCGGGGCTATAGTGACGTCAGCTGTAAAACCTCTATAGCACGTGTCAATGGGTAATTGTCAAAGATCAGCATCCACACTTGATGTCACCCAACATTATACATGAAATAACAAACCTGTGAAAGTTTAAGCTCAATCGTTCGTTGAAGTCACAAGAAAAAGGTGGAAAAAAACCTTACATTTTTTCACTGTTTTCAAACATTGAGTTCTGGACTTGCAAGATCAAAACTAATTGTTTTACTCATTTCTCAAGAACTATTGCATTTCAAGCAAAAGTATTTCAAGGGAAGTTTCCCACCATGAGCATCTTTATATTATGTAAGTTATGTGCAAATTACTCTTACCAATGTTATGCATACACTCTAAGCTTTTTGTAAAGTGGCCCACCGGGCAAGTAAACTGCGCGTTTGACTTGCCCCCAGGAAGTTTTAGTAGCCCAGGTTTCAAACATGTATTGTCATAAACGTATCTTTCTGATGCATTAACGATAGCGATCACAACCAGTTTAATGGTCAAAATGAAGTTACATTCACACACTCAAAACTCAAAGACAAATTAACACATTTAAAAATGGTGTATTATTCACATCTGATAAAGAAGAAATATGAGCATTTTAAAAACAAGTAGGTTGCACAGTTTTTAGTAGCCCACAGGGCAAGTTCAGAAGTGGTGTTCCCGTTGCATTTTCTTTACTAGAAAATGTATGCGGGAGGCCTGAACCCTGATGTATGTACTGTATTGGCTGAAAATGATTTCATTTTGTAGTGGTTCGCCAATTTAATCAGTGCTATAATACATTGTCCAGTGTTTATTGAAAACCACGGCAACTCTGAGAGACCATGTCTCCTACAGTTTACATTCAGGTACAAGCCTTGGAGGTTTTTAAATTGAGGAATTGTTTTATTTTATTACCTCGAGGACATCAATATCAATGAAATTTGCCGATATTTCTGGACTGTTTTTTTTGTGTGTGACAGGACCTGATTGTCCTGGTGATGAAGATGTAATCATTGTTCTGGACCTCTTCTATTAAATCAGTCTTCGTTTGAGAAAAAAGTACCCACCACAAGCAGGCCGGGTCATTTGATCGATTTTTTTTTTCAGTGCCAAATACTTTAGGCCAAGTAAAACAAATAACATGTTGCTCGTCCGGACTTTTTAAAACTTATTGTTTGTTATTTTCAATTTTTTAATTATTTTTTCCAAGTTGGATTACATGTCTAAGATGGCCGCCATAACATATTTGAAGATGGTTTTATGGTTTATGAGCATGTTCTGTTTGTCCTCAAGGTTGAGAAAACATAAGCCTAGTTTTGGCGAGATCTGGTTTCAAAAAAGAGCTGTATAGGCAGGCAAACGTGAAGGGCAAAGAAAAAGGTTTTGAAAATGAAGATTTTCTCTTGATTGTGTTGTGGAAATAGTATTTTTTGTAGGCCTACGTCCTTGCTCTATGATGCGAGAAAGATGATGAAATTGCTCAATAAAAATGAAGGATGCACTTGTAAATAGAGTTATGGCTCCGATGTTTTTTTGTTAAATTAGTAGCCTCTTTTTTTTCTTCTTTTATTTTTAAATATATAACTAAATAACAAATAACCCCAAAAAAGGATGCGGCGTCCAAAATCGGAGTGGGCGGGAATGAGCAGCATGTTATTTATTTTACTTAGCCTTATACTATTTCGATTTGGGATGGAGAGATGTTTCAAAAACAGAAATAACTAGCAAAACATCTTCAGTTATTTATGTAGAAAATTATGATTTGTCCTCCTTTTGACTGAGCATCCAACTGAATTACATTTATTTTCTTATAAAGAAAGAGAACCCAGCAGCGTATGTGGAGAGCTTTTAAAATGTACTCTAGACCTAATAATTTTGATAAATTTTGCCCCTTCATGGCCACTTCCCCTTAATGATTAAAGCACTGCATGTTAGAAAGAAAAAAACCTCTGATCTTAGAAACAGTTAAAGATTTTTAAGAAACCAGCAAGTATTCTGGGAAAATGGGAAGTTGTACATAATTTATAATTTTACCAGAATTTGTTTCAAGCCAAAATTTGAGACCACATAAAACCAGCTTTTTGCTACCCCAATATACAGGTAGCCGTTTTTTAGTTTTCATGAATACAATTTCTATGATATACAAAAAGTCTTGTTCCCAATATACAGATAGTATTTTTTTGTTATCATAAATGCAAATTTCGATGATATAAGTCTTGTTCCCAATGTACAGGTAGCATTTTTTAGTTATCATGAATACAAATTTCCATTACAAAAAGAGGATTCCAGACTATTTCCTTACCCCGTCGCTTCAATTCATTGATACGGATGAGAGAAAAACAGTTGTGCCTCGATAAAGGTTAATGAGTCAACTGTTAGATCGTACTTTGCCAACAAAAACCCACGTTCCTCGTTGTAGACAATGGTGTATCTATAGACCTTTTAATTCACTGAGAGAGTGAGGTGTGGAGGAATAGAGGATGACAAGGTAGTAGGATTACAAGGAGATGGGTATCCTCTTCATCAGTGATGAAAGGAACAAATGAATGTCAAGAGATTGCAACGGGATCCATCTCGAGTGATGACAACTCAATTGCTTCTGATAGATCATCACCTGCATCCACTAAATCTGTCGCCGACGAGTATTTATGAAAAAAAGAAGAAAATCCGCTCGGAGTCTATAATATCAGTCCACCCCCGTATATGGACGAGTTGATTAATAGTAGACAAATTTGAAAGGTAAGACAGAATCCTCGACATTTAGATGACATTTCCATGTGAACTTTTCGGGGGAGAAATCCGATGTAACATTACTGGCAGGATGTCTTTTATCATCACAATTTGGATCTAACTTTGGAGAAGTCAACCCATCTGTAGAGCGGATTCGGACGAGACCTCTTAGCGGAATAAAAAAATACTCAATTCAAATGTTTAGACTTAAGAGTGTCTGTTCACACCTTAGGGATGTTGGCAGTACTGCGGCATCTTAATGTTCTCTTTGAATCAAGACGAGGAGTTGTTGGCCATACTCCATGCTTTCACTGTTCTGTCAATTGTGTGGCTGTATGCACTGGGACTCAACAGACCTGTCCAGGATTGATCTTGCAATTGTTCGCCTCGCAGAAGAAATCAAGAATGTCCATTAAACAAATTGTAATGTAGCCAAGTTGTGTATTGGAGAGAATTTATTTTGAATTTGGTTAGTCCTGTTAATCCATACTTCATTTTAAAAATAAAAAACATAATTTTGGACTGTTTCCACTTACAGGAAAAAGTTGAACAATAATCAGCTTTAATTTGTGTAACTTGGACGCTGAATAGCTATGAAATTATTTGTTGATTTGTTTTCATTCCCAAGTATTCAAAATTGTTCCTTGTCCAGATTATTATTCACAATATCAGACATAAACAGGGGCAAGTTAACTTAACGTTGAATAGCTACGAAATTATTTGTTGATTTGTTTTCATTCCCAAGTATTCAAAACTGTTCCTTGTCCAGATTATTATTCACAATATCGGACATAAACAGGGGCAAGTAAAGTGGGCAAGAGATTAATAATCTAGACCAAGGAATTGCTGATGTCACTCACGATGCTTTTGCCAATGAATTTTAATGACGGGTGACCAGGGGGGCCTGTTGAACGGCATAATTGTGTTGTCGGAGAAAGGTTTCATTTTAGTAGAAATGCATTTATCTCCCGAGGCTGCCACTGAGACTGGCCACGCTGTATGACTGTCAGAGCCATTCTTTGTTTTGATTAGTATTTTTCTCCGTGTGGAATTTACACATTGGATAATTGCGTTACTTTGGTGATTGGGTTTTATTGATTTAAAATGCCCCTTAAAGTGCATTACTGGAATTGGGTTGTGCCTAATTGAGGAAAGATAAGCTCAACAACATGGGTGGTTTTCTTTTTATTAAATATTTATTAAGGGGCAGTTTACTTTTTTCGGTGGGTGACAAAAATCAATTAAAATCAAAAGATAATTTACAAGCTTTAACTTTATAAAGAGTTCGTGTTTTTTTGTATTTTGTAAAAAAAATTTAATCTTTGGATAATTTTATTGTTTCTGACATAATAATTATAAACAAAACTTCTTTTTTTTTGGGGGGGGGGGTAAAAGAAATTATAATAAATATGTAATGGGCTCCCATGCCTACCAGTCAAGATTCCCATTGGGTCCGGGGCCCTTGACCCCCTTGACACCCCCCCCCCCAATTGCCCCTCATTCAGCATGCCTGCTCACCCTGCTTGGACTTGTGTCCCTCCCGGTCTGGCCACACGCGTACATGTTTGTATGTTATGATTGGGGGAAAGTATGGGGAATATTTTAATAAGACATGAATCACAATGAGTTTTATATGAGGTTTTATTTGTGTGCGTAGCCATCAGGAGTAAATCAGAATTAGATGAAAATGATAACAGTTATCATTGCTTAAATTGCTTGCTTATGGTTACTAGTTATCATTGTTTAGTTATCATTGCTAGTTATCATTGCTAAGTTATCTTTGCTAAGTAATCATTGCTAGTTTTTATTGCTTAGTTATCATTGCTTAGTTATCATTAGCGTGTCGTTTAGTGCATTGGACTCAAGGTCTGGTGGCTAAGTCACCAAGATGTGGGTTCGAATCCCGGTCATGACACTTGTGTCCCTGAGTAAGACACTAAACTATAATTGCTTCTCTTCACCCAGGGGTAAATGGGTACCTGTGAGGGCAGAGATGGTTCTTGTGATTGAATTAGCTTGATGTGCTACATATTTGGCAGCACAGGCTGTATACTCCCAAGGGAGCTGAGATGGTTTAAGGAATGAAATAAACCAATACTTATTTATCAATGCCTAGTTATCATTGCTTAGTTATCAATGCGTAGTTATCATTGCTAGTTATCATTTCTTAGTTATCATTGCCTATTTATCAATGCCTAGTTATCATTGCTAGTTATCATTGCTTTATCAATGCCTAGTTATCATTGCTAGTTATCAATGCTTAGTTATCATTGCTTTGTTATCAATGCTTAGTTATCAATGCTTAGTTATCATTGCTTAGTTATCATTGCTTAGTCATCATTGCTTATTTATCAATGCCTAGTTATCATTGCTAGTTATCATTGCTTTATCAATGCTCAGTTATCAATACTTAGTTATCATTGCTTAGTTATCATTGCTTTGTTAGCATTGCTTAGTTATCATTGCTTTGTTAGCATTGCTTAGTTATCATTGCTTAGTTATCATTGCTTAGTTATCATTGCTTAGTTATCATTGCTTAGTTATTATTTATCAATGCTTATTTATCAATATTTAATATTTATCAATGTTCACTTCCAATGCAAACAACACACATCAGAGTGCAACTGCTTTTTTATTTTCCTCTCACGTTAAAAACACACTTATTTTTAAAAAAATTTTTTTGGGGGGCTTAATCTTATTCTGTCTTACAGTCATAAAGATTTCTCCCTTCCTCCCTGCCCTCCCTCAACCAGTCAGCCTGGCACCTCTTGACCATCGCTTGGTAATTAAAGTCTCTTGCTTTTTAACATTCCTGGCACCCAACCAAGCAACATCAATGCGTTGGCATGTCTCATACAGTCAAACTCTGCATAGGGCTAACGGCCCGTCGCCTGTACTATTTGATTAAAACCTAATGACGTTTGGCTAAGAGTTCTGTGAGTTTTGACGCATCCGTTGCTACCTGTTTTTAAGTGCAGCACTCAGAGCTAGTGTTGGTTGGCCAACAAAAAATGGAGATGAAAAAAAAAAGAAGCATACCATGTAATTGTATAAGATGGTTTAATCCAAGTTGGAAGCCAATGTACACTGCTGTAATGCACGTCGTGTGCGTGTTGTCAGAAACCTGATTGATATTAAAATCTGTATGTCTTATAAACATCTGCACCTGTCGAAATGTGTGAAACATGATCCTTCCCAGATCTTATCATGGTCCTCCATCATCTCTAGACATCTTCTCATAGTGTCTTAGAAAGCCACAGTGTCCCTCTTATTAGCCTAGTTTCTTAGAATGAGCAAAATCTTGCATCATAAAAGTCATACTTGGCATTGGGTAAAATAAAAGAGTCAAAGATTAAAAAGTTTCTGGGGGAAAAAACCCCTGAAAACCGAAAGGTGACATGCAGCATTTGCCAACAACATTGGCTGTATAAATGCAAACTTATTCACTACATTGTATAACAGGTTTTGTACAGGATTGGTAGATCTGACCAAATAGTCGTAGACAGTGTTCATGTTTTGTGTGATCAACTATACATGAACTAGAAAACCTGTGAGAATTTGGGCTTAATCCGTTGTGTGAGTCAGGAGAAAATAGTGAAAGACCATGCACAATTTTCAGCATGTAAACACATTGTGGTTGTAACAACAGAAATAAACTGTTGCGTTTTTTAATTTTGTTGTAGTTTAGGTTTTCAGATACAGTTTTCTCTAATATGACTTCATTTCAGAGGGAAATATTTCACAGAAAAATGGTTCTCGTATGAAATTCATAATCAGTAAGCTCACAGGCTAAAATTAAACAATTATGTTTTGTATCCTTACCAATCCGGTATAATACCTTCAACACTTATGTTTCGTGGAGAATATTTGTCAAAAGATTAAATTGAATATTTACCTTTTTTTTTACCGAGTACAACAAACAAGTTTGTTGAACCATTGAGGTAAGATCACTTGCCGGTTAAAAAATGTTGCATTAACACATATACTGTGCAGTCATTATAAAGTCAACATAAAGAGATTTGATTGTCTAAACCTAGATTTGCAGTATTTTTCCTTCACATTTAAGTATCAATCACTCTGACGGAAAGTATCCGTGCTCAGATTTCTAGGGCTATCTGGTTTTCTCTTTACTTCTTCAATTAAGGCGATTAGTTTTCTCATTGTAATGATCAATCCAAGTCTTGGGTTACAAACATTTTGGGTTGTTTCCTACATTACGAATCGGCATTCGCTCAAACGTCAAATGGATTTTCTAACGTTAAGCCGCGATGAAGGGAGTTGCAGATGGTGATTTTATGCCGTTATGTCTGCTGTTATGTCTGCATATAGACTGTGCAAGTCTCGCGCATATCGAAAACGAGAAGAAAACAAATCAGACAAAGACTTTACTTTTCTATGAATTCAGATCTTTTTTTTACATTATATTATACAAAATTCTTGAAAATAAAAACCCCATAGCAAGTTGTTATTAATAAATTTTTCTATAATACACAAAATTTGTTCAAATTAACATTGAAACAAACTTAAAACTTGGAACGAGGATGCTTATTGTTAGAAAACCCCATTTGCCAATCACGAATGTGTGCATCTATTACATAGGTTCAATGACAACATGACTGTCAGTTTGGCAAAATTCTTAATTTTGTACTTAAGTAACCAGAAACGGAGGTCAATTCTTATTCTCAGGTTTTCTTCGTTATTTTTGTTGAATTGATTTTACTTTCATATTGTTAATCACTTAGTATTACATTCCCAACAACATATATAACCTATTTTAATTGGGAAAATAGCTGATTCCTTTTGTGAATCTTGGAAAAACAAGATTCCGGAGGAACTTCCATGCGAAGATCATCAGGACTACAACTAAGCAGGAACTACATGTAGCACCTCAAATAAACAGATACAAAAAACAGAGAGTAGATTAATTTGATAAATAAAAAGGCACTCAGCAAGAAGCAGAGTGGGTTTAAAAAAAACTGTTAGATTGGCACTCAAGACTGTCATTCCATTGCATCTTCACTGACAATTGATTTTACTATATTAAGCAGTATGAATTTGAATTAACCTCTGCTCTGTCGACTAAAGACCAAGAATCTATTTGTTCCCCTCTCTCTCTCTCTTTTCTTCTGCCTGTCTTGAACCCTGTGGGACATTTTCCCTATGTCTCACAGTTTCCTCCATTCCAAGCCAATCAAGTGTTGTTTTGAAGAGAAATGCAAGTTCTGCAGTTTGCACTTAAGGTACAGGTGAATTGCTGTCACTGCGGACACTGTATCAAATAGCAATAATAACACACTAGGCTCGATGAAAAACACAGGTGTAATAGAGCCTGTTGGATTGCTCAAACATTTCATACTGTATGGGATGGATCAAACTTAATACGTCCGTGTTTCGGGGGGCTGAAGTGAGATTGTAATGTTTGTGTGGAAAAAGATGTCACGTGGTCAGTATCCTTTAGTCAAAGAGATAGGTGTGGATAAAATAATAAGAAATTTTTATTTATTTTGTATTGCTTCGAGAATGTACATGTACTTCATTTTGTACCTCCACTTTATAAAAAACAATTATTAGGTGACAAACTGCATTCAATGAATTTGACATTAAATAAATCTAGTTGTTATAATCAATGGAGGTGGAAATAAAGCTTCCCAAAGTATACATTCACCCTTTTTTGTTATCACCTGTGTCTCTGTCTATGTTTCATCTTTGTGGATGCACACAAAAATAATATACAGTCACGGTGACACTAAGCCCAGTTTTTCACTTGTTCCTGTAATCAAAATTTTAACTATCTAGCTCTTTAAAAACTGGTAAGCCCTCCTTAATGTATTGTCCCTTAAAATTTTGCAGAGCTGTTTCTTTTGCAGAGCTGTTTCTACTAGTACTGTCAAATTACTTGCCTATTAACACTAACGCTTTCAGGACTGGCTGGGGTGCCCTTCCCCCTTGATATTTTTGCTACAAACTCTTAAAGGGCGAAGCTGACCACTACAATATTTTTTTACTTTCCCTGAATATTATCAGGGTTCAAAATCATAAAAGAACATTTGAAATATGTCTACTGTAACCAGGGTAACTGTCTATTTTTTACATTGGTACCTATCTTTCTGTTAAAACGTACTCGTTTCTGATTTATGTGAGTCTGAAGTATCATGTGATAATCTTAAATCCATTATGGGAATTTTTGAACTTCTTAGTTCCTTACTGTTGAGGTCAAGTATGGAAAACAAAGTGTCTCGTGATCTTCACAATGCCTGTTGGGGTTGCAATATGACTGCCGAAATTGGTGGCCATATATACGATTTTGTTAGCGCCCTCAACGTTGACCTCAACTTATACAAATTACGTATTATTTTATTTGTTGTGTAATAACAAACATGTCTGCCAATTATATAGTTAAAAAAAAACCACTCATTAGGAAATTTGATTTTCATTTTCAAAAATGTAATCAAAAGTGTGCACAAATTATCACAATTCACCCTCTATCTGAGAGGAAAATTAGGCAAATCTGTCCCCTCCATTATGTAGATTTGGGTTAAAGGCATCGTACACGTTTGGTAATTGTCAAAGATCAGTGTTCTCACTTGGTGTATCCCAACATACGCATAAAATAACAAGCCTGTGAAAATTTGGGCTCAATTGGTCATCGAAGTTGCAAGAAAATGATGAAAGAAAAAACACCCTTGTTGTACAAATTTGTGTGCTTTCAGATAGGAATAAAAACTTCTTGCAAGAAGTTGTTATTATTTTGGTGAGAAATTACCTCTTTCTTAAAAACTACATTACTTCAGAGGGAGTCGTTTCTCACAATGTTTTATACTATCAACGTCTCTCTGTCGCTCATTACCAAGTCAGTTTTATGCTAATATATATTTTGAGTAATTACCAAACGTGTACAGTGCCTTTAATAGGGCATTTAAAACCAAGATAAACACCAAGTAGTTGGAACATTTGTGGAAAGTTCCAAGAAAATCGGTCATGAGCTTTTGAAAATACAGATGGGGGGGGGGTGCACTATGTTTCCCGCCTCCCTTGTGTTAGAACAAGGGTTAAGAACGTGATTCAACTCTTTAGGAGGTGCTAACTGCCTGAGGAGGAGAAGATAAGATATCTTGTGAGTTTATCCCCCAGGAGGGATTGGATTAGCAGCATGATAATATTGTGGTTTAAATGAAGACTGACTGGTGTTGACCTGCATTCAACTAACCAAGCTATAAATATGACATCCAGGCAGAAAGATCACCTTGTATTGTTGCCTAAACATAGACAGCATATGGGCCAGCGGTAGAGACAGCGCTATAAAACGTTCAATCAATTTATTTCAAGTAGACAAATGTAATCCAGCCAGGGCCTTTGTGTGGGTGTACTGTTTCTGTATTTTTGTGTGTAAATTAATTTAAACTGAAGAAAGAAATTAATTTATAGTAAGGAAGCATGGCTTTTCAAAGTGTGCGAGTCACTTTTAGGAACATATGTGTATTTGGGGAATACGCAGAAGAAAACCTAAATGATGACTTGCTATTGACTAATTAAGCAGTCTGAAGATAGTGTTACGGAAATTTTGTTTGTTCAAGAAAGAGATTTCAGTGAAATCCACAGGGTATGAGCGGAGAGTAGAATTTGTAGATATCAATTTCTTGAGGGAAAGCATACACTTGGGTTTCAAACAATCTTGATTTCAGATTGAATTTAAAAAGGTTTGTTCAAATAGTGGCTTTTTGGAAAGGTTCATTAATTGTAATCCAATTTTGAAAACTGTCATAAACATGTTTTTTCCCTATAATATCAGCTAGTATCAGTAGTATTTGTATAAAAAAAAAAAAGAACTGATAATAGATGAACTGTTCAATTTTATCAATTTATTGACATGCACAAACTTAATAACTTTCTCAAACATGGGGTCTTGCTCTAACCCTGTCTCAAGTCAGTATGAAATTGTTTGAGTTGACAGTTTTTAATTACCATCACTTACAAATTGTAGCATATTGTACGGTAATGGTTCACTTTTTTCGTGACTCCATTCAAATTGAATGTTAAATGTTCATAGTGTTCGATGTTTTTAGTGAAGTATAAGTCATCAACAAAGTTGATTATGTTCAGATGCATTGTTTTTTGTTGATACCAGCAACTTTTTCCCCCTTCTCAACTGGTTTTATCTCATAAGGGGGTAGCAAACATTCACCCACGCCCCCAGAGAACAAAGTCGGAAACATTTTGATTGATTAGAGTTGATTGAAGCATGGATTATGTTCACAGAACTCGGGAAAAGTACTGAGTATACAGTGCTTAAAACACATCGGTGGAAGGGTAAAAACAAGTTATATTCTTTATCCTTGATGCAAAATTAACATCTATTAAATCATTGCGGTACCCTGCCTGTAGCCACCGGGCTATCTCAGTGGTCTAGTGGTAAGACATCTGCTCTAGCAATGCAAAGGTTGTGGGTTCGAATCCCACCCTAGTGATTTGCCTGCGGATTATTTTCACAGAACTCGGGAAAGTACTCAGTTTACAGTGCTTAAAACACATTGGTGTAAGGGTAAAAACAAATTTTAACAAAATATCCATTTACATTTGTATCCAGTTAATTTTTTTGGTAACAGAGGCTGACATTTGTTTGTTTAAACATTTCAAATAATGAGTGCTTACTGTTTTGATCAGTAATCTGGAAGAGACTAGGCATTCTTATTATACTAAAGGTATTGTATCTCATAACACTATGAACAGTTAACAGTAAATCCTAGGCATAATGAAGAGTTCCAAGCAGTTCAAACCTGTTTTTATACAAATTCACAAGTACCCAGATGTTATGTTAGTTTATGCATTGAAATACATGTAGGTCGTCTTGTGATGTATTTGTGTCACTGATTTGTCAGCAGAATAAATTTACAACCGAAGTTGTAAAAATACATGTATTCAATATGAGTTGACGGCCGGAATGCTTGGTGAAGCAGTAAATTCATCGTAAAAATATCTGTGGACAGTTTCAGTATTTATTATTATCAAAGAAAAAAACAATTGAGATTAAAACTGGTTATAAACTGTTACCGTTCAATTCGTTTTTTGGTAATATTTTGTTTCATTTATTTGATAGTAATTTTGGAAACCCAACAGGCAAACCAATGTTTGGTAAAAACAAGAATCAGAGCTTGGGTGGAGTTATTTAATGAACGTGTCAGCGTCATTAACATATCAGCGTTTTGTGCAAACCACTTAAAGGCCTCGTTTCAAAATCCAGTCATTTAACCCCGGTAAGCCGGGCCCCAAATTCAATTTCAGTCAATCCCGCAATTAAAGTATTTGAGAATGCAGCCTTGTACCCGCTTGTTTACCCTGACACCTCCGGATTGGCAGAGGTTATTAATAATGTAATTGCTGCTTCTGCTGCTGCTGCTGCTGCGACTTGGCCAGTCGTCGCTGCCGCCAAACCGCAGCGATTTACTCAGGAGGAGAAGGCACTGTCTCTGGGTAAGAAAAACAGGGGGGGTTTCCTTCCTCCAGGGGTCTGTCAAGGACTTTCAGGTGCTCTCCTGTCTATTGATCCTTGAATCCATTTCTTGTTCCAGTATTTCCTTCAACAACCCCCCACTTAAAATAACATCAACAACGTGGGTGTTATGTACACAGTGCCAGGGTGAACATCACAGCGAAGTTGAAATCATTCTCATATGTTGAAATTATTAAATTTGCGGATTTAGTGTGGTGAACATATATTCACAGTTGAAAACATCATTTATGTGTGTATTTTTATTACTAAAAAAAAACGATTCTGAATATCCCCCCCCCATAAAAAATAAAACCCCCCACAAAAACACCAACAAAAAAACCCACCCCAAAACACCCAAAACCCAAAACCAAAACAAAACCCATAAACCAAAAAAAAACAAAGACAAAAATACAAAACAAATCTACATTTTTCTTTTCAACAAGCTGAAAAGGTAATCAAAATTTTGCATCCAGTGGGAAGGAACAATCTGGGCCTAATTTCATAGAACTGCTTGAGTAGAAAACACTGCTTAAAGAGAGGCTTCAAGGTCAAATTCAGTTCTGTGATCCACTCATTTTCCAACAGATAAAGTTCTAATGATAGCGGGAAAGAGTTACAAATCTCGAACCTCACAGCCTGTTAAAATGGTATAAAAATTATTTTCAGAGCAAAATTTCAAACATGGCGTCATGGAATATCAAAAACAAATGAGTCTGTACATTCCAAAGAGGAATTTGTGCGTCAGTCACTCAAAAGGTATATACATACTTTTTCTATTCAAATCTGCTCACAATACAATGTGTAATTTTGTTAATTTTGTTTTGTTTAATTTTTCTTTCTTTCTGCGCCTTGGAATAGCTAATGGACGGTGCATTATAAATAATATCAGCATTGTTATCATTCTTATATTTAAAAAATCTCTCTAAAAATTCAAAACATAAGACTTGCACATAATGCAGTGGATTGGGCCCAATTTCATAAAGCTGTATAGGAAAAAACGGCTTGACATATTTCTTTGCCAAGCAAAAATTGAGTGGGGCACCAGTCACAACAATGCAAACTTAATGTAGTTTTGGCTGGTAACCTGTTTCTGCTAAGCATACTTTTCTGTGCTTAGCAAGTTTTTGTGCTTACATGCTTTATGAAATTGGGCCCTGTTATTTTAGTCGGCTCTTGCTCAGACCAAGGCATTGTTGAATGCAGTCAATCGGCAATAAAATCAACAACGATGACATTGATTTTGCGTGTGTGCTTAGACACAAATACTCATCAAAAATAGAAAGCTCTGCAAGGTCATTGTTACTGTGTGAAGAACAATAAAGAACAATGTCACCCAGTATCCTTAAGACATAGTAAATGTTGGTTTGTATCACATTAATGTTGGTAGACTGTACTTGGGGTAAAATTTGTTAGTATTGTTTGGAGAAATATTAGCTTAATTATTTTTTTTTTGTAACTCTGTAAATTGACCATATTTTTCACATTATGGCCTGAGCCGGGAATCGAACCAGGGCCACATTGGTGAGAGGCAAGCGCTTTACACACTAGTCAACCATGCCACACCCATGCCACACCCATACCACACATCTCTGTGTTGCATACACTCTGTGGACCTTTCTTTCTTATGTGCTCCTAAGAAAAAAACATATTCTTCAACACTGGTGGAAAACATTGTGTGGAAGTGTGTAAGTCCACAGAGTGATTAAAGTCCCTACATTATGTGGACTTCTTTTGTTCTCAGGTCCACACTTCGTACGTAACACATACCCAGACATTATTGAAAAGAATACACACCTTATGTTAACAGTTTCCATGCATGCAGAGGTTAGGATATCTAGGCACTGGGCTGGACCAGGTATCAGAATCCAAAATGCATCATAATTTAGCTCTAGGGGTGTCTGTGTACTGGGCTTGACTGGGTATCAGATCCCAAATTGGTAACCCACATGTACATACTCAGTGAGATTAAGGTGTACTTCGTTCAAGCTCTAGGCGTATCTGGGCACTGGGTTTGACTGGTTATTCAACTAAAAACGTACAGGTCAATACTAAACGCATTATAATTTAATCAGTTAGGTTAATATGCATAAAGAAACCTTCAGAGGTATCTAGACTCGGGCATAAAAGGTTGTGCACTTCCTATTCTCCAATTAGTGAAGTTAATAGTCACAGTATTTGTGGTTCAATGGTAAAGGTATTTGTGTGAGTGGGTATCAGCTTAATGTACTATTGTCAGCTGGTTCTAAATTATGTTTAGCCTTTACTTGGTACAATGTACATGCATTGTACATTAAGGTACAGAGCGTGAGATTGGGTTAGTTTGTGTGCATCTGTTGGGTTGAGATCGTGCCCTATTATTAGGTTCCGAGTTCAAAATATGTAGGTATTGGGCTTGAAACGGGTACACATATAGGCCTTCATTTGCACCTGCTAGGATTTAATCAGAGTGGTTGAGACAATACCCCATTTGAGGCTCCAGGGTAAAGACATGTAGGTACTGGGCGTGAAATGCTGTACATATATAGGCCTTCATGTTTACCTGCTGGCATTTGATCAGAGAGGTTAAGACAACTCAATGTTTAAAGGCTCCAGGGTAAGGACAGCTAGGCACTGGGCTAGAAAGGGCGTACATATAGGCCTTCATGTTTACCTGCTGGCATTTGATCGGAGAGGTTAAGACAACTCCCTGTTTGAAGGCGTCAGTAAAGATATCTAGGTACTGGGCTAGAAAAGAAAGGGTGTACATTTATAGGCTTTCATGTTTACCTGCTGGCATTTGATTTAGAGATGACAACTTTCTGATTAAAGGCTCCAAGGTAAGGATATCTAGGCACTGGGCTAGAAAGGGCGTACATGTAGGCCTTCATGCGCACCTGCTGGCATTTGATCAGAGAGGTTAAGACAACTCCCTGTTTTTAAGGCTCCAGGGTAAAGACATCTAGGTACTGGGCGTGAGGAGAGGGTATAGGCCTTCATGTGCACCTGCTAGTTGCCAATCGGTGAGATTAGAGTAACATATATTTTAGGTTCCAGGCAGAAGATATCTAGGCACTGGGCGTAATATGAGGGTATCGGCCTTCATGTACACCTGCCAGTTACCAATCAGTGAGTTTGTAGGCATGTATAAGATCCAGGAGCAGGTGGCTTTCTTACCATGTAGAAATAATTGAAACGGTAATCACATACTGGAAGTGGCCTACGGCTCATAGGATTTTTTTTGCTTCTTTTCCTGACTGAGGAAGGATGTTTGACAGAGCAGAAAAGAAAGCCTTAATCTGAACTACTCCAAGCCTTATGCATAAAATATCTTGGTCTTGACTAATTCATACAAATGGATTACAGAAAAATAAATCTCTGCAAATCTCTGGATGTTTTCTTTTTCGTGTTCTACAATTCAATCATTTTGCATGTGCTAAGGGGAGACAGTACGTAGGTGTTCATGCATATTCCATGGTAGTCTTGGAATTGATGAGGAAGCTAATTTGTCGGGCCTTTTAATAAAAGTAGTAATTGAAGAGGGGCTCCAAGGTCAAATCCAGTGGTGTGATTCATTTATCTTCCAATAGATAGAGTCTGACATGAAACTGGGGAAAAAACTTCTCAACGTCAAATTAAAACATAAAATGCCACTGTGTTTGATACCTTTCAAAAGTGCAATTTTTTCGTCAAAAATCCAAAAATGTTTGATGACGTCATACATCAAATATAATGGTCTGTAATTTTTTGTACAGGGAATTGTTAGTTTAATCCTGAATTTTGATGATAAAAAATCAAAACAGCATTGGATGATTGGCACAAAAATTCCTCTTTGTATTGTAGAGACCCATTTGTTTTTGATGTTCGATGATGTCACGTTTCAAATTTCACTGTGAAAGAATATCAGATAAAATGACATTTACACCGTTTTAACGGAGGTTAGAGACTTGTAATTTGTTTCCGACTTTCATGAGGACTATATCTATTGAAAAATGAGTGCATCACAAAACTAAATTTGGCCTTGGAGCCCCTCTTTAAGCTTGTTAGATGTTAGAACCGTGTACATGTAAGTTGGATATTGCATCTTTTGTTGAATGTTATGAAAGTTGTAGCCATTAACTCATCCTATGTTTGTTATTTGCCGTTTACATAAATTTCTGTTGAATTCCGGTAATGTTAAAACCCTGACAATGGCATTTTGTTATTGGGATCTTACTACCCTCATAAATGTATTTTATCAGAAAAACCAACTCAACAAAAAACCCAGGCCTGATGCTTTGTTTTTGAAAGGGCAAGGGGCACCAAGGCGTTTTCTGAGGGGCACCTCTAAGATGAAAATTTCAAATTTCGATTGGAACATTTTTCGGGGCACCAAGGCAGTGACCAGGGGCAACGAAGGCGATTGCCTCTGTGAAATATCAGGCCCTACAAAAAAGATACAAAATGTTTTGGACTTTTTTTTATATATTTCAATACTTTAATTTCTCAGAGTCTGATTTTCCTTTATAAAAATTCATTTGACTGATCAGACAAAAATCAATGAGGATTTTTGTTTGCATTACTAGAATGTGAAGGAAATAAAAAGAAGTCATCAATCACGTTAAATCAAGAGGATGATGTCTGAGACTGTAGGCGGATGACTATGTGAAGTAATGTGTATAGCGGTTTCCCCCATACACTCAAAAGCCATCAGCTGCAGCTAATTCAGTGCATTTGTGTAATTAATATTGATTTGAAAAAAGGCCAAGACAAAATCAATCTAACTGAAGTCATAAGTCATTGGGTTGGCTCGTATGTTGCAATGAACCCCCCTGATCAATAAGCAATTATATGAAAGGGAATTAATTACGTCTGTGGACGGGTGTTTTGTGGTGGACTTTTAATAATGATGGTCGGAATTTATTGTTTGTTGTTCTCATAAATCTTGTGCGAACCATTGTTGACGTGTCTGGTAAAAACGTGTTTACTTCTGAATGTTACGTACTGAAAACCCAAGGGCCTTTGTAAAGCTGCTAATGCGCAACAGATTTGCTTAACACAGAAACAGGTTACCAACTAGAATTTCATACTTATACACTGTATGTGACTGGTAGTCTGCGTTTAGTCTGCTTTAGTTTTGCTGGGCAAATAAATTTGTTAAGCAATATTTTTGCTCATAAACTGCAGGAAATTGTGTCTTGTTTTGAAGAGAATATTTTATTGAATCAGCAAGGAGGCAAAATATTTAAGTGCAAAAATCCATACTCTGAGGAAAAATAAATTTGAAGTTTACATGCTCACATTTTTTTACTGAATTTAAGTGAAGATAATGACATTACCAATCGCTAAATAAGCCATCCATCCTGAAACGTCATCAATTTGGAAAGGGTGTGAAATGGTGCGTTTTATTTGGTTAGACACTATTCACAAACAAGGTGGAATGCTCGTTTGCATTGTTGAAGTTGAATTTGTCGCGATTGTTCAACTCTTCCAGAAACTGTGCCAAAACGTTACAAGCTGAAACATGTTCAGTTCTAAACATTATATTCCATCTTTAGATTAAGACAGTCATCAGTTGTCATGGTGCGTCATTTCTTATTCATAGATCGATGTTATCTCCAGAGATTTTCCCTTGCAATTTGTGAAAAATTAAAAAGCTACTTTTAATCCTGTCCTATCCTGCTGCCCTAGTGACGACAAACGAGGGGCGTCTGTCCTCCGAGACTCTATGAATGGGGAAGTTCAGTTCAGGTTGTCACCGAACCAAAATTGCTTTTTCTTTTGTGGAAAGTGGAGACAAATAGATCAAGAAAGCCTGAAATGATGAGTACAGCAAAGGTATATGACTGTGCAAGTCTCGCGCATATGGCAAAACGAGAAAGAAACAAATTTGAACAAAGACTATTTTACATTTCTATGAAATCAAATCTTCTTTTTAAATTATATTTATACAAAATTCTTGAAAATAAAATATCCATAGCAAGTTGTTATTAATAAATTTTAAACTTTTGTATACTACAAATAATTTGTTCAAATTAACATTTACACTAAATTGAAACTTGGGACGAGGATGCTTATTGTTAGAATCCCTACTTGCTAATCACGCCCGAATGTGTGCGTCTATTACATAGGTTTTTAAAAATGACAACATGACAGTCTGTTGGGCAAAATTCTAAAAAGATTACAAGTAACCGGAAATGGAGGTCAAGTCTTATTCTCAGCTTTTCTTCGTTATTTTGTGAAATTGAAGTTACTTTCAAATTGTGAATCACTTAGTATTACATTCCCAACATCATATATAATTTTCATGGCCATTTAAACTATGTTAAACTAAAATAATTGATGAAACAAAATCCCGCCAACGTAAAACTCCATATGGTTGGGACCACAACGGTCCCGGAGGTTTGAATATGCACGAGACTTGCACAGTCTATTACAAGGATCGAGGCAATCTTTTCATACTAGTCCCCATGTATATTACTGAAACTTTCTGCTCAAACAAATATTAAGACAATTCCTACCGTGCTTCTTTGTGTTAATCTCTAATTTATGAGCCAGTCTTGATGGGGAACTTTCCTTGAACTAATGTTGTACCTTCACTTAAAAAGGTCTACCGTCAGTAACAGAAATTTCCAATTTCACATTTATAACCGTTTTGTTGTTGCCACCTGAGCTAGCCTTGACTAAGCAACCCTAACCTTGATTCAGTGAAAAATGACAAATCTTTCTCGTCAATGACGTCATGATTGTTGAGGTGTAATTATATGACATAAACAAACAGATTATTGTTGTTTGATCGGTGCAACACACGTCATATGTCACCTGTCTTTTTTAAAAACAACTATTTTGTTTGCATGCTTTGATACAAATTGGAATTGATTCTCTAAATAAATCAATTTGAACTTTATTTTATGCAATTTGCTGTCCTTTTTAAAAATATATTTACTCTTTAAAGTCATGCACCTTAAATTATTTTTAGTGAAATTTTGAAGTTTGTCTTGACTCTCCCTGTAGGATTTTAGAAGTTGACAATATTCATTTTAATAAATTCCCTACTCTTGGATTCCTCTTTCCTTCTGACTTGATTAACGCTAAATTAAATTTTATTTTATATGATCTTTAATTATTATTATTTTATTTTTTTACTCTTCGAAGTCATATATCTTAAAGGAACATTACAAAATTGGTTTTTGCTAACAAAACAGTTGCTGGCAGTGTAAGCACTTTATATAATCCACCATATACATAAACTGACAAACCTGTAGAAGTTTGAGATCGATCGGCCATATGGGTCACGAGAAAATAGTGAAAAACCGATTACACATTTGCATGTGTTATACAATGCATGAATAAAACACTCATGAGCGATAAACTCCAATCGGAAATTAGTTTTATGTATTTCTCATCAAATATGGCATTTTAGACAGAAATATTTCTAGGGATGTTTTCTACCATATCATCATCATTAGACCGTGTAAGTTTTATGTAAATCTGTGATCTTAAAGAAAATTTTAATTACCAGTTCTGTAACGTTCCTTTAAATGGTTTGCAGTAACATTTTGAAATTTGTATTGACTCGCCCTGTTGGATTTGAGAAGTTGTCAATATTTTGAACAATTTCCCTGCTCTTTGATGCAGCTCTTTGATGCCGCTGTCCGTCTGACTTGATTAACACTAATGGGTTAGTTGCTTCCCTGCAGTTAATTGTGTGACTGTTGTATTATTTGCCCTTGATTATTTTATTCGATTTCGTATGGCATTGCTTCAGTATGGGTGCCTGGTTTTTAAAACAGCTTTTTAAAATTCTTGTTTTAAATAGCTGTCTACATGTACATACACTGTGTTCAGTTTGAATATTTGGATGTGATTAAAGCACTGTGCAACTGCATTTCACCTAATGTGTTGTTGATAATCAAAGAATTGTCAAAAAATAGGGAGACTGCCAACAGTAGGGTGAGATAGCTCAGATGGTAGAACGCTGGCAAGTTAATCCAGAGGTTAAAATCTCATTTTAGTCAATTTATATTTGTTCAGTCCAAAATTGAATCAAAATTTACCCAGTTAATTTCCCTTATGGTTTATTACTTGATTATCAAACCTATAACAGTAAGAATGACAGTAAATTTGCTTTGAAAATTCTGTAGTGGATACTGGAGTTCGATAATAGTATTTTATCTTTTGGGTCAGTAAATCTTATGTATTGCTCCTAAAACAACCTCCACACCTCACAATTCATTGTGAGAATGTATTTTCATTCACTGACCAGGGCTCTTCCCAGTTTTTTCCAAAACTGTGGGGCATTCTGGGCCAAAATTTATGATGTTTGGCCGAAGCGCGCTAAATTGAAACAAGGTCTTCGGAATGTTTTCTACTTGGTGTTTTTCTTGGTTTTCAAAGCCCTACTGTGCAATTTGGAGCATTTTATATGGTTTTCTTTTCATGTTTTTTGTAAAACTGCCGTAATAAAAAATTTGTATCGGCCGTTTTTGTTGCGTATCGGCCGAAATTCTTGCGTATCGGCACGCAATTCTTGCGTATCGATACGCTAGCTTGTGCATGGGGAGAACCCTGCACTGACACTGAATATTAGATGATGATTTGAAGGAATGTGTTGAATCTGTATGGAGCCATCAGGTTGGCTCAGGTTTGAATCCCACCTTGGACTAGTACCTTGCATGTGGATTGGGTTATCAGTCCCTTCGTGGGGTTTGCCCTATTTGATGTTTCCCTCTGACATCTACTGAACATTTCTTCATCGTCTCCTATTCATCCTGGTATTGACGCTGTTGGATGTGTAATGAAATAAAATCATTGTGCATTGACAGACTTTGTCTGTTTGTACTGAGAGTTTGTCAGTTGATTGCTAAAACAGTAGATGCTTTCAAAGCCTTCTCAAAGCAGGATAATTCAATTCAATTCAACCAAACATTTATTTCCGTACTCTCATACAAGATAAAATAATGTAACAAAACAAGAACAAAGGAAAATAACAAATTAATCAAGTCAATTTAAACAGTATAGTAGAAAGAGCAGTTCGGAGGTTGATTAAGTAAGTTGAAACTTGTAGAAATCTGCCCTAGGACAAGACAGACGGCTAAAGAGACAAAAGACTAGACAGACATTGGTCTGGACAGACAAGTATGATTACATGAGAAATACTAATAAGAAGCATTATTTATCCAACAAGTGGTAGCGGATTGAAAAGAGATTGTGGCTTTTTGTCACACTACAGTACTGACTCATTACCATCCTTTGTTTAGACTGTGCTGGATTGTATCCTTGCTCGAAGTAGTTGTTGAGCTACGAAAGCTTATATGGATATTTTTGTTACTAGTTAGTCAATGAAGTGCTACAATTACCTGACTAACACGGCTATCCACCACTTAAGCATCAAGATAATAGAAATGTCTAAACAATTACAGTGTATACAATGAGAAACGGCTTAAGGAGAGAAAGGTATGGTACCTTTTTATTAAGAAGAACTCTTTTGTAGGAGGATTTTAAATGGGCTACCAATGGTATAGACTTGCACTTAATAATAATAATAACGACTAGTTCTTATTTAGTGTATTTCACAATAACGCCTCAATGCGCTTTACATTAGTGCCCTGGTCATTGGGCCAATAACATTCCTTTAATCTTTCTCAGCTCCCTGGGGAGTATACAGCCCCGAGCTGCCGTGGCACTCATAAGGCTTTTCAAACACAATATCAAGCTCTACCCTCGCAGGTAACCATTTATACTCCTGGGTGAAGAGAAGCAATTATAGTAAAGTATCTTGCTCAAGGATACAAGTGTCATGACCAGAATTCGAACCAACACTTCAATGACTTAACCATCGGAACTTGAATTCGATGCTCTATACCACTCGGCCACATGACACTGGTGCCAATTTTAGTTAATTCACTGCTCAACATTTATTATGAAATGTTTTCAGATCAGTTTAATGACTTAAATTAATTGAAATCAATTTTGAATGAAAATGATGTAATTATTTTCATTAAAAAAATTAATGTCATTGGATATCTTCCATTCTTACAGTCAATCAAAGTAAAACACTTTTCTTTAATACTCCTTAAGTCACTCAGAATTTATGGATGATTGGCCTTGTTGCAGGATGTCTTAGATCTAGAAGCAAATCTTGGCATATTAAACAGACTCTTGATGACAGTCTTCTTATTCACTTCATAACCCCCCCCCCCCCCCCCCCCGCCCGAGGAACCAATTTGTGTAGCGTTATTAAAAAGTCGTTCTCGTCCTCTTAGGGAAGTGAGACATTGGTCTTAATGGGTTGATGTGGGAATGACAAACTAATATTGGGTAGTTATGGCATAGTAGAGACATAAAGCTTTAGGCAATCGCTGTGGGGCTGACAAACACAACATCTTCCAATCCGCGGTTATTTGCGCTGGGACTGTTACAAGTTATTGAAGCATTGTTTATGAGTTCAGAGCCGTGCTACAAATTGGCTTCTTGGTAATCCAACAGACTGGAAAACCAAAATATTTTCGAGCTTACGAGATTTAAAGTGGGAAATTACAAAATGATAACGTGAAGATTTTAAAGTGAATGTGAAAGTTCATACAGGTGCAATTGGACAGTTAAATGTTTCTGCTTGACTTTATGTTTATCCTGAAGACGAGCAGAGTATACTGTTCGAAACGTCGAGATCCCCATTGTTGGATGTCACTTGAATGATCCGTCCCCAAACCGAATTCTCAAAAACCAAATTGTCCAATTCGAAAATGTGGATGCTACTTTCATTTTACCGGAGCTTTTCACCGATCTTCAGATCTTAAGGACAGAGGATGACTTGAGATATGTCAAAATTGGGTTCAGGGCTTCAGGCATTTTGTGACTTAAATGTTGGATGGCTGTATAGATCCAAATGCACAATGCAAACATCGGTGGGAACATATCCGATGCAAAATAGAAAATAAAAATATTCACAGCATAATCAAGATTGTCAGACATTATAAGATTTCTCCTGATTGACAATGGAGTCTACACACATTGATTTAAGATGCAGGAAAGAAGCGTCCCATGCTCTGCTACTGAATTGAATAACATGGCAATTGAATTGAAAAATTCCCCCAGGGTATCTCCATGTGAACTCATGTACGATATATCTTAAAAGGCTTTTGCCGTTACAGTGATTGGTACGAGTGATTCACATTATTGAACAGCTTCGGGGTTTTGAATTAGACGGGACGTTTATAGATTCGTACATTCTACTATTGATTTGGTTTTATCTTTTTTTTTAGAGAGTAATAAGTCATTGAGTTCGGAGGGCGTCTTCAGCTGCCAGGTGTTTTTCAAGTGTCTTGGATTTTCCCATATGTCTCTGTACACATGTGCTTTGACGTGAATCATTGGTGTTGAAAAAGCATCTTGATATGTGGGGATTATTTGATGGGGGTGTAATTTACTGCTGCGAATATGCATGAAAAATATATTTATATTTATTACCGTCTTCAGCCTCCTAAGCGGTGTTGTTTTAGCATAAGAGTGGACCTTTGAGAGAATCCGTGCACCAGTAATATTTGAGTGGTATTCGTTGTCTGCAATCGTTTACACTTGTAGACCCTACAGACTGGAGGGGGGGGGGGGGTGACAAATTTTCTTCATTTTTTTTAATGTCAATCTTTGAACATGCAGTAAGAATGCAGATGCTAAAAATAATTTCAGCTTTGGGAGTTGTCCTGTAAAGTTGGGGATTTTTTTTCTTCTTCTAATAAAATATTGATGGTCAATGAATTTTCAATTGGTTTCTGGTAGTGTTCGGTGTCAGTTCATTCAAAGGGGGTGTGGTTTATGTTGGAATGATGCCACACTACCGACAAATGCTATGAATATTCATATGCACTTTTTGCATATTTTAAAAAACCAAGCAATTTTGAAAGTTTGAATGAATATATCAATACAGCTAAATTACAAATCATCTTTAATATGTTATTGTTGGAAATGAACACCAGGGATTTTAATCTTCCTAGGCCTTTATATCAATAACATTTGGAGCTATAATTGTGAGAAGTCTTTCTTTTAATTTTTGTACTATTTTCTGTACTGTATATCTCAATTTTTATTTATTTTTTTAAATGTAAGACACAGAATAGCAGCAGGGAGTACTACAAACTTCTAGGAATTAATCCGTGTCGGATTATCCTCTGTCTAATCCAGAATTGACTGTGGTTTGAAGCTGATTGAAAATCTAATCTCAGACAACCAAATAACGCATTACACTCTGAGACACATTCCCGACTCTCTCTCTCTCCAACCGTGACAAGTTGAAAAGTATACGCTTACAAACTGATATATCTCAGAATTTTCAATTGTGTAAATTCACACTGGGAATATTTTTTGTGTATCATCAAATTACACATATGCACAGGCAAACACCACGGCACGCAAGCCATATATCCATGTAAATGTTGATTTATGTAATGATGAATTTATAAAGTCCACGCCAGACATCTGGGCCCAATTTCATAGAGCTAAGTAGCTAAGCACAACAAAATTATGCTCACCAAAATATGGTTACCAGCCAAAATGCCATTTTGTAATGAAGAAAAATCTGTGACCGGTATCCTGCTAAGTTTTTGCTTAGCAGAAACTTTTTAAGCAATATATCCAGCTTAAAGGTATCATACACGTTTGGTAATGACTCAAAACAAATATTAGCATAAACACTTACTTGGTAACAAGCAACGGAGAGCTGTTGATAGTATAAAACATTGTAGGAAACGACTCCCTCTGAAGTAACGTAGTTTTTGAGAAAGAGGTAATTTCTCACTAAAATAATAAAAACTTCTTGCAAAAAGTTTTTATTCCTATCTGAAAGCACACAAATTTGTACAATAAGGGTGTTTTTTCTTTCATCATTTTCTTGCAACTTCGATGACCAATTGAGCCCAAATTTTCACAGGCTTGTTGTTTTATGCATATGTTGGGATACACCAAGTGAGAACACTGGTCTTTGACAATTTCCAAGTGTGTTCAGTGCCTTTAAGCAGCTCTATAAAATTGAGCCCAGCTGTGAGGCAGCGCAATGCAGCGCAGCAGTGGAGCCATCAGTTTGATTCACAGTAATTATTGTGGTTGTTCAATGAATCACTCAAATATCATTCTGTAACCACTTACCGAGTCTAAACTGTGCAGTCAAACGACGATGTCTGCTCGTTATTGTTTTACTAAGTACCTCAGGAAATTATTCAAACAATTATTTATCGAACCGTGAGTGCGAGTTATTTAAGGTCAAACTATAAAAATATTGCTTAGCTCTCATTCAAAATTGGAATTTTCGGAACTGGGTTTTGCCTTTGTATGCACAAGGGCAGAGACAAAAAAATTGTACATATGTTTTTTCTCGCTGCATTTTCATTAGAGTAAAGGATTAAAGCACGCATGATATTCTTCCTACTTCAAGGCTTGAATTTGGGTGAAAAATCCACAAGACCAAAGGGCTTGTTGCTAAAAATGTTTACTAGCCCAGAATTGTTTTAACAAGACCAGAACAGTTTAACATGCATACTGTTTTTATTTGAACAACCACGATGACATACCGTATGAAAGAGAATATTTATCTCCTTTGTCTTCATGGGTATACACATACTTCATTACTCAATATAATTGAAAGGTGTTTATCAGACTCAAACTTGACATTTGACATTTGCACATAACTTGTTTTTGGTTTCCGATATTACACAGTGATTGTTATTCAATTGAAAAGCACAAGACTGACGGACTTGTCTGGTCATGAGTTTACTGGCCTGACTCTACTGGCCTCAGGCCTGTGGTCCAGTGTAAAATTTGAGCCCTGTACTTGAATCTGATTTCCGATTTGTTTTGGGCCCTCAGAAAAATGAGTAAAATTGTTATTAAATAGCCTGAAAAATCTATAAAAGCCTATACCATATGGACGTGTAGATCAGCCCTTGTACTCAATAAAATTTTCTTACTTTTTTCCCCCCAAGAGCCAAATATCATGCTTGGATTAAAGGTCAAGTTGCAGAACTTTCTCCTTCACTTTTTATTGTTCAGAAAATTTCTTGGCATGTTTTACTCTGGCAAAAATCTTCTCGCATGCAGACATTCAGCACTGTGGAACTGTGGTCCACTCTACAGCTGTGATACCCCGAAACAAACGATTATGCAAATGGAAATTCAACCCAAGCAGAATAATGCCGGTGTAATTGTCTGTTTCATTTCACTTTTTATCTCTTCTCGTAGATGGGTAATAAATAATTGAATAGAACGCTACCGTAAGTTAGTTGAATTTATGTGCAGGTGTAAATCGTTTTTTTGTGTGTTTTTTTTTAGCGTCTGAGAAAACCAAGTGAGTAATGGAGTGGCTCTGGTGGACCAGACACATCACCGACTGTCTCTCAGGTGATATCAGGTTTTTTTCCCCAGGTTAAATGAAAGCCTTTGATTTGAATTATTTAAAGGTATTATACAGGATTGGTTGAGCTGACAAAATAGACGCAGACAGTGTTCGTGTTTTGTGTGATCAACCATATGGGTACATGAAATAACAAACCTGTAACAATTTATGCTTAATCCGTTTTGTGAGTCGGGAGAAAATAGTGAAAAAGCATGCACAATTTTCAGCATGTAAACACATTGCAATCGGCTGTTGTGTTTTTTGTATAAATTTATTGTTTTTATTTTTAGGTTTTCAGTACAGTTTTCTCGAATATGACTTCATTTCAAAGGGAAATATATATTTCACAGAAAAAAGTATGAACCTCACAATCAATAAGCTTTCAGACTAAAATTAAACAATGATGTTTGTTATCCTTACCGATCCCGTATAATACCTTTAAGCAAGAAAATAGCGATGGCACTTCTAAATTTTCAAAGTTCAGACCAGAGTTTTCTTTCCCGATCAGTTTCACTGTGAAATTTATCATCGGGCTGTTTTAAATTTACATTCTATTTCATAAGTGTTTGCAATTTTAAAATGCATGTACTTGGAGTTGGATCAGCAGTTTTATGTTCTGAAGGCTAGAGGTAATCAGAGTGGTTGTTTCGACGTCTTTAGAGTGACTTGTATTCAATTTAAAAATCCGGTTTTAGCAACCGTTTACATGGTTAACTCTTTAAGTGCCAATATCATACATGTACGATCTATTTTATGTACTCAAAAAGTGCCATCAATCGTACATGTACAACCCATATTATACATGTTATCACGAGAGGGCGTTATCCCTCTAACGTTTTATACAATTTTGTAAATGTACGACCTTTTTTCTCTAGGTTTTATTCGGGTTCTTGCAAGAAGGCGCATCGTTTTATGAGCTTTTCAATGTATTCTTTTTTATCTACGATCGATACCGCCATGGGTCGATCGATCGTCTGCTTGTTTGTAATTACACTTTGAAACAATGGCAGCCCCCAGGAAACGTACACGCTTTACTCCAGAAGAAGTTTGTGATTACTTTGCTGATTCAGACAGTGAAAAGGATTATTTTTCCGATTCAGAGGTGGAAGTATCAGACCAGGATGGTGATTTTTACAGAATTTTGAAAAACCTATTAAAAAAAGGAATTTTAGGGTCAAAACCTCACAAATACGCGGGCATTGAAAGAGTTAATTGCCGGACATGAACAATTTTAGCACCTTGTTTCACATGGCGATGGTTTGTTTCTAGATCCAGGCTATTATTATCATGGTCTAAAATACTTCAACTCTCAGTAATTTATTATGCAGCTGACTTCTCGTTTTCAGGGACATTGTGCTTCAACAATGCATAAAATTGGTTTCAAAAATTGAGTACGGAATTATACTTTACAAACTGGTTCAGTAGCTAAAACAGAAGTAGTAGCTGCAAAACTGCAAAATGTGAATTACATGCAGTAGTTGAGGCGATGATCCGAGGGATCCGGAACCCTTCCTGCTCTCTACGACTTAAAAAAAAAAAAATTGGGCCATTATGTAAAGCCGTAATCTCACAATAGACCTTAGCTCACATACGATGGTGAATGTTTTATGTCGAGACTCATTTTCTGTTAAATAACTCACTTACACATACAGATCCTTATTATTTGATTGTCGGAATACGTCTTACATGGCATCAAGGGTTTTTTTTGGCCATACTAGTGCTACTGCGCTCCGAAAGTGTACTGTAATTGAACCTTTAAAACCTTAATTCCTATTGATGTCTTTCATCAGACCCATAATCATCTTGACCCATCTGTTAGTTTTTTTAAAAGGAATTTGTTTTACCTTTCCCTGGTGAGATTCCTGGATCCGCAGCAAGGTAGTTATTGGCTGAATGCTCCAGGTGCTTTCTTAAAGATTTGTCTCACTTAAAAGGATTGTATTCGTTTGGTAATTGGAACCCACTGTTTGTTTCAATCCTATACATTTGATACCATCAAATTAACCTGTGAAAATTTCATTTCAAAAGGTGGTTGCGTTTTTGAGATATTGCCGAAATTCTGGAGCGTTTATGTCCACGTAGGAAGAATAATCTGCAATTTGAATACACTATCTGAGAAACGTTCTCAGATTCAATTTTGGGGGGATAAATAGTGATATATTTTTCCATGACCGCAGTACTTTGAGGTGAAAAGTTTTTCAAAATGCATTATACTATCCAAAGCTGCTTGCTGTACTTCTTACCAAGTAAGTTTTTATTGCCATTAATTTTCAGAGTCATTACCAAGCGCATACAGACCCTTTAAGAGACAAAACCAGCAGCAGTTACAAAAATGACACAATAAACTACATGTAGTTTGCGGGTATCAGACTAGCTGCAGACTTAACAATCATCATTCTACAATTTTCTCTTGTTGTTCACCAGACTTACAGTATCATAGAAAAAGCTTACGTTGGCCCTTTTTGAAACCACTGCTTCGACTTAGGCTTTGGATAAGGCTACGGCTTAGGCTCCGTCAGTTATGTTGAAAACGTGTGCTTTCGGTACAGCGTTTCAAACAGGCAGATGGAGCCTATAAGCCGGAGCCAAAGCCAATGACAGTATTTCGAAAAGGGCCTATAGTAACAAACTTTTGATGAATGTTTTCTTTCTACGTTGAAATATCAGAAGTTTGAGAAAGGTACAACATAATTGCAGAATTAAATGGAAGCCCACTAATTAATAATTTGATTTTAACATTTGAGTGTTTTTAATAAATTGACAATAAAGCAAAACATTGAATGGAATTTGTTTGCTCAACGGAAAATCAAACGTAAAAAGTAATCATGTAAATTCTAAAGGTCAGTATTTTTTTTCTCCAAAAGTTTGAGTGGCCATTGTTATTTAGTGCTAGGCTAGTTTTTAGATAAATATCTTGAAAACATGAGACTGGGTGAAAATGTGCTTCCGAAAACCTCAAATATTGTACTTTCCCTTTAAGCAGTCATACAAACCTCATCAATGAAATGTCATTGTTCCAATCCACTTGCCTCACATGTTGCATGTTTGCACAGAGCACCAATCATTCCATAAACATCCAAACGGGTCGCGAGATACTCAACTTGTAGAGAGCGGGAAACAAACAAAACTCCAAACAAGCTTTAAATATTCTGCGGCCGTAAAAAAAATAGAAAAACCAAAGCGATGGGTAATTAATATATCCCAAGAGTGTCAGATACGTCGATCCTACCAAATCAGCGTCATTAATTACGAGTAGTCAGTGATAGGAGATGTTGATCTGTCATGCCGATCATGTACACTGTGGGCTCGTTCAGGATAGTCCTGTATCATACATTACTTAATAATCGCACGAAACTCACTCCCCCTCTTCCTACTCTGTCTCTCTCAGGCTCATTGGCCGGCCCGTGTATCCAAGCAACTGATTTACATTGTGTGTGTGCAGGTCCGTAGGTTACTCACACACACAGAGTACAAGCGTGGTAAATGACACAGTTGTACAGTGTCCCGGCCATTGTGTGCACTTGACGATCGTGATTGGTTGTTTGGGATGGAGTATAGGAATAACCGTATATATGCTTGTCACTTGGCCGTGACCCTCCGTCTGTGTGTGTGGCTTTTTCGCCGACCCGCACAAATGTGAATTTTTTATTGATAGAATCGATGTTGTCTGTGAATTCTTGAAATATGTAATTACATATAGGATCCATCAGGGAAGTTGTACAGGTTTGATGAAACTGTATACACGGACATGAGTGTTACACCTGTATATAGGCTAATTAATTTCTGGCGTGGGACATTCTCTGCGTGTTGTAATGAATTAGACACATGATGTGTACATTGAATGTAATACTTCAACAAAGTTTAGTATTGACAATTGGGTAACTTTGTAATTTGTAGTTCAAGGTAATTTTTCTTCACATGTAAATATTCTATAAAGAGTTAATCGTTCTTCTTGAAAAACAGCAAGTTGGACTTTGTGATTTGTTTTTGAATGTTTACTTGTTTATTTTGTTGTGGTCATTTAGAGCGTTTCAGTTACAAAGTCCTTGTTTAATTTGAATTCACTGTAACTTCCCACTTGTTATTTACATCTCTTATGTGAAGTGGTGTTACTCGTTTCTTTGGAATGAAGTCGGAGGCTGTTACAAAATTCAATACAAACTTTAGAAAAAAGTGATTTACGTAATTGTATTGCCTTGGTAGAATCAAGCCCTGTTTGACTAGGTTCTGAGTTCTGATGAATGTAACAACATTGAGAGTTCTGTCTCTTGAAGTCTGGAAAATTTCCTACATGTAATTATTGGGAATGGTTGAACTGATTTAACTAAAAGGTTCTTGGAAAATTCTAACCGTACAAGAAGTCTTTGAAGAAATGTATTAATTTTACTAAAAGGTTTCAGATCGGAGACAGTAATTTCCATTCAATGCTGGTTGAATATTGAAATTTGAGAATTTCAAGATAAAAGGAAAAACCTCCAGAACGTCCATTTGGAAACAGGTTTTGCTGATTTAAATTAACTTTGACTTGTTTCAGAAGAAAAAACAAAACAAAAAACTGCCAAGCTTGATGTTATAATGATCTAGCTTCATAAAGACAATTGTGCAATGGCTAGTATCCTATCTTTGCTAATTGAGGATTTTCTACGCATGTCAAATTTATTGTACTCGTAGTTTTGTGGGGTTTTCTTTAGGCGGGGGAGCCTTTTGAAATGTGGTGCACTGGATTGTATTTTTAATGTTATTGACAAAGACTGTTTAAAAATGTCTCCAAAAAACCCACCCAATAATTTTCTTCGAAAAATCAAGGGTTTTAAAAGGTGTTTCCAAATTATTCTTTGGGTCACGATAGTTAGAATGGTGTAACCCCCCCCCAACATTGTGTCTTCATTCTGTTCCTCAGTAAGAGGGGGGGAGGGGTGTTACTTCTGTATGAGAGGGGGTAAGAGTGTCAGTAATAATGTGAACATTTGAACAATTGGGGCGGGGGGGATGACTTCCTCTACCATATATAGGGCAAGGTATACAAATGTTGACCTAGAAGAGCTTGCCAGTGAGGTAGTGTAGCACTTGAGGAATGTTCTCTTAGAGATCCTCCACACCGGCCGCATAGCTGAAGGAAGGAGGAAAGATTATTATACATTTCTGGTTGTAACCTTTACATCTGAAGATTAATGATACACTGTGAAATTGGAATGATGTGTAAAATATAAACGCTGCTATTTCAATGATTTCATTTGGCCTGGGATGCTGAACTACTTTCTGGGTGGTCGTTGAAAGGAATGATTGTTTAAAGGCATTGCAAGTTTCTCGAAAGTATAATTTTTGTTGTGCTTAGCTCTAAGAGAAATTGGGCCGACCAAATTTCATAGAGCTGCATCAGCAGAAAATAATGCCTTCAAAATTCTGCTGAGCTAAAAATGAGCAGGACACCAGTCACAGAAGGTACATGTGGAATATTTTGTGCTTAGCTTCTTTTTGTGCTTCTGGGCCCAGATTTAAAAAAAACAAAACAATAAACCATCATGTAGCCCTTGCAAACTGTTTTTGATAAAAGATGGTAAAAGCAATTGTCACAATGAGAGGTGTTGGCTTTATATGTACTTGACTAAAGCAATGGGATACAAAAGATGTTGGAATGTTACAAATTCCTGTAGAAAATTGCAAATATCCCAATTTATAAAATCACAGATTGCTTGCTTCAGGACTTGAACTCGGGAGGAAAACCCACACGACGACAGGTCTTGCAGCTCAGAATTCTTTTTATAAGGATCAAAATCAAACTGAAAATAAAGAAAAGAAGAAAAAACCACTTCACAGTTTAAGTTATATACTGTTTTTATCTGAACAAACACTAAGAGAAGATTTCTCTAATTTGAACTATGGTCAAGTATACTTCATTACTCAGCAGATTTGAAACGTACCACTAAACAGTGACATATTATTATTCATATGAAAACACAAGACTCCTGGACTTGTCTGGTCATGAATTTACTGGCCCGACGCCCAAATTACTGGCCTCGAGCCTGCTATCCAATGTTAATTTCGAGCCCTTTGCTTGGGCAGCATTTTTTTATTTTAAACCCGCCTGTATTATGAGATCCCTTTAATCTTTGGAATTCAATAGCCTTTTAACTGGCATACAGTCAGAGTGACTTATGTCAGATGCAATAAAGTTCAGTTGAATTAATTGCAGTGTTTATGGGACCTTTGCCAAGATGATTAGTTGATATTGTCTGGAAATATTAGGCTCTGGAATTTATATATACACATATTTTGTTGTATTGAATTTTTCCTCAATGTACCTTTGTGTGAATGTTTTTTTATATATTCTTTAATTTTATTTGTCTATTTATTTTTTTGAACTGAACTGTACTTTTTAATAGATGTTGATTTTGCATCGGGGATAAAGAATTTGATTTGTTTTTACCCTTACACCGATGTGTATTAAGCACTGTATACTCAGTTCTGTTTCTCGAGTTCTGTGACAAAAATCCACAGGCAAATCACTGGGGTGGGATTCGAACCCACGACCTTTGCATTGCTAGAGCAGATGTCTTACCACTAGACCACCAAGCTAACCCGGTGGCAAGAAGCAGTTTGAATTCTTATGTGTTAGCAGCGGGTACCGCAACTATTGAAGAGTTGTTCATTTTGCATCGGGGATAAAGAATATAATTTGTTTTTACCCTTACACCGATGTGTATTAAGCACTGTATACTCAGTACCGGTACTTTCCTGTGTTCTGTGAAGAAGAAAAAATCAACTGGTGTTATTTTAGAGAAAGAAAGGCAATCCGTCTGCTGATTCATTCAAACAAAACGTGCACAATCCAACTCCAGTACATTTCACTCCCAAGTTTCACAGGTTTTATGACATTATTTCATAAAAGTATACCACAGGTGTACCATCCTGGTAAGAGAATAAATGCTTTATGCACCATTAACTTTACGTATAAATTGCTTTTTTTCCGCTTGAGACAACTTGGTTTTATGATGATAAAAGAGGTAATATTTCATATGATTTATCAGCCTGGATGGAAAGCGGAATGACCCGATTCCCCTCGGAGAATTCCAAGTTGGAAAAATCCCAGGGTGTTTATCCAACTCACAGTATGGTATCCCGTAGATCAAATAGGTAATTTGAAGAAGAATTTATTGGTATCCATGGATACATTAAATTTTCTACGATGTCATCATCTTAAACTATAACGTCAGGATCCTAAACTTTTCAAGATGTAATCACTTTTATTATAAATTAAGAAAAACACTTATGCCTTTCTATTTATTTGTTTATATATATGTACATATTTTACTGTCCATTTGTGATTAGATTAGATTAGATTAGATTTATTCATTCATTCATCATGTAAACATGAAAAGTGTTTTCCCAGTCATAAAAAAACACTCACTAAAAACAGCAACAAAAATACAGATACTAAAAAACAATAATATAAATACAGTCAAGAGTAGGTAATTAAAACAGTCAACATTCAAAGTTGATTAGAGGTCTGGTCTTGCATTTGGATTTATTCAAATCAAAAGAATATTTATTTCGTCTTCATATTTGTATGTTTAACATAAAGAGGAAAAACCCGCAGGGCTGAAATGTGGTTACAGACGGATCAATGTTAACACGATTAGGATTCATGTTTTTTAGGCATTAGTTTACTATTTTTGTTAGTGTCCCACCACAGCACACACCAAAATTATTACTAAATGCAATATACAGAGAGGCAAAGGCTTGGCACAACACAAAGCCAAATTCGACCAAGGCTGTCTTAAATGATTACACTGCTAAGAAATGTTAGACAAACATCAATTTGACAGCCCTGACGCTTCTTCCGAGAATTGATTTCATGTTCACACTTCGGGCTAATAAAAATGGTACTGTTTTATCGATAACAACTCAAGAGGGCGGTGTTCCAGTTTGCTCTTAACTTCATTTAGTGCTGGTGACATTTTATGAAAACATATGTACAATGTATGTGTATTGGACTTACAGTGTGTCAACTCAAAGGTTTCTCTGTTGACTTGTCAATTGCTGTAGGCTTCTCATAAGTATAAAAGGTTTGATGCTGCATGTATGCCAAGGGGTAACAAGGGGTAACATGTACATGGTTGTGAATTTGACCACACCTTGTTACTATAGACCCTTCTCACTGACGTCAAATTTCCCATTGGTTGTGGCCGAGGGGTCTAGTTCACGGGACCCAAGCTCTGTTGTTGTCAGCAGCAGAGTGTGGGTTCAAATCCCGGTCATGACACTTGTGCCCTTGAGCAAGCCACCTAACCATAATTGCTTTGGAAAAAGTTAGGAAGGTAGTGCGGCGTTTCGAGGCCGAGCAGATAAGAACACCGAACTCAAGCTCTGGTGTTTCTGATCAGCAGAGTGTGGGTTCGAATCCCAGTCGTGACACTTGTGTCCTTCAGCAAGACACTTAACCACATGCTTCGTCCTTCGGATGGGACGTTAAGCCGTTGGTCCCGTGTGTTGTGTAATGCACGCAAAAGAACCCAGTGCACTTATCGTAAAGAGAAGGGGTTCGCCCCGGTGTTCCTAGTTTGATTGGCTGCATATTGCGCCACAGCACCTTGTAAACCATGGTGCTATGCAACGGAATAGGTCTCATAATTCAACACGTAACTCCACTTACCTTGTAGGAAAAATACTGAGCGCTTTGAGACACCCATCGGGAGTATAGAGCGCTATATGAGAACTGCGTATTATTATTAGGTGTTCGGGCAATAGCCGAACACCTATTGTTTTTGTTCGGGTTTTTTTTTTTTTTTTAGTTTTTATTATTTTTCGGAATCTCGTTTGTCTGCAAGCAAACGCATAGTTGCAAAATTTATATTAACTTGAAACTTTACACGTAAGTAGACCATAACTTGTAGATGATTCTAAAAGTTGTTACGTCATGGTGACGTCATCAGTTTTTGAAAAACAATAAATCAAAGTTTATTATTTCAAAAAATCAGAACTCAAGAATTATATAAGCTATTTCAACAATCTATAAATCATCGGATAGGTCTGGCAAAATGTAGCAAACGCCACACAGAGTGTGACCCCATTGGACCTCAGCTTCCTGTTTAAACCGGAAGTTGAAAAGTTCACAATTCATACTTTAAGAAATATTCATACATTTTACAAACACCTTACTCACAATTTTAACATCAGGTTGTATGTCCTTAAGTCCTCTCAAACTTTTCCACAGACATGTTACCTATTTGACCTTAACTTCCGGTTGAAATCCGGTATCGAATGACTCTTAAATTAAATTGCGTGTGAAAAGAATTGCACTGAAAACACATACAACGCGCTATAGTGTTGAGATCGTTCCGGGTGTTATCACATGTTGCATACATGCAAGTAGCGTGATCTAATTAGTTATGCACACATATAGAACAGTCTGTCATGCGCAGTTGTTAACACATTTAATGTGTGTAAGTAATAGGCCCAGGTTTTCACCCCATATGTTTAGAGTAAAACCCGAAGAATAGGTCATTGGAGCAAAGTGGAATGTTGACGGTCGGCTCTACAACTTGCTCTGTGAGCTTTGTAGAAGATTGACGTCATCAAAAATTAATATCGCCGTGGATCGCGTGAAATACAAGATGCAGAAATACAAGTTGATAAATGCAGGAAAAATGTGGAATCGAGCTGAAACCTTGCATGTATTCAAGTTGGGATGTGTTACATCTAGAATTTAATGTCGCATTACTATGACGTCATCAAGCTTTACGTGAGTCGGCTTAAAGGTGCACTTTTCATAGATGTATGTTTACGGCAAAAATGCGCGATTAAAGCTATAACCTTGCATGTGTTCAAGCCGGGATTTGTAACATTCAAAATTTAAGATCAAATAACGTCATCAATTGTCATATAATTATGAAGTCACCTTAAAGGTGCAGTTAAACTTGATCTATTTAAAGTTTATTATTTCGAAAAATCATATCTTGAGAAATATATCTATTATGATTTTAAGCTTTGCATTTTTTGTGAATGTTTTTACGTGCTTAAGTTCTGTATAATTGATAATGACATGATTTGACCTGGCTTCCTGTCCAACCGGAAGTAAAATAAATATATATTAAGAGGCTCTTTTTTGAATTGTCAGTAAAAGTCTTGTATACAGTACAGTTTATGAATATTTACATGAACATTGAAACAGAATGTTCAATAAATACACGTTCTAGAGCTCAATGCAGTAGGAACGTTAGCATTTATTTCCCGTGTAAACTAAATGTATACACGTAATTGATTTACACTTTGAAATTTCAAAAGCTATCAGCAATTTTTTCATCGACTCAATAAAATATTTCACACATTGACACAACACTGACCCCAATGAAATCCGAACACCTAGTGTTTGTTCCAACAAACACTAAATCTCTAGTTATTATTATTATTAGTGCATTCTGCTCTACCAGCCAGGCTCCTAGTGGATGATACCCATGCCTACATCCTTACGGACTGTGAAGGGGGTAACCCTGTTTCAGCCCCAGGAGTAGGTGGCAACGTGCCCCTAGTGGTAGTTGATTTGGGTCGATAGCCCAAAACAGTTAAGTGTAGCCCTCACCTTGAAGTGGCCTTCCGGCCTTGTGATGTTAGGCAATCTCTCATAAAAATATAAAACAATAACAAATTATATAGCAATGTGGGAGGTCTGCCACACTGGAGTACTGTCCACATGAACGATACGTATGCGTTCGGTCATCCAGCGTTACGTTTCATAGCTCATGTTCGTGCAGTTCTGGTAGCGCTTGTGCATGACGTGCGCGTGTAAGTACTCCAGCATGGCGAGCAATAGAATAGACCTTTATGCACATGATGTCATTTCAGTAGGGCACCCTCACCTAGAGGTCAAAAGGAAGTTGTTCATTGGCCAAACCTGTGTGTCGAGCTTACAAATCTGTGCGTTGCTATTGTTTCGTCATCGTTTTACCTCTACGATGGTGGCTGAATGACGTCAATGCATAAGGTCCTTAGTGAGATCACGTGAGAAGTGTCTACTGTTATACGAATGTTAATCCTCAAGTTTGAAATAATTTGTTGATGTTGATGTTATTGTTGTTGATTTGCAGGTCTGTTTCACCTTACAATGGCTTCATGATCATGAATCGTCTGAGTATGAATAACCTGACGGAACCAGTCACTAAGGACCTGGAATTCCAACTGCAAGATCCGTTCTTGCTGTACAAGACAGCACAATGTGAGTCTGAAACTAGATCACCTGTTGATCAATAAAACAATACTATATATTGACCCCTGGGAAATGCCATCACCTGAATGCCCTTCTCTGGGTCAAATTGCCATGTATATGTAAATGCGCAGGTGCTACTCAAGCACCCCAGGCAGGTTGGAGGAGACCAGGGCTCAATTTCATAGAGTTGCTTAAGCACAACAAAATTATGCTTACCAGAATATGGTTACCAGCCAAAATGCCATTTCTCATGTACAATCTATGACGGGTATTCTGCTAATTTTTGCTCAGCAGAATTTTTTTAAGCAATATTTTGTGCTTAAGCAGCTCTATGAAATTGACCCCTAATGTTTGCACCTCACCCACAAATTTTGCGGTTTTAACCCCATTTGCTTTTAGCCTCAAGGCTTAAAATAAACTACAGAAGTAAACAGTTTGGCTTAAATCTTGAGATGTTTTTAACATGTATGCGAAAGGAAAAATCCAAAGTAATCGACCCTGTGCACAAACATGCTGGTACGCGAGTAAACACCGCATCGCCTAAAAAAGCGCACTATACTTTATAACACATGGGGACATTGACTCGTAAAAATGGTGCAAGCAAGATTGTGATGATGGCGTCAATAGACCAGTCCATTGGGTATGTGCTGTACTGGTGCTTTCCGCCATTACTGGAACGCAAAAAATGCTTAGCGTTCATTTTTTTAAAATTATCTATTACTCTAGCATTGAGGATACTGTTCCCAGAAGCTCCTTGAATTCTATAGCTCCAGGGGTTTCTAACAGGAGGACATGCCATCATTTCAACCTGCCTCCTAAAATTTTGATCCTAGTCCAGGCCTGTGAAATCTTGGCTTTAAAGCGGTCATCCGCTTTTTTCTCTTTTTTTTCGATTTTTTTTTTCCGGTTTTTTCTTCTTCTTTTTTTCCCCTTCTTTTTTCTTCTTTTATTTTTACCCTTTTTTTTTCTTTTTTTTTTTCCCTTCTTCACTTTTTGGCCTTATATATGCTTGGCAACAACAATGTTCAACTACAATTATGTGAAATAAGCCTAGTTACTGGATCAATGGGGTGCCCCAATTCGACCAGCGTAAGTGTGTGACGCGCGCTTACTTGACGTTCCACAATCATTCTTACATCATTCTTTTTTTTAAGGGTCCACTCACAGGCCTGCTAGTCTCAGACTTTTTTGTCAGCATTGACTCTCGCCCCTCTTACATCTATACTAATGTAACCTGTTTATGTGTTTTCTGGTTGTCATTTAGCCTTCGAGAAAGACTCTGCTATGGTCGAAACGTCAGGCCATTAGCTACTATTGTTTGCATTTATACCATAGGTCCTTTTGGTTGGTAAGCAGTTTGCAACAGCTCATTCTATTTTCTCATTCATATAATGTTTTTGATTCTTTGTAGCCATCTATGGACTGTGGTTTTATGATAGAATGGAGTGTCAACAGGTTTCAAGACTCATGGAAAGGTAAACAAAACATCAAGTAATAAAACAATACTTTGTGCCAATAATAAAGTAGCAAGAGATGCATTGGAACAGAGATTGAAATCTGTTCTCTTCCAGTAAAAACCCCAAACTAAATTGATACAATTATTTGTTTGGGAGTGGAGGCAAACCTTTGTAACGTGGGCACGTATCAATTTCATTTCATGTTGGTTTTATTCATCAAACAAAAAGTCCCAAGGATTGGAACTATTTGGTTTCAGCGATAAAAAGGCAAATAGGGTCTCGAATATTGACCGACCATTGTGTGTAATAGCTTACAATGATTAATACGCAAATTAAGTCTCCAGTGTTTACTGAGCGTGGTGTGTAATGCTCTGTTGTCTTCATCTGATTGTATTCTTATCTTCTGTTCAGATTTAAAGGTTTGGCATAATATTGAGCAAGTTTGGGTGGGTGACTAGAGTCGATTAGACTTGACAATAGTTGATCTAGATGTCATTTGAATGCTGCGTGGTTTGACTAGCTAGTCTAACTTTTTTCTAGCTCCATGGTCTAACTGGATCAGCCCTGGAGCACTATTTCTCTAGTCAACTCGCAAAGTTATGTCACTGTTTCAAGGTTACAGTTAGGTTATGTGACGGAGAAAGTTTTGTGAACTTTTGTAATCACACACAGGGAGTTGAGAAATTTTGAGGAATGGTCTAAGTATGCCTGATGAACAGGGTTATTAATGTTGTTGAGCATCTTGATCTAGCTACTACTCAGGATATGTGCGTTATTTAGAACCAGTTATTATTGTTATTGTTATTATTATTATTATTATTATTGAACGAGTAAAACAGTTAGTTTTGGTCTCAAAAGTCCCAAACATCTGATGTTTAAAAACAGTGAAAACTGGGTTTTGTTTCATTTTTTTCTTGTGACTCTGATGACCGATTTAGCTTAAACTTTCACTGGTGTATTGTTTATCGTATGTTGGATCACACAAAGTGCGGATTACCAACGTTGGCCTCGTGCTTTAAATGCTACAAGTGGGCATTCTAATGATCAATCCTTGGAACAGTACTCCAGGTTCTAATTACCAAGGCAATGCACATCATTCCAAATGGTTATAATTTTCTTATCAAATATTGCTATGAATGATTTGAGTAGAGCATGGTGACTTTATGCTGGTACTCTTCGCTTCATTGTGTTGCAGAATAGACATGTATAGTCAAGTGGGCCTTGAACAGTGGTTAAGACAATATTGAATTAATCATTAATAGCCCATGCCTTTTATGAAGCTGAAATTATGTGAATTTTCCTCTAATTCAGAAAGAACTAAACTTTACTGATAAATGTTCCTGACGCTACTGCAAACTCATTTCTAGATTGCATTTCCAAAATTTCAAATTCTATTTAAGGCTAATTTCTTTATCAAAAATAGATCCTTAAGAGTGTTTTTAAAGTGCATTAATTCATCACCGTTTTCACAAAGCGATATATTTGAAAACAAATTACACAATTTGGCAAAACGATTTTTGTACAAATTATTGATATTTTCACCATTCAGCAGTAACGTTCAGAATTGTCAGCAAGTTTCAGGACTTAACACGTATAGTTTCATAATTACACTAATTAGTTGCAGTAATTAGTATTACTAGATTTGCCATTTTGCATTTCCACAAAGAGATGTACATGTATCATGATTAGCCACTTTATCCATTGAAACACATTGCGCTGGCTTGGTGCCAAACACGCGCTCTACGACTTCTGCATTTTCACAAAGTGGCGTATCTATTGAAGTTTAGCATCTTCACGAAGCGACTATGCATTAGTTTGTTCAACGTGCTCTGCGTGCACAAAGTGACTTATGTGTTTAGGAATTGATAGCTCATCAAAACAGTTGAAGGATTAAAAACACATTAACAGTTCTGTACTAATGAAGAAGCTTTATATTAGTATTAAATGAAAACATAAAAAAATAGGAAGCAGTCTTCGAAACAGCAGTTTGAAAAAAAGTTCAACTTCACAGGTGATGTTCTCCAAACATAGAGTTTTGGCTGTGAGGCACCATCTGTCAGTTCATGGTGCGGCCGATGAGTCGTTTATGTTGATATATATTTTCTTTTTTCGTTAAGAAAAATCTGATATAATATGTTCCATTTTGGTATTTCAATTGAAGACCCATTTATCGTTAAACTGTTGTCTTTTTTATCTTCCAGCTTGGTTTATAAAGCCAAGAAGCGAGCTAAAGGTGCTGGGCATCGTAGTCGGAGTGTATCAGAGAGTGATGCTGGCCCATCCACACTTGCGCAGTCCACACAACAGGTGGACATTATGCAGATGTTGTCCAGAGCACAGCATGAGTATAACAAGGTCTGAGATGTCTTCTAATTCTTCCTCAGAGCTCTAATATTTTGTTTACATCTCGATAGACCTTCATCATGGTGCGGCCATCTTGATTTTTTCCCCATTCAACTCAATGTAATCAAACCGAGGCTGGAAGGAGAAATAGTCTGGTTCCTTTTTGTACAGTGGATATTAGCATCCATTACAGTTACTGGATACAGGGAACATGACCAAGATGGTGGCAACATGATAAAGGTCTAATGTTTGTTTTCCTACCCATCCTTTTTTTTGGGGGGGGGGGTCTCTCGTCCTGCATATTTGATTGTTTTTTCCTTGTATTTTATTGTGTCGCCTCATCTTGTATTTTCTTTAAGTAGAGTATGACTCTATTACAATATGAACGGAAAATGCTCTCTTATAATCCTCTATAAGAATTTGCTCATCCCCTGGTGCCATTTTAACCAATAATTATGCTGTTATTGAGTGATCTCATATTACAATTTTCACTTTTTTACAAGTTCCGTTTGTAATTTCCGTGTCCATTATCCTTAATGTATTTTTACACAGTTTTGACGTATTTTCTATTTCGTCACTGATGTGTTGTTTTGAATGTCTTTTTATCAAGTTGCTACTGTTTCTTTGCCTTGCCTTGTTTCTTTTTCGTAATGTTTTAACAATTTGAGTAGAAATTTGTGTTAAATTTAGTATTGTATTTTCTTTAGTAATGTTTTTGTTATCAAGTGTATTTCACTTCAACCATGTTTATATTGAGGTTGCAAATAGATGTTTTATTCTATTAAATATTTCTCTATCTAATGTTGTAGATTTTAATTTAAATCAACTTATCTTTTTGGTCTATCTTTTCAACTTTTTGACAGCCTTTTTGTTACATTTGTATGTTAAGTAGTAAACAACAAGGGAAACTGACTAGGTAAATTTTAAAACAAAGAAAAATTGAGTCGAGAGGGATTTGAACTTGCAACCTCTAGATTAATGTGTCGGTGCTTTACCAATGTTGGTGAACAGATATATTGACAAAACAAAAGTATTGACAAAATAGGGAGACCGCCAACATAGGGCTAGATAGCTCAGTTGGTAGAGCGCTGGTGTGGCTGGAGATTCTGTGCCCCCGTACGGCGAGTTGTGTAGAAATTCTGTCTGATAGCGCCCTCTTTTGAGTCACCTTCCTTCAGCCCATGTTAATTTACCGCATGGGGGTCACACACACCAGGAGACAAAATCCCATATGACACTGGCACAATAATCCGGAGGTCGCAGGTTCAAGTCCTGCTCTAGTAAATTTGTCTTTGTTCAACCCACATTTGTATGTCATCTTCAAAGTCTACGATTTGAAAAAAATGTTTATTTTTCCTTGTTTATCTGACATGTCTTTTGCAGACTCAAGATGACAAGAACCCTGTCTCTTCTCCTAAACCCAAGAGTCCACCACGTATCGCCTCGGAGTCACCAACTGTCCTTCGTCCCGTACCAGTCAAGCCAGAGGATGGTACCCCAGACCAGAACTCTAAACAAAACAGCATGGTCGATCAACCCACAACCAATAAGGTCATAGGTCAAATGTCTCGGGGACCTAGCATGCATCCGGGATATCAACGCTCAGTCTCCATGCAAGGTAGTCTGGGATATTTAAGTGGCAACTCTATCATGAGCAGCCAGACGGCTAAGGTACCAGAAATGTTACAGAAACTGCTGTCTAACGCCGGAAACGGCCAAAGAGTGATGCAACAAAGTCTAGATCACCCGCTTAGTAATAGACAGATTCATACTGTAGAGAGTCTCGAGAGAAGACACGACAACCAAATGACCTTGAAGAAGTCTCCAGAAACTGACTCGAGTCAAGGGTCAGGTGGACAGGGTCAGGGGTCAAGGAGTAAGATGATGACCGTGGAGAGTTTGGAACAGCAACACACAGGTGCAACAAAGGAGACCGACAGTAAGACCCAGGCATACCCAATACAGAATCTGCTTGCACAGCTTAGTATTGCACAGCGAACTGGACAACATGAGACAACAGAGGGCAGTGGATCCTCTCTGTCTAGCTCCCAGGGACGCTCATCATTTGCTGGTACTCAGCAACTCCCGTCAGGACGTGGTGATCATGGACACTATGTCGGACCAAAACCAAAAGCGGAGGACATTGTTGGGCAACCTAACCCTGATATTAACCAGAAACTCCTGACCAATCTGACCTCGTCCAGATCGGGAGTTCAAACGTCCCAACCGTCATCGTTACAGTTTATACAACCCTCTTCCATTCAACCAAACTTACTTATGAAGCCTAAAGGTAGTGGGGAACCGGAACAGTTCACTGGTACCCAAGGTGTAAGGTCTTTACAGCAGATTGCTTTAGGAGGGATGCAGTTTGGTCAAATGAATACATTGACCCCATCAACGACCAATGGTGTTACAACTCTCACGGTAAGTCTAGGAATTAAAAGTATTATACAGGATTGGTAAGGATAACAAATATCATTGTTTAATTTTAGTCTGAAAGCTTACTGATTGTGACGTTAATACGAGAACCATTTTTTTCTGTGAAGGTATTTCCCTCTGAAATGAAGTCATATTCTCGAAAACTGTATCTGAAAACCTTTTTAAAAAAATGCACAACAGCTTATTTTTTGCTGTTACAGTCAAAATTAAGGACAATGTATTTACATGCTGAAAATTGTGGACTCGCACAACGGATTGAGCCCAAATTTTCATAGGTTTGTTATTCCATGTATGTTGTTATCACACAAAACATGAGCACTGTTTGCGACTACTTTGTCAGCTCTACCAATCCTGTAGAATACCTTTTAGTTGCTTTATAAAAATTTAAAAAAAGTCATGCAACAGTGTTACCCTGACTTCAGCTCCCAGGGCTTGAACTTGGGGGAAAAACCACAAGACCGCAGGGCTTGTAGCTAAAAATGTTTACTGGACCAGAATTATTTTTACAAGACCAGCATTAAAATGAGAGAAATAAAAAATATGTACACAGTTTAACATTTGAACTTGTTTAATTTGAACAAGCACTAAGAGAAGATTTATCTCATTTGTATTGAGTAAGTATTCTTCAATACTAAACAGAATTGAAAGATTTTTATCAGACTGAAAGTCAACACTTTAATAAAATACAAAAACAAAAACAAAGTACAAAATACAAAAAAAGAGGTGTTCGAAGAAAAGTTTAAAACGGAGGATTAAAACAACACAAAAGTACTTAAAATAAAATAAAATAGAAAGCATATAATAGAAAATAGACGTTTGAAAATGACAAATAAGTGGCTAAAGTTTAAAAATTCTAAAAATATTGAGACATTGATTTAAACCAAAGTTGTTTGTTTGTTTGTTTGTTTGTTTATTAATTTCCACTCAGGTAAACAACAAGTCATAAAACAACGACTTTAAAGAAAATAATACATATTGAGTGGAGGGCCATCTAGAAACCCATAGAGCTTGTATCAATGACCCTGGTGCCAATGGGAAAGTGGGTGTACTCATGAAAAATTAGAAATGAATGGAATTTTGTATTATTATTATTATCAAGAGGTTCTTAATTAGTTCGTTTCCCTTGTTTTTTTAATTTTAGCCTATTTCTCCTCAGAGGATCCCAGGCTCACTTCTTCCACCAACTCTTCTGACACCACAAGCGTTCAGAAAGAGGGCTTCCAGTGAGTCTGTAACGATGGCCAGTCAACAGCAGATTTTCCCTCCCGTCAAACAAGTTGTGGTGGCCCACTCTGCACTCTCGTCCAATCAGCAAGCAGGAGGTCATCTTGTTAATTCAGTTCAGCACAATCCACTATTGAACAGGGTGGATCAATCAGGGAGGGTGAATTCTATAGAGATGCTGAATAAAGAGCAGTTCAAGCAGGCATTTGTACATTTATTACAGGTAATTTAATAATAATAATAATAATAATAATAAAAACGGGCATTTATAGAGCACTTTTACACTAAGTACCACAGCGCTTCACAAGAAACTATACAATAAGCGAATAAAAAAAGGCACTAATAATGGGAAAGACAGTTGCTCCATGACAATCAACAATTGAACAGGAAAGTTTTGAGAAGTTTTTGGAAAACTTCAAGTGACTCTGCGGAAGGAATTTGATGAGGGAGACAGTTCCAAAAGCGCGGGGCATGTGCGTAAAATGCCTGGTCCCCAGCAGCAGAATGCACCGTTGGAACTGCCAAGAGTGTACTGTCTGAACCAAATTAACTGAACAATAACTTTTGTAAGAAAAAGCCACATATTGGCAGTCTGAGTCAAAATGAGTGTATGCCTCCAACAAAATATTCACTGAACCTAACTGGACCGTAAATCTGTTTTTACTTTTATAGAATGATAGCAGTTTCCTAAGCAGCTTACACAATGCTTATCTCCAGACAGTTCATCACCCACCAATTTAGCAAACCATCGTCACTAACTACATGATGGTCAACATTGACGTCATCTACAAGCTAAACAGGTGCTGTTGTGAACAATTTCTTTTATAAAGCAGTAGTAGTAATTCTGTAAAGTGACCGATGAAAACTTTCAATGGAAGTTCATTCATTTATAATCTGATATACTTTAACCCAACTTTGACCTTGTGAAAAAAATAGTACATTTTTTTCACATTTATGCAAAAAAAGCTAGAGGTAAATTATCAGCTTACTCTTTGAAATGATTGTGGCATCGAAATTTTTAAAGCTGGTACAATCATAGTTCCTTTTTTTCCGACCGGAAAAGTTGTTTTGGGATGAATGACACAAAGTACAGATAGGTACAGATAGCTGATGCTGTATAGAAATCCAAGTGACCATAAATAGTGCCCTCTAGAGTGGGAATTTAAATTTGCCTGTATTTATTAGTATATTACTTCCTGAAGTAGGAGGATTTCCATAGTTTTGACCCCTTCTGGCATAAAACTACTTCCAATTTTTACTCTCTTTTAGCATGTGAAAAAAAAAGACCCAAATTATTTTCCTTTGATAAAATAAATTTAAATTTAAAAAAAAACTAAAAGAAAAAAAAAATCCTGTTAATACTGACTTATGATAGAACTTTGCCTTGAAGACTTTGATTTATATTCTATTAAGGTTGAATATAAGTTTATGTACTGAACTTTTAATTTTAAATTTTAAGAAAAAATGAGAAACAATTACTTGCCTTTTTCAATAGCGTTTTGCTTGTTTAAAGTAACTGTCACTTTTCTTTAGTGTGTGTACGTAAAGTACCATTAAGCATGGTATGACACAATGTACAGGAGTATCTTTCAACCTTTGGTGGTTTAAAAATCCACTTCAAGTTGCAATTGTGATTGATTTTTGTTTATTAGTTGAGTAATCTTTATCTGAGGTTTTTTTTTTTCAGTGTAATTAACAAGTATTTGCTGGCAACATGGATAACGTTTTAGGGAAACGTCTTTTGTGAGAGCAAAATAGTTGCCAGCATTTAATTACAGTTAAAGTATTGATGTCAAAAAAGTAATGGGTAATAATTTTAAAGGGATTCACCATAAGTCCAATTCAATAGCAAAGTTTTGAAGCTAGACTTATTAGTAAAAAGAAGTTGATATCTACAATAATATAATGTTCAACACTACTCTTTTTTTTCTTCCTTTTCCTTTTTGTTTTTGTTTTTAAAAGGAAGCTATTTAATACAAACAAATGATTTACCGATACCATCAAAATTCATCAGAGTCTGTCAGCTGGTTTCTTATGTAATGGACTTAGTGTTTTCATCTGAGTCAACAGACTTTGGTAGGGTTTGTCTTTAACTTTGTCAGTGACTAGCCAGCAGGACCAGTTAGCTTTCATTTCACTAGTCCGTCACCTTTTCCACCAGTCCATATTTCATATTAAATATGGATGCTTTTCAACACTGAACTAGCCAGCCGGACCACTTGGAGTGAATTCTGACTGGTCCTTAGGTATTTTAAATGGCATTTGACCCGTGGACCACTGTTAAGGGAGAATGCTGCTGGGTAGTTGAGAGACTGTGTACTGTTGGAATTCGATTGATTCAGTACTGTCTAATCAACATGGCACGGGGCTGGAATTTGATGGATTCAGTACTGTCTTATCAACATGGCACGGGGCTGGGTGGATGTACAATTTGTTTGAGTTTTAAATTTGATGAACTCGGGATGCAGTAAATAGTGCATTGTGGGTTTACTATGAAGGGTTGTAGTTATGGGCTAAATGGATTGTCAACTTAGAGTGTGCTATTAGAAGCTGAGTACATATTCATGTTTGTTTCGTTTCCCATTGCTGTTTTGGGAAGGTGGTGGTGTAAGATAGAGAAGGGATTCTGTAAGGAGTGATGTTTTTTTCTACTTTTTTTGTTTTTTAATGGGTGGGTGTGTTTGTGGGAGGGGGGTGACTTGGGAGGTTGTAAGTCCTGTGTTGTTGAGACAGGCTGGTAGTAATTTTTAGGAGCATACTCATTTAGTTGAAGATTAGCCACAGGCTCTAGCTCTGAGGAGCCGATAAAGGGCGCGGCTTTTGAAAGTATTATTGTTGGGGAGGACTTGACTCTTTGTGTGTGTGGGGGTTTTTTCTGTTGTTTTTTTTTCTTTTTTTCTCTTCATTTTTGAGAAGGGGGAGGGTGGATTCTAATTGCTGTGGGTATCTTATGGGAGACTAGATATCCTAGGGGCAGTCTGGGCAAGGGGTATATTAATTGATGCTGTGGGTGGGACTGGGTTGCTCATTTATGTTGTGAGTTTTGGGGAGACTGAAATACCTAGGGGGTAGTTTAGTTCGGGGTTGGGATTTTAATTGTGGGTGGGTGAAGGGGAGACCTGAATTCCTGGGGGTAGTTGGGTAGGGCTGAGCCGCACTGTGGGTATAGGGGAGGCTTTAATTCCTGGGGGTAGTTAGGGGAGGCTTTAATTCCTGGGGGTGGGTGGTAGGCTAGTTGACGCTTGGATGATTTAAGATGGCATCTGAGTTGTGGGAAGGTTTACTTGCAAGGGGGGAGGGTGGGACTACTCATTTGAGTTATGGTCGTTGCTGAGACTTGGGAGGACTGTAGATGAAGTATTGAATTGGGTAAGGGTGTCTAACAGTAAGATGGGTTGAAGGAACTGTGCTGAGTGAGTTAGACATTTGGGTAGGATGAAATTAAGGGTACAAGTTGGTGACTTTATAAAGGGAGGGATGGGTTGAAAAAGATGTTGAAGTATATTTTAGTGTTTTGGTACAGAGGCATGCTAGGTTTATACACTCGATTTGAGGGTGGGGTTGCAAGGTGGGAGCGGCAGGGTCCAAGTTCTCAAAGCTGATAAGCACGCGCAACAAGGTTCTTATTTGGTAGAAACAGGTTTACCAGCCTTCCAGGCATGTCTTGCACATGTGTATTGCATGTGACTGGTCCCCCTCTATTTTCTACTCTATCAAATTGATTGAGCACTATGTTCTGCTTAACAGATTTTGAGCTATTAGGACCTGGGCTCTGGATACCAAAAAATAACAGAATTCCAAGAATGATCAGTTGTGATTTCTGTTTGTCAGTCACATACCGACTTTTTCACGCTTGAAATTTGTTCATAATTTGTTTGTGGGTCTCTCATTTGGGGTATTCGTTTTACTACATTAACTCATAGTTTGATAGTTTTGATTAGAGAAACTGCAATGATAGTGAGAGAATCTTCAGTTTCTTTGGATATTTACGGCATACTGTCTTAGGAGGAACTTGACTTTCTTAAGGCATTGATGTCATTCTGATGGTACTCGTATTTAATACTATTGTCATAATGTATTGTTCAGCTTGTGAACCAATCTGCCAAATGCTTTAAACAGTGAAACTATTACAATGGAGATTGTTCATTGATAATATTCAAGCTGGGTTATTGGTCATTAGTTGATGCAATACTTTCCGCTGTTGGAAATGTTAAGTTTCTTGTTTTTGGGGGGTCTATTTCTGCAATTGGTTTGTTGGCTTTTGGTTTGTAGGGGTTGTTTTTATGTTTGTTTGTTTGTTTGTTTGTTTTAAGGGGATCTCTGTTGGGGGTAGGGAGAAACATTTGGTTGTTTTGGTTGGTGTAATTTGTCTTTGTACCATGTTTTGTTTATCAATATTTAAAGAAGGGAATTCAATGTTGTGTTGTTTTTCTGATATGAATTTTTTTGTAGCATTTATTTAATTTTTTTTCTTTTTTCTTGAGGGTTTTTCTTTATTCACCCTTGCATCATTGCCATGGTATTATTATTATTATTATTATTATTATTATTATTATTATTATTATTATTATTATTATTATTATTATTGTTGTTGTTGTTGTTGTTGTTGTTGTTGTTGTTGTTGTTGTTGTTGTTGTTGATGTTGTTGTCGTTGTCGTTGTCGTTGTCGTTGTCGTTGTCGTTGTCGTTGTCGTTGTCGTTGTCGTTGTCGTTGTCGTTGTCGTTGTCGCCGCCGCCGTCGCCGCCGCCGTTTGTCGCCGTCGTTGTCGCTGTCGCTGTCGCCGCCGCTGTCGCTGTCGCCGCCGCTGTCGCCGTCGCCGTCGCCGTCGCTGTCGCCGTCGCTGTCGCTGTCGTTGTCGCTGTCGCTGTCGCTGTCGCTGTCGTCGTTGTCGCCGTCGCTGTCGCCGTCGCCGTCGCCGTCGCCGCCGCCGCCGTCGCCGTCTGTCGCTGTCGCCGTCGCCGCCGTTGTCGTTGTCGTTGTCGTTGTCATTATTATTATTATTATTATTAATATTATTAATATTATTAATATTATTAATATTATTAATATTATTATCATTATTATTTTAGTTATCGGCTGAGTGTATTGTTGGGATGATTCAGTTCAGTTCATTGAATAGGTTTGTCCTGATATCCGATGGATGGACAACCATCGCTGCTGTTTTCCTAGTGGCAGATGTTTGTGTCTGCCACCAGGAAAATTGCACCATTATACAGAACTATTTTAATTGTTACTTGACCAGAAAAATATTGTTCCTTCAACTTTCTGGCTCTGAAACAAACAACAGTTCTGGTATTAATTTATGTTGTGTCACCAAGCAAGCTAACTTTATTTTTCTTTATTTTTTTCTTCTGTTAGATTTAAAATGTTATATTTTATTGATAGGTTTATCTAATTTGTCAATTTAATGATTTTTTAAATACTTTTTAATGTTGAAAAGAGTTTTGCTTTTTTTGCCTGAGGTAATGTTTTGTATGTATGCTTGCTTAGGTGACATAGGGTCCAGTTTCACTGGCGTTCCAAGCAAGAATGTTGGCTAAGTACAATGGAACTGGTTACCAGCCAAATTTCATGTGTTGTGTAGTGGGTTTTTTGTGATTGGCTCTCTGTTCATTTATACTATAACCAGAAAACAGTTGATTTGCATTCTCGGCCGTGAAACTGGACCCAAACTTGGCCAAGGGCTGTTGCTAAAACTGGTTAAACCAGGCGTGGATTCAGGACTTTTACTAGGGAGGGGGCCCCAAAAAACCTGGTGGGAAAAACACGACGACAGCAAAATCACGAAAAAGGGATGCTTTTGTCTACAACGCAATAGGATTTTAGTTTCGTAGCAAGATTAGGGCTTTTATGTGAAGGCGTAAGTATAAAGTTTACAAAAAGGAAAAAAGATAGTAAAAAGAAAACAAGTTTGTAAAAAGACATCAACAGCAGGGAGGGGTCCGGTCCCCCTGGACCCACCCCCTGGCTCTTTACTCAACCATGAAAGAGAGGATGGTTGACCGATAGAATGTGAACAAAAGCTGGGAGTTATGAATTCATATCATTCTAGTACTGTCAATTTAGTCTTAAATAGCAAACAACAAAAGGCTCTTTGGTTAGCAACCAACAATAGAGGGCGCCATTACCTAAGTATGGAGTCGAATTATAGACCCTCAACTTGGCATCATGCTACTTGTTACAATTTCTTCTGAAGACAGGTCACAAGTGTGACTGTCTACCCAAACACATAAATGAGCAATAGCAAGTTGTTAGGGTTGCTTTTTTTTTTTTTCTCCCACCCAACTTGACCTAGATGTGTTTTCAGTGGAAGTGATATCAACGTCTAGGAAGATGTTATCATTATACAAGATGCTATGTGATGTGCCGGTTTCACATTTCGTGATTGTGGCTGCTTGTCTGCTACTCACGGTGATAAGAATCAAACCAATTGCTAAATAAAACAATTTTAAAAACCCAGTGCTAAAAATAACTTATGTCTGAAGATCAAACGATGCTCCACTTCACCTTAAATGACTTCAAACCTGTGGAGGTCTTGTATTTGATTGATGTTTGAACAACATTTTTTGAACTTGGAAACGTAACTGGCTTTGATTTGAAATACAAAAAGTATATGTAACTTTAGCCGGTGGAATATCTTAAATTTACAATTTCAGGAAAAGCCTGAAGTAAAATCAACTGCTCGGGAAAAGCAGGAGTCCCAGTGAATGCTTTTAATAAGCAATACTTATTTTTTTCACTTTTGGTTCATTGTTGTTATTTCTATTCATTTTTCTTTATGTCTGATGTAAACTAACGATTCTAGAGAGTAGCATTTGTTATGCTGAAATATGCTAAAACTACTTTTAAAAGCACAGAGTTAGGCACTAAAATTTTTGTCTGAGAGAGAGATTAAAGTGCAGGATTTTAAAGAATTAGTGGGAACAGGAAATTATCTACAATCCTGGCCATAACTTGTTGGGTCCCCCGCCCCATATCAATTTTGACTCTCATTGTGCGGTCTGCACTCCTTCTGGGGTGGTATAATTATTATTATTATTATTATACTCATTATTATGATTTATTCGGCCAAGATTTCAACTAACATGTTCCGTTACTGATGATGTAATGGAACAGTAACAGAAAGGCAAGAACAACTATTGGAATCAGATCACAAGACAAACCCATTCTAAAATGGCCAGGATTATTCAAAGTGAACCAAACCACTGTGACTTGAAAGCGTATTAATCCAATATCTTAAAATGGGAAAAGAATCTTATACAAATAATTGATAAATGATAGCAACATTGGGGGACGGGATTGGTGTGTTTATTGTCAGGTGGTCCAAGCATTTTGGCCGAGATCGTAGGAGTCTGATGAGGTTTAACACCACAAGGGTTTATATTGATTGAGAACCATTGATTGAATAGGGTTCCAATAAGCCATTTTAAGATATATGGTGGACACAGTACTATGACACTACTAGGTTTGGGTACAGTTATCTGTATAAACCCAAACCAAACGTGTCGTGGCCGAGCGGATAAGAACACCGAACTCAAGCTCTGGTGTTTCTGATCAGCAGAGTGTGGGTTCGAATCCCAGTCGTGACACTTGTCCTTAAGCAAGACACTTAACCACATGCTTCGTCCTTCGGATGGGACGTAAAGCCGTTGGTCCCGTGTGTTGTGTAATGCACGTAAAAGAACCCAGTGCACTTATCGTAAAGAGAAGGGGTTCGCCCTGGTGTTCCTGGTTTGATCGGCAGCATATTGCGCCACAGCACCCTGTAAACCACTACATGGTGCTATGTAAAGGAGTAGGTCTCATACTTCAGAAACATAGCTCAACAATACCTTGCAGGAAAATACTGAATGTTGAAGCGCCTTGAGCATCACTGAGTGATGGATATGTGCGCTATATAAGAATCCACTATTATTATTATTAAACCAAACACTGCTGTCCACCATTATTTCAAAAAGGCTAATGAGGGTGAAGTCTATATGGGCACTACACTTTTCGGTGACTAAACTAGCAGCAGGACCAGCCTGTTGTTTTACTAGCTCGCCAGCTTTTGCACTGGGCCATATTTCATATTAAGTAGGGATGCTTTTTAACGCTGAATTAGCCAGCCGGACCACTTGGAAAGAATTTTGACTGGTCCTCAGGAGTTTCAGCTAGCCTTTGGCCAGCGGACCACTGTTAAGAAAGAACGCTGTAGATAGGAATTTAGTGACAGGAAGCTTGTAGTAAAAACCATGCAACATATTTCATAAGGAACTGAAATATTAAAATATTTTGAGACACGTGTGAATATCAACAAAGTGCTGTACTGTAGGTTTGGTCTTAAATGTAAGAGATTTTCAGATTGTATATAGTTAGTTCTTAGATTCAGAAGTCTTCTAACCATATAAATTGTTCAATTGTTCCACCTTGCTATAACTTAATCTGCTGAATTGTCTGCAACATCACATGTAGATATTTAATCATAACAACATAAAGTGTGCTACTTTGTTATTTAAAATGTACCTACCAATTCTAAAACATTGTTTTTTATATAAAAAAACATGACAACATAGGCTTTTGCCTCAAGTTCTGAAACACACCATCTGATTACGTAGCGTTTAGTCAAGGCACTCATGTACACCCAACACACTGGTCATGTCACTGCCACGCTCAAAAAGAACTACTTCGGGTTAGTCTTTTTTTTGTTGCTGGATTTACTTGTGCTATATGCGCCTTGACTTAGGCCTACTGATTAAACAGGAAACAAGTCATGGTCAAGAAGTTTAGTTAGGATGGCTGTATCATCAGAGTGTGGGTTCGAATCCCGGTCTTGACATTTGTGTTCTTGGGGCAAGACACTCAAGTACAAACGCGCTTCATCACAAAGGAGTAAATGGGTAGAGATTGTTGATGTGAATAATTAGCAGCCTGTGTGCCAATTTGGCTGCCGGTGCTGCATACTCCAAAGGAGTTGAGATGGAATGCTTAAGGCTTAATTAACAGGGTTAGTAATGCCGTTAGGCGCTTTGACACAATGTTTAAAAGCTCCTAACTAATGGCTACTATTGTGAGAGCAATTCACTCAGTTTGTTGTTAGTTTAATACTTCAGGCATTGGGTGTGTAGAGTATAAACGATCAGGGCCCGTTTTCATGGCTCTGCTTACCGCGAAATTCTGCGCTTGCTGTGCCCTGTAAAGCATACAGTTCTATTATAGGCAGTAAGCGCAGAATTCTTCAGTAAGCAGAGCCTTGAAATTCGGCCCTGTTCTAATGGGCAAAATGCCATGTCATTAGCCCAGTTGATAAACCATGGAGGAAGAAAGATAAACTGAATAGAAGTCAGTGACATTAATGGCCCAATTCCAATCATATCTTTGATGTGTGTGGCAAACTGATGCACCAGAGCAGCTTTCTCGTCATGTCTATCTCAATTTATAAAACCATTAACTTTATGCTAATGGGTAACTAGCCGAGTTGGCTTAATGAGGTGTTTGTTAGACATTCTGCAGAAAATACGCATATCTGCTAAATAGCATCATTTGTGTGCTATTGATAAGTGTTTGGCTGACGTGATGTTCTCAGAGATTACAGTGATATTAGTTTGAAATGCAAACGTAGTAAGGCAAGCTTTAACAAGAACACTTACATAAAACCCTGTGTACTCTTTTTGTAAAGACAATACGTCTTGGCTTCAAAATCACCGTAGCCCTTCTTATACTACAGAGCCAATTCCTAAGAAATAAAAACCCTGGGTAATTCCTGGGGATCTTTAACCCCACCGCCACCCCATGTCCGTTTCACAATTGATACAATTTTCCTTAGGAAAAAGGGAACACTCAGTATACTAACTCTGGGGTTATCTTACTTCACAGTACTCCCAAACAGGGGTAGCCGTTTCCCGGGAGTTTGCCAGGCTTAGCATTTCAAGCGTGAAAAGGGCCAGCCAAATTTTTGTGGGAATTTCCCAGTAAGGTCGCCTGGTGTTGAAAGAGTCTTGTGAGAACAATCGTCACAGAAATTGAAAACTGAAAAATACCTCCGTTAAAAGTGAAAGATTGAGGTCAGATTATTCATAGGTATTTTGACTCTCGGCCAAACTAAAGGAACAACGGGGTAAAGAGTACACATTGGAATGTAGATAGGGACATCATTTACACTTATTGTTTGACAATCCAATTTTAGAAGACTTATTTGCAACCATCGGTTGTGTAGTTATTTGCATGTGGAATTTATTCATTGCACTGAAATGGAAGTTGTAGCTTCATCATCTCACAAAATAAGGGGCGTGGTTAAAGGCGTGTTTTGGTGACTCTCTGACCAGAATCAAGTTTCTGACGTAAAATTCATAGAATGACACATTTTCTGAGAGCTACGCGAAAACAAGTCGGTAATTAGAAAGAGGTTGTGACGTATGTGAAAATTAATGTTCTCAAAATGTACAGCCTTTATTTTATTCACAAATAATGGAACTTCGTCTTAATCAGCATTTGGATTGGTATGTTTCAAGGTTTTTCCTTTTTTAAAAGAAATCCTTGAAATTTTTTTGTCAGCATTTAAAATCCGCCTCTGGAAACCAAGCCTATTAAACAGAGCCAACAACGACTCAGTTGAAGTTTATTTGGAACAGCTGCGTAACTGCGGCTGAACTGAATGCGCAAAAACGCAACCAATGACCGAAGCTCAAACATGTTTTTGGTCGGGGTCGCCAAAACACACCCTAACTCTGATTCACAAATCAGGCTGTATGTTTCCGTGACAACAAACATGTTGAGCATCAGTTAAGACCTGGGCCTAATTTCATGGCACTGCTTACCAAATAATTCTGCGCTTACGCGCATTGTAACGTGTGTATTTCTATGGGACGCAGCTGGGCGTAAGCGCAGAATTCCGCGGTAAGCAGAGCCATGAAATTGGGCTGTATTTGCTGGTACCTTGGAATTCTGCGCTTACACCCTGTCATGGCCCAAAGAAGTATGCGCTTTACTGGGTGCCGTAAGTGCAGAATTATTTGGGAAGCAGTGCCATGTAATTGGGACCAGGTGCCAAGCTTATAAAATGGGGCAGCAAGAAAATTACCAGCCAAAAGTTGTTGTGAGGCATGTAGCTTGTGGCTGGTCCCCTGCTAGCGGTGTTTCCTTTATTTGTATGTATATTTTATCTGCCTAGATGTATGTATGTTTTAGCCCTCTATAGATGTACATTGTATCCATGTTTTTATTCATTACACTGTAAAAGAATATACAATTTTTGTGTACGTGTTGAAGCATTTTATTCACTGGTTTTATACATTTAGTTACTTTGAAAGGTTCAGCATTTTCCCCATTACATTGAGCAGATAAAACACTGAAAAATGGTAGATATATGTATGAGACACATTTGCTATATTTTAAAGGTTTTACTCCATTTGTGTTTTTAACCAAAGTTTCATAGTCTGTTTCAATGACTTTCTGGCAACTGTTTGCTTGACATGGACATGTTGGACATGATTGATGAAATTCCTGTTCATGTTTTCTCTTTGAAGGTATTATACAGGTTTGGTAAGGATAAAAACCATTATTGTTTAATTTTAGTCATTGCATTGTGAATTATTTCCCTCTGAAATGAAGTCATATTCAAGAAAACTGTATTTAAAACCTAAAACCCCTTTTTGTGCATAAGCAGCTCCATGAAATTGGGTCTTGGTCATTCCAGGCCTTCCCTGTACACTATTTTCAGAAATGGAATTAAACTTTGTAAATATGAAAAGAAAGAAAAAACTGAAGAAGTTGCCAAACTATAAACAGCTCTAGTTCTACACCATCTTGATCTGGAAAAAATTACTTAGAGTTTTACTTTTTGAAATATGATGGAAATAGTTTCAATTAAAACTTAAATTATGTGATTGTGCAATCAATTGTGCAGATTAGTTTTCTTTCAGATACTGTTTTATTACCAAATTTTGTAGGCTTTTTAATTTGTATGATGGAATTTTACTCCTTTCACTATATATGTATAGCTTCATTGATTTTTAAATGCAAGTTTTACAAATCGTGCAAAGCATAATAAAGTTTAATTTAAGCGTTGTTAGAGATGTCAGAACAGTTTGATGATAAGCTTATAAATATAATTTTGATGAGAATCTTTATTTTATTTTATAAAATTCACAGATTTGGCTAAAATTATTTGAGGTTTTGTTGCAATAACACAACTCTATCAAATGTTCCAAGATATACAATGTGATTCCTACTTCAGTATTGGGCAAACAATTTCTGGTCAATAATTGTGGTTAATATTTTTAGTTAAAAAGCCTTTGTTGAAATAATAACAGAAAAAACCCTTGAATTAAAACAGTGATTCATAATATGTCAATTGCTATTTATTTATTGAATCGTTTAAAAAAAATAATTATCTCTTTTGTCGAGGACACAGGGGTTGATCTTGCTATCCTAAAGCTGTGTCCGAATTGATGGCTATGGCTACAGCTACGGCTGGATTAACGCGTCATGATGCGCTGAAGAATAGGACGTCCTTAGCAACAGTCATAGCTGTAGCCGCCAATTTGGATTCAGCCTAACACATAGAATGTTACACCACCCATAGGCCCTTTCCAAAAACAATGGCTTCACCATTGGCTGGATCGACGCGTCATGATGCGATGAAGTAATGGATGTCCTTAGCAACAGTCATAGCTGTAGCCGCCAAATCAGATTCAGCCTAACACATAGAATGGTACACCACCCCTGGGCCCTTTCCAAAAACTATGGCTTCACCAATGGCTCTGGCTTAGGCTCATTAGTGCACTTTTTGTAGTGAGCTTCAAACAGGCAGACGGACCGTAAAGCCAGAGCCAGAGTCAAAGCCCTAAGTTTCAAAAAGGGCCATAGATAAAGGACTCAGGTACTCGAATGTTGTTATTTATTATTATTAATGTATATAATGGTCCAGTAATCCACCCTTTCACTTTTCTCACAATGACCATCCTTTTGTCCTCACTACTTTACTCTGATTGGTTCTTAGCCACCCCATTGTTTGTAAATAAATACTTTTGATTGGCTACAATTTTCCCGCTTTTTTTCTGGATGCCTTCCCATAACTCTTTGTTCCTCTTTTTGCTATAAATGGATATATTTGTGTTTGTGCTTGTTTGTGCCTCTGACGAAGGTCCAGTCTGGATCGAAAGCTAAGGCTGTCTCCCCTACTAGTTTTATTAATGTACATAATATACATACATATATATGTATGTTTTTGCCCTAATAGTTTGCCAACCGTAGGTTGACAAATTACATTTCAAACATTTTGATGGTCGTTCCCCTGCATAATGAATCCATTTAAACCATACATCATCAACTCACAGAACTAGCTGATACATCATACTTCCAGGGAACAAATTGTTGCATAAAACTCTTAGGTATGCAACCCCCCATCTCTCCACCTTTGGCCCGCCCCCACCCTTTGCGTGATCCTCCCTCCCCCTAAAACAGTAAGATACATCAATGTTTGTTGCGTGTCGTGGCTGAGCGGTTAAGAGCATTGGACTCCAGCTCTGGTGTTTCGGTTCGAGTCCCGGTCATGACATCCTTGAGCAAGATGCTTTACCACAATTGCTTTGTCCTTCGGATGGGACATTAAGCCGTAGGTTCCGTGTACTATGATTGATAGTGCACGTAAAAGAACCCAGAACACTTACAGTGGAAAAGACCTGGAGTTAACCCTGGTGTTTCTGGTTCACATAGCAAGCACCCTTGTTTTCAAGGTTTCCTCAGGCTTGCCAGCTACAGTGATTCTGGTTCACTTATGAGGCATCCGTTGTTTCATAACCAGAAATATAATAACAATAATTTGACTGTGTTAAAACAACACCATTAAATTTGATACATTGGTTTTCTTGAAGAGCAAAGATAATTCCAGTCCTCTTGTTTTCAATAAACACTCGGTGCAAACAATCTGTGGAAAATTAATCAAGGGAGGAAGACCCCAGCTGTTTGTGTTTCACATCATCAACTCACACAACTAGCTGATACCGGTACATCATACTTCCAGGGAACAAATTGTTCCATAAAATTCTTAGGTATGCAACCCCCCAATCTCTCCACTTTTGGCCCGCCCCCACCCTTTGCGTGATCCTCCCTTGGCCCTAAAACAGTAAGACACATCAATGTTTGTTTGATACTATAATATCACTTTCCAGCTGTTATCATATTGATGGGTAAGGTGTGCCGATAAGTTATGTTTCTCTTTACATTGTGGTTTATCATTAGTTTTCTTTGTCAAGATGCTCGTTTTATCAGGAGTGATTTCCCGTGATTGATATCAACAGGTGATCAATTGCTCGACATCCCGTATCAAAGTATGCTGCGACAACAGAGTGTTTTGGAGATACCATTTGTATCGTCCCCCCACCCCCCCCCCCCAACCGTTGTCTAGCTGCTCTGAGTTGCAGTGAACCATTTATTAGCCTATCGGAGCTCAACCAGAGCTCTTCTTTTAAGAGCCTTCACTCTGATTCTATTTTTCATTTGCGAGAGGCATAGAGCATAAACCCAGCGGTCTAGATAAACCCTTGATTGAAGTTGGTTGACGGTTTTGAGGTGACATCTCGACAAGAAGGAAGAGGTATCCTGATGAGAATACTCTGCAATGCTTTGCGTGGGTGAGATGCACAATTGTGTCAAACAAACACTGTGCACAACGCCTACGCAACACCTTACAGTGTTGTAGATTGTCCTCTGCAAGATCTTGGATCTCGGTGAACATCTTGGTGAACAGGATGAGGAAGATAAAGTTGATCTCCTGCAAAATAAATGTTTCAGATTATCAAGTTAGTGTTTTACACAAAAATTATTTATGAGTTATTTTCATCTTAAATATTTGTATCTTGTAGCCCCTTACCAAGAGTGGTTTTTAGCCTTGTTTGGGGCGAACGTGCATACACAAGTATTTACACAAAATCAAGGCTAACAGACAAAGATAATGATACTATGGTAAAGATTCACATTGCTACATTTACCAACAGTTTCTCCCCAGGCCGCTGTGAGCTATTTTTAAGCAAATTTAACCATGGTAAAAGTGAAAAGCCTTTTTTAATACGATACAATGGTCGCTAGCATGAGACACTTTTTGAAGATTCACCTACTTTTAAGGTCATGTCCCAAAGGGTAGAATCATTTCAGGCAACTTGGAGGCAACCACTTTCACTCACGGATCACTTCAGCAACACGAGAGATAGCAGTAGCTTACTATCCCCAAGAAAATAACGAGAACACTGAAATGTGAATTCAATTTGTTGTTGGAGGTTGCCTAGATGGTTGCATGTAAATTGCCTTGTTTGACGACAAGGCCTTCACATTGCAATTATTACAACATTATTTATAATTTTAGATGTATTATTTCCTCACTCAGTTGAAATGTATAATGCACGGTAGAACCACATCGTGAGGTTATAACGGTCTCTCAACTTGTATTTTGTTGCCTGACATTGTACCATACAAACTGATCATAATCTGTTGACTGTTTCCATCAGTGACGGTGTTTACTTTTCTGAAAACAATTTGAGGCAAATTCCTCATAGTCTCGTGAAGACACAACATGGTATGGCGGTTGTTTTGAGTTTCTACACCAACCGGTTCAACATAAATAATGTTGAAGACTTAAGGCGGGGTCATCTGATCAATGACCTGTGCGCCACCCTTTCACATTAGTATAAACAGATACACGAGAAACGCACATGAACATCTTAACATCCCCCCATGCAAGCCCGCTCCCCCTCCTCCTCCACGTTTGAGTCCCTTCAACAGATCCAGTTGCTCTCAATCTTGGCCAAACATTTCTGCAACTAAAATGATACCAAGCACACCAAGCACACTGCAGAAACTGGGGTGTTCAAATTGACACCATGGGTGTTGTCACGTTATACCGAAGAGAGAATCAAAATTAACATCATAGGGTGTTAAAATAACACCAATGTAAATTGTTTTGGCAGAAATTAGTGTTATGTTAACACCTTATAGTGTAAATTTTGATTCTTTTGTTGTATCTATATGTGACAACACCCATGGTGTCAATTTTAACACCCAGTTTCTGCATTGCAGTAAAAGTAAACATTTATTAAGAGAGTCCATTATAGTTCAGGAACAATAAAGGCATCGTTGACAATCGGCAATGAGCTTTGAATCCAAACCGTCAACCGTATAGGACCAAGTCGTATAGTCTGAGACCTGGGCCCAATTTCATAGACCTACCTGCTTAAGCACAAAAAGTAGCTAAGCGAAAAGTAATTAGACTTGCCAGAATAAGGTTACCAGGCAAAATACTATGTATGTACCATTGTGACCGGTGTCCTGTTCCTTTTTTGCTAAGCAGAAAATTTGTAATCAAAATTTCCTGCTGAAGCAGCTCTATGGAATTGGGCCCAAGTCAAACGAGGCATTTCACAGGCAACCAGGTCCAGGCAATCTCCACAAAGAGAATACCTTAGGATTTTCAGATAGGCCCTAGTTCACACGGATTAATAGGATACACTGTTAGAAAATGCATCTTGTCTTGTGCTGTCAGAGTTGGTTGCCTCTAAGTTGCCTGTAAACATGGCCTTATTGACAAGGTGCGCTGCCTCCAAACTAGAAAAGGCTGCCAACTTTATTTTTCAGGAGAAAACACGAGACTGTTCCGTGACAGATTCAATCCGATGTTTACCGACCTTCTCCTCTGTTACGTAACAGACAAAGAAACGTCCACTCAGAAACTGCAATGTAACAATTAAAAGAATATTGACTAATAACTGAAGTTGTATTCAAACGGCGATATGTAGCGAGAGGTCGGCGTACGCGAGGTTGCCTCTTCATCATGTGGTTTCAGCACTGCAGAATGTCATAAGTTAATGCACTTGTTCCGGGTTGACATTTACGTTGTTCGTTCCTTTGATCCATATATTACACTAGATAATAACACCCTTTTCCGTCTTACAGAGAGACGGCAATAACTGATTGGGCAAATAACACAGAAAGAAAGAGACAACGGAATTGGAAATAAAATACAACGGAGAATTGTTGTTTGTTCTGTTCTAAACTTATCGTTGCATAATTCTGATTCTGCCTCAATTTGTTGTGGTTTAAAGTGTGTGTACTAAATTGATAAGATTTAAACAATTTAGGTTCACATATTTGCACATAACTTCAATGGTATAAAGATGGTCATAGTTTAAAACTTTCCTTGAAATATTTTTGCCTGAAATGCTATAGCTTTTGAGAAATGAGATAACAAATTAGCTTTGAACTCGCAAGACCAAAACTCTATGTTTGAAAACAGTGAAAACATATAGGTTTTTTTTAAATTCGTTCTCGTCACTCCAATGACCGATTGTACTTTAAAACTTTCACAGGTTTGTTATTCCATGTATAAGTTGGGTCAAAGTGTCACATATAATTTTGGATGCTGGTCTTTGACAAGTACCATTGTTGTCCGCTTTTATTATTTTGGTTTGAAATGTGTAGTCCTTTTCAAATCACAGTGAAGTAAAACAAAACACGTTTAGAACATAGCTCCTTCTTATCGGTCTCGATATTTATCTATTCGAGTGACTTGGGCAATCTGTAGAAAGACATGCAGTCATGTGTCCAAACATTATTGAATAATACAAAATCGTACCCGAATACAAAAATAAAAAGTGTAGGGGACCAAAGTTGCATTGTGCGGGGTATAGCTCATCAGTAAACTGCTTTTCGTAAAAACCACATTTCATGGACGAATGAAATTGAGAACAAAAGACCATTCCAAAACATTTCCCTCTGTAGTTCATTCGAGCATGGTAAAAACATTGTGTAAAAACATTGGTAAAAAAAATGTGTCCTCTTAACAAATCAACAATTTTAGATTTGTTAGCAGATTTTTCAATTCGGAATTTATATACATGTTTGACCTTCGAAGGAGGGCCACTTAAAGGCATCGTACACGTTTGGTAATTGTCAAAGACCAGTGTTCTCATTTGATGTATCCCAACATATGCGTAAAATAACGAGCCTGTGAAAATTTGGGCTCAATTGGTCATCGAAGTTGCAAGAAAATGATGAAAGAAAAATATATAATATATATTTTGAGTAATTACCAAACGTGTATGATACCTTTAAAGGCATCGTACACGTTTGGTAATGACTCAAAACAAATATTAGCATAAAAACTTACTTGGTAACAAGCAACGGAGAGCTGTTGGTAGTGTAAAACATTGTAGGAAACGAGTCCCTCTGAAGTAACGTAGTTTTTGAGAAGTTTTTATTCATATCTGAAAGCACACAATTGTACAACAAGAGTGTTTTTTCTTTCATCATTTTCTTGCAACTTCAATGACCCATTGAGCCCAAATTTTCACAGGCTTGTAATTTTATGCATATGTTGGGATACACCAAGTGAGAACACTGGTCTTTGACAATTTCCAAACGTGTTCAGTGCCTTTATTGGCCTTCGTCTCCACATATCTGAACACCAAGCAAAGCAGAGAAAGAAACATGAGTTGTGTTCTTCCTAAGTGCAGCATCGATTGTAATTTTCTTCAGTCCAAATTAAAAACGTGAAACATTAATTAACGAAATTATGTCCCAAAATCAACTTATAAGAAAACAAATGTTGAGACTCATTCTTCATTAGTCTTCAAACTTGAGTTGTGTGTTCCTGATTCAAATGCAATTTTGGTTACTTATACAGCAAGCTCAAGTTATGCATTTTTAATTGTTGGTGTTCTTGGGGGCTACTTTTACTTTTCGAACGGTACCAACCGTCACAACAGCCCTGTGTCAAAGGACAAATCGATAATATCGTTTTGTCATCCATGAATTAAAAAGGTTGTCTTCCTTGCGGCCTTTTGGAGGGGCTAGACACGCCCCAATTTTCTGAGGATTAGCTTGCTTATAGAATTTACTCACGGACTATTTGCTGTGGGGGAAAACGGCGGGAAAGTCCGTATCGACCGCGACGAATGCTTTTTTGAAAAGTGAAAAATTTTGTTCGTGTTGCTTGGGATCCAGTGTTGGTTTGTTTGGGGTTCACGTGGTGTGTAGTTTGAATGTACATGTATAGGCCTACTACTTTTGTAGTGTTATATTTCGAACAAAAAATGTAACAGTTGATGGTAACTAAAATGTGTACGGAATGGCTGTGGAGATGTTAAACGTCAAACAAGTTTCATATTTAAACAATTAAACGTATTTGGCATGTTGTTTGGTTTATTGAAACTTGGGAATGCAAGCTTGTTACAATAATTTGCCTATGAATAATTCAATGAAACGGGACGGCTGTGTTAAGGAGGACATTATGTACGGTATTAAAATTAAACATTGATTAATGTTTGCAACGATCGTACGCTGTTCTAGAAACCTAAAACGGTGTGCATAACATTGGTAAGAGTAACAAATAAATGTTCACAGATTTGCGCACAACTTACTAGGTATAAAGATGGTCATGGTGGGAAACTCCCTTTGTATTTTTGCTTGAAATGCAATTGTTTTTGAGAAATGAGTAAAACAATTAGTTTTGATCTTGCTTTCCAAAACTCAATGTTTGAAAACAGTGAAAACATTTAAGTTTTTTCCCCATTTTTTTCTCGTGACTCCAATAACCGATTGAGCTTAAACTTTCGGTTTTAAGGTTTGTTATTTCATGTATATGTTGGGTCACATCAAGTGTGGATACTGGTCTTTGACAAAAATGTTACACATTTGCTTTTAAGACATTCATCAATCCATACAACTTATCGACGGTTACTTTTAAGCTGTTTGGGTGAATGTTGAAACACTTGTAATATTGGGAGTATAATCAGTTAAAAGGCAGGATGTAGGCCTACTTTTGGTATTTACTCCACAAGTCAACGACTATAAAAAGTCACAAAGACCACTGGAGAGCTGTTGATATTATAAAACATTGTTAGGAGCGACCCCTCTTTGAAGTAATGTAGTTCTAGAGATAGAGGTTATTTCCACCCAAACATCTGAATCTGAGAAAGGCTTCAGGCATGAAGCCTTTCTCATGTATCTGCAAGCACACAATCCTATGCAATAATGGTGTTTGGGGGGTTTTCTTTCATTTTTTTCTTGCAACTTCGATGACCAATTGAGCCCAAATTTTCACAGGCTTGTTATTTTATGCATTATGTTGGGATACATCAATTGAGGATACTGGTCTTTGACAGTTACCAAAAGTATACCCCTACCTGTAATTGGAATGGAACAACATGCTAATAACAGCGTCTATATATTGTGTGTATCATCTTGCCTTTTGTCACTTAAACTTGATTGGCTGCGTTAAGGCCCTTGGTTGATTGTAATTTTGTTTTGAAATATTGTGTATTATTGTATTCTTGTATGATTTGAATATTTGAATATTTCTCCACATCTGAACGTGTATTTAGATACAATTATTCCACTAGTCTTTTCAACATAATTCAAAAACTCGTCTGAAGAATTATATATATATATGCCCCCCCCCACCCAAACAAGGAAGAAAATTCTAGTTATGCCAATAATGGGTGTCTATGTAAGTGTATAGGTATAGGCTATTGAGGCATATAGGTTTGCACTTTCAAAAGTATTTACCCTTGTGTATGGCTTTGCGCACATCTATTGAAAATTTCTTACCAATGGACGACCTTGCAAGAAGAACCTTCTTCCACTACCGTTGATTTCTGTACTAATGTAGATGGAGTGAAGAAACCACGTTTGCTGGTTGCAGCTACCAAAGTAGATGTCATCAATATATGGTTCAAGTCCGGACATTCCTGGCATGAGAAAACGCATCCCTAAATATGAAAGGTCAATAAGCGTGAAGTGAAATCTGCCTATTTACACGATTTTCGCGCTTAAAATTGTTTTCACTATAAGTAAGGTAAAAGTTGCAATAAACGTTTTGCATGGCGTTCAATTAAATGAGTGAAAGCTTGTGGTGAGAAGATTGTCCGAAGAATATAGTCTTGCAGTTTGGTGAGCAACGGGCGGAGAGACGAGTAGTGGTTGTGTATGCTGAAGTCAGGATCGGTAATGCAGCTTGAACATGCGGTGGGTTTAGAAACCTAAGCTGCAGGAGCGATGACAAAAAAGTGAGCAGTCTGAGGAATTATAAAAATGAAGACATCAGTCATAGTGTCCTGGAGATTCTACGCACGGTGTGTCTGTTTGGCGTGGTTTATATACAGGTATTCGGTTAGACTGTCCGCACGCAGCGTGGTGTCTGGATGCTATTGAATTCAACACTGAGAATCAACTACTGGTCTGACACCTGGTTTATCTTGAGATGTTGGAACAATCTCCAATAAGGAGCTACCCCGTTCGCTCCTATACATACTTAAGTGGCTTCAAGATCCTACTGGACGGGGCTGTCAGCTCATCCACCGCCGTCTTTTGTGTCCGGCCATTTGCACATGTTTGTCAAACAAACGAGCGTACCGTCTCCCATCCCCGATCTTCCCCTACAAAGAGGAGACTTTTCTTGGTCAATTTATTTGGGATTACCGCGGCATTGTCACCTCGGCAGCACCCCCGGCGGACATATTTACCTTCACGAAGGCTGGGTTGATCCGTGGTTTGTTCCGTCTGTACGGCGGATGATAACGGCTTATGTCGCTTCCCATGTCAGTATGGATTTATTGGTAAGACAAAGAAAGCGAGAACATTGTGTTTTACGCTTTACCATAGTTCACTGAGTGTGGGTCGAGTGGATTAAAATAAGATGCATTAACACAAGGACCTTTTATATAGGTCCAAACAGGTCCAACTGAAAGAGACACAGAGGTCGCTCAATGAGGTCGTTAATGACCTATGAATGGAAGGAGAGGATTTTGTAATATGGAGGTGTAACGTAAGTATCGATCTAGAAAGTGCACTGGGCGTTTTTTAAAATGATTACTGCTGGATAAATCGAACGTAGCATAGGGCTGCTGTGCGTGTGATGGAATGCTCATACGTGACGTCTGACCTACACGTCTAGAGACAAAGCAAGATGATTAGGCAGAATCTAAAGTATACCATTCTGCTGTTTCCATGTGTGTTGACAAGCACACAGTTACGTATTACTAATACAGTGGTTTTAAAGTCATAATTTTGCAAAATTATTGCTTTACACACAAGTTACGGTTGGAAAACACACGTATTGTTGGATAACATTAAAATATGACCGCACAGCGTTGGTATTGTTAGAAAACACTAAATGACACAGTAGGCTATTGGTAAATGGCGCTTATAAGGGAAAATATTATGGGTGTTTCTGCTGCATGTCTGAGGCGAAATATGTGTTAAGCCTAGTTTGATTGTTGTAGGTTATTATACAGTTTATTGACCAGAAGCTCTTTTTTAAAGATTGTCTGAATCGCTGAACGATAATGAATATAGAAGAGGACCCACAGCAGAATCCTAAGGAACTCCGCATTATAATGGTCATTTGAATTTACAGAGTGATATGAAACAAACTGTTTTTGATTGGACATCCAATTTGAATTGGTCAGTTGAATTTACAGAGTGATATGAAACAAACTGTTTTTGATTGGACATCTTATTTGAATTGGTCAGTTGAATTTAAAGAGTGATATGAAACAAACTATTTTTTATTGGACATCCAATTTGAATTGGTCAGTTGAATTTACAGAGTGATATGAAACAAACTGTTTTTGATTGGACATCCAATTTGAATTGGTCAGTTGAATTTACAGAGTGATATGAAACAAACTGATTTTGATTGGACATCCAATTTGAATTGGTCAGTTGAATTTACATGGTGATATGAAACAAACTGTTTTTGATTGGACATCTTATTTGAATTGGTCAGTTGAATTTAAAGAGTGATATGAAACAAACTATTTTTTATTGGACACCCAATTTGAATTGGTCACCCAATTTGAATTGGTCAGTTGAATTTACAGAGTGATATGAAACAAACTGTTTTTGATTGGACACCCAATCAAAAGCTGCCATGTGATCACCACAATGTTCAAGTTTACATTGACTGCACACTTTGTTTACATGTTAATACACAATAATTTTGCACTTCGCCAGATATTTGACCAAAATTGAAAACTTGTTTCAGGCAATGTCTGGGTATGTCTGTTGCGCGTGCCTGGTGTGATGAAGTCCTCTTAATAACATTTTTAGTTAATGTACAGAGGTGTGAAAAAACAAGCAATGAGCTGGTCATTAAATCGCTCTTGATTCCTTTTGAGGTAATCTCACAAAAACCCCGAAGCGTAAAATCGATCATTGATTTAAGCCTATAGGGGTCTCATCTCGCGGCTGGCTTTCATTCAGCTAATCTTCACGGCGTACCCATTAGCTTTTGATGTCAAGCCTTGTAATTATTAATGAGTGTAAAAACATAGTATAGATTGAACACGTGTGCCTTTTATGGGATAGTTAATATGTAGTGCAAATAGTGACGGGCCTATTATATGAGCGGAGATAATTATGTTGCGTATTTTTTTCTATGATTGGTAGGTCGAACTGTCGTCTGCTAAACAAAACTGTGTTTTTGGCGGGATACCGTATGACTGCCAACGGTTTGTGCGTTTTGCGGCCGTAGGCCTACTAATTCTGTTGGTAACCAGCCTCCATTGTTGCCTATTGATATTTCTATTCGGCCAGACGTACTATTATCTATGTAATGTAGGTCTATGTCAGTTACGAACTCCAAACTAGCGCTTTGAGACGGTTCGATTTGATTGGCGATTAGTACATGGAGGTAGAATTAAACAAAAACTATGAGTCGCCAATCAAGACTATGGTTGGTGATTTCTGTTCTTGTTCTTAGTCTTGATTGGCGACGCTAGTTTTTCTTGGGTGGTTGTAAAATTTATAACAATATGAAAATTATTAGGTATTGTGGTCTACAAAGATCGACAAATATAGGTAGCTTTATTTTAAAATGGAACAACTTAACAACAACATAAAATGGCCTATTCGGTTCAATGGGTTATCTTTTTTAGGGGCTATTCAGAATAGTCGATGTTAAAAGAATTCGCAATTTTTTCGAAATTGTTTTGACCCATCCACCCACCACCCCAAATTTCGACTTTTATATTGAATGGCTTCATAATATAATCTATACACTAAAGTAAAAAGTAATGCCTCAACAAAAACCAGATATTTTTCGATCAAAGGTATCCAACATCAGTAGCTCACAATGAGCTTTTCCTGGCTTAAACAAACAAGTTTGTAGTTTAATCAGGAATAAAATTGACGATCTTGGCCAGCTGGGTATTGTTCGCTTGTTAATATAAATACATGTAATTTGTTTTGACAAAAACTGAATTTCGATTTTCAGTTACAGGCCTATTTCTTTTGACCCACCCACCCGAATTTGGTTAACATTGACTATTCTGAATGGCCCCCTTATCGCCTTAAGCAGCATGCAGCATCAGACTACATGTACGCACTTTACTCTTACTCGTCGAGTTGTTACATGATCACAATGTTTTCTTCTTTTCAGAACCATTACATTTCATCAGAGAGATATTGACATAACGTCATCACATAGGCCTACCTTTGTTTTTTCTTCTTCTTTTTTTCCACTGCAAAGTCTCAAATTCTATCAAAAGGGAAGGAATGTTATAGTAGACCCGCAGTGGTCCGCAAGAAATTCACACTTTTACTCTTGTCCCAGTTTCATCAGCTTGAAAGCACATGGACACTGTTGGTAATTGTCAAATACCACTCATCTGAGTCACGAACAAATAGGGAAAAAACCAATTGGGTTTATTTTTTCATTGTTTCTCAAATTATGGGGCGTGGACTCAAAACTAAAATGTTGTATCACCCATTTCTCAAAAAACTATAGCATTTCAAGCTAAAATATGTCAAGGGAAGTTTTCCACTATGACCATCTTTATACCATGTGTTATACCATCTTTATACCTTTTTTTGCCAATGTTGTGCGCACCGTTTGAGCCATCACAGTGGCCTGAATGGGACGACAGTTTTGGAAATGAGAACAAAACAATGGTCACTGCATTGACCGTCGTTTTCATTTTCAAACGGTCCACAAACGCGTTGTGATTTCAGTTATTTTTAAGCATTTTTGCAATGTATTGAATGGTGTTACTTTACCAATTAATACATCATAATGTATTTGTGTGTATTCTGTGTGTTTTTTGCCGTGGAATTAACTTATTCAAGACGTCAATACACCGAAGCAATTAAAATCAAAATCGCCGTTAGAGGGCGGTATGCTGTTCCCCATTCTTTATCCGCCGCAAGGATAAAGACAGGCACTAAAAAATGATTTCATTGGATAAACATGCAGTGACGTAAGCTTTCCATAAAATTATCTGTGTTATGATTACAATTATTGTTTTTGCAATGTCCTACTTTTAAGCTTCGGCGAAGGAAATACATTGACAATAGTTCCGCTGGATTTATACTTTAAAGCTACATAAATTATATTGATATAGGTTGATTGGTTTTTTTAAAAAGGAAGAGGTTTAATATCAGGGGTTAATATGTCACGGAAAATGAATCAATGAGTGTGCTGATGATACTGAGAGCCTTTTGGGTGCTGGGGACGAGCGAAGAGCAACCCGAGGATGCACCACACTAATAGGCAAAAATTCATGCGCCAAACTAATTATCATAAAATATATTTGATTGGTTTTCAAGATGCTGAGAGACTTTAAATGTTGTTTGAGTATTTGTGAATATTTAGCATTTAGCATTGGCTGCTATGGGAGTTTATTTAGTGTGGTGCACCCCGACGACGCAGAGCCGTATATTGAGAGAGTTGCGACATGGAGGGACCAGCTTTCTCCGGTCACGTGGTTGCTGGACGCCATTTTGTTCCCAAATGCAGCACAACCCAATGGGCAGACTAGTCTGGCACCCTGTATTCGCCAATGCATTTTTTGGAGACAAAATGGCTTTTAATCGCACGTTGTCGCAACTCTCTCAATACACAGCTCTGCGACGACGTCTCAGAGAGCGCCCTCAGTTGTTAGACTTAAACAAGAACATGTGGCAAATTAAAGTCCAGCGGTCAACCGCATGCACTGGGGGTACGATCGTAGACCCTATGCTAACTTTGAGGTACCCCGTCCGGCCGTAGGCAAGATTGAAATTTATTTGAGTGCCAAGAAACTCGTGGAATTTAAGCTTCACCTCACATGAAATAAGACTAAGAAATTAATTTCTCCTTATGGGTCATTTATTGGTTTTTGTCAAAGTATTGCTGATTTAGGCCGATGAGAAAGATACAAGTCACCTGTGAAAGTTTCAGCTAAATATAGTGTCACTTTGTTGAGAAACAGCAAACAATTTCACTGTATTTTCATTAACTTAAGAACGTCAAATCCATCCAGGTTTAGTGAGGTGACATCGGGTATACCAACTGCATCTCTGGCCGCAGCATTCACAAACGGACACCAGGGAAATTTGAATTTCAACAATTCGCCTGTTCATTTGTCAACATTGATTTCTAATCAACAGGGGCGCTTCAGATCAAATAATTTCGCAGGATGCTCACTGCTATACCATTACCATTTTTACAGCAAAATAGGCTTTCGGATGAAAATAATTGCACAATTTTTGTCAAGGTCATTGCCAGAGTATCCTTCCTAAATAGACCTTTTATACACTTGGTTCCAAAACTTAATGCATGTTTTGCAATCTATTTGATTACTATCTAAATACTGACTCCAAAATGTGCGAGTCAATGGATGAATTTTAGAGGAGTGCATAGTTTCCTCAATCATGGAGAACGATCAGTAGAGTTCTAGATTTTGAAAGTACACTCTCTGTCAATACTTATGGTGACACGCGTTTCTTGGCTTTGGCGTCACCAATTCCCCTCTGATATTTCCGTTATCACCCATCTGAAAGTTACTGCTTCCCAACAGCAAGATCTCATCGTCAGAACAATACCAGAGAAAAGTCATAAAACTCAATTGACCTCAGGAATACAGGAATTATTCCCAGAGGCTGTTTGGATGTTTTGAATAAAAAGCACTTTGACCTCTTGTTGGTGTAAGGTCAAGTTGAGCCAACAGGTCAACTCAGTGACGCCAGCTTATATTGATTGTTCAGGTAGGTTTGTCATCGTATTATTAGATACATATAGGCAGCATTTGGCACATAACAACACATAATTCCACAACCAGGCAACAGCTGTGAGACTTCAAATCATTTCGTTCTAAACAGCTATTGAGCTATGATAAAGTTTGTGTGTCCTGTCCTGGAAGAAGACGGTTCTCATGGGTTGTGTCAGGTCATGTTCTACGCTGGATTACGTAAAAGGTTCAAGGTAAATACCGCATTAACAGATTATCATCATACATACCCCACCTCCTTAATTCACAAACGACATTTTCAGACACGCACCATTTCAGCTGGTCAGCTGATTTCACAGTGCCACAGAAAACTTCAAACACTGTACCAAGTTTTGTGGGCTTGGTCATTTTCCTCTTTTGTTGAAGTTAACAAGTTGCGGGTTTGCAATTTGCTGACCAACACCACTTTGTATTTCTTATGCACATGACGTCATTTGAATAGGGCGCCCTCGGCTAGAGGTCATAAGAAGGTCGCTCATTGGCTCATCTTGTGCGTCGCGTGTGCATAGATGTGCGTTTTCCATTGTCGCATCATCGCTTTACATCTAAGATGGCGACGTGATGACGTCAATACATGGGGTCTATTGTGTGATGCTTTTTATAGAATTGAAAAAGTACTGAGGCTACTTGACTTGATTTAGACAATACCGGACATACTGTTTTAATCTCTACCGGTATCCACGCTAAAACCAAAGAGGAGAATTAAAACAAAAGTCTCTTATGCAAAAAAAAGTACTTCGGGGAAACTATTTCCTCCGGTGGATGAATAATTACCACCCAAAGTATATTTTTAACAATGCTTCATGGTTGATGTACAGAGTTTCAACATTAAAGTAAACATTTTGTGTTGGACAATTGTTCTGATTATTTTACGTTCTGCTCAAATCTTCACAAGAAAGGCAACTTATCCCCCTTGATTACCTCCAACCCCCCGCCACCCCCCAAGAAAACCACACAAAAAACACAAAAAACACCCGAGCGGGGACAAATTTGACATGTGAGAAAAACAAAAATCACACCATGTCAAGTTCGTCACTATGGTCTGATTGCTGACCCAGCAACACCTAGAATAGCCAAGGTATGCAACTTTATTGAATGTAGGGTAAGGGATTGAACTACCGGCCTAGTTGGTACCGAGTCCCTAAAAAAAAAGAGCTTGCCCAAAATAACCCTCTAGGTCGGATTACCGGGGGGGGGTACGGACAAAGGTGAGGTGAACTTGACACCGCGTGGGAATCTACCAAAATAAATGTCAAAATTGTAAAAAGATATTGAACTTGGAAATAACTAGGAATTTTGGAAGGACTTTATTTAGATAAGTGCCGACCGTGCATATGAAGAACTTGAGCTTGGATTTAATACGAATGAAGTATTTTAAAAGAGTTCAAAACTACCGGAGTTTATCACTCGTTCAAAATGACAAAAATAGGCTACGTCTTTTCAATGAAAAAAATGAAGAGAAATTACGAAGATGTTACTGGAAAGCAAAGAGTATAAAACAAACAATAGATCACCAATCCTTAATGTTTTGAAATTGTACTCTTAAAAACGAAAACCCACATTTGTTTTAGTATAATAAGAATTTTATAGATTCCCAGAAGTAAGATTCAAAAACAGTTTTGTGTGTTTATATAAAGTAATTTACGACTTTTGGAACACCTCCAAAATACAACATACCGTAGTACGTCCAACAACATGAGCTATAAATGTCTTGCCAGTGAAAATAATACCCCGTGGACGGATACTATAACACATTAGTTCCCTCAAGACGTACATGGCGATGCTGGAAATAAAAATAAAGGTTGTAAACAAACTTTGGTCATGTGGAATTTATAGTTTTGGCCCAGAGTCTTTGATAATTTGCACGATTTTTTTTTGTTACAAATGTGTATAAGCGTTACATACGAAGTGTAGACCTGAGAACAAAAGAGTTCCACATAATGTTATTGTAGGGACTTGAAACATTGTGGACTTACACACGTCCACACAGTAATTTTTACAGTGTTTAAGAAAATGTTTTTTTTGTTAATTGCACAGAACAAAGGAATGTCCACAAAGTGTACGCAACACAGCATGTTCCATATAGTCTGAAGTTTTGTTTTAAGTTGATGAAGTAATGATTTTTTGAAGTAACATTATGCAAACGAAGACACAACAGACGTCGTCAGATAGGACTTCAGGCAACCTGACGGCTACTGTTTTGTTTATTGCGGTCAAATTCCTGCTTATTGTTTCCACAGACAAAGCGGTAAGTAAACGTAATTGAAGCCCTTTGTGGTTTACGTATACAACTGTTGCGTGTTTTGTTTAAACATGCGGGTACCTGCTCAGTACATACACACCGCAATTGTAAAACTGAACTGTATTGTCTCTCGGTAAACCGTTATAATACAGAACTCCATCATGTAACGGACGATGATGGAGAGGCTCCAATGTTTCACCAGAGAGGGTGGGTCTCTTTTGTCTTTGCTGTATGCTTCCTCGTTACCAATTTAGCCTATTAGAATACGGTAGGACTGCTGCACTCTTAGGTTGGGAAACTATATTGTTGTCAGCGTTCCCACAGGCCTATAATTCAAATTCTCAAAGCGTTGGATTCCAGACTTGTCAACTCATTGGGGTCAGGGCTTTGCGTGCATTCATCCTTTGTTATGGAGATGCTCTCCAAATAGACGCATTGAAACCAAACGAATGGATGACTACACTGCACTGCGCACGTTTAGCAATCCAAGTGAATCATCAATGAGTTGTATAAAAAATGCATAATACATGTACATGTCACACGTAATACAGTACGTTCTCATACCATGTAATATGTTTAGCGTTTAACTGGACTTTGCCCATCGTCTGGTGATAGCATTTCTCCACAGTGGCGTCGCTATTGGACCCATGGAGTCGGTTTGATTGAACCCAAGCCGTACCGCGTCACCACTTCAATTTCATTTTGATGATATGGATTAAATTTAGACTCACGGCGAGCCCGATACAAATGTACTCTACATGCTGCAGATGCAGACCGAATGGATTATGATAATGTAGGCCTACTGGTTGACTGCATCTAGCGATTGAACCGTTATTATATCACTTCTCATTTCCTCAAATGACGTATTTTGTCTTACGATGTTTCGTTGACACACCCTATTTTTGGATGGTGAGTATTTACAAGATATAATTTCTGTAAATTGATCGAGATGAATATCTGAATACCGGGGGACCAGTTTGGTATTTCGGTCGTTGTTTATTGTTGTGAACAACATGGCGTATATATGCTTGTGTATACACTTAATATACGACTCCGGCCTCCATGTTGATTTGTTGATCATCCTAGTTGTGGGTACACATAAAATCAACGGGGTACGATTGTAAATGACAGCGTATGGCTCGCACACCTGTCAACGTTCATTTTCACATCGTAAATTGGCGCAGTTGTGGCACGTGGCTGAAAATAATTCAGTCGTGACATGACAGAGTTACCTTATGAAAACCGGGGGATAGAATTGCGAAACCTTTCCCCATGTCAAAACATGGAATAACGGAGACAGTTGTTGTACATGTAAGTTGTAACCATCGTGTTAAGAGGATGAATCTTTGTAAAACAAATATAAAACAGTCACATGAAACCGAAAGATGTGGTGAACAGCCTTCGAGAGTGAATAACCCATGAGACGTCCCGTGGCAATAACTACTTGTTTCACTTTTCATTTCAAGGTTAACCAGGAACGAGCCACGGATCAACTTAATTCAAGCTCAAGCCGGTGATAAAAAACCCAAGATGTGACTGTTCAAAACTTCAATTCGGGACAGGAAACGTGTGACTTTGTGAATTAAGCTCTGAATTGAACATGAACTCAGCTCCCAAGATGAGCAATTCCTTGAACCTTACCCGAGCCCTGGCTCTTAATGATGCCGGAGGCACACAGTTGTTTACCTTTCTTCTCTCCATGAATGATTTGGAGGCGTTCTTTGAACGGCCTACTAGATCATCTCCAATCTACTATGAAGGACACGAGTGGTATCTGACGTGTGGGGGATACCAGTCTAAAGACACCGATGACATCTTTCTTGGGATGTATCTGTACTGGGACAATAAGGCAGCTGGGGAGGGGGTAAGTTGCCGAGCTGACTACCGCCTCATTGTGAGGAATGTTGTAGATGCTTCGGAGAGTGTGGTCTCCGAAGGCTCCCAGGTTGAATTCAGTGCTCCGGATACTTTGGGATGGGGGAAAAGAGAGCTTGCCCCTCTCCACGAAATCCTGGCTCCTGGAAATGGTTTCCTGGTGGACCCAGGACGGACGGTCATTGTTGAGCTTGCTGTCAGATACTGCCGGACAATCTACCAACAAATGGTAGACTTCTCACAGCTCCCCGAGCACATGAATCAACCATTCTCTTCGTATTTCACACCGAATTTCTCCATTTGTGGATTTGATTTTTACATGTCGTTTTATCCACTTGGTGATCGCGAAGAAGCGGAACGGCATGTCTCGATGTATCTGCACCGGTTGAACAACCCACAGGTCCCCGAGTGCCTGTGCTGCCGAATCAGGTACCGCTTCTTCCTTGGGGATCGTGTCTCACCGGATGGTGACTCGAAATCTTTTGAATTCTCCTTCAAGACGGATCGCGGCTACGGGAGATTCAAAGCCTTCGATCCCCTCTCGACCTCGGACATGTTCAGCAAAGGTCCCGTGCCTATCGGCGTTGAGATCCTCTCTATAACCCCGTTTGCCTTTGTGGAAGTAGGCCTGACGACCAGAGGTTATTACCACACGGATAACTTCGTCTTCGATGACGCCATATTCCCGGATCATCGCATGAATGTGTGGAAACTCTCGGCCAATAACTCGTCCCAGTACCTGTCCCTTCGGCTTGACGTGGAGGACAGGAGCCAGATTTATCCGGTGAGTCGACAGGGACAAGCCCGTGACACTCTCTGCACCAAGTATTTGCAGTGGAAAGCCTACCTGCTCTCCCGTACGGACCGCAGTCACAATGTATTCATCACGGAGTCTCCAATGTCCGCGTATTTCTCACCAGCATTTCCGGAGAAGTTGTTCACCATGGCGACAGACATCCCAATTCATCGGGTAAGTTTTCAAATAAAGTCACTTTTAAAGATACCAAAACAATTTGCAAATAAAAGTTTACACAGGACCTTAATTTATATACCAATATCATGGCATGACATAAAAAACGTTTTCAAAGAATCTTTACCGCGCGAGCTGAAATGACATGCCTTTTGAATAGTTTCGTCTACATGTTTAAAAAACAAAACATTTCATGCAGCCTCATCGTACATGAAAAATTGGACCAAGACAGAGAGGCGGCAGGGATTTTCCTAGCCCACCTTGTTGAGCTGTAATGGCTCTCTTTTTACATCGGTCTCATAAGTGTTATGAGACTGATGTTAAAAGAGAGCCATTACAGCTCGACAAGGTGGGCTAGGATTTTCCATGGTATGGAACATTTAGAAAGGTTCATTTTGAACGAGTGATAAACTCCGGTAGATTTGAACTCTCTTAAAATACTTCATCTTATTAAATCCAAGCTCAAGTTCTTCATATGCATGTCCACACTTCTAAATAAAGGCCTTCCAAAATTCCTAGTTATTTCCAAGTATTAAAGACAATTGAAGACGGTTTAGGGATAGGGTTATGCATCCTTTATTTTTCTCTTCTATCTATTTAGAGTTACAATTTTAAGAATGTTATGATAAATTCCGTTTTTAATATAACAAATATATTTAGAAGCCATTGTTTACAAACATTCTAGTAACCGTTTTGTAGGTCATATACTCAGGGCATCCTACCGCGTTCTCACCGGTTACCGTATGCCAAAGGACCCGGAAGTAGAATTACTGTCTGGTCCAAGTTGCTTCACCTTAAGGCTATATTCCAATCTTGAATCAAATCACAGCACGATAGAGTAAAACCACAAACAGTGGGGAGTATTCCCATTTACGATTTCCTTAAAGGCAAAGTATACCTTTGGTGGTTGGAACCGTTCGTTTGTTTTAATCCTATACAAGAGTAGATAAATAAAACTAACCTTTGAAAATTTCTTTTCAAAAGGTGGTAGCGTTTTTGAGATATCGCCGAAAATCTGGAGCGGTTAAGTCTGCGCAGGAAGAATAATCCGTAATTGGACAACACATTCTGAGAAACGTTTTTATGCATGAAACGTTTCTCAGATTGAATTTTTTTGAAACGTTTCTCAGGTTGATTTTTTTTTTAAATCCCTCTCTCTAAAACCACTGCACTCCTTTGAAGGGAATTGTTTCTTAAAATATTATACATTATCAACAGCTGCAGTACTTTTTACCAAGTAAGTTTTTATGGTCACTATTTGTTGGAGTAATTTACAAAGGTATTCCCTTCCTTTAAGATGGTTGATACTTCACTTTCTTTGATCGTCACATGATGAGGAGACCTTGATCATCTACCTCTACGGCTTGAACACAATGTCAATGCCCTGCGGAGTTGGGTACATGACCGACCCAAACAACCCCAAACAACCCATGTTCCTTTATGGAGTCCCTAGGCAGGTGCCCATACAATCAACAAATCAGATCTCCCTTTGGTCGTAAAAAAATATTTTCGTTTCAACACTCAGTTGCAAATGCCACCTTTGACTGTATGAAAGTTGTCAAAATATTCGTTCGTTTTGTTGTTTTGGCCCGATTGGAAGTTATGTGATGACGTCACATTTCGTTTTACATGTATTTTTAGGTCCCCTTTGGTTTTGATGTTTTAACCCGATTAGAAATTGGGTAATGACGTTACAGTGCTTTTACATGTATTTATTTATGTTTCCCTGCTAACAATAACGTATTGATCTAATGATACCACAGGCGTTGGATTTGTTGTTTTGGTCGGATTAGGAGTTGGACAATGACGTCATATGCTTATGTTGTAATGTAAATTTGTCCATGTATTGAAGTACTGGATAATGAAGGAAGGCACCGCCTTCTGACAATTTTTATTATAGTATTATAACGTATAGGCTACTGGCATTATATCAATGCTTCGTGTAAACTTCCGTTTTTTGAGAATGTTTTTGGCGATCCTTTTAAAGAGGAGAAGAAAAACAATGTGTTCTATAGCTTCATAAATCAGGGCCCAATTTCACGGCTCTGCTTACCGCGGAACATGCGCTTACGTCATATAGAATGATGTGCAGAGCTCCGTAAGCGTATATAATTCCGCAGTAAGCAGAGCCCTGAAATTGTACCCACACTTGTTACGCCTGTCGTTAGCATGACTCTCATTACCAATGCATCAATGTAGCTGTACCCACACTGTAAACAAAACATTTATTAGGGGAATACCCTCTATTAACTCCCCCTAATTAGCCTTCACTGCCACTCTTACTCCACGGTTTACAATCTGTATATAATCTCGGATCAAAGATTACTGGGTTATGGTGAAATCAAATATCTTAGAAGACTGGTGGATTGTTTGTTCTCTGGAATGACTGAAATAAAATCCTTTACCTCCCGATGAGCACATTAAACGAACCAGCTGTTTGGTTGAAGGCTCAACAATTCAAAAGAGTTAGAGACCAAGTTCCCGCCAACTTGGGGGTTCTTTACACCATTATACGGTGTTCTGGTTTAGTGTTCCTGCTTGGCTGGTTGCCAACAGGGCCCAATTTCATGGCACAGAAAGTAGCTATCATACAAGCACATCAAAATGTTGATTACTAGAATATTAGGTCTACAACCAAAATACCATATTACATGTACCATCTGTGCCTGGTATCCTGCTTATTTTTGCTTAGCAGAAAACTGTTGAGCAATATTTTCTGCTTAAGCAGCTCTATAAATTAGATCCAGTTTTCTTGTCAAACAAGTTTTCAGTGAAAAACTTTATCAAATGTGCTAATGTGTGTTTCTTTTGAATGTTATTAGAAAATGTTTATATTTTTGAAGTTGGTCGAAAGTTTTTAAGGGAGTTTGATGAGACAATCAAAGCCAACAGATTACCAGACTCTATTGTCTATTTGATTTTCATTGACTTTTACGCATTAAAAAAATTAGGGTGTTATTTCCAAAATACATATTTGGGTGGGTTATCATGGGCTGACTGCAACACATAAACTTATCAAATGATAGATTGACGATGTGTACAAATACATAAACCAACTGGTACCGCCTGCTGTCCCCACCCACCCACCCACCCACACCCTACCCCCATCGGACCACCTGTTACTCGCATGACTGTATGATTTATTAAAAGTTCGTAAAGTGAACCTCGGTGCATACCAGAGAATCGAATAAATCAAACCACGCTATGTATTTCAAGGAACCCATTATAATTCCTTTATCCAAAACTTTATCCTTGATCAGAAATCGCGAGTCATGCAGTTTATTTTATCTTTCTTTTCGAAAGGTAACTTTAATGTGACGGGTTTTGGTACTCTCCTATGAAGTCGTTAGGACGGTATACAATAATTTTCAATTTTTAGACACTCTGTGGCGAACTACATTGTCAAATGATTGGTATTGTTCTCCAGTCTGCAATAGTGATTTGCATCCGCACACATTTAAGTGACACAGAGTAGTTTTATTTGACGTGTCGAAGTTGATCGATATGTGAAGATTAAACTTGAGAGTCTGGAACGCATGTTTTGCCATACATGATCAATCAATATTAATGTTGAAATATGTATTACGGTTTCATTTTCTTTAAAACATATGGACAACAATGGTAATTGTCAAAGACCGGTATCCACACTTTATGCGACCCAACTTATACATGAAATAACAAACATGTGAAAGTTTAAGCCCAATCGGTCATTGGAGTCACGAGAAAATAATGAACAAACCTTATTTTGTAATCACTCATGAACATCGAGTTGTGGTCTTGCAAGATCAAAACTAGTTGTTTCACTCTTAAAAAAAACCCACCAAAAGCATTTCATGCAAACACATTTCAAGGGAAGTTTTCCACCATGACCATCTTTATACGATGTAGGCCTAGTGCAAATCTGTTAACGTTTATTTTGTTCAACCTTACCAATGTTGTGCACCCCCTACAAAATATTGACTCCTTGCACGACGTGGAACGCACCTCTGCACAATGCGCGTCTACCATTAATTTCCACCATTTTGGGAGTCAATTCCTTTGTGTTCATTTTGACCCCCAAATGGCGTACAGGACAGGCGCGTGTACGTGCGCTGCGTGTCGCTCAACGGGTCAATATCTCACATCGAAAATTTTAAAATCTGTTTTGACATTTCATCTTTTATTGAATGGGTTTTTGTATGTTTTGTTTGATGACAGGCCAAGGCTTTGGATGGTGATTATTGCACCATGGATGAACCCTCTCTACTCCTTCGTATCGAGTTCTTCAACGCACAAGACATTCCTGGCATCATGCAAGATTACCCTGTCCTTGAGTTCGAACGTTTTCGTCTCTATCAAACCAGGTATTGAAAAAAACCCACCATAGAACAAACAAACACACAAAGACAAACTAACATAACAAACAACACAGAAACAAACAAACAACAACATCACTGTCACCTTCAACGTTGAAATATTGACAATACTTGAAAATTGTAAAATTGCTTTATATTATTTTGTAAAATCCTTTTTTATTTGTGTTATTGTGGTTTATGTCTGTATTTTTTCAAAAATGCAGTTAAAACAGTTTTCTATTCTAACTTATTTTGTTTAAATTATATTGTATTATATTATGCTTTGCCTTTTGTATGTCTCAATAAGGGTTTATAAAGCATCATTAGTTGACGGTTTAAAAACGTCTCACAAAAAGCCGCTTCAACCATTTTATTTTAGTGGCAGGCTGAATCTTTTGGTTATAGGAAATGTTGTATTTTCCCTCCCCATTCTAGCCTTCCCCATATCTATATAGCGTATTATTGTTGTTCTTTTTCTTAGAGATTGTTTTTTATAAATACTTGTGAATCTTAGTGTGTAATATTTTTTGAATTTGTGAAGAGAAATACAATATTATCGATAATTGTTTTTTATGTTTCCCATTGACTATGGAAAAATATTAATAATGTTAATAATAACAACCAATTTATTTGGGTTAAAATAATTTCAATTGTAATTTATTCTGAAGGGAACCACTTTATTTTGTCAACTTCTGAAAAACATTTGGATCAAATTTCCACACAGCAGTATTGGTAATCCGTTATAATATGTTCAAGTTTGTTCTTTGGTAAAAGTTTTTAGATCTGAATGGTGGCAAGAGATTTCATAGTTTATATCTATAAGCTAAGCAACAATTCATTGCTGCACCCTACAATGCTTTTATAAAATGTAATGGAATTTATTTATATTTAAATTTACAGGGAAGGCTTAAGACGTTGCCTGGAGGTTAACACAACCCTGAAAGGTCAACTGAATGACCTTCGACGCAGATTGAATGAAGTCATGGCAATTGGAGATGGCAATATCGGTGGAAACAGCAAACAGCAGTTGATGCGTGAATTCCAAAGCCTTTTGCAGGTGAGAAAATTTTGTTTTGAGTGACTGTTTATGAGTCAATTTGTTGTTATTCGTTGAAGAGATGCAGTGCATTATTTTGTGATTATTGTGATGCTCAATATGCCTAAACATTGAATTAACAAATGACACAAATAAAGCAATTTTATTAGAAACAAGATGAGGTAGCAATATGCAACTTCGATATTGATCAAGACCCAACTATAAATTGTCTGGTTTTCCCTTTCAGGCAAGTGACGAAACGGACTCCGCCAGTCAAGCGGCTTTTAAATCCATGACAGCAACTCCTGGTTCAGACAACTTCGCAACCTCGTTCTCATTTCCTGTGTCATCAGCTTTTGACGCACCCCCCATGGGCAAGTTGTCGCCGTATTTGAGCTCTAGCGGCAACAGCATGAATAAGGATCCAACAAATATGCCCACTAAAGACCCCAGTAACCGAATGTCTCAGTTATATAGCTCCCGTTCTGGTACGACATTGCCTGATTTTGGGACAGTTCCTCCCTCATCATCAGCAGGAGCTGCACCCGCAGCTTCCAAGACGAAAGAGAAAGACTCCAGGACATTGGGTGCAATGGCTAGTCTTGGTGCCGCCTTCAGAAACCCCACTAAAGGGGGATCATCTGGCTCTTCTGGTACAACCTCTAATCCATTCAACAGAGGAACTCAGGCAAGGGCAAGTACCGCATCTTCTGTTAGATTCGGTTCTTCTTCGGCATCCTCTAAACCCTCCAATGGTTCATCAATACTTAAAGATGCACCGTCAAGGAGCGGTGTTCCTCCTGGCCAGAAATCCACATCTTCATTGAATCGGCATCTGGTGGGTTCCGGTAGACAGTCGAATGTCTCATCTGGAAACATGCCTGCCTCTCAGATGAGATCTAATGAAGGTGTCAAGCTGACATCTGAGCACACTGTGTATGCAGCCATCGCTGTACCACCTCCGTCAAATACAGTTCCCACAGTGAGTCGACCAGCATCAAACACATATGCTATTGTAGGTAAACCACCACATAACCCTGAACCTGTAAAGGAACCTGAGGTCACACCCGAACCAACAAGAAAGTCTAAATTTAATCCCAACATCTTCAAGTCGGTCCTCCCTAAACGAAGTCATGCCAGTGCCAATGATCAAGACCCCCATCAAGGAAAGTCCAGCACGCTTCCTAGAGGTTCACATTCCACTGAAAGGAGCACAGACTTTTTTGGCAACAAGAGCTTACCAAGACCAACTCATGGTATCTTCAATCAACCTTCATCAAGGAGCACCTCAACGCTCTCCGCTTCCTACAACCCAGCCCCTGCAGTCCAGAAGGTTGTCCCCACTCAGTCTCCAGGTTCAACATTGACAAGATCAGGCGGTGTTGCAAATCTCGGGAGCTCTTCATACTATCCCCCCGTAACTACAGCGATCGTAATGCCAGTGCGAGATTTAACCTACACAGAACCTGAGAAGACCAGAATCCCTCCTGTACCCGCACCACGACAGGGACTGATGAAGAAGCATGTTGACGAATTCCAAACTGAAAAGCAGTACTTCGATGAAAAACCATCTTTTGAAACTTACACCAAAGAAACATTCCAGTACTCAGAGGTAACAAAACCGCAAACACCAGATCCAGAACCAGACCCACCTACCCCATCTGTTGAAAAGACACCGGATGATAAAACGGCCTTCTCAAGAGCATCTATTGCATCGGTTGATGATCCTATGTTACAGAGTGACGTTTATTCCATCTTTGCGACAGCTGAAAGGGAGGGAATCAAACTGGTGGACGAAGCACCTGAGATGGATGAGCCACTTGTCATGGCCCCACCACCAGAAGCTTCAGCACAACCTAAAGTAGAACCCAAGGCACAGCCGCTGCCTAAACCTAAGCCTCGTAACCGAGTCACCCCGGAGATCATTGTTACAGACAGCCAGGATATCGGTTTCCAGCAGCAGACCCAGCAGAAACATGATTATGGGCCTCAACCTCTGTCGCCATCCATACTGAAGAAAGAAGTTAATACCGGTGAATCATCAGCAAATGTGAAAAAATCGCGAAGCACCAACAATGTACGGTTTAATGAAGACGTCGCATCAACCAAATTTGAGGCACAGGGGCAAACACAACGAGTTGTCGGGACTTCCAGGGCAGATGAATACAAACCAACTGGGTCTTATGATCAGCATGACGGTCGCTCTGTCAGCGTTGAGCAGCAGAAAGGGGGCCAGTTCCAACAACAACCAAATGCCCAATTACAGAATCAACAGCAACTTCGTTCTCAGCAGCAACAATTAGAACAACAAGAGTATAAGAAACAGTTGCAACAGCAGCAACAACTGATGCAGAAGAGACAGCTGCAGCAACAGGAATTACAACAGAAACAAAGACAGCAACAGCAACAGCAACTGTTGCAACAAGAGCAACTACAACGACAACGAGAGCATTTACAGCAATATCACCAACAAGATGGAAAGCAACATGAAAATCAACATCAAAGTAATCAACAACACAGTCAACAACAATACAAACAACAACTAGAACAAAAACAACAACAGCAGCAGCAGCAACAACTACTGCTACAACAACAACGCAAACAACAACAGCTGCAGCAGCAGCAACTACAAATACAACAGCAGCAACAGCAGCAGCAACAACAACAACAACAACAACAACAACAACACAAACAACAACATCAGCTTCAGCAACAGCTGCAGCAGCAGCAGCAGCAACAACAGCAACAACAACAGTATATGAAACAGAAACAGCAGCATCAAGAATCCAACAACCGGACCGAACAACAACAGGAATATCAGCACTATCAACTATCAGACGAACAGAAGCAGCAGTTTCGCCTGCAGCAGTTACGACGTGAACATCAGGAGTTTATCAAGCAGCACGATCAGCATGTACCAGCTCAACAGCAGCAACAGCAGAATGTAATTCAGCACCAATTGGCGCCAAAACCAGATCCGACCAGTCAAACTAACCTAACAAGGTCAAGCTCTGGTGTGATACAAACTTCATTGTAACAAATTTAGTACTTGTGCCAACTTGACGCTAGTCACTTCAATTCAAAAAACAAATGATAATTATGATTTTATACAGTTTTTAAGAAATGCGAAAATGTTTTCATTATGCTCAATTTGAAGTCAAATGTAAGCCATTGTACTGCCATTGTTGTAAAATTTAAACATTTTGGATTGCTGGTCAAGAAGTGTGTTTAAAAAAATCTAAACAAACAAACAAACAAACAAATAAACAAACAAGCAAACTGTTGACATGCAGGCCTTGAATTTCATCTTTCAGAGGCAAGGCCGTCTTCATTTTGAAAGGGGCATTTCCATTGGATAACCTTTGAAGGGGCACCAAGGCCAAGTCCAGGGCAACCATGCCTGTGTAGTTCCAGGCTGGGACCTGTTTTTGCTATTGAACTTGAAGCTTTTACATGGTATTGTGATCCTAATTTGTGTGGTTTTATCGCTGTATATACTTGCACGATTTGTTTATTTCTGAACTTAATACTGAAACTATGTTAAATGTGAAGATTTTTCAAAATCACTCGAATAAGGTCGGCAGATTTTGTGCTGAACAATAGTTATAAATTATTTTGAAATCTGTACATTGTAACTTTGAATTAGACGACCGACATTTCTAAAAGCTTATGTATGACTTGTCTAGGGGCAATTGCGGATGTGTTTGGGGTTGGGTGGGGAGAGTTGTGCCGGCTTAGAATGTATCTGTTTTTAAATTAATACTTAAAATATGCTGTGATATTATAATATTATACTAATTGAAACATGTTTTCTGTTCATCTACACTATTGTTAAATCAAGATTACAGTCGAACTATATCCACTGTCTTTACAAAGACCGTTGTCGTTGCGGATGTCTTGATCGTCAGACAGTAGACAGGTTGGTTTGACGTTAGTGAGACAGTTTGGGTGATGGAGACCCATTAGTGAGACAGGATGGGTGATGGACACCTGCATATAGTGAGACAGTTTGGGTGAAGACCTGTTAGTGAGACAGCTTGGGTGAAGACATGTCAGTCGACACATTCGAAAGACTCTATTCATCTTCTCTAAACCTCTGTCTCGTTATACGGCTTCCATTTTAATGACGAACAAGGCAGCTACACCGTGTGACAATGCTCAGTTTACTCAGATAAAAAAAACCCATATTGAAACTGTCAAAATAAATATTATAATATTATTCATTACCTATAGTATAAAGGCTTCTTTTTCAAGAACTGAGATAAACCAACCTATATATCGAATCACCATGGTTGTCCTTCAGGTATTATTTTAAGCGATGTCTTCTCATGGACTTGTCTCTCAGGATTATTTCTATATAGAGTATGTAGTCTCGCACGTATTCGAATATTAAGTGTGCGAGTTTGTTTCCTTCACCAAAATTGTCCCCCAAATTTTCGAATACACGTGAGACTTGCACGGTCTTTTACAACTATCTTTTATCCACGCGCCACATACTTTATGAAGTACAATTTAAAAAATACAAATTTCTACAACCCTTTTAACTTGCCTTATTACAGCAGGGAAAGCTAGATTCCTTTAAGACAGATGTTGAGGATATAATCCAAGACAGTCGATCGTGGATAATGTGATGTGTTTGTGAGATTACTCACCCTTGTAACCTTAGGGCCCTGTCACACGAGGAAAATTTTACAGGCAACTTGGAGGCAACCAACTGCAGTGCATGCTACATGATCACTTTGGTAGCACACGAGTAATTTTTCAAACAGTGTCTTACGATCCCCAAGAAAAATATTTGAACAATCAACTGTGAATGCCTTTTCATCATGGAGATTGCCTGGAACTGGTTGTGCATGTAAATTGCCTGGTGTGACATGGGCCATAGGCCATGCAGCTAAAATGTGTATATTTATTTGTAAAAATCCGATTCTTATAGCACTCTGTGTATTTATGTAGAGGCAATCAAACCAAAAGGCATTTTGGAATCGAAAACATTTTAATCTAAACTAACTTTTAACATGCAGCTCATTGTTTTATTTTAATACGATTACATTGATGTGGCCTGTGAATAAATAATAAATAGTATAGAGCTATTCGCCGTTTTCTTTTCAATGTTTTGTTTTAAGTAGGCCTACTACTGGCTGTTTCATACATGCTTGCATTCGCAAAATTATATTAAAGTTCAATGTTTTACAGCAACTGAAAAGAGTTTCTCATAAAACTTAGTCTGGTTTTGATGCTACGTGTACAGCACCAGGGCCCAATTTCATAGAGCTGCTGAAAGCAGAAAATAATGCTCAACAGTTTTCTACTAAGCACAAATGAGCAGGTTACCAGTCACAGATATATAGTACATGGTATTTTGGCTGGTGACCTTATTTGGGTAAGCATAATTTTGTTGTGCTTAGCTACTTCTTGTTCTTAAAGGTACTATATACAGGATTGGTAGAGCTGACAAAATAGACAGTGTTCATGTTTTGTGTGACCAACCATTGGCCTATATGCCTAACAAACCTGTAAAATTTGGGCTTAATCCGTTGTGTGAGTCGGTAGAAAATAGTGAAACACCATTATTTTCAGCATGCAAACACATTGTCCTTAATTTTGGTTGTAACAAACGAAATCAGTTGTCGCGTTTTTTGTTTGTTTTCAGATACACTTTTCTCGAATAGGCCGAACTTCATTTCAGACGGAAACATTTCACAGAAAACAATGGTTCTAGTATGAACTTTATAGTCAGTAAGCTTTCAGACTATTGAAGTTTGTGTATCCTTACCAATCCTGTATAACACCTTTAAGCAGCTCTATGAAATTGGGCCGAGGTAGAAAGACTGTTTTCAAGCTAGGGTTGGTTCAGGTGGTTAATATTACAGAGGAAGTTTTTGTTCCCAACAGAATTTATTTAAATATGACTATTGAGTAAAGAAAAATCAACTATAGCATTATGAAAATCTAAATTGTAACTCTCACGTCGTTAACAATAAATAAAAAACACAGCGAGCTCACATTTTGAGAACTTGTGTGATGATTCGTACTGGTGGCCAGACTTAACCGGTAGAAATTAGCTTTTAAGGTCAGAGGCTGTTCACCATTGTATATTAAATTAAGGAGCCATTCAGAATAATCAGTTTTTACAAAAGTCGATCTTTTTTTCGAATTTTTTTTGACCCAGTGTTAAATTAAAGGAACGTTACAGAACTGGTAATTAAAATGTTCTTTATGATCACAGATTTACATAAAACTTACACGGTCTAATGATGATGATAGTAGAAAACATCCCTTGAAATATTTCTGTCTGAAATGCCATATTTGATGAGAAATAAATAAAACTAATTTCCGATTGGAGTTTATCACTCATGAGCGTTTTATTGATGCATTGTATTACACATGCAAATGTGTAATCGGTTTTTCACTATTTTCTCGTGACCCAGATGATCGATCTCAAACTTCTACAGGTTTGTCAGTTTATGTACATGGTGGATTATATAAAGTGCTTACACTGCCAGTTAGCAAAAACCAATTCTGTAATGTTCCTTTAAGTGTTATGAAATTCCCGAACAATCGATTTTCAGTTTGATTTTGGAGGAAATGGTGCGATGAATAATTGTTTCATTATTTGGACAGGTTTGCTGTTTATTTATCATCATTATAAGTTTGCACTAGTACCGGTACCAAATTATCGTGAGGAATTATTTCGATTAAAATGTTTTCCACTCTGAGAAAATTGTGAACATAATTTTCCTAATCCCCTTCGAGTACGTCGGTCTTTTCTCACCGATTATTGTGCAATAATTATACGATATGCATGGCTCTTAATATTGACCATATTTTTGACCGCGTGAGGGCGCTTTCAACGGCAAATTTTCTTGCATCACAATTACACTGGATGCCGACTGCCTGTATGTTGTTTTCTTGTATCAATGACCGAATAGGTCAAGGAGATGCTGCCACTTTTTCACTCATTGTGGCCAAATAAATAACCATATCTGGGTAAATTTGAGACTATTAACTTTTTTTTGGTCATAAAAAAATTGCCATCTTATTGATAGTTACAGCATGTAGAGGCTCTGTAAGTTTCTGGGGGTTTTTTATTTAATTTTTTTACAAACTCCATATTAATTAAAGCAAGGCATGACACACAATACTTTCTATAGCGTCAACATTACACTTCTGTTTTAATTATAAAGATCTTACCCAAATCGGAAAATTGTATTGAACAAAAATTAACCAACCGAGGGAAAAGAATTTTAGTCCTCAACTTGTGGCCAACTCAAAACAAACATGCTCGAAATCTCACTGCATAATAATTACATATCAGTCATAAGTCCGTATTGAAACAAAGACAAATTGTTTATACTTTTTTTATACACTTACAATATTTGTTTATCCAAAGTGTATATTATGGAACTTAGCTTATTATTATTTTTAACAAAACAGTTCAAGGTGGGAGAAAATTTCCAAATGATGGGCAATGTAGTAAGTGAGTTCCATTATGGTTTTAAAGAGTCTATATACGTTTGGTAATGACTCTGAAAATTAATGGCAATAAAAACTTACTTTGTATGAAGTACAGCAGCTTTGGATAGTATAATGCATTTTGAGAAACTTTCCACTTTGAAGTACTGCGGTTATAGAAAAAGTTATCACTTTTTATTCCCAAAAATTTGAATCTGAGAAGCGTTACTGCAGTATTGTTTCTCAGATTGTGTATTCCAATTGCAGATTATTATTCCTGCGTGGGCATAACCGCTCCAGATTTTCGGCATTATCTCAAAAAAGCTACCACCTTTTGAAATTTTCACAGGTTAGTTTGATGGATATATATCTACAACTATACAGGATTGAAACAAACAGTGGGTTCCAATTACCAAACGTATACAATCCCTTTAAGGATGGCATTCAAACAGCGCTTTAGAACAATTCTATGAACTTAACCGGTATACGTGCATTCATGTTTGTTATAATTTAAACAAACAAACAAACAAACAAACAAACAAAAAACAAACACCCCAACAAACAAACAAACAAACAAACACCCCAACACCCCAACAAACAAACAAACAAACAAACAAATACCCAAACACCCCAACAAACAATTAAACAAACAAACAAACAAACACCCCCAACAAACAAACAAACAAACAAAACAATACTGTCATTAACCATCCTATACTAGATGCATTCTTTTTAACACATTAACTAAATATGCTCTTTTTGGTTACTGTGCCTCATGAGGTAAATCCATTACATGACTCTCATCTTCACTTTACCAGCCTCTTTGTACACTATCTACAAATATAATAAATATACATACATACAAATGTTTCCCTTCTGAAATCATCCTAAACTATGTTCATTGCCATAACATAAACATTTATACTTAATAAAAATCGTTGACCAGTTGACATTACTAGTTCTGAGAAAATCATGAGAGTGCTTTGATGCATGTATGGTAGTAATATTTGTTGTCCGTTTTGTTTAAATAGCGGAGTGTTTTTTTAATGACTCATTGAAGCAAGATGGTAGATGCTATCAGTGGGTACCTTCTACTTGCAAAAGCTCTACATTTATAAATTTGTTTACATTTGCATTTACGATTACCTCAAGTACTACCTCACAGACCATACCCGTAAGTTAACCAGAGCTCGATTTCACACAAAGCACCGAGATTCATCTTAAGATGAGTTGTCAATCATTACCATAGTGATTTGTATTGTGACATCACACTTTGCTTAGCAATTAAGATCGGTTGGCATGTTAAGATCAATCTTAGCTCTTTGTAAAATCGAGCCCTGTAGGCCTGATACTTCATGGAGGCAATTGCCTCAGTGCCTCTGGTCTTTGCCTTGGTGCCCCTTGAAATGTTCCAGTACAAATTTACATTTTCCTCATAGAGGTGCCCTTTACAAAGGAAAAACTGCCTTGCCCTTACAACAACAAAGTATCAGGCCTTGATGACTATTTTTTTATGCATGTATAACCAAGCAAAATAAAAATTGGCAAGAATCAAAAGAAACATGCAGCAAAGTATTCTAAACTATCCCTCCAATCTGAAGATAAGTGTACTTCCAGTGAGTGAACTAAACTTTATGATTTTGGGGGAGGGGAGGGGAGGGGGCAAGCAGGGGAAAAGAAACAGTTCTGAACTGAGGGACTCCCCCCCCCCCCCCTCCCCTCTGGTTGTGCCATTGGACACAACTATATTAGCACGGTTAATGTACCATTCCAAATTAACACCTTTGCCACTTCTACTTTCTTGTTTGGGGGTAGGTTGCGGGAAAAAGGTGTGCAAACCTTTCAAAACATTCATTTGACATTAGGGCGTTTTTTCTACACCCAAACACAATAACATAACTGTTCATACACAATTTCAGTAAGACAAGTTCACACTGTGAAGTAATGCATTTCAGAACTAAAGAAAAAAAGCCAGATAGATAATGCTGATGTTTAAATCACTGTTTCCAAATGTGTTTTCATTTAGATTTACAGCGATGACAAATAATTTTTATCTCATATTTAAACCATTTTCATTTTTTTTAGTTATCCAGTGTTAAATCATAACAATTAACTTACTTTCATATCCTTATCCATTTTATGAACCTGTTTATACAAATGTTTCCCTTTAAAGGTATTATACAGGATTGGTAGAGCTGACAAAATAGTCACAGACAGTATTCATGTTTTGTGTGATCAACCATATACATGAAATAACGAAAATTTGGGCTTAATCCGTTGTGTGAGTCGGGAGAAAATAGTGAACACTCATGCACAGTGTTCAGCATGTAAACACATCGTCCTTAATTTGGGTTGTAACAACCAAATCAGCAGCCGCGTTTTTTTATAGGTTTTCAGATTTCTCGAAAATGACTTCAATTTCAGTGGAAAATATTTCACAGAAAAAAATGGTTCTAGTATGAACTTCATAATCAGTAAGCTTTCAGATTAAAATTAAACAGTGTTTTTTGTTTATCCTAAACCAATCCTGTATGGTACCTTTAAAGTTTCTACTTTAAAATTAAAAAAAAGAAGACAATTAGTGACAACAAGATGGCTATGATAATGATGAGTAATTGATATTACACTAGGCACAGCTGGTGATCTGATAGCGATCTTGATATGACTTTATGCCATTATATGCCATTATATGCACGTGTGTGACCCAGCAGTTTTATTGACATTATATAATTATTTACTTCACTGCTAAAAAAACCTCACCCAAAAACATGATCAGATTTAAATTAATGGCTTTAACTTTAGGTGAGTAGCTATGGCTAGCTAGATCAAAGCACCTAGGCTCAATTTCATAAGGCCTGTAAGCATTAAAACTTGCTTAGCACAGACAAACTTTGCTTAACAGAAACTGGTTACCAGCCAAAATTCAATAAAGTTTACATTGTTGCAACTGGTGCCCCACTCATTTTTTGCTTAGCAAAGAAATTTGCTAAGCAGCGTTTTCTGTTTAAAAGCTTTATGAGGCTATGGCTCGCTAGATTAAACCAACCCGTCAGTCTTTTAATTGTGGCTACAACCATAATTCGATTCAGACCCGGCTATTAACTTGAAAATTTGGGCAAGATTGGGTTAAGCTTGGCTACATTCTGTAATATTGAAAGTTCTCTGCTGAAAAAAGTTGGTTTATCAATTTTGCAAATTCATGTACATCAGTGAGAACTGAAACAAAGCTGAGAACCTGGTCAAGTTAGACACAGTTTAAGAGAAAATCCAACTTCACTTCATCCATGTTGACAAGCAGTAATCTATTCATCTTTTAAGCAAATATGTAGCCAACACTTAACTTGTTTACTCCGAGTAGTTGATACTTGGTTGCTGATTGACTGGTACCCCTGCTTGTATTGTTGAGTGGTCCATTGGGTTGCCGATGACCAGCGGGCCAAAGGTCACATTGGGCGATTGGCCGAACTCGGTGCTGTTGTACATAGCAGGGGTGATGCTGATTGGTTCTTCCTTATTGTTGGTTGAGTAGGAATGTGGGAGATGGTGAGCTTCATCCTCTGCCTCATCGGCCGGGTTGTTGTAGGACAGAAGCAGGGGCTGCTTACACTTTCTGATAGAGACCAAGAAATCAATTTAAAAAGAAAATTAATGAAAGAGTTTTTTGTTGTTTCTTTTGGAGTGGGCATTGAAGTAAAATTTCAATGGAGAGAACAGGAGGGGGCTGTTTGATTTTTTTCATGAGTCTGAAGAAAAGGGTGGAAAGGTGCAAAATTGAAAATGAAAATTCTGTGGAGAAATTTAAGGGGGATAGGAGGAGTCACTGGAGTAGAGTGCATACAAATGAAGATTGAGGAATGGTTATTTTTTATTTACTGAAGATTAAGAGCATACAGGACAAATGAGAGTAATTTATTTTGGTTAATGAGTATGGAGGTAAACACTGGGTCAATGATGACAACATCTTCTAACTCCACATCATCCTAACACGACATGTAAGGGCCATTGGCACGGTCTTCAATCAACCATAAGCTGTACTCACCTAAAAAACTTGTGAAGGAATGTCAGGTAGATTAACGGCGCAAAAATAGAGAAATAGACGTATGAAGTGACGTCTACAACACTGTACAGGATAAGATAACATAGGTTGATTTCAATGGAAGTATCTCAGACATTACAAATGTCAGACATTTTTTCAATCATGTAAAATGTAAATTGATTTTATAAATTGACTTTCAAACTAAACTAACTCAATTAAAACAGTTTTATTAGCCCAATTTTGTGCTTGTTTGTGCGGTACATGCACACACTATGCACACAGTTATCCACTGTATTGCAGCAGCCTTATCTGTGTACACATTGATTTTACCGCGATCGGATATTACAAGCTTTGGATAATACGAGGAAAATTGGCTAGTCCGGCGGACCTCGTATTAACGAGAGTCGACTGTACTAAAAGAAACACAAAATAAAAACCACCCATCAAGATACCTGTATCAGGGTCCAAGTTCAAGAAGGTGTCAAACAGAAAATACTGCTTAGAACATTTGTAAGCAACAAGTGAGTGGGGTACCAGTCGGAACAACTCAAAATTGTTATGACATTTTGGCTGGCAATTTATTTCTGCTTAGCAGGTTTTTGTCATTACCGACTTTATGAAATTGTTTCCAGTGTTTCACCCGACCATTGCCTTTATAATAGTACGCAGTTCTTATAAAGTGCTCTATCACACAAATTATGGAAATGCAAGTAAATTTCCAAACTCTGACCAGGGTCCAATTTCAAAGAGTTGCCTAAGCACAAGAAGCAATTGAGCACAACCAAAATGACGCTTACCAGAATAAGGTTAACAGCCAAAACACTATGTCACAGGTACAATTTATGACTGGTATCATGCTCCTTTTTGCTTAGCAGAAAATTGTTGAGCAATATTTCCTGCTTAAAGGCCCTGTACACTATTGGTAAGATCGAAAAACACAAATGTTCACAGATTCACACACAACTTACATGATTTAAAGTAAGTAATGGTTCAGGAAAGGGTTAAAAAAATTTCTGCTTCAATGCTATTGTTATGTTTCTGAAGTAAAAAAACAATTTATTTATTTTGTACAATTTTTGAAAAAAACAAAAAACACATAAGGTCTCCTCTTCACTATTTTCTGAGACCAAACTAGCAGACTGAAACACAGTTCACTTTATTTTGTTTATGTATGCATATGTTGAATCACAACACAATGACACTGATTTTTTTGAGCTTTTAAGCAGCTCTATGAAATTGGGCCCAGGTCTAATACTTCATGGTGGCAACAGAGACTTTTTACCTCCATGCCCCTCGGTTCCCTTTGACATGTTCTAGCATACATTTTAATTTCCCTCATAACGGTGCCTTTTATCACAGACTACTGCCTTGCCCTGCTAAGAATGATGTACCGCTGTAATTTCCCTTCATTAGAAGACACTGAGATAGCTTACCATATTGCAGGTTTAACTCCTTTATACACCAGGCCACTTGCAACAGCTTGAATAAGATTTAATAAGGCTAGAAATGCCACGTAACTGTAAAAAGACTTTCTGACTGTGGAAATAAAAACACAAATCTCAAGTCAGAATAAAGCTCTAAATGAATCTACAATTTGAAGAGATAGTAAAAACAGGCATGATATTTGGCCCTTGGAAAAAAGTGGGACTTCTTTTTATCAAGTACAAGGGCTGACCTATATGTACACATGGTGTAGACTTTAATAGAATTTTCAGGCTATTTAATCACAACTATTCTGATTTTTCCCAAGGGCAAAACAAATCGGAAATCAGACTAAAGTAGGAAGAATATCATGCCTAATAAAAAGTATCTGCAAAAATGTGATAAAGGCGCTTCACGTGAATGTATTTATCATATTGAACATCTATTTATTTAGCAGGGGAAGAAGTCTTCTTATGTTAAAATTCATAATCTGTATTTTTTGCTAAATACCAGGGCCCAATTTCATAAAGCATGTACGCACAAAAACTTGCTAAGCACAGAAAACTGCTGCTTAGGAAAAATAGGTTACCAGCCAAAATACCATACAGTTACCATTGCTGCGACTGGTACCCCACTCATTTCTTGCTTTGCAAAGAAATTTGCCTAGCAGAATTTTCTGCTAAGCAGCTTTATGAAATTGGGCCCAGTACAAGCACTCACCAGGGAGTTGTATAACGTATTGAATTCTTGTACACGGGAGAATCAGCACTGTGAAATAGGCCTGTGTAAATAATGGCAGAAGATACAATCAAAACTTAGTACAAGTGTGTGAATAGATGGAAGATCAAATCAACACAAGTTGTTGATAAAGCAATTTCATCATATATAAATGTAATCTAATTTTATGACATGCTACGGAGTGTTAAAATACATTTAAAGGTATTATACAGGATTTGTAGAGGTGACAAAATAGTCGTAAACAGCGTTCATGTTTTGTGTGATCAACCATAAACATGAAAGAACAAACCTGTGGACATTTGGGCTTAATCCCTTGTGTGAGTCAGGAGAAAATAGACCATGCACAATTTCCAGCATGTAAACACATTGTCTTTAATTTTGGTTGTAACAACCAAAATCAGCTGTTGCATTTAGGGGTGGGGTTTTTTTGTCAGATAGTTTTCTCGAATATGACTTCATTTCAGAGGGAGATATTTCACAGAAAAAAATAGTTCTCTAAGAACTTCATTTGATATAAACATAAAGCTTTCAGACTGAAATTAAACAATTATGTTTTTTATCTTTGCCAATCCTGTAAACCACACAATATTTGTTTTGATTTCGAGTGTTGACTCACCAAGGAAAATACTGAGGAGCTGATGCACCAGAAGATCATTCCACCATGAGCATAGATGTCATATTTATCAGGTGCTACAAAATTTTTGTCAGGAAACCTGATCTCTAGAACACCCTGAAGAAGAACAAAATCGTCACTAGTTTAATCTCACTGTAAATGGACTATACAAAGTATCAGTTATTCATATCAAGGTTATCCTGCCACTGGCCCCTCCACTAGCCATCCCATAGCCTCACAATAATGCAGGGGTGAGAGTCACTTCTGATGAAAAAGTCTGAAACTGGGATTCTGGGCCCAATTTCATTGAGCACAAAAAAGTAGGTAAACATTTCTGCTTAGCAGAATAGGGTTACCAGCCTAAATCCCATCTCACATACACAATCTGTGCCTGGTATTCCGCTTATTTTTGCTTAGCATAAATCTGCTAAGCAATAATTTCTGCTTAAGCAGCTCTATGAAATTGGGCCCAGATCTTAGGAGGTACATTGAAATGATGGCATTTCAACCTTTTGGTAACCCCCCGCAGCACTAGAGAAGTAGATCAAAGAGCCCGACTTATTTAATTTGGAGAAAAACACAGCTTTTTTTCTTTACCAGGCAGACTTTAAAAAGTCCGACTTCAGATACAAATCTGAAATTTCTCATCCCTGGGCATCAGGTTTCTTTCCCTGCCTCTGTGGACCCTGGTTCGAATCCTGCCTCAGACCAGAGCCTTCAGTATGGGCTGGATTTTCAATCCCTACATGACTGCGTCGGTTTCCCCCAGTTGGAGTTTTACCACCACAACTAAAAACTGAACGATTCCTCATCATCTACTGTTCATTCTGTTAATGCCCCTTGCAATGTTGGATGTGTAATACAATAAATAAATACATAAAAATAAAACTAAAGCATGTAACATGTATTATTTGTGACTGATGCCCTGTTTCTTTTTTGCAGGACAACACTTTCAGCCAAGTACTATTCAACATTTCTTATAGCTATGGCTATGACTATTGGCTGTGGTAGCAAGGCTGAAGAATAGACAAAATCAGTAATCAAACCATAGCCACAGCCGAAGCCATCAATTTTCAGACACCACTTACAAATTGAATCTGAATACATAACTAGACTTCTATGCAAGTCCTCCTACCTATGGCCGTATCCGAATTGGCGACTACAGCTTCGGCTACGACTATTGCTAAGGGTGTTGCTATGAACGTCCTATTCTTCAACGCATGATGACGCGGAAATCTAGCCGGAGCCGTAGCTGCCAATTCGGACATGGCCTAAGTAACTGAGTAGGTCAGTGCAATGGATTAGACTTCTATACAAGTCCTACTTACCTGTGTAACTGAGTAGGCCAGCGCAATGAATTAGACTTCTATACAAGTCCTACCTGTGTAACTGAGTAGGCCAGAGCAATGAATTAGATTTCTATACAAGTCCTACCTGTGTAACTGAGTAGGTCAGTGCAATGGATTAGACTTCTATACAAGTCCTACTTACCTGTGTAACTGAGTAGGCCAGCGCAATGAATTAGATTTCTATACAAGTCCTACCTGTGTAACTGAGTAGGCCAGTGCAATGAATTAGATTTCTATACAAGTCCTACCTGTGTAACTGAGTAGGCCAGCGCAATGAATTAGATTTCTATACAAGTCCTACCTGTGTAACTGAGTAGGCCAGCGCAATGAATTAGATTTCTATACAAGTCCTACCTGTGTAACTGAGTAGGCCAGCGCAATGAATTAGATTTCTATACAAGTCCTACCTGTGTAACTGAGTAGGCCAGTGCAATGAATTAGATTTCTATACAAGTCCTACCTGTGTAACTGAGTAGGCCAGCGCAATGGATTAGACTTCTATACAAGTCCTACCTACCTGTGTAACTGAGTAGGCCAGCGCAATGGTTGATGTGACCATGAGAATCCTTTTAATGATGATTTTACTGTCAACGATACTGGAACACAGCCCGAAGATAATCACACTCAGCTCAATAGAAATCAGGAAAAACTTGACGATGATCCATAGAACCTGTAAGAGATCCACAGAACCAACAAAATTAAAATCAAATCAAAAAAGTAGTAGAAAATATATTCTAACCCCTTTCCTCTAACCCCACCCCCTCTCCTTCTTCATTGTTCATCCCATGGTTTTCCTGTGTGTTTTCTGCCTCTCTCTCTTTTCATTTATTTCCACTTGACTGCCACTGTTACACCAGTATACCTGTTTATGTGTGTTGTGTTGTCATACAGCCTTTGAGAGAGACTCTGCTAGCATTGAAATGCCAGGCCATTAACTAATTTTTGCATTTATATCATAGATCCTTTTGGTTGGTAAGCACTTTACAACAGCTAATTCTATTTTCCTCAAAAAATATATTCTCTCACTAAAAAAACCCCCCACTTTTAAAAATATAATTATTATTTATTTTAAATTAATACATCACAACAGTAAAAATCAAATCATTTAGGAATGTGAGACAGGGTTTCTTTGGTCAGTATTTCCTCATAAAATAGATCATGGATCAGAAGCATGTTACCGGTAATACGGTAATACAGTTAGTTAGCACCGATGATAGGCAGTTTCTACAGTGGGCAGGGACCAATGAATATTGGTCTTTTTTAACTTCTGTATCAGATTTTAAACTCCATTTAGCTTGCCACCTCACTACACTGACCAATCACAGCTGAGAATGTGGCACAATGAGCAAAATACAGATAGCACCATTGACCGGGCAGTTTCTACAGTAGGCAGGGCCCCGTGACTTGGTCTTGTTTAACTTCTGTACCAGATCTTGAACAACCTCCCACCACACAATCATAGCATCAGCCAGAGGGGGTCTGGGTGTCTTTTGGACACCCTGTTTTTAAATTTCCAGCGAATTTGGACACCCTTTACCAAATCCTGGCTAAAACCTTGATTTACAATAACATGAATAACTAACAGATGACAGGATGTTGGTATTTCCTGTACATATTATCTCTGTATTTGACTACACAATGATTACATGTGCATGAGATACCCCGAAACAGGAAGGTTGCCTCAATGAAATCCTACATGACTTAAAGTGGTTTACTTATATGGGATTGTGTCACTTCAGTATAAAAAAAATGAATTGAAAAGCTCACTTTGTTAGCTCTGAGCTTCAAGGTTTGCATCAGCAGTTTTACAATTGTAATAACCCCAAACGCCCTAAATCTAAACTTAAAAAAATACATTTAAAAACATAATGAATAAGTAAATCATGAATAAGTGTATTGCTAACAAAGAATCAATGTTTTTTTTTTCACAAACAATGATCATTTGAAACCATTCAAAAATCCACTCCACAAAATTACTTGCTCGCAGCTTGGTATTGCACCATTGGATAAAAATTTACGCAATCATGCATGATCAGTGGAGCGTGTAAATGGTTTTGGATGGTGACATACTGGAGGTCCACAATAGGAGGGTAAGTAAATCGGGAAACGCATAACCAGCTCCTCAATGTGAAGAATTAAACAATAAATTCAACTCGTAGAAATCTAATTTAAAGGTATTAATACAGGATTGGTAGAGCTGACAAAATAGTCGTAGACAGTGTTCATGTTTTGTGTGATCAACCATATACAGGAAATAACAAACCTGTGAAAATTTGGGCTTTATCCGTTGCATGAGTCAGGAGAAAATCATGAAAAACCATGCACAATTTTCAGCTTGTAAACACATTTTCCTTAATTTTGGTTGTAACAACCAATGGTTGTAACAACCAAAATCAGCTGATGCGTTTGTTTCAGGTTTTCAGATAGTTTTCTCAAATATGACTTCATTTCAGAGGAAAATATTTCACCGAAAAAAAGGTTCTAGTATGAACTTTCAGACTAAAATTAAACAGTGATGTATTTTATCCTCACCAATCCTGACCTAAATGATGATTTCTACCTAAAAACAGAGACGGTATATAAAAATGTTCTAGATACTGACCGTGTCTGTAATATCGCCACTATTTGTAGACGCATCGACCATCATCGACACAACAGCCCTGGCTACACTGATGATTGCTACTGTCAATACCTAATCACAACACCAAAACGAGTTATCACAAACATGACAAAAATATGCTGCAAATAGCATTTCTCCAAAAGACAAAAAGATTGTATTTAAAAAAAGCACATTCACAAAGATATATATATAAATAACGATAAGAACCAAAAGTGTTTATTCGGTTTGTGGTAACACCATGTGTATGCCTACTTTGCTGTGTAGATTTTGTTCTTTGTTTTCCTACCTTTCGCCTAGGTAGAAGTTAATAAGCAGGACAATTCTTTTCAGAATTACAGTAGTCTCCCAAATTCCCAAATCTACTCCGCGGCAGTAGCATTAATAGCCAGACTAGTTCTCAAAGAACAAAATCTACACAGCAAAGTAGATATATAGCTACACATGGTGTTACCGCAAACCAAATATACATTGATACCTCACCATGCAATACCTCAAAACCCACAAACCAAAAGTGTGTTGTATCAAGTAGCAAATGAAACACAAATTATGCACAATGCATTCAAGTTTCTGGAAATCATCTCGTTTTACTTGTACAGAAATGAAAACTTAATTGGTTGAGTGTCAAATTTGTAACCCTATCTGTATCATGAAATCCTTTTGAATTGATTTTTTTTTTTTGCAAGGAGATATGATTCTGTTTAAATTTATGGTACTCTCAGTCTCTGTTCAAACATGACTTTTGTGTTGGACGATCTTTATACTCTTCAGCTTATTTCCAGCTTTGATAAACGTATGTGATAAATGTTATGGTTGATGTAGAAATAGTAGAACATGTGTTTTTAAATAAACATGTTACATGTATACTGGACATTGATGGTTCAACTTATTATTCTATGTGTTATATCAATATTTGACAAGTATCACTTGATCAAACATTGGTAATAAAATAGGAAAAGTCCAAAAAGAAAACAGTACAACAAAGTTTATTAGGTCTTGTGATGTATCAAGAGTTTGGGAATAGACTGCATACCATCACCATGTACTTGTTGGAAATCTGAAACAATAAACAATACTTTCAACAGAACTTATGAAAGCTTTAACAATATTACCCCACCAACCTACATTATTAAATGAGATTGTTGTAAGGGCAAGGCGGTTTTTCCTTAGGGAAGGGCACATATGATGGCAACTTAAATCTCCACTGGAACATTTCAGAGGGGCACCAAGGCCAATGAAAAGGGGGCACGAAGGCAATTGACTCCCTAGCCTGTGTTCGCATTTTACTCACCATAGCATAAAATGCAAAGAACACAGCACTGCTCGTCTGTCGAAGCTTAGCGACTGCTATTTTACCTTTGAAGATGAGAAACAAGAGGAACAAAGAGTTGGGAACGAGGAGGGCAACGTCCCATATCCGCACACTGTCAGAGCAAAGAATGTTAAACAACACATTAGAGCATAATTACTTCAATCTGTTGTAAATGAACATTATGCATTCATGTATAATCCACATTAATTTGTGAAACACAATTCCTGAATAACATACCAAATTACACTTCAAAATCAATGTTGTTTGAGTTTTGCGGTATTTTTTTTTCTAGAGAATTGAACAGAAATGGAATTTTATCTTTTACAGGGCAAGGACATTTTCAATCTGCAAAGGGCACTTCCATAGGAATATCTTATAGTCTGTCTGTGGGAAACTTTTGAAGGGGCACCAAGGCCAAGACCAGTGGCAACAAAGGCCATGGCCTGCAATTTCTTTTTTTAAATTTCTAAGTTTTAGATCATTTCTAGCATGACATTAGTTATAAATCACCGTTGTCAGAAATGCTTTAAAGGCAGGGTATACATGTACTTTTGGTAATTGTCAAAGACCAGTATCCTTACTTGGTGTATCCCAACATATATGCATAAAATAACAAACCTGTGAGAAATTTGGCTCAGTTCGTCAACGAAGTTGCAAGAAAATAATGAAAGAAAAATACACCATTGTTGCATATATAGAATTGTCATTGTGTGCTTTCAGATGCCTGAGAAAGGCTTCATGCCTGAAGCCTAATTCTCAGATTCAAATGTTTGGGTGACAAATTACCTCTTTCTCTTAACTGCATTACTTTAAAGGGTGTAGTTTCTAACAATGTCTTATAAGTTTTAATATCAACAGCTCTTCATGTGCTCTTTACCAAGTCTTGTGGAGTTATTACCAAAAGTATACCCTCCCTTTTAAGTTGACATTGTTCTGAGGCTGTTTTACACATACTTAGAAGTGCCGAAGTCTGCATAGAGTATCCAAAGGCAATGTTCTAATGAAACTGGAGCTTCGGTGATTTTGGTCACATCCGTTGCTGTGGTAACTTGATTTGTCGTTACTCCACCTGTGACCATAGTCACATTATTACTGCCTGGATTCTCCGTCATGTTCAGTTCATCTGGGAGGGGTACCATGTGAATGACTTCAAGCTGTGAAGGTGATGCTTGAGACATCATTCTCTACTGTTCACACCTACAATGTAGCGCACAACAAGTTTTTGGTTGTTAAACACACAAATTCATCTCAACGCAAAGCAGCAGATTTATCATCAATGACATTAAAAAACAAGAAAAGTTGTGTTCAATACAAATGCCCCGCAAGCAAGTCTGTTTTTTGAGATTTGACTAAGGTGATCCAAAAATAATAGGCCTTTTGGGGATCCCAAGACCAATCCGCACACCAAGTTTGATATGCGACGTCATTCTTGATTTATAATCCGCAAGCACGCACACACACACACACACCCACGGAAGGACATGTCGGAAACAGTATGTCCCTTTGGTGGCTTCGCCAACCGCGGGGCATAGTTAGCAATTAAGAGAATTTAACACCAGGGTTTGCCTTTTAAGGCTTATTTTTTTCAGTGACTATCCAGCGAGACCAAGTTAGCTTGTTGTTTCATGACACTAATCCCCCATCTTATTCAAATACGATGCTTTTATATTCAACACTGGACTGGTCAGCTGGTCAGTCAGACCATGGAGGAAGGATGTATACCTTCCTCCATGGTCAGACCATCACTTCAAGAGAATTCTGACTAGTCCTCAGGTGTTTTAACTATTCCATCTTGTCAGCTCCATCCTCCCTCCGGTCTACAACTGTCAGGAGGATGGAGGGTTACGATTATCGCAAGCAGAGGCTGTAATTTAAATAAGCTTGTTGTGAAAATAATACAAACAAACATTTTTAACTGGTCTTCCCTTACCCATAGAGAAAGGACCACCATTACAGGTTTTAGTGTGGCGACTTGTGGCAATTTGTCAATGAATGATAAATCAACGAATGTGAACATTTGCCCAGTCAGGCTGTCAAGGATGAATTTTACACACAGATTCGCCTATCGTCTGTTCGATTAAACAATAAATAACAACATACATGTTGTAACAACATTTAACATGATTTACATTTGTTTATATTTAGTCTGTGTACACAAAAAGATTAGCCACGTTATCAATATTCATGCACCAACTCAAGGTTGTATCAAAATCCTTAGAGCATATGGAAACACACAAACATTACAAAGCAGATTTCAAACCGTAACATTTAAATTTATATTCAATCATTTTTCACACAAACCCCCCAAAATCGACATTCACTTACCGATTACCGAATCACTTGTTAAAATAAAACCATGTCCAACAGCATACAATGGCTGATAAATTGCCTTTATCATACGTATTTAGTATTACTTCACAACAATTTTCCATGTATGCACTGATCACTGGATTAATAAATTAGAGCAACTTCCGAGAACGACAAAAAACTTCCGTAATCAAAACTTTTCAGGTTTGTATTTTTCTCTGTGCGTGGAGAGTCGCATTACTCATCACGCCATGTTTTGATTGACGTCATCGTTGACCTGAGAAATGCATTATTCAACATTTAAAACCCAAACGTGCATAATTAGTATAACCTTTGACCTTCGCAAACTGCTTCGCGCGCTTTTCGATCACGAGTCGTCTGTTCAGTGTCATTTATCGAAGTGCGGGAATCTTATCGACATGGCGGTAAGTAATTTCAGAATCATTTTTTCGTCTTTTAAGGCTCAATAGTCATCACGAGATACATTTTGTGAAATTATGATTTCTTTTGAATAACATGGAACATTGTGGTGACGGTTTTATTCGTGAAGGCTCGTACAAACATGGGCAAAACATTTGGGTCCACATGTTCGCTTTGTTTTGGTTGGTTGGGGTATTTAAACTTTGTGTACAGCCACTGAGCCAGTGCAGTAAAGTTGGTTCTGGTTAGTGTTAGTTTTGCCTTGCTCTATGGTTTTCATAAGCAAGCGGACATTACAAACAAGTGAAGTCGGCTCCAACGATTAAATAGTTGGTCCTTAATGATACTGCAAAAATTAGAGTTAAAAGTTACATGCCTTTCATTTTCAAGAAAATAGTAGGCCTATAGGCCTAAAAAAACATTTACTTATGAAAATTATCAATTATTTTCATTATTCAATCATTTTCAACTAGTTTCAGTTTCTTCACATCTTCACTCCCTCAACTTAAAAATTTGATTGACTATCTAACTATTTATTGACTTTATTTTCTGTCTTTTTTACCATCATTTGTCAGGTAGCCTATTATTATATAGGATTTACATTTGCATTTACATTTACGGTTTAATGGGAGGTGGATAGGCTAATGTGCCTTTAAAACCCCATATCTCTTCCAGTGACTGTCAAGTTCATTTTTGAAGGCGTTCACACTAGTTGCGCTCACAACCTGTTGTGGGAGATTATTCCATTCGTTGATTACTCGTTGGGAGAAGAAGAACTGTCTACATCTAAGTGATTTGGTCAGTCTTGGCTTGAACAGTTTCATTGTATGTCCCCTGGTGCTGGTGTCCTTTGTTAGTTTGAAGAATCTTGCGTGGTGTGTCTTCTCTAGCCCCATTAATAGTGCCAAATACTCTGGACTTCCTCCGATCCTTGGCCCTACGCCCACGTACCTCCAGGAGGTGACATTTGTTTTCGAAAATAAACTCACGTTTTATGCCGAGATTTTTTCCCCAGTTGTCCCTTATTGTGGCTCTTTTGTAGACAGCACATCAAAACGAAAAAGAGCCCGCTCGTTTTGGTGTAATTTATGAAGAAAATCGGAGGCGTTACTCACACGATTTTGACTGCCCGGCATCCATGATGTTTTCTAATGCGCATGCGTGCTGACATACAGCGCTGTGTGTGTGACCTGTCTGTACTGCTAGCTAGTCGCTGCTTCAGCAGTTTTCTTGCGATGTGGTTTATTTGGAAGTGATACGTCAGGCTGCGTAGTACATGTACATGTACGTGTATCTCTGTCGGCCGGCGCGCCCCCCCCCGGTGATAGCAAACTTAGCGGGCGATATTTTAGTTGAACCATGGAGGAAGGAAATGGTCGAACCCCGAAACATCCAGGGGGGAGGAGGGGGGGGGTGGAATTATAATAATGGGATTAATGATAATAATAATTTATGATTTGTAAATTTAGAGTAAGCCTTTATTAGGTAAAATTGGAATTCTGCGGATATGTGCGATTTTCTTGGGCAAAACACTTGAACGAAAATTGTTAATTAATTATTTAATTAATTGTTTAATTAGTTAGTTAGTTAGTTAGTTAGTTAGTTAGTTAGTAAGTATAGTTAGTTGGACATTTATTTGTTTGTGTGATTGTTTATTTGTATATCTATTTCTTTAATTAGTTGTTGTTTACATAGGGATGGGTGGGATATTTTATTTGTAAGACATGTCTTCCCTCTGAGAGGGAATATTGCATTCAGTGTACTGTTATTAATTGTTATCCAATTAGTTTGGAGAGCCCCTCGACAGAAACTTGTTTCTTTTGGGTAATCCCGCGGGAGCTTTTTGGGTGTTGTTTTCTGTTATATTTTTTGGTTATGTTTACTACTCAGTGTTATTTGTACAAGTCATTGTTTTGTCTATGATTCACTGTTTGTAATATCCCAGAAAATGAAATAAATAAATAAATAAATAAATATAATAAATAAATGTCTTTTTATTGATATGATTAGATCAATGTTCAAGTTCGTTTTGGGGTTATCCTGAGACTTTCCTTATCTAAATTAAAAACATTATTGTTTGTAACTACATGGAAAAATTCATAACAAAATCATGTCAGATGTGTTTCAATTGATGCTGATATTGTTTTCTTTTGTTTTGTAGTTGCAATAAACGCAGTATAAAAATCTTCAAACTTCTTTATTCTTCTTAAAGGCATGGTACACGTTTTGGTAATTGGAGCCTATAGTTGTAGATATATACCATAAAACTAACCTGTGAAAATTTAATTTCAAAAGGTTGTAGCATTTTTTAGGTATTGCCGATAATCTGGAGCGGTTATGTCCAAGCAGGAAGAATAATCTGCATTGGAATACACACTCTGAGAAACGTTACGCGTAACACTTCTCAGATTCAAATGTTTTAGGGGATAAAAAGTGATAGATTTTTCCATAACCGCCGTACTTCGAAGTGAAAAGTTTCTCAAAATGCATTATACTATCCAAAGCTGCTGCACTTCTTACCGAGTAGTACAATGGTAAGAAAATAATCATACAACAAATGGACTAAAAACTCCAATATTCCTTTTCAAACTCCCAGTGATGTCTTGTCTTATAAAAAAACAAAGTATGCAATGTTCAATTCCCCCTGAAAATTATGTTAATTCTTTTAAATACAAGCTGTATTGTAGACAATAAGTTGTTCAATTTTAGAGAAAGAAGGGAGAAAAGATGGTAGGAAATGTTAAGATGGTAGGAAATTGTTACGCTTACCGAGTGATGAAGAATTGCCTAGTGTCGACGTATCACTTCCAAGTAAACCACATCGCAAGAAAACTGCTGAAGCAGCGACTAGCTAGTAGTACAGACAGGTCACACACACAGCGCTGTATGTCAGCGCGCATGCGCATTAGAAACCATCATGGATGCCGGGCAGTCAAAATCGTGTGAGTAACGCCTCCGATTTTCTTCATAAATTACACCAAAACGAGCGGGCTCTTTTTCGTTTTGATGTGCTGTCTACAAAAGAGCCACAATAAGGGACAACTGGGGAAAAAATCTCGGCATAAAACGTGAGTTTATTTTCGAAAACAAATGTCACCTCCTGGAGGTACGTGGGCGTAGGGCCAAGGATCGGAGGAAGTCCAGAGTATTTGGCACTATTAATGGGGCTATGTCTTCTCAAGCCCTGTGAGAATTTTGAATGTTTCAATAAGGTCGCCTCGGATCCTTCGTTGTTCTAGACTGTACAGATTTAAAGCCTTAGTCTCTTTGCGTAGCTTAGGTGCCTTATCTCCGGTACCAGCTTGGTGGCCCTTCTTTGCACTTTTTCAAGTGTGTTTATGTCCCTCTTTGGTACTTGGATAAAAACACAATTACAACAGATGTTCATGTTCTAATTAGTTCACAATTAGTCTAATAAAAGCTTAATAAATAATAGACTAGTTAATGAAGTTCATACGTATTTTTAAGTTAACTAGAAATAGAACCATTTTGTGTGTGAAATACTTCCCTCTGAAATGAAGTCATGTTCTAAAAACGCAACTCAGCTGAAAAACTCAAATGAATTTTGTTTACATGCTGAAAATTGTGTTGTGGATTTTTTCTCCTGACTCACATTCACAATGGATTTCAAGCCCAAATTTTCACAGGTTTGTTATTTCACACAAAACATGAACACTGTCTGCGACTATTTTGTCAGCTCTACCAATCATTGAAGTACAATTAAATAAGCATGCTGATTTATTTTAGTGAATGTTGAAAATCTGTTGTAACTTGGTATTTTAACATTTCAAGTTAGAGATGTTAGAAATTTTAATTTATTTTCTCACATTTTTGATATATTTTGGTAGATTTTCCAATGTTCCCACTTGTTTAATTCATGGCAGTGGATATTGTATTTTCACAGGAACCAAGTTCACCAGGACCTTTCTCCGATGCGACAAGCCACGATCGTTCCATTGGGGCGCCCTCTAGCAGCCCTGGACGAAGTGATCTTCCACCATTCGAGGATGAATCTGAGATTCGTGGCGAGGAAGACATCGTTCAGGAGGAGGATGAAGATGGAGAGGAATTGTTCGGAGATGGAATGGAAAGGTATGACATCACCGACAGGAAAATGGACTATTCCATTTCATGAGGCGAAGTCAAGTGAAATGGAAAAGCCAGATTGATAATCTGGGACAATGCAGGAACGAAGTGCATTCAATATTTGTTTTATATAACTCACACATAGATCCTTTCATTTGATATTTTTCACAATAAACACATAATAGACACAGAAACTCGTCCTCGGGTGTTTTAACTGGTATTACGGAAAAACTGTTGGGGGAGAACGCTTGTCAGTGTGCACTTACTTGCCCATGGATTTTGTCTCTAACTCTGACAACATTTAATGATTACTTGACAGAGACTATCGTGTCATTCCGGAGCTGGACACGTATGATGTCAATAACCTCGATCAAGAGGAGTACGATTCTATGGCACCTGAAGAAAGAGCAGAAGCTGAGAGACTGATGAGGAAAAGAGATCGAGAGGAAGCCATTGCAACGGGGCGTATGAGACCTGGACTCTTATATGGTACGTCAAGTTTCATATTAATATAGAAATACATAATTCTGGATTGTATACCAAGAAATACAATAATTTAATTAAATGTTAGGGACCGAGTTGGTCTCTATGCATGTTAGATGGTAATCTAGCACAGGTCCAGCTAATATTGACTGATGTTTTCAATTCAATTCAATTCAATTTATTATAAACGTCACATTAAAAATAACATGAAAATTATTTTTCATTGTGTATCTTACAATAAAAACATTCCAGTGTGCATCTTACAATAAAAACACATAGAGAATATCATAAGAATAATAATGTTGTACCTATTGGATGACGTGATTTATTTATCTGACCTCAGAGGATAGTGATGAGGAAGATGAGAGGCCAACGAGACGGAGACGTCTTGCTGAGAGGGCTGCAGAAGGAGTTGAAGATGATGAAGAGGTAGATAAGAAGCGAGGATCACTCTTTAGTTATTTCATTTGTTTTGGGTTATTCAGTTAAAGTTTCACCACAGAAATCATCTTTGCTGAGCAATATCATTCCTGTATGTTACTTAGTGTCATATTTTTGAGAAGTTGAACCCCGACTTGCCAAACTTTTCCTTGCCAGATTTTACTCTTTCTGTCTTAATCAACTTAAACAAATCAGCCACATCATTTGTGACCACCAAAATACTTATCCATTCTAGGAGCAAAAGAGTGCTCCCATGGGCACACGATGCAATCCATTGGACTGCATCATTGCGCCAAAGTATGAATGAATTTATGCATTAGTATTTCAGGGGTCGAAATTAAATTAAATTGCCACTAGCCAGCAGGGACAGTGAAAAAAAAAAATTACTGGCCCGCTAGAAATGTTGGTGGCCCAAAATCATTTTGTAATTAAAGGTATCGTACACGTTTGGTAATGACTCAAAACAAATATTAGCATAAAAACTTACTTGGTAACAAGCAACGGAGAGCTGTTGATAGTATAAAACATTGTAGGAAACGACTCCCTCTGAAGTAACGTAGTTTTTGAGAAAGAGGTATATTTCTCATTAAAATAATAAAAACTTCTTGCAAGAATTTTTTATTCCTATCTGAAAGCACACAAATTGTACAACAAGGGTGTTTTTTCTTTCATCATTTTCTTGCAACTTTGATGACCAATTGAGCCCAAATTTTCACAGGCTTGTTATTTTATGCATAAGTTGGGTACACCAAGTGAGAACACTGGTCTTTGATGACAATTTCCAAACGTGTTCAGTGCCTTTAAAACTAAATCAGCATCATTATGTTTGCGATAATCGTAACCCTCCTCCCGACGGTCGGTCTTCCGTCGGGAGGAGGGTTACGATTATCGCAACTACATCATTGGGGGCCTTAAAAAAAACATCGAAAAACAACAAAACTAAACAAATAAAGAGGAAACAAATCTTGCATTATACAGTAAAATAATCCTTCTGTTCATCCAGGGTATTCTAAATTGTGTAATTTTTGTAAAATAAAGTCTACACGTACGTTGCGTAGTTGATTTCGTAAACAAGCTAACAATCCAAGGAACATGCTCATCACACCACTGCACCATGCTGTCGACAAAATGTGCGTGCATACCAGCGAGGACAGTGCTGTATAAGGTTTTTATAGCCCGCGCACCAGCGATGTGATTATTGCTTTTTGGGGGGAAAACACTTTTTTCCTGAGCATGCGCAGACACAAAAAGTCTTTCGTCAAGGCGTTTGTAACTGGTTTTGTATGCTATCGCGTAATATTTCATCAATAGAGGGCGTTACTCTTATGGTATCACATTGTTCTAAAACGCCCTCTAGCGTTGAATATTTCTAGCACGCACAAAACGAAGACTGTAAGCCTGTAAATTGGAAACGACGTGACTCTGCTTGTCGCACAGAGTGCGTTGTGTACATCAGGATCGCAAAAAGAAAATGTCGTCTGTCTTTTGCGGAACTTTCGACTGAATTTTCAACAGTCGGATCGTAGCAGGCAGATCCCGGCGCCTGGGTTCCGGTGATATTTTGAGGAGGATATTTTCCACTGTCCCACCGGGCTATCAGTTTTGGTGACTTCGGTGGCCCGGAGATTTTTTCACTGGTCGGGGGCCAGCGGGCCACCATTAATTTCGACCCCTGGTATTTTGACTGTTCCAATGGAATGTTCCGGCAGTCCTAACAGAACGGGTCCGTGTGCACACACTGGAATACTTATCCAATCCAATTAGAATGTTCCTATCGTTCCGACTTTTGAGACTGTCCCTAATCCTCCCATATCTGTTGCTAATCCTCTCATATTTATTGCTAAACCTCTCATATTTGTTGCCAATCCTGTCATTTATCTTTGTTGCTTATCCTCTCATACTTGCTAATCCTCCCATATTCATTGCTAATCCTCCCATCGTTCTTTGTTGCTAATCCTCCCACCTTTTGTTTCATTTAGATGATTGAGAGTATAGAGAATCTTGAAGACATGAAGGGACACACCGTCAGGGAATGGGTCTCCATGGCTGGACCTCGTCTTGAAATCTACAATCGCTTTAAAAACTTCCTGCGTACTTTTGTTGATGATAAAGGCCACAACTTATATCGTGAGAAGATTCGGCAGATGTGTGAAGGTACAACGCTTCCCTTATCTTATCTTTGCATATATATTTGACATAAATTTCTACATTGAGTAAATTACTACATTGAGCCCTTGGACCAATCTCCCTCGTGGCTATTGTCTGCCACAGTCACCATTTTGGGAGTCGAACTGCACCTAAAAGTTACTGTCTGGTGTAAACGCTGCATCGCCTAAAATACGCACTACACTATGTAATACATGCAGACATTCCCAAAATGGTGCAACCAAGATTATTGTGATGATGACGTCAGGTAAATTGGGTCAATAACTGATGTGTATTATTGACACATACTAGAAAAAGAATTATTGATTTATAAACTGAAAGCTTTGGAGAACTGTTGAAAACAAATTTTGTTTGATAAATTGGGGTCATCTTAATTATGAAAGGTCGCTGAATTTAATTTTTGCCCCTCTGTTGTTTGCTGTACAGCATTTTTAAAATTCCATTTTTCATAAAATGTCTTCCGTTTTCAAAAGTGTTATGCCTTACATATTAAAAGGTAATTAAGATTTGAACGAAGATTAATAATTTGAAATATACTTTCTTGCCCGTTTTGGAATCGGTCTGATGAGATGGATTTTTTTTTAATCTTTCAGGTAACAAAGAGAGTCTTATAATTGACTACAATATTTTGGCGTCTCAGGAGCAAGTTCTTGCTTACTTCCTCCCTGAGGCTCCAGCCGAGATGCTCAAGATCTTTGATGAGGCAGCCAAGGAGGTTGTCCTGTACATGTTCCCAAAGTATGAGCAGATCGCCAAGGAGATTCATGTCAGGATTGCTGAGCTGCCACTAGTAGAAGAGCTACGGTCACTCAGGTGGGAAAATCAAGCTTGTTTTTTCAACTCTGTCACGCGCCGACCGGTCGCTAGCAACCGGTTTAAATTCCTTCAGAAAAATAGTTGTACAACGAAAAGTAAAGATCGCACGGCCACACAGTTTTCAGAATGGGAAAGAGGACTCTTGATGGTGCTTTTGTGACCTGTTTTTAGGGGGTCACCATTTGAAGAAAAAAAAACGAGTGAACAATTAATGTGTCCATATGATAAATTTGTCACTATAAAATAAATGGTGCATGAAAGGGTTAACTTGAAACATTGTTATTTTTGGTTTTTGCAGTGCTCCCCTTAACACTGACACACATTGTCTCATAAAAACTGCTACGGGCTAGTAAATGCCACTTCTCAACTTGCCCTGTGGGCTACCAAAAACTATGCTACCTACTTGTTTATAATGCACATATTTCTTCCTTTTCAGATGTGAATAATACATTTTTACAGATGTGTTAATTGATTTTTGAGTGTGTAATGTATTTTTGTTTGACCATTAAACTGGTTGTGATCGCTACCATTAATACATCAGAAAGATACACAATACAGTCCCAATTTCTTCTAGATCATGTGCCAAACTGAAGGATTCAGAAAGTCTGGGGCCAGCAGGCCCAAACAGCAAGTGCTTATCACATGGTCAGGCATCCCAATTTTATCTAAGTCCAAACAATTTGTTGTGGAGTGACATAGGAGAAGAGAATATTCGAGGAATTAGGTCACACTCTAGACTAGTCTGTAAGGGTTTTAAAGGTTTCTTTTTGCAAAACCACTCGGATAATGCTAGAATGTAATGAAGGGCAGAAGTTTCAAGTCTTCAGTAATCCTGAAATTTGTGCACTTTTATAGTAAAACCTAATTTTCCTCTCTACTCCTGTCCAGACAATTACATCTGAACCAACTGATCCGAACGAGTGGGGTAGTCACAAGCGCTACTGGTATCTTACCTCAGCTCAGCATGATCAAGTATAACTGCCCAAAGTGTGGCTTTGTGTTGGGACCATTCTATCAAAATCAGAACCAAGAGGTGCGACCTGGATCATGCCCTGAGTGCCAATCAGGAGGGCCGTTTGAAATCAACATGGAGGAGGTGAGTCAATGAATAATTTTGCAATCAATGTGATACTTTAACATGTAGATGTAAGGTTATTTTTCATTGTTTTAAATATGAGTTTAAATTGGAAACAATAGCACTCCGCTCTAATGTTAAGAATAGAAGCTCATTGCCCGGATCTCAGATAATGTTTTTCTAAATTCACTAACGTGCTTGGGTGTACATGTCTAAGCTTTGATAACTTGCATGTGCTGGCTGCACTACTGCAGTCTGGCGTGCCGATGTGGTGATTGTGTGAGAGCTAGGTGATGGAATGTTTGTCCGACATACAAGTATTTTGAGCTAAAGTGACGTCATTAGTGTGGAGTGCATTGATTTCACCTTTTTAAATTTATTGAAGCTCTACATGACTGATATTGAATGGATTGCAACATATGACCCAATTAAAGTTGTATATCTGAAGAAAATTTTGTTTTCTTTTCTTGCAGACTTTGTACAAGAACTACCAGAGAATTAAGATGCAGGAGAGCCCAGGCAAAGTGGCTGCAGGTCGTCTGCCAAGATCCAAGGACGCCATCTTGTTGGCAGATTTGGTGGACAGTTGTAAACCAGGAGATGAAATAGTGAGTTCGTTTTTTATAAGTGGCATCACTGAGAGGAATACAAGTGGATTTTTTTCACAATTACATTAAAAGAAGCGCAATGAAAATTGTCGGGCTGTAATAAGGAAATCAAAGTGTGCTGAAGAGGTTTTTAAACTAGTGGTTTTAACACACTGAGACCTGGGCCCAATTTCATGGCACTGCTTACCGTGGAATTCTGCGCTTACGCCCAGCTGTGTCCCATAGAAATGCACACGTTACAGTGCCCGTAAGCGCAGAATTATGTGCCATGAAATTGGGCCCAGGTTCTTGATAATTTGACTTTTTTGTTGGTTCAAAAACCCTGTAAAAGTTTAGCCTCGCATCAATCAGTTCACCTCAACTTTGCATTGAATATCTATGCATTTATTGCGCGCTAAGTAGCTCCTCGCTCATGTTTCGAAACTTGAGCACTTAAGTTGCAAACTATCGCACGCAAGTTTCAAACTTGCGCAAGCCAAATTTGTGACTTAAAGTTGTGTGCTCATCTGATAGTGCCCTCTTTGACCTAATAGGGTCAGGTCATGTTTAATCACTTCTTACCGTGTTTATATCGCATGTTTAAACATGGCCATGTGATCTCCTCATGTGACCAATCAGAATGGATAAACTGTCCCGGGTATTTATGAATGACATTTATATAGGGTGTCATGGCCAAGCGGTTTAGAGCATCGAGTTCAAGTTCTGGGGGTTGAGTCATCGAGGTGTGGGTTCGAATCCCGGCCATGACACTTGTGTCCTTGAGCAAGATGCTTTACTATAATTGCTTCTCTTCACCCAGGGGTATAAATGGGTACCTGCGAGGGTAGAGGTTGATATTGTGTTTGAAAAAGCCTTCTGAGCCCCACGGCAGCCCAGGGCTGTACACTCCCCAGGGAGCTGAGAAAGATAAAAGGAGTGTTATTGGCCCAATGACCAGGGCACTAATGTAAAGCGCATTGATACAATATTGTAAAATGCGCTATATAAGAACTAATTATTATTGTTATTAACTAGTTATTATTATATTTTGTACTTTCAGGAATTGACCGGCGTTTATCACAATAACTACGACGGCTCGTTAAATACAGCTAATGGTTTCCCCGTGTTTGCTACAGTCATCCAAGCTAACTACATCACAAAGAAAGATGACAAGATGGCAGTTGGGAGCATGACCGATGAAGATGTCAAAGCAATTGTTGCTCTATCTAAAGATGAACGCATTGGAGAAAGGGTATGTTTCAAATATGAGACAATTTAATGTTTTTCTATATCTATTATCTGCGGTTGAATATTTGTGGTGTTTCATTATAATATTAATAAAACAAGTTTTTATATGGCTCGTTCTCATGGGCGTCTTAAAACACTCGTTATTTTTAAGAGCGATATGATATGTTTGAATTATGCGACCATATTTATGTAGCACCTTGTAAGCGTTAACAAGGTGATGCTGCATAATCTACAGCCAACCAAGCTAGAAACACCACGGCAAACCCTTTCTCTTCTCTGTACTTCTTTTACATGCATTACACTACACAGGGGACCAACAGCTTTACGTCCCATCTGAAGGATGAAGCAATAATGGTTTAGTGTCTTGCTTAAGGACACAAGTGTCGAGACCGGGACTCGAACCCACACTCTGCTGATCAGAAACACCAGAGCTTGAGTCTGCTGTTCTTATCTGCTTGGCCACAACACGCCACAACTGTCTCTATGTTGTACTTCATGCAGTGACGATATTTAGTGCTATAGAACTAAAAGTGACTTGCATTATCTCCAGCAGATCTGCGTTTATAGAATGGTACAATGTAGAACCAGGAGCCTTCATTACCAGATGAATCTAAAGTCACTCTCATTGCATTCTTCTCTAGTAGAGCTGGGAGCCTCTTGTTGACTGTCAGATATTTGTTGCTCGTAATGTGTAGTAACTGTGAACAAACAATGTATATTGTCAAATTGCTGAATTAATTTATTTATTTTCCCCCACAAAATGAGAGTTATTGGTGTGCTCAGCCACGACACACCATTTCATTAATTGTTACTGTATTTATTAGTTTTAGTCTTAAGATTACACTGTGAAATGATCACTTTTTCTTTAAAGAGATGTGGCTGTGAGAAAAAAACAACCGGAGATCCGATTACATTATTTAAATAAAATTGCTTTATTGTGTAAAGAAAACACATGGAAACCCTTTTTTAATGTTGAATACCCACCAATGGATATCATGTCTATGATTTCTCAATTTCAGATATTTTGTAGTATTGCACCTTCCATATACGGTCATGATGACATCAAGAGGGGCCTGTCCTTGGCCCTGTTCGGAGGGGAACCAAAAAACCCTGGTAAGATTTTTTTTTTATTTGTTATGCTGGTTTGACATGACATTTCTGTGATGTAAATCACTGCATGTTTGATGCTTACCAGAGACTTGCAGGAAGAGTTGTAAATCAAAACATTATTTTTGTGGAATTGGTAGTGCTTTATCTGCAGTTATAACACCCAAGTAGATCTTCATCATTTGATGGGATGATTGTAGGTCACGCAGCATTCATCAAACAGCACTGTAATAAATAATCAAATAGAAGAATTTTGCTTATCTTTAAAAAGAGGTTACACCTTTAATAATTACTCCTAAAAATTTACTTTGTAAAGAGCACTGGAGAGCTGTTGATATAATAAAACTTTGTTGGAAGCAACACCCTTTGAAGTAATGTAGTTTTAGAGAAAGAGGTAATTTTTCACCAATGTTTTTTGTATACGTTTGGTAATTGGAGCCCATTGTTTGTTTCAATCAAATGTTGTTGAAGATATATACCATAAAACTAACCTGTGAAAATTTCATTTCAAAAGGTGGTAGCGTTTTTAAGATATTGCCGAAAATCTGGAGTGGTCATGTCAATGCAGGAAGAATAATCTGCTATTGGAATACACAATCTGAGAAACTTTACTGTCAGTAACGCTTCTCAGATTCAAATTTTGGGGGATAAAAAGTGATATCGTTTTCCATAACCGCAGTACTTCGAAGTGAAAAGTTTCTCAAAATGCATTATTCTTTCTAAAGCTGCTTTACTTGTTACGAAGTAAGTTTTTATTGCCATTAATTTTCAGAGTCATTACCAATCGTATACAGACCCTTTAATCTCGCTGTTGATTCTTCATTTGTGCACACAGGTCAGAAACACAAGGTTCGTGGTGACATCAACATTCTCTTATGCGGTGATCCCGGCACAGCCAAGTCTCAATTCTTGAAGTACGTTGAGAAGACGGCAAGTCGGGCTGTATACACCACTGGTCAAGGTGCTTCAGCTGTCGGTCTGACTGCCTACGTCCAGCGGAATCCCGTCTCAAGGGAATGGACATTAGAAGCTGGGGCCTTGGTTCTTGCTGATAAGGGAGTGTGTATCATCGACGAGTTTGATAAGGTAAGCGGGTTCATCAAATGAATTTATTTCCATTTATTGAGTCGTGTATAAATTGGTGGTGTGATTATATTGTCGAAAATGTATTACCTTCATTTGAAAATATGCACTTTTAAAAGCCATTGGTTGTGATTTTCATGTCTGCCCAAAGTTTTCACTACTTCCGGTTTCATAGAGGATTTTGGCCCCGAGAAAAGTCAGAAAGCTTGACGCAGCTCAAAGCCAAAACCCAAGTTTCCTGTAGAAGATCGCGTCTGTCGGGAACTATCTATTGTAATAATCTTAGACGCGCGCATTTCATGTCTGCCCAAAGTTTTCACTACTTCCGGTTTCATAGAGGATTTTGGCCCCGAGAAAAGTCAGAAAGCTTGACGCAGCTCAAAGCCAAAACCCAAGTTTCCTGTAGAAGATGGCGTCTGTCGGGAACTATCTATTGTAATAATCTTAGACGCGCGCATTTCATGCCTGACCAAAGTTTTCACTACTTCCGGTTTCATAGAGGATTTTGGCCCCGAGAAAAGTCAGAAAGCTTGACGCAGCTCAAAGCCAAAACCCAAGTTTCCTGTAGAAGATCGCGTCTGTCGGGAACTATCTATTGTAATAATCTTAGACTCACGCATTTCATGTCTGCCCAAAGTTTTCACTTCTTCCGGTTTCATAGAGGATTTTGGCCCCGAGAAAAGTCAGAAAGCTTGACGCAGCTCAAAGCCAAAACCCAAGTTTCCTGTAGAAGATGGCGTCTGTCGGGAACTATCTATTGTAATAATCTTAGACGCGCGCATTTCATGCCTGACCAAAGTTTTCACTACTTCCGGTTTCATAGAGGATTTTGGCCCCGTTGTGCGTGTCCCCCCATTTAGGTAAATTAGCATGGGCCGAAGGATAGTTGATTCAAAAGAGGGCGCTATCAGATGAATTGTTTACACAGTTCCCGTAATGGGGGACAGAATCTGTGGGGATCTCAGATAGGAAAAATACGAAATGAAACCCTAATTCTCCCTTATGTAACACTGTAGATGAATGACAATGATCGAACCAGTATACATGAAGCTATGGAACAACAGAGTATCTCTATATCTAAGGCTGGCATTGTCACATCACTCCATGCTCGATGCTCCATCATGGCCGCTGCTAACCCCATTGGTGGACGGTACAATCAATCTATGACATTCTCAGAAAACGTAAGTAGTAGCTGAAGAAGATACTAATGGAATTGTAATGTAGGGTCCTCATTTGGTGCTCGATATGTGGTGTGATGTACCCCCCTCTATTGCGTCTTCATTGTGTTTTGGGAATCTCAGGAATTCTTTACAAGATTTTGGGGGTTCGAAAGTTTACAGTGCTTTACAGACATGGGAATATTGGTAAAAAAACCAAATAATATTCTTTATCCTTGATGCAAATTTAACATCTATAACATTAGTTTTTTGTTTTGTTTTTCTGTCCAGGTTGACCTAACGGAACCTATTTTGTCCCGTTTTGATATCTTATGTGTGGTGCGAGACATTGTGGATCCAATTAAGGTAATATTACAGCTGTCTCGGTTTTCTTTGAATTCATCATGTGGGAAATTCATAAATGAACGATTACATGATTTCTCGGTGACTAGTACTATTTACAAATTAATTTGAGAGCTTTTCAGTTTAAAATGTTTTCTCCTGTAATAAAAAGAAGTTGTGGTTGAATATTTTTTCATTTTAATTGCTTAAAGGCACTGAACACGTTTGGTAATTGTCAAAGACCAGTGTTCTCACTTGGTGTATCCCAACATATGCATAAAATAACAAGCCTGTGAAAATTTGGGCTCAATTGGTCATCGAAGTTGCAAGAAAATGATGAAAGAAAAAACACCCTTGTTGTACAAATTTGTGTGCTTTCAGATAAGAATAAAAGGCTTCTTGCAAGAAGTCTTTTATTATTTTAGTGAGAAATTACCTCTTTCTCAAAAACTACATTACTTCAGAGGGAGTCGTTTCTCACAATGTTTTATACTTGACTATCAACAGCTTTCTGTCGCTCGTTACCAAGTCGGTTTTTATGCTAATATATATTTTGAGAAATTACCAAACGTGTACAGTGCCTTTAAAAGGTAGAGCACAACATTGGTAAGACTATGAAGGAACTATGAATAAATAGTAAGCTTGCGGGTACAACCATGTGTAAAGTCTCTGTTGGAGGAGTGTTGGCTCTAAAAAGGGCCGGTCTTTTCATAGCCAACACTCCTCCAACAGAGATCACACATGGTTGTACCCGCAAGTTTACTATTTATTTATAGTTACTTCACAGTTGTCCACACCATGCAAAGCTTCAAACACTATTATTGGTAAAATTGAAAATGTAACTGGTCACAGACTTGCACGTACCTCTCATGGTATAAAGATGGTCATGGTAGAAAACTTGGAAATATTGAAATTGTTCTGCTTGAAAAATGCAGTTTTGAGAAATGAGTAAAACAATTAGTTTTAATCTCGCCAGTCAATGATTTTTGTTTTCTTTTTTTGCTTTATTTTCTTGTGCCTCTGATGCCCAGTTGAGCTTAAATTTTCACAGGTTTATTATTTCATGTATATGTTGGGTCACATCAAGTGCGGATACTGGTGTTCGACAATTACTAATGTTGTCTGCGTGCTTTAAACCTTTAGAGACCATAGCGGCCGGAAACAGCTTGTACCAAAATGCCCATAGGGGATGCAAATGGCTGCAAGATCTGACCTACTTCCACTCAAACAAAAAGGTCAAAGTAAAGATCATGACCTAAATTGACATTTTCCAATGTTTCCCATGTCAACGTAGTATCTAAGTTTCAAAACAAAACAAAATTTCTGTTTCAATTATTTTGCCAGACACTTTTACAAGAAAAAATTGTGTAAAAAAATCAGCAATATTAACGATGTCTGGGCGTATGGTGATGATTATACAGAAATGAATGGTCTCTAAAGGGTTAACCAAGCAATTAAGAATTGAAGAAAATGCCCAAATTCACACTGAAATGTTCATTGAAGCGTTCTCTCTTCCTAAATGTAATTTCCTTTACATCCCCATCTTGATATTTTTGTAATTGGATCATTCTTGTTGTTCATGTGTTTAGGATGAAATGTTAGCAAAGTTTGTCACTGACAGTCACATTAGACATCATCCATCCAATAAAGGAGAATCAGAGGACAACCTACCGGTGAGTATTCCATTTAAGTTGCATCTGGAAAACCTAAAGTTCTTTCGCATATATTCCACACACATTTGCAGGAATAACTTTTCATGCAAATTGTTTGTACAGGGCTACTAGTAATGGATTTAAGGATTCTTTTTTACCTAGTGCAGTTAACCTTTTTAACAGCATATGGTCGAGATAACGTGGTTCATTTTCTTATTTGTTTGTGTACTTTGTGTATGTTATTATGTATATGCCTTCACCCGTTTTATATTCTGTAATTTTGTTAATTTTGGTTCTTGTTGTCTATTGCTTGTTAGGGAAGACAAATTTCATGTTTTTTATCATGACAATAAATATTTGGAATCTTTGAATCTTTCAATTCGAATTGTCAGCTACGGCTACGGCTTTGGCTATTGCTATGGGTGTTGCTAAGGGTGCTGCTCGGGACATCCTATACCTCAACGCATGATGATACGGTGATCCAGCCACAGCCGAAGCTGTAGCCATAGTCGCCAGTTCATAGCCATCATAGCTCTCATGAGACAGTCTCGTTGGATAGTTCAAGAGTATAAAGCATTGTTTATTACTATTACTGCAGTCAATACTTTTTATATATTTAAATATATGTATACTGTTATTGTCTTGTATTTTTAATTATTTAGTTATTATTATTGTTATTATTGTTGAAATTAGTATTATTATATATGTATATATAAAATTAGTAGGGGAGATGGCCTTAGCTTTCAATCCATACCGGACCTTTGTTAGAGGCATAAACAAACACAAACACCAACAGATCCATATATATTTTTGTTTGCAAAAGTTTGCAAAACTTGGCTGAAAATATTTATCTTTCTTTTTGAACCCTGAAGCCACATTGAAAATTACTTTGTTATTATTTCTTTGCAAACTCAGGAACTGCCTACAACCTCAGGCTTGGAGAAGCTCCCTCAAGAACTACTCAAGAAATACATCATTTATGCCAAGGAGAAGGTTCATCCAAAGTTGCATCGGATGGATCAGGATAAAGTCGCTAAGATGTACTCTGAGCTCAGGCGAGAATCTATGGTTAGTGTAGTTTGAACTCAAGTTACAAACTGTAGGGTGTCATGTGGCCTAGTGGTTTAGAGCATTCAAGTTCCGATGCTTAAGTCACTAAAGTAAATGGTGCATGAAAGGGTTATAACCCTTTACAAGGCGTTATATAAATGGGTCTCATAATTCAAAAACTTAGCATACGTGTCCTAAAACTATTTCTGCACCTCATAATTGTGAACTAGATTGATGGCGCATTATCAATGCTCTATGTTGTAATTATTCTATACAGGCTACAGGAAGTATTCCAATCACAGTCCGACACATCGAATCCGTGATCCGTATGGCTGAAGCTCATGCTAGGATGCATCTCAGAGAGTATGTGAATGAAGATGATGTTAACATGGCTATACGCATCATGCTGGAGAGCTTCATTGATACGCAGAAGTTTAGCGTCATGCGAAGTATGAGAAAGGTACAATTGCCAACAGTGCTAACCTATGAACACTAACTCCCTAGAGTGATTTGCTAGGATCCTTCCTCACTCTTAACAAAACTCAACTCCCAAACTGTTGGACTCTGATTGTGGTGGTATGCCTGATCCCATGTCAAGCATAATCAGTTAACGAATGCAGTCCTCAGTCCAACAGAATCAAAGAAAAGTGCCGTTGGATTGTGAAGGGTTGGAAATGGTTTGGATACAATTCCATAGAGGTTCACAACACAAAGGTGTTTAAAAAAAAATACAAACTAACATTCTCCAACTAATTTTCCCATAGGGTATTAATATCTGGTGTCAAGTTTAGCTTTGAGTTTGCAACTTTTCTAAACGGCAGTATTCATTGTTTTGAAGTAGCAGGTTGGCTTTTTAGTGGTATCTTGTCGTGCCTTACACCTCCTTCGACCCTGGTTCGAATTCTGTCGAGGATCAGAATATTGCATGTGGATTGGGTTTCAGTCCCTACATGGATTGTGTTGATTTTCTTTGGTGGGTTGTCCTCGCACATCTAAGACATAAGGTTTCTTCATCATGTTTTCTACACAGGTTTTCTTCAAGCCTGACGGTGCTTGTTCCGTTTGTGGATCTTACCAGAAAGATTTGAATTAAATAAATACACAAATTATGAAAACTCAAAAGAAGACAATTTTGTATTGTTTTATTTCAATGGCATTCAGATATTTTATGTGGAATAGTTTTGCATTAATATCTCTCTTTCTCCTGTAGAACTTCTCAAGATATCTAAGCTTCCGTCGAGACAACAATGAGCTTCTCTTGTTCATCTTGAAGCAACTCGTGACGGAGCAGGCAACATTTTATCGGACCCGTTATGGTGCCGACCAAGATGTGATCGAAATATCCGACAAAGATCTGGCTGACAAGGTACAGAAGTAAAAAAATCTATATTCCAAGATGATGTATCCATTAAATTCAGTGATATCAAATCATTGTAGGTAGCGACAAGCTGTGAAGCAAATGTTAAAATGTTTCCCGTCTACAGATTCCCATGCGTTTTGCATTACCTTCGGCCAATATATGAATTACTAAAACCATTATTTTAATACTTAAAAGTTGTTGTGCAAACTGAGAGGGCACTTGCGAGCTGACATATTGAATATTCAAATATGCAGGTGACAAAGCTTTCTCAGTAGCAGGACCGTATAATTCGCTACTTTCAATATTTGTAATACTATTCATTAGTTCAAATGATGACTCAAGTCATCATTGTATTTCATGTTGAGATTACCACCTGCTTATATTTCATTGTTTCGTTTGATCTTTGCTGGAGTTCATCATTGGAAAACTAAATGTATTATTATTATTATTATAATAGTCACAATTAAGCAAATAATTTTGTTCTTAAATGAAATAATTTTGTCAGTTTGGCACTTTGCCCTGTTTAATTTGTTTTCCTTAGAAAGAAACAGTCAGTATCATAAGCTGACAATTTCATAGGATACTTGTGGTGTACATGTACTTGTCCATATTTTGGGGTTTTGTTTTTGGGTCAATTCAGACAGCATTTTCAATTTTTTTGTCTACCCTTACTCAGAGCCGTATATTGAGAGAGTTGCGACAACTTGCGATTAAAAGCCAATTTGTGTCAGCAAAAATGGATGGGCGAATACAGGATGCCAGACTAGTCTGCCCATTGGGTTGTGCTGCATTTGGACCGAAAATGGCGTCCAGCAACCACGTGACCGAAGAAAACTGGTCCCTCTTTGTCGTAACTCTCTCAATATACAGCTCTGCCCTTACTCAATTGTATTATGGAAATGGATGAATTAAGAGTAGATAGTTAAACATTGTGGTGCGTTTGTGATTCGAATAGAGCACCTTCTTATGCCAATGTATTGGTTTCTTAAGTAAAAAAGTTCATTTTCTAGTGTTTTCAACTAACTGTGTTTATTCTCACAATTATTTTCAGGCTCGACAGATTAACATACACAACTTGGCTCAGTTCTTTGACTGCGAGATCTTCAAGGCTCATAAATTCACTCATGACAGTCGACGGAAGCTGATCATTCAGACCCTCTGAGTATGAAGACGTCTACATCCAGACATCTACAAAGACTGGACAAGGAACAGATTAGGTCAGACAGGTGCCTTGCCAAGACACTTTGTATCTTGTGCATCGTCATTGTGTACATCGTTGTCATTGTGTACATCGTTGTCATTGTGTACATCGTTGTCATTGTGTACATTGTTGTCATTGTGTACATCGTTGTCATTGTGTACATCGTTGTCATTGTGTACATCATTGTCGTTGTCATTGTGTACATCGTTGTCGTTGTGTACATCGTTGTTGTTGTCATTGTGTACATCGTTGTCGTTGTCATTATGATAATTTGTCGTCGGGGGGGGGGGGGCACGCCTGATACCAATGCCAATTTGTGAATTTCTTCATTGTCAAAGTTTTATAAAGTGTTTGATAGATCATAAAATTCACACATTGAAATAATTGTTATCATAATTGTGCTATAAAATTGAATGTGTACAGTTTGTAATGTTTCATTCCGGAAAGGTCACTACAACTGTAGTCTGGTCAGTCGGTGCAAAAACGTTTTATCTTCCAAAACAAAATGTACGCTACACGTGAGTTTGAAAATGCAAAAATATGTTTTAATGCTCCAAATGTTCCAAATGTACACACGAACCTTGGGCACCGAGATTCAACAACGTAGTTTCTCTGGTGTGAGGTACGACACTGCCATAGTCATAAGGACGCTTTTGCAATGACGAGATGTTGAGATCTTAGAAATTATAACCTTTACTTCTGACACCATTTTTGAATCAGGAGGAGGCCTTGGTGTCTTATGGAATCCTAAATTGAATTTAGAAACACTAGTTAATTATTTGTTTCCTTGAACAAAAGTGTTACTAGTGATCAATTTGTACACTCGGTTCGATTCACAGCAGACTTGTACTCCCTTTCTGCCATGTTGTGGCTAGAACCTTGTCTGACATAGCAATGGCATTAGCAATAATATGTCATTAGGAATACGTAGTTGGTAGGATTAAACAAAACTGACAATAAAATGCTACCTTATCCAGTTTCCCAGGGTTCAATTTCATAGAGCTGCTTAAACAGAAATATTGCTTAATAGTTCAATGCTAAGCAGAAATGAGCAGGATACCAGTTACAAATTGTACATGTGACATGGTAGTTTGGCTGGTAACCTTATTCTGGTAAGCACAATGTTGATGTGCTTAGCTACTTTTTATGCTTAAGCAACTCTATGAAATTGGGCCCAGGGCCCAGAGCTGCTTAAGCACAAAAAGTAGCTTAGCACAACAAAATGATGCTTACCAGAATAAGGAGGTTACCAGCCAAAATACTATTTTCCTATATACCATCTGTGACTGGTATCCTACTCGTTGTTGCTTAGCAGAAATTGTCCGCTTAAGCACCTATGTGAAATTGGGCCCAGTTGATTTAAACCAGAGAGCCTGGTCCTTTCTCTATGTTTAAACCAAGCACATGTAATGGCTTGATATAATTTTTCTAACAATGGGCGTTACATTTAAAGGATTGAATGTAGATACACAACACAATTATGCATACTGTACATTTCGTAAACCGTGTAAATATTTGGAAACACTTCAAGTGTCCACACAGATCATGAAGGTTTTGTTTGTCTTGTAGCAAATCCTGAATTAGTTTAATTTTCAACTTGTTATTTTTCTAAATTTCAGTTAATGATTTAACTTCAATCTGAAAGCTTAGCTGAAAATAACGTCCCGAGAAAAGGGCACTCTCTTTTGAAATCAACCAATCTTCTATATAGATCTTTTTGTCTGTTTACAACGAAACCTACCACATCTCATATATACAAGAGGAGATATTTTGTATGTGCATCAGGGGCGGATCCAGGATTTTCCAAACGGGGGGGCGTGAAAATATACCAAGCAGCAAAATCTTCCCTTCCCCATTTCTCCCCCCCCCCTTCTCTCTCTCCCTCTTTTTTTCTTTTCTCCCTCATTTTTTTGTTGTTTTTTTTTTAATGGGGGGGGGGGGGTGCGCCCCCCCCGCCCCCCCCCCCCTGGATCCGCGCCTGTGCATGGTGTTAAGGCAAACCTTAGTTCGAGAAATAAAAAATGTTACCTTTAATGTAAGTGGTTTTTCGAACACTTTAGCTCATGATGGAATGTAAATACCAGCCACTACTTTGGAACACTATTGACAGTTGTAAACACAATAAATTTCTTAATTGTTTTTTGTGTGTACTGAAATGAAGTATTTGTCACTTTTATTTAAGTCATCGAGTATAAGTGTGTTGAGATTGTAACTATGCGGTAGGGCTTGGCATACGCGAAATACTAATTTTATGCAGGGCCTATGTATATATTTTCATTACATCGATGAAGTTATTGCTTTTTAAAATTTTAAGGAAGGATTTTTTTGTTCAATTGTGCACGGATTGGTAGGGGACTAGGAAGTATTAAAATGAAGCGATGTCAGCTTTAATAATTGATAGCCTCAATCCTAACATCGTATCTACGGTTTCGATTGGTTCTAATTCATCAAGACATCATCATCATCATCGTGCTTTCAGTCGCGTAGCGACGAAGACCAGAGCTCTCCAATCGGCTCTGAGTTGCCACCGGATGACCATGAATTTGTGTCGATTTCCCTCCGTGTAACATTTTCTCTTGATTGCATCCTTGTAGCGGAGGTAGGACAGCCTCGTCTCCTCGACCCTTCAGGGCGTTGGGAGTAGAGGATCTGTTTGGGTAGTCTTCTTTCAGATGGAATTCTCAGTAGGTGTCCTGCCCAGTGGGGGTTCTTTCTTACAATGAGATCTTCCATTAAGGGGCAAATCTGCTTGCTTTAGGACCTCCTTGTTGGGTAACATGCCCTGTCAGGTGATTCTCATTATTGACCATGGATGTCTCATCATCAAGAAATGTATTTTTTTTCCCACCTGGCTTCTGTATACAGTCCATGGCTTCGGCACCACACAGAAAAGTGGACAGAACAATTGCCGTAGATTTTACATTTGACTCTTGTGGATACTTGGTGGTAATACTCGAGAGTCTTTTGTACAATCGTCCAAAAACCACGATAGCCTTGGCCATCCTCTTTTGCAGCTCGGCGTCAAACGTCCATCTTTCGATATCGATTATCAAGCCTAGACCCCCTTGCATATGACGTCACCAGTCTAAAACAGTCCCCTCACAGAGGTCAATGAAGAGCTGTCATTGGCTGAGAGTCGTGCGCAGCGCGTACACGCGTGCACGTTTTCATTGTTTGACATCAAAGATGGCGGCCAATGCAAGGGGTCTATACAAAGCTTCGGTCAACTATTACCAACATTTACCACCAGTTTCTATAGGCAGCCTTGAGTTGCACAAAATTGATAACTGGATTGGCACAAATTTTTCTTTAAATAGAGTTTACACCCTTTGCTATGAAGAATATCAAGAACTTTCAATTTCTTTTGGTGGCAATGAAGAATTTGTAATAAATGATAAATTAATTATTGGTACTTTTTTGCTGTGAAGGCCGCCCATATTTTGCCAACCATGGTTGGCAAAACTTGCGGCTGTGACGTTGAAAAATAAAGTGCAGCACAGTCGGTGAAAAACGTTGACTTTTGTTGATAACTAACCTATACTCAATCGTATATATCTGTTGAGACCGATCTACGGCCGTTTAATCTGACAGGCTGGAGTTGCCAGTGTGTGCTCTGAACACGCTCAACAGTCGGACCTGTGGTTTCGTACTATCCAGAATCCACTCGGCAAACAATTTAGTCGTGCAAAAATAATTTCACATTGATACATCAGTTGTTTGCTAATGCTGTCCGTAATTTCATGTTTATAAAACCTTCTCGGATATAATATTTGGACGAATCAGCTGACACAATATTGAAAGCTCATTCCACGTAACAAATATATTAAATAAATAAATAAATAAATTAAGTAAAAGTCTAATAACAATAGAGACATATACATGTATATTAATCAAATCTTAACTAAATGCCCAATTATTATACGTACCGAATATTACAAGCAGTGGCAAAAGACTTTTAAAAGAACCGAACGAAAGGTGGGCGTGCGAGTTTTAGATTTACATCGAGAGTTTTTTATAGATTGTGTTTTTGGTTAGTTGAACGCACACCCTCCGGATCGGCCAATTGCTTACGTGACAGGGTTTGTATATATATACTGTTTGCTGAATGAAGTTTCTAGCCATGGCAAGAAAAACTTGACGGGGGAAAGTATAATTAAGCTTGCAATTTATTCTAAAAAAAATTGACAAGCACATTACGAGTATTGTTATATAAAGCATTAACAGTAATTATATATATCTAGGGAGTCTATGCAACGAAAAGCCCAATCCAGGGTGTTTCTTACTCTAAAACTATACAGTATAGCCAGTCATGACACCTGAACATGACCCTGTGTAGCAGCTATGCAGTGACGTCACACATGACCTTCCCACCGAGAGCTTTCCCTGTCGACATTAATCATGATTGTGTGTTCCTTGGTCTGTTGTGAACCTATCGAACCCTACATGATTAAACGGTCCCGTGAGCTTTCCTTCGCGCCCGAACAAATAAAACACTCTCTTTCTAAATAAACTCAGAGTATAAAAGCTGACGTGATGCGTACAAACATTACTGTTCAAAATTGTAGTATTATTTTGTTGTCCGTCTTTCAATGCATTGATGCACAGAATCAAGGCAGTGAATGTGCGGTGACGTTCAGGCTAGGGCTTACTATACATGTAGGACCTATAATATTATTTCCATGCGTTCGGAACGTGCGGGAATATTTTTCAGTGGTGGGAGGGAAAGGAGGACCATACTTTCAATATAAGCCAGATGAGCTCATTTGAGCTCAGTTATTATTCTTTTTTTACAACTTCTTACTGTCAGCCTTTCTCCTTTTGTTATAAAATAATTTGATATGGTCATTATGTGGCTCCATTAGGCCCTATAGTAACTGTTTGCATTGTGTTAGTGTCTTGCATGTATTTTCTGTACAGTACCATGTTGATGTTTTTTTATATATTAATGTAACATTCTAGTACTTTGGCCTGTGACCACGAATGAAATGTAAATAAACCAATACCAATACAAACCAATGTGGCATATATCCATGTCGTGGGTTACGGGGCCTGCTCACAGTGACCACAAAAACCTTTCGGGAAATTGTACGCTCTCCGATCGCCTAAAGTCATCACAATAATCTTGGTTGCGCCATTTTGGGAGTTCCTGCGTCCCCGTATGTGAGGCCGTGTGCGAATCAATCGATCAATCAAGCGACTTTGACTATGACCCGGATCTGGGGCGCGTGGGGCCTGACCCATTTTCTGGGTCAGTATGACCCGGAATATAATAATAATAATAATAATAAAAAGATATTTATAAAGCGCTAAATTGCCAAAAAAGGCCCCAAAGCGCTAAATACAAAGGTAAAAAGCAATATGTGTCAAAATGACCAAGAAAAGGTTCAAAATCTGAGTTAAAATCCCATTTTTAACCACTTTCAGGATCAGCCTGACCCGGATATGGGTCAGGCCCACTAGCTGGGACCCGGAATTCGGTCAATTCTGATCCGAGAGTTTTTAGAGCGTACCAGTATACTAATCACAACAGTTCGTGATGAATGCGGTTTAAAAAATTTCAGACAGTCATGTAGGCATAGCCTACATGATAGAAAGCTGATGATGTTGTCAATTAACCATGATTGAATGGTTTTATCTCAAATACTGTAATCTTTTAATGGATGTTTCGAACTTGGAATTTATTACAATTTTCGGCACTCTGGAAACTCACCGGGTCAGAATTTTCTGACCCAGTTTCGTGATCATGCTGATCTGGAAGCTGATGGTTAAAAATTGCGATTTGACTCTGTGCCAGTCTGACACAGTTTAGGGTCACTTTGACACAGATTTCGGGTCCTTGACCCAGAAAGTTGTCTGACCCCCTGCGACCCGGAACCCGGGTCAATTCTGACCGGGGAGTGTGTATATCTTGACACAAATTTAAGTAAATAAGAAAATCCCATAACCACAGTTTACCCTATCTAAAAGTATTTGTGCTGTTACATACATACCTTTTATAATATTAGTCACTTCTAAAGTTAGAGGATAAATGAACCCTTATAGGTGTTAGTCGGCATAAAACCATTCACAAATATTTGTGAAATAAACATGATGCACATGACGTCATCTGAGTAGGGCGCCCTCGGATAGAAGTTAAATGAAGGTTGCCCATTGGCCCATTATGAAAGACAACCTTCCACTGTGCAAACAAATAAAAGTGTATAACCAGTGCATCCTCCCTTCAATTTCATACGGAGCTAAAACCTGAAATCAAAAATGGAAAGAGAACTATAGCAACAGCTCAACCCAACATGGAAAGAAGTACGACGCCTACTAAAGATCACGTACAAGGACAGAAAAACAAACAAAGGGAGGGATAAGGGAACAGACCAAAGTTCAGGACATCTTAGAAACAGTAAAACATAGAAAATGGAGCTGGGCAGGACACGCGTAGCCGCAGAACAGATCAATCACTGCCAGGCCTGATCACTGCTGAGCAATCAATTATAATATGGACACCATAATTGGAACAAACCGAATAGAGAGCATGCACCAGAGAAAAAGAGACATTTGGAGACATCATGCTGATGAGGCATTCACCCTGCAGTGGATCGACAATGGCTGAAAAATCTAAATCAAAATCAATGGCCCATCCTGAGCACCGCGCGTGCAAAGATTTGCGTTTCCATTGATTCATCATCGTTTTTACCTATTTTTTTTGTGGCGGCGTAATATGACGTCATTGCATAATAATAATGTTTGTCGTGTTTTAAACATTGTCCGAATAATTTACATAGTCTGCTCTCTGCTGTGAAGAAGACATTACTTTTTAGAACCTGACATTATTAAATAGAAAAGCGCTCCCGATAGAACTTAAGGAAGAGATGCGTTTCTCTAAAGGTGTTAGTCTTTTTAGTATGATGCAATAGACCCCTTGCATTGGCCGCCATCTTTGATGTCAAACAATGGAAACGTTCACGCATGTACCCGCTGCGCACGACTCTCATCCAATTATAGCTCTTCATTGACCTCGGTGAGGGGACTGTTTTTGGCTTATGACGTCATATTATGCTAGGGGTCTGTAAACAGAAATAGACCGTGCACATTCGGACATTTTTGAACCACTTTGGTCCCACATTGCTTTAACGCGGAAGGACACAAACTCACGCACTTTTATAACGGGTCCCAATGAGCGAATTCGTGCGAGACTTGCACACAGTCTGTGTCATGACCAGCCTGAGTTTGTTGTTCTGTTTTATGTCATGCAACCATGTTCCATTAATAGTCAGACAAACTGGGGCTCACAAAGAGCTAAGATTGATCTTAACTGCGAATCAATATTAAGGCCTATTTGTTTAGCAAAGTGTGCTGTCACAAAATAAAACTCATATCTTAAGAAAAATCTTTGGTGCTTTGAGAAATCGAGCCCTGTTATTGTTAGGCCTAAGTGGTATACTTATTTATTCAGAGTTAGTCACGCAGATGCCTCTTAACGTTTCATATTAATTGAGTTTCCTCTCGCAGTTTGTTTCAAATTCAATGAATCGACTCTATGTTTTAACTTCAGCTCTTAAAGGTATCGGACACGTTTGGTAATGACTCAAAACAAATATTAGCAGAAAAACTTACTTGGTAACAAGCAACGGAGAGCTGTTGATAGTATAAAACATTGTAGGAAACGACTCCCTCTGAAGTAACGTAGTGTTTGAGAAAGAGGTAATTTCTCACTAAAATAATAAAAACTTCTTGCAAGAAGTTTTTATTCCTATCTGAAAGCACACAAATTTGTACAGCAAGGGTGATTTTCTTTCACCATTTTCTTGCAACTTCGATGACCAATTGAGCCCAAATTTTCACAGGCTTGTTATTTTATGCATATGTTGGGATACACCAAGTGAGAGCACTGGTCTTTGACAATTTCCAAACGTGTTCTGTGCCTCTAAATTTGGTAATCGTGACGTTGCAATAGCAGGATCGGTTCGCGTAAGGAATTTTCCATTCTTTTTCAATCGGCAAATACGTGTGTCGCATCATTCTACAGGCTGGTGCAAAAAGAACAAAAACCCACTTTTGACCGGTCACTTTTTTCAAAAATTCAATTTAATAATATTAAAATATAGATTTTTGTTACCTAAGTGACGAAAGAAATATTACAAATGCATACGTCGGATATTTTGATATTATAGTTTCAAAATTGTAGTTTTGATATTGTAGTTTCAAAATTTTGATATTATAGTGTTTTACAACGGCAATATTATAAATTATGTTTGTCCACGGACGGCTTTATTCCATCCGCTTTCTGAGCTCCGGAGCTTGATATAAAGATAAACACTACACTTCAAACAATGATTGTTACTTCTTTTTGTTATTCATGCGTTTCTTTAATATCATAAGTAAAGTATAATGATACAGGTTTTTACCTTTCCTTGTTCCATGGGAATGTTTCCAGAGTAATTAAATATATGACCTGCATTTTTACATTTATCAACTTTAGATATTGTGAACTAGGAAACACCAAATTTACATAGACTTACATAGACTTAAAGGCATCGTACACGTTTGGTAATTGGAGCTTATAGTTGTTTGTTTCAAACCTATGTAGTTGTAGATAAACCATATAACTAACCTGTGAAAATTTCATTTCAAAAGGTGGTAGCGTTTTTGAGATATTATTGTCGAAAATCTGAAGCAGTTATTATGTCCACGCAGGAAGAATAATCTGCATTGGAATACACACTATGAGAAGCGCTATGCGTAATGCTTCTCAGATTCAAATGTTTAGGGGGATATATTTTTCCATAACCGCAGTAGGCCTACTTCGAAGTGAAAAGTTTCCCAAAATGCATTATACTATCCAGAGTTGCTTTATTTCTTACCAAGTAAGTTTTTATTGCCACTAATTATCAGAGTCGTTACCAAACGTGTACGATGCCTTTACAAAAAAAAATTAAGATTTGCTTTTCACCTGCGTGCACTCTTAAAGCTTCCGGGTCATTGTGACCATTTTGCCGGGTCAAATATTTTTGACCCTTTTCCGGGTCAAAATTTTGGTTCATGACGTCATGCAACGTTCTGATTGGATAAAAACGACACCTCAAGGAGCAACTCCCGCTCCGAACTGCGCCATTTTGTTTTCGTCGGCGCTCAGTCTTGTCATCACACACTCGATTTTCGGAGAAATGGGGTTATCTACTTATGTGGTTGCATTGAAGGTGAGTAAAAGCTACAAAATACAAATTCATTCGATATATATTTCATAAAATGGGCGTGTGTGTGCCTGGTGCCATTTCATCATGAGTTACGTTTTCTCACCGGCCGGCCGCAGGTACTGTAGGCCTACCACAGACAACCGGTAGGCCTATACAGTACCAGAGTACAGTGGACGAGCGTTTGCGCGGGTCGTGGTTGTCATGGTGCATTATTAAAGTAATACTAGCTGTGATAAAATTAATGTTACTTTTTTGGCAAGGACGGCCTTGCGTTGCAAGAGTTAGGATCGCAAAGTGTATAAACATAATATTATGCACTTTATTTGCTTGTTGTTTGGTGTACAATATATATTTCTCTTTTCCTAGATCGCCAATCGATAAATACTAAAATTAAATGTTCGTTCTGTAGTCTATTTATAAAGACGGTATAAATTGTAGGTTGAAAAATAGAAATGGAAAAAATAAGAAAATAAAAAAGAAATAGCCACTTGAAAGTTAATATGCGCTGTGTTTAATCAGAGCAATGGCATATTATGTTCTGCTGATGATTTTTAAAATTTCAATTTAAATTTTGTTTATACAATGATAAATTTAGACATTTTATTTATGTGTACCAATTGAACCTTATTTACTGAGACTAAAGATAGGCTAATGGAATGCTTCTCTTGTGTTTTTCGTATACTTCTATTATCATTCAAGTGGTTTTCAATATTTTAGAGAATGGCATAGACCATGCAGGAAAGTGTTTTTCTTCTGGATTTATGTGCATCGAGTCCCTGAAGTAACTGTTCCCACAATTGGGACCACGGGTCAAGAAGGTCAAGAACAAAACTGGAAACCACAAGGAATGTCGAATTTTTTGTTTGTGTAAGAATCATGAAATAAAAAATTAAATTTTTTGTAACGTAATTTTCTAAGACAGTATAGTTCCAAATAAATATTAAATACACAAAAGAAGCATTGCTTCCGTTAAACACATTTCAAAAGTGATGAAATCATGTGCTCCTATCCCCATAATTGTAAGTAAAAATTTTAAATAGTGTTTTTTGTACTTCCATGTTTAGCAGACATGGTGCCCCAAACAAAAAATCTATAATATTGCCGATAAAAAGGCTGAATTACTAGTGGTCACGTCAACAAATATCTAAATTGGTATTTAGAGTCACTGGGGTTTCACTATAGAGGTGGGGCCCACATGACATCGGAATGTATGTGCTAAAAAATGGATTAAACCGTGAGGACATGGAGGGAAAAGAAAGTGGCACCCGGCTCGAGAACGTGTCTCCGGTAGACACGCCGTCGGGACACCAGTCAAGAAAGATGGCGACCCAAGATGGTGGAGGAAAATCCAGCCTCATCCCCAAGCCGCGCCGCTCGTCACTAACCCTGGTAGGGATGTGCTAAAAAAGCGCCCCAGCAATGGCTGCGCAGCCATGGCAGCATGCAGCACTTGCGCGTATATGGATCGGTCTATTGGGTAGGGAGTAATTTTTAAATTTTGGCGGCTGTTCTACGGCTGTGATTGAGTTTAATAAAAGGTGTGCAAAATCAAAGTCCAGTCCAGAGTGTGCAGCAAACAAACAGCATTGTTAGTGCTGGCTTTGAAACATTGATTTTGTAGAGTGGTATCGGTTCTCAAAGAAGTCTAGCGTCCTGCTTTTTTGAAAAAAGGATGGAGGAGGGCCCTTTTTGTTTTTTTCAGAGACAACTAGCTGGGCTAATTTTCAAGATGGTTGCTAGCTTTATTTAAGTGTGCTTTTTCAGTGTGCTAAAGTCTAAAATACGATCTTATTTATTTTAAAATTAATTGTTTTCGTAAGGGAACGTTAAAAATGTATACATTTTTTCAAAAAGAAAAGAAAAAAGGAGGCGACCTCTAAAAAGGAAGCAGGCGGGGACGCTAAACATGTTTTTTTGTTTGGTTTGGGGTTTTGGGATTTTTTTTTTTTTTTTTGGGGGGGGGGGGCTATTGTTAGAAGTTTGTGAATAAATCAAGCACGCGCCATTTTGGAGAGAAAAATGCCTGTAGTACGTTTCGAGTGGGTAGGTTGTGATCAGTTCAGTTAAGTTTCTTCTCCTGTATGTATTGCATCAATACGACCCACTCATTAATGTTCCTTCGCTCAATAATACTATCTGAAGAACCAACTCTGAGCTCAACAGTGTCCGACATCAAGAATAGCATCAAATTCCTACATCTAAATGCTAAATCCTTCTTCAACAAGTTGGATGAAGTACGTCTGCTTATGCTGGAAAGAAATCCTGATATGTTGGTGATATCTGAGACGTTGCCTCACGACGGGATCGACAACTCAGAAATCCACTCCATACCGAACTTCAACTGACTGCGATAAGGACATAGACGCATGGCGGTGTCGCAATTTATGCTCACAACAGACTAACAAAGTCAATGAGTCAAAAATCATAAAGCCGATCTTCGATTCATCAAAGTGGAAATCTTGTGGATACCACAGGTCCCTTTGGTAGGGCAGTTTGCAACAGCTAATTCTATTTTCTCACATTAAAGATAAAATAAAAGTTTTCAAGGAATTCAAATGTTAACAGAGCTTAAATTTGCGAATCACTTCTCTGCAGTCTTTCCTGAATCGCCTATTTGCAACTCCATAGATAAATGGGTTTACGACGTTGTTAATGTAAAACATGAGATGACTTTCGTTCAGTACTTGAAGGAACATAGGATCGATGTTCAAACCACTCTGTACTGCAAAACTTACAAAGATCAAGATCCAATACGGCATCCATGTCATGAAGAAGACAACGCTTGTCACAAAGAGCATCTTCGTTGTCTTTCGCTGAAGTTGACCAACGTTGATGGGGTGTTCAGGGCGTCTTCTTTCACCGTTTGTCTCTAACCCTGGTTCTATGTTCAGTGAAGTTCGTGTCTGTAGATCCGTTGAAGGAGCTTGCTGTGCCGAAGTGGAACATTCGTTGAATCTATGATCTTCAACGGTTTCCCCACGGAGCCTAGCTACTTGAGTTGGTACAGATGCAACCCAGACTTCATTCCGAACCTTGGAAGTGCTTGGTTTTGTTTCGCCGTTGATTGAGCTAGATTCTGGAACTTCAGTAGAAAGGCGATTTGTCGAACAGGCGTTGTGTCGCGTTCTCAACGAAGTGGCCCCAACTTTGACATGTTGCTTGATAGCTTTGTAAACTAAGCTGTAACACACGGCGAACATCACGAGCGCAGTTACAAAGAATACAACATGACATGCCAATCTTATTGTGGGCAAGCCAGGAATGGACATATTAGGGAATACTCCGACATACTGTGGAATATTTATAACAACTGAGAACAAGAACGAGGCCCAGGCCGCTATCTTACCCCGTCTATGCGTGAAGAACCGCCGATGTGGACGGCAGACGCAGTCGTAGCGATCTGCTGCAATTAGTGCCGTTATCATAATGGAGGTACCAATGGCCGTCGTTTCAAATGACAACAAAATCAGTAAAACAACGTGTGTTTCGTCATACCCCATCAATAGTTGAAATCGGTTTATAATGTTGGCTACTTTGAGTAGGCAGACGGCAATATCTGCCCAGGCCAAGGTCATGATGAAAACGTGGGTGCTTGTCTTCAGAGTCTTAGTCCAGTACACGCAGATGATGAGAGAGTTACCAGGAACACCAAGTAAAAGAACAATTGTGAAGAAAGTTATCCGGAATACATTTATACCAATCTGAAAGAAGGCAAAATCAAGCTTCGTGTCGTTCAAAAGTTGGGTTGAATTGAATGCTGATGATATGTCTTCCATTTTGTTACTGCTGTTGTACATGAACGCTTTAGAGTGACACGAAAATCATCCTTTTTGTATGAAGCAACATTGTAATGTTCAACACGATGATGCCTCTTAGCAAATCACTTGGTCACTTGTGACACACGTTATTGGTTCAGACGGATCGTGCGTATACTTCAAGCATCGACGGGAGTCCCACACATCACTGCAGTTCTGATGGGTACATCATTACAGTTTCAGATGTATATCGTGCGTGTTTTACGTGACTTTATAGTCTTTTAAACATCTTTAACGGGTGATGCATCTTGAATTTGCCTAGCCCGATGTCAATGCGGACCAATCACAAGGCGATTGGAATTACAATGAATCGTGCGTCACTGGCTCAAGTGCCTGAGCTACTCGTATCAGTGCGGCCTGTCCATTCTTGTATCATTCTATTGGACATTTACGCATTTTTTCACCTGTAAATGTTTTAAAACCTATTTTGACAAGAGAAGCCGTATTACAAGCGAAAGCAATAACGCAAAACACCACATTAAATACAACAATAATATGTGAAGACTGTTTTAAAATATTGATCTTAAAACTCGTTTTGAAAAGATGAAAGCATCTTTGTTTTACAGGTGTTTTTTTTTCCGATTTCATAACATTGGGGGTAACTTTGTGGCGTGTCGTGGCCGAGCGGATAAGAACACCGAACTCAAGCTCTGGTGTTTCTGATCAGCATGCAGAGTGTGGGTTCGTATCCCAGTCGTGACACTTGTGTCCTTAAGCAAGACACTTAACCACATGCTTCGTCCTTCGGATGGGACGTTAAGCCGTAGGTCCCGTGTGTTGTGTAATGCACGTAAAAGAACCCAGTGCACTTATCGAAAAGAGAAGGGGTTCGCCCCGGTGTTCCTGGTTTGATCGGCAGCATATTGCGCCACAGCACCTTGTAATCATTACATGGTGCTATGTAAAGGACTTGGTCTCATCATACTTCAAAAACGTAGCTCCACAATACCTTGCAGGAAAATAGTGAACGTTAAAGCGCCTTGAGCGTCACTGAGTGAGGGATATGTGCGCTATATAAGAAGCCACTATTATTATTATTATTTTAATACTTCCTGGAATGAATGTAAATAATTAGTTTATCTATTATGAGCTGCCAAGAAATATAATTACACTTGTTGAAGTTAGACCGCACCGTGAACGGGTTACACACAAGTACTTCAGAACCTTGTTTGTGCATCCCAAGTCAATGTAGTTTCGGTCCCCATGAAACTGTTATTTATGCACTGCAACAATTGGGGTATGACACCATGAGTGTTGTCACATAATAGGCCTATATACCGTAAAAAGGATCATATACATTTACATTATTATAGGGTGAGTAAAATAACACCAATGTAATTTTTTGGCAGAAATTAATGTTATTTTATGGTGTAAATTTTGATTCTTTTTTTTGGTATAATGTGACAACACCCATGATGTCAATTTCAACACACCAGTTATTGCAGTGCGCAATTAAGGTAGAACTTCAAAACATGAACAAGGGCTAAGATAAAGCAAACCACACCAGGACGAGTAGAATAGTCATTCGTGTCAACTGTGATGACTAAACTGGCTTGATCAAATATTGAAACGACTTTCTTGTAGGAGTTGTTATTATCTAAAGAAGATAAAAAGACAGGACTGGGATGTGTTTGTTTGTTTGTTTGTTGGGGTGTTTGCTTGTTTGTTTGCTTGTTTGTTTGCTTGTATATTTTGTTGTTGTTTTTAATTGATTTTACCATTTTTTGTCTGTTGCTTTATTTTGTTATGTGATCTTTTGATGTGTACCGGAAAGGAAACTATTTAACAAGCGTGCAGCAAGTCAATATATTTAAATTCAAAAATAATTCAGAATCATTCCTCATTGGACAAATATACAAATGTTGTTGTCGTTTTTGTTTTTTTTAGTTTTGTTGTATACATGAATATGTTTGTGTATGTGCTTGTTTATGCCTCTGACAAATAAATCCGGTTTGGATCGAAAGCTCAGGCCATCTCCCCTACTAATTTTATATATATAGATAGGTCTATATTTCTTTTTTAACAACGCTGTTCAAAAATCTACAGTGAGACAGTCGTTGCACTCCACTCTACAAAGAAGTGACGAGTGCACTTTGAAACACGGCTCGTGATCAAGTTTGTGTTCAGAATTCCGGAATTATTGACAAATTGTCGCCTTGTGATTCTGTACGGGTGGAAAGAGTGGATTGAAATAACTGCCGAACCTTTGAATGTTCTATGACGTAAATGAGTGAAGTTTGTGAAGAGAAGCAAAGATTACACATAAACTTTGTTTTGTAGAAAAAAAAGTACGCTTCTGTATAAACGCTATTCGAAATAAGCGCAGCTGGAGTTATTTTATGCAAAATGGTGTTCTAAATTGACACCCACACGGCAACATTTTTTCCACGCGGCGTTTTTTTTTCTTTCCTTTTTTCAGAATTTTCTTTTTAGACGCGGATATAACGGCATTTGTTTTTATTGTGCAATCGTGATCTTAATATAGGCCCATATAATGTTTACAACATCGCTTGTTCCTTCCCAACAATACCGACTTCCATTTGGATCCACAGAAAAATTGATTCAGAATCTTTTCATGAAACACGTTTGTTTTGAAGAGTGAGCGGTCGAACCAAAGAGCGAATTGCAAAATTGTTATTGTTAGTAGAATTATATGAAAACTATAATCCTGTGGGGAGAATGCAGCAGTCCATTTTTTGTCTCCTTTGTCCCAAACCACATGCACCAGTGGAACTTTGAAATTTGCTCGCTTAGTCTATTTTTTTTAAAGGAACTACACACTCCACGACCGCCAGATCGTGGTAAGTTCTGAGGATAACCGAGCGTTCCTCGCACCTTCGTTTTCTAAAATGTTTACCGTATGGCCTACCTGTGCGTTTTGGCCTACTTCTCATTTGAATTTGAATATGAATGGTCTTGCCCATCAAATCATTCAAATTTTACAAGAAAAACAAATTGCTCTGCAGTCCTCCTCTATATTTGGGAATCATACCTTTGGACAAAATACCAAGTCTTTAGCTTATGTGTCATTTGGGTTGCCACGAGCAAAAGTGTTTAAAAGGTTAAAACAAAAACATGTTGGTTAAAGAATAACGTGAAAAGCCAATCGACCCAAAGGTGCCATTATTTGGAAACACAAAATTTCCAAATGGGTCGTTTGTCTCCTGATATTGTTGTAGATTAGGTGCAGGGTTTGGCAATTGGTGAAGTCGACAAGTTGAGTGTTGTGTTTAACTTTATATGTTTATGTTTATTTGCCTTTTTTATGTTTATGAAGTGTACGAAGCTATCAATTTCCACATTGATGTCTTTATAATCACTAAATGACAATGGTTACATGTTTCATTGTTAAATAATTGAATTGTTTTGTGTACGCCATGCCACTTATTTTTTTCAAAGCATTTAGTTGATAACAAAATGTACATAATTCTTACGACTTAAGCCCGGTTCATACTTCCTGCGAATGCAAATGCGATGCAAATTTTTACGTCACAAATTCGTAAAGAACAATTCGGAAAAGTTGGCGGCAACTCTTCCGATTCGCAGCGAAAACAGAGCTTTGCCCTCAACATCATTACAATAAGCACAGGCCGAGTGACAAGCTTGAATGAGCTGTCATATCATTTACATAAGCCAATTACAGAACGCTTTGATTTGGGTAGTAATGATTATTTAACAATCACGCAGTGAGCCGGTGACTTTGCGTGACATGTACTGAACGGTTAATGCAACATTGTAATGCAAGCATGCAGCACTGTGAAACTTGCAAGCGGCGCACACCATGGGGCCGATTTCACAAAACACTAATCATCTTAAGATGAGTTAGCAGTAATTACCATAGTGATTTGTATTGTGACATCACTTTTTGCTAAGCAACTGCGATGGATTTGCAGTTACGATCAATCTTAACTCTTTGTGAAATCGAGCCCTCAGGGTCATTTCATTACAGGCGACTATTTTCTTGTTGATGAATGCAGTCTATAGACAGAAACAAAATTACACAGGTTGTGTAAAAACTTACAAATTTGCAATGTTGTATACGAACCTCCTAATAGTTTGGTATTTTTTTACATAATGCAGGTTGGGTAAAGGTTTTCATAACAATTGTGTAAATTTTTACTTCAAAAATCAGTAAAGAACTTTACATCTTTTCTAGGTAAACATGAGTTAAGTAAGCTTTACTGAATTAATTGGTAAAACATACTTAATGTTTGTGTAGAATATTATACTTTTACCCATTTTAAAGGTTATTCTTTACCGTTTGGCCTTGTAAACTGTTACTAAATTATTTTGTTATCATACAATTGATTATGTATTTATTTATAATGTCCATGCACCCCAATGATGTAGGTCGCTAGCAAAGTAAATCTTGAAAAGGAATGCTCTTTTGTTTTATTTGCGAAACTCTCCGCTGCTCATCAGTCAGCTGCAAGGCAGAAGACTCATCTGGAAAATAATAATAAAACACCCAGTTATTTATTTATTTATTTTATATAAACAAATTGTTATTATTTATGACATTAGTATCTTTTTGAGGGGGTGGTGTGGTTTCAATGTTTTAATTTTAAGCTGTGTATGATTTCTTATTGCTGTCTCAGCTAGAAAAGTGCTGAAAGGTACAAGAGCATTTTCCAAGTTTTAGAACACAGCCTCGTACAATTTGGCATGTTATTTTTTGTCTCTGTGGCCATAGAGTTACAATGTAGCAAATAGTCAACCATGCATGCGGAAGCTTACCGTTTACATTACATTCGCACGCTCTCACAAAGATCTCTCACACAATCGGCGACATTTTTATGAATTTTACGTGCCCTTACTTTAAAAATGGGATAAAGTATACCTACGTAGTAATTTACCTTCAAATTTCTGCAAAAGCTGACCAAATTCCCAGTCTGTGCGGTTTTTCTTCATCGTTTCCATCACAGTGAAGTGCGACGTCAGACGCCCGTCACGATTTAACAGTGAAAAACACATGCTAATGGCGTCCGTACTATTTAAGTATGTAATCTTTACACAATACACGACAACATTTACGTTAATACTGTAAAACTTTCATAATCGATGTAAAACTTGACAAAAGTTGTGTAAAAGTATAACATTACATAAACATTATGAAAATTAAAATTTACCAATAAGTTGTGTATTTTCGTTTGGCCAATTTTTACATAAATTGTGTAATTATTTACAAAATCTTTTTTACACATTTATTTTTTACCATTCATTTTGAGTGTGTATGCATATTACATAGGTACATACAGCAAAGTTACGTAAACTTGTTTCAAATTTGGCTTGAATATTCATTAGGGTTTACAGTAACCAACTGTGTAGCCCGAACATCTGACGTCTGTGCGGCACCATTTAGGTCCGGGCGACATTTAGGTACAGGTTTGGGGCTACATTTAGGTCCGGGCGACATTTAGGGCTCGGGCTACATTTAGGGGCCGCACAGACGTCACACTTCGAGGCTTGTGAACAACGCCAGATACCAGCCTGACCGGATGTTGCCAGTTGTACCTTTGACCTCGCATTAGGTGTTCCTTTGACCTCGCATTGTGTGCGTTTGATTAGCTTCCCCGGGTCGACCCAGGTGTACTCATCCGGGTAAGCCCCTGACATAAGCTAATCGAACGCCAACAACCCCCAGCATTCACACCAATACATCTTGGGACAGCCGACCCCGAACTACTTTCATGTTGTGCATTACGTCTGTGGATTCACGAAAAATCGTAAAATAATTATTCTGAAGGTAAAACTGCAACGTTAATTATCTTCTCGATGTTCATTAACATCCCTCAGTACATTGGGGTTCTCCCGGACGTGAACATTCAATCCTTAACCATGATTAGACTTGCCTTTCACGTGCTTTTGTTCGTTATCGCACTTGTGATGATCGCCGTTTGTTACAGCTTAGTTTACAGGGCAATCAAGAAACTCGTCAAAGTTGGAACGGTGTCGACCGAGCGAGATGAACATGGTTTAGAGCTCGACAGCAAGTGGCCGACAAGGCTTCCTTCGACAGTGTCCCAAACTGTCGAGTCAGCTTTTTTATCTAATCGAGCTCATAAACCCAGTTCAAGCAGTGGTAAACAGGTCAACGTGAAGATGAGTGGGGCACCAGCTCGTCATGGAACATCCTCCGGTGAAGAAACCCGGACAATTCTGACACAGCGAGGTGACACGTCTAAAGGAGGTCAACTCCCCGGTAATAGTGACGGAAATGTACCCAGGGTGAGAGGAAACCAACAAAAGGCCAACGTTGCACTCCTACAACGCAAGACAACAAAAATGCTCTTCGTAACAAGTGTAGTATTTCTGTTGACCTGGCTGCCATATTGGATTTTGATTGTTGTTATGTTTGCTATGCAGGGTGGTCTGTACGTCGACCCCGTTGTTGTGCGAATACTGGATGAACTCAAATATGTATTTTACGCTAACAACGCTGTTAATCCGATCATTTACGGAATCGCAAACAAACGATTCAGGAAAGACTGCCGGGATGTGCTGCGCAAGATTAATGTGATCTGCTGAGCGAATCAATTACACTTCTCCTTATCTTCAGTGTATTTTTCATTTTAATAATTAACATCCACTTATGGCCTATAAAATAATGTGCACGTACATGTATGTCACACTCACGGTTTATTTAACGCTGTAAGGATGTATGTGACGTCACGACTTGTCCCAAACAAGATAGCATTTGCATGGGTTCGATGGGAAAATCTACCTTAGTGAAACCATTTTTGTGTGAATTAGGTCTACGTCAATTAAAGGCAGATTACATCATTTGCAGCCAGACAAAAATGTACTTCCATGTTCAACTACAAAAGAACTTACTTGACTGAAAGCACATATTATTCCCAGCATGTGAAATCGTTCCGCCAGGTTTAATGAAAAAATGCGATTGAACGTGTAAGTTCTTATGCAAACACAATTCTGTCTGACAGTTCAGAATTTTTCACCATTTGCTCTCGTTTTTCTCGGCAGTCAAGGACTGCTGACAAAGGTAAACAGGTTGTTGGAACGTTCATAATAAATCCTACCCCACAAATCCACATTAGCTCCAAAAATGCAGCAATATATATACCAATGACGAAATTTCCATTTAAAGGCAGGGTGTACTTTTTGTAATTACTCCACAAGTTATGACCATATATAACAACTTACTTGGTAAGAGCACGGAGGGCTGTTGACATTATAACTTATAAAACATTGTTAGAAATGACCCCCTTTGAAGTAGTTTTAGAGAAATAGGTAGTTTTCCACCCCAAAATTTGAATCTTAGAAAGGCTAGAGGCATGAAGCACACAATGCTATGCAACAAGGTTGTTTTTTCTCTAATATTGTTTTCTTGCAACTTCGATGACCAATTGAGCCCAATTTTTTACAGGCTTGTTATTTAATGCATATTTTGGGATACACCAAGTGAAGATACTGATCTTTGACATTTTATCAAAAGTATACCCTGCCTTTAACAATACCGTTTGTTTCTTGTACACTCTGGACTGGGCTTTGATTTTGCACATCTTTTAAACTGAACCACAGCCGTAGAAACAACATTTCAAAATGACTCCCTTTCAATGCCGACACAATACTTGGAAATATGAAAACGGTATCAGGCTGTTTCTGAACAAAATCGTGAGTATCATATTGTTTGGTCATAAAGTAGTTTCGTAAAGATCTATAAATTTGTTCAGACTAATTAAAGGCATCGTACACGTTTGGTAATTACTCAAAATATATATTAGCATAAAAACTGACTTGTAACGAGCAACAGAGAGCTGTTGATAGTATAAAACATTGTGAGAAACGACTCCCTCTGAAGTAACGTAGTTTTTGAGAAAGAGGTAATTTCTCACTAAAATAATAAAAAACTTCTTGTATTCTATCTGAACGCACACAAATTTGTACAACAAGGGTGTTTTTTCTTTCATCATTTTCTTGCAACTTCGATGACCAATAGAGCCCAAATTTTCACAGGCTTGTTATTTTATGCATATGTTGGGATATACACCAAGTGAGAACACTGGTCTTTGACAATTTCCAAACGTGTACGATGCCTTTAGAGACTTCCAAAAATCAACAAATAAAAAAACAACAACATGACATCAGTTGTCAGTTGATTCAAACCGGGCTTCAGAAGATTTGTTTTATATTCCCCTATTCCAAAAGCAGTATCAATGTTCATCTTTCTATACAAAGGCCTATCCTCATTCCCCCTTCAACCCTCACCTAGTCGGCCTTTGGGTAATCCCTCACCCGGTGGCCTGTCTATGGCCTTGTGATTTGCAATTTCTTCCTATTTATGAAACAAGTTTGAACTATAGACAGTATGTCAACAAGCGGAAATTGAATCTAAAGATGTAGAACAAAACCTTTACTTACTCCAAAAATCCAGTACCTTTCCGGATATTATTTATTGTAAGATATTCTTTAATAAAAGCAAACAAAATTGCAACCAAATCCTTCCTTGAACCGAATCAATAAAATCTTTGAAACATGGCTTGACGTTTCGACCCTGACAGAGTCTTTTTAGAAAGATCCTGCTATTAAACGTTATCAATATAATATCTATGAAAACGGTTTGGGGTCCGATAATAACAGAATTTTACCAGAGCAAACAGTAATCCTTCATGCTGTACATTTTAATGCGCGTGTGCCCTATTATTGCAATTTGACTTGCACAATCCAAATTGAACAAGAGAAATAAATTGCTCTGTAATCCCTCCTCAATTTGGGAATCAAAAACCTCCGTTGTTATTTCGACAGTGAACATCATTGTCTCAAGCCAGAGAGGTAAAGTAATGTACAATGTAATAATACATTTGGAGAAAAGACTTATAGCTTTGAGGTTATTAGCTTATGTTTTGGGTTGCCATGAGCAAAAGTGTTCAAAAGGTTAAAATAAAATGGCAATCATTAAAATAAAATACAGAATAAAGAATAACGTGAAAAACCCATCGACCGATCGGTGCCATTAATTTGGAAACAAAAATATATCAATGGGTCTTTTATCACCTGTTATTGTATAATTATGAAGCACAGGATTTGGTACTTAGTGAAAACAAATCTTCAAGTTGAACTTTGTGTTTATAGGCCTATGTTTATAATTATGTTTATGTATTTTGTTTATATTTATGAAGTTTACGAAGATATCAATTTCCACATTGAAGTATTTATAATACCTATGATTTATTGTTAAAGCATTCTGTTGTTCAAGAACGTCCCTCAATATTGGAGACTTGCATCATGTGTTTATTATTCGTTACCGCACTTGTGATGGTCGCAATTTGTTACAGCTTGTGTAGTTAACAGGGGGAAAAGAAAGAAAAGGTAAACAAACAACAAAACGTATATGTTCCCTCTAAATATTATTGCGTTCCCTCGAAATATTATTTTGTTTCATGTATCAGTGCTTTTCGTCTGTCAGTATTTCATGGCGTGGGCGATACAATATTTTTTTTTGTAGGCATATCTCCTTGACAGCAGTAAATTAGTTTGTTTACGTGTATGGTGCAATCATAGCAACTATACAAAAGTAATTGCAAAGCACAAAAGCAGCTATTCTTGAAGATAATTTTAATATTGCTTTTTAGCGGGTCTCCAAGGTCATAATTGAGCTTTCTGATGCACACATTTTTGTTGGAAATTTTCTTTGTAGGCCTAGGCCTATCTCCTTGACAGAAGTAAATTTGTTTTTTGGATGTAAGCCTATGGTGCAGTAAAACAAACAATAGGCCTAACAGCAGTAATTTCGTTGCAAATCACCAGTCTTAAAAAGCGGCGCTCAAACGTCATAATTGAGTTTCGTGATGCACACATTGTGGTTTTGTTCGTTGGTTTGACAAAAGTAAATCAGTTTTAGGATGTGGTGTACGTAATATAAACTAAGGGCCTATAACAGCAGTAAGTTCGATGCAAAGCACAAAGTCGGTTATTCTTGAAGCTAAATGCATAGCGGGTCTCCAAGGTCATAATTGAGTTTCGTGATGCACACGTTGCCAGTTTTCTTTGTAGGCCTATCTCCTTGACAGAAGTAAATTAGTTTTTGGATGTAAGCCTATGGTGCAGTTAAACAAAACAGCAGTTATTTCATTGTAAAGCACCAAAGTCAGTCTTAAAGCGGGGCTCAAAGATCATAGTTGAGTTTTGTGATGCACACATTGTGGTTTTGTTCGTTGGTTTGACAAAAGTAAATCAGTTTTTGGATGTTGTAAGCGTAATGAAAACTAAGGGCCTATAACAGCAGGAAGTTCGATGCGAAGCACAAAGTCGGTTATTCTTGAAGCTAAATGCATAGCGGGTCTCCAAGGTCATAATTGAGTTTCGTGATGCACACGTTGCCAGTTTTCTTTGTAGGCCTATCTCCTTGACAGAAGTAAATTAGTTTTTGGATGTAAGCCTATGGTGCAGTAAAACAAAACAGCAGTTATTTCATTGTAAAGCACCAAAGTCAGTCTTAAAGCGGGGCTCAAAGATCATAGTTGAGTTTTGTGATGCACACATTGTGGTTTTGTTCGTTGGTTTGACAAAAGTAAATCATTTTTTGGATGTTGTAAGCGTAATGAAAACTAAGGGCCTATAACAGCAGTAAGTTCGATGCAAAGCACAAAGTCGGTTATTCTTGAAGCTATAATGCATAGCGGGTCTCCAAGGTCATAATTGAGTTTCGTGATGCACACGATGCCAGTTTTCTTTGTAGGCCTATCTCCTTGACAGAAGTAAATTAGTTTTTGGATGTAAGCCTATGGTGCAGTAAAACAAAACAGCAGTTATTTCATTGTAAAGCACCAAAGTCAGTCTTAAAGCGGGGCTCAAAGATCATAGTTGAGTTTTGTGATGCACACATTGTGGTTTTGTTCGTTGGTTTGACAAAAGTAAATCATTTTTTGGATGTTGTAAGCGTAATGAAAACTAAGGGCCTATAACAGCAGTAAGTTCGATGCAAAGCACAAAGTCGGTTATTCTTGAAGCTATAATGCATAGCGGGTCTCCAAGGTCATAATTGAGTTTTGTGATGCACACGTTGCCAGTTTTCTTTGTAGGCCTATCTCCTTGACAGAAGTAAATTAGTTTTGGGATGTAAGCCTATGGTGCAGCACAACAAACTATCCAGCAGTAATTTGCAAAGCACCAAAGTCCGTCTTAAAGCGGCGCTCAAAGGTCATAATTGAGTTCTGTGATGCAGTCATTGTGGTTTTGTTTGTTGGTTTGACAGAAGTAAATCAGTTTTTGGATGTTTTGGATGTTGTATGGTGCGTAATAAAAAGGGGCCTGTAGCAGCAATAATTTCATTGCAAAGCACAAAGTCAGTCTAAAGCAGCTTTCAGAGGTCATAATTGAGAGTTTTAGGACACGAGTCCAGGACTCCCCTCCCCCTCCCCCCTTGACCCAAGTGACTTGAGACTCGGACTTAGACTCGACACAAATGACTCGACTTCCCTGACGAAATCTATTTAAAAGCAAGGCCTCGCGAGCACAAATCACAGTACTTTTCCGGATATAATTATTGAAATATATTCTTTAATATTGGCCATCAAATCCTTCCTCGAACCGAATAAATAAAATTTACGAAACATGGCTTGACGTTTCGACCCTGACAGAGTCTTTTTAGAAAGATCCTGCTCTAGGGTTAAACGTTATCAATATAATATCTATGTAAACGGTTTGGGGTCCGATAATATCAGAATTATACGATAGCAAACAGTAATCCTTCATGCTGTACATTTTAATACGCGTGTGCCCTATTATTGCAATTTGACTTGCACAATTCAAATTGAACAAGAGTAATAAATTGCTCTGTAATCCTCCACTATTTGAGAATCAAAAACCTCCGTTGTTATTTCGACAGTGAACATCATTGTCTCAAGCCAGACAGGTAAAGTAATGTACAATGTAATACATTTGGAGATAAGACTTGAAGCTTTTAAGTATGATTAGCTTATGTTGGGTTGCCATGTCATGAGCAAAGTGTTCAAAAGGTTAAAATAAAATGACCATTAAAATAAAATACAGATTCAAGAATAACGTGAAAAGCACATCGACCGAACGGTGCCATTAGTTTGGAAACAAAAATATCTCAATGGGTCTTTTATCACCTGTTATTGCATATATGAAGCACAGGATTTGATACTAAGTGAAAACAAATCTTCAAGTTGAACTTTGTGTTTAAAGGCCTACGTTTATGTTTATGTATTTTGTTTATACTTATGAATTGTACGAATATATCAATTTCCACATTGAAGTATTTATAATACATATGATTAATTGTTAAAGCAAGCTGTTGTTCAAGAACGTCCCTCAATTGGAGACTTGCATCATGTGTTTATTGTTCGTTACCGCACTTGTGATGGTCGCAATTTTGTATAGCTTGTGTTGTATTTTACAGGGCAATCATAAGGAGCCCCTAAAGGGACAGGTTAGGGGGGAGAAAGAAAAGGTAAACAAACAAAATAACTATTACGTTCCCTCTAAATATTATTTCGTTCCCTCTAAATATTATTTTGTTCCATCTATCTGTGCTTTTCGTATGTCAGTATGTCATACAATATTCACTAAACTCAGAATGGGAGTTGATGTCATCTGACAGTGTTATTGAGAGCACAGCAATTTTAATCAGCATTAATCTTTGATATTAATGGGGAACCTTCTTGTCTATCCTGCGCTTCTTGAGTTACGCGCGCAACATGTAATAATCGGTCAATATTGTAATTTCATTCATAAGAGCACAAAGTCAGCTATTCTTGAAGCAATTGCACTAGCCTACTCAAAGGTCAAATTGAGTTTTGTGGTGCACTCATTTTCCAATTGAGTCCTCATGAAAGTGGGAAAACAATTACAATACTCTACCTCACGTTAAAATTGTTTAAAGTTTCACTTTATTTGATACTCTTTCAGAGCGAAATTTGAAACATGACGTCACGGACACAGCGGCGTAACTAGGGTAAAATTTCAGGGGGGCACAAGGGGTGCACCATTTCTTCTAGGGGGCACTTCTGGCCAAGTTTCCGTTTGCCTTTTTCTTTAAAAAAAGCCAATGCCCGTAATCGGGGGGGGGGGTCGGACGGCACCCCTACAAAAATAACAATAAAAACAACTATTAAAAAAAAGGAATACAAAAGTCTGCAAAAAATAATAAATAAAAAAGTCTGCATCGTAACTGTGACTTATTATCGTTAAATTATGACATTTAAGAACATAAAATAATAAACAAAGATGTAAATAGAGGACGCAATGGGTGGCATACGCCGTCTGAGCATTAAATATGCAGAAATAATATAGATATAAAGCTGTAGTTGAGTTGTTTTCAGATATAATAACCAATATCATACATAGCCCCAAAATGGTGCACCAAATGGCTTGAATTGGGCATTCTTAAAAAAAAATATTCTAACTTCTGAGGGGGCACATCCTCCTCCTACTCCCCCTGGTTACTGGCCTGAACAAGCCACTTTTTCATCGCCTTTTTATGTTACTTACTATTATTTTATAAGATAATTTGGCGTGAGTGTAAAAAATATATATATTCTCTGCATAAAAATGGAAAAATAGTTTTAAAAACATCGAAATTATCTCATCAAAGCGTATAAAATGTAACATTTTACTCTGGAAATTTCCAATCACATAAGTCCAGATTTCAAATGGGGGGCACCCGGGGGGGGGGCACGGACATCAATGGGGGGCACGTGTCCCCCCCCCCGTGCCCCCCTTAGTTACACCACTGCACGGAAACCAACAACACTGATTCTGTACATTCCAAAGATGAATTTATGTGCCATTCAAAAGGTCATTGCCGTTTTTATTGAATATCATCAAAATCCAGAATGAACTGAAAATTAACTCTGTACAAAAATGTAAAGAACATACATTTGTGTCATCGAAAGTTTTTGGATTTCGACAAAAAATTGTACTCGGACCTAGGCAATTAACACCATTTTAACGTGAGGTTTAACCTTAGAAAATTGAATCATTTAATTGCTTTAGTATGATCTCCTGCTGGAAGAACATTGTATACTAAGCGTGCTCAGTAGAGGGGCAGACAACTAAAAAGCCAGTCATCCTTCTATCAGGCACCCAATAATTGTAGGCAGTGGATATACCCAGCACCGGGTATCTTTTAGCAAATGTTACTTTCACAGAACGGCACAGAACATGCACAGTGACTGTTTTTTTAGGAGCCATAAATTAGAAAAAAGTTTATGATATCCATTAAAATACGTGAATCAATTTATAAAAAAACAGCACAGTATTTTTTAATTCTGGGGATGAAAAACAAAAAAAAATGTAAAAGTGGGACTTGATCCTCGCACCGACCACCGTATCATGCATGCTACACAATCGGAATTTGTTGCCACTCGTGTTCACCTCAAAGAGGGCGCTATACTGTAAAACGGCTTAATAATGTTTACTAAAATATAGCCAGTGCCGGTGTGGACGGAGATTCTGTCCCCCCGGTGAATCTGTCCCCCCGGACAACTTTACCTGGCTTGTCTAGGGTACAACGTCCCCCGAGACAGTATCTCCTAGGATAAACTGTCTCTCGTTAGGTTATTCTGTCCGCCGTGCTCAACGGAGATTGTGTCCTCCAACGGAGAATATGTCCCCCAGGAACGAGCGTCCACCGACGGAACTAAATCAATATACTTGCTTTATTCACCTGGCTTTGCTGGTTTATAATAGAAGTATTATCTTATTGTTACTTATTTTATTCAATAATTTTAAGCAAAGGAACATTTTTGTGTGTGGAGACTTTGAAAAGAAAAGTCTACTGACAACAATTCGCTGACGCCTGGGTCACTTTGCCCAATTTACGGACATTGCCCAGAATCCGGATAAGCATTTTTAGCGTTGGAATTTTCCGATTTATTTTTCGTACGATGGATTTCCGGTTTTGTCATCATCGCCCATTCTCATGCTTGATTTTATATAGTTCAAAAGATTTCAAGTGTCGCACAGAGGCAAACAAGGGAACAAATGTGAGAGGGGGACAAATTCCCCTGGCGGACAGAAAACCCTGGGCGGGGACACATTTCCCTAGGGGATTCTGTCCCCCCGGACCGCTGTGCGGGGGGACAGAATTCCCTGTGACACCGGTGTCCCAGGGAAATCCGTCCTCCCGGAGATTCTGTCCCCATACGGGAAATTAACATGGGCTGGAGGAGGAGGATTCAAAAGAGGGCGCTATCAAAAGAGGTTTGTACACAGTTCGCCGTATGGGGGGACAGAATCTCCGCGGGACAGAATCTCCTGCCACACCGGATATCCACTACCAAGTTTTACTACATTTATCGTACCTTTTAAGTGGTTGAAAACTTTCCCCCATTTTCCTGAATTAAATGGATGGAGTTTCTCCAGCCCAAGAAATCTGGGAAGGGGCAGAGCTGTGTATTGAGAGAGTTGCGACATGGAGGGACCAGCTTTCTCCGGTCACGTGGTTGCTGGACGCCATTTTGTTCCAAAATGCAGTACAACCCAATGGGCAGACTAGTCTGGCACCCTGTATTCGCCAATGCATTTTTTGGAGACAAAATGGCTTCTAATCGTAAGTTGTCGCAACTCTCTCAATATACGGCTCTGGGAAGGGGTAACGTAACGCGCCACCTACGTTTAAAATAATCTCTTTTGACTCTCGCGACGTGCATGGACTGGTCGAAGCTCCACAACAAAACACGCACACACACATACATATTCCCTATGTGTATGGGTGTACGTGTAGCCTATCGTGCAAGATTTGAATTAGGCCTGCACTAAACGTCGCACTTTTGCCGTGTCGAACTCAAATAATCAGAAAATGATGAGTTAATTTCGACAAAAGAGCGACGTTTAGCGCAAACTTTTGATTTAAGTTCGACACTGCCGTGTAGCACGGCAAGCTCTGCCGTGCTACACGGTAGTTGCACGACGTGGGCCCAATTTCATAGAGCTGCTAAGCACAACAATTTGCTTAGCATGAAATTTCTTCCTTGATAAAAACAGGATTACCAACCAAATTTCCTTGTGATTTTCCGGATAAGCAAACCAGCTGAATACCAGTAACAATCAATATGCAACACGTGGAAATTTGGTTGGTAATCCTGTTTTTATCAAGGAAGAAATTTCAAGCTAAGCAAATTGTTGTGCTTAGCAGCTCTATGAAATTGGGCCCTGGTGACAAACGTCGCGCTCTTGCCGTGTCGAATCGAATTGAATTCTCAGTCGGGCGATGCTTTTTGGGAATACGCATGCGCAAAGCTTTTGAAATGTGTGTTGTGTGTGTTTTGTAATAATGTGAACGTTCTCCTTGTTAGTTCCGTAGCTGGGAGTATTCCGGAGGGATGGGAAACAACTTCTGACAGGAACACATAATCTGTAGATTTCAGAATTAAATTAACAGATTTTGTTTGACACTCTTAAAAAAGACGATTAACGCCACTCACCAACGATGGTAATAATAAGGACATTTAATGTGCGGAGCAATATCATTATGATTTTGTCATTAATATTTGAGTGTCACAGCTCGATTTGCCATCATAAAACATGACTCTAGCAATTTTCTCCCGCGTCGCCATTTTGAATTACTTTTAGTGCGGCAAACTATTTTACTAAATTCGACGTTTGTCACCAGTTCGTTTTAATTGCCACACTTTTGCCGTGTGAAAATCATTTGAGTTCGACACGGCAAAAGTGCGACGTTTCGGCGCAGGCCTTACACGCATGCAGTTGAAAGCTTGGGCGAGTCCATTTTGTCAGAGGGTATTGTTATCTTCAAATCTTGTAAATTAACCAAATCTTTACACTAGAGAACATTCGTAAATGGGTTTTTTGCGTTACCAAGTGCTTCAGTAATTTAATAATTTAATAAACAACATACATTTAACGTAAACGACATGTATTACATATCTGTTTAAGATGTATACTTTGCCTCATAATTAATATGACCTACGGCAAATGTTCCCGTCCGTTGACATCCGTTTGACGATTGTTTGCACGCAAACCAAGTATAGCAGAAACCAGTTTCTCAAAAAAAAAACATTCTAAAAATCGTAAAATATCTAGAGGATGTACCGAGGGATTTTGTTTAAACTTTCAGAAATGAAAGATCTATCCTTAAATATTACGTTCAGCGAAGAAAATCAGAGGATGAACGATACAAATGTTCACATTTTGTCGATATTTGTAGACATTTTATGAGACGTTTTGTAATGAAATTCCCACCTGGACCCATTCATACACCTTAGCTGCTGCAGTAAACCAACGGAAAATTGTCGGTAATATGTTTACGCATTTTACATAAAACAACCACCTTAACAATTGAAAATGCTCTTACAATATATACTGTTATGTTTTCAGTGCTGTTAAAGAGAAAATTTTAACGGTATACATGGTTTTCTTTTTCTTTTTTAATGGTCTTCACCTCTTTTTAAAATGGAGTGTACCCAAACCGCGATTGCAATTTCTTGCGCAATACCCCTTCCGCCCCCCCCCCCGGGGTCTATAGGCAAATATCAAAAAACTAATTTACTTCTGTCAACAAGGGGAAGGGCCTACAAACCAAACTGCCAACAAATGCGTGCATCAGAAAGCTCAATATGACCTTGGAGACCCGCTCTAGAGCAATGGTGCAATAGCTTCAAGAATAATTGACTTGGTGCTTTACTGCTGCTATATGGTAGTTTTTATTACTGCGCCATATAGGCAAATATCAAAAAACTAATTTACTTCTGTCAACAAGGGGAAGGGCCTATAAACAAAATGCCAACAAATGAGTGCATCAGAAAGCTTAATATGACCTTGGAGACCCGCTCTATAGAGCAACGGTGCAATAGCTTCAAGAATAACTGACTTTAACAGGTTCACATTTAACTACACATTTTCACATTTCACCTTTTTAAAAATTAATTTAAAGCATTTTTTCTTGAAGTTGTCTCTTAAATGTTAAAATCATGCTATTTTTCTTCATAAAATATTGCTGGAGGAACAAAGTTAGAACCTGGTGCACTTAAAACAATATTTTAACGGTCTTTTGATTGATTGATTTCTGTTTGCAAAACAATGTGCCAAAATGCGTACTCATAACTATTGTTGCATCATAACATCAAAGAAAAATACGCACACCTTTTTATTTACAGTACTTCACTATTGGGAAAGCTGACAAAAAGTTTAATTGTTTAATTGTAGTTCGAGTTATTATAATTTAGGTCAGGGGATAGATTGTTTTATATAACTGACATACAGATCCTTGTCACTTGATTGGTGGAACTTACTTCACGTGACATTCACTATTACTCCCATCCGCACCGGCGATCAAAAAGACCTATTCGCCCATGGGGAATAGCATTTCCCATTCAACAGTTAGGATCATCCTTGTTCCCAATGTTTTTGAGCAGTACAGCGCCGCCGCGCCGCTGCTAAAACAAAGGAGCAACTGTGCAAAAGGTTGTGATCCGATTGCTATTAAATTAATTGTGCAGTAATTTGTGTGATTCTTCATAATTATATACGTTAAAATACATCAAATGACAAGGATCTATATGTCAGTTATATAAAACAAATATTGAGTGGCTTTAATTCGTGGAATGGAAGGAATATTATCGCTCGGTAAAATTTGGACTGTTCCATTTCACTCGGCTTCGCCTCGTGAAATGGAACAGTCAAAATTTTACCTTGCGATAATATTCCTCCCATTCCACTCTGAGCCACTCAATATTTATATACTATCCCTTGTTCCTCAAACCCAGCCGAAAAGATGAGGGGATAGAATGTTCTATCCCTTGTTCCTCAAATCCAGCAGAAAGGAGGAGGGGATAGTATACAAATGAGTGGCTCAGAGTGGAATGGGAGGAATATTATCGCAAGGTAAAATTTGGACTGTTCCATTTCACGAGGCGAAGCCGAGTGAAATGGAACAGTCCAAATTTTACCGAAATTCCACGAATTAAAGCCACTCAATATTTGTTTTATATAACTGACATATAGATCCTTGTCATTTGATGTATTTTAAAAGTTGCCATGTTTGTGAGTTTGTTTGACAACCAAAAATCATATAGCGCCGCGTAGCGGCAACAATGCACAAATTTAATAGCAATCGGATCACAACCTTTTGCACAGGTGCTCCTTTGTTTTAGCAGCGGCGGCGCTGTACTGCTCAAAACATTGGGAACAAGGATGATCCTAACTGTTGAATGGGAAATGCTATTCCCCATGGGCGAATAGGTCTTTTTGATCGCCGGTGCGGATGGGAGTAATAGTGAATGTCACGTGAAGTAAGTTCCACCAATCAAATGACAAGGATCTGTATGTCAGTTATATAAAATTTTCTATCCCTTGTTCCTCAAACCTATATAGCCGAAATGAGGAGGGGATGGAAGGGATAGAATATTCTACCCCTTGTTCCTTAAACCTAACCAAAAAGTGGAAGGGATAGATTTGTTTATCCTTTGCGTTATATTGCTAACAAATAACTGGAATTTTTCAATACTAAATGTTAGCTTAGAAAAATTTGATTGATTTGTAAAATCTGGAGCATGTTTTTCACAGTTTGGAGGAAAATAACGTAAAGAACAATTTGATGCTTTAAAATCCTGTTTTGGTTGCAATTATCCGACTATAGGCCTAATGACAATTTTAAGCAGTAAATTTGAAAATGAAAAAACGCAGTTAAATACGAACCTGTTCTTTGTGCTTTGCAATACTGTTGTTATATATTATTGCACCATATAACATCAACAAATTTACTGCTTTCAAGGAGATATGCCTACGAAAAAAACCGCCAACAAAACAGAACTCAACAATATTGACCGATTATTACATGTTGCGCGCGTAACTCAAGCAGCGCAGGTGTAGACAAGAAGGTTCCCCATTAATATCAAAGATTAATGCTGATTAAAATTGCTGTGCTCTCAATAACACTGTCAGATGACCTCAACTCCCATTCTGAGTTTAGTGAATAATGTAGCGCCCACGTCATGAAATACTGACAGAGAAAAGCACTGATACATGGAACAAAATAATATTTCGAGGGAACGAAATAATATTTAGAGGGAAGGTATAATAGTTTGGGGTTTTTAACATTTCGAGGGAGCGAAAATAATAATATGTAGAGGGAACGTAATGTTTTTTTGGTTTGTTTACCTTTTCTTCCCCCCTGACCTGTCCCTTTAGGGGCTCCTTATGATTGCCCTGTAAACTATAAGCTATAACAAATTGCGACCATCACAAGTGCGGTAACGAACAATAAACACATGATGCAAGTCTCCAATATTGAGGGACGTTCTTGAACAACAGCTTGCTTTAACAATAAATCAGGTATTATCAAAACTTAAATGTGGAAATTGATATTTTCGTACACTTTATGAATATAAACAAAATACATAAACATAATTATAAATATAGGCCTATAAACACAAAGTTCAACTTGAAGATTTGTTTTCACTAAGTACCAAATCCTGTGCTTCATATACAATAAGAGGTGATAAAAGACCCATTGAGATATTTTCGTTTCCAAACTAATGGCACCGTTCGGTCGATGGGCTTTTCACGTTATTCTTTAATCTGTATTTTATTTTATTTTAATGATTGTCATTTTATTTTAACCCTTTGAACACTTTTGCTCATGGCAACCCAAAACATAAACTAATAACTTCAAAGCTAGTATAAGTCTTTTCTCCAAATGTATTACCGGTACATTGTACATTACTTCAACTGGCTGGAGACAATGATGTTCACTGTCGAATGAGGTTTTTGATTCCCTAATAGAGGAGGATTACAGAGCAATGTATTTCTCTTGTTCAAATTGGATAATTTGTGCAAGTCAAATTGCAATAATAGGGTGCACGCGCATTAAAATGTACAGCATGACGGAATAATGTTTGCTATCGTATAATGCTGTTATTATCGGACCCCAAACCGTTTACATAGATGTTATATTTATAACGTTTAACCCTATAGCAGGATCTTTCTAAAAAGACTCTGTCAGTGTCGAAACGTCAAGCCATGTTTCATATACTGTATTAATTCGGTTCAAGGAAGGATTTGATAGCAATTTGGTTTGCCAATATTACAGATTTTTGCTCGCAACGCCTTGATTTTAAATAGATTTCGTCAGAGTTGTAGTCGAGCCACCTGTGGGGAGTCATAATAGTCGAGTCCGAGTCCGAGTCCGAGTTTTTTTTGCCGACGTGACTCGAGTCAAGTCCGAGACACTGAAATTGTGACTCAAGACGAACTCGAGTCCGAGTCCTGCACTTGAGTCCTACAACTGTGGATTTCTTATACCAAGTGGCCCGGCCGATCCGGTCCCGTGTCGTGAGCCCCTGCGGGACTCTTGCCTGGGAGACGCGAGAGCCCCAAACGGAAGAGTGCTAAGTACGGAGTTGGAGTATAGTGAAGGGTTTTTCCACATCTTTAGACTCAACTTCCGCTTGTTGACATACTGGCGAGATAGTTCAAACTTGTGTCATAAATAGGAAGAAATTGCAAATCACAAGGCCATAGACAGGCCACCGGGTGAGGGATTACCCAAAGGCCGACTAGGTGAGGGTTGAAGGGGGAAACGGGATAGGCCTTTGTATAGAAAGATGAACATTGATACTGCTTTTGGAATAGGGGCAGGTAAACTACCCAAATATAAAACAAATCTCCTGAAGCCCGGTTTCAACTGACAACTGATGTCATGTTGTTGTTTTTTTATTTGTTGATTTTTGGAAGTCTTTAATTAGTCTGAACAAGTTCATAGATCTTTACGAAACTACTTTATGACCCAACAATATGATACTCACGATTTTGTTCAGAAACAGCCTGATACCGTTTTCATATTTCCAAGTATTGTGTCGGCATTGAAAGGGAGTCATTTTGAAATGTTGTGTCTTGTGAAAGAGTATGCAACAAACGGTATTTTTAAAGGCAGGGTATACTTTTGATCAATGTCAAAGATCAGTATCTTCACTTGGTGAATCCCAACATATGCATAAAATAACAAGCCTGTAACAAATTGGGCTCAATTGGTCATCGAAGTTGCAAGAAAACAATGAGAGAAAAAACACCCTTGTTGCACAGAATTGTGTGCTTCATGTTTCTAGCCTTTCTCAGATTCAAATTTTGGGGTGAAAAATTACCTATTTCTCTAAAACTACTTCAAACTGTGAGTGTGACAACATCATAGTACTTGCACATTATTTTATAGGCCCTAAGTTGATGTTAACTATTAAAATGCATAATACACTGAAGATAAGGAGAAGTGTCATTTACATGGATTCGCTCAGCAGATCACATTCATCTTGCGCAGCACATCCCGGCAGTCTTTCCTGAATCGTTTGTTTGCGATTCCGTAAATGATCGGATTAACAGCGTTGTTAGCGTAAAGTGCTAAAATGAGTTCATTCAATACTTCCACAACAACGGGGTTGACGTACAGACCACCCTGCATAGCAAACATAACAACGATCAAAATCCAATATGGCAGCCAGGTCAACAGAAATACTACACTTGTTACGAAGAGCATTTTTGTTGTCTTGCGTTGTAGGAGTGCAACGTTGGCCTTTTGTTGGTTTCCTCTCACCCTGGGTACATTTCCGTCACTATTACCGGGGAGTTGACCTCCTTTAGACGTGTCACCTCGCTGTGTCAGAATTGTCCGGGTTTCTTCACCGGAGGATGTTCCATGACGAGCTGGTGCCCCACTCATCTTCACGTTGACCTGTTTACCACTGCAACCCAGTGGTTTATGAGCCCGATGAGTTGTGAAAGCTGACTCGACAGTTTGGGACACTGTCGAAGGAAGCCTTGTCGGCCACTTGATGTCGAACTCTAAACCATGTTCATCTCGCACGGTCGACACCGTTCCAACTTTGACGTGTTTCTTGATTGCCCGGTAAACTAAGCTGTAACAAACGGCGACCATCACAAGTGCGATAACGAACAAAAGCACGTGAAAGGCAAGTATAATCATGGGTAAGGAATGAATATTCACGCCCGGGAGACCCCCAATGTACTGAGGGATGTTAATGAACACCGAGAAGAGAAACGATGCCCATGTCACAACCTTACCACGTCTGTGGGTAAAGAAACGCCGATGCGGACGGCAGACGCAGTCGTAGCGGTCCGCAGCAATCACTGCAGTAATCATAATGGAGGTACCAATGGCAGTTGTTTCAAATGCCCCCAAAAAATCAAAAATGATTGGAGCCACGCCATTGAGACTGTGTGCAAACAGCAGAGCTTCTTTAGCAATGTTACAAATCATATACAAACACACCATCAGATCAGCCAATGCCAATGCCATAATTAGAACATGGGTACTTGTCTTGTGGGACTTGGTCCAATAAATACGGAGTATGAGGCAGTTACCAGGTGTACCGAATATAAACACAACAATGAACACAATCAGTCGAAATGGATATCTGACAGTTTCAGATGTATCTACTGCTGGCTGTGAGCTGCTGGAAAGTCCCGCAGAATTCAACATCGAAATATTTTCCATTTTGTTATATTGGAAACACGTCTTCGTTCAGAAAGTAGTTTTACACATACTCCGCATGTCCCGCATTACGCAGAGTATTGTCTTAAGTTTGTCACCATCTCTCACACTGCAAAACACTCGTGATTTCAAGCCAGTGGGGTTCGCGGACCAATCAGCTACGAATAAAGCCCATTCATACTTCCTGCGAATGCTTCGCACGAAGCGAATTCATTACAATAAGTCAATTGGACATCCTTAATACAATACTGAAATACGCACATAGACAAGTATGGGCAAAATGCACATACCCTGTATTGTATGAAACCAAGACATCAAAAAGAAACATGTACTGAATATAGTAACTGTTTCCCATGAACATTCATAATGTGTACTTACTGTACATGCCTAAACATGTTGTTTTTAGAAAATGTGTACACATGTACCCGTAGGCCTACTTCAAAACGAAAACTTTTGCACTTTTAGCAAACTGAGCTGTCAAACAAACATTCACAATACACGCGATCGTGGAGGCTGATCTACTCCCACCCACCCCACAGTGTGGGCGGTCTATTTGCCGTTTAATCACTAGTTCATTCATAAAGTAACTGCACAGTTGGTAGACTGGGCCCCTGTCTTTATTCGCCAGGCACTGGTCTTACAGGCCCAATGATTTCATTGACTGGTTAGTGGAGGTTTTTTTAGAGCTTGAATGAAGAGGGGCTCTAAGGTAAAATTCAGTTTTGTGATGCACTCATTTCCCAATAGGTCCTATATAGATAGAGTCCTTATGAAAATGGGGGGGGGGGGGAATTGCAAGACTCTAACCTCACGTAAAAATGGTGTAAATTGGCATTGTGTTTGATACCCTAGGTCCCAGAGCAATTTTTTTGTCGCAATCCAAAAACGTTCGATGACACAAATATATGTTTTAGACATTTTTGTACAGAGTTAATTTTCAGTTCATTCTGGATTTTGATGATATTCAATAAAAAAAACCCGGAATTTACCTTTTGACTGGCACATAAATTAATCTTTGGAATGTACAGAATCAATGTTTTTGGTGTCCGTGACGTCATGTTTCAAATTTCGCTCTGAAAGAGTATCAAATAAAATGAAATTTTACACCATGTTAACGTGAGGTGAGACTTGTAATTGTTTTCCCACTTTCATGAGGACTCTATTAGGAAATGAGTGCATCACAAAAATCAATTTGCCATTTGAGCGCCGCTTAAGCAATAGGCTAGTGCAATAGCTATGAACAGCTGACTTTGTGCTCTTATGGATGAAATTACTGCTGTTATAGTTCTTATTACGCACCATACAACATCCCAAAATTGATTTACTTTTGTCAAGGAGATATGCCTACAAAAAACCCGCCACTAATGAGTGCATCACAAAACTCAATATATTATTACATGTTGCACGCGTAACTCAAGAAGCGCAGGATAGACAAGAAGGTTTCCCATTAATATCTAAGATGAATTCTGATTAAAATTGCTGTGCTCTCAATAACACTGTCAGATGACCTCAACTCCCGTTCTGAGTTTAATGAATACTGTATCGCCCACGTCATGAAATACTGACATACGAAAAACACTGATACATGGAACAAAATAATATTTCGAGGGAACAAAATAATATTTAGAGGGAACGTAATAGTTTTTTTGTTTTTTTACTGTAGTGTATAGGTTTGTCGATGGTTTGTGTTCAGGACTCAGAGCTGTTTATGAACAATTGCCACTGGATAGGTTAGGTTTATTTCTCTCTCTCTTCAGTTCACTGCTTCTCAATTTTGTCACAACACCAACAAAAAAGAAACCTCCGCTATGTTTAGCTAAATCAGATGATTAATTTTAATCCCCATCCAGGTCAAATCTCCAGTAAAAACAGACAAAAATTACTCCATTTTTCCTTCACATGTGTCTGCAATTTGGACCCTCGAGGGAGAAAGAGGTCGAGAACTTTTTCAGGGGTCCCAACTTGTCCCATATCACTCCGCATCATTAATAACAATATTTTGAGTTACCTAAGAACATCACCCAGATAACTACTGGTACATAGTTCAAATAATAATTTAATGAATAGAAGTGGGTATCCTTTGTATGTGAGCGATTACAAAATAAAAAGTCCTGAGAACTACTTTTTTCGCCCGTTCTTTTCACAATAACTTACTGTGTAAGTGGGCCACCACTAAAAGTAAAGTGCACCCTTGCTCAAAGCTAAATTGGAAAAGAGTGAGCCTAAAGGTCGCGACCCCAAACTTAACTTTTTATTATAAATTATGCTAATCGCAAAGTTGGATTAGACACTTGAACACTGAGGGCGCACTTGGGTTTCCTACATAAAAAAATTAATAAAATAATTTGGGAGATGGCCTTAGCTTCCGATACAAACCGGACCTTCGTTAGAGGCATAGACAAGCACATAGACAACAAATCCATTTATAGAAAAAAATACCCCCCCCCCAAAAAAAAAAAACCACCACAAAAAAAAAAAAAAAAAAACCACCCACAAAACCCACCCCCACCATATATATATTATTTGTTCGATGAGGAATGATTCTGAATCATTTTTGAATTTAAATATATTGACTGGCTGCACGCTTGTTAAATAGTTTCCTTTCCCAGTACACACATCAAAAAATCACATAACAAAATACAGCAAAAGACAAACAAATGGTAAAATCAATTAAATACAACAACAAAACGAACAAACAAGCAAACAAACAAACAAACAAACACCCCACCACCCCAACAAACAAACAAACACACACATCTCAGTCCTGTCTTTTTATCTTCTTTAGATAATAACAACTCCTACAAGAAAGTCGTTTCAATATTTGGTCAAACCAGCTTAGTCATCACAGTTGACACGAATGACTACCGGTATTCTACTCGTCCTGGTGTGGTTTGCTTTATCTTATCCCTTTTTCATGTTTTGTAGGCCTACCTTATAGTTATTGCGCACTGCAAAAACTGGGGTGTTAAAATTGACACCATGGGCGATACCAAAAAAAACAATCAAAATTTACACCTTAAAATAACACTAATTTCAGCCAACACAATTACATTGGTGTTATTTTACTCACCCTAGATGTAAATGTATATGATCCTTTTTTCGGTATATAGGCCTATTATGTGACAACACTCATGGTGTCATACCCCAGTTGTTGCAGTGCACAAGTAACAGTTTCATGGGGACCGAAACTACATTGACTTGGGATGCACAAACAAGGTTCTGAAGTACTTGTGTGTAACCCGTTCACGGTGCGGTCTATCTTCAACAAGTTTAATTTTGTTTCTTGGCGGCTCAGTAGATAAATTTATTATTTACATTTATTCCAGGAAGTATTTTAAGTTACCCCCAATGTTATGAAATCGAAAAAACCCTGTAAAAAGATGCTTTCATCTTTTCAAAACGAGTTTTAAGCTCAATATTTTAAAACAGTTTTCACATTATGTTGTTTTTGATGTGGTGTTTCGCGTTATTTATTACGCTTGTAATACGGCTTCTCTTGTCAAAATTGGTTTCAAGACATTTACAGGTGAAATAATGCGCAATGAAATGTCCAATAGAATGATTCAATAATGGGCAGGCCGCACTGATACGAGTAGCTCAGGCACTTGAGCCAGTGACGCACGATTCATTGTAATTCCAATCGCCTTGTGATTGGTCCGCGTTGACATCGGGCTAGGCAAATTCAAGATGCATTACCCGTTAAAGATGTTTAAAAGACTATAAAGTCACGTAAAACATGCACGATTAGATTCATCTGAAACTGTACAGATGTACCCATCAGAACTGCAGTGTGTGGGACTCCCATCGATGCCTGAAGTAACGCACGATCCGTCTGAACCAATAACGTGTGTCACATTCCATCCCTGCGACCAAGTGATTTGCTAAAAGGCATCATCGTGTTGAACATTACAATGTTGCTTCATACGAAAAGTATTGTTTTCGTGTCACTCTAAAGCGTTCATTAAAACAGCAGTAACAAAATGGAAGACATATCATCAGCATTCAATTCAACCCAACTTTTTAACGACACGAAGCTTGATTTTGCCTTCTTTCAGCTTGGTATAAATGTTTTCCGGATAAGTTACTTCACAATTGTTCTTTTACTTGGTGTTCCTGGTAACTCTCTCATCCTCCGCGTGTACTGGACTAAGACTCTGAAGACAAGCACCCACGTTTTCATCATGACCTTGGCCTGGGCCGATATTGCCGTCTGCCTACTCAAAGTAGCCAATATTTTTTACCGATTTCAACTATTGATAGGGTATGACGAAACACACGTTGTTTTACTGCTTTTGTTGGCATTTGAAACGACGGCCATTGGTACCTCCATTATGATAACGGCAGTGATTGCAGTAGATCGCTACGACTGCATCTGCCGTCCACATCGGCGGTTCTTCACGCATAGACGGGGTAAGATAGCGGCCTGGGCCTCGTTCTTGTTCTCAGTTGTTATAAATATTCCACAGTATGTCGGAGTATTCCCTAATATATCCATTCCTGGCTTGCCCACAATAAGATTGGCATGTCATGTTGTAATCTGCGTAACTGCGCTCGTGATGGTCGCCGTGTGTTACAGCTTAGTTTACAAAGCTATCAAGCAACATGTAAAAGTTGGGGCCAGTTCGTTGAGAACGCGACACAACGCCTGTTCGACAAATCGCCTTTCTACTGAAGTTCCAGAATCTAGCTCAATCAACGGTGAAACAAAACCAAGCACTTCCAAGGTTCGGAATGAAGTCTGGGTTGCATCTGTACCAACTCAAGTAGCTAGGCTCCGTGGGAAAACCGTTGAGGATTATAGATTCAACGAATGTTCCACTTCGGCACAGCAAGCTCTTTCAACGGATCTACAGACACGAACTTCACTGAACATAGAACCAGGGTTAGAGACAAACGGTGAAAGAAGACGCCCTGAACACCCCTTCAACGTTGGTCAACTTCAGCGAAAGACAACGAAGATGCTCTTTGTGACAAGCGTTGTCTTCTTCATGACATGGATGCCGTATTGGATCGTGATCTTTGTAAGTTTTGCAGTACAGAGTGGCCTGAACATCGATCCTATGTTCCTTCAAGTACTAACTGAAATGCATCTCATGTTGTACATTAACAACGTCGTAAACCCATTTATCTATGGATTTGCAAATAGACGATTCAGGAAAGACTGCAGAGAAGTGATTCGCAAATTTAAGCTCTGTTAACATTTGAATTCCTTAAAAACATTTATTTTATCTTGAATGTGAGAAAATAGAATTAGCTGTTGCAAACTGCTTACCAAAGGGACCTGTGGTATCCACAAGATTTCCACTTTGATGAATCGAAGATCGGCTTTATGATTTTTGACTCATTGACTTTGTTAGTCTGTTGTGAGCATAAATTGCGACACCGCCATGCGTCTATGTCCTTATCGCAGTCAGTTGAAGTTCGGTATGGAGTGGATTTCTGAGTTGTCGATCCCGTCGTGTGGCAAAGTCTCAGATATCACCAACACATCAGGATTTCTTTCCAGCATAAGCAGACGTACTTCATCCAACTTGTTGAAGAAGGATTTAGCATTTAGATGTAGGAATTTGATGCTATTCTTGATGTCGGACACTGTTGAGCTCAGAGTTGGTTCGTCAGAGTATTATTGAGCGAAGGAACATTAATGAGTGGGTCGTCTTGATGCACTACATACAGGAGAAGAAACTTAACTGAACTGATCACACCCTACCCACTCGAAACGTACTACAGGAATTTTTCTCTCCAAAGTGGCGCGTGCTTGATTTATTCACAAACTTCTAACATTAGGCAAAAACAAAACAAAAACATATTTAGCGTCCCGCTTCCCTCTTAGAGGTCGCCTCCTTTTTCTTTTTTCTTTCTTTTTTAAATGATACATTTTTAACTATTCCTGACGAAAAAAATACATTTTAAAATAAATAAGATCGTATTTTAGACTTTAGCACACCGAAAAAAGCTAGCAATCATCTTGAAAAATAGCCCGGCTGGTTGTCTCGAAAAATGTTTCGGGCGGCCATTTAAAAAAAAAAAAAAAAAAAAAAAACCCTCCTCAATCCTTTTTCAAAAAGGCAGGACGCTAGACATGTTTTAATTTTTATTTGGCCTTACTGTATCCTGACTGTTAATCATCACTATGCACTCTTTTTAAATGTAGCCAAAAACAAGCGGGGGTATATGCCGACAGGTTAAACAAAACAGTTGTCATTAAATTAACAACATTATAAATTGTATTGGGAACAAATTAATATTTATTATATCCTGAAAAGGGTAAATAAAATGCTTGCATACAGTAAAAACTTTAAAACATGAATGGGTGAGGAGTTCCGAGGTTTGGGTGCCACACAAATGAAAAAAAGTCCTCTCACCGTATATGAAGATGAACTTGTCCAATTCTTTGAGTACCGATACCACTCTACAAAATCAATGTTTTAAAGCCAGCATTAACAATGCTGTTTGTTTTCTGCACACTCTGGACTGGACTTTGATTTTGCACATCTTTTAAACTCAATCACAGCCGTAGAACAACCGCCAAAATTTCAAAATTACTCCCTACCCAATAGACCGATCCATATACGCGCAAGTGCTGCATGCTGCCATGGCTGCGCAGCAATTGCTGGGGCGCTGGCTGGCAAGGCAATGTTTTGTACACGAAGATATAAAACCGTTGTCTGTTTCACTTTTTATGCGAATTAAGTGTCTTCCTCAATGATTTACACACTTTCCCTGACAGGACAGCATGATCAAATTATGAAGAATATACTTATAAAATGTTTGAAAGTAAACAGAAAGTGAATACTGAAATTCTGTCGAAAAACCTTGCCGACTGTAGCGCATTTTTAAACCCGACCGGATGTTGCCAGATGTACCTTTGACCTCTCATTCATTTCACACAGAGTTTCGCAGTCAAATCAAACGTACAGAACAACAACACTACAAGCGCCCGAAAGTTTTTAACAAGAGTGCACGCAAAGTATTCACTTTTGGGAGCCAATCAGCGTTTTTTTCCAGCACATCTCTACGGGGGTTAGTGACGAGCGGTATCGATACGGCGCGCTGACCATATAGAGAGGCTGTCTGGCGTCACACTCGAGGCTCGTGGATAAAGACAGGGGACCAGTCTAGTTGCTCATTGGCCCACCCTGTGCGCAGCGCGTGCAAAGCTGCGCATCTATAGACCCATTGCATATGACGTCACACTCTCAAAAAGGAGGTAGATCATTGGACGATAGCAAAAAAAAAAACTAGACTTAAGTTTTTGTTTTAGAACAAAAACAGGGTGTTCGGCATGTGGTCAATAAGTCATTCGTTTAAGTTTTGATATTACTCTGGTTGTGGTGGAGTAATGTAAGAAAGGTTGAAAATGTGAGAACATGGTTTTGCTGATGACGCTATTATGATGTATCCAAATTAGCCTATATGTTGTCGGGTCGTTATGTTTGAATCTTTTGGATTTAAGCAACAGGGTTTCAGCAATTAATAGTTTCTTTTTAAAAACTTGTCACGAGAGGGCGCTGTTGAAATTATTATGTCATTTCTTTTTGTATAGATCTTATCTGTGGATCAAGAGTTATGATTTTTCAATGATTAAACTTCAACTTCCGGATTGAACAGGAAGTCAAGGTCAAATGGGGTCAGGTTCTGAGTAACTTTTTAAAAACTTTTCACGAACTGTTCGATGATGTGTAGATTGTAAAAAACGAACATGTGGTTCATGAGTTATTATTTTTTCCGTTACTAAACTTCAACTTCCGGTTTTAACCGGAAAACAAGGTCAAACGAGGTTACACTCTGTGTATCATCCATTAAGTTTTTGAATACCTTTCTGATGATATGTTAATAACAAAAATATATTGTCTGGTTTTGGAGTAATGATTTTTTCAAATACTAAGCTTTGATTTTTATTTAAAAAAATGTAAAAAATAAAGTGATGACGTCATCATGACGTCACTTTACATTTTACAAGCCATGGTCGTTGTCTTACAGTACACCAAGTTTCAACACAATCGGCTGTTTTATTTAGTAGATACACGGCTTCAAAATGTGCACCTTTAGGGCCTTACCACGTGACACACGATGACGTAATCATACTACGACTATACAAATATGTTGTCTGCATAAAGATCATTATATTTACTAGTTTTGAAGAGATTCTCATAAACTTTGCCTCAGACATCTAGTAAAAGTGTGCTTTGAACTTTTTTCAACCTGGCGCTAGAGGGCGCTTTTAAATTGTGTGACGTCACCGGTGCAATTTTTTTAAACCAGACACTTGCCGGATTACAACATCGTTAAAAACAACTCAAAAAAACATTGTCACTTTCTGCTACTTTCAATTTACTCGGCATTTCCGGTTTCGACCGGAAGTAGAGGTCATGTGTGGTCACGCACGCGACAAAAAATAAATACCTATATGACCTTAGTATGATCCCGCATAAAGTAAGTGCCGGCCTCTTAAGTGTGATTTGTTACAGAATTTCAAAGATTAAAAAAAAATATCTAAAAACCTTGTAATTCGACACCTGATGACGTCATCATGACGTCATTGTTCGCGTGCCGTCCTCATGCTAAGGTTCAAGTACATGCCAAGTTTCAAGTTTGTACAACTTAAACTTTTTGCGAAATCTGCAAGAGAAGGTTCAGAAGGGTGGAAAAAAAACAACTTAACGATTACAATAGGTTTTCGGCTGACGAACCGAACACCTAAAAACTAACATGACTTTGTCTGCACATGAAACTATGCGAAAAGCTGCCGCGAATTTGAACGCTGTTCAAGGGACTGGTTAAATTGAATGCTTATCTTTTTTAAATCGCATGACGCAAAAGATCCTTTACTTACACATTAAGTGAAATTGGATGACTGGGGGGACCCAGAATCTCCTGCCACACCGGAATCCGAATTGACGGCTTGAAATAATGTATAGTAAAGTATAGCTTTTCAAACATACACTCTTAAAACTCCCGGGTCAAATTTGACAGGAACGGGTACATTTTGAATACACTGTCGTATGGTGTTGTAAGTAGTAGTGTTCGTGATTATTGTGTAGATATCGCCATGTACAGCACATGTTCAATACGCACAGAGACGTGTTACTGTAAAAGCATATTGTGCACGACACCAATATTAACGCTGGTATTCTATCAGCATTAACACCATAGCCACTTCTTGATGCATATTGCCAGGGAAATGGGAATTCGTCTCCGGTGTCCCAGGGAATTCTGTCCCCCGGAGATTCTGTCCCAATACGGGAAATTAACATGGGCTGGAGGAGGATGGTTCAAAAGAGGGCGCTATCAAACAAAGTTTGTACACAGTTCGCCGTATGGGGAGACAGAATCTCCGGGGGGGGGGGGCAGAATCTCCTGCCAAACCAGGATCCGAATTGACGGCTTTGGCCGGCTGCGGCTTTATCACTACGTCTTCGGTTGAACTATTTCCACACCACTTCTCCGTTGAAATAACACCAGTGGAAATAGTCCAGCACAGTTACCATAATTATTTGGATTTGTATATCGTCACAAATTGTTTAATTACCAAAAGTCAACAGATCTACAGCGTCACTGGATGGGATAGCACCAACATTTATTACTATACCCCTACTATCATTCGGTTAATTAGAACATATTATACATGTAAATACATACAGGTATTAAATAAATATCCTTTCTACATTGGTAAGGCCCTTATTTAAAAAAAAAACCAACATTTTAAATCAGCAAAAGACATTCTTGAGAAGGGGCAAGGGGTATTGGTCAAACAAAAAACCAGAACTGATCTCATTAAAAATAAAATTTAAACTGCATCTATAGGGCCTACAGAATTTTGTTCAAAGTAAATGTTGTTGTTTTTTTTGTCATTTCCAATTTTTATTTTACGACATTTGTTTGCAATCAATAGTGATCCAGTCATCTAAGTGAACTGGTTTAAGTATTCTAACTTTTTAGTTGATTTGAACAAGTGACTCGTGACTTGGACTCGAACCAAGTGACTCTTGACTCAGACTCCCCCTCCACCTCCCCCAAGTGACTCAGACTCCCCCTCCACCTCCCCCCAAGTGACTCGTGACTCGTGACTCAGACTCCCCCTCCACCTCCCCCCAAGTGACCGAGACTTGGACTCCCCCTCCCCCTCGACCCAAGTGACTTGTGACTCAGACTCCCCCTCCACCTCCCCCCAAGTGACTCGTGACTCGGACTCCCCCTCCCCCTTGACCCAAGTGACTCGTGACTCAGACTCCCCCTCCACCTCCCCCCAAGTGACTCATGACTCAGACTCCACCTCGACCCAAGTGACTCGTGACTCAGACTCCCTCTCCACCTCCCCCCAAGTGACTCGTGACTCGGACTCATCCTCCACCTCCCCCCAAGTGACTCGTGACTCGGACTCCCCCTCCCCCTCGACCCAAGTGACTCGTGACTCAGACTCCCCCTCCACCTCCCCCAAGTGACTCGTGACTCGGACTCCCCCTCCCCCTCGACCCAAGTGACTCGTGACTCATACTCCCCCTCCCCCTCGACCCAAGTGACTCGTGACTCAGACTCCACCTCGACCCAAGTGACTCGTGACTCAGACTCCCTCTCCACCTCCCCCCAAGTGACTCGTGACTCGGACTCCCCCTCCCCCTCAACCCAAGTGACTCGTAAATCAGACTCACCCTCCCCCTCGACCCAAGTGACTCGTGACTCGGACTCCCCCTCCCCCTGGACCCAAGTGACTCGTGACTCAGACTCCCCCTCTACCTCGACCCAAGTGACTCGTGACTCGGACTCCCCCTCCCCCTCGACCCAAGTGACTCGTGACTCAGACTCCCCCTCCACCTCCCCCAAGTGACTCGTGACTTGGACTCCCCCTCCCCCTCAACCCAAGTGACTCGTAAATCAGACTCACCCTCCCCCTCGACCCAAGTGACTCGTGACTCGGACTCCCCCTCCCCCTCGACCCAAGTGACTAGTGACTCAGACTCCCCCTCCACCTCCCCCCAAGTGCTTCGTGACTTGGACTCCCCCTCCCCCTTGACCCAAGTGACTCGTGACTCCGACTCCCCCTCCACCTCCCCCAAGTGACTCGTGACTTGGACTCCCCCTCCCCCTCGACCCAAGTGACTAGTGACTCAGACTCTCCCTCCACCTCCCCCCAAGTGACTCGTGACTCGTGACTTGGACTCCCCCTCCCCCTCAACCCAAGTGACTTGTGACTCGGACTCCCCCTCCCCCTCGACCCAAGTGACTCGTGACTCAGACTCCCCCTCCACCTCCCCCCAAGTGACTCGTGACTCGGACTCCCCCTCCCCCTCGACCCAAGTGACTTGTGACTCAGACTCCCCCTCCACCTCCCCCCAAGTGACTCGTGACTCGGACTCCCCCTCCCCCTTGACCCAAGTGACTCGTGACTCAGACTCCCCCTCCACCTCCCCCCAAGTGACTCGTGACTCAGACTCCACCTCGACCCAAGTGACTCGTGACTCAGACTCCCTCTCCACCTCCCCCCAAGTGACTCGTGACTCGGACGCCCCTCCCCCTCGACCCAAGTGACTCGTAAATCAGACTCATCCTCCACCTCCCCCCAAGTGACTCGTGACTTGGACTCCCCCTCCCCCTCGACCCAAGTGACTCGTGACTCAGACTCCCCCTCCACCTCGACCCAAGTGACTCGTGACTCGGACTCCCCCTCCCCCTCGACCCAAGTGACTCATGACTCAGACTCCCCCTCCACCTCCCCCAAGTGACTCGTGACTTGGACTCCCCCTCCCCCTCGACCCAAGTGATTCGTGACTCAGACTCCCCCTCCCCCTCCCCCCAAGTGACTCGTGACTCGGACTCCCCCTCCCCCTCGACCCAAGTGACTCGTGACTCAGACTCCCCCTCCCCCTCGACGCAAGTGACTCGTGACTCAGACTCCCCTTCCCTCTCGAGCCAAGTGACTCGTGACTCAGACTCCCCTTCCCCCTCGAGCCAAGTGACTCGTGACTCAGACTCCCCTTCCCCCTCGAGCCAAGTGACTCGTGACTCAGACTCCCCCTCCCCCTCGAGCCAAGTGACTTGAGACTCAGATTCGGACTCGACACAGGTGACTCGACTACAACTCTGACGAAATCTATTTAAAATCAAGGCGTTGCAAGCAAAAATCTGTAAAATTGGCAAACCAAATTGCTATCAAATTCTTCCTTGAACCGAATTAATCAAATCTATGAAACATGGCTTGACTTTTCGACCCTGACAGAGTCTTTTTAGAAAGATCCTGCTATTAAACGTTATCAATATAATATCTATGTAAACGGTTTGGGGTCCGATAATAACAGAATTTTACGAGAGCAAACAGTAATCCTTCACATGCTGTACATTTTAATGCGCGTGTGCCCTATTATTGCAATTTGACTTGCACAATCCAAATTGAACAAGAGAAATAAATTGCTCTGTAATCCTCCTCAATTTGGGAATCAAAAACCTCATTCGACAGTGAACATCATTGTCTCCAGCCAGAGAGGTAAAGTAATGTACAATGTAATACATTTGGAGAAAAGACTTATAGCTTTGAGGTTATTAGCTTATGTTTTGTGTTGCCATGAGCAAAAGTGTTCATAAGTTATCAATTTCCACATTGAAGTATTTATAATACCTATATGATTTATTGTAAAAGCATGCTGTTGTTCAAGAACGTCCCTCAATATTGGAGACTTGCATCATGTGTTTATTGTTCGTTACCGCACTTGTGATGGTCGCAATTTGTTACAGCTTATAGTTAACAGGGCCCCATGAGGAGCCCCTAAAGGGACAGGTCAGGGGGGGGGGAAGAAAGAAAATGTAAAAAAAAAAAACTACCTCGAAATATTATTTTGTTCAATGTATCAGTGCTTTTCGTATGTCAGTATTTCATACAATATTCACTAAACTCAGAATGGGAAGTTGAGGTCATCTGACAGTGTTATTGAGAGCACAGCAATTTTAATCAGTATTCATCTTTGATGTTAATGGGAAACCTTCTTGTCTATCCTGCGCTTCTTGAGTTACGCGCGCAACATATAATTTGTTATGCACCCATTAGTGGCGGTTTGTTTGCAGGCATATCTCCTTGAAAGCAGTAAATTAGTTTGTTGATGTTATATGGTGCAATAATTTATAACAACAGTACTGCAAAGCACAAAGTCAGCTATTCTTGAAGCTATTGCACCATTGTTCTATAGCGGGTCTCCAAGGTCAATGGTCAATGGGGGGGTTAAAATTGTTCCGTAAGTTTTACGGGTAAAATAATTATGGCTGTACAAAATGATAGGGAATCGAAAAACGATGTGAACTTATTTAGAAGTACATGTTAAAGGAGCACACCGGTTTACTTTTACGTGATTTAGTGACGTAGAACAGAAATGACTGAAAAATGGAAAACGAAGGGAGAACAGATGATCACATTTCCGCCAGTAAGAGGAAAAAGAGAGGTATTTGATTAATTTAAACCAAATTAATAGGCCTTGATGTTCAACAAAGTGTGATGACAGACCTCACGGGGTGCTTTGGGGGGGGGGAAACATTGTTTGTACAAAAATACAAGCGTAGCGAGCCGATGTTCGATTGTCCTTAAAACAAATTATGAGGAACAGACCTATATCTCTTGATGTACTAGCCTTTTGTCAAGGCCTTCGTGGCTTGGACAGCTTCGTAAACAGCGGAGCGACTATAACGGAGAGCCCACGCGCGCAAGTCGAGTGGCGCAGCCACTCGCGTGCGTGGTCTCCCCTTCGTGTCACTTGGGATCGTGGCTCTACTTAGCTGTCCAGGCCACGAAGGCCTTGACTAAAGGCTATAGACCTTTATCATGCTACCACCATCTTGGTCATGTTCCCTGTATCAAATAACAGTAATGAATGCTAATATTCATTGTACAAAAAGGAGCCAAACTATTTCTCCTTCCAGCCTCGGTTTGGTTACATTGATTTGAATAGGAGAAAATCAAGATGGCCGCACCATGATAATGGTCTATTGATGTACATGCATTGGTCTCCATATACTGACTGGATAGGACAACTGCGCGAATAAGCGGCGAACGCGCGTATGCGAGTGGGGAGTTTGAATTTAACTCTTTCATGCGCCGACCAGTCACTAGCAACCGGTATAAATCCCTTCAGAAAAATAGTTGCAAGAAAAAAAGAAAAAAAAGGGCGCAAGGCCACACAGTTTTTTCAGAATGGGACAGAGCACTCTTGGGGGCGCTATGTGACCTGGTTTTTTTGGGGGGTCGCCATTTGAAGAAAAAAAAGAGTAAGCAATTAAGCAATTAATGTTTCCGAAGGTCAATTTATCACTAAAATAAATGGTGCATGAAAGGGTTACAGCGAGGCGGCGCACGAGTCTGTCTGCACGTAACGCAAACAAATAATTTTCGGGGTCGTGGAAAAATCTTACTCCGTTTTTGCCAGTATTTAAAGGTTTTTGTATAAAAAACAAGGGATGACACCGTAATCAAATACAAGTTGTTATTTACAAACATGGTAAAGGTTAGTGCTGCGGTAGGTTGCCGTTCCTCGGGAGATTTGTGCGGACGAGAAAATCGGATTGCCTTTCACAGGTAAGTGCTGTAGTCTGCAAAAAAAATAACGAACACTAGATACCCACATAATAAAAAGTGCTAAGACTAGAGTCCCTAAAGAGTGTAGACTCCCCAAGAATATGAGAGAGTCCAGAGGGCAGAGTATGGTGCTATGGATGGCTACCGAAGCCATGAACAGCCGAAATTATATCCATTCAATGCGTCTTTAGGCTATCGTACAATCGACAGAAGAGAAAGGAAAACTATAATTTATGATTAGGTTATCATTAAAAAAGACGCAAAGAAACTAATGTATTGTTGATCGGCAAGAAGTATAATATAAGGCTTTCGAATTCTACTCATGGGCATGGCATTTGTGCAATACACTTAATTTTCCTCCAAGAGTATTAAATTAATGGATACCTGTGTGAGGGTAGATTTGTTAATGTGAGCTGTGCCCCTTTTCATCATTTTGTTTAGTTGCCGGTTCTGCATACTCCTTAGGAGTTGAGATATTGTCAGGAAGGCCTTTGGCCCAACAAATTGCGACCATCACAAGTGCGGTAACAACAATAAACATGATGCAAGTCTCCAATTGAGGGCATCTTGAACACTACAGCTTGCTTTAACAATTAATCATAGGCCTAGATATATTATAAATACTTCAATGTGGAAATTAATATCTTCGTACACTTCATAAATATAAACAAAATACATGAACATAAACGTAACTAGACTTAAGCTTTTGTTAAAACAAAAACAAGGTGTTCGGTATGATTTTTTTAATATTAAACATTGATTTAAAAAATGTTATAACATCATCGATGACGTCACCATCCCGAAAACTTATATTTGAAGTTTGTGAAGTTTCAAGTTTATATGTGCTTGGGAAGTGTGCTTTTGTTAGCGGAAAAGCGACGGGGAGAAGAAGAAGAAGAAGTATTAAGAAAAAAAGAAAACACAATTAAATGTTAAAGTTCATCTTTTTGTTTGAACCGGAAGTCCAGTTCAAATGGGGCCACACTCTGTGTAGCGCTTGTGAAGTTGTAAAAAACTCAATACCCAAGGATTTTATAACTGAACAAAGTTTGAAAATCGGTTGTGTAGTTCTTGAGACATGGTGTCACTTTCGTTTGACCCGGAAGTAAAGGTCAACATGGGGTCACGGTACCCAAGGCTTATTTCCAATGCCCAAAGAGTCTATAACTGAACAAAGTTTGAAAATCGGTTGTGTAGTTCTTGAGACATGGTGTCACATTCGGTTGACCCGGAGGTAAGGGTCAACATGGGGTCACGGTTACCCAAGGCTAATCTCCAATGCCCAAGGAGTCTATACCTAAAAACAGTTTGAAAATCGGTTAAGTAGTTCTTGAGATATGGTGTCACTTCCGTTTGACCCGGAAGTAAAGGTCAACAGGGGGTCACGGTACCCAAGGCTAATCTCCAATGACAAAGGAGTCTATAACTGAAAAAAGTTTGAAAATCGGTTGAGTAGTTCTTGAGATATGGTGTCACTTCCGGTTGACCTGGAAGTAAAGGTCAACATGGGGTCACGGTTACCCAAAGCTAATATCCAATGCCCAAGGAGTCTATAACTGAAAACAGTTTGAAAATCGGTTGTGTAGTTCTTGAGATATGGTCCCTCTTCCGGATGACCCGGAAGTAAAGGTCAACATGGGGTCACGGTTACTCAAGGCTAATCTCCAATGCCCAAGGAGTCTATAACTGAAAAAAGTTTGAAATCGGTTGTGTAGTTCTTGAGATATGGTCTCACTTGCGGTTGACTCGGAAGTAAAGGTCAACATGAGGTCACGGTTACCCAAGGCTAATTTCCAATGCCCAAGGATTTTATAACTGAAAAAAGTTTGAAAATCGGTTGTGTAGTTCTTGAATTATGAATGTTTAAAAAATCTGACATTTGATTGTTAGCGAGGTTTGCACGGACGGCTGTTTTAGAGACTAACAAAGCGTAATGTCAAAATCAGGTTGCGCGAACCTTGAAAAGAGACTAGACTACAAGCACGTTTGAAGGACTTTGAACCTTGCGGTCGCTTCAATGGAGCAAGCAGCCGCTCACCGTCTAACTGGTTTAGATCGCATATTGTGTGTGTTTTTAATGCAGTTTATTCCCGCAGTTTGACAGCGGGTCAATGTATACCCGATTTCAACCATAAGTGAAGGTCAAAAAGGTAACATCTTTGTGGAAAAGTTTGAGAAGGCTTAAAAATCTACAACATGATGTGAAAATTGTGAGTAATGTGTATGTAAAAACTACGAGTATTCCTTAAAGTTTGAATTGTGAAGTTTTCAACTTCCGGTTTGAACAGGAAGACAAGGTCAAACGGTATAAGACTCTGTGTAGTATTTGCTACATTTGTCAAGACCTCTCCGATGATGTATAGATTGTTATAATAGCTTATGTACTTCTTGAGTTATGAATTTTTAAATGATTAAACTTCGATTTACTGTATCTCAACACTTGATGACGTCATCATGACGTCACAACTACTTGATTGAGGTTTTATCAAGGTCCTTACATGGTGTAAGTTTGAAGTTGATCTGATAATCAGAAGTTAATGTTTTTGCCGGGAAAGTGGGTTTTTTAAAGAATTACACCAAGGCAAACTTTGACCTTTCGTTACGACCGGAAGTAAAGGTCATGTGAATTTGTCCTTGACTTTTCAAATGTTGCCCATGTCTTGATCTATCATATGCCCAAATATAAATAATGTAGCTGTAATATTCGGGGACATACAGGAATTCGCATATGGTCACTTTTTTACCTTAAATGGCTTGTAATTTGACACCTGATGACGTCATCATGACGTAACTAAAGCGGTTTCATCTCCTAATGTATATCTAACTATATGTGAAGTTTCAAGTTCATATGAGCTTGAAAAGGGTGCTTTTGTTAGCGGACAAGGGACGCTGAGAAGAAGAAGAAGAAGAAGAAGTATTAAGAAAAACAAAACAAAAAACCGAACAAAAATAAGAGGTGTTTCGGGCTGTGTGCCCGAACACCTAATTATAAACATAGGCCTATAAACACAAAGTTTAACTTGAAGATTTGTTTTCACTAAGTATCAAATCCTGTGCTTCATGTACAATAAGAGGTGATAAACGACCCATTGAGATATTTTTGTTTCCAAACTAATGGCACCGTTCGGTCGATGGGCTTTTCACGTTATTCTTAAATCTGTATTTTATTTTAATGATTGTCATTTTATTATAACCTTTTGAACACTTTTGCTCATGGCAAACCAATTATAATCTAATAACTTCAAAGTCTTTTCTCCAAATGTAATACATTGTACATTGTACATTACTTTACCTTTTTGGCTTGAGACAATGATGTTCACTGTCGAAATAACAACGGAGGTTTTTTTATTCCCAAATAGAGGAGGATTACAGAGCAATTTATTTCTCTTGTTCAATTTGGATTGTGCAAGTCAAATTGTAATAATAGGGCACACGCGGATTAAAATGTACAGCATGTGAAGGATTACTGTTTGCTCTCGTAGAATTCTGTTATTATCGGACCCCAAACCGTTTTCATAGATATTATATTGATAACGTTTAATAGCAGGATCTTTTTAAAAAAGACTCTGTCGGGGTCGAAACGTCGAGCCATTTTTCATATATTTTGTTTATTCGGTTCAAGGAAGGATTTGATGGCAATTTGGTTTGCTAATATTAAAGAATATCTTACAATAATTATATCCGGAAAAGTACTGTGATTCTGCTCGCGAGGCCTTGTTTTTAAATGGATTTCGCCCCAACAGAAGAGAATACGGAGTTGAAGTAAGTTAAGGTTTTGTTCCACATCTTTAGATTCAATTTCCGCTTGTTGACATACTGGCGAGATACTTCAAAATTGTTTCATAAATAGGAAGAAATTGCAATCACAAGGCCATAGACAGGCCACCGGGTGAGGGATTACCCAAAGGCCGACTAGGTGAGGGTTGAAGGGGGAATGAGGATAGGCATTTGTATAGAAAGATGAACATTGATACTGCTTTTGCGAGCAAATTTCAAAGTTCCACTGGTGCATGTGGTTTGGAACAAAGGAGACAAAAAATGTACTGCAGCATTCTCCCCACAGGATTATAGTTTTCATATATTATTCATGGCTACTAACAATAACAATTTTGCAATTCGCTCTTTGGTTCGACCGCTCATTCTTCAAAACAAACGTGTTCCATGAAAAGATTCTGAATCCATTTTCTGTGGATCCAAATGGAAGTCGGTATTGTTGGGAAGAAACAAGCGATTTTGTAAACATTATATGGGCCTATATTAAGATCACAATTGCACAATAAAAAAATGCCGTTATATCTGCCGTCTAAAAAGGAAAGTCGCAAACAAACAAAATCCCCTCAAAAACGCCGCGTGGAAAAATGTTGCCGTGTGGGTGTCAATTTAGAACACCATTGCATAAGATAACTCCCGCTGCGCTTATTTCGAATAGCGTTTATACAGAAGCGTACTCTTTTTTACAAAAACAAAGTTTATATGCAATCCTTGCTTCTCTACACAAACTTCACTCATTTACGTCATAGAACATTCAAAGGTTCGGCAGTTATTTCAATCCACTCTTTCCACCCGTACAGAATCACAAGGCGACAATTTGTCTATAATTCCGGAATTCTGAACACAAACTTGATCACGAGCCGTGTTTCAAAGTGCGCTCGTCACTTCTTTGTAGAGTGGAGTGCAACGACTGTCTCACTGTAGATTTTTGAATAGCGTAATTGTTAAAAAAGAAATATAGACCTATATATATATATAAAAGTAGTAGGGGAGATGGCCTTAGCTTTCGATCCAAACCGGACCTTCGTCCGACCCGTCCGACCCCCCCCCTGATTACGGGCATGGGCTTGTTTTACAGAAAAAGGCGAACGGAAACTTGGCCAGAAGTGCCCCCCTAGAAAAAATGGTGCACCCCCTTGTGCCCCCTTAAATTTTACCCTAGCTACGCCGCTACCAGGCCGCACTGATATAAGTAGCTCAGGCACTTGAGCCAAGGTTGACGCATAATGCATTTTAATTCCAATCGCCTTGGGATTGGTCCGCATTGACATCGGGCTATAGGCAAATTCAAGATGCATTACCCGTTAAAGATGTTTAAAAGACTATAAAGTCACGTAAAACATGCACGATTAGATTCATCTGAAACTGTACAGATGTACCCATCAGAACTGCAGTGTGTGGGACTCCCATCGATGCCTGAAGTAACGCACGATCCGTCTGAACCAATAACGTGTGTCACAAACATTTATTCCATCTCTGCGACCAAGTGATTTGCTAAGAGGCATCATCGTGTCGAACATTACAATGTTGCTTCATACGAAAAGGATGATTTTCGTGTCACTCTAAAGCGTTCATGTACAACAGCAGTAACAAAATGGAAGACATATCATCGGCATTCAATTCAACCCAACTTTTGAACGACACGAAGCTTGATTTTGCCTTCTTTCAGATTGGTATAAATGTATTCCGGATAACTTTCTTCACAATTGTTCTTTTACTTGGTGTTCCTGGTAACTCTCTCATCATCTGCGTGTACTGGACTAAGACTCTGAAGACAAGCACCCACGTTTTCATCATGACCTTGGCCTGGGCAGATATTGCCGTCTGCCTGTTCAAAGTACCCAACATTTTATACCGATTTCAACTATTGATGGGGTATGACGAAACACACGTTGTTATACTGATTTTGTTGGCATTTGAAACGACGGCCATTGGTACCTCCATTATGATAACGGCACTAATTGCAGCAGATCGCTACGACTGCATCTGCCGTCCACATCGGCGGTTCTTCACGCATAGACGGGGTAAGATAGCGGCCTGGGCCTCGTTCTTGCTCTCAGTTGTTATAAATATTCCACAGTATGTCGGAGTATTCCCTAATATGTCCATTCCTGGCTTGCCCACAATAAGATTGGCATGTCATGTTGTATTCTTTGTAACTGCGCTCGTGATGGTCGCCGTGTGTTACAGCTTAGTTTACAAAGCTATCAAGCAACATGTAAAAGTTGGGGCCAGTTCGTTGAGAACGCGACACAACGCCTGTTCGACAAATCGCCTTTCTACTGAAGTTCCAGAATCTAGCTCAATCAACGGTGAAACAAAACCAAGCACTAAGTTTCGGAATGAAGTCTGGGTTGCATCTGTACCAACTCAATTAGCTAGGCTCCGTGGGAAAACCGTTGAAGATCATAGATTCAACGAATGTTCCACTTCGGCACAGCAAGCTCTTTCAACGGATCTACAGACACGAACTTCACTGAACATAGAACCAGGGTTAGAGACAAACGGTGAAAGAAGACGCCCTGAACACCCCTTCAACGTTGGTCAACTTCAGCGAAAGACAACGAAGATGCTCTTTGTGACAAGCGTTGTCTTCTTCATGACATGGATGCCGTATTGGATCGTGATCTTTGTAAGTTTTGCAGTACAGAGTGGCCTGAACATCGATCCTATGTTCCTTCAAGTACTAACTGAAATTCATCTCATGTTGTACATTAACAACGTCGTAAACCCATTCATCTATGGATTTGAAAATAGACGATTCAGGAAAGACTGCAGAGTTGTGATTCGCAAATTTAAGTCCTGTTAACATTTGAATTCCTTAAAAACTTTTATTTTATCTTGAATGTGAGAAAATAGAATTAGCTGTTGTAAACTGCTTACCAAAGGGACCTGTGGTATCCACAAGATTTCCACTTTGATGCATCGAAGATCGGTTTTATGAATTTGACTCATTGACTTTTTAAGTCTGTTGTGAGCATAAATTGCGACACCGCCATGCGTCTATGTCCTTATCGCAGTCAGTTGAAGTTCGGTATGGAGTGGATTTCTGAGTTGTCGATCCCGTCGTGAGGCAAAGTCTCAGATATCACCAACATATCAGGATTTCTTTCCAGCACAAGCAGACGTACTTCATCCAACTTGTTGAAGAAGGATTTAGCATTTAGATGTAGGAATTTGATGCTATTCTTGATGTCGCACACGGTTGAGCTCAAAGTTGGTTCGTCAGCAGTATCATTGAGCGAAGGAGCATTAATGAGTGGGTCGTCTTGATGCACTACAACAGGAGAAGAAATTTAACTGAACTGATCACAACCTACCCACTCGAAACGTACAACAGGCATTTTTCTCTCCAAAGTGGCGCGTGCTTGATTTATTCACAAACTTCTAACATTAGGCAAAAACAAAAAAACATGATTAGCGTCCCCGACCGCCTCCTTTTTAGAGGCCATCTCCTTTTTTCTTTTCTTTTTGAAAAAAATTATCGATTTTCAACGATCCCTGACGAAAATATAAATTTTAAAATAAATAAGATCGTATTTTAGACTTTAGCACACCGAAAAAAAGCTAGCAACCATCTCGAAAAATAGCCCGGCTGGTTGTCTTGAAAAATGTGTCGGGCGGACATTAAAAAAAAAAGGCCCTCCTCCATCCTTTTTCAAAAAAGCAGGACGCTAGACATGTTTTTATTTGTATTTGGCGTTCCTGTATATCCTGACTGTTGTTCATCACTGTACACTCTTTTTAAATGTAGCCAAAAACAAGCGGGTAGTATATGTCGACAGGTTAAACAAAACAGTTGTCATTAAATTAAAAACATTATAAATTGTATTGGAAACAAATTAATATTTATTATATCCCGAAAAGGGTAATTAAATTAAAAACATTATAAATTGTGTTGGGAACAAATTAATATTTATTATATCCCGAAAAGGGTAATTAAAATGCTCGCATACAGTAAAAACTTTAAAACATGAATGGTTGAGGAGTTCCGAGGTTTGGGTGCCACAAATGAAAAAAGTCCTGTCACCGTATAAGAAGATGAACTTGTCCAACACCTCTTTGAGTACCGATACCAATCTACAAAATCAATGTTTTTAAACCAGCATTAACAATGCTGTTTGTTTGCTGCACATTCTGAACTGGACTTTGATTTTGCACATCTTTTAAACTTAATCACAGCCGTACCAACCGCCAAAATTTCAAAATTACTCCCTACCCAATAGACCAATCCATACGCGCAATTGTGCTGCACGATGACATGGCTCTGCATCCATTGCTGGGGCGCTGGCTGACAAGGCAATGTTTTGTACACGAAGATTTTATGAACACCCGTTGTCTGTTTCACTTTTTATGCGAATTAAGTGTCTTCCTCAATGATTTACACACTTTCCCTGACAGGACAGCATGATCAAATGATGTAGAATATACTTATAAAATATTTGAAACTAAACAGAAAGTGAATACTGAAATTCTGTCGAAAAACCTGGCCGACTGTAGCACATTTTTAAACCCGACCGGATGTTGCCAGATGTACCTTTGACCTCTCATTCATTTCACACAGAGTTTCGCAGTCAAATCAAACGTACAGCACAACAACACTACAAGCGCCCGAAAGTTTTTAACAAGAGTGCACGCAAAGTATTCACTTTTGGGAGCCAATCAGCGTTATTTTTCAGCACATCTCTACAGTGGTTAGTGACGAGCGGTATCGATACGGCGCGCTGACCATAGTAGAGAGGCTGTCTGGCGTCACACTCGAGGCTCGTGGATAAAGACAGGGGACCAGTCTAGTTGCTCATTGGCCCACCCTGTGCGCCGCGCGTGCAAAGCTGTAGACCCATTGCATATGACGTCACACTCTCAAAAAGGAGGCAGATCATTGGACGATAGCAAAAAAACAACTAACATGACTTTGTCTGCACATGAAACTATGCGAAAAGCTGCCGCGAATTTGAACGCTGTTCAAGGGAATTATTAAATTGAATGCTTATCTTTTTTAAATCGCATGACGCAACAGATCCTTTGCTTACACATTCAGTGAAATTGGATGACTGTTTTGAGGAGCTTTCAATTTCGCGCGAAATACAGTCATGGGTCGTGCAAACAGAAGACTTTTGACAGCAATTTTCACATACTGACTTAACTTATTTGAATTGGTACTTTTTAAAATAATGTATAGTAAAGTGTAGCTTTTCAAATATACACTCTTCAAACTCCCGGGTCAAATTTGACCGGAACGGGTACATTGTGAAATAAGTACACTGCCGTATGGTGTTGTAAGTAATAGTGTTCGTGATTATTGTGTAGATATCGCCTTGTACATCACATGTATGTTCAATACGCACAATAACACTGCGACATATTTCTGTAAAAGCATATTGTGTACGACACCAATATTAACGCTGGTATTCTATCAGCATTAACACAATAGCCACTGCTTGATGCATACTACCAGGGAAAAGGGAATTCGTCTCCGGTGTCCCAGGGAAATCTGTCCCACAGAGATTCTGTCCCCATACGGGAAATTAACATGGGCTATGGAGGAGGAGGATTCAAAAGAGGGCGCTATCAAAAAAAGTTTGTACACAGTTCGCCGTATGGTAAGACATAATCTCCGCGGGGGGGGGGGGGGGTGGGGGTTGGGGGCTCCCAGAATCTCCTGCCACACCGGAATCCGAATTGACGGCTTAAAATAATGTATAGCTTTTCAAACATACACTCTTCAAACTCCCGGGTCAAATTTGACCGGAACGGGTACATTGTGAAATAAGTACACTGCCGTATGGTGTTGTAAGTACATGTAATAGTGTTCGTGATTATTGTGTATATCGCCATGTACAGCACATGTTCAATACGCACAGAGACGAATTACTGTAGTAAAAGCATATTGTGATGACACCAATATTAACGCTGGTATTCTATCAGCATTAACACCATAGCCACTTCTTGATGCATATTGCCAGGGGAATGGGAATTCGTCTCCGGTGTCCCAGGGAATTCTGTCCCCCGGAGATTCTGTCCCAATACGGGAAATTAACATGGGCTATGGAGGAGGAGGATTCAAAAGAGGGCGCTATCAAAAGAAGTTTGTACACAGTTCGCCGTATGGGGAGACAGAATCTCCGGGGGGGGCGGGGGGACAGAATCTCCTGCCAAACCGGAATCCGAATTGACGGCTTTGGCCGGCTGCGGCTTTATCACTACGTCTTCGGTTGAACTATTTCCACACCACTTCTCCGTTGAAATAACACCAGTGGAAATAGTCCAGCACAGTTACCATTATTATTTGGATTTGTTTATTGTCACAAATTGTTTAATTAACAAAAGTCAACAGATCTACAGCGTCACTGGATGGGATAGCACCAACATTTATTACTATACCCCTACTATCATTCGGTTAATTACAACATATTATACATGTAAATACATACAGGTAATAAAAAATATCCTTTCTACATTGGTTAGGCCCCTATTTAAAAAAACACCCAACATTTTAAATCAGTAAAAGACATTCTAGAGAAGGGGCAAGGGGTATTGGTCAAACAAAAACCAGAACTGATCCTATTAAAAATAAAATTTAAACTGCATCTATAGGGCCTACAGAATTTTGTTCAAAGTAATTGTTGTTGTTTTTTGTCATTTCCAATTTTTATTTTACGACATTTGGTTTGCAATCAATAGTGATCCAGTCATCTAAGTGAACTGGTTTAAGTATTCTAACTTTTTAGTTGATTTGAACAGTGACTCGTGACTCAGACTCCCCTTCCCCCTCGACCCAAGTGACTCGTGACTCAGACTCCCCCTCCCCCTCGACCCAAGTGACTCGTGACTCAGACTCCCCTCCCCCTCGACCCAAGTGACTTGAGACTCAGACTCCCCTTCCCCCTCGACCCAAGTGACTCATGACTCAGACTCCCCTTCCCCCTCGACCCAAGTGACTCGTGACTCAGACTCCCCTTCCCCCTCGACCCAAGTGACTCGTGACTCAGATTCGGACTCGACACAGGTGACTCGACTGCAACTTTGACGAAATCTATTTAAAATCAAGGCGTTGCAAGCAAACATGGCTTGACTTTTTGACCCTGACAGAGTCTTTTTTTAAAGATCCTGCTATTAAACGTTATCAATACGGTTTGGGGTCCGATAATAACAGAATTATACAATAGCAAACATCCTTCATGCTGTACATTTTAATGCGAGTGTGACTTATTATTGCAATTTGACTTGCACAATCCAAATCGAACAAGAGAAATACATTGCTCTGTAATCCTCCACTATTTGAGAATCAAAAACCTCCTTTGTTATTTCGACAGTGAACATCATTGTCTCCAGACAGTTAAAGTAATGTACAATGTAATACATTTGGAAAAAAGACTTTCAGCTTTGAAGTTATTAGCTTATGTTTTGGGTTGCCATGAGCAAAAGTGTTCAAAAGTTAAAATAAAATGACAATCATTAAAACAAAATACAGATTTAAGAATAACGTGAAAAGCCCATCGACCGAACGGTGCCATTAGTTTGGAATTACAAATATCTCAATGGGTCGTTTATCACCTCTTATGAAGCACAGGATTTGGTACTTAGTGAAAACAATATTCAAGTTGAACTTTGTGTTTATAGGCCTATGTTTATAATTATGTTTATGTTTATGTATTTTGTTTATATTTTATGAAGTGTACGAACGAAGATATCAATTTCCACATTGAAGTTTTGATAATACCTATGATTTATTGTAAAAGCATGCTGTTGTTCAAGAACGTCCCTCAATAAGATTGGAGACTTGCATCATGTTTTTATTGTTCGTCACCGCACTTGTGATGATCGCAATTTGTTATAGCTTATAGTTAACAGGGCCCCATAAGGAGCCCCTAAAGGGACAGGTCAGGGGGAAAAAGACAGAAAGGGTAAAAAAACAAAACTATATACGTTCCCTCTAAATATTATTTCGTTCCCTCGAAATATTATTTTGTTCCATGTATCAGTGCTTTTCGTATGTCAGTATTTCATGACGTGGGCGATACAATAATTATTCACTAAACTCAGAATGGGAGTTGAGGTCATCTGACAGTGTTATTGAGAGCACAGCAATTTTAATCAGTATTCATCTTAGATATTAATGAGAAACCTTCTTGTCTGTGAGTTACGCGCGCAACATGTAATAATATATTGAGTTTTGTGATGCACCCATTAGTGGCGGTTTGTTTGCAGGCATATCTTCTTGAAAGCAGTAAATTAGTTTGTTGATGTTATATGGTGCAATAATATATATTAACAGTATTGCAAAGCACAAAGTCAGTTATTCTTGAAGCTATTGCACCGTTGCTCTATTAGAGCGGGTCTCCAAGGTCATATTGAGCTTTCTGATGCACTCATTATTGTTGGCAGTTTTGTTTGTAGGCCTATCTCCTTGTTGACAGAAGTATACTAGTTTTTTTATATTTGCCTGCGCCTATAGACCCATTGCATATGACGTCACACTCTCAACAAGGAGGCAGATCATTGGACGATAGCTGTTCTCTGTGCGTAAAAACGTGCGCGTGACCTCAGCGTACTTAAGTCATAACGGCTCCCCAAGTTCTTATAAATAAGTTTGACCAGAGCGGAATTAATAAAATTGCTCAAAACCCCTTAAGTGAAACAGTCATTGTATAATTCCAAGATGTCATTACCAAGAATATGCCAAAACATTTGGTAAAATTCTACCGTGAGGCCGTCTATACCTGAACTTTTGTTTTTGTTCATTTGAAAGAGAGGCATTTTTTATCTCTTCTTCGGTGATTTTTTTATCCGAATCTTCAAGGATACTTTCAAGAATTGCCTTAGCTTCAATGTTCGACACAATTTCATCTATGGGCTTTGGATAAATTGTCTGAATTGTACAGGTTACTATAGAACTCATTAGCAACATCGATCATTTATTCGTTTATTTATTTATTTGTTTATTTATTTATATATTTAATTATTTTTTCATTATTTAATTTCATTTTTGTTATCTTTATTATTTTTGTAAACTTTTTATCAATATTTTTATTATTATTTGTAAAAATTCTTTAAATTGTTTTAGAGGTGTGTTCTTTATTGAGAATTTCATAGTACATGGGGCGTCTTTTCGATAATTATGAATTCGTTGTAGCATCTCTAATCTATCTTGTTTTCAGAGTAGCTGTCATGTCTTATGTTCGTCTGTTCTTTTGTTTGCATGTCTGTCTGTTTGTGTTGTTTCTTTGTTTGTCTGTCTGTCTGTTTTTTTGTACAAGCTTCTACTTATCAAAACAGCCACATATATACTCTTATTATTACATTTATCCTGCTTACTGCTACTTAATGTTTTTTTGCTCTACTCCATAGCTACATGTGTACTTGTCGACCTTTTCATAGAAGTATGGAAATAAATGTGTATCTGAATTGAACTGAATTAATTGAATTTAAAAACTTTACTAGGTAATTGGTTAGTTTGAACTGCATTGTAGCTACCCACGAAAATGTTAAGTTAATGTTAAGACGATCGTTTAATATGCACCCTACTTGTTAGTAACACGAAATTGGCATTGTAATTATTTTTATTCAGCGCGTTGCCGTCAGCACGTGACATTTTACCGCGTCCATGGCGAACCAAAACTGTTTCTACACAGGCAATGGCGCGTGTGTACGCGCGGCCGATCTAGTTATTTTAATTCTATATCTATGTCTAGACCCCCTTACACAACGCGGAACGCGCCTCCGAACAATGCGCGTCATTTTGGGTGTCAACTCTTTTTTGTGCATGTTTGTATACGTTTTTGACACCCAAAATGACACACAGGATAGGCGCATGTGAGTACGCTGCATGCGCGTTGTGCAATGTCAAATTGAGTTTTGTGATGCACTCTTTTTCCAATAGAGTCCCCATGAAAGTGGGAAAACAATTACAAGTCTCTACCCCACTTTAAAATGGTGTACAATTTCATTTTATTTGATACTCTTTCAGAGCGAAATTTGAAACATGACGTCATCGGACACCAAAAACATTGATTTTGTACATTCCAAAGATGAATTTATGTGCCAGTCAAAAGGTCAAATACAATGCCTTTTTTATTGAATGTCATCAGAATCCAGAAAGAACTGAAAAATAACTCTGTACAAAAATGTAAAAAACATATTGAAATGTGACGTCATCGAACGCAGGGGCGGATACAGGGGGTGGCCGTGGGGGGGGCGTACGCCCCCCCTTACCGTCAGCCAAAAAACCCCAAAACGAAAACTTGTTATTTCTTTTTTCTTTTTAGTGCCTTTTTAAAAAAAAATAGCCAAGTGTGTGTGGTGTAGTTCCCCCCCCCCCCCGAGGCAGGATGGATTTCTTTTTCATCCTATGCCATTTGCATGTTTTTCTATCTGCCAAAATGAATCTTTCTTCATGATATATGTCACTTGTAATTGTTTAGATTTGCAACAATAACATTCTATAGCATTTGAAACCTGATGTGCCAATTTGTCCGGGATAATGCGACAGTTAGCTTGAATTTGAGAAACGATCTTACCCACTATGTTTTTAATGAATATGCATGAAACCAGATGATGCAGCGACCAGATCCAAACGTCAGATTTGTGGTATTACAATTTTCTTTGAGTAAAATATGGATCACTTCTCTGTTTTAGGCACACAGAGGCTTGATTTTTCACCCCTCAAAAGGCCAAAAGCTCAGCTTACGGGGGCTTCGCCCCCTGGACCCCCATCGGGGCTTCACCCCTGGACCCCACCATTGATGTTACAGGGGGAAAAAATCAGTAAATTTAGAAGAGTGAAATGGATCAGAAGTGCTTAAAAAGTGTGTCTATTTCTTTGTTTTAGGTCAAATATTGCATGAGATCGCACCACAGAGAATCTAGAATCCTAACTGTTTCGGAGCATTTAAGCGGGTCCCGGAACCCGGGCCGTTAGGGCTTCGCGTTACGCGTTCTCAGGCGCAATCACCCTTTGCTGCTTGGTACATTTTCAGGCCCCCCCGTTTGGAAAATCCTGGATCCGCCCCTGGAACGTTTTTGGATTTTGACAAAAAATTTGCTCTGGGACCTAGGGTATCAAACACAGTGGCAATTTACACAAGAGACATGTAACCCCCCCCCCCCCATTTTCATAAGGACTGTATCAAGGGCCTATTGAAAAATGAGTGCATCACAAAACTGAATTTTACCTTGGAGCCCCTCTTTGCTATTATCAAGCTCTAAAAACCTCCACTAACCAGTCAATAAAGAAGAGAGATGTTGTAATTTGCATCATGAAGGCAATGGCACCTGGATTCCGTACCAGATTCGACTAGCCACCGTCACCTATAATGATCCCTATTAAGCTCGGTTCAGACTTCCTGCGAATGCGAATGCGAAGCGAATATTGACGTCACAAATTCGCAACGAATAATTCGCAAGAGTTGAGCCGTGCTCAACTTTTAAATGGGTTAAAATTGTTCCGCAAGTTCTACGGGTAAAATAATTATGGCTGTATAAAATGATAGGGAATCGAAAAACGATGTGAACTTATTTAGAAGTACATGTTAAAGGAGCACACCGGTTTACTGTTTACGTGATTTAGTGACGTAGAAGAATAGACAATTAGTTTTAGATGGTTTTACAAAAATGTAACACATAAATATGTTTTAGTATTAAATTAAAAATTGCATACACGCACATTGTCTCCGTGTTTGAGGCTTATTTTTTAACATTTACTGATTTGTTTTTCTTTGTTTAAAGCTTTCGAATGACTTATAGCTTTAAAATTTCAATATTATCAAATAAAAATTGATAAGTTGTAGCCAATATTTCAGTTTTCGTTCGGTCGAAATAATGGATTCACCGACAGAAATGAGCCAAATTAGACATTTTTTCACCTCCCTGTACTGCATGCGTTCTACTTTTCGAGTTGTGCGTAACAGCGCCCTCTCTTGTAATAAAAATGTAAACAGAAATGACTGAAAGATGGAAAACGACGGGGGAACAGATGAACACAGCTCCGCCAGTAAAGAGGAAAAAGAGAGGTATTTGATTAATTTAAAGTGTATTAAATTGTACCATGGTGTTCTGTCCTTTGCTGTGTAGTTAGATATTGTTAGTTCCTTAGCTGAGTTCAGACGGTGTTCAATATATTAATGCATATTTCTTATTATTTTTCTGTCCAGCTGATTGTAAAGCAGTGTAGAAAGTGTAAGTGTAAATCAAAATTAATTAAATAAATTTAAACAAATTAATAGGCCTTGATGTTGTTACAACAAAGATACCCACATAATAAAGAGTGCTAAAAGTCCCTAAAGAGTGTAGACTCCTCAAGAATATGAGAGAGTCCAGAGGGCAGATTATTGTGCTATGGATGGCTACCGAAGCCATGAACAGCCGAAATTATATCCATTCAATGCGTTTTTAGGCTATCGTAAAATTGACAGAAGAGAAAGGAAAACTATAATTTATGATTTGTTTATTATTAAAAAAGATGCAAAGAAACTATTGTATTGTTGATTGGCTAAGAAGTATATAGCACATATAATAATAATAATAATAATACGCAGTTCTTATATATAGCACTTTATACTCCCGATGGGTGTCTCAAAGCGCTCAGTATTTTTCCTACAAGGTAAGTGGAGTTATGTGTTGAAGTATGAGACCTATTCCTTTGCATAGCACCATGTAATGGTTTACAAGGCGAACCCCTTCTCTTTATGATTAGTGCACTGGGTTCTTTTACGTGCATTACACAACACACGCGATCTCCGGCTTAACGTCCCATCCAAAGGACGACGAAGCATGTGGTTAAGTGTCTTGCTTAAGGACACAAGTGTCACGACTGGGATTCAAACCCACACTCTGCTGATCAGAAACACCAGAGCTTGAGTTCGGTGTTCTTATCCGCTCGGCCACGACACGCCACATATGACTCAAGGTCTGGTTCCCGTGTCCTTGGAGCAAGGCTTTCGAATCCTACTCATGGGCATGGCATTTGTGCAATACACTTAATTTTCCTCCAAGAGTATTAAATTAATGGATACCTGTGTGAGGGTAGATTTGTTAATGTGAGCTGTGCCCCTTTTCATCATTTTGTTTGGTTGCTGGTTCTGCATACTCCTAAGGAGTTGAGATATTGTCAGGAAGGCCTTTGGCCCAATGAACAGGGGTTAGTGAAAACTAAACATTGTACGGTGCTTTGTAGTTTGATACTTGGTTTTAAGGTAGGGTCGTAGATTTGGACTACTCCAAAATGTATGACCATAAAAACTTACTTGGCAAGAAGCACTGCAGCTGTTGATAGTATAAACTATTTTGAGAGAGGTTTCCCTTCGAAGTATGATTTGGATAATTTTTCACCCCAAAACATTTGAATCTGAGAAACAAATGAATCGTTTCTCAGATTTCTTAGATTTCTGAGGGACTGATGCGACCAGAGATGCAGTTGGTACCCGCTGTCGCCTCGCTAAAATGTGGATGGATTCGACGTTCTTGTGAAAGTACCGTAACAGTTTTTTGCAAGTAGACACTCTATTCTTCTGAAACCTTCACATGTGACTTTCATTGTATCTTTCTTTATAATTTTGCCTGTAAAACGAAAACCAATCTATGGGTATGACCCTACAGTACCTTTAAAAAGCATCTGCTTATTATCAGTGTTGTTACAACTATGAGATGACGAGTTTGTTTTCTTCGGTAGTGCACATAAAGATGACCTAAGTGGGAAGAGTAGTGATCACTCACAAGAAGAACCACCAGGAACCGGTGCCAGTCACATGGAGGATTGTTCAAACACCAAGACCAATGATTTAAAGCAACCGCACAAGACTACGCTCTTTGTTCCAGTAAAAGAGACACAATGGCCTATCGTTTACTCGTCGGAGTACAATATTGGATTTCTTGGGCTGGAGAAACTCCATCCATTTGATTCAGGAAAATGGGGGAAAGTTTTCAACCACTTAAAAGGTACCGTAAAACTTGGTAGTGGATATCCGCACTGGCTATCTTTTAGTAAACACTATTAAGCCGTTTTACAGTATAGCGCCCTCTTTGAGGTGAACATGAGTAAGCAACAAGTTCCGTTTGTGTAGCATGGCATGAAACGTTGGTCAGTGCGAGGATCAAGTCCCACTTTTACAATTTTTTGTTTTTCATCCCCAGAATTAAAAAATACTGTGCTGTTCATTTATAAATTGATTCATGTATTTTAATGGATATCATAAACCTTTTTTCTAATTTGTGGCTCCTAAAAAAACAGTCACTGCGCATGTTCAGTGCCGTTCTGGGAAAGTAACGTTTGCTAAAAGATACCCGGTGCTGGGTATCCACTGCCTACAATTATTGGGTGCCTGATAGAAGGATGACTGGCTTTTTAGTTGTCTGCCCCTCTACTGAGCACGCTTAGTATACAATGTTCTTCCAGCAGGAGATCATAAGCAAAAAAATGATTCAATTTTCTAACAGAAACACATAACTGATATGTAAATATTGCTAATTTTTTAGTTGTCTGCCCCTGTACCGAGCACGCTTAGTATACAATGTTCTTCCAGCAGGAGATCATAAGCAAATAAATGATTCAATTTTCTAACAGAAACACATAACTGATATGTAAATATTGCTAATTGTTAAGCTACTCTTAACACTAGTTCTATCCAGGACTTGCAAAAAAACAAATTCCCGTACTGCGCATGGGTTAAATTAATGGAACGTCAACCTAAAATTGTATTTTTGTAATATTGTTGTCAAAATAAAAACCTGACTAAACTAAGCAAAGAGAACAACAAACATTACAATATCGGGCACAGTTCACTTTCAATAAATTTTGCATGGAAGCCCTCTTTATTCACCATGACAAGGTTGTCCCCAAGGTTACAAGGTTGTAAGCCACGGCCAATAATTGGCCATGGCATGCTGGAATCTCGCACTTAGCTCGGTGCTGAGAATAATGGGAAACAATTTTGACAGCCTATCAATTTTTTGTGATCCTGGTTTGTCAGACAGGAACAAGGGTCATAGCCAATGGAGTGTGATACTGTGAGTGCATCGTGCAGGCTACACGGCGAGCAAACGCATTCACTGCTGTGGAACTCGTCCCACACAGATTGTTCCGGCGTGCTATCACGTTAACCGCTTACTGAGGCATGGACACTTCAGTGACCTGGGCCCAATTTCAAAGAGCCGCTTAAGCACAAAAAGTAGCTAAGCGCAACAAAATTTTGCTTACCAGAATTAGGTTACCAGCCAAACTATCATGTCTTGTGTACAATTTGTGCCTGGTATCCTGCTCATTTCTGCTTAGCAGAAAATTGTTGAGCAATATTTTCTGCTTAAGCAGCTCTATGGAATTGGGCCCAGGACCAAATTTCATGGCTCTGGTTACCGCCAATTTCTGCGCTTACGATCTCCATTCTCCGCTTGCTGTGCAAGCACCGAATTTCTGCGCTAGCTGTGTAAGCGAAGAATGCCTAGTAACGTGGAGTACGCACGTGAAATACGCTTGACGTAAGCGAGGAATTCCCTGCTTCCGTAAGCGCAGATTCTTTGCTTACGGTAAGCAGAGCCATGAAATTGGGCTCTGTTTGATTGGGTGTCCTTGAAAACTAATATGTGTTTAAACATCCGGCGTAAAGTGGTTTAAAAGTAACTGTCAAAACAACAACATCACAAAAGTACCTGCTAGCTGTGGGAGTATTCAAGCAGATTCTGAAATCCACCCCAGCTTTTTCTCAATGGATTTGTTTCGCAGTTAACATTTTTTTATGTTTGGGTATTTTTTTTTAAAGATCCGACTGACACATTTTTCCTACTACATTATCTTTCACAGAGGCTGGTATGATAAATGATGAAACAATAGTGCGCCCTCTAGAGGCAACGGAGGATGATCTGCTGGTTGCTCACACCAAAAAATACCTTGACAGTTTAAGAGTATGTAACTTCATCTTAACCTTTCTCTGTTATGTTTATTAATCAGGGATATATTACATTTATCAAATAGCTTGTGCTCTCCCTCACACATTTCCTCTTACGAGTGGGTTTTCCTAAAAAAATAAAAACATTGTCCTTCAAGCTGTTTTGTTGAACTTCAGATCTGAAAGAGTAATCTCTGTTGTCAAAAGTGGCATGCAAAGGAATGATAAATTTACTTCATCACTCAGTCATAGGATCAAATCTGGCACATGACAGAAAACATAATAAATAGTACCTTATCTACCGTCACGTTAGCAGTTTTCCAATGGCGTTAAATTTTTTTAAGCATCTGAAACTAACTACCCATTTAATGTGAATGGACATGCAGGCTTATACTGAAAATGATTTGGGTCGATTACAATTTTCAATTATTCAGTTCCTCTCAAATTTCTTTCAAAACATGCGCGGAAAAGGTAGGTGACTTTTTCCATTCATTTTTATGGAAATTTTAGAGTGATTTATTTATATATTTTTTTAACATCAAGTGAATCTACTCATTTAAAATTAGTCATTTAAACTTGCATGTCCTTTCAGGTGTTGAAATATTTTGGTCTGTACTTACAAGAAAGTTAGAAAAGCTGATCACATGACGGATGCAAAGTGGAACTATTTATTGTGTTTCTTGTCATATGCTTTGGGATGTCTACTCACTGAGAATGTGTGTGAGACTTTATCTGTCTTGAACACACAGAATGTACTGATTTTGAGATACCAAAATTTCATCAGGCCAAGACATTAAGAAAATGGAGAATGCCCTACTCATGAGTTTACAATGGGAGACTTTGGAACGCTAGGGGGCAGCAGACTTACCAGGTAAATTTCCATTGTGTACGTAGTTCTGAGAATGCGCACATTACCGAGAACAATGGGTTTACCTGGTAAGTCTGCTGCCACCTAGCGTCCCAAAAGTCCCCCATTGTCCTTTGGAGTTTTGATAGAGAATTCTGAAGCCATTAACACTCTTGGGTTTAATCATAAGGATCCTTCCTCACTTCAGGACCAAAATCCAACACTATTTTTACCCTTAAGAGACCAAAGCGGTCACAAACAGCTTGTACCAAAATGCCCACAGCGGCCACAAAGGGCTTTAAGATCTGATCTACTTCCACTCAACCAAAAAGGTCAAAGTAAAGGTCATGAACTGAATTGACATTTTTCAATGTTTCTCATGTTAACATAGTATCTATGTTTCTAAAAAGAAAACAAAATTTCTGATAAATAGTGTTTTTTTCAGTCACTTTTACAAGAAAAAATTGTTTCATAAAATTTGAACAACAAAACCATGTCTGGGCGTATGGGGATGATTATACCGAAATGAATGGTCTCTAAAGGGTTAAACACCCAGACTGATGGACTCTGACTATGGTGGTATGCCTGATCCCATGGCTGGTGTATTCCTCAATCCAACAGAATCAAACAACATGATGTTGGGTTGGGGCATCAGGGTAAATAAGGGAATGAGTTTACAATTGCATTTGAAATGTTGTTGAGAAGTCTCCAATAACAAAATATATATATAAACAAATTATTTATAATGTAAAATTCCATAATATTGTGTTTGTCCTTTTGTGGGCTGTTCAAGCTGTGTAATATGGTTTGCTTATTATGTCCTTGACCAAATTGCATCCCAAATCTCATCCTTGAAAAATTTAATCTGTTCTAGAATTGCGACCCATGCTCCTTGATGGTTCCTCACTTGCAATAGGGCCTATATCCAAAGCTCTTTCGTTATACTCCCTGACCCATCATTCCCTCCAAGCCATTAGCTTGCTTATTTGTAAAAGTACCGGTATTGTTTTTATGTTTGATTTATGATCCTTTGTCGTTCTGAACTTTTGAATACCTTAATGATCAATTACCACCTCATTACATTCAGTGCTCAAAGTTAACTGTCACCTGTTACCTTTATTGACAGTCTTTCAGTGTGTTACATTTATTTCCCTCACCGTCACAAATGTAAGCCCTACCATTTCCTTCCTCCATGGCAAGTGTTTCTGATTTGCATTTCGCATTATGACCAAACAAGAATATTATCCTATAGATGATGTGAACTTACAAAATTTGTGTGCTGATTTGAGCAACGAGTCACACATTTTAAAAACAATGTGACTTACACCAATCCTTACCCAAACTGTTGCCAAACAAAATGCTTACACATGCCACATACCACTGGGTAGTACATCCAGATTTAGTCCAGGCCTGACATCAAAGAACATCATTAATAAGTTATTTCCCAAGAGATAATAAGCATTAAGCTAGGGCAGGGTAAAAAAGTTTAAATTCATGGTGAATTTCAGTGTAATGAAATACTATTTAGATATTATTTGCAAGGGGTTTAATTGAAGCAAGTAAGCAGGACATTGAAATCTTCACTTGGGCTGTAGATTAAGTAAACTAGATGCCAAATCTATGTCTTTGTGTATTGTCCATATCGTCAGCAATTTCACGAAAAGCCAAAAACATGAAAAATCAATAAAAAACTAATTTTGAGTTTTCTGTTAATTTCGATTTAGTTGAACGGTATCTCAGAATTTACAAAGTTATAGGTCTAAAAATCGTCTAGTTTCTTAGTTATGCTAAGTTGATGAAAGACAAAAACCTCAAGAACCTGGAATTGCGTTTTCACAAAGAGCCAAAAACCTTTTTGTCACGTGCCCGCGTTGCAGATACGGCTGGCACAGCGCCAATCATGAGTGCTCCGGCTTTTGAGTTTTCACAAAGTGCCAAAAACTTTGACCTACGAAAGGCCCAAAAACCGCCAAAACCTGGAACTGCGTTTTTCACGAAGAGCCAAAAAGTGTATTGCTCTAACACATGGTTTTATCCGCTGGCACAGTGCCAAAAGTGGGTGCTCCGGCTTTTGCGTTTTCACGAACAGCCAAAAACTTTACACACAACACACTGCACACAGACCACGTTTTGTGCAGTTTTCACTAAGGGACAATTTTGTTGATTAAATAAATACTAATTAACTAAACCCTAATGGACAAAATTGAAAACAGATTTGTATGATTTACTTCAAATGTAGCCCCACAATACCTTGCAGGAAAATACTGAATGTTGAAGCGCCTTGAGCGTCACTGAGTGACGGATATGAGCGCTATATAAGAAGCCACTATTATTATTATTATTATTTAGTTCAATTTCCTGTTTCCATGATTGATTTTGAAAGACCTCTCAAAGAATAAGAAATCCTAATCACAGTGAAGGGGTGTGTGATCATTGGTTGCACACTTTGCTCGATTTGTGTCACTCATTCAGCTGTATAAACGTTAGTAATAATCAGGTTTTTTCATTGACTTGAATTGGCTGACACTCTGTTTATGTTGTATATTTTTTGCTTCAACAGGAAAACATTGCTGTAGCTATCCCTGAGGTACTTGTCCATCTTCCCTTGATAGTGTCTGGTGCAGAGTCTGTCCTTCTTTTTCCTTTTCAATGTATGGATCATTAACAGAGACTTGGTGCAAAACCTGTTTGTTTCCACCCTTCCTTTCCCCTTATACGATAGAAATATGCAATGTACACCCTTGTACATGTAGTGACACATTGCCAAAAGAGCTCGTAGTCAAACTGTGGCAGGGAAGACCTGTGGCTGTCACTGAGACAGTTAAAAATAAGAAACAGAGTAAAAGTATTTTCCAACTCCTGCATGCAACTTCTACTCAAAAACTTTTGAACTGTGTTTAGTGACACCTTTGACAGTATGCACAATGTACAATGTATTTTTCTTATTCCGTTTTTATTTAGCAGGAGCACTGGTTTTTAATGCTATGAAAATGAATCTTATGACACCTAGTATCATAAAGGTTTTCTGTCGTCCTTTGTACGACTCCGTGTAGACACCAACCTTGTTGTCGTTTGGACAAACAGGTTGGGAATGACTGTATTGGAAATGACGCTGCGAAGCGTCCAAGAATTATCCATATTGGTTTCCGATGTTCAGTTTTTGAGCTTTGACGCATCGTGGCAGTATTATGGCTTTATGTGAGGTTGATTACTTAAAATTTCCCCAACTACAACTTCAGATGCTGTCAATTTAATACGGTGAAGATTTTTCCTTTCAAAGAATTAGTGGAAAACAAACCCATATTCAAAATGGCTTTGTACAGTGTTTGGAAAAACAATTAAAATCAGCTTAAAAGTTGCATGCTTGATATTTGTGATGAAGTAATCAAATCATATTTCATCATGACTTAAAAGATATTACAGGTTTTTGCACCATGTCTTTTTCTTGATTACAAAATTGTAAAGTCTAACAGCAACTTTAAAAGAAAGTTTCTTTCCCTTCTATGACTTTAATCCTTTATCTTGCTGATACGTTCGATTTCAGTTAAACAGGGTAATCACTTGACCATGTGTATTATTTATTAGCTTATAACTTTTTCGTTTCTAAACTTTAACAACAATTTAAAATATATGTGAACAACTTAAAATTAATGAATGAACAATATAGTTTGTGCTGTTGCTCCAAAACAGCTTTTTATTTTATTTTAGGAAAACTGGAATTGAAGCTATCCATAATTAACAGATACTTTGTTTTGTTTTGTTTTGTTTTGTTTTGTTTTGTTTTGTTTTGTTTTGTTTTGTTTTGTTTTGTTTTGTTTTGTTTTGTTTTGTTTTGTTTTGTTTTGTTTTGTTTTGTTTTGTTTTGTTTTGTTTTGTTTTGTTTTGTTTTGTTTTGTTTGTTTTGTTTTGTTTTGTTTTGTTTTGTTTTGTTTTGTTTTGTTTTGTTTTGTTTTGTTTTGTTTTGTTTTGTTTTGTTTTGTTTTGTTTTGTTTTGTTTTGTTTTGTTTTGTTTTGTTTTGTTTTGTTTTTTACTGAGTCAACAGGGTGTATTGTTGATCCGTTTAGTCTTTGCTTCCTTTTTATAAATTCAAACAATTCTTTGGGAAGAAAATGAGGAAAAAGAAAATTCACAACAATTCTGTTTGATTGTAATGTCAATTATAGAAAGTTGTATTGAAAGAAATTGCTTATTTTTGTTTCTCTTATCAAACTTTCCGCATGCATTGTCATTCTATGTATCAAGTCAAATGGCAAACTAGATGAAATGTAGATGTATAATTTTTGTTAGTCTTTATTAGCTGTGAGAGCCTAAATTACATCTTGTGAATGGCTTATACATGTACTTCAATCAAAGCTTCTTTTTCTAGGATTTAATTTGAATCATGTTCTTGTTTCTTTAGATGTAATTTTTTTTGTTCAATCAAATTCACAAACCTTAGCTTTGCTCTTGCAAATATCAATAAACTTGTTGATATAAAGCTTGTTTGGAACTTCTATTTTATATTATAATTTTCCACAAACTTTATGTTGCACGTTTTTAAATTCTTTTCCCTGGTTATTTTGGGTTACACTTTGACATTTTGAACTCAATTTTCCCCAGTCCCCTTGACCCAAATCATGACATTTAAAGGTCCCTTAACTTTAAGAAAACATGTTTAAGTAATTTTAACATACAAACAATGTTTTGTGTACTGCACTCATGAGTTTATAAAGTTTGCTCTTCACACATCAAAGCAGGAAGTATTTATGACAAAGGAGAGTGCAAATCTTGGCCCAATTTCATTGCTCTGCTTACCACCGAATTCTGCGCTTATGGTCACCATTTTCCACCTAGAGGGTTAGCACGAAATATCTGTGCTAGCTCCTTAAGCTTGATGTTTAGTGAAGTGTGCGCGTGCGCAACTGAAAATTTCTTGCTAACCTGTGAAATACACTTACATTATTGAAGTAAGGGCCGGGTTGGCGTAGTGGTATCTTTCCTCGCCTTCCACCTCTAGGACCTCAGTTCAAATCCCGCTGGGGCACCTATGTGGATTGGGTTTTCAGTCCCTACCTGACTGCGTGGGCTTTCCCTGGAATAATTCTCTGGGGTTTTCCTCCCACATCTAAAACTGAAACTTCTTTCCTTGTCTTCTCCCAATTGGGTTCTTGACTACTACAGTGATTAAGTTCGCTTGTCTGAGAGTCCTTACATCAGTGCCCTGGTCATTGGGCCAATAACATTCCTTTAATCTTTCTCAGCTCCCTGGGGAGTATACAGCCCTGAGCTGCCGTGGCGCTCCAAAAGCTTTTTATACACAATATCAACCTCTACCCTCGCAGGTACCCATTTATACCCCTGGGTGAAGAAAAGAAATTATAGTAAAGTATCTTGCTCAAGGATACAAGTGTCGAACCCACACCCCGATGACTTGACCACCAGAACTTGAATTCGATGCTCTAAACCGCTCAGCCACTTGACAACAACTGTTCAAACTTTATTTTTGCCTCTGTCGATAATGACGGTATAATTTCCTGAGTCGTCAATAACTAGGAGATGTGTTGCAGCAATTTATTAAATTGTAGCCATCTTGTTTGGGGGTGTTTTTTCTCCCTCTATTTATCTCAAAATAGGCAAACTGAGACTTCAATAAAAAATGTTTCAATGATTTAATAATTGCATTGGGATAAAACAATATTGAGCCCAAATTTTCACAGGTTTGTTATTTTATGAATATGATGGGATACACCAAGTGAGGATACTGGTCCTTGACAACTACCCTACCAAAAGTATACCCTGCCTTTAAGGAAGGCCGTGCTCTTCAAGTAACTTATTTCCAAACTGTTCTTTTGTTTATTGCTATTTAGTGGAGTGTGACGGTCGCCAGTATTACAGAAATACCCCCAGTAGCTCTTCTTCCAAATGCAGTGGTGCAGAAGAAAGTACTCAAGCCACTTAGAATACAAGCAGGAGGTACAATCCTGGTGAGTACAAGATATACCATTGTGGGCCCAAGTTCATGGCTCTGCTTACTGCCGAGTTTTGCGCTTGCGATCATCATTTTTCGCTTACAGGGCAAGCGCCGAATTTCTGCGCTAGCTGTGTAAGCGAATAATGCCTAGTAACATGGGGTACACACGTGTACAAGCAAAATTTCCCTGCTAACCTGTGAAATATGATTGACGTAATCGCTGATTCTTTGCTTGCGGTAAGCAGAGCCATGAATTTGGGCCCAGTGTACGTTCAGTGGACACATTAATGTCCGTGCCCCCCCCCTTTGAAATCTGGACTTTGGGGATAAAAAATTACCAGAGTAAAATGTTACATTTTATTATTAGCATTAATGTGATAATTTCAATGTTTCGAAAGCTATTTTTCCATTTACACACAGACAATGTATTTTTTTTTTACACTAATGCCAGATTATTTTATAAAACAAATTATAAATGGCATAATAAGAGTGCTGTGAAGGGGCTTGCTTAACAGAAATGCAAACGAAAACTACAGTTTTAATTTGCCAGAAGTGCCCCCCTAGATAAAATGGTGCTCCCCCTTATACCCCCCCCCCTAAAGTTTTAACAAAACTGCGCTGCGGTGAATGCCATCCACTGGGATTCCCAATACCTCTCAGCTGGTTGTCCTGAATTACTGAATTTGCTTAAGTCCTTTCATTTCCTTTTGGGCCAGAGCTGCTGCCTGTCATTCATCATTAATAGATAAAGTGCAGGAGTGTATGGCTGTTGAGCCCGGCTGCCATTTTCAGTCTTGTCCATGTTGTGCAAACTCTTTAAAGGCATCATACTTGTTTGGCCTATTGTTTATTTCAAACCTATATAGTTGTAGATATATACCATAAAACTAACCTGTGAAAATTTCATTTCAAAAGGTGGTAGCGTTTTTGAGATATTGCCGAAAATCTGGAGCGGTAAGAATAATCTGCATTGGAATACACACTCTTAGAAGCGTTACGCGTAACGCTTCTCAGCTTAAAATGTTTTGGGGGATAAAAGGTGAAATATTTTTCCATAACTGCAGTACTTCTAGGTGAAAAGTTTCTCAAAATTCATTATACATGTACTTTCCAAAGCTGCTGTACTTCTTACCATGTAACTTTTTATTGCCATTAATTATCAGAGTCATTACCAAACGTGTACAATGCCTTTAACAGTGTTTTGTTTTATTCTCACCATTCCACAGGCCGGTAAGTTGGCTGTTGAGCGCGGCTGGGCAATCAACATTGGTGGAGGCTTCCATCATTGCTCCAGTGAGAGGGGCGGCGGTTTCTGTGCTTATGCTGACATCACGTTAGCCATCAAGGTCAGTATACATTCTTCAATTTTTCAGTATTTCTGACTGCGTGAGGGCATGTGGGAACCAAGTTTACAAGAGGCAAAACAAGTAAAACAAACTGGGTTTTTTCACTGTTGTTATTGTTATTGTTATTATTATTTCTTTGGCCACTGGTACAAGAAAACAACATACAAGCAGTCAAAATAAGATAAAACTGTAATATTGTTATGCAAGGAAATTTGCTTGTTGAAGCGCCTTCATGTGGTCAAAAATACAGTCAATTCAATGTAGTTCTTTATTTCATCACAGTTTACAAAGTATCACCTTAGCATCCCCCATAGGGTTGATCCCTCTCCTGCCACTTCCCAGGTTGTATCGCAAACTTGGGTGTGATCCCTGGTAATACTGCAGTTACAGGGTGAATGACTTCTGACTGGCATCCCCGAACAAAGATACTGACTAAATAGGGAGACTGATAACATAGGGCTATATAGCACAGTTAGTAGAGTGCCAGCATTACTCTGGAGGTCGCAGGTTCAAGTCCCTCTCTAGTCAACCCAAAACTATATTGCACATGGAAGTTTAAAAATACATCGTTTTTATCAATTTCCATAATTAAAGGGTGTTTGTAACATTGGTAAGAGTAAAAATATAAATGTTCACAGATTCACACATAACTTACGTGGTATAAAGATGGTTTTAAAGGGAAACTTCCTCTGAAATATTTTGCTTTAAATGCTATAGTTTTTGAAAAATGAGTAAAACAATTAGTTTCGATCTCATGAGTCAAAAACTTGATGTTTAAAAACAGTGAAAACACGGTTTTTCCCCACTTTTTTTTCTGGTGATTGCAGTGACCGATTGAGCTTAAACTTTCACTGGTTTGTGATTTCATATATATGTTGGGATACACCAAGGGAGGATACTGGTCTTTGACAACTACCAAAAGTATCAACTGCCTTTAAGTAGGGAGCAATAGGTACTAATTCAAAGCTAGTTAAACAGAGGAATAGCACTTTAAAAAGATAGTTTGAAGTGGTTTATGGCAGTAGAAAGAGAACGATACTTTCCTAATGGGAGAATGTGAAGGAAAGAGTGAAGGGAATTGGTTGGTTCTTTATTCATGGAATACATTTCACTCTTTTCAAAATTAAGTGCATAAGTAGCAATTTTTTTATTTATATTGAGTTTTGAAAGACATTTTCAGAGCTCTTTCACACTAAAAAAGTATATATGAAAATTCTTTTTCTGCATGTTTTTGAAAGCTTGAAAAGTATGTTTTTACCCCCATGTTAGTAGCTTATAAAAGTCGCCCTTTCTCTGTTTTCAGTTCCTTTTGGAGCTGGGCCTTGCTAAGAAGGTGATGATAGTTGATCTAGTGGCCCATCAAGGCAATTAAATACATTTTCAGAGCTCTTTCACACAAAAAAGTATATATGAAAAGTATTTTTCTGCATGTTTTTGAAAGCTTGTATGGTTTTAGCCCCATTTTTGTAGTCTATAAAAGTCGCCCTTTCTCTGTTTTCAGTTCCTTTTGGAGCTCGGCCTTGCTAAGAAGGTGATGATAGTTGATCTAGATGCCCATCAAGGCAATGGTCATGAGAGAGACTTCATGAACATGCAGGATACAGTATACATCCTGGATATGTTTAATAGAAACATCTACCCACATGATGGGTTTGCAAAACGTAAGTTTAGAATATTATAAATGTTTAACCCGTTTCATTACAAGTCCAAAAATCATTGAGATCGGTCTATAACTGTCAAAGTTCTTTGTCAAACCTTATAATATGGCCATATCCGAATTGGCGGCTACGGCTACGGCTACGACTGTTGCTAAGGGTGTTGCTAAGGACGTACTATACTTCAGTGCATGGTGATGCGGAAATCTAGCCGTAGCAATAGCTGTAGCCGCAAATTCAGACACGGCCTATTTCTCCTAGCGCATGATCCTGGTCAGTGGAAGAAAGCAAAAATTGCGTATGAAACTATCATGTGAACATTTTGAATTTTGATGAATCTGTATTACTTAATTTTCAGGAGGAATAAGAAGGAAAGTTGAGCTAGATTTTCACACAGAAAATGGTCCATTCCTGAGAGCTGTTGAAAAGTATGTAATATTTTAAAATGCTTTAATATGGAAAAGTGTTCGGGCAAAAGTGTGCATGTGTGTGAAAGGGTGATCTGGTTGGTTTAGGGATAGTTTCACCTCTGTGGACCTCGGTTCAAATCCCATCTTGGACTGAACCTTGGCATGTAGGTTGGGTTTTCAGTCCCTACCTGGTTGCGTGGGTTTTCCTCTCACATCTAAAACTGAAAAATTCTTCATAGTCTTGTATATAATTCATACTTCTATTTCAAAAGAAGAAGAATAAATTTGAACTGCCTCTAGCCACCAGGCTAGCTTGGTGGTCTAGTGGTAAGAAATCTGCTCTAGCATGACAAAGTATGTGGGTTGAATCCCACCCGAATGATGTGCCTGTGGGTTATTAAAAAAACAAAATGTCATTTGTAAGCAAAGGATTAAGAAAATGCAGTGTAAACAGGATCTCTGTTTCGCCATGCTTGCTGGAAACTTTCTTTACACGCGTTTAGCATGTGGGTCTGAAAACGAACAGTTGAACAAAAATACTATGTCTGTTTTCCACGCATAGCGTGCCTTGTCACACATTAAGCCAAAATTATCGTGGTCAATAATTTTCACAATTTTACACCAAAATTGTGTTGAGCCTGCCGAACTTGCTGTAGAGTTGAGCCTGTCGAACTTGCTGTTGGCTAGTTTATTCAACTGATTTTTTTCGTTTCAGTACCTTTTCTCAATACATTGTATTACATCGTTTTCTCGTTCTCTTCAGTACCCCATTCTATACGTGTACAATGTATAGGACTTACTGTGCCAAGGGTTAAAAACCAGAGATAAAACTCTTTGAGCTAAAAGACTCTGGAAAACCTTGTGGCCTACTTTCTGTTACAAATTTAGCTAAATGGAAATAATATACACTTTACAAATAATTTTAATGCAAATAAATCTACAAATAATTTTAATATATTTTTTTTAAAAGTAATTCTTTCTTAAATTATTGTAATTATATTTAGATCCTTTGTCTGCTTTTCTTTTGTCTCCAAATATAAAAGTTTTCATCTTTAAGCTTTAAAGACCATGAATAATTTCGTCCCCTAAAAATAAGCTATAAAACAAACATTTTACAGTTTGTAATATCTTCTGAAACCGTTTTCCAATCTCTGCCTGATTTATATCATCTTATTAAATTTCTTAAACGTCAATCATGTATTCCTTCAATTTTAAAACTAAACCGTCCCAGCAGAACGGTGTTCGCGGGTCTTTTTTCACTACTGGTGCACTATTTTGCCTCTTAGATGCTTCTATTAAATTAATTACATTATTATTGTCCGTTGGGTCCGTAGCTCCCTGGATCTTGTGTGCCCATTTAATCCCGTAAACTGCAGCCTGGATTACCCCTGTAGAGCAGCCGGAGTCCATAAGATGTGTCAGGTACAAAGCGATGTGTACTGGCTCTGCATGCATGGCTTGTCCTCCTTCTGCCTTGATGAAATGTTCCCATCTTCTGAATGCCTCGCTCCTTGATTGGAGTAGATGGTTAGCCATACTCTTGGCTAGTGAAAGCATGTGCCCTGATGTCATTCTCGTGGGGATTACATCTCGAACAACCGTTTGTCTGAGGCCTAAATCTGTAACAAGAGCAACTCAGAATGTTATATTCACGGCTATCATGTTAAAATTACTGGCTTTGCTGCCAAATATGCCATTGTTGCCTCTACCTTTATGTAACACATTTGCGTGAAGGATTTTGTAATCCGACACGAATGGCCTGAAAGTATTACCATTGTGGATTTTGGGCCAAAATGCTGCTGATTTCCAGAAAGGAATAATTAGCGTTCCTTTTGCTTTTTCTTTGACGAGTTTATCTACTGTTCTACTGATAAGCCTAGGAGGGGGCACCCACCAGTTGCAATCTGCACCCCATGGTTGCATGAAAGCGTCAATACCCGATGTACCTGGGCACCACCATTTAGAAATAAACCTCTCACACTGATTGTTGTAATCGGCTGCGAACCTATCAGTGGTATAAGGTCCCCATGCCTTGTGTAATCGGCTAAATATTGTTCTATCTACCATCCAGTCGTCACTGTCTGAATACCTGCTTAGCACATCAGCTAGTTGATTTCTTTCCCGTGGTATCCAAATTGGAACTACAGTTATACTGCATCCTTCACAAACTTTATATATCTCTATTGCTTTGGTTTGCAATTCGGGTTTCTTGCTCCCCTTTTCAATGATACCAACAACATTCTTGTTGTCTGTGTGCCATTGCACACATTGCCCTTCCAGGCTGTTCTTAAGGGAATGCAATGTTCTATTCACTGCCTCAAGTTCCCTCCATGTGGAACTCTTTCCACTTTCTGATTGCGACCAGGTTCCTGTAACCTCTGACCCTTCCTGCTCTTCTATGAAACCTCCATAACCTACGCCTGATGCGTCTGAATAAATATTGTGAGCAAACTGGAAAGTTTCCTGCAAAGGTCTGCCATTAAAGGTCTTGATTTGGCTTCGCCAGAATCTTAATTCCTCCTTTGCCCCATTACTGACAAGCACTTGAGCATTCCAACTGGCTTTACTGTTTATGCAATTGAACATCTCTCTACTTTTAAGTTGTATAACTTTACCCATTGCGGCCTGCATGGATATTATTTGTCCTGCTACTCCTGCTAATTCTCTAACTGGAACTATCCTGCTTTCTTTTAGCTTGTCCAACAATGACAAAACTGAGTTCAACGTCTTTTGTACTCTTTTGTCTGTAACATGCACCTTGCCTACTTCCATATCCCAATCTAGTCCTAACCATGTTAGCCTAGTTTGGGGTTTCCATTCGCACTTTGCTTCTGCCAGTAAGAACCCCAAATCTTCTAAATCTTGCTTTGTTGCTGTACTCATTATTTCTGCTGCATGAAAATCATTGGCTCCCCCAAAACCGTCATCAAGAAACATAATTATATTGTAACCTTTGGACCTCCAATGCTTCACGAATGCCCTCGTCAGTTTTGTAAACAAGTAAGCAGCTGTTGAAATACCGAATGGTAAAACATTGAAGATGAAATACCTCCGTCCCTCTTCAAAATCCCATGCAAAACCTAAATATTTTCTGTGGCGCTGGTGGATCTCCACATGGTGGTAGGCTGATTTTAAATCGAAGCCAAATACATAATCACCCTGTTTGAACGTGACCTTGGCCGTACAGGCCTCCTCGTACTTGAATTTGTACTTGTACAGGTGTGGATTAACATGTCTACAATGTAACACTAACCGGAGCTTGGAATTCTTATCCGACTCTGTTAAAGGATTAACCACCTCTGGTTTAACTTTCACTTATGAAATGCATCCTTTGGTTTCGAGCTTAAGTAACTCACTTTCAACAAAGCCTTTGTGTTCTCTAGCCAACCTATTGTTTTCTAATTCTGCTGAAACTGGAGGACTGTAAAGTGGTAGCATATATCTTTCCTTTATGATATTTAACAATACTTGGTTTGTACCAATGCTTTCCCATTTTCCCACTGCCTTTTTTTAGCCTTCCTACCGGCGTAATGCCTTCTGTATAGCTACTTGTCTTACTGCTAGATAATACACTATTTCCTTTGTGTGTTTCTCCCTTTGTACAACTGGATTTGGTAAGATAACTTATCTTAGTTTGCCCTTCTGGCATCTGCAAACTCCTGCACTCCGCACGCCAGTGGCCCGCTTTGCCACAGGAGAAACATGCTCCGGGCTTTCTCGCCGGACCAATGTTCGCTGCTCCTCCTTGGGTCGCTGTTGATGGGTTAGGTTGCGTCGGTCGGCTGTAGGGGTACTGTCTTTTGGTATGTGTAAGCTTTTTGCTTTGCTTCATCTTCCTCTGCGCTCTGGTCTCCGCTTTCCACATCTTCTTCTCGTCTTCGGAGTCATCTGCGATGGTACTGGCTTCGTATTCTGTGACAGTTTTCCAGCCTAGCTCTGAATTGTCTGCCATCTTTATCAGTTTTTGCCTGTATTCTATCAACTGCATACTTTCTCCTATCTTTTCTTGGGCACTTGTGGTTGCTCGGCAGACCTGGATGTTGTTTTTTAAAAAGGCGTCAGCTTCCTTTAGCTTTTGTTGCACCTTTGTGTTGGCCTTGAATTGTTCTTCGTTGCCCTTCTTTTTGAAATTATATTTGTCGTTGTTGATTTGCTAAATTTTTGCGACTTGAACCTCGCTCAGCATTTGTTGATTTTCATTCATTTGTTGGTTGAAGCAATTGATCTTGACGGTCATAAGCTCGTCTAATTTGTTAACCAACTGCGCCTGTGATTCCTTGACTTGCTCCTGGCCTAAATTTCTGAGCATAACTGATGTGTCCGATGTCGCCATTGCGGAAAGGAATGAAAACTAAACTGTCCCAGCAGAACGGTGTTCGCGGGCTAGAATGATCCCAAACCCATTCTCTTACTGGGTTGTGGTGCCTTTAGGAATGCGCCACGCCTTGGGCTACATTCCTAGCCCAACTTGGGCTATGCATACCAAATTCTTTACAAGCGTACCCGCTTGCTAGTGCCCAACAGACAATATTTTCCTGCTATACCCTGTAACGCAGGAAAATACATTTAATCAAATTCTCCAACGTAAAAAGAAAAATACAAAATGTTTTTGGATTTGTTTTGCTCGCAAAACTTATGCCAAAGTATATAGAGGGGCCTATACTTTGTCCTATATAGACCTGGCGCATGTTACTGTGATTGCGAAACAAATTCTGGCGCGCATCCAACGTGAACGGAAACGGTTATTGTATCTGTAACTGTATCCGTATCTGTAGTTTGCGAAACCTCTCTATTATAAAAGAAGAATAACATAGTTGTGCCCTTAAAAATTGAAAATCACATTTTCTTTTACCCAGCGTATAATTCTTAATTTGTGAGATTGTAAAATTCAGTATATTTCTTTTCAGCCAAAACAAGGATGCTGTAAACAGTCGAAGAAAAAAGAAAACAAATTTTCAATTTTCTTGATGAAACACGTACAAGATTTGTAAAGTTGAGAGATTTAACTTAAATCTTGTCATCATATTCTGCTGGATATTATTTTGTATTTGCCCTTTACCGATGTGAGCACTGTATACTCTTTCCCGAGTTTTGTATAAAAAAAAACCAAGGCATATTACACGGGTGGGACAGCATTGATTAAACAGTGCTTAAAGGTATCGTACACGTTTGGACTCAAAACAAATATTAGCATAAAAACTTACTTGGTAATAAGCAACGGAGAGCTGTTGATAGTATAAAACATTGTAGGAAACGACTCCCTCTGAAGTAACGTAGTTTTTGAGAAAGAGGTAATTTCTCACTAAAATAATAAAAACTTCTTGCAAGAAGTTTTTATTCCTATCTGAAAGCTCACAAATTTGTACAACAAGGGTGTTTTTTCTTTCATCATTTTCTTGCAACTTCGATGACCAATTGAGCCCAAATTTTCACAGGCTTGTTATTTTATGCATATGTTGGGATACACCAAGTGAGAGCATTGGTCTTTGACAATTTCCAAACGTGTTCAGTGCCTTTAATGCACATCAGTGTCCAGGCAAAAACCAAATAATATTCTTTATCCCCGATGCAAAATTAACATAACATATATGTTCTGCTGATAAGTTAAAATTACAATTTTGTTATGGTAGTTACAAGCAGCCAGGTTCTATTTTCTGATAGCACTAGCTCCTGAGAAGTTGTGTCCGAAATTCATTGAAATTCAATGTTCATTGGACTCGCAAATAACTCTATCTTTATTCTTGATGCAGACATTTGAAACAAGCTTTAGAGGAATTTCTGCCCGATCTAATTGTGTACAATGCTGGTACTGACATACTAGAAGGAGATCCATTGGGTGCATTATCCATTACACCAGAGGTAAGAAAACCACCAGACGCTTATTGTTTTTTAGTCATTTCCATAAGAATTGGAAAAACAAGAAATAATTACTACTATTGTAATTTGGAACAACTTTTTCGGAGGCTGTAATTGGTTGGTTGACATTTGTGGAAGTAACAGACCTTTTTTTTCCAACAGAAAGCAATACAAACTATCTCTGTAGGTTATGTGGTTTATAGTTTTAAGTGATGAATGGTATAATTTGGACTAGGTTAATTCACACAAAATTTAAGAAATTTCTTACTTGAGTTACATACATGTATACTGGAAACAAGTCTTAACAATTAGGGGTTTTTTTTTTTTAATGATTTTGTGATTCGAAAACGTTGCATTTTGTTACCATTACAAAATGTCACAGATTTAAATCACAAAAGTCATTCGGAAAACCAAGCTCCATGACAAAACCAGGCTTGATCTACTTCCTGCCTAATCTCAAAACCAGGTTTATTTGCTCATCAAATAACACCTAATTAGGCCTAAGTATTTCTCAGCATATAAAATTGATATCAAGTGTGTTGTTTATGTTGTCTTCACTTTTAATGCCATTTCACACTGGTTTCCAAAACAATACCTGATTTTGGTATGGGGCATCACATATTTCTGATGTGATCAATGTAACAGTTTGAATTGATCATATCTTTTACCATATGAGGTGGCTTTCAACTGCAAATTTCCTTGCCTCACAATTACAGTTTTATCTTATTTTGATTGCTTGTATTTTGTTTTCTTGTACCAATGGCTAAATAAATAACAAATAATAATAGCAATGAGAAAAGCATTCGTTTTACTTGTTTCGTATAATGTAAATTTTGTCTGCAGATGCCCTCCAGGAATTGCCCAACAGACTTCCAATTACCAAACGTATACAGACCCCTTCAACTCAACCCCTACGTCTCATGCTTTCTTGTTGCAGGGCATTGAGCAGAGAGATCAGCTGGTGTTTGAGATCGCCAGGAAGCGAAGCAAACCCATACCGATCTTAATGGTCACATCAGGTGGATACCAGAGGAACAATGCGCGGATTATAGCTGACTCCATACTTAACCTAAGACATCTCAAGCTGATTGAATGCACAAAGGCAGAGGAGTACCTTCAGGACCTTGGTGAGCTTAAAATCTTTGTCCTTTTAAAGGCACTGTACACGTTTGGTAATTACTCAAAATATATATTAGCATAAAAACTGACTTGGTAACGAGTAACAGATGGCTGTTGATGGTATAAAACATTGTGAGAAACGACTCCCTCTGAAGTAACGTAGTTTTTGAGAAAGAGGTAATTTCTCACTTAAATAATAAAAGATTTCTTGCAAGAAGCCTTTTATTCCTATCTGAAAGCACACAAATTTGTACAACAAGGGTGTTTTTTCTTTCATCATTTTCTTGCAACTTCGATGACCAATTGAGCCCAAATTTTCACAGGCTTGTTATTTTATGCATATGTTGGGATACACCAAGTGAGAACACTGGTCTTTGACAATTACCAAACGTGTTCAGTGCTTTTAAAGATACTAATAACTTGATTTATAAAGCGCCAAATTACCAAAGGATGCAAGGCGCTTCAGGAAAAAAGAGAAAGACAACAGTAATGGGGATAACCAGCTACAAGTTGGAGAACAGTTTGCAGGGTTCTCCCCATGCTCAAGTTAGCGTTATCGGGCCGATACTTGTGAATTGTGGGCTGCTACATGCGAATTGTGGGCCGATATGAGGGGGTCGTATTTTTTACCAAAATACTAGTGAAAGCAGTCAATATTTGTTTTATATCACCCCAAACATATATTGCGCCTAGATGTTTAGGTACCAAGAAGCTGCTGTTGCTATTGGCATAGTACACTGGTTGCTACGGTTGTAGTGCATTGGTTGCTCTGGGTATAGTACATTGTTTGCTATGTGTAAAATGTGTCACGTACCTGCGGCTTTCTGGTATGATAAGACATCAAATGTGACATGCTCTAAACCAATCAAAAGGCAGAATCCTTGTAAGGGAAGTGTTATAAAACTACCCGTGTACCGTGTAGATGCATTTACGACATGATATCGTATTGCAGGCTGACATAGTTTATCTATCATTCATAAATACCCTGAACAGTTTATCCATTCTGATTGGTTGAGAGGAGATCACATGGCCATGCTTAAACGTGCGTTATAAACACGCGCAAGCTGACGCAGGCGCTAATTTACGCGTAAGGCAATCAATACATACTGTTAGCATGGAGCTATAAAAAGGACGCTCCATGCTGTTAGTATGCGCACTTTTGCAAAACTGTTGAGCGTCGCTTGCACTTTGACCCTTGGCGAAACAGAGCCTGAGGACAGAACAGGAAATGAAAATGTACAGAAAAGTTTTACAGATTTTCTAACATTATTACGCTATTTAACAAAAAGGGCATTTATGAATTGGAATAAAAGAGTAGTGACTATGGTCTTAACCAGCCCTTAAAACCTTGCAGGGTCGTGGTCATAAAATCGGCTCAGTCCTTTATCGCACGGCCATGATCCTGTCAGTTTCAAATGGCCGTTTAAGACCTCATCGCCTACCCTTTTATTCCCTTATTCAATACCAGGTGATTGATATTGAATGGTCAGACAATACAGTAGGAAGGTTTAAATAATTGTTTTACCAATAATTTTCCATGTCTTTACTTTCATATCATAGCTGCCTCATCTCCAGATGACTCAACAGACGCAACGTCAAGCACCAACCCGTCCAGAAGTTGGGGCTCATTCTTCACCAAGAAATTCAAAAAGTAAAAAAATACCTATATAATTGATTATATCCACGATATTTTTGGGCTGTTTAAAACCCTCCAACTCTAACTACAGTCTTACAATTCTAACCTCCTTATTGAGCCCATAATCCAATCGATCTTTCTCACATGCTGTGCCATGCTTATGGAACAAATTGCCATCACTTGTGAAATCATCTGTTTCTTTAACCCAATTTAAAAAAAACTAAAGACTCATCTTTTCAATCAAGTATTTGAGTAATAGTATGGGGTTTTTTTTTCCTGTGTTTTTTCATTTGTATTTCTTTACTACATGTATTGTATTCCGGATTTTCTAAGCTTAAGTTTCCATTTTGTGGACACAATACTATGACACTAATAGGTTTCAGTAGATTTGTCTGTATACACCCAAATCAAACAGTGCACTCCTATAGTGTCCACCATATCTCAAAAAGGCTAATGTGTGATGTGCACTCTAAAACATCAGAGTTGTTTGGTTCCCGCTGTTAGGTCCTTTTTAGTTTTTTTACTCTGAAAGTCTCATGCAGATTCCATCTTCCGGAGGTCTTTCGTGTCTTCCAACTTCTAGTTAACCTTTTGGGAACTTTGTATAAGTTAACATGTGAAAGAAACAAAATCACTTACTTTCTTGGCTCCTCATGTATGAATATGCATGATCAGAGATTCGCATAGTCAATATAGACTGTGCAAGTCTCGCGCGTATCGGAACGAGAAAACACGTCATACGAAGAACTTTGTTTTTTTCTAAAAATCAAATCTTTGTTTTAAATTATATCTAATGACAAACTCTGAACAACAAAAATACTCATTACATGTTTATATAATCAGTTTTAGTTTTTATAATAAATACACAAATAATGTGTTAATTATTATTGAAACAAAATTAAAACTCTGGGACAAGGATGCTTATTTGATCTTAACTTTTCAGAAACCTCTTACGCGGATTCGCGAAGGTCACACGGGCGTAAAATTAACGCTTGACGCAGATTTTAGAGGACGCTGACGCCTCAACAATCATAGACTGCTATAAAAAGGCTTCGCGTTGCAATTACAGCATCTGGCGATTATCATCGCGCATCCAAAACAAGCGTTTGCATGAGTTTTGTGATCGGAGGTGAGCACAAAATTCTTAGTTTTTTGCAGTAACCGGAAGCTGAGGTCAAGTTTAATTATCGGGTTTTCTTTGTTATATTGTTGAATTGATTTTACTTTCATATTTTTTATTACTAAGTATTACATTCCCAACGATATATTTACTTTTCATGGTCATTAACCACGTTAAACTAAAATAATTGACAAAACAAAATCTTGCCCACGTAAATCTCCATATGGTTGGGACCACAATGGTCCCGGAAGTTCAAATATGCGCGAGACTTGCACAGTCTATAGCCAAAAAGTGGCTATCAGCTGTTAAGCAGGAAGTTCTGCTGAGCAAATTTCTTTGCTAAGCAAGAAATGAGTGGGGTACCAGTCACAGCAATGGTAACTGTATAGTATTCCGGCTTGAGACCTATTTTTGCTAAGCAGGAGTTTTTGTGCTTAGCAAGTTTTTGTGCTTACAGGCTTTATGAAATTGAATTGGACCCTGGTCCAGTATCTTAGTGGAAGTGATATCCAAACTATGGGCCAATTGGTGACTAGCATGTTTAAGAATTTAACTGATGTGATTATTGCATCGGATAATAAAAGAAAAATATGACTTTATGTGTTTTGCCCTACAACGATTTATGTTAAGTTCTGCGAAAGTACACTGCGCTTAAAATCAGTTAAACCGTTTGGAGTACCCATTGCTAATTTCATGTATATTGTTCACTGTAGAGGATTTGTGGCGTGTCATGGCCGAGCGGTTAAGAGACTCAACTCTGGTGTTTCTGATCAGCAGAGTGTGGGTTCGAACTCCGGTCAATGCACTTGTGTCCTGAAGCAAGATGCTTTATCATAATTGCTTTGTCCTTTGGATGGGACGTTAAGCCTTTCTTGTGTTGTGTAATGCACTTAAAAGAACCCAGTTACACTTATCGCTGAGAGAAGGAGTTTGCCCTGGTGTTTCTGGCAGTGGCTGCTGAATGCGCCGCAGCACCTTGTAAACCCTATAAGGTGCTACATAAATTGGTCTCACAATTCAGAAAAACACCAACAAACCTGTCTGAAAATGTTTCTGTTTGTTCAAGCACCTTAAGTTCCTTATTGGTAGATACGTGTGCTACATAAGATTATATATTATACTATTTATTATTATTCAAGCTGGTTTGTCACCAGGTGAGCTTGGTGGTGCAGCTGTTCAGACATCTGCTCTTGAACGGGGAAGGTCCTGGGTTCCAATCCATCTAAAGTACTTGTGGATTTTTTGTTTTCCCCTTGAGGACTCATAAAGCACTCAGTACATGTATACAGTGGATCATATATTGGCGTAGGGCAAAAACTAAAAGCCTTATGTTTTTAGAGTTAAAAGTTTCTTCCATGGGGCAATTTGAAACTTATTTTGACGTTTTTCTTCCAAACCCAGATTTTCATCAGCAGTAAAAAGTGCTTGAATATTTAGATATAATGGCACACAGATCTTGATGTTTTGAAATCAAGGTTGCTGCTACATCTTAAACAAGCCAGGGCTCGATTTCACAAAGCACTAAGATTCATCTTAAGATGAGTTGACAGTACAGACTGTGCAAGTCTCGCGCGTATCGAAAAAGAGAAAACAACTCGATTGAAGGCTATATTTTTATATTAAATAAAATCTTTTTAAATTCTATTTGTACAAAATTCTTGTATACATGTATATAAAAAATACCCATAGCAATTTGTTATGAATGCAATTTCAATTTTTATATAAAACCTGTGGTCAAATCTTATTCTCAGGTTTTCTTTGTTGGTTTGTTAGATTTGTTTTACTTTCATATAATTCACGGCTGAATTTTACTTTCCCAACAATATGATATAATTTTGATAGACATAGACTACGTTAAGTATTTGAAGAAAAAGAAACGCACACACGTAAAACTCATGGCTCGGAAGTTTGAATAAGCATGAGACTTGCACAGTCTATTGCCATTGTGGGCATATGGGGACTCCCTGGTAAAGGGTGGGGGGGTAGGACAGAGGGGTTGATTTGCCCAAAATTGTACACAGATAAAAAACTAATTTCTAATACGGGAGAATTTTTATTTATTTATTGCTCTCTCTGTCAAATTTGTTTCTTCTTCTTGTGCTCGAATTTTCCTCACTGTTTTGCCCGGAATTAGAGGGCAGTTGTTCCCCCCCCCCCCCCCCCCCCGGGTCGTACCCATATGGATGGGTGTATGGGGACTCCTTGGTTGAGGGGGGCAGAGGGGTTGATTTGCCCGAAATTTTAAACAGACAAAAACTTGTGACATCACACTTTGCTAAGCATTTAAGATTGATACACAGGGGCCATTCAGAATAGTCAATGTTAAAAAAATTGTACTTTAGTTTTTGTTTAAACAAATTACATATATTAACAAACGAAAAAGCTGGCCAAGATCGTCAATTTCATTCCTGATTAAACTACAAAGTTGTTTGTTTAAGCCAGTAAAAGCCATTGAAAACTGCTGATGATAGAGACCTTTGATCTAAATTATCTGGTTCATTTGTGGCATTACTTTGTTCTTCAGTGTATAGATTATACATTGACTATTCTGAATGGCCCCTGAAGCTTAATCTTAGCTCTTTATGAAATCAAGCTCAGGACTCATTGATGCAATATTATTAGAAAGGCTTCTTCCCCTAAAAGAAGCCAGTTAAGCAAGTTTCTTCTGAAATTTTAAGATTGGAGTTTGCCCAGTAAAGAAAGAAATGGACATTAGATTACTCAAGCCTACAAAGGATTCACATCATTCTTGCCACAATTCTAAAGTAAAACTTTCATCGCACAACTTGAAACTGTTAATATTTATTTCCATACAAAATGTAAATACTGAATGTGCAAATTTAACCTGACTGCTGTAATGTAGTTTATAAATGTAATTAATGAGTATTGAGTACAGTATATATTAACATTGCATGATGACTTACTTTTTTATATGTTGTGATATTTTGTACTGTATTTGTTTACATGTAACTGTAATCTAAGTATTGGAGGTTAAATTGTCTTTCTTATCACGTGTACATGTGCTTTGCATACAATTTCTTAAGATCATCTTAAGATCATAATGTTAGACCACTTTATTATCAAGTACTTTCAAGTATTACAGTATTTACTTTTCATCATAGGGAAAGACAGCTTCATTTATGTAAACCAATTTTCTTTCGAACAGTTGCAATCCAAAGACTCCAAGAGTAATAGACTTTATGCATGTGACATCATTTGAGTAGGGCGCCCTCTTATGTGCAGCGCGTATAAATTTGTGCATTCCCATTGATTTATCATCGCTTTACTTCTAAAGATGGCGGCTTGATGACGTCAGTGCATAAGATCTATTGTTTTAGATCTCCAAACCAAACAACGTATTGTCTGTCTACCAGAACTAATTTATTCTACAACTTGTGGTGCTATGCTTTTACCTCAATACAAGTAATCAATGCTTTGTGATAAGTGTTTCTTTGTTATAAGTATTCTAAATGGTAGACCAAATTTCAAAGTTACAAAAAATATATTTAATGAACATGTGTTGATGACCAAAGAAAGATTTTGAGATGCTCAATGGCTGAAGACTTTTAGGTTTCAAATTTACATTACAACAGGCATGATATTTGTCCTACTTTTATCTGATTTCTGATTATTTAGCCCTCAGAAAATCAGCAATTTGTTTACTAAATAGCTGCAAAGTCTATAAAAACCTTCACCTTACGTATATGAATGCAAGTGGCTAAGAGCACCGGACTCTGGTGTTTCTGATCTGCAGAGTGTGGGTTCGAGTCCCGGACATGACACTTATGTCCTTAAGAAAGACACTTGACCATTATTGCTTTGTCCTTTGGATGGGACGTAAAACCGTAGATCCCATGTGTTGTATTAAAAGCTGTCAATACACGTAAAAGAACCCAGTACACTTATCACTAAGAGAACTAAGAGAAAGGGTTCGCCCTTGTGTTTCTCACTGGCATCCAATGCGCCTATGCCTCATCTAGATGCTGAACAGGCTTTGATGAGAATTATCGTAGAAGTAGAAGTCGGCCCTTGTACTTGAAAACATTTTCCCATTTTTTTTCCATGGTTCAAATATCGTGCCTGATAATGTGAGAACAAAATGAAAGATATCGACCTAACAGATTCCTTGCAAACTGCACCACAGTTCAAGTCATACAATGGCATCATTGGGGGATTAGGGATACAGTATTTAATAAACGCTGGCTCAAAGATCAGGGCCCAATTTCATGGCTCTACTTACTGTAAGCAAAGAATTGGCGCTTATGGAAGCAGGGAATTCCTCGCCTACGTCAAGTGTATTTATCAAGTTAGCAAGGAATTTTTGTTACTAGGCATTCTTCGCCTATATGTACACAGCTAGCGTAGAAATTCGGCGCTTGCCCTGTAAGTAAAGAATGGTGATCGCAAGCACAGAATGGCCATCGCAAGCGAAGAATGGTGATCGCAAGCGCAGAATTCGGCGGTAAGCGGAGCTATGAAATTGGGCCCTGACTGGCTTATGCTCAATATTTCAACTAGTGTGCTTTTGTTGTCTTTAGGAGACTGATATAATGTAGAGTGAGATCCGCACCATATCTTTACCAGTACATGTAATTTGACTCCCAAAGTGGCAGACCATGGGGAGACGACTAGCCCAGAGTGACTGTATGTGCAGAGGGTCTATCATAGCTATTTTTTATGCCACGATTATGATTGTTCTTCCACGCACCCAACTACATGTAAATTTTCAATGATACACAAAATAAGTACAATGTGTGTTACGAGTAATACACTGAAACTTGGGAAAACCTTAAGTTAGGGAACTACTAAAGCCGTCAAAATGGTCTTTAAACGGTTCAGTTGAAATTACTATAACTTTTGTATTAAAGGGAGGGTATACCTTTGGCAATTGCTCCAAAAATTTATTACCATAAAAACTTACTTGGTAAAGAGCATTGGAGAGCTGTTGATAGTGATACTATAAAACATTGTTAGAAACGACACCCTTTGAAGTAATGTAGTTTTAGAGAAGGAGGTAATTTTTCACCAACAAATTTGAATCTGAGAAAGGCTTCATCAGGCATCTGAAAGCACACAATTCTATGCAACAGGGGTGTTTTTTCCTTTCATCATTTTCTTGCAACTTCGATGACCAATTTAGCAAAATTTTTCGCTGGTTCGTTATTGTATGCATAATGTTGGGATTCACCAAATGAGGATAATGGTCTTTGACAATTACCAAAACTTTACCCTTCCTTTAACCCAATTCACCTGGTTGCACCATTTCAGGAGTTAATGTCCCTGTGTGTTGTACAGTCTAGTGCACGTTTCAGGTGATGCAGCGTTTACAATATTTTTTACATGCAACTTTTTGATCGCAAAATGGCAAGCGTGGCAGACAGTAAAGCCATGTGTTACGTTGGTGCAAAAGGTCAATACTGAACATGTGCATTTATTTCATTGAACTAATCCATGCATTTGGTACTTTCTTTTCTGGCACTGTGGTTCAATTATTTGTATTTATATTGTAAGTGCAATAATGTACTGTTCATATTTAGTTGTTAAGTTCAATTTAACGATGTGTTTTGGTGATTTTCTTTGATGAAACATTATACTTTAATGTTTAAATAACATGACACAAATAAACAAAAAAAGTCAGAGTCATTTGTATAAGTTTTTGTTGTATCTTAATGTATTTACATAGAATTAAATCATACAGTGGTAATACAATAAAGAAAAACGGACGGTTCATTTGTCAGAAAATAATTATGAAGAAGCACAATTTCAGTGAATCTGAAACATCTGGAAGCATAACTTTCTTCACTTAAATAGGGCTATACAAATTTAAAGTGGCTCATTTTCAAACAAAGTTTACAAGATTCCCCTGAACAGACTTACAATGGATATGACCTTGCTAAATGCCCACTAAATGACCAGTTATAACCGGATGAAGTGTATACACGCACACTCGGAACACAGGCATGTTAACAGGCCTAGATGTTCCATTAGTGTGCACAATGCATGGACTCACTGTGGAACGCTGGGTTTCCCCTGTACAAAGTAGAACAAAAGGTACTGGAATTCATGCTCATGTAATCGGCAATTCCAGACCTATATAATTTTGTTGTACAAATGAGGATTATAACAGATCAATAGGCTGCCACCATTGTTTATCATTGTATTTGGCATAATGGGAGGTATGTCGGAGGAGTCCGAGATTCCAGCTTACCATGGCCGACTATCGGCTGACGCTTACGGCCAATTGCGATTTACGGTGAACACATCTCATATTTTCTAGAGAACAAACAATTCTGGTGCATTTTATGAGATTTGTTGTCTTTACTTTGTTTGATCAGGTTTCAATACTTTCATTGTGACAACTATAATCTCAAAAACAAATTATTCCATAAGTTCTGAAATAAAATTATTCCTGTCCCTTAGCAAGGAAAACTTTTGGAAATCTCGGTGCTAAGTGGTTAAGATGTGAATGAATCTTAATTGCTAAGCAAAGTGTGATGTCACAAAATCACTTTAGCAATATTTGACAACCCATCTTTAACATGAATCTTGTGTTTTGTGAAATCGAGCCAAGTTATAATCAATGAAATGTACACTGTACATGTAAATGTAACCATGAAACATTGCACAAGTGTGAACTGATGTGACCTGCTCACCCAAAATTAGAGAAAACCGCATACTTAAAATGTTTGGATTCTTAAGAAGTTTTTTCCCCACTGAACTAAGTGAAAAGACAATATAAGACTTCTTAATGTACATCTACATTTGGGAACATTTGCTTGCAAATGACAAGATCAACTTCTGCTGCTCTATTTAGCTTATTGATGGGCATAAACATCCTGAGAAAGTGCGTCAGCAAAATATGTTTTTCTGTTTTAAAAAATTATAAAAAGAAAATAAACATACAGTTGACTTAACTATTTCCAGTTTGGAGAGATAGCTAATCCAAGTGTCAGTGAAACTTGACTTGTATTCAATCATGATGGAATCCAATTACATAGAATCAGAAAGTTATAATGGGAATTCAATACTTCTTATACGATGAAGTACACGTACGGCCAGGTTTTTTTAAATGCAAACCATCATAAAACGGAATTTTTGTTTAAATATCTACAAGAAGCTCTGCGTTGAATGGATTCTACCGACTTGTTGTGTTCCACTGTTGGAAGTAGGCTGCTGTTGGTCTGTTGGTGTACACTTCTTTGTCCATGTACTCAATGCTGCAGGACACAAATAAAGGAGAAATTAATTATAATGTTGCATTGTTTGGGGTCTGAATTGTCTGATGTAATTGCAAATATGAGAAATTTGAAATTTCATGACGACTGTGTGTTGACATCCAACACGGAGGCAACAAAGGCGTTTACCTCTATGCCTCTGGTCGTTGCCTTGATGCCCCTTAAAGGCAAAGTATACCTTTGATTTTTGGAACTGCTCGATTGTTTTAATCCTGTCTAAATGTAGATATAAACAATAAAACTAACCTGTGAAAATTTCATTTCAAAAGGTGGTAGCGTTTTTGAGATATCACCAAAAATCTGGAGGGATCATGTCCGCACAGGAAGAATAATCCGTAATTGGAACACACAATCGGAGAAACGTTTCATGCAGAAACTCTTCTCAGATTGAACTTTTTTAAAGTCCCTCTCTCTAAAACCTCATTCGTTAGAAGGGAATTGTCTCTCAAAATATATCATACATTATCAACAGCTGCAGTGCCTCAGGTATAACCTCCCTTTAAAGTGATCCAAGATACACAAACATTAACTAAGGAAAAACTGCCTTGCCCTTACAAGAACGAAGTATCAGGGGCCAATTTCATAGCGCTGCTTAACGGTAAGCAAATTTTTGTGCTTACTATAGCAGACAAATTTGCTTAAGCCTAAGCAAATTTCACAGGTTAGCAAGAAAATTAGGCGGCCAGATTGTGTGTTCACCATGGATTTGCATTGTTACGTCATTCATTTTCATACAGTAAGCACCGGAAGGTTAGCATGCCTTTTCGTGTGCTTACGGTTAGCAGCGCTATGAAATGGAAACTCGTGCAGTAGGGTCATTCATTTGTTTTTATGCATGTGTTCATAATATACTCCAAGATGAGTATTTAAAATGAATTTCGGCCAAATCCAAGAGGTGACCCGGAACAATTTTCAGAATATTGGTCGATTTGACACAGAATGACCCAGTAAGCACAAAATCGGCTGTTAAGCAGCTCTATGATGTGTCTTATTATCTGAATTCAATTCATTATTACAGTAGGATTTGAAATGACTAACACTAAAGCATAACTTACTTTGATTTTTGTTCTGAGCCTAGCCTAATGTTGGAATCCACCTGTTCCTTCTCAAGTCCCTTCTTGATTCTGTCTTGCTCTCTCTCCATCAGCAAGCTGTTCCTTGCATCAAATAGCCTCTGCCTCTCCCATTCCTTGTCCCTCTCTGCCTCATCCTCCTGGATGCGCTTCTTCTCCTGTCGTTGCAACTCTTGGATGCGACGGATCTCTTCCAGTTGCTCGGGGGACATTCCCTTCCAGCGGTCAGTGATCACACGATGGGGACCAAAGGCACTCTCGGCCACATCAGGATTCTCAGTGAGTACGTCCCCGTTGACATGGTTGATGATCTCGGTGAAGTTGTCGTCAAGTTCCTGTTGTTTGGCAAGGCGTGCCTTCTCAGCTTGTTCAGCAGACTGTACGATGGATACAAAAGTTGAAGGTTTAAATACATTCATCATGAAACATACAACCTTATGTCAAAAACAGAACTCCTCGGCAAAAACCAATTTTGGAATTTGCAACTCACCAGTGAATTGTTGTAATCTCTCATGGACTCATTGATAGCTCGTCTGCATTGTTCCTCGGCCGCGGCAAGGTCCATGGCCCTCTCATCAGCCTCTCTGCGATGTAGATCGTAAAGTCTGTCTGCCTCTTTCTGTCTTGCCTCCTGGAGTCTCTTCTCATCCGCCTGCCTCCTTGTCCACTCCCTCATCTGCTCCTCCATCAGCTTCTTGCGGGCTTTAGAGTTGAGATCTTCACCATCAAATTTCTGGACACCCGAGATGCCACAGCGAGGGTCATCGTCGGAGACTCTAGCAGGCTTGTCCTTTTTCTTGGCTTCTGGGTCATTAAGATCCCACTCACGTCTTGCGTCTGGTTGTTGATTTAGATCGCGGAACTCATTGAGAGCTTTATTGAGATTGCGTACATCTTGCTCTTTCCGACGAGTGAGTAGCTCTGCGATTTTGTCATTGCGAATCATATCATTTGCTGTGGAGGAAGATAAAATAAATCATGATTAAAACTAAGGAATAAATGAATAAGCGTACCGTCTAAAACAAATAGCACTGAATTCAATTGTTTGTTTTGATCACTTTTTTGTTTTCTTATTCTCTTAAATTCTTATTTTCCTTTTTCTGCAAAACAAAATAGCACTGATTTAAATTGTTTGTTTTGATCACTTTTTTGTTCTCTTATTCTCTTATTATTCTTATTTTCCTTTTTCTGCTGGGAGGGGCGAGTGGGTCTTGAGAGTATGAGACTAAGACTTACCAAAAGCTTCATGTCTATGATACTCTCTTTGCTCTTGTAGCTTTCTGTCATGAACTTGTTCTTTTACGGCTTGAACATCCACCTGTCACCAACAAAAATGCACAAAAACTAACATATTAAAAATCATGTTTTTGTTTTTAAAAATTCAACCAAATAGGCCTAATTGGTTCTAGTAATGCTACTGTTAAGTGTTTATTATTCTTTTCTTTTTTTAGCTCTCTCACTTTGCCTGCACAGTGCACTGTGCAGTTTACTGAGGTACTACTATTGTACGAATCGACTACATACTACAGTCCATGATTCATGAACAAACCATCCAACATGTCACTGCATGTTCATACTGAACTGTGTCACTAATATTTTTATTTAAAAATCATTTAAGTGTCAGTCAGTCAAACAACACTTGATATGAAACGAAGCAGTCATTTTCACTGTCACTATTAGCGGTAAAGCACAAAACATTGGCCACCACACATTAAAATAAAAACATATCTCAACGATTTTAAATTTGTCTTACCCCAATCGTGCGGACTTTCGCGTTGAAAATTCTGTTTTGCCGTTCCAACTCCATGTTTCTACGCCGCTCAATGGCGGCCGCCTCCTTCAAATCAATTGGTAAATCAAGCTTATACATCTTGATTGAAGTTTGGTGGTTTAATTCCCTAAACAGACAATGTTCAATTTATACTTTAAATATTGGACGGATCTTTAGCGAAAAACTGAGAGGACGGATTGCGTCAATCTGTTGGGCTCTGTTTGTGTGAATGAATGAAATGCACACTCTCCTGCTGACCTTATGCAGTTGTCATGGACGTTGCTATGTTCATTTCCGATAAACACCCAAACAAGTTTTGCCTCATGGCAAACGGCATGCAATTGGATACTGAACAATCGTTGTGCCGAAATTGACCAATGACAATAGAGTTTAGTGCTTTACACGCTGGCAAAACTAAAGTTGAGGTTGGTTGGTGGCGCTGTTTGAGCCGGTCCCGCTCTGCGGTCCCGGTCAGCGATTTTTTGTTTTGTAATTTTCGTCATTTTTTTGCCGTAACATTTTTTTACACAGTGCTTTGTTGTTTTGGGTTTTTTTTTAATGCATACTATTAAAATTATAGCGACAATAGCAATTTTTCCCTCCCAATTGTTTTTTTCTTTTTCTTTCTACCAGTCACTTCGCCGGGCACCCGGTAAACTCGGCACCTTGCTTGCAAACTGAACCTGGCAAACTCGGCATATGCAAATTCGGCACCCATTCCAAAACGGCCGATTTATACAAAAATTGTTCGTTAGTTTTAAAAAGGGTAGAACCAATGTTAAAATTGGCAAAATGTTGACCATGTTGTCTATAAATAATTATTGTTTGGGTCACATATAGCTAAGCGATTTGACTTCAGTACGTTTCGTACGTCTGGAATTTCTTGTGTTTTTGTTTTCTCCCGGTTTTGGTGTAGTAGGCCTAGCTACTCTCTTAATTCCTAAGATTGATAATTTCAATCTTTGAAGCGATTAAGGTTTTTTTCCAATCTATAAGATTGAATATAGTTCAATCTTCAGTCAAGATTGAACAAAAAATCAATGATCCAAATCAAGGGCGTCGATCGCTACTGAAAAGTGGGGGAGGGGGACGGGCGAGCAAGTCTTTAAAAAAAACTTCCGGAGGCATCGTATACCGAAACTTTTTGTCTATTGTCTGTATTATAGAAACGGAAATAGGCCTAAAATACCATTCTGGACAGGGGGAGCGGAAGGGGTATTGCGCAAGAAATTGCAATCGCGGTTTGGGTACACTCCATTTTAAAAAGAGGTGAAGACCATTAAAAAAGAAAAAGAAAACCATGTATACCGTTAAAATTTTCTCTTTAACAGCACTGAAAACATAACAGTATATATTGTAAGAGCATTTTCAATTGTTAAGGTGGTTGTTTTTATGTAAAATGCGTAAAAATATTATCGGCAATTTTCCGTTGGTTTATTGCAGCAGCTAACGTGTATGAATGGGTCCAGGTGGGCATTTCATTCCAAAACGTCTCCCCTAAAACGGCTACAAATTTCGACAAAATGTGAAAATTCGTATCATTCATCCTCTGATTTTTTTCTTTGAACGTAATATTTAAGGATAGATCTTTCATTTCTGAAAGTTTAAACAAAATCCCTCCGTACATCCTCTAGATATTTCACGATTTTTAGAATGTTTTTTTGAGAAAATGGTTTCTGCTATACTTGGTTTGCGTGCAAACGATCGTCCGTCAAACGGATGTCAACGGACGTGAACATTTGCCGTAGGTAATGAGGCAAAGTACACATCATAAACAGATATGTAAAACATGTCGTTTACGTTAAATGTATGTTGTTTATTAAATTATTAAATTACTGAAGCAGTTGGTACCGCAAAAAAACCCATTTACGAATGTTCTCTACAGTGTAAAGATTTGGTGAATTTACAAGATTTGAAGATAACAATACCCTCTGATAAAATGGACTCGCCCAAGCTTTTCAACGGCACGCGTGTAATTCAAATCTTGTACGATAGGCTACATGTACACACATACACATAGGGAATGTGTATACCCTGTATGTACGTGTACTATAGTAGGGTCATATCTTTGGATTCCGTGACCATTTTTTTGCTACCTTTTTTTCTTGATGGATTTGACTTCAGGAACCATTTAAAAGGAAAATAAGCTCCTATGTACCTCTGAAATGTGATAGGAACTTTTTTTATAGCGCAATATTCAAAATGGCCGCCGACGCCATCTTGAAAAACATAAATTGTAATAGCTCTGGCACCAGATGACCTAGTCGGACAAAAGAGATGTCCTTTTTCACTATATCTGGCATGACAAATCCACTGGAGTGGTAATTTTTAAGGTTTGGGGACCATCTTGACCTCTAAATCCAAGATGGCCGCCGTCGCCATCTTGAAAAACATAACTTGCATTAGCTCTGGCACCAGATGACCTAGACAGACAAAAAAGATGTCCTTTTTCACTATATCTGGCATGACAAATCCACTGGAGTGGTAATTTTAAGGTTTGGGGACCATCTTGATCTCTAAATCCAAGATGGCCGCCATCGCCATCTTGAAAAACATAGCTTTCAATAGCTCTGGCACCAGATGACCTAGACAGACAAAAGAGATGTCTTTTTCCACTATATTTGGCATGAAAAATCGACTGGAATGGTAATTGTAGAGTCTGGGGATCATCTTAACCTCCAAATCATTTGATTGAAAAATGATGGTGCTGTCCAATTCAGTGACACTCCAACACTGATGACTTGTGATAAACATAAAACAGTAAAAGTATTTTTACATGTTTTATGGGTATGGGTTAGCGTCTGGGTATTATGTTCGTATTTTGTCAAGTTGACTGGGGTGGTTGGCGAACATAAAAAGGACCAGAAGAACCGGTTGACAAATGTGTCAGGAAAATTATTATTTTTTGGGGAGACCGCGAGGATATTTGTTCGGATCCTCTTTGTTATACCAAACTGAGCAAATCGTTTAAACGACGCCCAAAGTCCAGCCCTCAGCCATCCTGCTCAAGCACTCAAGATCAGCCTTCATCGCCAGCTTCCTCCATCATCAGCGATTTCACCTGCGGACAACTCCCTCTCATCGACCAGTTGGAGAATTCACTAATCGCGTCGTTTGATGTCTGGTAAGAATTTCAAAGTGAAACCCCTGCTCCACTCACGCATCAAACTTGCCGAAAAAGACATTAACCACGTAAAACTCTTAGCGGAGCCAGTTAACATTTTAACAGCTGCTACGAGCCATATTACGCACCAAGTCACCACTTTTGGCCAATCCATAGCGTCAAACAATTCGCCGGCATACTTCCGGAACACAGCAAGGCCACCGCATCCACACAAGGGTCTCACCTCCCAACCATCCTTTACGGAGAATTGGAACAGACTCACTTCAAAGGCATCCTTGCTTCTGGTCCAGCTCACACTCGTGGAGTACAAGTTCCAGGCGGAGGAGTTGGAGACAAGACTTGACAAGGCCAAGAAAGAAGCAAGAGCACAGCTGGTACAAGACTTCAAGGGAGCGGAACTGAGAACAGCAACCCAGCTCTTCGGTTTCTTCACCCGGCCAAGACCAACCAAGGCTCGAGGAACCAAGAGAAAAAGAGAACAACCTCTTTAATAAACAAACCGGTCCTTTTCAGGACCACCACTTTTTCCAAGGAGAGATTTTCATGACTACGTTGATTTTACGTATTTATTATAATAATATAATACGGCATTCCCAAGTATATATTATTATTAATAAGCAATATAAATCAGTACTCCTCTTTGTTAAACATGACTAAACGAAGGTTTATTGAACGAGCAAACAGCTCTCAAAGAAAAGCCAACAACTTTTCTCACACGTGCGACACATCCAAACGGTTCATTGAGAATAATATTCTTGAATAATTGGCTAAAGAAAGCGAACAATTCATAACGAACCTATCCAGGGCAAACCTTTCTACAATTGAGAAAGTTGCTTTAGGAAAAGGCCTAAATTTTGTTCCCACTCCTGCCAAACCTACCCGTAAAAAACTTCTGAGTGATTTCAATATCTTCCAAAGAAGAATGAGAATTGCTTTCCTAATGCACAACAAACCTGCCAAGGCTCGACCATTCAAACCACCCTAAAAATGGCATCCAATTTCAACACAATGTGCAACACTGGAAAGTTATTTGGAAGCCACAAAATACCAATTGGATCTTATTCGATTGCACAACCAGCTCAGAAATATGACCAGACAGGAAATATCAGCCATTACCAAATTGAAACACAACCCAGATATCGTAATTAAACCTTATGACAAGGGAAGAGGCATTTTGCATAATGAACCGAACTGATTACCTAGAAGTAGGCTACAGACATTTTGAATCCGAGCACTACACAAAGCTTGACCAAGATATCACACAACAGACCACCACAATGGTCCACAACCTACTCATAAAAATATGCATAAAGGCAAACACATCAATAAACACACCCTGGCTTATCTTGATTCACTCTCGCAACCAGGCAACTGCCCTTTCATATATTTTCTCCCGAAAATACATAAAACACCACCCGCGGGCACGCCTTTTGTTGGGAGACCTATAATAAGTGGATGTTCAAGTCCTATACAGCCAAAATATCAGAATTTGTGGATTATTTCCTTCTTCGGAGAAACACTTCGCTATGCCAGAAACACAAATAACGAAGATGATTTCCTACTCGAAGTCAATAACTTCTCTGAAAAGCTAACTGCAAGAGGCTGCAGTTTCTCAGAGATAAACAAAACCACAACAAAAGTATCACACAAAGACCGATCAAATTTGATTCACAAACAGCAGAGAAATGCAGAAAGCAAAACTCCATTGGTTTTTAGTACGACATACAACCCGCACATCAACCAAAGTGACCTAAACAAATCCATCAAACAACATTGGTCTCTACTACGCAACCATGAAACACTTTCGGAGATCTTTCCTATATTCGAATATAGAATCACCCACACGCAACTGATGAGTGCCAAGTAGGCATGAAAACATGTTATTGCTATAACAAAGAGGATCTGAAAAAATATCCGTCTCCCCCAAAAAAATAATTTTCCTGACACATTTGTCAACCGGTTCTTCTGGTCCTTTTTATGTTCGCCAACCACCCCAGTCAACTTGACAAAATACGAACATAATACCCAGACGCTGACCCATACCGATAAAACATGTTAAAACACTTTTACGGTTTTATGTTTATCTCAAGTCAACAGTGTTGGAGTGTCACTGAAGTGGACAGCAACATCATTTTTCAATCAATCAATCAACTATGAAAACATTTTAAAAATAATTTGTAATGCCAGAAATAGTGGAAAATGACACCCTATTTGTTCTATATAGCTCTTCTTGTGCCAGAGTTTGCACATTAATTTTCAAGATGGCGACGGCGGCCATCTTGAATTTGGAGGTCAGGATGATCCCAAACTCTACAATTACCATTCCAGCGGATTTGTAATGCCATGAATAGTGGAAATCGACACCCTATTTTCTCGTATAGTTCTTCTGGTGCAAAAGCTGATGAAAGTTATGTTTTTCAAGATGGCGACGGCGGCCATCTTGGATTTAGGAGATGTGGATGATCCCCAAACTCTACAATAACCATTCCAGTAGATTTGTAATGCTAAATATATTGGAAAATGACATCTTTTTTGTCTGTCTATAGGTCATCTGGTGCCAGAGCTAATGCAAGTTATGTTTTTCAAGATGGCGACGGCGGCCATCTTGGATTTAGAGGTCAAGATGGTCCCCAAACCTTACAATTACCACTCCAGTGGATTTGTCATGCCAGATATACTGGAAAAAGATATCTTTTTTGTCCGTCTAGGTCATCTGGTGCCAGAGCTATTACAATTTATGTTTTTCAAGATGGCGTCGGCGGCCATTTTGAATATTGCGCTATAAAAAAAGTTCCTATCACATTTCAGAGGTACATAGGAGCTTATTTCCCTTTTAAATGGTTCCTGAAGTCAAATCCATCAAGAAAAAAAGGTAGCAAAAAAATGGTCACGGAATCCAAAGATATGACCCTACTAACTAGGCCGTGTTTTGTTGTGGAGCTTCGACCAGTCCATGCACGTCGCGAGAGTCGAATGAGATTATTTTCAACGTAGGTGGCACGTCCGTGGCGTTACCCCTCCCCCCCCCCCCCTGATTCTGGACGTGGTCCATCAGTCTATAAACAAAAATATTTGAAAGACATTTCACCGTTTGTCCGCTATTATTTTATTTGAAGAAATCAAGAAAACGATGTATATTTTTACATTTTATTCCATATTTCTAATGAAACAGTCAATCAAAAAGTGGGGGGGGGGGACATCTGATATGCTGTCCCCCCCCCCCGTCTAAAAAGTGGGGGGGGGGACATGTCCCCCCCCCGTCCCCCACCCATCGACGCCCTTGCTTCATACATATGAAGCCACAACCACAGCCGTTGCAATGTGCGTGATTGTGGCAAGGAATTCGGCTTCATACGTCTGATGCCACAACCACGTAAACGTGCCGTGGTTGTGGCTTCATACATAATTATGAAGCCACAACCACAGCCGTTGCAATGTGCGTGGTTGATACGCGCGAGACTTAAATAAATAAATAAAGAGAGATTTATAAAGCGCAAACAGTTGCAGATCGGTTCCGCCTCAAGGCGCTGAAATACAAGCAAACAAAAATGGATTAAACGACATAAATTAAATTAAAAACAATGATACTTAAACAATTTTACAAGCACATACGTCTTGACCAGCCAAAATACACAGTAAGCTTAAAAGATGAACCAGTTAAAAATAGTTGTAGAAAATGAATACTAGATACAAACCTTTCAATAAGTTGCAATGTTACAAAAATACTGTTTGAAAAGATGAGTCTTAAGGCGAGACTTGAACAACTCGATGGTCGACGACTCCCTGATGATCGGTGGCAGGCTGTTCCAAAGTGAAGGAGCTACAACGCTGAATGCTCTACCGCCATACGAACAAGTCCGTGGAGTGGAAGGTTGATGCAGAAGATTGAGGGATGAAGACCGCAGGTGTCGAGTAGGCTGATGTCGATGAACGAGCTCTTGGAGGTATGACGGTGCTAGCCCGAACACTGATTTGAAAGTGAGGACGAGTGTTTTGAAGATAATTCGATGTGAGACGGGGAGCCAGTGAAGAGATTGTAGGATTGGGGTTATGTGTTCATTTTTCTTACAGCGACAAACTAATCTGGCAGCGGAATTTTGAAGGCGCTGTAGTCGTTGTATCTCTTTGGTAGGAAGACCGAAGAGAAGGCTGTTGCAGCCATCAATTCTCGATGTGATGAATGCATGCACTAGTTTTTCTGTTGAGGGTTTGTCCAGATAGTTCCTAATCTTTCCGATTTTGTAGATGAATGCCCATCCCGTCCGACTTTGTGAGCCTTCATGTGCAGCCCACTGTCGAAAATCACTCCGAGGTTGCGAGCCTCATGCACACGTATGAAGCCACAACCACGCACTTTTACGTGGTTGTGGTTATGAGGGTTCTTCCATGGTGAGAGGGAAGGGGAGGGGAGTGTTCATCACCCTCACCCCCCCCCCCACCCCCACAATTGTCAATCCTAACCCTCACCCCTGGGCTTCACACGTCTGATGCCACAACCACATAAAACGTGCCGTGGTTGTGGCTTCATACATATGAAGCCACAACCACGGCCGTTGCAATGTGCATGGTTGTGGCAAGGAATTGGGCTTCATACGTCTGATGCCACAGCAAAATGTGAGGTGGTTGTGGCTTCATACATATGAAGCCACAACCACGGCCGTTGCAATGTGCATGGTTGTGGCAAGGAATTGGGCTTCATACGTCTGATGCCACAACCACGCAAAACGTGCCGTAGTTGTGGCTTCATACATATGAAGCCACAACCACAGCCGTTGCAATGTGCGTGGTTGTGGCAAGGAATTGGACTTCATACGGCTGATGCCACAACCACGTAAAGGTACCGTGGTTGTGGCTTCATTCATAAATGAATCCACAACCACAGCCGTTGCAATGTGCGTGGTTGATACGCGCGAGACTTGCACACGTATGAAACCACAACCACGCACTTTTACGTGGTTGTGGTTATGAGGGTTCTTCCAAGGTGAGAAGGAAGGGGAGGGGAGTGTTCACCACCCTCACTCTCCCCACCCCCACAATTGTCAATCCTAACCCTCACCCCTGGGCTTTATACGTCTGATGCCACAACCACGGCCGTTGCAATGTGCATGGTTGTGGCAAGGAATTGGGCTTCATACGTCTGATGCCACAACCACGTAAAACGTGTCGTGGTTGTGGCTTCATACATAATGAAGCCACAACCAAGGCCGTTGCAATGTGCATGGTTGTGGCAAGGAATTTGGCTTCATACATCTGATGCCACCACCACGTAAACGTGCCGTGGTTGTGGCTTCATCTATATGAAGCCACAACCAAGGCCGTTGCATTGTGCATGGTTGTGGCAAGGAATTAGGCTTCATACGTATTGCAACGGCCGTGGTTGTGGCTTCATACGTATGATGCCACAACCACGCAAACGTGCCGTGGTTGTGGCTTCATACGTCTCATGCCACAACAAAACGTGAGGTGGTTGTGGCTTCATACATGAAGCCTAATTCCCTGCCACAACCATGCACATTGCAACTGCCGTGGTTGTGGCTGATTTATGTCTAGCGGACACGTGTGAGGGCGGTATGTTACTTTAACGGTGGTCATTAAATATGCCTAGTGGACAAGTGTGAGGGCGGTATGTTACTTTAACGGTGGTCATTTATGCCGAGCCCTAGTGGACAAGTGTGAGGACGGCATGTTACGTTAACGGTGCACAGATGGCAACGTGTGAGTGCGGTATCAGGCGGGTATCAGGGATTAGTTAGGCAGGGGGCGTGCCTATTTTTTCAAATATTGACCAACACATCTATAGCCGTGCCGAGACCCCCCCCCCCCCGTGTTCTATTTGTTTATGAACATAGACCTATGTGAACAAGTTCCTTTGGTTTATTTCCTTGTCGGACAGCGGTGCATAAATTAATTGAAGTAACACCGATTTTACTGAGAGATATACAGTCCTTTTATGACTGTGAGAGGACTGTGGATACCTACCTCCATGAAGTAACTAACTGCGAAAGTTACCGGTCCCCCCTCCCACATCATGTATGTGTAGAAACAATGTTCTAGTATAGCCAAGATGCAATTTTAAGGTAAGGCATTTCTCATACGAGACGAACCAGAGCCGCGAAGGACAAATGGGGTTCGGGTCCGTTTTGGGGTCCAGGGAAAAACGATAACCTTTTAGGGACTCACTGGTGCATGCAATCTAGGACAATTGGAATAATATATTTATTTCAATGGAGAAAAAGCTCAACAAAAAAACCCAAAAATTTTTCACTCGGAAGGTCGCCGCGTAACGTTTGAATTCATTTGCATTTTATATGTTTAAGTTTACCGGTTTATCAAAAGCAAAGCCACGTTAGCAAATTCATTATAAAAATGGGGGGGGGGGGTAACAATAAAAATATATGCATCCCTTTAAAGGAAACTACCGGTAAGATTGGTCAAGTATGGGGCAGTTCAAGACAAAGAGAAATGGGCACCGTAATAATAATCTTTAACGGTGGTGATTTATGTCTATAGCGGACAAGTGAGAGGGCGGTATGTTACTTTAACGGTGGTCATTTTATGCCTAGCCCTCGTGGACAAGTGTGAGGGCGGCGGTATGTTACTTTAACGGTGCAGAGATGGCAAGGTGAGGGCTGTATCAGGCAGGTATCAGCAGGGATTATTTTAAGCAGGGGGCGCGCATAATTATTTGTTCAAATGTTGACCAACACATCTATAGCCGTGCCGAGACCCCCCCCCCCTCCGTTTTCTATTGGTTTATGAACATAGACCTATGTGACCAGGTTCCTTTCGTTTATTTCCTTGTCGGACGGCGGTGCTTAAATTAATTGAAGTAACACCGACTTTTACTGAGAGATATACAGTCCTTTTATGACTGTGAGAGGACTGTGGATTCCTACCTCCATGAAGTAACTACCTGCGAAAGTTACCGTCCCCCCTCCCACATCATAATGTGTAGAAACAACGTTCTAGTATAGCCAAGATCCAATTTTAACGTAGGGCATTTCTCATACGAGACGAACCAGAGCTGCAAAGGACAAAGCCTTACGGCATGGGGTTCGGGTCCGTTTTGGGGTCCAGGGAAAAACAATAACCTTTTTAGGGACTCTCTGGTGCATGCAATCTAGGGCAATTAGATTATCTTTATTTCAATGAAGAAAAAGCTAAACAAAAAAACCCAACAGCTTTTCACTAGGAAGGTCGCCGAGTAACTTTTGAATTCGCATTATGTTTAAGTTTATCGGTTCATCAAAAGCAAAGCCACGGTAGCAAATTCATTATAAAAAATTAAAAATGGGGGGATAACAATAAAAATATATGCATCCCTTCAAAGCAAACTACCGTCAAGATTGGTCAAGGTTGAGGCAGATAAGACAAAGAGAAATGGGAACCGTAATAATAATCTTTAACGGTGGTGATTTATGTGCAGTGGACTCGTGTGAGGGCGGTATGTTACTTTAACGGTGGTGATTTATGTCTATAGCGGACAAGTGTGAGGGCGGTATGTTACTTTAACGGTGGTGATTTATGTCTATAGCGGACAAGTGTGAGGGCGGTATGTTACTTTAACGGTGGTCATTTTATGCCAAGCCCTAGTGGACAAGTGTGAGGGCGGCGGTATGTTACTTTAATGGTGCAGAGATGGCAAGGTGTGAGGGCTGTATCAGGCGGGTATCAGGGATTATTTTAAGCAGGGGGCGCGCTTTTTTTTTCAAATGTTGACCAACACATCTATAGCCGTGCCGAGACCCCCCCCTCCGTTTTCTATTGGTTTATGAACATAGACCTATGTGACCAGGTTCCTTTCGTTTATTTCCTTGTCAGACGGCGGTGCATAAATTAAATGAAGTAACACCGATTTTACTGAGAGATATACAGTCCTTTTATGACTGTGAGGGGACTGTGGATTCCTACCTCCATGAAGTAACTACCTGCGAAAGTTACCGGTCCCCCTCCCACATCATGTTTGTGTAGAAACAATGTTCTAGTATAGCCAAGATGCAATTTTAACGGAGGGCATTTCTCATACGAGACGAACCAGAGCCGCAAAGGACAAAGCCTTACGGCATAAGGGATCGGGTCCGTCTTGGGGTCCGTTTTGGGGTCCAGGGAAAAACAATAACCCTTTAGGGACTCTCAGGTGCATGTAATCTAGGGCACTTAGAATATAATTTTTTCAATGGAGAAAAAGCTAAACAAAAAAAAACCCAACATTTTTTTTAACTAGGAAGGTCGCCGAGTAACTTTTTAATTCATTTGCATTTTATAATGTTTAAGTTTACCGGTTTATCAAAAGCAAAGCCACAGTAGCAAATTCATTATAAAAATGGGGGGATAACAATAAAAATATACCCATCCTTCAAAGGAAACTACCGTAAAGATTGGTCAAGGTTGGGGCAGATAAGACAAAGAGAAATGGGCACCGTAATAATAATCTTTAACGGTGGTGATTTATGTGCAGTGGACTCGTGTGAGGGCGGTATGTTACTTTAACGGTGGTGGTTATGTCTATAGCGGACAAGTGTGAGTGCGGTTATAGCTCCATGGTTACTTTAACGGTGGTCATAATCCTAGCCCTAGTGGACAAGTGGGAGGGCAGCGGTATGTTACTTTAACGGTGCAGAGAGGGCAAGGTGTGAGGGCTGTATCAGGCGGGTATCAGGGATTATTTTAAGCAGGGGGCGCGCATATTTTTTCAAATGTTGACCAACACATCTATAGCCGTGTCGAGACCCCCCCCGCCCGTTTTCTATTGGTTTATGAACATAGACCTATGTGACCAGGTTCCATTCGTTTATTTACTTGTCGGACGGCGGTGCATAAATTAATTGAAGTAACACCGATTTTACTGAGAGATATACAGTCCTTTTATGACTGTGAGAGGACTGTGGATTCCTACCTCCATGAAGTAACTACCTTGAAAGTTACCGTCCCCCCCCCCCCACATCATGTATGTGTTAGAAACAATGTTCTAGTGTAGCCAAGATGCAATTTTAACGTAGGGCATTTCTCATACGAGACGAACCAGAGCCGCAAAGGACAAAGCCTTACGGCATGGGGTTCGGGTCCGTTTTGGGGTCCAGGGAAAAACAATAACCTTTTAAGGACTCTCTGGTGCATGCAATCTAGGGCAATTAGATTATATTTATTTCAATGGAAAAAAAGCTAAACAAAAAAAACCAACAGTTTTTCACTCGGAAGGTCGCCGAGTAACTTTTGAATTCATTTGCATTATGTTTAAGTTTACCGGTTTATCAAAAGCAAAGCCACGGTAACAAATTCATTATAAAAATGGGGGATAACAATAAAAATATATGCATCCCTTCAAAGGAAACTACCGTCAAGATTGGTCAAGGTTGGGGCAGTTCAATGCAAAGAGAAATGGGCACCCTAATAATAATCTTTAACGGTGGTGATTTATGTGCAGTGGACTCGTGTGAGGGCGGTATGTTACTTTAACGGTGGCGATTTATGTCCACGGGCTAAGCATAAAATGACCACCGTTAAAGTAACATACCGCCCTCACACATGTGTCCGCTAGACATAAATCGCCACCGTTAAAGTAACATACCGCCCTCACACGTGTCCGCTAGACATAAATCACCACCGTTAAAGTAACATACCGCCCTCAATTGATGTTTATTATGGTTTCACATTTTTTTAAATTTTTTTTCGGTCAAGATCAAATTGTCTCGTAATACGGTATGCAGCACAGTTCGGTACGGTTTTTGCTTAGACTGTGTAGCGTAGCGTGCGAGTATTAGTTCGCATAAATAAGCTGGTTTTTGATATACACTCTAAAATAGCTAAATAACGTCCGACTAGTTAAGTTTCATCATACATGTCATAGTTTCACTTGAATTGAATGGAAGTGATTTGATTACGTTAGTCACCATGGTCACTGCATTCTTCTTTGGACATATTTGTTGATTTGATCGTTCACGTGGATTTCCTTGGATTGTCTACCTTCTTCATCACCTAGACATAGTGTCCAGATGTATACATGGTAAGAAGACCATGATCTCATGATGTATCATTGTACATGATGTAAGTGGTACCACTTTACATTCTTTTAACTCACTGTGTTGTTTTGTAGGCCTTCCTAATGTATGTGTTGGGTGGGCATGTTGCCTGGTTGGCTAGACTCGCATTGCAAAGAAGAACAATATCTAGCCCTGGTAGGACATCAGTGTCTGTTGCACTCCTCCGCTGTGTGCAACGGAGGAGTCCAACCTGGGTTAAACAATATCAAACTACGCCAGGAACAGTTAGGTCTCTTCCTAGAAAAACAAGCATGGCCGCATCATCGCATGGCATGGGCATGATGGGTTGATGGTTGAAGCGTCAGGTGAGGTAGCAACCAGGCAGTCACTGACGTTCTATGATAGTACAAAATCCCAACTAACTTGTAATAGTAAATTCTTAACTCGGATTAGGCCGAGTTACTGAACCTAACAAAACAATGCCTTTTTAATATTTGGACATTATCTGGCATGAGACCCAGTCATGCCAGTAAAGCCCGGTTCCTACTTCATGTGAAAGTGAAACCAGACTAACTTGCAACTTGCCCCCCTGGATCGTACACCTTTGCCGTTCCTATCACTAATGTTTGTTATCCTGTATCCTTCTCTTTACAGTATTTAAACCTTGCATAAGGACGTTGATTGTTAGTGTTAGGTTTTCTGACATCCTGAGTTGAGCAAGACCTGTTGATGTCAAGATGTTGGTCCCGATCTTCACCTTGAAATTGAACCATAAGATTAACCCCCGTATGGTGACCCTGGGCAAGTACGATGGCAAACATCCTAATCTGACAGCAGCTACCACGGCGGGCAAGGTAATTCAGTCAAGCAAACACGTTGAGCAAACTAAAGTGTATCGGCTATCGGGATGACTTTCGTTACCTACATTAGCCTCTAAGTCTAAGGAAAGGACATTTTGTACATTAAAGGCCCTGTAGCCTACACTATTGGTGAGATCGAAAAACACAAATGTTCACAGATTCACACACAACTTACATGATTTAAAGTAAGTAATGGTAGAAAGGGTTCCTTAAAATATTTCTGCCTAAAATGCTATCGTTTCTGAGAAATGAGTAAAACAATAGTTTTTATCACGCGCAATATTTTGAAAAAAACAGAAAACATATAAGGTCTCTTTTCACTATTTTCTTGTGACCTTGATGACCAATTGAGCTCAAACTTTCACAGGTTTGTTTGTTCATGCATATGTTGAATCACACAAAATGTGGGCACTGATTTTGAGCTGTTACCAAAAGTGTACAATACCTTTAAGTGTGCCATCTTTTATTTGCTCTTAAAAAAATATATTTAAAAAAGAAGCATTTACTTATAGGCCTATAAGTTTTTAAATTTTATTCATGAGCTAATTTTGCGATAATCAAAACCCCTAATCGTCCCGACAGTTGTAGACGTTTTTCTCCTTGTAGACATTCGTTAGGAGGATTGAGGTTTATAAATTATTGCATATTTCCATCTCATAAACCAGTCTGTAGTTTCCTTGGGGAAAGCTTGTACAGGAAGAAAGTAGAATAACAGGACTTCTGGTGAGCTATTTACAATTAAAAGCCGTTTCCCTTACCCTATTGGCGCATCAGATTCCATCCCCCTAAAACAGTCACAACAAAAGTAATACTTATGTATCGCTTTGCATTTGGCAATTTACTCTCACCTTTAGTTAACAAGTTTTGTATTGGCTATTATTTGAGTTAATAATCATGGTAAGTGCCTCGTGTGATTCATCATGATTTTTCCTTATTTCAGGATTTTCCATTGATCTCTCCTTGTCTTCAAATTTACTTGAAAGAGGTGACAATTTCATTACATACAAGTAAAACACAGCCCTTGTTGTGACCTAACCTCTAGATTTAAATAGATTTAAATTTGTTGTGATGTAGACAGTCTAAACCTCTGAAATTATTTTTATTATTATTATTATTTATTCGGCCATTTCTCTAAAAACAAACAAACAGTATAAAAAAAGTTGGCCCATATCAACATGGCCAGGATTAACAAAAGTGTACTCAAACACTGTGACTCGAAAGTCTGTTAATCCAAACTTGAAAATTTGAACATCAGTAAAATACATACTTATAAATCAATAAAACATTTTATACAAATTTTACCCAAAACAACAAAATTAGCATTTGGTAAAAATTAAAAATAAATAACAAAATAAATATCTAGATAAATAAATAAATAATTAATAACAAATTAAAGAAACAAATAAATTCAATCTAAATAAATCAATCAATCCAAAAAACGATAAATAAATTAACAATTGAAATGTAACATTCTGTATTGATCCAGGTGCTTCATCACAAGTCCAAGACTCCCATACGAGGATAACACTTTTGTGGATTTATCGTTTATTGTACAAATCACATTCCGGAAAATTGAAATTCCCCCTTTTTTTCTCTTTCAGGTCTTTGTCCATAACCCCCACACTCGAATGGCCCATTCGACTGGTCGTGCAACAGAAGCAAGTCTTGATTCCGATATTAGCTTGCTGAGTATCAACCAGAAGGTCAGCGCAGTCTCCGCAGGGTCACTGGATTCCTTGGGAGTGACTGACGTCTTGATGGTTGGGACGCAGACAAACCTGCTGGCTTATGATGTGCAGAATAACACCGATGTGTTTTACAAAGATGTAAGCAAAATGTTCTGCTTTGTAATAAGAATTAGGGCTCTAATTTGTGGGAAAACCCACAAGACCGTAGGGCTTGTAGCTCAAAATAACTAATGGACCAGACTTTTATGTACAAGACCAGAATTGAAATGAGAAGAACAAATGCCTGACACAGTTTAACAACTGATCTGTTTGAATTTGAAAAAGCGCTGAGAGCAGTTTCATCTCATTTGTATTATGGGTAAGTATTCTTGAATAATCGACAGAGTTATATTTATCAGACTGAAAGTCAACATGTGAACACATACACAAGACCGCTGGACTTGTCCAGTCTTAAGTTTTCATCTAACTTATAATGAAAGTTATCTTTCTTGTTTCTTCCAAATGCAACCATAAAATTCCACTTCACAATACCATTTGATTTCCATGGTCCATGTATTCTGTATTGCACAGCCCTTGTCACTCCAGTTCCTATAGTAGTAGGTTGTTTATCACGCCATAAAAAAAGAAGAAGATTATTCTATGACTTATCCTCACAACATTTTACCAAACTCTAATAAAAAAAAGAAATGAATTTACCTTTCAGAGGACAAATCTACACAATAACAAAAATCTTTGGCGAAACGAAGTCCCAAAAAGCACATTACAAATGGGGGCAGCCATCTTGTATTGTTTCACTGGCTCCCTGAGTATAGTTGCTGCTATCGCTGTATAATCATAATGTCACATCTATAATTATACGCGCAGTCCCGTGTGCACCATGGAAATATAGATACTGTGGGTCACTGAAGTTTTAGCGCCGACCAATCAAAGAGCTCAATTCTGCAAAATTCATGAAGGTCAGTCATAATACTAGCTAGCTCAAAAGCGCGGCGGTTCAAATGTCATTATTACAAATCTCGTCTGTTCGCTCTACTCCATATGACTCAATGCTAAAATAGTGTTTGACAAGGAGACGATTAAATTAAGAAAGCTACTTTTTTCAAACCATCGTTACCATTCCAGATCCTAACTCAATGAAAGATGCATTTTTGGGTACAAATCACATGTAATAGTGTTAGGGCCTACTAAATATTCCATAAGTTTAGCGTTAGTGTGTGGATCTGAACGAAACACACTAAACACAATTTTTTTTTTTACAATAGCACTAGTTTTTAACACTAGTATTTGCAACAAATGTAACATAGCCTTGATTTTAGGCACAAAAACTCTCCGAAAAGAACAATAAATCCACCTTACTTACATAGTCCATGGCAGGGAATCCTTCACATAGGTTAGTTTGGAATGAAATGACAGGCTGGCAAAATAAAAACAGTGTTCAAACTCAGAAAATGTTCATTGTTTGTGTGTGGATTCCGTTGTGATCGGCGTAGGGGCACTCGAACTGCGGGCATCCCACTTGCCATTGGGGCCTGCCGAAGGCTGCGTTGGCCGGGAGGAGGTATTCGTTGAACCGCACCGAGTAAATCTTCCCATCTGGAAAATGGGCAGACTCCACCACCTGCCTGAAGATCACCCCATGGTCAAGCTGGTGTAGCTCATTGTGCCTGACCTTCCGAAGATTCTGTGCAGCTATCCTCGCCATCTCAACTTCTGCGCCGGCGATTGACAGTAGCGGACCAGTGCGTAGCTGTGACTGTGCCTCTTGGGGGGGGGGGGTAACGACGGACGCGGGGCACCGGGGCTGTGCGTGGGCTGTTGGCACCATTCTGTGACTGTTGATCTCTCTTCTTCGGGAGCGTTAGGCTCATCAGTGGGGTCGTCGGAGGCGAATGGGATGTGGCTGTGTCTTTAGATGTCTTGAGCTCCGGAAAGAGTTCTCGATCCGGAGTTGTTGGAGCATGGGGCATCAAGGGAGATGATACCGTGATAGCAGCTGGCGGGGAATGAGGGTCCGGTTGTGGTGAGGCGGCCTGTGGTGATGGCGTTCTCGAGAACGGAGACTGGGGAGGTAGTGCGATGACAGATGGTGTGATCATCTCCAGAATTTCTCGCAACTTCTTCTTGTTTTCTTTCTTCCCTTTCACCTTTGACGTCCGGTCTTCCTTGTTGTTACCCTTTTTCATCTTGTCTGCTTTATTCTCTGTCATCTTCACCACCTTGGTCCCTTCTTTACTCTCTTTCATCTTTTTTGGCTTTCCGTCTTTATTCTCTGTCGTCTTTTTCGTCTTCCGTCTTTACTCTCTGCCGTCTTTTTCGCATTGATTCTTGCCCTGCAATCTTTCGGGTGGACTTTATGCTCACGCATCATGTGCTGTTGCAGGAATCTGAAGTGCCTGAATACTTTCGTGCATTGGGGACAACCAGCCTTCTCCTTTCGTTCTTCACAGCCAGATCCCTGTCCCTCCTGGCGTTTTTCCATCCTTCTTCTAGAACTTTCTATACTCGTTAGCTGACTGTATTGTACGATGTCGTATCGATGATGTGTAACTTGCAACTGTGCGCTACACAAACATTTTTTTATACACATCTCATGCATCGGATGATGCTCTAGCTGCGCGCACCCTGAAAATCTTCTCCTTCATACTGGCCGCCAATTTTACGTGACGTTACTAATTTTGTGCGCTTTCTCGTCTGCCGGGCTTCCATAGCTTTAATAGCTCTCGCATCAATGTTCTCAATTTAACTCCTTTAAGAATACCTTTTTTTTTCTTCTTTTTTTCTTCTTTTTTCTGTATTTTTAGGCAATAAATAATTTCTTTAATAAGCCAATAGTGATGCAAACATCCATTTCATTCATGCGAATGTCTCTTTCCTCTTATTTAATCTCTTTGGAAGATGATCCCTAATTGGGTACTTCTTTTACTCGTTTGTCTTCACTTTTCACTGTTCTCTCTGTTTTCTTTATAATTTCACACTGCATCAGCTATGCTGGACTCTTCATTGCGGTCTCTCCGCAAAAAAACGTATGGGGGCGCCCTCCATATAACTTCCACTCACACCGTGCGTGCATTGCGCATAGTAAGCATGAGTAGTTTCACCACATCCAGCTTAACCCAAAGGTTCAGTACGTACATGTAGATTGAATGTGTTAGGCATTCTAACGTCTTTTGACTTCTTTTATATTGATGACTGCGACACTTTCTCTCGGGCTTTGAAAACTTGTTCCTCGTCAGGGACCAATTATCTTTCCCAAAATATGTGTTTCTCATCCAATAACTCGTTGAAGTCTTGACATCTCTTTCAATGCTTTTCCACTTTTAACTTAGTAATTCCCCTTTCTCTTACAATAACTCATTGATTATTCTCTTCCTTCTGGCTTATTATCCGCGTTGTTTTACCATCTGTCTCTGTATCTCGCCAGTGGTCGTCTCTCTCTGTGACTGCGACGCGCCCCGGAATTCTCTTGTTCCATTTGCTCATCATCTTTCCCGAGAGTATCTTCTTCACTCTTGACTAACTGGTTTCTCTGCAAAGACTTCTCTCTATTTGTCTCTTCCTTCGTCTCCATGGCTTCTTTATCTTGACTTAGACTTTCACGTTCATCTGTCTTTTCCGTCTTCTCCATGGTTTCTTTATCTTGATTAAGACTTTCGTGAGCATCTTGTCGTTGTTCTGTACCGTCTTCACTTCCATTCACCGTTGCTGGAGTTCTTGCCCTTGTCGTGTCTTGATACCACTTTTGCGCATTCTCTCCAGTATAAGGTTTCAGTCTGTTGTAGTGTACAATTCTTGGCTTTCCCTTTGCTCCTTTCTGAATTCGATAGGTGAGGTCACTCATACACGTCCACATATGGTCCATCCCACGGTAATTGAAACTTGGGAAAAATGACCTCGTTTTCGTCTAGGGTTATACATCCATACTATATCTCCTCTGCTGTATCCCCCATGATCTGCTTTGTGGTCATAGTTGCGTTTCTGTCTGTCACTTGCAATCTGAAGGTGTTCTCGCGCATATTGATGGACTTGCTCCATACATTCTTGGTGACGAGCCACATATTCAGTTTGATTTTCTTGCAGGTCATCCTTCAGTCTCTCAATGAGTAAAGCGACCGGCATTGTCGCCTCTCTCCCCATCATCATCTCATTGGGTGTGCAGCTGGTTGTTTCGTGATTGGCAGATCTATAAGCCATCATGACATAATGGCAAATAGATGTCCCAGTCTCTCTGGTTACTGTCTACAAACATGGCTAGCATTCCTGCAATAGTTCTGTTTGCCCTCTCAATCATCCCGTCTGATTGAGGGTGAAGTGCTGATGTTCTTGTTTTATCAATGCCAAGTAGATTGCATATATCTCTTTGAAAAGGTGAGACTCAAAGTTTCTCCCTTGATCTGTATGGAGCTGCATTGGAACTTGATGCACACTTGTCGCATGTTGAGACGATGAGATTCACATCTCGTTGCCATCTGTTCCAGTAATACTTGCTTCTGACTCTGCCCCTTGTTTTGTTTTGCCCAAGATGACCACATGTTTTGTCGCTATGTAATCTTGTTACAAGAGTTTCCTTAAACTCTTTGGAAGAACAATCTGCCACTTGATGATATCGCCAGCTACGGTTTCCCATCGTCGGCATAGGACGCCGTCCCGAATGTGCAATCTTTCCCATTGTGCCCAGTAGCTCTTTATTTCCGCACTTTCAGGTGAAACATCAGCCCACCGTGGTCGCTCGGCTGAAGTTTCCTTCCATTGGAGTATCTTGCATAAAACTTGTGTCTTTTCCTTGTGCGCCTCTAAGTTCTTCTTCCGTTATAAACTGTTCCTCGTCGTTGTTTCTTTCACTTGTTTTTAGCCTTGTTTTGGTCTTGAGCCTGTGACGTGACGATTCCACAAAACAGTTGACCAGCAAACTCTACAGGTGCGCTGTCAACAATTGGTCTTGCACTTTCACTTGTTCTTTTGTGCTGTCGGGGCTTTCTCATGCTGTACTTTATTTCTTGTGCTGTACTGTATTTCTCCGTCTTGTCACACTGTTTGCTTACTGTTGGTCCATTTGTCCTTAGTTTCTCAGCCGACTGTTGGACCTCGAAATCTGTGCTCTGTATTCTTTTACTTGTTCTCTTTCTTCATTTGCGCAATCCAACTCTCTCTGAAGGATTTCACATTCTGCCCTCATTTTGTCTAGAACCGCTTGTCCCTGTCTGATTACTTTCTTTTCCGGAGAATTATCACTTGAAGTTGGCTCTGATAGTCTTGAATCACCGCTCTCTGTAATCACTAGAACTTGCCGTGGAAATATTATTTTCATCTTCCCCTGAAGCTTCACCTAATAAGGATTCGTTCTGGATCTCTTGTACTGGACTTTCCATCTTTATCAATGCCTCTTTTCGTCACCTTTAAACTCTTTAATTCTCTTTTCTTTATTCTCTTTTCGTTATTTCACCAGTCTTTGAGATCCCACCGCTGCCACCAAAATGTAACGATTCAGGGGTGGGGTATGGCTCTTATCAACAAAACCATAGCCTCCACTCTGGAATCTGAAGCCACAGGGGGGAAAGATGTAATGTAGGGGATTTCCTTAACTCCACTAGATGAGACTTATGAGGCACATAAAATGAATGAACTGTTTCAAACAGAGGGTTGACTTTAACCGCAAGGAATTACACTGTGTGTATTTTATTCAATCATGTTCAATTACAAAATGTACATAGCGCCCTCTCTTGATTTAAACAGGATTTACTAAGATCATCTATTCAATCAGTCCGCTGGTTCGCACGCAGCAGTACATGGTAGCGTGGCTGCTCGTGTAGTAAGTGTCTAATCAGATTTGCCAATAAATAAAGTGAGTAGCATCATTTGCGTGTGTGTATTATTTTCTGCATCTTGAATGGTCTTTAGGTCTGGCAATGGCGATCTCGTCTGGAAACGACTGAGCCCCGATCTTAAGTTTTCATCGCTTTATATACATTGTGGCCTAGCAGAAATGCGCGCTGCACGCAGCTTGCCTAAGCCAGAGAACTGATTGGTTAACTTGTAAACATTAAGAACATAAATGTAAACCCATTTGGTAGCCTGCGCACTTACAGTTTGTAAGCGTGTGCAAACGCGCACTCGAACGCACCGTCCAATACACGCAACCAAATGTGTGAACACTTAATTTAGCTGAAGTTAGATCATAATAATTGTAAATTAGCAAGACATTATAAATAGGAGATAGAATTTAAATTGTCTCAACAACTCAATAATTAATCATAAAACACGAGGCAGTTTCCGTCACAATGTACTGAATTATTACACGTTTCTCATTTAAGTTTTTGAATGGTATTGGCACTCACTTTGCTTGTACATGGCCTGTGAGTTACATGTAGTTCAAAATGTATTTTTAGGTTTGATAAATAACAAATTCCTTTATTCAATTATTTCTAATGAAGGTAGTCCAAAGCACTCAGAAACCTATAATTTACAAAAAAAAATTATGATCAGTGCGACAGAAAAAATTAAATAAAAAAATAAGGTTATAAAAAATTGCTGATGATGGTTTTTGACTTTTTAATTTATTTGTTTAAATATATTTGTTTGTTATTTCCTTTCGTTTATGACTTTGGCTTGTACAGGCTCCAGATGGTGTGAATGCAATCGCCGTTGGTCAATTAGGAGACATTGAGGCACCCTTGGCCATCATTGGGGGTAACTGTTCACTGCAAGGCTTTGATAGCGAGGGAAATGACCTCTTCTGGACCGTAAGTTTCTGTTTTCATTGGTTCAGGAAAACTTTGGTTTGGCAGTTATGGCAAGGTTTTCTTAAAAAACTCTGTCTACAAACATGACAAAATCAGACCTGCCAACTGTCGCGATTTTCCCGGGACAGTCCCGATTTCTGAGTTTCTAAGACCCTAAAATCGGGACTGTCCCGATTTCCCAACTTTCCCGATTTTATTTTTTTAAAAGTTAAAAAATTGCTGATGAACGACTACAGTGTTCTCCACAAGCGGTAAATTTTCAAAATACAAAATGCGCCCGGACAAAAAATGTAGCGCCCGGACAAAATCGTCGAGCGCCCAGGCAAAAAATGTTGAAAAATACTTACGGCGAACACAAACGTTTCAATGCGCTAGTAGATAGTGTGCAGCGACTGGTACCCAGAAGTCAGCTATTTCGTAACGGCATTTCGCGTGCATTTTCCTCTGTGTCGCAGGGCATCCTGACTACATTTTTAGTCGATGAACGGAACCTTGTATACAAGACTCAACAATTGAGTCGACCCCGCGCCATCATGAGAGATATTATTATTGTACATTGTCCATCAGGGGCCCGAGGTTAACAATTCTTTGGATGTTCAAACACACAGCGCGGAAAAAAACCCAGATGCAAATCTTAAACTCGCATTCCGAGTAGAAGCTATCGGGCGATCGTGCACAAAGTGGATGGATTTTTAGTTCAGGATCAGTGGTTTTGTTCGTGCTGAAATGATTTGCACAAAAATGTTTGCACAATCAGTCGATCTTGCAGGAATAGTTTGTGCAATTGCCGATCGTGCAGGAATTTTGGTTTGTGCAATCGGCTTATCTATCGTGCAGGAATAATTTGCGCAATTTGCCGATAGTGCAGGAATAGGTGTGCGCAATAGGCCGATAGTGCAGGAATAATTTGCGCAATTTGGCGATCGTGCATGAAGTATTTGCGCAATTTGACAACAGTGCAGGAATGGTTTGCGCAATTTGACGATCGTGCAGGATTGGTTTAGCGCCCGGACAAAATTTAACCCTGTTACTTGCTTTGACACCAAGTATCAACCAGCCATCCTCAAGCAAGCTAAACAATCCACATACAAAGGTCTACACCAGTAGAAAGGTGGTGACAAGTTATATTTTACAAGTTAATCAAATAATATTCAACTTGTATTGTTTGTATGGAGTAATTCCACATTCAAAGCCAATTTACTTATGTTAATTTTAGCCCCCAAATGGCCCTGGAAGCTGTGTAGTTCTGTCAGCTTCAAGGGGGGGAGGCGGCTGCCCCCTGGTCCCCCGTCAGGGTCTATGCCCCTGAACCCCTCCGGGGGCCTAGGCGGCCCCCTGGAACCCCCGCCCTGGTTTGTCCCTATTTCTGGGATATGAATGTTGGCAGGTCTGCAAAATGTGAATTAACAATTCCAATTCAAAGCCAAAGTGCAGGATTAGTAATCATAAACAACAAGTTGATAAGTTACATCTGAAAGCTTCACCCAAAATTCACTGTTGCTTAGTTTGATTGCAACAATCAAAATATCTGCCTAATGAGAAGGTGCTCAAAATGCCAGCAGGGCTTGAATTTGGGGTAAAATTCAACCAGACCGCAGGGCTTGTGCCTCAAAATGTTTACTGGACCAGAATTGAATTTACAAGACCAGAATCTTAATGAGAAAGAACTGTTAAACATGAGAACTGTTTGACCAAGCACTAAGACAAGATTTATCTCACTTGTCTTGTGGGTAAGTAGGCCTATATTGTGATACTCAACAGAATTGAAAGATATTCACCAGACTCCATTATTTGTTATTACTAAGGCACCACTGGGATGTATTTTGAAAAAGTTTATCACTGATCAGCTAGAAAGTTTTCAGGTTCAAGGTATTGTTCATTGGGGCATTGTGTAACTTCTACTTCTACTTCGTTACTCGGCAGGATCCATAAGTCAGGATATAAACGCCAAGGAGAAATTATAGTTAAGTGTCTTGCTCAAGGACACAAGTGCCGGGACCGAGATTCGAACCCACACTGTGATGACTCGGCCACCACAACTTGAATTCGGTGCGCTAGACCGCTCGAACTTATGCCATCTGTTTCTCTCTATTGTCTTAAGGTGACTGGAGACAATGTATGTTCCCTCGTCCTGTGTGATGTCACCAATGATGGAGAGCAAGAGCTCATCGTGGGATCTGAAGATTTTGACATCCGCGTCTTCAAGAAAGATGAAATTATCGCCGAAATGACAGAAACAGAGGTTGGTTATATTTAATAATAATAATAAACCGTATTTGTATTGCGCATGTCACTGCTAAGTCCCTATGTGCTTATAGGAATAGAGAAAACAACAAGTTACAAAATAAAATACCAACAGAAGATTATTTACTGATAAACGGTTCATAGATGACCTTTTAAGGCAATTTTTGAATTGCTCAACCATGACTGCCTCCTTAACAAACTCAGGTATGCCATTTTACGGTTCAGCTGCAGCTACTTGGAATGAGCGAGCTCCGTAAGAATTTATAATGGGGTGGAAGTGGCGAGAAGGGCCTTTGATTTAGAACGTACATTTCTTGAAGGAGTATACTGCATAACAAAACGATGATGACCGAAGGACAAACTTGTATGATGAATAATAGCAATAATAATAATACGCAGTTTTTATATAGCGCTTTATACTCCAATGGGTGTCTCAAAGCACTCAGTATTTTTCCTACAAGGTAAGTGGAGTTACATGTTGAAGTATGAGACCTATTCTGTTGCATAGCACCATGTAATGGTTTATAAGGTGCTGTGGCGCAATATGCAGCCAATCAAACCAGGAACACCGGGGCGAACCCATTCTCTTTTTGATAAGTGAACTGGGTTCTTTTATGTGCATTACACAACACACGGGACCTACGGCTTAACGTCCCATCAGAAGGACGAAGCATGTGGTAATAAGTGTCTTGCTTAAGGACACAAGTGTCATGACTGGGATTCGAACCCACACTCTGCTGATCAGAAACACCAGAGCTTGAGTTCGGTGTTCTTATCCGCTCGGCCACGACAGGCCCACGACACACCTACTGCCATTCCACATCATCACTATTTTCACGAAGAGCCTTATATCTTAAAATGATAAATTATTGACAGGTGTATAAGTAGGCCATCTCACTTTTGAGGTTTCACGAGGAGACACATATCTTTGACTTATTGCTGATGGCAATTAGGATTGTATGGCAAGTTTACCCTTTGAAAGTTATGTCTAAAAAAGTAATCCACTTTTCATCATTGGAAAATTGTTACTTTGGTATCTGCTGTTATATGACAAAATCCACATGAAAGCAACTCCAATACATGCATGTGTTTTGAAACATTCAAAAACATGTTGTCATCAACCGTAAACTATGTATCCATTTTAATTAAATACCAATTTATACCTTCAGCCAATACATGTTAAAAGTCATATATTATTTCTGCCGTTGTATTTTGTTACTTATCTGCCATTGTTTTGTGAAATTGTTTCCAGGCAATATCAGCATTATGTGCAATGGCAAACAACCGTTTTGGTTATGCTTTGGCAAATGGAACAGTTGGCGTGTACGAGAACAACTCACGCTACTGGAGAATCAAGGTGGGTGGTCTGTTTTGGGGAGTTTTGGACACACTCCGAAACCACCTTTGCTTTAATTATTTTATTATTACTTTTGTGGTACAGAAACCAAGGATCCCTCTGAAGGGAACTTAAAATCACTTTAAGTCTGAACTCTGACGAAGCTTTTACAGGCACGTGATATCTCAGGAATGTTTCCTGTTATCATGAATTTCTCCAAATCTCATTGAGCCTTCAATTTTTTTTGAAAGAAGTAAAGCAGTCAACAAAGGAAGAAAAAAATAGTCCACATTGTTTTGAATTTCTCTTTCAACAAATTTGTCTATGCCACTCGCTCATCATTCGACAAAACACGTCTCCATAACCCCCAAACTAAGTCGCGTACTGGAGATCGTGCCTTTCAAGCCGCTGCTCCCCGGCTCTGGAATTCTCTTCCCTGTAACATTTGGGAAGCCAACACACTCCAGTTTGTCAAAAATAGACTCAAAAAACCCCATTTATTTGTGTAATCATTCCATGTATTATTTTCCTGCTTTAATGCATTGTTTGTTTGTATGTATCTTTATTTTAATGTCAGCTTTTGTAAAGCGCTCCGATCTTTGTGGGGCGCTATAAAAATGCCTGTATGTATGTATGTATATATGATAGCATAGAGTCTGTAAACCTCTTGAATTGAAATGTCTTAGAGGTTCCTGGTCTAGAATAAGCTGGAATCTAGGACCACAAACCATTTTTTTCAGGAATGTTCACATTCAGGTTTCATCCCTATTCTGGGGACGCTTGCCATGAACCAGAAACACATCTACATAAACCCATTCTAGTACACGGTGTACAGTTTAAAGGGTCTGTATTCGTTTGGTAATGACTCTTAAAATTAATGGCAATAAAAACTTTGGTTAGAAGTACAGCAGCCTTGAATAGTATAATGCATTTTGAGAAACTTTTCACTTCAAATAATGCAGTTATGGACAAAGATATCTCTTTTTATCCCCCAAAATTTGAATCTGAGAAGCGTTACTGCAGTGACGTTTCTCAGCAGAAAGTGTATTCCAGTTGCATATTATTCTTCCTGCGTGGACATAATCGCTCCAGATTTTTGGCAATATCTCAAAAACGCTACCACCTTTTGAAATGAAATTTTCACAGGTCAGTTTTATGGTATATATCTACAACCAAATAGGATTGAAACAAACAGTGGGTTCCAATTACCAAACGTATACAATCCCTTTAACATCCCATCCAATAGACAAATGATTATACAGTTGATTATTTTGCTTGAGGACACAAGCATCTTAACCGGCTAGGACAGGATTCGAACCCACATTCTGTGAATGACAGAACTTGAGTACAGTGCAATTGGCCGCATCACCATCTAGTTCAAGAACAGACTTTTTTTAGGCCTCTTGGTGTACTTGTAAAGCGCCATGAGCAAAGGAGATGTGTGCTATAGAAATAAATTTATTATTATTATTATTATTATAATTATTATTATGAATTATTTTTATTATTTAAGACCTCATAGTCCTTGGTTTAATGTTGCAATACAGACTGCTAGAAAGCTGCGCAGGGTTCATGAGAGAAAGTGGAGGCACTCAAGAGTAGAGATTGATAGGCAGTTATATTGTAATCAAAGACAAAAGGTTAATGAATTAATTAATGTAGCTAAAATTGAATATTACTCCTCTCAAATTACAGATTGTTCTGGCGATCAGAAAAAGTTATTTGAAGTTGTTAATGGGTTACTACATCAAGCAAAGAAAAAGCCTGTATTGCCCAGTAGTGTATCAGATGCGGCTCTGGCAGATAGGTTTTCTCACTATTTCAGCAACAAGATTCTTAATATTCGTTGTATTTTCCCTGTATCAACTAGTTCTACTATATCGCAAACTAACCATTTACCTGTGTATGCTCAAGTATCAAATATTTCCCAGTTTGCACCCACTACTGTGTAAGAGATCAAGAAATTAATAAGAAGTTCTCCTTCTAAATCATGTGAGCTGGACCCCATACCTACTGATCTTTTAAAAAAGTGTATTGATGTTGTAGCACCTCTTATTACTACTATTGTGAGCAAGATAGTTTTCCAGACAGTCTTAAGACAGCTTACATTCGTCCCCTAATCAAGAAGCCAGGTTTAGATGTTGAGACTTTGTCTAACTACCGACCGGTGTCTAATTTGAAGTTTATTGGCAAGACCATTGAGCGCATTGTTGCCTCCAGATTGAATACTGTTATCTCTGACTCTGGCCTTGCTGATAAATTTCAATCAGCATACAGGTCCAAGCATAGCGCTGAATCGGCACTTTTGCGAGTGCAAAATGACATTTTATGTGCTATGGATAACGGCCATGTGACTGCCCTGATTCTGCTTGATTTGAGTGCGGCTTTTGACACTGTGGATCACACTATTTTGCTCAAGAGACTTCGTGATATTATTGGTTTACAAGGTAACGCCCTTAAATGGTGCCAATCCTATTTGCAAAACAGACCACAACATGTTCGCATTGGCAGTTCCACATCGGATCCGGTTGTTGACGATTTTTCGGTCCCTCAGGGGTCGGTTCTTGGACCGCTGTGGTTCACAGTTTACACCTACCCAGTTCATAGCATCATCATGAAACACAAACTAAACTATCATGTATATGCTGATGACACTCAGTTATATTTCTCTTTTAAGCCATCCCAAATTTCTGCTGATGAGAGCATAAGTCGTATTGAAACATGTGTTTGTGAAATTCGTGTTTGGATGCAGGACATTTTCCTTAAGCTAAATGATCACAAAACAGAATTGTTGATACTCGGTTCACGGCAACAACTCTCTAAAGTTACTATTCCCCAAATTAATATTGGTGACTCCGAAGTTACCGCTGTTACCAAAGCTCGTAATCTTGGTGTGATATTCGACTCTTCCATGACACTCAGTTCGCATATTTCTAGTATTGCACGTTCTACGACATTTCACATTCGTAATATAGGCAAAGTAAGGAAATATTTAACACAAAATGCAACTGAGCAGATAGTCCACTCTGTCGTAGTTTCCAGACTTGATATGTGTAATTCACTTCTATATGGTCTTCCTTGTACTCAAATTGAACGTCTTCAGCGTATTCAGAACTATGCTGCTCGTGTAATTACCTTAACTAAAAAGTCCTGCACATAAAGCCAATTTTAAAAGAATTACACTGGTTACCCGTAAGCAGTAGGATTAAGTATAAACTTCTGCTTTTTGTGTATAAATCGCTCACCAACAATGCCCCTGCATATATTGATGATCTTCGAAACCCATACAATCCTCCTCGCAAACTCCGGTTTTACAATTCTAGCCTACTTATTGAACCCATATCCAATCATTCATGGGGAGACCGATCTTTCTCACATGCTGCCCCACGTCTATGGAACAGATTGCCTGCACTAATAAAATCATCCGTTTCTTTAACCCAATTTAAAAAAAACCTTAAAACACATCTTTTCAAACAGGCATTTGAGTAAATGGTTTGATTTTGTTATTTTTGTTACCTCTGATGTTTTCTAATATATTGCATTTGTATTGTATTTCTATACCACATGTTCTAGATTTATTCTCAACTTAGCTTAGGCTTACGTTTTAATTTTGGTTATTGTACACTGTACATAATTTGAATGTTATTGTTTGTATTTTAGCGCCATGAGCACTTCGTTGGATTTGTGCGCTTTATAAGTTTTCATTATTATTATTATTATTATTATATTATTATAAGATGAAATGAAATTGACCACTTTGATCTCTGTAATTTCACTTTCTATGCAGTCCAAGAACCAGGCTGTTAGTATTCATAGTTTTGACTTGAATGGAGACGGGGTACCAGAGTTAATCACAGGCTGGAGTAATGGCAAGGTAAAAAGAGTTATGGATAACTTTAGAGCTGTCAATAAAAGCACGTCATTTCAGAGTTCTTTCAACACTAATTATATAATAGTGGCATCTTATAGAGCGCTTGTATCCACCAATAAGGTGCTCATACATGTACGTGGCAAAATAAAGGATGACACAAGACGCGTGTTCCACGACAAGGATCTTTGCGTGTGGTATTTAACAATTAATTTGCCATGTGGCATTCAAAGTGCTGTGTGAATGAATCTGCCGCTAAGTACATTCCTACCTATCCATGATAAGTCATTTTACAGCATCACAATGGGACTTGTAGCTTTGTGCCGATTTAAGGCCAGGAAAGTTATCTTTGAGAGGGCAAGGCCATTTTTATTTTGCAAAGGGCACTTCCATTGAAAAAAATCTTAAAGTCTATGCGAAACTTTTGAGGGGGCACCAAGGCCAAGACCAGGGCAACAGAGGCCATGGCCTCTGTGGCCTTCTTTTAACTTCACAGGCCTGCAATTTAAATGACGTGGACCGTCATGTACGCTTTATATGGTCGCTTGCTGGGCCCAATTTCATTGAGCTGAAAATATTGCTCAAACATTGTCTGCTCAGCAAAAATGAACAGGAAACCAGTCAACAGACAGTACATGGGACAAGGTATTTTGGCTGGTAAGCATAATTTTGTTGTGCTCGGCTTAGCTATTTTTTGTGCTTAAAGGGACACGTTGCCTTTGATCGGGCGAGTTGGTCTATGAAAAGCGTTTGTAACGCACGCCATTTTGTCAAGCCAAATTTTTGACTCCACAAAATGGTAGACTGTGTTAGTTCGCAAAGTAAAAGGAAAACCACGCAATTTCAAGGCATATTTGTGTTGATCATTGTATTCTACTTTTAAAACATCTTTTTAACCATATGCATTTTACGGTTACAAACGCTTTTCATAGACCAACTCACCCGATCCAAGGCAACGTGTCTCTTTAAGCAGCTCTATGAAATTGGGCCGTGGTCATTTGTAGTAAGTGCAATTTTGGAGGTAATGTACCAACAGTCAATGTTTCAACATTATTGTGAATGTGAGGCAGACCTCTGTAGAAATTATACAAAGATGGCCATATCAAAAAGAAATTGAAATTAGTTTGATTTGAACTTGGTTTGAATTATTGTTCTCCTGTCTGGTGTTACCAGGTGGATGCCCGTAGTGATCGCACTGGGGAGGTGATATTCAAAGATAACCTATCCTCATCAGTCGCCGGTATTGTCGAAGGAGACTATAGAATGGACGGACACAATGAACTCATCTGCTGCTCCGTGGAAGGAGAAGGTGAGACAGAGTCCTTATCAGTAGAATTTGAAAAACTTTACACGGTGGGAATACAATCCAGAGAGGTTTCCAGCATCACAGCCTTCTTATAGGGCTGGTCTTAGTCATTAGGAATGGTGTGCAAACAAACACTAGTCAGGAGAGCTGTGGTCTTGTCAATCTTGTTTCTTAAGCCGTGTTCGCACTGGACTTATTTTGAGTAAACTAACCAAGCAAATGGGTAACTGAAAGGCACTGAACACGTTTGGAAATTGTCAAAGACCAGTGTTCTCACTTGGTGTATCCCAACATATGCATAAAATAACAAGCCTGTTAAAATTTGGGCTCATTTGGTCATCGAAATTGCAAGAAAATGATGAAAGAAAAACACCCTTGTTGTACAAATTTGTGTGCTTTCAGATAGGAATAAAAACTTCTTGCAAGAAGTTTTTATTATTTTAGTGAGAAATTACCTCTTTCTCAAAAACTACGTTACTTCAGAGGGAGTCGTTTCTCAATGTTTTATACTATCAACAGCTCTCCGTTGCTTGTGACCAAGTAAGTTTTTATGCTAATATTTGTTTTGAGTCATTACCAAACGTGTACAATACCTTTTACCATTTTAAGTCCAATGCGAACAGCCCAGGAAGTTTTCCTCTCAGGTAACTTACCCGACCTGCTGTCATGCACCCCGGTCAAAGGTCACTGCGAAAGCGCCCTCTTGTGTCTGTCTTAAGTTAGTCTGTTAGTTTTACCGGTCATGTCAGTAATAGTTTACCAACGTCATTAATCCAAGTTTGGACGCTGGTAAGTTTCACCTATTGGAATGTTAACCACGGTCTCGGTAAAACATCAATCCAATGTGAACACGGCTTTAAGTAGCCCAACGGGCTAGTCATAAAGTTGTATACTATTACATTGAATAGATTTAACAGTTGCGTTGGGATGAAGAATATTTGTATTAATATTATTGACTTATTTGTTTAAAAACCCTACACCGATGTGTGATAAGCACTTTATACCTGAGTATGCAGCGGTAAATGCACGTTAAAGAACCCAGTACACTTTAAAAAAACAAAAACAAAATTTTGTTTGGGGGGTAGGAGACTTCAGAGTAAATTAACAAAAATCATAAAGAAAGCATTTAGAATGCCCCAGATTGCACAGTAGGGCTTTTAAAACCAAAGATAAACACCAAGTGGAAAAAACATTCCGAGGACCTCATTTCAATTCAGCGTGCTTCGGCCAAGTTCCCAAAATTTGGTTCAAGAATGCCCAACAGTTTTTAAAAAATCCTTGGGAGAACCCTGATGCTATTCTCTTTTGGTTTTTGATTTTCTATGTTATTATCAGTACGTGGCTACTTACCCGCCTCTCAAGAGCTGAAGGGTAACCTGATGGATACCAACATAGAGCAAGAGACCATCAGAGATCTCAGCCAGAGGAAACAGAACCTTCTGCTGGAGCTCAAAAACTACGAAGAGAATGCCAAGGTAATCTGGTATTGAGGGTCCTTCTTTTTGTTCCTCCTCTCCCTCTTTCCCCTTCCCCTTTCCCCTTCCCCAAACCCTTCCCCTCCCCTTTAACTGTGGTAGGATGGCTCTGTAGAGGTGCTGGTCACCTGTTCCATCTTGCCACTCGATTTGTTGTAACTTTTTTAACATTCTTTATTTACTGTATGTTATTGTTTTTACTACGTTAAAAACAAATAAAAATTCTATTTATTCCCTGTATTTTTTATTTATTTTTGTAATATGTTCCAGTGAAGAAGTGTAATTGGTAGCTTGAAAAGCTCACTCACAGGTCCTAACAACACTCTTGAGAACTGACATTATAAAGCATTAACTTTGCAAGTAACGCTTACATTTTGATATAAGATTTTGCCCCTTACATGCCCTTTATACCATGTTAATGTTGATCTAGGGTGGCATGGATGGCTAGTGCGCAAGGCGCTCGTCTCTCACCACTTTGGCCCAGGTTTGATTCCCGACTAAGGGCGTATGTGAGTAGAGTTGTACGTTGGTTCTCTCCTGTGCCACAAGGATTTTTCTCCAGGCCCTCCGGTGTCCCCGCCCCCCCGCCCCTGGAGTAATCAAACACTTTTGATCTCTGGCTGTGCTCCGTGGTCATATACGGGTTGATGTGGCTGGCTGCCGAAGACGCCATTACATTCTTGCGGATCCAACACAATGTAGCCAGCCACATCCTTCGCAATTCAGCTTCTAAGCTGAGTGTAATGATGATTAACCCTCCATATTATCATAGTAATTAATCTCATATTATTATTATTATAATGAATATTATTATTATATATTGCTTGATTTGTTTGAAGGCGGGCCAGACCCAGCGGCCATCAGGGATGGGTGAGCTAGACAAGGCTCAGATGGGGATCATTCCAGCTAATACACAGCTACAGACATCTCTCATGGTGACTGCAGGAGATACTAGCAAACCTGTGAGTTAACTTTACTCATATTCAACTCTGTACTCTGTAATTATATTAACCCTTTGGGGACTGTAGCGGCAGGAAGCGGCTTGATCCAAAATGCCCATATCGGCTGACAAATGGCCGCAAGATTTGACCTACTCGCACTCAATCTAAAAGGTCGGAATAAAGGTCACGTCTAGGTCTTACATTTTCAAATCTTTTTCATGTTGACATGTTTTCTATAATTCTGAAGAAAATCTCTATTGGGTACCGTTTTTCCCACCTACAAAAGGCTGAAGTTTATGGACCAAAAATCCTGATCCATCCCATCATGGTTGATTGTGTCGATGTTAACTTGCATGATTCCTTCTCCAGTCTCCTGACGATGACTAGGGCAAGCTAGTCGAAACGTTGAGACCAATTATTAACTCACTCGGCTGCAGTGAAGTCAATAACTAGAAGTCCCCCCGATCCACTAAGCGAAAATAGTAGTCTCGACCGATTTCCTACCTTCCGCCCAAGTAGTAGTTAAGAAGCAGGACAGTTCTTTTCAGAACCTGGTAGTCTCCCGAACTCTGAAATTCTACTCTGTGGCAGTAGAATAGTCTCCCGAATTCCGAAATCTACTCTGCGGCAGTAGAATATAGCAAGACAGTTCTCAAAGAACAAAAATCTACACAGCAAAGTAGATAGCCAAATATACATGATTCTTTCTGTTTCAGCCCCATGTTGAGCTCTCCGTGTCTACAACTAATGATACAGTTGTCAGAGCCATCCTGATCTTTGCTGAAGGAATCTTTGAAGGAGAGAGCCATGTTGTGTAAGTCAAACACTACTACTGGGTTCTTATATAGTGCTTTATCACACCCCGAGGGGCGTATCAAAGCGCTCAGTATTTTTTCCTGTAAGGTATGTGGAGCTATGTTTTGAAGTATGTGACCTTTTTCCTTTATAGCACCATGTAATGGTTTTCAAGGTGCTGTGGCGCAATACGCTGCCGATCAAACCAGGAACACCGGGGCGAACCCCTTCTCTTTACGATAAGTGCACTGGGTTCTTTTACAAGCATTACACAACACACAGTACCTGCGGCTTTACGTTCCATCTGAAAGGACGCAGGAATAATAGTTAAATTTCTTGCTTAAGGACACAAGTGTCACGACTGGGACTCGAACCCACACTCTGCTGATCAGAAACACCAGAGCTTGAGTCCGTTTTTTTTATCCGCTCGACCTTGATACACCAAACAGACATCTTGACTCTATTAGGGACAGACACACTGTGGAAAATCTTTTGAGGTCCTTTCGAAACCGACAGCTTGGGCTTAGGCTCCGGCTAAGGGTCTGTCAGTTCGGGAAGCAACGCATTTAGCAAATAGAGGAGTACCTGGGGTCGATTTCACAAAACTCTTCCTAACTTAGGACTAGTCCTAGGCAATGCTAAGAGATAGGACTGGTCTTAAGTTAGGAACAGTTACTGGTCCAACTTAAGACTAGTCCTACCTCTTAGCATTGCCTAGGACTAGTCCTAAGTTAGGAAGAGTTTTGTGAAATTGACCCCAGAAGATCTAATAATGCAACATGGAAGGTGGAAAACCACCCAGGCAAAAAACAGATGTATCAAAAGAAAAGTCACCCAACGTCTCCACGTGTGAAAATTCTTTCTGATAATTAATGGTAGAAAAAAGAATATTACAAAATGACTCCTTAAGTTGAAGCGAATTATAAAATTAGCATCAAAACAAGGCTAATTCTGCTTCTGCGGACCATAATCTTTTTCTAGGTAAAACCCACTCACACTGTTTTCTTTGTAGAAGTTCAGAATCGGCCGAATCCCGGCCTTATTCTCATGTTTTCAAATAATTTCGTAGAATATACTCGAATGCTTATCTTTGTGATTATTTTGGTCGTTCATAAGGGTAAAACTGTTTTTCTTGCGTGTGTGCTTTCGGTACGGGGGTCCTGAGCCGAAGCCGAAGCTGTGGTTTCAAAAAGGGCCCTGGTTATCCCATAATGGGAGTAAAGAATAACAAATTGATACTGCTTACCAAATTCTATACACCCCTTGCACAACGCGCAGCGTACTCACATGCGCCTATCCTGTCCGCCATTTTGGGTGTCAAAATCGTTTACAAACATGCACAAAAGAGAGTTTTGACACCCAAAATGACGCGCATTGTCGGAGGCGCGTTCCGGGGTCTATAGAAATCAATAGATCCCCCTTGCATAACACGAAACGCTACAGATACGCTGAGGTTACGCACACATTTTTACGCACAGAGAACAGCTATCGTCCAATGATCTGCCTCCGTTTTGAGAGTGTGACGTCATATGCAATGGGTCTATAGGCTCCATGGTCAACCTACATAATTGCTGTTCAATTTATCGATGCAAGCTGATCTTCTACATTTTTTTCCATTCCCCCACAATTACCAGTAACATAAAAATTATTACTTGGCAGACTTGAACATTATAAATCAATAGTTCAATAGTTCAATCAATAAGTGTCATTTTTTATGTGTTTTACTGTCGACTTAAGCTGTAGGACAATTAGTTTCACCTACTGATGAGTGGGTGTTTTATTTTTTAGCACTCAGCACTTATGCTAAAAATATAAGCTAAGTGCCCGGATCTCTGACAAACTTGGCAAAATTTTACTAACATTTGTGCGTGTACATGTCCAAGTTTCATGTTTAATTGCGTATACTACTCTTCTACTAGTGCAACTTGGCGTGTCGATGATGCGGTGATCGTGTAAGTGGTGGAATGTTTGTCTGACAACCGGGTATTTTGAGCAAAAATTTCATTAGTGCGGGGTGCTATTATTGCGTGCTGGAATATTGATGACTGTGTAGGTTGTGATTTGAAGGTAATGTTTGTTTTTTGAGTATTCGTTGAAGCTGTCGCTTTAATAGAATATGGTTCTTGTGAAAGCTGAATCACATTTAAAAGGTTGTCACAAATGATTTGTCTTGATTCAAAGCACTTCTTGAGCACCACGTGAGCGCTGTCTTTGTTCGTGTTCTTAATTGGTTTCAAACCTGACTTGAGAATAAAAAAAATTGAAAGAGCTGACAGCCTGAGTAAACTTTTCATTCGTTTTTTCAAACATCTCACCAACAGTCATCCAAATGCTCAGAACCTAAGCAACTCTGTTAAAGTCCAAGTTATTCCTCCCAAAGATGTACCTGTTGATCTTCACATCAAGGCGTTCGTTGGAGGCAAATCCAGGTAGGAGTCCTTCCTTAAAGGGATTGTATACGTTTGGTAATTGGAACCCACTGTTTGTTTCAAACCTATATAGTTGTAGATATATACCATAAAACTAACCTGTGAAAATTTCATTTCAAAAGGTGGTAAGTTTTTGAGATATTGCTGAGAATCTGGAGCGGTTATGTCCACGCAGGAAGAATAATCTGCATTTGGAATACACTATCTGAGAAACGTTACTGCAGTAAAGCTTCTCAGATTCAAATTTTGGGGGATAAAAAGTGATATCTTTTTCCATAATCGCAGTACTTCGAACTGAAAAGTTTCTCAAAATGCATTATACTATCCAAAGATGCTGTACTGCTTACCAAGTAAGTTTTTATTGCCCTTAATTTTCAGAGGCATTACCAAACGTATACAGACCCATTAATAGGGTGTAACTATTATTACTGTACCTCATTCATATTCATGATCGAGAGGCGAATTCTCACTGGTCCATTCACATCACATGCCAGATGCTATTTTTGCTGTTTACCAAGCGGGCCAGCCAGTATTCACGCACAGGGTAAATAAGCATGCGTAGTAGACTGTCGCATTGGCAACAGTCAACTACGCATGCGCTTTACGAAGCAATCGTTGTGTTGACGCTCGCATGTACATGGGTGTAGTATATTACACGCGCGCAAACATTGCTTTGTGACACGCGTAAATTTTGCACTTTCCAGAGCTCATTGATGCCAAACTAGGGAGAAGTATGAAGTGTAGTAAAACAAATCTAACATGGTTTATTTTGGGTCGACAATATTGGAAGCTGACAAACTAGCTCTCTCGACTTCACCTTGAGGAATAGTTTGTGGCGCTAGGTGGCCAAGCGGTCAGTAGCAGAGTGTTGATTCGATAGCCGATCATGACATTGGTGCTCTTAAGCAAGGCACTTAACCATAATTGCTTCATAAAAAGTTGGGAAGGTAGTGCATTCTGCTCTACCAGCCAGGCTCCTATTAGATGATACCCATGCCTACATCCTTTACAGACTGTGAAGGGAGTAACCCTGTTTCAGCCCCAGGAGTAGGTGGCAACATGCCCCTGGTGACAGGTGATTTGGGTCGATAAACCTAATTGGTTAATTTTAGCCCTCACCTTGAAGTGGCCGTCCGGCCTTGTGATGTTAGGCGATCTCTCATTAAAAAAACCCTTATAAAAAACTTCCATATATCAACTGAAATCTTGGTATGAAAAGGGCTCAGAGTGTTTAATGGGGAAATCACGTCATGGTCTACCTGAAATACTTTCACCTTTTTATGAAAAATGTCAAGGTTTTATTTCAAAAAATACTTGAAAGATAACGTTACTTTAACTGCCTTTATAAATAGAAAAGGAAATTTTGTTTTAAGGAACTAATTGAATTATTTTAACGTGTGATGTGTGTTCGATTCTTTCTTCAGTAATCAATACCATGTGTTTGAGTTAACAAGGCAGCTACCACGCTTCTCGATGTACCTACCTTGTCCTGAAGACACACCAGAACCAAAGAGCTGCGTTTCTTTCACTGTCAATGAGAGGATCCAAAGGGTATGTTCTTCAGAAATTCATTCACGCTCTTGATACGTAATTACTCCCTCTTTTCATGGTATGTATCTGCAAGCCTGATACTTCACAGGGGCAATAGACTGTGAAAGTCTCGTGCATATTTGAACTTCCGGGATCATTGTGGTCCCGACCATATGGAGTTTTATGTGGGCAGGATTTTGTTTTGTCAATTATTTTAGTTTAATGTAGTTTATGGCTATGAAAATTGTATATGTTGTTGGGAATCTAATACAATATGAAGGTAAAATCAATTCAACAAAATAACAAAGAAAACCTGAGAATAAGACTTGCCCTTCTTTTCCGGTTACTTGTAAACAATTTAGTATTTTGCCCAACTGACAGTCATGTTGTCATTAAACCTATGTAATAGACACACACATTCAGGCGTGATTAGAAAATGGGGTTTCTAACAATAAGCATCCTCATTTTGTTTCAATGTTAATTCGAACAAATTAGTTGTATTATTCAAAAATTGTAAATTTATTTATAACAACTTGCTATGGGTATTTTTATTTTCAAGAATTTTGTATAAATGTAATTTTAAAAGAAGATTAAATTTCATAGAAAATGATAGTCTTCTTTCAAGTTTTTTTATTGTTCGATTCGCGCGAGACTTGAACAGTCTATGGAGGCAGACAATCGCTAAAGAGCGGCTCCAAGGTCAAAATTCATCTTTTTGATCCAGTCATTTTCCAATAGATCGAGTCCTTATGAAAATGGAAAAACAAATTACAAGTATCTAACCTCGATTAAAATGGTGTAGAATGCCATTATGTTCAATACATATCAAGTGCAATTTTTGTCGAAATCCAAACATGTTCGATGACGTCACATTTCAAACATATAGTCTGTACATTTTTTGTACAGATAATTTTTAGTTCATTTCTGAATTTTGATGATATCCAATCAAAACGGTGTTGAATTTGACCTTTTGACTGGCGCGAAAAGTCCCTTTTGGAATGTACGGAGCCATTTGTTTTTTATGTCCGATGACAACATATTTCAAATTTCGCTCTGAAAGAGTATCAAATAAATGACATTTTACACCATTTTAAACGTGAGGTTAGAGACTTGTAATTTTTCCCCACTTACATGAGGACTCTGTCTATTGGTTTAAAATGAGTGCATCACAAAACTAAATTTGACCTTGGGGCCACTGTTTAGCCAAAGTATACCTTTGGTTTTTTGAACCGCTCGATTGTTTAAATCCTAAATATATAATTTCATTTCAAAAGGTGATAGATTTATTAGATGTATATCCGAAAATCTGGAGCTATGTTCTTGCAGGAAGAATATTCCGTAATTAGAAAACACAATCTGAGAAACATTGCATGCAGAAACGTTTCTCAGATCGAATTAGTTTTGAATCCCTCTCTTTAAAATCACATTCCTTTCAAGGAGAATTGTTTCTCAAAATATTATACATTATCAACAGCTGCAGTGCTTCTTACCAAGTAAGTTTTTATGGTCATTAATTTTTGGAGAAATAACCAAAGGTATACCCTCACTTTAAGCACCATTGTCTGCTTAAGCAGCTCTATGAAATTTGCCCATGGTCTCCAAATGAATAAATATTTCAGATCCTGTTTATTTCTCTTTGTTGTCCAGGTCTTGATGTGGATCAACCAGAACTTCCTCTTGAATGAGGACATCACCTGTCAGGGTGAGATGAACATTGGCTTTGTATCGCTACGCGGTTCAGGACCGGTGTTTCTCAACATGCAGACCAATGGACAGGTGAAGACTTTTATATTTTGTTGGGATTAGAAAGGAACCATGTGAATATATCCTTAACCCAAATGCAGTTGTCGTGTCAAGGCCGAGCGAATAAGAGCACCGGACTCAAACTCTGGTGTTTCTGATCAGCAGAGTGTGGGTTCGAGTCCTGGTCGTGACACTTGCAGGCATGAGAATCTTCCGGTTTAAATCAGAAATCCGTTTTTTTCCCTTTCAAATTTGTAGTCTTCGAGTTCAGTGTGAATTTGATATAAAATTCAGGGGGTTAGTTGTAGGAGGTATACATTTGGTTTTCGCCAATCCCTCTTCTTGGTCAGATCAGAAATAATGTATGGTTTACCCATTTACCAATAGTCCCGGTCGTAAAGAATTGCCGTGCGGCGGCGGCCGGCCCATTATGCGTTGATTTGTTGTTCCATGTGGTGGTGCATGGCGTGCAGCTAGATCAATGGATATGTGTAGACTTCTCTCATTCCCCGCTTGTGGAGACATTGAAAAGTCTACTGACAGCAACGCACGATGTTTTGGATGCGCGCGAATCGGTATACTTTTTATACCAGTCATCAGTAAGCACCAGAGGCAAAAGCGCCGTTTCTTCAATACGTTTATTGTGTTTTACGGCTGGAGATATTTTAACGCATTGAACTATGAACTGGAACTAACTTCGAGACCACATGCTTGCAATGAGTGTCCGACACACGTGTGTGAGGCGGAGATTCGTTGACGTTTGACGTCTCACAATATTTTTCCAAAATGCTATGGTTTGTGAACTATCGGGATAATCTTACTAAAAGATGATTGAAGACAGCTTTCAATGGCCAAAGGGGGGAAACACTTAACACAATGATTTACTATCACAGGTAAATAGTCAAAAAAAAAATCAAAATTTCAAATGACTACTCCGTTCAAATTTCGTGAAAAGTTCGGAAGATGATTTTATTTTGAGCTTTTTAAGACAATATACGTCTAGCACTGTTATGATTTCATCTTTTTAAAAAGTATTTTCCTCCTATTAACTTATCCTCGATCACACCCATGGTCCCAATAACGCCAGAGGGATTCATTGAATGTTGCCCTGACGCCTCGGTTAACTTGCCCAAATTCAGGACATGCACAAATTCCGGAAATTGCCCAAAATCCGGACATTGCCCAAAATCCGGACATGCAATTTTAGCGTTAGATTTTTTTTCCGGTTTTTTTATCATCGCATATTCTCATGCCTGCACTTGTGTCCTTAAGCAAGACACTTAACCATTATTGCTTCTGTTCATCCAGGAGTACAAATGGGTACCAGAGAGAGCTGGGAGTAACTGTCAGCCTGTCCAGGGGGAATAGAAATATTCTCAGTTGTTTAATGCCAATGAAACTGGATTGATGAGCCATATTGGCTCGGGACAGACTTTACTTTTACCAAATGTAATATGGTTTGTGAAAATCAAGTTGTCTATTGATCCATTCCACTGAAGTCGCATGTAGCTGCTGTCTACCCATGGTCTGCCATTTTGGGATTCCATTGCATGAGCGTTTCTAACCGCGCATGCTCGTCGCCAAAAATGCACTCTGCATAGTAACACAAGGAGAAACAACTCCCAGAATGGCGCAGCTAAGACTATTGTGGTGAAGAGGTCAAGTAAATTTGGTCAATAGACTTTGTGCAAATCAATTATCAAGTGAGGTTTGCAGAGACACGTTGTAAATAATTCTCTGTATGAGCTGTGGTGGTTCTTAGAAGAACCAGAATTGTTTAGCCACCACAGCTCACAATTTTTTTTTATTTACATGAAGACCGGACCCTCACACTGTTATTGTCATTAATAAATACCTTTAACGAAAAAAATAAAAAACAAAAAAAGTTTTTTCCATATATAAGGGCCATTCACTTCAGGTTCAAGGGCCATTCATGTTCAAGGGCCATTCATGTTCAAGGGCCATTCGTGACACAATTTCTACATGCCAAAAAAACAAAAAAACAATAGACACAAAGAAAACGATAGTTCCTGCACAACATGCACACAGCATACATAATTTCTTCACAACAATATTCGTGCTTAGGGGCCAGTTATTCTCTAGTTCACAGAGCTGGTTTTTATATCACATGTAAGTGCAACACCACTTGACCAGTCTTCAACCAAATCAGAGTGCATAAACTATCTGCGGTGTTTATGAATTACTATTATTTGCATTGTTGTAATCAGATCTGCATCAAGACAGATGACATGGATCTGGCAGGGGACCTCATTCAGGCCATTGCTAATTTCCTTGGTATTGAAGACCTACAAGTCACAGCTGACTTCCCTATGCACATGGAGGAACTCAACAATGTTCTCATCAAGGTAATTTTTTAGGAATTTTCCCATCTTTGTTTTGGTTAACAACCAAAAGCCACACAGGTTGTCTGAGTGTGAAGATATGCAGCATGCCACAGTGTTCTCCCTTAACGGTAGTCCGCTGGTTAAAATGCCAGTTAAAACACCTGAGGACCAGTCAAACTTTACTCTTAAGTAGTCTGGCTGGCTAGTTCAGTGTTGAAAAGCATCCCTATGTAATATGAATTATGGACAAGTGCAAAAGCTGACGGAGAAGGGAAATAAAAAGCTATATGTTTTAGTCACTTAGTCACTAAAAATGCTGAAGGCAAACCCTGGCAATGCCAGATACTTCGTTCTTGTAAGGGCAAGGCAGTTTTTCTTTAGTAAGTGGGCACCTCTATGATGTAAGTCTAAATTTCTACTAGAACATTTCAAGGGGCCACCCTGGCTATGACTGGGGGGATGCAGGTAACTCATTTCCTTGTGCAATATTTTTGGAGACTAAAACAAATAAATGAAAAAATTAAATTATTTTTTGGGGTTTGAACAAAGAAAAATCTACTAGAGTGGTGCTTGAATCCGGATTAACGTGCTGGCACTCTACTAACTGAGCTATCTAGACCTATGTTGGCAGTCTCCCTATTTTGTCAATATCTTTGTTCGGAGGTGCCAGTCAGAAGCCAAAAATTAAATACAATCAAATAAAATAAAAACATCTTTAAGAAGCCAAAAATAAAATAAAATAAAATAAAAACATCTTTAAGAAAAATCTTTTTGAAGCCAAGGAATATGATAGAGCACGTGCCATAGACCTTTAATTCTTTTGCGATATCAAAGCAGCACGCTTTGCCCACCGATGGCAAAAGAGTGATGGGCGCCAGTACAAACTTTATATCAATGAAAGTTTACTTTACCAATAAACATCCAAACTATGCTTTGATATGAATTTGTCTTAGGTGGACGAGTTTCATTCAGTGCGACAGAAGTTAACTGCTGAGATGGCTGATCATTCCAATCTGATTCGTAGCTTGGTGGTCAGAGCAGAGGATGCTCGCCTTATGGCTGACATGTGAGTAATGTTTTTTCTTCTGTTGTTTAAAGGGATTGTATACGTTTGGTAATTGGAACCCACTGTTTGTTTCAATCCTTGTAGATATACACCATAAAACTAACCTGTGAAAATTTCATTTCAAAAGGTGGTAGCTTTTTTGAGATATTGCTGAAAATCTGGAGCGGTTATGTCCACGCAGGAAGAATAATCTGCAATTGGAATACACTATCTGAGAAACGTTAATGCAGTTCAGATTCAAATTTTTGAGGATAAGAAGTGATATATTTTTCCATAACCGCAGTACTTCGAAGTGAAAAGTTTCTAAAAATGCATTATACTCTCCAAAGCTATGTTGGGATACACCAAGTGAGAACACTGGTCTTTGACAATTTCCAAACGTGTTCAGTGCCTTTAAGTATTCAGTAATAAAATCACCTTACCTTAAACACCACTCTACCACCTGGAGTCCTCGAAAAAATTTTTTTTTATAGTTTTGCTTGAATTTTTGAGTGGATATAGTACTGTACTCTCGAGCCAAGCAGTCTTAGCATGAGGCCAGGCACACCAAATTTATTGAGTCTAAACATATGGGTTTTGAGTGATAGGTTGGGACAGTGTTTAGGTTTAACACCGAGGGAGTTAGGGTTAACCAAAATTATTCAGCATATCTTTAAACTTTAATAAAGATTATTTCTTAGGTGTGTAGAGTGCACTGGACTCAAGTTCTGGGCCCAATTTTATGGAGCCACTTAAGCATAAAAACAAAATCAGGCTGACCAGAATAAGGTTACCAGCCAAAAGACAATGTCATGTGTACAATCTGTGACTGGTATCCTGCAAATATTTGCTTTTCAGAAATTGTAAAGCAATATTTTCTGCTTAACACCTAAAGTGCCCAGTTTTTTTAGGTTTTCAAAATTCTGTTAAAAAACCCCCCAAAAACAAGTCTTACTCGCCAAACAAAATGTATTTTGCTGATTTGTTTTGCCTTGGTACATCCCAAAGTCAAAGTACTTCTTTACAGAGTGATAGATTGTGAAGTAAAGCGTGTACGTTTCCTGGGGGCTGCCATTGTTTCAAAGTGTAATTACAAACAAGCAGACGATCGATCGACCCATGGAGGTATCGATCTTAGCTGAAAATAGAATACATTAGAAAAGTTCAGAAAACAAGGCGCCCTCTTGCAAGAACCCGAATAAAATCTAGAGAAAAAGGTCGTACATGTACGAAATTGTAAAATATGTTTTTAGTACATTAAATAGATCGTACATGTACGACCTTGGCACTGAAAGAGTTTTAACTTTTTCAGTGCCACTACTATCAGGGCCCAATTTCATAGAGCTGCTTAAAAGCAGCTCTATGAAATCCTGGTCGTAATGGGCAGAGATGGTTCATGTGATTGAATTAGCTTGGTGTGCTACTTATCTGGAAGCATAGGTTATATACTCCCCCAGGGAGCTGAGATAGTTTAAAGGAACGTTACAGAACTGGTAATTAAAATTTTCTTGAAGATCACAGATTTACATAAAACTTACACGGTCCAATGATGATGATAGTAGAAAACATCCCTAGAAATATTTCTGTCTGAAATGCCATATTTGATGAGAAATAAATAAAACTAATTTCCAATTGGAGTTTATCGCTCATGAGCGTTTTATTCATGCATTGAATAACACATGCAAATGTGTAATCGGTTTTTCACTATTTTCTCGTGACCCAGATGGCCGATCGATCTCAAACTTCTACAGGTTTGTCAGTTTATGTATATGGTGGATTATATAAATTGCTTACACTGTTTTGAGTGCAAAAACCAATTCTGTAATGTTCCTTTAAGGAAGGAAATAAGTGGCCCAGTGACCAGGTTAATAATGTTCATTGGCAATGAGCATAAAAATTGAAGTCGTTGTGCGCCTTTTAAGCTTTTGAAAAAGGCACGTTATAAATGTGATCATTATTTTGGCTATCCAGTCATTTTTTCTTATTCCAATTTTATATTTAACTGCCATCAGGAGAAACATGAGGCGAGGTTACATGGAGCTGTTTGACCTAAACCGAGACCTTATCAATGGATACAAGATCCGCTGCACCAATCATCAAGAGTTACTCAACTGCCTCAAACTGGTCAACCAAACCATCCAGAAAGCTGGCCAGCTCAGAGGTTTGTCTATCTCACTCCTTCTGGCTGATATTTCTCTCTTCTTTTTTTTGTGTGTGGTGTCTATCCTTGAATGTGTTGAATCTTTATGGCTTGTCGTGGCCGAGTGGCTAAAGTATCGGACTCAAGCTGTGGTGTTTCTGATCAGAAGAGTGTGGGTTTGAGTCCTGGTCTTGATACTTGTGTCCTTAATCAAGACACTTCACTATTATTGCATCGTCCTTCAGATGGGACGTAAAGCCGTTGGTCCTTTGAGTTGTGTAATGCCCGTTAAAGAACCCAGTACACTTGTCGTTAAAAGAAGGGGTTCGCCCCGGTGTCTTCTGGCAGGGTTGGCTGCAGATTGTGTCGTATCATCTTGTTAAACCTTTACAAGGTGCTTTATAAATGTGTCTTATAGTTCAAAAACTTAGCATGCATATATATCCTGTCCTAAAACATATCGCTGTGTTCAGTGCAAAAATGTTGTATCTTGATTTTTCAAAAACATCATATCTCAATTTTGCAAAAACGTTGTATCTTGTATAAAAATGCTCCGTGCAAAAAATGCGTATCTCAGCACGAACTTGTTCTGTGTGTACATCCGGGTTATTCTAAGCGAGACACGATGTTTTGAAAATTTCCAACTCGCGCGTAACGTAAGTGCTATTTAAGGACATACGACAAAAATGTGAAGAAAACAAATCCACAGGCATAATGCTCTACCACTAGACCACCGAGCTTGCCCGGCAGCTAGAGGCAGTGTAAATCCTACATTGTATATTTTAGCAGCGGGGACCGCAACAATCTTTAATGGATGTTAAATTTGCATCTGGGATAAAGAATACACCGATGTATGTATAAGCACTGTATACAGAGCTCAAATTTTACACTGGACCATAGGCCCGAGGCCAGTGGTTTTGGTGTTGGGCTAGTAAACTTATGACCGGACAAATCCAGTGGTCTTGTGTTTTTTAATTGAATATTAATGAAGAATAATACCTCACTGTGTAACATCTTGAACACAAATAAGTATGTTCAAATGTTGACCTTGAGTCTGTTAACGTACCTTTCAATTCTACTGAGTAATGACATAATGAAGTATACTTAATACCCATAAAGACAAATGAAATCAATCTTCTCTTACATGTCTTATAGCGCTTTTTCAAATAAAAACAGTTAACTTAAATGCATGTTAAACTGTGTCCGGAAGTTTTTTCTTATTTTGGTTCTGGTCTTGTAAAAAGATTTCTTGTCCAGTAAACATTTTTAGCCACAAGCCCTGCGGTCTTGTGGTTTTTCCCCCAAGTTCAAGCCCTGGTAAACTCAGCATTTATGCTCGCCTACACGTAGCGCAGGCTTTTTGTAGAGTCCTCATCGGTTGGAGATGCAGGGCTCGAATTTGGGGAGAAAATCCACAAGATCATAGGACTTGCAGAATCTTTACTGGACCGGAATTTTTTTTACAAGACCAGAATCAAAATAAGAAGAGACTAGGATCAAAAATTAAATGAGAAAACAGTAAGATCCTCACTCAACATTTGAACATCATTCTTTTGAGACAAAGATGTTGAATTGGAAAAAACAAGACCACTGACTTATCCTGTCTTGAGTTTACTTGCCCGACACTGAAATTACAGGCCTCGGTGGTCCAGTGTAAAATTCGAGCCCTAACATGCCTGCGATGCATAAAGAGATGAGCTGGGCATATTTGCATCCCACTGCCAATCCAGGGTTCTCTCCATGCACAAGGAAGTGTATCAGGCCGATACACTGCGATTTGTTGGTCCATGCACAATATAGAAATAACAATTTCATTTTGTTGGTTTAAATTTATGATCAAATTCACAAAAATCATTAAATATATACCCATTTAAAATGCTCCAGATTGAACAGTAGAGCTTTTATAACCAAACATGGGCAGCAAATAAAAAAACATTCAGAGGACCTTGTTTCGAACAGCGGCTTCTGCCAAACTTGTACAATTTTTGGCCCAGAATTGTAGAGAACCCTGCCATCCATTGCCCTCGTCCTGTACCAATATTTGCTGCCATTACTGAGATGCATGTATTTTTCTATGTTTCTATCTCATTTTAAAATATTTTAATGGATTTCATTACCTTGTATTTATCGGGAGCTAGATTCCTGAGGGTAACAGTGATTTAATTCACTTTTTTAGTTCCTGTCATCAGTTAGTGTCTCTTGTATTGTAGGTTTCTTCTTTTGTATTTGTATTTGTATTTGTATTTACTGCGCCTTGAACACCCAGCAGGGTGGATATGTGCGCATTACAAGTCTTATTGTTATTATTTATTATTATTATTTGTATGATGACAAATAGATAATAATAATAATAATAATAATAATAATAATAATATCCAGGGTTCTCCCCAGGTCTTTTCAAAACTGGGGGGGCATTCTGGGCCCCAAAATTTTGGGATGTGTGGCCGAAGCGCGCTGAATTGAAACAAGGTCTTCGGAATGTTTTCCACTTTGTGTTTTTCTTGGTTTTCAAAGCCCTACTGTGCAATTTGGAGCATTCTATATGGTTTTCTTTTCATTGTGTTTGTGAAGCCACCGTAAAAATTGTTTTTTGTTATTTTGCGAATAGGCAGAATTTGTTTGCGTATCAGCCTAAATTTGCGCGTATCGGCACGCAATTGGCGTGTTTCGGCCCGATAAACTAGCTTGTGCATTGGGAGAACCCTGATATCTGTTTGTTTATTTGTGCCTTCTACATCAAGTATTTCGATTGTCTTCCCTTTTTGGTCTCAGTTGGAAAGTACAAGACTCAAGTGGTGTCATCATGTCGTGAGGCCATCAAGACAAACAACATCAGCGCTCTCTTCAAAATAGTCAAGAGCGGATCTTCATGATGAGGAAATGTATTCCAGGAAGAGGAGGTACACATAAACTTGACTTCAGAACAAGTGACTTTTGGCTTTGTCTACAACAATAAAAGAATAGCCCACTCTTCAGTGATCTGGGCCCAATTTCATAGAGCTGCTTAAGCACAAAAATAGCTAAGCACAACATAATTATGCTTACCAGAATAAGATAACCAGCCAAAATACCATTCCACATGTACAATTTGTGACTGGTATCCTGCTTATTTTTGCTTAGCAGAAAACTGTTAAGCAATATTTGCTGTTCAAGCAGCTCCATGAAATTGGGCCCTGGCTATAGCCGCTGTCATAGTCGTAAAGAAAAAAGAAAAGAAAATTGATATTTTACACCATTTTAATGTGAGGTTTGAGACTTGGAACGTTTTCCACACTTTCGTGAGGACTCTATCTATTTGAAAACAAGTGCATCACAAAACCCAATTTTACCCTGGAGCACCTTTTGAAAGAAAGCCCATCATTAATTTGATCTTTAATTATTAAGTAATTGCATTTTCATCCTCGATTCTTCAGCCACATTTGAGACACAGACTCGTAGTTGAATGTTGCTGAACAATTTGTTGCTAGCAGCCACGTCGCAAGCTCAGTGTTTAAAACTTATTACCATTGCACTCTGAGACACACACTTTTAATATTATTCTAGTATTGAAGTGGCTTCTCTAGGGCCAAATTTCATGGCTCTGCTTACCGTAAGCAAAGTGGAGTCAGGCAATTCCGCGCTTCCGTCAAGCGTATTTCACAGGCTAGCATGGAATTTTTGCTTGTGCGCAAGCCTACTCCACGTTACTAGGCATTCCTCGCTTACAGTGTAGAAATTTGGCGCTTGCCCCGTAGAATGGTGATCAGAAGCGCAGAATTCAGCAGTAAGCAGAGCCATCAAATTGGGCCCTGGGCCCAATTTCATAGAGCTGCTTAAGCACAAAAACTAGCTAAGCACAATAAAAATATGCTTAACAGAATAAGGTTACCAGCCAAAATTGCATTACACATGTACCATTTGTTATTGGTATCCTGCTTATTTTTGCTTTGCAAAATAATTCTAAGCAATATTTGCTGCTTAAGCAGCTCTATGAAATTGGGCCCAGTCTATCAACTGTTGTAATTTCCTTCACTTGTAGTGAGGCATTTTTTAAATGCTGTATGTTGTACAGAGTTTGAAGTGTGCAGTGTTTGTAGAAAATATGGAAAAGATGTAAATAATGTATAGTACATGTAATGGTGAAGAACCTTTGTTGACTTTGACGTAGAACTAGAGATACTGTGGGTCAGTTATACACATCAGGAAACTCATGCATTCTAAAAGCGCTTTGCTCATCCATTTAATGCTCGATTTGTGGCATGGTGGCACTCTTAAACAAACCCTTTTCCATAATATTTTACACTTATGAATTCAGGTTTGTAATTGTGCATTAACCCAAACTTTCCAAAAGCCTCAAAACCAAATCCCCTTAAGGAAGTTGGTGCAATGCCAAGGTTTCTACCAGTGCAGGCAAACATTTGCAGCACCGGAAGCTGGATCATTGTGTAAGGTTGGTCTCCAGTGTTTAGTTTAACGAGCACCTTGTGTAATGATCTATTATTACACACTATTATTTCCTGTTTGTCACATTGGGCCCTGTACATTTGTCTGTTTCCCTCGTCAGTTAGGATGTATCCACACTCAACTTCCAGGTTCACTCTGTTCATTGGGTCTGAGCCACATTTTCTGGCTTTCTTTTATTTACATACAAGCACAATTTATTTAATTTCATGTAATAAACCACAAGTTTGATATTTGAAATGGAAAAGTCGCATCCCCTTAAGGTGATCCCCTGGCTGCCGCTTCTCAGGTTGTATCGTAAACTTGGGTGTGATCCCCGGCTTAACTGCAGTTTACGGCTGTATGCCTTCTGACTGACACCCCAAAAAAAAGATATTGACAAAATAGGGAGACCGCCAACATAGGGCTAGATAGCTCAGTTGGTAGAGCGCCGGCACATTAACCTGGAGGTCGTTGGTTCAAATCCTGCTCTAGTCAATTTGTCTTTGTTCAACCACCAATTACTTTATTTAATGGAAAGAACCTCAAGTTTAGGGTTCTCCCCAGGATTTTCCAAAACTGTGGGACATGTTTTGTTCTTGGTGTTTATTTTGGGTTTTTTTGGTTAAAAGCCCTACTGTGCGATCTAGGGCATTCCAAATGTTTTATATTGATGTTTTTTAACAAATTTGATCTGAAGTAAAACAACAACTTATCGGTCGCAATTCACGGGTATCGGCCCAATACGCTAGTTTGTGCATTGGGAGAACCCTGGTGATAATTGAGGCTTTGCATGGTGTGGAAAACAAGAAGTTACTTTAACTAGTAAACTTGCGGGTATGACGATGTGTAAATCTCTTTTGGGAGGAGTGTTGGCTCTCCAAGAGAGATTTACACATGGTTTTACCTTCAAGTTTACTAGTAATAGTTTTGTACTTTTGTATTCTCACTGACATCTGCAATAACAGTTGGTTAATTGGTATGAGGTTGCACAGGCTATGCTTTTCTTGAGTTATGAATTGAGTTTCTAAAACAATACGCCAATCTCAAATGTATAATCTAACCCATTGTTTCAAAACACTAACTAATAAACAACCCCAGTTTTAGTAGATCCGGGATTGAGTTATTTGACTTTAGTACATTTGCTTCCTGTTTTTCACATAGGACCTTCCTCTATCTGTTTTCTCCATCAGTGAGGATTGTTCCGAGTGCACCCTGTACTTTACCTTTGAACAGTTCTATACTATTTGTTTCTTTACCAGTGCATTTGATTTAAAGTTAGATATCATTAATTAAAGTAAAATATATTGTGTTATGTAATACACACACTGATCCTTGTCATTTGATTGGTGGACCACGGCTCACATGTCATCCATTATTTTGCCGTGTATTTACTGCTGTAAGGCTCCACACTTTAATATTGGAGTCCAATATGGATACATTTTGGGAGGCTTCCCAGCGTCGTTCTCAAAATGATTGTTTCCCACCCAGTTTGCCAAATGAAGCAAGGTTGTGTAACAGTGTACAAGTTTGGTGTCTACAAAGAGTGATCCACGTTGTTTAGAAGGGGTCTGGGGCCCACTTAAGGGTCCGGAAGCTTTCGTGCAATCAGAGGCACTTTATTATTATTTTAATTTTATTTGACGTGCTACATTTATTTATGCATTTTTGAACTTTTCCAAGTTTTCCATTCATGTAAGGGTGAATTTATAACATGTTTACTAAAAGTAGGGGTTGCTTTGGTTCCAGCACCCCCATCCAAAAAGTTGGGGGTGCTGCAGCACCTACAGCACCCCTCACTCTCGCAGGCCTGGATGAGTTTCCATGTCTATTTTGTGGTTATTGTGAAAAAATTTCCAATGACAAGCATCTATGTGAGAGTTATGTAAAACAATTTTTTTGTGAAATCTAGCTTTTCCATTTCACTCGGGTTGGCCTCATTATAGAATAGTCCAGATTTCACCGGGTGACTATATTCTGAGACATTGCACTCAAATACATCCATAATTTGTCAAATATTATACAGCAATGTATCACTTTTGTTGCAAAGGTTCTTTTTTTCTGTACTATGAAGTAAAAAAAGTAAAACAATATATTCCTCCTTCAATTTGTTTTCTTATAATATTAAAAAACACAACAATTTTCCTATCAAACAATGAATCATAAGTTACAATCTGAAGGACCACAATCTAAAAAAAGATATTTGGCAATCTGAAAGGTACTTCCCCAAAGCTGTACCGCTGTCGTGATGCCTGAAAATGTGTGTTTCCTTCCTGCTCATCCTCTGTTAAAACCTTCCTGTTGGTAGCAGAATCTTTACTGTCACTGTGGGGATTGTTTTGAACAGCTCGAGACGGGCGCAGTAAGCGAACAATCATGTTTTCTGTACACTGTTGTTTGTTTGTCATCTTGTTGCTTGTGACATCATCAACGGGTGTTGCTTTGTTCAGAAACATTTTCAAGCGAGAAGCTCCAGAGGCATCAAGTGGTAAGTTTGACGATATAAACTCAACTTCAACTTCAATATTTTCCATAGTATTAAATATTATTTACAATTTAAAGGTAGGGTCATACTTTGGTAATAACGCCGGAAAAAACTATGTCATTTCTATCCAAAAGCTTACTTGTTATAAAGGTGGTAAGTATCCTGTGAAATTAGTTCGTCTGAAATGCCCCTGTTGATTAGAAATCAATAAAACATTTTAATTTTAGAGGGTCGGTGTCCGTTTGTGGATGCTGCGGCCAGAGATGCGGTTAGTAACCGCTGTCGCCTTGCTAAACGTTGATGGATTTGACGTTCTTGTGAAGGTACCGTACAGTTTTCAGCAAATAAGCAAAGAATAAGTATTGGAAATGGGTGCTACTGCATAGGGGCCCATGAGGAAGCAGAGCTTGTTAGGGTTTAGGGCCCCTGATGAAAGAAACAGTAGTTATCAGGGGGTTCTGGTAGAACTGTTCAACTATGAGTAATGCTTAAAGAGGGGCTCCAAGGTCGGTGACTGCTCTATATTCAGACACCCCTATATTCCGACACCCCTATGTTCGGACAATCCCCTCATGATTTACATAGGGTTAGGGTTAGGGTTAGGGTTAGGGTTAGGAATAGGAAAATACACCAGGGTTGTCGGAACATAGGGGTGTCGAAACATAGAGGTGTAACCCCAAGGTCCAATTCAATTTGTTTGTGCAGTTATTTTCCCTTAAGAAAAAGTTCTGTTGAAAGTGGGGGCAGGTGGAAAATACAAGTCTCTAACCTCATGTTAAAATGGTGTAAAATGTCATTTTAATTGATACTTTTTCAGAGCGAGATTTGAAATGTGACGTCATTAGATATCAACAACAAAGGGTCTGTACATTCCAAAGGGGATTTTTTTCCACCAGTCAAAAGGTCTAATTCACTGCTGTTTTGATTGAATATCATCAAAATTCAGGAATGAACTAAACATTCTCTGTACAAAAATGTACTGACCATATATTTAAAATGTGACGGCATCAAACATTTTGGGGATTTTGACAACAAATTGCACTTAAAGGGTATCAAACACAGTGACATTTTGAATTGAAGTTAGAGACTTGTAAGTTTTCCCCCATTTTTATATGGACTTTATCTATTGGAAAATGAGTGGATCACAAAACTAAATTAGACCTTGGTGCCTCTCTTTAAGATAATGATTCTCCAGTGTTTCCACATGAAGATATTATAGGGCCTATAAAGTAATCATTCTAAGCTTACTAAGTTTCCTTGTAAGTAGTGTCCTTCAAGTGTTGGTGGTCAGCTGTTCTGTGGTCACACAGTAGCTGGAAACAAGGAATTGTGGAGGAACAACCACTAACTAACGACCACTGACTAATGACCACTAACTAACGACCACTGACTAATGACCTCTAACTAACGACCACTGACTAATGACCACCAACTAACGACCACTGACTAATGACCACTAACTAATGACTGAGGAGCACAATTTGGTCACAAAACATTTTCAAGGGAAAAGTTAGATAGTTAAATTTTTAAGGTACTAAGGAATGGAAAATTATTGTACTAAATTGAGTGTTAAATAGCTGGAAAGAAAAACCCTCAAGAACTTCAACGATATATTTAAAGGAACATTACATAATTGGTTTTTGCTAACCAAACAGTTGCTGGCAGTGTAAGCACTTTATATAATCCACCATATACATAAACTGACAAACCTGTAGAAGTTTGAGATCGATTGGCCATCTGGGTCACGAGAAAATAGTGAAAAACCGATTACACATTTGCATGTGTTATACAATGCATGAATAAAACGCTCATGAGCGATAAACTCCAATCGGAAATTACCTTTATTTATTTCTCATCAAGTATGGCATTTCAGACAGAAATATTTCTAGGGATGTTTTCTACTATCATCATTAGACCGTGTAAGTTTTATGTAAATCTGTGATCTTAAAGAAAATTTTAATTACCGGTACCACTGTAATGTTCCTTTAAAGTTTTGACCCTGTAGTTGGTTCCTGAGCTCCTTCTTATATGTGTCCACACTCTGCTTGAAGTCAACAGTTTGCTAGAACTCTACCTTAGAGAAAGTACAACAAAATATAACGGAGCATTTCTCTGTTACAGGAGTAATGAGCTTTCACTTTTTCAACTGCTGCAAAAAAAGTACAGTGGTCTCTTTGGGGGTTACCCCCCCCCCCCACCCAAGACAGAAAATTAATCTATGACCGAATTAACTAGTTTCCTTCATTTTATATCATTATTACTCATTATAAACTTAATCATGTAAGTTAAATTTGTTTAAATGGAATTAGCTGTTGCAAAATGACCTCTGGTATAAATTCAAGAAATTGTTCATGGCGTCATATTTCAACTCTTTCTCAATGGCTAAGACTAGTAAGGGACTCTCCAAACGTGAGGCCATTGACAATTTTGTTTGCATTAAATTTTTTTAAAAATATTTTTATGTTGTCAACAAATAATCAAAGTAAAATATTATTCCTCATAATTCTTGGCTGCTTTAGATAAATGTGGCAAGGTTGATCCATTCATTGCTATGAAGCAAGACGTTAAGTCATTTACCAGCCCAGACTTTCCAAACAACTACCCTGTGGACCTGGACTTATGTACATGGCGTATAAGGACACATCCGGGCAATCAGATCATTGTCACTATCCTCTCAATAGATGTGGAATTTCAGAGGAAATGCCAGTGAGTATTGTACAGGGGTTTATTAACCCTACTGCCTGACCCAGTGTGTGGTTTTCCCCCTGGAAGTGTGACTATGAAATATCCAAAAATAAACTGGATATTTTAATTAAACCTGTGGTTGATCCACTGTAGGCACACGCTCAAAATGGTCACAGCCCCCCCCTAACCCCCCCAAAACCCACCCCCCCCCCAAAAAAAAAAAAACCCAACTCATTAAGTCATAGAGCAACTGTTCCCCTCTCGTTCCTCTTTGATCTTTTGACATATCTTACTGAAGCAGTTTAGGGTAACCAGTCATGACCAGTCATTTTTTTGCAACCAATTTGCGTTGTTTTTAAGTCCCTTCCAGGGGTTAGTGACAAGTGATATCGATTCAACACGCTGCCCATGGTAGCAAGGCTGAGTAAATTCATTCCCATCCACTATGTGAGGCCTGGAGATGGTGTTTTTTGACGTTGACATTATTTCAGACAGAAATATCATGGTGCCAGCAGTATGACCTTTATAATCAGTGAACTTTAGATGAAAACTAATCTCATTTAAAAAAAAGTTTAACTCTTTAACTCTCTGCTAAGCAAAGCAGGCAGGAAATGATATTTGTTTTTGCTCAATACAGTATTTTGTATTTATTTTACTTTTCGGATCTATCAGTACTGTTTTTATTTTGTTCAGTATCAACAGCAATGTTTTTGTTACAGTTGTTTTCATTATTGATAACAATATCCACCACAATGGCCAATTTTGCGCAATGACTAGAGGCCTACCTTGTTGACAAGAAGCCGATTTTGCCCAACATATGTTATTGAGCATGAATACCAGTTGATATCAACCGCTGGTTGACAAATAGTTTTTGTGTGAACATTGGCCCAAGTCCTTCTCTTAGAGATCCTAGTCAGGTCAATGGTATATCTTGGAAAACATTTGTTGTGTGATAAAGGCATGAAACCTGTACTTGGATTTCATCAGCAAACATCAACCATCAATACCACCCCATCACTAATTTTCAAGTACGTGACAAACAGGATTTGAAACTTTGCATGATGGGAATACAATCTAGTGAGGTTTGCGTAGACACCATGTACATAAAACTCTCTGAATTGTGGTGGTTCTTAACCATTAGTTTCTTTTCAGAACCACCACAACTCATAGGGAGAGTTTCATGTACATGGTGTGCCCGCAAACCTCACTGGGTTTACTAAATGTGACAATTTGGCACATGAATTTATCTCTTCTTTGTTGTCTTTCAGATATGACTATCTGGTGTTATACGATGGTCCAGACGCAAAGTCACCAAAAGTTGGACAATACTGTGGCAAGACCCCACCACCAGCATTCACGTCCACAACGTCTGAAGTCTTTGTGACATTTCACAGTGATCCGGAAGAATCCTCGAAGGGGTTTGAGATTGGGTATCAAGCCATTGGCGATTTTGATGATCTTGTCGATAGTGAAGGCTCTAATGACAATGACACTGTGGAGGTCTCTAGTGATGAAGACGACAGCACGGCGAAAGCCATAATTGGAGGAGGTGAAGAAGGTAACACGGAGGGACCAGATAGTGAGAATGAATATTCCGATGGTTCATTAAGTTATGGAAGCAGTTTGGATAAATCAGATGAAGACATGGACAGCCAAACTGTTGAGGAAGATGGTAAGTGAAAAGATTCATAATTGCTTTGTCCTTTGGATGGGACATTAAACCATAGATCCTGTGTACTAGGATTGGTAGTGCACGTAAAAGAACCCAGAACACTTATTGTGGAAGAGTAGGGGTTAACCCCTGTTTTTTGGGTTTACATAGCAAGCACCCTTGTTTACAGGTTTCCTCAGGCTTGCGAGCTACTGTGATTAAGTTCAATTATGAGGCATCCTTGTTTTCATTATCAGAAATGTAATAACAATAATTTGACTGTTAAAATTACACCATTCAATTTTATACATTGGTTTTCTTGAAAAGCAAAGATAATTCCAGTCCTCTTGCTTTCAATAAACACTCGGTGCAGCAACCTTAATATTAATCAAGGAAGGAAGACCCCAGCTGTGTGTGTTTCGCTATGAATTTGTGTTAGGGATTTGCCTAAATGGGGCATGATACTCAACCCTCCATGGGAAAAAAGTAGGACAATTTTATGGTGTTCAAAAGACCACCTACACAGAAACAAAACTGCCAACATTTGAAAACTCGAATTAGTAGTAAATCAGCACAGCAAGGCAATGCCTTTGACAAGTTTGCAATTTGTATGAATCTTTGATGTTTATTTTTTGGTTTGGCACCACTTTTTTATGTTGTATGCAGTTGAATTAGAACATTGTTTCACCTCAAAAAAACTTTCTCCCCACAGTGAAACAAAATCTGAAATCCAACTTTTCGGAAAAATATCATAATGATAATTGGTTCTTATATAGCGCACATGTCCTAGCTACATCATTATTATCCCTGTTCATCGGGCATACTTTTAGACCATTCCTCTAACATTCTCAACTCCCTGGGGAGCATACAACCCCAAGCTGCTTAAATTGGTGCTAAGGGGTTAATCCAACACAGTGCCGTCTCAGCGCTCTCAGGTTCCCATTTTTGCACTTGGGTTAAGAGAAGCAATAATGGTTAAGTGCCTCGCCCAAGGACACAACTGTCATGACTGGAATTTGAACCCACAGTCCAATCATTCAACCATCAGAACTTGAGTCCGTTGCAGTAAACTGCTGGCCCGGGCCTTGACACACCACTATTCGTGTCACATTGTTCATCGATTTAAAATCCATTTATTCACACATTTATTATAGTGTAATCATTGATTGTTTCTGATAATAGGTAAATGCAATCAGATTTGGCATAATGCTCGTCAAGGCAATATCACATCCCCCGGGTACCCTGGTCAGTATCCAAGCGAAGCTGACTGCACCATCGAGATCAATGCTCCAATCGGATCCAACAGTCGGATTGATTTAACTTTCTACTCCTTTGACCTTGAGGACATCTGTGTCTTCGATTACATCATCATCAAGAACAGCAGTGCTGAAGGTATAAGCTAAAGTTTATTTGAGCTTGATGGTCATTTAACCCTTTCATGCACCATTCATGCACCATTAATTGTTTACTAATTTTTTACAAATGGCAAACCCCCCCCCCCAAAATATATATATATATATATATATATAACAGGTCAAAATAGCACCCTCAAGTCCTCTTTCCCATTGTGAAAAACTGTTTGGTCCTGTGATCTTTATTTTTCTGTTTACGGCTATTTTTCTGGGATGACGGCGACCGGTCGACATAGGGCTAGATAGCTCAGTTGGTAGAGCGCCGGCACGTTAAACCGGAGGTCGTTGGTTCAAATCCCACTCTAGTCAATTTTTCTTTGTTCAACCCAAAATCATTATATATATATACTATATATAACAGGTCAAAATAGCACCCTCAAGAGTCCTCTTTCCCATTGTGAAAACTGTTTGGTCCTGTGATCTTTATTTTTCTGTTTACGGCTATTTTTCTGAAGGGATGACGGCGACCGGTCGATGCATGAAAGACTTAAAGGCTATTTTTGTTGAGAAAAAACTAAACTGTTTAAAGGTACAGTCATAGATTGGTAAAGACCTCAACAATTAATGACCATACAAACTTAGTTGGTGAGAAGCACTGCAGCTGTTGATAGTATAAACTATTTAGAGAAAGGATTCCCTTCGAAGTAATATGGTTTGAATAAATTTTCACCCAAAAACATTTGAATCTGAGAAACAATTCATGCATCAATCGTTTCTCAGATTTCTGAGGGTGGTGTCTGTTCCTGGATGCTGTGGCCATGCAGCTGGTACCCACTGTCACCTCGCTAAATGTGGATGGTGCAAGCCACTTGCAGTCGCCATAGTCTCTAAATGGTTAAACGCAATTTGACTTTGCCTGTGGATTTTAACCCTCCAAAAGCAGCTTATCAAGTTGACTTATCTCATGTCAGTGTAGGGGTAAAACCCCAAAATTTGTCTTTTCTTTTATGGGTTGGGTTCAACCTCGTCCCCAAGGTGTGTCAAGCAGTACAAGGTTGACCGCTCTCTCACCCTGGTATTGGATCATTTGCATATCCAAAATTTTTGCATACGTATGCAAATTAGAATAGTCTGGCTGTGAACATGGTGAATACTGAATGAGTACAATTTAACATGTTTACGTTAGACTTTTGTACACCAGTCGTTGTCCAATCAGGGTCCAAGTAAGGTGTTTCCCTCCCAGGGTTTACTATTGTAAACATGGTTTGAAATAAAGTAAACCATGGGGACGAGGTTGGGTTGAGTTATTTTATTGATCTTTTAACTGTGTGTGTTTTTTGACAATGAATTGATTCTCTTTGTTTTCCTCTCTCCCCCCCCCCCCCTCGTCTTGAATACAGATGCAGATCCTATTGGTAAATACTGCGGGAATGATGTCCCTAGTTTGATCCAGTCATACTCCGGTCAACTCATCATCAAGTTCATCTCAGACCCAACCGATCAGAGGGGTGGATTTTATGCTTCATTTACAACTCACGGTAATAAAAAGGGCTGTCTAAAAAAGTTGTCTGCATGTTCATGGTCTTTTTTTTGTACAGAGAGTCTGGGGGTGTTAGTATGCACAATATACCAATGTGCAGCAATATCTTCACAGACAAAACACCTTTTTTGTGAGATATTCAAGCCATTCCCCTACCCCTTTACTATTGCATTTTGGAGCTCCGCTCTGCCCGTATCTTGCTTTCCTTCAACTTTAAATCTGTCAAAGTTCAAGAGAAATGTTTACTCACGTAAAATTGTCCTTATTATCCGAGTGGCCCTCACACTGAGTAAACTTTTTGGCCTTTTGCTAGGCAATTTTTCATAAAAAAATAAAATAAAATAAATAAAAGCAAGTTGGTGGGGTAGGGGGTGTAGGTCTTGAACCTACGACCTCCGGATTTGCGTGCTAGTGCTCTACCAACTGAGCTATCTAGCCCTAATGCTGGTGGTCTCCCTATTTTTGTTTGGGTGTGCGTTTTAACAATCATTTGAAGACCACTGCTTGGAACAAAAGCAATCTTAACAAACTAAATGTTGCAAGCTTGCTGGGCACACTTGATGGAACGTAGACTTAACACTTAAACTTGCAGTTCTAAATAATTTAAATCACCCCTCCCCCCACCCTCCCCTAGCTTCCAACACAGATTTACACCCTACGGTGTTACCATTCAGCAATCAAGGGAAGTGTCATCACCAGTGAGTAGATTTAAATCTAACTTCTTTTGCATAATTTGTCAGAAAGCGAGATAGTAGACACGGGTTCGTCTAAACAACCAGACAGCATGCTTGAGTTCAGCATTGAACCCATGGACAGCCTGGAGTTAGGAGAAGAAGAGCTCGTGGAAAAGAACTGTGAGGCCAACAAAGAAGGCGTTGCCATCTTATGGTACAAAGATGATAACTTACTTCTAAAAGGTAAAGAGACGGGTAGGAAAGGGTGTATAAGGAAATCTCTGATTAAATAATGGAGAAAGAGTAATTTATCAGATACTAGAGATAGTATGTGATATTTAAAGTTTTGCATGGTTTGGAAAGTAAGAAGTAACTTGTAGTAGTAAACTTGCGGGTAAAACCATGTGTAAATCTCGTTTGGGAGGAGTGTTGGCTCTGAAACGAGCTGGTGTGGTCTCATGGTTTAACCTAAGTGCTACTTTTGGAGATACAACGTTTTTGCACAGACACAACAAAATGTGCTTAGATAATAGAAAAGGAGGAATGACAAGGAATTGAACTTAGAATTGAGATCTCAACAAAGACATCTTCATTCTTCTACCTCTTGTTCCCTTTTTGTTGAGCCAAGAGTTCGCTGTTCAACTTTTGCATAGAGATCATTCTCAGTATATGGCCCCCAAAATGCGGAATAAGCTTCCTGTACATATCAGAAATGCCAGCTCCCTCACCTCATTCAATAAACTCCTTTAAACTCACCTGTTTCAGCAGGATTACTACAAACCATTCAACTCCGCGCCTTGGAGCAAACTTGATTTTTGGCCCTTTATTAATGACTTTTGATTGATTGATTGATTGATTGATTGAAAAGGGGTCATATCCAAAACTAACCCTAGGATGAGTACAAGGCACACAGAAGCAAACAAAATTAGGAAATTGAATAACCCCGGAAATAAACTCAGTAATTATTATATAGGTGTTTAGGCATTGCATGGTGAGGTATCGATGTAACAATTTGTATTCGTTTTGCAGTAACACAATGTTTATATCTACTGTGCTGTGTAGATTTTGTTCTTTGAGAACTTGTCTTGCAATTTAGTTTACTGCAGCGGAGTAGGTTTCAGAATTTGGGAGACAGCATTGTTCTGAAAAGAACTGTACTGCTTATTAACTACTACCTGGGCGGAAGGTAGGGTATTGGCCGGGACTGCTACTTTCACTTAGTGGATCAAGGGGACTTCTCGTTATTAACTTCACTGCCGCAGAGTGAGTAAAGGAACTCACACTGCGGCAGTGAAGTTCCCTCTATCCACTAAGCGAAAGTTGTAGTCCTGGCCGATTTCATATATTCAGCTCAGTTAGTAGTTAAAAAGCAGGACAGTTCTTTTCAGAACTGTCAGTAATTATTATTATTATTATTATTTTTGAAATTTCCCGCTTTGCAGGTGAAGAACCTGAAGGCATGTTGATTTCTGATGATGGCAAGACACTGTTGATTCCAAGTATGGAGGCAAAGCATGAGGGCAATTTTAGATGTGAAGGTCGTCTTCCAGGCATTTCTACTATAATTTCTCCATTCTCTTTGCATAGTAAGTTTTCTGATCTTCATTAAACCAGAGAACATTCTCATATATGCATTTCTTTGAAAAAATTTAATCATGGCAAGGTATCGTTGAGTTTTACTAAAACTTGAATTTCTTTATATAGGTAAAAAAAACTCTCTTTAATTTTTTTTAATTTTTTTTAAAATTGATTGTATAGTTGTTGGATAATTAACAACTTTGCAAGTGAAAACACGTCCGGAATGAGATTTGACGAATTATGAAAATTCTGGGAAAACTGGCTTGCTAGCCTGGGTTTCCCCCTTATTTCAGACCCAGAACTTCCTAGATACAATCCAGGAGGTTTACAGACTCTTTGCATCACCAGAAATACAAAACTACAGGCATGGACACAATGTGGACTATATCTTTCTCACTTTGGTAACTGCTTTATTCCTCTCAAGACTGCCACTTCAAGGTGAGGGCTACACTTAACTGATTTGGGCTGTTGACCCAAATCAACTGTCACAAGGGGCACATTGCCACCTGCTCCTGGGGCTGAAACAGGGTTACCCCCTTCAGAGTCCATAAGGATATAGGCATGGGTATCATCCACTAGGAGCCTGGCTGGTAGAGCAGAATACACTACCTTCCCAACTTTTTACAGAGCAACTATGGTTAAGTACCTTGCTCAAGGGCACAACAAGTGTCATGACCGGGAAAAAACTATTGTTGAATAATGTTATGTGACCACACAGCTGGCTGGTTGTGTGCCACAGTGCTCTTATTACTGGCAGAGTTGTAGACCATCTTCGATCGATACAGAAACCAACATTTTTATTAAAGTTTATTTTTTCACAAACAGGACCATTTGGATCAAAGCACAAAGTTCTTGGAGTTGTTAATTATTCAGCTTAGAGATCAGGTTTATGTAAACAGTATATTCCTTTAAAACAATTAGCTGTTTTTTGACAAAACCAAAGGAATCCGGTTGGGAAGTCTTTATGTCAAACGTGTGCATACATCTGCTGCACCTGCAGGTTTTTTTGCTACTCCAAAAGCTGGCATATTTTTGTGTGTTATTTTATCAGAAAAAACCCCCACCTATCCCATCGTTCATAGACATTTCTTATGACAGAAAACTTATATTTTTTTATGAGACCTTAAGTCTTTGTGAGACATTATGTCTTTGTGTGATGCATTATATAAGATGTGTATTATTATTGTTATGTGAAAGACCAGTCTGAAAATTATTTTATTCTTACCTAAACTATTACACGGGGCGGACACGAGTACGGTGTGATGGCTAATCGAACGTTCTCGTGTAAGTTTTACACATGTTAGCTAATATAACGCACCCAATGTGTAGTTCTGAAATGAGAAACACTCAGCTCAACTTGTTTGACCTCTCAAAATGTCCAGTTGCCAATGAGTACTCGCAGTCTGATGGCTCGGTTGGGTCTCCCGATTACAAAGAAGAAGATGACTCGCAAGAAGATTCCGCACAATTTCTGACAGTGCCCATCGCTGCCAACATCACAGAAGGAGGCAGTCATGTCTTTTTTTGCTCTACCAACGAGAGTGTTAACCTGTACTGGGAGAAAGATGGTCGTTCATTGACCTATACTGACAAAATCTATCGGATATTTCAAGCTAATCTACTGGTGAGTGACGCTAGGATGGCAGACTCGGGGAGGTACTCATGTGCTGCGTATAGCAAGCAGCGTTCTAGTGTAAAGCTCGGTGAAGCTTCAGCATATTTGAGTGTTACATCAAGCCTTGAAGTGTCAGATGGTAAGTGCATGTACATTTCACTCTATGATGTGGAAAACATTACAATAGTTTTGTCCTGATGTGTTTATTTTTCAGGCTTGATGTTCTTTCTATTTATTGGCACTGTACATGTTTGGACCAGTGTTCTCACTTGGTGTATCCCAACATATGCATAAAATAACAAGCCTGTGAAAATTTGGGCTCAATTGGTCATCGAAGTTGCAAGAAAATGATGAAAGAAAAAACACCCTTGTTGTACAAATTTGTGTGCTTTCAGTTGGAAAAAAAACTTCTTGCAAGAAGTTTTTATTATTTTAGTGAGAAATGACCTCTTTCTCAAAAACTACGTTACTTCAGAGGGAGTCATTACCAAACGTGTGCGATACCTTTAAGTCTGTTTTCCGATTTTTTTTTTTTGTACCCTAGGGAAATTTTTTGTTTTGTTAAATTAATAACGCCTAAAAAGTCCATAGAGCCTACACCATGTGTACATGTCAACCCTTTTACTCAATAAAATGTTCCTACTTTTTTCCCAAGGACCAAATATCATGCCAGATTTTGGTACTCCTAAATAAAGATAATTTCAAAAAGGGAAGGGATTGGTAGTACTAAGATTTAAATATTGATGGCATTCAAAACATTAGTAGAGAACATTTGGTGCAGGTGTGTCATAGTAAAAGTGCTTTCATTTACTTTTGTAAAGTCGAAAATGTCCAAAAGATTTTCTTCTGAATCTAGTTTAGGGTAGGAAATAACAAACTCTTGACTCAATTTGTGTTATGTGAAATACTTTTCAACAACAAAAATAATAGTGAGATTAATACTTTTTCCCAGGTTATTCTCATGTTTCTGTCTAGGAAAGATTGTTGAAGAGGAGGCATGCTTTACTAGCCACATAAATAATATTGTCAAGTTTCTTTGTCTTGACAGTTTGCGGCATTGTGAGTGCACCGGAAGTTATGGCCGATGAAAGCACAGACAGTGCCGAAGGTCGTATTGTTAATGGTAAGACAGCCTTGAAGGGCTCCTCCCCATGGATGGCGCGCCTCTGGACACGCAGCACAATGGAGCATTTCTGCGGAGGAAGCTTGCTCAACCATCGCTGGGTGGTCACAGCCGCTCACTGTTTTAAGAATGTGGCAAGACCTGAAGAGTTTGAAGTTCGCTTGGGCGATCACGACACCCTTTTCATCGAAAATGAGGAGATGGCATTTCGAGTGTCACGTTTTATTTTACACCCAGACTTTAACCCACGAACTTTTGATAGAGATATTGCCTTGATAGAGCTGGAACGTAGGGTTGCAGTATTCAGCGATTACGTCAAGCCAATCTGTTTGCCGAATGTGGACTCATCGGAGGAACTACTGGAGCCAGGGGAAACAGCTCGTGTTGCAGGTTGGGGAAAAATAATTGAAGACGGTGCATATCCTCGCTTTCTAAAGGAGCTGTACATCCCTATCGTTTCAGAAGACTCTTGTAAGAGGTCAACGAATGATTATGTTTCTGACTATATGTTTTGTGCAGGATTTTCACAAGCTTCAAAAGGTGACACTTGTGCTGGGGACAGCGGTGGCCCCCTGGCTCAAAAGGAGGATGGTAAATGGTACATGACGGGAATTGTAAGTTGGGGAGAAGGCTGTGCAAGGGAAGGGAAGTATGGATTTTACACCAAAGTGGTCCAATTTAATGATTGGTTGATGGAGACAATGACTAAATGAATGAATCTTATGTTTGTGATAAGATTGCTTCTTAGTGGCCAGAGTTCTAATAAGCAAACCTGTAAATAGCCATGTAAGTCTACATCAAAGATGTTTCATTGTCCAGTTATACATCCATGAGCATAGTTTTTCTTTTATTTATTGTAAGTTCTTTATTTTAATTATCATTCTGTAAAGATGTACCCTTTTTATTCAAACAAAGGGTAATTTGAGGGCTGGGGTTAGATGACACACAGAAACTCCCACCACAATTTTTGCCAAAGACTTTTGCCACCAGTCAAGGTTGCAGGGGAACCAACTTTGGTTACATGTAGTTAAACACATATTTATTCCTTAGTGTTTGACATTTCTCACAACTGCACTGAGATTTTTGGCAACAAAAATGTTAAAACATTCAAACAAATGTTTATTTCCCCATAATTGTACTGGTTCTTGCATTGCAAGAGCCCTTGCTTCTAAAAGAACATTTTGGAACATATTGATACTTGAAAAATAGGCCAAAACTGAAAAAATCACAAGGGGTAATTACAGCATTTTTATCAAATTTGGCAAATTTTGAAGTTGTGATTTTATACTATAAAACTATGCAGTACGCTGTATTAAGGCCTTTTAATATAAATTGAACCAGGATTTAAGAGATATTTTGGGAATTATTGATACTTTAAAAATAGGCCAAAAATTGAAAAAATCACAAGGGGTAAGTCCAGTATTTTTATCAAATTTTGGCAAATTTTGAAGTTGTGATTTTTTACTATAAAACGATGCAGTAGGCTGTACTAAGGCCTTTTAATATAAATTGAACCAGGATTTAAGAGATATTTTGGGAATTATTGATACTTGAAAAATATACAAAAAACTGAAAAAATCACAAGGGGTTAGTCCAGCATTGTTATCAAATTTTGGCACATTTTGAAGTTGTGATTTTTCACTATAAAACGATGGAGTAGGCTGTACTAAGGCCTTTTAATATAAATTGAACCAGGATTTAAGATATATTTTGGGAATTATTGATACTTGAAAAATAGAAAAAAAACCTGAAAAAATCACAAGGGGTACTAGTCCAGCATTTTAATCAAATTTGGCAAATTTGATGAGTGTGTTTTATGATACAATAATTAAGTAGGCTGTACTGCTGACTTTTTATATAACTTGAACCAGGATATAAGCTTTATGATAAGTCCAGCATTTTTATCAAATCTTAACAAATTTTTGAGTTGTGATTGTATGCTATTAAAAGATGCAGTACATACTACTGATGATGTAGCGTTTGTCAAAAATAAATGACCCTTTACACAATATTTGGATTAGCTTTGGTCCCTTCCTTAACACAATCTTTCTTTTCCTTGATTATCATTACTGTTTTGTAGCAGTAGTCAAGTTAATGGTGTAGTTCACTGCAATTAAAATGAAATAAAATAATTACTTAAATAAGATAATCACCTTCCTGAAACATAATATTGACTATCCATTCCCTGTATCTGGACTGAGCCTATGGGCTATGTTTGCAGCAACCAACACCAAATCATTCATCACGACTGCGCTTTGATTGGGTCCACTTCTTGCGTTGTTGCAACAGTGGTAGATACTCCCTTGTCCATCACCTCCATAACTGGTATGCCAAGAAGTGTGCTTGATGCCGCCATCTGATGCCGACAGTTTCTACTCTCCTGCACAAAAGCTCCTGTGAGATGCTGTTCATTGTCTACACTTTCAAGTGAAAAATAGGCCAACAATCACCAATCAAATGTTGGCAATTTTTTTCGATTTAATGCGGTAAAACGATGCAGTAGGCTTGACTGAGGCCTTTTTATTTAACTTGACTCAGAATTTAAGCTCTATTTTGGGAAATATTGATTGGCCAAAAAACTGAAAAAATCAGAAGGGTCCACCATCTTTAGAAAATTTTTAGTTGCAATTTTATACTCTTAAACGATGCAGTAGGCTGTACTGCTGCCTTTTTATTATAACTTGACTAAGGAATAAACTACATTTTGGGAAATATTGCTACTTGTGAAATAGGCTCAAAATTGAAGAAATCATCAGGGGTAAGTCCAGTATTTTTATCAATTTTTTTGTCAATTTCCAAGTTGCGATTCAATGCTCTACAACTTGCAGTAAGTTCCACTGATGCCAAACAATAATCAAATAATAATCCTTTCTTACATGTAAATCAGTCTCTGTGATTATCAGTGATTTACAAATGTCAATTTATCCAGAGAGTTCAATCATTATAGTGTTCACAGACTGCTGAAGCTTCATGCACTATTCAGGCTTTCCAAGAAACAAAGTTTGGCTTAGGGGGTCTGTTGTACTTTGCTCCTACTCTTACCTCGTGACCTGACGAACTCTTCCCTTCCTATCTGCTGGGTAGACTTGCATCACTCTGCCCGGGTAGAGGTCACCACATGGTTCATTGTTTGCAGCAACCAACACCAAAACGCACGACTGCGCTTTGATTGGGTCCACTTCTGGCATTGCTGCAAAAGTGGTAGATACTCCCTTGTCCACCGCCTCCAAAACTGGAGTGTGCTTGCTACCATTTGCTGTTGACAGTATCTACTCTCCTGCACAAATTCTTCTATGGGATGCTTTTCATTATCCTCAACGGTGCTGCTGGTCCAAACTAGAACTCTTGTAACTAATTTATTCAAGGAGAAATTGGTGTTCTTGCGGCCGAGAAAATGACGTCACTTTTTTGCGAAAAATGGCTAATTCACCAAGTTTTGAGATTGGAGCTTTTTCCCACACAGAAAGGGTCGTCGTGGGATCCCGGTGCATCTTTTTTGTACAGCCGAAAACCGTCCAAAACCATAACTTGTTTGACCCAGATATTGAAATATCTACAAGGCTTATATAATTATATAGCCTTGTATATATTTTTAATGTCTAATTATTTTCAAAACATTTTTTAAGTGCCGGATTTCCGCGGATACTTTTAGCGGCATCCTCAACAGTGCTGCTGGTCCAAACTAGAACTCTGTAACTAATTTATTCGAGGAGAAATTGGTGTTCTTGCGGCCAAGAAAATGACGTCACTTTTTGGCTTAAAAAGGTCTAATTCAGTTTTGAGAATTGAGCTTTTTCCCACACAGAACGGGGTCGTTGTGGGATCCCGGTGCATCTTTTTTGTACAGCCGAAAACCGTCCAAAGCCCAAACTTGTTTGACCCAGATATTGAAATAATTATCTACAAGGCTTATATATATAGCCTTGTATATATTTTTTATGTCTAATTTTCAAAACATTTTTTAAGTGCCGGATCTCCGCGAATACTTTTAGCGGGCATCCTCAAGGGTGCTGCTGGTCCAAACTAGAACTCTGTAACTAATTTATTCGAGGAGAAATTGGTGTTCTTGCGGCCAAGAAAATGACGTCACTTTTTGGCGAAAAATGGCTAATTCACCAAGTTTTGGGATTGGAGCTTTTTCCCACACAGAGAGGGTTGTCGTGGGATCCCGGTGCATCTTTTTTGTACAGCCAAAAACCGTCCAAAACCATAACTTGTTTGACCCAGATATTGAAATATCTACAAGGCTATAGATCGTGTGACCTGTGACCTGTGCAAAAGAGCCACAGAGTCTGGACTTCATGTAGGCACAATTTGTACACACCTCAATGGAAGAAAACATAGAATCTGATATTTTGTGGAGATTTTGTGGAGAAAGATTGCAGTGATTTTTATCAACGTTTGATGTGAAGACAGGGGGCCCATCTCAAAACTTGTGCAGTCGTTCTTTTTATAACTCTTAAGTTTGTGTGGAAATTATGACACAAACTGTAAAATGTCCCAAAATATTAACAGTATCTTGCCTGCCAGGATTTTTTTTTTTAAACAAAGGTCACATGGTCTATGAGCTCTGTTGTTTTGGTATAGCGCCCTCAAGTGACAGAAAAGTTCAGGGCTCGCGGTCCAGGCTAGTTTTACCTCCATGATTCTGACAATTCAGTAAATTTGTCTTCAAAGTCCCATTTTCAACAAGTTTCGGATCCAACACAGTCGGTAAGCTTGTTTGTAAAGTTAAGGACAATCTTTTGCATAATTAGTTGAAAAGTTAAGGTTTTTAACTTGCTAAAAAGTTTCAATAATTAAGTTCTGATATCGATATTTGACGGCCAGTATTCACCTGTCATGCCTGTGTGTGTTGTCGGGCTGCGGATAATAAAAGCCTTGTTTACGTTTACGTGGATAACTCGGCAGGATCCCTAAGTCAGGGCGTTAAGCCAGGACGTTAAGCCATGGGTGCTTGATTGTTGGTGGAGTGCAGATCGGACACAAAAGTGCTATCAGAAAAACAAAACTTAAGGAACTGAAGGTGCTGAAGATAAGACAACTGAAACTCAATTGGTGCTAGACATGGTGCAAGTAAACACTGGGCTGCTGCTTATAGCTTGATGCAACTCCTCCCCTGATCCGAAGGCCTCTAACTAAGGTTGGGGCGGCCAACACCACAACTGGGAGCGAGTTCCAAAGTTTGACAGTTCTGGGAAAGAAGGAACTTCCATATAGCTGAGTGCGGCTAGTGATGGTTAGGAGTTTGCATGGGTGGTACGATCTGTTGTTGGAGGGTATCCTTGGAGACAAATAATGGGTGGCATTGATGGCGACAAGGTTGTGCTGTATCTTGTAGAGCATTGACAGGCTGGCGGCCTGTCTTCTCCATTAAAGAGACTTCCACTCAAGCTCTTGCAGCATGGAAAAAACACTATCTCTACGCTGATACCTCTGGAGGACAAACCTGGCTGCACGCCTTTGAATACACTCCACTCTGGTGATGTCTTTTTGCTGTGGGGGTCCCAAACTGTGCTGCATACTCTAGGTGCGGTCTGACGAGGCCTGTGTAAGCTTTCTCACGGATTTTACTTGAACAGCTTCTAAGGTTGCGGCGTAAGAGGCCCAGCATTCTGTTTGCTTTGTTTGAGACTTTTTCTATGTGTTTCTGCCAGGACATGTTGGACGAGAACGAGAGACCTAGGTAGGGGTACTCCTCAACTGAAGTGAGTTGGTTGCCTCCCAAATGGTATTGGGTGCTGATTATTTTGCGGCGGCGAGTAAGCCTCAACAGATGGCACTTGTTGGTGTTAAATTTCATCTGCCAGTCCAGTGACCATTGATAGAGGCGGTCGATGTCATGTTGTAAGATGACGCTGTCTTGGGGGGAAGAGATTGACCGATACATGAGACAGTCGTCGGCAAACAGGCGCAGCTTGGAGGTGATGCCAGTCGGGATGTCATTGATGAATGTAAGGAAGAGAAGGGGGCCAAGCACAGTACCTTGAGGCACTCCAGATGTTACTGAAACCCAGTCTGAGGCCTTGCCCTCGATAACTACTCGTTGGTTGCGTTGAGTCAGGAAATGGGATGTCCACTGTAGGATGGATCCTCTTGTACCGTAGTGTTGGAGTTTCCGTGAGAGTCGCTGGTGGGGAACGCGATCAAAGGCCTTTGAGAAATCCAGTACTATTGCGTCTACCTGCTCTCGGTCATCGATGGCTTTGGCAAGATCTTGAGCTGTAATTATCAGTTGGGACTCGCATGAGTGTCCCGAACGGAAACCGTGCTGGGCTTCAGTAAGAATATTGTGATGGTTGTAGTGATCCATTATGTTACTATGATGTGTTCCAAGAGTTTACTGCGAATTGATGTGATAGATACTGGGCGGTAGTTGGATGGTGCACTTCTGTCTCCCTTCTTGAAGATTGGTAAAATATTAGCAGTACGCCAATCAGATGGAACAAAGCCAGTGTCTAGGGACTTTTGAAAAATGTAGGTGAGGATTGGTGCGATCTCCATGGCGACTTCCTTTAGGACACGAGCTGGAAGAGTGTCTGGCCCAGTAGCTTTCTTGATATTAAGACTCGATAACAGTTTCAAAACACCATCACATGAAACGTTGATGTGATTCATTACAGGAAACATCTCATCACCAAGCTCTGGGATATTGGAGGCATTTTCAGATGTAAAAACAGAGCTGAACTGTTGATTGAATGCGGCAGCTTTACCTCTACTGTCATAGATGACTTTGTTACCGGACTTCAAAGAGGAAATGTTGGCAGGCTCCTGTTTTTTTGAGTTGATAAACTTCCGGAATGACTTGTGGGAGCTGTCAGAGGAGTCGCTGAACATGTTATTTTAGAATTCCCAGTAGTTTTTCTTGCACTTCTTCTGCAGTTGCTTTTGGTACATGAAGAAGGCTGACCAGTGACTTGCTTTCTGAGAGGTTCTTGCAGTATTGAATAGCTACTTCCTGGATTGTCTCTTTATTTCTCTGGTGATCCAGGGTTTGCTTGGGTTGGAACTGCACATCTTAGAGGGAATGTGCTTGTTCATCAGTTCAGTGATTTTAGATTTAAACAAGTTCCAATTTTCCTGGAGGGGATACTGATCTGGGTTTGCATTGAAGAAAGAGTTTTGAAAAGCTGCTACATCTGAATGCAGACTCGTCATGTCGCCCCCTACTGTAAAGGAAGACTCTTCTTGGTTGTTTCTTGTTGGATTTTGGCTTGAGATTGAGTGTAAAGCATACCATGAGATGATCACTAATTCAGTCGGTGACGCTGCAAGTTTCAATGAAGTTTGAATGAGACGTCAAAACCAAATCGAGGATGTTTTGTGTGGCTTCTGCTATTCTTGTAGGCCCTTTTACAGACTGATCCAAAAAGTGCTCGTTGCAAATATCAAGCAGTAGGAAACATTTAGAAGACTCATTTGCATACGGCTTAACTACTCTGTCGATCCAATCGATGTCTCCTAGATTAAAATCACCTGCAACCACCAGGACAGAATTTTTAAACTTGTGTTGTATCTCCACTATGTTGTCAGCAAGCTGTTGGAGGTTAGATGGAGCAGAGTTTGGAGGCCGGTAAAAGGATCCAATGATAAGTGGCCTTGGATGTGGATTTCGATCCATTAGAGTTCAGCATCAGAGACTGAAATATTACACTCAGTTGCGATGAGGTGTTCCTAATCATGATGAAGACTCCTCCTTTCCGTCCGCTGGTTCTGTCCTTCCTGTAAGTTGTAAAAGCGGGTGGAGTGATTTTAGCAGTGCAGATGTTGCTGTTCAGGTGGGACTCTGTTCCAACAATAATGTCAGGCTTTTGTACCTCTATAAAAATGGTATCCAGAAGTGGTATTTTATTGTATAAACCATTGCAGTTGACGACTATGGCTTTCAGTTTGTTATTTTTGCTTTTGGTGGGTGGAATCTGTGGACTAGGATTGCTGGTTTTTGTAGGTGATGATGTTGCTACAGGTTGCCCGATTTCCTCCTCTAAAAGCAAAGTATCCTCCAGATGAGCAAAGGAGTTGGAGAACAGGTTGGGAGAGATGTCAAAATGGTCATATCAAACACACCACTGCACATGCAGTGTGGCAGGAGATTCTGTGTGTGTCCCCCCCCCCATATGGCGAACTGTGTACAAACTTCTTCTGATAGCGCCCTGTTTTCAATCATCCTCCTTCAGCCCATGTTAATTTCCCATGGGGACAGAATCTCCGGGTGACAGATTTCCCTATGACACCCAGGTCCCCAGCCTGATAAGGATGGCGATGCCACCATAATCATAATGCGAAAGTGTTCGCAGTCGCCTATGTGATGTCATCTGTTGTTCACCACAGACAGTCACAAATACAATTGTAACGTAACGTGTTAGAAGCGCTGGTTGTAGTAGTAGCCTTTTAATAGTCAAGGTGCATGCAGCACTCCAAGATGCCAGCACGAAAAAAGACCAGCGCGAGCGGTGAAGCCCCTTTACCAACTCGTTTAGTTAATCAGTTATTCATGATCATGAAATATTTAATATGCAATTTCTTTTAACCAATCACGGTCAGCTAGATATTAGACTCATATTTAGATGGGTAATACTGTCTGGCAAATATGACAATCAATAACATAAAATAGGACGATTTTAGACTATAAAACTAAAGAGAATATTGAGAGAAACAAATTTTGACAATGGAAAATTACAAATCATGACAAAACAAAGCATAGGCCTGGCTATGCAATGATCAATGATGGAGGTAGGAATCGTCCGTTTCCGTGATTGAAAACCCCGTGTCTACACCCACCTGTGGGGAGATTTACAAATAAATCTCTACGTTCCAATACATTTCTATAATACTAATAGCATGATACTGCTGTGGCTTAAGTTCACCGGAAATTTTTATTTGTTGAGCAGCAAGCTAATACTTTGCTGAAACAATTTGTCAAAAAACCTGATGGTAGGGGTAGTTGCCATCTTGCTAATAATTTGCACCAAATGTTCATGTGACGTCATGTTTTTGTGTCTTCTTTTGGCCAACATCAAAGTGAGCTAATGCATTATATGCATAACATTTCTCCTACCGAAATTGGTAGCAAAAAGGAAAGAAAAACATAAATCCCCAAAACGAGACATCTGGGGGTGCCGCGTGCGCCTTGACTAAAGGCTATGGTTGTAGTGGTAGGAAGCCAGTCTCCATTGCACTGCACAGACGTCCTGGGTTTAAAGTTTCTCTACAATGCAAACAAAATTTCAATTAATGTTTTTTTATATTTTTACCTCATTTAAAGGTGTCGTACACGTTTGTATTTGTCAAAGGCCAGTGTTCTCATTTGGTGTATCCCAACATATGCATAAAATAACAAGCCTGTGAAAATTTGGGCTCAATTGGTCATCGAAGTTGCAAGAAAATGATGAAAGAAAAAACACCCTTGTTGTGCAATTGTGTGCTTTCAGATAGGAATAAAAACTTCTTGCAAGAAGTTTTTATTATTTTAGTGAGAAAATACCTTTTTTCTCAAAAACTACGTTACTTCAGAGGGAGTCGTTTCTCACAATGTTTTATACTATCAACAGCTCTCTGTTGCTCATTACCAAGTCAGTTTTTATGCATATATATATATTTTGAGTAATTACCAAACGTGTACGATGCCTTTAAGAAGCTGAAAGTTCATATATTTATATATAATTCAAGTCCATTATAACTACACTTTTGAAGGCTCCTCAAAATAAAAATACAGCCATGATATAGGTGACATTATTATTTCAGAAAATAAATAGCAGATCCACTTGGACTACCTCTTGTGATGTTTTTCAATGTTTTTCAATGTCGAGTTAAATAAACAGCATCAGTAGATCCTACTGCATCATTTTAGAGTATAAAATCAAAATTTACAAATTTACAAAAATTTGATAAAAATGCTGCACTTCTTAATTTGTTGCCTAATTTTCTAGTTACAATGTTTCCCAAAATACAGCTTATTATATCCTTGGTTTTAAATAGAAGGGCATCAGTACAGCCTACTGCACCTTGTACACAGGGGCGTCAATCCTGGGGGGGACCGGGGGACACGTCCCCCCCACTTTTTGAAGGGTGGGGGACACCTGATCAAATGTCCCCCCCCCAGTTTTGTTTTAACTCATGTATCTCATATAGGGGCAATTTAATGTGTCATCTACTGTATGACTTACAGTAACGCGCCGTCTGTAGTAAAGCTGACGCTTCTGTCGATGCACTGCCCGAAACTGCTCAGCAATTACTCACTGGACCACCCGAAATCGCCCGCTATTGGAAACACTTTGTATCCTTGGTTTTACCATGGAGCAATCCATGCAGTGAGGTTGATTTCAATTTCCTGGAGGTGTCTCAAAAGGATGACCGAGATTCACATGGTGGGTACACATCTTTGGATCTTATGTTGTCATTGATGGTTTTATCTGTTAGAAAGGGAAAGGCAGGACAAGATTAACCAGTTATCGCTGAAAGACAATCTAATACAAAGCTTTTATGGACATGCAAACTGAAGTCTGATAGACATCTTAAAAACAAAATTGAGGGATACCTGCAGCAGACTTGTAAACACACCTGGACAAAGAGTACTGGAATCTTTCTTTCTCCAGGGGTTACTGTGTTATCCCCAATTCCAGGCCTTGGTCCTTTTGTTAGACAAATGAGAATTACGAGAGATCGCTAGGCAGCCAACATTGTATTCAGCTTTGACTTCAGGTTTGAACCAGAAGTGAAGGTCAAATGGGTTCTTGACTTTAAAGGGATGGTATACGTTTGGTAATTTGAACCCATTGTTTGTTTCAATCCATATATGGGAAGATATATACCATGAAACTAACCTGTGAACTAAAGTATATAAATTTTGGTTTTTACCCATACACCGATGTGTGTTAGCACTGTATACTCAGTACTTTCCCGAGTCCTGTGAAAAAATATCACAGGCTTATTACTCGGGTGGGATTCGAACCCACGGCCCTTGCAATTCTAGAGCAGTGTCTTACCAATTAGACTACCGAGATTGCCCGGTAGCTAGAGGCAGTTCGAATCCTATGTTTTGGCAGCGGGTACCGCAACGATTATAATAGATGTTAAATTTGCATCGGGGATAAAGTATATAAATTTTGGTTTTTACCCATACACCGATGTGTGTTAGCACTGTATACTCAGTACTTTCCCGAGTCCTGTGAAAAAATATCACAGGCTTGTGATATTTTTGGATTTGCACATTCTGTAGTTAACGGATTGGCACAATCTGCAGGTTGCGCCACTTGTTTGTGGGATTGGCATTCCAGAATGCACGCTCCATCTGTAAATTGTTCCTCATAAATATAACCTGTGATTGTGTAAATCAATGAAATGCGCTCAACATGTAGTCTGCAAGGCTTGGGTTCATGCCGCTTGGTTGAGATGTTGCTAGACGTGCGTCCACTGTAATGGACATTTCGGTCTGTCAGTTTTTGTAATTTTTTTCTTCAAACATTTTTCGAAATGATGTTTGAAGTGTTCTAAATTTATTCATTACACATTGAAGATCAAATCCGTGTTCTTATAGAATGTCTGTCATGATTTTTAAAAGTGGGTAATAATTGGGCAAAATCTGGTCACTACTCTGACAAAAATGGTCGACTTTGCACATGGGTGATTGTATTACATGAGTTGTCTCTTAACCCTTCGGTCTGCGACCTTCAGGAGGATGGAGGGTTACAATTATCGCAACTAGTTCATGTCAGGAATTCAATTCACAAAAGTCAGGAATTCAATTCACAATCTAAAATAATTATTTGTGACCTTATTTAAAAAAGCAAAATTGGTAAGGGTTAGGGTCAGTGGTAGGGGTAGTGGTAAGGGTATTTATTATTCTATCTTTTGATTTATTGGGTGGCTTTCTGTGGAACAGAGCCTGGATGGGGAAAAGCAGTAAGAATTGTCGGGGGACGGTCTAGTTCAAAATCGTTGTTGTGGTTTATACAACAGCAAGATGTCACTGAGGATTTGCTCAAACTTATCCGTGACGGATTTTTGGCGGCGCCACATGTATTCGGCTAGCCGGAAACCAAAGCCGTCGGTAGAGCTGGTAGCGTGGTAGCTTGGCAGACTCCTTTTGGTCTGCCACCACTGGTTCGCAATGTTTTGAGTGTGAGCGCCAGTGGTGGGATCAACAAAATTTAAGGAGTGATTTACCGTGAGATGTGTGAAGTTTTCCTGACTGAGGCAATTATAGGCCTTCCAGCAGTCCGATATGATTGTGGATCCAGCGACAACATATTCTAAATTAAAGGAATAAGTGTCGCTGTATCCCGCTTAGCCACCTCAATCATGAAAACTTCTTTCGTCTCACGGCAAATGCCGCCTAACACCCAATTACCCTCAACCAGACGACCTTGGTTGTACTTCCGGCGGCCGAATTTGGATTCGTCAATCTCCACGGTCATACCGGGGCCGTCGATCCCTTTGCTGCACTTTTCCTGGACGGCACAAAGTACTTGTACTTTCACCATCGTGGACTGATGTTTCCTTTATTTCTGTGTCAGTTGTCGCTCGTGCCGCCCAGTAGTAGGTGAGCTTGAGGATCTTCTTCAGTGACATCTTGCTACCGAAAAACCAGCTGCCATGACGGATACTACAATTGTGGAAACTTTTCCTTCGCTATAAAATGAGGAAAAACTTAAGAGAAAACACGGAGTGTTTCTACGTGCGCCATGTTGTCTTTCTTTGTGGGTCCCAGATGGGTCACACCAGTCTGAATAATTTGCATATCAAAGCGAAACCTTTGGGTATCAGACAATGCTTTATGGGAAAGACATTTCTCGCTAAGTGATTCAGGAATAATAGAGGGCAAGTGAATAATGGAAATAAAGAATGCACAATTTAATTACATAATCTTGGGCTTTTTGATTAAAAGAAGCATTTGAAATACCGCTAAGCATTTTGATAGTCTTGAAAACGTTTGGAAAGATTGGGAAAAATAGCTTTGAGATTTGCCGCCCCTTCATAAATTCCCCAAATGAAAATGGAACAATTTTCCAATTAGAAGATTTTCTCCCACCAAAAATAGGGGAGGTTAATATTGCAATTATTAAACCAAATATCAATTCATATTTTGTCCATACTTCAAGCTAAATTATAACACATCCATATAACAGGGCAAAAATGTATTACCATATGGGTGGTGACCCCAGTGAAGTAGAGGGGGTTGATGAAGGGGCAGCTATACTGTTCCTCATATTTTTTAAAGAGTTCCGGGAGTTTTAAAAAGACCTTTTCAGGTAAATAATTTTGTCACATTAATCTATGGATTCCATTGGCGGGGGGCAAGGGGGAGCAAAGGTTCTAAGCCGGGGGTGGGGTGGCAAGGGTTCTGAGGGTTCTGAGCAGGGGGGGGGGGTGCCGCCAGCCCGCTCTGATTGCGCAACTGGTATACTCGGTGCCTTTCAAGTCCTGTGGGGCACACTATACTTGGATGGGATTCAAACCTACGACCTTTGCCATTCTAGAGCAGATGTCAACCACTAGACCACCAAGCGTGGGCAGCGAGGCCAGTTTGAATCCTATTGAGCAGTGAGAAGCACAGCGTTTTTAAACAATGTTAAAATTCTATCGGGGATAAAGAAAAACATTTGTTTTATCCCAACATCGATGTGAGTTAAGCACTGAATACTCAGGGTAATTAGTGACAAATCACTCAAGGAAATTTATGAATCAGTTAAAACTATACCCAGGCAACCTGTCTGTGCTTCATTACTTGATGGAAAAGTCATTAAAGTTGTTCAATAAAAGGTTGGAGTACACATACCTACAAGACAGAAGGGGGGAGAGGAGTCCACTTTACATGTTCAGTTCAATTTGGCTCATATTTGAAGCAATAACTGAGTATATGTTCAGTTGAAGAGAACATGACTAATAATAGATCAGTTTGGGTCATATTCCAAACACTAACTGAGTATATGTTTAGTTGAAGAGAATATGACCAAACTTGACGTAACTGCTGAGTATGATCATGTGAGGAGAACATTACCAAATACATCAAGTCATTAAAGTTGTTTGCTAAAAGGTTGGAGTAGACATACACACAAGACAGAGGGGGGGGGGGTCCACTGTAAATTAAAAGATACAGTTGAAGAACTGCATGAAACGGATCATGCAATAAATTTATTAAAAACCATTACATATTTCCCAATGAATCTGGACAGATATTGCATCAATACGGCAACTAGACTTGGTTGGTATTATTCCTAGTTGGGACGAGTGTAAGTGCCAGATGGTAGTAATCATTATGACCACAGAGGGCAGCAAATCAAGTTTACATGATTGTGTTAGGAGCACATAGTCAATAATGTTAATGACCATAATGTTAATGTTGAACAGAACATGACAAAAATACATAAGTTTGGGTCATATTTGAGTCAATTAATGCCGAGTATAAAAATATGTTCAATTTAGTTCTATTTAAAATTGATTATAATTACACAATTATAGAGAGCATGACCAATAAAACAACAGAATGAGGCAAATACTGAGATGTGCTAATTTAAATATTCTTTATTTAGTAATAGAAAACAGTTCCCCAGAACTAGACCAATATAATACATCAGTCTGGATCATATTTGAGGCAGTTACTGAGCATATGTTCAGTTGAAAAAAAACATGACCAATAATACATCAGTTTGGGTCATATTTGAGGCACTTACTCAGTATATGTTCGGTTTAAGAGAAAACAAACAAAAATACATCAGTTTGGGTCATATTTGAGGAACTTATTGAGTACATATTCACTTGAAGAGAACATGACCAATAATACATCAGTTTGGACATATTTGAGGCAATTACTGAGAAAGTTTAGTTGAAGAGAACAAGACCATAATACATCAGTTTGGGTCATATTTTAGGCAATTGCTGAGTATATGTTCAGAAAAGAGAACATAACCAATAATAGGCCTACATTAGTTTGGATCATATTTGAGGCTCTTACTAAGTGTATGCTTAGTTGAAGAGAACAAGACCATAATACATCAGATTGGGTCATATTCCAGACACTTAATGAGTACATGTTCAGTTGAAGAGAACACGACAAGTAATAGGCCTACATCAGTTTGGGGCAAATTTGAGGCAATAACTGATTATTTTGCGGCGAGTAAGCTTCAACAGATGGCACTTGTCGGTGTTAAATTTCATCTGCCAGTCCAGTGACCATTGATCCTCTATGGATAGAGGCAGTATATTCCTGACTTAATGAGTACATGTTCAGTTGAAGAGAACATGACAAGTAATACATCAGTTTGGGGCAAATTTAAGGCAATAACTGCATACATGTTCAGTTTAAGAGAAAATGACCAATAATACATTAGTTTGGGTCATACTTGAAGCAAAAACTGAGTACATGTTCAGTTGAAAAGAAAATGACCAATAACACATAATTTTGGGTCAAATTTGAGGCAATTACGGAGTACATGTTCAGTTTAAGAGAACATGACCAATAATACATCAGTTTGGGTCATATTCAGGGCACTTACTGAGTACATGTTCAGTTGAGGAGAACATGACTAATAGTACATCAGTTAGGGTCATCTTTGAGGCAGTTAATGAGTACATGTTCAGTTTAAGACAACATGACCAATAAAACATCAGTTTAGGTCATATTCGAGGAACTTATTGAGTACATATTCAGTCGAAGAGAACGTGACAAAAAATAGATCAGCTTGGTCATATTTGAGGCAATTACTGCATACATGTTCAGTTGAGGAAAACATGAACAATAAAACATCAGTTTCGGTCATACTTGAGGCTATGACTGGTATATTCACTTGAACAGAAAATGACCAATAATACATCAGTTTGGTTCATATTCGACACACTTACTGAGTATGTTCAGTTGAAAAGAAAAATACTAATAACACATCACTTTGGGTCATATTTGAGGCAATTACTGAGTACATGTTCAGTTGAGGAAAACATGAACAATAATACATAAGTTTGGTTCACATTCGACGCACTTACTAAATATATGTTCAGTTGAAGAGAACATGACCATTAACAGATCACTTTTGATCATATTTAAGGCAATTACAGAGTGCATGTTCATTTAAGGAGAACATGACCAATAATCTGTTTGGGTCATACTTGAGGCAATAATTGGTACATATTTACTTGAAGAGAACAGGACCAATAATACATCAGCTTGGGTCATATTTGAAGCAATAATCGAGTACATGTTCAGTCGAAGAGAACATGACAAATAATACATCAGTTTGGGTCATAACTGAGGCAATTACTGAGTACATGTTCAGTTGAAGAGAACATGAGAAATAATACATCAGTCTGGGTCATATTCGAGGCACTTAATGAGTACATGTTCAGTCGAAGAGAACATGACAAATAATACATCAGTTTGAGTCATAATTTGAAAAAATTACCACGTACATTTTCAGTTTAAGTACATCAGTTTGAGGCACTTACTGAATACATGCTCAGTTTAAGAAAACATGACCATTAATACATCAGTTTCAATTTTTTCTTCTTCAATACTTTCAATACTTTATTTCCACTCAATCAATCAATAATACATACAGGGATAAATACAGAATAGAGGGTGATTAAGTGGTAGGGGTCTCCAAAAAGTAGGGCTTGTTGAGTAGAGACCCCCATGACGTGTGTAGCTTTAAAGGTATTAATTGCATACAGAATTTGAATTTTTGTATTTTACGCAATAAATGAACATAATTAAGTTACACAAACAAACTAGGACAATGAGACAAGGACCAGTACAAGGACGTACGCCTACTGCACAGCAGTAAAGTATCGTTCACGAAGATCAACTGGCAGAGGGGATTATAAGAATGTAGCAAATAGTAGACATTATTTGAATTACAAAATTAAATCAAGTCAGCTATTTGTATGATATTTTCCCTGTAAAATACACTTCAATTTTTGCTTAAATAATTAACGACTGTTAATGTCGTTACTTAAAGAGTTCCAAAACTTAGGCTCTTGATAACGAATCCTCATTTGGGCAAATGAAGTACGTACACGGGATATGGATGTCACTGGTGCCTGTTTTTGTAAAATAAAAATTATATTTACAAGATGAGTATTACCCCAGGCAAGTATACCAAGGGTAATAAGGGATAAAATTAAAGTAATGTAAATGTTAAGTAACATCTCAGATGGAGAGACATATTTCAGTTTATTGGTAATGCCTATGTTTCTAGATATTAGTTTACAAAGGTAATTGATATGTAGACTCCAAGCTAGTTTAGCATCAATAAACAGGCCTAGAAATGTTTTAATGTCAGTTTGAATAATTGGTGAACTATCGAACAAAATATCCTGAGAAAGACATGAAACTGTGTTGCTAAAACTTGTTTTACCAATATTAATAGATAATTTATTGGCTTTAATCCAGTTTGAAGTGTGAACGAATTCCCAATTTACTGTATTAATAAGATTATCAACGGTTTTATGAGAATAAAACAACTTAGTATAAATGAAAGAATCTCAGAAGATTTGTCAAAATCATTAATTATATAGAAAACAACAAAGGACTCAGCAAGGAACCTTGTGGTACTACACACAATAATTCTTTGAAGGTAGATTTAATGTCATTAACACAAACAAAGTGTTTACGATTTGCAAGAAAGTTCCTGAACAACTCCAAGGCAGTACCTCTGATTCCATACAAATAAAGTTTAGATGAGAGAATTTCGTGATCAACGGTATGAAATGCCTCAGAGAGGTCCAGGAAAACCCCTAGGGTATGGCACGGCTGTTCGCGTCCTGATGTAATTTTGTCAATTAATTGCAGGATAGCATACGAGGTTGAATGATTCTCTCAGAACCCGTAGTGTACATCTGATAAAACATTGTTCTTATTTAAAAACTCAGATGTACAAAGGTAAATAATACGATCAAGACTTTTCGAAAAGAGGTTAAAATAGAAATGGCTCTATAATTATTTACAAGATGATGGGGGTCATGTTTCTTAAAAAGGGGAGTTTAATACTCTGGCTATTTTCATAGAATCTGGAACTATGCCAGTAATAAGTGAATGATTCATAATTTAAAAATTAACTAATTAGCCCAGAAATGTATGAAATGATGTCTTTAATAATAATGCTGTTAAACGATCAGACCAGTGCTTTTTGTACAAGATAAGTTCAAAACGATGGTTCTTGTTCTGTTACAGGAGCAACAAATAAATAGAGCGAGATTGAGGATTGAAAAGATAATTTTGATAATGGGTGGGACTATTAGTAATTTGAGTAGCGAGTTTGGGTCCAATTTTGACAAAATATTTGTTAAAGTGTTTTGATATTAAATAAGAATCATGAATTCTGGAGTTGTCAACATTAACACTAATAATTTTTGTTCGAGGCTCACACTGAGTATGTTCAGTTGAAGAGAACATGACCAAATATACATCAGTTTGAGTTGTACTTGAGGCAATAACTGATATTCACTTGGAGAAAACATGACCAATAAAACATCAGTTTGGGTCATATTTGAAGCAATAACTGAATACATGTTCAGTTGGAGAGAACATAAACAATAATAAATCAGTTAGGGTCATATTTGAAGCAATAACTGAGTACATGTTCAGTTGAGAAGAACATGGCCAATAAAACATCAGTTTGGGTCACATTTGAAGCAATAACTGAATACATATTCAGTTGAGAAGAACATGAACAATAATAATACATCAGTTTGGATCCTATTCGAGGCTCTTACTGAATATGTTTAGTTGCGGAGAACATGACCAATAATACATCAGTTTGGGTAATATTTGAGAAAATTACTGAGTACATTTTCAGTTTAAGACAAAATGACCAATAGTACATCAGTTTGGGTCATATTCGAGGCACTTACTGAATACATGCTCAGTTAAAGAGAACAAGACCAATAGTACTTCAGTTTGGGTCATATTTGAGGCAAGAACTGAGTTTATGTTCAAATGAAGAGAACACGACCAACAATAGATCAGTTGTAGGTCATATTTGAGGCATTTACTGAGTATATGTGCAGTTTACTACATGACCTATTGCATCACTCACTTGATCTATGCATGATCATCTGGTTTCTGTTGTGCTGTGGCGTGTCGTGGCCTAACGGATAAGAACACCGAACTCAAGCTCTGGTGTTTCTAATCAGCAGAGTGTGGGTTCGAATCCCAGTCGTGACACTTGTGTCCTTAAGCAAGATACTTAACCACATGCTTCAAATGGGACGTTAAGCCGTAGGTCCCGTGTGTTGTGTAATGCACGTAAAAGAACCCAGTGCACTTATCGAAAAGAGAAGGGGTTCGCCCCGGTGTTCCTGGTTTGATCGGCAGCATATTGCACCACAGCACCTTGTAAACCATTACATGGTGCTATGTAAAAGACTTGGTCTCATATTTCAAAACGTAGCTCCACAATACCTTGCAGGAAAATAATGAACAATAAAAGCGCCTTGAGCGTCACTGAGTGACGGATATGTGCGCTATATAAGAAGCCACTATTATTATTATTATTATTACTATTACTCCTTTGTCAGAAGTTAGTAGCTTAATTCCAAAGCCTGTCAACTTTGCTTGGTGGACCTAGTTGCTTGATCCAAGATCTTCTTTGGCAGCCTCTAAGTCCAGACAAAGCCAGCTGCCGGGGTATTCTGCCAGTGCAGTTACTGACCACATTGATCCCTCTCAAGTGTTCTCGGGTCGGTCTGAGGGACGAGGAGGAGGGTCATCAGTTTGGGTCATATTTGAGTCAATTACTGAGTATGTTCACTTGAAGAAAACAAGATGAAATAAAACATCAGTTTTTTGTCAAATTTGAGACAATTATGAGTATGTGTTCAGTAGAAGAGAACCTTATAAATAATAGATCAGTTTGGGTCATATTTGATGCAAATACTGAGTGTATGTTCAGTTGAAGAGAACATGACCAATATTACATCAGTCTGGGTCATTTCTTAGGCAAATACTTAGTATATGTTCAGTTGAAGAGAACATGACCAATAACACATTAGTTTGGGTCATTTTTGAGGCAAATACTGAGTATATGTTCAGTTGAAGAGAACATGACCAATAATAGATCAGTTTGGGTCATTTCTTAGGCAAATACTGAGTATATGTTCAGTTGAAGAGAACATTACCAATAATGAATCAGTTTGGGTCATATTTGAGGCACTTACTGATTACATGTTCAGTTGAAGAGAACATGACCAATAATACATCAGTTTGGGTCATTCTTGAGGCAAATACTGAGTATATGTTCAGTTGAAGAGAACATGACCAATAATACATAAGTTTGGGTAATTTTTGAGGCAATAACTGATTATTTGTTCAGTTGAAGAGAACATGACCAATAATACATCAGTTTTGGGTCATATTTGTGGCAAGAACTGAGTTTATATTCAGTTGAAGAGAACATGACCAATGATACATCAGTTTGGGTCATATTTGAGGCACTTACTAATTACATGTTCAGTTGAAGAGAACATGACCAATAATACATCAGTTTGGGTCATATTTGAGGCACTTACTAAATACATGTTCAGTTGAAGAGAACATGACCAATAATACATCAGTTTGGGTCTTATTTGAGGTAAGAACTGAGTTTATATTCAGCTGAAGAGAACATGACCAATTAAGGGGATGCAATTTTTATTACAAATACATGAATCAAGTAATAAACCAAAAGGGAAACTGACTGGGTAAATTTAAAAAAACTAAATTGTCAGTGTTTCTGTTATTATCCACTGTTAGAATACATCTGAATATTTCCAATACCTATGCTCAAATTCCCTTTAAGTTGTTGTCTATCGTATTTTTTAGATTCACAGAGGCAGTGACATTCCAAGCGCTGTACAATTCCAATATGACGTTTAGCGAGCGGCGTTACGCCAGCCTGGATGTCGACCTGTGCCTTGTACGCCTACATGAACCCCTGTCATCCATCGCTCAGCAACACTTGCTGTATGTGAGAGATATGGTCCCAAGGCTGTGCTTAGATGCTATAACCAGACTAGACATGGTAAGCTTGAAAATACATGGATTGAATAAGCATCCAATATCACCTTAAAATGCCTTGGAGTGCAGTTCTAAGACCAGGGCCAAGTTTCATAGAGCTGCTTAAGCAGAAAATATTGCTTAAACATTTTTGTTCAGGTGTGATGGTATTTTGGCTGCATGGTAACCTTATTCTGGTTAGCATAATTTTGTTTAGCTACTTTTTCTGTGCTTAAGCAGCTCTGTAAAAGTAGGCCCTGGTTTGTATTATTAGCTTCCACAGTGGCTATGGCCGGAATACCAAATAGTCCTATTCTTCGTTGCAGCCAACGGCCGCAGTCATAGCCAAAGTCGCTTAACTTGGATGCGGCCAAAAAATTGGGACATATTCTTTTGGAGGTGCCTTGAAGAAAGGAATGCTCCGCAAAATTAGTTGCGGTGCAAATCTTAAAAGATGACCAGTGATCCCCCCCCCCCAAAAAAAGAAGAGATTTGCTGAAGAAGAAACAGTTCTAATAATTAATCAGTGAAATATTAACATGATTTTGATTGGTATTGACTGGTTGCCTGTAAATGTACAATTGTTTCTGCTAACCTGTTACAGCTTCATAAACTTGGTTTATTTTGAAATGAAATGGAAACTTTTATTCCAAGTGTGCTAACAGCGTCCGATGAGTAGTTTCAACTTTTCAGCTGATCGCTGATTTTGCTTTAAAGGGAAATTACATCATTGGTTATTGTTTATTTTTTTAGAAAATGTGGATTTTTTTGGTAGGACTAAATATGAAATATTGTTCCACTGACTTGTTTACATTTGTGTGTCTGTGACTGCCGAGAAAAAAAGAGAGCAAATGGTGCTGTTTTAAGCTGTCAGACAGACCTTGTTGTATAAAAACTCATACGTTCAAACGATGGTTGCCTAACCATCACTTCAAAATGATACAAAAGTGCATTTTTCTTTAAAAATAAATAACATTTGGCAAACTGATTTCACTGGATACTCGGGAATAATATGTACTTTCAGTCATCTGAGCTATTTTGTAGTACATGTAACTCAAGGAAGTACATTTTTTTCATGTCTTCAAATGATGTAATCTACCTTCATATAGTGCCATAGAAAACTGAAAAACACTGTACAAAGTTTTATGTCCGATGTTCGAGAAATGCAAACAGGAATGGAATTAAACTATAAAGTTGATGTCACACACAAAGTTGTTTTTAGTGAGTTCATCATTCTGTTTGTTGTTGCTGGTTGTATATTAATATGAAGATTCCTGATAATTTTGTATCCTACTTTCGCAGAAATGTCAGAAAAAGAGGCCGTAACACTCCAAGACAAAACTGGACAGGTTGACATATGGAGAGCTCAAACAGCCCCCACCCAACACAGACATAGGGAGTGGACCCCCTGGAGCTGTATAACGACAGGTACCTTGACTTATTGGAGGAGAGACGGCTTAAGGGTCAGGAGAGTGACCACATCAAGAATAACATTGTAAGTGCAAAGAAACCCAGGGGGTGATCTTTCATTTTTTTACAGCACGCTCTGCTCGCTCATAACCCCATGTATTGGTGAATTAAAATATGCCAGTATATGACACATTTTAATTAGGCCTGTGGCTGATCCACTCTATGCATGCGCTCAAGTATGGTAACCCGCAAAAGAGAAAATCAAGTCAAAGAGCAACTGGTCCCCTCTCCTTCATTTGAAATTGAATTGCGTCAAAATACTTGCATTTTGACACGCGCGTCCTACAAGCGCCATACACTTGAAAGTTTTTTAACAAACATGCGCACAGAGCAGTCACTTTTGGGAGCTAATCAGCACCGTTTTTCAGCACACCCCTGCCACGACACGCCAGTTTTGTGGGATTTCTCATTGTGCAAGTACTGTTAAATCTGCAGTCTTTTGTTTGGGAGTTAAAGAGCCATGCTGTCATGTTGATCATGGGATTTCACTCAAGTATTCACCAAGCTCTTTTTTTATGCCATGTACTTCAGGAAGCAGTCCATGAAGTCAGCAACAAGAACAAGAGCAAGAAAGTCAAACCTGTAATGATCTGCTCAGAGCCAGTAAACGTAGTGACCCACAACTACAGTACTCAGACGTTAAACTCCACTGAACAGGCCAAAGAGTTGTTACGACAAGAGCTGGCAACAGTACCGTAATACAGAGTTCACTTCAATAAATTCTCAGACACAATTCTTTTGTTTCAAGATAACATAGACCTTCCTTTTGCAAAGACATCACAGCCGTGAGTTTTTATCCAACCATTCGCTGGCAGCGACACTCATAGGCACAATTTCATAGAGCTGCTTAACAGCTGATTTTGTGCTTACTGCGCGAGTTTCCATTTCATAGTGCTGCTATAACCATAAGCACACGAAAAGGCATGCTAACCTTCCGGTGCTTACTGTATGAAAATGAATGACGTAACAATGCAAATGCATGGTGAACCTGCAAGCTAGCTGCCTAATTTTCTTGCTAACCTGTGAAATACGCTTTTGCCTATCGTTAAGCATTGCTATGAAATTGGCCCCTAGACCAAACTAGGCAGGTAGACATATGGAGAGCTCAAACAGCCCCTACCCAACACAGGCATAGGGAGTGGACCCCCGGTCAAATAATAACACAAATTATCACTTACTAAAAATAATGCTATCAATTTACCCATAACACTGATAAATCGATTGTGCAAAACCAAAAAACAAAAAGTACACATTTTCTTCATAAGGGTTTTCATAAGGGTTTAATTGTTTTATTAAAAAGAGCAGATTTGTACCAACCCAGTTATACATTTTGTAATACTTAAGGCTGCCTACACAAAATGGTGGTCAGCAGTTGTAAAGAAAAGAAAGGTCTATACACATTGGCACATCAGGAACATGCGCTTTTAGAATTTAATTTAATTTGATGTAGCCATTTTTATGTCACTTTTAAAGTTGCTAGAGGTCGGGTTTTTGGTAAATTTACCCCAAAATGTTGATTTTACCCTTTCATGCACCTTTTATTTTAGTTGATTATAATGGACACATTAATTGTTGACTTGTTTTTTTGCAAATGGCGACACCCCCCATAAAAAGGTCACAATAGCACCCTCAAGAGTCCTCTTTCCCATTCTGAAAACTGTGTGGCCAAGCGATCTTTATTTTTTGTTTTACAACTATTTTTCTGAAGGGATTTAAACCGGTCGTGAAAGAGTTAAATTTTAAGACTTGTTCTAAAAATTGTTCTATAAAAAAATTGCAGGAGCCTGACCGTGGTTTCACGTACTGTGAGGATTATAACTCGGCCACAGTGGTACCTGTCAATGTAGACGCTGTGAGGAAACAACAGGAGCTTGACTCGGTGGATGCATGGCAGACTGCCGATGGGTTCATCTACCCTGGGATGCAGGCTGCGCTTGTGAGGACAATGCACACTCCAGACATCCAGATGTGGCCCGCAGAGATGAGCTCAAGCAGGTTGGTCAATATTTGTTTTTTGTCGGTAATCGCTGCTCATTACAGGATGGCTCAAACTGGCTTCTCATCACCGGGTACGCCTGGTGGTCTAGTTGCCAGACACCTGCTCTAAAATGGCATGGGTCGTTGGTTTGAAATCCCATTCGAGTAGTACGAGTGTGGACTCAGAGAAAGCACTGACTATACAGTGCTTATTACACATGGGTGTATGGTAGTGATGTAGTACTTGTACTCACTCATATTCATACTCGTACTCGGCCAGGAAAAGTCCATACTTCAACTGAAAAAATTACCTGTACTCGAAGTCATGTATGTGATACTTGATTAAAAATGTACTCGGTCGCCGATTTGAAGTACTCGTAGTCAAAATACCACTTTCATTTCCACTTTCCTATATGTGTGTTAATGCAAGGAATAGAGGAATAAAGCTCAAGGAAAAGTAAAATTTAAGTTGTCTTTGATGTGCTTGTGTGGAAAAGATAATTATAATAACAATCACACATTTTCGTTTGGAAATTAGTAAACAAATAAACATAAAATCTGTTAATACTTCATTTTGTAGTTTTTTTTATATAAAGTACTCGTACTCATACTCGGAGATCCAAGTACTTGGTAGTCAGCTGTTGGACTCGGTACTCGGATATCAGAATACTCGGTACTCGGACACTTGCACTCATACTCAATGACACAAGAACTTGCACTCGAGTACTACTCGGCAGTACTCGATACTTGACTTAAAATTACTTGACGACAACACTGGTGTATGGTAAAAACCAGCAAAATTATTCTTTATCCCTGATGCAAATTATTACGTCTGATAAATATTTATTTATTTCATTTCATTGCTGAAAACTCAAGGATTGAAAACAGAGTGATGACGTTCTAGAAGATGATGAATGTTGCATTTTCTGAATGAGAAGGGAAAATTCAAGTAGAGGGTCACAGGGTCAGTGCTGCCAAGCACACAGTTGAACTCCCACTTTGTAAAAACTTTTTTCCAGCCAAAGTGAAGAAATGAAAACAATTTCATGGGACTAATTTGTAAGAAGTAACTAAAAATAAATAGAAAAAATTTTGGTTTAAACTGTTTGATAGACAGTGAGCAAAGGTAATCTAAATTTTTAACACATTTGTTTCAACTTTCAAGTAAAACTCTTGACGTGTTTTTTAAACTTCCACACAGCCATGGAAGGAAAACACCCTCCATGCCAACATCTTAAAACCAACCCTGGAGGAACGAGAGGGATACTCCTGGTCCAATCGTAAGAATGACATGGACGTATGGAAGCGTCCCTCCAAAGGGTTCCAACCAATCCCTCCGATCACCATCCACCTCGCCGGAGACATCCTCAACGCTGAGAAAAGGGAGGCCAGGAACCTAGAGTTGGAGGACTGGCAGTCAAAGATTGTCACCAACGACACCCAGATGAGGTTCCACCGCTGTGCCACAGATACGGAGCTGTATTATCGAGGTCCCAAGTCAAGTAACCAGGTAGCACGTCTCCAGGGTCTCCTTAAAGATGAGCCGAAGAAACTCTACTTGAGACAGGCCAGAATGAACGATATCCCAGCGCTGGCAGTTGTGAACGATCCAAGCGTGGACACCTTGGCAAGGGAAGCTGGAGTGCCCATCGTACCGGCTGTTGACCCACAGGAAGTGGAGAGGAATTGTGGGTTCATGCCGGGGCCGTATGATGAAAAGAGCTGGACCATGGAGAAAAATAAGATTCCAATTAAAGATATGGAGCACGCAAAGTTTTCTGAACTAGAGAAATATGATTTCAAGTGAGTTGAAGAGAGCACATATTGAAGTGGTATGTCAGAATTTATCGATAGTATGTTACACTGAGAATCATGGAAATTGTTTGCCCATGCAGGGCCCAAATCTTATTAAGCTTTTCACAGACAATCAAGAAGATTTATCGTCGTACATGTGCTTCAAAATGTGTGTGCATTATTTGCATCTCCAGGCCAGGGGCCGATTTCACAAAGAGTTAAGATTGATCTCAACTGTGTATCAATCATAATCGCTAAGCAAAGTGTGACGTCACAACATAAATTACTATGGTGACATTAGCAACTCATCTTACGATGATTCTTAGTGTTTTGTGAAATCGAGCCTAGGAATTTCATCGTCAAAAGGGCAAGGCCATTCTTATTTTGCAAAAGGCACTTCCAGTGGCAAATCTTTATGCCTATGGGAAACTTGTTACGGGTCACCATGGCCAAGACCAGGGCAACGGAGGCCATTGCCTCTGTGCCCTGTGTGTAGTTCCAAGGCTGATCTCTCTTGAGCACCACTAGCAAGTCAGCATGCTTTTTGCTGATGAAGTAGTCAGTACGCTTTTTGCTGATGAAACAGTCAGCATGCTTTTTGCTGATGAAATTGATTTGTTATCGTATTCCTTCTATCACCCTTTCCCTGCTGGGGCACTCTACAGGCACTTTATTCAGCCCCTGAACAAAGAGGTTTAAAACAACCACCTTTTCCGTACCATGCCAGTCACAAGCACCGCCCCAGCAGCCTCGGCATCCAAGCAGAAGCTATGCCCTGGGAATGAGTGTTTCCGTCAACCATCTCCAAGCATCAAAGCCAAGCCCTTACAGACGGAGTTTTACTACCCAAACAGGGAAGACCGCCTGCCAGCGAGACATCACCAATCGGAGGCTTGTCATGCAGAATGATTCGGCGTAGCGGAGTGTTTGTGCTTGTGGAAACTTTATATTTATTCATTTTGTAAGATTCTTGTAAGACAATCCAGGGGCGGATCCAGGATTTTCCAAACGGGGGGGCGTGAAAATATACCAAGCAGCAAAATCTTCCCTTCCCCATTTCTCCCCCCCCCCCCTTCTCTCTCTCTCCCTCTTTTTTTCTTTTCTCCCTCATTTTTTTTTTTTTCATATTAAAACGGGGGGGGGGGCGTGCGCCCCCCATGCCCCCCCTGGATCCGCGCCTGCAATCAAACTATATAGGGACTTGATTATGTTTGATCCGATGTATATTGGACCAAAATCCATGCATTCAGTGTGATGCATAGTGTAGTGAAATAAAAATTAACGCCATGCGCTTTGTGTGCATTCTTCCATGTATCCATATTGCCTTATCTGTCAGAAATGAACACGCTGTGGGCAGCCATAGCTACCAAAGATGGTTCTGGTACACACTACGCACAATATAGATTGGACACACTGTGGATTTTCTGCCTTACTTGTTTAAGCAAGTTGAAAAGGAGTTTTGCATTTGTTGTAAAACTCTTCAACTTTTTTAAGCTCCACAATTACCCCAGGAACCTTACACTGTTTTCAGCATTTTTATAACTCTTGCAAGTTTAGCCAAATCTGCTTATTTTCAAAGCACTATTTGAACAAAGCATTTTCATTTAGGTTTTTTAAAGGTAACTTATTTTGCATGAACAATCTTTGACTTTTTGACATGTCTGATGTCTATCTTCCTTTACTAGTTAACCAGCAGCAGCTGTTAATGTTTGTGGCTGTATTTTACAGTGATTTCCAATTAAATTGATGTACATAGCACCGCACTTACAGGGTAACAATTCACCCAGGTTTTTGTAAATATACATGTACAGCAGCTTAATAATGTATTGTGGATACACCCTCCGATCATTTGTTGTAAATATTTATGTACTTTGAATTTATCTTATGTGCATAATTCCTACCCTATGTTCATTTGATTTTTTGGTTTGTTGTTTGCGCTGCATACTCTTGAGGAATTGATATGGGTTCAGGAATACCAGTCACAAATGAACAGGGCACTTTAATAGTTAACGGTTCATCTTTTGGTTTTTATGGTCAAGTTTACAAAGAAACTTCACCCAAGTGTGGGTAAAGCTCAAGGCAAGGACAGCAGGGGAAACAAAAACAAGAACAAAACATTGTATTTCCAATATCTTTTATTTAGTTAAAAATATCTTCAAGTACAGTTTTGATAAAACATTTTAAATACCATGTTGAAAAGAAGCATATTACTAACCTATGAAAATGTCATTCGAACGGTTGGTTGTTATTTCAAGAACCGCGTTTTAACAGTTACATATTTGTACATTGCTTTTTGACAAGTTAAGCTTTATTCTTCTTCATCTTTGCCAGTTAACAAGGGCCTGATTTCATGGCTCTGCTTACCCTGTTATCAAAGAATCAGCGCTCACAGAAGCAAGGAATTCCACGCTTACACTTACATCAAGCATATTTCACAGGTTAGCAGGAAATTTTTGCTTGTGCACCTGCGTACTCGACGCCAACTAGGCATTGTTCACTTACACAGCTAGCGCAGAAATTAGGCGCTTGCCATGTATGTGGAAGCAAAGAATGGTGGTTGCAAGCGTAGAATTCGGCAGTAAGCAGAGCCATGAAATAGGGTCCAGTATGTCAGAAGGATTGGTACCAGACCAATCTAATATACAAAGCAAGTATGTTAGATTAAGACTATCAAATCAAACCTAATCACCTGATCAAACTTCATGTGCTTAAGCTGCTCTATGAAATTGGGCTCAGGTCCCTATGTGCTAGAGAAAAGGGAACAGTCAATGAAAACTTCACTTAAAACAAATGTGTATTTTAAATTGGTCAGTAGTTTCAGCCAGTTTCACATGGACTTTTCCGATGGAAGTGCCCTTTGCTAAATGAAAATGTGCCTCTCAATTGATTTCAAGGCATGTCTTAGGTTATTAACTGGCTGATACTGCTGGACTAAAATCCTGGAGATAAGTAGGGCTTATCAGAAGCCAATCATACATGGGTAATTCTACTATGTTCTAAGGGGACAATAACTCTAAATATTGTGTAAATCTAAAGAAATATTGTTGATATTCACATAACTTACAGGAAAATTACAATTTACATATTTCTCGTATTAATCAGAACGTAACATCTGTAATAATTGCAGAGTTAATTTTGCTTTTGGTCAAGTTCCTTTCTAAATTTAAGCACTGTGATGCAAAGAAGCTAATGTGTGTACAAAAGTCAACATGTATGTAAGGTCAACTGTACCCACAATAAGTCACAATGAAATAACAACCATTTACTGAAAATCATTACTACTTTGACAAATATTATAGATGCCAAGGTTAATCAAAATTGTGAACTAATGGCATCACAGCCACTTCAATTGATAGTGTACAATCAAACTTTCAATCTTGGTCAAAGATTTTTTTTAACACAAGGGGTAAGTCCAGCCGTTTTTGTCAAATTTAGGCCAAAAATCACAAGGATTATAAGTCCAGCCATTTTATCAAATTTAGGCCAAAAATTGAAAACATTTCAAGGGGTAAGTCCAGCATTTTAATCAAATTTGGAGCTGGAATGAAGACGGTCAGTCAACCAGTGGGATGAGCTGATGGGTGCTGGTAGGGAGATGGACTTGTAGTCATCATGCTGGGGTGTGGCTGGCTGGAGATGGGCATGATCAAGCTGGGTAGAGTACTGGCGCCATTGGCAAACGTTAATTGGTTTATTTTAACCACCATTTATTAAACTTTAAATACAAAAGCTGCACCCATAAATTTATTTTATTTATTTATTACTGTTCCTTTAAATCAATTCCACCCTACAGTTAAATTAGCCTACACAAAACCTATACCCACATAACAAGACTTGTTGTCTTCCAATGTGCATCATACATGTATTCTTTGAATTCATTTAGAACTGTTCCTTTAAATAAATTCCACCCTGCAGTAAAATCCAACTTTTCTTCTACCCAGCATCCCCTCCCCACCCAGGCACAGTCCTATCCATTCATGCCCATCCCCAGCTAGCCATTCCCCAGCAGGATGATTTATACTGCCAGTCCATCTCCCCTACCCTCAAATTAATCAAACTACCAGCCACACCCCAGAAAATTACTACCAGTCCGACTATCTCGTATCTGTTCATTAGGGGCCATTCAGAATAGTCAATGTTAAAAAAAGAAAATCGAAATTGTTCCGACCCACCACTCACCCCAAATCTCGAGTTTTAAATATTGAATGGCTTCATAATATAATCTATACACTGACGAACAAAGTAATGCCTCAAATGAAGCAGATATTTTAGATCAAAGGTCTCCAACATCAGTAGTTTTCAATGGCTTTCCTGGCTGAAACAAACAACTTTGTAGTTTAATCATGAATGAAATTGATGATCTTGGCAAGCTTGGTGTTTTTGCTTCTTGTTTTTAATTTGTTAATAAATATATTTTTATTGTTTTTAAATAAAAACTGAATTTCGATTTTCAATTATTTCTTTTGACCCACTCACCCACAATTTCGGGGCAAAAATCGAACTTTTTTAAATTGACTATTCTGAATGGCACCCTTACCGCGAGATCTTGTGGGAGCCAGTTGCTTATTTGATTATTATTCAAATACCCACCAAGTAAATCAATTAATAAAACTCATTAACTTAGCGCGGGAGATTTCTCTTTTACACCAACAGATGGCGTAAGTCATTTTTAAATAGCTAGTCAGATACCCTAAACCCAATTCAACGCTGAACTATGGGATGAAGTCCAGCTTTACAAATCAGTCACGTGCGTAGCATGCCCGCGAAGGTGGTACGTCACGCCAGCCAGACTCTCGATTTTCTGGAAAGCATGGCCGGGAAGCAACGCATTTGCTTCATCGAGAGATTTTTGCCCGCAATGTGGTTCCATCCTACTGTTTCCTGAGAATAGTTCGGTAGTTATGAAATGCAAGACATGTCTAGATAAAGTGGATGCAAAAAGTAAGTTTGAAATATATATCTTGTGGAAACCGAGACTTATAAAGTTGTGTGTGTGTGTGGTTGAATAAAATGTAGCCTTGACTTGTCGTGCGTTAGGCTTAGGTGTGGTCGGGACGTCCGGGGGGGCGTTGAGGCAGGATAGCTGATCGCACCAAAGTTTATTATTAATTATATTAATTGCAAAGTCAACTCAATGACTTTGACTCTGGTTTATGTAAATGACGTTGAGTCTCTGCCTGCTATGTAAATGACATTGAGTCTCGGCCTGCTGCTAGTGTTCTGTGGCTGATTATGTCAAGGATGTGCACTGTGTGTTTTTTGTCAGAAAAAAACCATCAGATTAGCAGATTTTTGAATTAATGAAAACTCACCGTCTTTCTTTCTTCTCATTATGTTTATAGCTGCATTACATGGTGTGGTCTATCATTCCTACTGGACTTGCGTCTCAACTCTTGGAAGAAACTAGCAAGGTCGTCATGAGGCCGGTCATCAGCCAAGACCTTGACCACTGCTGGTGAGTAAACCATGGATTATTAATATCATTAGGAAATGTCCGAATCTTTTAGGTTTGACTGCTGATGTTGACAGAAATTTTAGATCTCGCATTTTACTTCCTTCCTATTCAGAAAAGGTGTTTTTGAATCATTTTATTCTGGGTTGTTTGTTTTGTTTTGCCTGCCTGCCTATAAGAGTCCCGCACTGTATACCTTGGAAGCATGTTTTAAATTTTTTTTAGAGAAGTTCCAAGCATTTACGATTAAATTTACGTATTATCACACCACTTTCTAATCTAAGGGATTTATTTGATTTTTTAATGGATGTTGGACTTCATTCCCCTCTTTTTAATATTCCTCGGTAGGAATTGGCAGCTGAAACGCTAAATTTTGACCTGTATTAAGTTTTAAAATGAAAATTCAAGAGCACGTTTCATCGCGCGGATGGAAATCTTGAGCAAAGTGGCCCACTGGTGCGCAAAGTGACTAAATGGAGTGTAGCAAGCAGCGCTGTCAAGACCACTGTAGACCCGAAAATGGCTTATTTTTCATGATTTTGATACTTTGTAGCCGTTCAAAGTGCCTGTGCCTCTCTGTATACATTCTGTCAACCCTTCTGAACAGATAAGGATACAATTTGACCTAAATTAAGTGAGATAACTTGGTGACTTGCTGCGGAAAATTTACCAAAGAAAGAAAGAAGTGGTAAACTGTTTTTGTACTTTGCATATAACTCATTGAAACCTTGTGTTGTGTGGATGTGTTTGTAACTTTTGATACACCAAAGGCCAAAACTAGGGCAAAAATTTGTGATACTTTTCCACAGCATTCCACCACGTCTTCACAACGCTGCTTGCTTACACTCCGTTTTATAGTTCCTTCGGGCACGAGTGCTGTAAAATGCACTATGAAATGTGCACTTGAATTTTCATTTTTAAAGGTCAAAATATAGCGTTTTAGCTACCAATTCCTCACAAGCATTATTAAAAAAAGGGAAATGAAGTCGTACATCCATTCAAAATCAAATAAATCACATAGAAAGTGGTGGGATTATATGGATATCTTTCCAAAGTTGCAAGAAAACAACTTTTTGCTGAAATTCTGTTAATTTTGTCAAAATAATGTATTTTTCCCCCACATTTATTTTAACAAACGGATCTAATCTGTTGAACTCTGGCCAATTTAACTGTTTGAAATGGGAAAAGTGCATTTTTCTTTTTAGATTAAAAGTGATATCATTGGTTAATTTTGAAGAAAATACCCCCCCCCCCAAAAAAAAAAAACCCCAAAACAATTGTTTTAATTTCTTCTTTTCAGAGGTTTGATATTTTATATTTTACTCTGAATGGAAAATGCCAAAAATCAGTGAAAAGGGCCCACCACCCATCGGGTAACCCTGGCAAGTTTTAAAGTTGTTTTTAATGGAAAATGCATACTTTTATTTAGATATATCATTATGGTTAATTTTGAAGAAAATACCCCGGTCAAAACATTTAGTTTTCATTTAGACTTTACTTTTTTTCAGAGGTTTAATGTTTTATATTTAACTCTGAATGAAAAATGCCCCAAATCAGTTAAAAAAGGCTCACCACTCATAGGGGAACCTCTGGCTAATTAAATAAATTGTTTTAAATGAAAAAATGCATAACTTTTTTGAAGTTTTGTTTAAAGGATATTGATCTTTTTTTCTTTTTTTTTTTTTTTTGCAGAAAATAACCCCAGAACATTTAGTTTTTTGTTTGTTTTTTGTTCCCGAGGTTTAATATTTTATATTTAACTCTGAACGAAAATCCAAAACAAAATCTGTGAAAAGGGTTCACCACCCGCAGGGAAAACCCTGGCCAAATTTTAAGATGTTTTAAATTAGAAAATTCACAACTTTTGTACTGGATTAGAAGGTGATTTATTGTTTGGTTAATTTTGAAGAAATAACCCCCAAAAACATTTTGTTTTCATTTATTAATTTTATTTGAGAGATATCTAACTCTGAAAAAAAAGCAAAAAACTGCCAAAGGGTTCGCCACCCGTAGGGAAACCTCTGGCCAATTTTGAAAAAAATGTTTTAAATGGAAATGTTCTTTTTTTTAATTTAAAGTTTATTTCATCAAGGTTAATTTTGAAATAACATGGGTTCCAATTGCCAAACTTATACAATCCCTTTATGAAGCACTGCACCTGTTGATAGTATAAACTATTCTGAGAAAGGATTCCCTTCAAAATAATATGGTTTGGATCATTTTCACCCAAAAACATTTGAATCTGAGAAACGATTCATGCACGAATCATTTCTTAGGGTTGGTGTCCATTTGTGAATGCTGTAGCCAGAGATGCAGTTGGTACCCATTGTCACCTCGCTAAATGTGGATGGATTTGAAACACACGTGTGAAGATACTTTAACAGTTTTTTGCTGTTTTCTCAGCAAGTAGACCCTGTATTCTTCTGAAACTTTCACATACGAGACTTTTGTTGTATCTGAGTGATGGATTTGAGCAATATATAAGAAGCCACTGTTGTTATTATTATTTTGCGGAGCAATGTGGTCGAGCAGTCGTTTGCTCTGTCATGAACAGGGCGTAGCTTCTATTAAGCAGAAAATGGTGCCTAACTAATCTAAAGCAAAATCTAAGGCCATGTGATAACTCGACACCCAAGCTGGTGGACTTTGATTACTGCTGTTTGCCTGATTTGGTGTAAAGCATGATCAGGTTACTAGTGCAGTCCTCAGTCAAACAGAATCAAACACTTCATGCAGTTGGATTTTGAAGGGTTGGAATGGTTAGGGCTAAGGGCTCATTTTTTATGTAGTAAGTAATGTTTTGATTTTTGTTTTTGATGACAGGCATCAAGAGATTGAGTACTCCTAAGAATTAAGGACAAGCTGAAGGGAATCAACGTCTTTGGGTCAGTCTCACTGAGAAGAACTCAAGGCAAGAGCTCACTGGATCAAGGAGGTGACATCACCACCACCAATGACAACGACAACCAGCTGATACCAGAGAGTCGCCTTATTGATGAGGAACCTGACATTCGTCCTTCTGCAGTAATAACAGTATGGGTACTAAGATCAGAATCCTTTATTAACAGTGCCATCAGAATTGCTCAAGAAGCAACATGAGGCTGGCGTCAAAATTTTCACAGGTTAGTTCACAACTTTTGTAATGGATAAAAAGGTGATTTATCGTTTGGTTAATTTTGAAGAAATAACCCCAAAAACATTTTGTTTTCATTTATTTATTTTATTTGAGAGATTTTTAAATTGTTATATTTAACTCTGAAAAAGAGCAACAAACTGTGACAAAGGGTTCGCCACCCTCAGGGAAACCTCCGGCCAATTTTAAATTTTGTTTTAAATGGAAATGTTCTTTTTTTGATTGAAAGTTTATTTCATCAAGGTTAATTTTGAAATAATATGGGTTCCAATTGCCAAACTTATACAATCCCTTTATGAAGCACTGCAGCTGTTGATTATATAAACTATTCTGAGAAAGGATTCCCTTCAAAATAATATGGTTTGGATCATTTTCACCCAAAAACATTTGAATCTGAGAAACGATTCATGCATGAATCATTTCTTGGGGTTGGTGTCCATTTGTGAATGCTGTAGCCAGAGATGCAGTTGGTACCCATTGTCACCTCGCTAAATGTGGATGGATTTGAAACACACGTGTGAAGATACTTTAACAGTTTTTTGCTGTTTTCTCAGCAAGTAGACCCTGTATTCTTCTGAAACTTTCACATACGTGACTTTTGTTGTATCTGAGTGATGGATTTGAGCACTATATAAGAAGCCACTGTTGTTATTATTATTTTGTGGAGCAATGTGGTCGAGCAGTCGTTTGCTCTGTAATGAACAGGGCGTAACTTCTATTAAGCAGAAAATGGTGCCTAACTAATCTAAAGCAAAATCTAAGGCCATGTGATAACTCGACACCCAAGCCGGTGGACTTTGTTTACTGCTGTTTGCCTGATTTGGTGTAAAGCATGATCAGGTTACTAGTGCAGTCCTCAGTCAAACAGAATCAAACACTTCATGCAGTTGGATTTTGAAGGGTTGGAATGGTTAGGGCTAAGGGCTCATTTTTTATGTATATAAGTAATGTTTTGATTTTTGTTGTTTGATGACAGGCATCAAGAGATTGAGTACTCCTAAGAATTAAGGACAAGCTGAAGGGAATCAACGTCTTCGCGTCAGTCTCACTGAGAAGAACTCAAGGCAAGAGCTCACTGGATCAAGGAGGTGACATCACCACCACCAACGACAACGACAACGACAACCAGCTGATACCAGAGAGTCGCCTTATTGATGAGGATTCTGACATTCGTCCTTCTGCAGTAATAACAGTATGGGTACTAAGATCAGAATCCTTTATTAACAGTGCCATCAGAATTGCTCAAGAAGCAACATGAGGATGGCGTCAAAATTTTCACAGGTTAGTTCACAACTTTTGTAATGGATAAAAAGTTGATTTATCGTTTGGTCAATTTTGAAGAAATAACTCCAAAAACATTTTGTTTTCATTTATTTATTTTATTTGAGAGATTTTTAAATTGTTATATTTAACTCTGAAAAAAGAGCAACAAACTGTGACAAAGGGTTCGCCACCCGTAGGGAAACCTCTGGCCAATTTTAAATTTTGTTTTAAATGGAAATGTTCTTTTTTTGATTGAAAGTTTATTTCATCAAGGTTAATTTTGAAATAATATGGGTTCCAATTGCCAAACTTATACAATCCCTTTATGAAGCACTGCAGCTGTTGATAGTATAAACTATTCTGAGAAAGGATTCCCTTCAAAATAATATGGTTTGGATCATTTTCACCCAAAAACATTTGAATCTGAGAAACGATTCATGCATGAATCATTTCTTAGGGTTGGTGTCCATTTGTGAATGCTGTAGCCAGAGATGCAGTTGGTACCCATTGTCACCTCGCTAAATGTGGATGGATTTGAAACACACGTGTGAAGATACTTTAACAGTTTTTTGCTGTTTTCTCAGCAAGTAGACCCTGTATTCTTCTGAAACTTTCACATACGTGACTTTTGTTGTATCTGAGTGATGGATTTGAGCACTATATAAGAAGCCACTGTTGTTATTATTATTTTGTGGAGCAATGTGGTCGAGCAGTCGTTTGCTCTGTAATGAACAGGGCGTAACTTCTATTAAGCAGAAAATGGTGCCTAACTAATCTAAAGCAAAATCTAAGGCCATGTGATAACTCGACACCCAAGCCGGTGGACTTTGTTTACTGCTGTTTGCCTGATTTGGTGTAAAGCATGATCAGGTTACTAGTGCAGTCCTCAGTCAAACAGAATCAAACACTTCATGCAGTTGGATTTTGAAGGGTTGGAATGGTTAGGGCTAAGGGCTCATTTTTTATGTATATAAGTAATGTTTTGATTTTTGTTGTTTGATGACAGGCATCAAGAGATTGAGTACTCCTAAGAATTAAGGACAAGCTGAAGGGAATCAACGTCTTCGCGTCAGTCTCACTGAGAAGAACTCAAGGCAAGAGCTCACTGGATCAAGGAGGTGACATCACCACCACCAACGACAACGACAACCAGCTGATACCAGAGAGTCGCCTTATTGATGAGGATTCTGACATTCGTCCTTCTGCAGTAATAACAGTATGGGTACTAAGATCAGAATCCTTTATTAACAGTGCCATCAGAATTGCTCAAGAAGCAACATGAGGCTGGCGTCAAAATTTTCACAGGTTAGTTCACAACTTTTGTAATGGATAAAAAGTTGATTTATCGTTTGGTTAATTTTGAAGAAATAACCCCAAAAACATTTTGTTTTCATTTATTTATTTTATTTGAGAGATTTTTAAATTGTTATATTTAACTCTGAAAAAAGAGCAACAAACTGTGACAAAGGGTTCGCCACCCGTATGGAAACCTCTGGCCAATTTTAAATTTTGTTTTAAATGGAAATGTTCTTTTTTTGATTGAAAGTTTATTTCATCAAGGTTAATTTGAAATAATATGGGTTCCAATTGCCAAACTTATACAATCCCTTTATGAAGCACTGCAGCTGTTGATAGTATAAACTATTCTGAGAAAGGATTCCCTTCAAAATAATATGGTTTGGATCATTTTCACCCAAAAACATTTGAATCTGAGAAACGATTCATGCATGAATCATTTCTTAGGGTTGGTGTCCATTTGTGAATGCTGTAGCCAGAGATGCAGTTGGTACCCATTGTCACCTCACTAAATGTGGATGGATTTGAAACACACGTGTGAAGATACTTTAACAGTTTTTTACTGTTTTCTCAGCAAGTAGACCCTGTATTCTTCTGAAACTTTCACATACGTGACTTTTGTTGTATCTGAGTGATGGATTTGAGCACTATATAAGAAGCCACTGTTGTTATTATTATTTTGTGGAGCAATGTGGTCGAGCAGTCGTTTGCTCTGTCATGAACAGGGCGTAGCTTCTATTAAGCAGAAAATGGTGCCTAACTAATCTAAAGCAAAATCTAAGGCCACGTGATAACTCGACACCCAAGCTGGTGGACTTTGATTACTGCTGTTTGCCTGATTTGGTGTAAAGCATGATCAGGTTACTAGTGCAGTCCTCAGTCAAACAGAATCAAACACTTCATGCAGTTGGATTTTGAAGGGTTGGAATGGTTAGGGCTAAGGGCTCATATTTACTGTAGTAAGTAATGTTTTGATTTTTGTTGTTTGATGACAGGCATCAAGAGATTGAGTACTCCTAAGAATTAAGGACAAGCTGAAGGGAATCAACGTCTTTGGGTCAGTCTCACTGAGAAGAACTCAAGGCAAGAGCTCACTGGATCAAGGAGATGACATCACCACCACCAACGACAACGACAACCAGCTGTTACCAGAGAGTCGCCTTATTGATGAGGAACCTGACATTCGTCCTTCTGCAGTAATAACAGTATGGGTACTAAGATCAGAATCCTTTATTAACAGTGCCATCAGAATTGCTCAAGAAGCAACATGAGGCTGGCGTCAAAATTTTCACAGGTTAGTTCACAACTTTTGTAATGGATAAAAAGTTGATTTATCATTTGGTTAATTTTGAAGAAATAACCCCAAACACATTTTTTCATTTATTTATTTTATTTAAGAGATTTTTAAATTGTTATATTTAACTCTGAAAAAAGAGCAACAAACTGTGACAAAGGGTTCGCCACCCGTATGGAAACCTCTGGCCAATTTTAAATTTTGTTTTAAATGGAAATGTTCTTTTTTTGATTGAAAGTTTATTTCATCAAGGTTAATTTGAAATAATATGGGTTCCAATTGCCAAACTTATACAATCCCTTTATGAAGCACTGCAGCTGTTGATAGTATAAACTATTCTGAGAAAGGATTCCCTTCAAAATAATATGGTTTGGATCATTTTCACCCAAAAACATTTGAATCTGAGAAACGATTCATGCATGAATCATTTCTTAGGGTTGGTGTCCATTTGTGAATGCTGTAGCCAGAGATGCAGTTGGTACCCATTGTCACCTCACTAAATGTGGATGGATTTGAAACACACGTGTGAAGATACTTTAACAGTTTTTTACTGTTTTCTCAGCAAGTAGACCCTGTATTCTTCTGAAACTTTCACATACGTGACTTTTGTTGTATCTGAGTGATGGATTTGAGCACTATATAAGAAGCCACTGTTGTTATTATTTTGTGGAGCAATGTGGTCGAGCAGTCGTTTGCTCTGTCATGAACAGGGCGTAGCTTCTATTAAGCAGAAAATGGTGCCTAACTAATCTAAAGCAAAATCTAAGGCCATGTGATAACTCGACACCCAAGCTGGTGGACTTTGATTACTGCTGTTTGCCTGATTTGGTGTAAAGCATGATCAGGTTACTAGTGCAGTCCTCAGTCAAACAGAATCAAACACTTCATGCAGTTGGATTTTGAAGGGTTGGAATGGTTAGGGCTAAGGGCTCATTTTTTATGTAGTAAGTAATGTTTTGATTTTTGTTGTTTGATGACAGGCATCAAGAGATTGAGTACTCCTAAGAATTAAGGACAAGCTGAAGGGAATCAACATCTTTGGGTCAGTCTCACTGAGAAGAACTCAAGGCAAGAGCTCACTGGATCAAGGAGGTGACATCACCACCACCAACGACAACGACAACCAGCTGTTACCAGAGAGTCGCCTTATTGATGAGGAACCTGACATTCGTCCTTCTGCAGTAATAACAGTATGGGTACTAAGATCAGAATCCTTTATTAACAGTGCCATCAGAATTGCTCAAGAAGCAACATGAGGCTGGCGTCAAAATTTTCACAGGTTAGTTCACAACTTTTGTAATGGATAAAAAGTTGATTTATCATTTGGTTAATTTTGAAGAAATAACCCCAAACACATTTTTTCATTTATTTATTTTATTTAAGAGATTTTTAAATTGTTATATTTAACTCTGAAAAAAGAGCAACAAACTGTGACAAAGGGTTCGCCACCCGTATGGAAACCTCTGGCCAATTTTAAATTTTGTTTTAAATGGAAATGTTCTTTTTGATTGAAAGTTTATTTCATCAAGGTTAATTTGAAATAATATGGGTTCCAATTGCCAAACTTATACAATCCCTTTATGAAGCACTGCAGCTGTTGATAGTATAAACTATTCTGAGAAAGGATTCCCTTCAAAATAATATGGTTTGGATCATTTTCACCCAAAAACATTTGAATCTGAGAAACGATTCATGCATGAATCATTTCTTAGGGTTGGTGTCCATTTGTGAATGCTGTAGCCAGAGATGCAGTTGGTACCCATTGTCACCTCACTAAATGTGGATGGATTTGAAACACACGTGTGAAGATACTTTAACAGTTTTTTACTGTTTTCTCAGCAAGTAGACCCTGTATTCTTCTGAAACTTTCACATACGTGACTTTTGTTGTATCTGAGTGATGGATTTGAGCACTATATAAGAAGCCACTGTTGTTATTATTATTTTGTGGAGCAATGTGGTCGAGCAGTCGTTTGCTCTGTCATGAACAGGGCGTAGCTTCTATTAAGCAGAAAATGGTGCCTAACTAATCTAAAGCAAAATCTAAGGCCATGTGATAACTCGACACCCAAGCTGGTGGACTTTGATTACTGCTGTTTGCCTGATTTGGTGTAAAGCATGATCAGGTTACTAGTGCAGTCCTCAGTCAAACAGAATCAAACACTTCATGCAGTTGGATTTTGAAGGGTTGGAATGGTTAGGGCTAAGGGCTCATTTTTTATGTAGTAAGTAATGTTTTGATTTTTGTTGTTTGATGACAGGCATCAAGAGATTGAGTACTCCTAAGAATTAAGGACAAGCTGAAGGGAATCAACGTCTTTGGGTCAGTCTCACTGAGAAGAACTCAAGGCAAGAGCTCACTGGATCAAGGAGGTGACATCACCACCACCAACGACAACGACAACCAGCTGTTACCAGAGAGTCGCCTTATTGATGAGGAACCTGACATTCGTCCTTCTGCAGTAATAACAGTATGGGTACTAAGATCAGAATCCTTTATTAACAGTGCCATCAGAATTGCTCAAGAAGCAACATGAGGCTGGCGTCAAAATTTTCACAGGTTAGTTCACAACTTTTGTAATGGATAAAAAGTTGATTTATCATTTGGTTAATTTTGAAGAAATAACCCCAAACACATTTTTTCATTTATTTATTTTATTTAAGAGATTTTTAAATTGTTATATTTAACTCTGAAAAAAGAGCAACAAACTGTGACAAAGGGTTCGCCACCCGTATGGAAACCTCTGGCCAATTTTAAATTTTGTTTTAAATGGAAATGTTCTTTTTTTGATTGAAAGTTTATTTCATCAAGGTTAATTTGAAATAATATGGGTTCCAATTGCCAAACTTATACAATCCCTTTATGAAGCACTGCAGCTGTTGATAGTATAAACTATTCTGAGAAAGGATTCCCTTCAAAATAATATGGTTTGGATCATTTTCACCCAAAAACATTTGAATCTGAGAAACGATTCATGCATGAATCATTTCTTAGGGTTGGTGTCCATTTGTGAATGCTGTAGCCAGAGATGCAGTTGGTACCCATTGTCACCTCACTAAATGTGGATGGATTTGAAACACACGTGTGAAGATACTTTAACAGTTTTTTACTGTTTTCTCAGCAAGTAGACCCTGTATTCTTCTGAAACTTTCACATACGTGACTTTTGTTGTATCTGAGTGATGGATTTGAGCACTATATAAGAAGCCACTGTTGTTATTATTATTTTGTGGAGCAATGTGGTCGAGCAGTCGTTTGCTCTGTCATGAACAGGGCGTAGCTTCTATTAAGCAGAAAATGGTGCCTAACTAATCTAAAGCAAAATCTAAGGCCATGTGATAACTCGACACCCAAGCTGGTGGACTTTGATTACTGCTGTTTGCCTGATTTGGTGTAAAGCATGATCAGGTTACTAGTGCAGTCCTCAGTCAAACAGAATCAAACACTTCATGCAGTTGGATTTTGAAGGGTTGGAATGGTTAGGCTAAGGGCTCATTTTTTATGTAGTAAGTAATGTTTTGATTTTTGTTGTTTGATGACAGGCATCAAGAGATTGAGTACTCCTAAGAATTAAGGACAAGCTGAAGGGAATCAACGTCTTTGGGTCAGTCTCACTGAGAAGAACTCAAGGCAAGAGCTCACTGGATCAAGGAGGTGACATCACCACCACCAACGACAACGACAACCAGCTGTTACCAGAGAGTCGCCTTATTGATGAGGAACCTGACATTCGTCCTTCTGCAGTAATAACAGTATGGGTACTAAGATCAGAATCCTTTATTAACAGTGCCATCAGAATTGCTCAAGAAGCAACATGAGGCTGGCGTCAAAATTTTCACAGGTTAGTTCACAACTTTTGTAATGGATAAAAAGTTGATTTATCATTTGGTTAATTTTGAAGAAATAACCCCAAACACATTTTTTCATTTATTTATTTTATTTAAGAGATTTTTAAATTGTTATATTTAACTCTGAAAAAAGAGCAACAAACTGTGACAAAGGGTTCGCCACCCGTATGGAAACCTCTGGCCAATTTTAAATTTTGTTTTAAATGGAAATGTTCTTTTTTTGATTGAAAGTTTATTTCATCAAGGTTAATTTGAAATAATATGGGTTCCAATTGCCAAACTTATTCAATCCTTTTATGAAGCACTGCAGCTGTTGATAGTATAAACTATTCTGAGAAAGGATTCCCTTCAAAATAATATGGTTTGGATCATTTTCACCCAAACACTTTTAAATCTGAGAAACGATTCATGCATGAATCATTTCTTAGGGTTGGTGTCTATTTGTGAATGCTGTAGCCAGAGATGCAGTTGGTACCCATTGTCACCTCGCTAAATGTGGATGGATTTGAAACTCGTGTGAAAATAATTTAACAGTTTTTTGCTGTTTTCTCAGCAAATAGACCCTGTATTCTTCTGAAACTTTCACATACGAGACTTTTGTTGTATCTGAGTGATGGATTTGAGCACTGTATAAGAAGCCACTGTTATTATTATTATTTTTTGGAGCAATGTGGTCGAGCAGTCGTTTGCTCTGTCATGAACAGGGCGTAGCTTCTATTAAGCAGAAAATGGTGCCTAACTAATCTAAAGCAAAATCTAAGGCCATGTGATAACTCGACACCCAAGCTGGTGGACTTTGATTACTGCTGTTTGCCTAATTTGGTGTAAAGCATGATCAGGTTACTAGTGCAGTCCTCAGTCCAACAGAATCAAACACTTCATGCAGTTGGATTTTGAAGGGTTGGAATGGTTAGGGCTAAGGGTTAATTTTTTATGTAGTAAGTAATGTTTTGATTTTTGTTGTTTGATGACAGGCATCAAGAAATTGAGTACTCCTAAGAATTAAGGACAAGCTGAAGGGAGTCAACGTCTTCTCGTCAGTCTCACTGAGAAGAACTCAAGGCAAGAGCTCACTGGATCAAGGAGGTGACATCACCACCACCAACGACAACGACAACCAGCTGTTACCAGAGAGTCGCCTTATTGATGAGGAACCTGACATTCGTCCTTCTGCAGTAATAACAGTATGGGTACTAAGATCAGAATCCTTTATTAACAGTGCCATCAGAAGTGCTCAAGAAGCAACATGAGGCTGGCGTCAAAATTTTCACAGGTTAGTTCACAACTTTTGTAATGGATAAAAAGTTGATTTATCATTTGGTTAATTTTGAAGAAATAACCCCAAAAACATTTTTTCATTTATTTATTTTATTTGAGAGATTTTTAAATTGTTATATTTAACTCTGAAAAAAGAGCAACAAACTGTGACAAAGGGTTCGCCACCCGTATGGAAACCTCTGGCCAACTTTAAATTTTGTTTTAAATGGAAATGTTCTTTTTTTGATTGAAAGTTGATTTCATCAAGGTTAATTTGAAATAATATGGGTTCCAATTGCCAAACTTATACAATCCCTTTATGAAGCACTGCAGCTGTTGATAGTATAAACTATTCTGAGAAAGGATTCCCTTCAAAATAATATGGTTTGGATCATTTTCACCCAAAAACATTTGAATCTGAGAAACGATTCATGCATGAATGATTTCTTAGGGTTGGTGTCCATTTGTGAATGCTGTAGCCAGAGATGTAGTTGGTACCCATTGTCACCTCACTAAATGTGGATGGATTTGAAACACACATGTGAAGATACTTTAACAGTTTTTTACTGTTTTCTCAGCAAGTAGACCCTGTATTCTTCTGAAACTTTCACATACGTGACTTTTGTTGTATCTGAGTGATGGATTTGAGCACTATATAAGAAGCCACTGTTGTTATTATTATTTTGTGGAGCAATGTGGTCGAGCAGTCGTTTGCTCTGTCGTGAACAGGGCGTAGCTTCTATTAAGCAGAAAATGGTGCCTAACTAATCTAAAGCAAAATCTAAGGCCATGTGATAACTCGACACCCAAGCTGGTGGACTTTGATTACTGCTGTTTGCCTAATTTGGTGTAAAGCATGATCAGGTTACTAGTGCAGTCCTCAGTCCAACAGAATCAAATACTTCATGCAGTTGGATTTTGAAGGGTTGGAATGGTTAGGGCTAAGGGCTCATTTTTTATGTAGTAAGTAATGTTTTGATTTTTGTTGTTTGATGACAGGCATCAAGAGATTGAGTACTCCTAAGAATTAAGGACAAGCTGAAGGGAATCAACGTCTTTGGGTCAGTCTCACTGAGAAGAACTCAAGGCAAGAGCTCACTGGATCAAGGAGGTGACATCACCACCACCAACGACAACGACAACCAGCTGTTACCAGAGAGTCGCCTTATTGATGAGGAACCTGACATTCGTCCTTCTGCAGTAATAACAGTATGGGTACTAAGATCAGAATCCTTTATTAACAGTGCCATCAGAATTGCTCAAGAAGCAACATGAGGCTGGCGTCAAAATTTTCACAGGTTAGTTCACAACTTTTGTAATGGATAAAAAGTTGATTTATCATTTGGTTAATTTTGAAGAAATAACCCCAAACACATTTTTTCATTTATTTATTTTATTTAAGAGATTTTTAAATTGTTATATTTAACTCTGAAAAAAGAGCAACAAACTGTGACAAAGGGTTCGCCACCCGTATGGAAACCTCTAGCCAATTTTAAATTTTGTTTTAAATGGAAATGTTCTTTTTTTGATTGAAAGTTTATTTCATCAAGGTTAATTTGAAATAATATGGGTTCCAATTGCCAAACTTATTCAATCCCTTTATGAAGCACTGCAGCTGTTGATAGTATAAACTATTCTGAGAAAGGATTCCCTTCAAAATAATATGGTTTGGATCATTTTCACCCAAACACTTTTAAATCTGAGAAACGATTCATGCATGAATCATTTCTTAGGGTTGGTGTCTATTTGTGAATGCTGTAGCCAGAGATGCAGTTGGTACCCATTGTCACCTCGCTAAATGTGGATGGATTTGAAACTCGTGTGAAAATAATTTAACAGTTTTTTGCTGTTTTCTCAGCAAATAGACCCTGTATTCTTCTGAAACTTTCACATACGAGACTTTTGTTGTATCTGAGTGATGGATTTGAGCACTGTATAAGAAGCCACTGTTATTATTATTATTTTTTGGAGCAATGTGGTCGAGCAGTCGTTTGCTCTGTCATGAACAGGGCGTAGCTTCTATTAAGCAGAAAATGGTGCCTAACTAATCTAAAGCAAAATCTAAGGCCATGTGATAATTCGACACCCAAGCTGGTGGACTTTGATTACTGCTGTTTGCCTAATTTGGTGTAAAGCATGATCAGGTCACTAGTGCAGTCCTCAGTCAAACAGAATCAAACACTTCATGCAGTTGGATTTTGAAGGGTTGGAATGGTTAGGGCTAAGGGTTAATTTTTTATGTAGTAAGTAATGTTTTGATTTTTGTTGTTTGATGACAGGCATCAAGAAATTGAGTACTCCTAAGAATTAAGGACAAGCTGAAGGGAGTCAACGTCTTCTCGTCAGTCTCACTGAGAAGAACTCAAGGCAAGAGCTCACTGGATCAAGGAGGTGACATCACCACCACCAACGACAACGACAACCAGCTGATACCAGAGAGTCGCCTTATTGATGAGGAACCTGACATTCGTCCTTCTGCAGTAATTACAGTATGGGTACTAAGATCAGAATCCTTTATTAACAGTGCCATCAGGATCGTCTCAAGAAGCAAAATGAGGCTGGCGTCAAAGTTTTCACAGGTTTGTTTTATGGTATATCTACAACTATATAGGATTGAAACAAACAGTGGGTTCCAATTGCCAAACTTATACAATACCTTTTAGAAGCACTGCAGCTGTTGATAGTATAAACTATTCTGAGAAAGGATTCCCTTCAAAATAATATGGTTTGGATAATTTTCACCCCAAAACATTTGAATCTGAGAAACGATTCATGCATGAATCATTTCTTAGGGTTGGTACGTGTCCATTTGTGTATGCTGCAGCCAGAGATGCGGTTGGTACCCAATGTCACCTCGCTAAACATGGATGGATTTGAAACTCGTGTGAAACTACTGTAACAGTTTCTTGCTGTTTTCTCAGCAAGTAGACCCCGTATTCTGCTGAATTTTAAATTGTTTTAAATAGGAAAATTCATAACTTTAGTATTGAATTAAAAGGTGATTTATCGTTTGGTTAATTTGGAAGAAATAACCCCCAAAACATTTTGTTTTCATTTATTTATTGATTTTGAGAGATTTTTTACATTGTAATACTTAACTCTGAGAAAAGAGCAAAAACTGTGCCAAAGGGTTCGCCACCCGTAGGGAAACCTCTGGTCAATTTTTTAAAATGTTTGAAATAGAAATCTTTTTTTTTAATTGAAAGTTTATTTCATTAAGGTTAATTTTGAAATAATATGGGTTCCAATTGCCAAACTGCCTTTAAGAAGCACTGCAGCTGTTGATAGTTTAAACTATTTTGAGAAAGGATTCCCTTCAAAATAATATATGGTTTGGATAATTTTCACCCCAAAACATTTTAATCTGAGAAACGATTCATGCATGAATCATTTCGTAGGTTTGGTGTCCATTCGTGTGTGCTGCAGCCAGAGATGTGGTTGGTACCCATTGTCACCTTGCTAAACATGGATGGATTTGAAACTCGTGTGAAAATACTGTAACAGTTTCTTGATGTTTTTCTCAGCAAGTAGACCATGTATTCTGCTGAAACTTTCACATGTGACTTTTGTTTGAGTGACTTTTTGTCTGAGTGATGGATTTGAGCGCTATATAAGAAGCCACTGTTGTTATTATTATTTTGTGGAGCAATGTGGTCGAACAGTCGTTTGCTCTGTCATGAACAGGGCGTAGCGTCTGTTAAGCAGAAAATGGTGCCAAACTAATTTTAAGCAAAATCTAAGGGGTACATGATAACTCGACACACAAGATTGGGACTTTGATTACTGCTGTTTGCCTGATTTGGTGTAAAGCATGATCAGGTTACTAGTGCAGTCCTCAGTCCAACAGAATCAAACACTTCATGCAGTTGGATATTGAAGGGTTGGGACGGTAAGGGCTAAGGGTACATTTTGTTTGTAGTAAGTAATGTTTTGATTTTGTTTGTTTGATGACAGGCATCAAGAGATTGAGTACTCTTAAGAGGGACAAGCTGAAGGGAATCAACATCTTCGGATCAGGCAAGAGCTCACTGGATCAAGGAGGTGACACCACCACCAGCTGATGCCAGAGAGTCGCCTTATTGAGGAGGAAACCTGACATCCATCCGTCTGCAGTAGTTACAGTATCGGTACTTAAGTAGATCAGAATCCTTTACTAACAGTGCCATCCGGATCGTCTCAAAAAGCAAAATGAGGCTGGCATCAAAATTTGTCTGGTTCCTTTCAAACTTTGAGAGTTTGAATTTCGGGCGCGTTTTGATCGGTACAAGGGGAACCAGACAAAATGGCCGAATTGTGGTAAAGGTGTTTGAACTATCAATGTGCTTTAACTCATGCTATTATTGATACTTACTATTCGAAATGGCCACCTGCCATGATACCTCTGCCCTTTTCTGCCTGGGGTAGGGTTGCCGCAAACTTTGGTACTTTTTGTTAGAAATGGTCACCTGCCAATATAACCTCTGTCCCTTCCTGCCTGGGGTTGCAGCAAACTTTGCTACTTTGTTAGAAATGGCCCTGTGCCATGTAACCTGTCCCCTTCCTGCCTAGGGTAGGGTTGCCGCAAACTATGATGCTTAGTATGAGAAATGGCCACCTGCCATGTAACCTCTGCCCCTTTCTGCCTGGGGTAGGGTTGCCACAAACTTTGGTACTTTTTGTTAGAAATGGTCACCTGCCAATATAACCTCTGTCCCCTCCTGCCTGGGGTTGCAGCAAACCTTGTTACTTTGTTAGAAATGGCCCTGTGCCATGTAACCTGTCCCCTTCCTGCCTAGGGTAGGGTTGCCGCAAACTCCATGATACTTAGTATGAGAAATGGCCACCTGCCATGTAACCTCTGCCCCTTCCTGCCTGGGGTAGGGTTGCCTCAAACTTTGGTACTTTTTATTAGAAATGGTCACCTGCCAATGTAACCTCTGTCCCTTCCTGCCTGGGGTTGCAGCAAACTTTGCTACTTCATTAGAAAAGGCCCTGTGCCATGTAACCTGTGCCCCTTCCTGCCTAGGGTAGGGTTGCCGCAAACCTTGATACTTAGTATTAGAAATGGCCACCTACCATGTAACCTCTGCCCCTTCCTGCCTAGGGTAGGGTTGCCGCAAACTTTGATACTAAGTATTAGAAATGGCCACCTGCCATGTAACCTGTGCCCCTTCCTGCCTGGGGTAGGGTTGCCGCAAACTTTGATACTTAGTATTAGAAATGGCCACCTGCGATGTAACTTCTGCCCCTTTCTGCCTGGGGTAGGGTCGCCGCAAACTCCATGTTACCTCTGTCCCTTCCAAACTTTGCTACTTTGTTAGAAATGGCCACGTGCCGTGTAACCTGTGCCCCTTCCTGCCTGGGGTAGGGTTGCCGCAAACTTTGGTACTTTTTTTTCAGAAATGGTCACTTGCCAATGTAACCTCTGTCCCTTCCTGCCTGGGGTTGCCGCAAACTTTGCTACTTTGTAAGAAAAGGCTACGTGCCATGTAACTTGTACCCCTTCCTGCCTATAGGGTAGGGTTGCCGCAAGCTTTGACACTTAGTATTAGAAATGGCCACCTACCATGTAACCTCTGCCCCTTTCTGCCTGGGGAAGGGTTGCCGCAAACTTTGATACTTAGTATTAGAAATGGCAACCTACCATGTAACCTCTGCCCCTTTCTGCCTGGGGTAGGGTTGCCGCAAACTTTGGTACTTTTTGTTAGAAATGGTCACCTGCCAATATAACCTCTGTCCCCTCCTGCCTGGGGTTGCAGCAAACCTTGTTACTTTGTTAGAAATGGCCCTGTGCCATGTAACCTTACCCCTTCCTGCCTAGGGTAGGGTTGCCGCAAACTTTGATACTTAGTATTAGAAATGGCAACCTACCATGTAACCTCTGCCCCTTTCTGCCTGGGGTAGGGTTGCCGCAAACTCCATGTACTCTCTGTCCCTTCCAAACTTTGTTACTTTGTTAGAAATGGCCACGTGCCGTGTAACCTGTGCCCCTTCCTGCCTAGGGTAGGGTTGCCGCAAACTTTGATACTTAGTTTTAGAAATGGCCACCTACCATGTAACCTCTGCCCCTTTCTGCCTGGGGTAGGGTTGCCGCAAACTCCATGTAACCTCTGTCCCTTCCAAACTTTGCTACTTTGTTAGAAATGGCCACTTGCTATGTAACCTGTGCCCCTTCCTGCCCAGGGTAGGGTTGGCGCAACTTTGAAACTTATTATTAGAAATGGCCACCTGCCATGTAACCTTTTGCCCCTTTCTGCCTGGGGTAGGGTTGCCGCAAACTCCATGTAATCTCTGTCCCTTCTAAACTTTGCTACTTTGTTAGAAATGGCCACGTGCTATGTAACTTTTGCCCCTTCCTGCCCAGGGTAGGGTTGGCGCAAACTTTGATACTTAGTATTAGAAATGGCCACCTGCCATGTAACCTCTGCCCCTTTCTGTCTGGGTAGGGTTGCCGCAAACTTTGGTACTTTTTATTAGAAATGGTCACCTGCCAATGTAACCTCTGTCCCTTCCTGCCTGGGGTTGCAGCAAACTTTGCTACTTTGTTAGAAATGGCCCTGTGCCATGTAACCTTACCCCTTCCTGCCTAGGGTAGGGTTGCCGCAAACTTTGATACTTAGTATTAGAAATGGCCACCTGCCATGTAACCTCTGCCCCTTTCTGCCTGGGGTAGGGTTGTCGCAATCTCCATGTAACCTCTGTCCCTTCCAAACTTTGCTACTTTGTTAGAAATGGCCACGTGCTATGTAACCTGTGCCCCTTCCTGCCTGGGGTAGGGTTGCCGCAAACTTTGACACTTAGTATTAGAAATGGCCACCTGCCATGTAACCTCTGCCCCTTTCTGCCTGGGGTAGGGTTGCCGCAAACTCCATGTAACCTCTGTCCCTTCCAAACTTTGCTACTTTGTTAGAAATGGCCACGTGCTATGTAACCTGTGCCCCTTCCTGCCTATGGTAGGGTTGCCGCAAACTTTGATACTTAGCATTAGAAATGGCCACCTGCCATGTAACCTCTGCCCCTTTCTGCCTGGGGTATTTGCAACAATGATACATTCGAACCATGTGTTTTAAATTGTTCTTATTTATTCATGATTATGTGCATTTCACTGCATCTGTGACCCAACTTGACAAAATCATTACATGAAAAATATGCTCATCGTTCTTTGTTTCGGCAGAAAGTTCTCCCTTTTTTAGCAAAAGGTGTTCTTATTTTGGGCAGAAAATTGAACATTGTGAAAAGATTTATCTTGTTTGTTAGTTTGGGTCACAGCTGCTAAATAGTTTACATAAAACGTTTAAAAAAAAATTGTCAAATGTAACTAGTTCACATTATTACGTATTTATTTTAAAAACTTTACTCGCTTTAAAAAAATGTTCTTATCCATTCTAGATTTGAAATATCTTAAATAATTTTCCTTAAAATCGAAACCCAGTTTGTTGACGTTATTACAATTCATTAAATTGAAGGAGATGATGTATAATTTGCTTGTGACTTTTGTTGTACATTGCTATTTTGATGATTGTCAAGCCAAGTACAACTTACATTCAAGGTAATTTCTGCAAGCGAAACATATTAGGACAAATTTGTTTACGAAACAGTCAACAAAAATTATGTGACGTTTTTTTCTTGCATTGCTATGAACATTCATGGTTAACAGTTGTAAATTTCATTGAGATTGTTTGCATTTATTTTCATCTCGATAATACGAAATGTTGTACTTGGCTGTTTGTATTTTTTAAACTATTTGTTAAATGCTGTAGAAAGTACCACTGAACTGTAGAAGCAGCAGAGTTGTGCAAACGTGTGTGGCCTATTACTGTCTGGTGACCTACTGACGCAAGTGTTATGGTTGGTAAGCATTTTATTAAGTGAAATCTTGTTGATGTGGCACTGGTAGTCTGTTTTACCGATGTCCTACCTTACATGATTGACAAACCTTTTTGAGCAACTTTTCTACACCGGACATCCTCTTCTGATCTGAGGGAGCCTCTGAACCTGACGGATGGCGGGGACTTCTACCCAGATGTTGGAGTGAGGGTCGGAGAAACGAGATTCTAAACATGGCTATTCGCATTTCACTCAGGTACTCAGGCATTACATTGGTTTCACTTGTACTTCTAATGCAAGTTAAAACCAATACATCCTGAGTATGCTGTTATCATTGAAAAGAACATACAAATTTTGTTCCTTTTCTTTAAACAAAAATTCGGCAGCCATGTTGGAATATTGTTTCTCTGATCAGCACATCATCATCTGGATCGAAGTCTTCGTTATTCTGATGGTACAGGACTCAATTGGTGACAAAGTCGAAGCGTCCTTTTCCACTTCAACCAAAATTCAAACTTCAACTGATTCATCAAACATCCTTTCCGACTTTTGGACTTTAAAAACAAAATTTTTAGTTTGTCAATCATGTAAAGGACTTTGGTAAAAAAAACAGATCATCATTGAAACATTAACTTGATTTTACTTAATAAAATGCTTTCTCTCCATTAACACTTTGGTCTTTCCACCAAAGTTTGCACAACTCTGCTGCTTCTACAGTTCAAAATTGAAAAAAAATAAATAAAATTGCCTAATAAATCAAAAATTGCCTCAAAAATTGTATTTTTCTTCTAAAAATTGCCTTAAAAATGCCTTAAAAATACCCTTTTTTATACTCCTAAGTCAGCCAAACTTTTTTTTCGTTCCAATGTACAATTCGAAATTAACTGCGTGAAAACTTTGGCCGTACCCCCCCTTTATTAAAATCATGATCAACCAAGTGCACCCCCTAAAGGGGTGCAGAAGAGGCTGTATCCCATAGTAATGTGTACCAACAATAAAATCGACAAGTGATTTGCATATGGGTCATATTCAAATTACCATGAGATTATATTGCTTGGATACATCATAATGGAATGCAACCCCTTATCAAAGGTATCGTCTTAAAGCTTGGCTGTGACCTTAAACATTAGTAATTTGGTTTGTTTACAAACACTTAGTCATTTTTTCTAGATGTTTACAAACACTTAGCCATTTTTTCAAGATAATTTGGATTCAAGATGTTTGTTTACAAACACTTAGTCATTTTTTCTAGATGTTTACAAACACTTAGTCATTTTTTCAAGATAATTTGGATTCAAGATGTTTGTTTACAAACACTTAGTCATTTTTTCAAGATGTTTATAAACACTTAGCAAAATGTTTACAAACACTTAGTCATTTTTGACAAAATACTTAGTCATTTTTGACTCATAAAACTTTCAAGATGTATAAAGTCACAGAACAAGCTATAAGATGCGGCCTTTATAGAAGATACAACATTGGTAGTTACTCTATTGCGAATTAAACTTATAAATTTTATGCGTGAATAAGGATTGCCTGAAATTTTGGTAAGCATGCAAGTAAACAGTCATCTGAAAGTCCACTTGACGTAAAAAAATCTTTGAGTGAAACAATAAATTGAGATTTGTTTTCCTCTGAAACGCTGCAAGTTTTAGATAACAATTTTACATGTATATGTAGTTATTGAATACCAATGTTGTACCTTCTTTATAATTAAGAAATGCAACCTGTAAACCACAAAGGAGTCAATTTGAATTAGATTTGTTTTAAAGGGGGAAAAAAACGCTTTGATTTCATAAACATTCTCAGTTCTTGTATTGTGGAAGAAAAACAAAAAAAATTCAATTAGTATTTTATAAGTAGGCAGAAACCACATAGTTAATTCATGTTTTTCATGAAACAGTAACGTTTTTAGGCATGTGGACTCCATTTGGATACAACAGGTTACATTTCTTGCTTGGTTGATCATTTATATTTCCGAGCTATGGTTGTCATTTGCCAGCTGATATTTGTTTTATGATAATGTCTGATCTAGTTTTGTGGGGTTAAATTTTGAAAATGTACACATTTTCAATGTTTTACATCAAAATAATTCAAAACAAATAGGAATTGAAGCTGTATCGGTTTTTACAATACAATTTTAGAATTTGAGCACTTGACAAGTGCTTAAAACTAAAAAAAAGAATTTCAATGTGAGGTTTTCAAAGAGTATGTATATCAACTGGCATATTTCCAACCATTTTGAGCAACTATCAAATGAAAAGTAAGGAAACAATAGGAGTGCCAAAGCACTCCAAAAACAAACATTTAATTTTAATTTAAAAACTCAGTAAACAAAACATACATTGGCATAATTATATAATTGAACTGATTTAGCAAGTTCTGGTTTCACTTGTACTTCTAATGCAAGTGAAACCAATACTTGTGGGGTGGGGGGGCAATGTCTAACAGTATGGGCGCTCTAATTTACATGTATGTAATTTAAGTAATTTTTAAAAAGCTGGCTACCTTGGTGGAAAATAGTTTGTGCAAATAAAGTCTTGTAAAATTCACGTAAATAAGTTTGTTTTGCTCTTATTCTTTTCTGATGAATCCTTATTTTTGAACCGATATTGCTTCTGATGAACTGCTTATAACTTTGATGGCCCGTTTCGAGGTTGCAAGGAAATAATGAAAGAAAAACCCACATTCCATGCATAGAATTGTGTGCTTTCAGATGCCTGAAAAAGGCTTCATGCCTGAAGCCTTTCTTAGATTCAATTTTTTTTCAGTGAAAAAGTACCTCTTTCTCTAAAACTACATTACGTCAATGTTGTTTCTGACAACAGTGCTCTTTACCAAGTAATTTTTTATGGTCGTTAACCAAAGGTGTACCTTGCCTTTAACTACTTAAAAATGATAATCAGAATGATCAAATAAACTATAATTTTTTATCTAAGGGTATGCATTTAAAATAAAAAAGCTGAGCTTAAAATCCATCAGTTGTGGGGGGGGGTGCATAATTGCATAACATTCATAAATAGTAATTCAATCTTTTGCAAGTACAGAAATAAAGTGTAGGACTACTCATTCTTTTTTGGGAACTAAAATGTGGCAAAAATCTAGAAATGCTTGTTTAAAATATTATAAAAGGCAATGACTAACTGGTAGTTTAGTATTAAAGGGATTGTATACGTTTGGAACCCACTGTTTGTTTCAATCCTAGATATATACCATAAAACTAACATGTGAAAATTTCATTCCAAAAGGTGGTAGTCTTTTTTAGACATTGCCGAAAATCTGGGGCTGTTATGTCCACGCAGGAAGAATAATCTGCAATTGGAATACACAATCTGAGAAATGTTTCAGACAGAAATGCTTCTCAAAATCAAATTTGTTTGGATAAAAACTGATAACTTTTTCCGTAACCACATTACTTCAAAGTGAAGTGTTTCTCAATACTATCAAAAGCTGCTTTACTTCCTACCAAGTACCTTTTTATTGCCATTAATTTTATGAGTAAATACCAAACGTAAACAGACCCTTTAAATTGACAATGTTTATAATACAGGCATGATATTTGGCCCTTGGGAAAAAATATGAAAATTTCATTGAGTAGAAGGGCTGACATACGTACATTTTGGTACAGGCTTTAGACATTTGACTGATTTTTCGGAGGCCCTCCTCCCCAAAAGAAGAAAAAAGTCACAATTATGTGGATCTTGAGAGAAAGGTATGACAATAATAATATTAAGTGTACTAAGTTGACCTACATATATGATAGGCTTTAATAAAAATTTGCTGATTAAAGATAATATTAATCAGATTAAAGTGGGAAGAATATCATGCCTGTTATTTGATCTTGTAATGGGAACACACATTTTGGTTGGCCTTACAGTATGGTTGAGGCTTGGCAAGGTATGCGTTGTCCCTCAGTGACTATGCAGGGCTGGGAAGACTGCTAAGACAGGCAGAGGCAGCGTACACTAGGTGAAGTGGAGGCGTCAGATTCCATTTACTCTGAAAGGAAACAAAATTATATGTTATAATTATATTATGGATGTCATACCCTATATGAATAGCCCCATAAATAGTGCCAATACGCTGGACTCCCTTCGCTTCTTGGCCCTATGCCAAAGTACTTCTAGGAGGTGAAACTTTTTGAATAGAAATCCATGTTTTTATGCAAAGATTTTTCGGAAAAGTTTCCGCAGCATGCCACAATTTCTAAGGGATTTATTCGATTTTTTGATGGATGTTGGACTTCATTTCCCTGAAGCTGAAGGGTTCTAGTATGAATTGTCTAGGCAAACTCTCCTTGCTATAAATATTAACATAAAATTGTTATAAAGATATAGACTTGGTTCAGAGAGAGAAAGAACGAGAAACACTAATTATTAATGTCCAACATACTTGATATTATGTTACACTTGAATGCAAACATTTGAACATGAACGTTTAATATTCGACAATCTCCTCCCCCCCACCCCCTGTTTGTCAATGGGCAATATTCATGTATGTTAACCGGGGTCCCTGTGAATTTTTGAATTATTCAACGTCTCTTCTTTGTTACCGATGAATCTTAAAATAGTTGATTTTTTTTATATTGTACAATGACAAACTCCCTGAATACAATTGTTAGTACAGCATCGTTGACAGCAACGATGCACACCGGAGGATTATGTCTTAGGACACCCCCCCCCCCAATGTAGTGGATGGGGTCCAGGGGCCGGGGTTATGGCCCCGTGGAGTCCAAGGGCGAAGCTCTGGTGGGGGAAGCCCCGGAAGCTTTGAACTTTGGCTTTTTCGGATGAAAAATCACACCTTCATACGCTTAAAAACAGAGAAATAGCCACAATTTTAAAGCACTTTTGATCTATTTCGATCTTTTAGCTTTACCAGAAAAATTATGTAGGGCCTAACATCAACAGGCTCAAATACAATTTAACTCCCACATATCAACTAGACCAAGTATGCATATAGATGTACGTGTACCCTTGAATGAGTAGACGGCATACCCAGATCCTACCGATAATCCGATTGTTTTGCGAAAGTTGCATCACATAAAAATCATCTATATCAGATTACTGTTAAAAAATGTAATGAATTTGACATGTAATTTGGAAAGGGTAGGATCATTGCAGGCCTTTTAAATATCTGCACATAGCCGACTTTTAAAAAAATTGGAAAGGAAACGACCCTTGATGACATGCGTTTGGATCTGGTCGGAGCATATTAGGTTTCATGCGTATTGATAACGTGCGAATGCCCAGCGAAAGTATACGTCATCGCACTGATGTAATACACTTAGTGTGCGTAAAGCACTGTACATACATGTACATGTACATTACCGCCTGCACCACACAAAGAAACATCGTCGCTGTTGTAGATTCATTATAATGCAAAGGGCAATGGAACTCTCTGGCGGCCCAGTGCGTAAATGGCAGAGCTATTTGGCAGGGTTAGGTCTTTACAAATAACGGCGTGCCCAATAGCTTTTTAAGTCCTCGCTTGCAACGAGGTCTGAGATTTTGCATAAAATTACACCAAAACGAGCCTGCACATTTTCGTGTTAGCTCTCCACAAATGAGCTTCGGTAAGTGACAGCTGGAAGTGGAAGGAAAATCTCGGGTGTAGGGGCCAAGAAGCGGAGGGAGTCTGACAGCATATTGGCATTATTTATGGGGCTAACATATGAGGGGATAAGGATAGCTCAAAAATATATTCATAAGAAAGTTTTACTTCATTCAGGGGCCATTCGCCAGATATATTAATTCTACTCCCATTCCCAACCCCAAGGAAAACAAATCAAAGAAGACTATGTCAGCCCTATGTCATGCTTGTGATTTTACTCTAAATACTTTCATTGAGGAAATTGGAGAAAAACTTGAATAGAACTCACCAGCAATAAAATAAAAATGCACAACGACATGGGCCTAGCCTACACGATCGAACCAATGTGGGTCATCACTTCAACAAAATAGCCAACAGTCCTCACTTGTATTAAAACAAAAGTTCAGTGTTTTGAAAGCCTTTTAAATTATCTATGTTTCTTCAATTTGTCTTGGATATTAGCTGACATTAAATTAAATTTTACATGTTTGGCCGAAACAAAGGTATACACTGAATACAGCAGCACAACCAACAATCATACAATGACGTGGTGCATTTTCCCAGACTCAATTGTCTGAGAAAACCCCTCAAATTTCCCCATTTGCGTCAACACATGAATCATTTACCTGATTTAGAAGATTCTACGAACACCCATGCAGTTATCATCGTTGAAATTACTAAAAGTTGATGCCAGTTTCCGATGTAAACGTTGGAGAAAATCTATTTTTTCCCACACACGTGAAAGACTTTGAACGGTTCATACCATGCCCTCGCCCAGAAAGAAAATGGCCGCGGAAACGAAACGGCACGGTGCGCATGCTCGTGACGTAGTACATACGGAAAACAATTAAATTAAACTTTTTTTTTTTGAGGGGGGGGGGGGGTAATACACAAATTAGTGATAAAAAGAATAATCTGCAATAGGAATACACAATCTGAGAAGCGTTTCTGGCAAAAACGTTTCACAGATTCAAATTTGTTTTGATGAAAACTTATATCTTTTCCCGTAACCACATATCTGACTTCAAAGTGAAATGTTTATCAATACTATCAGAAGCTGCTACTTCTTACCAAGTAAGTTTGTATTGCCATTTATTTTATGAGTAAATACCTATGAGTAAATCATGACAGAACATGACCAATAAGACAACAGTTTGGGACATATTTTAGGTAATTACTGAGCACAGGTTCACTTGAAGAGAAAATGACCAATACGTTTGGGTCATATTTTAGGATATTACTGGGTCATGTTCAGTTGAATTTGTAGGCAATATCGCATCAGTTTGGGTCATATCTGAGGCAATTACTGATAAGCACATGTTCAGTTAAAGAGAACATGACCAATAATACACCAGTTTTAGTCATATTTGAAGCAATTACTGAGTTTGTGTTCAGTAGAAAAGAACATGACCAAGAATACATCAGTTTGGGTCATATTTGAGGCATTTACTGAGTACATGTTCAGTTAAGGAGAACATGACCAGTAAGACACCAGTTTATCTCATTTGAAGTAATTACTGATTTTGTGTTCAGTTGAAGAGAATATGACCATATGTCAGAATTGAGGCAATCACTGAGTACATGTTCAGTTGAAGAGACCATGACCAATAATACATCAGTTTTGGTCATATTGGGGCACTCACTGAGTACATGCTCAGTTGGAGAGAACATGACCAATAATACATCAGTTTAGGTCAAAATTGAGGCAATCACTGAGTACATGTTCAGTTGAAGAGACCATGACCAATAATACATCAGTTTTGGTCATATTGAGGCACTCACTGAGTACATGCTCAGTTAGAGAGAACATGACCAATAATACATCAGTTCGGGTCATAATTGAGGCAATACTGAGTACATGTTCAGTTGAAGAGACCATGACCAATAATAAATCAGTTTGGGTCATATTTGATGCAATTACTGAGTACATGTTCAGTTGAAGAGACCATGACCAATAAGACATAGGCCTAAGTTTGGGTCATATTTGAGGCAATTACTGACTACATGTTCAGTTGCAGAGAACATGACCAATAAGACATAAGTTTTTGTAGAGACTGACTCAAGTAGTGAGTAAAGAGAACATGACCAACAATACACCAGTTTGAGTCATATTTGAAGCAATTACTGAGTTTGTGTTCAGTTGAAGAGATCATGATCAATAAGACATAAGTTTGGGTTGAAAATGAGTCAAGTACTGAGTACGTTCAGTTGAAGTGAACATGACCAAAAAGACCTCCAGTTTGGGTTATATTGAGGCAATAACTGAGTACATGCTCAGTTGAAGAGACCAGGGACCAATAGTATATCAGTTTGGGTCATAATTGAGGCAATTACTGAGTACATGTTCAGTTGAAGAGAACATGACCAATAAAACATCAGTTTGGGTCTTAATTGAGGCAATTACTGAGTACATGTTCAGTTGAAGAGAACTTAAGCAATATTACATCAGTTTGGGACTTATTTGAGGCAATTACTGAGTACATGCTCAGTTGAAGAGACCAGGGACCAATAGTATATCAGTTTGGGTCATAATTGAGGCAATTACTGAGTAAATGTTCAGTTGAAGAGAACATGACCAATAAGACATCAGTTTGGGTCTTAATTGAGGCAATTACTGAGTACATGTTCAGTTGAAGAGAACTTAAGCAATATTATATCAGTTTGGGTCTTATATGAGGCAATTACTGAGTACATGTTCAGTTAAAGAGAACATGACCAATAATACACCAGTTTGATCCATATTTGAAGCAATTACTGATTTTCTGTTCAGTTGAAGGGAACTTGACCAATAATACATCAGTTTGGGCCTTAATTGAGGCATTTACTGAGTCAAGTTGAGTTGATTCATCAGTTTGGGTCATATTTGAGGCAATTACTGAGTACATGTTCAGTTGTTCAAAGAGAACATGACCAATAAGACATCAGTTTGGGTCATATTTGAGGCAATTACTAAGTACATGTTCAGTTGGAGAGAACATGACAAATTTTACATTAGTTTTGGTCATAATTGAGGTAATCACTGAGTGCATGCTTAGTTTGGAGAACATGACAAATAATACATTAGTTTGGGTCTTAACTAAGACAATTACTGAGTACATGTTCAGTTGAAAAGAACATGACCAATATTTCAAAGGTTATGGTATTCTTTGAAGCAATTGCTTCGTACACGCTCAGTTGTAGAGAATATGACCAGTAAGACACCAGTTTGGGCCATATTTGAAGCCATTACTGATTTTGTGTTTAGTTGAAGAGAACATGACCATCATTACATCAGTTTGAGTCATATTTGAGGCAATTACTGAGTACATGTTCAGTTGACGAGAACATTACCAACATTACATCAGTTTGGGTCATATTTGAGGCAATTACTGAGTACATGTTGAGTTGAGAAGAACATGACATATGATTTATCAGTTTGGGTCATAATTGAGGCAATTACTGAGCACATGTTCACTCAAAGAGAACCTGACAAATAGACATATCAGTTTGGGTCATATTTGATGCAATTACTGAGATGCATGTTCAGTTGAAGAGAACACAAGCATTATTACATCAGTTTGGGTCATATTTGACTCAATTACTGAGTACATGTTCAGTTGAAGAGAACATGAAAAATAATACATCAGTTTGGGTCATATTTGAGGCAAATACTGAGTACATGTTCAGTTGAAGAGGCCATGACCAATAATACATCAGTTTGGGTCATAATTGAAGCAATTACTGAGTACATGTTCAGTTGAAGAGAACATGACCAATATTACATCAGTTTTCGTCTTATTTTGAGCAATTGCTGAGTACATGTTCAGTTGAAGAGAACATGACCATTAGGATATCAGTTTGAGTAATATTTGAAGCAATTACTGAGTTTGTGTTCAGTTCAAGAGAACATGACAAATATAAAGACATAAGTTTGGGTCGAAACTGAGTCAAGTACTGAGTACATGCTCAGGTAAAGAGAACATGACCAATATACATCAGTTTTGGTCATATTTGAGGCAATTACTGAGGGTTAGGGTTAGGGTTAAAGTTGAAGAGAACATTACCAATATAACATCAATTTGGGTCATATTTGTAGCAATTACTGAGCTGTGTTCAGTTGAAGAGAACATGACCAATAAGATACAGATTTGGGTCGAAACTGAGTCAAAGTACATGTTCAGTTGAAGAGAACATGACCAATGATACATCAGTTCGGGTCATATTTGAGACAATTACTGAGTACATGTTCAGTTGGAAGATCATGACCAATAATACATCAGTTTGGGTCATAATTGAGGCAATTACTGAGTACATGTTCAGTTGAAGAGAACATGAACAATAATACATCAGTTTTGATCTTATTTGGAGCAATTGCCGAGTACATGTTCAGTTGAAGACAACATGACCAGTGAGACACCAGTATGAGTCATATTTGAAGCAATTTACTGAGTTTGTGTTCAGTTCAAGAGAACATGACCAACAAGACAAAGGCCTACGTTTGGGTCGAAACTGAGTCAAGTACTGAGTACATGTTCAGTTAAAGAGAACATGGCCAATGATACCTCAGTTTGGGTCATATTTGAGGCAAGTGAGTACATGTTCAATTCAAGAGAACATGACCGATAATACACCTGTTTGAGTCATATTTGAAGCAATTACCGAGTTTGTGTTCAGTTGAGAGAACATGACCAATAAGACTAAGACATAAGTTTGGGTCGAAACTGAATCAAGTACTGAGTACAATGTTCAGTTGAAGAGAACATGACCAATAAAACATAAGTATGTGTCAAAACTGAGTCAAGTACTGAGTACATGTTCAGTTAAAGAGAACATGAAAAATAATACACCTGTTTGAGTCATATTTGAAGCAATTACTGACTTTGTGTTCAGTTCAAGAGAACATGACCAATAAGACATACGTTTGGGTCGAAACAGAGTCAAGTACTGAGTACATGTTCAGTTAAAGAGAACATGACCAATGATACATCAGTTTGGGTCATATTTGAGGCAAGTGAGTACATGTTCAGTTGAAGAGAACATGACCAATAAGACTAAGACATAAGTTTCGGTCGAAACTAAGTCAAGTACTGAGTACATATGTTCTGTTAAAGAGAACATGACCAAAACGACTTACTGTTTGAGTCATAATTGAGGCAATTACTGAGTACATGCTCAGTTGAAGAGAACATGACTAATAATACACCAGTTTGAGTCTTATTTGAGGCACTTACTGAGTACATGTTCAGTTGAAGAGAACATGACCATTATATGATCAGTTTGGGTCATAATTGAGGCAATTGCTGAGTACATGCTCAGGTGAAGAGACCAGGGAAAAATAATACATCAGTTTAGGACATAATTGAGGCAATTACTAAGTACATGCTCTGTTGAAAGGAACATGACCAATAATACATCAGTTTGGGTCATAATTGAGGCAATTACTGAGTACATGTTCAGTTGAAGAGAACATGACCAATAATACATCAGTTTGGGTCATAATTGAGGCAATTACTGAGTACATGTTCAGTTGAATAGAACATGACCAATAATACAACAGTTTTGGTCATTGTTGAGGCAATCACTGAATACATGCTCAGTTGGAGAAAACATGACTAAACATCAGTTAGGGTCATAATTGAGGCACTTACTGAGTACATGTTCAGCTGAAGAGAACATGACCATTATAACATCAGTTTGGGTCATAATTGAGGCAATTACTGAGTACATGCTCAGTTGAAGAGAACATGACCAATAATACATCAGTTTGGGTCATAATTGAGGCAATTACTGAGTACATGTTCAGTTGAATAGAACATGACCAATAAGACTAAGACATAAGTTTGGGTCGAAACTGAATCAAGTACTGAGTACAATGTTCAGTTGAAGAGAACATGACCAATAAAACATAAGTATGTGTCAAAACTGAGTCAAGTACTGAGTACATGTTCAGTTAAAGAGAACATGAAAAATAATACACCTGTTTGAGTCATATTTGAAGCAATTACTGACTTTGTGTTCAGTTCAAGAGAACATGACCAATAAGACATACGTTTGGGTCGAAACAGAGTCAAGTACTGAGTACATGTTCAGTTAAAGAGAACATGACCAATGATACATCAGTTTGGGTCATATTTGAGGCAAGTGAGTACATGTTCAGTTGAAGAGAACAAGACCAATAAGACTAAGACATAAGTTTCGGTCGAAACTAAGTCAAGTACTGAGTACATATGTTCTGTTAAAGAGAACATGACCAAAACGACTTACTGTTTGAGTCATAATTGAGGCAATTACTGAGTACATGCTCAGTTGAAGAGAACATGACTAATAATACACCAGTTTGAGTCTTATTTGAGGCACTTACTGAGTACATGTTCAGTTGAAGAGAACATGACCATTATATGATCAGTTTGGGTCATAATTGAGGCAATTGCTGAGTACATGCTCAGGTGAAGAGACCAGGGAAAAATAATACATCAGTTTAGGACATAATTGAGGCAATTACTAAGTACATGCTCTGTTGAAAGGAACATGACCAATAATACATCAGTTTGGGTCATAATTGAGGCAATTACTGAGTACATGTTCAGTTGAAGAGAACATGACCAATAATACATCAGTTTGGGTCATAATTGAGGCAATTACTGAGTACATGTTCAGTTGAATAGAACATGACCAATAATACAACAGTTTTGGTCATTGTTGAGGCAATCACTGAATACATGCTCAGTTGGAGAAAACATGACTAAACATCAGTTAGGGTCATAATTGAGGCACTTACTGAGTACATGTTCAGCTGAAGAGAACATGACCATTATAACATCAGTTTGGGTCATAATTGAGGCAATTACTAAGTACATGCTCTGTTGAAAGGAACATGACCAATAATACATCAGTTTGGGTCATAATTGAGGCAATTACTGAGTACATGTTCAGTTGAAGAGAACATGACCAATAATACATCAGTTTGGGTCATAATTGAGGCAATTACTGAGTACATGTTCAGTTGAATAGAACATGACCAATAAGACTAAGACATAAGTTTGGGTCGAAACTGAATCAAGTACTGAGTACAATGTTCAGTTGAAGAGAACATGACCAATAAAACATAAGTATGTGTCAAAACTGAGTCAAGTACTGAGTACATGTTCAGTTAAAGAGAACATGAAAAATAATACACCTGTTTGAGTCATATTTGAAGCAATTACTGACTTTGTGTTCAGTTCAAGAGAACATGACCAATAAGACATACGTTTGGGTCGAAACAGAGTCAAGTACTGAGTACATGTTCAGTTAAAGAGAACATGACCAATGATACATCAGTTTGGGTCATATTTGAGGCAAGTGAGTACATGTTCAGTTGAAGAGAACATGACCAATAAGACTAAGACATAAGTTTCGGTCGAAACTAAGTCAAGTACTGAGTACATGCTCAGTTGAAGAGAACATGACTAATAATACACCAGTTTGAGTCTTATTTGAGGCACTTACTGAGTACATGTTCAGTTGAAGAGAACATGACCATTATATGATCAGTTTGGGTCATAATTGAGGCAATTGCTGAGTACATGCTCAGGTGAAGAGACCAGGGGAAAATAATACATCAGTTTAGGACATAATTGAGGCAATTACTAAGTACATGCTCTGTTGAAAGGAACATGACCAATAATACATCAGTTTGGGTCATAATTGAGGCAATTACTGAGTACATGTTCAGTTGAAGAGAACATGACCAATAATACATCAGTTTGGGTCATAATTGAGGCAATTACTGAGTACATGTTCAGTTGAATAGAACATGACCAATAATACAACAGTTTTGGTCATTGTTGAGGCAATCACTGAATACATGCTCAGTTGGAGAAAACATGACTAAACATCAGTTAGGGTCATAATTGAGGCACTTACTGAGTACATGTTCAGCTGAAGAGAACATGACCATTATAACATCAGTTTGGGTCATAATTGAGGCAATTGCTGAGTACATGCTCAGTTGAAGAGAACATGACTAATAATACATCAGTTTGGGACATAATTGAGGCAATTACTAAGTACATACGCTGTTGAAAGGAACATGACCAATAATACATCAGTTTGGGTCATAATTGAGGCAATTACTGAGTACATGTTCAGTTGAATAAAACATGACTAATAATACAACAGTTTTGGTCATTGTTGAGGCAATCACTGAATACATGCTCAGTTGGAGAAAACATGACTAATACATCAGTTTGGGTCATAATTGAGGCAATTACTGAGTACATGTTCAGTTGAAGAGAACATGACCATTATAACATCTGTTTGGGTCATAATTGAGGCAATTGCTGAGTACATGCTCAGTTGAAGAGACCAGGGACAAATAATACATCAGTTTGGGACATAATTGAGGCAATTACTAAGTACATGCTTTGTTGAAAGGAACATGACCAATGATACATCAGTTTGGATCTTAATTGAGGCAATTACTGAGTAGCCTACATGTTCAGTTGACGATGACCAATATTATATCAGTTTGGGTCATAATTGAGGCAATTACTGAGTACATGTTCAGTTGAAGAGAACATGACCGATATTACATCAGTTTGTGTCGAAACTGAGTCAAGTACTGAGTACATGTTCAGTTAAAAAGAACTTGACCAATAATACACCAGTTTGAGTCATTTGTGAAGCAATTACTGAGTTTGTGTTCAGTTGAAGAGATCATGACCAAAAAGACATAAGTTTGGGATGAAACTGAGTCAAATACTGAGTACATGTTCAGTTGAAGAGAACATGACCAAAAAGACCTCAGGTTTGGGTCATAATTAAGGCAATTACTGAGTATATGCTCAGTTGAAGAGACCAGGGAGCAATATTACATCAGTTTGGGTCTTATTTGAGGCAAGTACTGAGTACATGTTCAGTTGAAGAGAACATGACCAATAAGAACTCAGTTTGGGTCTTAATTGAGGCAATTATGTTCAGTTGACGACGACCAATTTTACATCAGTTTGGGTCATAATTGAGGCAAGTACTGAGTACATGTTCAGTTGAAGAGACCAGGGACCAATAATACATCAGTTTGGGTCATAATTGAGGCAATTACTGTGTACATGTTCAGTTGAAGAGAACATGACCATTATAACATCTGTTTGGGTCATAATTGAGGCAATTGCTGAGTACATGCTCAGTTGAAGAGACCAGGGACAAATAATACATCAGTTTGGGACATAATTGAGGCAATTACTAAGTACATGCTTTGTTGAAAGGAACATGACCAATGATACATCAGTTTGGATCTTAATTGAGGCAATTACTGAGTAGCCTACATGTTCAGTTGACGATGACCAATATTATATCAGTTTGGGTCATAATTGAGGCAATTACTGAGTAGGCCTACATGTTCAGTTGAAGAGAACATGACCGATATTACATCAGTTTGTGTTGAAACTGAGTCAAGTACTGAGTACATGTTCAGTTGAAGAGAACATGGCCAAAAAGACCTCCAGTTTGGGTCATAATTGAGGCAATTACTGAGTACATGCTCAGTTGAAGAGAACATGACCAATAATAAATCAGTTTTGGTCATTGTTGAGGCAATCACTGAATACATGCTCAGTTGGAGAGAACATGACTAATACATCAGTTTGGGTCATAATTGAGGCAATTACTGAGTGAATGTTCAGTTGAAGAGAACATGACCATTAGGACATCAGTTTGTGTCGAAACTGAGTCAAGTACTGAGTACATGTTCAGTTAAAAAGAACATGACCAGTGAGACACCAGTTTGAGTCATATTTGAAGCAATTACTGAGTTTGTGTTCAGTTGAAGAGAATGACCAATAAGACATAAGTTTGGGTCGAAACTGAGTCAAGTACTGAGTACATGTTCAGTTGAAGAGAACATGACCAAAAAGACCTCCAGTGTGGGTCATAATTGAGGCAATTACTGAGTATATGTTCAGTTGACGATGACCAATATTATATCAGTTTGGGTCATAATTGAGGCAATTACTAAGTACATGTTCAGTTGAAGAGAACATGACCGATATTATTTCAGTTTGTGTCGAAACTGAGTACATGTACAGTTAAAAAGAACATAACCAATAATATACCAGTTTGAGTCATTTTTGAAACAATTACTGAGTTTGTGTTCAGTTGCAGAGAACATGACGAATAAGACATAAGTTTGGCTCGAAACTGAGTCACGTACTGAGTACATGTTCAGTTGAAGAAAACATGACCAATAAGACATCAATTTGGGTCATAATTGAGGCAATTACTAAGTACATGCTCTGTTGAAAGGAACATGACCAATAAGACATCAGTTTGGGTCTTAATTGAGGCAATTACTGAGAACATGTTCAGTTGAAGAGAACATGACCAGTGAGACATAAGTTTGGGTCGAAACTGAGTCAAGTACTGAGTACATGTTCAGTTGAAGAGAACATGACCAAAAAGACCTCCAGTGTGGGTCATAATTGAGGCAATTACTGAGTATATGTTCAGTTGACGATGACCAATATTATATCAGTTTGGGTCATAATTCAGGCAATTACTAAGTACATGTTCAGTTGAAGAGAACATGACCGATATTATTTCAGTTTGTGTCGAAACTGAGTACATGTACAGTTAAAGAGAACATGACCAATAATATACCAGTTTGAGTCATTTTTGAAACAATTACTGAGTTTGTGTTCAATTGCAGAGAACATGACGAATAAGACATAAGTTTGGCTCGAAACTGAGTCACGTACTGAGTACATGTTCAGTTGAAGAAAACATGACCAATAAGACATCAATTTGGGTCATAATTGAGGCAATTACTAAGTACATGCTCTGTTGAAAGGAACATGACCAATAAGACATCAGTTTGGGTCTTAATTGAGGCAATTACTGAGAACATGTTCAGTTGAAGAGAACATGACCAGTGAGACACCAGTTTGAGTCATATTCGAAGCAATTACTGAGTTTGTGTTCAGTTGAAAAGAACATGACCAATAAGACATAAGTTTGGCATGAAACTGAGTCAAATAATGAGTACATGTTCAGTTGAAGAGAACATGACCAAAAGGTCCTCCAGTTTGGGTCATAATTAAGGCAATTACTGAGTATATGCTCAGTTGAAGAGACCGGGGAGCAATATTACATCAGTTTGGGTCTTATTTGAGGCAATTACTGAGTAGGCCCCTACATGTTCAGTTGAAAAGAACATGACCAATAAGACATCAGTTTGGGTCTTAATTGAGGCAATTATGTTCAGTTGACGATGACCAATTTTACATCAGTTTGGGTCATAATTGAGGCAATTACTGAGTACATGTTCAGTTGAAGAGAACATGACCAATAATACATCAGTTTGGGTCTTAATTGAGGCAATTACTGAGTTCATGTTCTGTTGAAGAGAACATGACCAATAATACATCAGTTTTGGTCATTGTTGAGGCAATCACTGAATACATGCTTAGTTGGTGAAAACATGACTAATACATCAGTTTGGGTGAAAATTGAGGCAATTACTGAGTACATGTTCAGTTGAAGAGAACATGACCATTATGAGACATCAGTTTGGGTCATAATTGAGGCAATTACTGAGTACATGTTCAGTTGAAGAGACCAGGGACCAATATTACACCAGTTTGAGTCATTTTTGAAGCAATTACTGAGTTTGTGTTCAGTTGCAGAGAACGTGACGAATAAGACATAAGTTTGGCTCGAAACTGAGTCACATACTGAGTACATGTTCAGTTGAAGAGAACATGACAATAAGACATCAGTTTGGGTCATATTTGGGGCAATTACTGAGTTTGTGTTCAGTTGAAGAGAACATGACCAATAAGACATAAGTTTGGGATGAAACTGAGTCAAATAATGAGTACATGTTCAGTTGAAGAGAACATGACCAAAAAGACCTCCAGTTTGGGTCATAATTAAGGCAATTACTGAGTATATGCTCAGTTGAAGAGACCAGAGAGCAATATTACATCAGTTTTGGTCTCATTTGAGGCAATTAGTGAGCATGTTCAGTTGAAAAGAACATGACCAATAAGACATCAGTTTGGGTCTTAATTGAGGCAATTATGTTCAGTTGACGATGACCAATTTTACATCAGTTTGGGTCATATTTGAGGCAAGTACTGAGTACATGTTCAGTTGAAGAGACCAGGGACCAATAATACATCAGTTTGGGCCATAACTGAGGCAATTACTGAGTACATGTTCAGTTGAAGAGAACATGACCAATAATACATCAGTTTGGGTCATAATTAAGGCAATTACTGAGTACATGTTCAGTTGAAGAGAACATGACCATTAAGACATCAGTTTTGGTCATAATTCAGGCAATTGCTGAGTACATGCTCAGTTGAAGAGACCAGGGACAAATAATACATCAGTTTGGGACATAATTGAGGCAATTACTGAGTACAGGTTCAGTTGAAGAGAACAAGACCAATAAGACATCAGTTTGGGTCATAATTAAGGCAATTACTGTTGAAAGGAACATGACCAATGATACATCAGTTTGGGTCTTAATTGAGGCAATTACTGAGTACATGTTCAGTTGACGATGACCAATATTATATCAGTTTGGGTCATAATTGAAGCAATTACTAAGTACATGTTCAGTTGAAGAGAACATGACCGATATTAGATCAGTTTGTGTCTAAACTGCGTCAAGTATGAGTACATGTTCAGTTAAAAAGAACATGACCAATAATACACCAGTTTGAGTCATTTTTGAAGCAATTACTGAGTTTGTGTTCAGTTGCAGAGAACATGACGAATAAGACATAAGTTTGGCTTGAAACTGAGTCATGTACTGAGTACATCTTCAGTTGAAGAGAACATGACCAATAAGACATCAGTTTGGGTCATAATTGAGGCAACTACTAAGTACATGTTTAGTTGAAGAGAACATGACCAATAAAACATCAGTTTGTGTCGAAACTGAGTAAAGTACTGAGTACATGTTCAGTTAAAAAGAACATGACCAGTGAGACACCAGTTTGAGTCATATTTGAAGCAATTACTGAGTTTGTGTTCAGTTGAAGAGAATGACCAATAAGACATAAGTTCGGGTCGAAACTGAGTCAAGTACTGAGTACATGTTCAGTTGAAGAGAACATGACCAAAACGACCTCCAGTTTCGGTCATAATTGGGGCAATTACTGAGTACATGCTCAGTTGAAGAGACCAGGGACCAATAGTACATCAGTTTGGATCATAATAGCGGAAATTTCTGAGTACATTTTCAGTTGAAGAGAACATAAGCAATAGTACATCAGTTTGGGTCTTATTTCAGGCAAGTACTGAGTACATGTTCAGTTGAAGACAACATGACCAATAAGACATCAGTTTGGGTCATAATTGAGGCAATTACTAAGCACGTGCTCTGTGGAAAGGAACATGACCAATAATACATCAGTTTGGGCCTTAATTGAAGCAATTACTGAGTACATGTTCAGCTGACGATGACCAATATTACATAAGTTTGGGTCATAATTTAGGCAAGTACTGAGTTCATGTTCAGTTGAAGAGAACATGACCAAAAATACCTCCAGTTTGAGTCATAATTGAGACAATTACTGAATACATGCTCAGTTGAAGAGACCATGACCAATAATACATCCGTTTGGGTCATAATAGTGGCAATTACTGAGTACACTTTCAGTTGAAGAGAACATAAGCAATAGTACATCAGTTTGTGTCTTATTTGAGGCAATTGCTGAGTACATGTTCAGTTGAAGGGAACATGACCAATAAGACATCAGTTTGGGTCATAATTGAGGCAATTACTGAGTACATGCTCTGTGGAAAGGAACATGACCAATAATACATCAGTTTGGGTCTTAATTGAGGCAATTAGTGAGTACATGTTCAGTTGACGATGACCAATATAACATCAGTTTGGGTCGCAATTGAGGCAAGTACTGAGTACATGTTCAGCTGAAGAGACCAGGGACCAATAATACACCAGTTTGGGTCATAATTGAGGCAATTACTGAGTACATGTTCAGTTGAAGAGAACATGACCAATAATACATCAGTTTGGGTCATAATTGAGGCAATTACTGAGAACATGTTCAGTTGAAGAGAACATGACCAAAAATACATCAGTTTTGGTCTTATTTTGAGCAATTGCTGAGTACATGTTCAGTTGAACAGAACATGACCAAAAAGACTTCCAGTTTGGGTCATAATTGAGGCAATTACTGAGTACATGCTCAGTTGAAGAGACCAGGGACCAATAGTAAATCAGGTTGGGTCATAGCGGCAACTACTGAGTACATGTTCAGTTGAAGAGAACAGAAGCAATATTACATCAGTTTGGGTCTTATTTGAGGCAATTACTTAGTACATGCTCTGTTGAAAGGAACATGACCAATAATACATAAATTTGGGTCAAAATTGAGGCAATTACTGAGTACATGTTCAGTTGAAGAGAACATGACCAATATTACATCAGTTTGAGTCATATTTGAGGCAATTACTGGGTACATGTTGAGTTGAAAAGAACATGACCAATGATTCATCAGTTTTGGTCTTATTTTGAGCAATTACTGAGTACATGTTCAGTTGAAGAGAACATGACCGATAATACATCAATTTGGGTCAAAATTGAGGCAATTACTGAGTACATGTTCGGTTGAAGAGAACATGACCAATATAATACATCAGCTTTGGTCATAGTTGAGGCAAGTACTGAGTACATGGTCACTTAAAGAGAACATGACCAATAAGACATCAGTTTGGGTCATAATTGAGGCAATTACTAAGAAATGCTCTGTTGAAAGGAACATGACCAATGATAAATCAGTTTGGGTCTTAATTTGAGGCAATAACTGAGTACATGTTCAGTTGACAATAACCAATATTATATCAGTTTGGGTCATAATTGAGGCAATTACTGAGTACATGTTCAGTTGAAGAGAACATGACCAATATTACATCAGTTTGAGTCATATTTGAGGCAATTACTGAGTACATGTTTAGTTGAAAAGAACATGACCAATGATTCATCAGTTTTGGTCTTATTTTGAGCAATTACTGAACACATGTTCAGTTGAAGAGAACATGACCGATAATACATCAGTTTGGGTCATATTTGAGGCAATTACTGAGTACATGTTCAGTTGAAAAGAACATGACCAATATTACTTTAATTTTGGTCTTATTTTGAGCATTTCCTTAGTACATTTTTGTTCAGTTGAAGAGAACATGACCAATAAGACATAAGTTTGGGTCGAAACTGAGTCAAATACCGAGTACATGTTCAGTTGAAGAGACCAGGGACCAATAATAAATCAGTTTGGGTCATAATTGAGGCATTACAGAGTACATGTTCAGTTGAAGAAAACATGACCAATAAGACATCAGTTTGGGTCATAATTGAGGCAACTACTAAGTACATGTTTAGTTGAAGAGAACATGACCAATCAAACATCAGTTTGTGTCGAAACTGAGTCAAGTACTGAGTACATGTTCAGTTGAAGAGAACATGACCAAAACTACCTCCAGTTTCGGTCATAATTGGGGCAATTACTAAGTACATGCTCAGTTGAAGAGACCAGGGACGAATAGTACATCAGTTTGGGTCATAATAGCGGAAATTCCTGAGTACATTTTCAGTTGAAGAAAAAATAAGCAATAGTACATCAGTTTGGGTCTTATTTGAGGCAAGTACTGAGTACATGTTCAGTTGAAGAGAACATGACCAATAAGACATCAGTTTTAGGTCATAATTGAGGCAATTACTAAGCACGTGCTCTGTGGAAAGGAACATGACCAATAATACCCCAGTTTGGGTCTTAATTGAAGCAATTAATGAGTACATGTTCAGTTGACGATGACCAATATTACATCAGTATGGGTCATAATTTAGCCAAGTACTGAGTACATGTTCAGTTGAAAGGAACATGACCAATAAGTCATCAGTTTGGGTCATAATTGAGGCAATTATTGAGTACATGTTCAGTTGAAGAGAACATGACCAATAATCAACAGTTTGGGCCTTAATTGAGGCATGTACTGAGTACATGTTCCATTGAAGAGACCAGGCACCAATAATACATCAGTTTGGGTCATAATTGAGGCATTTACTGAGTACATGTTCCGTTGAAGAGACCGGGCACCAATAATACATCAGTTTGGGTCGTAATTGAGGCAATTACTGAGTACATGATCAGTTGATGAGAACATGACCAATAAGACATCAGTTTGGGTCTTAATTGAGGCAATTACAGAGTACATGTTCAGTTGACGATGACCAATATTATATCAGTTTGAGTCATAATTAAGGCAATTACTGAGTACATGTTCAGTTGAAGAGAACATGACCGATAATACATCAGTTTGTGTCGAAACTGAGTCAAGTACTGAGAACATGTTCAGTTAAAAAGAACATGACCAGTGAGACACCAGTTTGAGTCTTATTTGAAGCAATTACTGAGTTTGTGTTCAGTTGAAGAGAATAACCAATAAGACATAAGTTTGGGTCGAAACTAAGTCACGTACTGAGTACATGTTCAGTTGAAGAAAACATGACCAAAAATACCTCCAGTTTGGGTCATAATTGAGACAATTACTGAATACATGCTCAGTTGAAGAGACCATGACCAATAATACATCCGTTTGGGTCATAATAGCGGCAATTACTGAGTACACTTTCAGTTGAAGAAAACATAAGCAATAGTACATCAGTTTGTGTCTTATTTGAGGCAATTGCTGAGTACATGTTCAGTTGAAGGGAACATGACCAATAATACATCAGTTTGGGTCTTAATTGAGGCAATTAGTGAGTACATGTTCAGTTGACGATGACCAATATAACATCAGTTTGGGTTGCAATTGAGGCAAGCACTGAGTACATGTTCAGCTGAAGAGACCAGGGACCAATAATACACCAGTTTGGGTCATAATTGAGGCAGTTACTGAGAACATATTCAGTTGAAGAGAACATGGCCAATAATACATCAGTTTGGGTCATAATTGAAGCAATTACTGAGTACATGTTCAGTTAAAGCGAACATGACCAATAGTACATCAGTTTTGGTCATAGTTGAGGCAATCACTGAGTACATGCTCAGTTTGAGAGAACATGACCAATAATACATCAGTTTGGGTCATAATTGAGGCAATTACTGAGAACATGTTCAGTTGAAGAGAACATGACCAAAAATACATCAGTTTTGGTCTTATTTTGAGCAATTGCTGAGTACATGTTCAGTTGAAGAGAACATGACCAAAAAGACTTCCAGTTTGGGTCATAATTTAGGCAATTACTGAGTACATGCTCAGTTGAAGAGACCAGGGACCAATAGTTAATCAGGTTGGGTCATAATAGCGGCAATTACTGAGTACATGTTCAGTTGAAGAGAACAGAAGCAATATTACATCAGTTTGGGTCTTATTTGAGGCAATTACTTAGTACATGTCCTGTTGAAAGGAACATGACCAATAATACATCAATTTGGGTCAAAATTGAGGCAATTACTAAGTACATGTTCAGTTGAAGAGAACATGACCAATATAATACATCAGTTTTGGTCATAGTTGAGGCAAGTACTGAGTACATGGTCACTTGAAGAGAACATGACCAATAAGACATCAGTTTGGGTCATAATTGAGGCAATTACTAAGCACATGCTCTGTTGAAAGGAACATGACCAATGATAAATCAGTTTGGGTCTTAATTTGAGGCAATAACTGAGTACATGTTCAGTTGACAATAACCAATATAATATCAGTTTGGGTCATAATTGAGGCAATTACTGAGTACATGTTCAGTTGAAGAGAACATGACCAATATTACATCAGTTTGAGTCATATTTGAGGCAATTATTGAGTACATGTTGAGTTGAAAAGAACATGACCAATATTACATCAATTTTGGTCTTATTTTGAGCATTTGCTGAGTACATGTTCAGTTGAAGAGAACATGACCAATAAGACATAAGTTTGGCTCGAAACTGAGTCACGTACTGAGTACATGTTCAGTTGAAGAGAACATGACAATAAGACATCAGTTTGGGTCATATTTGAGGCAATTACTGAGTTTGTGTTCAGTTGAAGAGAACATGACCAATAAGACATAAGTTTGGTATGAAACTGAGTCAGATAATGAGTACATGTTCAGTTGAAGAGAACATGACCAAAAAGACCTCCAGTTTGGGTCATAATTAAGGCAATTACTGAGTATATGCTCAGTTGAAGAGACCAGAGAGCAATATTACATCAGTTTTGGTCTTATTTGAGGCAATTACTGAGCATGTTCAGTTGAAGAGAACATGACCAATAAGACATCAGTTTGAGTCTTAATTGAGGCAATTATGTTCAGTTGACGATGACCAATTTTACATCAGTTTGGGTCATATTTGAGGCAAGTACTGAGTACATGTTCAGTTGAAGAGACCAGGGACCAATAATACATCAGTTTGGGTCATAATTGAGGCATTTACTGAGTACATGTTCCGTTGAAGAGACCGGGCACCAATAATACATCAGTTTGGGTCATAATTGAGGCAATTACTGAGTACATGATCAGTTGATAAGAACATAACCAATAAGACATCAGTTTGGGTCTTAATTGAGGCAATTACTGAGTACATGTTCAGTTGACGATGACCAATATTATATCAGTTTGAGTCATAATTGAGGCAATTACTGAGTACATGTTCAGTTGAAGAGAACATGACCGATAATACATCAGTTTGTGTCGAAACTGAGTCAAGTACTGAGAACATGTTCAGTTAAAAAGAACATGACCAGTGACACACCAGTTTGAGTCATATTTGAAGAAATTACTGAGTTTGTGTTCAGTTGAAGAGAATAACCAATAAGACATAAGTTTGGGTCGAAACTGAGTCAAGTACTGAGTACATGTTCAGTTGAAGAAAACATGACCAAAAATACCTCCAGTTTGGGTCATAATTGAGACAATTACTGAATACATGCTCAGTTGAAAAGACCATGACCAATAATACATCCGTTTGGGTGATAATAGCGGCAATTACTGAGTACAGTTTCAGTTGAAGAAAACATAAGTAATAGTACATCAGTTTGTGTCTTATTTGAGGCAATTGCTGAGTACATGTTCAGTTGAAGAGAACATGACCAATAAGACATAAGTTTGGGATGAAACTGAGTCAAATAATGAGTACATGTTCAGTTGAAGAGAACATGACCAAAAAGACCTCCAGTTTGGGTCATAATTAAGGCAATTACTGAGTATATGCTCAGTTGAAGAGACCAGAGAGCAATATTACATCAGTTTTGGTCTTATTTGCGGCAATTACTGAGCATGTTCAGTTGAAGAGAACATGACCAATAAGACATCAGTTTGGGTCTTAATTGAGGCAATTATGTTCAGTTGACGATGACCAATTGTACATCAGTTTGGGTCATATTTGAGGCAAGTACTGAGTACATGTTCAGTTGAAGAGACCAGGGACCAATAATACATCAGTTTGGGCCATAATTGAGGCAATTACTGAGTACATGTTCCATTGAAGAGACCAGGCACCAATAATACATCAGTTTGGGTCATAATTGAGGCATTTACTGAGTACATGTTCCGTTGACAAGACCGGGCACCAATAATACATCAGTTTGGGTCATAATTGAGGCAATTACTGAGTACATGATCAGTTGATAAGAACATGACCAAAAAGACATCAGTTTGGGTCTTAATTGAGGCAATTACTGAGCACATGTTCAGTTGACAATGACCAATATTATATCAGTTTGAGTCATAATTGAGGCACTTACTGAGTACATGTTCAGTTGAAGAGAACATGACCGATAATACATCAGTTTGTGTCGAAACTGAGTCAAGTACTGAGAACATGTTCAGTTAAAAAGAACATGACCAGTGAGACACCAGTTTGAGTCATATTTGAAGAAATTACTGAGTTTGTGTTCAGTTGAAGAGAATAACCAATAAGACATAAGTTTGGGTCGAAACTGAGTGAAGTACTGAGTACATGTTCAGTTGAAGAAAACATGACCAAAAATACCTCCAGTTTGGGTCATAATTGAGACAATTACTGAATACATGCTCAGTTGAAAAGACCATGACCAATAATACATCCGTTTGGGTCATAATAGCGGCAATTACTGAGTACAGTTTCAGTTGAAGAAAACATAAGCAATAGTACATCAGTTTGTGTCTTATTTGAGGCAATTGCTGAGTACATGTTCAGTTGAAGAGAACATGACCAATAAGACATAAGTTTGGGATGAAACTGAGTCAAGTACTGAGTACATGTTCAGTTGAAGAAAACATGACCAAAAATACCTCCAGTTTGGGTCATAATTGAGACAATTACTGAATACATGCTCAGTTGAAGAGACCATGACCAATAATACATCTGTTTGGGTCATAATAGCGGCAATTACTGAGTACAGTTTCAGTTGAAGAGAACATAAGCAATAGTACATCAGTTTGTGTCTTATTTGAGGCAATTGCTGGGTACATGTTCAGTTGATGGGAACATGACCAATAAGACATCAGTTTGGGTCATAATTGAGGCAATTACTAAGTACATGCTCTGTGGAAAGGAACATGACCAATAATACATCAGTTTGGGTCTTAATTGAGGCAATTAGTGAGTACATGTTCAGTTGATGATGACCAATATAACATCAGTTTGGGTCGCAATTGAAGCAAGTATTGAGTACATGTTCGGCTGAATAGACCAGGGACCAATAATACACCAGTTTGGGTCATAATTGAGGCAATTACTGAGTACATATTCAGTTGAAGAGAACATGGCCAATAATACATCAGTTTTGGTCATAGTTGAGGCAATCACTGAGTACATGCTCAGTTTGAGAGAACATGACCAATAATACATCAGTTTGGGTCATAATTGAGGCAATTACTGAGAACATGTTCAGTTGAAGAGAACATGACCAAAAATACATCAGTTTTGGTCTTATTTTGAGCAATTGCTGAGTACATGTTCAGTTGAAGAAAACATGACCCAAAAGACTTCCAGTTTGGGTCATAATTGAGGCAATTACTGAGTACATGCTCAGTTGAAGAGACCAGGGACCAATAGTAAATCAGGTTGGGTCATAATAGCGGCAATTACTGAGTACATGTTCAGTTGAAGAGAACAGAAGCAATATCACATCAGTTTGGGTCTTATTTGAGGCATTTACTTGGTACATGCTCTGTTGAAAGGAACATGACATATAATACATCAATTTGGGTCACAATTGAGGCAATTACTGAGTACATGTTCAGTTGAAGAGAACATGACCAATATAATACATCAGTTTTGGTCATAGTTGAGGCAAGTACTGAGTACATGGTCACTTGAAGAAAACATGACCAATAAGACATTAGTTTGGGTCATAATTGAGGCAATTACTAAGAAATGCTCTGTTGAAAGGAACATGACCAATGATAAATCAGTTTGGGTCTTAATTTGAGGCAATAACTGAGTACATGTTCAGTTGACAATAACCAATATTATATCAATTTGGGTCATAATTGAGGCAATTACTGAGTACATGTTCAGTTGAAGAGAACATGACCAATATTACATCAGTTTGAGTCATATTTGAGGCAATTACTGAGTACATGTTTAGTTGAAGAGAACATGACCAATGATTCATCAGTTTTGGTCTTATTTTGAGCAATTACTGAGTACATGTTCAGTTGAAGAGAACATGACCGATAATACATCAGTTTGGGTCATATTTGAGGCAATTACTGAGTACATGTTGAGTTGAAAAGAACATGACCAATATTACATCAATTTTGGTCTTATTTTGAGCATTTGCTGAGTACATGTTCAGTTGAAGAGAACATGACCAATAAGACATAAGTTTGGGTCGAAACTGGGTCAAGTACTGAGTACATGTTCAGTTGAAGAGACCAGGGACCAATATTACATCAGTTTGGGTAATATTTGAGGCAATTACTGAGTACATGTTCAGTTGAAGAGAACGTGACCAACATTACATCAGTTTGAGTCATATTCGAAGCAATTACTGAGTACATGGTCACTTGAAGAGAACATGACCAATAAGACATCAGTTTGGGTCATAATTGAGGCAATTACTAAGAAATGCTCTGTTGAAAGGAACATGACCAATGATAAATCAGTTTGGGTCTTAATTTGAGGCAATAACTGAGTACATGTTCAGTTGACAATAACCAATATTATATCAGTTTGGGTCATAATTGAGGCAATTACTGAGTACATGTTCAGTTGAAGAGAACATGACCAATATTACATCAGTTTGAGTCATATTTGAGGCAATTACTGAGTACATGTTTAGTTGAAGAGAACATGACCAATGATTCATCAGTTTTGGTCTTATTTTGAGCAATTACTGAGTACATGTTCAGTTGAAGAGAACATGACCGATAATACATCCGTTTGGGTCATATTTGAGGCAATTACTGAGTACATGTTGAGTTGAAAAGAACATGACCAATATTACATCAATTTTGGTCTTATTTTGAGCATTTGCTGAGTACATGTTCAGTTGGAGAGAACATGACCAATAAGATATAAGTTTGGGTCGAAACTGGGTCAAGTACTGAGTACATGTTCAGTTGAAGAGACCAGGGACCAATATTACATCAGTTTGGGTAATATTTGAGGCAATTACTGAGTACATGTTCAGTTGAAGAGAACGTGACCAACATTACATCAGTTTGAGTCATATTCGAAGCAATTACTGAGTACATGTTGAGTTGAAAAGAACATGACTAATGATTCATCAGTTTTGGTCTTATTTCGAGCAATTACTGAGTACATGTTCAGTTGAAGAGAACATGACCAATAATACATCAGTTTGTGTCGAAACTGAGTCAAGTACTGTGTACATGTTCAGTTAAAGAGAACATGACCAACAATACACTAGTTTGAGTCATATTTAAAGCAATTACTGAGTTTGTGTTCAATTGAAGAGAACATGACCAATAAGACATCAGTTTGGGTCATAATTGAGGCAATTACTGAGTACATGGTCTGTTGAAGAGACCATGACCAATAAAACATCAGCTTAGGTCTTAATTGAGGCATTTACTGAGTACATGTTCAGTGTAAGAGAACATGACCATTAAGACATTGGTTTGGGTCATATTTGAAGCAAATACTGAGTACACGTTCAGTTGAAGAGAACATGACCCAAAAATACATCAGTTTGGGTCTTAATTAAGGCAATTACTTAGTACATGCTCAGTTGAAAAGAACATGACCATTGAGGCAATTACTGGGTACATGTTCAGTTTAAGGGAATCTGACCAATAATACATCAGTTTGGGTCATATTTGAGGCAAATTCTGAGAACAAATTCAGTTGAAGAGAACATGACCAATAATACATCAGTTTGGGTGATATTTGAGGCAATTACTGAATACATGTTCAGTTGAAGAGAACATGACCAATAATATATCAGCTTTATATTTGAGGCAATTACTGAATACATGTTTAGTTGAAGAGAACGTGACCAATAATACATCAGTTTGGGTCATAACTGAGTCAAGTACTGAGTACATGTCCAGTTGGAGAGAACCTGACCAATAATACATCAGTTTGGGTCATATTTGAGGTAATTACTGAGTACATGTTCAGTTCAAGAGGACATGACCAATAATACGTCAGGTTCGGTCATATAGAGGTTTTACAGTCATGTGATGTTATGACATACACAACGGCAAGATCCTAACCCTGACCGGCAAGATGGCTGCCGTTGCGGTAGGCGGGGCTATAGTGACGTCAGCTGTAAAACCTCTATCGAAGCAATTGCTGAGCTTATATTTAGTTGAAGAGAACATGACCAATAATACACAGTTTGGGTCTTGTTTGAGGCAATTACAGAGTACATGTTCAGTTGAAGAGAACATGACCAGTAAGACATAAGTTTGGGTCATTTTTTAGGCAATTACTGAGTACATGTTCAGTTGAAAAAATCACAAGGGTTAAAGGCACTGAACACGTTGGAAATTGTCAAAGACCAGTGTTCTCACTTGGTTTTTCCCAACATATGCATAAAATAAAATTTGGGCTCAATTGGTCCTCGAAGTTGCAAGACAATGATCAAAGAAAAAAAGCCCTTGTTGTACAAATTTGTGTGCTTTTAGATAGGAATAAAAACTTCTTGCAAGAAGTTTTTGTTATTTTAGTGAGAAATTACCTCTTTCACAAAAAAACTATGTTACTTCAGAGGGAGTCCTTTCTTACAATGTTTTATACTAACAGCTCTCCGTTGGTTGTTACCAAGTAAGTTTTTATGCTGATATTTGTTTTGAGTCATTCCCAAGCGTGCACGATACCTTTAAGTCCAGCATTTTAATCAATTTTGATGCAAAATATTTGAAGTTAAGGGCAGCAGGGGAAACAAACAGGAACAAAACATTGTATTTCTAGTATCTTTTATTTAGTTAAAAATATCTTTAAGTATAATTTTGATTAAACATTTTAAATACCATGTTAAAGCATATCATATATATACTAACCTATGAAAATGTCATTTGAATGGTTGGTTGTTATTTCAAGAACTGCGTTTTAACAGTTATATATTTGTACATTGCTTTTTGACCAGTAAAAGCTTTATTCTTCTTCATCTTTGCCAGTTAACAAGGGCCTAATTTCATGGCTCTGCTTACCATCAGCAAAGAATCAGCGCTAACAGAAGGAGAGAATGTTGCGCTTACGTCAAGCGTATATATCATAGCAGGGAATTTCTGCTTGGGTGCCTACCTTACTCCACATTAACTAGGCATTCTTCGCTTACACAGCTAGTGCAGAAATTAGGCGTTTGCCCTGTAAGCAAGGAATGGTAGAATTTGGCAGTAAGCAGAGCCACGGAATTGGGTCCAGTATGTCAGAAGTATTGGTACCAGACCAATCTATTATACAAAGCAAGTATGTTCAAACCTTATCATCGTCACTAGTAACATTGACCCACTTCACCTAATGTCATCATCACAATCATCTTGGTTGCGCCATTTTGGAAGTCAAAAGTCACAGTGTAGAGCGCCTTTTAGGTGAGACGCTAACCATTGGCTCCAAAAGTAGGGAGTGTGGCAGACAGTTGCTGCGTGTGATGTTACTACTAGGGGGTCAATACCATGTGTGTTCAATGCAGGCCTAACAATTCACTAAGGGCAGTTTGTTTTAGCGCCCTCTGAAAATATCAAAAGAAGGAATATCTTCCCAACCTGAAGATGACATGATTTTAATAGTATATTTACAGTTTTCAATACAAACGTACAATAAAGTAGGATACTTCGATGAAGAGCGTTGTTATATAGCGCCTAAATCAACAACAGGGCATAATTTCATAGAAATGCTTAAGCAGAAAATTGTGTTTAAAAATTGTCTGCTAAGCAAAAATATGCAGGATACTAGTCACAGATTGGACATGTGACATGGTAATTTAGCTGGTAACCTTATTCTGGTGAGCGTAGTTTTATTGTGCTTAGCTACTTTATGTGCTTAAGCTGCTCTATGAAATTGGGCTCAGGTCCCAATGTGCTAGAGAAAAGGGAACAGTCAAAGAAAACTACACTTAAACAAATGTGTTTGACCAGTATTTTGAATTGGTCAGTAGTTTCAGCTGGTTTCACATAGACTTTTCATATTCAAAAATGAGATGGCCTTGCCCTCTCCATTGATGTCCAAGCATGTCTTAAACATGTAGGTTTCTAACTGGCTGATACTGCTGGACTAAATCCTGAAGATAAGATGGGCTTATGAGTTGGCTTATCAGAAGCCAATGGTACATGGGTAATTCTACTATGTTCTAAGTAAGTAGGGGACAATAACTCTAAATATTGTGTAAAATGTCTAAAGAAATATTGTTGATATTCACATACCTTACAGGAAAATTACAATTTACATATTTCTCGGATTATATCAGAGCATACCGTCTGTAATTATTGCAGAGTTAATTTTGCTTTTGATCATGTTCCTTTCTAAATTTAAGCACTGTGATGCAAAGAACGTATGTATGTATGGTCAACTGTACACACAATAAGTCACAATGAAATAACAACTCTTTACTGAAAATCATTTATACTTTGAAAGTATTATAGATGCCAAGGTAAACTGTGAACAAATGGCATCAGCCGCTTCAATTGAAAGTATAAAATCAAACTTTCAATCGTGGTCAAAGATTTTAAAAACACAAGAGGTAAGTCCAGCCGTTTTAATCAAATTCGAGCAAAAAGTTGAACAAATCACAAGGGGTAAGTCCAGTCGTTTTTATCAAATTTGGGCAAAAAATTGACAAAATCACAAGGGGTAAGTCCAGTCCATTTTTGCAAATTTTGAAGTTGTGATTTTATACTATAAAACGATGCAGCAGGCTGTACTAAGGTCTTTAAATATAAATTGAACCAGGATTTCAGATATCAATTATTGATACTTTTAAAAATAGGCAAAAAACTGCAAAAATCACAAGGGGTAAGTCCAGCATTTTTATCAAATTTTGGCAAATTTTGAAGTTGTGTTTTTATACTTTAAAATGATGCAGTGGGCTGTACTAAGGCCTTTTATCATTTGTATCAAATTTTGGCAAATTTTGAAGTTGTGATTTTATACTATAAAACGGTGCAGTAGGCTGTAGTAAGGCCTTTTAATATTGAACCAGGATTTAAGAGATATTTTGGGAATTATTGATACTTGAAAAATAGGCAAAAAACTGAAAAAAATCACACGGGATAAGTCCAGCATTTTTATCAAATTTTGGCAAATTTGAAGTTGTGATTTTTTTACTATAAAACGATGCAGTAGGCTGTACTAAGGCCTTTTAATATAAATTGAACCAGGATTTAAGATATGTTTTGGGAATTATTGATACTTGAAAAATAGGCAAAAAACTGAAAGGATCACAAGGGATAAGTCCAGCATTTTTATCAAATTTTGGCAAATTTTAAAGTTGTGATTTCATACTATAAAACGATGCAGTAGGCTGTAATATAAATTGAACCTGGATTTAAGATATATTTTGGGAATTATAAATACTTAAAAAATAGGCAAAAAACTGAAAAAATCACAAGGGGTAAGTCCAAAATTGTTAATCACTTGTTGGCCAAATATGATGATGTGTTTTTATACAATAATGAAGTAGGGTGTAGTGCTGACTTTTTAAATAATTTGAACCAGGATATAAGCTTTATTATAAGTCCTGCATTTTTATCAATGTTTAACAAATTTTTGAGTTGTGATTTTATAATCTTAAAAGATGCAGTACATACTACTGATGCTGTAGCGTTTGTCAAAAATAAATGACCCTTTACACAATATTTGGATTAGCTTTGGTCCCTTCCTTAACACAATCTTTCTTTTCCTTGATTATCATTACTGTTTTGTAGCAGTAGTCAAGTTAATAGTGTAGTTCACTGCAATTACAAGAAAATAAAATAATTACTTAAATAAGATAATCACCTTCCTGAAACATAATTGACTATCCATTCCCTGTATCTGGACTGAGCGTATGGGCTATGTTTGCAGCAACCAACACCAAATCATTCATCAAGACTACTCTTTGATTGGGTCCACTTCTGGCATTGCGGCAACAGTGGTAGATACTCCCTTGTCCACTGCCTCCAAAACTGGTCTGCCAAGAGCTGTGCTTGCCGCCATAAGCTGCTGGCATATCTACCCTCCTGCATAATTGCTCCTGCGGGGTGCTGTTCATTTTCAAACCTTTAGGTGAAAAATAGGCCAAAATTTTGAAAAATCACACATCAAATATTGCAGATTTGTAGTGTTGCGATTTTATGCGGTAAAACGATGCATCAGGCTGTACTGATGCACATCGTCCACTTATTCCTTTTTATTAAACTTGACCTAGAATTTAAGCTCTATTTTTGGAAAATATTGATAGGCCAGCAAACTGAACAAATTATAATGGGTAAGTCCAGCATCTTTAACAAATTTGGATCAAATTTTTAGTTGCTATTTTATACTCTAAAACAATGCAGAAGGCTTTGTACAGCTGCCTTTTTATTTAACTTGAATAAGGAATAAACTATATGTTGGGAAATATTGCTACTTGTGAAGAAGACCTGAAATTGATGAAATCATAAGGGGCAATTTCAAAGTCGTGATTTTATGCTGTAACACTTAAACCTTTTCATTTAACTTGACCCAAAGTATAAGCTTTTTTGGGGGGAAGAATTGACAGTTGAAAAATAGGGCAAAAAATCATCAGGGGTAAGTCCAGTATTTTTATCAAATTTTTGGTCAATATTCAAGTTGCATTCAATGCTCTACAACTTGCAGTAAGTTCTACTGATGCCAAACAATAATCAAATAATAATCCTTTCTTACATATAAATCAGTCTCTGTGATTATCAGTGATTTACAAATGTCAATTTATCCAGAGAGTTCAATCATTTTAGTGTTCACTGACTGCTGAAGCTTCATGCACTATTCAGGCTCTCCAAGAAACAAAATTTGGATTTGGGAGTCTGATGTACTTTGCTCCTACTCTTACCTCAACCTGACGAACTCTTCCCTTCCTATCTGGGTAGACTTGCATCACTCTGCCCAGAGGTCACTGTCCACATGGTTCATTGTTTGCAGCAACCAACACCGAATCATTCATCAACACTGCGCTTTGATTGGGTCCAATTCTGGCATTGTTGCAACAGTGGTAGATACTTCCTTGTCCACGGCCTCCAAAACTGGTATGCCAAGAGCTGTGCTTGCCGCCATTTGCTGTTGACAGTATCTACTCTCCTGCACAAATTCTCCTGTGGGACGCTGTTCATTTTCTATACCTTCAAGTGAAAAAGACCCAAAATATTGGAAAAACCACACATCAAATATTGGAAACCTTTTAAGTTGCAATTTTATGGAGTAAAAGGATGCAGAAGGCTGTAATGATGCACTATGTCCACTGATGCCTTTTGTTTACCTTGACCCAGGATATAAGCTAATTTTAAGGAAATTTTGATACCTGAAATATATACTTATAATTTGAAAAAAATACAAGGAGTAAGTTCAGGAATTTTATCAAATTTTGTCAATTTTAAAATTGTGATTTCATGCTCTGAAAAGTAGGCCACAAATTTGAAAAAAACACATAAGGGATCAGTCCAGCATTTTTATCAAATTTTGTTCAATTTTTAAGTTGTGTTTTTTTTGCTGCAAAAGATGTAGTAGGCTCTACTGATGCCTTTTTATTTAACTTGACACAGGATATAAGCTGTATTTTCAGAAATATTGACACTTGAAAAGAAGGCAAAAATTAGAAATAATCAAAAGAGGCAAGTCCATCATTTTTAAAATCAAATTTTGGTCAATTGTTAAGGTGCAGTTTTACTCTATAAATAGATGCAGTAGGCTCTACTGATTCTTAACAATAATCAAGCAATAATCTTTTCTGGCGTGTATCTCAGTCTCGTTGATTATCAGTTATTTACAAATGTCAATTTATCCAGATTTCAATCATTATAGTGTTCACAGACTGCTGAAGCTTAATGCACTATTCAGGATTTCTAAGAAACAAAGTTTGGCATTGAGGAATCTGATGTACTTTGCTCCTACTCTTACCTCAACCTGACGAACTCTTCCCTTCTTATCTGGGTAGACTTGCATCACTCTGCCCAGGGGTCACTGTCCACATGGTTCATTGTTTGCAGCAAACAACACCGAATCATTCATCAAGACTGCGCTTTGATTGGGTCCACTTCTGGCATTGCTGCAAAAGTGGTAGATACTCCCTTGTCCACCGCCTCCATAACTGGTATGCCAAGAGCTGTGCTTGCCGCCATTTGCTGTTGACAGTATCTACTCTCCTGCACAATTGCTCCTGAGGGGTGCTGTTCATTTTCAAACCTTTAAAGGAAAAAAAGGCAAAACATTTGAAAAATCACACATCAAATATTGGAAACCTTTTAAGTTGCAAATTTATGCAGTAAAAGGATGCAGAAGGCTGTAATGATGCACTATGTCCACTGATGCCTTTTGTTTACCTTGACCCAGGATATAAGCTAATTTTAACGAAATTTTGATACCTGAAATATATACTTAAAATTTGAAAAAAATACAAGGAGTAAGTTCAGGAATTTTATCAAATTTTGTCAATTTTAAATTCTTGATTTCATGCTCTGAAAAGTAGGCCACAAATTTGAAAAAACACATGAGGGATCAGTCCAGCATTTTTATCAAATTTTGTTCAATTTTTAAGTTGTGTTTTTTTTTGCTGCAAAAGATGTAGTAGGCTCTACTGACGCCTTTTTATTTAACTTGACACAGGATATAAGCTGTATTTTCAGAAATATTGACACTTGAAAAGAAGGCAAAAATTAGAAGGAATCAAAAGAGGTAAGTCCATCATTTTTAAAATCAAATTTTGGTCAATTGTTAAGGTGCAGTTTTACTCTATAAATAGATGCAGTAGGCGCTACTGATTCTTAACAATAATCAAGCAATAATCTTTTCTGGCGTGTATCTCAGTCTCGTTGATTATCAGTTATTAACAAATGTCAATTCATCCAGAGAATTCAATCATTATAGTGTTCACAGACTGCTGAAGCTTCATGCACTATTCAGGATTTCTAAGAAACAAAGTTTGGCTTTGAGGAATCTGATGTACTTTGCTCCTACTCTTACCTCAACCTGACGAACTCTTCCCTTCCTATCTGGGTAGACTTGCATCACTCTGCCCAGAGGTCAGTGTCCACATGGTTCATTGTTTGCAGCAAACAACACAGAATCATTCATCAAGACTGCGCTTTGATTGGGTCCACTTCTGGCATTGCTGCAAAAGTGGTAGATACTCCCTTGTCCACTGCCTCCAAAACTGGTCTGCCAAGAGCTGTGCTTGCCGCCATAAGCTGCTGGCATATCTACCCTCCTGCATAATTGCTCCTGTGGGGTGCTGTTCATTTTCAAACCTTTAAGGGAAAAATAGGCCAAAATTTTAAAAACTCACACATCATATATTGCAAATTTGTAAAGCTGCGATTTTATGTGGTAAAATGATGCAGTAGGCTGCACTGATGCACATCGTCCACTGATGCCTTTTTTTATTAAACTTGACCCAGAATTTAAGCTCTATTTTTGGAAAATATTGATAGGCCAGCAAACTGAACAAATTATAACGGGTAAGTCCAGCATCTTTAACAAATTTGGATCAAATTTCTTAGTTGCTATTTTATGCTCTAAAACAATGCAGAAGGCTTTGTACAGCTGCCTTTTTATTTAACTTGACTAAGGAATAAACTATATGTTGGGAAATATTGCTACTTGTGAAGAAGACCTGAAATTGATGAAATCATAAGGGGCAATTTCAAAGTTGTGATTTTATGCTGTAACACTTAAACCTTTTCATTTAACTTGACCCAAAGTATAAGCTTTTGGGGGGGGGGGAAGAATTGACAGTTGAAAAGTAGGGCAAAAAATCATCAGGGGTAAGTCCAGTATTTTTATCAAATTTTTGGTCAATATTCAAGTTGCAATTCAATGCTCTACAACTTGCAGTAAGTTCTACTGATGCCAAACAATAATCAAATAATAATCCTTTCTTACATGTAAATTAGTCTCTGTGATTATCATTGATTTACAAATGTCAATTTATCCAGAGAGTTCAATCATTATAGTGTTCACTAACTGCTGATGCTTCATGCATAATTCAGGATTTCCAAGAAACAAAATTTGGATTTGGGGAGTCTGATGTACTTTGCTCCTACTCTTACCTCAACCTGACGAACTCTTCCCTTCCTATCTGGGTAGACTTGCATCACTCTGCCCAGGGGTCACTGTCCACATGGTTCATTGTTTGCAGCAAACAACACCAAAACGTTCATCATGACTGCGCTTTGATTGGGTCAACTTCTGGCATTGCTGCAACAGTGGTAGATACTCCCTTGTCCATCGCCTCCAAAACTGGTATGCCAAGAGCTGTGCTTGCCGCCATTTGCTGTTGACAGTATCTACTCTCCTGCACAATTGCTCCTGAGGGGTGCTGTTCATTTTCAAACCTTTAAGTGAAAAAAAGGCAAAACATTTGAAAAATCACACATCAAAGATTCAAAATTCAAAGATTCAAAATATTTATTGTCATGATAAAAACCATGAAATTTGTTTTCCCTGTGTATAAGGAGAATCCAATACAAGTAAAGGCATAAAGACAATAAAAAGGGGGGATAATACAGATCATAAAATACACAATAAATTTACAACAATTTTTTTAAAAATGCACCACGTTATCTCGACCAACTACTGTTAAAAAAGGTTAATTGTGCTAGGTAGAAACGAATTCTTAAATCCGTTGGTCTTGAGACAAAGTTGTCGGACCCTGCCTGAGTGATTATGAAAAATTTGATGGTTAAGAGGGTGGGTTGGGTCACAAAGATTCTTATTAAACTGAGTAATAATGTAATCTTCCATGATTTCTTGCATGCTCTTAGTGTCTGCCCCAATAATCCTGCTAGCCTGTTTGGTGATGCACTGGAGTTTCTTACAATTTGCTTAGGAGAGTGAATTATACCAACAAATACAACAGAAACTCAAGATAGATTGAATTGTACTCTGATAAAAAAATTAAGAATATTGGTGCTTATGTTAAACGATTTCAGTTTTTAAAAAAAGTAAAGCCGTTGATTAGCTCTTTTACACATTTGGGTAGTATTTGTATTCCAGTTTAGTTTGCTATCGATAATTGTACCCAAATACTTGATTTCTTGGACAACCTCAACAGATTCATTATTGATTTCTACAGGTTCAACAGTGTAAGAAGTTTTACGGAAATCAAATATAATTTTGTTTAGTTTTTTTGACATTCAGTATTAGATGGTTTCTTTTACACCAGTCAAGAAAATTTGTAATTTCATTTCTATACCCAACTTAATCATTATTTTGTGATAAGCCCCGTCAGGCTGTGTCGTCTCCATATTTAGTTATAACACATTGGCCGTTCTCTAGATGGAAGTCACTCGTGTACAGAGAAAACAATAGTGGTGACAGGACACAGCCTTGAGGAACACCTGTGCTTATGTGAGTGTCGTGGACATTGTGCATTGTTTTAGTTTTTCCTTGTTCCTGTTTTTTGTTCTCAGTTTATACCATTTCGGTCATTCTCTTAGAAATTATTTATCCCTTATCTGTCTAGCTTATACCACATAGACCTAATCTCACATACACTTATGCCCTAGATTTATATTTCAGGCCCAATCCCTAGATGTCCTTGGGACCACTATCCCAGCCTGGGTTGCAGTTACTAGGGCAACCTCTCCCAACTCCAGACCCAACATCCCTTGGGCATCATACGAAGGACACTGTCTGGGTGTTGGCCATAGTATTACCTATAGTTTTAGTTCCATTCACCATTATTCTGTTGCTAGTCATTTTACACACACTTATGTGCTTGAGCTTTTAGATCCCACCATATTTACTACAGTTTGACACCTGTTTTCTTGCAACGACCCAGCGTAGTAAGTACCTATTTTATTTCATTTTGATTATTAGACCTTCTAAATTTCTACTATTTTATCCTTTTTTTATTGTTAGCTGGGCTATTCCCATACAAGGCGATTTAATCTCAAGTCTTACTCTTACTCTTAGGGACTGGCCAAACTGTTTTGTATTGTTGCCATATGTGTACAGTGTACACTGCATATAGTTTTATACACAGCCACTTGGTGTTTAGTTTTTTGGTTTATTTTTATACTCACTTGCATTGAACCATACATTTCCTTCTAGCCTGGCCTACATGTGCTTGAAGTAAATTAGTCTATAGTTTATTCTTAAGCACATGTGGTTGATTTATCTATGATTTTATGCTTCATGCTTATTTAGTTAAAATTGCCTATAGCTTCTTTTACTAAATCACATTTTATTATCGTTGTTTACAGCAAAACCTTCCGAATACACCTTCTGAGTACACCTTCCATATAGTACACCTCCAATCTTCTGTATTCAATTTATATTCTACATTTTGAGTATTCTTCAATAAACAATTAGTTAGCAATCAAAACAAGAACTTGAAGGAAGCGTATTTGTACCATGGGACTCCATATTATTATTCCATCATCTGTAGCTGTAGTTGGCTACATTAGTTTTGTACAATCGCTGGAACATTGAATTATTTGTATACACACCGAAACAAGTCCAATACAACCGTGTCATAATGGATTCTGCGTCACCAAGGAGACACTTCAGTTATCTTAATGATGATGAACTTGAGGGAGCAATTGGTGTTGACCACACAGACTCTGTCAGTCAACAGGGCTCTATGACATCATCAACAGCTAGTGCACACCTACACGCAATGGCAGAAAAGGCTGCCCTTGAAGCCGAGGTCAAGGCCTTGAAAGAACAAAATGCCCTTGAACTTGAAGCCTTGCAAGCTGAAGTAGAAATGCAGCAACGTAAGCTTCAACTGGATCAGCATCGCAGAGAGATGCAGTTGAAAGTTAGATATGCTAAAGTCAATGCTATGGAAAGGACTTACGCGGGTACTGATGCAGCGATGCCTTCGAAAGTGTGCTTCACTTCTACACCCATTGATAACCCAACAATTACACCGAAGCACCCTCCACAACAGCAACCTACACCGAAGTACCCTCCGGCACCTGACCATACTCTAGCCCAGTCAGCACACCCAAATTGCACACCGATGCTGTTCTCCGTTCTCACACCCGCTGCTGCCCCACAACCCAACCTGATACAGGATATCTATTGCACCAACTGATCACTGATACACGTGTCCATCAGCAATCCTTGGTGAAGGCGCTTCAGCTCCCCAAGGCCGAACTCATAACATTTGACGGCAATCCATTAAAATACTGGCCATTTATACGTGCGTTTCAGAACACCGTCGCAAAGGATACAATTAGTGATGGTGCGAAATTAACCCGTTTGCTCCAGTACTGTACCGGGAAAGCAAAACATCTACTTCAGTGTTGCACCATAAAGGAACCCTGTCAGGGTTATACACTCGCACTACGCCTCCTCAAGGAGAGGTATGGTGATGAACATACCATTTCGCAATCATGGATTGACAAGGTAACGTCACGGCCCAATGTCACAGACAACGAATCCCTTCAAGATTTTGCCGATGATTTGCGATGCTGTCGTGAGACGCTTGACACCATGGGGTACCTCAACGAGCTAAATAACAGAGGTAACCTCCTTCTTATCATAGAGAAATGACCATACCACCTGAGATCAAGATGAATTAGAGAGGTGCACAAAATAAAGAACTACAAATCTAGACCCCCAAACATTGATGACGTCACACATTTTGTGACAATGGCGGCTGAAGAAGTTCGAGATCCAGTCTTTGGCAAGATAATCCAAAGAGGTTCAACGAAAGGAGATACCAGACCAAGGAAGTCAAGTGATCGACGGACGAATTTTGGCGTCCAAACCACATCTACGACTTCAAGTCCCGATAGCAAACCCAAATCGAGGCCGACGTTGCCCCCTCGTGACCCCTGCCCCAGTTGCGGACAAACCCATTACCTTAATTAACAACACAATCAACAACAAATCAATGCAACACATTTAAGGCACTAAGGGTTAAGGACCGACTTGCCTTTGTACAGGGCAAGAAACTCTGTGTAAACTGCTTCAAACCGGGTCATTTGGGTAAGGACTGCCCACGACCCTTTGTGTGCTCGATCCAGGGATGCGGCAAGAAGCATAATAAGTATCTACACCTCCCACGCCCCCAAGAGATGACTTCGGCTCCTCAGGGGCCACTGCCAACGGCCAATCAACACCAGGTGGATCTTCAAATCCATCCCATGCACAACCCGCACATAACACCACTGTTGTATGTAACTCCACTGGGGTCGGCCCTGGAAAGGTTGCACTACCAATAGTTCCCGTTAAGGTCAGAGGTCGTGGAGAACAGCACTTTGTGACAACATATGCCCTCCTAGATACTGGTTTCTGCTCAGAGGACCTGACTCTACCCCTTGGCATCTACAGCAAGAAGGACACCATCAGACTCACCACACTTGAACAGAAGGAAGTTCAAGTTAACACCAGTGTCGTCCACCTGGAAGTGGCCGACCTTGACGACAACCACCTCTTCCCATTGTCTAACGTTCTTACAAGGTCCCAGCTAAACGTTGGTCTTAACAGTCTCGTCGCTCAAGAAGACCTCAGCCATTGGCCACACCTTCGTGATCTACTGATCCCAGATGTCAACATTGACGATGTGCACCTTCTGATTGGACAAGATGCTCCAGGCATTATGGTTCCTACCGATGTTCGTGCCGGCCTTAAAGGTGAACCTTATGCCACTAAAACCGCCTTGGGTTGGGCCATAAATGGTCCGATAACACACCAGAAAACACCAAAGTCTTCATCTTCCTACTTTGTGAAGCTTGACATGGATCTCCAGCACCAGGTTGAGAAATTTTGGAGGATCGACGACATAGCCAATGTAAGCAGCGACAACGAAACGATGTCTATCAGTCAAAGGAAAGTTCTATCAATCTGGGAGAACGCCCTACATCGTGATGGAGTAAACTACACAATGGATATCCCATTCAAGGAGAGACCGCCTCATCTACCCGATGATAAGTCGATGGCAGAGCACAGACTCAGACTTTTGGGTATGCGCCTCTCCAAAGACCCAACACTCATGGAGAAGTACACCAGCGGCATACATGACCTGCTTGAGAAGGGATATGCAGAGCCAGTTCCTACAAGGGACATCAATAGAAGAGATGGCTGTGTTTGGTACCTTCCCCATCATCCTGTGATGAACCCACGCAAACCAGGAAAGGTTCGAATTGTATTCGACTGTGCCGCCCGCTACCAAGGTACTTCACTTAACGATACCATTCATCAAGGACCTGACCTGACTAACAAACTCATTGGAGTCCTTCTACGTTTCAGACAGGAATCTATAGCCCTAATGGCCGACATCGAAGGCATGTTCCACCATGTTGATGAATGCCTAAAATCTGTTTCAACTGAGGATGAAGCCACTTTACTGGTCAGTGAGTTACGCGAGTTACTAGCACGTGGAGGATTCCGACTTAGGTTAAGCAACTCTCGCACTTTGTTGAAGTCACTACCCCAAGCTGAGTGTGCAAAGGCTGTCACGACTATGAATCTAGATAAGGAGATACTCCCCTCAGAGCGAGCATTAGGGGTACTTTGGAAGGTCGAGACAGACACGTTTGGATTTGATACCAACCTTAAGGAAAAGCCAGAAACCCGAAGAGGATTGTTGAGCGTAACGAGCTCAATTTACGACCCCCTTGGATTTGTCAGCCCCTTTGTCTTAAATATGCTGAGGCTTCACCAAGCTTTACACTAGAATGCTGCTTGCTGTACGCAGCACACGAGTACCTCCCCGAGTCTGCCATCCTAGCGTCACTCACCAGTAGATTAGCTTGAAATATCCGATAGATTTTGTCAGTATAGGTCAATGAACGACCATCTTTCTCCCAGTACAGGTTAACACTCTCGTTGGTAGAGCAAAAAAAGACATGACTGCCTCCTTCTGTGATGTTGGCAGCGATGGGCACTGTAAGAAATTGTGTGGAATCTTCTTGCGAGTCATCTTCTTCTTTGTAATCGGGAGACCCAACCAAGCCATCAGACAGCGAGTACTCAATGGCAACTGGACATTTTGAGAGGTCAAACAAGTTGAGCTGAGTGTTTCTCATTTCAGAACTACACATTGGGTGCGTTATATTAGCTTACATGTGTAAAACTTACACGAGAGCGTTCGATTAGCCATCACACCGTACTCGTGTCCGCCCCGTGTAATAGTTTAGGTAAGAATAAAATAATTTTCAGACTGGCCTTTCACATAATAATAATAATACACATCTTATATAACGCATCACACAAAGACATAATGTCTCACAAAGTCTCAAGGTCTCATAAAAAAATATCAGTTTTCTGTCATAAGAAATGTCTATGAACGATGGGATAGGTGGGGATTTTTTCTGATAAAATAACACACAAAAATATGCCAGCTTTTGGAGTCGAAAGTAGCAAAAAACCCTGCAGGTGCAGCAGATGTATGCACACGTTTGACATAAAGACTTCCCAACTGGATTCCTTTGGTTTTGTCAAAAAACAGCTAATTGTTTTAAAGGAATATACTATTTACATAAACCTGATCTCTAAGCTGAATAATTAACAACTCCAAGAACTTTGTGCTTTGATACAAATGGTCCTGTTTGTGAAAAAATAAACTTTCATAAAAATGTTGGTTTCTGTATCGATCGAAGATGGTCTACAACTCTGCCAGTAAGAACACTGTGGCACACAACCAGCCAGCTGTGTGGTCACATAAAATTATTCAACAATAGTTTTTTCCCGGTCATGACACTTGTTGTGCCCTTGAGCAAGGTACTTAACCATAGTTGCTTTGTAAAAAGTTGGGAAGGTAGTGTATTCTGCTCTACCAGCCAGGCTCCTAGTGGATGATACCCATGCCTACATCCTTATGGACTCTGAAGGGGGGTAACCCTGTTTCAGCCCCAGGAGCAGGTGGCAATGTGCCCCTTGTGACAGTTGATTTGGGTCAACAGCCCAAATCAGTTAAGTGTAGCCCTCACCTTGAAGTGGCAGTCTTGAGAGGAATAAAGCAGTTACCAAAGTGAGAAAGATATAGTCCACATTGTGTCCATGCCTGTAGTTTTGTATTTCTGGTGATGCAAAGAGTCTGTAAACTTCTTGGATTGTATCTAGGAAGTTCTGGGTCTGGAATAAGGGGAAAACCCAGGCTAGCAAGCCAGTTTTCCCAGAATTTTCATAATTTGTCAAATCTCATTCCGGATGTGTTCTCACTTGCAAAGTTGTTAAATATCCAACAACTATACCATCAATTTAAAAAAAAAAAAAAAAAAATTAAAGAGAGTTTTTTTTACCTAGATAAAGAAATTCAAGTTTTAGTAAAACTCAACGATACTATGCCATGATTGAATTTTTTCAAAGAAATGCATATATGAGAATGTATTCTGGTTTAATGAAGATCAGAAAACTTACTATGCAAAGAGAATGGAGCAATTATAGTAGAACTGCCTGGAAGACGACCTTCACATCTAAAATTGCCCTCATGCTTTGACTCCATACTTGGAATCAACAGTGTCTTGCCATCATCAATAATCAACATGCCTTTAGGTTCTTCACCTGCAAAGCGGGAAATTTCAAAAATAATAATAATAATTACTGACAGTTCTGAAAAGAACTGTCCTGCTTTTTAACTACTAACTGAGCTGAGAATAGGAAATCGGCCAGGACTACTACTTTCGCTTAGTGGATAGAGGGGACTTCACTGCCGCAGTGTGAGTTCCTTTACTCACTCTGCGGCAGTGAAGTTAATAACGAGAAGTCCCCTCGATCCACTAAGTGAAAGTAGCAGTCCCGGCCAATATCCTACCTTCCGCCCAGGTAGTAGTTAATAAGCAGTACAGTTCTTTTCAGAACAAAGGTGTCTCCCAAATTCTGAAATCTACTCCGCTGCAGTAAACTAAATAGCAAGACAAGTTCTCAAAGAACAAAATCTACACAGCACAGTAGATATAAACATTGTGTTACCGCAAAACGAATACAAATATATACATCAATGCCTTAACACCTATATGATAATTACTGAGTTTATTTCCGGGGTTATTCAATTTCCTAATTTTGTTTGCTTCCGTGTGCCTTGTACTCATCCTAGGGTTAGTTTTGGATATGAACCTTTTTCAATCAATCAATCAATCAATCAAAAGTCATTAATAAAGCACCAAAAATCAAGTTTGCTCCAAGGCGCGGAGTTGAATGGTTTATAGAAATCCTGCTGGAACAGGTGAGTTTAAAGGAGTTTATTGAATGAGGTGAGGGAGCTGGCATTTCTGATATGTACAGGAAGCTTATTCCACATTTTGAAGAAGAATGAAGATGTCTTTGTTGAGATCTCAATTCTAAGTTCAATTCCTTGTCATTCCTCCTTTTCTATTATCTAAGCACATTTTGTTGTGTCTGTGCAAAAACGTTGTATCTCCAAAAGTAGCACTTATTAGGTTAAACCATGAGACCACACCAGCTCGTTTCAGAGCCAACACTCCTCCCAAACGAGATTTACACATGGTTTTACCCGCAAGTTTACTACTTCTAGTTACTTCTTACTTTCCAAACCATGCAAAGCTTCAAATATCACATACTATCTCTAGTATCTGATAAATTACTCTTTCTCCATTATTTAATCAGAGATTTCCTTATACACCCTTTCCTACCCGTCTCTTTACCTTTAAGAAGTAAGTTACCACCTTTGTACCATAAGATGGCAACGCCTTCTTTGTTGGCCTCACACTTCTTTTCCACGAGCTCTTCTTCTTCTAACTCCGGGCTGTCCATGGGTTCAATGCTGAACTCAAGCATGCTGTCTGGTTGTTTGGACGAACCAGTGTCTACTATCTCGCTTTCTGACAAATTATGCAAAAGAAGTTAGATTTAAATCTACTCACTGGTGATGACACTTCCCTTGATTGCTGAATGGTAACACCGTAGGGTGTAAATCTGTGTTGGAAGCTAGGGGAGGGTGGGGGGGGGGTGATTTAAATTATTTAGAACTGCAAGTTTAAGTGTTAAGTCTACGTTCCATCAAGTGTGCCCAGCAAGCTTGCAACATTTAGTTTGTTAAGATTGCTTGTGTTCCAAGCAGTGGTCTTCAAATGATTGTTAAAACGCACACCCAAACAAAAATAGGGAGACCACCAGCATTAGGGCTAGATAGCTCAGTTGGTAGAGCACCAGCACGCAAATCCAGAGGTCCGAGGTTCAAGGCCTACACCCCCTACCCCAATAACTTGCTTTTATTTATTTTATTTTTTATTTTTTTATGAAAAATTGCCTAGCAAAAGGCCAAAAAGTTTACTCAGTGTGAGGGCCACATGGATAATAAGGACAATTTTACGTGAGTAAACATTTCTCTTGAACTGTGACAGATTTAAAGTTGAAGGAAAGCAAGATACGGGCAGAGCGGAGCTCCAAAATGCAATAGTAAAGGGGTAGGGGAATGGCTTGAATATCTCACAAAAAAAGGTGTTTTGTCTGTGAAGATATTGCTGCACATTGGTATATTGTGCATACTAACACCCCCAGACTCTCTGTACAAAAAAAAGACCATGAACATGCAGACAACTTTTTTAGACAGCCCTTTTTATTACCGTGAGTTGTAAATGAAGCATAAAATCCACCCCTCTGATCGGTTGGGTCTGAGATGAACTTGATGATGAGTTGACCGGAGTATGACTGGATCAAACCAGGGACATCATTCCCGCAGTATTTACCAATAGGATCTGTATCTGTATTCAAGACGGGGGTGGGGGAGAGGAAAACAAAGAGAATCAATTCATTGTCAAAAAACACACACAGTTAAAAGATCAATAAAATCACTCAACCCAACCTCGTCCCCATGGTTTACTTTGTTTCAAACCATGTTTACAATAGTAAACCCTGGGAGGGAAACTCCTTACTTGGACCCTGATTGGACAACGACTGGTGTACAAAAGTTTAACGTAAACATGTTAAGTTGTACTCATTCAGTATTCACCATGTTCACAGCCAGACTATTCTAATTTGCATACGTATCCAAAAATGTTGGATATGCAAATGATCCAATGCCAGGGTGAGAGAGCGGTCAACCTCGTATTGCTTGACACACCTTGGGGATGAGGTTGAACTCAACCCATAAAAGAAAAGACAAATTTAGGGGTTTTACCCCTACACCGACATGAGATAAGTCAACTTGATATCCTCCTTTTTGAGTCCAGGGTTAAAATCCACAGGCAAAGTCAAATTGCGTTTAACCATTTAGAGACTATGGCGACTGCAAGTGGCTTGCACCATCCACATTTAGCGAGGTGACAGCGGGTACCAGCTGCATGGCCACAGCATCCAGGAACAGACACCACCCTCAGAAATCTGAGAAACGATTGATGCATGAATCGTTTCTCAGATTCAAATGTTTTTGGGTGAAAATTTATTCAAACCATATTACTTTGAAGGGAATCCTTTCTCTAAATAGTTTATACTATCAACAGCTGCAGTGCTTCTCACCAACTAAGTTTGTATGGTCATTTATTGTTGAGATCTTTACCAATCTATGACTGTACCTTTAAACAGTTTAGTTTTTTCTCAACAAAAGTTAGCTTTTACCGGTAAGTCTTTCATGCATCGACCAGTCGCCGTCATCCCTTCAAAAAATAGCCGTAAACAGAAAAATAAAGATCACAGGACCAAACAGTTTTCACAATGGGAAAGAGGACTCTTGAGGGTGCTATTTTGAACTGTTATATATATATATATATCTCTTTATAAATAGCCGAATCGTGTCTGTGTGTGTGGACATACCCACCCATCCTTGTCGGGTCCAAAACACAACAGAACAATGGACCCCACAAGGAATTCTTTGTTAAACTTGTACCCCACAGGGGAATTCAACAGAAAAGGGAATAATAGAACAACAACATGGGGCTGGAGAAATAATACGGGAAAGGAAAAAAGAAAAGGGACTAATAAATGATACGGGACAGGAAAATAATCAACTGAACGGGAAAAAAATAAACAAACAGTGACAGGGTAATTTGTATTGTGACATCACACTTTGCTTAGCAGATTGATACAAAGTTAAGATCAATCTTAGTGCTTGTGAAATTGGAACATCGCGGACCTCTAGCGGGACCCGCTAATTTTAAACTGTTTTATTTTATTATTACGCTAGCACGTTTAACCAGATGGGTTTTAAATTTCTAAAAGTCTTTGGCTTATTGGCTTATTTTGTAAGTTTCAAAACACAAACACAATATTTCAATTTCAAACTGTTTTTATTGTTACGCTAGCACATTTAACCAGATGGGTTTTAAATTTCTTAAAGTTTTGGCTTATTGGCTTATTCTGTTTCAACATTAACGATATTTTGACACTTCCGCAGTTACTTTCATTGCCGAAACATTAACGATTTCCAATAAAGCAATTTGATGGGTGTTTCCTGAATATTGTTTTTGTTATATAAAAGTGGCAGTTGACAGTAAAACTAACACTACTGATGTCTTGATGTGATCTGATGATGTCATCGCAACTTTATTGTCGTCACGTGGTCATTGTGTAATGCATCAACCCCTTGAACTATGATCAGATCATCAACAGTGCACATTGTTATGCGTAGCAGGTATTCGGTGTGCTAACTGCCCAGTTTACCTGTCTTGCGGGACCCACAGTACAGGAATTTGCACAAAACAAAGAACATCATTTTCAAAAACGCGTACAGTTGCGCAAACGGGGGATAATGAACGGGACGGGAACAAAATTAATTCAACTGACAAATAATACAAAACGGGAAAAAAAACGGGACGAGAAAATAATGAACAGGACGAAAAAATTTAACGGGCTGGGGAAATAATACGGGACAGGAAAAAAAGAAAAGGGACTAATAAATAATACGGGACAGGAAAATAATAAACTGAACGGGAAAAATTAAACAAACAGTGACAGGGTAATTTGTATTCATCACACTTTGTATTCATCACATTTGTATTCATTGTGACATCACACTTTGCTAAGCAGATTGATACAAAGTTACGATCAATCTTAGTGCTTTGTGAAATCGGAACAGCACGGAACTCTAGCGGGACCCGCGCGTAGCGCGGGTTTCCCACTAGTATATATAATGAGTAGGGTAGATGGCCTTAGCTTTCGATCCAGACCGGACCTTCTTCAGAGGCATAAAACAAGTACAAACAAATACATATCCATTTATAGAAAAAGAGAGGGGATAGGGATTAAGGAAAGGATCCAGAAAGAAGCGGGAAAATTATAGCCAATCAAAGTTTCTATTTCAGAAACAATTGGTGGCTATGAACCAATAGGAGTAAAGTGGTGAGGACAAAGGATGTATAGTATGAAAGGATGGATTACTGGACCATAAAAGTGGTAAATGCATTGTTCGATAACAATTAATGGTGCATGAATGGTGCATCAAAGGGTTAAATGACCATCAAGCTCAAATAAACTTTAGCTTATACCTTCAGCACTGCTGTTCTTGATGATGACGTAATCGAAGACACAGATGTCCTCAAGGTCAAAGGAGTAGAAAGTTAAATCAATCCGACTGTTGGATCCGATTGGAGCATTGATCTCGATGGTGCAGTCAGCTTCGCTTGAATACTGACCAGGGTACCCGGGGGATGTGATATTGCCTTGACGAGCATTATGCCAAATCTGATTGCATTTACCTATTATCAGAAACAATCAATGATTACACTATATGTGTGAATAAATGGATTTTAAATCGATGAACAATGTGACACGAATAGTGGTGTGTCAAGGCCCGGGCCAGCAGTTTACTGCAACGGACTCAAGTTCTGATGGTTGAATGATTGGACTGTGGGTTCAAATTCCAGTCATGACAGTTGTAACCTTGAGCGAGGCACTTAACCATTATTGCTTCTCTTAACCCAGGTGCAGAAATGGGAACCTGAGAGCGCTGAGACGGCACTGTGTTGGATTAACCCCTTAGCGCTAATTTAAGCAGCTTGCTGTTGTATGCTCCCCAGGGAGTTGAGAAAGTTAGAGGAATGGTCTAAAAGTATGCCCGATGAACAGGGATAATAATGATGTAGCTAGGACATGTGCGCTATATAAGAACCAATTATCATTATGATATTTTTCCGAAAAGTTGGATTTCAGATTTTGTTTCACTGTGGGGAGGAAGTTTTTTTGAGGTGAAACAATGTTCTAAATTCAACTGCGAGCAACATAAAAAAGTGGTGCCAAACCAAAAAATAAACATCAAAGTTTCATACAAATTGCAAACTTGTCAAAGGCATCACCTTGCTGTGCTGATTTACTACTAATTCGTGTTTTCAAATGTTGGCAGTTTTGTTTCTGTGTAGGTGGTCTTTTGAACACCATAAAATTGTCCTACTTTTTTCCCATGGAGGGTTGAGTATCATGCCCCATTTAGGCTAATCCCTAACACAAATTCATATGAATTTGTTACCCCCTGTTTGTACCACTTAACTTTGCTGTTTTAATTCAAGGTAAATCATTATGCGTGTACCTAAAACTCTATACAGGAGTCCAGTAAGCGGATAAGCGGAAAAATGAACTGTAGTAAAACAAAACAATCACACTACACGACAGCATTACCCCCTTCTTAAGAATGGTAGGCCCCATTAAACACGTAGCAGGTTTCGAGTTCCAAACTTGTGTTGACGGATTTTTTTCATTTTCAAGACATTTTCCACACGACCATAACTTCTTCATACTTTTGTCTTATCAAAACAAAAATATTATCACATAAATCTCCAAGAATTGGACTTTCCAATAGTATAAATTTGCACGCTTTAAATCACATTTAGAAGGAGGCAATTTACCTCTTAAACTGGTACCTTTTTTACAAAGCATTCTCTGTCATAGTACGCCGAATGCTGTGGACACGTGCGTTCAATGGGATATCAAACAACCATTCTGATTCGCTGCTTGGTCTAACAGTGCCCTAGTACGACAGTAAATTATAACCAATCAACTAGAGTTTAACATCACCTTCTTGGGAGGGATCACCCTCTATTTTAAAGCTCGAACGAAAACAATCGGCTGAGGGGTTACTGAGTTACGACCGTTTAGGGACCGCATTGCATGGTCTGCATTGAGCAAAACATGCCGGCTACACAGTAAAACTGACAAAACTGTTCATCTTTAGACCCCATAGTATGGGACTTTAAAACAATACTTTAATGTAATTTTAAAACAGTTTTGAAGATGAATAACTACTCTCTTTTTTGGCACAAGAACGAAATTGATACGTTGAGTAAAAGTTGAGATATGACACTAAAAAGCAAAAAAAAGGATGTTTTTGAGTGCTTTCTGGAGTCGTCTTCTGCCGTTTCCGGGGTTGGTCGCTTAAGTTGTACACAGAAATTCATATGATAACGAAACACACACAGCTAGGGTCTTCCTTCCTTGATTAATATTAAGGTTGCTGCACCGAGTGTTTATTGAAAGCAAGAGGACTGGAATTATCTTTGCTTTTCAAGAAAACCAATGTATAAAATTGAATGGTGTAATTTTAACAGTCAAATTATTGTTATTATATTTCTGATAATGAAAACAAGGATGCCTCATAATTGAACTTAATCATTGTAGCTCGCAAGCCCGAGGAAACCTGTAAACAAGGGTGCTTGCTATGTAAACCAAAAAAACAGGGGTTAACCCCTACTCTTCCACAATAAGTGTTCTGGGTTCTTTTACGTGCACTACCAATCCTAGTACACAGGATCTATGGCTTAATGTCCCATCCAAAGGACAAAGCAATTATGAATCTTTTCACTTACCATCTTCCTCAACAGTTTGGCTGTCCATGTCTTCATCTGATTTATCCAAACTGCTTCCATAACTTAATGAACCATCGGAATATTCATTCTCACTATCTGGTCCCTCCGTGTTACCTTCTTCACCTCCTCCAATTATGGCTTTCGCCGTGCTGTTGTCTTCATCACTAGAGACCTCCACAGTGTCATTGTCATTAGAGCCTTCACTATCGACAAGATCATCAAAATCGCCAATGGCTTGATACCCAATCTCAAACCCCTTCGAGGATTCTTCCGGATCACTGTGAAATGTCACAAAGACTTCAGACGTTGTGGACGTGAATGCTGGTGGTGGGGTCTTGCCACAGTACTGTCCAACTTTTGGTGACTTTGCGTCTGGACCATCGTATAACACCAGATAGTCATATCTGAAAGACAACAAAGAAGAGATAAATTCATGTGCCAAATTGTCACATTAATAGTAAACCCAGTGAGGTTTGCGGGCACACCATGTACATGAAACTCTCTCTATGAGTTGTGGTGGTTCTGAAAAGAAACTAATGGTTAAGAACCACCACAATTCAGAGAGTTTTATGTACATGGTGTCTACGCAAACCTCACTAGATTGTATTCCCATCATGCAAAGTTTCAAATCCTGTTTGTCACGTACTTGAAAATTAGTGATGGGGTGGTATTGATGGTTGATGTTTGCTGATGAAATCCAAGTACAGGTTTCATGCCTTTATCACACAGCAAATGTTTTCCAAGATATACCATTGACCTGACTAGGATCTCTAAGAGAAGGACTTGGGCCAATGTTCACACAAGAACTATTTGTCAACCAGCGGTTGATATCAACTGGTATTCATGCTCAATAACATATGTTGGGCAAAATCGGCTTCTTGTCAACAAGGTAGGCCTCTAGTCATTGCGCAAAATTGGCCATTGTGGTGGATATTGTTATCAATAATGAAAACAACTGTAACAAAAACATTGCTGTTGATACTGAAAAAAATAAAAACAGTACTGATAGATCCGAAAAGTAAAATAAATACAAAATACTGTATTGAGCAAAAACAAATATCATTTCCTGCCTGCTTTGCTTAGCAGAGGAGACCAAGTACAGTTTTTTTTATTAATAAACAATTTTTTATTTTTTAAATTTTTTTTAAAGAGTTAAACTTTTTTTTTAATGAGATTAGTTTTCATCTAAAGTTCACTGATATAAAGGTCATACTGCTGGCACCATGATATTTCTGTCTGAAATAATGTCAACGTCAAAAACCACCATCTCCAGGCCTCACATAGTGGATGTGAATAAATTTACTCAGCCTTGCTACCATGGGCAGCGTGTTGAATCGATATCACTTGTCACTAACCCCTGGAAGGGACTTAAAAACAACGCGAACTGCCAAAAAATGACTGGTCATGACTGGATTTTGGGCAATGTCCGGATTTTGGGCAATTTCCGGAATTTGTGCATGTCCTGAATTTGGGCAAGTTGACCGAGGCGTCAGGGCCACATTCAATGAATCCCTCTGGCGTTATTGGGACCATGGGTGTGATCGAGGACAAGTTAATGGGAGGAAAATACTTTTTAAAAAGATGAAATCATAACAGTGCTGGACGTATATTGTCTTAAAAAGCTCAAAATAAAATCATCTTCCGAACTTTTCACGAAATTTGAACGGAGTAGTCATTTGAAATTTTGATTTTTTGAGTATTTACCTGTGATAGTAAATCATTGTGTTAAGTGTTTCCCCCCTTTGGCCATTGAAAGCTGTCTTCAATCATCTTTTAGTAAGATTATCCCGATAGTTCACAAACCATAGCATTTTGGAAAAATATTGTGAGACGTCAAACGTCAACGAATCTCCGCCTCACACACGTGTGTCGCACACTCATTGCAAGCATGTGATCTCGAAGTTAGTTCCAGTTCATAGTTCAATGCGTTAAAATATCTCCAGCCATAAAACACAATAAACGTATCGAAGAAACGGCGCTTTTGCCTCTGGTGCTTACTGATGACTGGTATAAAATGTATACCGATTCGCGCGCATCCAAAACATCGTGCGTTGCTGTCAGTAGACTTTTCAATGTCTCCACACAAGTCCCTGCAGCAGCAGTAAACATCAAGAGTTATGGTCAAACCGTACCGTAAATGAAGCCGGGAATGAGAGAAGTCTACACATATCCATTGATCTAGCTGCACGCCATGCACTACATGGAACAACAAATCAACCCATATTGGGCCGGCCGCCGCCGCGCGGCAATTCTTTACGACCGGGACTATTGGTAAATGGGTAAACCATACATTATTTCTGATCTGACCAAGAAGAGGGATTGGCGAAAACCAAATGTATACCTCCTACAACTAACCCCCTTGAATTTCATATCAAATTCACACTGAACTGGAAGACTACAAATTTGAAAGGGAAAAAACCGGAATTCTGATTTAAACCGGAAGATTCTCATGCCTGCAAGTGTCACGACCAGGACTCGAACCCACACTCTGCTGATCAGAAACACCAGAGTTTGAGTCCGGTGCTCTTATTCGCTCGGCCTTGACACGACAACTGCATTTGGGTTAAGGATATATTCACATGGTTCCTTTCTAATCCCAACAAAATATAAAAGTCTTCACCTGTCCATTGGTCTGCATGTTGAGAAACACCGGTCCTGAACCGCGTAGCGATACAAAGCCAATGTTCATCTCACCCTGACAGGTGATGTCCTCATTCAAGAGGAAGTTCTGGTTGATCCACATCAAGACCTGGACAACAAAGAGAAATAAACAGGATCTGAAATATTTATTCATTTGGAGACCATGGGCAAATTTCATAGAGCTGCTTAAGCAGACAATGGTGCTTAAAGTGAGGGTATACCTTTGGTTATTTCTCCAAATATTAATAACCGTAAAAACTTACTTGGTAAGAAGCACTGCAGCTGTTGATAATGTATAATATTTTGAGAAACAATTCTCCTTGAAAGGAATGTGGTTTTAAAGAGAGGGATTCAAAAGAAATTTTGGTCTGAGAAACGTTTCTGCATGCAATGTTTCTCAGATTGTGTTTTCCAATTACGGAATATTCTTCCTGCAAGAACATAGCCTCCAGATTTTCGGATATACATCTAATAAATCTATCACCTTTTGAAATGAAATTTAAACAATCGAGCGGTTCAAAAAACCAGAGGTATACTTTGGCTAAACAGTGGCCCCAAGGTCAAATTTAGTTTTGTGATGCACTCATTTTAGACCAATAGACAGAGTCCTCATGTAAGTGGGGAAAAATTACAAGTCTCTAACCTCACGTTTAAAATGGTGAAAAATGTCATTTATTTGATACTCTTTCAGAGCGAAATTTGAAATATGTTGTCATCGGACATAAAAAACAAATGGCTCCGCACATTCCAAAAGGGACTTTTCGCGCCAGTCAAAAGGTCAAATTCAATACCGTTTTGATTGGATATCATCAAAATTCAGAAATGAACTAAAAATTATCTGTACAAAAAATGTACAGACTATATGTTCGAAATGTGACGTCATCGAACATGTTTGGATTTGGACAAAAATTGCACTGAACACGTTTGGTAATTGTCAAAGACCAGTGTTCTCACTTGGTGTATCCCAACATATGCATAAAATAACAAGCCTGTTAAAATTTGGGCTCAATTGGTCATCGAAGTTGCAAGAAAATTATGAAAGAAAAAACATCCTTGTTGTACAATTGTGTGCTCTAAAATAGGAATAAAAACTTCTTGCAAGAAGTTTTTATTATTTTAGTGAGAAATTACCTCTTTCTCAAAAACTACGTTACTTCAGAGGGAGTCATTTCCTACAATGTTTTATACTACCAACAGCTCTCCGTTGCTTGCTACCAAGTAAGTTTTTATGCTAATATTTGTTTTGAGTCACTACCAAACGTGTACGATACCTTTAAAGTGACGTTATTTTTCAAGAATTTATTTGAAAGAAAACCTTGACATTTTTCATAAAAAAGTGAAAGAATTTCAGGTAGACCATGACGTGATTTTCCCATTAAACATTCTGAGCCCTTTTCATACCAAGATTTCAGTTGATATACATGTATGGAAGTTTTTTTTAAGGTTTTTTTTTTAATGAGAGATCGCCAGTCATGAGTACTGGCTTGCGCGCTTGGTAAACAGCAAAAATAGCATCTGGCACGTGATGGTGAATGGACCAGTGAGAATTTGCCTCTCGATCATATGTATGAGGTACAGTAATAATAGTTACACCCTATTAATGGGTCTGTATACGTTTGGTAATGACTCTGAAAATTAAGGGCAATAAAAACTTACTTGGTAAGCAGTACAGCATCTTTGGATAGTACAGTCGACTCCCGCTATAACGAGGTCCGCCGGACTGGCCCATTTTCCTCGTATTATCCGAACCTCGTCTTAAACGCAGCGCGCTAAATATAGATACACACGTCATCATTGTGCATGCACACAACACGTGTACGTGCATATACACTTGTGCTAGCCTGCACGGAGCTGTTTGCTTACCAGAACAGCTATTACGAGCATCCTATACACAAGAATATCATTACTAAATGTCTTTTATTGAGTGATTAATCATGGAAATTTAATATTTTGTACAATTTATGATAACAATATAGCAAAGAGATATCAACTTGCCGTTCAGCGACAGCGGATTCTGTACCGTAGCGCATGGTATGAACATGATGCATGCACTGAACGTTCATTTTCGTTGGTGATCGACATGAAGTATATGATAACAGCATGTCAAGCGTGGGACACCAGCGAGATGTTTCTGGAGTGGACATGCACATGGACTTGCTTCAGTTACTTTGCAGTTTCCTTTTTTAATATTGTTTCATTTTTCAATAAAGATAATGTGTTGTGATTTCTCTTTTTAAATGTTATTATTGAATTAATAAAATCTGTGCGTATCCGTGTCTTTTAAAATAATTTCTTTTTAATTGTTATTCTTGAATTAATAAAATCTTTTAATTGAAAAAAAGGCTCCACTAAAAAAAAACCTAGAACAGCGGTTATGTTTTTGAAGTTTTGCATGGATGATACGAGCAAGGATTAATAATTAAAACCCCCCAAATACTGCCGAGTGCGTTCGCCGACATGAATTTATTAAATAAGCGGCATGTGTTTGAAATTGAGAAGGATTGTCAGGGACTAACCTTTGGTGGTTTTGAGCCACGCGCGTGATTTAAGCCCTCTATTGTCTGCTTGGGTAAACCAGTCCGTTGAATAGACTGGTGGCACTCTACGAGCACCATGCAATTATCACCTCTATTGTATTCGGGGTTTAAGGGCTTCATGTCATTTCTCAACCTTGACGAAGGTAAGCGTTTCTTACACAATTATTCCGGGTCTCGCTACAAACGTCTGAAAACAATACATTTTGTCCCAGGGGACCGCAAAATTACCTTGTATTATCCGTGTTCTCGCTACTACCGTGCTTGTATAATCCATTTTTAAATGCATTGAAACACGCACGGGGCAGTTCGGGACCGGCAAAAAACCTCGTATTAACCGGAACCTCGTAACATGCGAGCTCGTATTAACGGGAGTCGAGTGTATAATGCATTTTGAGAAACTTTTCAATTCAAAGTACTGCGATTATGGAAAAAGATATCACTTTTTATCCCCCAAAATTTGAATCTGAGAAGCTTTACTGCAGTAACGTTTCTCAGATATTGTATTCCAAATGCAGATTATTCTTCCTGCGTGGACATAACCGCTCCAGATTTTCAGCAATATCTCAAAAACTTACCACCTTTTGAAATGAAATTTTCACAGGTTAGTTTTATGGTATGTATCTACAACTATATAGGATTGAAACAAACAGTGGGTTCCAATTACCAAACGTATACAATCCCTTTAAGGAAGGACTCCTACCTGGATTTGCCTCCAACGAACGCCTTGATGTGAAGATCAACAGGTACATCTTTGGGAGGAATAACTTGGACTTTGACAGAGTTGCTTAGGTTCTGAGCATTTGGATGACTGTTGGTGAGATGTTTGAAGAAACGAATGAAAAGTTTACTCAGGCTGTCAGCTCCTTCAATTTTTTTTATTCTCAAGTCAGGTTTGAAACCAATTAAGAACACAAACAAAGACAGCGCTCACGTGGTGCTCAAGAAATGCTTTGAATCAAGACAAATCATTTGTGACAACCTTTTAAATGTGATTCAGCTTTCACAAGAACCATAGTCTATTAAAGCGACAGCTTCAACGAATACTCAAAAACAAACATTACCTTCAAATCACAACCTACACAGTCATCAATATTCCAGCACGCAATAATAGCACCCCGCACTAATGAAATTTTTGCTCAAAATACCCGGTTGTCAGACAAACATTCCACCACTTACACGATCACCGCATCATCGACACGCCAAGTTGCACTAGTAGAAGAGTAGTATACGCAATTAAACATGAAACTTGGACATGTACACGCGCAAATGTTAGTAAAATTTTGCCAGTTTGTCAGAGATCCGGGCACTTAGCTTATATTTTTAGCATAAGTGCTGAGTGCTAAAAAATAAAACACCCACTCATCAGTAGGTGAAACTAATTGTCCTACAGCTTAAGTCGACAGTAAAACACATAAAAAATGACACTTATTGATTGAACTATTGAACTATTGATTCAAATGTTCAAGTCTGCCAAGTAATAATTTTTATGTTACTGGTAATTGTGGGGGAATGGAAAAAACCGATAAATTGAACAGCAAGTATGTAGGTTGACCATGGAGCCTATAGACCCATTGCATATGATGTCACACTCTCAAAAAGGAGGCAGATCATTGGACGATAGCTGTTCTCTGTGCGTAAAAACGTGTGCGTAACCTCAGCATATCTGTAGCGTTTCACATTATGCAAGGGGGATCTATTGATTTCTATAGACCCCGGAACGCGCCTCCGACAATGCGCGTCATTTTGGGTGTCAAAACTCTCTTTTGTGCATGTTTGTACACGATTTTGACACCCAAAATGGCGGACAGGATAGGCGCATGTGAGTACGCTGCACGTTGTGCAAGGGGTCTATAGAATTTGGTAAGCAGTATCAATTTGTTATTCTTTACTCCCATTATGGGATAACCAGGGCCCTTTTTGAAACCACAGGTTCGGCTTCGGCTCAGGACCCCCGTACCGAAAGCACACACGCAAGAAAAAACAGTTTTACCCTTATGAACGACCAAAATAATCACAAAGATAAGCATTCAAGTATATTCTACGAAATTATTTGAAAACATGAGAATAAGGCCGGGATTCGGCCGATTCTGAACTTCTACAAAGAAAACAGTGTGAGTGGGTTTTACCTAGAAAAAGATTCTGGTCCGCAGAACCAGAATAAGCCTTGTTTTGATGCTAATTTTATAATTCGCTTCAACTTAAGGAGTCATTTTGTAATATTCTTTTTTCTACCATTAATTATCAGAAAGAATTTTCACACGTGGTGACTTTTCTTTTGATACATCTGTTTTTTGCCTGGGTGGTTTTCCACCTTCCATGTTGCATTATTAGATCTTCTGGGGTCGATTTCACAAAACTCTTCCTAACTTAGGACTAGTCCTAGGCAATGCTAAGAGATAGGACTAGTCTTAAGTTAGGACCAGTAACTGTTCTTAACTTAAGACCAGTCCTATCTCTTAGCATTGCCTAGGACTAGTCCTAAGTTAGAAAGAGTTTTGTGAAATCGACCCCAGGTACTCCTCTATTTGCTGAATGCGTTGCTTCCCGAACTGACAGACCCTTAGCCGGAGCCTAAGCCCAAGCTGTCGGTTTCGAAAGGACCTCAAAAGATTTTCCACAGTGTGTCTGTCCCCAATAGAGTCAAGATGTCTGTTTGGTGTATCAAGGTCGAGCGGATAAAAAAAACGGACTCAAGCTCTGGTGTTTCTGATCAGCAGCGTGTGGGTTCGAGTCCCAGTCGTGACACTTGGTGTCCTTAAGCAAGACACTTAACCATTATTCCTGCGTCCTTCGGATGGGACGTAAAGCCGCAGGTACTGTGTGTTGTGTAATGCACGTAAAAGAACCCAGTGCACTTATCGTAAAGAGAAGGGGTTCGCCCCGGTGTTCCTGGTTTGATCGGCAGCATATTGCGCCACAGCACCTTGAAAACCATTACATGGTGCTATAAAGGAAAAAGGTCACATACTTCAAAACGTAGCTCCGCATACCTTGCAGGAAAAAATACTGAGCGCTTTGATACGCCCCTCGGGGTGTGATAAAGCACTATATAAGAACCCAGTAGTAGTGTTTGACTTACACAACATGGCTCTCTCCTTCAAAGATTCCTTCAGCAAAGATCAGGATGGCTCTGACAACTGTATCATTAGTTGTAGACACGGAGAGCTCAACGTGGGGCTGAAACAGAAAGAATCATGTATATTTGGCTATCTACTTTGCTGTGTAGATTTTTGTTCTTTGAGAACTGTCTTGCTATATTCTACTGCCGCGGAGTAGATTTTCAGTATTCGGGAGACTACCAGGTTCTGAAAAGAACTGTCCTGCTTCTTAACTACTACCTGGGCGGAAGGTAGGAAATCCGTTGAGACTACTATTTTCGCTTAGTGGATCGGGGGGACTTCTCGTTATTGACTTCACTGCAGCGGAGTGAGTTCTTAATTGGTCTCAATGTTTCGACTAGCTTGCCCTAGTCATCGTCAGGAGACTGGAGAAAGAATCATGCAAGTTAACATCGACACAATCAACCATGATGGGATGGATCGGGATTTTAAGGTCCATAAACTTCAGCCTTTTATAGGTGGGACAACGGTACCCAATAGAGGTTTTCTTCAGAATTATAGAAAACATGTCAACATGAAAAAGATTTGAAAATGCAAGACCTGGACATGACCTTTATTGTGACCTTTTTGATTGAGTGCGAGTAGGTCAAATCTTGCGGCCATTTTTCAGCCGATATGGGCATTTTGAATCAAGCCGCTTCCTGCCGCTACGGTCCCCAAAGGGTTAATATAATTACAGAGTACAGAGTTGAATATGAGTAAAGTTAACTCACAGGTTTGCTAGTATCTCCTGCAGTCACCATGAGAGATGTCTGTAGCTGTGTATTAGCTGGAATGATCCCCATCTGAGCCTTGTCTAGCTCACCCATCCCTGATGGCCGCTGGGTCTGGCCCGCCTTCAAATCAAGCAATATATAATAATAATATTCATTATAATAATAATAATATGAGATCAATTATTATGATAATATGGGGGGTTAATCATCATAACACGCAGCTTAGAAGCTGAATTGCGAAGGATGTGGCTACATAGTGCTGGATCCGCAAGCATGTAATGGCGTCTTCAGCAGCCAGCCACATCAACCCATATATGACCATGGAGCACAGCAAGTGATCAAAAGTGTTTGATTTTCCATGGGCTGGGGGGAGGGGGGGCCGAGGACCTGGAGAAAAACCCTCGTGGCACAGGAGAGAACCAACGCACAACTCTACTCACATACGCCCTTAGTCGGGAATCAAACCTGGGCCAAAGTGGTGAGAGACGAGTGCCTTACGCACTAGCCATCCATGCTACCCTAGATCAGCATTAACATGATGTAAAGGGCATTTAGGATTGTAAGGGGCAAAATCTCACATCAAAATGTAAGCATTACTTGCAAAGTTAATGCTTTACAATGTCAGTTCTCAAGAGTGTTGTTAGAACCTGTGAGTGAGCTTTTCAAGCTACCAATTACACTTCTTCACTGGCACATATTACAAAAATAATTTAAAAATACAGGAATAAATAGATTTTTAATTTTGTTTTGATGTAGTAAAAACAATAACATACAGTAAATTAAGAATGTTAAAAAAGTTACAACAAATCGAGTGGCAAGATGGAACAGGTGACCAGCCCCTCTACAGAGCCATCCAACCGTAGTTTAAGGGGGGAAGGGTTTGGGGAAGGGGAAAGGGGAAGGGGAAAGAGGGAGAGGAGGAACAAAAAGAAGGACCCTCAATACCAGATTACCTTGGCATTCTCTTCGTAGTTTTTAAGCTCCAGCAGAAGGTTCTGTTTCCTCTGGCTCAGATCTCTGATGGTCTCTTGCTCTATGTTGGTATCCATCAGGTTACCCTTCAGCTCTTGAGAGGCGGGTAAGTAGCCACGTACTGATAATAACATAGAAAATCAAAAACCAAAAGAGAATAGCATCAGGGTTCTCCCAAGGGTTTTTTCAAAACTGTGGGGCATTCTTGAACCAAATTTTGGGAACTTGGCCGAAGTACGCTGAATTGAAATGAGGTCCTCGGAATGTTTTTTCCACTTGGTGTTTATCTTTGGTTTTAAAAGCCCTACTGTGCAATCTGGGGCATTCTAAATGCTTTCTTTATGATTTTTGTTAATTTACTCTGAAGTCTCCTACCCCCCCCCCCCAAACAAAATTTTGTTTTTGGTTTTTTTAAAGTGTACTGGGTTCTTTAACGTGCATTTACCGCTGCATACTTAGGTATAAAGTGCTTATCACACATCGGTGTAGGGTTTTTAAACAAATAAATCAATAATATTAATAAAAATATTCTTCATCCCAATGTAACTGTTAAATCTATTCAATGTAATAGTATACAACTTTATGACTAGCCCGTTGGGCTACTTAAAGCCGTGTTCACATTGGATTGATGTTTTACCGAGACCGTGGTTAACATTCCAATAGGTGAAACTTACCAGCGTCCAAACTTGGATTAATGACGTTGGTAAACTATTACTGACATGACCGGTAAAACTAACAGACTAACTTAAGACAGACACAAGAGGGCGCTTTCGCAGTGACCTTTGACCGGGGTGCATGACAGCGGGTCGGGTAAGTTACCTGAGAGGAAAACTTCCTGGGCTGTTCGCATTGGACTTAAAATGGTAAAAGGTATTGTACACGTTTGGTAATGACTCAAAACAAATATTAGCATAAAAACTTACTTGGTCACAAGCAACGGAGAGCTGTTGATAGTATAAAACATTGAGAAACGACTCCCTCTGAAGTAACGTAGTTTTTGAGAAAGAGGTAATTTCTCACTAAAATAATAAAAACTTCTTGCAAGAAGTTTTTATTCCTATCTGAAAGCACACAAATTTGCACAACAAGGGTGTTTTTTCTTTCATCATTTTCTTGCAATTTCGATGACCAATTGAGCCCAAATTTTCACAGGCTTGTTATTTTATGCATATGTTGGGATACACCAAGTGAGAACACTGGTCTTTGACAATTTCCAAAAGTGTTCAGTGCCTTTAAGTTACCCATTTGCTTGGTTAGTTTACTCAAAATAAGTCCAGTGCGAACACGGCTTAAGAAACAAGATTGACAAGACCACAACTCTCCTGACTAGTGTTTGTTTGCACACCATTCCTAATGACTAAGACCAGCCCTATAAGAAGGCTGTGATGCTGGAAACCTCTCTGGATTGTATTCCCACCGTGTAAAGTTTTTCAAATTCTACTGATAAGGACTCTGTCTCACCTTCTCCTTCCACGGAGCAGCAGATGAGTTCATTGTGTCCGTCCATTCTATAGTCTCCTTCGACAATACCGGCGACTGATGAGGATAGGTTATCTTTGAATATCACCTCCCCAGTGCGATCACTACAGGCATCCACCTGGTAACACCAGACAGGAGAACAATAATTCAAACCAAGTTCAAATCAAACTAATTTCAATTTCTTTTTGATATGGCCATCTTTGTATAATTTCTACAGAGGTCTGCCTCACAATGATTTTGAAACATTGACTGTTGGTACATTACCTCCAAAATTGCACTTACTACAAATGACCACGGCCCAATTTCATAGAGCTGCTTAAAGAGACACGTTGCCTTGGATCGGGCGAGTTGGTCTATGAAAAGCGTTTGTAACCGTAAAATGCATGTGGTTAGAAAAATGTTTTAAAAGTAGAATACAATGATCCACACAAATATGCCTCGAAATTGCGTGGTTTTCCTTTTACTTTGCGAACTAACACAGTCTACCATTTTGTGGAGTCAAAAATTTGGCTCGACAAAATGGTGTGCGTTACAAATGCTTTTCATAGACCAACTCGCCCGATCAAAGGCAACGTGTCCCTTTAAGCACAAAATAGCTAAGCCGAGCACAACAAAATTATGCTTAACAGCCAAAATACCTTGTCCCATGTACTGTCTGTTGACTGGTTTCCTGTTCATTTTTGCTGAGCAGACAATGTTTGAGCAATATTTTCAGCTCAATGAAATTGGGCCCAGCAAGCGACCATATAAAGCGTACATGATGGTCCATGTCATTTAAATTGCAGGCCTGTGAAGTTAAAAGAAGGCCACAGAGGCCATGGCCTCTGTTGCCCTGGTCTTGGCCTTGGTGCCCCCTCAAATGTTTCGCATAGACTTTAAGATTTTTTCAATGGAAGTGCCCTTTGCAAAATAAAAATGGCCTTGCCCTCTCAAAGATAACTTTCCTGGCCTTAAATCGGCACAAAGCTACAAGTCCCATTGTGATGCTGTAAAATGACCTATCATGGATAAGTAGGAACGTACTTAGCAGCAGATTCATTCAAACTGCACTTTGAATGCCACATGGCATATTCATCATTATTATTTGTCAAATGCCACACGCAAAGATCCTTGTCATTTGATTGGTGGAACACGCGTCTTGTGTCATCCTTTATTTTGCCATGTATGAGCACCTTATTGGTGGATACAAGCGCTATATAAGACGCCACTATTATATAATTAATGTTGAAAGAACTCTGAAATGCTTTTATTGACAGCTCTAAAAATAGCCATAACTCTTTACCTTGCCATTACTCCAGCCTGTGATTAACTCTGGTACCCCGTATCCATTCAGGTCAAAACTATGAATACTAACAGCCTGGTTCTTGGACTGTATAGAAAGTGAAATCACAGAGATCAAAGTGGTCAATTTCATTTCATCTTATAATAATAATGATAATAAATAATAATAACAATAAATTTATTTCTATAGCACTTATATCCTGTGCTCATGGCGCTTTACAAATATACCAAGAGGCCTAAATAAAGTCTGTTCTTGAACTAGATAGTGATGCGGCCAAGTGCACTGTACTCAAGTTCTGTCTTTCACAGCATGTGGGTTCGAATCCTGGCCTAGCCGGTTTAGATGCTTGCTTGTGTCCTCAAGCAAGATAATCAACTGTATAATCATTTGTTTATTGGATGGGATGTTAAAGGGATTGTATACGTTTGGTAATTGGAACCCACTGTTTGTTTCAATCCTATTTGGTTGTAGATATATACCAAAAAACTGACCTTTGAAAATTTCATTTCAGAAGGTGGTAGCGTTTTTGAAATATTGCCGAAAATCTGGAGCGGTTATGTCCACGCGGGAAGAATAATCTGCAATTGGAATACACTATCTGAGAAACGTTACTGCAGTAACGCTTCTCAGATTCAAATTGTGGGAGATAAAAAGTGATATCTATTTCCATAACCGCAGTACTTTGAAGAGAAAAGTTTCTCAAAATCATCATACTATTCAAGGCTGCTGTACTTCTTACCAAGTAAGTTTTTATTGCCATTAATTTTCAGAGTCGTTACCAAACGTATACAGACCCTTTAAACTGTAGGTACCGTGTACTAGAATGGGCTCAGGAGATGTGTTTCTGGTTCATGGCAAGCGTCCCCAGAATAGGGATGAAACTTGATGAATGTGAAAATTCCTGAAAAAATAGCTTGGGTACCTAGATTCCAGCTTATTCTAGACCAGGAGGTTTACAGACTCTATGCTATCACCAGAAATACAAAACAATGTGGACTATTTCTTTCTTCCTTTGGTGACTGCTTTGCTTCTTTCCAGAAAATTTGAAGGCTCAATGAAATTTTGAGAAATTCATGATAACAGGAAACATTCCTGAGATATCACGTGCCTGTAAAAGCTTTGTCAGACTTCACACTTAAAGTGATTTTAAGTTCCCTTCGGAGGTTTCTGTACCAAAAAAGTAATAATAAAATAATTAAAGCAAAGGTGGTTTCGGCGTATGTCCAAAACTCCCCAAAACAGACCACCCACCTTGTTTCTCCAATAGCGTGAGTTGTTCTCGTACACGCCAACTGTTCCATTTGCCAAAGCATAACCAAAACGGTTGTTTGCCATTGCACATAATGCTGAAATTGCCTGGAAACAATTTCACAAACCAATGGCAGATAAGTAACAAAATACAACGGCAGAAATAACATATAATGACTTTTAACATGCATTGGCTGAAGGTATAAATTGGTATTTAATTAAAATGGATACATAGTTTACGGTTGATGACAACATGTTTTTGAATGTTTCAAAACACATGCATGTATTGGAGTTGCTTTCATGTGGATTTTGTCATATAACAACAAATACAAAAGTAACAATTTTCCGATGATGAAAAGTGGATTACTTTTTTAGACATAACTTTCAAAGGGTAAACTTGCCATACAATCCTAATTGCCATCAGCAATAAGTCAAATATATGTGTCTCCTCGTGAAACCTCAAAAGTGAGATGGCCTACTTATACACCTGTCAATAATTTATCATTTTAAGATATAAGGCTCTTCGTGAAAATAGTGATGATGTGGAATGGCAGTAGGTGTGTCGTGGGCGTGTCGTGGCCGAGCGGATAAGAACACCGAACTCAAGCTCCTTCAAGAAATGTACGTTCTAAATCAAAGGCCCTTCTCACCACTTCCACCCCATTATAAATTCTTACAGAGCTCGCTCATTCCAAGTAGCTGCAGCTGAACCGTAAAATGGCACACCTGAGTTTGTTAAGGAGGCAGTCATGGTTGAGCAATTCAAAAATTGCCTTAAAGGGTCATCTATGAACTGTTTATCAGTAAGTGTTCTTCCGTTGGTATTTTATTTTGTAACTTGTTGTTTTCTCTATTCCTATAAGCACATAGGGACAAATACGGTTTATTATTATTATTAAATATAACCAACCTCTGTTTCTGTCATTTCGGCCATAATTTCATCTTTCTTGAAGACGCGGATGTCAAAATCTTCAGATCCCACGATGAGCTCTTGCTCTCCATCATTGGTGACATCACACAGGACGAGGGAACATACATTGTCTCCAGTCACCTTAAGACAATAGAGAGAAACAGATGGCATAAGTTCGAGCGGTCTAGCGCACCGAATTCAAGTTGTGGTGGCCGAGTCATCACAGTGTGGGTTCGAATCTCGGTCCCGGCACTTGTGTCCTTGAGCAAGACACTTAACTATAATTGCTCCTTGGCGTTTATATCCTGACTTATGGATCCTGCCAAGTAACGAAGTAGAAGTAGAAGTTACACAATGCCCCAATGAACAATACCTTGAACCTGAAAAATTTCTAGCTGATCAGTGATAAACTTTTTCAAAATACATCCCAGTGGTGCCTTAGTAATAACAAATAATGGAGTCTGGTGAATATCTTTTAATTCTGTTGAGTATCACAATACAGGCCTACTTACCCACAAGACAAGTGAGACAAATTCAATTCTGGTCAGTAAACATTTTGAGGCACAAGCCCTGCGGTCTGGTTGAATTTTACCCCAAATTCAAGCCCTGCTGGCATTTTGAGCACCTTCTCATTAGGCAGATATTTTGATTGTTGCAATCAAACTAAGCAACAGTGAATTTTGGGTGAAGCTTTCAGATGTAACTTATCAACTTTTTGTTTATGATTACTAATCCTGCACTTTGGCTTTGAACTGGAATTGTTAATTCACATTTTGTCATGTTTGTAGACAGAGTTTTTAAGAAAACCTTGCCATAACTGCCAAACCAAAGTTTTCCTGAACCAATGAAAACAGAAACTTACGGTCCAGAAGAGGTCATTTCCCTCGCTATCAAAGCCTTGCAGTGAACAGTTACCCCCAATGATGGCCAAGGGTGCCTCAATGTCTCCTAATTGACCAACGGCGATTGCATTCACACCATCTGGAGCCTGAACAAGCCAAAGTCATAAACAAAAGGAAATAACAAACAAACAAATATATTTAAAAAAATAAATTAAAAAGTCAAAAACCATCATCAGCAATTTTTTATAACCTTATTTTTTTATTTAATTTTTTCTGTCACACTGATCATAATTTTGTTTGGTAAATTATAGGTTTCTGAGTGCTTTGGACTACCTTCATTAGAAATAATTGAATAAAGGAATTTGTTATTTATCAAACCTAAAAATACATTTTGAACTACATGTAACTCACAGGCCATGTACAAGCAAAGTGAGAGCCAATACCATTCAAAAACTTAAATGAGAAACGTGTAATAATTCAGTATATTGTGACGGAAACTGCCTCGCGTTTTATGATTAATTATTGAGTTGTTGAGACAATTTAAATTCTATCTCCTATTTATAATGTCTTGCTAATTTACAATTATTATGATCTAACTTCAGCTAAATTAAGTGTTCACACATTTGGTTGTGTGTATTGGACGGTGCGTTCGCGTGCGCGTTTGCACACGGTTACAAATTGTAAGCGCGCAGGCTACCAAATGGGTTTACATTTATGTTCTTAATGTTTACAAGTTAACCAATCAGTTCTCTGGCTTAGGCAAGCTGCGTGCAGCGCGCATTTCAACTAGGCTATATAAACAGCGTTCTAGCCAGGCATTAAATAGCGTGCCGGGCCGACACGCTATCGAAAAATAACGACACGCTATTTTTCCTCCGATATGCTATCGATACGCTTTAAAAATATTAACTGATTTCTTTTTTTTAAAACATTTTCTCTGTGTTAAAATTGTGGATCAACATTTTTTTTAAAATATTGTAACAAACATTGTTGCAGCGCGATGCCATACGTCACAAGTCAGCTTACCAAATCACGCCGTCGTCGTCACCAACACCGCAAAACGATTACGATCGTTGTGTGTAAGCAAGCAAGTTGCCCAACTCGACATGTACATAATTATATCTACATGTACACGCAACCTCACACACCCCCACACGCGATACATCTTGGCCAGAACAGATAACGCACGGCAGATCTTCAGTAGCTAGTCTAGTCACACATGGCCATGTGGGTACAAGTTGGCTGCATGTCGTGAATCAGGTTACCACTGAATATTGGCCAAGCACCAGTCAAAATCTGGGGGTTTTTTTCATGACGGGTTGGTTTGAGCATTTTGTTCTACCGAGATGTGTGGCCCAATTTAAAAATAATAAAACACCAAAACAAAATTAAAATTAGTACTCTGAGTCTGTGTGTTTATTTAGTAACTGATTAACACTCTCATTTTGTAAAACCATCTCTGTAATTATTATATAGGGTTTTAATGGATGGATGGTTTTTGGGAAATATGGAGGAATGCCGTCTAGGCAACATGCTTCGTCTGCTCAAAACCATTTTTGCATGAATTTAAATATTTATGAGAGACATTGTTTGGCATAACGGGAAAACCACGGAGAAACGGTTTAAAGACAACTGTCTGAAAAATTGCATGGTTTGGCTAACTAGAGAACGTCAACAGTCGAAGATCGAAGATGAGTTCTAAATTAACAAGTTGGTTTAAGCCAGTCAAAGACCACACCGAGGAACAGCCTGCTGCTGAGGAAGCCGATCAATTTTCATCGGCTCAAGGCTTTGGTTTTGTTGATAAGAGCCATACCCCACCCCGGAATCGTTACATTTTGGTGGCAGTGGTGGGATCTCAAAGACTGGTGAAATAATGAAAAGAGAATAAAGAAAAGAGAATTAAAGAGTTTAAAGGTGACGAAAAGAGGCATTGATAAAGATGGAAAGTCCAGTACAAGAGATCCAGAACGAATCCTTATTAGGTGAAGCTTCAGGGGAAGATGAAAATAATATTTCCACGGCAAGTTCTAGTGATGAAATAAAGATTACAGAGAGCGGTGATTCAAGACTATCAGAGTCAACTTCAATTGATAATTCTCCGGAAAACAAAGTAATCAAACAGGGACAAGCGGTTCTAGACAAAATGAGGGCAGAATGTGAAATCCTTCAGAGAGAGTTGGATTGCGCAAATGAAGAAAGAGAAACAAGCAAAAGAATACAGAGCACAGTTGCAAGGCCCAACCAAGAAAACAAGAAACCAAGAAAACAGAGGTTGTGATGCAAAAATAAAGATAAAGCCTACAAGCTATGATGGATCTAGTTGTTGGAACGACTATGCTGTTCAATTTGAAATGCTTTTTGAAATGAATGGCTGGGGTGATAAAGTAAAGGCTATGTATCTCGCAGTCAATTTAAGAGGTTCAGCACAGTGCGTTTTGGGTGACTTGGATGATGACAGTCGTCATAACCAGATAGAATTATTTTGAGTACAGTTAAAGAACAGACAGCAGAAGAGGGAAGAAACATTGCCTGAGTTGGCTCAAGCAATTAGACGACTCACGCGGCTTGCGTATCCATCAGCTACGTACGTTTTACAGGAAAATTTATCTCAAGAGCATTTTATCGATGCTCTGCCTGATGAGATAAGATGGCGAGTGTTCCAATCTAAACTAGAGACTCTGGCTGATGCTGTCCGCATAGCAGTAGAACTAGAGGCTTTCCAGGCGGCTGATCGCCAGCGTGGAGTAACTCCGAAAACGGCAAGAGTTGTCGTACCAGAGTAAGACAAAGAACCGGAGCCAAGTAAAGAAATGAAAGACATACAAGGTAAGATTCTCTCACTGTCTGATGAACTTGGCACTCTAACCAAGGCTATAAAGAATATGACCAGTGGGCATACAAAGGGTGCTGGGTTTACCCAGCCAGATATAGTGATGTCATCACCGGTATATGGTCAACGCAACCAAGCAAAGAACCAGTGCAAGAGAGGGCCCCCACATGTTGGAATTGCAATGAGTTGGGACATTTTGCACGTGAGTGTCCGCACCCAAAACAAAGTTCTTACAGATACAAAAATAACGTGGGCCAAGAAGAAATGCGGCAGGGAAACGGACAACAGCCAATTTCGAGGTCCAACAGTAAGAAAACAGTGTGACAAGATGGAGAAATACAGTACAGCACAAGAAATAAAGTACAGCATGAGAAAGCCCCGACAGCACAAAAGAACAAGTGAAAGTGCAAGACCAATATTGTTGACAGCGCACCTGTAGAGTTTGCTGGTCAACCGTTTTGTGGAATCGTCACGTCACAGGCTCAAGACCAAACAAGTGAAAGAAACAACGACGAGGAACAGTTTATAACGGAAGAAGAACTTAGAGGCGCACAAAGAAAAGACTTCAGTATATGCAAGATACTCCAATGGAAGGAAACTTCAGCCGAGCGACCATGGTGGGCTGATGTTTCACCTGAAAGTGCGGAAGTAAAGAGCTACTGGGCACAATGGGAAAGATTGCACATTCGGAACGGCGTCCTATGCTGACAATGGGAAACCGTATTGTAGCTGGCGATATCATCAAATGGCAGATTGTTCTTCCAAAGAGTTTAAGGAAGACTCTTGTAACAAGATTACATAGCGACAAAACACGTGGTCATCTTGGGCAAAACAAAACAAGGGGCAGAGTCAGAAGCAGGTATTACTGGAACAAATGGCAACGAGATGTGAATCTCATCGTCTCAACATGCGACAAGTGTGCATCAAGTAAGTCTCCAAACAAGACCCGGCCCAATGAAAACCTATAACGTAGGAGTACCCATGGAAAGAGTAGCTATGGATGTGTTAGGTCCACTACCCCAGACTGATCGAGACAACCGATATATTTTGGTTATAGGGGACTACTTTACAAAGTGGACCGAGGCCTATGCAAAACCGAATCAGGAAGCCGCTACCATAGCAACAGTTTTCGTTGAACAGTTCGTCTGCAGATATGGAGTCCCAATGCAGCTCCATACAGATCAAGGGAGGAACTTTCAGTCTCACCTTTTCAAAGAGATATATGCAATCTACTTGGCATTGATAAAACAAGAACATCAGTACTTCACCCTCAATCGGACGGGATGATTGAGAGGGCAAACAGAACTATTGAAGAAATGCTAGCCATGTTTGTAGACAGTAACCAGAGAGACTGGGACATCTATTTGCCATTATGTCATGATGGCTTATAGATCTGCCAATCACGAAACAACCGGCTACACACCCAATGAGATGATGATGGGGAGAGAGGCGACAATGCCGGTCGCTTTACTCATTGAGAGACTGAAGGATGACCTGCTCGTTACCAAGAATGTATGGAGCAAGTCCATCAATATGCGCGAGAACACCTTCAGATTGCAAGTGACAGACAGAAACGCAACTATGACCACAAAGTAGATCATGGGGGATACAGCAGAGGAGATATACTATGGATGTATAACCCTAAACGAAAACGAGGTCATTGTCCCAAGTTTCAATTACTGTGGGATGGACCATATGTGGTAACGACGTGTATGAGTGACGTCACCTATCGAATTCAGAAAGGAGCAAAGGGAAAGTCAAGAATTGTACACTACAACAGACTGAAACCTTATACTGGAGAGAATGCGCCAAAGTGGTATCAAGACACGACAAGGGCAAGAACTCCAGCAACGGTGAATGGAAGTGAAGATGGTACAGAACAACGACAAGATGCTCATGAAAGTCTAAATCAAGATAAAGAAACCATGGAGAAGACGGAAAAGACAGATGAACGTGAAAGTCTAAGTCAAGATAAAGAAGCCATGGAGACGAAGGAAGAGACAAATAGAGAGAAGTCTTTGCAGAGAAACCAGTTAGTCAAGAGTGAAGAAGATACTCTCGGGAAAGATGATGAGCAAATGGAACAAGAGAGTTCCGGGGCGCGTCGCAGTCACAGAGAGAGACGACCACCGGCGAGATACAGAGACAGATGGTAAAACAACGCGGATAATAAGCCAGAAGGAAGAGAATAATCAATGAGTTATTGCAAGAGAAAGGGGAATTACTAAGTTAAAAGTGGAAAAGCATTGAAAGAGATATCAAGACTTCAACGAGTTATTGGATGAGAAACACATATTTTGGGAAAGATAATTGGTCGCTGGCGAGGAACAAGTTTTCAAAGCCCGAGAGAAAGTGTCGCAGTCATCAATATAAAAGAAGTCAAAAGACGTTAGAATGCCTAACACATTCAATCTACGTACTGAACCTTTGGGTTAAGCTGGACGTGGTGAAACTACTCATGTTTACTATGTGCAATGCACGCACGGTGTGAGTGGAATTTATAATGGAGTTGCGCCCCCATACGTTATTTTGCGGAGAGACCGCAATGAAGAGTCCAGCATAGCTGAGTTGCAGTGTGAAATTATAAAGAAAACAGAGAGAACAGTGAAAAGTGAAGACAAACGAGTAAAAGAAGTACCCATTTAGGGATCATCTTCCAAAGAGATTAAATAAGAGGAAAGAGACATTCGCATGAATGAAATGGATGTTTGCATCACTATTGGCTTATTAAAGAAATTATTTATTGCCTAAAAATACAGAAAAAAAGAAGAAAAAAAGAAGAAGAAAAAAGGCTATTCTTAAAGGAGTTGAGTTAAATTGAGAACATTGATGCGAGAGCTATTAAAGCTATGGAAGCCCGGCAGACGAGAAAGCGCACAAAATTAGTAACGTCACGTAAAATTGGCAGCCAGTATGAAGGAGAAGATTTTCAGGGTGCACGCAGCTAGAGCATCATCCGATGCATGAGATGTGTATAAAAAAATGTTTGTGTAGCGCACAGTTGCAAGTTACACATCATTGATACAACATCGTACAATACAGTCAGCTAACGAGTATAGAAAGTTCTAGAAGAAGGATGGAAAAACGCCAGGAGGGACAGGGATCTGGCTGTGAAGAACGAAAGGAGAAGGCTGGTTGTTCCCAAACAACAAGGAAGACCGGACGTCAAAGGTGAAAGGGAAGAAAGAAAACAAGAAGTTGCGAGAAATTCTGGAAATGATGACACCATCTGTCATCGCACTACCTCCCCTGTCTCCGTTCTCGAGAACGCCATCACCACAGGCCGCCTCACCACAACCGGACCCTCATTCCCCACCAGCTGCTATCACGGTATCATCTCCCTTGATGCCCCATGCTCCAACAACTCCGGATCGAGAACTCTTTCCAGAGCTCAAGACATCTAAAGACACAGCCACATCCCATTCGCCTCCGACGACCCCACTGATGAGCCTAACGCTCCCGAAGAAGAGAGATCAACAGTCACAGAATGGTGCCAACAGCCCACGCACAGCCCCAGTGCCCCGCGTCCGTCATTACCCACCCAGGAGGCACAGTCACTACGCACTGGTCCGCCACGGTCAATCGCCGGCACAGAAGTTGAGATGGTGAGGATAGCTGCACAGAATCTTCGGAAGGTCAGGCACAATGAGCTACACCAGCTTGACCACGGGGTGATCTTCAGGCAGGTGGTGGAGTCTGCCCATTTTCCAGATGGGAAGATTTACTCGGTGCGGTTCAACGAATACCTCCTCCCGGCCAACGCAGCCTTCGGCAGGCCCCAATGGCAAGTGGGATATGCCCGCAGTTCGAGTGCCCCTACGCCGACCACAACGGAATCCACACACAAACAATGAACATTTTCTGAGTTTGAACACTGTTTTTATTTTGCCAGCCTGTCATTTCATTCCAAACTAACCTATGTGAAGGATTCCCTGCCATGGACTATGTAAGTAAGGTGGATTTATTGTTCTTTTCGGTGAGTTTTTGTGCCTAAAATCAAGGCTATGTTAACATTTGTTGCAAATACTAGTGTTAGTGTTAACGTAACGTAAAAAAAAAAATTGTGTTTAGTGTGTTTCGTTCAGATCCACACACTAACGCTAAACTTATGGAATATTTAGTAACACTATTACATGTGATTTGTACCCAAAAATGCATCTTTGATTGAGTTAGGATCTGGAATGGTAACGATGGTTTGAAAAAAGTAGCTTTCTTAATTTAATCGTCTCCTTGTCAAACACTATTTTAGCATTGAGTATATGGAATAGAGCGAACAGACGAGATTTGTAATAATGACATTTGAACCGCCGCGCTTTTGAGCTAGCTAGTATTATGACTGACCTTCATGAATTTTGCAGAATTGAGCTCTTTGATTGGTCGGAGCTAAAACTTCAGTGACCCACAGTATCTATATTTCCATGGTGCACACGTGCCTGCGCGTATAATTATAGATGCGACATTATGATTATACAGCGATAGCAGCAACTATACTCAGGGAGCCAGTGAAACAATACAAGATGGCTGCCCCCAGTTGTAATGTGCTTTTTGGGACTTCGTTTCGCCAAAGATTTTTGTTATTGTGTAGATTTGTCCTCTGAAAGGTAAATTCATTTCTTTTTTTATTAGAGTTTGGTAAAATGTTGTGAGGATAAGTCATAGAATAATCTTTTTTTTTATTATGGCGTGATAAACAACCTACTACTATAGGAACTGGAGTGACAAGGGCTGTGCAATACAGAATACATGGACCATGGAAATCAAATGGTATTGTGAAGTGGAATTTTATGGTTGCATTTGGATGCAATGATTTTAATTTTATGGAAGAAACAAGAAAGATAACTTTCATTTTAAGTTAGAGAAATTTTTGCTGAGTGATGTACAAATACAATGTTTCCAATGTTTCCTTTCCATAAATAGAAAGAGTTCTAGTTTTCAAAGTTAAGTACAATTTTGTTGTTGCGGATACAATGCGAGGACGCATGCATTTTTTAAGAAGGGGGTAGTGTGACGGAAACTGCCTCGCGTTTTATGATTAATTATTGAGTTGTTGAGACAATTAAAATTCTATCTCTTATTTATAATGTCTTGCTAATTTACAATTATTATGATCTAACTTTAGCTAAATTAAGTGTTCACACATTTGGTTGCGTGTATTGGACGGTGCGTTCGCGTGCGCGTTTGCACACGCTTACAAACTGTAAGCGCGCAGGCTACCAAATGGGTTTACATTTATGTTCTTAATTTACAAGTTAACCAATCAGTTCTCTGGCTTAGGCAAGCTGCGTGCAGCGCGCATTTCTGCTAGGCTATATAAATAAAGCGATGAAAACTTAAGACTGGACAAGTCCGGCGGTCTTGTGTTTGTGTTCACATGTTGACTTTCAGTCTGATAAATATAACTCTGTCGATTATTCAAGAATACTTACCCATAATACAAATGAGATGAAACTGCTCTCAGCGCTTTTTCAAATTCAAACAGATCGATTGTTAAACTATGTCAGGTATTTGTTCTTCTCATTTCAATTCTGGTCTTGTACATAAAAGTCTGGTCCATTAATTATTTTGAGCTACAAGCCCTACGGTCTTGTGGGTTTTCCCACAAATTAGAGCCCTAATTCTTATTACAAAGCAGAACATTTTGCTTACATCTTTGTAAAACACATCGGTGTTATTCTGCACATCATAAGCCAGCAGGTTTGTCTGCGTCCCAACCATCAAGACGTCAGTCACTCCCAAGGAATCCAATGACCCTGCGGAGACTGCACTGACCTTCTGGTTGATACTCAGCAAGCTAATATCGGAATCAAGACTTGCTTCTGTTGCACGACCAGTCGAATGGGCCATTCGAGTGTGGGGGTTATGGACAAAGACCTGAAAGAGAAAAAAAAGGGGGAATTTCAATTTTTCGGAATGTGATTTGTACAATAAACGATAAATCCACAAAAGTGTTATCCTCGTGTGGGAGTCTTGGACTTGTGATGAAGCACCCGGATCAATACAGAATGTTACATTTCAATTGTTAATTTATTTATCGTTTTTTTGATTGATTGATTTATTTAGATTGAATTTATTTGTTTCTTTAATTTGTTATTTATTATTTATTTATTTATCTAGATATTTATTTAGTTATTTATTTTTAATTTTTACCAAATGCTAATTTTTGTTGTTTTGTGTAAAATTTGTATGTATTTTACTGATGTTCAAATTTTCAAGTTTGGATTAGCAGACTTTCGAGTCACAGTGTTTGAGTACACTTTTGTTAATCCTGGCCATGTTGATATGGGCCAACTCTTTTTTTATACTGTTTGTTTGTTTTTAGAGAAATGGTCGAAAAAATAATTTCAGAGGTTTAGACTGTCTACATCACAACAAATTTAAATCTAGAGGTTAGGTCACAACAAGGGCTGTGTTTTACTTGTATGTAATGAAATTGTCACCTCTTTCAAGTAAATTTGAAGACAAGGAGAGATCAATGGAAAATCCTGAAATTAGGAAAAATCACAATGAATCACACCAGGCACTCACCATGATTATTAACTCAAATAATAGCCAATACAAAACTTGTTAACTAAAGGTGAGAGTAAATTGCCAAATGCCAAGCCTCTTATTATTGCGATACATAAGTATTACTTTTGTTGTGACTGTTTTGGGGGGATGGAATCTGATGCGCCAATAGGGTAAGGGAAATGGCTTTTAATTGTATAAATAGCTCACCAGAAGTCCTGTTATTCTACTTTCTTTCTGTACAAGCTTTCCCCAAGGAAACCACAGACTGGTTCTTAAGATGGAAATATGCAATAATTTATAAACCTCAATCCTCCTAACGAATGTCTACAAGGAGAAAAACGTCTACAACTGTCGGGAGGATTAGGGGTTTTGATTATCGCAAAATTAGCTCATGAATAAAATTTAAAAACTTAGGCCTATAGGCCTAAGTGAATGCTTTTTTTAAAGTATATTTTTTTAAGAGCAAATAAAAGATGGCACACTTAAAGGTATTGTACACTTTTGGTAACAGCTCAAAATCAGTGCCCACATTTTGTGTAATTCAAGATATGCATGAACAAACAAACCTGTGAAAGTTTGAGCTCAATTTGTCATTGAGATCACAAGAAAATAGTGAAAAGAGACCGTATATGTTTTCTGTTTTTTCAAAATATCGCGCGTGATAAAAACTATTATTCTACTCATTTCTCAGAAACGATAGCATTTTAGGCAGAAATATTTTAAGGAACCCTTTCTACCATCACTTACTTTAAATCATGTAAGTTGTGTGTGAATCTGTGAACATTTGTGTTTTTCGATCTTACCAATAGTGTAGGCTACAGAGCCTTTAATGTACAAAGTGTCCTTTCCTTAGACTTAGAGGCTAATGTAGGTAACGAAAGTCATCCTGATAGCCGATACACTTTAGTTTGCTCAACGTGTTTGCTTGACTGAATTACCTTGCCCGCCGTGGTAGCTGCTGTCAGATTAGGATGTTTCCCATCGTACTTGCCCAGGGTCACCATACGGGGGTTAATCTTATGGTTCAATTTCAAGGTGAAGATCGGGACCAACATCTTGACATCAACAGGTCTTGCTCAACTCAGGATGTCAGAAAACCTAACACTAACAATCAACGTCCTTATGCAAGGTTTAAATACTGTAAAGAGAAGGATACAGGATAACAAACATTAGTGATAGGAACGGCAAAGGTGTACGATCCAGGGGGGCAAGTTGCGAGTTAGTCTGGTTTCACTTTCACATGAAGTAGGAACCGGGCTTTACTGGCATGACTAGGTCTCATGTCAGATAATGTCCAAATGTTAAAAAGGCATTGTTTTGTTAGGTTCAGTAACTCGGCCTAATCCGAGTTAAGAATTTACTATTACAAGTTAGTTGGGATTTTGTACTATCATAGAACGTCAGTGACTGCCTGGTTGCTACCTCACCTGACGCTTCAACCATCAACCCATGCTATGCGATGATGCTGCCATGCTTGTTTTTCTAGGAAGAGACCTAACTGTTCCTGGCGTAGTTTGATATTGTTTAACCCAGGTTGGACTCCTCCGTTGCACACAGCGGAGAAGTGCAACAGACACTGAAGTCCTACCAGGGCTAGATATTGTTCTTCTTTGCAATGCAAGTCTAGCCCACCAGACCAGGCAACATGCCCACCCAACACGTAATACAGAAGCTGCCTACAAAACAAGTGAGTTAGAAGAATGTAAAGTGGTGCTACTTACATCATGTACAATATACATCATGAGATCATGGTCTTCTTACCATGTATACATCTGGACACTATGTCTAGATGATGAAGAAGGTAGAAAATCCAAGAAAATCCACGTAAACGATCAAATCAACAAATAAGTCCAAAGAAGAATGCAGTGACCATGGTGACTATAACGTAATCAAATCACTTTCATCAAGTGAAACACATGTAGCCTAGCATATGATGAAACTTAACTAGTCAGACGTTATTTAGCTATTTTAGAGTGTATATCAAAAACCAGCTTGTTTATGCGAACTGAGTAATACTCGCACGCTACGCTACACAGTCTAAACAAAAAACGTACCGAACTGTGCTGCATTACGAGACAATTTTGATCTTGACCGAAGATTTTTTTTTAAAATGTGAAACCATAATAAACATCAATTGAGGGCGGTGTGACTTTAACGGTGGTGATTTATGTCCAGCGGACACGTGTGAGGGCGGTATGTTACTTTAACGGTGGTGATTTATATCTAGCGGACACACGTGTGAGGGCGGTATGTTACTTTAACGGTGGTCATTTTATGCCTAGCCTGCGGACATAAATCGCCACCGTTAAAGTAACATACCGCCCTCACACGAGTCCACTGCACATAAATCACCACCGTTAAAGATTATTATTACGGTGCCCATTTCTCTTTGTCTTGAACTGCCCCAACCTTCAGTAATCTTACCGGTAGTTTCCTTTAAAGGGATGCATATATTTTTATTGTTATCCACCCATTTTTATAATGAATTTGCTAACGTGGCTTTGCTTTTAATAAACCGGTAAACTTAAACATATCAAATGCACACGAATTAAAAAGTTACTCGGCGATCTTCCTAGTGAAAAATTGTTGGGTTTTTTTGTTTAGCTTTTTCTCCATTGAAATAAATATATTCCAATTGCCGTTGATTGTATCCACCAGAGAGTCCCTAATAGGTTATTGTTTTTCCCTGGACCCCAAAATGGACCCGAACCCCATGCCGTAAGGCTTTGTCCTTCGCGGCTCTGGTTCGTCTCGTATGAGAAATGCCCTACTGTCATTAGGGAATCTAACACTCTATCTGCTTTTCGTAAAGTCCTAAAGACTCACCTTTTTCCATGTTAATTTCTTTCTAGTGCGCTATGATCTTGATGGAATAGCGCCTTATAAATTTTAATTGTTATGTTATGTTAATTAATTGTTATGTTAAAATTCCATCTTGGCTGTACTAGATCATTGTTTCTACACATACATGATTTTTGGTGGGGGGTGGGGGAACGGTAACTTTCGCAGGTAGTTACTTCATGGAGGTAGTAATCCACAGTCCTCTCACAGTCATAAAAGGACTGTATAGATATCTCTCAGTAAAATCGGTGTTACTACAATTAATTTATGCACCGCTGTCCGACAAGGAAATAAACCAAAGGAACTTGGTCACATAGGTCTATGTTCATAAACCAATAGAACACGGGGGGGGGGGTCTCGGCACGGCTATAGATGTGTTGGTCAACATTTGAAGAAAAAAAGCGCGCCCCCTGCTTCAAATAATCCCTGATACCCGCCTGATACAGCCCTCACATCTTGCCATCTCTGCACCGTTTTAAAGTAACATACCGCTGCCCTCACACTTGTCCACTAGGGCTAGGCATAAAATGACCACCGTTAAAGTAACATACCGCACTCACACTTGTCCGTTAGACATAAATCACCACCGTTAAAGTAACATACCGCCCTCACACTTGTCCGCTATAGACATAAATCACCACCGTTAAAGTAACATACCGCCCTCACACGAGTTTCACTGCACATAAATCACCACCGTTAAAGATTATTATTACGGTGCCCATTTCTCTTTGTCTTGAACTTCCCCAACCTTGACAAATCTTAACGGTAGTTTCCTTCGACGGGATGCATATATATTTTTGTTGTTACCCCCCCATTTCTATAATGAATTTGCTACCGTGGCTTTGCTTTTGATAAACCGGTAAACTTAAACATAATGCAAATGAATTAAAAAAGTTACTCGGCGACCTGCCTAGTGAAAAACTGTTGGGGTTTTTTTGTTTAGCTTTTTCTCCTTGAAATAATTTTATTCTAATTGCCCTAGATTGCATGCACCAGAGAGTCCTTAAAGGGTTATTGTTTTTCCCAGGACCCCAAAACGGACCCGAACCCCATGCCGTAAGGCTTTGTACTTTGCGGCTCTGGTTCGTCTCGTATGAGAAATGCCCTACGTTAAAATTGCATCTTGGCTATACTAGAACATTGTTTCTAACACATACATGATGTGGGAGGGGGGACCGGTAACTTTCGCAGGTAGTTACTTCATGGAGGTAGGAATCCACAGTCCTCTCACAGTCATAAAAGGACTGTATATCTCTCAGTAAAATCGGTGTTACTTCATTTAATATATGCACCACCGTCCGACAAGGAAATAAACGAAAGGAACCTGGTCACATAGGTCTATGTTCATAAACCAATAGAAAACGGAGGGGGGGGGGTCTCGGCACGGCTATAGATGTGTTGGTCAACATTTGAAAAAAATATGCGCGCCCCCTGCCTAAATAATCCCTGCTGATACCCGCCTGATACAGCCCTCACACCTTGCCATCTCTGCACCGTAAAAGTACAATGTACATACCGCCGACCTCACACTTGTCAACTAGGGCTAGGCATAAAATGACACCGTTAAAGTAACATACCGCCCTCACACTTGTCCGTTAGACATAAATGACCACCGTTAAAGTTACATACTGCCCTCAAACTTGTCTGCTATAGACATAAATCACCACCGTTAAAGTAACATACCGCCCTCACACGAGTCCACTGCACATAAATCACCACCGTTAAAGATTATTATTACGTTGCCCATTTCTCTTTGTCTTGAACTGCCCCAACCTTGACCAATCTTGACGGTAGTTTCCTTTGAAGGGATGCATATATTTTTATTGTTATCCCCTCATTTTTATAATGAATTTGCTACCGTGGCTTTCCTTTTGATAAACCGGTAAACTTAAACATTATAAAATTCAAATTAATTAAAAAGTTACTCGGCGACCTTCCTATAGTGAAAAACTGTTGGGTTTTTTTGTTTAGCTTTTTCTCCATTGAAATAAATATATTCTAATTGCCCTAGATTGCATGCACCAGAGAGTCCTTAAAAGGTTATTGTTTTTCCCTGGACCCCAAAACGGACCCGAACCCCATGCCGTAAGGCTTTGTCCTTTGCAGCTCTGGTTCGTCTCGTATGAGAAATGCCCTACGTTAAAATTGCATCTTGGCTATACTAGAACGTTGTTTCTAACACATACATGATGTGGGAGGGGGGACCGGTAACTTTCGCAGGTAGTTACTTCATGGAGGTAGGAATCCACAGTCCTCTCACAGTCATAAAAGGACTGTATATCTCTCAGCATGATCGGTGTTACTTCAATTAATTTATGCACCGCCGTCCGACAAGGAAATAAACGAAAGGAACCTGGGGTCGATTTCACAAAACTCTTCCTAACTTAGGACTAGTCCTAGGCAATGCTAAGAGATAGGACTAGTCATAAGTTAGGACCAGTACTTAAGACCAGTCCTATCTCTTAGCATTGCCTAGGACTGGTCCTAAGTTAGGAAGAGTTTTGTGAAATCAACCCCTGGTCACATAGGTCTATGTTCATAAACCAATAGAAAACGGAGGGGGGGGGGGTCTCGGCACGGCTATAGATGTGTTGGTCAACATTTGAACAAATATGCGCGCCCCCTGCTTCAAATAATCCCTGCTGATACCCGCCTGATACAGCCCTCACGCCTTGCCATCTCTGCACCGTTAAAGTAACATACCGCCGCCCTCACACTTGTCCACTAGGGCTAGGCATTAAATGACCACCGTTATAGTAAAATACCGCACTCACACTTGTCCGTTAGACATAAATCACCACCGTTAAAGTAACATACCGCCCTCAGACTTGTCCGCTATAAAAATAAATCACCACCGTTAAAGTAACATACCACCCTCACACGAGTCCACTGCACATAAATCACCACCGTTAAAGATTATTATTACGGTGCCCATTTCTCTTAATCTTATCTGCCCCCACCTTTACCAATCTTGACGGTAGTTTCCTTTGAAGGGATGCATATATTTTTTATTGTTATCCCCCCATTTTTATAATGAATTTGCTACCGTGGCTTTGCTTTTGATAAACCGGTAAACTTAAACATTATAAAATTCAAATGAATTAAAAAGTTACTCGGCGACCTTCCTAGTGAAAAACTGTTGTTTTTTTTGTTTAGCTTTTTCTCCATTGAAATAAATATATTCTTATTGCCCTAGATTGTATCCACCAGAGAGTCCCTAATAGGTTATTGTTTTTCCCTGGACCCCAAAACGGACCCGAACCCCATGCCGTAAGGCTTTGTCCTTTGCAGCTCTGGTTCGTCTCGTATGAGAAATGCCCTACTTTAAAATTGCATCTTGGCTACACTAGAACATTGTTTGTACACATACATGATGTGGGTGGGGGGGACGGTAACTTTCGCAGGTAGTTACTTCATGGAGGTAGGAATCCACAGTCCTCTCACAGTCATAAAAGGACTGCATATCTCTCAGTAAAAGTCGGTGTTACTTCATTTAATATTATTATGCACCGCCGTCCGACAAGAAAATAAACGAAAGGAACCTGGTCACATAGGTCTATGTTCATAAACCGATAGAAAACGGGAGAGGGAGGGGTCTCGGCACGGCTATAGATTTGTTGGTCAACATTTGAAAAAATATGCACGCCCCCTGCTTAAAATAATCCATGATACCCGCCTGACCCTCACACCTTGCCATCTCTGCACCGTTAAAGTAACATTCCGCCGCCCTCACACTAACTTGTCCACTAGGGCTAGGCATAAAATGACCACCGTTAAAGTAACATACCGCCCTCACACTTGTCCGCTATAGACATAAATCACCACCGTCAAAGTAACATACCGCCGTCACACGAGTCCACTGCACATAAATCACCACCGTTAAAAATTATTATTACGGTGCTCATTTCTTTTTGTCTTGAACTGCCCCAACCTTGACCAATCTTGGACGGTAGTTTCCTTTGAAGGGATACATATATTTTTATTGTTATCCCCCCATTTCTATAATGAATTTGTTACCGTGGCTTTGCTTTTGATAAACCGGTAAACTTAAACGTAATGCAAATGAATTAAAAAGTTACTCGGCGACCTTCCTAGTGAAAAACTGTTGGGGTTTTCTGTTTAGCTTTTCTCCATTGAAACAAATATTTAGCCTTGTAGAAATTTTAATATCTGGGTCAAACAAGTTATGGTTCTAGACGGTTTTCGGCTGTGCAAAAAAGATGGACCGGGATCCCACGAAGATCCTTTCTGTGTGTGAAAAAGCTTAAATCTCAAAACTGGGTGAATTAGCCATTTTTCGCCAAAAAGTGACGTCATTTTCTCGGCCGCAAGAACACAAATTTCTCCTCGAATAAATTAGTTACAGAGTTTTAGTTTGGACCAGCAGCACCGTTGAGGATGCCCGCTAAAAGTATTTGCGGAGATCCGGCACTTAATCTTTGTTGTTGAAAATTAGACATTAAAAATATCTACAAGGCCTTTAAAAAAGCAAACATTCGGAAATAATGAACAATAAGCAACAATAAATCATATCAATCAATTCAAAATAAACATCTTGCCGCTATACATATGCTTTTTTAATGTTTATCTTGACCCATGATATTAGCATTTTCGGGGGAATTTATTGATACTTTGGGGACATCATAAGTACGAATGGTCAGCCATCTGTGGAGGAAGGAAAACACGTGTTCTGGACAGAATATATAAATCACTAGTGAATATACAACCATGCGATAAGGCTTCATTATAAGTCAAATTTATCGAAAGGCATACATGAGACTTCTTAATAAACAGTCAACCGTACACATCTGAAGTCCGACTGCGAATCTACATTCATTTCCTGAAAAATACGACCTGAGTATTTTTTTAAATAGTATGAAAGATACAATAGGTAAAACCAAATGGCATCAGTGAGGATGTCTGCTTCAATTTTAAGTATAAAATTGTGAAATTGAAATTAGGCAAACAATTTGAAAAGAAAATCATAATTCGTAAGTCCAGCATTATCAAATTCGGGCCAATATAATGAAAATGATCTACATTTTCCATGTAATATTACATATACACAGCTCTTTATTCCATATAACCTGCGAACCTGGGTGACCGCCGTATTTGTCCCGTCATTGATGCTGTACTCTAAAAACACCCGGGTCATAATATTGACCAGCATCCGGGTCTCGTCGGGCCTGACTAATTTGTGGGTCAATACGACCCTGAATCTGTGTCAAAAATATCCAGAAATAGGTCGAACAGACGCAGAATTCGAGTTAAAATCCCATTGTTAACCACTTTCCGGGTCAGCCTGACCAGAAATAGGTCAGGCCTATTTCGGACCCGGTGTGTTGCAACTTCTGGTCTAACACTTTTCATTCAATATAAATAATTTCACAACTTTGTCTTGAATATCTTTTGAGTGGCAGACCAATGTATGCTGTGTTGTTTGGAAGCAAAGCTTTAATCTATACCAGCTTCCAATGATAAGTTTTCTTGGGTCTTTCCCCATTATTTTACGTTTCGGTGACAAGCAATTATTTATAAACTATTTTGCTCAAACAGATTGATCACGTTTTTGAAGCAGTTTTCGTCCCGTTTTCTGATGAATACTTTTTTGTTTATTTCCACTATATTCTTTTCCCAGTTCTTCAACCTTTTTGGCGGAGTTTTCAACCGTACCAGTTTACTGTAAATCAAATGTGGGACGTATTTTCGAGAAACAAATAGCAAGGCCTTTTGTGAAGTGAGATTTGTTTTCCACCAAAAATATAATATGAGATTTTCACGAACACAAAATCACATAGTCTTTTAAGCGAGTCTCAAATTTTTTTCTGATACATGTGGACAGTTTATTGCTAAATTATCTTACATGTAGTTAACTTGGAATTGAAATTTCCACCAAACACACAAAAAAAGAATGTCATATTTACTACGACCTACCACAAACATGTATATATTTATTGTATTTTAATGACACATTAAAGTTTAAAATACAAAAAGGACCTACAAAATTTCTCTTAGTTTGTTCAATTTCTTAATTTTTGAACGGTTTTCCTTGTTTTCTAATCTGTTTGTTACGGACATCATGCGTGAAAAACAGAGTTCAATCTTTCTCCCAACTTATTAGGTCAGATGAGCCTACTGCTTGCACTGCAAAACTGAGGTGTTAAATTTGACACCATGGGTGTTGTCACATGTGGATAAATTTTACACCATAGGATGTTAAAATAACACTAATATCTGCAGCGAACACAGTTACATTGGTGTTGTTTTAACACCCTATGATGTTAATTTTGATTCTATGTGACAACACCAACGGTGTCAATTTTAACACCCCAGTTTTTGCAGTGTATGATCAGTCTTAGTCCCTGTCTGAAAGACAACCCGACCACCCTCCCGCCGACCAACCTTACCACAACCACCCCATGTTGGTCAATTTTGAGGAAGTGATTAATGGCCACGTATAATTTGTTTAAAAAACCTCTTTGTTATTGCATTTGCAACAAACAAACACGCGTTGTGCTTTAGTATTTGAGTATGAAACATGTTGCATACTTGTAGCTGAAAACGTTTTTGATTTCCGTAGCTGAAATCCTGGTCCAAAACGTCAGCTGTCACTTTTGTGTTTTGATGAAAGCTAAAGATGTTCTGATATCATAATAGCTATTTTTAAACATATAGTTCTAAATCAACACACACGTTTGAATAATTATAATATGTACAAATTGTCAGTGCACTTGGGATTCACACGAAATATCAACGGAACATGTCACATGTCATCAAAGGTGACAATCTTAGCAGGCGAAGGTGGATAATTTCGAACAAGTGGATCGGTGCTACTGCTATTATTAGTAGCAGCGTCAAAAAGCGGACTGACAGGCTCATGCTCTGTGAGGCGTGGTTCCTTCCGATGTCTGGCTTTGCTGTTCTTTTTTGGAGCTGCCACCGGAGGATTGGGAACCGTCAGGGTGTAGTATCCAGCTTCTACGTCCATGATTTCAGATGGTGAAGCGGGTCGTTTTTCTCGTAGGGTCGGCAGCAGGGGTAAACTCTGCCCGGGGGCTGTCTCGTGCAAGTCCGGTATATCGAGGTGTCTGCCGAGAGGTTTTCTCGGGCGATGGGCTGGTGACATGCTCCCTCGATCCCGACGAGAGGTGTACCTGACAATAGTCTGCACCAATACCTGAGGGTGGTAACCAGGTTTCTCGATGTAGAGGACAAAGAGGCGATAGAACTGGAGCAGCATTATCAGCATGTTCTTGCAGGTGAAGAAAATCATCATCTGGTTGATGGCCTGCATCTTGATCAGGATGTAGAGCCTCATGGCAAGGTACGGTCCATCTTGCATGATGATTGTGGTCATCAAGCCCCAAACCTCCGTCTCGCAGCACATCAGGGTGACCTTTGGCTTGTCATCGTCGTCTATCCCAGCCATTCGAGGCTTCCTGGCTTTGGTGGCCGTCAGCCCCAGTGTGAATTGAAGAAGACTCCACGTCCAGATGGACAGTATCCAGTACACCATGACGTAATCACAACGGACCTCCTCCATCTTCAAACCCTCTGTGGAAAATTCCAATATGTCCGCGGCGATGCCGATATACACCAGGAGCAGTTGAGACAACTGATCTTGAGACAGGGAGCCCTTTGGTAGAAGCCATCTGCCGACGATGAGAACGAAGAGCAGAGTCTGCTGAAGGGCCAAAGACCAGTGATGCGATGGCAAATACAGTGGTATCACAATCTAAGCAAGTAAATAAATAAATAAATAAATGAGAACATGGGGGATTAAATCAATACAACTCAAAAGGGGGTAACTCGGTGGAAAAAAAAAGTAACCATAAAATAAAATAAAATAAAAAAACCCACAATACAATTTAATAAAGATGAACATTAGTATTTTTGTTGAGCATGTTTAATAATTTTCTCTGAGTCAAGCAACCTCATAATTCACAAAATGCTGGCTTCAGCCTGCAATTGACTTTTATCATGGTGCGGTCATCTTTCTTTCCTTCTATTCGATCCAATGTAATCAAAACGAGGCTGGAAGGAAAATATAGTCTGTCCCTTTCATGATTTGATAATTCAAACTGCCATTGTCACTGTTGTATGTAGGGTCTTGACAAAAAATGACCGCAGAAGGATAACATGTCTATAAATACAGGCTCATTAAACATTCCATTTTTAGTGTTTCCCTATACTCCAAAAACATGTACAGTAACATCGGTTCTAGGAAACGCTTTATAGGAAAAACCAATGACTATCAAGACATTGTAATGAGGAAAGATCGCAAAACCCCCCAAAACAACTCACCCCTGGAAAAGCCGCGAGTGATGAACTGTTGGTATAGATGTTTTCCGATTCTAAACACACCTTGTCACCAAGAGCTTGCGATTCTGCCACACGCTCCTTCATGAGTTGCAGTTCAAGTATCCATATCGCAGGCACTGTCGATATCAAGTACATCAGAACACTTGGACAAAACCTGCAACAAAATGTAAACGGGTAAAGAGGCTGTTATTTTGGTTTCTACCCTAAATAATACACCGATTTGTGATAATATATTGTAAACTCTGTGCCGACCGAATTACAGGAATAGGTCTATATATCGTACTCGGTGAGATTTGAACCCACGATCCGCGCATTCTAGATTTCGTGGGTTGACAGTACTACACACAACTGTCGCCCTAATTTTTTGCAGTATCTTCTCGAGACACCGTAGCAAAATCGTGACCGTTAAATTGGCATAGCGCCCTCGCTCGGCTCTGTTTTTCTCACTTTTGCCATTGTTCTTTTCAATGCGCTGCGTGCATGAAATTGATGGAGTTCCAAATGGACCGACGTAATTTTGAATTGAATTCATAATTTTGTTTACGATTTGCAGAACCCATGATGCATATAACGGTTTGTACCGTGTTTTGTTGCCAGCTCAGACAAGCTTCAAGCTCACTATTTTCAGTATATGTAATCAAGTTTGCCTCGGACAGATGGAATAGATACTTTCGGCAAACTCATGAGCTGTGCACATGTACATCAACGAAGGATGTACCCTATGCGCTGATACCATCTTGCTGTACCCATTGTTTCTTTAGACAATTATCGACATTCCATGTCTTACCATGCAACCCATAATGCACTTTGCAGTTACGACCGTTGGCAGCTCAAGTTCACACTACCAAACTTCATGCTGTTTGAAAGTAACAAATTGACTTGGCACGTAATACAAAAATTATTAACTATATAAAGAGGAAATCACATACACGCACAAACATTATGTGCACACAGTGTTACAGAACTGTTGTTGACCATATCACGCGTTGCTCATCTAATTAAAACGCTGACCCGCCCACCCCTTTGTTTATTTTCTTTATTTTCTCAACAAACTTAATTCATGGTTATTTATGCATTTTCATGGGAGCAGAAACTAATTTGAAGGGGGAAATAAGCTTCCTAGACCGTGACCACCAAAAAAGTGTTCTAAACTTCAGTATCTTCTCGAGATACAGTAGTGAAACAGTGACCGTTAACTTGGCATAGCGCCCTCACTCAGCTCTACGATCAATACGGCACCTTAACGAAATACATAGATTGTCAAGTTACATGCTGGAACTTAACAATAAGTTGCTTTTGTACTATTTTACCAATCTGAATGTAGGAAATTGTTGTAATTCTACCGATTCGGACGCGGATATTAATGTCACCCAATATACTGAGGCACGGAGAATTCAACTGGCCAACAATGGACCGCCCGAGTTGTGCGAAAATCCTTCATATTTGGTCCTCTGTTTGGTTTATTGACGGAATCAAAATAAATAATTGAAGTTGAAAGAGCACGTAAATAAGAATGATTCCCAACCCCCTGAGGCATATCCAACAGACGCCAGACCTTGGACTTCATCATCAAATGATTTTCAGGGATGAGTATCAAATTAAACTTAATGAAGAGAGACACACTTTGCTGATGAAAATTGGTCGCCAAACGTTCGCCCATTTCGATGAGACAAGCAAGCATCCGTCTCCAGACATGTCCCCCATGCTGCGCAAGAATTTATCAAGATCAATGATATACATTGTAGTCACCATGATGTTTGCAAGCTACACAACATGTTACTCATGGACTCGTTCATGTTGCACAGCGGTGGCTTTTGATGGAGGAGGCAGTGAGTGTGTCCGTGGGGCTGTACGGTCCCTCCCTACCGTGCATAATCCCCCTCTTCCCACCCTGTCACTTACGCACACCACACCATGTTCGTCGAACTGGAAAATTTAGCGTTTCTCTTTGTTTTAACATATTACTTAAAGGTGTTATACAGAATTGGTAGAGCTGACAAATAATTATTCGCAGACAGTGTTCATGTTTTGTATGATCAACCATACATGAAACAACAAACCTGTGAAAATTTGGGCTTCATCTGTTGTGTGAGTCAGGAGAAAATAGTGAAAAACCATGCACAATTTTCAGCATGTAAACACAATGTCCCTTAATTTGGTTGTAACAACCGAAATCCGCTGTTGCGGCTTCAGATACAGTTTTCTCGAATATGGCTTCATTTCAGAGGGAAATACTTCACAGTTCTATTAGGCCTAAATGAATTTCATAATCATTTAAATTATGATGTTATTTATCTTTACCGTAAAAATCCTGTATAATATCATTAAAATTCGCGACGTCCATTTTTTTCTCAAAATTTGCCAAACCTCCCTGAACGCTTAGTTAAAAGCATTCTACCTCTACATGGTTAAAGTCTTCAGTGTCAACGGATAGACGCCCGAACACACGATCGCTATTTTAGTGTATTATTTTAAGTTCCTTTATAGGCTGCCCTCAACGCAAGCGTTAACATTAAGTTGTGAGATGCATTGTATTTTTGGCCCATTTGTTATCAAATTTTAACTATGTACAAAATTACAATTCTTAGGTTGGGAGAATCAAACGGCCGTATCTCAATAATGTGACACTGACATTATCAATAGAGGGTGCTGTACAAAGATGTGCTTTAATTACACTCGTGTGTTATTATTTTTAATGTACTTTAATTTTCAATTCAGTCACCCTAGGATACCTTTGACCGTTGTACTTCATTTGAAAACCTTCGAGTATTTCACATTGAAATGTTTGTGTTGATCGTTAACTTTGTAGGAACGTAATCACACACTGCAAACCGCCACGAACGTTTTCAATTAATCTTTTCTGTTTTAAACATTGTGGGGTGAACCCCACAATCTAAAAAAAAACACCCACAAGTACAGTTCCTACCTATACATAGTCCCACAATGTTGCTTTTGTAAGCTCATCCACACATTATAATTAGGTAAATTAGCCCCCCAATAATGTTCCCGTATTATTCCCCATATTTGATTTCCTTCCTTCATGGATATACCATGGAGGTAGGATTAGATACCAAGGGCAGAGCACATCAACAAAGGCACATGCATGTGGTATTAAAAAGTAGCAAACTTTCTCGTGTGAAATAAAGGGTGTAAAAAGATTTTAAATTGATTTATGGGCATGTTTAATAGATACAAAATAAAAAAATGTTCAGTGTATACACAAATTAGGTATTGCACATGATAAATCAAAAGTGGTGAACAAACCATAAGCAACAACTTCAAATAACACTGGAAACTAAGCTATAACCTAAGTATAAATTACGAGGCTACACTGGAAACCTAAGCAGGTTATTATACAAAACACAAATGCTGCAACATGATTTGCAACAATACAAAAGAGAGAAAACACACAGGCAAAATACGGATAGACACTGTTGACGTTGTGAAGGAGGTTATTGTGAAAACAGTTTTGCACTCTTTTTGACATTGTAGTACTGGCATAAGTTGAAATGCCGGCGTCTTGCCAATCAATGCAAGCCCGAGGTTTATATTACCGCTAAGGCTTGTTCGTTGTTGATTTTTTAAAGTTATTGTTACTAGAATTATTGTGGTTGAACGAGGAGAATGGTTCCTATTATAAAACTAACAAAAAATATGCCACTGTTACTATGTTAGTTTGATTAGGAAATTCAATATACTACGGTTAGTCAAATGCATTCAGGTTAGTAGAGCTGGGAACTAATTCGGTTTCTAGAATTAACACTTTGTGAGCGCGACACCTGTTTATAATTGTGTCAGTCACAATGAATGGGCACGAATGTTCCTCAGCAGCAGCATGCCTCAATTACGAATCAAAAATCAAATATTTATAATAGCTTCCGCGTCACGCCTTAAACATTGCCAGGAATTCTGCGTGAACAATATCCATCAATATAGGATCCCCTTTACGTATATTACTTTTCATACCGCAACCTAATTCTTTAATACCGCGTATAGTGTAGAGGTGAGCTGCACTTTTTGCGCTGGAAACTGCTCTTGACTTAGCCTTTCGGGGGTTCTCTCGGAAATTAATTGTTAATTGAATTGCAAATTCTGGACTGACTCTGATGTTCTTGATAAAATCCGGGAGAGTGGGGTACGTGAAGTATTTAGCTTAAAAACACTGATTTATGAATCAACTAGTAGCACATTGGTTCCCAATTAGACAGTGCAAGTTTCGCGCCTTGAGAAAGTAAAAAACTAGTTGGGAATTAATAATTTTGCCCAACTGACGTTCATATTATCATTAAACCCATGTACGGTTGCACAAGACGGGCGCGATTGGCAAATGGCAAATGAGGTTTCTAAATAATAAGCATCTTCGTCCCGATCCAAACTTTTAATTTTGTTTCAATGTTAATTTTAACAAATTATTCATATCACATAAAAATTAAAATTGTATTCATAACAAATTGCTAAGGGTATTTCTATTTTCAAGAATTTTGAATAAATAGAGTTTAAACAGAAGATTTAAATAGAAAAAATATGTTAGTCTTCGTTCGAGTTGTCTTCTCGCTTTCAATACGCGCGAGACTATAACACATGAAGCAGACAAAGCAACCTAGGTTTTCGTTCACCAGTCTGTTTTGAGTGTGATATTCGTTGAATGTAGTTGATAACGACAGTGATTCCGATTTCTCGGCGTTATATTTCATTCAGGGAGTTGCGACATAGAGGAACCAGTATTCTTTGGTCACTTGGTTGCTGGACGCTATTCGGCTCCAATATTAATGCAGCGCAACCCAATGTGCAGTCTAGTCTGGCACCCTGTGTGCGCACATGCGTTTTTGGACTCGGAAAATGGATTCTATCGCAAGTTGTCGCAACTCTTTCAATATACCTTTATCATGATGTGACCATCTTGATTCTCTCCAATCTGAACCAATGTAACAAAACCGAGGCTGGAAGAAAAAATAGTCTGGTTCCCTGTTCAGTGCAATGAATATTAGGATTTATTACTGTTATTCGATACAGGGAACATGACCAAGGTCTACTAGCGGCTCTGGCGTTAAGACAATCCAGGTATCGGGCATCACATTTTCTCAAGTTGAATATGTTTAAAGGGAGTTTAATACTTTTGGTAAATTTCAAAGACCAGTATCCTCACTTGGTGTATCCCAACATAAACATGAAACAACAAACCTGTGAAAGTTTAAGCTCAATCGGTCACTGCAATCACCAGAAAAAAGTGGGGAAAAACCTGAAGTGTTTTCACTGTTTTCAAACATCGAGTTTTCGACTCATGAGATCAAAACTAATTGTTTTACTCATTTCTCAAAAACTACAGCACCTCAGCCAGTAATATTTCAAGGGAAGCTTTCTATCATCATTATCTTTAAACCATGTAAGTTTAATGTAAATCTGTGAGCTTTTCTGATTTGTGTTTTACCAGAAGTATAGAGACCCTAAGTCAGAAAATGTTTTAAATTTCAACGGACCACTTTTTGGTTATGGTCCTTTTCCCCAGCACCCTGATTTTAACCGTTTTTTTAATGTTATTTGTTTTACAACTTTAACTGTAAAACCGACTATTGGTTCCTGTTTTGCTTAAAAATTTCATCTGTTTTGAACTGCATTTTTGTAGCCAGTAACTTAGTAATTTACGCTATAGTACTTTTTCCGACGGAAGTTTTCATTCAATTAATGTTTGATCAAAATTAGGACCATTAGTTAGGAAAAAGATCCAGAGCCTGCAGTAAACATATTGACATTGTTTATTGATGTGTCCTTGTTGGAGACGGTTCTAATAATGTTTGTTTTTATCTGCCCAAATATTTGATCTTAATTTTGGTTAATTATGCAACGATAATGACATCCTTGAATTTTCTGGCTGCATTTCAAGGGGAAGAATTATTTTAAGATTAGAAGAAAACTTAACCACACTATAATAAATGGGCGCCCACAAACTTGTAACAGTGACGATTAGAAAGAAATTTTATTGTTTTATTCGCTCATTACGATCTTCCATTTTTGTTTTATTGACTTTATCATTATAATTTTCTTTTTCAAAACGACAGATTCGACCTAAATATCCAACATATCCAACCCGAGACGATTTTACCATGTGTGCATCAAGCCACGCATGTAATAATTAGAAGTGAATTGTCTTTCCAAGGTCTAAATTGATGAAAAACTGGTATAGTCCAAACAAAACCAGGCCGTGGCAGCCTCTATCTTTCAATTAGCGACCCAGTCAGTAGGCTCGTCCCTTGGCTTGCAAATGTACTCAAATTTACACTAACCTTTAAATTAAAGTATAGTAGGCCTATGTTGCGTCGCTGCGCGTTGTGTTTATTTATTAATTTTTCTCCATAGTGATTTAAACATACATCGGATATAATGGGCGCAAACAAGGATCGGACTATCTGGAGGGCATTCGGACACCCGGCATGGAAGTAGTTATACATACAATATGTAATATATACATTCATTGATGCATCTACTTATCAGCATGTTGAGCAGTTAAACATGACTGAATGTTGCAATGTGGTAGTAATAAATTCAGTTTTGTGATGCACTCATTGACCAGATCGAGTCTTTATGAAAGTGGGAACAAAATTGCAAGTCTCTAACCTCACTCTTTTCGAGCAAAACATTACGTCAAATGGGTTACATTCCGAACAGGAACTTGTACGCCAATCAAAAAGTCAAATTCAATGCCTTTTTGATTGAATATCATCAAAATTCTGGAAAGAACTTAAAACATGTGCAGAATTATATATGACGTCATTGAATGTGTTAGGATGTTGACAAATTTTGCACTTGAAGGGTATCAAGTACAATGGCATTTTACACTGTTTTGTGAGGTTAGAGACTTGCAACTTTTTCCACTTTCATAAGGACTCTATATCTATATGAAAATGAGTTCATACAAAAAACGCATTCAACCTCGGAGCACTTGCAAACTCTGTGATCAGTAAAATTGCTTTTTACATAACTTTCGTTTTAAATTGTTGACTTTTCTTTTTTGACTTTCCTTTATTTCTTACTTCATCCAGTGTCAGCGTGTGTTATGATGATGTTCATGTTTAGTTATTTTTTTAAATAATGAAATAATGCTATAGGAATGAAATGAATGAATAAGATGATGAACGCCGATAGCTTTGATAAACCCCCTCAGGCTAAAATAACCGACTCACGCAACAAGTATGCAAAGACCAATGACTTTAAAGGTTGACAGCAATATACATCACGACGTTTTAGGCTGACTTAAGATGGGATTTTCTTCCTTGAAATTCTGGTCAATCACCAATAAGATCCACAGGCACGAAATTCATCTCAACGTTCAGTTTCATCAATAGTTTTTTTTTAGATATCTGTTTCTTCCTCCGTTCGTACAAATTAAGGGGACAATTAGAAACGAAATATTACGGTCGGGTATCACACTTTGTCATTTTGGAGTCTCCTTTTCATCGTGATTCCATTTCATCCGCCTCGAGGCGCAATCAGACGCCGGAATTCTATACCATCAACTCATGACTCATGATGTGGTATTCATAACATGAAGTAACCCCCAATGTATCTGACCCGGTTTCCCCTTAAGATGTTAATGAAATCATCTGTTAATATTCAAAAGTATTCACATTACAGTTTTGAGAAGCATTATTTAAACTGTATCGAGGCACAAACGTCACGCTAAACGTTATTAGTTAATAGGCTAGTCTCAATTCGTTTTGATGAGATAAAAAATTCCATGCAATCAAATCCCAATCAATCTAGTTCAAATTCAATTCAGTTCATTGAGGACTAATCTAATTCAATCATACACAAATTGTTTTAATTCGTCTGTCTATTTACTATTTGCGTATACCATCATAAACCAGGGCAGATTCGTGGCGGCTTGTATGTTTAAAATAGATTAGGTCCGACTTATACACATTTAAAATACTCCTGTTAATTAAAGGGTGTTTGTAACATTGGTAAGAGTAAAAATATAAATGTTCACAGATTCACACATAACTTACGTGGTATAGAGTTGGTTATGATGGGAAACTCGCTTTGAAATACGTTTGCTTTAAATGCTATAGTTTTTGAGAAATGAATAAAACAATTAGTTTTGATCTCATGAGTCAAAATCTCGATGTTTGAAAACAGTGAAAACACTTCAGGTTTTCCCCACTTTTTCCTGGTAATTGCATTGACTGATTGAGCTTAAACTTTCACAGGTTTGTTGTTTCATGTATATGTTGGAATACACCAAGTGAGGATACTGGTCTAGTGAAATTTACCAAAAGTATAAACTGCCTTTAAACAGTATCGGTATGTATGACTATTTAGCCGTTATAGGCTTTGATTATAAGACGCCCTCATTTCCAAACCAGCTTACGAACCAGTGTGAATCACTAACTCAATGATTAACCAGCTTACGAACCAGTGTGAATCACTTAACTCAATGATTGAACAGAAAATAAGAAACACCAAATTCAAACAACCCAACAAACACCCATATAACCCCCAAACAAACATCCCAATAAACAAACTTCCGGCTTAGAGGGGAAAACAGCTAAAGACACATGAACAAAAAAATCTCGATAATACTGTTAGAACCGAGGAGCATCTTTGCGAGAGGAAAGTGTAAAAAGAAGACGGGAAGAGTGGCCAGCAGTCCTACTGCAAGCTGACCCCACAAAATCACTAATTAGTAATAACTTATTAATTTGTTAATCAAATATTTTCATAGTTTGTATAGTTTATTCTCATATCAACGCAAACAAACACAAACAATCACTCGTCTGAGAAACTTTGTTCAGCCTGTTCAGCTGTGTGAATATTTGACCCCAATGCCTTTGTTTTATAAATCCTTTGTGTCAGTATACTATAAAAACAGCTAGCCTTCCGAGATGGAATATTATTTATTTAAACAACAGTTTGTTTAAATGATTGATATTTGCAGAACCTCCGTAGAGAAAATATCTTCAAGAAGATGTAAAAAATATGCTTTTGATTAGTGCAAAGAGTGTGTTTTCCTTTTGACTGTCGGCAACAGCTATACCTTGCATTTATATCATTGTAACTTGATATAATTAAGCTCACAGGGCTTAAAATTTCTCCTTTGTTGCTGTCATAAAAAATATTTCAAAGAGAAGATTTATATAATATTACGAGTTGATCAAATAGCGAGTTTAGTTATAGTACAAGGTAGTGTCAACCGTTTAGCTACCCCGGACACACTTCATGCGAGTGTAGTTATGGTACAAGATCAACCGTTTAGCTACCCGGTCACACTTCATGCGATCGAGTGTAGTTATAGTAATAATAGTATAAACCGATTAGCTACCCCGGTCACACTTCATGCGAACTGCGAAAGTGGAGCGAATTTTTCTTGCGTCACAAAATTGGAAAACGGCGGCGGGCATGATTGTTTTGCGTCATTTGAGTTCACTGGAACTGGGATTTATGCGCCAAATTCAAATTCAAATTCAAATTCAAATTCAAAAAACTTTATTAATCCTTGATAAGGCAATTACAAATTAGGGCAGCTCCATAATAAAAACAGTTTAAAAATACCAACTAGAGCAGCAACACTAGGCTATGCATTAAACAATAAAATTACGCAAACCAAATTGTACAAATTTACAAATAAAACATCAACATTTAAATTATGTATATTTAAGGAAGAAAGCAGCAAAATTTATAACTGCACTTGAAATTTAGATGGAAACTTTAAGCTGGGCATCAACCATTAAGAAGTTTGGTTGCCACTGGAATAAAGGATAGCTTCCGTCTAAGAGTTTTACAAGGTGGATCAACTTCACTATTCCGAGGCTGGGGGAGGGGGGTATTAAACACAGAATGAAAAACTACTTGAACTTCAATAAAAGTTCATTCACACGTGATTACAAAAAGCCTTGCAAACATATCAAATCGTCATCAGGTTACATCAGTTACGTGCCATGTTGTTCAACCTTCAGTACCGTACAACAAGTTGAAATATTATTAATGGCACCCATGTGAATAAAAACGAATGGCCAATTATAAGCTATATCGGCGGCGATCTCCCTTTACAGTGACGTAACTGGTGTCTCTTTGCAGCATGCAAAAGCACTTTTGAGTTGTTGAAGGTTCATTAATTTGTCGGTGGTGTTATTGCGTGTGGTTTCACTTGGCTAGATGCAGCACATTTCCAGATTGTGTAATAACTGCCGAGTGATGTGGAAAGACGCAAGTGACAAGTGGTAATTGAAGTCACAATGTTACGTATGTTAGGAAAAATTGCAATTCCACGACAACATAATCGGAGACCATTAATTGTTTGTGGAGAGGGCATATAAACTTAGGGGCCATTCAGAATAGTCAAATGTTAAAAAATTTCGAAATTGTGGGTGGGTGGGTCAAAAGAAGTAACTGAAAATCGAAATTCAGTGTTTGTTTAACATAAATTATATATATATATTTTTTATTGACAAACGAAAAAGTAGAAGAAAAAATACCCAGCTGGCCAAGATCGTCAATTTCATTCCTGATTAAACTATAAAGTTGTTTGTTTAAGCCAGGAAAAGCCATTGAAAACTGCTGATGATAGAGACCTTTAATCTAAAATATCTGGTTCAATTGAGGCACTACTTTGTTCTTCAGTGTATTGATCATATTATGAAGCCATTGAATATTTAAAAGTCGACATTTGGGGTGGGTGGGTGGGTCAAAATAATTTCGAATTTGTTTTACATTGACTATTCTGAATGACCCCTTAGTTACACATTTACGTGTCGTGGTCAATTCTAAAGGTGCTCGAGTATGAATTATACAAATCTCAAATATAAAGTTTGGACAATTAATTAGTATAACATTAATGAGAAATAAAGCGGATTTACTGTTGGCATGCACGCTCTTCTTTGTAAACTCCAGATGTCTGACTTAGACGTGTCGTGCCACAGAACCCCAAATCGCAAGTGGATAGACAAGTTTATTAATTAGGCCTATCATGATTTGTTTCACTATTAGTATCGCTTCCAAAGAGTGCCATCTGTCATAATTAATAACGTTGATTAACAAAAGACCAATCAATCACACAAACGTACTTTTTGGAAGACTAATAGAGCAGGGTGAGGAAAATTGATAATCGTCCACTGCCTTTGAAAAGGACACACTTTTCCAAAAGGTTTTAAAGGTATTGTACACGTTTGGTAAGGACTCTGAAAACTAATGGCAATAAAAACTAACTTGGTGAGAAGTACAGCAGCTTTGGAAAGTATAATGCATTTTGAGAAACTTTTCACTTCGGCTATGGAAAAATATATCACTTTTTTTCCGCCCAAAATTGAATAGGCCTATGAGAAGCATTACGGCCGTAACGCTAACAAATTAGTTAAAACTAAACTAGGATAGTTTAATCACTTTGCCGTTCATTTTGTGTCGCCATTTATCTTATTTTCCTATTGATTGTCTCTGTTTTTTAAATTGTTTATTTTTCTGTAGTTGTACTTTTGTCTTTTTATAATACCTTTTTACAATTTTGTAAATTCCACGTATTTCAGCTATGTGCTGCCAGTTGAATTTGTAATAAAAATATGAAAAGCAAATGATATGAGCCTAATTTATTTATTTTATAGCACTGACTATCAGTATACCAGATTCGATGAGCGATTGTTATGCATTCTCCAAATGCGACCATTCAAAATCTACATCTGACGTGTTTACTTATTACAATAACGCTGGTACAAACGATCCGTCAAGTTTCTCTTTAAAGCAAATATACAACATTGGTAATTGTCAAAGACCATCCACACTTGATGTGACCCAACATTATACATGAATGAAAGAACAAACCTGTAAAAGTCACTTAAGCTAAATCGGTCCTCGGAGTCATGAGAAAACAGTGAAAAACCAATTAAATGTTTCCACTGTTTTCAAACCTCGGATTTTATCACCAGTGATAAAGACTAATTGTTTACTTATTTTCTAAAAACTATGCAACCATTCAATATCTTCACTGACGTGTTTACTTATTACAATAACGCTGGTACAAACTTAGCACTGATACTTTTTACGTGCATATTTTGCGTAAAATATGTGCGCAAACTCACACAGATTTAATAAGCGAGAAAAAAAGCCTCCTATGTTCGCATAATTTGATACAAATACGGCGTCCATTGAAGTCGTGCAGTGGTATTTGTATCCGCCAAGTTTCCCTTTAAAGCAAATGTACAACATTGGTAATTGTCAATGTATCCACACTTAATGTGACCCAACATATACATGAATAAGTGTTGTTTGAAGCTTTGCATGGTGTGGAAAATAAGAGGTAACTAAAATAAATAGTAAACTTGCGGGTACAACCTTGTTGTGGGAGTGTTTGCTCTGAAAAGAGCCGGTGGGGTATCTGCCCACAAAAGAGTTTTTACACACGGTTGTACCCGCAAGTTTACTATTTATTTGTTAGTTACCTCTTACATACATGACTTTTCTAAAACTATAGCATTTCAAGCAAAACTATTTTAAGGGAAGTTTTCCACCATGACCATCTTTATATCATGTAAGTTTGTGCAAATCTGTGAATATTTATATTTTCAACCTTACCAATGTTGTACAAACTTACTATTTATTAAAAGTCACTTTAAGCTAAATCGGTCTTCGGAGTCATGAGAAAACAGTGACAAACCCATTACATGTTTTCACTGTTTTCAAACATCGGATTTTATCACCAGTGATAAAGACTATTGTTTTACTTATTTCCAAATGTCAATGCGTAATATTTCACTCTAATTCCCTACAGATGCATTGGCGTAACCAGCGAGTATGGGTGAAGGAGCCCCTCCCCCCCCCACCAGAACGCTTGCCCCAACCCAATGAGATCGAAAGAAAAAGAAAATAAATCGGGTCCCCCCCCATTATGTGTTTTGCCCTTGCTTGTTTCCCCCCCCCCCCCAAATGAAAAAGTCAAGTCACACCACTGTTAGCAGGTGAATCTGTAGAGCAATTTCCGGTTTAACTCTTAGAAATGCTTTGAAGAAAAACCATAAAAAAACTACAGTACTGTAGGTCCCTACATGACCTGAATACATTGGGAGAGAACCCTCATCATCAGGATGGACTGGATTTGAGATAAAATTCGGATCAATGTTCACACGATACAACTCGATAAGAGACGAAATGACGAAAACAACGGAAGGTGACAGAAGTCACATTATGGTCTAGTTTTATCTCTTATAGGCAGGGGTCTCCCTTAACACTGATTGCCAAATGCTCGTTAGAAACACCTTAGGACCAGCTCGAACTCTATTCAAGTGGTCCGGCTGCACTCTAAAAACTTCCGGGTCAGAATTGACCCGGAATCCGGGTCCCTTGGGGCCTGGCCCGTGTCTGGGTCAGTATGACCCGGAGTCTGTGTTTAAATAAACCGAAAAGGGTCGAACTAACGTAAAGCAGGTCAGCCCGGGTTTTTTAAAGTGTGGCTACAGCTCAGTGTTGAAAAGTTTCCCTATTTATTATGAAAAATTGACTGACAGACTAGTGAAAAGACAATGTAACTGGTCCTGCTGGCTAGGTAGTAGTTGGAAAAATTAAGGGCAACCAAATTTCACTGTCAGTTATTTCAGATGACAGCAAACAGAATACATGTTTGCTGCTTATTGAATTAACCCAATCAATCAACGCAAAAAAATCTATTAAATAAAATTGCCGTGATTATACTGTTATTCATTATTGAAGAAAATGAACTTCTGACAAATGCATCATAAGCAAATTAAGGGAAACACTTGCATTCATTCTATGATGATTGGATTCCAGTTGTCAGCTACGAGTACACTATCAGAATGGGGGAAATCAAAAGCATTTGGAATTGTGGTCTTGCTATGTACAATAAAGGAGCTGGTAACGCGAGCTTGGCTCTCCAACCTTCCTTGCTATTATAAGTCAACTGTTTTAATGAAAACACACAAATAGGCGCACGATTTATCAAAACGAAACCGGAACACACACAAGCCGAATCAATCTGTGTACGCGACACCCCCCCCCCCCCACCTGACGTCGAATCGTAGTAATTTAGTTAATACAAATTCTCAAGATCGCCCCTTTTCAAATTTATTTTGAGAGTATTAGATAACGGGCAATATAAATAAGCATGATCCAGCTTTAATTCTGGACTACGGACGCCCGATGTAAATTAGATCGTGAATTGCTTGCCGGTAAATACCTAGATGAACACGACTGTCTTTGCATCGTTGCTGAAATTGCAACCCCTCCTCCCAGCATACCAACATGATACCATATGAACATTAGGGAAATTTATCCCCCCACCCCCTTTGTCTGTTGGTGTCTTTCCGCAGAAACCACAAGATTTATTAAAGGCATCGTACACGTTTGGTAATAGGAGCGTAAACATTTCATTTCAAAAGGTGGTAGCGTTTTTGAGATATTGCCGAAAAATCTGGAGCGGTTATGTCCACGCAGGAAGAATAATCTGCATTGGAATACACACTCTGAGAAGCGTTACCGTATAACGCTTCTCAATATTCAAAATATTTTGGGGATAAAAAGTGATATATTTTTCCATAACCGCAGTCCTTCGAAGTAAAAAGTTCCTTAAAATGCATTATACTATATCCAAAGCTGCTGTACTTCTTACCAAGTATGTTTTTAATGCCATACATTTTCAGAGTATTACCAAACGTGTACGATGCCTTTAACAGCCCCATACCATCCCTATCAGTCTTTTAAATAAATGAATTGTTTTGGGTTTGGGTTTTGATAATGTCTCTCTATAGTGCTCTCCTACTATTTATTTTTCAATTTGGATGTTTTTAATATTTGGTACAAAAACAATTTTCATTCTCTAGTTTTAAACTGTACAGTAATTTCAGATTTTTTTTTTTTTTTAAATATTTTTTCAATTTTTAATTTTTTGATTTGTTTAAATATTATATTTTACCTCTTGTTTTTCTTTGTTAAATTGTTTTCCCTAATTTGGCCCTTGGCCGCGATGGGAAATGTATTTTTAAATGATTTCAATAAACCAATAATAATAATGATAATAATAATAATAATAATAATCAAACACCCTTGTTCCATTTTTTTTAATTTCGTAATGAAGCTTAATCATGAGGGAAGAGTCAATTAAACTTATTTTTTTCTGACCAGTCCTTAATGAGTATCACTGGTTCACTAAACCCAACTAAAAGTCATCGTGAGCAGAAAAACTCCAGCTGTTTTCCTCCCACGTGCATATTTTCTCATGGCCATATAAAACAAAAATTGTTGATCGTCCTTTTTTGGTGGGAATTTTGGGTGGGAGGGCGGTTTTTATTTTCTATTTTGTTTGGACATGGCAAAATATGAAATAAAAAATAAAGAAATCATCACAATCTCTATAGAAGAGAGGGTTTGTGAGATTTTGATGTTTTTAATTGTTTTGTTAAACCCATTTAACACCTAAATGACATTTTCTGTAAATATTTTCAAAAAAACTAAAACGCAGTGTAGCCTAAGAAGATTTGTTCTATTTTTTGATAACATAACCTTGCTTCAAACATCTATTTCCAACCTATGGATTTTGAAAAAAATATCAGCTGAACAATCTGGAAGCTAAATTTGACTGAAATAATTATTGAAAATACCATTTTTTTTATAATTTAAATAAAAAAATAAAAAATAAATGAAAATGGGGTTGGGGGGTTCGTCGGGTCGGGCAGGGACGATCAACAATTTGTTTTTGTTATGTGGCCTACCCTCTTGTTATTGATTTAAAATTTGACCGTGTGATATGAAGCAGTATATTTTGACTCCGTCGGTCTCAACAAGGGGGGTCTATAAGGAGTCAAGCATTACTTGAACGAGAACATCGACTCGTTACAGATGCTTGCACACTGGACTAACACGATTAAGCAGCCGGCTTAAATTGCACTATAACTTGGTAACCTTTTTTTCTCTTCTCTTCTGTCTCCGCGGGGTGTAAAGTGCATCACAGTATTGCCCGCGTGCCCCCGTCACTGCATTTTATTCTATTCTCTTTATAGCTTTCCGTACCAAAAAAAATGCACATTAGAGAATAATTTCATTTCAATCCTTCGCCTACAATTATTTTATGGCCTTTAAAGGCACTGTACACGTTTGGTAATGACTCAAAACAAATATTAGCATAAAAACTTACTTGGTAACGAGCAACGGAGAGCTGTTGATAGTATAAAACATTGTGAGAAACGACTCCCTCTGAAGTAACGTAGTTTTTGAGAAAGAGGTAATTTCTCACTAAAATAATAAAAACTTCTTGTAAGAAGTTTTTATTCCTATCTGAAAGCACACAATTGTACAACAAGCGTGATGACCAATTGAGCCCAAATTTTCACAGGCTTGTCATTTTATGCATATGTTGGGATACATCAAGTGAGAACACTGGACTTTGACAATTACCAAACGTGTTCAGTATACCTTTAATGGCATCGTACACGTTTGGCAATGACTTTGATAATTAATGGCAATACAAATTTACTTGATATGAAGTACAGCAGCTTAGGATAGTATAATGCATTTTGAGTAGCTTTTCACTTCGAAGTAATGCGGTTATGGAAAAATATATCACTTTTTATCCCCCAAACATTTGAATCTGAGAAGCGTTACGCTTCTCAGAGTGTGTATCCCAATCGCAGATTATTCTTCCTGCGTGGACATAACCGCTCCAGATTTTCGGTAATATCTCAAAAACGCTACAACCTTTTGAAATGAAATTTTCACAGGTTAGTTTTATGGTATATATCTACAACTATATAGGTTTGAATCAGACAATAGGCTTCAATTACCAATGTACGATGCCTTTAAAGCTTTCAATTTACAAATATAAATTAGAGAATAATTATATTCCAGGAATTTTTTACAGCTTTTCGTACAGAAATATACATCAGAGAGTAATTTGAATATAAATTTTGTTTTTCTTGTCTGCATTTATTTTATTCCATTAAAGCTTTCCAAACAAAAATACAAAGCTGTATTTCAATAATTGTTTCTTGTCTGAAATTATTTAATTCCCTTAAAGATTTCCCATAAACAAAATAAATGTTCATTTAAGAGTAGTTTTACTTCAATCGTTTGTTTTTAAGGAGAATTGTAACATCATTTTAGTTGAAAACTTGTTTCAAAGTGATAAGGTACCTTGCGATTCTGATGTTTTGGAGAACTGTTCCAATCTGGGCCAACTCAATAGAGCTGCTTGCTTAAGCACAATAAGTATAGCTAAGCATAACAAAATTATGCTTACTAGAATAAAGTTACCAGCCAAAGTCCCATGTCACATGTACAATCTATGACTGGTATCCTGCTTATTTATGCTTAGCAGATGTTAAGCATAATTCTCTGCTGATGCAGCTCTATGAAATTTGACACAGGGCCCAATTTCAAAAGCTGCTTAAGCAAAAAATAAAACTGATTGAAAATCTTCTGCTAAGCAAAAATAAGCAGGATACCAGTTACAGATAGTAGACATGAAATGTATTTTGGCTGGAAACCTTATTCTGGTAAGCAAGATTCTGTCGTGCCCAGCAATTTTGTTGTGCCTAAAGGCACTGAACACGTTTGGAAATTGTCAAAGACCAGTTTTCTCACTTGCTGTATGCATAAAATAACAAGCCTGTGAAAATTTGGGCTCAATTGGTCATCGAAGTTGCAAGAAAATGATGAAAGAAAAAACACCCTTGTTGTACAAATTTGTGTGCTTTCAGATAGGAATAAAAACTTTTAAAAAAAAGTTTTTATTATTTTAGTGAGAAATTACCTCTTTCTCAAAAACTACGTTACTTCAGAGGGAGTCGTTTCCTACAATATTTTATACTATCAACAGCTCTCCGTTGCTTGTTACCAATTAAGTTTTTATGCTAATATTTGTTTTGAGTCATTACCAAACGTGTACGATACCTTTAAGCAGCTCTAAGAAAGTGGGTCCTGACTGTTGTAACTTGCTTTCCGGGCTGCTCGTCCAAAATTAAATTCAGCCTTATACGCTAATTAAATATTATTGGCAATGTGTTTTAAAGTTTAAGGTTCTCAGTAAAAAAACATATGAAGAGATTCAGTTACAATCGCGTAGTGTACATGGAATGTTCTATGGTAGTGACATCATTTCTGCATCACAAAAAGCCATCTGGTGAACAAATTGCACGCCAAGCAGCTTTATAACAAAGGCTTGGTTAGTATTCAAGTTTCTGTTATTTCTTTAACGATTATAGAGAAAAAGGTATATACCTAACACTTTCTGGCTAAGAAAGTAGAAAAATATAAAGATTCAAGGAGCTGTATCTCATGTATGTTTAATGGAGAGAAAGATTAATCATTTTCCCCCTTTTTAGTCGTATAGGAGGCTAAGGCAATTTCTTACACACTTGAACAAACAAAAAGTCACGGTCAAAATGTATGAGTGTAATTATAGAATCTCCTTGGTCCGTTTATTAAAATCGGCGAAAGTCAGTGGCGTAACCGCGGGGCAGGGGCAGGATCCCCCTCCCTTGTCCCCAAAATGATATAAAACAACTGCACACTATGAATGGGTCATAGTCAATACATCAAAAGCTCCCTTATGTCTTAGCCCCCGCTTGCCCATAAATGAAAATGTCTATAACGCCACTCGCAGAGGTGTCTTATAAACTTGTCTCCCGTTATGGCTTCCTCAGATCTGTTTTCTGTTCAAATAAACCTCCCATGTAAAGGAAGATCATTTTCTAACTTCTGGTTGCTGCATACACATCGAGGTGTCATCAGTGTTTCAATTAGCCAGTGACCCGTGGTGTAACGCAAGTGGCCTAAACACGGTCACGCCGAGTTGTTTTCATCACCTGCATCTCAATGGAACTAAGAGATGGTGATGACAATAAAAAAAATCCAACGTGTAAACCATGCGTGAATTATAATAATTACACGCGTACATTCAAAATCTTGTTTTCTTTCTCCCCTTTTGAAGAGCGCGGGCAGGCAAACGGAATTTATTTTGGAACTAGACTTAAAGGCACTGAACACGTCAAAGACCAGTGTTCTCACTTGGTGTACATGCCAACATATGCATAACATAACAAGCATGTGAAAATTTAGGCTCAATTAGTCATCGAAGTTGCAAGAAAATTATGAAAGAAAAAACACCCTTGTTGTACAAATTTGTGTGCTTTTAGATGGGAATAAAAACTTCTTGCAAGAAGTTTTTACTATTTTAGTGAGAAATTACCTCTTTCTCAAAAACTATACGTTACTTCAGAGGGAGTCGTTTCCTACAATGTTTTATACTATCAACAGCTCTCCGTTGCTTGTTACCAAGTAAGTTTTTATGCTAATATTTGTTTTGAGTCATTACCAAACGTGTACGATACCTTTAAAGGTATTGTACACTTTTGGTAACAGCTCAAAATCAGTGTCCACATTTTGGGTGATTCAACGTATTATGCATGAACAGACTAACCTGTGAAAGTTTGAGCTCAGTTTGGTCATCGAGGTGACGAGAAAATAGTGAAAAGAGACCTTATGTGTGTTCTGCTTTTTCAAACATCAAGTTTTTATCACGCGTGATAAAAACTATTGTTTTACTCATTTCTCAGAAACGATAGCATCTTAGGCAGAAATATTTTATTGAACCCTTTCTACCATTACTTACTTTAAATCATGTAAGTTAGGCCTATGTGTGAATCTGTAAACATTTGTGTTTTTCGATCTTACCAAGTGTACAGGGCCTTTAAACAGAAATTTTATCATAAAATTAGTATTTCTTCATAATTTGAGTGTGTCGAGGAGGCGTAAAAACCCACGTCACTCTGGACTTTAACAAAAGGGATGCAAAAGATTTGCAAAACCGAGAACGTTCTCGACTTTTTTTGTATAGGCGTACCCTTGGGAACGTAACGAACAAGAAATCAACAATATTGCATAAAGTAGACGAAGACAAACAAGTCTTTGATTTAGCAGGTCTACAAACATTGATGGGGAGCAAGCACATAATATACATTCAAACTATAAAGAACTTCAGCAAAGAGCGTCCATATGGTTTGACCATGATTCCTTGCTTTATGGTTTGACACACCAATAACGTTTTCGGTTTGATTTTGAGTCAGAACACTTCAAGAATCCCCGGTGCAAACTAAAAGTGGCGGATCAAACGGTTTCACAAGTGGCTCACCCCAACCGTGCAAGAGACTCACACGTAGTTCCCTCGACAAACAACTCCATGACCATTGGGAGAAAGACAAAATGGTTATCTTGTCCTGCATCTATTTGACCTTGGAGGAAGTTTTCACCGACGTAATAATAATTTGGATGTGTGTGCTTGCAGTGTGGACTGAACGTTTCCCCGAGGGTAAATCACGAGGCGTGCTTTATCAACTTTATAAGGACTCGCTCCAACGAACGGAGCAGTGCGAGTTTCGTTTGGATGTACACGGGTCATGCGTTTATTTTAACGGAAGATCTGAAGTTGACTGGCCCTTCAGAAGCGAACCGGTCAGAAGTACGGTGGCTCATGTTTGCCAATTCTTAGAGAACTAATGCTTTTTTTTACGGCGTTACCGGTATATCGCCGTATTATTGCAATAAAAAATGATATTGCCGTAGTAATACGATATATATTGCCGTACTATTGCGTTACATCGCCGTTATTTATTGCGTTACATCGCCGTATTTTATTGCGAAATATTATTGCCGTATTTTATTATGTTATTTCACCGTATTTTATTGTGTCATATCGCCGTAATACCGGTTTGCGTTATATCGATGTACTATTGTGTTACGGTATATTGCCGTATTTTATTGCGTTATGTCGTTATCCTATTGCGTTATATCGATGTACTTATATTAGGTGATATCAATGCGTTATTTCTCCGTCTTTTATTGCGTTATATCGCCGTATGACGCAATAAAGTACGTAGATGTGTCGCAATAGTACGGCGAGAAAACGCAATAATACGACGATATATCGCCGTTAAAAACCCGAGAAATTTGCAAATAATGAGCCACTGTACAGGACCATAATGTCCTCCTCCACGGTGATAGCCTTTTCATGCTCGCACCATCATATGCTGAGCAGTTCTGATTACCAGTCTCGTTTGGTGTCATACAGTGATGCACAAGCGTTTACGGACTGGCTGCTTCAATTTGCATTACAGAACCAATCCCATTATTCATGAAAGAACTCTATCGTCGTGGTTGATTTGAAGGTGATACGGTGAACTGAGGAAAAGACCATGTGTTTTGACAAAGTTGCCTCAGTCTGCAACAGAAGGCTAACAGGCTAACAATGGAAGGCTAGGCTGAAATCACTTCTTGTGGGTTTTTTTCCTGTCTGAGAGAGGACATTTGTAACGCGTCTTAATCAGCATGATCTTATCGGCCTATATGTCTTGCTATCAGAGACAATAATCTCAGAATTAGAACAAGATCAACGAATTAACCCACTTTTAGTTCAGTGATTAATTTTGCCTATAACGGGATCTTGAATGTTGAATGCACTCCATTTAAACAAGCGTATCTGTGCATAAACACGATTTATAAATCGTTGCTATACATAAACTCTATAATGTTGAAACCATGATCATTCCATCATTCTGCCGTTATATTAAAACATAAAACAACAAATATGTAATAAACAAACCACATTACTGATTTGTTTAGACCTTTTTTACGCAGTGTTCAGTTATGTTCGATGGCCTCAGGCCAAAGAAGGGAAAGACTAGGCATAAACTAGGAGAAATAATCTTTACATTCTTTAAGTATTAATTATTTAATTGGTTTCCCTTTTGATGGAACAGCAACGCCGTTAATGAGTTAATAGTCCTGAGTGGACAAGAATATAGGATAATGCTCGGCCGCCCTTGTGATTTAATTTCGAATCAATTTCGTAAGCAGCGATGTTTCACCGGGAAGGGGGCTTGGGTTGAACGGCAAAGGTGTAAGAGAACGTTTACGATCAAGCTTTGAGCTATATTATTAGGATAGCGGCATGAACACTCTCTTGGGGATACCCTACACACCTTCTATAACAGCTCCGTTTCATTCGCTGACTCAGACACGAAGATACAAATGGCAAGAAATGTTTGCAAGTTTGGAGTGATGTAATTTAGAATGTCTTGCACGCAGTGATCGCGTAAGCTTACCGGGCATTTTTTAAATTTCGGGCGTGGGGGGCAAGAAGGGGCCTAGACATAATTTGGGAGGGAGCTTTTTTGATATATGATATATATTCATTAATTTTGTGCATTTGTTTTTATCCCATTTTGGGGCAGGGGGGGCAAGAGGGTTCTGAGCCCAGATTAGGGTCCCATTCCTACCCCCCCCTCCCCCGCTGGTACCTCCACTGCTTGCAAGCGAAACAACAGATCCTAATAAAGTAACGGTACTTGTCTAATTCCTAAAGTTAGAAAAAGGAACTGAAGCATCAAAGATAGCCTATATCTACACTGCGAAAACTGGGGTGTTAAATTTGACACCATGGGTGTTGTTACATATAGATACCCAAGAGAGGCAACAAAAACATCATAATCACGGTGTGAAAATAACAGCAATGTAATTGTGTTGGTAGAAATTAGTGTTATTTTAACACCCTGATGGTGTAAATTTTGATTCTGTTTTCGTTGTTTGCAGTGTATTCTCTTCTAATATGAACCTCGCTTTGTGTGCAATGACAAAATTGGGATCTTACAGGCGGGAGTGCCCATTTAAACCATCCTGGTTATGCTGGTTTGTTCCAATACAATGAGCGCCAACGTTACGATTGCCACCTACTTCTTGTTTTGACACGATCAGTATCTGTCGAATGGTATAGGGACATAGAAGGTATCCCACTGCCTGAGATCGGACACTTGTAATGCGAATACTAATAAATGTTCATAATCCATAGGTTAAGACAGGTAAAAGATCATTATGACACGTTGATGTATGCTTAGGTTGTTTTGTACGTCAAGGCTACCGGGGCTACATTACATAAAATAATACCCGCGCTTCCGTTTCATAGATTAACAGAAATCTGTAAAAACCATCATGCCGTAATTTAAAACACCGTTGAAATAAATTCAGCAACATAGTGTGTAATTTATATCACTCCTAATGTAATACATTGTTTATGGGGGTGCATTATATGATGATAAGAGTGCACTTTCCAATTGCACCACTTGATCATCAAAGAAGCTTGAGCAAGGTATAGGTTCACTGTGTAGACATCAGAAATATTATGATACATTTATTTAGGTTTAAAGAGTCTGTATATACGTTTGGTAATGACTCTGAAAATTAATGTCAACAAAAACTCAGCTTTGGATAGTATAGGCCTTAATGCATTTTGAGAAACTTTTCACTTCGAAGTGCTGCGGTTATGGAAAATATATCACTTTTTATCCCAAAAAATTTGAATCTGAGAAGCGTTACTGCAGTAAAACGATTCTCAGATTCCTGCGTGGACATAACCGCTCACGATTTTCGGCAATATCTCAAAAACGATACCACCTTTTGAAATGAAATGTTCACAGGTTAGTTTTATTGTGTATCTACAACTATGATTAAAAAAACAGTGGGTTCCAATTACCAAACGTATACAATCCCTTTAAAGGTATAGGCATATTTTACAGGATTGGTATAGAGCTGGCAAAATAGTCGCAGACAATGTTCATGTGTTTGTGTGATCAACCATTATACATGAAACAACAAACCTGTGAAAATATGGGCTCAATAAGTTGTGTGAGTCAGGAGAAAATAGTGGAAAAACCATGCACATCGTTTTCAGCATGTACACACATTGTCCTTAATTTTGGTTGTAACAAACGAAATCAGCTGTTGCATTTTTAAGGTCCTCAGATACAGTTTCATCTAATATGACTTCATTTCAGAGGAAAATATTTCACACACACAAAAATGGTTCTAGTATGAACTTCATGATCAGTAGGCTTTCATATTAAAATTAAAAAATTATGTTTTTTATCCTTACCACTCCTTTATAACACCTTTAACATTGGTTGATTGATGGAATATTATTTAATTGACACAAGTAATCTAAACGAACATATATTTTTTTAGGGTGTACGTTTTGACGGCATTTTTATTTTAGCACAATGTGGGTTTGCAAAAAAGCTCTTCAAAGTACAAGCTTTTGTAAAGGGGTAATATATCAACATATTTCCATAACTATGAATGACAAATATTTTGATTAAGGTTCCTCCAAAACAGGACTCCTCCTTTTCTAAAGAACGTTCCTGATGTTTTTAATACATTTATTTGCGATCTAGACTTGGTTAAGTCTTATAATATAGGGCAGGTAGGTGATGGGATTGTGCCTTTGATGATACAAGCATGGAATCTAGCACACAGTCAGAGTATGTCATTAGAAAGATATTTGGCTATTGGGCCATCGTAGATTTGACCTTAAAAAATATAGGTATAGTATAACAAGCAATGGCAGCCATTTTGAACAGTTTGAAAATTGCTTGTTGTTCTACCATGATTTTTTTCAAAATGCAAATATGTGATGGATCTCTATTGCCTATAGCCAAATAGCTTTCTGATGACAAACTGTGACTGTGTGCCAAATAGTCCGTGCTTGTATCATCCAAGGCACAATTCCCTAAATATCTCCCCTCTCTGCCCCACTATTATTGGGATTATTTAGATTCCAAAGACCGTATTCGGGATAGATCGGATATGCCATCAACGGTGCAATTATTGTACCGTTATTGATCATAGACAACCGTAGCCACGACCGCGGAAGCCATCGACTCAGACGCGGCATCGCTGAACCGAAGATTGAAGGGTAAAATATATACCCTGACTTCTGTTTGGTACTAAATCATTTAAAGTACGAAGCCTGGGGAAATTTGTAAACAATGTTGATTACAAAACCTGGGACAAATCTAATAGAGCTATTGGTACTTAAGCGCAAAAAGTAACTAATCACACTAAAATTATGCTTAACAGAACCAGAATTAGGTTACCAGCCAAACTACCATTCCACATTATATTGGTGACTGGTATGTTGATTATTTTTGCTTTGCAGAAAAAAAAACTGCTGCGTAGGCAGCTATACGTAGTTGGACCAAGGAATGCTAGGGTTAAATCAAATTACATAGTCTTCTGCCCACCTTGAGTGGCACAGTACCTACCCAGTCAAGACACTCGTCCTATCAGAACAAAATGAGTGTTGCAAACCAAAAACTGACATCATTGATTTTTCGGAATTGTACGATAAACCAATCCTCAAGCTTCCAAGAACCTGTGAACATTACATGACAACTCCTAGAAACAGCTATGGTCATGTTTTGGTTTACTTAAATTTAGCAATTACATTGGTGTTATTTTAACACCCTATGGTGTTAATTTTGATTCTCTCTTTGGTATCTATATGTGATAACACCCGTGGTGTCAATTTTAACACCCCCGTGTTTGCAGTGTACTACACTTGAAAAACTCACTCATAATAACAATGAGCTACAATCACATTGGCGGCGAGTACAATCACAACGATCCATAAGCTACCATGACACAATTACATTTAACTAACCAGTGCCAACTAAATGCCTTTACACGCTTTGGCATTTAAAGGCACTGAACACGTTTGGAATTGTCAAAGACCAGTGTTCTCACTTGGTGTATCCCAACATATGCATGAAATAACGAGCCTGTTAAAATTTTGGCTCAATTGGTCATCGACGTTGCAAGAAAATGATGAAAGAAAAAACACCCTTGTTGTTGTGTGCTTTCAGATAGGAATAAAAACTTCTTACAAGAAGTTTTTATTATTTTAGTGAGAAATTACCTCTTTCTCAAAAACTACGTTACTTCAGAGGGAGTCGTTTCCTACAATGTGTTATACTATCCACAACTCTCCGTTGCTTGTTACCAAGTAAGTGTTTATGCTAATATTTGTTTTGAGTCATTACCAAACGTGTACGATACCTTTAAGTATGCGTTATTCATACTATCAATAATTCATAATTATTTGGTTACAAAATTGTTAACAAGATTTACCATTTCCATTCTCCAGATCTACGGTAGCGGAATGTCATGTAAGCCTCGAAGTAGAGAAAGCCATTAATGGACACAAGGAGCCACCACGTCGGATCATTCTTGACCGTAGCTACCCTCCAAACAGCAAGAATGGACGACACGGAGAACAAAACTCGTACGAACACACCCTGAGCCATGGTGTAGATACGGGGAACAGAACACCTCTCCTCAGTGCCGCCGTTCTCCTCCCCTCCCTTCCCGTTCTTCATGGTGTCACACTTCTCTTCCATGCGGCCACACGGGTTAATAACTTTTAAAGATGTTAGAATTATTATTCGTTCACACCCAAATGCGTAAAAGTTATTGATGTATGAGAATTCTTTGCAATGTAGACGGTCTCAAAGTGATACAGCCGAGTGCTGAAATTACAGCCATTCACTGATGATGGATTGTCCTTGAGATGACCGCGGCCGTAGATAGAACACACAGCAACAACTGGAGCTTGTTTCGGTGTCCTCTGTTCTCAAAACGCCCTCATTCTCCCTCCTTCGGAGAACTCCACCAAAAAAATGTCCGACGGCGATTTGCACGTCTATTGGTCTGACGCAGTGATAGATTGAAGTGTCTTTAATAACCCTAAACCGAAACTGGGGTCATCGAGGAGCACTGGAGCCATTCAAACCACGCATCATCCGCTTCGTCTTCCAGCTGTGGTTTCCAAACCCTAGAGCGAATGGTGTCCCAAGGGTAACTTCAAAACGGATCCGTTTTGGCGATTTTTTTCCCCGAGTAGCCATAAAGTGGATGAGTATCACGAGAGCCGCGCCGTAGTATCGTGCACATCATCATACATAGTGGACCCTCGCTTGGGGCCTTTATTCGCGTAAACGTTAATGGTATCAACTCACAATATGGACCAATAGACTTGCGCAAGTGTTCCGTGTGCTTCATATTATCTTTAACTATTATTATTATGTTGATATTTCAATTGCTGAGATTGAGACTGACACGCCTAGTCGAGTTCCAAGCCGCTACCACATTGGTTGCATTTAACGCCCCCTCTAACGTTTGCAGATCAGTTTCCAAGAAAATAAATAGGACCATTTTACCCTAAAGGTTTCCATTTAAAAATACATTTTAATGACCATTGTAACTACCTGTCATATTTCTACCGTTGTGGTCGCCGTTGCCATCCTGATACCATCCGGAAGACATTTGCTGATATTGAGGGAAACGCCATTAAATTTGCAATACCGAATGTTACATTGTAAAGAAAACAGATCGTCAGACAACCTCGTGAAACATGTTGGCTGGTTGTTTGCAATGACTTCCTGATACGCATTCACCGGACCACCCATCTATGCTCCAATTATTGTAAAAGGGGACGTAATTTCAGTTGGAGTTTGAAGCTGTATAATTGTCGAGAGGCAAAAAGTCTTGTTTTCTGTTCGAACCTATTTTGTTCATTGTTTCATTTTAGACACACAAGGCATCAGAAGGTTTCACGAACATCTGCTCGAAAGCAATGTACCAATCTATTATCGCTGAAATCCTGAAAGGCTCATGACTATGCGAGCCGTAATAGTTATAATTTAACCATAGTTTGTGATGTCTGGTTCAGTTCATTCGGTTTCACAGTGTACAGTATTTGATCCAAGGAGAGCCTAATGAAAACTGGCAACATCTTATAAATGTCAGTTCATATCTCCCCACACTGCTGCATCCCTCTTCTAATTCATCTTCGTTAAGGAATTATTAGTAATCGAGAGACTTGCGGGAAGTTTACGATTTTCCAAGTTGATGTTATCATTCAAGAGGCCACGTTGTATTAAGTGAAGAATACGTCATATTATTAACTGCACTATACAACCAGCAGTGGTTCATTATTATATTTAATAAGTCTAGCTGGTCCTTTAAAATTTCATTTGCTGTTAAATTCTTCAGACACGTCAGCCAGACCTGGCGCATGACTTTAAAGACTTTATATAGTATTTTGACTGTCGTCGGAAACGTTAACTGAAGGGCTTCTGGCTCACTGCAATAAGGGGGACACAATTAGCCGACAACGCTAATTGAAATAAAAACTAAAAGAGTGCATTCGTCCCCAAGCCATCGATCCTTTACCAACAAACCTTAGTACCTTTCAATGATAGTGTGTGTTTGATCATCATATTTGGCGATTCATACACAATAATACACAGCAGAAAGGTACTGACGTCGAAACAGTTAAAGTTCTTTGTTTTGTGTACGTCCACATCTCTTCTAATATCTTTCCTTTTGTAACCCTTTCAAATTGAAATCTAAAGACTCGGCGATCTCAGGAAAGAACTGCCAATGGCAACACAAGTCACAAAAAGCATTAATCACGGTCACAATTCTAGCAGCATCGTATTATGAATCTACCCCTTGATGTGATACATCATTTTTTTTAGCTTATCGCCATCAGCGATAGAAGGGAAAACCAAGGAACGGTGGACAAATAAAGGCAGCAAAAATTACAGAGGGGGAAGGGGCTTGCTTCCCCGAATAAGAACTGACGGTTTCCTCCTGTCCCCCGTGAGCCATTCAAACAAAATAAAAAATAAAATCATTAGGCGGTGTATGCCAGAATTCACGTGGCTACACGGTGCAACAATTCATCTCCCATGACTGAATGGAAGGTGACGGGGGGAAATTGGTCTCGCGATCGGTCAGACCGTATAGTCCCCGAAGGGATGCTCTTTATTGGGGAAAAATGATAGCTGCCATATTATTATCACTCACTGCTTTTGTAATACGGGGGCGGCTCTTCGCTTGTGAGCATGTGATGCATTGCAAATATTAACAACTCTTAATGTTGACCATACACAGACCGGCACTTGAATAGTCCCTGCTGAGTATAGCTATGCTGAGAACCGATCATCAAACTGTTAATAGAAGCAGTATGGCTATGAATTTTTTTCTAGTAAGGGGTAGCTCATAATCTCCCTTGAATGTCCGGTGGGAACGAAGAGCTAACGCTTATTATGAGGTACTATAAACTCCCCATCATGAGCTCTCCACTGAAATAGCAGGCACCAGATTCAGTGGTGCTCCGTGTAGAAAATGGGGAATATCTCCGAGAAAAAAACACACCAGGAGACCGAGTTCTAAATAATTGGCCTCTCGGAATTTGCAGCCCCCGTCGGTAAACGAAGAACCAATTCGACTCGAACAGAGTTCACCAGAACAAAATTCAGTAGGCAGACCCCGGACTTCTGGGTTTGTCTGGTTAACAGTTTTTCAAGTTTCGTTTAACAACCTGTTTAATAGCTGTCAGTGTTACGCCGAAATGTACTTTCATTTTTCCGACAACAAAAAGAACAAATTGCTCGCAATAAATAGATAACGTGCCTACTGAGGTACCTGATACGTAACCGAATAAGAGTTAAAACACAAAAGTGACAAATATCACTAAATAGGTGAACAATGGAAATGGGCAGCTAGACGTAGCAAAGATGACTGACCACGGATGGCCAATAAGAACCACAGAATGGCAACCCAGGGTAGGGAAGAGATCCAGAGACAGACCAAAGAAAAGATGGAGGGATGTTGTTTTGAAGATCGAAGACCTGGGCCAGAGCGGGTAAGGAAAGAACAACATGGAAGAAGTCTGTCAGAGGGCTACATCCTGCAGTGGATGAACGATGCCTAAGTACAAGCTACAAGGTGCAAGGTACGATGCGCCTGAGGATCTCAACGTCAGTTGAGAAAGAAGTGCCTCTCCGCTACGTAGCAAAGATGACTGACCACGGATGGACAATAAGAACCACAGAATGGCAACCCAGAGTAGGGAAGAGATCCAGAGACAGACCAAAGAAAAGATGGAGGGATGTTATTTTGAAGATCGAAGACCTGGGAAAGGGTACCCCCCCCCTCAAAAATACATTAATTAATAAATAAATAATGATAATAATAATAATTATTATTATTATTATTATTATAATAAATAAATAAATAAATAATAAATAAATAAATAGCTACAAGTAAAGAAAAAGAAAATAACAAAATACGTTCGGGAAAAAACTTTTAAGCGGGCATTGACCTACCTACTCCCGCTAACTAAAAAAATAAATCTGTAATTTTACATAAAATACATTAAGAGATAGAAGTGTTATATTGATAATCATATCAACCAACCGGCTCCACCAGACTCATGAATCAAAATTTACAAAAATTGACCTCCATTGCAAGACCTATATATATATTTCAAAAAAATTCCAGTGCCTGTATTATTAAGATTGCTTTTTCCAGTGACTGTATTATTAAGATTGCCTTTTCCAGTGACTGTATCATTAAGATTGCCTTTTCAGGTGACGAATTATTGACTGCTGTTATGAATCACGGTCGCTGGTATTTGGCAGTCTGTCTACTCTTTGTGAAGAATAACACCTGAGAGCACATTGTAACCAGGACGTGAGTCGGGAAGGGCATGCAATGTCAAAAAAGGACTGAAATTTCAATTAAATCCAACGATTTGGGTGTTTTTTTTAATGGATTTTTTATTTGTTGATATGTTTGTATATGTAATAATTTTTATTTTGGACAGATACATTCTAGTTTACATTTGGAAAGGAACACTATTGTCAATTGTGTGTTTTGTTGAATGAATCACACTTAGATAATGTGTATCAATAAATTATCATTATGTCATGCCGTAATAATCCGTATTTCATGACGCCATAGGATTGTGAGTTAACTTCGATATTACATTTATACATTTCCAAGAAAAATGTTTTCTACGTTGAAATTAAATCTTTTCATTGAACTAAACTAACAGCCGGCAGTCGATCTCTGTTTACACAGATTCAGTATTGGTTGATGCCAATATGTGATGTCACAGGTCACATTGTCTATAGACGGCTTATCTTTGTGAATGTTAACCTTTATTTTCCTCGCCGAATGGTCAAAACAAACACCAAACGTCTTACAGGCAGTTTTCAATCCCCAAATTCATCACAAAAATGGCTTTTTGTTGTCACCAATGCACTCTCAAAACTCCCGGGTCCGAATTGACTCAGATTCTGTGTCCCGTGAGGCCTGACCCATTTCTGGGTCAGTAGGCCTATGATCCGGAATCTGTGTAAAAATGTCCCAGAAATAAGTCAAACTGACGCAGAATCCAAGGTAAATTCCCACTTAAAAAAAGAAAAGAAACTAGTCTCAAGGTCAGCCTGACCCAGAAATGGGTCGGACCCACTGGGACCCGGATTCAGGGTCAATTCTGATCCGGTTTGTTTTTAGAGTGTGTAGTGTAGTCTTTGGCGGTCAAGGCTCCGACCAGGAGTCCAAGGTTCCACCGAGTAATTGGCGTCTATTGTTCACAACGGGAAAAGGGGTAACTCTGGAACTATCCACCCTGGTGCTGTGAATATTAACTCTGGCCACTTTTTGAAATAAAGACAGTGAATCCTATATGGGATTTGAGGCATTGCATGGTGAGGTATCAATAAACATTTGGTTTGCGGTAACACCATGTGTATATCTACTTGCTATAGGTAGATTTTGTTCTTTGAGAAGTTGTCTTGCCTTTTATTCTACTGCCGCGGAGTAGAATAATCGGAATTCGGGAGACTTCTCAGTTCTGAAAAGAACAGTCTTGCTTATTTACTACCATGGGCGGGAGGGATCATTTGGGCTTATAAATTCGTAAAAAAAAGGGAAATCGGGCGGGACTAGTACTTTCGCTATGTCAATTCTGTTGACCCGTTTTACATCAAAACAGTGATTACAGTTCGTCGTCCAGGTACAAACAAAAATTAAAAACCCAGAAAAAATCCAGAGCGATATGAATATAATATTTATTTCATCCCCGAGATTTTGCCTGCAGTCCAATAACATGACCAGGTCAGTAAAATGATGGAGACTATAATTATATATCACAGTCCATTATGAGGGTACACCATTTAATGCAACAACGAATCAGGTAAACAACATAGACCCAAGGCCCTCTTTATATCCATTAGATATTTAAGTAGCCAAGCGGAACCTGGGTATCGCCAGGAGAGGGGAAGGGGGGTGGCGCTCCATTTCAAAGTAAAATGTTTGTGATTTGCCTGGAAAGAACTCTGTGCTTATACTAAGTGATATTTCTGAATATAATTATTAAGAACGACAGATTAAGTATTAGATATTAAACGGGAATTATGCTGACTTATTTTTAGTAATTTTGTGTAAGTAGACTTGAAACTTAGCATGGTAGGAATACAATCTAGTGAGGTTTGCAGTAGCACCATGTACATGAGTAGGATTTGAAACTTTCCATGGTGGGATTACAATCTAGTAAGGTTTGCAGTAACACCATGAACATGAGTAGGATTTGGAACTTTGCATGGTGGGAGTACAATCTAGTAAGGTTTGCAATAACACCATGTACATGAGTAGGATTTGAACCTTTGCATGCTGGGAATATAATCTATAAGGATTGCAGTAACACCATGTAGGCCTACATGAGTAGGATTTGAAACTTGGCATGGTGGGAATACAATCTAAAGTTTGCAGAACACCATGTACATGAGTAGGATTTGAAACTTTGCATAGTGGGAATACAATCTAGTAAGTTTTGCTGTAACAAAATGTATATTACTAGGATTTGAAACTTTGCATTGTGGAAATACAATCTAGTAAGATTTCTGGAGACACCATGTTCACGAAACTCTCTTATGAGTTGTAATGGTTCTGAAAACCATCGGTTCTTTTCTTGTGACAATAAAGAGCGCCCTCTATACATTTTGCTCTGAAACGATTTCCCCCGCAAACCTCGAGACCATCATTTACACAATACGGCAGAAAAGTGGATTTGCAAAGTAGATGATCGGACGGTAGTTCTGTATGCGTGTATTCGTATTTCTGGCATAAGTCATTAAATCTTAAAAACAAGTTTCCATTGTGCTAAGTTTTAAACTAGTTATACTAACTTGCATAAGGTTTTTCGCAAAATAATACAATTTGAAACTTGTCGCGACAGGGCGAAGGTTCCGATGATGTGTAGATTGTAAAAATCCACTGTGGGGTTCATGAGTTATGGTTGTTTTAAATAATAAATTGATTTAATGTAATTCGACACCTGATGACGGCATCATGACGTCACTACAGCATGTCCTCTACTGGTGAATATTTAATTATAATGTGAAGTTTGAAGTTTATGTGAGCTTGGGAAGTATGTCTTTCTTAGCAGAAACTCGCGGGGAGAAGAAGAAGAAGCAGCAGAAGAAGCAATAAAACAAACCGAACAAAAAACAAGAGGTGTTCCGAGCTATGCTCCGAACACCTAAAGATTGAACAATTTGCGCACAAGAGAAGACGTTGCCAATCATTTGAAGAAATTATTTTTTAATTAAATGGCCAACTTACACACTTCAATAGAAAAGTACACAGTGGTTCACTTTGATAATTCTTCTAATCAACTTTTCGTGTAATATACAAACAGAAAAACCGCTATACCGGTGTTTTATCTCGTACCAAAAATACTAGTAAAGTGTGGCTATTTCTTTGCGAGTGACTGTCACCAGATAATTGTTTGAAAAAAGGCTCTTTCTCTAGTCCTAAATTTCTTTTATGTTATTGTTTTTATATTATTTATTTGACCAAGACAAACCATACAAAAATAACAGAGAAACAAGTACCTGAAGATGAATAAAGAAGTAAACCAAACACAACAAATATGTAAACATCAGTAAACATAACAAAAGAAAGTAAGCCCTAGATTAATAATTACAGGTAAAAAAAAGCAGGAAAAAAAAGTAAAGTGGAAGTGGAACAACTAATATGATTCATCCTTTCCCCCAAATACAAGAAGAATCGGTCAGGTCAAGGTATATACGCTCTACTTTGTTCATTGTGCCATATCGTATCAATATCGTCCATCAGATCCAAACCTTCTTGATACAAATTAAGCTCTGCGCCCATAAAGCTATACGAAAACAATTATGTAATAATAATTGAGCTATCAAAATGCTCTACCGTATGTGACTTGTCTCCATGCAGCTAACTACATAGACAACAATTTATATCAAATAAAATATCAAATAAGTCATTATATTATGAGTAAACAGAACAATAAAATACTTATTTTACTGACTCTGTTGTCTGCATAAAACATTAATATGCCCCACGTAAACATCTGTATTTTTCTGTAGAATCGGTCTGGTGACTTTTACAAGTGTATTTGCAAAACTTACAATAAAAATGCATCATATCTTTTTATTGTACAACACTTTCAAACAACATGACCTATATTCCATGACCGTGGGAAAATAAGGTTACCAGGCAAAGTACAATCTGTGACTGGTATCCTGCTTATTTTTGCTTGGCAGAAAAATTGTAAGCACTATTTTCTGCTTAAGCAGCTGTATGAAATTGGGCCCTGGTTGGCAAAATAAGGGAACATGGGGCTGATGGTGGCTTGATGCATACGCGTTGTTGCGTCTGATAGGCTACTAATAGGTGCATAACTATAATGGCGTTTGAGGTCTGAACAACATTGATTTAGTTTAATACACAATAGACCTTTATCATGATGCGGCCATCTTGATTTCTTCCCATTCAAATCAATGTAACCAAACCGAGGCTGGAAGGAGAAATAGTCTGGTTCCTTTTTGTACAATGAATATTAGCATCCATTACTGTTATTGGATACAGGGAACATGACCAAGATGGTGGCGGCATGGTAACGGTCTATAGCTGATGACATTGGCATTTTCACATCATCTTAAGAAGAGGGCGTAAGTCATGACTTCAGAATGTGACTCGACGTAGCTATAACAATCAACGATGACACGTGACACACAGCAACAAAAGTTGTTACCAGGTCTCCATATGAAACATAAACTTTTGGATAAACGCAAATTTTAATGCTCAATATGGTTACTTCATAAACGTCATGGGGCATTCTTATGGATTTGATTGTTTCAAATCAACCAATCAAGTATTAGATGGTCCCTGCACAGGCATACATTCATGTAGCGGCGGACATGCTTATAAGGTGTGTACCTTGGCTCAATCCTTCAGAAACCCTCCTCTCTCTCATCAACTGAACGCTCGTTGACTGATTTGAGGAAACGTTTACTGGTAAGTGGAGGTTTTTTTAAATTTATTATTATTATCATTATTATTATTATATTTCTGGTAATGAAACCAAGGATGCCTCATAAGTGAACTTAATCACTGTAGCTCGCAAGCCTGAGGAAACATGTAAACATGGGTGCTTGCTATGTGAACCAGAAACACCGGGGTTAACCCCTCCACGATAAGTGTTCTGGGTTCGTTTACCTGCAATACCAATCCTAGTACATGGGACCCGCCTAAGGATTCACGTCCTATCCGAAGGACAAAGCAATCAATGGTTTAAGTGTCTTGCTCAAGGACACAAGGGTTAGTGTCAAGACCGGGACTAGAACCCACACTCCGTTGCTCTTATAACCGCTCGGCCACGACACGCCACTTGTACCTTGGTTCTGGATTTAGTCGTTTCCAGCTTAATTGCATGCAGTAAAACAGTGCATAGGAAACCCAAAGCATGTTGGCCTATATGTTTTATCAACATAATTAAAGAGGAAGGGAAATGTCAAGTTCAAATTTGTGATGTACTCATATTCCAATTGTTATGAGATCCTAATACATGTACATTAGTTACGTGTGTTCAACGCACGCTGTCAATCATTCTTTGTGTGTAAGGTCGTTAACCCTAGTGGGCGGTGCTAATAGAATGATCTAGAGTAGTACTTTCTAGAAAACGACACAAATCCTTTATATACGGGCTGGGGGTAAATCTAGGACGGGACACAAATACTCAAGACTGGTGGAAGCTACGACTTCTGTGATTGTGATTCAACTCGTTGGAGGAGCTTTTGGTAGAGTTCGCTTTTGACCGAGTGCAGTTAAAGAGCTTAATTTAAATCCGGAAAGGACAGTTTCGAACTTAATCTACAGTTCGGTATTTTGGGGTCTTCTTCCCCATATTTTGTGGCGGGTGTCAGATTGTGTACCCGTTGTTGCTTCGTCTTCTTCTGGACATTTTTCGGAGTGAGTTCGCCCCGTGATAGCTCATAGTCACATCGGCAAAGAACTGTTTTACCGCCCCTGGAGTTGATCGTTTTAGAGCCAGTGTATGTGATCCTCGCTGTATCTTCTGTTGCCGTGATCCTCGCCTGTATTTCATCCCGGTTGACGTATTAGCCTGTGAGATTACTTATTTTGTATACGATCTATTTTAATATACACTTGTTTTACTCAATCATTGCACGTTTGTTAAACCCAATAGGCATTTGAAGTGGCCGATAGTTTCATTATTAAATCACTTTGATTCTGTGTTCTTTACATCCGTGTCACCTTGTTTGATTTCTTTGTTGCATCTGAGAAAATTCAGGCTTTTTGAGTGATTTATATTCACGGATAGTTTGGAGATTTTTGGATCGTAACACAATAGATAGAGTCCTCATGTCAATGGGGAACAAATTACAAGTCTCTAACCTCACGTTAATATGGTGTAAATTGTCATTGCATTTGCTAGGCCTACAGTGCAAATTTGTCAACATCCAAAACATCCGATGACATCATTCTGAGAAAAATGGGTCTGTATGTTTTTGTACAGGGATGTGCATTACTGACTTTTTCAGAGCAAATTTTTAAACATGTCGCCATTGGATGTAAACAACTAATGGGTCTTTACATTCCAAGAAGGAATATTTTGTCAGTAAAAATGTCAAATTCAAGGCCATTTTGATTGAATTTCAATGAAAGTCAGGAATGAACCAAAACATCCCCGTACAAAAATGAACAGACCTATTTTTCTCATAATGATGTCATCGGATGTCATGTTTTGGATAATATAGGCCCTTTTCGAAACGACCGGCTTCGGCTTCGGATTCGGCTCAGGCTAGCTAGGCCCTTCAGTTGTTTTGACTATACGCGTGCTATGCGTTCAGGGGTTCAGACGAGAGAACGGAGCCTGAGCCGAATCCAAAGCCAAAGCCGTGGATTCGAAAAGGGCCAAAGACTGTGCAAGTCTCGCGCGTATCGGAACGAGAAAACACGTCAAACGAAGAACATTTTTTTTTTCTGAAATCAAATCTTCGTTTTAAGTTTTATCTAATGACAAAATCTGAACAAAAAAAATACTCATTAATTGTTTTTAAAATTAGTTTTAGCTTTTATCACAAAACTTACGTAATCGCTTGTTTTGGATGCGCGATGATAATTGCCAGATGCTGTAATTGCAACGCAAAGCCTTTTCATTGCGGTCTATGGTTGTTGAGGCATCATCGTCCTCTATAAACTGCTAAGCGTTAATTTTACGCCCGTGTGACCATCACGAATCCGCGTAAGGGGTTTCTGAAAAGTTAAGATCAAATAAGCATCCTTTTTCCAGAGTTTAAATTTTGTTTCAATAATAATTAACACATTATTTGTGTATTTATTATAACAACTTAAACTGATTGTAGGCCTATGTAATGAGTATTTTGTCGTTCAGATTTTGTCATTAGATATAATTGAAAACAAAGATTTGATTTTTAGAAGAAAAAAAGTTCTTCGCTTGACTTGTTTTCTCGTTCCGATACGCGCGAGACTTGCACAGTCAAATTTTGCCCCGGAAGCAAGACACTTGACCATTATTGCTTCGTCCTTCGGATGGGATGGGACGTAAAGCCATGGGTCCCGTGTGTTGTGCCATGCACGTCCAATAACCCAGTTAATATCGCTAAGAGAAGGGGTTTACCCGGTGTTCTCTAGCTGGCAGTGGCTGCTGAATACGCCGCAGCACATTGGAAACCCTTACAAGATGTTACATAAATAGGTATCATATAGTTCAAAAATGTCAAAAACCGTAGATAAAGCGCTTTAATATTAAATTGTTATTCTCATCAAGCCAAAACCACTAGAAAAAAAGAAACGTCGAAACTTGGAAAAATCAGACCGAAGCTGTGAAACTCGTGGAAATTGGTTTCCAAAACATAAAGTTGCAAAAATAGACCAAGTTCTCTGATCCTTATTTTTTTAAAGATTTTTTTGTTCGGTGAACAAATTGCTGTATTTTCAAATTTGTTGTTAATTGGGCGGACTACGGACCGACTCCAAATACCGTATACATTTGGTCTGAGCAATTTTAAACAGACTGTTGCAAAATGGTCTGATGAAATTGTCAGATACCGGTAATGATTTGCAGTCGGCAATTTTGTGTTGTATGATTAAGTAACGTAGCCCTTTTTCCACTTTTCATTTCTCTCTCCTCCTTTATCAATAACACTTTCCAATTTGTCAGGAATGTGGCCACGGGGGCTGCCTCTTTAGTTGTTTTGAGCTACCCTATTGCTCTGCTACGAGTGCCCCATGAGAGTTCCCAACGTTTTTACAACCACTTCCCTCCTTTTCCCCCCATTCCATTTTATTTCAGGTGCCATTCAATCATGAAGGTCCAACACATTCTCCTCATTTGTTACATCACCTCCAATCTTATCATGGTGTCATGTAACGATGGAGCCTTTAATATCCATGGCGGATACTATGAGGTGTACCCATACAAACCAGAATCCGGGCAGCAGAAAGGAGCAAAAATATCAACCAAATATCAATGGGGTGAATCCAGCACCGCGGGTACCAACCGGAGAGAGATTCCCGGCACGGAGGGCATCTGCTGGAAAGATGTTGACACCTATTGCAAATTGAAGTTTGTTGTCTCTGCTAAAAATGTCCCGAATGAAGAGCACTACCAAATCAAAGGCGCCAAAATTGACATTCATAACTTTCAAACTCGATTCAAGGCAGATACAACCGGTTTTGGCATACAGCAAGAGTATAATGACATACAACGGTTTATGGTTGCAGACGGACAGATCTGGAGTCACAGTCTGAACGCCTGGGGATATGGCTACCTTAATATCTACGTCAACAAAACCACCCGACCGTCTATCGCAGACGGATTTCTTGTGGAAAAAAGACAAGCCGGTCCAGATAGTAAGTTCTCTCAGGAGACGAACGAGATTGGCCAGAAAGATCTGAAAAGCAAAGAACAATTTATCTCAACATTCAGAACCTGGTCCAGCCAGTGGAAATGGGATTCAGTAACTTGGTGGAAGTTGTACATAGCGCTGACAAAGGTGGTAAAACATGTAGTTATCTACGACGAGAAGGTGGAGCATAACATTGCTTCGAACCGCATAAGCTCTCTGACGCTGCGGAATAGTGGTTCAAAGGTGACTTCCGATAGTTTTGCCAAAATAGGCTCTTCTGAAAGCGTGACCCTGGAAACTTCTACTAGTATGGATACCACGTTTGATTTCTCCATCGATGTGGGATCGAGTGTGTCGCTTGAAGTTGGCTTCGTCGCCGCTTCTGTTGAAGTCAACCTGCATGCTGGGCATTCAACCACAGAGTCGTCCAGTTCCACCACAACCAAGCCAACACAAACGACCATACAGTGGCCCTCGGAGTGCCCGGCTGGGATGAAGATAACCTTAACCCTGTACAAGAACACTAAGAAACAAACTGTCCCAATTGAGTTCACATTCGAGCGCAACGGAGTGCAGTGGACGGAAAGAAAAACCTTCGAAGCGACCATGAACGATGTGACACAACGAAGCGAGGATTGTTGTTTACAGGCAACAGCAAGTGAACTATGTGGTAAAAGTATTAAGATGTGCTAAGTCTTGGTGTAAGATGTTGCCACAGATTACAGGAATGAATGTATAACACTTGCCGCCTGCATCTTTCAATTCCGATGTTTACACCAAACTCTCATTCTACATCAAAATAACCGATCATACACTACAAAAACTGGGGGGTTAAGATTGACACCGTGGGTGTTGTCACATATACCAACAAAGAATTAAAATTTACACCATAGGGTGTTAAAAAAATAACTTCTGCGAACACAATTACATTGGTGTTAATTAAACACCATGATGTTAATTTTGATTCTCTCCTGGGTATCTATATGTAACAACACACATGGTGTAAATTTTAACACCCCAGTTTTTTGCAATGTAGGATAAGTTTTCCGTAAACAAAGACACCTACAACTTATATACCAATTTGAGCTATATCTTCTTGGGGCAAATTTGATAATTCATTAGCACTTCGCACTTGTACTTAAAAACGATAGCGCTTCAATATTTTGAATGTATGACAATAGGCATGCCTCATCTGTCAATCAAAGCTTCATCTTATATACACCGTCACTTCGCACAAAATGGCTGAAACGATTCGACCCTTGACCTCGATTGAACTAAACTATTTCACCTTTTAGTTACTTGATAGTATATTCCAATTTTTGATCTTATAATGTTTTAATAGTATCCGTTTGTAGTTTAACTGGTGTTGGGGTTTAGTTTTATTAATGCGATTTCTATAATTTAAATAATTTTACTCAAAAGGTGATGGGGGAATAGGTGGAGAGCATGCTTGTTAAGTTTTGTGGTGGTACATAATATTGAAACAAATAAATATGTAATAAAAATAGTATTACTCGTCAGAAAACATGAGTCATGGTTGATATTTGTGTTAAGAAAAATACACAAATAAAACCGTTTGACTGAGTGCCAAACAGAAGGGCCAAATATGTCTCGTAATGACACCACCGACGTCACTAACTGACACATAACCATACTATTAAAAACAAGCAATCAAAGAAAACGGCGTTAAAAAGTGAACGCATTTTAAAGGCACAGAACACGTTTGGAAATTGTCAAAGACCAGTGTTGTCACTTGGTGTATCCCAACATATGCAGGAACAAACCTGTGAAAATTTGGACTCAATTGGTCATTGTTGTACAAATTTGTGTGCTTTCAGATAGGAATTAAGTTAGTGAGAAATTACCTCTTTCTAAAAACTACGTTACTTCAGAGGGAGTCGTTTCCTACAATGTTTTATACTATCAACAGCTCTCTGTTGCTTGTTACCTTAAAGTCGTTTCCTACAATGTTTTATATATCAACAACTCTCTTGTTTGTTGTTAAGTTTTATGCTAATATTTGTTTTGAGTCATTACCAAACGTGTACGATACCTTTAACATTTCAGAGTGTTTTTAACGAGGCTAGTTTTCTTATGAGTGGACACTTGAGGCTTTGAACTTGATAAATATACTCTTTGTGGACGTTGTACGTCGTAACTTCATTAACAGTATTAAAGTAAGAAAGGTTTGTGTTATCGAAATAACAATAACAATTTCCGTGTTCACGAAGTGACACATTCCAATGTATTACAACACTGGTTTGTGTCAGTTCGCGAAAACCTTTTTTTTCACCTTTGAACTTGGTGCGCACCACCGTGCATTACAATGGTAAATTGAACATTATGTGTCAGTTCGTAAACAAACGACAATAATTATAATTGTCACTTTGTGCAAAGCTTTTCAATGGTCTACTTTAGATAGTATAATGCATTTCGAGAAACTTTTCACTTCGAAGTACTGCGGTTATGGAAAAAGATATCACTTTTTGTCCCAACAAATTTGAATCTGAGAAGCGTTACTGCAGTAACGTTTCTCAGATTTTGTACTCTAATTGCAGATTGTTCTTCCTGCGTGGACATAACCGCTCCCGATTTTCGGCAATATCTCAAAAACGATAATATACCACCTTTTGAAATGAAATTTTCACAGGTTAGTTTTATGGTATATATCTACAACTATGTAGGGTTGAATAAAAACCCAGTGGGTTCCAATACCAAACGTATACAATCCCTTTAACGCATAAGTATCGTAAATAAAAAAGTGAAGCTATTGGTGCTTCGAAACTTGAAATTATAGGTCTCGATGAATCATTGTTTAAACAGGTTAAAAACTGAAAAAGAGGTGGTTTTGTACACACGGGGTCAGTTTGTGGCGTCAGTGACATGTAATCACAAAGTTCGGAAGAAACAAGATTTCTTTAAAATCATATTTGTTTTGGTGTGTGTGGAATTATTGAATTTGAACACAAAGGAGTATATATTATAACATTTTGTGTTGTTTTTTTGTGGGTTCCCTTTTTACAATTATTTAATTGAGTATTTGCCTTCCTGGTGTCACAATTAATTAATTTTCTACATTGGGATCAAGTTTAAATGAATTGAATTAAATCATTATCTTCTGAAATAGGAATAAACTGTTTGTTGTTTGTCTCACGCGAAATTTGGCATTGACTCATCAGAGGTTAGCGTCAATACCCTTTGCCCCGCCCCCATGACGTACTAGTACGTCATTTGTAGATATTTACCCCCAAAAGACAACATTACGACCGATCTATACACTAAAATCGGTGAACGCCCCTAATACTGGAACAATATCTCAGTTACTATTATGTCCCTGCATCTATAATAAACGGTGATAAATTAATTATTTAAAAATAACATAGTTTTATGGGCGTTTAGCTTGATTTTTATATTCATCTTTCCAACATATTAATGTCATAACAAAAGCCCTTTATAGCCCAAGGCACCCAATCAAAGGCAATGTGTCCCATTAAAGGGACACGTTGCCTTCGGATTGAGCACTTTGGGCTATAAAAAGCGTTTGTTATGAAATGAATGTAATAGGAAAGATGTTTTGAAAGTAGAATATAATAATTCACACAACTAGCCCTCGAAATTGTGTGGTTTTCCTTTTACTTCGTGAACTTACACAGTCCACCATTTTGTGGAGTCAACAAATTTGTTCTACAAAATGCATGGCGGACCTTGTTAGTTCACGAAGTAAAAGAAAAACCATACAATTTCGATGTTTATTTGTGTGGATCATTATATTCTATACTTTTAAAACATCTTTCCAACCATATTTCACAACAAACGCTGTTTATAGCCCAAAAGCGCCAAATCCGCAACATTCACTTTAATAGGGTAAAAACAGTTAAACAGATTAAATGGGTTGATTAATTTATGTTTTTTCTAAAGCACTGTTATTCCCATAATAATAAACACATTTAACGAAAAAGAAAAAGTTTTAAAAATCAGAATTTTTGATTTTTCTTTCGCCGATATTATTTAGAATAGACCTTAAGCATTGACGTCATCCAGCGGCCATCTTAGAGGTAAAACGATGACGAAACAATCGAAACGCAGAGATTTGTACGCGCTGCGCACAGGATTGGCCAATGAACAACCTCCTTTTGACCTCTAGGCGAGGGCGCCCTACTGAAATGACGTCATGTGCATAAGGTCTATTGTTCTAGTCATGTTCAAGGCCCATTCTTCAGGCTGTTCGCTGTTTGTTTGGCACCTAATCTCTTACACATAATTAACTTTATAAACACCCCCTACAAAGATTCTGCCTTTTGATTGGTTTAGAGCGCGTCACATGATATGTCAGAAACCGCGCGAACGCGACGCGCTAGCGCAGCAAGCAATGTACTACACCCTTAGCAACCAATGAGCCGACATTTCTTCCACAGTCCGAACCAACAATCCTGTTGGATCCATACATTTTCAGAAATGTTATTTTTCAAAAATCACACAGACATTAACGTCTCCTTCGTAAAGATTTTGTTCACCGTAATTTTGAGCATTTACGTTGCGTAACACGCGGTGCTGCAGCCGGTGCCACAATTCATCTGCATAGCTGCAGTGGGGGAATCAACATCAGACCAAAACAGTAGATAAGACCAAGCGATAAAACACTGCAAATATTTGTAAATCAATTTAATAAACATTTTTATGTGGACGGATCTTAGTTTCTCAAACCAATTCTCTCCATAATTCACAACAATATAAGTAACCATAATTATATATCAGAACAGGTGATACGATCTAGCATTAAAGGTTTCGTACACGTTTGGTAATGACTCAAAACAAATATTAGCATAACAACTTACGTGGTAACAAGCAACGGAGAGCTGTCGATAATATAAAACATTGTAGGAAACGACTCCCTCTGAAGTAACGTAGTTTTTGAGAAAGAGGTAATTTCTCACTAAAATAAAAAAAAACTTCTTGCAAGAAGTTTTTATTCATATCTGAAAGCACACAAATTTGTTCAACAAGGGTGTTTTTTCTTTCATCATTTTCTCGCAACTTCGATGACCAATTGAGCCCAAAAATTCACAGGCTTGTTATTTTATGCATATGTTGGGATACACCTGAGAACACTGGTCTTTGACAATTACCAAACGTGTACATTGCCTTTAACACATTGCAAGTATTTGTAAATAAATGTAATAAACATTTTTATGTGGACGGATCATGGTTTCTCAAAATAATTATCTCAATTATTCACAAAAATATAAGTTACCATATTATATTTTAACGTAAAATCATTGCATGCATTAAAACATGATTATCACACAGTCTCTCTAGTCATTATAAATGTTCAAATTCAATTGTGCAAAAACAAAACTATATCTAGTTACTCAAGACGCTATCAGAATCATTAGGATCAATATGTGTCTAATAAATGCACAAATTATACAAATTTATTTCCTTCTCAAATTGACGCATGTGTGTTGTGTAAACTAAGTCTAAAAAGAAGAAAACAATACTGGACAGTGCATTAAATTTACAAAGTTACATGCAAGTCAAATGTAAAGTCACATTTCTATCAAAAATACATGGAGTAATTAATGAAAGCTCAGAGTATAAATGTTCATGAACACAATATTCGGTGGAATTTTGTTTGTTAATGTTCACTTTTTTCTTTTTAAATTTGTGAATATCTCAAACATGATGGTTTTGTTGTGGGGTTTTTTGTCTTTTTTTTACAAACAATTATTTACAATTACTTTACTATATAACCCTTGTTTTGATATCCACTTTACAATTTTGAGCAAACTATACTGAGCTTCCGACTTCAGTGTAACATAGCTATAGACCCATTGCATATGACGTCACACTCTCAAAAGGGAGGCAGATCTTTGGACGATAGCTGTTCTCTGTGCGTAAAAACGTGCGCGTGACCTCAGCGTACCTGTAGCGTTCCGCGTCATTCAAGGGGGATCTATTGATTTATATGGCCCCCTTGCACGGAACGCACCTCCGAGCAATGCGCGACATTTTGAGTGTCAACTCTCTTTTGTGCATGTTTGTACACGATTTTGACACCCAAAATGGCACCCAGGATAGGCGCAGTGAGTACGCTGCGCGTTGTGCAAGGGGTCTATAGGTTGCAATATGACATAAATCTGCCATCTTTACGGACAATTTGGAACACACAGTCACGCGTTTCGCGTGAAAGTGGCATGCAGCAGGCGCACAAAACTCATTGCACTGCATAAATTTATTGAGCGCTTGACGCGCCTAAAGAGGAAACTGTAATTTGCCCGTAAATATGGCGTCTATAGACCCCTTTCACAACGTGCAGCGTATTCACAAGCGCCTATCCTGGGTGTAATTTTGGGTGTCAAAGTTGTATACAAACATGCACAAAAGAGAGTTGTCACCCCAAAAATGACGCCCATTGTTCGGAGGCGCGTTCTGCGTTGTGTAAGGGGTCTATAGAAATCAATAGATCCCACTTGCATAACGCGAAACGCTACAGGTACGCTGAGGTCATGCGCACGTTTTTACGCACGGAGAACAGCTATCGTCCAATGATCTGCCTCCTTTTTGAGAGTGTGACTTCATATGCAATGGGTCTATTGGGAACTATCTTTAGGCCGAACAGGCTTCTGAACTTATTAAGAGAATTTAGGAATTGGAAGCAGGTACAATAGACCCTTCCCATGAAATATGCTAATTATATTCACGCATGCATACAGACCCTATTGGTTGGCAAACGCCATAGAGATGTGCACTAAGCAGACGCGCAAACGCTTCTGCGTCACGCGACTATCAGCTCTACACAAAAAGGCGCGTTGTTCCATCATTTTGCCAACCAAAGTGTTAGTGCGCACGCGCGATGTGCAATTTACATATTTCATGGGAAGGGTCTATTGACCACTACACTCGTAGGGTAGCTCAGTTTAACAAAATCAACACACAGTCAGTTGGAGAATGCGGTCAAGATTTCTCCTGCGGCTGCCGACATTGTCAGAGTTTGTACTTGGGCTGTTCATCAGCCTGTAACTGCATAATGGTCTCATGGTGGTTAGGTTGAAGATCCGTCAGAAGCTTCTCAGCAATACGGTTACGTAGTCGCGTACCAACCTAAAAGAAAAACAAAGTATTAAGACTTAGTTAATATCTCGGCTAATGACACCCTTTTTTTGTTTGTTACTGCAAAAGCGACTCGGTAGTCCTTTAGATAATTTTAATTTTTTGACTTTTCAAAAACATCACTTCCATGATGTTTGTATCCACTTTGAGAATAGCATATTGACTTAGGCCATTGGTGTAACCAGAACCCTTGCCCACGCCCCCCCTTTGCTCAGAACCCTTGCCCACTCCCCCTCCTCCCACTCAGAACCCTTGCCTACATATTGGAGAAAAAAAAATTACTATGAATATTAATAAGAACTGTGTTTAATGCTACGGCAGAAATATTAATTTATTAAAATCACCCTATTACAATTAAATAGAATGAAATGTGCACACGATCTGTATTGCCGGTATTTCCAGTTTGTGATAGTTGCAGTTGGGCAGATTTTACTCACAAAGATCACCTGTTCTAAAGCGCCCCCTCCAAAACAAATAAATCATAATAATATTTTATTTTCTTCTCCCTAAAATTAAAATGTCTATTTACTGACTAATTATGCTAATCTGTAATGTAGAATCAAAATTATCACACAATAAAGGTTATGTGTTTGAGGACCACAGTTTTACATGAGCCTTTTGTCCCTATGCAGAATAAAGAAAGCATCATGAAAACTGACCGGGTAATGGTGAACCATTAATCTTTTTCAACTCACTGTCTTTGGTCTTTGCGTGATGCGATCAAACCTCTCAGTGTTGGCCATCGGTGGCCAGGGATCGGGTGTGACTGAGCGCTGCTGGAAGTTGGGAGGCATACCCGTTTGTGGAGGCCAGAGTCCTGTACTGGCACTTGTGACTCTGTGACTCGTAGGACGTCTATCACTGGTAGTCGACCTGGACTTGGATCTCATAGCTGTTGAGAACCAGTTAAACCAAAAAAGAATAATTAACAAAATACACAGCCAATAGAATGATCATAATATTACCCACAATACCCTAGTAACTTATCATCAATCTTTCTTCCACCATTTTGTTTTAATGATAAAGATGTAATACCATTTTAGAAGGTTGTGAATCTATTTCAATACCTGATAATTGTTATAATGATGAGAGAAGTCTCGCCAAAGAAAGTACAACAAAATTGCTGATAGTGCAATACAAATGACAGGTGTCGAACCATATGGGTCTACTGCAAGACAAACCCACAGTGTAAATAAGTTGAGACTCAGGGTGGTTTAGTTCAGTTAAACATCAACCACTATTTGAATTGTGGACGAGTCTACAGAGGGATACTCTTCCCTCCCCTTTAAAATAATGGACTCTCCCAGAGAGGGTCGTGCACCTGAAGTTATCACAACAGCTTACAAGCACAGAGCAAGTCTCTGTCCTTGCTCTATGTTACAAGTGACCATCAAATACAAAGCCACAATTTAAAATCTTTGTGCAATTTACACAAGTAACTTTTAAAGATTCAAATGTGTAAAATCTTGACAGATTTTTCAATCATAAGTTATAACAGTACAAGTGGAACCACATTCATATGTGCTGGCCACTATGAACTTTTTTTCACTCGCAATAAATTATTAATAAGCAGAATAACTTGTGTTTTTCAACTGATAGTATTGAGTAATTTGTGTTGAATAATATTTTTTGTTTTACCATACATCAGTTGTGTAATAAGCACTGTACACTCAGTGCTTCCCCTCCCCCTGAGGCCTGCAGAAAAATAAAATCCAAAGTGTATACTACTCTTGTGGGATTCGAACCCATTACCCCTGAATTCTAGAGCAGATATCTTAACCGCTAAGCCACTGAAAGTGCCCGGTGATAAGTGGACAGTTCAAATCCTGTACTAAGCAGCGGTTACCGCAAACAATTCAATAGTTGTCATTCATGTTGAGTAGATATTTCAAACAAAAGTATGAAGTTCATTTACCTGCAAAGCAGTTAAAGAGAGGCTCCAAGGTCGAATTAAGTTTTGTGATGCACCCACTTTCTAATAGATAGGGTCCTTATAAGAGTGGGGGGAAATTACAAGTCTCTAACGTCATGTTAAAATAGTTTAAAATTGCATTTTATTTGACAATCTTTCAAAAATTTGAAACATGACGTCATCGGACAGCAAAAACAAAGGGGTCTGTACATTCCAAAGAGGAATTTTTTCGCATGTCAAAGGGTCACAGTTAATGCCATTTTTATTGAATATCATCAAAATTCGTGAACTGAAATGATCTGAAAATTCTTTGTCGAAAAATGTACATATCCCCCTATTTAAAATTTGACATCATTGAACGTTTTTGGACTTTGACAGAAATTACACTTGAAGGGTATCAAACACAGTGGCATTTTACACCATTTTAACGCGAGGTTATTAGAGACTTGTAATTTTTTACCCCCGTTTCCATAAAGACTCTATCTATTAGAAAATGTGTGAATTACAAAACTGAATTTGATCTTGGAGTCCCTTGGAGTTTAGGAAGAAAACCATTTATTTATTGTAGCTGTGTAACGATGCTATGCTCAGGTTAGGCATGAGTTAAAAACGTTGTTAGTATTGCCGGTGCCACATCAATTTTAACTGCCAATTTGATCAGTTTTGCTGTGAACGAAAACCCTGGGAAGTAACTATGCTACAAAGTGAGTATCAGTTAGTACACAGGATGACAAGTTATATTGAATCATCTACATTGGTTGGATTTTAATATGTTAATCTAAAGACTGTACATAAATCCTGTTTTTTTTAAGAGAGACATAATTCCATGGGCAAACCAAGCTCACTTTACACATGTTGGCTCTGCATTGAGGTCTTCTTTTAACTTTTACATCAGGAAACTCAAAAAGTTACTCTTGACTTTTACGTTTGAAGACTCGAGGTATCATTCAAAATGAAAATTTCTGGCATATGATTTTCGGTTTTTTTAAATTGAAAAAAGGGAATATTGCCCCATTGTACAATGCGCAGCGTACTTACACGCGCCTATCCTGTCTGCCATTTGGGGAAGTTAAAATGTCCACAAAGGAATTGACTCCCAAAATGGTGGAAATAGTAGACACGCACAGTGCAGAGGTATGTTCTGCCTTGTGCGAGGGGTAATTATGAGAGCAAAACACTAGGGCCCAATTCCATGGCACTGCTTATAGTGCGGGATTCAACACCCCCTTAGAAACACAAGCTTTGAAGGGCTCAGTACGCCCCAAATTCTGCAGTAAGAAGTGCAATGAAATTTGACCTTGAGCATGCCACATTTGGGTACAGGAATGATGTTCAGACTTAAACAACAGAAGGTAGTTTAGTTAGATGAAACATGATTGAGTGTATCTCTAAACAACATTGCTTGTCATAATTAGAGTAATGTTATTTGTTGTTAGTGTATGACCGCTGCATGTGGACCTCCAGTTCAAATAACCATTACCTAAATAATGAAAAATTATCTGATATAAAGAAATGATTGATGGAGGATGATAAGCATCAAGGTTCTCACACAATTTTTGAATTAATTGAAGGCCAAGAAAATTATAGTCATGATGAGTAGGCCTATCAGATGAAAACAAGTTTCCAGTAATCAGCCGTTTACATGCACTTCTTTTTAAGATCACTGTACTACAACACTCGTGCAATTTTGATATTACTTTCACGGGAAAGAATTTTGTTAATTTGAATGAAAGAATTAAACAAATTTCAGGTGAACAAAGAAAAGCAAATGAATAGAGTGGGATTTGAATCTGTGAACTCCGGGTTTACTTGTCGCTGCTACACCAACTTTTGTCAATATCTTTGTTCAGGGCGCCAGTCAAAAGTTGTACAATGATACAATCGTACATTACCATTTGACCAGGGATCATGCCCAGTTTATGGGAAGCAGCACTGTAAGAGGATCACCTCAAGGGGATGCGAGTTTTTTCTATTCAATTAACGATAATAAATCATAAGGGAAACTGACTGGGTAAATATAAAGAAAAGTTGGGGTGACCAAGAAAAATTGACTAGAGCAGGATTTGAGGTTAGCAGTTCTGGCTAAAAACAATGGATACTTGATTATGTTTGTATTTAATATCAAAGTGTAAATTAAGATTGGATTTTAACACAACTTTCCCGATCTCTACCCGGGAAATAAAATTGCCATAATAATTCAAATAAGGATCATGAATTAAAGATTCACATAAAAACTAGTGAAGTTTGTGGTGAGACACTATTTATCTCATCCCTGTAAGATAAATAGTTTGGCCAAAAACAAATGTATCTTCATTATACAATTGTTGCTCGCTGTGATGGGGGTGGGGGAGGGGGGAGGTCCAATGTGTTTTGTACAAATGGCGAAGTAGAGGGCGCTATTTGCCCCTGAGGGTGTACAAAACATGCAATCACACAGCTGTGCAATAATTGCTTTGTTATACCATGGTGGTAGGCCTTCATAGTTATACCATGGTAATAGATTGTAGGAGGGGGAAATCAAACATTATAACTATAAGGGGAAATAAATTATATTATTTACTAAGTTATTGTCGAACATTGCATTTCACTGTTTCGCTGTTTAGTTTAAAAGGGATTTAACCTAGTACCAGCGTAATTACAACCTCATACCCAGGACTATTTCTAATTTTGTACAAGGCAGTGCAAACGACCAACAGTAGTCACCATCGTGTTCCCCTGAGCCATATACACATGACTTTGTAGCACATCATGTGATTGATTCTTGACTAATAAAATTCACAATCTATCACCAGGATATACATTGATGTCTGTGAAAAACCAAAATTTTCCTGATTTTTTTTTAAACTTCAAATTGACAGCAAATTATGTGAGAGTTCCCATCTGCAGAGTGAAAGATTTACGTTAAAATACATTAATGAGTTAAATAATGTGATGATGATGATGGTTAGTCATGTTTATGAAATGAAATAAAATAATGGTTAGATCTATGTGTGTGTTTCTACCAGGGTGACGACTGTGATGAGAAACTGCTTTTAATCCCAAATGCACTGTGTACTAAAGTGTAGCCAAACGTGAACATCAAGCTCAGTGACACCAGAACAACACTGCCCCCTTGTGGCCACAGTGGCAAATGGACAGGCCATATATTTCTATAAATTAAAAACAATGTGTTGCGTTTTGCTTGAATTTTTCAACCTCCATTTTTAACGTAAAAAAAAAAGGCCTTTAGAAAATTTACCCACAACTTTCTACAGTACAAATGCAACTTACTGCTAAGTTCATTTTTGGTCAATTATAAAGTAAGTATCAACAACATGTTGTTTGTTTTCTTGACCAAGTGATATGCATTGATACTCCACACTTAGGAAAATATTCATAGGCAAACGCAGTGTCAATAAATTCATCAATGCTTATGAATAAATAAATAAAAAGTCAGTCGCAACTTCTTTAAATAAAGGACTGTATAGTCGTAAACAAAAAAAAGTTTGTTGCAAGATTACATATTCTCCCCGAAGCAATACCCCTTATGCAAATGGAGGACATGAATATGCATGAAACATACACCAATGATTTACAAAATGGGTTGTGCCCCTCCACCCTCCCTGAAAGTGTGGTTCCACAGGGAGCAATGCTTGGTCCACTGTGATAAAATACATCAGCATTTCAGCTTTACTCACGAGGCAGTTGACGTGGTGTAAAGAGACCTGTTGAATGGCAGACATGACGACGGCCATTGATTACAATAGTGAAAAGATGACACAAAACAAAAGAAAGATTTGAATCATGCAAGAAAGACAAGAATTAAAATTTTAGAAAACCGGTCAGCCTTTCAAAGAAATAAATTGGGATACAGTTTGAGTACGCCCATAAAATGTAACATGGTAACTTCTCAAATCTAAATTGGGAACCTGAACCACTCAAAAGAAAATAAAAGCTCAGCCTTTCCTAGCTCAATAGCCTACCAATTAAAAACAATTTTAAAATGACAAATTATCAATGTCGGTATTTTACTGCAAGGTTGCTGCCTAGATCTGAAAAAGAACTTGTAAAACTCTCATGAACAGTAAATCCAGAGTACATGTAATAATCGGTCTGTTACCCAACCCAGTATTTGGCATTTGGAAAACAAATATGTAAAAAATGTGCTACCAATGTCAGAATGGCCAAAGGTAATAAAACTCAGACTATGGTTTTCAATTTTGAATCATTAATGTTAGTTTGGTTTTGTTTGTGACCCGGTGATTTCTGTTATGGTAAATTTTAGTCAAGATCTGTATAATCCAACAGGGTTAAATGAGAAATACAATTATCAATAAAACAATCAATAATCAAATAGTTTGATTATCAATAACATTATAGAACTACATGAGATAACAGATTTCCTGTGTATACATGTTTGTTGCTGTTTGCCAGGTGTGACTCAGTTTTAATAACCAGGGTTTTGAATTTCCCAGTGACAACCAATGTGTTTTTAATTTATCGTGAGGAATACATCTTGTTTTGCTCTATACAAATCAATGTACCAAAAATCAAAATGGCCAAGTCATCATAAAGCCTCTTGAAACTGTCTTTCCCCTCAATCAAAACATTATTTGTGTTTTACCCACACACCGATGTGTCTTATGCACTTCAAACTCAGTAATCCCCCCCCCCCCCGAGTCCTGTTAAAAAAAAAATCTACAGGCATAAACCCCAGTTGGGATTCGAACCCAGGACCTTTGCCATTCTAGAGCAGATGTCTATCACTAGACCACCGAGCTCACCCAGTAGCTAGAGGCAGTTCAAATCCTACATTTTAAAAGCAATGATATTACCCATATTTTTAATTTTTTCACAGGACCCGTGCAAATACTGAGTATACAGTGCTTTAACACACATCGGTGTATGGGTAAAACACATAATAATCTTTATCCCTGATGCAAATTAATTATCGTTAAAAAAAATCATGCTACCAAGAAGGACAGACAAAATAAATAAATGTGCATTTTGAGGTGTACTCACTTGTGGCAGTGTAGGGTCGAGATATACTAGACACAGCAACCTCATAGTCATACACCTGCGTCTGTAACTCATCTACCCTCTGGAAGGCGTCCAACTTCAGAGAACGTTCATGATCCAGACGACTCTTGATGTGGTGGGTGTCTTTGCGCGCCTTTTCCTGGGTGGTCTGGTAGAGGCGCATCGTACGGTCATATTCTTCACTTAGGATGCGTAGACGAAGCTCTTTGTCATCTATCTCATCCATCTATAAGTAACGAGGGGTTAGAAACAAAGTCACATGTTATTGTCAAAGCAGTGTTTACACACATATTGTCTGTCAATATCTGACAATTCTTATTTGCTCAACTATGAACTGTAAGTGCTTCGTTTTGAAGATTTTGAGACTTTCCAACACATTTGTCCCCTCAAACTAGTTAAAGGTCCTATGAATTGGAAATTGTCACCAGTTTAAACTGGGTTTTCCCCCATTTGGGGTTTTCCTCCCACATCTAAAACTTAATACATCTTCTCGTTTCCTATTCATCCTGTTATTGGCGCTAACTGTGCTGTTGGTTGTGTAATAATATAAATAAAAAAATAAAAAAATAAAATTGAGCCCTGGGTGTTATGAGGAAGCATTTATCCTTACCATTCTCTCTAGGTTTGATACCCTTGCTGCCTCTAGCTGTCTAGCACTGCGTGCTTCTTGCTCCATCTTGTGTTGTCTCTCTTGCTTAATACGCATCTATAATTACAAGAGCAATGAGCTATAATCAACTACCTTTGTTTATCTCATCAAACAAGACAATTCAGCATTGGCTTCTTGATTTCAAGTTTGTGGGTTTGTGTATTCTAGTAACAATATTCAATTCTCATGATGTTTCATTTCTCATGACAACAACAAAGAACAATCTTTGTTATTCTTTGTTCAAAGTACAAGTATTAAAATGTGAATTTTTCCTGTTAAAAAAAATCCCAATCATCAGGATGTATAATGAACTTGATGAAGCATCTTGTCTATAGTTTTATGCAGCTACCTAACAAATTCAAAACACGCCCTCAATATATTTTGCATTCATAAAGAAGCTGCTCTGTATGTTCCGAAACTACTGTCCCTTAACAATAGATTCCAGAATCCTGACTGATTTATTTTGAAGGTTATTAAAAGAAAAAATGTATTGGTTACCTTAATACACATAACTATAAAGATTCAAGTAAAAAAACCCTGTATTAAACAATAAATAAAAGGCGCACATATGTATGGCACAAAAGAGATCTTTTCACTGTAAATGGCATCCCATTCTGGGTCACTGTTAGCACACATCTGACGCTACTGGAAACTAATAACACATGGCCAACAATATCCGTGGCCTGTCGTGGCCAACTGGTTAAGAGCACTGGACTCAAGCTCTGGTGTTTCTTATCAGCAGAGTGTGGGTTGGTAGTGCAAGTAAAAGAACCCAGAGCACTTATCGTGGAAGAGTAGGGGTTAACTCCTGTGTTTCTGGTTCACATGGCAAGCACCCTAGTTTACAGGTTTCCTCAGGCTTGCGAGCTACAGTGATTCAAATCACTTATGAGGCATCCTTGATTTCATTACCAGAAATATATAATAAAAATAATATGGATATAGTATTTAAGTTATAAAATGTTTATGTTTGGTGATGTATGTGAATAAATGGAGTTGTTGTGACTCTACCACGTAAAAGAAGAAGAAGAGAAGAACAAATAATACACTTACCTCTTTATCAAGTTGTTTCTGTACAGTTTCACGCTCCTTATCAGACGTAGCCAATGCTTTACGTAGAGATACAAGTTGTTGTCTCAGTAGGATGACTTCTTCCTCTGCCATCATTTTAATTGTCAGGTATTCCCTCTTGCATCGATCAACCTCATGACGAAGACCATCCATCTAAAGAAAAGAGCAAAAACACATCCATGGAAATTATCCTAGTCCTAAAGCATTTGGGGGACGTATTTCTGTTTACGGAATAATCTCCCTCTTCACATCAAACAAGCTATACCACCGTTACACATTTCAAGACTCTTCTCAAAACATTTCTGTTCAATAATAATAATAATAAATAATAATGAATACTTATAAAGTGCACACATCCACCTAATCAAAGGTGCTCCTGGCGCTACAAAAGAAACAACTAAACAAAAAATCAATATACTACATGAATAATTATGAACAGTCTGACAAGCAGGAGAATTATGCTCTGGTAAAGCAGGCTAAATTGTAGAAGTGAGTTTTGAGAGCCATTTTGAAAGAGCTATATCGAATCTTGAAAAGATCTATCCCCCCAAGATCGGCACAATCTCGGTACAGCAAGAAGTTTTTGATTTGCAGACCTGAGACCAGAACGACTGCTGTGGTGAGGAGCTAATAGCGTGGATAAATACTGATCAAGTCATCATACGTGTAGATTTTCTGCTTTTGTTCTTCTGAGCGCTTAGAGACTTTCTCCTGAAGGTGTTAGGTGCTATAGAAATACAGTTATTATTATTAAAGTTGCTGATAAAGCATTCTTAGTGTCAATAAGACCAAGAAACAAAACAAAACCATGGAAGGGCACTATTATGAATAAATAATAAGTAAGTATATTAATGGTAGTATGGGACCACTGTTTGTGATAGGGTCGATATTATTTATGGTTTAATTTAAAAAATTGGGCCTCATTTTGTATGAGTTCATTCTGAAGTAATTTGATTACTATGAAACTAATTAAATAGAAAATAACTGTTCCATTTAAATCACTAGGGTCCTTTTTGAAACCACTGCTTGAGCTCCAGCTTAGATTCTGTCAGCCATTTTGAAATCATACACTTTTAGTACGGGACTTCAGACTGGCGATTCAGCCGGGGCTGAAGCCAAAGCCTATGGTGCAGTTTCCAGAAGAGTCTATGATAAAAATTGTATATCTACCATAATTGCTTTGTCCTTCGGATGGGATATTAAGCCGTAGGTCCCGTGTACTAGGAATTGTAATGCACACAAAAAAACACCTAGATACCTAGAACACTTATTGTGGAAGAGTAGGGGTTTACCCCCCGTGTTTCTGGTTCACATTGCAAGCACTCTAGGTTTACAGGTTTCCTCAGGCTTGCTAAGTTCACTTATGAGGCATCCTTGGTTTCATTACCAGAAATATATCATGATTATAACAAGAAGAAAATAACAATAATAATAATAATAATATACTTACAGTTCCTTGGTAAGTTTCTTTGATATTTGTGAGTCTCCAGTTTGTAAGTGACTTCATCTTCAGTAAGAGTCTGTTCATGTTGTTATTTGTGTGACGTAAATCTTGAAGCTCAAGAGCACGTCGCTGGTTCAGTGTAACACCAGACTCGTCTGATGGACAAAAGACAAGACAGCAATCTCATAAGAGGAGAAATTATTACATCAATATTACTTTGGTTTTGCTTTTACACCGATCTGAAAAAGCACAACTGTCTAATCAGTGCTTTCCGATACCTGCAGCAAACAATGCACAGGCTACTCAGGTGGCATTTGAACACATGGTCAAGATTCTAATAATAATAACAATATTGAGTACTTAGAAAAATGCTTTTCATATCACATAGACATCAGAAAGCACCGCACAATTAAATATCCACAAGATATTAAGAAATACAGATAAAAAAGCAGTCAAAACAAAAATAATTAAAAATTTACAATAACAATTAAGGGATAAAAAAAAGTGATTTTTAAAAATGTTGGTTTTCAAAGAGGTTTTAAAAATGTCAAGGGTATCAGCAGATTGGCTTGCTGGCGGCAGCCCATTCCACAAACCGCAGGCGAATATAGTGAATGATCGATCGCCATAGTATTTAGTTTTGCCAAGTGGCTGCTGTAAACATACCGCACCAGAAAATGAGCTATCTAGCCCTAATCTTGGCGGTCTCCCTATTTTGTCAATATCTCTTTGTTCGGGGTGCCAGTCAGAAGTTACGTAACCTGCAACTGCGGTGTAGCCAGGGATCACACCTAAGTTTACGATACAACCTGGGAAGTGGCAGCAGAAGGATCACCTTAAGGGGATGTGACTTTTTATTTCAAATATCAAGTAATAAACCATAAGGGAAACTGACAGATTAAGTTTTAAATAATTTTGGGTTGAACAAAGAAAAATTGACTAGAGCTCGACTTCAATCCGCAACCTCCGGATTAACGTGCCGGTGCTCTACCAAACTGAGGTATATTTACTTACCCTTTTCAGCCGTTCTTGGGGTGAATTTTTTCATGGCTTCCATAGCTTCCTGTCTGACTTCACCAACGATGCTAAATGATTCGTCATAAAGGCGCACTCTGCAAATAACAAATAAACACATTAAAATAACTGCCAAACTATGGAATTTCATCCACAAGAACGAGAAATCCCCCAGATCCACATAGCGAAAGTAGTAGTCCCGCCCGATTTCCTACCTCCCACCCAGGTAGTAGTTAATAAGAAGGAAAGTTCTTTTCAGAACTGAGAAGTCTCCGAATTCCGAATATTTTACTCTGCGGCAGTAGAATAATAAGCAAGACAAGTTCTCAAAGAACAAAATCTACCTTGCAAGTAGATATACACATGGCGTTATCGCAAACCAAATATATATTCATCCACAAGGTTATTCATATCATTCTATTGAAGACAACAACATGAGTGAAATAACATTCTAAGTTACATCATCAGAATACCTCTACTATCTTTATGGAGCAGGTAATCTAAAAACAATTAAGCGAATTGAAATAGAAAAGGACGTAATAGAATTAAATATTAGTTTAAAACAAGATTGCAAGTTATTAAAATAGGAAGGACACCGTAAACTTAAACATGAATATAAAACAAGATTGCAAGTTATTGTAAATAAGTATTATCATTTAAAAAATAAGACTTGTATAAAAACATACAGATATTTACAAAAACATATCTGGATATGTTCATGTCAGGAGATAAAATGAATTTTTTAAAATTTGATTAATTAAAAGAACAAATAACAACAAATATTATACAGTCTGCAAATACAAACAAAGATGAGTAAATAAGGTTGAGACAAGCATTACAATGTAAATAAGATGAAATAACAGTTGTAAATTAAAACCCATCGAAAATTTACACTTATGCAAACACAGCAAATACAACTGCCTTTTACAATGAAAAATGAAAAGGTCAGGATTAAAAAAGCAATACCTGTCAAGAACAGAAGACTCACACAAAAGAAAGAGCTTAAATTTAAAATGCAAAGAAATATTACAAACATGTACCCAATTGCAAAAAAATAATGTCAACAATTTTCTTTGATTATAGAGAATTATTTATTTACTCCTTGGGTGTAGTAAGGCCGTGTTGGAATTGGCGACTACGGCTACGACTACGGCTACGGCTACGGCTGGGTCGCCATATCACCATGCGTTGCAGTATAGGACATCCTTAGTAACGCCCTTAGCAATAGTCCTAGCCATAGCCGCCAATTCGGATACGGCCAATAGTAAAACCTTTTAGTTCTTACCCAAACTCATCAAACTTGAGCTTCATAGCAAATGCGCCCTCAAAGAGATTTTGGACGAGGGAATCGTAGCTCTCCTTGACCCTCTCTCTGATGTCTCTCTCTTGGGTTAGCGCCGTCTCTCTCATCTCAGCAATTTTGGCTCGCAGAGCAGTGATTTCTGATGTGATATAATAAATAGAAAATGTTCATTCAGTGGCTGGGATTATTTGCTGATCATACATATGACGAGAAACATAAAACAATTGGACAACTTATCTACCGTCCTGTTAGCAGTTTTCTTTTTCCAATTGTTATAACTTTTTTTGTAAGTACCTGAAACCACCCAAAAGTGTTTCAACATGTGAATGGACATGCAGGCTTATACTGATAATAATTTGAGTTGATTAGTATCACTAATTGTTAAATTACTCTCAAATTTCAATCAAAAAATGGATAGAAAAGGTAGTAAACTTTGTTGTCCACTATTATGGAAATTTAAGGGTGATTTTAAAACTATGTGGGCATTTTGGACCAAGGTGCTTGTCGCTGCTATGGTCTCTAATAAAGGGTTAAATTTATTAGACATGTTTGGGTTTTTTGATGCAGGGGAATTTAGATTTGTGTTTAAACAGACTGTGTTTTAACAATGAGAATCCTGATATCCTACTGGAAACTTATTCAGACAACAATTCATGAGGATCTTACAAAGACGTTTCCAGATCCTCTAGAAACGTCAGGCCATTAACTATTTTTTTTGCACTTATACCATAGGTCCTTTTGGTTGGTAAGCAGTTTGCAACAGTTAATTATATTTTCTCCAGATCCTCTACTATGAAAACAAAGAGACATAGTGTAACGGATCAACCCTGCATCCGCCAGAAGGGGAGGGGAACTACTTGCTAAACTCAGAGACAAATAATAACTCAAAAATGGAAACAGAAATGCAGGTACTCGCTCATCTTGTAGTTCTCCCGCAAAGGGGACATGAACAAAATACATATTATAAAGTCAATTAATAATAAAGCAAAACGTAGCAACTGGCTGAGTTGGGGAAATTTAAGGACACTCCTCACTTAACTAATAAATAAATAAATACAACATTACCATAACATTATGAACCAGGCCGGACGATGTGCAGATAATAAATTGTACAAAAATAAATACATTTAGGCTGACCACTATCTGTGCTAGTACTTTTGTACTGAGAGCCTAAAGTTTATACATAAAAAGTATAGAGCCGCCGTCCGACCACCCTGATGTCCCAAGCCACAGTTTTAGAATGCCACACCTAGATAGGAAACTCTTTGTTATTGAGGGGAAATAATGATACAAACAATGTGAACACATTCATTGCATTGCAGGCAAATGGTGGTTGGCAAGGGAATGGTGAATAACCAAAATAACTGACTACATTGTACCCCCATCTGGCACAGCAATCTACATTCCTTGCAGGCCAGAACAGAGCCAGCACATGTGTCTAAACACTATAACAAAAGGAGCTTGGAATGCAACACAAAGCATGTTCATTACAATACCATTACCTAGAATCAGCTCATGGCTTCTATCAGCTAGTTGGCATTGGACATCTACTAACGCTGAGGCAGTCGCATCTTTACAAGCCTTCTTCAGATGCTGAATCTCCTATAATATTAAACATGTCACTTTTATTATTATTAAGGGAATAAAAGAGTGGCGACGAGTTCTTAAATGGCCGTTTAACCCTGCAAGGTTTAACCCTGCAAGGTTTTAAACGGCTGTTTAAGAACGAGTCACTACTCATTTATTCCCATTCATAAATGCCCTTTTGTTAAAAAGTGAAAGAAGAAGGAAAATCATTGGTAAAAAGACAATCTGTGACATTCTGTTTGTTAAGCGAATTTTCGAAGTTTGTACATTTTCAAAAACTTTTGTAAAATTGTGTTTTGTGCGCGTTGGGTTGTGTGTACGCGCGTGTACAAAAAGATTACACGCGGGAACTAATAGCCATATATTGCGTTCCGCGTAGGTAAATTGGCGAAAATGAGCTTGCGCGTCCAATACGCGAAGCCCAGCCGGTTATAAACAGCTCCAGCTAGTCTTTATCAGCCGTTTATACACCCCCACGTGAAGTGCTCTCCACCAATAGGAATAGCGAAACTGTCTTGGGTATTTATGAATATATTATATATTACTGGTAATGAAACCAAGGATGCCTCATAAGTGAACTTAATCACTGTAGCTCGCAAGCCTGAGGAATCTTGTAAATAAGGGTGCTTGCTATGTGAACCAGAAACACCAGGGTTAACCACTACTATTCCACGATAAGTGTTCTGGGTTCCTTTATGTGCACTACTAATCCTAGTACACGAGCCCTACGGCTAAATGTCCCATCCGAAGGACAAAGCAATTATGGTAAATTGTCTTGCTCAAGGACACAAGTGCCACGACCGACTGAGACTTGAGCCAACACTCTGCTGATCAGAAACACAAGAGCTTGAGTCCGGTACTCTTAACCACTTGGCCATGACATGAAACTTGTTTAGTCACAGACTTTGGAGTTTTAGTTTGCAAAAGAAAACAAAAACACTAAAATATAGCGTGTAAGGGCTAAGTAGTATTGCATGGAACTCAAGTTCTCATGGCTGAGTCATTGGAGTGTTGGTTCGAATCCCAGTCATGACACTTGTGTTCTTGGGAAAGACACTTAACTATAATTGCTTCTGATCACACAAGAGGAAATGGGTACCTGCAAGGGTAGAGATTATTTTTGTGAATGATATTAGCAACCTGTGTGTCAATTTGGCTGCCGGTGCTGCATACTCCAAAGGAGTTGAGATGGTTTCAGGAATGCTTAAGGTCCCAATGAACAGGGACCCGTAGTAATAGTGTAAGGCACCTTGATACAATGTTCAAAAGCGCCCTACAGATCGCCTGTTATTATTATTATTATTATTAAATGATTATCTTTCATAAAGCAAGGTACAGCATTGATATTTGTCAGTAATTATTTCAAAGCTAACCACGATGTGTTAGATATTTGTTGCTGATATACATGTACGCACCTGTTCTCTTTGATACAGTAACTGATGGTGTTGTCTGAGAAGGTTCTCATAGAACATGGAGTAATTTTCATAGTTACTCCTCTCTCTTGTCATGATAGTTGTAGCCAGTGTGGACAGCGCTATGTTCAGCTGGTCATAAGTAAGCGTCAGGGTCTTCTCATCATCCCGATGGGCACCAACTTCCATCAGGTACCAGGCAAAATCTTCAGCAATCTGAGGCTTAGCGATTGTGAACCGCTCATTGATCACCTGGTATTCAGAAATATTATGATGAAAAAAAAAAAAAACCCCAATAAAATCAACATTGTTTTTTAGTTCAGTTATTCATTATCCTTCATAAATACTTTGGACAGTTCATCCATTCAGATTGGTTGAGAGGATTGGTTGAGAGGAGATCACGTAGCCATGTTTAAACGTGCGATATAAACACGGTGAGGAGTTGTTTAACCCTTTAGAGACCATAGCGGCCACAAGCGGCTTCTACAAAAATGCCCATAGCGACCACAAGTTTGAGCTACTTCCATTCACATAAAGAGGTCAAAGTAAAGGGTCAAAGTAAATATTATATTCGGATATGAAATTTTCTCAATGAAGTATGTTAACTTTAGCGTCCCAATTTCTAAACACAAAACTAAATTTTCTGTTTCACGTTATTTCTGTTGACATTTTTACTGATAAAATTTGATGAAAGAAATGAACAGTATTAGCAATGTCTGGGCGTTTTGTGATGATTATACAGAAATAAATGGTCTCTAAAGGGTTAAACATGGCCTAAGGAAATTGAGTCAATAGAGGGTGCTATCCGATGATTGCAATGGCCCAATTTTTGTAATGGTGGGTCACATGTTTGGCTCGTGCAAATTTGAAACTTGCGTGTGATGATTTTGAAACTTAAATTAAGTTCATCGAATACAACATCTGCAAATAGTTACTCAAAATATTTATCTGTTGTTTATTTGGTGTCTTTGTAATAAAAAGTGTAACAATGATTGTGGCTCTGCACGCCTACATACTATACATTTTTGTATTATTATGCAAGTTTGCCCCAAACAAGGCTAAAAGCCACTCTTGGTGAGGGGCTACAAGAAGAAAAATATTAAGAATGAAAATAACTCAGGGGAGCTGAAGGTAGGAATTGATATTCCTTTTCAAACAGTCTAGATTGTAGGATGGAGGGAAACATGCACCAGGCAAGGAGTTCCAAAGACATAAAGCTGTTGGAATGGCTCTTTGTTCTACATCTAAGCAAAGCAAGAGTGTTTGATCACATGGCACATTAAAGCTTTCACTCCACTGAACATTTCTTGAAAGCGGAACTGTGGAGAAGTAATACTCACCGGTTTCTTCCATAGGTCTGTAGGAAGATTACCTTCTTCCCTCGATCTCTCCGCCAGTACCAAGGAATGTTCCCTAGCGACTTTCCGTCTCAGCTCATAGATCATATGATTCTCCAAGCTGTCTAGGAGTTTGACCAGCTGCTTGGCTCTGATCTCCATCTCCGAGGCACCCTTGGGGGCTACGATGGGCTCGGAGTCTGATACCATACCTTCATAACAATCAACCTGACGATAAAACAATCAAAGAATTAAGAGAGGATCTGTTTTATAATGTAAGCATACCCATAGTTTATGTGGCGTGTTGTGGTTGAGCGGTCTAGTTCACCGGACCCAAGCTCTGGTGTCGTCAGCAGCAGAGTGTGGGTTTCGAATCCCAGTCATGACACTTGTGCCCTTGAAATAAGAAAGGCATCTAATCCTGCAAAGGCAAAGTATACCTTTGGTTTTTGGAACTGTTCGATTGTTTTAATCCTATATAAATGTTGATATACAATAAAACTAACCTGTAAACAATTTCTTTTCAAAAGGGGGTAGCGTTTTGTAAGATATTGCTGAAAATCTGGAGCGGTTATGTCCACGCAGGATGAATAATCCAAAATTGAAACACACAATCTGAGAAACGTTTCTCAGATTGAACTGTTTTTAAAATCCTGCTCTCTAAAACCAATTTCCTTTGAAGGGAATTGTTCCTCAAAACTGTATACATTATCAACAGCTGCAGTGCTTCTTACCAAGTAAATTGTTATGGTCATTAATTTTTGGAGTAACTACCAAAGGTATACCCTCCCTTTAAAGGCACTGAACACGTTTGGAAATTGTCAAAGACCAGTGTTCTCACTTGGTGTATCCCAACATATGCATAAAATAACAAGTCTGTGAAAATTTGGGCTCAACTGGTCATCGAAGTTGCAAGAAAATGATGAAAGAAAAAACACCCTTGTTGTACAAATTTGTGTGCTTTCAGATAGGAATAAAAACTTCTTGCAAGAAGTTTTTATTATTTTAGTGAGAAATTACCTCTTTCTCAAAAACTACGTTACTTCGGATGGAGTCATTTCCTACAATGTTTTATACTATCAACAGCTCTCTGTTGCTTGTTACCAAGTAAGTTTTTATGCTACATTTGTTTTGAGTCATTACCAAATGTGGACGATACCTTTAAGAAAGTGTTTATTTATCAATCCCCAAATCTATCATAATTTACCTCTCCGTATCTCTTGGCAATAATCCTGATGACTGGGTACAGGATATCTGTCTTGTACAGTTTGCTGAAATGACAAAAACAGTGTAAAGTTCATTAATCCGACTAAGGGTGTGTTAATGTTACCAAATGTTCACAGGAAAGCACTGAAAATGGTGGTTGTTGGTTTGAATCCCACCCAAGTAGTATCACTGTAGACTTCTTTCTGCAGGACTCGGGGGGGGGGGGGGGGTGGGGGGGGGGGGGAGCACTGACTTTACAGCACTTGTCACATATCGATGCATGGTAAAACCCAACAATTTTCCAGGCATATGAGTTTTGTATATAAATTCATGAACCAACTTTAATACAAATAAAGAACAAGTGTGTTTCATGAACATAAACAAAACATGGCATTTGAATTGTGTCTCTTTCAACGCAGACAAAAGTCTAGACTTAAAATTAGGATCGCAGGGCATGTTTTGAAGTAAATATCCATCATAATAGACATTGTTTAAAGGGATTGTATACACTTGGAAATTGAAACCCACTATTTGTTTCAATCCTATATAGTTGTAGATATATACCATAAAACGAACCTGTGAAAATATCATTTCAAAAGGTGGTAGCGTTTTTGAAATATTGCCGAAAATCTTGAGCGGTTATGTCCATGCAGGAAGAATAATCTGCAATTGGAATACACAATCTGAGAAACGTTACTGTCAGTAACGCTTCTCAGATTCAAATTTTGGGGGATAAAAAGTGACATCTTTTTCCATAACCCCAGTACTTCGAAGTGAAAAGTTTCTCAAAATGCATTATACTATCCAAAGCTGCTGTACTTCTTACCAAGTAAGTTTTTATTGCCATTAATTTCCAGAGTCATTACCAATCGTATACAGACCCTTTAAGATATTCTAGAAAAATCTTAAGACACAAACATGTTTATAAACTAAATGATGACAAGAAATACAATTAACTTACCAGAACTTTTTATAGCGAGTGGGTGTGCCTATTTCTTCTACACCAAGCTTGCGTTGACCCCACTCTGCTTTGAAGACTTCTAGGCGTTTCCACAGTAGCAGGAAATCTTTCAGCAATGAGTATGCTTTGACAGATTCTGTTGTCCTTGACAGTGACTTCTTCACAATGGCTGAAAATATTGAACAATTTCACATCAACGTTGACAGTAATTATTCTGGGTTGAACAAAGAAAATTGACTGGAGCAAATTTGAACCTGCATCCTCCGGATTAACATGCCGGCACTCTATACCAACTGAGCTATCTTGCTCTAATGTTGATGGTCTCCCTATTTTGTAGATATCTTTGTTCGGGGGTGGGGGTGGCAGTCAGAAGCCAATTTTTCTGAATAGATTTCCATACTCAACAAAAAAGCAAGTTGGTTACGACAACACAACAATAACTTGAGACCCCTTGCATCAGCCTCGCTACAATGGGTAGCGCGCCGTATCGATACCTCTCTCGTCACTAACCCCTGGTAGGGAAACACTAAAAATCAACGCTGATTGGCTCACCAAAAGTTACTGCTTTGCGTACATGCTTGTTAAAAACATTCCAGCGCTTGTAGGGCGCTCATCGGGCGCTTAGTACGCGCATGTAAAAATGCCATATTTCAACGCAATACATTTCAAATGAATCATGTTTTTATATGGTCTCCTTAAACTGCATACAGTTAGACGTATCACAAGATCGAAAAAGAACTGAGAGGGGCCAGTTGCTCTGTGACTTGATGCGTCTTTTGACAGCGCGCTCTGCGTAGACTCTAACACAGAATGGATCAACCACAGGACTAATTACAATATCCAATATAATTGGATACTTCTAAGTCACACTTCCAGGGGTTACAATCGAGTAAGGCATTCTGGGAAAGAAAAACAAAATAGCGCGGTGACATCGTACACCACTGGGAACGAGGTTGCCCTTGCATATGACGTCACAAGCTCAAACAGCGCCCTCACTGAGGACAAAGGCAGACTCTTAACGGCTGAGAGCTGTGACAGCATTATACAGCACACTCTTTCATTGTAAACAGTCAGTTCTGGTGCCTGGCCAATCTGTGTGATGAACAGTTTTATTACAAGATCATAATGGGGCAGAAGACCTACCGTCTTTCCCTGATTCCTTAGCTCCAACACCACTGCCTGGTCGTGACGTGATTGACTTGATGCTAGCAGCACTGCGGGGTCTAGACCTCATGGGACTCTTGCCTTGACCAGTCCCCTTAGGATTCTCTCCTTCGTCATCACTATCATCTGGTACCATACTGATATCTTGTTGACCACTCTGTAAGACGTCTTCCATCAGTAGAGAGACTCCTAAGATCTCACCATGAGCAACATGTCTAGAAAGAAAAACAAGTAAATTCATGCTGAAAGCTTGAAACTTGACAATATCAGAAAAAATAACAACAATTCGTTCTTATAGAGTGCTTTATCTACAGGAGTCTCAAAGCCCTTCATGTTTTTTTTTTCAAGACAGGTATGTTAAGTTTTTTAATTCAGAGACAAATTTTTTTTGCAATCTGCAGCCAACTATGCCAGAAATACTTGGGCAAACCTCTTCTCGTTAGTGATCAGTATACTGGGTTCTTTTACGTGCATTACACAACACACCAAGCCCAATGGCTTAACAGTCCATCCGAAGGATGAAGCAATTGAACCCACACTTTGCTGATCAGACGGCACCAGAGCATGAGTCCGATACACAAGACTTCATACTTCTACTTCATTACTCGGCAGGATCCATAAGTCAGGATATAAACGCCAAGGAGCAATTATAGTTAAGTGTCTTGCTCAAGGACACAAGTGCCGGGACCGAGATTCAAACCCACATTGTGATGACTCAGACAACTCGGCCATGAGATGCCATGCAACTCTCGCAGGTATTAAATCATTTTTTGGGAATCATGGATTCCCAAATAATAGTAATAATAATAACAACAACATTTATAAAGCGCAGGATTGCAAAGCGCTAAGAGAATGACCAAGAAAAAACAACAGTGGGAATAATATCCTACCTGTCTACATCTCTCAGTGCAGACATGCTGAGCTGCATGTTGTCTTCTATCTGCTGCCAACGCAAGAATCGATGTGGAAACGGCCCCCATCTATGTGATAAAAAAATATTTAAAAATAGGTGGATATAAACGAGAGATAAAAAGCGCATCACTGTAGTTGACAAAATGTATATATAGGCATTCATCTACTATTCAGTAACCATATAATCTGCGTAGTTTGTTTGTTTTAAAAGACAAGAAGTTGCAAATTATATTAAATTTGTTTTCCATTTGCATAATTATATGTGTAATAAGCACTGTAAACTCTGTGCTTTCCAAAGACCTTGGTAAAAAAACAAACAAAGGCATATCACTCGGGTGGGATTCACACCCAAGACCCCTGCCATTCTAGAGCAGATGTCCTCCCACTAGACCACCGAGTATGCAAGGTGACAAGACGCCAGTTCAAATCATACATATTAGCAGTGGGTACAGCAACAATTTAATAGTTGTACTAATTGCATCATGTGGAATATTCTTTATCCCCTCACCACAATGCCTAGTAATATCAAGAATCTACTGTAATTATGCAATCAATTCAATTATATATAATGAATTCAATCCGAACTTGAAAGTAGGGTCATAGATTGGTAATATTAAAAAATTAACGACCATAAAGACTTACTTGGTGAGAAGCACCGCAGCTTTAATTGTATTTATAAACTATTTTAAGAAAGGATTCCCTTTAAAGTAATATGGTTTGAATAATTTTTCACACAAAAACATTTAAATCTTAGAAACGATTCATGCATGAAACCTTTCTCAGATTTCTAAGGGTTGGTTGCAAATGCTGTGGCGAGAGATGCGGTTAGTACCCACTGTCACCTCGCTAATTGTGGATGGATTCGACGCTCTTGTGAAAATAACGTGATAGTTTCTTGCTGTTTTCTCAGCAAGTAGACGCCGTATTCAGCTGATACTTTCACATGTGACTTTTATTGTATCTTTCTTTATACTTTTGTCTATAAATCAGCACTACGCTGACAAAAACCAATCTATGACCCTACCTTCAATCATTTAAAAGACACCATTAGCCTTTGTCAGAACCCTCATTTATAATAGGAGATTTAAAAATGGTTATTTCCAGTGATACCGCTGTAAGACTTTCCCTGTAAGACTCACCTCCCAAGATGTGCCCTCCATGGAAAGATCTCACTAGCCTTCCAGTCTCTCGGCTGTAGTGGCTCCGGTACTGGCAGGTAAGCATTGAAGAGGCTTGGCGTCTGGACATTACTAAGTCCAGTAAGGGAGAATATAATACTATCTGAGCTGCTCTGATATGCAGCTAGGTTTCCCATGGAGAGGAAAGTCTCTCTCAGTGAGTGTCTCATCGTTGAATCATACTCTAAGAATAATACGTCTCGTCTTAGACACAAGAAGTCAGCAACCTAATCAGGGTGATTCAAACAAAGCAAGAAGAATTTTGTACAAACTAAAAAAGACATCTTGATTTGTTTTCATAAATACCCGCGACAGTTTATCCATTCTGATTGGTCGAGAGGAGATCACGTGGCCATGTTTAAAAGTGTGGTATAAACTCGGTGAGAAGTGTTTAAACTTACGCGTGGCGCTAATTTATGCGTAACACAATCAATACATACCGGTACTCAATGTATAATTTATCAGCACGCGCGGGTGCGCAAAACCGTTGAGCGTCAATGCAATTTTGACCCTTCGCGAACCAGAGCCATAGGAAGTGACAGGAATTGAAAATTTACAGAAACGTTTACAGATTCTCCAACATTGTTTTGCTATTTAAGAAAAAGGGCATTTATGAATGGGAATAAAAGAGTAGTGACTCGGTCTTAACCAGCCGTTTAAAACCTTGCAGGGTCGTGTTTTTAAGTATGTTTCTCCTACCTGTTGTGGATTAGTGGGATTATCCAAATGATTAATCTGCTTCTGGATCTCTCTAAGCTCAGCAGCAATCCCTTCAGTGCCTCCCCAGTCTGCCGTCACATATTCTATTTTGCGAGTCCCGAGTCTAGACAAAGAAATACAATTCCATTAATTCTGACGTAACAATTAAACAAATAATAACCAGACAATATGTCATATGTGATGCGATCAAGCAAAATGAGTTGTTTGTCGACCAAGGTCATTTTCATTTTTTATATACATTTGAAAAGAACATAATCTATGCTTTAATACTGTTAAAACCCCATGTTCACACCACCTTTGATTCAAAAGTTGTGAAAGTAGAAACACCAAGAGATGCAAGAGAACGAGGCTGAGAAAAGGGGGTTTGAGTAAAGTTGAGTTGTTATTGAAACTAAATTTGCATCAGGGATAAAGAATATTGTTATTTGATTTTACCCGTACACCGATGTGTGTAAAGCACTGGATACTCAGTACTTTCCCGAGTACTGTGAAAAAACCCACAGGCATATTACTCGGGTATTACTCGGGTGGGATTCGAACCCACGACCTTTGCCAATCTAGAGCAGATGTCTTACCAACTAGACCACCGAGGTTGCCCAGTGCTAGAGGCAGTTCGAATCCTATATTTTAGCAGCGGGGACCACGACAATTAACGTCTAGTTGGTAAGACATCTGCTCTAGATTGGCAAAGGTCGTGGGTTCGAATCCCACCCGAGTAATATGCCTGTGATTTTTTTCACAGTACTCGGGAAAGTACTGAGTATACAGTGCTTTATACAAATCGGTGTACGGGTAAAACCAAATAACAATATTATTGAAACTACATCGGCACATTTTCTTTCAATGCTAATTTTAACCCCTTTTTTTAATGTTATCTATCAGGAAGGAAGTTGCCAATATAAAATAAGACATACTTTGGCATTTAAAGGCACTGAACACGTTTGGTAATTGTCAAAGACCAGTGTTCTCACTTGGTGTATCCCAACATATGTAGAAAATAACAAGCCTGTGAAAATTTGGGCTCAATTGGTCATCGAAGTTGCAAGAAAATAATGAAAGAAAAAACACCATTGTTGTACAAATTTGCAAGAAGTTTTTATTATTTTATTGAGAAATTACCTATTTCTCAAAAACTACGTTACTTCAGAGGGAGTCGTTTCCAACAATGTTTTATACTATCAACAGCTCTCCGTTGCTCATTACCAAGTCAGTTTTTATGTTAATATATATTTTGAGTAATTACCAAACGTGTACAGTGCCTTTAAATTTACAAAATTTCCAAAACTTTTGAAAATTTCACCCGTTGGCCTGTTTTGGCTTGTTTCTCCATACTGATATTTCCGACAAACGACTCATTTAGCTTGATCGCATCACATTTGTACAAAATAAACCCTCAACTTTCCTCCAAATTCTCTAGATCTCAGAATCATCACTTCTTCTGTGAAGAAATAATTGTTATGTGGCCGAGTGAGTATCAAAATGAAAATCTAAAGGCCGAGTCACTGAAGGGAGTCACCCCAGAAATAAATGTGTACCGACGAGGGTAGAGATTGTTGATGTGAATTGTTAATCACTATGCTTGCCCATTTGGTGCTCATGCATACTCCAAAGGAGTATAGATGGTTTCAGGAATGCGTAAAAGGCTCAATGAAAAAGTGGTAGTAAATAGTGTAAGGTGCTTTGATACAATGTTTAAAAGCACCCAATACATGCATATCATTCTTATCATTACATGGTTGTCAGTAAATAAACTCAATGATCTTCTTGCAACCTTTGCGGTGTAATATTTCAAATATTACTTAGATTAAGTAATATACATTTGTTCTGACAACAAATAACGATCTTTTCAATTTCTTCTTTGGTCACTTGGTTGCTGGATGCCATTTTTGGTCCAAATGAAGCACAACCCAACATGCAGTCTAGTCTGGTACCCTCTGTGCACACATGCGGTTTTGTTTTACCGGAAATGGCTTCTAATCACAAGTTGTTGCAACTCTCTCAAAACACGGGTCTGGCACAGTCTATCGGAAATTTAGACTTGTAACTTTTGAAATAAATCCAACAGAAAATCCCTTCTAGACAAACAAATTTGAACAAACCTTGCATGGGAGCAGCCCAGCTTGGAGTGAGCACAAAGATACTGCAGCATATCGTGAAGTGACCCGATGATTCGGAGACACTGGGTAAGCGCCCTCACACAGGTGTCTTCATCCAGGGTCTTGAACATGTGGAGTACCTCGGTGTGGTGAGGGAGGAACCAGAGGTTGAGGAATGTAGTACCGTCCGGCGATAGAAGACGTCTTGGACGTTTCTTAAGGTCTCTGTGTTCATAAACAAGAAGTTGGTTTCCATGTCATCAAAGCTCAATGCATACTGTGGCTAAATTGATCAGAATCTTCCAGAATCGTAAAGAAATGTTCAGATTAAAAACACCAAACCAAACACACAGCAGGGTTGATTGGGCTACAGTACCTACTTATTGAAAAGCAATTGGAAGAAGTTTAATTAAATATGTGACTTAAAGCACAAAGACAACACTGGTAATTGTCAAAGAACAGTATTTTCTATTTACCTTGGATTTGTGTCTAATCCCTTCTTGTCATCCAGTGGCGTCTTCTTCTCGTTCGCTAAGCCAACGACAAAGTTACCATTCCGTATAGTAGGGAAGTTGTCAAGTACGGACATCATATTGTTCAAGTAAGCAATGATCTGGCCTCGCAAAGAGTACTGGGTCATCCGGCGCATGAAACGACGGCAGAAATCAGCAATAAGACTCCTAAGGATTTAATAATAATAACAATACTGGGTTCTTATAAAGCGCTTTATCACACCCGATGGGCGTATCAAAGTGCTCAGTATGTTTTCCTGCAAGGTATGCGGAGCTACGTTTTGAAGAATGACCCTTACAAAAAACAGTCAATGGTATTCAATGGTATTCAATGGTAAACCAATGGTACCCAATGGTAACAAATGGTACCCAATGGTTTCTCAATCGTGTATCCAATGGTAGGGTTGTACTGAATGGTATTTTAAATGGTATAAATATTTTACTGCGCCAGTGCCATGTACAACAATTTAGAGTTCATGTTGGTGCACGATTTGTGGACACGTTGGGTAATTGTCAAAGACCAGTATTATCTCTTGGTGTATCCCAACAAGCCCACGAGCATGAAGAATTAATTAATTTTTCGTAAGTTTGATCATCCACGTCACTACAATTGGTATGAATCCATAGTTCACAACAGTCACATTGAAAAACTTTGTGATCAGTTATTACGTTTCTTGCTGAACAATTAGAACAAAACCAAGGTGTGGGATTATTTTTCCCTTTTAAATATTCTGCTCTTGAAACTCCTGCTCACTTGAGGTGAACATATGGAGTGCAGTCGTCACATGAGAGTTTTAATTCATTTGACCAAATTGTTTTTGTGCATTAACTACAGATGACACTTTTACTTGTAGGTCTAATTGTTGTAGTTACATTCAAATCAGTACTTGAAGTGTTGCTAGCTGTGACGAAAATGTCAATACTGTGTAATTAGAGATGTGTTATTGTGTGTGTATTGTCTGAGTATAATCGTAGAATAAACCTGTGATTTTTTTATTATTCTGGTTTAGTTGATTAAATTTATTTAGTTATTTATTTATTTATTTTTATTTCATTCTAAATTGTACAGATATCAAAAATAAAACTTGTGAGTTGCCATTTGATAAAGTGTTTTCTCTGTGTATTTGTATTATTAAAGGCTGGGTATTTATATATTTTTGTTATGGGCCGAATTCGCGTGTAGAATATACCACAAAGCCATAAAGTAACAAATGCGAAACAAACCATTAAATTAGTTAGAAATGAGAAAGGGGGTTTGTTTTTTATACAAGCAATGTGACCTGCTTAAAGGTATCGTACACGTTTGGTAATTACTCAAAATATATATTAGCAAAAATATATATTAGCATAAAAACTGACTTGGTAACGAGCAACAGAGAGCTGTTGATAGTATAAAACATTGTGAGAAGCGACTCCCTCTGAAGTACCGTAGTTTTTGAGAAAGAGGTAATTTCTCACTAAAATAATAAAAACTTATTGCAAGAAGTTTTTATTCCTAACTGAAAGCACACAAATTTGTGCAACAAGGGAGTATTTTCTTTCATCATTTTCTTATGTTATGCATATATGTTGGTATACAACAAATGAGAACACTGGTCTTTGACAATTACCAAACGTGTACGAGGCCTTTAAAGTTGTACGCATGAAGACGTATAAAGATGGCCACAGAGAATGTGACTTAACAGAAAAGAATCGTAATAGAAACAATTTGGGGTCACTGAGAGTTCAGTACTCGCCAGGGTACTCGCGGCGGTATTTTTGTCCAGCTATACGTCACCCGGAAAACTGAACACGCCGGAAACCTAAAACCGTTCCAACAATGTGTTGAAATGTCCGGCTACGTCACCCGGAAAACTGAACACGTCGAAAGGCTGAAACCGCCACACCGGCATGGTGAATTTTTATGATTTTGGACCCAAAATTCAAACTCCTAAAACTATCAAGATATCTCAAACTATGGCTTATTTACTCAGTCCGCACAAATAAAATGTCTTCAGTAGTCCATTCTGTATCATTTGAAACCATAAAATAAAAAAATAAAAATTGACTCAAAATCTGAAAATTTGACCATGCCGGCATGGTGAATTTTTATGATTTTGGACACAAAATTCAAACTCCTAAAACTATCAAGATATCTCAAACTATGGCCTATTTACTCAGTGCGCACAGATAAAAGGTCTTCAGTAGTCCATTCTGTATCATTTGAAACCACAAAATCAAAAAAAAAAAAAAAATTGACTCAAAATCTCAAAATTTGACCATGCCGGCATGGTGAATTTTTATGATTTTGGACCCAAAATTCAAACTCCTAAAAGTATCAAGATATCTCAAACTATGGCTTATTTACCGAGTCCGCACAGATAAAATGTCTTCAGTAGTCCATTCTGTATCATTTCAAACCATAAAATCAAAAAAAAAAAAAAGACTCAAAATCTGAAAATTTGACCATGCCGGCATGGTGAATTTTTATGATTTTGGACCCAAAATTCAAACTCCTAAAACTCTCAAGATATCTCAAACTATGGCTTATTTACCCAGTGCGCACAGATAAAATGTCTTCAGTAGTCCATTCTGTATCATTTCAAACCATAAAATAAAAAAATAAAAATTGACTCAAAATCTGAAAATTTGACCATGCCGGCATGGTGAATTTTTATGATTTTGGACACAAAATTCAAACTCCTAAAACTCTCAAGATATCTCAAACTATGGCTTATTTACCGAGTCTGCACAAATAAAATGTCTTCAGTAGTCCGTTCTGTATCATTTCAAACCATAAAATAAAATAAAAATTTTTTACCCAAAATCTCAAAATTTGCCCATGCCGGCATGGGTAAATTTTTATGATTTTGGACCCAAAATTCAAACTCCTAAAACTCTCAAGATATCTCAAACTATGGCTTATTTACCCAGTCCGCACAGATAAAATGTCTTCAGTAGTCCATTCTGTATCATTTCAAACCATAAAATAAATAAAAAAATTGACTCAAAATCTGAAAATTTGACCATGCCGGCATGGTGAATTTTTATGATTTTGGACCCAAAATTCAAACTCCTAAAACTCTCCAAGATATCTCAAACTATGGCTTATTTACTGAGTCTGCACAAACAAAATGTCTTCATTAGTCCGTTCTGTATCATTTGAAACCATAAAATCAAAAAAAAATTTTATACCCAAAATCTCAAAATTTGCCCATGCCGGCATGGGTAAATTTTTATGATTTTGGACCCAAAATTCAAACTCCTAAAACTCTCAAGATATCTCAAACTATGGCTTATTTACCGAGTCCGCACAGATAAAATGTCTTCAGTAGTCCGTTCTGTATCATTTCAAACCATAAAATCAAAAAAATAAAATTGACCCAAAATCTGCCCATGCCGGCATGGTGAAATTTTATGATTTTGGACCCAAAATTCAAACTCCTAAAACTATCAAGAAATCTCAAACTATGGCTTATTTACTGAGTCGGCACAAATAAAATGTCTTCAGTAGTCCGTTCTGTATCATTTCAAACCATAAAATCAAAAAAAAAAAATTGACTCAAAATCTGAAAATTTGCCCATGCCGGCATGGTGAATTTTTATGATTTTGGACCCAAAATTCAAACTCCTAAAACTCTCAAGATATCTCAAGCTATGGCTTATTTACCGAGTCTGCACAAATAAAATGTCTTCAGTTTTCCGTTCTGTATCATTTGAAACCATAAAATCAAAAAAAAAAATTTTACCCAAAATCTCAAAATTTGCCCATGCCGGCATGGGTAAATTTTTATGATTTTGGACCCAAAATTCAAACTCCTAAAACTATCAAGATATCTCAAACTATGGCTTATTTACTGAGTCGGCACAAATAAAATGTCTTCAGTAGTCTGTTCTGTATCATTTGAAACCATAAAATCAAAAAAAAAATATTTTACCCAAAATCTCAAAATTTGCCCATGCCGGCATGGGTAAATTTTTATGATTTTGGACCCAAAATTCAAACTCCTAAAACTCTCAAGATATCTCAAACTATGGCTTATTTACTCAGTGCGCACAGATAAAATGTCTTCAGTAGTCCATTCTGTATCATTTGAAACCATAAAATCAAAAAAAAAATTTTGACTCAAAATCTGAAAATTTGACCATGCCGGCATGGTAAATTTTTATGATTTTGGACCCAAAATTCAAACTCCTAAAACTCTCAAGATATCTCAAACTATGGCTTATTTACTCAGTGCGCACAGATAAAATGTCTTCAGTAGTCCATTCTGTATCATTTGAAACCATAAAATCAAAAAAAAAATTTTGACTCAAAATCTGAAAATTTGACCATGCCGGCATGGTGAATTTTTATGATTTTGGACCCAAAATTCAAACTCCTAAAACTCTCAAGATATCTCAAGCTATGGCTTATTTACCGAGTCTGCACAAATAAAATGTCTTCAGTTTTCCGTTCTGTATCATTTCAAACCATAAAATCAAAAAAAAAAATTTTACCCAAAATCTCAAAATTTGCCCATGCCGGCATGGGTAAATTTTTATGATTTTGGACCCAAAATTCAAACTCCTAAAATTATCAAGATATCTCAAACTATGGCTTATTTACTGAGTCGGCACAAATAAAATGTCTTCAGTAGTCTGTTCTGTATCATTTGAAACCATAAAATAAAAAAAAAAACATTTTACCCAAAATCTCAAAATTTCCCCATGCCGGCATGGGTAAATTTTTATGATTTTGGACCCAAAATTCAAACTCCTAAAACTCTCAAGATATCTCAAACTATGGCTTATTTACTCAGTGCGCACAGATAAAATGTCTTCAGTAGTCCATTCTGTATTATTTGAAACCATAAAATCAAAAAAAAAATTTTGACTCAAAATCTGAAAATTTGACCATGCCGGCATGGTGAATTTTTATGATTTCGGACCCAAAATTCAAACTCCTAAAACTATCAAGATATCTCAAACTATGGCTTATTTACCGAGTCTGCACAAATAAAATGTCTTCAGTAGTCCGTTCTGTATCATTTCAAACCATAAAATCAAAAAAAAAAATTTTCCCCAAATCTCAAAATTTGCCCATGCCGGCATGGGTAAATTTTTATGATTTTGGACCCAAAATTCAAACTCCTAAAACTATCAAGATATCTCAAACTATGGCTTATTTACTCAGTCGGCACAAATAAAATGTCTTCAGTAGTCCGTTCTGTATCATTTCAAACCATAAAATCAAAAATAAAAATTTTTTCCCAAAATCTCAAAATTTGCCCATGCCGGCATGGGTAAATTTTTATGATTTTGGACCCAAAATTCAAACTCCTAAAACTATCAAGATATCTCAAACTATGGCTTATTTACTCAGTCCGCACAGATAATATGTCTTCAGTAGTCCGTTCTGTATCATTTCAAACTATAAAATCAAAAAAAAAAATTTGACTCAAAATCTCAAAATTTGACCATGCCGGCATGGTGAATTTTTATGATTTCGGACCCAAAATTCAAACTCCTAAAACTATCAAGACATCTCAAACTATGGCTTATTTACTGAGTCGGCACAAATAAAATGTCTTCAGTAGTCCGTTCTGTATCACTTCAAACCATAAAATAAAAAAATAAAAAAATTGACTCAAAATCTGAAAATTTGACCATGCCGGCATGGTGAATTTTTATGATTTTGGACCCAAAATTCAAACTCCTAAAACTATCAAGATATCTCAAACTATGGCTTATTTACTGAGTCGGCACAAATAAAATGTCTTCAGTAGTCCGTTCTGTATCATTTCAAACCATAAAATCAAAAAAAAAAATTGACTCAAAATCTGAAAATTTGCCCATGCCGGCATGGTGAATTTTTATGATTTTGGACCCAAAATTCAAACTCCTAAAACTCTCAAGATATCTCAAGCTATGGCTTATTTACCGAGTCTGCACAAATAAAATGTCTTCAGTTGTCCGTTCTGTATCATTTGAAACCATAAAATCAAAAAAAAAAAATTTACCCAAAATCTCAAAATTTGCCCATGCCGGCATGGGTAAATTTTTATGATTTTGGACCCAAAATTCAAACTCCTAAAACTATCAAGATATCTCAAACTATGGCTTATTTACTCAGTCGGCACAAATAAAATGTCTTCAGTAGTCCGTTCTGTATCATTTCAAACCATAAAATCAAAAAAAAATTTTTTACCCAAAATCTGAAAATTTGCCCATGCCGGCATGGGTAAATTTTTATGATTTTGGACCCAAAATTCAAACTCCTAAAACTCTCAAGATATCTCAAACTATGGCTTATTTACGGAGTCGGCACAAATAAAATGTCTTCAGTTTTCAGTTCTGTATCATTTGAAACCATAAAATCAAAACAAAAATTTTGACCCAAAATCTCAAAATTTGCCCATGCCGGCATGGGTAAATTTTTATGATTTTGGACCCAAAATTCAAACTCCTAAAACTATCAAGATATCTCAAACTATGGCTTATTTACCGAGTCTGCACAAATAAAATGTCTTCAGTAGTCTGTTCTGTATCATTTGAAACCATAAAATCAAAAAAATATTTTACCCAAAATCTCAAAATTTGCCCATGCCGGCATGGGTAAATTTTTATGATTTTGGACCCAAAATTCAAACTCCTAAAACTCTCAAGATATCTCAAACTATGGCTTATTTACTCAGTGCGCACAGATAAAATGTCTTCAGTAGTCCATTCTGTATCATTTGAAACCATAAAATAAAAAATAAAAATTTTTTCCCAAAATCTCAAAATTTGCCCATGCCGGCATGGGTAAATTTTTATGATTTTGGACCCAAAATTCAAACTCCTAAAACTCTCAAGATATCTCAAACTATGGCTTATTTACTCAGTCCGCACAGATAATATGTCTTCAGTAGTCCGTTCTGTATCATTTCAAACTATAAAATCAAAAAAAAAAATTTGACTCAAAATCTGAAAATTTGACCATGCCGGCATGGTGAATTTTTATGATTTGGACCCAAAATTCAAACTCCTAAAACTATCAAGATATCTCAAACTATGGCTTATTTACTGAGTCGGCACAAATAAAATGTCTTCAGTAGTCCGTTCTGTATCACTTCAAACCATAAAATCAAAAAAAAAAAAAATTGACTCAAAATCTGAAAATTTGACCATGCCGGCATGGTGAATTTTTATGATTTTGGACCCAAAATTCAAACTCCTAAAACTATCAAGATATCTCAAACTATGGCTTATTTACTGAGTCGGCACAAATAAAATGTCTTCAGTAGTCCGTTCTGTATCATTTCAAACCATAAAATCAAAAAAAAAAATTGACTCAAAATCTGAAAATTTGCCCATGCCGGCATGGTGAATTTTTATGATTTTGGACCCAAAATTCAAACTCCTAAAACTCTCAAGATATCTCAAGCTATGGCTTATTTACCGAGTCTGCACAAATAAAATGTCTTCAGTTGTCCGTTCTGTATCATTTCAAACCATAAAATCAACAAAAAAAAATTTACCCAAAATCTCAAAATTTGCCCATGCCGGCATGGGTAAATTTTTATGATTTTGGACCCAAAATTCAAACTCCTAAAACTATCAAGATATCTCAAACTATGGCTTATTTACTCAGTCGGCACAAATAAAATGTCTTCAGTAGTCCGTTCTGTATCATTTCAAACCATAAAATCAAAAAAAAATTTTTACCCAAAATCTCAAAATTTGCCCATGCCGGCATGGGTAAATTTTTATGATTTTGGACCCAAAATTCAAACTCCTAAAACTCTCAAGATATCTCAAACTATGGCTTATTTACCGAGTCTGCACAAATAAAATGTCTTCAGTAGTCCGTTCTGTATCATTTCAAACCATAAAATCAAAAAAAAATTTTTTACCCAAAATCTCAAAATTTGCCCATGCCGGCATGGGTAAATTTTTATGATTTTGGACCCAAAATTCAAACTCCTAAAACTATCAAGATATCTCAAACTATGGCTTATTTACTGAGTCGGCACAAATAAAATGTCTTCAGTAGTCTGTTCTGTATCATTTCAAACCATAAAATCAAAAAAAAATATTTTACCCAAAATCTCAAAATTTGCCCATGCCGGCATGGGTAAATTTTTATGATTTTGGACCCAAAATTCAAACTCCTAAAACTCTCAAGATATCTCAAACTATGGCTTATTTACTCAGTCTGCACAAATAAAACGTCTTCAGTAGTCCGTTCTGTATCATTTGAAACCATAAAATCAAAATAAAACTTTTTTACCCAAAATCTCAAAATTTGCCCATGCCGGCATGGGTAAATTTTTATGATTTTGGACCCAAAATTCAAACTCCTAAAACTCTCAAGATATCTCAAACTATGGCTTATTTACTCAGTGCGCACAGATAAAATGTCTTCAGTAGTCCATTCTGTATTATTTGAAACCATAAAATCAAAAAAAAAATTTTGACTCAAAATCTGAAAATTTGACCATGCCGGCATGGTGAATTTTTATGATTTCGGACCCAAAATTCAAACTCCTAAAACTATCAAGATATCTGAAACTATGGCTTATTTACCGAGTCTGCACAAATAAAATGTCTTCAGTAGTCCGTTCTGTATCATTTCAAACCATAAAATCAAAAAAAAAAAAAAATTTCCCAAAATCTCAAAATTTGCCCATGCCGGCATGGGTAAATTTTTATGATTTTGGACCCAAAATTCAAACTCCTAAAACTATCAAGATATCTCAAACTATGGCTTATTTACTCAGTCGGCACAAATAAAATGTCTTCAGTAGTCCGTTCTGTATCATTTCAAACCATAAAATCAAAAAAAAAATTTTTACCCAAAATCTCAAAATTTGCCCATGCCGGCATGGGTAAATTTTTATGATTTTGGACCCAAAATTCAAACTCCTAAAACTCTCAAGATATCTCAAACTATGGCTTATTTACCGAGTCTGCACAAATAAAATGTCTTCAGTAGTCCGTTCTGTATCATTTCAAACAATAAAATCAAAAAAAAAATGTTTACCCAAAATCTCAAAATTTGCCCATGCCGGCATGGGTAAATTTTTATGATTTTGGACCCAAAATTCAAACTCCTAAAACTATCAAGATATCTCAAACTATGGCTTATTTACTCAGTCCGCACAGATAATATGTCTTCAGTAGTCCGTTCTGTATCATTTCAAACTATAAAATCAAAAAAAAAAATTTGACTCAAAATCTGAAAATTTGACCATGCCGGCATGGTGAATTTTTATGATTTCAGACCCAAAATTCAAACTCCTAAAACTATCAAGACATCTCAAACTATGGCTTATTTACTGAGTCGGCAAAAATAAAATGTCTTCAGTAGTCCGTTCTGTATCACTTCAAACCATAAAATAAAAAATAAAAAAAATTGACTCAAAATCTGAAAATTTGACCATGCCGGCATGGTGAATTTTTATGATTTTGGACCCAAAATTCAAACTCCTAAAACTATCAAGATATCTCAAACTATGGCTTATTTACTCAGTCGGCACAAATAAAATGTCTTCAGTAGTCCGTTCTGTATCATTTCAAACAATAAAATCAAAAAAAAATTTTTTACCCAAAATCTCAAAATTTGCCCATGCCGGCATGGGTAAATTTTTATGATTTTGGACCCAAAATTCAAACTCCTAAAACTATCAAGATATCTCAAACTATGGCTTATTTACCGAGTCTGCACAAATAAAATGTCTTCAGTAGTCCGTTCTGTATCATTTCAAACCATAAAATCAAAAAAAATTTTTTACCCAAAATCTCAAAATTTGCCCATGCCGGCATGGGTAAATTTTCAGATTTTGGACCCAAAATTCAAACTCCTAAAACTATCAAGATATCTCAAACTCTGGCTTTTTTACCAATTCTGCACCAATAATATGTCTTCAGTAGTCCGTTCTGTATCATTTGAAACCATAAAATCAAAAAAAAAAATTTACCCAAAATCTCAAAATTTGCCCATGCCGGCATGGTGAATTTTTATGATTTTGGACCCAAAATTCAAACTCCTAAAACTATCAAGATATCTCAAACTATGGCTTATTTACTGAGTCGGCACAAATAAAATGTCTTCAGTAGTCTGTTCTGTATCATTTCAAACCATAAAAACAAAAAAAAAATATTTTACCCAAAATCTCAAAATTTGCCCATGCCGGCATGGGTAAATTTTTATGATTTTGGACCCAAAATTCAAACTCCTAAAACTCTCAAGATATCTCAAACTATGGCTTATTTACTCAGTCTGCACAAATAAAATGTCTTCAGTAGTCCGTTCTGTATCATTTCAAACCATAAAATCAAAATAAAATTTTTTTACCCAAATTCTCAAAATTTGCCCATGCCGGCATGGGTAAATTTTTATGATTTTGGACCCAAAATTCAAACTCCTAAAACTCTCAAAATATCTCAAACTATGGCCTATTTACTCAGTGCTCACAGATAAAATGTCTTCAGTAGTCCATTCTGTATCATTTGAAACCATAAAATCAAAAAAAAAATTTGACTCAAAATCTGAAAATTTGACCATGCCGGCATGGTGAATTTTTATGATTTCGGACCCAAAATTCAAACTCCTAAAACTATCAAGATATCTCAAACTATGGCTTATTTACCGAGTCTGCACAAATAAAATGTCTTCAGTAGTCCGTTCTGTATCATTTCAAACCATAAAATCAAAAAAAAAAAATTTACACAAAATCTGAAAATTTGACCATGCCGGCATGGGTAAATTTTTATGATTTTGGACCCAAAATTCAAACTCCTAAAACTATCAAGATATCTCAAACTATGGCTTATTTACCAAGTCTGCACCAATAATATGTCTTCAGTAGTCCGTTCTGTATCATTTCAAACCATAAAATAAAAAAAAAAAATTTGACTCAAAATCTCAAAATTTGACCATGCCGGCATGGTGAATTTTTATGATTTCGGACCCAAAATTCAAACTCCTAAAACTATCAAAATATCTCAAACTATGGCTTATTTACTGAGTCGGAACAAATAAAATGTCTTCAGTAGTCCGTTCTGTATCATTTCAAACCATAAAATCAAAAAAAAAAATTGACTCAAAATCTGAAAATTTGACCATGCCGGCATGGTGAATTTTTATGATTTTGGACCCTAAATTCAAACTGCTAAAACTCTCAAGATATCACAAACTATGGCTTATTTACCGAGTCTGCACAAATAAAATGTCTTCAGTAGTCCGTTCTGTATCATTTCAAACCATAAAATCAAAAAAAAATTTTTTACCCAAAATCTCAAAATTTGCCCATGCCGGCATGGGTAAATTTTTATGATTTTGGACCCAAAATTCAAACTCCTAAAACTATCAAGATATCTCAAACTATGGCTTATTTACTGAGTCCGCACAAATAAAATGTCTTCAGTAGTCCGTTCTGTATCATTTCAAACCATAAAATCAAAAAAAATTTTTTTACCCAAAATCTGAAAATTTGCCCATGCCGGCATGGGTAAATTTTTATGATTTTGGACCCAAAATTCAAACTCCTAAAACTATCAAGATATCTCAAACTATGGCTTATTTACCAAGTCTGCACCAATAAAATGTCTTCAGTAGTCCGTTCTGTATCATTTGAAACCATAAAATAAAAAATAAAAAATTTACCCAAAATCTCAAAATTTGCCCATGCCGGCATGGTGAATTTTTATGATTTTGGACCCAAAATTCAAACTCCTAAAACTATCAAGATATCTCAAACTATGGCTTATTTACTGAGTCGGCACAAATAAAATGTCTTCAGTAGTCCGTTCTGTATCATTTGAAACCATAAAATAATAAAAAAAAATTTTACCCAAAATCTCAAAATTTGCCCATGCCGGCATGGGTAAATTTTTATGATTTTGGACTCAAAATTCAAACTCCTAAAACTATCAAGATATCTCAAACTATGGCTTATTTACTGAGTCGGCACAAATAAAATGTCTTCAGTAGTCCGTTCTGTATCATTTCAAACCATAAAATCAAAAAAAAAAAATTGACTCAAAATCTGAAAATTTGACCATGCCGGCATGGGTAAATTTTTATGATTTTGGACCCAAAATTCAAACTCCTAAAACTCTCAAGATATCTCAAACTATCGCTTATTTACTCAGTCTGCACAGATAAAATGTCTTCAGTAGTCCGTTCTGTATCATTTGAAACTATAAAATCAAAAAAAAAAAATTGACTCAAAATCTGAAAATTTGACCATGCCGGCATGGTGAATTTTTATGATTTGGACCCAAAATTCAAACTCCTAAAACTATCAAGATATCTCAAACTATGGCTTATTTACCGAGTCTGCACAAATAAAATGTCTTCAGTAGTCCGTTCTGTATCATTTCAAACCATAAAATCAAAAAAAAAATTTTTACCCAAAATCTCAAAATTTGCCCATGCCGGCATGGGTAAATTTTTATGATTTTGGACCCAAAATTCAAACTCCTAAAACTATCAAGATATCTCAAACTATGGCTTATTTACCAAGTCTGCACCAATAATATGTCTTCAGTAGTCCGTTCTGTATCATTTCAAACCATAAAATCAAAAAAATTTTTTTTTCCCAAAATCTCAAAATTTGCCCATGCCGGCATGGTGAATTTTTATGATTTTGGACCCAAAATTCAAACTCCTAAAACTATCAAAATATCTCAAACTATGGCTTATTTACCGAGTCTGAACAAATAAAATGTCTTCAGTAGTCCGTTCTGTATCATTTCAAACCATAAAATCAAAAAAAAAAATTGACTCAAAATCTGAAAATTTGACCATGCCGGCATGGTGAATTTTTATGATTTTGGACCCTAAATTCAAACTCCTAAAACTCTCAAGATATCTCAAACTATGGCTTATTTACCGAGTCTGCACAAATAAAATGTCTTCAGTAGTCCGTTCTGTATCATTTCAAACCATAAAATCAAAAAAAAATTTTTACCCAAAATCTCAAAATTTGCCCATGCCGGCATGGGTAAATTTTTATGATTTTGGACCCAAAATTCAAACTCCTAAAACTATCAAGATATCTCAAACTATGGCTTATTTACCGAGTCTGCACAAATAAAATGTCTTCAGTAGTCCGTTCTGTATCATTTGAAACCATAAAATCAAAAAAAAATTTTTTACCCAAAATCTCAAAATTTGCCCATGCCGGCATGGGTAAATTTTTATGATTTTGGACCCAAAATTCAAACTCCTAAAACTATCAAGATATCTCAAACTATGGCTTATTTACTCAGTCCGCACAGATAAAATGTCTTCAGTAGTCCGTTCTGTATCATTTGAAACCATAAAATCAAAAATAAAAAATTTACCCAAAATCTCAAAATTTGCCCATGCCGGCATGGTGAATTTTTATGATTTTGGACCCAAAATTCAAACTCCTAAAACTATCAAGATATCTCAAACTATGGCTTATTTACTGAGTCGGCACAAATAAAATGTCTTCAGTAGTCCGTTCTGTATCATTTCAAACCATAAAATAATAAAAAAAAATTTTACCCAAAATCTCAAAATTTGCCCATGCCGGCATGGGTAAATTTTTATGATTTTGGACCCAAAATTCAAACTCCTAAAACTATCAAGATATCTCAAACTATGGCTTATTTACTGAGTCGGCACAAATAAAATGTCTTCAGTAGTCCGTTCTGTATCATTTGAAACCATAAAATCAAAAAAAAAATTTTTTACCCAAAATCTCAAAATTTGCCCATGCCGGCATGGTGAATTTTTATGATTTTGGACCCAAAATTCAAACTCCTAAAACTATCAAGATATCTCAAACTATGGCTTATTTACTGAGTCGGCACAAATAAAATGTCTTCAGTAGTCCGTTCTGTATCATTTGAAACCATAAAATAATAATAAAAAATTTTACCCAAAATCTCAAAATTTGCCCATGCCGGCATGGGTAAATTTTTATGATTTTGGACCCAAAATTCAAACTCCTAAAACTATCAAGATATCTCAAACTATGGCTTATTTACTCAGTCGGCACAAATAAAATGTCTTCAGTAGTCCGTTCTGTATCATTTCAAACCATAAAATCAAAAAAAAAAATTGACTCAAAATCTGAAAATTTGACCATGCCGGCATGGGTAAATTTTTATGATTTTGGACCCAAAATTCAAACTCCTAAAACTCTCAAGATATCTCAAACTATGGCTTATTTACTCAGTCCGCACAGATAAAATGTCTTCAGTAGTCCGTTCTGTATCATTTGAAACTATAAAATCAAAAAAAAAAAATTGACTCAAAATCTGAAAATTTGACCATGCCGGCATGGTGAATTTTTATGATTTTGGACCCAAAATTCAAACTCCTAAAACTATCAAGATATCTCAAACTATGGCTTATTTACCAAGTCTGCACAAATAAAATGTCTTCAGTAGTCCGTTCTGTATCATTTGAAACCATAAAATAAAATCAAAAAATTTTACCCAAAATCTGAAAATTTGCCCATGCCGGCATGGGTAAATTTTTATGATTTTGGACCCAAAATTCAAACTCCTAAAACTATCAAGATATCTCAAACTATGGCTTATTTACCAAGTCTGCACAAATAAAATGTCTTCAGTAGTCCGTTCTGTATCATTTGAAACCATAAAATCAAAAACAAAAAATTTACCCAAAATCTCAAAATTTGCCCATGCCGGCATGGTGAATTTTTATGATTTTGGACCCAAAATTCAAACTCCTAAAACTATCAAAATATCTCAAACTATGGCTTATTTACCGAGTCTGACAGAACAAATAAAATGTCTTCAGTAGTCCGTTCTGTATCATTTCAAACCATAAAATCAAAAAAAAAAATTGACTCAAAATCTGAAAATTTGACCATGCCGGCATGGTGAATTTTTATGATTTTGGACCCTAAATTCAAACTGCTAAAACTCTCAAGATATCACAAACTATGGCTTATTTACCGAGTCTGCACAAATAAAATGTCTTCAGTAGTCCGTTCTGTATCATTTCAAACCATAAAATCAAAAAAATTTTTTTTACCCAAAATCTGAAAATTTGCCCATGCCGGCATGGGTAAATTTTTATGATTTTGGACCCAAAATTCAAACTCCTAAAACTATCAAGATATCTCAAACTATGGCTTATTTACTGAGTCGGCACAAACAAAATGTCTTCAGTAGTCCGTTCTGTATCATTTCAAACCATAAAATCAAAAAAAAAAAATTGACTCAAAATCTGAAAATTTGACCATGCCGGCATGGTGAATTTTTATGATTTTGGACCCAAAATTCAAACTCCTAAAACTCTCAAGATATCTCAAACTATGGCTTATTTACCGAGTCTGCACAAATAAAATGTCTTCAGTAGTCCGTTCTGTATCATTTGAAACCATAAAATCAAAAAAAAATTTTTACCCAAAATCTCAAAATTTGCCCATGCCGGCATGGGTAAATTTTTATGATTTTGGACCCAAAATTCAAACTCCTAAAACTATCAAGATATCTCAAACTATGGCTTATTTACCGAGTCTGCACAAATAAAATGTCTTCAGTAGTCCGTTCTGTATCATTTCAAACCATAAAATCAAAAAAAAAATTTTCCCAAAATCTGAAAATTTGCCCATGCCGGCATGGGTAAATTTTTATGATTTTGGACCCAAAATTCAAACTCCTAAAACTCTCAAGATATCTCAAACTATGGCTTATTTACTCAGTCCGCACAGATAAAATGTCTTCAGTAGTCCGTTCTGTATCATTTGAAACTATAAAATCAAAAAAAAAAATTTGACTCAAAATCTGAAAATTTGACCATGCCGGCATGGTGAATTTTTATGATTTTGGACCCAAAATTCAAACTCCTAAAACTATCAAGATATCTCAAACTATGGCTTATTTACCGAGTTTGCACAAATAAAATGTCTTCAGTAGTCCGTTCTGTATCATTTGAAACCATAAAATCAAAATAAAAATTTTTACCCAAAATCTCAAAATTTGCCCATGCCGGCATGGGTAAATTTTTATGATTTTGGACCCAAAATTCAAACTACTAAAACTATCAAGATATCTCAAACTATGGCTTATTTACTGAGTCGGCACAAATAAAATGTCTTCAGTAGTCCGTTCTGTATCATTTCAAACCATAAAATCAAAAAAAAAAAAATTGACTCAAAATCTGAAAATTTGACCATGCCGGCATGGTGAATTTTTATGATTTTGGACCCAAAATTCAAACTCCTAAAACTCTCAAGATATCTCAAACTATGGCTTATTTACCGAGTCTGCACAAATAAAATGTCTTCAGTAGTCCGTTCTGTATCATTTCAAACCATAAAATCAAAAAAAAATTTTTTACCCAAAATCTCAAAATTTGCCCATGCCGGCATGGGTAAATTTTTATGATTTTGGACCCAAAATTCAAACTCCTAAAACTATCAAGATATCTCAAACTATGGCTTATTTACTCAGTCCGCACAGATAAAATGTCTTCAGTAGTCCGTTCTGTATCATTTGAAACTATAAAATCAAAAAAAAAAAATTGACCCAAAATCTGCCCATGCCGGCATGGTGAATTTTTATGATTTTGGACCCAAAATTCAAACTCCTAAAACTCTCAAGATATCTCAAACTATGGCTTATTTACCGAGTTTGCACAAATAAAATGTCTTCAGTAGTCCGTTCTGTATCATTTCAAACCATAAAATCAAAAAAAATTTTTACCCAAAATCTCAAAATTTGCCCATGCCGGCATGGGTAAATTTTTATGATTTTGGACCCAAAATTCAAACTCCTAAAACTATCAAGATATCTCAAACTATGGCTTATTTACTGAGTCGGCACAAATAAAATGTCTTCAGTAGTCCGTTCTGTATCATTTCAAACCATAAAATCAAAAAAAAAAATTGACTCAAAATCTGAAAATTTGACCATGCCGGCATGGTGAATTTTTATGATTTTGGACCCAAAATTCAAACTCCTAAAACTCTCAAGATATCTCAAACTATGGCTTATTTACCGAGTCTGCACAAATAAAATGTCTTCAGTAGTCCGTTCTGTATCATTTCAAACCATAAAATCAAAAAAAAATTTTACCCAAAATCTCAAAATTTGCCCATGCCGGCATGGGTAAATTTTTATGATTTTGGACCCAAAATTCAAACTCCTAAAACTATCAAGATATCTCAAACTATGGCTTATTTACCGAGTCTGCACAAATAAAATGTCTTCAGTAGTCCGTTCTGTATCATTTCAAACCATAAAATCAAAAAAAAAATTTTTACCCAAAATCTCAAAATTTGCCCATGCCGGCATGGGTAAATTTTTATGATTTTGGACCCAAAATTCAAACTCCTAAAACTATCAAGATATCTCAAACTATGGCTTATTTACTGAGTCGGCACAAATAAAATGTCTTCAGTAGTCCGTTCTGTATCATTTCAAACCATAAAATCAAAAAAAAAAAATTGACTCAAAATCTCAAAATTTGACCATGCCGGCATGGGTAAATTTTTATGATTTTGGACCCAAAATTCAAACTCCTAAAACTCTCAAGATATCTCAAACTATGGCTTATTTACTCAGTCCGCACAGATAAAATGTCTTCAGTAGTCAATTCTGTATCATTTGAAACCATTAAATCAAAAAAAAAAATTTGACTCAAAAACTGAAAATTTGACCATGCCGGCATGGTGAATTTTTATGATTTCGGACCCAAAATTCAAACTCCTAAAACTATCAAAATATCTCAAACTATGGCTTATTTACTGAGTCGGAACAAATAAAATGTCTTCAGTAGTCCGTTCTGTATCATTTCAAACCATAAAATCAAAAAAAAAAATTGACTCAAAATCTGAAAATTTGACCATGCCGGCATGGTGAATTTTTATGATTTTGGACCCTAAATTCAAACTGCTAAAACTCTCAAGATATCTCAAACTATGGCTTATTTACTCAGTCCGCACAGATAAAATGTCTTCAGTAGTCCGTTCTGTATCATTTCAAACTATAAAATCAAAAAAAAAAATTTGACTCAAAATCTGAAAATTTGCCCATGCCGGCATGGTGAATTTTTATGATTTTGGACCCAAAATTCAAACTCCTAAAACTATCAAGATATCTCAAACTATGGCTTATTTACCGAGTTTGCACAAATAAAATGTCTTCAGTAGTCCGTTCTGTATCATTTCAAACCATAAAATAAAATAAAAAATTTTTACCCAAAATCTCAAAATTTGCCCATGCCGGCATGGGTAAATTTTTATGATTTTGGACCCAAAATTCAAACTCCTAAAACTATCAAGATATCTCAAACTATGGCTTATTTACTGAGTCGGCACAAACAAAATGTCTTCAGTAGTCCGTTCTGTATCATTTCAAACCATAAAATCAAAAATAAAAAATTGACTCAAAATCTGAAAATTTGACCATGCCGGCATGGTGAATTTTTATGATTTTGGACCCAAAATTCAAACTCCTAAAACTCTCAAGATATCTCAAACTATGGCTTATTTACCGAGTCTGCACAAATAAAATGTCTTCAGTAGTCCGTTCTGTATCATTTCAAACCATAAAATCAAAAAAATTTTTTTTACCCAAAATCTGAAAATTTGCCCATGCCGGCATGGGTAAATTTTTATGATTTTGGACCCAAAATTCAAACTCCTAAAACTATCAAGATATCTCAAACTATGGCTTATTTACCGAGTCTGCACAAATAAAATGTCTTCAGTAGTCCGTTCTGTATCATTTCAAACCATAAAATCAAAAAAAAATTTTTTTCCCAAAATCTGAAAATTTGCCCATGCCGGCATGGTGAATTTTTATGATTTTGGACCCAAAATTCAAACGCCAAAAAAAATCAATATATCGAAAAATATGGCTTATTTACCGAGTCTGAACAGATAAAATGTCTTCAGTAGTCCATTCTGTATCATTTCAAACCATAAAATCAAAAAAAAAAAATTGACTCAAAATCTGAAAATTTGACCATGCCGGCATGGTGAATTTTTATGATTTTGGACCCTAAATTCAAACTGCTAAAACTCTCAAGATATCTCAAACTATGGCTTATTTACTGAGTCGGCACAAACAAAATGTCTTCAGTAGTCCGTTCTGTATCATTTCAAACCATAAAATCAAAAAAAAATTTTTTACCCAAAATCTCAAAATTTGCCCATGCCGGCATGGGTAAATTTTTATGATTTTGGACCCAAAATTCAAACTCCTAAAACTATCAAGATATCTCAAACTATGGCTTATTTACCAAGTCTGCACAAATAAAATGTCTTCAGTAGTCCGTTCTGTATCATTTGAAACCATAAAATAAAAAAAATAAAAATTGACTCAAAATCTGAAAATTTGACCATGCCGGCATGGTGAATTTTTATGATTTGGACCCAAAATTCAAACTCCTAAAACTATCAAGATATCTCAAACTATGGCTTATTTACCGAGTCTGCACCAATAAAATGTCTTCAGTAGTCTGTTCTGTATCATTTCAAACCATAAAATCAAAAAATAAAATTTTTACCTAAAATCTCAAAATTTGCCCATGCCGGCATGGGTAAATTTTTATGATTTTGGACCCAAAATTCAAACTCCTAAAACTATCAAGATATCTCAAACTATGGCTTATTTACTGAGTCGGCACAAATAAAATGTCTTCAGTAGTCCGTTCTGTATCATTTCAAACCATAAAATAAAAAATAAAAAAATTGACTCAAAATCTGAAAATTTGACCATGCCGGCATGGTGAATTTTTATGATTTTGGACCCAAAATTCAAACTCCTAAAAATATCAAGATATCTCAAACTATGGCTTATTTACTGAGTCGGCACAAATAAAATGTCTTCAGTAGTCCGTTCTGTATCATTTGAAACCATAAAATCAAAAAAAATTTTTTACCCAAAATCTCAAAATTTGCCCATGCCGGCATGGGTAAATTTTTATGATTTTGGACCCAAAATTCAAACTCCTAAAACTATCAAGATATCTCAAACTATGGCTTATTTACTCAGTCCGCACAGATAAAATGTCTTCAGTAGTCCGTTCTGTATCATTTGAAACTATAAAATCAAAAAAAAAAAATTGACCCAAAATCTGCCCATGCCGGCATGGTGAATTTTTATGATTTTGGACCCAAAATTCAAACTCCTAAAACTATCAAGATATCTCAAACTATGGCTTATTTACTGAGTCGGCACAAATAAAATGTCTTCAGTAGTCCGTTCTGTATCATTTCAAACCATAAAATCAAAAAAAAAAATTGACTCAAAATCTGAAAATTTGACCATGCCGGCATGGTGAATTTTTATGATTTTGGACCCAAACTTCAATCTCCTAAAACTCTCAAGATATCTCAAACTATGGCTTATTTACCGAGTCTGCACAAATAAAATGTCTTCAGTAGTCCGTTCTGTATCATTTCAAACCATAAAATCAAAAAAAAAATTTTTACCCAAAATCTCAAAATTTGCCCATGCCGGCAATTTTTATGATTTTGGACCCAAAATTCAAACTCCTAAAACTATCAAGATATCTCAAACTATGGCTTATTTACTGAGTCGGCACAAATAAAATGTCTTCAGTAGTCCGTTCTGTATCATTTCAAACCATAAAATCAAAAAAAAAAAATTGACTCAAAATCTGAAAATTTGACCATGCCGGCATGGTGAATTTTTATGATTTTGGACCCAAAATTCAAACTCCTAAAACTCTCAAGATATCTCAAACTATGGCTTATTTACCGAGTCTGCACAAATAAAATGTCTTCAGTAGTCCGTTCTGTATCATTTCAAACCATAAAATCAAAAAAAAATTTTTACCCAAAATCTCAAAATTTGCCCATGCCGGCATGGGTAAATTTTTATGATTTTGGACCAAAAATTCAAACTCCTAAAACTATCAAGATACCTCAAACTATGGCTTATTTACTCAGTCCGCACAGATAAAATGTCTTCAGTAGTCCGTTCTGTATCATTTCAAACCATAAAATCAATCAAAAAAATTTTTCCCAAAATCTCAAAATTTGCCCATGCCGGCACGGGTAAATTTTTATGATTTTGGACCCAAAATTCAAACTCCTAAAACTCTCAAGATATCTCAAACTATGGCTTATTTACCGAGTCTGCACAAATAAAATGTCTTCAGTAGTCCGTTCTGTATCATTTCAAACCATAAAATCAAAAAAAAAATTTTTACCCAAAATCTCAAAATTTGCCCATGCCGGCATGGGTAAATTTTTATGATTTTGGACCCAAAATTCAAACTCCTAAAACTATCAAGATATCTCAAACTATGGCTTATTTACTCAGTCCGCACAAATAAAATGTCTTCAGTAGTCCGTTCTGTATCATTTCAAACTATAAAATCAAAAAAAAAAATTTGACTCAAAATCTGAAAATTTGCCCATGCCGGCATGGGTAAATTTTTATGATTTTGGACCCATAATTCAAACTCCTAAAACTATCAAGATATCTCAAACTATGGCTTATTTACTGAGTCGGCACAAATAAAATGTCTTCAGTAGTCCGTTCTGTATCATTTCAAACCATAAAATCAAAAAAAAAAATTTGACTCAAAATCTGAAAATTTGCCCATGCCGGCATGGTGAATTTTTATGATTTTGGACCCAAAATTCAAACTCCTAAAACTATCAAGATATCTCAAACTATGGCTTATTTACTGAGTCGGCACAAATAAAATGTCTTCAGTAGTCCGTTCTGTATCATTTCAAACCATAAAATCAAAAAAAAAAATTGACTCAAAATCTGAAAATTTGACCATGCCGGCATGGTGAATTTTTATGATTTTGGACCCAAAATTCAAACTCCTAAAACTATCAAGATATCTCAAACTATGGCTTATTTACTCAGTGCGCACAGATAAAATGTCTTCAGTAGTCTATTCTGTATCATTTGAAACCATAAAATCAAAAAAAAAAATTTGACTCAAAATCTGAAAATTTGACCATGCCGGCATGGTGAATTTTTATGATTTTGGACCCAAAATTCAAACTCCTAAAACTATCAAGATATCTCAAACTATGGCTTATTTACCGAGTCTGCACAAATAAAATGTCTTCAGTAGTCCGTTCTGTATCATTTCAAACCATAAAATCAAAAAAAAAATTTTTACCCAAAATCTCAAAATTTGCCCATGCCGGCATGGGTAAATTTTTATGATTTTGGACCCAAAATTCAAACTCCTAAAACTATCAAGATATCTCAAACTATGGCTTATTTACTGAGTCGGCACAAATAAAATGTCTTCAGTAGTCCGTTCTGTATCATTTCAAACCATAAAATCAAAAAAAATTGACTCAAAATCTGAAAATTTGACCATGCCGGCATGGTGAATTTTTATGATTTTGGACCCAAAATTCAAACTCCTAAAACTCTCAAGATATCTCAAACTATGGCTTATTTACCGAGTCTGCACAAATAAAATGTCTTCAGTAGTCCGTTCTGTATCATTTCAAACCATAAAATCAAAAAAATTTTACCCAAAATCTCAAAATTTGCCCATGCCGGCATGGGTAAATTTTTATGATTTTGGACCCAAAATTCAAACTCCTAAAACTATCAAGATATCTCAAACTATGGCTTATTTACTCAGTCCGCACAAATAAAATGTCTTCAGTAGTCCGTTCTGTATCATTTCAAACTATAAAATCAAACAAAAATTTGACTCAAAATCTGAAAATTTGCCCATGCCGGCATGGTGAATTTTTATGATTTTGGACCCAAAATTCAAACTCCTAAAACTATCAAGATATCTCAAACTATGGCTTATTTACTGAGTCGGCACAAATAAAATGTCTTCAGTAGTCCGTTCTGTATCATTTCAAACCATAAAATCAAAAAAAAAAATTTGACTCAAAATCTGAAAATTTGCCCATGCCGGCATGGTGAATTTTTATGATTTGGACCCAAAATTCAAACTCCTAAAACTATCAAGATATCTCAAACTATGGCTTATTTACTGAGTCGGCACAAATAAAATGTCTTCAGTAGTCCATTCTGTATCATTTGAAACCATAAAATCAAAAAAAAAAAATTTACCCAAAATCTGAAAATTTGCCCATGCCGGCATGGGTAAATTTTTATGATTTTGGACCCAAAATTCAAACTCCTAAAACTATCAAGATATCTCAAACTATGGCCTATTTACTCAGTGCGCACAGATAAAATGTCTTCAGTAGTCTATTCTGTATCATTTGAAACCATAAAATCAAAAAAAAAATTTGACTCAAAATCTGAAAATTTGACCATGCCGGCATGGTGAATTTTTATGATTTTGGACCCAAAATTCAAACTCCTAAAACTCTCAAGATATCTCAAACTATGGCTTATTTACCGAGTCTGCACAAATAAAATGTCTTCAGTAGTCCGTTCTGTATCATTTCAAACCCTAAAAGCATAAAAATTTTACCCAAAATCTCAAAATTTGCCCATGCCGGCATGGGTAAATTTTTATGATTTTGGACCCAAAATTCAAACTCCTAAAACTATCAAGATATCTCAAACTATGGCTTATTTACTGAGTCGGCACAAATAAAATGTCTTCAGTAGTCCGTTCTGTATCATTTCAAACCATAAAATCAAAAAAAAAAATTGACTCAAAATCTGAAAATTTGACCATGCCGGCATGGGTAAATTTTTATGATTTTGGACCCAAAATTCAAACTCCTAAAACTCTCAAGATATCTCAAACTATGGCTTATTTACTCAGTCCGCACAGATAAAATGTCTTCAGTAGTCCGTTCTGTATCATTTGAAACTATAAAATCAAAAAAAAAAAAATTGACTCAAAATCTGAAAATTTGACCATGCCGGCATGGTGAATTTTTATGATTTTGGACCCAAAATTCAAACTCCTAAAACTATCAAGATATCTCAAACTATGGCTTATTTACTGAGTCGGCACAAATAAAATGTCTTCAGTAGTCCGTTCTGTATCATTTCAATACTTAAAATCTTAAAATAAAATTGACTCAAAATCTGAAAATTTGACCATGCCGGCATGGTGAATTTTTATGATTTTGGACCCAAAATTCAAACTCCTAAAACTCTCAAGATATCTCAAACTATGGCTTATTTACCGAGTCTGCACAAATAAAATGTCTTCAGTAGTCCGTTCTGTATCATTTCAAACCATAAAATCAAAAAAAAAAAATTTCCCCAAAATCTGAAAATTTGCCCATGCCGGCATGGGCAAATTTTGAGATTTTGGACCCAAAATTCAAACTCCTAAAACTATCAAGATATCTCAAACTATGGCTTATTTACCGAGTCGGCACAAATAAAATGTCTTCAGTAGTCCGTTCTGTATCATTTCAAACCATAAAATCAAAAAAAAAATTTTCCCAAAATCTCAAAATTAGACCAATCAGGCATGGTGAATTTTTATGATTTTGGACCCAAAAATCAAACTCCTAAAACTCTCAAGATATCTCAAACTATGGCTTATTTACTCAGTCCGCACAAATAAAATGTCTTCAGTAGTCCGTTCTGTATCATTTCAAACCATAAAATCAAAAAAAAATTTGACTCAAAATCTCAAAATTTGACCATGCCGGCATGGTGAATTTTTATGATTTGGACCCAAAATTCAAACTGCTAAAACTATCAAGATATCTCAAACTATGGCTTATTTACAGAGTCTGCACAAATAAAATGTCTTCAGTAGTCCGTTCTGTATCATTTCAAACCATAAAATCAACAAAAAAAAATTGACTCAAAATCTGAAAATTTGACCATGCCGGCATGGTGAATTTTTATGATTTTGGACCCAAAATTCAAACTCCTAAAACTCTCAAGATATCTCAAACTATGGCTTATTTACCGAGTCTGCACAAATAAAATGTCTTCAGTAGTCCGTTCTGTATCATTTGAAACCATAAAATAAAAAATAAAAATTTTTTCCCAAAATCTGAAAATTTGCCCATGCCGGCATGGGTAAATTTTTATGATTTTGGACCCAAAATTCAAACTCCTAAAACTCTCAAGATATCTCAAACTATGGCTTATTTACTGAGTCCGCACAAATAAAATGTCTTCAGTAGTCCGTTCTGTATCATTTGAAACCATAAAATCAAAAAAAAAATTTGACTCAAAATCTGAAAATTTGACCATGCCGGCATGGTGAATTTTTATGATTTTGGACCCAAAATTCAAACTCCTAAAACTATCAAGATATCTCAAACTATGGCTTATTTACTGAGTCGGCACAAATAAAATGTCTTCAGTAGTCCGTTCTGTATCATTTGAAACCATAAAATCAAAAAAAAATTTTTTACCCAAAATCTCAAAATTTGCCCATGCCGGCATGGGTAAATTTTTATGATTTTGGACCCAAAATTCAAACTCCTAAAACTATCAAGATATCTCAAACTATGGCTTATTTACTGAGTCCGCACAAATAAAATGTCTTCAGTAGTCCGTTCTGTATCATTTCAATCCATAAATTAAAAACAAAAATTTTGACCAAAAATCTGAAAATTTGACCATGCCGGCATGGTGAATTTTTATGATTTTGGACCCAAAATTCAAACTCCTAAAACTCTCAAGATATCTCAAACTATGGCTTATTTACTGAGTCCGCACAAATAAAATGTCTTCAGTAGTCCGTTCTGTATCATTTGAAACCATAAAATCAAAACAAAAATTTTGACCCAAAATCTGAAAATTTGCCCATGCCGGCATGGGTAAATTTTTATGATTTTGGACCCAAAATTCAAACTCCTAAAACTATCAAGATATCTCAAACTATGGCTTATTTACTCACTCCGCACATATAAATTGTCTTCAGTAGTCCGTTCTGTATCATTTCAAACCATAAAATCAAAAAAAAAAAATTGACTCAAAATCTCAAAATTTGACCATGCCGGCATGGTGAATTTTTATGATTTTGGACCCAAAATTCAAACTCCTAAAACTATCAAGATATCTCAAACTATGGCTTATTTACTGAGTCGGCACAAATAAAATGTCTTCAGTAGTCCGTTCTGTATCATTTCAAACCATAAAATCAAAAAAAAATTGACTCAAAATCTGAAAATTTGACCATGCCGGCATGGTTAAATTTTTATGATTTTGGACCCAAAATTCAAACTCCTAAAACTATCAAGATATCTCAAACTATGGCTTATTTACTGAGTCGGCACAAATAAAATGTCTTCAGTAGTCCGTTCTGTATCATTTCAAACCATAAAATCAACAAAAAAAAATTGACTCAAAATCTGAAAATTTGACCATGCCGGCATGGTGAATTTTTATGATTTTGGACCCAAATTAAAACACCTAAAACTCTCAAGATATCTCAAACTATGGCTTATTTATTGAGTCCGCACAAATAAAAAGTCTTCAGTATTCGGTTTTGTATCATTTAAAACCATAAAATCAAAAAAAAATTTTCTCAAAATCTAAAAATTTGCCCATGCCGGCATGGTGAATTTTTATGATTTTGGACCCAAAATTCAAACTCCTAAAACTATCAAGATATCTCAAACTATGGCTTATTTACTGAGTCGGCACAAATAAAATGTCTTCAGTAGTCCGTTCTGTATCATTTCAAACCATAAAATCAAAAAAAAAAATTGACTCAAAATCTGAAAATTTGCCCATGCCGGCATGGTGAATTTTTATGATTTTGGACCCAAAATTCAAACTCCTAAAACTATCAAGATATCTCAAACTATGGCTTATTTACCGAGTCTGCACAAATAAAATGTCTTCAGTAGTCCGTTCTGTATCATTTCAAACCATAAAATAAAAAATAAAAAATTGACTCAAAATCTGAAAATTTGCCCATGCCGGCATGGGTAAATTTTTATGATTTTGGACCCAAAATTCAAACTCCTAAAACTATCAAGATATCTCAAACTATGGCTTATTTACTGAGTCGGCACAAATAAAATGTCTTCAGTAGTCCGTTCTGTATCATTTCAAACCATAAAATCAAAAAAAAATTGACTCAAAATCTGAAAATTTGACCATGCCGGCATGGTGAATTTTTATGATTTTGGACCCAAAATTCAAACTCCTAAAACTCTCAAGATATCTCAAACTATGGCTTATTTACCGAGTCTGCACAAATAAAATGTCTTCAGTAGTCCGTTCTGTATCATTTCAAACCATAAAATCAAAAAAAAAATTTTGACTCAAAATCTGAAAATTTGACCATGCCGGCATGGTGAATTTTTATGATTTTGGACCCAAAATTCAAACTCCTAAAACTATCAAGATATCTCAAACTATGGCTTATTTACCGAGTCTGCACAAATAAAATGTCTTCAGTAGTCCGTTCTGTATCATTTCAAACCATAAAATCAATCAAAAAAATTTTTCCCAAAATCTCAAAATTTGCCCATGCCGGCATGGTAAATTTTATGATTTTGGACCCAAAATTCAAACTCCTAAAACTATCAAGATATCTCAAACTATGGCTTATTTACTGAGTCGGCACAAACAAAATGTCTTCAGTAGTCCGTTCTGTATCATTTCAAACCATAAAATCAAAAAAAAAAAATTGACTCAAAATCTGAAAATTTGACCATGCCGGCATGGTGAATTTTTATGATTTTGGACCCAAAATTCAAACTCCTAAAACTCTCAAGATATCTCAAACTATGGCTTATTTACCGAGTCTGCACAAATAAAATGTCTTCAGTAGTCCGTTCTGTATCATTTGAAACCATAAAATCAAAAAAAATTTTTTTACCCAAAATCTGAAAATTTGCCCATGCCGGCATGGGTAAATTTTTATGATTTTGGACCCAAAATTCAAACTCCTAAAACTATCAAGATATCTCAAACTATGGCTTATTTACCGAGTCTGCACAAATAAAATGTCTTCAGTAGTCCGTTCTGTATCATTTCAAACCATAAAATCAAAAAAAAATTTTTTTCCCAAAATCTGAAAATTTGCCCATGCCGGCATGGGTAAATTTTTATGATTTTGGACCCAAAATTCAAACTCCTAAAACTCTCAAGATATCTCAAACTATGGCTTATTTACTCAGTCCGCACAGATAAAATGTCTTCAGTAGTCCGTTCTGTATCATTTCAAACCATAAAAAAAAAAAAAAAAATTTGACTCAAAATCTGAAAATTTGACCATGCCGGCATGGTGAATTTTTATGATTTTGGACCCAAAATTCAAACTCCTAAAACTATCAAGATATCTCAAACTATGGCTTATTTACTGAGTCGGCACAAATAAAATGTCTTCAGTAGTCCGTTCTGTATCATTTCAAACCTTAAAATAAAAAATAAAAAATTTTCCCAAAATCTCAAAATTTGCCCATGCCGGCATGGGTAAATTTTTATGATTTTGGACCCAAAATTCAAACTCCTAAAACTCTCAAGATATCTCAAACTATGGCTTATTTACTCAGTCCGCACAGATAAAATGTCTTCAGTAGTCCGTTCTGTATCATTTGAAACTATAAAATCAAAAAAAAAAATTTGACTCAAAATCTGAAAATTTGACCATGCCGGCATAGTGAATTTTTATGATTTTGGACCCAAAATTCAAACTCCTAAAACTATCAAGATATCTCAAACTATGGCTTATTTACTGAGTCGGCACCAATAAAATGTCTTCAGTAGTCCGTTCTGTATCATTTGAAACCATAAAATCAAAAAAAAAAAATTTTCCCAAAATCTCAAAATTTGCCCATGCCGGCATGGGTAAATTTTTATGATTTTGGACCCAAAATTCAAACTCCTAAAACTCTCAAGATATCTCAAACTATGGCTTATTTACTGAGTCGGCACAAATAAAATGTCTTCAGTAGTCCGTTCTGTATCATTTCAAACCATAAAATCAACAAAAAAAAATTGACTCAAAATCTGAAAATTTGACCATGCCGGCATGGTGAATTTTTATGATTTTGGACCCAAAATTCAAACTCCTAAAACTCTCAAGATATCTCAAACTATGGCTTATTTACCGAGTCTGCACAAATAAAATGTCTTCAGTAGTCCGTTCTGTATCATTTGAAACCATAAAATCAAAAAAAAAATTTTTACCCAAAATCTGAAAATTTGCCCATGCCGGCATGGGTAAATTTTTATGATTTTGGACCCAAAATTCAAACTCCTAAAACTATCAAGATATCTCAAACTATGGCTTATTTACTCAGTCCGCACAGATAAAATGTCTTCAGTAGTCCGTTCTGTATCATTTCAAACCATAAAATAAAAAATAAAAAATTGACTCAAAATCTGCCCATGCCGGCATGGTGAATTTTTATGATTTTGGACCCAAAATTCAAACTCCTAAAACTATCAAGATATCTCAAACTATGGCTTATTTACTGAGTCGGCACAAATAAAATGTCTTCAGTAGTCCGTTCTGTATCATTTCAAACCATAAAATCAAAAAAAAAAAAATTGACTCAAAATCTGAAAATTTGACCATGCCGGCATGGTGAATTTTTATGATTTTGGACCCAAAATTCAAACTCCTAAAACTCTCAAGATATCTCAAACTATGGCTTATTTACTGAGTCCGCACAAATAAAATGTCTTCAGTAGTCCGTTCTGTATCATTTCAAACCATAAAATCAAAAAAAAAAATTTGACTCAAAATCTGAAAATTTGACCATGCCGGCATGGTGAATTTTTATGATTTTGGACCCAAAATTCAAACTCCTAAAACTATCAAGATATCTCAAACTATGGCTTATTTACTGAGTCGGCACAAATAAAATGTCTTCAGTAGTCCGTTCTGTATCATTTCAAACCATAAAATCAAAAAAAAAAATTGACTCAAAATCTGAAAATTTGACCATGCCGGCATGGTGAATTTTTATGATTTTGGACCCAAAATTCAAACTCCTAAAACTCTCAAGATATCTCAAACTATGGCTTATTTACCGAGTCTGCACAAATAAAATGTCTTCAGTAGTCCGTTCTGTATCATTTGAAACCATAAAATCAAAAAAAAATTTTTACCCAAAATCTGAAAATTTGCCCATGCCGGCATGGGTAAATTTTTATGATTTTGGACCCAAAATTCAAACTCCTAAAACTATCAAGATATCTCAAACTATGGCTTATTTACTGAGTCGGCACAAATAAAATGTCTTCAGTAGTCCGTTCTGTATCATTTCAAACCATAAAATCAAAAAAAAAATTGACTCAAAATCTGAAAATTTGACCATGCCGGCATGGTGAATTTTTATGATTTTGGACCCAAAATTCAAACTCCTAAAACTCTCAAGATATCTCAAACTATGGCTTATTTACCGAGTCTGCACAAATAAAATGTCTTCAGTAGTCCGTTCTGTATCATTTCAAACCATAAAATCAAAAAAAAATTTTTACCCAAAATCTCAAAATTTGCCCATGCCGGCATGGGTAAATTTTTATGATTTTGGACCCAAAATTCAAACTCCTAAAACTATCAAGATATCTCAAACTATGGCTTATTTACCGAGTCTGCACAAATAAAATGTCTTCAGTAGTCCGTTCTGTATCATTTCAAACCATAAAATCAAAAAAAAAAATTTTTCCCAAAATCTCAAAATTTGCCCATGCCGGCATGGGTAAATTTTTATGATTTTGGACCCAAAATTCAAACTCCTAAAACTCTCAAGATATCTCAAACTATGGCTTATTTACTCAGTCCGCACAGATAAAATGTCTTCAGTAGTCCGTTCTGTATCATTTCAAACTATAAAATCAAAAAAAAAAATTTGACTCAAAATCTGAAAATTTGACCATGCCGGCATGGTGAATTTTTATGATTTTGGACCCAAAATTCAAACTCCTAAAACTATCAAGATATCTCAAACTATGGCTTATTTACTGAGTCAGCACAAATAAAATGTCTTCGGTAGTCCGTTCTGTATCATTTGAAACTATAAAATCAAAAAAAATTTTGACTCAAAATCTGAAAATTTGCCCATGCCGGCATGGTGAATTTTTATGATTTTGGACCCAAAATTCAAACTCCTAAAACTATCAAGATATCTCAAACTATGGCTTATTTACTGAGTCTGCACAAATAAAATGTCTTCAGTAGTCCGTTCTGTATCATTTCAAACCATAAAATCAAAAAAAAAAAATTGACTCAAAATCTGAAAATTTGACCATGCCGGCATGGTGAATTTTTATGATTTTGGACCCAAAATTCAAACTCCTAAAACTATCAAGATATCTCAAACTATGGCTTATTTACCGAGTCTGCACAAATAAAATGTCTTCAGTAGTCCGTTCTGTATCATTTCAAACCATAAAATCAAAAAAAAAAATTGACTCAAAATCTGAAAATTTGACCATGCCGGCATGGTGAATTTTTATGATTTTGGACCCTAAATTCAAACTGCTAAAACTCTCAAGATATCTCAAACTATGGCTTATTTACTGAGTCGGCACAAACAAAATGTCTTCAGTAGTCCGTTCTGTATCATTTCAAACCATAAAATCAAAACAAAAAATTTTAAGATAATGTCTATATTTGGCCTTGCCGTCATGTGTTAATTTTTATGATTTTGGACCCAAAATTCAAACTCCTAAAACTATCAAGATATCTCAAACTATGGCTTATTTACTCAGTCTGCACAAATAAAATGTCTTCAGTAGTCCGTTCTGTATCATTTCAAACCATAAAATCAAAAAAAATTGACCCAAAACCTGAAAATTTGCCCATGCCGGCATTGTGAATTTTTATGGTTTTGGACCCTTTTTTCATACTCCTAAAACTCTCAAGATATCTCAAACTATGGCTTATTTACTGAGTCCGCACAAATAAAATGTCTTCAGTAGTCCGTTCTGTATCATTTGAAACCATAAAATCAATAAAAATTTTGACTCAAAATCTGAAAATTTGACCATGCCGGCATGGGTAAATTTTTATGATTTTGGACCCAAAATTCAAACTCCTAAAACTATCAAGATATCTCAAACTATGGCTTATTTACTGAGTCGGCACAAATAAAATGTCTTCAGTAGTCCGTTCTGTATCATTTCAAACCATAAAATCAAAAAAAAAAATTGACTCAAAATCTGAAAATTTGACCATGCCGGCATGGTGAATTTTTATGATTTGGACCCAAAATTCAAACTCCTAAAACTATCAAGATATCTCAAACTATGGCTTATTTACTGAGTCGGCACAAATAAAATGTCTTCAGTAGTCCGTTCTGTATCATTTGTAACCATAAAATCAAAAAAAAATTGACTCAAAATCTGAAAATTTGACCATGCCGGCATAGTGAATTTTTATGATTTTGGACCCAAAATTCAAACTCCTAAAACTATCAAGATATCTCAAACTATGGCTTATTTACTGAGTCGGCACAAATAAAATGTCTTCAGTAGTCCGTTCTGTATCATTTCAAACCATAAAATCAAAAAAAAAAATTGACTCAAAATCTGAAAATTTGACCATGCCGGCATGGTGAATTTTTATGATTTGGACCCAAAATTCAAACTCCTAAAACTCTCAAGATATCTCAAACTATGGCTTATTTACCGAGTCTGCACCAATAAAATGTCTTCAGTAGTCCGTTCTGTATCATTTCAAACCATAAAATCAAAAAAAAATTTTTACCCAAAATCTCAAAATTTGCCCATGCCGGCATGGGTAAATTTTTATGATTTTGGACCCAAAATTCAAACTCCTAAAACTATCAAGATATCTCAAACTATGGCTTATTTACTGAGTCGGCACAAATAAAATGTCTTCAGTAGTCCGTTCTGTATCATTTCAAACCATAAAATCAAAAAAAAAAATTGACTCAAAATCTGAAAATTTGACCATGCCGGCATGGTGAATTTTTATGATTTTGGACCCAAAATTCAAACTCCTAAAACTCTCAAGATATCTCAAACTATGGCTTATTTACCGAGTCTGCACAAATAAAATGTCTTCAGTAGTCCGTTCTGTATCATTTAAAACCTTAAAATCAAATAAAAAAATTTAACCGAAACACTTAATATTTGCCCATGACGGCATGGGTAAATTTTTATGATTTTGGACCCAAAATTCAAACTCCTAAAACTATCAAGATATCTCAAACTATGGCTTATTTACCGAGTCTGCACAAATAAAATGTCTTCAGTAGTCCGTTCTGTATCATTTCAAACCATAAAATCAAAAAAAAAAATTTTCCCCAAAATCTGAAAATTTGCCCATGCCGGCATGGTGAATTTTTTATGATTTTGGACCCAAAATTCAAACTCCTAAAACTCTCAAGATATCTGAAACTATGGCTTATTTACTCAGTCCGCACAAATAAAATGTCTTCAGTAGTCCGTTCTGTATCATTTCAAACCATAAAATCAAAAAAATTTGACTCAAAATCTGAAAATTTGACCATGCCGGCATGGTGAATTTTTATGATTTTGGACCCAAAATTCAAACTCCTAAAACTATCAAGATATCTCAAACTATGGCTTATTTACTGAGTCGGCACAAATAAAATGTCTTCAGTAGTCCGTTCTGTATCATTTCAAACCATAAAATCAAAAATAAAAAATTTTTCCCAAAATCTCAAAATTTGCCCATGCCGGCATGGTGAATTTTTATGATTTTGGACCCGAAATTCAAACTCCTAAAACTCTCAAGATATCTCAAACTATGGCTTATTTACTAAGTTCGAACAAATAAAATGTCTTCAGTAGTCCGTTCTGTATCATTTGAAACCATAAAATCAAAAACAAAAAATTGACTCAAAATCTGAAAATTTGACCATGCCGGCATGGTGAATTTTTATGATTTTGGACCCAAAATTCAAACTCCTAAAACTATCAAGATATCTCAAACTATGGCTTATTTACCGAGTCTGCACCAATAAAATGTCTTCAGTAGTCTGTTCTGTATCATTTGAAACCATAAAATCAAAAAAAAAATTTTTACCCAAAATCTGAAAATTTGCCCATGCCGGCATGGTAATTTTTATGATTTTGGACCCAAAATTCAAACTCCTAAAACTATCAAGATATCTCAAACTATGGCTTATTTACTGAGTCGGCACAAATAAAATGTCTTCAGTAGTCCGTTCTGTATCATTTCAAAAAATAAAAACAAAAAAAAAAAAATTGACTCAAAATCTGAAAATTTGACCATGCCGGCATGGTGAATTTTTAAGATTTGGACCCAAAATTCAAACTCCTAAAACTCTCAAGATATCTCAAACTATGGCTTATTTACCGAGTCTGCACAAACAAAATGTCTTCAGTAGTCTGTTCTGTATCATTTGAAACCATAAAATCAAAAAAAAAAAATTTCCCCAAAATCTGAAAATTTGCCCATGCCGGCATGGGTAAATTTTTATGATTTTGGACCCAAAATTCAAACTCCTAAAACTATCAAGATATCTCAAACTATGGCTTATTTACCGAGTCGGCACAAATAAAATGTCTTCAGTAGTCCGTTCTGTATCATTTCAAACCATAAAATCAAAAAAATTTTCCCAAAATCTGAAAATTTGACCATGCCGGCATGGGTAAATTTTTATGATTTTGGACCCAAAATTCAAACTCCTAAAACTATCAAGATATCTCAAACTATGGCTTATTTACTGAGTCGGCACAAATAAAATGTCTTCAGTAGTCCGTTCTGTATCATTTCAAACCATAAAATCAAAAAAAAAAATTGACTCAAAATCTGAAAATTTGACCATGCCGGCATGGTGAATTTTTATGATTTTGGACCCAAAATTCAAACTCCTAAAACTCTCAAGATATCTCAAACTATGGCTTATTTACCGAGTCTGCACAAATAAAATGTCTTCAGTAGTCCGTTCTGTATCATTTCAAACCATAAAATCAAAAAAAAATTTTTACCAAAAATCTAAAATTTTGCCCATGCCGGAATGGTTAATTTTTATGATTTTGGACCCATAATTCAAACTCCTAAAACTCTCCAGATATCTCAAACTATGGCTTATTTACAGAGTCCGCACAAATAAAATGTCTTCAGTAGTCCGTTCTGTATCATATGAAACCATATAAAAACAAAAACAACTTGACCAAAATCTGAAAATTTGACCATGCCGGCATGGTGAATTTTTATGATTTTGGACCCAAAATTCAAACTCCTAAAACTCTCAAGATATCTCAAACTATGGCTTATTTACCGAGTCTGCACAAATAAAATGTCTTCAGTAGTCCGTTCTGTATCATTTGAAACCATAAAATAAAAAAATTTTATTTTACCCAAAATCTGAAAATTTGCCCAAGCCGGCATGGGTAAATTTTTATGATGTTGGACCCAAAATTCAAACTCCTAAAACTATCAAGATATCTCAAACTATGGCTTATTTACTGAGTCTGCACAAATAAAATGTCGTCAGTAGTCCGTTCTGTATCATTTCAAACCATAAAATCAAAAAAATTTTTTTTTCCCAAAATCTGAAAATTTGCCCATGCCGGCATGGTGAATTTTGATGAATTTGGACCCAAAATTCAAACTCCTAAAACTATCAAGATATCACAAACTATGGCTTATTTACTCAGTCGGCACAAATAAAATGTCTTCAGTAGTCCGTTCTGTATCATTTCAAACCATAAAATCAAAAAAAAAAATTTGACTCAAAATCTGAAAATTTGACCATGCCGGCATGGTGAATTTTTATGATTTTGGACCCAAAATTCAAACTCCTAAAACTATCAAGATATCTCAAACTATGGCTTATTTACCGAGTCTGCACAAATAAAATGTCTTCAGTAGTCCGTTCTGTATCATTTGAAACCATAAAATCAAAAAAAAAAATTTTACCCAAAATCTGAAAATTTGACCATGCCGGCATGGTGAATTTTTATGATTTGGACCCAAAATTCAAACTCCTAAAACTATCAAGATATCTCAAACTATGGCTTATTTACTGAGTCGGCACAAATAAAATGTCTTCAGTAGTCCGTTCTGTATCATTTCAAACCATAAAATCAAAAAAAAAATTTGACTCAAAATCTGAAAATTTGACCATGCCGGCATGGTGAATTTTTATGATTTTGGACCCAAAATTCAAACTCCTAAAACTATCAAGATATCTCAAACTATGGCTAATTTACTGAGTCTGCACAAATAAAATGTCTTCAGTAGTCCGTTCTGTAACATTTCAAACCATAAAATCAAAAAAAAATTGACTCAAAATCTGAAAATTTGACCATGCCGGCATGGGAAATTTTTATGATTTTGGACCCAAACTTCAAACTCCTAAAACTATCAAGATATCTCAAACTATGGCTTATTTACTGAGTCGGCACAAACAAAATGTCTTCAGTAGTCCGTTCTGTATCATTTCAAACAATAAAATCAAAAAAAAATTGACTCAAAATCTGAAAATTTGACCATGCCGGCATGGTGAATTTTTATGATTTTGGACCCAACAATCAAACTCCTAAAACTCTCAAGATATCTCAAACTATGGCTTATTTACTCAGTCTGCACAAATAAAACGTCTTCAGTAGTCCGTTCTGTATCATTTGAAACCATAAAATCAAAAAAAAAAAATTTACCCAAAATCTGAAAATTTGCCCATGCCGGCATGGGTAAATTTTTATGATTTTGGACCCAAAATTCAAACTCCTAAAACTATCAAGATATCTCAAACTATGGCCTATTTACTCAGTGCGCACAGATAAAATGTCTTCAGTAGTCCGTTCTGTATCATTTCAAACAATAAAATCAAAAAAAATTTTTACTCAAAATCTCAAAATTTGACCATGCCGGCATGGTGAATTTTTATGATTTTGGACCCAAAATTCAAACTCCTAAAACTCTCAAGATATCTCAAACTATGGCTTATTTACCGAGTCTGCACAAATAAAATGTCTTCAGTAGTCCGTTCTGTATCATTTCAAACCATAAAATAAAAAAAAATTTTTACAAAAAATCTCAAAATTTGCCCATGCCGGCATGGGTAAATTTTTATGATTTTGGACCCAAAATTCAAACTCCTAAAACTATCAAGATATCTCAAACTATGGCTTATTTACTGAGTCCGCACAAATAAAATGTCTTCAGTAGTCCGTTCTGTATCATTTCAAACCATAAAATAAAAAAAATAAAAATTGACTCAAAATCTGAAAATTTGACCATGCCGGCATGGTGAATTTTTATGATTTTGGACCCAAAATTCAAACTCCTAAAACTATCAAGATATCTCAAACTATGGCTTATTTACTGAGTCGGCACAAATAAAATGTCTTCAGTAGTCCGTTCTGTATCATTTCAAACAATAAAATCAAAAAAAAATTGACTCAAAATCTGAAAATTTGACCATGCCGGCATGGTGAATTTTTATGATTTTGGACCCAAAATTCAAACTCCTAAAACTCTCAAGATATCTCAAACTATGGCTTATTTACTGTGTCTGCACATATTATATGTATTCAGTAGTCCGTTCTGTATCATTTGAAACCATAAAATAAAATCAAAAAATTTTACCCAAAATCTGAAAATTTGCCCATGCCGGCATGGGTAAATTTTTATGATTTTGGACCCAAAATTCAAACTCCTAAAACTATCAAGATATCTCAAACTATGGCTTATTTACTGAGTCGGCACAAATAAAATGTCTTCGGTAGTCCGTTCTGTATCATTTCAAACCATAAAATAAAAATAAAAAAATTGACTCAAAATCTGAAAATTTGACCATGCCGGCATGGTGAATTTTTATGATTTTGGACCCAAAATTCAAACTCCTAAAACTCTCAAGATATCTCAAACTATGGCTTATTTACCGAGTCTGCACAAATAAAATGTCTTCAGTAGTCCGTTCTGTATCATTTCAAACCATAAAATCAAAAAAAAATTTTTACCCAAAATCTCAAAATTTGCCCATGCCGGCATGGGTAAATTTTTATGATTTTGGACCCAAAATTCAAACTCCTAAAACTATCAAGATATCTCAAAGTATGGCTTATTTACTGATTCTGCACAAATAAAATGTCTTCAGTAGGCCTTTCTGTATAATTACAATCCATAAAATCAATTTTATAAATTTGTCTCAAAATCTGAAATTTTGACCATGCCGGCATGGTGAATTTTTATGATTTTGGACCCAAAATTCAAACTCCTAAAACTCTCAAGATATCTCAAACTATGGCTTATTTACTCAGTCTGCACAAATAAAACGTCTTCAGTAGTCCGTTCTGTATCATTTCAAACCATAAAAACAAAAAAAAAAATTTGACCCAAATCTGAAAATTTGACCATGCCGGCATGGTGAATTTTTATGATTTTGGACCCAAAATTCAAACTCCTAAAACTATCAAGATATCTCAAACTATGGCTTATTTACTGAGTCGGCACAAATAAAATGTCTTCAGTAGTCCGTTCTGTATCATTTCAAACCATAAAATCAAAAAAAAAATTTGACTCAAAATCTGAAAATTTGACCATGCCGGCATGGTGAATTTTTATGATTTGGACCCAAAATTCAAACTCCTAAAACTATCAAGATATCTCAAACTATGGCTTATTTACTGAGTCTGCACAAATAAAATGTCTTCAGTAGTCAGTTATGTATCATTTCAAACCATAAATCAAAAATCAAAATTTTGACTCAAAATCTGAAAATTTGACCATGCCGGCATGGTGAATTTTTATGATTTTGGACCCAAAATTCAAACTCCTAAAACTATCAAGATATCTCAAACTATGGCTTATTTACTGAGTCCGCACAAATAAAATGTCTTCAGTAGTCCGTTCTGTATCATTTGAAACCATAAAATCAAAAAAAAATTTTGACCCAAAATCTGAAAATTTGACCATGCCGGCATGGTGAATTTTTATGATTTTGGACCCAAAATTCAAACTCCTAAAACTATCAAGATATCTCAAACTATGGCTTATTTACTGAGTCGGCACAAATAAAATGTCTTCAGTAGTCCGTTCTGTATCATTTCAAACCATAAAATCAAAAAAAAAAATTGACTCAAAATCTGAAAATTTTACCATGCCGGCATGGTGAATTTTTATGATTTTGGACCCAAAATTCAAACTCCTAAAACTCTCAAGATATCTCAAACTATGGCTAATTTACTGAGTCTGCACAAATAAAATGTCTTCAGTAGTCCGTTCTGTATCATTTGAAACCATAAAATCAAAGCAAAAATTTTGCCCCAAAATCTGAAAATTTGACCATGCCGGCATGGTAAATTTTTATGATTTTGGACCCAAAATTCAAACTCCTAAAACTATCAAGATATCTCAAACTATGGCTTATTTACCGAGTCTGCACAAATAAAATGTCTTCAGTAGTCCGTTCTGTATCATTTCAAACCATAAAATCAAAAAAAAAAAATTTTCCCAAAATCTGAAAATTTGCCCATGCCGGCATGGGTAAATTTTTATGATTTTGGACCCAAAATTCAAACTCCTAAAACTATCAAGATATCTCAAACTATGGCTTATTTACTCAGTCCGCACAAATAAAATGTCTTCAGTAGTCCGTTCTGTATCATTTCAAACCATAAAATCAAAAAAAAAATTTGACTCAAAATCTGAAAATTTGACCATGCCGGCATGGTGAATTTTTATGATTTTGGACCCAAAATTCAAACTCCTAAAACTATCAAGATATCTCAAACTATGGCTTATTTACTGAGTCGGCACAAATAAAATGTCTTCAGTAGTCCGTTCTGTATCATTTCAAACCATAAAATCAAAAAAAAGATTTTTTCCCAAAATCTCAAAATTTGCCCATGCCGGCATGGTGAATTTTTATGATTTTGGACCCAAAATTCAAACTCCTAAAACTATCAAGATATCTCAAACTATGGCTTTTTTACAGAGTCTGCACAAATAAAATGACTTCAGTTGTCTGTTCTTTATCATTTTTTACCATAAAATCAAAAATAAAATTTGACTCACAATCTGAAAATTTGACCATGCCGGCATGGTGAATTTTTATGATTTTGGACCCAAAATTCAAACTCCTAAAACTCACAAGATATCTCAAACTATGGCTTATTTACAGTCTGCACAAATAAAATGTCTTCAGTAGTCCGTTCTGTATCATTTCAAACCATAAAATGAAAAAAAAAATTTTTGCCCAAAATCTGATAATTTGACCATGCCGGCATGGTGAATTTTTATGATTTTGGACCCAAAATTCAAACTCCTAAAACTATCAAGATATCTCAAACTATGGCTTATTTACTGAGTCGGCACAAATAAAATGTCTTCAGTAGTCCGTTCTGTATCATTTCAAACCATAAAATCAAAAAAAAATTGACTCAAAATCTGAAAGTTTGACCATGCCGGCATGGTGAATTTTTATGATTTTGGACCCAAAATTCAAACTCCTAAAACTATCAAGATATCTCAAACTATGGCTTATTTACCGAGTCTGCACAAATAAAATGTCTTCAGTAGTCCGTTCTGTATCATTTCAAACCATAAAATCAAAAAAAAAAATTTTACCCAAAATCTGAAAATTTGCCCATGCCGGCATGGGTAAATTTTTATGATTTTGGACCCAAAATTCAAACTCCTAAAACTCTCAAGATATCTCAAACTATGGCTTATTTACTCAGTCTGCACAAATAAAATGTATTCAGTAGTCCGTTCTGTATCATTTAAAACCATAAAAACAAAAAAAAAATTGACTCAAAATCTGAAAATTTGCCCATGCCGGCATGGTGAATTTTTATGATTTTGGACCCAAAATTCAAACTCCTAAAACTATCAAGATATCTCAAACTATGGCTTATTTACTGAGTCGGCACAAATAAAATGTCTTCAGTAGTCCGTTCTGTATCATTTCAAACCATAAAATCAAAAAAATTGACTCAAAATCTGAAAATTTGACCATGCCGGCATGGTGAATTTTTATGATTTTGGACCCAAAATTCAAACTCCTAAAACTCTCAAGATATCTCAAACTATGGCTTATTTACCGAGTCTGCACAAATAAAATGTCTTCAGTAGTCCGTTCTGTATCATTTCAAACCATAAAATCAAAAAAAAATTTTTACCCAAAATCTCAAAATTTGCCCATGCCGGCATGGGTAAATTTTTATGATTTTGGACCCAAAATTCAAACTCCTAAAACTATCAAGATATCTCAAACTATGGCTTATTCACAGAGTCTGCACAAATAAAATGTCTTCAGTAGTCCGTTCTGTATCATTTCAAACCATAAAATAAAAATATTAAAATTGACTCAAAATCTTAAAATTTGACCATGCCGGCATGGTGAATTTTTATGATTTTGGACCCAAAATTCAAACTCCTAAAACTCTCAAGATATCTCAAACTATGGCTTATTTACCGAGTCTGCACAAATTATATGTCTTCTTTAGTCGGTTACGTATCATTTCAAACCATAAAATCAAAAAATATATTTTTACCCAAAATCTCAAAATTTGCCCATGCCGGCAAGGGTAAATTTTTATGATTTTGGACCCAAAATTCAAATTCCTAAAACACTCAAGATATCTCAAACCATGGCTTAATTACTCACACATCACAAATAAAATCTCTTCACTAGTCCGTTCTGTATCATTTCAAACCATAAAATCAAAATAAAAATTTTGACCCAAAATCTGAAAATTTGACCATGCCGGCATGGTAAATTTTATGATTTTGGACCCAAAATTCAAACTCCTAAAACTATCAAGATATCTCAAACTATGGCTTATTTACCGAGTCTGCACAAACAAAATGTCTTCAGTAGTCTGTTCTGTATCATTTGAAACCATAAAATCAAAAAAAAAATTTGACTCAAAATCTGAAAATTTGACCATGCCGGCATGGTGAATTTTTATGATTTTGGACCCAAAATTCAAACTCCTAAAACTATCAAGATATCTCAAACTATGGCTTATTTACCGAGTTTGCACAAATAAAATGTTTTCAGTAGTCCGTTCTGTATCATTTGAAACCATAAAATCAAAAAAAAATTTGACTCAAAATCTGAAAATTTGACCATGCCGGCATGGTGAATTTTTATGATTTTGGACCCAAAATTCAAACTCCTAAAACTATCAAGATATCTCAAACTATGGCTTATTTACTGAGTCGGCACAAATAAAATGTCTTCAGTAGTCCGTTCTGTATCATTTCAAACCAGAAAATCAAAAAAATAAAAATTGACTCAAAATCTGAAAATTTGACCATGCCGGCATGGTGAATTTTTATGATTTTGGACCCAAAATTCAAACTCCTAAAACTATCAAGATATCTCAAACTATGGCTTATTTACCGAGTCTGCACAAATAAAATGTCTTCAGTAGTCCGTTCTGTATCATTTGAAACCATACAATCCAATTTAAAATTTTTTAACAAAATATCAAAATTTTCCCATGCCGGCATGGGTAAATTTTTATGATTTTGGACCCAAAATTCAAACTCCTAAAACTATCAAGATATCTCAAACTATGGCTTATTTACTGAGTCGGCACAAATAAAATGTCTTCAGTAGTCCGTTCTGTATCATTTCAAACCATAAAATCAAAAAAAAAATTTTGACCCAAAATCTGAAAATTTGACCATGCCGGCATGGTGAATTTTTATGATTTTGGACCCAAAATTCAAACTCCTAAAACTCTCAAGATATCTCAAACTATGGCTTATTTACTCAGTTCGAACAAATAAAATGTCTTCAGTAGTCCGTTCTGTATCATTTGAAACCATAAAATCAAAAAAACCCTTTGACACAAAATCTGAAAATTTGACCATGCCGGCATGGTGAATTTTTATGATTTTGGACCCAAAATTCAAACTCCTAAAACTATCAAGATATCTCAAACTATGGCTTATTTACCGAGTCTGCACAAATAAAATGTCTTCAGTAGTCCGTTCTGTATCATTTCAAACCATAAAATCAAAAAAATTTTTACCAAAATCTCAAAATTTGCCCATGCCGGCATGGGTAAATTTTTATGATTTTGGACCCAAAATTCAAACTCCTAAAACTATCAAGATATCTCAAACTATGGCTTATTTACTAGTCTGCACAAATAAAATGTCTTCAGTAGTCCGTTCTGTATCATTTCAAACCATAAAATCAAAAAAATTTTCCCAAATTCTCAAAATTTGCCCATGCCGGCATGGGTAAATTTTTATGATTTTGGACCCAAAATTCAAACTCCTAAAACTCTCAAGATATCTCAAACTATGGCTTATTTACTCAGTCCGCACAAATAAAATGTCTTCAGTAGTCCGTTCTGTATCATTTCAAACCATAAAATCAAAAAAAAATTTACTCAAAATCTGAAAATTTGACCATGCCGGCATGGTGAATTATTTTTGATTTTGGACCCAACATTCAAACTCCTAAAACTCTCAAGATATCTCAAACTATGGCTTATTTACAGAGTCTGCATGGATAAAATGTCTTCAGTAGTCCGTTCTGTATCATTTGAAACCGTATAAAAAAAAAAAAAAAATTTGACACAAAATCTCAAAATTTGCCCAAGCCGGCATGGTGAATTTTTATGATTTTGGACCCAAAATAAAAACGCCTAAAACTATCAAGATATCTCAAACTATGGCTAATTTACTGAGTCTGCACAAATAAAATGTCTTCAGTAGTCCGTTATGTATCATTTGAAACCATAAAATCAAAAAAAAATTATTTACAAAAAATCTGTAAATTTCCCATTGCGGGATGGGTTAATTTTTATGATTTTGGACCCAAAATTCAAACTCCTAAAACTATCAAGATATCTCAAACTATGGCTTATTTACTGAGTCGGCACAAATAAAATGTCTTCAGTAGTCCGTTCTGTATCATTTCAAACCAAAAAATCAAAAAAAATTGACTCAAAATCTGAAAATTTGACCATGCCGTCATGGTGAATTTTTATGATTTTGGACCCAAAATTCAAACTCCTAAAACTATCAAGATATCTCAAACTATGGCTTATTTACTGAGTCTGCACCAATAAAATGTCTTCAGTAGTCCGTTCTGTATCATTTCAAACCATAAAATCAAAAAAAAAAATTTTACCCAAAATCTGAAAATTTGCCCATGCCGGCATGGGTAAATTTTTATGATTTTGGACCCAAAATTCAAACTCCTAAAACTATCAAGATATCTCAAACTATGGCTTATTTACTGAGTCCGCACAAATAAAATGTCTTCAGTAGTCCGTTCTGTATCATTTCAAACCATAAAATCAAAAAAAAAAAATTGACTCAAAATCTGAAAATTTGACCATGCCGGCATGGTGAATTTTTATGATTTTGGACCCAAAATTCAAACTCCTAAAACTCTCAAGATATCTCAAACTATGGCTTATTTACTCAGTCCGCACAGATAAAATGTCTTCAGTAGTCCGTTCTGTATCATTTAAAACCATTAAATTAATAAAAATTAATTTTAACAAAATCTGAAAATTTGACCATGCCGGCATGGTGAATTTTTATGATTTTGGACCCAACATTCAAACTCCTAAAACTCTCAAGATATCTCAAACTATGGCTTATTTACTGAGTCTGCACAAATAAAATGTCTTCAGTAGTCCGTTTCTGTATCATTTGAAACCATAAAATCAAAAAAAAATTTACTCAAAATCTGAAAATTTGCCCATGCCGGCATGGGTAAATTTTTATGATTTTGGACCCAAAATTCAAACTCCTAAAACTATCAAGATATCTCAAACTATGGCTTATTTACTGAGTCCGCACAAATAAAATGTCTTCAGTAGTCCGTTCTGTATCATTTAAAAACATAAAATCAAAAAAAAAATTGACTCAAAATCTGAAAATTTGACCATGCCGGCATGGTGAATTTTTATGATTTTGGACCCAAAATACAAACTCCTAAAAAAATCAAGATAACTCAAACAATGGCTAATTAACAGACTCACCACGAATAAAATGTCGTCAGTAGTCAGTTCTGTATCATTTCAAACCATAAAATCAAAAAAAAAATTTGACTCAAAATCTGAAAATTTGCCCATGCCGACATGGTAAATTTTTATGATTTTGGACCCAAAATTCAAACTCCTAAAACTATCAAGATATCTCAAACTATGGCTTATTTACCGAGTCTGCACAAATAAAATGTCTTCAGTAGTCCGTTCTGTATCATTTGAAACCATAAAATCAAAACAAAAAATTTGACCCAAAATCTGAAAATTTGACCATGCCGGCATGGTGAATTTTTATGATTTTGGACCCAAAATTCAAACTCCTAAAACTATCAAGATATCTCAAACTATGGCTTATTTACTGAGTCGGCACAAATAAAATGTCTTCAGTAGTCCGTTCTGTATCATTTCAAACCATAAAATCAATATAAAATAAATTGACTCAAAATCTGAAAATTTGACCATGCCGGCATGGTGAATTTTTATGATTTTGGACCCAAAATTCAAACTCCTAAAACTCTCAAGATATCTCAAACTATGGCTTATTTACCGAGTCTGCACAAATAAAATGTCTTCAGTAGTCCGTTCTGTATCATTTCAAACCATAAAATCAAAAAAAAAATTTTTACCCAAAATCTCAAAATTTGCCCATGCCGGCATGGGTAAATTTTTATGATTTTGGACCCAAAATTCAAACTCCTAAAACTATCAAGATATCTCAAACTATGGCTTATTTACTGAGTCGGCACAAATAAAATGTCTTCAGTAGTCCGTTCTGTATCATTTCAAACCATAAAATCAAAAAAAAATTGACTCAAAATCTGAAAATTTGACCATGCCGGCATGGTGAATTTTTATGATTTTGGCCCCAAAATTCAAACTCCTAAAACTCTCAAGATATCTGAAACTATGGCTTATTTACTCAGTCCGCACAAATAAAATGTCTTCAGTAGTCCGTTCTGTATCATTTCAAACCATAAAATCAAAAAAAATTTTTTTACCCAAAATCTCAAAATTTGCCCATGCCGGCATGGTGAATTTTTATGATTTTGGACCCAAAATTCAAACTCCTAAAACTATCAAGATATCTCAAACTATGGCTTTTTTACTGAGTCAGCACAAATAAAATGTCTTCGGTAGTCCGTTCTGTATCATTTGAAACTATAAAATCAAAAAAAAAAAATTGACTCAAAATCTGAAAATTTGACCATGCCGGCATGGTGAATTTTTATGATTTTGGACCCAAAATTCAAACTCCTAAAACTATCAAGATATCTCAAACTATGGCTTATTTACTGAGTCGGCACAAATAAAATGTCTTCAGTAGTCCGTTCTGTATCATTTCAAACCATAAAATCAAAAAAAACGTTTTTACACAGAATCTCAAAATTTGACCATGCCGGCATGGTGAATTTTTATGATTTTGGACCCAAAATTCAAACTCCTAAAACTATCAAGATATCTCAAACTATGGCTTATTTACCGAGTCTGCACAAATAAAATGTCTTCAGTAGTCCGTTCTGTATCATTTCAAACCATAAAATCAAAAAAAAAATTTTTTCCCAAAATCTCAAAATTTGCCCATGCCGGCATGGTGAATTTTTATGATTTTGGACCCAAAATTCAAACTCCTAAAACTATCAAGATATCTCAAACTATGGCTTATTTACTGAGTCGGCACAAATAAAATGTCTTCAGTAGTCCGTTCTGTATCATTTCAAACCATAAAATCAAAAAAAAAAATTGACTCAAAATCTGAAAATTTGACCATGCCGGCATGGTGAATTTTTATGATTTTGGACCCAAAATTCAAACTCCTAAAACTATCAAGATATCTCAAACTATGGCTTATTTACCAAGTCTGCACAAATAAAATGTCTTCAGTACTCCGTTCTGTATCATTTCAAACCATAAAATCAAAAAAAAAAATTTTACCCAAAATCTGAAAATTTGCCCATGCCGGCATGGGTAAATTTTTATGATTTTGGACCCAAAATTCAAACTCCTAAAACTATCAAGATATCTCAAACTATGGCTTATTTACTCAGTCCGCACAGATAAAATGTCTTCGGTAGTCCGTTCTGTATCATTTGAAACTATAAAATCAACAAAAAAAAATTGACCCAAAATCTGCCCATGCCGGCATGGTGAATTTTTATGATTTTGGACCCAAAATTCAAACTCCTAAAACTATCAAGATATCTCAAACTATGGCTTATTTACTGAGTCGGCACAAATAAAATGTCTTCAGTAGTCCGTTCTGTATCATTTCAAACCATAAAATCAAAAAAAAAAAATTGACTCAAAATCTGAAAATTTGACCATGCCGGCATGGTGAATTTTTATGATTTTGGACCCAAAATTCAAACTCCTAAAACTCTCAAGATATCTCAAACTATGGCTTATTTACCGAGTTTGCACAAATAAAATGTCTTCAGTAGTCCGTTCTGTATCATTTGAAACCATAAAATAAAATAAAAAATTTTTACCCAAAATCTCAAAATTTGACCATGCCGGCATGGGTAAATTTTTCTGATTTTGGACCCAAAATTCAAACTCCTAAAACTATCAAGATATCTCAAACTATGGCTTATTTACTGAATCGGCACAAATAAAATGTCTTCAGTAGACTGTTCTGTATCATTTAAAACCTTAAAATCAAATAAAAAACATTGACTCAAAATCTGAAAATTTGACCATGCCGGCATGGTGAATTTTTATGATTTTGGACCCAAAATTCAAACTCCTAAAACTCTCAAGATATCTCAAACTATGGCTTATTTACCGAGTCTGCACAAATAAAATGTCTTCAGTAGTCCGTTCTGTATCATTTCAAACCATAAAATCAAAAAAAATTTTTTACCCAAAATCTCAAAATTTGCCCATGCCGGCATGGGTAAATTTTTATGATTTTGGACCCAAAATTCAAACTCCTAAAACTATCAAGATATCTCAAACTATGGCTTATTTACTGAGTCGGCACAAATAAAATGTCTTCAGTAGTCCGTTCTGTATCATTTCAAACCATAAAATCAAAAAAAATTGACTCAAAATCTGAAAATTTGACCATGCCGGCATGGTGAATTTTTATGATTTTGGACCCAAAATTCAAACTCCTAAAACTCTCAAGATATCTCAAACTATGGCTTATTTACCGAGTCTGCACAAATAAAATGTCTTCAGTAGTCCGTTCTGTATCATTTGAAACCATAAAAAAAAAAATTTGACCCAAAATCTCAAAATTTGCCCATGCCGGCATGGGTAAATTTTTATGATTTTGGACCCAAAATTCAAACTCCTAAAACTATCAAGATATCTCAAACTATGGCTTATTTACCGAGTCTGCACAAATAAAATGTCTTCAGTAGTCCGTTCTGTATCATTTCAAACCATAAAATCAAAATAAAATTTTTTTACCAAAATTCTCAAAATTTGCCCATGCCGGCATGGTGAATTTTTATGATTTTGGACCCAAAATTCAAACTCCTAAAACTCTCAAGATATCTCAAACTATGGCTTATTTACTCAGTCCGCACAGATAAAATGTCTTCAGTAGTCCGTTCTGTATCATTTGAAACTATAAAATCAAAAAAAAAAAAATTGACTCAAAATCTGAAAATTTGACCATGCCGGCATGGTGAATTTTTATGATTTTGGACCCAAAATTCAAACTCCTAAAACTATCAAGATATCTCAAACTATGGCTTATTTACTGAGTCGGCACAAATAAAATGTCTTCAGTAGTCCGTTCTGTATCATTTCAAACCATAAAATCAAAAAAAAAAATTGACTCAAAATCTGAAAATTTGACCATGCCGGCATGGTGAATTTTTATGATTTTGGACCCAAAATTCAAACTCCTAAAACTCTCAAGATATCTCAAACTATGGCTTATTTACCGAGTCTGCACAAATAAAATGTCTTCAGTAGTCCGTTCTGTATCATTTCAAACCATAAAATCAAAAAAAAAATTTTTCCCAAAATCTCAAAATTTGCCCATGCCGGCATGGGTAAATTTTTATGATTTTGGACCCAAAATTCAAACTCCTAAAACTCTCAAGATATCTCAAACTATGGCTTATTTACTCAGTCCGCACAGATAAAATGTCTTCAGTAGTCCGTTCTGTATCATTTCAAACTATAAAATCAAAAAAAAAAATTTGACTCAAAATCTGAAAATTTGACCATGCCGGCATGGTGAATTTTTATGATTTTGGACCCAAAATTCAAACTCCTAAAAATATCAAGATATCTCAAACTATGGCTTATTTACTGAGTCGGCACAAATAAAATGTCTTCAGTAGTCCGTTCTGTATCATTTCAAACCATAAAATCAAAAAAAAAATTTGACTCAAAATCTGAAAATTTGACCATGCCGGCATGGTGAATTTTTATGATTTGGACCCAAAATTCAAACTCCTAAAACTATCAAGATATCTCAAACTATGGCTTATTTACTGAGTCGGCACAAATAAAATGTCTTCAGTAGTCCGTTCTGTATCATTTCAAACCATAAAATCAAAAAAAAAAATTTGACTCAAAATCTGAAAATTTGACCATGCCGGCATGGTGAATTTTTATGATTTTGGACCCAAAATTCAAACTCCTAAAACTCTCAAGATATCTCAAGCTATGGCTTATTTACCGAGTCTGCACCAATAAAATGTCTTCAGTAGTCCGTTCTGTATCATTTGAAACCATAAAATCAAAAAAAAATTTTTACCCAAAATCTGAAAATTTGCCCATGCCGGCATGGGTAAATTTTTATGATTTTGGACCCAAAATTCAAACTCCTAAAACTATCAAGATATCTCAAACTATGGCTTATTTACTGAGTCGGCACAAATAAAATGTCTTCAGTAGTCCGTTCTGTATCATTTCAAACCATAAAATCAAAAAAAAAAAATTGACTCAAAATCTGAAAATTTGACCATGCCGGCATGGTGAATTTTTATGATTTTGGACCCAAAATTCAAACTCCTAAAACTCTCAAGATATCTCAAACTATGGCTTATTTACCGAGTCTGCACAAATAAAATGTCTTCAGTAGTCCGTTCTGTATCATTTCAAACCATAAAATCAAAAAAAAATTTTTACCCAAAATCTGAAAATTTGCCCATGCCGGCATGGGTAAATTTTTATGATTTTGGACCCAAAATTCAAACTCCTAAAACTATCAAGATATCTCAAACTATGGCTTATTTACCGAGTCTGCACAAATAAAATGTCTTCAGTAGTCCGTTCTGTATCATTTCAAACCATAAAAAAAAAATTTTCCCAAAATCTGAAAATTTGCCCATGCCGGCATGGTGAATTTTTATGATTTTGGACCCAAAATTCAAACTCCTAAAACTCTCAAAATATCTCAAACTATGGCTTATTTACTCAGTCCGCACAGATAAAATGTCTTCAGTAGTCCATTCTGTATCATTTCAAACCATAAAATAAAAAAAAAAATTTTTACCCAAAATCTCAAAATTTGCCCATGCCGGCATGGGTAAATTTTTATGATTTTGGACCCAAAATTCAAACTCCTAAAACTATCAACATATCTCAAACTATGGCTTTTTTACTGAGTCGGCACAAATAAAATGTCTTTGGTAGTCCGTTCTGTATCATTTCAAACCATAAAATCAAAAAAAAAAAAATTGACTCAAAATCTGAAAATTTGACCATGCCGGCATGGTGAATTTTTATGATTTTGGACCCAAAATTCAAACTCCTAAAACTATCAAGATATCTCAAACTATGGCTTATTTACCAAGTCTGCACAAATAAAATGTCTTCAGTAGTCCGTTCTGTATCATTTCAAACCATAAAATAAAAATAAAAAAATTTTACCCAAAATCTGAAAATTTGACCATGCCGGCATGGTGAATTTTTATGATTTGGACCCAAAATTCAAACTCCTAAAACTATCAAGATATCTCAAACTATGGCTTATTTACTGAGTCGGCACAAATAAAATGTCTTCAGTAGTCTGTTCTGTATCATTTCAAACCATAAAATCAAAAAAAAAAAATTGACTCAAAATCTGAAAATTTGACCATGCCGGCATGGTGAATTTTTATGATTTTGGACCCAAAATTCAAACTCCTAAAACTATCAACATATCTCAAACTATGGCCTATTTACTCAGTGCTCACAGATAAAATGTCTCCAGTAGTCCATTCTGTATCATTTGAAACCATAAAATCAAAAAAAAATTTTTTACCCAAAATCTGAAAATTTGCCCATGCCGGCATGGGTAAATTTTTATGATTTTGGACCCAAAATTCAAACTCCTAAAACTATCAAGATATCTCAAACTATGGCTTATTTACCGAGTCTGCACAAATAAAATGTCTTCAGTAGTCCGTTCTGTATCATTTCAAACCATAAAATCAAAAAAAAATTTTTTACCCAAAATCTCAAAATTTGCCCATGCCGGCATGGGTAAATTTTTATGATTTTGGACCCAAAATTCAAACTCCTAAAACTATCAAGATATCTCAAACTATGGCTTATTTACTCAGTCCGCACAGATAAAATGTCTTCAGTAGTCCGTTCTGTATCATTTCAAACCATAAAATCAAAAAAAAAAATTTTTCCCAAAATCTCAAAATTTGCCCATGCCGGCATGGGTAAATTTTTATGATTTTGGACCCAAAATTCAAACTCCTAAAACTCTCAAGATATCTCAAACTATGGCTTATTTACTCAGTCCGCACAGATAAAATGTCTTCAGTAGTCCGTTCTGTATCATTTGAAACTATAAAATAAAATAAAAAAATTTGACTCAAAATCTGAAAATTTGACCATGCCGGCATGGTGAATTTTTATGATTTTGGACCCAAAATTCAAACTCCTAAAACTATCAAGATATCTCAAACTATGGCTTATTTACTGAGTCGGCACAAATAAAATGTCTTCAGTAGTCCGTTCTGTATCATTTCAAACCATAAAATCAAAAAAAAAAATTGACTCAAAATCTGAAAATTTGACCATGCCGGCATGGTGAATTTTTATGATTTTGGACCCAAAATTCAAACTCCTAAAACTCTCAAGATATCTCAAACTATGGCTTATTTACCGAGTCTGCACAAATAAAATGTCTTCAGTAGTCCGTTCTGTATCATTTGAAACCATAAAATCAAAAAAAATTTTTTTACCCAAAATCTCAAAATTTGCCCATGCCGGCATGGGTAAATTTTTATGATTTTGGACCCAAAATTCAAACTCCTAAAACTATCAAGATATCTCAAACTATGGCTTATTTACCGAGTCTGCACAAATAAAATGTCTTCAGTAGTCCGTTCTGTATCATTTCAAACCATAAAATAAAAATAAAAAATTTTTCCCAAAATCTCAAAATTTGCCCATGCCGGCATGGGTAAATTTTTATGATTTTGGACCCAAAATTCAAACTCCTAAAACTCTCAAGATATCTCAAACTATGGCTTATTTACTCAGTCCGCACAGATAAAATGTCTTCAGTAGTCCGTTCTGTATCATTTCAAACTATAAAATCAAAAAAAAAAATTTGACTCAAAATCTGAAAATTTGACCATGCCGGCATGGTGAATTTTTATGATTTTGGACCCAAAATTCAAACTCCTAAAACTATCAAGATATCTCAAACTATGGCTTATTTACTGAGTCGGCACAAATAAAATGTCTTCAGTAGTCCGTTCTGTATCATTTCAAACCATAAAATCAAAAAAAAAATTTGACTCAAAATCTGAAAATTTGACCATGCCGGCATGGTGAATTTTTATGATTTTGGACCCAAAATTCAAACTCCTAAAACTCTCAAGATATCTCAAGCTATGGCTTATTTACCGAGTCTGCACCAATAAAATGTCTTCAGTAGTCCGTTCTGTATCATTTGAAACCATAAAATAAAAAAATTTTTTTTTACCCAAAATCTGAAAATTTGCCCATGCCGGCATGGGTAAATTTTTATGATTTTGGACCCAAAATTCAAACTCCTAAAACTATCAAGATATCTCAAACTATGGCTTATTTACTGAGTCGGCACAAATAAAATGTCTTCAGTAGTCCGTTCTGTATCATTTCAAACCATAAAATAAAAAAAATAAAATTGACTCAAAATCTGAAAATTTGACCATGCCGGCATGGTGAATTTTTATGATTTTGGACCCAAAATTCAAACTCCTAAAACTCTCAAGATATCTCAAACTATGGCTTATTTACCGAGTCTGCACAAATAAAATGTCTTCAGTAGTCCGTTCTGTATCATTTGAAACCATAAAATCAAAAAAAAATTTTTTACCCAAAATCTGAAAATTTGCCCATGCCGGCATGGGTAAATTTTTATGATTTTGGACCCAAAATTCAAACTCCTAAAACTATCAAGATATCTCAAACTATGGCTTATTTACCGAGTCTGCACAAATAAAATGTCTTCAGTAGTCCGTTCTGTATCATTTCAAACCATAAAATCAAAAAAAAAAATTTTTCCCAAAATCTGAAAATTTGCCCATGCCGGCATGGTGAATTTTTATGATTTTGGACCCAAAATTCAAACTCCTAAAACTCTCAAAATATCTCAAACTATGGCTTATTTACTCAGTCCGCACAGATAAAATGTCTTCAGTAGTCCATTCTGTATCATTTCAAACCATAAAATCAAAAAAAAATTTTTTACCCAAAATCTCAAAATTTGCCCATGCCGGCATGGGTAAATTTTTATGATTTTGGACCCAAAATTCAAACTCCTAAAACTATCAAGATATCTCAAACTATGGCTTTTTTACTGAGTCGGCACAAATAAAATGTCTTTGGTAGTCCGTTCTGTATCATTTCAAACCATAAAATCAAAAAAAAAAATTGACTCAAAATCTGAAAATTTGACCATGCCGGCATGGTGAATTTTTATGATTTTGGACCCAAAATTCAAACTCCTAAAACTATCAAGATATCTCAAACTATGGCTTATTTACCAAGTCTGCACAAATAAAATGTCTTCAGTAGTCCGTTCTGTATCATTTCAAACCATAAAATAAAAATAAAAAAATTTTACCCAAAATCTGAAAATTTGACCATGCCGGCATGGTGAATTTTTATGATTTGGACCCAAAATTCAAACTCCTAAAACTATCAAGATATCTCAAACTATGGCTTATTTACTGAGTCGGCACAAATAAAATGTCTTCAGTAGTCTGTTCTGTATCATTTCAAACCATAAAATCAAAAAAAAAAAATTGACTCAAAATCTGAAAATTTGACCATGCCGGCATGGTGAATTTTTATGATTTTGGACCCAAAATTCAAACTCCTAAAACTATCAAGATATCTCAAACTATGGCCTATTTACTCAGTGCTCACAGATAAAATGTCTTCAGTAGTCCATTCTGTATCATTTCAAACCATAAAATCAAAAAAAAATTTTTTACCCAAAATCTGAAAATTTGCCCATGCCGGCATGGGTAAATTTTTATGATTTTGGACCCAAAATTCAAACTCCTAAAACTATCAAGATATCTCAAACTATGGCTTATTTACTGAGTCGGCACAAATAAAATGTCTTCAGTAGTCCGTTCTGTATCATTTCAAACCATAAAATCAAAAAAAAAAAATTGACTCAAAATCTGAAAATTTGACCATGCCGGCATGGGTAAATTTTTATGATTTTGGACCCAAAATTCAAACTCCTAAAACTCTCAAGATATCTCAAACTATGGCCTATTTACTCAGTGCGCACAGATAAAATGTCTTCAGTAGTCTATTCTGTATCATTTGAAACCATAAAATCAAAAAAAAAATTTGACTCAAAATCTGAAAATTTGACCATGCCGGCATGGTGAATTTTTATGATTTTGGACCCAAAATTCAAACTCCTAAAACTCTCAAGATATCTCAAACTATGGCTTATTTACCGAGTCCGCACAGATAAAATGTCTTCAGTAGTCCGTTCTGTATCATTTTAAACAATAAAATAAAAAATTAAAAAATTGACTCAATATCTGAAAATTTGACCATGGCCGGCATGGTGAATTTTTATGATTTTGGACCCAAAATTCAAACTTCTAAAACTCTCAAGATATTTCAAACTATGGCTAATTTACTGAGTCCGCACAGATAAAAAGTCTTCAGTAGTCCGTTCTGTATTATTAGAAACCATAAAATCAAAACAAAAAAAATTGACCCAAAATCTGAAAATTTGACCATGCCGGCATGGTGAATTTTTATGATTTTGGACACAAAATTCAAACTACTAAAACTCTAAAGATATCTCAAACTATGGCTAATTTACTGAGTTCGCACAGATAAAAAATCTTCAGTAGTCTTTTCTGTATCATTTGAAACCATAAAATCAAAACAAAAATTTTGACCAAAATCTGAAAATTTGACCATGCCGGCATGGTGAATTTTTATGATTTTGGACCCAAAATTTAAACTCCTAAAACTCTCAAAATATCTCAAACTATGGCTTATTCAATGAGTCCGCAGAGATAAAATGTCTTCAGTAGTCCGTTCTGTATCATTTGAAACCACACTAAAATCACATTCTAACCACAGCCACAGGAAAACCCCAAAGCTAAAATGGTTCATTATATCTCTACTAACAACTTTCACACTCGAGAATTGATCACTTTTATCATCTCTTTATAGATCTTTATTTAATGAAAAGTACTAAAATGAACAATGACTCATTTACCGTTTGAGTTTTTCCACCTCTTCAGGATTTTTCAAGATTGTACCTAGACCAGCTTTCTTAGTCAGGTAAGCATTCAGCATCACGTCCCGTGATGGCGTCTAGAATGGAAGAACAAATATCGCGTTAAACAAAGTATGACCAGGTCCCAATTTCATACAGCTGTTTAGTGACCGATTTTCTGAGTGGGGCACCAGTCGCAACAATGTAAACTTTATGGAATGTTGGCTGGTAACCTGTTTTTGCTAAGCAAGATTTTCCTGTGCTAAGCAGGTTTTTGTGCTTACAGGCTTTATGAATTTGGGCCCAGGTACCTTTTCTAGCTGCAGAGAAACAAACGATTCTGGTGATCTCTTGTGGCTCTCCATCGATGACTTGAGCTTTGCAGCAAAGATAACGGAGGCAGTGGTTGCCATGGGAGTAGCACTCTGGGTAGTCAGTAAGGAACTCCTCTCGCTACGAGAGTCCATTGTTGGAGACTTCCTCCCACTGTCCAGATAAACAAAGATATTAACAATTCATTTCGGTAAAGTTCACATGGTCTTGCAAGTGTGTTTTGAAGAACCATCATGGCTAGCCCAGTGCAATAGGAAAGTTCTGCCTCACTTTTTATAGCAAAAATTTTAATATATATCTCTGGTGATGAAACTAAGGGACCCTCAAAAGTGAATAGCACTGTGACCTGTAGGCCTGAAGATACCTGTGTAGAGAAGATGATAAAGAAATGTCAGTTTTAAATGTAGAAGGAAAACCCCACATAGGGAAAACCCATGCAATCAGGTAGGGACTGAAAACTCAATCCGCAATTTTTACATTTTAATATTCTATCTGTTGCTGTACAATTGAAATTTAAATTTCATGTATTTTTTATACCTGATGAATAATACAATTCAATTCAATTCAATTCAATTCATTCATTCGTTCGTTCGTTCAACCCAGTATTTTCCGGTATGGTTGGCTGCAGAATGCGCAACAGCACCTTGTAAACTGTTACATAGTGCTATGTAAATAAATGGGTCTTATAATTTGAGCATACTTTTAGAAAATAGTGAGAGCTATGAAAAGCGCTACATAAGAACTGCGTATTATTATTATTATTATTATTACTATTATTATTACGGGCCAACAACTTCAACACATACCTTGGTTTAGGACCGTCGTCCTGGCCATCTTCCTTAAAGAAGGAGCATACACTACTCTGTTGTACTGCAGCAAGCAAGGCATTCTTGTGAATGACCTGTGCCATTAGAATCACCTGCAGGTTATCTAGAGCACTTCCCTTCATCATCTAGCCACATACACAAAACAACAAGTTTGGCGAATATTTCACTTTAGATTTAAGGTTAAGTGTCAAGTAAAAAAAGTTGCATCCCCTTAAGGTTAAGGTGATCCCACTGCTGCCGCTTTCCAGGTTGTAAACTTGGGTCTGATCCCTGACTACACGGCAGGTAACGGTTGTATGGCTTCTGACTGGCACCCCGAACAAAGATACCGACAAAATAGGGAGACTGATAATATAGGGCTAGGTAGCTCAGTTGGTAGAGCGCCGGCATGTTAATCCGGAGGTCATTGGTTCAAATCCCTCTCTAGTCAATTTTTCTTTATTCATAAACCCCAAATTAGATTTAAGGTTGTAATACAACGTGTTGATTCTCTTCGTTGTTTTTCTTGCGTTGACATGACGCAAATCTTTTTTACAAACAATATTTTGTTCTTCATTTCAATTCAATTCAACTGTACATTTATATCCATATGCAATTCACAAAGTTAAAAGCTAACAGAAAAGCAAAAAATAAGGTGAGAAGAAAACTGCATGGAGGCGTGGTCCTGGATAAGCCAAAGATTGTAGCTGCTGCCTTTAACGGTAAATAAAAGAAAATATAGGAACACTAAATAAACAAAATCAAAGGACCAAACAAAATTAACAAACAAAGGGACAAATAAAACAGACAGCTACTGGAAATCGAAATCACAAGATTCACATAGATGGGTAGAAAGAAAAGTAAGAAAACAAATTATGACTATTTGAGAGATACTGGAATTGGAAATCACAAAATTTGCAAAAACTAAGATGATTAAAACATGAAAATGGGTAGAGAGAAAAGAAAGGAAAAAAGTTACGAATATTTGAGAGAAATGCTAAAACTGTTTTCTGACCTTAAATTACTGATTGTTTTATATCACTTTGCAACTTCAGTTTTTAACTGGCTTGGACTTTGGGGGTGTTTTCAAATCAAGTTTCAATTACAGATCAAAATAAGTGTCTTAACAAACATACTAAGTCACTCTTACCTTAAGGAATCCATCTTTACTCCGGAAGCTAAACTGTCCAACATGCTTCTCATCCAATTCATGAATAGACAGAAATAAACTTGACGGCACATATCTAAGAAGAAAAAAACCCAGTCATAACAAAAGAAATAACAATTCAGGAAGAACGGGAGTGCAACGCAAACAAGAAAAATGCGACGGAGGAGAGGACTGAGTCCAGGTGGTACATATGGAACACCACATTTTTGTGCTAAGTAGTTTCACTGTTTTTGACTATTATTTTGTTGAGTATTTATTGCTATACAATTGTTTTTTTCAAATGCACATATTTGTGTAATTTTTTATGTAAACACGTCAATATTAGTCCTTCTAAAGGTAGAGTCATATAATGGCAACTATTCCAAAAATTAATAACCATAAAAACTTACTTGGTAAGAAGCACTGCAGCTGTTGATAGTATAAACTATTTTGAGAAAGTAATATGATTTGGATAGTTTTTTAACCCCCCAAACAATCTGAGAAAGGATTCATAAATGAATTGTTTCTCAGATTTCTGAGGGTTGATCTTTGTTTGCGAATGCTGCAACCAGTGATGCGATTGGTAACCGTTGTCATTTCGCTAAAGGTGAATGGGTTTCAACGTTTTTGTGAAAATACTGTGACAGTTTTTTTGCTGTTTTCTCAGCAAGTAGACACTGTATTCACTTGTGACTTTCATTGTATCTTTCTTTATAATTTTGCCTATAATCAGCATTACGTTGACAAAAACCAATCTATGACCCTACCTTTAACTACAGTCATGTAATTTTAAGTTGAATAATAAACCTCAACAATGAATGAAATGATTGAATACCTGTCAACGTTGGTATCGTCCTCATGAAGTGCAGTGATAAAGAGAGGAGGTGGTTGGTCAGCATTCTCCTTGTGAGATGCAAACTCAAATTGAACACATCTCAGGAACAGATGACATGCATCAAAACCCATCTCACCCGCTTGCTCTCTGTACAGCTGTAAGAATGAAATAATACACTTCTAAAAATGGCATTCTTGAAATAAGAAAAAAAACTTATTTCAAGAAAACTTTTCCTGTGTCACTCCCAACAATCTTAATAGAAAAATGTTCTAGGGAGTGACGCAAGAATATTTTTCCTGAAATACGATTGTTTTCTTATTTGAAGAATACAATTTTTAGCAGTATACAAATGACCACTAAATATAGGCCATTAGCTTTAACCCTTTAGAGACCATTCATTTCTGTATAACCATCACAAAACCCCCCAATATTGTTCATTTATTTAATCAAATTTTGTCAGTAAAAAAGTCCACAGAAATAACATGAAACAGAAAATTTAGTTTAGTGTTCAGAAATCGGGATACTATGTTAACATACTACATTGGAAAATGTCATATCCGGACATGACCTTTACTTTGACCTCTTTATGTGAATGGAAGTAGATCAAACCTTAAATCCATTTGAGGCCGCTATGGGCATTTTGGTACAAGCCGCTTGTGGCCGCTATGGTCTCTAAAGGGTTAATTACATTATCTTAACCTCCACCTGTGACGCCATGCTATTGTTCCATCGCTCCATTATTTCGCACGAATGGCGCAATGGCTCAAATTAAACAAAATCACCCTAGCCCCGGAGCACTGTTAGTCTAGTCGAAATCGCAAGTTATGCCACAATAAATGAGTATTTTAACAATAACGGCGGTAGGTTTTGATCAATATGACAATAATTTATCTTTGTGGTGAGATAATTAGTTAATAATTGCAGTAGAGAAAATAATGGAAAATCATAGAAAATGATGTGCCTAGAATTTGATTTGCTAATGTTTCCGTTAATCCTATCATCTGCTCAACAAAACACACTGAGTAATGTTTTTGACAAGTCGATCGATTAGACGTGTTGGAGTGAAAAAAGACCACACATGGGTGATTTAAATTGCAAACAGACGAAAGGTCGGCACCCGAACTTGCTCTTTGATGATTGGTTATTATTCTAACACCACCTCATTATTTAGGAATTAACATTTAGAACAATCTAAACTCCAGTGTAAATGGTGTAGTTAACGTTGCAATATTGTCACATATTATTAAAAGATATCAAATATCTTGGTAAACATACCTTTGAAAGAACTTCTGTTTCACCAGCGGTTTCAACGAGCCTATGTCTTAGATTTACAGTCTGCAGGTAAAATAATCAAATAAAATGACAGTGTAGTTACTACTTCTACTACTACTACACGGTTTAACGTCGCTTGTTCCCCGAAATCAAGGGCTGGACGCATTTGCGGGCATGTCGGGCCTGGCTTGATTGCATTTCTCCTGGGTGATGAGAAGCAAAGTGTCTCGCTCAAGGACACAAGTGTCAAGACTAGGGCCCAGTTTCATAGAGCTGCTTAAGCAGAAAATATTGCTTAACAATTTTCTGCTTAGCAGAAATGGGCAGGATACCAGTCACAACTTGTAGATGTGACATGGTATTCAGGTAACCCTGTTCTGGTAAGCATAATTTTGTTGTGCTTAGCTACTTTTTGTGCTTAAGCAGCTCCATGAAATTGGGCCCTGGGTGGGCCCACTTTCATAGAGCTGTTTAAGCAGGAAATTTTGCTTAAACACTTTCTGCTAAGCAAACAAAAAGGAGCGGGATACCAGTCACAAATTATACATGTGACATGGTATTTTGGCTGGTAACCTTATTCTGGTAAGCATAACTATTTTGGTGCTTAGCTACTTTTTTGTGCTTAAGCAGCTCTATTAAATTAGTCCCTGGGTTTGAAACCACACTTCAATGACTTGGCCACCAGGGGCCAATTTAATAGCGCTGCTTAACGGTAAGCAAATCATGCTATCTATAGCAGAAAAATTTGCTTAAGCATAAGCGTATTTCACAGGTTAGCAAGAAAATTAGACGGCCAGCTTGCGCGTTCTCTGTGGATTTGCATTGTTACATCACTCATTTTCATACAGTAAGCACCGGAAGGTTAGCATGCCTTTCCGTGTGCTTACCGTTAGCAGCGCTATGAAATGGAAACTCGCACAGTAAGCACAAAATCGGCCATTAAGCAGCCCTATGAAATTGGGCCCAGACCTCGAGTTCGATGAGCTAGACTGCTCAGCAAACACAATTTGAAGAAATAACATGAGGATTATGTCTTGATACAGCTTAGGGGTTAAAGCTATGCAGTAACAATATGTCCAAGGATGAAATGGTAGTGTCATTTAAAATTACCTCAAGAAGTCTTGACCATATCTTAAGTAAGTCGGCTTTCCTTTCCTTGGGGGTCCTCCTTCCAGCTGCAGCATCCAGAGAGGTCATCAGTGATTGGCCGATGTCGCATATGAAGGAGGGATCCTCCGCAAAAACATCTGCAAACAACTGAAGTAACAGAAAGATAATTATTGGGTAATGTGAACATTATCAAGCCTCTGGGTAAAAAAATTCTTAAACATCACTTCTGATATCGAAAAAGGAACCTGTAATTTCAAAGATTTTGTTTTAGTTAAGAAAAATCACCCAGCACAAAATCAAAGGTGAAGGCTACAAAGAAAAAAGGGGAAAATTCACACAGAGAGAAAATATCTGTTCATGTTCCTCTCAAAGGGAATGTATACGTTTGGTAGTCACTCTTAAAATTAATGGCAATAAAAACTTACCTGGTAAGAAGTACAGCAGTTTCGAAAGTATAAAGAATTTTGAGAATCATTTCACTTCAAAGTAATGTGGTTATGGAAAAACATATATCACTTTATACCCCAAAATTTTAATCTGAGAAACGTTACTGTCAAAAATGTTTCTCAGATTGCGTGTTGCAATTACGGATTATTCTTCCTGCATGGACATAACCGCTCCGGAGTTTCGGCGATATCTCAAAAACGCTACCACATTTTGAAATGAAACTTTCACAGGTTATTAGTTTTATTGTATATATCTACATTTATATAGGATTAAAACAATCGAACGGTTCCAAAAACCAAAGGTATACGTTCCCTTTAAACTGGAACAGATTGCAAGATGGTGGAAAACAAGATACAGGCAGGGAGTTGCAAAGTCCAGCAGTATGGGGGAAAAAGCAAGCCGATTATCTCACAGTATCGGCCTTTGGAACAGATACAGCGGAGGGGTGAGAAGATAGGACAAAGTGTGTACTGCGATTGAAGGTGCAAATAGAAGGGACAAGTGAGAGACCTTCTGCACCCATGGAAGTACCCGTAGAAGAGGCTTAAAGGTATCATACATGTTTGGTAATGACTCAAAACAAATATTAGCATAAAAAACTTACTTGGTAACAAGCAACGGAGAGCTGTTGATAGTATAAAACATTGTAGGAAACGAGTCCCTCTGAAGTAACGTAGTTTTTGAGAAAGAGGTAATTTCTCACTAAAATAATAAAAACTTCTTGCAAGAAGTTTTATTCCTATCTGAAAGCACACAAATTTGTACAACAAGGGTGTTTTTTCCTTCATTATTTTCTTGCAACTTCGATGACCAATTGAGCCCAAGTTTTCACAGGCTTGTTATTTTATGCATATGTTGGGATACACCAAGTGAGAACACTGGTCTTTGACAATTTCCAAAGGTGTTCAGTGCCTTTAGTGAGGAGAAAGAGCGATACCTTTTAACAATGCTTTTAAAAGAAAATTATGAAGAATTTGATGTTGCATAATATATGTTGTTGTCGTTTTGAAGCGACTTGATTTGACTTACATCTCTCTGAATCTGATTGGAGAAGGTGCTACCAATCGGTTGAAGATGATCCCACTCCCTTTGGGCTATCTCCAGTATCTTCTTCTCTATCAGAATAGTCTCTGTAACATTGCGGGGTTGATGGACCTGCACTAATTCCTGAAATCATGGAAAGAACTCTATCACATTGAAGTAATACCTGACCTAAACCTTAAACACTTTCAGCTCAAGACTACTCTCTGTAACATTGCGGGGTTGATGGACCTGCACTAATTCCTGAAATTATGGAAAGAACTCTATCACATTGAAGTAAAACCTGACCTAAACCTTAAACACTTCAACTCAGATTATTCTCTGTAACATTGCGGGGTTGATGGACCTGCACTAATTCCTGAAATCATGGAAAGAACTCTATCACATTGAAGTAATACCTGGGATCAGGTTGGCTTAGTGGTTTCTTTCCCTGCCTTTCAGCTCTGTGGACCCCGGTTAGAATCCCACCTCAGACCTTGCATGTGGATTGGGTTTTCAGTCCCTACCCGTTTGCGTGGGTTTTACCCTATTGGGGGTTTTCCTCCCACATCTAAAACTGAGCATTTCTTCTCGTTTCCTATTCATCCTGTTTTTGGCCCTAATTGTTCTGTTGGATGTGTAATCAAATAAATAAATAAATAAAAACCTTAAACACTTACAGCTCAGACTACTCTCTGTAACACTGCAGGATTGGGGTCAACTTCACAAGCACTAAGGCCATATCCAAATCAAGCAGCTTCAGCTACGGCTATGGCCGTTGGCAGCAGTGATAACAATTAAGAACAGGCCTTATCAGTGATCCAGCCGTAGCCACTGCCAAAGCCATCAACTCCGGACATGGCTTAAGATTCATCTTAAGATGAGTTTGATATTGCCAAAAGTAATTTGTATTGCGACACTTTGCCCCACAATTAATATTGATACACATCTTTAAGATCCATCTTAGCTCTTTGTGAATTAGAGCACTGCACAAGTTCCTGAGATCATGGAAAGAACTATGATGTCACAACGAAGTAATGCCTGACCTAAACCATAAACACTTCAATTCAATTCAATTAATTCAATTCAATTAATTCAATTCAATTCAATTCAATTCAATTCAGTTCAATTAATCTTTATTATATCCCAAAAAGGGTAATTCAAATGCTTGCACACAGTAAAAACATTAAAACATTAAAAACGTTACAATCAGTAAGGGATATGTACAATAACAAGAAAACACACTAAAAAGTGTCCACTTCAGCCCCAAAAAGAAATTATTAAAGGTTTAAATAATGTTCGATACTCTCACTGTTACATAAAAATTCAAACAGGTTTTTATTGACCCCTTGCACAACGCAGAACATACCTCTGCAAGATGTGTGTCAACCATTTTTCGACATTCAGGGAGTCAGGATAGATGCATGCAAGTGCGCTCCACGTCGTCTAAGGGGTCAATACCACAAGAGAAGGAATTCTACTTACATTGAATGCATGTGTTAGAGCTTGTGGTATTCTACTAGCCAGGGCTAGACTGGGATGGAACTCCAACAGATAGACAAACTGTAAAGCTGACCTACAAAAACACACCACAAACAAAATAAAGAGTTGAGTTAGTCCCTGCTGATTAACTTTCATTTTTCTCCACCTGAGCCTTGTTCAACAACTATGCTTAAAGAGGGGCTCCAAGGTCAAATTCAGTTTTGTGATGCACTCATTTTCCAATAGATAGAGTCAACGCTCTCTTTTTCTATTCCTTTTGTGCAGCCTGCACCTCGAGTGGCCTTTTGTGCCTTGTGATGGGTGACTTCCATAAAAAAAAAAGTATATACAAAAAAAACTTTTGTTTGGGTAAATTTTTTCTTAATAGAAAGAAAATGAAAAGATGGTTGCAATGTGATCAAGATGCATTACCTGCTGAGGTTGATGGAGACGGGCTGTTTAGGGATGATCTTGAAAGGCATCCCAACTTGATGGTCACTGCCGTCTCGACAGACCTTCTGGATATACTCTCTCTGGTCACTGATCTGTTAAAAGAAAACAACAGGAAATTTTATGGTAACATCATTTCAATATATGTTTGTGGTTTCAACACTTGTGATCGACCAAGGACATCAAAACTTATTATTGAAAGCATGGTATATAGCATGCAGCAACAGAAACAGAGAGAATTGGATAAGTCAAACACTACTAGCATTTACTGCCTATAATGTGTGATGGTTCAGGCTGCTTAAAGCTGGCATGTTAATCCAGAGATCGCAAGTTCAAATCCTGTTCTAGTCAATTTTTCTTTGTTCACCCAAAAATTTAGAAATAATTCAAACAAAGCAATGATACAAGGACATTTCAGAAGATCATCCAGATACAAAATTGCAAGATTCAACCAGTAGAAAAGTTACAAGAAATGCAACAAAATGGATACCTGGACATATTCAAAGATCATAGAGATACAAAATTTCAAGATAACAGAAAAGATTGGGCTGAACAAAGAAAAATTGAGTAGAGCGGGACTTGAACCTGTGACCTCCGGATTAACGTGCCGGCGCTCTACCAACTAAGCTATCTAGCCCTAATGTTGGTGGTCTCCCTATTTTGTCAACATCTTTGTTCAGAGGTGCCAGACAAACAAATAAAACCACAAACAATAAAACTCCCAGCCCAACGAAACCTCAGATTTTGATAGATTAATTTCTTTACCTGTTGGTCTAGCACCGACTTGACCAAGCTGCAGTGAAGACGTAGGCAGCGGCACTCTGCCCGGTATGTACGCACAAAGTAGTCTGCCTTCAGGTCAAATCGAGGTCGCTGATAAGCTACATTAGTAATGACCTGAGCCAGGGAGCGTTTCTCATGCATGTCAAAGACGTGTTGATAGGCCTCCAAGTACACATCAAACAACTGCAAGATAATGTCATCAGTTAGTTTATATAATTATGAATATGAATATTATGAATATGAATATAATTATGAATATGAATATGAATATAATTCTTTACTGTGTCCACATTAAAAATATAGATAATTGAGTTTGAAAGAAAAAATCACTAAACAAATACTTAAAACAACAACCACAATAATGACAATAACAAGAGAATATCAAATATACAGGAAATTACTTACAATTACATACAATTGTGAACTTAAAAGTTTAAGACTTTAATACAAATTTAAAAATTGCGAACTAAAAAACCCAAAATGCAGATACTACCCCTTTCCAGTGAATGCTAGTGATATGTTTTTTAGGCCTACCGCTTGATTATAGAATTATACAGATGGATTGAGTTAGGAACAAAAGATTTACGAAAAAGAAGTGAGTTTGTTTGTGGTGGGCGGCGTCTAATACCAGAGCGATTAAAAACAAAGCAATTAAAAAGTGGGTGAGTCGGGTCCTTCATTATAGAATTTAACTTGACAAGCATTTGCCTTTCAAACTCTATATCCAAGGATGTCAAGTTTAAACATACGATACGCTGTGCAGTGTTCTTTACCCGGTCTAATTTCTTCCTGTTCTGCTGTGAAAGTGAACTGAATGTACATATTATGTTAAAAGTTAAAATACTCTGTATCAATGATTGATAAAATAACCGCAAGATAGTACGGTCAACATGAAATTTCTTCAGTTTTCTTAAAAAGTACAAACGTTGGTTAGCTTTACTATATATCGTCGCAGTATTCCTATTCCAGTTCAGTTTATCATCCACCACAGTTCCAAGATACTTATGTATATTCATTTACTCTTTCTACAATGTTGTTATTGAAAATGATTGGTTCATGGGCCTCAACACCTCGCCGAAAGTCAAAAATCATCTCCTTAGTTTTCTGTATATTTATTGACAGGTAGTGGCAATTACACCAGTCAATGAAATTCATCACCTCCGTTACATATTATCCATTAGAATCATTTTTTAGGTACCCTGTAATTACTGTGTCATCAGCATATTTGATAAAACTGCAATTTGTACTGGAACATAAACAATCACTAGTGTAAAAAGAAAATAATACAGGGGAGATCCTTGTCATTTGATTGGAGGTGCCAGACAAACAAATAAAACCTCCAAGTACACATCTAACAACTGAAAGACAATGTCATCAGTTCGTTTATATTATATAACACCTAAATAGATCCTTGTCGTTTAATAATAACAATAATACATGTAATTTTAGCCCTCTACAAGGAACACAGCACCTCACAATCGACAACAGAATTAAACAAAAAGAAAAGAGGAAAATACATTGAAACAAATGGACCATAGGCTGGAAAATAGGTGAGTTTTGAGTTTTAAAACGGTCACGGTATTTTCACAAGAACGTCAAATCCATCCAAGTTTAGGTGACAGTGGGTACGAAACGAATCTCTGGCCGCAGCGTTCGCGAACAGACACCAACCCTCAGAAATCTGAGATATGAATTGTTTCTCAGATTCAACTGTTTTCGGATGGAAACATTATCCAAACCATATCACTTTGAAGGGAATCCTTTCTCAAAATAGTTTAAACTATCAACAGCTGCAGTGCTTCTCACCGAGTGAGTTTTTATGGTCATTGATTTTTGGAGTATTTACCAATCTATGACCCTACCTTTAATGTTGGATGCGGCATAAATAAATGAAATACTACAAACCTGTCGTTTACTCTCTAGGAATGCCGTCTCATTGGACCACAAGTCTAGCAGGACAGCAAATCTATCCACCTGTTGATGCCCATAACTAGGTAAGTCAACATCTCCAGCTGCCTGGGTCTGAAAAATAATACAAAATGATAAGGATTAAATAAGGAAAACAAACCAATATGAATGCTACAAGTGCAATACAAAGCATTTCAAATGTAATTTTTAGAATATGCTTGCCAGGTGCACCCGTCTGTTACTGTTAATCAGTCTAAACTACAGTAAAGAAATGTGCTCCAAGCATCATCTCAGGCTCTGTTGAGGCTCGATTTGATAACTTTAGGAAGCAGGAGGTTTAACCTTATGCTTAAAGGCACTGAACACGTTTGGAAATTGTCAAAGACCAGTGTTCTCACTTGGTGTATCCCAACATATGCATAAAATAACAAGCCTGTGAAAATTTGGGCTCAATTGATCATCGAAGTTGCAAGAAAATGATGAAAGAAAAAACACCCTTGATAGGAACAAAAACTTCTTGCAAGAAGTTTTTATTATTTTAGTGAAAAATTACCTCTTTCTCAAAAACTACGTTACTTCCGAGGGAGTCTCTTCCTAAAATATTTTATACTATCAACAGCTCTCCGTTGCTTGTTACCAAGTAAGTTTTTATGCTAATATTTGTTTTGAGTCATTACCAAACGTGTACGATACCTTTAAGTTCGGGGAAAACAATTTTTGAATCTGAAATTAAAAATTAAACTGGCTACTTCATGACAGTGGACTCTCCTGCAGTAGACAATTAGTATCCACGTGAACATTGCCTCTGCTTGACAACAAAGATCATTTCCAACATAGTCAATATTGCACAATGGAAAACACCAAAATGGTTTTTAGGCTTTTGCACACCTGTTACTAATGCCATAAATATTTGAAGTACCTGTTTCTTACGCCCTTGTGAGCTGCCTTTCCCGAAACTTGTTTTACGGGTTCTATTCTCTCTGTCTTTCTCAATGTAAGTGGTTGCCACTAGTAACAAGTCCTTTTCCAATTTCCTGAAAGAAACAACACAATATTAATTAGTGATGACCTCAAACATCTGACATCAACTTGCCTTTCCTTAAGTTTTGGAATTGCAATAGCTTGGTCATATGAAACAAAACGCTCAACTTGTCTCTATAAGAAACAGAGAACACACCTAGTTCATTTATGAATCCATACATTTTAAGACATTCATAAAATACCTTTCAATTACAATACAAAGCCAAAACGCCGAGTGAAAAATAGAGTAGCTTAACCACAGCATTTTGTTTTTATAATAATCCTTGTGGCGTGTCATTGCGGCGCTTGTGGCGCTTCAGACTCAAGTTCTGGTTGCCGAGTCATCAGGGTGTGGGTTCGATTCCCGGTCATGACACTTGTGTCCTTGAGCAAGACACTTAACTATAATTGCTTCTCATCACCCAGGGGTAAATGAGTACCTGTGAGGGCAGAGATGGTTCTTGTGATTAATTTAGCTTAGTGCGCTACATACTTGGCAGCACAGGCTGTATACTCCCCAGGGAGCTAAAATGGTATAAGGAATGAAATATATAGCCCAGTGACCAGGGGTAATAATGTTTGAAGCGCAATTATCATTCTTAGGAATTGCACTATATAAGAGTCGATATTGATATTATTATTATTATTATTGTATGCATAGAGGTTTAAGTAAACACAAGCACAGGTTCTTTTCTCATCAATGAAAAATGCTCAGCTGATCATGGAAACTAACGCTTCCATACGCATTGATTTTTTTACCCCAATAAACTCTTATAGAATTTGTAACACAGATTTAAATTGTTATCATGTTGTTTTGGATAAGCAAAAACCAGCAGCTACAATGGATATTTGAAACCAGGGCTCACCCTTAACACTAGCATGGCATACATTGTCTCGTAAAAACTGCTATACGTGCTAGTAAACTCCACTTCTCAACTTGTTCTGTGGGCTACTAAAAACTGTGTAACCTACTTGTTTATAATGCTCATATTTCTTCTTTTTCAAGTGTGAATAATATTAATTGAAAATACAATGTATACTAATGTAACTTCATTTGACCATTAAACTGGTTGTGATTGCCACAGTTAACACATCAGAAAGATACACTTAGGACAATACATATTCGAAATCTGGGCTGCTAAAACTTCCTGGGAGCAAGTGAAATGCACAGTTTACTAGATGGCTACTTTACAAAAAGCTTAAGCGCAAGGCCCTGAAACACACATTTTTTTCCTTGCTGGTCTACAAGTAAATCTGTCCAGTTCATCAAAAATGTACAGGCGGACTTGGCAAAACTAAACATTTTCATTTGGGGGGGGGCATGGTAGGGGAAAGACATAATTTGGAGAGGCTTTTAATGTATAATTCAATTCAATTCAATTCAATGCACATTTATTTTTCATGCTGACAATGACAATTAAACATACAGTTAAAACAAATAACAATGAGTATAATTATGAAAAGATGGATGCCACATAATTCAACAATAAAATGTATAGAAATTTCAAAGATAATATCGAGTGTAATTAACATGCTAGCCAACATGCAGGGAAAAAAGTTAAGCATACTGCTTTTGTACGTTTCCCTGTGACAGACAAGGACTTGGACACGACAAGGACAAAAATAACAATGACAATGACCATTCATTTATGCATTTTTTCAATTTAGTTTGTGTTGGTGGAGGTTCAAGGGGGGGGTACTTACTTGAAATCATCTAAGGCTGCTTGGTAGATGACATAGTACCCACGCTGATCCTGAACGTGTACTCTACCTTCATCAACTGAGTAGAAATCATCATGGTTCTCAACTTCAGAGAACTCCATGAAGTCAGACTCACTAATTCTGAAAAACAAAAATAGTAATTTTTTTTAAAGGCAACATAAATTCATAATTCACATTGATACACAGTTATTCTGAGCCCAATTTCATAGAGCTGCTTAAGCAGAAAACTTTGCTGAACATTTTCTGCTAAGCAAAAATAAGTAGGATACCAGTTCAAGACTGTACACATGACATGGTATTTTGGCTTGTTATCTTAGACTCGGGTAAGCAAAAATGTTTTGTGCTTGGCAGCTCTTTGTGCTTAAGCAGCTCTGTGAAATTGGACCCTGGTGCTGTTAGTACACATGGTTCAGTAAATGTAATAGTTTGGAGAAATCAGTACACAAGCCTAATCTGGGATGAGATTTGACGAATGTGAAAATTCATGAAAGTAGTAGCGTGCAGGGCCTCAGTTCCTACATTTTCTCGACCCGGAACCTCACAGACATTAACATTCTGGCGGTTTAAATACTGTGTGTGTCACCAGAAGTACAAAACTACAGGTTTATACAAAACACGGGCTCGGCCTTTCTCTTTTTGGTGACTGCTTTCCCATTTTTCAAGAACTTTGAAGGCTCTGTAAGATTTTGAGAAAACCCTCCAACAAGGAAAAAGTCCTGAATAATCACATGCCTGCTCAAAGGTATTTATACAGGATTGGCAGAGCTGACAAAATAGTCGCAGACAGTGTCCATGTGAAATAACAAACCTGTCAAAATTCGGGCTTAATCCGTTGTGTGAGTTAGAAGAAAATCGTGAAAAACCATGCAGTTTTCAGCATGTAAACACATTGTCCTTAATTTTGGTTGCAACAACCGAAATCAGCTGTTGCCTTTTCGTTTAGGCTTTCAGATACAGTTATCTCGGATATGACTTCATTTCAGAGGGAAATGTTTCACATAAAAAAAGTGGTTCAAGTATGAACTTCATAATCAGTAAGCTTTCAGACTAAAATTAAACAATGATGTTTTTTATCCTTACCAATCCCGTACAATACCTTTAACTGAAATTTCTTTGTTTATTTGCATTTTTAGCTGCATATTGGGAGGGGGTATTTATATTTTTACATATTTCAAACTATTTTTCAAAATTTGTATATTTTTGTATGTATTGTGGTATGCCTGAATAAGTATTATTATTATTATTCGTATAATACAAGGCTCTAATTCTCCTGCAGCAGTTCTCTCATGAGTGGACTTGGACTACAAAATGATATCAGGCCCATGAACCGGTTTTCCATCAACACAGAAGACCTGCTTGAGGCACTTGAGCAGTTTGCCACATGATCTCAGTAGGTATACTTACTTGAATTCAGCCGGTGTATAGTGAAGGTAACCATGACTGCCAAGACCACCACCTCCTCCAAGACCACCATCGTTAAGTCCTTGCTTATGATTCTGCTTACTGCTTTGAATTAACAAAAATAAAATTATATGACCTGTGGCTTTTTAAAAATTTCGGCTCAGGCTCCAGGCTCTGTTTGACGTTGGAAATACCGGGCAGAATGTACACTGCTCAAAAATTGATGACGGAACCCAAGCTTGAGCCGGTGCACAAGCCAAGGTTTTGAAAAAGCCCTTGATAGAAGAAACATCAGCCGATACACAATTTTAACAAAGGGTGGACAAAGACACCTATATGCCCCTCCGAGTAACACCATGACCCAATGCCTGATTTTCTTAAAGCTATTTTGGGTTGAACAAATTGACTAGAGTGGGACTTCAACCTGCAACCTCCGGATTAACGTGCCGGAACTCTACCATCTGAGCTATCACTTGGAGGGGTATACAGGTGTCTTTGTCCACCCTTTATTAAAATTGTGTATCGGCTGGTGTTTTTTCTATCAAGGGCCCTTTCCAAACCTCATTGGCGGTCACCCTATTTTGTCAGTATATTTTTAAAGCTTTTTTAAGCTTTCAAGGTTGTCACTTTTATATTTTACTATATCTCATGTGTTCACTTGAAAACTACATGTACATGTACATCTTTTATGGACCTTATGCATTGACATTATCACGCCGCCATCTTAGAGGTAAAACGATGATGAAACAATTCCTTTTATCACCTTAGGGATAAATGGCCTTATAAACAGCGTGATACTAATCTGGTCAACGATTAACGTTATACTTGGGTCTGGTGTACCCGTTTTCAGGGTCTGGTGTACCCGTTTTTTTTAGGTCTGGTGTACCCGCTTTTTGAGGTCTGGTGTACCCGTTTTGGGGATCTGGTGTACCCCCTTTTTAGGGTCTGGTGAACTCGCTTTTTGGGTCTGGTATACCCGCCGTTTTTTGTTCAGTGTCCGGTTTGCCAAAACATTTGGTATCCCGCACAAAATAAAAACTGTTGATTTTGACTGTGGCATTAATTCACAACATATTGTTATTGGAGTCAGTGTATAATGGAAAACGCAAATATTGTACACGCGGTGCCCATAATGAGCCAATGAGCGACCTTCTTTTGACCTCTAGCCGAGGGCGCTCTACTCAAATGATGTAATGTGCATAAGGTCCGTTCTAATGGATTTAGTGGGTCAATACCTGACACGCTTCTGTTGTTTTCCTTCTAGGGATAGCCCACCGTCATTGATTGTCAGCGATCGTTCCACAGATCGGAAGTAGTTCAAAACACTCAAACACTGATGGGAAGTAAAAGAAGTTTGACTCAAAGATTAAAATACAATTTACATGTAATGTAAATCATGATTAATAAATACCTTGGTTTATGCACTCTGAATGGTCGAAGACTGGTCACGTGAAATAGCGAGTAAATGGCCCCTAAACAAGCACGTTGTGTAAACGGTTCTGTATGCACTGTGCTTGTCGTGCAGGAACTATCAAATCAACTGTTTTCTTTGAGCGATTTGTTTTTCTGTTTTTGGGAAGGATAGATCGTGCTGCATGCACGCGCATACCAATTGTATGCATGAACTCGCGAACGATGTATCAATTTAAGGTAGCTGGTACATTCGTGAAACCAACATAATGCAAAGCGAAAATCGAACACCAACCTAGTATTTATGAATAGCCTAAGGAATGGCCCTTGAACATGAACAGAACAATTCTAAAAATGTTGGCGAAAGAAAAATCACACATTCTGATGACTTTTACTGGTTGTTTCTGTTAGGGATTTATTAATGGCAATAACAGCGTGAGGTGCCGGTCTTCACTGCTCCTCACACTGTTATTGGCTAATTAAAGTCCATTCTAGGTTAGTTGCATAACCAAAATTATGAAGAATGCTCATGGCTAGTTTAACAACTCACTGTAATAACAATAATAATAATAATAAAGACATTTGTAAAGCGCCTAATGCCAAAGCCTCTAAGCGCATAAAGAGAACAAGAAAATAATTATACAATAAGTGAAAGATAATTAAAGTAAGCAGATTACAAACAAGCAGCTTCAAACAATGAGTTTTTAACAGAGACTTAAAACAGTGTAAAGAACTAGCCTGGCGAATATGCACAGGAAGACTATTCCAAAGAAATGGGGCAGCATAAGAAAATGATCTTTGACCATAAAAAATGGAAAAAAAATGGAAAAAGCTCTAGTAGTTGTTGATGAACATAAAGTCCGAGTAGGGGAATAATGGTGAACAAGTTCAGATAAATAAGCAGGAGATTGACATGTTTGAGCTTTGAAAGTTAACAAAAGAATTTTGTAAATTGTACGAAACTTAACTGGGAGCCAATGCAATTTCATTAGTACTGGTGTAATATGGTGAGAACGATGCAAGCAAGAAACGAGGTGAGCAGCAGTGTTTTGTACACGTTGAATTTTAGCGAGATCTTTATCAGGGAGTCCATACAGAAGAGAATTGCTGGAATCAAGTCTTATTGTGACGAAAGCATGAGCAAGACGAAGAGTAGTAGCTTCATCCAGGTAGCGGCGAATCTGTGCTATTTTTCTGAAGCCATGAGAGCTGCTTTGCAAACATTATCAACATGTCTACTCTGAAAGTCGTTTATTCTGAGATGCCTAAGAGGAAGATATGTGTATGACAGATTTCAACACTGTGGCCTGTCGTGGCCAAGCGATTTAGGGCATCGGACTCGAAGTTCAGTTGGTTAAGTCATCAGGGTGTGGGTTCCAATCCCGGTCATGACACTTGTGTCCTTGAGCAAGACACTTGACTAGAATTGCTTCTCTTCACCCAGGGGTAAAATGAGTACCTGTGAGGGCAGAGATGGTTCTTGTGATTGAATTAGCTTAGTGCGTTACATGTACATACTTGGCAGCACAGGCTGTATACTCCCAAGGGAGCTGAGGAACAATGAGATGGTTCGAGGAACGAAATAAACAACCCAGTGACCAGGGGTAATAATGTTGGGTAACGGATATGAGCGCTATATAAGAAGCCACTTTATTATCAATCAATCAATCAATCAATCGTTAAATTTATAAGGCGCCAATCCAACAGTCATTGCTCATAGCGCCGTACAGTAGGCTTTCGAAAATAGGTGAGATTTAAGCAAAGTTTTGAAATTGGCTAATGAAGTAGATTGCTTGATGTTCTGAGGAAGATGATTCCACATCCTTGAGTATTATAACTATTATTAGTATTAATTTAGTTACTCACTGTTCTCTGCAAGTCTCTGATTCTAAGATGTCTCAGATGAAGGTAAGACAGATAACCTCCTTGGATCATCGAAGGGTCTTGTTGACTGCTGTCATCATCTTCAAGACCCAGCATTTGCATCGCATTGGTGTATGTATACTCATCTTCTTCATCTTTCTTACGACGTCTTGAAGAAGCGAGGGCACTACTGGCCCTGGAGCCAGTACCAAGGGTGACGTTGTCGGTATCTTTCTCGTCAAAGTCAGTGACAGCAATGTCATCTTCTGCACTGGAACTGTTTAGAGGAAGAAATAAGGACTTTTTAAAAAATGATGAGAAGCTACCCTATAGTTGTCCTGGGTTTCAGATTGCTGTTTGAAATTTTATTCATTAATTTATTTTGTGACACATCCAACAGCGCAATTAGTGCCAATAACAGGATGAATAGGAGACAATGAAGAAACATTCAGTTTAAGATGTGGAAGGAAAGGCCAAATGGGGAAAACCGATCTAAATAAGAGCTCCAATCTGAAGTGGGATTCGAACCGGGGTCCACAAAGGGTGAAAGGCATAGAAAGAAACCACTGAGCCAACCTCATCCTAACATTCTGTTGACAGTATTATTATTTTGTTAAAGAAGAGAAAAGTTCCACTATAAGACTTGTGGAAATGTCTCAATTTACATAAAGGCTTCCCACTGAAACCGTCTTATTTTTTAGTAATCAGCCAGGAACTGCATATCAAGTTAGGAATATGATGAGTACTTTGGGGCCTTTTCCAAACCTCGGCTTGAGGCTCCGACTCCAGCTTGGGCTCTGTCATCAATTCAGGAGCAGTGTACATTCTGCACGGTGTCTCCAACATCAAACAGGAGCCCAGAGCTGGAGCCCAAGCCAGGGTTTTGGAAAAAGCCCCGTGATGGGACACTCACGTGTTGAACAGATCTGGACTGGAGTATATCTGACGCCAGATATTCTTGGTGTCCAGTGGCGTCCTGTGTGATGTTACCGACACCGACTGAACTGGGGGTGGGTCACGAACAGCAATGGCATGCTCCTTCAATGCGTCTTGAACCTTCTGCTCAAAACCAAAACAAAGTATTCTGCATGAGTATCTCTTGTACATTTTTATACATAACTAATAATGAGTGGAGAAAGTGGAATAATCAGGAAGGGGTGATCATTTTGGAAGGAACTGCCACTGTGTAACAGCGATGACATGGGTTCCTGATCTGCTTCTCGTTGTTATCATTGTATACACTGTAATTGTTTAGTGTTGTTTAACCCTTTCATGCACCATTTATTTTAGGGATAAATTGATCAAATGGACACATTAATTGTTTTCTCGGTTTTTTGGGCAAATGGTGACAAATCTGTGTGGCCATGCGTTCTTTATTTTTCGGTTTACAGTTATTTTTCTGAAGGGATTTAAACCGGTTCCTAGCTACCGGTTGCTAGCGATCGGTCGCTCATGTAATCCTCATGTAATCATACTTGTCTGTCCAGACCAATGTCGGTCTAGTCTTTTGTCTCTTTGGCCGTCTGTCTCGTCCTAGGGCAGATTTCTACAAGCTTCAACTAACTTAATCAGCCTCAATACTCCTCTTTCTACCATACTGTTTAAAATGACTCCATTCATTGCTTATTTTACTTTGTTCTTCATTTGTTACATTAGTTTTCTCTTGTATGAGAGTTCGGAAATAAATGCTTTCTTAAATTGAAAGTGGGGCGCCCGACAACAAACATGGAGGCGTTCTACATGTATACTGTTGAGAAAGAAAAGAAATGGCTAGGATGGCAGTCTTGGAATGAAGCCAAACCAGTGGCCAAAAACAAAACAAACTGGACAGAGAGTGCCTTGCTGCCTTATGCAGAGCTGCCAACATTTGCATCTTGCAATCAGGGCGATTTTGTACAACAATCAGGGAGATATTTAGAATTACATTCAACATAATAGGGAAAGTTTTTCCAAAATCAGGGAAATCTTCAAATTTGGTCATCCGAACATGAAGAGATTGGTTTTATTCTAAAGGAGAGTTGGCAGATCTGCTTAAGGGCCACTCAGCATGAAGAGGATAGGCGAGGTGAGGTGAATACTAGGAGGAATTTGACTTACAGTGATGTCACTGACTGAGAAGAACCTGCTTTGGGCTCTAAGAAGCTCATCTACGTTGTTAGCGTGATACAGACTTGTCATTGTCTTCTCCTGCAATGGATCTTTCTTAGCTCTGCAAAAACATTGAATAGATAATAATATTAATAATACTACTGGCTTCTTGTATAGCAGTATGAAATAATGAGTCAGTATGAAATAATGTTCCCATCATAATAATGGAACCTGGTTTCATTATTATTATAATTATTATGTGTTATTTTTACAGGGTAGCCCCATCAGTGTGCGAACATTGACCTCCCTGAGGGTCCTGGCGTACAAATATGTCACCATAGTTGCCTGTTCACCAGTAATATCTAACTAGACTTTTGATTTCTTACTTGATTTTGATGTACGGGAGCCAATTGGATTCCTTTATCAGTGCATGGTTTGATGTATCGGCTCCCCATGACTCGTTACCCATCTAAAACATAACATGAAAATTCACTCATTATAATTGGAAACTTAATAATAAAAAATGCATCCTTTACACTCTGTGTACAAAATGTACAACAAATTTATTTATCTGAAAGCAAGAGGCCCTAAAGAGAGTCTTTCAAACAATAAATAAGTATTAACAAATTCCCCTCAAAAAGGAACGGATCATTCAGCAGGGCACATTTCATAAAGCTGCTTAAGCACAAAAAGTAGCACAAAACATTTTTGTTAAAGATAAGGTTACCAGCAATATACCATCTCACATGTACCGTCTGTGACTGGTATCCTGCTGATTTTTTCTTAGCAGAAATCAATTAAGCAATATTTTCTGCTTAAGTGGCTCTATGTAAATAGTAGACTTTGAGTCCACAGAGGCGAGGAGGTTTCTGGAAACACTACAACGATCTGATCTATACAATACAGACAAGACATCAAAGATAGTTTATAAATAAAATATAGAATTGATTTGAACAAATCTTGCCTCTAGCTTGTCATATGTAGGCCATGTCTTCTGCTCCTCCTGCTTGGAAAACACCGTCTTAAATCGTCTGTTGACATGAGACAACAATTCCATCTCATCTGATGGACCATTTATTTTCTCCAGGTTCTGAATTGTTTGACAAAACATAAAAATTATAAAAAACACGCAAGTATTTAAAACTTTTGTTTGTTTTTGATTAATGCTCATACGCAGACATTTTAACAAACAAGTTTCCTTTATTTTTGCAGAAATCAATCCTTCAACTTCTCTAACTATGAGATAATTCCAACTTGACGTCACAAAGTGTCAAGTCAGCCATCTTTACAGGCAATGATAATCCGTTTTTGAACAACTATGCATTTTGTGTAAATACCGCGTGCAGCACGCGGGACTTCTATAAATCTTGCATGATTGGTCGGTGAACCACTTGGCAGCGAACCAAAATTAGAATCCTTGACGCAACTCAAATCCAAAACCAAAGCCAAAACCCAAGATGGCGTCTATCGGGAATTATCTAAGTACTTACAGTATGAACTCCATAGCAACCCATCAGAAATGACAGCAGAGGTGTGATTTGTTCAAAGTCTGTGATATGGCAGGGTACACCTAGAGTTTCTCCATTTGATGCTGGACCACCACCTGAAGTAAAAACAGTGTGTTTGTTATAGGAGTTCCATTAGGCTTGAAATGAATAACACTCCGCAGTGCCGCTAAAAATAGAAGCCAAGTACCCGGATCTCAGACAAACGTGTCAAATTTCACGAACATACGCGCGCATTCATGCCCGAGTTTTATGTTTACTTGCATGTACTGACTGTACTTCTAGTGCAGTTTGGAGCGTAGCTGATGCTGTGATCGCGTAAGTGGTGGAATGTTCATCTGATAGCCGGGTATTTTGAGCAAAAGTGACACTAATAGTGCAGAGTGCTATTCCTGAGACCATTACAGAAACAGAAATCTGCAGGGCCAAATTTCAACTTTTCTGAAAATGGTGCTTCGCAAATTTGTCTATTTAGCAAAAAATAGTAGGGTACCAGTCTCAAACAATATAAATTACATGGTATTTTGGCTGGTAACCTGTTTCTGCTGAGCAAGTTTTTGTAAGCAATTAACAGCTTTATGAAATTTGACCCTGGTCTGATATCGAGACTTTAAACTCCAAGACTGAGATTCAAAGACCAAGACCTTAAAAGCTTTATTCATAATTAACATAGTAACAAAATGAAAGCAAGTCAAAACCCACATGGTATATGTTATTAAAGATTGGTTATGATCCGCTCCATACACCGATGAGAAAAATTAGTAGCCAGCTATACCACCACAATGATTACATGAACAGATGAAGAGTAATGCCCTAAGAATCTGAACCCGGAAAACGCCGAGTACAAATAGTAGCTGTAAGGGATGAGAGTTGATGCCAACAAAAAAAGTCTGAAACTAGGACAAATTTTGAGGAGGTATGTTGAAATGATGGCATTTCCACCTTTTGGTAACTTCAAGAGTTATAAATTTCAATGAGCTTTTGGGAACAGTGATCTTCAGCATTAGGAAAGTAGATCAAAGAGTTTGATTTCGTTATATAAAGAAAACAACAGCTATTTTTGTTCACCAGGCAGACAAAAAAGAAGTCTGAACTCAGATAATTCAGTCTGAAATTTCTCATCGTTGATCTGTGTATTGAGGAAATTCATGCTCAGCCAGTTTGGCTGGATTACAGCTTCCACATTGGTCGGTCAGGGCTCTATTTTACAAAGAGCTAGAAGATTGATCTTAAAATGTGTACTAATCTTCATCGCTATGCTTAGCGTCACAATACCAATCACTATGGCGATGCTGACAACTCATCTTAAGATGAATCTTAGTGCTTTGTGAAATCCAGCACAGGTGCTGTTTGCCATACACTTTTGTCATATGGTATTGATTTGGGTTTTTTACGCATAACATTGTGGGTATACACAGCATACACAGATTGAAGATCGAGCAGGATTAAGCGCAGCGTTCTCCAGGATGTATTTCTATGGTACTGCAAAAAGTAATTGCCTCCATGTTAAAACAGACGTAATACATTAGTTGATAAAGTTATTTGTGTTGAATAGTTACATGTTTATTTAATTGCCATTTTCTAATCATTTAATATTTTCTTTCTGAGAAATGTTAAGCCTTACAGTGGAATGGCTAAGAGTTAAGTTATGAGCATTCTTTAAATAGTATTAACTATTTCCAGTGAACAAAAAAATATTGACTAGAACAGGATTTGAAACTGCAACCTCCAAGTTTAGGTGCCGGTGCTCTACCAACTGAACTATCAAAGCCCTATGTTGGTAGTCTCCCTATTTAGTCAATATCTTTGTTCAGGGACACAAGTCAAAATTCATACAATCGTACCCGGCCGTATAGCCAGGGATCACGCCTAATTGACAATAAAACCTGATAAGTGGTTATTAATATTTTAATGAGAAAATGACCATGTTGGAGCCAGTTGCACTAAATTGTATTAGCAGTGATCGAAAAAGATAACATAGTTCTGGCAAAGGAGTTGAACAACATCTTGAACATCAAAGTATCCAAAATGCAAACAACTTGATTCCACTATACGTTACAGCTTGACACTCACTGTGTGGAAATACTTCCCAGCAAACTTTGATCAAGATGCTGGTGTTCTAAAAAAAACATACCAAAGGTCACATTTTGTTACCATCACTAATTTTGCAATGGCAACAGCAGACATTGAAATAATTTTTGTCTCTCTTCACAAGTTTATTTCTGTCCATATCTTATCATTTCTATGCATGTAACTTGGATGCATAAACAGTAGTCTGTTTTGCTTTTAAAAAAATACCAAGTAATAAACCACAAGGGAAACTGACTGGGTTAATTTTAAAAATAATTTGGGTTGGACAATGAAAAATTGACTAGAGCAAAACTTGAATCTGTGACCTCTGGATTAACGTGCCGGCGCTCTACCAACTGAGCTATCTAGCCCTAATGTTGGCGGTCTCCCTATTTTGTCAATATCTTTGTTCAGGGGGTGCTGCCAGTCAGAAGCCATTCAACCTGTAACTGCCGTATAGACAGGAATCACACCCAAGTTTATGATACAACCTGGGTCAAAGATATTGACAAAATAGGGAGACCGCCAACATTAGGGCTAGATAGCTCAGTTGGTAGAGCACCGGCACGTTAATCTAGAGGTCGCAAGTTCATGTCCCGCTCCAGTCAATTTTTCGTTGTCCAACCCCAAATTAGTTTTAAAAATACCAGTACATGAATGCAATTTGTGCAAGTGGCTGAGTGTTAATAATCTACCTCCAGCAGAAGCGGCTGCTATACCCTGTGCAGTGTGAGGAACAGTGTTAGTGCCTGCAAGGTTAACTGAAGATGACATGATGGAGGAACATTCGCTTGTCATGTCCGATTCCGACTGCTCCAACAGCGGCGACTGCTGTCGGAACTGGTCGATCATGGACACCCTACCAGCTGTTGACTCTGTCAAAGACATCCGGCCGTCGAAAATGGACCAGCGACCCTTGCTCTGGATGACCTTGCCCTGGTCGGACATGGAGGAGCGAGCGGTGCCAGGTTGTGACCTTGCTGTCATAGTCATCATCGTGTCGTCCACCTCTTCCTGAGCGTCTTGTGTTTGTTGTTGTTTGGGGTCTGGTAAGGACTCGTGTTTGTGAGACACTGGAATCCACTCTAAGACCTAAGGATAGAAAGCAGTCAGATTCATTTAAAAAAGGGGAACATTACACTTTGGTTTTGGGTACTGTTACAGCCTCGCCACCATGGGCAGCGCGCCGTATGGATACCTCTCGTCACTAACCCCTGGAAGGGATGCACTGAAAATCAATGCTGATTGGCTACCAAAAGTGACTTCTCTGCACGCACGCTTGTTAAAAACTTTCGAGCGCTTGTAGAACGCATAGAACGATCGTGTCAAAATGCATGTATTTTGACGCAATTTATTTCAAATGAACCATGTTTTTTATAAGGTCACCCTAAACTGCATACAGTTAGACATATCACAAGTTCGAAATAGAATGAGAGGGGGTCAGTTGCTCTATGACTTGATGCGTCTTTTGACAGTGCGCTCTACATAGTCTCTAACACAGAATGGATCGACCACAAAACTAAATAAAATATCCAATATATAAGTCACACTTCCAGGGTTACGATCAAGCGAGGCATTCTGGGAAAGAAAAAATAAATGGCACGGCGAGATCATACACCACTGGGAACGAGGTTGGTACTGTTATAACTAGCGAAGAAACATATATATAACTGTAGGGGTATCAATCACAATAAATATTCATCTTATAAAATTGTTAATGGCCTCACGTTTCTACACTAATGACCCAATGTTTTGAGTCTTTATCAAAGGCTTTCTTGGCATCTGGTTATGCAGTACTGATGGCAACTAAATCAATCAGGAAATGGATTTTAAAGTCAGGGTATAAACAATGAATTTGAAGAAGAAACAACTCTTACTTTGAGATAAGCATGTATCTTCTTGACAGAGTGAAAATGACAGGTGAGCCAGCGAGTGTACGTCATGAGGTCATCTTCAGTAATCAGGTTGTGTGCCGATGCCTTGCCCATCAGGTAAGCCTCGTGGGCTACGGATAGACGGCGAGCCCTCGCTACAGTGTCAGAGTACTCTGCCATTATCTCTCTAAGATCATATCAATAATCATAAAAATTGACAAAGTTATTTTGGACATTTGGAATATTTATTATTAAAGATATCAAACTCATAACTTCTTGGGGCGTTCAGGTTTTTTGTAGTGGTATATTTTTCTTGCCTTTCACCTCAAGGACCCTGGTTCACCTCCCACTGAGGAGGTGCTATGTGGATTGGGTTTTTCAGTCCCAACCTGATTGTGTGGTTTTACCCTGGAACATTATCTTGGGTTTTCCTCCGACATCTAAAACTGAAACTTCCTTCTTTGTCTTCATTCCATGGAGCTCTTGGCTAGTAAAGTGATTAAGTTTGCTTTTCTGAGAATCCTTGGCTTCAAAAACAGAATTAATTAACAAATAACTAAATAAATTTTGTAAAAAGAAGCATTTCAACTTACGCAAGTCTTTTCTGGTAAGGCGAGTAGAGGGCTTCCAATGCACTGGTGTGTTCACAGAACCTTTTCCATCTCAACATATGCATATGTTTACATTGAACCAGCTGCTGTATACGATCAGTGAAATGCTGCAAAGAAAATATTAAACTTGGGTGTGATCCCTGGCAACAAGGCAGCTAACGGTTGTATGGCTTCTGACTGGCACCCCCGAACAAAGATATTGACAAAATAGGGAGATTGCCAACAAAGAGCTACATATCTTAGTTGGTAGAGTGCCGGCACGCTAATCTGGAGGTCATTGGTTCGAATCCCACTCTAGTCAGTTTTTCTTTGTTCAACCCCAAATCAAGAAAATGTTATATAACGAAATTGACATTTATCAGTGAGGACCACATAGCTCAGGTGGTAGAGCATCAGCAGGTAAATCTGGAGGTTGCGGGTTCGAATCCCGCTCCAGTCAAGTTTTCTTTGTTCACCCAAAATCGGTTTATAATGGACACACTCGGTTTCACTTGTGGTTCATTACTTTAAATGGGAATAGACTTTAGTACCGATGACATCACAGTTTGTTCACCACTTTGAAGGAGAATGGGAAACCAAATTTTGTCTCTGTTGTTTAGATGATCTTCCCATCAAGGGAATTTGGCAAACTCCCACAAGGGGATATAAACACCAAGCTGACAACAGCCAATCTCTCTCATACAAACATTGGTTAAACGTCTATGATTATGAAATCAGCGGTTAGCTTGGTAAGATTCGAACCTACAACCTTGTGATTGCAAGTCCTGCCGTCTATCCACTGGACCACGGTGACACAACTGTCGGAAATACAGTACCCAGTTACAGCACTTAAGCAATGCAGTAAACAAATCATTACATCATCAGTACAGGAGCTAGTCATCAATGAATAATCAACTGGTACCTGAATATTGGTATTTTACATCCTTTTCAGTAATTTTGTAATTATGTCAACAGGTGGCCCATATAATCTGTTATGGTCAGTTCTTTACAGCTCCTCTACGATTTTGTATATCAACAGGTGGTCAATATAATCCGTCATGGTCATTTCAAGACTCGACCCCCCCAACGAACCACCTGTTGACCACTAGATCTTGTTACATCTACTCTCCTTGTTGCCTCTCACACACCTACGGGCTAGGTTAAGCAGTTTTGTAGTAACCAGAGCTCTCTTTTACCCCATCCACTTGACAGTCTCAAACTTCCTCTACTAACAGCACGCCACTCTACTAGGCAGTCATGTACACAACATCAACATACTGTCATCATCCCCAAATCACACACGTCTCAACATCAGAGATCCTTCATATCATCCTGTGCAAGGCTTTGGAACTCACTATCTGCTTCTGTCATTGTAGCCCAATCAGCCCAGTCTTTCAAATCCAGGATTCATATTGTGCTTATAACATGCCCCCTGCTCACAATTTATGAACTCTAGCTGTAGTTTACTACTACTAAGTACTAGCTTCTTGTTCGCTTAAGTAGGGCAAAATAAAAAAATAAAAAATGTGCTACACAGTCGAGTTTAAATAATACTAGCTTTGATTTTTGTGCTTCTATCAATTCTATCTATTCGTTGAAGTGTCCACATTCCACTCCGTTCGTAACCCCGAAATATTGTACCCACAATCTACAGTAACAGGAGCAATTATAAGCAAAGCTTAATTCTCTGAAACTGATAGCGTATGTTGAGTCGCCGGTCGCGTTGACATGACATGACTGAAGTCGTTTGCGCTTCAACTTCCGTGCGCATGCCCTTTGTATGTCAATAAACAACCACTAGTTAACCATTGGTCCTTGCGCGAACTTGACCACAGTATCATCAACCCATCACACCCCAATACGGGCAATTTGCAATACAGTGCGCCCTCTACAGCTTGCCCAGAAGGGGCCTTTTTCCAAGTGCCTCACAGGTAAAGGCCGACAGGTTTTTACTTGTCTCGCAGCACCCAGCACATGACCCCGATTGTTTAAATTCATCTGCGGTTTGCCAAGCAACAAGGTTATATTTGTCTGTGTTTACGGCATAAGATGGTATTTTTTGTCAGGCTGGTGACTGTTTTTCACATTCATGTCAGCCATTTAAACATCCCAAACTATGCAGTCCTAAGTTGAGAATGTGATTATTTTTTAGTCGACCGCTTTTAGGGAAAATGGCCTCTCTTGGGTTTAACTAAGGTGCTTGTATTGGTTGCAAAGCATAGTTTCTGTTTCTAAACAGTATTTTGTTACCTTCAAATTAATCTGAGAACCAGTTGTATATAGTACATTAAATAGTATTTTGGCTAGTAACCAGTTTATGTTGAGCCTGATTGGTCAGCTGGGCCCAATTTCATAGAGCTGCTTAAGCAGAAAATATTGCTTAACAATTTTCTGCTAAGCAGAAATGAGCAGGATACCAGTCGAAAAATGTACATGTGACATGGTAGTTTGGCTGGTAACCTTATTCTGGTAAGCAACATTTTATTTTGCTTAGCTACTTTTTGTGCTTAAGCAGCTCTATGAAACTGGGCCTTGTTCATTGTATTTTCACATGCGTAATGATGAGGTTGTTGACTTGGTTAAGATGAGAATCTTGAGACCCACCTGATGCAGAATGAGGGGAAGACTTTCATCAGTGTATTCTCGTTGTAGACTTATCTCCATCTCTTCTTTCATAACATCAGCCTGGATGACCAGTGGCAGAGGTTCACATACCTAAACCATGACAAACGATAGAAAATGGTGTTTGAACCTGGACTTTAAAGGTCTAGTGCACCGGACTCAAGTTCTGGTGCTCTGCAGTGTGGATTTGGGTCCCAGTCTTGACACTTCCTGAAGCAAGACACGTAACTATTGCTGCTTCGTATTTCAGATTGGATGCAGAACACTTATCCTTAAGAGAAGGATTTGTTTCATTTCATTTATTAATTTGAAAGGTAAAAACACCACAATTACATTACAAAAATATACATCAAATACAAAAGGCAAGAGATATAAGAATATAAACAGCAGATTACACATCACATTCCAATGTCCAAAGACAATAGCAAACCTGAAGGATTACAAAAAGTGAACTTAATTACTGTATAGTTGTTTTCTAAATGCCATTATCAACCCCAAAAAACAATCCAAAAGCCATATCGCAAAAACAAAACAAAAAATGGTACGGTTGGCTGCAGATTGCGCCACAGTGCCTTGTAAACCCTTACAAGGTGCTATAATAAGGGGTCTCGTAATGGGAGACTTTTGAGATGACAGTGGGCGTCCCACTCAGCGGCCCTTTTCTACAATTGACAAGGACCAGTGAGTGGGACGCCTGCTATCGTCTCTCTTCTCAAAAGGTCTCCCATTCAAACATAGCATACCTGTTCTTAGAAATGTCAAGCATTTTGAGATGCTCGTGATAAAGTGCTAAATACAAAATTGTATTGTTACTATAACATACAATAAGCTTTAATTTTAGTCTTTTTTGACATTTTGCCATCAATCAAGGTGTAAAAAGATTGCCAGCTGAGTGATGGCTGCCCAAAGCCCTTTGTATTCACGTATCATGTGCATAACATGTACAAATTTGCATACATGTTCATGTTACATTCCAACTTCTAATAATACTCAATATTAACGAACCTCTAGAGCTCTCTTGATGACAAGTTCTCTTTGCTTGCGAAAGTGATCAATGTTTTTGGGTAAAGATCCAGAGCTGCAAACAAAAAGCAAATAATAAAAAAGTGTGATTTGTTCTAGTTTTCTTTCAAAAATATATAACCCTAGGCTAAACGATGCTAAAGAAATGAAACAAGCAACTGAAACAATCCACCCCTACCCTCACCACAACAAAGACAGAGCTGCCAACATTTGCATCAATCAGGGAGATTTTGTACAAAATCAGAGAATGTTTATAATTACATTCAACATAATAGGGACAAAGTTTCCACAATCAGGAAGATTTCGAAATTTGATCATCGGAAAAGGAAAGATTGGTTTATTTTCTTGGAACTTTCTGCAGATTCAGGGAAAGTTGGAAGCTCTCCAAAGAAACAAATGAAAACAAATCATCATCCAGTTTCTTTTTTAACGTCTACCCACAAATAAAAACAGAACTGATAGCCTCCTTGCATACAACGCCACAAGCTCAAACAGCCCCCTCACTGAGGTCAAGGGAAGACCCGTCATTGGCCAAGAGTTGTGCGTGGTGGATTCACATAGTGCTCATTTGCAATGTTTGACCTCAGCAATGGCAGTGTTTGCAAGGGGTATATTATGACCGTAGACAATATTAGAATCTCCCGGCATCTGGATGGTCAATACCCAGAGGCCGTCCGAGGACATCTTGGATCGTGTAACTGGGTCCATCCAGCAAGGGGCGTGTTTTGGCGACCATGACCGGAAACAAGTTTCTGACGTAAAATTCACTGACCGAAACAATTTCCGAGACCTCGCGAAAACAGGTCGGTAACCAGAAACAGTTCATGACGTAGGTACATGTCTTGAAAAATCATGTTCTTAAAATATACAGCCTTCAGTTTATTTTTAAGTAATGGAACTTAGTCTTTGAAATGTTATCACCATTATTTAATTGTTATGCTTGAAGGTATTTCATTTTTAAAAGAATTCCATTGACATTTTCCGATAGTTTTAGAGTCCGCCATCTTGAAACCAAGCATAACCGATCTAACAACTCGATTACGGTTTGGTCGGTACAGCCGCGTCACCGCGGTTCAACTGAACATGCGAAAACGCTCAACCGATGACCAAAGCTCAACCATGTTTCTGGTTGGGGTCGCCAAAACGCACTCAAGGTTGACGGGCTCTGAAATCAAGTTTCTAACCGATAACCATGGACGTAGCAGATCAGCGAGACAGACCCCAGATGTGTATGCAGTACAGTGAGTGAGTGAGTGAGTGACACATTAAACTAAAAACAGACACAGTGTGGTCTAGAATTCCCCAATTTTTAACCACCAAGAAGAGTACCCTGGTTTCTTAACAACAATAGTTCAGGATTGTTTTACCCTAATAAGGCCAGGGCCCAATTTCATAGAGCTGCTTAAGTAGAAAAAATTGCTTAACAACTTTCTGCTAAGCAAAAAATTAGCAGGATACCAGTCACAGATGGTACATGTGACATATCATTTTAGCTGGTAACCTCATTTTGCTGAGCAAAAAGAAGTTTATTCTTAGTTACTTCTTGTGCTTAAGCAGCTCTATGAAATTGGGCCAAGAGCCTGATCGGCAGCATATTGCGCCACAGCACCTTGTTTTCCATTACATGGTGCTATGTAAAGGACTTGGTCTCATTGACCTTTATCACACTGCCGCCATCTTGGTCATGTTCCCTTCATCCAATAATAGTAATGAATGCTAATATTCATTGTACAAAAAGGAACCAGACTATTTTTCCATTCAAGACTAAGTTTTTCTACATTGGTTTAAAGGGGAGAAAATCAAGATGGCCGCACCGTGATAAAGGTCTATACTTCAAAAACGTAGCTCCACAATACCTTGCAGGAAAATAATTAACGTTAAAGAGCCTTGAGTGTCACTGAGTGACGAATATGTGCGCTATATAAGAAGCCACTATTATTATTATAACTATTATTATATTATTTATGAGAGATAACCACCTACCTGGCTACTTTATGTATACCACCAATCATCTCATTCTCCTCAATATCATTCTGCAGATCTGTCAGTTCCCGTGCGAGCTCATCCTCCAAGTTGCGAATCTTTTCCGTACCACCAACTTGGTACAGCTCCATGGAAGACATCCTGACTGTAACAACGGCAGCTACCCAAGATTTTGCAGATTCTATGAATTATTGTTCCTCCTTCCTTGTAGAAAAAGTAAAAGAATCACTGAAAAAAGTACAAAGAAATATCAATATTTAACAAAAGCATATTAATATTAAAAACATTTTTTAATATTTAAAACTATTTGGAAGGTTTTGAGCGTAACTATTTTTTTAAAGAATCCATTTATTGAAAGTGATCAATAAATCGTTGTGTGCCTGGAAGAAGGACGTAACGAAATATTACCGGAGAAAGGGCGTAAGCAATTAATGTGCAAAATTGTGTTTCAAGACAACTGAGTGTGAAAGTTTGGTCGGTTTTCTGCCATTCATAAGTCATCATCATAAGAAGGTTAAATTCTGCATGGGAATGGGAAAACATCTCTTTGGGTAATTCTAGCAAAAAAATGGTACAGTAAAGCCACAATGCTTTTGTCAGGAGCCATTTTATTGCTTATGGCATTTTGTTACTGGAAAAAGTACTTTGTGTGCCTGGAAGTTCCGGGCACACGTCGAAATAGGGTGTGGGTAAAAGTGGGAACTACCTGATCAGCTAGAATGGTGTGGACTAAAACATTATTTAAATCAAATAAATTACAAGACTTTAAAGTTTGCATGGTTGAAAGACAATATTACAATATGTAAGAATTTTGACCTAAGTCCAGTGATGATTAAAGGGACACACCGGCTTCGTTGGGCTATTTGGGCTACAAAATAGACTAAAACATGACTCCACAGGTCTTCCAGGAGTGGAGAATAACAGTTTCTAAAAGAAAACATCAAATTTAGCTGTTTTGGAGCATTTTTCAAAAAAAACAAGGTCATGTGATGTATCCCAACCAAAAAGTGGTTCGGATAAATCACGTGATCTTCGGAGTAAGTTTTACTTCCAGCCGTATAAAAGTAATTTACCGGACCAAATTTTTATCTTTTTTTTCACAATTATTCATGAGTATTTGACAAAAAAGGCTAAGTATTCAGATTATGGATACAAGTTGTAAATAATGATGAAAAATCGAACGTAAGATTCGCATTCAGAGAGTCCGTGCAACGGAAGCGTATCTTGAGGGAACGAAAGCATGTCTTTAGGGATTGAAGGTGTATCTTGAGGGAACGAAAGCGTATCTCCAGGGAACGGATGCGAAGCGTATCTTGAGGGAACGAAAGCGTATCTTGAGGGAACGAGCGTACCAATGTGCAATGACTGCTCTATCATACTATGTTCCGATAACTTTATGTTCCGATAACCCCTTGTGATCTACATGCTAGGGTAAGGGTTAGGGTTAGGATTAGGAAAATTCATTAGGGGTGTCGTAAACATAGGGGTGTCAGACTGTTGTAACATAGGTGCGTAACCTTTTGTGCAACTTCAGCCATATCGGCCTGGTGACCAGATATGCCAAATTTTGTATAACTTTTAAGGAATCAAAATAAACATTAGAAGGAACCAAACTGACTATTCTTTGGTATAATTTATTTTAGTGCAAGAATTTTGCGGTTACACCATGTAGTTAAATCTCTCTTTTGAGTATGTGTAGTTCCAGAAAGGTCAAGCCCACCGGTTCCTTTCGGAACCACACAAGGAACCGATGGACTCAACCTTTCAGAACTGTACACATATTCAAAGAGAGATTAGATTACACACCTATATTCCGACACCCCTATGTCCCGACACCCCTATGTTCAGACACCCATATGTCCCATCCGACATTGTTCCGCCCCAACTTGACAATCGCCCCAACTATAGTTGGAAATGGTCCCAACTTGAGTGTTATAGTTTGGGCGCCCCCACTGTTAGTGTTGGGATCGCAGTATCGCAGTAAATACAGGGTACCATCGGAGCCAGACTCCCTGTCCCCCATCCCCACTGGCTATGTTCTGTTTGCAAAGTACGTTTTAGCATGGAGGTAGTGGATTGACTGATGGCGGATGGCCGGTGGCGTGGCCGGCTGGGCGGGGGTAGGGTAGTTTAATAATATGTGCGATGAAGTCCAGTTTTTCTTGAGTTTTGCCACGAAATCACAGCGTTTGTTTTCACGTACAGCCCCATTGAGAAATTGTCATTGTAAGTCAAGAAAACCTTTAGAAAATCAAAAATTACCGCAGGGGCTAAGAAACTGAACAAGGCAAATAGAACATGCTTATGTTAGGCCAAGGTTTGAAATAAAAAACCTTGATAAATTCTTCCATTTACGTCGATCGCTCTCGCAGTCCACGCACGATCGATCACAGTTATCACTTTCATGGAGGCTATCCTGAAGAGCTCTATGGGCGATCCCAACTATAGTTGGGGCGCCCCAACTGTAACACTCAAGTTGGGACCAGTCCCAACTATAGTTGGGACAATTGTCAAGTTGGGACATGTTCCGACACCCTCATGAGTTTTCCTAATCCTAACCCTAACCCTAGCATGTAGATCACAAGCTTGAAAAACAACTTTGTTTGAAGGATTGGTACTGATACTGGTTATGAACTTTATAATTAACCAGTGAGCTTTCAGATGGAAATATTTCTATGGAGGATTGGTACTTATTTATAATCACACATCAGTGAGCTTCCAACTTGAAACCAATTTATAACCTCTAACTTAATCTTTTGAAGATGAAATTTAACTGCTGGAAGAGAGAGTAGTTAGGACTCCAATAACAACATCTGTTTACACCTCCTACGCGTTTGTTTTGCTCACTTTGATAAAAGTGGAATCTCCTTCAATCAGCAGTGGCGTCATTCAACCAAGATGCGCTGTGTAGTGCTACTACTGCAAGGGGTGATCCGAACATAGGGTTGTCGGAACATACGTGACCCGCTCTGCAAAAAAGGCCTGTAAGTCGCGCTATGCAATTTCACGTAATGCGCTCTTCCATTTTTTGTAAAGCATTTTTTTCCATCCTTGATGTCTACTCTTTCATAATTTTAAATCAGGAAGGTTGATTTTGATCAATAAATATTTTTAAAAACTGTGTTTTGTGATAATGAAATACGTAGTTTGGTACGATCGATTCCCTTTGATGTTAAAAATTGCCGATATTTTCACCTCTGGCAATGCTCTTCCAGGAACCCCCCTACTATAAAATATAGTAATTAGTATGATAGATCAGTCAGCGCAAAACACAAGTCCAACCCAGTGACTTGAGTGTTTAGACTCTGCAACTACTATTTTATTAACACAGCAAAGAACTCGACAAGGAGACAAGGGCTAAGGAGACCTACTCTATAGTGTATGATCTATCAGAATTTCCGGCTGCCACTTTTTCATTTTCATTGTTACCAAAGCAAAATCTCATTTGAGTAAATAAGATACTAAATAAGATTCATAATGAATGACTAAGCTGCTTGTGGAACACAAAATTCGTGCCAAGACTCTCAAATCAGCCGCCGACAGATCATTTTCTTTAGTTGCACCAACATTATGGAACAATCTCCCACCTACACTCCATTCTGCAAAATCATTGAACGTTTTTAAGAAAAACTTGAAAACATACCTTTTCCCATATTGATTGTTTGCTGTTTGTATATTTTTCATATTGATTTGTATTGCTCTTGCTCCAGGTTGTTTCATCACAAACCGCTGTGAACTAGATGGAATGGCGGTATATAAAATTATGTTGTATGTATGTGTTATGTATGTATGTAAAAGCGGCGGCCAGATACAGAATTTTGTTTGATTTGTTTTATCACACTGACTGGACTTACGTTTAGGTAATCCATTAATTAGAGCAAGGATCAATTGGTTCATCCATCCATACTTAGTTAGAGAGCATGAATCTGCTCAGATTACAAAATTGTTTTAGACCCAGTAATACGGGCGCTGTACTCCTTTAAAAAAAATGTTGACATCTAGTACGACCCATACAACCGAAGATGTCAACACCAAAATTTAAGGAATAGCCAAGCCTCATATTACCGTGGGTCTCCTAATACGGTGGTAGCAGAAAATTCACTTTTTCCGTTGTCAAAACGTCATCAATAGACGCTTTTCATATAATTATGCTTAATCGATAGCCAATAACCCTTTACCGATCTGGTTAAAACAAAAAAAATGAAATGTAGCAGAAATGTTTTAAAATTAAATAATTTTGAAAAAAACGCTACTTTCCCAACTGAACGAATTTTCGCTGACCATGTCTGTCAAAAGTGCCATTATATCATTACAATTTTTACCTTAAATGTTGTTCTGTGTATTGAAATATCAGTGCCCAGATCTTGTTCCACGGTAAAAAAAAGATTGACATCGAAAGTACGTATTTTCACCTCAAAAACGTAAACCAATGTCTGCCGTCCAAATAAGGATAGAAAACTAAAAAGGCTAACAATTTCAGCACCTTTGCAAAGGGCGCCCTCAATATGTAAGTTTAACACACAAAGTAAAAAACTCGCTCAAATTACAGACATGCTTGCACAAGTACAATACCTGTAGCAGGCGAATGCACGCAATTTCCAAACTTGCGCAGTTATGTTTTAACTTGCACGGATTACTACTTTGCGCTTGAAATCTACGTCTTCGGATTGGTCCAAAATTGAGCGCAGGGGTGACTAAGGAAATTGTCGGTACTCGGTAATAAAAATGCCTAAAAGATCAAAAAATTTCCATCTGCTGGGGGAAGTTAAACATCTTAATCCCAGTATAGGTAAATATTTGAATATTATGTTTAGATTTAGTTCCTTTTATGTAGAGATAGTTCATTTAAAAAATTTATTTCTGATTACCACGATAATAGGAGGCTCACCTCCAGAATCACTCCGGGCGCATGCACACTTTTAGAGACTTCGTGGATGAATTTAATCAGACAAACGATGTATCATTTTTATGTCAAAGTGGAAAGTAATACTTCAACAATAATAATAACTGGACACTTTTTATAGGTTGCTGATTTTTTTAAACTCTAATCGAAAAACGTACTAACCCCCACGGTAACCCCCACCCATCCTACAGCGCCCCCGTTACTGGGTCTAGTTTTGTGTTATCATTTCATTCAAGACAATGGTATTTTTCTCTGTGAATTCTTCTTTCTATTGTCTTGATTTTTCCACTAAAGTTTTATCCTTTTCCATGTATTTTGAAGTTTATGTTGGCCCTCACCGTCAATGATGGGCCCTTGCAACGAGTCTATTGATCTCACTCTCTGTTTATCACGATTTTGATGCAGTGGAAATCATCATAACGGTTCTGTGTGGATGGGAAGTCTTAAATTTTAGCTCATGATATCTTCGTTACTTATCTTGCAACACACAAATTGATAACATGGTCAAATTTCTTGTATTTTCCTAAAAATATAATTAACCTCACCTCTCCGTTAGTTTATCATTCACATCATCAATTTATAGAAAGTTCCCGCAACTTGAAAGCTGAAGACAACACGAAGTGTTTATCAACGATAATGAATGGATCTGAACATGCGTAGTTGACGCTAGCAACCAGACTGGTACCCTGTCAACACCATGCGTACCTACGTGCATTAACGAGATAACTGTCTATTTCTGGCCATTTCAAAGTGAAATTTTGTTTGTCTTTTCACAGGCCAAAATTGGACCAAGGAGTTGTTGTTTTATTCCGCCTTCATGGAGTGCTCTTTGGACACCCATAATCAATGTTGTTTGTTGTTTTGTTAATGCACGGGCTCGGGACTTCTTAAAGAGCTCATCAAATAATACACACTTCCGTCTGAATTTTACCGAATATTCATTTAATTTCAAAGTGTTTTATTTTTTGTTTACATAATTTGGGGCAGAATACACTAAAGCAGAACCATAGCTAATTAAAATAATATTCCATGTATAAGCCACTTATAAAGTTTATTGTAACTCTCATAGCAACTACATATTTGTAATGGATCGATGTCAATGAGAACAATTGTGTTTGATTTGCAAACAAGGAAAATATATATTTTTGTTTTAAATTTTTAAATTTAATTGTTTCATATATTTTTTAAATCAAATAATTGTTTTATATAGGTCGGCAAAAGAGCCTGAGGTAGCATTTATAAGGAATCACTTCGTACAGAACAAATCTAAACGTTGATTTACAAATTCTGCCTTTTTTCATCGAAGTTTTTTTATTTGTTTACTTTTTATTATTTAAATAAATATAAGGGGAAGCTTGTCTCGTATGGCCCGTTTACATTAATTTATGTTGATCTTTACGTAGATAAACACTGATTTCTTCTGACTACGATGTCCTATAATTTTTATAAGAGGCCAAGTGCATCCAGATAAATAAATAAATTTAACATTTCACCCTCGGAATTTATTGAAACTGGAGCCCTACAATGTAGCTCATCAGTACAGTTTGTATTATTTCAGCAATTAACTTAATTATTAATTCAAAATGCGAGTCACTAGGTATCCACTGAAAGCAATCGGTTGTGTCTTATCTGCTCCAACGGGCTCAAATGATACGAGGTACATCTTGTCACCCTTGTCTAGTTCCAGCAGAAGCGAACCTCCTTGACTTGATATAGGAGAGCTCATCGCAGCCGGGCGGCCTTCGGGTTCCACCAGCGTTGTTTTAGTGCTATCCGCTGCCTCCTTGATCAGCCCGATCAACGTCTTTTTTGTTGTGCTTTGGGTGAACCGTTTGTCCTGGTGAAAAGTAAAATCGAAGGCGTAGACTGCTTTCAGGGGCGACGTGAAGACGCCAAGAGCAGCGTCAAAGTGGTTCTCGTCTGGTCTAGCGATGGTATCGTAACCACCTACGATCTCGCCGGCTGGTGCTGTTACTAGCACAGACGATGTTCTCGCTACCGAGAAGGCAACAGTGCGAAGGTATCGGAGGTTAGCATCACTGACGGGTGCAAGAGTGATCAGGAGAGAGATACAGATCAAGCTATGAAGAAACCCCATCATGTAATCTCTTTTGCACACAGCAACTGGTGCACGGACTGTTATGGATCAATAAAACACAATTATGGAAGTAACATTTAAAGGCACTGTACACGTTTGGTAATTACTCGAAATATATATTAGCATAAAAACTGACTTGGTAACGAGCAACAGAGAGCTGTTGATAGTATAAAACATTGTGAGAAACGACTCCCTCTGAAGTAAAGTAGTTTTTGAGAAAGAGGTAATTTCTCACTAAAATAATAAGACTTCTTGCAAGAAGCCTTTTATTCCTATCTGAAAGCACACAAGTTTGTACAACAAGGGTGTTTTTTCTTTCATCATTTTCTTGCAACTTCGATGACCAATTGAGCCCAAATGTTCACAGGCTTGTTATTTTATGCATATGTTGGGATACACCAAGTGAGAACACTGGTCTTCGACAATTTCCAAACGTGTTCAGTGCCTTTAAATAAAAAAAGTTGCTCCACGTGCGCCGCGATTCATCATTTTACAAATCGTATAATTTGGTCAGTGCCCGACAGCTTTCAAGAAGTCTATTACCATATCAGAAACAATACATGTTTGATGACAAATTTGACAAATATGTACATAAAGAATATGATTATAAAGTTCGAGTCACGCCATAAAATTTCAGATGAAAAAATGTGGGTGAAGCTTGAGGATAACGAGCGGTCCCGTAATGACTGGTTGTTCTGCTTCTGCTTCTGCTTCTGCTAACGGAGGAAAAACCAAAGGCATGACTGTGGTGCAGAGATGCTCTGGACCGGGCACGTCGACATACAGTTTGAGCCTCGAGTAAAATAGGCGGTTGAGAAACTGATTGGAATACGGGAGTACGTTTAGTTTACCTTTAAACGATATCACAAGGGCGTGTATTTTGTTCGACTTTGTTTCCACACACAACAGGAAAATAAGAAACAACAGACTGTTAGTCACGTTTAGAGAGTTATGTGTTTCAAATCCTTATTATTCGTCCTCGATGTGTTAGCAGATATAATATAGAGCACAGAGAAAATTTACAACTAATTTCACCCATGGTTCCTTTTCATCGAACACCGTGATATAGGTGATGCTCACGTTTGTGTCAAATCTTACCACTGGTAACAGTTCCGTGGTAGCGAATTTCCTCTCTTCGGCCAAAATCTCAAGCAAACCTCGAACCTTCGATGTCTTATGAGCGTCTAACTGAATTCAGTATGGCGACTTCACAGCTCAGCAGTTTTCTTGTTGAACATTGTGACGATGAAGATTAACAGACTGAAGAATGTTATGTAATGAGATTGTCCGTAGATCAATCGCAACAATTTCAATTATTTCACTGAGAAAGAAGTATATCCAGTAGGCCTAATGGTGCAAAACACGCATGGGCCCGGCTGGCTTGGTCACACACCCTATGAGCAGCCTGAAACACGTGGTGTAAATTTGTTTAACAATGATGAGTTTTCCCTCTTTTTAACTTTATTTTTCCAACATCGCATCTCGGTCTCTTAATTTCTAGTTTTTTATCTTTTTCTTGCAGTGCAGTCGAATTTTAACTTAAATCATGCAATTTCAAGTTTTTATCAGATTGGCTAATTGTTTAAGGGTATTTTGCTTAATTTAAATTCACTTATTTTTCATCAAGGCCAAACCAAGACACACACTAACCAAACAATATTTGAGTTGAACGGTGGAGATGGGCATGGGTTGGTTCAGGTACATACAGGGATTTTAAATCATTCAGAGCCATGAAAATCTTCCATTGACCATTTGTTGCGTTCATGTATAAATGCTACTCAATAAATATTAAAGATGCTAGGTCTAGGTCCAATGAACCGACTTTGACTCGAACATTTAGATTTAAATATCAACAGCCATTTGTATAGATTCGAGAAAATTATAAACTTTCATTCAGGGTATTGCACGAAAAATCTGCCAATGATAAGTGGTACCGTAGCATAGGCGTACGACCGGGTTGGGGGGGGGGGCAGGGGCCCTCCCAAATTTGGGCGAAACAGTAGGGAAAATTCGGGCAGAACAAGAAGGGAACAAATGGACATAAAAAGCAACAAGCGAAAAGTACAGTTTTAGTGCCGTGCCGAATCGTTACAGTAAAGAGAAAACCATTTTTCTGTATTTTTTCTAAATTCAAGTTTAGTTGTATTTATGTATTTAATACTGTTGTACTTTTAATTTATTTATTTATATATTTATATATATCTTTTCATTTCATGCAAAACTGTACTTTATTGTAATATTTTTGTTTATTGAAATTTCATTTTAGTTTAGTTTAATTTACTTTATATTTCTTTTGCATTTATAATGTATTCATTTATTTTTATTTCAAGCAAAACTCTACTTAATTGTATTTTATTGTTTACTGTATTGCATTTTTTTCAGTTTGCTTTAATTAATTTATTTATTACTGTTGTATTTTTCGTTTGTTTATTTGTTTTATTTCATGCAAAACTGCACTTTATTGTATAATGTATTTTTTTACTGCACGGTTATTTAATTTTAGTTGTTTAAATAGACTGTTAAGGCTATAGGCCGAATTATAATTTTTCTGATTTTTCAAAGGGCAACAAAAATCGGAAATCAGACTAAGTAGGAAGAATGTCATGCCTGTAAATATGTCATGTTGTGCATTGTCCGTGGCATAAATGCGTAAGTTGTTGTACGGTATGTTTTTCGTTTTGAAACAGCATCATTATTCTGTCAAAATTCGTTCAGAGACAAATTCTAACAACAAACATTTCTTTCGGCGTAAATTGGTCCATGCAAGTTTCATGGGTCACAATTTAATCTTCCTGAATAAAAGCGTTCTTACAATTCTAAAATAAAATTGGTTTAGAAAATAGGATAAAGAAAAAACAAATAAAGCCAATCGCTAAGTAAACAAACAATTAAAAAACAGTAACGCGAAGAAAAGAATAAAAGATGGCAAAATATTGAGCATCCCAGCCGCCGTGGTTTTCGGGTGGTATTATAGGATTCACAAGGATACATTCAAATAACTGGGCCCAATTTCATAGAGCTGCTTAAGCACGACAAGTAGCTAAGCACAACATAATTATGCTTACCAGAATAAGATAACAAGCCAAAATACCATTCCACAACTGTGACTGGTATCCTGCTTATTTTTGCTTAGCAGAAAACTGTTAAGCAATATTTGATGTTTAAACAGCTCCATGAAATTAGGTGCTGGATAGTAATTTGTTTTGGCTCTTTACTAAGAAAAAAAGCAAAGATATTGAGAACAAATATTACACTCCATAAGTCCATATTTCAAAATTTCAACCGAGGGCCAAAAATGATCATGGATGGTTTACCTTTTATAAAGATGGTTGTAAATAAACAAATTAAAAATTGCCCACCCGTAAAAAAAGTTACTACTTCACATGCTCCCATCTTGGTCCTAATCTTGTGTTTTTGATTTCGGTTTTCCATGGGTGGGATATGAGCTAAATTTTGTGTAAAGTAATATCATTCATTGATATTTTCTTGCATGTATCATCTTGTACAATTTATTTAGGTTTAATCGACCGTATTTTTGTCCGCGTGAGGGCGCTTTCAATGGCGAATTTCCTTACATCACAGGTACAGTTCAAAAACCTGTCTGGAAAAAAATTATGATTAGTGCTTTGAGACGCCCGTATATAAAGGCCCAAGCCACAGCCTAAGCCCAAGCCACAGCCTGAACATAAGCCACAGCCTAAGCCCAAGCCACAGCCTAACCCAAGCCACAGCCTAATCCCAAGCCACAGCCTAAGCCCAAGCCACAGCCTAACCCAAGCCACAGCCTAATCCCAAGCCACAGCCTAAGCCCAAGCCACAGCCTAACCCAAGCCACAGCCTAAGCCCAAGCCACAGCCTAATCCCAAGCCACAGCCTAATCCCAAGCCACAGCCACAGTACAAATCCCTTTTTGTATTCTTGACCTGGTTTAACTTACATGAACCATCATACCAGGTCTCCATTGTAAAGCAACTTTTTATTTATGATAAAATCAACATAAGAATGTTTGTACAGCTGAGGCTAATCCCTCCTGAACACTACTGATTTATAGCCGTTTCCTCCTGGTTGGATTAGTCTCAGTCACTCCTTTTCAGCTTACAGAAAAAAAAAACATGATTTAAGTAAAAATTGTCACCTGACATCCCAAAACTGTTGTTTCTGGTAAAAGGAAAATTAAAATATGGATACATGATTTTAGTTGAAATTCAGAATTAAAAGTTCCTGTTTAAAAAAACAACAAAAAACAAACAGTGTATAATAGTAAGATATTTTGTCATGTGTTGATGTTTACAAACATTTCTTCCATTTGTTGTTCTATTCATGATATGCAGCCATCATTTACAAAACATGCTTACAGCACGACTTGCCACAATTCATCTCTTTTGCACCATTTGGGTTTTTGAATTTTTGTGGGTTTTTTTTCCTCTCAACAAAGGTACTCTTTGTGGAAAATCTTTTGTAAAATACCATCAATTAGTACAACTCTAAACAAGGCATAATAGTTTCACTGATGTGTTATTTTCAAAAGAGGTCTTACTCTTCCTCATGGCTTCGGCAGTGGTTATGCCCAGAGTGCCGGCCGGAGTGCCGGATGTTGCAACCAACGCCAATAACAGTGGCCGTAGTCCCTTGATTCTGAAACGGCCTATACTTGATAGTAAGGTCTATCATAAGAGTCTACAGGCTCAGGCGCCGATTTCACAAAGAGCTAAGATTGATCTTAAAGAGGCGCTTTAATGTCAAAATCTATTTTGTGATGCACTCATTTTTCAATAGAAAGAGTCCTCATGTAAGTGTTTAAAATGTTAAAGTGGTGTAATTGCCATTCTATTCGATGCACTTCCAGTGCAAAATTTGTCAACATTCAAAATATCCTATGACATCATTCAGGAGAAAAATGGGTCTCTACATTTTTGAACAGGGATGTTTTGGTTCATTCGTGACTTTTTCAGAGCAAAAATTGAAACATGACGTCATTGGATTTCATCAACTAATTGAGTCCAAAGTTCAAATTCAAGGCTGTTTTGATTGAATATCATCGAAAGTCAGAAATGAACAAAAACATCCCCAAACAAAAATGTACAGACCCATTGATGTGTATCAATCTTAATTGCTAAGCAATTACAAATCACTAAGACAATATTGACAACTCATCTTAAGATGAATCTTAGTGCTTTGTGAAATCGAGCCCTGATCTTGTATTAAATTGACAGTAACCTGTTACAACGTCATAAGTAAGGCAGTTTTTAAGTAGGTCAGCAGTCTAGGTACAAGAAGGTGTCCCGAGTACAATCTTCACCATTAGTGAGTACAGACTCGGTGGTAGTCTAGTTTCAAGAAGTTGTTCTCAGTTGCAATCTTCATCACTACTGGGTACAGACTCTGGTAGTCTAGTTTCAAGAAGTTGCTTTTGGTTACAATCTCCACGATCAGTGGGTACAGACCCAGTAATAGTCTAGTTTGAAGAAGTTCTTCACATTCTCCTGTTGTTTTCAGTTGCAATCTTAATTATAAGTGGGTACAGACTCAGTTGTAGTCTAGTTTAAAGGTTGTTCTAAGCTGCAACCTTTACCATCGTGCAGTGGTAGTCTTGTTTCAAGAAGTTGTTTTTAGCTGCGACCTTCACCATCAAGCGGTGGTAGTCTAGTTTCAAGAATCTGTTCTTAGCTGCAACCTTCACCATCAGGCAGTGGTAGTCTTGTTTCAAGAAGTCGTTCTTAGCTGCAGCCTTCACCGTCAGAAAGTGATAGTCTTGTTTCAAGAAGTTGTTCTCAGTTGCCATCTTCCTCAGCAGCGGGTACAGACTCAGCGTCTACTTGAGATGTTGTATTCAAAGTAGACTGATGAGCAGCCGAGGTGTCAATCTTGAGCACCTCCCTAATGGCCATAGTTGCATAGCAACAACTGGAAAGGGTGAATTCCAACCTCAATGCACGTAGATGACCATCTGTGAGCAGGAAGTCAATCAAATATCGTGGGTTGGTGTCAAGAGCATCAAAATCATGAGACAGGAAAAACATGGTTAGATTGCCCAAGGAAGTTTTCATTAATTGCTGTGGTGTTAGTCTTTTCAAACGTAGCTGCCACATAAATAATGTGACAAAGAAATTTAGCAGGAAGGCATTGGAGGTCAAACTAAAGGTTAACCCTCCTACGCACAGATACCACAGGCGTCCACAAAGTACTTTACCATCTAGGCTAGTATTGGGTACATGGGTTTCTTCTGTTAGTACAGCTGGTATTATATGGAACCCCCATGGCTTGTGTGCAGTGGACTAAATCTCTACTGTCTCCTGTGGATTTTGTGAGGAAAGCCAGTTGGGCAGGAAAGAGTGCACCGGTAGTAATTTGCAGCTGAAAAAAACAAACAAAAAACAAACTCTGGAGTCTCTGTATAACCACTTGATCATCAAGCTTTCCTGATAAAGAGATGCTGGTAGGCCTAATCTCGCTGGTATTAAAAAAACACCTATCAAAATCCACCATTCATTGACTTCCTTCCTCTGTGCCCATCTACAGTTTTCCCCCTCAGTCAATTTGGCATCCACTGGACACTGTGCAAGAAGCAACTACCTTGGGGCTACGTGCAATGATAATCTTGGTGTCTTAACCCTGACTCTTGACCGGATGGAATGGTCAATATAAGGCTAACATGACATGCGGTGATTCAAGGAAGTCACTAACAACTATTAGTCTTTATTGATTGGTCACTTGTCCTGGGTCTTTCTTAAGAAGTTAAGGTCATGGCCAAACTTAAGATGGTAAGGCTCAGAGCCATTGATGACAGAAAGGTCTGGAACAAGATCTAATGATTTGAGATTACGCTTGAGATAGTCAATTCAATTTTTCTAAACTAATTGGAAATCTTCCGCAGATCTTTTATAATACAAAGACCGTCAATACTAAACACAAAGCAAGGACAACAGAAAATTATAAATACGAATTAATCTCTGCTTTTCATTGATGAAAAATCCAAGTCATACAGCTCCAGGTTTTTTTATTTTATTATAAGCCTCGCTGCAAAGAAAGCTGCTCTTTTATTCTCTTTTGTAGTGTGTAGTGGCTGAGTGGACTGGAGCATCAAAGTCAAGTGTTGAAGGCCGAGTCATCAGAAAGTGGGTTTGAATCCTGGTCCTGACATGTGCCCTTGGTCAAGGCACTTAACTATAATTGCTTCTCATCACCCGGGAGTAAATGGGTACCTGCGCCTGGGAGGGTCGAGGTTGTTGATGTGAATGACTAGTTAACTTGCCACGCGGTGCTGCATACTCCTAAGGAGTTGAGATGGTTTTTAGGAATGCCAAATGAACAGGGGTAGTAATAGTGTATAGTGCTTTGATACAATGTTTAAAAGCACCCAATTAATGCCTATTACTATTATTATTATGGCATGCAGCGCATGTAGGATAAATGTTCATTTAACCCTTGTGAAAAGTTTAATGTTCTTACATTCCAATTTGTTTGTCCAATTCGGTGGATTTTGAAGTTTGACCATACAGAGTCTAAAACTACCAGAAACTATGAGACTTCAGAAAACGTAGTGCTATTGAAAGGATACCACGTTGAAAAACACCCAGACTGAAATTAATGATCAATGAATTGTCACCCATTACTGACCTGTCTCAACTTGTGGTGGCAGTTTCCCTTCAAGTCTATCCAGATCACTTTGCACTAAAGGATACACGACATCATTGTATGGTATAAGGGACCTGTTATATAAGAACAAATAGCAATTCAAAGTAAACATCATTCAAATCTTGTCTGTTCAATAATTTCATGCAAATATTGTCAATGGCCTCACATTTTCGACCGTAGCAGAGTCTTCCTCAGAGGCTAAATGACAGCGCAACACACTCGTTTAGCCTTTGGGAAAGACTCTTGCATTTATACCACATGTCGTTTCGGTTGGATAAAGCAGTTTGCAACAGCAAATTCCCTTTTCAGAATTAGCTTTTAATCAGTATTTGAACAAAATTCTGAACGAGAAGCAAACCCGCTCACAACCCTCCCCCAATAAAAAGGCACAAACGAATGGTTCGACTACATAAAACAAACAAAAATCCCCCTGCCCCCACAACAAAAGTCTTGCTACACCACAACCCTGGCATAAAATTAAATACAAAGTTTCAACTTTCCAATGTAAAGAGAAGTCTATACAAAAATACAGCCTTAAGATAGAACACTTACCATGATACATTGTCTGGCCTGACTACTAGCTTCCTATAGGTCCCTGTTAAAGAATAATCCCTGTAACAAAAAAAACCCAATCAATTAAACAAATTAAATTGGGACCAATCTGAGTTAAACAAGTTTTCGTCTAGGCCTGTACATTTTTTGTTTTATTGCTCAAGTCCCAATCGCCAGGCATAAGAGAAGATGTATCACTTAGCTGCATTACAGCAAAGGTAACTTAATTTCCACCAATTTCCCACTTCAAACATTTATCGACGTTAATTACAAATTACTCAAACAAGCAACCTGTCTCATAACTCTCCTATAGTCGCTGTATTCTCCCCACCGACAGCCATGAGCAAGTTCGAGTGCGCACCATGGTTAACTAAAGGTTGACCATTTGCACTCGAACCCAGGCTGGTCGACCATAGGTTGACTGCTGTGGTCCACCATTTGGAACCAGCCTCAGGACCATTGTTTCTTCACTGGTCCCAATATCCTTGTTCTATGTTAAGTCGTGTAAACGGAGAGGGGAACCAGTGACACTGTAGCAAATAGACGGAAGGGATAGAAGCGCCTGCACGGATCGGTAAAAAGTAAACATTGCCGCCGCCGTGGACGTCGCCATGTTGAATGGTTGACTGGACTTCCGAATGAGTCGTTCGCGTTGAGTACGTCACTGCGCATGTGCGTTGCTAGTCTGTGGTCGACAGCGGGTCGACTGAATGTGCGCACTCGAACTTGCTCCATACCTTCCCACACTTAGCAATGCTTACTGTCTTCTAATAATTTACTAATCCTTATCATGAAAAATATGTCATCCTCAGGGCTTTATGCCGTCCAGATGGCTCACCCTTCCTTCCCCTTCCTTCCCATCCCTCACCCCCTCAATACATGTCAGCAGATGATTCAAACATCGGAGCATCATTCTCAGGAGCTACACTCTTCATTCTGGCTTCCTTACATAGGGTTGGGGGGCAATGCAACACAAAACGAGTGACTGACAATAAAACCAGTGAACCTTAAAGCCATTATACCCCCTTCCACTCCTCATAACCCCTTCAACTCCTCATAACCCCTCCTCCACTCCTTGTACCCCATTCAGCTCTATATACCCTGTCCACTCAATACCCCCTTCAACTCCTTATACCCCGTTCCACTCAATACACCCTTCCACTCCTTATACTCCATTCTACTCAATACCCCCTTCAACTCCTTATACTCCATTCTACTCAATACCCCTTCAACTCCTTATACCCTGTTCCACTCAATACCCCCTTCCAGTCATTATACCCCATTCCACTCAATACCCCCTTCAACTCCTTATACCCCGTTCCACTCAATACACCACACCCTTCCACTCCTTATACTCCATTCTACTCAATACCCCATTCAACTCCTTATACTCCATTCTACTCAATACCCCCTTCAACTCCTTATACCCTGTTCCACTCAATACCCCCATCCAGTCATTATACCCCATTCCACTCAATACCCCCTTCCACTCCTTATACCCCATTCCACTAATTACCCCTGTCCACTCTTTATACCCCATTCTACTCAATACCCCCGCCCACTCCTTATACCCCCGCCCACTCCTTATACACCATTCCACTCCTCATACACCCTTCCACTTCGTATAACCCCTTCCACTCCTTATACCCCTTCAATTCCTCATACCCCCCTTCCTCTCCTTACACCCACTTCCAAATCACCAACCCAACAGAAGCAAAACGATTAAAAGCCAGTCTCAATAGTCGATAAGGGTTTTCCACACTCTGAAAGGGAAGGGATGGGCAGTTTTTTCCCATGTCCAAAATAGACTTTGTCCCGTCTTGCCTCTGGCCATTCGCTGCATAATGAAGGGGAAAAAAAAGAACTAACACTCCCCTGGGATGGACTCGCTCACTGTATATATGACGAATGATTAAGAATCATATCCTCCTAACAGTAAGTCACCTACCTGACCCGATGCCTCATATTCTTAATGTCAAGGCCGTCTTTGTGCAGCAAGTCACCGTACCAGTCACCAACTGCAAAGGAAACAGGCCATGCCATCAAAAAAAGTGCTTACTATTTATACAATATCAAGAGTCACTTTGTAATCACTCAAGTTGTCATAAGCAATGAAGAAAACATGTTAAAAGTAAACAACGCAAAAATGAAACTAACCTAGTTCTTTTCAGAACTGAGAAGTCTCCCGAATTCCGAATATTCTACTCTGCGGCAGTAGAATATAAAGCAAGTTCTCAAAGAACAAAATCTGCCTAGCAAGTAGATATACACTTGGTGTTACCGCAAACCAAATATATATTGATACCTCACCATGCAATGCCTCAAATCCTATAACCTAAAAAATGTTCTCCAATTTAAAGACACTTAAAAGGTCTGTATACCCTTGGTAATTACTCATAAAATAAATGGAAATAAAAACTTACTTGGTAAGAAGTACAGCAGCTTCTAATAGTATAAAGCATTTTGAGAAACATTTCACTTTGAAACAATGTGGTTGTGGAAAAAGATACAAGTTTTTATCCAAACAAATTTGAATCTGAGAAGCGTTTCTGTCAGAAACGTTTCTCAGATTGTGTATTCCAATTGCAGAATATTCTTCCTGCGTGGACATTATGGCTCAAGATTTTCTGCAATAGCTCAAAAAACGCTACCACCTTTTGAAATTAAATTTCCACAGGTTAGTTTTATGGTATATATCTACAACTATATAGGATTGAAACAAACAGTGGGTTACAATTATTTAATGTATACCATCCCTTTAAAAACGAATTCTAAGTCGAAGTAGAAGTACATCTTCATTATCAAATCCATCATGCCATTTCTCTTACTGAATTCTAAACAATGCTCAAAACTCACCTTCTCCAGACTTTTTCAGGCATAATATTTGGTCCTTGTAAAAAAAGTAGGAACATTGTTTCGAGTACAAGGGCTGACCTGCATGTACACATGGTGTAGGCTCTTAAAGACTTTTCAGGCCTTAGTAATAACAACTTTTTCTGATTTTTCTGAGGGCAACAAAAATCGGCAAACAGACTTAAGTAGGAAGAATATCATGCCTGCTGTTTTGGGGGTTAGGGGCCGTTTATTTCCTTCTTGTTCTTTTTTGTGTGTTGATGATTCAATGTATTATTTGTTGTAAAGCATTGTAAAACCTTTTGCGTAAGAACACTATTCAAGTGCTTGGATATTTTTACATTATTACTGTACTGCGTCACTTTCCAGTGCAACATGTTTAGCACTGTCTATCATAACCCTACCCCCTCCCCCACCCGCCCTAAAACAAACACAATGAGCCTGGCTAAATTATCCTTGATGTTATCAGACACCGACAGTGAAACAACCTTGCATCAGGGGAGGGATTGCACACAACTTCATAGCTTTGGGTAAGGTTGTCTGTTACGCATGTGGTTTGTAAGTCTTAGTGACATAGCCTTGTCATGCCCATGTCTAGGAACAGTCTGCGTTTCTTCACTTTGTTGAATAAACTTTGGCATTTTGACAATGCTGTAGTTCAAATGGTTATACTTGCATTACGGGGATTGGTCTCAAAGTCGGACTCCGTTTCCACAGTTGTTTCAAAAAAGTCTTTGTTAAAATGTATTGCTATGACTAATTTGGGGTTTAACAAGAAAAAATTGACTAGAGCAGGACTTGAACCTGCAATCTCCTAAATAACATGCTGGCGCTCTACCAACTGAGCTATTTAGCCCTAATGTTGGCAGTCTCCCTATTTTGTCAATAACTTTGTTCAGGGGTGCCAGTCAGCAGCCATTCAACCTGTAACTGCCGTATAGCCAGGGATCACACCCAAGTTTACGATACAACCTGGGAAGCGGCAGGAGAGGGAACACCTTAAGGGGATGCGACTTTGTATTTCAAATATCAAGTTTATTACTTCAAACCGATTACTATAAACATAGATTGTAACTACTGACTCTTATGAACGACAAGCTGAGATGAAGATTTTGGACCTGTACCTCTTAAATATTAAAGGTTAAACAACAATATTGCAATAGTTATGACTGGCGGACATTGGATGTCTTAAAAATTACCTTGGGAGCAAGTTTAAAAAGTGATCCTTGAGAAAAGGCTTTGCGTGGTTAATCTTTAAGACACTAAACAAGACTGGCATGCAGCCTGCCTTTTACATCACAACTGACCCCCTCCATTAAAGCACAAGGGGTATGTAATTAGTACAGTCAGTTTCTGTAATTGGTGACTGTAACTGACCTTTGACATGTCAATCTACCCCCCCCCAGATAAGCAATAGTTGAGGTCTGAGTTCAAGAGTTCAGCTATGAAAGCAAGATCTAGCATCGACAAAGTCACAGGCAATGTAGATTACGTTAAATTTCAGCTGGTAACCTATTACACTAAGCAAGTTTTGGGAAAATCTTTGTGTTTAGCAACTTTATTGAATTTGTTCCAGATTACCGAGATCAGCAAATTCATGTATCTTTTGCCCCTCATTGTGCGGGGAAACAAAGCATTGCTTGCTAGGTGCATGCCTGTGAACGCTACTCAATGGAATGTGCGGGTAGATATTCACGTCAGGCATCCGACTGACTGCAAACAAAATTGAGGCCGCTCTGAAGTTGTTCTGGGCAAGATAAAACTGTCCACCGTAAGCCAGTTTAGACAAATTTGGTGGATATAAACATCATCCTACGTGAAGTGGTTAATGGTGGATGATCATCTGTCATGCAATTCTGTCTGTCTTGCTCGTCGTACACTTACCTTCATTCTTTGGGTACTCCATGGAGTAACCTGGTAGTGGCAACACGATGTCTTGTATGGTATAGCTATCCACGTTGCTGGCATCAAGAAATAATACTTTTGTGGCTTCAGAATCCTCCCCTGCAATTTATCAAAGATTGATCCTTTTATCTTAATTGATCTTGAATTAATTTTTAATTTTTTAATTTTTTTTAATGAGAGATCGCCTAACGTCACAAGGCTGGACGGCCACTTCAAGGTGAGGGCTACACTTAGATGATTTGGGCTGTCCACCCAAATCAACTGTCACCAGGTGCACATTACCACCCACTCCTGGGGTTGAAACAGTGTTACCCCCCTTCACAGTCCGTAAGGATGTAGGCATGGGTATCATTAAGTAGGAGCCTGGCTGGTAGAGCAGAATGCACTAACTTCCCAACTTTTTACGAAGCAATTATGGTTAAGTGCCTTGCTCAAAGGAACAAGTGTCATGACCAGGTTTCGAACCCAAACTTTGCTACTGACAACACCAGAGCATTGGTCTAGTGAACTAAACCGCTCAGCCACGACACACCACGAATACGGAGAACACGATAATTTGCAAGAACAATAAAGTACAGGAAAATGCCAATGCCTTATTTTCAACGGAAAGCAAAACTTAAATATTTCTTGTTTTAAGGGACTATTCAGAATAATCAATGTTTAAAAAGTGTGCTTTAAAAAAATTACAGGCTAAATAGCCTGTCGTCATTTATATTAAAGGGTGTGTACAACATTGGTAAGAATGAAAATATAAATGCTCACAGATTTGCACATAACTCACATGGTATAAAGATGGTCATGGTAGAAAACTTCCCTTGAAATAGTTTTGCTTGAAATGCCATAGTTTTTACGAAAGGAGTAACATAATAGTATTTATCCTGCAGGATAAGTTCCGATGTTTGAAAAAAAGTTAAAACACATAAGGGGTTTTTTCCACTGTTTTCTCATGACTCCGACAACCGATTTAGCTTAAACTTTCACAGGTTTGTTATTTCATGTATATGTTGGGTCACATCGAGTTTGGATACAGGTCTTTGGCAATTACACATGTTGTACACACCCTTTAAAAACCACAATTTGCAAACATAGCAATTACACAGAGGAGAAGTAAATGCCTTTAATTGCAGCAGATATTTTGATCAATGTTCTCCAAGCTCAGGAGTTTTCAATGGCTTCTCCTGGTATCCAGCAGACAACTTTGTAGTTGGAACACTTACTGCTTTTTTTTTAATTGATTACCAATACAATACTACGGCTTTAATATTTAATATTAATGTCAAAGATTCTCAGAAATGAAGAGTGAACCCAGCTGATCGAGTAATCTCTCATAATGTGTGGGATCATCACTTTCTTAATCCCACCATAGATGTAGAATAATCTAAGTGCACTTTAGAATAATCCCGCACTTCCTAAGGTTGTACCGCCTGATGCGGTGTCATTGTCAAGGAAGCATGTGCACTTTCTAAAACTCCTAGGAATTGAGAAATAATGAGACATCATAAATAATTTGCTGTTTGGGGACAGCGTAATGTGCTACATGGACCTCAAGGTTAAGAAATTAAAGGGATGGTACAGTTCAACATTCAGTCATTTACTGCAATTCAGGAAATATTAAACAGTCCACTGATATAAGTAATATATATTTTAGAAACCTCCAACTCAAGCATATCAGGGTAAATTTTTTACAATAATAATAAAACAATATTTAGTTTTATATAGCGCATGTATCAACCAATAAGGTACTTTATCAATAAGGTGCTCAAGGCGCTTAAACAAACAAAACATTTTAAGATGGATTTTGAAGTTTTTGAATTATAAGACTGATTTGTGTAGCACCTTACAAGGGTTTACAAGGTGCTGTGGCACATTCAGCAGCCACTGCCAGAAACACAGGGGCAAAGGCCTTCTCTTAGGAATAAGTAAAACTGGGTTCTTTTTCGTGCATGACACAACACACAGAACCTATGGCTTTACGTCCCATCCGAAAGGACGAAGCCACAATGGTTAAGTGCCTTGCTTAACGACACGAGTGTCAAGACCGTGACTCAAACCCAAACTCTGCTGATCAAAAACACCAGAGCTTGAGTCCAGTGCGCTTGACCACTCAGCCACGACAGACCAAAGTTTTAACTAGTTACATGTCTATTTCTTTTGTCTAAGCTTATTCAAATGACAACTTAAAAAAAAAGAAAAAGTAATAAACCACAAGGGAAACTGACTGGGAATTTTTTTTTACAAATTTTGGGTCAAACACAGAAAAATTGATTAGAGCGCAACTTGAACCTGCAAACCTCCGGATTAGGGCTAGATAACTCAGTTGATAGAGCACCAGCACGTTAATCTGGAGGTCGCAGGTTCAAGTCCTGCTCTACTCAATTTTTCTGCGTTCAACCCAAACATTTCCGAAAATACCTTAACGTTTTGTATGAATTGACTCCTCTGGGCTCGATTTCGCAAAGAGTCAAGGTTGATCATGAGTGCAAATCCATCTTAATTGCTAAGCAAAGTGTGATGTCACAATACAAATGACCATGGCAATATTGACAACTCATCTTTAAGATGAATCTTAGTGCTTTGTGAAATCCAGCCCTCAAGTTGTACTAGTAGCATTATTATATTGAGCTCAGCTGACGGCCCCCCTTAAGACATCAGTCATCGTTTACCTTTCACTTCCTCTGTTACGATGAGATCCCCCGGTATGACATTCAGCCCGTATTTCTGGATGCGCTTTGTTATCAGTGTATTCCATATGTAGCTCTGGTAGCTGTGCACGTACAGCAATCGGACATTTCTTGGAATCTACGCTCGGGGAAAATTGGATCATAATTAGAAGTTACAGGGTGTACAAAACATTGATAAGATTGAAAAAATTAAAGTTTACAGATTTGCACATAAGGACAAAAAACAAACAAACATGTTTAGCGTCCTCCCGTTTTAAAACAGGAAGGAGGAGGGCCTTTCCCCAAAAAACAAAATGGCTCCCGACACATTTTTCGAGACAACAACCAGGCTATTATCAAGATGGTTGCCAGCTTTTTTCATTGTCCTTTTTTCAGTGTGCTAGAGTCTTAAGTACGATCTTATGTAATTTTACATTAAAAAAATTTCATCAGGGATTGTTAAAAATGTATCATTTAAAAAAAAAAAAAATAAAAAAAAAACCAGGCGGCCTCTTAAAAGGAAGTGGGCGGGGACGCTAAACATTATTTTTTCCTAACTTACATGGTATAAAGATGGTTACGGTGGAAAAATGTCTTTGAATTTTTGTTGCTTAAAATGCAAAAACAATTAGTTTGTGTTTCAAGTCCAAAACCCAATGTTTAATAACAGTTTTATTCCCCCACTATTTTCTTGCGACTCTGCTTGACCGATTGAGGTTAAATTTTCACAGGTTTGTTATTTCATGTTTATGTTGGGTCACATTAAGTGTGGATACTGGTCTATGACAATTACCAATGTTGTCTGCATGCTTTTAACCCTAAAATGGGGTCCGCTGTCAGCACTCGCTGACATGTTTTTTTATTTCCATTGTCTTAACCACATCGTACGTACACACCAGTCAGTTCATATGCCATGATATCCTAGACGGGACCATGCCACACATCTGAGAGGGGAAGTCAACCGACAGGGGTCAGTGATTTGGTCAGGAGGTGGCAGGAAAAACTCTGCCAGCATCCTTTCAGTACAAAATTCAGTACGTCAATTATCAAAGGTAAATGTTACCAAATGATAAAACTTAATTATTTATACCAACGAATAAGCTCAAATGAACCCAGGCAATGTCTAGACATGTAAATAACACACTTAATTTTTTGTTTTAATCATTGAAAAGGTGCATTACAAATGCTCTTAACCTATGGAAAACTGCTTGTAAGCATGTGCTAACATCATAACACAGAAAGAGGTGCCACGTTAAAGGCACTGAACACGTTTGGAATTGTCAAAGTCCAGTGTTCTCACTTGGTGTATCAAACAAGCGCGAGTGGAAGACGGGAAAATATAGCATTTCTGCATCCCATATCCAATGAGGCTGACGGTCGAGTTGGAAATGGGATGCAGACGTGCAATATTTTTCCATATTCAACGAGCGCGCGTGTGATAATGAATTTTTATCTTCAAGCCAGCTTGGCGCATTGCTTTAAAGGCATCGTACACGTTTGGTTATTGGTAATTGTCAAAGACCAGTGTTCTCATTTGGTGTATCCCAACATATGCATCAAATAACAAGCCTGTGAAAATTTGGGCTCAATTGGTCATCGAAGTTGAAAGAAAATGATGAAAGAAAAAACACCCTTGTTGTACAAATTTGTGTGCTTTCAGATAGGAATAAAAACTTCTTGCAAGAAGTTTTTATTATTTTAGTGAAAAATTACCTCTTTCTCAAAAACTAAGTTACTTCAGAGGGAGTCATTTCCTACAATGTTTTATACTATCAACAGCTCTCCGTTGCTCATTACCAAGTAACTTTTTATGCTAATACTTGTTTTGAGTCATTACCAAACGTGTACGATACCTTTAAGCATGGGGTAGGTCTTAGCATGGTAAAGGGAAGTCACAAAAATGATAATTAAAAATGTCTATCACTTGCTTGGCATCCTGTGTTAACCAAGGACTACTCAGTTCCATGAACATGATCATTCACCAATTGATCCAATCAGCAGACTCGAACCCAACCAATGATAATACCATACCAGTAATTACACTTTCACCATAATCTAATCACATTTCCCCACAATGACTTCAATAGTGAAGCTAATACAAAAAGCTTTTATTTAATTTGATTTCCTTTAGGTTGGCTTTGAAAGTCCATTGTAACATGAGAAAGGCGTCATTGAACTGCACAATTGACGGCAGAAATGTAGTGTGCTCATTCTTCGGGGAGCTACCATGCAATTTTTTTTTAAAGTGGAATGGCAACAAAGCAGTGCATTTGAGTGCTTTCAAACACATGCCCTTTGCATAAAATTTTGCAAACAAGGCATCATATTTTCCATGTGCTGCATGCCGATTTGATTTCCACAAATATGGTCTAGTTACGTACTTCACATGAATATACAATTAATTTTAAATGATTGATCAGCTATGAATAATTTGTGCAAATTTGTTCAAATTCCCATTCATAAATACCATAGGGCGTTTTGGCAGCCCTATTGGTTGAAAGGTGATCACATGACCATGTTTACCTAGTATTAAACGGCTGATACAGCAAAGTTGGAACTGTTAAAGACCAGTTGGCTGAAGTGTGTTCGGCGTTCATAGCCATACACAAGTTGGCGTGCAAACTTAAGCGGGTGCTAATAACGCAAAACGCAATAAATACATATGGTACTAAACATGAAATCTATTTATTAGAACGCTCAAGTACGCACAACCGTTAAGTGTCGCATGCAATTTGACCTTTGGCAAATCAGCCTGTGGACAGGAACTGAATTTTTTTCAAAATGGCATGTTCAGTTACAGATTTTACGCTTGTTAGTAGCTAGAGTATTTATGAATGGAAATAAAAGAGTATTGACAATCTCCATTGAGATGCAGCTACTCAAGAGACCATTGCAGGGTCATGGCCTTGCGATAAAGGACCTCGCCTTCGGCTCTATCCTTTATCACACGGCCACGACCCTGTCGGTTTTAAACGGCCGTTTAAGACCTCGTCGCCACTCTTTTATTCCCTTATTTCGTCATGCATTTTCAACAGAATACAGCAAAGCCAACCTTACACATTGCAACGCCTGGAAGAAATTATTTCTGGTTTCATACAATCCCTTGAGTAGCTGCATCTCAATGGAGATTGTCTTGTGCTTGGGGAGGATATCCATGACTGACTTAGCGCTCTTCGTGTCCATCCACATCTGTCTCCATCTGTTGTCTTGTCTGTCTGTTGGGGGCCAGATACTTGGAATTAATCATTGGCCCTCTATTAATGTATTTATAAAACTCCAATTAGCCCTTTCATGCACCATTTATTTTAGTGATACATTGATAATACGGACACATTAATTGTTTACTCCTTTTTTTGCAAATGGCAACCCCCCCCCCCCCACACACAAAAAAAAAACCAAGTCACAATAGCACACTCAAGAGTCCTCTTTTCCATTCTGAAAACTGTGTGGCCGTGCGATCTTTATTTTTTGTTTTACAACTATTTTTCTGAAGGGATTTAAACCGGTTGCTAGCGACCGGTCGACGCATGAAAGAGTTAAACCCAGTGCTTCACAGCTCTGAGAAGATAAAAAGTACAGTTGTCCTGTGGCTGCTAAAGAGTAAACAATTCTAATGACAGTCTAAGCTGGGACGGCTCCATTAATAGTTTGACTGACATCAAAAACATGACAACTGTACAGTAGTTGAACACATGTTTTCACCAGGTACCGCTATGTGCACGCGGTCATAGTCTTAACTGACACATGGCGTACTTTTATCAAATCAATTTAAAGAGAAAGTACATCATCATTTTGGGGGGAAAGAGTAAATTCATTTCCAACCTCTAGTTTTCAATAAGGACACCATACAACCAAACTGTGAAAGTTCCATCAAGTTTAGCGGATATGCTTTTTTTTTTATGTACAGGAATTTTGTGAATGTTCAAAGTCGGCATATTTCTGCAGTGGTACTCACAATAATAACAGACAGTACTTTTGAGTGTCTTGAAATGCTATTTTCTTTCATATTTAGACAATATTTCAGACTAAAATACTTCTCTGAAGGATTGGTACAGGTAAGAACTTGATTATAAGTGATCATTCAGATTGAAATGGATAAATTTTGTTTTGCAATAATTACCACCCTTTTGTACTTCATCTTAAAGGCACTGAACACGTTTGGAAATTGTCAAAGACCAGTGTTCTCACTTGGTGTATCCCAACATATGCATCAAATAACAAGCCTGTGAAAATTTGGGCTAAATTGGTCATCGAAGTTGCAAGAAAATGTTGAAAGAAAAAACACCCTTGCTGTACAAATTTGTGTGCTTTCAGATAGGAATAAAAGGCTTCTTGCAAGAAGTCTTTTATTATTTTAGTGAGAAATTACCTCTTTCTCCAAAACTATGTTACTTCAGAGGGAGTCGTTTCTCACAATGTTTTATACTATCAACAGCTCTCCGTTGCTCGTTACCAAGTCAGTTTTTATGTTAATATATATTTTGAGTAATTACCAAACATGTACAGTGCCTTTAAATAATATCAACATTGAAAATTCACAATGAAGTATGCACACAAAATTTGATTTCATAGACTCAGCATACTCTGTGTGTTCGATACTACAAATAATAAATTTTGATCTTTTTCGATGCTTTTGTTTTGGCTTTTTAAGGTATTTGAAAAAGTAAGTTTTATTTTGTTTTCTTCCTGCATTTCAACTTGCTTTTTAATTTAGTTTGCTTCCATTTTTAACCTCTTGGCTGGCTCTCTGTACACTTTTAGTAACTTCTTAAAATGTCTTTTTACGTATTACTATTGCCTAGTTTTTATGGTTTAGATTGTGAGTCGCTTTGGCGTATTCTACATAGAGTGCCATATAAATCCCTTTTATTATTACTGTAAAAGAAACAACCCAAAATATTCCCAAGATTTCTCATTCTAATCTAGAAAACATATTTCTACGGATACTATTCAACTAATGTATGTCTTCAGACAGATCTTCTCGCTTCGGCTAACCTTCCTTGTAATGGTAAATAACCATTTGAAGGACCCTACACAATGTTTACACACAATGTACATTTATCTACACATCAGCGCTGTTTTACCCAAACAAACACCATTTATCACTCACTGCATGTATATGTAGATGTTTTGACACAGAAGTATTTGTCAGTCATTTGGTTCATTTAACGTAATAAATGGGTGACAGTGAAACGCATATCACCATGTCTAGTGATGGCCGAATGGTCATCAACACAAACCTACTTGTTCTGTGAAAAGATGGGTAGACTTATTGGGTTTTTAGATCATCTATTAACTTACATCCTTCCCTTGGTTTGAGAATCAGGTCCACAGCTTCTTCCCAGTTGCTATGAAGAATGGCTCTATCAAAAACAAAACAAAATAATCAAAAAGTCAACTTGGACCTTGTATTATATTCATGAAGGGGGAAATTCAATGAGTTAAAGTAAAAACTGAAGTTAAATTCAAAATTCTGAATGTTAGAACAACAAGACCAAGATTTAAAGTATGATCATAGATTGGTTTTGTCAATGTAATGCTGATTTATAGAAAACAATGATAAAGAAAGATACAATAAAAGTCATATGTGAAAATTTCAGCTGAATACAGTGTCTAGAAAACTTTCTTGCTAAGAAAACTGCAAAAAAACTGTCACCGTATTTTCACAAGAATGTCGAATCCATCCAGGTTTAGCGAGGTGAAAGCGGGTACCAACCGCATTTTTGGCAGCAGCATTTGCGAATGGACACGACCCCTCAGAAATCTGACAAAAAAGATTCATGCATGAATCGTTTCTCAGATTCCAATGATTTGGGGTGACAAATTCACCGAACCATATTACTTAAAAAGGGAATCCTTTCTCGAAATAGTGTATACACTATCAACAGCTGCAGTGCTTCTCACATATGATTTTTATGGTCATTAACTTTTGGAGTAGTTACCAATCTAAGACCCTACCTTTCAGGCAATAAAGGTCATGACCTGAATGACCTCCAGGAAATCAAGTATTTGGCTGTGTCTGAAATAGCGGCTGTGGCTGTTGCTAAGGGCAACCAATACTTCAATGCCTTCAAATGTGGTGATCCAGCCACAGATGTTCAGTCAAAACGGCCCAAGGTAAAGCGGGAAGGTATTAATGAGTGGCATATGCAGGAACAAACTCATTAGAGTTGGTAGAGCACCTGGAATGTGTTTCATCAGCAGTATCAGTGAAAAAATCCATTTGATCAATAAATGCTAGAGCTCAGTGAAAAAGATCTCCAACCCAAAGCCCGGCCAAAATAATAGGAAATTATTTCATTATTCAGATGATGGTAAGTATCCCCTTAAGGTGATCCCTCTGCTGCTGCTTCCCTGGTTGTATCGTAAGATTGGGTGTAATCCCTGGCTATATGGCAGTTACAGGCTATATGGCTTCTGACTGGCACCCCCAAACAAAGATATTGACAAAATAGGGAGACCGCCAACATAGGGCTAGATAGCTCAGTTGGTAGAGCGCCAGCATGTTAATCCGAAGGTGGCAGGTTAAAGTCCCACTCAAGTCAATTTTTCTTTGATCAGCCCAAAATTAAAAAAATATATATTATAAAAATCAGTTGTATATTTTTCAAAACATTAAGGGAAGTTCACCTGAACAAACAAACATCAAAAGTTGCTGCAATACCCCCAACAAAAGCTAAAAATAACCTCTTTTATTAGCTTCTATTATGCACTTGTGCAGCTACCGGATACGTTAAAAGATGAGTGAGGCTTAAACAAACGTCCCATCCAGTACTTTCTAAAGACATTTAATTGGTTAATTTGTTGTGCTTATAAACAATGCAAAGAAAAACAACCTATTTCATAAAGATACAAAGATAAACTCAGATCTTCAAAGCTATTTTTCTTCTTCTATTTGTCTGCCCTTTACAATTTCCTGACGCCTCTTTAACGCTTGGTTTCGGTCAATTTCCTGGAGCCATCATAAAGCCATTTAAAACGTTTGTCTACGTGTGCACCTGCTTTATGGACAAAAAAAAATACCTATGGTATTATATCCAGGCTGAAGATCAAGCACATTAGTGCCTGGTTAGACCTTTAAGTGTACAAATCGAGATTGTTTAAGCCCTTATTGTGAAAAAAAAACATCCCTGAATGATGAACTTAAGGCAAATTAAATTTTAAAAACATGTTTAGCGTCCTGCCTTTTTGAAAAAAGGAAGGAGGAGGGCCTTTTTTTTTCTTTTCTTTTTTTCAAAAATGGCCGCTTGACACATTTTTAAAGACTACCGGCCGGGCTATTTTGCAAAAAGGATGCCAGCTTGTTTAAAAATGGCCGCCACTTGGACTCAGGAAATGACATATTGGCTTCATATGGGCAAGATGCAACAGAAAATGCGACAATGAGACCAAAATAATGAGATCGTAAAAAAATTATTGTTTTTTTTCTTTGTTGTTTAAACAACAAAAAAAACACCAAAAAACAGGCGGCCTCTAAAAAGTAAGCGTGTGGGACGCTACATATGATTTATTTCGCCTTAAGGTACAAGGCACATTTTCTAACGAACAAGTTTATATAATGACAAGGCTGAGAGACATTGCTGACATAAAAAGTCTGAAACTAGGATCCAAATTTTAGGAAGAACATTGAAATTATGGCATTTCCACCTTTTAGTAACCCCTGAAGTTATAGAATTCAAGGAGCTTCTGGGAACACCACCTCAGTGGTTGAGAAGTAGATCAAAGAGCAGGATTTTTTTATCCGACGAAAATAACAGCAACCTCTTTCACCGAACAGACACATGAAGGTCTGAATTAAGATGGTCTGATATTTCTCATCCATGTTAGTTGTCTGTAAATTTTCTCCGGCTGAGGGTTTTGATGAATCTGACATTTCATTCCCAAAAGTGAAAATAAGGTAGGGCAAAATGACATTTTCATTTGCTGCGCCCTACTTTAACATGGAAATGGGTCTAAGGTTTCTGCACTGTATATTATGACTAAACATGGAGTCAGATAGACAGCCAAGCCTTTGGTCCATCATCACGCAATGTGTGGCACCTACAATCTACATTCTATACTTGTACAACTGCAGCTTATTAGAAAAGCATGTGTATTTTGCATCTCTCCAGTTCAGAAGTATTTTTGTCAAAGAGCTATCTGTAAAACTTTCCTGAATAAAGGAAACCTTTTTATTTTAAAGGGTGTGTATGTTTGGTAGTTACTCAAAAATTAATGGCAATAAAAAGTTACTTGGTAAGAAGTACAGCAGCTTCTGATAGTATAAAGCACTTTGAAAAACATTTCACTTTGAAGTGATGTGGTTATGGATCAATTTACCAGTTGTTCTCAAAAAAAAAGTTTAATCTGAGAAGCGTTTCTGTCAGAAACGTTTCTCAGACTGTGTATTCCACTTGTAGATTATTCTTCCTGCACGAACATAACCGCTCAAGATTTTCGGCAATATCTCAAAAACGCTACAACCTTTTGAAATGAAATTTTCACAGGTTAGTTTTAAGGTATATATCTACAACTATATAGGATTGAAACAAACAGTGGGTTTTAATTACCAAACGTTTACAATCCCTTTAAAAAAGAAATTTAACTATATTGTGAGACATTTTTCTTGCTACATTTTTCTTGAACACATTTTAATAAAATAAAAATAATAATAGTAATAATAATGTGTGTTTTTTTAAGTGCATGACTCCACCAATATGCTCATGGCGCTATAAATACAAAACAAGTAGGCCTACAAGACAACTAGAATATAAAATACAAGGATAAAGCAAAAACCAAGAAAACAACATTATGCAAATGCTAATCATTCAAAAGATAAGATAGTAGATTTTTCAAAAATTGAACAAAAGAAACCGATATTCTGAAATGTAATGGCGTTTAATTCCATAGACGCGGTGCAGCATGAGAAAAAGATTTGTCATCCCATGAACGATTAGAATTGCCGGAACGGAGTTTGCTACGAGGATTGTAAGGTTTAAGCGAATCATCAATATATGAAGGGGCACTGTTCCTGTGAGATTAAAAGGCAGGGTATACTTTTGGTAACTGTCACAGACCAGTATCCTCACTTGGCGTATTCCCAACATATCATATGCATCAAATAACAAACCTGTGCAAATTTGGGCTCAATTGGTCATCGAAGTTGCCAAAAAATAATGAAAGAAAAAAACACCCTTGTTGCATAGAATTGTACATTTTCAGATGCCTGAGTTTTCTCAAATTCAATTTTTTGTGTGAAAAAAAACCCTCTTTCTCTAAAACTACATTACTTCAAAGGGTGTCCTTTCTAACAATGTTTTATAAAATCAACAGCTCTCCAGTGCTCTTTACCAAGTAAGTTTACACGGTCATTGATTTTTGGAGTAATTACCAAAGGTATACCTCCCCTTAAACACAAAGAGCAACAGTTGTATCTAGTTCTGATACTTAACCACTACAGCACTAGTTGGTATGAACCTAATGCCACTTTTAAAAACTGTTTCCGCAATTTTGTTGACTTCCTGAACGTATTCTTTTGAAACGAGAACATGAGGAGAGGATTTTTCTGTCATCGGGTAACACTTTGACCCGGTCTACTTTGTCCATCATTTTTGTAAACCACTCCTTAAGTATGAGAAAACTATTGTAAGACAGTCTCGGCATTAGTGACTCACTGTCACATGTGCGTCTTACCTCCCTTCAAAGGTCTAGCTGTTTATGGTGAGTCATAGACTCATGTACATGTAGGGTATACCACAAATTCCATTAAGCCGCTAACAAACAATACAAAACTGATGAGAAAAAAAAGAAAACAAAATCCCATTTGATTTACTCGTTTCAAAAGGATACGTTCAGGAAGAAAACAAAATTGCGGAAATAGTTGAACTTTTTAGTCGAATTTCTTTTTTAAAGGGATTGTACACGTTTGGTAAATAAAACCCACTGTTTCAATCCTATATAGTTGTAGATATATACATAACAACAAAAAATCACATTTCCCATTTGATTTTCACTTGGCAAGTAACCTTGTTCAGTTAGTTGTATTATCACCTTAGAACCTCTGAGAATTTGGGATCTATTCAAAATGTTTTCTCCTTTTACAATTTTTTTTCTGACGACGTATATGTATGGAGATTCTTATGTACAAGTCATCTTCCGCCTGAGGCATTTTCAGGCGAGGAACATTCTCATGTTGATCAGAATCTTCAGCAAAACCGCAAATCATTGGATTCTATCAAGATTGGCACCTATGGCACAATAAGCATGTTAGAAAATCTATCAGCGATGGTCACTCAAGCGGAAGAGCTTGGGTAGCAAGCAATTACATTTTCCAGCTTTGTGCATCAGTGAGCAAGGAAGTGCTTTTTTCAAGGAACACAACACCAAAATCCTCACTAGCTTTTTGAAAACATACATCCACAATGTTTGAATTTCTCCACCTTGGCAATCCCTCTCATTGATTTCACACTCAAACCCATCAACAAATAAAAAAATGTGTCAGAAACCATTCTCAATAATTGTAAAGAATTGTTATCTTCTCCGTATGTCCACTGAGTCAAACACTCATCCCATCCAGGTCTTTATTCAACAGGTGGAAGACGATTGTTTACAGTGACACCTGTTGTAACATCCCAAACACATGCGTACCCACACACATAAAACCTAAGCGAGGGTCCTATTAACAAATATAGTTATGATCAACCCCTGGGGAAATTATAGGGAGGGGAGGGGGGAGGTGACTGGGGGTTATAAAGACAATTGGAGTCTGGCTTAATGGAATCCAGATGTGGAGTACGTCAATGGAAGACTCCCAACATTTGAGCCAGTAGCATGTCCCAGGGAAATGCATACAGGGGGTAAGCTTGTATGAGGTACATGTGACTTAAACATGTAAGGCTTGTTAGCATTTATCATCCGAACAATAAAACTATGTTGGATGAAAAAACAAAGGGAAAACCTCTTACATTGACCCTTAAAGGCACTGTACACATTTGGTAATTACTCAAAATATATATTAGAATAAAAACTGACTTGGTAACAAGCAACAGAGAGCTGTTGATAGTATAAAACATTGTGAGAAACGACTCCCTCTGAAGTAACGTAGTTTCTGAGAAAGAGGTAATTTCTCACTAAAATAATAAAAACTTCTTGGAAGAAGTTTTTATTCCTATCTGAAAGCACACAAATTTGTACAACAAGGGTGTTTTTTCTTTCATCATTTTCCTGCAACTTCGATGACCAATTGAGCACAAATTTTTACAGGTTTGTTATTTTATGCATATGTTGGGATACACCAAGTGAGAACACTGGTCTTTGACAATTACCAAACGTGTACGATGCCTTTAAGTTCACGTTTAGTTTTTGAGACAGTTTTGAGTTGGTCCGTTTGGTTCAATTTTAAGTTACGTCAGGGGGTGAGAGTCATTACTGACAAAAAGGTCTGAAACTAGGATCAAAATTTAAAGAGGAATGTTGAAATGTTGACATTTTCCACCTTTTGGTAACCCCTGGAGCTCTAGATTGCAAGGAGCGTCTGTGACCAGTGTTCTCAGTGCAAGAGAAGTAGATCAAAGAGCAGGATTTCTTAATACAAACATGAAGAAAACATTTGTTTTCACCATGTACACATAAAAAGGTCCGACTTCAGATAAAAGTCTCAAATTTCTCATCCCTGATATGGCCTCATCTCAAGTCAATTATTTAGTCTTGAGGGCAAAATGACCATTATTCAAGTTTCAATCCGAAATATTATCAAGTTTGCTGACAATTGCCAAAGACTAAAAAAAGTCTAAACTCATAGTCAAGTTCCAAATCCAAAATCTGAAAAGCTTGCAGTGCTTCAAGTCATCCAGTCCAGCATAGCCAACTTTGCAAGTTCAAGTATCACATCCTTGTAGAAACATATAGACCCATTGCACAACACGCAGCGTACTCACATGCGCCTATCCTGGGTGTCATTTTGGGTGTCAAAATTGTATACAAACATGCACAAAAGAGAGTTATGACACCCAAAATGACGCGCATTGTTCGGAGGCGCATTCCGGGTCTATAGAAATCAACAGATCCCCCTTGCATAACGCGAAACGCTACAGATACGCTGAGGTCACGCGCACGTTTTTACGCACAGAAAACTGCTATCGTCCAATGATCTGCCTCCTTTTTGAGAGTGTGACGTCATATGCAATGGGTCTATACAGAGAAAGACTGGAATCTGTGTACTCTTCATAGCATGCAAGAGATTCTAACACCAATCTCTACAGTTGCCCAATCTCTTTAATAATGCATAGGGGATTAGCACAGGAGGAAAGCCCCATAAGCTTGTATACATGCAGCTTTCCGATGCATCAAATACCTAGACAAGTTCATATATCAATAACTGGGTCTGATACAGCCTCCAGTAAATAGACCCCTGGGAGAAAAAAACACCCGAGGTTGCTAAGGCGGAAAAGCCTAATGAGGTATATAGACATTTATCATAAGCAGCCATCTTGTTTTACTTCCTGTCAACCAACGTCACTAAACTGAGGCTGATAGGGAAAGTAGTCTGAGCCCCTTTTTTTTTATAAATTGAGAATTCAAACTATCAGTGTCATTGTGTATACAGGGAATCAGATAAAGATGAGTGCAGTATTGTCAGGGTCTATTGTACACACCTATGCACTTAGCTCAGTGTTGTATCTAGAGTTGAATCAGTCAACAGACATTTCAAGATACATGTATTTGCTCAAAACTAATATGCAGTAATGAGTCATTGCCAACAAAAAAAATATAAAACTAGGATCCAAATTTTAGGAGGTATTTAGAAATGATGACATTTCTACATTTGAGTAACCCCTGGAGTTATAGAATTCAAGGAGCATCTGGGAACAGTATCCTCAGCTCTAGAGAAGTAGATCAAAGAGCAGGATTTCTCTATATAGGAAATATTTCCTTTGACAATTGCAGGTCTTGTCAGCTTTTGTCATAAGAAATTCCTTTGGGTGATGAAATGAGTAACTTTTGGCAACCTCTCCAACCACACATAAACTACAAAGGTTTGCCATCTTTTGGGACAGAAGCGGTAAAAAAACCTTGAGTGTGGAGCAGTAGTGACATAATGACTTACATGTACTGACTCGAATGGGAAAAAAAAGGTACAAAGTGACATACATGTACCAACTTGGTAAAGGTAAAAACTGACAAACATACATGTATATAAAATAAGATAAGTATTCAGTTGAAAACCCGATCCTTCTCACACGCTGGCCCATCACTATGGAATGAACTCCCTCCCAATCTCTGATGAGTCACTACCTATCTATACCAGCTTCAAAATTCATTTGAAAACTTCTTGTTGTGCTTAAAATTTTCATCTATTTAACTCATTGTAGGCCCACTTGCTTCTGCATCTCTCCTGCACCAGGAGTGTCTTTTTAGACAGACATGGCGCATTATAAATGGCCACTATTATTGTTTATTATTATTAAAAGAAAACCTCAAGTAATAAACCAAAAGGGAAACTGACTGAGTAAATTTTTAAATAAGCACCAGCACTGAGAGGATATTTTAGAACACTTTGAGGCCCTTAAAGGGAGGGTATAACCATTGTTAATTGCTCCAAAAATTAATGACAACAAAAACTTACTTGGTAAGAACCACTGCAGCTGTTGATAATGTATAACATTTTGAGAAACAATTTCCTTCCGAGGAATGTGGTTTTAGAGAAAGGGATTCAACAACAATTTTATTTGAGAATGAAACATTTCTCAGATTGTGTATTCCAATTATGGATTATTCTTCCTGCATGGATATAACCTCTCTAGATTTTCGGCGATATCTCAAAAACACTACCACCTTTTGAAAATGAAACTTTTCACAGGTTAGTTTTATTGTATAATCAACCTTCATATAGGATTAAAACAATTGAACGGTTCCAAAAACCAAAGGTATACTTTGCCTTAAAGGAAGACATCAAGAATGTATTCATTAATTCTTGTTTGGCTGTATCTGGCTTTAGAGGGGGGGGAGTGATACTAACCTGCCAACCAGATGAGTAGCTACTTGAGAGTTCCCAAAGCGTTGCATACCAAAGTAATTGATGAACCCCACATCTCTCATGGATATCATGGCATGATCAATCTGCTCTTGTGTCCCATCTACATCTCTGCACAAGAAACACATTTTGAAATATCCCGTCAGCATATGTGATTCCCCGACTCTGAACACTTTTAAGACTAAATTGAAAACTGACCTATTTAGTTCAACTTCATAAACGCTCTTTCTTTTATGCTTATTGCTATTGTTTATTTTTTTTACTTTTTGTAAAGCACTTAGAAACGCTTCAAATGAAGCGCTTTGTAAATGTTGTTTATTAATTATTTATTTATTATAATATGCCCCGCTAGAAGGACGTAATGAATGTAGGCCCGGCAAAAGGTCCGAAGTAATTAAAGTGAAACATTGTACTTCAAGAAAAACTGAGTGTTAAGGTTTGATTTGTGTCTCTGCCGTTTATACGTCATTGTAGGGAAGTTAAACTCCGCATTGGAATGCAAAAACATGTCTTTAGATTCACTGTAGCTGCAAAACTATAATGCAGCACGTTTTTTTTAAGTCTTCATTTTTTATGGTTATATTTTAAGTATTTGTATATTATTGTTGGTGTTACCATACATCGGTGTGTGATAAGCACTGTGAACTCAGTGCTCCCCCCGCCCCCACCGAGTCCTGCCAGAAAAGAATCCATATGCATGTTACTCGGGTGGGATTTGAACTCATGACCTCCGTAGTCTAGAGCAGATATCTTAACCACTAGAACACCAAGCTTGCAGTTTCGAGATATACAAACTTATGTAAACATGTAACCAAATGCGCGTGAACAATCATGTCGAAAAAGGGATTTAACTTGTAACTGTGATTGGCAAGTTCACATACATGTAGCATTACTAGTGAATCTTCCAAAAGGGATCACCAAAATTATGGCATGTGGCTTAGAAACATTAAATTCAAACTCTCAATCAAAAGATTAAAGGGTCTGTATACGTTTGGTAATGACTCTGAATATTAATGGCAATAAAGATTTACTCGGTAAGAAGTACAGCAGCTTTGGGTAGTATAATGCATTTTGAGAAACTTTTCACTTTGAAGTACTGCGGTTATGGAAAAAGTTTTTATCCCCCAAAATTTGAATCTGAAAAGCGTTATTGCAGTAACGTTTCTCAGATAGCGTAATCCAATTGCAGATTATTCTTCTTGCGTGGACATAGACGCTCCAGATTTTCGGAAACATCTCAAAAATACCACCTTTTGAAATGAAATTTTCACAGGCTAGTTTTATGGTATTGTCTACAACTATATAGGATTTAAACAAACAGTGGGTTCCAATTACCAAACGTATACAATCCCTTTAACAAGTACATGGATATTTTATTTCATCTTTTGTTCTTACCGTAATACAATAACAAAATGATTTCCAGAATGGTCTCCAAGACTTAAATGATCCTTCACATATCTGAAAAAAATAATAACATCAATAATATTGTTACTGTAATGATACAGCCCTGCTACCATGGGCAGCACGCCGTATCGATACCTCTTGTCATGAACCCAGGGAAGAGAAGCGCTGAAAAGCAACACTGATTGGCTACAAAAAATTACTGCTCTGCACACACGCTTGTTAAAAACTTTCGAGCACTTGTAGGCCGCTTAGTACGGGCATGTCAAAATGCAAGTATTTTGACATAATCCACTTCCAATGAACTGTGTTTTTACACGGTCACCCTAAAAAGCATACAGTTAGACATGTCACAAGATCAAAGGAGAATGAAAGGGGACCAGTTGCTCTATGACTTGATTCTTTGCTGGGGGGGGGGGGGCTGTGACCATTTTGAGCATGCACGTAGAGAGGATCAACCACAGGACTAATTAAAATATCCAATATATTTTGATATTTCAAAATCACACTTCCATTCTGGGGGGGGGGAGAGAAATGGCGTGGTGAGATCGTACAACACTGGGAACGAGGTTGGTAATAATATTGTTAAATAAGTTGTTACTGTCGGCTTCCTTTAACTTTAAAGGTATCGTACACGTTTGGTAATGAATCTGATTTGAATACAGACTCATGGTACCAAGCGTATCTAGTATATATAAAGACTAATGACCAAGTGTCACCATAGAATACACACCCTGGCAGACTGGCAGACATATCTATTAGTGTAATCAACAGCTGTACCTTCCACTCAAAAGGTGTTACATCAAGCACCCATTTATACAGCTTTCTTATTCAGACATCATTGCTTGCCTTTTTGCCCCCCCCCCCCAACCAAAACAAAACCTTTTTAAAGAGAAATCAAACTGTGTTGTTCTTTCTTAAACCACAAAGACAACATTGAAAACAATTCAAAAACCGGTATCTGCTCTTTGTGTGACCTGACATTTTCATGTAGTTGTGTACATGAGATAACTTGTGAAAGTTTAAGCTCAATATTGGTCATTGGATTAAGAAGAAAATAGTGAGAAAAAAAGAAGAGAAAAAGAAGTTTAATGTTTTTCAAACATCCGGTTTTGGTCTCGTGAGATCAAAACTATTTTCTCGACAACTACATAATTATAAATATTTCAGGAGTAGTTTTCCACCTTGGCCATCTTTATACCATGTACGTTATGTGCAAATCTTCGAACGTTTATACTTTCAATCTTACCAATGTTGTGCACACCCTTTGAGTCCCAAGTCCTCTTATATCCAATTGCCCAAGTGAAGGGTTTAGAGGGATTTGGGGCCCGCAGGCCCATATAACCATTGCTTATCACATGGTCAGGTATTCCAATCTTATCCAAGTCCAACCAACTTGTTGTGGAGTGACATAGGAGAAGAGAAAATGGAAGGAGTTGGGCCGCGCTTTAGCCAAACTGTTGAGTCTATAAGTGGTATTTACTACAATTCACTTGTCTATGTATTATGTTAAAAACAGCGTATATTATCATCTGGGCCTGTAGCTTTTAGTTTTAATGCTCAAGTCCAAACCACCAGACAAAAAGGGAAGATAAAGCTCTCAGTTGCATCACAGATAACTTCATTTCCACCAATTTCAAACATTTATCAATGTTAATTGACAATAACTCAAACAAGCAAACACTCTCATATAGTCACTGTAAGCTGTATGCCGCCCCCCTCCACTACGAACACATATATTTTCAACCTTAAAGATGTCGTGCGCACCCCTGAAAGCTCCCGTCTTATTTGCCATCATGGGCTTTGGTGGCTTACTTTTTAACTCAGAACCAATGGTGGACAGCACTCTTTATAAGAAAACCATCCAACAACAGTCATATCAACCAATAGTGGACAGCACTCTTTATAAGAAAACTATCCAACAGCAGTCATATCAACCAATGGTGGACGGCACTCTTTATAAGAAACCATCCAACAACAGTCATATCAACCAATAGTGGACAGCACTCTTTATAAGAAAACCATCCAACAGCAGTCATATCAACCAATAGTGGACAGCACTCTTTATAAGAAACCATCCAACAACATCCATATCAACCAATGGTGGACAGCACTCTTTATAGGAAAACCATCCAGCAACAGTCATATCAACCAATGGTGGACAGTACTCTTTATAAGAAAAACATCCAACAACAGTCATATCAACCAATAGTGGACAGCACTCATTATAAGAAACCATCCAGCAACAGTCATATCAACCAATGGTGAACAGCACTCTTTATAAGAAAAACATCCAACAACAGTCATATCAACCAATAGTGGACAGCACTCTTTATAAGAAAACCATCCAACAACAGTCATATCAACCAATGGTGGACAGCACTCTTTATAAGAAAACCATCCAACAACAGTCATATCAACCAATAGTGGACAGCACTCTTTATAAGAAAACCATCCAACAACAGTCATATCAACCAATAGTGGACAGTACTCTTTATAAGAAAACCATCCAACAACAGTCATATCAACCAATGGTGGACAGCACTCTTTATAAGAAAACCATCCAACAACAGTCATATCAACCAATAGTGGACAGCACTCTTTATAAGAAAACCATCCAACAACAGTCATATCAACCAATGGTGGACAGCACTCTTTATAAGAAAACCATCCAACAACAGTCATATCAACCAATAGTGGACAGTACTCTTTATAAGAAAACCATCCAACAACAGTCATATCAACCAATGGTGGACAGTACTCTTTATAAGAAACCATCCAACAACATCCATATCAACCAATGGTGGACAGCACTCTTTATAAGAAAACCATCCAACAACCACCACATAACCTTAAGCCATTTAAATGCCTGATGTCAGAGGAATGATAGGATTCGAAAGTCTGCATAAAAGAAGACCTTCAGTCAGGGCTTTGTGATTTAATCTGTCATCAGTGACAGCGACAGGGTCCGATTAGTCAGTTGGTTTGAGAGAGTACTCAGCCATTCTGACACATGGAATGATTGCTTAGACATAGGCTGGTTCTAGTTGACACCAATTCTATTGAAGCAAGCGCCAAGAAGAACGGTAAGACTGACAAGGAATGACAAGAGAAGTAAAACCAATGAGGTTTCATTGTCGGACAGGAAGCGATTTGAAGGTAGACAACGAGCTCAAAAAGGGTCTGACGCTTTATGAAGGCCAAGCTTTTCTGCGTCATCATCAAATGTCCAGACAAGACTCAGATTTTGTGCTGTTTTGGGTTTGGGTTTTTTTAATTAAGGAGCAAATGTGAACAATTGTCCAACAGACATTAACGAGGTCAATGAACAAAATGAAAATTAGAATCAGACTGAAGGCTCTTAAAAGAAGAACTCTGATGGGCTAATCAAATGGTTCACTGCAACTCAGAGTTGCTAGACAAAATATAACTGAAAACAAAGATGTATGGTATCCAGGAAACACTCTGCTGATTTATGTGATAAGGTGTTCATGCACACGATATATGAAGGACTGAATCCCTTCTTCAGTAATGTTGCCAAGAACAGAGACTGGAAGACTGTTCCATAGGGGGACGGCAGTGTGGATGAAACTTCCGTCCAACTGGCAAAGATAGAGCATGTTCATGCATTGATACATGAGAGCGGGTTGCATGGTGCCTTGTATTTGGTGGGGGAAGTCAAGGCTGATAACTCTACTGGCCATGTGGCTGGTCTGCATTTCATTTAGTTGATTGTTAATATTCAATTATGCTTTTCTTATGAGTGTATTGAAAACTGCTTTGAAAGCAGTTGTTTTTAATTTATAAACGATTAGCCAGAAATTTACTAAGATACATGTAACATATTTGAAAATTGAGAAAATAGTAAATTGTCTGTTCACAACGGACCTTTGAAGGTAGGGTCATACTTTGGTAATGACCCCGAAAAGAAATTGTGTAATTTTTCTCCGAGAGCCTAATTGTCATAAAGATGGTAATGGTTGTAAGCATCCTGAAAAAATATTTCATCTGAAGGTCCCCCATTGATTATATATCAATCTAAGTATGTCAACAAATTTGAATCTCCAGAGATCGCCTTCAAGCGAATTTTTGAAATTTCCATGGTGTCCATTTGAATGCTGCTCGCAATATGGCCAGTGATGCCTTTGGTACCTGTTGTCGCCTCGCTAAATGTGGATGAATTCAACATTTTTGATAAAAAATACTGTGACAATTTTCTCAACAAGTAGACACTGAATTCAACTGAAACTTTCACAGGTAACTTTTACTCTTGATAATTTGGTCTATAAATCAGCATTACGTTGACAAAAACCAACAATGATCCTACCTTTAACATTACCTTTTTGGGCAAATGGGCTAAACCAACAAATCGCTGGTGTTATTTCAGGGTTCGACCTTAGCGGTCGCCCGGTCGCCAAATGCGAGTTAAAACAGCACCGGTGAGTCAAAACCCTTCCTTTACTACTAGCCCGCCGGGCGAGTAAAATAATTGTTCCTTTTCACAATAAATGAAGGATATGGTGGTAAAATCTCAAAGAGAGATTATTTTTATGTTCGTAAAATGGTTTAACAAGTCTTAATATTTGCTAAATTTAATGTAGGTGCGATCGCGATTGATCGTTCATTTCAGTATACAAACATTAAAACATGCATGCACATAACCACATTCTGCTGAGTATCCACCAGCACCACAACGTTCGGACGCCCGCCGGTCGTCCATACACACACAACACATGGTGTATTGTGCAGTCGAACACAGCAGGTCCAGAGTCCACGCTAACCATCATTCCCCTTGCAGTGATTGGCTATTGAAATTACCATATTCATAAGAAAACTTGGCTAGTCTCCAAGGGCGATGCCGCATGCATGGCAAAGTTCACTGAATTTCTTCCAAATGTGCATCGTCGTCCGATCGTTTAATCACAAAGATTTCGTTGCAAAAGAAGTTATATAAAACCGATCCCCAAATCACGAATCCATTAAATTGGTTGTTGGTGAAAAAAGTATTATTAAGGGCAGAACAAAATCGATCCCCAAATCATGAATCCATTAAATTGGTTGTTGGTGAAAAAAGTATTATTAAGGGCAAAAATTAGGGGATTAGATCGTCCAAAAACGTAATTTTGCAAACTTCACTTCCGTGGTTTTTATTATTATTATTTTTTTTTTTTCGCTTCAAAAATTGTGTGCATGAATACATGTGGGAGACTGACAAAACTTGCAGGCGATCCAAAGTGTTGGTTGACTCGCCCGGCCGGCGAGTGAAGAAAAAAGTTAATGGAAACCCCTGTATTTGGTCCTGAAAGTGGAAGCTAACATAGCACCATGAATCTCCTCTTTATGGGGAAAGTTACAGACAAATTTTGAAAAAAAGGACTACATGAAAAAATGAAATCCCTTTATGCACCTTGATGAAGGCTGATAATGCTGTAATCTTGGCTCAAACCAACTGTCCAAGCAAACCATAATTCAGTAATAGTTTGGGGTATTCGGTTAAGATATTTATAGACTGGTCTCATGACTGCCTTGTCGAAAGCAGGCCAGTCAATTTCCTCTGTAGGAGAAAGTCCATATTAGGAGAAGAACTTTCATATTGGAAAGGCAGGCTGTTGGGTAGGATCAGGGTCCACGAGGAGGGCGGTTTGGAGGAAATAATATTAATCATAAAACAGGGTTCTGCCCTACAGTGGTCGGTGCCGGAAAACCTACTTGGCACTCAGGATTCTCCAAGCACTACTGGCAGAATTTTCTGTTTCCGACCGCCACATATTTTCAATTTTTTCTTTAATTAACCTCGCAATTTTCTTTCAAAGATTTCCAACATAATGTAAAATTTAATATTTACCAGTAAAAAATGGTATCCAAAGACATAAATTTTGAGTACTTCTTTGGTTTGAGTCTATTTTTATGATCTAGGGAAATTATTTTTCCGCAACTAAAGAAATCCTGGGGAGAACCCTGATAATACCCAAGTCTTTAATTTTAATGCACTTTTCACACTCGAAATGCGTCCCAAAGCGGTTGATATTTGTTCTACCCATTTTACATGTATATATCCATGTAGCACCTTGTAACGGTTTACACGGTGCTGTGGCACAAACTTACGTAGCCTACCATGCCAGAAACACCGCCTCAAACCCCTTCTCTTAATGATAAGTGTACTGGGTTCTTTTGCGTGCATTACACAACACACGAAACCTACGGCTTTATGTCCGATCTGAAGGATGAAGCAATAATGGCTAAGTGTCTTGCTTGAGGACACAAGTGTTAAGACCAAGATTTTTATATTTTTATTTTATTTTACATTATTCTAGTTTATTTATTTACTGCACTGGCGGCCAAGCAGGCCGAAAAGTACATTTACAAATAGAACTTATTCATATAGGTAAACATATATATACATAATTATATTAAGAATTACTAGAACATTAACCACAAAATAAAAAAAAATAAAAAAAAGATTGAACCCAAACTCTGCTGAGCAGAAAAACCAGAGCTTGAGTGTGCTTGACCGCTCGGCCACGACATGACTGGTCTAGCTGATATGATTGGCTCTTATTTAATGACAGGGTTTCATTTTGATTGTTCACAGGCTGCCAGCATACTTGGGGTAGATCTGACATTTGACAGATGCTGAACTTATAGAATTCTCTATAAGTCGAGATCCCAACTATAGGAAAACCCTGAAAGATTTTGTTTAGCATAAACAATATAGGTAACCAGCCAAAATAACATGTAACGTACAGTCCTTGAGACTGGTTCCCTCTCTGTATTTAGCTAGTAAGTTATCTAAGCAACACTTCACCATCTTCATGACATTGATCCCCTCCCAGTCACCATCCCCTGGAAATTCAATAGACACATGCTCACCTGAAGTTGCCCAATCGGATGCCCCGCAGAATGGCATTGAGTCTGCACAGCCTCTCAGCTTCAACTCTAGATATAGGGTGGGCAAGGGGAAGAAGGAAATTCAAAAGGAAGAATTTTGAGTAAATGGATAACTGAGTCACAGGAAAAATAAAAGACAATTTGGTAAAATTGCTACATTAATTTATGAACTGTAGACCATTAATAACAGATCATTCATTATTGATGCTTGGTTTTTATTCCACTTCTGGCAGGGCCACACTGGGCCTGCCAAAATAATGATAATGGTGAGGAATGGACCTTTTACTGTTTTACAAATACTAAAGCCCGATTCATACTTCCTGCGAATGCTTCGTGCGAAGCGAATTTCCTTGCGTCACAATTGGAAAAACAGCGCGTACCGATTATTGCGTCACCAGAATTCGCTTCGCAGGAAGTATGAACCAAGCTTTAGACTGTTGTGGTGTTGCTGAGCTATTCATCCAAAAAGAAAACGATAGGAAAATTTCAATAAGTGTCAATAACTGAAGTTCAAATTTCAGTGTAGGTCTACATAACAATATTTCATAAAGTACTGTAATCAAAGAGCCAAGAAAACAAATTTGAAGAAAATTACAATGCACTTGACACGAACAAGAATCCATAAATTAAACAGAATCTGCCTGCAACCAGACCACAGGTTAAAACTATTTCAAGTAGCAATAGACTTTCACCATGATGCAGCCATCTTGTATTTCTTCCTTTTAAAGGTGTTATACATAATTGTTTAATTTTAGTCTAAAAGCTTACTGATTATGAAGTTCATACTAAAAACATTCTTTTCTGTGAAAAATTTCCCTCTGAAATGAAGTCATATTCGAGAAAACTGTATCTGTAACACAACAGGTATCTGTAACACAACAGCTAATTTCCGTTGTTACAATTAAAATTAAGGACAATGTGTTTACATGCTGAAAATTGTGCATGGCTTTCCACTATTTTTCTCCTGACTCACACAACGGATTTGTTATGTCATGTACAAACATGAACACCATCTGGGACTATTTTGGCAGCTCTACCAAATCCTGTATAATACCTTTAAACCAACATCATCAAATAGTCTGACTGCAATCAATTGCAAATTTTGACAACAAATGTCATTGTGTATACAATAATAATAATAATAATAATAGTGGCTTCTAATAGCGCACATATCCGTCACTCAGTGACGCTCAAGGCGCTTCAACATTCAGTATTTTCCTGCAAGGTATTGTTGAGCTTCGTTTCTGAAGTATGAGACCTACTCCTTTACACAGCACCATGTAATGGTTTACAAGGTGCTGTGGCGCAATATGCTGCCGAACAAACCAGGAACACCGGGGCGAACCCCTTCTCTTTACGATAAGTGCACTGGGTTCTTTTACGTGCATTACACAACACCCGGGGCCAACAACTTTACGTCCCTTCCGAAGGGCGAAGCATGTGGTCAAGTGTCTTGCTTAAGGACACAAGTGTCACGACTGGGATTCGAACCCACACTCTGCTGATCAGAAACACCAGACCTTGAGTTCGGTGTTCTTATCCGCTCGGCCACGACACGCCACATACAGGAAACCTAACAAAGATAGCTGCAGTGTGATAAAGGTCTGTAGAGTCAAATTCATACCCAGCTTTAAACCTCTCTCCCTACATTGCAAAGTAACTTGACCCTCGTACACATTACACAGCTCTTGCCTTGAACTTTATCATTTTTATTTTACAGTCGACTGTCAGAATAATAAAAAATGGAAATAAAATATTAAGCTGTTGTGAGCTGAGTGCTTTCCAAAGAGAATGACAAAGGTTTAGATACATGTATATTTAGAAACCATATTCATACGAGTATCTCGATAGTCATCAGTTACATGTTGAATCATCAGATATATTCATATATGTAATTTCCCCGATCTTGGGGAATTAAATTGTCAATTCTGATTATCTTGGGGATCATGTCTTGAAAATGCAAACAACCTACATGAGATCTTCAGGAAACTACTTGACATTCAAGTGGGTGGTTATTATTGACAAGCAGTATCAAATCCAATGAATAAGCTTTAACTGTGTTTGTATAAGATTTTAAAAGTATATATATATATTTCCATGTTTTCTAATCTTGTTTATGCAATTTCTCTTTTTTGTTTGTTTGCTTGTTGGTATGAATTTGTCTTGTTTGTTTGGTTTTGATCTGTGAACAAGGGTCCCCATTTAGTGGACCTGCAAGCCTGTTCTGCGTTTCCCTTTTGCATCACATGTCCTATTTGAGTGTTTTTTTTCTCTTTCTTGTTAAAATCTTTTTCAGTTTATAAGCCCCCCAAAAAACAATGGTTAGAAATACTCTCAGAAATCTCAGAGCAGGAGCCAGTTTCGCTCCATTTATTACATTTACAAACCAAAGACACTTTTTAGGAAATTGTTACAACAATATTTCTGTCAAGCTAATTCAATCATGATAGAAAGAAAAAAAATGGTTTTAAGTTAATACAAAATCAGTTGAAAGTGAACTAGCATGCAATTAGAACCCAAGGATACTGCCAAGGAAACGAACATTGAAAGAGCCTCTTTAAAACTCGAAAACGATTTCTGTTATACCCAGACAGAATTTCAGGTCGCCCTTCAATCCATCACATGCCAGCACTCATTGGAAACTCCAAACAGTTTTGAGCAGCTTGAAGCTAAATTAAGTTTGTCTAATGTTTGATTTGATTTTTTTATATTTTTTTATATATTTTTTGGCATCTCTTTTAGTTTATTAGGCCCCCCCCAAAAAAAAACAACAACAACAACAACCACTGGTTACAAAGATTATTTCAAAGGAAAACATTAAAGGGACACGTTGCCTTGGATCGGGCGAGTTGGTCTATGAAAAGCGTTTGTAACCGTTTGTTATCAAATGCATTATGGTTAGAAAGATGTTTTAAAAGTAGTTTACAATGATCCACACATATATGCCTCGAAATTGTGTGGTTTTCCTTTTACATCGTGAACTAACACGGCACGCCATTTTGTAGCGCCAATATTTTGACTCCACAAAATGGTGGACCGTGTTAGTTCGCAAAGTAAAAGGAAAACCACGCAATTTCGAGGCATATTTGTGTGGATCATTGTATAATACTTTTAAAACATCTTTCGAACCACAATGCATTTTATAACAAACGGTTACAAACGATTTTCATAGACCAACTCGCCCGATACAAGGCAACGTATCCCTTTAAGTAAATCAGTTTGCCCAACACTTCAGCATTCCATTAAACAAAAACAAAAACAAAAACGAACTCCACTGTGTCTTTACTGTGCAGAGAATCATTCAGACTTCGACGAAATGTACAACCAATTACCAACAGTGACTTTCTCATTTCAACTCTAATGCCAAGGGCGGTACTTATAATTTAATTGATCAAGATAAAATGCTCCAGAGGAAACTTCTAACTTTATCTAAATTTCAAACACAAACAGACGGCAAAGTGCCAGTGCTTGATAATGAAAGTGTTTTTAGGCAATTTACAAGGGCAAGTACAGCGTGTAGATCTCGGATTACTTTTATCATTTTCCCCCCAGTAAAACAGATAAAATTGTGCAATTAACTGATTTCTTCAAATTTAGATAGCTAAGATCAATAATTAAGATAAAGATACGGTATTAGTAATCCTACAAAACATATTGACATCACTTGTAGAATATATTTGATTATAATGTATACCGTTCAAAATTGTAATCGTTTTATTCCTGTCTATTGACCCCCTGGCAGAAGCGGAACACGTCTCCGCAAAATTTTGGGGGTCAATTCCTTTGTGTACACTTTGACTCCCAAAATGGGGGACAGGATAGGTGCGAGTAAGTGCGCTGCGCGTCCCGCAAGGGGTCAATACACATAGTAAGTATAGCTTTAATTGTTGTTTGTCTGTTGGTTTGTTGAGGTGTTTAATCGCTAGTCTGTTGGTTGGTTAGTTGGATGGTTTCTTTAATACGAGCCTTGATGGATGATCTTAGTAACATGGATTTTGTATTGGTTTGAATTCGGACTGAATTGTTGTGTGCTTTCTGCCTCTCTCTCTTTTCATTTCTTTCCACTTGACTGATTCTGTTACACCGGTATACGTGTTTATGTGTGTTGTGTTTTCATTTAGCCTTTGAGAAAGACTCTGCTAGGGTTGAAACCCCAGGCATTTAACTATTTTTTTGCACTTATACGACAGGTCCTTTTGGTCGGTAAGCAGTTTGCAATCAGCTAATTCTATTTTCTCGTTTAAGTATATTTTAGACAATTGCTAACTTATTTCCGCTTCATAAAAAGGACACAATTCAGGAGAAAATCACATGACGTTTCACCTCCTTTGGTCAAATGATAGTCCAGATAGGCTTAAAATGCAAAAGAGGGCAGTGTCATTGAAATAAAATAAAATCTGGGGCCCTGGGGCGGGACCCGGTCGCAACCCTGTAAAAGGGTTTTTCTACACCATGCGCATTGAGTATCTTCTCTCTTTAACCATACCCTAGATTCTCCCTGACAGACAAACAAAATTGGTTAACTTCTTTCACACTTGTAATTTATAGAAACTTCAAAGTCACACCTCCACTTTTCAGCACGGATTTACGCCGCTGTTATTGAATAAACATATATGTGCATTTCAACAAAATGTCTCAGTTCTATTGTCAAAATGTTAGGCCCTTATTTTCCCTGTTTGCGGTACTGGGGAACCATTTACAACACAAACAATGTGTCCAAAAATTGAGAATTTAATTTGATTTCTGCATTGTGTGATCGCCGATGTTTTTACCCCTTAGTATTCTGAATCAGGTAACAGTAAATTTATAACCTAGATTCCATTCCTCTTTTTGTATTTCATGAAATGAGTTATTCCAATTGCGCCACATCAAATTCCTTGCACGGGTTTACACAATCAAGGAATTCGGTGTTTGTACAGAATGATTCACTATGGTTTCACATCCTCAGATAGCGATGGCAGTTTGTAGTCCATGGTGTTTGCGTTATTAGGCTGTAGATGACAGATAACATGTAAGTCTCATCTCAAGCTGGAAGGAAATTGTAACAGCCCAAATGGTTCCACAGTGTTGAATGATTTGGTTTACATCTTACCCCAAGGAAAGGGTGATGGCAACTGCTCTCAGACCTTGAACTTGATACACAAGACCAAATTCAGTGTATCCACAGTCATACAGACTCCAATGCAGTCTAGCCCCTCTTAGCATTGCCTAGGACTAGTCCTAAGTTAGGAAGAGTTTTGTGAAATCGACCCCAGGGCCCTATTTTATAGAGCTGCATTAAACAGACAATTGTGCTTAATTTATTAATAATTTTCTGTTCAGCAAAAATAAGCAGGGAACCAGTCACAGATGGTATCTGTGATTAATATGGTTCTTTGGCTGGTAACTTTTTTTCTGGTAGACAAAAGCTGTTTTGTGCTTAGCTACTTTTTGTAGCCCTATAGAGCTGCTAAGCAGACAATCTTGCTTTAACGAATTATTGCCTTAGCAAAAATGACAAGGAATTTAGGCATAATGTATACTACATAGTTTGGCTGGTAACCTGTTTCTGCTAAGCAAGATTTTCATATGCTTATTAAATTTGTGTGGTTAGCAGCTTTATGAAATTGGGCCCTCATCTTCAATAACTACAAGATACACAAGTTAAGCATTTGTAAGTTAAGCGTAAGTTAGAAGAAAAAAAAGAACTGTTTGATGCTTAACATTAACTACATTACAGCATAAAGAAATGATCTTACTGCAGGATTGAAAAAAACAAAATTAATGCTTTAAGTGCATTTACAACTCTGAAGAATAAACCTTGAGATAGTCACATATAAACTTGAAAGTGAACCCTCTGGGTGTTTAATCAAGCGCAGCAATTCTTCCCCTTGACGCAAGACACAGTACCCTAGAGTTGTACATCCTTGCTGGTTGTGTACCTTTGAATTTCCTCTTGCCCTTAAAAAGGGTCACCGTTTAACATTTTAATGTATCTTACCAGGTAAAAACAATGCCTTTGGAAATGGCAATATATGTGATGCGATCAAGCAAAATGAGTCGTTTGTCGACCCAGGTCATTTTTCATTTTGTTATACATTTAAAAAGAGCATAATCTATGCTTGAATATACTGTTAAAATCCCATGTTGATATACCACCTTTGGTTCAAAAGTTGTGAAAGTAGAAAAACCAAGAGATGCGAGAGAATGAAACCGAGAAAAGGTAGTTTAAAGTTGAGATGTTTATTGAAACTACATCGGCACATTTTCTTTCAATGCTAATTTTAACCCCTTTTTGATATTATTTATCAGGAAGGAAGTTTTTGGCATTTAAATTCACCCAAAAAATATTTTAGAAAATTTTCTCCCCTGCTGGCCTGTTTTGGCTTGTTTCTCCATACTGATATTTCCGACAAACGACTCCTTTTGCTTGATCGCATCACATATACTTAAAATTTGATATTGAAACATAACTTCCTTCTTTGCCCTTATCATGAAATATACTAATCGCAATCACCTATGCATACAGCCACTATTGGTTGGCAAACACCATAGTTGTGCACTATAGGCAGATGCACAAACACGTACGCGTCATGCCACCATCAGCCACATACAAAAAGGCGCAATGTTCTCTCATTTTGCACACCAGTGGCGTTAGTGCGCACGCAAGATGTGCAGTTTGCGTATTTCATGGGAGGGGTCCACTGGGGAAGGGGTATTCACCTTAACCCTGGACTTAGGGTCCAGGGTTAAATACATGACAGTATAGCAGGCCAAGGACAAATTTGAAAGTACTTGTATTGCTAAGCACATAGACTTGCTAAGCACCGACAAGCAGTGCTTAGTAGAAACAAATCAGCCGTTAAGATACATGATATTGCAGCTAAGGCTGCCTCCAAATCAAGCAACTTTGGCTATGGCTATGGCTAATAGCTAGAATGACAGTGTTGGAGAATAGAAATTGTTGGCGTTCCGGCATAGCCACTACTAAGCCATTACTTCGGACATGGCATAAGACTACATTCATACCCTCCGCTGTCCACAAACTAAAAGAAAATAAACTAAACTAGAAAAGTCTGTTTGACGGGGCCATAGTAGCAAGTTCCTCACCACACCTAAAAAAGAACCCAGATCACAAGAAAACTTGTAGGATTAACTTGTTAACTTCATAAGAACTTGTCAACTTGCCAGAGTGCCAGATGCCTAAACATGTTCAATTTGAGCGAGGGGAAGTACGGTTTTGATTGACGTAGAGCTAGATCCCAGCTACTGCTACCTACCCCATCACAATCCCGTCCATCCTCTATGAGGTATACACCTTGAATATCATCAGAGTTTTTTTTAACAGACATTTTGGCCTAAATAGATTTGGAAATTTGCAAATTGCAGGGCTCGAAATTTACACTGGACCGCAGGCTTGAGGCCAGTGCTTTTAGCATCAGGCCTGTAAACTCATGACTGGCCAAGTCTTGTGTTTTTGTTCAAATGTTGACTTCCAGTCTAATAAATAACATTCAATTCTGTTGAGTATTGTAGAATAGGTATCCATTATACAAATGAGATAAATCTTCTCTTAGTGCTTGTTTAAATTAAAACAGTTCAAATGTTAAAGTATGTAGGTACTTTTTCCCCCATTTCAATTCTGGTCTTGCAAACAAAATTCTGGTTCAGTTAACATTTTGAGCTACAACTACAAGCCCTGCAGTCTCGTGGATGTTCCCCCCAATCTCGGGCCAAGGACCTGATCAAGGCAAGTATTACCACTTTCATTTTGCATTTGAACCCCCATTAACCAGTAAGGTAGTAAACTAGATACCTTTTAATTAAAGCTGGATTAAGAGGAAAAATGTGCGGTTAATAAGCTTACAACTTGAACGCTCAGGAGTGGTCATGGTAAATGACATCTAGGGGCGCTATCTGAACATCAGGCCCAATCAGCCAATTTCCCAGACTTCCTTGCAGCCAATCATCACTGACAGGACCCTGCCGGTGTGCCTAATTCCCTTGGGCTCCCCCCTTAACTCGCACGGCCACCGAAAGGCACATTTTCAACGCTAATTTTAGCCACCGGGTAGCAAGGTATAATAAAAAATGACTAATCATACAGCAAACTTTGAACCGTAATCACTTGTCTGTATAAATGCCTGCCACCCTATCCTGAAATCTCCTTTAAAAAAAAAAAATTCAAACAAAAAGCTCAACACAAGGCCCTTTACGCTACCACAAAACTTTCCACAAATTCAATACCAGGTTTCCCAGAGAACAAAGTTTTAACATCCGCGAGTCAGCAGAGGAGAAACCAAAAACTATCTGGAAGTTCATGAACTGCGGGTCGGACCTTGCAAGGGAAGTGCGGTCAACATTGGAAAGCGTTTATAGCGAGGTGATTCATTCTCACATACCCCCTATGTCTCATAGCATCGTGCAGAGAGACAGGACGGTGAAAGTCAAAGCCGCTCTTTCTTCTGACGGAATAAACAGTTGCATGTTCTTGCAGAATCAGGAGCAAGAAAGGGTGGGACAAAATTTTAACACACCATCCGTAGGAACTTGTTGAACCACTCACTTGGATTTATGGATTATTAAGTATTCTGTTTTGCATCGCAGAAACAGAGAGGCAAAGAGTAAAGAGGTAGGTTCAGTCACATTTTGTAATGAAGTTTGTATCAAAGTGTTCTCTTGTGCTTACTAATAGGCACACATGAGCGTGTCTACCCGTTGAAACCGAGGACTTTAACAAAAGGGATCAGGGTGTTTTGACAGCGGGGGATCCTCGCTTCGCTTTCATGTACAAAATAAATGGGAACGTCGCTCACAAAAGGACGATCTCGATTTACCATGTTGACAAACATGTGTGGTACATTTGTGTCAAAATGTGAGGGTACAATGAATGTAACCAACACAGCTTCTGTTTTTGACAGAGTCTTTGTACCTGAAGAGTATTGTATGTAAAAGCATTAGAAAATTAATACTATGGATGATCCAATAAAGCGTCATCTATGGAATGTTTGCGAAGAATAGGAATTTATCGTCGACAGATTCTTGGCAGATGAGATGCAATCTCCTCCACCCTTCCTTTCAGAGTATGCCATTGTGTAGACACCGTGGGAGTAAGTCATTTGGCCGTAATTTGAAAAACAGCCTAAATTTGGTCGCCATCACTACATATTCCCCACACCCCAGAATTATCCAAAGCATCAAACAGACATTGAGTAAGGCCTTGTTTCGTTCAACAGCTGGAAGCTTACAGGTACCTCAGAAATACCCAGCTCCTAAGGAAGTTGATATGATAATTAGCCACTTAGTTAAAATGTGTAAACTTAGCAATAAAGCTTTGCTTCAAGACCAAGGTTATCTGTGCACCCGTTACACAATTATCCGTTAGGTCAACCAGTAATTTTCGTATCCCCATGTGTACACTTAATTGTGACATAATCCATGACTTCCTGATGTTGGGGTAAAAACCCCCACTATTTTCATGGTTCTGTGGTCAGATGAAAGCAGTTAACTGAGTACCAAGCTCCGGTATCTCTCATTCTTTCATCAAAATCATCGGTAAAGATTTGGTTCCAAGCGAACCAATTAACTAAACTATGTCTCACTCTCATTACTAAGTACTTACCTGTAATGGTAGAGGACTATTACTGTGATTGATTGCCTACATGTTCGCCAATTTGGTTACTGGAGTTGCATACTGATCAAATTCTAGGGAATGTTCTTGGTCCAATAACGTCCCTGCTATCAACCAAGCAAGTCTAGCGCGTATTCAAACATTTTGGGACCACTTTGGTCCAACGAACATTAATTTAACGCGTGAAGGAAACAACCTCACGCTCTTTCAGGTCCCATATGTTCGATTATGCACGAGACTTGCACATACTATACAGACTATGTAACCTGTTTACAAAAGAACCATAGAGCCCTGATTTCCTGCGGCTCGTTTTGTACAGCTAAATGGAAGAAAACTTAAAATCTTACATTTTATGGAGATTGCACTGTCTGATTTGTGTCAACTTTTGATATGAAGAGGGGGGGGGCACTCTCAAAACTTGTCTAGCTGTTATTTTTATAACTTTTGAATTTAAGGGAAATTATGACACAAAATGTAAAATTTCCCATATGACCAGTGTAGTATCTCGCCTGCCAGAAAGGCCCTGGAATGTACAAGGTCACTTTGTAAACAAAGGTTACATGGTCTATACAGTTCATACTGGAAGGCACCTTGATACTTTGGTTTTCACTATATTTACAAAAAAGAGATGATGTGAATCTAAAGATGCTCATGTTATACCTAAAGAGACATTTGTGTTGTTGCCACCATTTTTGTCTTGTCCCCTGTCAACAATATCAACCATGACTACTGATTTTCATTACGGCAAAAAGTGACCTGACTAATTTTCCTTCCAGCATCGGTTTGGTGACATTGATTTGAATGGGAGAAAAACAAGATGGCTGCACCATGACTTATACATTTTTATTTATTTTCTCCCAGGCAGTACACAAACAATACATACAGAGAACTAAAAATATAAATAGGCCTACAGAGAACAATCCTGACGATAAACAAAAAGCCAAAATAATCACTATCTAAAGGCGACCCAGACAATAAAGACCTAAAAGGCACAAAAAAGTACAACAGGAACAAATACTCAATACAAATTTGAAAAATGACTCCAAAAATATCATTTACAATTATAAAATAATATAGAAAAAGTAATTCAATATATTTTTCATTAAAAATGCACAGGCAGCAAAATTGTTTACAAAATTGAAGATTCAACCAACAACAACCAGAGGGAGAATTTTATAAGCAGAGAACCACTTCAGAAATAACCCGTTTCGATGACGACGGTCTATTTAATCAAAGATGAGAATCTTGCATTTCTGATTGAAAAGACTCAAAGCGTGACAGATTGGCTAATTTGATCTATTCTCAGCGAAGTGGTAATTTTCTCACATGTTGGATGTGACAAAATGACATTGAAGGATGGTGGAGATTCAAACAGGAAGATGACAGTGTTCACTTCCATGTTTAAAAGAAAAAAACAAGTTGTTACCGGGTATCACTTCGAGGAATCACCCCTGTGAGTGGACTTGACTGAAACTATACAACTTGGAACTCAAGTTGACTTCTTACGGGGGGGAGGGGGGGAACAAAGTGACATATGGGGGGGGGGGCTTGACTTAACTTGCAGAAATGACTTCAGGCTTTGTACCCCCAAAAATGACTCAAATATGAATCAATATGATGTTTGATTTGACTTGACTTTGACCTTGACTTGACTTGTATTCAAATACACGGTACCAACGAAAGCAACCCTTGTTAAGTAAAAACTAATCTTAAATCATTGGTCACAAAAATGAAATAAGCTGTTGCAAACTGCTTACCAACCAAAATGAACTATGGTATACATGCAAAGAAATGCTCATGTCCTCACGCTTCGATCCTAGCAGAGTCTTTCTCAAAGGCTACGAGAAAGACTCTGCCGGGGCCAAAATATAAGTACATTACAAATATTACGGTCTCCCTATTTTGTCAATATCTTTATTCGGGTGTTGACAAAATAAAGAGACTGACAACATAGGGCTAGATAGCTCAGTTGGTAGAGCGCCGGCTAGTTAATCCGGAGGTCGTTGGTTCAAATCCCAGTCTAGTAAATTTTTCTTCGTTCAACCCAAAATTATTTAAAATTTACCTGGTCAGTTTCCCTTGTGGTTTATTACTTAATGATAATAATAACTAGTTCTTATATAGCGCATTTTACAATAACGTATCAATGCGCTTTACTTGAGTGCCCTGGTCATTGGGCCAATAACATTCCTTTAATCTTTCTCAGCTCCCTGGGGAATATACAGCCCTGAGCTGCCATGGCGCTCCGAAGGCTTTTCAAACACAATATCAACCTCTACCCTCGCAGTACCCATGTATACCCCTGGGTGAAGAGAAGCAATGTATCTTTCTCAAGGATACAAATGTCATGACCTGGATTCGAAGCCACACTCCGATGACTTAACCACCAGATTTTGAATTCGATGCTCTAAACAGCTCGGCCACATGACACCCCACATTGATAAAATAACAACATTTAAGTTAGAAACAAGAAGCTGAATTGGGTTTCCTTGGCCCTGTGGTATCACAGAGCACTTGCTATGCTTATGCAAATGTTTTGTATCTTCAAGTGTTCTAACTTCATCAGCTTTGTTCATGCCGTCAGCGTAAATACAAAAAATTCAAAATGGCTATTGTTCAAAACTTAACACGACACAATGTTACATCATCATAATAATAATAATAATAATAATAATAATAATAATAAAGAGAGATTTATAAAGCGCAAACAGTTGCAGATGGGTTTCGCCTCAAGGCGCTGAATACAAGCAAAATGGATTAAACAAAATAAATTAAAAACAACGACAATTAAAGTTTTGGGGTTTTTTAATTGAAAAAAAATACTGTAGTTTCTCAATAAATCACAGGGATGAGATATGACGATTATGGAAAATCCAAAAAAATGGCTTGCATGGCCTGGGCTCCGTTATTCTAGACCCAGATCTTCCAAGGTGATCATTCAAGAGGTTTAGGACAGATTTGGACACAATGTGGACTATTTCTTTCTCCCTTTGGTGATTGCTATAATTCTTTCAAGAAAGGTTCGACAAGGAGGTTATGAAGAAAAACAAACCTGAAATCAAGAAAAAGTCCTGAGAAATCACACGCCTGAATTCACTAAGTTACTTTCTTCATAACAATGTTCATGCTCACTCCATTTGACTCCACTATTTAAGCTGAATTCAGGAGGAATAAGCTCCAAGCTCCTGACCTTTTCAACAAGAATAGATATATTTCCCATTATTTCTCAAACAGGAAACACAGACTCCTGGTAACCTTTCGCTATCCTAATTGGAAAATTGCCAAAAATAAATGTAGACAGTCTGTCGAACGGCTTCAAACTTCCGCCTAACGTGCAATAGCACACGCAGTTGTATAAAGCCGAGATGTAGCTTGAAACGAAGCATAGCCAATAACATGAATGATACTTTGTGTACATCATTGCCAGTATCCGACTCAACATACCATGTGCAAATAATGTACTTTTAGTTACCAGAAGACAACAAAACACTGTGGTGTAAATTACTGCCAATCCAGTAAAAACGGGGCAAGCACCTTCTCTGTCAAAAGAAATGTACCAATTTCTGTAACATGAATTACACAAAACCCCAATATACCTACAGCTGTAATTTGAAATCCCATTACAAGTATCACAAATCTTAGGATTTAATCATAATAAATAATAATAATGGCTTCTTATATAGCGCTCAAATCCGTCACTCAGTGACGCTCATGGGGCTTCAACATTCAGAATTTTTCCTGCAAGGTGTGTGGAGCTACGTTTTGTAAAGTATGCAACCTTATTCCTTTACATAGCACCATGTAATGGTTTACAAGGTGCTGTGGCGAAATATGCAGCCAATCAAACCAGGAACACCGGGGCGTATCATTTATCTTTATGATAAGTGCACTGGTTTCTTTTATGTGCATTACACAAGGCTCTTTGACCATAGGCTCTTTGACCATAGAATTTAGTGGACAAAGAAGTCTGAGGCAGTAGGGATTGGCCAGCAGAACGAAGAGGACGAACAGGAATATATTTATGGAGAAGATCAGATATATAGTCAGGAGATAGACCATGAAGAGCTTTGAAAGTGAGGAGATTTAACTTATACCTGATACACAATTTGATTGGGAGCCAGTGGACTTCTTGTAAGAAAGGTGTTACATGTTGAGAACAAGGTTTATTAGTACCATAACTGTGTTGAGTGAATCATGTTGTACCATCAACTCCCTCTGTGCCCTCCTGTTGATGCCCACCAGCCCACCCTGTGAATCGGAGACCCATCTGACTTCCTCTTCCTCGCATCATTTACTTCTTATGTATGTACTTCAGAGTTCTGCCCAGGATTTCTTTAGTGCCGGAAAAAAGTTTTTTCCTAGTACGGTCAAGTCAATTTCCTTTCGATCGTATACACACGTGCGCCCTGCAGCTGTGCCTTGAATGTAGACCTGCATAGTGTGCGCACGCCTTACCGCCATGGGAAAACAACTTACAGCATAACATCATGGTGCCTTACTCTGTAGTTCATTTTACGTTGTATTCCATGCCGTGGAATAGGATACGCAACACGTACACGATGAAACTGGTATCATGTTATATTCCAAGCGTAAAGCTACAGTCAGAGTGACTGGGAACCATTGTAAAATCAATGCAGGTTTCCGTTGGATCGTTGGATATAATGCGCATCGTACAGGCGGGACAGATGCTCGATCCTGGATCATTAAAATAGACTCAAACCAAAGAAGTAGGCTACTCGAAACTTTGGATAAAATTTTTACTGGTAAATAATTTATTTTTACGTGTTGTTCAAAATGTTTTGAAGGAAGTGGGCAAAAAAAGGGGGAAATGTGTGGTGGTCGGAAAAAGAGAAAAATCTGCCAGTGGTGGTCGGGAAATCACGAGTGCCGGGCGGGTTTTCCGGCACCGACCACCGTGGGCAGAACCCTGGTACTTAAGGATGCAGCCTCAAGTCAGTTGTGAACAAGTCTTTCCTGACTGAGACAGCTGCCAACGAGTGATAAATGTACATGTACTTTGTCCAAGAATGTGTACTTAGCATTTTTGACTATCCTTCTAATGCCTGGAATTACCGGTGCACCTGTCAGTCAGGTGCTATCGTGGTTCACCTTTTTTTTGATATTTACTCGTAGGGCATGTCCAGTTACAGGACTTGGCACAGGGTGCTGAAAAGAATCTACAGGACTTTTCACACTATCAACCTCTGAGCCGTGCCAAAAGCTACACCGTTCCCAATCTGTGTTGACTTCATAAAACTTCAACATGATTCAAATCCAATCTGCTTTCACACTACCTGTCACGAAATCAGCTTTTTTTCGCTACACAAGCAATTCACTACACGAGTCGAAAAGTCACAACCCACCTCCCCAGCAGGGTTGGTTTTGACACGGATCAAGTGCTCTTGATGGGTCAATGCCAGATTGAAATGTTGTAGTGTGAAAAGGTCAGCTAAATGTTCACAGGGCGGACCTGTGTTAAAACACAAAGATTGTTTTGCAGAGTGAAAAGGCCTTATACAAGTGCTATGAACTAAAAACAACTGGTACACAAAACTATATCCTTGGTCACTCAAAACTACACGTACACTTACATTTAGTACAGTGTCATTAATATGAGTGGTGATTTGTAGACTCAATATGATTGCTTAACTGGGTTACATCCAACACTAACAGTGTACTCTCCTGCCCAACTGGCTCTTTCCACAAAATACCACAAGAGACTGTGGAGATTTAGTCCACAGTACACAAGCCATGTGGTTTCCATATGATACCAGCTGTACTAACAGAAGAAACCCATGCACCCAATGCTAGCCTGGAAGGTATGGTACTTTGTGGAAGTCTGGGGTACCTGCGTGACTGACCACCAATATGATGTTAAATTAAATAAACTGACAAATGGCTCTCAATGGAAAAATAATGTCAAATTACACAAGATTGAAGATGGTTTGAATAACTATTCATAAATACCCCAGACAGTTTCGCTATTCCTATTGGTGGAGAGCACGTCCCATGGGGGTGTTTAAACGGCTGATAAAGACATAGCTGGAGTTGATTAAAGGCACTGGACATTATTGGTAATTACTCAAAATAATTGTCAGCATAAAAACTTACTTGGTAACGATCAATGGAGAGCTGTTGATAGTATAAAACATTGTGAGAAACGGCTCCCTCTGAAGTAACGTCGTTTTTGAGAAAAAATTAGTTTCTCAGTAAAATATTTGAATTCATTTCGAGACCTCACGCGTGAGGTCTCGAAATCACATCTGAAAGCACACAACTTCGTGTGACAAGGGTGTTTTTTCTTCCATTGTTATCTCGCAACTTCGATGACCAATTGAGTTCAAATTTTCACAGGTTTGTTATTTTGTGCATATGTTGAGATACACCAAGTGAGAAGACTGGTCTTTGACAATTACCAATAGTGTCCACTGTCTTTAAGACCGGCTAGCTGGCTTGGCGTGTTGGGCGCGCAAGCTCATTTACGCCAATTTTCTTACGCCTAACGCAATACATAGCTATTAGTAACCCCCGCGTAATCTTTTTGTACACGCGCGTACACACAACCCAACTCGCACAAAACAGAATTTTACAAACGTTTTTGAAAATGTACAAACTTCGAAAATTCGCTTAACAAAGAGATTGTCAAAGATTGTCTATAGGCCTACTTGTAATTTTTTATCGCTGTTTAACAAGAGGGCATTTATGAATGGGACTAAAAGAGTAGGGACTCATTCTTAAACGACCGTTTAAAACCTTGCAGGGTCGTGGCCTTGCGATATCACACGTCCACGACCCTGCCGGTTTTAAACGGCTGTTTAAAGGAACATTACAGAATTGGTTTTTGCTAACTGGCAGTGTGAGAACTTTATATAATCCACCATACATAAACTGACAAACCTGTAGAAGTTTGAGATCGATCGGCCATCTGGGTCACGAGAAAATAGTGAAAAACCGATTACACATTTGCATGTGTTATACAATGCATGAATAAAACGCTCATGAGCGATAAACTCCAATCGGAAATTAGTTTTATTTATTTCTCAACAAATATGGCATTTCAGACAGAAATATTTCTAGGGATGTTTTCTACTATCATCATCATTAGACCGTGTAAGTTTTATGTAAATCTGTGATCATAAAGAAAATTTTAATTACCAGTTCTGTATCGTTCCTTTAAGAACTCGTCACCACTCTTTTATTCCCTTGTTTATTTTCCCACTTTTAAAATCATTTGTGAGGAATTTTTTTTTTGAACTCTTGATTCTTTCGCTGTTGTTCCTTCCAATTAACTCAATATCCTGTCTTGTGTTTTACCAGTTGACCTAACTAATAAGCTATGCGTAATGGTAACAAGCATATCAAGGATTACATACATTACATTGTCTCAATTCATGCCAAAACATTACATTGTCTCAATTCATGCCAAAACATTACATTGTCTCAATTCATGCCAAAACATTACATTGTCTCAATTCATACCAAAAATCGTTACAAACCTATTATTACGTTTTTCACATCAAAGATAAAAACTTAACTTAAAGGCACTTAACACGTTTGGAAATTGTCTAAGACCAGTGTTCTCACTTGGTGTATCCCAACATGCACTAAAATAACAAGCCTGTGAAAATTTGGGCTCAATTGGTCATCGAAGTTGCAAGAAAATGATGAAAGAAAAAACACCCTTGTTGTACAAATTTGTGTGCTTTCAGATAGGAATAAAACTTCTTGCAAGTGAGAAATTACCTCTTTCTCAAAAACTACGTTACTTCAGAGGGAGTCGTTTCCTACAATGTTTTATACTATCAACAGCTCTCCGTTGCTTGTTACCAAGTAAGTTTTTATGCTAATATTTGTTTTGAGTCATTACCAAACGTGTACGATACCTTTAAACAATGTCTGGTGTCTCCAAATTATAACCCTTAATCCCTGAGAGAGATTTACAAGGATGCTTTATCACTCTAACAAAATCCAACACCACATGGTAACTCAACACCAAAACTGTTGGTGGTATGCCTGATCCCATGTAAAGCATCCTGTCAATTGGTGCAGTCCTCAGTCCAAACGAATTCAACAAAACATGCAGTTGAGTTATACAAAAGTTGTGATGCTAGTTTGGAAGCCAAAACTGAATGTTATAAATGCTAAAAAATATTTAAAGGTATTGTACACGTTTGATAATGACTCAAAACCAATATTAGCATAAAAACTTACTTGATAACAAGCAACGGAGCTGTTGATAGTATAAAACATGGTGGGAAACGACTCCCTCTGAAGTAACAGAGTTTTTGAGAAAGAGGTAATTTCTCACTAAAATAATAAAAACTTCTTGCAAGAAGTTTTTATTCCTATCTGAAAGCACACAAATTTGTACAACAAGGGTGTTTTTTCTTTCATCATTTTCTTGCAACTTCGATGACCAATTGAGCCCAAATTTTCACAGGCTTGTTATTTTATGCATATGTTGGGATACACCAAGTGAGAACACTGGTCTTTGACAACTACCAAACGTGTTCAGTGCCTTTACATACCTTCTCTTCCATACCTACATACAGCATTTCAGCCAGCTGCAGTATATGTAGCACACAGTGGTTTCAGCTACTCAAACTGTGGCAATTTATTAAGTACATGTTACCTATTACCTTGGTATTTAGCAACCGCTACATCATTCGTTAATTAAATTATCCCTCTAGCATATGCACAGAGCTGCATGATTTCAGGCATAATTACCTCAAACTCCCCGATGCAAAATTAACATCTATTACCTCAAACTCAATGCCACATTTCTGACAAAATGACTTTTTGTTTTCCTGCAGCTGAAAACTGTCCTCTGTGTTATCATCAAATCACGACATGGGACCTACTGGACCTAAGTGATGACTCATCACCAGAGCTGGATATGGATCATTTCTCCCCCAATGGACCCCATACTTGGTTAACACAGGAAACTGCCAATACATTCTAAGTAACAGCAAAGGGGCTGCACTGTTCACTGTTCATCGATAAGTTAAACATGGCGAGGCAGGCAGGCACTACACTTTGCTTTGGACTGGTGCTTTTTAGCTTAGTGTCAACAGCTCTTGCACAAGGATGGCCATACAGGAAGTACTGTCCGTGTACCTGCAGTGAGTTGTCCTCCCCTGAGCTGACGTATGCTTTGGGGCCTGGTATGTACAAACAGGTGGATTGTCAGTATCATAATCTGAACGACGTACCTTCATCATTCCCACCTGACACCCAGGTTCTTCTCTTGAACAACAATAACATCAAGAATATCACCGACAACATTGACTACCTGTACGATTTGAAATATTTGGATATCTCCCACAATTTCTTGACCGCGCTCTATCACGAAGACATTGGATCGAGTAAACGACTTAAATTTATAAATGCTGGTTGGAACCAGATTTCTTATATCTCTCGCTTATGTTTTAAAACAATGTTTCAATTGAAGCATCTGCTGCTCTCCACAAATAATCTGCTCTATATTCCACAAGCAGTTTACAACCTGACAAAACTGGTCGTGCTTGACCTCTCCAAAAATAAAATTTTAGGAGTCTTTACAGATTCCCTGCAGGGCCTAGATAGATTACAGTTTCTGCTACTGGACAAAAATAACATTGGAGCTGTAGAGCTGGGAGCATTCTTTCAGACTCCACAACTCGTGCATCTCAACCTGGATGGGAATAGGATAACATACCTACCACCTCAAATCTTTAACGGTCTGACTTCCCTGGAAGTCCTCAAACTTAACGACAACCTTCTACAAGGGGTAACCTCTGGAGTCTTTAATATCCTTTACAACATACAAACTCTTGATCTTCATGGTAACAGGTTGACTTTCTTGGATAGAGCTACATTTCATGGATTAAACTTACTACAGAAACTCGACTTGAAAGAAAATGACATTCGTAGTCTCCCGGCAACAGTATTTCAGGGTCTAAATAGCCTACAGACCTTGGACATCTCAGAGAATCAAAATATTGGCAGCTTGCCATATGGACTTTTTGCTGGACTTTATAACCTACAGACCCTTACTTTAAGCCATGTGACAAGTGTACCACAGAATCTCTTCACTGGCCTCACAAGATTGCAGTCAATCAGAATGTCTGACAGTAAGCTGCCTTTGATAACCCCATCTTACTTCATGGACCTCTCCCAACTGCAAGTTCTAGAGCTACCGAATAACAGTATCGAGTCTGTACAGCCTGGCTCCTTCAATCGACTGTGGATTCTAGCCACTTTAGATTTGTCAGACAACCTGATCACATCTGCAGATAATACACCTTTCTACGGCACTAGACTCCCGTCTCTGACTAGGTTACATCTGCAAAACAATCGCATTGATGCGATCAAGACAGGTGCCTTTGCCAACTTGCCAAGCCTGCAAGAGCTTCGTCTGGACAACAACAGCATCCCCCTTGTACCCGATGGAATATTTTCCCAAGGCACCAAACTACGCTCCATCACTCTTGATAATAACCAAATACACACCATAGAGGGCGGTGTTGTACCAACGATTATTAATGTCGACCGGCTCACTGTGGTCAACAACTTCCTCAGTTGTGACTGTCAATTGTTTGGATTTGCCCAATGGTTCCAGCAGCACTGGCAGAGTGTGGAGAGGGCGAATGACGTCTACTGCTATGCGCCCGAGGTGTACAAAGACAGACGACTGATTGACTTGATCATTACAAACAAAAACCCTTTCATTTGCGTGTACCCCAGGATTTCAACTGAGCCCAAAATAGCAAATGTGACAAAGGTTGTAGGAGAAAATGTCTACCTCCACTGCCACCTCATCCCAACAGCAGTTGCAACTCTGACTTGGACATTACCCAATCACCTGGAGGTAGATGCCCCATCCTTCCCCCCACTCATGAATCACACTAACAAAGCTTTGGCTAATCACTATGGAACTTTGGTTCTATACGACATCCAGAAAACAGACTCTGGTAGCTACAAATGTACATCCTCAAACACAATTGGCTCAGACACCATCGTATACCACGTAGTGGTCAATGACAAACCTCCTCCAACCAAAACACCACCTGTACATACTGTCCATCCGACTACCAGGGATCCAAGACCAGCTACAACTCTTGCTGGTGTAACCTCAAAGTTCACTCCGGTTCCCACTCAACCAGGAGGGGCAACAAGGCCCGGACACGGATACAATGGAACCGATTCACCCTGTCATCCCAACCCTTGCAGAAATGAGGGCGTATGTAGCGACATATTAAAGGAACATAGTGAAGAAAACAGCTCTGTGTTGAGCCAAGAAAGCATCGAGTTTGACCGAGACCCACTCACGTTTGTTGTGCGGTGCACATGTCACAAGAGTTACGGTGGTGGTCTGTGCCAGTACCGCAAGCCGGAAACCCCAAAGGAAATCACTGTCACCGCATCAACCAAGAATTACATCACACTAACGTGGGAAGGCGCAGCTATGCAACATGTACAAGGATATCGTGTGCTTTACAGCATTGTTGGTGAGAGGACAGTAATAAAGAGCGTACCAATACATCCCACTGTGCAGACCTACACGATGGAAGACCTAGAGATGGATGTTTCATACAGGATTTGCGTAGTAGCATTCAATGAGGGTGGAGAGAGCCATCTTGGAAGTAGTAACTGCATTTGGGCCGAAACGCAAAAGGCTGCCGAGCGTAAAAATTCAATCTTTAACATGCAACTGGTAGCCATTGGTGGTGGATGCATTGCAGTGGTTATTGGGCTGTTCCTAATTGGTTATGTCTATCAGAAGCTTAAAGAGCGAAAACAAGACAAAGAGGACTTTGGAGGCCCTTCTAATATACAGGCCAACAGTACAAGTTCCCTCTCTGAGGTACTGCGTCGCAGCATGCGAAGGCCAATGACCAGCACCTCATCGTTTTACAGCAACTCAGATGATACCATGCTTATTGATCTTCAGGGCTATCCAGAAAGACAAATGTACATGAATCCAATGGATTCGAGACAAGGCATGCATCGGGTGGATGCTGACAGAATTCATGGATTTCGGGAATTTGTACCTGGGGAGCCGGATCTATTTCCTATAGCTGGCAACAAACGGAAGACTCTTAAGATACAGGATACATCAATGTGAGCCAGATGTTTGGCGAAGGTAAAAGCTTCCAATACTAAAAAAGGTAGGTGGAATTTTTTAAAGGGAGGGTATACCTTTGGTATTTACTCCAAAAATTTATGACACTAAAAACTTACTTGGTAAAGAGGACTGGCGAGCTGTTGATATTATAAAACATTGTTAGAAACGACACCCTTTGAAGTAACATATTTTTTGAGAAAGAGGTAGTTTTTCACAACCAAATTTGAATCTGAGAAAGGCTTCAGGCATCTGAAAACACACAATACTATGCAAGGGTGTTTTTTTTCTTTCATTATTTTCTTGCAACTTCGATGACCAATTAAGCCCAAAATTTCACAGGTTTCTTATTTTATGCATATGTTGGGATACACCAATAAAGTGAGGATACTGGTCACCAAAAGTATGCCCTGCCTTTAATGAAGACTTCACACACAAAGTCAATTTATCATACAGACATAATATACAAGGGGGAAAATACTCTGATCATTCTAGGCACAAAAGGTTTCATAAAAAGTCTAAAATGAACCTGACTTGCACGTGTAATAATAATAATAAAATAATAGTGGACATTAATAATGCGCCATGTCTGTCTCCTGGCGCCGCGGCGAAATATTCAATTAGGTTAAAAATGTTAAAAATAATTTTATGAGACCATAATACAATACCTTGTACGGTTTACAAGGTGAGGTGGCGCATATTGCTGCCAGAAACACCGGTGGTAAACCCCTTTTCTTTTACGATAAGTGCACGCAAACCCCTTTTCTTTTACGACAAGTGCACTGGGTTCTTTCACGTGCATTACACAACACACGGGACCGACGGCTTTAAGTCCAATCCGAAGGACAAAGCAAAAATGGTTAAGTGCCTTGCTTAGTGTCCAAACCGGGTATTCGAACCCACACTCTGCTGATCAGAAACACCAGAGCTTGAGTCCGGTGCTCTTAACTACTCGGCCAAGACAGTCTATATTACTTCACTGCTCAAAGATTAAGGCCATCGGTGAGATTTGTACTGGTACTGTAGCAGCCTTTTGCCAATTTCTATAAGACTACCACAGTGCACTATTTACCTGTCCTGACAACTAAAGGTACCACTTTATCAGTTTCCTCTTGACGGAAAAATTACCATAGCCAGACAATGAGTAATACAACCAAGAGAATAGACTGCACTTAAAGAAGATCTTTGTTTCTAAGGCTACAGCTTCCTAAAGTGGTTAAAAAACTTATGGGGATATGTCTAATCACAGAGGCTATTGTCTGTCTGATTAAGTAATCACGTTATTGTTGTGTCAAAGCCTATTAATGGCAAACTTTAGTAAAACATTAAAGGAATGCCTTTAGGAAAATGGGAGGGGGCTGGGAATGGGAGTGGGGGGTAATATGCAGAGACTATTGTCTTTCTGGTGAGTTAAAAGTGGTATTTAATTAGATACTAAAAATGAATTATTGTCTGAATCCGACATTATCTCACATCCATCCATCCGTTCGTGGCACAGGACTATGTGAAAGTTTTTGCATGTTATTGGGGGTTTCGGCCATATGCCGAAACCACCTTTGTTTTCAAAAAGATTTTGGGGTATTTTCTGATACTTCTTTCAAAAATTCTCATAGCATTTACACGTGGGGATATGTCTAATCACAGAGGCTATTGTCTGTCTGATTAAGTAATCACGTTATTGTTGTGTCAAAGCCCATTACTGGCAAACTTTAGTAAAACATTAAAGGAATGCCTTTAGGAAAATAGGAGGGGGCTGGGAATGGGAGTGGGGGGGGTAATATGCAGAGACTATTGTCTTTCTGGTGAGTTAAAAGTGGTATTTAATTAGATACTAAAAATGAATTATTGTCTGAATCTCGACATTATCTCACATCCATCCATCCGTTCGTGGCACAGGACTATGTGAAAGTTTTTGTATGTTATTGGGGGTTTCGGCCATATGCCGAAACCACCTTTGTTTTCAACAAGATTTTGGGGTATTTTCTGATACTGCTTTCCGAAAATTCTCATAGCATTTACATGTGAAATTTTGTTATCGCTCGATCTCAGGATTTACAGTCTTTAAAAGACACAAACAATACATCAAATGAAAGCCTGTGCTCTAACTTAGATCGAGCAGCAGTTGTTTTGATTGTTTTTTATTTATTTCTTGACAATTCTACCAATTTAAAAGCATCCGTTAATGTATCTTGAAACAAGCACGATTGCCATGACTGTGTACATTACAAGTAAAGCACACTCCACTTTAAGGTCTGTGCGGTATAGTTTAAAAATAAATTTAGCCTTGGCGTGGTAGTTTATTATTAACATTTTTATATCGTCTGAACCATAGTCAAAGTGAAATAATATTTGTGCCATTTTGTAACTTATCTTGTAACTTACGACCCTCTTTGACCTTTACTTCCGGTACAAACAAGAAGCTCTAAAATTTAAAATCCATATCTCGTGAACCACATGTCATGAAGTCAAAAGTCTTTGTGGCGTCTTGGAGCTAATGACACATTTGTTATTATTAAAAATATGACCCCACTTTGATCTTTTCTCTAAAACACGCTCCACTTCAAGGTCTGTGCGGTATAGTTGGGGGTTTCGGCTATCCGCCGAAACCACCTTTGTAATCGTCAAGATTTTTTTTTCTTTTTTTTTCTTATACCTCTTTCCGAAAATCCTCATAGCAATTTACACGTGAAATTTTGTTATCGTTCGATCTCAAGAAGTACAGACTTAAAAAGACACAAACAACACATCAAATGAAAGCCTGTGCTCCAACTTACATCAAGCAGTAGTTGTTTCGAGTGTTTGTCATTCATTTCTTGGCGATATTACCGATTTAGAAACGTATTTTGTGAAAGAATTGTAACAATTTCTCCGTGTGTGATCTTGCGTTGACACTGTACATAGTGATACGGTCCTCTCACACAGGCATGTATAGAGAGCCCGTCAGTGTGCAACGCGATATCGTACTGACCTTTGATCCTTCCATTCATGATTTATCTAACGATGGCAGGATATAGAGCGTGGAAATAGGGAAACACAAGAGGGCGCTATACAGGCTGACCATTAATATCTCAGATTTTTAGCGCCCAAAGGGTTATCAATTATTTAGCATCTTTCGTTCACCACAACCCTATAGACACCTATTTCTACTCGTGTAAAACAATTCTCATGGACACAAGAATTACAGAAGGCAGTATTTGAACACACTTGCGGCACATGTAACTAACTTTTCATTTTTAGTTTTTAATTTATTATTATATTTTTTAACGGCCTTTTTGCCCATTATGCTTTCAATTACTAATAATCATTACGTTACCACCCCTTCATAGCGCCTTCTGTCAATGTCAAGGTTGTGTGATAGAAATGGCATCATAAAAGTGCCCTAAAGCAATAGGTTCCATTTTCGTTAACTCTTTCACGTCTGGTGGACAATCGATCGCATCATCGGGACTAATTAACAAACTACATTATGCCACCAAGACATTACTCAATTCTTAATCGTTCGCCTTGTTAAAGCCGAAACCCTAGTATTTGTTTGTAACAAATTCAGTTCTCGTTTAATAATAAATTTAGCCTTGGCGTGGTAGTTTATTATTAACATTTTTATATCGTCTGAACCATAGTCAAAGTGAAATAATATTTGTGCCATTTTGTAACTTATCTTGTAACTTACGACCCTCTTTGACCTTTACTTCCGGTACAAACAGGAAGCTCTAAAATTTTTAATCCATATCTCGTGAACCACATGTCATAAAGTCAAAAGTCTTTGTGGCGTCTTGGAGCTAATGACACATTTGTTATTATTAAAAACATGACTTCACTTTGATCTTCTCTTTCGGTCCTAACAGAAAATTCAGATAACAAAAACCATTTCCATAACCGCATGTCATAAAGTCACAATTTTTGTGCCGTCTTGTAGCTTATAACAAAGTTCATATGAAAAACATGTTTTTGTCATCGTGATGTCATCAGGTGTCAAATTATTACATTAATTCAAAGTTTATTATTCAAAATAAACCAAAACCCCAGTGTTTGTTCGTTTTGCCCCTAACAAACTCATTTCTAGTTTTGTTTTGAAACAGAGTCATGTGTCAAAATTCGTTCAGTAAAATAATTCTCAAATAAATTTCTTTCAGCTATAATCGGCCATGCAACTTTAACAGACACAAAGAGCATGTAGAAAATGTAATAATTATTCTTGGGGTGGGGTGGGGGGGAAGTAATATATGCTAAGACTATTGTCTGTCTGGTTATTTAAAAGTGGTATTTAATAAGATACTAAAAATGAATTATTGTCTGAATCCGACATTATCTCACAACCGTCCATCAGTCCCTAGCACAGGACTATGTGAAAGTTTTTGTATGTTATTGGGGGTTTCGGCCATCCGCCGAAACCACCTTTGTTTTCAACAAGATTTTTTTTGTTCTTTTTCTTATACTTCTTTCCGAAAATCTCAGGATTTACAGTCTTTACAAGACACAAACACTACATCAAATGAAAGCCTGTGCTGTAACTTAGATCGAGCAGCAGTTGTTTAGAGTGTTTTTTATTTATTTCTTGACAACACTACCAATTTAAAAGCATCTGTTAATGTATGATGAAACAAGCACGAATGCCATGACTGTGTACATTACAAGTAAAGCACGCTCCACTTTAAGGTCTGTGCATTATAGTTTAAAAATAAATTTAGCCTTGGCGTGGTAGTTTATTATTAACATTTTTATATCATCTGAACCATATATAGTCAAAGTGAAAAAATATTTGTGCCATTTTGTAACTTATCTTGTAACTTAAGACCCTCTTTGACTTTTACTTCCGGTACAAACAGGAAGCTCTAAAATTTAAAATCCATATCTCGTGAACCACATGTCATAAAGTCAAAAGTCTTTGTGGTGTTTTGGAGCTAATGACACATTTGTTATTATTAAAAATATGACCCCACTTTGATCTTTTCTTTCGGTCCTAACAGAAAATTCAGATAAAAAAAACATTTCCTTAACCACATGTCATAAAGTCACAATCTTTGTGCCGTCTTGTAGCTTATAACAAAGTTCATACGAAAAACATGTTTTTGTCATCGTGATGTCATCAGGTGTCAAATTATTACATTAATTCAAAGTTTATTATTCAAAATAAACCGAAACCCCAGTGTTTCTTCGTTTTGCCCCTAACAAACTCATTTCTAGTTTCGTTTGGAAACAGCGTAATGTGTCAAAATTCGTTCAGTAAAATAATTCTCAAATAAATTTCTTTCAGCTATAATCGGCCATGCAACTTTAACAGACATAAAGAGCATGTAGAAAATGTAATAATTATTCTTGGGGTGGGGGGGGAAGTAATATATGCTAAGACTATTGTCTGTCTGGTTATTTAAAAGTGGTATTTAATTAGATACTAAAAATGAATTATTGTCTGAATCCCAACAATATCTCACAACCGTCCATCAGTCCGTAGCACAGGACTATGTGAAAGTTTTTGTATGCTATTGGGGGTTTCGGCCATCCGCCGAAACCACCTTTGTTTTCAACAAGATTTTTTATGTTCTTTTTCTTATACTTCTTTCCGAAAATCTCAGGATTTACAGTCTTTACAAGACACAAACACTACATCAAATGAAAGCCTGTGCTCTAACTTAGATCGAGCAGCAGTTGTTTTGAGTGTTTTTTATTTATTTCTTGACAACACTACCAATTTAAAAGCATCTGTTAATGTATCATGAAACAAGCACGAATGCCATGACTATGTACATTACAAGTAATACACGCTCCACTTTAAGGTCTGTGCGATATAGTTTAAAAATAAATTTAGCCTTTGCGTGGTAGTTTATTATTAACATTTTTATATCATCTGAACCATAGTCAAAGTGAAATAATATTTGTGCCATTTTGTAACTTATCTTGTAACTTAAGACCCTCTTTGACTTTTACTTCCGGTACAAACAGGAAGCTCTAAAAAATTTTAATCCATATCTCGTGAACCACATGTCATAAAGTCAAAAGTCTTTGTGGCGTCTTGGAGCTGATGATACATTTGTTATTATTAAAAAAACATGACCCCACTTTGATCTTTTCTTTCGGTCCTAACAGAAATTCAGATTAAAAAAAACAATTCCTTAACCACATGTCATAAAAACACAATCTTTGTGCCGTCTTGTAGCTTATAACAAAGTTCATACGAAAAACATGTTTTCGTCATCGTGATGTCATCAGGTGTCAAATTATTACATTAATTTAAAGTTTATTATTCAAAATAAATCGAAACCCCAGTGTTTGTTTGTTTTGCCCCTAACAAACTCATTTCTAGTTTTGTTTTGAAACAGCGTCATGTGTCAAAATTCGTTCAGTAAAATAATTCTCAAATAAATTTCTTTCAGCTATAATCGGCCATGCAACTTTAACAGACATAAAGAGCATGTAGAAAATGTAATAATTATTCTTCATTATGTTATTTTTTTCCCCTTTCTCCACATTTTTAAGCATTTAAAAAAAGTATTTTTGTGCCAGTCTGCATTCTTGTTTATGATCGTTATTAACTGTTTTTTTCCTTCAATCATTTCGCGCTTGTTTAACAACGTATTTGTCTGCTTTGTTTGTCTGTTCGTCCTGTCTTGTCAAGCTGTGCTTTTTTAGTCTACTCCTTTTCATAGCCTCCTGAGTATTGTTATTTGTTTTTTCTTTTACCTTTGTATTTTTCACCAACCTGCCTTTACGTTCTTTACTCCCATTTGTGTTTTTCTGTATTTGTGTACATTGTACATGTACTTATATTTATTGGTTGTGCATTAACGACATGAATGTATAAATGAATAGCACTCCACACTAATGACGTCACGTTTGCTCAAAATATCCGGATGTCAGACAAATATTCCACCACTCAAACGATCACCGCATCGGTAAGCCAGACCGCAGTAGTAATACTGTCAGTACACGCGAGTAAACATAAAGCATGGACGTACGCGCGTATATTTAGTGAAATTTAAGACGTTGTCTGAGACTTGAGTACAGAGCTTCTATTTTCAGCATCAGTGCAGAGTGCTATTGAATTGAATTATACACCTGTATAAAATCCCTTTCACACATTGTGATATATTTCAGTTTATACTTTTTATAATATGACTAGTAAAAACGATAAATGGAATGAAATCGAAAGTCCCAAACCCAACCCAAATGTCATAGTTTCACAATGAATAAACTCATTCCAACTTGATTTGCTTCAAGTGCAGGACTAATAAAAACAGCTTTGTTTAATATTATCCACAAATAATCTATTTTTTGTGTAGATCACTCCCCTTTTCAGAATTTTTTCTTTTTATCCCCAACTGAATTTATTGCAAATCTGACAAACCGACGAATACGCACACACACTATTATACATGTACATGCAGCCTATACATCACTTTGTCAGGATCTTCTTCAATTGTTTGCGTGTTCATCTTTTTAAAAAAAACTCTTAATGCTACATGTAAGTTACAATTTTTTGTATTAAACTTGTTAAAGCCACATGTGTATTTTGAACACACTTCAGCTTTTCAGCTGCAACATTCGGTATCACTAAACCAATATTCATAAATACCCCAGACAGTTACGCAATATATGGCTATTAGTTCCCGCGCGTAATATTTTTGTACACGCGTGTACACACAACCCAACGCGCACAAAACAGAATTTTACAAAAGTTTTTGAAAATGTACAAACTTCAAAAAATTCGCTTAACAAACAGAATGTCACAGATTGTCTTTTTACCACCGATTTTCCTTATTCTTTCACTTTTTAACAAAAAGGCATTTATGAATGGGAATAAATGAGTAGTGACTCATTCTTAAACGGCCGTTTAAAACCGGCAGGGTCGTGGCCGTGCGATAAAGGCCCTCGACGAAGAACTTGTCGCCACTCTTTTATTCCCTTAATAATAATCATATATTAGTATTAAAAATCCCAGAAACCTAATATAATTTATTGTCAACTTTTCTGTTGTCAGCAAAACTTGATGAAATGCCATGAGAGTCCTATGCGGAGAAGTACCACATTTTTCTAAACGTGACATCTTGTCTACTTTGGCGACGCTTCAATGTCTTGAAGGTGAACTTTGTTACTTCACGGTTCTGAACAGAGAGTGGCGTCATTTCCTAAAGAGTCATCGCCAAGGGCTTTGGTCACCAGGATTCATCACAACTACCTCCATGACCACACTCTCATCAGCTCAACAGGGGGAATTATGACCACTGGCATATATACTTGAATAACTTAAATGACATGTATACCAGGTGTGTTGTACACTTTTTAATTTCATGGGTCATCAAATTGTACATGCCAAGGCAAAGATTAAGTCATTGCAGAGTTTGTTGGGTTCCAATCCAAACATGTTGATCATGTTGCTTAGTTACATATGAACATAATTTCAATGCGAACATTGGTGGGGAAGACTTTGATGAAAGTATTTAATATGGGAGCCCCCCATGACTGGTTCAAGTCGCGCTCTAGTTAATTCAACATCAAATTAGATTAATCACTCTTTGGCCAGTATTATTCTTTCATTCAGAGACGTTTATTTAACCCTCCTGTGTGTGTGTTCCACAAAATTCCACAAAACTGCCTACCCCCTTACATCTATGCAACAACTACATGCTTTCCGAAAACTTGTGTATGTTATTCGCATGAGTAGTGCACAAGTACCACAAAGTTCCACTGTGAAATAAACATACACTGAAGTGTTGCAAAGAATACTGCATGACTATGTGGAACAGGGGTCGATTTCACAAAACTCTTCATTACTTAGGACTAGTCAAAGCAATGCTAAGAGATAGGACTAGTCTTAAGTTACGACCAGTTACTGGTCCTAACTTCAGATAAGACTAGTCTTTATCTCTTTGTGAAATCGGCCCCTGGCCAGCTAGGTTCTCCCAGTGTCTTGTTTGTTTTCCAGAGACCATGGTACTACATGGATTAGGCCTCTAGATATACACTGTATCTTGTTTTTTTCCAGAGGCCATGGAACTAGAGTTACCAACATTTGCATCTTGCAATCAGGGAGATTTTGTAACACAATAAGGGAGATATTTATTCAATATAATAGGGAACAATTTTCCATAATCAGGGAAACTTTCAAACTTGTTCATCAGAACATGGACAGATTGGTTTATTTTCAAAGTCAGGGAACTTTCTGCAGAATCAGGAAGAGTTGGCAGCTCCAACTAATGTGGAACTATGTTCTGCAAAAATCCACAGACTGCTGTGGTAATTGGTGTAAGTGGAACTTTGTTTTTCTTAACTCGCACACAAGTTCTTCAAAATTTCACAATCTGCTGTGGAATTGTGTGAAAGTGCATTACATTGATACAGCAATAAACGTGTTCTTTAGAATTCCACACAATTACAACGTTGTGGAATTCTGTGGAATAAATTTGTTTCTGAAGAAAAGTGAACTGATTGTCGGAAGGTTAATTAACTAATAAATTAAAACAATAATTTATCTCTAAAGCACTTTTCCTACTAGAAAGTAAACAAATTGGAGGCATATCCCCATGCAAAGGGAATGCTTGTGACTAAAATAGAAAATTACCAAAATACTTTGAACGGTGCAAAGCAATACTAATAGACAACAGTGCAGACCAAACAGAGCGCAGTGGACACTATTGGTAATTACTCAAAATAATTCTTAGCACAAAACCTTAATTGGTATCAAGTAATGGGGAGAGGTTGGTAGTATAAAACATTGTGAGAAACGGCTCCCTCTTAAGTGGAGTAGTTTTCGAGAAAGAAGTAATTTTCCACGAATTTGATTTCGAGACCTCAAGTTTAGAACTTGAGGTCTCGAAATCAAGCATCTGAAAGCACACAAGTTCGTGTGACAAGGGTGTTTTTTTATGTTGAGATACACCAAGTGAGAAGACTGGTCTTTGACAATTACCAATAGTGTACACTGTCTTTAAGTCCGTTTCTCATATACTGCTTACTAATAAGGCAGGAAATTTTATCCATAGAGTCATTAAAAAATAACTATCTAGGGGAATTCGACAAAAGCGTCTAGGCCTACGTACATTTAAAGTTGTATTGGCCTTATTTTTGACGAAATAATTTAGTTTTTAACATTTTTTTCAAAACTAAAAACAAAATCAAAAACTTTCGTATATGCCACGAACGGGCCAGAAAAAATACACATAACAGGCAAAATTGTTTGTACACGGCTGATGGACGTGAGATAATGTTGGGTTCTCAACAGTAATTAATTTTTCTTTCTTTCTTTTAATTAACTACCACTTCTCATTGGCAATTTTTTCGTGCAATACCTTAAATGAAAGCATATAACTGTCTATGTATAAAAATAACTCTTTAAAATTTCAATGTACATGTTCGGGTCAAATTGGCCAAAAAACAGACCCAGCATCTCTGAATGCTAAAGCAAGAAACACAATACATACATCTAGTGATCTTTTTATATTAAAGGCAGGGTATACTTTTGGTAATTGTCAAAGACCAGTATCCTCACTTGGTGTATCCCAGCATATGCATAACATAACAAACCTGTGAAAATTTGGGCTCAATTGGTCATTGATGTTGCAAGAAAATAATGAAAGAAAAAAACACCCTTGTTGCATAGAATTGTGTGTTTTCAGATGACTTTTTGAAGCCTTTCTCAGATTCTAATTTTTGGGAGAAAAAAATAATGTTTTATAAGTATCAACTGCTCTCCAGAATCCTTACCAAGTACATTTTTGTGGTCATTATTTTTTGGAGTAATTACCAAAGGTATACCCTCCCTGTAACTAAAACTGCATACATGAATTTGTGTCTAACATTTAAATTTAGGGGCAGGACCAACCTTGTTTTTAATAAAAGCAGAATTGTATATATTGTATTGTTAAAAAAAAACCAAAAAAAAAACCACACACACGCACGTTTGTGAATCCCGTAAATCGAGGACTTCTCTTTGTTCTCCCATTGTTTTGGACTTAGCTTTGTTTAGCGACGTCCCCATTGGTTTTGTACACGAAAGCGAAGCGAGGACGTCCTCCCTCTGTCAAACACCCGGATCCCTTTTGTTAAAGTCCTCGGTTTTAACGGGTAGACACGCTCACACACACACAAGGCAGACCACACAGGCTTATTGCTTTGAAATAAATATGCCTAAATATTCAGGTTTGATTTTCAAAAATTTGTGTAGTTGTATTGTGAGATGTATTTATAATTAAATATATGTGCATTTTATCTGTAAAGTCTATTGTTTATATTTCAGATTGGTTGCATACAACATCTGTACTTGCAAACAGATGGCTTTAAGGAATATGTTGTGGGTGTTACAAGTAAGCTACTTTAGATCAAACCCAGTTTGGGCAGGAATAAAAGAATATCATTAAAAAGGAAAAACACATTTGAAGAAAAAAACCCACAAATGACCTGCTGTACCATGTTTTTACCAATTTGCACATAATTTTGTTGCATTTGGCCCTATCTTACCAAGTTGCACATGATTTTGTTGCAATTGCCCCTTTCTTACCAAGTTGCACATGATTTTATTGCCATTGGCCCTATCTTACCAAGTTGCACATGATTTTATTGCCATTGGTTCTATCTTACCAAGTTGCACATGATTTTATTGCCATTGGCCCTATCTTACCAAGTTGCACATGATTTTATTGCAATTGGCCCTATCTTACCAAGTTGCACATGATTGTATTGCCATTGGCCCTATCTTACCAAGTTGCACATGATTTTATTGCAATTGGCCCTATCTTACCAAGTTGCACATGATTTTATTGCCATTGGCCCTATCTTACCAAGTTGCACATGATTTTATTGCCATTGGCCCTATCTTACCAAGTTGCACATGATTTTATTGCCATTGGCCCTATCTTACCAAGTTGCACATGATTTTATTGCCATTGGTTCTATCTTACCAAGTTGCACATGATTTTATTGCCATTGGCCCTATCTTACCAAGTTGCACATGATTTTATTGCAATTGGCCCTATCTTACCAAGTTGCACATGATTGTTTTGCCATTGGCCCTATCTTACCAAGTTGCACATGATTTTATTGCAATTGTCCCTTTCTTACCAAGTTGCACATGATTGTATTGCCATTGGCCCTATCTTACCAAGTTGCACATGATTTTATTGCCATTGGCCCTATCTTACCAAGTTGCACATGATTTTATTGCAATTGGCCCTATCTTACCAAGTTGCACATGATTGTTTTGCAATTGGCCCTATCTTACCAAGTTGCACATGATTTTATTGCAATTGCCCCTTTCTTACCAAGTTGCACATAATTTTATTGCAATTGCCCCTTTCTTACCTAGTTGCACATAATTTTATTGCAATTGCCCCTTTCTTACCTAGTTGCACATAATTTTATTGCAATTGCCCCTTTCTTACCTAGTTGCACATGATTTTATTGCAATTGCCCCTTTCTTACCAAGTTGCACATAATTTTGTTGCCATTGGCCCTATCTTACCAAGTTGCACATGATTTTGTTGCAATTGGCCCTATCTTACCAAGTTGCACATGATTTTGTTGCAATTGGCCCTATCTTACCAAGTTGCACACTGTTGCCATTGGCCCTACATGTATCTTAAGTTGCACATATAATTTTGTGGCAATTAACCCTATAGCTGTGATGGGGTTTTCAAAAATTTGTTTTATGTAACCTAGGTATTTGTTATGTAAAGGCTAACTTTCTATTAAGTTTGTTCTGAACCAGTCTCGTGAAAACCAAGTACATGTTGAAATAATATCATTATTGAAACTAGTATGTCAGCATCAAACGAAATTATTCTTAGATCTATTTAATTGTGATGATTATCACTTAAAGAGACCTAACACGGTCAGCCATTTTGTGGAGCCATTTTGTGGAGTCAAAAATTTGACTCCACAAAATGGCCGACCGTGTTTGTTCACGATGTAAAAGGAAAACCACGCAATTTCGAGGCATATTTGTGTGGATCATTGTACTCTACTTTTAAAACATCTTTCTAACCATATGCATTTTATAGACCAACTCGCCCAATCCAAGGCAACGTGTCCCTTAAAAATCGATATAGATATAAAGGAATTTGTGAAATTACATACATGTACGTAAACCGTAGGGTGTTTCATGTATGCTCAACATGGCAAACACAGCACACTCTATCATCATTAATTTAACAATACTCATTAGCTTTGTTGGCCCCCCATACAATCAATGTAAATGTAGGCCACACAGATTAATAATTTAATGATAATACGTTAATAACAAGATGAGACGCAAACAATCAATTTTATGTACGTATCTGCCAGACAGATGCAACATGATGCAAGGGTTGGATGTGTATGAATCATTGGACTATTTCGTGATAAGGGCAGGGACACAAATTTCGTGGTGTTGTTTATTTTCAGGTAATTGGCTCTTATAGTAGTAGCAGCAGACAAGCTTATTAATTGCCGTTCACATGTTGCTGGGGAACTGTTCATGGGTTGCATACAGCCAGCATCTTGAACGTAGAATTGCTTGAAAGACACCAATTCTACGACGTGAGATTGTTGACCATTGGGACAAAATGCTGGGTTGGCTGAGGCCATTAAACGGTGTCACACTCATTTGTGTTGACTCACTGCCCCGAAATATAAACATGTCCTTCAAAATGCTATATTTTATCACCTGACTTCTCTTTGATCATCGTCATCATTTTTTTTTTTTTGGTATCAATTAAATTGTAAGAATTTGACAGGCTGTAATTTGCTCCTGAATAAATATTTGTTTGAGCAGTGTAAATTGTAAGATTGTATACCAGGAATTTAATACTGAAGTAGATAAACGCATTGTACATTGTGTATTCGGTAATAAACTGAACGTTTCAAAGTAAGTTGTTTTTATGTCATGATCTTGACCGTCCATTCTTTTAGTCTAGTCTAAAAGGTTTACTTTCTGAGACGACTGACGAGCCAAGGTAACTCTTATTACAAATTAACTAATGAAGTTAGCTGATAACTTCTGGGCCCACTTTCATGGCTCTGCTTACCGCCGAATTCTGTGTTTGCGATCACCATTCTTCGCTTACAGGGCAAGCGCCGAAATTCTGCACTAGCTGTGTAAGCAAAGAATGCCTCGTAACGTGGAGTACGCACGCGCATAAGCAAAAATTCCCTGCAAACCTGTGAAATACGCTTGACGTAAGTGCAAAATTCTCTGCTTCCGTAAGCGCCAGTTCTTTGCTTACGGCCATGAATTTGGGCCCAGGTAGTTTGGCTGGGATGAATCAAGTGACTTTGGCTAGGGTGACTTCAACTTACAGCCATAGCCACTGCCAAAGCCGTCACTTCAGACACTGCCTTAAGAGGTATTGTGAGTGGAATTAAAGCCATGTCCGAATGAATCGATTCTGGCTACAACTATGTCTGTTGGCTGTTACAACATCATTGAAAAGTAGGACTTTTTGTGCAGTCCAGCCATATCACCTGCCGAAGCCAATAATACAACACGAGATGTCAATTTGGTTTCAAGCGCTATTTTTTTACATTTGGTTTTCCCATGGTTTTTTATCCCAAAATGCAATATTTAAATATATTTCTTTTTAGTCTACATTGTAGACTTACTGTACATGTATGCAATTGTAGACCATCCCTTCAGTCAGTGGACAGTAACTTAGGACAATAGTCCGATATATTTGGTCCTCTTGGAAAAACGTTTGAACATTTTATCGAGTACATGCTTTAGGCTGACCTCCGTGTACAGTGTACACATGATGTAGGCTCTAAATGACTTTTCAGGCCTTATTAATACCAAATTTTCTGATTTTTCAAAACGCAAAAAAAACCTCAGGAAACAGACTAAAGTAGGAAGAATATCATGCCTGACGGTATAAATAAATTATAGTAACTCTGATGTCGATAGTCAAACAAAGGCAGACAATGCACACATTAATCAATTTGTTGTCATGGGGAATAGCCGTATTTTCACATAATTTTAAGGAAGGCACAAATCTGACGTAGAAGGAAAACAAGCAATAATGTGTAGTACTGTTGTGCTGAAAAATTTCCTAGTAATTGCTGGTGGTACCAAATTCATGCAAATGATTTCCATCAGAAATACTGGTATCGTCAAAAAAAGAGTGGCCGTCAATCTTCCAACTTTTGCTGGCAAAATAAAAAGGGTAATGTTGACATAAACCTATAACAAAAACTATACAATGAGCAGTGGAGTAACTCGGTGGTGGGGGGGGGGGGCATTGCTGTCACTGTCACACCCCCTCTGAAATCTGGACTTTTGAGATAAAAAATTACCAGAGTAACATGCTACTGGCTTTAAAGGCACCTGGCAGTGGTATTTTGTCAAAATAAAGCTTTTGTCGTTAATATATACATTTTGATATGTGGAATGTGAATAAACAATTAACTAAGGTTAAAAAATTGCGTTTTTATTTTAATTACAAATTTTAAAATAGGCCCCCGTTTACATGGCGCTGTTCGTGACGTCAATCGAGGCGCGGGATATTTGAAGAGAAAATGTATAGTCTGGCCCTGTGCATTACGTCTGGGTACCTGATCAGTATGATGCGTTTTCGTATTCGGACATCACCCAATGCAATCCTAGGACAGTGTACAGTCGACATTTATACGAGGTTTTCACCGGTCCCGAACTGTCCCATGCGCGTTTCTATGTCTTAAAAAACAGAAGATACGAGCACGGTCATAACGAGAACACGGATAATACGAGGTATTCGAGCGGCCCCGTGATGACAAATCGGATCAGCGTGCCGCGGCGCGGCATGCAGCTCAAGTCAATCCGAACACCAGAAACATGTTCGCTGCAGCACTGAAAAGGATGTCAGACCGGACCACTTTGCTCTCGTTAGCCTGACTTTCGATGCCCGTAACTGCCTATATTTGGGATCTGCAGGAAACAAATGCTAACTGACCCCATCTTTAGTCGTTTTGCTGCATCCAGCAGCAATACACCTGGTCGGCATTGCCGGGAAAATGCACAAAAAATCCCTTTTTAGGGATAACCAAACGAAACGTACAAGCTCACTACTTGCACGTAAATGCAGGCAAGTTCGAGGGGGGTCGATGTTCGATCGCGGCGAAGTCTGCCTCGATTGACGTCACAAAAAGGGATGGGCGGAGTCACCCTCAAACAACTTTATCAATTTTTTTAACATATAAATCGTGACAAACAATTACTCGAAAAATTGTTTTATTGTTAATATACATATACTCTTCTGTAAAAAACAAAAAAACCTATTTTTAATAAGCTTTATTGTGATAGTATCAGTGTTTTTAAAACTATTTTTCTATTTATATGCAGATAAAGTATTTGTTTTACATCCACATCGGATTATCTTAAAATACAAAATAGTAAATGGCATAAAGGGGTTGTTTAAGAAAAATACAAAATTTGCAGGAAGTGCGTTCTAGAAAAAATGGTGCACCCCCTTGTGCCCCCTAAAATGTTACCCTAGTTTTGGTGCTGCTGATGAAATGTGTTTATGGGAAGATGTTTGCTCATGGTGTTCCTAGAAGTCTAGGTCTTCTGAAAGAACTGAACACCAAGATTTCTTCAAAATTTGTAAAAAACCAACATTGTATTTTGTCTTAAAGGCACAGTAGTGCAAATCAATCAACGTAACCTTGCAATATTATTTGGTTTTACCCATAAAAGCACTGTTTACTCACTATTACTCAGTACTTCTCTCCCCCCCCCCCCCAGTCCATATTACTCGGGTGGGATTTGAACCCACGATCTTTGCCATTCCAGAGCAGTTAATTTACCACTAGACCACTGAGCTAGCCCGGTGTCTAGAGGCGGTTTGAATTCTGTATTTTAGCAGCGGGTACCACAACAATTTAATAAATGTTAAATTTACATCGCGGATAAAGAATATTATTTGTTTTTTACCTATAAACCGGGTCAAGGACTTGTGAAAAGTACTGAGTATAGAGTGCTTTACACACATCGGTTTATGGCTAAAACCCAAGAGTACGTCTTTATCCATGATGCCAATTTAACACCTATTAAATTGTTGTGGTACCCACTGATAAAATATAGGATTCAAACAGCATCTAGCCACTGGGCTGTCTCGGTGGTCTAGTGGTCAGACTCTGGAATGGCAAAGATCATGGGTTCAAATCTATTAAACACCTTGCAAATGGACATGCTTGAAAATTCTTAAAAGGCGTAAGTGGAGAGTCCACGAGCAATTATCTGAATTTGTCAATACGTTTTACATTATTGACAAATTAAGAAAGTCTCCACTTTATGCCTTTTAAAATTAACTATTTACAAGCTTGTCAATTAGCAAGGGTATATGAAGCTCAAGAATGGTCGTTACTTTTTACTGAAAAATGTAACTGACCTTTGTGTGTGTACGTGTTTGCAAAATGTCTGTGGCCATGTAAAACAAAGACTACAAATTACCTCTGCTTCGCCATCAAAAATACACCCCAAAATGTTCAGCTTTTCCACATTTGTCTAGTCCTCCTTAAAGGGATTGTATACATTTGGTAATTGGAGCCTATTGTTTGTTTCAATCCTATATATAGTTGTAGATATATACCATAAAACTAACATGTGAAAATTTCATTTCAAAAGGTGGTAGCGTTTTTGAGATATTGCCGAAAATCTGGAGTGGTTATGTCAACGCAGGAAGAATAATCTGCAATTGGAATACACTATCTGAGAAACGTTACTGCAGTTACGCTTCTCAGATTCATATTTTAGGGGGGATAAAAAGTGAGTATCTTCTTCCATAACCGCAGTACTTTGAAGTGAAAAGTTTCTAAAAGCTGCTGTACTTCTTACCAAGTAAGTTTTTACTGCCATTAATTTTTCGGAGTCATTACCAAATGTATGCAGACCCTTTAACACCCACGTACTGTGACTATCAGCAGTTTCTCGAAAAAACCAAAGCTTTTAAGACAATGTAGAGTAATTTTTATGTTCTCCCATAAGCCTTCATAGGGCATTAAAGGTACTGAACACGTTTGGTAATTGTCAAAGACCAGTGTTCTCACTTGGTGTATCCCAACATATGCATAAAATAACAAGCCTGTGAAAAATTGGGCTCATCGAAGTTGCAAGAAAATGATGAAAGAAAAAACACCCTTGTTGTACAAATTTGTGTGCTTTCAGATGGGAATAAAAACTTCTTGCAAGAAGTTTTTATTATTTTAGTGAGAAATTACCTCTTTCTCAAAAAATACGTTACTTCAGAGGGAGTCGTTTCCTACAATGTTTTATACTATCAACAGCCCTCCGTTGCTTGTTACCAAGTAAGTTTTTATAAATGCTAATATTTGTTTTGAGTCATTACCAAACATGTACGATACCTTTAAAGGTAGGGTCATAGATTGGTAAATACAGCAAAAATTAATTACCACAAAAACTTACTCGGAGAGAGGCACTGCAGCTGTTGATGGTATAAACTATTTTGAGAAAAGGATTCTCTTCAAAGTAGTCTGGTTTGGAAAAGTTTTCATCCAAAAAATCTGCATCTGAGAAATGATTCATGCATGAATTGGCTTGAATCACAATGGGCTTGAAGCACAATGGGCTTTGAGATCAAGATATTATGTAGAAAGAACCTTGCATAGTTCACTAATTAAATTTGGTAGAGCAATTGAACTTGTTTAACAGCAATTTATTTCTGATCATTAGCTCTATGAAATCTAGCCCTGATAAGCAATTAAGAGTTTTTAAATTCCATACTGTCTGCTCATGACTATAAGGTCATTAGTGCAATTTGTATGGATTTTTAAAAATTTATACGCATTTTTCATTTAAAATGACCTTTTGATCATTATGAGTATGAAAGTACAATTAATGACCATATAGCACTGAGCAGACGAGGTTCGCAGTGAATCAATCAAGATTCAGAAAAACGCAACAGCTATGAAATTCAACAAAAAAAATAGTGAAAGCTGTCATGGCCAGCTGCCGATGGCCGGACAGAGGAACAATGACTAATAGAAAAACCAATCATTTGATCAACTGCTGTTCAAAGGGGTGGGGACATTAACAAGCCTGCACTTGACCCCACCCCTGCTTGTTCTGAAATGGGAGTGACAGAGGGGCCTTAAGCTGGGTGAGGGCTGACTAGGAAGAGAAACAAATAGGCGAGGAAGAATTAATGATAAGATTCATACACACACACCCAACAAATTGTATACAAGTATTGGTGTTTAAGCGTTACATCCAAAGAGGGACCCGAGAACAAAAGAAGTCCACATAATGCAGGGACTTGAAACACGATGTGGACTTTCACACGTCCACACAGTGTTTTTGTGTTGGAGAATGTGTTGAAGAATATGTTTTATCTTAAGTGCACATAGCAAAGGAATGTCCAAATGGCGTATGCAACACAGAGCAAGGTGTTTGAGGTGTGTACATGTATGTACAGGTAGTGTCACCTAACTCTATACGCAGGGTATTCTTCTCAGATGGGTACATGGGTGATATATCACTACTACCTGGGCAGGATTTGAACCCAACTCTATGTATGTTGTGACAGATCCAACAAGCAGAGTAACAGTGCGTCGTGGCCGAGCGGTCTCGTGAATCGGACTCGAGTTCTGATGGCTGAATCGCCAGAGTGTGGGTTCGATTCCCGTCATGACACTTTTGTCCTTGAGCAAGGTACTTAACCATAATTACTTCGCTTAACCCTGTTGTATAAATGGGAACTTGAGAGAGCTGAGACAGTATTATGTTGGATTAACCCCTTAGCGCTAATTTTATAATTTTATAAGCAGCTTGGGGTTCTATGCTCCCAAGGAGATTGAGAAAGTTTGAGGAATGGTCTAAGTAAGCCTGATGAACAGGGATAATGATGTTATACAGCGCCTTAATCTAATGACTCGGAACCGTGTGCTATATACATGATATACGGACCATGATACACGGACCAGGTATCATTATTATTGTTTATTATTAGCTAATTTAAAAATTCAATACCAGATTGTCGGAAAATCTTGGGATGACTTCATAAAATAATTATAATAAAAATAACTGGATTTATACAACGCCAAATTACCAAAGGATGCAAGGCGCTTAAAGGTATCGTACACGTTTGGTAATGACTCAAAACAACTATTAGCATAAAAACTTACTTGATAACAAGCAACGGAGAGCTGTTGATAGTATACAAATATTGACTGCTTGTGATCCCGGAAAGCAGTCAATATTTGTTTTATAACACCCCAACAGACTATTTATCATCATTTCAGATACACAGATGCACAACTGATTGGGTTCAAGGTGGGTCATGTAATAGTCTTTTGACTATTACACGGCCACCGGGTTTCTAGTAAAACTAAGACATATCATGTGACGCGCACTAAACCAATGAAAAGGCAGAATTTTTGTAAGGGGTGTTATTATACAAAACATTGTAGGAAACAACTCCCTCTGAAGTAACGTAGTTTTTGAGAAAGAGGTAATTTCTCACTAAAATAATAAAAACTTCTAGCAAGAACTTTTTATTCCTATCTGAAAGCACACAAATTTGTACAACAAGGGTGTTTTTTCTTTCATCATTTTCTTGCAACTTCGATGACCAATTGTTATTTTATGCATATGTTGGGATACACCAAGTGAGAACACTGGTCTTTGACAATTTCCAAACGTGTTCAGTGCCTTTAAGGGAGAAAGAGAAAGACCAAAGTAATGGGGACAACCAGCTACAAGTTGGAGAACAGGTGAGTCTTGAGACCCTTTTTGAAGGACAAAACAGTCTTGGCGTTTTTAATGGGGACAGGAAGACCGCTCCATAGGCGGGAGGCAACAGTGGAAAAAAGCTCTCACACCGGCTTGTTTGCATGACTTGTTCACCACGAGGGAGATAAGCATCATAGCTTCGAAGGGAGTACGGGCAGTCATGGATTTCAAAAAAGGGAAGAGAGATAATCTGGAGCACTGTGGTTTAATGATCTGTAGGTATGGAACAGTGTGCGGAACTCAATACTTCGACTAAATCCCTATTGGCAGAGAAAGAGAACACCAGCCATATCACTAACCTGTACACTGTCACCTCCTGGACTGTCACGCCTCGCTTATCTTTGGTTCCGGAAAACCCAAAGGACTGTCGCCTCACGCTGTAAAATGAGTACAAAAAGGAAGGAGTTACTGGGAGGGTATAAAAGTGCGTATTGTGGGCGTACTTTCCCAGATAAATTATCACCCTTTGGTTTCTAATAGAATATTATAGAAGATAACTCAAAAACCTTTATTACAATGAATTCACAAATATTTCAGGAAAGTCGGCATAAACAGTTCAGAAGAAAGTTATGTTCTTGATATTGTTTTTGTTTCCTGTTTTTTCCCCCAATTTTTTTCCAAATACTATAAATTGTCAAGATTTTTCAATTGCCACCTACAGATGAGAAGTCAATTTAAAATTCTCTGAGACGCATCCTAAAATGAGCCTCTCCATAATTCAAACTATTCTTTTCATCTTGTTTTCCATTATTCATCATCTTAAAAAAAAAAGTCAATGAAGTTCTACTCCACTTGTCTTTGGCATGGCATGTCGTGGCCAAGAGGTTAAACGCACTGGACTCAAGCTCTGGTGTTTCTGATAAGCAGAGAGTGGGTTTGAGTCTCGGTCGTGGCACTTGTGACCTTGAGTAAGATACTTTAATTGCTTTGTCCATCAGATGGAACATAGGGCCATAGGTCCCGTGTACTAGGCTAGGTAGTGCAAGTAAAAGAACCCAAAACACTTATCGTGGAAGAGTAGGGGTTAACCCCTGTGTTTCTGGTTCACATAGCAAGCACCCTAGTTTACAGGCTTCCTTAGGCTTGTGAGATACAGTGATTAAGTTCACTTATGATGCATCCTTGGTTTCATTACCAGAAATATATAATAACCTGCTCTCCATAGTTAGCTTGGGCGATACCACGATATCATCGCATATCGCGATACTAGTTCTGAAATGATTACGATATCGGGTAGATTTGTTTTTGATCGTGATATCGGTAAATCGCGATATCGATTAAGATGCATTTCACAACCGAGACGATCTTGCAACAATAAATCTCCTAGTGGAGAAGATCTTGCAACAACAAAGAGCTGCAAGTCACAGACCGCAACCGCAAGATTCCGCAACAGATCTGACCCGACCGGGTTTAAAAAAAACAAAAAAACATCAAAGCCTTAGCAATCAGGCGGTCTCGACTCACACACAGACTACCGAAAAACTATGACATCGTTCCGGGTGTTATCACAAGATTGCATACGTGCGAGTAGCGTGATCTAATTACTTATGCACACATATAGAACACTCTGTTTTGCGCAATAGTTAACACATTAAATGTGTGTAAGTAATAGGCCCAGGTTTTCATCCCATAGGTTTAGAGTAAAACCAGAAGAATAGGTCATTGGAGCAAAGTTAAAAATGATGAGATAGCTGCGTCTACAACTTGCTTTGTGAGATTTGACGAAGATTGACGTCATCAAAAAAATTTGCGATATTATCGAATATCGCGAAATATTCTTGACGATACATCGTGTATGAATAAAAGCTATATCGCCCAAGCTTACTCCATACATGCCATAGCTTTGGTCAGTTTGTGAAAGGCTTCCTCTCTAGTGCAGATTGACCTGAACTTAAGTCCTGCAGGATGTGATTAAGGGGTGATGTATAAATATCGTCAATCCGAGCCTTGAACCCGCCCCTTCTCATATCCCTCTTGGAACATGTAAAAGTAGACAGATGTTGGTCATTTCACCAGCTTGGAACACTCGCTGTGACACTTATCCATAGTATAGATCCTTGCATATGAAGTCACAAGACCCAAACAGAACCCTCACTGAGGTTAATGAAGACCTATCATTGGCTGAGAGTTGTGTTTTGCGCATGCACGCTTCCATTGTTTGACCTCAGCGATGGCAGCCAATGCGGGGGTTCTATTAGGGCAAGGTTTTCTATTTCAAATCATGTACTCACTGTAGATATTTGCTGATAAGAGTTAACGCATCGTTGACTTCAATATTCTCCTTTTGCATCACAAAGCGACAGTAATTCGGACGATCCTTGCCCCAATTGCTGCGTGTCTTCCTACCTGAACAAGGAAACATAATCCATATTTCAGGTATTAACGTTTGTAACTTACTGTTGTAAAATTGCTCATAGTTTCACAGGAGTTGATTATAGATTGATCAGCTATTGATCATCAGTAATTTGCATTAGGTATGCAGCGCTGTATTATAATTGATGCGTGGTGCGCGATGTAAAGAACATTGTCGTGCACCTGCCCTTTCCGTGCTAGCACCCTCTGTTGACAAGTCGCGCGCGCCGTACTGTTATTAAATAGAAGCATAAAGATTATTCTTAAGAGAAGCGTAATGATAACATTCTATTTGTAAACATGACTTGACAGAAGGAATGTAACAACAGTTGATGATCTGGCACTGTCCAGGACGGGTGTATAAATAGTACCAGTAATAAAGTAACTGTTCACTGTTACTGACTGACTCTGTGCCAACAGTCAGTAATAAGGAAAGCCACGCCATTACTATACTATTTTAAATCTGTACATATACATGAATCTGACATGACAGGGGGCCTATATATGGTATAGAGATTTGGATATCAGATTTAAGTAGGAAGAGTATCACGACTGGTGTCTATTGTTGTGGAATAGAACACATGGTTAACTTTTCATACATATAATACATACAAAACTGTTTCTAGCAAGAAATTTAAAAACCCATAATAATAACGAATGTTTACAATTCATGATTTTCAGAAAGGTTTAAAACTTTTTGGATTTCATTTTCCCCCTATAAAAAAATCAGAAGTTATCTCATCAGGGCCCAATTTCATAGAGCTGCTTAAGCACAAAAAAGTAAGTAAGCACAACAAAATTATGCTTACCAGAATAAGGTTACCAGCCAAACTACCATGTCATGTGTACAATTTGTGACTGGTATCCTGCTCATTTCTGCTAAGCAGACAAATTTTAAGCATTTTTTTCTGCTTAAGCAGCTCTATGAAATTGGACCCAGGTTATACTTTTACAGTTTGATAAACTGATTTGATGAAATCTGCGGAAGATTTTTTTTTGGGGGGGGGGGCACAAGAGGTGCACCATTTTTTCTAAGGGGGTCGAGCACTTCTGGCCGATTCATGGTAATTTGACACTTTCCATGCTACTTGGCTAGGTCTCAATAAGGAACTTTGAATTGTTTAGATTCTTAACAAATTTTTTGGACGGAGTCCACAACATTTGTTTACAAACAGACTGTTCAAAACAGTCTGATGACATCATCGATGATTTTAAAACAAACTTAGTATGACCATGGAGGTAGGGTATGACAGTACATACAACCTTATCAAAACAAGTGTTATGTACAAATAGTCAGTCCCTTGTACATGTACACGTACATGTAAGTGCTGTATATAATATCAAGTAATAAACCACAAGGGAAACTGACTGGGTAAATTGTTATTAATTTTTGGTTGAACAAAGAAAAATTCAGTGGAGCGGGATTTGAACCTGCGACCCCCGGATTAACGTGCCGGCTCTCCACCATTTGAGCTGTGATCAATTAAAGACCACCTTGAAGAGAAAAAACAGCAACAGCAGGGAAATTAGGAAATTGAGTTCACATGGGTTTAACAGATTTTAATTGTGTCAAAAACAATCATTTTGAATACCCTTTTCCGGTGCTTTTCAGAAAGATTTGCAAAAAGCCCTGTTACATCATCACTCATGTTACGTCATAATTATGTGGGAGCTCTTTTTTTCTTTAGCCGCTTTGCTGCAGCATTGAGTTATAAGCAACATCAAACACATGACGTCAAAGTATTGACATTTTGACGCACGCCGTCAACAGCAGAAGTGTTTCTTTTTTTCCTAAACCTTGAGGTTGGGGCCTAATTTTTCGATCGATAATTACGAACAATTCAGAAGTATATCAAATGACATTTAAATGATAAGCAAACACAGTATAAACATATTTAATAGCATTCCCTTTAACAAATTTCCGCTCAAGTAGCTGTTTAAGAATTGTGTTTTCCCAAAAGCTAATCAAGCATGTCTCATCCCATTAATTGGTGAAGGGTAATTTTTGCTTAAATGGATACGTTGTCATGGCTCTTGTAATAGTTGATTCTGTCATACATTATTCAAAACGGTCAGTTCTCCCATCGGATCTGACAACCACAATTTTTTTCAGGGAAATTAACAACAAAGTTGTGGAGCTGGAGTTTGGACTATAGAGTTTTTGTTTCCGAATCCTCACAAAACTATGAATCTCCACAGAAAAGCCTCAAAACTACCACAAATTTAAAAATCTAGAGGATCACCACATATTACTTTAAAACATATTAACATATATTAAATCGTTGCGGTACCGGCTCCTAAAACAGGATTCGAACTGCCTCTAGCCACCAGGCTAGCTCGGTGGTATAGTGGTAAGACATCTGCTCTAGCAATGCAAAGGTCGTGGGTTTGAATCCCACCCGAGTGATTTGCCTGTGGAAATTTTTTCACAGAACTCAGGAAAGTACTGAGTATACAGCGCTTAATACACATCGGTGTAAGGGTAAAAACAAATTATATTATAAATACACTTATTACACATTACACAAAATATATTCATGTAAGCCTAAATAATGTTGATTTTTAAAAACTGTAGCACCAAATTAATTAGTTAAAATGCTCCCAGGCACTTCATAAAAAGTAACAAATATAAGAAAATATCAATGATAGCGCACAAAAAAGATGAATACAAATTACACCGCAATCTTGTTAATCTTGCAGGCTAGGTGAGGGGTTGGGATCATCGTTACAACCTCTTTCCCAGAGTAGGTCTGTAGCCAGCCTACTCTCTTCTCTACAGATATTTTCAAGGGCCACCTGTGTGTCTGACCTTGTTCCTCCTATCAGGGTGTTTGAGCGTGAAACCAGGCTTTCTGCTTGCTCTCACCCATTCACACCTTACAATGGTAATCTTTTGAGTTACAGCTAATACTGCCATGGCAGCTGTCGAGTTATAAACAAATTGTAAGACTTTGATTTTGATCCATGTCAATCTCTGAAGAAGCCTCTTTATGAAATACTGATCTGATTAAGAAGCAATTTCATCAGGGAGAAAACTGGAGGGCCCTGAGGTATGTATTTGCTTTGGTAAATTGCAACGCTTATGACCTGTGCAGGGCCCATCTATTAAAATCTATTTAATAAGAAGCAATTTACCAGCTAATTGGACAACATGGAAGAAGAAGAAATAATCACCCAGTATTTCAACTGGTATTTTTATTAATTGACAGGGCCAAATTTCATAAAGCTGTTTAAGCACAAAAGGTTACCCGAGCACAAAAAACTCTTCTTACCAGAGTAAGGTTACCAGCCAAAATACCATGTTACATGTACCACTTGTGACTGGTATCCTGCTTGTTTTTGCTTAGCAGAAAATTGTTAAGCAATATTGTCTGCTTAGGCAGCTGTGCGAAGTTGGGCCCAGAACACTGCTGTACACACGTCACTATTAACAGTAACCTACATCATAATAATAATAATAATAATAATAATAATAATAATAATAATAATAATAATAATAATAATAATAATAATAATAATGTAGTTTTTTATCACGCTTGATAAAAACTAGCATTTTAGGCAGAAATATTTTAAGGAACCCTTTCTACCATTATTTACTTTAAATCGTGTAAGTTATGTGTGAATCTGTGAACATTTGTGTTTTTCGATCTTACCATAGTGTACAGGGCCTTTAAACAAAGAGAGACACTTTTTTAAGACAGGTTTTGAAGTTTTTATGATTTATGAGACCGATTTATGTAGCACCTAATAAGGGTTTACAAGGTGCTGCGGCTCACTCGGCAGCCACTGCCAAGCACCAGGGCAAACCCCTTCTCTTAACCCTTTGCACGCTATGGGCGCAAATGTGCGCCTGCACGTGTATTCCCCCACTGCTGTGGGCGCATATTTGCGCTCAGCAGAAGTGGCTAATTGATTTGTATACAATCAAGCTTTTTTTTGACCCCTGACAACCATCCGTGTACTTTTTGTACACTTCAACGTACAGAAGCCATCTTACGAAGGAATACACGCAAATTTTTTTGAAAAAATTCTGTAATTTCCGAGTTTTTCCATGCCTGTTATCACTTTAACACAAAAGGCAGTAACCATGGACGTCACAGCAGCATTCGGGGATATTTTCGCGGATTCTAACTCGGGAGAATCGGAGTTTGAGAATGTTTTGGGAGACGATAGCGATGATAGTACTCAGTTTAAATGGATTGACAATGTAACACAGGTATTGAAGTCGACAATGGGGCGACGATGGCATCGTTCCTGTGCAAGGAGGGGAACGGGGTAGAGTAGTCCAAGATGGTAGGGATACTTTTCGGCGTGCTTCTACCAAGGAAAAATCATGGACTTTGGAAGTGTGTATTTTCTAAATTCTGCATCCAAAATCAATTCTCTTTAAACTACCTTGTTGCCAGTATTATACTCTATGTTTGTCTAATTTTGAATTTTGCAATAAAAAAATTCCTTCACACAGAAAAATTCTTTTGAGTACAACCGTGTGTAATTTCAATGATTGTGCAAAGAGATTCCAGCAGGCAGGAAATAGTGTGTGTAGGGAATGGTAGCGTGCAAAGGGTTTACAATCAGGGTAATGGGTTCTAAACTGTGTCACAGTTGTCACAGCGACAACACAATGAATTTGAACCCATTCACTTTTCCTTTCTTTTTTTTTCCCCAGTTGAGCTTGCTCCACTTCATCTAATTTTCTTCATAATTCTGCTGAAAGGAATTATCAATTGCTCATCAGAAAGTGGGAAAGTAAAAAAAAAATATAAAAAAAACATCTGGGGGGGCTTAGGCATGTATTAGCTTAGGTATAAATTACACGCTTTTGTCCTGTACTGGTATATACTTTATAAAAGGATCAGCTTTAGGTGTTGCATTATTTAGAACTACAGACATGACAGAGTATAGTTTGGCCTTCATTTGACACATAGGCAAACACTTTATTAACATGTCATCAAGTGAGTATATAGGCATACACCTATGTGTACATTCTTCAAAGCATAATAAATCAGCACATACACAAACACACAGGCTTTTAGCCAGGATTTGAAAATAGGGTGTCCAAATTTGACTGGTTTTAAAAAACAGGGTGTCCAAATTTTTAGCGGCGATTAGCGGGGGTCCTAGAGGTGCAACCCCTGGCCGGGGGTTTAATGGGCAAATGCCCCCTTTTAGAAAATATTTACATTTTACACCCTAAAAAGTACATATTTTAAGGGTTCTAGACACTAAAAAATTTGTAATGTTGGCGTATTGGGCCAGAAAAAAATAAGGTTGTTAGGTAGGTGTTTTATATATATTTTTTTAATCATCACATTCTTCTCCTGAACCCTACTTTGCTTTCATTCAGGTCTTTTTATATTTTCCCTGTCAGTAGGATGGGCAGGCCTCGAATTACAAATTTTTCAGGGCAAGGCCACTTTGGTCTTGGAGCAAGCCAAATTTTTTGGGGCACCAAGGCCAGTAGATAGGGCACCAAGGCCAAATATGCAAAATGCAAAATAGAAAAGGCACGAAGGCCAATAAATTATGAGTTGTAAATCAAAATAAAACCATATTGCATGTTTTTTTTTAAATTTTTTTTGTTGGGTGGGGGTTATTAATTAAAACAATACTATCTTTATTGAATAAGTTAGTATAATACCCTTTAATAAAAAATATATAATAATACCAAATTTGAAAATTGGCAGGAGGTTCCCTAGGGTGGTAAACCCGATGAAACAATTTGCATGAATAAGATACTGATAAATCATATCTTATTCATTAACAAAACCGTAAACTATAAGCCAGAACATGTCATTTGTACACTTTCCAGGTTTAAATATAACACAATTCCCACTCCTAAGGGTCACAAAACCAGGTCATAAAACCACAAAGACACACACACACATCTCTTTGTTCTCCCATTGTTTGGACTTAGTTTCTTTGAGCGACGTCCCCATTGGTTTTGTACACGAAAGCAAAGCGAGGACGTCCTCGCTCTGTCAAACACCCGGATCCCTTTTGTCAAAGTCCTTGATTTCAAGGGGTAGACATGCTCACACACACATGTACCTGGAAATGGCAAGATTTTTTTTTACTACATTCAGTAGAATCCGCCTGTTTTATTATAATGGAACTATACAGGCTGAGACATGACTACTTGGGACTGAATGATATACAATTATGCATAATGTATTGCCAAACGCACACCCGGTTTCCACTTAAACGTCTAGTTACTGCCTCTGAATCAAATTTTAATACCACAAAAGTAAGAAGTGAAAAGTTAATGATCAACTCAAGAGGTGTCTTTTTTATATATATTCGTCACGCTCAACGCTCACACTCAACGGAGCACAAACTGCAGTGGGTCATATTTACATACAGTTGTTGTCTCCCACGCTGGCTTCACACTCTCTCTGTTGTCACAACCGCGGCACAGTTCGGCAGAAGCTGCTGTGTACGACAAAACCTTCATGAAACATTGGATTTATTTCTTTGCATGAAATTGGCTTCAAACCAAACAGTGACTGCAACTTTGTTATGTCCACTGTGTTCTGAATAACATCTACAAATCCAGTAGTTGCTGCAAGTTGGATCTCTACCAAATGGAGCCATCGACTAATACAAACTATCAGCAGTTGAGAACATTTTCTAATTGTCAACATTCCCGCAATTATTAAGCACGCTGCAGTCTGTGCTTATTGACAGAGAAAAGCTCAGAATATTATCTGAGATATTCAGTGTTCTACAGGAGAGAAATATTCTACAACAAGGCTGACAGGCTGACAGGCACTAGCTTGATAACTATTTTATGATCAGGTTAGTTTTACAAGAACTATTTTTCTTCTATTTTATCCTTCAGTTCTTTTTAAATAAACTTGATAGTAATAACATAACATTATTTTTATTGTGGTTAGCACATCTTTTTTCAAAACCATTGTTCAGTTGCTCCACAACTATACTGCCGTCGATTTCATCAAACTCTTCCTAACTTAGGATTAATCCTAGGCAATGCTAAGAGATAGGACTAGTCTTAAGTACTGGTCCTAACTTAAGACTAGTCCTATCTCTTAGCATTGCCTAGGATTAATCCTAAGTTAGGAAGAGTTTGGTGAAATCATAGAGAAAGGACCTCTATGGTGAAATCGACGGCTGATCTCATATACTTCAGTCATCTACTTGCAACGTATAGTCTTCAAATAAACTTCTTCTCCACGTTCCAAAATGGAAACTTAATGATAATAATAATTTTATTTCTATAGCGCACATTTCCTCTGCTCATGGCGCTATACAAATATGCCAATAGGCCTAAATTATAAATAACATTATCTAAGCAATTTACAATACTATTCTTACAAAAAATTCAATAAGTACTAGTTAAAAGATAAAGATAAACAACTGGCACTAGACAAAATATTTTTTAAAAATTACTATGAATGAAAAAAAAAATTAATAACAGATTACAAGGAAATCAAAAAAGCAATAAGAAATTACTTAAATAGGTGGGTCTTAAAGGTACCGTACACGTTTGGTAATGACTCAAAACAAATATTAGCATAAAAACTTACTTGGTAACAAGCAACGGAGAGCTGTTGATAGTATAAAACATTGTAGGAAACGACTCCCTCTGAAGTAACTTAGTTTTTGAGAAAGAGGTAATTTCTCACTAAAATAATAAAAACTTCTTGCAAGAAGTTTTTATTCCTATCTGAAAGCACACAAATTGTACAACAAGGGTGTTTTTCTTTCATCATTTTCTTGCAACTCTGATGACCAATTGAGCCCAAATTTTCACAGGCTTGTTATTGTATGCATATGTTGGGATACACCAAGTGAGAACACTGGTCTTTGACAATTTCCAAACGTGTTCAGTGCCTTTAAGACCCCGTTTAAAAACTGACCGTGGAGCTTGATTTAACTCATATGGCCGCCATGCATTTTCCAGTTCGGCAACAATGTTATGGAGAATCTCCCCACAGACATCAAACTTCCCCAAAGGTGAACATTTTTGAGAAAAGACTCAAAACTCATTTGTTCTCTAAGGCATTTTGTATGTAATTGTTTTGGAGTTTTATTTTTGTCAAAGCGACTTTGAACAAATTTTTCATGGACACCCATACTTCATAAATTGTTTAGATTGATTTTGTCAGTGATTAAATAAAACAATAGCACATGGTTGAAATTAACATATAAATATTTGGATGAAAAAAGAAACATCGACTTGAATGGGATTTGAACCTACAACCTCCGGGTTACCAACTGAGCTATGTAGCCCTAATATTGACGGCCTCCCTATTTGTCAATATATTTTTTTTCGAAATTAATAATGATCAGTTGTATTGTCTCCTTTTTCAGCAAAAAAACCACACTATTTTCGCACAAGATAAGAAACACAATAAAGTGTACCACTTTGCATCAGTTTCGTTAGCAGTTTTTCCAAAGGTTGGAATTTGCGTTAAATCCTGAAACAACCCAAAAATGTTTCAACATGTGAATAAACAATGTAGGCTTACACTAAAATAGTTTGAGTTGAATCATTTGTTGTTGTTGTTGCTGGTGTTGTTTGTTTGTTTTTGAGAGGTTTTAAATCACCCTAAAATTTCCAACAAAAATTGACTGAGAAAGTTACCTACCTTTTCCGTCCATTTTTTAAATGAAATTTGGGAGTAGTTAAAAAATTAACAATACTAATCAATTTTTCAGTATAAGCATACATGTCCATACAGGTGTTGAAACACTTTTGGTTGGTTTCAGCTACTTTACAAAATTAACGTGCTAACATGACGGTAGAAAAGTGGTACCCATTATTGTGTTTCTTGTCATAAACTGAATTTGGTTTCCAAAATGTATGACTTTTTCTGAGAAAAATGTGTGAAAAACTCAACTTATTATCCAATTATACAAAGCCAGAGAGACTCATATTTTCGTAACCAAACAAAATTTTTCTTGTTCTTGAAAACCAGATTTTTCTCTGTACAAATGCATACACTACTTCATGAAGTATTTTTTCGAATCCTTCAAAGGTTTTGTACAGGATTGTTAGAGCTGACAAAATAGTCGTAGACAGTATTCATGTTTTGTGTGCTCAACCAAATACATATGAAATAACAAACCTGTGCAAATTTGGGTTTAATGCATTGTGTGAGTCAAGAGAAAATGGTGAAAAACCATGCTTAATTTTCAGCATGTAAACATATTGTCCATAATTTTGGTTGAAACAACCAGAATCAGGTGCTGCATTTTTTTTATAGATTTGTTGATACAGCTTTCCGCGAGTATGACTTTATTTCAGAAGGAAATATTTCACAGAACAAAATGGTTCTGGTATGAACTTCATAAACAATTATGTTTTTATCCTTACCAATCCGGTGTAATACCTTTAAATAATTTTGTACAGACTGTCGTAAAAAATTAAATATTTTATATCCTGTCAGTAAAAGGCATGATAGGTAATAACAGTTTAACATCATTTTATTTTTTTCAATTTTGTTTTCCATTGAAGAATAGTGACAGGTTACATTTTGTGTTCATTTGGGAAAATTTAACAAAGTCAGTCAAGATTGTTAAAACATGCCCAATTTTGAAGCTTGACTTTGAAATGAGACATATGATTTGGTTTGTAGTGAGAAAAAATGCATTTTAGTGTCAGCTGGGTTTTCCCCAGGAATTTTCAAAACTGTGTGGCATTTCTGCACCAATTTGTTTTAAGTTTGGCTGATGTTTTAACTCGTCGCTTAGCTTTAAGCCCTCCTGTGTAATCTAGGGCTTTTTAAAAAGTTTTATTTTTATGATTTTTTGTAAATTTTTATCTCAAGTAAAAAAACAACAACAAAACAACAAAACACAGTTTGTTCGTTTTTGTTTTCTTTGGGTTTTTTTGGGTGGTTTTTTTTTTTTTGGGGGGGGGGAAGGAGGGTTTGCGCCTTTTATTTTTTCTGGTGCCATTCAGCAAAACCGTGCAGTCCAAATGTGTGCATATTAAAAATACAGTTGTAAATTTTGAGACAGGAATAAACTCTGAGGAAAGATATATTTCACATCAAACCCCGTTCTATAACAAGCTATTTAAGGCATCGTACACGTTTGGTAGTTACTCAAAATATATATTAGCATAAAAATTGACTTGGTTACGAGCAACAGAGAGCTGTTGATAGTATAAAACATTGTGAGAAACGACTCCCTCTGAAGTAACGTGGTTTTTCAGAAAGAGGTAATTTCTCACTAAAATAATAAAAACTTCTTGCAAGAAGTTTTTATTCCTATCTGAAAGCACACAAATTTTTACAACAAGGGTGTTTTTTCTTTCATCATTTTCTTGCAACTTTGATGACCAATTGAGCCCAAATTTTCACAGGCTTGTTATTTTATGCATATATGTTGGGATACACCAAATGAGAACACTGGTCTTTGACAATTACCAATAACCAAACGTGTACGATGCCTTTAAAGCAATGCGCCAAGCTGGCTTGAAGATAAAAATTCATTATCACACGCGCGCTCGTTGAATATGGAAAAATATTGCACGTCTGCATCCCATTTCCAACTCGACCGTCAGCCTCATTGGATATGGGATGCAGAAATGCAATATTTTCCCGTCTTCCACTCGCGCTTGTTTGATAACTAATAGTAATTGTAAATACTGCAAACTGGCAAAAAAAGACTTGATAAGCTACATAAGTAGGCTAAAGGAATGACCATGGCCCAATGAGTCATAACAACCTGTACCAGCAAAAAAACAAAAATTATTATTATTATTGTTAAACTTGGGTGTGATCCCTGGTTTGACGGCAGTTACAGGTTGAATGGCTTCTGACTGGCACCCCCAATTAAAGATATTGGCAAAATGGGGAGACCGCAACATAGGGCTAGATAGCTCAGTTGGTAGAGCGCCGGTAAGTAAATCCGGTGGTTGCAGGTTCAAGTTCCGCTCTAGTCAAATTTTCTTTGTTAACAAATAATTATTATTAATATTATTATTACTAGTATGTCTCTCTGATAATAAAACCAAGGGATCCTCAAAAGTGCCCAGCACTGTAACACGTAGACTCTTATCAATCTGCCTCTCTTTTAGTTTACTTAACTGCAATGCGATGGTCTAATCCTTTGTGCGTGTTGAGCTTTAAAGGCACTGAACACGTTTGGAAATTGTCAAAGACCAGTGTTCTCACTTGGTGTATCCCAACATATGCATAAAATAACAAACCTGTGAAAATTTGGGCTCAATTGGTCATCGAAGTTGCAAGAAAATGATGAAAGAAAAAACACCCTTGTTGTACAAATTTGTGTGCTTTCAGATAGGAATAAAAACTTCTTGCAAGAAGTTTTTATTATTTTAGTGAGAAATTACCTCTTTCTCAAAAACTACGTTACTTCAGAGGGAGTCGTTACCTACAATGTTTTATACTATCAACAGCTCTCCGTTGCTTGTTACCAAGTCAGTTTTTATGCTAATATTTGTTTTGAGTCATTACCAAACGTGTACGGTACCTTTAATTGTGTTGTTCATGTTTTAACTTTCATGCACCCTGCTTTTGTAATTTTTCGCCAAACCTTGTAAAATTGCTGTTGTTGTTTTACACTCAGTTTTCTGCCTTTTGATTCATGGCTTTTCATATTGCTCTGTATTTTACTATTTTACCAATTTACTCTTTACTGTTTGAACACAGGGCCCTAAGGGATAGTGGTTGTAACACTGATAAGGCTACGCTGTCTAAATAAATAAATAAATAAATAAATAGGCCTGAAGACACCTGTGAAGAGAAGATGTTGATTTATAACATTGTCTTAATTGTGTTGCTTGATTGTACAGGTGCCAGCCGTCAAGCACAAGCAGATGAAACTACCTAAAAAGCTTATCCCAGCCAAATGCATGCAGGACTAAACTATGGATTCCAGTTTGGAAGATTCTACAGTGCGGAGGATGCCCAAGCCTAGCGCGATATTCATGATGTAAACACGCTGTATGGTACCAACATTCACTTTGGTATTCACTTTGGTTTTAAGAAGGAGTACATGGACACATAAACACCATTGGAGTCTGAAAAGTAAACAAGATGGAGTATGACTACATCGTTGACAATGACACCTATATGTACTCAACCAATAACAACTTGACTGAGGCGGACAGCTTTGATCAACTACCATTGTTTTCGAGACTCATTCTGATCGTGACAATCATCTTAATTGTCATCAGCAATGCACTTGTGCTCATGATATTGCCGCGTATGAAGAACTGCCTCACTAAGATGAAACTGTTACTTCAGTCTCTCGCAGTGGCCGACCTGTGGGTTGGGTTATTGTGGTTTGTTATCCAGATTGACAACATCTTTGCCTTCAAAGTGGTTGTGCTGGGCTATTGGCAGTGTCTTTTGATCATACACTTACTCCTTGTTGTCCTCACTGTGTCCGTACTCACCCTAAGCATTATCAGTGTGGAACGATACATTGCCGTTGTCAAGCCGTTCAAATATCACAAACTTCTCACCCCAGTAATAGCAAAGTATGCCGTGGTGTCAATATGGCTGCTCAGTTTGATGCTGTATGTACCAGTCTACACTGTATTGCTTTTTATTGAGGAAAAGAACTCTGAGCGACAGTGCGAAACCAACTTTATGAAAGTCGTGTCTACCTGCCTCTACTTACTGTCGGTTATCATTGTGCCGAATGTCTTTCTGTCCCTCTACTGTTATACATGCATCATAAAGACGATCAAGAGCCAAGCAAAGTTTTCCAGTAAGCATGGATCATTTAGGAGTAACAGTGGACGGCGCAAGGAAAGCAAGATGGCAAAGATTTCCATCTCACTCTATAGTGGATTCTACATCAGCTGGCTGCCATTTGTTGTTGTTAGCTTAATTTCCTATATCAGCTTTCTTAATGTCAGTCCAGTTGTATATCACACTACACTCGGCATGGGCCTCTGGAACAGCGTTCTTAACTGTCTCATCTACAGCATCTCCCATAAGCCATTCCGAACAGAACTTAAGCGGTTGTTTCTGCCGATGCAATGTACAACCTGCTGTAGGTCTCGCTCCTGCTGGTGCAGTCGTACAGCAAATGAGCACACAACAACTGCAACACAACCCAGGCACAATAGTAAAGCAACAAACTTGCGCAAACTTTCCAAGTCAAAATTAACTCCTATTCCTGACCGCTTAGAAAGAGGGTACTATAACAACGAGGGAATTGTTTTAGAGATTTCACAGAATATCTGACTGAATAATCACAATTAGCAACTCTGTCAGGACACATAGAACTAAAATGTTAAAGGAAAGTTACAAATTATTGTTTGAATTTATTGACACGACTATAGAAGCAGAAAACCAAATATTTGTTTGTAAAAAGCCAGAACCCCAAAAAGTAAAATTTGTTTATAATTCTCTATGTAGGATTTAATATGTTCCCAGAGATAGCACAAATTTTTGCACTGAAGGATACACAAAAACAAAAACAAAAGTGACTTGCATTGTAGTTTACCTAGTAAATATTTTTTAGTTAAACTACATGAAGAAAAATGTCAAGTGAATACTGTCTAATCATTCAACACTGAATTACATAAAATGTTTTGAATTACATAAAATGTTTAGATTGTGATGTACATGTACAGTGTGCCTGCAGACAATTTTGAGCCAACAAGAGAGAGGTGCTGGAATTTCCATCTTGCAATCAGGGAGATTTTGTTCAACAATCAGGGAGATATTTAGAATTCAACATTCAACATAACAGGGAAAAAGTTTCCATAATCAGGGAGATTTTCAAATTTGTGTATAAGAACATGGAAAAAATTGTTTATTTTCTGGGAACTTTCTGAAGAATCAGGAAGAGTTGGCAGCTCTGACATTGGCCAATTTGTAAAATTTGCATAACGGCAGAGATGCAACTGGCTATTGAAAAGAAAATCGGAAACAAATCTAACTCTAGAAAAACTTCCTGTTTTGATTTTTGGCAAGATCTCAGAAATTTGAACAAGGTGACCCCCAAAGTGGAGGAACATTACTCATTGAAAAAATGATGAAATTGTAACAACGCAAGCCGTTTCTTATGTCAAAATGCTCACAATAAAATGATCTGCCAAATTAGTAATCCATGCATCATGTTAGAAACTTTGATTTGTTTTCTCTTTACCTGTGATAAGTTGTTACTGTTTTTCATGAAAGAGAGAGTGGAACCAACTGCAGCCAATCGTTCATGTTTGAAGTTAAACTATTTTTAAAATTGTTTGCCAGTTAAACTTTGACATTTTACCAACCATGAAAGTGGAGAGCTTTTAAACATAAACATCTGTTGTTAGTTTTTATCATAGTAAGTAATTAACTGTTTAATACAATTGTCTCTTCCTTTAAAACTGTGCAAATGAGGTCTGCGTGCAGCGCATCATGTACAAACCAATTTGTAAATTTATGCCAATATGCCTTTTGTGAAAACTCAAACTTATCTAACTGTTAAATACAATTGTCTCTTCCTTTAAAACTGTGCAAATGAGGTCTGCGTGCAGTGCACCATGTACAAACCAATTTGTAAATTACCACTATGCCGTTTGTGAAAACTTAAACTTATCTAGGTCATAAATTCGATTGAAAACTATTGAGATTGGCGTCTTTAGCAGAATCTACGTGTCAATCGTGAAAAGGATTGACAATTCTGTTCAATCTATAATACGTTTGAAACTTGAACCAATCAAAAAGCTGCCTTAACAAAATCGATTGAAAAAACGAACCAATGAAATATCAAATCAGTTATCACGTGACTGAGATTTCCACTTCGCCGCCCATGCCAAAACCGAGACGACCGCCATTTTATTTAGCTTGTCGCGCCCTTCATCAGTGGAATTCTGAACGAGCGGTGGAAGATCTTGGGGAGACGACCGTCATGGCTCTGCCTCCGTGGAGCGTCTGGAACTTTTAAAGTTTGACGAGGGTACCACTGGTGTTTTGGAAAGTAAGTACTGATTTGGATATTGTAAATCTTGCACTTTGTGGGGTCAAGTTACTCGGACCATGCTCGGACTACCTCTAGGGGCAGAGACCCGTGAATGAATGTGGCTGTAGCCACTGTTCGCCTTCCGCCTTATGTGACCGGGCACAGCAATGTTGTCCCCCACATTTGACTCATTTCGACCCTCCGTAGTCAGACAAACATCAGGACCAGGGTAGACAAAAGACCCATGAGAAATTTAGTCATATTGTATCGACACTTTTAACAATAAGTATGACCATTTTTACCTTAGTTTTCCAAACATTTTGTGTCATAATTTCCGACTAGAAACGTGGAGTTCCGGTCCGACAAAGTACATCATGTACATGTTCATGTACACATTATGCGTGGGATGTAGTGGGCACATCATCAGGTCATGTCACTGTGAACAAGTAACAATGTACATGTATTACAATGTAATACATTGTTAAATGTTCACAGCGAGGATAGTGAGATTACGCAGCAGCTGTCAAGCGCATTCAATACTGTCAACAAGAGGTAAAATGTCGTATAATAATATACAGCATAAAGGTTTGGATTTGAAATCAACTTTGCCATTATATTGATGTTTATTACATTGTATGCCCAACATTTGTCTCAGGTGGCCAACTTCAATGCTGAAGAAAGATCTAGCAAAACTGATCATCCAGACATACCCCCCTCAACACAAGATACACCATGGAACGGTTGCAAGGTTTTTGTAAGTACCGTCCTTATCTCCATCACTTTTGGGAAATAGTTCGCGTGGTATAAGGCAACAGTGCCCGCAAAATCTTCAAAATAATGGTTTGGTTGGGGATAATGGCCCTAGCCAAAGGCCATCGGCTCGGGCCATTCGTGACTTTCTTGTTAATCTTGTTTAGTCTCTTCATATGAAATCATGCAGTGTGACTAGTGCATTCCTGTGAAAGTAGAATCTCTTTCATAATTTTATTTTCTGGATGAATAATAAACATTCTGAATCCTTCAATCTTTTTTTATTTTAATTAAAAGTTGCAAAGTGGCTTATGATTTTATTATTATTATTATTATTTTGTTGTCCAAACGGTCAGCTTGGAGTTTGGACTGATGTATAAGAGTGCACACGACAATTTCATCACCAAGTGGAGAGGTTTTCGGGCTGTAATCATAGAAGTTATTTCAAATCTCAATATCAAATCATGCACCTTCTGTGAATAATTCCAGCAATTACATGGTTGTTACATTTCAAATTCAGGTGACGGTGTACTTCAGGAAGCATTTAACTGTCTCATTGATTGTTGCTTCTTTTATTTCTAAACAATTGATTTGTTGTGTATGTGAAATATCTTAAATTACTATCCAGGATGAGAAATCAACAATTCTGGAGTTGCGTGGGGTATGGTGAACTCAGAATTATGTTAAGGGTCAACAACATTTGTACAAAGGTCAATGAAAATGTCTCCTAAATGCAGCCTTTTTTCGGTCGTTAATATTACTTGTGCTTATTATATTTAATAACCTACTACCAGTACTCTCAAGCTCTGTTTAGATATGAATACTGTTTTCTATTGGATTGAATGTTTTTAAAACCTTTTGTTGAAATAAAAAAGCATTTGTCAGAAAATTGTATATTTTGATGTTGTTTTGTGTATGCTTAATTTTCAATCAGCGACAGATTGAAAATGAAATTTCAATCTGGGATTTCAGTCTATTCCCTACTGAGCTCAGTGACAAATTATTTCAATCCTAAGCGACTGAAAGTCAATCAGTGGTTAGATTGAAAACAATTCAGTCTAACCTACGACTGGAAATTTGTGTATCAGTCTTGTTTTAGAGTGAAAAATGTCCAGTCTATTAGATTGAGTGTATTTCACTCCTTTTTTTAGACTAAGTTTCAATCCCAAATAAAGACTGAAATAATCAGTCTTCTGCTCGATTGATTTTCAGTCTAATAGATTTGTCACTGCTTTCGGTGGATGTTAGATTGGAAATCCACTCTATTAGACTGAATTTTCAATCTTGGGAATTTAGAGAGTAAACTGCACATGGCCTTGACTACCTTGACATATCCCTGTGCAATCCCAGTCCCCAGCAAACTTCAATCAGTGCCTACTGGTTCATTTAGCAGGGTAACCATCAGTGCCAAGCATGGCGTGAACTTCATAGTAACATAAATTGGCTGCATTGGGCAAAGTTTTCATCTCAACTGTGTCGCATTTTGCTGCATTTAACAGGGTTCCCCTAGAAAACACCTGATGGCGGTTAGGGTGAGATTTAAACAGGCCTTCTACATAGTGAACTCTTCCACCCACACACTTCATTTCATGTGTAATGTTTCAGGGCCACCGATGCTAGACAAGCAAATCCCCAGTTAAAAGATTAAACCAGGCATGATATTTGGTCATTGGAAAAAAGTAGGAATTCTTTAGGACATTTCATGATATTTAATCACAAATTTTCTAATTTTTCCCTAAGGGCAAAAAGTCTGAAATCTGACTAAAGTAGAAAGAATATCATGCCTGGATTAAACTAAAAATGTTTACTTTGTTTAAACATGAAACAGAGAGTAAACTTAACCTTACAACAAAACCCAGGCCTGGACTTTCATCTTTGAGAGGGCAAGGCCATTTTCATTTTGCAAAGGGCACTTCCATTGGGAAAATCTTAAAGTCTCTGGGAAACTTTGGAAAGGGCACCAAGGCCAAGACCAGGGGCAACAGAGGCCATGGCTTGAGTGGCCTCCATGTGACTCCAGGCCTGAAAACCTGTCTTGAAATTTGTTCACTTTTAAATGTAACCTTTTATTCACTTTCAGATTTGAAGCACCTGTTTACACGTAGGCCTATAATCGTCACTGACACGACTGACAAATTAAACCAAACACGTGCAATACGTACTTAAACCCTGAAGTACACGTATTTGTTGTTTTAATAGAAAGTACTGGTTTCGCACAGATCTACCTTCCAGACTAGTCTATTGTTAGGTTGCAATTTTACAAGCTTCAGAGGAGAGCAAGTACCACGTCATTTGACGTTGATATGATACTTGTGTACCATAGATACAGCAAATTCTATTCAGTACGTATACCGCATGACCTCAAATGGGTGAAGGTGTTTATGAGGTATTTTCCATAAAACCTCATTGTATACAATGTAATGACGGTATTCATTTTAAGGACACTTTAACCCCCTGGCCAGCAGTGTTAAATATCACTAAAAAATGGATTACCAATTACTAACGCTACAAAAGGCAGTTTTAACCAAAGTGGAGTGATGGCTTGGTCTACCCTTGGGCTATTGAAGGTTGGCGAATATATTCAAGACAACATCAATCACAAAGAGAGAAAACTGACAGGAGGGGATGAACTACCAGGAACCAATTGTGTAGCCAACTGTGTTCCCCAACCTTGAAAATTATAGGTTGGTGCTGGGGGGCTATGTGAGCATGATCGGGCGAAGCCTTCACGGCATGGGGTCCGGGCCCGCCTAAGGGCCCAGAAAAATGTTGATTGTATATGGTCTGTGATCATGGTGATGCACTCTGAGGTGATTCCTGATGGCCACTTCCTCGTGACTTCTTTGAGCAAAGGTTTATAAAGATTGCATTTGAAGTCTGAAATGCATGAACTTCAAAAAAGGTTGGGGGAAAAACTGTGGCAGAGGGATTTTAAACCTTGGCGGCGACTTCTATGTGTCGGGTGCCACAGAAAATATGGAGGTGTGCCCAGCTTTTTTTTACATGCTGGAGAACACTGAGCCAAGTTTTAAGCAGAAATTACTATTCAACATGTTATTTGCTTAGCAAAATTTGTGGGAAACCAGTGACAATGAATACATATTACATTGCGTTCCCACTGGTAAACAAAGTCTGAGGTGCTTAGCAAATTTATGTGTTAACAGAATTATATGTAAATAAAAATAATTCTTAAACATGTTAAAGACACTAGGTCCATTTTTTGTCCGATTTTATCTGGGGTTTTTTAAAATTATATTTGAAATAGCTATTTTCATAGGTTCGTAAAAGTTATGAGCTTTCATTTAAGGTATTACACGAACAAATCTGACAAGGATAAGTGGCAATGGCGTAGCCATAGGGGGGCCAGGCCCCTCCACAATTTTCCAATGCCCCCCCCCCCCCCGATGCACCCCACACACAAAAACAGGTACATGTAGTGCCTTAAAAAAAAGGGAAAACATGGCCCCTGCCCCCCCCCCCCCCACTGGAAAGCAAAAACTGCACAACCTACTTGTTTAAGATGCTCATATTTCTTGCTTTTCAGATGTGAATAATATATTTCAAGAATGTGTTTGTGTTTTTGAGTGTGTATGAATGTGTGTAACTTCATTTGACCAATAAACTGGTTGTGATCGCTACCATTAATACATCAGAAAGATGCGTTTACGTCAATACATGTTTCAAACCTGGGCTACTAAAACTTCCTTGGGGCAAGTAAAATGCACCGTTTATTAGCCCAATGGACTACTTTACACAAAGCTTAGTGGCACTGGATCTGTTTGGTAATTACTCAAAATATGTATTAGCATACAAATTTACTTAGTACTGAGCAACGGAGAGCTGTTGATAGTATAAAACATTGTGAGAAACAACTCCCTCTGAAGTAACGTAGTAATTTCTCACTAAAATATTTGAATCGGAGACAGACTTCAGGCCTGAAGCCTTTCGCAGGCATCTGAAAGCACACAAATTTGTGCAACAAGGGTGGTTTTATCTTTCATTATTTTCTTGCAACTTCGATGACCAATTGAGACTAAAGTTTCACAGGTTTGTTATTTAATGCAGATGTTGGGATACACCAAGTGAGAATACTGGTCTTTGACAATTACTAAACGTGTTCAGTTCCTTTAAGTGCAAGGCCTGTAATGATAAGAGAGCAAGATACAGATGGCCCAGTCCTCAAGACAGGTCATTTTACAGTTTGATGTTTTTCCCTATGTACCCACGCTGATGTGATTGCAGTCATTAATGGCATGCATGTATGGGATAATACATTTCTTGTTGTAAGGAGCACTATGTATCCATGTACGTACAAGTGTTTTGTATTCATTTCCGGCCTCCACACAAAACTTGGCTACACCTTCAGAGCTATAGAGGGCTCACTCTTTACACAAACGGAGATGAATCGGTAGGTACTACCACATTACATCAATAGTTAAACTGGGACCAATTTTTGGATGAATAAAGTTGCAACAAATATTTGCATCAGAAATTTGAACATGTTTTTGCTGCTGCAGAATTTTATGATCAACACGAACCCAACTGCAGGCATTTTAGGTGGAATAAAACAACTATTTAGTGTGAACTCGTCTCAAACACACAAGATTCCTGTTGTCACATGAGGGCAGTATACAGTTTTATGGCTGAGCCAATTCATATATATAGACCCCCTTGCACTGATGTCACACGCAGTCTACTGCCAGCCCATGGTCTGTCATTTTGGGAGTCAAAATGCATGTAAAGACATGGGCCCAATTTCATAGAGCTGCTAAAAGGGTCTGTATACGTTTGGTAATGACTCTGAAAATTAATGGCAATAAAAACTTACTCGGTAAGAAGTACAGCAGCTTTGGATAGTATAGAAACATTTAAGTACTGCGGTTATGGAAAAAGATATCACTTTTTATCCCCCAAATTTGAATCTAGCATTACTGCAGTAACGTTTCTCAGATTGTGAATTCCAACAGCAGATTATTCTTCCTGCGTGGACATAACCGCTACAGATTTTCGGCAATATCTCAAAAAAATACTACCACCTTTTTAAATGAAATTTTCACATGTTAGTTTTATGGTATATATATATCTAGAACCATATAGGATTGAAACAAACATTGGGTTCCAATTACCAAACGTTTACAATCCCTTTAAGCGCAAAAAGTAGCTAAGCACAAAAAATTATGCTTACCAGAATAAGATAACCAGCCAAAATATCATTCCACATGTACAATCTGTGACTGGTATCCTGCTTATGTTTGCTTAGCAGAAATATGTTTAAGCAGCTCTATGAAATCGGGTCATGGTGTGGGTCTAACTGCCAGCATGTTGTCTAAAATTAGCGCTGCACAGCAACACAGGAAATCCAATTTCATGGAGTTGCTTCAAGCACAAAAAGAAGCTAAGCACAACAAAATTATGCTTACCAGAAAAAGGTTACCAGCCAACTACCATGCCACATGTACAATCTGCGACTGGTATCCTGCCCATTTCTGCTAATCAGAAAACTGTTAAGCATTTTTGTCTCTCTGTGAAATTGTACCCAGGATTGATAGGGCGATGACATCAGGGGAATTCACCGTATTTTTGACCCCGTGAGGGCGTATGTGAACCAAATTCACATGATGCAACACAAGTAAAACAAACTGGGGTTTTTTCATTGTTAATATTATGTTTATGTATTTCGTCATTGAAGCAAGAAAACTACATAAAGGCAATTAAAATAAGATGAAACTGTAATTGTGATGCAAGACAATTCCCCTGATGAAAGCGCCCTCATGCGGTAAAAAGTATGGGCAATTGGTTCAATACACAAATACCTGCACATCGATGTGCCGAGGGCGCAAATTCATAGAGCTGCTTTAAGCACAAAAAGTAGCCAAGCACAACAAAACTATGCTTACTAGAATAAAGTTACCAGCCAAAATACCATACCACATGTACCATCTGTGACTGGTATCCTGTTTATATTTTTCTCCTTAAGCACCTCTATGAAATTGATCACTGGTTACACTCTGGTTTGTAGAAAAAAAGTTTTATTGTGAACGTCTTACCTCCTCTTGACACTTTAGTGACCTTGATGACCTTTTTGCCTTCTCCATCCAGTGTGCTGCTCTCCAGAGTCGCAAAGTCCTGTCTTATGACCTCGTGGATCTTCTTCCGTTGGTCTTTCTCTAGTTGTTGAACCTGTCAACAAACATCAAGACATAGATATGAGGAAACTGATTGACACACGTACAAATACAATGACAGGAAAGTGTGGCATGGGTTACCTGAACATTATGTGCATTGCATATGGGAGATTTTGAGGCATCTTGGAAAACGTGTCTGTTTAAAAAAAGCCTGACCTTGTCGGTCCAGGTCATTTCCTGGCAGGCGAAATACTACACTAGTCACATGGGGAAATTTTGACATAAGTTCAAGAGTTACAAAAGTAACAGCTTTGAGATGTGCCCCCTTTCTTCATTAAAAATGAATAAAAATCAGACAATGCAATGTTAATAAATTATAAGATTTGAAGTTTTCTTCCATTGAGCTGTGTACACATTGTGCCTGTAGGAAGTCCAGCCTCAGTGGTTTTTTTGAAACCATGTGACCAGTAGGGACCATTTTTATCCACCTTCAGCCTCACTTTGGTGATTTTGATTTGAATAGTAGGACTAACATGGCAGCAAAAGGGCTCGAATTTGGGAGAAAAATCCACAAGACCGTGTCGTGGCCGAGCGGATAAGAGAAACGGACTCAACAAGCTCTGGTGTTTCTGTTCAGCAGAGTGTGGGTTCGAGTCCCAGTCGTGACACTTGTGTCCTTAAGCAAGACACTTAACCATTATTGCTGCGTCCTTCAGATGGGACGTAAAGCCGTTGGTTCCGTGTGTTGTGTAATGCACGTAAAAGAACCCAGTGCACTTATCGGAAAGAGAAGGGGTTCGCCCCGGTGTTCCTGCTTTGATCGGCAGCATATTGAGCCACAGCACCTTGTAAACCATTACATGGTGCTATGTAAAGGAATTGGTCTCATACTTCAAAAACGTAGCTCCAAAATACCTTGCCGGAAAAAAATGAATATTGAAGCAAATTGAGAGTCACTGAGTGACGGAAATGAGCGCTATATAGGAAGCCACTTTTATTATTATTATTATTATTATTATTATGTATAGAAATGATGTACCTCAATACAGTGACAAGCTGTCTTATCAGATGATGTATTCAGTTCATGAAGTCTCTGTTGATCAGTAGTACTCAAAACATCATCGATGTTAACTGGGACCTGAAAACAATAAAGGAGTCTCAAATGTCATCAATGTTCACTGAGATCTTAAAACAATAAAGGAGTCTCAAATGTCATCAATGTTCATTGAGATCTTAAAACAATAAAGGAGTCTCAAATGTCATCAATGTTCACTGAGATCTTAAAACAATAAAGGAGTCTCAAATGTCATCAATGTTTCCTGAGTCCTTAAAACAACAAATGAGTCTCTAATGACATCAATGTTCACTGAGATCTTAAGACAGTAAAGGAGTCTTGAATGTTAATTGAGATCTTAAAACAATAGGCCTGAAGGAGTCTCAAATGTCATCAACGTTCATTGAGATCTTAAAACAAAGGAGTCCCAAATGTCATCAATGTTCATTGAGATCTTAAAACAATAAAGGAGTATCAAATGTCATCAATGTTCATTGAGATCTTAAAACAATAAAGGAGTCTCAAATGTCATCAATGTTCATTGAGATCTTAAAACAATAAAGGAGTCTCAAATGTCATCAATGTTCATTGAGATCTTAAAACAATAAAGGAGTCTCAAATGTCATCAATGTTCATTGAGATCTTAAAACAATAAAGGAGTCTCAAATGTCATCAATGTTCATTGAGATCTTAAAACAATAAAGGAGTCTCAAATGTCATCAATGTTCATTGAGATCTTGAAACAGTAAAGGAGTCTCAAATGTCATCAATGTTTCCTGAGTCCTTAAAACAACAAATGAGTCTCTCATGACATCAGTGTTAACTGGGACCTGAAAACAAAGGAGTCTTAAATGACACCATTATTAACTGAGACCTGAAAACAAAAAGAGTCTCAAATGTCATAGATGTTAACTGGCACCTTTACCAAAAGAATCTCAAAATGTAATCAATGTTAATTGAGAAAGGCTGCAAACAGTTAAAGGAGTCCCGACCTTCATATTCAATTTCCACTAAGGACAGTACTTTTTAAACCAATCTTGATCGATACAATGAAGTTTTGTGGTAACACCATCAGAAATCGAGGTGGTTTTTCCAGTTGTGGATACAATCAGATCCAGAGTAGATGTAAATTTATTGAAAACTCTATAGTTTCGGGTTGACTAAAGAAAAAATGGACTAGAGCAGGATTTGAACCAAGGACCTCCGGTTTAACATGCAAGCGCTCTACCAACTGATAGTGATACACAACCTGTTTCACAACACACAAAGATTAATTTTATGGTGTTACCACAAACCACACTAGATTCCAACTACGCAAACCTTCCAAATATTACATCAATGTCGTGTTGTTAGAAAACACGGTTAGTGTTTAACTCAATAAAAACTCCTTTTTTAACAATACCGGGCTCGAGTCCAATAAAACTACACATAAATATAAAATACTTTATGTGCTTTAAAATATACAATCCACGACTAAGAACACCGTTCAACCTACCACTGTTTTGAGGTCTGGACTATTCATGTCTGTCAGACGAACTATTTTATTGTCAAGGTCCACTTCATTGACCAGAAAATCCTGAAACCTGTTTGAATGACAAAGAGAAATACATGTATAATGTTAGTCTGGATTGCGGAAAATACTAAATTATTTTATTTTATTTATTCATTATTTTTTTCATGAGAGATCGCCTAACATCACAAGGCCGGACGGCCACTTCAAGGTGAGGACTACACTTGACTGATTTGGGCTATCGACCCAAATCAACTGACACCAGGGGCACGTTGCCACCTACTCCTGGGGCTGAAACAGGGTTACCCCCTTCACAGATCGTAAGGAGGTAGGCATGGGTACATCCACTAGGAGCCTGGCTGGTAGAGCAGAATGCAATACTTTCCGCCAACTTTTTACAAAGCAATTATGGTTAAGTGCCTTGCTCAAGGGCACAAGTGTCATGACCAGAATTTGAACCCACAGCTCAAGTCTTCTGAATTGTTCGTTGCGAATTTGTGACTTCAAAATTTGCATCGCATTCGCAGGAAGTATGAACCAGGTTTTACCCTCCCAAATCATTCTATCCTCTTTGCCGAAATAATTCTGAAAGACTGAGGGCTGTACGCCCAAATAACAATCACTAATCACTGGGTCGGGCATTCCAATCCAAGTCCAAACATATTGGTGTAATATGACATAGCAAAGAAAGATAGTGGAGGAAAGAGGTCACCTGTAGGCAAGTGAGCCTAGAGAGTAAGGGAGCATCTCAAAAGTCGGGCATATTCTAGGCGTAAAAGAACGTTCCTGTGGGCACACACGTGCAATCCATTGGATTGTCAGATCGTTCTGCTTGCAGCTTGACCGCACCATCGTGCCAAAAAGTATGATAGCAATCCTACACGAGTAAATACGCACATGAGTATTTTGAGTGTTTCTACTGTCCAACAGAACAATCCATGTGCATGTGCTGGAATCTTACCAGATCCAATTGATCATATTTTTGAACGCATGAGGGCGTTTTCTTCAGGGAATGTCTTGCATCACAATCACAGTTTCATCTTATTTTAATTGCCTGTATGTAGTTTTCTTGCATCAATGACGAAATACATAATAATAATAATAACAAAAATGAAAAAAAACAACCTTTGTTTACTTGTTTTTCATCACGTAAAAATTGGTCCACATGCGCCCTCACGCGGTCAAAAATACAGCGAATTAGAATGCTCCTACCTCGCCGGCTTTTGAGACGCTTCCTAAGGATTTTAATAAGTTTAAGGCCCATGTCACACAAGGCAATTTACAGGCAACCAGTTTCAGGCAATCTCCATGAAAAAAATACATTCACATTTGAATGTCCACATATTTTTCTTGGGGATCGTAAGACAATCTTTGAAAAATTACTCATGTGCTACCAAAGTGATCCTGTAGCATGCACTGCAGTTGGTTGCCTCCAAGTTGCCTGTAAAAGTTGCCTCGTGTGACAGGGCCCTTATATTACAGTTCAAACCAACCTTTGTTTGATAACACCATGGAATCCTTTATGTTTACTGATGTACTCCACAATACCAACATCTACCTCCTTCAAACCTGTCAAGGGTGCGTTCAACGTCAATGCACGTTTAGGACCAGTCTCTTCTTCCTTCACTGTCTCCACGCATTGTACATCAGATGCTACAGGTGACCCTTGACCCTGATCACTGTGGCTTGTGGAAAGTTCAGTCGAATCTTCCTCAACTGTTTTAGTTTGCTGTGTTTCTTGCAGAAATACAGGAGTGGTGGGCGAGTTATCCCCACTGTTCACTCCAGAGGTTGACTCAATCTGTGAGTCACAAGCATTCTTCAACAGTGACTCAGTGTGTTCATTATGACTCACTTCTACTGTACTCTGCTCAAATTGAGATGGAACGCTTGAAGATGTGGCTTCAAAATGATCCAAATCGATCAGATTCACCTGATTGAGACAGCTTGAAGTTTTATTTTCATTTAGCGAAAGTACACTTTGACCACTTGTACTGCTTGGATCAGCTTCGTCAACTTCAACCTCCCCAACACCAACAGGTAGATTTGGGGCTAGCACTTCATTCCCATGGCTTGCTTCTTGGCAGGTGGTCGAATCTGCAACATTCATCCCGTCTTCCCTGGAACCCTCACTCAGCATTCGGACTCTTTTGCTTGTAGAGGCAGCAGCGCTGCAGCTGGGTTTGGCCTCCGCTTCAGAAGTCCTCTCAGGATGGTCACGCTTTGACGACTGTCGTTCAGCCATTGTCTGAAATACAAATTTTATAGTCATTTACAGAAACAAAATCATGATTTACAATTAAATGCCTCAGGGAATGTTATCTTTGACATTATTGAGAAGACAGTAGACAAGACATTTATTTTCCACTCCAACAGAGAATCATCATAACAATAACAAAGAACAGTAAGAGGATAATTGGAAATTTGGGCATAGCCAGAAAAGCCAAAGCTTGTGGTAGGTATGCCCGGACAGAAAACAAACAAATAGACTAACTAACACAAAACAGTGTAGAGTACGTACGTTTTAAACTTTAGACAGAAAAGAAAAGACTTGTGAACTATTAAAATTACAGAGGAGGCAAACACTACATAGGATACATAGGACAAGGCTATTTCGTCATGTCTTTTTTGTCATTTGGGCGATAAATCGCCAAAACAAGGTCTATACACAGACTTTGCCTTAGTGCGACCGTCAAAGTCAACATTTCAAAAGAGTAGGCCTACAGCACAAGTCCAACAACACTTTTTTAACATTGTGTAATTTTTTAACATGTGATATTTGTGCTTTTTTAACTGCCAACTGTGTATTTTAGCTTTTTTACTCTGAAAGATTGTAACCACTGTACAGCCTCCGGGCTGCAATATGGAGAGAATAAAGCAACAAAATTAATAATAACAATTTGGACATTATCTGGCATTATGTAGGGTCCGGTTGAACACTCATGTGTTCGTTGGTACTAAGCCTATGACTCTATGATTAATTTACTATCCATTTAAGGGGAACTTTTTTGAACGTTTAACCATTTAAACATTTGTCAGCGGCAGGTCAAATTGTTTCAAAATATATACGAACATTAAAGACACGTTCATTCAAAGCTTAATGTACAACATTATGTACAAGGGAGTGTCAACATGTTTTGACCATTAATATCGAGACGGTACCTGTGTTCCTTGAAGTTCAAACAAAACACTATAAAAAATAGTAAATGTAGGTTACGGAACGGAATAAAAAGTCTAGACTCACACAAACGTTGAACATAGAAATGTGACTGATCAAACTGTTAGGAGACACATAAGACACCCCTACCCTAGCCCGTCCAATGACTCGATGGAGGCCAACACCAAGCACGGAATTGACTTTTTTACTAACATAGCGCGAAATGAATTTTCTATTGGCTGTTGAATTCCTACGTACCGCGTAACAAATTTTCCAATTGGCTGATTTTGCTGTAAGGAATCCACCGTGTACAATCTACCAGCAAATAATCTCTGTGTGGACGTGTGTGCACTGCCTCGAACCATGCTTGCACCATGGGGGAAACTCAAACGTTCCATCCGCGCGGCGAAACTTTGGTGTGATTTGCTTGTTAGGCCTATTTATTTTATAAAATGAAGCCTCCTCAGACAAAAATAAATAAAAATACATGAAAAACAGAGTTTTGTTACACCGTTGCGGATATTTTAGACTAGCCAGCCGGGTGTTTCAGCTAGTCCGCCGCCGTTTCAACTGGCAAGTATTTGGCCAGCGGACCAGTAATTCAGCGGACCATACTAAGGTCAAACCCTGGCCGCCGACGAGAGTTTGTATAAAAAGGGCACGGCAATGCCTATTGCCGTGAATTGTTGGTGAGGGCATCAGGGCAATGGCACAGGGCAACCAGTTACCGTCGGTAATTTCGAGGTTTAGATTTTGCTTTGTGAAATTCTTATTGTGACCTGAGTGGCAGACGAAAAATCAAGCCTATCATCTTCAGCATCTCTGAAGGAGCGGTCTTGTTTATAAAACTGTGGTCCCATTTCACGTTCGCTGGTTAGGTTCGCTACAATAGAGCCAGCCAAAAGCTTGTCGGCAAATTGAAAACACAAACAAGTTATTTTTAGCCTTCTGACAGAATTTGGTCGCCGGAGATAAAAAGTGACAGGCTATTCAATAGTAGTTCTCCGAAAATGTAAACTATACTAAATTGTTTTACAAAGAAAAATTCAGTGATAATGCAGCAAAAACGAATGGCTAAATTTTTTATATTTTTTGTTTGTTTAACGGTTACTTAAATACTAAACGGATAGTAATTTTGTAAAACTTTCAACGCGACTGTTTAACAGTCACAGACTTAGTTGGTACCTACCTGTGTACAAATACCCTACACTATTCAAAACCCCAAAGTAAAACAAAAAAAATGGTCTATCTAACTACTAAGTGCTATAGTTGCGATAATTGTAATCCTCTATCCTCCCAACAGTTCATGTTTTTTACACATGGAAGCAGCCACTTCCATGTATAAAAACATTAACCATTGGTTATCATGGACCAGCGTTGCATGCAGCATCCACTGATTACCACTACAACCATACAGCTCGCATTTTACTTAGAGAGACTGAACTGTTGCTGCATGCAACACTGGTCCACGATAACCAACGGTTCATGTGGGGGTTTTTTAAGCAGCCATATTTGTTTTCGAAAGGCGATTCCACTTAGTTTCTCTCTTTTTCAATTTTTATATCCCTCTAAATCTCCTTTTTCCCAACCCATCTATCTGTCAACCTGGGATTCTGAGTATTTTATATGCTCACCAAAAAACTGGAGTAAAGATTTTCTTCACTACAGGTGTAATTTTGCTGCATTTTTGTGAAAGTTTTTCTCCGGTTTCGTTCCAATTTTGTTGGTCTGAAGACCTGTGTATAAGAACATATAACACACACATGCATGTTTACACATGTGCCTCTACTGTACCGACCATCAGTGGACAGCATGCTACGTCGGACTTTGGTGAGATCGCTTCTTTTTGTCATTACTTACATTGATTGTTAGTTGATATGGGTTTAATGGATTTACCAAGGGTCTTTTCTATCTCCATTGTAATTCGTACTTGCAACTCTATTCATCAATTCAAACGTAAACTCAAGTCATACCTATTTTCATCTTAAGGTTCCTGTTCAATTACACTGTTTCCTCTCTGGAATTTTTGTTGTCCTCAGCGCATTGTAACCATTGGAAAAATACGCTTTATAAATGCTTGTGTATTATTATTATTATTGTGGTTTTCACAGTGGTGCTCAATCAATATGCAGGGTTCTGCCCAGGATTTTTTTAGTGGTGGAAAAAATTTTTTCCTCTAGTACGGTCAAGTCAATTTCCTTTCGATCGTGTCCGTGCACGATCGTGCCGTGAATTTACATGTAGGCCTCCACAGTGCGCGCATGCCTTTACCGCCATGGGAAAACAATTTACAGCATAACATCATGGTGCCTTACTCTGTAGTTCATTTTACGTTGTATTCAATGCCGTGGAATAGGATACGCAACACGTACAAGATGAAACTGGTATCATGTTATTCCAAGCGTTAAAGCTACAATCAGAGTGACTGGGAACCATTGTAAAATCAATGCAGGTTTCCGTTGGATCGTTGGATGTGCATCGTACATTGTACGTACATACAGGCGGGACAGATGCTCGATCCTGGATCATTAAAATAGACTCAAACCAAAGAAGTAGGCTACTCGAAACTTTGGATGAAATTTTTACTGGTAAATAATTAAGAGAGGTAAAAGATTTGCATCGATTTCAGGGACGCCCTGAAAACAGGACTTCCTACGATACATGAACAGTTCGGGAAATAATTATTATACAACAATAAATAATGACTGAGACCAGTGATGATATCGGAGAGACATAAGCTATCAATGTTAGCAACACTGGAAGTAATAGCGAGATGTTCCTGTAACTTCAGACTTGCATTGCATGAACATGCCTCGAGGCTGAGGGACAGTCCAAGGTATGAGGGACAGTCTTCATTTTCGCGCGTGCGCCCGTACTGTACGTGCAATTTCGACCAATGTTGACAGACTAGTCACCAGATTTGCTCAATTTTTACTACTTTCAAAAATCATGATACAAATTCTAAGAACACGGGCTTGATCTTCAATGTCTAAGGAATCCAACCATAACACTCAAAATATAATTCAGAAAATATTTTGAAGAAAAAAGGACAAAAACTTACCAGAGACGGAGCAAATGCAAACGTAATATAGCCTAGGCCCTATATTTTTTTATGTGTGTGTGTGTGTGTGTGTTTGGTCATGGAGGTAGTCTAATTCTACCGCCATGGTTTGGTACACGCAAAAATGGAACCATTGAGGATGGAACTGCCTAAAAAGTAAACTAAGAAAAATAAGACTGAGGTCTTACCATGGTCTTACTTACTCTTTTTCAAAATTTTAAGAGTACGTTAACATGGTTAATGTGGAACTAATAAACTTTGTGGGTACCTTGTTTTTGCTCTTTCACAACACCTTATCCAGACGAAAATGCTGAAAAACAACCAAAACACGGGAGACAACACCGCAGTCGTTGTGAACGTTCAGTCAGTCAATCAGGTTCAAGAATGTGTAATCATATTGATTGTACTGTTGAAGTCTAGGAGTACGACCGGTATCCAGCTCCCCATGTGTTGGGCCCGAAATAGCCAGCCGCGTATTCGATCTCCGGAATGGCCAGCCGCGTATTCAGGAAATTAGAACACATGCAGTACAGGGAGGTGACAAATTGGCTCCTTTTGCTAATTTCTGTCGGTGAAGATGTTGTTTTATCCGAACGAATACTAAAATATTAGCAACAACTCACTATTTTTTATTTAATAATATTGTTATTTTATTGCTAAAGCTCAATGGAAACTTAGACAGAGGAAAAAAACCATCGTTAAATATTATAAAATAAGCCGCAATATGTTAAAATATACGCTGTTTAAATACTAAAACATATTTTGAAACTAATTTGTACCCTTTGTTATAAGTAAAAATTAAGTTTTTAGTCTAGAATCTTGTAGACTGTTATACTGGACAAACCACATTTTTGTGCTGGCTAATTTGGTCCACTAATTAGTGGTTAATTAAGCACAGTTACACAGACGCTATTTTCCGTCTATAACACGCACAATTTCAAATGGAATGTCGGTTGAGTAAACTACCTCTTTAAATAAAAGGATTTGTACCATTCGTTGTGAGTAAAATTGCTTTTGTGGCCCATAATCTTGAAGACCGTTATACTGGGCTTACCAAATTTCGAGCTGGCTAATTTGGTCCATTAATTAGTGGTTAATTAAGCACAGTTATACAGACGCCATTTTCCATTTATAACACGCACAAATGCATTTGCGGTTGAGTCAACTACCTCTTTAAAGGCATCGTACACGTTTGGTGATGACTCTGACAATATTAATGGCAATCAAAACATTTTAATCTGAGAAGCGTTACGCGTAACGCTCCTCCTAGTCAGAGTGTGTATTCCAATGCAGATTATTCTTCCTGCGTGGACATAACCGCTCCAGATTTTCGGCAATATCTAAAAAACGCTACCTTTTGAAATGAATTTTTCACAGGTTAGTTTTATGGTATATATCTACAACTAAAACTATAGGTTTGAAACAAACAATTGCTCCAATTACCAAACGTGTACGACCCCTTTTAAAAGAATTTGTACCCTTCATTATTAGTAAAAACAAAATTGTTTAGCCCAGAATCTTGACGACTATCTAGGAATACCAATTTTTTGAGCTGGCCATTTGGTCCACTAATTAGTGGTTAATTAACCATAGTTATACAGACGCACAATATTGCTATGCATTTGGTCAATACCTTTTCAAAACAGTTTGTACCCTTCATTAAGAGTAAAGGTGGACTTTTTAGCTCTACTTGAAGACTGTTTCGTTTCCCCTTATACCTCTCTCGGTCCCTCTTGGTTTCTTTGTGATGACCATTCCTTTTATGAAAAGCGTTATCAGCTTCATATAAACTCAAACGTGGAAGATCACCATAATGTAAACCGGTTCGTAAAGAAAGCGGGGGCCATGCAGTCTGATTAATGCAGACACCACAAATGACGGTAAGCGTCGACGGATTCTTCAAGGGCTGGAAGTCATCACCTAGTCGGCGGGGCAGATGGCCGGTCCTCTCGGTGGACCCAGGGGCGCACTTTGTAAACACGTCCTAATGATTAACATGTGTAATAGCTAAACGTCTAATGCACTAGACGTTTAGCTATTAAACATTTTAATGTTAAATTTCTAAAATGAATGTTTTAATCTAAACTTCTAATGTTTAATGTCTAAACATATAATGTTTAATATCTAAACACCAAGTGTCCTATACTGCTAAAAACTAAACATGTCTAAACATGTTAATCATTAGGACGTGTTTACAAAGTGATAGCAAGAAAGTGTTTAGAAAAGTGTTTATACTCTAAACACTGTTTTTACAGTGTCTATATGCCAAGAAAACCCACCTGCTCTTTTCAGATTCACCATAACAAAAAGAGATTTTGACCATGTTTGTTTTTATATAAAAAACTGTACAATAAACATGTACCTTTATTTATTTGTTGTAGGACTCTAGCATGTCCTACTCAAACTCCTAAACTATCGATGTCCATCTATTTGTTTCGTTTCCCCTTATACCTCTCTCAGTCCCTCTTGGTAATGTAGAGACATGGGAAGGAGGCCGGTCCTCTATTTAAAAAGGACAAGCATTCACCAGAATACACCAAAAGCAGAATCCATATGACATCAAAAGTGTAAAATAATCTCCTGTACTGATTTTAATCCTTCAATACTATAGCACACAATACACAATATAATTGTATACACAATACACAGCACAGTCACTTATATTAAGGGCAAAAGGTCAACACAACACGAGGATGGCCATACACAAGTTTACAATGATTCAATCGGCCATACACAAGTTTACAATGATTCAATCAGCCCTAAAAATTACAATATTTCTGGAGTAAAATGATGATTTGATATAGAACAATAGCCTACCCACAGATAACTCTATGAGCTTATCCCTCCCAGATGAATGTTATGGCATGGCCATCAGAGCCATGCTCCCTACAAAAAAATAAATGTGCTCTCTTGCTCAAAGATAAAATGGAAAAGAGAGTGAGCCCAAAGGTCGCGACCCCAAACAGAACTTTTTAAAAATAAATTATAATAATAATTGATCACTGAGGGTGCACTTGGGTTCCCTGCAGCAGAGCCGTATATTGAGAGAGTTGCGACATGGAGGGACCAGCTTTCTCCGGTCACGTGGTTGCTGGACGCCATTTTGTTCCAAATGCAGCACAACCCAATGGGCAGACTAGTCTGGCACCCTGTATTCGCCAATGCATTTTTTTTTGAGACAAAATGGCTTCTAATCGCAAGTTGTCGCAACTCTCTCAATACACAGCTCTGCCCTGCAGGTTCCCTACTTTACGACCACGCGACCCGAGTGGTCCAAAACAAAACAGATACAAGTGCGACCTATAGTATGATTTATGAAAATGACATTTAGCCTATATGATTTACAATGAATTACACCTTTAAACCATTACGAATATATTTTTAACAAAATCTCATAAATGATGCACCAGATCCATCCTACTACACATTTAAGATTTACAAAACAATTTCCACATGAGAAAAATACACTGCAATACTGCATAATTATGATACCTGCTGAATGTTCACTAAGACCAGGTTTTCTAAATACAAACTGACACAAACTATGCATGGACAATACAATCTTTGACCTAATCTCAAATACCCAAATTGATACAGTGTTATACATTGAGGTCAACCACAGGGTTGAACCAGACATAATACACTCACATGGCAATCGCTTGTCTCTATTTATGATAGAGCAACCATGACAATACACTACACAACCAAATGGTTATTTAAAATCATGTCAAAACTCTGAATAATTTACACAGCACTTGGTGTAAAATCATCCAAAAAATGCAAAAACCTGTCGTGAAATCCCAATCACATTTATCCTGGATCTCACTACAGACATAAGTGTTTCTTTTATAAACTACAATATACATTTAAAATGAAAAATTGGATCTAAACAGGCAGGCAAAACAGTTTGTTTCCATTCAAGGCCAAGAAAGATTACGATGGAGAATAAAATACAACTGGCTAACAGTTCACTTTAATTGCTTGGAAAGCAAAAGGTAAACTTATATTATCAATCACTAAAAAATGTATGCATCCACAAGGGTAGACAAGCATGTGGTAGATCAATAGTCTCACCCACACTGTGAGAACAAAACAGACTTGGACAACACAACCAACTTCAAAATACACACTAAACCATATCAGGCTGGGTGACTAAATTATTTCAATTCTACCCACAAATAACATCTACACTTGAGGGAGCAAAGACCCATCACTAATAGTACTTAGGGCGACAACAACAATTAAATAAGGAAGGGAATTTAATACAATACAAGCATTTCCTGAAAAATGGTCCTATAAATGGCAGTCATATTGAGTTGAAATGTCTCATTAGAGCGCCACCTATCGGCAGGAGTAGGAGAGGCGTGCACAATTGAATAGGCACAATCATCATCCCGACATTGACGAGTGGGAATAGTCTGAACAATTTGTTCACTTAGTATATGATTCTACATCTATTCAAGTTTATCTCTCCAAAAAACCACGTCAATTCACGACAAATTCATGTACGTACTTTTATCGATTTAGTAAACGATATGCGTTTTCGCGATCCTCACGCTTAATCAATGGCATTGAAAAAGCCTGTAAACAACACGTTTTTGAATTGCATTCTATGGCCAAACAACTGCTTGTGGGCAACTTGTTTACTTAAATCATTAATATTTATATATTCCTCATTCATATTCCATGATAAATTACAATAATTATTCAAATTTTGTGTACGTACTTATGCCTGTGAAGTTTGTCATTAATTCAGGTTGTACTCAAGGAAATCGCGGCACACAGATCATATCGCGTGATCTGATTGGCTATCGCGCAAAGTATTGGCGCCCTCTGTTGCTCAGTCACGTTTAGGAAATGAGACGCTCAACTCAATATGATACATGGTGAAAATGTCAGACTCATGTCATATATCTCACTCCAAAAGGTTATTATACTATATCCCATATTGGTGAGCACAAACAGTTGGATTACACCAAACTATAAAACTGCTGACAAAAATATTTCACTTAGGAACTACACTAAAATTAGTAACCCACAATTCCGTGATTCCGTCACTACACGTTCTCAGGGAACAAATTTAGAAATGCAATCAGACATATGATCAAATTCCCATACCACAAAGATTGTGAAAGATAAATACATGTACATCACAACTATCTCCATGAACCAAACTTTGACGAGTCAGGATATGTAAACCTGAATATTAAAAGCAACTCCACAATCATGAGATTATACAGATCCAAAAGTCAATACACATACATGCACATACGTGGCGTGTCGTGGCCGAGCGGATAAGAACACCGAACTCAAGCTCTGGTGTTTCTGATCAGCAGAGTGTGGGTTCGAATCCCAGTCGTGACACTTGTGTCCTTAAGCAAGACACTTAACCACATGCATGCTTCTTCGATGGGACGGTAGCGCGTAAAGCTCGTGTGTTGTGTAATGCACGTAACGTAAAAGAACCAGTGCACTTATCGTAAAGAGAAGGATTTCCCCGTGCAACCTTGGTCTAATCGGGCATATATTCCGCCACAGCACCTTGTAAACATTGCATGCTATAATAAATGACATACTTCAATATACCTCACAACATCCTCCACATATAAAAAACACAAAAAAATCTGCAGGAAAATTTGTATCCTCTGCTAAAGCTATGTGATAAATGTCATGTACATACATTCTACCAAATTTTCAATAAAGCATGTACAGTAACAGTTGTACAAAAACACACTAACAGGCAATCTCCTCCACAAAATATGAATGACAACAAGTTTCAACATATATCCAAAAGTTGAAAAACACAAAAAGGAAACTTGAACTTTAGGCCTATACAATGAAAAGGAGTAGGTCCTACACAACTGATGGTGCGTCAAAAACATCCTATCTCTTTCACAAGAGCTGACACCAATATATATATTTATGTGGATCAGAGGCAGCTTGAGCTGGCACCGGTAGTATGCGGGACTCCTCTGTTAACATATTCTACAAATTAAGTAATGGCATTTGGCAACTGGCCCCAGATAAAATATACTGTGCGTGGGCCTACTCATGGTCACCAGGACTGCCAAAACAGGTACATACATGTGAGAATAAATTGCAACCCCTAAATACAAGGGAAACTTCCCTACTTTTTCCTTCGCTTTGCCATCTGGCAAACTAAATGAGTGGCCATTGAAGCTGACATGGTGGCTATCACTAAAAACACTCACAGTAGGAGAAACAAAAACTTCTCATTCCACCTCTACATTACAAAAACTAGCAGCTTCAAGAACAACTGGCTTAATAATAAGCGGCTCAGCCTCCACAAAAAGTACATCTTTCATACAAGAAATCGAAGGAGAAAAAGTAACTGGGTCAGGTGACTGCAATTTATCAACCCAGTTTGCATTCAAATTTTCAGAACACTTGAATATAATAGAAAATCTAGCATCTAATGCAGCTTTGACGCTATCGACCACATTTGTATTAACAGGGCAAGCATCTTCATCCTCTTCACGTAAACAATTTGTGAAGGCACTCAAAATAATTTCAGCTTAAATACTGTTTGACTTTGAAATATTCTCTGGCACAGACATTATTGGAATGAAATACTAGCAATGTACGCACAAAATATGACTTGTTAAAATACAATAAGAGGCATAAATCATTGACCATACAAAACAGTCTGCGCACATACAGACAATAAAAATACTAGTCCAAAATTTGTCTAACCTTACTGTAGACAAAATACACCCTTTTCACATGTGTAAAATGATAAGAAAAATGCAGTTAGCTGAAAACCTTAAAGGCACCGTACACGTTTGGTAATTACTCAAAATATATATTAGCATAAAAACTGACTTGGTAATGAGCAACAGAGAGCTGTTGATAGTATAAAACATTGTGAGAAACGACTCCCTCTGAAGTAACGTAGTTTTTGAGAAAGAGGTAATTTCTCACTAAAATAATAAAAACTTCTTGCAAGAAGTTTTTATTCATAACTGAAAGCACACAAATTTGTACAAGGGTGTATTTTCTTTCATCATTTTCTTGCAACTTCGATGACCAATTGAGCCCAAATTTTCACAGGCTTGTTATTTTATGCATATGTTGGGATACACAAAATGAGAACACTGGTCTTTGACAATTACCAAACGTGTACGATGCCTTTAAGTTTTCACATTAATATGTGTGCAACAAAAAATCTATTTGACTTACAAACACTTGATCCAAAAGCACAGGCCTACCACTGGCTCTAAAATTATCTGTTTATAATAATAATTAATCTTTAAAAGATCCACAAGGGACACAACTGCCTTCAGAAAGTAAAAACAGATCTGCAAAATAGCTTGCATGAAAATGTCAAATATTACATAAACTTCCATAAATGGAACTTTACAATATAAGTAGCACAACATATTATATCCGTTGATGAAGTTCTCACGTTGATGCAGGGAAGGCAAAAGCTAGATGGTGACCATCGCATCCATTGTTCGCGACGAAAACGTGAAAACGATTACATCAATCCTCAGCAGAAAACCTATAGACCAGGGTTTAAATCCGGGTAAAAACCGACGTCATTAATATTCAAATATTCAACTCAATGTTAAAAAGCGTATTGAGTAGCAATATTGAAAAATGTAGAAAAATGGCAAATACAATCCTGTCTACGATGCCATTTGTAGAGACAAAATGGAAAAGAGAGTGAGCCCAAAGGACGCGGTGTCCGCCCGATAGTCCGTTAGTCCGAAGGTTCAATAGTCCGAAGGTTTGATAGTTCAAACGCACAAATTTCCCATAACAGGGGGTTCATTAGTCCGAAAATGAAATAGGGTTCGTTAATCCTAACATTTGATGCGATAGTCCGAAGGTTCATTAGTCCGAAGGTTCATTGATCAAAAGGTTCACTGGTCTGAAGGTTCGGTAGTCCGAATCGTTGATAATGTCCGATAGTACGAATCGACGATTGAACCTTATTGTCAATTCGGACTATCGAACCTTATTGTCAATTCGGACTATCGAACCTTCGGACTACCGAACCTTCAGACAAACAAACCTTCGGACTAGAGAACCTTAGGACCATCAAACCTTCCGACTGTTGAGCTGTAACCAAGGACGCGACCCCAAACAGAACTTTTTATTATAAATTATGCTAATCACAAAGTTGGATCAAACACTTGAACACCGAGGGCGCACTTGGGTCCCCTAAAACAGCGCCGTATATTGAGAGAGTTGTGACAACTTGCGATTAGAAGCCATTTTGTCTCCAAAAAATGCATTGGCGAATACAGCTGACCGGAGAAAGCTGGTCCCTCCATGTCGCAACTCTCTCAATAGACTGTGCAAGTCTCGCGCATATTTGAACTTCCGGGACCATTGTGGTCCCAACCATATCGTCGCAGGTTTCACGAACTGACACGACCAACCCAACAGAGGTAAGACTTGGTTTAGAAATAATCGCATTTGAAGTTGGTGATCTTTAAATATAGTTCTTGGACGGATTTGTATAACGGGGAATTTCCCCCAAAATTAGTGTATGAAAGTTGATACCTTTAATGTTCTAGCCAATTACTTACTTTTTAAAAATGAATTCATATTTAATGAGTAATTGTTCAAAAAACAGAAAGGACACTTCGTGAAAACGAAAAAACACACAGCGCGCATTGTGCAAGTTGCCCGTATGCAAACTGTCACTTCGTGAAAACTGAAAGTGTCAGAGGGTCGTCTTGCCTTGTACGTGCGTAAGCACTCATACACATATGCCGGCTTGCCCGTATGCAAAGTGTCACTTCGTGAAAACGAAAAACTTCAGTTTATTTAGATTTTATTAAAAGTTGTTGACTTTAGTTGCAAAACTAAACATATTTGACGATTAAGATTTGGTATAATGAAAGATAAATGTATTTGCAGTCCAAATAGTGACTAAACAAATTTTCATAAAAATTATGACTTTTGAGTAAAACGCCACTTCATGAAACCTGCGACGATATGGAGATTTACGTGGGCAAGATTTTGTTTTGTCAATTATTTTAGTTTAACGTGGTTTATGCCCGTGAAAAATACACATGTTGTTGGGAATGTAATACTTTGTGATAAAAAATATGAAAGTAAAATCAATTCAACAACATATTGAAGAAAACCGAGAATTAAACTTGACCTCAACTTCCGGTTGCTGCAAAAAATTAAGATTTTTGTGCTCAACTCCGATCACAAAACTTATGTAAACGCTTGTTTTGGGTGAGCGATGATAATCGCTAGATGCTGTAATTGCAACGCGAAGTCTTTTCATTGCAGTTTATGGTTGTTGAGGCGTCAGCGTCCTCTAAAAACTGCGTCAAGCGTTAATTTACCGCCCATGTGACCTTCGCGAATCCACGCAAGTGGTTTCTGAAAAGTTAAGATCGAATAAGCATCCTTGTCCTAGAGTTTTAATTTTGGTTCACTTATAATTAACACATTATTTGTGTATTTATACTACAAACTAAAACTGATTTTATAAACATGTAATGAGTATTTTTGTTGTTCAGATTTTGTCATCAGATATAATTTAAAACAAAGATTTGATTTCAGATAAAACAAATGTTCTTCGTTTGACGTGTTTTCTCGTTCCGATACGTGCGAGACTTGCACAGTCTATACACAGCTCTGCCCTGAAAAGGACAAGCATTCACCAGAATACACCAAAAGCAGAATCCATATGACATCAAAAATATAAAATAATCTCCTGTACTGATTTTAATCCTCCAATACTATATAACACACAATACACAATATAATAGTATACACAATGCACAGCACAGTCACTTATATTAAGGGCAAAAGGTCAACACTCAGACCTAAACATGACAATATTTCTGGAATGAAATGATGATTTGATACAGAACAATACTCACAGATAACTATATCAGCTTATCCCTCCAAGATAAATATTAAATGGAGCATAGCTCTGACAAAATAGAGAGAAATACCTTGACAAAAAATAAATGAGCTCTCTCTTGCTCAAAGCTAAAATGAAAAAGAGAGTGAGCCCAAAGGTCGCGACCCCAAACAACTTTTTTATTATAAATTATGCTAATCACAAAGTTGGATCAGTTACTTGAACACTGAGGGCGCACTTGGGTTCCCTACAGTAATGTCAGGAAATGGAAATTTTCCTCCATGATATATTTTATAGAATTACTAAATCTTTGTCTTCTAGATTTAAAAGTCATTGCAGAACCTCACCCAAATTCCTCATCAAAGGTTCCCACATTGAAAGCTCACAAAACTGCTGACCAAAGTTAATGGATATGTCCATATGTTCCCCAGAAAAGAAACATAAATACTTATTAAAATTATAATTCTTAGTGGAGGTAATCTGATGACAAGCGAATTACAACAAAACATTTGTAAACCCATTGTTTTAAGGGTGACTGCTCTATATTCCGACACCCCTATGTTCCGACAACCCCCTCATGATTTAAGTAGGGTTAGGGTTAGGGTTAGCGTTAGGGTTAGGGTTAGGGTTTGGGTTAGGGTTAGCGTTAGCGTTAGCGTTAGGGTTAGGGTTAGGGTTAGGGTTAGGGTTAGGGTTAGGGTTAGGGTTAGGGTTAGGGTTAGGGTTAGCGTTAGGGTTAGGGTTAGGGTTAGGGTTAGGGTTAGGGTTAGCGTTAGGGTTAGGGTTAGGGTTAGGGTTAGGGTTAGGGTTAGGGTTAGGGTTAGGGTTAGGGTTAGGGTTAGGGTTAGCGTTAGCGTTAGCGTTAGCGTTAGCGTTAGGGTTAGGGTTAGGGTTAGGGTTAGCGTTAGCGTTAGCGTTAGGGTTAGGGTTAGGAAAATACACTAGGGTTGTCAGAACATAGGGGTGTCGAAACATAGGGGTGTAACCGTTTTAAGGGGTTTTTCCCCACAACCTTCTTCCTTAAGACCAATTATTCTGTGGGTCAAGTGGAAAAGCTAAGTGTCCCTTATGGACTGCTAGTCATGAGCCGTGACCTTATCACTGACTTTTTGGGTCAAGTTGGAAGTTTGAACAGAAAACAAGGAGGACTTCCTTTGTCAGCAAATTTTTAAGGTCACCACCCCAGGATAGGTGACTATGGTGTTCACCTTTATTCTATTTTTTTGTTACCGTCGCATTTCTTTTTCTGTCAAATTTTTTTCCTGTTGCATTCCCCCCCCCCCCCCGTCTCATTTTTTTGGTCGCATTTTTATTTCTGTCGCATTTCTCCCCCCCCACCAGCATTTTCTTTGTTGCCCCACATTTTTTTTCGCCAAGGAGCTTCAACTTTGACCCTAAGTACAGCTTCACTCACTTCAGCCAGTGACAGGCCTATGGTGTTCCATATGTGCCACCTTTTGTCAGATTTTTAAAAACTTAAAAAAACAAAGAAATTGTTGCGTTTCTTTTTTTTAATCCCATTTTTTTTGTTTAACGTTGTATCTTTTTTGGTCGCGTTTGTTTGGGGGTCGATTGTTTTTCTTTGCATTCCTTTTCTGCTACTACAATCAACATAAAAGAGAAAGTAACATTACATAAGTAGAAAATAGAGTTAACAAAATGCTTCTTTATACAGATAGGATTTTAAACTGTTCTTGAATATGCCAAGTGAATTTGAAAGTTTCACAGTTTCAGGTAGGGAGTTCCAAAACCTTGGTGCTGCAATCTGACAACTTCTCTCTCCCCATTGATGATTCGCCATTTTTTCCTGAAGGAGTTTTTGTTGTGCAGACCGTAAGCCACGATGCCCTGGGGCATATAATCGCACAAGATCACTTAAATATGCTGGGGCATCACCTTGTAAAATCTTGAAAATAATGAGGCACAGTTTATATTTAACTCCTTGTTGGAGCGGGAGCCAGTGCAAGTCGGCAAACACGGGTGTGATGTGGTCTGTTTTCTTGGTGTACGTGATCATCCTTGCCGCGGTATTCTGTAGCCGTTGAAGACGAGAGAGGTGTATGCTGTTATTTCCATATAAAAGCGAGTTGCATGAACCTATCTTGGATGTTATAAAAGCATGGACAATGGTTTCCGCAGCATCCCTTGTGAGGTGATCCCGTATTCTGCCAATATTCCTAATTGACATAAAAACAGCCTTAGATATTGCTGTCACCTGGCATTCCATTGTCATAGCTGAGTCAAACATCACACCTAAATTACGAACATTAGTGGAAGGCTCAATGTGAGCATCACCAACTCTAATACGTCCAATATTGACTTTCCTAATTTGCTGTTTGGAACCTAGAATCCTGAATTCAGTTTTTGCATCATTTAGCTTAAGAAAGTTCTGATTCATCCATGTTCTGACATCGTCGATGCAGTGTTCGATGACTTCTCACTCCAGCCGTCAAACTCCAGCCACCAAACCCAACAGCCCAACTCCAGCCGCCACACTCCAGCAGCCAAACTCCAGCCACCAAGTTACAGTTGCCAAACTCCAGCCATCAAACTCCAGCCGTCAAACTCCAAACTCCAAACACCAGTCTGAAATGAAGTAAAATTCGGACAATGTGTTAAGGACAATGTGTTTAGATGCTGAAAATTGTGCATGGTTTTTCACTATCTCCTCCTGACTCACACAACAGATTAAGCCCAACTTTTTACAGGTTTTTTATTTCATGTACATTGTATATGGTTGATCAAACAAAACATGAACACTGTCTGTGACTATTTTGTGGGCAAAATTGCCCACAAAATAGTAGTGGGAGGGACTGGCCAGAGGTCAGAGGTCAGTGACCACGTCCGACCAAATCAAGTATTTTTACATTTGGTCACTAAACTCCAACAGAGGAAAGTTTACCCTACATGTACAAACTGCTCCGTGATTTGAAAATTGTTTGCCTCTGCTGGATATCCAATCTGGATTGAGCCTGACCCATAATCTGACTATGCATTCGATTCTTGTCCTGTTCTAAGATAATTGGTGGAGTGTTGTGGCCTAGTGATGCAGACCTCACTGAACAGATCGGACTTGTTATCATCACCACACAAAAGGACACTTTAAATGTAGTTCCATCAGCCTGCGTCGCTTATGTTATGATCTGAAAGTCTCCAAACTATTAGTGAATGTCAATCACTCAAAAATAACAGCGATGCTGTTGATACCCCTCAGCCCTTATATTGTAGCTACCGCAAAATATCACCAAACCTTGTTCGTATACCCGAGCATTGTGACCTTTTCAACCACAAAAAATCCCAACTTTCCTTTCTCTAAGAGCAACCCCCCACTTAAATTACAAGTCCAAAATTTACCTCTAACTCATTTGAAGGTCTGAAAACCAGATAGCATATGACTCACCAACAAGACCTGGACCTTTGACCTTATTCACCCCCAAAACAATCCCAACTTTCCTTTCTCTAAGAGCAACCCTCCACCCAAGTTACAAGTGCAAACGTCTATTGTAACTCAGTCCGGAAACCATTTAGTTATAACTCACCACCAAGACCTAGACCTCGACCTTTTCAAGTAAGTGGCATGGAAAATGTTAATAACCAAAAGCTATCTTTTGTTATTTCTTTTTTAGGAATTAAAATTGCTGGCGAGTGCAGCTTTTTTAATTCAATCGAAAATGAATACAGAAACTAAAAAATAGCGAAAGAAGTTCTGAGAAAATCGTGCGTTTCAGGATTGTTTATATTGTTGCAATAAAGATAAGCAGCACAAATTTGAGGGGGTTGTCAAATGTCGTAAACAGTTTTCTTGACGATTGGTGCTGGTATGAGCTTTCTTATCACCGAGTCCCAAGAATTAAACTAATCAAGTAAGTGGCATGGACAATTTAAATAACCAAAAGCTAACTTTTCTGATTTCTTTTTTAGGAATTTACCTGGCTGGAGGGTGCATCTCCTTTACTATAGGCCAGTCAAGACATCTACTTGTTGACTGGTAGGTCTCTTTTTAGATGGTGAGCCTCAGATGCAACACAAACAAATGATTAAAACAGTCAGTTTCAGAAAAATTGCTTTACCTGCGAATTTTGTGTAAACTTCAAGCAAAACTGAATAAAACAAACTTAAAGCGGCGAAAGAAAGTTGTGAGGAACTCGTGCATATCAGGATTCTTATGACTGTTGCAATCAAAATAAGCAACAAAAATTTGAAGGGGCATGTCAAATGCCGCAAACAGTTCTCTTGACGATTGGTGCTGGTATGAGCTTTCTTATCACTGAGTCCCCAGAAGGAAACTCATCTAGCAAAGGGCTACACAATTTTAGTAACCAAAGGCTAACTTTTATTATTTCTTTATGTAGAAATTTACCTTGCTGGAGAGTGCAGCTCCTTTACTGTAGGCCAGTCAGGACATCTTCTTGTTGACGGGTAGATCTCCTGGCTCTTTGGAGATGGTGAGCCTCAGATGCAATAAAGAAATCAAACAAAATCCCACAGATGTAAAAAGTGATTTAATAATGAAAATATCAACAGCTTCAAGAGAAGATCTTACACTCTACAAAGAAGAAGATCTTACAGGCTAGGAATTGCACGATTTCCAAACTGCAAACTTGAAACTACAAACTTGAAACTGCAAACTTGAAACTACAAGCTGGAAACTACAAGCTGGAAACTACAAGCTGGAAACTACAAACTGGAAACTACAAGCTGGAAACTACAAGCTGGAAACTACAAGCTGGAAACTACAAACTGGAAACTACAAACTGAAAACTACAAACTGGAAACTACAAACTGGAAACTGCAAACTGGAAACTACAAACTGGAAACTACAAACTGGAAACTACAAGCTGGAAACTACAAGCTGGAAACTACAAGCTGAAAACTACAAACTGGAAACTACAAACTGGAAACTACAAACTGAAAACTACAAACTGGAAACTACAAACTGGAAACTGCAAACTGCAAACTACAAACTGGAAACTACAAACTGGAAACTACAAGCTGGAAACTACAAACTGGAAACTACAAACTGGAAACTACAAACTGGAAACTACAAGCTGGAAACTACAAGCTGGAAACTACAAACTGGAAACTACAATCTGGAAACTACAAACTGGAAACTACAAACTGGATACTACAAACTGGAAACTACAAACTGGAAACTACAAACTGGAAACTACAGACTGGAAACTACAATCTGGAAACTACAAACTGGAAACTGCAAACTGGAAACTACAAACTGAAAACTACAAGCTGGAAACTACAAACTGGAAACTACAAACTGGAAACTACAAGCTGGAAACTACAAGCTGGAAACTACAAACTGGAAACTACAAGCTGGAAACTACAAACTGGAAACTACAAGCTGGACACTACAAGCTGGAAACTACAAGCTGGAAACTACAAACTGAAAACTACAAGCTGGAAACTACAAACTGGAAACTACTAACTGGAAACTACAAACTGGAAACTACAAACTGGAAACTACAAACTGAAACTACAAACTGGAAACTACAGACTGGAAACTACAAGCTGGAAACTACAAACTGGAAACTACAAACTGGAAACTACAAACTGGAACTACTAACTGGAAACTACAAGCTGGAAACTACAAGCTGGAAACTACAAACTGGAAACTACAATCTGGAAACTACAAACTGGAAACTACAAACTGGATACTACAAACTGGAAACTACAAACTGGAAACTACAAACTGGAAACTACAGACTGGAAACTACAATCTGGAAACTACAAACTGGAAACTGCAAACTGGAAACTACAAACTGGAAACTACAAACTGAAAACTACAAGCTGGAAACTACAAACTAGAAACTACAAGCTGGACACTACAAGCTGGAAACTACAAGCTGGAAACTACAAACTGGAAACTACAAGCTGGAAACTACAAACTGGAAACTACTAACTGGAAACTACAAACTGGAAACTACAAACTGGAAACTACAAACTGGAAACTACAAACTGGAAACTACAAACTGGAAACTACAGACTGGAAACTACAAGCTGGAAACTACAAACTGGAAACTACAAACTGGAAACTACAAACTGGAAACTACAAACTGGAACTACTAACTGGAAACTACAAACTGGAAACTACAGACTGGAAACTACAAACTGGAAACTACAAACTGGATACTACAAGCTGGATACTACAAACTGGAAACTACAAACTGGAAACTACCAACTGGAAACTACCAACTGGAAACTACAAACTGGAAACTACAAACTGGAAACTACAAACTGGAAACTACAAACTGGAACTACAAACTGAAAACTACAAACTGGAAACTACAAACTGGAAACTACAAACTGGAAACTACAATCTGGAAACTACAAACTGGAAACTACAGACTGGAAACTACAGGCTGGAAACTACAAGCTGGAAACTACAAACTGGAAACTACAAACTGGAAACTACAAACTGGAAACTACAAACTGTAAACTACAAACTGAAAACTACAAACTGGAAACTACAAACTGGAAACTACAAACTGGAAACTACAAACTAAAAACTACGAACTGGAAACTACAAACTGAAAACTACAAGCTGGAAACTACAAACTGAAAACTACAAACTGGATACTACAAACTGGAAACTACAAACTGGAAACTACAAACTGTAAACTACAAACTGGAAACTACAAACTGAAAACTACAAAGTGGAAACTACAAACTGGAAACTACAAGCTGGAAACTACAAGCTGGAAACTACAAACTGGAAACTACAAACTGGAAACTACAAACTGGAAACTACAAACTGGAAACTACGAACTAAAAACTATGAACTGGAAACTACAAACTGAAAACTACAAGCTGGATACTACAAACTGGAAACTACAAACTGGATACTACAAACTGGAAACTACAAACTGGAAACTACAAACTGGAAACTACAAACTGAAAACTACAAGCTGGATACTACAAACTGGATACTACAAGCTGGATACTACAAACTGGAAACTACAAACTGGAAACTACAAACTGGAAACTACAAACTGGAAACTACAAACTGGAAACTACAAACTGAAAACTACAAACTGGAAACTACAAACTGGAAACTACAAACTGGAAACTACAAACTGAAAACTACAAGCTGGATACTACAAGCTGGAAACTACAAGCTGGATACTACAAGCTGGAAACTACCAACTGGAAACTACTAACTGGAAACTACAAACTGAAAACTACAAACTGGAAACTACAAACTGGAAACTACAAGCTGGAAACTACAAACTGGAAACTACAAACTGGAAACTACAAGCTGGAAACTACAAACTGGAAACTACAAACTGGAAACTACAAGCTGGATACTACAAACTGGAAACTACAAGCTGGATACTACAAACTGGAAACTACAAACTGGATACTACAAACTGGAAACTACAAACTGGAAACTACAAACTGGAAACTACAAACTGAAAACTACAAGCTGGATACTACAAACTGGAAACTACAAACTGGAAACTACAAACTGGAAACTACAAACTGGAAACTACAAACTGGAAACTACAAACTGGAAACTACAAACTGAAAACTACAAACTGGAAACTACAAACTGAAAACTACAAGCTGGATACTACAAACTGGAAACTACAAACTGGATACTACAAACTGGAAACTACAAACTGGAAACTACAAGCTGGATACTACAAACTGGATACTACAAGCTGGAAACTACAAGCTGGATACTACAAGCTGGAAACTACAAACTGGAAACTACAAACTGGAAACTACAAACTGAAAACTACAAACTGGAAACTACAAACTGGAAACTACAAACTGGAAACTACAAACTGGAAACTACAAACTGAAAACTACAAGCTGGAAACTACAAACTGGAAACTACAAACTGGAAACTACAAGCTGGATACTACAAACTGGAAACTACAAGCTGGATACTACAAACTGGAAACTACAAACTGGATACTACAAACTGGAAACTACAAACTGGAAACTACAAACTGGAAACTACAAACTGAAAACTACAAGCTGGATACTACAAGCTGGATACTACAAACTGGAAACTACAAACTGGAAACTACAAACTGGAAACTACAAGCTGGAAACTACAAACTGAAAACTACAAACTGGAAACTACAAACTGAAAACTACAAGCTGGATACTACAAACTGGAAACTACAAACTGGATACTACAAACTGGAAACTACAAACTGGAAACTACAAACTGGAAACTACAAACTGGAAACTACAAACTGGAAACTACAAACTGGAAACTACAAACTGAAAACTACAATCTGGAAACTACAATCTGGATACTACAAGCTGGATACTACAAGCTGGATACTACAAGCTGGATACTACAAACTGGAAACTACAAACTGGAAACTACAAACTGGAAACTACAAACTTGATACTACAAACTGGAAACTACAAGCTGGAAACTACAAGCTGGAAACTACAAACTGGAAACTACAAACTGGAAACTACAAGCTGGAAACTACGAACTGGAAACTACAAACTGGAAACTACAAGCTGGAAACTACAAACTGGAAACTACAAACTGGAAACTACAAACTGAAAACTACAAACTGGAAACTACAAACTGGATACTACAAACTGGAAACTACAAACTGGAAACTACAAACTGGAAACTACAAACTGGAAACTACAAACTGAAAACTACAAACTGGAAACTACAAACTGGAAACTACAAACTGAAAACTACAAGCTGGATACTACAATCTGGATACTACAAACTGGAAACTACAAACTGGAAACTACAAACTGGAACTACAAACTGGAAACTACAAACTGGAAACTACAAACTGTAAACTACAAACTGAAAACTACAAACTGGAAACTACAAACTGGAAACTACAAACTGGAAACTACAAACTAAAAACTACAAACTGGAAACTACAAACTGGATACTACAAACTGGAAACTACAAACTGGAAACTACAAACTGGAAACTACAAACTGGAAACTACAAACTGGAAACTACAAACTGAAAACTACAAGCTGGAAACTACAAACTGAAAACTACAAGCTGGATACTAAAATCTGGAAACTACAAGCTGGATACTACAAACTGGATACTACAAGCTGGATACTACAAACTGGAAACTACAAACTGGAAACTACAAACTGGAAACTACAAACTGGACACTACAAACTGGAACTACAAACTGGAAACTACAAACTGGAAACTACAAACTGGAAACTACAAACTGGAAACTACAAACTGGAAACTACAAACTGGAAACTACAAACTGGAAACTACAAACTGAAAACTACAAACTGGAAACTACAAACTGGATACTACAAGCTGGAAACTACAAACTGGAAACTACAAACTGGAAACTACAAACTGGAAACTACAAACTGAAAACTACAAACTGGAAACTACAAACTGAAAACTACAAGCTGGATACTACAAACTGGAAACTACAAACTGGATACTACAAACTGGAAACTACAAACTGGAAACTACAAACTGGAAACTACAAACTGGAAACTACAAACTGGAAACTACAAACTGAAAACTACAAACTGGAAACTACAAACTGAAAACTACAAGCTGGATACTAAAATCTGGAAACTACAAGCTGGATACTACAAGCTGGATACTACAAGCTGGAAACTACAAGCTGGATACTACAAACTGGAAACTACAAACTGGAAACTACAATCTGGAAACTACAAACTGGAAACTACAAACTGGAAACTACAAGCTGGAAACTACAAGCTGGAAACTACAAACTGGAAACTACAAACTGGAAACTACAAACTGGAAACTACAAACTGAAAACTACAAGCTGGAAACTACAAACTGGAAACTACAAACTGGAAACTACAAACTGGAAACTACAAACTGAAAACTACAAACTGAAAACTACAAACTGAAAACTACAAACTGGAAACTACAAACTGGAAACTACAAACTGAAAACTACAAACTGCAAACTACAAACTTGAAACTACAAACTGGAAACTACAAACTGAAAACTACAAGCTGGAAACTACAAGCTGGAAACTGCAAACTGGAAACTACAAACTGGAAACTACAAACTGGAAACTACAAACTGGAAACTATAAACTGGAAACGGCAAAGTCCAATCTTCAAACTCCAAACTCCAAACTCCAAGCTCCAAGCTCCAATTTACCTTTCTGGAAAGTGCAGCTCCTTTACTATAGGCCTGACGGGTAGATCTCTTTGGAGATGGTGAGCATACTGCAACACAAAAAAGAAATTTTAATTACAAATAAATGTACAACTTGTCCCTTGTCCTGGATAATTTTGCATCAAAGATATTTGGAACAATCCCAACTGGACAGAATTAGGGTCAACGCTACTAAAAAGGGGTTTCATTCATCTCATGACTTTGTTGTATAATAAACTTTGGATGTGAACAGTTAAACAAAAGGTATAGAATTTTATACCAGATCATTTTTATGTTTAATTATGTCTGTGTAGGATTGCAGTTTTAACCATAGCACAAGTAAAAGCAGTCAATATTTGTTTTAACACCCCAAAGTGCGCCTAGACGTCTTGGTACCAAAAAGCCGCTGTTGCTATAGGTATAATACACTGGTTGCTATAAGTATACTACATTCGCTTGCCACAGTTATAGTACATTGTTTACTGCATGTATAGTGCCTCGCGTTCGCACAGTTTTCTAGTAAAAATAAGACATATCATGTGACGTGCTTTAACCAATCAAAGGGAAGAACCCTTTGAGGTGTCTACTACTATCTTGATTGAAACCCTCGTCTCACAATCGATTGATTTAGCTTGGTGCGCTACATATTTGGCAGCACAGGCTGTATTCTCCCAAGGGAGCTGAGATGGTTTAAGGAATGAAATAAATTGCCCAGTGGGGTGATAATGTTGGAACACCATGAGCGTCACTGAGTGATGGATTTGAGCGCTATATAAGAAGCCACTATTAATATTATTATTGTAACTATTATTAACCCATACTTACCCAAAGCCTGATGATTGTTTGTCAGTTGCACCAAGTCTGGGTTGAGAGTCCCCAAGAAAGAAAAACATGTTGAGTTGAAGCAACGAGAACCAGATGAGCAGGAAGAGTGCAGGCAAAAAACAGGGTCTGAGAGATGGGTAGCGTAACCTCTTCACAGCTACAGTCACGCTTTGTGCGGCAGCATCTTCTGCAATGGAGAGATCCCTGTCCTGTGGTGATTTAGAGTTCCTTTCTTCAGAACTGTCTCCATTAATGGATGTGTTCTCAGTGAGTTTGCTCTCTGTGGCTGGTTGTGTCCTGTGTGCTGTCGAGGTGTCTGTCATGGCTGGGGATGCCACATGTACACTACTCGCCCCAGGGTGTGGCTTCTCTGTTGTTGAAGGGTGTGGCTTCTCTGATGATTTGGTGTCATCTGTTGCTGGGTGTGACTCTTTTTGTGATGATGTGGCATCCTCTGTTGCTTGGTGCGGCTCTTGTGATGATGCAGTGTTATCCGTTGCTGGGTGTGGCATCTGTGGTGACGTGCCATCCTCTGTTTCTAGGTGTGGCTCTGGTGATGAGGCGGAGTCATCCATTGCTTGGTGCGGCATCTGTGGTGATGTGGCATCCTCCGTTGCTGGGTGTGGCTCTTGTGATGAGGCAGAGTCATCTGTTGCTGGGTGTTGCTCTTGTGATGATGCAGTGTCATCTGTTGCTGGGTGTGGTTCTTGTGATGATGTGGTGTCCTCTGTTACTGTGTGTGACATCTGTGATGTGGTGTCCTCTGTTTGTGTGTGTGGCACCTGTGATTTAGTGTCCTCCATTTCTGGATGCTCAGTCTTTGATGATGTGTTGTCCTCGATGGCCACATCATTATTGAGCTTAGCTCTGTTCTTTTCTGTATTGAAAAAAATAAATGATGTTTATTCTTTCTATGAGTTGAATGGAAGAATGGCAAAACTCAAATGATATTGTTCCTTACGAGGTCACTAGTGCACGTCTATGCACCCTGAGAGACTGTGAATGACCAGAAGATCTGGTCACTCACAGGCCCTAGTGACCGAATTATAATTTGCAGGGTCCATATTTGTTTTATAACACACCTCTTACCCAAATACGAAAAACAAACATGTATCATTATTTTTTTAGCTGAACTGTTTGATTCAACAATTGACTCATGAGCAAGACAACCAAGAGCAAAAATTAAAGAGATTGTATACGTTTGGTAGTTGGAACCCACTGTTTATTTCAATTCTACATATTTGTAGATATATACCATAAAACTAACCTGTGAAAATTTCATTTCAAAAGGTGGTAGGATTTTTGAGATATTAATCTTGAGCGGTTATGTCCACGCAGGAAGAATAATCTGCTATTGCAATACACAACCTGAGAAGTAACGCTTCTCAGATTCAAATTTGTTGGGATATAAAGTGATATTTTTTTCTATAACTCCATTTCTTTGAGGTGAAAAGTTTCTCAAAATGCATTATACTATCCAAAAGCTGTTGTACTTCTTACCAAGTAAGCTTTTACTGCCATTAATTTTCAGAGTCATTACCAAACGTATACAGACCCTTTAAAGGACCTCTTTTAGTTTCCCGAGTTTTAGTTTTTTACTTGCTGTTCACTGTTCACATCATGAGAGGGCGCTGTAACCAGTACAAAATGTTGAGTATGGTGCCCGGTTTGGGAATTATTTTCTGCAAATTATGCGCGCGATGTCTTGACGCACATCTAGGTCATAGTTGCATAAACTTCATGCACTAGCCTATATTATGGGTTTTTTTTGCCAACCAGGTTAGAGAACCACCAAGAGGTGTGTTATACTATACGAATAATGAATGTTTATGAGTGCAATGTTGAGAATATTTTCATGAGTTGAAAGATGGAATGCTCCATTCACTGAGGCGAAGCCGAGTTAAATGGAACAAGCCATCTTTCAACGAATTAAAATATTCTCTCCAATGCATGAATGCAACACCCATCAAGTAAATCTTAAAAATTTCGAGCAGAAAAACAAAATTTTCAGAATAATGTAGGCCATTCTGCTATTTATACTTATTTATTAATTGTAAAAACAAGAGCCTGTAAGCTGCTGTGTACAGTGCCTGCGCCCACATAATGCTATGGTCTAGCGTGCACAGGTGTGACACGTGTGAGCTTGTGGCAGTCTAGCGTGCAATAGTACAAAAAGATAGTACCAGAAATGCACGCTGTATAAAACCAAAAGTGCACGCTCAGTGACGTACCATGAAATGGTGTGAATAATGACTGTCGCGTGAACTCCAATCCTCCAATCAAGTAACAAGAATTTACTTGGGTGGTATATAAAACACATTATTGACTTGTCATAGCCGTTTGTGGGATAATTTACATGTTGAGTCATGTTTTCACTAAAAAGTTACCTATCACTGGATAATACTGTCCCTCTTCTTCTGCATGAGATTCCTCCAATTTGAAAGTATAGATACCATCAACTCCTTCCATGTCACCAACAGGCACTTTCTTCCTGTAGTCATCAGGGGGCAGTGGGTAGGAGATATGTCCTCTCTTTGGTAGTAAGAGACAGAGTATTGAGCACAGCCCCGCCCAGATAAAGAATGAAGTCTGAAGTGAGATCTCATAGGTCTCGTAGCCAAACTGAAAACAAGACGAGATATTTGGTTTCAAAGAACAATTGGTACAATTTCGATCAGGACAGAATAGACCTCTTGCATATGACTTCATAAGCCAGAAACAGCACCCTCATTGAGGTAACTGAAGACCTATCATTGATTGAGAGTTGTGCGCAGCGCATACACATTTGAAATGAAGTGAGTTGAAGCTTTGTATGGTGTGGACAATAGAAAGTAACTATGAACAGTACACTTGCGGGTACAACCTTGTGTAAAATCTCTTTTTGGAGGAGTGTTGGCTCTGAAAAGAGACAGTTTTGGCCTTGACGTTTCTAACAGTAAATCTCCTGAAGACGAGCAGAGTATACTGTTTGAAATGTCAAAACTGGCTCTTTTCAGAGCCAACACTCCTAGCTCCCAAAAGAGATTTTACACATGGTTGTACCCAAAAGTTTACTATTTATAGTTACTTCACATTTCCATTGTTTAACCTCAGCAATGACAGGTCAATGCAAAAGGTCTATTATATACTTTCATCCCAATTCTAGCCTCCATTTTACGCAGGTTTCCCCTGCCAATTTAAAAATAAATTCATTCAATTTCGTTTGAAAACGGATAATCTGTCGCATCAGCATTCAACAGCCTAAAGGGGTAACAGTTCAGCATTCACTGGTTGAATAAGATCATTCAAATTCAATAGGCCGCAAAGATCATTCAATTTTGTGAAAGCAAGCAGCAAGAGGCTATAGTCAACCAATCAATTTCATCAATTGTAAATAGGTAGTAGAAATTCAAATGAATATCTACCAATCAAATAGAATGACTAAAACGAACCTGAATGATTGAAATATTCTCGATGAATAATCTAGATTTAAAAAACAAATGCTGACGAATCAAAGCATCCAGACACAAGAGATTATTCTCTTTATTTCCTCCCCTGTTTCATTGTCAAATGTAATCTTCTTTCCAAATCTTTCCTCCGAATGCGCACACGCTGTCAAATCTTCTAAACCATTTATGAAATGCCCTTTTGCTTACACCTGTTTTTCTGCTATATAGTTAGCACATATATTCTTGCCGGTAAGCAGCTTTCTGCTATATAGTGAGTCTTGGTGAAAGACATTCTCTTGTTGATTTGTCAATTTTTTGCTCTCACACACGAACCGCTCCAAGAGAAGGTCTTGGGAAAGCTCTCATCCGCTGTACCAAAACTGGTAGCAAACCACTGCGCATGTGTCAGCTTGATGATGACGTAGCTAATAATAATTAGGGCGCAGGCGCACAAACAACTCTGAGTGCACACAGAATAGACTGGTCTTGAGCGTCGTCTAGCTAGCTAGGGAACGTTGTTGTGAATGGTATTGTGCCGAAGTACCTTCTCACCAGGAATTATTATAAGTGAATGGATTTTAGCCCTGGTCCTGCTGTCTGTATAAGTCAATGCAAAAATAACCCCCTCTAAAAGCTCCTTTCTGGTGGATCTTTAAGGTTGTCTGACAAAATAGTCGCAGACAGTGTTCATGTTTTTGTGCGATCAACCATATACATGAAATAACAAACCTGTGAACATTTGGGCTCAATCCATTGTGGGAGTCACAAGAAAGTAGTGAAACCAATGCACAATTTTCAGCATGTAATTGGTTTTAGCAGCTGAAATCAGCTGTAGCGTTTATTTGAAAGATTTTCACATACAGTTTTCTTGAGTATGACTCAATATTTCACAGAAAAAGTAAGCTTTAGAATTCAGATTAAAATTAAACAATGATGTATTTCATCCTTACCAATCCTGAATGCCTTTAAAGAAACACATCAGAATAGTTTAAATAAATATTGATTGAAAATTAGACATGTTTAGGGTCCGGGTTCCTGAAAAAACGGAAGTGGGAGGGGCTTCCTTATATTTTATTTTCAAGCCGGCCGCCATTCTTTTTAAAATTTCGAACAAACATTGGTTTTTTTCACTATTCAACACACAATAATGAGAGAAACATGTAAGACAAGACATTGAACATGTTTACAGTGGTTTTATTTAATAGTTTGTTCAGTATTAAAAACCCTGCTGTAGCTCACTTTCACAATCTGTTTTTAACCTCGTAACAGGCACAGGCTAAGTTCTGACTTGCAAGTATTTTATTTTCTGATGTATCAGTTGACATTTTATGGTTTTTAAATCTCATTTTGAATTGGTAAAAATAAAAATTCAATCCATGCGGCCCCAAAAAGGAAGTAGGCGGGAACGCTAAACATGTTATTTTTTTACTTCGCCTTAGACAGAAAAAATTATAAAATAAACTTACCTGCATATTTACAAATAAGATTTCAACTCCGCTGAATATCAAAAGACAAATAGCTGGAAACATGATGTAAGAAGTCTCTCTGGAACTAAATGCTACTAAAAGCAAACTGGTCACCAAAAGACTGCTGAGTCAAAAAGAAAGAAAAAAACAAATATATATGTTCAGTAATAGGTAGTCAGTTAATTATACACTGATAATATAAAATATAAACACAACGGACTTGTCTGACGTTTTTCTGTCACAGCTCAAAACTGGTTTTATTGAACCCACAAGAGCATGTCTTTGCCCATATCAATTAAATAGCCAAAGGCAGGCAATTTGCCCAAAACAATGTAATACCAAGAAATTGGGCAATTCATGTTTGCCTCAAGGTATTGACTTTTATATCGTCACCGACGCCACGAAGTAACACACAGTGTACAAAACCACTTTTTTTCAGATTTCAGATTTTTACATATTTAAACAATGTTAACCGAGGCCTACAACTTCATGAAGTTTCAACGCTTCATGAGCTTTACTTTTTTAATTACGGTAATGAGGGTTTGCAACTTTGCACAGAACCTGAAATTTTTTGACACCACGAAGTAGCACTGAGATTCAATTTACCATTGAAACACACGGAGCGCACACACCTCAAAAATGAAAAAACGTTTTCATGAAGTAGCACTGCAATCTTGTGTGTAGCGCGCGCGTGACCTAGATTACCTAGGCACGCATAGTAACACGCATAGTAATACATATAACACGCATAGTAATACATGGCAGTGCTACTTCGTGAAAACGAAAAAGGGCCATTTTCGTTAATTTTCGACGTCACGAAGTAGTACGCACCTTTCTTACTTTATTGCTTCTTAATTTAGGACGAAAAATATTAAAAAGCACCATTTATATGAAGTTCAATGCATCAAGTCTCCACTGTAAGAAAACTAGTTGAAAATACCCTAAAATTTTGTAGGAAAGCTTAATTTTAAAAAGCGTGCAACTTAAAACGCCTTTTTCTCCGATTGTTACTTTTTACTGGTATCGACCCCTATGCTACTTCGTGGCGTCGGTGACAATATGTACAAACAAGGGCATGCTTGCCCACCATAACAAAACAGACCTGGTCCACAATAACAAACCAAACATACTCTTTGTGGTTCTAAATTTTTATGAAATATTTATCATTAGAATAGATTTGGTATTCTTTATTTTGTATTATTTATTATTAGAAAGTTTTGTTTATAATACCCGGTATTACTTTCAATCAAACATTCTCCTTAATTGTCCTGCATTATTTATTTAATGTGTTTTAATTTACTGGGAATGAAACATTTATCTTCTTTTTTCGGATTAAAAAAAGTCATACACTAACTGCAAAATATTTATTTTTTAAATGCTGATTATAAGGCCCTTTTAATTTACGAGATTACATAGTAAGTATAGTGCTTATAAACAATTTCGGACCGAGTTAACATCGGACCGAGTTAACATCGGACCGAGATGACTTCGGACCGAGTTGACTTTGGACCGAGTGGACTTCGGACCGAGTTGACTCGGACCGAGTTGACTACGGACCGAGTTGACCCATAACCGTACCAAGGTAGTATGTAGGAAACTGAAGTTAGTGCTGGCAAAAGACCAAAACATTTTGAACTATCAATGACCATTTTGAAAACGTTGACATTGCAGAGGCCCAAAATGTGTGACTCCTAAAACTGGGGAGCCTTGTTAGTTATAGTTCTAGAAGTATACGTGACAATGTAGGGTCGAAACGTCAGGCCACACTTACTATTTTCTGCGTTTTCTTTTTTTTTATAACACTGACCACACTTTGCCTGTTTAGTTCTCGGCTAAAATTCTGTATTCGACTCTATCTACTTAATTTAGGTCATTCTATCCTAACCTGTCCGGAAAGGCGGATCATTCCTTGAAATCGTCAGATCATGGTTACAAAAACGACAAAATAAACTCCAGCCTGCTCCCTGATCATGTCACCACTGCTGAAGCCCTCGCACACAAACAAATTTGTTGCTGGCATGCACCAAAATAATTTCAAAAAACCTTGTCAACGACCGTCATTGACAGTGCCGAATTCAATGGCAATGTTTTCATCGTAAAAACGAGAAATCTTTAAAAAAAAAAAAAAATTATATATTGTATCCCAAACCATAATAATGCAGATAAGCGCCCCAATTCATTATTCAACTGGTTAGCGTAATTTCTCAAATAGAGGCCGGCATGTTTGAAACTATAGGAACGGTAGCCATGGTAGCCGTTAGGCACAAACATTTAATGATATACTTCGGAACTATCAAATTATTCCTTCTATGATACAACAAAATGGATGATCATTTATCCATCAATCTAACTGAGATTAATCTTAATTATACTTACATGATGAACAAAGAATACGAGTACAGAATAAAGTGATAACTTGAAAAACAACGCAGAAACTCAAGAGCAGAAAATCAAGATGTCATCGGGTCTTCGTACAGAATATAATAGAAAAAAACCGCGAAAAATAACAAAGGATTGTATTTTGCTGCGAGGGCGCTATACAATAAAATAAGCTACACCACAAGTAAACAATACGTCACTAGTATGTTACGTCATCAAAGTGAGCGCAAATGAACTGGGGGGAGGTATTTCATACACTCGTCACATTCTTCCCCCTTTTGAGAAATTAGTCATCCTTGATCTAGCATCTTTTCTGAATTCAGTAATCAAGATTAAATAAATACAAGTAAAATAAATAATGCATGTTATTGTAATCTTAAAATTGCCTACATTTACATAAACAAACATTTAAAGGGTGTGTACAACATTGGTAAGTATGAAAATATAAATGTTCACAGATTTGCACATAACTCACTCACATGGTACAAAGATGGTCATGGTAGAAAACTTCCCTTGAAATAGTTTTGCTTGAAATGCCATAGTTTTTACGAAATGAGTAAAATAATAGTATTTATCCTGCAGGATAAATTCCGATGTTTGAAAAAAAAAAGTTAAAACACATGATGTTTTTTTTCACTGTTTTCTCATGACTCCGAATACCGATTTAGCTTAAACTTTCACAGGTTTGTTATTTCATGTAGGCCTATATGTTGGGTCACATCGAGTTTGGATACAGGTCTTTGGCAATTACCAATGTTGTACACACCCTTTAACCACTTTCGTCATCAAGAGCTAATAATAATTTGTATGCAGATGCAAAATATGTTGTCAATAAATCTTAAATTTGTAATTGACAACCTTTACGTTAAATAATTACCGTATATTCATTGAAAATCTTGTACAAATTTAATCGGAAATGTTCAAATTGAACTACTCTTGCAATAATAGTCTCAGAGCGATTTTCTTTCTCACTTTTGCCATGAGTGGACTTCTGAACTTATCCAAAAGTGTTTTTATTCTTTTTGTAGTTTTTCATTGTTTAACCTAGTTTTAACTACTCGGTCGTCCGTTACTGTATGTTGCTTCGTTTGGCCACAGAAATCATAAGTGAATCTATGGGCGGGTTTCTTAACTCTCTGCAGTCTGCCTGCTGTTGCGGGAACTGAACCAAGTCTAATTTGTATTAAAACAATTATGTAAATATTTACAGCAAGGAGAGCATTCAGATATGCTAAAACCAAAAAAGCTTCCGAGGGATTCGCCCCTCAACCCCCACCAAGGACTTCGTCCCTGGATATAGCTATAAAATTTCAATACTATCAAATAAAAATATGTAAGTTACAGCTAATATTTCAGTTTTCGTTCGAATAAAATAACGGATTACCGACAGAAACGAGCCAAATGAGCCATTTTGTCACCTCCCTGTACTGCATGTGTTCTAATTTCCTGAATACGCAGCTGGCCATTCGGCGAATACGCGGCTGGCTATTTCGGGCCCAATTTCTAGCTAGCTTTAGTTGGGCCCGAAATAGCCAGCCGCGTATTCGATTCCCGGAATGGCCAGCCGCGTATTCAGGAAATTATAACTCATGCAGTACAGGGAGGTGACAAAATGGTTTATTTTGCTTATTTCTGTCGGTGAATCCCTTGTTTTATCAGAACGAAAACTGAAATAATTGGCTATAACTTACAGATTTTTATTTGATAATATTGAAATTGTATAGCTATAAGTCAATGGAAAGCATTAAACAAAGAAACAAATACTCAGTAAATATTAGAAAAAAAAGCCGCAAACAAGGAGACAATGTGCGTGTATGCATTATGTCAACATTACACGCTGTGTTTTATACTAAAAACATATTTTTAAAAAATCATTTTTACCCTACGTTATGAGTAAAAATGCATTTTTGTGCCCATAATCTTGCAGACTGTTATACTGTGCATACCAACATTTTGAGCTGGCTAATTTGGTTCACCAATTAGTGGTTAATTAACCACAGTTAAACAGACGCCATTTTCCATATATAACATGCACAAATGCACAGGCGGTTGAGTCAACTCACCCTTCATTAAAACACCAGGGAAATACAGCAAAAATTGTTCCTTTTAAAAAAAGCATCGACAGCTACGTTCTTACAGACATTGTATATAGATTCATTTCTTTCACCTTGCTTTCTTAAAGACAGAGGCGGATCCAGGATTGTTTAAGCTGGGGGCACAACGGCGCACCCAGGATTTTGTATTAGGGGTTTAAAAAATAACATGGTGGTCGTGTCCAGGGGCCCCTGGTGAGGGTCACGGGCGAATCCCCCGGAAGCTCTGAGCCTCCATGTGCCTAAAACAAAAAAAATATACACACTTTTTAAGCAATTCAGATCCATATCACTCCTCTAAATTTACTGGGAAAATTTCTGTAAGATCAATGGTTGGGTCAGAGTCGAAGCTCCGGTGGGGGGTCCAGGAGGCGTAAAGCCCCAGGAAGCTCTGAGCTCATTTGGCGTTTTGAGGGGTGAAAAATCAAGCCTCCGTGTGCCTAAAACAGAGAAATAGATACATTTTTTTAGCACTTCAGATCCATATCAATCCTCGAAATTTACTGGAAAAATTTATGTAACATCGATGGTGGGGTCCAGGGGCGAAGCCCCGGTGGGGGTCCAGGGGGCGAATCCCCTTGAAGCTCTGAGCTCTTGGCGTTTTGAGGGGTGAAAAATCAAGCCTCCGTGTGCGTGCCTAAAAACAGAGAAATAGACAGACCTTTTAAGCACTTATGATTCATATAAAGTTACTTATTTTACTTAAAGAAAATTTGAATCCCACAAATTTCGCATTTGGATCTGGTCGCTGCATTATCTGGTTTCATGCATATTCATTAAAAACACTTCGGTAAAAGGTGGCGTTTCTCAAATTCAAGCTTAGTGTAGTCTTTACACTTGAATGCCGGAACAACATGAAATATATTTGATCCCGGACAAATTCATTGGCACGTCAGGTTTCAAATGCTTATGTTATTGTTGCAAATTTAAACAATTACAAATGACCGTGAAAAAAAGCGATCGACACACACATCTCCAAGCATGGCATTGTATTGTATTTGTAAAATTAGTTTATATGAGCCTTGCTGTATGATTTGAGCGTGGAGAACTACTCCGACATCCTGACAAAGTTGTCGATGAGTTTGCCCGAAAAGGACGCCGCATTTCATTAATGAAGTAGACATGAGCTTTTTCATACAATGCAATTATATGCATAGCCCATAATATTCTCAATCAAAGTCAGTTACAACATTGCAAGCTTTTGCTCTGTCCAACGTTTTGTAGTCAAAATTTGCACGCAACTGCATCGTATTGTATGATTAATGTAACTTTCTACTATAGGTTGCTTTTCGACTCCCAAAAGCGACAGTTAGAGGGTGACGTCAAGTGCGAAGGGTCTAACCCCAAAAAACTATCAGCTCTAGAACTAAACCGCGTCTGCTTTTTCTTAAACAAGCCCCTTTTCAGCGCATATTATGACATAATGCATACACGCACATTGTCTCCTTGTTTGTGGCTTATTTTCTAATATTTACTGATTTTTTGTTTCTTTGTTTAATGCTTGCCAGTGACTTATAGCTATAAAATTTCAATGTTATCAAATACAAATCTGTAAGTTTTAGCTAATATTTCAGTTTTCGTTCGAATCAAATAACGGATTCACCGACAGAAATGAGCCAAATGAGCTATTTTGTCACCTCCCTCTACTGCATGTGTTCTAATTTCCTGAATACGCGGCTGGCTATGCGCCCGCCTGTGCTAGCTTCAGTTCGGGGAGTGAGTGTGAGTGACACTTGTGTAGTGAACTTTAACATCGTCAGATCCCCTCCCCGATGTATACATGCGATCTTTGTGTGTCACCGTCATCCCGATCCCTTCCTCATCAATGATCGCAGATGACATCAGAAGAATAATGACTAAGACCTGATAAACAGTGATACTGATGATTGAGTGCAAACGCATGTGATGCAATTTCACTCTGTGGCTGGTGTTAAAAAAGGTAAGACGATGTTGTCAGATTCCATTTTTATTTATCGAAATATGGGATGTCCTGCTGATTGAAAGGGTGACTTTGAACTGTTTTGGCTTTTCAAACATTGCATAAATTGTACGTAAAACTTGATCAACTGGGATACACCTGTGCCTGTAGACTGTAGTGTATGATTATATAGTAAACTAAAAATTCATGCATGTTGTCAATCTATGATTATGACTGATCATTGATGATCATAGTTACCATGGTTAGATGACTAGGCAGGCCCCTATAACATTGTAATTGTAAAATTGTTTACCTTGTTTGTGAATATATTGTATGCGTCCTGTGTATGCCAGTGCTCGACTCTCTGAGTCTGACTTTGAGTCTGAGAATGAAATGACAACTCAAATCTCAATAACATAATGTTAAATCATGGTTAAAGGTACATGTATTTCTAGAACTATAGTATGAGGTTCGTTCCGCTATCGGTAGACAAAAGCGGAACGAACCAGTCATAGTTCTCTAGTAGGAGTAGGAGTGGGTTAAATAAATAAAAGGTAGATTACATCATTTGCAGACATGAAAAAAGTGTATATTTTCCAAGTTACTGCAAAATAACTTACTCAACTGAAAATCACTGAGAGTACATATTTTTCCCAACTATCCAGTGAAATCGTTTCTCCGAGTGTGGTTTCATTTTAAAGAAAAATGCAATTTTGTATCACTTTGAAGTTATGGTCAGGCGACCATCGTTTGATTACGTCCCGTTTGAGTTTTTGTACAACAAGATATCAGTCTGACAGTTTAAGATCGTTACCATTCGCTCTCGTTTTTCTCAACAGACACGGACGCACAAATAAATGTAAACAGGTCATTGGGAAGTCATTTCATGATAAATCCTACCCCACAAAATCAACATTTTCTCGAAAAAAACAGCAAATACCAATTGATGACATTTTCCTGTAATAATGATTGAGAGAACTCTAACTAATAAACTGTTTGGATTAGTGCCTTATTCATAAGACACTAAATTAAACAAATCTTCTCTCAAATATTTGTTCAAATAAAAACAGTGCTACATTAAAGTGTGTTGAATAGGGTTTTTTCTCATTTGATTAACTGTTGTGAATAACGTTAACAAATTCTGGTCCCGTAAAGATTTTGAGATGCAAGCTCGGCAGTCTGGTGTTTTTTCCTCTTAGAATTTGAGCCCTTGGCAGCCGTCAAATATCATAATATGTTTGAACTTTCTTGCACACACCCACCAGTATTATGGGCAACTATGATGGAACAAATTTACAACTCCTGGAACAAAATTCCCTCTGACCTCAGAAATTTGCAAATAATTTCTTAATTTAAATCTGGCCTCCTTGACCCCTACCTCACTAGTGACCTGTAATTTTGGGTAGAGTGTTTTATCTTTACCATCTTGCACACGTGCAATATGTAGCCGTAATTGTATTGTGAAGTGTCCTATTTGATTGTATGACTTTTATTACTGTACATTATGTTTCCATGTTTTCTGCAGTTGTTTTTGCTTTTTTGCAGTTGTTGTCTTTGTTTATTTGTTTTATTTTTGATAAGTATGAAGGGTCCGCAGTCCCCACTTAAGTGGGCCTGCTTGCCTGTTCGGGGTTTCCCTTTTGCACCACGTTGTATTTGGATGTTTACATGCGATAAAGGTAATAAACTAAACTAAGCTAAACTAAACTACATTTAGGATCGGTATTGAAAATAATGTAACCACAAAGTACAAAACTCAACCTTCCCTCTCATTCTTATCTTGTGGTCTATGAACTTGAAAGCTTAACCCTTCGAGCACCGTCAACGTTCTGAGTTTCAAACGTCATGCTGAATATCCATCAACAGAACGCCAGCGTTCCCTTACGTTTAGACTGGTCCCCTGTCTTTATCCGCAAGGATAAATACACTTTATTCACTAGCCTCAAAGTGTGACATCAGGTGTTCACGCTACCTGACGTTCTACCTTTCAAGTGCCGCCAACGTTCTGAAATGTCATACTGAATATCCATCTACAGGCCACCAACAATCCCTTACATTTAAAAAAACAAACGCGGCTGGCACTGTAAGGGTTAAAGTATTTTTCTTTCTTGTAATGTAAACTTTTTATTTCACTTTTCAGGTATGGTTGTTACCTTTGGACTACAGAAATGAACTAAATATCGGTTTCCACTCAATCAGTACTGGAAGACCTGTTCACTGGGATTTGAAGACTCTGATGCTGTTCACTTTACATTGATGCTGTATGATCAGGCCATACAATTTCAGTGAGAGGGTATTAATTTGCAAAAATAAGCAGCTTGTGAGTCTCGGTGAGTTTTACGTTGTGCAACATGAGACTGAGCCCAACGGTTTGCCATCATGCTGAATCGTTTCCGACAAGTTGTTAACAATGTAATGGCCAACATGCCACAGAACCGTGCCCTGAAAGGTGTCACGGATGAGGATGAGATCACCAATGGCTTGCAGGAGAAGTACTCGTACACCAGACCAGAGTTCCTCATGCTGAGCTCGGAGGAAGTGTCCATCGCCTCAGATTCTATCATCCGGCCCATCATGGTGCCGAGGGACTTATCCAAGCTGCCTTGGCACAGTGGCTATTCAGAGTAAGTGTATTGTGTCTGATTTATGGAGGAGATGGCTTGAAGCCTTTCTCAGATTCAAATTTTTGGGTGAAAAATTACCTCGTTCTCTAAAACTACATTACTTCAAAGGGGGTCGTTTCTAACAATGTTTTATAATATCAACAGCTCTCCAGTGCTCTTTATCAAGTAAGTTTTTATGGTCATTAATTTTTGGAGTAATTACCAAAGGTATACCCTTCCTTTAAGATGTCCTGTGTTCAAGACAGAAAGTATTTTCTCTGGAAGCCGGTTGGATTATACATGTACAACATTTGACATTTGTGACCTGTAATTGGCGGCGTTATTTTTCCCCACAGAGTGATAAATGGAGGGAAGAGTAAGCACAATGAGGACCAAGCTGCTGCCGGACACTTTGTTCTCAAGGGTCATAATCATGAGAAGATGGCTGTAGGGGAAGAGGGAAAACCCTCAAGTGGAGTAAGAATTGTTCTTTAACCTCCCTAAATAAAATAAATTTAACAAATTGAAAAATCAATGTTGTGTGTGTGTGTGTGTGAGCGTGTCTATCCATTCAAACCGAGGACTTTGACAAAAGGGATCCGGGTGTTTGACAGAGCGAGGACGTCCTCTCTTCGCTTTCGTGTACAAAACCAATGGGGACGTCGCTAAAAAAAACTATGTCCAAACAATAGGAGAACAAAGAGAAGTCCTCAGTAAGCGGGATTTACAAACATGTGGGTGTGTGTGTGTGTGTGAACACCTGCAATGGGGGACAGATCTTTTTGTCCCTCTTGTGTTCGTACTACTAGCTCTTTGGCAACAGCTCCTGTTGGTTTTGTACATACTTTTCAACTATTTCCAAATGTTTTGTATCTAACCTGATGATGTGTACAAGTTTGTCAGTAGAGAAGGTTAATTTCCGACACAGACATAACAGTGATGTTGTTGCTCTTTCTTCTTTTACATAATGTCAATTTTTAAAATTTATTTACCAAATTAATAGTTATTTATCTCAACTTATCGCTCATGGATTTCGAATCACAGATTTTGCTGACAGTTTTGTTGTTGTTTTTTGAATGCCCTGTATTAAGGACCCAGATGATATTCCCATGACGTACTTTGCAGTCTTTGACGGCCATGCTGGGACGGGTGCCTCACTGATGTCAGTCAACACACTCCACTATCAAATCTTAGATAAGTTAGATCGTGTCTACGAGCTCCTAGTCAACAGTACCTTAGAACAAAGGCAGTTCTCTCGAAAGGGGGACCTGCGACCGTACAAGTGGCCGTTCATAGAGAAGGAGGTGTCGATTGAAAGTCTAGTCACTGGTGCTTTAGAGGCAACTTTCGTTGATATGGTAAGTGGATATTTATATTATTTGCCCCCTCAAGTAAGTTTTTAAGAATGGAGACTGAGGTGTCTGGTACTCCCAGACTCAAGTTCAGGTTGCTGAGACTTTGGAGGTTAGGTTGGAATCCTAGTCATTGGCGTGTCGTGGCCGAGCAGATAAGAACACCAAACTCAAGCTCTGGTGTTTCTGATCAGCAGAGTGTGGGTTCGAATCCCAGTCGTGACACTTGTGTCCTTAAGCAAGACACTTAACCACATGCTTCTTCCTTCGGATGGGATGTTAAGCCGTAGGTCCTGTGTGTTGTGTGATGCACGTAAAAGAACCCAGTGCACTTATCGTAAAGAGAAGGGGTTCGCCCCAGTGTTCCTGGTTTGATTGGCTGCATATTGCGCCACAGCACCTTGTAAACCATTTCATGGTGCTATGCAAAGGAAAAGGTCTCATACTTCAACACGTAACTCCACTTACCTTGTAGAAGAAATAATGAGCGCTTTGAGACACCCATCGGGAGTATAAAGTGCTATATAAGAACTGCATATTATTATTATTATTACTTGTGTCTTGATAATAATAATTAAAAGGAACCTGTGACTTCCGTTTAACTGTTTCTATTGATTCAAATCAGAATTAATACGAGCCCACTAATAGGAGCAGATGTCGACACACTTTCAAGAATTAAAAATGGAACCCTGTAAACAGGTCTTTACACTACAGTCACAAAACCTCAAACCACAGTGGGGCGTGTACAAAGCAAGATGTATAACAATTTGTAAGGATTGAAAAAATTACATTTGCAGAGGTGATTTAGATAAGAAACATTCCACCAAAAAAAGGAATGTCAATCACTCTCCTCGGTGTCTTATGACAACATTTTACAAAGAAATATTTTGGGTTTTTTTTACTGTCGGCTTCCTTTAACTTTAAAGGTATTGTACACGTTTGGTAATGACTCAAAACAAATATTAGCATAAAAACTTACTTGGTAACAAGCAACGGAGAGCTGTTGATAGTATAAAACATTGTAGGAAACGACTCCCTCTGAAGTAATGTAGTTTTTGAGAAAGAGGTAATTTCTCACTAAAATAATAAAAAACTTCTTGCAGAAGTTTTTATTCCCATTATATATCTGAAAGCACACAAATTTGTACATCAAGGGTGTTTTTTCTTTCATAATTTTCATGCAACTTCAATTGACCACAAATTTTCACAGGCTTGTTATTTTATGCATAGGTTGGGATACACCAAGTGAGAACACTGGTCTTTGACAATTACCAAACGTGTACGATGCCTTTAACGTTAAGGAAGTTTAGAAACAGATTTAACATTTTGTTAATGGTTAAACGTCCAAACCCTAGTACCTAAGAGGGCAGAGATTGTTATTTAAGGAAAAGTCGTGATACTTTCAGCAATGTATACTTCGTGTATCCCTCCAATATTTGGCCTACTCTAAGACCATTCAATAGCATCAACTGTGGTTTAAATGATAGATATGCCAACCTGCAATATGATTTCATGTGGTGAGTGCATGTTTTACACAGTACACAGTCAACCCTCCTACTGTCTGACCATTTAATATTATCCAATAAGGTTTTAAATGATAAACCATAACAGCCTGCAATATGGTAACATGTGGTGAATGCCATCAACTGTGGTTTAAATGATAGATATGCCAACCTGCAATATGATATCATGTGGTGAATGCATGTATACACAGTACACAGTCGACCCTCCTACAGTCTGACCATTCAATATCATCCACTGTGGTTTTGAATGATAGACAAACTATGCTAGCCTGCAATATGATATCCATGTAGTGAATGCATACACATTACAAACTACACAGTTATAACTTCAGTGCACAGTTTTGCCATCATACGCAACCTGTGCAGTTGAATGGTTTCAAACGGTTGGCCGACTTGCTGGAAAATGTTACCATGAGTAAGAGAGATTAGGAGTTTTTAAAATGACCTTTTATGGATATTATAGGACATTATAGGATATTAAAAATACAAGTCATTTTGATTGTTTTCAAGTGTCTTAAAATAACATGGAACATATCAAAATAAATAATTCTGAAATTCATGTGATGGTAGATTTTAAGTCAAAATTATTGAATGATTTGGACTCTGAAATGATTCTTTGCTCTTGTCATCTTTGAAATAATTTCTTCATGTTAATTTAACATGTTTACAGACATTCTTCATGAAATGTCACTGTCTAAATTCAGGAATTTTCTCCCCTAAAGAAATTTGGAAAACCACCCTTTGAAGTTTGAATCTATGTTGTCAAAAATACTTGATCAAGTTACATGCCCGAATCCAAAGGTTCATTGCAGTTTACCACAGCGCAGTGGATCAAATATTATACCCATTTGTCTTGACTCTTGCCTCATCAATTTAAGTGAAAATGAAAGTAAAGTGCTGTAAACCGTTAATGGTTTGCTACGGTTAGCAATGCATATCATTTCAAAAATCAAAAAGCTTTTTTTTTTTTTTTTGCAGCATTTTGTTTTAGCAGCATTATTTGTTTATAGTTTAGTTTATTACCTTTATTGCACAAACATCAAAATACAAAAGGTGCAAAAGGGAAACCTCGAACAGGCACGCACGCCCACTAAATGGGGACCCTTGATCACACAACAGAATAAAACAAAGAAACTAAGACAACAGCAAAAATGCAAAAACAAATGAAGAAAACATGGAAGTATGTACAAATGTATTTATTTGTTATTATTTGTTTGTTTATTTATTTATTTCTTTGTATCTGAGGGGCAGGGTATTTGTTGACAATTGTTGTGGTAGGACGGCCTTGTAGAGGTGCTGGTCACCTGTTCCTCCTTGCCACTCACTGGCTTGTTTATTTAAAAACAATTTTGAATATTTGTATATATTGTTATTTTCTCAGTCATAGTTCTATTTTGTGGATTGTACCTGTTTTAGTAACTTTTAGTGTTTTGCCAGTGTGAAGTGTAATAAACTAAACTAAACTAAGATAATTCGAATTTGGGGACAAAATCCACAAGACCTCAGGGCTTGTAGCTCATAATGTAATACTAGACCACAAAGAGAAAACATTTCTGCACAGTTTAATATTTAAACTTTTTTGATTTGAACAAGCAATAAGAGAAGATTTATCTTATAATGGCTCATAGTGTTAGCCAGAGGGGTGTCTGGGTGTCTTTTGGATACCCTGTTTTAAATTTGGACACCCTGTTTTATCTGTCATTTACATGTAAATGTGAACAATTTGGACACCCAGTTTTTAAATTTCCAGTAAAATTTGTACACCCTTTTACCAGATCCTGGCTAAAAGCTTGCGATGGATAAGTACATGTGTATCACATGAGTTTTACTGTGAAGGGCATCAAGTTAAAATAATAAAAGGACACAGCTCTTGGCAAACAAATTGATTATTTGATTGAAAAACTCAAAACAATCCGGACTTGTTTGGTCATGAGTTTTCTGGCCCAACTCTAAAATCACTGGAGTCTTGCCTGCGGTTCAGTGTAAATTTCGTTATTCATTCCGAGAGCATTTTTCGTCTTGGAAGATTTTCAAGTAGTTATATGTATACACGCAATGGGTTTCCTTCCTCTTTCATTCCCAATGACCGTACTATTGGTGTATCTGGTTTCCAGACTAATAATTTAAAAATAGGACAAACCATTAAAGGCAGGGTATACCTTTGATAATTATTACTCCAAAAACAAAGGACCATAAAAACTTACTTGGTCTAAAGCACTGTAGCTGTTGATAATGTTTGACATTTTGAGAAACATTCCCCTTCAGAGGAATGTGGTTCTAGAGAGAGGGATTCAAAAACATTTCAATCTGTGAAATGTAAGTTTCTGCATGAAACATTTCTTAGATTGTGTGTTCCAATTATGGATTATTCTTCCTGCGCGGACATAACCGCTCTAGTTTTTCAGCGATATCTCAAAAACGCTACCACCTTTTGAAATGAAAATTTCACAGGTAAGTTTTATTGTATAGGATTAAAACAACTGAACGGTTCCAAAAACCAAAGGTATACTTTGCCTTTAAATAAAGATCTAGACATGTCAACATGAATCATAATTTGATTCCCATGCAAGGCAGATTGATAATACCAGGGTGGTGCATCGTGGGACAAAACAGCTGTAAAACAGTTTTTAACAAACTGCTAAACCAATGGGTTTTTTTAATTCCCCGTTCATTCCATTTATCAGTTTCAAATTTAATGTCAGGCAGTAGGGGGATCATTAATAATGTGGTACAAAATTGGTATCAAAGTGTATTTATATTCCTTTCCTCTAGATTTCAGTAACACCATCGAGCAAGAAATTTAAGTAAATAAAGTGATGAGGCTTTTGTCAGAAACAATATTGAATAATGTTTGTTTTTTTAGAGATTTTGATAGCATACAAGTGTTTTTTCTAGTTTGCAGAATAAACAGTATTTTTGAACAGCGCAAAAATCCGCCTAAAAAGACGCTCAATGCGCGTTACAATATTAAAATGTAAAACAAAAAGCCAATAAACATACCGTAAAATACAAAACAACTTTAAAACAGAAACAGGAATTACATGAACCCCTTAAAACAATGAAATTACTAAAAACTTAAGGAGTCTTAAAGGGACACATTGCCTTGGATCGGGCGAGTTGGTATATCAAAAGCATTTGTAACCTCTTGTTATAAATTGCATATGGTTAGAAAGATGTTTTAAAAGTAGAATACAATGATCCACACAAATATGCCTCAAAATTGCGTGGTTTTCCTTTTACATTGTGAACAAACACGGTCGGCCATTTTGTGGAGTCAACATTTTGACTCCACAAAATGGCTGACCGTGTTAGTTCACAAAGTAAAAGGAAAACCACGCAATTTTGAGGCATATTTGTGTGAATCATTGTATTCTACTTTTATAACGTCTTTCTAACCATATGCATTTTATAACAAACGGTTACAAACGCTTTATTGTTGACCAACTCGTCCGATCCAAGGCAACGTGTCCCTTTAACAAGGAGGAATATGAGAAGAACCGGGAACCAAACAGTAATACACTTCATGGATGCAGACAATGCAAATAGAATTAGTATAAAAGAATTTATTAAACTAAATGAGTATTTCAATAAAAGAATGGGCAAAAACTAAACACACTAAGGACCTGGCTTTTCCATAGTGCATAAATGAATCAATAAAGAGAAAAACAATGAATGAACAAATAAAAAATTACAAAGGCTATTATGAAAGGTTTTGTATTTCACAATGACTGAAAGATCTAAATAAAGAAAGATTTGAGGGACATTTTTTGACACATTAGAATTTCATACAGAATTATATTGCAGGAGAAATGGTATTGCATTTGCAGTACTGAATGTATATTACATGATTGGTTTTGGGAAAAGTGGGCTTGCAATTTCATGTTTGTGAGGGCAAGGCCATTTTCATGTTGCAAAGGGCACTTCCATTGGAAAATCTTAAAGTCTATGGGAATTTTTTGATAGGGCACCAAGGCAAAAACCAGGGCAACAGAGGCCATGACCTATGTGTAATAGACGGTGCAAGTCTCACGCATAATCCTGGACCATGTGTTCCCAACCATATGGAGTCTTACGTGGGAGGGATGTTGTTCTGTCAATTATTTTGATTTAACGTAGTGTATGGCAATGAAAATTATGTTGTTGGGAATGTAATTAAGTGATTAACAATATAAAAGTAAAATAAATTCAAAAAAATAATGAAGAAAACCTGAGAATAAGATCTGACCTCCGTTTCCTGTTGCTTGAGAAATTAAGAATTTTGCCCAACTGAAGTTCATGTTGTCATTAAACCTGTGTAATAGACGCACACATTCGGGCGTGATTGGCAAATGGGGTTTCTACCAATAAGCATCCTTGTCCCAAGTTTAATTTTGTTTCAATGTTAACTTTAACAATTATATATTTTATACAAAAATTGAAAATTTATTTATAACAACTTGCTATGGGTATTTTTATTTTCAAGAATTGTGTATCAATATAATTAAAAAAGAAGATTTGATTTCATAGAAAAATATAATCTATGTTTGATTTGTTTCTTTTTTTCGATTTTTTGCGAGACTTGCACAGTCTATTCCAGGCTGAAAAGGAAAATTCTTTTCACCGTCAAGTTTACGATAAATACACACCTTCCAACAGACATTTTATCAAAATATGGTGGTCTAATTTTATACTTTTCAAGGAATTTTGTGCTTGTTATTTGACTTATTTAGAATTCAGCAATTTAAGCCAGTTTATTTCCTGGACTTTGACAGTATATCAGACGGAAATATTTATCTGGAGGATTGGTACTGCTATGAACTATATAAATGATGACCTTTTTACCTTGAAACTAATTATAGCTTTACAATGTACTGAAGTTGCAATCTTAGTTGGACGGGAAATGCACAAAGTTTTCATTATTTATGAATTGAAAAAAGGGAAGTTGTGTACAAAATATACAAAGAGCAAGGAAATAGCCAGAATAAGCTGCACAGTGAAAAACAGATAAAGGATGTTCTATGCATTCAATAAAGTGCTCATGCAATTCAATGATGTTGTAATTTATTGCACAGGGACAAATTCAATTGGATAAGAATTTGTAATTTACACACCAAGGAGTGTGGAATAGTCTTTTATCGTTGCTTAAGATTTAAACCTTGGACTGCATTGAATAGAATACATGTGGTCTTTCTAGATCTAGATCATGCATGCATTTGATGAATGGCTGGAGCATGGAGGTTTCTACCTCCATGGCTGGAGTATGTTAATTGAGAACTGGCCCATGACAAGTGAAATAAACACCCGTTCCTGTCGGGTTGTCATAACACCTCAAGGGAATTGAGTCAGTAATTAGCGCAGAGGACAAATAATTAGTTGTTTCATTATAACCAAGTGGATCGGAGGAGACGTTTTGCGTGGATTGCGTCATTTGATGATTTACATATTTGTGTGTAATGAAATACATGTACTTTAATTTTTCTGGCAATTTCTGTGCCATGATCTCAAAGTTACATATCCTACATAGTTGCACTGGACCAGGCAGAATCAGCTATACATGTACATGTAGTAGGAGATGGTTGTATTGATGGACCTTGTATTAACTTTGCTTACCAAAAGAGTGACCTCTGTACATTCCAGGGCCTTTCTGGCAGGCAAGACATTACACTGGGCCCAATTTCATGGCACTGTTTTCCAAATAATTCTGCGCTTACACGCATTGTAACGTGTGTATTTCTATGGGACGCAGCTGGGCGTAAGTGCAGAATTCCGCAATATGCAGAGCCATGAAATTGGGCCCCGGTCATATGGGAAATTGTACATTTTGTGTCATAAAGTTCCACATAAATTCAGTAATCTTTAAATAAGAAAAACAAATTTTTTAGGCATTTAAAAAAAGTGTTGGGCCGATATGCTAGCTAGATTTAAGGACGAGCACTGAACTGAAGGGGTTTTGTTGGTCTGTGGTGATCAAATGCAGTCAATGTACATTGCGGTGATGAAGTACATGTATGGATGAACGGACATGTCCTTTGTGGCATTATTATCAATATTATAGATAGTTGACACTGCAAGCATATTCCTTATTGCGAATGCCGCCACACAAACCCGATCTCATTATATTGTCAGTATCATTTATACAGTTAGTGTAATTTACGCGACAGTTCTCAAGTTCTTATTAATGTTATAGTTAGTGTCACAAGGTGACACAGACACTGAAAGCCTATTTCTCATTGAATGCCACCACACAAACCTTCAGAACTCATTGATACTGTCAGTATAAATTAAGCGACAGATCTCAAGTTCTTATTAATATTATACTTAGTGTCTCACTGCAAGCCTATTTCTTATTAAATATTGCCCCTCAAACCTTCGGTACTCATTGATACTGTCAGTATAAATTAAGCGACAGTTCTCAAGTTCTTATTAATGTTATAGATAGTGTCACATGGTGACGCTGCAAGTGCAAGCCTATTCCTTGTTGAATGATGCCCCGCAAACCTTCAGATCTCATTTATACTGTTAGTATTAAACAACAGTTCTCAAGTTCTTATTAATATTATAGTTATCGGTGTCACAAGGTGACACTGCAAGCACCCTTTTGAATGCTGCTCCGCAAACCTTCGGATTTGATTTATACTGTTAGTATAATTTAAGCGACAGTTTTAAGTTCTTATTGATATTATAGTTAGTGTCACAAGGTGACACTGCAAGCACCTTTTTGAATGCTGCTCCGCAAACCTTCGGATCTCATTGATACTGTCAGTATAATTTAAGCAACAGTTTTAAGTTCTTATTAATATTATAGTTATAGTTAATATTATAGTTAATATTATGAGTTAGTGTCACAAGGTGGCAGTGCAAGCCTATTCCTTATTAAATGTTGCTGCAAACCTTCAGATCTCAATATTTAAGCGACAGTTTTAAGTTCTTATTAATATTATAGTTAGTGTCACAAGGTGACAATGCAAGCCTATTCCTTATTGAATATTGTTGCAAACCTTCAGATCTCATTGTGCTGTGAGTGTAATTTAAGCGACAGTTCTCAAGTTCTCAAGTAATAAACCACAAGGGAAACTGACTGGGTAAATTTTAAATAATTTTGGGTTGAACAAAGAAAAATTGACTAGAGCAAGACTTGAACCTGCGACCTCCAGATTAAAGTGCTATCGTTATACCAGTTGAGCTATCTAGCCCTAATGTTGGCGGTCTCCCTATTTTGTCAATATATTTGTTCAGGGGTGCCAGTCAGAATCCATACAACCTGTTACTCCCACATAGCCAGGGATCACACCTAAGTTTACGATACAACCTGGGAAGCGGCAACAGAGGGACTACCTTAAGGGGATGTTACTTTTTATTTCAAAATCATGTAATAAACCACAAGGAAAAATAACTGGGTAACGTTTCAATAATTTGGGGTTGAACAAAGAAAAATTGACTAGAGCGGGACTTGAACCTTCGACCTCCAGATTACTGTGCCGGCGCTCTACCAACTGAGCTGTCTAGCCCTAATGTTGGTATCACAAGGTGACCCTGCAAGCCTATTCCTTATTGACTGCCACAATGCAAAAACCTTCAAATCTCATCATAACGTTAGTATTATGAAATTTCAAAGACAGTTATGAAGAACTTGTATTCTAAATTCATTCCAATTGTTCCTTGTTCCTTTTCCATTCTCCCCAACTCTTATGCAGGATAACCAAATCAAAGAAGAAAAACAGTACTACGCAATATCTGGAGGCTGCACCGCATTGGTGGCGCTGTTTCTTCTCGGCAAACTGTACATAGCAAATGCTGGGGACAGCAGGTATTTCACTGATTTAACTATGGTGTCAGGGATGTAGAGCAATGTAATTTAATTTTACCCTAATGTTTGCTTTAGCACACCGTGTACTCAGTGCTTTCTGTATTTCATTAGTTTTTTTCACAACTCCGTTTAAAGGGTGTCCACAACATTGGTAAGATTGATAAATTTTCACAGATTTGCACACAACTTACATGGTAGGTATAAAAATGGTCCTGGTGGAAAACTTCCATAGAAATATTTTTGCCTGAAATGCTATAGTTTTTGAGAAATTAGTACAACAGGTTTTTTTTGCTGATCTCCTGGGTCCAGAACCCATTGTTTGAAAACATTGAAAACATATAAGTTTTGTTATCAATATATTCTTGTGACTCTGATGACCGATCGAGTCTAAATTTCCACAGGTTTGTTATTTCATGTTTATGTTGGGTCACATACAGTGCAGATACCGGCCTCTGACAATTACCAATGTTGTCTGTGTGCTTCAACCCTTTAGAAACCATAGCGACCGGAAACGGCTGCAAGATCTGACCTACTTCCACTCAACCAAAAAAAGGCCAAAGTAAAGGTCACGTCCTGAATTGAAGTTTTCCAATATTTTCCATATTAACGTGGTATCTATGTTTCTGACACAAAACCAAATTTCTGTTTCATATTATTTTTTCAGACAATTTACAAGAAAAGATTGTGTCAAAAACTCAACAATATTAGCCAGGTCTGGGCGTATGGTATTGATTATACAGAAATGAATGGTCTGTAAAGGGTTAAAGGTATTGTACACTTTTGGTAACAGCTCAAAATCAGTGTCCACATATAGTGTGATTCAACATATGCATGAATAAACAAACCTGTGAAAGTTTGAGATCACGAGAAAATAGTGAAAAGAGACCTTGTGTGTTTTCTGTTTTGTCAAAATATCGCGCGTGATAAAATCTATTGTTTTACTCATTTCTCAGAAATTTTAGGCAGAAATATTTTAAGGAGCCCTTTCAACCATTACTTACTTTAAATCATGTAAGTTATGTATGAATCTGTGAACATTTGTGTTTTTCGATCTTACCAATAGTGTACAGGCCTTTAAACAGAGTTACGCTGAATAATCCAAACTAACCAAGCTGTCCTAATTTACGATTAATCTTTTGGTAAAGACTGAAAGAGGAAGTCATCCGTTCATTTCACCAACTGCTGTCTGGGGTTTTGAGTCTCCCTTGCACTTGATGAGGATGCTTTAATGAGTCCACTGAGTGCCTCTTTGTGTGCATTTATTTCAAAATTAACCTCATGCATTGACGTCATCACGCCGCCATCTTGGCGGTAAAACGATGACGAAACAATGGAAAACGCACGGCCATATGTACGCCTGGGGCACAGAATTGGCAACCTTCTTTTGACTTCCAGTTGAGGGCACTGTACTAGGTGATGACTTCCTCTTTCAGTCATTACCAAAAGATTAACCATAAAATTATGATGAAACAATGGAAAAAAGCACGGCTATATGTACGCCTGGGGCGCATTGGCAACCTTCTTTTGACCTCCAGTTGAGGGCGCTCTACTCAGATGACACGCAGAAGGGTTAATTCAGGAAGATTGCCAAGTTTAGATATTCAGAGTGTGGGGACCCAGGGGATATTCCTATTGGTTAATAGGAGGAAACAAGCCTCCTCTGTGTAACTGAGTACTTCTTTGTCGTAAGTTGAAAACAATTGAGGGTGACTGAATCGTCAACCTTAAAGGCACTGGACATGTTTGTTAATTGTCAAAGACCAGTATTCTCACATGGTGTATCCCAACATATGCATAAAATAACAAACCTGTGAAAATTTGGGCTCAATTGGTCATCGATGTTGCATGAAAAAACACCCTTGTTGTAAAAATTTGTGTGCTTTCAGATACCTGAAAAAGGCTTCTTGCCTGAAGTCTTTTAATATTTTAGTGAGAAATTACCTCCTTCTTAAAAACTAAGTTACTTCAGAGGGAGTCGTTTCTCACAATGTTTTATACTATCAACAGCTCTCCGTAGCTCGTTACCAAGTAAGTTTTTATGCTCATATATATTTTGAGTAATTACCAAACGTGCACAGTGCTTTTAAGAATAGAATACCACAATAAGGTTTTAGTATGGCAGGTAGGTGATGGGGATTGTGCCTTTGATGAAGCATTGAATCTGGCACACAGTCAGAGTACATGTATCAGTAATGAGAAATAAATTTGGCTAAAGGGTCATCACAGATTTGTCCCTTGAAAAACAATAGATAGAATAGCAAGCAATGGCAGCCATTTTAAACATTTGGAAAATTGCTTTATCATTCTACCTATATTTTGTTTAAAGGATAAATCTGCGATGGTCCTATAGCCAAATATCACTCTCATGACATACTCTGACTGTGTGCCGAATTCCATTCTTATATCATCAAAGGTCCACCCAAAAATTTCCCCTATCTGCACCACCATTTTATCACTTTTAAATAATGACTATACTCTATAAACAGGTAAAACAAACATACAGTGTACTATGGTCTATCAGTCACTCCACATTCATAAATTGCAAGCATGTAGTGTCAACAACATGATATTGGCTGAAAGTACTACCATTGATAGCTTCGTTTATGCTGTTATTGATCGATGTATCAAGAACTACCTACATGCACGGTTGTAGACATTTGTTTATTCACCTTTTCACACCTTCTCCTCATTTAATAAGGCCAAAGTTCAAGTGCATACAGCAGACAACACACTATTAACACTATTGAGAACAACAAGCTTTTATAACACCCATTTGATTTTTTGTTTTTTTTTTGTAATAATCCAGAGCGATTATCTGTAAGGGGTCAGAGGTCATCCCAATGTCAATGGACTTCAATCCGGTAACGGAGAGACAGAGAGTGCAATACTTAGCCACAATTAAACCGGAGTTGGTGAGCTCTGAGTTCACCCCACTGGAATTCCAAAAGCGGGTCCACCGGAGGGATCTTGGGAAGACGGTGATGTGTAGAGATGCCTCAATGACCGGATGGTAAGCCATTCTGATTCCAGTCTGGTAAAGTTCAGGGTTAACATAATGCACGATCGGTAATAGTCAAAATAATAAATAATGATTTTTGGCCTGAAAGTTTAATTTGTATCAACTTTATACAAGTGAAAACTCAAATTTTCCCAATGCACCACTCCTTTCACCCCCACCCCCCCTAGTTCCAACATGACCTCGCTACGAAATTCTCTTAAAGCTTGTGTGCAGTATAGACCCTTTGTTTGTTTGTTTAGATGATCTTCCTGTCAAGAGAACTCGGCAAACTCCCACATGGGGATATAAACGCCAAGCTGGCAACAGCCAATCTCTCTCATACAAACATTGGTTTAACGTCTATGATTATGAATTGCACAAATCAAGAAATTGTGATTCAGTATAACTAGAAGACAATACTTATTCTAGTCCATTGTGATGTCACTATTTTATCGCGCTGGAGTGCTTACATGCGCAGGTCACGCACAAACATGATTAGAATTGCATAGACATGTGCTACGAAATGCAACTCTTGATGGTACTACACGTTCGTACTGTACACGTACATGTAGTACTCCAGCATTGCTATAAAAATGTGGCGCAAGTGAGAAGGGTATTATAAGCTAATTTTTGTAGAAATTCAGAAGTGACTTCACCTGTTTTCCCTGATTTTCCAGGACATATAAAGAAGTACTAGAAGATGACCTGAGGTTTCCCTTGGTGTTTGGTGAAGGGAAGAAGGCCCGGTTATTAGCGACAATTGGGGTAACCAGAGGATTCGGTGACCACGATCTTAGAGTTCACGGAACAGATATAGCCATTAAGCCTTTTCTATCTCCAGTGCCAGAGGTAAGACCATCACCTCATCTGGACAGTCATAGTATAGTGGAGGGGAGAGCAGAAAGAAGTGAACATTTAACTCTTTTGCACTGATGGACAATTAAACATAGAGTAATTTACTCCTTGACCACGGCACAGGAATTCACATGATTTTCTGCTGTACCTAGAAAGTCTCAGATAACATTTTGTTGTGATTATTTTCTTGTGTTACAAGTTTAGTTTATTTTGGCAAGGATGAAATGATTTGCACAGTTTTTTTTTTTTTACCAAATTGAAGCTTTGAGGTTGGAAACATGAGGCAGATCAACTGAAAAAAAGAGGAAACATTGTTTGTGTGTGACATTAACGTTTGTTACAATGAAAGTTGTGCACAAAAGTTTTTTCAACTGTTCTGTTGTCTAAAAAAAAATTATTTAAGTGACTGAAAATAACCACAACATATCTTTGGAAATAAAAATGAATGCCTTTGTCACCGAAAGAAAACTTATTAACCTAAAATTCTCTGTAAAACCCTTTGATGTCATGGTATTCCGTGTGTGAAAACATTGTTAAGTTTATCATGAAACAGGCACGGTCGTCATGACTGTGTACATTGCTCATAAAAAAACACTGAACATAACATACCGTCCATACACACAGAAAAAAACTACTCATTGTGTGGCACATGCGTTGGTGATAAGACTTTTAAAGGTTCAAAGGTCATAAAAGACCTTTGAACATTTAGAGGTGGACAACTTTTTTTCTGTTGGGGACCATGTGTCATTTTTAAACTGTTGTCATCTTGAGATTGCGCTCTATCTATGGGCATTTGCTGCCTTGTAATCGCATATTATGTAAAACTAAAACTACAACTTGTCAAACTTCGAGGGCGGTTGCAGGCTGTTGCAGGCAGTTTGAGGAGTAACAGGCAGGGAGGTTGCAGGAGGTTATGGGCGGTTGCGGGCGGTATGCATGCCAACTGTAAATAGTACCTGTAATTTGTTTCTATTTGAACAAATATACTATTTTTTTTCTCAATTTAAAAACGTTTTATCATCCATGATCAGAATCATGTAGACTGTAGATGACCTCCACCCTAAAACCTTTGAAACTGTTTTTAACCCCAAAATAAACACAAAATAACAGGGTTTTTTGGCATTGTGTAGGGCAGACAATTTTGTATACTTCTGAAGAGAAGAGCCATTCTAGCAATGGGACCAGTGACCTTCGGAATGTTGTGCTGGTACTTGCAGACTAAGCTGCCTAGCCCTGAATTTGCTTGACAATTACAGACAGGATATTTGTCCTACTTTAGTCTGATTTCCGATTTGTTTGCCCTTGGAAAAATCAGAAAAACTGTGATTAATTAGATAGCATGACAAGTTTATGAAGGCCTATACAACACGTGTACGTTTAGGTAAGCCCTTGTACTCAGTAAATTTGTCCTACTCTTTTCCAAAGACCAAATATCATGCTTGCAATTAAATGTCATGTTTTTTTGTACCTAGGTCAGAGTTTATGACCTTTTTGACCAGGAACACACCGAGAACGATGTGTTGGTGATGGCTACTGATGGATTATGGGATATTCTGACTAATGAGAAAGTATTTGAAATCGTCAGGGAGGTGTTACAGAGCTTTCCACCTGGAGATTACAAAAGGTAGTTCATTAACCCTGAAGCCTGTTGCCTATTGTAGCTAAATAACATGGGTCCGTAATGATTAAATTGCATTGATGATGGCGTGTCGTGGCTGAGCGGTCAAGAGCACCAGACTCAAGCTCAGGTGTTTCTGATCAGCAGAGTGTGGGTTCGAATCCCGGTCTTGACACTTGTGTTCCTAAGCAAGACACTTAACCATTATTACTTCATCCTTCGGATTGGACATAAAGTCGTATTTCTAGGGTGTTGTGTAATGCACGTAAAAGAACCCAGTTACACTTATCGTTAAGACAAGGGGTTTGTCCCGGTGTTTCTAGCAGTGGCTGCTGAATGCACCAAAGCACCTTGTAAACCCTTACAAGGTGTTATATAAATGGGTCTCATAATTCAGAAACTTCAAAAACCTGTCTGGAAATAAATAATGATAAGCGCTTTGAGACACCCTTAGATCATGGAGGTAGAAATAGCCTCCATGCTTAGATAAAGTGCTATATAAAAACTAGTAAGTATTATTATTACTATAAAAATAAATGTAAATCCAAATTATGCAAAAGCCTTCTGGTTATGGAATTACCATGGAGTATTTTTTTTGTTTTTAACTTGTGCGTCCTAAAAAATGTTGAGTGACATTGGGTCATGATTTTTATAGAATTGTTTGAAATGTTGTTTAATAAGAAATCGCTACATGGACCAGAGTTGCTGGAGAGAGAGGCAGATGGAAGTTTTATGAGGAGGGCTTTCTCCAACAGGTGGACGAACTAAAGCCATAATGATGAGGATGAAGTACTGGAAATGTATTTTCAGTAATTACTGATGGGTCAGACCCCAATCGAACACACCATTAAGAATAAACATTACTTGTCTCTTCACCTCTAACACATGTGTTAACTTTCGTTGTACAGATATGCATCTGCAGGACAGGAGTTGATCATGGCAGCCAGAGGTATTCTCAAGACAAACGGGTGGCGGACTAAAGATGGCCGCCAGGGGTCCGGCGACGACATCACCGTGTTCATCATCCCTCTTTGCCATCACAGGGGTATATCCCCACAGAATAGCATCACCGAATCCCAGGATGCCTCGGGCCTCTCTCCGGACAGCCCTGAGTGAGAACAAGGGACGCTACATCAAGCTTGCCTTGTCAAGGTGCCATCTAAGTGGTCCCCCTCCCCCCTCCCCATGGTACGCTTTACGCTTCTTCCATCAGAAACAAACAAGAAATGTACTATATATGTTTATTTCGGTTATACATACTTCTGCTGTATTTGTACATAAACTGAGTTCACACAAAGTGTTCTTAACGTCTTTAATTTAACCATGTGATTGACAATTTGCCTGAAATAATGACTTAGGCTGTGGCTATTGATAGATCTCTGGCCATAGCCAAGAGCCCAGTCACTACCAAAGATGCTCAGTTCGACCATCTTGTTACTGATAGAGAAAGGCTAGTGTGACATTACCCTTGTGTCATTTAACCTCAACCTAAAAAACCCAAACACCCCCAAAACAATAAAAATAAATAAATAAATAAATAAATAAAAATCTTATAACCCTCCTAACCCCATTCTGATCCCCTAACCCCCGATTCCAAATCCCTAACTCCTAACACCTTTATCCTACATCCAGGGCCTGACTTCATAAAGCTGCTTAAGCACAAATAGTAGCTTAGCACAACAAAATTATGCTTACCAGAATATGGTTACCAGAATATGGTTACCAGCCAAAGTACAATTTTACACGTACCTTCTGTGACTGGTATCCTGCTTATTTTTGCTTAGTAGAAAATTGTTTAGCCATATTTTCTGCCTCAGCAGCTCTTTTGAAATTGGGCCCAGATATTAAAGTAAGTACTCTGCTGTTCCATAAACACACATCCCTTTATCTTTCATCTGTGATCTACTTCTTGACACTTTACACCATTTCAACTGTGACTGGGCAAGGCCACTTTCATTTTGCAAAGGGCACTTCCATTAGAAAATCTTATAAGTCTGTGGAAAACTTTTGAAGGGGCACCAAGGCCAAGACCAGGGGCAGCAGAGGCCATGGCCTCTGTGGTCTACGTAGAATTCCAGCCCTGTGACACACTCATGCCCAAGATCTTGAAAGAAGTACTGCTTGCACAACTGAAGGAGCAGTTGCGAAAATTTTCTGCAATGCCTCCGTACTCAAACAACCAAATGGTGTGTACAGAAGTCAATTTTTTAAAGTTTCAGTCAACTTTGTTATAATTTATCTGAGACAACAGCGCAATGTATTCCAATTTGTAGGTGTTTTTTTTATAAGCCATAGAAATGTAACCCTCAGAAAACTGCATTGTACTTTTTGTTGTTTTTGTTGTTGAGAAAACAGAATTAGCTTTTGCAAACTGCTTACCAACCAAAAGGACCTTTTGGTATAATTTATAAATGAAAAAAATAGTTAATGGCCTGACGTTTCGACCCTAGCAGAGTCGTTGGACAGAGCCCAGTTTGGTGGAGCTGCTTGTAAGCGGAAAATAGTGAAACAGAATAACTTTGCATGTAATTTCAAGGGTTTGATTCTGTACATGCACATTTAACTCCTGATATGCAGATATCTTACGTCATGCATATTACGTCGGCCATTTTGAAAAACAAAACAAAAACTTGATAGATAGGTCCACCCACAATTGCATCAAACGTAATATGCAGATGTTCCGTGTGAAGGCACTTCCTAAGTGATAATATTATTTGAACGGGGTGAAAAGATTAGCTTTTAAAGGGAGGGTATACCTTTGGTAATTACTCCAAAAACTAATGACCATAAAAACTTATTTGGTAAGAAGCACTGCAGCAGTTGATAATGTATAACATTTTGAGAAACAATTCCTTTCAAAGGAATGTGGTTTTCGAGAGAGGGATTCAAAAACATTTCAATTTGAGAAACGTTTCTGCATGAAATGTTTCTCAAAAATGCTATCACCCTTTGAAATGAAATTTTCAAAGTTTAATTGTATATATCTACATTTATATAAGTTTAAAACAACCGAACGGTCCCGAAAACCAAAAGATTACTTTGCCTTTAAGGTGTTCACTAAAAGAGGTTTGTGGCAAATCTGTCCAACAGTTGACAACTAGTCAACTAGGCAACCAGAGAGGGATATTAAATACAACTAAAAATGAAATACTCTGTATTTTATAAGTACATGTATATGTACCAAATGACTCCCACTTGAGTTGAGTACTATTTTATTTTTATTTGTTAATATGTACATGAGCTATGTTTGATATCAGGATGAAAAATTTCAAACAAAAAATGGCAATTTTTTTTACATTCCAATGTTAAGTTTCATTGTAATACCTTACTTCCAAGCTAATCAAAGTACACGCCTGACGAAGCTTTCGTTAGTCTTAACTATCTAAACATTTATGCAAGCTTTAATATTCCTATGGAATGTACTGATTTAATTTCGGGGAAAAAATTAATAAATAAAAGGGAGGTAAAATTATTTTACTTATAATTTGTTGCCTCAACCCTATTGTATATTTATGAATAAAACTATTACTGTGGATTTTGATTTCTCTTGCATACATACAAAATGAAATGTAATGATTTGGTTTTATTGTTAACACCAATGTACTGAAATTTGATTTGTCATGCAAACCTCGCAAGAGTTAAGGGCGATATTTGTTTAAGCATATGAGCAAAGTTTTGATGAGCCGTTTTGTTTTACTATTTGTTGCAATCAGCTTAACAGATTTCAGGACAAATGGTGATTGTCAATGATTTGGTCTCTGTAGGAATGATTGATGTACATGTACATACATTTATTTACCCCCATAAACTCTCAACCTAAGCTTTCTGTACCACAAATAACACACGGCCACATTTTATGAAAACAAAATGGCAAGTGCACTCTGGAGTATGGTTTGGTTTGTCTATTGATGTTTCAAACATCACTTAATTTTCAATACCATCGTCCATCTACTCCTAACAAAATAAACACAAACATTCAGTTACTGGTAAAGACAGGGGGACTGGAGCTTGGAAAGTCCCAGTCTGCTCAGAATAGAAAGGACTTACAAGACCTAAAAATACACGGTCTGCTCAGAGTAGAAAGGACTTATAAGACCTAGAAAGACCCAGTCTGCGCAATCATCACAATGGCTACTTCGGTAACCCTTTATGTTCGCCAAACACATCCCTCGTCACAATGATAAAAGCTGCGAATATAACTGTTTATATTTGATGTATTTCAAGTCAACAGTCATAAAGTGTCGCTGAATTGGGCAGCGTCATCATTTATTTACCATTTAGTGAATATACGTATGCAGTTCACCAAAGTTGCCTATTTATTGGTCACGCATCATTAGCATTAGACTTGTGGACAAGCTAGACTTGTGGACAAGCTGTACTTGTGGACAAGTCATTAAAAATGTTTGGGGTGTCGTGCTCGAGTGGTCTAGGGCATTGGCCTCAAGTTCTGTAATTTACAGAATGTGGGTTCGAATCCTGACCTGGTCAGTCGTGACACTTGTGTCCTTGAGCACGGCACTTTATCATAACTGCTTCACTCCACCCAGGAGTACAAATGGGTACCGGCGAGAGCTGGAGAGTAACCTGCGATTGGCTGGCATCCTTTCCAGGGGGAATAGAAATATTCTCAGTCGTTGAATGCCAATGAAACCGGATATAAACACCGGCCTGATGAGCCATATTGGCTCGGGACAGACTTTACTTTTTTGTTTACAGTAAATGTTTGTCGTGGTGCTTGTGTAACGGCTCTCATGTGACTGTACTCTTGCGAGACTGCTGCTCCTGAAATACTGCTGCTTCAGCGAGACTACTGCTGTTGTGACTACGGTGGGAGCCAGCATTCTCGTGAGTGTGGCATAGTCGCGTGAGAGCGTTACGCTATCACTGCAACAGACAATAATGACTTGTCCAATGTCCACAAGTCTACATTACCATAGAAACATTGCACATTTAGATCAAAAGTACTAACGTGAAGAGGCATTTACCAGGCATTTATCTGTGGTATAGTCGTGTGACAGCTGTTACGCTATCACTGCAACAGACATTAATGACTTGTCCACAAGTCTACACTACCATAGAAACATTGCACATTTAGATCAAAAGTACTAACGTAAAGAGGCATTTATCTGTATTTTTGTTTTGTAAATTTTCTGTTAATTTCTTCAGGCAAATTTTAAAGTTTTCTGTCACAGACTGTAATTACATCCAGTGATTCAACAGTATGGCAACTATTTTTTCATTCATTCAAATTTATATTAGATAATATGTATTCAATTGTACTATAAGTTGTTATATATTATAATCTAACTACAAAATATTGTAAGATTAAGAAATATTGTGAGTTTTGTTGTCTTCGATGATGCTTTATTACTTTTAAATTTGTACAAGATTTAAAATGCTCTGAATTATGGACTCATGTCAGTCATGTTATTATTGTAGCCAATGAATACATTTATTTCATTTCAAAGAGAGCTGTTTGGCCTTTTGACTGACTTAACCTCGATGCCATTGGTTGATGGTGGACACAGCACACATGCCTGCTCACTGTTCTAAACTATAAGCTATGTTTTACCAAAATGTAAGCTCTTGTCGCAAGAAAATTGCAAAGTTGCTAAATGTCAGTGTTTTTAGGATTCTCAAGTATATGTGAAAGTCTTATTCCTTACAGTCACATCTCAAGTCAACTTGAAGGCAAGTCTTAAGACATGCAGCATATAGTCTTGTGATTGTTCGCGGTACATCTGAAAAATTCTACTGCCCACTAGCTTTGAAAGGATTAACTTATTTATTTATTTTTATTTTAAATCTTCGGAGAAAAGTACATATATACATTTTTAAAATTGTCCGGGTCAAGACAAAAGTTTAAAAAACTGTCATCATAGATGTGTCAGACCCAAGACCCAACTTAAATCATCATCAGGTAATTTATCGATGAAATAGAATTAGCTGTTGCAAACTGCTTACCAACCAAAAGGACCTAAGGTATAAATGCAAAAAATAGTTAATGGCCTGGCGTTTCGACGCAGAGTCTTTCTCGAAGGCTAAATGACAAGACAATACACATGAACAGGTATATAAGTGTAACAAAAGCATTCAAGTGGAATTACACGAATAGAGGCAGAGAGCAAACAGACAAGGCTAGGGGTAAACAGTGAACAGGGAGACAGAGGGGTTGGGGTTGGAGGGAGGGGGCTAGTCTGACCACAAGAAGTTAATTTATGCTGAACATAAAGTAATTAACGTTTCACACCAGCTTTAAAGTAAGTTGCTAAATATAATCACAAGATAAGAAGTAAATAGTTTATGGAAGACAGCCATGTAGTATCTCTTCTTGAGAGAAAAGGTTCTAAGAAGAATTAGAGGTGAGTTGGCCCAATTTCATAGAGCTGCTTTTACTTTTAGGCACAAAAAGAATAAGGTAACCTGCCAAAATACCATATCACACGAGTCGTGTGACTGGTTTCCTACTTAGTTTTGTTGAAATAGCAGGAACTTGTTCAGCAAACTTTTCTGCTCTAAGCAGCTTTATGAAATTGGGCCCACACGTTCTTCTCAGAACCACTGTTTCTTTTAGTTTATGTTTGGTAATGACTCTGAAAATGATTGGCAATAAAAACTTACTTTGTAAGAAATACAGCAGCTTTGGATGGTATAATGCATTTGAGAAACTTTTCACTTCGAAGTACTGCGGTTATGGAAAAAGATATCACTTTTTATCCCCAAAAATTTGAATCTGCAGTAACGTTTCTCAGACTCAAATTTGTATTCCAATTGCAGATTATTCTTCCTGCGTGGACATAAACCGCTCCAGATTTTCGACGATATCTCAAAAAAGTCACCACCTTTTGAAATGAAATTTCCACAGGTTAGTTTTATGGTACATATCTACAACTATGTGAGGATTGAAACAAACAGTGGGTTCCAATTACCAAATGTATACAATCCCTTTAACGTGTGTGTTGTTGGCAATGCGGATTGTTCCCCTGTCTTTATCCTGAATCAGGACATATCAGCAGACTCTAATGATTGTGATGGACAAGATTAGTCAGATTTATTTGTGGGTTATGGCTAGCTAGCGCAAGTTGTATTTATCTAAGCTACGCTATGTTTATAGTAGTATTATAACCACCAATTGATCAAAAATAAAAAGAGTCCAAACTAGGAGAAAGTAAATGTCAATATTTATCTGGCAAAATGGTTGGCTGCAGATTGCGCTGCATCACTTTGTAAATCCTTACAAAGTGCTACAAATAAGTGGGTCTCAAAATTAAAATAGCTCTGCATATACCTGTTGAAAAAATTAGAAGTGCTTTGAGTTGCGCTGACTTTTGTAGTAGTCATTATTTTTTGAAAGCTTTTCAAATTTTAGCATCTTAAGTTTTCTCTTTGGATTATGGTGTAGCGTTTTAAAGCAGTTGTGATAGTAACCTGTCGGTGAGCTGTTAAAATAATTCTAAAAGCTGTGTAATATTTTTTGGGAATATTTGTTTGTTTGGTTTTTAAGGTAATCATTGTTATTTGTTTTATATTTTTTTATTGTGATTTTGCCTGGCAGGCAGCCAGCCAGAAAGAAAAAATGCTTTCCTGTAATTGTTTTAAACCTTGAGAAGGATTTAATCATGTATTATTGAATATATTTTTACTATAAATATTAATTTTGGTATTTGCCTTAACAAGGACAACACTAGACAGAGGTAGTACTAGGAATTTGTCAAATTTTGTTCAGATTTTGTAGTTCTTAAAATATCCAACTCCTATTTAAATTATGTATCCTGTATTTTTTTATATTTGCCAAAACTATTCCTGTCAAGAAGTGTCGTTATAAATTTAATGACCGTAAATTAAAATTTATTTCAATCATATTTTAAGCGCCACATAGGTCGACAATAAAGTTGCAAAAAATTATTTTAAAATTTATTAGTATGTGTGTTTTATTTTGAGATGTATTTTTGGTTCATCATAGAAAATACAATCATGAAATTCTTTCTACTTTAATCTGATTTCTGATTGTTTCCCCTCGGAAAGTCACCAAAATGTTATTAAATAGCCTGAAAAGCATTCACAACCTATACCATATGTCCATAGGTCAGCCCTCGTAGCCAATAATATTTTTCTACTTTTTGTCCCAAGGGCCAAATATCATGCCTGAAAATAAACACTTCTGAAGGATAGAGTGCTGTAAGTTGAACCGCTGTGTCTTCACACATTATTCCCCCCAAAGTGTCACACCTAGATAAGATTATGATTTTGGTAACAAGAAATGAAAAAGTGGCAGTCGGATGAAGCATTTTTTTCACAACTAGGTTTGTATGATAAAGTTACATAGATTAGAGCTTCAGTCCATGGTATGGAGTGTCATGGCCTTGTGATGTTGCACTGGAATAAAGCTCTAGGGCCAATTTAATAGCACTGCTTAACGGTAAGCAAATTTTCAGGCTAACTATAGCAGAAAAATTTGCTTAAGCGTAATTCACAGGTTAGCAAGAAAATTAGGTGGACAGGTTGCGCGTTCGACATGGATTTGCATTGTTATGTCATTCATTTTCATACAGTAAGCACCAGAGGGTTAGTATGCCTTTTCGTGTGCTTACGGTTAGCAATGCTATGAAATTGGACCGTGGTGTTGTCAGAGTGTGGGTCGAAATGTCGAGTGTCGAATCCAGGTCATACGGCACTTATGTCCTTGAGCAAGACACATTGACCATAATTGCTTTGTCCTTCAGATGGGACATGAAGCCATAGATCCAGTGTGTTGTGTACACATAGAGACCATAGCGGCCACAAGCGGCTTGTACCAAAATGCCCATAGCGGATGCAAGGTTTGACCTACTTCCATTCACATAAAGAAGTCAAAGTAAAGGTCATGTCCGGACATGAAATTTTCCAATGTAGTATGTCAACATAGTATCCCAATTTCTAAACACAAAATTAATTTTTCTGTTATTTCTGTTGACATTTTTACTGATAAAATTTGATAAAAGAAATGAATGATATTAGCAATGTCTGGGGGTTTTGTGATGATTATTCAGAAATGAATGGTCTCTAAAGGGTTAAGGGACTGCTGCAGGTTGCTGTGTGCTGCAGCTACTTGTATACGTTTCTAGTGTCGGTTGTACTGGATATGACCGGGTTTTTTCACCACATCTCAAATTTTTGACTTAAAGGCCCTGTACACTATTGGTGATCGAAAAACACAAATGTTCACAGATTCACACACAACTTACATGATTTAAAGGCCCTACAATGGTAAGATCGAAAAACACAAATGTTCACAGATTCACACACAACTTACATGATTTAAAGTAAGTAATGGTTGAAAGGGTTCCTTAAAATATTTCTGCCAAAAATGCTATCGTTTCTGAGAAATGAGTAAAACAATAGATATATTGAAAAAACAGAAAACACAGGTCTCTTACTATTTTCTCGTGATCTCGATGACCAATTGAAAATGTGGACACTAATTTTGAGCTGTACCAAAAGTGTACAATACCTTAGCTGGGGTGCTTTGGTTTAGTAAGTGGTAACTGGGAAACTAACCAACCTGATGTTGGTTGTTCTTTTGTGTTTGTTGTTTGTTGTTGTGACACAACCACAACAGTGCAGTACACAGCAGTACACTCAGGGGGGGATACAGCATTTTTCCTTATAACTGTCATGAAACTTATTCAATTCTAAGATTTCTTCCTTCATACAAAAACATCCTCAAACCCTAAAAAGCTAGTTTTCTCATTTTCCTCCATTTTATTACAAAAGGTCACGATAATCAGCAGTTACAGTCCTTCATACAAAACAAAAGTTTCTATTTACACATAAAAAAAAGGTTTGTCATTTCAGTGGAAAAAGAAAAACCAGCAGAAATGAAATTGTTTATAAAAACAAACTGATGAAACCGCTAGAGATGCCTTTTCATTTGACATCATTACCTATAACTGTGTAATTTTCGTAATCTAAAAACATGTGCATTTGTGGGACATAATGGGCAATGCACACAGTCCCCCCCCAAAAAAAAGGATAAGAATAATAATACAAAATAAAATGCATTCCGTGCAAGACAAGATATGCAACTTTTTAGGTGTTCGTGCAATACAAGCACGAACACCTCTTTGTTTTTTTATTTTGATTTTTTTTCCAAAACTCGCCTTGAGGTGAGTTTTGGAGGTTCACATTTTTCGACATTCTTTTATTAGTTTCTAATCAACGGGGGCATTTCAGGCAAAATAATATCGCAGGATGCTTACTACCGGTACCATCTTCAAAACAAGGAGGATTTGGGATAGAAATTGCGCAACTTTTTTTTTCTTTTTTCGGGGTCATTACCAAAGTATGGGCTTGATTTTACAAAAAGATCTAAGATGAATTGTGAATATCGCCACAATGTTGTGATATTAATACACATCTTAAGATCAATCATACCTTAACAAACAACTAGTTGTCAATCTTGAGCAAAATGCCAGATCATACTTGATCCAAAATGCTAACTTGATGTCACGTATTTGCAACCGAGACTGCGTCGCAAATTGGAATGTGTCAACTTGTGCAAATCTTCAGTAGAACAAAAATCTTTGTATTTGGCATTTACATCCAAAATATGAACATGGTATTTTACACAGCCGACACAAATTCACACCAAATATATTTTTATGTGTTAACTGTGACCATTAACCCTTTTTACTCCCTAGGCCTTTTTTTGCCTACAGGTGACCTCAATCCTCTAATAGACGGTGCAAGTCTCGCGCGTATTCAAACTTCCGGACCATTGTGGTCCCAACCATATGGAGTCTTACGTGGGCTGGATTTTGTTTTGTCAAGCCATGACATGATGTTGGGAATGTAATACTATTGTGATAAACATAATGAAAGTAAAACCAATTCAACAAAATAATTGAGAAAACCTGAGAATAAGACTTGACCTCCATTTACAGTTACTTGTACAAAATTAAGAATGCTGCCCAACTGGGCCCAATTTCATGGCTCTGCTTACCGCCGAACTCTGCGTTTACGCCCAGCTGCGTCCCATAGAAATACACAGGTTACAATGCGCATAAGCGCAGAATCATTTGGTAAGCAGTGCCATGAAATTGGGCCCTGATGGGCATGATGTCATTAAACCTATGTGATAGAAGCACACATTCGGGCATGATTGGCAAATGGGGTTTGTAACAATCAGCGACCTCGTCCCAAGTTTTAATTTTGTTTCAATGTTAATTTGAACAAATTATTTGTAAAATGTATTTATAACAACTTGCTGTGAGTATTTTTATTTTCAAGAAATTTGCATGAATATAATTTAAAAAGAAGATTTGATTTCATAGAAAAATATAGATTTCGTTCGAGTTTTTTTTGATATGCGCGAGATTTGCACAGTCTATATCCACTCTCCTATGTCATTCCACACCAACATGGTTAGACTTGAATAAGATTGGAATCTCAGTGATAAACCATTGTTATTTGCAGTTCCTCTAAATCCTTCCATTTCAGCAAAGAGGATGTAGAAGAATTAGGATTCCTCTTCATATATGTACCTTCATTTTGTCGCATCAGTGCAAAAAAAAAAGAGGCTGAATCACAACCTGTGTGTTATGTCATTATCTCAAAGAAAAGAAGATCCATATAAAAAGGTGATACAGTGTACCTTAGCACTATCCTGTTGGTAAGTCGTCGTGTCCCACTCTTTCGCATCTGCTGCATGCCCAAGCAGGGTTTGCACTTAACAGTGTTTTCAGTGACTAGCCAGTGGGACCAATTAGCTTGTCATTTCACTAGTCAATCAGGTTTTTCACTAGTACATATTTCATATTGAACAGGGATGCTTTTCAATATTGAACAGGGATGCTTTTCAATATTGAACAAGCCAGTCGGACCACTTGGAGAGAATTTGACTGGTCCTCAGGTGTTTTAACTGGCATTTGGCCAGCGGACCACTGTTAAGGGAGAACGCTGCCAAGGTTTTTACTACTTCCGGCTCCACAGCTGGCAACTGTTTGTGTGTTTTTTTACAAAAAAATCACCCACTTCATTGATCAAAAAGAATTTCTTATGACAGACACTTTTTATTATGAGAAGACCTTTACAGATATAAAAAACCAAGTCCAATTGACCATATTTTTGACCGCATGAGGGCGCTTTCATCAGGGAATGTCTTGCATCACAATTACAGTTTCATCTTATTTTAATTGCCTGTAGGTAGTTTTCTTGCATCAATGACGAAATACATAAACATAATAATAACAATAAAAAAACCCAGTTTGTTTACTTGTTTTTCATCACGTGAAATTGCTCCACATACGCCCTCACGCAATAAAAAATACGGCGAATTATCAAACTCGTTCATTTGCATAAAGCATCAAAGAAAAAACTAGCTCAATGCAACTCCTACTGGCTCCTGGTAATCAGTGGAACCAGTTTGTGTGAAGTGGGCGTGGCTTACAGTGGAATTACGTCACACTTACGAACACGAGAGGGTTTCCTGTGTACATTCCGGACAGTTTTGCGGAGAGATACAGCATTGTTGCAGTTTCAAACCGGTGTTATGTGAAGACCATTTTTTGAGTGACACAAGATTTTTGCACTGACATGACATTTCTGTTTCTTTTGCTTTCCAATATATCCACTGATTATATGACTATCTGACTTTGTTAAATAAAGTTCCACCGATCACTCTACACTACAATGTACATATTTACAAAACAAAAGAGTTCTAGGCTACCCTATGTCACACACACATAATCCCAAAACCCAAAATTTCACGGAGCTGCTTAGCCCTGAGATGATCTGCTTAGGCAGAATTGGGGCTACCAGCCAAAACGTAACATGATTTATACTGTTTTGTTATTGGTTTCACGCTTAGTCATACTTAGCAAAATAATTTGTTAAGCAATATTTTCTCCTGAGCAGCTCTGCAAAAATGATCACACAAGTAATAATGCGAAACAAGAAATTGCATTTTTGTTTGCGGGACACCATAATACAAACTACAATGATCTTGTGTTTATAATCTTAACTATTATTGACCGATTGCACAATGCGCAGCGCACTTACACGCGCCTATCCTGTCCGCCATTTTGGGAGTCAAAGGAACTGACTCCCAAAATGGTGGAAATGGTAGGCGAGCATTGTGCGGAGGTGCGTCCCGCCTTGTGCAAAGGGTCAATACAAATATTGACTGCCATGAGAGGTAAGGTGAGACTAGCCTCAACCTCGTCCCCATGGTTTACTTTATTTCAAACCATGTTTACAATAGTAAACCCTGGAAGGGAAACTCCTTATTTGGACCCTGATTGGACAACGACTGGTGTACAAAAGTCTAACGAAAACATGTTAAGTTGTACTCATTCAGTATTCACCATGTTCACAGCCGGCCAGACTATTCTAATTTGCATACGTATCCACAAATTTTGGATATGCAAATGATCCAATACCAGGGTGAGAGAGAGCGGTCAACCTCGTACTGCTCGACACACCATGGGGACGAGGTTGGACTAGCCTCTGAAGAGATTACAAGATCTCCAAGGATCACCGAGGGAGTCTAATGTTATACACCACAAGTGAAAGCAGTCAATATTTGTTCTATAATACCTCATATACCCAGGGCTCGAAATTAACACTAGACTGAGACCAGTGTTTTTAGCACCAAGCCAGTAAACTAACGACTGGACAAGTCCGGCCGACTTGTGCTTTTGAATAATAATACCTCACATCGGATGTAATTATGAACTCTTGGACTTGCCTTGCAGTTATTTAAAGCACAAGCCAACTGACTCAGTTCGCCTGATGTCATCAAAACATTGATCTCGGTTCCGCCATCTTGGGAGTCAATGTCCCTGTGTGTTTATACAGTCTAATGGGATTTTAGGCAACACAGTGTTTACACGCCTACCATAATTTTTTTCTGTGCAATTTGACTCCCAAAATGGCGAGCGTGGCAGACAGTAGTGGCGTGTGACATTAGTTCAAGGGGGTCAATAGGTGAAATATGTTTGCGTTCACTTCTTGCCAATGAGGCTATTTCATTGGCGTCCCTGTATGGCTTGTACTTTCTGGTTCACATCATGTGATGCCCTCTCAACCAATCACAAGACTGAATCTTCATAAGAGGTGTTATAATGTGACACTATTATGAGCTCTGGTTCTATGAAGGATGTCGAACAAAGTTTGTTCTCATCGCAACAGCAAGCTTCCATGATGTTCAACAAAAGTCTGAACACATTCACACAAAACAGTTCGCATTTCCAAACATTGATGTTGAAAGCACACTGCAGCAGTAAGCCTAAGCTTCTCTTGTCTCTACTTTGTTCTTTTCACTCGTCTATACTTGGTAACCAAAATGCCTGAGGACAAAAAAATAAATAATAATAATTCAAACATTGGATGTAAAACAAAATGATTTAGCTTAAAATTTTGACCTACAAAATGGGTCTCATAATTCAAACATAGCTCTGCATACCAGTCATAAAAATAATGAGCGCTTTGAAACGCCAGTCCGGTGTCAATGAAGCTCTATATAAGAACTGTGTATTATTACCATATTACAATTGTCTTGATACATACCATATGTTGTGCTGCTGTTGCTAGCATCATGAACTTAGGGTTAAACTGGATACAGTGCATTGGTGACTCACAGTGCTTGGATTCTAATACGGCAGTCTTGGTGCCATTCTCAGCATTCCACACATGTACTTTTCCATTCTGTGAACCTAAGAGACACACACAATAGCCATGTTTCGTTAGTTTGTTGTGTACCGGGCTGAAGGGTGTACAGCATGAGTACCAGGAAGATGGTCATTAGCAATAAACCATTTGCGAGTTATATTTATAATAATAATAATAATGTTACTTATACCGCGCATATTCCATATTCAAAATGATCAAATGCGCCTTACAATAAGACGGATACAATTCTAAGAAAATACATACATATAAGAAAAGAACAAAAACAGTAGCAAACAAGCGTATACAAAAGTTAAAAAACAATTCATAAAAACACACCCTCATAAAAAGTTTAAGCCGGACCAGCCACTGACTAAAATGCAATTGTCTTAGGAACATGCAAGAATACTCGGTTAGAACATCTGAGAGAATACATTGAGTGTTTACGCAGATGAATAATAAGATTACAAAGATAAACAGGGGAAAGTTTGTGCAATGATTTAAAAACAACATTTTAAATTTGACACGATAAGGGACTGGCAAGCAATGCAAATGAACTAACAATGGAGTGATGTGGCAAAATTTAGATTGATTACAAATTAGTCTCGCAGCCGTGTTTTGGACACGCTGATATTTGTCAAGTTGAGATTGCATAGCACCATACAACAAACTATTGCAGTAGTCTAACCTACTAGTAACAAGAGCATGGACAAATGTTTGGGTATCTTTAGCTGATATTGTGTAATTGATAGAAACAGGCACAACATGTTTTTGTACAATGAGTGTCCATTCTTATTTGAATAAAGTCTGGTACAATGACTTGCTTAGTCACAAGTTACCGCTTAAATTTCAATTCCTCAGACTATAGAGACAGTTGCAGAATGGTGTCAGGCCTGGAATTTCATCTTTGAGAGGGCAAGGCCATTTTCATTTTGCAAAGTGCACTCCCATTGGAATTGTACAGTATTTGGGAAACTTTTGAAGGGGCACCAAGGCCAAGACCAGGAGCAACAGAGGCCTCTGTGACTTCTGTGTAATTCCAGGCCTGGGGTATGCAAGCCTCACGTCCTGCCTGCCAGGCTTCCCTGAATATGCCTTAGGTTCACTCAGAGGATTATACCGTTTGACCAGGGCCCAATTTCATAGAGCTGCTTAAAGGCACTGAACACGTTTGGTAATTGTCAAAGACCAGTGTTCTCACTTGGTGTATCCCAACATATGCACAAAATGACAAGCCTGTGAAAATTTGGGCTCAATTGGTCATCCAAGTTGCAAGAAAACGATGAAAGAAAAAACACCCTTGTTGTACAAATTTGTGTAAGTTCAGATGCCTGCAAAAGGCTTCTGGCTAGAAGTCTTTTAATATTTTATTGAGAAATTACCTCTTTTCCAAAAACTACGTTACTTCAGAGGGAGTCGTTTCTCACAATGTTTTATACTATCAACAGCTCTCCGTTGCTCGTTACCAAATAAGTTTTTTATGCTAATATATATTTTGAGTAATTATCAAGCGTGCCTTTAAGCAGAAATTATTGCTTAACGATTTCCTGCTTAGTAAAAATGAGCAGGATACCAGTCATAAGTGGTACATGTGACATGGTATTTTAGCTGGTAACCTCATTCTGGTAAGCATGAGTTTGTTGTGCTTAGCTTATTTTTCGTGCTTAAACAGCTCTATGAAATTGGTCCACAGTGTGAAATCATGTCATCAATCCAAGATAAACAAACATGTGTTGTGATCTGAGAAAAACCCTGTGATTTAAATGCAGGGTTTTAGGTAGTTAGAGAAGAAAACAAGTCTAGTCTTCGAAAGTTAGTATTACTCACCTGATAAGACGTATTTGGCATCGGGACTAAATGACGACTCTAATAACAACCCCTTCTGGTTGAGATGACCCTGCAACAAAACAAAAAAGTTGCTGATAAAATATGCTGCTGCAGTATTTCTTTAACAAGTTCTGTACCATAATAAAAAGGTTCATTAATAAAAATTAATATATAATTATATAAGTAGATTCAATTATTCTACACAATTCATATCTTAATCACAAGCAATGAATGTACTAGTTCTACAGCAGGTAGACAGTACACAGAAACCTTTTGAAAATAATGTTATTCTTAATGTGTAGGTTTCTGTACGCTATACCAAATAAATGTAAATGTTTATACTTTACATATTATACCAATATTTTTGAAAAATCATTTAGATTTAGAAACACAAAACAGGAATAAGAGTGAAAACAAACAGACAGGTTGAACAAGAAAAAACCAGAAAGCAAATCAAGAATTGAGCATTATGAAAAACAAAATAAATAAAATTACGATAAAAATAATACCGTAACTGAAAAACCAATTAAAAAACAAATCGGGTAAAAAACCAAAAGGGAAATCAACCGGGTAAATTTAAATCAATTTTGCGGCATGTAAAGCAAGAGGTCGCAGGTTCAAATCCCGTTCTGGTCAATGTGTCTTTTGTTCACCCCCAAATTCAAAAACAAACCAAGTCAGAAAATAATGAAAACATCTTGTACCATAAATGTTTGTCTTGGCTGTCCACTGAAGGCATCTACCAATCTTATGACGGCACCGTTGGTGGATATAAGAATCAGTTTGCCGTCAGCGCTGAACTTTAGCGACGTCCAATCACAATCTCTGTCTTGTTGTAACCTGAAGGTTGTAAATGGCCCCTGCGATCGTGAAATAAGCCAGGAAATAAAAACAAGGTAATAATTGAATAATTATTCATTATGTATTGTATATGTAGTGCAACGGGTTTACATTTTGTGTTACATAATAATAATAATAATAATAATAATAATAATAATTTATTCTTCATTCCTAGCGTTTTACATAAAAATATCAAAATGCTGTACAGGAAATCACAGCAACATACAGTAAACCAGTAAACAAAATAATTCATTAATTAATTTAATATAACACATAAGTAAATTCTTGTCATTTGATTGGAGGATTGGAGGTCACACGGCATTCATTATTCACACCATTTCATGGCACGTCACTGAGCATGCATTTTTGGTACTATCCTTTTTGCACCATTACACGCTAGACCACCATGCGCTAACACGCATTGACACAACAGTGTAACCTGCACCCTAGACCACATCATTACGCGCTGTACACAGCAGCTTACAGGCTCTTGTTTTGTTAGAGTGGAATTGGCAGAATACATTTGCTCCAATATTATTACAAAGATTTACTTGATGGATGTTATATAAAACAAATAATGAATGTTTTGCAATCCTGCAATGGAGAGAATAATTTCATTCGTTGAAAGATGGCATGTTCCATTCAACTCGGCTTCGCCTCATCGAATGGATTCGGAACATGCGATATTTCAGCTCATGAAACTATTCTCACCATTACACTAAAAAAACATTCATTATTTGTATAATATACCAGAGTGAAAGCACATAATGAAAGAGTAAAAACCCATGATCATAAAAACCTTGTGTTACATGTACACACACACTGGGTTTGCACTGGGTTTACATTTTGTGTTACATGTACACACACTGGGTTTGCACTGGGTTTAGATTTTAATAATAATAATAATAATAATGAAAACTTATAAAGTGCAATAATCCACAAAAGTGCTCATGGCGCTAATACAAACAATAACATACATGTTCAATAATCAAAATGGAAACGTAAGCCTAAGCTAAGAAGAAATCCAGAATACAATACATGTAGTAAAGAAATACAAATTAAAATATAAACAAAGAAAAAAGGGAAAAACAAACCATTTACTCAAATATTACTTGACTGAAAAGATTAGTCTTTTTTGGGGGGGAGGGGGTTAAAGAAACAGATGATTTTACTTGTGCTGGCAATTTGTTCCATTTTGTGTTAAATGTACAAGCACTGGGTATCATAACATGAATATGAAAGGGCTGTGTTAACCCTAACAGTCCTTATCCCCTCAAACTCCAACAGTTTGTTTTGTTGGGATATGATGGGTTGGGTACTGTGTACTATAGATAAAGTGATGGAATGCGATGGAATGGGTACTGTAGACTTGCAGTTCTCTGTTGGACTTTGTTGGATTGGGTATGGTGAATTGCAAGGAGGAGGAATAAACAACTGACAAAGGCATATGATGTACATGTGGTGCATTGTTGATCCCTTTGTTGTAAGCGCAAGGAGGAGGAATAAACAATTGATAAAGGCATGTGATGTTATTGTATGTATGTGGTGCATTGTTGATCCCATTGTTTCTTACAATGGCAGACCCAACCATTCAACCATGGTGCAGTAACAGTTGTTGGATTTTGCTGGGTTGGGTTATGCCAAACCCCCCTCTTCATACTTTGAACAGGACCAAGGATACACACTCCACCAATATCCAACAGTTGGACTTTGATGGATTGGGTACTGTTATTACAATTGTACTGTTGGAGTTTGATGGGTTAGGTACAGTGAATTAGCAGTAGCACTATCCATGTTGAAATTTGATGGAATGGGGAAGGTTTTAAAAAAAAGCTGGTTGGGAGTTAGGGTTAATGACCCTTAATGCAGTCGTGATAAATGCATCACAAAAAAGCTTGGTATTTGATTGGCCACCAAACTCTACCAAAACATTAGTGTAATATGTGACAGTAGGTTGTGTCATTGACTTCAACTGTATGTTACATATTGACTTCAACTGTTATTATATACATAGTTGAGGTAGAAATTGGTAGCCATTGATTGAACTACTGAGCTTTGTGGCTGTGATATTGAGTAATGTCATGTAATGGTCTATTCAATTAAGTTGACGATCCCACTGCCTCTGTAATGGGAAGCTTACAATGTACTTTAGCTCCAAGGTAAGAGTAATTAACTGTAATCGGTTAATTAATTCTCATAACGGGTATTTTTCAGACATAGTTAGTTAGTTAGCTATTACATTGTTTACAATGTTGCCATTAAATTACATGTGTACATCGTTAAAGTTAAAGTACAAGATAATAAATATATAATGGCAAACCAATTTACACAGAAGTTGAATAAATAATCACATAACAGGACAACATTTAGGCCTAGGGTGAAGCAAAAGCTTTGTTCCCGTACCTACAGACAGACAAACAACATACAAACACACCAACAGACAATTACAACACTGACTGACATATAAACATGTACTAAGACGAAACATCATACAGAAATATGCCATACCTTATCAAATGACCTCAGGTCATACAGCTTTATAAGTTCAGAGTTGACACCACATGCAAAGATCAGACCCTCTGGGTCAAATGATGCCACAGGCCTGCCTTGTAAATGCATCAAACCCTGTCAATAATAGTAATAATAATAATAAAAGCATTTATATTTAACTGGGGCATTCTGGGCTAAAATTTTGGGATGTTGTGCAATCTGGAGCATTCTATACGGTTTTCCCTTTCTCCTTTTTGTGAAACTACCGGGGAAAAAAAAATCAGCTGATATTTGCGCGTATCGGCACGCAATTCGCGCATATCAGACCGATACGCTAGCAGGCTTGTGCAAGGGAAGAACCCTGTATAACGCCTTGTGCAAGGCCTCAATATGCTTGACAGAAAATACATAAAACAACAAATATTTAATACAGAAAGCAAATTATATATGCAGTATGCAGAGTAGTCAATTAATATACATTAATTAAAATCAAACATGCAAGTTTCCAAATACAATAGGAATTAATGAACACAAGCAACATTGGAGATTAGTGGCATTGACAAAAGATACAAAATGGCAACAAGAAAAATGCTGAAATAAATAGATCAGTTTACATAATACACAAGTCACATTCTTTATCCACAATAATGGAGTGGATTGTGTGGTAATTAAAATTCTAAATGGAGTCTGCTCTGGACAGCAACATCAAGTCCAGTAGGTCTGGGCATGGAGCAATCAAAATAAAATGCAAAAGAGGACACGTTTGTCAACAGTAGATGAAGTGCCAAACTCGATCTTGTAAAATCCCAAATACACATGTCTTATACATTATACCAACAATAAACAGCTACATGTAAGAAGCTTTCCTTAATTCACATAGGTGCCAAAGTTGGAGTTATTAGTTTAATCAATAATCCCTTTATCTTACTTCCTTTATCCTCTTTTAGTCCCTTTACCTTTACCTTAATCCCTTTCCCTTTATAATAAACATCTGACATTGGTCCCAAATGCAAGTTATTTTCAGTATGAAAGCTTTGCACTCATAAAGTGTCAACATTTATTGGAGCTGCTAACTTCCCACAAAACAAAACATACATAGCAACAAACAATTACTGGAGAAACATGACAAAGGGATTGTACACAGAAGAAATGCAGGGAAAAGACTTCAAAACAAGAAGGAATTATTGTCCCATAATATATGATAATGTGAAACCAGCAGAAGAGAACTTGTTAATTTCTAGATCCAATGGGTGTTGAATCTAGTGATCTTTACTATCAAGTGTTTTCTCAGACAAACTTAATAGATATTAAATAGAGAGAATGGAATAAGCTGCTGCAAACTGCTTACAAACCAAAAATGCAAAAAATAGTTAATGGCCTGACATTTCTACCAGAGTCTTCAGCCTTTGAGAAAGACTCTGCTAGGGTCGAAACGTCAGGCCATTAACTATTTTTGTAATAATATAATAACAATTATATATGCACTGATTCCAACCTCGGCTATTTAAAGACGCATGACAAGGTCCATAAAAACAGATAAAATTACCATAACAGTAACACAGTAAACAATTAAAGCAATAAAACGACAAGAGAATGATTCTTAAAAAAAATCAATGAGCATTCAAAACAAAACAATATGCAAGTACTAAAAACATACAATGAAATTTGTTAACTTCTCTCTGATGACTGAGAGGAAAGTACAGAGAATAAAAAGGAAACAATCTTCTGAAGCCATGATTTTTACCTGACAGTTCGGTGATCGTAGGTCCCATAGTCTAACCGTCTTATCTAACGATCCAGAGAGGAAACTGTCATCTATTGGAGACATGCTTAAACTGACAACCCTGGAAAAATAATTGTTAAAGTACAGACTAGCTTAGTTTGAGTAAAACAAAAATGTACAATTCATTGGGACAATCAAGTTCTGCAGTCATATTTGATAGATTTCCAGTATTGACCCTTAGGCCACATACGAAAAAAAATTGTTGATCGTCCTTGTTTTCGAGTTACATTGTAACTGGCCCTAGGCTAAAATCACTGGCCTCGAGCCTACGGTCCAGTGTAAATTTGGAGCCCTGGCCCAGACCTAACATGCGGCTACTCTCTGCCAATGATCTGCCATTATCGGGGTCAAATTGCATGAAAAGATATGGTGAGCTTGTAAAGCGCAATACACAGTATCAGGCCTGGGGCCTTTCTTAAAACTCGGCTTGAGCTCCGTCTCCGGCTTGGGTTCCGCGCGCTGCATACGCAGTGGAAATGCAGCGAGTATGAACACCGGAGCAGCGTGTATTTTGAACGCGGTGGTTCGAACATCAGACAAGGAGCTTGGAGCCGGAGCCCAAGCCAAGGTTTGAGAAAGGCCCCAGGGCATGGCCTTGGCGCCCTTTCACAACTTAGTTTCCCATAGACTTCAAGATTTCCCAATGGAAAATGGTCTTGCACTCTCAAAAAGGAAATTCCAAGCCTGTTGTATAACGCGCAGGAAAATTGACTCCCAAAATGACGCAACCAAGATTTATAGTGGTGATGAAGTCAGGTGAATTGGGTCAATACTAAGTTATGGAAAAAATCTTTCTCTTTTGAATTATCAAAGCTTGGCTGTTACTCTCAATATGATCAAACAGAACACATTTATTTCTTTAAAAACGTCCAGCGACAGGGTGTTTTAGTGAATCTCCTTTAGACCGCAAGAATTGTGGCTCAGAACTTTCAATAAATAGGAAAAGTCAAAAACTGGGTTTTTTGCCTTTTCATATTCGTCACAATAAAATGGTTAATTTAAAAAAGTATATGGTTGTTCTTGTCAAGGCAAATATGAGACCGGCAGTCTTTTTTGGTTGTAAGATTACCAGCTGAATGCTAAAATTACTGGACTGGGACATGTGTAATCACTTGAGTCATTAAAATCCTAAGTTTTGGTCACTTTGTTTGTTACCCTCCTACTCTTGGGGTGCGCTTTCACAGTCGTAACCAATAACTATGACAGTTGAATTGGCCATTTGTTGATCACTAGCCAATAACCGAAACAGTTATTGGTTACATCCACGAAAACGCACCAGGGGTAACGATTGCCAATCAGTTGACCCTTATTCAGAACCATTCAATCAACTACATGGTGTTGCAACTGTGTACAGAATTGTCAAATAGGTCATAATTTGATGCCACAGGCCTGCCTTGTAAATGTATCAAACCCAGCAAATGAACGAAATGCACTCTTAAAGATGTTATATAGCAGAAATAAAATACACAAGAACTGTCAGTGACAGTGTAAGCCTAGCCATGCTATTCACCATGTGATATTATGTTGCAGATTGGCACAGTGCAGTGCACCCATCACAAAGTTGCCCATATTTGCATCTTGCAATCAGGAAAATTGTGTACAACAATCAGGTAACTTACAATCAGGGAGATAATTACATGTATAATTAAATTCAACATAATAAGGAAAAGTTTCCATCATCAGGGAGATTCTCAAATTTGCACATCAGAACATGAAAAGATTGGTTGATTTTCAGGGAACTTTCTGCAAGATCAGGGAGAGTTGGCAGCTCTGCATGGGTTATGTGTGGTGGAGCGACTGTGTACAGAATTGTCATATGGGTCAAACGATGATACAGGCCTGCCTTGTAAATGCACCAAGCCCAGCAAATAAACGAAACACTACACTACAAGAACCGTCAGTGTAAGCCATGCTAGTTACCATGTGATATCATACTGCAGATTGGCACAGTGTACCCATCATTCCCAACCATACGGGTGATATTGAAAGATCAGACATTAGAAGGGTTAAGAACTGCCGATGGTAAGGAAACAGTTTATGTAGAGGGCAAAAGAAGATTAAAGTCTTACTTCTTTGTATGTCCAGAGAAATATCGGATGTATTTATTGTCATGAAGCGAGAGATATCGAATGTTGTCGTCCATCTTGTTCGATGTGTAGATGACTGTGTTAACAGCATGTGTGAATCGAATCATGTCTACTCCATATTTCTTACTGTAAAGTGTCTTCTTTGGTCTGAGGGAAAAGGAAAAAATATACATTTATTTATATATTGACATTTGGTTTATTGCGCAACAGGCGTTAGATTTCATCTTTGAGAGGGAATGGCCATTTTCAGTTTGCAATGGGCACTTCCATGGGAAAATCTTAGTCTATTGGACACTTTTGAAGGGGCACCAAGGCCAAGACCAGGGGCAACGGATGCCATGGCCTCCGTGTAATTCCAGGCCTGGGGAAGTAATCTCTTTCCTTAGCTTATGTTTAGAATTTCTATTTCATAGGCCCTTTTGAAACAACAGTTTTTGCTTCAGTTCTGACTTACATTCAGACAATAAACTTTCAAAACATGGACTTTAGATTCAAGGCATCAATCGATCAGGCAGAGGAAGCTATGGCAGAACTGAAGCCAAAGGATTTAAAACTGTTGCAATACCGTAAACCACTTTTTCACACTTAATTTATGAAAAATTTGCCTTATAAATCCGACCTCCACTTTGTAAGATAGTAAGACGTCACCGTGGTCAAATGGTTAGAATGCAGAACTTGCTATCACATGGTTGTGGGTTCTAATCCTACCAAGTTAACCACTGATTTCACAATGACTAGAATAAGTATTGTCGTCTAGTTACTGAATCACAATTTCTTGATTTGTTTAATTTATAATCATAGACGTTAAACCAAAATTAAAAATTAAAAAACATCCGCAGCGGGGATTTGAATGTGGAAAGTGTCGGTTGATAAACGAGAGGTATTCTACTGAGCTTCGCAAAAATGGTAAAAAATCCATTTTATGTTATATAATGTTGGCTACTTAAAGGCACTGGACACGTTTGGTAATTGTCAAAGACCAGGGCTCAATTTCACGGCTCTGCTTACCGTGGAATTCTGCGCTTACAGTGCCCTGTAAAGCACATCATTCTATGGGCTGTAAGCGCAGAATTCCGCAGTAAGCAGAGCCATGATATTGGGCCCTGTGTTCTCACTTGGTGTATCCCAACATATGCATAAAATAACAAACCTGTGAAAATTTGAGCTCAATTGGTCATCGAAGTTGCAAGAAAATAATGAAAGAAAATACACCCTTGTTGCACAAATTTGTGTGCTTTCAGATGCCTGAGAAAGGCTTTTAAGCTTGAAGTCTTCCTAAGATTGAAATACTTTAGTGAGAAATTACCTCATTCTCAAAAACTACGATAGTTCAGAGGGAGTCGTTTCTCACAATGTTTTTATACTATCAACAGCTTTCCCTTGTTCGTTACCAAGTAAGTTTTTATGCTAATTAGGCCTATATATTTTGAGTAATTACCAAACGTGTCCAGTGCCTTTAAGTACGCATCAAAGAGGGCTCCACAAGATTTGCAAGCTTACTATCGTTTAGTGAAACTTAGCTGCTATCTTTTTTAACTGAATGTTTGACTTTATAATTTCCATTTTTTTGAAAATACCTCTATAGAGGAATTGGTGACCTCTTTACAAAGAAAATTCAAGCAAACATTACATCGCAAGGACTGAACTCTCGCGCACATATGCCCAAAGAAATCAATACAATGGCGACTAAAGCTGTCAAGTGTCAAGACCAACGTAGAACTGGAACCGACTTATTTTTCATAATTATATTTTTGATAGTTTTGCAATTAATTCAAAATACCCGTTTATTTCTGTATACATTCTGTAAATCTTTTTATGCAGGTAAAGAGTGCCAAGTTCAATAAATCCCCCAGAAAGTGTGGGTCAATTACATCATTTTTGCCAACCGCTCATTAATCTCAATACAATAGAATACCAATTTATCATGATATTGCATATTGTAAGATTACAAAATCAAACTGGTCCATGGGGCCTGTCCCCTGCGGCTTCAATTTTGACATAGGCCTATGGCTATGCAGCTAGAGTATAGCTCTACTACACTACAGCATGTACAAAGTACAATACACAGTCCTCCAGCCCAGCGCTAAACATTAATTACAAAATCACAACATATATCAAATGACATACTTTCCCTCCAAGCAATCATAGATAACAATAGAGTCATCTTCACTGCTCGAGATCATTGTCTCTCCATTGTGCGAGAAGTCAATGCTGTTTATACGCTCAGTGTTCTGGTCCTTGAACAATTTTGCCACACGAAAGCTCCGCATCACCGAGTCGGAAAGCTTCATTTTGTTCACCCTTGCGGTCGGTCTTGATGAGAAAAACACTGTCCAAATATTCCTGCTGTTGTTTGCTACCGTTCACGAGGGGAAAAGTTTAAACTTCTGCCTCATATTCCGTGGGAAGAATTATTTCAAAAAATGCTATTTACTTCTTTCACCGGCCATCGTTGACGCACACGAAGCCATTCATAATGCAAGACACTAATTAAATTTTCAGTTAGATGTGGATGGGATGGATGGTGCATACAAAATGAACACATGGTGTCATGTCGCCCCATAGTAATTTATATATGTGAGTCGCCCCCGTCACGAAGACGCCAAATAGAAAGGGCGCCCTCATACGGCCAAAACCATAACATCACGTTCCAAAAAGTGCCTAAAGTTAACCGATTGAACCTTGTAGCTTGTATTGTATATGTAGTAACCAACGATAAACAAAGAAACAAGAAAAAAACGTGTACAAACTCGAGCTTTGTTTCCAAAAGAAATTGCAGTGTATTTATATGAAACCAAGTCATCTTAATACAAACCACATAAAGTAAAGAACATAATAGATTGAAATGTTATCACAATTTTTACATTTATGTACAAATCCACAAAGTATGCCCTGCACAATGCACTACACAAACCTGCAAAAATGTCACTAATATTATAATATACTGTTGTGATAAATAAATTAAGCACTAGTTTGATGATGCACTTTGCGATTGTGTTCTTGAAAAGTTCATACACTACCAATAGTGGTTTCAATACCCACTCATTCGCTGTTTGAATTTTATTTTGTGTGGCTATTAAACATTCTTATGGGGAAGTAGGCTAATACGAACAAGGGGAAAACAAATTGATCACACAATGGGGAGAAAATAAATAGTTACAACAAAGTTGACATTGATCACAAAGAATGGTTCAATCAGAATCATTTGAGAAACATTTTAAATAAAACTGTATTAAGTCGAAAAGGAAACTTGTCGTCTAAAACAAAAAACCCAGTTGACTTTTTGTTAAAACTCTTAACAAATTCTTGTTGAGATTGATCTAGTGTTGAGATCGAGCTTTTGAAAAGTCTCATAAACAGACGGGAGACACGATTCCCATGGAATAAAAATTGACCCAAAATGTTGTATTCTTTGGATAAATGTTGAAATTTTTACTGACAATTGTGGGCTTGGTTATATGTAAAGAATGAATCTACTGAGCTCAAATACTGGGGACCTTGTGGCAATAACTATGAATTACAATTAATAAGCGCTTTACCAGCTTCCCCCTTCAAACGAACAAAAACAAGATTGATTGACAACCTTTTAACAGTTTTGGAAGAATGGAGTGGTTTTGTTTGCTTATTTTTTAAATTAATTGATTGATTTATTGATTTAATTGCCTTCATGTGCCTTTGATATTCCTTTGAAAAAGCCCGTCGATCAACCCACTTCCGTGGATAATTGGGAGGATGGAGTGATTTTGTTCACTTACTTGTTATTTAATTGCCTTCAGTTTTCATGAAAAAAAAAAATGAAAACAAATTGCAAGCACCCTTGCATGCCTGCGGCTCGAACACGTTGTAGCCGCGTCCTTCACAATTCAGCTTCTCAAGGATGGTATAGCCTCCCAAATTATTATGATCTATTTGGTATGAACCTGTCATGACATGTCAAAACAATATATAATTTTTGTTCACTATGTCGATGGAATTAAACAATATTTAAACAGTAAATAAATAACAAGAAAAATAAAAAAGTGTAATCAGCGGTAGACGAAGGTAGTAGTTTCAACAAAGTAATGATAAACATACATAAATGCAATTGTAATGAATTGGAATAAATACAAAAACTGTAAAGTAATTTTTCATTTTGTTTATACTTACAGGGCCAGCATCAGTATTGTTCACTGCTTGTTCAGTTATGAACTTTGTTAGCACAGTTTGAAACAATTGTTTTTACTAAAAATAGGGTTACAGCCAAAATACCATCCACATGTACCATATAGTGTGACTGGTATCCTGCTTATTTTGGCTTAGCAGAAATTTTAGCAATATAATTTGCTTGAGCAGCCTTATGACATTGGGCCCAGGTCTTCAACAAATACACCAAACTATAACCCTTAAATTTTTGTATGTTCAAAAAGGGTGATCTAATTTTTTTAAATAGCAAAGGTAGAATTATCTCAACTTTTGTACACCATTGGTTTGCCATGCATGACAATTTAACAATTAATTCAAACACATTCTTCTCAGCCAATCAGGATGATGGCTAGTGCTGGTACCAACTTTCTACCAAGTAAACTTCCGCAATGAAATGTCACAATTCAAATTTTCATTTATTAATTAACCAGTCTTACACACTTTCGGTCATGAAACATAATTACAATAGATGTTCCCGTTTTTGAAGAACCAGATATATGATTAAGATTTTGATAAATAAATAAAATTCTTCTGAAAAAAAAAGACACAAATAGAGTTTTAGGTAGACCGTGACTTAACAAGGAGACATTATACATTAAGGAAAGTTACAAAAGTTAAAGATTCTTTCTTTTTTAATGAAATATGAAATATGAAATAAATGTTTTTACCAATTCATTTGATAGAGACAAGCGAGGGGGTAAAATGTAACCGTTAAGTTTGACTCTCTTTTTTCACGCTGTGTATTGTTCATAAATGTGAAGATTTATTAACAAAATTAAATATTTAGATAGAAGTTGATTATTTGCCGTAAACAAAACTGATGTTATTTTCTCACTGTATTACACTACAGTAAATACTGAATATTTATTGAGTAAATTTATTGACAAGGATAAACAAAACTGCTCATTATGCCATCACCGATTACGCAACAACACAGGTCATGGTTAGCACTGTACTGTATAATAGTTATGGGCTTGCATGGCCCAACTGCACAAAGCTGTTTTGCAGAAAACAAAAACCCTTGCTTAAAAAATGTATTTGCTAAGCATACATAAGCAGAGTACCAGTCACAAGCAATAAACATTACATAACATTTTGGATGGTAAACTGGTTTTGCTAAGCAAGATTTTGTTTTCATGCTTAGCAAGTTTTGTGCTCAACAGCTTTATGACATTGGGTTCTGCTTGTAACGACCGTGAATTCACCCCACAACCAAGTTTCAGCTTGATACCTCACAACCCATATCAATGGTAGTTACACATAATGTACCAAAAAGCCATTTGCGAGTTAAATTTGAATGTCTGGTACAATGACTTAGTTAGTTACAAGTTACTGCTTAACTTTGATTTCATCAGACTATAGAGGCACAACGTCACATGGTTCAGGGCAAGCTTTAGAGCAAATGGGCAAAGCCTGGTACCATTGTGCTATATACATTCATTCAGAATTGTGTATGGATGTTTGCCATGTAACTATGCAAAAGCTTGTCCTGCCCGAACAACGTGACATAGCAACTGTCAATATAGTCCGAGAAATCCAAATTTAAGCGGTAACTTGTGACTAAGCAAGTCATCGGACCAGACATTATTCAAATCTAACTAACAAATGGAATATTAGAGATCTATGTGCTGTGCATTGTTGTATACCGTTTGCAATCAACACGTTACACAAAGCATACAAATCGGTTAACTTGTACCATAAATGGTTACCTCCGTGGCATTATAAAGGGGGTAGTGTACAATAAAATGGGAGACATGGAGATGCTCTGCGAGAGCAGACAAAAAGTGATCTATTCTTGCCACTCTATACAAAACACACACAATTTTGAGAAAATCGTGGCCTTGCTCTTTGAACAAATATATTTACTTATAAAGTTTGCTGCTGCCAAGCATCTCGAGAGTCTACAATGATGGACAAAGTTAATAAAAAATAATACAACACTATGAGACAATTGCACCTATTATTCAAGTACAGTAAGTTATTCAAGCAGAGGAAATCATTAACTCTAAGGTTCTTAGGATTTAATTATACTGCAAGATAACATGTACGCATTAAAAGATCCTCATTCAGTTATCACCAATTCAGCAAAAACGTGGTATAGTAATGAATTGTACACCTGTGCTGTACTAATGCTATTAATCAATAGAGCATTTACAGTTAATTTATATATGTACAGTCATGACACGAACTGCGCAAGACTTGTTCATGAACTGGACGTTTCTGATTATGAAATTTAAAGTAAAAAAATGGCTCTATTTTACCCTAGGCTACATTGCTACTTCGATGTCTCCTTCATCAAAACTACATGTCGACTTTACACGTAAGTGTATGTGACACCATTGACACGCGCAACCATATTGCACACATGCAACTGCAGTTTGTCAAAAAAAGAGGAAAAGTGTCAGGCCAAGCAAGAACGAGGAAATCCGCTGAAAAGTTTCAAGCCTGATTCTGGTAATCCCCTGCGCATACGGGATTTGCACTATTAGCAACCAGGGCTAGTCAACAGGTCATCTGACCAGTCCGTGTGGGTAGTTTGTGTGCAATATTTTCATTGTAAAATTCAGAGGAAGGTTGCGAATTTCCGATTGTCCCAATAGCCTACCCAAGAAGCAAGTTTGACCATAGACTGCAGTACTCTTGACTTACTAACTAAATTGGCAGTTGATTTGTCCACTAGCTGTAAACAATTATCCAATTATTTAGCAATATTGGTTGGTGTGCTCACACTTTTGTTTAACAATGATATATATTTTTGGGGGTTGATTTTTGTAGAGGCAGAACTCTTTCAATCAGGTAGAGGTCCAAAGCCATCCATTCAGCTATTATCATGAAGTAGTAATAACCCAAGTATAATTACAGGCCAAACAATGGACATGTTCATTCTTATGCAAATCTGGATGAGAACACTCTCTCCTATTTTTAAGGTGGGAATTTTTTTTTCAATTTTTTGTAAACCTTGGCAATAATGTTTTGGCATATTTTTGTTCCTTCAATTATACATGTTTGTGATGGGCTCTCATGACGCAAAAGCATAGATGACAATTCTTTTACAAAACAGAATTTTTGAGTACAAGAATAGCTTTCCAGCATTTCCCCCTTAATAAATGGAGACACACCGATATCACCAAAATATACTGCACCTTCCAATTTGTTCCTACATTGTTCTCCGCCTTAATAATGCTATCATGAAAATAACGATTGGAACCACAGCTCCCACTTTGCCAGAAAAGTGCACATATTTATTAATTAAATTGTTAATCTGTGGATCATTATATAGTTTTTTGTACTTTTTTGCATATTACACGTTAATGTGGCAATAAAGTTTAGTTAAGAGTGACCGACTGACTGCATAACTTTTTTTTAGCTTCAAACAAGCTTACAGTTAATACAACATCACAATGGTTTGTTAATTTGTTATTAATAATCATCTTGGCAAAGAACTTGCCTGATTTGAGTATAACGGATATACACACTAAGACAGAGGCAAATATGCATAATTAAAAAATGTTTTACGGATGGTGAAAGTACTTTCTTAATGATACAATTTCTACTCGTCATGAAAATATGGACATCTTTTTGACATTTTTGCAAAAGAGTTTACTTGGCGAATTGAACTTTATCCCAAAATGTTTTTACCATGCAAGTGTATGTGAGTCACACGGGGAAAATAAGCTTGTCCCTTTCTGTGTACTGTTTATCAGCATTTTAATGCCAAAGGGATACATGGGAGATCCAACATGCTTCTGTTGTCTCATAACTGGGCCCAATTCCATAGAGCTGCTTAAGCAGAAAATACTGCTTAACAGAAATGAGCAGGATACCAGTGACAAATTGTATATGTGACATGGGTAGTTTAGCTGGTAACCTTATTCTGGTAAGCGAAAAAAAATTGCGCTTAGCTATGAAATTGGGCCCTGGTCGTCTCTTGATTCTGCCGCCGATTTCACAAAACAAGTTGTGCACCGCTAACTCGAGAGATCTTGCACCAGTGGACTCACGCAGTTTTTCGTGAAATCGGCTGCAGGAACGTTCAAGAATTGTACCCAACATCCCTTCCGCAGATGACTTTTAGTGAGGGCAAGAAACAGATACTTTCGTAACCAGGGCCCAATTTCATAGAGCTGCTTCAGCAGACAATTTTGCTACAAAATTTGTGCGTAGCAAAAATTTGCCGGGTACCAGTCAGAAATGGTGCATGTGACATAATATCTTGGTAACCTTAGTCTGGTAAGCATAAATTTGTTGTGCTTAGCTACTTTTTGTGCTTAAACAGCTCTATGAAATTGGGCCCAGACTATTTCGGTCAGATAGACTACAGCACTGATTCAAGTCGGGAGCCAGACCGTTTTCAATTGTAGATTCACTTCGTTGGCTTGGATGAGCACGGGAGAAAACAGAAGTGGTTGCGTCATGACAAAGGCCTATGCACCATTCCAAATACAGTCATTACCAACTGCTGTGCCAGTTCAGAGGTCGTCATCCTAAGATGCTTTGCCTTATGACTTTGTTTTGTCCTATAGATAGCTCCCACTTGACGTCACACAGTGTAAAGTCGGCCGTCGTTACCGGCAATGATAGTAATTTATTACGCGAAAACGTTGCCTTATGTGTAAATACTGCATGCAGCATGTAGGAGTTCAATCAAATTCTTTGTATGGGTGGTCACTGTCAGTGAACTACTTGGCTGTGTAGAAAAATGAAACGCTTGATGCAGCTCAAAGCCAAAACCTAAGTTGCCCCTAAAGATGGTGTACATCAGGAACTATCTATACCAGTGTATGAGAAGCGCTGTATACACGGTGTTCTCAGAGTCCAGCGAACAAGTTTCCACAGGCGCCTTGGGAGAGATTCAAACTTAAAGCCTTCTACAGACTAATGAGTTCCAATAATATGACAAGCAGTGCTTACCTGGAAGCACCTACTTGTATCATACCAAATGAGGGAGATAGGCTCGCAACTTGATGCATCTGCAAGGGGTCTGTACTTGTAGTTTATCATACTCCAGCTTCAAATAATATATCAACCTAAAGGCTTTAACCCTAACAACAAAATCCTCTCAACAGTGTCTGTAAACAATTATACTAGAGAATTCATTCAAGTCCTACGACAGAATCACACGGTTTTTGTTGTTGTTGTTGTTAGGAACCAGCTTTTTAGTTGGTATCCATCTCGTCCCCATCCTCAGACAAGTCACCGCTGGACGATTGTTGACCGTTTGTCAGCGCGCCGTTGCTGAGTTCAGCGTCGTCCTCCGGGTCAACCTGGGAGACGGAGGCTGGGATGCCCGACCGGTCCGATGAATCCTGACAGTCTTTACGGATGTAGAATAGAACATAGGCTCCCTTTGTCTAGGGAGAAATTGGAAAGGAGTTAATCTCTGTCTGAGTCTTTTTATCTTCTTTTTCATTCATCTAATTTTCTTTCCAGGGTTCTCCCCAGGTTTTTTAAAAAATGTGGGGCATTCTGGGCACAATTTTTGGATAGTTTGGCCAAAGCGCGCTGAATTGAAACAAGGTCTTTGGAATATTTTCTACTGGGTGTTTTTCTTGGTTTTCAAAGCCTTACTGTGCAATTTGGAGCATTCTATATGGTTTTCTTTTCATGTTTTTTGTAAAACTACTGATACTAGCTTGTGCATGGGGAGGACTCTGCTTTCATGTATACAATTTTCAATAATGAAAAGAGAAGTACAACTATTAACCCTCCTGGGGGCTGATTTCACAAAGCACTAAAACTCATCTTAAGTTGAGTTGTCAGTATTAACCATAGTGATTTCTATTGTGACATCACACTTTGCTTAGCAATTAAGAGTGATTAGCAGTTAAGATTAATCTTAGCTCTTTGTGCAATCGAGCCAAGGTCTTGGTATCATTTTCCAGTGAGTTTACAATCATTTGAAACCACTCAACTGCATGGGTTATGAATGGTGGCACAATTGTGCACAGAAAAACTGTGTACATGTATGTGCTGTGTGGATGTATTCACCACATGATATCATATTGCAGGCTGATATACTTAGGGGCCATGTCACACGAGGCAATTTACAGGCAACCAGCTCCAGGCAATCTCCAAGAAGAAAAAACATTCACATGTTCATTTCCACATAAATGTCTTGGCGACAGTAAGATAGTACTAGAAAAATGTCTGCTGTACTACCGAAGTGTTCTTTTTACATGCGGTGCAGATGGTTGCCTCCAAGTTGCCTGTAAAAATTGCCTCATGTGACAAGGCCATAATATACCATTCAAAACCACAGTGAATAATATTAAATGGTCAGTAGGAGGGTTGACTTTGCACTGTCTTGATACATTGACCACATAATATTATACTGCAGGCTGATATTCCTTTAATACCATTCAAAACCCCAGTGGACGATATTGATTGGTCAGACAGTACAAGGGTTATTAAAGAAACATTATAGTAACATCGACACACAAATAGAAACGTTCATGTTGACAATGGGATGAACTTCTTTGATCCGCTTCTTTGAACCATTTGTGAATGGACAGATGGTGGAATGTTAGGCCAGATCCGAATTGACGGCTATGGCTACGGCTACAGCTACGACTGTTGCCGAGGGTTTTTGCTAAGGACGTCCTATACTTCCAACGCATGATGCAGCGGCGATCCAGCCGTAGCTGTAGCCATAGCCACCAATTCGGACACGGCCTTATTCTAAGAGAAATCCAGTAAGCTGGCCTCTTACCACGACGGAGTCAGCATCAACCTTGGACACAGAACTATCATCAAAGTTGTACCACTGTTTTGTCTTCACGTTCTTTGCATATGAGAAATCTGTAACAGCAGAATTAATCAGGATTAGTTTGTTTTCAATTTCTTTTGTTTATAAGAGATCGCCTAACATCACAAGGCTGGACGGCCACTTCAAGGTGAGGGCTACACTTAACTGATTTGGGTTATCGACCCAAATCAACTGCCACCAGGGGCACGTTGCCACCTACTCCTGGGGCTGAAACAGGGTTACCCCCTTCACAGTCTGTAAGGATGTAGGCATGGGTATCATCCACTAGGAGCTTGGCTGGTAGAGCAGAATGCACTTCCTTCCCAACTTTGTTAAGAAGCAATTATGTTTAAGTGCCTTGCTCAAGGGCACAAATGTCATGAACGGGCATCAAACCTACACTCTGCTGCTGACAACACCAGAGCTTGGGAGCAGTGAACTAGACCGCTCGACCACGAAACGCCTTGAGGTCAAGACTAAGGTCTGTCCTAAATAACTTACTATTACCAAGATACTTACAATGACCACCTCCTAGGCCTCCGTAGTGGTTAACAACAGCTCCCAAATCAAACTGGTACGGTCCATCATTTGGATTAATTACATACTGTGCCATGTCTAGATCCCTGTTATTAAACAAATCAAACAACCAATAAATCACCGTTTGGTAACCTTTTGAATCATTCACTCAACTGTCAAAATGATCAAACAAATTAACTCATATTTTAATTTAGGGTTCAACTTTCAGACAAGCGACTTTGATTTTGTAAAAAAAGAAAAGAAAAGAAAAGAAAACAAAACAAAACTATATACACAAAAAAGAGATACGCATGTTAACTACAGCAAAGGAACGAATCTGAAACTGTGCTGTCGCATTCATGTTTGTGCACAAATATGTAGTAGTGAACATATGTGATGCGATCAAGCTAAACGAGTCGTTTGTCTGAAATATCAATATGGAGAAACCAGCTTTGTCGGAAATATCAATATGGAGAAACAAGCCAAAACCGGCCAACAGGGGTAACATTTTCAAAAACAAAATGTTTGTAAATTTAAATGCCAAAATATATCTATTTTATATTGGCAACTTTTCCCAGATAAATAACATAACATACAAAAGGGGTTAAAATTAGCATTGAAAGAAAATGTGCCAATGTAGTTTCAATAAACAACTCGACTTTAACCAACCTTTTCTAAGTTTCATTCTTTCGCATCTTTTAGTGTTTCTACTTTCACAACTTTTGAACCAAAGGTGGTATGAACCTTGGGTTTTAACAATATTAAAGCATTGATTATGTTCTTTTTAAATGTATAAAAAATGAAAAATGACCTGGGTCGACAACCGACTCATTTTGCTTGATCGCATCACATATGTACATGTGTTTACCTCTATATTTTGTATGTAGCTATCATATATATATTGGCAATTTAGAGCTGTATATATTGACTAGAGTGCTAACTCTTGACTTTCACATGCACAACAATTTTTAAGCCTCCTAGACTAAGACATGTTTTGAGGCTTCTGCGTGACAGAGGAACAAATTTATTTTCCATAGAACTAAATACATTTGCGTTGAAAATGACAATTGAACATATTCGGGTTTGCGTTACGTACGTAAAAGTACGCACATACCAGAGTTGCTAACATTTGCATCTTGCAATCAGGGAGATTTAGTACAACAATCGGGGAGATATTTAGAATTACATTCAACATAATAGGGACCAAAGTTTCCATAATCAGGGAGATTTTCAAATTTGTTCATCTGACCATGGAAAGATGGGTTTATTTTCAGGGAACTTTCAGCTGAATCGGGGAGAGTTGGCAGCTCTGGCATGGTGGTGATTGATCAATGTAAAGATTCTATAATGCACAACAAAGAATAAAACCACTGATATACAAAGCCAGACGCAATTTCAAGCTTATATGTAGGTTTGTGCACAAACATGGATGTGCCATCACAGCTTCCAAAACACACAGCAAGTTTAGCACAACCCTCTATGTTTTGTACATGTAGTGATTCACTTACTCAAGAGGGAAATTGACGACTGTGTCCAGCTTGTCCCGCCAGAACCGTGTATATGAGAAACGTTTTAGATGGACTACAAGGATCTTGGGTAATCTCCACAAGTCAAACTTTTTAGTAGCCTCTTGATGTTTTTTACATTGAGGACAGTACCTGGAAGAGATAAAAAGGAAATTAGTAAGACTTTATTTGATAAATGACTCTTTTATCCTAATGAGATGATCTTTTGATGATCTTTTAGTCGGCAAAGGTATTTATTGAAAACATAATTGACCCTAGCCCTCCCGAATTCTCCTAACTCATCTTCATGAAGTTGGAGGATTGCAGAAGATTTACTGGGCCAAGCTACCACTCTTTGGTCCAATCATGTTGGTGTGAAGTGACCTTAAAGGGATTGTATACGTTTGGTAATTGGAACCCACTGTTTGTTTCAATCCTACATAGTTGTAGATATACACCATAAAACAAACCTGTGAAAATTTCATTTCAAAAGGTTGTAGCGTTTTTGAGATATTGCAGAAAATCTGGAGTGGTTATGTCCACGCAGGAAGAATAACCTGCAATTGGAATACACACTCTGAGAACGTTACTGCAGTAACGCTTCTCAGATTCAAATATTTGGGGATAAAAAGTGATATCTTTTTTCCATAACCGCAGTACTTCAAAGTAAAAAGTTTCAAAAAATGCATTACACTATCCAAAGCTGCTGCACTTCTTACCATGTAAGTTTGTATTGCCATTACTTTTCAGAGTCATTACCAAACGTATACAGAATGAAGCACAGAATTCCATTGTAAAATAGCACCATGACATTCACCCCTGTCACGACACCTACAACCTAAATATATTTACTTACCAGGAGTCCTCTCTTTCCAGCGTTTCTTCAGTGATGAAAAGGTTTATACAATCACTCAGGTCAATCTGTTGCCTTCTCGATGTACTTTGGTAGTTCATACTTTCATGGATGTCATATGCCTACAATGTTAGCACGGGGACCAAAGAACACACTCCATAAATTTACGTTGCGTGCAACAAACTCTCTCCATCATATCAGGTACTCAAAGCAAGAGTTAGTAATCTGGGCCCAATTTCATAAAGCATGTAAGCATAGACACTTACTAAGCACGGAAATATATTGCTTAGCAGAAATAGGTTACCAGCAAGTTTACATTGCTGCGACTGGTACCCCACTCAATTCTTGCTTAGCAAATATCTTTGCTAAGATCTGCTAAACAGCTTTATTAAATTGGGCCCTGGTAAATATTGTTTTAAATAACACTGGGTGTGGGAAGGATCTAAGCTTGAAGATCAATGGTCTTACCTCAGACTCTTCATCACTGTAGAACTTATCTTTAGCTTTAGGATACCAGTCTAAGGCAACATAGGAGCGGTCTGCAATAAGGGTAAAAAGTCTATTAGTAATAATAAAAATAATAGGCATTTATTAGTTGCTTTTAACCTCACCGTTTCAAAGCGTTTTAAACTATTACTACCCCTGTCATTTTAGCTTTAGCATTCTTGAAACCATCTCAACTCCTTTGGAGTATGCAGCACCGGCAGCCAAATGGGAACACAGGTTGCTACTTATTCACATCAACAGTGACGAGAAGCAATTACAATTTGGAACCAAAGTTTTGTTGCAGCCGAGACTAAGTGCATCGAATTGTTGGCTTCAATATACTTCAATACACTATACTTAGTTCACATTGTCCTAAGTGAAAATTCCTTGCTAACTCACAACTAACATTGACTTATCTGCCTCTGTGAGGACTGAATTGTTGATACAGTGAGCAGTATAGTTACAACATTTTCTGTGATCAAGGCTCACCACGCTTAATCATTCCTGAAAACTAACCTTTTCATGTATTAATTTTTATTAATTCTGGTTGAAATTCAGTTTTAAATGTGGGAGGAAAACCCCAGAGAAATACTCCAGGAAAAACCCACGCAGTCAGGTAGGGACTGAAAACCCAGTCCACATAGTGCCCCGGTGGGATTCGAACCGGGGTCCTAGAGGTGGAAGTCGAGGAAAGATACCACTACACCAACCCTACCGCCCAACCTTTAAACAAAAATTTAAATAAATGAGGGGAGAGTCATTGCAAACAAAAAAGGTCTGAAACTACATGTTCGGCCCAAATTTTAGAAGGAAAGTTGAAATTATAACATTTCTACATTTTTATAAACTTTCAAATTTTCATTATTTCAAGGAGTTTCTGGAAACAGCATCTTCAGTGCTAGAGATGTAGATCAAAAAAACATAATTTGTTTATATCTGAAGAAACTAACAGCTGCTTTTTTGCAAGGCAGACACAGGAAAAGTCTGAAGTCTTAGATTTCTTTCCTCCCTGAATAACGAAGTAAAGCGAGCACCTACTTGTAAATTTGATAGGGTTGCCGTCATCTTTGAGTTTGGCTAGCACTGCACTACCATAGGAGTTAACCAGCGTCATACCAAACAACGTTGACACCTTCTTTTCCTCTTTCTTCTCGTTGTCAAGGTTCCCGCAGCTGCCGTTCTCTTCGGCGCCGTTGTTCTCCTGAGAGTCAGAATCAGAGTCCATGTCCGTTTCTGGATGGACAGATCAAAATGTTTTGTTAAGACTCAAGGCAGATTCTTGACGCTATTGGTAATCAGCATCAGATAAAATATGTTTTTTGGTTTTTTTGAAAAGTCATCCCAATGAAGTTTTAAAACAATATGTAAATAAAAATAATTCAAAGCACAGATCCTTGTCACAAGAGGCAAATATTTACAGGCAGCTTTGAGACAATTAAAGTGAAAATTAATAAATAACGTTCTTTCATCTTGGATTTTGCAGAGAATTGAGTGCCTTTAAATTACTTGTAAAGCACTAATATGACCTTGATAATTAGCCAATTTTCAGATTGAAAGTTGTCAAATTATTTTTCTCTCCATAATTTTTCCAATCCTACAACTTTATCTTTACTTATTCAAAGATTACAACAATTCACACCGAAATATTTGATTGGTGGAACACATGTCACACATAGTGTTAGCCAGAGGGGGTGTCTGGGTGTCTTTTGGACACCCTGTTTTAAATTTGGACACCCTGTTTGATGTGTGTGAGTTAAATATAACAAATACTGAATGCATTTTGTTCGTGCATTGTCGCAGAATGTAATCACTCCGTTAAAATTTGGCTTTTCAATTTCACTCGGCTTTGCCTCTTTAAATGGAATAGTCCAGATTTCACCCCGTGAATATAATCCGCAACAATGCACACAAATGCATCCAATATTTATGTAACATTTGTTCGTTAGAATGCAAAGTTTTCTACACAAGTTTGCTGTAACTTAAAAATTAAGGTTATTTTGATATTTACCTCCATTTTCTATGATTTCGTTGCCCTCATTGTCATCCTTAGTCCAGTTTTCGTTTTCAGGTATACTAACGTATCTCCTTCAAAGGTAAATAACATGTATTGTGTTAAATTAGTCTGAGAGCACACAGACATACTTACATGGGATCAGACCATACCTCCATAATCAGAATCCAACAGTTTGGGTGTTGATTTTTCCATATGGTGTTGGATTTTTTTAATGAGGAAGGATCTTAGCGAGTCTAGGGAGTTAGGGTTAAGGAAGCTTTTGAGCACTTTGGTTTCGATACCAAAAAGTCAAGTTTTTATCTCACAACTTTTTGTCACATCTAATTTCAAAGGACTGAACCATCAATTCTGAATCTGAATTGACTTTAGATTTTTAAGTGGGGCAGACTATCAATTGCATGTATGAAATTTCCCCCAAATAAACAACTTTATGACACCATAATTAAATTTTCTTGCAGAGCCCAAACTGTTAACAGTAACACAAATTTTTAGTTAACTAAAAAAATCCCCACAAAATCCACATATATAGATTTGAGAAGTTTGAACAATTGGTAACTTACGACATCTTGTTGAGAATGAGTCGGTAGAGCTCTTGAAATGCTATATTCTTGCGAGGGACTGGTACCAGCATAGGTTGACCAAACAGGTTGTAACTATTTTGACTGTAGCTGTACGTTGAATTCTTTGAGCTGCAGAAAGACAACATGGTGCAAGAGAAAAGATATCAGTTGTGTTTCTCTTTTGAATCTTTAGTCAGGGTTCTCCCAAGGATTTTTCAACACTGTGGGGCATTCTGGACCCACATTTTGGAAGTTTGGCCTAAGCACGTTGAATTAAAACAAGTTCCTCTGAATGGTTTTTCTCTCTCTCTAGTAGACATCTATTTGCCCATGGTCTCCTACTCAAATTGTACCCCGCTGGAATCACTGGTACCGCTCTCACCACAGCCCGTCTTTCCAGTGCTGCTGCTATGAGTTCAGTGGTGTCACAACCTGACAATTTTCGGATGTTGTCTACCCAGTGCATCTTTGGTCGGCCCATGGAATGATGGCATCCCTCTGGCATCCCTTCCACAACGTTTTTTACTTGACGTTTATCTTTAGTTTTAAAACCCCAAAATAATAATTTAAGAGTTATTGTTAATAAAAAAGAAAATTTTCAGCACCCTTACATTGTACTAAATTCTCCTGTGTCATCACTATTGACTCCTTGCAGGACGCGCAGACACTTACATGCGCCTATCCTGTCCCCCATTTCGGGGGTCAAAATGTACAAAAAGGAATTGACCCTCAAAACAGTGGAAATGGTATAAGTCCATTTTACGGAGGTGCGTTCCGCATCTGCAAGAGGTCACAGGGTTTTACCCAGGGTTTTTTCAAAACTGTGGGGCATTCTGGACCCAAATTTTGGAAGTTTGGCTGATTATTATTATGTATTAGCACGCAAAAAACGCGTACGGCTTGATACGCTAGCTTGTGCATGGGGAGAACACTCGGCCATTACTTACCTTTTTTCTCTGAGGTATACAGGCAGTATGACGTACTCAGGATCATCCGCTACATTGACAGGAACTTCATAACTGCAACAAAGTAGACACTCTTCATTTACACATAACCCAGTAATACAATGTATACTATAGTGAGCTTGTTATTTTGTTGTGCCCCACACTTCCCCCCAGTCTCACAACATGTGCCCCATCCTAATTAGTCCAATGCCACCCAGACACCAGTGGCTATAGACTGGCTATCTGGGAATTGATAAATTCATGAGTTCTTTAATGACCTCCCGACCGCCCTCATCTTCACTGACCATGTGACACTGACCCTTTCCTGACCAATATATAAAAGTCTTATTTTCCATTCTCAGTCTTTTCGATTCTCTGTTCTGTTTAGCCCAGTGTAACATTGTACACTGTAGCCAGATCCAGTCAATTCTACTCTTGCTTTCTAATCACTGTACTTCCACTCTATATCTTTGTATAGCCGTACATACAGTTATCAATAAACTATTCTGTATGTTATAGACCAAAGAGGAGATTCTACACTTGAGTTTTAATTGTTTCAGCTTTTATGTGATGCATCTGTTTTATGTGTTACACTATGATTTGCAAGGGTGACAGTCATTTCTGATAAAAAAGTCTGACACGGGGATCCAGGGCCCAAATTCATAGAGCTGCTAAGCACAACAATTTGCTTAGCATGAAATTTCTTCCTTGATAAAAACAGGATTACCAACCAAATTTCCACGTGATTTTCAGGATAAGCAAACAACAGCTGAATACCAGTAAACAAGCAATATGCAACACATGGAAATTTGGATGGTAATCCTGTTTTTATCAAGGAAGAAATTTCATGCTAAGCAAATTTTTGTGCTTAGCAGCTCTATGAAATTGGGCCCAGATCTTAGGAGGTACATTGAAATGCTGGCAATTCCACCTTTTACTTTATTTGGAAAAAATACAATTCTTTGTTTACTTGGCAGACTTTAAAAAGGCTGTATTCAGATAAATGTCTAAGATTTGGAGCAGGAAAAACAGGGATCCAGAAATACCGTCAAGAATTGTTGCAGATTAATTTTTATTAAAAACAAACAATCCTAAAGATCAGAGATTGCCGATTTTGGATTGCCCAGGTGCAAGATAAAATACAGTCAATCACTTAAAGGGACACGTTGCCTTAGGCGTTTGTAACTGCTTGTATAAAATGTACTATGGTTAGAAAGATGTTTCAAAAGTAGAATACAATGATCCACAAAAATATGCCTCGAAATTGCGTGGTTTTCCTTTAACATCGTGAACTAACACGGCACGCCATTTTGTAGACTTTTTAATGGTTTTATAAGGTACTGCAGCACATTCGGCAGCCACTGCCAGAAACACCACTGCAAACCCCTACTCTTAGCAATAAGTGTATCTGTCAGGGAAAACAATTGTTGAAAGTCAATCTAAGGTGAGCTTTCAAACACCACTGCTGAATGAATCAGGGATAGAGCTACTTTAGCACAAAATTAAAAGTAGCTAAGTACAACAAAATTGTGCTTACAAGACTAAGGTTACCAGCCAAAATACCATGTCACATGTACAATTTATGACTGGTATCCTGCTCATATACGCTAAGCAGCAAATTGTAGAGCAATATTTTTTGCTTAAGCAGCTCTATGAAATTGGCCCCTGGCTAAATGAAGGAACTCAGAGCAACCAAGATTGAGAAGGGAAAAATACTCACACATAAATATCATCTTTATCTGTAATATTCTTGATGCGATCATTGGGTGGAAATACTATGTGGAAACGGTGGTTGTATACATCAGTAACTACCATCTACAAGGAAATAACAAAGAGTGGAAATTAATCAAAATCAAGACATAAATGCACAGGAAGGGAATCTATAGTGTAAATGAAGAACTAATGTCTCCTATAAAGACTCTGACGACACCAGAAAATGACATACTGGGGCGTGTCGTGGCTGAGCGGTCTAGTGAACTGGATTCAAGCTCTCTGGTGTTTCTGATCAGCAGAGTGTTGGTTCAAGTCCCGGTCTAGACACTTGTGTCCTTAAAGAAAGACAAATAACCGTTATTGCTTCGTCCTTTGAATGGGATGTAAAGCCGCAAGTCTTATTGTGTAATTCTCATACAGGGTCTGCCCTTAACTTGTTTAGTGACGCGCCAGCAGGCCCTTTTAGCTTGTCATTTTACTAGTCTGTCAGCTTTTTCACTAGTCAATCTTTCAAATGAAATAGGGATGCTTTTCAAAACTGAACTAGTCAGCCGGACCACTTGGAGAGAGTTCCGACTGTCCTCAGGTGTTTTAACTGGTATTTGGCTGTCGGACCACTGTTAAGGGAGAACACTGTCAAATTAAAAGACATTGTCTAAAGGGTGTAACAGTGGCTTTACCTTGTCTGGCGAGATCTTTGTAACTTTTGACACGGCTTTGCAGATGTCGTACACCATACCCAACTTGGGAACGACAACCTTCATCTAAAATATAAAACAAAAGACAAACAGAGCAGGGTTGAGATCAAGTACAGTCTTGACATTTCGAACAGTGTACACAAAATTCAGGAGAAATGACTTCCCTCACATGGTTGTTAGCTGGTCAGTCAGTAAACAGGTCAGTCAGTAAGTCAGGTATGTCAGTCGGTCAGGTCAGTCAGCAGGTGAGGTTGGTCAGTCAGTCAGGTGTGTCTGTTGGTCAGGTCAGTTGACCGGTCAGTCAGTCAGTCATGTATGTCAGTCAGTCAGGTGAGGTCAGTCGCTCAGGTCAGTCAGCTGGTCATGTCGGTCAGTCAGTCAGTCAGTCAGGTATGTCAATCGTTCAGGTCAGTCAGTCGGTCAGGTATGTCAGTGAGTCAGGTTTGTCAGTCGATCAGGTCAGCCAATCAGTCAGGTCAGTCGGTCGGTCAGTCAGTAAGTCAGGTATGTCAGTCGGTCAGATCAGCCAGTTGGTCAGGTCGGTCAGTCAGTCAGGTATGTCAGTCAGGTAAGTCAGTCAGTCAGGTCAGTCGCTCAGGTCAGTCAGCCGGTCATGTCGGTCAGTCAGTCAGTCAGGTATATATATTAGTCAGGTCAATCACTCGGTTAAAACATCTTTCAACTTGTAATTTGGATTGCATCATTCTGTCTCCACACCAAATGCTTCAACTTACTTGCTGTGGCCGACACTTGGGGTCAAGCCGGATCAGGACAATCTCCATAGACCTCTCCTTCTTGATGGGCAATGGCAAGCTGAGGAAGCAGAAGGGGTCGAAGGTCACCGACACCTTGCTGCACTCGGGACACACCAGAGTAGACTTGAACTGACCGTGGAAGAGATCCACGATGATAGAGTCATTGCGCCGCCGATGGTTCGCCCATGCCTCATTGGCTACAAGCTGTGACAGTCAAAGATGAAATTAAAGATTCAATGTAAGAGGTGGTGCTTTTTTGTTCAGGGTCCTTTTTTTCAAATAAATATTTCTCCACTAGACCCCCTTGCACAGGGCGCAATCGCCGAAATCTAATGATGGAATCGTGCACATGTGTAAGCGCACAGAATACCAGTCACAGATGGTACATGTGAAATGGTATTTTGGCTGATAACCTTATGTTACTAAGCATTAATTTGTTGGGCTTAGCTTCTTGTTGTGCAGGGCCAAATTTCTTGGCGCTGCTTACGACGGAATTCTGCGGTTACAGCCCAGAGCATCACAAGCTTTGCAGAGCGCCGTTGGCGCACAATTCTGTTATAAGCAGCGCCATGAAATTGGGCCCAGTTCACAAACATACTTAACCTCCCCTTCCACATATGGTTTGGCTACAAACTGTGTCATATCCCAAAGTCTTTATGGTAAAGACGCCCTACAAATTGGATGAATCAACCCAATCTTAATTTTTTTAATAAAACAGATATTTGAATGGAGACCATTTCAAGAAAATTGTAGGTTTTTCTTATCACATGTATTTTGTACGATAATGACTTTTACCTCATCTGGTCTACCATTGCTCTCTTTCATCTCGATGTAAGGCTTCTTTTGGATTCGGTTCAGGTCTTCATGAAGTCCATCCAGCAAGAAAGCCAACAGCTCCTGCGAATCCTGCTGCTGGAACCCAGAGAACTGAGGCGCAAACCGTCCCACTTGCATCTGTGTACACAATCATATGTAACATTAAATCGTTGCTGGTAAATACAGACATGCTTGGGTTAGCTCTGACAACCAAGGAACAAAATGTCACTATTCGAAAATTATTATACAAAACTTTTACGAAAGTCATGCTGAGAGCAGTTTAGTCGATGGCAAGTTTTTCTAATACAATCACATGCCAGCGCCTAATTCATAGAGCTGAAAAGTAGCTAAGCACAATAAAGTTGTGCTTACCAGAATAAGGTTACCAAAATTCTCACGTCACGTACATCATCTGTAGCTGGTATCCTGCTCATGTGAGCAGAAAATTGTTGTGCAATATTTTCTGCTTATACAGCTGTACGAAATTGGCCCCGGGGGCTGATTTCACAAAGCACTAAGATGTATCTTAGCGAAATATTTTCTGCTTCTACAGCTGTATGAAATTTCATAGAACAGAAAATTGTAGCGAAATATTTTCTGCTTCTACAGCTATATGAAATTTCAAAGAGCAGAAAATTGTAGCAAAATATTTTCTGCTTCTACAGCTATATGAAATGTCATAGAGCTGAAAAGTAGCTAAGCACAATATAGTTGTGCTTACCAGAATAAGGTTACAACAATTCTCACGTCCTGTACACCATCTGTAGCTGGTATCCTGCTCATGTGAGCAGAAAATCTTTGTGCAATATTTTCTGCTTATACAGCTGTATGAAATTGGCCCCTGGGGCTGATTTCACAAAGCACTAAGATTTATCTTAAGATGAGTTTTCAAAATTGCCATAGTGATGATTGGTATAGTGACGTCACACTTTGCTTAGCAATTAAGAGTGATTTGCAGCTAAGATCAATCTTAGCTCTTCGTGAAATCGAGCCCTGGTCTGACCTCTCTGAAGGGGCAAAGCCTCTTTCACTTCGCAACAGGGCACTTCAATATGAAAGCTTCACAGTAATATTATAAAGGGGCACTATTGCCAGGACCAGAGGCACCAAGGCCAAGACTAGGAGCATCAGAGCCCCTAGCCTTGATGGCCTCAATGACATCCTAGGCCCGCAATGGTATCTGCTGGATGAGTTTCCGTTGTTACCTTTCCCTCAAAAAGCCCCAAATATTTCTAAGCCTCTTACCTTAAAGTTTCTAGGCACTGTGTATGAATACGACCCTGACCACATCTGTTTAATAAGCTCAGCATAGGATTTGGCTATCTCTCCATGCATTCCCAATGGGTTATTGAAGTTCATCTCCTTCTTGTAAGACTCACCTGAAATAAATAACAAGTTTTGATTAAACCCACTCAAATAGTTTCCAACCTAACAAAGCAGACGCTGATGCATCGTCCACTATAGACAGTCCCTGTAATTTTGTGGAGTCAAAAATTTGGTTCTACAAAATGGCGGAAAGTGTTAGTTCACGAAGTAAAAGGAAAACCAGACAATTTTGAGGGATATTCTGTGATGTTCATTATATCCTACCTTTAAAACACCTTTCCAACTCTATTCATTGCATAACAAATGCTTTTTATATATAGCCAAAAGTGCCCAATCCGAAGACAATGTGTCCCTTTAAGGTAAAATGGCATCTAAAATCAAACAGAATAAGAAGAACCCTATACGAGAAACTCTTATCTTCTAAATGGTTTAAAATCTTTACGCAAAGTTGGGCCAGACCAAGCACACTTAACCATTTGCTGTATCTTTCTGCATTTAAGAAGTGTCAGGGGGTAAGGCTATACGCTATTCAACACACATTACTTACTGAGAAAGTATTCAGACAGTAGGGGGACGTTACTCATACACTGTATGGCCGAGTTCATGAAGCATGTGTTGCCAAGATTGCTGAGTCCACAGAGGCCGGGCTGCAGGCCAGATCGGCTGCTGCCATTGTTATAATCATAATTGCTAGAGCTACTGTAGCTGGAGTAGGAGTTACCGCTGTAAGAACTATATGTGGATGGGGAGCTGGTTCATAAGAAACCAAAGATACAAAGAAAAGTTCAGTATGAGCATCAGCGACACAATAAAAACATCTTGTTTTCTGATGTAAATATCTTGACTCAAATTGACAAGTAATCAACCACAAGGGAAACTGACTGAGTGGGTGAACAAAGAAAAATTACTAGTGCAGGATTTGAGCCTCCGACCTCTGAGTTTACGAGTCGGTGTTCTACCGACTGAGCTATCTAGTCCTATGTTAGTGATCTCCCTATGCTGTCAATGTCTATGTAGGGAGACTGCCAACATACGGCTATAGCTCAGCTGGTAGAGCACCAGCGCATAAATCGGGAGGTCACAGGTTCAGATCCCCTTCTTGTTTCGTTTTCCTCATTCACCCGAAAATTGATTCTAATCAACCTATAAACAAATCCTAAAAAAATAATTGAAGGTTCTGCTTGAATTTGCTGGACTCGCCCTCAACACTGTTCACAGTGTGCAACTATGACAGGTCCAAATCACAGCACCTCGGCTAAAGCTGTTGGCTGTAGTGACAACATTGACGAAAAGGTCTCTCTAGTGAATCAGCCATAGCAACTGCCACAGCCATCAATTTGGAAATATCCACATATTTAGACAAGGTTTGTGCAGCCGTGTCAGAACGGCTCCGGCAGTGGCTATGGCCAGATCGCTAAAAAATACCTACTCTTCAACATTGCCGCAGCAGCCAACGGTCATAGCCATAGCCGAGGTCACTTGATTCAGACACGGCCTTAAGGATCTCTGCAGGGCTCGAAGTTAACAATGGACTGCAGGCCCGAGGCCAGTGACTTTAGGGTTGGGCCAGTAAACTCACAACCGGACAAGCCCGATGGTCTGGTGTTTTTCAATTGAACAATAATAGGTTACCTCATTGAGTAAATATCTTTGTGAAAAATGTTGACTCTGAGTCCGATTCTGATCAATATATCTTTCCATTCTGTTGAGTATCGAAAAATACACTCACCTAAATAACAAATGAGATAAATCTTCTCTTTGTGCTTGTTTAACTCATTTTTATGAGTCTTGTAAACTAAATTCTGGTCCAGTAAAAATGTTGAGCTACACGCCCTGCAGTTTTGTGGATTTTCCCCCTGCCCTGTCATGATTATAAATAAACATGGGCACACCAAGTCTCATTCTTACATAATAAATTTTGTGAACAACAGTTTTTCCCACAAAATTTTTCTTTAGAACTACAATGCACCAACCCTACCTTCTTGATGAAGTGGAGCTGGAGATATATTTGCTTGTGTCTTTGGTACTACTATAACTGGATGTGGTGGGCACTTGCCGAGGCCAGTTACCGTCCTCATTCTTCTGCTCGATCACCAACACCTTCCAAATGAGTAAATTTACATGTCATCAACTCATATCAACTGTTATGTATGCCTGGTGGCCTAGTGGTTAAGACATCTGGGGCCAGTTTCATAGCGCTGCTTAACGGTAAGTAAATTTTTGTGCTAACTATAGCAGAAAAATTTGCTTAAGCGTAAGCGTGTTTCACAAGTTAGGCAGCCAGCTTGCGCGTTTCGCCATGGATTTGCGTTGTTACGTCATTCCTTTTCATACAGTTAGCACCGAAATGCCTTTTTGTGTGCTTACACAGTTAGCAGCGCTATGAAATGGAAACTCGCACAGTAAGCACAAAATCAGCCATTAAAGGCAGTGGACACTATTGGTAATTACTCAAAATAATTATTAGCAAAAAACCTTACTTGGTATCAAGTAATGGGGAGAGGTTGGTAGTATAAAACATTGTGAGAAACGGCTCCCTCTGAAGTGGAGTAGTTTTCGAGAAAGAAGTAATTTTCCACGAATTTGATTTCGAGACCTCAAGTTTAGAACTTGAGGTCTTGAAATCAAGCATCTGAAAGCACACAACTTCGTGTGACAGGGGTGTTTTTTCTTTCATAGTTATCTTGCAACTCCGATGACCGATCAAGCTCAAATTTTCACAGGTTTGTTATTTTATGCATATGTTGAGATACACCAAGTGAGAAGACTGGTCTTTGACAATTACCAATAGTGTACACTGTCTTTAAGTAGCTTTATGAAATTGGGCCCAGCCCTAGAATGCTGGAGTTGTGGGTTTGAATCCCACCCAGGTAGAAAAAGCCTGAAACTTGTTTTTTTTGCAGGGCTGGGGAAAGCACCGAGTATACGATGCTTATCACACATAGGTTTGGGGTAAAACCAAATTAATGTTTTTTTAAAACCCTGATGCAGTTATTATATCTAATCAAATTATGCATAGAACATTTTAGCAAATACATACTCTCATAACATTTGCACATCTACGCAACCAGAATGTCTCAAAAATACACAGTAACCAAACGGTGTACTTACAAAAAAAAAAGAATAAGGAAACTGCCTGGCACACAAAACTTTAAAGAGGTTTTTTTCAATTTGCATTTTGCAGTATAAAAAGGTGGAAGCTATGTGCCTTGCACGTATAATCTGCCATGGAGAATTTAATTGCCGGCTTAACCCTAACCAATGCTAATCCTTCAAAATCTTCAAAATCCAACTGCCTGCTTTGCTCGACTGAGAAATGCACAAGTAAACTGGTTATGCTTAACACGGGATCAGGCATACCGCCATAATCCAGAGTCCAACAGTTTGGATGTCAAGTTACCAAATGGTGTCAGATTTTTTAACAACAGTGAGGAAGGATCCTAGTAAATTACTCAAGGAAGTTAGGGTTAAAGGCATACATGTAGTACAGGATTGGTAGAGCTGACAAAATAGCCGCAGACAGTGTTCATGTTTTGTGTGATCAACCTATACACATGAAATAACAAACCTGTAAATATGTTGGCTTTATCCATTGTGTGAGTAAGGAGAAAATACTGAAAACCGTGCACAATTTTCAGCATGTACATGTAACACATTGCCCCAAATTTTGGTTGTAACAGCTAAAATCAGCTTTTTTTGTCAAAGGAACATTACAGAATTGGTTTTTGCTAACAAAACAGTTAAGCACTTTATATAATCCACCATATACATAAACTGACAAACCTGTAGAAGTTTGAGATCGATCGGCCATCTGGGTCACGAGAAAATAGTGAAAAACCGATTACACATTTGCATGTGTTATACAATGCATGAATAAAACGCTCATGAGCGATAAACTCCAATCGGAAATTAGTTTTATTTATTTCTCATCTAATATGGTATTTCAGACAGAAATATTTCTCGGGATGTTTTCTGCTATCATCATCATTAGACCGTGTAAGTTTTATGTAAATCTGTGATCTTAAAGAAAATTTTAATTACCAGTTCTGTAACGTTCCTTTAAGTTTTCAGATAAAAGTTTTCTGGTATATGACTTCATTTCAGAGGGGAATATTTTGCAGAAAAAATTGTTCTAGTATAAACTTCATAATCAGTAAGCTTTCCGACTAAAATTAAACAATGAAGTTTTGTATCCTTACCAATCCTGTACAATACCTTTTAAGGCACTGTACACGTTTGGTAATTACTCAAAATATATATTAACATAAAAACTGACTTGGTAATGAGCAACGGAGAGCTGTTGATAGTATAAAACATTGTGAGAAACGACTCCCTCTGAAGTAACGTAGTTTTTGAGAAAGAGGTAATTTCTCACTAAAATAATAAAGGACTTCCTGCAAGAAGCCTTTTATTCCTATCTGAAAGCACACAAATTTGTACAACAAGGGTGTTTTTTCTTTCATCATTTTCTTGCAACTTCGATGACCAATTGAGCCCAAATTTTCACAGGCTTGTTATTTTATGCATATGTTGGGATACACCAAGTGAGAACACTGGTCTTTGACAATTACCAAACGAGTTCAGTGCCTTTAACAAACACAAATTTGAGATCCGGAAATAGAACAATTACTCATTTAAAGTATACTCAATGTAAGACTCATCTGAGTCTCTTTACCTGTCCCTGATAAAGTCCCGCATCTTGCACAGTGTTCTCCTTCTTGCTGAGGTGTTCGTATGTATTACTCATGTACTTATTCCATAGTCTCGTCTCTCTCTCATCGCTGATGTTAAACTGCTTCCTCATTTCTTTCTCTATGGTTTCTGAAGTTAAAATATTAAACGAGACTAATTAGTTATTGGAGTGGAGGTAATACAAATAGTGCTGTCATACTAATTGGATAGCCCTTCGCTTGGGGGAATGGGGGGGGGCTTGTCCCTTAACAATGAGTGCTCAAGCTTGAAACTGGAATATAATTTTTTTTTTTTTTTTTTTTTTCTTTTTTAAATTCTACTATAAGTTGCATCAACTGTGGACAAAGTACAGGAGTTGAAATTATGATTAGTTTCAAAATCTGATTAGTTTCAATTTGTAAGCTCACTGATTATATAAAGCTCAGTAACAATCCCCTAGAGAAATATTTCCATCATATTTTCATCTGGTGTCAAAGTCAAAGATAATAGCATCTGAAGACCTCAAAAGTCACCAGTGCTTGTTTTCGATTGCGGCAACTGAGATAAAGCACAAATTAACCGAGCACTAAATCCCTGAAAAAGGGTTTGCATTGTTTTCACTCAAAAGTGACCACTAAATTTAATTAAACTCACACAGGTTGGGTTTTGAAAACTAGAGTATTGAAATTAATTTAAGCCTGGTTCATACTTCCTGCGAATGCGAATGCGAAGCAAATTTGACGTGAATTTGACGTCACAACTCTGTTTTCGCTGCAAATAGTCGCAAAAGTTGAGCACGCTTGCGAATTATTTGTTGCGAATTTGTGACGTCAATATTCGCTTCGCATTCGCATTCGCAGGAAGTATGAACCGGGCTTTACTCTTCCAACTATATAGTTTTGGAACTTACATATGTTACACCACCCACACCATGTTTGAATTGTTTTTTCTATTTCCTTATATAAAAGTAATCTCCCTTAATCACTTGGAATATGTATCCTGGACAACAGATGTCAATTTCCACCACATATTGTTAGGCAAATACTATATGGTTGTGACTAGTTCCCTTTAAAGAACATTATACCATTAGACTCCTTATGTTACAAACTTAATACATGTACATAAACTAACAAACTATAATAGCCAACAGCACAGTTGGGTAATATGTCAGCCAGGTGTGTATTTATTTATGTTTGTAATGACAAGTAATAAACCACAAGAAAAAACTAAATGAGTAATTTTGTTTCCGGTTTTAATGAGCATTAACCATTTCCGCCATTTTGGGAGTCAATTCCTTAGTGTACATTTTGATTACCAAAATGGCGGACAGGAAAGGTGTCATGTAATTAAGCGGCGCGTCATGAGATGGCGCGATAGAACATAATTTGACTATATAAATCCAAGTGACCTTGAAATATTTACATAATAGAGAATTAGATTCAACATGTTCAATGATGACTGCCCCAGACAGATAGCTTTGTGTACACTTATGTGTCCCATACAAATATACTGTGAGTATTGTGAGTGGAATTACTTGTGCAGATGTACTGCACCGTATAGGTTTACATCTGTGTGTATGACAAGGAGTGCCATACCAACCATTCCAAGCTGAAATGAAAGGTCATTTGATGACATTGAACGCAATATTTAAATAAGTTGTATCTTTTAACCCAGATTCAATGACTTTACAATTATGTAGGTTTCCCTGTCATGCTGTGGAAGTTTTTTTCCCTTCTCCTATTTTCTATTACAAGATATTTCCTCTTGTTTTGGGTTTTTATTTATCTTGTTGGGGTGTTTGTTTTGGGTTTTGGGGTGTTTATTTTTTTTTAGGGGGGAGGGGGTCTTTATCAATGCTTTCTTTAGCAAAATGACGCAAATTAAATCATCTGAACAAAAATTTCTTTTTGAAAGGAGTTATCCAGTGTAGGGCATAACAATCCGGGAGAAAATGTTGACTAAGAAACATTATTGCACACTCCTTATTGCCACGCCCTTGAGTATGACAGAAAACATGATAAATGGTATTACATCTACTGTCAGTGTCACACTAGAAGTTTTTCCAATGGTTGTAACTTTTCTTTTTCAGTACCTGAAACCACCCATAAGTGTTTCAACATGTGAATGGACAATGCAGGCTTGTACTGAAAATAATTTAAATTGATTAATTGATTAGTTACTCTCAAATTGTATTCAAAAAATCAACGGAAAAAGCAGGTTCCGTCCATTGTTTATGTAATTTTGATTAATTTGTTCTTCTTAAAAAAACATCAAATGAATCAACTCAAACTAGGATTCAAACTGCCTCTAGCTACCGGGCAATCTCGGTAGTCTAGTTGGTAAGACACTGCGCTAAAGTTGCAAGGGTCGTGGGTTCGAATCCCACCCGAGTAATAAGCCTGTGATATTTTTTCACAGGACTCGGGAAAGTACTGAGTATACAGTTCTAACACCCATCGGTGTATGGGTAAAAACCAAAATTAACAACTCAAATTATTTTCAGTATATTTAAAGGTATCGTACACGTTTGGTAATGACTCAAAACAATTGGTAGCATAAAAACTTACTTGGTAACAAGCAACGGAGAGCTGTTGATAGTATAAAACATTGTAGGAAGCGACTCCCTCTGAAGTAAGGTAGTTTTTGAGAAAGAGGTAATTTCTCACTAAAATAATAAAAACTTCTTGCAAGAATTTTTTCTTCCTATCTGAAAGCACACAAATTTGTACAACAAGGGTGTTTTTTCTTTCATCATTTTCTCGCAACTTCGATGACCAATTGAGCCCAAATTTTCACAGGCTTGTTATTTTATGCATATGTTGGGATACACCAAGTGAGAACACTGGTCTTTGACAATTTCCAAACGCCTTTAAGCTTGCATGTCCATTCACACGTTGAACCACTTCTGGGTAGTTTCGGGTACTTAACAAAAATTGCAACCTTTGGAAAACCTGCTAACATAACAGATGCAGAGTGGTACACTTAAGTGTGTTTCCTGTCATCTGGTTTGTGACATTAAAGGATCGACGAGTTGGTCTATCAAAAGCGTTTGTAACCGTTTGTTACAAAATGCAGATGGTTAGAGAGATGTTTTAAAAGTAGAATACAATGACCAACATCGTCAGCTTAGAAGCAGAATATCCTTAAGTATCACTACAGGCCTAGGCCCCAACTTCATAGAGCTGCTCAAGCACAAAAAAAGCTAAGCACAACAAAATTATGTATACCAGAATAATGTTACCAGCCAAAGACCTGGCCTGGAATTACACGCAAGCAACAGAGGTCACGGCCTCTGTTGCCCCTGACCTTGGCCTTAGTGCCCCGTAAAAAGTTTCCCATAGACTTTAAGATTTTCCAATGGAAGTGCCCTTTGCAAGATGAAAAACCAATGTCACAATATCTTTGACTGGTATACTGCTCATTTTTGCTCATAGCAGAAGATTGCAATATTTTCTGCTAAAGCAGCTCTATGAAATCAAGGTAGTATTGAAGGAAGTGCTTGCTTCTGAGCCCCTGGTTACCAACTAAGTAACCCTATAAATAATCCAATGACACTTTGCCTGGCACCTGAAGGACAAAGTACAATGCACATGTATCCTACACAAAACAGGTAAGGCACAAAAGCACTTCTTGATGACAAAACCAGAAATCCATTTCGTACCAAACAAAATTGGAAAAATTTAACACTAAAAATGCATGTCCGGATTTGGGGAAATGTCCGGAATTTTGGCAAGGTGACCCAGGCCTCAGTGCCGCAGTGTACTGATGTCAGTAAACTTGTCAAAGTCTCCACACATGTTCCTTTGCTGCAGCAGTAAACTTATTACGGTCAAACAATAAATAAACCGCAATGTGATTGAAGCAAGGAATGAGAGAAGTCTACACATATCCATTGATCTCTCTGCATAATGCACATTGAAGCGGGGCGGCACACGAATGATTACAAAGGTAAACTTACAATTTCTGATTAGAGAAGAGGGATCAGCGAAATCCAAATGTATACCCCCTACAACTCACCCCCCCCCCCAAATTTTGTATCAAATTCACACTGAACTCGAAGACCATACATGTTAACTCATATCAATTCGCTGTAGACGATTGAGGCAGTAGGGATCCTACATACATGTAACTCACATCAATTCGCTGCAGAGGATTGTGGCAGTAGGGATCCTACATTGTAGACGATCCAGGCAATAGGGATCCTACATACATGTAACTCACATCAATTCGCTGCAGAGGATTGTGGCAGTAGGGATCCTACATTGTAGACAATCGAGGCAATAGGGATCCTACATACATGTAACTCACATCAATTCGCTGCAGAGGATTGTGGCAGTAGGGATCCTACATTGTAGACAATCGAGGCAATAGACTGTTCAAGTCTCGTGCGTATTCAAACATTGGGACCCGTTAAAGCGCACGAGTTTGTTTCCTTTGCGCGTTAAAGCAATGTGCGTGGGACCATAGTGGTCCCAAAAATATTTGAATACGCACGAGACTTGCACGGTCTATAGGGATCCTTCATACATGTAACTCACATCAATTCGCTGCAGAGGATTGTGGCAGTAGGGATCCTACATACATGTAACTCGTATCAGTTCACTGCAGGAGTATTGGGGCAGTAGGGATCCTACATAAATGTGAACTCCTCTGGGTTGACTTTGGTGTATTAAGAAAGTGGGGATCCTACTTAAATTTATTTGGTTGATTTATATCCTTCGGGGAGAATCTAGTGGGATTGTTTCAACTCACCTATAGTGTCTGCTTTACTGAACTGATGAGACACACAATTATCTGGGCTGCAGTGCTCAGACAGCTTGAGCTCCATCAGGTAGACCTCTACCTTACAATGTTTGACAAACATGCCGTACTCCACCACTTTGCGTTTGATGGGTTCTTCATTAGGGGAGGTGCCGTACCAGGAGGTGAGCTTCTCCCAAGCATCGGCTGGCAGTAGCACATAGTCCAGATCATCAATCAAATTCTCTTTGAGTTTGTCCGTGGTTCCTTCTGAAGAAAAAATAACATCACATTTATCTGATTAATAATGTTTTTTAAATGGAGCTTGAGGCTTTCCAAAAAAGCATTACATTCTTTAAAAATATATTACTATTAATACAAATCGGTCCCTAGGTTTTTCCAGTTTTGTTTACCTTCATTGTGATAAATCTTGGCAATTTTTCCCTTGGAGTAAAATTTTTTAAAGGACACTGACTGATCTTGTCGACTTTCTTATCTGTAGCCATAAACAAGTTCAGTTTACTCTGTATGAAAACTCCCAAGAGGTACTTTGCACTGAGGGTTTGGTTAGCATACAGGGAGAAGGAGAGTGAAGCTGGCAACAGGAATAAAACAAAATTGTTTTCTGAATGATTTTGAAGAAACCCGATTGCTGATTCAGCAAATTCGCCCAGCCACTGTCACTGTCATGTGGCCGAGTGGTTTAGAGCAACGATTGAAGTTCCGATGGTTAAGTCATCAAGATGTGGGTTCGAATCCCGGTCATGACACTTGTATCCTTGAGCAAGATACTTTACTATAATTGCTTCTTTTCACCCAGAGGTATAAATGGGTACCTGCGAGGGTAGAGGTTGATATTGTGTTTGAAAAGCCTTCAGAGCGCCAAGGCAGCTACGGGCTGTATACTCCCCAGGGAGATGAGAAAGAATAAAAAGGAATGTTATTGGCCCAATGACCAGGGCACTAATGTAAAGCGCATTGAGGCATTAATGTGAAATGCGCTATATAAGAACTAGTTGTTATTATTATAAATAAGGTTGTCAAGCAATACCGAAATCAGCCCAGGCTAACATTAGGTACAGGGTTTGGGCTGCCCTGGCTAACATTAGGTACAGGGTTTGGGCTGCCCTGGCTAACATTAGGTACAGGGTTTGGGCTGCCCTGGCTAACATTAGGTACAGGGTTTGGGCTGCCCTGGCTAACATTAGGTACAGGGTTTGGGCTGCCCTGGCTAACATTAGGTACAGGGTTTGGGCTGCATTTAAGTCTAGGGCGGCATTAAGGTTTCGGGCTGCATGTTATTATGGTGCCGCTCAAACCACTGTGTGACGCCCAAATTCTAAATCTCTGACAGACTACTTCTAGAACGCTCATGATACTATCATGCCATAATGATGGAGCATCCACTCTAATAAACAAGGCAGAGTTAGAACGCGTTATTTAGAAAGGTATCATGATCATTCTACAAGTGATGTGGTGATGCTCGACATTCTTTTGATGGTGACTCTTTGTCCAATCGGGTTAACTGATTCCTGTTGCCAATAAATTTAGGCTCACACAAAATCACCAAGGGAATTTGGGGGTTTAAATGTTCCACATCAGTTTCTAAGTGCATTAGACGGTTTTAAGAGACAATTAGAAACATTACCAACAAACAGTCCCGAGTTGTCGATGGGGCCTGGATTACTTGTCTCATTCCCAAGGTTGTACATATCCCAACTGTCATACCCGACATATTTCTTCCACTGTTTGAACCATTTGCTGTCAAGGAGGTACCTGTAATGGAGACACATAGGACATTACTGTACCACAACACATTATTCATGGCAACAAATTGTTAAAAATCCTAACTACCATTAGGGCCCAATTGCATGGCTCTGCTTACCGCTGAATTCTGCTCCTGCAATCACCGTTCTCTGCTTACATGGCAAGCGCCTAATTTGTGTGCTAGCTGTGTAACTATAAGCGAAGAATGCCTAGTAATGTGAAGTTTGCGCGCAGCCCGCACAAGCAAAAATTCCCTGCAAACTTGTGACATATGCTGATGTCAGCACAGATTCCCTGCTTCCGTAAGCGTCGGTTCTTTGCTTATGGTAACCAGAACCATGAAATTGGGCCCTGGTGTGCCTTACGCACCCTGCTAAAAGAATCAAAATGCAACACAGTCGAAATGAAAACCCTGCTAAATGCTGCCCATTGGAACAATGGTTTCTGTTGCATTGCATCGTGAAATGAACTGGTTTACACCAGCCTTGGCACTGGGCATTTACCCTAGCTACGAAATTCACTACAAGGCAACATGTGTTAAATTTTGCTGGGGTCTTAGCTGTATTTCGGGGCCCTGTTCCCAATTTCATAAAGCTGATTACCAGTGAGCAAATTGTTGTAAAGCAAAAGTGTATTTCATAAACGATCGAGAAGATTTGACAGCGCTTGTGTGCTTTCATAATGGGCCATGTACACTGCTATTAGTATTAAAGCAACACAATACATCAGATTCAGAGTACTGGATTTCAGTCAAATGCTAAATGCAACAAAATACAACCAAATGATCCAACTGATCCTACAGTGACAGTAACTCAGCAAGCACCTGAACTGAATTACATTGAATAATAAAAGTATGTCAAATACATACAAATTAACGGTCATATCATTATTTACATCAATGTGTATAAAATAGTAAGTGTCTGAAAAAATGCTGTATCTGACAACACCCTTTTTCACTCATCATTACAAAAAACATTGTCTTATTTACCCAGGGCCCGAATTCATAAAGTCTGTAAGCAGACGTTTTCTGCTTACGGAATGTCTATTTTATAAGCACTGCTAACCGTACGGCAAAGCAAAAGGCACACTAGCTTGTCGGCGGTTCTTGTAGGCAGACGAGTGACACGACAATGTAAGTCCATTGCACACATGCTGTCAAAATTGTTCAATCAATTATTGAAATACAATGACATTGACACGTTTGCTTTTTATGCTTAAAATCTGCTATATACATAGCAAGTACACAAATTTGTTTTAAAATGTTGTTGTTGGGTTTTTAAATATTTGTTCATTCACAAAGATTTATTTAATTGGGGCTGAACAATTTAATTCCCCTACTGTCAGAATTGTTTTTATACGATACAAAGTGCCACAATCTAAAAAAGTAAAACTTGTTTTAAGTTGACAATTTATCCTTTTAATACACACAAACAAGCAATTAGTGGAGTCGAGTAAGGACCGGTATTTTTTTCAAATGATACCTGGGAAATCCCCTCTCGAGTCAAATTTCATTATGTCATTTCCAACTCAGAAATAAAATAGATGGTACGAGGGCAGACAAATATTTCGCTGCCTCACTGAGAACTCAGCAGCCCGAGCCTAGCTACATGTAGGTAGAGTCATGGCGCATTGATCGTGCGTATGATTATGAATTGAAAGAGCCGGTGTTTCTATCTAAATAATAATTTCTCAGTTTAAATCGTCAATTTAAAGCACGAAAACGTGTTCCCTATGTTAGTTTTCTCTTACCATATATCTCCCTTTTTCAGAGGTGTCTTTAGTAGTTCAGAAATCTGATTTTTCTGAGCTTGAAGTTCGGGTGGCCCACCACCTTCCGCCATCTTGCAAATCGTATGAATGACTAGACTGGTTCGCAGTATTCCGCATCTACTGCATGTGTACAATGGGTACCAGGCAGAGAGAAGAGCGTGAAGAGAGAAATGCCGAGAATTTAAATGACGTCATCTTGTTAACCCACCAAAGGAAATGTTACACAATTCTTTGTTTCCTCGAATCATGCTCGAATTTAGAATCTAGTCCCTACGTTGGGATTGTTATCCTGACTGCGCAATTTTATGAATATTATGAACAATTTATTATTTACTTTAGGCTCAGTAAAATGGAATAAAATGAATCCCTACGAGTGAATCCCTCAGGATTGCTGTTCCTATATCAAAATAAACTCAGGTTTTTTTTACTATAAACTATAAATTGGAAGTGTTTCACACTCAAACTGCGGAAAAGGCAATTGAACTGCGATCAAACTGCGTATCCTGTTGATACTTTGTGTCCCCCCCCGCCCTGAACTTGTAGGTAATATGATCAGAGTCATAAAAGAAGAAATTTAATCACACACTAACATCATCATCACCCCCCCACCCCCCCATTGTGCTTTAAAAGATTAATGTTAAAAGTTTTAATCATGTTTTACAATTTACTAGTGATTGGCACTCAATACCATGAAGTAATGATACTAATGCAATAATGATCCAGTCTAATTGATTTGATTGATCCGTCACATGTACATGTGTAGATCGATAGCCTCGTCCTCCATGCCAAAGTTGAACATGAAATCCACAATGGTGTTCTGTGGGCTCGATTTCACAAAGGGCACTAAGATGCATCTTAAAATGAGTTGTCGATATTGCCATGGTGATTTGTAGTGTAACATCACACTTTGCTTAGCAATTAAAATTGATTTGCAGAAAATCTTTATCTTGGCTCTTTGTGAAATCAGCCCCTGGTTCTGACTTGGTGGGTCACATGCATAAACTCCTCATAACATTAAAAGGACATATTAAAAATATAAAAATAAAAGTTCCTTAATTGTCCCTTACTGCCCCCTCCCCCACCCCTGTTCTGAATTTTTGTTAATTTGTTGCTTTTGGACAAGAGTCTACACTAGTTGCAGCCCTTATAGGCCTACGTACTGTTATTCGCATCATTAAACATCCAATTATTGCTAGTTGACTAACAGATTTTTTTTTTTTTTTTTTCTTCAAATTTTCAATCCAAAAGCTCAAAAATTGCAATGTCCAAACTGACAATTGGAGACGCTCCGATCCCACACACAGTCACCTTCGATTGCCAGATTCGTGGATCAGAACACATAATAAAAACAAATATGCGATTCAAGGAATTACATCACTCTAGGCAAATATCATTTCAGAATCTCCACACTTTGTTTATTTCGATTGCCAGATTTCTTCAGGAGGTACAGGGTTAAATTTTCTTAAACAGAAAACTAATAAAGATATTTAGTTTGGGTTGGGGTTTACACCGCTACATGCCAAAGACTAGGCTTAAAAACAGTTATGGATCACACTTGTCATGGAAAAAGCTCACGCATGATATTTGATCCTTTGAAAAAAAAGTAGGATTTTTGTTTAAAGGTATTGTACACTTTTGGTAACAGCTCAAAATCAGTGTCCACATTTTGTGTGATTCAACATATGCATGAACAAACAAACCTGTGAAAGTTTGAGCTTGGTCATCGAGGTCACGAGAAAATAGTGAAAAGAGACCTTATGTGTTTTCTGTTTTTTCAAATTATTGGGCGTGATAAAAACTATTGTATTACTCATTTCTCAGAAACGATAGCATTTTAGGCAGAAATATTTTAAGGAACCCTTTCAACCATTACTTACTTTAAATCATGTAAGTTATGTGTGAATCTGTGAACATTGTGTTTTTCGATCTTACCAATATTGTACAGGGCCTTTAAGTACAAGGGCTGACCTACTTGATCATATGGTGTAGGATTTATTAAACTTTTCAGACAATTTAATCAGTTTTTTTCTGATTTGTCCAAGGGCAAGAAAAAACCCAGGAAGAATATCATGTCTGAAAGCTTGATTTGTTCTCCATCATAAAGGACCTTATAAAGCAGTGCTTAAAGGCAGTGGACACTATTGGTAATTACTCAAAATATTTATTAGCATAAAACCTAACTTGGCAACAAGTATTGGGGAGAGGTTGATAGTATAAAACATTGTGAGAAACGGCTCCCTCTGAAGTGGAGTAGTTTTCGAGAAAGAAGTAATTTTCCACGAATTTGATTTCGAGACCTCAAAATTAGATGAGGTCTCGAAATCAACTTGCATCTGAAAGCACAGAACTCCGTGTGACAAGGTTGTTTTTTTCTTTCATTGTTATCTCGCAACCTCGATGACCAATTGAGCTCAAGTTTTCACAGGCTTGTTATTTTATGCATATGTTGAGATACACCAAGTGAGAAGACTGGTCTTTGACAATTACCAATAGTGTCCACTGTCTTTAAAAGAGAAATGGGGAAAATGAATGCACCCTCAAAAAGGAAATTTGTGTTCCCTTATTGTCCCCTTAATTATTAAAAACATGTTGTCTTTAAGATTTCAAAATCAAAAAGGAAATAAATTAAGGTATTTCTACAAATTCTTCCTGAGAAATAAAATGTGAAAGCCAAAATATCAGTGTATTTTTTTTATTTACTAATGGCATGATACTAAAATTCGGAACCCTTTTGTAAAAAGAATTTCCCCATTGCTTTCAAAAACAAAGTTTTAAAGATGATGATCGAACCCATTAGGGCGTAGCCTTATTTGGCATCCTCTGTTTTTGTTACAGCAAAATAAACAGATAATTGAACACAAAAACAACACTTAGCTAGGAAAAATAAAAATCACTATAAAAATAAACAGCTTAAAAAATACAACAAATGGAAAACAGAAATGGTTCTAAACTTACACCCTGATGCCGTGTCAAAATTGATGACTAGGGCAGTGGCTATGGCTATTTCTATTGCTTTAACACTGCTACTGCAGCCATAGTCGTAGCCACAGTCTTTTGATTCGGATGTGATATCTTCAGTTTCATAAAAGGTACCAGATTGACAAACAAACAACAGAAAATAGCTATTTTATACATCAAACAATTTGTTACCAAAGAGTTTGCAACAAATCGTGTGTCAAATCTTTTCTAACAGAACTACAAAATAAAATGTTAAAAGTTGTATATAATAAAAAAACAAAATACAAAATAATTCCTACAAATTAAACATGTGAAAACCTTAAAAGCATTAAAGCAGCAAAGAACATAAAACCTTAGAGTTAAAGGTAGGGTCATCGTTTGTTTGGTTTTTGTGGGTTTGTTTTTTTTCAACGATATGTTGATTTATAGGCAAAAATATCAAGAAAGATACAATAAAAGTCACCTGTGGAAGTTTCAGGTGAATTCAGTGTCTACTTGATGAAAAACCAGCAAAAGACTGTCACAGTATTTTCATCGACAACGTTGAACCCATCCACATTTAGCGGCACCCAACTGCATCTCTGGCCGTATTGAGGGCAGTATTCAAACGGACACCACGCAAAATTCAAAAAGTTACCTACAGGTGATCGTTTGAGATTCAAACTTGTTGACATACTTTTATTGATTTCTAATCAACAAGGTGCTTACTACCATTAGCGTTACCATCTTTGGAATAAGTAGGCTTTCGGATAAAAATTACACTATTTCTTTTCAGGGTCATCACCAAAGTATGACCCTACCTTCAAAACAACACCCCTCATATCATAGTGTATGCCACAAGACAAATAAAGTAAACTTCACACATTATTTTACAACAGTTTTTAAAAAAAACATTAAAATATCCAAACACCCATCCCTGGCAATAAACAAATATTTTTGTAATATACCAGCAAATCAGAAAAACTTATGATAAGCTTAACAAATATTGTTATTTCTGAGTTTGAATAATGTGGACAAATTAAATTTGTGTACAACTTGAATGTGTATCATAATTATGATCGCCTGGTATGTAATATTTAATCACTTCATCTTGATAATAGTTGCTCAAAGTGAGAATTAAAATTTTATTTAAAACTGATAAAATATTCAATTACTTCTTTTTTGCACCATAAAATTTGTAAATGAAATGTAATACAAATTTGGAGCATGTATTATTTAAAGCACATGGAAAACATTGGTAACAGACTGTGCAAGTCTCGCACATATCGAAAATGAGAAAAAACTCAAACGAAGACTATATTTTCCTATGAAATCAAATCTTTTAAAATTATTTTATACAAAATTCCTGAAATTAAAAAACCCATAGCAAGTTGTTATAAATAATTTTTCAATTTTTGTATAATACAAATAATTTGTTCAAATTAACATTGAAACAAAATTTAATTTTGGGATGAGAATGCTTATTGTTAGAAACCCCATTTGCCAATCACGCCTGAATGTGTGCGTCTATCACATAGGTTTAATGATAACATGCACGTCAGTTGGGCAACATTCTTAATTTTTTACAAGTAACCAGAAACTGAGGTCAAGTCTTATTCTAAGGTTTTCTTCGTTATTTTGTTGAATTGGTTTTACTTTCATATTGTTTATCACTTAGTATTACATTCCCAACATCATATATAATTTTCATGGCCATAAGCTACGTTAAACTAAAATAATTGACGAAACAAAATCCTGCCCAAGTAAAACTCCATATGGTTGGGACCACATTGGTCCCGGAAGTTCAAATATGCGCGAGACTTGCACAGTCTAATGTCAACAGCCAGTATCTGTACTTTGTAAGACCAAACAAATACATGAATAACAAACCTGTGAAAGTTTAAACTCAATCACTCTTCAGAGTCTCAAGAAAATAGTAAAAAAACACTACATGTTTTCACTGCTTTTAAACACGTGATTTTAGACTCGCGAGATCAAAACTAGTTTTGTTTACTAATTTCTCAAAAACTATAGCATTTCTGGCAAAAATATTTCAAGGGAAGTTTTCCACCATGACCATCTTTATACCATGTAGGTTATGTGCAAATCTGTGAACATTTATATTTTCAATCTTATCAGTATTGTGCGCATCCTTTAAGATGCTTATCACATGGAAATCTTGATTTATCAAGAGATATATATGATTTCAATTATCTACCTGTACAAAGAGAATAAATCTGGTGTGATTAAAACCATTTTAATTTTCCTGCTTAAAAAATAATAATAAGAATTTAAAGAATTTGGGAAACTAATCGTCCTTACTTGCAGCTGAGTTGCGTAGGACATAACATGGCTATAACGTGTTCGGGCCGCAGGCGTGCACGGGCGTCTTTGGCAGCCAGCCACACCAACCCATGTATGACTACAGAGCGCAGCCAGAGGTCAAAAGTTTGATTTTTCCAGAGGTAGGAGAACAGAAGGGCCCAGAGAAAAACCCCTGTGGCATGGACGAGAACGCACAACTCTACTCACATATAGCCCTAGCTGGGAATCAAACCAGGGCCACATTGGTGAGGCTAGAGCTTTACACAATAGACATCCATGCCACCCAAAATACTGCCAGGGCTCCCAACAGGGTCAAAGTCAAGACCTCGAACTCCGTAACCGAGATGACCTACAATACTGCTCATTACAGGCATTTAAAAACCTGCTATTCTTATTCTTTATACCAAATGGAAACTGTACTTAAGAAATTTGAATACTAACAATCAGATCCTTCATCATGTTTTCTGAAACTCTCCTTTTCAAGGACTGCAGTTGATACTAATTTTCGGGAAATGGCAAAGAAATTGAACTATCAAAGACCTACAAAAATATATGCAAGCATTTTTTTAAGATTATAAACTTGCAGCTATATATGCAAAAATGTCACTTTTATGTGATATTGCAAGGTTAAAAGTTTGCATTCACCAAGAGAAACGATCTATGTTACATTTCAGGTAGAGACTCACTATCTTATGATAATCTGTTTTTCATTCATGAAAAATTGACTCAGCATTTGGTCATGTATCTCTCATTGGTAGGGCACCAATAAGATTTCTTTGAAAAGGTCTGTGATTCACTCAAACCAAAAGACAGATAAACTGAGTACCCTACAGCTCGGCTTTTATATGTTTCTGAATTTGAGTAGAAATGGCTTTACTGAAACTGAAAGATAAGAATAATAATAATAATGGGTTCTTATATAGCGCTTTATCACACCCCTATAGGGGCATACCAAAGAGCTAAATATTTGCTTTCAACAGAATAAGCAGAGCTGTTTTGGGTGCATTCAGCAGCAACTGCCAGAAACACAGAGGCAAAACCATTCTCTTAACCATAAGTGTAGCTGGGTTGTAGCTGGGTTGTTTTACAACACACAAGACCTACGGCTTTACGTCCCATCCGAAGGACGGAGCAATAATGGTTAAGTGTCTGGCTTAAGGCCACATGTGTCAAGACCGGGACTTGAACCCACACTCTGCTTAACAGAATCACCAGAACTTGATTCCGGTGCTCTTAAACGCTCGGCCACGACACGCCACCAATGTTAAGCATGGGGGTCTCTCATAAACTAATTTGGTCATAACCGGGACTTGAACCCACACTCAGCTGATCAGAAGCCCCAGAGCTTGAGTGCAGTGTGCTTGACTGCTCGGCCATGACAAGCCATGACGTCCTAAATTCACTGGGTGTACTGGCAAGTAATCAAGCACACTGAACTCAGTGGCTGTTAATTAGAATATGGTTTTAATCTTGGCCTAGTTAGTATTGCTGCTTGTGAGTTTCTTAAGCAAGTAACTTTCCTTTAAGTATCCACAAAATAAGACCCTGTTTCCTAACTTTTTACAATTTTTCTTTCAAGAGATAGTAGAATATTTGATTGTGTTTAATACGTGCACTGTGCTTAAGTAGACAGAGACAACAACTGTCTTAACATCAGGGCCATATTGTATATTTAAATAGACAACTAAAAACCAAGTCTATCCTTGCAACCATTTCACCATCACTCAAACTCTATTAATAACATGTATCAGTGACAAATCATGAAAACAATTTTTAAAAAATCCCAGTAACCATGTTTGAGACAAAGAGTTTCCACTCTGTACCAGAGAAATATTTGTACAAATTCAAGTGGATATGGACTGAGTGTGTAATCACAATGTACTGTATTAACACAAAAGAGCTTCAATGAAGACAAGGCCCATCTTTCATGAAGCAAGATTTGTAGCTTCGATAGCAGAAAAATATACATAAGCCAAATCAGGGTATCTGCCCACTTTAAAAAGTCAGATTTAAGACTTTTTAAGACCCTTTTAATGCTACCATTAACAATATTTAAGACAAAAAATAAGTGAATTAGGGCCTAAGCAGGGGAGAAACAGCTATACCCACTCAATTTTATGTTACAATTTTACACGCAGCATAATTCGGTTCATTACAAGCTGATTCCATTACACGCTTCATTCATTTTGATAAGACCTCAAATAACTGAATGTAACACTAATGCTTCTTAAGGCCTTAAATTTGGATGGTTCAATTTAAGATTGATTAATATTTTTTAAGGATCCACAGAAACCCTGCAAATTGTATTTCACAAAGATTTAACTGTGTGTGTGCGTGCGTGCCCGGCCCACAATTGATTTGCATTCTTTTGTCACTCGTCTACTTTCAAGAACTGCTGGGAAGGCGTGTTTTGCTTCACTTAAAGGGGCTGTGTCGTCATGATCAAAGCAGACCTGTGGCTGTACATGGAATTATGAACTCTCACCTAGTTACAGCCACGCGTGCACCCTCCCCCGTATTTTAGCTGCGGAGAGCAGACAAAATAAAAGCAGCTTAACAGAGTCTTTTCTTATTTTGATTCTGGTCTTGTAAACAAAGAATTCCGGTCCAGTAAATATAATGAGCTGCTTGCGGTTTGTGGATTTTTCAACCAAATTCGAGCCCTTCGAACACCGTCATTTACTAATAACTGTATTATTTCATGGATTAAAAACAAGACAAACCCTATAATTATAATACCAAGATTTCAATTCATTATTTCACCTCAAACTCCATTACATATTAGAGGAACTGGGTATTTGTACACAAACAGATACCTACTACCTAATCCCAGATTCTTGAGTCTATTACTTCTGCAGATGCCATTTGTTCTCCACCAGTGAATTGATGATTTGCTGGCTACGGTGCGGCCATATTGGATGCAGATCCATGCTGAGTTTGTCGGCAATGGCATTGGCCGCCTCCACTGGTGTGATGTCCTCAGACGTAGCCTTTTTCAGGATCTTTTTGGTCATCAAGAATATCTATTGTAAGAAAAAATGAAATAAAAGTTGGTTGAGTTTGAAGTTGATTAATTAATGAGGAGACATGTTGTACCAAAGGATTTTTTTAAATTTATTCTGATTGTGAAGCCAAGGACTCTCAGAAAAGCAAACTTAATCACTATACTAGCCAAGAACCCCATGGAGAGAAGACAAGGAAGGAAGTTTCAGTTTTAGATATGGGAGGAAAACCCCAGATAAATATTCCAGGGAAAACCCACGCAGTCAGGTAGGGACTGAAATCCCAATCCACATAGTGCCTCCGGTGGGATTCGAACCAGGGTCCTAGAGATGGAAGGCGAAGAAAGATACAACTACACCAACCCGACCATAACCACTTCCTCAAATGATGGTAAAAAAAAAAAAGTAAAAAAAAATGTCAAACTGTGTAGATGGCTTTTACTCATTTTGATTCTAGTCCTGAAACAAATGTTCTGGTCCTTTTATAACTTTGAGCTATATGACCTGTGATCTTTTGAATTCCCCTCCCCCCACGCAAAAAAATTTTAAAAAAAATTATAATCAAAAAAAAAAAAAAATTGAGCCCTATCAGGGGTGAATTTTAACAGTAATACCATTATTTCTATTCATCTGTCAGATAATTGTTATACACAATTTCCTGAACAAATGGGGGGAGACAAAACAAATTACATCATGTCACTGTGAACTTTAACAGAACAACTTTTAAGATCAATTGATTTGTTACAATCTCTTTAACCTTCAACGTCTGGTTTTGACTTACAGAGTTCTCCCACTCTCGTCCAAAGTGCCTATTGATGGCTGGATCATCTGGTAGTCTCCCATAGGTTTCATTCGCACAGTTCACAATGCCCTGGAGATTCAAGACAAGAATGAGAAACTTAACCACCTCAAATCTCATGCACAAGCCTATATTAGTTCACCCTACATGACCGTGTTTCAGCCAACCAGAATACAGAACTAGCAAGAGGTGTGTTATAATTTTCCATATTCCACACAACGCTTGTGTGATTTTGACAAAGACCCAGTATCTACACTTTCTGTGACTTTATGCAGAACCACAGATTTTTCTTACCATTCTGTTAGCCAGGTAATCCACGATGTAGGTAATACCTCTCTCCTTAAGTAGATGATTATCACTGGGGCAGCCTAACTGATTGTTTGCCGCTCCGCATACAATCTTAGCTTGTATCGTGGGGATCGTCTCTCCATTCAGAACCTGTGCATAGGTGAGATGTCCAAAGTTTAATTTACTTTCCACTCTTAAAGCACTTTCCAACAGCAACAGTAAAAGGGAGTTTGGAAACATTTCATTCTGTCAGTTATTCAGGGCTGAGAGTCATTGCTGACTGAAAAAGACTGAAACTAGGATCCAAATTTATGGAGGTATGTTGAATTGATGGCATTTCCATCATTGTGGCATGTCGTGGCCGAGCGGTCTAGTTCACCATCAGACCCAAGCTCTGGTGTTGTCAGCAGCAGAGTGTGGGTTCGATACCCGGTCATGACACTTGTGCCCTAAGCAAGGCACTTAACCATAATTGCTTCGTCTTTTGGATGGGACATAAAGTCGTTGGTCCCGTGTGTTGTATAATGCACGTAAAAGAACCCAGTGTACTTATCGAAAAGAGAAGGGGTTTGCCTTGGTGTTCCTGGTTTGATCGGCAGGATATATTGCGCCACAGCACTTAGTAAACAATTACATGGTGCTATGTAAAGGAATTGGTCTCATACTTCAAAAATGTGGCTCCACAATACCGAAAGTCGAAGCCCCTTGAGCGTCACTGAGTGACGGATATGAGCGCTATATAAGAAGCCACTATTAATATTATTATTTCTGTGAATGGCAGTAGGTCAAATCGGACACACAAACGAAAGTCGGAAAAAACTGTTTAAAAAAAAAGGGAATCTGAAGGGATGTTTCAGGCAGAGGTGTTAACACACCAGGGCATTACATTGTGTAGCGTGCATAGTGCATGCACAGGCCATGTGTTCAGCTTCGTTTGCCCCGCTATGGGCATTTTGGCACAAGCCGCTTGTGGCCTCTATGGTCTCTAAAGGGTTAAACAGGCAGGAAGATGATGGATTCTAAGGCTGGGTGAATAAGTATACTAGCACTGCTTTACTGCACTCACATTGCCGAGGGCACATGGAGAAATTATATCACAGTGATGAGCTAACACTCCATTGTCATCTAAAGGAACTTTCTCAACCTGTAGGATATCAGCGGTCTGTACGAAAATACCAAGACAAATAAGATTGTGTTAATCAATGGTGAAGTTTACTAGGGCAGTGATATGGAATCACTACTCATTATGATTTAACCCTTTCATGCACCATTTATTTTAGTGATAAATTGATCATATGGACACATTAATTGTTTACTTGTTTTTTGCAAATGGCGACCCCCCCCCAAAAGACAGGTCACAATAACACCTTTAAGAGTCCTCTTTCCCATTCTGAAAACTGTGTGGCCGTGTGATTTGTATTTTTCATGCTACAACTATTTTTTAAAGGGATTTAAACTGGTCGCTAGCGACCGGTCGGCGCGTAAAGAGTTAACTAATGTAATTTACAGTGATCAGATTAGACGAATTTGAACATTCCTGAAAAGTGATGAGGTTGGACGAATGTAAAAAATTCCTGAAAAATGACTTGCTGGCCTGGGTTCCCTCTTATTATAGACCCGGAGCCTCTTAGATGTTGCAATTCAGGAGGTTTACAGACTTTGTGCATCAGCAGAAAACAAAACTACAGGTTTAACACAATGTGGACTATTTCTTTCTCCCTGTGGTGGTTGCTTTAATTCTTTCAAGAAAATTTGAAGGCTCACGGAGGTTTTGAGAAAATCCTAAGTTATCACATGCCTGAATTTAAAGCTTGCGGGCAACATTGGTTATTGGGTATTGTTGTCAGCTAACTGCTTACCCCTGGGAATCTATTCCTCATGTCAGTCACCCTGTTCATGTGACAGTCAGTCACAAAGATGTGAGACACCTCTTTCTTCAAAAGCTCCTGGACGATGACAGTAGCTGCGCACAAGACAATTGAAAATTATACATCCACCAAAAAGGCATAAAGGAAATGGAGATCAAAGAGCAAAAAAAGGCCAAAAGCTTGCAAGTTATGGTGAACATTTTAACTGGGAGAATTAAGCAAAAAATAATAAAAAATTAAATTTTACGCACAGAAAATCATTTTTTGTCAGATCAACAACTGAAATATACCAAGTTAAAAATGGAGCCACCTCAATCGGGAAAGTGTCTTAAAATGATTGACTCTGAACAGTTTTATCACCGCCGTATGCCAAGACATGGCTAATATTGATGATTTCTTGACACAATTTTCCCAGTAAAAGTGTCTGGAATAATAATGAGAAACAGAAACCTTGTTTTATTTTAGAAATGTAAATAGTATGCCAACATGAGAACTATAGGAAAATGTCAAATCATGAAATGACCTTTACATGTACAATGACCTTTTTGTTGTGAGTGGAAGAAGGTCAAATCTTGCAGCCGTTTGCGGCCACTCTGTGCATTTTTGTACAAGAGCCGGCATGAAATTTGGTCCTTGGAAAAAAGTAGGAATATTTTATTGAGTAAAAGGGCCGACCTACGTTTACACATGATGTAGGCTTTAATAGAAATTTCAGGCTATTTAATCACAACTTCCGGATTTTTCCCAAAAGCCAACAAATTAGAAATCAGACTGAAATAGGAAGAATATGTACACATGATGTAGGCTTTAATAGAAAATTCAGGCTATTTAATCACAACTCCTGGATTTTTACCAAGAGCAAAAAAAATCAGATATCAAACTGAAATAGGAAGAATATCATGCCTATACAAGACGCTTGCTGCCTCTACGGCCTCTAGAGGGTTAATGTTGAAAACTAAAAATGGTATAGAACAAGAAATATAGTATTCAATCACAGGAAGGAGGTGAACCTACAGACATTGCCAGCTCCCTGAATGCCGATTCTCTTTCCTACCAGAGTACCCATGCGTAAGAAATCCAGAGCTCCTTCCATTGCACAGATTACCCCTGTCAAGAAGAGACGAAAAGGGACACTTCATCAGTACATCAAGCAAAACACATATTCCAGGCTCGATAATGTTCACACCCCCGTTCTCAAACTTCACGGGCTTCCAGTCTGTCAAAGAATTAATTTCTTAATTATATCGCTCGCATGGAAAGCCATGAATGACAAGGCACCACTGTACCTCAAGGAATTTTTCTCACCCTGTACCCCAAGTTGCAATCTTCGATCAACAAACAAACTCCTTCTAACTGTCCCTAAAACAACCACATCCTATGGCGATCGTGCCTTTTCAATATCCGATCCCAAACTCTGGAACTCTTTACCATTAAATATTCGAGCTACGGAATCTCTGGACATTTTCAAAAGCATACTCAAAACACATTTGTTCGGCATTGCTTATGACCGACTCTATATTTGTTCACCCACTTGTTTTTTGTAAGTGTGCAAATCACTCTTTAATGTGCTCTATAATTGGGGCGTGTCGTTGCCGAGCGGTCTAGTTCACCTAACCCAAGCTTTGGTGTTGTCAGCAGCAGAGTGTGGGTTCGATACCCGGTCATGACACTTGTGCCCTTAAGCAAGGCACTTAACCATAGTTGCTTCGTAAAAAGTTGGGAAGGTCGTGCATTCTGCTCTACCAGCCAGGCTCCTAGTGGATGATACGAATGCCTACATCCTTATGGACTGTGAAGGGGGCAACCCTGTTTCAGCCCCCCCCCCCAGGTGGCAACGTGCCCCTGGTGGTAGTTGATTTGGGTGGATAGCCCAAATCGGTTAAGTGAAGCCCTCACCTTGAAGTGGCCTCATGATGTTAGGCGATCTCTCATAAAAATGTTTAAAAAAAATTACATCCCCTGTAAACTTTAATAATCTAAATTATAATGTATGCTTTTCTTAATTTTCTTTTTTCCAGCGCCTCGGAATATGTTTGATCATAAATAGATGCCGCTTTACATATTTTGTACTATTATTATTTATTATTATTAGTAGGGTGAAGCCCTACCTTTGCCGGTGGCCACTGAGGGGTTCCCAGATCCGCCCTTTTCCTCAGAGATGCAAGTCGTGTAGCGGGTGAACATGTGAACATTGTCTAGGTCTATTACGTTAAGGCCAACATCCTCTGCAGCAACTGCAAAACAATTTATAATTCATATAAAATAGAGTAAATATCTGAAAAATTGGAGGGAGGGGAACACAGGGAAAAAAGCAGCAAGGAAAAGACAGAACAGACAAAATAACGCAGAAAATAGGTTAACCAAAAAGGAAATGCAATTTAAAGGGAGGGTATACCTTTGGTATTTACTCAAAAAATTTATGACCATAAAAAGGTACTTGGTAAAGTGCACTGGAGAGCTGTTGATATTATAAAACATTGTTAGAAACGACCCCCTTTGAAGTAATTTGAATCTGAGAAAGGCTTCAGGCATAAAGCCTTTCACAGGCATCTGAAAGCCCACAATTCTATGTAACAAGGGTGTTTTTTTCTTCATTATTTTCTTTGACAACCAATTGAGCCAAAATTGTCACAGGTTTGTTATTTTATGCACAATGTTGGGATACACCAAATGAGGATACTGGTCTTTGACAATTACCCAAAGTTTACCCTGCCTTTAAGGTTTTGCAAATATTATGCGAGGGTTAAAAATTACATTCACTTTTTTAAGCATAGGAAACTGTTTTCACTCACTGAAACGTACCATTGGTCAACATCAAATTTTTCAAGACATGATTTGTGCAGAGTACCATCCTTTTCCTCTAGATTCATAAAACGTAAAAATCTAATTTGAGTTAATTTCACTGCAGATAGGCAATCTGGTTTTTGAGAAAAACAATGTATTTTTGTTTGTTTACATGAATGATACACATGTCCCGCTTAAAGTCAATAAGACCAGATTGAAACACAAACTTTCCCAAAGATGACATTTTTCCAGCTGGAATATTAATGCCATTAATTAAGACCCCCTTACGTGAGGTCAAACATTACAAGCGTGCATGCGTGTACACAATGCGCACAACTATCAGCCAATAATAGGTCTTCATTGACCTCAATGAGGGCGCTGTTTTGGGCTTGTGACCTCATATACAAGGGGTCCAAGTCAATACAGTTAGAACAAGCTGTCCATTTACTTCAAGTAAACACCAGAACTACACCATGTCTTAACATTCTAGAGCAGACCAATGAAGCACACCGTTAACTAGTTTGAAATCTTTGCCGTTGTGTTGAAAACAAATGTCCTAGCCTTGGTGCACGAGAGTGGAAGATTACAAAAGGAAAAGAATATGCCAAACTGCTAGTACCTATGTAGATTTGCCATCTTGTTAATGTTTGCAATTAGCCTGCCCTGTGCAAGTCCAGTGGGTATAGGAACCTTTTGAATAACCTTGGGTTCCCAATTGCATTGTTTTAAAAAGTGTGAAAGACACAAAAATGCAAACTTTAAGGTTCAAATGCAAGTGAGACTTGCACAGTCTACAAGGTTATTTTGTCAACTTTGCTAAGTCTAGCTTCTACAGGTAGCCATGCATACCAGTATTGTGCTGTAAATGCTACACTCACAGCCAAGTATAATGGAACACTCAGTTCTCCAGTACCAGGTTAACTCAGCAAAGCCATATTTCACGGCTCTGCTTACCACTGAATTCTGAACTTGCAATCACCATTCCTCGCTTAAAGGGCAAGTGCTGAATTTTTAATCTAGCTGTGTAAGCAAAGAATATCTGGAGTACTCACATGCACAAGCAAACACTCTGCTAACCTGTGAAATTCGCTTAAAGTAAGCGCAGAATTCCTTGCTTCCATAAGCATCGATTCTTTGCTTATGGTATGAAAATGAGAGCCATGAAAATGGGCCCTGATGAAGTGCTACAATGCAGGAAACAATTCTTCCGTTTTGTAAAAAATGCTTTTTATAGAAATTATATTGTAGTTATGAATAATAGACACTGCATTTCAATATTGTTTGCATGCAGCAGTTTGCTATATATAGGGCATTGCTATTGCTAGCAGAAATAAAACAATCAATCAAAAAGAGCAAAATTGGGGATACTAATGATTAAAAAAACATAATAATTAATAATAATAATTTGGGAGGCTAATCATCCTTACTGGCAGCTAAGAGCTGAATTGCAAGGACGCGGCTACAACGTGTTCGAGAAGCAGGCATGCAAGGGCGCCTTTGGCAGCCAGCCACATCAACCCATTATGACCACGGAGCACAGCCAGAGATCAAAAGTGTTTGATTTTTTTCCGAGGGAGGAAAACCGGATGGTCTGGAAAACCCTTGTGGCACAGCAGAGAACCAACGCACAACTCAACTCACATATGGCCCTGGCCGGGTATCGAACCTGGGTCACCTTGGTGAGAGGCGAGCGCTTTACGCACAAGCCAACCATGCCACCCATTTATGTGCAAGTGTTCCATTATCAATAACTTTGGCTGTAGCAAATCACACAAGCTTCAAACAAAACACAGTTACAGGAAAAATAGAAGTGGGAACAAAACTAACACAGGATGCTAAAGTTATTTCTATAAAGAATGCAATTATGCAAAGAAAAAAAAGCAAGAACAATGCCACTCCACAATAAAAATAATCACAGTGCATGAACCAGCAGATTTCATAATTGTTAATTATACCCTTACACCCGCTTCATAAGTATCAATTATGTTTTTAACGGAAATTGTGTGCATACTGAACAGTGAAGGATTTATTTGATTGTATGCACACTTGGAAACAAATTGAGGGGAAAAAAGGAAATTTCTATGTGTTAATTTTCCAAAGAGTAAACTATTCTGTAGTGCATACAATTTATCAGTTTGTTCCAAAATAATTGTGTGGGTAAAGGGAATATCCAAAGGAAAAAAAAGAAGTTTGTTCAAACTCTGTCGGAATTAAGGAGGTTGTCTTAAAAAAAAAAATAATATAATAATAATAATAATAATTTTGAAATGAGTGGTTTTTTTTATGTGGGCAGAAATTAAAGCAAAGCACTTTTAAAAAATTTTGTGTTTGACTATTTTCAGCCAAGCCTCATACCAAGGCATCCGTTCAGGCTGGACAGAAAGCAACCGCAGTCTGCCAGGAGAGATGAACGTAGGTCAGAGAGAAATGACAGGCTCTCCCTCGGCTCGCACACTACGACCACGCCACCACCAGCCCTTCAGAGGGGAGGAGGAGGAATAGAGAAAAAGAGATGATGGGAGAGATCATGGGTGAGAATGTAGGGTATGGGGAAGGAATGGGTGGCAGGGGTAGAATTAAGATGGATAAGCGGGTCCGAGCGGTCGAGATGGAAAGTGTAGATTAGAGGAAACAGAAGGAGATTAAACAAGCGGGGGAGGGGGTGGGGGTCCATACATTTTTGAACAGGGAATTACTGGTTCATTTCTGACTTTTTCAGAGCGAAATTTGAAAACATGACGTCATTGGCTTTTGAACACATATGATTTTTCGTCAGTTTAAAGGTAAAATCCAAGGCTGTTTTGATTGAATATCATAGAAGGTCAGGAATGAACCAAAAACTCCCTGTACAAAAATGTATAGACCCATGTAGACCAAAGAGACGTCATTGGATGTTTTAGGATGCTGACAAATTTTGCACTGGATCAAATACAATGGCATTTTACACCGCTTTAACGTGAGGTTAGAGACTTGAATTTTTTTCCCCACTCATATGAGGACTCTATCTATTGGAAAATGACATCATCACAAAATTGAATTTGACCTTGGAGCCCCTCTTTAATCTAATGCCATTATCTATTATGTACATGTGTGTAGGTATAGACTGATCATCATGGCATAACATGATACCATTTCAAACCATCGTCACTGTTTCACATTGTGCACCACACTCTCCCATGCTTGGATTCACCACACCACAGCCCAATTTCATGGCTCTGCTTGCCGTAAGCAAAGAATCGGCGCTTACAGAAGCAGGGAATTCTGCGCTTAGGTCAAGCGTATTTCGCGGGTTAGCAGGGAATTTTTGCTTGTGCGCGTGCGTACTCCACGTTACTAAACATTCTTCGCTTACACAGCTAGCGCAGAAATTCGGCGCTTGCACTGCAACGGTGAATGGAGATCGTAAGCGCAGAATTCGGCGGTAACCAGAGCCATGAAATTGAGCCCTGATTATGTCACGCGCCAAAAAAATCATAAAAGTGTTCAAAATGCTGTTACTGTTCTGCCAGTGCCAGTCTAACTCCACCCTAAAATGTTGTAAAACGGTGGTTACTACAGTGTGTGCACGTCACAAGCATACAGTCTATATACTACTTTTATGCCCAATCTGGTCAACAGGGCAGTTGCAGAAAAAACCCAGTGAAATTGTCATACCATAGCAACCATTTAAAGAGGACAGAAAGTTCCCATAATCAAACAAAATCTTTGAGCGGGTGTTTGGATCCAGATGTTCCCCGAGACGTGGTTGCTGAACGACCCCTTTCCCTCCGCCGGCCCTGTGAGGATGGAGATGTCAAAAAATGGTTGCCAAACGTAGAACAAAAAAGAAAACAAAATAAAACAAAACAAGAACAGACAACAGCATGAGACATGATGCAATGCTTTGAAGGAACGGTTCAACTCTGTTAAATAACTCAAATGAAAAATAGTGATATTATGCAAAATTTCACTTGGTATAAATGTTATTGTTGTGTTGCAATTAATAATCTTCTAGAATAAGTTTTCCTTTTTTCCTTTTTTTTTACAAACTGAAAAAGAATCTACAAAGGCTACAGATATACATATCCTTCCACAACACTTTGCTCAACACAAACGCATGATATTTTAACGACTCATGAATCAGTGAGCTCAAAATAGTAGAGAAATGTTTATTATTTCAACCTGTAAATATTTCCGAAAACTAAGCAGTAACTACCTTCCCCCAAGAGATGGGTTTAACTCTTGAGAAGTTCAGAGACCATAACATTCAGATTCTTGGATGAGATTTGATGAATGTGAAAATTCCTGAAAACTGGCGTGCGGGCCTGGGTTCCCCCTTATTCTAGACCCAGAACCTCCAAGATGTTACAATAGACTCTGTGCATCACGTGACCAGAAATACAAAACTACAGGTTTATACACAACATGGATTATTTGAGTCCCGTGCTCTTAACCGTGCAGCAACGACACGCCACATGAAAATGATTAATGTATTTAACATCTATCATAGGCCAAAGTGGCCTGAAAATATCCATTATTTTGTTTTTAACACCTGAGAATTTTTTTTGGGGGGACACACAGGAATCTAGTTATCCAAAATGGCCTGCTAATGTGAAATATACAGTTGAGGCTCATTTGCAGGCAACATATAAAGTCCACGTCTGGTCGTAAAAAGAGAGAAGGATTTCGGTACAGAACAAAAACAAAGAGATCACAAAAAGATAGTTATGATCAAGTTTGTAACAAAATGAACATGTATATGGCTGATCGTTTACAATATATCTGAATGCCTGAATGGCTAGGCACAATGGGAAATGGATGCATCCATGGTGATTCTCTATAATATCAGAATGCATTGAGAACCAATGAACAGGACTGAAATGTAAGCCTTGTATGGAAACGGATGCAATTCAGGATCCCACTCTCTCCCAACGTCAACTGGATTACTTTGGGTAACTTTCTACTTGACCAAATAAAGGTCAGAACATAACAATGGTGTGATGGATCAGTGATGCATGTCAGAGGTCGTCAATCCATTGTAGACAGTTTGTAAATTTATGCAATTCAAACGGACACATTTGGGGGGGATTGTATCACTTTAATACGGTAGAAATACTTTAAAATTTGTCTTTGTCTTTCCTTAATCTCCTTGCTTTTTCTGGGATTTGGGAGACATACGCCTGTTGGCGACAGATAAATTTGTAAACTTTTATGCTCTCCTGGGCATCCCACTGTTGTTTAACGTAAGTTTTAAAATATATTTTATATTTGTACATTGTACTTGTGAAGTTTTTGCCCGAATACATATTATTATTATTACTACTCACTTCTAATCGACCCCTCACTGCACATGTTGGTAGGGATTGAAAATTTGAAGTAAACTGCAAAGCTTGATCTGACTTTGGGGTAAAATGCTATTGTATTCTGTTGCATTTAGCATTAAATTCAATAGCAATATAATCTGCAACATTGTGTTGCATAGCAGGGTAGGGGGCCAAGACATGTACAGGTACGTTTACGTCCCCAGCAAACTATCAATGCATATTGTGCATTTAGCATATAACTGCCCAGTGCCAATAGCAAGGCTTGTATGAACCTGTACCCAATTTCATAAAGCCTGTAGGCACACAAACTTGTGAAGTACAGTACAAAATATTGGCTTAGCAGAAACAGGTTACCAGTCAAAATGCCACTCGTACATTGTCGCCACTGGTGCCCAACTCAATTTTTGCTTTGCAAAGAAATTTGCTAAGCAGTATTTTCTGTTAAACATGCAGCTCAACGAAATTGGGCCCTGGTACAAATTTCATTAAGCAGAACATTTTGCTAAACTTTTTTTCTGCTAAGAAAAAGTTAGCAGAAAACCAGTCACAAGTGGTACATGTTTGAATGATATTTGGCTGGTAACCTAGCTAATTTTTGGTGCTTAAGCAGCTCTGTGAAATTGGGCCAGTTCAGTTCACAATGCAGAGTCCTCTGTTGGCATTTTGCTTCATTTAGCGGGACTTTCATTGTATTGCATTCTGATGGATTTAGCAGGGTGCTTAAAAAAATATATTATATTAATTATTATAATATAGGCGTACTAACTATGATTCTTATGGTGGTAAGGGTTAACAGATATTACCATAAACCAGCCAGAGCTGACTTGACTCCCATTCCCTGACCAAGCCGCAGTCCGTCCCTCAAATACTGCTCCATGGTTGTGTAGTCCCATAGCCGGATACCACCACACTGGTTGACAAGAGAGATTCAGAAGAATATATAACACATTGTCAGTTTAATCTAGAACTCCTTATCCTGTCAAAATCCAGGCCTGGAATTACAAGGAGGCCTCGGAGGCCATGGCCTCTGTTGCCCCTGGGCCCAATCTCATAGAGCTGCTTTTGCAGAAAATATTGCTTAACAATTTTCTGCTTAGCAGAAATGAGCAGGATACCAGTCACAAATTGTACACGCGACATGGTAGTTTGGCTGGTAACCGTAGTCTGGTAAGCATAATTTTGTTGTGCCTATGAAATTGGGCCCTGGTCTTGGACTTGGTGCCCCTTCAGAAGTTTCCCAAAGACTTTCAGATTTTCCAATGGAAGTGCCCTTTGCAAAACAAAAATGGCCTTGCCATCTCAAAGATGAAATTCCAGGCCCTGAAATAGGTCTAAATTTCAGCAATACAGATCTAGTCTAGTAAAAAATAAAAATAAAATTGTTCCTGTTGGTGTCTATCCTTCAAAATGTTATGGGTGGGAGGGATGTCTTTATTTTCCTTCCCCATGGTTTCATGGTGGCAGGAAGGTACAGCCTGTGGCCCCCTCCCTTTCCCCACCCCTCTGTCATGAACTGTTGGCAATTTGGGGGTATTCCAAGGTTTGCCTTTAACTTTTTCAGTGACTAGCCAGCAGGACTAGTTAGCTTTACATTTCACTGGTCTGTCAGCTTTTGCACTTGTCCATGTTAAACATGAAATAAGGATGCTTTTCAACACTGAACTATCCACCCGGACCACTTGGATAGAATTTTGACTGGTCCTCAGGTGTTTTTGAAACTAGCATTTGGCCAGCAGACCACTGTTTAGGGAGAACGCTGAATACAGCTATAAATGCTATAGGCCAATGGGAAAAATATCAGAAGTGCGACAACGAATTACAACAAGATTTTTAATTGTCCATGTACTTCCTCAAATGTTAAATGGGTCTGGCCCATTTGATGGTTGGTTGGATGGGGAGACTAAATCCTAAACAAGGCTTAATGGATTCATTGCAAGTCGTAATGAAGATCATGTTCATATTTGGTGTTTTATAAAGAACATTAAACAAATCTTATAACAAAATAAACCCCTTTCACACTACACAAATTTCCCAGAAAATGCCCAGGAAAATTGGTTGACCTTTTCACACTTGAATTGCTGACCACGGTAAACTCCTGGGGAATGGCCATTTACCAGGAAATAGTTACCCCTGCTTGGGAGTAGGGTTAGGTGAGATAACCCTAGTGTTAGCATGCTGAGTGTTCATTCTTCCCAGGAAAATTGCATTGAGTGTGAAGGGAACATGGTGTGGCGCGCAGGCAGGTTAAAACTCCCCAGGAATTTCCTAGGGTTTTATTTCCTGGGAATTAGCTCTGTAATGTAAATAAGGGCTTTTTGTTGCAAATTGGTGTTTTCATTGTACTTCACGGTGCCCGGCTATGGCAGATTGACCTGTCCAACAGTGTTAGTCAGCTGACAGGCTTGATACTTCAAGGAGGCAACAAAGGCAAGTGCGTCATGCCGTCAGTTATTGTCTTGGTGCCCCTTGAAATGTTCCAATGCAATCTTTCAATTCTCTCACACATGTACCTTTTAGTACGTAGACCCAGTAACTGGGGCGCGTTATTGGAATACTGGGTCTACCTTTTTACCAAGCAAAACGTGCCTTGTCCCTGTACAAGAATGAAGTATCGAAAAATGTGAGCCCTGGATTAAGATATATTTGGTTTGCGGTAACATCATGTGTGTATCTACTTGCCAGGTAGAGTATGTTCTTAGAGAACTGTCTTGCTTAATTCTACTACCGCGGAGTAGATTGTTCGGGTGTTCGGGAGACTTCTCAGTTCTGAAAAGAACTGTCCTGCTTATTAACTATTACCTGGGCGGATGGTATAGAAATAGGTTGGGACTACTACTTTAGCTTATAGGATCGTAATTAACTGTACTACCGCAGAGTCAGTTCTTGGATTGGTCTCAACGTTTCGACTAGCTTGCTCTAGTCATCGTCAGGAGACTGGATTAAGATAGTTCAACTTGGGAACAAACCCGGTGATAATCCCAGCAAAAGACACAAAACCAAGCAAGGTCCTTGTTCTTATAGAATGGTATCAAGCTGGTCATGTTCAACTTAAAAAGCTATGGTGCCTTTTGGTGGACACTGATTGAAGGATGACTAATGATTTATAAGCCAGCTTAAATTTGGTTAGGCCTTCAGATGGAACAATTTCCGGGAGTAACTATATAGAATACAGGTACACTTGGTTTGTTGACTATATATTTTCTTTTGTTAAACAATCCTCTTCATTGTATATTAGGCTTGCAGTAACACCATGGATGTGTATATCTACTTTGGTGTGGAGATTTTTGTTCTTTGAGAAAATGTCTTGCTATATGGCCGGAGTAGATTTAGGAATTTGGGAGACTATTCTACTGCCTCTTCACCACTAATCTTCTTATAAAAATACAGCTCTGAAGTGTACCTGCATTCTATAGTTGTCTATTTATTTCATAATGACAGAAAAAGTGGCGTCGGATATGGAACTTCTACCCTTCGGATAGAACTCGTTTATTCTTCTAAATTATAAATATAAGTGGTGGCAGCCATGGCAGCCCTAACATAAAAATACACTAGTATCAATCATCATGGAAACATTCTCATGGAAGGTGTGCAGTTTCTTACAGCTTGTCCCCTGTTGGTCCTCCAGACGAACGCACCCAGTAAGCAACCCGACCGCTCTCCGATCTCCAGGAACACCCCTTCATGCTTGTCATAATCCACCCGGTCATCGCGAGCAAAATCCCCCAGCTCTGTCAGCTCCGGGTGGGACACCCGAACTTCTCCGGCTTTCCTGTCGTACACGATAAAACACCGCCGTATTTTCTTCTCTTTCATGAAGTCGACAAAGTCGTTTGGTTGGAGTTCAAGAAGAGATTTGCTTGCTTTGGCTTCTTCCTTACTGCATGCTGGCCCTGATGATGATAGACTCCGAGCAGACAAAATCGACCTGAATGGTGCAGTTTTAGATACAGAACTACCTCCACCATGTTGAATGGGTCCAGGATTCGGCGAGATTTGTCCCGTTACGGATGCACTTGCATAAAACCTCTGAAAATACCTCAAACTAAAGTTGAAATTCAGATGTTTAGTTTGCCTTGTGTTGAACAGAAATACTTTGGTAGCACATGCTGTTGCTTGCCTTAAACCGACTGAAAGACGACGGTAAATCATATTTAGTTTTGCCGGGAAGATTGAGTTCTTAAAACGCGATAAAATGACTGATGAGTTGTATTAAATAAAATAAAATAAAAGCAGCTGTCACTAGAGGGCGCTCGGCCATTTTCTGAAAATATAAAAAGCAGATATTAAAGGGGCTGTGTTGTCATGACCAAGTCAGTTTTTAAGGTCATTCATTTTTGGAGTAATTGCCAAAGGTTAGCCCACCTTGTTGAGCTGTAATGGCTCTCTTTTAACATCGGTCTCATAACACTCACCATTGAGTGTTATGAGACCGATGTTAAAAGAGAGCCATTACAGCTCAACAAGGAAGGCTAGCCACTAAGGTATACCCTCACTTTAAATACAAAATCAAGCTATGAAGACTACGATACAATGTCAACAATGCTCCAATATTACTGGTAAACAATAAAACAAAAAACTTATTTGACTGGAATTAAAATATATTTATTCTAATTACCACTCTCAATAATTATGTAATCCATTGTGTTACTTTTAAGGTTTTGTGAGCATTTTATAAAACATTTATAATAAAAACATATTACACTTTGTAATAGATTACGTGATTGAATGATGATGCAATCAGCTGTACCAAAGTAAAACAGTTACCAGGGCAACATGGCATGATGCATAAATCAGTTCAAGACAATCCAAAACTTAATTAAAATACTAATCTACTTTAATGAACAACTTATAAAACAAATTCAGCTTTTGTGAAACTATTTCGAAAAAGAAATACTTAAACAGAAAATAAGCTAATTGTGTCACCAATTTGAATTTACTAACTACTATCTTGGATAGAAGTTTGTTCCCCTATCCTGACAGTACAAGATGGTTACTTAAGGTTGAAAGTCAGAAACCACCTTCGTTTCGCAGAAGGAAATCAACATGGGATTTAGGGGCGAGGGTAAAGTTAAAGGGAGTATACACCTTTGGTAATTACTCAAAAAATAATTTACCATAAAAACTTACTTGGAAGAAGCACTGCAGCCGTAGATAATGTATAACCGTTCCAATGAATGTGGTTTTAGGGAAAGGGATTCAAAAACATTTCAATCTGAGAAACGTTTCATGCATGAAATATTTCTTAGATTGTGTATTCCAATTATGGATCATTCTTCCTGCATGGACATAGCCGCTCAAGATTTTTGGCGATATCTCAAAAACGCTAGCACGTTTTGAAATGAAATTATCACAGGTTAGTTTTATTGTAAATCTACATTTATATATGATTAAAACAATCAAACAGTTCTAAAACCAAAGGTATACTTTGCCTTTGAGTTAACATAGGGATAAGCGGTTCTTGATTGGTCCAACAATGGAGCAAAAAGGGGAACAAAAGTAGATCTTTAATTCACAACCTTCACAAAAAGTGTGTCCACTCAATTTTAAGCAGGGCCGTATCTCAATAAAGAAAAAGCTTTTCTAACCCCAAAATGAAAACAATAATAAAAAACAATAATGTAATTTTTAGAAATCATTACATTGTGAAAAAAATTGTTACTGTTAAGACATAAATTGGCAAGTTTTAAACACATCATAAACAGACTGAATAAACAAACATTTGTCCTTCAGCATATTGTTTTACTTTTGGTTTTTAAACATACTTAGCTGCCTTTGATTCGAAATCCCAAACAATTTTGTAGAACTATTTTTCTGGAAATCTCAATAATGACTTACAAAATTGGTGAACTATAATGCTCAACTTTGATTTTACTTTAATCTTTAGTTAAATTTTATTTTCGATGTAAAATGTAATTAAAATATCTGACAAGCCCTAAATAAATTTGCATGCAGAGTTGCAGTGGCCATGTAGCATGCATCTTTCATTAATACTGTAAATTGATACTTAAGATTTTACTGTAAATTAACGGGCGATTGAAAGCTGCACTACTGAAATGCCAATGCAGCCCAAGAGATTTTGCAGAGGTTTGCAAAGCACTGTGTGGACAAATGGAAAGCTACTGTCAGACCATTGCGTCAAAGACATGAAAGAAGAACGGCCAAAGATAATAGCATGAATCTCAAAAACTATCAAGATCCCCTGGCCACTGATTTTGCCCAAATTGGAGTCTGACCCAAGCTACGAAAGTATGATTCTAGACAATTGAAATGGATGACGAATCACACAGAGCGCGGATGAACAATTGAATTTCAGTTCTAAGCTTATTTGTCTATTGTCCAGAACAGTGAACATTCATTCACTTAACCCCTGAAATAATAAAGTCAAACTTTACAAGTAAAATATATAATTCTCATACTTTTCATTTTATTCTAAAATGTATGTAGTGGTCTCCTTTTGTCTGGAATCATCTATAACCAGTTAATATTCTCCTGAACATTAAAACGTTTCAGTTTATTTTAACTCTATTGCTGAACTTCGAGGTAGCAAAATTTCTTTGTGTGTGGTTTTTTAAAATTTGAATACAACACCAATGTTACAAAGCATCAAAGATCATTAAAGAAATTTTTCAACATTTGTAGAAAAAAAGTCAAACCTTTTCTCCATTCTAGTATTGTCAAAATCTCGAGCCCCTTTCATAAATGGCAACAGTTTTGTTTTCATTTTATTATACACATGCCTTGCTAGAAACAGTTTCGCCAAAAATAACCAAGGGCGTACTGCCCCTTTACTCCTACAGGATCCTCCACTATTATACAGGACAACCAACTTTGGCCCAAATAAGTTTAGCCATGTCCGAATTAAGTGACTTTGGTTATGGTAATGGCCGCTGCCTGCGACTAATTGAAGTACTACTAGTCAGGTAGTGAATTTCACTAGTCGCCCAGCCCTAATTGTCATTGTCTGCTCTAATATATTGTTGCATCAAAAGAGTTGCTTACTGCAATGGCGTCCATTGCAATGCATACTTCACATTTCAGCCTGAATTTGACTATCTTGCGCCTGGGGTGATCCACAATCTTTGGTTATAAAAATAGTCATGACCAACTGAAGTGCGACTGGTCGGGTGGTGAACATCACTTGTTGCCCAGGGCTCGATTTCACAAAGAGTTAAGATTGATCGTAACTGCAAATCCATCGCAGTTGCTTAGCAAAGAGTGATGTCACAATACAAATCACTACGGTAATTACTGCTAACTCATCTTAAGATGAATCTTAGTGCTTTGTGAAATCGGCCCCTCAGGCCTACCTGCAGTGAATAGAAGAATAGACATTGTCAGCATTCCAGCCGTAGCCACTGCCAAAGCCATCATTTTGGACACCGCCTTATTTAGCAGCAGAAAATGGTGCTTAACAAAGATCTTCACTACTCGGTAAAAATGACTGGGTTACCAATTTGCACAAATTACACATACTGCAGTGTTTTGGCTGGTACCGGTAACCTTTTTTTCTGCTAAGTGAAATTGTTATATGATTCACAAAATGTGTGTACTTTTTTAATCCGCCCCCCCCCCCCAGTGTACAGTTGCCACAAGCATTTAGGCCTGTACATGTTTGATTTTTCTTGTTTCTAAACTGATAACATTATTAATCTCTGACTCTGGAGACTTTCTAAGATTAATGCCGGGGTTATCCCAGATAGTCTGCAGCATCCATGAGCTCTCCTGGTGCAATTAGCTGGCCATGATGGCAGGCAGGGATGTCTGTGGTGGTGCTGCTTGTATGGCTGCTGTTAAGAAAGAAGAAGAAAAAAAAAAGACAGTTTGAAATTTGTGAAAAGGAAAGCGGGGGATTAGAGATAACACTGTGAAAAATCTCTTTATGGTTTGCAAAATCCAGTTGTTGCTGTTAAGAAAGAAGAAGAAAAAAAAAAGACAGTTTGAAATTTGTGAAAAGGAAAGCGGGGGATTAGAGATAACACTGTGAAAAATCTCTTTATGGTTTGCAAAATCCAGTTGTTGCTGTGAGATGTCCACCATTTGTAGGGATTTACTATGTGGATCCCCCTTTGCCTCCTCGAAGAAGCTGAAATAAGAGTGTACATTAATGATGCGCCATGTCAGTCCTAAATGACACTCCTCGCACTGAATTATCACATCATGAGGAGAGATTGTTAAGAATTATTTTGTTATGAGGTGAAGCAACCATGATGCAACACCTTGAAAGGGATACAAGGTGAGGTGGCGCATATCGCTGCCAGACTATGCCAGAAACACCGAGGCAAGCCACTTGTCTTTACGAAAAGTGTACAGGGTTCTTTCAATATGTGCATTACACAACGTCCCATCCGAAGGATGACATTGAGTTGACAACAAGAAAAAGGGTAGTAACTGAGTAGGTTTAAGGGTAGCAACCCTGTGGATAAAATCTCCTTTGGGAGAAGTGTTGGTTCTTTGAACAACCCAAGTTGAAGAACACTGTAATAGTAGAGAAGAAAGATGTATTCCATTTTCAACCGATGTTAAGGTCGGTAAATTCTCTTAAATTTAACATCTTCATGTTTCTGGAGGTCATTCTCAAGACGAAACGAAGGACCCAGACCTCTTTTTCACTTTTGAGAAATGTAACACCTCGGAGATTCAGGGGCTTTATTTCATAATAATAATAAAAACGGTACTTTATAGCGCATTGAAAAACTTGCTTGTTTTTGTTTGTTTGTCTTTTTAGGATCTGTTAATACATACATAATTTTTTTTAAAATCATACCTCTGGTGAGTTTCAATACATTCAAAATAGTCCTCCTCATGCAATACACAATTTTAGATACAATTCTTTCTAATTACCTTGATTATTTTGTGCGTCAGCTAGGGCTGCCTGTTGTTCAGATGCAGGGGCCTGCTCTGCTTGAGGTTCTGTCATAGAGAAAATCAAATGAATGTCTTCTTACAAGTTTGGTTATTACACAAATTAACAAAATAAGAGGCAACAAATTTAAATAGTTTTCGTCTTTTCAGATTGTGTGGTTGTGTTTTCACTAAGTGATGCCCTGCGAATACCAGTGAATATCAGATAATTAAACACAGCCTTGTAACAGTTTCGGTCTCAGACTTCCAAGTTTGGAATACTACACCAGCATACACACTGCTGTGTTAGATTGTTTTATTTTATACCCCAAATCAGTTACTTAAATCTCAAATTTGTAAAGTTCTCTAAGTCATATTCTGCTTCTCACTTGCATCTATATTTAAACAAAATGTTATCAGTTTTATAACAGCAATTTATCTGCATGGTACAAAGAAACATTTAAACAAACTGAATTAAACTTACTGGGACTGCACTAGGTGTAGTCTAAAACAGATCTCAAATCAAATTACTCCATATCAAATCACTCCAAATCAAATCACTCCCAATCAAATCACTCCAAATCAAATCACTCCAAATCAGATCCCTACAAATCAAATCACTCCATATCAAATCACTCCATATCAAATCACTCAATATCGAATCACTCCAAGTCAAATCGCTCCAAATCAAATCACTCCAAATCAAATCACTCCAAATCATTCACCCCAAATCAATTCACTCCAAATCAAATCACTCCATATCAAATCAATCCATATCAATTCACTCAAAATCTAATCACTCCAAATCAAATCACTCCAAATCAAATCACTCCAAATCAAATCACTCCAAATCAAATCACTCCGAATCAAATCAATTGAAGGTCGACCTAAATGCTCACCTTCTTTATCTTTCTCTTCTTGCTCCTCTGCTGCCGTCTTGTCAGCACGAAAGAAGATACGAGCACTGCTAAGACTGTAGTACAGCAAGTCAAACTCCTACAAAAGATATTTTGAAGAGGAAAAACATAATTATAAAGAGCTACCCTGTGCACCTAATTGATATGAGATTTAGGGAAATGAAATGTGCTAAGAAAAAACAAAAACCAAAAACAAAACATCCCTTTAAGTTTTGTTAGGATTCTTCAGTGGTCTCTTGCCTCTCTTATTCTAGGATCCATGCATTGTGCATACTAATTATAAGGACCATTGTTGATAAACTTTGCTTAATGGATCACTTTGCAGTATCACATTTACTTTCTTCTCATCTCTATATATTTACTTTCTTTGGTTTAATATTGCAGGGTTCTCCCCAGGTTTTTCAAAATTCTGAAGTTTGGCCGAAGCACGCTGAACTGAATCAAGGTCTTCCAAATGTTTTCTACTTGGTATTTATCTTGGTTTTAGAAGCCTTACTGTGCAATCTGGAGAATTCTATATGGTTTTCTCTTTATGTTTTTTTGTGAAATTATTATTAATATTATAATTATTATTATTTATTGTTTTTTGCTTATTCGCTGAAATTTGCGCATATCGGCACGCAAATCACGCGTATTGGCCCGATACGCTAGCTTGTGCATGAGGAGAACCCTGAATTACTGTGGAAATAAGTGGAAGGAAAAAAACCCTCATCACAACCTCAGATTTGTCACCAGAATGACTAATACTTGGGTCACATCTTCAAGGGGGCCTCATCCTCCTGGGTCTTTACCTCTAAGACTTCCTTACCCTCTGATATGTGTCCAGTCTCTTGATAGTCAAGCTGACAGTCTGTTGGAGTTTCTCATCACCAGCCTGCTGTTTCTTCACAGCCTCCTAAGTGAAAAAAATTGTCAAGGATAGTTCCAATTGATTTCAAACTCAAGTTCAACCATCATTACAGGAAAGCTCCATTACAGAAAGAGGCTAGAATAAAACATCCTTTTCATCTGACAACTAACACCTGTTATCTACATGTAATTCCTTTTCCAAACAGTGGACTTAATTGGATCATGCACAAACCAGTGAAAAGGATGAATACATTCCAAGTTTTGTGGCCAAACTCGGAAAATCTTTAATGGAGCACACCCGTAATGATATTAAAAAAACAAATTTAAAAGTATTGTACAGGATTGGTGAGGATAATAGAAAAATTGTTTAATTTTAGTCTGAAAGCTTACTGATTATGAAGTTCATATTAGAACCATCTTTTCTGTGAAATATTTCCCTCTGAAACACAGTCATAAGTATACAGTGCTTATCATACAACGGTGTTGGGAGTAAATTTGTTACCTTCTCTTTCTGGTACTTGAACCGGACAGAGTGGAACCAGTGAAGAGAGTCAAATTCTTGATACTGGTCCAGCAGTTTCAAAATGTACGCCACTCCTGCAATACAAACGGTAACCAATTATACCAATAAACATCCTTATGCCGGAAATCCACATGTCCGTCATGCCTTGCGTAAATAAGAAAATACACGCTATCGCCACACACACAATTCCATGAATCTGTACTGCGTACTGCGTTATCCATAAAAATGATTCGCACTGCTTGATGCGTATTTTCATTTTTAAGGATTGCGCACTATGCATTACGCACTGCGCATGACGGATGGATTTTAGGCCAAAGTCTTTAACTTTTTATTTTCTGTTCTTTTTATTTTGTTGGGATGCCCATCACAAAGCATAATGGCATCTGTAAGGTCTTCAGAAGATGAGATTACTTGAGTGATCTTAAAAATAGCCACGAAGTGTTAGATTAAATACTCTAAAGCTTCTCAAATTTGTTTCCATAAAATATATGGGACATAAATAATGTACAATGTAGAGTGTAGCCAACCAGTCCCAATCTCTGCATACAGTAAGCGATAAACCTACGCTTTCAGTAGCACACACAAATTTGTACGTTATTGTAAGCATGTTTCTTGGGTTAGCAGGGAATTTTGCTTGTGTGCATGCCTACTTCACATTACCAAGCATTCTTTCCATCTAGCCCAGAATTCCTTGGTAAGCAGAACCTTGAAACCAATGTTATAGACCTTTCCATTGTTGATAAACAAACCGCACTGGTTGGCACGGACGGCCGAATGTTAGTAAAACATTCAATTGTGTTAACAGATGTTTCAACCGAATTCAACATTTTCTGCAAACTTTCAACTAAATAAAATACCTCCCATGATCGGTTGCTTTGTTTCCAACAAATTCAACACTATTTTTGAATATTTGTGTAACATTGTTACAAACTGTGGCCATCTGTTTTTTGTTTGCATTTATGGCTTTCCATAGTTTGTCCAACCTCGGTTGACAAAAACTTGGGCTGTGACGTTGCAATAGAAAGGTCTATAAAACCTATGTGAAATAGTCGGATCCTTTCATAATGTAATGAAAATTGATATTCATTACTGCTATGGCAAACAAGGGACATGACAAAGATGGAAGATGTTTTCAATTGGAGCTCGATATGGGGCATGGTGTCCCCCCACCCATGTTGTGTCTTCATTGTGTGGGCTTGGAATCTCAGTTAGCCTCTTAGAGATATGGTGGACACTATAGGAGTGCACTGTTTGGTTTGGGTCTATACAGACAAATTTACCCAAACCTCATAGTGTCACAGTATTGTGTCCACCATACCTCAAAATGGCTTATGGATTTTAGGGGGGGGGGTACTTCTGTACAAGAGGAAAATAGTGTGTTAAAGTATAAGAACATTGGGGGAATACCCTCTACCTCATATCAGGCATGGTATAGCTGTTTTCAAAACAATATATTTGTGTGTCTCTTTCAACACATTTGACAGTGTACAGTTACAGAGTCTGAATCGCCTAGAATCTAGTTATAATCAAGCTTTGTATACAAACCCATAGCGAATCCATCATCGGTGAAGGCTGCTCCCACCTTGTTCTTCTTGCTTAGTTTGTCCTTGCAGTTGATGGCATGTTCAACAAAGTTTAGTGTCTGTGGAGGAAAAATGACATGATAAAAGAGATTGCACTGGTACTTTGAGTAAACCCATACAAAACTTTAACACCATTTGCCTTGTATAGATTGTTGTATAACAATAATAGGCATTTATTAGGCGGTTTTAAATATTTTATAAAAGCACCTTACACTATTACTGTTCATTGGGTCTTAAAGGTATCGTACACATTTGGTAATGACTCAAAACAAATATTAGCATAAAAACTTACTTGGTAACAAGCAACAGAGAGCTGTTGATAGTATAAATCATTGTAGGAAATCACTAAAATAATAAAAACTTCTTGCAAGAAGTTTTTATTATTCTATCTGAAAGCACACACATTTTGTACAACAAGGGTGTTTTTTCTTTCATCATTTTCTTGGAACTTCGATGACCAATTGAGCCCAAATTTTCACAGGCTTGTTATTTTATGCATATGTTGGGATACACCAAGTGAGACCACTGGTCTTTGACAATTTCCAAACGTGTACGATGCCTTTAAGCATACCTGAAACCATCTCAACTCCTTTGGAGTATGCAGAACCGGCAGCCAAATTGATGCACAGGTTGCTAATCATTCACATCAACAATCTCTACCCTTGCAGGTACCCATTAATTATAGTCAAGTGTCTTGTTAAAGAAAAAAAAATGTCACCACCGGAATTCGAACCCACACACCAATGACTCAGCCACCAGAACTTGAATTCGGTGCAAAACGTACTTATTTAATGACCCACAATAACCAAATCTACCTTCGTGGATAATGAGAAGCAATTATAGTTACACGCCTTGCTCAAGGACAAAGGTTCCACATTTAATAGGGTTTCTACATACTTTTGTTCCCTCAGCAGAAATTTGTAAAGCAATTATTCTGCTTAAGCACCTCCAGTTAATTTTCCCTGGTGATTAAAACCCACACTCTGATGATTTGGCTACCAGATAACAGAGTTGAGTGGTATACCACAACCATATAAAACTTCTACAACACTGGGGGCATATGCACTTTTGGAGATTTTTAAGGGATTTTAAAACCAAAGATAAACACCAAGTAAAAAACATTCCGAGGACCTCATTTCAATACACCCTACTTAGGCCAAACTTCCAAAATTTGATTCCAGAATGCCCCAAAGTTTTGAAAAATCCTAGGAAGAACCCTGCTTAAAAGGGTATAAAGACCAAGTTTCACACATAGTTGTCAAAACCATCATTGTGTCTAGACAACTGGGGGGAGGGGGGCATTGGACATGATAGGGAGGGACTTGGAGAAGTAATCTCTTACCAGTGGTGGAAGGATCATGAAGAAATGGCGTAAGTGCATGTTTTTGGAGCTGCGGAATTCAGGAGCAAATACATCAACCAGCATCTGGGGAAATAGAAATAAAAAATTTACAGAATAATAACCAATAATGTCACAAGAGGCAGCAGCTGGGGGCTATCAACAACACTGCATAAAAGAGTAAAAAATTGAAAGAACAAGAGACATTTTTACAACACTGTCCTACTATATGTAAGAAAATTATGTGGTAACTGAAATCTGAATGTTTTTTCCTTTTTAGAGATTGCCTGGAACCGCTTGCCTAGAACTGGTTGCCTGGAACAGGTTGCCTGGAACCGGTTGCCCGGAACCGTTGCCCGGAACCGGTTGCCCGGAACCGGTTGCCCGGAACCGGTTGCCCGGAACCGGTTGCCCGGAACCGGTTGCCCGGAACCGGTTGCCCGAAACCGGTTGACCGGAACCGGTTGCCCAGAACCGGTTGCCTGGAACCGGTTGCCTGGAACCGGTTGCCTGGAACCGGTTGCCTGGAACCGGTTGCCTGGAACCGTTTGCCTGGAACTGGTTGCCTGTATGGAACCGGATGCCTGTAAATTGCCTCATGCAACATGGGATGGTCCTAACATTCCATGTAGGTTTTCAGACCCACAGAGACAAAACAATCTAACAATCCATCTGAAGAACAACTTCATACCAATTTCCATCATTTCTTGTTTCAGAGTCGTAACAAATTAACATTCAATACTATGCAATGAAAGTTCAGCATACCACAATTATTTCAAGTTCATAATGTCACTAAATTTCCTACTCATACAATCAAAGTGAAATACCATACCTTGAAATACTCAGTTCCTTCAGCAAAGTTCTTGGTCAGATTTCCAATAACACTGTCAAGATTGCTGAAAATAAAAAATGCCAGTATTTAGTGCTATTAATGTTTTCTTGGTTCTAGTTCTATGGATAAAGTGCATTGCTGCCGAAGCCACAGAGATTGCCACAGTGGGACAGTGGTAAACAATTAATGTGTCCGTATGATCAATTTATCACTAAAATAAATGGTGCATGAGAGGGTTAAAGAAACTCAAGAACACATCCGATTGTGGGCAGGAAAAGTGCAACTGTTGGACATGAAGAAGAAGAAGAAGAAGAAGAAGAAGAAGAAGAAGAAGAAGAAGAAGAAGAAGAAGAAGAAGAAGACTGGAAAATGCAACCAAGAGTAGACAGATTAATAATGCAATACTTACCTAGCAGCAACCTTAGCTTCTTCTGATAGATGCTCCTCTGATACTAAGTCCTCAAACTGGACAATATCCTCCAGGTCCGGTACAAACCTATCCCCCCAAAAAAGAAGAAGAACAAAACTGAACAAATTTCTAACATTTAAACATATAATTACTTCATCTGGAATATATATTAGTTTAATTTGTTTCATTTGAACCAATAGCACTGTATAAACAACGTTTCTGAATCATACACAAAATAAAACCTTAAAAGAACTTGCCTCCTATGAACCCAGCAGTTTCTATTCTCAAAGACAGGCAATTTTTAAAAAGTGCCAAAACATATATTTTTTTTTTCATTTACGCTACAGGCCCATTGGTAAATTTTCAACACTGCTAAATGTTTTCTGCATTTTCACACTTAAAAAGACTGACATTATAAAAAACTATAAAATTATTCCTGTTAACACACAGCTCTCTTGGTGCACTTTGATGGGAAGAAAACATCTTAATTTGAGGTTGAACAAAGATAAATTTACTCAAGCGAGATTTGAACCAACAACCTCTGGATTGACATGCCGGCGCTCAACCAACAGAGCTATGCAGCCCTATGTTGGGGGTCTCCCTAATTTGTCAATATCTTTGTTTGGGGTGCCAGTCAGAAGCCAAACAACCTGTATTCTGCCATATAGCCAGGAATCACACCCAAGTTTACGACACAACCTTGAAAGCGGCAGCTAGGGGATTACCTAAAGGGAATGCAACTAAGGGGAAAACATCTTTTCAACCGCTCACTTTTAAGTGACTTTATTTCCCCTCTTCAAGTAAAACAAGAGGGACGACAAGAGAGACTCAAAGATACCTTGGCTCCTAGTATTCGCTCTCCGAGGAAACCAATTTTTTGTATAAACAAAGGTGTTCATCTTAGTGTGATTGTAAATAATGAACATATAGGCCCTCATCAAAACCAAGGCTTGTAATCTAGCTTGGGCTCCGCCAGTTATTTTGAAAATGTACACATAACTGGTACAGCACTTCAAACAGGTGGGCAAAGCCTCAGCCAGATCCAAAGCCTAAGCCGTGATTTCAAAAAAGGGCCATAGAAATAGTAGTAAGGCCAGAATCTAAAATGAACTGGTGCCTTTCCAACTGAGATTTTGCTCATGCTAGTATGGCATAGGGAGTTGGGAAACTAAATCATAAAAAATAATAATGATAATACTCAGTTCTTATGTATCCCTTTATCACACACTACTTGGGTCTCAAAGCGCTCATTGTTTTTATAATAATGGGTATGCAGAGCTATGTTTAAATGATGAGATCCATTTTTATAAAGCACCATGTAAGGATTTACAAGGTGATTTGGTGTAATCTGCAACCAACCATACTAAAACCACCGGGTTAAACCCCTTCTATTAATATATACTGGCTTCTTTTAAGTGCATTACAAAACACATCGGACCTATGGCTTAAAGGACAAAGCAATTATGGTTAAGTGTCTTGCTCAAGGACACAACTGCCAGTACCGAGATCTGAATCCATACTTTGACAACACCAGAGGTTGAGTCCAATGCACAAGGCCACTAGGCCGTGACAATCAAACTTTGGTTACTTTATTATTACTTTATTTTTTAATGAGATATCGCCTAACATCACAAGGTCGGATGACCACTTCAAGGTGAGGGCTACACTTAACCGATTTGGGCTATCGACCCAAATCAACTGCCACCAGAGGCACGTTGCCACCTACTCCTGGGGCTGAAACAGGGTTACCCCCTTCACAGTCCGTAAGGATGTAGGCATGGGTATCATCCACTAGGAGCCTGGCTGGTAGAGCAGAATGCACTACGTTCCCAACTTTTTATGAAGCAATTATGGTTAAGTGCCTTGCTCAAGGGCACAAGTGTCATGACTGGGATTCGAACCCACACTCTGCTGTTGACAACACCAGAGCTTGGGTTCATTGAACTGAACCCACACTCTGCTGCTGACAACACCAGAGCTTGGGTTCGTTGAACTGAACCCACACTCTGCTGCTGACAACACCAGAGCTTGGGTTCGTTGAACTATGGTTAAGTGCCTTGCTCAAGGGCACAAGTGTCATGACTGGGATTCGAACCCACACTCTGCTGCTGACAACACCAGAGCTTGGGTTCGTTGAACTAGACTGCTCGGCCACGAGTCAGAAAGGTTTCCTTACCTGATTGCATTGCTGCAGCATCGCAGTCCACCAGATCTGACCATCCTGATGTAACCCATGGCATTTCCTGCCACAATAAACAGACAATAAACAGAATCAGTTGTGGCTGTTCCTACAGAGTAACTTAACCAACATCATTTGAAGTCAATAAGTCTATGAAAGTACACAATTGGGTTTCATTTGACAAAAATCCGAAATTAACATTTACATAATCGGACATCAAACACACAGTCATCCGAATGTTTAAAAACAACTTTTCCTTTATTTATTGATATCTTTATTTTAAGGTTTTTGTATTATTTGTTCTCGAGAAGATGACCAGAGCATGCTGATCGAAACATTGAGTTGTTTAAACCAACGGTTCTTTTCAGAACACCACAAATCATAGAGAGAGTTTTATGTACATGATGTCTCCACAAATCTCAGTAGATTATGATTATTATTGTTATTAATATTTGTATTTATTTATTTATACATATATACTTCACATTTATACCCGCTTAATACTACGTTTCTAAGTGCTACAGTATTTATCTTGCAAGGTATGTGGAGCTACGTTTTGAAGTATGAGACCTAATCCTTTACATAGCACCATGTAATGGTTAACAAGGTGCTGTGGGACGATACAAATATTTGTTGTTTCTTTGCATAGTAATAATAGTTTTTATATTTGTAAACAAAAAATCAAATTTCTGACCTATTTGGCATATGAGGTTACGGAACTGATCCAGGTAGCTATCACCGTCTGGTGTCAGACCAAGCTTGCGGATCCCCTTGTTGAATTTGTCCGCTCGCTCAAACGGGTACATCTGGTGAATCTCAACTTTGTTCTCCTTGAAGAAACGCAAATCCTAAAATACAGAAGAAAAACTTTATGATGCTTTATATTTACTTTTTAACAATATTAATTACGCAGTTCTTATTTAGCGCTTTATCACACCCGAGGGCAATTCAAAGAGTTTTTTATTTTTTTATTTTTTTAATTTCTTCATCTGAACTTTCCAAATGCAGGCATGATTTTTGGTCCTTGGAAAAGAGTAGGAACATTTTATTCAGTACAAGGGCTGACCTACATGTGGCTTTTATAGATTTCCAGTTTATTTAAGTACAATTTTTCTGATTTTCCAAGGGCAAAACAAACCAGAAAACAGACTACAGTATAGACATGTAAATTTCTGTTGCGGTAATGGCAAAACGGCTCTCTCGCAAATATCTCGAGAGACTGCTGCTCCACGCGAGAATATTGCTCTCACGACTACGGTCCAATTTAACGACTTGTACGACCCAACAGCGGATTGTGCACGGCCTATGGGCCCTTCAGCTGATTTTGTACGGAAGCATCTGATTGGTCAGTTTTGTAAAATCTATAAATATTCAAACTGTAGGCGTACATGAATCAAAACAATACATTTTGTACACAGGATATTGATTCATCCGTATGGAGAAATGGAGTCGATCATCATCCAAGTTAACCCACACAGTGATTGAAAAGGTGTGAGACCCATAGAGCAGGGTATGCATGAAAGAATTTACTGCATTTTGTGACTGAAAGCTGTTCTGTAATTTCAATGAACAAGATTGTTATTATCCGTACAATCATAAACATATCGGTTGACAGACTGAGCGGACATTTACCGTAGGTATTAGTCAATCATGTTTATGAGGCAAGGGACACATCTTCAACAGAAATGTTGATGTTAAGTACATATTATTAATAAAACAATTTGTTGTCATTATGAACAGAAAACCCAGTACTAGTTTTGTGTATGGTCCTGTTGGTGTTAAGGAGAGACAATTTTCCAAGCACATGACAAGTACTTCAGAAAGAAGACTTTTAAGCACAATTGGTACGGCCTACTTGTGTAAAATTTGACCCCCAAAAAGTTCTTTCATTTCCCACCTCCATCCTTACCACGTATGCATCATGCAAAAACATAAGCTGAAGAGCACTAGGATATATATTTTTTTTTCATTACGCAGATCTAATAGAAATAAAACAAAGCTCTTAGCTTATGTGAGTTAGAAACAGACAGACCATGGAAACCCTTTCCATCCCATCATACAAAGTAATTATTGTAATTACAAAGTAAGAATCATGCCCAAGGACATGAGCAACCAAGCAAGGATAAAAGGACCACAAACCCGGCAACTAGTATGAAGTGCAAGAGACCTCTTTTTAATTTTTGTTTATATGAGCACTTTTGTTATAGGCCAAACATGGGAGGGTCCAATAATTGAACCCCTGGTTGGCATGTCCCGTTAAGTATTTGGGCTAATGGGTAACTACTCTAATGGGTTTGTATAGCGCCGTATAAAACCAAAGGAATTTTGTTCTAGGGTTGAGATTTGCGTTGTGGGTGCTGAGGAGAGTACTGTTTTGGGTGGGTGTGAACCAGTGGACAGCGAGGCCAGTGTTGAGGCTGTCATGTCAACACCTAGCACAGGTAGTGGTCTGGCAGGTGTTTCGGTTAGTATTGTGCCAAAGGACATGAGCAACCAAGCGAGGATAAAAGAACCATAAACCCGACAACTGGTATGAAGTGCAGGAGACCTCTAGGCCACGGTAATCCAAACTTACATTTTAAAAATTGTCCCTTTAATTTAGGAATCGTGTAATGAGGTGGGGGACGGGAGGAGGGGGGAGCAGAATATGTTGACAGTAGCAACAGTAGCATCAATGCAGAAAACACAGATGTTGAATACATGAATTGCTAAAATTCTATGACTTATTTATGTTGTTTATGCTGTTGGGGGGGGGAGGGTTTGGCTGGACTTTATAATAAATGGGCATCGATACTGGCGCGACCTTAAAAACATTTGAAAACTCTGTACAACCCTTTTGCTTTTTTCTGATTACCTGTGAGGTATGAAGGGACTTTTGCTGTTTTTAAATATGTGTAGCCTCATCTTTTTGTTTTCTTTCAATACCAGACACTACTGTTTACTTGCGTCTGTTTTCTTAGGCTTGTGACCCAAGCTGTCATTGCAGTTTTCTCTTTTCCAATTACGGTTGTCACTTTTGTTATTTCTTTCTGGTAATCTTTCAATTACAGTTGCTTTTTTAGCGCTAGCTTCCTTAGTTGGTTAATTTCAACTGTCCTGGAAATATTCTTATCATATTATCTTTAAAAAAATCAAGTAATAAACCACCAGGGAAACTAATTATTGGGGGTAGAGCGGGACTTGAACCGAGACTTGAGTTCATTCCTGAATTTTGATGGTATTTGACAACCAAAACAGCATTGAATTTGACCTTTTGACTGGTGCAAAAACTCCCCTTTGGAACAGACAGACCCATTTGAAAGAGTATAAAATAAATGACATTTTACACCATTTTAACATGAAAATAGAGACTTGCTTTTTCCCCCCACTTTTATGAGAATTCTATCTATTGGAAAATGAGTGTGTTACAAAACTGATTTTGACCTTGGAGCCCCTTTTTAATAGTTTTTCATGGAAATTTTTAGACTGTCACATGCCTAAAACTTCATGGAAGTAAACCCTTTGATCGATGAGGTAAGCAGGGGCGTTTGCTGTTTTTGTTCTATACATAACCTCGCCTTTTTGTCTTCTTATTAATATCAGGGCTACTGCTTACTTGTGTCTGTTTTCTTAGGCTTGTGACTCAAACTGTAGTTGAAGTTTCCTCTGATTCCAATTAAGGTTGTCATTTTTGCAATTTTCTTTCAATTACAGTTGTTTTTGTGCCTCTTTTATTAGGTAGATCAATTTTGACTATGTGCTTAAACTATCGTTTTTTATAATCTTGGAAAAAAACCACCTTTTAATTATTAAATTTTCTAGTCAAAGCTAGTATGTTTTTTTTAATATAAACTTAGAAAACTGAAAACTGTAGCAAGCTACAAAATAGAAAATAGCTGTTGCAAACATAATGCTTACCAACCAAAAGGACCTATGGTATAAATGCAAAAAGAGCTAATGGCCTGAAGTTTCGACCCTAGCAGAGTCTTTCTCAAAGGTGAAACGAGAAAGCCTCTGCCAGGGTCAAAACATCAGGCCATTAAACCATTTTTGCAAGCCATAAAAATAAATAAATGATTGTGATGTTAAAGGTAAAATTCATCATTGGTTTTTTTTGATCGTAAATTCATCCAAACCTTAAGTTTTCAAAAGACACATAAGGCCCCCCAAAAAATTGCTTGTTTGTCCTTGTCCGACCGACCGTCATCTTTTGAGGACCCTGTGAATTTTTTAGACTGGTGTCACATACTCATCTATATTAACAGGCCTTCATGAGGGCAATGGAGACAATTGCCTCCATGCCCCTGGCCATTGCCTTGGTGCCCTTTGAAATGTTCCAGTGCAAAGTTTTATTTCCCTCACAGAGGTGCCCATTACTATGAAAAAACTGTCCTGCCCTAACAAGAACGATTAGTATCAGGTTCAGATAAAACAAATTTAAATAAGATTGAAGTGTTTGGGAAATATTTTTCTTCAGACACGTGATAACAACATTTTCAGATTTAAAAAAGTCTTCATAAAAAAGAAAAGAGAATCCACCAACCTAAGCAAACATACTTTGTATATTCAGTTTGCGGTAACACCATGTGTATATATCTACTTTGATGTGTAGATTTTGTTCTTTGAGAACTAGTCTTGCTATTTATTCTACTGCCGCAGAGTAGATTTCAGAATTCGGGAGACTACCAAGTTCTGAAAAGAACTTCTGTCCTGCTTACCCAAACAAATGTTCCCCAAACACTTAACTCTAAACAATTTTTAATCTAAACCTGATACTTCATTCTTGTAATGGCAAGACAGTTTTTACTTATGCTGACAAGTTCTCAAAGAACAAACCTACACAGCAAAGTAGATAAATAGACACATGGTGTTACCGCAAACTAATTACACATTGATACCTCACCATGCAATGCCTCATAACCCACAGACATACCTTGATTAGCCTGGACTTGATGTGTTCATCGTACATGAACTGGGAGAAGATGAAGAACTTCTTGCGCAGGAACTGATAAGTGAAGTTGACTGTGGTATTCATGATGCCTGTACCGTGGGTACGGATAGAGTTGGCAACGTGTCGGATGTTGATGGTGTTAAGATGCTTGTTGTTGCTGGAACGTTCCACAAAGATCTGGCGGTAGTGTCAAAAGACTGAGGGAGTAAGTCATAAGATTGCATCCACAGGGCTCGAATTTAACAATGGACCACAGGCCCGAGGCCAGTGAGTTAAGCTTCGGGCCAGTAAACCCATGAATGGACAAGTCCAGCGGTCTTGTGTTTTCTTTTCTAAATACAGGAGCTTACTTTTTGACATGTCAATATTTACTTAGTATTAATAATGATGAGCAATATTTTTACCTGATTGTTGACGTTGTACAAATATTTGGACACAAATATATGAATATTGCGCATTATCTCCAACACGTCCAATCCCTGTAATGTGAAGGGCAAAAGTATATATGAAGAATAATACAAAAATAATACAAATTTGTAAAGCGCCATCTATCTATGACCAAACATATTCCGAGGCGCTAGAAAAAAAACAAAATTTAAGAAAAGCATACATTACAAGATACTTAGATTATCAAGGTATACAGGAGATGTAATGATAGAGCACACTAAAGAGACATTTGCAAACTAACAAAAACAAGTGCGTAAACACAAAATATAGAGTCAGTCACAAGCAATGCCGAACAAATGTCTTTTAAGCATGCTTTTCAATGATAAGTGTTCAGGATTCTTTTATGTGCACTACCAACCCTAGTACACGGAACCTACGGCTTAATGTCCCATCCAAAGGACAAAGCAAATATGGTAAAGTACTTTGCTCAAGGACACAAGTGCCATGACCAGGACTCGAACCCACACTCTGCTGATCAGAAATACCAGAATTTGAGTCCGGCGCTCTTAAACGCCATTTCTTTATTTATTTATTTATTTATTTCGTCTTATTTAACCAGGGTAGACCCATCAGTTATCAAAGAACTGTTCTCCCTGGGGGGCCCTGGGGTCACATGTAAAAATACAAAATTACAGAGAACAAGAAAGCAAACATAAAAACAAACAGAAGGCACAGAAAGGGCACTAACATTAAACATTGATATATATACACTCATATCAAAATATTAAAAGAGTAAAAGGGTTTAAAAGATAAACTACACCCCCCCAAAAAAAAGAAAAACAGGATAAAAATTCCCCATGCAATTTAACCAGAGTAGGCGCAACCCTTACCCTGGAAAAGATGCAAGATTTGACCTACTTCCATTCAAACAAAAAAGGTCATGACCCCAATTGACATTTTACAATGTTTTCCATGTCATTGTAGTATCTATGTTTCTAAAACAAAACAAAACTTCTGTGTCACATTATTTTTTTAGACACTTTTACAAGAAAAAATTGAGTCAAAAAATCAACAATATTAGCCATGTCTGGGCGTATGGTGATGACTATACAGAAATAATTGGTCTCTGAAGGGTTAAGCATGGGGTCTCTCATAACCTAATTTGGTCAATCTTAGGTAAAGTAAAAACCGACCTGTTCTAGGGTCTGTGTAGGGAGGTGAGCCTCCGTCATGGTCAGGGCGTACTTCTGTGATGCCAGATTGCGCATCTCGGCGTAGGTCTTCCAATCATGGAGGGCTACTGTCGTCAAGTTGTAGAAAGTCTTATCCAGGTAGTGGGTCACAGAAGCTACAAAGGATCAGCAGAGACAGGTCTCATTATTAGTTATTAGATTTGTTGCTGGTTGTAAATTAGAAGGTGGGGGTAAGGGGATTAGGGGTAAGGGGATTAGGGGTAAGGGGATTAGAGATAAGAGGGGTTGGGAGCTCAAGCCCCCTCAAACCAAAAAGCCTCACAAGGTTTTGGGATTTGTTTTTTTTTGATTTGGTTTTTTGGGTGTTTTTTTGGGGGGGGGGGTTGGGGGTGTGAAGAGAGCAATTTATACACAAAATGATGGTCTCCTTAAATGTGGACTGAGGCCAATTTCATAGCGCTGTTAACAGTAAGCAAATTTTCTTGCTATTATAGCAAAACAAATTTTCTTAAGCGTAAGCATATTTCACAGGTTAGCAAGAAAATAAGGCGGCCAGCTTGCACGTACTCACCATGGATTTGCATTGTTACGTCATTCATTTTTTATACAATAAGCACCGGAAGGTTAGCATGCCTTTTCGTGTGCTTACGGTTAGCAGCGCTATGAAATGGAAACTCGCGCAGTAAGCCCAGATCATAGCAGGCCTGTGGCTGTACATGGAATTATGAACCCTAAACCAGTTCCTGCAGGCGCACAGAAGCAGGCTGTCACATCACAAAGGGCACTGTCATAGCATGCAGTGACTGGGTTAGAGTTAACACAATCCATGAAGGCCTACAACCACAGGGCTATTATGATCATGACGGCAGTTCCCCCTTGAAACTTTAGAGGAGACCTTCAGGGCAGTTGGTGTAGTGGTATCTTTCCTCACCTTCCACCTCTAGGCCCCGGTTCGAATCCCAACGGGGGCACTATATGTGGATTGGGTTTTCAGTCCCTACCTGACTGCATGGGTTTTCTCTGGGGTTTTCCTCCCACATCTAAAACTGAAAATCCTTCTTTGTCTTCTCTCAATGGGGTTCTTGTCTAGTATAGTGATTAAGTTCGCTTTTCTGAGATTCCTTGGCTTCACAACCAGAATCAATCAATGAAAAGTACGTTTGTGAACAGCTTTTCATTTTTCGTTTCAGTGCATGTGATGTTGATTGTTGGTGTTAAGTTTTCAAACTAAATGGAGTTTTACAATTTCACGCAAGAAAAATGAAAATAAAAATAAATAATAACAATAATAACAATGAGAGATTTATAAAGTGCAAACAGTTGCAGATTGGTTTAGCCTCAAGGCGCTAAATACAAGCAAAATGATTAAACAACATAAGTTAAAGTTTTAAAAAAAATGATAATTAAACATTTTTTACGTCTGGACCAGCCAAATACAGAGTAAGCTAAAAAGATGAACTAGTTAAAAATAGTTGTAGAAAATGAATAATAGAAACAAACCTTTCAGTTTCCATTCAGTTTCAAAGAATGGGATAATAAAGTAAGGGGGGAACATTTACCTTTGATATCCAAGAAGTTATTGAAGAAGCGTATGGGTCTCATCTTGATGAAGTGTGAATTGTCTTGAAGGGGGACTTTGAAGGGATTACGGCTGTCCAACTGGAGATGGTTGTGAATTGAAAGACGGAGATCTGTCTCGATGGAACGGCACAGAGGATCCAGAAGATGCTACGAGAAAAGCAGACAGAATGAAAACAAATATGTAAATCAACATATCAATAAATAAAAAGAGATGATTGTGAATCGAAAGATGGAGATCTGTCATCTGCCTTCATGGCACGGCACAGAGGATCAAGAAGATGCTACGAGGATAACAAAAAATGAAATAATATATTAATCAACAGATCAATAAATAAAAAGAGATAATTGTGAAATGAAAGATTGCGATCTGCCTCAATGGCACGGCACAGAGGATCAAGAAGATGCTACGAGGATAACAAAAAATGAAATAGTATCAATCAACAGATCAATAAATAAAAAGAGATTATTGTGAATTGAAAGAGGGAGATCTGTCTCAAGGGAACGGCACAGAGGATCAGGAAGATGCTACGAGAATAATAATAATAATAATAATGAATACTTATAAAGCGCACACATCCACCTAAATAAAGGCGCTCATGGCATTACAAAAGAAACAACTTAACAAAAACCCAATATATTACATTAATAATTATGTACAGTCTGACAAGCAGGAGAATTATGCTGCAGGAGAATTATGCTCTGGTAAAATAGGCTAAATCGTAGTAGTGAGTTTTGAGAGCCATTTTAAAAGAGCTGAGGGAAGTGCTAGATCAAATATTTATGGGGAGACTGTTCCACAGACGAGGGGAAGCTATATGAAAAGATCAACTCACAGCGGGTACCAACCCCATCTCTGGCCGCAGCATTCACGAACGGACACCAACCCTCAGAAATCTGAAAAACGATTCATGCATGAACCGTTTCTCATATTCAAATGTTTTTGGGGGTGGAAAATTATCCAAACCATTACTTCGAAGGGAATCCTTTCTCAAAATATTTTACACTATCACCAGCTGCAGTGTTTCTCACCAAGTAAGTTGTTATTGTCATTGATTTTTGGAGTATCTACCAATCTATGACCCTACCTTTAACTTCCACTTTATTTTTGTTGTTTATATTTGGGAAGGTTAGGATTGAGAGATGTCTCGTGGTCATTTTTTGTATTATTTGTTTTCTTTTTCTGTTTGCCTCCTCCCCTCCCTTTTTCCCCTTCCCCCTCCCCCAGCCCCATCCCCTCCCCTTCAACTGTGGTAGGATGGCTCTTTAGAGGTGCTTGTCACCTGGGTCCAATTTCATAGAGCTGCTAAAGCACAAAAACTAGCTAAGCACTACAAAATTATGCTTAGCAGAATAAGGTTACCAGCCAAACTACCATGTGCTCATTTCTGCTAAGCAAAACATTGTTAAGCAATATTTTCTGTTTAAGCAGCTCTATGAAATTTGGGCCCTGTTCCATCTTGCCACTCACTGGTAATTTGTTGTAACTTTTTAGAATATTTTTTTGCATAATGTATGTTATTGATATACTATATTCTTTATATGTTTGTTTCTTTATTATTTCCCTGTTTTTTTCTTCTTTTGTTTTGTTGTGCCAGTGAAGCAGTGTAATAAATTAATAAATTAAATTAAATTAATGTCTACTTCCCCTTGGACCTACCTCTTTAAACTGAGCATTGATTTCTTTGTCGAAGGAGTCCAACAGCTTCTGAGGTGATTCCAGATGCTTGCACTGAATGATCGGTGGAACGCAATCTGCCAATGCACCAAACATGTACTGCAAAAACACAGAGAACATACCAACAGTTAGTGACACTGGATAATTTACCAATTGTTGAAATGATAACTGAGTTGCAGCACTTTTGTTCAGGGTAGCTACGTACTTCATATCAACACAAATATGATGTTAATGTATAATCAGTTTGCAGTAACATCATGTGTATATGTACTTTGCTGTGTAGAATTCCGAAATCTACTCCGCAACAGTAGAATAAATATAGCAAGACAAATTCTCCAAGAACAAAATCTACACAGCAAAGTAGATATACAAATGGTGTTACCGAAAACCGAATATACATTGATACCTCACCATGCAATGAATAAAAACCCAAATATGAGGTTAACTCTAAAATCAAAATCAGATTCGCTCAAACATTACTGTCGCTCAAACATTAAAGGCACTGAACACGTTTGGAAATTGTCAAAGACCAGTGTTCTCACTTGGTGTATCTCAACATATGCATGTGAAAATTTGGGCACAATTGATCATCGAAGTTGCAAGAAAATGATGAAAGAAAAATCACCCTTGTTGTACAAATTTGTGTGCTTTCAGATAGGAATAAAAACTTCTTGCAAGAAGTTTTTATTATTTTAGTGAGAAATTACCTCTTTCTCAAAAACTACATTACTTCAGAGGGAGTCGTTTGCTACAATGTTTTATACTATCAACAGCTCTCTGTTGCTTGTTACCAAGTAAGTTTTTATGCTAATATTTGTTTTGAGTCATTACCAAACGTGTATGATACCTTTAATTGTTAAAAAACAATCTTTTTGAATACCCTTCTCTGATGCTTTTCAGAAAGATTTGTGAAAAGCCCAGTTACGTCATCACTCATGTTATGTCATATGTGGGAGCTCCGTTTTGTATAGCCGCTTTGTTGCAGCATGGATGTATAACAAACCATCCTCCCACAAATGATGTCAAAGTATTGCTATTTTGACGCACGCCGTCAACGACAGGAGTGTTTCTAGTTCTTCAAAACCTTGAGGTTGGGGCCTAATTTTTGGATTGATAATTACAAAAAAGTCAGACGTGTACAAATATCAAAATTACATTTAAATGATAAACAAACACAATATGAACAAGTTTAAATAGCATTCGCTCAAGTAGCTGTTTAAGGACACATGTGCCACGACCAGGACTCGAACCCACACTCTGCTGATCAGAAACACCAGAGTGCGAGTTCGGTGCTCTCAACCGCTCAGCCACAAAAACTTGTACTTACATGGAGGCGGTGTGCATCCACAGCATTCTCAAATCTATCAGCCAAGTAGAGAGGGAAGACTACACGATGCCAGTACAGGAAGCTACAATCACATGCCTCCCTAAGCCTAAACAACAAATATAAAAGCAAATAAAAAAGAAATTGTTGATGGTTTTAAACTGATATTTATAATACAATTAGAATACAAAATACGACACCCCCAAACAGCAGATTTGGGGTCCTGCAAACATCCACCCTCCCCCCTTTTTTTGCTACTCCAATCATTACACACAAAACAGCACCAATTATGCACAATGTACATGTATTTGAACTTTCAGTTGTAGAGGAAAGTAAAGTTGCCACTCCAGATGTAGCATATCCCAACACAAATCTGAGATACACAGAGACTAGCAAGGAAATAGTTAGATATGGTGTGAAGTCTTTCAGTGACTGCAATGCAGACTACAATCCAAAGGTAGACCAGAATTGTTGCTACTCCAATCATTACACAAACAACAGCACCAATTATGCACAATGTACATGTTATTGAAGGAAAGTGAAGTTGTTGTCTCCATTTCAGTCTTTTTTATTTCAGTCTAACAACACTGTTAAGAGCGTTCACAGTCAACCACACTGAACTTGGCCTAAGTTCTGTTTACACCATTTTAGTCTCCATTTTCAGTCTCTTCATATGGTGAAGCAAAAATCCTTTTCAGTATTTTTTCCTCATACAATATGAAGACAAAAGAAACAACAAACCAGAATGAACTTTGATAATATCAGCTGCCGAAGAAAATGAAGTTGTGGCCTCAATATTGCTCATTTAATGAAACTCAAAAGAGGTTCAATTCTCGACCACTGCACCACACAGAATGGCCAATATCTAAAATTTTGATGTATGTTATTATTCACTACAGCTTCTCACACAACCATAGAGATCTACATGGGCTTTGTTTCAGCATACTCAACCTGCCACACAAGGCCAATAAATAAACTTTTTTGAATAATTACCATCATCACACAATTGCATGGTACAGTCATTTTGGTGTTGATGAAGAGCACTTCGACAAAAAAACCTCCTCCCTTGTAATTTCCTACTGAACCATTATATTAATAGGGTGCCCTTTGTTTACACCTAACTGCCCTCATTTGAAATCTGCCTGCCAGTATAAATCATGGTGTGCATAAGTTTAGGTAAGGAGTGACGTCAATGGTCACATAACTCAAAGGCAATCTGACCACCATTACTCCTATTCCCAACAGCAGAAGGCAAAAACTTAATGTTTTGGTTTTGCAGTGGCATCAGAGGGCACAAAGTCTATAGACTGTGCAAGTCTCCCACGTATCGGAACGAGAAAACACGTCAAACGAAGAACATTTTTTTCTCTGAAATCAGATCTTTGTTTTAAATTATATTTAACGATAAAATCTGAACAAACAAAAAACTCATTACATGTTTATAAAATCAGTATTAGTTTTTATAATAAATACACAAATAATGTGTTAATTATTATTAAAGCAAAATTAAAACTCTGGGACAAGGATGCTTATTTGTTCTTAACTTTTCAGAAACCACTTACGTGGATTCGCAATGGTCTCACGGGCGTAACGCTGATGCTGAGCGTTTTCATAAGTTTTGTGATCGGAGGTGAGCACAAAATTCTTAATTTTTTGCAGCAACCGGAAGCTGAGGTCAAGTTTAATTCTCGGGTTTTCTTCGTTATATTGTTGAATTGATTTTACTTTCATATTTTTGTACTACATTCCCAACAACTTATATAATTTTCATGGTCATAAACCAAAATAAACTAAAATAATTGACAAAACAAAATCTTGCCCATGTAAATCTCCATATGGTTGGGACCACAATGGTCCCGGAAGTTCAAATATGCGCGAGACTTGCACAGTCTATTGACAAGACGCTCTGACAAATTTCATGAAAGCCTCTGGTGTATATTTTTAAACAAGCTATGTCAAGCTATGTTACCTCACACTTGCTGCAACAAAAAAATTCCTCAAACTTGCTGCGACAACAAAATTCTTCTCGAGATTAGAATCTATATCAATCCACAGTGGTTAAGTTTGGAGAAATCAATGAGATATTAACGATAATCAGATGGGGGTATCTCATATTATGTTTATAAAAAAAATTTTTAAAAATCCCAGCAAGACCTTGGTATCCAAAATCAAGGGATGGAATTGGGATGGCTTATCTTGGCGTGTCGCGGCCGAGCGGTCAAGCGCACTGTGAACTCAAGCTCTGGAGTTTCTGATCAGCAGAGGGTGGGTTCGAGTCCAGTCTTGACACTTGTGTCCGTAAGGGAGACAATTAACCATTATTGCTTCATCCTTTGGATATGACCTAAAGCAGTAGGTCCTGTGTGCTGTGTAATGCACGTAAAAGAACCCAGTACACCTTCATTAAGAGAAGGGGTTCACCCTGGTGTTTTCAGGTATGGTTGACTGCATATTGCGCCATAGCACCTTGAAACCGTTACATGTTACTTTGTAAATAAAAGGAACTAATATAAGAAGTTAGTAAACTACAGGTACAACCACGTGTAAATCTCTTTTGGGAGGAGTGTTGGCTCTGAAAAGAGGTGTCGAGACCACACCGGCTCTTTTCAGAGCCAACACTCCTCCCAAAAGCGATCCACACATGGTTGTTCCCGCAAGTTTACTAGTTATAGTTACTTCTTATTTTCAACACCATGCTAAGTTTCAAACATCACTTAAATGGGTCATATATTTCGAACGTAGCTCCGCATATACATTGTAGAAAAAACAATGAGCGCTTTGAGATGCCCTCGGGTGTGATAAAGCGTTATACAAGAACTGCGTATTTCTATTATTATTCTTTTTATAGAAATAATGAGCATATGTAAATCTACTCTGAGGAAGTAGAAAAGTCTCCCGAATTCTGAAATCTACTCTGCGGCAGTAGATTATAGCAAGACAAGTTCTTAAAGAACAAAAATCTACACAGCAAAGTAGATACACATGGTGTTACCGCAAGCCAAATATACTTAGATGGTGATTGATCTTGCCCACTTTTTAATCCTTTTTTTGGGAGGGGGGGGTGGGGTGGAGATGATGATGAATAACCATTGTGTACAGCTCGTCGAATATTAACAAAATAAAAAACAAACAAAATATAACAGCATCACAATACAATAAGTGTATCCCATTACATTATTTTTAATTCTCACACAACACGTAGCTCCGCATTGAAAAAACAATGAGCGCTTTTAGATGCCCTCGGGTGTGATAAAGCGCTATTATATTGTTATTATTATTATATTGCGTGGTCGTTTGGCTCATGGTGATACTTATTGATCTGGTCCACTTTTTAATACTTTTTTGGGGGGTGGGGGTGGGGTAGGGGCAATGAAGAATACAATTGTGTATAGCTCGACAAATAATTATTAACAAAATAAAAAACAAACAAAATATAACAGCAACACAATATTGTATCCCCTTAATTTTAATTCTCGCACAACACCTTTTCTTAACATGGGTTTTTAATAGTTTGCCTATGTACGTAAACTTAACCACTACCTTGGATAAATAACTCATGCGATGGCATTGTGCGCTTACTAGCTCTTTGTACAGTTAGGCCCTGGGCCCAATTTCATAAAGCTGTTTAGCAAAAAATTCTTCTTAGCAAATTTATTTGCTAAGCAAGAAATGAGTGGGGTACCAGTCACAGCAATGGTAACTGTATGGTATTTTGGCTGGTAACCTGTTTTTCCTAAGCAAGAGTTTTCTGTGCTTAGCAAGTTTTTGTGCTTACATGCTTTATGAAATTGGGCCCTGATCATTAATCAAAGAGACCTGTATCAATCAAACGAGGCCTGTAACAGGCATCAGGTTAGCTCGATCCCGGTATTTTCTTTCCCTGCCTTTCTCTGGAGACCCCAGTTTGAATCCCACCTCAGACCTGGGCCCAAAGTCATAGAGCTGCTTAAGCAGAAAATACTGCTTAAATATTTTCTACTTAGCAAAAATAAGCAGGATACCAGTCGCAGATTGTACATGTGATATGGTATTTTGACTGGTAACCATATTCTGGTAAGCATAATTTTGTTGTGCTTAGCTTAGCTACTTTTTGCGCTTGAGCAGCTCGATGAAATTGGGCCCTGGCGCCTTGCATGTGAATTGGGTGTTTTAACACCCAATTAGTCCCTACCTGCTTGCGCGGGTTTTCCCCCATTGGGGGTTTTCCTCCCACATCTAAAACTGAACATTTCTTGTCGTTTCCTATTCAACATCATGTTACTGGCGCTTGCGCTGTAGGATGTGTAATGAATAAAACACTTTTAATTGGCACAACTTATGGACAAGCACCTTCAAGTAATGGGGCACTTGATTGAAGCTTGTACTTTTCTGTTGTTATGAGACCAATACAACGGCTGTTTAAAGGGACTTCCCCCTGCCATTACTAACATTACTGAGTCCCTATTGGACCCATCACACCAAGAAAAACAATAAATATTGACAGTGCTGGTTATATTACCCTCTGCATAAGGCCATATAAACAAAAGAATTGTTAATCATCCTTTTTTGGGAGGGGGGAGAGGGGGTGGGAGGCTGTTTTTGTTTTTGTTTTTTTGACATGGCAAAATATGAAATAAAGAATAAAGAAATCATCACAATCACTATAAAACAGAGGGTTTGTGTGATTTTGATGCTTTTATTTGTTTTGTTAAACCCATTTACCTCCTAGATGACATTTTCTGTAAACATTTTCAAAAAACTAAAACGCAATGTAGCCTAAGTAAATATTTTTAGAATTGTTCTTGTTTTTCCAACATGTATAACTTTTCTTCAAACCTCTTTTCCAACCTAAAGATTTTGAAAAAATATCAGCTGAAAAATCTGGGAGCCAAATTTGACTGAAAAGATCATTGAAAAGACCATTTTTTATGATTTCAAAATAAAAAAATAATAATAAATTGGGGTCGGGGGTTTTTGTAGGGTCGGGCGGGGACGATTAACAATTTTTTTTTATGTGGCCTATAATGAGCATGGTGTTGGCATTCACATCACGCAAAAAAAAGGAAAGCCAATAAAGTCTATCACTAAATATCTTCTTCTTCTTAATTCTTCCGAATGGAGATTTTCTTGCAAAGCTCACATAAAATTCGAACTTCACATATAGTTGGAATACAACGTAAAAGTATGTCAAAAATACATTAAGTTCAAAGTTTATTGTATCAAAAAATCATAACTTTTGAACAACATCGTTGATTTTTCTATAATCTATAGATCGTCCAAAAAGTAATTGAAATGATCCGATTTGATTGACCTTATTGTTTAGTTAAAGGCATCGTACCTGTTTGGTAATTGTCAAAGACCAGTGTTCTCACTTGGTGTATCCCAATATATGCATAAAATAACAAGCCTGTGAAAATTTGGGCTCAATTGGTCATCGAAGTTGCAAGAAAATGATGAACGAAAAAACACCCTTCTTGTACAAATTTGTGCTTTCAGATAGGAATAAAAACTTCTTGCAAGAAGTTTTTATTATTTTAGTGAGAAATTATCTCTTTCTCAAAAACTACGTTACTTCAGAGGGAGTCGTTTCTCACAATGTTTTATACTATCAACAGCTCTCTGTTGCTTGTTACCAAGTAAGTTTTTATGCTAATATTTGTTTCGAGTCATTACCAAACGCGTGCGATACCTTTAAAACCGGCAGTTGAATTGAGACAATCTTCCCAGGCCCTCTTTCCAGTCTTAAGGCCCGTGTCACACAAGGCAATTTACAGGCAACCAGTTCCAGGCAATCTCCATGAATCAAAGGCATTCACATTTGAATGTTCACAATTTTTCTTGGGGATCGTAAGACAATCTTTGAAAAATTACTCATGTGCTACCAAAGTGATCCTGTAGCATGCACTGCAGTTGGTTGCCTCCAAGTTGCCTGCAAAAGTTGCCTCGTGTGACAGGGCCCTTATGGATCCCATGTATGAATTTTATGTGTAAACCTTGACTCATGATGTTGTCAACATATTTTACAAGTTGAAATAGATTTTTTTTTCCACAAAAAACACATTATTTTTTTCTTCAAATCTTACCATATATACTTAAAAATTACTGCCAAGATGGAAAATTAGCAATGAGGTAATTATGACATCACCAGGTGTCAAGTTACAATAATTCAGAGTTTACTGTTAAACAAAATTCATATCTGAAGAACAGGTCCTAGAAATTAAAACCTTGCATCATTTGTTAAGATTTGATGCATGCTATATTGTATGTAGAGTGATGATCTCGACCTTGCTTCGTATGAAAAAAGGATGTTCAAATGAAAATCATCTTGTATAATTTTGCTTTCAACAAAGAAAAATTTACAAGAGCGGGACTTGAACCTGCAACCTCCAGATTAACATGCCGACGCTCTACCAATTGAGCTATCCAGCCCTATATTGGTGGTCTACCTATACCGTATAGCCAGAGATCACACCCAAGTTTACAATACAACCATGGAAGCGGCAGCAGAGGGATCACCTTAAGGAGATGCAACTTTTTTTATTTCAAATATGAAGTAAAACCACAAACTACTGACTCTTATGGTTTATTACTTGATATTTGAAAACCATATTATAAAGCTTTGTACATGAGTTTGACAGTCATAATGACAGCGAATTTGATGTGTTTTTATTTTGATGTTTACTGAATCTTTATACATGTGTTCCTCAACACCTACAATTTGTTGTGTTTGTCATCCTCCAAAACAAAACAAAGGGTGTACACATTCTTGAAACTTACAACTTTATAGTAAAACCCCAATATATGATCACGTCAGTGAATGTCAAATTACTCTAATTCAAAGTTTGAAGACAAAGGACAGAATTGGTAATTGGGGGAAATATGATCAGTTTTGAAAGCTCACTGATTAAAAAGTTTACACCAGTACCAATTCTTCAGAGTAATGTTTTGGTCTTATACACTACCCAGGCAATAGCCCATACGAATGTCCCAATGCGCATGATCAGAAATGACCGGCGCGCAAAGGATTCTGGGTTAAATCAGAGTCCACACAACATCGGCAACCATCATGGCCAGCTGGTTTTGAAGCAATGCTGTGCAAAACAAGTAAAACCTGGCATAGTTACATGTAAACTACAGTACAGCGTCCATCTTGGCAACTTGATTTTTTTTAAAACTTTACTCGGTTTCCCATGATGGATTGCCATATTTTTTAGAATGGCACTTCTGCATGTGGGCTATGGACTGTGCAATTCTTGCACGTACTCAAACTTCTGGGACCAAGTTAGACCCATCGATATTAGTTTTAAATGTGTGCAATTCTGTTTCTGTTTCTTCAATAACTTATGCATTGCTCGCCCTTAACACTAGCCCGGCGTACATTGTCTAGTAAAAGCTACCACGGGCTAGTAAGCACTACTTCTCGACTTGCTCTGTGGGCTACTAAAAACTGTGCAAACTACTTGTTTAAAAATGTTCAGATTTCTTCCTTTTTTTTCATATGTGAATAATAAAATTTGAAAATGTGTTAAATTATTTTTGAGTGTGAGAATATAACTTCATTTGATCTTTAAAACTGATTGTGATTGCTGGCATGAATCGATCAGAAAGATACATTTACAGGCATGAGATTTGGTCCTTGGAAAAAAGTAGGAACAATCGATCTAGTACAAGGGCTGACATGTACACACGGTGTAGGCACTAATAGATTTTTCAGGCAATTTAATCACAATTATTCTGATTTTTCGAAGGGCCGAAAAATTGAAAATCAAACTAAGCAGAGTAGGAAGAATATCATGCCTGAATTTATGACAATACACGTTTAAAATCTGGGCTACTAAAAATTCCTAGGGGCAAGTAAAACACAGAGGTTTTTTTTTTCAGTTTTGCTTATTCTTCTCAGGGAACCTTGTCCACAAGCAAATGCATAGTTGTGAAGCTTGCATCAGCTTGAAACTTCACATGTAGTTAGAATATAACTAGCAAATGCTGAGTAAGTTTTTTAATTGTTTCGAATTACAAGATTTTTAAGTTTAAAAATTTACCATTTTCTATTTGCTGTAATTCATTCAATTTGAAAAACAATGATGTTCATAATTGGGCATCTGATAAATCAAGATTGGGGCAACATTTGAAAAGTTAACGCAAAAATTGTATGAACTTTATGACCGGTCATACCGGAAGGTCAAAGTTTGCCTTTTGTTTTTCTTCTTCAAAAAATCATTTACCGGGCGAAAATCCAAACTTCTGTACATCGGATTAACTTCAAATCTACACAATCATAAGACCTTGATGAGACATCATTCATATTACAAATACATTATTATGACATCATCAAACATCACGTGACATCACCTTAAAGGTGCACTTTTCAAAGATTTATATTTACAGGAAAAAATGCGCGATCAAGTTGTAACTTTGCATGCATTCAAGCCGGGATGTGTGTTACATCCAAAATTGAGGTTCTGTTTTAATGACGTCATCAAGTGTTACGTGACATGACCTTAAAAGTGCAGTATTACAAGATCTACATATACAGAAAAAATATGCGATCAGGCTGAAACCCCACATGTATTCAAGCCAGAATGTGTAACATCCAAAATTGAGGTCCTGTTTTAATAACGTCATTTAAAGGTGCAGTTTTACAATATCTATATATACAACAAAAAAATACGCGAAAAAATACGCGATCCAGCTGAAACCTTGCATTTAAACAAGCTAGGTTGTGTTACATCTACACTTTGAGGTCGCATCTTGATGACATCATCAAAGGTCACGTGACGTCACCTTAAAGATGCAATTTTCAAAGATTTATATTTGCAGGAAAAAATGCACGATCAGCTGAAACCTTGCATGTATTCAAGCCGGAATTTGTACCATCTACAATTTGAGCTCACACATCACGATGAGAGCGTTGCAACAGTTTGCTTTTTTGCCTGCCTGAGTTCAAATTGAGGAAATTACAGGTCATTCAAAATTCAGCTGCACGCCTTGTCACTAGAATAAAAGAACTTGAGCATATTACTCCAGTGCTGAAAAGTTTACATTGGCTTCCAGTAAAGTTGGAATTAAAAGTTTTGTGTCTTGTCTACAAGATTCTAAAAGGAATAGCTACAGGGTATCTTTGTGAGCTACTAAGTGTCAAACCAACTACATGCACTCTGCACTCGACATCCTCTGGTACGGTATCTTTATAGCAGCCACTTGGAAAAACAAAATACTATGGCGATCGATCATTCACAATATTTGCCCCCCGCTTGTGGAATGTTCTGTCAATGGCAATCCGATCTGCTGATACCCTTGAACATTTTAAAACTTCTTTGAAAACCCACCTTTTTAAGAATCACTTTTTTATCACTTAGTATTGTTATTGTCATAGTTAATAATCAATTTAACTGTATTTCTTAATAACTTATAGATTTTTATTGTACAGCACTTTGTGATGTCTATGTGACATGGAAAGTTTTTTTTTAATAATAAATATTATTATTATTATTATCACAAAGTGTCACATTTAAACCAGTTATTTAACTAATTATGAATACAAATCTTATATTCTTGCAAAATGATTCTATTTACAATTTTTAAAGAATGCCAAAAGTTTCTGCCATGTTGTCTTTGAACTTTGTTGATGTTCAATTTGCACATAAACCACAAACAAAGTCCCGATCAACAGTTCAACTATGGCTAACAAACTCATGATGATTCTATTTACAATTTTGAAAGAATGCCAAAAGTTTCTGCCATGTTGTCTTTGAACTTTGTCGATGTTCAATTTGCACATAAACCACAAACAAAGTCCCGATCAACAGTTCAACTATGGCTACAGACAAAGTCATTAAAAATGCTATGAATTTGATTTCCAATGGAGAGGAAGTAAATAATCCTATGTTCACAGTGAGAACAGCTGGAACATATGCAATAACATATGTAGTAAAGTGGATAATAATGTACACAGTGGTTTTGTTACTGCCCTTGTTTTGCAGCTGAACTGGTTCTGGTACTCTACACTCAACCCCGCCTTCTTGTTGTGCATCATTGTGACGGATGTGCCCTAACATCTGCATCTCTGTTTGAATTCTACGTTTCTGATTCCTGGCAATGCGCGCAAGACCAGCAATGAAGCAACCGACACATACAATGAGCGGGAACATTGTTACATCTGTGATGACACATAGGGATATGTTGAACCGATTGTTGCTGATTAGTTCTGTGATGAAAATTTCATCCAGTGCTTCAAAATTTGTCAAGATAACTACAAAAATGCTCAGACCTGGGATCAGCCAAATAATCCAGACTGCGATGATGAGCTGAACACATCGTCTGTTAGACATGAGACTGAGATATTGTAGTGGCCGGGAAATCTTGAGGTAGCGATCTGCTGCTATCAAAATTGAATTCAGTAGATAGCTGGAAAGTGAACTAAAACCGAAGAATGAAATTGAGGCAAGGGATAGCACTGAATGCTTCTGAAAGAACGACTTGTAGAAATTGAAACTCCAGATGTACAATATCCCAACACAAATGTGAGATACACAGAGACTAGCAAGAAAATAGTTAGATATTGTGTGAAGTCTTTCAGTGACTGCAATGCAGACTACAATCCAAAGGTAGACCAGAATTGTTGCTACTCCAATAATTACAAAAACAACAGCACCAATTATGCACAATGTACATGTATTTGAACTTTCAGTTGTAGAGGAAAGTGAAGTTGTTGTCTCCATTTCAGTCTTTTTTATTTCAGCCCAACCAAAATCAGAGTTATTTTCCCTCTAAGAGCGTTCAAAGTCAACCACACTGAACTTGGCCTTTCTGTTTACAGCTTTTTAGTCTCCATTTTCAGTCTCTTCAAATGGTGAAGCAACAATCCTTTTCAGTATTTGTTTCCTCATACAATGGTGAGTCATATAAAGACAAAAGAAACAACAGACCAGAATGAACTTTAATAATATCAGCTGCCGAATAAAGTGAAGTTGTGGCCTCAATATCGCTCATTTAATGGAACTCAAAAGAGGTTCAGTTCTCGACCACTGCACCACACAGAATGGCCAACATCTAAAAAGTTGATGTATTATGTTATTCACTACAGCTTCACTCACAACCATACAGATACATTGGTTTGGTTTCGGCTCATTCAACATGCCCATTATTCTCCAGACAGGCATGACAGGGCTAAAGTGATTTATCAATGAATAACCTTGATTAATACTTGCCATCATCAAGCAATAACATCGACCAGTAAAATTGGTTAATGGGGAGAACTTGACAATCTCAAAACTTGGCAATCTCAAACCTGACAATCTCAAAACTTGACAATCTTGTGTTTCAGTATCTACCATCACAGCGTTGGGGTGTCTTTTGTACACCATGTTTTGAATTTGAAGAAGTGTTTTATCTGACATTTATGAGTAGCCTGTTGGCAATCCATCGTGTCACGTGTGTGCGCATGGCGTGGCCATCTTGATTTTTCTCCAATCCATTTGCAACCAAACCAAGACTGGAAGACAAATTAGTCTGGTTCCATGTTTGTGCAATGAATATTAGCATTCATTACTGTTGTTGGATCAAGGAGTATGACCAAGATGGTGGCAGCATGATAAAAGTGTATTGACGGCGGGTTCATGTGAACTATTTTGTAGAGAGGTGGTTGACTTGATGGCCACTTCCCATCCTCATCCAATACTCATACAGCATCCCATTATACAAACCTACCGCAGGTTCTGCACGTAAAAAATTCATTGACATGTGTCAATTAACTTTCCATCTTCACTCAGGAGTTACAGTAGCCAAGTAGTCACACCATGACGGCAAAACAAAACAAAAGTTCCTACAGGAACCCCCCCACCCAAAAAAAAAAAGAAGAAGAAGATTATATGTCATTTATAAATACCCGGGACAGTTTATCCATTCGTATTGGTCAAGAGGATATCACGTGGCCATGTTTAAACGTGTGATATAAACAAGGTGAGAAGTTTGGAAACATACGCGTGGCGCGCAAGCTTACGCGGGGCGCTTATTTACATACCGGTACTCAGTGTAAAATCTATTAGCACGCGCGCGTACGCACAACCAATGAGCGCCACTTGCAATTTGATCCTTTGCGAAACGGAGCCCGCGGACGTGACAGGAATTGAAAATTTTACAGAAAAGTTTACAGATTTTCCACCATTATTACGCTTTTTAACAAACGGGCATTTATGAATGGGAATAAAAGAGTGGTGACTTGGTCTTGAACAGCCGTTTAAAGGTAGTGGTAAATGTCAAAGACCAGTATCTTCACTTGGTGTATCCCAACATATACATGAAACAACAAACCTGTGAAAGTCTAAGCTCAATCGGTCATTGCAATCACCAGAAAAAAGTGGGGAAAAACCTTAAGTGTTTTCACTGTTTTCAAACATCGAGTTTTTGACTCATGAGATCAAAACTAATTGTTTTACTCATTTCTCAAAAACTATAGCAAAGAGAGTTTCCCATCATAACCATCTTTATACCACTTAAGTTATGTGTGAATCTGTGAATATTTATATTTTTACTCTTACCAATGTTACAAACACCCTTTAAAACCTTGTAGGGATGTGGCCATGGTCCTTCATCCCACGGTCACGACCCTGCTGATTTTAAACGAATGTTCAAGACCGAGTCCCACTCTTTTATTTCGTATTACAAAACCACAGTGGATTATATTGAATGGTCAAACAATCAAAGGGTTAATCATGCACTATGGATACCACATCCTTCCCTCTACCCTAACAACAGAATTCTATTAAAAAAGGACATGTTTCATCCGTTCAAATTTACATTATTAGTGTAAAGTAATTCGGCAAGAACAAGGAGATGGTTTTAGCTTTTTAAAAGCCCTTTAATTGAACAATTGTCACTAGCCTAGAGAGACAATGCTCACAAGTTTACCACAGATCACCTCAAGAAAAAAACACCACGCGCTTCATTGCTTGCATTTTCTGCCATTTTCTCTGAAGCATTTAATGTTTAATGTTTCAATAGCCTTTTCTGGTGTGCACTCATTTTTCATTGATGTATAAAAGACAACCATGTCAGGGGCTTTTATTGCCTTGAAAAGTACAAAGACTGACCGGAACTCCGAGGCAATATTTCAGTACTTAATTTCTCTAATGTGGGATAACAGTTTTTGTATCTGTCTATCTAATTATCTACCTTAAAAAACCAAAAGTAGAAAGACCAGTCAGAACTCAGAGGCAATATCTGAGAAACTACTTTCCCAAGTGTGGGATAGTAATTTTGTTTATCACTCTATCTATCTGTCTATCTACCTCACTGAAAAAGTAGAAAGACCAGTTAAAACTCCAAGGCAATATCTGAGAAACCATGGGTACGTTCACACGAGTAGCTAACTTCGCTGCTAACTTCGCTGCTAGCTAACAGCGGAAATTTTTGACCGTGTGAACGCAAAATTTAGCTAACTTCACTGCTAACTTCGCTGCTAACTTCGCTGCTAACTCCAAAAGTTAGCAGTGAAAATTTCCGCTGCTAACTCAACTTAGCAGTGAAACTTGATACTTTAGCAGTGAAACTTGATACTTTAGCCACAGATAAAGGAATTTAGCAGTGTTTTTGTCGTGTGAACGCAACTGACCTCAGCTAGCTGTAAACATGATTTCAGCTCGATGTTACGACGCCGTGTACCGTTATGTTTTTCTCCTGGTGGAGTTGCACGTAGGCCTATACATTTTTCTACTCAGTTGCCGCCAAAATTCTTTAAGTTTTACAATTAAGGTGACATCATCTATATTCCTTATCACAGCTAAATCATACTCATAACACAGAAAGATCATAAAGACGAAGAACCGGGCATTGTTGGATCCATGTTTGTAAACATTATCTGAACGATCGAAAAACGTTTCTACGGCCGGCCATGTGACTATCAACCTCCTTCCCAGAAACAAGCAATGCACGTGCAGTGGTACGGTGACATCGCACACTAATGGGGACGAAATTGTAGCATTCAACTTGACTGATGACGCAGTGTATTTATAGTGACAAGATGAAAAAACCAAAACAAAATGCATTTCTCATTCCGAATCGCTGCGAATTTAAATAATCGAATCGCTACGAACTTAGACAAAAATATAAAACTTTACATGTGAAATAAATAAGCTATTCTTCAAGCCAACACATGTAAACTTCTTCAAAAAAACTACTACAGTGGCAAAGAAAACTACCGGAAGCCGAAACACTCTGCTGGCTAACAGCGACCATGCCCCGTGTGAACGCAAGGTAAATTTTAGCTAAGTCGTTTTGTCGAGCGAACCCCCGCTGTGAATATTTAGCAGCGAAGATAGCAGCGAAGTTTGCTACTCGTGTGAACATACCCTATTTTCCCCAAGTGTGGGATAGTATTTTGTTTATCACTCTATCTATCTATCTATCTATCGATATATCTCACTGAAAATGCCTCCCTAAGCCTAAACAACAAATAAGTTCAGTATCTTTTTTTTTTTTGCAGAATGAGAGTTAGGGCCCTGTCACACGAGGCAACTTATACAGGCAACTTGGAGGCAACCAACTGCAGTACATGCTACAGGATCACTTTGGTAGCACACAAGTTATTTTTCAAACAGTGGACCCAAAATTCAAACTCCTAAAACTCTCAAGATATTTAAAACTATGGCTTATTTACTGTGTCCGCACAGATAAAATTTTTCTCATTTTGGACCAAAATTTGACATCATTCATATTACAAATACATTATTATGACATCATCAAACATCACGTGACATCACCTTAAAGGTGCACTTTTCAAAGATTTATATTTACAGGAAAAAATGCGCGATCAAGTTGTAACTTTGCATGCATTCAAGCCGGGATGTGTGTTACATCCAAAATTAAGGTTCTGTTTTAATGACGTCATCAAGTGTTACGTGACATGACCTTAAAAGTGCAGTATTACAAGATCTACATATACAGAAAAAAATATGCGATCAGGCTGAAACCCCGCATGTATTCAAGCCAGAATGTGTAACATCCAAAATTGAGGTCATGTTTTAATGACTCATCTAAAGGTGCAGTTTTACAATATCTATATTATAAATACACACAAAAAATACGCGAACAAATACGCGATCCAGCTGAAACCCTGCATTTATTCATGCTAGGTTGTGTTACATCTACACTTTGAGGTCGCATCTTGATGACATCAAAGGTCACGTGATGACACCTTAAAGATGCGATTTTCAAAGATTTATATTTACAGGAAAAAATGCTTGATCAGCTGAAACCTTGCGTATATTCAAGCCGAAATTTGTACCATCTACAATTTGAGCTCACACATCACGATGAGATCGTTGCAACAGTTTGCTTTTTTGCCTGCCTGAGTTCAAATTGAGGAAATTACAGGTCATTCAAAATTCAGCTGCACGCCTTGTCACTAGAATAAAAGAACTTTAGCATATTACTCCAGTGCTGAAAAGTTTACATTGGCTTCCAGTAAATTTGGAATTTAAAATTTTGTGTCTTGTCTACAAGATTCTAAAAGGAATAGCTACAGGGTATCTTTGTGAGCTACTAAGTGTCAAACCAACTACATGCACTCTGCGCTCGACATCCTCTGGTGCGGTATCTTTATAGCAGCCACTTGGAAAAACAAAATACTATGGCGATCGATCATTCACAATATTTGCCCCCCGCTTGTGGAATGTTCTGCCAATGGCAATCCGATCTGCTGATACCCTTGAACATTTTAAAACTTCTTTGAAAACCCACCTTTTTAAGAATCACTTTTTTATCACTTAGTATTGTTATTGTCATTGTTAATAATCAATTTAACTGTATTTCTTAATAACTTATAGATTTTTATTGTACAGCACTTTGTGATGTCTATGTGACATGGAAAGGTTTTTTTTAATAATAAATATTATTATTATTATTATCACAAAGTGTCACATGACATCAATTTAAGGGTGCAGTTTTACAAAATCTATGTGAAGTAATAAATGCACAATCAGAACTGAAACCTTGCATGTATCATATACCGGGATGTGTTACATCCAAAAAAAGAGGTCATGTTATAATGACGTCATCAAATGTCAAGTGATGTCACTTTAACCCTTTAGAGACCATAGCGGCTGCAAACGGCCGCAAAATGTTATCTATTTCCACTGAAACAAGAGGGTTAAAGAAAAGGTAACAGACCAAATTGACACTTTCCAATGTTTCCCAAGTTAACATAGAATATAATTCTAAAATAAAACCATGCATTTCTGTTTCTTAATAATTTTCCTGCAAATAACAGTGCACAAAATAAAAAAGATTAGCAATGGCTGGGCGTTTGGTGAAATGAATGGTCTCTACAGGGTTAAAGGTGCAATTTTAAAAGAAACATGAGTGTTTTCTTTAGAAACTTTATGCCTATGCGTTGCCGAACACCTACTGTGTTTGACAGGTGACAAACACTTGAGCTCTTGTTATTATTATTAATAAGATGATTTGATTTCATTTAAAACAAGTTTTCTTTTGAGTTAATTTATCATTTTCATTACTTGCGAAACATTTGAAGTCTACTGCCTCTGGTGCCTCTTTGAAGTAACAGGCCTGTGCAACGAGACAGGCTACTAGATTATATGTTTGAATAGAAAAGGAGGCACTGAAAGAAATAATGTGTTAACAAAATATTACCTAATGATTTTAAACTTGATGAATTTTCATCTTTAATAATTTGTGGTTGAACGAAAGAAAAGATTTATTAGAGCGGGATTTGAACGAACGACCTCCGGTTTAATGTGCCGGCGCTTTACCGACTGAGCTTTCTAGCTCTATGTTGGCGATCTCCCTATTTTTTCAATATCGTTGTTCAAAGGTTCCAGACAGTTAAAAAAACCTTGCTGTACATTGAATCACTTTTGACCAATGGGCCACTTGAAAATGGTTAATGATGTACATGAAAAAAACCAGTTATTTAAACCAGTTATTTAAACCAGTTATTTAAACCAGTTATTTAAACCAGTTATTTAAACCAGTTATTTAACTAATTATGAATACAAATCTTATATTCTTGCAAAATGATTCTATTTACAATTTTGAAAGAATGCCAAAAGTTTCTGCCATGTTGTCTTTGAACTTTGTTGATGTTCAATTTGCACATAAACCACAAAAAATGTCTCGATCAACAGTTCAACTATGGCTAACAAACTCATGATGATTCTATTTACAATTTTGAAAGAATGCCAAAAGTTTCTGCCATGTTGTCTTTGAACTTTGTCGATGTTCAATTTGCACATAAACCACAAACAAAGTCCCGATCAACAGTTCAACTATGGCTAACAAACTCATGATGATTCTATTTACAATTTTGAAAGAATGCCAAAAGTTTCTGCCATGTTGTCTTTGAACTTTGTCGATGTTCAATTTGCACATAAACCACAAACAAAGTCCCGATCAACAGTTCAACTATGGCTAACAAACTCATGGTGATTCTATTTACAATTTTGAAAGAATGCCAAAAGTTTCTGCCATGTTGTCTTTGAACTTTGTCGATGTTCAATTTGCACATAAACCACAAACAAAGTCCCGATCAACAGTTCAACTATGGCTAACAGACTCATGGTGATTCTATTTACAATTTTGAAAGAATGCCAAAAGTTTCTGCCATGTTGTCTTTGAACTTTGTCGATGTTCCATTTGCACATAAACCACAAACAATGTCCCGATCAACAGTTCAACTATGGCTACAGACAAACTCATGAAAAGTGCTATGAATTTGTTTTCCAATGGAAAGGAAGTAAATAATCCTATGTTCACAGCGAGAACAGCTGGAACATATGCAATAACATATGCAGTAAAGTGGATAATAATGTACACAGTGGTTTTGTTACTGCCCTTGTTTTGCAGCTGAACTGGTTCTGGTACTCTACACTCAACCCCGCCTTCTTGTTGTGCATTATTGTGACGGATGTGCCCTAACATCTGCATCTCTGTTTGGATTCTACGTTTCTGATTCCTGGCAATGCGTGCAAGACCAGCGATGAAGCAACCGACACATACAACGAGCGGGAACATTGTTACATCTGCGATGACACATAGGGATATGTTGAACCGATTGTTGCTGATTAGTTCTTTGATGAAAATTTCATCCAGTGCTTCAAAATTTGCCAAGATAACTACACAATTGCTCAGACCTGGGATCAGCCAAATAATCCAGACTGCGATGATGAGCTGAACACATCGTATGTTGGACATGAGACTGAGATATTGTAGTGGCCGGGAAATCTTGAGGTAGCGATCTGCTGCTATCAAGATTGAATTCAGTAGATAGCTGGAAAGTGTACTCAAACAGCAGGATAAAATTGAGGCAAGGGATAGCACTGAATGCTTCTGAAAGAACGACTTGTAGAAACTGCCACTCCAGATGTAGCATATCCCAACACAAATCTGAGATACACAGAGACTAGCAAGGAAATAGTTAGATATTGTGTGAAGTCTTTCAGTGACTGCAATGCAGACTATAATCCAAAGGTAGACCAGAATTGTTGCTACTCCAATAATTACACAAACAACAGCACCAATTATGCACAATGTACATGTATTTGAACTTTCAGTTGTGAAGGAAAGTGAAGTTGTTGTCTCCATTTCAGTCTTTTTTATTTCAGCCTAACCAAAATCAGACTTATTTTCCCTCTAAGAGCGTTCAAAGTCAACCACACTGAACTTGGCCTTTCTGTTTACAGCTTTTTAGTCTCCATTTTCAGTCTCTTCAAATGGTGAAGCAAAAATCCTTTTCAGTATTTATTTCCTCATACAATGATGAGTCATATGAAGACAAAAGAAACAACAGACCAGAATGAACTTTAATAATATCAGCTGCCGAAGAAAGTGAAGTTGTGGCCTCAATATCGCTCATTTAATGAAACTCAAAAGAGGTTCAGTTCTCGACCACTGCACCACACAGAATGGCCAACATCTAAAATGTTGATGTATTATGTTATTCACTACAGCTTCACTCACAACCATAGAGATACATGGGTTTGGTTTCGGCTCGTTCAACATGCCCATTAATCTCCAGACAGGCATGCTAGGGCTAAAGTGATTTATCAATAAATAACCTTGATTAATACTTACCATCATCAAGCAACAACATCGACCAGTAAAATTGGTTAATGGGGAGAACTTGACAATCTCAAAACTTGGCAATCTCAAACCTGACAATCTCAAAACTTGACAATCTAGTGTTTCAGTATCTGCCATGTTTTGAATTTGAAGAAGTGTTTTATCTGACATTTATGAGTAGCCTGTTGGCAAGTCATCGTGTCACGTGTGTGCGTATCATGGCATGGCCATCTTGATTTTTCTCCAATCCAAATCAACCAAACCAAGGCTGGAAGACAAATTAGTCTGGTTCCATGTTTGTGCAATGAATATTAGCATTCATTACTGTTATGGATACAGGGAACATGACCAAGATGGTGGCAGCATGATAAAAGTGTATTGACGGCAGGTTCATGTGAACTATTTTGTAGAGAGGTGGTTGACTTGATGGTCACTTCCCATCCTCATCCAATACTCATACAGCATCCCATTATACAAACCTACCGCAGGTTCTGCATGTAAAAAATTCATTGACATGTGTCAATTAACTTTCCATCTTCACTCAGGAGTTACAGTAGCCAAGTAGTCACACCATGACGGCAAAACAAAACAAAAGTTCCTACAGGAACCCCCCCCCCCAAAAAAAAAAAGAAGAAGAAGATTATATGTCATTTATAAATACCCGGGACAGTTTATCCATTCGTATTGGTCAAGAGGATATCACGTGGCCATGTTTAAACGTGTGATATAAACAAGGTGAGAAGTTTGGAAACATACGTGTGGCGCGCAAGCTTACGCGGGGCGCTTATTTACATACCGGTACTCAGTGTAAAATCTATTAGCATGCGCGCGTACGCACAACCAATGAGCGTCACTTGCAATTTGATCCTTTGCGAAACGGAGCCCGCGGACGTGACAGGAATTGAAAATTTTACAGAGAAGTTTACAGATTTTCCACCATTATTACGCTTTTTAACAAATGGGGCATTTATGAATGGGAATAAAAGAGTGGTGACTTGGTCTTGAACAGCCGTTAAGGTAGTACCGGAATATACTTTTGGTAAATGTCAAAGACCAGTATCTTCACTTGGTGTATCCCAACATATACATGAAACAACAAACCTGTGAAAGTCTAAGCTCAATCGGTCATTGCAATCACCAGAAAAAAAAAAAGAAAATCCTCCTTAAGTTGTTTTTTTTTTTTCAAACGTTTTTTTTTTTGAGATCAAAACTAATTGTTTTACTCATTTTCAAAAACTAAAAAATTAGCAAAAAAAATAAAAAAAAGTTTCCCATCATCATCCATCATATCTTAACTTTATGTTAGTAAGTTATGTGAACATTTATTTTTATTTTTTTTTTTTTCTTACAAACTTTAAAACCTTGCAGGGATGTGGCCATGGTCCTTCATCCCACGGTCACGACCCTGCTGATTTTAAACGAATGTTCAAGACCGAGTCCCACTCTTTTATTCCCTTATTACAAAACCACAGTTGATTATATTGAATGGTCAAACAATCAAAGGGTTAATCATGCACTATGGATACCACATCTTTCCCTCTTCCCTAACAACAGAATTCTATTAAAAAAAAGACATGTTTCATCCACTCAAATTTACCTTGTTAGTGTAAAGTAATTCGGCAAGAACAAGGAGATGGTTTTAGTTTTTAAAAGCCATTTAATGGATTAATTGTCACTAGCCTAGAGAGACAATGCTCACAACTTACCACAGATCACCTTAAGGAAAAAAAAACACACGCTTCACTGCTTGCATTTTCTGCCATTTTCTCTGAAGCATTTAATGTTTTATATTTTAATAGCCTTTTCTGGTGTGCACTCATTTTTCATTGATGTATAAAAGACAACCATGTCAAGGGCTTTTATTGCCTTGAAAAGTACAAAGACCAACTGGAACTCCGAGGCAATATCTCAGTACTTAATTTCTCCAGTGTGGGATAACAGTTTTTGTATCTGTCTATCTACCTAAAAAAACAAAAGGAGAAAGACCAGTCAGAACTCAGAGGCAATATCTGAGAAACTACTTTCCCAAGTGTGGGATAGTAATTTTGTTTTTCATTCTATCTATCTATCTGTCTGTCTATCTACCTCACTGAAAAGTAGAAAGACCAGTTAAAACTCCGAGGCAATTTCTGAGAAACTAATTTCCCCAAGTGGGATAGTATTTTGTTTATAATCCTATCTATCTATACTACTTGATTGAAAATTAGAAAAGACCAACTAATTTCCAAAGTGTAGGATAATAGATTTGTTTTTCAACAAATATCCAACTATCTACCTGGTAAGTAAAAAGACTGGCTAGATGAACTCATAGGCAATATCTGAAAAAACCCTGATTATCTGAAAAGTATCTGTGTACAGAAAAGTAATCAATTTCAAAAATACTTCTAGAGCTTTCACAGCCTTTGCAATTTTTAACACTTCTTTTTTAAATTCTTAACTGTAAAGGAACTTTTCTTAGGGCATTATCTATGAAAATCTTATCAATATGTGCTATCACTTTTTGGAACAGAGTGTATTAACAATGATGACAATAGAGGAAAATTTGGTTCCCAGTTGGGTGAAGGTTCCCAGTTGGACCATGGTTAGACAGTATGGGTTCCTGCAGGATAATTCATGGATAGCAGAATGGAAAATATGGAATATCATCCTGCTAGCACATGCCATTCCTTTTGCATTGTGAGACCAATTTTATTATTTTTTTTAATTAATTAAAGTAGTACCTACGTTTATTTCATTGTTGGCATCAAAAATGCATGCAGGCTATATATCTTCATAACATCATTTACCATCACAAAACAAAGTCAAGTCGCATCAAGAAATTATGACGGACAAAGTTAAGTTTAAGGTACAAAAAGAAAACATTTGGGTTTGGGTGTAGCACTGCTTTTGTGGGGCATGAGAATGAGTGCTGATAAGAAAATAGGAAATCCATTTTGTACGTTAATAATGGCGAATCAGACCGAGCATAAAATACTAATGAGGAGGGGTTTTAAATCATTGCTGTGGGGATAATGCCTTAACTCATTTATAACAATCAAAACAGAATAGGGCATCAGAATTATCCGCGATCGATGTCTTTCAAATAGAAAATTCACGACATTCGCGGTCGCCCGGTCGCCAAACATTGAGTGAAAACAGCGGCGGGTAAGTCTTGATATTTACTAGATTTAATGTGTCCGCGATCGATCACTACAAACATGCATTCACAAAACCACATGGTGCCGGCGGGCAGCAATTGAGTTCACGAAGAGAGATTAGCAAAATGCCGATGTACATGTATACCCCCTGCATCTCACCCCAAAATTTTATATCAAATTCACATCGAATTCGAAGACCACAAATTTGAAAGGGGAAAAAACAGAATTCCGGTTTAAACCGGAAGATTCGCATGTCTGTTTTGTACCCTAACCTATTAGAAGTAAACAAAGACAGGGCACAGGACTGATGACAAACAAACAAACACACATGACAAATATATGACAAGAGGCAAAAACTCACTTTTCCCTGAAGTCACTGACGAGGAAGAGCTTGTTCATCGTGGTTCGGTAAGACGCCAATTCATCCTCCTTAAAGGCTCTCTGGAAACACAACCAAACAGAATATTTTTTGTAATATTTAAACCATTTAACGTCGAATGGCGTGTATATCTGCCAAATTTTTCTGGACTGGCCTACGACTGCAACAACTTTGGAGCGCTCTCAAGTTTTTGCTGGCTGTTGGACGGCTGATATAAATATCCACCCGAACACTCCATTGTGTAGCATGCACAGGCGCACCTACCGTGCTACGCTTTGTTTCACTGGAACAAAAAGGACATCAGGTGTTCGAACCTATGCCTTGTAATATCCCTTTTCAGAGGGTTATTGTGTAACCCCCCCCCCCCCCCGATTTAAGACCTTTGTTCTGTTGTTGCACAAATGTGTCATCAAAGAACATACAGGCTGCCACCATTGTTTGTCATTGTATCCAGCTCAAGAGGAGGTAAGTCTGAGCGCAGCATACCATGGAAGATTTTACGCTGTGGCACACGGCCAATGCTCTGCGAATCACAGTGAGTGCCTGCTCATTTTTCTCACACACCAACATCAAATCCTGGTGCAAATTATAAGAAATCGTCTTTCCTTTGTCAAGTGAGGGGTTTCTATTGTGGCATGGATAATTTCAAAGGAAAACGATTACTCAGGAAGCTAAAAAAACTTCCAAAAAATAATACCGTGGTTGGGCATGGAATTTTTTTCTTCAGAATAACGACCCAAAGTGGTTAAGCAGCTCCATGAATTAGCCTCAGGCAATAAGAAAGTCTCCTCCATATCCGAACAGGGGTCCCATTGAACTGTGTAACTTTCTTTCCTTCAAATGTCAAAACAATAGCACTCTGCACTAATGGCGTCACTTTTGCTCCAAATACCCGGCTGTCAATACCCGACATTCCACCACTTATACGCGATCGCACCGCATCATCGACGCACCAAACTGCACTAGTAGTATAGTCAGTACACGCGAGTAAACATTCAAACTTGGACATGTTGGTGAAATTTTTCTGAGATCCGGTAGAGGCAAAAACTGCTTTGCTCCAATTTTTAGCATTAGTGTTGAGGGCAATTTAATGGCAGCAGGAACCTAAGGTTCCAAAAACTATTTGAATGCACATGAGACTTACACAGTGTAAAATGAAAGATGCTTTTCACTCACCATTTGTGTGCCGACATGCAGTGCAAGATTTGCGATCAGCCTCCTCTCCTTCGTAGCTACAAAAGGCAATCAAATAAATGCAAATTAAACCAATTGTGATTGTTCCCTTTTTCAATAAAAAAGAGAACATCCATAACTTGACACGTCTTGTTCTAATTAAAATCTAATTCTAAAGTTCTAATTCTAACATCTTGTTGCAAATTAAACCAATTGTGATTGTTCCCTTTTTCAATAAAAAAGAGAACATCCATAACTTGACACGTCTTGTTCTAAACCTTTTCTGTACTAAGCATTTTTTTATGGCAACCAGTTCCAGGCAATCTCATTTCAGTTTTCTCATAATTTTCTGGGGGATAGTTAGTTACCGCTAGAAGAATGTCTCTTGTGCAGCCAAAGTATTGTTTCTGCATGCAGTGTAGTTTGCCATATTTTGGACCACGTGAGTGCGTTAGTGAACCGAATTGACGTGATGCAAAACAAGTAAACAAACTGGTTGGTTTTTTTCATTGTTGTTACTATGTATTTCGTCATTGATACAACAAAACTGCATACAGGCAATTAAAATAAGATGGAACTATCATATTCATGCACGACAATGCCCTGATGAAAGCGCCCTCATGCGGTCAAAAATATAGTCAGTTGGTTGCCGCCAAGTTCCCTGAAAAAAATTGCCCTGTGTGACAAGGCCTTTAGGCTGTGACTTACCTGTTCCATTCAGAGCATTCTCTACTAGAACCAGTGCAGACAAAGCATCCTAGACAGAGAAAGAATATTTTCCTTAAAAAACGACGTACGTAAAACTCATATGGTACTTAATACCCATAAGACAAATGAGATAGATCTTCTCTTCGTGCTTGGTCAAACAAAAACAACTTATAGGTCTAAACTGCGGAAAGTTTTTCTCATTTTGACTCTGGCTCAGCCAGTAAAACATTTTGAGCTAGAAGCCCTGCAGTCTTAGTGGATTTTCCTCTACAATCTATGTGCATTCCAGTTGGCTTTGTGGTTTCTTCCCTGCATTTCACTTCTGTGGACCCCGGTTCGAATCCTGCCCAGGACTGCAGCCTTGCTTTTCCTTCCACATCTTAAACTTACATTCTTCAACATCTTCTCTTCACAGGCATCTTCAGGCCTACAGGTCAAAGTGCGAGGCAATTTTTAGGGGTCCAGAAAGATATAATTATATTAATAAAATCCACTTCTAAAGTCCGTCTGTAAATCACATTCTAATATCCTACAGTTTATCCCATGTTAATCATATACGTTTATTATAAACTTACCAATCTCTTTTCGCTATACTTCTTGTCAGAAATAATACGTTTCTGTTGGGGGAAAAAAATTGACACAGCAAAATTGTAAGTGACTTTTTAAACGTTGGAAAAAAAACCTGGATAAGCACAGACAAATTTACAAACAAATAGTTGAAAGGATTATTCAATCTTTGAAATCACAAAATAATATATTTTGTTTGCAGAATAAGAGTTAGGACCTTGTCACACGAGGCAACTTATACAGGCAACTTGGAGGCAACCAACTGCAGTGCTACAGGAACACTTTGGTAGCACACAAGTTATTTTTCAAACAGTGTTTTAAGATCCCCAAGAAAAATATTTGAACATTCAAATGTGAATGTCTTTTCTTCATGGAGATTGCCTGGAACTGGTTGCCTGTAAATTGCCTAGTGTGACATGGGCCGTAGAAACAAACCTTGGCGCCATTGACGAGTGCCAATGCTGTGAACTGGAGGTGTTGGATGATATGAGTGATGGATTCAGCCACTAGCATGGTCCTCCTGTGGAATGTGTGCTCAATGGACTGCCAAAAGAACATTGAAAAGTATAGAAATTAGAAACAGTCTTAACAGGGAAAGTACCAAGTTGGTTGGGTTGGTGTAGTGGTATCTTTCCTCGCCTTCCACCTCTAGGACCCCGGTTCGAATCCCACCGGGGGCAATATGTGGATTTGGTTTTCAGTCCCTACCTGGAGTATTTCTCTGGTGTTTTCATCCCACATCTAAAACTGAATTTTCCTTCTTTGTCTTCTCTCAATGGGGTTCTTGGCTAGTTTAGTGATTAAGTTCACTTTTCTGAGAGTCCTTTGCTTCGCAACCAGAAGTAATAAAATGAAATGAAAATGAAAGTATACAGTGCTTTACACACATCGGTGTATGGTTAAAATTCAAATAAGATTCTTTATCCCCTATGCAAATTCAACATCTATTAAAGAGTATTTTGGTGCTGTTTGAGCTTGGTATGTCATACACAAGAGGTCAAGTAATCCCAACTAGCAACGATGCGATTAATCTTACCTTGAGCATTTCAATGAGTCGACATAGAGCCAACACTGCAGTCTTGGTCATGGGTTTGTTCATGTGTGCATGAAGGTTCATCACAGTGCGGACTAGGTTGCTGATGTTAAAAGCGAACAGCAGACCCTGAAATAAATCAACAGTGAATTAGTTTACTTTATTTAGTTTATTACCTTTATTGCACAAACATCAAAATACAACGTAGTACAAAAGGGAAACCCCGAACAGGCACGCAAGTCCACTAAATGGGGACCCTTGTTCACACATCAGAAAAAAACAAAGAAACAAGACAACATCAAAAATGCAAAAACAATTATAAACAAGAATTTTGACTAAAATCTAAAAATTTGACCATGCCGGCATGGTGAATTTTTATGATTTTGGACCCAAAATTCAAACTCCTAAAACTCTCAAGATATCTCAAACTATGGTTTATTTACTGAGTCCGCACAGATAAAATGTCTTCAGTAGTCCGTTCTGTATCATTTGAAACCATAAAATCAAAAATAATTTTTTGACCCAAATTTCAAAATTTGACCATGCCGGCATGGTGAATTTTTATGATTTTGGACCCAAAATTCAAACTCCTAAAACTCTCAAGATATCTCAAACTATGGTTTATTTACTTTGAAACCATAAAATCAAAAATAATTATTTGACCCAAATTAAAAAATTTGACCATGCCGGCATGGTGAATTTTTATGATTTTGGACCCAAAATTCAAACTCCTAAAACTCTCAAGATATCTCAAACTATGGTTTATTTTTTGACCATGCCGGCATGGTGATTTTTTATGATTTTGACCCAAAATTCAAACTTAAACTAAAAAAAAATTTTTGACCCAAATCTAAAAATGTGACCATGCCGGCATGGTGAATTTTTAGGATTTTGGACCCAAAATTCAAACTCCTAAAACTATCAAGATATCTCAAACTATGGTTTATTTACTGAGTCCGCACAGATAAAATGTCTTCAGTAGTCCGTTCTGTATCATTTGAAACCATAAAATCAAAAAAAAAATTTTGACCCAAATCTTAAATTTTGACCATGCCGGCATGGTGAATTTTTATGATTTTGGACCCAAAATTCAAACTCCTAAAACTCTCAAGATATCTTAAACTATGGTTTATTTACTGAGTCCGCACAGATAAAATGTCTTCAGTAGTCCTTTCTGCATCATTTGAGACCATAAACTAAAAAAAAAAAAATTTGACCCAAATCTAAAAATGTGACCATGCCGGCATGGTGAATTTTTATGATTTTGGACCCAAAATTCAAACTCCTAAAACTCTCAAGATATCTCAAACTATGGTTTATTTACTGAGTCCGCACAGATAAAATGTCTTCAGTAGTCCGTTCTGCTCCTAAAACTCTCAAGATATCTTAAATTATGGTTTATTTACTGAGTCCACACAGATAAAATGTCTTCAGTAGTCCTTTCTGCATCATTTGAGACCATAAACTAAAAAAATTTGTTTTGACCCAAATCTAAAAATGTGACCATGCCGGCATGGTGAATTTTTATGATTTTGGACCCAAAATTCAAACTCCTAAAACTCTCAAGATATCTTAAACTATGGTTTATTTACTGAGTCCGCACAGATAAAATGTCTTCAGTAATCCTTTCTGCATCATTTGAGACCATAAACTAAAAAAAAAAATTTTGACCCAAATCTAAAAATGTGACCATGCCGGCATGGGGAATTTTTATGATTTTGGACCCAAAATTCAAACTCCTAAAACTCTCAAGATATCTCAAACTATGGTTTATTTACTGAGTCCGCACAGATAAAATGTCTTCAGTAGTCCGTTCTGTATCATTTGAAAACATAAAATCAAAAACAAAATTTTGACCCAAATCTAAAATTTTGACCATGCCGGCATGGTGAATTTTTATGATTTTGGACCCAAAATTCAAACTCCTAAAACTCTCAAGATATCTTAAACTATGGTTTATTTACTGAGTCCGCACAGATAAAATGTCTTCAGTAGTCCTTTCTGCATCATTTGAGACCATAAACTAAAAAATAATTTTTTGACCCAAATCTAAAAATGTGACCATGCCGGCATGGTGAATTTTTATGATTTTGGACCCAAAATTCAAACTCCTAAAACTCTCAAGATATCTTAAACTATGGTTTATTTACTGAGTCCACACAGATAAAATGTCTTCAGTAGTCCTTTCTGCATCATTTGAGACCATAAACTAAAAAAATTTGTTTTGACCCAAATCTAAAAATGTGACCATGCCGGCATGGTGAATTTTTATGATTTTGGACCCAAAATTCAAACACCTTAAACTCTCAAGATATCTCAAACTATGGTTTATTTACCGAGTCCGCACAGATAAAATGTCTTCAGTAGTCTGTTCTGTATCATTTGAAACCATAAAATCCAAAAAAAAAATTTGACCCAAATCTTAAATTTTGACCATGCAGGCATGGTGAATTTTTATGATTTTGGACCCAAAATTCAAACTCCTAAAACTCTCAAGATATCTCAAACTATGGTTTATTTACTGAGTCCGCACAGATAAAACGTCTTCAGTAGTCCGTTCTGTATTATTTGAAACCATAAAATCAAAAAAAAATTTTTGACCCAAATCTTAAATTTTGACCATGCCGGCATGGTGAATTTTTATGATTTTGGACCCAAAATTCAAACTCCTAAAACTCTCAAGATATCTCAAACTATGGTTTATTTACTGAGTCCGCACAGATAAAATGTCTTCAGTAGTCCGTTCTGTATCATTTGAAACCATAAAATTAAAAACAAAAATTTGACCCAAATCTAAAATTAGACCATGCCGTCATGGTGAATTTTTATGATTTTGGACCCAAAATTCAAACTCCTGAAACTCTCAAGATATCTTAAACTATGGTTTATTTACTGAGTCCACACAGATAAAATGTCTTCAGTAGTCCTTTCTGCATCATTTGAGACCATAAACTAAAAAAATTTGTTTTGACCCAAATCTAAAAATGTGACCATGCCGGCATGGTGAATTTTTATGATTTTGGACCCAAAATTCAAACACCTTAAACTCTCAAGATATCTCAAACTATGGTTTATTTACCGAGTCCGCACAGATAAAATGTCTTCAGTAGTCCGTTCTGTATCATTTGAAACCATAAAATCAAAAAAAAAATTTTGACCCAAATCTTAAATTTTGACCATGCCGGCATGGTGAATTTTTATGATTTTGGACCCAAAATTCAAACTCCTAAAACTCTCAAGATATCTTAAACTATGGTTTATTTACTGAGTCCACACAGATAAAATGTCTTCAGTAGTCCTTTTTCTGCATCATTTGAGACCATAAACTAAAAAAAATTTTGACCCAAATCTAAAAATTTGACCATGCCTGCATTGTTAATTTTTAGGATTTTGGACCCAAAATTCAAACTCCTAACTCTCAAGATATCTCAAACTATGGTTTATTTACTGAGTCCGCACAGATAAAATGTCTTCAGTAGTCCGTTCTGTATCATTTGAAACCATAAAATCAAAAAAAAAAATTTGACCCAAATCTTAAATTTTGACCATGCCGGCATGGTGAATTTTTATGATTTTGGACCCAAAATTCAAACTCCTAAAACTCTCAAGATATTTAAAACTATGGCTTATTTACTGAGTCCGCACAGATAAAATGTCTTCAGTAGTCCATTCTGTATCATTTGAAACCATAAAATCAAAAACAAAAATTTGACCCAAATCTAAAAATATTACCATGCCGGATGGTGAATTTTTATGATTTTGGACCCAAAATTCAAACTCCTAAAACTCTCAAGATATCTCAAACTATGGTTTATTTACTGAGTCCGCACAGATAAAATGTCTTCAGTAGTCCTTTCTGTATCATTTGAAACCATAAAATCCCCCCCCCCCCAAAAAAAAAAATTGACAAAAATCTGAAAATTTGAACATGCCGGCATGGTGAATTTTTAGGATTTTGGACCCAAAATTCAAACTCCTAAAACTATCAAGATATCTCAAACTATGTTTTAGTTACTAAGTCCGCACAGATAAAATGTCTTCAGTAGTCCGTTCTGTATCATTTGAAACCATGAAATCAAAAACAAAAATTTGACCTAAATCTAAAAATTTGACCATGCAGGCATGGTGAATTTTTATGATTTTGGACCCGAAATTCAAACTCCTAAAACTCTCAAGATATCTCAAACTATGGTTTATTTAGTGAATGAAAAAAGTTCAACCGTCAAAGGTTAACCAGGCCAGATTGTCAGTAATCCAACAGGGACTTGCAACAACGGGAAAGTTCAATATTTAAATGTTAATTGTACACATGTGATTTCACAATATGGACTGCTAGTGTCTTACTGTTTGGTGCATGTGTACTTAACCCTTTCATGCACCATTTATTTGAGTGATAAATTGATCATATGGACACATTAACTGTGTATTCGTTTTTTTCCAAATGGCGACCCCCCAAAAAACAGGTCACAATATCACCCTCAAGAAACCTTTTTTTCCCATTCTGAAAACTGTGTGGTCGTGCGATCTTTATTTTTCCATTTTACAATATTTTTTTGAAGGGATTTTTAAACCGATCGCTAGCGACCGGTCGGCGCATGAAGAGTTAATATAATTGAATTATTTACTTTCACAGCTAGCACAAAATATTAGCCCAGAATACTAGCACAGAGTCTGCGCAACCAGTACCACTATATTGAACAATGTACAGAAGACCTCGGTTGACAGTGTCTTGATGTGTGATGTAATTCCACTGTAAGCAAAGGTCACGGTTAAAGATTAAGAATTGAATAATGTCTTGGTGACATAATGTAGTTTGTTAATTAATAAGTTGTCACAGTCCCGATGGTGGCGATCGATTGTGGGTCAAGTTTACAAAAATGGAACCTGTCGCTTTAGGGCGCTTTTTTATGATGAAATTTCTATTATATTTGAATTTCCAGTTTGGAACAGATGGACCGGTATAAGTTCGGGTCATGTGGGAGGATGAAATGTCATGAGTGTGGCACTTGTGAGGAGCTAAAATATGTCGTAAAACTATAAATGAAAGATAAAGTACATGTGCTATATGGTTGAGACAATATACAATTTTAAATAATGAACTACCACGCCAAGGCTAAATTTATTATTAAACTATATCGCACAGACCTTGAAAGGAATTGTGATGGGAAAATTCATTGAATTTACGTGGGGATAAACCGCTACTAATATCTCCAAAACGCTTCCGTATTAATTTATTTGTAATTGTCTAAATCACCCTGTAACGCGTCCGTGTTAATTGTCTTTACTTATCTTCATATCCCAAAACGCGAGAGGGCGCTAATACAAGTCCACAATTGATTTTATTATGCCGTCGTTAGATAAACCATAGCGAAGTAGTGAACCAAATGCATAAATGGAAAGTCCAAGGTCGGAACGATGCCACGCGTGCAACGAAATGGCTCAGTGATGTACATCACGGTAATAGTAATGTACAGTAGAGTGTTACGGGCAATGTACACAGACACGGCGATCGTGCTTTTTTGACGGGCGTTTTTAAACCGGTAATATCGTCAAGAAAGGAATGAAAAACACTCAAAACAACTGCTGCTGGATCTAAGTTAGAGGACAAGCTTTCATTTGATGTGTCGTTTGTGTGTTTTAAAACTGTAATTCCTGAGATCGAACGGTAACAAATTTCACTGGTTAATGCTATGAGAGTTTTTCGACAAGAAAAATAATAATACGAAAAAGAAAGAAAAAAATCTCGACGAAAACAAAGGTGGTTTCGGCTGTGATGTATGGACTCACACAACCTTACAGATCGGGTTTATAGGGTCCTGCTATTGTTGTTAGAACAACAATTCTAAAAAATTCCTCTGTGGGGTCCAAGTTGAACAAAGATAAACTTGTGGGGGTCCATTGATCCATTGTGTACAATACGTACCCCCCCCCCACAAGGGCCCTTCCTGTAAACTCACCAACAGGATTGCGAGAAAGAAAAAAAAACTTACATGAATGAAGAGATTGCATTTATGGGTCAGGTCCTCCATGACAGTATTTGCTGAGGTCAGACTGGACTCCATCTTAATCATCCATGAACACACCTGCATGTAGTACACCTGCACCTCCCTTATAACAAACATGCACATACAAATCTCAAATCAGAAGTTATATTTATACTTTTATTTTTGTTGTCCCCCCCCCCACAAGAGTAGTTTTGTTCATGTATGTTCGTTTTATCTTGGCAACATTCTTTCAACAATTGGTTTAATACTTTGAACTTCTAGGTTCTACAAGTCCAGCAAATGTTTCACATTCCTCCTTGACTTTTTTTTAAAGTAAGTTTTAGAAGGCTCTAATCCTCCTCTTTTTGAGCATGGCCTAACCTGACCAGGCTCTGGCTCTTCTGCTGCAGGTAGGCCTGGGTGCCCAGTACCACAGACTGTTGGGACTTCTTATCAAGGAACCGGGAAATATGTGGAGACAGACTCTTCAGGAGAAACTGGTTAGCTGACCACACTATGTTGGCAGTCAGGGTCATAGCCGGAACCTGCAACATAACAAAAGAAAGAACATGGCCAAATAGTCAAATACAAGGAATACGTACAAAGTAAAATTCATCTTTCATGATTCACTTACAAGGATTTAATAGGGTGTCATTGCCGAGTGGTCTAGAGCATCGAATTCAATTTCTGATGGTTTAGTCATCGGGGTGTGGGTTTGAATCCCGGTCATGACACTTGTGTTCTTGAGCAAGACACTTCACTGTAATTGCTTCTCTTCACCCAAGGGTATATATGGGTACCTGCGAGGGTAGAGGTTGATAGTGTGTTTGAAAAAAGCCTGGGGCTGTATACTACCAGGGAGCTGAGAAAGATTAAAGGAATGTTATTGGCCCAATGACCAGGGCACTAATGTAAAGCGCATTGATACGTTATTGTTAAATACACTATATAAGAACTATTTATTTTTATTATTATCATTTTGTATTTTCTATGATGGGAGAGATTTGGGACGACAGTGGGCATCCCACTCACCCTTAAGTGGTACGCAAGCTATCGTCTCAAACGTCTCCCATCGTAAATTTAGATTTTAACTCTGTACAATTTTGCATGTTTTTCTCAAAGCCATTTTCTATATTTTAGAAGCCCTTTAATATTTGTTTGTTTCTTGAATTGCAGCATCAGGAGATCAACCTGTTAGTAATTAATTTTGTATTTATTTGTTATCCTTCGGGGGTGCTGGATTCTTGTTAATCTGTTGGTCTGTGTATGTTTCCTTTATTGTTTTCATCATTGTACTTTTATGTCCTTACCTGTGAAATTAATAAATAAATAAAAATCACAGTAACTTTATTTTCTACAAGTAATAATAATCATGGTTTATTAACATTTATCAAGGGTTGACTTGCATGAAGTACTTTTTGAAGAATTTTTTGCTTTAGCAAATGTGTGTTACACTTTTACATGGACTTATAACAGATGCTGGATACCGGCTTTACAGTTTTGCTAATGTTAAAAGGGGACTCCAAGGTCAAATTCAGTTTTGTAATGCACTCATTTTCGAATACCGATAGATATTATTATTTATTTATTACTATTATTCAGCATAAAAACACATACAAACAACATAAATTCACAAAATATTTAACAAAAACCCCAAAACAAAAAACAAAAGCCATTATGCCCGGAATTAAAAAAGTTTACTTAAAAACTTTGCCCCAAAGGCCTTCAATTCCAATACCTCTGGCTACACACACATAAAATATAAATAAATATATAAATCTTAAAAAATCTATATCCATAAGATAGAGTCCTTATGAAACTAAAAACAATGTTCTAAGTCTATAATCTCATGTTTAAACGTTGTAAAATGCCATTGTATTTAGGGCTCTTTCGGTGCGAAATTGGTTAAAATCCCAAAACATCCAGTGACGTGACATTTCAAATATATGGGGGCTGTACATTTGTGTAAGGGAATTTTTTTAAAGTTCATTCCTGAATTTCCAAGATATTTAAGCAAAACGACAATGAATTTGACCATTTTGACCGATGAAAAATTCCTATGCGAAATGTACAGACCCATTTATTGTTGACAGTCATTTTTCAAATTTCACTTTAAAAGAGTATCACGTAAAATGACTAAATACTGCCCTCTGTTGCTGGGTAACCTCTCACATAATTGGCAGTACACAACAATGACCATCCAGGCCTAGAAACATTTTTAGGGTAGATAAATACAGCAATGTAGACCCTAAACCAGTGGTGTAACTGGGGGGGGGGCACAAGCAGGGAATGTGCCAACCCAATTGATGTACCTGTTAACCCCTGGCCAACCCCCCCTTCCCATTTGAACTGGAACTTTAAGATGTATATTTTCACAAAGACAATGTATTGTTTTTTCCTCCACTTCAAATTTTGTTTTAATTAATTTTTTACAAGATACAACAAGAGCACTGATAATGGGCTAGCTTGTTTGTTTAAGAATAATATAAACAGAAACTGCACTTTTAATTCGCCAGAAGTGCCCCCTCCCCCTTAAAAGATTGGTGCCCCTCCCCCCATTTGTGCCCCTCTAAAAATTTACCTCATTTTCGCTTCTGAACTCACAATCATTACCTGTATCTTTCAACTTGTCATTTTTCATTGATCTCCTTGTCTTGCACAAACGGCAGTGATGCTTGTAATTGCATTCACTAAAAGCCATAATTGCATTCAACGAAATTGATTTCCACAGGACACAATTTATCTCATTCTATTAAAGTTCAATTTCGTTTTCCTCAATGAGGTCAAATCTGTGGCTCTGAAGTGTGTACACATTCAAACCGGAGACCTATGACAGAAGAGGACAATAGGGTTCCTGGTTGGATGAAGGTCCCAAACCGGAAAGTGTGTACAAAACCAAAGGGAGCTGTTGCCAAAAAGTTAAAGTACGAACAAACGAGGGACAATAGAAGGTCCCCGATTGTAGGTGTTTAAACACTCCAGTGTGTGTGGGTAGGTATCCACATTCAAATTGTGGAACTATAACAAAGAAATTCATTGGTCCACGGTTGCTATCACAAAGAGTTGAACAAAGGAGGATCCATGATTGCTGGTGTTAACACACGTCTCTGTGCCGACCAAAATCTTATTTTGCCAAAATAGGGAGGCCACCAACATTAGGGCTAGATAACTCAGTTGGTAGAGCGCCAGCACGTTAATCCAGAGGTCACAGGTTCAAATCCCGCTCTATTCAAATTTTCTTTCTTCAACCCAAATTATTTAAAATGTATCCAGTCAGTTTCCCTTGTGGTTTATTACTTAGTATTTGAAATAAACAAGTTGCATCCGCTTAAGGTGATCCCACTGCTGCCGCTTCCCAGGTTGTGTCGTAAACTTGGGTGTGATTCCTGGCTATACGACAGGTTGATTGGCTTCTGACTGACACCCGAAATCTCAGATGGTAAGTTTCCCTTGTGGTTTATTACTTAGTATTTGAAATAAACAAGTTGCATCCGCTTAAGGTGATCCCACTGCTGCCGCTTCCCAGGTTGTGTCGTAAACTTGGGTGTGATTCCTGGCTATACGACAGGTTGATTGGCTTCTGACTGACACCCCGAAATAAAGATATTGACAAAATAAGGAGACCACCAACATTAGGGCTAGATAGCTCAGATGGTAGAGCGCCGGCTTGTAGTCCATGGGTCGCAGTTTCAAATCTCGCTCAAGTCAATTTATCTTTATTCAACCCAAAGATATTTCAAATCTACCCAGTCAGTTTCTCTTGTGGTTTATCACTTTAAAAAAAAGATACTCTTAAACATAAAGATGAACTTATACTGATTCTTCCAACTTGAAGAGGGAGAATTTGCAGTTCAATGTTTAAATGAAAAATCTGTCAAAATTGATGGATTACATTGAACAATTTAATTGAGAACATTTGGGCCATGACATACTTGTCCACTGCAGGGGAAGACCTTACAAAAGAATACCTGTTTGTACACCAGCTTAAATTGGACCATACTTTTCTAGGTCCGCAGTCTTAAAGAGGTTCATATCCAGCGAGTACACCATACAAAATGGTCAGGCTTGTGTTGGACAGTTGAACACCAGCTTAAATTGGACCATACTTTCTAGGTCAGCAGTCTTAAAAAAAGACTATGATAAAGAGGTTTAACTCCAGCATGTACACCAACAATGGTAAAACTTGTGTTGGACAGTTGAATTCCATTCAAGTTTATGCAGGGAAGAACTTGCATAAGAATACATCTTTGTACACCAGCTTCTCCTCTGTATGATCCCTTTTAGTTTACCCACCACTCCCTTCATTTCCATCCCTTTATTCCCCATATAAGCTGATCCATACTACTACTAGGTCAGAGTCTGACCATTCATGTCCTGCCCAATGGTTTAGTTAATAGTTCAGGCATCTTTGTCCTGAGATCAAAGACCACAGTAAAGGCCCCACTGTGCTGTGGACACAAAGGAATCTTGCAGCCTGGATGCCCATGGTGGTCTATCACCTAGATCTCAATTACACATGCAAATTAAACATGCAAGGCTTAGCCCCATCTGTAAGAAATTCACTTATTATTAGTAAATGTACCTTCATGATAGAGGACTTGGTTTCTACTCTGCATTGAGTATTCACTTTACATTCAAAAGTATATCGTGTGCACGCCAAGATGTACAAACTTCTGAGAGATCTTGATCTGCATTGACCACGGAGGTACAAATAGACTGATGTGTTTATGTACATGGGCTGCTGCTCTACGCGTGTACATAACTTGTCCTCAAAAGATACTGTGGCAACTTTTGACATTTGTCATGGATCAAACAACTGTTGCTGCGTTACCATCAACCCAGGCTCCAGAAGATACAAGTGTAATCCCGCTTGTATTAATTGCTTCTAGGATTGTAGGCAGTGTCACAATCCTCGTCCACCTGTGGATAGTAGCATCGGTAGCCTTCAGTGAGAAACTCCACAGCGTCTCAGATGTTCTGCTCGCCAGTCTAGCCATATCTGACATACTGATGGGCATACAGATCATTTGGGCTTCCAGCACGTTTTTGAGCTGGTCTGCAGAGTACAGAGTGTGGCACCTGACCCTGTTTGTTGGATCTTTACATTTAGTTGTCGTCAGTTATTTTGTGAACTCCTGCGCCGTAGTGTCAAACCGCTACTTTAAAGTCTCGCGGCCGATGAAGTACATTCGACTGGTAACAAAACAGACAGGCACCAAGGTTTTGGTGCTGATTTGGGGACTGTCTGTGGCATCTGGGATTCTGATGTTTGCTTTGGTGCAGGGCAAAATTGGCATGACCACAGCCTCACTCGAGCGCCTCCTGGATGACGACTCCTTTGCACACACAAACCTCATCGTCATAAACATTACGCTTCTTCCACTGATGACAACCATAGCATGCTTTACAATAGCCCTTTTACACATTGCTAGGAAACAGCAATGTAAAGTCCGGCAAGAAATGCTAATTTTAAGTCACCTGCAATCCAGCACACATCACTCAAGAAACCTCCCCAATGCAAGATTCAATACCAGTCAAAGCAAACCAAGCCGTAAAACCACAGTTTACTTCATCAGTAACTTCTCTGCTTTCCTTCTGTCGTTGCTGCCAGCATATTTGACCCTTCACATCACGGTCTTCTCTCAGGTTGACTTCCAGGTATTCATTCCCCTAATTGGAGGTTGTTGTATGTTAGCAATTGTCCAGATGCTACTGGGGACTATATTTCTAGCCTTCACGCAGAGAAAACATCGGCAAGTTTTACAAGGAGCAGTGAAGGCAATCAAACTCAAACTGTCTGAAGGCAGGTCTTGTTTGCGAGGCTAAGATTTGACTTTTGGGAACAAGAACAATTGATGACAACAATTCCCATCAATCTATTTTGTTACAATTCTTAACCTGCTGGTTTAAGACAATTATGAAACTAAACTGTTTTTGGGGGAAAAGAGCAGCATTACTTTCTTTAAAATATGTGTAGTAGATTTAAAAAAGCTATTTGTTTGTTAACCACTTTGGCTTGGTATTCCCATAGATTTTTCCGTGGCTCTGCGTGGTATTATTCTTCAGAACTTTTTTGGAGCTTCCGGAGTTGTCACTTTCCTTCGAAAATGTCATTGTCAAAACCATGTGAACAAATAATTATGTGAAAGGTTTGTAGAAGTTAAAAGGTTTAAAATAAAAACAAACTGGGAGCGAATTAGCCACTTCAAACTCACTCTGAAAATGTTGGATTGCAAATCAGCCTCGTGCTCTCTTGGAACTTAAAGTACACTGGTTGTAAAGAGTATAATTCTTCAATAATAGTATGACATTTTTATTTTTTCGCAGTGAAGATTGGCTCCCCACACTATTATTCCCATTGATGAATACCTTGAACGAAACAAAATGTAAAAATCATCAGAATTTGTGAATTGTTTTTCAGTTATTTTGGGGAATGTTCTACTCATGTTCAAGAGCCAATCCTTAGACTGTTCAACTTTTGCATGGTACCTAGTCTCTTACACATTGTGCATATTTTGTTGATGTACTTAACAAACTTTCCAATTGATTTATTGCTATCTTTTATTACTTTATGCAATTTAAATTGTATACAATTACATTCATGACTATTTATTAATATTTTATGCAATTTCAATTTAATATAATCACATTCAATTTCCTTTCAGTTATTGTTTTTAATTCTTGTCTTACTTTGTGATTTGTGTACCTTTTGGTTTTTTGTTAATCTTGATATCTTCATTAGTGCCTGGTGCAAATTTATTGTTTTTTTCTGTTTTGTCTTCTTTTTTGACTTGTTTGCTTTTTATCCTTTTGACTTAATGTACAAAATGTCCACAATTCAGCTCTTGGCTGCCATGTGATATTTTGTTCATGAATAAACCAGCAATGAATGAATGAATGAATGAATAAAAAATTAATAGTTTCAAGAACCAGACTGTGAGTTTTGAAAATTAACAACACCATCAACAGACCTTCCTTTTCAATGTTCCTTGACAACCGTGGCAAAAAGTATGGGCAGCCTTTACTAAAAGAAATACAACAGCTTATTATTTGACCAATAATGCTATGAAATTAATACCCATATTACTGATAAATAAAATTTACTATCCAAAACAAAAGGTAAATTTACATATGAATTTGTTACCCCCTGTTTCTCCCACTTAACTTTGCTGTTTTAATTCGAGGTAAATCATTATGCGTGTACCTAAAACTCTATACAGGAGTCCAGTAAGCGGATTAGCCCGATCTGTGTGAAGCTGTGTGTTCGTCCGTAAAGCCTAAACTTGGGCCATTCCATTTACAATTAAGGTGTAAAAACATTTCTCAAACTTTGCAATTAAATCAAACGTATAAAAATAAATTACAACAAAGTGTTTAAATTTGTCATGAACTGCGACTATTGCTCTGTTGCAAAACTATAGGCCCTATTGCAGGAGCATGCGGAAAAACGAACTGTAGTAAAACAAAAAAATCACACTACACGACAGCATTACCCCCTTCTTAAGAATGGTATGCCCCAATAAACACGTAGCAGGTTTCGAGTTCCAAACTTGTGTTGACGGATTTTTTCATTTTCAAGACATTTTCCACACGACCATAACTACTTCATATGTTTGTCTTATCAAAACAAAAATATTATCACATAAATCTCCAAGAATTGGACTATCCAATAGTATAAATTTGCACGCTTTAAATCACATTTAGAAGGAGGCAATTTACCTCTTAAACTGGTACCTTTTTTAACAGAGCATTCTCTGTACGCCGAATGCTGTGGACACGTGCGTTCAACGGGATATCAAACAACCATTCTGATTCGCTGCTTGGTCTAAGAGTGCCCTAGTACGGCAGTAAATTATAACCAATCAACTAGAGTTTAACATCACCTTCTTGGGAGGGATCACCCTCTATTTTAAAGCTCGAACGAAAACAATCGGCTGAGGGGTTACTGAGTTACGACCGTTTAGGGACCGCGTTGCATGGTCTGCATTGAGCAAAACATACCGGCTACACAGTAAAACTGACAAAACTGTTCATCTTTAGACCCCATAGTACGGGACTTTAACACAATACTTTAATATAATTTTAAAACAGTTTTGAAGATGAATAACTACTCTCTTTTTTGGCACAAGAACGAAATTGATACGTTGAGTAAAAGTTGAGCTATGACACTAAAAAGCAAAAAAAAGGATGTTTTTGAGTGCTTTCTGGAATCGTCTTCTGCCGTTTCCGGGGTCGGTTGCTGAAGTTGTACACAGAAATTCATATGTACTTCATAAAAAAAGTTGTAATATTTTTCTCAAAAGGACAAAATGTTGGCTAGCCAGTTTATACGTTTTTAGCTACTCAAGGCCTATCATACAAATGGTGGCCAATGTTTGTAAACAAAAGCAGGGACTATGGAAATACTTTGGTTGGTGTTCGGCTTTATGTTTTGCATTTCGTTGGTTTTATGCGCAGACCAGCTACATTGAATTGGTAGATTGTCTGCGCGTGCCCCCCACCATTTGGTATGCACGTGCACGAGGCACCATCTGTCCTTGCCAAAATAACAACAAATAACAATACGCATAAAGAAAACAGTATTTAAAAGTTTCTGCACAACAAGCGCATAAAGGGCTTGTTTACAGGGGTCATTTATTCGCTTGCAAGAAGTTTTTATTCCTATCTGAAAGCACACACATTTGTACAACAAGGGTGTTTTTTCTTTCATCATTTTCTTGCAACTTCAATGACCAATTGAGCCCAAATTTTCACAGGCTTGTTATTTTATGCATATGTTGGGATACACCAAGAGAGAGCACTGGTCTTTGACAATTTCCAAACGTGTTCAGTGCCTTTAAAGCCAGAAACATGAACAATTAGTTACAGAAAATTGTTACAATTGATCAAATGTAATCAAATTTGGTGCACACTATTAGGGGCAAGTTTGCCAGCCCAATTTGCAAAATGGAAAGTTTGACTTCGATCGCCCATTATCACCCCCACACCGCCCCTGCCCGAGTTCAAATATGACCTTTAGTTTTTACAGTCAAAGGAAACTGACATGAGATCTGTTATCTTTAGCTGTGTAACAATTTTAATGGGAGTGCACACAATTCAAAGAAAATGGTCAGAAAATAATACGGCTCCATCATCGTGAATCCAATTTAAAAAGCTTTTAAGGAAAATGTCCTGTCACTCTGTAATATTGATTGACAGTGTAATAAGGGAAGCCTGCGCAAGGTTGTTACAATTTCTGAAGCTGACTACATGGGCGGGCAGAAAGAACCTTTCAGTGGAAATAAACTGTAGAGCGGGCTGAAATCTACTTGAGCCTATAAAAGCCGTTTTGTAATCTTCAATGTCCAGTGAGGTGCTGTCACTTATGTTTTGATAGAAACCAGCTCATTAATGTGAAGAACAAATAGTGAATTAGAGTCTACAAAAAGGCTTCGAAGAACAACCGTAATTCATTACCTTATAAAAGAACAATCTTCCATCTTTCATCTTTGTAGTACAGTATGGATCTGACAACAGAGATTCCGAGGTTTTCAACTTTGACCCCCAGCGATCATTTCAACAACAGTGGAACTTCAAACTCACTGGTCCTCATTGCATCCAGTACCATCATCTCTATCACCATCCTTATTCACCTTTGGATCGTGATGTCTATAGCGATCAGTAGCAAGCTCCACAGTGTGTCCAACGCTTTACTAGCAAGCCTCAGCTCATCTGAGATTGTAATTGGAATGATGACCTTTTGGTGCATCACCAAGCTCCACAACCCTCATCAAGAATACACCATCTTAGACCTTGACATATATTACTGCAGTATACATTTTGTGATCATCTGCTATGTCTTTAACTCAGTTGCCATAGCAGCAGATAGATATTTCAAAGTCTCGCGCCCAATGCAATACCTTCGTCTTATAACAAAACGAACATGTGCTGTTGTTGTTGCTTTGATATGGTGTCTGTCCATGTCCTGCTGGATTTTCTTGTTTGCCATGGTACAGAATAACGACATAGGAGAGAAAGCAACTGTTCAAATTTTACTTCAAGATTCTTATTATGCTTATATGTCAATCATCATCTTAAACAGCACTCTCTTACCGAGCATCATTATCACATTTTGCTTCATCGTTGCTCTGATACACATAGTCCGAAAGCAGCAACAGAGAGTCCAGCAGGAGATGCGAATGCACCAACGCCTCAACCAGAATCAGCAGGGCCAAAACTTGGACAACCCACTCATGGACGTCAATCGGTTGCAAAGAAACCAACACCGCAAGACAACCATCTATTTCATTGTCCATTTGTTTGCATTTGTCATTGCTTGGCTACCTGGACACATTACTGTACAAATTGGTGTCTACCATCAATTTGATATCAAAGTTTTTGCTGTTGTTTTTATTGGTTCTTTGACCATTGCAAGTGTGCAAATGTTTTTTGGGACCATGTTTCTGACATTCATGCAGAAGGAACATCGACAAGTTTTGCAGAAAGCTTTTCAGGTGATGAAATCAAAATACAGTAAGATTTGTAGCAAATGATACAGACATTATAATTATAGGCAATAACAGTGTGAGGAGCCAGTCTTCCCTGCCTGGTAATGACTAGACTTGATTCAAGTCCCGTTCTCGTGCGAGAGGTCTCCAAGCATATCACGCCAACTAGCAAACAAGCCGTACAGTGCGCGCTCGCCGTCAAAATGTGGTCCCGAGAATGGGACTTGACGAGGTCGTTTCTTACACTGCACGTTGTTATTGGAAAATCTCCCCAAATGGGGAGATGCACAAAACCAATGGGAGCGTGGAAGCGCTGCCCTGCCGGTAAAATATTCATTACACTCTGTGACATCACAGTGCAAGACATTGTAAGTGCACGCGTCTAAACGCGGTGACACGTGGGGTGCGGGCAAACTCATCAGCAGGCAAGTGGGTGTCGGTACCAAAGTCGTTAAATTGCACTTCCCAAAGTTCAAATTTTGCAAACAAAACCGACCCAAATGTATGTTACAACGTATTAACTTAAATTTTAATGAACATTCAGAGCTTTCTTTTTATAATTAATCGGTTATTTAAAAATGTATTTCAATCCTCATCTAAGTACTTAACCCCCACAAATAACAAATGAACGAGTGTTCTTTTTGAATGCGTTTGATTGGACAACACGTATAACGCAGCAAGTTTACATATTCATAAGTGAATACATTTACATATCAGGCGACTGCGGCATCGTCAAGTCCCTGTCCCGCGTGCGGAACAGGTTGGGGAATGCAGACCATCACAAAACAATAGTTTTATGGCGATGGCACAGGATTGGGACTTGAGTCAAGTCTAGGTAATGACATGATTGGTGGCTGGCCGCTGTTAATGGACCAAGCGGAAGGTGAGGCTCAACTAACAGCGGCCACCCACCAACAAAGGGCATTACCACGCAGGGAAGACTGGCTCCTGGCCTCACACTGTTATTGCCATTAATAAATATCTTTAACTAGAAAAAACATGGTAAAAATCATCATAATTTGTGTCTTTTTGATATTTGTAGAATTGTCCTATTCATGTTAAAGGGCCATTCTTTAGGCTGTTAAATATTTGCATGGGACCTAGTCAGCTTTATGCTTTGCATTATGTTGGTTTCATGTTTTTTTCATTTCATTTCAGTCGGTTTTATTAAAAAATACCAAACAACAAGTCCGGAGACTAAAAATATTTAGTTTACAAAGAGTGACATCGAAAAAAAGTTAAGTAAATAAAATAAGTAATAGACAAATCATTAGGAATAAAAATATTAAATATATATTACAATAAAAGGCAGGGGACAAGAACTAAGTATTAAAAATTATGCAAAATTAGTGGGGGCTGCATTTAAGAGGCTAATCATACAAGGAATGGATGACTTATTATATCTAGAAGATCTGATTTTGGGAATATCTAGTTGTTGAGAATTTCTGAGGTTACGACCTGATGCTGTTTGTCTAGTTTGTGGAAATAAATGGCGCTGTTTGTCAGATGAAAGGCAGGATTTGGCAAATTGTGACACTAATTGATTACGTCTGTTTGAGAGAAGTTTGACATTAAGAAGATTAAGCAAATCATTGTATGGCAAAAAATTGGCAATTTATTGGGATAAGCGATGATACGTAAAGCCCTTTTCTGGATGTGCTCGATATTTTGAGCCTGTGAACAAGTTAAACCAGACGACCATACAGGCGCTCCAAATTCAAGCATCGGACGAATGTACATCTTGTAAATAGAAACGAGATCATCAGTTTTAACACCATTTTTCCTAAGTTTACTAATGATGTACAAACGTCGAGAGGCACTACTCACAAGGTGTTTAACCTGTTGGCCCCACTTTAGGTCACTTTGAATAATTACACCTAGTAATTTAATGGATGGGACAACATCTAGTTCGATATCGTTAATCTTAAATTTAATGGCAGGTGGTGGATTGCAAAGAAAAGAAATTTGCATAGATTTACATTTTAATGGATTTGGTGTCATGTCATTCACATAACACCAATCAACAAGTGAATCAATGTGAGATTGTAAATTTGAACGTCCATGTTTGGGTAGGATTTCAACAAAGCTCAGATCATCGACATACTTCCAGCGATTGTCAAGGGTGGCAGCTGCATCATTGACCATCGCCAAGAAAATGATTGGGCCCAGTTTCGTACCTTGTGGCACACCACAAGTGAGGCTACGTTGGGATGACGTTGCTCCTTGGTATCGAACAGTTTGTGAGCGCTCCGAAAGGAAACTGCAAACTGTGGGTAAAACAGCACGATCAACGCCAAGGTGTATCAACTTCTCAATTGCAGTAGTATGATTTATATGATCAAAAGCTTTGCTGAAATCTATAGCACACACATTAACAAAATGTCCAGCCACATCAACACCTCTGTGAATCGTGTCAAGCATGCTGATGATAAGATAATGTAAGATTGAGCTGCCTTTAATGTTTCCATATTGCTGAGAATGGCACGTTGGATGTCCATCATCACCCAGTCTGCTAGAAATCCTTCGAAAACACGAGCAATGACAGAGGTTATGGATATTGGTCGAAGTTCATGATACCCAGTGAGAGGGGTGGTCTTGGGAATAGGGTGGACTGATGAGTTTTTCCAGATTTTCGGAAAACATCCCGATTTTAGACATGGAATTGTAAATAATAGTAAGTGGTTCTGATATCTCAAAGGCAAATTCCCTCAAGAGTCTTGTTGGGCAGTCCGCTGGATGACTGGCTTTGGAGAACATTCAGTTTATGAAGTTGAGCATACACAAGATGACGCTCAATCACAGGAGATGGTGATGGAGCTGGCAAATAAGGCGTAAGTGCAGAAATGTTGAGAGGTGGTAAATCTGTACAAATCCTAGCAAAGTGCGAGTTCACTTCGTTAGCTATCTCAAGTGGTGATTTGTCACATTGAGAGAAATATGGAGATTGTTTTTTTCATTCCAGTAAGATGTCGAATTTGTTGATGCCATTTACCCGGCTCTGATGTTTTTAAATGTTCTGTCTTACGCTTGTAGAAGTTTGCCTTAGCAGATTTGATCATTCTTTGGAGTTTATTACGAAGGCTCCTGTAGGTAGCATTTCCACATTTGAAGGCCGAGTCACGTTGTAATATTAGCCTGCGAATTTGATTATTGAACCAGGGTTTATTGTTAAGTCGCCATTTAACTGTGACAAGCTCAAAGCATTGCCTATATTGACTGTTGATCAGCTCTCGAAAAACCTCAGCCATTCCATTTGGATCATCAGATTCACTAAACGTTGACCAATCCATTTGCGTTACCCACTGGCCAAAAGTGCGAACAGAGGAATCGCGAAAAGGTCGTAATGAAACCTTAGTTGATTTCTTTGGCGGAATAGCGTAGTGAGGATGGTATGTCACGACTGCACGGTCACTGGTAGAGATGGGGGCTGAAATATCGGGATTATGGTAGTTGTCATCGAGATCTGTCAGTATTTTATCTAAAATTGAAGAACCCCTGGTGAATGTGTTGACAACTTGTGCCAAGAGAGTATGTTGTTCTAACATATCAGTGTCCAGGTCATTGAAATCACCCCTAATGATAAATGATGCGTTTTCAGATAAGGTGCGTATTTCATCAACCACAGCTTTGATGTGATCACTGATCTCTTGTTGATACTGTGAACGAGGTGGTGAGTAGAGAACACACACATGTCTCTTGATAGTCTGACAGTGCTGGATGGTTTCAGCTGAACCCATAAAACCTCAAGATGTGGGGGGATCAAGTTTACATAAATTTGTTTAGTATTAAGATCCTCATGGATATACAGGGGCAACACCTCCACCCACACGATCAGCGCGATCATTATGGAATTGGCGATATGATGACAACTGGCATGCAGAGGCAGGATGAACTGGGGAAAACCATGTTTCTGTAACGGCAATCAAATGCAGAACTCTATCTTTCTGCTGAGATTCAATCGTAGCTTCCAAATCACGGAACTTGTTGATCAGAGATCGTGCATTGAATAACATGATGGATGGTAGGCAGGGTTAAAGATGTAGCAACCGAGTGTTAATAAGGACCGACCGGTCACTTTGACGAGGGTTGAGAGCTTTATATTGTTTGAGTCTGTATAGGGGTTGCACCACAGGAATTATATTGTGCAAGTTATCCGTGAAACGTTGACTATATGAAGCATAAGTGTGACGGCCAGCTCTTTTACCTCTAAACCGAAGAAGAATTCCATTCAGTTTGAGTAAATTCAGTAATTCTGGTTGAATGGAATTTCGAGCAGTTCTTCGAAGAGCAAAAAGTTGATGACGTGAGTGTGTGATTGTCTTGTTTGTTTGCACACTACTCAAGTCATTGTCCGTGGATACCCTGTTGGTCCAGGGTTTACCGAGACATCCATGAAAATGGTAATATCCAAAGGGGGGGTCATACCCGGGAATGAGGAGACAAGTTAGTCCATGCTTCGACCATTTCATCGATGGAACTTTGGTTGAGTGAAATCCAGTAGGACACAATCTCCTTGTTAGTGTTAAGGTTGTTGATACACATACCAAAATGGAGTGAGGCTGAAACGTGTTGCATGGATTTATAAAATGTCTTGAGGGCAGAACATACATGTAAGAGTCAATATCAGTCACAATTGTAAAATTCCTTGCCTGAAAGTGATGGTGTGGTGAGAATAGTAATAGCAGGCTGATCCAGATCCCAGATCTGTATGGCAGCCATCTTGAATTGCAGAAAACACAGTTCAGACTTGTAGCAGATTGTTAAAATAAAAAATAAAACCTCAAACACACGGGATAATAAAAGAAATACATCACCAGTTCACATCACGAGCAGCAAAGTAGTATTGTTGCATCGAAATAAAACTTAGATGGCAAAAAGAGACGAAGATAAAACACGATTTTAAAACTGAGATACAGCACAGGTTTAAAATGGGGTGGCAGCTACAAACAGCGCCCTCAAGGTTTGCGTACCAGCTACCTAAAATTGATACACTGTCTGCCCGTTCACACATACGCATGGTATGCGCATGCAAGCAGCACCATCTGTCCTTGCCAAAAAACACAAAAACAAACCCACAAAGAAAACAGTTGATTTGATAGTTCTCCGCACAACAAGCACAGTGCATACAGAACTTTTACACGATGATGTTTTGTTTTAGGGGCCATTTATTTGCTAGTGCACAGAGCCGGTCTTTATATCACATGTTAATACACCCCCACGTGACCAGTCTTTGACCAATCAGAGTGCATAAACTCTCTGAGGTATTTATTAATAACAAATATAACAGTGCTATGTTAACAAATACTGAATTTTATAAACCTTTATAAAAGTTTTTTCACGGAAGATCACTATTGGCAAATATATGTATTTTTAATTTGTAGGATGTTGTCAAATGTCTTCATTTTTTAAGCACATTAAAAGACAAAGTACATGTACCGGACGGGTATTTTATTTATTTATTTATTTAAATTTGATTACACATCCAACAGCACAACAAGCGCCAATTACAGGATGAATAGGAGACGAGAAGAAATGCTCAGTTTTAGATGTGGGAGGAAAACCCCAATGGGGGAAAACCCAAGTAATCAGGTAGGGACTGAAAACCGGATCCACATGCAAGGCTCCGGTCTGAGGTGGGATTCGAACCGGGTCCACAGAGGTGAAAGGCAGGGAAAGAAACCACTGAACCAGCCTGATCCCCAATTATCGTGGGGAGGGGGGGGGGGACCAGGGAGAGTTTTGAGTAGCTTCAGTCTGAAAGCTAATTGATTGCAGTAAGAAAATATCATTTCAAGATCGCCCAAAATACCATTGCATATTTTGATTGCTGCAATTGAAATACATGTACGCATGTTACGAACGGGCACAAAAACCAAAACAGAATAAAAATTTGTTTGGGTGTTCATTATTTTGTTTGTTTGGTTTTTTTATACTTCTTCTCTCCACCGATTGTATGCTAGCAAAGAAACACTTCCCAAGCTCATAGAACCTTCAAACTTAAAACATAATTAGATCTGCACTAGTAGAAGACACAACTGTAGTGACGTCATGATGACGTCATTAGGTGTCAAATTACATTAAATCAAATTTTAATATTTGACAAAATCATAACTCATGAACCACACAGTGGATTTGTACAGTCTATACATCATAAGAGAGGGCTTCAGAAACTGGACAAACGCTACACAGAGTATGACCCCCATTTGACCTTGACTTGTGGTTCAAACTGTGGAAGTTGAACATTTATAAAATTCATATCTCAAGAACTACCTAACTTCTGGTCAAAATCAGACATTAAAGCCCACGCATGTATTGATCCGCATTTCAACTGTATAATACTCCCGAAGCACTGTGGCTGGCTGTTGCGCTCCACGGATAATAAGGTTCCAAGTCCACAAAAGCCTGATTTGGCACTAGGCTGAGTTTTTGAATCCACACAAACCTATGTGAACATTTTTGTCGGCCAATAAAGACACACTTTCCAAACTTCATATCTCCTGAACTACATAAGCTATTTTGACAATCCATACGTCTTATGAAAGGGCTAAACTTGCTTTGTTAAGGGAGATCGCCAACATAGGGCTAGACAGCTCAGTTGGTAGAGCAAGAGTCAATTTTTTTTTGTTCCACACCCAAAGTCAACTTTTGGTTTCGGGGGGGGGGGGGGGGCGGTAGAAAAGAAGGTGGCTATACCGAAGTTGATAAACTTCTCATTCAGGACTATTCCACTGACTGGGTATCATCAGTTTGTACAGTCCAAAATCATTAAGTGTCTAACGCCTGTGTCTAAGAAGCCTCCATTGGTATTATTGTTCTGTGTATAATCAGTTTGAGGTAACACCATGTGGAAAAATAGCTTTTTTGCTGCGAAGATTTGATCTTGAGAACTTGTCTTGCTATTAATTCTACTGCTGAGAAGTAGATTTCAGAATTTTGGAGACTACTTAGTTCTGAAAAGAACAGTCCTGCTATTTAGTACTCATGGAGAGGTAGGAAATTGGCTGGGACTATCACTTTTCACTTAGTGGATCGAGGGGACTTTCACTGCTGCAAAGTGAGGAGTTTTTAATTGGTATCAGCGTTTCGACTAGCCTACTCTAATCATCGTTAGGGGTTCTGCACGCTGACTGCTCTTTATCCGATAAACAGGCACACAAACTGACCAGACTTTTTCTACAAAAGAAAGCTGTTAACAGATGCTATCACATAATTCAAACACTACATTCTGAAAATCATTTTGAATAAACAGCTTGGGTTGAACAGGTAGATATTGATTTCTTAACAGATTCACAATCTTAGAAAACTATATAATGAAACAAAAGTTGAAAAACATCAGGGGTAGAATGGTGCAATTTTTTCCACTCTCAGTCTGTTTTGTGACATTCTTTCCGAGCAACAAAGCATTAGTTATGATGAAATGGTTGGTGCCAAACACTGGTAGGCCAATGCATTTTCATCTACTAGTTCTTCATAAATAATTTCCTTAAAGCCAGAAACATGACCAATGAACAATTAAGTGCAGCAATTTGTTATATTTGATAAATTTTTATCAAATTTAACGCTCACTATTATGGGGGCAAGTTGCCAACCCCATTTGCAAAAGGGAAAGTTTGACGTCGATTGCCCAATACCATCCCCACCCCGCCACCGCCCCCTGCCCAAGTCCAAATTATGACCTTTGGTTTAATACAGTTACAGGTATCTGATATGAGATCTGTGACCTTTAGCTGTGTATAAATGTTCATGATAGTGCACAAAATTCAAAGAATATGGTCATAAAATAATATTGCTCCATCACAATCGTGAATCCAATTTACAAAAGCTTTTAAGGAAAATGTCCCGTAATTCTGTAATATCGATTCATAATGTAATTAGAGCAAGCCTGCACGATGTTGTTACAATTTCTGAAGCTGACCGTAAGGGTGGGCAGAAAGACCCTTTTAGTGTATTGTATAAAGGGCTAAAATCTACTTGAGCCAAAACCGTTTTGTAATCTTCAATGTACAGTGGGGTGCTGTGACTTGTGTCTTGATGGAAACCAGCTCATTAATGTGAGAAACAAATAGTGAATTAGAGTCAACAAAAAGCATCAAATTTATCTAAACATATTGAGGCTACGAAGAACTACCGTAATTCATTACTGTATAAAAGAACAATCTTCCAGAGCATGTACTGATTATCAAACTGATTATCTTTGTAGTACAATATGGATCAGACAACAGAGTTTCCGAGGTTTTCAACTTTGACCCTCAGCGATCATTTCAACAACAGTGGAACTTCAAACTCACTGGTCCTCATTGCATCCAGTACCATCATCTCTATCACCATCCTTATTCATCTTTGGATCGTGATGTCTATAGCGATCAGCAGCACGCTCCACAGTGTGTCCAACACTTTACTAGCAAGCCTCAGCTCATCTGAGATTCTAACTGGAATGATGAGCTTCTGGTGCATGACCAAGCTCCTCAACCCTCATCAAGAATACACCATCTTAGACCTTGACATATATTACTGCAGTATACATTCAGTGATCATCAACTCAGTTGCCATAGCAGCAGATAGATATTTCAAAGTCTCACGCCCAATGCAATACCTTCGTCTGGTAACAAAACGAACATGTGCTGTTGTTGTTGCTTTGATATGGTGTCTGTCCATGTCCTGCTGGATTTTCTTGTACGCCATGGTGCAGAATAACGACATAGGAGAGAAAGGAACTGTTCAAATTTTACTTCAAGATTCTACTTATGCTTATATGTCAATCATCATCTTAAACAGCACTCTCTTACCGAGCATCATAATCACATTTTGCTTCATCGTTGCTCTGATACACATAGTTCGAAAGCAGCAACGGAGAGTCCAGCAGGAGATGCGAATGCACCAACGCCTCAACCAGAATCAGCAGGGCCAAAACTTGGACAACCCACTCATGGATGTCAATAGGTTGCAAAGAAACCAACACCGCAAGACGACTATCTATTTCATTGTCCATTTGTCTGCATTTGTCATTGCCTGGCTACCTGGACACATTACCATACACCTTGGTGTCTACCATCAATTTGATTTCCAATATTTTGCTCTTGTTATATTTGGTTCTTTGATCATTGCATGTGTGCAAATGTTTGTTGGAACCATGTTTCTGACATTCATGCAGAAGGAACATCGACAAGTTTTTCAGAGAGCTTTTCAGGTGTTGAAATTAAAATGCACGAAGATTTGTAGCAAATGAGACAGACGTTAATGTTAGGCAACAGCAGTGTGAGGAGACGGTCTTCACTGCGTGGTAATGACCGATTTGGTGTCTGGCCGCTGTTAATGGTCCGAGCTGATGGTCACAAAGCCTAATTTGGCATTAGGCTGTGGTAAGGCCATGTCACACAGGGCAATTTCTTCAGGTAACTTGGGAGGTAACCAACTGCACTGCATGCACGAGGAACAATTCGGCAGCACAAGAGACATTCCTCTTGCAGTTACTCACTATCCCCAAGAATAATAACGAGAAAATTAAAATGTGAATGAATTTCCTTTATGGAGATTGCCTGGAACTGGTTGCCTGTTAATTGCCTCGTGTGACATAGCCTTTAGTCTACTCCATGCACACCCCAAATGTGAGCACTTTTGTCAGCCAACAAAGACACACTTTCATGACTTTCAAACTCCATACCTAGTTAGATCGGCAACAGCACATGACAGCACTGTTGTAGCGTCATCATGACGCCATCATGTGTTGATTTACATTAATTCAGAGTGTAATATTATGAAGAATCATATCTCCTGAACAACATAACCTATTTTGACGATCTATACTCTTATGAAAGGGCTTTGCCCACTTTATTAAAGTTGCACTGACATGATCCAATTTGTTTTTGTCTTCTGGTTCAAAACTGGAAGTTGAAGTGAACAAATTATTCCTGGGCCTCGTTTTGAGGTCTGCAAACATAATGATCTGGAATTTGGACATAGTCTCTGTGTATAGAGTAATAACGTCATTATGTTCAACAGCGCCCTCTTGTAACAAGTTTTAAAATGTACTTCTTGGCTGAAAACCTGTTGCAAGTTCAAAAAAAGGTTTAAACTTAAGAATATTTTCTGGATAAGAAATAAGCTATGAAGTCATGATAAGCTACGACGTCATTGGTTTTCAAATAAGGCTTAATCAAAGTTTCTTATTTCAACAATTCAAATCTTCTGATCAATATTTCCTACAAAGACATGTTAACCAAAATGTTCTCAGAACATTTCACCAACTCGGTTAATGTGTACATGTCTACACCAAACACCTTGTTTTTGTTCCAACAAAAACTTATGTCTATTTTTTCATCTTTTATTTTTTTCACTACATGGTGGTTCAATAAGAAGAAAACCCACTTCTGACAACTATTTTTATCTTCTTTATGGGCATATGTTTATAATTCAATTAAATGGTATTAAAATATTGATCTTGAAACATAAGTGACGACAAAATGATTGCAATGCATATTAATTGTCTCTGAGATATGGGAGTTTAACAGTTTCATGTGGAAAACCTGTTTGTCCACGGACGGCCTTATTCCATCCGCTGACTGAAATCTTCAGTGTCAAAAACCATGTTAACAGGTATGCAACAATGTTAACAGGTATGAAAGGTATGAAAGGTATGCAAAAGTGGAAAGTTTCAAATTAAACAAACTGGGAGCAAATTTGTCACTTCAAACACACTCTGAATATGTTGGATTTTGAATCAGTCTCTTGGAACTTAAAGGACACCCATGTGTTGTGTAATGCATGTAAAAGAACCCAGTTACACTTATCGTAAAGAGAAGGGGTACTTGCCCCTGTGTTTCTAGCACTGGCGGCTGAATGTGCCGCAGCACCTTGTAAACCCTTATAAAGTGCTACATAAATGGGTCTCATAATTCATAAACTTAAAAAAAGTGTTTTCTCTTTGTTCAGGCACAGTGAGCACCTTATCGATAGATACGTGCACTATGTAAGAATTCTATATTATTATAACTAGTAAAGAGTAAACTGTTCAATAATAGTATGATATCTAAAGTTTTTTGAAGACATGGTATAGATTTGTCATTTTATTGGAAAAGTGTCAAAAAGAGATGATACATTTTGGTTTTGATGGTGAGTTTTTTGTGAAAGAAAGAAAATATGGAAGAAATGAGAAGAAAAATACATGCACTTCAGTAATTCAGAGAAGGGGTTTGCCCCAGTGTTTCTAGCACTGGCTGCTGAATGTGCTGCAGCACCTTGTAAACCCTTATAAGGTGCTACATAAATGGGTCTCATTGATACATTTTGGTTTTGATGGTGAGTTTTTTGTGAAAGAAAGAAAAATACAGAAGAAATGAGAAGAAAAATACATGTACTTCGGTAATAGAAATGCAGGGGGGGAGACACAAGGTGGCTACCAAAGTTTAAAAAATTCTCACTCAGGACTATTCCAGTGACTGGGTGTCATCAGTTTGTACAGTCCAAAATCATTAAGTGTCTAATGCCTGTGTCTAAGAAGCCTCCATTGGTATTATTGTTCTGTGTATAATCAGTTTGCGGTAACACCATGTGAAAAAATAGTTTTTTGCTGCAAAGATTTTTTCTTGAGAACTTGTCTTGCTATTAATTCTACTGCTGAGAAGTTGATTTCAGAATTTTGGAGACTACCTAGTTCTGAAAAGAACAGTCCTGATATTTAGTACTCATGGAGAGGTAAGAAATCGGCCGGGAATACATGTACTACTTTCGCTTAGTGGATCGAGGGGACTTCTCGTCATTAACTTCACTGCTGCAAAGTGGGGAGTTCTTAATTGGTCTAAGCATTTCGAATAGCCTGCTCTAGTCAGTGTTAGGAGTTTTGCACACTCAGTTTGTCACCCTGACTGCTCTTTATCCTATATACAAGCACACAAACTGACCAGACTTTTTCTACAAAAGAAAGCTGTTTACAGATGCTATAACATAATTCAAACACTACATTCTGAAAATAATTTTTAAAAATAGCTTGAATAAAATGGGCAGATTTATTTTCCTCAACAGATTCATAATCTAGGAAAAGCATATAATGAAACCAAAAGTTGATTTTGGGTGAAAAATAAATTGACTATTGCTCTACCAACTGAGCTGTATAGCCCTATAATGGCGGTCTCCCTATTTGTTCGGGGGCGCCAATCAGGTTGAAAGGCTTCTGACTGGCACCCACCACCCCCCCACCCCCCGAAAAAAATAATGGCAAAAAGGGAGACTGCCAACATAGGGCTAGGTAGCTCAGTTGGTAGAGCAGACGGTTAATCCGGAAGTCCCAGGTTAAATGCCCGCTCTAGTCAATTTTTCTTGTTTAAACCCTAAATTATTTTTAAATGTACCCATTCAGTTTCCCTTGTGCTTTATAATTTGAAACCACTCTCAGTCTGTTTTGTGACATTGTGTTGAAGCAGCAAAGCATACGATGAAATGGTTGGCGCCGAACCCTAGTAGACCAATGTATTTTCACCTCGCTAATTCTTCATAAATAATTTTCTTAAAGCCAGAAACATGAACAACTAGTTACAGCAAATTGTTATAATTGATAATAATAATAATTAGTTCTTATATAGCGCATTTACATTAGTGCCCTGGTCATTGGGCCAATAACATTCCTTCAATCTTTCTCAGCTCCCTGGGGATTATACAGCCCCGAGCTGCCGTGGCGCTCCGAAGGCTTGTGAAAGAACACAATATCAACCTCTACCCTCGCGGGTACCCATTTATACCCCTGGGTGAAGAGAAGCCATTATAGTAAAGTTTCTTGCTCAAGGATACAAGTGTCATGACCGGGATTCAAACCCACACCTCAATGACTTAACCATCGGAACTTGAATTTGATGCTCTTAACCACTCGGCCACATGACACACCGATAAAATGTAATCAAATTTGGTGTACACTATTGGGGGCATGTTTGCCAACCCCATTTGCAAAAGGGAAAGTTTGACATTGATCGCCCATTACCACCCCCACACCGCCCCTGCCCGAGTTCAAATATGACCTTTAGTTTTTTACAGTCAAAGGAAACTGACATGAGATCTGTTACCTTTAGCTGTGCAACAATTTTCATGGAAGTGCACAAAATTCAAAGAATAATAAAATAATATGGCTCCAACTCAATCGTGAATCCAATTTACAAAGCTTTTAAGAAAAATGTTCCGTCGCTCTGTAATATTGATTCACAGTGTAATAAGGAAGCCTGCGCAAGGTTGTTACAATTTCTGAAGCTGACTAAATGGGCGGGCAGAAAGAACCTTTCAGTGGAAATAAATTGTATAGAGGGCTGAAATCTACTCGAGCCTTTAAAAGCCGTTTTGTAATCTTCAATGTCCAGTGGGGTGCTGTGACTTGTGTCTTGATGGAAACCAGCTCATTTATGTGAGGAACAAATCGTGAATTAGAGTCTACAAAAAGCTTCAAATTTATCTTAACATATTGAGGCTACGAAGAACAACAGTAATTCATTACTGTATAAAAGAACAATCTTCCAGAGCATGTACTGATTATCAAACTGATTATCTTTGTAGTACAGTATGGATCACACAACAGAGATCCCAAAGTTTTCAACTTTGACCCTCAGCGATCATTTCAACAACAGTGGAACTTCAAACTCGCTGGTCCTCATTGCATCCAGTACCATGATCTCTGTCACCATCCTTATTCATCTTTGGATCGTGATGTCTATAGTGATCAGTAGCAAGCTCCACAGTGTGTCCAATGCTTTAATAGCAAGCCTCAGCTCATCAGAGATTCTAACTGGAATGACAAGTTTCTGGTCCATCACCAAGCTCCTCAATCCCCAGCAAGAATACACCATCTTAGACCTCCACATATTTTACTGCAGTATACATTCAGTGATCGTCTGCTATGTCTTTAACTCAGTTGCCATAGCAGCAGATGTATATTTCAAAGTCTCGCGCCCAATGCAATACCTTCGTCTGGTAACAAAACGAACATGTGCTGTTGTTGTTGCTTTGATATGGTGTCTGTCCATGTCCTGCTGGATTTTCTTGTACGCCATGGTGCAGAATAACGACATTGGAGAGAAAGCAACTGTTCTATTTTTAATGCAAGACTCTTATATGTATTTGTCAGTCACCAGCATGAACAGTACTATCTTCCCAAGCATCATAATGACATTTTTTTTCATCGTCGCTCTGATACACATAGTTCGAAAGCAGCAACGGAGAGTCCAGCAGGAGATGCGAATGCACCAACACCTCAATCAGATCCCGCAGGGGCAAAGCTCAGAGAACCCACCCCAGGGCGGCAATCGTTTGCGACGAAACCAACACCGCAAGGCAACAATCTATTTTATTGTCCATTTGTCTGCATTTGTCATTGCTTGGCTACCTTCACAAATTATTATGCACATAACTGTCTACCATCATTTAGATTTTCAAGTTTTTGCTGTTGTTTTAGTGGGTTCTTTGATCATTGCAAGTCTGCAAATGTTTGTTGGGACTGTGTTTCTGACGTTCATGCAGAAGGAACATCGACATGTTTTACAGAGAGCTTTTCAGGTGATGAAATCAAAATACAACATGATTTGTAGCAAATGAGACAAACACAATACTTAGGCAATAACAGTGTGAGGAGCTGGTCTCCACTGTGTGCTTATGACTGGGTTGGTGGCTGGGAGGTCCATTAACAGAGGCCAGCAACAGTTGGTACCCGCTGTCACATCTCTAAACCTTTTTGTGACAATACAAAGACAGTTTATTGCTACTTTCTCAGTAAGAAGACACTGTATTCAACTGAAACTTTCACCAGTGAATTGTATTGTATCTTTCTTTCTTTTCTGTCTATAAATCAGCACTACGTTGTCAAAAACAAATCTATGACCTACCTTAAAACATAAGTGATTAAAAAATGATTGCAATATGTTTACAATTTTATTTGGCAGACCTGCATGACCACAGACAGCTTAATTCCATCTGCTTGACTGAGCTCCGAAACTTGATTTGAAGACAAAAACATGACACTTCAATTAATGGTTGTTACTTCTTTTTCTTAAGTATAATATGACAAGTTTTTTACCTTTCTATTTTCCATGGGATTTTCCTATAATTAAATATACAAAATAACCTGAAAACCCTATGAAACATGGAAAGGTAAAACTTATTTTGTATATACTGATGCTTTGATGATATTAAAGAAACGCATGAAAAAGAAAAAGAAGTAACAATCATTGGTTGAATTGCAGTGGTTTTTTTTATTCAAAATCAAGCTCCGAAGCTCAGTCAAGCAGGTGGAATAAAGCGGTCCAATTACAAATATTTGTGCCTCGTGAAATTTTATATCAGACACAAATTATGCATTTCCAATCATTTCTTCATCACTTATGTTTAAAGATCAATATTTTAATACCTAATTAAATTGAATTGTTTAAATATGCTCAACAAGTAAGATGAAAAGTGCTGCAAAAAGTGGCTTTCCTTCTTATTTGGTCACCCTGTGTAATCGCACAACTTGTTTTTGTGTTGTGTTTCCTTGAAAACTAAGGAATGTAAATGAATTTACTCATCCAAAAAAAAATAATAATAATTGTAATAAATCTTTAAAGGAAAGGTGCACAAATCTGGGTTATGTTTTAATTTATTTCTGGGAGTGGAAAGGACAGAAATTTGTTCCTTCATTATGGTCAATTTCAGAAGAAAATTACAAATTAAAGTTTATAAACTTAGAGCCATTAATAATCATATACTTGGGTGTGATCCCTGGCTATACGGCAGTTACAGGTTGAATGGCTATCGACTGGCACCCCCACCCCCCAAACAAAAATACTGACAAGAAATTTGTTCCTTCATTATGGTCGATTTCAGAAGAAAATTACAAATTAAACTTTATAAACTTAGAGCCATTAATAATCATATACTTGGGTGTGATCCCTGGCTATACGGCAGTTACAGGTTGAATGGCTATCGACTGGCACCCCCACCCCCCAAACAAAAATACTGACAAAATAAGGAGACCGCCAACATCAGGGCTACAATCCCGGCCAAAATGCTTGGGTCAACTGTTCCTAACGTTACAATAACCATTCCCTGTCTGACAATAAACATTCTCTCCCCCGTCCCCCCGCTCAATGTTGACTGGAACGCAGAAGACCGTGCAACAGTGTGATTCAACATTGAAAGGGGGCAGGGGGGCCCAACGAGATATGGCCGGGATTGTAGATAGCTCAGTTTGTAGCAGAGCTCCGGCACATTAATCCAGAGGTAGCAGGTTCAAGTCCCGCTCTAGTCATTTTTTCTTTGTCCAACCCAAAATTATCCAATAACAATCATAAAACAACTTCTAAATCACATTCCCTATGGACACAATGCATACTGACAGACCGCCCTTGAAAGACTGATGAGAAACTGATTGGGACGTGCAGAGAACATGTGCTTTTAAATCACCCTTGAAAGATTCAAGTGAGTTGAAATTGTTTTTCCTTTTTTTCTTCTCTTCAATTCCAAAAGTGATCAAAAAAAACTCTGAAGACAGTGTCACTCAACCACTCACAGATTCATACCAGAAGCTCCTCCGATGCCATCATCGGAACAGAACCAAATTGATTTACGAGCCCATTATGAGCTACATGTACCTATTAATAAAGGGGGGGGCATGAGAGAGGGAGATGCAATGTAAGGTGACAATCTCTGTTCATTACTGCCCTGTCCATTACTGCCTCCGCACAATTAATTTAGAGGTCAATATTTTGTATTAAAAACTAAAGTATGGAAAGAAGCCTAGATAGGGCTGGCACTGTTGAGAGGGTGGCTTAAAAGGAGAAAGGTACTGAAATAAGATTATGTCTTATATAGAGAGGCAGGCCGAGTGATTGCAGGGGTGTTTAGATAAGAGTGGCTCACAAGATGCATGTTCATTTGACGTGACTGTGTACTTCCAAACCCTATTAAAAGGTAGAAATAAATCGGCTTTCCTCGGTGTGGGTTTAATACATACAGGTGTGTTTTCAACTCACTGGGAAGGCCATTGGTGTAGGGGTATAGCAGATCTTTCACTGGTTATGATATTGAAAGTGTGCAACACATGCTTTTGAGGTCTGTCTCTTGCCTCTGGAGAAACTAAATTAATGGTTTTTAACAGCGTTAAGTATCGGCTATAAGGGAATTGTTGAATGTCCAAAAGGTTATGCATGATAATTTTGCAACTGTTCACATCTACAAACTTAACGACATGTGACATCGACACCATCGTGAAGGCATCCAAAGTGCGAGTACAGCTTACCCCAGGCATGATATTTTAGCGAGTAAAGGGGTGACCCACATGTATGCATGTGTAGACTCTAATAGACTCTTCAGGGCTCATTAATAACAGTTTTTCTGATTTTGTTCACAAGGGCAAAATAATCGGAAACCAGACTCAAGTCAGAAGAACATCCATGTGACCCTTTAAAGGACTGTCACTGGAATGAACTCAACAATGGATGATGATTTGACCACAGCGTATTCAGAGTTAGTCACGTCATCAGGGGCTGATGACCAAGGAGTCGGAGATAAACCCTTGTTTATGGTGGTCGCATCGGGAGTTATCGGCTGCGTGTTAATCATTATCCATATCTGGATTATCATATCAATAATCGTCAGCGCAAAACTCCACACCGTCTCTAACGTCTTACTCGCTAGTCTAAGTCTTGCCAACATTTTCGTTGGGATTCAGAATTTATGGAGTGGCTACATGGTATTGGACTTATCCAAGAAACATCCGATCCTGCTTATTGAAGTATACGCTGCGTGTCTACACTTCGTAATCGCCAGCTATCTGGTTAATTCGGTTGCCATAGCGGCCGATCGGTATTTCAAAGTCTCGCGGCCAATGCAGTATGTCCGCCTGGTGTCGATGAAGAAGAGTGCGTTTGTTCTGAGTCTGGTTTGGGGAATCTCGGTTGCATTTGGGACACTAATTTTCACACTGTTGCGAATCCAATTAATTAAATCAGAGCATGCTCCCATCACAATAACGATGGAAGATCAATCTTTCCAAATAACAATTATCTACCTGATGAACGCCACCCTGTTACCAACGATCCTCGCGATTACTGTGTTCACAGTCGGTCTTGTACACATTGCTCACCGACAGCAACGGCGAGTCAAGCAGGAGATGTTAACGCTGGCACACCTACGTCGAAACCGCCTTAACAGAGAACAGCACTTAGACAACCATCCCTTGAGCCCTAATCATTTACAGGGCAACATAAACCTGAAGACAACCATTTATTTCATCGTCCATTTCTCTGCCTTCGTTGTTGCTTGGGTACCAGAATACGTACTCTTGCATGTCACATACTTCACTGAGCTTCATTTCCAAGATGTTGTTCACACATATGGTGTCTTCTTTTTTCTAACATTGGCACAGATTTTAGTCGGGACAATGTTTTTAACTTTTACCCAGCGGGAACATCGGCTGGCTTCTGGAAGAATATTAGGGACAATGAAACTCAAGTGCATGTGCAGATAAAACTACTTGACTTCAGATTAGTCGGAAATACTTGGAACAGATTAGTGCAGACAACAACTTCGCCTCAGCTGTAACAATGAAGGTACAGTGGTACATCGAAACACTTTTTTTAAAGTTGCAATATTTACTGTAATATTTCCACAATTATTTGCATTTCAGTAAATACAGGAACTTTTCACAGAGTATTGGCTAAGATTCCATCTGTCAATTTTAAACCTGTCGCACAGAGCTGAAACGAAAACCCTGTCAGAAAAATGGCTCCAAGGTAATGTTTGTTGTAATTTATTGTTGTTCTGGAACTGCTCAATGAAATCTGACAAATTTTAAAGTGTCATCTGAAAAGATCCAAACTAAATATGAGTAAAGAACAATAACAACATTGTCTTTCCTTTTTTTTTAAGTGATTAGTTTGAATCTGAAAGCTCACTCATAAAGCTTATACCAGAAGTCAAAAAATAGCAACAAATTAAAACAAAACCAAAAACAAACAAACTAAAACCTAAAAATTTAAGATACCATGGATGGCCTGGTCCAATTCATTTTTTGTTTTGCCACTGAAAGTTGTAAGGATAGGATTCAGTTCTCATGTAGGCCATTTTGCCATCTGCATGAAAACAAAGACTTAAAAAAACCCAGCTCTCTGCATTTGTAATGAGTTGGCTTTCTCACCACATTGTTGTCCATCTTATACCCCAGTCACAATTAGCTTGCGATGGGTTTGCGAGTAGTTTGCGATGGATTTCTGGGAATTTTCGGCCGGGGGCCGCACGGGACTCCTTGCGGCTGCCGGGTCATTTTGGGGAAACGGGCAGGCATCGAGTTACTTTTAACTCGGGCTTAAAACCTGGTGCGGCGTTTCGCATAGCAAACTGATCGCCAATAAATCGGTCGATTCCTGGCCGATGTCCGGCAGGGCATCACACACATCAGGCGGGCGCCGGGCCAATAGAAGGTTACAAATTTACATACAGTTTATCACACATAGGCAGGATATCGGACGAGTGCCTGCCGGACACCGGCCGATAAAAGGGCCAAGAATTTGACCCCATTTCCGTCATGGCAGCGTGCGGGGCACTTTTAATTGTGACTACACACCGATCGTTGCCTAGAAATCGCACACGGCGCCCGGCCTCCGCTTTAATTGTGACCTAGGTATTAGTTACTACTATCAATATGACTCTTAAGATTTTATAAAGATCGATTCTTTTGTCATCGCAGTTGTAGCACTGTTTAATGGGACCATGTTTCTGACGTTCATGCAGAAGGAACATTTTTTTGGCAGAGAGCAATGTCGGTGTTGAAATAAAAATGCAACAAGAGACTTAATCATAAAAGTATAGACCAGTGCTACGTACATAAATACTGGGGTTGGGCTGGGCCCAGCTTTTTTTCAGTTACGTTTATAAAACTGAAGAGGGTTGTAGCAGAAGATCGCTGATGGCAAGTGTTTGTTATTTTACTTTGTGGATTGTTGACAAATGTCCTTCGTGGGCATGCGCGATGTGCAGTTTCATGGGAAAGGGGTACACATTGGTTTATTTATTTATTTCGGTTTTACCTCTACTAAGATCAGCACTGTATACACACCCCCCAAATTTGTGTATATATATATATATATATATAAATATCTCATGTAGTAACCTTTTTTTCCACAGGTCCCTCACACCTATTTTTAATATCATCCTACCTTTGATCTTGCCATTCTTTATTTGATTGTTGTTTGTTGCATCATGATGCACAACTCTCTCCTTCCCTCTTTCATGTTCATTTCCATTTATTGTTATCGAACAATGCATTTTTTATGGTCCAGGTCCATCCCATCCTCATATACTTCATATCCCTCTCCCCACTTCCTTCCCTCTCCATAGCCACCAATTACAATTGTTTTTGAAATAACTTTGATTGGCTTTTTTTTTCTTTTTTTTCTCTTTCTCCCTTCTTCCTTCCCCCCCTCTTTTTTCTCTTTCTATATATGGATATGTGTTTGTTTGTTGTTGTTTTGAAGAAAAGAAGGTCCGATCATCGAAATCTATCTACTAATTCTACTTATTATATATATATATATATATATATATATATAACTAAATAAATAAAAAATAAGAAAAAATTAAAAAAATTAAACTAAAATAAATAGATAAATAAATAAATTCACAGGCTACTCGGTTGGAATTCGAACCACTGACCCCTGTATTCTAGAGTGAATGTCTTAACCACTAGACCACCAAGCCTGCACAGTATCAAGCAGCCAGTTGTAATTCCCTAATAAGCAGTGTGCACTGCAAGCAATTTTGATATAACGGTAAAACCAAGCACAAAGTTTTTATCCCAATGCGATTATTACATCGATCAACATTGTTTGGGTTTTTTCAAAGGGTAGTTGCCCGACCATGAAGAGGACACTCTAGCTGTAGGCTTTATTATCAAAATAGGGAGATAAATAGTTCATTTTATCGCATATGCGATCAAATACATTATGCGCCACGACACACAAGCACTGCTGGTGCCCTCCTATTTATTTGTCACTGTTGTTTATAACTCTGTCTATCCGGGGTTGCTTTATGTTAATTTGCTCCCAGGTCTTGATAAATCGATAGTCTTTGTGCCCTGACTTTCCTTTGGCAGGCCGCCAATGAAGTTCTCGGGCTCTTTTGGGATTGGTCAGTTTCTCTTTTCCTTGGGTGAGCGTTTTGACCAATCAGAACTAATCTTTGCAGTGGAAGATTTAGGGGACGGGCGCCAGATTGATTGTAGTTATCACTTTTGTTGCAGCTATTTATTTACTGCGTAATAGGTCTTGGCAAGATACAGTACATGTATAGGCCTACTTGATTTTTGTATGAGTGTACGTGAGCAAGCCTGCTCATTAATGGTAGTATACTGTACAGGCAACCCTGCCCCTATGTAAAAATGCCCTTATGGTTGTTAAAGTTTTTAATGTACATGTACATGTATTGTAAATGTTATTTTTACTTAAAGGCACTGTACACGTTTGGTAATTACTCAAAATATATATTAGCATAGAAACTGACTTGGTGACAAGCAACAGAGAGCTGTTGATAGAATAAAACATTGTGCGAAACGACTCCCTCTGAAGTAACGTAGTTTTTGAGAAAGAGGTAATTTCTCACTAAAATAATAAAAACTTCTTGCAAGAAGTTTTCATTCCTATCTGAAAGCACACAAATTTGTACAACAAGGCTGTTTTTTCTTTCATCATTTTCTTGCAACTTCGATGACCAATTGAGCCCAAATTTTTCACAGGCTTGTTATTTTATGCATATGTTGGGATACACCAAATGAGAGCACTGGTTTTTTGACAATTACCAAACGTGTACGATGCCTTTAAGTATTGATCTGGGTTATATTTGTTTGATTCTTAATATTTTTTGCACAGAGCGGGACAAAGAATTTCAAGTTGTTTAAATCAATGTGACCAATAAATAAACAAATAAATGACTGAATGACATGTAATATATTTCATTTAAAATGTATGCAACAATGTTTCCTTGAGACTGAATGATTCAAAAATATTTTGGTTTACTTAAAATAACTCAATATTTGGGCTATTTGAAAAATGTTCAATGCTGTCAAACTTAAAGAACAGTGTATTTTATTTTTAACTCAAATGCCGAGAACATTTGGTGAACCTGGCGGACTTAAGCTTCTCGTTGATTTAACTTATACGAAGGTCATTTTAAGTTCATGTGATGTGCTCTAACCAAACCAAATTCGTTATAAAAAGAGCTTATGCCAGTAACAACTAGAGGGTTTTTTCCTTCATAAAATGAGTACCGTCACATTGAAAAAGTCACAAACTGGTTGGAGGACTAGTAATTGCTAAACTTGAAGCTTTCGGAAGCCAGGACAATTTATAGAACAAAATTGTTGTTGACTCTTTCATTTCCGCGCTTTTTGAGGTTTTTTAGAAATTCTGTAAAAAAGATTTTTTTTAAAAGTCTTTCTCACCAAACAAAATGTATTCTGCTGATTTGTGTTGCCTTGGTATATCCCAAAGTCAATGGTATTTCTTGAGTGATAATGCCCTCTCGTGATAAGATGTATATTGTGGGTCGTACGTGTACGATTGATGAAACTATTTCAGTACATAAACAAGATTGTACATGTACCATAATGGCGCTTTCGGAATACATAAAATAGATCGTACATGTACGACCTTAGCAGCGAAAGAGTTAATTGCGACAACAAACTGATCTTTATTTCTCACTTTGTGGATGAGTTTTGTTCGTGCATCTACTTGGACCTACTAGCTTATTTCTAGACTTGAACTGGCTCCTTACCTTGCGGTAGACATCCCACAGAGACTTGAACATCTTCTTGTCGATGACACGAAAGATTTGGAAGTGAAGTACGTAGAGACCACATATGCCTACATACTGAAGCCTCTGATGAATTTCATTAATCTCACCTGAGAGCACAAAGAATCAACACAATTTACATTCCACAGATTCGATTTATTTATTTGATTCGTCTTATTTAACCAGGGTAGCCCCATCAGTTTCCAATGCACTGTTCTCCCTGGGGGCCCCGGATGCATACAATAAAAATACATAAGAATAAAATACAAAAGCAACTAAGAATGAACTAGTTCGGAGTTCGGAAAGAACAAGAACAACAAGTTAAAAAGTGTGATTGGACAAAGAACCAAAATTCTTTTTTAAAGAGAGACATTCCGGAGGGTATGGAAAAAAGGGGATTGTTTGAAAGACAAAAGGAATTATAAAAACAAATTAGGTCTCGATTTCACAAAACACAAGATTCATCTGAAGGGTAGGTTCGTGGATTAAGTTTTTGTCAACAGTAGAAAGATACACTAAAAGTCAACTGTGAAAGTTTCAGCTGAATACAGTTTCTACTTGTTGAGAAAACAGCAAAAAACTATCACAGTATTTTCATCAAGAACGCGAATCCATCCACAATTAGTGAGGTGACAGTGAGTACCAAACACATCTCTGGACCGACGCAGTATTCGCGAATGGACAACACGGAAATTTTGATTTTCAGTCAGCCCTCAAAATCTTAAAAAATGATTCATGCATGAATCGTTTCTCAGATTCAAATATTTGTGGGTGAAAAATTATCCAAACCATATTACTTCGAAGGGAATCCTTTCTCAAAATAGTTTATCAACAGCTGCAGTGCTTCTTACCAAGTAAGTTTTAATGGCCATTAATTTTTGGAGTAATTACCAATCTATGACACTACCTTTAAAGAAGGGTTATCGATTATTTCCATAGTGATCTGTATTGTGACATCACACTTTACTTAGCAGTTAAGATTGATACACATCTTAAGATCAATCTTAGCTGATCAACCCCAGGAACCACTTTCATAGAGCTGCTTAAAAATGTGCTTGAACAAAAGCTTTCTTTTGTGTAAGCATGTGTGCTTTACTCTTGAATGGTCAAACAGTGCGGTCACCAGAGGGTTTTGAAAAAAGGGGATTGTTTAAAGACAAAAGGCATTACATAAAAGATTAGGTCTCAATTTAAACAAAAACCAGATTCATCTGTGGAGCTACATTTTTAAGTATGAGACTTATTCCTTTACATAGCACCATGTAATGGTTTACAAGGTGGCATGATTCAATGCATATCCAGAGTGTCTGAACAGAGAAGTGTTCAGTTTTCACTTCAAAATTTCCAACGATGTGTAATTGTACCATGCATTATTCAATTTAAACTGGTAAATGGCCTACTGGGAAATGGCCGATACATTTTCAGAAATGCCTTTGGCCGGAAGTGATTTGATACTTTGATTAAAAGCACCTAGGGCAGGACTGCTTAATGGATCAATCAACGGAAAGAACCGTTCAACTGATTAATATAAAAGGAATTCTTTTCTTTTTTCATTTCATTTCATTTATTAATTTCATAGGTTAAAATGCAAAGTACAAAAATAAGAACAATACAGAAAACATAAACATACACAAAGGAGACGGGAAAAAAAAAAAAAAGTAGCTGATTCAAAAAAAAAAAAAAAAAAACTAAAATTACTATCATCTCCTGATGCCTGATGCCAAGAAACAAGAACAGACAAGAACAAGGACATTATAATAAAATTTGACTTTTACAAAAATACAAAAATTACATATTTAAATCAACCTACATTTTTGTTGCTCCAGCTGAGCGAATATCGTGCGGATATTGAAAGCAAATTCAACGATTTATCAAAGAAATCTGTTACAGGGCGCAGTAAGCTCATAATTAGTTGGTAAGTAGCGCCAGACAAATCACACGCCTGTTAATATCTAAATTAAGGGGATCGGGTTGGCTTCAGTGGTTTCTTTCCCTGCCTTTCACCTCTGTTGACCCCCATTCGAATCCCACCTCAGTCCGGAGCCTTGCATTTGGATTGGGTTTTTAGTCCCTACCTGATTGTGGTGTTTTTTACCATAGACTGTGCATGTCTTGCGCATATTTCAACTTCCAGGACCATTGTGGTCCCAACCATATTGAGTTTTACGTGGGCGGGATTTTGTTTTGTCAATTTGTTTGGTTTAACATAGTTTATGGCTATGAAAATTATTTATGTTGTTGGGAATGTTAAACTAAGTGATAAACAATATGAAAGTAAAATCCATTCAACAAAATAACAAAAAAACTGAGAATAAGACTTGCCCTCCGTTTCCGATTACTTGTAAAAAAACAAATGCTGCCCAACTGACGGTCATGTTGTACTTAAAGGAACGTTACAGAACTGGTAATTAAAATTTTCTTTAAGATCACAGATTTACATAAAACTTACACGGTCTAATGATGATGATAGTAGAAAACATCCCTAGAAATATTTCTGTCTGAAATGCCATATTTGATGAGAAATAAATAAAACTAATTTCCGATTGGAGTTTATCGCTCATGAGCGTTTAATTCATGCATTGTATAACACATGCAAATGTGTAATCCGTTTTTCACTATTTTCTCGTGACCCAGATGGCCGATCGATCTCAAACTTCTACAGGTTTGTCAGTTTATGTATGGTGGATTATATAAAGTGCTTAACTGTTTTGTTAGCAAAAACCAATTCTGTAATTTTCCTTTAAACCTATGTAATAGACGCATACATTCGTGCATGATTGGCAAATGGGGTTTCTAACAATAAGCATCATCGTCCCAAGTTTAATTTGGTTTCAATGTTAATTTGAACAAATTATTGAAAATTTATTTATACCAACTTGCTATGAGTTTTTTTATTATCAAGAATTTTGTATAAATATAATTTAAAAAGAAGATTTGATTTCATAGAAAAATCTAGTCTTAGTTTTTTTATCGTTTTCGATAAGTGCGAGACTTGCAGTCTATTGTGGGTTTCCTTTCACATCTAAAACTGAACATTTCTTCTTGTTTCCTATTCATCCTGTTATTGGTGCTAATTGTGCTGTTGGATGTGTAATTAGTAAATAAATAAATAAACAAATAAACAAATATATAAATAAATAAAGCAACCTACCAATCTTTGGTTCCACCTGAGTGAACATTGTACGGATATTGAAAGCAAACTCCTCAGCAAAAAAGGAGTTCTTAGACACAATGACAGCATTATCGTCGAAGCCTTGCTCTACACAATTCTGAAAATAACAATTTAATAACAATCTAGTATGAGTGATGTTCAAAAGTATGTTAATCTCAGCTACCTTCTGGGCCCATTTTATAAAGCTGTTTAGCAGAAAATTTGCATGGGGAAGAAAAATCTCGCTAAGCAGAATCAGGTTACCAGCCAATATACCATCTAATGTATAATTTCGTATGATATTGGGCCCTGGAATTTAAGGGTGTGGATTCGGTTCCCGTTTGTGGCACTGGTGTCCTTAATGACAATAATAATATGCAGTTCTTATACAGCGCTTTATCACACCTGGGGGCATCTCAAAGCACTCATTATATTTTGTTTACATGTATGCAGAGCTATGTACCAAATATAAGACCAATTTATTCACATAGCACCATGTAACGGTTTACAAGGTGCTGTGGTGCAATCTGCAGCTAACCGTACCAGAAAACACCAGGGCGAACCCCTTGTCTTAATGATAAGTGTACTGGGTTCTTTTACGTGCATTGCACAACACACATTGCTTTACATCCCATCCCAAGGGACACTGACTGGTAAATTTTACTTTAATTATGGGTTGAACAAAGACAAATTGACTAGAGCAGGATTTGTACCCGAGACCTCAAGAAAAACGTGCCAGCACTCTACCAAATGAGCTGTCTAACCCCAACGCTGGCAGTCATCCTATTTTTCTTATAAAATTACTTTAGAACTCTTGTAAAAAATTTCTTTTACGAGCATTGCACAACACACATAACCTACAGCTTTACATCCCATCCCAAGGGACACTGACTGGTAATTTTTACTTTAATTATGGGTTGAACAAAGACAAATTGACTAGAGCGGGATTTGTACCCGAGACCTCAAGAAAAACGTGCCAGCACTCTACCAAATGAGCTGTCTAGACCTAACGCTGGCAGTCATCCTATTTTTCTTATAAAATTACTTTAGAACTCTTGTAAAGAATTTAATACCGAACCTGTCCATAGCATTGATTAAGTATGTGCAGAAACACCTACCTGAAAAATCATCCCATCAAGGAGCTGCCCTTGCATGCCCATCAACAGCTTCTCAAACGGGCGTAGCTTGGCCTCTTCCACTCCAAAGCGGGTAGGGTTGTGATGAACAGATTTCAGCATTCTGTCGAAGAAACAACAAAGATATTGTTTGTATTTCTAATGGTGGTCATCAGTAAACATTTCAAGAACCAACACATAACTTTTTCGGCAGCCTTTTTCTTGGCCATACAAAAGAAATCATGGCCGACCGTTGCGAAACATAATTACTTAAGGCTTATCAACTGCACTATTAACTAATGACGCTTTAGTTTGGAAGTTTCATTTATGGGACACTATGCAGTAGCATAAGCAGGGGGGCAGGGGAGCAGGAACCCCCCACTCAGAACCCTTGCTCCCTCCCCCCTCCCCAAATGAGATTGAAATAAATGCACAAATAAATGGTTTGATACATCAAATAGCCCCCAATTATATCTTTGTCCCCACCTGTCCCCCTCCCCCTCAAAAAAAGAAAGAAAATGTCTGGTTATGACACTGTGCCATGCTTTACATCAAAATGACTTTATGTCAGTGGTAGAAGAATGAAGAATGCAGATCAAAACAGTGGCAAAACTAGGGGGTGGGGCAATGGATGTCCATGCCCCCGGTGCTACACTCTCTTGAAATCTGGACCGTTGAGATTAAAATTAATAATAATTTGCCAGAAGTGCCCCACTAGAGAAAAATGGTGCACCCCTTGTGCCCCTCTACCTTATTTATGCTGCTGAATCCAAAACCTCATCATCTGGGCCCAATTTCATAGAGCCGCTTAAGCACAAAAAGTAACTAAGCACAACAAAAGTATGCTTACCAGAATAAGGTTACCAACCAAAATACTATTCCACATGCAAAATCTGTGACTGGTATCCTGCTCATTCATGCTTAGCTGAATTTTGTTTTAAGGAATATTTGCTGCTTAATCAGTTCCAAGCAGCTCTATGAAATTAGGCCCAGGAAATAAAGCCTTAAAGGCACTGAACACGTTTGGTAATTGTCAAAGACCAGTGTTCTCACTTGGTGTATCCCCACATATGCATAAAATAACAAGCCTGTGAAAAGTTGGGCTCAATTGGTCATCGAAGTTGCAAGAAAATGATGAAAGAAAAAACACCCTTGTTGTACAAATTTGTGTGCTTTCAGATAGGAATAAAAGGCTTCTTGCAAGAAGTCTTTTCTTATTTTAGTGAGAAATTACCTCTTTCTCAAAAACTACGTTACTTCAGAGGGAGTCGTTTCTCACAGTGTTTTATACTATCAACAGCTCTCTGTTGCTCGTTACCAAGTCAGTTTTTATGCTAATATATATTTTGCGTAATTACCAAGCGTGTACAGTGGCTTTAATTGTGGGGCGCTTAAGGAACTGTTATTGGAGACATTTCTCTTACCTCTTGTAGAGAGTCCAGTGATCTTTGAGTGTCGACTGGTTAACTACAATCTCATCCAGTGTGATTAGAACACGCAGCATGTCACCCAGGTGCTCATAAACCGTCTGAATTACACACATGATAATTGGAAGTATTAATGTAGCATTCATAAATACCTGGGACAGTCTATCCATTCTGATAGAGAGGAGATCACGTGGCCATGTATAAGTGTGCAATATAGGTAGTGCATTCTGCTCTACCAGCCAGGCTCCTAGTGGATGATACCCATTCCTACATCCTTACGGGAAAGTGAAGGGTGTAACCCTGTTTTAGACCTAGGAGCAGGTGGCAACATGCCCCTGGTGGCACTTGATTTAAGTCAACAGCCCATCAGTTAAAGTGTAGCCCTCACCTTGAAGTGGCCGTGAGGGGGCAACATTAAATTACACAAAGAAAAATTTGTGATGAAAGAGTTGCTAATTCGAAAGCTTCTAGTTTACCTGCAAGTGTACATGGGTAACGTCGATGATCTTTGGAGCTGTTCTGTAGAGGGGTGAAAGTATACCAAATTAAATAATTAGCGAGATGGTGTAGCTCTGAGAGATTATTCTAAAGGGATGGTAAAATAGTTGTCTTTGGCTCATCAGCACTAGGTCCTTATTACAATTTGTATTTCGTAAAATTCTTATATTTCCGCATTATTTTAACATTTATTGATTGAAAGGGTTCTCCAAATTAATTGTGTGTCAAAAAGAAACCTTCGTTTTGTAAGAAGTTATTTATTTTGGGTTTAACAAAGAAAAATTTATTAAAGCGAGATTTGAACCTGCGACCTCCAGATTACCGTGCGGGTACTCTACCAACTGAGCTATCTACAGTCCCAATGTTGGCCGTCTCCCTATTTTGTCAATATCTTTGTTCAGGGGTGCCAGTCAGAAGCCATTCAACCTGTAACTGCCGTGTAGCCAGGGATCACACCCAAGTTTGCGATACAACCTTGTGGTTTATTATCAAGTAATAAACCACAAGAGGAAACTGACGGGGTAAATTTTTGTTATCACATGAAATTATTTATTTCTGTCTTTTTGTTTTTGTTTTCCACGGATTTATGGTCATTTTATATTTAATGCCCTTTTGATTATTGAGGATGTGAAAATGCAAATATGGATCTCACATCACTGAGCTGATGGTTCTGAGATAAATATCTTACTGACAATGGCAATTTTGTTGAAATTGATGCTCCCTGTATTTGCGCCAGTCAAAAGGACCAATTCAATGCTGTTTTGATTGAATATCATCAAATTTCAGAAATGAACTAAAAATTCTTTTTAGAAAACTGTACAGATCATAATTATATTTAAAATGTCATGTCATCAAGCGTCTTTGGATTTTGACAAAACTTGAATGGTATCAAACACAGTGGCATGTTACACCATTTTAACGTGAGGTTAGAGACTGGTCATTTTTTTCCCCGTTTTTATAAGGACCCTATCTATTGGAAGGTGAGTGAATCACAAAAGTGAATTTGACCTTGGAGCCCCCTCTTTAATGAACATCCCAAAGTTACTCAAACCTACTTGGTGTTGTTGTACAGCGACGCCAGCTGATGGATGGTGCTTTTGATGACTTCATTACAGCGGTTGACAAAACAAGACATTTCCTGTGCGGGGATAGACCAACATAATCCATCGAATTAAGGGCCATGTCACACAAGGGAAATTTACAGGCAACCATTTCCAGGGCAGTCTCCATGAAGACAAAACATTCAAGTTCAATTTCTACATAATGGTATTGGGGACAGTATGATACTAATAGAGAAATGCATGTTGTACTCCCGAAGAGTTCATTTTGCATTAAGTGGATTTGGTTGCCTCCAAGTTGTCTGGAAAATTTGCTCCCTGTGACAAGACCTTAGGAACGAACTCTCAGGTTTCCGTTCACATCAACACACCCACACATTTGTTGAAAAGGTAAACTTTTCATTGTCCTTCAATAGTCTGCCATTTTAGGAGTCAAACTACATGTAACGATATTGGTGAGTGTGATTACATCGAGTCTGTGGCCAGACATGAATAATGAAGGCGCCCTTTAAAGCTTTTATTTGTGGTTTGACGATTAACGCGCGCGCGTATAGTAACTGGGTGAGAGTTCATGTTTCCATGTCCAGCCACAAGCAGACTATGATCCGACGACAGTGCCCCTTTAAAGGGACACATTGCCTTCAGAGTGGGCGCTTTGGGCTGTAAAAAGCGTTTGTGATGATAGGAATATGGTTGGAAAGATGTTTTAAAAGTAGAATATAATAACCCTGGAAATTGTGTGGTTTTCCTTTTACTTTGTGAACTTACAAGATCCGCCATTTTGTAGAACCAAATTTTTGACTCCACAAAATTACTGACCGTGTTAGTTAGCGAAATAAAAGGAAAACCACACAATTTCCAGGAATATCATTATATTCTACGTTTAAAACATCTTTCTAACCATATTCGTTCTTAACAAACACTTTTGATAGCCCAAAGCGCCCAATCCGAAGGCAGTGTGTCCCTTTAAAATGTTCACTACAGTCTATCATACAGGGAATTTGACTTCCAAAATGGCGCAACCGATATTTATTGTGGTGAACTTGTTCAATATTGTATGATATTTCTTTTATCATTCCTATCCTGAGGGGGGGGGGGCGGCCTCCCCTGTGATGCTACATAAATACAAGATGCTTGATTTTAGCTAGTTACAGGCATGATATTTGGTCCTTGGAAAAAAGTAGGACAACTTTCTTGAGTACAAGGGCTGACCTACATGTACACATGGTACAGGCTTTTGTAGACATTTAAAAAAAAGATTTTGCTGATTTTTCTGAGGGCAAACAAAAATCGGAAATCAGACTAAAGTAGGAAAAATATCATGCCTGTAGTTACCTGTATGAACGGCATCATTCGTCCCATCTGAACCTGGGCTTCACCTTCCTCCAAGCCAGTCTCGGGCTCTGTGTATGAGACAGACAACAAACACAGTTACATGCAGTAATTGTCCAACGAGCGAACCCACCATTACTCTCATTATCACTCTCATTATCTTCACCTTTGAGTGAACTGTTTGACGGTCATAAAACTGATTGATTATTATCTTTTTCTCATTTTGATATTAAAGGGTCTGTTTACGTTTGGTAATGACTCTGAAAATTAATGGCAATAAAAACTTTCTTGGTAAGATACAGCAGCTTTGGATAGTATAATGCATTTTGTGAAACTTTTCAATTAGAAGTACTGCAGTTATGGATAAAGATATCAGTTTTTATCCCCTAAAATTTGAATCTAAGAAGCCTTACTGACAGTAACGTTTCTCAGATTGTGTATTCCAATTGCAGATTATTCTTCCTGCGTGGACATACCCGCTCCAGATTTTCAGCAATATCTCAAAAACGCTACCGCCTTTTGAAATGAAATGTTCACAGGTTAGTTTAATGGTATATATCTACAACTATATAGGATTGAAACAAACAGTGGGTTCCAATTACCAAGCGTATACAATCCCTTTAACTCTTAATACATAAGCTTGACAAACTCATTGTTTTTTTGTGGTTAGTTTTTCGATTCCGTTCTTTTTTGGGAACGAGACGGGTGAAATGGGGAACTTTACAGATACAGGAACAACCTTTGGAACATTGTTGATTTAAAAATAAAAATGGTATTCTGTCATTAAGATAAATATCCCTCAGATTTTCCTGAAATTTAGGGAGAAAATTTGAAATACGTGATATTAAATTGGCAATTTGTATTTTTGTAAAACACTGATAAATTCATAATTTTTACGAGTATTTCATAATAGTTGGCAGCTATGGTGTAACTAAATCAATAAATTAACAACAAAGTAGCTCAGACCACTATCTTTACTCCCTCTACCTACATATTAAACCTCAGACACTTTACCAAATATATGCTACTCCTTAGTAACTCAGATGCCAATAAATGCATCTTGCAATCAGGAAGATTTTGTACAACAGCCAGGGAGATATTCAGAATTACATTCAACGTAATAGGGACAAAGATTCCATACTTAGGGAGATTTTCAAATTTGTTCATCAGAACATGGACAGATTGGTTGATTTTCAGGGAATTTTCTGCAGAATCAGGGAGAGTTGGCAGCTCTCTCTAAACAGTTATTTTTAAAAGTTGTCAATCACAATGCAATCCCAAACCCCATATAAAATGAAGGTTTATACAATACAACAAAAGAGAATAATAACAAATAATAATAATGCAGTTCTTATATAGCACTTTATACTCCCGATGGGTGTCTCAAAGCGCTCAGTATTTTTCCTACAAGGTAAGTGGAGTTACGTGTTGAAGTATTAGACCTATTCCTTTGCATAGCACCATGTAATGGTTTACAAGGTGCTGTGGCGCAATATGCAGCCAATCAAGAGAAACCAGTATAAACAGGCAAATTTACACCACCCAAAATTTCAAAAAATTGTTATCATTACCTCCTTCACCATAAAACATTACACCAGGGTAGAACCTTGTTTCAGCCTACACACGAACAAAATACAGAGAAAAAAAACAATTATTACTGATAGGAGCACACAATGTAATTCCACCGGTGTTCACCGCTATGAAATCTTACTTAAGGAGTACTTTATCCTTTAAAACACTCGATGATGCTATCGCAGTGCTGCAACATTTGCATCTTGCAATCAGGGAGATTTTGAACAACGATCGGGGAGATGTTTACAATTACATTCAACATAGCAGAGAAAAACTTTCCATAATCAGAGAGATTGTCAAATTTGTTCATCAGGACATGGAAAGATAGGTTGATTTTCAGGGAACTTTCTACAGAGTCAGGAACAGTTGGTAGCTCTGCTATCGTACTGTTTTAAACAGTCTGTTTGTAAACAAGTTTTTTGTACTCCGCCAAAATGTATGTTTAAAAATATCTTCAAAATTATGGAAAACATCAAATTACCCTGGATTGATTCTTTGAAGAAAAAAACCCATAAATTAAATCGATTGTGTCACCCAGGGTTTTTAAAATAAAATTTCTGAACGAAGGTCTAGGGTGTATCGAACAATCGATGGGGAACCATACCAACATGACCAAAAGAATGGAGGTCGTCATCCCGCTCAAGTTCTGGTGTTGAAGTCATCAGGGTGTGGGTTCGAATCCCGGTAATGACATTGGGTGTCTTTGGGCAAGACACCGTAACTAAAATTGCGTCTTCAATAGATATTAAATTTGCATCAGGGATAAAGAATCTTATTTGATTTTAACCATACACAGATGTATGTAAAGCACTGTATACTCGGTACTTCCCCCCCCCCCCCACCCGAGTCATGTTACAGGACTCGGGGAAAGTACCGAGTATGCAGCGCTTTACACACATCGGTGTATGGGTAAAACCAAAAAATAAAATTGCTTCTCGTCGCCAAGAGGTAAATTGGTACCTGTGAGGGCAGAAGGGGTTCTTGTAGCACAAGTCGGATTAGGGAAAGACGAAATTGACCCCAAAAAGGAATGGCGACTGCATAACATTATTAGAGTCATACATGCCTGCTGTAGCATAAAATTAAGAAGTCTCACCTCATGTTTGAGTTTATTCATCTCACAGCAGAGGCTAGCAAACACTGTCATCACCTTGTTAAAGATCTGAAGAAGTAAAGAATAAACAAGAATGGTGTGTTAACAAACACAAATGCCCCGCTGAGATTACCTCATTCTTGAGTTATCGCTTAGACAACATTTCTTTTGTTTTAGCCACAATTACCTTGACATTTGACAAGGGGATCCAAAAACAATAGGCTTCTGAAGGATCCCATAACCAATCCACACACCAAGTTTGGAGTTTATATAGCAAGTCCTTCTTGAGTTATCACTTGGACAACATTTCTTTTGTTTTAGCCATAATGACCTTTACATTTAACTTAGAGGGTCCAAAAACAATAGGCTTCTGAAGGATCCCATAACCAATCCACACACCAAGTTTGGAGTTTATATACCAAGTCCTTCTTGAGTTATCACTCGGACAACATTTCTTTTGTTTTAGCCATAATGACCTTGACATTTTGTGTATGGGATCCAAAAACAATAGGCTTCTGTGGGATCCCATAACCAATCCACACACCAAGTTTGGAGTTTATATACCAAGTCCTTCTTGAGTTATCACTCGGACAACATTTCTTTTGTTTTAGCCATAATGACCTTGACATTTTGTGTATGGGATCCAAAAACAATAGGCTTCTGTGGGATCCCATAACCAATCCACACACCAAGTTTGGAGTTTATATACCAAGTCCTTCTTGAGTTATCACTCGGACAACATTTCTTTTGTTTTAGCCATAATGACCTTGACATTTTGTGTATGGGATCCAAAAACAATAGGCTTCTGTGGGATCCCAAGACCAATCCACACACCAAGTTTGGAGTTGATATGCTAAGTCCTTCTTGAGTAATCGCTCGGACAATGATTGCACACACACACACACACGCACACATCCTTACGGATCCGGTTTGTGGGGTACTGTTGTTCTATTATTCCCTTTTCTGAAGAATTCCCTTGTGGGGCCCAATTGTTCCTATTGAAATGACCTTGTGGGGTCAATTGTTCCATTGTTGTCAGGACCCCACATATGCCCTTCCGTGTGTCCACACACACACACACACACACGGAAGGACAAGGCAAACACTATATGCCCCTTCGGCTTGCTTCGCCGGCGGGGCATAAAAAGGGGAAAAAAGGAATTATTTTAAAGAAATAATCATGTTTACTTTCCTGCACCACCTCACCCCAACTCCCTTAATGTTGTGGTGGTGGGCGGTGGGTTACTCCCTGGGCCCACTTTCTACAGGGCCCAATTTCATAGAGCTGCTTCGGCAGACAATTTTACTTAACAAATTTGGGCTTAGCAGAAACTAGCAGGATACTAGTCAGAAATGGTGCATGTGACATGATATTTTGCCTGGTAACATGATTCTGGTAAGCATAATTTTGTTTTGCTTAGCTACTTTTTGTGCTTAAGCAGCTCTTTGAAATTGGGCCCTGCCCGGGCGACCGCAATATCCTCCTCTCCTATGTCACTCCAAACCAACATGTTTGCAGGCGCGGATCCAGGGCGTGGGGCGACGCCCTTTTGCCAGGAAAAAAAAAAAAAAAAAAGGGAGAGAAAAAAAAAAAAATCAGAAGTCATACTCGTTAGTGCATTGGCAATTTCGCAGTGCAGAAAAATAAAATGCTGTCTGGGGATGGCGCGGTCTTTCATTCTGAAAAAAAAATCACGCCCCCCCGTTTGGAAAATCCTGGATCCGCCCCTGGTTTGCACTTAGACAAGATTGGAATGCCTGGCCTAGTACAGCCCTCAGTCCATCTGAATCCGTTATTTTGGCAAACGAGGAGATCGAAAGATTTGGGAGGGTAAGGGTTAATACAATTTCGTAGGGTGTCGTGGGCGAGCGGTTAAGAGCATCGAATTCAAGTTCTGGTGGTTAGTCATCAGGTTGTGGGTTCGAATCCCGGTCATGGCACTTGTGTTCTTGAGCAAGACACTTAACTATAATTGCTTCTCTTCACCCAGGGGTATAAATGGGTACATGTACCTGCGAGGGTAGAGGTTGATATTGTGTTTGAAAAAGCCTTCGGAGCGCCACGGTTGCCCAGGGTTGTATACTCCCCAGGGAGCTGAGAAAGGTTAAAGGAATGTTATTGGCCCAATAACCAGGGCACTAATGTAAAGCGCATTGAGACGTTTATTGTAAAATGCGCTATATAAGAACTTGTTATTATTATTATTATTATTATTAATTCCAAATGTGTCAGTTATATAAAAGCATACAACTCAAACTCATAGACTAAATCAGGATAGGCTTTTTTTTTCTTCTTCTTTTTCTTCTTCTTCTAAAGAGCAATTACCATGCCACCGTCCCTATGGAAAACTGCATCAATAGGCCTAAATGAGGATATTGAAAAACCTGAAATTACAACATAAAGCTTATAAAATGTACCATTTTATTCTGGCAATTTTTAACGTATTAGGTATTGTATGCAAAGGCATCAACTCAAACTCACAGACTTAATCAGGATAGACTTTTTCTTCTTCTTTTTTTCTTGAGTTGTTTTTTTTCTTTTAATTTTCCGGAGAGGATTTGCTTTTCAGAAGAGCGCACAGTGTCCCCCAGCCCTACCCCCCTACTCCACTGAATCTTCACCAAGGAACAATGTTTGTGCAGTTACTATAATATGTATATGAACCTTTTTAAAGAGCAATTACCATGCCACCGTGCCAAGGGAGAACTGCATTAATAGACCTAATTGACGATATTAAAAAAAACTGAAAGTAACATGCCAGTAATTTTTCATTAATAATTAGAATGTCACATTTCATTATGAATTTCACGCACCGTTTGAGGCATTTTGTCACCAAGATTTCAGACATCGCTCTCTCTTTTTTCATCAGTCCCCAAAGCGATACCACATCATTGCACATCTTCAAACCACAGAGTGTAGACTATCTGTTGAGCCTGCTGCCACTGTTGCTGAGATTCAAAGGGCAAATCAATCTCCTTCAAAATCCTCCTGAGCTGATCCCTGATGATGAATCAAAACATTGAAAACATTGATATATTTTTACCCCTACATTGTAAATCTTGTAGACCAGTTCTCAATTTCCGTTGTTTCCCATAGCCTCAAAGTTTCCTACATCAGGCCAACGCTCATCAAGAAACCAAACCTGACAAACAAGGAGATATTCAAAAAAGGACCGGTTTTGCAAACTTAAAATGGGGTAAAAAGTCATCGAACGAGTAGTTTCATCACGCATTTCTGTCACCATTGATACCTTTACGAGTCCCAGCTGTTCAGCCAGTCAGCATTCAGTCCTGCCCATGAGACAGAGCAACGATAGTCTTTCTGCAACATATTCTTTCTGCAATGCACAATGAACACCTACTAGCACTAGTCCTGCTGTGCTTGAGTGCTGCCTTTGACATCCTTCTCTCAATATCCTCTCACTCAGCTCTCTGAGAACAGCCTCATTCTTTAGTACACAGCACCTTCTCAGCCCTAATCAGACTCAATGTATGGGTATACACTTGTATGTATTGGCAGTACTGTTTTCCTGAACTTTGTGTACTGTTACTTTGTACTGGGTAGTGCCAGGGGGGTCATCGCTGGGTTTTTAGTTATTTACATACATCATCTTAATATGAAATATAAATTATGATAGAAAAATTTAACGAATTTATCACGTTTAAAGCTATACATCACGCTTAAAATACTTGAATCATTCAACTTGGTTATGTTATGGTCTCTTCTTTTTTGAAACATCACAATGCCAAGAGCCATTGTCTGGCCGGTGGCACCCACTTCTACAAATTGGCTGTGTTGAGAGTTTTTTTAATTTCAATTCTGCGCAGCCAAGCAAAACAACATCACTTACCAAAATTTGTTCTGACAAAGCGACTGGGTGATCACAAATCAATTTGAGCGCATGAGTAAAAGACAAGCAGTTTACGTAGCCACGGGTTATCTTTGTACGTAGTGCCTCACTGCGAGTCTGTGACTGAACCTTGAGTCCTTGACTGAACCTCACTGTACCCCCACTGTGCTGTGCTACACATTTACAGTCTACTAAATACATTTATTACCTCGACTTCAACTTCAAGAAACTGTTTGAAAAGTAATAGTAACTCATTGGACTTTGAGGACCACAATACATCTTACTGAGAGAGAGTGTACAGAGCTTTGACTGAACCTCAAGTCTTTGACTGAACCTCATTGTAGCCAACTCTGCTGCGCTACACATTTACAATCTACTAAATACATTTATTACCTCGACTTCAATTTTAAGAAACTGTTTGAAAAGTAACAGTAACTCATTGGACTTTGAGGACCACAATCAATCTTACTGAGAGAGTGGACAGAGCTTTGAGAGGACCTCTCTGCTCCAATCCTAAGATAATTTTGACTGCTTAGTGACTGCCTTCAGTCCATTGTAATAACACGCTACAAAGTTCAACACCACACCAATCCGATATGCTTCTTCTGCCATTGATTACCCCTGTTATTATGGGTGTTATCACCATGTCTTTGATGCCAAATGAAGACAAATGTTTTGCATCTCCGAGAGGGCCATGCCCTCCCTCTTGGCGGAATCTGGGTGACTACTGCTACTTCGTCACAACCCAACGTTTCAACTTCACAACTGCGAGAGAGAGGTGCAAAGAGCTGGGAGGATTTTTAGCCGTACCTCAACGTAAAAAAGAAACAGAGTTCATAGTGGAACTGATCCATCAGGGAAAGCCCTATGGTTAGATCAACTGTTGGGAACAAAGTGGCACGTGGCAATGCTCTGAGGGAGGGGAGAAGTTCATAAAGTATCAAAACTGGGGATCGAATCAACCCGAGAGTAATAACGAGTTCTGTGTGGTGATGCAAAAATATCCAAGACCTGATGTTGTCTCTGGGAAATGGCATGATGCTCATTGCCAGCTTGAGTTCCATGCAGTTTGTAAGAAACGTTTCACACCTCAACTTCATGTCTAATTCTCATCAAACCGTGTAGAAACTGTTGGGACGTCCAAATTGTCTCATGTAACTTAAATACCAACCTCACAGCAAATCAACCTGAGATTAAGGAGTGCTTTAAAATAGGTACAATGGTCTCCCTCCATGGCAGTATTTGATGATGGAAAACAGTGACACTCATCCATTAATTAACATGGAATCGCTGGCCTTAGGCCATTTAATTTAGCGTCGGGGCCAGTAAACTCGCAACCAGACCGGTCTGCCAGTCGTTTCCTTTTCAATTGGATTGTAATACCTGACTTTAGTGACTGTGTAAACAGATCTTCAAATGTTGACTTTGCTTCTGATAAATGTCTACTCAATTCTGTTGAGTATTGAAGTTTACTCACCCCAAGACAAATGAGATCAATCCTCTCTTAGTGCTTGTTCAAATAGAAAGTTCATAAGTTAAACTGTGTAGATACTTTGTTTTTCTCATTTTGATTCTGACCTGGCAAAGAAATTTCTGATACAGTGAAAATGTGGTTCTACAAGCCATGGATCTTTTTCTGCGAATGCGAAGCAAAAATGAGTAGGATACTATAGATGGTATGTATGTGAAATGGTTGTTTGGCTGGTAACCTTATTCTCATTTTAAGCATAATTTGCTAAGAGAAGGGGTTTGCCCCGTTGTTTCTGACAGTGGCTGTTGAATGTACCGCAGCACCTTGTAAACCCTTACAAGGTGTTACATAAATTGGTCTCATCATTCAAAAACTTCAAAAACCTGTCTTGAAATAAATCATGATAAGCGCTTTGAGATGCCTGTAGATAAAGCGTTATGTATAAAAACTAGTTATTTATACTATCATTATTATTATTATGGCTGAGCACCGGACTCTAGCTCCGGTGTTTCTGATCAGCAGAGTATGGGTTCGAGTCCCGGTCGTGGCACTTGAGTCCTTGAGCAAGATACTTTACCATAAATGCTTCGAATGGGACATTAAGCCGTAGGTCCCATATACTAGGATTGGTAGTGCACGTAAAATAATGTAGTAACACTTATCATGGAAGAGTACATGCAGGGGGTTAACCCTGGTGTTTCTGGTTCACACAGCAAGCACCCTTGTTGACAGGTTACCTCAGGCTTGCAAGCTATAGTGTTTAAGTTCACTTAAAGGTATCGTACACATTTGGTAATGACTCAAAACAAATATTAGCATAAAAACTTACTTGGTAACAAGCAACGGAGAGCTGTTCATAGTAGAACATCTGAATCCAAACGACCTCTACTTTCCTCTGAACGTCGATGAATCGAGGATTTTCTCACTAAAATAATAAAAACTTCTTGCAAGAAGTTTTTATTCCTATATCTGAAAGCACACAAATTTGTACAACAAGGGTGTTTTTTCTTTCATCATATTCTTGCAACTTCGATGACCAATTGAGCCCAAATTTTCACAGGCTTGTTATTTCATGCATACATGTATGTTGGGATACACCAAGTGAAAACACTGGTCTTTGACAATTTCCAAACGTGTATAGTGCCTTTAAGAGGCATCCTTGGTTTCTTTACCAGAAAAATATAATAATAAATCACTCAAGGGAGTGAGGGTTAAAGGGTCTGTATACGTTTGGTAATGAATCTGAAAATTAATGGCAATAGAAAGCTTTGGATAGTATAATGCATTTGAGAAACTTTTCACTTGGAAGTACTGCAGTTATGGAAAAATATATCACTTTTTATCCCCAAAATTTGAATCTGAGAAGCATTACTGCAGAAACGTTTCTCAGATAGTGTATTCAAATTGCAGATTATTCTTCCTGCGTGGACATAACCGCTCCAGATTTTCGGCAATATCTCACAAAAACGCTACCACCTTTCGAAATGAAATTTTCACAGGTTAGTTTTGTGGTATATATCTACATCTATATAGGACTGAAACAAACAGTGGGTTCCAATTACCAAACGTATTCAATCCCTCTAAATGGAGAGAAATGCAACCCTCTTACAAATCATATAAAGATAACTCTCTTACCTTATTATCTGTCTTGATCAGTTCCAGGATACTAGTCTGTTCATAGGGCAGAAACTATGAAATAAAAACAAGGAGTTATAAATTTCAATTGTCCCTTTTCATTGTTCTATATATGTATTTAAATTGTCCATTCAAACTCACAACCTTCGCCATTCTAGAGAAGATGTCTTACCGCTACTAGACCACCGAGCTTGCCCGGTAGCTAGAGGCAGTAAATCCTATATTTAAGCAGCAGGTTTGTATAGGCCTACTCAGTACTCAGTACCCTCCCCCCCTTGAGTCCTCTGCAAATAGAACCTGGTACCCACTGCTAAAATATAGGATTCAAACTGCCTCTAGCTACCTGGTCAAACACAACTAATATTCTTTATCCCGATACATACCAAAAATTAATAATTTGAGGTTGAACAAGGAAAATTGACTAGAACGGGACTTGAACCTGCGACCTCCAGATTAACGTGATGGCGCTCTACCAGTCGGTCAGTCAGTCAGAAGCCATGTTAAACCTGTTACGGCAGTAACTGGTTTAACATGGCTTCTACTGGCATCCCCGAACAAAGATATTGACAAAACAAGGAGATGTCAGCATAGGGCAAGATAGCTCAGTTGGTACATGTAGAGCGCCGGTGTGCCGAGACGTTAATCCAGAGATCGCAGGTTCAAGTCCCACTCTAGTCAATTTTTCTTTGTTCAATACCAAACTATGTTTACCAATTTACCCAGTCAGTTTCCCTTGTGGCTTATTACTTGCTATTTAAATATTAAATAAAACATTTAATGAATAAATTATTTTAAAAAAGACATGAATACAAATTATCATCGGAAGCAGACTTACTTGTAACGACACAGGATCCAGCGTGAAGTCCCACGCATCACCGATGGAGCTATCCAAGGCATCTTCAATGCCCTTCAACTGAGTAGCGTAGTCTTCCAGGAATTTGCCATACCTCTTCAGTTGCACTTCCCCAACAATTTCTGGGAGGAAGGCATAGTAAGTTTGGGAATGAGAAAATAAACAAAACATTGTTTCTGCCACTATCACTCGGACACTTAGCGACACAATGTGGCAGCACACTCATTGGGTAATTATTAGTAGGACCTAAAGGTGCACCCCACTAAATAGAAAGAAAACAAAGCGTCGGCCTCATGAATATTTTGTAGGCCCTCAAAATATTTGATACTAGACAGATTTGAGAAATAAAAGGGGTACAGTGTAACAATTTTGCACAATTGTGACCTGGGGGTTGTTGACTTCCAACTTGATTTATTTTGGATGACCTATTTTGGATGACCTAGGTCCTGATAAAAAAGGTCCTGCAAGATTGATGCTCAGGCGTTTGGAAATTTACACAAGTGTAGGGGTGTTTTTATTTTGGAGGGAGAATAACTCGACGAGCCTTGCGACAACCCATGTCAAATTGAGCAGAGGATAAAAGTTTAGGAATCAATGGATAATTTTCTCTTTACTGTAAAAAGCTGTGAGACTTCTGAGTATTTTTAAAGTCTTTTTGAATATTGAGCATTTTGCACTGTGGGGTACGCCCACCACTTACTTGTATGGACACATTTATGAGAAAAATAGATTTACCTTCCACGTCTGCTGCCACCTTACATGTCTGAAAGTCTGCACTCTTTTATGCGCTCTGCCAATTCATGTGAAGTTATTCACATGAATGTCAGTTTGTCAGAATTTCCCTTTTATTGACCTTATCTTTGACCGTATCTTTGACCGTATGAGGGTGATTTCAACATCAATTTCCTTGCATCACAATTACAGTTTTATTTTATTTTAACTCCCTGTATGTTGTTTTCTCGTATCAATGGCCAAATAGATATAATAATAATAATAATGAACAACAATGGAAACAAACCCAGTTTGCTTTACTTCTATTCTTGTTTCACATCATAAAATTGGGTCTACACTGTGGTACAAATTCTGCGAATTTTTTTCTAAAATTTCCATTTGAAATGCTTACAAGTACACTTGTTCATGCATGTTCAATAAACAGTGTTCTTTATTCACAGTTAATCACACTGGGCCATGGATTTCTTTGTCAGTGGGGATTTGAACGAGGAACGTGTCACTGACACTGACACTGCCTGTCAGTCATGTCAGTTGATAAGTGTTGATAAACAGGAGCAATTCCACTGGGCTACGCAGCAGTGGTCAAATCTCCCTGCAACTTAATGTGTTATTATCTAATGTCGGCTACTTGTAGCTTGTGTACATCAAAGAGGGCGCTATACACTCTGATGTTTTAATAGCGTTAAGTCAAATGGATCCAGTCAAACTTAGCCGGTGTCAGTAATATCTTTCAAGAAGGGAAATAAAGCCCAACATTGAACATTCATTAATTGTATACAAAAGCTCAAACTAAAATAAAAAATCCCTTTTATTTATAGAAAGTGGCAGTCGAAGTAGGATATGGACATTTTTTCTAGAGAGTTTTCCTTGATTTTTTTAGATGAGCTTGAATTGAAGGTACAAACTACGACTAAGATTAAGAAGTAAAAAGTACACCTAGTCGGGGTAACCGTGACCTGACTCTTTAAGTTGAGAAGTTGGGTTACGCGTTTGGCATTGACTGAAAGAAAATTCCCAGTCCAGGAATCTCTGGGGCAATCCTTCTTGCAGGATAGAGCATTTGACTGCTTTTCTGGGCGGTGGATTCAACCTGACACTCACTGCTGCTCAGCGACACAGTTTTGACTAGTGTAGTTCGGTGTGAGTGGAACAGTCATATTTCTCTCCCGAACAACTCATAGAATCTTTCTCATAAGTTCATTATTACTTAGTACTTACTCAAAGACCCATCGTCGAACTTGTCGAAATCCCAACCAGGCTTTCCTTGGGTGGCCATATTTATCACGAGTAAAGGTCAACAAATTCAGAGGCACATCCCCCATCCGTTTGTGTACTATTGACATTGGTGTAAAAAAAATCACGTGAACAAGTCTTTTCGTATAGCGCCCTCTGTTGACAAATTATTAACTCATGATAGAGGTCTTGTTTACTTATTATTGCAAAGTTCAAAAACAATATCCCAAGGCTATCTCTTTCTTTTTGTGTGCAGATAGCGGGAAACCACGCTGCTGTGGTCACTACCAGAGTACATCAATCATCACGGTTAGCTGTCATGTCTTGAGGAGACTGTCAATCCTACAGTTTTACTCTCCTATCCCTAATCAACATGCACCTACTAGTTTTTTTTTTATAAGGCCCTTAGTTATGGAAATCACTTCGTAATCTGCTCCAGCTTAGCACTGTCCGCCACGTTGAGTCCCCATACCAAAATGCGTGACATGTGTTATTGTTTTTCAAAATTACTGACGGAGCCTAAGCTGAAGTATAAGCCGGACCCTAAGCCAGAGCCAAAGCCATATTACCGTGGTTTCAAAAAGGGTCCATCTTTCTTTTATTAAAAATTATGTGCCAAGCAAGCATCTCATCAGAAAAATGAGTCGTTTGTCGACCCAGGAAATTTTTCATTTGTTTATCATACATTTGAGAAGAGATTAATCTATGCTTTAATACTGTTAAAACCTCATGTTGAAAGCACCTTTGGTTAAAACATAGAGCAAGGACCAGGTTAAAAAGTTGTGAAAGTAGAAACAACAAGAGTTGCGAGAGAATGAAACTGAGAAAATGGAGTTTAAAGTCGAATTGTTTAGTGAAACTACATTGGCACATTTTCTTTCAAGGCTAATTTTAACCCCTTTTTGACGTTATTCATCAGGAAGGAAGTTGCCAATATAAAATAAGATATATTTTGGCAAAAATTTCACCCCATTTGGCCTGATTTGGCTTGTTTCTCCATACTCCATACTTATATTTCCGACAACGACTCATTTAGCTTGATCGCATAAAAAATTGTTCAAGCTCGCTACGTAAACGTAATAAATTTGAAGTGATTTTACAGGGGGGGGGTAGCAGGGAGTTCAGAGTTAACATTGTCGTACTGCGTTATTAGGAAGTCGGAAAGAAAAGAAAAGAGCTGATCACGAGACACGTACAAGGCACATCTTAAGACAAAAATAACAGACCCTCGGTATTTAAATAAATGTCTTGATTAGGCCCTTTAAGAGCTAGCCTATAGTTAACATCATTTTCGTATTTCAATGTACTGGCAAAGCTGGTTTTCACTCTGTTCCCACCCAATCAAAATTACCGTAGGCCTGTGGCCTATTGTGTTGTTGTGGGGGGGAGTTTCTCCAAAAAATTAATTGTCCCAGTCCTTGTTGTTTGTGTAACTTATCCATATTATTTTAGTGTGTAGTTTACAATTAAATTTTCTCTTTATAGGCCTATAATTTAAACCTACACAAGTCATGGGGTGTCTCGACAAGCTCTGCTTTTTGGAGACCCTCACCACTTAATCACCCTTTTTTCTAATCTATCACATGTATTATTGGATGCGTGAGTTGAACCTGCTGCAAATAGTTATCTTTTACGCATATGACCCAAGAGAACACTTGCTTATTTGCTTACACATTCAAGATGCACACCGGTTGACCGTTTACAAATTTAGTAATGTAGAATCATAGACAATATTTTTAGATGGTTGTTATAATTATTATTAAATTATAAAAGATGCATTCCATTTGCACCACAACAACAAGTATAACCTTTTTCTTTAAATGGAGATTCTTATTGGACAATGCACATTTATTTGGTGGTAAACAAACCACTGTTTTATGTTTTAATTTAATATGTATACACACATTTTTCAAAGTTTAAATTTATAATACATTGTTTGTTCGATCTTTTTGCATATGTAACAGCTTTTCTTCCTTATACTGTTTATTACCATTCAATCCCAAACAACTATAGTTTTGTAAACATAAATATTATATACACATTTCCCTGAAAGAGCAAGTTATGTCAACGGCCCCAACCTCTTGGACCTTCTGAGAAAAGTTAACTGGCCAAGTACAAATGAATAAATTAAAAGGGAGACAGCCATAATAAAAAAGCATGTCCTTTTTTAGTAAGTTTTACTGTAACCATTTATAGGCCCTACAAGAAAATAATACTTCTTTGAGCTGTGGTGTTCCTGAGAAGAAATGGTGTAACAAATCCCAAGGTTTGTGGTCAGAATCACCACATCACCATTTAGGCGTTCAGGTTGGCTTCCCTACCTTTCATCTCTGTTGGCCCCTGTTCGATTCTCGGACCAGGGCCCAATTTCATAGAGCTGCTTAAGCAGAAAATATTGCTGAACAATTTTTTGCAGGGCCCAATTTCATAGAGCTGCTAAGCACAACAATTTGCTTAGCATGAAATTTCTTCCTTGATAAAAACAGGATTACCAACCAAATTTACACGTGATTTTCAGGATAAGCAAACAACAGCTGAATACCAGTAACAAGCAATGTGCAACACATGGAAATTTGGTTGGTAATCCTGTTTTTATCAAGGAAGAAATTTCATGCTAAGCAAATTGTTGTGCTTAGCAGCTCTATGAAATTGGGCCCTGCAAACTAGTTGCTTTATCTTATAAACAATCCAAAGCTTCATATCTTACTTGCCCAACTTAATTAGAATCCTGATAACTCACACTATATAAATGAAATAAACTATTTCTTACCAGCTGCATCATTGTTTAGTTTTTCCCTTCACCAATCTATGTTAAAGGTATGAGCTGACAAAATAGTCGCAGACAATGTTTATGTTTTGTGTGATCAACCATAATACATGAATATTATATTTGGTTTTTACCCGTACACCGATGTGTGTAAAGCACTGTATACTCAGTACTTTCCCGAGTCCTGTGAAAAACAATCACAGGCATATTACTCTGGTGGGATTCGAACCCACGACCTTTGCAATTCTAGAGCAGATGTCTTACCAACTAGACCACCGAGATTGCCCGGTAGCTAGAGGCAGTTCGAATCCATAATACATGAAATAACAAACCTGTGAAAATTTGGGCTTAACCCGCCGTTGTGCGAGTCAGGAGAAAATTGTGAAAAACCAGGCACAATTTTCAGCGTGTAAACACTTAGTACTTAATTTTGGTTGTAACAACCGAAATCAGCTGTTGCATTTTTTTTTAGGTTTTCAGATACAGTTTTCTTGAACACGACTTTATTTCAGAGGAAAATTGTTCTCAAAAAATAAACTGTTCTAGTATGAACTTCATTATCAGTAAGCTTTCTAAAATCCAGACTAAAATTTATTAAACAATGTTTTTTATCCTTACCAATCCTGTATATAATACCTTTAAAAGCTATTTATTTACCATCCACCAACTCCTGCAGGGAATAAGTCAATGGTTTATACTAGAAATGATTTGTTGGTTTTGTTGATACTGTTGAGATCTTAACACACCATGAAGCTTACATCCAAAAACACAACTCAACTTTATAATACAAGCAAAAAGTTACTGAAATTTGCACGAAATATGTCATAGCCCAGAAGTTAATTTTGTAACCAGTTCTAAATATAATACATATACACCTGAATAAAAAAAACGTTTAACAGTAAGTGTCTACAGGTTAAGTGTTTTTTTAATAAAGCTAATGCTGTTGGGCTTTATGGATTCCGAAAGGTTCCCAGTAAAAATGCCAATGGGTACAATTGGGATGAATCAAGCAACACTTGGGCAAAAACTATAAAGTAAGGTTGTAAGCATTATTGGTTGCTTAGCAGGGACAAATCTTTTACAGCAGAAACAAATTACAGTACCAGCCAAAAGAGCCGACCAGGACCCAATTTCATAAAGCCTGTAAGCACAAAAACTTGCTAAGCACAGAAAAATCTTGCTTAGAAGAAACAGGTAACCAGCCAAAATTCCATAACTTTATATTGTTACGACTGGTGCCCCCACTCACTTTTGCTTAACAAAGAAATTTTCTAAGCAGTATTTTCTGCTTAACAGCTTTATGAAATTGGGCCCAGGTGATAAGGCCACATAAAAAAAGAATTAATGATCGTCCCCCGCCCGACCCTACGAAACCCCCCGACCCTATTGTTAATACTATTTTTATTTATTTTCTATCATAAAAAAGGGTCTTTTCAATGATATTTTCAGTCAAATTTGGCTCCCAGATTTGTCAGCTGATATTTGTTCTAAATCCATAGGTTGGAATTAGATGTTTGAAGAAAGGTTATTCATGTTGGCAAAAACAAGAACAATTGCGTTTAAGTTTTTAGAAACTGTTTACAGAAAATGTATTTCAAATTTTGCAATGTCCAAAAAAACAAAAAACGCCCTCCCACCCCAACTTCCCACCAAAAAAGGATGATCAACAATTTTATTTGTTTATGTGGCCTTATACCAAAGCCTACCTGTATATCTGAATCTGAATTATAAAGCTGGCAAAGCATCCTAATGGAAACATCACGCCAACTTTTATAAAGAAGACAATGAAGAAGTTATAGTTATAGACGTGGCAGGAAAACCCAAAATAGGGAAAACCCATGCAGTCAGGTAGGGACTGATAACCCAATCAACATGCAAGGGTTCGGTCCATGAATCAAACCAGGGTCCAAAGAGGTGAAAGGCAGGGAAGAAACCACTGAGCCAACCTGACTGCCCATATCATCTATTTTACCGTTTATAGCTCTGTGATTTTACTATGCAGGAATACAGTGGGGTGGGGGTGGGGGAGGGAGGTAACATGTTGAGGCATTTTTTGAAAGATTTGGGGTTCTTAGAGAGAGGTTGCAGCCAATGGGAGGGCTATGGCATAATGACAGATGTGGGGTGCTTCCCTTTATTGTATTTCTTGTCATATGGTTATTTATCGAGGTGAAGTTTTGAATTCTTCTATGTCTTTTACTGATATTTTCTTACATTTATACTTAACTTTTTTGTAAAATGCCTGGGAGCTTTGCAACAAATGGATTTGTCACAATATACTTGTTTTTATTATTGTTTTATCTTTCAACTTGACAAAAATTCACAGGAGACTAATCCTCAAAAAAATGCTTAGCACGGCTTCAACTATTTTGAAATGATAATCCTTTGTTAATAGTTTAACTTAACTTAACCATACACTACTCACTGCAAGGCAAAAAGCTATAAAATATAAAAATGTTACATCGACAGCAAAAAAAACCAAGCAAACCATTTCCAGTGACAGATCCAGCTAAATAATGATAAACACCCCAGTTAGTTTGGGCAGTCCTATTGGTTGAAAGGTGGTCACATGACCGTTTAAGACCGGTTTTAAATGGCTGAAAAAGACATAACTGGAGCTGTGGTTGCACGTCCGGCGCTCATAGCCATACGCGTGGTGGCGCACCAACTTATACAGATGCTAAAGCGTAACACATCAATACATACCAGTACTCAATGTAAAATCTATTAGCACATGCGTGTACACACAACCCTTGAGCATCACAAGCAATTTGAATGGGAATAAAAGACTAGTGACTCGGTCTTAAACGGTCGTTTAAAACCTTGCAGTGTCGCGGCTGTGCGATAAAGAATCTCGCATTCAGCTCAGTTCTTTATCGCACAGCCACTACCCTGCCGTTATATTATTCCCTTATTATAAGACTAACTCTGTTCTTTGGAAAAAAGCTGGCAGTAGCCGGCATCATATTCCTCTATGAATATCAATGCAGGTTTGTGACCAAGTGAATATTATCCTTTAAAAATACTGGCAGAGTTTCATCCTAGAGTATTCATGCTACTCTGATAATGACTACTGTATGAAATTGAAATCTTAGCAAATCACCAAACTGTTCACACTCATTTTGATTCGTTTTAAAATTGCAGCATTTAAGTATATTGCAGTAAAATCAGCTTGCATTCCTGAGATCCAAGTGTCAGCAGGTCCCAATCTCCCGTTCCAGATATTCCAATTCCAAGTCGGAGTCTCCAGGCCCAGGTCTTCACTGCCGACCTGCCTTCTGGAGCTCCTTCCACATCCAAAATATCAATACCATATCTTCTCCTTGGCTTTTGATGCAGAAATACCCAACAATTCTGATCCTCTTCGAGGATACCATGCTGATGATATATGCATTCATTTTCTCAAGAAAATTCCCAGTCCAGGAATCTCTGGGGCAATCCTTCTTGCAGGATAGAGCACCACCAACCAGTACAGTATACAGCTACTTCAGCATTCCACCAACCAGTACAGTATACAGCTAGTTCAGCATTCTGAAGATCTAAGCATCACATTCTTCTCAGCTCAGCTCTTGTTGCAGACCTACTCTGCAAATAAGTCTCTCGAGGAGGTCATCTCTGGGTATGGAGCACAACCTGCCAGCACCATCTACAGCTCATTCAGCATCCTGGAGATCCTTCCCAGCTATTGTTGCCAGACTTACTCAGCAAATAAGTCTCTCATCAAGCAGGTCCTCTTTCAGGATAGAACACAACCTGCCAGCACGTGTCAAGAGCTCATTCAGCATTCTGGAGATCCTTGTGTCATCTTCTCCTAACCTCACGTTGCAGACGTACCCAGTCCAGGAGCCTTTCGAGCCGAGTCTTCTCCCGGCATAGGACGCCACTCACCTGCTCCAATTTCAGCTCATTCAGCTCCAGGTAGTCCCTGGCTTCCTCCTGCATCTGAGCAATCTTCTCGGTGCGGTTCTCATCCAGTAAGAAGTCCTCCGTGATGGAAGGGTTGAAACGAAAATATGCCCCGCTCGGCAAAAGATCTTGGAGTACCGTGTGTACAGCTGTTGGACAAAATAACAAGATAGCTTCAGCTTCTTCCACTCTCAGAAAAACACAACAACCCATTATCATTCTAAAAAAGATGAAAACACATTCTGGATATATTTTGTACATATGTATTGTTTTGTTTGCATTGTCTCTGCTTCTCTGCGCCTTGAACATCTCTTTAGATTGATTTGGCGCATTACAAATGCCTATTATTATTGTTCTAATTCAACATTTACGCGAGAAGAGAGCAACTGATGATAAAGGAAACCTTACAGTACACCAAGGCTTTTATTGAAATTACTTGCAATAGTTTTTCACGCAGTATCAGGCCCTCCAACATAAACAGAGTCTTTCAGACAGGACAAAATTAAAAGACATGGATCTCGTGTGCTGTGAAATGCAAATAAATAAACCAAAAACCCACTTATTGACCCAATGTGATCATCACAATAATCTTGGTTGTGCCATTCCTGTACGCTTTTTTCGCTTATTAATTGTTTTGAGAGCAATGTCACTCCTAAAATGGTGATGTCACTCCTAAAATGGTGAGCGTGGCAGACAGTAGCCACATGTGATGTTGGTACAAGGGATCAATAGACTCATTGCATATGACGACACACTCTCAAAAAGGAGGCAGATCATTGGACGATAGCTTTTCTCTGTGCGTAAAAACGTGTGCGTGGCCTCAGCGTACCTGTAGCGTTTCGAGTTATGCAAGGGGGATCTATTGATTTATATGGCCCCCCTTACACAACGCGGAACGCACCTCCAAACAATGCGCGTCATTTTGGGTGTCAACTCTCTTTTGTGCATGTTTGTATACAATTTTGACACCCAAAATGACACCCAGGATAGGCGCATGTGAATACGCTGCGCGTTGTGCACAGGGTCTTTAGAGAAAAGAGTCAAATTTCATAAAGTTGCGTTTCAAGCATAAAATATTCCATATTTCTACTAAGGAAAAAATAAGCAGGGAACCAGTCACAATTGGTACAAATGAAATAGTGATTTAGCTGGCAAACCTTTTTCAGGTAAGCAAATTATTGTCATGCTTAACTTTTGGTATTAAAGTAACTCTGTAAAAACTGGTCCTAGCTAAGTTGGAAACAATTTGTACCACAGCGCTTCACGACACCTTTAGAAATAGCTGCTTATAAATCAACAAAATCATTTGAAATTTGACAGCCCGAGTAAAAATAACAAATCAACAGAAAGAGGGAAGAATCAGGGTTTTTTCTTAACGGTAGTCCGCTGGCCAGATGCTAGTTAAAACACCTAAGGATGAGTCCAAATTCTCTCCAAGTGGTCTGGCTGGCTAGTTCAGTGTTAAAAAGCACCCCTATTTAATAGGAAATATGAACCAGTGAAAAAGCTGGGGGACCAGTGAAATGACAAGCTAACTGGTCCTGCTGGCTTGTCACTGAAAGGTTAAAGGTATTACACAGGATTGGTAAGGATAAAAAACATTATTGTTTAATTTTAGTCTGAAAGCTTACTGATTATGAAGTTCATACTAAAACCATTTTTAGTGTGAAATATTTCCCTCTGAAATGAAGTCATATTTGAGAAAACTGTATCTGAAAACCTAAAAAACCACAATCAGCTGAATTTGGATTGTACAGCCAACGCGTTTGCATGCTGAAAAATGTTCATGGTTTTTCACTATTTTCTCCTGACTCACACAACGGATTAAGCCCAAATTTTCACAGGTTTGTTATTGCATGTATATGGTTGATCACGCAAAACATGAACACTGTCTCCGACTATTTTGTCAGCTCTACCAATCCCGTATAAAACCTTTTATGAAAGAGCTTGGATGACTACTCACACTCAGTGTCCGTGGCACTCATCATGATGTTGGTGAGTTTCTTCTTAAGGCTACTGTACCCAGGCTCAGCGGTGTCATCCGATGGGTCATACCTCCCACAACCCATGGACACCACACACTGGATAGGGGTGTCCGGCCATAGCAGGCGACATTCATGAATGGCGAGAGCACTTGGGTTATTTGTCAATACTCCGCCATCCTGTCGTCATAATAATAACAAGAGGAATTTACAGGGTGCCTGTGTCAAAGGATACAATGCGCTGTGAGCAAAACAACAGAAATCAAAACAAATGGGCTTTTAGGAGTCCCTTAAAGGCACTGTACACGTTTGGTAATTACTCAAAATATATATTAGCATAAAAACTTACTTGGTAACAAGCAATGGAGAGCTGTTGATAGTATAAAACATTGTGAGAAATGACTCCCTCTGAAGTAACGTAATTTTTGAGAAAGAGGTAATTTCTCACTAAAATAATAAAAGACCTCAGGCCTGAAGCCTTTTATTCCTATCTGAAAGCACACAAATTTGTACAACAAGGGTGTTTTTTCTTTCATCATTTTCTTGCAACTTCGATGACCAATTGAGCCCAAATTTTCACAGGCCAAGTGAGAACACTGGTCTTTGACAATTACCAAACGTGTTCAGTGCCTTTAAACTGGAGATGAGGCATCCTGGATGGAGATAGGTAGAGAATTCCAAGTTCGGGGACCCACAAGGGAAAAAGCACAGAGAAATTAACAAGCTGTTCTTCCTTTATGTGATTGAGGGTATACAAAAAAAACTTGGCGGCCAAGACAAATATTGCTTAAAGGAAACTTTACTCACTTATAGTTAGCAGGGAAGCAGTCAACAGGAATGCATATTTACACACTATTTTGATTGGTGGCATGTTTGTCGGATGTCAGAAAAATCACAGATTTATGCAAATTGGGTAAGAAAGAAGAGTATCGCTCTTTCTGAAATTGGGACTTGTACTTGATTATACAAAAACTATTAGATTAATCGTAACAAGTTATCAATCTCACCATAGTGATTTGTATTGTGACATCACATTTTGATTTGCAATTAACATTGTTTAACATGTTTAATAGCCTTAAAAATCTTAAAGGCCATGTCACACAAAGCAATTTACAGGCAACAAGGTCCAGGCAATCTCCAATAAAAAATTCATTCACATTTCATTTTTCTCATTATTTTCTTTGGGATAAGTTACAGGTATAAGAATGTCTCTTGTGCTGCCGAAGTGTTCTTGTGCATGCAGTGCAGTTGGTTGCCTCCAAGTTGCCTGAAAAAATTGCCCTGTGTGACGTGGCCTTAAGACTCTTACATAACAGTGCTTGGTGAAATCGAGCAACGACCACTACAGTTTTCGCATTACCTGAAACACCAAATCGTCCAGTTTGAATTCTTCAAAATAGCCAGGTGCAGCAGATGATGCCCGTGCTGCCTGCCACAGTTCATACTTGCAGGAGCCTCTGTAGTGAGACTGGACACCAGATGGCAGGTTGTAATTACGAAACAGGAAGTCCTTGATGCAACCGATGTTCATCATCGATGCAACTGCTGCTACCTACAATGTACAAATAATCATACAAATCCTGAGTACACTACATAATGAATCTGAAATTGTGATCGTCCGTCTAATACCCTGGGGGGGGGGGGTGTCACATTACATTGCGCCTTCTTGAGTTTGTCCTGGAGATACCATTTTGGCAGTGTATCATGGGACAAAGTTTGTCTAATTGTCTAGTTGTAATATGAGGAAATAAACAAACAAACAAACAAACAAACAAACAGAACAGCTATGCTGTATAACTTTGTTCGGACATCAAGAATTCTTTGATTGAAGCTGTCAATTTCTTCAAGCTATCTGTGACAGGTGTTGCGTTCTCTTCATATAACCTTGCTGCATCCAACCAGGGCCCAATTTCATAGAGCTGCTAAGCACAACAATTTGCTTAGCATGAAATTTCTTCCTTGATAAAAACAGGATTACCAACCAAATTTCCATGTGTTGCATATTGCTTGTTACTGGTATTCAGCTGCTGTTTGGTTATCCTGAAAATCACATGGAAATTTGGTTGGTAATCCTGTTTTTATCAAGGAAGAAATTTCATGCTAAGCAAATTGTTGTGCTTAGCAGCTCTATGAAATTGGGCCCTGGACTCGATTTCACAAAGAGCTAAGATTGATCTTAACTGTGACATATCAATCTTTTTTGCTAAGCAAAGTGTGATGTCACAATACAAATCACCATAGCAATATTGACAACTCATCTTAAGGTGAATCTTAGTGCTTTGTGAAATCCAGCCCAGCCTCATTATACACTCACCTTGGGGCATGTTGCATCCCTTGCTGTTGACATCATTGGAATATCGCCCAAAGAATGTGTTCTGGAATTATAACAGAAATGAAACTAACAATGGAATGTACAGGATGGTTTCTTATCATGATTTACAAATAAATAAATTCAGTTGGCTCTTCATGCTGCTGCTAGATGCTGCTGATGTTTGTTTGCATTCTTTCAATTACTTGTTCCTAATGTTGTGGGACATTTGTTCTTGTTTTCAAATATTCAATCAATCAAAAGTTCCCTACGATTTGTCATTTCTAAGAAAATTGAGACAAAAAACAGAAAAGAAAAAAAGAAAAGTCAACACCAATATGATAAGTATTGGATCATATTTTAGCCTGCTGCAAACCACAAATAGTGCTTGCAATGGCTCATAAGCCCATAGGAAATGCATTGAGCTGGATTTCATGTTATCTTTTGTCACCAGAAACTATGAAGTACTTGATTTGACATGTTGAAAGTCTCATTGTCATCAAGAACAGGGGTGAGAGTCATTGCTGACAAAACAGTCTGAAACTTGGATCCAGATCTTAGGAAGTGTTTTGAAACTATGGCATTTTTCACCTTTTGATAACCCCTGGATTTTATAAACTCAAAGGAGATTTGGGAACAGTTTCCTTAGTGCTAGAGAAGTAAATCAAATAGCATGATTTCTTTACATCTAAAGAAAATTACAATATTTTTTGTTTGCCAGGCAGACGTCAAAAAGCCTGATTTCAGATCAAAGTCTGAAATTTCTCATCCCTGAAAGAATTGCCCAAGTTGGTAAATTGGTGAAACAAAAGGTTAGGGGTTATGAGACTGCCAGCTTTGGATCGGAGAGTATGGAATGAGTCCAGGTCTCGATTTCACAAAGCACTAAGACTCATCTTAAGATGAGTTGCCATTAGTACCATAGTGATTTGTATTGTGACATCACACTTTGCTTAGCAATTAAGACTGATTTGCAGTTAAACCCAACCTCAGCTCTTTGTGAAATCGAGCCCTGAAGTGTCAAAGTCCATTCTCATACCTGAGTATCTTGATCCAACCCTCCGTGTCGTAGAAAGCATGGTTCAAGAACAATTTGCTGGTTCCAAGGAGCGTGTTCCTCTTGAAGACGTCTTGACTCAGCTCTCTGTACAGCTCCTCGCACTCATCCAGTGTAGCACCATCAAAGGCCAACAGGAAGCACAACACCGCCCCCGAGCTGACGCCTATCATGTAATCAAAGAGCTCGCGAATCGGTTTGTTGGTCCGCCGCTCAATCTCCCGGAGAGCTTCGATTGCAATCACACCTCTAATGAAGAAAAAGGAGATAAAAGCAACGAGATAATGACAATTTTATTTTTCAGGGGTGCATACACTCCAAAAATTATTGACTATACAAAATTTACCTGGTAAAGAGCACTGGAGATCTGTTGATATTATAAAACATATGAAGTAATGTAGTTTTAGAGAAAGAGGTAATTTTTCACCCCCAAATTTGAATCTGAGAAAGGCTTCAGGCATGAAGCCTTTCTCATGCATCTGAAAGCACACAATTCTATACAACAAAGGATGTTTTTCTTTCATTTCTTTTCTTGCAACTTCGATGACCAATTGAGCCCAAATTTCATAGGTTTGTTACATGTATGTTATGCATATGTTGGGCTTGTGACGTCATATGCAAAAGGTCTATACATGGGTATGTAAAGTGCTTCGAATTGTACATAAAAATGTATGAAACCTTGAGGACTGTTTACAAACCTTGTACCCCCACCATCTACAGATAAGATTCTGATGCCACGCCCCTTTACTGGAGGTGCATATCCCAAGAGAGCCAGCGTTTCATGAACCTGTTCCGTCAGCGCACTATCCCAGGAATTCTGGATCTTCAACAAGGACTGAATCAATCGCTCCTAAGGGAAAACAATAAATACATTTTATGTAACCAAATTTGTTTTGGTAAATATTTCACAACATCAAAACTATTTGATTACAGAAATTCATATAATTATTCTAATACCTGGATGACGGAGAACATTTTTAAATATAACATCAAAGTTACACATCACTTGATGTCTTCTCATTATTTCCTAACTAACTCTCTTTCAAAAGACATACATTAGGCAGGAAGATGTCAAGGACTCATTCTCAAACTTTCAGGTCTCTGAATTTCATGTTTCAGTCTCAATTTTGGATTAGCCAAGGGCCGGCTCAACATCTAAACTAGCTTTCTGAAAACTTTTAGGCCAGCGACACAATGAAAATTTCAGGCACTCGACTGCTACCCGCCCGTGTTTTTGATGACAAATCAAATTTGAGGTAATTCTTAATGCTGACTTAATGATCAAATGTGTTACAAACATTTTTAAAGCTTCTGACAAAGTCTGGCAGTCCACCTGAATTTTTTCGCGACCCACTTTTGTGTTGCCACCCAGTTTGCAAAATATTAACCTAAACTATTAGACTTTTGCAACATTGGTATGCCTTGCCCCTTGTGAACATAATTAGTTTGAATGTAAAAAAACTCATCGAACTCAGGAACAACAAAGGAAAGGGAAGGGTTTAAGAGTAGAGTTGTGCATTTTGTTTATTTTCCTACAAGGTTATAACGGAACTTGTGATTTCCGTCAAACCGTTTTCACCCATTCCAATCAAAACTATGAGCACATTTGTAAAAAACGCAGATGTCAACACACTTTCAAGGATTAAAAATAGAACACTTTATCCCAGCCTTTATGGCAGCATACAAAGCAAAATAGATAAACAAAATTAATAGGGGATTGAAAATAATGCATTACGATTGTAGAGGGGATTAAGATAAGAAATATTCAACCCCCCAAAAAGAGGGCAATCCTTCTCCCTGGATAGTGTCTAAGGCCAACACACTTTTATAAAGAAAAGGAAGGTCTCTTTTTGTTACCATTGGCTTTGTTTAACCATTTACTGAAATTTTGAAACTGATTTTACCTTTTGTTAAAGGCACTGTACACGTTTGGTAATTACTCAAAATTTATGTTAGCATAAAAACTGACTTGGGAGCAAGCAATAGAGAGCTGTTGATAGTATAAAACATTGTGAGAAACGACTCCCTCTGAAGTAACGTAGTTTTTGCGAAAGAGGTAATTTCTCTCTAAAATAATAAAAACTTCTTGCAAGAAGTTTTTATTCCTATCTGAAAGCACACAAATTTGTACAACAAGGGCGTTTTTTCTTTCATAATTTTATTGCAACTTCGATGACCAATTGAGCCCAAATTTTCACAGGCTTGTTTTGTTTATGCATATGTTGGGATACACCAAATGAGAACACTGGTCTTTGACAGTTACTAAACGTGTACGATGCCTTTAACAGTTAACCGGTTAATTTTCCAACCCTATTTTAGAGGTATTTAGGGCTCAATGCAAAGTAAAGCACTTACTTTAACTGCAACCTCTCTTGACTCCGGGTAGAGCATCAAATGAGCAGCTAGTTTTTCCAGCTTCAAGAGTCTTGAAGAGTTACTACTAGCACAGCGAATTCCAACAGCAAGATTTCTTGTCCGGTCGTCAATGCTGGCCTTAGAAATAACCTTTCAAACAAAATCATTAATAATAATATAAAGATAGCAAAACCGGCCAATCAACAACCATTTATAAGGTTTTAACCCCAAGGCACACTTAAATCGGCATGTACATTGATCAAATTGTCAACAATTATCAAATTTCATTAAAATTTGCTTATATCAAGTAATAAACCACAAGGGAAACTGACTGGGTAAATTTTAACTAATTTTGGCTTGAACAAAGCATTGGTGTGCCCTTAGGCCAATCTCCCACTGGCTGCATGCCAAGACCTTTTTTATGGACATCAGCAACATAACAGCTTCAATAGTGGTTGGTGTCTTTGTATGATAGTGCTTAGCATTTTACAGACATTTCCCTTTTCTATCTTCAAAAACATTGTTATTTCTGAGCGGCGAAAACTTTGCCGTTTTTGAGCAGAATCTATTGATTATCTTCAAATTTGGTCACTTCAAGCGGACATGGGTCACCCTATTTCATATATACAACACACCCAGACTTACTGGCTTCATCTGTTTTCTTGCAGCTTTCTTAGCTGCTACCTCCTCTGCCTTATCAGTCCTCTCTTTCCTCCTTTTTGCCTCCTCCTGTGTCTCCCTGGCGGCCAACACCTTTCTGGTGACCCCTTCTTGTTGCATCTCTCTTGGCTCCAACAATGCAACATTCATTTCCAAGATTGGACTGGTCTCAAAGTCAAACTCATCTGTCTCGCTGCTTTCCTTCAAGGATGTGTTGGTGTCAGCTCCATTCTTTATATCTTTACTATCATATGTTGGGAAGGACTTCATGACATTTGGAAAGGTATCGGTAAGATTAAAGTTTGGGATGTTAATACTACGGGAAGCTGCTTTTATGGAGGGCGTCTTGTCGTGAACTCTTGATCCCTCATCAGTCTTTTGATCTGATTCATTCTCATCGGACTGCACTTCGGCTGTTACCTCGTAGCTTTCTGGTTTGAATGCATCGACATCTCTTGTCTTCTGATCGCTATGATGTGGGTGGCCCACCTTTAACCTTGGCTCAAGATGTACTACACCATCGTCTTGTTGACCTTCTTGCAAATTATCTGTGGCTGGTTCAGATGTGGAAGTTTGTGGAGCTGTCCTCCTGAACGGGACTTTCATCCGATTGAGGCGATCCTGAAAGGAAGGTATGTTGATCCAGAAATCTGCTTGTTTGTATTGCACCTCTGGCTTTCTTGCTTGAGAATTAGCTACATCTCCTTCTGTTGATGATTGTTCAATACCTTTGGGCAGGTCTTCAGACTCAGAAATTGGTCCCAGAGTTGATTTGTTATCAACCAAATTATTGTTATGGTCTGACGCTGTTGAACTTTCATGACCTTCTGAATCAAATGTCTTATCACTGTGACCCCCCTTCCTGTCGCTCTTAATACTGAACTTAGACTTTACTTCTTTACCATCAGATGTTGTCTGCAGTGCATGCATGCTCTCTAAGAATGCTTCCCTAGAGCTGTGAAGACTATCCTGTACCCTTGTACTTGCAGTTGTTACAGATTCTCTCAGATATTTGACTCTATCCTGGAAACTTAATGCTGATTTTTGTTTTGCTTTCTTGCCAGTTACACCATCTGGTTCAGTGGTCTTTGAGGAGGAGGAGGAGGATGACAATGACCGTGTATGGTTTCCACAAGGACCTTTAGTGGGGTTCAGGGTTGGTCCTCTTGCTCCTAGCTGAGTGCATCTACAAGTGATCCCACCACCGTGAAGAAATAGTTGGGCAGCAAGCACCACCCTGCAGCAACTATGTGACATTCTACAGTGTCACTTTCCAATGGTCCCAGACAATCTGTAAGACAACTTCAGACCTTTCACCTTTGTCCCTTGGCCCATCCACTACACTTCTAGAGCCTCTTTTCTTAGAAAAAAAAGAAAGAATGAAAAGGGAAAAAAAGGTTAATATACAAGTTGGCGCCATTTGTATACAATGTTCCCGAAACAAATTTGTATTCCTACACATGTAATGATCATATTCACTCAAAATAGATATCATGATGTTAAACTGATGCGCATGTGCACTGATAATGATATTCAGCGCTATGTTCCGTCTAGTCTTTTTCGTGTTGCTGGTTCATAATGCAAACTTCTGTTGCGATTGTTGTATCGCCAATAGAAGAAAAAAACCCACAGTACACTTACACTGGCGGGTTAAAATTCCGTATCTGACTGCCGCTTCATCTACTTAATTTAGGTCAAATCCTATCCTTACCTGTCCAGAAAGGTTGACAGAATGTATACAGGCTTACTTTACTTACTTACAGCCAATAGAGAATATATACAGCTACAAACGGGCAGTTTGTTTGAACAATTCTAAAGGCTTTTCAAAAAGGTGTCCAAAATGTGGCTGTAGTGTCAAATATGGAAATGTCCCCAATCTAAATGGAAATGACGACACATCACTCTGACCTCCATGTTCTGACTCTGACTGGACTGTTCTACCTCCTTATGGACTGACTTGTAATACAATAAGCACGGAGGAAGAAACGGTGAGTTATTATTAATAAGCATGTTAGGAAGTTATTTTCTACCTCCATGCATTTATTTACAAATAGTGTATCTCGCATCACTGTACTGACACAACAAAATAGTTCAACAACATTTCCGTTAAAAGAAAGGGTGGATATTATATAAACCATCTTCTTGCTTGGTGCTTTACCTCGATTACAATAATCGCAAATTCACAAGCCCGAAGCTTGACAGGCTGTCTTGACTTTGGATGCCGAGTTGCGTCGAGAATATTCGTCAGAATACAACCACACTCCACAGTTTTTCGGAAGTTGTTGTTGTTTTTTTACTTGTTGGAGCGCAATCTCGAAATTTGCGTAATCTCTTGATTGAGCAGCACAACTTCGAGATTTGTTGTTGTTGTTTTGCCGCATGTTTTCATCGCTGATATCCGTTATTATTATTGGAGATTTCCTCATTGGTCTTCATGCATTATAATCAATAAAAATGAAAATCCACGGATTTTCATTTCACTGTCAGCGCTCAACCCTGATAAGATACTGAGCTAGCTGCGAGCATCTGCGATTGCGCAAATCCCAACATTGCGCTCAACGTACACACGCCACACAGTCATCGTGCATGTGACAACCATGATGTATCGTACGATATGGGAGGGGCCACATTTCGGACTTCTGATTGGTTGGGATGCCCTCACGATAAATCTTACATACGTAAACAGTCGGGTAGCTTTGGATGGGCGGTTGTTGGTAGTTTTGGTTACTGTTGTTGTGTTACATATATGTGCAGAGACTGACACACGTTATTATAGTATGGAATAAAGAAAAAGGAAAAATCTGACAATATTTTACAAGGAATCCCGATAGGTGAAACCATACTATCACTTCAAACCATTCAAACCATCGATGGAGGGGAGGTAGAAACGAACCCCAGTTCTTTCCTCAACGTGTTCAATACGCACGAGCACAGTCTCCGCTTTTGTTTTCTTTCAACAAACTAAAAATGTAAAACTGAGTTGAAATTTCATCCAAAACACGTATGGTATCCATATTATTTGAAAATAATTCCGCAGTTATATTTATTCTACCATTCTATAGTACAAAACAAGGAGACGGCATAATTCCAAAAGCCAAAGAGAAATAAATATTTGTGTACAGAAAATACTATTTTGTGTACAAATATTTAGTTCTGTACAAGTGACTGGCAAACAAGCGTACTGTTCAATTCGCCATAGTGTCTCAGTCAACATGTACACAATCAACAACTTGCGTGAAGTTTACGTTCAATTGTAAACTAGAACTATTTATAGGCAATCCTTATTTGGATCACTGGTACACACCGTTTCTCCTTCATTTTACTCATGCCGGAGTGCGGAAACCAGTCGACGGGGAATTCCCCGACACAGAAATCATCGTTGCATTTTTACAGCATTCCAGCAGTGTGTATTCTACTATAGGCCTTTTTATCACTCTAAAAGAAGAAGAATTGTGGACAGTTTGGATTTCTTCAAGCAGAAACATCCATTTACAGAAGACACAAACTACCCGAACTCCTGAAGATTCTGGAATCCCAATTTTGACATCGGCGGGTAAGAATACGCTAAGTTCTAGGAGTAGGGGGTAGCAGTCATTATTTATATACCATATGGTAATAATGACTGCTACCCCCTACTCCTAGAACTATGAGGTTCGTTTCGCTATCGTCTCCACGAACGTTCGTGGAGACGATAGCGAAACGAACCTCATAGTTCTAGGAGTAGCTACCCCCCTGTTTAATGATGATCAAAACCACAATTTATATGGGTGATTTTTAACAGTATAATTGGTGAAAGCTTTCTCAGTTTTTTCTGTGTGTTGTTGTTGTTGTGTGTGTTTTTTTAAATAAATTATTTACGTTTTCTACAATTTTTCTGAATTTGAAAGTTTCGAACATGAAATTGAAAGCCCATCCTGTAAGCTGTATCGTAGGAGGTCCTGTGTTCGGGGTGCCCTAGCCCACCTTGTTGAGCTGTAATGGCTCTCTTTTAACATCGGTCTTATAACACTCACCATTAGGCATTACAGCCCACCATCCATACATGTCTTAAACGCGTAGTTTAAAAGTACGAGCAAGTCGTACCTCTTTGATCACAAATTTCTCCCACTTATAAACATCACATACTACTCCAACCTCCCTCACTTTGTTCCTTACATCCTTACATTTTTTGTGACATATTCCAGGGCTCACCAAATGATGCCTTAGTCCAGACATGATGATTTGAAAATGGCAAAAAAAATTGTGTACAAAAATTACATTGAAGTTCGTCTCGTAACGGGGCCGCCATTTAACTTCTGCTTCACTGCCTGTTGTGTTGATCGTGAGAAAGGAAGTCAGGGCGCCCGGCTGTTCATGAATATGCACGAGCGAGGAAGCCTACAGCAAGCGCCGCGCGACGTCACCTTATGCATATTCATGACTTGCCATGCACGCGCGCACACATCGGGCTCCGAAAGCGCTACAGCTTCCCGTGACGTCATCTGATGCATATTCATAATACGCCATACACGCACAAGCGGACAGATCAGCCGGGTGCCCTGAAAAAGTTTTTAATAAATCCAGATGTTTTTCTTGAAGAGTTTAGCGTATACTTGTCAGCCAGATAAAAATATGTCCGCTTTGGAAAGGTGCTGGATTGGTCATTGTACAAACAAAAGAAATAATAAAATGAAATAAAAAAATTAAAAAAATAGTTGCTTAGCTTCAGTCCAAAATATCACTTTGTATACCATACCAGTGTTAATTTGAATCTACAATAGAGTTCTTACAATGTTGAAAAATGATATGTGAGCACCCCCCCCCCCCCCAAGATCACATACTAAAATTCCACAGAGACTGAGGTAGAGTAGAGGGTTATGGAAGCAACATACAGTCTAATTACAAAACCAAACGTGAACAAAAATTCCCCCTATTTTCCCGACCAAAAAACATGACCGATTATGCACTAGAAAGAGTGTGAATGAAGTTGGACTATGGATGTGTCGAAACCTAGAATAAAGTAGACCAAGTAACTGGGGCACTGTACTCCTCTTTTTGAAATGTTGAATTCTAATAATAGAAGTTCTATATATCCTACAGTGACCGGTTTTCAGGGTACTATAGCTTTTTCTTTGAAAAAAAAGAAAAAGAAAGATGCCATATATCAACTGATGCCCTAATTGGCTTCCTTTGTTTATAAGAAGTATGCAAACATACATTAAAACTTGATAGACATTGAAACTATCACACCACGCACCGATCTTCGATGACTTCAATAGCGTCCCATTTGGTTTGAGTTTTACCTGTTTTCAAGGTAAACAAGAAAGTATGGTGTCCCGGTGAAGCCATACGTGGAAGAAACATCTGCAGTGACTACAAGTGTTCTGTGAGACTTTGTGTATGACTCTATAGCCAGCAGTTGTCTTCATTTTATTCAAAATATTGTTTATTTAATTTTTAAAATTACCATGGTAATTTGCAAAAACTTTAAAAAAAAAAAAAAAAAAAAAAAAAAAAAGTGTAAATAATTCTTGGCTTTCAAATCTGATTTTTATTTAGTTTTGTGTCGTGTTATGTTTCTTAACATTTATAAAAAAGCATACAAATAAACAGTGAGAATTGAATCAACAATCCGATGTTTAAATTTTGACATTAATAATAATAATGACATGAGGGTTACAAAACAAAATTCTCCAGACTATTAGAAAATGATATAAGGCACATGGCTTAAGCCTCTGTATTTTTCCCCCAGAATGCTCAGCAGAATGTTCAGTCACATGATGAAACTTTTTCGGTGGGCAATTTTTTTTTTATAGCCCCGACAGTATGACATATTTTTGTACCTTGTAGAAATGCCTAAAATACCACAACTTTTTGCATTTACAAGAGCAACTAACCAGTGGAGCCTACATGTTTCTAACTTTTGGTCGAAGGAGAGGAGACTCTTTGCTTGGCAAGTCAAACCACAAAAATTGTATCTAGGGACTGTTTATATCGCGCGCAGAGAGATAAAAGATTTGCCCCGATTTCAGGGGCACCCCTAGCTCATTTCATTCATTTTATTGCATTTATTAATTTCGCAGGTAAAAACATCACAAATACATCATCAAAATATACATTATATACAAAAGGCAAGAGATATACAAATATAAATTAGAATCCTATAGGATTTAAATAGGATTCCTATAGGATTCCTGTTGGGGGTTTTTTGTATGGGAATTGTATCGACTGAAATAAAGGCTCTTCCATACATAAATTGTTAACTCACAGCTAAAATGACTGTCTTTCCAATCCCAATACTGCACAGGTTGTCACAGCCCTGGAGTAAATATGAATGGATAACTTCTAGACACTAAACAACAAAGCTGGGACTCAGATAAAATGAGTAATCAAGAAGACGATGAGTGGGTGACACCACATCGAAGAAAAAGTCAAAAGACTCCACAAAAAGGTAAGCAATGGCAACTTGCTTTCGTGATTTGAAGGAAGGGCCCTTCGAAATTGGCAATATTTCACTGTCGAACATGATCGGGGAGGGGGGGGTTTAAGAAGACAAACAAAGTAGAAAACATTGGATGATCAGTTGTAACAGTAGGCTAAAAAACAACAAACACAAGCAAGAACCAGCAGCAAATATATATCAAACAGGAATCACAACTAGTCTTGGGCTCTTGGGCCCCAGTACCATGAAGCTGTGATGTTAAAGGGCTTGTATACATTTGGTATAATTGGAACCCACTGTTTGATTCAATCCTATATAGTTGTAGATATATACCATAAAACTAACCTGTGAAAATTTCATTTCAAAAGGTGGTAGCGTTTTTGAGATATTGCTGAAAAGCTAGAGCGGTTATGTCCACACAGGAAGAATAATCTGCAATTGGAATACACAATTATGAGAAACAGTTTTGACAGAAACGCTTCTGAGATTCAATTTTCTTTTGATAAAAACTGATATCTTTTTCCATAACCACATTACTTCAAAGTGAAATGTTTCTCAAAATGCTTTATACTTTCAGAAGTTGCTGTACTTCTTACCAAGTAATTTTTTTATTGCCATTCATTTTATGAGTAATTACCAAACAGACCCTTTAAAGGCATCGTACACGTTTGGTAATTGTCAAAGACCAGACATTTGGTGTATCCCAACATATGCATAAAACAACAAGCCTGTGAAAATTTGGGCTCAATTGGTCATCGAAGTTGCAGGAAAATGATGAAAGAAAAAACACCCTTGTTGTACAAATATGTGTGCTTTCAGATAGGAATAAAAGGCTTCTAGCTAGAAGTCTTTTATTATTTTAGTGAGAAATTACCTCTTTCTCAAAAACTACATTACTTCAGAGGGAGTCGTTTCTCACAATGTTTTATACTATCAACAGCTCTCTGTTGCTTGTTACCAAGTCAGTTTTTATGCTAATATATATTTTGAGTAAATACCAAACGTGTACGATACCTTTAAGCATAAACATTTTAGTGGAGTAGAGAAGAATCTTGCTCAAGAAATATGGGTTTTAGCCAAAAGGACTAGTATACTAGACAGGCTGCAATGTACATTTCCTGTTACTGGTTCTCAGCTACTGCTTGGCAAATAGATAAATTAAAGGAACGTTACAGAACTGGTAATTAAATTTTTCTTTAAGATCACAGATTTACATAAAACTTACACGGTCTAATGATGATGATAGTAGAAAACATCCCTAGAAATATTTCTGTCTGAAATGCCATATTTGATGAGAAATAAATAAAACTAGTTTCCGATTGGAGTTTATCGCTCGTGAGCGTTTTATTCATGCATTGTATAACACATGCAAATGTGTAATCGGTTTTTCACTATTTTCTCGTGACCCAGATGGCCGATCGATCTCAAACTTCTACAGGTTTGTCAGTTTATGTATATGGTGGATTATATAAAGTGCTTACATTGCCAGCAACTGTTTTGTTAGCAAAAACCAATTCTGTAATGTTCCTTTAAGCAGCATTTTCTGCTTACCCCTCATGAAATTGGGCCTGGTGTGACAAGTGTATTTCCTGCTTGTATTTCCTTGGACTACTCCTGGTGGTCAAGATGTTTTTATTGTCCGAAGATTTAAAATTAAAAAAAAGTACATAATAAAGTTGATACCTATATATCAGGCATGGTATTCGTCCTACCTTAATCTGATTTCCGATGTTTTTGCCCCAGAAAATTCAAAAAAGTTATTGTTTAAAATAGCCTAAAAAGCATTCAAAACCTTTTACCATTATGTAAAAGGGCCAAATGTTATGCCTGATACAGGTACTTTAAGTGTTTTCATGAATACTGAGAAGAAGAAATAATTTTTTTATTAGCAAGTTTTAGGATCATTTGGCCTGGAATGACACATAATAGAGGCCATGGCCTCTGTTGCCCTAATCTTGGCCATAATACCCCTTCAACAGTTTGCAAGGGAAGTGCCTATTTTATTGCAAAATGAAAATTACCCTTCCCTCTCAAAGATGAAATTCCAGGCTTGGTGTATACAGGAACATTTCCTGACTTTTTCACTTCTATGGACTCTGGTTCAAATCCTGTCAACTCAAGAGGACACTTTCATTGGATAGACTCAAATAAAATGTCAAGTTAGAAGGAAAAAAACCCTTTACTCTTTGATCAGACGATTTGAAGTGTCATTGTATAGATTGACCAATAAACAACCCTCTCATTCTCTTGATCATTCAATGTCATCCACATGGTTTTGAATAATGCAGTCAGCCTGGAAGATGGTATGTGGTGGATGCAATGCATAGACACAAACAGTGTCCTAAACAGACATTTTCATTTAGGGGGCAAGCAAAAGCAAGTACTTTTCCCCTTTTTTTTCCTTGGGGGAGGGGGGGGGGGTGCTAGGATACAGAGTGGGGGCTTCATCCACTCTGTGGTTATGCCACTGTCTACAAAGTACACATGTTGTTCTGTGGTTGGCTAAGCCACACTGCAAAACGTTACAGAGAGCAGGAATGGGAAGTTACACTTTTTGCTAACACTCAACTTTTTTTTTCACAGGTGCACCTTTACTGTCACTAGAAAGCAGTGCAAGTTCAGTTGATACATGTATTGATGACGGATCCATCCACGGAGGGAGATCTAGTAGTGATGTTTCCCAACAAGGTACTTAAAAGACATTGGTAGTATCAGTGAAATTAGCTGTGATATATAATTCGTATAAGAAAATTCATAATAACCAAAGCTGAATGTCCACTCCTAGTTAGGTCCCAAACCTGTGGAAGATTTCTTTGGGGTTTTTAAACAACTATTTTATTTATATTGAGGGTAACCCATCCAAGCTAATCATTATGGGTCCTCTTTAAAAAATTCATAAAAACACTGTAAATACAGGACTCGGACTCGGGAAAGTACTGAGTATACAGTGCTTCACACACATCGGTGTACGGGTAAAACCAAATAACAATATACTGTAAATACATGTTCTTTTGAAATTTAAAAACACTGTTTTCATTTACATTGGATCACTTGTCAGTAATTGTTTTCACTTCTTTTTTATACTTTCATATACTTTTAGTTTTCTTCAATTTCATAAACAAATGTCATCCTCTTTACAGTCCCATCCTAAATTGATGATTTCCTGTGTTAACATTTTATCAAAATTTTAAATGCAAACAACAATTGTTTTCATTCTATTTCTTGGCCTTTATTGTATTAAAAGTCAGACAAAAATTAACCATGTCCGGGCATATTATTTTGATGACAGTACAAAATTGTGGAATCTCTGAAGGGTTACAGTTTTTGTATTTTAGGTGGGCAACAAACCAATAGATTGAGCGAAACATTTCTTCAAAAAGTGGCAGGTAATATTCATGTCAAGGATTGGAAACCGATCTTCCGGGAACTTGTGGGCCCCTTTACTAACAATGTAGAGGTTCTCATTGGTGACATTGAGAAGGATTATCGGGATGACAGCAGAGAGCAGAAATATCAGGCACTGATAAAGTGGAAGGGCATCAGGCGTGGAGATGATGGGGCCAAGTACGAAGCTCTGAAGAAAACCCTTCAGAAACATGGCTGCTGGGTAGAAGGTGATCAGGAGCTGGAGAGTGTGCATACTAGTGGCGCTAGAAAGAAGAAACCAAAACAGAAAGGCAGTAAGTACAGACAATTTAGCATTTTTTTCCTTTTCATTTCAACACACTAAGTGTACACTGTGTAATGTAACAGACCTAGATGAAAAACAAGTTATCAGTCCAATGCACCGTATCTGAGTTCTGTTAAGTATAACATGTGGGTTTGAATCCCAGTGGGCTTGGCAATTCTCAATGTTTGTTTCTTTGAACAAAAAAACTAACCCTAACTTCATAAGCCAGAACCTCTGCCTGGGGACTCCTTGCTTCCAAGCGACTGAATCAGTTTGTCAAGTTATACTCAAGTTTCACTACCAGAAAATGTACTAGTTTGTCTAAAATAATAACGTTTTTATGGATCACCCCACTAGCCTAATTAAGATGAAGTTAAAATGATTTTAAAAGGCAGGAATTGTATCAGTGACATAATTTTACTTGGGGTGAGTTGTCTTTGAGAGATTGTTCACTTGTTTCATCAGGGCATGCTTTTTTGTTCTCATTTTCAGCTGGAGCAAAGCCAAAAGTATCTCCAAAACTTAAGTATGAGGTTGATGATCAGGGAATTCTCACAATCCAATTGGGAGGGAGTCCAGAACCACTGCTTCAAGTAAAACTGAAGGGTAAGATTTTAAAATGGTCATCAGTTTGAAGATTTAATCTCTGTCCCATTGCTGACTAAGTACATCATATTTTCCTTAACTTATTTTTGACACACAATTATGTAACTTTTTTTTTGCAGATGACTTGAAGGTTGATAAATTTGTAGTTGCAGATGCCCTGTTGATTTCCATCATTACCCCAAAGTTTGCCTTCGTCAAAGTTGAGATGGAGTTAACAGAGTTGGAAGAACGCTTTTATGACAAATACATCTACAAGGGGCTACCATTTAAGAACATTGGTGTCGGAAGCATAGAGATCTATGTAGGGGGTAGAAGTAGCAGCTTGAAGTTGATAACAAAAGACCAAAAGAAGTACATTCAAGTAAATGATGATAAGAGCAAGCTACATGTATTTTTGCCACCAGTTGGGGGTAATTATGAAAGCGATAACTTGGGTAAGCATGAAAAACCATCTGAGCGGTCTTTGCACACAACCGAACCTTATGAATGGTATCCAGCCAACAGTAAAAGATCAACAAAACAGATACAAAAAACCATGAGTGAAACTCCAAAAACCCACAAGTTGCATTGTCAAAGGCCAGATGTCGTACAGTTTGCTAAACTTATTTCTAAAAGTGACAATAGCTCTGTAAAATTTAGGACTGAGGAAGAGTATTCTGGAGAATCTGGTTCAATTGCTTTTACAAAGGATGTTGTTTCCTGGTGGAATACACCAAGAAATGGTGATGTGTACTTGATTGTTGGTGTGAAAGGACACTCGTCTCCACCACATGAGTTAATTGGATTACAGAATCGCAAAATTAATGCAGACTATCAAGCAATGTTTGACAAATGCTTCTCACACACCCCCACATTCTATTATTCAGAGATGGAGTATTCAGAGAAGGTATTCGGTGTTGTTGGGATTCCAAATAATAAAGGGTTTGGTGAAGTTTGCTGGGCAATGGAAACAAAAGGGGATGAGTGGGCTCAGAATGATATTTTGTTCTGTGATAGAGGTACAATTAGGCCTGCAGACCGAAAAAGTGCAGATCGTTTGTACAAATGGCTTCACTCACCACCTAACAAAGTGTCTTTACACAGGAGTTCGAGGAAAGAGGAGGATGAAGCATCAAAAGAATTCTTACATAAGTTAGACCTTGAGAACCAACAAAGGCGTAGTTACTGTTTACTGGTGAGTCAATGTTCCAATGAGACACAGAATTTACAAGCTTTGGCAAACTTTTCTTGGCTGCAAGTATGGGATTTTGATCCAGATAGTAGGGAAAGTGGTTTTCTGGCAGTATGTGAGGCTGACCTTCAGGAGCGGTTGGCTGTAAAGACCTGGAATGATGCCCCACAAGATTCTCTGTCTGAGACCTTCATCGAGTGGCTATTTATTAGAGGTTTGAGAAAACGTGAGGATAGTCTAGTCCTAGGCAACGTTAGAGAGTGGATGTTAAGAGTAGGCAAGCATCTTAATGGATACTGTGACTTGCTGAGCACGTATTGTGAATATAAACCACTGACTGTTGTTGTTGTATGGTATGGGAACAAAGTTAGCCTCCGCCATCTGAAGCGCACATTGCTGAAGCTTGATGAACATACTAGTGGTATTACCTACATTATATGCATGCAACAGACTCCAGCCGATGAAGGTGGCTGCAATTTGATGAAGGAACTCTGCCAGGAACTGGAAATCACCAGGATTATTGAGATATCCCTTGAGACACTGTGTTTTGGGATGCTGAGTATAGTCGATGATCAAACAGGTGCAGATCTTGGGCTTCACTTACCAGGTAGTAACGGTAGTATCAGTGACCGTGATTCAAGGTGGTTTCAGCAAGAGCTTGAGGTACTGTACAAAAATGACAAGCTCTTAAAACAAGAAAATGTGAAATATAGCGAGGTCTTTTTAAAAGGCGGAACTCTAAGCTGGCAGGAAATGCATCTTGACACCTTTGATGCTAAGAGGAATCTTTCGATAGAACTAAATGCATTCCTTCAGAAACAACTTCATGGAGGGTTTTCTTGTATTGTTACACTCTTCCATGAGCCAGGAGCAGGCGGGACAACATTGAGTCGTAGAATACTTTGGGATTTTCATTATCAGTTTCCTTGTGTATGTGCGTTTGCAGACAGTATTGACCCATGCAAAATCTATCAAAGGCTAGAAGCTTTATCCTATCGAACCTGTACACCTATCCTGCTGGTTGTGGATGGACAAGAATCCAGATTAGTCCAAGAATTGTTTGAGATGAGTCAAGATAAGATCCACATTGTCATTCTAAGTGTGCAACGGTATACCAAGGACATTGGAAATAAAACTCACGCAAGAGATAGATTTTGGCTCAAAGGAGAGGTTGACAGTATTGAGGCTCAACGTTTTAATGCAGTCTTTTCCAAAATCTCAACAGGAAAAACCAAGACGAAATTGCAGGAACTGGTAAGGGAAGTGGAAGAAAACCAAAAGCACTTTGTGTATGAATTTGGCTTGACTGTCTATAATGAGGAGTACATAGGGCTTAGATCCTATGTGAGAGGATACTTGGCTCTACACAGAAATGAGGCCTTAACCGACTGGCAAAGAGCAGTAGGTTACTTGGCTCTGGCATTCTTTTATGGGCACACATGCATTCCCTGTCAGTTTTTTTCACTCCTTTTTGGTAAAAAGAATACTGAAATTGTGACTGCCCATGATGTCTTGACTCACAATGGCAAACAGTTTGTTCTGGAAGACACTTGCAAATGCACCTGGAGAATAACTCACCATGCTGTGGCCAAGGAAATACTGGAGCAGATACTTACAGCAGGTAATCCAAGTGATGGCAAGGGTAATGAACTGAGCATTCGGGCAAGAAGAAATTTGAAGGAGTTTGCAAAAGCCTTCTTAACATATGCAAGCAAGAGGCAAGAACATTCAAAACTTGACCGCTCTTCATCAGTCATGCGTATCTTGAGAGGCATCTTTATCCACCGTGACTACAAAGAAACGGGACAAGATCAGTACAGACGAGAACTTCTTTCAAGACTGATGTGTGACATCCAAGATACCCCTGAAAAGAAACTAGATCTCATGGAACACCTTGTTGAGTGTTTTCCTAAAGATCCAACCTTTGTTTCTCATTTAGGAAGAGCATATAATATCTACACCGATGAATCTGAGAAATCTCTCAAGCTTTTGAACAGGGCAAAAGAACTTAGACAGTTAGAAATAAAGGCTTGTGATAAATACTCCCAGAGTGACACAACAAATCAAGGTAAGTGTGCACAAGATGCCATTCTTTCCACAATTTATCACAACATTGGTCTCCACTACCATGATCAAATAAAATCACTCATTGGTGGTGGGAAACTTAAGGACAAGCATTACAATGGCAAGCCTGATGAGGAAGGCCTTTTTCGAGAGGTATGCAAAAATGCACGCTCAGCTATCCACAACTTCAGTACTTGTAGACAGCATCTGAAAAAAGGTATGGATGAGAGTTATGGCTATATTGGAGAAATCAAGGTTCGTTTGCATATTGCCGACTATGTAGCAACATGCTATGAGCAAGGTGGGTACTACGGATTTCTTACCTCTAAGAACAATGGTGCTGAAGCTAGGGAATTTGTTGAAAGTTGTTTCTCCAGAGTAACTGTACTTCTAAGAGAATACCAAGATTTAATGATAACAACTCGACTGCCTGAAACTGATGTACTTGACTCTTGCCTGAATTGGTTTTCGGCAATATTTGATGATGCAGATACAGCTTTGAAGTATTGGCAAGGAAAAGAAGATGTGGACAGCTGTAGAGACAAGATAGCCGTCTACAAGATAAAACACCAAGGTAAACTATCAGCTCGCAGGACAGCAGCTCATGTTTTGAATAACATCACATCAGCCGAAGATGTTAAGAAAATAGTTGACCTCTATGAGAACATCTTCAGGAATGCTCATATGAGAAGTATTTCCATTGATGTAAGTACTGACTTAAGCGATTGGATCGTTGCCATTCGGAACAATAGTCTTCAATCCACCATCTACTCGATGTCTGAAAAAGTACTACCACAAGTTCAACAGTGCCACAACTTGACGCCACATTCTATCACAATATTGTACTACCTGTATGTTGTCAATGCAACTCTAGCTCTTCTGACTCAGAAAAAGATGTACTTAGCAGAGTCGAACCGCCTTCTTGGAAAAATGGAGGAAAAGAGATCCACTGTAAATCGCCTTCGCAGAAAGTTTGCCTGGGAATGGCTAAGAACAAACCAGGAGAGAAGCATCCGTTGCTTGGTCCACAAGAGCTGTCTAGGTCCATGGAATTCTGTGAAACGCTTCTGGCAAGATGAAAGTGCACATGCCAAATTGCAAGTCTGCACAGGGGTAATCACAGAATGTTACTTGCCATTTTATGGTCGAATTGCTATCACCACTGGAGGCTTACCTGTTGGTCCCGCAATCAGTCTGAGTGCTGTGTATGTGCCTAAACAGTACGGCCTGTTTGGGAAGAATTATCTTAACAGGGAGGTAGAGTTCTTCATTGGATTCAACATTGAGCACGGTATTGAAGCATTTGATGTTTGTGAACTCAAGAAAATCCAGTGTGACCACTGTAAAATTACAGTCACTGTGTCCAGGCTGAAGAAACCTGAAATAATATGTCAGAAGTGTAGTCATCGTATTCGTGAAATTTCTTCAACTCGAGATGCAGAGTGTGCCATACAAACGTCTCCCAGCAAGTAACCTTGTCTCCTGATACTGACAGTGCACATTGGTCGAAACAAAGTTTTAACTTAACTATACTCTTCAGGATGATTGTGTAGCCTTGAAATACGGCTTTTGGTGACAGAAGCTTCAAGCTATTTGATTAAAAACAAATTCCACTCCAAGAAACATTAAGCATACAAATATGTAAGTAAATTTCAACAGATTTCCAGCAGTTGCTTTTTGACCGAGATGATCGATTTGGAAGATACAAGGAGCAACAAGTACACCCAAACATTTCATGGACTAAGTAATGGATTGTTATATGCAATTCAATCTAAAAGCTCACAGATACCAGGACTACCTCCAGAGAAATACTTCTGTCTGAATATTGTGCAAAGAGAAGAAGATTGCATTTGAAGACTCTAAAATGATTGAGGTTGCTTAATTTTGATCGCTGCAATCGAAATTAAGTGTGAATCATTAACGTGCATGAAATCCTTGGGAAAAAAAGAAAAAAACAAAAACAAAAACAATGTTTATTGTTGTTTTGCATTCAAATGGGTCAACATGTACACATGTATGACATTTTCACAGGATGGCAGATGATGTGAATCAGTACATGGTTGGATTACACCACTCTCTTTAAGTCTTTGACTGAAAATCACTCTACTCAATTGAAACTAGGGGCACATTCATTTGCAGTTGTCACTCGTTTAAATCGATTAGAGTGAATTTCAATATAAAACGTTCAAGAGAGCACAAAATCGCCAAACCTTCATTCTTTTCCATACACACATGTTCACGTGATGCACTAAGGCTGCCACGGCAAGTGCAGAACGTTTTCCCATGAGCAATTAAACATTTTTTTACATTTTGTCTGCCAGCATTCTCTTGGATACTCTTCTAAGCATTTGGATACTCTTCTAAGTTTTACAAAATTGCAGCGTTAGCCCTTTTATTCCCAATTTATGTATTTGTGTATAATCCAAGAAATTTTACCCAAAACGTTTGCCTGATATTTGTGCATAGTAAAGAAATGTAGTGACTCAAAACGACTTTTATACATTTTTGTAAGATATCATCATTCCATATAATATTGGAAAATGCAAAATTAAGGAATTGTATAATGTTTGTGTATATTTTATTCTTTCTTTTAAAAGTATTTTAAAGCGTTAATTCCTATTGCAGAGATTTAAACAGCTGTGCTGTGTTTGTTTTTAAAACCATTTCATGCCTTCCTATCGTAGGGTATTTTCATATATGAATGCTCTGAAATTTATCTGCAACCATTTTTTTTCTTCCTCAATGAGATCTCACTAACCCAAAATTAAACTAGAACAGCAAAGCTGCCATGGCGAGCTGCCCATCGCCCAATAGAAAAACAATGACTAATAGAAAAACCAATCATTTGATCAAATGATGTTATAGGGGTGGGGACATTAACAAACTTGTATGCACTTGAACACTGCCTACTTGTTTGGTATGGGAGTGACAGGGGATCAGGATGGGGGAGGGCCAACTAGGAAGAGAAACAAATAGGCATATGGGTGTATGGAGACTCGTTGGTTAAGGGGGGCAGAGGGGGGATTTGCCTGATATTTTACAAAAATAAAAACACAAGTTAAGATAATTATAAATTTATAAGGTTTGCATTTTTGGAACCGTCCATATTCTAAAACCTTTCTATATTGTTGTTTTAGCTCATCCAACTGGAAACAGTGTTATAATTATGAGTGGTAAATATTCTTTTGATATGAGTAAGCGATGACACTGTATGTTTTTTTTCTCAGAAAAAAAGGAGTGATTATTTATTTGTTTATAGATTATAAGTAATAAGTACTAAGTTTTAGTTAATTTCTAACATTCAAAACATTGGAATTAATCAATGATCATTATTATTGATCTGATGGGAGGTAACGATATTTCAATTGCTGTTAGTCCGACATTCCATTCGTCCGAAAGTCGGAATATGCCGTTGGACAAAAGAGTAACCGGATTAATGGATAGCAAATCACTTTTTGGGGGTTCAATAATTCGATAGCCCATTTGTCCATCAACTTGTTTGTCCAGGCATCAGATGCTGTACATGGTCTTAACGTTTTAAAGTCGTGAAATTGTTAGTTTAATTTGATTCACATTAAAACCCTAACCATGCTAAATGCAACAATATGCACCAAATGGTAAAAGTTGTTGTAATCTGTTGCATTTGGCAGTCAACTCAGATGTCATTCTTTGACTGAATTTGTTGTATTTAGCAGTCAAGTGACTTCATATTGGTGTTGCATTTTGTTGTAGTCACCACTACAATTATGTGCATACTGTTGCATTTAGAAGGACAAACCCCCTTGCTCAGTCCTAACACAAACAACATGCCTGCACAATGCAACAAAAACCCTTGTTGCATTTTTTTGCATTTGGCATGGTTCTCATTTCAACTGTGTTGAATTATGTTGTATTTGGCAGGGTATGTGGAGGGACCCTCATGGGGGTAAGGGTTAACTGGATCCTACAGAATCATGATAACAAGCTTTGACTTGTTTGTTATGCATGGTTAAGAAGACAATGGTTATTTGGACTTACAGTGCCAAACCAATCAAAATTCAGGGGTTACATTTTGGAAGATTTTTTTTGTTTGGGGAGGGTGGGGTGTGTAAAGAGTAAGTTCTGCTGCAATGATTACAGATTAAAGTTAATAGTTTGAAATCTTAGAAGATCTTTCAAATACTGCCTAACTGTCAGCTGGCGCCATCATTATTTGGCGATGTGGAAAACACAATGTAATGCTAGTACTTTTCTGTTAGTAATGTGATCATTTCAAACCACACAACTGCCATGTTCAACTGAGTACCAATAAAAAATCGGGGGTGTTGGTAAAAGTCGGAGGTCGGAGCTAGCCGGAGCTACCCGGAGGTTGTGTTTATGACGTGAATATCATTAAAAATAACTACTCACGCACTCCAAATGTTTTTCGGAAGGTTCTCAGGCAGTATGTGACTTTTAAAACAAACTTTGAGCTTGAGTTGTATCTACGTTCCGTAAATAATTCCTTACATCGAACCCACCTTTCCCGGTTTAGAGTTCTTTTTTTTCTTTTTTGATCCCGGGGATCCTCATTTATTGTACACTGGTTTAGATGTTCTGCACACAAGCTTTTTATAGAAATTGGAAGGTATGTACAAATTGAATATGAACAGCGAAATTGCCCTCCTTATAATCTGGAGTTGAATCTGAGATCCATTTTTTAATCAATTGTCCATTATACAGTGCTTTTAGGGAACAAATGCTTAACTTTGTGAGTGGGCAAAATGCACATTTTCAGTTGTTTACTAACAGTGAAAAATTGAAATTCTTCATGAGTTCAACAGATGAATCTATTGTTTATTGTGTTGCCAAATTCGTCTTTTTATTTATGAACTTAAAAGAAAAACATAATGTCTGATCGCTCGTGTTGACCTTATTTTTCTCCTGCCAATGTATATTTAAATAAATTGAGTTTAAAATCTTGATGTATAACCCTCCCCAGGGTTAAGGGGTGTGTTCCAAGTTGGAATAAAAAACTAATGAAAATTAATAATAAATCCCTGTTCACTTTTTGGCTTAAAATAAGTAACTTTATTGTTGTAAAACGTTCTGGTATTTTTAGTATATATTTTGTTTGTAAAATGATTTGAGGCTTCGTTTGTGTGTTTGAATCTATCCCGACATTATACAAAAGCCTTAAACTAAATAATGTATGATAACCATTCATAAAATGATAGTATCTGATGATTACAATTGTTACATTAAACAGCTGGGGTCGATTTCACATAGTGCTAAGATTGATCTTAAAGAGTCTGAATACATTTGGTAATTACTCATAAAATTAATGGCAATAAAAACTTACTTGATAAGAAGTACAATAGCTTCTGATAGTATAAAGCATTTTGAGAAACATTTCACTTTGAATTAATGTGGTTATGGAAAAAGATATCAGTTTTTATCAAACAAAATTTGAATCTGAGAAGCATTTCTGTCAGAAACTTTTCTCAGATTGTGTATTCCAATTGCAGATTATTCTTCCAGCGTGGACATAATAACCGCTCAAAATTGTTGGCAATATCTCAAAAAACGCTACCACCTTTTAAAATAAAATTTCCACAGGTTAGTTTTATGGTATATATCTACAACTATATAGGATTGAAACAGTGGGTTCCAATTTACCAAACGTATACAATCCCTTTAACTGTATCAATCTTAATTGCTAAGCAAAGTGTGATGTCACAATACAAATCACTATGGTGATATTAACAACTCATCAAGATGAATCTTGGGCCCTTTTCGAAACCACGGCTCCGGCTTCGTCTGCCTGATTGTAGCCCTGTAAGGAAAGTACATGTTTTCTAAATAACTGACTGAGCCTAAGCCAAAGCCAAAGCCGAAGCCGTGGTTTTGAAAGGGGCCATTTAGTGCTATGTGAAATTGAGCTCCGATTGCGAACAATATTTAAACTTTTCCACTTTCTGTTTTTGGAAATCTATATCCAAATCATTACATCACTATTTATTTTTCAAGGGGAAAAAACACCAACTTTCAATTTGTTTTGATATCAAAGTAAAAATTATGAAAATAAGTTTATAAAATAATAATAACAACATTGTTTAGCTGATCTAGCTAAACTGCTTAGGATGTTTGGTTATACAAATTACCAACACTCTGGCTGGGGTCAGAATTGATCCGGATTCCGGGTCTCATGGTCCCTGACCCATATCTGGGTCAGGCTAACACGGAAACTGGTTTAAAAATGGGATTTTAACTCGTATTCTGCGTAAGTTTGACCACATTTCTGAGTGATTTTATCCAGATGCACCAAACCATGAGTTTTTTGCCAACCAAGCTCAGATTGCAAAGCAAAACAGATATAGTTGCGATAATCGTAACCCTCCTCTCCCGACGGTCGAAGAGAGCGACCGTCGGGAGAGGAGGGTTACGATTATCGCAACTAAACAGATAGCCACAGGTGAGTTTGTAACAATGCAACACAAATATTCAAAAATAGTGTTGAATTATTTTGGAAACAAAGCAACCAATCATTCGATGGGATGTATTTTTTTTTAATTGAAAGTTTAATTGCAGAAATGTTGAATTTGGTCACAACATTCAACACTGAACATGCTGAATGTTTTGCTTTTATTATGAAACATTCGGCCGTCCATGCATGGAGGTAGATGCAACCACCACTGGCACCAGCAGCGCGGTAGTTTGTGATTCGAATTATAATCCCCCGATTGTGACCGATGTGCATAAGTGCGTAAATAAGGGAATTCCCCATCTATTGCGCAATGACCATTATTTATTTCCTCCATGCACGCAGTGGCTGGCATAACACAAACACTACAGAGTAGAAATGCTATGCTACCTCCATGATCACTCAATCGTTTATGCCATGCATAGTAGAGTGGAAAACGACAAACTACTACATGAAGATGGTCCGTTCAGCTGGCTGGTGATTTGCTTGATCCTCCGTGCTTGAACACGCCCGGGACTGTTTATCCTACGAGCGCCCCCTTTTCAATCATCATCCTTAACCAGCGAACCTACTGCTTGCTTCCTGTGGGAAACCGAAATTGGGCCCAAAATAGCCAGCCGCGTATTCGCCAACCTCGCGTATGCGCGGAATGGCCAGCTGCGTATTCAGGAAATTAGAACACATGCAGTACAGGGAGGTGACAAAATGGCTCATTTGGCTCATTTCTGTCGGTAATCCGTTATTTTATTCGAACGAAAACTGAAATATTAGCTATAACTTACATATTTTTATTTGATAGTATTGAAATTTTGTAGATATAAGTCATTGGAAAGTATTAGAAAAAAACAAAAACCTGTAAATGTTAGAAAATAAGCCGCAAACAAGGAGACAGTGTGCGTGTGTGCATTATGTCATACGCTGTTTAAAGGCACTGAACACGTTTGGTAATTGTCATAGACCAGTGTTCTCACTTGGTGTATGTGAAAATTTGGGCTCAATTGGGAATTTGTACAGAAATTTGTGTGCTTTCAGATAGGAATAAAAGGCTTCTTGCAAGAAGTCTTATTATTTTAGTGAGAAATTACCTCTTTCTCAAAAACTACGTTACTTCAGAGGGAGTCGTTTCTTACAAAGTTTTATACTATCAACAGCTCTTTGTTGCTCGTTACCAAGTAATTTTTTATGCTAAGTAATATATATTTATTTACCAAACGTGTACAGTGCCTTTAAATACTAAAACATATTTTGAAAAGAATTTGTACTCTTCGTTATGAGTGAAAGAGTGTTAATTCAAGCCCAGAATATTGAGGACTGTTTCAAATGGGCACACCAAATTTTTGAGCTGGCTAATTTGGTCCAATAATTCTTGGTTAATTAAACACAAACAATGAAAAACTACAAAAAGAAAAAAAACCTTTTGGATAACTTCAGAAGTCCCCTCATGGCAAAAGTGAGAAAGAAAATCGCCCTGAGACTATATTGCAAGAGTAGTTCAATTTGAACGTTTCCGATTTAATTTGTACAAGATTTTCAATGTAGGCCTATAGGCCTATACGGTAATTATTTAACGTAAAGGTTGTCAATTACAAATTTAAGATTTATTGACAACATATTTTGCATCTGCATACAAATTATTTGTTCTTGAATGACGAAAGTTGTTAAATGTTTCTGTAGAAAATGTATGCAATTTTAAGATTACAATAACATGCATTATTTATTTTACTTTTATTTATTTAATCTTGATTACTGAATTCAGAAAAGTTGCTAGATCAAGGATGACTAATTTCTCAAAAGGGGGAAGAATGTGACGAGTGTATGAAGTACCCCCCCCCCAGTTCATTTGCGCTTACTTTGATGACGTAGCATACTAGTGACGTATTGTTGTGATGTAGCTTTTTGTACAGCGCCCTCGCAACAAAATACAATCCTTTGTTATTTTTCGCGGGTTTTGCTATTATATTTTGTACGAAGACCGGATGACATCTTGATTTTCTGCTCTTGAGTTTCTGCGTTGTTTTTCAAGTTATCACTTTATTCTGTACTCATATTCTTTGTTCATCATGTAAGTAGCCTATAATTAAGATTAATCTCAGTTAGATCATGGAGGACGAAGTAAGTTTTTATTGCCATAATCAGAGTCATTACCAAACGTGTACGATGCCTTTAATCTACAACTCGTATATAGTGCATTCGCACACGGGCTATAAAAGTATAATGCAATGTTTAATTAGTTGTGCTGGGCTACCCAGTTGAATAATGAATTGGGGCGTTTATCTGCATTGTGGTCTGGGATACAATATAGAAAAAAATATTTATTTTTTTAAAGATTTCTCGTTTTTACGATGAAAACATTGCAATAATTCGGCACTGTCAATGACGGTCGTTGACAAGGTTTTTTGAAATTATTTTGGTGCATGCCAGTACCTTGTTTGTGTGCGAGGGCTTCAGCAGTGGTGACATGATCAGGGAGCAGGCTGGAGTTTGTTTTGTCGTTTTTGTAACCATGATCTGACGATTTCAAGGAATGACCCGCCTTTCCGGACAGGTTAGGATAGAATGACCTAAATTAAGTAGATAAAGTGGCAGTCGAATACAGAATTTTAGCCGAGAACTAAACAGGCAAAGTGTGGTCATATAAAAAAAGTAACCGCAAAAAATAGTAAGTGTGGCCTGACGTTTCGGCCCTACATTGTCACGTATACTTCTAGAACTATAACTAACAAGGCTCCCCAGTTGTAGGAGTCACACATTTTGGGCCTCTGTAACGTCAACGTTTTCAAAATGGTCATTGATAGTTCAAAATGTTTTGGTCTTTTGCCAGCACTAACTTCAGTTTCCTTTGTACGTACTACCATGGTACTACTCGCCTAATACTTTCTCAACACACATGTACATACATTGTCATTATACATTTGGCTACTAATTTCATCTCCTGCAAGGCAAACCTTTTTAAGCCTTTAGAATTGCTCAATTTTGCCTGTTTTCTGTTTGGAGATAGGCGGAAAACCTTGTAATGTGACCTAAATTAAGGGGGGGGGTCTATTGGGGGCATTCTGCGGAAAATTTACCCTAATGACTATATCATGACAATCTAGTCCATTAGCCAGCTACATTTGCCGGTTCCACCTCGAGGGACTAATTCTAATATCACTTTTCTTGTTGCAAATAATCCAAAACTTACCATAAACTATGATAGCCTATCAAAAAAATTAGATTAATACCAGTTTTCGAAAGATTTTCACTGTGAAATCTGAAACCTCTAAGCCTCTTCCGTTGTTACGGCTGTTTAGATAGCAACATTTTTTAAGCCCATGTATTTGCACAAAGAGTGAATATTTGAGTTGTGCATACTCCAACAGCCGTTGTATTTGTCACTTGACAAGCATGGCTGCCTGTCAACAATGTTTCTCTGTGTCAGAAGGCTGCTGTACTTTTTCCAATAAAGTCATCAAGAGGAATATTTGTTGGTAGAGGTGACATTTTGTCGAAAAATGCGTTTGTTATATCGGTTCATTCTAAAGTTTAAAGAAGGTTGTGGTGCAGGTTTTTTCTATTACTTAGTACATGAGCCGGAGGCTGAAATTTCACATTATTGGTACATGATTTTATGCGTTAGGCAGAGAGTGTAGTCGAGTCGCCTATGTCGAGTCCGATTCCGAGTCATGAGTCACTTGGTTCAAGTCCGAGTCCGAGTCACGAGTAACTTGTTTTAAAAAGGGATTGTACGTTTGGTAATTGGAACCCACTGTATGTTTCAATCCTATATAGTTGTAGATATCGTCGCTCGTACCACGAAGTGACCTATCTGTCAAAACTTACAAATATTTGCATATCATTTTTTATACAAATTATTAATATACTCAATACTGTTAACGTTTTCAGCAAGTTTCAGTTCGTTATACGTAATGGTTTCGTAATTACACCAATAAGTATAAACGACGTATCACTACATTTGCCATTTTGTAATTTCACGAAGTGACCTATCTAGATACGCCACTTTACCAATGATATACAGCGTTCGCAGTTAAGGCGCGTGTGTGACATTTGCGTTTCACGAAGTGACCTATCTGGAAGTGTTGTATTTTCACGGTCTTTACATGCATTGGTTTGTACACAGCGCTCTACGGGCAAAACTCGTTTTTTCATTTTCACGAAGTGACCTATGTGTTTAGGAATAAATCACTAATTAAAATAGCAGCAGGAATGAAAACACATTGACAGTTTTGTACGAATAAAGCAGTCAGCTTTATTTTTGCCAAGTAAATATAAGATAAAAATAGTCAGCAGACCCCGAAACAGCAGTTTGAAAAATAGTGCAACTTCAATCGTGATTTTCTCTTTTTTTTTTACTGTAGACGAGATAGGTCACTTCGTGGTACGAGCGACGATATATACCATACAACTATATGTGAACATTTCATTTCAAAAGGTGGTACCGTTTTTGAGATATTGCCGAAACTCTGGAGCGGTTATGTCCACGCAGGAAGAATAATCTGCAATTGCATTTTTGCCCAGGGTGACACTGATCAAAATGAAAGAATTTTTATTGAGTTTTACTCAAATATATGTAATCATTTAAACACACTCCTAAACCTTTCTGTAACAAATTGCCTGCCTTTGGCTATTTAATTGATTTGGGCAAGGACATGCTTTTGTGGGTTCAATAAAACCAGTTTTGAGCTGTGACAGAAAAACGTCAGACAAGTCAGTTGTGTTTATATTTTGTATTATCAGTGTATAATTAACTGACTACCTATTACTGAACATAAATATTTGTTTTTTTCTTTCTTTTTGACTCAGCAGTCTTTTGGTGACCAGTTTGCTTTTAGTAGCATTTAGTTCCAGAGAGACTTCTTACATCATGTTTCCAGCTATTTGTCTTTTGATATTCAGCGGAGTTGAAATCTTATTTGTAAATATGCAGGTAAGTTTATTTTATAATTTTTTCTGTCTAAGGCGAAGTTAAAAAATAACATGTTTAGCGTTCCCGCCAGCTTCCTTTTTGGGGCCACATGGATTGAATTTTTATTTTTACCAATTCAAAATGAGATTTAAAAACCATAAAATGTCAACTGATACATCAGAAAGTAAAGTACTTGCAAGTCAGAACTTAGCCTGTGCCTGTTACGAGGTTAAAAACAGATTGTGAAAGTGAGCTACAGCAGGGTTTTTAATACTGAACAAACTATTAAATAAAACCACTGTAAACATGTTCAATGTCTTGTCTTACCTGTTTCTCTCATTATTGTGTGTTGAACAGTGAAAAAACAAATGGTTGTTCGAAAATTTAAAAAGAATGGTGGTCGGCTTGAAAATAAAATATAAGGGAGCCCCTCCCGCTTCCTATTTTTTAGGAACCCGGACCCTAAACATGTTTAATTTTTTACTCGGCCTAATTTTCAATCAATATTTATTTAAACTTCTCTGATGTGTTTCTTTAAAGGCATTCAGGAAGAATGAAATGCATCATTGTTTAATTTTAATCTGAATTCTAAAGCTTACTGATTATAATGTTCATGCAAGAACCATTTTTTCTGTGAAATATTGAGTCAAACTCAAGAAAACTGTATCTGAAAATCTTTCAAACAAACGCTACAGCTGATTTAACCTGTTAAAACCAATTACGTGCTGGAAATTGTGCAATGGTTTCACTACTTTCTCATGACTCCCACAATGGATTGAGCCCAAATGTTCACAGGTTTGTTATTTTATGTATATGGTTGATCGCACAAAAACATGAACACTGTCTGCGACTATTTTGTCAGACAACCTTAAAGATCGACCAGAAAGGAGCTTTTAGAGGGGGTTATTTTTGCATTGACTTATACAGACAGCAGGACCAGGGCTAAAATCCATACAGCTTTTTACTGGTAAGAATATTTGTGGTAATATATTGGTCTTGATGAAAGACCTTCTCTTGTTGATTTGTCAATTTTTCCCATGAGAAGGCGCTATCATATCTATGATCTGCTCTCACACATGAACCGCTCCAAGAGAAGGTCTTGGGGAAACTCTCAATCGTCATGTCGTGCGTGCGCATAGTGTTTAGCATAATCTATTGAATATGGAAACTAATGTGACGCATCAAATGTAAGAGCAGTCTAATACCCTGACGTCACCTGCAGAAGTACATATATTGCTCTATAGTATATGTATTTGTACATGTATGATAACAGTATGTTGTATACTAGTACTACTTGTTGTAGAGTGCATGAAAATCTGTAACTGTGAATACATGTGCGTTTCATTGTTTTTGTATTTCTTTGAAGTAATGTAATAGTATCGAAAAAGATGTTAGTTTTTATCCCCCAAAATCTAAATCAGAGAAAAGTTACTAAAAAAACGTTTTTCTCTGATTGTATATTCCAATTACTATTCGTTGACATATTCGCTCCTGATTTTCGGAGATATCAGAAAAACGCAACCACCTTTTGAAATGAATTTTTCACAGGCTAGTTTTTTTGTATATATCTACATTTATATAGGATTAAAACAATCGAACGGTTTCAAAACCCAACTCCCATGAACTCCACTGAAAGCATCTCAAATATATCCTCATTATTAAATTATTCCTGCACTCTTCCTGTAAATCTTCAACAAACAAGGACTAAGTTAGATATTGTTTAAACAAAAGTTAGCAATTTCAGAATAATCTAGAGAATTGTTAAGTCCAAAACGTAAGGTAAACCCATCGTCAAGCTCTATTCAGAATGCATTTTATTCACTTATATAATTCCTGGTGAGAAGGTACTTCGCCACAATACCATTCACGACAACGTTCCCTAGCTAGCTAGACGACGCTCAAGACCAGTTTATTCTGTGTGCACTAAGAGTTGTTTGTGCGCCTGCGCCCTAATTATTATTAGCTACGTCATCATCAAGCTGACACATGCGCAGTGGTTTGCTACCAGTTTCGGTACAGCGGATGAGAGTTTCCCAATACCTTCTCTTGGAGCGGTTCGTGTGTGAGAGCAAAAAATTGACAAATCAACAAGAGAAGGTCTTTCATTAAGACTAACTATATAGCAGAAAGCTGCTTACCGGCAAGAATATATGTGCTAACTATATAGCAGAAAAACAGGTGTAAGCAAAAAGGGTATTTCATAAATGGTTTAGAAGATTTGACAGCGTGTGCGCATTCGGGGGAAAGATTTGGAAAGAAGATCACATTTGACAACGAAACAGGGGAGGAAATAAAGAGAATAATCTCTTCTGTCTGGATGCTTTGATTCGTCAGCAGTTTGTTTTTTAAATCTAGATTATTCATCTAGAATATTTCAATCATTCAGGTTCGTTTTAGTCATTCTATTTGATTGGTAGATAATCATTTGAATTTCTACTACCTATTTACAATTGATGAAATTGATTGGTTGACTATAGCCTCTTGCTGCTTGCTTTCACAAAATTGAATGATCTTTACGGCCTATTGAACTTGAATGATCTTATTCAACCAGTGAATGCTGAACTGTTCAAATTGAATTACCCCTAGGCTGTTGAATGCTGATGCGACAGATCTTCCATTTTCAAACGAAATTGAATGAATTTTTTGTTAAATCGGCAGGGGAAACCTGCGTAAAATGGAGGCTAGAATTGGGATGAAAATATATAATAGAGCTCTTGCATTGACCTGTCATTGCTGAGGTCAAACAATGAAATGTGAAGTAACTATAAATAGTAAACTTGCGGGTACAACCATGTGTAAAATCTCTTTTTGTGAGCTAGGAGTGTTGGCTCTGAAAAGAGCCAGTTTTGACATTTCGAACAGTATACTCTGCTCGTCTTTAGGAGATTTACTGTTCGAAACGTTGAGGCCAAAACTCTCTTTTCAGAGCCAACCCTCCTCCAAAAAGAGATTTTACACAAGATTGTACCCGCAAGTTTACTGTTCATAGTTACTTCCTATTGTCCACACCATACAAAGCTTCAAATCACTTCAATGGAAATGTGCACGCGTGTGTGCGCTGCGCACAACTCTCAATCAATGATAGGTCTTCAATTACCTCAATGAGGGTGCTGTTTCTGGCTTATGAAGTCATATGCAAGAGGTCTATTCTGTCCTGATCGAAATTGTACCAATTGTTCTTTGAAACCAAATATCTCGTCTTGTTTTCAGTTTGGCTACGAGACCTATGAGATCTCACTTCAGACTTCATTCTTCATCTGGGCGGGGCTGTGCTCAATACTCTGTCTCTTACTACCAAAGAGAGGACATATCTCCTACCCACTGCCCCCTGATGACTACAGGCAGAAAGTGCCTGTTGGTGACATGGAAGGAGTTGATGGTATCTATACTTTCAAATTGGAGGAATCTCATGCAGAAGAAGAGGGACAGTTTTCTCCAATGATAGGTACCTTTAATTTAGTGAAAACAAAGACTCAACATCTATATTATCCCACAAATGGGCTATGACAAGTCAATAATGTGTTTTATTTACCACCCAAGTAAATTATTGTTATTTGATTGGAGGATTGGATTTCACGCGACTTTCATTATTCACACCATTTCATGGTACGTCATTGAGCGTGCATTTTTGGTTTTATACAGCATGCATTTCTGGTACCGTACTATCTTTTTGTACTATTGCACGCTAGACTGCCACAAGCTCACACGTGTCATACACAGCTGTACATAACGTGCACGCTAGACCATAGCATTATGTGGGTGCAGGGGCTGTACACAGCAGGATTACAGGCTCTTGTTTTTACAATTAGAGTGGAAATAGCAGAATGGCCTACATTATATATTCTGAAAATTTTGTTTTTTCTGCTCGAAATTTTTAAGATTTACTTGATGGGTGTTGCATTCATGCATTGGAGAGAATATTTTAATTTGTTGAAAGATGGCTTGTTCCATTCAACTCGGCCTCGCCTCAGTGAATGCGGGTGCATTCCATCTTTCAACTCATGAAAATATTCTCACCATTGCACTCATAAACATTCATTATTTGTATAGTATAACACACCTCTTGCTGGTTCTCTAACCTGGTTGGCAAAAAACTCCATAATATAGGCTAGTGCATGAGGTTTGTGCAACTATGACCTAGATGTGCATCAAGACATCGCCCGCATAATTTGCAGAAAATAATGCCCAAACTGGGCACCATACTCAACATTTTTTACTGGTTACAGCCCCTCTCATAATGTGAACAGTGAACAGCAAGTTAAAAACTAAAACTAGGGAAACTAAAAGAGGTTTTTAAAGGGTCTGTATACGTTTGGTAATGACTCTGAAAATTAATGGCAATAAAAGCTTACTTGGTAAGAAGTACAACAGCTTTTGGATAGTATAATGCATTTTGAGAAACCTTTCACTTCGAAGAAGTGCAGTTATAGAAAAAAATATCACTTTATATCCCCCAAAATTTGAATCTGAGAAGCGTTACTTCTCAAATTGTGTGTTCCAATAGCAAATTATTCTTCCTGCATGGACATAACCGCTCAAGATTAATATCTCAAAAATGCTACCACCTTTTGAAATGAAATTTTTACAGGTTAGCTTTATGGTATATATCTACAACTATGTGAATTGAAACAAACAGTGGGTTCCAATTACCAAACGTATACAATCCCTTTAATTTTTGCTCATGGTTGTCTTGCTCATGAGTCAATTGTTGAATTAAACAGTTCAGCTAAAAAAATAATGATATTTGGGGGTTTTCATATTTGGGTAAGAGGTGTGTTATAAAACACATAAGGAACCCTGCAAATTATAATTCGGTCACTAGGGCCAGATCTTGTGGTCACTCACAGTCTCTCAGGGTGCATATAACGACGTGCACTAGTGACCTCGTAAGGAACAATATCATTTGAGTTTTGCCATACTTCCATTCAACTCATAGAAAGAATAAAGGTCATTTATTTTGTTCAATACAGAAAAGAATAGAGCTAAGCTCAATAATGATGTGGCCATTGAGGACAACACATCATCAAAGAGTGAGCATCCAGAAATGGAGGACACTAAATCACAGGTGCCACACACACAAACAGAGGACACTACATCACATATGTCACACACAGTAACAGAGGACACCACATCATCACAAGAACCACACCCAGCAACAGATGACGCTGCATCATCACAAGAGCCACACCCAGCAACAGATGACTCTGCCTCATCACAAGAGCCACACCCAGCAACGGAGGATGCCACATCACCACAGATGCCGCACCAAGCAATGGATGACTCCACCTCATCACCAGAGCCACACCTAGCAACAGAGGATGGCACATCACCACAGATGCCACACCCAGCAATGGATAACACTGCATCATCACAAGAGCCGCACCCAGCAATGGAGGATGCCACATCATCACAAAAAGAGTCACACCCAGCAACAGATGACACCAAATCATCAGAGAAGCCACACCCTTCAACATCAGATAAGCCACACCCATCAATCGAATACACTAAAGCACCCATGTCCCATGGGGCAAATAGTGTACATGTGGCATCCCCAGCCATGACAGGCACCTCGACAGCACACAGGACACAACCAGCCACAGAGAGCAAACTCACTGAGAACACATCCATTAATGGAGACAGTTCTGAAGAAAGGAACTCTAAATCACCACAGGACAGGGATCTCTCCATTACAGAAGATGCTTATGCACAAAGCGTGACTGAAGCCGTGAAGAGGTTACGCTACCCATCTCTCAGATCCTGTTTTTTGCCTGCACACTTTTTTCCTGCTCATCTGGTTCTCGTTGCTTCAACTCAACATGTTTTTCTTTCTTGGGACTCTCAACCCAGACTTGGTGCAACTGACAAACAATTATCAGGCTTTGGGTAAGTATGGGTTAATAATAGTAACAATAATAATATTAATAGTGGCTTGTTATATAGCGCTCAAATCCATCACTCAGTGACGCTCATGGTGCTCCAACATTATCACCCCGATCACTGGGCAATTTATTTCATTCCTTAAACCATCTCAGCTCCCTTGGGAGTATACAGCCTGTGCTGCCAAATATGTAGTGCACCAAGCTAAATCAATCAAGATAGTAGTAGACACCTCAAAGGGTTCTTCCCTTTGATTGGTGTAAACCAAGGCACTATACATGCAGTAAACAATGTACTATAACTGTGGCAAGCGAACGTAGTATACTTATAGCAACCAGTGTATTATACCTATAGCAACAGCAGCTTCTTGATACCAAGACGTCTAGGCACACTTTGGGGTGTTAAAACAAGTATTGACTGCTTTTATTTGTGCTATGGTTAAAACTACAATCCTACACAGACATATTTAAACATAAAAATGATCTGGTATAAAAATTATCTACGTTTTGTTTAACTGTTCAACTCCAAAGTTTATTATACAACAAAGTCATGAGATGAATGAAACCCCTTTTTAGTAGCGTTGACCCTAATTCTGTCTAGGTGGGATCGTTCCAAATATCTTTGATGCATCACAACACACATAGAAAAGAAAACAATACAAACTGCGCTAGAACATTATTTCTTTAACAACTAAAATGTATAGGAAAAAAATCGTTCAGTGGAAATAGCCGATTAAAAAAGAAAAGGAAAAGAAAAACAGGTTCCTTGCAACCCCTTATTTAATTTATATCAGAGGAACCCCAAAGAAAGGAACCCCAACCCCGGCGCCAGTAGATGATTTCTAAGTAATTGAGTAAAATAATAATGCTAAAAACAATGGTTTATTTTACTTCAGAAGGGATCACATCTAACAGCCTTGGAAAACGATAAAAAAGAGAGTGATGAGAAGCATTTGTTCTCGCTCATTTGTTATATAAGCAATTTCACCCCAAACTGGCACGGAAATGGACCATGTTATTTAACAATGAAAGTCCCAACTTTATATATCGGACTGGATAACATTGTTCTTTGTCAGAAATATTTAAAGCCCTTCTAGGAATACCTAGACAAAAACAGAAAACGCATCTGAACTCTTTCCAAAGTGTCTTGTTGGTTGGACATGGCCAAGCACCAAACAGATGATGCATGCTCATGTAATGGCCTACTTAAAAGCAGTTTATCTGAAATTAACTGTTTTAATTGTTTTTTGTGTTGCAGTATGCTCGCCATCTCCAAAGAGATCTACCCATCAGGCCTATAGTAAAGGAGCTGCACTTTCCAGAAAGGTAAATTGGAGCTTGGAGTTTGGAGTTTGGAGTTTGGAGTTTGAAGATTGGACTTTGCCGTTTCCAGTTTATAGTTTCCAGTTTGTAGTTTCCAGTTTGTAGTTTCCAGTTTGTAGTTTCCAGTTTGTAGTTTCCAGTTTGTAGTTTCCAGTTTGTAGTTTCCAGTTTGTAGTTTCCAGTTTGCAGTTTGCAGTTTGCAGTTTCCAGTTTGTAGTTTCCAGTTTGTAGTTTCCAGTTTGCAGTTTCCAGTTTGCAGTTTCCAGTTTGTAGTTTCCAGTTTGTAGTTTCCAGTGTGTAGTTTCCAGTTTGTAGTTTCCAGTTTGTAGTTTCCAGTTTGTAGTTTCCAGTTTGTAGTTTCCAGTTTGTAGTTTCCAGTTTGTAGTTTTCAGTTTGTAGTTTCCAGTTTGTAGTTTCCAGCTTGTAGTTTCCAGTTTGTAGTTGCCAGTTTGTAGTTTCCAGTTTGCAGTTTCCAGTTTGCAGTTTCCAGTTTGTAGTTTCCAGTTTGTAGTTTCCAGTTTGTAGTTTCCAGTTTGTAGTTTCCAGTTTGTAGTTCCAGTTTGTAGTTTCCAGTTTGTAGTATCCAGCTTGTAGTTTCCAGTTTGTAGTTTTCAGTTTGTAGTTTCCAGTTTGTAGTTTCCAGCTTGTAGTTCCAGTTCTTAGTTTCAAGTTTGTAGTTTCCAGTTTGTAGTTTCCAGTTTGTAGTTTTCAGTTTGTAGTTTCCAGTTTGTAGTTTCCAGTTTGTAGTATCCAGCTTGTAGTATCCAGTTTGTAGTTTCCAGTTTGTAGTTTTCAGTTTGTAGTTTCCAGTTGTAGTTTCCAGTTTGTAGTTGCCAGTTTGTAGTTTCCAGTTTGTAGTATCCAGTTTGTAGTTCCAGTTTGTAGTTTCCAGTTTGTAGTTTCCAGTTTGTAGTTTTCAGTTTGTAGTTTCAAGTTTGTAGTTTCCAGTTTGTAGTTTCCAGTTTGTAGTTTCCAGTTTGTAGTTTCCAGTTTGTAGTATCCAGTTTGTAGTTTCCAGTTTGTAGTATCCAGCTTGTAGTATCCAGCTTGTAGTATCCAGCTTGTAGTATCCAGCTTGTAGTTTCCAGATTTTAGTATCCAGCTTGTAGTTTTCAGTTTGTAGTTTCCAGTTTGTAGTTTCCAGTTTGTAGTTTTCAGTTTGTAGTTTCCAGTTTGTAGTTTCCAGTTTGTAGTTTCCAGTTTGTAGTTTCCAGTTTGTAGTTTCCAGTTTGTAGTATCCAGTTTGTAGTTTCCAGTTTGTAGTATCCAGCTTGTAGTTTTCAGTTTGTAGTTTCCAGTTTGTAGTTTCCAGTTTGTAGTTTTCAGTTTGTAGTTTCCAGTTTGTAGTTTCCAGTTTGTAGTTTTCAGTTTGTAGTTTCCAGTTTGTAGTTGTCAGTTTGTAGTTTCCAGTTTGTAGTTTCCAGTTTGTAGTTTCCAGCTTGTAGTTTCCAGCTTGTAGTATCCAGTTTGTAGTTTCCAGTTTGTAGTTTTCAGTTTGTAGTTTCCAGTTTGTAGTTTCCAGTTTGTAGTTTCCAGTTTGTAGTTTTCAGTTTGTAGTTTCCAGTTTGTAGTATCCAGCTTGTAGTATCCAGCTTGTAGTATCCAGCTTGTAGTTTCCAGATTTTAGTATCCAGCTTGTAGTTTTCAGTTTGTAGTTTCCAGTTTGTAGTTTCCAGTTTATAGTTTTCAGTTTGTAGTTTCCAGTTTGTAGTTTCCAGTTTGTAGTTTCCAGTTTGTAGTTTCCAGTTTGTAGTTTCCAGTTTGTAGTTTCCAGTTTGTAGTTTCCAGTTTGTAGTATCCAGTTTGTAGTTTCCAGTTTGTAGTATCCAGCTTGTAGTTTTCAGTTTGTAGTTTCCAGTTCGTAGTTTTTAGTTTGTAGTTTCCAGCTTGTAGTTTCCAGTCTGTAGTTTCCAGTTTGTAGTTTCCAGCTTGTAGTATCCAGTTTGTAGTATCCAGTTTGTAGTTTCCAGTTTGTAGTATCCAGCTTGTAGTTTTCAGTTTGTAGTTTCCAGTTTGTAGTTTCCAGTTTGTAGTTTCCAGTTTGTAGTTTTCAGTTTGTAGTTTCCAGATTGTAGTTTCCAGTTTGTAGTTTCCAGTTTGTAGTTTTCAGTTTGTAGTTTACAGTTTGTAGTTTCTAGTTTGTAGTTTCCAGTTTGTAGTTTCCAGTTTGTAGTTTTCAGTTTGTAGTTTCCAGTTTGTAGTTTCCAGTTTGTAGTTTCCAGTTTGTAGTTTCCAGTTTGTAGTATCCAGTTTGTAGTTTCCAGTTTGTAGTATCCAGCTTGTAGTTTTCAGTTTGTAGTTTCCAGTTTGTAGTTTCCAGTTTGTAGTTTTCAGTTTGTAGTTTCCAGTTTGTAGTTTCCAGTTTGTAGTTTTCAGTTTGTAGTTTCCAGTTTGTAGTTGTCAGTTTGTAGTTTCCAGTTTGTAGTTTCCAGTTTGTAGTTTCCAGCTTGTAGTTTCCAGCTTGTAGTATCCAGTTTGTAGTTTCCAGTTTGTAGTTTTCAGTTTGTAGTTTCCAGTTTGTAGTTTCCAGTTTGTAGTTTACAGTTTGTAGTTTCCAGTTTGTAGTTTCCAGTTTGTAGTATCCAGCTTGTAGTATCCAGCTTGTAGTATCCAGCTTGTAGTTTCCAGATTTTAGTATCCAGCTTGTAGTTTTCAGTTTGTAGTTTCCAGTTTGTAGTTTCCAGTTTATAGTTTTCAGTTTGTAGTTTCCAGTTTGTAGTTTCCAGTTTGTAGTTTCCAGTTTGTAGTTTCCAGTTTGTAGTTTCCAGTTTGTAGTTTCCAGTTTGTAGTTTCCAGTTTGTAGTATCCAGTTTGTAGTTTCCAGTTTGTAGTATCCAGCTTGTAGTTTTCAGTTTGTAGTTTCCAGTTCGTAGTTTTTAGTTTGTAGTTTCCAGCTTGTAGTTTCCAGTCTGTAGTTTCCAGTTTGTAGTTTCCAGCTTGTAGTATCCAGTTTGTAGTATCCAGTTTGTAGTTTCCAGTTTGTAGTATCCAGCTTGTAGTTTTCAGTTTGTAGTTTCCAGTTTGTAGTTTCCAGTTTGTAGTTTCCAGTTTGTAGTTTTCAGTTTGTAGTTTCCAGATTGTAGTTTCCAGTTTGTAGTTTCCAGTTTGTAGTTTTCAGTTTGTAGTTTACAGTTTGTAGTTTCTAGTTTGTAGTTTCCAGTTTGTAGTTTCCAGTTTGTAGTTTCCAGTTTGTAGATTCCAGTTTGTAGTTTCCAGTTTGTAGTATCCAGTTTATAGTTTCCAGATTGTAGTATCCAGCTTGTAGATTCCAGTTTGTAGTATCCAGTTTGTAGTTTCCAGTGTGTAGTATCCAGCTTGTAGTGTTCAGTTTGTAGTTTCCAGTTCGTAGTTTTTAGTTTGTAGTTTCCAGTTTGTAGTTTCCAGTTTGTAGTTTCCAGTTTGTAGTTTCCAGATTGTAGTTTCCTGTTTGTAGTTTGCAGTTTGTAGTTTTCAGTTTGTAGTTTACAGTTTGTAGTTTCCAGTTTGTAGTTTCCAGTTTGTAGTTTCCAGTTTGTAGTTTCCAGTTTGTAGTTTCCAGTTTGTAGTTCCAGTTTGTAGTTTCCAGTTTGTAGTTTCCAGTTTGTAGTTTCCAGTTTGTGGTTTCCAGTTTGTAGTTCCAGCTTGTAGTATCCAGCTTGTAGTATCCAGCTTGTAGTTTCCAGATTGTAGTTTCCAGTTCGTAGTTTTTAGTTTGTAGTTTCCAGTTTGTAGTTTCCAGTTTGTAGTTTCCAGTTTGTAGTTTCCAGATTGTAGTTTCCAGTTTGTAGTTTTCAGTTCGTAGTTTCCAGTTTGTAGTTTCCAGCTTGTAGTTTCCAGTTTGTAGTTTCAAGTTTGTAGTTTCCAGTTTGTAGTTTCCAGTATGTAGTTTTCAGTTTGTAGTTTCCAGCTTGTAGTATCCAGCTTGTAGTTTCCAGATTTTAGTATCCAGCTTGTAGTTTTCAGTTTGTAGTTTCCAGTTTGTAGTTTTCAGTATGTAGTTTCCAGTTTGTAGTTTCCAGTTTGTAGTTTCCAGTTTGTAGTATCCAGCTTGTAGTTTTCAGTTTGTAGTTTCCAGTTTGTAGTTTTCAGTTTGTAGTTTCCAGTTTGTAGTTTCCAGTTTGTAGTTTCCAGTTTGTAGTTTCCAGTTTGTAGTTTCCAGTTTGTAGTTCCAGTTTGTAGTTTCCAGTTTGTAGTTTCCAGTTTGTAGTTTCCAGTTTGTAGTTGCCAGTTTGTAGTTCTAGTTTGTAGTTTCCAGTTTGTAGTTTCCAGCTTGTAGTTTCCAGCTTGTAGTTTCTAGATTGTAGTTTCCAGTCTGTAGTTTCCAGTTTGTAGTTTCCAGTTTGTAGTTTCCAGTTTGTAGTTGCCAGTTTGTAGTTTCCAGTTTGTAGTTTCTAGATTGTAGTTTCCAGTCTGTAGTTTCCAGTTTGTAGTTTCCAGTTTGTAGTTGCCAGTTTGCAGTTTCCAGTTTGTAGTTTCTAGATTGTAGTTTCCAGTCTGTAGTTTCCAGTTTGTAGTTTCCAGTTTGTAGTTTCCAGTTTGTAGTTTCCAGTTTGTAGTTTCCAGTTTGTAGTTTCCAGTTTGTAGTATCCAGTTTGTAGTTCCAGTTTGTAGTTTCCAGTTTGTAGTTTTCAGTCTGTAGTTTCCAGTCTGTAGTTTCCAGTTTGTAGTTTCCAGCTTGTAGTTTCCAGTTTGTAGTTTCCAGTTTGTAGTTTCCAGTTTGTAGTTTCCAGTTTGTAGTTTCCAGTTTGTAGTTTCCAGTTTGTAGTTTCCAGCTTGTAGTTTCCAGCTTGCAGTTACCAGTTTGCAGTTACCAGTTTGTAGTTACCAGTTTGTAGTTTCCAGTTTGTAGTTTCCAGTTTGTAGTTTCCAGTTTGTAGTTTGCAGTTTGCAGTTTCCAGTTTGTAGTTTCCAGTTTGTAGTTTTCAGTTTGTAGTTTCCAGATTGTAGTTTCCAGTTTGTAGTTTTCAGTTCGTAGTTTCCAGTTTGTAGTTTCCAGATTGTAGTTTCCAGTTTGTAGTTTCAAGTTTGTAGTTTCCAGTTTGTAGTTTCCAGTATGTAGTTTTCAGTTTGTAGTTTCCAGCTTGTAGTATCCAGCTTGTAGTTTCCAGATTTTAGTATCCAGCTTGTAGTTTTCAGTTTGTAGTTTCCAGTTTGTAGTTTCCAGTTTGTAGTTCCAGTTTGTAGTTTCCAGTTTGTAGTTTCCAGTTTGTAGTTTCCAGTTTGTAGTTTCCAGTTTGTAGTTCCAGTTTGTAGTTTCCAGTTTGTAGTTTCCAGTTTGTAGTTTCCAGTTTGTAGTTTCCAGTTTGTAGTTTCCAGCTTGTAGTTTCCAGTTTGTAGTTTCCAGGTTGTAGTTTCCAGTTTGTAGTATCCAGCTTGTAGTTTTCAGTTTGTAGTTTCCAGTTTGTAGTTTCCAGTTTGTAGTTTCCAGTTTGTAGTATCCAGCTTGTAGTTTTCAGCTTGTAGTTTCCAGTTTGTAGTTTCCAGCTTGTAGTTTCCAGCTTGCAGTTACCAGTTTGTAGTTACCAGTTTGTAGTTACCAGTTTGTAGTTTCCAGTTTGTAGTTTCCAGTTTGTAGTTTCCAGTTTGTAGTTTGCAGTTTGCAGTTTCCAGTTTGTAGTTTCCAGTTTGTAGTTTTCAGTTTGTAGTTTCCAGTTTGTAGTTTCCAGTTTGTAGTTTCCAGTTTGTAGTTGCCAGTTTGTAGTTTCCAGCTTGTAGTTTCCAGCTTGTAGTTTCAAGTTTGTAGTTTCCAGTTTGTAGTTTCCAGTTTGTAGTTTCCAGCTCGTAGTTTCCAGCTTGTAGTTTCCAGCTTGTAGTTTCCAGCTTGTAGTTTCCAGCTTGTAGTTTCCAGCTTGTAGTTTCCAGCTTGTAGTTTCCAGCTTGTAGTTTCCAGCTTGTAGTTTCAAGTTTGTAGTTTCAAGTTTGCAGTTTGGAAATCGTGCAATTCCTAGCCTGTAAGATCTTCTTCTTTGTAGAGTGTAAGATCTTCTCTTGAAGCTGTTGATATTTTCATTATTAAATCACTTTTTACATCTGTGGGATTTTGTTTGATTTCTTTATTGCATCTGAGGCTCACCATCTCCAAAGAGCCAGGAGATCTACCCGTCAACAAGAAGATGTCCTGACTGGCCTACAGTAAAGGAGCTGCACTCTCCAGCAAGGTAAATTTCTACATAAAGAAATAATAAAAGTTAGCTTTTGGTTACTAAAATTGTGTAGCCCTTTGCTAGATGAGTTTCCTTCTGGGGAGTGATAAGAAAGCTCATACCAGCACCAATCGTCAAGAGAACTGTTTGCGGCATTTGACATGCCCCTTTAAATTTTTGTTGCTTATTTTGATTGCAACAGTCATAAGAATCCTGATATGCACGAGTTCCTCACAACTTTCTTTCGCCGCTTTAAGTTTGTTTTATTCAGTTTTGCTTGAAGTTTACACAAAATTCGCAGGTAAAGCAATATTTCTTTAACTGACTGTTTTAATCGTTTGTTTGTGTTGCATCTGAGGCTCACCATCTAGAAAGAGACCTACCAGTCAACAAGTAGATGTCTTGACTGGCCTATAGTAAAGGAGATGCACCCTCCAGCCAGGTAAATCCCTAAAAAAGAAATAAGAAAAGTTAGCTTTTGGTTATTTAAATTGTCCATGCCACTTACTTGATTAGTTTAATTCTTGGGACTCGGTGATAAGAAAGCCCATACCAGCACCAATCGTCAAGAAAACTGTTTGCGACATTTGACAACCCCCTCAAATTTGTGCTGCTTATCTTTATTGCAACAATATAAACAATCCTGAAACGCACGATTTTCTCAGAACTTCTTTCGCTATTTTTAGTTTCTGTATTCATTTTCAATTGAATTAAAAAAGCTGCACTCGCCAGCAATTTTAATTCCTAAAAAAGAAATAACAAAAGATAGCTTTTGGTTATTAACATTTTCCATGCCACTTACTTGAAAAGGTCGAGGTCTAGGTCTTGGTGGTGAGTTATAACTAAATGGTTTCCGGACTGAGTTACAATAGACGTTTGCACTTGTAACTTGGGTGGAGGGTTGCTCTTAGAGAAAGGAAAGTTGGGATTTTTGGGGGGGTGAATAAGGTCAAAGGTCCAGGTCTTGGTGGTGAGTCATAGCTATCTGGTTTTCAGACCTTCAAATGAGTTAGAGGTAAATTTTGGACTTGTAATTTAAGTGGGGGGTTGCTCTTAGAGAAAGGAAAGTTGGGATTTTTTGTGGTTGAAAAGGTCAAAGGTGATGAGTTCAATTTCACAGGTTAAATGTGAAGGTCACAATGCTCGGGTATACGAACATGGTTTGGTGATATTTTGCGGTAGCTACAATATAAGGGCTGAGGGGGTATCAACAGCATCGCTGTTATTTTTGAGTGATTGACATTCACTAATAGTTTGGAGACTTTCAGATCATAACATAAGCGACGCAGGCTGATGGAACTACATTTAAAGTGTCCTTTTGTGTGGTGATGATAACAAGTCCGATCTGTTCTGTGAGGTCTGCATCACTAGGCCACAATACTCCACCAATTATCTTAGAACAGGACAAGAATCGAATGCATAGTCAGATTATGGGTCAGGCTCAATCCAGATTGGATATCCAGCAGAGGCAAACAATTTTCAAATCAGGGAGCAGTTTGTACATGTAGGGTAAACTTTCCTCTGTTGGAGTTTAGTGACCAAATGTAAAAATACTTGATTTGGTCGGACGTGGTCACTGACCTCTGACCTCTGGCCAGTCCCTCCCACTACTATTTTGTGGGCAATTGCCCACAAAATAGTCACAGACAGTGTTCATGTTTTGTTTGATCAACCATATACAATGTACATGAAATAACAAACCTGTAAAAAGTTGGGCTTAATCTGTTGTGTGAGTCAGGAGGAGATAGTGAAAAACCATGCACAATTTTCAGCATCTAAACACATTGTCCTTAACACATTGTCCCGAATTTTATTTCATTTCAGACTGGTGTTTGGAGTTTGGAGTTTGACGGCGGAGTATGACGGCTGGAGTTTGGCGACTGTAACTTGGTGGCTGGAGTTTGGTGGCTGGAGTTTGGCGGCTGGAGTTGGGCTGCTGGAGTTTGGCGGCTGGAGTTTGACGGCTGGAGTGAGAAGTCATCGAACACTGCATCGACGATGTCAGAACATGGATGAGTCAGAACTTTCTCAAGCTAAATGATGCAAAACTGAATTCAGGATTCTAGGTTCCAAACAGCAAATTAGGAAAGTCAATATTGAACGTATTAGAGTTGGTGATGCTCACATTGAGCCTTCCACTAATGTTCGTAATTTAGGTGTGATGTTTGACTCAGCTATGACAATGGAAAGCCAGGTGACAGCAATATCTAAGGCTGTTTTTATGTCAATTAGGAATATTGGCAGAATACGGGATCACCTCACAAGGGATGCTGCGGAAACCATTGTCCATGCTTTTATAACATCCAAGATAGGTTCATGCAACTCGCTTTTATATGGAATTAACAGCATACACCTCTCTCGTCTTCAACGGCTACAGAATACCGCGGCAAGGATGATCACGTACACCAAGAAAACAGACCACATCACACCCGTGTTTGCCGACTTGCACTGGCTCCCGCTCCAACAAGGAGTTAAATGTAAACTGTGCCTCATTATTTTCAAGATTTTACAAGGTGATGCCCCAGCATATTTAAGTGATCTTGTGCGATTATATGCCCCAGGGCATCGTGGCTTACGGTCTGCACAACAAAAACTCCTTCAGGAAAAAATGGCGAATCATCAATGGGGAGAGAGAAGTTGTCAGATTGCAGCACCAAGGTTTTGGAACTCCCTACCTGAAACTGTGAAACTTTCAAATTCACTTGGCATATTCAAGAACAGTTTAAAATCCTATCTGTATAAAGAAGCATTTGGTTAACTCTATTTTCTACTTATGTAATGTTACTTTCTCTTTTATGTTGATTGTAGTAGCAGAAAAGGAATGCAAAGAAAAACAATCGACCCCCAAACAATTGCGACAAAAAAAGATACGATGTTAAACAAAAAAAATAGGATTAAAAAAAAGAAACGCAACAATTTTTTTTTTTTTTAAGTTTTTAAAAATCTGACAAAAGGTGGCACATATGGAACACCATAGGCCTGTCGCTGGCTGAAGTGAGTGAAGCTGTACTTAGGGTCAAAGTTGAACCTCCTTGGCGAAAAAAAATGTGGCGCAACAAAAAAAATGCGGGGGGGGGGGGGAGAAAAGCGACAGAAATAAAAATGCGACCAAAAAAATGAGATGGGGGGGGGGAAATGCAACAGGAAAAAAAATTGACAGAAAAAGAAATGTGACGGTAACAAAAAAATAGAATAAAGGTGAACACCATAGTCACCTATCCTGGGGTGGTGTACCTTAAAAATTAGCTGACAAAGGAAGTCCTCCTTGTTTTCTGTTCAAACTTCCAACTTGACCCAAAAAGTCAGTGATAAGGTCACGGCTCATGACTAGCAGTCCATAAGGGACACTTAGCTTTTCCACTTGACCCACAGAATAATTGGTCTTAAGGAAGAAGGTTGTGGGGAAAAAACCCCTTAAAACGGTTACACCCCTATGTTTCGACACCCCTATGTTCTGACAACCCTAGTGTATTTTCCTAACCCTAACCCTAACCCTAACCCTAACCCTAACGCTAACGCTAACCCTAACCCTAACGCTAACACTAACACTAACGCTAACCCAAACCCTAACGCTAACCCTAACCCTAACGCTAACGCTAACCCTAACCCTAACCCTAACCCTAACCCTAACCCTAACCCTAACCCTAACCCTAACGCTAACGCTAATGCTAACCCTAACGCTAACCCTAACCCTACTTAAATCATGAGTGGGTTGTCGGAACATAGGGGTGTCGGAATATAGAGCAGTCACCCTTAAAACAATGGGTTTACAAAGGTATTGTTGTAATTCGCTTGTCATCAGATTACCTCCACTAAGAATTATAATTTTACTAAGTATTTATGTTACTTTTCTGGGGAACATATGGACATATCCATCAACTTTGGTCAGCAGTTTTGTGAGCTTTCAATGTGGGAACCTTTGATGAGGAATTCGGGTGAGGTTCTGCAATGGCTTTTAAATCTAGAAGACAAAGATTTAGTAATTCTATAAAATATATTTCCTGACATTACTGTAGGGAACCCAAGTGCGCCCTCAGTGTTCAAGTAACTGATCCAACATTGTGATTAGCATAATTTACAAAAAAAGTTGTTTGGGGTCGCGACCTTTGGGCTCACTCTCTTTTTCATTTTAGCTTTGAGCAAGAGAGAGCTCATTTATTTTTTGTTAAGGTATTTCTTTCTATATAAGCTCATAGAGTTATCTGTAGGTATTGTTCTGTATCAAATCATCATTTTACTCCAGAAATATTGTAATTTTTAGGGCTGATTGAATCATTGTAAACTTGTGTGCGGCCATCCTCGTGTTGTGTTGACCTTTAATATAAGTTACTGTGCTGTGCATTGTGTATACAATTATATTGTGTATTGTGTTATATAGTATTGGAGGATTAAAATCAGTACAGGAGATTATTTTATATTTTTGATGTCATATGGATTCTGCTTATGGTGTATTCTGGTGAATGCTTGTCCTTTTTAAATAGAGGACCGGCCTCCTTCCCATGTATCTACATTACCAAGAGGGGCTCAGAGAGGTATAAGCAGGGGCGTCAATCCGTCTTGAAATGTGGGGGGGGGGGGCATCAGGATTATTTACGGCGTGGGGTCCAGGGGCCCACTCAAGGGCCCCTGGTGGGGTCCAGGGGCGAAGCCCTTGCGCGGGGGTTCAGGGGACGGAGCCCCCTTAAGCTGTTTGGTTTTAGCATGTTTTAACGACCTAGAAAAGCTCTCCTTGCTATAATTATTTACATATAAAACTTGGACTTGGTTCAGAGAGAGATAGAACAAGTGACACCAATAAAAGACCAACATATATGATATAGGCCTATCATTCTTATGGGCAATTCCACTGTGACTCGTGCTACACTTTAAGGTGTCATTTTACATACTTTATGCTCCAGATATTAACAAGTTGGTTGGAATCTTAATTTTTTATTTTAACAACCAACACTCAAGGCTAGATTCTCATAGTATTTTGACAATATTTTTTGTTTTACTTTTGTATGCATGGGACAGCGGCGAACATCGTGCTACACGCAGAGGACATGCACAAAAACCCACCTCATTTTCATTTTGATGGTGTCCTATTTAGAACAAAAAACAATAAACTATAAACATGGATTGTAAAATTAACAATTTTGCTTCGGTTCAGGAAACTTGTAAAGTCCATGGTTGTTTATGATAGGTTCTTTCACTTTTGTCATTTGATTTTCAGATAAAAAAAATTATAATCCGTTTTTTTAAGGCCACTTCAAGTAACATACATTTCCAGCTTTGTGCGTAACAATACAGTAAGTGATGAAAAGAAAAATGAAGGATGTTGATTAAAATTTGATGAATATTTCTTTTATGTCATCCTACTTCAAAGATATAAAATGTATAAAATTTTAAGTACAACTGCCTAATGGCACTGAACACGTTTGGAAAAAATGTCAAAGACCAGTGTTCTCACTTCGTGTATACCAACATATGCATAAAATAACAGCCTGTGAAAATTTGGGCTCAATTGATCATCGAAGTTGCAAGAAAATGATGAAAGAAAAAACACCCTTGTTGTACAAATTTGTGTGCTTTCAGATAGGAAGAAAAACGTCTTGCAAAAACTGTCCAACGAAATTGTTTACAAAGCCCTTAGCCAGAGATTTTGTCTTACCAAAGGCCCAAGAAAAATGGGTTCAGATTTGAAATCTTCCAAAAGATTTCAACTGGACTGAAGTTTGGGGTAAAATTCATAAAAACTTCCTTTTAGATGCTATGGATAAAGATATGATTTTTTGACTTTATCACAGAATATTTCCAACTTGGGACAAACTTTTTCGTATGAAAATCACAGAAAAAGTCGAGTGTTCACTCTGTGATTCTGACGCACAAACTTTTGAGCATTTGTTTATATAATGCAAGACTACTGGTTGTATGTTGACCACTTATTGGTTGTCGCTTTTGTTGTCTTATACGGATTGCACACGAATTCTCAACACAAATCAGGGCGGATCCAGGATTTTCCAAACGGGGGGGGGGGGCGTGAAAATGTACCAAGCAGCAAAAGGTGAATGCAATTTGTGGCGCCTGAGAACGCGTAACGCGAAGCCCTAAATGCATGGGTTCTGGGGCCCGCTTAAATGCTCCGAAACAGTTTTAGATTTTAGATGCCTCTGTGGTGCGATCTCATGCAATATCTGACCACTTTAACCAATTTTGTTTTAGCAAGATTATTATTTAAACATCATTTTCAAGTTGGGAGTCATTGAATCGGCCATCCTGAGTTATAAAATCAAAATCAATCTACAATTAATATTTATTCAGGGACAAAAAAAAAGTGTTGGGTGAGGAGGATCCTTCCTCCATGGTGAGACAAACGATATGATAGTGCAATTTTCAATATAATTAACAAAAAAACAGAAAAAGACACACTTTCCGTAACATCGATGATGGGGTCCAGGGGCGAAGCCCCGGAAGCTCTGAGCTTTTGGCCTTTTGAGGGGTGAAAAATCAAGCCTCTGTACATACAGCTTATCAGAGAAATAGACACACTTTTACAGCACTTCTGATCCATTTTACTCTTCTAAATTTACTTGGAAATTTTCCTGCAACATCGATGGTGGTCTAGGAGTGAAGCCCCGGTGGGGGTCCAGGGGGCGAAGCCCCCGGAAGCCCTTAGCTTTTGGCCTTTTGAGGGGTGAAAAATGAAGCCCCTGTGTGCCTAAAACAGAGAAATAGACACACTTTTTGAGCACTTTTGATCCATATCAATCTTCTAATTTTACTCAAAGAAAATTGTAATACCACAAATCTCACGTTTGGATCTGGTCGCTGCATTATCTGGTTTCATGCATATTCATTAAAAACATAGATCGTTTCTCAAATTCAAGCTTATACTGTCGTAGTTTACAAATGTCTTTATTATGAATGCAAATGACAGAATGCTCTTTATTATGTTCTAAATGAAGTCGTTGACTTTTCTCACCAAACTTATTTTTTTTGTCCCTTTAGTTCGGGCGGTTCAGTGAGTCGATCGATTTCGGGCTCTACGTAGACAGCGCGTCACCGGAAGTAAACATACATAATATCACGCTCTTTCGGCGGCTGTTTTGTGCGACCCGCTAGCATGTGTGAAACCATGGAGCAATAAACTAGTTTATTGCCATGGTAATAATAATAGTAATAATAATAATAATAAAAATTTATATAGCGCCAAATTCATCGAAAACAATGCTCCATGGCGCTTACAGAGTAACATTTAAAAAACAAAAACCCTAAAGATAAACACAAAGTCATTATCAGAATTAACAACAAGGTATAACAAAAGTTTTTTTAAAAAAATGGTAAAACCAAGGATACGAGGTGTTTCCAACTCGCGGGCGGTTTCGGGTGGTCCAGTGAGTAATAAAGCGTTAGCTTTACTACAGACAGCGCGTTACCGTAAGTCATACAGTAGATGACGACACATTAAATTGCCCCTATATGAGACATGAGTTAAAACAAAACTGGGGGAACATTTGATATGGTGTCCCCCACCCTTCAAAAAGTGGGGGGGGGGCGTGTCCCCCAGTCCCCCCAGGATTGACGCCCCTGGGTATAAGGGGAAACGAAACAAATAGATGGACATCGATAGTTTAGGAGTTTGAGTAGGACATGCTAGAGGCCAACAAAAAATAAATAAAGGTACATGTTTATTGTACTGTTTTTTATAAAAAATAAACATGGTCAAAATCTCTTTTTGTTGTGGTGAATCTGAAAAGTTGGTTTTCTTGGCATAGCCATGTTCATCATCTACGCCTTGCGCCCTGGGTCCACCGAGGGAACCGGCCATCTGCCCCGCCCTTGAAGAATCCGTCGACGCTTACCGTCATTTTTGGTGTCTGCATTAATCAGACTGGCCCCCGCTTTCTTTACGAACCGGTTTACATTATGGTGATCTTTCACGTTTGAGTTTATATGAAGCTGATATGATAACGCTTATTAAAAGGAATGGTCATCATAAAGAAACCAAGAGGGACTGAGAGAGGTATAAGGGGTAGTCTTGGTCCAAGACGGTCACTATCTCATACTCGTGATACGAACCCGACAGAATTTTTGTCAGAAAACTTTTTCAACACTTTCAATAAACACTATTGCACCGTCACTATCATAAAAGTGGTCTTCATGTATGGTAGAGACTAAACACGGAAATTCCTAAAAACCATCGTAAAAACCATGGTAAAACAAAACGTCAATAAACGTCTGGCACCCTACCCCTCCTACAAGCTCACGGCTAGACCGGCAAGTTGGGGAGTTCATGCTCCCGGGGTTTGTCTCTCTGGCCCCACGAGACACGGCACCGGCTGTAGGCCTACGGGATATGTCCAAAGTTTATAACGTTCCGCATAGCTCCCACGCTGGTGCGCCGTAAACACGCTTCCGTTGCACGGACTCTCTGAATGCAAATCTTACGTTCGATTTTTCACCATTATTTACAACTTGTATCCATAATCTGAATACATAGTCTTTTTTGTCAAATACTCATGAATAATTGTTAAAAAAAAACAACCAATTGGTTCAGTCATTTACTTTTATACGGCTGGAAGTAAAACTATCTCCGAAGATCACGAGGGTTATCCCATGGTTATCCGAACCCAAAAAGTGGTTCGGATAACCCACGTGACCTTCGTTTTTTGAAAAATGCGTAAAAACGGCCAAATTCTTTTCTCAACTGTTCTTCTCCATTCCTTTAGAGTCGTGTTTAGACCTTTAGAGTCATGTTTTAGTGTATTTTGTAGCCTAAATAGCCCAACGAAGCCGGTGTGTCCCTTTAATGAAGGGTACAAACTGTCTTGAAAAGGTATTGACCAAACAGCCTACATAGCAATTGTGCGTCTGTATAATGAAGGGTACAAACTGTTTTGAAAAGGTATTGACCCAAAACATAGCAATTGTGCGTCTGTACTGTGGTTAATTAACCACTAATTAGTAGACCAAACTGGCCAACTCAAAAATAGTTAGTAGTCGTCACTGAGATTCTGGGCTAAACAATTTTGTTTTTACTCATAATGAAGGGTACAGCTTCTTTTAAAAGGGGTCGTACACGTTTGATAATTGGAACAATTGTTTGTTTCAAACCTATATAGTTGTAGATATATACCATAAAACTAACCTGTGAAAAATTCATTTCAAAAGGTGAAGGTGGTAGCGTTTTTTAGATATTGCCGAAAATCCGGAGCGGTTATACCACACAGGAAGAATAATCTGCATTGGAATACACACTCTGACTAGGAGCGTTACGCGTAACGCGTCTCAGATTCAAATGTTTTTATTGCCATTGATTATCAGAGTCATCACCAAACGTGTACGATGCCTTTAAAGAGGTAGTTGACTCAACCGCATATGCATTTGTGCGTATTATTATTAATGGAAAAAGGCGTCTGTGTAACTGTGCTTAATTAACCACTAATCAATGGACCAAATTAGCCAGCTCAACAATTTGGTTTGTCAAGTGTAACAGTCTTCAAGATTCGGGGCTAAAAAAACCTAATTGTTATTCACAATGAAGGGTACACATTGTTGACTCAACTGCATATGCAATTGTGCGTGTTATATATGAAAAATGGCATCTGTATATATAACTGTTGTTAATTAACAACAAATCAGTGGACCAAATTAGCCAGCTCGAAAATTTGGTATGCCCAGTAGAACAGTCTTCAAGATTATGGGTAATTGTTTTGAATATTTTTACTAATAACGAAGAGTACAAATTATTTTCAAAACGTGTTTTAGTATAACAGCGTATACACGTGTACATGTACATGTACATGACATAATGAATACACGCACATTGTCTCCTTGTTTGCGGCTTATTTTCTAATATTTACCGATTTTTTGTTTTCTTTGTTTAATGCTTTCCAATGACTTATAGCTATAAAATGTCAATATTGTCAAATAAAAATATGTAAGTTATGATTAATATTTCAGTTTTCGTTTGGATAAAACAACAGATTCACCGACAGAAATGAACCAAATGAACCATATTGACACCTCCCTGTACTGCATGTGTTCGAACTTACTGAATTTGATCACACACTCGACTCTCCAACATATTAAGTCGACCCAGCAAACCGGGAACTCCCCAGCTACCTTTCGCTACAGTCTTACGACAGCATATCGACCCAGCAAACCGGGAACTCCCAACTACCTGTCGCTACAGTCTTATGACAGCATCAGCAGAATATGGATTGGTACAGATAGTGAAGGAGGAAGGAAATGGGTTAGTATTGGCACAACTATAGAATGCAGGTACACTTCGAAGCTATGACTGCGCCTCCGCGGAGACGGAGTCGCGGTCACGTTCATACGTACATACACAGTAGGGCCTAGCCTCCCTACGTACCGGAGTCGAGGTCGCACTCTGTTGCTTAATTATATCTTTAATTATATCTTTAATTATATCTTTAAAAGTTGCACCACTTGCTACATGTATTGTTGTAAGTTGATTGGAAGTGGGAACGGTGGATGCGGACCGCAAGGATCAGTAGCCTGAGGTAGGACAGTCAGTAGAGTAGGCCTAGTCAATATATAAATCATATGCTTCCAGAGTCACACAGCTGAACTCAGTACAGTACAGCAGTACCAACCATACACGGAGGAAAGAAACTGGCAGACTACAGGGGCGGAGCCAGGATTTTCCAAACGGGGGGGGGGGCGTGAAAATATACCAAGCAGCAAAATGATAAATTAAGTTTGTTGCGGATTGTTTGTAGTTAAAAAATAATAATACCAGGCCTGAGGGGTGTACGTTTATTTCTTCCCTTCCCCATTTCTCCCTCCCCTTCTCTCTCTCTCCCTCTTTTTTTCTTTTCTCCCTCTTTTTTTTTTTTTTTTTATATGAAAAAGGTGCGCCCCCCACGCCCCCCCTGGATCCGCGCCTGGACTACAATAATGTACGGGGGTACGTGGTACTACTTTTTTAGTGAGTAAACTGCGAGGCCTACTAAAGTACTATTGAGTATTGTACACTATCCACCAGTAAGATTATACAATCTTAATAATCATTTTAAACATTTACCATTTTACTTAGTTCCGACATAGTAAATGAGTAATTAGATTTTAAAAGAAGGACGACAACTTCGACAGTCACTCTTTCACTTTGTAATGTTATGTGTTATGACAAAGTCTTGTCACATTTCATAGCTGTTGGTGTTGGTAACGTCCCTCATACCTGGGACCTATGACTGTATACGAATACGATTACCACAACTATGCTATATAGTAACCATGTATAAATGTCTGAATCGAGCAAAGTGCATAGTAAAACATGCTACATACATGTTACTGCTAGATTCAGACATTTATGATGCATGATAAGGGAGAGAAGACTTTTTGAGTCACAGTGTAACAAAGACACCAGTGTCTCGGTTACGCGTGAAACTTTCGGCTTTTTCTTCTTGGCCTACGTTTGAAGGTTTTCATTGAAAATAGCTGAATTACAGTATACCAATGATGTTTACATATTAACCTTTGACATTTAAATTTTCAATGAAAACCTACTAATTTATGGTAAAACAAGTCACAAGTTTCACACTGTAACAGGAAACTGAGACACCGGGGTGTCCGTTACAGTGTGATGGATAGTTTTGGATCGTATATGAAAACGAAAAATCTGATTCGCGAAATTGAAGTTATACATTAAACGTATGAGCTATCCCCACCACTTAAACATGCAAAGAATATAGAAAGTACATTATTTTTTGAGATATAACACCATGTCACGCTTTGGCCCCCATATTTAAAGAAAGACCCATGTATGTTATGATAAATCACTTACTACTATTCTAAAACATTGTTTGGGGGAAAAGTTTTGGGGGTTTTTCTTCTAAATCTAGTTCTTGTTTCAAAATTCAAGTAAACACACTCTCCCAATTCCAAAACCAGTTTAATTAAAATTTCATCACAGTCTGTGGTTATGTTTCGGGGCAAACAAAAACAAAACCCCCAAAACAAACATCTATAATTCTGTAACTTGTGTGCTGAACTCCTCTTGAAACTGTTGACGAGTTTCAAAAGACAAGTTCGGCATTCAAGTCATTACTGGGTCTATGTTTTGTCAGGGTTTGTTAGTTTGGATGGTAGTGACCCTCTGCTGGTCCCTCGGGGGAATTTTGTGATTGTTCATTATAAATAAAACACACCTCATTATTTTAAATGTACATGTAGCAATGATTAAAGAAAATAGGCAAAGGTGACTTGGGGAAAATAGGCAAAGGTGACTTGGGGTATTCGTGGTTAATTTTTATTTTCAACTTCGGCAGGAACTATATTTCTCACTGAACTCTGAAGGGTTCTTAAGGAAGGACTTGTATGGTCTACGTTAGCCCACCTTGTTGGGCTGTTATGGTTCTCATTTAACTTCGGTGTTAATGGCAACAATAATAAGACAGATGTTAAAAGAGAGCCATAACATCCCGACAAGGGTGGGCTAGGTCTACATAGTCAGTGAACTGTCAGACATAAACTACTCAACTGGGGGAAGGGTTGTTGCAAATTATCAATTCAGTCTTTTAAATATAGGGAGACCGCCAACATAGGGCTAGGTAGGCTCAGTTGGTAGAGTGCCAACACGTTAATCCGGAGGTCGTTGGTTCAAATCCCGCTCCAGTCAATTTTTCTCTTTGTTCAACCCCAAAGCAAAAAGTTATTTTATCTGAAAGGTAAAACTCTTCAAGAAAACCTTGTGCAATCTTATCTGGATTTACCCAAACTTTGTCTGAAACCTTCTTTTGTAACGACAGAAGCATTTTCAATTTCATAAAGGAATTACGTAAAAGCTTGTTCAGTTGAGTAATCATTGCATTCACTAATAAAATAATTGTCTGTCCACAGTCACAATTTACTGCACAGGCTAACTCAAGCCAAAGCGAAACGAAAAACAAGGAACTAAACGCCAAAGCTGGGAGTACATACAATGAGCAATCACAGTAAGGAGGAAGAGTGGAAAACTGTACGAAGAATTCAAAAGACTCCACATAATAAAGGTAACCAATAAAAGATGTTCATGTATTATTTGTTTATTTAGTTATTAAATCTGGTTGTGAAGCCAAGGATTCTCAGAAAAACTAACTGTGGGAGGAAAACCCCAGATAATTATTCACGGGAAAACCCATGCAATCAGCTAGGGACTGAAAACCCAATCCACATTGTGCCCCCCCAGCGGGATTCGAACCAGGGTCCTAGAGGTGGAAGGTGAGCAAATAAACCACTACGCCAACTCGACCGCCCTTATTATTAAGGGGTTACTCAAAGTTGCCAGTAATTTGGCCTCATGTGATATGCTGATACAAATAGTGTTCTTCATTAATTTTGAGAGGTGACAAAAAGGAAAGATAGGAAATGTTCCAGTCGTCTCCCCTCAATGCGTTTTTTCAAGCAAAGCAGACCTCTCAAAGCCCCTTACAGTACTACATTGTATTACCCCTGTTCATCAGGCCCCAACCATTCATAAAAAACATCTCAACTCCTTAGGTGTATGCAGCACCGGCAACCAAATGGGTGCACATGCTGTTTATCATTCAAATCAACAATCTGCACACTCCCATATAATAAGTGCCCTGGTTATTGGGCCAGTAACATTCCTGTAAATATTTCTTAGCTCCCTGAGGAGTACATACAGCCCTGAGCTGCCCTGGCACGCTTAAAGGCTTTGTCGAGCACAATATCAACCTCTACCCTCGCAGGTACCCATTTATACCCCTGGATGAAGAGAAGCAATTATAGTAAAGCATCTTACTCAAGGACACAAGTGTCAAGACAGGGACTAGAACCCACACCCCAATGACTAAAACAACCAGAACTTGCATTTGATGCGCTAAATCGCTCGGCCATGACACACTACTCGGTATCCACCTACTCTTGAAACAGTAGTGAATATTGATAGTCGGCAAGTCAGCAAACTGGCTTCATTACACCAACACCCCCCCCCCCCTTCACCCCTGCAAGGAAAGGGCCAGTCTGCATACTGGCTTCCAAACACCCTCCCAAACAAAATGCCCTTGCCACGCCTCCTGATCAACACAGTACACAGATAGTTCTGTGCACTACAAACAAATGCAGTTGAATTGATTCAAATGGTTGGCTAACCCATACTGCCAGGGCCCAATTTCCTAAAGCCTGTCAGCACAAAAACTTGCTAAGCACAGGAAATTCTTGCTTTTAAAACAAAAACAGGTTACCAGCCACCATTCCATAAAATTAACATTGTTGCGACTGGTGCCCCACTCATTTTTTGCTTAGCAAAGAAACTTGTTAAGCAGTATTTTCTGCTCAACAGCTTTCATAGAACTGCTTACACACAAAAAGTAGCTAAGCATAAAACAATTTTGCTTACTGGGAAAAAGGTAACCAGTCAAAATAACATGTAACATGTACCATCTGTGACAGGTATCCTGCTCATTTTTGCTAGAAACATGTTGAGCAGTTTTGTCTGCCTTAGCAGCTCTATGAAATAGGGCCTAGATGTTACAGAGAGTAATAGGGTTTTAATAAAGGTAATTGTTTAACCATAAATTGAGGGCCGGTGTAAGCACTTGCCTCCACATTTTATTATTTCCATTGTCTTAACCACATTGTACACAACGGTCGGCTCATATGCCATGATATTCTAAGCTGGACCATGCCACACATCTTAAGAGGGTGTGTCGTTCAACAGGGTCAGTGATTTGGTCAGGAGGGGACAGGAAAAACTCTGCCAGAGTCCTTTGTGTACAAAATCGGTACATCAATTGTACAAAAAAAGCTCAAATTAACCCAGGCAAAACCCAGACATGTAAATAACACACTTAGATAGAAAAAGAAAAAAAAATTGTTGATGAAGTGCAAAACAATCGCGCTTCACTGGAAAACGCATGGGTGCGTGTGCTGACACCGTATGGCGGGTTTGTTGGGATCGAAGAGGTGCCACTTTTGAGGGTTTTAAACAGTAAACTCAACTTTGTTTACACAGGTTCATCTTTACTGTCACTAGAAAGCAGTGCAAGCTCAGATGATACATGTATTGAGGATGGATCCATCCATGGAGGGAGATCTGGTAGTGATGTTTCCCAATCAGGTACTTAAAAGACATTAATATTTTCAGTGCAATTAGCTGTGATCTATAATCCTACTTTGGCAAAAAGTGGATTTTCAACTTTTTTTTAAGATGAAAAAACACCCAACACAAGGCCAAAAGGCCACTCTTGGTGAGGGCTACAAAAAAAATACACAAAATTGAGAGAAGGAAAATGTGAGAGAAGATATCTGGGCCTCATGGCTCTGCAAAGAATCAGCGCATACAGATTCAGAAGCAGGGAATTCCGCACTTAGTCAAGCGTATTTCACAGTTTAGCAGGGAATATTTGCTTGGGCCTTGTGCACATGCGTACTCCATGTTACTAGGCATTCTTCGATTACACAGCTAATGCAGAAATTCGGCGCTTGCCCTGTTAGCGAAGAATGGTGATCGCAAGTGCAGCATTCGGCGGTAAGCAGAGCCATGAAATTGGGCCCTGTTCACATTCCTCTTGAACTGTGACAGATTGTAAGTTGGTGGAAAGCAAGGCGTGAGTGTCGGACAACGTAGTTCATGAAAGGGTCAGTAAATTCAGTTATTCTCAATGAAAACCCAAGCGGGATGTCCACTCCTAGCCAGACACAGACACCCTGTGGAAGATTTCAATGGATTTTCTTTACAACAATTTGTTTTCATACAGAATAGCTGATCATCTGGAGTCCTCTTTTAAAACAAAAATCAAAATATTAAAAACTTAAGTTCTTTTGACATTTATATCACCCTTTTCACTTAAAATGGATCACTTGCTGGTAATCACTTTCAGGTCTTTGTTTATACTTTCATATACTTTCCATTTGTTCTGTGATGCCAGACAGCATTTTCTGTGTATCAACTACTTATTGTAAAGGCCATCAATGAATAATTCAGAGCATCAAATCCCTACCATTGACTCGATTAGCTTCCCCGTGTGTACCGGAGACTTCCGAATCGAACGCTGTGGTGTTTCACTTGGCACTCTGGGAAAATAAGGTCAAAGGTTGTTGCGTAGCGGTGCTACTTAAAAAAATGTAAACAGACAGCTCCGTTAATTCCATCGTCTGCTCAATTGGAAAATATCGGTGACCATGACGACACATTTAATTATATCATTCATAATTTGTACACACTCACCAACTGTTTGCTTTTGAGGAAATACATTTTATTTCCATTTGCCATAATTATTTCACAGACGTAATCTGTGTATTAATTTGTAGTTTTTGTACTTGGGTCAAATTCAACTTGTCCCCCGCCATCTTGGTATGATACGCCTATAGCCGGAAACTACGTCATTACACCGGGCATCAACCAGAAACCCACTCGTGAGCTTGGGCTGTGGTGGCTGACACCGGGGCAGACACAAGTATCATGTGATGGCTAATCGAACGCTCTCGTGTAAGTTTTACTTACACGTGTAAGCTAATCGAACGCACCCACTGTGCATGTTGTACTTATGACCATAATTATTACACTCTCCGAGAGTGCACATGGGCCTTTGAAAGGTTTCGCTGGCATGTCAGAATTGGTTGTGCATGGTCGTTAATTACCAGTTCGTGCTAGAGCAGGTCATATAATAATAGCATACCTTTATAATGCACCATGTCTGTCATGAATGACAACTCCTGGGAATGATTTTATGAGGTGAAGCAACCATACCCTTTGATGCTTTTATTGTCTTAAAGGCATTGAACACGTTTGGTAATTGTCAAAGACCAGTGTTCTCACTTGGTGTATCCCAACATATGCATAAAATAACAAGCCTGTGAAAATTTGGGCTCAATTGGTCCTCGAAGTTGCAAGAAAATGATGAAAGAAAAAACACCCTTGATTTACCAATTTGTGTGCTTTCAGATAGGAATAAAAACTTCTTGCAAGAACTTTTTGTTATTTTAGTGAGAAATTACCTTTCTCAAAAACTACTTTACTTCAGAGGGAGTCGTTTCTCACAATGTTTTATACTACATGTATGAACAGCTCTCCGTTGCTCGTTACCAAGTAAGTTTTTATGCTAACAGATATTTTGAGTAATTACCAAGCGTGTAGTGCCTCTAAACAACATTTGCTTGTATCATGTCTTTTCGGAGAGCCTTTTTAAATCTTCTATTGTGCTTTTTGTTTTATTTTCTCAAAAACACCATCCGTATCTGCCATGTTTCATCAGTGACATTTTAAAACTTCCTTTGAAATTTGTTATTGTCTTCCACACCACATTCACCACTTTTTAAACATTTCCTTTAAAGCTCTTTGGGGGAGTTCTAGGATAAAGGAAAAAAGGGAAACAAAACAAAATTGCATTTGCCCTTTCTTTTGAGGGACTTTTAATTTTTTTTATTGCTTTTGATTTATTATTGTAAAACTCTTTCAAAGTGTTTTTTTTCTAACCCCTCGAAAAAAAAAAATCTGCGTGTTTTTTTTTTGTAAATTAATGTTTTTAATGTTTAATGTTTTTTAGTAATTCTTAATATAATTATATACGTTTACCTATATGAATAAGTTCTATTTGTAAATGAACTTTTCGGCCTGCTTGGCCGCCAGTGCAGTAAATAAATAAACCAGAATAATAATAATAAAACACCTTGAAAGGGATACAAGGTGAGGTGGCGCATATTGCTGCCAGACCAAGCCAGAGACAACGGGCAAACCCCCTTCTCTTTATGATAAATGCTTAATGCACTGATGGTCTATTTCATGTGAATTACACAACACATGGGGCCTTTTAGTCCCTTCCGAAGGACGAAGCAATAGTGGTTCAGTGTCTTACTTAAGGACACAAGTGTCAAGACCAGGACTCAAACCCACACTCTGCTGATCAGAAACACCAGAGCTTGAGTCCGGTGTGCGCTTGACTGTCGCATGGGCAACAGCCCCGCACAGGGTAAATACGCATGCGTAGTAGACAGTCTGCTACACATGTGCTTTACGAAGCAATCGTTGAACTGTCGCTCACACGTAGGTGTAGTATATTACACGCGGGTGAACATAGCTTGCTACATACACATGAAAAGATGGTGGCACAAGTAAATGTTACACTTTCCCGAGCTCAATGATGCCGAACTAGAGAGAAGTATGAGGTATAGTAAAGCAAATATAACATGGTTTATTTCAGGTAGACAATCGGTATAAGCTCCCCTCAGTATTGGAAGTTGACAAACTAGTTCTGAGGCTACTCCTCGGGAACTAGTTTGTCAAATTCCAATACCGAGGGGAGCTTATACCGATTGTCCACCCTCAAATCATGTTATATTTGTGTAGTGCAACCTCTTTAAGGGGTTAATAAATACATGTTTTTATATTTTCTTTTACGTTTAGGGGGGCCGCAGACACAAAAAATTAGCCCACAGTTTCTTCAGAGATTAGCAGGTTGTATTCATGTGAAGGATTGGAAACCGATCTTCCGGGAACTTGTGGGCCCCTTTACTAACAATGTAGAGGTTCTCATTGGTGACATTGAGAAGGATAATCGGGATGACTGCAGAGAACAGAAATATCAGGCACTGATGAAGTGGAAGGGTATCAGGCCTGGAGATGATGAGGATCAATACGAAGCTCTGAAGGGAACCCTTCAGAAACATGGCTGCTGGAAGGACATTGATCAGGAGCTGGAGAGCGTGCATACTGGTGGCGCTAGAAAGAAGAAACCAAAACAGAAAGGCAGTAAGTACAGACAAATGAGCAGATTATTTGTCCTTTTCACGTACACTGTGAAATGTAACAGAAAAAATACCACAATGATATCAGGTGCATCAGAGTGTTATGACCCCCGCAGTCTAATGCGCAGTATTCAAGGTCTGTCAGTTATAGAATGCGGGTTGGCAATAGACCCTTCCCATGAAATATGCTAATTACATTCACGCATGCGTACAGACCCTATTGGTTGGCAAACGCCATAGAGATGTGCACTAAGCAGACGCGCAAACGCTTCTGCGTCACGCGACTATCAGCTTCACACAAAAAGGCGCGTTGTTCCATCATTTTGCCAACCAAAGTGTTAGTGCGCACGCGCAATGTGCAATTTACATATTTCATGGGAAGGGTCTATTCTTGATGCTTGATTCTTTGAGCAAAACAATTTAACCCTGTTAATTTTACATTGATTACCGGTGTGTATTGACTGCAATTTGCATAAATTAGTGCCAAACGTGAGCTTGCACGCCACACGTATGTTTAAACACTTCTCACCGTGTTTATATCACACGTTAAACATGGCCACGTGATCTCCTCTCAACCAATCAGAATGGATAAACTGACCTGGGCATTTATGAATAGTTTGTCAAGTCGTACTTGATTTCGCTACGATTACATACAAATGATTCAGAGAAGAAAAAAAAATTGTCCGGATGCAGTTGAAATGGATCACCCGCTCTAGCCTAATTAGAGTCTGTTGTGATTTAACAGGCATGTTACACTCTCTGGTGAGTTCCGAGAGATTGTTCACTTGTTCAATAATGGCATGCTAATTGTTCTCATTTTCAGCTGGAGCAAAGCCAAAAGTGTCTCCAAAACTTAAGTATGAGGTTGATGATCAGGGAATTCTCACCATCCAACTGGAAGGGAGTCCAGAACCATTGCTTCAAGTACATGTACTAGAGGGTAAGATTTTCTTTCTTTCATAATTTTAAAGTCCAAGAAAGACAAAAAATCTGGTCACAAGTTCTATCTTGACCCATTATTTAAAGTGTCAATGAACGGGGGGCAACTGTTGTATGCTTTTGACATGAAACTTTTATTTGAAACATTGACAGCGTGTCTTGGCCGAGCGGATAAGAGAACCGGACTCAAGCCCTGGTGTTTCTGATCAGCAGAGTATGGGTTTGAGTCCCAGTCGTGACACTAGTGTCGTTAAGCAAGACACTTAACCATTATTGCTGCGTCCTTCAGATGGGACGTAAAGCCATACATGTAGGTCCCGTGTGTTGTGTAATGCACGTAAAAGAACCCAGTGCATTTATCGTAAAGAGAAGGGGTTCGCCCTGGTGTTCCTGGTTTGATTGGCTTCATATTGCGTCACAACACCTTGTAAACATATGGTGCTATGTAAAGGCAAAATGTCTCATACTAAAAAAACATAGCTCCACATACCTTGCAGGAAAAACACTGAATGTTGGAGCGCCATGAGCATCACTGAGTGACGGATTTGAGCGCTATATAAGAAGCCACCATTATTTTTTCATTATTATTATAACAAGTTTGTTTACTAATTACATGTAATTGTCAACACATGAAACTGAACATTTGTTACAGGCACTTGTACATCTAAATGTGATTTACCATCATATGCAAGCAGTGTTAAAGATCAGGCAATGCACTTAGATCTAGGACTTGGTGGCTTACTATTATTTGTAGATAGGCTACTTTACAAAGTGGTTATGCAAAGGCCTGATGTGTTTCATCAGCTGTGAAGTTACACATCGGTGTATGTATAAAACGCAAACAATGCTGTGAAGTTAATTGCACAACCGTCTCCAGTGCTCTATTTTTTTTAAAGGAACTTGATTCTCCAACTATTCTCGAGGAAAACCATTAGAGAACATTTAATGTTGTTTAAGCAGAGATGCCAACATACACGATGTGGTAAAATGTACAAATTTGAGCCATGAAAATATTACTCTTTGCTAATACTTCATTGAAATGTGCTAAACAAGCCATCCCGGTGTAATGGTATCAGGCAAACAATGTATGAACTATGAAATGCAAATAAACAAGACAAAATTAAATAAAAAGAACACTTAAACAATTGAAGGCTCACAAAATGAAGTACGGCCTAATAACAGTTTGCTTCTGTCCCTTTTTGCAGGTGACCACAGGGTTGATAAAGTTAGTGTTGCAGATGCCTTGTTGGTTTCCATTATTAATCCAAACTCTGCGAAACTCAAATTTAGCATGGAGCTGACGGATTTGACAGAACGCTACAATGGCAAGTATGGTAAAAAGGGCTTATCATTTAAGGACATTGGTGTCGGAAGAGTGGAGCCATTTGTAAGGAATAAAAGTAGATCGTTGAAATTAATACACGAAGATGCAAATCACAAGAAGTACATTCAAGAGGTGGAAGCTGACACGCGTGAAGTAGGTGAAGAAGTACAAGCACCACTTGCAGCTCTGAATCCACAGTTTTCTGAGAGTGACTCTGAAAATGAGTTGGGGAATTGGGACAGGTATGAGACTGCATCTGAGCGGTCATCGAACACACCTATATGCCAATGGTTTCCAGCCCCGAGCCCAAGAAGGAAAAAAAACAGAGAAAATCCCAGATTGAGTGACATTGAAACTCCAAAAGTGAATGCTTTCAATCAGAAGCCAGATGAAGCTCAGCTGAAAGATCTAATCGCAAAGTGTGAGGGAAGTACGATTATATTTAGGACAGAGGCAGAGTACATGTCCTCTGAAGAAGCTGGTTCCAATTTATTTACAGAGGATGTTGTTGCCTTATGGAATACACCACGAAAGGGTCCTGCACATATTGTTATAGGTGTAGAAGCTCGATTATCTCCCCCACATAAGTTAGTTGGTTTAACACAGCCCTCACATGATGCCAACTATCAAGATAAGTTTAAGGAATCCAGTTTCTCTGTCAAGCCATCTTTTTTCTATTCCCAGGTTGAAAGTTCAGAAAAGGTGTTTGGAGTAATATCTGTAGCAGATGGTGGGGGCTCTGAGAGAGAGTGCTATGCTATAGATAATTGTATGACAGGGGATAACTGGTCTCAAAATGACCTCCTATTCAGAAAGGGAAATACAACACACTGTGCTACTCGAAATGATCAACACAATATTTATAAATGGCTCTTTGATAGTGTTGGTGCGCCTAATTGTGACATGAGTGAAAGAAGTGAAGCCTTTGAAGATTTTATGAAGCTGTTGGATGTGGAAAACTATGAAAGACGCAGTTACTGTTTAATAGTAAGCCGTTGCTCAGATGAAACACCTCATTTGGCAGATTTAGCTGATTTTTCATGGGACCAAGTCTGGGATTTTGATCCTGACAGTCGAGAGAGTGGCTTGCTTGCCGTCTGTGAGGCGGAGGACCAAGTAAGGTTATCTCTGAAGACCTGGAACGATCCTCCACCACATGCTATGTCTGAAGCCTGTACTTTGTGGCTATTTGTCAGAGGCCTGAGAAAGAGAGAGGACAGTCTTGTTGAAGGAAATGCTAGAAAATGGAATACAAAGGTGAAAAAAGGTCTGGATGGTTACACTCAGCTTCTTAACAAGGGTTGTGAGAAGAAGCCACTGACGGTGGTTGTCCTTTGGTATGGAAACAAGGAGTGCCTTATGCATCTACAACGTACTCTATACAACATTGACAACAGTGATATCACATATCTAATATGCATGCCACAATATCCAGAGGATAAAGAAAGCCGCGGTTTGATTTGTGAGCTCTGTAACCAACTGGAGATTCCGAAGGTTATTGAGTTGCCCCTGGACAAATTGTGCTGTGGGTTGCATGAGGACCCTAGATATGGTAAAAAACAGTCAGTCCTCAGTCTCCAGCTACCAGGTGGTACTCAAAATACATGTATTGACAAATATAAAGCACAGTGGCTCCAGCAACACCTTGAAGTACTCAACAAGTGTAACGATGATCTTACCATTACACAAGACGGCATCAAACATGGAGAGAGCTTTATGAAAGGGGGAACATTAAGCTGGCAAGACAAACATCTGGATACTTTTGATGCAAAGCGGACACTGTCCACAAAGCTCACAGACTACCTAACGAAACAACTCACAAAAGGTGTTTCAGCCAGTGTGACTATTTTCCATGAACCTGGAGCAGGTGGGACAACGTTTAGCCGACAGATACTGTGGGAATTCCATACACGGTATCCATGTGCATATGCCTTTGCAGATGCCATTGACCCAACTGAACTTTGTCCAAGGTTAGAGTTCTTGTATGAAAGTACTAATCTACCAGCTATTCTTCTTGTTGATGGGCAAGAGTCCAGACTCGTCAAAGAGTTGTTTGAGAGAAGCAGCAAGAAAATCAATATCATCATTCTGAGTGTTCAACGATACACAATGGAGATAGGAAACAAAACACAGCAAGGTGAAAAGTTTTGGCTCAAAGGCGAGGTTGACAGCGCAGAGGCAGAACGCTTCCAGGCTGTTTTCTCTCAATTGTGCTCTGGGGAAACACAATCTCAGTTGAGAAGAATGGCCCAGGAGGTCCACGCCAGAAACAGACACTTCGTATATGAATTTGGTCTCACTGTCTATCATGAGGGGTACACTGGACTTCGATCATATGTTGCTGGATTCCTGGAATTGCCAAGAGATGGCCATCTAAGCAATTGGCAGATAGCAGTTGGCTACTTAGCTTTAGCGGACTTTTATGGGCATCAGAAAGTCCCTTGCCAGTTCTTTTCAGACCTATTTGGCAAAAACAGAACTGACATAGTCAAAGCCGACGAAGACTTGACACACAGTGGAAAGCAGTTTGTCATTGAGGACAAACAAAAATGCACATGGAGAATCACCCATTATGCTGTGGCCCAGGAAATTCTTGAGCAGATTCTGACCCTTGGTATTATCCCTGGTAAAAATGACAAAGATAATACAAGTAGGCTAAGCAGTCATGCTCTAAGGAACCTAAAGGACTTTGCAATGGGATTTTTGACATATGCCAGCAAGACTCATCTACAATTGTCAATAATGCGCATCTTGCAGGTTATGTTCATCCATCGTGACTACAAAGAAGTAGGGCAGGCTGCCCATAAACGTGAAAGTCTCTCCAGACTTCTTTTTGAACTCCCTTCCTCTGACCAGCTGGACATAATGGAGCACCTTGTGAAGTGTTTCCCTACAAATCCCACTTTCTTTTCTCACTTGGGAAGATTACATATCTGGAAACAAAACTTTCCTGATGCAGAAAAGCATCTGACAAAGGCAAAAGATCTCCGGCTTAGAGAAATCAAGACTAAAGAGGAAAGGTACTCTAGGAATAGTGGTGACAAACAAAATGAAGGAGAATTTTCCCAAGACTCCAATCTTTGCACAATATTTCACAACTTTGGCATTCTCTACCATGAAGAAATAAAACAACTCATTGGTGGTGGAAAACATGGCAGTGGTAGACAGTACAAGTGCAATCCGAACAAAGAAGGTGTCCTTCAGGAACTGTGTAAGAAAGCATGTTCAGCAGTCAACAACTTCACCAACTGTAGACAGTCCCGGACAAAAGGCATGGGTATAAGTTATGGTTTTTTGGGAGAAATCAAGGTGTACCTGCATGTTGCTGACTTCATACAGACACGCTTCAAACCAGATGGGTACTATGGATTTCTTCTATCACCGGGAAAAGAGGAAAATGTGATCGAACTTTTGGAGAATTGCTTTAGCAAAGCACATGGTCTTCTAGGAGAGTACCAGGATCTGATAACATCGGACCCAGATGACAAGCCAGTCACTGATGATTTTAATAATTGTAGGAACTGGTTTCAGGCAATATTTCACGATCCAGATACAGCTTTGACGTACTGGCATGGAAATGACAGTGTAGACGGCATCAGAAGTAAAATAGCCGTTTATAAACTGAAACACCAGAAAGATAAGCCATTGGCTCGTGGGTCAGCGGAGGCTTTTAATAACATCACTTCAACTGAAGACGTGGATAGCATAACTCAGCTGTATGAACAAATGTTTGGAGATGCCTACAAAAGAAATATCCCTCTCGATATAAGTGCTGACCTGCGTGACTGGATGCTTGCTATACGTAACATCCATCGGTCTACTGTATATTCACTTACAGGAAAGGTTCTTCCTCAAGTAAGAAATTGCTGCAGTTTATCTGACCGCTCATCCCCCACAGCATTATACTACTGCTTTATTCTCAACGTTGCGCTTGCCCTTTTCACACACAGTCAGGTGTACTTCACGGAGGTAAACAGCATCCGTAAGAAATTGAAGAGGGTAAGGTCGAAATTGAATGAATCTTACAGAACCTTCACTTGGGAGTGGCTTGGGTTGAAGGCAGAAGGACATTATGTTGATTGTTTAGTCCACAGAAGTTCTCTGGGTGTGTGGAATTCTGAGAAACACTTTTGGCAAGATGAGAGAGCTCATGCCAAACTACAAGTATTCACAGGGGTTATCACAGAAAGTACAATGCCCCTCGCTGGCCGTATCTGCATTACGACAGAAAGCACTGAAATCAGGCACTCCGAGAATTCGCTCAGTGCAATGTATGTTCCCAAAGAGTGTGGACTGTTTGGGAAGAACTACCTGAACACAGAGGTGGAGTTCTACATTGGATTCAATATTGAGCACGGTATTCAAGCTTACAATGTTTGTGAACTCAAGAAGTATCCATGTCTCCACTGTAATGCAAAAGGGCCGGTTTCAAAGCTCAATGCAATCAAGAAAGGCTGTCTAAAGTGTGGCCTTCCTGTACAAGTCCACGAAGATTTTGAAAGAGAGTAAGGCGTCAAGGAAACAGTCAGCAAGCAACCCAGGACATTGAAGTGTTTGTTTCTTCCAATTACTTTTAAGCTTTTGTCCTTGCCAGAAGGCTCTACTTGGACAGTGCTCCCATCCCCACTTTGAATTATTCAGGAATAAACAATGAGCAAAATCGACGCCTCCTACTACAGCTGCCTACGCAAGATCTGCATCATTTATTAGCCGAAAGAAGATGGGCTGCACTTACATCTCTCTTGTGATCAAGATGCACAGATTGCTATGGCTTGGTCATGTTCTAAAGATGTCCCCAAACAGAATACCAGAGGTTGCCCTCAGATGGACTCCATCTGGTAAAAGGAAGAGAGGCAGACCAACGACTACCTGGCGCCGGACAGTGATAACTGAGCTGGAAGAGATGGGACTTACATGGGGGAGGCACAAGCCAAGCCACAAGACAGAACTCAGTGGCGTCAGTTGATTGCGGCCTTTTGTCCCACTGGGGATGAAGAGGTTTTTAAGTAAGTAAAGTACCATGTACATGTACCATGTGTATAAGCTTTACCTTCATATCTGTTTCTTTAATAATAACAGCTGAACAAGTTTTGAAACGTGCCTCCTTTCTTCAGATCAGAAGTTGATAAAAATCTTACACTGCCAGTTACATAACATGTTAAGTTTTGTTTTCTTCTCTTGAGCAACATTCTCTTTGTATCTAACGCAAGTGTCCAGGCTCTGTCATTTGTTTTTTAAACAATTTCCTCAGTCACATCGTCTATATTTTGCTAATTATTTTATACAAAATAGAATCAGTGACATGCAATAGTAGCACAACTATTGTTGAATCTATCCTTTTTTTTTGAACTTGCCTTTTTAAAACAAAATAAGCCATCTGATTCTGTCCATACAATGTCATCATGACAATTCATGTGTTTATTGGCAGTTTGTTTGTGGCAATATTCCAATTCAAGCCTTGCCTATTGCTTCTTTTGCTTCCATTAAATAGCATTCATCTCAAATACAAATATCATTTACCAATTCGGTTGTCTGTACCACAAGAGGGCTGGAGATGAGCGAAACTTTCCATTAATGTGCAAATAAATAAAAAATATAAAAAAATAGGCCAAGTACGCCTATTAACCAGCTCTCACTTAATTTGGAGACTTTTTGGGATGCTAGGTGGCAGCAGACTTACCGGGTAAGTCTAATGATCTTGTAAACGCGCGCATGCCGAGAAGTTTAATAGAGCTGCTTAAGCACAAAAAGCAGCTAAGCAAAACAAATATGCTTACCAGAATAAGGTTACCAACCAAAATACCATGTCTCACGTACCATTTGTGACTGGTTTCCTGCTCATTTTTGCTTAGCAGAAAAATGTTAAGTAATACTTCCTGGTAAGCAGCTCTATGAAATTGGCCCCTGGTAAGTCTTCTGCCACCTACCATTCCAAACTCTCCCATTGGTCCCTTGACTCGTTGCACTTTACAGTGCAGAACGTATATCCACAATGGCAACATAATCCCGCCTGACTAACTTCACTTCAACTATGCCAATCAGAGCACTTTGACTACACCACACGGCCTTGTGTTGCATACACTCTGTGGACATTCCTTTGGACATTCCTTTGTTATAACACATAAATGTGAACATGTGAAAAAACACTGTGTGGAAGTGTGGAAGTCCACATAGTGTTTCAAGTCCCTACATTATGTGGACCTCTTTTGTTCTCGGGTCCACACTTCGTATGTAATAATTAAACACAGATTCTTCTTCTGCCGGTTATTTCCATTTTTGATGTACTCTTCCTTTGTAATAATGCACATGATTTTATATGCAGCTAACTCTACAGATTCCTGCATTATGACCAAAACGAATCTCTTGTAAAATTTGAAATCTGATAAGAACTAGTCGTTGAAACAGATTTGATAGATTCTTGAGTTGTAAAAAGGTTTTCCATGCTGCCAAAAAAAAGATGTATGACTGCATATATAAAAGAGATTAAAGATTAAGATTCTTGCTGTATTTTGCTAAAAATGTATGTTACATGTATATTGGTGGTTGGACTAGAAACTCAGACAAGGCAAAACTAAATGTGAAACTTAAAGGTATCGTACACGTTTGGTAATGACCCAAAACAAATATTAGCATAAAAACTTACTTGGTAACAAGCAACGGAGAGCTGTTGATAATACAAAACATTGTAGGAAACGACTCCCTCTGAAGTAATGTAGTTTTTTGAGAAAGAGGTAATTTCTCACTAAAATAATAAAAACTTCTTGCAAATGTTTTTATTCCTAATTGAAAGAACACAAATTTGTACAACAAGGGTGTTTTTTCTTTTATCATTTTCTTGCAACTTTGATGACCAATTGAGCCCAAATTTTCACAGGCTTGTTATTTTATGCATATGTTGGGATACACCAAGTGAGAACACTGGTCTTTGACAATTACCAAACGTGTTTAGTGCCTTTAAAATTAAATTCAATATAACCAGCACCTGATTTCCATTACCTTAACTTTTGTGTAGAGAAATATGTGCATGTATTTATTTTTGATTGGCAATAACATACTTAAAAAAGAGATACATGGTTTTGTTTTATGAAACCTTTGTAAAAAATATGTTTTGTTTATTTCAAGATTATGTGAAACACCTCTGTATATTTCCATGGTGTGAAGGACATGTATGTCAGAATTTGGTTTACATCTTATATTTTTAACATTTTTATATTTTTAACATTTGTATTTATCTCGTCATTCCGTCAAAATACATTTCTTTGCAGCTCTTAAACTTTTTAAGGTCACTAAGTTTACATGTTTATGTCCCAAGTTAATTCGAGCCAGCCCTTTACAGAAGAAGCTCTATCAATAAAAGTTTACTTTTGTTGCAACAATGAACACTTATAATTTCACTCTCGCATTGAGGTGACTGTTTCCATTTTGTAAACAAGTGAAACAAATCACTGCACAACGTATTTGAAAATCAAACTTTTTTGTTGTTATAAAATTCATCCTTCACAAAGTTCTAGGTAAAATAATTTAAACCACAAAATGTCAAACTCTACGAAGACCACAAAAATCTGCAGTCCCTGTCAGATGAAATATCACATCCTGAAATGCTGCTTTCTACAAAATCTATATTTTATAATTAATATATTTATGTACAGTATATAAACGAGTGATGAGCAAATAAATTCAATTATATCATTTATTGTAAATTGATTACCATAGCATGTTCATGGGACACTGTTCAAACTGTGCTTCCAAAAACAATATTACAAATTGGGTAGGTTTTAATGTGCCTGTTGGTTTTTGTAAAGTGGCTTACTTAAACTAATTGATCATCATCCTTGATTTCAGGTAAATGTGCCAATTGGTTTTGTTATACTATTTTATATATTGTTTATACTGCCTGTTATAAAAAATACACTGCGTTACCAAGGATAGGATCAAGTTTAAAGGTATTGTACACTTTTGGTAACAGCTCAAAATCAGTGTCCACATTTGTTGTGATTCAACATATGCATGAACAAATAAACCTGTGAAAGTTTGAGCTTAATTGGTCATTGAGGTCACGAGAAAATAGTGAAAAGAGACCTTATGTGTTTTCTGTTTTTTCGAATTATCTTGCGTGATAAAAACTATTGTTTTACTCATTTCTCAGAAACGATAGCATTTTAGGCAGAAATATTTTAAGGAACCCTTTCTACCATTACTTACTTTTAAGTTGTGTGTGAATCTGTGAACATTGTGTGTTTCGATCTTACCAATAGTGTACAGGGCCTTTAAGCTTTAACTATTAACCTCCAAAATCCTTGTATCCTCTTTGCCGAAACGAAGGATTCAGAAGGACGGAGGGCTTTTGGTCTGAAGAACTTTTTTGTTAATTTTATTTCCATCGAGTGTCATGGCCGAGCGGTCGAGTGCACCGGACACAAGTTCTGGTGGTTAAGTCATCGGGGTGTGGGTTTGAATCACGGTCATGAAACTTGTGTCCTTGAGCAAGATGTTCTTCACCAAGAGCATAAATAGGGTACCTGTGAGAGAAGAGGTTGATATTGTGTTTGAAAAAACCTTTGGAGTGCCACGGCAGTCCATTCTCCAATGCAGCTGAGAACAGTCAATACAAATATTATTGGCCCGATGACCCGGGCACTAATTGTTATTATTATTATTGTCACTTTCTTTGCTAAATATTATGCAAACAATGTGGGAACTTACGTGGTCTCTGATTGAGCAGTTATTTTCTCTAATCTATTGTTGATTTGTAGTTGTGTGTGATGGAAGACAAGTAAAAAAAGCAGTTTTTAGTCTCTTTTTTTGGAAAGTTTACCTTTTCCAGAGTTTACTTAATTTTTTTAAATTTATAATTTGGTCATGTTTTTAAATATTATGTATTGTTTTCAATACAGTATTATTTTGTTAAATGGCATTAAGTTAAATGTAAAATCAAAGCAGTAAATTTTATGTCTTTAAAATGTGTGTGTTCAAAGAATTTGAAAAGAGTACAGTCCGAGAAAATCGCTCGCTGGAAAAGCTGATGACATCATTGTCAATGTGAAACACCATGGACTGTTATCAGTATTTGGAAGGGAGAACATTTTTCTTGGAATGATAGCTTTACATGTTATTGTACATTTTTTAACATCGTATATTTTGGAGCAAATTTGTCTATTTTTACCTTATTCGTCTTAAAATGTTGAGGTGGGAAATGGCAATTTTTATTTAAAATAGTATATTGTTTTTATTTCAATTAATGTTAATTTGATTTCCCAATTAATATATTGGAGTTGGCAGCTGATCTCAGCTTACATCTTCCCTATAATATTAATGTTGTACTATTAAATTACAGTTGTAAACTAATTGTGGGAGTTAACAAGAATGAGCACAATTCTATAAAATGGAGCTCAAATTTTGGGGAAATATAAACAAGATCACAGGGCTTGTAGCTCAGAATTTTTATCAGGACCAGAATTGTTTTTACAACACCTAAATCACAATCAGAAAAGATAAGAAAAGACCAGAATCAAAATCAAAACATATAAAAGTATGAACTGTTTTGATTTGAACAAGCACTAAGAGAGGATTTATCTCATTTGTGTTATGGGAAAGTATTTTTGGGGAAAGATACTCATCAGACTCAAACTCATCATTTTCAAAACGAATTATATTAAACACAAGACTGTGGGATTTGTCCTATTGTGAGTTTACTGGCCCGCACTAAAATCACTGGCTTCTGGGCCTACGGTCCTGTGTAAATTTCGAGCCTTGTAAAATAATAAATGATGTGCTCATTAGTAACATAATGATAAGTTTACGCATAAGGCATAGTCTTGGTTCCAAGACGCTCCAGTTGTGTAATTATGAATACTCCCGGAAAAACCTTGTTATTGTTAATCATTCATAATGTTAATCATTCCAAGACGCTCCAGTTGTGTAATTATGAATACTCCCGGAAAAACCTTGTTATTGCTAGAGGGCGCTATCATTCCTGTAACCGCTATCACCCATAGCTGTTACAGGAATGATAGCCCCCTCTTGCGGCAAGTGGTTTGTGGGATGATAGCGGTTAGGTTTTCGTGGCTACATGTGGTCGTGACTACACAACTGGAGCGTCTTGGAACCAACACTAGGCATTTACCTGTTCAGGTATCAGCTGGGTAGATTCTGGAAAAACTGTCTGCTATTCACAGCTAATGCCATCAGATTTGGTGACACCTGTGAATGTTAATCATGTCTGTTTTATACAATGATTAGTCTTATTTGGGTAAATTACCTCAGACATCTTTTCTGTCATTTTATATGCAACTAAAAAGGAGAACAATGTTAACATAATGGTTTCATAATGACTGAACTACAGTTAATATGTGAAACAACTCAATTTTGATAACATTACGTGTGAGCTTTTGGAAACCAAAGTTTTTGACAACTTCATCTTGGATTTTATGATTCAATCTTGTACTTGATTTCTGAAAAAATAAATTGATGAGATTTACTGATGAAGTAATTGGCTTTGAGGAGATCTTATTTAAGTTGTAAATGTTTCCTCAGCAGTTCCACTGTAGACACCTCTCCTCAAACTTGGGGCTTTTTCAAAACCTCGGCTCCGGCTACAGTTCCATCATCGATTCTGGAGCAGTGTAGCGCTCGAATTTGGGGGAAAAAAACACAGGGCTTGTAGCACAAAACTTTTGCTGGACCAGACAATTTTTCACAAGACCAGAATCAAAATGAGAAAAAAAGCCCATCTACACAGTGTCAAACTTGGGGCTTTTTCAAAACCTCGGCTCCGGCTACAGTTCCATCATCGATTCTGGAGCAGTGTAGCGCTCGAATTTGGAAAAACAACCAAGATTGAGAGGGCAATTTAGTCTGGCTCCTTTTTGTTTATAATGAAAATTACTATTCATTTTTGCCATTCCACTCCGTCAGGAACATGACAAAGTTCTGTTACCAAAAGTAGATAGCTGGGAATGTGGCAACAACAGCGTGAATGCGTTTTTTTAATGCTGAACTTTTAGATCAGCAGTTTGTAACTTTGCTTGGGGCAACTTTGTTTGGGGTGACTTCGTCGGGGGGTTGGGGGTGTGACTTTGTCAGGGGGACCTTTGTGAGGGATTGAGCTTGCTTTGGGCAACATTGCTGTGGGCGACTTTTCTAGGGGGCGAGATGACTGGCTTCTGACAGTGTTATACTGAGAAAATGTTGTACACTCAATGTTGTTCAACCCAAAATTATTTTAAAATTTACCAAGTTTTCCTTGTGGTTTTTTACTTGAAATTTTAAAATGGTAAGAATTATGGACAACCTCAAAAAAGAAAACCGACCAAATTGATATGTGGTTTTGTTTTCATTCCGCATTCTCACATACCTGCTTTACTCTGATTGCACACTCTTCCCCACTACACTCATTAAGAAGACTCAAGGCACTCCATAGTTTCACTACGCATCTACAAGAAACAAATACAGCAACAAGTACAGCAATATAAAAATATTTATATGGTTGGTCCAGTGTTGTGGTTGAATGTTCTACACATAACAATGAACTCTTTTCTAAACAATTAAAGTGCCAGTCCAAAAATTGGAATTTCATTTTGAAATGCAAAAGATTATTAGTCACTTAAAGGTAGATACTTTGTTAATGACCCCGAAAAAAAATGGTGTACATTTTTTCAGAAAGCCTACTTGTTATAAAGATGTAATGGTTGTAAGCATCCTGTGAAGGACGCAGTCTGAAGTGTCCCCCGTTAAATAGAAATCAATAAAGTCTAAAGATTGCCTGTAGCAGACTTTTTGAAATATGCATGATGTCCATTTGAATGCTGCCCTCAATACAGCCAGATATGCGGCTGGTACCCACTGAGCGTGGATGGATTTGACATTGATGAAAATACTGTGCTGTTTTCTCAACAAGCAGACACTGTAATCAACTAAAACTTTCACAGGTGACTTTTATTGTATCTTTCTTGATAATTTTGCCTATCAGCATTACATTGACAAAACCAAACACTGATGCTAACTTTAACTTATAGGCCTATGTACACATTCTGTGTAAATTCATTGTTATGGAAATTGTGCGTGCGCATCCTTGAATGGGTTGAATAATGTAAACAATGGAAAGGGAGCCATGTTACCACCCACAACAAAAAGTAGCTTTTCAACACCTCTCATTTTGGCAACTTCACATGAAATAATAACCAGTTTGTAATTCCCTTCTGTGCCTTACATTACTGCAGGGCAGAGCTGTGTATTGAGAGAGTTGCGACAACTTGCGATTAGAAGCCATTTTGTCTCCAAAAAATGCCTTGGCGAATACAGGGTGCCAGACTAGTCTGCCCATTGGGTTGTACTGCATTTGGAACAAAATGGCGTCCAGCAACCACGTGACCGGAGAAAGCTGGTCCCTCCATGTCGCAACTCTCTCAATATACGGCTCTCAGGGAGACCAAGTGCGCCCTCATTGTTGATGTAACTTTTAAATTTGCATAGTTTTTTTACACACTCAAAGTTTGTGTCTGCGGACTCTGTGACTATTGGACCTTTCTTCTTTTCCGTTTAGCTTTCAGCAGGGAAAGGGCTCCTTCTATTTTCTCTGGGTAATTCTCTCTAAGTCGTCGGGAGGGAGGGATAAATTTATAGGGCCCCCATTGAGTACCATTGGATTCAAGCCATCAGAGAAATAAGGTATTTTTGAGGGACAGATGAATCGTTTCTTGTATGGTAGTGTAAAGTAGCCATCCAGTTTTGACCCTTCACCTTCACATTGTAATTGGAGTATTATAATTTACTGTGACTATGCTGTGCTATTATTGTAGTGTACTGCTAATGTATTCTAAGAAATATATAATTTAAAATTACCACATTTTCCAACAAAGTAGTAATTATTTGCAAAGTCTTGAAAATGTACAACTTTAACAGAGCAGCAAGCATAAATGTGATTTAGACTGAGATAAACAGTCATCACAGCATCACATACTACAAAATTAGATAATTTACAACATGGTGAAGATGCTCTGGAAGCATGAGGGAGTCACTCATTTTTTTCTCTCTGGATTTCTTATGAGTGATGATGACCAAAGGCTCCAACAATGTTCATCTGAAGTTATCAGCATTCTCCCTTCACAGTGGTCCGCTGGCCCATTTAAACATTCTCAGGACCATTCAAAATTCTCCCCAAGTGGTCCTGCTGGCTAGATCAGTGTTGAAAAGCATCCCAATTAAATATGAAATATGGACTAGTGAAAAAGGTTACGGACTAGTGAAACAAAAAGATCACTGGTCCCGCTGGCTTATCATTGAACAAGTTAATGGGAAAACCCTGTTTACCTTCCTGGTACCCGTAATATTGCCTCCATAGTCTGGTCCCAGAAACCAAGAATGTCCACAGGAATGGCAGCACCAGCATCACCAAATAACTCTTTCAGAGCCTTTGTCACGACAAACTTGAATGTCAAACTGTCTGTGCTGGTTTCTGAATCAACAAACTCTCTGTTTTATATATTTTTGAAAGGGAAAAAAAGTAGAAGAGTATTATTTGAAAATATTTTTCTCGGCACTGAACTTGCATCTTTCTTGCTTCGAACTTGCTTGTAAACTGAGGTCGATAAAAAATTCAACTAAACTTCGCCATCAGATCAATGCTTTATTTTTGTATTATGTATAATGTATTTTGCTTGTCCTATTCTTTCATTTTGGGCCAATACACTGGCAGTCACTGGATATAGCCTACCAGCCCTCATAGCACATCAGTCTTTGCTGTAGTGTAACAGAAATCGATGTTTTACTTAGCAAAACTGAAGAAGAGCTCATGATAAATTGTCGTGAGTTGGCCAAGTTGTCTTGAGTTGTCGGTAATGACCCCCTGTAAAGGCTTTAGCCATGATCAAGAATTTTTGCTCCAAATTGGAGTCCATTCAAGGACAGCTCCAATCCAAGTCCAATTTAATTTATCTTTTAGAACAATAACAAAACATGATTCGGGGTTGAACAACATGATGTAATCAACAGTAACACAAACTTTATATAGTAAAAGGATGGTAATTCATGGTAATATAATTTAGTAACAAAATTAGGCCTATATTAGTAATTAAGTAACCAGGTAACGTTATCGTTTAGTGATTCACGACAAAAACGTTAACGTTTACTTTGTTTATGGAAAGTTTAAAACTTCTTAACTTACTATTTTTCACTAAGAAAATAAACTAGTTTAGTTACTCACATTGCCACTTTCAAATAGAAGTATTCGGCTTTGTCTTTACTAACAGTTCTCTGAAACAAAGTCATTATGGCTATATTTTATCTTATTGGTGAATCGATGCACTTGCTTCTTAAAATATTATAATGATAAATCTCAGAACTATACCGCACCATGTAGCTCAAACAACACATGTCAAAGCGGAAATTAATCAAAACATCTCATGGGCGCAGACATTTTGATTTTGATCAACTTATTTTTGTTTTCAGACGTGTAGTTGAGGTTGAAGTTATTTAGAGGTCAAGAACCTCATCTCAAAACGAAAACTTCTCTTAAAACAACATTTTTTTATTTAAAATTCTGTTCATGCATGTTATTAAAAAAAATCAAGGTAATAAACAGGGATGGTGCGGGGGAAAGAGGGAGAAGGCAAACATCAAGTACTTGTTTTTATTGTGTCCTGCTTGAGCATGAACGACTAAAAAGAGGGCGCACGGCAATTTGAAAGTGGCAGCTTGCAAACATCACCGCACGACGAAAAGTTGACAACAGCCAAAAGTGGTCCTAATATATTTGTTTACTTTGATTTTTCAAAGCTTTCTTTATCAGTCACCATGGCAAGCGTATTGGTTAGTATTTTTAAAATAAATTATTTCAAATATCTTAAGTAAGTAAGTACGTGACTTCTTGGTTGGGACCAGTTGAAATAAGTATCTGTTTTTAATAACAGTGTTATGTTAAGCGCAACGAACCGAATTTTGCTCAATCTCGTTTCTCATTCTAAGATTGAGCAAAATTCCAGGTATAGATCATCAGATTGAGCGCTCAATCTCGAGATTGAGCCCTCTTCATGCGTTGAAAATCGAGTTTTTGGTAAATTTTAGGATTTTATGAAGGATGGCAGACCAGACAAATTTACCACAATACAAAAGCAGAACTTTTCAAATGAACGCCGGGGATTCCACTCCAAATCTTGCACCATCTGCCCTTAGACTAGAGCTGCCCTGAGCTGAGGACAATCTCGATAGTAAAGCCAAACCAAAGGGTTCAAATTAGCTGGGTTGAAAAACGAGACCTTGCTTGAATTGAAGTTCAATAATGAAATGTCAAAATCATAGAGCAGCTCAAAATCAAATCCTCAATCATCATTCTAAATAAATGTTATTATTCACCTTCCATTAAAGCCTTGTTCATACTTCACTTGAAAGCGAATGCGAAGTGAATTTGAGTAATATTCGGAAGGCGTCATTTTTCCAATTGTGACGCAAGAAAATTATCTTCGCTTTTGCTTTCACGTTAAGTTTGAACTGGGCTTTTACACATTGAAATGTCAGACCAGCTGACGGTTGACCGAGTCAACTCGAGATAGGTCATTTGTTCAGACAAGTCATCTGTAAACTACTGTAAAGTAGCTTGAGTTGATGGAGCGATGGTTATGTTCGTTTGTTTGTTTAGATGATCTTCCCGTAAAGGGAACTCGGCAAACTCCCACAAGAGGATATAAACACAAAGCTGGCAACAGCCAGTCTCTCTCATACAAACATTGGTTTAACGTCTATGATTATGAATATGAAAATTGAACAAATCAAGAAAGTGTGATTCAGTAACAAAATTCTAGTCATTGTGAAATCAACGGTTAGCTTGGTAGGATTCGAACCCACAACCTTGTAATTGCAAGTCCTGCAGTCTAACCACTGGACCACGGTGACCAACAAAGCTGTTAGTCATGAGGATCATAGAGGTAGACTACAGATTGAGGGTTATGATTATCGCAACGAACTATTCGGGGGACTGACTCTACCTACTGATCTATTATTGTAAACCATAAAACTGTAAGAAAAGTCATCCATTGACCACGTCAACCGTTTCACTTCAAACTGCTTGAGATCGATGGGTTGATAATTATTTAATTTGAGGAGATTCTTGTTTATTAGAGACCTAGGCTAATTGCAATAATCGTAACTGTCCTCCCGACGATCGTAGACCGGCAGCTTTTATAACAAACTATGGCATGGGATGTAAACAAATATATATGAAATTAGCAAATGTATACCCATGTATATATGTCATTTGCTAATTTTTATATATATTTTTTTTCTTTTTAAATGTTCACAATTACACTGTCATTATCATTATCACAAAAGGGGTCTTTCACCCGTGGCATTATTAAACTAATTTAAAGGAACGTTACAGAACTGGTAATTAACATTTTCTTTATGATCACAGATTTACATAAAACTTTCACGGTCTAATGATGATAGTAGAAAACATCCCTAGAAATATTTCTGTCTGAAATGCCATATTTGATGAGAAATAAATAAAACTAATTTCCGATTGGAGTTTATCGCTCATGAGCATTTTATTCATGCATTGTGTAACACATGCAAATGTGTAATCGGTTTTTCACTATTTTCTCGTGACCCAGATGGCCAATCGATCTCAAACTTCTACAGGTTTGTCAGTTTATGTATGGTGGATTATATAAAGTGCTTACACTGCCAGATAGCAAAAACCAATTCTGTAATGTTCCTTTAAACATTTACAATTTACAATAGGTGTAAACAGATTTTTAAAAAGGGTGGACAATTTTTTCTGTGCATTGAAATATTGCATTGCTGTCATAACATGCTGTCGGGACGCGGTACACGACCAATTCAAAGATTGTCAAAACAATTGCCAAATGTATACCCATGGTTCTTAGTAACCCTTCAGTCTACAATTATTGGGAGGATGGAGGGTTACGATTATCTAGCTAAAGCCTTGCTTTAAGAGCCCAGCCGTCGATTTCACCAAACTCTTCCTAACTTAGGATTAATCCTAGGCAATGCTAAGAGATAGGACTAGTCTTAAGTACTGGTCCTAACTTAAGGCTAGTCCCATCTCATAGCATTGCCTAGGATTAATCCTAAGTTAGGAAGAGTTTGGTGAAATCGACGGCAGTGCATTTTGGGCGCATTGAAGTCGTGCTTTGCATGCAAACTTTGGTTGGATGAGCTTGATGTATTCTGGGTGCATCGAAGCTGTGCTTTGCATGCAAACCTCGGTTGGATGAGCTAATGGGCTTGATGTATTCCGGGTGTATTGAAGCTTTGATTTACATGTAAACTTAAGGTGAACAACTGCGACTGGGAGCCCAGTGGATTAATGTCGCATTGAGGGTATTGCTTTGTATGCAAACCTGGGGTGGATGAGGCTGGTGTGCTCAGCATTAAACACAGGTCCCAGATTAATTTGATCTGTTCGGCTTGCCCGTGGTTCCTCCCAAGAACGAGGAAAAGCCTTCAACCTCAATTATTAGAATAGTAAGCCTACACCACCCCCTAAATCCCAAATTAGGAATGTCTTAACTTCGCCATTTGGAACTTAAGAATTTTCAAATTCAATAAAATAAAAGGCACGTTAGTGAATTTACTCCTCTTTTGTAATTTATGTAATAAATCCTGGACCAGACCCCATTTTTGCAAGATAATAACTGTAAACAATATTTCTAGTTTTCAAGAGATGATTAAAACCAAGTGAAATGTGAATAACAGGGGCTGTATATTTGATTTGTCTTGAGGATGACTCGGCAAACCGTAACAGTTGTCTGTTTAGATGACTTGTCTTAACGGACAACCTGTCTCAAGTTGACTTTGTCAACTCCTACCTTTTTTCCAAGGGCCAAATATCATGCATTCAGGAAATACTAAAATAAAATACAGTCCAGTTTGATGTTCTCTTGTAAACGTTTCTGAGGAATTTTATTTTAAAACCTTGTACCAATTAATAATGATACTCTTACTAAATTTCATACAGGAGGATCCAACGTTGGAGAGGCATTTTAAGGGGCACAGAGACACTGTCACTTGTGTGGACTTCAACCCAAACATGAAGCAGTTGGGTAAGTAAGCGGGCCTGGATTTGTTTTGTTATAGTGACAACAAAGGCCATTGCCTCTCTTTACATGGTCTTTGTCGTATTTTCGCAAAACACATGAATTTTTTGCCAATTTTTCTGGGGGGTTTTCTGGAAAGTTTAGACAGATCAGAATTGTTTGATCTGCAATCAGTAGTTAAGAAATTAATTAAAATTGGAGAGGACAATTTAGTCCGATTTAGATTTCAAACAAAAGTTCACAGGCTTTAAAGATGCTAGGTCCGATTTTTTGTTGATTTAAAAAGATATCTTTATATATTTGAGAAAGTAAGACTAAGCGATAAGATTTGAGATAATACAAGAGATTTGAGATTTCATTTAAGGTATTACACGAAAATTTCTGCCAATGATAAGTGGAGACTGGTAGTAAAATTAAAAACTAAAAATTAATGGGAGACTTTTGAGACGATAGCAAGCATCCAATAGACTGTGCAAGTCTCGCGCATATTTGAACTTCCACCATTGTGGTCCCAACCATATGGAGATTTACGTGGGCAAGATTTTGTTTTGTCAATTATTTTAGTTTAACGTGGTTTATGACCATGAAAAATAAATATGTTGTTGGGAATGTAATACTTAGTTATAAAAAATATGAAAGTAAAACCAATTCAACAATATAACAAAGAAAACCCGATAATTAAACTTGACCTCAACTTCCGGTTACTGAAAAAAACTAAGAATTTTGTGCTCACCTCCGACTACAAAACTTATGTAAACGCTTGTTTTGGATGCGCGATGATAATCGCCAGATGCTGTAATTGCAACACAAAGCCTTTTCATAGCAATCTATGATTGTTGAGGCGTCAGCATCCTCTAAAAATTGCGTCAAGCGTTAATTTTACGCCCGTGTGACCTTCGCGAATCCGCGTAAGGGGTTTCTGAAAAGTTAAGATCAAATAAGCATCCTTGTTCCAGAGTTTTAATTTTGTTTCAATAATAATTGACACATTATTTGTGTATTTATTATAAAAACTAAAACTGATTATATAAACATGTAATGAGTATTTTTGTTGTTCAGAGTTTGTGATTAGATATAATTTAAAACAAAGATTTGATTTTTAGAAAAAACAAAGTTCTTCGTTTGACGTGTTTTCTTGTTCCGATACGTGCGAGACTTGCACAGTCTATTACTGGGCCCATTTTCATAAAGCCTGTGAGCATTAAAACTTGCTAAGCACAGAAAAATCTTGCTTAGCTGAAACAGATTACTAGCCAAAATTTCATAGTGTTTACAGTGTTGCCACTGGTTTCCAACTCATTTTTGCTGAGCAATGTACTTTGCTAAACTGTAATTTCTGCTTAGCAGCTTTATGACATTGGGCCCATGTCATTTTCCATTGTTCTCAGCGACGAGTTAGAACATTAGAAAAGGACCGGTGAGTGGGTCGCCTGCTATCGTCTCAAAAGTCTCCAATTATTGTCGGGATCCCGATGTTATCTCACCATTATCAGCCATGGAAAAACAATTTTGCATATTTGTGCATTGTCTTGTCGAAATTTGTTCAGAGAAAAAAATTCTTTAATTGGCCAAAAATCTGGCCTGTAACTTTAATCTTCTACACTTCCTGGTTCTCTCGATGCACAAGCTAGGGTATCTGGCCCATGCACGCGAATTGCAGGTCGATATGCGCGAATTGTGGACGAAATCAATTTGTGGGGGGTTGGGCTTCAGATCAAATTCACAAAAATTACCATAAAGATGAAACATTTAGAATGCACAAGATTGCACAGAAGGGCTTTTAAAAACCAAAGTTAAAAATCCTTGGGAGAACCCTGCAATACTAATCACTCTAAGAACTGTCTTTCATTATTGGTAAATTACGAATTGCTCCAAATAAGCAAGCGACAGAAACAGGGTCCTACTGTCCAACACATTGTATTTTACCTGGAGCCAATTTACCTAAAGCTACTTACCAGTAAAGTAGAAAAATTAAGTGTTATTTCATAATCGGTCAAGAAGGTTTGTGCGTGTTCACAATGGATTTGCATTGTTTTTGTCCCTAACCTTGCTTACCAGAACTGCTAGCACCTGCTTTTTTTTTAGCCTCATGATATCCTACTGTACCTTTGTAGCTTCTGGGTCTATGGATTCTTGCCTGATGGTTTGGAACTTCAAGCCACAGATGAGAGCCTACAGATTTGTCGGGCACAAGGTATGTTAAAAACCCATGGTCTGTCATGCGTTGTACGTAAAGCCCAGTGCACAATGCCTAAAAATGAAAGTACATGCGTACATACAGTCTAAGCAATGCAAATAATTCCATTGCGTACTACATTATCCCTAAAAATGTTATGCATTGCTTTGTGTGTATTTTCATTTTACGCATTGCGCACTACGCATTATGCACAACGCCTGACAGACTAATGGATTTCCGGCCTATAACAATGAGTTACCTGTGTTAGCACTGTGATAATTATGTAAACAAAGTTTTCCTGAAATTCATGTTGTTTTAAAGTGCCTTCTGAAATGGATGAACTACAGCTGGTATAGTAGGTTTTAAAAATTGGACAGCATTTGTGTACTATGTGTTTGTGTATCAATTTATCATTTACACTTGTTTTTTATATGAGTGCCATGTTGGTAGTCAGTAAGTCAGTTACTACGAATGGTGTGAAGTTTTCCATTGAGTCTCTGAAGCTTTGCCTGCAGTGCAACACAGTAACACGTTGTGAATTGCATTACTTCAATGATCTTTTCTGTTAATTTAACAGCAAACATGTTTATATAAATTGCACCTGTACTTTTTTTTTCACTGTTAGGATGCTGTTCTGTCAGTGAACTTCTCTCCCTCTGGCCATTTGGTAGCCTCAGCCTCAAGGGACAAATCAGTCAGATTATGGATTCCTAGTGTGTGAGTATTAAAACAAAAACAACTTGAGGTTTGTTCATGGGGATGATTGATGTTTATCTTCAAGCAAACTTGAATTCTTGATTCAGATTGGCCGACCCATAGCAGCAAGAGGTGTGATTTAAACCTGTATTGCCTGGCCAATATCATACCCTGCGTATTACACTGTTCTAACTCCGCGTATTGTGCTATTTCAGGCTGTGTGCAAAATGTACAGCTGTTCCAACACGGTGTATTGCGTTTTTCTGTGTATCAAGTTTGCTTCAAGATGAATTCGTTATCACACACGCTCTCGTGTAATACAGAAAATATAGCACGTCTTCGTCCCATATCCAACTCCACCTGGGGCCTCGTTGGATATGGGACGCAGAAGTGCTATATTTTTCTGTATTCCACTCGCGCTTGTGTTATATAACTAGTAATGTAACTACTAATTGTATTTGTTTACAAAGGGTGAAAGTGTAAAAGCAAGAAATCAAATTTTAGTTTTCTCTTCAAAAGCAGCGACATCTGTTTAATAATAGGTGTTATCTTACAAACAAAGCTACTTTGCTGTTTCTTGTAAAATAAATGAAGTAAAAAGGGGTACATGTAAATATTCCCTCAATTGAGTTGTGGTGGTTTGACATTTTCATCTGTCTGCTCTGATCATCTCTTGGGAGGAAAGCTAGCACAAACATAAAACAACTTGAGTGTTTATCATAGAGGATGTTTTGTCTGTGTGTTTAAATTTACTATTGTATTTGTTAACGGAAGGGTGAAAAATTATAGTGCAATTATGGAAAACACCGCCTGGTAAACATGCTCAATTCAGAGAACAGTCATACTTTTATCTGAAATCAGACTTTTTTATGTCTGCCTGTTGAAAAAGTAGCTGTTATTTTCTTCAGATATTAAGAAATTCTGCTCTTTATTCTACTTCTCTGGGCTGAGGATACTGTTCAAAGAATTTTTTTGAAATCTGTAACTCCAGGGGTTGCCGAAAGTGGCAATGCCATCATTTCAGCACACCACCTAACAATTTGATCAGAGTTTCTTCAAACCTTTTTGTCAGCAGTGACTCTCACCCCTGTAAATTATGAGTAAATAAGTCCGACTTGTGTACTTTCAAATTTCTATCGACATCTTCAAATGCGGATAGACATATCATGTTGGTATTTTGTTCCAAAAAGTTTTTTTTTTTCATTTCATGCACAGTAAAGGGGAATCTACCGTTTTCAAGGCCCACACAGCAACTGTTCGTAGTGTTGAATTTTCAAATGATGGACAGTACCTTTTGACATCCTCAGATGACAAAACAGTCAAGGTATGTAGGCGAGGACACTTGAAATGAGAATTTTAAACTGTCACGACACTTTGAATTTACTGAGTTTCCAAGCATTTTAAGTTCCTTAAAATGTTGGTGTAACAACTACAATTTCTGTCAGTCCGATCTGGCACTGCCTACCACAGAATTCTGCGCTTACGGCACCTTGTATTAAGCACATCATTTTATGGGCCATAAGCGCAGAACTCCACAGTAAGCAGTGCCATGAATTTGCCCCAATTACTGAAAGCTGTTAAGCACAAACATTTCCTTAGCAGAGAAAAATATTCTTAAGCAGAAACACGCTACCAGCCAAAATACCACTGCATATTGTTTGTAGCTGGTTCCCTGCTAAATTTTGCTTAGCAGAAAACGTTGCTCATCATCATTTTGTGCTTAACATCTTTATGAAATTGGGCATAGATTGTCATAGGGGGAAAAGGTAACGTTATTGATGTACCCAGAGGTCTGAGGCCTTGTGACTTTGAAACAGTGTCTCTCCTGAATATGATCATAACGAACTGAAGCGGCGAGTTTACAGCAGCGGCGCTAGCCCTCTAGGGAGATCACTAACATGATATTAGTTTGGTTTCATGTCTCTTTTGATAGGTGTGGGCAGTGCATCGGCAGCGATTCCAGTTTTCCCTCAACCAGCACATGAACTGGGTCCGTTGTGCCAAGTGGTCACCCGACGGTCGCCTGATCGTCTCGGGTAGTGACGACAAGACAGTCAAGATCTGGGACCGCATGAGTAAAGATTGTATCCACACATTCTTTGAGCATGGAGGGTAGGTTCTGGTGCCAAGACTATCTAACTCTCAGTTACAACGTCCTACAGAGACTTCAAAACAGTGCAGCACGCATAGTTTCATTATCGCGGAAGAGACAACACATTACTCCAATTCTAAATTCCCTTCATTGGCTCCCTGTTCGTTATCGTATTATTTTTAAGTTGCTCTTACTTGTATTTCGTTCCTTAGAAGGGTCCGCCCCAATATATAATTCTGCTCTAATGACTCAGTATCAGCCCTCTCGGCGCCTTAGATCTTCAGAATTGTCCTTGCTTGTTGTCTCACTCACGGGATATCGATCATTCTCACATGCAGGTCCTCTACTTTAGAATAAACTTCCTCAAAATATTCGTAACATATCGTCTGTTTAATAGTTTTAAGGAAACTCTCAAAACATTGTTGTTCACTCAAGCTTTATAGTTCATAGAGTATATTGTTTTGTGTTCTCTCAGGCAGTTGCTATATAAATACATAGTTATTTTCTTTCAGTTAATTTTTCTGGTTTACTGCGTTATGAGCATCTTTTGTGATGGATACTGGCGCATTATAAAACATTCATATTCATATTATTATTATTATAGGTCCAATCAAACCCGACACTGTCATAACTCAGATGGAATTTCAACTTTCAAATCCCTAGTTCAGATTTTATGTACATCTGTGCAATTGTCTGAAACAACTGTTGATTTGTTGATTGATAACTGCACTGTTTTTTTTCTCTTCATATTACAGCTTTGTCCATGATGTAGCATTCCATCCAAGTGGTACATGCGTAGCTGCTGCAGGGACTGACAGCACTGTTAAAGTGTGGGATATCCGAATGAACAAACTCCTACAGCACTACCAAGGTGAAAGTCTTCTAGTGTTGCAAAATCTATTTATTATCCAATCTTGTTGTCTAATCTTAAGATTCCTTACTTTGTCCAAGGAAAAATTATTCACATGTATGCATTGAGCAGGCATCAGAGTCAGACCTGCCAACTGTCCCGATTTTCCCGGGACAGTCCCGATTTCTGAGTTTCTAAGACCCTAAAATCAGGACTGTCCCGATTTCCCAACTTTCCCGATTTTATTTTTTAAAAAGTTAAAAAATTGCTGATGAACGACTACAGTGTTCTCCACATGCGGTAAATTTTCAAAATACAAAATGCGCCCGGACAAAAAATGTAGCGCCCGGACAAAATCGTCGAGCGCCCGGGCAAAAAATGTCGAAAAATACTTACGGCGAACACAAACGTTTGAATGCGCTAGTAGATATTGTGCAGCGACTGGTACCCAGAAGTCAGCTATTTCGTAACGGCATTTCGCGTGCATTTTCCTCTGTGTCGCAGGGCATCCTGACTACATTTTTAGTCGATGAACGGAACCTTGTATACAAGACTCAATAATTGAGTCGACCCCGCGCCATCATGAGAGATATTATTATTATTGTACATTGTCCATCAGGGGCCCGAGGTTGACAATTCTTTGGATGTTCAAACACACAGCGCGGAAAAAACTACCAGACGCAAATCTTAAACTCGCATTCTAAGTAGAAGCTATCGGGCGATCGTGCACAAAGTGGATGGATTTTTAGTTCAGGATCAGTGGTTTTGTTCGTGCTGAAATGATTTGCACAAAAATGTTTGCACAATCAGTCGATCTTGCAGGAATAGTTTGTGCAATTGCCGATCGTGCAGGAATTTTGGGTTTGTGCAATCGGCTTATCTATCGTGCAGGAATAATTTGCGCAATTTGCCGATAGTGCAGGAATAGGTGTGCGCAATAGGCCTATAGTGCAGGAATAATTTGCGCAATTTGGCAATCGTGCATGAAGTATTTGCGCAATTTGACAACAGTGCAGGAATGGTTTGCGCAATTTGACGATCGTGCAGGATTGGTTTAGCGCCTGGACAAAATTTAACCCTGTTACTTGCTTTGACACCAAGTATCAACCAGCCCTCCTCAAGCAAGCTAAACAATCCACATACAAAGGTCTACACCAGTAGAAAGGTGGTGACAAGTTATATTTTACAAGTTAATCAAATAATATTCAACTTGTATTGTTTGTATGGAGTAATTCCACATTCAAAGCCAATTTACTTATGTTAATTTTAGCCCCCAAATGGCCCTGGAAGCTGTGTAGTTCTGTTAGCTTCAAGGGGGGGGGGGCTGCCCCCTGGTCCCCCGTCAGGGTCTATGCCCCTGAACCCCTCCGGGGGCCTAGGCGGCCCCCTGGAACCCCCGCCCTGGTTTGTCCCTTTTTCTGGGATATGAATGTTGGCAGGTCTGCAGAGTTCTTCCCATGCACAAGCTAGCATATCGAGCCGATACGTGCGAATTGCAGCCAATACGCAAAAACAAAAATTATCTCACTTTATTATTATTATTTTACTTTAGATCAAATTCACAAAAATCATAACCATTTAGAATGCCCCAGATTGCACAATAGGGCTATTAAAACTAAAGATAAACACCAAGTAAAAAGCATTTCAAGGACTTTGTTTCAAGTCAGCGTGCTCGGGCCAAACTTCAAAATTTGGGTCCAGAATGCCCCACAGTTTGGAAAAAACCGTGGGCATGCAACTTTTTTATTTAATAATGCCATTGAAAACACTGTACATAGTTTTGTATCCATTTCCCCATTGTGCAACTACAAAGTTGCATATCAGATTGAGTTGCCGTAAACAAAATGGATATATAGATCTAGCCAGGCAATGTGTGTGGACAAGTGTCGGTTAACTCTTTCAGTATGCGCTTTTTTGTTTGCGTTTTGAACCTAAAATGCCCAGGTTTTTTTAAAGGTTTTTTGAAATTTTGCAAAAAAAAAGAAGTCTTTCTCACCAAACAAAATGTATCTTGCTGATTTGTGTTGCCTTGGTACATTCCAAAGTCAATAGTATTTCTCGTTAGAGTGACTGATAATGCCCTCTCGTGATAACATATATTATGGGCCGTACATATACGATTGATGACACATTTTGAGTGCATAAAATAGATCGTACATATACGATAATGGCGCTTTCAGAATACATAAAATAGATCGTACATGTACGACCTTGGCACTGAAAGAGTTAAATAACAAGAAACTCTTGCCAGCCAGAATCCTAGTTATTGCTCTCAGAACTGCCAAGATTTTTTTGCAAGGAAAATACGGGTAAAGACCATATGATGTTTTGGCTGGAATAATTACACTGCAGTTTGGATAGTCCATGTAGATGTTGCCGTTGGTCAAATGGATTTTAGTGGGCTATCCACGAAGCTAAAATTCTGCAATTTGTCAAGAGGATTGAAATGAGTGTACGCTTTTGAAAAAGACCAAAATTGTCCAATCCCTTTTGGAACTTACCTGTTACTGTTTTGGAATGTTGAATTTGTTTTGTAGCCCACACTGCAGCAGTGAACAGTCTGTCCTTCCATCCCAGTGGTAACTACCTCATCACGGCGTCCAATGATTCAACATTGAAGATCCTAGACTTGTTAGAGGGGAGGTTGTTCTACACCTTGCATGGCCATCAGGTAAATCATAACACCCGGTCATTCCTTCATTTTTAGAATTAGTGGTAAACTGCTCTCCTTATATACAATCAAAGTCACCTGTGAAAATTTCAGTTGTTTTTGGTGTCTGCTTGTTGAGAAAATGGCAAAATAATGTCACAGTCTTTTCATCAAGAACGTTGAATTCATCCACGTTTGGTAAGAATAAAAAGTGGGTACCAACTGCAACTCTGGCCGTATCTAGGGCAGCATTGAAACGGACGCTAAGAAAATTTCAAAAAAGTCGCCTACGGACAGTCTTCGGAGATTCAAATTTTTCCACATACTTTTATTAGTTTCTAATCACTTTCGACAAAATAATTTTGCAGGATACTTACTACAATTACCATCTGTATAACAACTAGGCTTTCAGGTGAAAAATAAACAACTTCTGTTCGGCTCAATTTGTTTGCCCTCTTCAAACAAAGTTAAGGAGTGCCGGGGGGGGGGGGGGATGTCTGCGCTTGCACTCCCACTTCTTAAAAATGAATGTCTGCTCAGTGGTTTGTTCTTCATCATGATCACAACGCTCCCTGGTTTGATATGTCTTGGAAGCTTTTACCTCTCATAAATTGAGATAATAGTACATATATATGAAACGTGTTACGAAGAAGTGTCTCTCAGCAAGAAAGATAAAAACAACCAACACTGGCAACAGTTCAAAAAGTAGTCAAACAAAATGCTTTTCTCAGCTACGATTGGGTTGATGTCGTACTTGCACGTAATGTGTTTCTTGTTTTCTGTTATAAAGTTTTAATGATGGTAATTTTTGATGGTGCAGAATAAGAGTGCAATTTTTCATGCTGGTCAAAATAAATACACTTGAATTGAATTGAATTTAATTGAATTTGCATAAATAAAACAAAAAAACAATAATGGAATACTGAGTGTCATTTTCGATCAACTGAGTATTTACACAGTTGATTCTATAAATTCCCTTAGTCTGACTAAGCAAATCGCTGTAGCCTTGATGCCTTTAAAAGTAGTGCAACAGGTAGACTCTTTTGGACACTAGGTGGCAGCAGACTTAACAGGTAAATCCATTGCTCTTGGAAATGTGGGCATGCTCAGAACTCAACTACATAAACAGTGGAAATTTAACTGGGCCCAATTTCATAGTTCTGCTTAAGAACAGCAAGTAGCTTAGCACAACTAAATGATGCTTACCAGAATAAGATTACCAGCCAAACTACCATGTCACTTGTACCATCTGTGACTGGTATTCTGCTCGTTTTTGCTCAGCAGAAAATGTTTTAAGCAAGAGTGTCTGCTTGAGCAGCTCTATGAAATTTGTTCCCTGGTATGTTTGCTGCCACCTTGTGATCCAATTGAATGAATTAAAAGTGTGTTTCGTCTGTATTCACACCATAACTAGGCCTGATTGCGTGTGCAATTTTGTGCATGTATTTTAATCACAAATGTTTGCCAAATGAGTTTGGCGTTAAAGACTACGGAGGGCCCAGAGGTACATGTAATTGCCCCGTGGCCCAAGTCTCTGCCTTTATTTTAAATGCATGCGGCAGTTGTTTATCGTGCCCCATGTTATTGTAGCCTTGATAACAATCTTGAAATTAACATTGTCACTTGGCAATTCGCAAATAATTTCCCACCAGTTTTGGATTTTGCCTTTTGAAGGCTTTTAGTTTCATTAATCAAGCTCTGGTGTTTCTGATCAGCAGAGTTTAGGTTCGCGTCCTGGTCTTGAAACTTGTGTCCTTTAACCAAGACACTTGACCATTATTGCTTCGTCCTTCGAATGGGACTTAAAGCCATAGGTCCTGTTGTGTAAATACACGTAAAAGAACCCAGCTAAGTACGTTTCTCTTAAAGCGAAGTGGTTTGTCTCTGTGTTTCTGGCATAGTCTGGCAGTGATATGCGCCACCTCACCTTGTATCCCTTTCAAGGTGTTGTATATGGTTGCTTCGTTTCATAAAATAATTCTTAACAATCGCTACCTAATTTGATAACTCCGCGCCAGGAGTGTCATTTATGAAGGTGCATTATGAATGAACACTACTATTATTATCATTATTTAGCAACAAAGGCAAATGTTATTCATGGCCCAGACCTGTTTCCTTTGAAATATTCCATCATTTTCTAAGTTCCTCATAGATCTACCTTTCGCTACAGGAAAGTAGAATTGCCCCTCCAAGAGTAAGGTTGAAGGCATTAAAGAGTTCAGCAAATTAACATTCTTATTGTAACATCTACCTTGTGTTCGTCAAAACTAACTTAAAGGTATCGTACACGTTTGGTAATGACTCAAAACAAATATTATCATAAAACTTACTTGGTAACAAGCAACGGAGAGCTGTTGATAGTATAAAACATTGTAGGAAACGACTCCCTCTGAAGTAACATAGTTTTGAGAAAGAGGTAATTTCTCACTAAAATAATAAAAAACTTCTTGCAAGAAGTTTTTATTCCTATCTGGAAGCTAAAACAAGGGTGTTTTTTCTTTCATCATTTTCTTGCAACTTCGATGACCAAATGAGCCCAAATTTTCACAGGCTTGTTATTTTATGCATATGTTGGGATACACCAAGTGAGAACACTGGTCTTTGACAATTTCCAAACGTGTTCAGTGCCTTTAAGCTGTATCCGAATTGGCAGCTACAGCTACAGCTATGACTGGTGATAAGGGTGTTGCTACGGGCGTTCTATACTCCAGCACATGATGATGCACAAATCCAGCTGTAGACACCAATTCAGACTCGGCCTTAGGCTGGTTTCACTGTGAATGGTTACTGATTTCGGTACGAATAAGATTTGATGGGTACAATGTAGCTTATAGATAGATTTGATGAAATGCATCTCTGTTTCCTGGTTGTCATTTCAGGGTTCGGCCACTGCTGTAGCATTCTCCAGAACAGGGGAGCACTTTTCATCAGGTGGAGCTGACGAGCAGGTACGAGTTTCAAATGAAGTTAATTATTAAGAATTGTATGAATAAAACACAATGTTTATGTATTTGTATACAGGACTTAAAGGCACAGTACACGTTTGGTAATTACTCAAAATATATATTAGCATAAAAACTGACTTGGTAACGAGCAACAGAGAGCTGTTGATAGTATAAAACATTGTGAGAAATGACTCCCTCTGAAGTAACGTAGTTTTTGAGAAAGAGGTAATTTCTCACTAAAATAATAAAAACTTCTTGCAAGAAGTTTTTATTCCTAACTGAAAGCACACAAATTTGTACAACAAGGGCGTATTTTCTTTCATCATTTTCTTGCAACTTCGATGACCAATTGAGCCCAAATTTTCACAGGCTTGTTATTTTATGCATATGTCGGGATACACCAAATGAGAACACTGGTCTTTGACAATTACCAAATGTGTTCAGTGCCTTTAATAACAGGGCTTGAAATTTAAACTGGACCACAGGCCCAAGGCCAGTGATTTCAGTGTCGGGCCAGACAAGTCCCGCAGTCTCGTGTTTTTTAAATAAATAATTTTAATATTACCTCACTATATATCGTCTTTACAAAAAAGAATGTTCAAATGTTGACTTTGAGTCTGATAAATGTTTTTCATTTCTAAAGACAAATAAGATCAATCTTCTCTTAGTGTTTGTTAAAAACAAAAAAAGAGTTTATTGCATTGTTAAACTGTGTAGAATTGTTTTTCCTCATTTTGATTCTGGTCTTGTAAAAGAAATTCTGGTCCAGTAAACATTTTGAGCTGCAAGCCCTGCAGTCTTGTTGATTTTTTCTCCAAAATGGAGCCCTGCTTAATATTTTACGCTACTTAATATTTTATGCCAGCACTGCTATTTTGAATGATGAGAGGTTGCAATGTGCTGCAGCGCAATCCGCTGCCAACCAAGTGGACACAAGTAGTAAGCTGTAGGATTACCATTAGTCATTTCATTTGGTATGTTGCAGGTGATGGTCTGGAAGACAAACTTTGATCAGATCGACTACAATGAGGTGCTTCAATCCCACCGAGTACGTTCTCAGAGTAGTGCGCCCCCGCACATCCACGATATTCATCCCCGATCTCCACACCACAGACACGGCTCAAGGACGGGAGCAGGGGTCATCAATGCGAACAGCGAGCCGAAGAACATGGCTGCCCCCACGCCCAATGTCACCAACCTGGGACCAGCTTTATTCACGGAGCAAAAAGTAAGTAGTACGGTGTGCCACAGGCTCCACAGTCAAACCTCCAAAGAAATCAAGGTCTATTGAATCACCTTTCATTTTGCACCCATTTCAAAACCATTGTACCTTTTACCTTGTACCTCGTACCTTGTACCTTGTACCTTGTACCTTGTACCTTGTAAATTGTACCTTGTAAATTGTACCTTGTACCACGTACCTTGTACCTTGTATATTGTACCTTGTACCATGTACCTGTACCTTGTACCTTGTACCTTGTACCTTGTACCTTGTACCTAGTACCTTGTACCTTGGACCTCATACCTTGTTTCTTGTACCTAGTACCTTGTACCTTGTACCTTTTACCTTGTACCTTGTACCTTGTACCTTGTACCTAGTACCTTGTACCTTGGACCTCATACCTAGTACCTTGTATCTTGTACCTTGTATCTTGTACCTTGTACCTTGTACCTTGTACCTAGTACCTTGTACCTTGGACCTCATACCTAGTACATTATATCTTGTACCTTGTACCTTGTACCTTGTAGGTGGAAACATCCGAGGACATAATTATTCCTCCTCATGGGAGTAAAAGACAGAAAACACAATAAAGGGATCACTTTGCATTGCTCACACTAGCAGTTTTCCCAATGATTGCAATTTTCGTTGAAGTACAATGTACCTGAAACCACCCAAAAGTGTTCCAACATATGTGAATGGACATGCAGGCTTATACTGAAAATAATTGAGTTGATTCTGTTTTTTTGTTTTTTTCTGTTTTGTTTTTGGGGTTTTTAATCACCTGCAAATTGTCATTAAAATTGGCAGAAAAAGTTACCTGCCTTTTCCATCCATTTTCTGATATACTGAATATACTTTGTCAACTAATCTTAAATGATTAGCGTAAATTGTAGTAGCTAAAGTTTTTGTTTACTGCTCTTCATTATATTTACAACCTGAACAAATTGATTTTTTGTCTAGACATTTATATTGTTTTGTATTTTTATGACAGACATTCACTGCTAATGTTCATAAAATTTATCACACCCTTAGTTTTCTGCCATCAGAAGCTGACGCAATTACGTTGTTTTACAGGTTAACTATTAATACAAACAATGCACAGTAGCCAGCTGAGTGAGGCTTTTTAGTTGGTTTAATTGCTGCTTGTTATTTATTACTGCTGAACACGGTTTCCATCGGGCTCTTACCTGTCATCCGACAAAAGTTAGGTTTGAGTATTTTGTCATTCCGCATAATATAGAATCTGTCACGCCCAAACTTTCTAATGATATCAACACTTTGATTGATCTGCTAATGAAAATCTCTAATCTGCATGATCAGGGCTCGATTTCACAAAGCACTAAGATTCATCGTGAGATGAGTCGTCAGTATTACCATAGTGATTTGTATTGTGACATCACACTTTGCTTAGCAATTAAGATTGATTCCCAGTTAAGATCAATCTTAGCTCGTTGGGAAATCTAGAACTTGGTTTATTTTGTGGTTAAATACGGATATTGTATCATGCAATGGAGCCATATTCTATGTACCTGTACTGTAGATGTCTGGTACAGTAAATGTTGAGCGAGGACAAAATCTATGGGGTCAACTTCTTATAGCTCTCAACTTCAATAGCATAGCCATATTTCATAAGTAAACATAAAGTCTTGGCTTTATGGCAACCTCGTTTCCATGGGCGATCAATCTCCCTGGGCTATTTTTCCCAGCATGCCTACTCAACTCATAACCTCGGGCTATAATTAGGCTTATACTTTGGCTTATGGTCGGTCCACTTTACCTGTGCATTCAAGCATGGTATATAATGTTGGTGGCATCAGACGCATCGAGTCTAAGAGCAGCTGGTCCCCTCTCGTTGTTCTTTGATTCTGCTTTAACTGTTTAACTGTAAGCAGTTTAGGGTTGACACCGTTAAACAAGTGCGATCGCATAAAAAAACTTGCATTTTGACACGCGCTTGCTAAGAACCCTTACATGTAAGCGCCCTACAAGAGCTTGAAGGTTTTTAACATGCTTGCCCCTAAAGGAGTAATTTTCAGGAGCCAATGTGGTTGTTTGTCAGTCTCACCCTTCCAAGGCCCAATTTCATAGAGCTGCTTGAGCAGAAAATATTGCCAAACAATTTTCTGCTAAGCAGAAATGAGCAGGATACCAGTCACAAATTGTACATGTGACATGGTACTTTGGCTGGTAACCTTATTCTGGTAAGCATACTTTTGTTGTGCTTAGCTACATTTTGTGATTCAGCAGCTCTATGAAATTGAGCCCAGGGGCTATAGTGACGAGAGGGATCGATGCAACAAGTTGCCCACGGTAGCGAGGCTGGCTTTATGTATGTAAAATACATGTTTGCTGTGGACTTGCATCGTTGCCTTCATCAAATCCTAGCAAGTCATGCACTTTATTGAATGTTTGGCCTGTTGAAGTGCATGTTTTGGGGCTTTTCGCATGCGAAAATATTGTATGTGGGCAACCCAAGGTCCCGAAACCGATCGAATACTTGTGAGACTTCATTTAAAAATTTCAAGTTTCTAAGCATTCAAGCATTTCAAGGGTTTGAGCATATATACAAACAAAATAAATGATTTTAAATTCACAACAAATTTCAACAAATTCTATATATTCTTTTTATTGAGACCTTCTTTTCACCCAAATTTGGCACAGTCTTTTTCTGTCTTTTTTACACCTCATGGTACAAAAGCAACTTTGAATTCACCTTCTAAGGTAGACTTTTAACCCCCCAGAACCAATAACACGACTGTGGACTTAATTTATGGATAGCTCGAGATAAATTTGGTTGAGCGCAGGTATTACTTTCACAAATCAGTGTTTAATACTGCTCAGGTGTTTCCAAACAGGACGTAATTATAAACAGGAAAAACAGGAAGTAAACAGGAGGCCGAATGAACAATTTCCTTTCTATTTAGAGGAACCCCCCTTAGGAATTGCACGAGATGCAGTCATAAACTTATGTAAGGTAATCATGACATCATGTTCAGTGGAACTTTGGTTTTGTTGTTGTTGTAAATAATAATAATATAACAGACATTTATAGAGTGCTCTTACACTGGGTACCACAGCGCTTTACAAGAAACAGTACGTTAACCCGAAGATATTGACAAAATAGGGAGACCGCAAACATATAGGGCTAGTTAGCTCAGTTGGTAGAGCACAAGCACGTTAATCCGGAGGTTGTTGGTTCAAATCCCGCTCTAGTCAATTTGTCTTTGTTCAACCCCAAATTTAATCAATAAAGGCACAGATAATGGAGGGGGGCAGTTGGTCCTGAACAATCAACCATTGAATAGGAAAGTTTTCAGGTGTTTCTTGAACATTTCCAGTGACTCTGCAGAACAGATTTGATGAGGGAGACAGTTCCAAAGGAAAACCCATGACCATCATCTGTTGTTATGCATCATTAATGTATTAAGCCCTGTATCAAGTGACTTTTTATGATGATTTTAAGGATGTGGAAACTGTTACGAGCCGTGTATTGTGGTGTGTAGCAAGCTGACAAGATGCTTGGAGTGATTGTAGGTTAATGGGTCATAGCTTGGTGCCAGTTGGTCAGGGGTTGGCTCATCTACCGTGCTCAATACTTAACCAACTTTGTGTAAGCTGGCTCACAGCCATGCATACTTTCTAGGGGGCTCGGTCTACCCACATCTCAACTGGTTTGAAATCTCATGCTTCATATGAATTCTCCGATTCCCAACAACTAAGAACCCTTTTTTTTGTGTGAGTGAGATCATTTGACAGGGGAAGTATTCCATTTGCAGGGATTTAAATATAGGTTTATGCGTGTCCTTTTGAGCCTATCCCAGTTCCCATGAGTCAACACCATAATCTAATTTGGCAAAACTCGTTTGGACGAAAACTCCTTTTATCTCTCGTCTTTGTAAGCGTAATCGTACCAAAGACCCCCCTAGTAGCTTTACCCGTGTAAAGTCTTAAAATAGACGGAAGTGCCACCCCTTAACCCCTGAGGTGAACATGAGCGTACTCGTCCGAGGAAATGAGCTCTGAATGGAAACGAGTAGTCTCTGGTGGATTGAAAGGAACCAGTCAATTTATGGCTGGTTTCCTTGATTGCGTAGCACAAGGGATTGCGTGTGTCACATTTTGGTAGTTGTGCGTGAGGGAAATACACCGGTAACCAGTCTTCAGCACATGTCATGGGGCAGCTTACTTGATACCGGGCTACACGAACCACATCCTATTTGTTAACCCCTGAAAAGCGTTAAATGCCAATATCAGTCATCTGCTAAGTAGTGTTTGACAGTTCCGTCGTTGCGTAGAATGCCATGTCATGGACATTGTGCAAAAAAAAACCTAGTAAGGGTTTCCCTCAAGAATTGGGTTTTTTTTCCCGGTAATTTTGGAGGATGTACAAGAAATAATTTGGGGGAGACAAAGTTTCCGGAGGATGTATCTATGCCTCAGGTGCAGCCTTTTTTCAAAAAGAAAATTATACTTTAATAAAGAAATACAGACTTATGAAAGAATAAAACAATATTGTCAAGCAGTTTGGGTACTTTGATGGAGAACCATCATTTAATACTGGCAGGCCAATTTTTCCCGTTTAGAAAAGACAAAGCATCCATGTGTAAATTTCATTTATTCACTACTGTACATCTGTCCCAAAAGAAAACATTTTCAGTGCTGCAGTCACAAACAATATAAGGCCGTATCCGAATTGGCGGCTAGGGCTACGGCTGCGGCTACGACTGTTGCTAAGGGAGTTGCTAAGGACTTACTATACTTCAGTGCATGATGATTCGGAAAGCTAGCCAGAGCCGCCAATTAGGACACAGCCTACGTTACACATTATTTAGGCTGGTTATTTGTGCGGGCTAATGTTTGTGTATTTACTTGATGGAATCATTGCATGTATCATTTTGGTTTTACCCCCTACATGTGTGATAAGCACCACACTCGATGATTTCCGAGTCTTGCAGGGAAACAAAACCCACAGGCTACTCAAGTGTACTTCGGCAGCTCTATGAAATTGGCCCAATGCGTTAAACTTGTTAATAATTTTAGGTGTGATCCCTGGCTATACGGCAGTTACAGGTTGAACGGCTTCTGACTTGCACCCCAAACACAGATACGTATTAACAAAATAGGGAGATCGCCAACGGTAGGGCTAGATGATAGCTCAGTTGGTAGAGTGCCGGCACTTTAATCCGGAGGTCGCAAGTTCAAGTCCTGCTCTGGTCATTTTTTCTTTGTTCAACCCAAAATTATTGTAAAATTTACCAAGTCAGTTTCCCTTGTGGTTTATCACTTAAAATATGATTTTAAAAGGAAATGTAGTTGAGACAATCAAGGTAACTCTTATTATTTTTGTAGGAAGAGGTTACAACTCTTCCCTTCACCAAGTGTGTGATTTCTCCGGATTATTCCTGATTTCAGGATTTTCTTAAAAATCGCCTTGAGCCTTCACTTTTTCTTGAAGTAAAGCATTTGTCAAAGGGACAAAGAAATAGTCCATGCTGTGTATAAACCTGTTGTTTTGTATTTCTGGTAATGCACAGGGTCTGTAAACCTCCTGAATTGTAATATCTGGGAGGTTCTGAGTTAAGATTAAGCGGGGAATCTAGGCCCATAAGAAAAATGTTCATGAATTTTTTCATACATCAAATCTCATCGCTGCCTCCCACAAAAAAAAAAAAAAGAGAGTAGCCAATTCTTACAAAATAGTCTTGTTTCGTAAGGATCGTATTCTTTAATATTCTTAACACACATTGTAGAAAGTGTTGATATATTGTAAGTGTTCAGTAGCAGAGCGTGGGAGATGCACATTTTGCCGTATTCCACTCCCCAGGGTGACCTTTTGCATCTGACAAGACACCTGTACATAACCTGAAGGTGATAAACCACTTCAGCGTGGACTCGGTGAAGCAACGTGTGGGCAGTGGGTGAATATCATCCAGAGAAGTCTTTGCCACACACCACGATAGAAGGGTCAATGCAAAAAGGGATTGATTGTCCGAATTGACCTTCACATAACACTGGGTTCAGATCCCTTGTCTTCACTCGCGATGCGAAGGACCCTTTTAGGTCAATGGAAAATACATCTTTAGGCTGATTTTGAAGCCCTTGTGGTCAGTACTGTAGCAATACAAGTGTATTCGAGTGCCACTGATAAAGCCTTTAGGTACATGTACATGTATGCTACCTTTGCAGCCCAAAGCAATGTGGTATGAATAATACTTCAATTATGATGCTTGTTGCCTGCACATGCGACGACGTATGATATGAGCCACTAGACATGTGCCACTGCCCACTAGTGTGTTGCTGTGTGGCCTTTAAGCTGTACGCCACCTTTTGATATTTTGATATTTCGATTTTGATATTTATGACCACAAAACAACTGGCTATATGCCACAGTTCAAATAGCTGTAGCCCTTAGCCGGGTTAGATTACTCTGTAAGCATTGTTTATGTCCAAACCTACATTACACTTTGATGTTCAGTGTAAAGTGACCCCCGAAAGTGGAGCTTGCCGTGGCATGTTTTTACAAGGGTCCTCAAGAAGGCTAGTAGGTTTTGACACTCCGTAGACCGACTCTAGCACAGTTGTAGGCAGATTATTGTGTGACCCTTGCGGTCTATACCTTACATACTGTGTATGTATGGTACTGTAAGTAAAAGACTCTTGACCACTCAGACCAACTGTTCTCTTGGGTTGAGAATGTATGGCTTTTTGTGGGAGTTGTTAGAGGTTAACTGGCGAAGTCAGACCTCAGGGTTTCTGTAACCACCAAGTGTCCCTCATAATTGCAGTACTGACACCTCAGAGACCATAAAGGCCATCGTTAGTTTGCTTGTACCATTAGAAATGAGCCCAATTTCATAGAGCCACTTCGGGTTGGTATTCGGATAAAACATGTCGCCCACCCACGGTAGTATTTTGCGGAACTTTTTTGGAGATTGTTTTCCTTTGAAAATATCGTTGCCACAATGAAACCCTGACTCAAGAAAGGAAAGACGACAATGGTTCTCATAATAAGCTCCGGGATTTGATGTTATCTTGTGAGAAAATATGATTAGGCACTCAGAGATTACAAATTTACTAAGCAGGGTAAGGTTACAAGCCAAAATACCATATTACACTTCCCATCATTGAATGGGTTTCCTACTTATTTTGCTTAACAGAAATTTGTGAAGCAAACATTTGTGCTTAATGAGCTCATTGAAACTGGGCCCTGAGGTTCTTGGGGTTCGTGCTTGTACATTCATACGCCCATCAAGGCTGCAGATGCCTGCAGTGTTTAACCACATCCCCTTAAAGGGAGGGTATACCTTTGGTAATTACTCCAAAAATTAATGACCATAAAAAGTTACTTGGTAAGAAGCACTACAGCTATTGATACTGCAGTGTTCTCCAACTTTGAAAATTAAAGGTTGGTGCATGGTGTGGTGAAAACTGCGAGGGGGTACGTACAATGCGAGCGCGAAGCGCAAAGCCCCTACGACGTGGGGTCCGGGGCCCGCTCAAGGGCCCCGAGAAAAATTTTGATCCTAGATGCTCTGTGGTGCATTCTGAGGTGAATCCTGGCCACTTTCCTCAGACTTTTTTGAGGAAATATTTTTACAGTTTTTAAGAACACAAAGTAAAATACTGCCTTTCTAAACACTTACTTGAAATAAAAACCAATTTAATTTAATTTATTGGTACCAATTTATCTTAGGCACCCACTAGAGGAAACGTATGTGTCCGGTAGCCCGACCGCATTTCTTTTTCTTACCTTGTATTCCGTGTTACTAGTGTGCTAAAAAAAAAGCTTGGTGGCGATTATAAAAGCGTGGCGTTGCAGAAAGCGTGGCGGTGCGCCACGTCTTTTTTATAGGTTGGAGAACACTGTACTGTTATAACATTTTGAGAAGCGATTCCCTGCAAAGGAATGTGGCTTTAGAGAGAGGGATTCAAAAACATTTCAATCTGAGAAACTTTTCTGCATGAAACGTTTCTCAGACTGTGTTTTCCAATAACGGATTATTCTTCCTGCGTAGACATAACCGCTCCAGATTTTCAGCGATATCTCAGTAGTAGCACTAAAAGTTTTGTTTTAATATGATAGTTTGAGTGCACTACAAAACCTGACTTAAGTTCGATGCAAACACGAATGTACTTATATGTAGAGCAAGGTTGCAGTTCGCCCTAGAACTGCACTCAACTTTGTGAATCCTCGAAGGGAATCTCCACTTTTAACCTGAGCAGAATTCCCTTTGTGTGTTGGCTGGCTTTCATGTGAACTAGGCTTAAAAGTCTTCATTTATGGCATACAGTATGTAAAAGGAATGGAACCAGTTTTGTTTGTGTAACACTGTACATGAGGCTTCCTACATTGATCTCACAGTAGACTGTTATGTGAAAGTTATATTTAGGAGTTTGCAAAAACCTCTTTTTTTTACTGAAAAATTCAAAAACTATTTTCTAAGAACCTTGGAACCCCTGATGTCTAAATTCTAAGGTGGTTTATTTTATTTGTTAACCTTGCAGCAAAGTGCTCTGGTCAACGGCTCATCAGCTGGCTCATCCAGAGGGTTCCCGGGACTAGATATGACCTCGGCGGACATCGCAAGACGAGACCTGGATGATGGCCCCACCCCGAGGGCGCACTATCCCACCACTGTGCCATTAGAAGTCAAAGAGATGCCGCCTGCCCTTTCCAAGACCTTGGAGAATTTTGTTGGGCAGCTGGACGTGCTGACTCAGGTGAGTGTTAACTGTTCAACACTTGGGTTGCTTTCTGTGGGGGTTTAATGTGCAGAGGAGACCCGAATCAGGGATGCGGCCTGCGCTCAAAAAACAAAATGATGTCACTGGAATTGCTTGTGTTGCCACTGGACAAAATCGTAAAGGACTATAGGTAATGGGGAATGCAAAACAAAATGAGTAGATCAGTGGTTGGTGCAGGAAGGAGAAGGTCTGGGAGAAGGAATGTTTGGGTAGATTGGTTGTCTAGGGGTAGCCTGCATGTGAGTATTTCATGGTTGTGCTTTTTGTGCCTTGTAAGCTCTCGAGGAGATTTATCGGTTAGCTTCTCTCTCTCAGCTGTTGTAGCCTTCAAATCACATGTAGAAATGCTACCACAGTACCAGATAATGCATTGACATCTTGCACCAACATCACACGTGGCTACTCTGTCTGCCAATGCTCGCCATTTTTGGAGTCAAATTACACGCGGAAATTATCGTAAGCGTGTGAACACCGCATCACCTAAAAAGCGCACTGCATAACACACTTGTAAGGACATTGACTCCCCTAATGATGCAACCAAGATTATTGTGATGGTGGTGACGTCAGGTGAATTGGGTCAATAGACTATTTGCCTCGGCCAAATTTCGTAGAGCTGCTTAAGAAGACATAGTGCTTAAACATTCCTGCTAAGCAAAAAAAAGCAGGAAACCAATCATGAGTGGTACATATAACATGGTATTTTGGCTGGTAATCTTAGTCTAGAAAGCAAAATTGTCTTATTTTTTTTTGGCCCTGATGAAGACACATTTGTATGGGACTTGAATTTGAAACCATGAACATTCTGAGCAGGCAGTGGTCGTACACATAACGTATGGAAGTAGTCAGCAGGAACACTTGGACAGAATTTTGGCTGGTCCTCGGAAGTTATAACTGGCATTTTTTTGCCAGCGTACTACTGTTAAGGGAGACACTGATGGTTCCACCACGGTATCGGTGGCATTTATAATGTAGTGGTGCAACCAAGTGTCTTCGTTTGGCATTAGTGTAATGGTTCTAGGTTTCTGTACATGTACACGTCTTATGCTCCAGTGGTCCACATTGGTACATGTAGCTAGTGGTGCATATCATAACGGCAACAACTGAAACATGTGGTAGTCGTCCAGTTGTACTTGCATTTTTACTGACTTTTTTATTCCTACGTACATTGCCTCAGAAGCATTTCCTTATGTGCCCAACATATCTGACTTAAAGTGATGGTTGTATTGACCCAATTGACCAGATTTTTGACCGCATGAGGGCGCTTTCAATGGCTAATTTCATTGCATGACAATTACAGTGTTACTTTAAATGCCTGTATGTTGATTTCTTGTATCAATGACCAAATAAGGAATAATAATAATGACAAACAATGGGAAAAACAGGTTTATTTTACACCACGTAAATTTGGTTCGCAATACACTCGCAGTTTTGGGAACGTCATTGTCCCTGTTTGTGAATTTGACTCCTAAAATGGTGAGCATAGCAGACAGTGGCCGCGTGTGACATTGATTCAGGAGATCAAGAAACCTTAAATGCATTTGATGTCATTGGAATATTGCGCCCTCTCTCAGAGGTCAAAAGAAGACCTCATTGGCACATGCTGTGCGCCCCACTTATACATAAAAATTTGGCCTTTTCCATTTTTATTTTTTATTGTTTGACCTCTAAGATGGCGACATGAGGCTATAAATATATGCATCCATTTTAGTCCAGTTATCATCAAAAGTCTCATTTTCACAACTCATCTGCGAAATAATCATGGAAATTTGATAGATGTTACTTTTGCATCAGCAGAGCTGCCAACTCTCCCTGGTTCTACATAAAGTTCCCTGAGAATAGACCAATCTTTCCATGGTCTAATGAACAGATTTGAAAATCTCCCTGATTATGGAAACTGTTTACCCTATCATGTTGAATGTAATTCTAAATACCTCCCTGATTGTTGCACAAAATCTCCCTGATTGCAAGATGCAAATGTTGGCAGCTCTGCATTCAGGGATAAAGAATATTATTTGTTTTTTGCCCTTACACCGATGTGTATGGGAGATAGGAATGAGTTTACTCTCCCAAAAGCCAAGGGTGTACACGAACAAGTATACCATGACCGATATGTGGCAGAGGATGTCATCCTGTTCCCCTCCTCCCCCCCCCAAAAGTTCCAATACCTTAACACACTCTTTTCCTCTTGTACACAAGTAACCCCCCACCGTTAAATCCTCTCAAGAATTCCTGAGATTCCTAGGACACAATGGGGGGGGGGGTGGGTACATCATACCACATATCACCAAATGTGAACATGTATCACACCATTTAATGGGCCGTTCAAAATTAACCATGTTAAAAAAATTCAATTTTTAAGATTTTTTTTTTAAAAACTAACCCAACCCCCCCACCCCAAATTTGTATTGTAAATAATGACAGACTGTTTGATCCTGTACAAAAAATGAACAAAGTATTGCCTCAGATGAAGCAGATATTTTTAGATCAATGTTCTCCAAGTTAAGAGTGTTCAATAGCTCTTCCTGGCTTCAAGTTCAAGCATGCAACTTTGTAGTTGAAATAGACGGGGGGAATTACCATTAAGCACACATAACTTGTAATACTATTTCTTTTATTAATTTGATTGAAAACTGAATTTCAAGTTTTCAGTGATTTCTTGTGACCCACCCCCCTACAATTTTTTTTTTAAATTTATTAAACATTGATTATTTTGGATGGCATCTACATTCTAAGTCAACATGTTCTGATGACTTAACGTTGGTGTACTTACTACATGGTTCATTACTTTCAGTTGTGAAACAGTGAAAACTGTCAAATTGCTTTTCAGGCTGTTTTTAATGTGCATTGATTTTTATATTTCCGTCAGTTTTGTGCGAATGCATGATCCAAGATAACGCTTGTTGGCATGTTTGGGGAATATTAGCCATTAAGTGTGTGTCGTTGCTCATTATGCTTGATGCATAAAAGGAAAAGGAATAATAATAATATCAATATCGACTCTTAATACAGCACAATTCCTACGAAATTATCATTGTGCTTCAAACATTATTACTCCTGGTCACTGGGCCATTTATAAACCATCTCAGCTCCCTTGGGAGTATACAGCCTGTGCTGCCGAGTATGTAACACACCAAGCTAAATCAATCACAAGAACCATCTCTACCCTCTTAGGTACCCATTTACCCCTGGGTGAAGAGAATCAATTATAGTTAAGTGTCTTGAAAATGGACACTTGAGTGTCATGACCGGGATTCGAACCCGCACCCTGATGACTTGAGCCACCAGAACTTGAGTATGATGCACTAAATCGCTCTGCCACGACACGCTGAGGTACAAAACAATTGTGAAAAATACTTTGAAATAGTTGTTGCATTCAGACATAATGTCAAACCCAGCTCATATTGGCACCAAAGATTATTAGAAAAGTCCATACAAATAATTTGAAGGTTAATGCACTGAGGGTATAATGTTAGACAAAATGATGGAAAATACTTGTATAATTTTTGAGGATTTAAGTAGAAACAAAATCTGCATCAAAAGAATAGTTTTCTACGTCATCGTTGTATACTGACCGTCAGACCATGTAATCATACACCCACTCTGTTGACCCAAGGGAAAATGTCACTACACTGTCATAAACATTTTGTTTATGTCTTAGATGTAGCGTTACAGTGTTATTGACAAGAGAAGAATGCATTGCAGGCCACAAATTAACCCACGGCACCCACAGCAATTGCTGTGGTGCCCTGTGCTTTTGTTGTGGTACCCTTTACAAAGTTCCAAGATAATTACTAATTAATACTTTCCTGATAGAAGTGCCCCTTTCCAGAGGAAAGTTGCTGTGCCCCTTCAAGTGCGAAGTCCTGCTTTGCTTGTATCGTAGCCATTTTATTTTATCAAAGAGAATTCAAAATTATAGCAACAACTTCAAGATTATTTTTGATAAGTTTCAAGTCAAAGGAACATGACATAATAGACCCTTCCCAGGAAATATGTAAGTTGCACATGGCGCGTGCGCACTAACACTACTGGTAGGAGGGAACATCGCGCCTTTTTGTATGGGGCTGATGGTGTAGAGACGCATACGCGTTTGTGCATCTGCCTAGTGCACAACTGTATGGCGTTTGCCAACCAATAGTGTCTGTTTGCATGCATGAATATAAATAGCATATTTTATGGGAAAGGCTATTTATGCATACGTTGACAAACAACTTATTACGGTAATATTTTATAAGTTTCAAGCAAAATTTTAACAATTAGTCTTCATGGAATAATTTTGAAAAAAAGTATGGAATGATGCAATAGTGCTGAGAGTATTTGAACACACGGGCCAGTGCAGCACAGGTTAAATTGCAATCATAACTTCCTTATTTTGATGGGAATGCCCTTTACCTTCAACTAGAGTGGAATTTCAAAACATGAAAAATTCCCTGCACCTTCCATATTAGATTTATTAGTAATCACAATTTGTATCATGTGAATCTTCATTGATCAAAATATGTTTTTTATTTGTAATTTACCATAATCAGTATGTGTGTTCAGTGTTCTCCAACTTTGAAAATTAAAGGTTGGTGCTTGGTGTGGTGAAAACTGCGAGGGGGTACGTACAATGCGAGCGCGAAGCGCGAAGCCCCTACGGCGTGGGGTCTGGGGCCCGCCCAAGGGCCCGAGAAAAATTTTGAGCCTAGATGCTCTGTGGTGCATTCTGAGGTGAATCCTGGCCACTTTCCTCAGACTTTTTTGAGGAAACTAGTGTGCTAAAAAATATAAAAAAAAAACAAAAAAACAAAAAAACTTTTTTATTTTTTTAATTTTTTTAAAGCTTGGCGGCGATTATAAAAGCGTGGCGCGCGCCGCAGAAAGCGTGGCGGTGTGCCACGTCTTTTCTATAGGTTGGAGAACACTGGTGTTAATCACTCGGTACTTTCCGGAGTACTGAGAAAACAAAAACAGGCTTACTCGCATGGTATTCAAACCCATGACCTTTGCCATTCTAGTGCAGGTGTCTTACCTAGATAGACCACTGAGACTGACGGTAGCTAGAGGCAGATTGAATCGTGGCGTGTCGTGGCCGAGCGAATAAGAACACCGAAATCAAGCTCTGGTGTTTCTGATCAGCAGAGTGTGGGTTCGAATCCCAGTCGTGACACTTGTGTCCTTAAGCAAGACACTTAACCACATGCTTCGTCCTTCGGATGGGACGTAAAGCCGTTGGTCCCGTGTGTTGTGTAATGCACGTTAAAGAACCCAGTGCACTTATCGTAAAGAGAAGGAGTTCGCCCCGGTGTTCCTGGTCTGATCGGCAGCATATATTGCGCCACAGCACCTTGTAAACCATTGCAAGGTGCTATAAATGACTAGGCCTCATACTTCAAACGTAGCTCCACATATACCTTGCAGGAAAAAATGTGTAGTCTCGCGCCAGGAGTGTCAAGTCTGACAGACATGGCGCGTTATAAATGTTCGCTATTATTATTGTTATTATTATCCTTTATTTTAGCAGCGGGTACTGCAGCGAGTTCAATGTTAAAGAATATTATTGTTTTTTACTTACACATCGATGTGTGTTCCTCACTGTATACTCAGTACTTTCCCGAGTCTTGGGTAAAACACCAAATCTTTATCCTATTGCAAATTTAAAGGCACTGAACACGTATGGAAATTGTCAAAGCCCAGTGTTCTCACACATGCATAAAATAACAAGCCTGTGAAAATTTGGGCTCAAGTGGTCATAGAAGTTGCAAGAAAATGATGAAAGAAAAAACACACTTGTTGTACAAATTTGTGTGCTTTCAGATAAGAATAAAAACTTCTTGCAAGAAGTTTTTATTATTTTAGTGAGAAATTACCTCTTTCTCAAAAACTGCGTTACTTCAGAGGGAGTTGTTTCCTACAATGTTTTATACTATCCACAGCTCTCCGTTGCTTGTTACCAAGTAATTTTTTATGCTAATATTTGTTTTGAGTCATTACCAAACGTGTACGATACCTTTAACATAGCCTATTAAAACAAATTATGTTTGTTATGTTTTATAAAAAGAAAAACAACAAAATTGTGGTATTGTTTTAGTGCGATGTTGAAATGGATAGCTGGCATGTGACTGTGAACAGTTCATTTGTACTATGTATAATGCTTCGTAATTTCTGAAATCTGACAACATGGACACACAATATCAGGGCAAATCTTTTAACACCGTACTGTCCATTCTCATAAGTCAAGGTTCTCCCTTAACAGTGGTCCGCTGGCCAATGCCAGTCAAAACACCCAAAGACCAGTCAGAATAAGTTTATTGCTTCGGAAAGCTAAACCACTGCCTGCACTGATTGTTCATAATGCTTTCAAACTGAGGTACCGTACAAAATGACAGCGTTGAAAGAAAACCACAAAAGATGTGGACCAGTGAAAAGGCTGGCAGATTATTGAAACTGGACCCGCTGGCCAGTCACTGAAAAAGGGCAAACCCCGATATAAAGGGATAAGCTTTAATTGTGCTAATTTCAATTATTTTTGAGTCATGTGCACTTTGTTTGTGGGTTGTGGACGAATCCTTGGTCAGGACTGCGTCCGGTTTTAAAGAGGTTGGGTTTTTTTCTGTGTAATTTTTACCAAGAAAAATTGATATAAATTTAATGAAAAAAAGAGGAAGTAATTAAAATATTGAACTAGAACCAACACTTGGCCATACAATTGGACGAACAAAAACATATATACAAATGTGTATGCAGTGTAAATTTGTAAAAGGATGTTACATTGAAATACGGACAAATTATTCTGTCAACCTGTTGCGATTTCCAAAAAGGTTTAAAATATTAGTTGTGTTTTGGAAGAGCAAGGTCATCTAAGTCTGTGTGTTTCCATACACGTGCCCTACAACTAAGGAGCTAAACAACAAACGCGTGAAAATTTCATCAAGTCAATTTCCCTTGTGGTTTATTACTTGAAATTTGACGAAGAAGAAAAAGGTTGCATCCCCTTTACTTAGGTGATCCCCTTGCTATCGCTTTCCAGGTTGTATCGTAAACTTGGGTGTGATCCCTGGCTACACGGCAGTTAACGGTTGTATGGCTTCTGAATGCCACCCCCGAACAAAGATATTGACAAAATAGGGAGACTGCCAACATAGGGCTAGTTAGCTCAGTTGGTAGAGCGCCAGCATGTTAATCCAGAGGTCATTGGTTCAAATCCCGCTCTAGTCAATTTTTCTTAGTTCAACCCAAAATTATTAAAAATTCACCCAGTCAGTTTCCCTTGTGGTTTATTACTTAAAGTTTCATCGAAGCGAAAAAAAAGGGCTGTCAACTTTCCTGCTTTCTTGTTTTGCGAAGCAGATTGAGCGATGTAACTATAAATGCAAATTAAAGGCGTAAGCTCAAATGCATCACCAAAACTTTTTATTGACCACTTATGAATTTATGCTCTCGCAATATTTACATCTACTGTAAACGTACAAGAATTGTTTACCTGTGAACTTCTTCATAAAAAGAAGGTGCTGACACTTTTTACATATTAAAATTAAATCAACTTAGGTCATCATTAATTATTGTTTTTTGTTGTGTCAGGGATTTCAGGCACATTTATAGTGTGCTTTAGTTTGATTTGGCAGTTATACAAAATCTAGTGTGTGGGGAAGTTTTCTCCCACATGGCATTCTTCTAAGACAATACGTTCTCTTGAGAGTGTCTTATATATTTGTATGTATGTCTGGTAATTAAACCAAGGATGCCTAATAAGTGAACTTAATCACTGCAGCTCGCACGCTTAAGGAAACCTGTAAACAAGGGTGCTTGCTATGGGAACCAGAAACACAGAGGTTAATTAACCCTTTACTTTCCCACGAAATGGGGTATTTTATGTGCACTGCCAATTCTAGCACATGGGGGACATACAGCTTGATGTCCCATCCAATGGACTAAGCAATTATGGTATAAAGCATCTTGCCCTAGGGAACAGGTGACACGACCGGGACTCGAACCCACACTCTGCCGATCAGAAACACCAGAGCTTGAGTCCGGTGCTCTTAACCGCTCTATTCACCTGTCATTCACAGTACCTTTAAATATTTGGTTATTGTACCTTATTAATAGCAATTTAAAAAAAAGACAATAAAAAAAAACCCACTTCAATCGAATACAGACTGTTCTGAATTGGAACATACCATGTTCCAATGTTATGCAGACCTAAGCTCCCACACAACCACGCACACACTCCTTGGCCCTCTTCTGGGAGCAACTGATAGTGATACCCGTAACTCATCACTCTTGATAGAAGCAGGCAAGTGTGAATTGCGCCGAAGATGGTCATCCAGATCTTCACTGCAGGACACTGCTAATTAATACAGTCAAGGCCGACAGGGCCCGCCTGATGAAAAACAAGGAGGCGGCCGTCTTTTTCTCTCTCCATCTATTATTGCCGTCTTAGTGCACACACACAGCCTTTTCACACGCATTTCCTCGCGGCTAATGAGAGCTTTTTCCACAAGGCCCGAAGGAACCCTAGACCCAGTCCAATTATGCTAGGGATCCATTCCTCTGTCAGTGGTTGCAGTAGTACGTCATTAGTGTAGGCCGGATCAACGACTATTTGCACATGTACCAGGGTCGGCTGGCTTTTTTTTTGCTTTTTTTTGCTTTTCTTTTTTCTCTCTCTTTTTTCTCTTTAAGTCTTTTTCGTCTTCAATCTATCCGATCGCCGACGGTGATGCTAGTCCTGTTTTCTCACAAATGTCAGAAAGTCATCTTGCGTGCATGCTTGGATTACGCTCGTCCCAGGGTTCCAGCTGGCTTTTAAAACAGCCGGTGAGATTAGCGCTGGCTGCCTCCAGGACAATGTGTAAATCTGAGTGGGTAGTTTGCACGCCCAGCAATCAGTAATGCATTTCAGCCTCTCCTGAGGAATTTGTGTACTTAAGTACATTGTACCCCCCAAAAAAATGTGTGCAGTGAAGGCAGGTGTGCTGAGGACGTGTTCCCGTAGTATTAAGCATGTGCAACAATTTGCTGGTTATGTACTCTGTTTGATTCTGGGAGTCGCTTAATTTCTGGGTGGAATTCTCCCACTTTTAAGACATCCCCCCAAAGGAGGCTCGGCGTATGTTGTCTGGGGTTTAAACAACGGGGTGGTCTACTTTCCTCATGTTGTATAGATAATGTCTGTGGTGTACTACCTGTCTTTCTACAAACGTCAACCTCCTTTTTGTCATACTAACTTCTTGAACACCCTCACTCTCTCTATACATTTACGCTTTTCTCCTGGCATTCAGTTGCAAACTATTTGACCCCAAAAAACTCATGGTTTTTTAATCCCACCCCCCCCCCACACACATGCTTGGGTTAACACGTTAGCAATCGAGGACCTCCTACCTATTGTCCTGCTTTTGTTTCTACTTTTTGGCAACAGCTCCCATTGGTTTTCTACACACTTTCCAACCGGGGACCTTCCCCAACCGGGGTCCGTATTGATATAGTTCCACGGTTTCAATGTGTATACCTACCCATACTTAAACAGGCTGAAAGTGGGCAGCTATTGCCATTCATTACCCTTGACAAGCTCCGCCCCTCCTACTTGCAACTCCAGTTACATGTGTCCGGTATTTGTACCAAATAAAAGAAGTCATTTTCTACATTCTTTTACAGTTTGAATTAATGCTGTATTATAGTGAAGAACGGTACAATAAAAAGTCACATATGAAGGGAAATTGGCGTTCCAGTTCTGGTATTAGGCAAAAATTTGAAACATCTAAGTGTTCGAGACCAGGTCTACAGGGTGTCGTAGACTAGTAAAGCAATAACGATTTTTGGGACTGGGTCTCTAGACTCGATGCACTGTTGTGGCTCTCTTTACTTTGGCACATAAGGTAGGTTCTACCCCCTACTCACACATCCCTCCCTTACTATCATGCAGTCACACCCATAGAAGGTATGGCTCGCTCTTTACTTTGGCACACAGGGTGGGTTCCAACTCTTAAACACCCCTCCCTCCCTATCAGTCACACCCAAAGAGGGCATGGTTCCTTTGGAAGTTCTCACCATACAGAGTAGGCTCTATACCCTATCACACCCCTCTCCTAGTGATTAGTCACACCCAAGGAGGATGTGGTCCCCTTGCGTAGTGTTGGTTCACTCTCTTCTTCCACACACCTATAGGCCTATCCGACTGATGACCAGTGTCAAAGTGAGCTTTTCATCCCTCTGAAACTCCACTTTGCATACAGTGTCAGCTTTCACTCCTACTCACCTCCTTCTTAATCAGTTACACCCAAAGAGGGCATGGTCCCTCTAGGTGGTGGTGGAAGGGGGGGGGGGTGATTCTCACCCTACAATATGCATCTCTTTACAACCAACTAAACCAATCAGGTATTTCCCTCCTCCTAAGCTGGGCAGTTATTATAGTTTGTCCCCTGCTTCCACCTATCTGTTTTCAATCAATCTCAACCATTTAGGGCCTCACCCATTCCTCTTTAACCTACAAATTTTTCACGGTTCTTCTTCATGTCACTTACTCTCCCCATCCGTCAGACCACCCTTCCTCTCCGTATACCCCCCTCCCCCTCAGTCTCCTCCATCTGTCCCTCCCATCAATGACTAAATCATCCTGCTGTCCCACTCTTTAAGCCGTCGCTTCCACAAGATTTCCCAGCCTTGGCGGGTCATTACTTCCATCCGCTAACGTTAATTGATGTATCGGTAACTTTTAATTACCGAAATCCTCTTGATTCCAAATCAAATTCCGTGCTCATTCTCAGCGTGTGTTCTTAATTAAGCTCGCGTTTGCGCAGTGTTTTTTTGAGCAGGAGTAAGAAATAGTTGTCAGTCAAGTGGCAAGCAAGACTCCACTTCCTTCTAGTGACTAATGTGACACTCAAGGAATTCGCTAACTTGCAGGATATGTTGAGAAGACCTTAAAAGATAAACCGTGGGATGTCGATTTGAATGTTTTCGGTCTCTATAAATGGACAGTTACCGATGTCTTCGGTCGTTAGCTGTGAAGCGCTGGGAGGTTTGGCTAGGCTCCTTCTGGTTCCTCCAGCGCTTCAAACGCTCAAATCAAATTCTGCCTCAATTCTAGAGGATTGTATACATGTGTACCCTGTCGATCTCTTTCGTTATGAATTTCATACCTCAAAACTCAAATCAGGTTCTACCTAAATTGCCAGAGGATTGACAGAGTGCATTCACTTTCCTAAAACAAATATATCACACCCTTCTGTCGAGGGTAAATTCAACATCCAGAGACATGCATACCGAGGGAGGGATGGTGATCATGGGAGGTACCCATGCTAAGATTTATTATCAGCATTCATTCCTCGTTCAAAATTTTCCCGCATGAAAATTCTGCATGTTCATTAAAACATTTTTAAAAATTGCCAATATTTGTTGGTTTACAGAGCATTACACTTTGTGCTCTATCTGCACACTTATATTTTGGTCTTTTGCGTTTTAATATTTTAAATGCTTGGTCCGATTTTTGGCTGAATTGACTCGGAAATTTAGATTTAAGTTTTAAACAGCTATTTTTATAGATTCGGGAAAGTTAAAGGTATTACACACACAAAAAATCCATCAATGACAGGTGGTAGTTAATTAAAAACTAAAAATGAAGTATTGTCAGGATTCCAACATCTCATGTCCATCAGCCATGTACAAACAATTGTTCACATTACATGTATGTTGTGAATTGTCTGTGGCTTATGCAAAGGTTTGTGTACGTTTTTCTTTTTGAAACAGCATCATCTGTCAAAATCAGTTCAGATAAATAAAAAGAATAATATAAAATTATTTTGGCGACAATTTGGCCTTGCAACTTTTAACACAGAAAAAAATGTTTTGTTTGGTACATTGGCTTCCATTCTGTTAAGGCCTCCCCAAGAAAGAAAGTTTTTTTCCAACTTTGTTTATCAATAAAATCCCATATTTTTGAAAACAAAACAGTGTGACAGCATTTATCTATATTTAAAACTTTGTTCTAGAAACTTGAGGTGGAGTGATGTTGGAAAAAATGGTTTTCCACAATCAATCTACGGTTGCTACCAATAGGCCACAAACACTCATTTTATCCAATTAAAAAGACCAACTATGTGTTTTGAATTACCACAGATTGCAGGACTGTGGTGCACCATTTCCTTACCACAGTGCCTTGGGGTTCAGAGTTGCAAATATATGCCTCCAAAGTAATAAAATCCTGTATGTGTGTCTGTTATGGCATGGCAGGATTTGACACATCCTTATTGTGTACGTCATTGGAAAAAATAAAGTTTCCATTATTGTGAAATATTGACGTTGACGTTACGTAAATGTAGTTCCTAGAACTGCCCTTATTATTAAACACCAACCGCAAAGTTTTTTGATATGTATTAAGACTGATTATTGTAACTGAGCTCTATCCATAGCTAAAGGATCACATTACGTAAATGTGCTGTTAGTTGAAATGTTGATTAGTGAAGTCATCGCCAAAACGATTAGGGTAACATTTTAGGGAGGAACAAGGGGAAACACCATTTTTTCTTAGGGGGGGGCACTTCTGGCCATTTAAAACTATAGTTTCCATTTGCAATTCTCTTAGACAAGCCCCTTTTCAGGGCTTTTGTTATGCCATGTAAATTACTAAGTAGGATTTGAAACTTTGCATGGTGGAGGTATAACTAAGAGAGGTTTGCGGTAACACCATGTGAATATCTCTTTTGAGTAGAGGCGGTTCTGAACAGAACCGTTGGTTAACGACTCAACGTTTCAATCAGTATGCTCTGACCGTCTTCAGGAGATGTGAGTGTAAAAACAAATACATTGTCTGGGCGTAAATGGAAAAATAGTTTTAAAAACATTGAAATTATCGCATTAAAGCTTATCAAATGTAACATTTTACTCTGGTAATTTTTAATCTAAAAAGTCCAGATTTCAAATGGGACGGGCGGGGGGGGGGGGGGCATTGACATTAATTGGGGGGGCACGTGCCCCCCCTTTAGTTATGCCACTGAGTGAAGTCCAATGAATTATGCAGTCTGAAAGTTCAGTTTCATTTGAAACTTTGGATGGTAGAGATGCAATCTAATATAGGTTTTCCCAGTAATTTTCGGCAAATAAACGGCCAGATTAAACATTGTGTTATTCCATTTTGCGTGAAATTGAAATCACCTCAAAACAGTCATTTATTTTCACGTGATGTGTAAATAATTTTTCTATTGCGTCATGCGATTAAAAAAGATTACCATTCAATTTAACAATCCACTCGAACAGCGTTCAGATTTGTAGCAGCTTGTTGCAAAAAACTTTAGTTGCGCCTGCTCTGCTAAATTGAAGGCCAGTTTTGCATGGCTAAAAGTTTAATTGAATATAATGCAGTATAAATTTTCATGCCTTAAAATGGAATTGAATGACGGTTTCAACTGAAGAGGCTTTAACATGAATGCATGGAAGTAAAATAGGCTGCTTTTTTCGCCTGGTGTGACATGGAGTTTAGACTCTCTGGGAAGGGGTTAGTCTTCTCCTTCCCTTCTCATATCTGTAATTCTGCAGCAAGGTCTCATTATCTAAGAATGTTTGTACTCCCAAGAGTTGAGGGTCTCAACAACAACAACAACAACAACAGCAGGCTGCTTTCATTTTACTGACTGATAACATTGAATCTTGTTGTTTGCAGACGGTCAACATCCTTGAGCAGAGACTAACCATGACAGAAAACAAGCTTCGCGAGGTGCTGGACAACCAACAGAAGATAACACTACAAGTCAGGCCTACTGACTGAGCTCCAGGCTATGTGGATTGAGTGGATGGATGTCAGGCTATATGTAGGTTGGCCGAGTTTGACTCCAAGCTACACGGCTTTGCAGGCCCATCTCACTGCTACCTTCCCTGACATTTTGAGGGGGTAACTTGGACAAAAGGTGCGTTGCACGTCATTTCTTCAAACCTGGGGCTCCCTGCTTTAGAAGCATGCAAAAACGCACGCACAAGACGGACAATCTCAACCCCCATAAGATGCAGCACTAGAGGTACATGTAATGCCATCATTCGCAAGAAATTTGTTTGCAGAAATGTACATCTTTCGAGTGAAGATATACTTTATTTGAATGGAAAAGACGTGACCGCAGTTTTACTTAAGTATGAGTAATACATGTACATGTATTTAAAGTTAATGGGGCATCAAACTTTCTCTGAATTTGCGTAACTGCATCCCTTTTAATCAAAGTATAATATTCAAACTGCTCTCATCACAGACTGTTAAGAACTGGGATGATATTTACACCTTGTAAGTTTCATGCAAAACTTTGTTAAATTATTATTCTAAGACAACCACATTACCCATTACCATTAGTACTGTATACTCAAGTGTTTTCCAAGACCCGCGGAAGAAGAAAAACAAAATTTACCTTGCACATTCGCAGAACTTGGAAAGCACTCAGCATAAAGTAGTTTGTACTCGTACAGCGGTGCGTGTCGAAACTAAAATAAATTGATTCTTAAATTCCTATGCAAGATTTACATCATATAGTTTTTATACTGTATCTTTTTTAAGGAAAAGCCGAGAAGATTTGTTACAAATGCCATCCACCGTAGTTTTGTGTAAAAATGTAAATAGAAAGTTTGACTTGTTTGATAATAATCGTTTGAATCTGGATACCTCCATTTATACTTGTTTTGTTTACAAAGATTACAACATTACTGTAGAACGAGTATTCACCTTGGGGTTATCCCATGGTAACTTGATGGTTTTGAGCGATATATAAGAAGCCACTGTTATCATTATTATTTTTCTGAATAATTTTTGCCGTGGTTGGTTTGTCATTGATAGTACACAAATCAAGTCACAAAAATGATTCAGAAAATCAGATTTCGGAGTCCTGTGTTCAATGCAAATATTCATGGAATGATCCTTTGGTGAAATACATTTCACAGCACCATCTATTATTTTAAAAAAAAGTTTTGTTAAAAGATTACTTTGATTCATTAGCATTAAGAAAAAAGTAGGAAAACTAGCATTCAGACTTTTTTGAAATTAGCCAACTCTTTTTTTATTATCTTGTGACGTGTGTCAAATGTACAGATGTATTATCCCTATAAATAAGTGTGTGAGTTTCTGACCGCTGTTGTTGTCAGACGTTTGCTCAGGCTATGGATCATAGAAAAGAGTAAAACTTTTGTTGAATGAGATGTATTTGTTGGGGATGGGTTGTGTGTGTTTGGGGGAGGTGGGGGGCGGCAGGGGTTGGCAACTGACAAGGGCTGCCTTGTTGTTTCCAAGCACAGTCTCCCACTCTGAGTCACACTTCATAACTTGAGCACGACCGACGACGCAGAATGTTCCACTTTGCTGTAGTAGGGTATTGTGTCTCATAAGATAACCTGTGATGACCCCAAGTTTATTCCCTTTTTTTCTTTTACTCAAAATTATTCTTTTAACTTCATCGCGTTGAAGACGTCAACAGTGTTCTTGTCAGCATCTCCAGGAATAACAAAAAATGGTTTATGTAAATATGATAAAAATAATAAATACGAACGGCACTCCCCGGAGAAAATCTTTGTGAAAACACTCGCGTAACACAACACCGGCTATTTTGCCATCCAGACGCAAAATCGCGATAAACTTTGATTCAACGAGGGCTCAGCCTCAGCAACAAACAGGATGTGATGTCACTCACCCCGTCGCTGCTTCTGACTTGCAAGCCCTCTTGTTCTCCCGCATATTTTGACCCATTCCGCGTTATTTTTTTCAACTCCGGAGACAAAGACATACCGGGTGTAAGATTATAGCCTGTGCAGGGGTATCGATAAAAATCATTCAATCCAGATATTGCCACATAGGAGACTAGAACTCGGTGAAATACGATCGGAGATACAAAAAGGGTAGTGGGACGCTGTGAAAGGTTCTCAACAGCAACTGATGTCATTGATACAGATGTTTATTGGCAGGTTAGTTTCAGCAATATGGGTCAGATACAATCCCTTTAAAAGTGAACTGTGTACACAATGATGCTCTTCATAGCGTTCCTCCTGTAAGTGGTATACAGATCGTGGGGGAGGGGGTGAGCTACCTGACCTCCCCATGAACCTTGGTGTTCTGACTTGCTTTACACTTATCAAAAAAAGTCTAGGATTGGCCCTTCCAATCCCAGTTTAATTAGTGCCACTACCAATAGTCCTGAGAAACCTTTCCATCTGAAATATTTTGGGGGTTTTCAAAAGAATTGGGGTTTTGCTCGTACTTAAAGGAACGTTACAGAACTGGTAATTAAAATTTTCTTTAAGATCACAGATTTACATAAAACTTACATGGTCTAATGATGATGATAGTAGAAAACATCCCTAGAAATATTTATGTCTGAAATGCCATATTTGATGAGAAATAAATAAAACTAACTTCCGATTGGAGTTTATCGCTCATGAGCGTTTTATTCATGCATTGTATAACACATGCAAAACAAATTAATGTGTAATCTGTTTTTCACTATTTTCTCGTGACCCAGATGGCCGATCGATCTCAAACTTCTACAGGTTTGTCAGTTTATGTATATGGTGGATTATATAAAGTGCTTAACTGTTTTGTTTGCAAAAACCAATTCTGTAATGTTCCTTTAAATTACTTTGTTGCTAATTATACTTAAACAGTTTAATGTGTACTAGAAATGTCTGCAAAGAAAGAAACAAAGAAGAACAATTTATATATTTCTGTATTGTTTTAATCCTCAAGGGTTAGTTTATGCGAAGTAGATGGTTTAAGTGATTGCCCTGATACAATATTTACCAAGCCTTTAAATTTCAAATTGAAATATTCCTCTTTACACAACTTGCCATGGGGTCACAAAGGAAGAATTTCTAAATAAAATTTAGAATATATAACTTGGTAACAGCCCTAAAATGCTAAAGAAAAAAAGATCTTACCTGCCAATCAAACTAACAAAATGTTCCTTCTAGCCATATGACTTGATCTATCTACATCCGAGATCAAAACTTTAAGTGCAAGTTATCTCTTAAACTTAAAAGATACTATTATTCTCTGAAGTATTGAATCTCATTGAGTAAGATACCATCTTTAACTAAACACCATTTTCGACGCTTGGCTATACTTTCAGTTTTCAAAACTCTAGAGATCCTATCCTTAAACCATTTTCTTCTTAGGTATTTGTGCTCCAGCTCGGTGGGTCCAGATTTTTGTTGCTTAATTTTGTTCTTCAATAATATCTGTGAAAAGTGGAGTTGAAGGGTCACGGATATGGGTGCCGTTTGTGAAAGTAGACATCAATGTAAGTGTCATTTTGCAGAATTGTTTCAAAAATTGGTGCAAAAAGTTCAATTGTAATGTCACGGTAAATTTACAGTTAATACTATTGTGAAACAGAATGCAAGACAATTTTAATCACAGTGATAGCTGCCAACTCTCCCTGATTCTTTAGAAAGTTCCCTGAAAATAAACCAATCTTTCAATGATCTGATGAACAAATTTGGAAATCTCCCTGATTATGGAAACTATTTTCCCTTTTATGTTGAATGTAATTCTAAAATTCTCCCTGATTGTTGTACAAAATCTCCCTGATTGCAAGATGCAAATGTTGGCAGCTCTGCACTGACAGTCGTTGGGTTATGCTGTAGTTGATTAGCTGAATTTGTAATTCGTAATCTCCTGTAGTAATGACCGGGGCCCGATTTCATGGCTCTGCTAACCGCTTATCTGCTTGTGTGCTGTACATGGCACTGTAAGCACAGAATTTCGCGGTAAGCAGAGCCTTAAAATTGGACCCTGGCCTCAAGCATAACTGTTGCACCAAAAAAAGGTTTTTCTTTTCACTAGATGTTTGTCTCTTGATCAATATCTCCCTCAATGGGACTAAAGTCTGTTATACAAAAATCAAACACATTGAATGAAACAGTTTTGCTTTACCAAATAATGCACTCTGTTCCTTGAACTTGTATTGCCTACCTGCAAAAGAAATGAAGTGTTTACACTAGTGAATCAAAATCATTGATTTTGTGTATATTAAGGCAGTTTGTCACAGTAAACTAGATTCTGTTCATGGTTCATGGGATTCTTATAAGAATTAAAAACAAAAGTAATTTGTCTTTTTCATGACAAACAATGTGAGGCTTAAATTCTTGCCCTTGAAGCAACCTGCTCAGAGAGCCAAAATGTTTTTGGATAGCTCTAGAGAAAACAGTAATTTCTGGCATTAGTCCATTAACATTTCACATGAATTTTTGCCAAATCCGGACATGTTATAACCCTTTTTTCTTAGAAGCTTTCATAAAGATGTTATGAACCGGGGAAAAGATATAATGTTGTCTTTGGGTAAATTAATTTTTTATGACATCTGTCCAAACTGTACTGCTTTTAAACCTCAACAGATGCTGAAATTTTGAATAGTTTGTAAAAAGTTTGCAAGGGATATTGCCCGTTTGTCTGAAGCACATACTAGACATGCACAAGCTTTTCTATTCAGCATGGAGCACACTTCGATCTGTCAAATTTTGGAGAATTAAGTAAATATATCCAATCCATAGTTCTGGTGACTTTTTCACATTTGTAGCATTTTGTTTTCCATTATCGTTCAGAGTGTTTTCCATTATATTAATTCAGTTTTTCAATAGATTTGTATTTGTTTTAAATTTTATTTATTTATTTATTAATTTTATTAATTTATTAATTTATTCATTTATTCATTTATTCATTTATTCATTTATTTATTTTACTTTATTTGATTTATTTATGAGTTTGCATGGTATAGACCGTGCGCATCAACGTCACCACACCACCATCTTAAGAGGTGAAACAATGCAAACACACATCTATTTCCGTGTGGCACACAAGATGGGCCAGTGAGCAAGCTTCCTTTAACCTCTTGAGTTGAGAGCACTCTACACAAGTGATGTCATTGTGTATAAGGTATATTATTCTAGTAAACACAAGAGTGAAATATTGGGTATATTTTGTGAAAACTTTCAACAACAAAAAACATTCCATTAATTTACTGTCAGATGGTGAACATTATTTTGTTATTTTTATTAAGTTTCTGATGTACCCTCGCTGTATTCATCTGAAAGTAACCAAGCTTGCAAAACAATATTCCCCAAAAAGTGGTGTTTAAAAGCACAGTTTCATAGAAAAGGTTTTTTAAGAGTGGTAATGCTTACTAGGTAAAAATTAATATGACTTAATTAGATCTTTCATGTAAATAAAATGTATAGATTGTAAATATTATTACAATGGACCGGATCTTGGTTCTCTGTCTCTGTCACTGAATTAATTATTCCAGTGTTGTTTGTGTTCTTTTACTTGTTATTGTTTGTTAAATCATTCATTTCCTGTATGCATTCATGATCTACCTCCAACCATGCTCCAACCAACACTCTGCCCATTCAATGTCTGTCACCATAGTTGTGAATGATGTCAGCCTGCAATATGATATCCATGTGGTGAATGCATCTAGAACCATACAGATGTATTTCCTTCCTCCATGAGTATACACAGATGGCTCAGTGCTCAGTACTTGTTCTACACAAAACAAAACATGTGCTGTTTTGGTTTTCGGACTGGCAAAATAATAGCCCATTTACGCATCTACCAACGCGGTTTATCGGCACGCACAGCATTCTGGGTGAAATCCGAATCCACGCAACACCGGCAACCTTCATGGCGCACTGATTTTGAAGCAATGCCGTACACAACTCTAAAACCTGGCATAGCTACATGTAAACTACAGCATGGCGACCATCTTGGCAGTTTGATTAATATTTGAACTGAAATCAGTTTCCTAAGATGCTATGCGTTATATTTTAAAGATGGCGCTTGTGCATGTGGGCTATTATGGTGTGGATAGTTGGAGGGTTCTAAATTTCTCTTTTAAAACACTCAAAAAGGGAACAGATAAATAAATATTTAACTCTGAAAAGTTCACTTGGTATAAATCATTATCAGACACTCTGAGAAATGTTTCCATCTGAAATGATGTCAAGTTCGTGCAATTGTGCCAGAAAATCTGATTTTAATTGACTGGCTGTGCATTATAATTGAGTATGATTGAGTATTTATAACATCATGAACAAAACAAAACCAAAATTCTTGTTTTGTTTATCTAAAACAAAACAAAAATACCCTTTTCAAAGAAAAATTTGCTAATTTTGATACAAATATGCATTTCAGGCACAATTTTTGTCAGCTGATCATCCGATTAAATATTTTTATCTTCAGTAATACTATAATAGTGTAATGGAAAACTGAAATCACTTTGATAATAATAAGTATAAATAATGGACATTTGTAGTGCGCCATGTCTGTCAGAAAGACACTCCTGGCGAAGCTAAGACTGAACAAGTAAGTTTACAAGTTAGTTTTGAAGCTGGAGAGTGTCCACTACTAGTCTGAGGTTCAGTGGGAAAGCATTCCAAAGAGATGGTCTAACATGTGAAAAAGAACTGTCTCGCCAAGTGTGTTTAGAACAAGGGATATTGAGGAGCTGTCTTGTAGAAACACTTGGCTGTATTGAATCCTGGATGTTTCTAGAAGACGTGCCATGGTTTAGAAGGCTAGCCCTTGACATTTATTTCCACACTGTAATTTCTGTAATCACATTTGCCCATACAGTCAAAAAATTATATATATATATATTTTTTTACACAAATAAATAAATAAATAATTAACAAACCAAATCAACTATTTTAACCCTGATTTATTGGGCTGGCAGTCTGCATGAAAAACAATGTAATATTTTCCAACTAATTCCACCTGAATGCACATTTTTTTTAAAGGCACACAAACAAACAAACAATTATCTCAAATCTTCACAGTAATGTTTTGGGCACCCAAGCTGCCTGGTATTACACCCACCATCACTTTATTGGATTGATCCATGCAACTTATCAAAAACTATTTAAAATAAACATGTTCACTTACATTTTCCCAAATGATGAAACAATTTCCCAGTCATTATTAACTATACAGTAAGTGAACTTTCACATACTTTTTTTTTATTGCCTTTAAATTAAGAGCTTAAAATTAGGGGGGGGGGTCCCTTTAAGGCCCATGGTAACTTGTTGCCAATTAGCTGTGTCCTCCATGGTAGGTAAATTAGTTTTCAGGAATGTAAACAAAGCAGTCGACATTTTGTTATATGAGGCAGTTTAAAAAGTGGAGATAAAGGTTGGAAAAAATCAAAGGTAAATAATAATTAGGTCATTAATTTGAATAAGGGTCCCATCAAATTCATTTGAACTGGCAGTTATTTAGCTTATAAGGAGGAACATTTTCTATTTAATATACCTTCATGCCTGAAATAAGCTAAGTTTATTTGATGAAAAAATTATTTTACTTTAAATAAATGATTGAGGTACAATAAATCAACAATAATCCTTATGTTCACCCTTTAGCTGACGCAAACGACTTTTATGAAACAAAAATATACAAACTTAATGTATTTGTCTGCGTTGCAATAATAGCGGGACCGTGCTCTGCCATAATGGTCATATTAATGTTAGGCTTGCCACGGAAAACATGTGTTTATAATTGTTGAACTATAAATCCTGAGGCAACTTTTATTTGCATCCTGGGCGTGTCAAATGAGTTTGACCTTGGCGTGCTATTTGGAACTTTTCATTTTAAGCGAGGGGTGTTCTGATTGTGCACTATGGATGATTTGTCTTGTACATGTATACATGTAGAGGTACTTACAAAATAATAATGACTTGAGTTGAAAAAGTTTCGAAATCTTCTTTTGTGGAGAGTGGTTTTATCTTTAATAAAGAATTAAACAAATCTGATTGATGCGAAAATGTCCGTAAACGTTACTGACTATTTTGAAATTTTAGAGAGAAAATTGTGAATAACACTTGCATACTATAAACAAACGTTCAAACTATGTTTTTTGTAAAATAATATAAACCAATATTTTGGCTCCTAGAGACATAAATATTGAAGTGGGATTTTTACCATGGATACTGAAGATTGCTTTCTATTCTGGTTAATAAGAGCCACTTTCATGATAATTTGTTTGGCGATTAAGTCGAAAGAAACAAATATATATCAGGGGGGAAGTCAAGCAAGATAAATTAGTTTTGCACTAAAGTGATACATGGGTCATAAAGCTGTTTCAAAAAAATATGAAAAGTTGGTCACCGTGATCCAGTGGTTAGACTGCAGGACTTGCAATCACAAGGTTGTGGGTTCGAATCCTACCAAACTAACTGCTGAATTCACAATGACTAGAATAAGTATAATGTCGTCCAGTTACTGAAACACAATTTCTTGATTTGTGCAATTCATCTGTTGGGAAGATCATCTAAACAAACAAACAAACAAACAAACAAATCCTACTGATAAAAATACAGAGTCTTTGGCTGAAAACCAACCCACAACTGTCTTCTGGAACACCAAGCTTCCCCAGCAACGGGTTTTTATACTAGAATAACAACGTTATGTAATACAAGCAACTTAAAATTACGACCAGCGGTTAGTACACACATTTTTCTTTTTGAAAATTCCAAACTGACTGTACTAAAAAAAATATATAATGGCCTGACGTTTTGACCCTAGCAGAGTCTTTCTCGAAGGCTAAATGACAACGCAACACAACACACACATAAACAGGTTTACAAGTGTAGTGAAGCAGTCAAGTAGAAATACATTAATAGAGAGAGAGAGAGAAGGGGGCAGAAAGCACACAGAAAAAGCAAAGGGGGTAAACAATAAAGTTTATCTTTGGCAATACCGAGAACACATTCTCAGTCTGAAAATATTTTTGTCGTCAGAAATGATCTGGTTTTCATAACACGTGATTATGTTCACTTTTATTTCCCTAACCAAAAAATAACGAGATCAGTTTTTTGTGTCACATCAGTAGCCTTTTCAAGGAACTATTCACATGATATTTTATGACATTTTTCTTTGAAAAAAAATATGGTTTTTTTTAAAACAATGGTGTATTACTACTGTTTCGTTTATGCATGGGGGATGGGTTACGATACAATTACAACAAGTATTTATAAAAAAAAACAAAGTGCACAGGTTTGATTGGTTGGTTCTTTCAACGAACTATTATTTATTTAATATCGTGTATTTCTTTCTAGTCATAAGCCTACGTCTTTACGTGAATCGTAAGTACAGAGCAAGGCGAAACCAGCAACACAATTTTTCATACACGTTGAGTGAGCGCCCATGATAACCCCTTGTTTAAAAAATGGAAGATTCCACATAATCGTATTCACACAATTGCCCAATGAATGATAAAGGTAGTCTTAGCAACAAATTATTATTCAAATTACTGCCTATATATCAGCATCTGTGATTGGTTAATGTTGAAGAGGTTCTCCGCTACTTCCGATCCTTATCGAATAACCTGTCAATCAATTCTGAGGTTTTACAAGCAGTAATATTTCCACAAAAAGTGCGCCGTTCATTTTTGAGTTGTACACAAGTTTTGCGAAGCTTCACGAAAGGGGGTTGATGTTCCAACAATTTTGACGGGGAATGGAAGTGTGTGTGTGGGCACTCCCCAACCAGGATTTGTCTATCGTTCATTTTAGTTGCAGACAGGGTTTTACAGTCACCACCCCGAGGGTTATATTATGAACTTATCTGTATCGTACGAGTATGATGTATATAGGCAAATCAGTCAAGACTACCGCAAAGATTTGTTGAGTTGCTTCGTCTGTGCTATGCGAGCAAGCAGTACACTCCGACCGAGGTCATTCAGCGCGTAACGGTAGTCTACACGACTCGGCTGTACTGCAAGCTACACGCTATTCACACACGCCGACATTGACGTTGGGCTGCATGCACAGCGTGTAATACAGCCAAGGATTTCTCGAGATTTGGGCACAACTGTGCCATCCCAAATCGCCAGTTAGTATTTCTTCCAAGTATGCCTGAGCAGACTGACGTCTTCTTTCGGGACATAATGGCACTGGCTACGAGTCCTGAAAGCCTGAGAAAGCAACTCTGTGACGGCGAAGTGTTGGTTCTGGACTACCGTCCGAATTCGACTTACACCCGGTCGCACATCGAAGGTGCGCTGAACCTCTCGGTGCCGGGGATCTTGCTTCGTCGTTTGAAGCGAGGAAAGGTCGCCTTCAGGAGTTTCATTCACGGGGATGAGGGGAAGGAACGGTATGCCAGGAAATCCCACTTGGTTCCTGTGGTCCTTTACGATGAAAACTCGTCAGACGTGAACGCAAACTCGGACTCTCCATTCGTCTTACTTCTCAAAAAACTACAGGACGAAGGTTGTCATGCTACTTATTTACAAGGTAAAATATCTAACAACATGGAAACATGTCAATATCTAACGTATTTATGAAAAAAAATGCCGATTCCGACCGCCACTTTTTCACTCAGATTGACCCAAAAAATAGTTTCCTAAAAGTTTAAGAAAATGATCCCCTGCTATAGTAGGCCTAGTATTATTAAAATTATTATTTAAATTTTAAGTGTTTCTATTACAATTATTCGTAAATATTTCTCACACTTGATCTAATGATCGTAAATGTAAGACTAGAGGATATTGGTTCACCATGTTCATTACAAAAAAAATGTTGACAAAAGTTATTTTGTTTTAAAAATAAAGCCAGTTTTAACTTTTATACTCTAAGTTACTATTAGCAGATAAATAATCATTTATCAAATTATGTAATATTTAACAACAATAATGCCATCTTTTTCATTACATTCAAGAAAAAACACAATGAATGTTGGGGTTGTTTGTGTACTTCACCATTCTGAAAATAGCCCACACCACACATAATGTGCCCTGCATGCTCTGTGTGTGACAAGATTGAATTACAGTAGCTGAAAAAGTCAATATATTGATACAAGTGTTGTTTGTAAAGAAATGTATTACATTGTATCTCCCACTTCCTGTCTGGGTTGTAAACAACACCAAGTCAGAGGGAATCCAATTGCTGCCGAGTACACTTTGATATTGTTCTCTGGTGCTATTTGTTTATTTTGTGTCTCATTAACTCAAACCAACTTGAATGTTTTAAAGGAAATTTAGAAAGTACATGTGATAATGATTTTACCCACACACAGATCTGTGTAAAGCTCTGTATACTCAGTACTTTCCCAGTTCCTGTGAAGAAAAATCCACATGCATCTATTACTCCGGAAAAACAAATAATATTCTGTATACCTGATGCATGTATGACATGTGGAAACTTTGTAAATTTTGTTTTAAAAATCACAGTGTGTAAAACTTTCAGTGCTTTGACAATCTGAATTGGAAAATTGATCAAAACATTGAGTTGTTACACCATGGTTAGCCTGCCACTCACCAGTCCTTTTGACACCTTTAAGTTTTAGTACAGTTTCTGCCACATCTCTTCACTCTGGGAATGGTGCTTTCACAAACCTGATACTACTTGACTATTTTGTTTATTTTTTTGAATTGTATCAATCAAAGTTGTCTTTTGAAACTTGAACTTGCCTGTTGGTACACATCTATATGTACCTGTACCATCTTTTAGTAATTGTAAAACAATATAAAACAAGTTATTCAGATGAACTGTCTCTCTAGAACTTTGAAAAAAAAATCTCATTTGAGATTATACTTTGATAAATATACACCTAAATGATGAGGACATTGAAGGTGTAAACACCTCCACGGTGTAAACAAGGTGTCATTGGTGGCCCCATCCTATTGAAGACATACAAGAGCAGAATCTTGGTTACAGACAAAATGTAATTTTTGGTCCTCCTGCTCCAAGGATCCCTGGCTCTCCTAATGTTTTTCATTACCTCAATGACTGGACTGGAGGAGAATGTGGGCACTTCATGTGAATCAAGAGGCCCTGCTTGTCATTTGTAGAATCAGCTGACATCCATTTCCTGCCTTGACTGTAATGCGACACTGGCTCATAAATTCCATTCTAAGTAGGGAAGAGCACAGACCACAAGCTAACCCCCTATGGGGAGAAATCCTTAAAGGGTACAGCATGATTTGGAGTGAGACATTTTGTTCAGTTCAAGTTGTCATTTCTTGATAAATCTTGTTTTAAATCTGTAAAAAGTTCACCACAAATCTAGGTTTTAGCCCGGAGTTGGTTAAAGGGTGTCAAAATTTGCTGGAAATTTAAAAACTGGGTGTCCAAATTGTTTACTTGCAATACATTTACAAGTAAATGACAGATAAAACAGGGTGTCCAAAAGACATCCAGAAACCCCTCTGGCTAACACTATGCCAAAAATTACCTCTTGCATAAATTGCTGTAAACTGAGGACAAAACAGGCAAGTGTCTTGTGGATGGTCTATGGAGGCGTCATTTCATCCTGTAATTGTAAGGGGTCAATGACCATTACATTTTTGTTTTAGACAGTCATAGCATTAGCATAGAGATGGTCATATAGTTAACTTAATTAGACTGAGAGGCAACTGACTTTCTAATTTAAGTAACTGCTGTTGAATAATTTTTCTTTGACGAGAGCGCAGCCCAAATCCTTCCATTTCCTTTTTCTCCTATGTCACTCCACACCAAGTTATTTGGGCTTAAAAAAGAGTGGAATGCCTGACCCTGTGAGTGTGAAAAGCAGTGGTTTTTGGACTTGCCAGCTCAAACTCTTCTAAGTTCTAAATCCTTCACTTGGGCATCTTGGTATATAGGAGGAATTGTAACTGTAAGCGTTGTTAATAAATATTCTTTCAAAGATTTGACCACTTCATGTGAAAGATACAATAACATACATGTTTGATTGTATAAAGGCACTTTGGATTATAAATGAGAAATTTCATGCTCCTTCACTGCGATCATGAGTCATGCATGAAAAACAGTTTAATTCCAATGAACGACTGGAAGTGATCACACATTTCAGACAAACAGTTCATTCAGATTATTTATTATTATAGCATGGGAGAGGGCCAGCACTTGTCTGCTTTTAAATCCCCACCCTTGTGATATTAAACTAAATTCATGTAGTAAGATCGGCTTTACCTTGTGGTTTTTATCATACATTGTAGCTTTATCATAAAACAAAATTAATTTAAAATTTATTCAACATAATACAAGAAGTGGGCCAAGATGTTATAAAGGGTCACAGATCTGTGTCACTGTCATATTGTTTCTACTTCACTGGTTTTGCCGCAGAAAATACATGTCACATGAAAATATTCTTTGGGCTGGTTTGTACCTAAATCCCTTTCAAGCTTTCTTTAAAGGGGGTGTTGTCAGGATCAAAGCAGGCCTGTGCGGTTGTACATGGAATTATGAACTATCACGAGCGCGCGCGTTTCCATAGATTTATACAGAGGGAAGGAGTGCGCCCGTGCAGTTACTGGCTGAGCGTTCATAATTCCATGTACAGCCAAAGGCCTGCTCTGATCATGACGACACAGCCCCTTTAAGACGACAATTTGCCGCACTTCATTTCATTTCATGCTTCTACAGAACTACCCCTTTAAAATGAAATATAAAAAAGATTTGTGACAGTTGTTGCCCGAAGACAAAAAACTGACAGTTCTGGGTGTTGACTTTCTGGTGTTGGACAGCTGCACTGCGTATTTGCAGCATGATGCATGTCTTTAGGTCCCCTGGTGTAAAATGTGACCAATGAAAACATTGACACAGATGAGGGACATAACAAATCAATCATGCCGATCAGTTTGATCTAATAACACAGGGTAAAGTCCTCATGTTCTCCAAGAATGTTACTTTATTTAATGAGATTTCCATAAAGCTGGAAGACATCAGTTAAAGGTACTGCTAGCTCGCTTCCTCCATGCTCAAAAGACCGATGACACTAACACAGTGCATATAATAAATGTACAAATTATTGGTTCAGTCTTTTGGAGTTTTGTTTATTACAGCAATGATTTTTAAAAAACCCTTTTGTTAGGCACAATGTTTTCTCAAAATTTTCTCCAAAATATGTTTGACATTTAAATACAAAAATGTTAACAGCCTTAGGGTGATTCATAAAAGCTTTTAAAAACAAAGAATGTTCAGGTGGTTCATCAAGTATTTTGTGTCTTGAATTGAAGTTTAAAAAAATTGTCTTTTAAAAAAGAAATTATACAAAAAATTAATATTAAACTAGTCTATACCCTCTAGTCTATACCCTCACAGTCAGGCATTAAAGGTATCGTACACATTTGGTAATGACTCAAAACAAATATTAGCATAAAAATTTACTTGGTAACAAGCAACGGAGAGCTGTTGATAGTATACATTGTAGGAAACGACTCCCTCTGAAGTAACGTAGTTTTTGAGAAAGAGGTAATTTCTCACTAAAATAATAAAAACTTCTTGCAAGAAGTTTTTATTCCTAATCTGAAAGCACACAAATTTGTACAACAAGGGTGTTTTTTCTTTCATCATTTTCTTCCAACTTTGATTACCAATTGAGCCCAAATTTTCACAGGTTTGTTATTTTATGCATATGTTGGGATACACCAAGTGAGAACACTGGTCTTTGACAATTTCCAAACGTGTACGATGCCTTTAATTAAATATGAGTACAATTTACATGTTGAGGAATACCTTGCTCATGATATTAAAATGATGGGTTTTATAAATCTCTGCAGGGGATGTTTGCAATAGAGGATTACCTCCCGCTAGACATTATTCAGGAATAAGAAGAGTTTGAATTTGGGATCAGACCCAGTGTTTATCAGAGAAGATAATCCTGATCAAATAGCTCTTGTTTGCAGAAATGACAGAATGGTGTGTGGGTTGAAATCAAACACAGACTTTTGTGGTGAACTAATTTAATGTTGTAGCTGTTAACTGGAAGGTTGCGGACAATTCCATTCATTGTACATAGGGGAAACCCTTCTTTTGAATGGGGATGGGAATCCATGTTTGGTTAGGCAACAATCGTTCGCTCGACCGTCCATGCACTGTCATTTTGAATTGCATATACACCCCCACACACAGGATGTCCGATGGAGTGATTTACGTGACAAATTGAAAAGTCAAAGCAAACAATGAAATTGTAATTTAGAACAACTTTTTTATGGCAGCTTTTTTGTTTTTGTTTTGATTTTTTCCCCATTGGTTGTTATGTCCCGAGTGATGCTTTTGTGACGGATAACGTGAATGTTTTTTCCCCAAATTTGTAAAAATGATATGAATTCTGGTGAAACTTGTTGTACTTATTGTACTATAGTTATTTTTAATTACTTCAAAAACTTAAACCTCACGATTTTTGAATAGACGATGACATTGAAAAGTACAAATTTTGTATTGGGTCAAATGCCTGTTTCAATGTACAGACACTTATAAATATGCAAGGTAGACATAGAAACTTCTCCACCACACACTCTGAAAATTCGATATAAACACTTCCAAACATCATGGAAGACTCCATGTAGACACCAACTTTTTACCGCGGTGACACAACCTTGCCTCAATTGGACAAACGGGCGGCCGCGGGGAACGATTAATTTGAGAACGACGCTGCAAAGCGTCCAATAAATATCTATGTTGGGTTGGAGTGCAATATTAAATTGTGGAGCATCTCAGCATTTGCAAAATTTTGGATGACACATGACCCGTGTTCCGCCAATCAAATGAAAATGATCTGTGTGTGTGTATGTTGGAATATAAAACAAAGTATTTCAAACAAAATGTTCTAATCCCAATTAAGATTTTTTTTTATTTCGGGCGAACTTGCAGGATTTGATAACCAAATGAATATAAAGAAAAAATGTGTGTCCATCAACTGCTACCGAGTAAAGATTTGTCATGTGCATGGCTCTGTTTGTGCTGTTTGTAATTGGGATCAAGATATCTTTATTGATTGCTTGCGTTGATATTTAACCTTCAATCATTGATAGAGATACTCAGCAAGCCTGAACATGTAGTTGGAAAACCGCTTTTAAAGGGAATGCGAGTATAGACCATTGTATTGTGGAAGCCTAAATCATGTGCATTCCGATCCGATAATCTCATCTTCAAGAAGTATTTTATCAACTTATTTTATGTGTTCCAAATAAGAGAACAACTTTCAGTCACATTTTATTTATTAAATTGATGGTAATAGCAGACCATTGCTTTTCCCTCCTTGGCTCAAATAGGAAAGCACTAGAAATTGATCCTCACTATGATTTTAATTCTACAACGTCAGTGGAGTTAAATTACTAATGTGGAAAATTTAGCAATCACGCCATGTAATAGTAGTACTTTCCATGTGTAAACACAGCAAGTATTAAAAGCATGATGTTGGTGTCTATTGAACAGTTAATTATTTATTCATCAGCGTGCTTGTATTTAAGTATTGTATTCCCAATGAGTTTGATTGAGCGTGACACATTCTGCATTCTGGTCTGCATGCGCCTACCACATGATCATGTACTGTATGCACAGTGTAGGCCTATGTACAATGTACATGTATTTCTCCCAAAAAGATATTTTCACTAAAATACACACAATTATTTTGAGTGTCTGGAAAGTAAAGAAAAACAAATATCTGAGCTACACTGTACCTCAGGAAAAGATTTTGAGTTTATCAGAATTTTCTGATCGATCTCGATTTAACTGGGTAGGCTGGCTTGGTCTTTCAACATTGAACTTAATTGTCACTGGTTGGTTTTGGCAAGGAGCTATAAAAACAGTTTTGGCCCAGCCCCAAGATTCTTGGGAATTACATTGAGGGAAACATCGCCAAACATGAATTGGCCGAATTACTTCAACTGTTTTGGAAATTAAGTAAGTTTTTTGCGTGCGCAGTAAGTTGCCTTTAAAGCACAGACATGTTGTTGCTGGAGTAGCGGAACTCTCTTATCTATGTGCAAATAAAATCTTTGTCCTGAAGGGATTGCCACGGTTTGTTCCAATATCAGATTGGTTTTTTTCTTTCTTCATATAGCTGCGTGTCGCTGTATAGTTCAGAATTTTGTTGCAGCCATGTATTTAATTTTGTTTAGAGATGAATGAATATAATGTGGGAAGAAAATTCTCATCTCTTCTTATTTGATTCAAACTAAGTTTTTCAACATGTCCTCCTGTGCTCTCTGTAAAACAGAATGTAACAAAAAGCAGGATATGTTTATACAAAATTCTTTACTTTTGTGTTCAATTAATTCACTCAATTGAATTCCATCCATCCTTAGAAGTTCAGCCTATAATACATCAGTCAACAAAAGCAGAATTAGAATTATATGAATTTTTGATGACTGCGAATGTTTTGTAACACTTACAAGGTGTAAAGGTTGTAAGGGATACAAATTGTATTATCCCAAATATAACTTTTGTTTTCTAATTTGCTGTGCTTTAATTATTATACCTGGTTATGTTAAATTCAGATTGTTGATTCTGTCTGAAAATATTTATGTATCGTGTCCAAGTTACTCTTTTACCCTTTTGTTTTGTATTTGAATATTAGTTATAAATACAGGTAAGAAGAGGGCTTTAAAGGTTAATTTCCAGATATACTATGTATTTTCATAGATCTGTTAATGCTTGGAGACCAGACGGCAGGGCTTGTTGCTTAATATGTTCACTGGGTCATAAATGTTTTTACAAGACCAGAATCAAAATGAGGCAAAAAACCTACTGACACAGCATTTACCTGTTTTCATTTGAACAAGCACTGATACATGTAGGAGAAAATTTAACTAATTCGTCTTTCTGTGTTTTAAGTATACTTCACTACTCAATAGAATTGAAAGGTTTTTTATCAGACTCAAAGTCAACATTTGAACATAAATTGCATTTTTTCAAGATTTTACACAGTGAGGTATTATTATTCGATTGAAAAATGCAAGGCGGCCGGACTTGCCCTGTCATGATCTGGCCTGACACTAAAACTACTGGCCTGTGGTCCATTGTAAAATTCAAGCTCTGGGTTTAATATTATACAAAGCATTTGGCTATAAGTGGTACCGACTACCGAATCCACCAAAGTAATGCAAAAAACCTTTGAATGATTTTGGATGAACTTGGGGAAGGTGTGAGTTGGAAGAGCAAGAATTGATTCAAACTCCATTTCTTTTCCAGGTGGTTTCAACCGTTTCAAGGAGCTGTACTCTCCCCTCTGCCCACAGCAGGACGACAACAGCGACTCCGACAACTCCATCCCGGATCTGGGCTTCGACAAGCTGAAGATTGACACCTGCAACGACCTGGTGGGTTCAGAGACACCTCTGGACAACCGCTACCCCGTGGAGATACTCCCCTACCTCTTCCTCGGCTCCAAGCAGGATTCGGAGAACCTGGAGCTGTTGTCAAAGTTGGGCATCAGCAGAATCCTCAACGTCACCCCAAACATCCCAAACTATTTTGAGAGCAATGGTATGAAATACATGCAGATTCCAATCCCTGATCACTGGAGTCAGAATCTCGCCAAGTTCTTTCCCGAGGCAATAGAATTTATTGGTAAGATTTCAGATTTGTTTTTCCATGTGTACCTCAACATTATTTTTCAACTCCATACTACACAGAACTGTGTGGAACCAAGCATGATATTCTTCTTACTGTAGTCTTAATTTCGTTGTGTTTTTGTTGTTTTTGTTTTTTTGCCTTTTTGTGCCTAAAGCTTACACCATGTTGGTCTGCCCTTGTACTCAATAAAATGCTCAAATTTTTTTCCAAGGACCAAATATCATGCCTGGTGGAACCCTAGTAACCAGTTTAAGAATATAAAATTAGCCGTTGCAACAACAACATAAATTAAGAAGAAGAAAAAATACACAAGGAAGTATATATACCTCAGCTCTGTCCAAAAGTGATTTTAATAGTATGACCTGTCTGACCTCTCATCTGAATTGCACTTGTGAACCCCTCTTCATTTCACAATTCCACATATGGACAAAATATCATCTGTTATGCAGGGGGGGGGGGTACAAATGACAAGAAACACAAAAAAGTGCACCCATTTTCCACTGTCTTGTAGCAAGGTCTCCAACTTATTATTATTACAAAAAGGGTCCATTTTATAAGCTTCAAATTTTCTCCAGTATGATAGGTTCTCATGCTTCTCACATGAATGTGTCTCAAAATGTCTCCTCTCCAGTTTATACTTTCTCATATAAAAGAAGAAGTATATTTTGCACAGTTAATCCTCTGATGTTCACGTTTACCATGTTTGTCTGTTTTTCATGTTCAAGTTGTTTTCCATGATTTGCTTTTTGATAATTCTGTGCTTTACAAAAAAAATCTATATATAATTTTCTGTTAGACCACTCTGTTATAGTTACATGTACCAGGGCCCAATTTCATAAAGCTGTTTAGCAGAAAATTCTGCTAAGCAAATTTCTTTGCCAAGCAAGAAATGAGTTGGGTTCCTAGGTACAGCAATGGTAACTGTATGGTATTTTGGCTGGTAACCTATTTTTCCTAAGCAGGAGTTTGCTGTGCTTAGCAATTTTTTGTGCTTACATGCTTTATGAAATTGGGCCCAGGTCTTGTGTTACACACTAGATCAAGAGGTATTATTTCTGGTGACGGAAATTTGTTAACCATACATTGTACATTACTGTTCTTGCCGAGTTCCTTGCGACCTGATTTGCTGACGAATCAAACATCGGATAAATTTGTTGATGCTTTGTACAAACCCATACATGCAGATTCCTTCTTCAGGAGAAGCCAGAGTTGTGAACCTGAGGCTTGCATGCCTTTCCAATAAAATACAAAAAAATGCATTTTGCATCTTGTCGGGCATTCCGCAGTCAAAGTGGAACTCCAAGGTTTTAATTTGGACTGTGTGGATATGTCATCATAATGTTAAGTGCTGAAATAGGTACACCCATCAAATCTGTTGTGATTACAATACCTTCTGGTTGCCCATACTTCGCAGTCACACAGTCATAACGAAATTGTTTGTGAGGTTTATTTTATGGGAAGGATACAAACATGGGTTTTGATAAGTTCACCCGGATTGTTTGTCTGAATTAGCCTACATGTACATGTATGTACTGTTCTTTTTAAAGCCATGATACAAGGCACAGAATTTTGCTCGGAAAGGAGCAAGGCCAATTTTACTTGAGAGATTAAATGAAAGTCTGCTATTAGAAAGTTAGAATGTCTACAATGAACATGTTTGAATGGGAGAGACAAGGGCCACACAAGCAATGTCTTCAGTAACCTCAGTGAAATATCACTCTGCCCTGCGGTTGAGCAGTATTTGTCTTGAGGCTTCAAAACAAAATTAACCCTCCTACTGCCTGACCATTTAACACCATCTGTGGTTTTGAATAATTAATAGACAAACTACATGTATGCCAGCTGATAATATGCGTAAATAGCCTGTGTTGTTGAATTGTTTCAAGTGATTGTTCAACTCACTAGAAACTAAGAAACAGTAGGAGGGTTTCGATGCAAATGCATTGGTTTTTTTCTTCCATTATAGTCTCTGTGTAAATTTCCTTCCCTCCCCCATGGTTCTCTCGACTTTGATTACATTGGCAGTATCTGGCACCCCTTAAAAAACCCAACTCATTGCAAAGAAAAAGTTTGGCCTTTCTTCCAGAGAGTGCAAGCAAAACAATTTGGCGTGCACAGGCGTGTGTTCAGTTGTATTGGGCATTCTTTGCTCTCTTGCTGCGATTTTGTTCGATGTCTTTCCATGCGTTTTATAATAACATGACCTGCAGCCAGGGGTCAGTGGCGGGATTTTCCGCATAAACCCCAAGTTCGCAGTTCTTTTTCTGGGTGCTTTTCTTTAGAACGCTCAGCTTAACTGTGCCCCAGATCAGGCCAGTACAATGGCTCTATTCATCATGCTTTTTTTTTTCTCTCTTTTTTTTGTGTGGGCTGAGCTACATGTCAAAATCCATAGTTTAGGTATTTTGGTATTCACCACAAGTGTTTGTATCAGTACCACAAATTTGGGGTATTGTATAGGAAAAAAAGGTACACATGTAGTGTATTTAGAAATGGTTTTTGCTTTTTGCATTAAAAATAATTGTCAACAACTTTGGTAGTTCGGGCCTTGTGCTTTAGCTTTTTTGTAAAGTAGCCCACCGGGCTAGTAAAGTGTGCGTTTTACTTGCCCAAGGAAGTTTTAGTAGCCCAGATTTTAAACATGTATTGTCCTAAATGTATCTTTCTGATATGTTAATTGTAGCGATCACAACCAGTTTTAATGGTCGAATGAAGTTACATTCACACACTCAACAATTAAATTAGCACATTTTAAGTAATTTTTATAAAGGAAGAAATATGAGCATTTTAAACACACAGTTTTTAGTAGCCCACAGGGTATGTTGAGAAGTAGTTTTTACTAGCCCATAGCAGCATGCCGGCTGTAATAAATGAACTTAACACGGGTGTGTACCGAATGTGCTCGGCATGAGTTTAGCACATTTTTACCTAAAAATTGTCTTTGACAGAAGGTGTTCTGGTTATTTATTCATTTATTTACTTTCTGCATACATGTAGGAATCATACATCATTCAATGCCTTTTAATACCTCTCTATGCAGTCCCAGTAGCCCTGGCTCGCATGAGTGGCGCTGCATTCACTAATATTGTGACAAGGCTCAATGGCTATGAGCCTTTGAAATTTTGTTTGACTGCGCCCACGCTTTTTCTTTTCTTGTCATCCGGCTTCCTCTTAGTCGGATTGTTCCATGTGTCTGGCCTTCTGATCACTCGTCCGTTGCGCTATTTTTACTAAATAGACAGGAAACCGGTTTGTCAGGAGTTCATTTACAAAGCTGGATAGTGTTTTACTACATTTTGTTTTGTCATGTCCTGTGCACTGAGTGTACGTGCCTGTAATAAACAAATCAAAAAAAGGTCGAAGGAATGTTTATCCCTGATGCAAGTTTAGCATCTTTAAAATGTTCACCCTGTTGTGTGTACATGTACATACTAAAGGACTCTATGCTTCTGTTTCAAATGCGGACTGGCTCGCTGGAGATTTACGGCATGTTTTCAGTACTGAAGTGTACTGCTGTTCATGCTGGTGTACATGTACATTACATGTGTGTTGTAACATTAGTGAAGATTTAAACACTATTTGTTATGAATGAAGCCAGTCAAATTCTTGAAGGAAGTTAATCTGTTTTTGCCTGAATTCACAATGTATTTGCAGGGTTCTCCCCAGGTTTTTTTCAAAACTGTGGGGCATTCTGGACCCACATTTTTTGTATGTTTAACAGAAGCACGCTGAATTGAAACAAGGTCTTCGGAGCGTTTTCTACTTGATGTTTATCTTGGTTTTAAAAGCCTACAGTGCAATCTGGAGCATTCTGTATGGTTTTCTTTAGATGTTTTTTTTCTGAAATTTGCATGTATTGGCCTGATAGATACCCTAGCATGTGCATGGGGAGAACTCTGATTTGTGTATAGTGCATTACACATTATAAGTGTAGGCCAGCAAATCTCAAGTTTCGTTGTTGTGTACTTAAAATAACATAATACGTGTTAAAATTAAAGTTTTACAGTGTTTTGTTGTTTTATGAATGTCACTTGACTCCTTACGGACTGTGAAGGGGGTAACCCTGTTTCAGCCCCAGGAGTAGGTGGCAACGTGCCGCTGGTGACAATTGATTTGGGCAGACAGGCCAAATCAGTAGTGAAGCCCTCACCTCGAATTGGCCGTCCGGCCTTGCGATGTTAGGCGATATCTCGTTTACAAAAAAATTAAATTAAAAACATATTTTTAGAAAGTAACATACAAAACTGCACCTGTTTTATAAAAACATGGAACAACATTGAAAATTAAAAAGTGATTCGCAGTTCTTTTTTTTATTGTAATCAACTGTTTTTGTAAAATTTCGCACACAAGAGATGACAAGTGAAGTTTTGTTTCGTTTTTTATGTTAGCTTGGCCAATTAATTGGGAGGTGACCTGTTTGTTTTGTTGATTACTTTGTCTTAAATGGATTGCTGATTTGTAACAATTAATAAATGAGTCCCTTGTGGGCTTTCAAACAAAACCAGCTAGATGAATTCGGTCCACACTGGTTCATTGTAATTAGCGTGGTACCCATATTCGTCATGTATTCCAAAGAAGTGTCAATTCAACCCGGTAGTGGAATATTTCAAGAACAGGCGCAGGCAAGAAACTTTTGTTCAGTTCAGCGATCACAATATATTCAACAGAAAACTCGTTATGGAGAGTGACTGTGTGAATTTTGAACAATTCTAATCACGGAACAAATATCCATCACTGCCGCATACTTGGAAAGAGACAATTCTTTCTTGCTTGTATACACATGTGACCCTCTCAAATACTTTAAAGAGTCGGATAGGGATAGAGGCTACGGCAGTTTGTTTTCTTTACAATCGCACAGCAGTGACATTTTTTTCTGTAACAGAGAGAAGAAGACAAAAACGTGTGTGTCAGTCTTTTCTGGAAATCAGTATAAATTTACTTATAAAACAAATAATCACAGAACAATATTTATGTACAAACAGTATTAAATGAAATCGTTAATGGCTTTAAATAATAGATTTTGCTCTAGATCATGACATGTGATTTTCACATCATGCGCCATCTTAGATTATCGTTGGAATATACAAAAAAAAAATAAAACTGGCCCCATGCTCTCCTGATCGGAAATTTTTTAGAACAAATACTTATAAATAGTAACTCTTGTCAAATAAATCTACAAGGGTATAGTTCAACTTATAAATTAATGAACTTGTCTTCAGAAAACTAAATCGGGACAAATCTTTTCCGCAATCAATCAATCATTTCCATTAAATCTCTAATAATCTCGAAATGAATAAAAATAGAATCAATAGTGGTTGAAGATAAACATCAGTTTATAATAATGTACTTTGAGTGGTGATTTTAGAGGTGAAACATATGAAAATAAACCAAAAGATTATTACCTGTAACAGAGACAAAGACAAAATACGTGTTGTCAGGTATTCGCTGGAAATCAGTATGAGGGTGGCGGAAAATTGATTGAAATGCTTGTTGTCAAAAGAGGGCGCTTCTCTTGAATAATTAAATGTTACATAATAAATAAATGCAATAAAAATAATAGTAGGGGGTAACGTTTCTATGACCGTCACACACACATGTAGCAAGTTTAGCAACAGGACAAAAGATTCTTTTATTTTGCCGTCCCTCTCACTAGGATGTAAATCATAAAAGAAACAGCCCAAATCGGTTACAGTCATATCCTGTCACTGGCAGGTGAATAAAACATTTACGCTGTAAAAGGCTTTTTACGGCTTCCTTTTATCAAACCTAACCGGCTTTTATAGACTTGCAAATTGGCGCTTTTTAGTTTCATTTCGAGGGAATGGGTCAAGTTTACTCGATATACACGAATCAAGTAAACGTACGACATGTACATGTACTGTATGTTTGTTTAATCAATAATCTTAAAATGTAAACTAGTCAAAGTAAGGAATCTTTAACAGTATGAAGGGAAAAGGTTATAAATGTTAGTGTTAGAAGGCATTGAGTACATGTTGTGCACATGGGAATAATGGGCATACATGTACAACATGCCAATGATGTTCGCCGTTCTCCCTTAACAGTGGTCCGCTGGCCAAATGCCAATTAAAACACCCGAGGACCAGTCAAAATTCTCTCCAAGTGGTCCGGCTGGCTAGTTCAGTGTTGAAAAGCATCCCTATTTGTGGAAAAGCTGACGGACTTGTGAAATAACAACGAGCTAACTGGTCCCGCTGGCTAGTCACTGAAAAAAGTTAAGGGCAAACATGTAAGATTTCTTGATCAATCCAACATGATGAAGAACAGCACTGGTAACTTTTGAAACAGTTTCAGTCTGAAAGTTCATACGCGTACCAATCCTTGTTGGAAAATCTTAAAGTCTACGGGAATATTTTGAGGGGGCATCAAGGCCAAGACCAGGGGCAACAGAGGCTGTTGCCTCAGTGTAATTCCAGGCCTGGTTATTACCATAAAAGTTTTTTACACCAATAAATGTAATTTGTGTGGAAAGTACATTAGGTACTGTACATGTATATAGGCATGGGTTGTGTCACACTGTTTTAATGAACTTACAACTTAATCGCAACTCTTCAAAATGGCAAAGAAAGTGTCAAATTATCACATATCACTTTTGATTGCACGAATATTTTACATGTGTACTGTGCATGTATAGCAAATCAACACAGGCAAAGTAGTGCCCCGTTCACAATGTACAACATAGTGCCACGCTTTGTTATCCACGGCACACATGGATTGCTAATCGTGGCGGGATACCAGAGTAGACTGGGGACGTGCCCCACTGTTATGTGTACATATTTAGAAGCTATGCCAATGAGCAGCACACGTTTACGTCAGAGCACGATCCATCAGCAAATTAACCAGCGTCTTGGGCAGTGCAGGACAGGAAATTAAATAAATCCAACCAGCAGAGGCCGAGTGTGAAGAGGGAAAAAAAGGAGGAAAAAAATCTCTTGACATTGAAACCGAGTAACATTGGAATGTGTGGTAAAGTTAGACGCCGGATGATTCTCTTATTATCTACTTTGTTGCCACTGGATCGATGAAATGAAACTCGTCACTGTGTAAATTGTCAGTTGAAAGACATAACACTGAGAACAGTTTAATGTGTGATTTCCTGTATTTGAAGTACATCATTGGGTTGTTTTTGTTTGTTTGTTTGTTTCTTGGAAGAAGAAATTAATTTCCATCCTCTAGTTTTAAGTAAGAAAATAGAATTAGCTGTTACAAACTGCTTACCAACCAAAAGGACCTATGGTATAAATACAACAAATAGTTAAATGGCATGATGTTTCGACCATAGCAAAGTCTTTCGCGAAGGCTAAATGACAACACAACAAACAAAAACGGGTATACAAGGGTCGAAACGTCGGGCCATTAACTAGTTTTAAGTAAACGCACTGTAAGAGCAACCTCTGAAAAGTGTTAACAAATTAGGTGGTCACGTTTGAGGGAAAACGGCGAAAAAGCATTCATGTTTAAATTGTCAATTGATTTTGTGCAGGCTTGTTTAAATTGCGGCAATTAGATTAACCAAGAGTGATTGTTGGATCTTCCAATGCCGTTTTCTTGACTTTGTACAGTATTGCAGTCTGAACTCTGGAGGATTGGGGACATTTCTAATCGGTGGGCTTTTCAGATTACAACTTGCCCCCAAAAAGTTGTTGATTATGAGCAATTCTACAGTACATTATCTTTAAGTTTGATTTTCTATCCAATCTTTTGAACGTCATGATACTGTGTTGCACATCACAGGATCTTTACCTTCCCACATCCGTGTATCAATTTAATCAACAAATTCCTAGATTTTGAACATGGTCATTTTATTGACTGAACAAAGCTTAATCATCAACTACACACATGACCAAGGACAAGGCAAACCACAATGTTTCCGTTGTTACTATGGTTTGTTATTTCAAAATGAAACCAAGATTTTACCACAATGGTTTGTTTTTTTGGGTAGATGGATCGTTATGTTTTGTCAATGCATTTCAGAGTAATTTGTAGGTTTGTCTGAACTCGTGAACAATGTATCACAGAAAGTAAAACGTGTGTTATTTGGGCTTATTTTACTTTACAATATCAACAGGGAGACAAATACAGGCACAGGTTTACATGAGACAAATGAGATAGATTTTCTCTTAGTGCTTGCACAACTCATTTTGATTCTGGTCTTGTAAAATAAATTTTGGTCTAGTAAACAATTTGAGCTACAAGTCCTTCAGTCTTGTGGATATTCCCCCCAAATTCGAGTCATAATATCAACATTGCATTGTACATCTCATTTTCAGCGTGTTAGTTTATGAGGCGTTCAAACGTGCCTTTCCCTTCATTGTGTTGACAGTGTTCCAAAATACAATCAAACAAACTTTGCTAACAAATTGTATATGTGTAGGTTTCTCAAATCAAATGTCAAATTGTTGACCTTATCAAAACTAGCCATAAATAATTTGATCGGGAAGTTAATCCAGTTGGGTAACTCAATACACACACCTCCAACAGATTTGAACTTTGGCTTTTCAAGTTGTGAATGGCAACATTTAGGGCTTAGATTTCGTGATGGCGTGAATCATGGGTAAAGGGCTTCATGATTGTCCGCCATACCAGGCTTAATTCAAGTCCTAAGAAATTGAGAAAGCTTGTCACTAAAGTACCAAAATGGACCACTGGTTCCCTGGTTCATTATAATTTATAGCACGGGGCCAGTTAAAACTTTGTCAGTGATATTATAAACAAGTTCCAAGCTGAAATCTCCTACCTGGTTTGGTAAAGGATTTTTCATCCAATAAAGTTATAAGCCATTTAAATTGACCGTATTTTTAACTGCATGATTCCACTTTCAATGGTGGATTTCCTTGCATCTTAATTACAGTTTTATCTTATTTTGACTGTCCATGAATTGTTTTCTTGTATCAATGGCCGAATAAAATAATTAAAAAAATGAAAATAAAAAGAAGAAGTTTGTTTTGCATCACGTAAATTCAGTTCACAAACTCCCTCACGCGGTCAAAAATACTGCAGATTAAAGGTTTTTTTAATGTTTTTTTAGACCAATTTATGTTTGGTGATTTGCTTATGTACCAGTCCTTCCGCCATTACTGGGATGCACGACATTCGCTGACGCGTTGCATACAAGCTTTATCTGGTTGAACTCGAAGATGCCTGTTATGCATTAAAGTATGAAGGCTGAGCACGATGTATGGGAAAAGTGCCTTGCCCAGCACTGGGCGGCATTTGGTGGTCACAAGATATGTGATCCACATGCTGAAATGTTTGTGCTGTATTCGTGTTGGCATAGATAAAAATATGTCAAAACGAACAGTTAGTTTAAATGGATTTTGTGATTTGTATTTTTTAAAGCAACAATTAAGCAATTTGTTTTTTTCTTCATGTTGATTACCTTTAAGTGTATAGGCTGGGTTTTTTAGGGGATACTTCTGTTGAAATAATGTCATGTACACTGTGTACATGACAGTGAGACATGTAACACAACAAATCAAATGTTCACACCTAAAATCGTCGTATAAGCCATCTTAAATTGTAATCAAGATGCAAATTTGTTCATGATGAAACCGAGGCTGGAAAGTGAGCAGGCTATGATAGATAACGGTAGTAAATCCTCGGACTACATTTAAAACAATACTTCTAGCTTTAACATTCCTCCTTTTGAGTTATTATTTCATCTTTTTCACTCATCAGCATACAAAAACAAAGCAAGATATGTGCCGGAAGTTTGTGGATTATTTGTATTCCAAGCGTAATCAACCACATACTGCTTTGCTAGGAGACTTTGACCCCTCTTGGTCGCCATCTTCTTCTTTATTTTGGCTTCTTGTGTGCCACTGCCAGCGCGTGGGTGTGATTGAAAAGCGTGGACATTATGCACTCGGCAAACACATCCAAAAAGTACACAGACGTGATCTATTGAATGAAGTGAGTGGGCCGAAAGGGTCCCTGTGCAAAGACTGCTCCAGGCCTGAATTGGATTGGGAACAGGCTTCCGTTTTGGCTTGGTTATTACATTAAACCATGTAAATATGAATATATCATGTGTTCAAGTTTGAACATGTACAATGTGTCCGCGTTGTGTGTCTGTAAGATGCACGCCACAAAAAATAAATAAACACCACAAAATGATGTTTTCAAGTTTGAACATGTTTTGAGTGTTCATGTGAGGCATGTGAAAGTAATGATTTTTTTTTAAAGTAAACGCATGATGCTTAATTTTGTGCGTGTCTAGTTTACACATGTGTGCAGTCATGTCTACATCAGTACATTAAAATTTGTGATATTATTAGGTGGAATATTTAAATTAATTCCTCATATTTGAAAGTACAGGTTCAAAGATTCTTTGGGTTTAATTAAAAAAATATGAGGAAAGTTGACTGAGAGTAAACATCATGTTTACATTTGATGGGAACCACTTCTATGATTTGGGATGTTTGGGATGGATACATGAAAGTAGACACTAGAATCGCCTGAAGTATTCATCATCCAAATATTGATTGGCTGAAAACAGTTTGCATTTATACTTCAACATCTTCTGCGAATCTCTCCGGTCTGACATGTCTGTGAAAATTTATCACGGCTTTTAATTTTATCCTTCATTTTAGATCTAAAAATTTGCATTGGGGACTCAATCAGAGCTGCCAACTCTCCCTGATTCTGCAGAAAGTTCCCTGAAAATAAACCAATCTTTCCATGTTCTGATGAACGAATTTGAAAATTTCCTTGATTATGGAAACGTTTTCCCTATTATGTTGAATATAATTATAAAATATTGTTGGACAAAAACTCTCTGATTGCAAGATGCAATTGTTGGCAGCTCGGATAAAGAATAATGAGTTTGGTTTTCAATCAACACTGATTTGTAGAACCAAATTGTTAATTTGATCCTCTTCTGAAAGTAAAAGCGGGAAGAAAAAACAAACAAACATGAAGACGACTTAAACCAATATATAAGGTAAGGTTAGGTTTTTTCCCCACTCCCTTTTGAAAATTGAGATTATGAAAAATTGATAATCCAGTATTATGTAACAACAACACAAATAAGGAAAGCCATCATCAACCATAGCCTGACCAATTCACTCTCTTCATCACCCTCTTCTTGTTGAATTAAATGTACGAATGTCCATTGGGTAGAGTGAAGGCTATTAGGGATAATGGTAATGCAGCATTACCAGTGCCCTGTGCCCCCCCCCCTAGTCCACATTGAGTCTTGACATAACCATAGAGCTATAACAAATGAATAGGTCCTGTATATCGATAATTGAGTTTGAAGCCGGGTCCTATCTTTCTTTATGATATTTAGAAGGAGCGAGGACAGCCAGTGGAGAGAGGGTTATGTAACCACCCCTCTCAACCAGTGTCCCCCAAGGTGATGCGGTTAACAATGGTGTATTGTGTGGCTGTTTACTGGTCAAGATGATGAGTTGTTTGTTGCTGTAATGCAATCAGGAAGTGGCCTTGATTGACTTTTTTATTCCAAGTTGCCATGACATAATGCATTTTGAATGAGGGATTGTTCTGTAATGTTTATTTTGAGTGATGACTCTTCTTATACATTACTATAGGACTCAGAATTGGTTTTGTTTTGGGGGGTTTTCTTGTTTTTACTTCTTACCATGTTCTACTGTATACTCAATTATCCAGTGGCAATGCCAACATAAAAAGAAATTGTGTTTTTTTACCGCATTTACACTCAATCCAGAGAGGTGGATTGAGTTTGGCGTTTAATAATTCACAAATGTTCCGTTTAATGCATGGTTTCTCTTTGTGAAGAGTACCATCTAAACAGAGAAACTGGATTGGGCTTCAGAATCATTACGTGTGTGTCTCACATTATGGGAGCAATATTCACGCATTGATGCCTGACTATCGCTCAGTCTTCAAAACTCCCCCTGCTTTCATTCTCACCAGAAAACATCACACAAGTAGACAATTCCTATTATTATACAGGACAACACGGCCCCTGACTTGATTGCATTGTTCATTTCCTTCCTCCATGGTTCAACTGAAAGAAATACCGTTGTGCACCTGCACCCTTGGGAGAAGAGAAGTAACTGGCAATAACAAACTTTCAGTTCATACTGGGTTTGTTACAAATACCAATATTAAAATTGACATATTAAATAAAATACAGTATGAGTAAGTAATGCATTTAAGAACAGAGATACGCCAAAGGAAATAAGGAGTGAGCCATTTGTCACTATTCAAGGGTTTTGTAAAAACAGAAAACTCCTCCCCATTGAAATAATCAAATAAGATACAAGTCGGGAGCTGGATGGATAAAAAAGTGCATCACTCTTGTTTGTTTCACGAAGACAAGATGGAATGTTGGCTGAATAATATTCAAGTGTACAAAATTGCATTAAAAAAAAAAAAAAAAAAATTGGCTTTTGTACTTGAAGTTGACCTTAAAGGGTCTGTATACGTTTGGTAATGACTCTGAAAATTAATTGCAATAAAAACTTGCTTGGTAAGAAGTACAGCAGCTTTGGATAGTATAATGCATTTTGAAAAAAACTGCTCACTTAGAAGTACTGTGGTTATTGAACTTTCTTTTAGATTCTCAAAACTATTTAGTTGAATGTCATTAACAAATTTTGAATAAAATCTAATGCACTCTGTGTCTCTTTGTCCGAGAGAGAACGCAGTTTGTTTCATGTTGATGTGGTTAGGTTACTGGTTAGCCTGGCTTAAAGATGCGCATACATTTACCTTGAACTACAGGATTGCTTGTGTAAGTGCATGACGCTAAGCACTGCGTAATGCGATGTGCTGTAATTCAATTCAATTCAAGAGAAGGGCTGTAATGCGGTTTTGAAAAAATTCCTGAAGACGTGCGGACACACGTCACTGGAGTTTCTGATGTTTGAAAAAAGAAGCGTGTTCCTAAATCCACAGAGACTATACTCAATAGCAGAAAGGATTAACTGAAACCAATCAAAATTAAAATCCTGGGATTTGGTTGTCAGTGGCAACCAATCAGACATGGGATTAATGAGATCTTTTGGTGAGGACAACATGCATTGATATTTACTACAATTACCCCTACCATTTTGAATAATCGTCTGATTTGGTGTGTCTGGATAGGGGAAACACAGCATGGGGTTTTTGTTAACAAAGAAAACAAAAGGGGGCTATTTGATGAGTTTCAATTCAGCAAACAGTCTAAATTATACGACATTAGTTTATGCAATGCATTTTGGTTCAAGGTTTGATGGATCTCATATAGGCGAAGATTATGCTGGATGAATTTTTCAAAGTCTTTTAACGCAGTTGCTCTGCTGAGCTGACCAAGAAATAAATGTGGTTTATCATTGGAGTAGTATTAATCATGGTTTTACTTTTGTTTAGGTACAGTGATTATTAAGTATAATTATGTATACTGACAGGAGTGACAGCTTTTATCTAGGTAGTGGTGCTTTGAAGGCTTTAAAGGCCTAACAACGAAGATGAAGCTAGAGTGCCTGTAACAGTATAATTGCAAAATTACTTGTTAAAAGTAAACCTGTAGTGTTGGTAAATTTTCCTTGTATTGTAAACATGAGAAATGTTGCTGTTTTATTGAACTTTCAGAGGAGGTTTCAGTATTCTAATCAATGTAGATTTCTGGATGTATTTTTAGTCATGAGTCATCTCATTTAGAGGTTTCATATACAAAATAAATACAATTTCAGGAATGAGAACATGGGGATATCAACAGAAATTGGATTCACTAAATTACATTGACAGTATAACGTTTGTTTATCACATAGTTTATGTTACTAAAAAAAAAAAAATGGAGATTGTTGGGGTATACTTTGGCGTGAACAAACATGGCATATTAGGAGATGATGATTGGAAGTTAATGTTCACCAAAAAGGTTATGGAGGTCAGGAAAAAACAACGGTCATTGCTTTGAATGGTTGCGTGTGTGACATCATGGTGACAGTGAGGTAGTAGTGTACACTGTACAGTACATAGCTAAACTCCTAACTCTTATCATTGCCACCAAGATTTGCCCATGGTGGATTTTGACCATAAATCCACACAGCAGCCTCCCAAGTTGTTTAGGCGTGAATGCCCAATTAGAGGATTTACAACCAGTGTTCTGATTTTCAAGGTGAATACCAAACAACGCAAGAGCCTGTTTCAGTTATTTGGCTAAAGTGAAGGATATTTTACTTATTGTTCACAACGAGAACGTGACGCTGTTGTTAAGCAATGGCCTCATTACTGCAGCTTTCTCCTTGGGACTCTTTGTCAGAGTCTGTTTTGATTTGAGATCGGAGCTCAAAATTAACTTCCCTCTTTAGGGGGCTACTGAGTGGGGGAAAAATACATTGATTACATGATTTTAAGAAATTATGTAAAAAGACAGACATCAGAAGAGGATGGTGACATAAATTTATTGTAAAACTAACCAGATTTTGTTTTTAGAGAAAAGTTCACACAGTAAAGTAGGGGGGACACACACCGTCGTTTTATACAGGTTGTTTCACAGCAGAACGCTCAGAATAATTGGATTATTATTTTACGATTGCTTATACCAATTATGAATGAAGGCTTTGCACATTAGCATTTTATTTAATTGGGGTGAGGAAATAAAGATGATTAAGCTGAATTTAATGGAGGAAATACAAGCTGTTGTTTTGGTTGCTTGTTAAAAGAAGTGTTAATTTTTTTTGTTGTTGGTTTGTTGGTTTATCTGTATGTTTTTGTATTTAGTTTTGTTATTTTTGTTATAGAGAAGTTGTGCTTTTCAGGGTGGACAGACTTGTACTTGTCAAATTGATGTACAGTTTGTAAATCCGAATTTTGTTTTCCTGTTTGTTTGATACATCTCTTTTTTTTTTCACTTCCGCTCTTCTGCAGATGATGCCCGCAAGTTCCACCATGGCATCCTTGTCCACTGTCTTGCAGGGGTCAGTCGCTCCGTCACAGTCACCGTGGCCTACCTCATGCAGAAGCTCTGCCTGACCCTGAACGATGCCTACGACTTCGTCAAAAAGCGCAAGAACAACATCTCGCCCAACTTCAACTTCATGGGCCAGCTACTGGAGTTTGAACAACAGCTGAGGGACAGCCCCTGCAGGGGTGGAGACTGCAGCTGTGCCAAAGAGGGGCGGCCCCTCTGCATGAGCCCAGACCCTGTCCTCCAATCTCTAATCCCATCCTCCTCTCTGTCCTCCTCATCCTCGTCCACGTCATCGGCATCCTCCTGGGAGCAGACACCGGAAACATCTTCTAGGAAAAGGGAATTCAATTTCACGGTCGACAGCTGAGGATGGGCGTGAAGAAAGATTCCACAGGACTCGGTGTGAATTAACTTAACAAATCGACGGTGCGTAGTTTGTATTGTGGAATTGCACGCCCCTTAGAACGACTCGGGAACGGTTCATGGTATGGTTTGAATCCGGACGATGATTGTAAATATCTCTGGTGCTTGAGAATAGACTTTACAGGAAGACATCGCAGTTCAATGTATTTTTGATTTCACAACACGGGAAGTTTAAAATGAGGAAGTAAACTCTTACAAAAATACAGAAAAAGTCACCTAGAAAGGAAGCGAGCGCTTTTGGTTTCCATTCTGTTTGTTATAATTACATCCTAAAGAAGATTATAAAGTTACCACATGACTGGTAATTGTTATTATTTGGACAAAACTGCCCATGTGGCATGTATTGCGTCGCGGGACACTGGTCCATTGGCACTGAACAATCGTATACATAGCAAAGTGCATAGTTCAAAGGTCAAAGTTCTTTTTCTAACAGGAGATAAGAGGATCAAGTGTTGCGCACAGCCACGTCGTGGCGTTGTGTGCTGATATGCAATGTGTAGTGACTCTTGTGACACACATATCGTTTCCTTATGATGTGGGAATTCACCAACTGTTTCTTGCGCCATTGGAAATATTTGATTTTCCAGCAGATAGCAAAGATCCAATTTCCTGAAGAGTCGCCACCTATACCTGTCCTGTGCTGGTTGAATCACACCGTGTATTGGAAATGCGCTGTGAATGTAAAAATTCATAGTGATTTTATATGGCAGTATACTTGAGTGTTCACAAGGGGCGCAAATGTTAGTTAGTCTACACACGAAAACACCACCTCAGGTTTTTTCTGTTACCAACATAATAACTAAATAGAAACTGGTACAGAAACTCAAGGAATGTGTGAACTTTGGAAAGAAGGTTTTTTTTTCCCCTTCTAAGTTTGGTTTTCATGGGTGAAAACCTTGAACCATTGTACACTTTAAAGCCATGTACTGTGCAGTGTACAATAATAGAAGACAATGTGTGTTTTTGTACCCCAATGTAAATAATTGTAAATATTGTTATGTAAAAAAAAAAAAAAAACTTTTAAAGGTGCAGATTTGTACAGATTGTATGTTTGATATATCTTAACCAATATTGTTATGGGGTGGTTTTTTTTCTGACTAGGCGTCTTGCTGATTGGTATATATAATTTATACATGTGCCGGTAGTTTAATGTGCTGGTTTTGGTTACAAAATAATGCAACGCTGACTACTTTACATTGTCATGTATGTGTAGTCTGGTGTCTGATGTTTAGTATGAATGCTGGTGTTCACCATGGACCCAGTGATTTCCCTTTGTTCATGTATAGTCTTATCTGTTGTGTGCACAATAAAATCCGCACAATAAAATCCATCACAATGTGGGTTTTTTTACTTCTTGGCCCAATTAGCCCTTCGCATGATATATGCTTACTACATTCACGCATGCGTGTAGACACAATTGGTTGGCAAATGCCATAGAGTTGTGCTGTAGACAGACGCACAAATGCGTATGTGTCACACCACCATACAAAAAAGGCGCGATATTCTCAGTATTGTTAGTGTGCATGCGCATTGCGCAAATTTACATTTTTCATAGAGAATGCTGCTTACTGCCCCACAATCTGTGAAGTATGTGGATGTTATCATTAGAGGTTTTTTGCAGAAGCAAGCCTTAATTCCTTCCAGGCCCCAAAAAACTTAAAGGCTCTTGTCTTCTTTTTGTTCATTTTACTAAACTTGCCGTCAGAGAAAGGTTTCAGGAATGTAAGTTAAGTTTATATCAGGACACAAAAATGATTGAATATCTTTATTTGTAAATCCTTGCTTTGGTGTTTACAAAGAGCATTACTCTGATTCTAATGTAAGGCGTGATATAAGCCTGCTCCTCCCTAAGTATAAACAAACCCTTGTTTATCCCCTCCGAGAAATTCCTCTGTCTGGCAAGGCTGGGAAAATCAAGGTCATTCTGTACATGTTTCAAATAGCCATTTTTCCCTTCTTCATATTTTTGTGACTCATTTCCAGAGAGGCTTTCTGTGAACATAGTTAATGATGTGTGCTAGTACGGCATGGAAACTACACACTGCAGTCGATCACAACCCATGTCTTGCTCATTATGCTTCAATGGCTTCAGAGCGGCATGGTGTCAATTGCAACCTTGCATTCAGTCAGACCCCCCTGACTGACGTACATGCAAAACTGACTAGGTCACACAGTGGTAACATAGTGACAACAACCAGGTTTTACCTATTGCTGTGTCGGTTTCCATTTCCTTGTGTTCACACAGTTTATGATACATTTATTAGATTGTCCAGTGTACTTTGGGAATATTGTACTTGGAGATGTCAAAACAGGGACGACAACTTTCATTTACTTATTGCGTACGAAACTTTTGCTTTTTCGCTGTTTACCTGAAGCTGGAACACGCTTTGTGGGAAAGTGTCATAATCTATCAATGAATGATGCATTGCTAGACCTCCAAGATGCAGCGGAAGTCAAACAGAAATCTCTTCATCCAACAGCCATAAGTGCAGCCAAGGAATATTGCATAGTCTCCATCGATGGGGATTTAGTTTGCAATTCATTTCTTTGTGTTCATTTGAATTTCTCTATAATCTGTGTAACTAATGTCTGGCATTATTGTATAGATTCCAATCAACAATCTGTTTGTGACTTTATTTTTTGTTAAACCTACAAAAAAACCACAACTCAATTTATTTGTAAAAAAATATTACTCTTAGAAAAGATTGGTTACTTTGAAGGCTGAATATGTGTTTTGTATTTTTTGGAAGAAAAAATAACTGGAAATAGAAGTACTCGATTTATAACAAAATACAAACCCTCTCATGGAATGACCCAAATGTGTGTGTGTTTTTTGTATAATGTATACAAATTATAAACGTAAATAAATACTCAGATACTCAGATTTGTTTTTTAAGAAGAAGAAATTTACCGATGTATGTTTGTACCGAATTATACAAAACAGATAATAGAAGGAATTGTTAAGATGTCCTGTCACAACACCCACTAGATGTTTCCTGCTGCAAAGCTTATGCTAATCTCTACTTTCAGGTTCTAATAAGATTTTGGATTGCTTCTGATTCAAACAATTTCTTGAAGAATACTGTGCTTCAGATGGAAGTGTATCTTAAGAACAAGTAATGGTGTACAGACTGTATAGGTAGTTCCCATTTGACGTCACATAGTGTAGTCAAGTCTGCCATCTTTATAGGCAAATAAGTCATCTATTTTTTTAAATGCACATTGCGTGCACAACTACGCGTTGTGCGTAAATATGCAGGAGTTTGATCAAATTCCTTGCATGATTGGACAGTGAACCACTTGGCTGCATAGAAAAGTTGAAGTTTGACACAGCTCAAAGACAAAAACGCAAGATGCTTGTTAAAGATGGAGTCTATTGGAAACTATCTATACCAAGTTTGCCTGCAGGTCAGAGTAATTGCCAATTACCCCCAAACTACAACCAACATCTTCCCAACATGTTGTGAGGGAAAGGAAATTTAGAAGACAGTGCCTGATCGTATCCCCCCCTCCTTATGCCAGCGATCAGACGAGATATATCTAGATAGATGTACCTCTGGCCTATCTCGCCACTACCCTATGATGCACTTTGCACTGTACTAATTGGTACTCTCCGCATTAATTATAATAATTGGATAGGTATTCCCATTTGTGGACAATAATGTCTACACAGGATCTCAGTAGCAGAAAACGGTTCTCTTGCTGTACCTATTATTACACATGAGGTACACAAAGTGAAATATTCATGAACAATTCGGTTTAGTTCAATAAAACGTTATTTCCATTTCATTGTAGAACTTGTCACAGAAGCAGTAATAATCCCAAAATTATTTTTTACAATTACTTAATGGGAAACGTAAAAACAAAAAAAATAAATTAAACACTAAAAAAACATTTCTGATGAATTCAGGCCAATGCAATAAATGCATGTGATATCAAACGTCAGTATACATGTACATGTAGTCACATTCTGTACATGCTTTGTACATCAGACAAGCCGGTGTGTTATAAAGGGTAATGGTTACAAGGCAAAATTCTGAATACAATAACATGTAAGCCTTGTGTGTGGTTATTATGACATGGCTGCTTGTGTTAATTGTCCATTCTGGAAGACTTCAATAACAAAGTGCAGCTTGGTTTAATCATAAGAGATTTGGTTGCTTGTGATTGGGTTTTGGGGGTTTTTTTTACGGAAGTGGTACTTAAATATTGTTTTTACAAATCCCCACAAATCCTGGGATTTCCTGTCATGAAACATCAACAAACCTCCCACACTGAAGAATAATTACATGTCTGGTTTGCAAGCAAATTCAACATGGGGGCGGCCATTTTAGTTTAATCTATAGGACGTTACAACACTATAAGACCGAAACTGAGGCCATGTTTGAATCATGGAATTTTAGTCTGGGTCCTGATCATGATTATCAGACAACAGTGAAATCATGCTTGTGAAAAAGGGGATTTTTCTTGGGCTATAAGACAGGGAGATAAAGATCAATTATGGCAGACTCTGCCATATTTGTGCTCATCCGGGGTGTCTGTATTTGACTTCATGATAAGAACAACAGCTTTGTGCATTGGAACAGAAGGATGTACTACTACTAAGTCGTTACATCCTGCCAGCTATTATTACAATAAATAAATGTTTAATTTATGATTTGGTTTTTTATGTTTTGTACAACTGTTTGTCAACATCCATGTGGGTTAGTTTGGGTGAGAGTTTATTCACAAAGTGGCAGGCTGTGAAAAAAACACACCTAAACAAACAAACAACAACAAGGTAGTTTTGGCTTTTAGAATGGCTATTAGAATGGCTACAGATAATCGCTATGCACTCGTTACACTGAAAAAAGGTTTTATTAACAGAATGAATCTCAAATTGTTGGTCACAATTGAAAGTCAGGACATGTTTTTGCACCCTTTTTTTTACATGCTAAAAAAAAACACCAGTTTTGTATGTTCATGATATGTATTATGGTATTTGTTAATTTGCTGTACACTAGAGCATGGAAGATATCCCTCAGTTTGGACCAGTTATGAAAAAGTCCCTTGCCTTGTAAAATCTGGTGTGTGTGTTTTTTTAGGATTCTTTTGTTTTTCTCTTATTTTTCACAGAATTTATAAACAAGGTTAAATTTACTCCTGTTTTCTTGGTCCTTTAAAGGGAAAAAAGGAACATCTTTTTTTAGGTGAATGTTCATGGACATCCATTTCAATGTGACAAATAACGTCTTGAATAGGTTATAATTTGATCGGCTTTATTTTTGGAAGAAATCTTTCCAATGTGGAATCAAGTAAGATAGGGTTGTTCTTCGTTTTAAAAACGTTCTGGGTGATACTTTCAAAAAAATCCCTTTTTCTTAATTTTAAAATATTTAGTATCCTTCCATAATGAGGCTTTCCAAATTAAAGTTAAGTTTCATTTCTTGGAACAAACACAAAGGTTGAAAACTATACTGTCTCTTAATTTTATCATGTGTGTTTTTAATTTTTTTTCCCCAGACATGGTATTCAGAAAACAAAGGCTGTTTGATATGTAAATAATAAATTAACCATAGTTTTAGAAGAAAGAGAGAAAAAGCTGTAATAATTGAAAAAGAGAACAGCATTGCATGTGGTCTAGGAAAGGTATATATTTTTTTATGTGGTTTGAAACCCCCCTTTGATGTGCTTGAATTGTTTGTCACATGACTTATCACATGACATTACAGTATGTATTTTCAGTAAACTAAGGGTGCTTTGCTTTTTTATAATGACGTGACAACGCAGTAACTGGCAGGGTTGATATTTTTTCACTTTTTTGTTAACGGCAAGTTACTCATTATTTTGTTTTTCATGTGCTTTAAGTGTTTAATAAAAATAAGGTATGATTTTTGTAACAGATTCGATTTGTACTTAATGGTGCATATAGCAGCACTTGTCAGCAATACGTGTAAGTTGGTTTTGATCGACTGTGAACATTTTGAAAATTGATATTGTACAGTTTCATTAGAACATCTCGAAATTCAGTCTGCTTTGTGTAAAAGTCATCCCCCATACCACATACGTTAACAATTGTTTATACTCTTTGTACAGACAAATAAAAAAGAATAATGCTTTTTACATGTAGAAATGTCAACTACAAGGACGATCTTCATCGATATTGTTTACTAAGACTGTGCACAGTAAGAACAATGGGATGAAGTTCGTGAGATTCTGTCAATTTATACGTTTTTTGCAGCTGAAAAAAATGAGGACGAGTACTGAATCAAAAGTTCATGGGGTTATTTGAAATCGGGTGGGATGCGTTTCATTTCTGTTTTTATTCTCACTATGATCGTGAATAATATCTCCAACATTTTCCAATATAGGGTTGTGGGGGGGGGGTTTCACCTGAATTTGAGCCATCGGATAACATTTAAAAATGTCAAAGTTGTTAAGGAAAAGATTCAGAGAATGCATATTATTTGTACACCATTTTGTGGAAGTGTGAGTAAATTCCAAGAGAACAAGGCTAGGGTTTCACAAAACAAATACTATCGGCATTTAAGGGACCCAATTAGCCAAATAAATATCGCTCAGAAGAAACGCAAACAAAGTGCCATGGGCAACGTGTCTTTAGTAACAGCTTATTTTGAAATCCTGTCACTATGGTTTCAGTGAAAAATAGAGACTTTAGTCGAAGTTGGAGGTTAAAGTTGAAAGGTCATGGTAAAACTCATTGTCCTTGATTATTAATGTTATCAGTGTCTCTTTACACAAGTAAGCTTCTGGCACATGCAATGTTTAACATTAATAAGCCCAACTTTCAAAGTCTTAGTACAGTGCCAACTTTTTGGGCATCAACATGACAATTTGCTTCAGTATTCGCGCCTCAATTTTTTTACAACTTTTTTGATACCTAATAAATAATGTACAGTTTTCACTTCAAGTTTGTGATTATACTGATCTTTGCAGACTATTCGCCTAGTGTGATTACGGCGTGTACAGTTAGGGGGATTTATTTTGGATCAGTGGAGATTAACCCACTAAAAGTATAAATAACTATAGTTTTAATAGTAATTAATCAAAAAACAGAGATATCTTTTTGCCTGGTGAAATATATTTTTTATTAACCAGATGACTGTATTTAAAATAAAACATTTACAAAATTATAATAATGTAGTGTTGTAATACGTATTTATTAATTGAGTATAATTATAATCAAGTAAAATGTAAAACAAATGACTTGATTTTTTTGTGTTAAACTTTGATTCAGGAAAGGCTTATTAAATGGTGATATTTTGCCAATGTAATAATTATTCATAACGAATAAAATAAAACACGGTTCATCGAATAAGAAATAGGCGACTTTCATCTCGATTTATTCGTGTGTGAGGTTTTTTGGGGGTGCATCATAACAGGATATGACGGAAGTGCATTTACTTCCGATATACGTATTTGTAACGAGGATGCTGTTGATAATGTACTGGGTTATAACGGGTGTATTTTTTTAATATAGTTTCACGAGACGCATCATCACGAAATAAACCTCTCAATAATGTCATTTTAAAAAGGGTTTATAGGAATTAGTGAGGAAAAAAGAACCAAGGCTTTGAAATCATATACAGTTTTTGGAGAAACAAGGAATGAGTCGTACAAAAACAGAACCAATTCTTTGGAACCATACTACATACAGCTTCTGGAGAAAAAAAAATGAACTAGTAATACAACAAAAGAACCAATGCTTTGGAACCATAGCTTTGGAACCATATATATATATATAGCTTTTGGAGAAAAAAGGAATTAGTCATAAAAAAACCCAGCACCATAGCTTTGGAACCATGCTATATAGCTTTCGGAGAAAAAAGGAATAAGTCATAAAAAAGAACCAAAGCTTTGGAACCGCAGCTTTTGAAACAAAAGGGAACTATGTATAGCTTTATATAGCTCTATGTTTCAACTCGATGAGTTTTTGGGGTTGATGTTAATTTTATGGCAGCTTTTTGCGGTAACATAAGATCCGGCTTGAAAAAATAAAACAAATCAGCAAAACTTTTGCAGAGTATTTTAGGCTTACTTTCCATCCATTTATCATTTTGTGTTTTACACTGGTTGGGTTGAGATGAAGTGAAATGTTATTATGAATAGTTTAACAATCAAAAACAAGATTGAAGTGAACCGAGGTTTCAAGATCGTTGTTTTTTAATTAACTTCATCGGGAATATTTGTAAATTAGTCCCGGTTATACGTTTTAGCTAAATGTATTTATGCCTATGAGTTTAATTTGTTTTTACCCTTTCACCGTACCGATGTGTATACTCAGTACTTTCCCGAGTTCTGTGGAAAAAATCCAAACTAAGTTGTGACATTCTGAAATTGTTTTGTTTTCGGTGGAGTGTTTTTGTGTTGAGTTTTGTTTTGTTTGGTTTTTCTTTCTTTCTTTTGCCAGTCTTGGTGGTTGTAACCAATTAATTTTCGTATGTGTCAACATAACCCAATAATTGAAGTTACTTGTTAACGACATGAGTCTCTCCAAAGTGCATGCCATATACGGACTTATTTTAAAAACAATGTGCTTCCGTTATATTTTCGATAAAAATGTTTCAAAAGTGTTTGTTTTGGTTTGTTTGTTTTTTGCTTTGAGTAGTTCTTGACTAAAAGATAATTGTCAAACGAAAGGTGTGGTTGGATTTTTGTGGCCACAGGCGTACCGTTATCCTTTTTCCTTCGGGTTTCCCCCTTCCGACTTTCATTTAAATTTCGTATTACTTCTACTCAAAGTAAAGCTTCCTTCATTTTTTATTCACGGGTCTTGTGTGTTTACAAAATTCAGAACGTGTTGGATCATAGAGGTATGCCCTATGTTCAATGATGCTGATTTTTCCTGTCTGCTCTTTCAGGAAAGGGGGGCCCGATGTTCTACATGATCGGTTTTACCTGAATTCATGGAAAGATGGAATCAGGTATGGCCGATGTGGTCTGGTTAATGGGTCCATTATACTATAAATCCCGTAATTCTGATCCGGCTATTGTTAATTTAGAAAGAGCAGACATTAATCCTCGGTTAGTATTGAAAATACATTCTACCACACTCCCATCAAACAATTTCATTTTGGTAGGTAAATTACAATTTTTTGTTGTTATTGTTATTGCTGTTGTTTTTTGTTTTCTGTCATGCAGGCCTAGTTGCAATATAGACGCCTGTTCTACTGATTATTATGGAACGGTGTCAGTTTATTTTATGTTGCTGTATTTTCGTGTCTCGCGAGAAAAAGATAACTTTCCCTCAACTCCTGTCTGACTTGATGTCCTCTATCTGACGAGCTTTTGAGTAACAAGTTCCGCCCCAACAACAGAGGGCGCTCGTTTAGTTTTGTTGGATCTGTACTGTTCACCTTTTTTTCTATACTTTATTAATTTGCAACATCAAAGGAACATTTATTCCGGTTTCGCCACTAATTTGTATTTTTTAACTTATTGATCAATTAATTTATTTGTTCATATATCATCTAAAATGTTTACGTAATTATTACACACCGATACTTCTCCTCATCGTGTCACCGTGTAGGCCTACTTCTTCACTTACTTACCGACCTTTATAAAGGAACATTACAGAATTGGTTTTTGCTAACAAAACAGTTAAGCACTTTATATAATCCACCATATACATAAAATGGCAAACCTGTAGAAGTAGTGAGATCGATCGGCCATCTGGGTCACGAGAAAATAGTGAAAAACCGATTACACATTTGCATGTGTTATACAATGCATGAATAAAACGCTCATGAGCGATAAACTCCAATCGGAAATTAGTTTTATTTATTTCTCATCAATAATGGCATTTCAGACAGAAATATTTCTAGGGATGTTTTCTACTATCATCATCATTAGACCGTGTAAGTTTTATGTAAATCTGTGATCTTAAAGAAAATTTTAATTACCAGTTCTGTAACGTTCCTTTAATAATAATACGAGATATTTATATAGCGCATAATGCAGAAGCCTCTATGCGCAACACAAAACATAAAAACAATGCCATGAAAATAATAGCAAGTTACACAATTAAAGATTTAAACAAATGAGTTTTTAAAAGTCCCTTGAAAATTTGAAGAGAGCTAGCTTGGCGAATATGAAGAGGTAAGTCATTCCATAATGAAGGTGCAATGTAGTTGCTCTTTGACCATAGAATTTAGTGGAAAAGGTACTTTGCGTCAGTCGGGATTAGCCAGCAGATCGAAGAGGACGAACAGGAATATATTCACGGAGAAGATCTGATATATAGACAGGAGATAGGCCATGAAGAGATTTGAATGTTAGAAGATTTAACTTATATACGATACGCAGTTTGATCGGGAGCCAGTGTAGTACTCCCCAACATGTCACTTACATTTTTACTAACTAACTTACTAACTCAGTTACTTCCTAACTGTTGTACCAAACTTACTTACTAACTCAGTTACTTACTGACCTACTTACTTACCATATACCACTAACTTTCTTACTTACTTACTCACTCACTCACTTACAAACTTACCTACTAACTAAGTTACTAACTTACTCACTAACTTACTCTCTTAATAACTTACTAACTTACTTACTTACCAATTACGTAGGCCCCTATACTTACCTACCAAATAACTTATTGCTTACTAACTTACGGTACTTACTTACTAACTCACTTATTCTATAGCTTAGGCCTACTAACTTATTTACTTATTATTAATATTGTTTATTTATTTATTTGTATATCTCAGAATGCTCGTAATATGAGAGCCGTTTTAAAATTGGTGCGGGCCTATCCAGCTAAACACGAGATAAATAAACAAATATAAAATAAATAACTGACGCTCACCCACGGCCACGCCACAAAGATTGTGAACTCCAAACACAGAAATAATCTTTCAACATTCGGGTGGCTCGTTTTAAACAAATGAATCAGCCGAAGTAACAAGACACTGATATTATAATTCCGTCACTAAGCGATAAGATTCCGAACTTCCCACGCATTCAAAATGAATTAGGAAACAGCAAGACGAGTTTTGTAAGTTGCCATAAACACGATGTACGTCACACCACGCGACTTTATACATCCACCCTTTCGTTTAATGTATACATCTTATACATGCACTACAGCCCACGCACATTCTAATTGTGAAAGCCGACACCAGCTTACGTCTTCGAGGTTTACAGGTCTATCAAAACATTAGTTTCTCCATGGGTTTCTCTAATGTATTTAGAGGAAAATGTGGTCTTTCAGGTAGATGTGATTTGAAAACCTCATGAATTGTTGGATTTTAAAAGCTTAAAGTGAGTTTATAGTCATAATGTAAAGTGGGAAAGAAGTGTAAATAATTATAAAACAATTCCTATTTTTCTTCTAATAAAACACTTTACAATTATCTGTTGTTGGATTTTAAAAGGTTAAAGTGAGTTTATAGTGATTATGTAAAGTGGGGAAAGAAGTATAAATATATTATAAAACAAGTCATACTGATTCTGAATAAAATATTACTTTACGACTATCTGTTTGTTTTCGTATGTAAAAGGAACGATGAATCCAGCATTCGCCGGACGCGTTACGAGCCTGAATGGAAAACGCAGACATTATGTTAAAGATATGGATCTTAGAGTGATATAATAGAGATCCCAAGGATACAGCGCCCTCTATTGTCGATGACTGTCGGTCTTTTCAATCGGCCATTTTAACTTCCCTAGCCTCCTCTGCAGACAGTGGTAAGAATCCACTAAATCTCAGGTTTTCACGTATCATCGAAGATAAAATAATTGTGTATTATAAATGTGTATATGCTAAAAATACAATGGGTTAACTGGAAAGTATTATTTTGGGTATTATAACATATAAAATTAACGTTGAAATCGACAATACGTATGCGGAATCTCCTACCGCACAGTTAATACGTAGGCTGTATGTACATGTATCCTCGTATCCCCATTATTCGCGCACGTAAGAATTGAAATTGAATTTTGACTTGGATTAACAGAATCAAGAACAACTTTTAGCTTTAATTTTAATTGTCTGATGTCAAAGCCCACCTGAGAGGAGAACTTGAAGCCCGCAGAACATCGTCAAGCACAACGAAACTCGTCGTCTGCAATCTACCCCGATTTGTCAAGTTTCGTTTTCCGTCACATGAATTCGCGCACTTGGGCTGGAACGCCACTACGGAGTCCCTATTGTCCCGCCTTTCTTCTAAATGCTTTAGTCCGTGCGGCAGGGAAGCTGCCGGTTGAAATCGGCAGTGATAATTATTTACGGGAAGGGGTGGTGGGGTTGGCGAGGTGGGAAATGGACTCTGCGCTGTTATCACAAAGTTGGTAAGCCCCGCGTCCAGTTAAATGCAAACAATTTGTAATTTCTGAAAAAAGGATTATAAGGCGCACGTCCACTTCAACCTTCCGTAGTATTTTGTACGCCCTCTGTTGTTAAATGAAAATCACGTGGTCTTGTAATTTAAGTATTGAAGTATGGCAGACGATACGCACAGAACTTTCAGTGTTTTTTGGGTTTTTTTAATCGACCATCTTATCTAGCTATGTTTTGTATTTAGTCTAAAAAGGTAAGATTGTATACTACATTTGTAGTTTATCTAAAATCTTACCGGAAAGGCTTTGATTTTCCACATCTTCGCAGGAAATTGTTTATCAGGCTTTATACTTTCATGAAATAAAAAAAATTGAGTCACTGCGTATTGTAAACAAAATAATATGCGTCGGAAAGGTACCTGCGCGAATATTTGTGATGCGCGAAATTGGGGTACAGGAGGATACAACTGAACTAGCCCACCTTGTCGAGCTGTAATGGCTCATAACAGTTAACACTCACCATTAAAGCCCACCATCCATACATGTCTAAAACGCAAAGTTTTAAAAGTACGAGCAAGTCGTACCTAAGTTATGGTGTTCCAAAGACGACAGGTCGCGTCGCCGTCGCCCCCAAATTTAGTGCTGGCAAGAAATTTAGTGCTAGCACAAAATTTCAGTGCTAGCACCAAATCTCAAAAATAAAATTGTCAACGACCGTCCTTGAGTTGACAGTGCGAACGGAATCCCGAATTCTCGTGTTATTAACTCGTAAATCGTATTCAATTCAGTTGCAATGTTTTCATCGTAGTTAAAACGTGAAATCTTAATGTTTTTCTTCACAAATGTCTTTCTTATATTAAAATATTATTCCAAACCACTGCATAGGCGACCCCAATTAATTAGTCAACTGGTTAGCTCAGCACAACTAATTAAACATTGCATACTCTTAGCCCGTTTGTGAATTTACTACACGAGTTGTAGGATGGTTTTAAAAATTAAACTCGCAACCAACTAATTTTCATTTGAAAAGTAGTCATCGAAAACCCATAAAATCTTTAGTTTGTTCTTTACACACATCCCAAACCATAACTCATACTCATAGGCGCCCCGATGAAATTGATTCACTAATTAGCACAGCCCAACTAATTAAATATCTGCATAAAATGCCCGTGTGCGAATTTACTTTACAAGTTGTAGATTAAACATGCATTTACCCAATTTTCATTTAAAAAGTAGTCATAATATAACAACGAAATTTTATTTCTCATTGATGTTTTTCCTTTATGCCATAGGCACCCCAATTAAAGTGGTTAATAGGTCTGCCCAAGTAATTAAATATTTGCATAATATAACCCGTGTGCGAATTTACTATACATCTACCTAATCTTTCATAGATGTCTTCCTTGTATCCCAAACCATATTCCATAGGCGCCCCAATAAAATTATGAATTTCAATTTCAAAAGAAAATTAGGTAGTTGTGAGTTTAACCTACAACTCGTGTAGTAAAATCGCAAATGGGCTATGATAAGGCAAATATTTAATTGTGCTGATCTAACCAGTCGACTAATTGATTGGGGGCGCCTTTGCAGTATGGTTTGGAATATGAGAAAGAAATATGTGAAGAAAAACATTACGATTTCACGTGTTTACATGAAAACATTGCAATTGAAAACAAAATGACACGAGAATTCGGGATTCCGTTCGAACTGTCAATGATGGTCGTTGACAAGGTTTTTTTTAAATTTGGAACTAGCACCAAATTTAGTGCCGACTTCAGTCTGGCGACAGCAATCGATCAAGCAATATAAGTAAAATGTACTGTCGCGCCGGCAAGAGTTCAGAAATGACGGCGACGGCAACATTTCCGTCGCCGTCGCCGTCGCCCCTGAACCAGGGTTTTATGCACAAGTTAATGGGCTAAATGAGATGTCGACGGCATTTGAATATTTTTGTTTCCTTTTCTTTTTCAGGAAATTCTGCGCCTTGAGTTCATCATGGCCAAGTCAAAGAATCACACCAGTCATAACAACAGTAAGTAGACCTATTTGTTTTTGTATTGCTTTGGGGTGGGGTCATTTTGAGAAAAGAAACCATTAATTAATTTGTCCATTGCTAGGCAAAACTTCAAAGGACGACTTCTACAACAAGATACTTACAGGGCAGTCTATTTCCCAAGCCCATTCAAATGTGAAACCTTGCTACTTTCGGCGGCTGCCTTACTCTTTATTTTCCATTACAGCAGAGCGCCGCTAATTAACAAACACTGCGGGATCCATGAATTTGTTTTGGTATAGTGTAACCAAAGGTCACGTTGGGTATAGCGAATGTTCGTTATTTCGATATTCGGTAGAGCAGTCTTCTACTGTAGTGTGACATTACTGGGAAAACAAAACAAACAATTATAGTAATATTTATTCCTCCCATTGTTGTCATCAATGCAATCCTTAATTTTTTGGAACTTTCGGAATAATTTGTTTTGAGAATATCATTGTCGCATTGAACCCATGACAAAACCAAGTAAAGGCAACAAAATTGCACCAGGATTGTTCTCTTTTGAGAAAATGTGGAATGTGTTCACCGTGAATCATCCAACCATTGGCCCAATGCCACGGCAGATAATCACTCACGGTGTGCTTGAATCTCAGACTTGCCTCCCTAATGCCAAATACAGTGATAAACAATGGTGGCAGCCAATTGATCTCTTGTAATCCTCCTGTGTTCAAAAAAAAAGTGAAGGTCTGGAATAAAGGATTACGCAATAACCCCTGGAAAAAGAGAGATTTCAAGCATGCTTTCCAGTACCCTTTCTCCATGTTTGCATTGGGGAAACGAAGCATAGCACGTACACGGTGAGTACATGCCTGTGCCAACACTGCACGCTACACAATGGAATGTCTGGGCGCATTAACATGTCACTCGCTGTTGATCTCATAGCCAAAGAAAATAAATCTTTAGGGTGTATACAAAAGCGTGTTAATCAGTCAGTGTTGCATGTACACATCTTTCGGCCCTAACTGGTTTATTACAGAAACCTTATCAGACGTTTGCTATGTGTTAAATGGGAGGAATGAACAATTTTGAGGAGCATGTCTTTGTTGTCAGTGTTTGTTACTGTGCCTTATAAAAAAAAAGTTCTTCTTTGCAGGTCGCAAAAATCATCGTAATGGAATCAAGAGGCCCAAGAACTTGAAGAGCCCTTGTCTTAAAGGGGTAAGTTGTTATCCCAGAGTAAATTAAGCATGCTGACCATTGAGGTTTTAACAAGGGGCCAATTTCATAGCGCTGCTTAACTCTAAGCAAATTTTGGTGCCAACAATAGCAGATAAATTTGCAAGAAAATTAGGTGGCCAGCTTGCACGTTCACCATGGATTTGCATTGTTACTTCATTTTTGTTCATACAGTAAGCACCGGAAGGTTAGAATGCCTATTTTGTTTGCTTACAGTCAGCAGCGCAATGAAATCGGCCGTTAACAAATCTATGAAATAGGGCCCTAGACCTAGGAACATGGTCTCCACATGTGACTGAGTGTTCACGAACAAGGTGCCCAAATTGTCAACTTCAAATGCTTTACATCATGCTTGATATTCTTCCTACTTCAGTCTGATTTCAGATTTTTTTTGTTTGCCCTCAGAAAGGTCAGCAAAATGGTTATTAAATAGAATGAAAACTATATAACAAAATGGTTATTAAATAGAATGAAAACTATATAAAAGCCTACACCATATGTACATACAGGCAAGCCCTTGCACTGTGTCCTACTTTTTTCTAAGGGCAAATATCATGCCTGATTACATGTAAATGACAAGACGAAGTAGGCTGTTCAAATTGAAAACGGGAATTTCAGAGATCCCTCCCTCTGCCTAACAGTATGCTGACAGAGCATTATGAAGAAGCAGGGCTCGATTTCACAAAGCACTAAGATTCATCTTAAGACGAGTTTTCAGTATCACCATAGGGATTTGTGACACCACACTTTGCTTAGCAATTAAGATTTATACATATTTAAGATCAATTTTAGCTCTTTGTGAAATCGGCCGCTGGACAACAATTTATTATTTTCACTGTCATTGAAATGATGTTCAATTGTTATGTTTGTTTTTTTCTTTTACCTAGGTGGACGCAAAGTTCTTGAAGAACATGAGGTTTGCCAAGAAGCACAACAAGAGACACCCCAAGCCAAAGGTCGAGACATAAACTGTTGGATGAGCTGAAAAGATTCTACAATGTGTTATTGATAACAAGAAAATACAAAACAAAAAAATACACAAAATAAAGAAACAATGTTCGTAGAGTGGAGTTGCATGCAAGGATGGAAGATTAAGATTCTACTCCTATTCTATTTGACATTATGGAGTCCTTGCGTTTATTCAAAATAAATGTGTTTTGATAAAAGTTTATTTGAAAAGTTGAAAAGTAAATTGAGGCTTCTCCTCTACTTGGAACACAGTTTGTGTCTACATGGTGATTTATTTTTGGTAAATGAATGTCTTGAATTTGTTTATTAATTTACTTTTAGTTAGTTATTCCAGTCTGTTGCCGTGACGGAGAAAAGAGTCCCCTGTGGTTCTATTTTTTTCTTTTTTTCTTTAAAAAGTCCTGCAAACTTGCGCGAAATCTCTGTCTGCCATGAATGGTTCCTTGCAGTTTAACCAAATAAAGCCGATTGTGACCACCTCGTCTAATGAATGTGTCATGGGTTGGTGGAGAGCATTTTGGAAAACTAAAGAATCGTATAAGAATTGAAATCTATGGAAATGCTTAATAATATTATTAGGTGGGGAATATGAATGATGGATACATAAATAGGCAAAGAACTTGCAATTCTGTGACAGTTTTCTTTTGTAATTTCTTGCTGTCTTGGTCATGTCTAAACAGTTGCAAGTTGATGGATTTAAAAATGGGGTGGGGTGGGAGCAAAAATACACCTGTCATTTTACATCAATGCATTGTTATTGCTGTTGTACAAACAAGAACAAACAAAAGCAATCTGCCTTGTATTGACCCCTTGCACAATGCAGAATGCATTGCAAAATGCACGTCTACCATTTCCATCATTTTAGGATTCAATTTGTGTACATTTTGACTCCAAAATGGCAGACGGGATAGTTGTGTGTGAGTGCGCTGCGTGTTGTGCAAGGGGGGCTATAGAATTGAACATTAGATTGGTCAGCAAGCCCCCACAAAATTCCAGGACAAAAGAAATAAAAACCAAATTACTTTTTTTCTGTCACTGAAAAACAACCCAAAACAATAGAAGTTGCAATTCTTGTTTGTATGCTTCACAGTTGACATCCGCCCCCCCCCCCCCCCAAAAAAAAGAAAAAGATGTAGACTATTTTTTTCCTGTGGATTACCTATTAAAAGGATCTTTATCACGCTCTGTGAACTATCTTTGATAACATTTTTCAGTTGTTTTGAAAATGGGTATTACAGGCATGTGGCTTCTCAGCTAATTTCCTCCCTTCTTCATTTTAGTGCCACTGGAAACTGGAGAACACTAGCAAATTTTGTATTCCAGTATATCTTCGAGGAAATAAAAATTGCATGTCTGGTAATAATATTGCATCCATCTTATGAGACACTTGAGTGTGTGTACCCATGTTGATCACTTTGTGTTGCTACAAGCCCGGGTTTTCAAGATTGTTTTTCCCTCTGAGAAGTTTCAAAACCTACTTGTTTGTCTTTAACGTAACAAAATGTGCGTCTGTCCTTTCAAGCTAATGACCCTTCTTTTGCAAAACTGTATAGTGTTTTAAAGCCATAACTGCTAAAATGACAGAGCGCCCTCTTTTGAACAAGAGTGTTTCAGTCTTGCTCCTTTGAGCCACCTCAATCCACCAAGTCTGTTGCCTGAAATAGCGCCCTCTTGTGGATTTACCTCCGTCATTAACCTACAGAGAGTCAGAGCGTGTGATAGCCAATCTTCGGGGAGTTTTGCGTGGCTAATGCAGTGAAATAACCGCGAACTCAGACTTGAAATCAAGTCTACCTCAATCCCCCCAGCGCTTCATCCAAAACGCAAGTTTCTGCCCTTTTACAGGTTTATTTCAACTTGCGGGTCATTTCTAGCGATTTGCCGCTTAAATATTTTTTCAATCTCTGTTGGTGTTGCCACAGTTCAACGATCTGATCACACTGCTGATTTGAATGTTTTGAAAAGCCTGTAAAAATAATACATGTAGGCTAGTACACTTGTTTTTGCCGACACGTTTCTGTAAATCTGTTTCTAATTTTTCCTCCAGGCATGGTTTTATTCAATGTGCTCTTATTTCTTTCTAAGCTACGTAATTTGTAATCGTTTTTGTTTATATTCTCTCTGTTTTTGTGTTTGGTTTTATGCACCTCGGAATAAGTTTAGTCTTAGATAGATGGCGCTTTACAAGTTTTTAATTATTATTATTATTATTACTCTCTAGTGAATATGCTCGGTGATTCACATTAGGGTTTATAATACAAAAAATTAAAACAACAATACAATAACTTTGAAAATATTAAATGTCTTTTTACAAAGCAACTTCATGTTCATAAAACTTTCCTCCACCCAGCCCAAACTTTTGGTGGTAAGATCCGTCAACGATTTTATTTTTATATTATTTTTACTGATCATTATGCATTTAATTGGAACGTCTCACAGCCATACTGGAACTCCCCGGACGACGCGGCCTCCTACAAAAAATAGCTGGAAAAAAAGTTAATGGCCTGACGTTTCGACCCTTTTGTTTGCATTTATACCTTAGGTCCTTTTGGTTGGTAAGCAGTTTGCAACAGCTAATTCTATTTCATCATAAAATAGCTATCCGACTTCTCAGCTCTCAAATTTTCGATGAAAACATGTGCGAGAGCTTATATTATATTATTTTTCCCAACGATTCGAGATATTTTTTGGGACTGACCTGAATTTTTTGGGGCAAAAGAAAGTTTGACGAACCCTTCGGGAATTCCCTTTATTTATGACAAACAGTCTAGTCGAGCATCACTCGATAGAATTATTCCTGTAGTACCTGCTTATTTGCATAATAAATAGAGGGGCCAGCCAGGGGGCGCCCAGCACAGCATTATTGCGGTGGCGTCTATATTTCAGGCGTTGTTTCGATCGTCTGCTCCAACTTGAGCATCTCGCAGATTACACATTTTGAGAGGAGAAAACGCACATAATCTTGAGGGAAGGATACGCTTTTTTTATACAAACTGGTAAGTAGTAATAATTGTTGCTGTATTAACTTGTAAGACTGAGAAACAGTGAGAGTTTAATGTGTTTTAAGGGTCGTATTTTCGATATTCCCGTTTTTTTTAACGCTGGCTGTGGCCGTTATTTTTGGGCACACACCCGGCCCGCAGTTATGTGTGTACAGTGCATGCATAAAGTACCGTTTGAACATTCAAAGCAGCTTGGCATTAACACGCATAAACACTGTTAACCAGTTGTGATATTTGAAATCTGTAACACTCATGTGGGGTACTTATAATATTAATAGTTGAATTAATAACTTCATTTCATTGATAAACCGATGGCAAGTGGGCAGTGGGCAGAGTTTTTAGACTGTGTTACTGAGTGTTAGAAATTAAGCTCTATGTTCAGGGCTCGAATTGGGGGGGAAAATCAACAAGACCGTAGGGCTTGTAGCTAAAAATGTTTACTGGACCAGAATTTTTTTTGACAAGACAAGAATTGAAATGAGAGAAGAAAAAGAACTTAAACATTTTAACATTTTAACCGTTTTAGTTTTTAACAAGCACTAAGAGAAGATTTAATTCACTTGCATTCATTATGGGCAAATATTCTTCAATACTCAACAGAATTGAAAGATTTTTTATCAGACTGAAATTCAACATTTGAACAAAAACACAAGACCGCCGGACTTGTCCACTCATGAGTTTACTGGCCCGATGCTAAAACTACTGGCCTCAGGCCTGCGGTCCAGTGTTAATTTCGAGCCCTGATGTTGGAATTTAAAAAGAATAGCATTGGGGGGGGGGGGGGCTACACTATTTTTTTATACAGGCCTTGGATTGAATCATGGATGGAATGGAGGCATGATTCATGAATTAATCAAATTTACTTTTATTGGGCATGTCATGCATGTTGGGTGATTTGGGTTAGTGGTTAGGAGATCAGCAGAATAAGCATGGTATGTAATATGCGCCATCTTGTTGAACAACTTAAAGGGACAGCTAGTTGTTTATTTGAAACATTCGCTGCCACCGTCTGCGACTCGGTGGTCGAACTTCCACACAACACAAGTCTGGAAGGTGGAAGTTTCAGCTCCGACCGAATCTCACACTTTTGTATTTAATGTTATACAAATATAAAACGAGTGTTCCCATCCAAGGAAGTAAACGAAGCTGCCCCTACCCTGCCTACAAAGATGGTACACATCCATGGATGCTTTAAAAAAAATTAGTCTTAATTTAATTAGTTTTATTTAGTCTTATGGTTAATTTTAAAACCAGCAGCAGCGGCCAATTCCTTCTTCCAATTTCCATGATTTAATTTAAGCCTGTGTATGATGAAATTTTCTGCTTATAAAGCTGCCCTTTTCTTTAGCATAGTTTCTATTTCATTACCACTGCTCACCAAAAGCAAAGCAAAAGGCACGCTAACTTGGCAACAGTTTTTGAAAGTATGTGGACGAGTGATGCAACAACACAACCATTATTCAATGTGAGTGCAAACGGGAACTCTCAAATGCAATGCGTCCAGATCGTTTATGAAATACTCTAAGTTTCTAAGCAGAAAAATGTGATTTAAGCTATCTTTGTGACCTCTGCATGATTCACAACGCGACAGTCTCCACTTAATACAGGGTTTGCCAAATTACCCTGCTGGGTAAACTCTGTAAGCAAAGAATGCGTAGTAACAGGAAGCATGCACCTAGGCATTTTGCAACCAGTTAACATACTTGGCTTACAATTTAAGCATGTTTTTTTCTACAACGGTCAGTAATAAACTTGTGCAATTTTTTTTATATCTTAAATGGTAAGCAGATCCATGAAAGTCTTTGTCCCTGCTGCAGGTCATTAGGACAAGTTGGAAAGATACCCAGTCCAACCACTACTTTTTCATTTAATCTGAGCCATCTATTGAAGCATTGCATGATGTGTACAATAAGAAAATAGCTTACGGGTTGAAACCATGTAGATAAAAATCTCTCTTTTGGGAGAAGTAGTGGTTGTGAATCTGAGAAAACGTGTCTCAGTAGCTCAGAGTCCGCACTAATGACGTCACTGTCCACCACAACTAGCTTTTATGCGATAAATCCATCGGCAGTTAGCATGCCAGACAGTAGGAGACAGACAGTACAGTATACGAATAAACACAGCTTGGACACGCACATAATTCGTACATTAGTGAATCGTGACACGCTTGTCTTAGATCCGGGCACTGAGCTTCTAATTTTAGCTTTAGTATTAAGGAATGTTAAGTCCGGTTCTTCTCAGAACTGCCACTTCTCCCAAAAGAGAGATTTTATCCACATGGTTGTCAGTTGTCACCTGTACGCTAATTTCTTAATGAGCCATGAGGTCTGTCAATGTCGGATTTGTTTGAAAATCGATATTATATCGGAAATTCAGTATCAAGTATAATCGATATATAATCGAAAAATCAAAATCTGTAACGGCATAAACAAGTTTAAGAAAAGTAGTTTACATAACCCCTGAAGGAATTGCCACAAAAGCATTGCCTCTTCACATTATGGCAATTGAGCCACCTCTAGACTTAAGACTATTAATACGACCAATGTCCATCATTAATGTAACAGTACTACCAGCAGACTCTCCCATGGATGACCAGTTTTGTTTGGGGGCTGAAGGGGTCATGAGACTGTATAAGGCCTATCAGAGTAGTTGGTGACAGGCTGGTGTGAGATACTTGTTGTCACATCTTTGTCATCTCGCATTATGTGCACTGCTGGGTCAGATTATTCTCTGAATAATAAAAGTGAACATTAACAACATGTTGTATGTGAAGCACCCATCATGTCTGCTAGCTGGTCACCCGCGCAAGAGACAATGTTTGGAGACCACAACATGCCTGCAACTATTTTAATTATGGAGCTAAAAATATATCTGTGCATGTATGTATGTCAGTGTCACCTTGGTAAAAATGCATTGTTTTGGAGTACAGCACTGTGGCCATTACATGGCTGGCACACTTAGTGTTATGACTTTTGATAAGTGTTTTCACTTGAAAAGAAAACAAGTTTATCTCAAAGATGTTTTCAAAACAAAAAAAATTGTTTTTACTTTTCTGTACCATCTTATTTTCGAATGTTTTCAAAGCTTACACGTAGTCATCTAAACTTCATTAAAGCAAAATACATGTTCATCTCTTTTTACTTTCTCATTTCAAACCCCTTATGTAGGCCCCCTATGTACAATGTACCTAGATATTTTGAAGATTGTGGTAGAAAAACCCCAACTTTATTATTTTTACCATAACAGGTCTTAATCCTAACACTGCAATCTTCTACACGGTCAGTGAATATTCACAACTGTTTTTGTATGGTACACCGTTATATCCTCATATATCATGCAGAGGGCATACTATAAAAATACCAATAACCCAATTAGAGTTGTAGTAGGAGTAAGTGCCCTGCGGGCAGAAATACAAGTTCTTGCTATAGTCTTCAGTTAAGGCATTGAGGTAGCCTCAAAAATATGGCAAGGGGAGAATGTTTCCACGGGTGTACTTATTTATCATAATGGGCATTTTAAAGCTTGGATTAGGAATGCAGGCCTTGCCAGGAACAATGCAACAAAAACGCTTGTTGGAAAATTTGACTCTCCCACCTTGGGCCCTGCTTGGCCATGAGACGTGCAGTATTACCAACTGGAATAATGAGTAGAATACGTGTAGGAATACCAGTACTGTTTGCTCTGTGACCTACCAGTCCCACAAACTAAGAATGAATCAGTGAAGACAAAATATCATTTGCAGTGTGACCATAAGTAAAAGTAACATGGACGACTGAGTTTCTTTCTCAAGTTTTTATGATAATAAATGTATTTTGTTACTTTGAGTTGTTCATCTAAATACCCAAACTAGTGGTATTAATACCCAATCTCATTTTTTTTAGGGAATACATTTAAGTTTTACACAGAATCTATCTTGTGATTTCATTTAATTTATTATGGTTTTCTCAGTAAAGTGAACTATACTAGCCAAGAACCCCATGAAGTCTAGAAGGTAGTTTTCATTTTAGATGTATAGGAGGAAAACCCCAGAGAAGGATTCCAGGGAAAACCCACGCAATCAGGCAGGCAGGGACTGAAAACCCAATCCACATAGTGCCCCCCCCCCCCCCCCCCGATGGTATTCGAACCGGGGTCCCAGAGGTGGAAGGTGAGAAAAGATACCACTACACCAACCTGACTGCCTTTGATTCAATCATAGTGAAATATTACCATTTTTTTTAGATGAGGACAAGTCCACTGAACAGCAAAGTAAACATTATATAAAAAATAAAAATGTGAACGACACATAAGGTCGACATTTTCATACTGTAGTTTGTAATACATGTACTGTAGATTCACCATTTATTTTAGAGAGACAACCCCCTCTTTTTATTTACATTGAAAAGGGTTAGGCCTATAAATTGAGAGTGTACATAACTCAATTTTTACCAAGTGCTTTTTGAAGCATCCCTTTCCCATTCAATTCAACCATTTTCCTTTAGTTCAACTAACGTATCCTACTTATCAATTGCTTCTTGATTTAATTTCTCTTTCAAAGGTTTTGAAGCATCCCTTTTCCAATTCAATTCAACCATTTCCCTTCAGTTCAGATAACGAACATCCTACTTATCATGGCTTCTTGATTTCATTTTTCTTTCAAAGGTTTGGGTTTGCAAAAAAGGAAAAAAATTGTCATTAAGTTTCTTCTGATATTTTGTTTGAAATGGAATAAATGTATGATGTTGCCATGTTGACTTACAAAATGTATTGATGTATACACACTGAAAACTTTTTAATTTTGTTTTTCAGTGTGTATACTTACAATCATAGAGCAAGGGCTTGCTCTATGATACAATGTTAGCGACATCAATAACAATAACAATATAAATTTTAAAAACTTGAATTATTTTTCAACATTCATCGTTTAACAAACTCCTACAATTTTTGAATTTTTTTTTTTTAGACCGAGCCTGTGGTGTTCACTATGCTGCATGATCTCACATTGTACATGTGGATGTACTTGTGTGTATGTACATGTACACAGGTTCTAGTGTGCATGTGTACTTTACAGGCAGAGCAGCACACAAACACCCTATCATGTATCCCACTGATTACTAACTCTGTGACTCACACACACTTCTGACAATGCATAAATTACTCCTCTCAATTGCTCAGTTGTTGTAAATTGGAAATAGGCTTTCCAATTTCCATTAAATACAACTGGCCTGCTCAACTGCATGGTGCACTCTGATAATTGTCGGAATTTCCCATGTGTTTTACACGACTGTGGAACTTGTACCTAATTAAACGATATCTCTGGAGATAAGGAGGGCTAAGGTAGGAACAGACATGAGTTTTATTATGAATGATGCTTGACTTCAGTGAACTTCAGAACAAAAATATATCAGTGGGTAATCAAGATTTCAAGGCTGGCTTGATAATTTTGCTTCATATTAGTTTGGCAAATTTAACACAAAAATCATCAATGAGTAATTTAACTGACTTACTAAGTTGCTTTACACCAATGGTGGTACTGCAAATTTGTGCCAAATAATAACTCTGAAATAAATGTCTCTAGGAAACATATTTTCTTTACAACAGGCTACAAAAACAGCAGGTCCATTAACAATGTAAAGCATCCTTTAAATTTATGAGCTTTTTGAAAGGCTAGCCCTCTCGCCGCACTTGGTTAGTTTTGAAGGAAGTGAGAAAAATAATATGGGAAATATAATTTCCTGGGTGACTTTGTTATTTTACTAGACTGTTAACACGTGTCGTCCTCAAAAATATGTCGTTCATCAAGTTCAAAAACTGGCACCTTTCCAATTTCCATCTTTAATTATTACCTAATATACTGAACAGTGAGCACGTACGTATACGTACCTATGCGGTTTAATTTTTGAAAGGAAGTTCTCTGTTAACAAAAAACATGTATCTTGCATTTTAATTTTTATAAAAAACTTTGAATTAAAGCTGGTATGTGTCATGTTAATGTTTATTTAATAATAATAAAATCTTGAAGCAAATCGTGGACATGGGGTTTCGTTGAGCATCCGGTTTCAAAGCATAAAATACACAAAATGTGAAAAAGTCTTAAATTTTGTTTCTGGATAAAGTATTGAAAGGTTTTCAATTTTTTTTTATTTATTTGCGAAATCACAGAGCTAATAGTATTACTTTTAGCGATAAATTAAGGTTTCTGTTCGTATGGGTGCAAATGCAACATGATCTTGAACCACACCTCACTAATCAATGCAATTTCAACCTTCAATTCAACTTGAAATGACTCCTGGCATGCTCATTATGACCTGCAGGTCTTATGTTCTCTGCACTTGCTGAAGGGGCATTTTAAAGTTGCTGTCTGGGTCCAATTTCATTGAGTTGCTTAAAGGCCCTGTACACTATTGGTAAGATTGAAAAACACAAATGTTCACAGATTCACACATAACTTACATGATTTAAAGTAAGAAATTGGTAGAAAGGGTTCCTTAAAATATTTCTGCCTAAAATGCTATCGTTTCTGAGAAATTAGTAAAACAATAGTTTTTATCACGCGCGATAAAAACTTGATGTTTGAAAAAAAAAGGAAACACATAAGGTCTCTTTTCACTGTTTTCTCGTGACATCGATGACCAATTGAGCTCAAACTTTCACAGGTTTGTTTGTTCATGCATATATTGTTAAATCACAGAAAATGTGGACACTGATTTTGAGCTGTTACCAAAAGTGTACAATACCTTTAAAGCACAAAAAATAATGTAGCTATGCTCAACAAAATTATGCTTACCACAGTAAGGTTTATACTAGCCAAAATACCATGTCATATGTACCGTCTGTGACTGGTGTCCTGCTTATTTTGGCTTAGCAGAAAGTTACTTTCTGCTCGAAAGCAGCTCAATGAAATTGGGCCCTGGTGTTGAAATTCATCTTGCGCCTGACAGACTGACATGAGCTCCAGCTGCAACAACAGGAGTTGCCTTGCGATTTCAAGGCATCAGATCATGAGATCAAAAGTCTTAGGAAACTAGATTTATCCTTGATTGGAATTAACATACTTGCAGTTATTGTCAATGGCTGTTAAGTATTATAGAGTACGTCTTATTGTTATCTTAATGTGATCACTGATTTGATTGTCTGTGCAGTTTTCAACCTTGTCTGCGATGCTACTTATGTGAGAAATTTAAGTAGATTTAGAGAACGTTAAAGATTTAAATAAATGCTTGAAGCAAAGAATTGATGGACCATTAGTCTGAGCATGTGTGGTGATGTAAAAAAAAATTACATAAAAAGAAGACTCTGTTTAAAATGCCACAGTGTATAATTTGTAAGGTGTTAAAAAAAAATAATAACACATAGTCTAAACATGGAGGTAGGAATAGATACTTAGAGAAAAAAACGAACAGCAAAATTATTTTAACATGAACAGATGTTACAATAATAATGAAGGGTAATGTCTTTATGGATAAAATGTGCAAACTTTGAAAACTCAAGTACACCTTAAATGAAAAGTAATTGTCACCCCTTTAATGAAAAGTCAATTTTGCGCTTTACACTACAGTACATTTTCACATCACCTCAACAATTTCACCATGACAAACATTGGAGGAGTGTTTGAATTGATTGTCTGACATTTTGAAGGCCATTTTTGTGACCTCAAGCAGAGGTCGACTTTGGTCTTTTCTTGTCAATTTGTTGAATTTAGATCCAGAGCACACACACAGCATGACGTGTGATTCCATTCATTAGATAACTTCAGTGTATGAAGTTTGGTCTTTTTCCCAGGGTTTGCTAAAGTGGGTTGCTGTTGGCGTTTAATTGTAAAGGAGTGGTGGATTTTCCTTAACCTAGACGAGATCTGGTGGACAATTATAAAACACCTTTAAAGTTTGAAATTGAATTGCATGTAATTCAAGATTTAAACTTATTTTGTGTAGCAGTGGACATGTGCGTAAAGTGCCCCAAAGAGGTTTTGCGTAAAAAGTACAAATTGATTTAATTTAAAATAATTTACATATAAATGTATTTTCTTCATCTGAATTTTGAAAATGAAAAAAGTGCTACTCTTTGATTGATACCCACAGATATGATTTTCAATGTTCTTCTGAACTTTTCTTTGATGCAAGTAATCTAACACTATCTTCATGACCGGGATAAATTATACTCAATACACATTATCCTAATGTCAGCTCTCTCAGTTGAAACTATAATTTGATCTTTTTTTAATAGGCCAATTGGAGTCAAAACTAAATCAGTGTAAAAACCTACATTGTGTACACATCAATGCAGCATTCTCCCTTAACAGTGGTCCGCTGGCCAAACGCCAGTTAAAAGACCTCAGGACCAGTCAAAATTATCTCTAAGTGGTCGGGGTGGATTGTTCAGTTTTGAAAAGCATCCCTATTTAATATGGATTATGGACTAGTGACAAAGCAGACCAACCAGTGAAATGACAAGATACGTCCCGCTGGCTAGTCACTGAAAAAGTTAAGAGCAAAAACCCTTCTAGAATGTAGTTTGTAGGCCTATAAATTTACGGTTGTTCATGTAAACTGTATTCTGGTCCAAATCTGCCCCATAAGTGCAAAAATCACAGGCAGTCATTTTGATTCAGGTGTGCTGAATCAGTTGCATGATGTTTTGTTCATGCCCCTCTTTAACACGTATCATATCAATGTCCGAGTGCTGCACATCAAGTATTGAGCAATATGAAACTATCTGGCTCACGGGTACATTTCATAATATGATAGCATCGATGTTATTGCTACATATTTTTTACCAGGACGGGACTCTTTCCTATGGGGTTGAAAGATAATCCGTGACATGTCTGGCACAATTTACTGGAAGCACTCCTTATACTGTCTAGTTTTATGGGTTGATTTAAAAGCATCTATTGATGAGTCATTCCTGAATCTGAATCAGCGGGCACAGTGAGCATTGTGTAGCTTGGCTTTTTTTTGGGGGGGGGGGGGCCAGCATTTAGGCCTATTGTAAACAATCTGGGAATTTCTTTTTCTTCTTTGGATTTGTTTTAGAAATAAGAAGGTTTTTGGACAGTATTCGATTTATGTTGATATATGTACCATTACTGTTCATTTTAATGTCTCAGTTTGACATTGCAGGCCTTGTATACATTCACATGACAGTGTAATAAAGTGTACACTGCCTTATAATTTATTGTGGTACACAGTGTGTACTATAAAAAAATGTGAAATGTAGCCTCTTCAGATTACTGTTTTTCATGTAGGACCTTGCTCCATTGGTCTATGAACTGTTTCTTAAGTACTTGGTATTTACACTTGTATACTTGTACATGTATGTGCATGTACACACATTATGTAGGCCAAGAAATTGGATTGCAGTTGCACAGACTTGCTCTATGCACAGACTATAGTGCATGAGCTTCAAGTATGTTTATCGAGGTAAATCAAGACCTTCTGTATAATGTTACAATTTACACTGTGCTACATTTCGAACATGATGTATCATCATTGAAGAAATTGATTCTTGTCTGAAGAATGTTGGGCAGAGCCCAGGGAGGGGGTCTATCCAGCAAATGGTACTCAATGTGCTCCTCAAGAAAGGTGACCTCAATGCACCTGTTCAGTATAGTCTTTGGTGTCCAAATATAGCAGCCAGACTCAACTGTGTTTCCCTGTGTGTGTGCCTCATGACATTGGGACAGTTACTCATAAGATGGGGATTTCTAGCCAAATCCGTGGTAATCCTGCACTGTTTTGAGCAAATTGCAAGAAGTTTCAACTTGTACTTTGTGTGGGTTCTTTATATGGTGAATGTGCCTGCAGGTTGTCTTCAGGTTGTAATTTTTTTGTCACAATCAGGTGACATTTTAAGAGGGATTCTTGCATCATCAAGAATGAGTAATTTGTTTTTGTGCGTGGAAGTTGTACATGTAATATTGACTTTAACTACTATCCTCTGAGTATTAACTGCAATAGAAATCCATAAAGCTACATGCATGGTGTCAGGTTGAAATTTGTTTTAAAAATTTCCTGTCATGCCTGTGAATTTTGCCTATGCCCGATGTCTAGTCTTCACAGAGGCAAAGTAACTAGGCCTATAGCCTCTATGCCTAGATCATTGCCTTGTGAGTTAAATATTCCCATATAAGTAGATTGGAGCCCTTTGCCAAGGAATACTGCAGAAGTGTGCATTGCCTTGGTGCCCCTGGAAATGGTCTGTGAGTTAAATTTTTCCATGAGTTAAATTTTTCATTGCGCCAGGAGTGTAAAGTCTGACAAACATGGCGCATTATAAATGTTCACTATTTGATGGGTGGGCCCTTTTATACCAAGAAATACTGCAGAAGTGTGCCTGTTCACTCACAAGAATGAAGTGTAAGCCAAGAATACTAAATTTACAATGAATAATATGTTAAACTTTCCTAAGCATGACATTTATAGCTCCATGGTCTGAAGGAGTCAAAGTGAATGAAATTTACTGAAATCAAGGATTGCACTTGCTGAGTGAAAGATTCATGCAGCAAGTGTGAAAAGTCTGTGAAGCGAGGTTTTAGCCAGGATTTGGTAGAAGGGTGTCCAAATTTGCTGGAAATTTAAAAACTGGGGGCCCAAATTGTTCACGTACAACACATAAACATGTAAATGACAGATAAAACAGGGTGTCCAAGTTTATAACAGGGTGTCCAAAAGACACCCAGACACCCATCTGGCTAACACTATGCTGTGAAGTACAATGTTTTAAAAACCTCAATATTCAGCCATACTCTGTCTAGATACATTCATCGTATAATGTAATTTAAATTGTTTGTAATGTTACCTAACATTTTCGGGCCGAAATAGTTTCTTTCTTAGACCATACATGGTGCTCTCTCTAAGTTCAGGCATAGGAACGAGAATAGTCTGCCCGAGGCTTTTGACAGATTTTGGAAGTTTTTGTTTTTCGGTCCAAACGCAGCTGTCATCAGCTGCTGATTGAGTATTTTTCACCTCGCTGTTATTCATAACTCACCAAGTTCAACTGAACAGAAACAACAAGAAGATATGAACGGATTTGATGTTGGCCATTAGCACATTCCACCTTGGGAGCTGAAGGATAATTGCCTAGCAATTACTAATGTTTGGCTTGTTAACAAACAAGGTCTGGCTCTTTCGCCTGCTGACAACTACCCACTTACGTGTAAATTGTTGAGGAAAATTATTGAGCAGAGGGATCATCAATCAATGTTTTGAAGCCAAATATGAAGTTAAATAGTGTTTGAACTTATAAAGTAGAATAAGTGAATTTTTTGTTGTTGAAAAGGGAGGAGACGCTTGGATTGATTGAAGGTTTAATTGGTGAAACCATGTTAATTTTCAACATAGGGCTTGTTGAGAACACACGTAGATCAAATTAAAATTAAGGGATTTGTACATGAAATGGTAAACTTTCGTTAATGTTTTGTGAACTTTCGTCCTGTGTCACTTTTAACAGACCAGTACAAACACAATTTTTAAAAATGCCAGTGGACGTTTTGATTGATAACCTACAGACCCCAGACAACACTGTCTGCCCCCCTCCAATTACATGTAGCAATTTGCCACTCCTGTGGTTGGGTCATGGAGGTAGAAAATTGCGCTCTTTGTTACTTTGTGGTGGACATCTTATTTGCATCACACAATGATAAAGAGTGGTGAGAGTTGCCCTAAGGCATTCGACCTTTAAAGTTTCAAATAATCAACTTCTGGCTAATGTGGAGGTGTACAGTAGGTCTCCATGTACAATGTATGTAGTTGTGTTGCTTACACCTGGGAGTCTGTGTAACAGAATATGTCATTAACAGTGAAGATGAAAACAACTTCATTGCTGGTCGCCCATATACACTGTACACACGGGAAATGAACCACAAAACCTACATTTTTTTAATATAAAAATGCAGGATTTGTCAATCAAAATAAATACAAATTCACATGTGCTTTGCAGCTTTCATGTGTGTAAAAAAAATAAAAAATCAATTTTTCAACTGCATCAGTATTAAGAATGCTACACACTACATGTACGTCTAAAAAAGATATTTAGCCCAATACCAAGTACTATGGCAATTTTCATGCTTTTACCACAAAGTGCACAATTGTTACCTTAGAAGCAGCTGCACTCTGTACAATGACTAATGTACATTAATGTTTTTAGAGAATCCTTTAAACTGTACCCATTGGTCTTGTTGTAATGACACACGGACTATAATGGAACAGTAATCAGCATAAACTAACAGTGGTAAAAATGGAGATAAATCTTGGTTCACCTCACCGTACACGTCATGGTTAAGGTATGCGACTCTGCACATTTAACCTTTTTATCCCTTATGTCAACTGTCATGCATGAATACAACCTCTACCCTTGCTTTCATCACAGGGTACCTTGTCAACCAGAGTTATTAAATCTGAGGTTATATTGTACACTGCAGACGTTAAAATCCCACATCCTGTTTCATCATTGGTAAATAACTAGTCATCTTCAAGAGGACGCTTTATACTGTACCTTATATGGATGGGAATTGATTTTATTGGAGTTTACTTCTTGTAATAACATGCTGGATTCATTATTCATTTCTTGACTTGCTTATGGATTCACACTGATCGGGAGGACTAGTTTGGTTTGTTGGGCATTTTACACGTACATGTATGTAAGTAAAGGGTATGTAAAATGTTAATGATGGCACAAATCCGAATAGCATATTGATGTTTAATACAGAGTATACATTTTTGTGTACATTATTTAGCATTTTATGGAAAATTAAAATTGTCTGCTGAGTGCAGTAGTGCTGAAGCTTGTACATTTCACATTACAATAAGAAATTAGAACAAAAGTACATATCTTGTAATATTTATGAATGCAAAGTGTAACTAAAAATTTGTGTGATTTTTTTGTCTGTTAAAAACTAGAAAATTGTTGTGATGAATGTCATGGTACAAAAGCTTTCATTCTTTGATAACATTTTTGACAAGTTTTTTGCATATTTTCTTTTGTCGTTATTTATGCATGTAATCTTGATTTTAATAACAATTTGGAATTAGATGAAAGTTCAGATTAAAACTATGAGGAACTTTCATATCCCTTGACATGTTTTCCGAGGGAAATAGTTACTTTGATTTATTTGTTTCTAAAATTATTATAGTCAGCAGGAACATCCTTGTTTCCCTTCCTGCAGTCTTGCGTCATGTTTAGAATTTTGCAATTCGCAAATATCAGACCGGAAGCTTATAAAATTGTGAAAGTTGTGGGGAAAATAATTTGCAACTACATTTGTTTACAGTGATAACAATACATAATCAGACGTACATGTACAGTAGGTCTCTATGTTCATACATTTCACTTCCTTAAAGTATATTTTTTACATACAAGGTTGTATGGACAAGTAATGTAATACATCTACTACGTCAGGGCTCGAAATGTACACTGGACCGCAGGCTCCAGGCCAGCGATTTTAGCGTTGGGCCAGTAAACTCAAGATGGGTCAAGTCTCTCTTTCTTGCATTATTCAATTCAATATCTTTGTTTTTGAAAAATATATCAAAATGTTGAGTTTGAGAGTGGTACAATTTATACATTGTACAAATAGCTTTAAATTCTGTTGAGTATCAAAGTTTACTTACCCATAAGACAAAAGAGAACAAAAACAGCTTATCTGTTAAAACTGTGTTTTCATTTTGATTCTCGTCCTTTCTCATTTTGATTCTGGTCTTGTAATAAAATTATTGTCCATTAAAAATTCTGAGCTACAAGCTGTGGTCTTGTGGATTTTTTTCACCGGATTCGAGCCCTATATGTGTAGTTGAAGCTTTGTTATCCCATGCATGGAATTTACATGTTCTAAAACTGAATGATGAGGTAAGGCAAAGCTATTTTCGCTGTTTTGATTGGCGCTTATTTTGGTTTGGTCAGGAAACAGATAATACGTTACGGGGTTTTTTGTTGGAAAAGTGAAAGTAAAAAATTGTTCCAAGTTTGTTTTTATTCAGTGTCTGTTCACAAACCTCGAGTATTTAAAACCGAGTTTGTTTAATAATTGGTGTCAGTTAGTTATCAATCGTCATCTGTTCATTCTACATTTTGGTATTCTTGTTCGACAGATTGTTGGAGCACATTCTACAGAGGTGAGCAGTAGAAAGTAACAAGTGACATTGTTTGTCTAGCTGATTTTCAACAGGTATCGTATGATTATGTTTTTATTGTCCCTTGAACAAATCTGTTTGCACTATGTTTATGTTTTTCTTTTTGTCTAAGACACAGTCCTTAACCAGTTAATGCCAGATGACGAGTTAACATGCCAATTTTTCCCCAGATCTTTGCTGGGGACGTGTTTTTTGTATTTTTGTGTTTTGTATTTTTTTGCGATTCACAGTGCAGGACTATGGTATTTTCTCGAAAGAGAAACAACAAATTCTGGTGCTTGCAATAGAATTCTTGTTCTTTTGGCTTTGTCAAGTCCTGGTTTTGTGCCATCGGTACTCTCAAAGAAAAATATTGGCAATTACAAGAAAATAATCTCGTCCAGGGGGAAGTGAAAAAATTGCTGCTAACTGGTTAAGGGCAGTTCAATACTCAGTATTAACCCAATTCACCTGATGTTTCCTCCCTAAAAATCTTGGTAGCATCATTATAATAAAATAAATTTGATTGGTATTTATCAGACTCTAAGTCAACATTTGTACATTATTTGTTTCTGTTCAAGATATTACATAGTGAGGTATTGTTATTCAATTTGGAAAAAACACAAAACTGCCGGACTTGTCTGGTCATAAGTTTACTGGCCTGACACTAAAACCACTGGCCTCAGGCCTGCGGTCTAGTGTCAAATTCGAGCCTCTTGTGTTATGTAGCTGATAAGTTGACTTTCCTTTTTGAAGTGCCGTAGAAAACTGACAAATTGTTGTGCTTGGTAGTAGTTCGTCGCCTTGTTGTTGCAATGCAAAGTTGCATGTCTTATTATGCCGTCAAGTATGTAATTGTGGTAAATTCTCTACCAGATCATCTGCTGAGGAAGTCTTATATTAAAGGTTTACAATCATGCATTACGGTACGACCTTCCTAAGCTCATGCGCACACATGGGGCATATCGATAAACTCAAGATCACGTTTGCTTGACATTTAGATGGTATCTGCTGGGAATTTTTCTAGTGGACAGGGGGGCTTTAAAATTATTGCCGTTAATCCGGTCCAAACGCCTGAAGGTGTCTGGACAAAACTTGAACATTCTCGCTGAACAGTGTCATACCATGACAGAGTGAATTGGAGGAGTGTGGTGGTGGGCCTTGTGGTGTGTGCTGTCATCACTGGGCACCAAGCCAATATAACGACATCCTCATGGGGAAAATGAATAGTGAGACTCTGAATATTATACAAATCAGAAAATTCCCCAGTGTAGAAGATTGAATGAATAATAAACAATTCCCAAAATGCTCCTGTTTGGTTGATTCTCTTTTTTGAATTACTCACAAGGGGATAGAGTTCTGCGGAAGTTCCCTGTAAAGTGGTGATTCAAAACAACACTGTCCTGTCTGCTATTTACAGTAATAATTCTTCTGCTTGTTTTTATTTCCCCCCAATATGTGAGTTACAGTGGTTTCTAAATTGTTGGTCAGTGTAGAAAAACGGTCAACAAAGAAAATGCAAAGAAATCAAGACTGACTTCTGAGGCATGCCCTATCAAAGGCAACCCCAAATTACCGGTACACTTGTTTCTCACCTTTAGAAAGAAGACAACACAAATTTGGTTTGTTTACAGTAGTTTCCAAATTATTTGAAAATGCAACGAAATCAAGACTGACTTCTGAGGCATTCCCTATCAAAGGCAACCCCAAAGTACTGGTACACTTGTTTCTCACCTTAAGAAAGAAGACAAAACAAATTTGGTTTGTTTACAGTAGTTTCCAAATTATTGGTCAGTATAGTAGAACAGTCAACAACGAAAATGCAAAGAAATCAAGACTGACTTCTGAGGCATGCCCTATCAAAAGCAACTCCAAATCAGTGGTACACTCTTTTCTCACTCTTAGAAAGAAGACAAAACAAATTTGGTTTGTTTACAGTAGTTTCCAAATTATTGGTCAGTATAGTAGAACAGTCAACAACAAAAATGCAAAGAAATAAAGACTGACTTTAAGGCATTCCCTATCAAAGGTAACCCCAAAGTAACCAGTACACTTGTTTTTCACCTTTAGAAAGAACCCCCCCAACTTTGGTTAGATACTGTACAAGATTCACTGTGAGACAAAATATAGTTCTCAGCTTCCCAATTATCTTTTTGTTTCATTCAGAAATACTTGCTTTAAGTTTGAATAAATTATCCAAGTTTGATCTGTCTCTGTAAATTGTATTGGTGGTTGTTGGTGATGCCTGCTGTACCAAATGTTCCTCTAGTATTTTCTCTTTAATGAAAAGGTTTCCCAGCCAATGTTAGTGCTACTTCATTAGAAACATAGTTTTATTGGAAACTGATAATGATTGGAACAGATGTAATACCTATCTTTGTAATGTACTGTATTTTTTAGACCTGCCCTCTGATATATTACTCAGTAGCTGTAGGTAATGGTTTGTAATACATTTATAATGGTGTATCACTTGGTATCATATTGTAAGATATTGATTGCTGTATTGTAATACATTGATTGACATATATAGTAATACACTGATTGACCTATTTTGTAAGCTCATTAACTGTTAAATCACGGGAGTTTGCCTCATCATTTTCAAAATCAGTGTAAGCTGAACCTTGCGATTATTATGAATTGCAGATGATAGTTAAAATACAAACAATTTAAATATGAAATGCTATCCTATAATTAAAATTGAGTAGAGAATGTTCATTGTGGTAGTTTTGTTTGCTGTTGATAGGATCCATGGACTGGGGTCACAAGTTTGGTGACTGGACTAAAAAAATACAAAAGTTACATTATTATTGGTGTCAGTCAAATGTATTACAATATTAATACAAAGTGATATTATTGTATTACAAACCATTTCCTACAGCTACTGTGCATTACATCCATGTGACTAGTAACTTGGGTTTGTTTTTCTAACCTAGAGACTTGAGTCTTGACACAAGTGACTGGAGACTTTAACCAGAATCGGACTCGTCCAAAGTGACTCAACTACAAATCTGCCAACCCATTTCATCACCTTTGAGTAATTTTTGTTTTTCGTACGCGTACTATGTATTATGTAGGTTGTTTGAGGGTTACATGATTTGAAACAGGATGGCTTGTCCACATTTTTGAGAGGGCATTTATAACAATATTGTATGTACTTATGTAATTACTCAGTTAAATCCAAAATAAGGAGTAACTGTTTTGCACTATTCTAGTTTAAACATTTCTCCAAATCCAATATCATTATCAGGTTGTTGTTTTTGTTTTTTACCCAGTATTCTAACATGCATATTGAAGCCTGGCCTCTGTTGAACGATATGCGTGTTCTAGTTTGGCATTGATATACACTGTACAGTACTCTACATAGGTAGTACACGTACATTCAGTTTAATTATTTAGACGCCGACTGTCTTGTCTCCATATTTGCACAGTGATTGCTCCAATAGTTTTGTTCTTTATAGTTTAACAGTCTGCAGTATGGGTTGTTAATTTCCCTGCTCATTTGAAGATTTTATGAATTGGCCTTTTAAGATAAAATTTGTACGTCGGGAAAAATAAGTGGTGATATGCCTGTAGTGCTAGTTTCTTACTATGCTAATTCATGTCGGATTATGATCACACTTGCATAGATTATGTAGATGCTGGTTTCTTACTATGCTAATTTATGCAGGATTATGATCACACTTGCATATATTATGTATAGACTGTTTGTATGCAGTGTCCATGTTGCCAGAGGGTCACCGTCAGTAATAACCCAACGCTGTAATTGCCTACGCTGTAATTTAATAAGTATCCTTTTATGCTCCTATAAGGCTCGCTTGTTACGAACACTTAAATGGCTTGTCATAAACATTTCAATACTATTGATCCACGCTGTGGACCAAACAAGTTAGTCACAATGGTTGACTAATGACAATACAATGCCAGAAATTAAAGTCAGTAATTTATTGTTATTGCACTCACACAGGGTCTTAAGAATATGTTGTCTTTGGTCCACAGAACACTGGTCATGTGGTCAATTTTGACCAACTGTTGGAAATGTTTTTGTCTGGTGCCTCTAGGCTGTGATAATGATTTTATTTTGTTTATGTGTAAATGTTAGCGATACTCCTACAAACACTTCTGCCACTGTTTTGCATGCAGCTGTAATCATGTTATTCTAGTGCTATCATTGGATGTATACATTACTTACAAATGATAAGAACTTTTTTATCTTAGTTTGACAGACAGATGGCCAATTGATCTGTTTAGTTTATAAATAAATAAATTGTCCTTCAAGCTGTAGCATCACCAAATACTTCCCATCTTGTTTTGAAAGCTGTTCATATTTTTGGTCATGTTTGTTAGATCTTTTGGACGCAGAACTTACTACTCTGAAGTATTCTAACGACACAGTGTTCAATATGGGTAACTCAAATACACGTACATTCTCTTCTACAATTTACCATAAAAGGTATCATAAAGGATTGGTAGAGCTGACAAGATAGTCGCAGACAGTGTTCATGTTTTGTGTGATCAACGACATACATGAAATAACAAATCTGTGAAAATTTGGGCATAATGAGTCAGGAGAAAATGATGAAAAACAATGCACAATTTTCAGCATGTATAACACTTTGTCCTTAATTTTGTTTGTAACAACCGAGATACTCTGATTGCGGTTTTTTTAGGTGTTCAGATGTTCAGATACAGCGTTCTCAAATATGACTTAATTTCAGAGGGAAATATTTCACAGAAAAAAATGGGTTCTAGTATGAACTTCATAATCAGTAAGCTTTCAGACAAAAATTAAACAATGATGTTTTTTATCCTTACCAATCCTGTACAAAATACCTTTAAATTTGTACATTTGCATATATGAATACATACATGTATGCCTTAACAGTGCCCACACTACAAGCCCTTCATGTATTTTCACAATTTCACAATATAATTCTCACACCTTGATTATGATCCAACAGATCAATCAAACAAACTGTGATTCAAGCTTAGTGTCAGTCCGCCACATGGTTTGTAGTGAGTTTTATAGGAGTGTGTGGATCCCTTAGTCATGATTCACTCTCTTTGAATTACACACGCTGTGATAGACCCATTTTGTGACAATCGTAATCTCATCAAGCCTCACAACAAATAGTTCATTTTCAATGGACTGTGGAAGGTCGTGCACGTATTTAAACTTATTAGATAGACTGTGGACGTTGTGCACGTATACAAACATTTTTTGTATAGTGTTAGCCAGAGGGTGTCTGGGTGTCTTTTGGACACCCTGTTTTAAATGTGGACACCCTGTTTTATCTGTCATTTACATGTAAATGTATTGTAAGTGAATAATTTGGACACCCAGTTTCTAAATTTCCAGCAAATTTGGACACCCTTTTTGACCAAATCCTGGCTACATTGTAAAACATTGATTTTTGGGATCACCCAAATACATTGCTTGTGGGTGTGAAAGAAACACACCCACACACTTGAACTTGATGAAGCTGCGCAATATTCTCATTCTGAATATCTTAATGTGTTTACTGATCCAAAGTCCAAACATCCATTGGAACATTTGAAGGCTCACTAAAACACATCCCTGGTTGGTGTATAATTTGTTATAATGTGAAAGTTTGTGTATAAATTTTGTTTTGTTTTGAAGTGCAGCATCATTTGTCAAATTTAGTTCAGAGAAAAATTCTCAAAAAAATTGTTCAAGTCAAAAATTGGGCCATGTAACTTTAACAGCGTTACACAGTCTGCAAGTAATGTTTGATTTCACAAAATTGTTTTGAATTCCTTTGACATGAATATGATGCGTTAGGCTGCTATACACACACACTAAATGGCTTTTGTGTCTACAGCTGAATTTCACATGTCGGACATTCAAGGCATCACAACCTCATGCTGGCCCATACACAGAGACATTTAACATTGCTGTCCTTTATACAAACCAAAACCCATGCCGCTGAGGAAGCTACAGACTTATCTATCAATGTCGTGCGGCCATGTCCCCATAGTGACAGGCAAATTAAACATAATCCTAATGGGAATTGGAAGCTTTGACAAAACAGAAACGGTTGTCTTTATGGCTTTTGAGTAGCCAGCAGATTGTTTGTTTAGGAATGCTAGCCTCTTCTGAAGCAGGGGATAATGTGTGATGGTTGGGACTCCTCGCTCTGTATAGCAATTAGCCAGATACCTAATTGGTAGGAGTGGGAGGTTTCGTCCATGGATGGTGGAGATCTGTATAATGCATATTGTCAGGGACTTACAGGTGCCTGAGTAATATTCTCAGAACGTGTATCTTGTTTTGTGCAGCGTTTCAGCTAGGGATGATGCACATTTACTTTAAGTAAAATATTTGAAGCTTTTTAAAATTTGAAAAAATCAAGTTAAACAAAATCATATTAGAATGCATATTATTATTGGTGTACACAAAAGGGACTTTAATACGTGTACATTGTAGCTGTTTTTTGTAACACTTAATTCCGTAAAAATATTCCACAATCTTGATACAATTGCATTTTTATTTTTTAAGCCTAAATGCAGCTAGGCAATTTATGAAATAAATCAGAAATTACTGTCAAATCTCAGATTCAGGCTTAACATAATCCAACAGTGATGATAACATGTAATCTTCAATATGGTTATATTTACTTACTGGGCATGTATTTGTAAAGTCGAATATCGAATTAATATTATTAGACTACAGTAGTTCAAGTGTTATCCATGTGTGTATATAAATTAGCTCTGACATATTTGCATTGTTCGATAAGATCTGAAAATCCCCCGTGACTTGGAATTGAGCAGTACCAGGATGTATCACACTTTTACTTCGGTAGTTATTTAAAGTGCATTGAAGGAAGGATGCAGTTTAAATGAGATGTGCCGATCTGATCCCAAAACAGATGTTCAGTTTTTGTTTCATATTCTGCAATAGTCCACTAATGTTTAAAATACATACTACATGTATGTAGAGCATGATTGGTATCAAAAAGAAGAAGAAGAAGAAGAATTGTTGTTGTTTATTTCCAATCTGAAACTGAAAGGTGTGGAAATCTGAAGGTTTATAAACTTCATACCAGTACCAATCCATTAGAGGAATGATTTCAACTGAAATGGTATCAAAGTCAAGCAAAGAGCATTTGAAGACCCCCGAAATCACATTAGCTTATTTTGATTGCTACAATTAAATAAGCTTGTATGGTTTTCGTGAAATTTCTTGCAAAAAAACCCACCATTTGTCATTGTTTTCTTAACATCAAGTGTACCTGATTTGATGAAATTTTTACTGGACTGTTTTTAACGTGTTTCTGTTGAAAATTTGAGCTTGGGAATTAACTAAAACCCTGTTGTTATTATTGTTAATTATTTATTCGGCCAAGATTTCAACAAACATACATGTGTGTACAACAATACAAGAAACTAATATACAAGTATTTTATTTGCATTGTTCGATAAGATCTGAAATTCCCCCGTACCAGGATGTATCACACTTTCACTTCGGTAGTTATTTATAGTGCATTGAAGGAAGGATGCAGTTTAAATGAGATGTGCTGATCTGATCCCAAAACAGATGATCGATTTTTGTTTCATATTCTGCAATAGTCCACTAATGTTTAAAATACATACTACATGTATGTAGGGCATGATTGGTATCAAAAAGAAGAAGAAGAAGAAGAATTGTTGTTGTTTATTTCCAATCTGAAACTGAAAGGCGTGGAAATCTGAAGGTTTATAAACTTAATACCAGTACCAATCCATTAGAGGAATGATTTCAACTGAAATGGTATCAAAGTCGAGCAAAGAGCATTTGAAGACCCCCAAAATCACAATAGCTTATTTTGATTGCTGCAATTAAATATGCTTGTATGGTATGCGTGAAATTTCTTGCCAAAAAAACACAATTTGTCATTGTTTTCTTAACATCAAGTTAACCTGATTTGATGACATTTTTACTGGATTGTTGTATTGTGTTTCTGTTGAAAATTTGAGCTTATGAATTAAGTAAAACCATGTTGTTATTATTATTAATTAATTATTCGGCCAAGATTTCAACAAACATACAACAATACAAGAAACTAATACACAAGTATGTTGTTTTTAAAATCTGAACTAGAATAGTTGTAAACAAAATACATTACTGATGTTGGAATGGAACAGTAACACTTTGATAGATCAAGGCAAGAACAACTAATGGAATCATATGACAAGATAAGCCCATTCTACACATTCTAAGATGGCCAGGATGAATAAAAGTGAACCTAACCACTACGACTCAAAAGCCTACACTTCATGCAAATTGCGAAAGCAAATTTTCATGCCGCACTGATTGTACTGATTGTTTGTGCCACCAAAATTCGCTTAGCATTCGCTTTCGTTTGAAGTATGAACCAAAAACCAATGTTGTAATATGTTCTTGGCTTGAATACATGTTACTGTAGGTACATGTAGCTGCAAGTGCCCATTGTAACATATTTTTAAGAATTTCTCTTTAATGAAATACCCTTGAAGCACCAGACATCGCAGTGGAGTTGAATCATGCCTATACTTGTACAGTACATGTATTTTCAGGTCTCGGTCGTGTTTCTTGTCCAATCCAGCTGTGCTAAAAATGCGGGGGTGCCACAAAGAGGAATTCGGTGGTAAGATCCTCATAATGACTTTGAGAGAAAAAATTCTTAACCTCTGATCATGTGAAGTAACCCCCGCCAATTTGGGAGAGAGAGAATTGTTTCGTTGAAATGAGTGTGTATTGAGAAATGAAACAGGAAAATGTTGAAATGTGTAGGTCAAGAGCTTGGGGCATAGCCCTACACTCCCTGTTTCTGTTTGTATGTTTTAAATTTGTTTTTTATACCAAACATGAAATATATGTACACATGTAGTGTGACTGGTTGTGGGTGTGGGGAATTTGTTTCTCTTGAGGCTTCCTGGAAAGGTCTTGAAACATTAATACTTTTCCGTTGGCGTTGGCTAGTATCAGAGGTTTAAAAATGATATTTTCGTTGTGTCTTTTGTTTGTCAGGGTATTTGTCATTCTTTAACATGTTTAATTAATGATCCAATCAATCAGCCTCTGAGGCTTTTGTTTGACTCATTAATTGAGCAGTTTCACTTGATTGGCATTTCGTGTATAGAGGTACAACGCTGGCATGGTAGAGCTCTGATTGGTTAGAGGACCCATTGACTCATTGTGACAGTGGGCTTCATGATTCACTCTCGTCCATCTGTGGACCTTGAACTCGAGTTTGAGCTTTTCCACAAATAATTGACCAAGTTATTATGCGAGATATCCTATCATACACTTCATTGTTTAGGGGATATTTATTTACTTATTCTACTCAACTGTTTATTTTCCCGATACATTTTTGGGGTCTGCGCGAGTGAATCTTCAAAATAATTTTCATTCAAAATTTTGTGTTTTGTTTGTTTATTTTGATTGAAGGAAGATACATGCATAAGAGTTTTCTCGTTCAAGAGTTGTTTTTTCCCAGTTTGGGTTAGGAGAGCCTGGAATTCACTCTTGGAAAAATGAGTATGATACATTTATAATAATAGAAAACATCAAATACATGTTTTTTTTAAAACATTGGGCTGCCAGGGGCCGATTTCACAAAGAGATGAGACTAGTCTTATCTGAAGTCAGGACCAGTAACTGGTCTTAACTTAAGACTAGTCCTTTATCTTAGCAATGCCTAGGACTAGTCCTAAGTTAGGAAGAGTTTTGTGAACTCGACCCCGTGCTCTATCTACCTGTACATTTATATTGTTGAATAGTTTTGTGTAAAGAAACTATAGGCCCTACCAGTTCTGATCAGTTTAGACTCTCTGCTGAAAACCTCATAAACCTCCTTTTGTGTTGCCTTTACACTACGTAACCGATGCAGTCAGCTGAAATAAATCCATTAGATGGAATGAGAACTAGACATTATCCTGGTTTTAATTGTTTGTTTGAGTCTGAAATGAGCAATGTTGATTACCTCTGTCATCTGTGACACATCCCTGATTATTGCAGTTTCCTCCCTAGTGTACATTTGTTACCAAGACAACCCTCCATACTACCGCGTCTAGCTCTGTTGCCGACACTCCCTCATACCATAAATATGGCACACTCAGAACCTTCGTACATGTACAGTTTTTTATTGGGGGGGGGAAATACTATGCATAGTTTTGCTAATAAAATTGGTGGATTCAGGAGTGTTTTCCAGTTGGAATGAATGCTCCAATTACTGTTTTAATATTGGTTTTTGGTAATGTACTTGTAACAAAGGGATATATTTTTCAATGAATTTATTTTTGATATCAAGTAATACCACAAGGGAAACTGACTGGGTAAATTTTGATTCAGTTTTCAGGAGAACAAAGAAAAATTGACTGGAATTGAACCTGCTACCTCATGTTGTATACACATAATTTTGATTATACAATATTTTATAGGAGTTGTCATCAAAAGAGTGCAAGCCTTTTTATGGCAGTTATTTTCAAACAGTAGCTGAGAATATTTTGCACGAGACCAACATTTTTCATGTTGACTTATTAGACCTTAATCATGGCGTCACCATCTTGATTTATTTCCAATCCAAATTAGTGTAACCAAACAGAGGCTGGAAGAAAAATCATAGTCCGGTTCCATTTTTGTGCAATGAATAGTAGCTTTCATTACTGTTATTGAATATAGGGAACATGACCAAGATGATGGAAGCATGATAAAGGTCTATACTATAGTCGGATTCTTTTCTCAGTCCATGGTTTGACAGAAAGAGTTCATGTACTGTACATGTACATTATGTACATTTACATGTACAGGCCTGGAATTGCACGGAGGCCGTAGAGGCCATGGTCTCTGGTGGAGGCCATGGTCTCTGTTGCTCTGGGCCCAATTTCATAAAGCACATAAGCACAAAAACTTGCTAAGCAGGTTACCAACCAAAATACCATACAGTTACCATTGCTGTGACTGGTACCTCACTCATTTTTTGCTTAGCAAAGAAATTTGCTTAGCAGTATTTTCTGCTTGAAACAGCTTTATGAAATTGGAAATGGCCTCTCAAAGATGAAATTCCCGGCCTACATGCAGTCAAATACTCAAACCAGACTACAGAGAGAGATTCCCTTCTGAGAAGCCTCTACTGTTGCATCCATTACATAGCCAACTCCGTCTTATTTATTTGCTCTCTGCCTCCAGCAGCCATCAAAGATCATTATAATGAGTTTTTGAGGACTAGCAAGGTTTGAGAGATTGATTTCCTCTGAACATTCATACTCAAAGGCATTTAATATGTCAGTTTCTGGACTGGCGTCAAACCTGTGGGGAAAAGAACGAAAGAAGGGTTTGGGCAGTCAGACACTTAACAGTAACCACCGAATGTAACAAATACAGCAATTTGAACTCTCAGGTTTTGCAATTTCTTGATATGTCATTAATAAACCAAGTGATGCTTCAAATTTTAAATTAAATTTGATTTGCCATACTTGATTTCCATATCATCCAAAAATACATGAAGGAAAGAAACACTTCAGCTGTTGAACAAATAAAGACGTTTGAAACATACTAAAATGAAATAATATATTTTTAAAAAGATGGAAACAAATAAAAGGGAGTTGAAATGATAATCAAATTGTCGTACAATTTTTATTGCATTCTGGTGCAATTTGATCCAATCAATTTGTTTTTAACCTCTTACAAAATTTCCAGTTATTTACCTCTCACAAGATTTGTTGTTAAAGTAGTTCAACCAATGCTTTACACTGTTATAGATTTCAAGGTATTTTATGTACATGTAATTTATATAATATATAGTCTTATATAGTGCATGTATCTACCTGTACCAATACGGTACTCCGGGCATTTCTTTTAGACATTTTTTTTTTTTATCTGGCAGATAGTGAATCCTACGTAAAACAAGTTATTATGCAAACATTCTTTCATTGTATTTTTGTTAACATTCCGAATCAATTTTGCTCTAAATTTGTGTCTTTTCCCCCAGCTGTTGGTATTGAATAATGTGTGCTGAAATATATATTCCCAGATTCAAAAGGGAAAAACAATAGAAAACATAATAAGGAAAAAGGAAGAGTTGTAAAAAGCATTAGCAGTAATGGTTTTTCTTTACCCTTGGGTATTTTATTGATGATTCCTCACATATGCTACGCCGTCAAGGAAATTGGAATCAACAAAAATACCCCCTGACCAGCCAAGGGGCTTGACTAAAATCATTGACCCCTTTACTCCCATGGTGAAATTGTACATTAGGAGAATACTGTACACTTCAATAACAGGTGCTTTTTTATGTAAAGCGTAGGGGTATAGCAACGATTAAAGGTATTATACAGGATTGATAAGGATAAAAATATCATTGTTTAATTTTAGTCATACTAGAACCACTTTTTTATGTGAAATATTTCCCTCGGAAATGAAGTCAAATCAAGAAAACTGTATCTGAAAACCTAAAAAAAAAATGCAACAGCTGATTTCGGTTGTTGCAACCAAAATTAAGGTCAATATGGTTACATGCTGAAAATTGTGCTTTTTTTCCCCACAATTTTCTCCTGACCCACGAATTCTCGATTGGAAAGAATTTTTTTCTTTTATAAATAAAAATGACCTTTGAAACAAAACACAATCAAAAACTTTCTCCAGTTGGTTGCTTCTCAGAGTTAAAGTAGAACATTGCAGGAGCAGCAACAATTTGACATCCCTTCTGTATTCAAGGTGTGAGCATACTCCGATTTCAACAATTTATGATGTTATTTTTTAGAAGTAATAAGAAATACAGATGACACATTGTGAAAAAATGGCCATCGATGTTTAGACCTACCAGCAAGAGTTTGGACCTGTTATGGTGCAATTTGCAATATTGTAGGATGAATGCGTAACCATGACCTTCACAGTGATCCGCATAACCAGGGTCCTTTTTATTCAACAACCAGCAGACATTTATAAGATATCTAAGAGCACCATTAATACATACTTAACATAAAATGTCATCGCTTGCAATAGAGGAGTGGGTGGTGTAGGCCTATATATGAGCATTGAGTTCCTCCACAGTTCAAGCACTTTTTTCACACCTTCAATCAATATGGTGCAATGAATAGTTCAACAAGATGTTCCCTATGATTGATAACTTGCTTTAACGGGATCACTATATGAGACCCGATTGAATTAGTGTAAATTTGTTTGGCGTACATGTCGGGACCCTGGTTTCAACCCTTCATCCTGGAAGGGCGTATGACTAAGCAGATGCTGGTGTTTATAATAGGCCTTAATAAAAGAGCAGCCAAGCAGAGTGAATTATTACCTGTACATTTTAATATGTTCTTTTATTAATTAACTTCAAAAAACCTCTATGGGGAATCCATCTTGTTATTCATCCATTCAAACCAATGCCACCAAACAGAGGCTGTGTGTTCTAAACTCATTATGGTATTGCATATCAGTATTACTACACAGGGCTCGAATTAAGGTGAAAATTACTAGACCAAAATTCTTTTTACAAGACCAATCAAAATGAGAAAAGACCTTACTACAACTTACAAGTAAACTGCTTTTATTTGACCAAACACTAAGATAAGATTTATCTCATCACTTTGTCTTATGGGTAAGCATATTTCAATACTCGACAGAATAGACTGTGCAAGTCTCGTGTGTATTCGAACATTGGGACCCGTTAAAGCGCGTGAGTTTGTTTCCTTCACGCGTTAAAGCATCATACGTGGGACTAAAGTGGTCCCGAAAATGTTTGAATACGCGCCAGACTTGCAATGTCTATTGAAAGATGTTTACCAGACTCAAAGTCAACATTTCATTTTTTAAAATTAAAATTATTTCACAGTGAGTTATTATTATTCAATTGTAAAACACAATTTTCACTGAAAATTGTTCGGACTTGAGTGTACTGGCCCAATGATAATGTAAGATCTCTGGCCTGTGGCCCAGTGTAAATTTGAGCGCTGCTATCAAACAGAGATTAAGTGACAAAAATTGCAGTTAGCCTTATCGCGAATCAAAGGTGGTACCCCTTACTACTGTCTCTGCACCTGCCATAAACAACTTCAAGATTATTGTTGTTAACAGGAGGGAAATGCTTGGTGATTTCTGAAAATAATTTGTTTTGGCGTTCAAACTCTGAATGATGCTTCTTTCATCAGTCAATCATAAGAAACTGTAAACCTCTCGGTCTGCCAATGGCAAGCTTGCATTTCTTTGTTTCGTAGAAAATAAAATGGAACAAAATAAAAGCAACAGATCAACACAGATATATGCAATAAGATAAATTTTCAAAAATAGCAGTATTTTGTTCTTGTTTTTTTCTTTTTACAATGTAAGTGTTTATTGATGTTGGCTGATGATATTCAAAAAGAGCTGGAAATAGTTTAAATATTGAAAAACTAAACTTGGTTTTGGTCTTTTACCTGTGGCATGTTTTTACTTGTCAACATTTTCCCCAAAGATGAAAACACTTTAAGCAGATGTTATCTTGTGGTGATTGGCTTGAGTCAATTACTAATTAAATGAGCTTTAATATATTTTATTTGATAATGTCAAAACTATACCATTCAATATAATCTCCCATCCCTTCATGCTAGAGAGGAAACTTAAGAGTTGGCACTTGCCAGATGGTTGGTACTGACAGGCATCGTCCATCATTGTACGTGATGTTTATTGCACTGAGGTCATTACGAAATGAATCTGTATCCGGAGTAAATCAAAAGATGAGAATCCTTGCTGTCCTCTCTTGCTGAAGCTAGGATTGACCTGGGCCCAATTTCATAAAGCATGTAAGCACAAAAACTTGCTAAGCACAAAAAACTCTTGCGGTTACCAGCCAAAATACCATTCAGTTATCATTGCTGTGACTGGTACCCCACTCGTTTCTTGCTGAGCAAAGAAATTTGCTAAGCAGAATTTTCTGCTAAACAGCTTTATGAAATTAGGCCCAGAGCTCAAAAACACAGAGAACACGGCTGCATCCAATCCAGCTTTCCAGCCCTGTCATTTATGGGCGGACCGTAGAGGGCAGAACAGTCAAAGGTTTCAGACCTTTTGATTGGATAATTTGAACTCCCAACCGCCCTATCCAGAAGGCAGTTTAATACGTGGGCCTTGGCTCGGTTTCACAAAGAAGTCTAGATTCATCTTAAGGTGTGAATCAATCTTGACTGCTAAGCATCATGTGATGTCACAGTTAAAATCATGATGGTAACACTGACAACTCATATTAAGATGAATCCCAAGTGTCTATTGAAATACTGCTGGTTTTCCTTTCATTTATGAAATTGTAATGCCCATGATTTTACCCTAAAAATTCGTCTTCAAAACGTTCACCAGGCATGCACTCTCCTAAGACTGTAAGAGATCAGGGCCCAGTTTCATGAAGCATGTAAGCACGAAAAACTTGCTTAGCACAGAAAACTCTTGCTTAAGAAAAATAGGTTACCAGCCAAAATACCATAAAGTTATCATTGCTGTGACTGGTACCCCACTCATTTCTTGCTAAGCAAAGAAATTTGCCGAGCAGAATTTTCTGCTAAACAGCTTTATGAAATTGCGTCCAGCTGACTGCCTGCTTCATGGTTTAATCATGGTTTAATAGTACCATCAAGAAAACTGAAAAACACTGCATTAAGTCGAAGGGGCTACACGTATTAAAGGTGTTTCCTTTTGGGCAATAACAAAATTGCATAATGTTCTATCTGTCGTTTCACAACCCAATTGCCAAAATGTACATGAAGATGACACATATGTATTTACTTGTATTATTTGGACAGCAACACACAAGCTGTGCAGTTTAATCTCATCTTTGCAAGCTGTGGTCAGTCTATAAATTGTTTTTCAGCTTTGAAAATCCACAGAGTGGGAATCCAATCATATTAAAGTTCGAGTTAATCAAGTAAAACGCCAAGGAGACATGAGTTATTCTGATTGTCTTTACTGATTCAACGAAGCCGCAGGCGAATCTGTGACACTTTCATTCCGAATAAAAAGGGAAAAGCAAGTTCATTTCTTCATCCACACCAAGAGGTAAATAGAAAATCTTGCTAGAGATGAAGGAAAAAACCTGACAATTGTGCCCTTTGGTTTTTCTAGGCTGTGGTGCCTGGACGATCACGCGAACAAAGGAAATCAGAGGGGGTTTCAGACAAAGTTGTGAAACATTCTGGAATAAACAGGTGGCTACAACTTGCACGGGTTTGAAATCAATTGATTATTGAAGACATAACTCAGTATTGATGCAGGAGGGTACATGGGCCACATTTATATGCTTTTGTCTGAAATTTGGCTGTTGCCACTCATTTCAGTTTAATGCGATTTGTCTTTACAATTACAGGTTGTGTTGTGAGCTAACAATTTTGAAGGTCATTTTGCCTCCCATGAAAGAGAATTGATGCTCAGCGTTTTATGTCTATACAATCAAAATGCTTCCATTCTTAATACTTTGATAAAAAGCTGGACAAAACAAAGGACATTTTTCTTTAATACTGAGTGTTTTTTATATTTTTGTTGTGTTTCCTGGATGGTTTCATTGCCAGCTTGGACTTGCCAGGTCATGAGTTTACTGGCCCGGGGCTTAAATCACTGGCCTTGGGCCTGCAGTCCAGTGTCAAATTGGAGCCCTGCCATCACAAGTATTTTTTGTTTGGAATTATGTACATGTACTGGTATTAGAGATGTCAAATTTAATTATGAAACCGTAGCTTCATATGTGTAGCATGCAGCATGAATTTTTTCTTGTGAGTGTGGATACATGCTTGCCTAATTCCCCATGTAACGTGAATGGTTCATAACCACTCTAGCGAACACAAAATTACGATATCAATTTAAACTACTTGTGTGTTTAAACGTTCCATTGCTAATAGTATCTGAAACAATGTATGGTTGAATGCATGCATCACCCGTGTATATTGTGCGGAGACAGTTTGTGCCGGATAACACTTCAGCTCAATTTCATTTCAGTTCATTTGAATTTTAATTTTGATATAATTTCATCATCGCCAGTCTGAACAATCTTGTGCTACACAAATAAAGATAAAAATGAAATTACCCGTTTGTTAAGGAGCATACATGCAGCAGGCATACAATAAGTAAATTATATCGCAAAAATATAAAAACCATTAAAAAAAAAGACAAGATTTATAAACAAATATACATGATGTTTGGTTTGTAGGATTTGTCACTTGCCAATGCTGCATGTATTCGGTACTCTTTAATAATTTCCTTGTACAGAGAAGTTTTTGCTTCTCGCTTCTTGGAAGTTGAATTCCTGGCTACAGTATTTTGGACCATACTTTAAAAAAACCCATATAAACCTCATACACTTTTCGTCATTTGAAAAGGGCGCCCTCAGCTAGAGGTCGAAGTAAGGTATCCCATTGGCTGATCCTGTGCGCCACGCGTACATAGCTCTGCGTTTTCCAGTGTTTAATCATTGTTTTACCTCTGCGGAATGACATCACTGCTAAAGGCCAATTCATTTACATACACTGTATATAGGGGTCAAGGTGTGTGGCAATCTACTCTTATTATTCCAAGCAGTTGGACCTGGAAATGATTCACACATTATTAACACTTTAAACCACTGGCCTGATCTAAACTGAATTTGAAATTATCATATGTCCCCCTCCACACAACGCGCAGTACCTCATTGTGAATAAATATTCCTAGACCCTGTGCAAGCAGGAACAATGTAAATACTGTATTGTACACATTGTATTGTCATGTAAACCCTTTTTCAATGTACAAACAGCGTTTGTCTGAATTCATGTTTTCATTTGCTGGCTTGCATTCAAGACTATAGTCATCTTGGAGGATAATTGTGGTCAAAAGTTACATGCAGGGATGAGAAATTTCAGACTTCAATCTGAAATCAGACTTTTTCAAAGCTGCCTGGTAAAAAAAAAAAATTGCTGTATTTTTCTCAAAATTAAATAATTCAGGCTCTTGATATAATTCTCTAGCACTGAAGATACCGTTCCCCAGAGCTTCTTGAAACTATAACTCCAGTGGTCACCAAAAGGTGGAAATGCTATCCTTTCAATGTACCTCCTAAGATCTGGATCCCATTTCAGATTTGTTTTTGTCGGCAGTGACTGTCACCACTGAGTAAGAGAAGAAAAGGTTTGGAATACTTGATACATGGGCAGTACTCAGACAATGAGTTATTGCTGTGTTTAATGCACAGAAAGTACAAGTGATTGACTGTTTGCATCATCATATTTAATTGCTTGCCAGGCAAATGTTTTGGTGTTTTGGAGTTGAGGGTAGAGGTACATGTAGATGATTGTTGTACCCAGCATTTATACTTTGACTTTTATTATAGTTTGTACAATGAGAAAAGTGCACGTCCATCAAATTGTTATGTTTATTAAAAGAGGAGTGTGCATGCAACAAATACATCAAGGTTGGATTGTATCTAGAACATTTATGGGTTGTTTTTGGAGCATTTAGATCATTTCATACACGACACTCTTTCATGTGCAATTTTTTTAATCATACACGTATAGGAAATGTTGTCAATTAGGTCTAGATATCAAGACTTGTACACTATGTAATGAACAAAAGCACATGCCATTACAAAGATTTAATTTATAGTTCAAATTAACATAGAAAACTGCTTATGCCTGTATACTAAACATTATGGCTGAGAAGTTATGCAGTTTTACAATAATATTGTCCATTTACATGTATGAGCATAAACTGCATTACTGGATAGTCTGCCCTGATCACACATTAAACACTCTGTTCGGCTGTCTGTGGGTATCTGCAGTGTACAGTGTCTGTGCCTCAATTGTACAATCAATAAATTTATTATGATAATGACAATTATACTGGTCCAGTCATCCTTCATCATTCAGCACGCATGCTCATTGTGGGGACATTTCATATGTCTGCCGGCCTGCTGTGTGTGCCTGCATCCCATAGTGTGTGCACCACGCAGAAGCATCTCCTGTCTACTGGCTTTCTCTTGGACTCAAACCTGGGATTATTATTAAGGAACTGAGGAAGGTCTCCTTTTCAGCCCTGGAGAAGTCCGGCACAGTGCCCGCATACTACAGGTCAGGTGTATAGTGTCTGTTGTTAAATAGAAGTGGATTTTGTATTTTGTTTGGTGGGGAGGGGGGAGGGGTATCGTTATAAGGGGGGACTGTAGAGGAGGACAGTGTGTAGAGAGTCTTAGCATTGCTCTCGCCGTAGCTGCCACACCCCACGTACAGCACACTATATGCAGAACCCTTGTGTAATAAACCAAGCTGAGACTGAATGTGTATGGCTGCTTTCCATTCAGAGAGGTGGTATTCATGACATTACTGTCGCATGGGGGGAGATTTGTAATTCAGACCAGTCAAGGTTATTTGCGTGTGTTTCTGGGTGCATATTTAGTGTTTGCCTTTTCAGAATTATGTCGTCTGGGGTGTAGAGTTGTGCATGCAGACTCGCCTTTGTTCAGTATGGGTCTATCATCTACCTGAAGCACTGGAAAAAAACCAGCCCGCACCTTGCACCGTCTGAGCACAAAACCAATAAATAGACCATTTAGATTACACGTAAAGATGTATGTGTATATCAAGTAGTGTGTGGTTGGTGTGTTGGTTTTAACATGAAACAAAAACTGTTTCCTTTGATATGCATTGCAAATATTGTACGGTTTGAATTACATCTTGATTGGATGTTTTATAACCATGTAGAAGTTAGACCAATACTTTGAACTACTTTTGCATGTATGTCATATGTCATAAATGCAAGTGTTAACTCAAGAATGGTTTAGTATTTTGAAGTGGCAGTTTTAAATTTGACTTTTTTTGAAGTGGCACATAAACATTGTGGTGGTGAATTAGATTTAATTGTGATTACAACTTCCATTTTCCTGTACTTTATAATAATATGGAGCTGTCACTAAACCAAACTCATGAAAGAGAGAACTTGACATTTTGTGTAGTATTACTAGTAGCAGAGGTTCTAATGACAGTGTTACATTACAACAGTATTCTGTCTGGCAGTACAGAGATGCAGAGTTCTATCCTTGCAACCCACTAGTACTGTAATACCTTTATATACCTAGACCATGTAACCTGTGACATCACATGTTTACAAAACAGCCACAGAGCCTAGACTTGATATCACAACATGTTTACAAAACAGCCACGGGCCAGGCCTCCATTAAGCTTAGAGTCGAGATTGATCTTAACTGGGAATCAATCTTAATTGGTAACCAAAGTGTGATGTCACAATACAAATCACTATGGTAATACTGACAACTCATCTTAAGATGAATCTTCGTGCTTTGTGAAATCCAGCCCTGCACTTCTTGCAGGCATGATTTGTACACAGCTCAGTGAAAGAAAACACACAATCTTACATTCTATGAAGAATGTACTAACTGTGCGATGTGATGTCACAATACAACTATGGTAATACTGACAACTCGTCTTAAGATGAATCTTCGTGCTTTGTGAAATCCAGCCCTGCACTTCTTGCAGGCATGATTTGTACAGTACAGGAATAAAATGTGTACAGAACATAGCTCCACTGCGCAACTTCGTGCAAAGAGACAGCTCAGTGAAAGAAAACACACAATCTTACATTCTATGAAGAATGTACTAACTGTGCGATGTGATGTCACAATACAACTATGGTAATACTGACAATTCGTCTTAAGATGAATCTATGTGCTTTGTGACATCCAGCCCTGCACTTCTTGCAGGCATGGTTTGTACACAGCTCAGTGAAAGAAAACACACAATCTTACATTCTATGAAGAATGTACTAACTGTGCGATGTGATGTCACAATACAACTATGGTAATACTGACAACTCATCTTAAGATGAATCTTTGTGCTTTGTGAAATCCAGCCCTGCACTTCTTGCAGGCATGATTTGTACACAGCTCAGTGAAAGGAAACACACAATCTTACATTCTACGAAGAATGTACGAACTGTGCGATTTTTGTCAACTTTTATTATAAAGAAAGGGGGCTTATCACAAACCATGTTCAACTGGTATTTAAAAAGAAAAGTTAACTATGTTGTAGTTGTAACGAATTTGAAATGTCTCATATTACAAGTGTAGTATCTTGCCTGCCAGGAAATGCTCTGGATTGCAGAAGTTCACTCTTTTCGTAATCAATGTGACAGGGTCTTTACAGTTTAATGACATTTAAAAAAGTTGATTTTATCTTGTTGTTTTTAAAACTAGATATAGACTGCTGCAATACTGTTCTGTAAGCCAATGAACATCCCTTTAACTTGAAGTAAATTATTAACAAAACCCAGGCATTGATTAAAAGTCAACAAGTCGGGCACACAGTGTGTGAAAATTCATCTATCGATAAAACACCGAGGTAATGTAAAGTATAATTGCTCCTCTCAATCACCCACATTCCTGCATGTATTCATGTGCAAGCGCAATACTCAGCATGAGGCTGTTTGGCACAGAGCAAATGTGCTCATAAGAGAGGTGCCATGACAGAGCTCGTAAAGGGAGGTTAACAAAAATATTCCCTTTGAAATGTTATTTTGTTCCCTCGAAATATTACTTCTTTCCCTCAAAATATTATTTTGTTCCCTCGAAAAAATATTTCAATCCATCACAATAATATTTCATTCTCACAAAATAGTACATTATTTTGTTCCCTCAAATTGTTTTTTGAGAGAGCGAAATGAATAAAAACAAAAACCATGTCCCTTTATGGGCTCCGTAGTGCCATAGCAGTTTGAGTTATCCCTTCCGATGTCCGTATAGAGGAAATCGAAGCCACTCTACTACGTCTCTCTTTGAAAGGTGTTCAGGTCTCTGGAGAAGATTGTTTAGGTTCAAGATGGACTCCTCATATCCTGTTATGGTGAACATTATCAGTATGTGGGAAAATATTTTTGTCAAAATGTGGCATTTGTTGATAAGAGTTTGGAGGCATTGCATGGCTAGGTATCAATGTACATATTCAGGTTTGCGGTAACACAATGCGTAATATTGCTGTGTAGATTCTTAAGTTCTTAAGAACAATCATGTACACAGCAAAGTAGATAGTATGGTGTTACCACAAACCGAAGGTACATTGCTAATAAGACTTCCAAGGCTTTTGGTATAGAATCTTAATGCATTTTAAATCAGAATTAAAATTTCAACCTTAGCACTTATCCAGTGTATTATAACACATTTGTATTGGCCAGACTACACAACATGACCTTAAAAATAAGCTTTTTGAAAGTTCAAGCTGTGACCAAAATAAAGTTGGGGAAGCCTGCTTTGAACTTGTGTATGCCTTGCCGGCCATCATTGTTTCTATAATTTTAAAATTGAAATTTCGTAACAAAGTACATGTAGTAAATTACAGCTTCAAATGCATGTCAGTACAGGTATTAAATACAGGGCGATATTAGGTTAAAGGAAGGACATTAAAGTATTGAAAGTTACAACAGAGAGATACAGGTACATGTACGATGGTTACCTCATATAATATTGTGAAATTGTTGGAATAAAATCCATTGGGCTGTACTGGGGAATAGAATTCAAAGAAGGAAGTGATCTCATATTTTCTTGATAAGTAATTTTCTTGGTAAATAAGAAAATACATTGTGTTGATGGACTGAATGTCTGTTGAGGTCATACTGACTACTGTTTACAGTAATCTTAAACATTTACCTTGAGAGGGAAGGTAAGAGCTTGGAGGCAGCACTAGTGGAGGCCAACAATTGTTGAAGTACTACTTGAAATTCTGTCTGCTAAGGAACACACAGGACTTATTTATTTTGAAGATAAAAAGGTTACCATCAGGTCACATCCTCTGCAGAGGGATTTTCAAAAAAAAATCTGAAAAATTTCACTGAAACCTTGTAGAGTTGCAAGACTATTTTGGTTAACTTTTGACTGGAGAAAAGAACGCACAGGATTAGACAAGAATGTTTAGAAAAACTTGAGACTTTAGAAAGAATGTTAAAAAACAGCCACTCCTTTTATTGTTACTTCACTTGCTACTTATAATTTTTTGAACTAAGTTTTGAGAGGGAGAGTTGAAAGACATTCAGCAGTTTACCAGAAAGTTTCAATATTCAGTTCTTTACTTGAAGTGATCTTTGTATAAAGTTGGTTTTAAGGCCATGATCTACCACATTTTTAAGTATGACATCTTTAGAAAGTATTCTTATTGTATACATTGTACGTATGTAGGTCAAGAAAATAATCCTTCACAAATCACTGAAGCTCTGCGAGAGACATATATAAAGCTGTGCCTGGTTGAAAGGGATCCTATGTAATTACAAGGGATGTCAAACTGGCAGTCGTACCTGTCTAGATGTTGTTCCAGAGTGACATTTGATCTGACACTGATAGGTACTCCCATCAATAACCCATCCAGAGCATTATTATGATCCGGGCCCAATTTCATGGCTCTGCTTACCGTAAGCAAAGAATCGGTGCTTACATAAGCAGGAAATTCCGCGTTTACGTCAAGCGTATTTCACGGGTTAGCAGGGCATTTTTGCTTGTACGCATGCGTACTCCACGCTACTAGGCATTCTTCGCTTACATAGCTAGCGCAAAAATCTGCCGCTTGCACTGTAAGCGGAGAATGGTGATCGTAAGCTCAGAATTCGGCGGTTAGCAGAGCCATGAAATTGGGCCCAGGACACTATTACCTTAAACAGGAACCCTGCCCTTTTTTTAAAGGTTCAAACTCTAGATGCAAAGGTTCACTGCATAATCCAGACTGCCTGTTAGGGTTTTCTATTATCTACTTGTTCACTATGTGTGTTCTGCCGTGCAGTTGCTTTGCCAAAACTTGTTTAAAAAGACTTACTTACTTGGGATGGGTTCTGGGTTGGTTCCCACACTCTCTCTGTGACTTATATACACAATGTAGTTATACATACAATGGACATGTAAAAGTGTACTGTCACACTGTATGTCCCTAGTCTCAAATAAACAGTTATAAAGGTAACTGAAAAGGACCAGGGGCATAAAATGTACAGACTGGGCAGAATTTATAATCATTTCCAAACGACAACCATCAAAAGTGGTCACATCATCTCAGCAACCAAGGATTGCCAGATTCTTACCCCACACAATCACACTCGAGTGAACAAGGTTTCCTAATCTGAAAAGAAATGTAGGACTATTGAGTGGGGACTTTCCTTCTGGGTTGTTTCATAAAACTGTAGAACTGTATACTTCACACAGTGTTGGCCATGTGCCAAAACGAATGATTCATCGCTCCAAATATAGATTGTTATTACAAGATGAACACTAGTTGGCACGTATGCAAAGATTAAAGATCTTACAAAATCCGAAGTTGCCTGTAACAACATTATGTGGTACTTCCTCCTCTATGGTGGTATGTAATCATGTGAACAGGGGGAACTCCCCCCTAAGCTTGGGCGATATCGCTTTTTTTCATCCACGATGTATCGTCACAAATATATCGCGATATTTGATAATATCGCGATTAATTTTTGATGACGTCAATCTCCAACACGAAACTCACTGTGCAAGTTTGTTGTACTAGAAGCAGCCCTTTCATTTCTACTTTTCTCCAATGAGCTATTCTTCGGGTTTTACTCTAAACCTATGGGGTGAAAACCTGGGCCTATTACACGCATTTAATGTGTCTACTGCTTATGACAGACTGTTCTATATGTGTGCATAACTAATTAGATCACCAACCTCGTCCCCAAGGTGTGTCGAGCAGTACGAGGTACTATTGTAAACATGGTTGGAAATAAAGTAAACCATGGGGACGAGGTTGATGCAACACGTGATAACACCCGGAAGCGCGATGTCGTAGTTTTTCGGTAGTCTGTGTGTGAGACCGCCTGTTCGCTAATTAAGGCTTTGATGTTGTTTTTTTCGAAGAAACCTGGTCGGGTCGGATCTGTTGGGGAATCTTGCGGTTGCGGTCTGTGACTTCTGGCTCTTTGTTGTTGCAAGATCGTCTCGGTTAGGAATGCATTGCGATACTGAGACGATATCGCGACTTAACGATATCACGATAAAAAAAAAATCTACCCGATATCGTAATCGTTTCAGAACTAGTATCGCGATATTCGATAATATCGTGGTATCGCCCAAGCTTACTCCCCCCCCCCCACTAAATCAGTACTTTTCCAAGGCATGAATATTAGTATACTTGCATTACAACACCAAATACACAATAGCAATTGACAAAATGTTTAAATGCATTACACTACAGCTAGCAGGCCTAGAATTGCATGGAGGCTATGGCCTCTGTTGCCCCTGGTCTTGGCCTTAGTGCCCCTTCAAACTTTTCCCATAGACTTAGTCAGTTTTCCAATGGAAGTGCCCTTTGCAAATTGCCCTCTCCTAGGTGAAATTCCAGGCCTGAGCTAGAGCCATACTGTATTGTCTGATTGTGGCAAGATACATCCTTCAACCTATGCTTCATGCAAGAAGGAAATGTTCCAAGTACATTTACGTGTAGCAACTTCAGATTAAGAATAGAAGAAAGAAGTAAGAAGGAGCAGATTGTGCCCTCTTCCTACCCATGCCTCGTTGGTGGTTGAGACTGGTGGTCAAGTTGTACATACTTTTATTTATTTATTTATTAATTCTGGTTGTGAAGCCAAGGATTCTCAGAAAAGCGAACTTAATCACTATACTAGCTAAGAACCCCATGGAGAGAAGACAAGGAAGGAAGTTTCACTTTTAGATGTGGGAGGAAAACCCCAGAGAATTATTCCAGGGGGAAAACCCACGCAGACAGGTAGGGACTGAAAACCAATCCACATAGTGCCCCCGCAGGATTCCAACCGGGGTCCTAGAGATGGAAGGTGAGGAAAGATAGTACTAAACCAAGGGACACCCTGGTAAAATACATGTACTGCCTGGGTTTAATTGATTCAATACAGGGTTACATGAAGAGTGTCAACTACTGAGATATCATGATGGATTCTATTCAAGAGCTGTGTATATGGTTCAAAGCTTAGCAGCTGTCAGTGCTCTGTGAAGGTAGTATTTATGGGGCTCCATAATGTATACAATTATAGGGAAGGAGTCTCAAGTCTACAGAGACACGTAATGCTGTTCTGAAACCACTGCAACCAGAATATCTCTAGAACTGCATTGTGTGTTTATGTAGTTTGGCCTCACTGAAGCCAAGTGGACTAAAGGGCAAGTTTTATTCCCTACAATTGTTGACTTTATGGAGAGGTTGTGTAAAGTAAGGAAATGCTTTCTGAATAATATCTTGTAATAAAACAAAAGAAAAACTAACCGGGTAAATTTTTATTCGATTTTGGGATGAACAAAGAAAAATTGACCAGAACGGTACTTGAACCTGCAACCTCTGGATTGACGTGCCAGCACTCAACCAAATGAACTATCTAGCCCAATTGTTGGCGGTCTCCCTAATTTTGTCAATATCTTTGTTTTTGATGCCAGTCAGTAGCCTAATACACAATATGCTGATATTGAAAAACAAGGGTTGCATCAACCCCATGAAACCCCTAAACATATATTTATACATAATGTGTTGACAAGTTCAAAGGGGGTCTCAGTTCAAACTGCTTGGCTTCTACTTGAAGTCTGTTCATACCAAGAATGTGCATTCAACTACCCATGTACACATGTATGTTATGGTAACCTTGACTTTGCCAGATGTATGTTTGAGCATATTTATTTACATACATGTGTTTTTATTTTTAGATATCATTCCCTTGTGATGCTTCAACATTCGTAATGTAATGATTTACATGTACTGGGGGGGGGGGTATTTCAGGATATCATGATGCTTCATCTATTTGAAAGATTCATAACAGTGCATGTTTAGAGTCTGAGATTATGCTGTCTGCGTTGGTTCACACAACTGGTTCACATCCTCTAGTAGCAGATCTGTTACTCAGTTACCATGGGTACATGTAGTTTTCCTACCCGAGACAAAAGGGCATCCTAATAGACCTTATGCAATGACGTCATCCAGCCACCATCTTAGAGGTAAAACGATGACGAAACAATCGGAACGCACAGATTTGTACGTGCGGTGCACAGGATTGGCCAATGAACAACCTCCTTTTGACCTGTAGGCGAGGGCGCCCTACTGAAATGACATCATGTGCCTTTAAGGTCTATTATATTGCTGAGGGTCTGCAGGGGCAAGTTTTTATAAAGCTGTTTACCGATTAGTAAATGTGCTTACTTAATGCCGAAAAGTGTGCTTGGAAAAGCAAAAGTGTATTTCATAAACGATGAAGAAGATTTGACAGCTTGTGTGCATGTTCGCAATGGATATATGTTGCATTGTTGCGACACTCAGTCACATGCTTTGTTTTATTTAGTTGTCAGCAAGTAAGCGTGCCTTTTGCTTTGTTTATGGTAAGCATTGGCTATGAAATAGAAACCTCGCTGCTCCATTATAAGCAGGTTTTGACTGCGGAGCATTGGCTGTTTGTTCAATCTCATTCTGTATAGAAACCCACGTGAAGCGTCTACTCAGGGGGAGAGGGAGAAATAGAGAAGTGGAGGGGAGTTAATATCTAAAGTTGTTGCTTGAATTTGTTGATCTAATTACATGCGCTCTAGACACGTATAATACTGCAGCTGTGTGTCTGCGGTTCAATGTTTTTTTTTATGTGAAGTGTGTTTTTATTAAGGACAAACAGAGTATTGATTTTGTGTGTCTGCATTGGCGTTATACACCAGGATAAATACATAATGCGATGTTCTCAAAAGAAATCGGACAAAAGGGTATTGAGTGTGACTGTGAACATACAAATAAACATGTCCCTCCAAAAAGAACTGAAACTTGGTGGCCTAGATGTTCATTGAATACTGTCTCAGTGGTCAGAACATGGTGGTTAGACCATGGCTAGACTTAAAGGGGGGGGGACTGTCGTCATGATCATACATGTAGCAGGCCTGTACATGGATTTAAGAACTCTAACCCAGTTACTGCATGCGCGCGCGCACTGGCCATCACATGCATAATCACCGATTGTGATGTGACAACCATCGTGCGCAGGTGCAGTAACTAGGGCCGATTTTATAGTTCCATTTACGACCACAGGCCTGCTATATGAAGTGGGGATGTCTTTCAAATACCTTGTCTGTAGTTTTGGAGATCAAAAACAAATAAAACAATTATAATGCATGTGTAATGCTAGAAGCTCTAACAGTACATTTGTTGAAATGCAGATATCCTGTAAATGATGCACTTCATAACCATATGGCATCCTTTACAAAGTGTGTATACTACTACATTGTACACAATCATTGACAATAATATACATTTTTGTTGATGTATACTTTTTATTTTTATGCGCAATGATGTTTTCGTTAACTCGTTTTTGTTATTTTTTAAATTGTTTAATTATGTAAATTGGAATAGTGTCAGCCTTTTGGTTGTTTTGTGATTCAAATGAATAAACCATTATTAATACACTGTAATAACGATAATAGCATTATGGATGAGATTTGTGTACCACTTTACACATGTACCTGTATATGTCCGTACTTTGAAGCATATCATGTACAATTTTATATTGTACAGAAAAAAATGTATGTATTGCTAAAGTATTCATGTAGGATACATTTATTTCAATAGACCTACTTAATAATTGCTAATTAATACTTGCTTTTATAGTATTGAGAATCCTATCAGTCAGGTACACATTCATACTACTGTTTTACTGACGATGTTCATACCAGCCTCACTACCATGGGCAGCGCGCCGTTTCGATACCTCTCGTCACTAACCCCTGGTAGGGATGTACTGCAAAACAATGCTGATTGGCTCCCAAAAGTTACTGCTTTGCGCGCAAGCTCGTTAACAAAAATTGAGCGCTTGTAGGGCACTTGTATGTCAATTAATACGCGCATGTCAAAAATGCACAAATTGTGACGTGATCCCACTTCAAATGAACTATGTTTGTGCACGGTCACCCTTAACTGCATACAATTAGACATGTCACAAGAAAAAAAAGAATGAGTTGAGAGGGGACCAGTTGCTCTTTGACTTGATGCATCTTTTGCCGGCTACCATACTTGAGCATGTGCGCAGAGTGGATCGGCAACAGCCCTAATTAAAATTTTGAATCACCCAATTCCAGAGGTTATGAGCGAGCAAGGCATGCAGGGGAAAAAGATGGCGTGGCGAGATCGATCACCCCTTGGAATGAGGTTGTGTGCATACTAATAACATTAAACATTTCATGAACAAGCTTAGAGAGGTTAATGTTTTAAGCATCTCTCCTTTTGCTTTCTCTTTCTGCAGGTTACGGGGTTGAGCGACATAATTTCACGATGGACACAAGGCACTTGTTGTGTGTTGCTGTCTGCACAATTCTTATAGTATTCTCACATGCACAACGTAAGTCTTTCGATTCAAGTTTTTAAAATGTATTTTCTATGATTTTCAGTTTTATAGGGTTTTTGTTTTTAGGTAATTTTTAAAAAGATTTAATATTTATAATTCTGATTTAAATTTCCTGAGCTGTTTTTTATTCACAAACTTGTGTAATTATACAGTGTATTTTTAGGGGATTTATAGTTTTACAATGGAGGTAGGTAGGGCAAAGCTATGAAGGTACACTGTACCTTGTCTGTCCTGGAATTACATGGAGGCCATGGCCTCTGTTGCCCTGGTTTTGGCCGTGGTGCCCCTTCAGAAGTTTTCCACAGACTTAAGGATTTTTGCTAAATGAAAGTGGCCTCACCCCCCTTAAAGATGAAATTCCTGATTTGCTGTGTGAAAGTGTATACAGTTGTTTTGACTCTAGTATTTCAACCTGGGCCCAATTTCAGGGAGCTGCCTAAGCAGAAACTATCACTTAACGATTTCTGCTAAGCCAAAATGAGCAGGATACCAGTGGTAGAGTTGACATGCTATATTCTAGCGAGCATAAGTTTGTTGTGCTTAGCTCCTCTTTGTGCTTAAGCAGCTCTATGAAATTGGGCCGTGTCTTGGAATGATTGTTTTTTTTATTCTTCATGGTCCCTTCTGGTACTAAAACTGTTTGTTGAAAAATGCAAGAAGGTTTTTGTTTTTTATTTCGACCCGGTTTAGTTTTACATGTTGAAGTGTATGTTTTTCAGAAGGGATGTTTCAGTGACCTACAGTACTAACAAAAACAACCCTTTATTTTTTGTTTACAGTAGTGATCTGTTATATTTGTTTATTGAATTATTGTTTGTACACTTTTTTATTGTACTATTTTTATTATACTATTTTTTATTTATTTTTATTTAGTTATTTATTTATTTATTTTTATTGATGTATTCGATTATTGATTTGTTACTCTTTCTGTTTGGGGGTTAATTCTTGACAATCCTATTCCTGCAGACACCACCCCTCTACGACATGGTACTCTTTCCTTGAAGAATAATTTCATTCCTTTACATTTCTTACATTCACTTAAAGTGGGCGGTGAAACAACGCGTAAGTGCAGATAAATTTCACTATTTACTGTCACTTTCTTTAGATTCATTTTTATGAATGCAGTCGTTCCTAATTCATTCAGACATAATCTTAGTTGATATTTTTTTCGTTAATGTGAAATTGATTTGAATTCATACATATTTTCTGTTTTCCCATCGATAAGTTTGATCATATAAACAGATTTGACTGTCTGAAAAAAATAAATCGTACTCATCATGGCACTTTGAATTTTTTTTTTTTGGTCATTGTTCAAAATGCAGAAAGAAGGAATGACTCGTTTAAATGTATGTGTCGCGTCAGTATGTTTGAACTGATTAGTGTTGTCATGTTGTGGCATGAATTTTTGTGTACGATCAATGGTTCCCAACTTGTGAAAATGTAGGCATGTTGACTTTTTTATGTCCGTTTTTAAAAACCACATGATTTGTTTGAAAGAATTAAAGAGCTCGCTCACTTTATGTTGCTTGTACATAGAATGGGAACATTTTGTAGGAAGTATGATTATAATTTATTCGTTATTCACATAGAATTCATAACTACTAGAGAGTTGGACCATGTCAGAATTCGTGGCTACGGCTGTGGCTGTTGCTAAAAGTGTTGCTAAGGGCATCTTAAAATAATAGTGGCTTCTTATGTAGCGCTCAAATCCGTCACTAAGTGACGCTCATGGCGCTCCAACATTCAGTATTTTTCCTGCAAGGTATGAGGAGCTACATTTTTTTTCTAAGTATGAGACCTTTTTTTCCTTTATAGCACCATGTAATGGTTTACAAGGTGCTGTGGCACAATATGCTGCCAATCAAACCAGGAACACCGGGGCGAACCCGTTCTCTTTCTGATAAGTGCACTGGGTTCTTTTACGTGCATTACACAACACACAGGACCTATGGCTTTACGTCTCGTGCGAAGGATGCAGCAATAATGGTTAAGTGTCTTGCTTAAGGACAGAAGTGTCACGACTGGGATTCGAACCCACACTCTGCTGATCAGAAACAGCCTAGCTTGAGTCCGGTGCTCTTATCCACTCGGCCACGACATCTTCAATGCATGCTCATGTAACAATCAAGCTGCAGCCACTGATACGGACACGGCCTGACAGTATAACTAAAACAAAATTCTCAGACATTTTCTGTACTTCAACGTTTTTTTCAAAGGGAAGTATAACAATTATTAAGAGCAAGATTCCAAAATTGATTTCAAAAGCTCCCAACTGAGAATTTTGTTTCATAGGAGTACTAAATAACTCATCTTCATAATAGAATACTCGTTCCAAGAGATTCATTTTAGAGTTCTATTCAATTGTTTATGTAATGTAGGCCTACATGTAGTTCAGAGAACTTATTGTGTAGAATCAGGTTGAAGGCTGCCTGGATTTTGTCTTCTTCTGTCAATGCTAAAAAAAAAGTAAGATATTTGAAAGATATTTATCAGACTCAAGGTCAACAATTGACAATAATTTTGTAAATTAAAGTGAGGTTAGGTATTATTATTCAAAAACACAAGACCGCCGGACTTGTCTGGTCCTAAGTTTACTGGCCTGATGCTAAAAACACTGGCCTCAGGCCTGTGGTCCAGTGTTAATTTCGAGTCCTGTTTGCTGAGTCCCGGGTGCGTGGTCATGGTTGGTCTGAGTCTCTACCATTTGCAATAATTGAGCACAGTTCCGCTGAGAGTCATCCATTTCCTGGGGTTTGGCGATGCTACGTAAGCTGACATGCTGTGGCTTTTGCTTCAAGTATGAATGGGCCTCTAGGGTTGTGTCTTGGCTCCACTAGTTTCCGTTGGCATGGGCTGGATCATAGAGATGTGTCGGGGGAGCAAATGCAGGAATCGGTGTTGGGGGAATTCACCAAAACTGACTTGGACTGTGCCAATCTTCAAGCCAGATCGTGGAGGATTTGTCAATAAGTTTTGCCAACCTGAAGCAGCTGCCTTGAACTGCATCATCATCATCCTCCTTCGGCTGCGGAGCAGGGGACTACAAGCTTCTTCCAAATTCTGCGATCTTGAGCAAGTGTTGCGATTTTGGTCTGGTTGCAGCATGCCTTCACTATCTCCAAGCAGGCGTTGAACAGGCGTTGGACTGTAGATCGCCCAAAAGAAGACGATATGGAATCTCACGGGTGGTGCACTAAAGGGTATCTGTCAGTTTGATCTGATGCCAAACTCAGAGGCTGTCAGTGCTTGTCAGTCATCAATGATTATGAAAATTATAAGCTATCAATGAAATGATATTCTATCAACCTTTTTTGGGACAAGGTTCTAAGTCTTGGTTTTTAAGTTCCAAATAACAAATCCCTGAACATCAAATACATGTAGGACCAACTGCCTTTGTTTACCAGGGGAGAATTGAGAACTGAGAGACTATACTTTAGGGCCTTTTCCAAACCTCGGCTACGGCTCCGGCTCCGCCTTGGGCTCCGTCGTCAATTCAGGAGCAGTGTACATTTTGCACAGTGCTTCAAGCATCAAACAGAGCCCGGAGCCGGAGCCTGAGCCTGAGCCAGAGCCAAGATTTGGAAAAAGCCCCTTATCCACTCATTTTTAATTCGACCGTGAGACAAGCTATTGATGTGGACATGATTTACCAACCTGGCAGACTAGAGCTAATCAGGTATTGATGATTTTGATGTTAATGAAGGTGGTTTGAATAACATCAGATACAGAAAACCTTGAGCCTACTGCATCTCATTAGAAGCATCAACTGGCTAGTTTATCTCAGGCACAGTATCAAACTTTGTGAGAATGTAAACTGTGCCTGCGTTTGGGAAACGCATTTGTTGATATTAAATGCAAGGGGAAATCCTGAAGGCCAAGGGAGATTTTGCAATTTGGCTTAAAGAGAAGATGATATCTAGAACAAACTCTTCCTCCTAACTTACGTGTTCATGTAGTTTCTTTTCTTTTTTGAACTTGGATTGGGTTTTTATTAAGAGAGAGATGACTGTAAAAAGAACTGACCACAATATTGGACATGTTGAGTTTGGGTCTAGGGAGTAGGAGGTCAGACAGTAGCTGATGTATGTGACCATCTACAAGGTCACTTTAAAATTGACTGACCAGTGGGATTTAGTTGTAGAGGAAAGTTGTGGTTATTGAGTTAAAGGTGATTGTTTAACTGAATTGTTTTTATTTATTTGGTCCATGTTTATAAACATGGTTAATATGCAACACTCAAGAGACAAACTGAACAAAGATTCATAGGCCTGTATGTAGTTGATACTTACATGTATTGCTTCACAAAATCAAAACCTGCTGCTATTTTTTCAAGCACTGCATAGTTCTTATTGAATTTTCTTCTTTCAATGCGCAAAGCTTTTAGCTATGTGTAGTATACTTACACGCTGCCAGTTTGAAGAGAAATAAATAACCTTTAGATGCAGGTTAGTTGACCATTGACTAACCATGGAGCTATCCATGGACTAACACAGCAAAAATCATTACTGCTTTAATTGACTTGCATTGCAAAACTAAAAGTATCACGGTACCATTCCTAAATAAACAAACAGGAGAGACAAAAAAAGAAAGAAGGGAATCTAGTCGTATTGTTTTCCTGCTAAGTTGCTTCCTGTGGAGGATCCGTGTATTTACAGCTGGTGTTACCACAGCTGTGGTGCGTGAAGTGTAGGAAATTATTCATTGACAATAAGCGTTGATAATTTCCTTTTCAAAACCGGCCAACAGTTACTGGATCCTGGAAATACTTCTTTGTTCTGAAAATAGAATTTCCTCACTCCTGGAACGGGGAAATTCTTTCATGAATGGACTGGGCACTGTAATTCGTAAGGGTTGTTGGGTGAGGAGTGTGTGTGCCGTTAAAGGGCTCATATACAAAACTGGTGACAATCTAGTTCTTATAATCACTGAATTATGTACTCCTGTTTTAATTATTGGAAATTTATTAAAGAGATTACTCAAGTGGAAATAATTTAAACAAACTATTTGTGTTATACTGATGGAGCTGATTTTTTGGTGAGGTATCTTTTCCATCAGTAATACATGAAGCAGGCCTAGATTTAACCCACGACACCCACAGCAATTGTCCTGGGCTTTTGCTGTGATGCCCTTTGCAAAGTTCCAAATACAATACATTTTCTTCAGAAGTTTCCCTTACCGATGGACAATTGTTGTGCGTGCCCCTTCAAGAGCGAAGTTCAAGGCCTTATGAAGGCTTTTAGATGGCAATGCTTCAAAATGTATTTGTATGAGCTATGGTTTGATGTACATTTAATGCAAATGTATTGTGTGGATACAGTGATCTTTAGTACCTATACATGTTAAGATGATTTATTTGTCTGTTTTTTTCTTCAAATGGGATTTTTTTGTATTGCAGTTGCAGGAGCGTCGTTTTTGCCTGAAGGTACTATTGAACTCTTGAAAGTAGTTTCATAAACTGACTAGTTTTTATATACATGTACAGCATCAAAATGCCTATAGAAGATACACTAGGTGACCGATCAGGGCACATAACAAGTTAACCACACCAAACACTTTCAGAAGATCAAGCTATGTGGGTATACCTCACTAATGTGGAAATTTAGGAGGGTTGGTTGGTAATTAAACCAGGGCTTTCCTCAAGAATTTTTTGCAAGAACTAGATATCCAGAAATTGTCAGAAACATAACTCATGTGCTACTATCCAAGTGTTCCTCGTGCATGCAGTGCAGTTGGTTGCCTTCCAATGGCCAGTAAAAACTGCCCTATGTGACTAGGCCGGAAGACACAATTTTATCTGAAGCAGGTTCTTGCATGTAGCATGCAATGCTTCAGAATTGTGTTTTATTTTTGACAGTCATGTTTATAAAGAGCTGTTCTGTCAAGCAACATGAGTACTTTTTGATGATTTTTGACAATTTGGTATTTATTTCCTGTGAACTGGTTTTATGGTCAGGCTGAAGTTTTGGTATCGGCCCAATAGACCTCTTGCGTTGGCCGCCAATCGATGGGGCCAAACAATGGAAACGTGTACAATTGGCACAGCTCCCAGCCAATGACAGGTCTTCCTTTGACCACATTGAGGGCGCTGTTTGGGCCTGTGACATCATGTGCAAGCTTTCTATTTGCTCAGTGAAGCTGTGAATGGGGGAGCGCCCGGGATACACACATGGACGCACTACCATACATTGTTAGTTAATCATGCACTACATGTACATAATGGAGATTGCTTTCACCAAACTAACCTGGCAGTACATGTAATTATTAATGAGCATCTTTATTACATTGTGTACACTGTACACAGTACTTGTAGGCGGCGACATGTGCATTATTAATAAGACTGGTTATTAGAATACTGACCGATGCAATAAGAAACTGTACATAATTATACAGGACAGGCACAAGAAGTACAGTGTAGATATATTAAAGGGAATATGGTAAATGCTTGCAAAATTTAGTTCAAAAAAGCTGGTAAAAAAGAAAAGATAAAAACAGTTTTTCTATTCGTTGTTTTGGCAGTATAATACAAACTGTTAATATGTAAGTTTTTAATTTCTTCTTTCTTAGTGCTCTAAATAACTACAAATAGTTATATGCTGGCAAACTTGGAGTCTAATAATATAAAGTACATGTAGCTTAGTACAAATTGAAACTCAAATTGTTAACATGTTATACATGTAGACCCCCTTGCAAATGCAACACACAGGTACCTTGTCTACCATTTTGTGCGGGTCAATCATAAAAAAGGTAAGGTGTGCGTTCCTTCCACCTGCTCGTGGCGCTGTACGGATGATGGCATTAAATTTGCAAATTTGACCCCCACCATACTGATTCAATTTGAGCTCTACGCATTGCCTGGCCATATATCGCGAGTTTGTACCCAAAGACAAACAAAAACAAAACACCAACCATTTTTTAGGTAAATAGCCGGTAGGGCTCAATGGATCATTTTATAAAGTCGATGATGCTATTTGTGAAGGGGTTCTGTTGTAATTCCACGCTGACAAAATCTTTGACTTCATTAAAGGGAGGGTATACCTTTGGTAATTACTCCTAAAATTAATAACAATAAAAACTTACTTGTTAAAGAGCACTGGAGAGCTGTTATAAAACATTGTTAGAAACGACACCCTTTGAAGAAACCTAGTTTTAGAGAAAGAGGTAATTTCCCCTCCCCCCCCCCCAAATTGAATCTGAGAAAGGCTGGCATCTTAAACCACACAATTCTATTCAACAAGGGTGGTTTTTCTTTCGTTATTTTCTTGCAACTTCGATGACCAATTGAGCGCCCAAATATTCACAGGTTTGTTGCTTTATGCATATGTTGGGATACACCAAGTGAGGATACTGGTCTTTGACAATTACCAAAAGTATACCCTGCCTTTAATGAACTTGTAATTTGACTGCTTTTTAATGAAGAGTGAGTCAATAGGAGGAAATGTTATGTCATTTCTTTGCGGTAAATGTATGGATCCACAGTCTGCATTCTGCAAACGCTTCTTCATGGTTCCTCATAGATACCAGTTGATTTTATTCCCCCGACGGTTTGGCCAGCGGCCCTGTTGGCCACGCCACATACAAGAGCACGCAGCGAATTAATAGTCTATTAGACAAATCTGAGAATTGAGGCATAGTTATACAGCGGTAGGATCCTATTGCATAAGCACATTAAACTGCTTGTTACGTTAGACTATTTTTGGCTGAAACACTTCATCTGTAGTTTTACATACATGTTGATGGCATAATGACAGAGTGCCCCTCCCCCAAACACCCCTTTCCCAAAACAACCCCCCTTTGTAACCATGTCCCAATTTCAAAAAGCCTGTAAGCACAAAAACTTGCTAAGCTCAGAAAACTATTGCTTAGCAAAATCAGGTTACCAGCCAAAATGGCAAACAACCCCCCTTTGTAACCAGGGCCAAATTTCGAAAAAGCCTGTGAGCACAACAAATTTGCTAAGCACAGAAAACTATTGCTTAGCAAAAATAGGTTACCAGCCATAATACCATACAGTTACAGTTGGTGCGACTGGTATCCCACTCATTTCTTGCTTTGCAAAGAAATTTGCTTAGCATAATTTTCCGCTTTAACAGCTTTGTGAAATTGGGCCCTGTGGCCTCACAATGGACCTACAGTAGGCAGTTGAAAAAAAACACACCAAACGAAACAAAACAAAATTCCCAGGCACATTGGTATTGAGTTAGTATCCTATGAATGATAAGATTTTAATTTTCTACTTTGTTTAGGAAGGCTGACTGAGTATGAATTCTCTCTACATTTGATTTTTAAATGACGGTATGGGGTAGACTTTTCACTGGGGACTTGACATGGAAACTGCATCATGTCCTAGCCATACTATATTTCAATCAAATTGAGGTGGGAAAATGACAAATGGTATCGCCCCGAGTACAGGAATATTTGTTCATTTATGCCATAAACATGTACTTGTAATGTAGCATTACATTAGTTAGAAGCTCTCCTCTGTATACATGGAATGTACTGTACGGCTGTATGCCTCTACACTGCAAATATTTTTGCCACCCTGTTTTTTTTTCTTCAAAAGGTGTAGTTATGGCTACCTACCCTAGCACTTGGCTAAAACTCCCAAGCACTGGGCTGTAAATTCATTCTTCATTGATGTCATTAGTTCATTATGTAGTTGCATTTTATGTGCAAGTTGTATACTTGCATACAAGATCTTAAATGTTTTTAGTTATACATCTTTTACATGATAGTGTTAGAATCACATAGTTTTTTAATTTCATTTTTATTTTGCTTTTTTGTAATAGTTCAACCGCCATTTTACTTTGCTTTTTCCACATTTGTATCTGCTTCACACTCTGCTTTTTCCCTCCTTGCTTGCTCTGTATTCTGCATGTACTATAGAAGACGCAACCGCTATGCCACAAGACCGAACCAACGGTGAAGAGGATGACGGTAGGCTGCTTGGTTCATTACGAGAAGCAAAGAGTTCACAAGGCATTGAAATGTGCTTGAGATCCCCAGCACCCCCCCTCCCCCCTCAACCCCACAGATTAGTTCAAAATCACCCAAAGCAACTATTCGCCCTTGCACACCCTTCCCTTTTTACATTACAGAGCCAATTCCCAGGAAATAAAAACTCCACGTAATTCCTGGGGAACTTTTAACCCAACCGCCAAACCCATGTTTGTTTCAAACCTGATGCAATTTTCCTGGGGGAAAATGAGCACCCAGTATGCTAAACCCGGTGGTAACTCGCTTAAAGGTATTTTACAGGACTGGTAAGGATAAAAAACATTATTGTTTAATTTTAGTCTGAAAGCTTACTGATTATGAAGTTCATACTAGAACCATTTTTTTCCCTGTGAAATATTTCCCTCTGAAATGAAGTCGTATTCAAGAAAACTATATCTGAAAACCTTTAAAAAAAAAACGCAACAGCTGATTTCGGTTGTTAAAACCAAAATTAAGGACAAAGTGTTTACATGCTGAAAAATGTGCATGGTTTTTCACTATTTTCTCCCGACTCGCACAACGGGTTAAGTCCAAATGTTCACAGGTTTGTTATTTCATGTATATGGTTGATCCCACAAAATCATGAACACTGTCTGCGACTATTTTGTCAGCTCCACCAATCCTGTATAATACCCTTAACCCTACTCCCAACTAGGGAGTTTGCTAGGGTTCGCGATTCAAGTGAGAAAAGGTGAACTAATTTTTCCCTGGAATTTCCTGGGAATCACTTGTAGTTTGAAAGGGCCTGATATGTACATGTATGTCCCAGCACAGATCTTCACTCAAACTGATATGAAGACAGTTGCAAGCTTTAAAGCACCTGAACACCCATGACTAGTGTGCACTTCATCTTTAGAATAGTTCTCTCTGTTTAGTTTGTTTGAAAATTAGCTGAGGCATACATCCAACTTTTGAAAACAACAATTTGGTCTTTGAATGCTTGACCTGACCGATGGGGAAAACTAGAAAATACTTTCCATTAAGGAAATGTATCCCTTTGGTTTGATAATCACCACCACCCTTCAGAATACAACATGTACACTCTCAGACAAATCAGAAACTTTCTCGCACAAAAAAATAGCCCCAAAATCCCCCCCCCCCACATACAAAAAACAACCCTGCTGTGACCTGCATTTTGGTTCTGACACACTGTTATGGTATACCTAGGGTAAGCTGCACTTGCCTGTATTATGCCAGCTTTGACTTGCATGGGCTGTGCCCCTGCCTCCCATGACCTTAGCCCAAAAGGCCAGAGGGGGGGCCTTGTTATTTTTGGTCATGGATTTGATCCTTAAAAAAAGAGACGGGCTGGGAATTGCATTTTTACTGCCTTGTGAACTCTGCTATTCTTGGGGAGCTTTAACAATTTGCGTGCTTTATTGAGTTCCTTTGCCCTTCTATTTGCCCGATTTTGATAGCTGGAATAAAAAACCCCGTTAATTAGCCATTAACAACCCTTGTGAACACAGCTGTAGCAAAACTGGAGTGTCGATTCGTACAGTAGTCTGCACTTTGTGTTTGCAGTGTAAAAAATGGAGAGTGAATGCCAGTGATGATGTGAAATATCTGTCAAGTGTACAGCACACTGTGTGAATTGAAATTGTCAGGGTTTTAACGAGGCAGCGCACTGGTCCTGTGGTACTTGGGGGTTTTTTTTGGTCTTTTTAAATACCCTTTTTCTCAATTTAAGCAGCAACAATTTAAAAACAAAAAATTGAGGAAGAGCATACATGTATGTGGTGCATTTTGACAGGTTTCTGCAAATTATACAAGTTTGACTAATAATGGGTGTGATTTGCACTGTAAAGAAATTATAAATTACGTGTTAGTTTGAAAGGGGTGACTAAACAATGATATGTTGGAAATATAGTGTGAAATACTGTTGCGCTTTGCACTTTTGATCCCGTTTCGAAATGGAATGGGAACAAACAAATTTATTCAATCTGAAAATTATAATTTAGGCATTAATGATTTAATGATTCTACAAGTTTTTAATTGCATGTTGCAAAGCTGTACAACAAATAATCACTCTAATTATCAAACCAAAATACCATTGCAACACACAACCTTAACATTGGTTATTGTGATTAGTAAAAGGAAATGTTGTACATAACACTGTACTCTTGGTTTTGAGTTTACTAAACTTTTTTAAATAACATATTATATATTATATGTTTTTTATCCATGCACTGATGTGTGTTAAGAGCACTTTTTATTCACTACTTTCTCAATTCCTGTAAAAAAAATTCACAGGTATAATACTCGGGTGAGATTCGAACCCATGACATTTGCCATTCTGGAGCAGATGTCTTACCACGAGACCATCGAGCTAGCCCGGTAGCTACAGACCGTTTGAATTCTATCTATACTTTAGCAGTGGGTACCGCAACGATTTTAATAGATGTTAAATTTGCATCGAGGATACAGGATTCGAACTGCCTCCAGCTTGCCGGCCAAGCTCGGTGGTCTACTAGTAAGACATCTGCTCAAGTATGGCAAAGGTCATGGGTTTGAATCCCAACTGAGTAAAATGCCAGTGGATTGTGTTCACATGACTCAGTGGGAAGTACCAAGTATACAGTGGTTAACGCACATCGGTGTATGGGTAAAACACAAATAATATTATTCTTTATTTCCCAATGCAAATTTAACTTGTATTAAAACCTGATAGATTTTTGTTTCCTTATTGCCTGGGACTGTACAGGGACGTCACCGCCGAAAATAATGGAACAGTCGGAAACATATTTGGTATACATACCAAAAGCACCAGTAGAGATCGTGTGTCGAGCAGTGGGAACTCCAGAGCCCGAGTAAGTATATTTAAAAAAGATAGAATTTAACAAAATATAAAAACAAATAATAAAAATAGACATCTATAAACCTACTCATTGTTGCATTAAAGGGAAAGTATACCTTTGGTTTCTGGAATCAGTCGATTGTTTTAATCCTATATATAAATGTAGATATACAATAAAAACTAACCTGTGAAAATATCATTTCAAAAGGTGGTCGCGTTTCTGAGATATCGCCGAAAATACGGAAGAATAATCTGTATTGAAATACACAATCTGAGAAACGTTTCTCAGATTCAAATTTTGGGGAATAAAAACTGATATGTTTTTCCATAACCACATTACTTCAAAGTGAAATGATTCTCAAAATGCTTTATACTATTGAAAGCTACTGTACTTCTAGCCAAGTAGGTTTTTATTGCCATTAATTTTAAGAGTGGTTACCAAACGTATACCTTCCCTTTATGGTTCATGTATATAAGACAATTATTTACCGGTACAGTATGGGAATTTTGCAAGTTGATGGTGATCTGTGATGTAGGGCATGCGGGGAACGATTTCGAACCGCAGTTTTGTGCACAATGATTGCTTATACTGAGTAGCAAATTGATGATTTTTGAGTAGCAAATGATGCATTCTGTGCTACGCTATACAAGGGAAATCATTCACTCGAATGGTATACAATGTACCAACGTCATATTTGGCTACTGTCTGCCACCCTCACTATTTTGAGATTCAAGTTACACGTAAAACTATGGTAAGCGTGTACACACAGCATTGCCTGAAATGTGCACAACCAAGATTATTGTTATGTTGACGTCAGGTGAATTGGGTCGATAAAACCCTTTCTCGTTGCAAACGGTATCATAACATTTTGCTGTGCTAATTTCAGAGCTTGGTATTGGAAGTGTGGCGACATAGAGGGACCAGTTTCGTCGGTCACGTTGTATCTGGACAAAATTTTTGTTCCAAATGCAGCACAACCCAATGTCTAGTCTGGCACACAATGTGTGCACATGCATTTTTGTTGAACAAAATCCCCCCCCCCAAAAAAAAAAACCAAAACAAAAAGGCTTCTAATCGCAAGTTGGCGCAACTCTCGCAAAACACACCTCTGCCAAATATCTACCACAATGTGTTGTTTGCACAATTACTGCTATGGGCAAGAGTTCTATGCATATACTCATTACTAAATTGATTACATTTGTGATGAAACATCGAAAACAAATTCGCCGTTCTGTATGTACACCCAAGTCTGTTGCTTCCGCAGTAAGCCCCACCCTCATTACACACATTTACCTGCAGTTTGGCTCCAACAATTATTGTCAGAAGCCCATAGAAAGTTCACTCAACCAGTGTCGCTTTTGATTTGAACATTTTTAAGTTTTGGTGTTATGATTTGCAACTTAGACCCAAGGTCTCATTAAGATTTGCATTTTTAAACAATGGATCAAGGGCTGGGGGTTAAATTATATAAACAAGAATGCTAGTTTTGTAGCCCAAAGTAGCCAGCATTTTCTTTGAGAGGGGCAAGGCTTTTTTTCATTTTGCAAAAGGCATTTCCATTGGAAGACTTTTGAAGGAGGCATCCAAGACCAGGGGTCGATTTCACAAAACTCTTCCTAACTTAGGACTAGTCCTAGGCAATGCTAAGAGATAGGACTGGTCTTAAGTTAAGAACAGTTCCGGTCCTAACTTAAGACTAGTCCTATCTCTTAGCAATGCCTAGGACTAGTCCTAAGTTAGGAAGAGTTTTGTGAAATCGACAGCAGAGCAACAGAGGCTATGGCCTCAGATGGCCTCAGTCCATATAGTTCAAGGCCTGGCCATTTTCCCATGAGGGTATGAAGGGGATCTTTATTGAGAAAATTACCCCTCTGTAATTTTCCTGTTTGTCCTGTTTGTGAAATACCTTTGTTTGAAACAGTGCAACCTGTTCAAGTATCCGTTTCCTGATGGCATGCACGTGCATAACTAGGCCCAATTTCATAGAGCTGCTTTTAAGCAGAAAATATTGCTTAACCATATTCTGCTTTGAAGAAATGAGCAGGATACCAGTCACAAATTGTACACGTGACATGGTATTTTGGCTGGTAACCTTAGTCTGGTAAGCATAATTTTGTTGTGCTTAGCTACTTTTTGTGCTTAAGCAACACTTTGAAATTGGTTCCTGTAGTGTGTTTCCATGCCTCCCTAACACTCCAAAGATTCCTCAAGGATAGCATCAATGTGTCCTACCAAAATGTTTTCTGCTTTTCCAAACAGATACCGATGGCAAAAAGATGGAGAAGATGTGGATATGGATAACTACCAGTTAAGAGGGGGTAACTTGTTTCTAGAGAAGCCAACTTTCAAAGAAGCAGGCGAATACAGATGCTTTGCTGAAAACCAGTATGGTGTTGCCATCAGCTCAAGGATTGAATTTGTTCGGGCATGTACGTATGTACTCGGTTTTAAACAAATTTTGTCATTGGAATCGATTATGGATATCTGCTATGGGATGATCCAGAAGGATTGGGGCCATAGTGGGTTTCTGCTTTGGGATGATCCAGAAGGACTGGGGCCGTAGTGGGTTTCTGAAGGGGCGCTACTCCCTTAACCCCCGGAAGGGGGCCCCTGGACCCCCAGGCACACCTCGCCTTCAGCTCGGGACAAGCCTACGGCTTGGTTGGGGTAATTAATAGTTAATCGCTACTTTCCAGGGTTTTTTAACGTAACCCATTCACATGCCTGCTAGAAGGATTCAGGCCAATAGCCATGGTAAGCAAAACCAGGAGGATTTAGAAGGATCCAGGTCCTTTATGCTTTTAATTCTCTACTTCTGAAAGATATAGGAAGATTGAGGCTATGTGTAAGCAAAAGGGCCTAGTCTGTTTTATATTTGAAGGAGATGGTGTTTTTTTTTAGTTTGGTCTTTTCATTCAAAGTCACCACAGATTGGCTCGATGATTCATTGGCTGTATAAATTTTAGTATCATACGTACAGTGTGCTAGGTTCAACAGATGTCTCAGACCTGTCTTAGGCCGGTTAGCATTGGGTACTGCAAACACTTCATTCAGTTCATTGTCAGAGGCATTAAGTTGAAAAGTGACTTATGAATGAAAACCAAGTCTGCAAACATACCAATGACATGTGTCTTAATCTTGGGCTGCTTTTGTTTTCCTACTGTAGGGTGTCGTGGCCGAGCGGACAAGAGCACCGAACTCAAGCTCTGGTATTTCTGTTCAGCAGAGTGTGGGTTCGAGTCCCGGTTGTGACACTTGTGTCCCTGAGCAAGACACTTAACTATAATTGCTTCTCTCCACCCAGGGGTAAATGGGTACCTGTGAGGGCAGAGATGGTTCTTAGCTTAGTAGCGCATATTTGTTGCACAGGCTGTATACTCCCCAGGGAGCTGAGAGGGTTTAAGGAATGAAATGTAAATGGCCCAGTGACCAGGGGTAATAATATTGGAAGCGCTTTGAGACGCCCTTCGGGAGTGAAAAGCGCTATATAAAAACTGATTATTATTATTATTAGTCTCTCTCTCTCTTCCACAGTCACGGATTCGTTTACAGACACCCCATCCATCCATACATTCACCAGGGGGGATGCAGCTACCATCCCTTGCAACAACCAGGAAAGCGTGCCAAAACCCTCCGTCTTCTGGACGGACGACTCAAATCCAGGTCAGAAGATCGTGCTGGACAACCGCGTCAGTGTGGACCCCGAGTACAACCTGCGCTTCTCCAACATCAAGCTGGAAGACATGAAGAACTATCAGTGCAACATCAAGAATGATTTGTTGCGTGTACAGCACCTTTCATCCATCAAGGAGGTGGTGGTGAAAGATGGTTGGTATCCATGTCTTCTTTCCAGTCCCCTTGATAAGACCCCAACCCCCACTCTCTGCCTTTATGTAAATGCAGATAGAAGGGGGGGGGAGGTATATTTCCAGAAATTAAAAAACAAGACAATTGAAAGACTGTCAGCGGGACACAAAAATAAAGAAGTGATGCTTCAAGATTTTGAACTTAATTTCTCTCATTTAAATAATTTCAAATTAACCGAATGCCCCTGTAACAATAATTTTCTTTGCTCAACCATTATATTATTTAAAATTTACACAGTCAGTTTCCCTTTTGGCTTATCACTTGATATTTGAAATATAAAGTCGCATCCCTTTAAGGTGATCCCTCTGTTGCCGCCTCCCAGATTGTATCATAAACTTGGGTGTGATCCCTGGCTACACGGCAGTGACAGGTTGTATGGCTTCTGACTGGCATCTCCGAACAAAGATACTGACTAAATAGGAACACCGCAACATTAAGGCTAGACAGCTCAGTTGGTGGAGCACCGACACGTTAATCTGGAGGTCTCATGTTCAAGTCCCGCTCGAGTCAATTTTTCTTTGTTTAGCCCAAAATTTATTAACATTTACAAAGTCAGTTTCTCTTGTTGTTTGTTAGTTGAAAAATAAAAAGCACCACTTTTTTCAAGAGTTATTTTGGGCCTATTTTTTCAATTGCTGGATTTTCCTTGATAATAAACCTTTCTATTGCAACTTCACAGCCTGAGTTTTTGCCAACCAAGATTGGAAAAGTATGGGAAGCCATAAATGCGAAGCAAAAGAAAAGATAGCCACAGTCTGTAACAATGTTACACAAATATTCCAAAATAGTGTTTAATTTGTTGGAAACAAAGCAACTAATCATGGGATGTATTTTTTTTTAATTGAAAGTTTGCAAAAATGTTGAATTTGGTAACGTCTGTTAACACGATTGAACAGGGTTTACCCTTCACTTTTTCAGTGACTGGCCAGCAGGACCAGTTAGGACCAACTAGCCAGCGGGACCACCTGGAGTATATTTTGACTGGTCCTCAGGTTTTTTAACTGGCGTTTGGCCAGCGGACCACTGTTAAGGGAGAATGCTGTTGAATGTTTTGCTAACATTCCGCCGTCCATGCCAACCAGCACGGTTTGTTTACCAGCATTATAGAAAGGTCTTAAGAAAAGATCCCTGGGTCAAGGAGGGTGAGGAACTCCCATGACTTCTAACAAGCTTTTTAAAAACTTTCATTTACAACTCGGAGTTCTCCCCGTGCACAAGCTAGCGTAATGGGCCGATACGCACGAATTGCGTGCCGATACGCGTAATTGTTTTAATACAGTAGTTTCACGAAAAAACATAAAGATTGCACAGTAGGGCTTTGAAAACCAAGAAGAACACCAAGTAGAAAACATTCCGAAGACCTTGTCGCGCGCTTCGGCCAAACATCCCACAATTTTGGCCCAGAATGCCCCACAGTTTTGTAAAAAACCTGGTGACAACCCTTCAGCTATATCTGAAATGTCTTCATCTTCAACGAAATGTTTTCTTGTTTGACAGTGGAAGTCGTTGTTGGCAGGCCAGCAACTCTTGTGTACACCCCACCATCAACAGTGGATGCCTTCCGCACGGAGGAACTCCGTATCAAGTGCATGGCTGAGGGATTGTGAGTACAAACTGGAAAACAAAAATATATATAAAAAAATGATCGAGTGTAATGATCACACATGATTAGTTTTATCCAAGTGTATTAGGCCTAACAAAAATAATGGTTTGTTTCTGGTAACATGCTATGAAAAATTTGGGACAATAGGTGGGAAAAAAACAATTTTTTTTTTTACTGGACCGGGATTTTATTTACAAGACCAGATTGATCTCTTCTGTTTTATGGGTGATGATACTCAGCAGGATTTAAAGATATTTGTGAGACTCAAACTCAACATTTGAACATCATTCTTTTGAGACAAAGATGTTGAATTGAAAAAAACCCAAGACCACTGGACTTATCCTGTCTTGAGTTTACTGGCCCGACACTGAAATCACTGGCCTCGGGCCGGTGGTCCAGTGCAAAATTCGAGCCCTGATAACAATGGTGATTTTCCTTTTGTTTACAGCCCTACTCCAGACATCACCTGGAGCAAGGAGGGTGAGGAGCTGCCAGCTGACCGCACAGATTATGAAAGCTATGGCCAGACCCTTGTCATCAAGGACATCACTGCCACCGATGCAGGAACCTACACGTGCACTGCCAGCAATGGGGGCGGAACTCCGACCACATTTTCCACCACAGTCGTCGTAAAGGGTAATCTGAAATGAGTAACCATTACACCCTGTCCCAATAGACCTGTATCAAGCTCGAAATAGAAATCAACTGTTAAACTTGCCCATTCCATTACAAGGATTTTGTTTGTTACTACATGTATACGCCATTCCTTTGGGATACCTACACAACTTCATTGAGACTCAGAATTATGAAACTTTCTGTAATGTTTTCAATAGAGACTTCTCTACGGCCAAAGAATTAAGGCTTTTAAAGGCACTGAACACGTTTGGAAATTGTCAAAGACCAGTGTTCTCACTTGGTGTATCCCAACATATGCATAAAATAACAAGCCTGTGGAAATTTGGGCTCAATTGGTCATCGAAGTGGCAAGAAAATGATGAAAGAAAAAACACCCTTGTTGTACAAATTTGTGTGCTTTCAGATAGGAATAAAAACTTCTTTCAAGAAGTTTTTATCATTTTAGTGAGAAATTACCTCTTTCTCAAAAACTACGTTACTTCAGAGGGAGTCGTTTCCTACAATGTTTTATACTATTAACAGCTCTCCGTTGCTTGTTACCAAGTAAGTTTCTATGCTAATATTTGTTTTGACTCATTACCAAACGTGTACGATACCGTTAACACTCAAAGAGAAAAAGAGAGTATGCAAGGATAAACAAATTGTTGGTTTTATTACAGCTTTCCCATACTGGGATAATAAGCCAGAGGATGTGAACGTGGTAATCAACGACTCTGGGGAATTGGAATGCCAAGTGGCTGGTGTCCCGCTGCCTTCAGTCACATGGCTGATCAACGGTGTACCTTCAGGCGAAGCAGGTATGTTGACCAGTGTATACTGGACTCAAATCAGACTTCCCACTTGATCTAAATCCATCAAGGAGTTCTAACCTAGAGAGTAATAACATGTACATCAGGTCCAGGCCATCACCATTGTGCCTGTTCCATACCATTGTCTGTCCGTCACTTTACATTTACAGTTTATGTTGACCCCGAACTTGCACTTTATTAGAAGCATGGTGGTCACAACTTTAGCCACTTCTTGTTCCATATTTAGTCGTCGTAGTCCTGAGAGCCATGACTGGCTCATTGTGACCCTTTTGATGATGGAGTTCCACCTCTGCCTGTCCAAAGTTGACTGGTAGGCTGAGGTTCAACATTTCCTTGAGCAATAATCCTCTCCAGATTATCTCCTTCTCTTCTTGAGACATGGACGAAATAATGTAGTTTGGTTTTGTTAATCCTTTGGCACACAGTTGTTGTGTCATCCCAAGTCAATTTTCTGACATAATCATTTGTTTTTCTGCTCCTTCCGTGAAATTCTCAACATTCTCCACCAGCTCTACATCTCGAAAGCATTAATTCCGTATTTAAATGTATAATATTAATTGTTATCCAACGAGCGCAAGTGGAACAGACAGAGGACAATGTTGTGCATCTGTGTCCCACATACCTACCACATTTCCGAAAGTGTGACTGCGCGCACTACTTTCATTCCACGTTCCACGCATGCAAGTGGGATAACTAATTTCTCTTCGAGCAAACTTGATGAGCAAGTAACGCGGAGTAAGAACAGCACAATACTCAGTGGAATTCTGCACTGTCAATTTTAAAGGGAGCCTTGTATATGAGTTAAACGTGTTCCACTGTGCATGTGACTTGCGCAGTCTGTTAGAAATGAACTTCTCTGAAGCCACTTTTACCATCTGTTAATTTTAAAGAAAAGATTATCATAGTCCTATAGGAACGTTCCATGGGTTGCTTGTAGTGTCATTGTATTTTAGCACCCAATAAGGAGAGATAGTTCCCTATGTTATGCTTCTTTTGGAAATAAGTTGTGACAAACTCTTTCAGATTATATGACCATGTTTTGTTGGTTTTTTTTTTCCTTCTTCTTTTAACCCTCCCCCACCCCCTTTTGCTCAGAACCAAATCCTCGTCGAACCATCAGTGAAGGAGCCGGTAGTGGGCGCGTTAGCATCATAGATGCTATTCCGGAAGACAGCGCCGTGTTTCAGTGTGTAGGGCAGAATGAGTATGGAGAGATATCTGCAAGTGGCTTTGTCAACGTACAGTGTAAGTCTCTATCCAGTTTGTTTATACTTTCCATTTCCCCCTTATTGATGATTGTGTGCTGGTCAAAGATTGGTTATAGATTATGGATGATTGATTAGGGTGCGTCGGAAAAGTTGGGTAGGTTCTAGCTGCAAAAAAGCGTTACCGTGGGCACACGCCCGCAATCCATTGGACTGCCAGAACGTTCCGCTTAACCGCATCATTGAGTCGGAGTACGGGAGCACTCCTACACGAGTGAATACGTGCGTTGGTATTTTGATCGTTCCATTGGAACGTTCCGGCGGTCCAACAGAACAGTCCATGAGCATGCAATGGAATACTTATCTGATCCAATCAGAATGTTCCTATCGTTCCGACTTTTGAGACGCTCCCCTATTAGTATATGCCGTTATGTAATAAGCAACTGATCAGTGTGTGCATTCACCTCAGTGACGCACCATTGATAGCGGCGCTTAGCGCTGTTGTTTGCGCTGTTAGGGTACATGTGTTTACATCAAGCACTGTTTTAGATGTGTTGGCGCCCTCTGTTGGTGAAGTCTGCATGTTATTGTTCTGGCACATGCCATCATTGTAAAGATAATTGAATCACAAGAGCTGAGAGTGTTGTTTTGTCTTGTCTGGGTTGGATGAGTTATTTGGTGCATCAAATACAGTGTCATGTCAGGGTTCTCCCCAGGTTTTTTCAAAACTGTGGGGCAATCTGGACCCAAATTTTTGGATGTTTGGCCGAAGCTCGCTGAATTGAAAGCCCTACTGTGCAATCAGGAGCATTCTATATGGTTTTCTCTTGATGTTTTCTTTTTGAAATTATTTGATTTTAATTTGTTTATTTTAAATTTTTAAAATTGTTTGTATCGGCCGAAATTTTTGCGAATCAGCACGCAAATTGGCATATCGGCAGAAGATCTGCCTCCTTGCGACATTTGTTTTCAAGACAAACCCTGGATAGTGTAACTTTTCAGCTTTTCAGTTATGGTAAAGCGTCTTGCTCAAGGACACAAGTGCCACCACTGGGACTCGAATCCGCACTCAGAAACACCAGAGCTTGAGTCCGGTGCTCTTATACGCTCGACACATCTCAATTAATGGATATATATTTTTTCCTGCAGCGATCCCAGCTGAGGTGAGCAAGGCACCACAGTCAAGTTTTGTCACTGTTGAAGGGAAAAGCATTACACTTGTGTGTGCCGGGCAGGGATCACCAAAACCAGTTGTCGCTTGGTTATTCAAAGCAGGAAAGGTAATATATGACTTTCACATCACACAATGTGTTTTCATGTAATGGGCTTCTCAGTGTAGACTTAGGTAAAGGAGGTTTATGAGGTAAAGTTTTATGTGGGGTTGAACGGGGCAAAATTGAATAGAGCGGGATTTGAGGCATGTTAATCCAGAGGTCATAGGTTCAAATCCCGCTCTAGTAAATTTTTCTTTGTTCAACTCAGTTTCTCTTGTGGTTTATTTTTTGAGGTAAAGTTTAATTAGCACAAAGAACAGCTTTTGTCCAATGAGCTGTCTCCTTTTGCCTCAGTGAGGGCGCTGTTTGATAGTTTGACGTCATATGCAAGGGGTCTATTTACCCAGTTAGTTTCCCCTTGTGGTTTATTATTTGAGGTAAAGTTTAATCAGCTGTCCATGGAGAAGTCAACAAAATTTTTTAGTGTACTTTTTAAAAATTTATTCAGCCTACTATATATATAAAATGTCTTGGGTGTGGATAGACACAAACTGAGACTTTATTTATTATTATCAAAAGTCGTGGTGTGAATATTCTGGCGAAGAAAAACAAAAAGTAGTACAAAAATATTTTACATGTAGAATTTGTTTCTTCTAATGGCGAGTCTGTGGGTTAAAGCCATTGCTGTTCAGTCATTCACACCAAAATGTCTTCTTTGCATTGACGTAATCGCCCAATTTTTCAAGTCTTGTATTCAATTATTCATTTCTTTATTTCAATTTCTTCATTTATTTATTCCCCTTCGCTTCATTCGTTTTTGTCACACAATCATTCCAATCAGTATAAATACATGTACATCTATTAACTTAACATAATGTATGTAAAAACTAGTTGTTTTTACCATTGTTTGTTGTTCACCATGTACTCTTCTCCTTTTTTTGTTCAATAGTTATCACTCTTATTCTTAATTGGTTATTAATTCACTTGTTTATTAAAGGCATCGTACACGTTTGGTAATTGTCAAAGACCAGTGTTCTCATTTGGTGTATCCCAACATATGCATAAAATAACAAGCCTGTGAAAATTTGGGCTCAATTGGCCATCGAAGTTGCAAGAAAATGATGAAAGAAAATACACCCTTGTTGTACAAATTTGTGTGCTTTCAGTTAGGAATAAAAACTTCTTGCAAGATGTTTTTATTATTTTGGTGAGAAATTACCCTTCTATCTCAAAAACTGCGTTACTTCAGAGGGAGTCGTTTCTCACAATGTTTTATACTATCAGTAGCTCTCTGTTGCTCGTTACCAAGTTAGTTTTTATGCTAATATATATTTTGAGTAATTACCAAGCGTGTACTGTGCCTTTAAAGGGACCAGTGTGCTGGATTTCACAAAGCGCTAAGATTCATCTTAAGATGAGTTTTCAGTCATTGCCAAAGTGATTTGTATTGGGACATCACACTTTGCTTAGCAATTAAGATTGATTCATGGTTTAGAGCAATCAGGGCCTGTATAAGCCTAGGCTTTTCCCTCTCCCCTCAATTTAACACCATTTGTATCTAATTCATGTATTGACAGATTTGTCTAGTTGTGATATATGGAAATATCCAAAACAAACCTGTTTTTTCGTTATGGTTGTGACAACAGCTGGAGACTGATGGGAAATACGACATAGTTGAAGATGGAAATACTGCAATTAAGATTGATATACGGTTAAGAGCAATCTTAGTGCTTTTTGAAATCGTCCCGAGGGCCTGTATAAGCCTTGGCTTTTCCCTCTCCCCTCAATTTGTCACCATTTGTATCTAATTCATGTATTGACAGATTTGTCTAGTTGTGATATATGGAAATAACCAAAACAAACCTTTTTTGTTTTGTTATGGTTGTGACAACAGCTGGAGGCTGGTGACAAATACGACATAACTGAAGATGGAAATACTGCCTTGACTGAAAGTACCTTGTTTGTAACGGGGGCAGAGGTGGAGGACAGTGGTGAATACACCTGTAGTGTCGGCAACGGCTTCGGCGAAGTGACAGCTCACTCTAGAGTCACAGTCAGAAGTAAGTGGTACCGGTGTCATACAAATTTGTTACCCTTAACATTTGTGATGAGCTAAGAACATATACGGGCATTGCTTGGCGACAGACAGCTCAGGATAGAGAGAAATGAAGAATTGTTGAAGAGGCTTTCCTCCTGCAGTGGGGGTAAAATAGACTAGAAAGAAAGAAGAACATTTATTTCTAGTATATTGTTGGTGTTTTTGTCCTGGTTCAGTGAGACGGGTCCAATGAACACTTCTCCTCAATGTCTTTTGCATTTCACAGGCGGCACTAAGATCATCATCGGCCCTCAGAAGAGTATCACAGTGGTGGAAGACGAAGACGCCGTCATCTCTTGTGAGATAACACATGACGCTGCTCTCCCGGTTGAGGTCACCTGGACCCGAGACATCGGAAGCGGCCCCGAGGTGTTGGACCTGAAAGTGAGTGGCAGTCGCTTCAAGCCTGAGCGGCCTGGCTCAGACAACTTGAAGGTGTTGGAGAGCAAAGTGGAGGATACTGGTCGTTACACCTGTAAGGCAGTTTCTGAGATGGACGAGGTGGAGGACTATGCGGACCTTGTTGTTCAAAGTAAGCAGACTGACTTCTCTACCTACAGTACTTTCATTACTTAGGTCATCCTTCCACTTGGGAAGGTTATGTTAACTTGAATACGCAGGGCTCAAAATTTACACTGGACCGCAGGCCCCGAGGCCAGTGATTTCAGCGGCGGGCCAGTTAACTATCGACCGTACAAGTCCGGCGGTCTTGTGTTTTTGAATAACAATACCTCTCTGTTATTTCTAATTTAAACTGAGAAATACAAGTATCTTTCAATTCTGTTGAGTATTGAAGTATTAACCATAAGACGAGAATGAGATAAATCTTCTCTTTGAGCTTGTTTCAATAAAAAATGGGAAACTGTGTAGATAATTTTTTTTCTCATTTTGATTCTGGTCTTGTGACAAATTTGTTGGTCCAGTAAAAGTTTTGAGCTACAAGCCCTGTGGTCATTGTGGATTTTGTCGAGCCCTGATACTACAAGGACTAATGCAAAAAAGCAATCGCATCAATTTTTAGTGGTTGAACAAGGGAATTTAACACCTCACACCAACTCTTTGTAATATTTTGGGGTTTTTGTTTTCTTTTGCTGCTTCCGTTCTGCAGCTCTTGCCGCAGCGCCGTCCAATGTTATTGTTTCTCAGCGGGCAGATGACTCCGATACCATGGCCGCACTGGCCTGGGACATTGGAGACAACGGCAACTCTCCAATCACTAATTACATCATCTCCTACGAGACAGAGTGGAGCGACCTCGGATGGCAAGAGATGAAAACAACCCCGGCCACCTCCACTAAGACTTCGCTGGACCTCTCTCCTTGGGTCACCTATCGCTTCCGGGTTGTGGCTGTTAATGCTATTGGTAACTCCGCGCCTAGTGCAGTGTCACAGGATTATGTAACCAGCCCCGCAAAATTGACCGAAGCCCCAGAAAATGTTGTTATGGAACCCACGGAACCAGGAAAGATGAAAGTCGAGTGGCCTGTAAGTGATAAGCCCTAATAGCTTTGTTTTTTAGCAATCTTGCGATATCAGTCACACTCTGAGATAGTGAGTTTACATGCGGCCTCACTGAAAATATTTGTAAAACAAAAATATCAAGCTAATAAACCACAAGGGAAATTGACTGGGTAAATTTTAAATTTACCCAGTTAGTTTCCCTTGTGATTTATTACTTGATATTTGAAATAAAAAGTCTCATTACATGGTTGTTGTTGTTGTTGATGTTACAGGAGGTGCACCCGTATGATCAAAACGGTCCCGGATTCAAGTATGTCGTCAGATGGAGAGAACCTGGAACAGAGGACTGGCAAGATGTAAAGATAGACGACTACCAGACCACTAGCTATGAGATCGACAGTGGGTCTAACTACAAGGAGCTGGAAGTTGAGGTCCTGTACAAGAATGATCTTGGCGATGGGCCGGCATCGGCTGAAACTGGCTTCACCGGGGAAGGCAGTACGTTTAATTTGCAAAATTTTGTTTTTTCCTGAACTAGAAATTATAGCTTTGTGCAAATTTAAAGGGAAAGTTTACCTTTTGTTTTTGGAACCACTCGATTGTTTTAATCCTCTATATAAATGTAGATATACAATAAAACTAACCTGTGAAAATTTCATTTCAAAAGGTGGTCGCGTTTTTTGAGATATCGGCGAAAATCCAGAGCAGTTATGTCCATGCAGGAAGAATAATCCGTATTTGGAATACACAATTTGAGAAACGTATCTGACAGTGATGTTTCTCAGATTCAAATTTTTGGGGGTAAAAACTGATATCTTTTTCCATAACCACTATACTTTGAAGTGAAATGATTCGCAAAGTGCTTTATACTATCGAAAGCTGCTGTACTTCTAACCAAGTAGGGTTTTATTGCCGTTAATTTCAAGAGTGATTACCAAATGTATATCTTCCCTTTAAAAGCTGAAATTCACAGGGCAACCATTCGGGGGCAGATGCCTAGTAGGCCTAGTAAAACTTTAATTCTGACATTCTGATTTGTATCAACTTTTGTTAGAAAGAAATGGGGCACATCTGAAAACTTGTTCAGCTGTTACCTTTATAACTCTCTAATTCATTTGGAAATTATGACACAAAACGTAAAATTTGTCCATATGACCAGTGTAGTATCTCACCTGCCAGGAAATGCTCTGGAATGTACAAGGTCGCTCTTTTTGTAAACAAAGGTTACTTTGTCTTTATCAGGGCCATTTTACCTAAGATCTTTGTTTTGCTCACCTGAGATATCCTCATTTTTTATTTTCTCTGGCACACAGCTCCGACTGCATCTCCTAAGAATGTTAAAGTTGCAGCTGAGGACACCCCTGGTGTGGTTGTGGTCACATGGGATGCGATTCCACCAGAATCTATCAACGGGAAACTCCAAGCTTTCTTGGTAAATACTCTTAATCCACTAATTCTGCTTCTATCCTTCTTATTTTTGGGACCATCGTTTCTGTGAACAAGTGAAGAAAAAAAAAACCCAACAACAACAATAAAAAAAAACTTACTTGGACACCCAATGGCCACCATATATCTACATGTACACAGAGCTGCCAACTCTCCCTGATTCTGCAGAAAGTTCCCATAAAATAAACCAATATGTCCATGCTCTTGATGAACAAATTTAAAGATCTCCCTGATTCTGGAAACTTTCTCCCTGTTATGTTGAATGTAATTCTAAATATCTTCCTGATTGTTGTGCAAAAAAACTCCCTGATTGCAAGATGCAAATGTTGGCAGCCCTTGCGGCCTTTCGATTATACTACAGTGATGCCGGGATATCAGGTCCGTTTCTGGGGAGGATAATTTTCAAAGCTTCATAACTCAAATCTTACCTGCAAGAAGCCACTAATTTCACCGGATTCACATTCCATGGCAGCATACACATGGGTTTTGGGCGTCATATCTTCCTTATAAATCCGTCAGGTAAGATTTGAGTTATGAAGCTTTGACAATTTTCCGCCACAGAAATGGACCCTGATATCTAGGTGTACAGCACAGAGGAAGAGTCCTGCATAATGTCTTGTATTATTGTTATTATTACATAGGGCTAGCAGTTCTGTATCTATAATACTTGAATAACACGTTTCTTTATAGGTTTACTCCTCAATGGTGGATGCTCAAGCCCAAGGTCAAGAGCCAACAGAATGCCCGCCTGACGCTGACTGCCGTGTGAACGGCCTCACACCCTTCCAGACATACTCGTTCCAAGTAGCCGTCAAGAATGGCCAAAAAGAAGGTCCCAAGTCAGATGCTGTCATCTTCAAGCTCCCAGAAGGACGTATGTTTCCTTTTAGCTTGTTTTTTTTTTCTTCACTAAGTAATCATTTTGAAGCGTCATGAAGCAAGCGCATAGCAAGGTGTTTAAGTTAAAAGTGGGGCGTCCATTTACAATTCGGTATAACAAATCTTGACAGCCGTCGCAAAGGTTGGACCCCTTCCAAAGAAAAACAAATTGGTCTTTGACAAATTGACAATATTAGCTCTATTGGTATGAATATTGTGTCCTGTGCAGGCGCCGTATACATCGTCACCCCGTTTTTTACGAAGAGCCACATACCTTAAAGTGACAAATTATTGATTAACAAACACTGCAGAAAGCCAATGCCCTGAAGTAATAATAATAATAATAATAGTTAGTTTTTATATAGCGCTTTTCACGCCCGAAGGGCGTCCCAAAGCGCTTCACATTATTACCCCTGGTCACTGGGCCTTAAATCATTCCTTAAACCATCTCAGCTCCCAGGGGAGTATACAGCCTTGTGCAACAAATGCGCTACTCGGCTAAAGTATTGCGGTAGGCTGTACATGCAGTACCATGCAAATGTATGACAAAAAACACTTTCGTGGGTTCGAATCCCACCCGAGTGATTTGCCTGTGAATTTTGTTTCACGGAACTCGGGAAAGTATTGAGTATACAGTGTTTAATACACATCGGTGTAAGGGTAAAAAACAATTATAAGAAACGTACAAAGGAGACCAGTTTGCGTCCATCACATCTGCAGCTTTTCTAATGGTTGTAATTGGTTGTAAAGTACCCGAAACCACCTAAAAAGTGTTCCAGCGTATGAATGGACATGCAGGTTTATACTGAAAAATAATTTCAAGTTAATTCATTTGTTGGTCCCCTTTATTTTGTTTCTTGTCATATCATTAAGGGTATGAAATACGTTAGCTCTAAGAAAACACATGCTTTTTGATCTACTTCTCTAGCACTGAGGAAACACTATTCCCAGAAGCTCCTTGAAATCTATAATTCCAGGGGTTACCAAATATTGAAATGCCAGCATTTCAACATGCCTTTTAAAATGCGGAGCCTAATTACAGACCTTTTTTGCGAGCCATGACTGTCACCCTTGCTCATAATGTCAATCAGTATGCCTCGTTGGTTGTCAAGATGCTGATGATTTGATCCTTTTTGACATTGTTACAGCATCTGGCCCTGTGCTTGACCTGAAGGTACGTGCCTTATCGGATCGTCTGTACGTCACATGGGGTGAACCAGCTCTACCGAACGGTGTCATAACTGGATACAACTTGAGCTATTCTGAAGGTAAGCATGCACTTTGTGTTCAGCAGATGGACCTAGTCCTCCAGCATGACAGCTTCTTATTCAGTTGGTGAACAGAATGATGACAACTTAACACAGTACTCACAGTACAAATAGTGGGGCACGTAGGGGAAATATTTGAGGGAATAGATCATGCAAGTCTCGCGTGTATTCAAACATTTGTGGGACCACTTTGGTCCCATGTACATTGCTTTTAATGTGTGAAGGAAACAAACTCAGGCACTTTAACGGGTCCCGATGTTCGAATACGTTGAGCGTGACAACTCACAGTTTTTCCTTTTTTGATCGATGAAAGTAAGATCTCTGTGTAGTATTTCTGAACATTTCTTTATAGTCTTTGACAAAAAACTCAATATTTAAACATACGGAGATGTTTTTCTACCGAAGAAGTACGTTTGCGAAACGAATCCTTTTTATGACTATACTAAATTTTTAAACCCATTTACTTTGTTACCCTAGTTGATGGGGATACATTGGTAGATACTGTAGAGAAAGTCATTAAGGACAGTGATGTGACCAGCTTCAAGATAATTGCAAAACCAGGCACTTCTTATCGGATCGAGATCTTTGCCGTCAATGGAGCAGAAGGAGAGGGTGCTAAGGAGGAGAAGGAAGTGACTACAAGACCTGATGGAGGTAAGCATGGATAAGATTGTAGCTGTTTTTTTCCTTTTCTGGTTAACACTCTCCAACTGTCTGACCATTCAATTAAAATCCACTTCCGCGTCTGCGTCCCATATCCAATTCGGCTTTGGGCCTCCGTTGATATGAGACGCAAAAGCACTATATTTTTTTTTGTATACCACTCGCGCGTGTGTGGTAACTAAAAATGTGGTGACTGCATCTACACGGTGCACAGTTAACCCTCCTGCTGTCTGATCATTCAATTTCAATACAATCGCATCATACCGGCATGTTTCTGGGGTCCGGTGAATATCTATATAAAAGTAATCCATTAATGTTCTATTCTCACAGTGCCATTTGAGCCCGTCTTCGGAGAGGGTCAGTTAACCCCTGGCCGTGAGGAGATCAATGTTACTTTCATTCAGACATCCTCAGGCCCTGCTGCCAACAGTTTCTACGTCCTTTACAAGGAAGCAAGTAAGTTTGTTTTGTATTTGTTAAAACAAAAACAAATTGTTTTTGAGGAATACCGGTGTGGCAGGAGATTCTGTCCCCCGGAGATTCTGTTCCCCCCATACGGCGAACTGATGTGTACAAACTTCTTCTGATAGCGCCCTCTTTTGAATCCTCCTCCTCAAGCCCATATTAATGTCCCATATGGGGGGACAGAATCTCCGGGGGACAGATTTTCCTAGGACACCGGACCTCCCTTCGGCATTTGTGCATGCTCAATCCATAACCATGTTCAAAAGTCATGCAGATGTTTACGGTTTCATCGTAGATTGTCATGATTTCTATTCAATCCACCTTAAGGTTATTTGGAATGCGTCTGGGTAGGCTTTGGTGTAGGGACCCCTTTTGATTTTTCTCTGGAGATGGCACACAGCATTTGCTGAGAGCCTTAGTGAGTAGTGAGTAGGAGCCCCTCTGCTGTAGTGCAACCGGATGCAACATTAGAAAAAATATGCACGGCCTGCTGAGTGCAACCACAACAACCACCCGCCTCATATTAGTTCTTTTTGTTCTCCGCTGAAGGAGTTAAATACCAATCAACTATATACTTATTATTTTGTTTATGCATCTGTTGCATCTTGTTGCATTAAGCATGGCTGGGGCATGGAAAAGGTAACACGGGGTATATATTTTGCGGAGTACAGTTATGTCTATGAGACATTTATATGAAAATGCAATCTGTTTTAACGGTAAACATTCCCCTGTTGAAGTCAGGGAGGGGTGGGGAAAACTAGTGCACCATTTATTTTAATACTGGTTTCTGGGACAATTCCAATGTGAAAATCAGTAATATGATTCCTGGTTTGATTGGCTGCATATTGCGCCACAGCACCTTGTAAACATTACATGGTGCTATGTAAAGGAAAAAAGGTCTCATACTTCAAAAATGTAGCGCCACATACCGTTAAGGAAAAATACTGAATGTTGGAGCGCCGTGAGCGTCACTGAGTGACGGATTTGAGCGCTATATAAGACGCCACTATTATTATTAGTCTTAATGCAAATGCTGTGCCTTATCTCCAAGAGAAGATTCAAAGAGGGTTTGGTATGTCTTAGTAGATCTTGGTCACTCTGCGAGCATCTTATAATTCCTTTATTTTCCATAAGAATCATTGGTAGGTCATGTCTGACTTAGGGGCTGTGGCTTGGTTGCCATGTCAACCTACTTTGAAGCATAGGCTGCCCATAGCAACACCCTTAGCAGCAGCTGCCAAATCGGACGCGGCCTTAGAGTTGTTTAAGAAAAAGGGACCAGAAGAGTTCAGGTTCTGGCCTCAGGTTGGTTGGATTTATTCAAGGGTAAGGAATAAGATGGCTATGCCGCTTATGGGACTTGCTTACCGCCCAAAACCAAAGTACTAGAGTTTAGGCTGTGTCAGAATTGGTGGCTGTGGCTATGGCTGTTGCTGTTGCTAAGGATGGTGCCTTGGGCATCCTATGCTTCAACACTTGTTCTTGTGACCACCAAGCCGTAGCGGTAGCCGCTAGTTAATTTGGACTTGGCCTAGCATTGACTGTGACGTCATCTTTTAGTTGTCCATATTTGTACCTGCCATTATTACTAGTGGTATGTGGCCTGTAAAGATTGGTGGCCAATGACGAGGTTGTTGAAATTAACGTCATTAAGCAAAAGGGAACATTAATCGGTTTACCAGCCAGAAACAGCTCCCTGCATCTATGCATAATGCTTGTTGAGATCACACTGATACTAAAGTACTACATCATGATATCCTGTTCTCATAATGATCTCTCATTGCTACTTAACGATTAAAAACCATAGGTTTAGAGTTTGTTATAGAAGGGATTTGGAATAATTTAACATTCATTTTGACACCTCAGATGTTTATTGTTGTGGTAATTTTGTTGTTGTTCTACGTTAATTAATTTATGCCTCACTTGATTTTGTTCCTATTACAACAGAACCTGACAACAGTACTGGTAAAACATTTTTCATCATGCAAGATTCTTGAATTTGCTCTTTCAGTGAATAGAAAGTACAACTTGTTTTCCCAATGAAAAGTTTAGAATTCAAAACGTCTCGGCTGTAAAAATGGTAACCATACCAGCCCTCTTGGTCGAACGAAGGGAATCTCTTGTTTTTGTTGCCGAGTTGTGAAATCCTCCCGCGGTGGTGATTTCACTGAGCTTTCCTCTGGCTGAATTTCTTGGACAGCAGAGGGCGCTTATGCCTCCTGCAAACAATGTTGTACCTTCCATTCAGATCACCAGCAATTTCTGGCATTTTTGGGGGTCTCCACTCATGAAGGGAAATACTTCTGTTTTGGAACTGATAATCTGAACAGTGAGATTGTGAACTGATTTCAGTTTGGATCTTATCATAAGGTGGGGATTGTTACAAACAAAGTCAGTGTTAATTTAAACATCACCGAATTTTATTTTGCTGAATGTTTACTTTTAAATGACTTTTATCCACTCTTTTCAAAGATTATGACAAGCAAAAGTGTCAGAAATTGCTGGTTAAAAACAATGAAAAAAAGAAGAAAAAGAAAACAAATGTGGGCTAACAAAATTTGTCAGTTCGCTTTCATACCCTATACTTGCCCTTATAACCATTTTGCTTTTCCTTTGTGCCTCAAACATTAACACATTTTATGCAGACTTCAGCTCAACGGACGCCAAATCAATCGTCTGTATGTTTTTGTTTTGGTTCCTACCCCACCCCCTACCCCCTACCCCCAATCCTCTGCCTCCACTGCTCTGTATCATTTTAAATCTCACTATCTTTTCCAATGCTATTTTTCTCCTGATAGTTGGAATGTTTATTTTGTGCATAATTTGAATCAGTGACTCTTGTTTTTACTGGCAAATGAAGGTAGTTTGCACAAGGTCCTGGAAAGGTTGAAGTTTGGATGCGAATACTTTAACTTTCTCACAATAGAAACAATAATAAGAGCATAATTTTGTGATTTTGCGTCATATGATGGTGAAACGTCCAACCTCCATTCTATGCTTTTGGTTTGGCCTGTAAAAAGACACAAGATATTTGACTTAAATAAGTTTTGCTTCGATTAAGAATGCTATCTGTGAGGAGAGAAAAATACACTGTATGTTTAACAGAAATTCATAGCTTGTTTAATTTGTGCATGAGTGACTCCACAATAACATAGGCCTTAAAAAGATAACTTGATTTATTTGTACCTACTAATATTAAATTATTGCTACACAGATAACTGCTTAATTGTGCATGGATCAAATTGTTTAACTGACCTTGAAAACTGGTTGACTTTAGTTGAAAAACAGTCATGTTTATCAACAGAAGAAAGTGTTTCTGGAATGGTTTGGAAAAGTTGTGCAACAAATGACCCGATTTGACGGGACATGAGTGCCATGCCATGTAAACCTGTTTTTGCACTCGATGTATTAACATCGGAAACAGATGTGGTTTGAATACTGCACGCAGCTCAAATATCATTCGATCTGGACACACTATGTGCCAAAACCATCTCCTGTTTCCCACTAACTGCATTATTTATGATGCGATAAGAGCGTCATCTTTTAAAGGGAATTTTCATACTTCCCGATGATCTAAAGGGGATTCCGTATATTATCATCGCAAAAACAAAAGATGTAAGATGGCATTTATGACATTTATTCTGAATCGGTTAACACACCCTTCCCAGAAAATGTATCCAAAAGGACACGGTAGAAAGTGGTCAAAAGACCTGTTGAAGTTTTGGGTGTTTATTTTGACAAACATTAAAGGCATCGTACACGCTTAATAATGACTCTGATAATTAATGGCAATAAAAACTTACTTGGTAAGAAGTACAGCAGCTTTGGATAGTATAATGCATTTTGAGAAACTTTTTACTTCGAAGTACTGTGGTTATGGAAAAAGATATCACTTTTTATCCCCCAAAACATTGGAATCTGAGAAGCGTTATGCGTAACGCTTCTCAGAGTGTGTATTCCAGTGGAGATTATTCTTCCTGCGTGGACATAACCGCTCCAGATTGTCAGCAATATCTCAAAAACGCTACCACCTTTTGAAATGAAATTTTCACAGGTTAGTTTTATGGTATATATCTACAACTATGTAGGTTTGAAACAAATAATAGGCTCCAATTACCAAACGTGTACGATGCCATTAAACCCCCAAAAAGCTGTTTCATAATTGCAGAGTTATGTTTATAAGGTTTGAAAAGATGAGCAGTATGTTCCTTTAAAGTGCGATGCTAATTGCTTGACAGTTGGCTCGGCATAATTATATGCAAATCAAGGAGAATCGACTGTTGCGATTTTTGCATAAAGCAATTTTGAAAACCTGGCACAGGTATTCAGTAACTGCTATGTATCAGTGTGTACACAGTTTGCAATAGTCGTTTAATTGTGTGCTAAAGTGGCTGATACATCAATACTGATCATGCCATATATGTCAATTTATTGGCCAATATTCTGCTGTTGGAACTCCCAGGTTTAATCATAAAGGCAAGTGTTTTGTCTAATTTTTTTTATATACAACTCTTTTCTCCAATCTCAAATGTATTTGTTTCAAATATCGCCAATTGCAACGCATCATGAATTTTGTCTAGAGTTAATGTATTCCTGTTCTTCTGTATTTCCACGAAGTCTGGTATGGTGGCGACGAAACGAGTAAAATGGGGGTGGGGGCATAAGGGGGTGCACCGTTTTGTTCTAGGGGTGGAGGGCACTTTCTGGCCAATTTAAACTAGTTTCCGTTTGCATTGTTCTTACACAAGCCACTTTTCAGTGCTGTAGTTAAGACGTTAGATAGTCTGACGTGGAGGTAAAAACAGATGCGTGTAAATAGGAAAAAACAGTTTTACAACCATTGAAATTACTACATACAAGTTTATAAATACTATTCTGGAAATTTGTAATTTCAAAAGTAGAGATTTCAAATGGGGGGGTACAGGTATAAATTGGGGGGGGGGCATGTCATCCACCCCTGCCCCCCCTTATTTATGACGGTGTACGGTGTACGGTGAACTATGTCATTTCTTACTGCTGTGTCAGTTATGGTGCTCGGCATTGCCATTAATTATTATATGGATTGTCTGTGTGCATTTCATGCACAGTGCAGGCGCTTGAAACTGCACGCTGCACTAGTTATTTGATCCCCATTATTTCGGACTAGTTACAGTTATGCGACATTGAATGCAGTGGGAAGGGAGGGCGTGGCCAGGATTGGAAGAGGAGGGTATACCTGACGATTCATTGAACGTTTACTGCGTGTACTAAAATACGCTGTGTACGTATGTGAGTGCGTGTATGAATCAGTCTTAGAATGCCTTTTTAGGAGGAAAAAACTTCTGTTTGTTTTATCCAAAGTATTAAATGGTGCACTAAAAGATATCAATATGAAAGACACAAGGCCCTTTAAAGGGTGTGTACAACATTGGTAATTGCCAAAGACCTGTATCCAAACTCGATGTGACCCAACGTATACATTAAATAACAAACCTGTGAAAGTTTAAGCTAAATCGGTCTTCGGAGTCATGAGAAAACAGTGAAAAACCCCCTTACGTGTTTTATCTTTTTTTCAAACATTGGAATTTATCCTGCAGGATAAATACTATTATTTTACTCATTTCGTAAAAACTATGGCATTTCAAGCAAAACTATTTCAAGGGAAGTTTTCTACCATGACCATCTTTATACCATGTAAGTTATGTGCAAATCTGTGAGCATTTATATTTTCATTTTTAACAATGTTGTACACACCCTTTAAAGGGTGTGTGCAACATTGGTAAGGTTGAAAATATAAATGCTCACAGATTTGCACATAACTTACATGGTATAAAGATGGTCATGGTGGAAAATTTCCCTCGAAATAGGTTTGCTTGAAATGCTATAGTTTTTAGGAAATTAGTAAAATAATTGGTCTTTATCACTGGTGATAAAATCCGATGTTTGAAAACAGTGAAAATATATAATGGTGTTTTTTTCTCATGACTCAAAAGACCGATTTTTATCGGGTCACATCAAGTGTGGATACTGGTCTTTGACAATTACCAATGTTTTACATTTGCTTTAAGAAAATACGTATAAGTTACGCTACCGATTAACACATGTAGTTACACGCCTTCCCTGGAATGTAATAACATTTAAGGATCATGTTGCATGGCCATAAATATGGTGTCATACACCACATTTTGAATGATGCAATGATTCTATTTCAATTCTGTCTTCTCCACTACACATTACTTACTACAACGCATCTTGTATAAATATGTCATAATATATTGTCGAAGCACCTTTCATTTCTTCATAATTCTTTTTTACATGATTTTGTTTCTATCGTAGTCTTGAAATGCTACCATTGAAACGATAGCTTAGGAAAAGACTAGCTTGACATCATGGATTGTGTCGTTCAAACAATTAATTCTTGTATGTTACCATCTCGGTTTTCATTTTGGAAACCGAGATGGGTACAATTTTTAGTATAAACATTTGAGAAAGTAGTGTGGACAAATCAACTTCTTAATCCAAAACATGTCTTTAAAACTGATGGATTTTCTTTCAAAAATATTTATGTCAGGAAAAAGGTTTCTTGTTTTTAGTGAAAATAAAGTTTGAAGTTTTGAAATGGCATCTCCAGTCTGGACAATTTTGAAACTTACACACCGGTATGGACAGTGTTTATCTTTAGAGAAAGAGACTAACCATATCAGTAGTAGCAGTTGTATAAACACTACCACTGATGTAAGTTATCTTGACACGCCAGTGTTTTGCATTCCATCATCAATAATATTTGAGACTTGTGCTGGTAGCAATGCAAAATGGAATGTCCAAGGAACATGCCAGTAGAAAAACAAAACCCAGCACTATTAAAGGACCATGCAGAATGTGAATCTCTTCACTTCAGTAGTAACGTTCCCAAGCAGCAGTAATAAACAAGCAACCACTGGGATCATTAACGCAGTGTTTATTTCTTGTATGCCCAGACGACGACGAAGCTGATTTTGAGAAGTCTAGCACCATTTACTTACTGGAAGGTTCTCTACTCGTCGTGAAGGGTCTGAAGAGAAACACAGAGTACGTTATGCAGATAGTGGCGGTCAATGATGACGGATCCACCAAGGGACCAAACCAGAGAGAAAAGACGCTAGGAGGAGGTAAGGAACAGAGTTTCTCTCCATCTAAGCCCATTTTCAAGGCATGGCTTGAAATACATGTCAGGGTTCAAAGTTTACACAGGACTGCAGGCCAATGATTTTTAGAGTCGGACCAGTAAACTCGTCACCGAACAAGTCCAGCAGTCTTTGTGTTTTTCAATCATGCCTTTTTCTTGATTTGTGCTTCAGGCTAGCAAGATGTTTGTTTAACTGGCTTCCATAAATTTTCACAAGCCTGCTAAAAGTATTTAAAATACTCTTTCCTGCTTTAACCACTCTGAACCCCCCCCCCCCCCCCATTTATTTTGATTATTGGCCCAATTTCACAGAGCTGCTTAAGCACAACAAGTAGCTAAGCACAAAACAATTTTGCTTACCAGAACAGGGTTACCAGCTTAAAAACCATGTCGCACATACAATCTGTGACTGGTATCCTGCTTATTTTTGCTTACCAGAAAATTGTAAAGCACTGTTGTCTGCTTAAGCAGCTCTTTGAAATTGGGCCCTAATCTTAAAAACAAAATTATGGTGTGGTAAACATTTTGACCTACAAGCCATCAGTCTTGTGGACTTTCCCCCCAAATTTGAGCCGTGCATTGTGCCCCATGGACTGCTGGCCTGGCCCAAGTCAATGTTAACATCAGGCCAGTAACCTTACAACTAAACACGTTTTGCAGTTTAGAGAGTTTTCCACAAATGAGCTACATGTACTATTGCCTAGGTTTTTTCAAGGATTAAGTGAATATGTCTAGCAACAAAGTTTGAAAAAGAAAGGCAAAAGGGGTTCGCGTCTTGTACAAGATGTCTGCTGTCAAAATACAGTTCTTGAGCTACAAGCCCTGTGGTCTAGTGGAATTTTTCCTTAAAGTTATGTCCAGTATGGATCTTGTAATTGGAGCATCTTGTATTTATAATCACCTTTGTCTTGTTTAGAGTTTGGGCAAAATTCCTGAGAGGATGGCATATATGCTGTTAGCATTTTGACATAAGCCTAGTTCGACTAAGTTTTCTCTTGTAAAAACCAACAATCAAGTGAGATCAGGAATGCTTATGTATTTGAAAACGTTTGAACTGGAGATGTTTGAAAACCAAAAAAGGATATGACTGATATTATTTGTTTTTTTTGCCCTTACACCGATGTGTATTAAAGCACTGTACAATCAGTACTTTCCCGAGTCCTGTGAAAAAAACAAAAACGCAGGCGTATAACTCAGGTGGGATTTGAACCCATGACCTTCGCTATTCTAAAGTAGATGTCATGCCACTGGACCACCGAGCTAGTGCGGTAGATAAAAGCAGTTCAAATCCTATGACTGATATTTTGAAATTGACTTTCCATTTTGACAACACAGAAGCCGCAGCAGCATCTCCTATCTATGTGAGAGGTTGGTTCATCGCTCTACTCATCATTATCGTAGCCTTGTTATGTATCCTCTTAGTGCTGTGCATCCTCAAGAGCCAGAGGGGTGGAAAGTACAATGGTAAGAAGATAATCCATGAACCAAATCTCATATATGCACCTTGATCTCTGTTGATAATCCCGTTAATATGTTTATCTCAGTATTGGTAATCCAATATTAATGTTTACTCTCATGATCCTTTTCGTGCGACCATATTGATTATTCCAAAATGAATCTTCACGCATAAATCGTTTTCTCACGTCCATACTGATATCCATACTCAAATCCTCTTCTCATCCCCATACTAATAATCCCAAATTAATCTCCTTACACTTAATCTTACCCTTATTTACAAACACTAGTAATCCAAACCTCTTCTCATCCCCATACTGATAATCCCAAATTAATCTCCTTACACTTAATCTTACCCTTATTTACATACAAGTAATCTAAAATTAATCTCCATATTACCAGAATCCTACTTTGTTATCTCCAAACAACCATCATCCTACTTCACATGGGCAATCTCTTTTATGGATAGACCTCTTGTTTTGTTTCAACATTGGCTACATTATGGAGACCGAGAACAAAACAGAAAAGGGAAAACAAAAGGTCTCCATAGGGGAATTCTAAAGACCGGGGTGCTCCACACGGAATTTGGTGTACAAGTCTATGGGAGGATGTTAAGTACAGGGACAGAGCAAAGAACAAAAGATGTCTCCACAGGGATGTAAAACATAGAATGTATGAACTTGATTGTTAAAGGGAGGGCATACTTTTAGTAATTACTCCAAAAATTAATGACCATAAAAACTAACTTGGTAAAGAGCACTGCAGCTGTTGATAATGTATAACATTTTGAGAAACGATTCCCTTCGAAGGAATGTGGTTTTAGAGAGAGGGATTCAAAAAAAGTTCAATCTGAGAAATGCTTCTGCATGAACTGTTTCTCAGATTGTGTATTACAATTACGAATTAGTCTTCCTGCGTGGACATAACCCCCTCCAGATTTTCGGCAATATCTCAAAAACGCTACCACCTTTTGAAATGATACTTTCTTTCACAGGTTAGTCTTATTGTATATTTTTACATTTATATAGGATTAAAACAATCAAACGGTTCCAAAAACCAAAGGTATACTTTGCCTTTAATGAGGTGTTTTATCTCTTGCTTCTAGTGTCTGATAAGGAGCAGCAGAGGAAAGGAGACATTGAGAGCACACCCCTCAAGGATGAGGGAGGCTTTGAGGAGTTTGATCCCAATAAGTAAGTCCACTCTTAAGATAATAACAGGATTCTAAGTTGAGCTGGGGATCAATTAAGACCAGGGCCCAATTTCATAGAGCTGCTTAAGCACAAAAAGTACCTAAGCACAACAAAATTATGCTTACCAGCCAAACTACCATGCCAGAAGTACAATTTATGACTGGTATCCTGCTCATTTCTGCTTAGCAGAAAATTGTCATGCGATATGTTATGCTTAAGCAGCTCTATGAAATTGGGCCCAGGGCCCAAGTTCATAAAACCGCTTTTAGGCACAGAAAGTAGCTGATCTCAAACAGTTTAAGGGTAACCAGCTAAAATACTACATCCCACATACCTTCTTTGACTGGTTTACTGCTTAGTTTAGCTTAGCAGACAATTGTTAAGCAACATATTCTGCTGAAGCGGCTGTATGAAATTGTGTGCTTAACCCTAGCAGTGCCTTGCATTAGATTTGTGTAATGCCATGCATATTTAGCTGTAAAGGTTTTTTTTTTGGGGGGGGGTGGGGGGAGCAAGTTCAAAGCTGACTTTCCAAACATTATCTTTGTAACACCTTGAAGTTTTGAAAATGTAATTTTTTTGTTACGTGGTGTTGTTGTAGCCAATACAAATTTTGCCGATTTCAGTGGCCCATGACGCTGGTGGAGTTAAAAACAGCCTTATAAATTTTTTTTTTGACAAGGGTATCTATTTATAAAACTGCTGAAAACCTAAAGCAAAGCCAGGCCAACTTTCTAAAGTTTCACAAAAAGTTTGCTGGGTGTGGTGGGTTAATTTATATTTGCACTGTTCATAAAAAAGTTTTGCTCTGCCTCTCCCTTCAATTAAATGCATTTTTTAAATGGTTTCATGGCAACCACTCAGGGACAATCCTGACGGGGAGCTCCCAAGAGGGTCACAGGGCAGTCTCCGCGACAGTGAACCGGGCAGCAGTGATACTGACAGCCTGAAGGAATATGCCGATGGGGAACTTGGCAAATTCAACGAGGAGGGCTCCTTCATCGGCCAGTATGGCGACAAGAAACAGCGGCCAGCTGACGACGGCGAGCAGGGAGGTGCCGCTTATTCAACGTTCGTTTGAGGCAGCCACACCCGCATCTAATGCTGTATAAGAATATCTCATTAAATATGGGCAAAAGGGTAGGGAGTAACCGCCCACTTCTTCTTCTGACCCACACCCTTTTTTTTAGACATTTTGAAGCGACTGGAATATGCTGTGCTGTGTGATGTGCAGAGAAATGTTTTCTCTTTGTGGAGACTTGCGAAACGATGGTTCTACAAGGTCACATCTCTGAAGTATTCCACTAGTTCCTTCCTTGTATTCTTTCGAGGTTAAACTATTTTGTGTATTAAAGGTTTCTTTGTTGATGTTCTTTTTTGAAACTCATTCGGCATCTTTATGCTTGTTAGCTTTAGATGATGGTGTAAATCATGAAGGGGTATCGAACCAACATTCCTAGAGAAACCAAATCTTTAACCCAAATTGTTTTGTTTTGGGGACTTGATTTACAAAAACCAATTAAAACCAACTCTTACGATTTCTTTCAAGTACCTGGTAATCCTTAAATGCAAAATACGACTGTCACTACCTGTTCAGGTGAGAGAGAGTTGTCCAAATTTTCTTTGGGTGTTTTTTTGTTGTTGACTTGATTTGATTTTTCAAAGTACTGAGGATGCAGTACTAAGTATGTAAATTAGGGAAATGATTTGTGTAAGTTTCACTCATTAATTAACACCAAGTCATTCTGTTGGTACGTGTATATCTAACAAACATATCAATTCCTGAACCTGTATTTTGTAAAACTAGACACATCTTCTTCTTTTTTAGTATTAATGTTAGCCGCTGTTCCAGCAAGCATTTATGATTATTTTGTATTGAAATATTAATCTTTTGAAAAAGCAGCATGTAAGTTTTTAGTTATTGTAAAACAAATTAAACAATAAAACAAAAAACATTAGAATAGAATAACTGATGCTCCCTTTGAACTTTACAAAATCCTCTGCTGAAGTTCTGAAAATTCTAAAGCAGCAACAATTCAGATAGCAGATGGATTTCTGTGTTGTCCATTTTGATGACTTTTGTCATTTTGCACTTTAAAAAGTGAGCACTGTAGTTGGGTAGGCTGTGCACCTTAGCAAAACACCTGTGTTGTTCAATGCATGAGGGGCTGTTTTCATTATCCGTACATGTAGTGCATAGAGGGTGGCAGATTTTCTTCTGTATTTTTATTTTATTTTATATTAATGAGGTATTACGATGTGGTTTATAACTTGATACGATGTTAAAGTCTTACATAAAGTCTCTTAGTGGTAAATAGAATCTCAGTAGAGTTTTCACATAGCACACTTTGTTTGTTCCTTTAGACTTGGAATGAAGCTGGCGCCCAACATAGTCTGGTACCATGTAGTAACCCCCAATGTCGCATTCCATGGTTTTCCCCACATGGGACATTTGACATTGAAATCTACTTCATGACAAAGGTGTTTAAAATGGTTTGCAAAATCACTTGGCAGTGCTTAAAAAAACCCAAACAAACCAAAAACAGGAAAACCTATGTTTGAAGACCTTTGACAGAAGTGTTGGTCCATGGTTCCTCTCCACACGTTGCTGTTTGGCCGAGCATGCTTAAAGAAAAATGCAGGAAGGGGGATTAAGAAATGTTAATGGTGCTTATGAACTAATAAAGCGCCTTGTAGATTGTATTACAGCAAGAAAAATATAAAAAGTGCAAACGTTGTAGTGTTCAACAAGTGTAGTACCCTGACTGCTATTCAACTGCCATCCAAGAGTAGTTTGTGTAAACTACAACGCAGGGTAAATAGCAACCAGGCACAATAGGCCTATAAACCTAATTAAAATAAGTAACATATTGATCTCCCGTCACTAACACCTGGAAGGGAAGCACCGACAAACAACGCTGATTGGCTCCTGAAAGCGACTGCTTTGAGCACACGCTTGTTAAAAGCTTTAGAGCGTGTAGTGTGCGCGTTGTCAAAATCATTATGCAAGTATTTTAACGCAATCTCACTTCAAATGCATCATGTTATACACAGTAACCCGAAAACTGCATACAGTTAAACGAAGAATGAGAGGGGACCATTTACTCTATGACTTTGATGCTTCTTTTGCAAGTCACTTTGCTTGAGCACGCGCATAGAGTGGGTTGACCACAGACCTATTTAAACTATGCCATGTATTTGCACATTTAAATTACACAATTCCAGGGGTTATTAGTGAGCAAGGTATGCTGGGGGAAAAAAAATTCGCGGTGAGATCAATCACCCCTGGGATCGAGGTTGGTATATAATAGTGATAAGCATGTACCAGTGCCTTGAGAAAGTAGGCATGTGGTCATCAGAAGCAAATTTAAGAAATGGCCTTGACAGAAATTAGTACTCTGTTGTTTCTCAGTTGCCACGGAAAGATTTTTCTGTGAGTTTTAAGAAGTTAGCTTTTGATAACAAAAGGAAGAGAAAAAAAAAGAGGATGAACTTGTGTAGCCTTTTGGCATAATTGAGTTACGTAACTAGTTTTGTTGTGCACTCTCATGAGTGTTCAGTATAATTGTGTAACTAACTTACAGTACCACACATACACAAGTAAAAATGTACATGTACTTTAGCTGTAGAATCCTGTATGATATTATGTACCGTTACGCTGTATATGACTTAGTGTAGCCTAGCTATGTCGTATTTTACTATGTGCATTCATCTGGTATTATGGAGCCAGAATTCGTGAGGATTAAAAACAAAAAAGCCACTGTTTAATGTACCTGTAATCTATATTGATAATAGTTGAACTCACTTGTAGGACCACTTTTAGCTTTAGAGACGTGTGTGCATAATATGCAGAGTTGTATGATATTCTAAAAGCCCCATTTGTTGGGTCTCTATTTACATAGGGACTAGTGGACAAATTGAAAGGTGTTTAAAAATACGATATGAGTTTGCGAGTTAAAATTTGCGATTATTTTTTGTTTTAAAGCGATTGAGAAGATGTGCTGTGTAGATTATAATTTTTTTTTTTTAAATATTGCTGGTCTCTGCACTTGCCAAGCTAGGTTGAGGCTTAAGTAGATGCAACGGTAATGGAAGATGGTTTTCTATTGTGCATATCCTTGTAGTGTAATAAATTAACAAGATTAGTTTTTACAAAGTTTTAAGTTAACCTGCAGACTTAGTTGCAGAAGAACGTATGTAAAATTATTTAAGGATTGAGATTCATTTTCAATCTGTCCCCTTCCCATGATGCAATTGGGCGGGCTATTTTTAGCCTCCCGTAATGGGAATGAAAGGATGTTGATTTTACGATGCTCTTGTATTATACTGTGATTTTTATTACGATTTTTAATTGATCTCTCTTTTGACATTCTATCTTTGTTTTATCCAGGTTCTCCTTCCTTTTTTATCCTTTTTTTAAAATTATTATTATTATTATTATTTTGGGGGGGGGGGCGAACTGATGTCTGTTTTCAATTTTTTATGTTATGCAGCTTTTGTCTTCAATCATATTCCTTGAATTTTGAATACTCCCAATTGCAGATATTGGCAAAATCACTTTAATGCATACAATCCAAGAAGCACAAAAACATTGCAGTCTGAGTGCCCCCATAAATAAGCATATGAATGAAAACGATTTGAGAGAAGTGTTAATTTTTTCTCTCAAATTAATTTCATTCTCTAGAAGCCGCCATGGAAACCAAACAAAAGGGTGCTACCAAACATCACAACCAAGTTACCTTGTTCTAATGATGAGACGAATGTAGGAAACCTATTACTATTTTAGACAAATTGTTTTATTTAAAAACAAAATATGAGGTGAGGCACTTATTCCACATCAAAACACTCTCCACTGAAATGAGACAAGATTGAACTGTTTGCTGAGTTGAAGTATACAGATTTCACCCTGGCCACAATATCTACACCAGCATCTCTGTATTTGTCAGGTTTTCTCATTAAGCAGATGCAAAGTAGCACTGTTTAAAGAAACACCATAAAGTTGCAGTATTTTTTTATCAATCCTCATTTTAAGACCATTAACCTTTTTTATGAAAATTTTGAATTATTAAAATTCCTTTCAAACGGATTCATCATTGCTATAGATAATGAAACTTGTGTGATATCTGCATTGTGATTTTGACAGAAATAAAAGAAAGTCGCTTGTGAAGCGATTTTGTTTTTGTCCGGATGATTTAATCATTTTAAAGAGGGTAGCAAAACGAAAACAAAATTTATCTGTAATGCTTGCTCCGATGCTTATTGATTATGTTTGAGCTGTAGATAGTGAATATGAACGCTGGTCTATGTAACTTGTACATTTTTAAAAGTGGCGTCGCTTAATTTGTTTAACTGATTGGAATGTAAAAGCTATAGGGGACTTAAAATCAAGCTTATATCAAAAAGTCCATGAGACTAATCATTTTTTTAAATCAAGTTTTCAAACCTGTACAAATAACTTACTTCAAAGCATGTAGAAAAAAATATTTGACTGGTTTTCTTTCGAATTAATATTTCTATCAAACGATAATGCTAATTATGCAGCTTTAATAAAAGGCTATTAAATACATTTTATTGTCACTTGTAGTTGTTGCAAATCCATTGTTAATCAGTACTGTCAAAAAGGCTTTTTATCTGGTGTTTAAATAAAATTAAAATGTTGTTTAAAACACAATCAGATCATTGTTTGTTTGTTTGTTTGTATACAAGTAATTTCATCTCTTCATGCATTAAATATGGAGTTTTCGCTTTTTTAAAATAAAAAAAAATTGGGGGTGGGGGCGGCTAAATCACTTGTGTGATTGTATACTTTCATCATGCCAACTACTAAAACCCAAAGCTGTTACACAAACAACCACAATCTATAATAAATAATTGTAAGTTTTCCAGAAAAGCATTTTCAACAACAATAAACAGGGTAGCCTATCTATATTATGATTCAGTTATAAAATATGCAATAATCTAATATTATCTAATCATTTATTGTTTTAAGTGCACCACATACAACAATCTCAGCACGCTGTACATTTGTAAAAAAACAACAGTACCAGCAAACAGTAAAAAATTACATTCTTGCTGAACAACTCAGCCGTTTTTCGCTATTGCCTTTTCTACGACTAGGCCTACTTCCAGTAGGCTACAATAAATTGTTTGATTATCATCAAGATGGCTGAAGGGACTGGAGGCGGACTTTATCCAGTTTTTAAGTTTCATGTTTGGATTTTTTTATTAAACCATTTTTACACACAGCTTATTCGGCATTTTTTAATTTTTTATTTCAAACGAATCAATAAATTGGCGTCTCCAACGTAGTCCGATGTTTCTTTCAAATGACGTTACAATGGTTTAATGTTAGTGTTGTTTGAAGCTTTGCAAGGTGTGGAAAAATAAGGAGCAACTATAACAAAATAGTAAACTTGCGGGTACAACTATGTGTAAAATCTCTTTGGAGGAGTGTTGGATCTGAAAAGAGCCGGTGTGGTCTCGACGTTTCGAACAGTATAGGCCTACTGTACACGTTCGATGATCCACGGTGCGGCACGCAGTGCTTCTCTCTCTAGACGGCTCACAAGTGAAAACACGCACGCGCAAGGGACTTGCTCACACATAAACGTACATGAAACCTAAAACAAAAATGTCTAGGCCTACCCATTGTAAAGGTTTACGTAACGTCATGATCACCTCCTTAAAACAGAGGAGTTTGCTGGATAAAATACACATGCGGAGGAATCTATTCCATTTAAGATATCGTATGCGGTTAGGATCATACAGTGATCAAACAGATCCGGCAAGTGTTAAACATAGTCAAAGTATAACGTTATTGCAGATATATTTAATACAGACTGGGCTGGAGGAGGATGATTCAAAAGAGGGCGCTATCAAAAGAAGTTTGTGCACAGTTTGCTGTATGGCAGGGGGACAGAATTTCCTGCCACACCGGCGTGCACCTGACCGGTAGGCTACACACGGGGCCTTTCGGCACGTACGGGGTACGGGTACTGTGCCTGGCTGGGCGAGCACGGGCATCCCCCAGGGGTGGGAGACAAACGCAAAGATGTCGGGCGTGCGTGGAGATTCGCGTGCCTCGGGTCGGGGGGGGGGGGCGGGGTAGAGGTGAGGCCCCCTCAGAACCCTCTCATAAGATCTGCTTTCTTAACACATTTGTTTTTCTTAAAGTTTTTTCTTGCAGTACCACAATCCTGTTGCCTACATCATCTCTTTCGAAAAAGACAAACAAAATTGGGTAGGCCTAAAGGCTCCCCGAAAAAACAAACAAGCAAACAAAAAATCGCGGACGGGGTGGGGGGGGGGCATTATGACCAGTTTTTTTTCTAAAGACCAGTGTTTTTATTATTATTTATTATTTGACTTATCATTAATACCCAATCTAACTGCATCAAATTACTCGGTATTCATGTACAGGATAATCTCAAATGGGACTCTCAGGTTGATGCTATGTGTAAATCTTTTCAACGAAAACTGTATTTCTTACGCCTACTTAAACGGTCCAATTTACCAATTATAGATCTCAAGCTAGTGTATGTGCGGCTACGCCCCTATGTTCCGACACCCCTATGTTCCGACACCCCTATGTTCCGACAACCCTGGTGTATTTTCCTATTCCTAACCCTATAACCCTAACCCTAACCCTAACCCTATGTAAATCATGAGGGGGTTGTCGGAACATAGGGGTGTCGGAATATGGGCTGTCGGAATATAGAGTAGTCACCGTATAATAATGTGCAGTATGTTAGGCCTTCGTTTGAGCGCTAATCACAAGTTTGGTTTGCTGGGTTAACTAAAAAACAACTGAAGTGTCTCGAAAGAATGCAACGCAAAGCTTTCCGTATTATTTTGACTCATACTTATTGCAGAGACCACTCTTATTCTGACATTTGCAATGAAATGAATATTCCTCAAATTTCAGAGAGACTCGAAAGCCTCCTCTTAGAGTTTGGAAAGTCCATTTTAAATTCCAGTAGTCTCCGGGAATGGCTTCCCCCAATAGGATCAACCACCTTAGAAATGCTGAGGCTCAGCTCACTGCTGTTAAATGTAGAACCAGCAGATATAACAACAGTTGTATCCCCAAATTGACTAGTCTGCTTAATCACAAATGTTAGTGTTTTTATCTGTGGTGTTCTGTTTTCTTAACAATTCTCTGGCTGGCCCAGTTTTTTTTTTAAATGGCTGTTTGTTTATAATGTCTAATTTTTGTTTTTTCGGTTTTTGTAGTGCCTTTTTTGTAATTTTTTTTATACCTGCTCCCTTGTGTAAAATGTGTATGTTTAACTTTAATGCTTTTTTTTCAAATGTTAATATATTTATAGTAATAATAATTGTATTTTTACTCTTTGTATATATGCATCCGCAATTCGGCTTTCTGGCCGCCATGTTTGCATTTTTAAACCAATAATAATAGTTTCCAGATGAGATGAGATGGCGCCCGTTTTTGTGATGGACGAGTAAGTAAGAAACTTTAAAAAGACCCCCAGAAGTAAAGTTTTAAAACCTTTGCTGCGAATCGAAGGGAAAGTGGCCAGGAATCGCCTCACATTGCACCACAGAGCATAACATTCCCGCGGCCCCAAGCGGTCCCAGACCCCACGCCATAAAAAATCTTACTTCGCGTTATGGGAGGAACAAATCCTGCATCCACTTCTAAGATAGGACTTACCAATGATTTGGAGCTTCCTATCGGCTTGTTTTCACTGCCTCTCAACAAAACACTTCAATATTATTATTGATTATTATCAAAAATAAAATGACTGATAATATTTTGAAACCAGCCCTCACGGTTTGCGCCCACACATCTGTAAACCCTGGATCCACCCCAATAGTCTTTCCGTTTGACAGTGTAGACTATGTTTTGTTGCTTATCGGTTTTACGTTTCCACCAACATCCAAAAATGTATTATGGTGACTGTTCGTTTGGTATTTCTTTAGTGCCCTTTTTCTACCCCCACCCCACCCATTGCAATGTTGCGCGAGACCATAGCGTAGAGTGCGCCGCCAAGCGTTGATGGTTTTAAAATATTGGGTGATACTATTTTTGCTAAATAGGGTGAATCTTGTTCAATTTGGATCAACAACAAATACAATACTATTGCATACAATAAAACAAAATTGAAGAGCTTTTAAGCTTAATGAAAAGTGACAAGAGCTCAGTTACATATAATGTTATACAGGGTACATATTTTTATAATCATTTTTTATATTAACTATCAGAAAAGGTAACCCTCATAATTAAATGATATGACCCTAGTCAACTGTGCATGCGGTTTTTTGCGATGACTGACTGAGCTGTATGTAGACGACAAATTGGATGTGTGTTATCAAGCAAACAACAAGCGGCCTATCCTATGCATGAAAGCTTGCGCTCAGTAGCCCTCCTCCTGCCGCCGGATCTCGGTTTTGTTAGCTGTGTTTCTTGGCTTCTCGCTGGAAACTCAAGTCAGAGGCTGACGTTAGGCATCTACGAAGGGTGGCAGAAATTGTAAGTAATTGTTTTCTTCGAGCTGTTTTCTGCACAAATGTTTCTTTAGCTAGGTCTACTGAGTGATAGTGATATTGTATTGATAACTAGCATTTTTGGCTAACTAACGTTAGGTGTTTTTGAAAAACAGAAGAAAACGTTTCTTTTGTACTGCCCGGGATGTGTTCTAAGATTCTAATCATGGTCATGGAGGAAAGGTTCTTTCTTACGACGTTACATTCTCATCCACGGATGGAGCCTTGCTCGATTGATGCTGATACTCTAGCATGGGACAAATGAGGCAAAAACAGTAGAACACAAGATTATAATAAGTTAGAAACAAATTACATGACTTATTATCATAGGGTGGTTGGATCAGACCTATAGAGAAAAAAAACCCTTGTTTGTTGGATCCTGGAATGGAGAAAGGGTTGGGTGGATCATGGATGCTGGTGTCTTTCTGTTTCTCTTGAAAACTACATTGTTGTTTTCCAGGGGCTAGGGTTCAACACTCTTCATGCAAAAAACATGGTTGGACTCTTGAGCATGAATGAAGGATTGAGGCATGAGGGTGACGCAGCCACAGTGAAACAGCGAAACAGCTGTTGTTTTTGTTAAAGTTTTTATTTTTATTTTTCAGACTTCCGGAAGTCATTGAAATAACGGACAACTCGTTCTAAAATCTAAGCGGCCTTTTGCATAGTTCCTAAAGAGCAATTGCAATGAAACTTTCAGGGATGAAAGGCATTGGTGCAATAATGATCCTAAAACAAGGATGTCATGATGACGTCATCACCTTTCACGTGACGTCATCTTAAAGGTTTCTATTTTAAATATTTGAAAATCTGTATCAAATCAGCCACAAGAGACCGTAGGTTTCTGTTTGAGGGATTGGGTAGGGATAAATTAGGTCTTCATTTTATTCAGTGTGCGTGACCTCACATGACCTCTACTTCCGGTCGAAACCGGAAGTGCCTTGTAATTCAAAAGTGCTAAATGTTATGAAAATGCTTTCAATGATGTTAGTGTCCGGCAAGGGGGTGCAGTTAAAAAAAAATACCGATGATGTCACGATACACAAGAGCGCCCTCTAGCGGCAGGTTCAAAACTGTTCAAAATGGACTTTTTGGAGATGTGTGTGGTGAAGTTTTGTGCAATCACTTCAAAATTTACACATACATGGATGTCGTCAGGCAGCCATCATATGTGTGAAGTTTCAGATCAAAGACGTCATCAGGGGTCACGTGACACGGCATTAAAGGTGCACTTTTTGAAGTTGTATATCCCCCAAAGTTTTAGTGCGATCATGTTGAAACTTGGTAGGTTGTTAGATATTCGTAAGTTCCTGTAAATTTGAAAATGACGTAATGATGACGTCATCACACAATTTGTTATGATTTTTTATTTTTTGCCCCTTTAAGTCAGAAATTGGAACATGCTTTAATCCAAATTCTTTTTTTTAAACGGGCTTGAAACATCATGACTGCTTCGAAAAACAAATTGACGTCATCATGACGTCATAATTTGTCAGGTTATATTACCTTAAAAGTATTTTGTACAGTTTTACAAGATATATATAGACAATGAATTCGATCTCACAAGGCATTTTGTACACACTACAAAAACTTTCCTAATCACTTGAGTAGTTTGAAAATATCATTAGCGAAACAGCTCTGCATTTGTTCACAAATGCAATAATGTCTAGTTTTGTTTGTTTGTTTGGGGGGGGGGGTGGGCAAGTGGGGGCAGAGCCATTTTTCCAGGATACTTTTGTAATGTATTGAACCATAACTTGTGCTGGGGGGGGGGGCAATGGTTCTGAGCGGGAGGCTCCCACCCCGCCCCCCTTTTGGCTTCACCAGACTTAAGACCATCTTATGCCTGGAATATGGAGAATGAGCGAATTCTGGAGGAATATTGTAATGTTAGGTTGTAAAAATAATTGCTGTTTAGACTTAAGCATCCTTCCATTTCAATTCAATTTCTGTGTGTTGCGGGAGGGAGGTTCTTCTTCTTTTTCCATCTTTTCTGTCTCTCTCTAATTAGTTTAACGGTCAATACAATACACCATCAACAGCATTGTCTGCACTTACTATGATAGTACATGTACCCTGCCTGCAAGGTATTAGCCAGGATTTGGTAAAAGGGTGTCCAAATTTGCTGGAAATTTAAAAACTTGGTGTCCAAATTGTTCACACACAATACATAAAACATGTAAATGACAAATAAAACAGGGTGTCCAAAAGACACCCAGACACCCCTCTGGCTAACACTATGCCTGCCTGCATAGTGCTCATGAAAAACAGACTGCAACCCAGACTACAATAACATATTCCAAATGGTAGTCCAGTGCAGACCAACTGCTGGCTGCATGCGATTCTCACTTTGCCACAAATTCAAGTCTAGGTGCCAACCAAAGAACCAAGTCAGTATTGTGGTCGGGTTCTGTTCGGATCACCGCAACAACTGCGATCGGTTAAACTGAAATGTATTGGTCAATTTATGATTTAATTGGCAAAAAAGAAAAGAAAAAAAGGAATGATTTTCCTGGGCGGGGATGCTTAGTGACTGTCTTTTTTTACATCACTCATAGCATTTTAAACAACCCAGTGCGATATATACACAAGACTACGTACCAGTCATCATGAAACTCTTTACCAGCTGGGGACACCTCTCTACTGACCTTGGTGGTGGAGGAAGCGCTACTCTAACATATTATTAACAAGTTATCAAACATTAATCTGGAATTTGGAGAGATTTTAATGCAAGAAAACGGCTACCTTCAGTTCAGGGTTTGTGCAGAGAGGAATAAACGATATGAGTGGATACAGGAAAGGGAGGGGGGGTAGTTTTCAGAGTCAGCACATGTAGATTGTAGTTTGTTGCTTGTATGTTACTTTCAAAATACTAGTTTGAAGATATTGTGTTTATAAAAAAGAGTTTAACAAATTTCTTTTTTCAAGCCCATTTCAAGACTTAATTGATTAAACCTTCCTAAACATTTTGGTTTAACATTCAGATCAATTTTAAACCTGAAATGTTGTTGATATACTTCAAATGCACACTGATTTTGTATTGCAAAGGAGGGAAGACAAAGTTACTCGCTTATTTCAGAGTCTGAAATAGTGCCTAAGTGAGTAACTTTCAGGCCTGATATTTTTCAGAGGCAAAGGAACTGCCTCCGTTGCACCTGGTCATTGCCTTGGTGCCCCTTGGAATGTTCCAAGTTATAACTTAACAATTTCCTCTTATACCAAGGATAAAACGTCTTGGTTTGGTGCCCTTGCCCTTTCAAAGACGAAGCATCAGGCCTGTACTTAATCTTTCATCGACATTCATTTCTCATTAAAACTTGTTGGTTTGAGGCAATTAATCACTCTGAGGTAGTCAGGTGGCTTACAAGTTGGTTTCCAAGACGATTCCTCATTAACTATACTAGATCTGTGGAAGCATTTTGTGCAGGGAATTCAATCACTTTTGATGTTTGATCGATTTTATGAAGTCATATCACACGGGTCACTTCTAATGTCAAGGGTCTCATCTTGCCAACCCGCCCTCTCCTCAGAAGTGGAAGACAGTGTTTGTATTGGGTTGGGTCCCGATCATAAAAATGTCAAACGTTGTACACATCTCAAATCTCTAGTACAGGCCTGTTCCATGGCTGTACCATACTGCTTAACTCATTAAAGTTTTATTGTAGTGTTGTTGTTTGTGTCTGAAATGTTGAAAGTGTGATTGCTAAAAGCTGAACTGATAAATACAGGTATCTATGATATAGGCCTATTCCCCATTAATCACAAAACTGGAAAACATCGTTAGTCTTTCTTCGAACTGTACTGAATTAAGCACATACATATAGCACTGTGTACCCTCACCTGATTTGAAAGTCTGTACGATAAAAGTTAAGTCCCCACATTACCACAGACCTCTATAAATTTGTATTCAAAGATAAGCAAGGAATTTATTTTGCAGCATGACCTTTGCTTACTTGTTTGAGTCACTTATCTGAAACTTATTCACATTTTTAGACAATCTCAGCTTGTCCTTGTCAATATGCAGCTTCTGTAATGAGAGATGGCGAGACACATGTTTGATAAAACAGAACTGGCTTGTATTTAATGTTAAATTGCATGCTGAAGGTGAGGGGACATCATTTGATTGGGATCTTGTGCTAGTGGCAAGGTGTTTATAGAGGGATTGAAGGCTTGCCTAGATTTGGAGAAAAGGAACATTGTCTGCCAAGCAAGGTGAGCACAGGCCCAGAGAGGCACAGGCCCAGAGAGGCACAGGCCCAGAGAGGGCCTCTTGGTAGGCTTTGTCCCACATCCATGCATGAAGGACTTCAATGTTCCAAAATAAAGACGCCTAACTTTTCCAGAGTTAATGTACCTTTATTACCTACACAGAACCATGTCCTATCCTTGATTTAAACAAGAATTGTTTCTTGAAGATCTACGGTAGGTAGGCCTATGCATTCTACCTGCATCATTCACCGTATTGCATTTATTAACTGATGACGTGCATTACTTGCACTTGCAGAGAGCAGGGTTCTCCCCATGCACAAGCTAGCGTATTGTGCTGATACGCAAGAATTGCGTGCCTCTACTCAATAATTTTGGCCGATATGCCCCAAAAACGGCTGATACGAAAAAAGAAATTAAAAAACATGAAAAGAAAACGAAATGAAATGCTCCAAATCGCACAGTAGGGCTTTGAAAACCAAGAAAAACACCAAGTAGAAAACATTCCGAGGACCTTGTTTCAATTCAGCGCGCTTCGGCCAAACATCACAAATTTTGGCCCAGAATGCCCCACAGTTTTGAAAAAACCAGGGGAGAATCCTGGAAAGGTTCCCTAAACAAACATGAATTCTTCTTAACTCTTAATGTAATAGTGTCATTGGAAATTTAGAGCTACAGTACTTTTGTTCGAGCAGTTACTAGGCTCCAAACGAGACGCCCATATGTTCATGCAGGCCTTTAAAGTTGTAGACTACATGTAGTACTAGGACCATAGAGAGGACTGGGACACACCCCTTAAAAATTGAAAAATATAATACTAAGTATTATTATTATTATTGTAATCCATTTAGTGTTACTCCAGTCATCTAATCTCAGTTTGTCGATACGGGTAAGTGATTTACTCAGCGATACATAAATTATGATACCCAACGGTACATTGAACATTAATATTTTCATGTGGAAATAATTGGATCTGTTGTATGATATGAGCAATATGTTACACATGGTGGGAAAGCTAATAAGTACACCATTAGGATATTAGAAGGTAGGTCAATGGAGAGAACTAGGCATACTGTACTTACAATGTAGTAGTCATGGTAGTCATTCAAGCGATAGCAATTCTTGGCAAAAATTCTGCAAAATTTGCAACGCCTGAAAATGAGGAGTTACATCTAGTGGAGTTGAGACACTATGTACATGTACAGTAATAATGAAATTCACTGAAAGGGGCCATATCGGCATGATCAAAGCAGGCCTGTAGTTGTACACTGAATTATGAACTGTCACCCAGTTACTGCATGTGAGCTCTCTCCCTCCATAGATATGATACGAAGGGACAGTGCGCGCGTTCAGTAACTGAGTGAAAGTTCATTTTCCATGTGCAGCCACAGGCATGTTTGATCATGATGACACGATCCGCCCCTTTAAAAGCCGAACAATAGATAAGTCGAGTAAATTGAGTGTTTGGTTTAAACAAAAACAATCGAGAAAAGTCTGTTTTTCTGCGTGATGGGGTATTTCCCCCCCCCCCCAAAAAAAAGGGGGAAGATTTTCAATGGTGTACATGTACATGTATGTACCCTGTGTACCCATTGTCAATTTTAAATGTTATTAATTGTTTTCAATTTTTGTTCACATTTTAATCTCCCAGTGTAAATGAGAAGAGAACTATTTATGTAGCTCTTGATGAACATGTGCTTGTACAATTATCTTGGGAGAAGTCACTCCCATAGACATCTGTCATTTTCAATAAAAACTATGAAATTTAGTGTTACGAGCTGAAATGGATCAATGTTTAAAGTAGATTACCGGTGTTGAATTACCTAAATTATAATTTGTTGGAAATGGAACACTGCATGGTGAATAAGAAGCATCTAGGTTCGCTGCAAAAAAGTTTGTATTGGCTGTTTCATGGTAAAACAAGTACATGTAGGCCCACTTGTAGTTTATGTATAAAAAACTTTTACAAACAAAAACCATTATTGCCTAAAGGCAAAAATAATTTTTGTTTGTAAAAGTTTTTTGTAGCAAACAATAAATTTATTTCATGTGTGTAACTGTGCATATGACCCACCCAGAGACTCGGAAAGGTACATGCACCAGGACTCTACATGCTTTGCACACAATACCCATGGGACAAGAATGTTTTAAGTTGCATAAATCCATGCTGCAATATTATCACATAATCTAATCAAGGAATTATGGGTCTGCCCAGGATCCACACAGGTGTCCTTCCATTTGGAGTAATCCATCTGTTCCAATGTATCCCACCCTATCATGTAGTAGATCAGTGGTTGGAATACAGTGTTGCCACTAATGAACAAAATCTTCATTAAAGGGCTCCTACCATCAGCGGTGGCTAGATGCCAGTTAAAACGCCCGAGGACCAGTCAAACTTTACTATAATTGTCCGGCTGGCTACATGTAGTTCAGTCTTGAAAAGCATCTCTATTTCATTTGAAATACGTGTGTATGGACTAGTGAAAAAGCTGGCGGACTAGTGAAATGACAAGCTACATGTAACTGGTCCTGCTGGCTAGTCACTGGAAACGCTTAATGCAAACCCTGACATGAACATTATGTTGGAATGACACCATGATGAACGTTTACTGTCATCAAGTCTTCTGGAAAGGGTGGTGTACACGTAGATCATCCTGTGCTGTAGGCCTACATACGTGTTACTGGATCATGTCGCTTGTAGTCAGACAGTTTCATACTATGTATGAATACACATACATGTAGTATGCTCACACTTGTAAAAACATTTTTGGAATAGAAAACAGCAATAACAAGTAGGCTATGTAAGGGCTCGAATTTAACACTGGACCGCAGGCCCGAACCCAGTGATTTTAGCGTCGGGCCAGGAAACTTAAGACTGTACAAGTCCGGCGTTTTTGAATAATAACACCTCGCTGCATTTTTTATTTAAACTGATAATAGATTTCAATTCCGTTTAGTATTGAAGTATTACCCATAAGAAAAATTAGCTTAATCTTCTCTTAGTGCTTGTTCCAAAAACAGCTCAAATGTGAGACTTTGTAGAAAGTGTTCGTCTCATTTTGATTCCGGTCTTGTAACAAATTCTCTGGTCCAGTAAAAGTTTTGAGCTACAAGTACAAGCCCTGCAGTCTTGTGGATTTCCCCTCCAAATTTGAGCCCTGTATACATGTATGAGTACACCCATACTATGTACGTGTGTGTGTGCTCACTTTAGTGTACAATGTACATGTATACATACACGCACACCCATGCGTGTGTGTGAAAAGGATGCCCTCTACATCTACATCTACATGTGTACATTGTGTACTCACATGAGTTTAAATTTATGTACAAGTACAGCTTGTTTACATTCGAATTCAATTCAAAGTAAAATCATGTTTTCAAAGTGAAATCTACATGTGCCCATGTACATGTAGGACAGAAGCATTTTGGCTTTTGAGGGAATAATTACAAAGGTCTTGTTCCAATTATCTCCATGTTCCAACAAGTGAGATTCTGAACATTCCATTCCTTTGAGAGATAATAGCCTTGTTTTCAATGTGATGGGTGGTAATTGCCAATTACATTGTTCCTTAACACCAAGGTCTTTGGCTGGACAATGTTGAACAAATAGTTTTAATCTTTTCTCTCTTTCAAATATTTAGATTGTATAATATACTCATAAAAGATGTACACTTACATGTAGTATTTGAGTAAGCGTTCTTTTAGCAAAGTAACAATGTTGAACAAGTGAATGAGCAATAATTTGTTTTAGTGCATCTATGTAACTAATACAAGTGGTGTATCTGGATGTACTTACACTATATAACAGTATATTTATACTCGTACACACAAGTGTCTAATTACCTGCTGTTTGGATAAAAAAAAACGCCTATGTACTTGCACCCATTATGATTCTGCTTTCAAAGTACAACTGTACAGTGTAATTAGCCAGCAATGCGGCCTGTCTGGTTGGCTTTACAGTGGTCTACAGTGTACTATTGGTGCGCATCACCGTGGTACATGTATGCATGTAATTGGATCTATCGGTAACATACAAGGACAGTATGTTCCATGGTGTGAAAGTTAATAAGATCAAATTGAGATTCTTTATTGGAACATGGGTGGGTCCGCCGACATTTTGTATCACTTTCCAGTTCAGCAGATTATGGGCAGATGTACACGTACAGATTTGCTGTATGTTCTCAAGGTTTTAGCCAGGATTTGGTGAAAGGGTGCTGTCCAAATTTGCTGGAAATTTAAAAACTGGGTGTCCAAATTGTTCACTTACAATTCATGTAAATGACAGATAAAACAGGGTGTCCAAATTTAAAACAGGGTGTCGGAAAGACACCCAGACACCCCCTCTGGCTAACACTATACAGTACACTGAGTAAAACCCTTAGTTGAAACATATAGAGAAAGGACAGAGAAGGAGTTACAACTAGAGCCCTTCGTTATCTGGCACAGGAGGTAGGCCTACCTCCATGGTTGAAATAACTCACAATTTTCAACAATTACTACATGTACGTACTTTATGACAAATTATAACAGAAATTTTGTGTGTAGGTCATTGGTGGTTTGAACTTTGATTAAAACAAAATTATTTATTTTCAATTGGTTATTGAATCTTGATGTAGGCCTATCATATTTGCATTGAACTGATGCAAAATAAGTTTCCTTTCACGTTGTTAACAATATTTCACTTTCAGTCCAGGAGTACAAAGCCTGTTTTGTGTAGGCCTACATACACATGTATTTGGCGGGGGGAGGGGGGAGGCGGGCGGTACATGTACATATGTAGCCTGTACACATAATACATATAACAACAGGCTGAATGGAGTTGGGTAATTGCAAAGTACAATTGTCAACTTGAAATGTCTGCACTGTGTAGACAATGGTAGAGAAAAAGCCCAGCATGCACACTCTTCGCTCACTCTTTTCACAACATGGGACTTTTTGTGAGCCTGCAAATATTTGTTTGGTCAATCAACAGTCAAATTAAAACAAAACCACTTGATTTACATGTAGGCCTACATGTACTGTATGTAGTCTGCTTGTTAACACTGCACTAAACACCACAGAGCAAGAGTAGGGTAAGTTACAATTTTCTCTCTAAAGTGGTTAATTACTGCATACTGTCAGACTGTAAGTCATCTGTATTTATGATGTCATCTTTAAATTTAACGCTGATGAAAAGAAAATTATATGACTCATTCACGAATTCATTCATGATACTTTGCAGTGGTACATGTACATGTACGTGGGCATGCATCAGTCCATGAGAGAATCATGGTTGTCTTCGTTTTGATGAGGCTAAAACAAGCCGTTGAAAATAATCCGCAGTGTTCATCGCAGGGATTCTTTTCAAGAATTATCATTCATCTATGATGCATGCGGTCAAATTCTATAATTATTCCTTGTAGAGCTGATGACCTACAAGGTGGCTGATTTGCATGATGACTTGCAAACGCCACGGGATGGCCTAGCTAATGTTATTGATTGATGACAACGAAAATATGCATGGCTTTCTCTTGGTCTGATAGGAAGGGTATGAGGGTAGTAATGATGATGAACATTCCATGTGGAATCCACATTCGCCTACAGTGAAGTAAATATGTACAATCCTGTGATAATCCTTACTACCTTGTAACATTTAACAACACATCTGTGGAAAAATAAAATTTCTTTAAATTTTAATTACGGATGACTTGTTGTGTAATTTCAAACCATAATGAACCCAATAAATGTCTGGTGTTAAGTTTCTTGTAATTTTCTAGAGCGCCCGGCCAGGACTTATAATACATCACGGCGGCAATTGCCTCCGTTGCCCCTGGTCATTGCCTTGTTACCCCTTGAGATGTTCCAAAAGAAATTTACAATTTCCTCATAGAGGTGCCCTTTGGGATTGCCTTGGTGCCCCTTAAAATACTTCCTAAGAAATTTACAATTCTCTCATTACCTCGTAGAGGTGCCCTTTACCAAGGAAAAAAACCCTTGGTGCCCTTTCCCCTTCAAAAACGAAGCATCAGGCCTCAGTGCCCCTGTACGTGTGTGTTCCTGTGTCTAACCAGATGGTCTATAAAGTAACATGATGGAAGGCAAACACCTGCAGTTGTTAAATATAAATAAATGCAATGTTCTGGATCTCTGTAATACACATATTTTTGGCAATCCAAAAGTACAGGGACTTGTTCTCAAACCCTTCTGGTCATGTTGGTGTGCCATTGCTTCGTTAGCTGACTTAGTTTATTTTCAGAGTTGGATATGTTTATTTTGTTGCCTCTGATTTATTTTGCTTGTGGTCTGAGGTTGGCATTGAGGTATTGATAATTGTACATTTTCTAATCTTGGCGTTAGTTATTTATGATAACACATTTTTCAGTCTGCCACAGCGGCAAAATATCTGATTACATACTTGAAATACAATGGCGCAGTACTGTCTGTACATGTATGTAGTTCTTACAGTAAGTAGAGAAAGTTGTGGGTTGATGTGAGAGATTTTGATGCTATTTAACACAGAATTTTGTTGTGTACTGATGTACCTACTACATGCACATTCATTGTACATGTATGTAGGATCGGATAACAGTATGTCAATCACCAGGGACCAATTTCGTAGGATATGAGAGTTGGGCCATGTCCGAAGTGGCGGCTATGGCTTCTGCTTGATTTCCAAGTCATGCATTGAAGTAAAGTATGTCCTTAGCAACAGTCATAGCCCTAGCTGTAGCCGCACATTCAGAAACAATGTTGTTTTCTTTTCACTCAGCAAACCTTGGTTTTGGATCAGTCACAAGTACACACTACTTGGCATTTTGGCTGGTAGTTTCTGGTACTCTGTTTTTTTTTGTCAGGCAACATTTACGTACACTGTACATGTAGTGTAAACAGTTGATGAAATTGGGCCAGAAAGATGTGAAGTGTGTACATAAACACCACTTCCAATTGAATCTTTTATTTAAGCCCCTTGTGTAGTTGCACGTACATACATGTAAGGCAATTTCCTGGGGAAAGTCCCAGGAGAATTTAGAGGACCTTTTAAGTACATTGCTAACCCTGGTAAACTCTATGGAAATTGCTTTATTCTGGGACCCTCTTGGGAAGAGTTCACTTCAGAGGGATATGAGATAGGCCCAGACAAATTGCAGCAATTGTGAAACGAATATGCGGTGGAAATTTAAATGAGTTAAAAATTCCCCAGCAATTTCTTTGATATAAGTTTTTCCTTTTCAGATTTAATTTTTCCCGGAAATCGGCTCTGTTTTGTGAAATCGGCTCCATGATAGTAACATGGTTTCAGTAACTGACATCAGGAGAAGATAATAGGACGTTTGTGTGTACCTAACTCGGTTAACAAACCCAGCCAGTCAGTAATACAGGAAGTTGTTCAATTACCACATGACATTGATATTTCATATCGATAATTCCGGTATTTGGACATGATTTGCCACCCACGGTGCCATCAATTACTGTTGATGCCATACTGTCCATGATGTGCATACGAAACTGTAATTGCTTTCTTATTGATTGTAAAAATGCAAAAAGTAGGAAACTTTTAATTTTTGTTTCAAGGCAATTGCAGTTAGTTTGTAAAACAAAGTTTTTCAGAAAAGTATGACTTCTTAGAATGGTCTGTGTGTACTTCCTTGTACAGCACCATGCTGCTTCTTTTGCTAATTACTCTCGAGTTTTTTACGTCTTAATTTGAGCCATCAATTTAATTTAATAATTTGATCTGCAAACGGCCCCACCGGGGCCACTTAATCTGTCATGAAAATATGCAGAGGAATGCATCGTCAAGCATTCTTGACATGACATGAGTCAGTGCACCTCAACCTAGCCGTTGGCAAATGAATTTACACTTGACATTAGTCCGCATTTTTACCGTAAAGGCCCGGTCCCACTGCAGCGATAACGAAAACTGTGCGTGTACATGCGTGATTGAGAATTATATTTACACAGTTTTACACATGTCGATTCACACAGGAGTACATGTGTATGTGTTAAAACAACCTAAAGGCATTCATGTTGGATATGCGGTCTTGGTGAACTTAAAGGCAGGGTATACTTTTGGTAATTGTCAAAGACCAGTATCCTCACTTGGTGTATCCCAACATTGTGCATAAAATAACCAACCTGTGAAAATTTGGGCTCAATCGATCATCTAAGTTAATCATCTAAATAATGAAAGAAAAAACACCCCTGTTGCATAGAATATGTGTGCTTTCAGATGCCTGAAAAAGGCTTCATGCCTGAAGCCTTTCTCAGATTCAAATTTGTTGATGAAAAATTACCTCTTTCTCTAAAGCTACATTACTTCAAAGGGGGTCGTTTCTAACAATGTTGAATAATAACAACAGCTTTTCAGTGCTCTTTACCAAGTAAGTTTTTACGGTCATTACTTTTTGGAGTAATTACCAAAGGTATACCCTCCCTTTAACACTAACTTTCATGAATGAATAGGTGGGCAACAGCAGTGTTTCTGCAAGGCAAGATACATATTTAAGATCCGTCTTTCCTAAAAAAACCACCAATTGACAATTCCAGCAGTGCATTCTACATGTACATGTAATGTGCATCCTTGAAATATAATAAATTTAAATCTGTAACAACTGCCCACAAAATTTGAACTGTAAAGTATGTGAAGAGGAGAATTTAGGAACCATTTTTTAAAATACGTTTGTTCTTTGTACACGGTATCATCGCCTCAGTGCAAAAAATGTTGTTACTCGATTGTGCAACAACGTCATTTCTTGCACGAAAATGCTCTGTGCAAAAACATTGTATCTGGTCGAGGGTATTTTAAGTGAGAAACGGTGTTTTGACACTTTTAAACTCACGTGTAGCGTGTAACTCACGTTTTTTTTGCGCTGACATGACGATTATGTATGTTAACGTGTCATGGAATGACATAGCATATTTGCGAGACTCAATGATGTCAAGTCTTGAAGCTAATGAATGCAGATCTACAAGTGAATGGATGTTGAGGAGACCCTCCCCCCAGTACTATTTATTATGTAAATTCTCATTAAGGCCTTTTGCTCATCACTGATGACTCATTCATGCAGTTGGATGAGCTGGAGACCCGTCTGTCAGTGGATTGAACGCACCACTTGACATTACTGGTGTCTCTCACCCACAGGTCTAAGCTCCATCTAGGCAAAACCATCCAGGCCATCCAATCTGTTTCCAATTCATCAGCACTTGGCGTCTGTTCCATGTGCAGACCGATTAACCAGAGTCGCTCAGTTGCAGAGTTGCAGTGAGCTTCAGTATCGTATTTCTGTAAACAGGGAGGAGGGGACGCTGGTGGGGGAGGGGGGACGCTGGTGGGGGAGGGGGGACGCTGGTGGGGAGGGAGGACACTGGTGGCGGAGGGGGGGGGAAGTGTTTCATTTACTGTCATGTACTGTACATATTGTACAATACTTGGTGGTTTTTCTGTCTTAGGGAATCAAATAGCACAGGTTGGGCATGCAACTCTCTACCTTGCAATACTATGTTAGTGATGCAAATTGGTGCTTTTTCATGAACAATACAGTACATGTACCAGACTTGTACAATGTACAGTAAATAAAACGGTGAACATCTGAAATCAACTGAACTGTTAATCTTCATACATGTACATTGTCATACGTGTGTACATTGAACACGCTGTTATTTATTGTACACAGTATGTTGAACATTCATGTACAAACATGACAGTTGTACACAGTAATATTGTTTACATTGCTTTGAATTCTGAATGGTTTTCACTTTTCAGCCAGTGATCCCTTGCAATGTTGTTCGGAACATAAAATGAAATAAACATAAACTGTATAAAACATTTCATTATACATGTAAAACACTTATGTGAATGTGCTGTATTCTAATACGGTACGGGCTTTGCATTTCAAAGCTATAATCTGCATTACTTGTGCAGTGTCAATGCGCTCGGAAGGGTTTTCAAGTTTCTTTTTGTTCCCTTTCCTATTAATTTTTAGTTTCACCTGTAGTGTTCACTGGAGTGGATATGCATTTTGTGTTGAGCATTTTTATGTATTATTCTACTGTCTTGAGGGATACACATGTAGTTTCATCGGCTGTACTAACATGTGTACTTAGTCATATGCATTTTACACAATTTAAAATATTTGCAAAATTAATTTGTGTAGTACATTAAAATGAACTGTACACTGCAAAATAGAAATTCACCAATCAGCTAAACAACTGTACATATGTTTTGCCACATCTACATTAGATGTAGAAATTATCATTATTTCAATGCATGAACATTATGTAGAAAACATTATAAACGTACATGTACCAAGGTATGTAAACATAATCTGTAAATGATTTAACAGACATCATCTGGGCTTTGTTAATACAATGTAACAGGAGCACTTGGAAAATGAAATTTGATCATTGGAGATGGAGGACTGTTTGCCAGCAGTGGCAGTAGTCTTGGTGCAAGACGTTCTCAGCGCAATTTTGCTGCCCGATTGGTTACTGTCATTACTGTATCTATGTAGCGATTCAGTTATTTCATGATACACCAATTGGGCAGCAAAATGTGCAACGGACGTCTTGCACCGAGACTACACAGTGGCTGTGGTCTCAGTGATGTCCTCCTGCCATTAATATCCGAAGACATGGTTTCCTTTGAAAGACATTCAGAAAACATGAGAAAATTCTCCATTGAAAAAATACTGAAATAATTCGTAATTAGGGGGTCACCAATTGGGCAGCAAAATGTGCAACGGACGTCTTGCACCGAGACTACACAGTGGCTGTGGTCTCAGTGATGACCTCCTGCCATTAATATCCGAAGACATGGTTTCCTTTGAAAGACATTCAGAAAACATGAGAAAATTCTCCATTAAAAAAATACTGAAATAATTCGTAATTAGGGGGTCATTATGAAAGTATGCACTAAATGACAGTCCAGACTTGGGGGGCGTGGTCAACCTATTAACACGTTCCAATCGAATGGATTTACCAAACATCGTTCCTTCTCCAGCAGACACAGTCTTATAATTATAAACACATGTCTTGTCACTCAGCTGCAGTGTGCTATTGAGTCTTGACTAACAGATCAGGGAGATTTATTTTTAAAAAGAAAATAGAAATTGGAATTGGGTGTAATTTACATGCAGATCATACATTAAAGCTGTGTGTCCCGATTTTTGCCAGAATAATATGTTGTAACCATTTTTTTCTTTGAATAATTTTTGACCAATGCTGTTGCAAAACAAAAATATACAAAAACCGTGCATATGCCCTGCCTGGACAATGCACAAATTATGTTAATGCGACATGCAATGTCTGTACGTATACAAACAGACATGACTGATGGACATATTATGAGATAATGTCAACAGTAAGTCATTTTTAAATATTTAATTAACTACCACTTATCGTTGACAGATTCTTTTCTTGCAATACCTTAAATGAAAGCTACTTGACTTAACTGAATCTATAAAAATAGTTATTTCAAATGTAGATCTAAATTTTTGGTCAAATCGGCTAAAAATCGGACGTAGCATCTTTCAAGATTACATGCATTATCAGGGCTCAAATTTTTGGGAAAAATCCACACGACCGCAGGGCTTGTAGCTCAAGATGTTTACTGGACCAGAATTATTGTTAAAAGACCAGAATCATAAGAGAAAAAAACTTCTTGTCACAGTTTAACATGTATTTAACTGTTTTAATTTGAACAAGCACAATGCCATGGAAGATTTATCTCATTTGTCTTTAACCCAAAAGGGCCCAAGTCCTTCAATATCCTCATTGCCAAAGTGCAGGATTGAGAAGGATTTGGGCTTTTAGGGATCTGCAACACAGGAGGATTTAGAAGGGTTTGGGCTACAATGAGTTTTTGTTTTAGCAGGACTTGGGCTATCGGGCTGTTTTTACATAGGAGGATTTAGAAGGTTTTAGGTCTTATGCAGCTTAGCCAAAATAGAATTCTGAAGGGCCCCAGCAGAGCACCTAAAGTACATGTAAATCACAAAGTTGACTCCCTAACTTCTGTCTCAAAGGGATTTAGAAGGATTTGGGCTAATATGTATATTAACAATAAGAAGAGGATATAGAAGGATCTGGGCACTTTAGGTTTATGACAACTTTAATCTGAAGGATGTAGAAGGATTTGGGCAGTATGTTTACTCAGTGGTCTAATCTGTTAGGGTTAATGAGGTTGAAGTCTACTTCATATCTCAATAGAGTTGAAAGGTATTTTATCAGACTCAAAGTCAACATTGGAACAGAATTTTATTTTTGTTTAATATATTACACGTTGAGGTATTATTATTCATTAATATAAAAACAATATATATAAAAATTAAAAACCTGACAGCTAGACTTAAACTTGTCTGGTCATAACTTTACTGGCCTGACACTTAAACTAATGACCTCGGGGCCTGGGGTCCAGTGTGAAATTTGAGCCCTGATTATGTGCATAACATGTAGCTTTGACAATTTCTCTTTATGTAGGCCTACATGTACACGTGGGGAGTTGTACACACGTGTACATGTTGTCTCATTATTACTTTCAGTATTTATGTAGCTGACCACGCCCAGCACAGCATATGCTATGCCTTGCCATTTTGGTTTAAGACTGGATACTTAAAGAAAGGTTTTAAAGAAAAGACTTTGCTTGTGTTGTGCAAACGTTTTGATGAAAGTGAATCATCGTGTTTTTATGGTACAAGGCATTAGTAAAGATTTACACTGAAAAGTGAGAGCGCATTTCAAAATTGGTTCACTACGGAGCATTTTCAACTGTAAATTTACATGTAATACCTTTCCCTAGGGCAATGTTTAACCCTTAAGAGACCATTCATTTCTGTATAATCATCCCAGACATTGCTAATGTTCATTTCTATAATCAAATTTTGTCAGTAAAAATGTCAACAGAAATAATATGAAACAGAAAATTTAGTTTTGTGTTTAGAAATTGGGATACTATGTTAACATACTGCATTGGAAAATTTCATATTCGGACATGACCTTTACTTTGACCTCTTTATGTGAATGGAGAACATGTAGGTCAAACCTTCAGGCCATTTGCGGCCGCTATGGGCATTTTGGTACAAGCCGCTTGTGGCCGCTTTTGTTTCTAAAGGGTTAATGCTCTGACCGGGATCAGCTAACTCCTCGTCTCCAGTTTGTGATGTATCAGTGGTTTAATGAAAGGAAACTTCGGGGGAAGTCTTCAATCTTAAAAGACCTCAACCCTGTAAACACAGGTTGTGCAACTCTATGGCTGGTAGGCTGTTACATGTAGCTTGGGATTCTTTATTAACCTTGATGTATGTATTTTGTGTGTCAGGGATCCGTCTTTCTGGTTGATTGTGTAGCAGATCATTGGTTCATTCTCGACCATTGGTATGAATTGCATTCAGAAAACTAGTTTGTAGCTAATGGATACTCTTTTTATTTGCAGTCATCAAGATGAAATTTAATGAATTGCTTTAGGTGCGCGAATAATTTACAATGTATTTGGTGAAAAATCAAAATAATTTGTGTGACATTTTGCTACGCTATATAAGGGAAATCATTCACTGTATTCATATAAAAAAACAAACTTGTACAATACATGATTTTGTATTCACATAAATTTGATTTCATGTATGCCCTGTTCATGTAGGTACAGTATTGTATGAGATGATAAAGTAAATCACTATCAGTCAGAATGTACAGTATGTAGAGTAGAAATACACATTATAAATGCTTCACATTTTTATCCTTGGAAGGATATTTGCATCTGTTTGCTTGTTGGCCTTCCTGATATACTTTGGTGTTTGTTTTTCTGTCTCCTTTAATTCTCTTCGAGTTTACATTTTATTTTATTTTATTTTATTACACTTCTTCACTGGCACATATTACACAGATAAAAGTAACAGGGAATAAGTAAGATTTGAAACTTTGCATGGTGGGAAAACGATATGGAAAGGTTTGCGGTGACACCATGTACATGTAATAATCTCTCTATATGAGTTGGGGGTGGTTCTGAAAAACAGGGAATAAATAGAATATGTACATATTTTTTAAATGTATTAAAAACAATAACAGACAGTAAACAAAGAATGTTAAACAAAATAACAAGTCGCCAGTGAGTGGCAAGATTGAACAGGTGACCAGCACCTCTATAGAGCCATCCTATCACAGTTAAAGGGGAGGGGAAAGGGTTGGGGGAAGGGAAAGAGGGAGGGGAGAAAAAAAGAAAAAAAGAAGAGAGAAAAAAAAAGGACCCTAACAAAAAAAGGACCCCTACATGTATAGGCCTACATTCTACATTGCATTATCTTGCCCATCTCAAATTAACTGGCAGATTTTTGACTTTGAATGATGAATCACATGATTTCATCATTTTCAAATCAGTCAATGTGTCATGGAATGGTTTTGTTTTATTATTGGCAATAAATTAATGGCAATCAAAACCTACTTGTTTAGAAGTACAGCAGCTTTCGATAGTATTTAAAACCATTTTGAGAAAAATATCACTTTTTTATTAATAAAAATTGAATCTGAGAAGCGTTTCTGTCAGTATTGTTTCTCAGATTGTGTATTCCAATCGCAGATTATTCTTCCTGCATGGAAAAAACCGCTCTGCAGATTGTCAGCAATATCTCAAAAACGCTACCACCTTTTGAAATGAAATTTTCATAGCTTAGTTTTATGGTGTATCTACAACAACTTTATAGGATTGAAACAAACAGTGGGTTCCAATTAACAAACGTATACAATCCCTATAAAATACCGGTACCAGTACACATACTGTGGCTTTCCTATGATATGTACAACAACGAATTACAAAGAATGAGTAACGGGCAGAAATTGTGTACGATTTTTTGCCTCTATCATTTTTCCAGTAGGATGGCATCACAGATGTGAAAGTGAAAAGGGAATAGAGAGGTTAAATAGATCAAGAGAAAGATAGGGAAGGGAAAAAGGGAACTTACACTGCGGAAGAAAAAAGAAATCCAAGAGAAATAAGTCATACAGTTTCAGTGTTTTTCGTGTGGTTGTGGGTCCATCAAGCAGATGATTTGGAGGACTTATTTTGTTACGCAAGCATGAATGGCCCACATCTCTTGTGGATTCTGCAGGTTACGTTAGTGGAATAAGTGTGATTCATGCAACACTGTGTGTTGTAGATTGTAGTTGTTCATGCACAAAGTGAATCACCATGCAGTGAAATCACAATTTTAAGGCAATTTTCCTAGGAAGATACATGTAGGGTTAGGTTTCATTGGGCAGGTGATGAAAGATGGGTGCAATCAGGATGGGTGAAGAGCGCCTGTTTTAATTAATAAACTTGCATAAGTTATAGCTGTAATTAGTAAAGGCCTATACAAATAATACAAAAGCTTCAATGGATACTATCAGGGATAAAGAATATTATTTGGTTTTACCCATACATCTTCATCGATGTGAGTAAAGCACTGTATGCTCTTCAGTACTTTCCCAATTCCTGTGAAAAAAATTCAATAAAAAGTAAAAAGCTGTTTGAATACCCAGCAGCCATATTGTTTTTTAATCTAAATGTACACTGTAGCCTTACTAGTACATTCTAGCTTGTACTTCTCTATTAAAACATACTTATCTTGAATAAATCACTATCATCATGTCTTCTTGTGATTATAGTGAAGATGTCTTCATCGTAAGTTTTTAATTTCAAGAGGTTTTTTTCACTATTTTCTCCTGACTCACACAACGGACTAAGACCAAATTTTCATAGGTTTGTTATTTCATTGATCACACAAGACAAGAACACTATCTATGACTATTTTGTCAGCTCTACCAATCCTGTATAATACTTACATGTATATGATATCGAACTGATGTTTGAATCATGTATAAATATAGGCCTATTACAGTTGTTTCAAATTTCTCAAAATGAAATGGGAAAAACCTGAAAACAGCAAACAAATATGAACACATGAAGTCTTGTGATTTTAACTGCATGATATTGCTAACAGGCACATGGACATGATGCAAGCTTAGAATCCTGCATGAAGCTTGCTTTGGAAGCCCCTTTTGTCACTTGTCTGTCACCAACCTGCTCTTGCTCATATTAGAAGGACACCAAATAAGGCTTGGGAGGCAAGGGAGGCCCAATCCTACGCAACTGTCCAGGCAGTTGCGTTCACAGTAATGTGCATCAGGTACAATTTATAATGTAAGACTGAGGATAGATTTGGAAAGACCCGAAGATTCCTGCAGTGTGCAATATATTTATCTTGTTGGAGGCACGGTTTTCTAGAAGAAAAAACAAAATACATTTTTTACATCTTCATAGGGTAAGTGTCCTTCCCTCTCTGAGTATTGTCTGAACTTTTTTTTATCCATGAGCTTAAATCTATTTGTTGTGTTAAACACTTTTCAAAAGGTATGTTTTTTGACATAATCACTTTTTCTTGTCTTAAAAGTATCTTGAGGGTTGGTTGATCCCTCTCTGGAATTTGTCTGAGTTTTAATTTTTGAGTTGACATGTACCCAATTTAAAAAAAATGAAAACCTTGTTTCAATCCAGATTAAGACGGGACTATAAAAAGAGTGAGGAAAATTTATGAGGCATGAGGAAAATGATTAATTCAGGACATGCTATGGACCATTACATGTATTATACCATCTGTCAAGGTTTTTGGGGGTAATGCACACTATTCATAAACTAATGTTCATGCAACGTTGTGAACGCTCTCTCAGCCTGTCTCTCCCAAGGTCTGTCACAGTCTGAGCCTACAAACCAAGCTAAAAAAAAGGAGCCTTTTTCAGGTCTGTCTCTGGTGTTAGTGCCCATGCTATTTAGTACCCAAAATGCATGCTTAATGACATAAGCCCTGTTCGCATTGGACTTAATTTGGGTAAACTAACCGAGCAAATGGGTAACTTAACCATTTTAAGTCCAATGCGAACAGCCCAGGAAGTTTCCCTCCCAGGTAACTTACCCGACCTGAATGGGTAGTTTAACCGACCCACGACTGCCCGTTAAATTGACCAGGTCAGTTTAACCGAGCGGAAAAGTCCAATGCGAACGCGATCTGGGTAAAAGTCGTCCCGGTAAAAAGCCACATCCGGTCCCCCGACCCGCCCGCCGCGTCACGTGATCGTGAGGTGACACGTACACAGGTCCTCGTGCCATGATAACCAAACCAAAACAGTGCGACGCTTGTTCTTTTCTACCTGTGTGTTTTCACCATATTTTGCTCGTGAATTATTGTAAATTTAAGTCCCGTAGAAACGCACATGTAATTTGCATGGACGGAAGCTCCATTGCACTCTCTGTGTCATGCATCCAGTCAAAGGTCACTGCGTAGCGCTCTCTTGTGTCTGCCTAGGTAAGTCGGTTAGTTTCACCGGTCGTGTCAGTTAGTTTACTCACGTCGTTAATCCAAGTGCGGACGCCGGTAAGTTTTACCTTTTGGAATGTTAACCACGGTCTCGGTAAAACATTAATCCAATGTGAACACGGCTATAGGCATGAAATGGTGTGAACAATGAATAGGCCTACTGCTTGAACTACAATCATCCAATCAAATTACAAGGATCTACTTGGGTGTTATATAATACATGTACATGTACATGTCTCTTGTATCCTTGGAACCTTGGAACATTTGACTAAATTCTTGGGTTTGGATTTACTCCTTACTCATACTAGAAAAGATCTGAGAGTTTGTTTGTATATAAGGACATATAGTTTTAAAACTCATTGAGAAAGGAAAACTGCAGCAATAATTTTGCTCTCAACATCTGCTTCTGTAGTATAGGATACAGCTTGGGACTCAATACATGTAGCTCTGGCTGGTCTGGGTCCATGCACCTCTGCAAATGGCCCTGGATGGACAATTGTTGAGGATGTGTTGTCTGGGTTTGTCCTTCAGTTCAGTTGAGAACAAGTTTTGAAATATGACACATGTTTTTTTATCAGGGTTTTGTGTCTGTCATGGAAGATAGGCCCCTTCATGTACTGTACGAGTGTACACAAAGTAAAAATCTGAGCTCTTGGCATTGAAAGACATAACACTTTACTGTACAAACAAATTGTGTTGTTGTTGGGGGATGTATATCATGTTAGTTTGCCAGTGGTTGGGGGAGGGGAGGGGGGGCTTGAATTGCGTAATCAATTTCTTTTGGCAAGGCTAAACTCTGCTGGTGCTGAGACTGCTTGATGTGTCTGGCATGTGTGGCACTTTCAGTTTAATAATACTTTGATAAATTTGAAAGTCTCAGTCAGTACTTTACAAATTTTGGGTGAACAAAGAAAATTGACTGCATTGTATAACGGGATTCGGACCTATGACTTTCATATGTACATGCACGTACATTTTTGTTTTGTACATGTACATGCCCGTGATCTAATAAGTGAGCTTTAATTTATGATAAAAACTTTCTTAGTGGATGACAGGTTTCCAATGGAGTTTGTAGTTTAAACCTGGGCTCGGTTTCACAAACACCAAGATTCATCTTAAGATGAGTGTTGTCAATATTGCCGTAGTGATTTGTTTTGTGACATCACACGTTGCATATATAGCAGTTATGATTGATAAACAATCTAAGATCAATCATTGCTCTTTGTGAAATGGTGCCCTGGTAATAATAATAATAATAATAATATGACGTTCTTATAGAGCGCATTTCAGTTCTGGGAGAACTCTCAATGCGCTTTACATACATGTACAATACATAATAACAAACAAAATATATATAATTTACAAATTTACTTAACATTAACAATTTGAAATCACAGAGTCACTCTCTTGATGTCGCTAATTATCAAATAATGATCAGATAAATTTATCTCGTTTGTACTCTTAACTCGGCAAAAATTGCCACACCCCCTGTCGATAATGAATTTCCAGGTCTTCATCCTAGCACCTTCTTTTCGGCCGAGGAAACACACTGAACTCTCATTAAATTCATAAGTGTCAGCATACATATGTATATTAGGCCTGTACATTGTGATTGTGAATGTGAGCATGCTCTCATGTAACAAGCCAGTTCCCTATCCATTGTGCTTTAGAGCCCCCCCATGAAAATTAATTAAAAGCTTACTGCATGCAGTCATTGGGAAACAGGTGTGACTTAAATCACAGGCTTGGCCTCAGTGTAATTAAACATTAGCTTCATGAGTGTTGGTTGTGTGGCAGAAATTCAAAAGCTAATAATGAGAAGTAGGGATGAAGTCAAACAACATTTCAACAGACGTACGTTTACCTCACTGCTTCAAATAATATCATTTGACTTCCAGGTTATCTTTGTAATGTGGGATCCTTATTTTTGTTGACTTAAGCACTGGACACGATTGGTAATTGTCAAAGACTGGTATTCTCACTTGGTGTATCCCAACAAATGCATAAAATAACAAACCTGTGAAAATTTGGGCTCAATTGGTCATAAAAGTTGCAAGAAAATAATGAAAGAAAAAATACCCTTTTAGCCGAATTTGTGTGCTTTCACATGCCTGAAAAAGGCTTCAGGCCTGAAGTCTTTTTCAGATTCAAATATTTTACTGAGAAATTACCTACCTCAAAACCTACGTTACTTCAGAGGGAGTCGTTTCTCACCATGTTATAACTAACATTCTAGATATTAGGTCTTTGGAAGTGAATGTTGCACCTGAAACAGTAATTTTTCTGCTTGATTTAAAGGTATCAAGGAATGGTAGAACTGAAAAAATAGTCGCAGAAAGTGTTCATGTTTTGTGTGATAAATCATAGACATGAATTAACAAACCTGTGAAAATATTTGGCATAGTTCCTTGTGTGAGTCAGGAGAAAATAGTAAAAAACCATGCACAATTATCTTGCAATTTTTTAAAAAGGTTTTCAGATACAGTTTTCTTGAATATGACTTCATTTCAGAGGGAAATATTTCACAGGAAAAATGGTTCTAGTGTAGTAAGAACTTCATAATCAGTATGACTAAATTTAAACAGCAATGTTTTTTATCCTTACCAATCCTGTATAATACCTTTAACACTGATTACCATCCCCTTATTGTCGGCAAGAAGAGATGGGGGAAAAAAAGGGGCAGTGATCAACACAACGGTTATAATTACTTGACAGTTTCTTGATTGCCCGGCTCAAACCACAGATCATCTCAAAGAAACCGAGCTCAGTCCAAAACATGTTCACGTTCTCCGTAGATAGCCTGAGGTTTCTGGCACACACTCACTGATATGATTAAGAATGTCTACTTGTGAACATTTATATGGTCCAAGTGGCACAAGGGTATAGACCCACTGTCTGCAATACTTATCATAATTTAGAGACTTGCTGATTAATATTAGGGAGATGGGGGGGGGGGGGGTAGGGATCAAATGAGCTTTTCAAGCTGTTTATATTGTTTAGTCAATTCTCAAGTTGGAAATCATTTGGTGCTGAAACCCAATCGCTTTTCAGTACACAAAAACCTGATCACTGCGCAGTGTAGAATTACATTTTAATAAATGCTCTGAAAAGCGTTCTATTCATGTCATGCCAAGACATTGCAGAGAAGAAAGTCATGCTTATATAATTCATGGATTGTGAATAAGGAGACACTGGAAGGAAATATTTGAGCCATTTCCAGTAGAAAGATTACATACTTAACCGCATGAACATCTCTGTGTAGAACTGTGCCTTATTTACAATGCACTTCAAATTTGATTATGGAATATGTGTTGAATTCGATCAAATATTCCATAATCAAAGGCTGTTGGTTTGGAGCTAGGGCCCAATTTGATGGGTCTGCTTACTGTGGAATTCTGCGCTTACAGCCCATGGTATGTGCTTTCCATGGGTCCGTAAGCACAGAATTCCACAGTAAGCAGAGCCATGAAATTTGACCCAGATTGATCACCGTTTCAATCTAAGTCAACCACTTCTGTTAGAAACAGGAATGAATTACATGTACTTTAATTAATAAATGTGTAAAAAGCTTGGCACTGTACTGTGTTCTTCTTATTTTAAAAATGTCAAACATTATGCGCTTGCAGAGCTTTTAGCAATACATATTCCTCCATTGCGTAAACGCAATGGAGGGCAATGGAAACTGGCATCCTACCACTCCAGGGCTAAGCTTAACCCTAAACTCCCTTGAGTGATTTACTAAAAGGATGGGAGTAAGATCCTTCCTCACTCTCGCAAAATCCAACACCATAATATGGTAACTCAGCACCCAAACCTTTAGACTCTGATTGTGGTGAGTATGCATGGGCCCAATTTCATGGCTCTGCTGTCTGCGGAATTCTGTGCTTACCGCCCTTAGAAGTATGTGCTTTGCATTGCAGGGCGCTGTAAGCGCAGAATTCAGCGGTAAGCAGAGCCATGAAATTGGACCCTGATCCCTAAGCATTAACCAGTTTACTAGAGTAGTCCTCTTTCCAACAGAATCAAATCAAAACATGCTGTTGGATTTTGAAGGAGTGAGATGGTTATGGTTCAAGGGACATGAGTTTAGAAGTCACATGTACATTCACTGAAGATACATTGAAATGGCTTGTATTTTGCATTTGATAATTCTTGTATGCATTGTTTGTTATGAAGTCAGGTACATGTGCAGGTACAGGCACACTCAAGTAAGATACTTGGGAGGGCGGGGGGGGGGGGGTATTGGGGGGAGGCAATGGTACAAGTACCTGTTTATGTAGTATTGGTATCATATATTACCCTAATAGTTAGGCACTGTCGCAAATTCATCAAAATATTCCATTATCTAGTATATGTGGAGATTGCTATGCCATAAGAGTGGGTGAGGTTTAGGGGCTGGATACCAAATTCATCAACTTCAAGCCATAACATGTCTTTTTTCTTTTCAGGACTTTGTGTTTTGGTTTGGATTAACGAGGCAATTTTTCTTGTTTAGTTTTCAGGGGCTACATCAAACAATAAACAAATAATTGAAAAGAAAATATTTCAAAACTATTCAGGACTATTTACAAGCATATTTTATTACGATGCGCTACATGCCATAAATTTATTTGCAAACAAATCGGAATATTACAAAAAATAAGTTGAAAATTAATTAGACTGATTCTGTCTTCATAAAAGCTGTGGGACAAGTGTAGGCCTACATATAAAAATGAAATCCTCTGAAACATTTTAATCTATTATGTAAATACAGTTAACCGTCGTGTACCCTTACATGTTGCATCAAATAAAAGTCTAATGCATGTCGTAAGAGGATTACATCGTCGTTTCCTCTTCTAATCCGTTTCATTCTTTTCTGTGCTATGTCACTCAGTATTTTTTTAGACTAGACAATACTGGTACCATTCTATACATGGTTATCCATAGCCAGACTATTCTTTACTAGAAGGAAGGCTGGGGAAAGCGCGTTGCTTGTTTTCGATCTCGTTGCTTGTTTTCAAATGTCTCCTTTAGACATTCTTGTTCCATCCAGGACCAATCCTAATTCGCTTGGTTATGTTTTCGTTCCTTCAGTTATTTAATAATTTCTTTGTTTTCGTTTCCGGTAAAGCGCTTCGTATTGCGCTATATGCTCTGTATTATTGTTATTGATTATTTTTATTACTGTACTCACAATACACGTGCAGAGTCAGAGTCCTAGACCAGGAAGTGTCTGACGTTACCTGTAATTTGCTGTTTGTTTCAACTAAACATTCCAATGGCGAAATTTTGTTTAATGGCGCCAGGGTATAAACGTCAGTTATTCTCCTTTAATCCGTTAGTTTTTGAAGGAATCCAGCTCAGGAAATTTATAAACATCGCGAATTGTATTAATTTAGCTATTTTTTTGCAATTTTTAACTTCATTGAAAGGTTGATGTTTTATAATTCTGGATAATTTTATTCTTTCTTGTTAATTTATTTTAATTTTCTCAGGTGAAAAAAAAGCTCGCAAAATAATGATTTGTTGGAAAATATATTAATAAAGAGAGATTTATAAAGCGCAAACAGTTGCAGATCGGTTCCGCCTCAACTTCAAGGCGCTGAATACAAGCAAAAAAAAATGGATTAAACACCATAAATTAAATTAAAAACGACGATTATTGAACAATTTTACAAAAAAAGATGAATGTGTACAAAATAAATTTACAATACATTGAACAATAAAGCTAAGAATATAACTTGGCTGAAATTAATACATTTATATGCATTTACTGTAGGGCTACATGTCTGAATGTTCGGTAAGACACAAAACCAAAATAGCCAGAGTTGGCACAAAAAGAGACCACCAGTACATTTAAAAGGAAAGTGGCCTAACTAGACATTTTCATTTGGGGGGGGGGGGGAGACATAATTGGGTGGGGGGGGGCTATTTATCAAACCATTAATTTTTTCGATCTTATTTTGCGGGCAAGAGGGGGTGCAAGGGTTTTTGACCTAACCCTCCCCTCTGGTTACGCTGCTGTATAAAAGGATAGAGCCAACATGTGTGATTATTTTTAGATCCTTCAATTCGTTTCATGGTCGGGACCACTGATAATGGATCTGATCTATCATTATTGAAGAATCCTCCATCTGCACCTTCCGGACCCAATCTGGCAGGAAACAATGGGTCAAATACTCTTTCCTGCACCCATTTGTTTTTGGAAAGAAAGTACTTTCTTTGTAACTTGTACCATGATATTTTTTAAGGGCCAGAACTTTGTTTAAACGCAGTTTGTTTTATATGATGCTGTATGATTTATACAGCTGTTCACCCGACTTTGTGCTTGCCCATTTAATTAAGTTTGAATCTGATGCCGCTTTTCATTCCGGACTATTAGTATTACATGTAGATGAATCTAAATAATACCTTGAATAATGAACTGAACAAAAAAGTCATTTGCCAAAAAAGCCATTCTTCTGGACCCCACGGAAAGGAACATTTAACACATAGCATGTTTACGCAAAATTACATATTAAAAGCAGGTGATTGCTTTTTGATCAATAGCTGACCTCGGCGTCTTGAGCTGTTATTGACAATCTCATGCAACAGGATTAATGCGCTCCTAAAGAGTGAAAGCTTTGTTTCCAGCAGGCTCCTCTTTGGTACCAGTGCTAGATGTTGTGAAAACATGGAAGACACTTGTGTCAATGACAGTTATGTAACAGCAGTCTGGTGTGTGTATTAAATATGCTGGGGCCCAGCCAAAGGGTGTCCTTGTCAATATTATAAGCAGTTTGAGACATCTTTTGTATTATTCTGTCTGGGCGATCTTTTGAATTCATTTGAATTGGATTGGCAGTTGCAGCAGGTTTGGTGGTGTCTTTTAGCAGTTTGTCAGTTGGTAATCTTCAGAAGACAGGGAAGCAGAGTGAGGTAACACGTGATTGCCTTGTGGTGGTGCTATTCAGGTACATGTAGTTTTGAAGATGGTTCATGGTTTCTCAGTCGGAGAGGTTCACTCTGGTAATTTTTCTGAAAGAGTTGCACACTTTGGAGATAATTTCTTTGTAGGAACTTTCTTTTGTAAATGTCAAATTTCTCTATGGTCAAACGGAGTGCATTTACCAAAATCGCAGATGTTGAAAGTGACTCTTACATACATGTAGGAATGTAGGTAGGGACATGTGGAAATAGCACCCCTTGTCAGCAGCAGTAAAAATGTTACTTATTTATACTGATCATGTTTAATGAAGCACTACAAGTAGACAAGAAAATCAACTTACAGATTTTGAACAAGAAATGCATCCCATCCAAAATGAAACTGGACCAAAAATATAATTTTTTTTAAAGAAGAGACCGAAAAAAGGGTCTGCGGTGTGGGGCCCTTTTGAGGTTTTTTAACAAACTGAACTATCAATACTGCTCCACCTCGGTAGAGTATTGAAAAAATCCATCCAATCTCCAAGATTGAAATTCCAAATAGTTTTTAAATACTATTTTGCAGGGAGCCTGCTGTAAGCTATCCGTTGGTTTCTCTGCTTCCCATTGTTCTACTTATCTGGTGAAATTGCATTGTTGTTTAGTACCCACCTACATACTTGTACATGTACATGTACAGTATGTGTGTGCCAATTCTGTAAACAACCAGTACTTTTTTTGAAGATCCTTCTGGCGGGTGGCGGGTTTTGAATGACATTCTTTTGTCTGGTTGTGTAAGGGGCAAAACAGACTCAACTGTCGATTGATTATTTGTTAGAGCTTTGTGACTTCAGAAGAAAGAGCTTGAAGAGACTCTCCCATATATATCGCTCTTTTTTTGTTGGCCGATGAGTTATTGCTGCTGTAGTATTCTAGATGAAGATTCAAGTAAGCTAGTATTACAAATAGATAGTTCTTTCACTATGTGGATCGGGGGCGGGGGGGGGGGGGACTTCTCATTAATAACTAAACTGTCGCGGAGTGAGTTCTTAATAGGTCTCAACGTTTCGACTAGCTTGCTCTAGTAATCGTCAGGAGACTGTTACTGCAAACCAAATATATATTGATACCTCACCATGCAATGCCTCAAATCCTATATAGATAGTTCTTGTTTTTGTATTTACTCTAAACTCTCCTCCTCTACCCTCAGAGCTCAGAGAGAAGGCCTAAGATAAAGTACTCTATTTCTGACATGTCCTTGCTGCTTAAGATTTGTGTGGTTCTCTACAGCTTGAAAAATTCCTCAGGCATCCTTATTGTACAAGTTGTCAGGGTTTGCTGCAGCAGGACCAGCTGGCTTGTTTTCAGTCAGCTTTTTTTCACTGGTCTGTACTATTACAAATGAAATAGGGAAGCTTTTCAACACTGAACGAGCCTGTTGGACCACTTGGAATTAATTTTGACTGGTCCTCTGGTGTTTTAACTGGTGTTAACGCACGAATTGCATGCCGATATGCGCAAATTTCGGCCTATACGAACAAAATAAATGAAAAATACAATAGTTTCACAAAAAACATGAAAAGAAAACCATATAGAATGCTCCAAATTGCACAGTAGGGCTTTGAAATCCAAGAAAAACACCAAGCAGAAAACATTCTGAAGACCTTGTTTCAATTCAGCGCGCTTCGGCCAAGCATCCCAAAATTTTGGCCCAGAATGCCCCACAGTTTTGAGACAACCTGGGGAGAACCCTGTTATTATTTATCAGCTCTGTGACAGAAAGCAGCCAGTGGTGATCTACTTCCCTGTCATTATATGCAGACCTTTTATCTTCCTGAATGTTTTACTTCAAAGAAGCACCAAGTTTTTAGTCATAACCAACTTGAATGTGAGTTTATTTGTTTTCCCCTCTACATTTACAGGCTGACCCATTCAGCTCTTAACGATTCCTGTGAAGATAGAGGTCGGCAGTGAATCTGCATTTGGTAAGTATTGTTTAAGACCAAATTGTTCGTCGGACAAAATATAAACAAAATGCTGACCACTTTTCAGGAAATTTCTAGATCAATGGTATCATATCGAGCTATAGGGATAAAAAAAAAACCAACCTGCAACAAATAACTCCGCCAAAATAAACATCCCGCATGTGGGATCGCCATTTGTCTTGTTTATACTTTCCTACAGCTTCCTGTCAATTACTTTAATGAGAAACCAAATCGTTAAATGGTCGTGTTTATAACTGTTTTTGTAGGCCAAAGCCATCTTTATGTAAATTAATTTTGTTTTTCCATCCATGACTCTCTACTGTTATTCCAAAACAGAAGTCATGCCCCAGACCCACTAGCCCTATGTCAGATTTTAATGTGATAATATTGAAAAGGAAAAACTGTCTCAGAGTGAAAAAGATGAAGAAAAGAAACGGTCCTCCCCCCCAAGGCAAAGTGTGGGTAGGAAATCCAATTTATTTGCGAAGAAAGAGAAACCGATGGAAGCGGATGATAAAGGCCCAGCAAAGCTCAGTGTAAGACTCCCAGGGGGCCTTGGCTCCCATGTTGGCTTTTTCAGTCTCCCAAGCTTCATGCAGGCTTCTTGGTGTGTTTGTGTAGGGGGGGGGAGTAATAAGTAAAGCCAAAACGAACCTCAGAACTCTACTGAGGGAGGAATGTTTACAGCAAGAATTCAGGTGTAACAACTTACATTGACCCACTTGGATAGTAATGGAAAGGCACCATGCACAAACCTAAAACATTGGTTTACACATAGTAACCCCCGCGCACACTCAAGTTTTTCCCTGGAAATTTCTGGGAAAATTTGGTTGGGGGGAACCTATAGATGATGTGACCTGTGACATCACATGTTTACAAAAGAGCCACAGAGCCTGGACTTCCTGCAGGCACGATTTGTACACAGAATAATGGAATAAAACATACAATCTTATATTTTATGGAGATTGCACTGTCTAATTCCTATCAACTTTTGATATGATGAAAGGGGGCACATCTCAAAACTTGTCCAGGTTTTACTTTCATAATTCTTGGATTTATGTGGAAATTATGACACAAAATGTCAACTTTCCCATAGGACCTGTGTAGTATCTTGCCTGCCAGAATACCCAAAAGAATGCACAAGGTCACACTTATTGTAAACAGAGTTCACATGGTCTATACACTTGAATGGTTAATTCTAGCAAACTCCCGGTAAATGTCCATTTCCTGAAAAATAGCTACCCCTGAGTGTTCATTTAACCCCCCAAAATTGCATCAAGTGTGAAATGAACTTTGGTTGTTGGTGGTGTTTTAAATTCCCCAGGGGTCGATTTCACAAAATTCTTCCTAACTTAGGACTAGTCCTAGGCAATGCTAAGAGATAGGACTAGTCTTAAGTACTGGTCCTAACTTAAGACTAGTCCTGTCTCTTAGCATTGCCTAGGACTAGTCCTAAGTTAGGAAGAATTTTGTGAAATCGACCCCAGGAGCTTCCTGGGGTTTTATTTCACTGGGAGATGTCTCTGTCGTCTGTTCGTGTGGAAAGAGCTACTGATTTATACGGGCGAAAGTTTACCGTAATAAAGTATTTTGTTCAAATATTTATAAAGAGAAGTACAACAACAATGGCTGAAGTGTTTACACGTACATTGAATATCCATCCTTGTAATTTGTTTTGTTATCTTTGAGTAAACGGCTGAGTAGGGAACTTAACACACTTGAGGATTAGTATGAAATTTTTAGGGTTATGTACACAACTACAGGCAATGTAATTGTCACGACTCTTTTAAATCATGTATCCACCTTTATAAATCAATATTGCTCTGGCTTTACCATGGCTAGAATGGTTTATTGAGGTGGCAGCGACTGATGCTTTTTTGCACATCATTGACCACAGGGCTTTGTCATGGATTTGGAGCACTGTCTGTCGTGCTGTCTTGAGTTAAACTACAAAAAATACCTGAAATTCTCACTAAGTTTTTAGTGGGAATCTTCCTGAATCCATTTAATCCTTCAGCAAATTTAACCTCAAAGGTGACAAGTTTGGTGTATGACTAACGTCTTATTATTATCAGCTGCTAAGCATGTCTGGTCAGGTTTTTTTCAAGAATGAGCTCATGGTGGATTTCAATTTCTTGGTAGTCACAGCTGGATTTTGTTTTCCAGTGGTTTATGGTCTCAAAGTGTCACTCGGCTTAAGAGATCTGTTCATATTGCATCTGGGATAAAGAATATTATTATTCTGTTTCACCCGCCACTGATGTGCGCACTGTAAATTATAATATGAATGACACATATGAAACAAAAATTACTTGGGTTTTGAAAGTCAATCTTTGAGGAACTGCTTGCTACCTTCACCGGATCCCCATGGGAATTTACACAATTGTCATACAGACATGCACCAAGTTTCCTCTTTTACAATTTACCACAACGGAACCAAAAATGAAAGACCTACACTGTAGAGTCATTTAGTGTTCATTGTTTGTAAAACTGCTCCTTTGACAGCTGAGTCTGCTCTGTTTTCTTCGATACATTTTGAAAGTAGAACAACAGCGCCTGTAGCTGTACATGTACATCGAATCAGCCCTCATCTCTGCCCCTCAATCATCAAATAGAATTATCTCAGCGCCAGTGAAATTGTTGATAATGGTAGTCTTTACCCTGATGACGTCAGAAGATGATTCAGAGATTTTTTGCAACGTCTCTCGTGTTCTAGACTCGGGTGTTTTCAATGTACAGTTATGGATCTGGGGTGCGTCTTAGGATGTTTCAATGAGCATCAGGGCGTGGTTGAAAAGAAAAAAATCACTTTGGGGAAAGCAATAATATAATAATAATAATAATAAAACATTTATAAAGCGCCAAAACCATTTAAAAGACAAATGCTCACAGACGCTTTACATAAAATTGACATTAACCAATCAAAGTTTAAAAATTCAAGAATTTTAAATACAGGAGCAGCAAATAAAAATACTAGTAGAAGCCAAAAATCTGGACCAGCCAGTACAGGAAATCTTAAAAAAGCATTTAATAAGTAAGTGAAAACAGGCCTTCATTAATATTAATAATAAACAATCAGTTAACAAATCAATTAACCAACAAACCAATCAGCCTAATTAATCAATCAATGCATCAACCAAACCAACCAATCAATCAATCAATCAATCAAGCGAGCAGGACTTTTATCAAAGTCGTTATTGGAAGTCCCGCTCGCATTCAAGCATCTTTTAGTACCTTGGGTTCCCACGTGGATTGTTTCATCTTAAGAAGGGAACAGACTCAAATACTTTTATGGACGCCGACTGTTCGAAAAGACACAAGACTCACAGGTTGTTGCAGTGATGAGTGTCACTATCTTATTTTAATAACCCAGCAGTTGTTGATTTTCATTACAAGGCATAAGTAAAAGGTTTCCTGCCATCATGATTTGTATTTGTAAGAGAAATTCAAGCAGTACATGAACAGTACACAATAGGCAAACCGTACATTACACAGTCCCGGAGTTAGGCAGACCAGTAATTTCCTTAGCTAATTAGGAATTAAAGCAAATGGGGAGGATTGCCTTACAATGTTCCGGTCAAGTCCAATCCAGTTCCATGGAAATGATTTGTTAAAGGTAAACAGACTGCAGAGGAGTGAGGCTGATGTTAATTAGGGATGGCCAGCTGGATTATGCATGTCTCATTGTGGAAGGTGAAAGGGAAATAAATTTAAACTGTTTCTTGCAAAAAAATTCATTTTGTGAGTCAGTGTGTTCCTAAAATGAATCAAGGAGCATACATGTACATGCAGTGACCAAAACACATGTTGGGTACATGTACAATGTATGTCCACTAAAGAAAGTTACTGGAACATTTCTAAAGGGGTCGAAAGGCAAAGTCATTAGAATGAATGGACTTGATCCAAGGCGCTACATGAGTGTGAGTATTTATATGGTTCCCAGATTGTATCGTAAAGTTGGGTGTGATCCCAGGCTTTACGGCAGTTACAGGTTGAATGGCTTCTAACTGGCACCCCGAACAAAGATATCGACCAAACAGGGAGACGGCCAACATAGGGACTACATTGTAGATAGCTCAGTTGGTAGAGCGCCAGCACATTAATCTGGAGGTAGCAGGTTCAAGTCCTGCCCTAGTCAATTTTTCTTTGATTAACCCCAAAATATTTTATGTTAAGTTATGTTTCTTGGGGTCTCTTATCAAGATATTAGTCACAAGTTCTTCAGAAATGTATGCACACGATGTAGTTTAATAAAGAAGCAATGTCTAAACCGTGAGCTGAACAAGACATCTGGGTGTCTTCTGCACACGCATGCTGAGGGCTCCCGGTTGGTTATGCCCCAGATAGTTCTCATAAACAAGCTATCATATACGTCTCATCCAACATGTTCAGTCACAGCATCCCGGATACTGCTTGTGTGGATTTACTTCAGCGGAACACTTCCAAGCATGCTCAACACTGCATTGTGTGGCATGTGAGAAGGCACCAGGGCTTCCTGATCTTGGATGATTCTTCTGTTTTAACGCTACATACGAAGTGTGGACCTGGGAACAAGAGGTCCACATAACGTATGGACTTGAAACACTTTGTGGACTCACACACGTCCACACAGTTTTTTTTTTTTTTACAGTTTTGAAGAATAGGATTTTCCATAAGTGTAGACAGGGGACCAGTCTATTGGTTAGTTTATTTTCGTCAATTAATCCGAGTGCAGACACCGGTAGTTCCGCTTAAATATTAATCCAATGCAAACGCGGCTTTCAGGTTGTTTAGAATGCAATCCTAACCTGAACAATTGGAAGGCACTTGTGCTGTGCATGCCACAAAATACACACTCTCGATCTTGATGACAGACTCGAGTCCAGTAATTCCCACCCCCCCTCCAAGTAATCAAGATACATGTAAAATATACCCAGTGTCTATGCATTCGTTTTCACATGATACATATTCTATCAAAAGTTACACATACATCTTTTAACAAGGTTTGTGAATAAAATCTTAAGAAAAAAACCATCTCTTAGTGTAGGGTCTGGACTCTGGTCTCATTAAAAATATTTTTGGTTCAAGAGAAGCTTTGAGTTTCTAAATTTAAGTCCTGTGGATCTTATTTTTCCCTCTGAAATTGATGCCCTGCTGTGTTTTTCAGAGGCTGATATCACAGACCGTCTCCTGGAGGATGCATGGTTTTATTTTGCCCGTTAGTTTGTTTGATGAGTGTGTCATTGCAACGATGGTGTGATGAGGTGCCACTCCCTGTCGCCAGGGGGTACTTGATGCAACAGGGAAACTTGTTGACTTGTACTGCACATGTTCACAATTATGAGAGTTAACCTGTGTTCATGACCATGTTAACAAATTAGTAGGTTGACAGATACCAGGCCTGGAATTACACGGAGGCCACTGAGGCCATGGCCTCTGTTTGCCCTGGTTTTGGCCTTGGTGCCCCTTCAAAAGTTTCCCATAAATTCCCTTTGCAAAATAAAAATGGCCTTGCCCTCTGAGCATTGTGCATTAGTGCATGTTTCGGACAATTGATCTTTATATTGGAACAGTGATCAAATCAGTTGCTTAAGCCCTGTTAATCAGTTTAAATAAAATTATGAACCAGTGGTGAGTTTGTTAAACGAAAATGATTCTAAAAACTCGGGTTAGAAGAATAAGTGGTTTCACCTGGTGCCTGGTGGCATGTATATTTTGTTTGTCAGTTGTCACTTGTAGTTTTGTTAGTTTATCCATGGAGGTCAACCCCACTTGCAATCTCATTGTTTAGATAAGACATCAAGTTACTGTACTTTTTGTTTTCAAATGGATGTTATAAAAAGTATATCCACACTCTGTACATACATCTAACCATCAGGTTTGGATCAGAGGCTGGATCCATGAACAATTTTTGGGGCCATGAAGAAGGCAATATATTATATATATGGTGTATTTACAAATGTTAAAAATGCAATATACATTAAAGATACCAATTTAAAAGGCCCTCCCCAAAAGAGCAAAAGAAACCATGGACATTACAAAGCAAACATTATAATAAGTCACTTTAAAATTCTAACAAGTGAAGGAACAGTAGATCTTTTGTAGCGCTCTGTTTTACACTTGGGTATGACAAGCTCCAGTTTCCTTCCTGACCTAAGTTGGTATTTATCCACTGTATTCTCATTGCGAAAGAGAAGCATGTGACGGAATTTGTCAGGTCAAGTTTTTAATCTCTAATCTAAATGCACTTGTTTGTACAGTCGTACAACAATACAGAATAAAACGTGATATGCACTTCTTGTATCACTTACAATACATTATCCTGTGTGGCAACAGGCCTGGAATTACAGGAGGCCATGGAGGCTGTGGCCTCTGTTGCCCAGGTCTTGGCCTTGGTGCCCCTTCAAGAGTTTGCCATTGACTAAAGTTTTTCCAATGGATGCTGTGAAAATTATACCACACTACTGTGCCGGAATCTATGTTTGGATGGACCAGAGTGATGTAGTAATGGGCACTTTGGAAAATGAAATGATATTTTGATAATAATAATAATAGCTATAGATAGTTTTTATATAAAACATAATGAACGGGCGTCTCAAAGACACAAGTGTCAAGACTGGGACTTGAACCCACACTCTGCTGATCAGAATCACCAGAAAATGAGTCCAGTGCACTTGACCGCTCGGCCATGACACGCCACAAAATGAAAATGCCCTTGCCCCGCCCCCCCCCCCCCAACCCCAAAAAAAGAAATTCAAGGCTTGTGGCGAGCCAATAACTTTCAAATTTGGTTGTGGCCAAAATAGACGTATGTTCAAGTAAATGTACATGTACAATATGTTTATCTCTGTGACAGATGTTTGCATTAGCTTCATGCAGCCCAAATACCATTCAGTTTGATGTTTTAATAATAAGTGTGGCAAGTGACAACATTTTGTCAGGATTTCATCAACACACCTACAGTGCTTGTAAATATCTACCAATCTTCCTTATACTGATGGCTTAGTGGCGCAATTATAGACCATGTGAACTGTAACATTGTTTCAAAAAGAGCCACAGAGCCTGGACTTCCTGCAGGCACGATTTGTACACGGCTCAACGTAAGAAAACCTAAATAATCTTATATTTTACAGAGATTGCACCGTCTGATTTTTGTCAACTTTTGATATGAAGAAAGTGGCACATCTCAAATTTTTTCAGCTGTTATTTTTATAACTCTTAAATTTAAATGTGGAAATTATGACACAAAATTTCCCATGACCTGTAGGGCCTATAGTATCTTGCCTGCCAGAAAATGCCCTGGAATCTCAAGATCACTCTATTTCTGTAAACAAGGGTTACATGGTCTATGCCTACATTAATATTGGGGGGACCTGGTGTCTGATGGGAGGCATCTCTACAGTGCACAGTGCACACATTTGACTCAAAGTTAATTTTCATAATGTGAAATATGATGCCGAAAACACCTACGCACAGCTATCAGTGTCCTGAAGTTTCATTATGAAAAAGTTTAACTTTCACCTACAATTTATTTGTATTTCCTTTACTTGGTGGAGTTGTTTACAAGGTACAGTCTTTCTCCAATTGCAGCGCATTGTGTTGAAAATTATCATACATTTGCTGAATCCTAATAAATGCATAGTTTCTGGGGTTTTAATGCCTTTTTGTTTAAAAAATTGGTTTAAAGGCACTGAACACGTTTGGAAAATGTCAAAGACCAGTGTTCTCACTTGGTGTATCCCAACATATGCATAAAATAACAAGCCTGTGAAAATTTGGGCTCAATTGGTCATCGAAGTTGCAAGAAAATGATAAAAGAAAAAACACCCTTGTTGTACAAATTTGTGTGCTTTCAGATAGGAATAAAAACTTCTTGCAAGAAGTTTTTATTATTTTAGTGAGAAATTACCTCTTTCTCAAAAACTACGTTAATTCAGAGGGAGTCGTTTCCTACAATATCAACAGCTCTCCGTTGCTTGTTACCAAGTCAGTTTTTATGCTAATATTTGTTTTGAGTCATTACCAAACTTGTACGATACCTTTAAAATGATTTGATTTGTTCATTAAAAAAAATGCAATCGGCAGTCAGTATTGAAGAGAACTCTCTGAAATGCATCACAGAAGAACTGATCAATCTGATTGCACCTACCCACATCTCTTAATGTTCCACCGTCCAGTATGTCTGCAATTTTACTTGACATTTTTATAACCTTGAATCAAAACATTTTCCAGCTATTATTAACTACACGTGTCAGTCCATATATACCACGTTACAAAGGATAGTGATGCCGGTCTGCCGAAATACTTAAAATTGTCTGTGCTAAGATATTTCTGTCTTGCTTTCTGCTTAATTTTCCGGGTTCCACGTGGAAATACTCTCCCGATTCAATCAAAACTGGAAAACGGACTTGACTAAGGGATATTACAAACAACGTATTTTCCCAGATGTCTTTTTGTTTTGTTTTGAAGGCCATGGCTGGGAGGATGTGCTGAGGAATCTATACATTTACTGCATGTTTGTAACAAGAATTACTAGCCCTGATTGGAATGATTCTGGGACTATTAATATCTCCAAATTCTTGAATGAAGACATAATCTGATAAATGGAACTGTTCAATGCTAGAAAATGCTCTTTAAAAAAAGGGCATGTCTATTTTTTCTTCACATTTAAAGCAGATCTGTGGAAGTGGTAGCATCTGCTGCAGTCAATATTAACATTCAGTTTGCTGATGCCAATTTGTTGGATGCTCCTACATGTACATGTATACAGTATGTCCATTTGAAGGGTCTTTAAAAACACTTATTGTATTTGTATACAACTTCTGATTTGTTATAAATTATAAGCCATGCTATAGCAGTTGTCATGATACTTGTACCTTGATGGACAAGCACTCTCATCCGCAAGGCATTGGCTAATACTTTTTTAAACTAACAGAAATATTACATTTTTAAACTAACAGAAATATTACATTTTTACGTTTTTACGAAGTGTCTCAAACAGGTGTCGTGTATCAAACATTTATGTAACTTGTAATCAGAAAAACCAATAACGGGGCCCAATTTCATGGCTCTGCTTACCGCCGAATTCTGCGCTTGCGATCACCATTCTCCGCTTACTGTTCAAGCGCCGAATTTCTGCGCTAGCTGTGTAAGCGTAGAATGCCTAGTAACGTGGAGTACGCACGCGCACAAGCCGAAATTCCCCGCTAACCCGTGAAATACGCTTGACGTAAGCGCGGAATTCGCTGCTTCTGCAAGCGCCGATTCTTTGCTTACGGCAAGCAGAGCCATGAAATTGGGCCCTGATGGGCTGGGGTCGATTTCACATTAGGCAATTCTACTTTGTGAAAACGGCCCCTGGTCATCTCAATGCTCATGAAAGCTATGCTTTTGAGACCTGGACCCACTTTCATAGAGCTGCTTAAGCAGCAAATATTGCTTAGCAAATTTCTGCTAAGCCGAAATGAGCAGGATACCAGTCACAAATTGTACATGTGACATGGTAGTTTGGCTGTTAACCTTATCCTGGTAAGCATACTTTTGTTGTGCTTTGCTACTGTTTGTGCTTAAAGGCACTGAACACGTTTGGAAATTGTCAAAGACCAGTGTTCTCACTTGGTGTATCCCAACATATGCATAAAATAACGAGCCTGTGAAAATTTGGGCTCAATTGGTCACCGAAGTTGCAAGAAAATGATGAAAGAAAAAACACCCTTGCTGTACAAATTTGTGTGCTTTCAGATAGGAATAAAAACTTCTTGCAAGAAGTTTGTTATTATTTTAGTGAGAAATTACCTCTTTCTCAAAAACTTCATTACTTCAGAAGGAGTCGTTTCTCACAATGGTTTATACAGCTCTCTGTTGCTCATTACCAAGTCAGTTTTTATGCTAATATATTTTGAGTACTTACCAAACGTGTACAGTGCCTTTAAGTAGCTCTATGCAATTGGGCCCTGAACCTTATTTCATTGTGTTTCATTAAAAAAAAAATTGTTACAAAAATTTTGCTTGGCACAGACAAACCTTGCTCAGCGGAAATAGTTTATAATCTGATTGTGGAAGGATTCCTGGATTGCTAAACAAAAAATAATGTAGAAGCAACATGATCTACATCATTGGAACATTTGCATTGTATAAATTAAACATGTAGGCCCTACATTGCAGTAAACAATTTTCCTTGTACAGCAGAGCAAAATGCTACACATAATGTTTCAGCTGCTTCTCAAAACTCATCATTTGCTAACTCAATATGAGCATTCAGTGCGCACAAAAATTATTCAGTCTAAATATTATTGTACATTGTACACGTGTACATGTATTTGTGCATACATTGTACATGTACACTCTAACACAGAGAGGATCTTGAGCATACATATACATGTACATATCCATGTACTGTACTGTACTGTACTGTACATTACATCCTGAGCCACACCCACAATAACCCAGCATGCCAGGACTAGACTATGAGTGAGTGCTCCAAGGCGACCAATAATTGATGAGACACACACAGTGACGAACTACATACATGTACATTTCAACCACTCTAGGGTCTGCCAAATGATGGCAATCAACATAATGAAGTTGTATATACACAGGGTCTGTTTTTAAAGTTGTAGGCCTATTTGTTCCATGTGAATCATCCGTTTTGTATTTCTTATCATTTTATCCACGTGCCTGATACATGTACATGTTGCGGCAGGCTGCTGCAGTCAGTGGCTTCATTGGGTGTGTACCAGCAAGTGAGTCCTCTATTGATTCTATTGATGGGTTTGTCAGCTTTTACCTTTTGAAATTGGCTGTTTCTGAAAGAAAGAAAATGCATGCACACGTATGATCTATGATGGTGCTGTACATTTGATGTTCGTACACTACGTGTACATGTGTACACACACACACCCTGTAGCAAAGCTGCCAACACTTGCACCTTACAATCAGGGAGATTTTGTCAAACAACCAGGGAGATATTTAGAATTACATTCAACACAAAAGGAAAACAAGTTTCCATAATCAGGGAGATTCTCAAATTTGCACATCAGAACATGGAAAGATTGGTTAATTTTCAGAGACTTTCTGCAGAATCAGGGAGTGTTGGCAGCTCTGCTGTATGTGTGTATGATTGTGATACTTTTTTGTTTAAGGTGGAAAATTTCGTCTTTAGGAGGAAGTACTGCATATTGATTTTGGAATTTTTTTTTCCAAGTAACACCATCAGTTGGTTTTATATGGTGATAATAGCATATACCTCCCACTTGAGGTCACACAGTGTAAAGTTGGCCGTCTTTACGACAATGATATCATTTTCTGAATGCACACAATATGTGTTTTGAGTTGATATTAATACATGCGGCATGCAGGAGTATTATCAAATTCCTTGCATGATTGCTGTGTTAAAAAATTAGAACACTTGACACAGCTTAGATGGTGTCTATCGGGAACTATCTGTAATAAAAACCTCTACTATATTAAATAATTAATATTAGTATAATAATGATAAAAGTATTATATGTAAACCAACACCACATAGGAGTTAAACACTTGATTACCATCATACCTGTAGTTACCTCACATAAAAAGAATCAATGATAGATACCAGAAAACTGATCTCTGAAAACAGAAGGAAAAAAAAACGCATTCCAATTTGTTGTTAGTCACCTTAGAGTTGCTTCAATTGCCCTATTCCCCTTTCCTCTAATTACAAAACATTTCCTGACTGCAATTTCCTTTGGATTATGAAACAAAATGGAAAGTAATTTCACTTGATGGAATCATCCGAGGATCATGTGGAAATGTACAGACACTTTGCATGTATGATTGTCGGTCTGATTTGTTTGTTATGCTCGGTGCATTATGTCATCGTCTGTATGGGTTCAATTACATATTCACAGTGTTCTCCCTTAAAGGCATTGGACACGTTTGGTAATTGGAGCCTATTGTTTGTTTCAAACCTAATATTATATAGTTGAAGATGTAAACCATAAAACTAACCTGTGAAAATTCCATTTCAAAAGGTGGTAGCATTTTGGAGATATTGCCGAAAATCTGGAGCGGTTATGTCCATGCAGGAAGAATAATCTGCATTGGAATACACACTCTGAGAAGCGTTACGCGTAACGCTTCTCAGATTCAAATGTTTTGGTGGATAAAAAGTGATATATTTTTCCATACCGTAGTACTTCTAAGTGAAAAGTTTCTCAAAATGCATTATACTATCCAAAGCCGCTGTACTTCTTACCAAGTAAGTTTTTGCACTATTAATTATCAGAGTCATTACCAAACCGGTACGATGCCTTTAACAGTGGTCCGCTGGCCTAATGCCAGGTACAACTCATGAGGACCGGTCAGAATTCTCTGCAAGTCCGGCTGACTAGTTTGGTGTTGAAAGGCATCCCTTTTTCATTTGAAATATTGACTAGTGAACAAGCTGAAGGGTCCTGCTGGCCAGTCACTGAATAAAAATTAGAGCTTCCAACCACATTAAAACGCTTTGAAGACAACAAATATTTTCTACAACATCACATGAACCTGTATGCCAATGCCATCGACAGTAAATTTTGTTTTTGGTATGGTTAATTTTGTGTTTTGTTGACGGGTTTGTGCAAATTTGTTTCTCTTGTGTTGAGCAAGATGTCCTGCTTACCAGCTCTATGAAAATTGTGTGGAGATTGTCTCAGGCTTTGTGTATATCTACCCTCTTCATGTGTAAACAAACATAAATTTGCTTCTATCTCGTGCTTGTTAAATACTTTTTTGTGTGTAACCTTTTTTTGCAGCACTTTGTTATTGTATGGAATTATGCTTCAATAGTATGCACTCTTCCCTTCTCTTCCTATGCCTTTCCCAGTTGCTTTCTTTCCATCCTCGCATTTTAATTTTCTTCCATGATGTCTTTCTGCAGAAAGTCAAGTGAAACGCTATTAATAAAAGGTCATTAGATCGAATAAAGGCATGCTATGTGACTTGTAGTCGTAATGATCAGAAAACAATTTGATGGTTTTATAATCTGTAAGCTTACTTTTGATTAACTTGATATGCCAGTACTGTAGGTAATGTCGTAGGGATAAAGGCTTTGCATGGTGGAGTTGGATATTAAATATTCTTTCGAGTACACCAACGCCATGCATGCCATGTAAAAATTCTCTTGAGTAGAGGTGTTGGCTTTGAAAAGAGCCAGTTGGTTATTCTCAATTTTGGACTGAGGTGTGCTTTAGTCGTCGTCAGAAGTTCGAAATGTTCTGAGAAATATTTATAATAATTTGGGGTTGAACAAAGACAAAATTGACTAGAGAGGGATTTGAACCAATGACTGTTAGATTAACGTGCCGGCGCTCTACCAACTGAGCTATCAAGCCCTATGTTGGCAGTTTCCCTATTTTGTCAATATCTTTGTTCGGGGGTGGCATTCAGAAGCCATACACCTTTAAGTGCTATGTAGCCAGGGATCGCACCCAAGTTTACGATACAACCTGGGAAGCGGCAGCCAAGGGATCACCTTAAGGGGATGCGACTTTTTTTCTCAAATATCAAGTAATAAGCCACAGAAATATTTTTGTCTGAAAACTGCTTCATTCAAGAAAATTGTCAAGCAATACTTTGGTTATTCAATGTACAATGTGTACAGTACGAATGTATGAATGTGCATAAAATGCGATTTAAACTAAAGTTGTGAACCGTTTCTCTTTGCTGTCTTGAAAAAAAACGTGACTACCTAATTATTGAAACTTTCACAGGCTGGGTGTTTGTTTATTGAAAGCTTGAGGATGGTATTGAAACCAACGATGTTCATCATTCTTGTACATGTCATTGTCAGGGTTTGCCTTTAACTTTTTCAGTGACAGCCAGCTGGACTTTCACTTGTCCACTAGCTTTTCTAGTCCATATTATTATTTCATATTAAATGGGGATGCTTTGCAGCACTGAACTAGCCAGCTGGACGGCTTGGAGTGAATTTTGACTGGTCCTCGGGTGTTTTACATGTTACTAACATTTGGCAAGTGGGCCACTGTTAAAGGGTCTGTATACGTTTGGTAATTACTCATCAAATTAATGGCAATAAAAACTTTTGAGAAACATTTCACTATGAAGAAATGTGGTTTATGGAAAAAGATATCAGTTTTTATCCAAACCAATTTGAATCTGAGAAGTGTTTCTGTCAGAAATGTTTCTCCAGATTGTGTATTCCAATTTCAGATTATTCCAGATGTTCGGCAATATCTCAAAAACGCTACCCCCTTTTGAAATGAAATTTTCACAGGTTAGTTTTATGGTATGTACAACTATATAGGATTGAAACAAACAGTGGGTTCCAATTACCAAACGTTTACAATCCCTTAAGGGAGAATGCTGTATGTAGGAGTACCTTTAAACAGACATTTTCATTTCTGTGCAATGAGGCTTGATAAGAGACCAGTATACATGTAGATTGATGAAGTCTGCATCCAGTATGGTAGCGTTCTGAAATATTAAATCTCAAAGTTATTTTGACAGTGCACAAATTATCTGACTAGACATCTGGTCTAAGTGATTTTTAACCATTACAACCTTTAATCGAAGGTCTTTTTGTTAAAAAAAATATACTACAGTTTACCTTCAGAGGAACATTTATAAGTATCTTGGATAGTTTGCGTTCATTTAAAATGTACATGTACCACAGACATACGTGTGTACACATTGCTTGAACAAGTTAAGTATGTATATAAGTCACTCAGTATACTTTTAGTATCGTGTGCAATTTTATACAGTACATGTATGCTCAATGTATTGGAACATATGTCACAGTACTGTAATGTCTATGTAGATGGTATGATTTGAAGATTTGAAAATTCCAACATTTTAGAAAGTGAACATACATAAGTGTGCAGTGAACCTTGTAAGTTGGACATAATATGCAGCATCCCGCAGTCATGATTCTATAACACGTAAGCGCATAATTTTAAGGTAAGCAGTGCCGTGGAATTGGGCTTAGCTTATTTTAGTTCAAGCAGTAAATGACGACCGTACACTCAACACGGACCTGTCCAACTTGTTTAAGAACCTAAAAGATAATTCCAACATATTGGGACATTTTTCTTCCACTCTGTAAGCCACGCCCACTTCACACACAAACTGGCTTCACTGATTACCTTAAAAGCCCATAGGAATTGCATTGAGCTAGTGTTTCTTTGATGATTTATGCAAGAAAAATTGGAAATGCCTAATTGAACATTGAAACTGGTGATTTTTGTTAAAATTACACACAAACATATGTTTGCTTTGGAGCCGGAGGTAGTGGAAACTTTGGGCATGCAGCAGATACGAATGCGTGTGACACAATGTCTTACATGTACAAACAGAGTACATGCAAAGACTGGCCTGTCTAACATGTTTAAGTACACACAAACACAGTAGTACATTTACTTATTTATTTATGTATTAATTTTTTTAATCTGCTTCTAACTTGCAGCTGGCAGGGAGAACTAAATTACAGGTAACAATTCATTGAAGTATAAACATTTCAAACAATTTCAAAGAGAAAGACATAGATTTAAAATATTCAGAAACAATTTACATGTATGCACTGATTTCAAATTGTTTGGGTGTAAAAGACCTACATGGATCATTGTGTGCACAGTAAGTACCACATCTGGCTTTCCAATCATCATTTATCATGTTTATAGTGATTGGGGAAACAGGGGGCATGTCAATAATAAGTCTTGCATTATCAATCGGAGCTGAAATAATTAGCACACAATTGAGGGCCCTCCTACTGTACACTACATTATGTTTTGAGTCGGGGTGAAATGTTTTTTTTATTAGTGTATTCAGTGTAATTTCCCACATGTAACTTTACCCATGAGCCAGAAAATTGGTTTTCGGAAAAATGCATACATGTTGGGTGTGCAGGTTGGCGTAGTGGTATCTTTCCTCGCCTTCCACCTCTAGGAACCCGGTTCGAATCACACCAGGGGCACTATGTGGATTAGGTTTTCAGTCCCTACCCGATGGCGTGGGTTTTCCCTGGAATATTTCTCTGGGGTTTTCCTCCCACATGAAACTGACACTTCCTTCTCTGTCTTCTCTCCATGGCGTTCTTGGCTAGTATTTTGATTAAGTTCGCTTTTCTGAGAATCCTTGGCTTCACAACCAGAATTAATAAGAAAATGTAAATGCATCAAATTGTGATTTTTTGTTTGAATATCGAGAATTGTTTAGTTAGTATTTGTAAGAAATTGTTATTGATACTGCATGCTTAATATACATGAATGGTAAAGGGAAACAAAACCTAATTTCATTCAAGGTTATTTTATGTTATTTTGAGAGTGAAAGGATAGGATCTCGCCCAGAAACTGAAATTTCTCCAACATCATATCTTTAAGTCCTGGCTGGGCGCCCACTCTGTAATGTCTTAACCAGGATATTGCTGTGTACGTGTGCAGCCACTTAACCAACCAATTAAATCTAATGCATGCCTTGATGAGCATTTTGATTCAGCGAGATGACCCAAGGTTTGCTGTATAGTTTTAATAGATGTACATGTAGATGGAGAATGCTCTGCCTCCCACAGGATTGATGGGATTTTCCAATGCATAATAATACGTGTGAGGGTGATAGAAACTTTTGCAATGTACACAGACACATACCGTACAGTACGCTAAAGGGCCAGGGCTCAAATTTGTTACACTTGACTACAGGCCCGAGGCCAGTGATTTTGGTGTCGGGCCTGTAAACTCATGCCTTGACAAGTTCCGCCATCTTGTGTTTTTCAATTGAACAAACCACACTGTGTTATATTTTAAACAAAAACAAGTGATGTTAAAATGTTGACTTTGAGTGTGATAAAAACCTTTCAATTCTATTGAGTAAGTGTACTCATAAAGATAAATGAGATAAATTTTCTCTTATGGAGTAGTCTTAGTGCTTGTTCAAATAAAAACAGTGTGCATGCTAAACTGTTTAGGTCTTGTTTAAAACAATTTCCTGGCCAGTAAACATTTTGAGCAACAAGCCCTGTGGTCTTGTGGATTTCCCCCCAAATTCGAGCCCTGTGAAGGTGCCCCCCTCCCCCTTGAAGATTGGGTGAATGTACTGTATTTGTTTGGTCAAATTATCATATTTCATTATTTGTTGGTTAACGTGATCCTCTATAGAGTGAAGTCACCCTGAGGCGGGAATCGAATCCCAGAACCCCTGTGTGGAGGAAGAATCAAAAGCAATGCATCTCTTCCACCCCTCAGCTGTCCAAATTCCCCATTACTACAAACCATTGATTTTTCATTTCTGCTGCCCGGGCCATATGGTAGTGTACATCATGTGCAGTGAATCGAGGGCCGTGGTCTGCCATGTTCCGTTGAGCCAAACGAATGTGCTCGCAAATGTTTTTGTTTGTTACGTCATGTTGCGTAACGGGCGGGAGTCCAATTAGGATTTTGAAATCTGCATTATTTGGTAACCAATCGGTAAATAGACTAATTGATATTGTATGTTGAATACATATATTCACATACTTGTAAAATCGTAACATGGATGCCCAACACACATAGTCCATGTTAACATGAATGTTCGCATGTATGTACATACTTAATCATCTTTTACTTGTCACCTTTTCCTATCAATTTTTTTTATTTTAAGAATTAAGACAGAGAAGCACCAAAAGTGCTGTGACAAATTTGGATAATTAAATGGATTTAACAGTTACATCAAACACTTTCGATCTCTGGCTGTGCTCCGTGGTCATATTGGCCAATGTGGCTGGCTGGCAAAGGCACCCTTGTATGCCTGCAGCTCCACCACGTTGTAGCCGCTGTCCTTTGCAATTTTACTTCTCAGCTGCAAGTAGGGATGATTAGCCTTCCAAATCATTAGTATAATTAGTGTAGTAGTGGTAGTATTTCTGGAATGGCAATTCTAGAAATACTGTTGAATAACTGGTTTTCACTGATTCCATTCTAAATCTATGGTACCCCTCCCCTCCCCCTATCTACATGACCTTAGTACCCCCAATATGATCAGGACAATTTATACCGTGCCTAACTAGCTGGCTAATAACCGCTGTGTATTGATCCCACTGCCTCGTGCCTCTAGGGGGGTTCTCGTATGAGAACCCACACTCTCTGCTGTACAATATGGACCAGTCAAGAGAGGACTGAAGAGACCAATGTGGCTATCATCTGTACTAGCCACAGGGGTTCATCTTATCCTTTGCAAGGGATTTTGGTGAGATGTTGATGAAATAACCGATAAATGCATCTCATGCATCGTGAGTTTACATCTATAGGTACATGAAGGCATGTACTGAAATATTGAAAAGAGGACAGTGTACTTATGTGAAGTCGTTCGCTTTGGAGGAATCAAGCCCATGTTATCGAGCAGAGCAGTCTAATTATAGTGAAGTGCAGGTGGTGGGCCCACTTTCATAGAGCTCATTAAGTAGCTAAGCACAACAGAGTTATGCTTACCAGAATAAGGTTACCAGCCAAGATACCATGACACAAGTACAATCTGTGACTGGTATCCTGCTTATTTTTGCTAAGCAGAACATTTTTAAGCAGTATTTTCTACCGAAGCAGCTCCATGAAATTGGGCCCTGGACTTTGTTCCTTTGTATGACCACTTTGAAATAAGTTTCCAACCTAACAGGGGCAAAGACGCAGATCTGCGGAACTATTGATGTCAAAGTTTGTTTTTGTAACTGTACTGGTAACACTCTCATCACAATCCATCATGTGAGATTGCGTATACAAGCAACATTCTAAACAACTCCAGTTAGCATCCCAATTTTTTTCAACTTGTAATATTATAATTGTACCTTGTTTGCGTTGATACTACTTATGTGAAACAGGTCCCAATGCTCCTCTTTTTGTTTTCAAGTGCGTCCCTTGTTTATCATTTTCCCCTCCCTCATTTAAGAGCTGGATCTGCTGCGTACGTACTTGGCAGTACGTACTTGGTCTTTTAAGTGTCAGCCAGGTGACCTTTGGCGAAGTTGCTTACACATTCCATTATTTCATTACATTCTGCACATGTTATTATGTATTTATTCATTTGATGCCTATCCCTCACATGTGCTGACCGCTGAATATCAAATTGTTTCCTCCCTGTTAGTTTTGGATAACCCACTTACGTGGTCTCAATTTGCATGTGGGTCGTTCATGTATACATGGTTTTTCTTCGTGTGTACCTCAGAACATGTCTAGATTGACATTCATGTTGGGGGATTAGTAAACCACAAAATATTACATACATTGTGTACAAGCCCTTTGATTCACAATATGTACGGTAGAATTAATAATTAACAATGTACCAATTACTATATAATTGAGCTGGATGCTTTATTATGTTGGGGGGTTTTACCCTTCACTAATATGTGATGAGCATTAATCCTCGGTGCTTTCCAAGACCTGCCAAAAAAAAAAATATCCACAAGCATACTACTCTGGTGGGATTCGAACTCAGGAATCCCGGCCATTCTAGAGCAGATGTATTACCGCTAGACCACGTAGCGTGCCGGGTAACAACAGGCCAGTTCGAATCCTGTAATTAACAGCAGGCGCCGCAACAATTTAGCTGATGTAATTATTGCATTGAAGATAAATAATATTATTATTATTTTTTTTTCCCTAATGAGTGATTAACACTGTATTCTCGCTGCTGTAAGCTTCACGTTAATTGTAAACTTTGCACCAATTTGACCTAACATAAGTTTGACATAAATTATGTACATGTCTCTTAAAATGTGAAAATATGAAATGGTGTCTCGAAGAGAAAGAAACGTCAAAAGTATTTTCCAATGGAAAATACAAATGGCCTTGCAAATAAAAAATGAAATTCCACGTCTGTCATTATACATGTACATGTAACGGTTAATTTAGTTTTTTTTTCTTAAATTGGATTGGAAGCACAAACAAAAATCACTGAATGATACAGTACACAAATGTACTGTTCTGATGAGCCCACATGTATGACTGTGTGGGCTGTGCCTGCCTTCCCTTCAATGGGAAAAAACAGGGAATATTAAATGATTATGACTCGTGAGTTTTGCGCACAAACAATAGAGAGTGTCACCAGAGTACAGATCTTGGAGTCATGAATACGTTAGCTTGTCAACTCCATACAAAACCAATCAATCCGCGTGACAATTCCTCTTGCAACTAATCAATTTTGATTATGCAATCAAATAATTGGACGAGAATTCTGCTATAAGTATCCTTGAAGGTGTGTCCCTTAATGTGTTCTGTGTATACTTGTACATGTTCTGTTTTATGCAGTAACCCACTGTATGTAAATGTCAATCGTACCAGAAAAGTGGATGTATATCAAATCTAAAATAGGAGTTATGCGTACATGTATTTATTGTTGGCTCACTGCTGTTCATTCCATTTTTTGTACTTCTGTCTGTAAACCTAATGGGATTGCAATTTGATTGATTTTTCCCTCCTGAGTTTGTAGGCTTTTCAGATAATTTGAAATTTGAGTGTAACCTAACTCAACGGTTTTTATGTTTAGGTTGCAAATAAGTGTTCTATTTTATTTAATTCAGACTAATCCGGGGGGGGGGGGGGGGGTGGTTGAATGTACAAGTGTGTTTGTTTTCTTAAATGGTGTAAATTAATTCAAGATGAATAAAGTTGATATCTGATTTGCTCAGAATGCAATTTCACATCCATAATTATCTACATTAAAAGGGCTGATATATGAAGTACATTGTGTACCTCCAAATAATATGTGAACAATATATGCTAATTAAAACTGATTGACAAAAACTGTAAAGATAGTTGCATAAAGTACATTGCAGGAATTATACTGAGGTCACAGAGGCCATGGCCTCCGTTGCCCCCTGATCTTGGCCTTGGTGCCCCTTCAAAAATGTCCCATAGACTTCAAGATTTTCCAATTGAAGTGCCCTTTGTGCAAAAAGAAAATGGCCTCTCAATGAAGAAATTCCAGTTCTGACAATGTTGGTTTTGAGAATGATATTTTTTCTTCTGTCGCTGTTCTCTAGTTCCCCATGAACAACACACCATTCAGTCAATCTGTCAACATTTTAGGTGGGCATTTTTTGTGAGAAAATAGCATTATAAACAAGTAGTTTTGTTGTGGAGTTTGTGAATGAGGATTTTTGTTTGTTTTAACTTGGGAAATTGAAACACAAGAAACTGAGTGATGGAGAACATTTTCTTGTAGATGTATTTCTCAGAATAGTTGGTACCTGTACCAAGTTTGATAAATTAAAAGGTTAGCTTCCTGATTTAAAACGTAAACTATGACATGTACATGTACCTTTAACCATAGAGAATTCTCCAAGAAAGGGATAGTGGACTTGCTCAAGGTTTATTTAAGTTATATGACCTTTGAAAATGCATCCTCAATGCCAAAGTGCAGGATTTCGAAGGATTTGGGCTATTAGGGATCTGCAACACTGGAGGATTTTGAAGGGTTTGGGCTAAAATGAGTTTTTGTTAGGGTAGGATTTTGCAGGACTTGGGCTATCGGGCTGTTTTTACATAGGAGGATTTTGAAGGTTTTAGGTATTATGCAGCTTAGCCAAAATATGATTCTGAAGGTTTTGGGCTTTTAGGGGTGGAGATTGTAATAAAGCCGAGCACCTATAGTAAATCACAAAGTTGACTCCCTAACTTCTGTCTCAAAAGGATTTTGAAGGATTTTTGCTAATATGTATACTTACAATAAGTTGAAGGATATCGAAGGATTTGGGCACTTTAGGGTTATGACAACTTTAATCTGAAGGATATCGAAGGATTTGGGCAGTATGTCTACCGAAGGGCCTAGTCTGTTAGGGTAAAAAAAAAAACCTCACACACACACACACACATACAAAAACAACCAGCCCCAAAACCTTGTTCAATAAAACAAAACAATGGCCTGACACACAAAAACTGCATTATAACTTTATTACTTTCTAGTGTACATGTAGAAATCTATCTGACTTTGATGCTTTTGTTGGTTTGCCATTTTAAATAAACAACTTGTTATTCAGCAAATTCTCAGGAAATAGCTTTGCTAATGTTTGTAATCAGCAAGTCACAAACTTCCTGTTAAGAAATACGAAAGGTTCACGGGTAGACACTTATTCTGCCATACATGCACATTACATTATTCATAGTAGGTTTTTTTTTTACGATGTGTTTGTTTCACCTGAAACCACTGGTTGGAATGTTTTATTTGTGTTATTTGGGTATTTTATGACTCAGAGAAATAAACTGGTGAGTCATTTGTTAGCAATGCTTCGGAAGTCGACTGGATTGAAGTGTTTTGCATCATAAACTTGATGTCTGATTCAGACCTGTGGAATTCTTGCTTGTGGTACCTCCTTAAGAAACAATCAATTAATTGTGAAATAGAGACAAGTTCTTTTTGAAACTAATGGCATTATTTTATAGTTTCAGTAAAGTAAAGTTTGTTTTATTTGAGATATTCATTTAAGCTTTCTAAGATTGATTGGGGAAAATGCACACACTTGTGGAGTTTCTGTTTTTGTTTCCTTGAGTTTGTCTCCTTTCCAAGTTTCCAACCTTCCAGGAGTTATTAATTTCATTTTCAGTAAAGCTTACAAGAACAACATGCTTGAGTTTCTTCTTCTTTACACAACATGGGACCTATGGCTTTTATGTCCCATCCAAAGGACGCAGCAATAATGGTTAAGTGTCTTGCTTAAGGACACAAGTGTCAAGAGCGGGACTTGAACCCACACTCTGCTGATCGAAAACACCAGAGCTTGAGTCCAATTTGCTTAACCACTCGGCCACGACACAAAGAGGAGACTGAAAGACAAAGTACAGGTTCGGTTATAGACCCCTTGCATTGGCCTACATAGCTGAGGTCAAACAATGGAAACGTGCAAGCACAATTCGCAGCTAATGATAGGTCTTCCTTTGACCTCAGTGAGGGCGCTGTTTGAGCTTGTGACCTCACATGCAAGGGGTCCATTATCGAGGGAAATATTTGGTTAGTTTGGATCTAAAATCTCTTTGATCATCAAGAGGGTGGCATTAGGGTGGCATGGTTGGCTTGTGTGTAAAGCGCTCGCCTCTCACCAAGGTGACCCAGGTTCGATACCCGGCCAGGGCCATATGTGAGTTGAGTTGTGCGTTGGTTCTCTGCTGTGCCATGAGGGTTTTCCAGACCTCCCTCGAAAAAAATCAAACACTTTTGATCTCTGGCTGTGCTCCGTGGTCATAATGGGTTGATGTGGCTGGCTGCCAAAGGCGCCCTTGCATGCCTGCTTCTCGAACACGTTGTAGCCGCGTCCTTGCAATTCAGCTCTTAGCTGCCAGTAAGGATGATTAGCCTCCCCAAATTATTAAATTAATACAATTAAGAGAAATATTTTCCTCTGAAATACTGTCAAAGTCAAGTACATGTAAGTATAATTTTAAGGTTCCTCAGATCATCGTAAATCGAAACAGCCTCAGTATTGAGGTGTGTTTCTCAAAGTCAGTCAGAAAGTGAAAACAAATCTTCGTTAGAAACCACAAAATCTGCTTTATTTATTCATTATTTATTTTAATTTCAGAGGCGAGTCATTTTAAGTTTAGTTTTACAATTTCACGTTGGTGCTAATCTTTAGTCACAATGTTTCGTTTCGTGTAAATACACAGCCTGTGCCTACCAGGAAATTTAGTGGTATTCTTCAAAGGCGCTCTTCTTAGTGACACATTTACATTCTACACCTGTAGCGTGTGACACCTCATGTTCTGTAACAGACACAGTACACCGCGCATGTAACGTACGGAGTGCAAGTTTTCCCCCTTTGAAATCCATATACATTCCGTACCCGTCGTTGTCGTCAGGGAAGAGCCGGCTTCAAGGTCAGTCAATCTCTAAACCTTTGACACGTTCCTCTGTGTTTGGCATCATCAGTCACGATTACAGTCACCATGAATTAGGAGGATGATTCACCGTATTCAATACACTGTCACTGCGATGACACATCCTACAGGTCTCTCATCAAATATTCCAAGGTTCAAAGAATTGGCCAATGTTTATCGGTGAACGATTCCCCTTGTATAGCGTAGCAAGATGCTAGACGAAATGTATAGGTTGCTACTAAAAAACAAATCATCATTTGTGGCTCAATAATTAGCATTCAGTTTGCACAAAACTTGTTCAGTCTAAATATTTAGCTATGCAAAACTGCTGGATGAAATCGTTCCCTGTATTTGCACTGGAGATAATATTGACTCCTTCACTCAATGGTCCTGAAAATTCCTGGTCTTCTTGATTTTGTGTTGATCCCCAAGTTTTGCTGAATTGGGAGCTGAACAGCTTAAGATCTTATGGCATTTTGTGTTGGGAATTGATTTCCATTTTTGTCAATAAGATTCAGAAGAGCTTCGCTATCCATACAGACTGTATAAGGTAAGTCCAAGAATTTGCATATTTTGTTTATATGGAACATACAAAAAGTCCAACCCTGTGAAAAACAATTTAGATAGTCAGTGATACCACTACCAGTGGTTTTATTGTAATGTTAGGCATCTGGACGGAGAATATCCACAAGAATTTGTATCATTATTCCTTCAGGTTATAAATTGAAACATGATGCAATATGGATTAGACCACAAGGGGAACTATAACAGATGCTGGATAAGAGGCGGACAACATTGTTGCTTTTAATTACATCCATGTAATTTTCTATTGGTCTGTTTGATTTGAGCCTGCTAACTTCAGCAAAATGTATACAAATTCTCAAACATTCAACCCTAACAGACTAGGCCCATTTGCTTACACATAGCCCAAATCCTCCTATATCATGATCAGAAGTAGAGAGTTAAAAGCTCAGAGGGCCCAAATCTGTCTAAATCCTCCTGGTTTTCATCATAATGGCCCAAATCCTTCTAGATCCTCTTGTGACAGGCTTCATCATCACATTCCAATCCCTCCAACAGCCGGTATCCTTCGGAATCCCATTTTGGCCAAGCTGCATACAGCCCAAATCCTTCTTTTTCCTCTTGTTCCAAAAATAACCTGATAGCCCAATTCCTTCTTAAATCCTCTCAAAGCAGAAACCCATTATAGCCCAAATCCTTCTGGATCCTCCTTTACTGCCATGCCCTGATAGCCCAAGTCCTCCTAACTCCTTCAATTACTTCGGCAAAGATGAAATTGAAGGATTTGGGGTTTTTAGGGTTAAGTACACCATGTACACTATACACACTGTGCAAATAAGCATTGCACGAACACCTTAGCATATTGGGCACAATGGCTGACATGACTGTCAGATACTATTTGATAAATTGTGCATCTATCTATGTACATGGTCAAGGTCATGTGTGCAAAGCTCATCATGCATTTGCAGACGAGTTTCGTTCAGGAGAGAGTGTCTGCACGCAGTGAACAATTAATCAGTCATATGCATGGGTGCACTGTCAACATTTATAAGTGTCTATTGTTAAAATTTGTTTGTATTGTCATGTGTGTTGTACATGTATGGAAGCCAATTATGTCATTGACAAGGCCAGGGAAAGTCCATACAGTTTATTGTATTTGGAGTTAGGAAGGCATTCTGGCCTGTGCCAGGGGGATCTTGATCTACTGTGTTACGCAACATTCTTGCCAAGGTCTTGGAGCTAATTAAGCAGAAAATAGTGCTTAGCATATTGCTGCTTAGCAAAAGTTAGCAGGATACCAGACGATTGGTACATGTGGCACGGTATTTTGGCTGGTAACATTATTAGTAAGCACAATTTGGTTGTACGTGGCTGCTTTTTCTGCTTTACATGTAGCAGCTCCATGAAACTGGGCTCTGCTTGTTTGTTTTATATAGTTACTGTTTTGCTTGGCACAGGAATTGAATAATCTTGGCAGCTCACTGGTCATTGTTCAAACTTATGACCAATACCAGGGGCGTTTCCCAGGGACTGTGTGAAGTTTCACTTAAGAATCAGGATCTAGCTGAACTGAAACACCTTCCTGTAACAATTACGTTATCATAGATTTTGCAATCAAGGTCCTAAATAGCCAAGATAAAAAACCCAGTAGTTCTTCCTTGTTGATGGAAAGTCACAAGACTGTTTATCTTGTCAAAACCTTTCGGTTGTAGTTCAACTTCAGAGGTTCAGCAGAAGTGCAACGTTTGTACATGTGCAGTAGCTTGGGGTTTATGTACTGTACTTTTTATTTCCTTAGAAACACTAAACGTATATTTTCCTTGTTGGGTAGAAGATGTCTTTATAAAAAACGGTCTCTATTATTTTAATTAAAGGTTCTCAATTGTTGTAGTGGAAACCGTTCATGAAAAAGTGTTGTCATAAATTGAAACAGGGGGAAAATAAGAAGAAGAAGGTTAATGGCTTTTTGTTTCGACCATGGCAGAGTTTAAGACTCTGCTGGAGTTTAAATGGTGAGACCATAAATCCCTTTTTTTTTTGCATTTATAGCATAGGACATTTTAGTTGGGAAGCAGCTTGCAACAGCTTAAATTCTATTTTTTCATAAGTTAAAACTACCCAATCATGCAGTCTTTCAGTTATTGCTTAGTTATTTCTTCTATTTAAGTTTGATGGCCCAATCCAATTAGTGGAATCAATTGGTCTTTGAAGGGTTCCCGTTGACCTGACATTTGTATGAATTTACAACTTGAATGATATCCATGTTTTGTGGATCAGCCCCTCCCTTGTCTCATATCTCAACATGGCTGCCCCTGGCGGCATGATTACATCATGTTTGACTAGTACCTGTACATTACACATAAGAGGCTTCAAACCACTTATCTCTCCAAGGTTTGCCGACTGTGGCCTGGAGGAGAGTCACCCGCATCATTAGGGGAATTGCCGCTGCAGGTGCTCTCAGGGTCGCTGGCTTGTCTCCAGCGTCTTTGCCTCATTTCCAGCAAGGTGTGGCAGTCCGACCCGCATCATCTTTTCACGTATAAGGAGAAACAGAATCAGTTGAAATTGTCTCGCTGTACAATTTAATGACGTTTGTTTTCAGGTGGCGCGGAACAGCTCTATTTACCTGAGGCAAATTAAAGTATTGTCGAGATGTTTGTTTCTTCGTGTACTGTTTGCTTGTTCACAGGCAGACTTGTGATTCGTCGGGTTTGTTTTCCCGATTAAGGGATTTATTCCCCATGGGTTTTTATACTGTGTTAGAGACGTTGAACTGACCATTATTAAGTATGTTAAGGGAAGAAAGACATAAAATACATGGGCCTGATTCTTGTTCATGTCAGGGCAAAGGTATTTTGCCTGAAAAACAGGCCCTGTCATGGGGGAATTTAATTTTTCTACTCGAACATGTTCAGGTGCACCGGGGCAATGACCAGGGGGCATGGAGGCATTTGATAAAGTAGCTCCATCCCCTGTTGTGTCCAAACCTCTTGTTTTCCATTTGTGTGGGTTACCTTAAGAGTCTACAAATTATTCTGCAACATCCATGCAACACACTGGAAGTCCAGTTGTTTCATCTCTAGACTGAGAAGACACTACGCCTCATTTTAAGGATTTTTCAATTCTTTGTACACTCACACCCTGTCGCTGTTAGTTTAGATTGTGCAGTCTGAGTGACAGTGCCAAAAAAAAAAGTGTTTCTAAATGCAACATTTTTTTTTTCCCAGCTCTGTTTTTTCGCAAACAGATTGTTTTCAGTTTGCAATACAATTTTTCAGTGCATCCATTTTTGGTATCGGTGTAGATGATACTGGTAGATTTAGGGTCTTATTGTAGGAAGAATAATTGACCTTGTCTACTATCATAATTGTGACATATAGGTTTTACAACACGTTACTGATTCTTGATTGATTGATTGATTGATCGATTGATTGACTGATTGATTGATTGATTGATTGATTGATTGATTCTTTGATTGATTGGTTGATTGATTTAAAGTTACATGTATTAGTATTATGTGTAGTACATTGTAGTTGATGGAAGAACAGTGCTGAGCAGGGACATTATAGGGTTTATGTTTCTGCATAGAGCATATTTCTGTCGCACGCAGGAAGCAACAACCTTTTGAAACACATAACTTAATTTGTTTGCATTTCATAGAGAGATACATTCGTGATGTGGCCTGGGAAAACCCTTCACAGCTTATAATTGTTCAACTTCATTTTGAGAAATTTGCATTTTTTTTTCAATGCATCAAATCATTCAGCTCAAGGCATGTTTACAAATTTTGTTCCTCCATCTGTGCAGCCAGCCACCTTTGAAACTTGAATAAAGTATGTATAGACGATGTGACCTCTGACGTCATTCGAAAACCATAACATGATGCGCGCGCATGTCGCCGGGCAAAACCTTTGTGTACTGACAGCCAGCTATAAAGGACACGCAATGTTACCATGAGTACGCGTCTTCTTGCCCGGCGGAAACGAGTGTTTTGTCAGCAGAGGGCGGTTTGAATGTAAACAGAGGTCACATCGTCTATAGATTGGTAACTTTAGAGTTCAGTGCCAATAACAATTGGGTGTTTATTTAAAACACATTAACTATTTCACCATTGGGGTTTTCCCCAGACGATACCGCACCACATTTTGTTTATGAACAGCACTGTAAACAGGATGTGTACATGTAGACTACATGTTCACTGCATCAACGTCTACGGAACTTAAAAATAAAGAAAGTATCTTGCAACACTACATGTACATCAACCTGTATCTTATATGTAAAAATTTATACTTATTAGTGTTTACAAGACAATGATTTTATTTACAAGACAATGATTTTTTTACTAGTGTACCAAATAACTCTCTTTGTCTGTTTTGTACACAATGTACTGGTCTAAATGCACATCTTTAGCCTTGTGCGACAAGAAAGGACAACATTGTAATTTCAAACCAAAGTATTTCTCAGTATTATTTGCAGTACCAGAGCCAGATATTTTGCATTATGTAGGTTGTACCCGAGTTTTTCATAATCACCAAAACTGTACCACATCAAAGAAAAAATTAAAATATCCTCTTCCGTCGCGGAAGTTTGCTCTTCATTCATGGTGTACTGTAGGTGCAGCCTGGCTTGTCAAATTTCTTTACAAGTAGAGCATCTTATTACGGCTTGGATAAATTGTCTTGACACGCTCAATGTATTACAGAGACACCTTGGCTGAGTTGTTATACCCAGCTATAGCTCCGGCAAACTCTGATTCATCCCGTTAGCCGTGCTTGCCTGGCCAATTTACCAAGTGACAACGTTTGTCTTCACAGTTACTGAAGAAGAAGAAAAAAAAATCCAAACACCTCTTTCTTTGTCTGAAGGGATGCTTGTAGGTGTGGCATTAATTATTAAGTAGTTTAAACATAAATTGATGCTTGTTGAATTTGAATGAACTGAAAAAACATGCGTAAACACATTTTGAAGATATCACTTACATGTATGTCTATGTGTACCTGAAAGGCAGCAATTTGTATTTTTGATGATGGTCCCCCCCCTGAAACTTAATCAAGTTTTTGGAAATTTTACTTATTACATGTACATGAATTCATTTTCTCTATTCTTTGTATACACATTACAAACTGTACATTCACAAATCATTTGTGATGTAGATATTTGGTATATATTTTATTATCTGGGCCCAATTTCATAGAGCTGTTTAAGCAGAAAATATTGCCAACAAATTTGCTGCTAAGCAAAAATAAGCAGGATACCAGTCACAGGTTGTACATTTGACATGGTATTTTGGCTGGTAACCTTACTCTGGTAAGCATAATTTGGTTGTGCTTAAGCTACTCTTTGTGCTTTTAAAAGCAGCTCTATGAAATTGGGCCCAGACCACGAGGATACCATGCTTTAAGTGTTTCAGTGTTTGTATAACCGCACCCCTGCATAATGGAAACGAAAAGGAAATTGTTTACGTGTAAGCTCCTTCCCCCCCCCCCCCCAAACACAGTCAAGTCAAATCATTTGTAATGTGTATAACGTAGCTGGTAACATTTCCAATTACCCTGGCGCGTTGGGTTGTGTTTAGAGCGAGCATATTGTTTTCCATCTGCCTGCCGTAAACAGATCTTGAAATGAAAAAGCCGGTTATAGCCTGAGGGAGGCAAAACCCCAGCACGCGCTGATGTTTCATTGCACTGGATCCCCCCCCTTGGCGGCCACACCATAGCCATCCATGGACAGACTGTTCGTCTGGTGCTAAACAGCAAGGCAAACCTCGTTGTGTCTTTGCTTTGATCGAGTCTCTTTGATAGCCGTGATGAGAAAAAAAAATTACATTGTACTTTGTATGAAGTTTTGAAACCATGACACCAGAAAACCAAAATTATATGGCCATCACATTGATGTCAATGGAACAGTTTCGTTCACACCATCATTAAATGCACTGTACACGTTTGGTAATTACTCAAAATACATATTAACATAAAAAATGACTTGGTAACGAGCAACTGAGAGCTGTTGATAGTATAAAACATTGTGAGAAACGACTCCCTCTGAAGTAACGTAGTTTTTGAGAAAGAGGTAATTTCTCACTAAAATAATAAAAGACTTCTTGCAAGAAGCCTTTTATTCCTATCTGAAAGCACACAAATTTGTACAACAAGGGTGTTTTTTCTTTCATAATTTTCTTGCAACTTCGATGACCAATTGAGCCCAAATTTTCACAGGCTTGTTATTTTATGCATATGTTGGGATACACCAAGTGAGAACACTGGTCTTTGACAATTACCAAATGTGTTCAGTGCCTTTAAACTGTAAAGGGGAGAAAATATCAAAAAGTTGTGTGCCTATGTCAGAAATGCATATAAAGCATTCATAAAAAATGTACGACAGAACAGTAAAACAGCAACAATGGAATCCACAACTGGTATTGTTCAAGTGATCATCAGTAAACAACACTCAATAGCGATGAGATACATGTGTGGTTTCCAACAAAAGAAACTAGACTCAAAGCATGGAGAGTAGAACTATGAGTCAATTCAATTCTCTTATTCGTCATGTCAGCATGAAAACATTTCCTCAGTTTGCACATACTATTAAAATACGACAACATAATATTGTTGACAGTCTTGGGAGTCTTACTGTGTACCTTGATGGAGAGCAATGTTTGAAGAATTTATCCTGGGTCCATGGTTGTAAACACTGGTTAGGAACTCTAGTCAAGTCACGTATGAGGCCTGATAGTTCATGGAGGCAAACGACATGGTGACGTAATTTGAGTAGAGCGCCCTCGGCTAGCAGTCAAGAGAAGGTTGCTCATTGGCCCATTCTGTGCGCCGCCATACAAAGATGTGCGTTACCATTGTTTCATCATCGTTTTACCTCTAACATGTCTAAGATGGGGGCATGATGATGTTAATGCATTAAGGTATATCGCCTCGATGCCCCAGCGCCCAATTTCATGTCACTGCTTACCAAGAAATTTTGCAGCTACAATTCCCTGTAAGTGTAAGTGAAGAATTCTATAGAGAGCAACTCCATTAAATTTTGCCCTGGTCATTGCCTTGGTGCCCCATGGTGGAGTGATCCTGTTACCTCATGAAGATGCCCTTTACGAGGGAAAAGCTGTCTTGTCCTTACATAAATAAAGCACCTTCAGTGCCCTGTAAGGTATAGGATGTAACTGCAGAACTCTACAAAAAGCAACTCCATGCAACTGGGCCCTGGTCATTGCCTTGGTGCCCCTTGGTGGAATGATCCTGTTTCCTCATGAAGATGCCCTTTACTAAGGACAAACTGTCTTGCCCTCTCAAGAATGAAGTATAGGGCTACATTTTTGTCTACTTGCATGTTTGTTTTTCTGGTGCTAGGTCAAATTTAGCAAAAGTTGCTATTAGGCCACATAAAAAAAAGAAATTGTTGATCGTCCCCGCCCAACCCTATGAAACCCCCCGACCCCATTTTTTTTAAATTTTTTTTTTTAATATCATAAAAAACGGTCTTTTCAATGATCTTTTCAGTCAAATTTGGCTCCCAGATTTTTCAGCTGATTTTTTTTTCAAAATCCATAGGTTGGAAATAGATATTTGAAGAAAGATTGTGTTGGCAAAAACAAGAACAATTCTTCAAATATTTACTTAAGAAAATGTTTCACAGAAAATGTCATCTACGAGTTAAATGGGTTTAACAAAACAATTAAAAACATCAAAATCACACAAACCCTCTGTTTTATAGTGATTGTGATGATTTCTTTATTCTTTATTTGATATTTTGCCATGTCCTAATAAATAAAAAATAAAAATAAAAACCGCCCTCCCACCCCAACTTCCCACCAAAAAAGGACGATCAACAATTTTTTAATTTTATGTGGCCTTATGTGCGTTTATTGTACCTTTGTCAAGCCCCATTCTTGGTACTATTTTGATTAAATTTCTCATTTCTGTTGAATAGCTAGTGTCTGACAATTAACCAAATGAATAAATGTTGCTGTATGTTGCTACATGATTGATAAGGCTGATGAATCTAGGGATTGAAATCAAACAATAACTGGTTGATGGCTTACCCATTAGGACTATAATCAAAACATCTAGACAATGTCATATCATTGGTGTACTGTGAGAGCGTAGCTCTGAGGTGCGAAGGTAAAAATGGAAACCCAAAAAGTGCATGAACCTTACATTTTGACACTTTGTTGTCTGCCTGTGAAAAAGGCAGTCGGATTTTGTATTACTCCGATATTTTGGGAGACTGTAGTTTAAGGTTCATGATTGTAGGAAGTCTAGTAACAAGTTTAACACTCAATTTATTTTTATTTTTTGGGGGGATACACAAGACTGAAGGGCTTGTAGCTCAACAATTTCACTGGACCAAAATTTATTTTACAAGACCAGACTCAAAATGAGTTGAAAAAGCACTAAGAGAAGATCTGTCTCATTTGTCATGCTAGTTCGATGCTCAACAGAATTGAAAGATATGTCAGATTCGTTGTCGACATTTTCCACAAAGATACTATACACAATGAGGTATTACTGTTATTAGTCAATTGAAAAAGCACAAGACCACCGGGTTTGTCCGTTTGTGATTTTACTGGCCCAATGCTTAAAGAACTGGCCTCTGGCCTACAGTCCAGTGTTAATTTCTAGCCCTGAATAACATAAAAAATATTAATATTTCTGATGCACATACATTAGTGTCTAACAAACCTAATGTGTAGTGGTGCTGTTTTCAAGAAAAAAGAGAGCGAAATTTAAACAAATGATCTGCATTATGTAACAGTAGAGCCAATACGCGCAACATACAATGGATTACATAAATTTATATATTTTTAAAAAGATTGTATATACAACTCATTTTCATACGGTATTTGTACTCTCAAAAGGAATGGTTTCATAACTGCCTGCTAACGATCTTCATTATTTGTCTAATTTCATATCTAGTTAATTATTGTCCACTTAAAAAAATAAATTGAAAAATTGACACCCCTGAAAGTGATTTGTAAGCTCTAAACCAAACACAGTCAACTGAAACATACAGTACAATTACAGTACATTACTAAATAATTCTTAAAATATTCATAAAAATAACAGAAAACAATTTGATACAACTGACAGAACCACTCCACCTCCTTCTCGTCACTCCTTCAACCCTCATTCTTCTTCTTTTTTGCATTGTCTGAAAATTTATGGTTTCTGCATAACTTCTTTGTTCATGAATATGTAGCATTTACGTGTGTTTACTAGTTAATATTTATACAAACTTGATGCATTACAATCATTAATCAAAGTTTAGAATTTTGCGGAAAATACGAACAGAATGCCACATGTTGCTTTGTTTCCCTTTTTTTGTTCTCCTGTTTTTAGCTTTTTAAACATTGTCTTTTTTGCTGTTGTTGCTTATCTAATTATTGTTGATTCTATTTTGTTATGTGCTTGTGTACATTTTATGGAATTGGGCGCAATATAAATCAATGAATTATTTAGCCTATTATTATTATTATTATTATTTTTATAATTATTCTGCTGGGTTTTCTTTGTCAGTTGTTGGCATTTTAAACTCATGCACGGCAAACGCAAACATAAATAAGTCAGACGGCTAAATTTACCTCCTAATATAAAAAACATCTCTGGAGCTATTTGCATAATATATTCACCCTGGGGCCACTCCTGCCCAAGCCAACCATACAATTTTTGAAAGGAAAATAAACAGGCAGTCTGCACTGCTCCTGTATACTGTAAAGAGCAAGGAGTGTGTACATACACCATGGCCTTCTGGAGCAAGCCCATTTCCCTGGGTCCATTTATCATGTTTATTAAGTCTTACATTTTGTAAGGCTGTAGATAGATTGAGACCACGCATGACCCTTGGGACTATCACATAAGTACAAGGGCAGCAGGCTGGTACTGTGGTGGTGCACTTTTTGAGTCGTGGGTATTGTTGTTCCAATCCCCCATCTCATTTCGCAGACTCTGCATGCGAATTTGCTGCTCCAATGTAAACAGATTATTACATCAAACCATCAAATGAAACGAGAGTTTTTTTATCCATTTATTTAAAGAATTTGAGCTCTTGATTGTATCTTGCTTAGTAGCTACAAATGCAATGTGTGGAAAAAGGCGTGCCACGTTACTGTGTCATGATGTCGGGCATAATTAGTAGGGGGGGGGACACAATGTAATGAGCAGAGTACATGCAAACGTTCACATCATTTTTATTTAAAAGAATCTAGCAAGTAGCCCCAGCCTGTTTTTATTTAAAAACCAAATTATGACCACATCAATCATGGCACAAACTCTTCCATTGAGCATTTTGTCTGTGAAGTTTGTACCAGTTTGTGGTCAATTTGTCTTTGTTCAACCTGTTTTTATTTAAAAACCAAATTATGACCACATCAATCATGGCACAAACTCTTCCATTGAGCATTTTGTCTGTGAAGTTTGCACCAGTTTGTGGTCAATTTGTCTTTGTTCAACCCCCCCCCCCCCCCCCCCCCCGAGCTTGTACCACATTAACAGTTTTTCTCTGTTGGTTTTTCTTTCTTTAAAGGCATTTGAGTTTGATCTCCATCTTGAGTTGTCATCAGGTAGCAGAGTGCACATTTTGATATCATGATGTTTCTGGGAGCAAAACTGCTTCTTCTTCTTGGTGCTGTAGTCATCTGCGGAGCCCAGGGTAAGTGTTTTCACAAAACTGTATCAGTTGCGTTTTGTTTTTCGTAAAGACAGTTCCGGATGCACACAGGGATGTGAAATTTCAGACTTTTATCTGAATTCAGATTTTGTGTATGTCTGCCTGATAAAAAAAACCCTGCTCTCCCAGAAGCCTCTTGAGATCTTTAACCCCAGGGGTTACCAAAAGGTAGAAATGCCACCACTTCAACATTGTGCCTTTAGAAGAAGTTAGCATTCAAGTTTCAGACATTTTTGTCAGCAGTGACTCTCACACTCGTGTAACTTAGGTTTTGACTCTGAGCTGCGTCAAGTGTTCTAACTTTTCTACGTATCCAAGTGGTTCACCGACCAATCACGCAAGGAATTTGATAAAACTCATGAAGCATGCGGTATTTATGCATCGCGCACAGTTGTTTGTTTAAAAAAATTATTTACTTGCCCCGAAAGAGTGCCGGTTTTACACTATGGGAACTATCTACTGGTAATATTTAAGTCAGTTGGAAGAATGAAAAGGAACTTGCTAAAGGTTGTGAACATATGTATTTCTTTCGGTCGTTTTAAGGAAATGTCAGTAGATAATTCATAATAGAAGCCAGCTTATGGGCAACTTGGGTATTGGCTTTGAGCTGCATCAAGCTTTCTAACTTCACTACACAGCCAAGTTTTTCACCGACTAATCTATGCTTAATCAACAATTTTGCATTCAAAAAATAATTTATTTGCCTGAAAAGATGCAGCGACACTGTGTGACATTAAGTGAGAACTATCAATAGAAATACAGACAACTTTCAATGAAAATAGTGTTCACAGTTTTTGTACTGTTTTAAGAAATATGAAATTATGACCAATTGGATTTTTCGGATAATTATCAGGCATTGCATGCCTTTAATTTTTTCAAATCTTAACCATCCCTTAGAGTACACCGGTGTTGAGGGAACTGGTCCTCACTTAGTCAAGCAACCGCAGGACAAGATCTTCAACGTGGACAGCAGCAGCAATTCAGTGGTCTTGGATTGTGAGGCAGAGGGCGATTCGAGTCCAGACTACACTTGGAAGAAAGATGATGTCATGATAGACACAGAAGCCGACACTAGATTCACTGTGGGTAGAGGCAGGCTCACGATCACTGATCCCGACCAATATGATGATGTAGGCAAATATCAGTGTTTTGCAAGCAACCAGATCGGAACAATCATGAGCAGAAAGGCAAAGCTTGAAATAGCTTGTGAGTATAGACCCATTTACATCTCGGAGATTGATCGGCTACCAAAGTCTACCAAAACTATATGTAACAGACAGTTGAAGTCAATGATTGTATGACACCTTCAGTTATCATGTTAGCATGTTTATTAATTGAACCATATGAAACATCCTTGCGCAACATGTTTTGCTATGAAAGCCAACAAACTTACAAACTTCAATCTGAAGATAATTGATTGCAGAGATAAGACCCATATGTCATGACTGAAGTAGTTCAGGTTGAATGTAGTAAATTTAGCATGCAATTTGGCTTCTATCAGTTTGTAAAAAAGATGAAGATCGCAACGCCTTTTTTTCTACCAGTGCTGGTAAACTTTTTAACATGGGCACATGCAAATTAGGTCTTTCTGAGTGTGTATGAAGGATAAAACCTTCCTACCCTTTCCATTAGTTTCTGAAGAAACTACTTTTTTCTCTTAACCACTTAGGGACAGGTGATGTGTATACATTGCATAATCTTCAGGGGCACAGTGGCGTCTGGCTTTATATTGAAAAGTGGGATGTGGTCGATTGACGTTAATGTTTTGTGTGGTACAAAGTCAATAGCGGATGACGTGTTAACACGCCTTGACATTCGTATTGTGCAGCATGCAACCATGCGTTTACTCACAGTGTTACGCGTTGTTTGCCACATACAGAGAGGGACAAAAGGTGCTGGACTTCATGTTCCAAATGTCCCCGTTAACCGGGTTTATTGTGTAATCCCCAATTCCAGACCTTGTCTGACAAATGAAGATTAGGAGAGATCAATTGGCTACAAGGATCGTTTTCCATTGTTCTTGGCATGGGAGGTTCCAGCATGCCATGGTTGATTATCAGCCGTGGCTTTAGGCCGATTCACGGTGAACAAAAACCACATTTTATGAGGGCGTTTGTTGTCTTTACTTGACATGGTTTCATTGTGACAACGATATTTTCAACAACAACATTTGCACCGGGTGTTTGGAAAATTAATCCCGTAGAAGGGCTCAGGAAATTTTGTGAATCCCGAGCCGAATTGGTTAAACCCCACTCTCAGCCTCCTTTTATCCAACTCTATCGATGTAAGGACAAACTCAACATTTTAGAAAAATTATTTTTAGAAATTGTGTGTGAAAAGGGCTTAGTTTATGTGTATCAGTCACATTTTTGTTCTCTTTGACAGTTTCTGGTATAAGCCCTACATTAATAAAGTGATGTTTGAAGCTTTTGCATGGTGTGGAAAATAAACGAAGTAGCAACCTGAAAGAGCTGGTGTGCTATCTGAGACCACACTGGCTCTTTTTGGAGCCAACACTCCTCCCCAAAAAGATTTACAAAAAGGCTGTACCCGCAAGTTTACTAGTAATGGTGACTTCTTACATGAATACTTTCATTTGGCAGATTTCGTACACCAGACTAACACTTGACTATCCCACAATACTTCTCTTTTCAGATGTTGGCTTGTTCCCAGACCCACCACCCAGTAACATGGAGGTCACACTTAATACAGGAGTATGTCTATCATGCAATCCACCAGAAAACTACCCAGGTAAAACTCTTTGTTCAAATTATCAACAGTTGTTTTTGCAGTTTGAAATAAGGAACATAAAAGACTGGATGCTGGCCTGGCACTTCAATGGAGGTCATTTCCCCCGCTGCATCTTCCAGGCCTGTGAGATCTCCGCTTTAAAGCGGATATCCGCTTTTTCCTTTTTTTGCCGATTTTTTATTTCCGCTTTTAATTTTTTAAAAAATTTTTTTATTTATAAACCTTTTGGCCATATATATGCTTGGCAACAATAATGTACAACTACCATTATGTGAAATAAGCCAAGTTACTGGATCAATGGGGTGCCCCAATTCGACCAGCGTAAATGCGTGACGCGCCCTCACTTGACGTTCCACGATCATTCTTACATCATGTAGTGTTTCAGCTCTTTTGTTAAGGGTCCACTCACAGACCTGGTCTTCAAATGTTCTTGTGGAAATTCAAAATTCTCTCCTGGAGGTGCCCTTTACCATTAGGAAGAAATGCCCTGCCCTTCCAAGAATGAAGTCTCAGGGCCTGTGGATGTAATGGAGTAGAATACTTGAAATGATGTAGAGATTCTGCAAACCTCTATAAAATAAAAATGTATTATGTCTTGCATTTTTTGGTTGGCTATATCTCCAACACCAGAGGGAACTGTGAGATCCAATTTTCAGGATTTTTTTCATTCACATACAATGTCACCCCTGGTAGGTGCAGGATTGCAGGTGCATCACACTCTGGCCCTTCACTATGGAATGAACTCCCTCCCAATCTCCGACGAGTCACTACATATACCAGCTTTAAAACTCATTTGAAAACTTACTTTTGTGCTTAAATTTCCATCTTTGTAACTCATTGTAGTCCCACTTATTTCTGCATCTCTCATGCGCCAGGAGTGTCTTTTAGACAGAAATGGCGCATTATAAATGGCCACTATTGTTATTATTCAATAGATGCAGTGTCACAGCACAATGTTTCATACACTTTTACAATGTCACTTTGATAAAAATATTTAAAAAACAGTACAAATAAAAACTTATATTGATTTTGAAACTTGTGAGGCTTGTAGGAGGTAGTGAAAGTGCGTTCGTCAGTTACAGTGGCTCTGTATATTCTGTCTCTAACATCATCAATTTATTCTGCAGTAAGTAGCATTGAAAACATAAACTTAATTGTTTTCACCCAATCATAATCGAGGTTGTTATACAGATGTGGCGTGTCGTGGCCGAGCGGTCAAGCCAACTGGACTTGTGTCCTTAAGCAATACACTTCACCGTTATTGCTTCGCCTTTCCGATGGGACGTTAAGCTGTAGGTCTCGTGCATGGTATGATACATGTATATTGTAAAAGAACCCATTTACACAAAATGCAGGGATTTCAGACTTTTATCTGAATTAAGATTTTGTTTAAGTCTGCCTGGTAAACAGAATCTGTAATTTTCTTCAGGTATATAGGAAATCATGCTCTTTGGTCTACTTCTCCAGCACTGAGGCTATTGATCCCAAAAAGATCTTTGGAATCTATAAATTCAGGGGTTATCAAAAGGTGGAATTGCCAGCATTTCAATGTACCTCCTAAGATCTGGATCCCAGTTTCAGACTTTTTTCGTCAGCAATGACTCTCATCCCCTGTAAATAATTAAACTACAAAAGCCAAATCGAGGTGCTTGACATGTGGCTTGTGTCACCTCTTCCAGGAGTGACGGTTAGCTGGCACAGAAGCAACATCCCGGTGTTTCAGGACAAACATTCCCACATCTCTGCTGACGGAAGACTGTGCTACACCAGTTTCACGGAATTCGATACAGGCACCTACATCTGCTACGTGACCAACATCATCCGCACTGAAGGGGCAGCTTCCGTTGTGAAGTACAGTGATGCGTTTGACGTGACTGCTCTCGAGGGTGGGTCTATTTTTTTTAAACCACATACATCAATACGCTTAAAGGGATTGTATACGTTTGGTAATTAGAACCCACTGTTTGTTTCAATCTATATAAGTGCAGATATATACCATAAAACTAACCTGTGAAAATTTAGTTTCAAAAGGTGGTAGCCTTTTTGAGATATTGCTGAAAATTTAGAGCGGCTATGTTCACGCAGGTAGAATAATCTGCAATTGGAATACACAATCTGAGAAACGTTTTTGACAGAAACTCTTGTCAGATTAAAATTTGTTTGGATAAAAACTGATATCTTTTTCCATAACCACATTACTTCAATACTTCAAATTGAAATGTTTCTCAAAATGCTTTATACTATCCAAAGCTGCTGTACTTCTTACCAAGTAATTTTTTATTGCCATTATTTTAATGAGTTAATTACCAAACGTATACAGACCCTTTAAGTGTTATGCAACATATGTAACTGGCCTCATGTTTGATCATGGTCTTTCTCTCTTTATTGAGCCTTAGAGAAATACTTTGCTTTGGTTGAAACATGAGGCCACTTACAATGTTGGCATTTGTACCATTTAACTCATGTTAGTTGGTAAGCACTTTGCAACAGCTTATTCCTCTTTTTCACCTAAATATAATGTTAATAATCTCACCTGTTTTGCCATTTTTCTCTTTAACCCTTTCCTTACCATAGGTGACTTAAGTCGACTGCACTCATGCCCCTGTTCCTTACTACCATTGATGACTTTAGTCGACCAAGCTTACACACAAAAAACACTCAAGCCTGAGCACAAGTGCCATATGTAATAAGGCTGTAGTTTTGTCCATGTTCACTCTGCATACCCAAGCTTACCATCATTGGAAAGAGAAAAATCAGATCTTTCCAATGATGGTAAAATAAAATAAGGTTGCTATTATGCAATCGCTTCAAATTGGAGTTGAAAGATCCGAAATGCCAAAGACTTACGGAGCGCCATATGGTTGTGTACAAAAAAGATCACACTGAGGAAAGAAAGACGAAAATCTTTTACATTTATTGACCAATCTTAATGATTTTTTGAATTAGGAGATAATAGAGTTTGTGAAAATAGCCTTTGAACGAAAGCTTTCTGTTGTGTAAGAATATGTGCTTCATGCTTGAGTGGCCAAATAGTGCGGTCACCAGCAGTTGTTTAGTTCTACCCCCCTCCCTCTATTTGAGTGTTGGCTGCTGTTTGAGTGACATTTTTTTGTTTTTTTAGGGGGGGGGGTGACGTGAAAAGCAACTTTCATACAATTTTGAAGAAAACCAAAAGGAAAGGTTTTTTCATTATTGAGGAACAGTTGATTTCCAGGCTAGGCCTACTTGGTTTATTAGGCCTACTTGGTGGGAAATATCCCGCCGTCAACGCATACAAAACACTGCTGCTCGTGTGGTCACCTTAACAACAAAATACTCTCATATCAAACCTGTTCTTTTAGATCTTCACTGGCTCCCAGTATCCTCTAGAATCATATATAAACTCTTGCTCATTGTTTTCAAATCTCTAAATGGGCAAGCACCTGCTTACATCCAAGACATGCTCAACATCTACAAACCATCTCGCATCCTTCGTTCTGCTAACAGATATCTTTTTCAAGAAATCAAGTCTAATCGCACCTGGGGGGACAGATCTTTTTCTATTGCGGCACCACGTCTCTGGAATCAACTACCTCTTCACATCAAAACATCCACTTCCATTCACTCTTTCAAAACATCTCTCAAAACACACCTCATGTCTATAGATCCGTTCTTTTGTAATTAATCTGTTTTTTGTTATTTTTGTTTGTATTTTCTCTGTAATAGCGCCCTGAGCACTTTTGTGGATTTGTGCGCTCTATAAGACCTCGTTATTATTATTATTATTATTATTATTATTAAATGAGCACGGCCCAATTTCATAGAGTGGCTTCAGCACTAAATTAAGCTAAGCACAAAACAAATTTTGCATACCACTAAAAGGTTACCAGCCCACAATGTCGTACGTGCCATTTGCAACAGGTTATTCCTGCTAACTTTTGCAGAGCTGAAAATCATGTACATCACAGATAAAGTTGTTTGCGTATTGGCTCTCGTACTTGTTGAACGGGGCTGGTAGGGTATCAAATTTGAAATTCGAACTCAACAAACCAACATGGTGTTCTTGTTTTTCATGCAGCTACCAGCGATGCTGAGTTTGGCCCTGATGTGGCCATTCCAGTTGAAGACCATGAAGTCATTGTCGGCCACGAGGAACTGAAACTCAATTGTTTCTTCTTTGGAAAGTGAGTATTTTTGTTACGCTACGTTGCTTTAAAATACTTATCTAACACATGCGGTTACAACAGGATAGGTGGGGTTGGGGGGGTTAGATGGGTTAATCTAGTTGAAGAGTTCTCCCCCTGGTTTTTCCAAAACTGGGGTGGGGGGGGCATTCTGGACCCAAATTTTTTGATGTTTGGCTGAAACACGCTGAATTGAAACAAGGTCTTCATAATGTTTTCTATTTGGTGTTTATCTTGGTTTTAAAAGTCCTACTGTGCAATCTGGAGAGTTCTATATGGTTTTCTTTTGATGTTTTTTTCCCTTTTTTTTCTTTGTATGGGCAATTTTTTTTTTTTTAAAGTAAGAAAAACCAGAGAATGGGTTCGCAGTGGCTGTCTTTAGCTTGCACTGCATCACCTTGTAAAACCTTTACATGTTTCTCTGTACAGGACATGTAAATGGGTCTCATAATTCAAACATAGATCTGCATACATAGTAGTAGAAAACATGAGCGCTTTGATGTGCCTGTAGGGTGTGATGATAAAGCACTTTAGAAAAAATTGCATGTTATAATCTCATACAGAAGGGAAATTTTCAGGAGTCTCGCCAGCATGACCAATGTCATAGGAACAGTCTGGTTGGCATATTGGTATCTTCCCTCGCCTTCCACCTCTTTGGCCCCTGTTCGAATCCCGCCGGGGGCACTGTGTGGATTGGTTCAGTCTCTACCTCATTGCATGGGTTTTCCCTGGAATAATTCTCTGGGGTTTTCCTCACTTCATCTAAAACTAAAACTTCCTTTCTTGTCTTCTTTATGGGGTTCTTGGCTAGTATAGTGATTAAGTTTGTAACCAGAATTAAGTAATTCCCGATTTTTAAACAGTCTCCTTGATTTTAAAACTTCTCACTTTTTTTCAACTCCAAAGCCCCGAACCAGATCTGTCATGGCAGAGGAAGAGTCCAGCAGGTGCTGACCTACCACTCAATGCAGAGCTCCGATTCAACAACCAGCAGTTGATCATCAGGAATATACAAGTTGAAGATGCCGGGGAGTACGAGTGTGTGACAGCACAAAGGGGAGGAAGAACATCCGGTTCGATTGTTGTCCGAGGTTAGTAGTAGCTCTGGTTTGACCTTAAAAACTAGCTTGAACAAACGGCAACAAGTGATCATCGGGGAAATTCATTTCAAATGTGTTCAATCAATAAGGAAATTGAGTTCACATGGGAGTAAACAGATTTTAAACTAGACATGTAGTGTTTGTAGAATTGCAAACACTTTGTGTTCGGATGGTGTGAATAGAAGGTAAATATTGAAAGTTATAAAATTCAGCCAGGGATTACACCTAAGTTTATGCATCCCCTTAAGGTGATCCCCTGGCTGCCTTTTCCCAGGTTGTATCGTAAAACATGCTCAGTTGGTAGAGCGCTGGCACGTTAATCCGGAGGTCATTGGTTCAAACCCCACTCTAGTAAATCTTTCTTTGTTCAACCCCAACTTTAATTTGAATTCCTCGTACTAAAGAAGTAGTTGCTTGTCACATGATTTTGGGCAAGCTTGTGCATTATTGCGTAAGAAACGGGGAACACCCATACACAATTTGGAATGAATGTATATGGCACAATGGTACCAGGGTTTGTTCATCTGGAGGTTGCTATACAAAAGCTTGCCCCGAACCATTTGATGTAGCAACTGTCCCTATAGTCTGCAGAATTCAATTTGTTTGCGGTAACTTGTGACTAAGCACGTCATTGTAGTAGGAGATCTCTAGGACCCTGGTTCAAATCCCACTGGTGGCACTATGTGGATTGGCTTTTCAGTCCCTACCTGATTGCAAGGGTTTTCCCTGGAATAATTCTCTGGGGTTTTCCTCCCACATCTAAAACTGAAACTTCCTTTGTTTTCTTCTCTCCACGGAGTTCTCGGTTAGTACAGTGGTTAAGTTTGTTTTTCTGAGAATCCTTGGCTTTACAACCAGAATTCAAGGGTTCTCCCCATGCACAAATCGGGCAGATGCGCGCAAATATTCCCTGTTATGAAAAAAACAAATAATAATAATACGGTAGTTTCACAAAAAGCATAAAGAGAAAACCATATAGAATGCTCCAGATTGCACAGTAGGGCTTTGAAAGCCAAGAAAAACACCAAGTAGAAAACATTCCGAAAACCTTGTTTCAATTCAGCGCGCTTCGGCCAAACATCCCAAAATTTTGGCCCAGAATGCCCCACAGTTTTAAAAAACAACATGGGGAGAACCTGGAAATCATTGTTTATAAATATTGCTCGCCGTTGTTCTCGATCCAGTCCCGCCCACCTGGCTGCAAGAAATCTCCGACGTCGAGGGGAACATCTACGGGGACTTGTCCATGAAGTGCAAAGCGGAAAGTCCCGACGGCGTGACCTACACGTGGTACCGCAACACCGAGGTGATTGAAAACCTCCCCAGGCATCAGTTCAGCAACGGTTTGAAGACGCTCACCATCCAGAATCTGACCGTCGAGGACACCGGCATGTACCAGTGTATGGCCAGTAACGACTACGGCGAAGTATACACCACTGCACAGGTCACTGTACAAGGTAGAGGCCCCTCCCCCTTTATCATGGTATTTTTTTGTCAGAGTGGTGTCTTTCAGATGCCCCAATTGTCAATTTTGTTGACCTACTTTTTTTTACTTACATTCAAATTTATCATCAGTAAGCAATTTTTGTTGTTAAAAGCAATTTGTGGACACCCCTTTTCCAACTTCTGGTTAAAAACCTGAATTTTCTTCCAGCTGTTTATTTAATTTTTTCCCCGTCCTTTCCACCTATCTATTCGATAGCAATGAGTAATTTTTAGCATGTGAACAATTATTTATTTCATTGCCTCATGAACCACTTACATGTAACGCATTATGTCAATTCTAAAAAAACCTGCATTTGATTTAGTGTTTTCTTGATCTAGCACAATCAGCTTGTTCAGGTAGACCCAATTAACATTTAACATTTTGTTTTTCTTATTTCCAATAAAACATAAATCTCGTTGATTTTGCTCTCTTCTCCACTCTTCACTAAAAACATTAAAATCACATTGATTTTTGCTTTTGATATCGGCTCAATTGATGTAAACATGTTCATCAATGTTTGTTTTGGTTCCTCTTTTGTTGTATATCATTCTAAGTTTTTATCTAACACAATCTCATATTAAATCAAATGAACTGAAATCAGCCATTGCCCCATGGTTTGAGACCCCCCTTGAGGTGGACCAGCCAGCACCCCGGGGTGGCTCAGTGACCATCCTCTGCCAGCCCAAAGCTGCACCAACACCGACCATCGTTTGGAACAAGGGAGGCGAGGAGATTGAGAATGGTGGCCACTACACCATCATGGAAAGTGGTGATTTGATGATCAGTGACATCAGCGACGCAGATGGGGGAGAATACACCTGTACAGCAACAAATAGCCAGGGGACTAGGTCAAGCACTGGTAGCTTGATCATCAAGGGTAAGGACCTAGAAAGATACCAACTTTAAAGGGACACGTTGCCTTGGATCAGACGAGTTGGTAAAAAAAGGCGTTTGTAACCGTTTGTTATAACAATGCATATGGTTAGAAAGACGTTATAAAAGTATAATACAATGATTAACACAATTATGTCTTGAAATTGCGTGGTTTTCCTTTCACTTTGCGAACTAACTCGGTCGGCCATTTTTTTGAGTCAAAAATTTGACTCCACAAAATGGCCGACCGTGTTTGTTCACGATGTAAAAGGAAAACCACGCAATTTCGAGACATATTTGTGTGGATCATTGTATTCTACTTTTATAACGTCTTTCTAACCATATGCATTTTATAATAAACGGCTACAAATGCTTTTTATAGACCAACTTGCCCTATCCAAGGCAACGTGTCCCTTCAAGTGAATTTTAAAAAAGCTAGGAAGGTTTTTGAAAGTTTTTAAAATTTGATCGTGGGGAAATTAAATAATTCTTAGGATAAGAGACGGATCCATTTAGCTTGACCCCTGGAATCGCGACAGTTGAGTGATAAGGTACAACAACGTCTTACACCAAGATTATTGGCAGCACTAATCTGGGCGTCAAAGGGTTAGTTTTGAAAAAAGCGTTCCAAAGTGATGAGCAATCTCTTTGCTATACTATAAAGAAACTTTGCAATACGTTATACAAATCATGTAATAATAATAATAATAATAATATGTAGTCTTATATATTGCGCGTATCCACAGATAAGGTGCTGAAGGCGCTTCAACAAAGAGAGACACTTTTTAAGACGGGTTTTGAAGTTTTTTAATTTTTTAAATGATTTATGAGACCGATTTATGTAGCACCTTACACGGGCTGACGAATTGCTGCGGCGCACTCGGCAGCCACTGCCAAAAACACCGGGGCGAACCCCTTTTCTTAACGATGAGTGTACTTGGCCCTGCATTTCACAACACACGGGACCAATGGCTTTACGTCCCATCTGAAGGACGAAGCAATAATGGTTAAGTGTCTTGCTTAAACACAAGTGTCATGACAAGGACTCAAAACCCACACTCTGCTGACCAGAAACACCAGAGCTTGAGTCCGGTGCGCTTGACCGCTCGGCCACGACACGCCACTGACTTTCTTACTCTCCCCTCGCTATGTCTTTTAGATGGCACAGCCATGGTGGAGCCACCCATGGCGTTGACTGTGAATGAAGGGGAGATGGGTGTACTGACGTGCCGCGCATCACACGATCCGTTCTTTGAGCTTGAGTATGTGTGGCTGAAAGAAGGAATTCAAGTTGATCCTCGTCTACCCAGCTATGAGGTACCACAGGTGAGCCATCTGTTTTTTACTAGGTTTCCTTGTGGAGGTTAGAGTGTTGAAATAAAAGAAGTTAAGCTTGTAATTTAGGCTTTGGCCAAATTCGACGTATTTTTTTTTACCACGTGATGGCGTATGTGAACCGAATCCGCGTGATGCAAAGCAAGTAAACAAACGGGTCCTTTTTCATTGTTGTTATTATTATGTTTATGTATTTTGTCTTTGATTCAAGAAAACTACATACAAGCAATTAAAATAAGATGAAACTGTATTTGTGATGCAAGACAATTCCCTGATGAATGCGCCCTCATGGGGTCAAAAGTATGGTCAATTGCAGCTACGGCTATAGTCTGAACATCTGACGTCACACTTCGAGACTTGTGAATAACGTCAGATACCGACCTTGAGCACCTGACAGGATCCTGCCAGTTGATCTCAGTCAAGTCACACGTACATGTACACACAGTGAATAAAACAACATGACATGCATGTACAAACATTATGCACACGCTGCATGCAGACGACTGAAAGTGCAAGCCGACAAACTACATCACCTCGGACCAATCATAACACAGATATGGACAGCTTACGTCGCTGCAGGTTTATCCAATGAAATCATTGTATCCAATGAAATCATTGGGCCTGTAAGACCAGTGCCTGTCTTTAACCTTGCGGATAAAGACAGGGGACCAGTCTACTACGGCTACAGCTGTTTGTAAGGCTGTTGCTATGGGCATCCTATTGTTCAATGCATAATCTTGTGATGATCAAGCCACAGCCACTAATTCGGACACGGCCTTTTAAGGTATAACATTATCTAAGACCATAACAATCTGTTATAAATTTGTTTTGGGGTAATCTAGTAGGATGAGAATATTTACCAGTTGTTTTCACACCTTTCCTGAAGTGAGCTAAGCTGGTAACACTAAGTAATGTTTTTTATTCCACTTAATGCAATGCCTTGGGGGAGTCGAAGTCCTTAATATCTTAGACTGGGCTTTTACAGGTATCTTGGAGGGGGGGGGGTCAGGTTCCTACAGTTGTGTAGTTTTTTAGGAGGGGCTGAAACTTTGGGTAGGTCTGTATATCTGTACAATTTGAGTATATCCGTAAAACAGATGTGAACCCTCTGATAAGTGGAGCCATCTGTTCTTTGCAGCAGGCTTTCAGATGTCTTGCTGACAGCCTGTGCTAGGTTCTGAGGTTTCCAACACCCTTCACCCCTGCCAATCCAACTTTCTGGCTTACTAGTCAGCCAGTAACTAGTGGAACCTTCCCGCATTTGTGTAATTCCTGGGGTTAACTCCCGCACTTAAAGGTTTTTTTAAAGGCACCTGGAAATATTTTTTTTTTTTTTTTTTTACAGAAGAGTATATGTATATTAACAATAAAACAATTTTTTGAGTAATTGTTTGTCACGATTTATATGTGAAAAAAATTGACAAAGTTGTTTGAAGGTGACTCCGCCCATCCCTTTTTGTGACGTCAATCGAGGCAGACTTCGCCGCGATCGAACATCGACCCCCCTCGAACTTGCCTGCATTTACGTGCCAGTAGTGAGCTTGTACGTTTCATTTGGTTATCCCAAAAAAGGGATTTTTCGTGCATTTTCCCGGCAATGCCGACCAGGTGTATTGCTGCTGGATGCAGCAAAACGACTAAAGATGGGGTCAGTTAGCATTTGTTTCCTGCAGATCCCTAATATAGGCAGTTACGGGCATCGAAAGTCAGGCTAACGAGGGCAAAGTGGTCCGGTCCGACATCGTTTTCAGCGCTGCAGCGAACATGTTTCTGGTGTTCGGATTGACTTAAGCTGTATGCTGCGCCGCGGCGCGCCGATCCGATTTGTCATCACGGGGCCGCTCGAATACCTCGTATTATCCGTGTTCTCGTTATGACCGTGCTCGTATCTTCCGTTTTTTAAAACATAGAAACGAGCAAGGGACAGTTCGGGACCGGTGAAAACCTCGTATAAATGTCGACTGTACACTCTCCTAGGATTGCATTGGGTGACGTCCGAATACGAAAATGCATCATACTGATCAGGTACCCAGATGTAATGTACAGGGCCAGACTACACATTTTCTCTTCAAATATCCCGCGCCTCGATTGACGTCACGAATAGCGCCATGTAAACGGGGGCCTATTTTTAAATGTTTAATTAAAATGAAAACACAATGTTTGAACCTTAGTTAACCCTTTAAACTCGACCCCGTTTTTTAAAATTTTGCATGTGCTCAGGTTATTTATTAAAATGACTGATATACTTCTTGGAAACATCTTAACATTATGCATCATTTTAAAGCTTACATATAGTGCTATATTTCTAGCAAATCTTTTACCCCCCACAGGCTTTTTGAAAAAAATTACCGCCATTATTAAATTCATATTTTTAAATTTAAATTCCAATTTTTTCATATTTTATGTAAATTTGGTAATTTCCACTTGTTCAAAAATATTTTGATTGCCGTTTTTGAAATCTACATCATCTGATCTTTCTATAGAGGTAAAAAAATAAAGACAAAATAGTAATTTTACCTCCCAGAATTTCGCTTTTACATGTACATTACCAGCAGTCTGTGGTTGGATCAATGCCTTCGTTCAACATTTCTTCCTCGTCAAGATCACCGTTTTCATCTACAAAACCCCCAAAACCCAAGACTTATTCTTCTCTACATTGTCTCCTGGAAGTTTGGACAACATTTCACTTCTTTTCAGGCTTCTTTTTGGGCATTTTGAAGCTGAAATGTAACATTTTGTATGAGATCAAGAGCAGAATTTGCCAAAAGTCACCGTACAACGTGTACAACGTGTACAACGTATACAACACACAGGCATAACAGCTGACACGTTAGAAAAAGCAATAGTCAGGTTTCTTTTTCGCTTTGTATATATATTTCTAAAGGTTGCACATAGGGTACCATACTACCATTGGAAAGCTTGTGTTTTCAGCTTGCTAATGGTGCCAAGCTTGGCCAACAGAGGGCAGTAGTTATTGGGTGAAAAATGATTATTAAAAAAAAAAAAAAATCGGTCAGGGGTGACCGAAGTTCTGTGGGGAAAAATGGGGTTGAGTTTAAAGGGTTAATTGTTTATTCACATTCCACTCATCAAAATGTATATATTAACGACAAAAGCTTTATTTTGACAAAATACCACTGCCAGGTGCCTTTAATGGTACACTGTTACTTTTGTTTCAGACCACAATGGGCGAGCCAAGTCAGCTGCTAATCAAAGACGCCACTATGGATCTAGGAGGCGAGTACATGTGTACAGCCACCACAACCATAGACGAGGTGTCGGCTAGTGCCACGGTGACCATCCGAGGGCGGCCTGGTGCCCCAGCTGGTATCAGTGTAGTGGTGAGCGAGTTGACAGCTAACATCAGCTGGAGCCACGGTCTGGATAACAACAGCCCTATTATGTCTTACAGTGTGGAGGGCAGCACCAATCACGTGCCAGAATGGACCATTCTTAGAAACGGTAATTGCTTCTGATTTGAATTTCCCCACACATTGAGAAATAACATTGTCAGAACTTGTTTAGGAATCACCTCGATTGGTTGGTTGAGTCTCCACTCACCCAACGTATATGAACATAGTTTCGTAACGGTTGAAGGAAGAAAAGTGGTGAGTGTGGGAACCATGTAGAAACCAATGGTGCCTGTAATGGTAACCCATTGTACATGTAGCAGAGCTGCCAATTCACTGCAGAAACTTCCTTGAAAATAAACCAATCTTTTCATGTTCTGATGAGCAAATTTGAAAAATCTCCCTGATTCTGGAAACTTTTGCCCTGTTATGTTGACAATATTTCTAAATACCTCCCAGATTATTATACAAAAAAATCTCCCTGATTGCAAGATGCAAATGCCATAAATGCTGGCAGCTCTGCATGGTTGGAATGGTTGGATGGAAAAGTAGTCAGATAAGACTATTAAAACGCTATTGAAAGCGATAGGTTTGGGTTTTTGGAAAACACATTCACGCTCGTCTTTTATCTGTAAGTTAAACTAACCTTGAAGTAGTACAACACAATTGACGCTGGTCATTTCAACAGTTTGGCATAAGAATGTTGTGATACTTTCATTAGAAGAAGTAACAAGTTATGACATTTTTCTATGTATATGCATATTTAGGATTTCATTTTTCATTACTTCAGGTCATTGTTACATATGGCTAAAGCTATTTTTTAATGCAACACTACAGTAAAACAACAGAATCTGCATAATATGCAAATTATTATATTGCTTCTTAATCAGGCAAAGTTTTTACCAGTTATGATTGCCGTTCCCTTTCTTTGATAGCAGCAGGGTACGAATTTGGGATGAATATCCACAAGACAGCAGGGCTTGTAGCTCAACATTTTTACCGGACCAGAATTTATTTTACAATAATCAGAATCAAAATGAGTGGAACAAGCACTAAAAGCAAATCTATCTCATTCGTCTCATGTGTACTTCGATACTCAACAGAATTGAAAGATATTTACCAGACTTGGAGTCGACCATTTTTGGCGAGCTGCTTTAGCAGAATGCGAGCCTATGTAATACCGATTTTGTCCGTCCGTCCGGCCGTCCGCATTGAGACTTTTTGTTAAAGTTTTTGCCTTAGATAATTTGTTGTGATATGTAATTGTTTTTGTGTGAATAGATTCACTAGGTGAAAATGGAAATTGTGGTCAAGTTTTTCTATTGTTTAAATATGTTAAAGTTTTCAGGGTTCATTATTACCCTCTGGAAATTAAACAGCTTCTGTCCGGCCATCTGCATTGAGACTTTTTGTTAAAGTTTTTGCCTCATGGTGTTAGATACTTTGTTGTGAAAAAAATAATTGTTTTCACTCTCAATTGCAGTTCATTTGTCTTACAGCCAAAATGTGGTTGGATCCACAGTGTGCAAATGGAAATTGTTTAAAAATGTTAAAGTTTTCAGGGTACATTATTACACCTCTGGAAATTAAACAGCTTCTGTCCGGCCATCCGCATTAAGATTTTTTGTTAACATTTTCGCCTCTTTCCCACATGTCAAACCAAGTAGGCAATGGTCAACTACATACTTGTTAATTGTCCCCACCTCTTTGAACATCAGTTGATCAAATTTTTGTTTTTCTATTATTCATTGTTTCTCTATCGGGCGTTCGGCAGCTCGCCTTGGCAGCTTCTGCTGTTCTAGTTTCACAAAGATATTACACAATGAGGTAGCCACTGGGCTTGTCCTGTTGTGAGTTCACTGGTCCAACGCTAACATCACCGGCCACAGGACTGCAGCCCAGTGTTAATTTTTGAGCAGTGTAGTACCTAGCTAGTTCAAGTAAATGATTGTCACAACCTTTGTCATTTCATTAAACCGTAATCACTCTTTATTTGCAGACATTCCCGCGGCAAACACACACATTCGTCTGACTGGACTGTCAGCATGGAGTACCTACAAGTTCAGAGTAGTTGCAGTGAATGAGGTTGGAAGGGGTGAACCCAGCGAAGAGTCTGATGAACAAACAACGGCCGAAGACCGTAAGTGTCCAGTTTTTTTGTCTGGTGATCACTGTCTGTACAACCAATGGGTACTATAGCTTATAGACTGGCTGGGGTTTTATGAATCACTGGGTTTTTATTAACAGGCGTGATATTCTTCCTACTTGAATTTGATTTTTATTTTTATTTTTTATTTTTCCTCAGAAAATTCAACAAAATTGTTATTAAATAGCCTGAAAAGCCTTTCAAAAACCATATGTACATGTATAGGTCAGTCCTTGTAGTCAATAATAATTTCCTACCTTTTTTCCACGGGTCAAACATCATGCCTGTAAACTTGGCATGTTTCATGCCAAACTTTGTTACCAACCATTAAGATTTTCAGGTCAAACTTCTCAAATCTGTTTAATTTTCCAACGTGGATCAGTTTTTATTGATTGGTATTGATGCTGAGAATTGTACCAATGTAAGAATAATACACAGTTTTTATAGCACTTAATCACACTCATCAGGCGTCTCAAATTGCTCATTATATTTAGACACATTTGCAAAGCTATGTTTGGACCCATTTATGTGGCATCTTGTAAGGGTTTTGAAAGGCGATGCGGTACACTCTTCTGCTAACCATGCCAAAAACACCGGGGCAAATCCCTTCTCTTTTCGAAAAGTGTTTACTCGGTTCTTATGAACTACATGAGTTGATAGTGGATTTACTCCTACAAGAATGTGTGATTCTCCTGCAAGATAACAAAGATTCTGTTGTAAATACACCATTCAGTCCTCGCCAGTAACAGACTTACAATGTCCACACACCACCCTATATTTGAAGTTTATTTCTCACCTTTCTTTGCTATGACAGGACCTACAACTGCACCCTCTAACCTTGGTGGTGGCGGCGGGAGTGACGGTGACCTGAGGATCACATGGGAGGTACGATAACAAACTATGCATAATTAAACGGATTGTAATCGTTTGGTAATTAGACCAAATGTTTGTTTCAATCCTATATAGTTGTAGATATATACCATAAAACTAACCTGTGAAAATTTCATTTCAAAAGGTGGTAGCGTTTTGGAGATATTGCCGAAAATCTGGAGTGGTTACGTCCACGCAGGAATAATAATCTGCAATTGGAATACACAATCTGAGAAGAGCTACTGCTGTAATGCTTCTCAGATTCAAATTTTGGGGGATAAAAGGTGATATCTTTTTCCATAACCGCAGTACTTCAAAGTGAAAAGGTTCTCAAAATGCATTATACTATCCAAAGCTGCTGTACTTCTTAAACCAAGTAAGTTTTGATTGCCATTAGTTTTCAGAGTCATTACCAAAAGTATACAGACCCTTTAAACAATTAATCACTGACTGACTGCGTGTAGTTCTCAAGGTTATAGATTTGTATACTGGTTAAGCCATCCCGTAAGATTAGGCATTAAACCATGCATTGAAAGTCCAGTTGATACTTCATGCGAAAGCGAAAGCAGAGCGGCCTACTATGTGAGGCAAGCAATAAGTTAAGTTGTTTTCCGATAGACCCCCTTGCATTGGCCGCCATCGCTGATGTCAAACAATGGAAACGTGCAGCATGTACGCGCTGCGCCTGACTCTCAGCCAATGATAGCTCTTCATTGACCTCAGTGAGGGGACTGTTGACGTCATATGAATTGGATCTATTGTGATGGAAGGAAATTTGCTTTGATTTCGCAATTCGCACGAAGTATGAATCAGGCTTCATGCTATCAGTTGTGTATATCTCGGGTCAGACAAAATTTACTTTGTTGTGTGAGATAATACTTAGTTCTGCAGAAACCTTGAATAGCATTTAATAGTTCCAACTTTATAAAGCCATTAAACGAGTATTAACTGAAGTTTTCATGCATTGTGCATCGTTGTGTCAGCGCAAAAACGTTGTATTAAGTAAATTAAGCAAATTTAAATGCATTTCAAAACAACATTGCCGTAGTTTACATGTGGAAAGGGAGGTTGATGATTGGTAGATGATTTAGCATTGTTTACATTTGTTGCCATTGCCCCCTCAGCCTCTGCCTAGTCAGGAGTGGAATGCCCCTGGTCTGTTTTACAAAGTCTTCTGGAGGGAGCAGGGTTCCGGAGAGGCCTTCCAAGAGGCTTCTGTTAATGGTTCGACAGTAGGAGTCTATGTGGCGACAGGTGTAGCAGCCTACACACCCTTCGATGTTGAAATACAGGTGGAGAACTCAAAGGGACCAGGGCCGAGGACAGAGACTGTGGAAGTTTATTCTTATCAACTAAGTAGGTTTGAGTGGATGTCCGAGTGTTAAGAATTTGTTTTGAAAAAAAGTGATTATTGTAAACATTTTAGGATTGGGTACTTTTATGTACGCTGATGTGCTGTCTAGTTTCCAGTTACTTCAAACTATTACAAAACTACTGTTGTTGACTTCAGGTCCCGAAGAAGCTCCAACATCGGTGATGGCTAAAGCCATGACATCCTCTTCAATTAAAGTCACCTGGAGTGGAATCGACCCAAGTGCAATCACTGGACAACTCGAAGGCTACAAGGTAAGAACTCTTTCAAAAAGTACATTGTCTCCCAATATGTAGTATAGTTTGATCCTTTTAATTACAATACAATAAATACATTTATAGAGCGTTCTGGCACCCGGTTCAGACTGGCGCTCCAGAGTCACGCCTATCCAAATAGATTAGGAGCGACTCTAGGTCGACCCCTAATAAGTTTTGGTTTCAGACAGGCGAACTTAACATAACATTTACATTAGGTTCAGCTCATGACAAGATCAACGTCTAAAACCAAGACGCTCCAGAGTCGTTCCGAACAACTGCAACAGTCGATCTTTCGACTTTCAACGCGTCCGGTCGCTCCTAACTGTTTCAGACTTCAAACTTTTCATGTACTTAATTCAATAATTTGGTTCGGCACAACTCTAGAACGCCTGTCTTAACCAGGTGTAACTCATCAAAGGTGGTTACATAGCCCTGAACACTGTCTAAAAAATTTACCAAAGAATTCAGTTAAACATGTAGGTCATTATTCAAATAGATGAGATTTCAGAGCCTTCTTAAAAGCGTCCAAAGAAGGGGATGCACTGTGGAAGCTCATTCCAGAGTCCAGGAGCAAGTGCCTGGAATGCATGGAATCCTTTTGGTTTGTTCTCCATGGTTACCTTTTCCCGGGCAGATTTACGTTTTGTTGTTTTAGCAGTCACTTATCTTATTCAACGTTTTTCTGGCCAGAATATTTGTCCCCACATTTATCTTTGTGTGTGTCTTAATTAACCCTAACCGCCTAAGCATTTCTACCAGAAAGCTTCCACAACCCATCATACTCCAACAGTTTACTTATTGGAACAGTACACAACCCATCATACTCCAACAGTTTATGTACTGGAACAGTACACAACCCATCATACTCCAACAGGTCCTGTGCTTCTGGACTGTGATTTAGTGGGTACTCTCCACAGGACTAAACCATCCAAATTCCAACAAAACCATCTGTTTGATTTTGGCAGGCCTGGGGTGGTTTTAATGAACTAATTAATTTATTGTTTTGTGTCTTATGTTTTCTCTTCTTAAGGCACTCCAGACTACAAGCATTGGCTTATTAGGATCGTGCCTCCACAATATTGTCTTCTGCATTATGTTCAGCATGGACATATTGAATTGATTTGAATTGAACTGAATGGAACTGAATTGATTTAAATTGAATTGAATTGAATTGAATTGAACTGATTTTAAATGAATTGAATTGAACTGAACTGAACTGAATGTAATGTAATGTAATTGAATTGAATGTAATTGAATTGAATTGAATTTAAATGAATTTAAACGAATTGAACTTAATTGAACTGAATTGAATTGAATTGTATTGAATTGAATTTAATTGAATTTAATTTAAATGAGGTGAATTGAACTGAATTGAATTGAATTGAACTGAACTGAATTGAACTGAATTGAATTGAATTAATTTGATTTGATTTGAATGGAGTGGAGTGGAATTGATTAATTTTTCTATGTAAATTTGTTGTTGCTATTTTGTGGAATATTAATATTCGACAGGCCTGTGCTTTGTCCAGACTTTTCAAGACTTAAAGATTTGTTTTCATAGATTTGTTTTCATATCTTCTTGTGATCTGGCTGACCGTTAAGTCATGGTCACGAAGAAAGACAAAGCCCTCTTATGTTTGAACCTTAAGTATTCCATTCCTTATTCTTTCAAATTATTATTTAGATAATTTGGTCAAAATGTAACCAAAATTATTGTCCATGAAAGACTTATTCTTTCTCACTTCTCTCATGTAGGTTACATACTGGTCAGAAGACTCAAATGAAGAGCTTGCAGAAATCGCCACAGTTATGGGCTCAGATACAAAGACCGATATTGAGGACCTTCTACCTAACACCATGTACCACCTCAACGTCAGAGCGTACAGCGGGGGCGGAGAAGGACCCCCGAACACCGGGGCCACATCGGCTACCACTCTCAAATCAGGTGAGTGGGTGGAGCTGCCTCGGTCATGGAGACTTGCACTTAAATCCGTTTGTTCATCGTGACAACCCTGTCAGTATCCATGTCCGTAGATCATGTGTTGTCAGCGTAGTTTAAATCATAACCAGTTTTAGAGACATGTGGCCTTCTTATTCATCTGCCGTTTTCTGAAATGGCTTCTTCTCAGATTAAACTTCATCGATGAACTCATCGACTTTCGATCAAAATATCGAGTGTAACGCTAATCCAGAACACACTCTTTCAGAACTTATTGGTTTAAATGTTCAAATCCAAATTGCACAAAGTGAAAAACTCAAAAAGTCATTGGTAATACTTTGGTTGAATACCACTCTTTCATACAAATTCTGCACACTTCATTCTCTAACTCACTGGGAATTGAGCATTTTTGTGTCGTCCAAAATGAAATAAATTATTTTCAAACATGAGTTGCAAGTGGAGAACCGCCGATTGAGGCGGATTTTGTTTTTATCAACTTATCATTTATTAAGGTGTCTTAAAATTTTATGAATTACTTCTGCCAGGAACAAAAGTGTGTTCATCAAAGGGATGGAACAACATGGTAACATCAATTTAAAATTATCAAATTATTTATTTGTTTTTCTAAGCTTTAATTTTTGAAGTTATCACAACTTCCGAGAAATTTGTAGAAATACTCTTAAAATAAAAATGTCTTGGTTATGCTTGAATTATTACCAGGTATTTTATACAGCGTGAACAAAATAATCATGTTGGATATGTATTTTTGTTTTTGGAAACTTCAGAAGTTGGAGTTAATTTCTCCCTCAAAATCTGTAATGTTGTACCTACTACCTACCCTCGAAAGACTATTTTAATTAGAAGATAAATGAGAAAAATTCTGGTATTTTGGGGAAAAATTGGTATTACTGAGATTTCATCATGGTGTCGCTAAACCTTGGGTTGGTGTTTCTCTTTTAACATAACTGACCTGGTTCTCAGCATAAACATCTTCCCCTGATATCTTCTTGGTGCAAACAGTGGTTCTGACTGACAACTCAGACTAGATTACTTAAAGAGATGCTAAAAATGTAAAGAGCCATAGGAAAAGGCTTACCCAAATAAGCTCTGCCCCTTAATGCTTTGACCACTCACAGCCTTGACTGCGCAAAAGTCTGACCCATTAATGTCAACAACCTGCCACTATCAGGATGTTGTTGTGTTGTTCATTATGGGCATGGCGCTGTCTGATGGCTCAGTGATACAGGGGCTGCAACGCTTTTGTTGATCCCAAATGAGTGCTGTTGCTAGGTAGTTGTGGGTGGGGCGCAATTGCATACCTTACAACTGTCCCGTTGCTCCAGAAACTGTCCTGATTTCCAACTTACAACACCTTAAACTGGGACGTCCCCATGTTCAAGGGAAGAATATATAGCAGGGCCTTCCCCGCCCCCCCCCCCAAAAAAGGGGGGCGCTGTAACATGAGGGCGCTATTTCACAAGCTGCTGCAGGTCTAAATGAGCCCAAATTCTAGAACCGGGGGGGCCTGGGCAGGTTGACCCTTGACTCCGTCATTGGACAATCCGCTCATGTCCCTGGGTCACATTATCAAGATTTTCAAATGTTGGCAGGTAATGTGATTGGTTTGTTAATATGAAAGAAAGAAAAACCAAGACGGTGGTAGTAGGGTACAATCTAAATCTTTCAACTGACTAAACCACTTCAGTTGAAGTTACTCCCCCCCCCGAATGAACACACTTGTACTACATACTAAGTTGTCAATCCCATTGGAAAAACCTCTGCGGAACAAGTCAAACATTACAATCTCTGGTTGGCCACACAATGTAGACACCATGAGCTTTCAATGTTCTATGTATTTGCTGTAGTCGATAGTGATTGCCCAACATACATGTAGAACACCTGTGCTGCAGTAAAAAATTGTGTTATAATTTTGTTTGATATCACCGAGTTGGTAGATTGTGTTTTTTCCTGAGTAGTTCTTAGTCTTACCGATGTTGTTTCATTACAAACTGTTTTCCCCTATTATATGATAATCAAGTCACCACTACTGAGATGCAGACACCTACAGCGCCGATTGGTAGTACAGTACTCTTTCTCCCTCTTTGCCTCCAGCTTATCAAGTCACAGAGATTCTCTTACTTTACTTTAATCGTGGGTTCGGTGATGGCCTTTACAGGAACTACAATTATAGTACGGACCTTATTGCAAAAAATGTCCATATTTTTGTACCCTTATGCCATTTTGGTAGACAAGTAAAATTAACAGTGAAATATGTGGAAGTGCTTCAAAGGTCAATAATTCTGTGACCTACGTAGCCATAAAACCGAGGAGTTTTCCCCATACTCCTGTGAATATTCTGAGGTGTGTAATCTGTGTACACACCTTAACATTTGCTGTGGATCTCGGATATACTTTAAGTCAAAAGGCCTGAGCTGCTGGTTTCATGGGTAGGAAAAAAATCCTCAGATTGTTATGCCCCGCCAGCGAAGCCAAAGAGGCATATAGTGTTTGCCTTGTTTTGGGGGGGTCTCTGCAATAAAAGCAATTGTTGTGATGCTTTCTGCCCAGAAAATGTACTCAAGAGGAAAGGGGCCGCGGTGAAATGTGCAAGCAACTGTGTCTCATGAATCTTGTAGGCACTCCGGGTTTGAAAACTTCAATAACATTAAAATATTGTAAGAGAAACTCTGTGGACTTCAAAAGACTGCATGAACCATGTCAGCTTTATTAATTCATCTGCTTGAAAAACAAATCCACCTGTAAATATTATATTGGATTGTATTTGATTTTGTCCCACCTCGCTTTAGGACTGGCCATGTACTACAGTACTTGGATTGCAAAAACAATGCTTCTGGCAACGGTCGGAACTCATTTGAATGATAGTCAAAATTGCATCACTTGGTTCTTAGTGCCAGAGTTTCATCAGCTGCAGTAAAGAGATACCTTAAACCATAACTCTCCAGTGAAAATTTTTCCAAACGTCTACCAGAAAACATTAGTTTCTAGACAACATTTTGTGATAATCTTGTCAGAATTCATTACAAAAGAAACAAAAAGGTTGAATGGTTCTTGTGCATAGTATTTTACAGCTTCAAAAGTTTCCAGCTGGCACCTTTTGTACATTTTGCCCAACTTGTTATTTACTCAAATATAAAACGCTCAACATTCTTGATGAAGGATATTTGTACCACTCTTATTGTGAGCTTTTGTTCGGTACATCTTCACTTGCTTCATGGCTATTTTGTAGCACCGTCTTCGTTGTAATTTTCCACACAATAACCACCATCATCTACAAAATGGTACCCTGAACCAAGCAACTTCTACTGCTCCCAAGAAATTACCTCCAAGTACCTTACAACTAGTTGGATGTAAAAATGGTGGATTCTCATAGCTTAATATTTCAAGGTGACTGAACACCATGGCTAGTCAAAAGCGAAGTGGGACTGACCCTCCCAAAATCAGAGCTAGATTATACAAGTAAACTCCTCAACTAAACTTCACTGCATTGGTAACTTGATGTGTCAAACAAACATTTTCTATATGTAACATTTGAAAACTGTCCGGAATTCTCAGGATGTGTTTTATGTGATAAGAAAATGTAACACAAAACTTGGAAATTCATTTCAAAGACCTGGGGTCGATTTCACAAAACTCTTCCTAACTTAGGACTAGTCCTAGGCAATGCTAAGAGATAGGACTAGTCTTAAGTTAAGACCAGTTACTGGTCCTAACTTCAGATAAGACTATAGTCTTATCTCTTTGTGAAATCGGCCCCAGGCCCTATTTCATATAGAGCTGATTAAGCACAACAAGTAGCTCAGCACAACCAAATTATGCTTACCAGAATAAGCTTACCATCTTAATTACCATGTCACATGTACCATTTGTGACTGGTATCCTGCTCATTTCTGATAAGCAGAAAATTGTTAAGCACTATTTTCTGCTTAATTAAGCAGCTCGATGAAATTGGACCCAGGAAGTAACTTGAGGAGATTGCTCTAACCGATGGAAAGAATGTTTCATTTAACTTAGTGATAATTCCATTTTTGTTTCAGAATCTCAACATGATACAGTTATCACACTTTATGTTTTGATTTGAAGTTTTTGCTAGCTACCCATTATTCTAACTAATGCACGAATCATCATCTTGCAAATGCTATTTATTTTCGTAATTAATAAGCTGCACCCTTTCTATCCACCTCATTTTGCCTGACCCCCCCCCCCCCACACCTCTTGCTCCCCAACCCCACCTCCAGAAAACATGAGAAATACATTTGTACATCATCAATTACCCAACCACCACAAGTGCCTTGTTAATTAAATATACCCTGACTGTGTTTTTGCCACCAAGAACCGGGAGAAGATCTGTTCTGTTTACAGACTCTGTGGCTGTTTGCTATTGCACCAACTGTGGACTGTCTTAAGTAGTTTGCCCTTACTTCAGTTGTTTGCAATAATGATCAGAGAACTGGATATTCTTCTGCATGTTTTCATCAAGATGGAGCCATAATGGAGTTACACTCATAAAGAATGCACCTTTGTTTACTTAAATAAAGTCTAATCATACCCATGACAATCAATTCAAGGACAGTTTACATAAAGGAACGTATTTAGTCTCAAATGAAACCACTCATTATTTATTATGTTACAGAGCAAGGCCTCAATTAACAATAGCTTTTTTTTGCCACTCTAAAAACGTCTTATAATATAAAAAAAAAAATAACAACTTGAACAATTACCAAAAGTGTTAAAAAACAAAAAAAAAAAAAACACACAAATTTGATAGTTTTGCATATTTTGCTGCTATTATATTTCTTAATGCAAAACAATTTCACAGGACATGAACAATTTCCAGTGAAAATCTCAAAATAGTTTTGGAAATTGTCACTGACAAATTCACTACAACAAGGTTAAGTGTTCTTCTTAAGTCTTTTAATTAGTCGTACTAATTGAACAATTTTTTACAAGCTGATTAAGCACTCACAGTAGTGTAGTTTGTACTTTCAAGAAACCGCAATACAGCTAACAACTCTATCAACACACGCACATTCTGAGCCTGAAAATAACAGTTTCTTCACAGGTGAGCATTTTATTAAAAAGTTTTAAGTGGGTTGCTGATTGCAGTAATTTCATTTTTGTTTCCCCGTTCTTTTTCGTTTGTTTTGTTCCGGTAACAGCACCTTTGCAGGCACCAACTGGAGTTACCCTTAAAATTAAGGAAACAACCAGCATTATGGTGAAATGGACTGGCATCACCACATCAGAGGATGAAGAAACACTTACAGGATACAAGGTACGTACGTGCTTTAAAAACAAAACAATTATTATGAATAAACTATACCTTGCTTTTTAACAGCATTTCCATTTTTTAATGTGATCCTTTGAATATATTTTTAACTGTAATTTGATGTTTTTACACTGTACAATCTTGTATATTTTTCTCGAAGCCAAGTGACTATATATTGATTGCCCTTAATGTTTGTCTGTTTCTTGAATTGTAGCATCAGGAGATCAACCTGATAGTAATTAAGTGCACTAAAAACAACAACAACAACAACCTTCAGGGGTGCTACCATTTTGTTTCACTGTTTGTGTCATCCTGAATGTTTTTATCATTGTACTTTTGTATCCCTACCTGTGAAATTAATAAATGAAAATGAAATGTAAACAGGAGGCCTCTTTACTTAATGGCAATTAATTCCTTCTCAGGTGACTTCATTATTTGTTCGCTCGCCATGCCGGGGTACTTCCATGTGCACGTCACCCACACACATCACTAGAACTTGGCTTACGCACCGGGCCCTTTTATAATCTGGGCTCTCAGATGAAAACTTACCTTCTTTGTTATATGTACCGATTCAGTACTTTGTCTTGGAGAGTTTTTTGAAGTGTGTAGTTTATGTCATTTATTCTGTCAAGTTGCCTTCTTTATTATTATTACCAATTCTGTACTGTGTCTTTAAGAGTCTTCTGAAGTGTGTAGTTCATGTCATTTATTCTGTCAACCTACCTACTTTTTTTGTGACTACCAATTCAGGAATGTGTCTTTAATAGTCTTCTGAAATGTGTAGTTCATGTCATTAAATATTCTGTCAACTTACCTGCTTTTTATAATTAATGATTCTGTACTGTGCCTTTATGAGTCTCATGAAGTGTGTAGCTCATGTCATTTATTCTGCCAACTTACCTGGTTTTTATAATTAATGATTCTGTACTGTGCCTTTATGAGTCTCATGAAGTGTGTAGTTCATGTCATTTATTCTGTCAACTTACCTGCTTTTTTGTAATTACCAATTCAGAAATGTGTCTTCAATAGTCTCATGAAATGTGTAGTTCATGTCATTTATTCTGTCAAATTACTTTCTTTTTTATTAATAACAATTCAGAAATGTGCCTTTTTGAGTCTTATGAAGTGTGTAGTTCATATAATTTATTTTGTCAAATTACCGTCTTTTTTTATAAGTACCAATTCGATAGGTTGTCTGAAAGAGCCTTTTTAAGTGTGTAGCTCATTTAATTTATTCTCTAACTTTGATTTCTTGTCAGATTCTTTACTGGCCCCAGGGAAGTCTTGAAACCAATGCCATGGTGGAGAAAGTGGGAAAGACTGCAACACAGTTAACTATTGATGGTCTTAAGCCTAGCACCAAGTATTTTGTCAAGGTCAGAGGTTATAGTTCAGGGGGCGATGGCGTGACCAGCGACCCTGCAACTATTACTACAGGTAAGGCAAGATGAAATTGATTTGGGAAGAGTCACGATTCTAACACCACAGTTTCGATCATGATAACACTTACCGGGGGGGGGGGGTAGCGATTTTTGGTCAAAGGGAGTGAAAAAGTGGTTTTGGGATTCCGCATCTTTCCTTGATTGTCTTGTAGAAGTTAAAGGGTCTGTATATGTTTGGTAATGACTCTGAAAATTAATGGCAATAAAAACTTACTTGGTAAGAAGTACAGCAGCTTTGGATAGTATAATGCATTTTGAGAAACGTTTCACTTCGAAGTACTAGGTCTAAGTTGTTTGAGTTTAATACGAAACAGATTGGTTTACGATGTGAAGAAAACACAAAAATCACACTCTTTAACATTTTGAACTCAAAAGACACTGTCTACAGTGCTCTCTCTACTGTCTTTGCAGATTTGAAGACTTAATCTGGATTGTTCTATTTCTTTTTCAGGGGCAGAAGGAGAAACTAAGCCACGTGGATCCGCGGCAGGCCTGTCACAGTCCGTTCTTCTTGTACTACTTTCTCTTCTTGTCACCTTTCGCCTGCGTTGAAGTTCTCCGATCACCCAGTGTCTTTTCATCCCACAGTAATCTTGTGTATATGTTTTTTGATAATTAGTCAGCCTAATGAAGCTGCATGAGGTTGTTACGTTTATGATTCAATACGAATCGATCCAGAAGTGTTTTATATTCTTACTACTCGGGACAGTCTAATTCAATGTAGATGTACTAGTTGAATAATAAAACCAAAAAAGGGGAAATCAAAAGTTAATTTTTTGAGTCGTAGATTTCAGGTCATTTTTAAGAATGGATTTCGATGAGTTAGACAAAAATAACGTTTATGTTAATATGCAGGTAAGACTTGATGCTACAACTATATGGGTTCACACATGTCACACATGTGCTGTTTTTGTACTAAGGGTATGACTTGTACAGAAATCAGGTTTCAAAAATATTGAGTTGACATTTACTACCGTAGTATGCCTATGTAAACAGTACTACATCGTATGAATGTTGTTCAACTTGAGCTTCGCTTGTACAAAGCTTGTTATTTTAATATAACTTAAGAAGTAGTAATCTATGCTGATGTACAGTCCCATTTCCGTTAGTTGTCATTAATTCACCTCATTCGTCCTTTCCCCTAACCAAATGTGTCCTAAAGACGGACGTTTTACTTTTGTATGAGTTTGTGAATAGTGTGTACAGTTGTGTGTTTTTTTGTATTTATGGGTGAGGAAAAAACCCCTGTATGTTTTGTTGTGCATTGACAACGATGCATGTACTATATGTATCGTCTCAGGTTAACTCGATTGAAAAAGCTCACTGAATAATTGCTGTTCTGTGCTTTGACGGCAGGGTTGAATTAAATCACTCAGGCGAGGTTTAGATGGATTGTAAGATCCCATGAATATCTCCGCGCGATCTGTGGCAATTTATTTTCTAACCTAATATTATATATCTGTGTGCCACCCGCAACAAGTTCATATCATTTTGATCAGATAGAGCAATGCAAATTATGGCCAGGTGATGTGTATTAACCGTGCGGTGTGTTTACTTGGCTTTATAGAGGGCGATGGACTTGGTAACCAATAACAGCCTGGTGCCCATTATTCCTTAGGCAGTCTCTGCGTGAGGTACTCCAAGTCTATGGCTAGCCACTCAGGGCTTTTGGTGGGGCAGATATTGGTTATTCCAATAAAATCGGTTTGTTTGGGGTTTTTTTCTTTAAAAAAAGAAAGAAAAGATGACAACGATTTTGAAAAGTTACACCAATGAATGTCCGGAGACTAAAATACTATGCCTGCTGGCCGGGGTAATGATAATACACAGAAAGTAAGGTTTCTTGAGACGAGAGTGTTGGTTTTTTTTTAGTTTACCTGTTATTAAACTTATTTTGTGTGTGTTTATTCACGTGAGGCTTTCTTTCAGTACTTGTAACACTGTTGTTAAATATTTTACGAATAATTATAAATGTGAAGTTATGCAATTTTTATCAAGATTCCTGTTACTATGCCTTCATTATCATGAACATCATCAAACAGTTTCATAAAAGGGGATATGGTTTCCAGTGGAGCATTATCTTCCATCACCACTGTCTACGCTCTGATGCCGTAACATTTTACATGAAGGTTTCTGGATATACATGCATTGTAATTTATAAAGGCCCCTTTTCGAAATCACGGCTCGAGCTGTGGCTCTGGCTCCGGCTCCGGCTGCCTGTTTGAAGCCTCATACCGGAAGCCTAAAGCCGGATCCAGGGTTTGGAAAGTACCATAACACCAATTATACTGATGCATTTAAAAGAAAGCGGACAATTCCTAATGTTTATGGCTCACAGCTGATGAACCTTTGCTCTGAACTTTGAGTTGAAACCGTTTGATGTGAAACGGAGGGTTTTAATGTAATGTACTATGTAGTATAGAGAAGGCGGTAAACAATGTATGAGAATGCACCGTGTTTTCTGACTTTGTTATTTATCCAAGGTGGGGTTCTGCTGGAAAAAAGGCTGGCAGTGTTTTCCTCACAGTATTGACACACATGGAGTCTTTAGTCAACTGTATCACTTATCAGCTATGCAGATTGAGCTATCCAAGAAATTGGAATCAGGTTGGCTATAGTAGGTTCAATCCCTGCTGTTCATCTCCGTGGACCCCGGTTCGAAACATGCATGTGGATTGGGTTTCCAGTCCCTACCTGATTACGGAGGTGTGTTTTTTTTAACCCTATGTGGGGTTTTCCTCCCACATCTTATACTGAATATTTTCTCTTTGTTTCCTATTCATTCTGTTATTGGCGCTTGCGCTGTTGGATGTGTAATAAAACATAAAAGATGGACGCTAACCTTCTGTTTGTAAACAGTTGGTCTCTAATCTTGGAAGTGAAATATCAGAGTGTAAAAGGGTATTGGTTTTTATACATGTGTGACTCTAAAATAACCAAATAGTAAGCTTTTTTGCATGTTTCTAAACTTCTTTTTCCTTTTGCTTCCTTCTTTTTTTTCATCCTTTATTTTTTTAAACAAAAATAAACCTATAAGGTTACTAACTGTTAAGGAGCTGAAGTATTATTGCATCCAGATTTAATCTGTAATATAGTGAAAAGTTGTAAAAAAAATGAGTGGAGTCCTAATTTCCAAGAATGCATGTTTATGTTGTAGTTACATGTATGTAAGTGGTTTCGTGAAGCGCTTCGTGGCAGTACTGTAATTTCATTGTGACATAAATTTGAATAAGAGATAGAAAACAAGAAGAAGAAAAAAATACTAATAAAATTTCGAAACCAAATATGAATCCGATCAATAAGCAATACTCCGAATGCAAACAAATTTGAGATTTTTTGATACACAAAGTGTGCATATAATAATGAGGGTGCTTCCATACTTGCCATTGGATGTTTTTATGGAGTCTACAGTTGATGGTGTTGATAGCGAAAGCACCAGTTAAAATAGTCAACCCCATTTGACCATCCTGCGTGTTGTGATAGATGGGGAAAGTCGCCACTGACTGGCCTTGCTTTGCTTGTAGTGTTAATAGTGTCTCGGGCACACGCAGCAGCATTATGCACACTGGATAGCTCCAACCAAAGCCGTAGTTTTTCCCAAACCCAATTAAACTGTACTTGACACTAGCGGCACAGTGTTTTGCACCGTACTTAACACCCGATTGTAGTTTTCTTGAGCCACGTCCCGATGCACTTGTCCTTCATCAGCTTCCCTCTATTCTGAATGAATTATGCCTTATTAATGAATATGATAGACTTCAGACAATGCACTGTATAGGAAAATTTGCACGTTCGTGAATATGCATGTTTAACAAAATTATGCATTTTCCCGAGTCTCATAGCTTGAGAGAATACTGTGTAGCATTAGAACACGCTCTTGTAGTATTAGACTGCAGTGGAATAAATTGATAGGCACTAAATCATGTCTGAGACCAAATACAAGTAGAATTCAATAGAGCACATCTCTCCCAACTTCTAGAATTTGATTCCTAAAGCCGTTCCATTTTTTGATCGTTAAGACCATTTGTAAAGAGTGATATTATTACGATATAACCATTCAACATAAATATTGTATGACGTTGTTTAAAGTGTAGTTCACCATGTTATTAGAAATTAGTGTTGTAGAAACGGTTGTGCTTTTATGTAGATCTTGTAAGAGAATGTGACTGGCATAAGCTTTGTACATGTAAATGTTTTCCTTACCCCAAATTACATTGGTGGCGAACATTTGATTGAATCTAGGTTTTCTTGAACTGATATAGTTCGCTGGTATAGATAGTTGGTAAACTGTGTCTACATTTTGGTATAATACCAACGATAGGTACCTCTACACAACACAAATTAGGATATCTCATTGCCAGTACTGTTATTTACTTGAAACCGTTGGTACTTCAATTTTAACCTTTCTATTTTCAGTAACATTTGTCAGTGAAATGACCAACCATTTCAGGTGTACGGTGGAACAACAGCGCACATAACTTTTCTGTGTACAATGTTAATGATATATCATTCAAAACCATGTGGATGATGTTCATGTGAATGGTCAGACAGTAGGAGGGTTGATTTTCAAATGCCATTGGCTATAGACTCGATGCAGCTGATTGTTCAAAAGAGGCACAAAGCTTATGCGCCAGCAAAGGCATTTTAGCTCGACTGGTAGAGGGTCACACGCTGCCAGCTCGGGTAACCGTCTTTGCTCAGTCATTTAAAATTGATCAAGTTGTGTTCATGAAAGTTACTTGTTCGACGTATAGATTGTTGTAACTGTGACGTGTTACTCAAGTGTAATCTTAACATTTTAAACTGATGTAATTCTAATTAAGCCTAATGAATACAAAATAAAACACAGCTACAATCATACATCGATGTAGCAAGTCAAGAAGATGGTTGTTGTGCTCGTGAAAAACATTCATTATTTATAAGTTGCAAAAAGTTAAAAATGGCCTCACATTTCGACCCTAGCATAGTCTTTCTCAGCTGACATAGTACGGCACACACTGTTTCAGTTTAAGGAAAGCAGTCAGATGGGTAAGTTACTTTGGAGTGAACAGCAGAGAGAAGACTGAAGATTTAGAGGGGAAACACATAAATGTAGGCAGGCATGAGACTGGGAGGGGTGGGGTCAAGGAAATGGATGGTATTTAAATAAAATTGAAAGGATTACCCTTTTTTTCAGAGTTGTAGTTCTTGAAAGAACCCATTGTTTACACTCTAGAAACTCCCTGGTCAGAGTTGACCCGAGTTCCAGGGGACCTGATCCATTTTTGTTTGTGGTCAAATTATTTAAAAAGTAATTAGTGATTCTAATATTTTTTACAACTTTGTCTTAATTTTTAATTGACATGGGTTTTAGGTTTCGGCAAGAACACAAAGCTTTTTCTTGAACTAGGGGCTTCTTTGATTAAACTACAATGTGTAGCGAAACACGACTGTATAACGTAATTGGGGAAGGAACGTCAACTTCTCCGTTATGTGTGATTGATAGGGTTATACATAGATCACATATTTTCCTTTGTCCATCCTTCTTTAATAAGAATTTAATTTGGTTTCGATCGATCATTTATGTCTATAGATTCAGTTTGTTTGCGTTTTGGCCAGGTGCGTGGACAATCTTCGACCGGTAAAGTAGCTTTTTAATGAACAGATTGCCCGGTCACAAACACCGGAAATCAGGTCCTTATTTTGTGCAGACGGCGCAATATTGCTTTCGTGAAGACTGTAAACGAGTAGGGCCCTTTTCCAAACGTCGGCTTTGGGCTCCGGCTCCGGCTTGGGTTCCGTCACTAATTAAGGAGCAGTGCACATTTTGCATGGATTTTTCCAGATCAAACGAAGCCTGGAGCCGGAGACGGAGCCTGAGCCGAGGTTTGGAAAAAGCCCTAGGTCTATTGGAGAAGCAAATTAACTTTCGGATTACACTTAAACAACCGTTTTCAATGAAGATCAAGAAATGAAATCATGTTCAGTATGCGTTTGATGGTACTGCAATGAATCTCGTGAATATACCGAACACCGTGTACTTCACGTTACAGTTAATTCATACAGAATTCCGAGCCGAGTGCCATGCAATTGGCTCCTGATTGATTGTCAAAACGAGACTCTTAAGGTTGGACAGTGGGCAGATTGTTTGGGCCTACTCGAGGACTCTTGACAGGAGTCATATTAGGTGGCGGACATACGGTTGCAAAATTCTCCCGATTCAGAAAAGAAAAGACCACAAACATTTCCCCTGCAATCCACGTCGCTCAATATCCTGCCTTGGCATAAAATGATTTGTTCAGGAAACGCAAATCACTCACTGGAGTACTTGATTCAAAAATTAGCTCACAACGGTTACTGTGTACTGTTTTGTTTGAACATCGTACTGACCGTGCATGCCTTGAATATTAATGACATCGGGGGCGACTTTTTAGAGCACCATCCAAAATGAATCATTGATCAACGTTTTTTTGTTTGCCAGGCCAAAAAATATATCGAACGTGTACGCAAATACGTTGTATACCATCAGTTGATAAAAGTTAAAACTGGGTGATTTGTTAAAATATTATGCAGAGTTGGAATCGTCAAACGTATCAACCTGCTCATGCCATTCACTTTGCCTTACGCAGATTCCTCTACTAGTAGTTGTCCCCCTCTCTCACGGTGGTTTTGTACAAACTTGTTGCGCGCGTCTAAGAATGGAGGGTTGTATCATCTTCAACACAACCTTTATGATGGACGATTGTGACGGTCCGAATGCACACACTGTGTATGTGTGTTCGATTTTAAACATCGTTCTGAACGCTTTGCTGTTGGTCTTCGGGGCTCTTGGCAACATCTTGATCCTTCGGGTTTACTGCACAAAGACACGGAAGACGACCACGCACATCTTGATTATGGGTCTTGCACTGGCGGACCTGATGGTTTGACAGGATTCATTATTGAGTCAAGTTACACCCTTCTCGGAAAAAACATACCAGAAAACATGTACCTCTGTCAATACTACATCAACATTTGGATAGGTGTATCTGTTGGAATCACTGGCTTCATAGCTGTCGACCGATACGATAGTGTGTGCCGCCCAAACAGACGCGTAATCAACAACCGACGAGCCAAGATTGCCATTCTGGTGTCGTTTATTCCATCCGTAATTGCCGAAGCCCCTGTTCTGGTATCATGTGCATTTTTCTCATGTGAAGTCACTGTTTTACCCTCATGGGTCATACAAGGTTTGGGGTTCCTCACAGCTCTGTTTATGATCGGTTTGTGCTACGGCAAGGTCTACACGAAAATTCGACGACATGTCAACGTGAAAGTCGGCATTGACACGGTGAGCCATAAACAGTCACCAGAAAGAGGTGGAAAGGACACACATAATAAGTTGGTTAACGGTCTTAAAGAACAGCGATCCAAGAGCAGAGGTTGCCAAAATAACAGAATCGAACGAAATGACGGCCCATGCTCCAACCAACCACAAACCTTTGAAGCCTCTTTGAACGAGGGTCGCTTAAACACGACGAGATTTGCCGAGCAGGCCCCCACTACTTCTACCGTCGGACGAACTGTTATGTTACCCGTCAATAGGAATTCCCACAAACCACGTCACAACACGGTGCTTCAGCGAAGAACGACAAAGATGCTGTTCGTAACCAGCGTGGTGTTCTTGCTGTCTTGGCTGCCATTCTGGTTGACGGTTCTTGTCAGCAAGTTTGTCCAAATTGACGATCAGGACGTCGGGTACGTTGTGCAGAATTTGGTGCTGAAAACGCTGTTCATAAATAACGCCGTGAATCCAATAATTTACAGCCTCGCTAACAGACGGTTTAGAGAGGAAAGCGCGCGGGAGCTTCGGAAAATAGCGGTTTCATGTGCATTATAAACTGCTGACGTCTAAGAAAATATTTGAACTTGCGATATATCTAATCCTGAATATGGCTTTATGTTAGGTTCAGATAGCAAACTAATGATATGTAAACTACAAAATTGTCTGAAATTACTTCTTGAGAAGAAATAATCAAAGCAATTAACCAACACTTGTAATGCGGGTGGTTCATTATACAGTGCGCCACCAAGAGTTTGCCATGGAGAGGCCGAGTGAAGTTTAGGTTATTTGAACGAAAGTGTTCCGTTTAGTTTGTCATTCTGACATTGTAGAAAACAAAGCTTAGGGCGTGTCCGAATTGGTGGTTAAGGCTACGGCTACGGTTACAGCTGAATCACCGCGTCATCATGCATTGGAGTATAGGACGTCCTTAGCAACACCAACAGTCGTAGCCGTAGATGTAGCCGCCAATTCGGATACGGCCTTAAATCTCTTAGAAGTTTTATTAATTGGTGAGGCTTAGAAATACTTTTCTCAAGACGAAAATGACAGAGTGTTAACTGCCAACTTTGAACAAAACTTTTCCGGGACAATCCCTTGGAAGCGCATTTCGTTAATTGCGGATTCACTGAAGTAACATGAACATTATTGTCTGTACAAAATATTAACTAACCCGGGGGCACTCCGCCGGGTTACTATTGACGCTATTTTGAAATCAATCACTCTAGATTTAGAAGACAATTTTAGCTTGTAATCATTCTTGTCCTTTCAAGCCCTCTACGAATAATCGTTAGAATCATACTAGTGGTTTAAAACGTAATAGGCCTATCATAACATTCCAATCCAAAATCACAACACATACAAAAATAAGGAAGGGAAACAAGTTCGAGGGAAAAAAAGTTTTTTGGAAAAAATGCATAATGAAGTTTTTCATATACATCTCTTTTTACCAAAGTTTTCTGTGCAAGTTTTACTTGTTTGACCTTCTCAGTAATTCTTACTTTTTTTGAAAATAAGATAAGATAAATGTATTCCTGACCAAGTATTGTCCATGCTACCAATACCTGACTGTAAATAAGCCTATGTATTGTTATCATTGTGTGTCCTTGCCTGACGTATCTGGTTCACGTGATTAATGAACGTACTCTTTTATGTCTTACTAAGAATAGTTGTCAATACTAACATTTGAGACCGTGGCCATATTTTTCTCTTTTGACGTTCCGCAGAGATTGTATATCTTACATAATGGCACTCATTTAGGGCGGAAGCGTGCCGTTAATAAAACTTCCTATTCGCAGTTTGTTTGCGATACAACGCATGAATTGCAATAATCTGTTTGATCATTTTGGTTGGTTCTTGTGTCTAATGTAGTTTGGCATTTATTAACTAAACTGACAACCTTTGCATTTTTGTTTTCAATGTCTAGTGAACTATTACAAATGCAAATAAGAGGTGTTCCGGGCTGTTGGCCCGAACACCTAAAAAGTAGCCTAGGGCCCATATTGGGTCAAAAATAGAAATCTAGGCCCAACAGGCAAACTCGGGTCCCTATAATCTATATAGATATTTTGTGTGTGAAATACCTCAGTCAAATTGTAACTGTTGTAGCCTTTCGGTATTTCACAAGAGCAACTACAGTGCACGTCTTTTGATATTTTCACAGCGCAGTCGTTTCATTGCGGGGAGAAAACATTTAGAGCCATGAAGAAAACTTATGATGAAAAGGTGCATAATAAAGAAACCAGTTTTTAGCAATTTTTAATGACATCTCGTGATTCAGGGCGGTGAGCCACAAAGTTGACGGTTCAAAAGCATTTGGTCTGGGTAGAGGTTTATTGTGTTAATTATTGTTGGTATATAGTCCTATAGAGTCTTTTGAGAAGTAAAACAATTGTCTTTTTCCCCCAAAACAGAGTTTATTTGACTTTTAATTTACCTATTTTAGGGAATGTGTATTCAACATATAGGATTCTTTAAACAAACAAAAAACAAAAATCCTAGTAGGTCATAGTCAACTTCTGTGGGTAAGTGTGGAATTGGAAACTGCTAACATAAAAATGCGTTTAAAGTGTTGTTTATAGTGAAGGGAAGACCAAAAGGGGGAGGGTGGCATGGTAGATGCAACCAAAGTGCCTTCTATAATGGCGGAAGTTTTTTTCTCAGCCCCCCCCCCCCAAGCCAACCCCTATGAAAACTATTTTCGAATAAATAGTTAAAAAAACCAAAAACCAATCCTGGATGCGTCACCGATGATAAATCTTTAATAATTGCATTTGTGGAATCTACATTTTGGTCAGTTTGGTTCAATTTCATTCCCCAAAGTCCTGGATACAAATAAGCTGATTTTCGTTTGTTTCTTTCTTTCGGCATTTCCTTTGGTAAAGAACTAAACGTGGCACCTGATTCTGACAATAGAAAATCTTAATATGCCTTCTCCCTGCTCGCTGGCTTCATTTAAGAAAATGTCATCATAGGTTTTTTTTTTAAATGCTGACGAAGGACGAGCGGTAGTAATTGAGACCCACCACGCATAGCCAGTTATTTAATAAGGGTTTATTATTCCCACCATTGTCCTTTGCTGATTAAAAAAGGAGCTTTATTTTCTGCTATATATCTAAGATTTACAATCTAGGTCGTGGATTTGTAATGTGGCTCGATATTCATTGATTGGCGTCTGTCTACTGTCGTTGTGACCAAAAGTTTTACCAAATATTTAAGTTTGAATTCTCCTCGTTGTACAGGTGTGATACGTCATTGGTTTTTCCGAAGCCTTTTTTTTCATTTATCGGAACTAAACGTGGCACCTGATTCTGACAATAGAAAATCTTAATACGCCTTCTCCCTGCTCGCTGGCTTCATTGAACAAAATTTAATCATAGGTTTTTTTTTTAATGCTGACGAAGGACGCACGGTAGTAATGGAGACCCACGCATAGCCAGTTATTTAATCAGTTGGTTTATTATTCCCATTGTCCTTTGCTAATACAAAAAGGAGATTTATTTTTCTGCTATATATTTAAGATTTATACAATCTAGGTCGTGAATATGTAATGTGGTTCGATATTCATTGACTGGCGTCAGACCACTGTCGTTGTGACCAAAAGTTTTTACCAAATATTAAGTTTGAATTCTCCTCGTTTTACAGGTGTCCTCAAGTTCCTGAAGCCTTTTTTTTCATTTATCGTAAATTTATAAAAAAAAGGCACCCGTATTACAGCTATAGCCCTTTAGGACTCTTCATCTGTGCTGTATACACAGATACACTGTAGTATTCATAAAAAGTGAAAGGCCCCCATGGCTAGTAACCGCTTTAAACCGTTAGCATCAACGTCATTGTGTTGTCCATGATTTGGGGGAAAATGGGCGAAAATACTCTAAGCACATGACGTCACTGGAGTAGGGCGCCCTCTCACAGAGAAAAAAAAGAGTTGTTTATTGGCCCCATCCTATGTGCCACACTTACAAATTTGTAAGTTGTTTCATTGTTTCATCATTATTTTACATCTATAAGATGGCGGTAGGATGACGTCAATACTTGAGGACTATATTGGCACGAGTACAAGGGCCCGCTCAAGGGCCCAGAGAAAATCTGTTGATGAGGATGCTCAGTAGTACATTTTTAACCTGTCTGGGTAATTTCTTTTTCTAAAATGAAAAAAGTTATTCGGCTGAGGTAAGAGGAGCATGCGAGTAATTAGAAATCTGTATTAATTCACATTAACAATAACGTGGACGGAGCAGAATAATATCTACAGTAAATTATGGTTTATCTAACAATTGTACACAAAATTGCTAAAAGTCGATACAATTGCATACAATAGCGTTGAAAGGGTTTTGTGCAGAACGAGGTTGGCCGGCTCCATATACTTTATCGCAAGGCTTATTGAAAAATGAAATCCCCTGGTATTACGTGTACGCAACCTTGGTGGCAATATTATTGTGTGTGGTAAGTAGGACACTGGTTCGATAATTTTTTTTCATAAGAGATTCAATGCTTTGGTAGATACTGGCATATAACCAACAACAACATTTGACAGACCAACACAATCCAATGGTGGACTGTCGACAAGAGTAACTGCAGCTACAAAGCTTTTCATCTGTCAGTGAAAGGAGAAAATACGGTACGCCATCATTTACAATAAGTGAAAGATGATGACACGCCTATTGGAGTTGATGCTGGACAAACAATGCTCAAAAATCACACATTATGCTGTTATGAGCATTATCTGCCAAGGTAGCTATAACCCACTAACAATTATTGTGGTTTATTTCCGTATAAAATCACCACTTATAATGAAACTTGTTGAACTTTTAGTGTATTTATCTTAAACGGTTCCAGTATTAAAGTTATCAAATTTGCCGAGTCTTAGGCTTATGAATACTTTTGTATCCACCACGAAAACTTTCAAGCTCATTTTTCAAATGTAATTTGTCGCATTACGTTTACAGCAACAATTTATCACTTTTAAAGGCGTTTAGGGCTGCTGGCGACACAATACTTTTCGTGTTAACAACGTAATTTTGTGATTTGTTATTTCAGGTTTGAATGAAATATTTGCACTGTCCCTTCTGCTAAGTGTCTTTGATGCTACCGTCAAGGTCGGTGCAGATTATGTCAACACTTGCCATCAGACTTCGCGGGCCTATCAAATTCGAAGAGGAAACGCCCACAGCTTTTACCCCGGCCCTATTCCCGATCATGTTCTGGTTGGTCGAGGCTACCATAACGTAACCACGCAGTGGTACGTCACATGTGCCAGCTACTGTTTGCAAGATGATGCCTGCAAGTCTTTCAACTTCTGCCACTCTAAACAACGCTGCGAGTTGAACTCAGCAGTGTATGCAAGAGATAAATCCGACCTGTACCCATCCAATGGTTGTGATTACTACGACGAAATAAAGCATGAAGGTAAATTCTATGAAACTTTTGTTAATGAAATTATATTATTTCAGCTTCAAAAGCCCTATTGTTTGTCACTATACGCCCCGTAACCAATTTGTTTTTAAAGGATATGTATACGTTTGGTTATCACTCTTAAAATGAATGGCCATAAAAACCTTCTTGGTTACAGCAGCTTTCGATAGTATAAAGCATTTTGAGAATCATTTCACTTCGAAGTAATGTGGTTATTTAAAAAGATATAAGTTTTTATCCCCCAAAATTTGAATCTGAGAAACGTTATTGTCAATAACGTTTCTCAGATTGTGTATTCCAATTACGGATTATTCTTCCTGCTTGGACATAACTGCTCCGGATTTTTGGCGATATCTCAAAAACATTTTGAAATAAAATTTTCACATGTTAGTTTGATTGTACATGTACATTTATTATATAGGATAGAAACAATCGAACGGTTCCAAAAACCAAAGGTATACTTACCCTTTAAATACTGCTAAGGCCTATATTGTTTGGATTTGGCATAAAAACAAGCTGAAAAGTGTCATTTTTATTATTTTGTTTAACAGAATGCGATGTCACCACGACCATTGGTGACTACGAACCAAGTTTTATCTTACCAAAGCGAGATGCGAAATACAGACTTGATTTTGCTGTGAAGGGGGAATCTGATGCTGTTTTGTTGCTGTCCGAGCAAGAGAATGAAAACAAGTATTATGAAATAGGTGAGTCACACTCATAAGAACGTTTTTATTAAAACTATTTTGTTTAAGTGTTCTGTAATTAAATGGACTCGAGAAAAACAAGACACGTTCAAATATCAGACAAGATGAATTCATGTTTTAAATTTAGTTTCCAAAATTAGAGAAATGTTGTCAAACTGTCTGCCAAGCCTACTGCGGTGCCACGTGACCCCCCCCCCACAACAGTTTTAGCTGTTTTGGTCTGGTAATCTTAAAGCACGCATTATCGATTATTTGCTTGTTTTTCTATAAAAGGATCTTCCATTGAGAACACATTGCAGTAACTCAAACAGAAATCAGAAAAAAATGACTGCTTAAAATTGCGATTATTCAATACTAAATAATATGCGAGAATCATGCGGTACACTATGGAATTCCCCTATGCAGTCCTTAAGGTGACAAATATTAAAACATTGTGTATTCACCTACATTGGGGCACAGCCTATATTGTCCCTCTTTCCAATAACAGCTCCCATTGGTTTCTTGACATACTTTCCAACTGGGAAACTTCACCCAACCGGGGACCCGTATTGTCTTTTATTGTAAGGTCCCCGTTTGAATGTATATCATTGTTCACAGACACACAGAAACCAAAACCAACATCCAAGCAATTGAAGAAAAACACGTTTTCGTTGTTTCATCCTAGAAATACTCTCCATGTTTATATCCTTTTAGTTATAATTGGTTATAACAACACCATATCAAAAATCCGCGAAGAGAAGAAACCCGTAAGGGTGACATATGCGGAGGCAAACATACCCGGCCTGATGGACGCGACGGAGTATCGTCGGTTCTGGATCACGTACGACAATTGGGAGATTAAGGTGGGTATAGTGGGACAAGACACGCCCTATATGGAATGGACTGACCCCGAAGGTAGAGTCACCGTGAATTATGTAGGCATAACATCAAATAGCGGGAATCGTGTACAGTGGATATTTTACAGCTATTGTGATTATTGATATTGACAGGTAATAGACAAAGTACACTAACTTCGTCATTGTTTACAAAGCACTTTCCTCCAGTCCTCCTCCAGTCTTCATTAAATACACACACAATAAAGGTGGAAATTTCCTAATTATTTTCGTAAAAACACGAGAAAAAAAAAGACAAACAAGCAGACACATCGGGCCAATTTTGATCGATTCAATCGAAATGAAGCAGCGAAGATTGGCATTTTTCTTTCTTTGACAGTATCTCAGACGGGACTATTTCAATGGAGGATTGGTACTGCCAATGAACTTGTTTCAACAATTACCCGGTCATGTACTTTGTCTTTAAACAGCTACTTGAACGAATTTTTTTAACGGGAATGCTATTTAAACTTGTTTATAATGTGTTTGTTTATCATTTAATTGTAATTTTGATTTTTTGTACACTTGAATTTTTTCGTAATTATCGATCAAAAAAAGGCCCCAACCTCAAGGTTTAAAAAAAAAACTACACTTCACTTCTGGACGACGTGCGTCGTGACAAAATGACTTTGGGATGTGTGTGTGTGTGGGATGTTGCTTTGTTATACTCCATGCTGCAAAAAAGCGGCTATACAAAATGGAGCTCCCCATAGATGACGTGATTTAGATGAACACGTAACGCTTACAAATCACCTTCTTTCTGGAAAAGAAAAAAACTTCAAAAATTTTTTTTAAATTTATTTAAAATTTATATCTCTCTCATCTCATTTGAATAATTAAAAAAAAAAAAATTAAAATTTTAAAAAAAAAAAATGTTGCCATTTTCGTTCAAGTAGGTCTTTAAACCCTACCCAGACAAATAATATCAGGCATATTCTTATCATTCAAAAAACAACTGGAATTTGTAGATGTCAATGTGTATATATATTATGTGAGGTATTTACAGTACCAATGTGTTGCCCTCTGGTGACAGAGCAATTACAAGTAGCAATCTGCACTCCCGGTCAGAATTGACCCTCATTTCGGGTTCCTTGCTGGAGCCTGAACCGTTTCCGCGTCAGCCTGACCCGGAAACTGGTGAAAACAAAAATATGGGATTTGACCCGGAATCTGCGTCGGTTTGACCCATTTCTGAGTTATTTTGACACACATTAAGGGTCATATACTGACCCAGAAACGGGTCAAGCCCACTGGGACCCGGAATCCGGGTCAATTCTGACTCGGGAGTTTTTAGAGTGGTTTTCTTTTATCAGAATGCCGAGAATCAACAAGATATAAGACCGTGTCCGATTTGGCGGCTACGGCTTCATCTACGGTTGGTTCACCGCGTCATTGTGCGTTGAAGTATAGGACGTCCTTAGCAACACCCTTAGCAACAGTCGTAGCCGTAGCAGTAGCCGCCAATTTGGATACGGCCTAAAGGCTGCTATGCACGATTATTTATTAGTTAATGAAACAGCAGCTTATCCTTAAAACACTTGTTAACTTTTGACGTAAAAGATGTTTGTGAAAATGTTGTAGCATTCGGTGTTTTAGAAACTGGGCATGAACAAAATAGCACTCATTCCAGATTTCAAGTCAAAGGCTACAATTCCTATTTAATTTAATACGAGTATTTAATAAAGATAACTCTCTGGGAAAGGGAATCAATTTGTCCTCTCTCCTTGTTACGAAAACGAGAGTTAGAATTCAGGGTTTTGGTACGTTTCTTGACCGCTCAAAGGCATACCGGTATTTTCAATTTATTATAGTGTGTAGCAAGTTGTATGGAAAAAAGATTTACTGAAAACAAAACAACAAACAAACAAACACACGGCAAACTTGAGTGGCCCGTTGGTCTGATGTGGACGCAAACAATATATAGCCTTTATACGATGTATAGCAATTCAGATTTAACGATCTAGAATATGTTTGGACTTTAATCCTTAAAATAAAAACGACCTCGATGTATTTCCGATGGGTTTATGATAATCGTTTTGACCAAACAGTTTAAAGTGGGTGTAGTTTATACTGTGAAATACGTCACACTTATAATCATGATTGACAGAATTTTGAGTATCAGTTGTAAGTCTCTGTTTAATGGTTTAAGTAATAATTTCAATCAGTGTACTGTGTAACAATTCATTGATCAAAGAGTCTTGTTTTTTAGAGCTACTATTTTAAGCACAAAGTATTCTGACTACATTTTAAATATTTAAGCAGTCACATTGATGTATCACTGGCCTTTTGGCTGATAAATACTTTTGGTATAAAGCAACGTTTATAGTATAGTGCATGTGCAACTGCTACCATTTCGTAGATTTAGAGTTCAAGGAACAGTTTAAAGGCCCTGTACACTATTGGTAAGATCGAAAAACACAAATGTTCACAGATTCACACACAACTTACATGATTTAAAGTAATGGTTGAAAAAGTTTTTTAAAAAATTTTCTGCCCTGCTAATAAAACCGTTTCTGAGAAATGAAATGAACAATAGTTTTTTCACGCGCGATATTTTGAAAAAAAAAAAAACACATAAAAGTCTCTTTTCTACTATTCTCTCTGATCAGACAATCCAATCTCAACTCAAACTTTCACAGGTTTGTTTGTTCATGCATATGTTGAATCACACAAAATGTGGACACTGATTTTGAGCTGTTACCAAAAGTGTACAATACCTTTAAGTTAACGTAAAAAACCCACACAAAAACCCACGTAGAGTTCGAGACTCATCTGACAAACACTAGGTGTTCGGGAACATATCATAGAGTTTCAAAGTTATACAAGAATACACGTACCTGTTAATATCTTTATAAAATTATTTGTATAGCAATTGTGGGTAGAAAAACCTTTAACTACACATAAATTCTGCCATTTACTGAAGCATGATTATTGTTTTTTTGATTACGAAAGAGCATAATTAGCTAATAAAGGTATACAATTTACGTTGACTTATGTTGTTTTACACATTGTCTATTTTGAAGTATTCAACAGGATTCACAAGTTGGATTCTCATAAACATCGGTATTGAGTTTTTTACCGACTGGCCGATCATGCCTATGCTGTTCATTACGAAATCGCTGTAGGATATACCGTACTTTATCAAATCATAAAACTCTTACAAACTGTTAAAATGTGAAAAAGACCTAGGTTTAAACCGCAGATAGTACGGTACGAAGCCTCGTTAAATGGAACATGCCAACTTTCAACCCGTGAAAATGTTTTTATTTGTATACTATTTAAATTCACAATGCACGACGATCAAATCACGTGACTCACTTTCAGCTGAGCATTCTGGGGGAAATTTACGGAAGCCTAAAAAAGCCACTTTATATCGTTTCTCATAGCCTAGAAAAATCGGTGTAACTGTAATGTGGCTGTGAGAAATGTATGTAATGAAATGTATGTAAGCCTAAATTTACAATGTGTTCATGAAAGATAATTTTGCCATTTAAAAAAATATATAACCCCCCCCCCCGAAAAAAAAACATTGCATTGGTTTAAAAAAAAAATCAAGGAAAAAGCCATGGTACAGTGAAAACTAGCCACGAGAGGGCAGCATTGCGTGCATTAAAAAAACAAATCAATAGTCCAAAGTCGAGATTAAGGGTCGTAAAAAAAAGTTGACTAAGGCTTCATGTACAATGCATCCAAGTTTGCCATCACTTGTTGGTACCTCTAGCCTATATACAAACATGTAAACACGACCCGAAGACCATTAACGGATACTGCGTCAACGGGACCACTGAGTCTTTTTGTTACAGTCAGTTCAGACTACGGAGACTTGTTCTTTACGACCTCGGTAAGATTGATGTAACGCTAAAGGTAATTGTTTTAATTATCCTCATGTCATGTCTATATTTTTGTATACTAGGCCTTGCAGTTTCAGTTAAGTTTCCTTCAACCTGCACGGTGTTTTAAGCCGTGATTATAGATGTTTTCCGCATTGAAAGTTTTCCCCACGACCTTACGTGTTTCCAAATACTTGTATGTTGTTGTTTGTCCGCTTCAGTCTCATCCTTTGCTCTCTACTCCGACATAGGTTTACCATTCGTTGAGTCTTCTTTAAACCTTGGCTCAATCAGCTATTTGGGAGCTGTACCGATGTGCATTTTGCACGGTGCTTCATCATCAAGTAAAAGCCTTGAGCCACAGCCCATAAACCAATGGCTGTCGGTCTTGCTACAAGACTTGTCAGCTTCTATTTCAAATTCATTAGTAGTTAAATTAAATGTTGCTGCAGTTTTTTTATTCTCATTTTGTTTGCAGTTAATGGGTCTACAGCCAATTATTGGCTATTCTTTTCCAGACGTCCGTACAATAACTATGTCCGTACAATAACTATATTTTGTCAGACAAAATAACATCGAAAGAGATTCCTCCCTGGTCAATATTGGTTGTAGGCTACACCGCTATGAATTCTATATACTCTGTCGAAACTAATTATTTCGACCACATTCAAGGCCAATTGACAAACAAAATGCAAGATCGTTTTCTAATGCTGTGTTTTGACAGCTTTTTCACAAATTTGAATGAATTATTTCAACTTTACAATGCATTTTATGATGCTATGGCCGATTTGACCGGAAAAATTTGATTTAAAAATTATAAACTAGTTTTACTAGATTCGGGAAAGTTAAAAGAAGCTTTCATTCTAGGTATTGCACGAAAAATCAGCCAACTATTAAACTCATGTCCACCAGCCATGTACAAACAGTTTTGCATGTTATATGTATCTTGTACATTGTCTGTGGCAAAGGCAAAAGTTGTTGTATGTTTTTCGTTTCGAGAAAAATTCGTTCAAAGAAACGGTTCTGAACAATATAATTATTTCGGCGAAAATCGGGTCATGCAACCTTAATCGCTAATCAATTCTATAGTTGCAACCAATGAAAGTAGGTTGAGTGACAGGAAAAAATGGAGGCTGCACAATGACAGAGATTTCTTACAAGATTTTTTTATTTAAAAACTACACTTAAAAACACAACTGGAAATTGGAAATTGGCAATTGATCTGCTTGGGGCTAACAGTAAGTTTGTAACTTTTTTTATAATTTTATTTTATTTTATGTTTTGTTGTTGCTTTTGTTGTCGTCGTTGTTGTTGTTGGTGGTCTTTTCGATGTGTGTTACATGCGGTAATACTACACGTTGCCTTCAAGAACAAAAATCGTTCTACCACACATCATAGTATAATATTAAAGTTGAATAATCTTTACATAGGCCTGAACAATCGTAATGTTTCAAATCATGATTGCTTTTTGTTTGTGACAATCAGATGAAGATACTTTTGTATTTAGATTTTAAAAACTATTACTGTCAACCCTTATCTTATCAATATCATGATTTATAAATTTGTGATATTTAGGTAAGGGTTTACGTGAACGTTTCGGAACAGCGAAGGTTTCATACTGAGTAAACGTTGAGCCTGATGGCCAACCTTTAAAATGATCATACCGGATAGAAGCACCACGTCATGATTTGACCTGGAACTAGGTGCATCGACTGTTTAGTCCTCGCTTTTTTGTAGAGGATGGCTTACATTAAGTCAATAACACGCCTGGAATTCAAACGTTTGAATACATTACGGTAGATGCATTAATTGGACTCTTTTCAAGGGAAATATTGTTGGTATCACCTTTTCTCCCTCTTCTTCGACATTCTATATAGGCCTATGCCACCAGAACCGAGTTTGATGCACTAGATTATAGAAAACTCGACTTGACTCATTACAGAATTACAACATGGTTACCTACCGAAGAGATGGTGTAGATCTCTACTCACATGTTTTCGTCTTGTTTATCACCCAGATAAAGGATCATGTCTAACTCGAGAGGTGGACGAACAGCAAAGCCAGTAGGCAAAGACAGCGACCCGCCAGACGGCGGGTGGGGCTATGTCATCGTCGTGGCGGTCTTTATCGTGTACTTCTTACAAACCGCCCTGACGAGATGTGCAGGGGTACTTTACACAAGCTGGCAAATTGACTTCCACTCGAGTGCTTCTGAGACAGGGGCAATAGTCAGCATTATGTCTTCCTCTTCATATTTTGGAGGTACAGTGACGACACAGCCCCAAAAAGCGGGAAAATACACCTGAAAGTCCCAATGAAGGTGTAACAAATTTTGACAAAATCAAAGTATTTGCTGTTGCAAACTGATCAGTCATCAAAATGACCTGCATCATGTGTATAACACACAAAAAAAAACAAAAAACAATTTGTTAATGTTAATTGATATTAAAAAAATAATAATCAAATCCCCTTACGGTGATCGCATTAGTGCTGCTTCCTTAGGATGTATTGTAGACATGAGCGTGCTTCCTAAATATACGGCAGTTTATTGTTAAATGGCTTCTGATGACTTGCGTCCCAACAAAACATCTTCACAAATACGACCAGACAGCTCAGTTAGAGCAACGGCATCTGAAGCTAGAGGTCACGGGCTCAAATGCCGCCCTAGTTCATTTTTCGTTGTTCATCCCAAATTGATTTTGATAATTTTAATAATTTTAACATGCTTCTTCAGGAAAACAATTAAAAATTAAATGCACCGGCCTTTTGCCTTTTGCCGCCCAGACTTGCCAACGATCACGTTGGTGTTGTTTTCGCCACTATTGATTGAACTAACGTCGTATTCTCTGTGGTTTTTGGCAGCTATTGCAGCTAGTGTAGTCTTGAATCGACTGGGATGTAGATTTACATGGATTTGTGGCGGTTTTCTGATGTTCGCTTCTCTGGTTTTGAGCTTTTGGGTCACGGATATATTTCAAATGTATTTGATAGGCGCTTTCACCGGTAAGTTCACTTTAAACCCGCGGTCTAAAAGTCCAATGACGTGATTTTTTGTAAAATTGCTTTTTAGGGGTTCAATGCAGGCTTTGATAAAACATATTCCTTAATGATGTTATGAGTTTGTCATGAATTATTACACTCCACTTGTATATTGCCTGGTGGTTCGCTTTCGTGCCGTAAACCTTTGACCCCTTGCATGCCCGAAACGTACAAGAATAACGCCAAATAACCAACGGCATCGGACAAAAGCAGTTGGCATGCTCAAAAAGAACTATGCTGATATTGACTTAAGGGTTCCCGCTCGACAAGAGCAACGCAAAGATGTAATAGATTGCAGGAATTTCTTGAATGCTGCACAACAATTGGAAAATATTGTATATGGGGAGGCTGTGTACAAACATGCATTAACCATTTTTAGAATATTCTGTTTGTTACGGCAGGACTTGGTGTCGCATTATGTTTCTTAGCCGCTATGGTTGCTCTTGCGCAGTACTTCAAGAAGTATTTTGCCATAGTCAGTGGTTTCACGTCTGCTGGAATCGGTTTAGGTATAATCGTGACCCCGCCTCTACTTCGTGTTCTCCTCGATATGTACGGGTGGAGGGGAACCATGCTCATCACAGGTGCATTATGTTTAAATGTGTGTGCAGTTGGCGCCCTCTACCGCCCTCTAGGGCATGCTAGGACCCCCATACATCAAAAGGATCCCGACCCGTTGGGTGAAAAATGCTCCAGACGAGTTTATGTAGACAAAGACAAATGTTGTTTATCATTAATGAGGATCATTCGCAGGCTGTTCTCTGAATTACGACTGGATTTACTAGTGAACAGCTACCGTTTTGTATTGTACTGTCTGATGTACACAGAGTTCTGCGTCGGATATATCGTGTTTCTTGTGTACATCATGCCCATGGCTTTGGACTGTGGTTTCGAGCAAATGGAAGCTACATTTCTTCTCAGTATTATGGGCTTTGGAAGTCTTGGGGGTCGGGCCGTAAGCGGCTTCCTGGTCAGGCCGAATGTACCAGTTGAAGCTGTGTACGGTTTTTCCCAGTTGCTATGCACTATTGGTGTACTTTGCGCACAGGCAGAGGGAGGTGGGGGACTAGTGGCTTCGGCGTGTTTCATGGGCATCGGCACCGGGATGTCTAGGGCGGTGAGTTCGGTCCTTCTTCGCAAAATAGTTGGCCTTCACAACTTGGCATCTGCCACTGGGATAGCCTATATGTTTGGAGGCATAGGAGATCTGGCAGGGCCCATTATTGCAGGTGAGAACTATTTTCATCCAATTAGGCCTACCCAGAACCGTATATTGAGAGAGTTGCGAAACTTGCGATTATAAGCCATTTTGTGTAACAAAAAAATGCATCGGCGAACACAGGGTGCCAGACTAGACTGCGCATTGGATTTTGCTGCACTTGGACCGAAAATGGCATCCAGCAACCACGTGACCAAAGAAAACTGGTCCCTTTATGTTGCAACCCTCGCAATACACAGCTCTGGGCCTACCCTAAGGCAGTTGAATCACATTAAAACAAATTGTCGGTGTGTATCATCTTCAATCAGTAAGCAGGACATCGGTGTGGTTGAAACTATTATTATTAAACGGTTTTGAGTATTTACAAAACGCTTCGTAACCAAATTAACTGTATGTCATTATTTGATGCATTCGTTGTTCTGTAGAGGGTTAAACATTATCTCCACCACACTCTGAAAATTCCCTGGTCGGAATTGAACCGGAATCCGGGTCCCAGGTAGACTTGATTCAAGTCCCGTTCTCGTGCAAGAGGTCCCCAAGCATATCGCGCCAACTAGCAAACAAGCCGTACAATAGTTTTCTGGCGATGGCACGGGACCGGGACTTGAGTCAAGTCTAGGTCCCAGGGGGCCTGACCAAATTCTGGGTCAGGCTGACCCGGAAAGGTTTCAGGTCACACTGACCCAGAAATGTGATCAAGAATCTTAGTCAATTGACCGGTGTCTGTTTTTATCCTTGTGGGTATAGACAGGGGACCAGTCTAATTTCCCATATGGGGGACAGAATCTCCGGGGGAAACAGATTTCCTATGACACCGACGACACTAGAGGGCTTAGAGGGTCTTTCAAACCAATCTTTCACTTTTATAGACTGGTCCCCTGTCTTTATCCGCAAGGATAACGACAGGGACTGGTTTTACATGTCCAATGATTTCATTGGACAAGGTGCGCAGGTTTGCATGTAATGTTGTTTATACACAATGTAATGGTAGCAACTACCAGGATCCTGCCAGTTGCTCAAGGCTGCTATCTGGCGTTATTCACGAGCCTCGAAGTGTGACGTCAGAATGTTCGGGCTACCACTTTTATAACACATTTACATTGGAGTCAATAGGCAATTAGCAACCAATAATTCCTTAGTTTGTATACCACTTCTCCTATACACTAAAGGTTGGATGTACGAAGAGGCGGGGAGTTTGGTGGTTGTGTTCTACGTCTTGGCAGGCTTGCAATTCGCAGCGACTCTGCAGATATTCTTGATGCCTTTGTTACGAAAACTCGAACCTGGGATAGAGGATGACGAAGGACAAACGCACCCGGTTCATGTATAGAACTTTTGCAACGTCACTGCCGCAAGTTTTGCGAACCATGGTTGGCAAAAGTATGGGCGGCCTTCCCACCAAAAGTTAATTGTTTTTATTTTGTTATTACAAATTCTATCACATAAGATCAAATCACTGACGAGTTGCCACCCAAAAGAAATCAGAAGTAGGCCTACTTGATAATCTCCGTAGCAAAGGGTGTAGGCCTACATGTTTTTTAGGCAAACTTTGTGTCAATCCAGTCGTCAAATTTGTGTAACTCTAGCTGCCTATAGAAAATGGTGGTCAATGTTTGTAAACAAATGAAAGGTCAAGAGTGTGATTTCGGATAAAGTGCATGAATAGTAGCCAAATGAAACCCAAAATGTGATTCGTTACTTAAAGGCTTCAACGTATTTATTGTGCTTTCCAATACGATCAACTTTTTGTGGAATACATTTTGAAAAGTAAATTTGTAATCTCTTTGCTTATGGTTAAAAGTCCACCTCGTGTATCATCCTATGTAGCTTGTTAGGACAAGTTTGCTTTGTTTGTCCTGTTCCGTCCCGTCTGTCCTCGATCGGTTGTAAGTTAAGCTCTGTTAGTCCAGTTTCTTGCTTTATAAAGGAACTTCCTTAAAAGACTTGGTTTTTTAATATGCCTGATTTGTCTGTGCTTCGTTGTGTCTCCTCAAAAAAGTGTATTATTTAGTTCGTTATCTTTGTTCAATTGACCTTCTCTATAATTACTTGTATGTACATTGTGCAACATGTAAATAAATGTTTAGTTGAATTGAATTGAAATGAATACGATGTAGAATCGGATATAAAAAGGCTGTGACTTTATGATGTAGGTTTGTCGTGTTGGTTTGGTGCATACATACCCTCGCATTTTTGGCCTCGCGTTTCCTCAGCCACCACATCAAAGTCTTCCTCCTCTAAAAGGATAAAACAAATAGGCCTATATAATTTATTTTTGTGGTAGTTTGAGTAGAAAAAGAAACAATAATAATAAATTGAACAATTAAAAAACAGCTCTGTTTCACAGTGTATTTCCAAAGAAGATCCGCACTACAATATATAAAGGGTTTACTGGAAACGCATGTCTATAAAAGTACGTGCAATGACTACTGAATTGACTTAGCAATGATTGGACGACCATAATTGCCCAAATAAGTTGTCATTACAATAGCGTATGCCTATATAATAATCAAAACCATATATAAAGCGCATATTACCGTGAGGTCCCAATAAGCGCTGTGATTATTAATTCAGATTATCTATAGGTTTGGTTTTATAACTCCATCTGTTACAACATTAAACCAACCAAGCATAATTTCAGTACACAGACAAAAATAATTGCTATAAAATTTATTGCATTAAAAATATATATATTCTATAGTTGAAGGACGATGTATAGTACAAGCAACCGCAGAAAGCAATATGGTTTTGTTCCTGTTCCCGATTGTCACTGTTTAGAGCTCGATTTCAGTAATTCTATTGGATGCCGTTTCGAAACTTTTATAGTGTGATATGATTGCTCCGAAGAACACCATGGCTAGCCCGAACATCTGACGTCATCACCTCCATAGGTTCGTGATTAAATTGGACACACAACAGTCCTGTGCCCAATTTCATAGAGCTGCTTAATTAATAGAAACTATTGCTTAAACATCTTCTGTTTAGCAAAAATAAGCAGGATACCAGTCACAGATTGTACAAGTGACATGGTATTTTGGCTGGTAACCTTATTCTGCTCAGCATAATTTCGTTGTGCTTGGCTACTTTTTGTGCTTAAGCAGCTCTATGAAATTGGGCCCTGGCAACAACTTATGTTGGCCTAATTTAATGCAGCACATTTACTGCAGTAATATATAGAAGGTAGAGCGCCGGCACGTTAATCCGGAGGTCGTTGGTTCAAATCCCGCTCTAGTCAATGTTTCTAGAAAACCCCAAATCATTTAAACTTTACCCAGTCAGTTTCCCTTGTGGTTTATTATTTGATATCTTATTTATATAGACAGTAAAATTAGGCAAAGTGCCGGTAGCTTTAAGGGGGACTCCTAGCTGTAGCACGAGCCCGTCGGGATCTTAGAATAGGGTGACAGAGTTGAGCATTCAGAGTTTGTTCCATAGTTGCAACTTGTGTAGGCCGGTGTCAAAGGGAAATCTGTCCCCGGAGATTCTGTCCCCCATGGAAAACTAACATGGGCTGAAGGAGGATGATTCAAAAGAGGGCGCTATCAGAAGAAGTTAGTACACAGTTCGCCGTATGGGGGACATAATCTCCTGGGGACAGAATCTCCCGCCACACCTGGCAATGTACGGGTTCTGTAACGATTCGACCTTTTGATTGGTAGGCTAACTGGTTTTTCGTATGGCACTGCTCGTAACTGTTGCACGCGCGTACACTGGCATACATTAATGTTGGGTGTAATTTTACCAACAATATATTCATTCCATAGTTGAAAAGCAACCTCAATTTCAGAAACTGATCAATCTGACATGACTGTTGTCAGTCTTACTTTTTTTTTATACGAATGGGAAGTTCAAAGACTTTTTTACTCATTCCAAAAAAATACACTCTAACAATTTCCGGGTCAGATTTCACCTGGATCTGGGTCCCGTGGGGCCTGACCCATTTTGGGGTCAGTGTGACCCCAAATCTGTGTCAAAATTACGAAGAAATCAAGTTAAGATCCCATTTGTAACCACTTTCCGAGTCTGCATGACCCAGAAAAGGGTCAGGCCCCCTGGGTCCCGGAATCCGGGTCAATTCTGACCCGGAGTTTTTAGAGTGTGTATAGTCATAGTATTTTCTGCATCGGGCTTCTGGTAATGTTGGAGTGACGTCACACTTATCAAGTGAATAGCCCGGGTGTACTTGCTTGTGTGCCGGTGCCCTATAAGGAAATCTGTCCATGAGCTGGAGGAGGATGATTCAGAAGAGGGCGCTATCGGAAGAGGTTTGTACACAGTTCGCCGTATGGCGGGGGACAGGATCGGGGGCGACAGAATCTCCGGGGACAGAATCTCCTGCCACACCGGTACCGGTGGAGTAAGCTTTTACAAAATCTAACAATGTCTGACATGATTGGTAGACAGAGTACATATGATCTTTATTAGGGGAAATGGGAATAGTGTGCGTTCAACGTGTGTTATTGTAGATAGCAGATCAAACACAATAATTGATAACAACCGAGCTATCTAGCCCCATGTTGGCCGTCTCTTTTAATCTTTGTTCGGGGTGCTTCTGACTGGCACCCCGAAAAAAGATATTGACAAAATAGGGACCGCCAACATAGGGCTAGGTAGCTCAGTTGTAGCACGTTAATCCGTAAATCCCGCTCTTATTAATTTGTCTTTGTTCAACCCCAATATAAATTATATAAGTAAGAATTACAAGCTTTGACACCATAAGGTTTTGTCGGGATAGAATGTTGTATTATGAGCTAGCTGTCGATGTTTGCCAGTTCGAATCAACATTCTACAACAGTTTCAGATTTAATTAATATTAATATATAATAACTCGTTCTTATATAGACGATGTGACCTCTGTTTACATTCAAACCGCCCTCTGTTGACAAAAGTCATGTTTCCGCCGGGCAAGAAGACGCGTACTCATGGAAACATTGCGTGTCCTTTATAGCTGGCTGTCAGTACACAAAGGTTTTGCCCGGCGACATGCGCGCGCATCATGTTATGATTTTCGAATGACGTCAGAGGTCACATCGTCTATAGCGCATTTTACAATAACGTAATCGATGCGCTTTACATTTACTGCCCTGTTCATTGGGCCAATAACATTCCTGTAAACTTGTTGTTTTAACACTTTTTCGTATACATGAAAGTTACATAACATTGAGAGAGTAACACTTTTTCAATGTGAACAATACCGTTGTTGAATGTGGCTAAAGAAACTACACTAAATTCTTAGCTGGTAAAAGTCATCACAGAAATGCTTTTTGACATTGTATTTAATTTTCCCTCCACCAATTTAACCTCCATCTTCCTGAAATCGTCTTATATTACGTCTTAGACAGTTCAGTAGCTCTTGTGTTACTCGTGGTGCCTGTAAATTAAAAGGGCAAAACAAATCAAAAACCACTGTTAGTTTGAGGATACGAATGCGAAACCAAATTTACAACAACTGCAGATACAACAGCAACACTAGCTTCAAGGCGAAAACGGCATTATTGAAAAGCAAGTGAAAACACCTCTTTTGGTTTGGGCGGGAAAATCATTCAAAATAACCAACAACACCATTAGATAACTATTTGGGTTTCGAGAAGGGTTGTTATTATTTTTCTTTTCTAATAATAGTACAAATCAAAGTAATATGGATTTATAATGCGCACTTCTCCAGAAAACCGATCAAGGTGCCTATACACAGAAAGAAAAATATTATACAAAATGGATATCAATTGTAGATTAATTAAACCTGTGTAAGTCTATGTAAACAAGTGAGACTTCAGTTCCCTCTTGAAGTTGTCGAGTGATGTTATTTTGCGAAGTGTGCCAGTGAGCTTACGCGGCAATACAAACTCCATGAAACACTTACCTTAAGGACACCGCTTGCCATTCTGTTGAACAAGAACACAAAATAACAATCATTAACAAATGTACGCCAAAAAATGTACATTTTGTTTGTATATGAACAACATAAAAACCGCGTGACTCCTGCAAAAAAAAACAAATGCACTTTAAGAAAATATTAAATGAAAATAATTGATGTATCTGTGGTCATACAACCGTTATCAAGAGAAACACGTTAGCTTCGTCTGTTATTATAGTAGGAGTGTTTTGGTTTGTCTTCTTCTCCCGAAAAGTAAAAAGAAATCTACTGTGTAATATCCCGCCCTTTTTGTAAATTGTTTCTTTCAGCCTTCTCGGCGTCTGCTTTTATAAACTGGGTTAAAATGAATTTAGTGTTTAACATTGTTTGATAAGTTTTGTATAACATACCCTACACATTTGCTTGACCATATCCACTGTAACCATGTCAGCAACCTCAGGTGCTTGTGAAAGATATAAACACTGTGGAAATTAAACACAATAACGTAATTATCAGTTAAAAGTTGTCCACATAATATTGTTAAAGCTTGCTTCTAATATATTGTAAACAAACAAACCAGTAAACTGAAATCTGGACTGTTCCATTTCACTCGGCTTCGCCTCTTGAAATTGAACAGTCCAAATTTCACATCGAGATTATATTCTGCTTTATCTTCCAGTATAGTAGGCTACGCGCTAATCCTCCAATCAGATGCTCGAACCGGAGTGTGATATTATAAGTTATCACACAAGCGCGAGTGGTATACGGGAAAATATAGCGCTTCTGCGTCCCATATCCAACGAGGCCGAAGGCCGAGTTGGATATGGGACGCAGAAGCGCTATATTTTTCCGTATTCCACTCGCGCGCGTGTGATAACGTATTTATCTTTAAGCAAACTTGATGCGCAGTTAGAACACACAATACGCAGGGTGTGATATGGCCGTGTTTTTATTATTATTATTATTATTATTTTATTATTATTATTTATTCATGTACATTTATTGTGTACATCAAAGGTTGACAGCTAAAAAATAACATATAAAGCATGGAATATGTAAAAGTAAAACCAGTTTTAAGAGTGTAAATTTGAGGAAGTTTGCGAGTATGTAAAAAACAAAATAAGAACAAAACAACAAACAGAACAGAACAATTCTTAAACACTAAATGTAAAATGAATGTAATAATGTAAATGAATATCCAAGTAGAACGCAAACAAATAAACAAATGACCAAATCTATAAAGATAAATAAATTAATACCTAAAAAATATATTAATAAATATTTAATTAATAAAATGAGTAGATAAATAAATTAATGAATGGAAAAAAAAAAAAAAAAAAAAATAATAATAATAATAATAATAATAATAAATAAATAAATAAATAAATAAATGAATAAACTCTTGAAATATACATGTAGATGACAAAATAAACGAATGAACTAAATAAGTTATAAGTAAATTGTTGAATTGCACATAGTTGTTATGAAACTGTAAAAGGATAAAACAAGAGACCAATTAAGAAATATGAGCTGTAGCTACACTATCTTCATGCTTCAGAGCTTTTAAAAAGGATGGCAGAGAAGTTAAAATGGCGCAATTGCGGAATTCGATTGGCAGAGCTGACCAGAGCCTGGGAAATATGTGGATAGCACTCAGATGCAGGGATTGAGTTCTGGCAAATAAACGTTTGAACGTTAAAGTTAAATCCAACTCGGCCTTCGGCCTGGCCGAGTTGGATATGGGACGCAGACGCGCTATATTTTTCCGTATTCCACTCGCGCGCGTGTGATAACGTATCTTCAAGCAAACTTGATGCGCAGTTAGAACACACAATAGACCTTATGCATTGACGTCATCCAGCTCTATCTTAGAGGTTAAACGATGACGAAACGCACAGATGTGTACGCGCAGCGCACAGGATTGGCCAATGAACAACCTCCTTTTGACCTCTAGACGAGGGCGCCCTACTGTTATGACATCATGTGCATAAGGTCTATACGCAGGGTGTGATACGGCCGTGTTTTTATTATTATTATTATTATTTTTATTTTTATTTTTTCCAGCCATTTCAACAATACATGACAATACAAAAATACTTCCAGATGGGTTAGGAGAAACAAAAGCAAAATAATTACTGTGGTCCGTAGACCTGCCTCCCCACATCTGGTCGTAAAACAAGTAATAAAACGAGTAATTAAATATAGTGACAATTTATGTACGAAATAATAGGAAAACTAACTATAAATAAAAACATGTGTACATCAAAGGTTGACAGCTAAAAAATAACATATAAAGCATGGAATATGTAAAAGTAAAACCAGTTTTAAGAGTGTAAATTTGAGAAAGTTTGCGAGTATGTAAAAAACAAAATAAGAACAAAACAAAAAAGATACATGGAGTTGTTGTTTAAGTTACTTTGTTTCTTTGTTTTTTATGAGGTTGGTTAAATTCGTTATCACACGCGCGCTCGTGGAATACGGAAAAATATAGCGCGTCTGCGTCCCATATCCAACTCGGGACGCAGACGCGCTATATTTTTCCGTATTCCACGAGCGCGCGTGTGATAACTTATATTAATAAACACCTTGGAGAATTTATGCACTCTGATAGGTCGAAGACTGGTCACGTGGGGGTGTATTAACATGTGATATAAAGGGTGCGTTCGATTAGCTTCCCCGGGTCAGCCCCAAGTACCCTGCTTGTGGAGTGGGTCACTTGGGGCTGACCGAGGTGCATGACGTCACGACGAAAAAGTTTCTCAATGGCCACCATTTTGTTTGTACTTCAGCGGGACATTTTTAGGAAGTTTGGCACACATTTTCACCCTTAAAACAGCGACTTTGTGAGCATTAAGTATTTTTATATTCGAGGATGAGAACTTGTGTATCAACCTGGGCTTGTACAATAATTAACGTTGTAGTTTTACCTTGAGAATAATTATTTTACGATCTTTTCGTGAATCCGGACGTAATACACAACATGAAAAAGTAGTTCCGGGTCGAGCTGTCCCAAGATGCACTGGTGTGAATGCTGGGGAAGTTGGCGTTCGACCCGGATGAACACACTTGGGTCCACCCGGGGAAGCTAATCGAACGCGCCCAAAGACCGGCTCGGTAAACTAGCGAATAAATGGCCCATAAACAAGCACATTGCTGTGTAAAAGTCCTATGTACTATGTGCTTGTTGTGCGGGGAACTACCGGTATCAAATCAACAAATCAACTCATTTCTTTGTGCGTTTTTTGTTTGTTTTTGTTTTTTGAACAGGACAGATGGTGCCGCGTTCACGCGCATACCACGCGTAGGCGTGAACGCTCAGACAATGTATTAATTTATGGTAGCTGGTACGCGCATGAAAAAACATAATGCAAAGTCGTAGTCTGGTTCTTCAAAATATACATAGATAGTTAATTACGTATAAGCGATTAGGTACCACACACAAGTTGAACAGCCAGAGGAATGGCCCTTGAACATGAGTATTACATTTCTAAAAATAACGGCGAAAGAAAAATCACAAATTCTGACAATTTTTACCGTTTTTTCGTTATAAGGTACTTATTAATGGGATTAACAGTGTGATAACCCGGTCTTCACTGCGTGGTAAGGCCATTTATTCTTAAATACTTGGATTACGGATTTCTAAGCTGCAAAAAATGAGCGGGGAGCGGGGAAAAAAGAAAAGAAAAAAAGAAAAAAAACATGGCCGGTGTTACGGATTTTTCAGCTCACAAAACTGGGCGGGCAGGGGAAAAAATAAAATAAAATAAATAAAAATACCGAAGCACCCGAACGGCTTCTAAAAACGCATGCATTATATAAGAATCTATAGCCTGTGCGTTTACGATTATTTTTGTAAACGTTTCTAAAACGGTCGGTTACCGTTTCAGAAACAAAATGTAGGGTTTAAAAAATTGTTTATAACCGCACATGTGATCATAAACCATTGCGTCGTCATCACAGCATTTTGACTTCGCGCAAGAGCCCTGCATAAAAAAACCGAAAACAACCAAATAAAACAAATAAAGAGGAAACAAATCTTACATTTTGGTCGAGTGCATGTGTAACTAATGGTCCATGTACAACTGTACTGTACATGTAGTATGATGATTTTGGTCAAGTATATGGTCTGTAAACGGACTCACAATTAATTTTGTACGTGAATGCATGGAATTGGTCTGGTTTCCATTGTACATCGATTGCCGGCGCTCGAAAGTTTTTGATTTGTACACGGCATATGAAAGTATTGCGGTTCGTTTTTTTTTTTTTTCATTTTTACCCACACAAAATTGGATTTTTCGGGCGGGAATTTTAAATTTTTTTTTCCAAAACACGATTTTTTCGGGCGGCGATTCCGTAATCCAAGTAATTAAAAAAAATGGTGACCGGGTTGGTGGCTGGCCGCTGTTAATGGACGTGGTAATGACCTTGGTTGGTGGCTGGCCGCTGTTAATGGACCCCGCCTTCGGCTCGTTCCATTAACAGCGGCCAGCCACCAACCCGGTCATTACCGCGCAGTGAAGACCGGGTCATCACACTGTTAATCCCTAAATATTGTAGGCCCTACTCATATTATGCGTCCAATATTTGTATAATGATATGTATATTAGCATTTTAGCAAATTATTCGAAAATCTGCATGTTGAGTGGTATGCTAAGTTAGGTGTTAACATACGCCGAGTCCTACAGTAATGTACTGGTCCTTGCTCTATGGTGTACCAGGGTTTTGGTTGTACCTAAGCCATGATGATCATGTACTCACCCTTTCGCGAGCAAGAATGGCGCCATTTGTTGGTGATGGAAGTTTGTCGCAATATGTTTTAAGTTGATCGTTTAGCGTGGCATCGGTCAGCATGTCAGTCAGGTGCTTAAAGCAGGCTGGACACTGTTGCTCAACCACCGGGTTACGTGCTGTTGAAAAGTGTACGAAAAGACAATACCATTTTTGTTATTAAAATAAAGTAACCAGATGAGTAAGGAATGGAGCAAACATTAATACACTTGACTGTTCAGACAGTCAGGTCAAGTGTAGCATCGACCTGACTAGGCTTTAAGATAGTTTCTTGACAAACGCGGGATGAAGCTGTTTTCTTCAGAGAGTCGCAAAGGGATATTTTTGAAGTGTATATAGGTTGCATCAATCTAAACATCAAGTATATAACAAATCCAAAAATGTGCGCATTTCCGAAGAAAGGCATTTGAACCAAGGATAAAATGATCATAAAATGAAATGGAACAGTTCTGTCTGCATTTCTGCGAGTCATAATTAGGGAATACAGGGTCGATGACGAGGTCTTAATCGGCCGTTTAAGACAGGGCAGGGTCAAACACTATACCATGTGATCTTGTTTTGACCAATCAGAATGCATACTCTCCAAAATTTAAACTAAAATGAATACATAAAAAATAGGGCCTATAGGCCAGCCTTAGTAAGTGCCTGTCTGCATGATAGGCCTATTTACTGTTTTAATGGAAAAGACAATAATAATAATATAAGTATGTTGACAATATAATAGTTGGTCACCATAATGCCGTCGAATGAATAACATTTCAAGCCAATGGATGCTGACCAAGCTTTTAGCCCTTATGATGTCGATTTGTTTAATATCATACCACGACTAATCTCGACAAGCTGTTCGTCAGCCATCCAATCAAAGTCTTCATTTCCTTCGTTTTCTGCAAAAGAAAACAAATTGCTTTAAGTCAAAAACAAAATAATTTATCAAATATGGCACATGTCCTTTTTTGGTATGTTACCTTTGGAAAATATTAATATTAATATTTTTTTTTTAAACGCATGAGGAAAAAACCCTCGAGACAAACAAAAAGAAAGAAAGAAAGAAACAAACAAACACCCCATAAAGACAGTACAGAAAAATAAAAATAAAAACCTCGAGACAAGCAAAACGGTAAAGAAAAAATAAAGAAACAAAGAAACAAACACCCCGAAACCCCAACAACCCAACCAACAAAGAAACAAACAAACGAACACACTAATAAAGGGATTGTATACGCTTTGTAATTGGAAACCACTGTTTGTTTCAATCCTATATAGTTGTAGATATATACCATTAAACTAACCTGTGAAAATTTCATTTCAAAAGGTGGTAGCGTTTTTGAGATGTTGCCGAAAATCTGGAGCGGTTAAGTCCACGCAGGAAGAATAATTTGCAATTGGAATACACAATCTGAAAAACTTTACTGTCACTAACGCTTCTCAGATTCAATTTTTTGGGGATGAAAAGTGAAATCTTTTCCCATAACCGCAGTACTTTTAAGTGAAAAGTTTCTCAAAATACATTATACTATCCAAAGCTGCTGTACTTCTTACCAATTAAGTTTTTATTGCCATTAATTTTCAGAGTCATTACCAAACGTATACAGACCCTCTGAGCCAGTATAGAAAACCCAAAATAGTATGAGACAGAGAGGGTTGTTTGACATGTATTGATATAATGCAGGTTTATAGCTGGTTTGTACTCCTGAACTAAACTTTGAAGATAAACAGGGGCTATATACCATGGACACATTGATGTAAGAACCAAGACTTTAAAATCTGTTCTTGCCCGTATTGGCAACCAGTGCAAACCATAAACAGTTATGGATTCAAGTGCACGTTTACCGGTGATAAGTCCAGCAGCGGAGTTTTGTATAAAACGTTGCAGTTTAAGAGTGTTGAGAATTTATTATTAGTTTGTTTGTGGTACCGAATAGGCCCGCGAAATAATGCCGTCTTAAATGACGTTGAATTTAGAAAAAATGTATATAACAAATCAAACATTTACTATGCCCGTGTTGCCTTTTGCCTTGAATAATAGTAACGTATAATTATAACATAACCATTTTCTTAGGAAAACTTGTTTAAATACAGACCATCGAGATTGTAAATAATGAGAGAACCCTCATCCAAAACCATTGCTCTAAAAACTCGTTTTTTAGATTCGTCAAAATCAAAACACAAAGTCTTACCAGCATGAACCATGGCAGAGGCGGCAGCGAGGCCCAACAACACGATGACAAGTACAACACTCTTCATATTGATTCTGTGTGTAGATTATCACAGTGTGCTCTGTATCAAGTCAGATTTCAGCTTTAGCGAGATGAGCAGAGGTAATGCCAAGATTGTCAAATTGCAAACTTTATATAGACCCGAAATACATGGATCATAATACATTGAAGGTGAGGGATTACACATTTTGCATAACTGTCGTAAATTAAAATGTATTAAAATGTATCTGGACTGCTTACGGCAGCTAAATCATACGATGATTCACTTAATTGTCATACCACAATTTTTAGTAATGCTGCGTTAAATCGTGTGTATACAATGTTCCTATACGGGAGTACTTGTCCGTGCAAAATGAAATAATGGTTACAAAAGATGTCACCAATAATACATGAATAGGGACAGTCGATCGGAGAAGAAATGCGCCGTAGGTGTATGGATCAAAAAATTATGTTTTCGGGGTGGGGGGGGAGCAAGCGACATCTGAAGGATAACTAATTCAGATTATCTATAGGTTTGGTTTTATAACTCCATCTGTTACAACATTAAACCAACCAAGCATGATTTCAGTACACAAACAAAAAGAATTGCTATACAATTTATTGCATTAAAAATATATATATTCTATAGTTGAAGGACGATGTATAGTACAAGCAACCGCAGAAAGCAATATGGTTTTGTTCCTGTTCCCGATTGTCACTGTTTAGAGCTCGATTTCAGTAATTCTATTGGATGCCGTTTCGAAACTTTTATAGTGTGATATGATTGCTCCGAAGAACACCATGGCTAGCCCGAACATCTGACGTCATCACCTCCATAGGTTCGTGATTAAATTGGACACACAACAGTCCTGTGCCCAATTTCATAGAGCTGCTTAATTAATAGAAACTATTGCTTAAACATCTTCTGTTTAGCAAAAATAAGCAGGATACCAGTCACAGATTGTACAAGTGACATGGTATTTTGGCTGGTAACCTTATTCTGCTCAGCATAATTTCGTTGTGCGTAGCTACTTTTTGTGCTTAAGCAGCTCTATGAAATTGTCCCTGGCAACAACGTATGTTGGCCTAATTTAATGCAGCACATGTAACTTCCGTTGTGTTGTACCCTAATTTTGAGTAATTATAGAAGTTATAAATCATTGTGTTTGTTTTGCTATCTACAATAACACACGTTGGACGCACACTACTCCCATTTCCCCTAATAAAGATCATAAGGTACTCTGTCTACCAATCATGTCAGACATTGTCAGATTTTGTAAAAGCTTACTCCACGGGTACCGATGTGGTAGGAGATTCTGTCCCCCGGAGATTCTGTCCACGGAGATCCTCCCCCCCCCCCCCCTATACGGCGAACTGTGTACAAACCTCTTCCGATAGCGCCCTCTTCTGAATCATCCTCCTCCACCTCATGTTAATTTCCCATATGGGGGACAGAGTCTTCGGGTGACAGATTTCCCTAGAGGGCACCGGTGTCCCAGGGAAATCTGTCCCCCGGAGATTCTGTTCCCATACGGGAAATTTACATTGGCTGGAGGAGGAGGATTCAAAAGAGGGCGGTGTCAAAAGAAGTTTGTACACAGTTCGCCGTATGGGGGGACATAATCTCTGGGGGACATAATCTCCTGCCAAGTGAATTCTGACCCGGAAATTGTTAGAGTGCATTTTTTTCTTGGAGAAATGAGTAAAAAAGTCTTTAAACTTCCCATTCATATAAAAAAAAAGTAAGACTGACAACAGTCATGTCAGATTGATCAGTTTCTGAAATTGAGGTTGCTTTTGCTGTTGGTAAAATTACACCCAACTGTAATGTATGCCAGTGTACGCGCGTGCAACAATTACGAGCAGTGCCCATACGAAAAACCAGTTAGCCTACCAATCAAAAGGTCGAAGTGTTTACAGAACCCGTATTGAACGGTTACCATTGCCCGGTGTGGCAGGAGATTCTGTCTCCCTGAGATTCTGTCTCCCCCATACGGCGAACTGTGTACAAACTTCTTCTGATAGCGCCCTCTTTTGAATCATCCTCCTTCAGCCCATGTTAGTTCCATATGGGGGACAGAAACTCCGGGGACAGATTTCCATGACACCGGCCTACACAAGTTGCAACTAGGGAACAAACTCTGAATGCTCAACTCTGTCACCCTATTCTAAGACCAATATCCCGACGGGCTCGTGCTAGTGTGCATCAGCTAGGAGTCCCCCTTAACTCCACTGATATAGCTACCGGTACTTTGCTTCATTTTACTGTCTATATAAATAAGATATCAAATAATAAACCACAAAGGAAACTGACTGGGTAAAGTTTAAATGATTTGGGGTTGATCAAAGAAATATTGACTAGAGCGGGATTTGAACCAACGACCCCCGGATTAACGTGCCGGCGCTATACCAACTGAGCTATCTATGAGCCCTATGTTGGCCGTCTCCCTATTTTGTTAATATCTTTCTTCTGGGGTGCTTCTGACTGGCAACCCCGAACAAAGATATTGGCAAAATAGTGACCGCCAACATAGGGCTAGATAGCTCAGTTGGTAGCACATTAATCCGGAGGTCGTTGGTTCAAATCCCGCTGTAGTCAATTTTTCTTTATTCAACCCCAAATCAAATTATGTAAATAAGAATTACAAGTTTTGACACAATAAGGTTTTGTCGGGATAGAATGTTTTATTATGAGCAAGCTGTCAATGTATATGCCAGTAGGTTCTCTTTTAAATACGATTGAACATTTTTTCAACATTTTCAGATTTAATAATAATAATAACTAGGCCTAGTTCTTTTAAAGCGCATTTTACAATAACGTAATCAATGCGCTTTACATTTAGTGCCCTGTTCATTGGGCCAACAACATTCTTGTAAACTTGTTGTTAACAACATGAAAGTTACATAACATTCAGAGAGTAACACTTTTTCATTGTGAACAATACCGTTGTTGAATGTGGCTAAAGAAACTACACTAAATTCTTAGCTGGTAAAAGTCATCACAGAAATGCTTTTTGACATTGTATTGAATTTTTCCCTCCACCAATTTACCCTCCACCTTCCTGAAATCGTCTTATATTACGTCTGAGACAGTTCAGTAGCTCTTGTGTTACTCGTGGTGCCTGTAAATTAAAAAGGCAAAAAAACACACACAAAAAACTGTTAGTTTGAGGATACGAATGCGAAACCAAATTTACAACAACCGTAGATACAACAGCAACACTAGCTTCAAGGCGAAAACAGCGTTATTGAAAAACAAGTGAAAACACCTCTTTTGGTTTGGGCGGGAAAATCATTCAAAATAACCAACAACACCATTAGATAACTATTTGGGTTTCGAGAAGGGTTATTTGTTATTATTTTTTAAAACAATAATACAAGTTAAAATAATATGGATTTATAATGCGCACTTCTCCAGAAAACCGATTAAGGCGCCTACACAGAAAGAATTTTTTTTATACAAAATGGATATTAAAGGGACACGTTGCCTTGGATTGGACGAGTTTGTCTTAAAAAAAAGCGTTTGTAACCGTTTGTTATAAAATGCATATGGTTGGAAAGACGTTATGCAAGTAGAATACAATGATCAACAAAAATATGCCTAGAAATTGCGCGGTTTTCCTTTTACTTTGCGAACTAACACGGTCGGCCATTTTGTGGAGTCAAAAATTTGACTCCACAAAATGGCCGACCGTGTTTGTTTACGATGTAAAAGGAAAACCACACAATTTCGAGACATATTTGTGTGGATCATTGTATTCTACTTTTAAAACATCTTTCTAACCATATGTTATTTTGCGAAGTGTGCCAGTGAGCTTACGCGGCAATACAAACTCCATGAAACACTTACCCTAAGAACACCGCTTGCCATTCTGTTGAACAAGAACACAAAATAACAATAATTACCAAATGTACGGCAAAAAATATACATTTTTTGTATATGAACAACATAAACCCACGTGACTCTTGCAAAAAACCCAAATGCACTTTAAGAAAATATTAAATGAAAATGATTGATGTATCTGTGGTCAAATACAACCGTTATCAAGAGAAACACGTTAGCTTCGTCTGTTGTTAAAGGAGTGTTTTGGTTTGGCTTCTTCTCCCGAAAAGTAAAAAAAAATCCGACTGTGTAATATCCCACCCTTTTTGTAAATTGATTCTTTCAGCCTTCTCGATAATCCTCTAAAAGTAACCTCTATCTGCTTTTATAAACTGGGTTAAAAGGAATTTAGTGTTTAAAGGTATCGTACACGTTTGGTAATGACTCAAAACAATTATTAGCATAAAAACTTACTTGGTAACAAGCAACAGAGAGCTGTTGATAGTATAAAACATTGTAGGAAACGACTCCCTCTGAAGTAACGTAGTTTTTGAGAAAGAGGTTATTTCTCACTAACTTAATAACAATTTCTTGCAAGAAGTTTTTATTCCTGTCTGAAAGCACACAAAATGTGTACAACAAGGGTGTTTTTTCTTTCATCATTTACTTGCAACTTCGATGACCAATTGAGCCCAAATTTCCACAGGCTTGTTATTTTATGCATATATTGGGATACACCAAGTGAGAACAATGGTCTTTTACAATTATTTCCAAACGTTTTCAGTGCCTTTAACATTGTTTGATAAGTTTTGTATAACATACCTTACACATTTGCTTGACCATATCCACTGTAACCATGTCAGCAACCTCGGGTGCTCGTGAAAGATATAAACACTGTGGAAATTAAACACAATAACGTAATTATCAGTTAAAAGTTGTCCACATAATATTGTTAAAGCTTGTTTCTAATACATTGTAAACAAACAAACCAGTAAACTGAAATCTGGACTGTTCCATTTCACTCGGCTTCGCCTCTTGAAATTGAACAGTCCAGATTTCACATCGAGATTATATTCTACTATATTGTACTCATATTATGCGTCCAATATTTGTATAATAATAATATGTATATTAGCATTTTAGTAAATTATTCGAAAAACTGCTTGTTGAGTGGTATGCTAAGTTAGGTGTTAACATACGTCGAGTCCTACAGTAATGTACTGGTCCTTGCTCTATGGTATACCGAAGGGTTTTGGTTGTATACCTAAGCCATGATGATTGTACTCACCCTTTGGCGTCCAAGTGCGGCCCTACGTGTTGGTGATGGAAGTTTGCCGCAATATGAATTAATTTGACCGTTTAGCGTGGCATCGGTCAGCATGTCAGTCAGGTGCTTAACGCAGGCTGGACACTTTTGCTCAACCACCGGGTTGCGTCCTGTTGAAAAGTGTACGAAAAGACAATACCATTTTTGTAAATGAAAATAAAGTAGGTCTAACCAGATGAGTAAGGAATGGAGCAAACATTAATACACTACTTGACCGTTCAGACAGTCAGGTTTAGTGTATGTAGCATCGATCTGACTAGGCTTTAAGATAGTTTCTTGACAATACAGGATGAAGCTTTTTTCTTCAGGGGGTCGCAAAGGGATATTTTTGAAGTGTATATAGGTTGCATCAATCTAAACATCAAGTATAACAAACCCCAAAATGTGTGCATTTCCGAAGAAAGGCATTTAGACCGAGGATAGAATTATGATACAATGAAATGGAACAGTTCTGTCTGCATTTATCGGCCGTCGGCTCAAAACCGAGTCATTATTAGGGAATACAGGGTCGATGACGAGGTCTTAATCGGCCGTTTAAGACAGGGCAGGATCAAACACTATACCATGTGATCTTGTTTCGACCAATCAGAATGCATACACTCTCCAAAGTTTTAAAATAAAAGGAATACATACAAAATAGGGCCTATGCCAGCCTCAGTATGTGCCTGTCTGCATGATAGGCCTATTCACTTTTTAATGGAAAAGACAATAATATGTAAACAATATAATAGTTGGTCACCATAATGCCGTCGAATTAATAACTTTTCAAGCCAATGGATGCTGACCAAGCTTTTAGCCCTTATGATGTCGATTTGTTTAATATCATACCACGACTAATCTCGACAAGCTGTTCGTCAGCCATCCAATCAAAGTCTTCATTTCCTTCGTTTTCTGCAAAAGAAAACAAATTGCTTTAAGTCAAAAACTAAATAATTTATCAAATATGTCACATATTAATATAATGTAACGAATTCATAACGTTTCTACCGAGTACTTTTTCAAATAAAAACATATAATAAAAAGTTGAAATTTCTTTTCAAACGTACGTGGGATAAAAAAACCTCGAGACAAACAAAAAGGCAGAAACAAACAACACCCCATTAATTCATTACAGAAAATAAAAATAAAAACCTCGAGACAATCAAAAAGGCAGAAACAAACAAACACCCTATTAAGTCAGTACAGAAAATAAAAATAAAAACCTCGGGACAAGCAAAAATAAATAAAGAAAGAAAGAAATAAACAAACAAACAAACAAACACCCCATCAAACAAACAAACAAACGATCACACTTAAAGGGATTGTATACGTTTGGAAATTGGAACCCACTGTTTGTTTCATTCCTAGTGTTAGATAATTATACCATAAAACTAACCTGTGAAAGTTTCATTTCAAAAGGAAGCGTTTTTGAGATATTGCCGAAAATCTGGAGCGGTTATGTCCACACGCAGGAAGAATAATGTTCAATTGGATAAACACAATCTGAGAAACTTTACTGTCAGTAACGCTTCTCAGATTCAAATTTGTTTGGATAAAAAGTGATATCTTTTCCCATAACGCAGTATACTTCGAAGTGAAAAGTTTCTCAAATTGCATATCCAAAGCTGCTGTACTTTTTACCAAGTAAGTTTTTATTGCCATTAATTTTCAGAGTCATTACCAAACGTATACAGAGCCTTTAAACCAGTACAGAAAACCCAAAATAGTATGAGACAGAGAGGGTTGTTTGACAAAAAGTCTTACCAGCATGAACCATGGCAGAGGCGGCAGCGAGGCCCATCAACACGATGACAAGTACAACACTCTTCATATTGATTCTGTGTATAGATTATCACAGTGTGCTCTGTATCAAGTCAGATTTCAGCTTCAGCGAGATGAGCAGAGGTAATGCCAAGATTGTCAAATATCAGAGTTTATATAGACCAGCAATGGGTCATAAAGAATTTCGTAATTCCGAGGGATTACAATTTGTGCATAATTGTCATTAATTAGTTAATTAATGACCAGTGAAAACAATATGGTTTGCTAAATTCCACTTCAGGGTCGCCACTGAAACTGCATTTTAATAACTCTTTCTTCATCAAGAGATGCATCAAGACGTCATATACCTTGACGATAATAGACTGTGCAAGTCTCGTGCGTATTCGAACATTGGGACCCGTTAAAGCGCGTGAGTTTGTTTCCTTCACGTGTTAAAGCATCGTACGTGGGACCAAAGTGGTCCCAAAAATGTTCGAATACGCGCGAGACTTGCACGGTCTATAGACATTGCCAACAGTTGGTTCTGGGAAAGAACTTTTTGGAACGAAACTTGATTGTGAAAGACATCGCCAACATTGATTAAGAAGGGCGTATACCGTAAAATGAGGCTGTCAACGGAAAAGAAGTGTTTACCTCAGGGTTGGATCAACTCGGGGTGCGGGCTGAGGGGGTGCCGCTCATCACCCGCAAAATGATACCAGCGCTTATTGCCTCTTAGGTGGCACGGTGGTTCAACGGTACCTTGTGTCCCCCCCCCAATTGATGTCCGTGCCCCCGGGTGCCCCCTCTTTGAAACCTGGACTTTTGTGATTGGAAATTTCCAGAGTAAAATGTTACATTTTACACGCTTTGATGAGATAATTGCGATGTTTTTAAAACTATTTTTCCGTTTACATGCAGATTGTTTTTATTTTATACACTCACGCCAGATTATCTTATAAAAAATAGTAAGTAACATATAAAAAGGGCGATGAAAAAGGGGCTTGTCATTTTTTATTTGTTTTTTTTTTGGGGGGGGGAGGGGGGGCGAATCCGATGAAAGAAAATTTACATCGGTGCGTTAGCGCCGCCCGTCACGTAGCGACGCAGGAGGGAGTGGGAGGAGGATGTGCCCCCTCAGAAGTTCGAAATTTTGTAAAAAAAGGAATGCCCAATTCAACCCATTTGGTGCACCATTTTTGCGCTATGATATTGGTTATTAATATCTGAAAACAACTCAATTACAGCTTTGTATCAACATTATTTTTGCATATTTAATGCTCAGACGGCGTATGCCACCCATTGCGTCCTCTATTTACATCTTTGTATATTATTTTATGTTATAATTGTCATAATTTAACGATAATAAGTCACAGTTACGATGCAGACTTTTTTTTAGGGGGGCCGTCCGACCACCCACGTTGTAACTTATTGAATTTTTTTTATCTATTATTCAATTTCTACAACTGTTTTTAACTAGTTCATCTTTTTAGCTTACTGATGCCACAACCACGCAAACGTGCAGTGGTTGTGGCTTCATACGTCTGAACCACGCAAACGTGCCGTGGTTGTGGCTTCATACGTCTGATGCCACAACCACGCAAACGTGCCGTGGTTGTGGCTTCGTACGTCTGATGCCACAACCACGCAAACGTGCCGTGGTTGTGGCTTCGTACGTCTGATGCCACAACCACGCAAACGTGCCGTGGTTGTGGCTTCATACGTCTGATGCCACAACCACGCAAACGTGCCGTGGTTGTGGCTTCATACGTCTGATGCCACAACCACGCAAACGTGCCGTGGTTGTGGCTTCATACGTCTGATGCCACAACCACGCAAACGTGCCGTGGTTGTGGCTTCATACATCAGTGAAGCCACAACCACGCAAACGTGCCGTGGTTGTGGCTTCATACATCAGTGAAGCCACAACCACAGCCGTTGCAATGTGCGTGGCTGCGGCGACGGCGACGGCGACGGCGACGGCGACACGACCTGTCGTCTTTGGAACACCATACCTATGTCACATTGACTGGATCAGTTTTGACTTCAGTTGAGCTGTTTTGGGGTTCTCGGGGGAAAAAATTGCCATGCTCTCATTATTGTTTTAATCTTTTGTTCCATCTTTTGTAGTTCAGTTAATTTATTCGAGATAGCCTCCGTCAGGATTTATTAATACCAGTCAAATTGAAGGCATGTGAAGTTTAAATTATTCAAACCTTGTACTGACCATTCTAAAAAAAGTTGACCATATTTGAATTTTAATCTTCATGGCTCAAGGTACAGTTCTATATTGATATAAAACAAAGGAACCTAGAGACAGATGGTTTTTAAGGATGTACAATTTATTTTTAAACAATCAATAAACAAATGAATACGAAGTGCATCAAAGGTCGTTGGCCCAAAGTTACATAAACTTGATTTAAAGTCTAAGATCGGGTTATTAATCAGCATCAGCCACTTCTCCCCCCCCCCCCCTCCCAGATTGGCTGGCACACGCTCTAACTCGCTACTTCGGGTGTTAATCGACAAGAGGGCGCCATTTCAGGCAATATTGTAGTTATTGGCCCCCAGGTAGACAAAAAAAAAACGATCACAGACTTGGAACCAATGGTAGTCCAATGGGGATGGATGTCTGTTTTGTTTTCAAAGAAACTTGAACTATCATCAGTTAGTCGAAAGCTTGCTTCAATTCAGTCATCAAAGGCACAATCCGGCCCATATAGGCCTACCTGCCGTACTGTGGCTACCCCATTGTCATATCTTTCTCAATTTATTATGCTTCAGACGTCATTTTGTAACTAGGCCTAGGCACCAAATCAAACAAGAAAAGGACTCTTCTACAAAAAACTTAAGTCCCCCGAATCCCCCCTCACCGCCCCGCCCCGCCCTGCCCCGCCCCGCCCCATCGAAACTGAGAATGGGATACTCCGGCGACCCTGGAACATATTATTATAATTGGTGAATTGCCACTCGCACGCGCCAGTTCAATTCTTCATAGCATGGATTCGCCATCAGCTGGCCTCTCCAGCTGACTCTTAGCGGATTGAGAAACATTTGGCTATATGCATATCCCTTATCGTTTCGCCTCTCTGAAAACTCTGCTGTTATTACTAGCCTATTTTTAATAACTTTTTTGCATTTTCCGCTGGCGTTCGTAACATGGAGATCGAGGTTATGCAATCGGACGCCGTATCCCGGAAACACGGTCTGGGTCTCGCCTCTATTCCAACGATTTATGAATACTCTGTTGCTATTTGGGCCTTGGTGTGACAGACTATTGAGTGACACTCGCACCACAAAAAGACATGCAGAAAAGGTAGGAGCACACAACAGAGATCTGCCAATATATTTAACACGTATTTGTTAGTACAGTTGGAATAATATGTAAATCATGTAAAAATCAGTTTCCCTTCCTCTCAAATATAATTGTCAAACCATCTAACAATTCTGATTCAATCAAATAATGACCCTATTAATTTAGAATCGTCTGCTCGTCATGATTAACTTAATGACGAGATGGTATTCACCAGTTACGGTATGGCTAATTATTTTGCGAAAAGATGCCGAATCCGACCAACACTTTTCACTCAAAACTGGTGGTCTTTTCAAAATTTCAAAAAGAAGAGTACAGCACCCCATTTATACCGGGTCTAGATTGCAAGTACATCTCAAACTGCACTTAGTATTTTAGTTTAGTGCAACAATGTAACTTGAGATTAATAATTTGTTTTTATTCAATTATTACACAATTGTGTTCATTGGGGTTTCCGTACATTGGGTTCACACATCCTCTACCTGTTGTTGGAGAGATTGTAGGCCGTTGAATGCCATTTCAATTTGTATAGGCCTAGGTTTCAAAGAATTAGTTAGACAATTTAACATCCACCTATAAAAAGCATTCTTGATCTTAGATACCCCCACCCCTAGCCCACCTTGTTGGGCTGTTATGGCTCTTATTAAGCATCGGTCTTATCATAGTCGCCATGGAATAAAATCAATTGGGGGTGGGGCTCCCCAACCCCCAATAAAAAACAACAATATAATTAATTTTTATGTGTTACTGCAGCAGACAGGCGTTTGGCACCAACCAGAGGCACTCAAAAATCAAGATTCAAACATCTCAACTCAAAAACTAAATTATACAAGAACTCATATTTTCCCAAAACTGTTGTTGACTGGAATGCCCTGCCCCCCGCTGTTGTCGAAGCACCTTCTACACCATCCTTCAAAGAAAGGCTCAAAACGCACCTAAGTCAGCATATCTAACAACTGACCCTAACCCCCATTGGCGTGATACTCCAGAGGAGGCCAATTATTTATCCAGATCCAGATCTTAAATTATTTTGGATTTCTACCATTCTATGTTTATATCAGTACATTTACAGTAACAGTTTTCTTGTCTGTGAAAAACAAAACCTCAGTGTGAGAAGAAACATTTGGGAGAAAGCTTTAAGACAAGATTATCTCTAATCCCTATTGAATTGAGCTGGATTGGATTAATCAATAAATTGATTTCTTTCTTAAGATTTTAGTGCAGACAGGACTTTCGGGACGACTTTATTTCTCTGTATGCAGGGTATTGACGCATAATATGAATGGCAGTTTTAAGCTTTACCCATCTTGTTTCGTTTATCCTTGTAGGAATGTAGGATTCATCATTAGTAAGAAGAAACATCGGAATTGTGCAACGTCTTGGCTTCAAAAATGAGGACAAATCAATTCCTTTGAGTACAGCCCTGGGTCCTGGCCGAGCTGTAACAGCTGGTCTTCAAGATGAATAGCTGTAAACAACTTTCATCATCAATAAGGTGACCATCCATAGCATAGGAGCAATTTTTCAACAGAGTCAAGTTTAGTTTATTGTCAGTTTCTTCACTTGTCTTCTCAGCACAACAACGTTTGTGCGAAATGTCTCAGTACATGTTACCCGCTTTAAAAGAATAGCAGAGCGCAGTGTGGAAACGCAACATGCCATCTGTACTCGACCTCCAGATCTTCCACTGCTCCCTACTTTTGTTAGTAAATGTGTGATGACAAGCAGACAGATTGAAACAAAATGACCCAGGAAAATGGGCTTGCCCAGGGACTAATTTTCGGCAGTTCACCTCTCAATGTCGATGAGACTAAGCAAGCTGCCACACAGCCTGGTGTCTCAGCCGACGAGGACGATCTAGGTGTGAGAACGTTATCTACAAAGAAGTTACCAGGCAGCTTAAATGATGGATTCCAGATGAGATCTAAGACGGATGGATTATCGGAAGGCGCTGAGAAGAGGCCAAGTTCTCCTGATGAGGTCGAATCTCACAAAAGCTCATCGGTAGCTGAGAGATCAACAGTCTTGAAAGACACAGAGAGTCTGGCTAGTGAGCCGGTCGTTCAGCAGCTCATGAGGAAAATCAGTCATGCAGCAAACGGCAATGATGGTCCAAGGACTGCCACAAACTACTGTAGTTTCCCCAGTGGGTTTCAGCAGAGGAACCACTATGAGCATAGCAAGAAATTGACAGATTTTGTTGATGGTAAGGCGGGAAAATTCTTTGTCATCATATATACAATTCCCAAATAAACTGTTTGATACACCTGAATAACTTGGAAAATATGTTCATAGCTTTGAAGGATGAATTGCTATTAAAATGCTGTTATGAGCAAATGCCGATCAAATGAATAAGTTCAAAATTTGTGGGTGAACGAAGAAAAGTTGACAATGGGACTGGATTTGAACCTATATGAGATCCGGATTAACGCGCCCATGCGCTCAACCAACTGAGCTAACTAGCCCTATGTTGGCGGTCTCCCTATTTTGTTGATACTTTGTTGGGGGGGTTGCCACTCAGAAGCCATTCAACCTGTAACTGCCGTATAGTCAGGGATCACACCTAAGTTTATGATACGACCTGGGAAGCAGCAGAAGAGAGATCAACTTGAGGGGATGCGATTTTTTGCTTCAAATATCAAATAATAAACCACAAGGGAAACTAGCTGGGTAAATTTTAATTAACTTATTGGTTGAGCAAAGAAAAATTGATTAGAGCGGGATTTGAACTTGCGACCTACAGATTAACGTGCCGGCGCTCTACCAACTGAGCTGTCTAGCCCTAATGTTGGAGGTCTCCCTATTTTGTTAGGGATCATCTTAAAGGGATGCAATTTTTTATTTCAACATCTCAAGTAGTAAACCTCAAGGGAAACTGACTGATTGTTTGACTCATCACAAGGGTTGTATACAAGTCCTCAACTGAAGTTTTACTACAAGTACATGTACTTGCACCTTATCGAGGCATGCATTGACTTGAAAATGGTTTCCCGTTTGGAAATATTTTGTTTTTCTACCCTCTTTCCAGTTACATACAATCCACGAACCAGACAGTTTATCTTCTTAGATACAAGGGGGATCACCACATGGGACAAGGACGGTATTGAACATACTGGTAAGTAATATTTCTTTCTCATGTGTGAATGCTGTTCACGATGCCACCACATTGACTAGCACCCCGTCGCTGGCAAATCAAGTCAAATGAATTCTGCAACTGCTTGAATAGTTATCAAGTAGTTGTGGCGAGTCTTGGCCGCGCAGTTAAGAGCATCGGACTCAAGCTCTGATGTTTTCTGGTCAGCAGACTGTGGGTTCGAGTACCGGTCTTGACTCTTGAGTCCTTGAGCAAGATACTTTACCATAATTGATTTGTCTTTCAGATGGGCCGTAGGTCCACTAGGATTGGTACTGCACGACAAAGAACCCAGAACACTTATCTTGGAAGAGTAGCGGTTAACCCCGGTGTTTATGATGCATCCTTAATTGTAACAAGTTTAATTGTAAGCTCTTGTGGTCTCTCTTTCTCAATAACTACAGTTAGCCGAAGCCTTAGCTATCCAAAATATGTCAACAAGTTTCTACGGAATATTATATATGCCAGGAAGTATAATGTGTACTTCTGCCTTGCCAAAGACTTCTCTCTCAAGGTAAGTGATTAAAGACCCCAATGCGACAGTTGTGCTGCAGAATTTCCCTGCGACTGAATTGGCCTCTTAAAGGCGCTGTACACGTTTGGTAATTACTCAAAATATATATTAACATAAAAACTGACTTGGTAACGAGCAACTGAGAGCTGTTGATAGTATAAAACATTGTGAGAAACGACTCCCTCTGAAGTAACGTAGTTTTTGAGAAAGAGGTAATTTCACACTAAAATAATAAAAGACTTCTTGCAAGAAGCCTTTTATTCCTATCTGAAAGCACACAAATTTGTACAACAAGGGTGTTTTTTCATTCAACATTTTCTTGCAACTTCGAAGACCAATTGAGCCCAAATTTTCACAGGCTTGTTATTTCATGCATATGTTGAGATACACCAAGTGAGAACAATGGTCTTTGACAATTACCAAACGTGTTCAGTGCATTTAAGGATCAGCTTGAACGAAATCAACATTATTGTTCTTTTTTTTATAGAAAGGTAAACGTGTGTGTAATGATTACATATAATTGGGTAGAACTCGATCAAAATGGTTTGAAAGTGTAATAAAAAAACTAAATTTTGATCAGTGTCACGAAAAGCCCCCAAGCGTCTTGGAATCAAAACAGCAATGTGACGTCACACTCTGAACTCAATCCAAACAAGACAATGGAAAATGCATAGCAAAAGAAGATAAACAACCTTCATGATGTATTTTACGTCACAACACGGAATGGTTTTATGCTGGTTTTCTGAGGCAGTGGTACTTCAATGTTGATTTCACTTTTCATTTGTATGGGTCTTTGCTGGGAGCCATGCATGGCACGGCCAACGTCGGGGAAAAAACACAAAATAAGGTTGATCTTTAAACAGGTGTAAGACCCATAGCGCTCCCAAATCCTATGAAATTCTCTCCAGAAAAGTGTCTGATTACTGAGGACTGAGGACTTTAGGTCCAAATATCACTGGTGTTTATTACTGGGCTAGGCGTATCGATTTAACAAAGTCCAAACATTTTGGTTGAGGTAGCATAGAATGGAGGATATTGGAGGACTGAGGTTGCCTGTGGGCCAGGGGGGGTCTGGGGAGTAAGGGGTTTAGTGCAGTGTTTATGCATACTTCACGTAGCAAACCGACTGTTGAATCCATCATTTTAACATGTGGTGTTGTCAGCAGCAGAGTGTGGGTTCGAATCCCGGTCGTGACACTTGTGCCCTTGAGCAAGGCACTTAACCATAATTGCTTCGGAAAAGTTGGGGAGGTAGTGCATTCTGCTCTAGCAGCCAGGCTCCTATTGGATGATACCCATGCCTACATCCTAATGGACTGTGAAGGGGGTAACCCTGTTTCAGCCCCAGGAGTAGGTGGCAACGTGCCCCTGGTGACAGTATAAGTGTAGCCCTCACCTTGAAGTGGCCGTCCGGCCTTGTGAGTTGGGCGATATCTCATAAAAAAATTTTTTTTTAAAAAGAGGCTTGTAGTATTTTGTCCAGGGCTCTGTCTGTTAGAAAATGAGTGCATCACAGAACTTAAATTGCATGGTGTGACAGTCCCTAAAAGACACCCCCCTTACCTCATTAATAACAAGTCATACAACCGTTCCATATAGGTTCTCAACAAGGACTTTTATGAGACGTGTAACGTAGCCTCTGATCTCAGTTCCGTCATGTTCCTCATCTTCAACCCCGTCAAGGATGAACTGATAACGGGTGGGGTCAAAGGAACCAAGGTAATGTCTAATTATAGGTTTTCATCAAAAAATGCTCAATTTAACACCTGGTTCATTCAATGTCGTTTGAAATTGAACCAGGGCTCGAATTCTGGAGAAAAATCTACAAGACCTTAGGGCTTGTAGCTTAAAATTTTTACCATACCAAAATATATTTTACAAGACCATAATCTAATGGGAAAGAACTTTCTACACAGTTTAACATGCAAACTGTTTTTATTTGACGGTCACCCTATTTTGTAAATTTATTTTTATTTTTTATTTTTTTGGGGGGAGGGGTGCCATTTAGAAGTCATACAACAATAGCCAGGGATCATGCCCAGTTAATTATACAACCTGGTAAGTGGCATTGAAAAGGGATCACTCTTTAGGGATGAAAAAAAACAGTTGGTAGAGCACCTGTACATAATCCTGGAGGTCGCAGGTTCAAATCCAATACATTTATCTTAACAAACAGTGTTTTTTTGCAATATTATTCCTTGAGTGATGTACATTCTGTCAGATCACCAGAAAGGGTTGAGGTCAGTGCATTCATTTAAACAAAACCTTTGAGTTTCAGTTTGTTCCTTTCTGTTTTTCTCCCCGAAATTATATATATGTAGGTGTGGGAGTTCAAGCAAGTGACTGACCAAGTGTGGACAGAGATCAAGCCAATGGCCAACTATGGACTGTTTTTAAAGTAAGATTTATAGAGCTTTCAAAGTACTATACCCGTAGCAACCTTTGTACTGTACCTATAGCAACAGCAGCTTCTTGGTATCTACATTACATGTAGACGTCTACCTACTGGCCGCTTGTCTTGCGGTTAAGGCCCAATTTCATGGCACTGATAACCACAGAAATTTGCGCTTACTGTGCAAGGGACCATAAGCGCAGAATTTTGTGGTAAACAGCACCTTGAAATTTGGCACTGCTCTTGAGCTAAACGGTTGTGGGAGTCATCAGTACTAATGAAATTGGCTCCCAGTTAAGTTTCGTACAATTTATTAAAAGAAATTGTTAACTTTCAAAGCTCCAAACATGTCAATCTCCTGCTTATTTATCTGAACTTGTTCACCATTATTCCCCTACTCAGACTTTACGTTCATCTCAACAGTCATTGCTTACCACAACTACAAGAGCTTCTTCCATTTTTTATGGTCAAAGATCATTTTCTTACGCTGCTCCATTTCTTTGGAATAGTCTTCCTGTGCATATTCGCCAGGCTAGTTCTTTACACTGTTTTAAGTCTCTGTTAAAAACTCATTTGTTTGAAGCTACTTATTTGTAATCTGCTTACTTGTAAATGTATCTTTCCACAAGGTCTTTTTACGATCATATTTTTCCATTTTAGGAGAGAGTTAACAGGAATTAAAGGAGGCTGGATCAGGAAAGTAGAGCTAGAGTTACAGCTTCAACATCTGTACTGCTGCTCCGATACTGATATACTATGCTACAACATGGAAGGCAAACCTCTCTTCAGACTTGACAAGTAGGCGCAAACTCTACCTAGCAAATAAACCATTAATTTTATTAACTTTTTCTTAATTTTGATTTTAATTCAATTTTATTTATTTCATCACAGTTTACAAATATAAAGTGAAATTGATTTTCAAATTTAATACTTAATAATAAACCACAAGGGAAACTGAATGGGTAAATTTTTAAATGATTTGGGATTTGTGGTTTATTATTTGATATCTGAAATAAAAACTTGCATCCCCTTAAGGTGATCCCCTGGCTACTGCTTCCCAGGTTGTATCGTAAACTTGGGTGTGATTCCTGGCTACACGGCAGTGAACTTGCTTCTGACTGGCACCCGCGAACAAAGATATTGACAAAATAGGGAGACCGCCAACATAGGGCTAGATAGCTCCGGCACGTTAATCTGGAAAGAGATTGGCTGTTATTATCTTTTACCCTTGTTAATCTCAATTCTATCTGCCCCATGCAGTGCTCACAAGTCTCAGATAAATGGCTGTAAATATTCACCACAAGCAAAGATGCTGATCACATGCTCCAACGATAATGATGGTACGTTATGATACAAACATTTCATTGAAGACCGTGCCATATCACTGATTCTGGTGATTGGTTGATTTTCAGTGAGAGTATTCCTACAGAATAATTTTTAAAAACCCAGTAATTGTTTTATCATTGATGCAATTAAAATGTATTCTGTGCATAACCTGAAGACTATATCATAAAAGACTTTTCATTATCAGGCTGGTAAAAATTCAACTTTCAAATTAATTTACTGAAAAAAAATAGTTAATGGCCTGACGTTTCGACCCTAGCAGAGTCTTTCTCGAAGTCTGAAAAATTGGCTTACAACACAGCCAAAAACCTATTTAGTTTTTTGTGTACGTTTCAACTAGTTTCACTAGTCATCCTTAGAATGAGGCTCAACCTATGGGTTGGTGGCGCTGTTTACTGTTCTGGCCACTAGGTTGTGACCTGGCCGGTTGTTACCTCCTCGCGGTGAGGCAATAATTGACACAGTTTGGAAAATAAATAAAGTACAGTTCATCAGTACATCAACTAATATTGTTAACAGTAAATTAATGTAGGCCTTTGTTGTGCACTTGTTGCAAATGTTTTCTTCTGCCCCCAGATTATTTCTTTACCCCCATCTGCACCCCTCCCGCCCCCAACAATAAAAATGTCTAGCTACACCACTGGTTGTATCCTCCCTTCAACAGTTTCTTTTTATACAATATCTTGGCTCCAAAATAACTCCTCCACTTTTAATGGCAGTCAAAGTCTGGAGTATGACTGGCGGGCATGTGCACACATTCAGGGGTCATTCCCGGTCAGTCACAGGGATAGTGCTCCACCCAGAGACGTCAACCCTTGTGCTGACGAGCTCCACGGACGGTACGGTCAGAATGTGGTCACTGGACATCATGGAACCAATGTATACGTAAGTCATAGAAGAGTGCCTTGAATCTTTGTCTGAATTATGCAGAATTTGTACAGATCATTAGTAGTTGCTATGCCTTTGCCGAAAATCCACTCTTTGGCAGTAAAATAAATAGCAAGACAAGTTCTCTAAGAAAAAAAAATCTACACAGCAAAGTAGACACATACACATGGTGTTACTGCAAACTGAATATACATTGATACCTCACCATGCAATGCCTCAATACCCTCATGCTTTGCTTTGTTTTCTCCAAGCCCATCTGGAAGCATTGTTGTATTGTTTTGTATGGTTGTGATGGCTGAATAAATAGTACTAATATTAATAATAATAATATTATTGGTTAAAGGGATTGTATTTGTTTGGTAATTGGAACCCACTGTTTGTTTCAATCCTATGTAGTTGTACATACCATAAAACTAACCTGTGAAAATTTCATTTTAAAAGGTGGTAGCGTTTTTTTAGATATTGCCAAAATCTGGAGCGGTTATGTACACGCAGGAAGAATAATCTGCAATTGGAATACACTATCTGAGAAACGTTACTGAAGTAACGCTTCTCAGATTCCAATTTGTAGGGATAAAAAGTGATATCTTTTTCTATAACCGCAGTACTTCGCAGTGAAAAGTTTCTCAAAATGCATTATAGGCCTACTATCCAAAGCTGCTGTACATTCTTACCAAGTAACTTTTTTTTGCCATTCATTTTCAGAGTCATTACCAAACTTATACAGACCCTTTAAATAAAGGATTAATCCCACGGCATATAAGTCATGGATATTAGGTATGGAGTCTGTCCATTAATGTCTGGTACCCTATCTTCCCCCCTCAGGCTTGTTATATCAACGGATGGCATTGAGTGGATGGGCCTGACTGGAGAGAAATACCTGTGGACGGCTACGCATCATGACCTTGGCGTGTGGCATCTCAACCACGTGGTGCAGTTCTACGCGTTGGCACGCTGTCGCATCACCTCACTGCAGATTGCCGGCTGTGAAGGGAAGACCACCAGGCTGGTTGCAGTGGGAGAAGACAGCAGGTATTCCAAACTGACACAAATCCTCTCACTGCTTGATTGGTTCAGTAATGTACAGTCAACCAACCATGCTTGAAGGCACTGAACACGTTTGGAAATTGTCAAAGACCAGTGTTCTCACTTGGTGTATCCCAACATATGCATAAAATAACAAGCCTGTGAAAATTTGGGCTCAATTGGTCATCGAAGTTGCAAGAAAATGATGAAAGAAAAAACACCCTTGTTGTACAAATTTGTGTGCTTTCAGATAGGAATAAAAGGCTTCTTGCCAGAAGTTTTTATTATTTTAGTGAGAAATTACCTATTTCTCATAAGCTACGTTACTTCAGAGGGAGTCGTTTCCTACAATGTTTTATACTATCAACAGCTCTTCGTTGCTTGTTACCAAGTAAGTTTTTATCCTAATATTTGTTTTAATTGAGTCATTACCAAACGTGTACGATACCTTTAAAGGAATGCCAATCTTATCAGATTTACAAAATTGTTGTGATGCACCTTGGCCCAATTATATAGACCTGCTTATAAGTACAACAAAAACAGCACTCTGCTTACACAAAAAAGGTTACCAGCCAAAATACAATGTAATATGTACTGTTGGCAACCGGTATCCTGCTGCTGTGTAGCCAGGGATCACACCCAAGTTTACGATACAACCTGGGAAGCCGCAGTCAGGGAATCACCTTTATGGGGATGTGACTTGTTTTACTCCAAACATCAAGTTATAAACCACAAGGGAAACTGACTGGGTAAATTTTTTAATTTAACTATTATGCATAATTTCAAGAACCAAACTTTGAGCTTTGAAAATTAACAGCATCATAGCTTGGTATGCGCGTGCACGCGACACAATCTCTCCTTGCAAAACAACCACAAAAACAATACGCACAATGAAAGCAGTTGATTTGATAGTTCCCACATAACAAGCACAGTGCATGCAAAATGTTTACACCGCAAAACGCTTGTTTAAGGGCCATTTATTCGCTAGTTCACAGAGTCGGTCTGTATATCATATGTTAATACAATATACACCCCTACATGACCAGTTTATGACCAATCAGAGTGCACAAACTCTCTGACGTATTTATTAGTAAATGTTAACTTTGCATCTGGGATAAAGAATATTATTTGGTTTTTGCCCTTTCCCCGATGTGTATTAGCACTGTATTCTCATTACTTATTTCAAAGCAGCTCTATAAAATTTGGTCCAGTTGTTTCACATAGCCTTTAGATACAGCTTCAGATTGAACAAGGTACATGTATAGACCCATTGCACAACGCGCAGCGTACTCACATGCGCCTATCCTGGGTGTCATTTTGGGTGTCAAAATTGTATACAAACATGCACAAAAGAGATATGACACCCAAAATGACGCGCATTGTTCGGAGGCGCATTCCGGGTCTAAAGAAATTAACAGATCCCCCTTGCATAACGCGAAACGCTACAGATACGCTGAGGTCACGCGCACGTTTTTACGCACAGAGAACAGCTGTCGTCCAATGATCTGCCTCCTTTTTGAGAGTGTGACGTCATGTGCAATGGGTCTATTGCATAAATACGCCCTTGTAGGTATCAAGTTTATAATATTGTTGTGGTTTTTTTCCTACTACCCCCTGCTATGACAGTGTACGTCTTGTATCCATGAAGGATCAGAAGAGTTTGTCTACCGTCCTGCCACCTCCATCAATCTCTCCTCTACAGCAGGTCCTTGGGGTCACGTACAATAGGGAGTGCAGCATGGTATACCTACTCATCAGTGAAACTGAAATATGGGTTTATACCATGAGGTATATAAAATTTACAGTTTTTTTCCTCTTTAATTTACATACTTTTGTCGTTTTTAATGTGAACACGTCAATTTTAGTTCCTTTAACTACTGTCGTTTAATTTTGAGTCGAATAATAAACTTAAATGAATTTAATTGAATTGAATTGAAAAATGTTTTTAATGTGTAATAGTTTGGGAGATGACGAGAAAAATATGGTGACAATTTTTCAATCTTGAAGTTTGAAGTTGGTAGTGGAACAAAATATTGTATGAAAAATTTTCAATTATCAAGTAATAAACCACACGGGAAACTGATTGTATGATTGGATTTAGATTGGTGAGATGCATTTTTATACTGTGTTTGGTCGGGCAAGAAGTAAATGAAAAAGGATGGTTTGGCAATTATTCAATAAAAATTATGCAGTATCCAGGAGTGCCGGTCGGAGTGACTTCAATTTCTTTCGTCGACATTACAGAGTGGTGGTCGGTGCTGGCCAGCAAAGCAAAGCTACAATATTGTTCCCAAAGCATAGTGCATAGTGAAAGAATGTAACTCTGACAACTTAAAAGAAACAAATCATAGTTTCCCCGCCGATAATCTGTCAAATAGTACAACTTAAAAACAAAAATAATAATAATGAGATATCGCCTAATATCACAAGGCAGGACGGCCACTTCAAAAGGGCTACACTTAACAGATTTGGGCTGTCGACCCAAACCAGCTGTCACCAGGGGCACGTTGCCACCTATTCCTGGGGCTGAAACAGGGTTACACCCTTCACAGTCCGTAAGGATGTAGGCATGGGTATCATCCACTAGGAGCCTGGCTGCTAGAGCAGAATGCACTACCTTCCCAACTTTTTACGAAGCAATTATGGTTAAGTTCCTTGCTCAAGGGCTCAAGTGTCATGACCGAAATTCGGCTGCTGACAACACCAGAGCTTGGGTCCGGTGAACTAGACCGCTCTGCCACAAGCTTTTAGGAAAATTACAGCAGAAAAAAATGTGGGTTATTCAAAAATTGGATAAACATCCAATATAACATCAAGGTAGCAAGCAATAGTAACTGAGCAAATGGAAGGACTAAATCATTTGATATGTCTACAAGATCCATGGCGGCCTGAACAGTGAATTGTTTGGGTATCATTGTCGGCAGAATTTCAGACAAATGAATAAGTTCCGCACATTTTTGAATGTCAAGTTGGATGTGGCGGTTACAGTGTTTGTTGTCATTTCCAGAACGGACCCAGCTTGTCGGACTGCAGTATGGGATGTGAACCATCTTCAGGATAAGATCAACACTAGAGGGCCTTCTGCATTAAGCAGGAACGGGTCAGCCGGAGCCCCGACATCCCCAAGGTATGAAGAGTTTAAAACTTAAAGGTGAACTTGTTTTTCCACTTTGAAAATAACGTCTTCACCTATTGCTTGATCCATTTTAAGGGTTGACATATTGCATTATAAGGTTCATAGCTATTGACTCCTTGCACAACGCGCAGCGCACTTACAGGCGCCTTTCCTGTCTGCCATTTTAAGAGTCAAAATGTACACAACTGAATTGACCCCCTAAATGGCGGAAATGGTTAACATGCTTTTTTTCAAGGGGTCATACAGCTTTACTACTGACATGACTTAAGAGCCATTTAATGTCTAATGTAAATCTATAGCCACAAGATAGCCATGTACACAATGATGCATAACTTTATAGCGCTTAGAAACATAGTATTAAGCGCGGTATAAATATATATTATTATTATAGCTAGGACAAATACAACATCGTTTATTCACATAGCTGCTTCTAAGGAATGTTACAAATATTCAATGTTTCCACGGACTTGCGCTAAATGGAACTACTAGCACGTATACAGCATGCAGCTAGTGCAGATTCAAAAGCAACTTTGTTAAAAAGTAACCTGGGACAAATCATTTAGGGGAGGCTCGGTATCAAATTTAGTCTGGGTATCTAATCACGAGCGCCTGCATGTTAAGCCTTGTCGGAATTGGCGGCTAGGGCTATGGCTTGATCGCTGCGTTATCATGCATTAAAGTATACAATGTAGGACTTCCTTAGCAACACCCTTAGCAGTAGTCATAACAGTAGCCATAGCCGCCAATTCGGAAACGGCCTTACATCTCGATTGAGGTGATAATGGAGTAATGCTAACACACCAGAACCAACGTCATAAAGCAGAAAGTATTGCTCAACAATGCATTTGCTAAGCAAAAGTTACAAGGGGACCAGTAATAATCAGTGAGTTGTCCAAGAAATTTCAGCTGGTGAACTGTTTCTGATAGGCAAAGATATTCAGCGCTTAGCAAATTTTTGTGCTTAGAGGCTATTACAAAATTGAGTCCTGATTGGACCCATTAAAAAACACTCAAAGACAAATAATAGGGTGTTTTGGAAATTATCTAGAGAAAAATTGAATTGGTACAAGCTGAAAACTCACTGATTTAAAAAGTTAATACCAGCACCAGTCCTACTGTGGATTACAAAGTTGAAAAGTTGAAAAAATAGCATTTGAAGTTTGAAAAACATCAATACAATGTTTAGATGTTTAAGTCTCACTTTATCTTGATCATTTTCTGGTTTTGGTTGTTTCTTGAAGACATCAACCAGCTACAAGAGGGCCCACCTCAAGTCAGTTAGGGTATACCTTCCCCACCCACCGGGCTACCCTTCAGGGTAGAGGGCTCCACCAGGCCACCTCACCTTGTACCTCCATTGCCACCGTCACCTCTCATGTCATGTACTGGGCTGAAGAGGGCTTCGTATGCCCTTTGAATGATAACTTCCTCGTGCTCGGCCTCAAGGTAAGGTGCACTTCAATGTGAACATTTCATTTATTGCAGAAAATCTGGAGCGGTTATGTCCGCGCAGGAAGAATAATCTGTAATCTGTACTGTTACTGTGTTCAAATTTTTTGGGATAAAAAGTGATATTTTTTTCCATAACCGCAGTACTTTTAAGTGAAAAGTTTCTCAAAATGCATTATACTATCCAAAACTGCTGTACTTCTTACTTAGTAAGTTTTTATTGCCATTAATTTTCAGAGTCATTACCAAACGTGTACAGACCCTTTAAGGTGCCCTGTAAAGCACTCCATTCTATAGGCAGTAAATGCAGAATTCTGTGGAAAGCAGAGCCATAAAATGGGCCCAGGTCTTTCAGCAACAGCAATTTTATAATAAACAATAATATTACATTTTAATGTTTGAATTTTGTTGCCACAGGATGGGCGTATTCTGTTTATGGATCCAATGCTGTTTGGCCATCGCTACTGCGAATTACAAGCAAGCAAAGATTCAGTGAGTATCTATGTGAACGAATAATATTTGCTTATACAAAATAATAATAATACTCAGTTCTTATTTAGTGCTTTTTCACACCTGAACTACTTTCTGCGAAGCAAAAATGAGCAGGATACCAGTCACAGATAGTATGTGCGACATGGTTTTTTGGATGGTAACCATATTCTGATAAGCATAATATTTGTTGTGCTCAAAGGGAACCTTGTTTCATGGAGCTGCTTAAAGGGATACGTTGCCTTGGATCGGGCGAGTTGGTCCATGAAAACGTTTGTAACCGTTTGTTATAAAATGCATATGGTTAGAAAGATGTTTTAAAAGTAGAATACAATGATCCACACAAACATGCCTCGAAATTGCATGGTTTTCCTTTTACTTTGTGAACTAACACGGTCCGCCATTTTGTGGAGTCAAAAATTTGGCTCTACAAAATGGCGTGTCGTGTTAGTTCACGATGTAAGAAAAACCACGCAATTTCGAGGCATATTTGTGGGGATCATTGTATTCTACTTTTAAACATCTTTCTAACCATAATGCATTTTATAACAAACGGTTACATACGCTTTTCAAAGACCCACTCGCCCGATCCAAGGCAACGTGTCCCTTTAAGCAGCTCCATGAAACAAGGTTCCCTTTAAGCACAAGAAATATTATGCTTATCAGAATATGGTTACCATCCCAAAAAATATGTCGCACATACTATCTGTGACTGGTATGCTGCTCATTTTTGCTTCGCAGAAAGTAGTTAAGAAAATATTTTCTGCTTAAGCAGACCTATGAAATTGGGGCCAATTATTACAAGTTCTTCCGCTCTCTCCGTCTCCGCAGATCTTTGACATGGTATTTGATAAAGCTCACAGCACCCTGATTGCCAAGAGCCACCTCAGAGATGATGACGTCTTTCAGTTCTGGTCACTACCGGGTCTAGAGCTCCAACATTTGGTCGTCGTTCCTAGGGATGTCGCAGGCTACTCAAGACTAGTAAGAACAAAATTCAGTCATGTTTTAAAAAATTTAAATTAACTCTTTCATGCCCCCTCAGAAAAATAGTTGTAAAACAAAGTATAAAGATTGCCAACCACACATTTTTCAGAATGGGAAAGAGGACTCTTGAGGGTGCTATTATGACCTGTTTTTAAGGGGGTCGCCATTTGCAAAAAACGATGAAACAATTATTGTGTCCATATGATCAATTTATCATTAAAATAAATGATGCATGAAAGGGTTAAAAATTAAACACAGTTTCCATTCTTGACAATATTAGGCCTGATGCTTCGTTCTTGAAATACGAGGTAGCTTCTCCTTAATAGTAAAAGACACTTCAAAAGGAAAATGTAATGGTTAGCAGCTGCTTTTTTAAGTTGAAGGTATTATACAGGATTGGTAGAGCTGACAAAATAGTCACAGACGTTGTTCATGTTCTGTGTGATCAACCATAAACATGAAATAACAAACCTGTGAAAATTTGGGCTTAACGCGCTGTGTGAGTCAGGAGAAAATAGTGAAAAACCATGCACTGTTTTCAGCATGTAAGCAAATAGTCCTTAATTTAAGTTGTAACAACCAAAATCAGCTGTTATGTATTTTTTTAGGTTTTAAGATGACTTTATTTCAGTGGGAAATATTTCACAGAAAAACATGGTACTAGTGTAAACTTCATAATCAGTAAGCTTTCAGGCTAAAATTAAACAATGGTGTTTTTTTATCCTTGCCAATTCTGTATAATGCCGTTTGGTAATGACTCTGAAAATTAATGGCAATAAAACTTACTTGATTAGAAGTACAGCAGCTTTGGATAGTATAATGCATTTTGAGAAACTTTTCACTTCGAAGTACTGCGGTTATGGAAAAAGATATCACTTTTTATCCCCCAAAAGTTTGAATCTTATTCCAATGCAGATTATTTTTCATGCGTGGACATAACAGCTTCAGATTTTCGGCAATATCTCAAAAACGCTACCACCTTTTGAAATTAAATTTACACGGGTTAGTTTTATGGTATATATCTACAACTATATAGGATTGAAATAAACAGTTCCAATTACCAAACGTATACAGACCCTTTAAAGGCATCGTACACGTTTGGTAATTGTCAAAGACCAGTGTTCTCATTTGGTGTATCCCAACATATGCATAAAATAACAAGCCTGTGAAAATTTGGGATCAATTGGTCATCGAAGTTGCAAGAAAATGATGAAAGAAAAAACACCCTTGTTGTACAAATTTGTGTGCTTTCAGATAGGAATAAAAACTTCTTGCAAGAAGTTTTTTATTATTTTAGTGAGAAATTACCTCTTTCTCAAAAACTACGTTACTTCAGAGGGAGTCGTTTCTCACAATGTTTTATACTATCAACAGCTCTCTATTGCTCGTTCAAAATTCGTTCAAAAATTCAAAATAATTTTCAGCAGCTAAAAAAGTTGAATTACAATTTTTGCTCATTCTAATTTTGTTCATCTCTTGCAGGGTTCGGTCTTTCTAACGGGTCATTCAGACGGAGGCTTAATGCTGCACCAGTTGAAACCAGTGACAAGCTCAATGGTCTATACCACTCATGATGAAGGGGTGGAGGTGAAGGAGAGACAGAGGGACCATGGTGCACCAATCGTGGCAGTCGACTCTTGTTGTGGCCTTCAGATCTTTGTGTCCTGCAGGTAGAAACAAAAAATAAAAAATTTGTGTCAGTTATTCCATGAAATGCACACAAAAATCAGGGTTCTCCACTGGATTTTTTTCAAAACTGGGGGGCATTCTGGACCCAAGGTATTGGTTAACAATTTTGGCAAATATAAACGTGAATTTTGTTTGGATAATATTTTTCAAGGAATAAACCACAAGGGAATTAATTTTGGGTTGAACGAAGAAAAAGAACAGGGATTTAAACCTGCGACCTCTTGATGAACGTGCCAGCGCTCTACCAACTGAGCTATCTAGCCCTATTGTTGGCTGTTTCCCTATTTTATCAATATCTTTGTTTGGGATGAAAGTCGGAATCCATTCAACCTGTAACTGCTGTATAGCCAGGGATCACACCCAAGTTTAGGATACAACCTGGGAAGTGGTAGGAGAGGGATCACCTTGTGGGGATACAAATTTTTATTTAAAATATCAAGTAATAAACCACAAGGGAAACTGACTGGGTAAATTTAAAATAATTTGGAGTTAAGCAAAGAAAAATTGAATAGAACAGGATATTTTCTGATTTTGTTTTTCTGATTTATAGCCATTTTAAACTTAAAGGCACTGTACACGTTTGGTAATTACTCAAAATATATATTAGCATAAAAATTGACTTGGTAACGAGCAACAGAGAGAGCTGTTGATAGTATAAAACATTGTGAGAAATGACTCCCTCTGAAGTAACGTAGTTTTTGAGAAAGAGGTAATTTCTCATTAAAATATTAAAAACTTCTTGCAAGAAGTTTTTATTCCTAACTGAAAGCACACAAATTTGTACAACAAGAGTGTATTTTCTTTCATCATTTTCTTGCAACTTCGATGACCAATTGAGCCCAAATTTTCACAGGCTTGTTATTTTATGCATATGTTGGGATACACCAAATGAGAACACTGGTCTTTGACAATTACCAAACGTGTACGATGCCTTTAAGTCCCTTTTGATTATTACAAAAACAAGTTTGCAAGTAAGGACCTTATAGCACTGAGCCGACAATTTGGCTTTGTATGTTAATGTTTCCATTCATACTTGTAGTTCTGATGGTGCAGTGAAGGTATGGGATATGGAGAAGTCACTCATGACAGAGATTGCTCTTGAACAGCCGATAAGCGCTGCAAGATTTATCAACTCAAAGGGAGACCTGATGTTGGGATACATGAATCATCTTTTTGTTATCACTCATACGAAGGGTAAGCTATGATCCAGATTCAGATGATGATGATAATAATAATCAGTTCTTATATAACACTCATAAATACCTTGGACAGTTTATTCATTCTGATTGGTCGAGAGGACATTACGTGGCCATGTTTAAACGTGTGATATCAACACGGCTAGTGTTTAAACACAGTTTGCACAATGCGGAATGCATGTTCGGACATGATACACGCCCTTCCATTTTGGGAGTCAAACTGTACACAAGAATCATAGAGTTGACTCCCTCATGTCCTAAACTGGAAGGGCGCACATCTTATTCGAACGTGCATTTCGCGTTGTGCAATGGGTCTAGAAATTTACGCAGAATCGAAGTGAGCTGCAAACGACCAAAACTGTCCTATTTGTTCTCAACTTTTTACAGGTTTTTGTCTATATCGTCTCGTTAAAATTATCAAGAACCAGGCCTCGGCGGGTTTAAACCACTAGTTTAAAACCTCTTCAGGTTCTTGGTGGCTTCTTATACTGTGCTAAAATCCGCCATTCAGTGATGCTCATGGCGCTCCAACATTATAGTCCCTGGTCACTGGGCCATGTATTTCATTCCTTAAACCATCTCAGCTCCCTTCGGAGTATACAGCCTGTGCTGCCAAGTATGTAGGGCACCAAGCTAAATCAATCACATGAACCATCTCTGCCCTCACAGGTACCCATTTACCCCTTATTTATTACTGTAAGCGCTGTGATTTAGTTTACTAAGTAGAGCGTCTTCAAATGCTGATTATTATTATTATTATTGGTGAACAAACTCTGCTGATCAGAAACACCAGAGATTGAGTCCGGTTCGCTAGACCGCTCGCCACAATACGCCAGATACAGATGGGTGATTTCAGATACCATATTTTCCTGCGCATAAGACGCTCGGCGGACAAGACGCAGGACCCTAAAATGACCCCAAAAAAAAAAAATTCAAAGACGTCAGCACGCACCGCGCCGCCGCAGCGCATGTTTTGCATGTTTAACAAACACAAAAGGCGCCACCCCACCGGTACATTGAACACAAATACACAAATTTTTTTTTTTTGCCTTTTTCAGAAGCATGAATTAAACCGTAACCACCATTTGTTGGCTTTGCAAACTAAAAAAAAAAAAAAAAAAAAAAAAAAATGATACCGACCTTCATCCACCCATTCAGCCAATGCTGTCCGTTGTTTTATTAAAATAATATGAGGTCCGCCCAATCAACGGCCCAGAAATGATGATCACGCACTGTTTGAAGATATTGCAACACGAACCCCCCCTCTCCCCTAGCATCTGAGCATCCACCCCCCGAGGGATCCTTGCTGATACCGGCAGGTAACCAGTCTAAGTCCATCCGAGCCAGTAGATGTTGCGCCCTCTACCGGTGACTAAAACCGAAACTGGCGTCGCCTTTGCAATAATCCCGACCCGGGAAGACGTAATAAAATGTTTCATTAAATATATTTGTTGAAGTTTTTGTAATGTTTTGGATGTTGTTGAATGATTTCCTATTATTCCAAACCTATAATTTGTTAATCTTGTTCAAAAGAATTTGTTTTCAAGGATCATTTTTATTTTACAAATGAAATAAACGAAACAGACACATTACCCATATTTTTTCTCGTTTGGTTTTGTTTTTCCCGTAACACCCAAGAGGACATAAAAAATTGTTTCATTATATTATATGTATGTTAAAGGTTTTGCAATTGAAGTTATATTTTAGTAAATAAAGTTCGTTTGATTTATTTCTAATAATAATTTGTTAATCTCGTTCAAAAGATATTTGTTTTTATAAAATAAATAAACGAAACAGACACATAAACCATCTCTTTTCTGGTTTGGTCGTCCTGAAAAGGACGGTTGGTTTTGGTTCTTCAAGATTTAATTGAAGCTGTATATCAGGTGGCCGGTGGAGAGAGTACGCCGGATTTCATCCTCATCTTCAGACTTAGTGCAGAAAAAACCAACAGCACACCTTTGAGCAACACCAAAACGCGGTGAATGGAAGAACCTTGTTGACTTGGGTTTTAAAATAATGCCGATTGTCATGTCGGAACGAATACCCGGCCACACAGAAAAACGTTTGTACGACGCCGACGTCTGTGTGGGACCGAAAGCACCATCGTTAAGGGGGGGGGCTAGACGCATTGCGGCATTGTTGGAATGAAAGCACAGTCGTGGGCCGGGGGATTACGTTGCGGCATTGTTGGAATGAAAGCACGGTCTGGGGGTTGCGGCATTGTTCGGACGAAAATAGGGTCTCGGTGTCTAAATAGTTCAGCCTTGTTTGATGTTTGACCGCATTATTGAGTAAGGATTCCTCACACAAAGACCGTTGATTTGAACTGGACAAGAAGGTATTTATTATTTCACGCAGTGATCATCAAAAAAAAAATCAATCGTCAGCAGACAAGACGCACCGAAAGATAAGACGCACCGACGTTTTGGGGGTCAAAAAAGTCAGATAAGACGCGTCTTATCCGCAGGAAAATACGGTAGCTGTTAAAGGTGTTTTGTATTGCACTTTCAATACACAATTCAATGATAATGATAATGATGACACTTTACAAAGTACCATAATCCACCACAGATGGGTACCCATTGCGCTAATATTCACCCTGTACCTGTTACAACAAGTCGGCAGAGCTGTGAATTATGAGACCCATTTTACGAAGCACGTTGTAAGCTTTTACAAGGGGCTGCGGCACATTCAGCAGCCAACATGCCAGAAAACATTGAGCCAAGCTCATTCTCTTAATCATAAGTGTACTGGTCTTTTAAAATTTTGTTTGAAAGTAATATGCTATTATGTGACATTACTGATGTTTATGCTGTTTTAAATTATTTGAACTTTTTGTTCATATATGTTTTATACAGGACCCTTAAAGACAGCATTTTCTTAACCCTGTTCAAATAAAGCAGAAAAAACATGATTTTTGTGATGGTGTTTTCGTTTCATTGCAGTTTTACCGACCTCAGCCAAGACCCAGTTCCCTGAAGAAAACTTTGAAACAGGCAAGTAACAAACAAATGAGGGAAAAGACTAATATGGTTGTAGTTACTCAGTATTTTTCATTCACATTTTCTTGTCCTTAAGAGAAACATTTTAATCAAACTTATCCACAACAAAGTTTTCATGTCCTTGAACCCCCAGAACAGAGCTTATGCTTCATGGAGGTAATTGCCAAAATGCCCTGGTCATTGCCTTGCTGCCCCTTGAAATGTTCCAGTAGAAACTTTATTTTTCCTCATTAAATGTGAATTTCATGGGCCATTCAGAGTAGTCAATGTTTAACTAGTCAATGTTTAACTATTTTGATATTTTTATCAAATTTGTTTTGACCCACCCCTTCCCCCCAATATTGATTTTAGAACAAAGTGATGCCTCAAATGAAGAAGATATTTTGGATCAATATTCTCTCAGCTCAGGATTTTTCAGTGCCTTTTCCTGGCTTCCAGCCTGCAACTTTGTAGTTGAGAAAATGTTTGCCATCTCCCAATCAGACACAAGGTTCTGTCATCAAAACTGACATCTTTAGTAGACTGACATTGTGAGCTTTCCCCATTTGTTTTCTATTTATCCCTTTTCTTTAAACGCTCCTTTAACCCAACAATGTAAAAATACCCCACAAGAACAGTTCCTACTTAAAAATCACTCCACAATGTCCACCTTGTAAGGGCAAGGTTGACCGATAACAGTAGACAGCACAGACATGACAAACAATCTGGAAGAGACTGCATTTTTTCTTATTTTAATTGTTAACTGATTTTCGATTTTCAGTTATTTCTTTTGACTCCCACCCCCCTCACCCACAATTTTGATTATTTGATTCCTCTGATTGGCCCCTTACCAAGAAGAAACTGCCTTGCCCCTTCAAGAATCATCAGGCTTGAAACAGTGTCGTTTTAATTAATTTGAGTAATAAAATGCCATACTTTTTTAAGATGAAAGCCTTCAATTGAATGATGTGTCAGAGGGTTGCTCTGTATATGTCCAAAATACACATCAGGATTCTTAAGTTATATGGTAGCTTATAAAGTTTTAAGTCCCCACAAATTTGTAAACAATTTAAAAGACGCTTAAGTAGGATTTTAAACTTTGCATGGTGGAGAATGCAATCTAGTAAGGTTTTGCGTGGGCACCATGAACATGAAATATCTCTTATGAGTTGTGGTGGTTCTGAAAACAAACGGTGGTTTAACCCTTTTATGCACCATTTTATTTTAGTGATAAATTGATCATATGGACACATTAATTGTTTACTCATTTTTCTCAAATGGCGATCCCCCAAAAAACATATCACAATAGCACCCTCAAGAGTCCTCTTTCCCATTCTGAAAACTGTGTGGCCGTGAGATCTTTATTTTTTTGTTTTACAACTATTTTTCTGAAGGGATTTAAACCATTTGCTAGCAACCTGTCAGCGCGTGAAAGAGTTAAACATTTTGACGTTTTGATCAGTATGCTCTGATCGTCTTCAGGAAAAACTTGAAAGATGTTATCATGGTGGTTGTCTGTCTTTGGTTTTGTTTTGGTCTTTTAGAATCTGAGATTTATGAAGATCCGGCAGTCCGCTATGAAGGAGCTGCAGCTAACCCAGACCCTCTGGACATGGAGGGATATTTGGTATGTCAACTTTTCTCTGTCAACCTTGGTTTTTCGGCTAAAAGAAATACACCTGTTGCGATCCTCCATATTTGTTTTTTAATTTATTTAATTTAAAATGATGTTCTCTGGGAATGCCCAGAAAACAGGCCTTGCTCGAGATGTGACGTGACCGGTGGAACAATAAATGCTAAGGGGGTGTCTCAAAAATTGGGTACATTCTAGGCGCAAAAGAATGTTCCTGTGGGCTCCCCTGCAATCCATTGGACTGCTAGTACGTTCTGCTTGACTGCATCATTGTCTCAAAGTATTGGAGCAATCCTACACGAGTAAATACACACATAGTAATTTGAGCGAAATTTTGAACATGAAATAACAAACCTGTGAAAATGTGGGCTTAATTTGTTGTGTGCTTCAGGACAAAATAAGGAAATACTATGCATAATTTTCAGCATGTCCTTAATTTTGGTTGTAACAACCGAAATCAGCTGGGGTTTCAGATACAGTTTTTTTGAATATGACTTTAATTTCAGACGGAAATATTTCACAGAAAAAATGGTTCCAGTATGAACTTCATAATGAGTAAGCTTTAAGACTAAAATTAAAAAATTGTGTTTTTTATCCTTACCAATCCTGTACACTACCTTTAGGAACTGCATGTGGTAGGATCCCAATCAAAGTCTCTTTCTCCTTTGTCCTTGAAGGTTCCGTTTAATCTGGATTACAATGAGAGATTCCGTGGCGGTCGATCATCGCTGACGGCATCTTTTGCATCTTCTGACAAGGTAAATGTTTCACTCCATTGTACAAGTTTGAAACGCTGAACGCTGAATGTCTTGTAAAATATGAGGCTGGAGTTTACTATCTATGGCGTGTCGTGGCCGAGCGGTTTAGTGCATCGGACTCAAGTTCTGGTTGATGAGTCATCAGGGTGAGGGTTTGAATCCCGGTCATGACACTTGTGTCCTTGAGCAAGACACTTGTGTCCTTGACCACTTAACTATAATTGCTTCTCTTCACCCAGGGGTAAATGGGTACCTGTGAGGGCACAGATATGGTTCTTGTGATTGATTTAGCTTAGTGCGCTACATACTTGGCAGCACAGGCTGTTTACTCCCCAGGGAGCTGAGATGGTTTAAGGAAGGAATTATGTAATAATAAAAATAATAATAAGACTTGTAATGCGCACATATCCACCCTGCTGGGTGTTCAAGGCGCAGTAAAATACCAAAAACAAAACAAAAAAAGACAAAGACAAAATTAGTCCTTGAAAACCTGTGACATAAGATAAGTTTTGAGAAGAGATTTGAATTTCGTGGTACAAAGACAAGATCTAAGATTAAGTGGTAGAGAGTTCCAGATGCGTGGCGCAGCTGAAGAAAAAGACCTGTCACCCCATGAGTGTCGAGACTTGGGTTCAATGAGGAGAAGCATGGAACTTGATCGAAGATTCCTTGATGGAGTGTAAACTTGAAGTAGTTCAGAAATATAGTGGGGAGCCTTGCCATTAAGTGCTTTGTGGACAATGAGCATCAGCTTGAAGATGATTCGTTGAGAGATAGGGAGCCAATGTAGTTGTTTCAGAATGGGGGTGATAGAACAGGATTTTCTAGACAGTGTCACAATGCGGGCAGCGGTATTTTGTAGGCGTTGAAGACGGGAAATCTGGTTGTTAGGAAGACTGTAGAGAAGAGCATTGCCGTTGTCAAGACGAGAAGTAACAAATGCATGAGTGGCCAAGTGACTGGGGTAATAATGTTTGAAGCGCAATGATCATTCATTGGAATTTTGGTATATAAGAGTCTATATTATTTTTATTATTGAGATACTATTGAGGGCTTTCTCAGTAGGTGCACAGATTTTTCTTTTGCCTCGAGTATTTGTGTATCTGGTGATTGTTAGTGGTTTTTAGTGAAAGTTTTAAAGTATTTAATTTTGCTTCGGATTTCTTCAGGTATTCAATTCATCTTCCAAATTACATTCATTTATTTGCACAACTCTTACAAACAAGCTTATGCCAGTTCAAATATTTTGGAATATGCGCTCATTTCATTTTCCTGTGTCATGTATTTCTTTTTCTTTTCTAACTTGACATCTGTCTTCTCAGCATACATGTCATACTGTGTTTATGTCAATAGACTGTGCAAGTCTCGCGGGTATCGAAAACCAGAAAACAACTCAAACAAACACTATAATTTTCTATGAAATCAAATCTTCTTTTCAAATTCTATTTATTCAAAATTCTTAAAAATAAAAGTACCCATAGCAATTTTTCATAAATACAATTTGAATTTGTATATAATATAAATATTTGGTTGAGATTAAACAAAAATTAAAATTTAGGGCGAGGACACCTAATTTTTAGAAACCCCATTTGCCAATCACGCCTGAATTTGTGCGACCATTACATAGGTTTAATATTAACATGAACGTCAGTGGGGCAAAAGTCTTATTTGTTTACAAGTAACCGGAAACAGGAGGTCAAGTCTTTTTCTCAGGTTTACTCTGCTCGTCTTCAGTTGGTCCCGGAAGTTCAAATACACGCGAGACTTGCACAGTATTGAACCAATCTTTATTTTGACAATAACAATTTATACTTGTCTCTTAAGAATTTAACCCCCAAATAAGCTGTAAAGATGGTGCTTTACACACATTCCAGACGATTAATTTGACCCGTATATGTTTCCCTCTATTTACATCCAGTCTGATGAGGAAGATTCTGACGGTGATTTCTCCTTGGCCCCGACTGAGATGTACATATCCCCAAGCATAACCCCAAGACGTCTCTCCACAATTGACCTCTTGACCTCTGGGAAGGATGTCAGCAAGGAGGAAATCAGGAGCAAAGTTCAAGGTCATTTACAATGTGTCTTTGTCATACTTTATATGTTATCTTTATGTTGAGCATTTTATAAAAACTTTGCACAAAACATAACAATTTCGGTTGTCAATTTATATTTTGATATTCCATCTGAAATTTATTTTCTAGAACAAAGTGCTAGATGCTATACTATAAATCTTGTCTCAGCAATTTTTTTGTAAATTCTTTCCATGTTGTAAGACTTACTTTTTATACTTGTTTCGTTCCTTTTTCTTTCCTTGCTTTTTCATGGAAGGAATTTGTTTATATGTATTCCTACCACAATCACTTGTGATTTTGGTTGTACCTCCTAGGCCCATTTTCATGGCACTCCTTACCACGTAATTCTACAACCCATAGAATCATACGCTTTACATGATGCTGTGAGTGCAGACTACTGTGGTAAGCAGCATTATGAAAGTGGACCCTTTTTATTGCCTTACTGTTATCAGGCATGCAACGTTTTAGCTGTATTTCCTCTTTCTTGTTTGGTGAAGAAAACACTGCCATAGAAAACTGTAAAACACTGTTCAAAGTTTTCTATGCTCAGCAATTATTTCTCTTTAATTATTATTTAAAAAATCTGTGTTGTGATTGTATATCAGTCATGATATTCTTCCTACTTAAGTCTGTTTTTCGATTTGTTAGCCCTGGGAAAAGAAAAGAAAAACTCTTGTAATTAAGGCCTGAAAAGTCTATTAGAACCTACATCATGTGTACATGTAGGTCAGTCTTTGTACTCGATAAAGTGTTCCTCCTACCAAATATCATGCCTGGTATATGTATTTCTGTTGTAATTTAACACTAGATCAAAAAGCGAAATTTTTCTGAGCTCTTAAACACGATATCAGTTTTGCTCAGCCGCTCTGTCTTTCATCAAAAAGCGCCAGAGTAGATCCATTACCCTGGCAGACAACGTTTCACTGGACTTTAATATGTCACAGTTTGGTACCTTACAAGGCCCGGTCCCCCTCCCAAATTAAAAGGAGGGTATACCTTCAGTAATTACTCCACAAATCAATGGCCATAAAAACTTACATGGTAAAGACCACTGGAGAGCTGGTGAAATTAAAAAACATTGTTAGAAACGACACCCTTCGAAGTAATGTAGTTTTGAGAAATAGGTACATTTTTTCACCAACAAATTTGAATCTGAGAAAGGCTTCAGGCATGAAGCCTTTCTCAGGCATCTGAAAACACACAATTCTATGGAACGAGGTTGGGGTTTTTTCTTTCATTATTTTCTTGCAACTTCTATGACCAATTGAGCTCAAATTTTCACAGTTTTTTTTTAATTTTATACATATGTTGGGGCACACCAAGTGAAGATACTGGTCTTTGACAATAACCAAAAGTATATCCTGCCTCTAAGTGCCGTGTCTGTGTTATGATTGTATATGTACTTGTACTTCTGTTTTAATGTAACACTGAATCAGAATTGGAAGACAAAAAAATACAAACGTTTTCTTAACTTAGAATTGAATTTCTTTTTTTGCTACAGCTCTGTCTTTAATCAAAAAGCGTCGGAGTAGATCCAGCAAGTTGAATGTTACTCTGGCAGACAACGTTCCACTGGACTTTGATATGCCTCAATTTGGCACCTCACCAGGCCCGTCCCCTACCCCATCACCTCCTTCATCACGCAGTGAATATGGCGTCTCTGAGGTATCAACTAAACACAAATTTTACTTGTTTTATGTGCATGCTTTTTTCACAGAGTGCAATTTAAGAATGTTCTCTTTAGTCCTTTAGAGACCATTCATTTCTGTATAATCATCACCATAAGCCCAGATATGGTTTTATTCTTGATTTTTTGAAGAAAACAAATTATTGTAAAAACGTCAGAAAAAATAATATAAAACAGAAAATTGGTTTTGTTTTAGAAACATTGGAGAATGTCAATTCAGCTCATGACCTTTACTTTGACCTTTTTGGTTGAGTGGAAGTAGGTCAGATCTTGCAGCTGTTTACGGCCGCTATGTGCATTTTGGTACAGGCCATCTCCGGCCGCTATTGTCGTTAAAGGGTTAAGGTGGGGTAAATGTTGTATTTGACAGCCTATATTTAACAAGCCGAGCTTGTAGGCTGGAGTCCTTTCAGATCTGCTGGTCCAAACGGGCAGTACGGATTGAACACGTCTTGTATTGTAGGTTGCTGGATTCGGACTACCGGTCAGCCGGGCTGCATGGTGCAGCCAGGGCACCAGTCATGCACGACTCATTTATTGCATAACAACACTAACAACTCTTACATTATCACTAACAATAGCAGCAGTCGTTACACTACATAAACAAAGACAAAGTGACTGGAGCAGGATTTAAACCTGCAACCTCCTTGTTCACCTGTCTGTTCACTACCAACTGAGCTATCTAACCCTTAGATGGTGGTTTGCCTATTTTGTCAATATCGCCGTTGATGTTTTACAAGCACAATATCGCATATGTCTCCTGACGATGACTAGAGCAAGCTAGTCAAAACGTTGAGACCAATTAAGAACTCACTCCGCGGCGGTGAAGTTTATAACGAGAAGTCCCCTCGATCCACTAAGCGAAAGTAGTAGTCCCGGCCGATTTCCTACCTTCCGCCCAGGTAGTAGTTAATAAGCAGGACAGTTCTTTTCAGAACTTTGTAGTCTCCCGAATTCCAAAATCTACTCCGCGGCAGAAGAATAGTCTCCTGAATTCCAAAATCTACTCCGTGGCAGTAGATTAAATAGCAAGATAAGTTCTCAAAGAACAAAATCTACACAGCAAATTAGATATAAACATGGTGTTACCGCAAACTGAATATACATTGATACCTCACCATGCAATGCTTCAAATCCTACATAATATCGCATCCGTATCGTGTGCAATTCTTCATCTCCTGAATACCCTTTCTTGACTGTGTTATCAGGATGAGAGTGAGGCTGAAGACGATCAATCTGGTGATGAGGATGCCGAGGCCATGAAGGAGGAGGCAGACGTCAAACTCGCTAACAAGACATCACGTAAGAGGAATAATTCAAAGAATTTAAAATAGTGGTTGTTTTTGTTTTTACCTCACACTGATGTGTGATAAGCACTGCACACTCTGTGTTTTCCTGAATCCTGTGGACAAAAAATCCACAGGTCTAATACTCAGGTGATATTCATTTTACAATTTCAATTTTTTACAAGTTACGTTTGTAATTTCCGTGCCCATTGTCCTTATGTATTTTTACACAATTTTTCAGTCGCTGTTGTGTTGTTTTGTATGTCTTTTTCTAGTTGCTGTTGTTTTTTACCTTGCCTGGTTTCTTTTTTTCAAATATTTTTCAAATTTGGGCAGATACATTTTGTGTATTGTAGCTGTTAAGTAATTTTATTGTTATCAACTGTTTTTATATTGAGGTTGTAAATAAATGAGTGCTAATACAGATTTGAACTCACAACGCCACCATTTGTGATCAGATGTCATACCGCTAGACATCATCCCATGCTAAGAAAATATTTAATACATGATTGTCCGCTAGCTACTATTCACTTCCTGATAATTTTGCCTTCAACCAAAACAGTCTTGGAAGTGCAGGAGTTGCAGAAAAAGGAGTCCAAGGAGATTAAAGCTGGGGTCATTCGACTCTCTGACCTTAAACAGCCGGAGGAGGAAGTGTCTAAGTACAGCTTGTCTAAGATGAAGATTGATGCCAAGTCACTGCTGAAACAGAGGGTACCAGTGACTATACCCAAGCCATTGAAGCTAGACAGGACTACCCAGGTATATTCAGTAATTTAACACTAGGTCAAAATGCGAACATTTTCTGAGCTCAAAACTGGATTTCAGTTTTGCTAAGCCGCTCTTTCTTTAATCAAAAAGCGTCAGAGTAGATCCATTACCCTGGCAGACAATGTTCCACTGGACTTTGATATGTCATAATTTATAAAAAACAAATATTGAATGTATTTCTTTCGTGCATTGCCACAGAATATAATCACTTGGTGAAATCTGGCTTTTCCATTTCTCGAAGGGGGCGCCTCCTGGTTATATTCTGCTTCCATGCACTCATATGCATCCAATATTTGAATAATATAGACCACCAATAAAAAATAAATAAATAAATATGCTTCAAATATATAACAAATATACTTTCATTTCTATCCTTATTACTTGTATTCCTACCAGCCCCTCATGGCAACAGTTGCGGACATTAAGAGTACACAAGACGCTTTGCAGGTAACTTTCAGAAAGGTCATTTCATCAAACGACTATAAACAATGGGACCATCAAGTACTGAGTCAAGAAATATGAACTTTTCCCCGTAACAGATAGAATTAGTTAAAACTATTCAATACTAAAGCAGCTGCCATCGCAACCTGATTTTCCATTTTTGGTTTGGAATTTTATTACAAATGTCAAGTTTTTGTCTCTCGCAGATATTTTGAAAGACAGGCTGCAAAAATGTGCTTTTTAAATCGTACAAGGTGTATGATACATGTCTGAAAGTACACAGAGACCATGTCCTTTGTTGATTGGATTTGATTTGAATTCATTCGGATAAATTACAGCAAGAAGTGGAAACAATTGTTCACAGTCATAGGAGGATAAAAAAGGAATTAATTAAAAAAGTAGAAAACAAAAGTAGAAAACAAGAAATAACCATTATCCAAGAATAGCCCCAAAATATCTTAGATTTATTTTCATTTTTGCCTTGATCTATAACTCCAATGGAAACAACTTAACCTCAACAGACCTCCTAAAATTTGGATCCTAGTTTCAAACTTTTTTTTTTTCAGCAAAAACTCTTTCCCATTTTCTAGAAGATAAATTTCTCAAAAGGTGAAAATGCTCTCATTTCAACAGACCTAAAATTTGGATCCTAGTTTCAGACTTATTTTGTCAGCAATGATTCTTCCCCTTGTCGTAAGAAGATAAATTTATGCAGAGTTATGAGGTTTAAAGCCCAAGCTAGAAATGCTTCCTTAACAAGGTTTGTTGTCGTTCAATAGAAGTCCTCCGGCCAAATCCGCATGAAAACACCAATCAAGAAGAAAGCCAAGAAAGGAGACAGAGTACGTGTTGGTGACAGGGCTGCTGCTAAGGCCAAGATGTCCGCTGCTGAGCGTCCAGCCGAGGTTACTGCTACACCCCTAAGCCAAGCTGAGCCACCAAAGACATCAGCTACCAAACTGACTGTCTCTGTTGACGGTGGTGTCACATCAAAGGTAATAATCGCTACAATGTGATTCATTGACTGTATTTCAATGAATCTCGACAAGAAGATAATTATTGTTATTTTGTCGAACTTATTTCATGGACTCAAGCTCTGGTGTTTCTGATCAGCAGAGTGTGGGTTGGAGTCCCGCTCTTGGCAAGACACTTAACCATTATTGCTTCGTCCTTTGGATGGGACGTAAAGCCGTAGGTCCCGTGTGTTGTGTAAAGCACGTTAAAGAACCTAGTTACACCTAGCGCTAAGGGAATGGGCTTGCCCTGGTGTTTCTTGCAGTGGCTGTTGAATGCGCTGCAGCAACTTGTAATTTATACGGTGCTACATAAATCAGTCTCGTAATTTAAAAAACCTGTCTTAAAATGTTTTTTGTTTGTTCAAGTGCCTTGAGTACCTTATTGGTAGATACGTGCATTATATAAGACTATTTTTTACTGTTATTCTTTGTTTCTCCTCATGCAGTTCTTCCTTTTATTTTATCAATAAAACTGATTCTTCTTTTGTAGGGAAGTGTCTTGTCGTCAACATCTTCAGCTGCCACGCCCAGTCCACAGACATCTGATCCGTCCATAAAGTCCAAACCCAACGTTGCCATCCCTGCTCTTCCAGTAGTTCCGAAGGACTCCAAGCTGTCGTCCAGTGAGAAGAAACCAGCAAAGCCTGGAGAGAAACAAACGAAGCAGAAAATAACGGGGAAGGGCAGCAAAAAGTCCATTCTGGATGATTGGAAAAAACCCAAGGCTCCTCAGTCAGCTACATCAGAGGTGAGAGATAGCGGTCAAGTTATTGTCACTATTATTAAGTAATACACCACAAGGGAAACTGACTGGGTAAATTTTAAATTATTTTGGGTTGAAATAAGAAAAATTTACTAGAGCCGGATTTGACCTGCGAACTCTGGATTAACGTGTTGGTACTCTACCAAGTTTACGTTACAACCTGGGAAGTGGTAGCAGGTTTGTATCATAAACCTGGGTGTGATCCCTGGCTATACAATAGTTACAGGCTTCTGACTGGCACGCCCGAAGATACTGACAAAATAGGGAGACTGCCAATATAAGGGCTAGATAGCTCAGTTGGTAGAGCGCCGGCGTGTTAAACCAGAGGTCATAGATACAAGTCTTGCTATAGTCAGTTTTTCTTTGTACAACCCAAAAATAAAAAATGAATACAATACAATAAACCAAGGTTAGCTAGCAGTTTGAGTTGTTCATCAAGACCCTTTGAGGAAAAAGTAAACACAGGAGGGGCTGAACAATATTTTCACTATTATACTTCGTGCACAAAATTGTACAGACATACAGACCTACCAAGATCTTACCCTCTGATAAAGTGGAGCTATCTGTTCTTTGTAGCAGGCTTCCAGATGTCTTGCTGACGGCCTGTGTTAGGTTCTGAGGTTTCCAACACCCCTCCCCCTACCAATCAAACTTTTTGGGCTTACTTGGGAGCCAGTAACTAGTGGAACATTCCTGCATTTGTGTATAGTTCCCAGGTGTATTCCTCTCTTAAGTTAAGTAAAAGACTTACAGCAAACACATAATTGTACACACTTTATACATTTACACATTTACACAGACCCATGCAGATGCTTCTGATGAAGAGGCTATGAGAGCCGTTTCTGCAGAGACCAGAGACAGCGAGAGACCAGTGTCTTCCACCCATGGTGCTGATGTAGCCACAGATCTAGGAGGAGGTAAAGATGGAAATCATGAAAGTGGTTTAATAGATTTTATTTGGTTTTACCCAACACCGATGTGTATATAGCACTGTATACTCAGTACTTTCCCGGAGTCCTGTTAAAAAAATCCACAGGCATATTACTCGGGTGGGATTCGAACCCACGACCTTTGCCTTTCTAGAGCAGATGTGTCCACGTAGAATCCAGTTACACTTATCGCTAAGAGAAGGGGTTTGCCATGGCGTTTCACAGGCTTATTACTCGGGTTGGATTCGAACCCACAACCTTTGCCTTTCTAGAGCAGATGTGTCCCATGTGTTGTGTAATGCACCTAAAAGAACCCAGTTACACTTATCACTAAGAGAAGGGGTTTGCCCCGGTGTTTCTGTGCCAGTATACCTTGTTAACCCCTATAAGATGCTACATAAATCGGTCTATTATTTAAACAATTGATCAAACCTGTCTTAAAAATGTTATCTTTGTTCAAGCGCCTTGAGTACCTTATTGGTAATTATGTGCACTTTACATGACTCCGGTATTATTATTATTATTGTTACTATTTGTGTTTGGTGACAGAAAAGCATGAGCTTTGGTTTCAAAAATGCTTTGTTTTCTTCTTCTGCTAGCATGATTTGTATTTTGCTTGGTTACTATTTTGCTTGGTTACTATTTTGCTTGTCAAGTAATAAACCACAAGGGAAATCGACTGGGTAAATTTTAGTTAATTTTGGGTTGAACAAAGATCCCTCTCCTGCCGTTTCTGAGGTTGTATCGTAAACTTGGGTGTGATCCCTGGTTAAAAGGCAGTTACAGGTTGAATGGCTTCTGACTGGCACCCCCAAACAAAGATATTGACAAAATAGGAAGACCACCAATACAGTTGGTAGAGCATCGGCACGTTAATTCAGATGTTGCAGGTTCAAATCCCGCTCTAGTCATTTTGTCTTTGTTCAACCAAAAATTCCTTTTTTCATTGGAATGAAAACTAACACTAAACAGCAAAGCATGGCAGCCTTAAATAGCCGGATGCATGTTCTAGTTTTATTTTATTTATTTATTATTTTTTTGGCATGAGACGTTACTTTTTGCTTGTTTATTTGCTGCTACAAGTACTTTAAATGTTTTTCAACTGACTATTGCATTATGTGAAGTTGATGCACATTTTCAGATATTATAGTGCCTGGGTGATGGCATTTTCTATGATTCCTTAGCTAATGTGCTCAGTCAGGACAATAGCTTTAATTCCCATTTTTCAAAAGGGAACCAGATTGTTTTTACATGCAGCTTCAATTTGTTCAATTCATGTACATTTATTTCAATGCTGTCCTTGGAAAAAGCCAATATACATTTGTTTGTAATGCGTTGAGTTACAACATTACAGGTACATTAAAGGGACACGTTGCCTTGGATCGGGCGAGTTGGTCTATAAAAAGCATTTGTAACCGTTTGTTGTAAAATTCATACAGGAAGAAAGATGTTTTAAAAGTAGAATACAATGATCCAAACAAATATGTCTCGAAATTGCGTGGTTTTCCTTTCACATTGTGAACAAACACGGTCGGCCATTTTGTGGAGTCAACATTTTGACTCCACAAAATGGCCGACCGTGTTTGTTCGCAAAGTAAAAGGAAAACCACGCAATTTCGAGGCATATTTGTGTGGATCATTGTATTCTACTTGTATAACGTCTTTCTAACCATATGCATTTTATAACAAACGGTTTCAAACGCTTTTTTTTAGACCAACTCGTCCGATCCAAGGCAATGTGTCCCTTTAAGTAGCAAATTATACAAGGGGCAACATTTAGGCTTGGGTGAAGCAAAAATACTTTTGTGCCCTAGCCTAGGGACAGACCTTGATGCAGGAAAGGACAGGACAGGACAGGACAAAGTACTACATAAGAAACATGTGTAAATTGAGGAATTCAAATTTAACTTGTGATCAAGGAAGTCATTGCACCAGACATTGTTCAAATCTAACTAGGTAATTTTAAGCAAATTGCCCAGTAGTACTGTTTTTGTGTGTGTTTTTTTTGCATCATTGTTTTGCCTCTCTGCATGGCTGATGCACTAACCCCAACCCTTTCATATCCCCCACTCCTAACGCTCATCCCAGGCATTACCGCTATGTACAAAGCTGCTTCACGAATGGCCATAGCTAACAAGTACAACCCCCTGAGAGCTAAAAGCCCTGCTGGGGAAACCCCCTCCCATACAGATCGTGGGGCAGAGAGTGACGATAATCTCCAGCTTTCCTCGGACGATCCTGGTGTCGATGGGGTCATGAGAGACACTGATTCCTCTCCTATGTCGAGGCCCAACAGCAGCCCGTTTGACGGCAGGGTGCAGTCGGCAAGCTCTTTTCACTCCGCTCACAGCCAAAGGGAAAGAGACTCTATTACCCCTAATCAGAATAGTAGGGGTAGGTCTCAGACGAACAGCCCGTATGACATCAGTGGAAATGATCAGGTAAGAACAACCGTGTCTTGTGTTTTGTCAAGCTATGTTTTTTTAATTGAATGAAAGAGCTCGTTGGCTTTCTATTAAAGAAAGAATATGTTTCAAAATGTTAACACTGATTTACAAAATTCTCCATGCTCAAGCTCCCTCTTATCTTGTTGATTTGATACATTTACAAAATGGTAACGTCCCGGATGTACATAGACATCGACTCCGCTCCTCTTCGGACTTGACCCGGCTTTCCATTCCTAGATCTAAAAGGAAAGCTGGGGACATAGCCTTCGCAGTTTCTGCACCGCGCATGTGGAACATGCTACCAGCAAGTCTAAGAGAAGCGATGTTGTTGGCTGTGTTCAAACCCCTTTTCAAGACACTTCTGGAACTTGCTCCTCATTTTGTTTTTCTTGGCTTGTGGTTGGTTTGTTTTTGTATCTGTTTTTGTTCATTCGTTTCCCTCCCTTTGTTAGGCGCTGTGTTCTTTGCATAGCGCCTTATAAATGCTTTGTATTATTCTTATTGTGATGATATTTTCCCAGCAGAAACTGTCTGATTTAAATCCAAACTAGGATGTTCATTTCAGTGGTTAGGCATTCAGGTTGGGGGCATTCAGGGGTTCAAACGATCCCCCCTCTCATCCTAAGCCATGTGTGTCTTGTGTTGATCGGTTAACAAGATACTCTGTTGAATCATCGTACCTCTAGCAGGCGGCTTTGAACATAACTGTTGTATATTTGTATTGTTTTTAAACATGCCGCTTTTCAGACTTGTTCTGACAATCGTCATTTTGTCTGGAGTTATTTCTTATAATTTTAGTCTTGCTCAACACTGATTTATGATTAAATGACGTCACTTTAGGAATAACTTCTTCTGTGACAATTTGTTATTATCGCCATTCAGGGACAAATCTTGGATACTCCTTCAAGATATCGGTCCCAAACACCTCAAGGTGTTGTTATCCCATCACCCAAACCCATCAGCACCCCGCAACATCGGCCATCAAAGTCCAGCATTTCCCTTCCTCCACGGCCGATCAGACCTGTGGACAGAGACCGTGCCACCAGGGAGACCAGAGGCGAGGAGAGACAGCGAGAGAATGAGATTTTCATTCCTCCAGCGATGGCTGATGACAAGATTCCCTACAGCTCAGAGATGGAGGGAAGGCTTGCAAGGCCTAACACTGCAGAAGGTAAGAAATGTCAACTTGAATAAGATTCATCAGGATCATCCATAAAATAGACATGATATTCTTCTTACTTTAGTCTGATTTCCGGAGGGGGGGAGGGGGGGGGTTGTCCTCTGAAAAATCAGCTAAATTGTTTTTTAAATAGCCTGAAAGTCTATAAAAGCCTATACCATATATGTACATGTTTATCTTATTACACTTCACACTTGCAAATCACTCAAAACTTATTGACTGTGACTGAGAACATAAAACAAAATACAAATATTCCAAATTGTATAAAATACCGAGCCAGTGAGTGGCAAGGAGGAACAGGTGACCAGCACCTCTACAAGGCCGTCCTACCACAAAAATTATCAACAAATACCCCGCCCCTCAGATAAAAAAAAATTATAAACAAAATGCGTTGAGGCTGAACAAACAATTACATGTTGGTCAGCCCTTGTACTCAATAAGATTGTCCTACTCTTTTCTGAGGGTCAGTTATCTTGCCTGATAAAGAAAATATGGAATATTTTTGTGCAGTATACCCTTTTGACCTTTCATGATGCATTTTCTCACTCAAGTTGCTGTGTCCAAAAGGTGAAAAAAAAAATTCCTGATTGTTTGACAAGGAATCAGCAGACCTCCCCAATCAAAGTCTGTCACTTGTCCAGTTTCATTATTAAGTTACATCTTTTTGTACTTCAGGAAGGAGCTCCTTGACACAGCGCCCTCACACTGCTGCTGCAAATCTGCACGTCAACTTTGAAGAGGATGTAAGTCAGCTGAAACTTTCCACATGTGACTTTTATTGTATGTTTCTTGATAATTTTTTGCCAATTAAATCAGCATTGCGTTGACAAAAAAAACAAAAACAATCTATGACCCTAACTTTAAGTTTATAATTTATTTTGACAATCCTGCAGGTTCTTTTTGATAGCCATGACACTCCAATACCAAGATATCTAAGCTGTCCAGGGTATGTATTACCATAGAGCTATAATACCTACACTTTAATTATTTTAATTTTTATTATTTGTATTATCAATTTTTGATGTACCATGACAATTTGACTAGAGCAGTATTTGAACCTGCGATCTCTGGATTAACGTATCTGTTCTCTGCCAACTGAGCCATCTAGCCCTATGTTGGTGGTCTCCATATTTTGAGAATATCTTTTTTGGGGGGATGGGGGGGGCAGTTTGAAGTCATACAACCTTATTGCCCCCTTGCACAACACGCAGCGCACTTACATGTGCCTATCCTGTCCCCCATTTTGGGAGTCAAAATGTACGCAAAGGAATTGACTCCCAAAATGGTGGAAATGGTAGATGCGCATTTTACGAAGATGCGTTGCGCATCTACAAGGAGCCAATACTTCTGTATAGCCAGGTGTCACGTACCCCTGGTTTACGATACAAATTGATTGATATGTACCCAGTCAGTTTCCCCTGTGGTTTATCACCTAATATTTTATTACTATTATTAAATAAAGCAGAAACAAAAGCCTCCCACATTTCTGCTTAGTTGCATTAAGATAAAAAACCCAGATTCCCATTACTATTATTTTTTTTTTTTCTTGATGTAGGAGTCCAGCAGACTTTAAGGCCCTGTATAGGAATGATGGATTACACTTTGAGGACAATTGGCAAGAGAAAATGATAGTCAGGTAAAATTCATATTCATTTTTACATTAGTACTCTAGAGAAATGAAAGTCGGCTAAATATTGTTTATTTTGACCGTGTACTCTAGACAAATTGTAGTAAGCTAATTCTTGTTCATTTTGACATTGTACTCTAGAGAAATGATAGTCGGCTAAATCTTGTTCATTTTGACATTGTACTCTAGGGAAATGAAAGTCGGCTAAATCTTGTTCAATTTGACAGTGTACTCTAGAGAAATAATAGTCAGCTAAGCTTGTTCATTTTGACAGTTTACTCTTGATAAATGATAGTCAGCTGAATCTTGTTCAATTTGACAGTGTACTCTTGAGAAATAATAGTCAGCTAAATCTTGTTTGATATTGTACTTTAGAGAAATGATAGTCAGCTAAGTCTTGTTCATGTTGACAGTTTACTCTAGAGAAATAATAGTCGGCTAAATCTTGTTCATTTTGACAGTGTACTCTAGAGAAATGATAGTCAGGTAAATCTTGTTCATTTTGACCGTGTACTCTAGAGAAATAATAGTCGGCTTAATCTTGTTCATTTTTACATTGTACTCAAGAGAATTGATGGTCAGCTAAATTTTGTTCATTTTGACCGTGTACTCTAGGGAAATGATAGTCAGCTAAATCTTGTTCATTTTGACCGTGTACTCTAGAAAAATTGCAGTCAGCAAAATAATTTTCATTTTGACATTGTACTCCAGGTACAAAAGAAAGGATTTTATTAACAACAACAACAAAAAGAACAAACAAAACTCTGTGGTAAAACTAATGAGCCTTTGGTTGTGTATTATGAATTATAAAGTATATATTTATATATCTTCTTCTTATTTTTTTTGAGAAGCATGCCAAGATAAATTAAATATACTTTAAGTTGGTTTTGCTTCATTCGTTAACATTTATTTCATTGATGACCTTGCATCTCACAAGTTCAATTTATAGTATAATGTTCAATTCAATTGGAGTTATATACTTTTATCAATACAATACTAAGAAGATATGAATAATTAGTACAACAACAATTAGGTTTCAGTGAAGCTGGGGCATTTGTGCCCCAGCCTGTTGACAGACAAATTTATAAAAGTTGAAGTCGACAAAACCATGTAGGCCTATGTAACAGCAGACCACTCATACAACAAACAGACTAAATGTAGGAAGATGTTATTAGTTACCAATGTTATGATTTCACTTTGAAGTCAACGATACAGTTCAATTAAATTCAAGTGAACATTCATACCATTCTTGTCGAAATAAAACATATATACAAGAGATTACATAGATAACAACAAAAAAGAATTACAAATGAAGGGGTCAGTTCATTTGCTTCTTTGAATCTTCATCCACCCTCCTTGTACCCCCCAGGCATCAAATTCTAAAGCAGCAGAAAGAGCTACGAGCTCAGAGCGCTGCAGACAGGAGAAGACTTCTTGAATTACGGAAGAGACAAAGAAGGAAGGCACTCCTTGGTCATCATCACTGTGCCTCGGATGCAGCAGATGATTCCTCACCTCAAGAAGGTAGCTACTTTTCAAATCTAGTGGTTTTATAGCGGCCCATATCAACCACAAACTCCTGAGGTTTTGTCCCACATTCCATTCAGCCCCAAAAGTCATGCTGTAGACTCCTTGCACTTACACCATGCCCGATATGGGGCAGAGGGTATCCACTCCCAACACTCTATTTTTCTCTTGCACAGAAGTACCCCTCCCCCCAAAAAAAACACACCAAAAAACCCCAAAACAAAAACCCAAAAAACCCAAATCCTCTAAAGAATTCCTGAGATTCAAAGCACACAATAAAGACACAATATTGAGCCCCATATCGAGTACCAAATGCTTACACTGACCTCACATGTGGCTATAGTCTGGTCTCACAGTCCGCCATTTTGGGAGTAAAATCTGTTATTTATTTTATTTTATTGATAACAAACAGTGGTTAACCGACACTAACAGGTATCATCAAATAAGAAATAAGAAAGCATTAAAAACGTTCAATAAAATAAATATATAACTGTATAAGAAAACCATAAAAAGTAAAAATATATAACGACAACAAAATTGCATGTAAAGGTAAGGTGCGCATCCAACTACGTGCACCACCTACAATGTGTACTGCACAGTAACTTACAAGGAAACAACTCTGAAAATGACGCAACCAAAATTTATCTTGGGTGATGTCTTCAGATGAACTGGGTCACTAGACAAATTGAGAGCTGAATGCCACAATTTCTTGGGTGGCTCCATACACACAGCATTTTTTTTTTAAGTGGCATCTTTCGACCAATGATGTTTATGCAACTTAAAGGCACTGTACATGTTTGTTAATTACACAAAATATATATTAGCATAAAAACTTACTTGGTAATGAGCAACGGAAAGCTGCTGATAGTATAAAACATTGTGAGAAACGACTCTCACAATGTTAGTTAGTTTTTGAGAAAGAGGTAATTTCTCACTAAAATATTTAAAGACTTCAGGCCAGAAGCCTTTTTAGGCAACTGAAAGCACACAACTAATATGTACAACAAGGGTGTTTTTTCTTTGATCTTTTATGCATATGTTGGGATACACCAAGTGAGAATACTGGTCTTTGACAATTACCAAACGTCTCCAGTGCCTTTAACAAAGCACCAGGGTGATATTAGTTTAAGACCACGAGCAATGTGTAATGGTAGTTTTGCCAACCAGTGGTTGGCCAAAGTCTGAGCAGCCTTCACTGCAAAAAGAAACACAACATTTTATCATTTCAGGCCTTGAATTACACGGAGGCCATGGAGATGTCCTTGGTCTCTGGTGCCCTGGCATTGGCCTTGGTGCCCCTTCAGAAGTTTCCCATAGATTTAAAGGGTTTCCAATGGAAGTGCCCTTTGCAAAATGAAAATAGCCTTGCCCTCTCAAAGATGAAATTCCTGACATGTCATTTAATACAAATTTCAAACTCCTCTTACGGGATGAATCTTTTTGAAATTGGGTCCTATTCTTAGATATGACACTATTCTTTACACACAGTGTACGTCACACGATCCGACACATCCTTACATATGATGAGGAAGCGATGTCAGAGCGCCCCCACTGGTCGGGTAGTGCCATCCTCTCCACCGGTGCAGCCAAGGCAGGCATTTGGACAGCAGAAGGAACCGGATCTGAGCTCTGAAAGACCTTACAGGTAGGAAGCGCTATAAAAGATAATAAGAATAAAATACACTAATTAACCAACGAGGTTAAAATGCTGTCCAGAGGTTGTGTGGATGATGGACTGGTCCATATTTTTTTGAAATTCACCCCCAGGCATTTTTTGTTTTTTTCTTTTCTGTTTTTTCTTTTTTTTTTTAAGTAATTGTTCAGTATTTACTATTTTAAATATTTAGTAATGAAATGTTCACAAAATCTTAATTTTTCTTTTTAAAGACTAGACAAAACTTTTATCTACTGTGTTACCTCCTGGTTTATCCCATGGTTTTAACTTATCTCGCCCACATCAAGGATAACAGTTTGGTTCTTTACGTAAGGTGAGGAAATCCTCTTCCTGTGCCAAATGTTTGTCGAACAAGCTTGTCAGCAAGTTTATTGTCTTTCTTTCTTTCACTTGTGCAAGAAAAATAAACAGCAACATCAATCAATCGTCTGCTTTGTTTTGTTTTTCACACCATTCTTAACGCCCTTGAAAAGCTACTCAAGGAAGGCACGCAACTTTTCCATCTGATCAGCTGATTTCCCTCGTTTTAAGTTTTGTTTTAGGTTTCTCTGTTGTGCAATTGAATATTGCAACAATTGAATATTGCAAAACACAGTTAGTACAATGCTTTGCTGTGCTTGAAACTTTCCTCTTTTTTGGGGGGGGGGGCAAACTGTTTGCATCCCTGCAGATTGCACCACAGCACCTTGTGAACCTAGGGATAGTATATTATCTTTGATTATTATCATGCATTTTCACATGCAGTTTAGTATAGTTTTAAACCGATCGCAGTCTGCGCCTTGAACACCCAGCAGGGTGGATATGTGCGCATTACAAGTCTTATTATTATTATTATTATTATTGGGTACTCCACTACAGGAAAGTTATACCTCCTCTGGATGTTACCTCCATTTGTACCTTATTGACATATTCATAAACAATTATAACTGTTGTTATTTATTGTATTTCCAAGTTGTTGTGCAGATGGAAATAAACCAAACAAACAAACCATTACATGGTGCTATGTAAATAAATTGTCTTATAATTCAAACACAGCTTCACGTACCTTGTAGAAAAATAATGAGTGCTTTGAGACGCCCTCGGGTGTGTTAAAGCGCTTTATAAGAGCTGTATTATTATTATTCGATGGTAGGGGCATGTAAACATACTACATCTGGTTTTACCCCACAATCAGTAGCAGAACACAATCGTTTTGCAAGGAAACTCTGCCATGTCAAATGGTTGTTTTAGGACAGAGATAAATAGGAGGAAGTCATTCTACCTGTATGGTACGTCCGCCGGATTGTTTTTGTCACCTCTGGACCGTTATACTCACAGCTGATTATATAGGTTGGGGTAGTGGATTTTTTTTTTGGGGGGGGGGTGGAATCCATAGGACCACAGGGCCCAATTTCGTAAAGTTGTTTAGCAGAAAATTCTGCTCAGCATTTTTTTTTGCTAAGCAAGAAATGAGTGGGGTACCAGTCACAGCAATGGTAACTGTATAGTATTCGGCCAGTAACCTATTTTTCTTAAGCAAGAGTTTTCTGTGCTTAGCAATAGAATTGAAAGGTGACATTCAACATTTAAACATAATTTGTTTTTGTTCAATATATTACACGGTGAGGTACATGTATTATTCAATTGAAAAAATACAAGACTGCTGGACTTGTCTGGTCATGAGTTTACTGGCCCTACACTAAAACTACCAGCCTCGGACCAGTGGTCCAGTGTAAAATTTGAGCCCTGAGAATGTCAGGGTTTGTGATAATTATCTCTCTATTGTGGTGGTTCTGGAAAAGAACCGGTTTGTAACAACTTAAAGGCACTGAAAACATTTGGTAATTGTCAAAGACCAGTATTCTCACTTGGTGTGTCCATATGCATAAAATAACAAGCCTGTGAAAATTTGGGCTCAATTTGGTCATCAAAGTTGCAAGAAAATGATGAAAGAAAAAACACCCTTGTACAAACTTGTGTGCTTTCAGATAGGATTAAAAGGCTTCAGGCCTGAAGTCTTTTATTATTTTTGTGAGAAATTACCTCTTTCTCAAAAAATACGTTACTTCAGATGGAGTCGTTTCTCACAATGTTTTATACTATCAACAGCTCTCCGTTGCTCGTTACCAAGTAAGTTTTTATGCTAATATAAATTTTGAGTAATTACCAAATGTGTACAGTGTCCTTAAAGGCATCGTACACGTTTGGTAATTGTCAAAGACCAGTGTTCTCATTCGGTGTATCCCAACATATGCATAAAATAACAAGCCTGTGAAAATTTGGGCTCAATTGGTCATCGAAGTTGCAAGAAAATGATGAAAGAAAAAACACCCTTGTTGTACAAATTTGTGTGCTTTTAGATAGGAATAAAAACTTCTTGCAAGAAGTTTTTATTTTTTTTGTGAGAGATAATTACCTCTTTCTCAAAAACTACGTTACTTCAGAGGGAGTCGTTTCTCACAATTTGTTATACTATCAACAGCTCTCTGTTGCTCGTTACCAAGTCAGTTTTTATGCTAATATATATTTTGAGTAAAATTACCAAACGTGTACAGTGCCTTTAACAGTGAGATCAGTAGGTTCTGATTGTGGTTTGTTTCCTCCCTTTTTCCCCTTATAAGCTGCATTATTACACAATAACTGTAAGATATTAACCAATAATTGTAGCAACTTAAATTTGTATACAAAATCTCATAAATTGTTCATTTGCAATTGTCAATTAGTTGTTTTCACACCACTCCTCTTTTAATACCCAGTACAGTTCAGGTCGGGTCAGACCTGGATTTACACAGATGCAACATAAGACGTATTATGTTCAAATACCAAATAATGATATGAAGTTTTCTTGATGATTTTATTTGTTATAGTCATAATGACAGCAGATTTGGCAAAAAAATACTCGTTCGGATATTAATAAATATTTGCTTACTTGCTATGCCCAAAGCCTGAACACCTAGTGTTTGTTGTCTAACAAACACCAATAGCACTAGTTTTTCTTCTTACCTGTGTATTTTCTTAATGTATTTGTTGTTTTCGTCATTTTATGTATTTTAATTAATTTGATATCTGAATGTAATATAGTCTAATAAAAAAATTTAAAAAACAAAGCTTAGATACATTCATTTTATTCCTTCTTCACAATATTTAGGTTCCGATTGAATAGATCTGCTCCACCTAAGCCCAGGATACCAACTGAAGATTTCTTTGAGGAGCCAGGATCGATTCAGGTTAAGAGACCTCAAAGTACCAAGTCCATCCCGAGCAAAACAAGGTAAAGTTCCTAATAGGTGTGTCTCTCATGCCAAATTCTGAATTCGTCATTTGACAAATTTCATCTGAACAGATAGTTATGTTTGTTAATTTAATGCACTTATGCAAGGTCTTTGTCCGGTCCACATTTGATCCGCGTCTTAGCCACATTCGATCTCCATCTGATCCACACTTTATCCGAAGCTGATCCACATTTGATCTACATTTAAACTGCATTCAATCTGCATGTGCCGCACATTTTGATCCAGTTCTGCTCTGCATCTGATCCACATTTGATGCACATCTGATATGATTCTGCATTTTATCTGCTTCTGATCCACATTTTATCTGCATCTGATCTGAATCTGAATTTGATTCTCTTTTGATCTGCTTCCGATCCACATTTTATCTGCATCTGATCTGAATCTGCATTTGATTCTCTTTTGATCTGCTTCCGATCCACATTTTATCTGCATCTGATCTGAATCTGAATTTGATTCTCTTTTGATCTGCTTCCTATCCACATTTTATCTGCATCTGATCTGAATCTGAGTTTGATTCTATTACGATCTGCTTCTGATCCACATTTTATCTGCATCTGATCTGAATCTGAATTTGATTCTCTTTTGATCTGCTTCCGATCTACATTTTATCTGCATTTGATCTGAATCTGCATTTGATTCTCTTTTGATCTGCTTCTGATCCACATTTTATCTGCATCTGATCTGAATCTGAATTTGATTCTCTTTTGATCTGCTTCTGATCCACATTTTATCTGCATCTGATCTGAATCTGCATTTGATTCTCTTTTGATCTGCTTCCGATCCACATTTTATCTGCATCTGATCTGAATCTGCATTTGATTCTCTTTTGATCTGCTTCTGATCCACATTTTATCTGCATCTGATCTGAACCTGAATTTGATTCTCTTTTGATCTGCTTCCTATCCACATTTTATCTGCATCTGATCTGAATCTGTATTTGATTCTCTTTTGATCTTCTTCTGATCCACATTTTATCTGCATCTGATCTGAATCTGAATTTGATTCTCTTTTGATCTGCTTCCGATCCACATTTTATCTGCATCTGATCTGAATCTGCATTTGATTCTCTTTTGATCTGCTTCCGATCCACATTTTATCTGCATCTGATCTGAATCTGAATCATATTCTTGCTTTGATCTGAGCACCTGTCTGAAGCACACCTAATCCACCAGCATACGTTTCACTATGAATGACTTCACAAGTATGAGATCACCGTTTACACAACACACATTGGATTGATGAGCCACATCTAAGCCACATTTCACATTGATTCTGCACATCACGTCACATTTGATCAACTTTCACTTTGAATCTGCTCCACTGTTTCTGATTGTTTATGCTTTGGACTGATCCATATTTCACTTGCCTCTGATCTACGTCTCTCTGCACTGGTCCTTGTGTATTTATCTGATGTGCATCTTAATCTGGTCCCCCGATGTCATCTGCATCTGGTCTTTTCAGAGTCAAACTGTTATCCTTAGAGCATGCTAAGAGGTCCATCATTTGATCCACATTCAATCATTTGATCCACATTCAATCATTTGATCCACGTTCAATCTATACCTGAGCTGCACCTTGTCAGCATCTGATCCACACCTGTTGTTTGTTGATCACTATAATATCAGCATCACATCCACATCTGATCCACATTCGATCTGTCCCTGAGCTGCACCATGTCAGCATCCGATCCACACATGTTGTTGGTTGATCACTATAATATCAGCATCACATCCACATGTTATCCACATTTGATCTGTACCTGAGCCACACCTTGTCAGCATCTGATTCACACCTGTTGTTGGTTGATCACTTTCATACCAGCAATATATCCACATCTTATCCATCATTTGATCCACACTCCACATCTAGCTGCTTTGGACCTGCAGTGGATCTGCTTTCCTGTCTAATGCATCAATGATCACTTGCTCTGTGTCAAGTCCACATCTACACCTGTTTCACGTTCTCCTGACATTGATAATTGCTTGGTGATTACATGTGATCCCCATCTACACTGTATGGTAGATTCCAGACAGAAGACGTCTATGATGAAGCTGAGCTTTACCATCAGTCTCAACCTGGATCTCTTATTATCAAGAGACCTCACAGTTCCAAGTCTATTCCCAGCAAAACAAGGTAAGCGGTAGATAGTGCGGCACTATGTGAACCCTTTATGACCAAGGTTTTTACTTTTTATAAGGGAATAAAAGAGTAGGCGACGAGTTCTTAAACGGCCGTTTAAAACCGGCAGGGTCGTGGCCGTGTGATAAAGGCCCGAGCCAAAGGCGAGGGCCTTTATCGCACGGCCACGACCCTGCAAGGTTTTAAACGGCCATTTAAGAACGAGTCACTACTCTTTTATTCCCATTCATAAATGCCCTTATGTTAAAAAGCAATATAATATCACAATTATAGACAATGTCACACTGTTTCTTTTGCGAATTTTTCGAAGTTTGCAAATTTCCAAAAACTTTTGTAAAAATGTTTTGTGCGCGTCGGTCGGTGTGTATACGCGCGTGTACACACATATTACGCGCTGTTACTAATAGCTATGAATTGCATTCTGCGTAATTTAAATTGGTGTACATGAGCTTGCGCGCCCAACACGCGAAGCCAGCCGGTCTTAAACAGCTTCAGCTGTGTCTTTATCAACCGTTTAAACACCCCCACGTGACGCATTCTCCACCAATAGGAGTAGCGAAACTGTCTGGGGTATTTATGAATTCTGGATAAAAACCGACTGAAGCTGTACATTTGTGGTTAATCTACATGTTCAATTGATTCACAGCTGATAAGCAACTTACCTGCATCTAGGCATGTTGTGGTGAACGCTCTAGTGCACTGGACTCAAGTTCTGGTGGCAAAGTCACTGGGGTGTGGGTTTGAATCCCCGTCATGGAACTTGCGTCCTTGAGCAAGACTTTTCACTATAATTTATACTTCTTTCACCTCAGGAGTAAATGGGTACCTGTGAGGGCAGAGATGGTTCTTGTGATTGTTTTTGCTTGGTAGCAGCACAGACTGCATACTCCACAGGGGAGCTGAGGTGGTTTAAGGATCCAAATAAGCTGGTCCCATGACAGGGTGTAATAATTTGCTGCTCTATGAGTGTCATACTTGGTGGATACCAGCACCTGTGATTGGCAGCTATTATTATTAGTATTATTATCTGATCTATAATTGTATTGAATCTGATCCACACCTGGGCCCAGTTTCATAGAGCTGCTTAAGCACAACAAGTAGCTTAGCACAACAAATTTATGCTTACCAGAATAAGGTTACTTTTCATTATAATTTATACTTCTTTCACCCCAGGAGTAAATGGGTACCTGTCAGGGCAGAGATGGTTCTTGTGATTGTTTTAGCTCTTTGTGAAATTGAGCCCAGGCCTAGAATGAGGGGAAACCAAGGCCCCCCAAGCCATTTTTACAGGAATTTTCTTTCACATTCGTCAAATCTCATCCCTGAAAGAGAAAATTTCACTGAAATAATCAGTCATTTTCACATTTCTCAACTGTTTCTTGACTTCAGGCGTTACGTCTTGGTCACCAAGATCCAGGGGGACCCAGAGACCCCACTACCCACTCCGCTGGAGCGGCATCTCCTGGCAGAACGGTTCCCTCAAACAAGACACAGACTGCAATTGCATGCCCAGGAATCACACAAATCTTCCCCTTCCATGGAGTTGGTAAATATATCCTGTGTTGGTGAAGGGCCATTTTCATGAGATTTGTCAAATTTGTATTTTCAAGGATGGAGACAAAAATGACTTCATTTAAATTTATAAAATAAATTTATCAGGGGCAAAGAACAATGGTATGTTTACCTCCAATTATGGGTGTATGAGTTTTTGATAAACAAATCATAAAGGTAATCTGTGAAATTCAATCAAATTTGATGATCACATTTTATTGAAAACAAGAAACAAGAAACAAAACAAAAAACACTTTGTAAATTGTTTTGTAAATTGATTCAAAGTTCCATACATGTGCTTGTATCAATTACTGTCATTGGAATAAACAACCACGAAATAGGGGTTCATCAAATGCTATTTATCTTGACTTTTTCTTTCAGTTTTCAGAGATGGAAATGTTTCTCTGGAGGATTTGTAGCTATTAATTTTAAATCACTGAGCCTTAAGATTGGAACCAATTTATTTGTTATTTTGTTTATCAATCAAAACAAAAACAAATACAAAAACATAGCAAATACATGTGGAACTAACCATCATTGTGCCGTGTCATGGCCGAGTAGTTAAGAGAACCGGACTCAAGCTCTGGAGTTTCTGATCAGCAGAGTGTGGGTTTGAGTCCTGGTTGTGGCACTAGTGCCTTGAGCAAGATACTCACCATAATTGCTCTGTCCTTTTGATTTAAGCTGTAGGTCCTGTGTACTAGGATTGTAGTGCATGTAAAAGAACCCAGAACACTTGTCGTGGAAGAGTAGGGGTTAACCCTGGTGTTTCTGGTTCACATGGCAAACACCCTTGTTTTACAGGTTTCCTCAGGCTTGCGAGCTACAGTGATTAAGTTGCTTATGAGGCATCCTTTTAATTACCAGAAATATAAATACAATGAATATCTTACTTTATACAGGTTTCAACTTAAAATTGAGTCCTCGAACAACAACCTATCTTTGCAGATTTAAACATTATGATTAAAAAACACAAGGAAACAAACTTAGCTTATAAATAAGTTTGTTCTTGACAATCAGTACTTTTTTCTTCTTAATTATTTATTTGCTTTAAAAAAAAAAGGTTGTATCCATAGTGTGTTTGCCTGAGTGCTTTCTTGACTTTTAGATATATAGCTGTTGTTTTGGAGACAGCTTATTGTGTTTCTTATCATTTTTTTTTTTTTTTTTACGAAACATTCCATCTGTTTGCTTTGCTTTTCAAAGGTCACTGCAGCCAGGATGTTTGTTTATTCTATTCAGCGAGTTAATATGTCTCAATATAGGATTTGAGGCAGTGCATGGTGAGGTATCAATGTATATTCGGTTTGCGGTAACACCATGTGTATATCTCATTTGCTGTGTATAGTCTCCTGACGATGACTAGAGCAAGCTAGTCGAAACGTTGAGACCAAATTAAGAACTCACTCCGCGGCAGTGAAGTTAATAATGAGAAGTCCCCTCGATCTACTAAGCGAAAGTAATAGTCCTGGCCGATTTCCTACCTTCCGCCCAGGTAGTAGTTAGGACAGTTCTTCTCAGAACTTGGTAGTCTCCTGAGTTCCGAAATCTACTCTGCGGCATTAGAATCAATAGCTATAGCAAGTTCTCAAAGAACAAAATCTACACAGCAAAGACGATATACACATGGTGTTACCGCAAACCGAATATACATTAATACGTCTCATTGCCGGTGACACTCTCTCAGTGAAACCTCGACTAAACAGACATTTAGACTGAGTAGATTTTCAACATTTATTTTGTTGTTTTCAGTACATTGAGTGTATGATCTTTATGATGACAAAATTGTATAATAATATTGTTTGTATTTTTGATAAAAAAAGAACAAATGCATTCGTGTTCAAATCCATATCAACTATCGAATTCGGTTTCCTAATACGATTTGGGGAAATCTTTCGGATTTGTTTTTTATTCCAAGAAGTCACTTATTTATTGTAGACTCTAATAATTTTTTTTGTTTGATTGTTTGTTTACCTTATTGTAAATATTGAAATATGGTTTTTTTAAAGACTTTCAGCATTTGCTTGTGTGTGTATATATTTGCATAAAATTAAATTGTATAAGGTCTCAAATTTTGTGTGCATTGTGTGACGATCACCTTTATGTGCATTTTATCCTACTCCCCCTTCTTATCCCCTCCCCCCTCCCCCTCTCCCCCTCTCCCCATAATGCATGGATTCTTGAAACTTGAAACACTGTATTTAGATTAGAGCTACACATGCAGTCGTCACACAAAATGGTACGATGTTTCGGTATCAAATTAAACGAATTGCGCGTTGTTTATTAAAGGGTCTGTATACGTTTGGTAATAACTCTAAAAATTAAAGGCAATAAAAACTTACTTGGTAAGAAGTAAAGCAGCTTTGGATAGTATTATGCATTTCGAGAAGATTTTTACTTCGAAGTACAGCGGTTGTGGAAAAAGATATCACTTTATATCCCCACAAATTTGAATCTGAGAAGCGTTACTGTAGTAACGTTTCTCAGATCGTGTATTCCAATTTGCAGATTATTCTTCCTGCGTGGACATAACCGCTCCAGATTTCAGGCAATATCTCAAAAACGCTACCACCTTTTGACATGAATTTTTCACAGGTTAGTTTTATGGTATATATCTACAACTATATAGGATTGAAACAAACAGTGGGTTCCAATTACCAAACGTATACAATCCCTTTAAGGGGAAAGAGTATCGCCGAAGATACTCATAAAGATATTTTCAGAATCTGTGTCATCTAAACTGTCTATATTAAACAAATTGTACGTTGACATGGTTTATGACCTTTTCTTCCGGTCCAAACCAAAGTGACGATAAAGAAATACTTGCAATCCTAACTTGAGGTGTTCAGCCAACATAACATGGAATTGGCAAATGATCACGTCATGCCTCTTCAAATTGTTGAAACGTGATACCTTCTGCGTTTAATCGATAAAAAAATGCTTTACAGAATGTCACTATAACAATTGTTAACATCATTTTTGTGTGTGAACATTGAAGATGTGCGCGTAAAACGAAAGTTTACATCGAACTGCTGGGGGGGGGGTCGGCAAGAGCATACGGATGATTTTCTCCATTTCGCGCTGCAACACGCCGTAAATCTTGCCTGAACTAAGGGGTGCGGGTTTCAGATTTCAATTTCCCCCTATAAAACACGTCGATTGGAAGGAATGGTTTCACACATCATTACAGAAAAAAAGTAAGCAAATTAAATCACAGAATATGAAATTAATGTATCCCTCCCCTATCGAATCAGAATTCTTTAAAATGCGCCTCAGAACAAGGCGAAGCCTCCGCTCACAAAGATGGCACATTCTCTATGTGTCTAGTGACGATGCTAATGGTATCTGACCTGCGCCTATACCGGTAACTTTCCCTGACATCTCATCTCCCCTATACTCTAAAACTCTTGGGTCAGATTTGACCCTGAGTCCGTGTCAAGGTTGACCCGGAGTCCGTGTCAAGGTGACCAGGAATCAGACGGAGTCAAAAGTCCAGATTTTAACCAAGTTACGGGTTATATTAACACAGATTATGGCGTCATGTGAGATTTTGTCCCCGGTTTGTGTGTGTCCCCCCCCCCCTCCTCGGTACCGTAAATTAATCTGAAGAAATGTATAAACAATCGCCGCATTGGGGCGGGAACACAGAATCTCCTGCCACACCGGGTTAAACTGACTCAATGCATCAGACCCTCTTAGACCAGGAAAGGGTCAATTTGGACACCGGAGTTCATAGAGTATATTATACATTGGGAGAAATGTATCTCCGGATTGCAAAGAGTGATGTACGAGCTGGGTGATGCTGTTTTGTATCTCATTGTGGGAAAACACAAATTTCGTTGCAGCACATTTTACCCGGATCTTCCACCGTGGTGGAAAGATGCCTTCACGTCTCCCAATGGAATACTGTTGTTACTTTTATACTACTTTTCTACTTTCTTACAGTGGGTTGTATCTTACTAAAAGAAGAACAGAGAAAACACAGGCCTTATTTGTTGTATCTTACTAAAAGAACAACAAATAGAACACGTGTTTTGTGTAGGCCTAGTTTGTTGTATCTTACTATAAAAGAACAACAGAGAGAACACGTATAGGCCTAAATTGTTGAATATTTCATAGGTTGTTATGTGTATAATTTTGATGTGTTCGTGGTCGGGGATTTACCTTTCCAAAAACTAATCGTTTAATTCTGAACTGGTGTCTCTAATCGGGGCCAAACGCCATGTTATAAATTTCCCAAAGTTTCAAAGTCACTATTTAGGAACATTGCTTGGGGTAGGCCCAAGAGCACTTTTCATGTTTTTTTTTTCTTTTTTTTTTCACGAATCCTTGAAACTCGCATCTCTGTGACCACGCAGCAGGTGAAGCCGTTGTGCCTGGCGGTGCGAGGCAGCGATGGGGGGACAGGTAGGGTTCACCGGTGTGGCAGGCGGGTCTTGGTACGGTGCAGACCTTGACATTGATGAACCCATACTGCGAATCTCTTATTGTACTCCATCCAGCAGTGAATGAACTTTTTGAAGACACAATTTCTTTATGCCATGGTTAAGCCATAACGAAATATGACTCTGGGGAAACAGTCGATTACACTCACTGTCGATGTCATGCCTAGACTCATAGGGTTACACAAACACATTATTATCGTGTAATATAAAACATTACGAAAACCTATGGTTGAGATTATCAATATATAGGCAAACATATTTCCAGCTACATACTTCCTTGCAATTTTTACTGAGAGCAGTAGAAATCTTAAAGCCATTCACACAAAAAGGGGTCAGCCAAACATTGTTTTTCCCAGTCTCGGTTTCCGTATCATTACTATGGGCCTGCCAAACTTTTCTTTTACAATCTCAGTTTCCGTAGAGTACTAGTTAAAAACCGGTAGATAAAATTATTGCTAAACCAAACGAAGCTACGCGTTACGAGAATGGTCCATTGCTTCCATTGTCTTGCATTTCTACAAGTCAATTGAAAGGCTCGGTTTTGTTTGTTTGTTTGTTTGTTTGTTTGTTGGGGTGGCTTGGTGTTTGTTTGCTGGGGTGTTGGGGTGTTTATTTGTTTGTTTTGGTTTGTTGTTGACGTTGGTTTTTCTTGGCGGGGGGGGGGGTACATGAGTTTAAATTCTTGTCCTGGCCGAGCGGTCAATTTGTTTTCTGAATTCTATTAAATTAACTATTCACCCAATGATACCTCGGTACTTTCTGGACAAGTTGTTTTAGTACATTCATTCCGACCTCAAGTTGGACTATCATGTGCATCATCAACCCACTTCAGGGGAATTTCATCAAATTCCATGCGCTTTTTGAATTTGTAGCCGAGACAAGATCGGGTGAACTCAATATGAATAATTTTTGACAGACATTGCACTAATTTAGACGGACAGTGTTTGTGAGAATTGGTATTTGGTACTACTGTCACCTTACACTGCAAGAACTGGGGTGTTAAAATTGACACCATGGGTGTAAAATAACACTAATTTCTGCCAACACATTACATATTGGTGTTATTTTAACACCCTATGATTTTAACTTTGATTCTCCCTTGGGTGTCTATATGTGACAATACCACCATGGTGTCAATTTTAACATCCCAGTTTTTGCAGTGAAAAAATAAAGTTTCTGTTTGAGTTCAAGTTTCTTTCCCATCATTACCGAAGCTCAATAACTTGAAGCATTGGACACGGGACCATTAATCCCCTCACGCGATTCATGTACGGATGCCCTTGACAAAAAAATGTTATTGAAACGTTGATCGTGTTTCACTTTCACTTTGACAACATTTAAAGTTCAAACTTATTGAATCGATTGAATAGGGAAAACAAATTGTGAGTGGGCTAAAGGGTCATTTTGATTTATTGAATGTGACAGTATTCATACATTGACGATTGATTCATGTAGGGCCTATATATAGATTATTTTTTATCAGTAGGTAATCGATAGTTTGTTTTTACAATAACACAAAATAGGTTTATATACCTTGCTGGAAATTGTGCCACTTGCTAAGTATTATTTTCAAGGAATGAAATTTGCCGAGCACTGTCTGTTATTATTATTAGGTGGGATACCCTTATTAAGTGGTACCCGTGTCTTAGTCTTAGGAGCGTGTGCAAACAAGCACCTCAAGTCGGCACCATGATCGTCCTAGCACGGTGATGACCTAAACACCTGGGGCGATGTCAGCCTCGTCAATCAGGGCCCAATTTCATAGAGCTGTTAAGCACAACAATTTGCTTAGCATGAAATTTCTTCCTTGATAGAAACAGGATTACCAACCAAATTTTCCATGTGTTGCATATTGCTTGTTACTGGTATTCAGCTGTTGTTTGCTTATCCTGAAAATCACGTGGAAATTTGGTTGGTAATCCTGTTTTTTTTTTCAAGGAAGAAATTTCATGCTAAGCAAATTGTTGTGCTTAGCAGCTCTATGAAATTGGGCCATGGTCCGTTCCAAAGATAGGCTACCTGGGGGTAGGCCTTAGTGTAGAAACAATATACTGGCTGTGATCTTCTTGGAACACGCGTACTCTCGTATATCAGTCTTAATAATGACGAACATACGGAATTTGCAAAATGACCAACGCTTGAGCACGGTAACTCAATAGGCCAATTATAAATACAATTCCAATGAGTGAGTTATGTTGTGCGTGACTCGTGAAATTGATTTGAGAACATTATAAATTATTTACGATAGCACACTATTTTGTCCTGGTTCTGACCCGTTTTTGCGCGTCTCTCGTGTTTTTGTTTGTTTGGGGGTTTTTTCGTTCACTGAATGTCACGTAAAGAAGTTTGTGTCAAATCAGGGTGGTCAATGCCCCAGCCCAATGATGCAATTTTGTTTTTTGTTGACCAAGTGGAAGGAATAAACATCGACCCCCTTAATGCTAATACACCAGTGTTCACGGCGTTTGTGGACCACTGCATTGTGCGTGAGAAAGCTTTCAGAAAGTTCGACTTGGGTCAAGTCTAGCGCACGGTCCCATCGTCCGTCGTCGCCAGACTAGGTACCACGATGTACCAGCGACCAGGAAGGACACATAAATTATAAGCACAACCCGGAACTGGCATTTAAACTGTTCTCGCCTAATTTGCATCATCCGAGTTCGATGGTATTTTATTTCGCTGCTATAACAAAAACAGATTTATGGAATTGCTTGAGGTGTTGCAATAAAGGGAGAGGAAATGTTTTGGTTCCTCTTGGCGTAAAAAGAACAACAAATAACCCCGTAAAATATTTCCCGTCGCTTGTGTTTTCTTGAGATTCTATTTTTTGAGCATTTATTATATGAGAAGTTATACAAATTATTACACACATACGGCACACACATACCACCAATTTTAGGACCGTAAAAAGTAATAGTTATGAAATCGGCTTCCTTGTTCAAAAGTTCAAAATCGTTCTCTGTAATCTGCATACAATTCAGGATTTTGTGTTTTCACACATACTGAGCTTTGTAAATATTGTGTCTGTCAAACCATGGAGCTTTTTTATAGCTGCATGGTCAGACCTTGGTCGGACCTTTGGGGACCCTGAATCGCAAATCATACCATGTCTTTGCCGTGGATGATAACTGCCGTAGGCTTTATAATAATAATATTTATTTATTTATTTATTAGATAGTAGCCTTATCAGTGTTACCGCTGCTATCTCTTATGGCCCTGTAAACAGTCTCAGTACAAAGTAAAATAGTAAAAAGCAGCGCCAGTTTGGAAAAGCCATGAATCAAAAACAGGAAACTGTAAAAATATATAAACATTAATCATACTAAACAAATAAAACTATATACGTGAGCATGTACAAAGGGTTACACCATTATGCAATGCAGTTGAGCAAAATAGGCAAATTATGTAGTGAGTAAACCTTAATTGCATTTGTTTTAACTTGGACAAAAGAATAAACCAATAATCGTCACACCATGAATATATTAAAAGATGATTGCATTGGTGTAATTAATACAACAAATAATTTAAATCCACAGACCATTTCTACGAAATGCGAAAGGTTGGATCAAGACCAACTATGATCCCCCTTCCCACAAATCGGTTGTTTTGCTTTTAAGTGCTATATTTAGCGTTGCATTGCTTTGCTAATCGAGAATTAAACTAGTTTAAACTGCGTGTATGGTTTGCTGAAATAAAAGGGTGTTACGTTTGCGCACGCATTGGTTCCTACAGCTAATTATTCGCCAACGTATTTTATTATATTTTTAAAAGTCTCGTTTTAAAAAGATGGTAATTGTCAGCACTCTATTATTCCAAGCAACTAACCCCTCCATGTCTATAAACCACGCCCCTAACTGACACTCCCGGTCTAGTGTAGCCAGGCCTATTCACATATTATTATGGATTAGCCACAGGCCTAACATTTTTAACTACACTGAAGATGTCATAAAAATGTGCATTTTCACAAAAGTCACAGACTCGATTCGAGATATTTCATCATATTTAAATATGAATGCTTCAGTGCCATAGATAGGGGCCGTGGCGCCCGGGAAAATGTTAGAGGATAAACGTGCCCCCTAACCGCCCCCCCCCCCCACCACGACCAGCCACCCAGCCACCCACCCACACACACACATGTTTGTAACTGGTGTAAACCGAGGACACCCCCTTTGTTCTCCCATTGTCTGGACTTAGGGTTTTTTTAGCGACGTCCCCATTAGTTTTGTACACGAAAGCAAAGCGAGGACTGTCTCCAGTATGTCGTTTTCCCGGATCCCTTTTGTTAAAGTCCTCAGTTTGAATGCGTAGATATGTTCCCAGGCTACGCCAGTGACATAACAATGTTGTTACCCGTGCCCCCAGTCCAACCATTGGGTCCTAGCTCTATGGTCCAACCCAGCTGCTGTTATAACATGTATAATGCAGCTATCAACACTCATACCTCACGAAATATGACGTCACTCTTTCAGAGGCCAATGCCCCCAATGCATGCAATGAGAGAGCTGGTATCACATGGTGTCACCACATTCGGAGCCGCGGTGGTCAAACCCCATAAATAGGAGAGGAAGAACTGCTGGCAAGCAGCAGTGGTTGGAGAGCGAGTGGACTTCAGCACAGACTAGCGTTCTCCCTAGTGATAGCCAGTGATACTTATCCACAGTCACATATCAACTGGTTGGTCAGTTTGACTCTTGCTCTGAGGTGTTACATACAATCCAGATCAAATCTGACTTAGTAAAGTGCATCCCAATGCACCCACAGTTCCAGCTATTATTAACTCTATACGCGACCCATCCTCATCAAAGCAACCAGGGCAGTCGTGTGTGAACACATTCGAAACAAATTCTAGGGGACTTATTATAGTATTTCATAAAAGGTTACGAGTGTTTTGCCAGCTGGTGTTGGAAGGACCGGCCAGTGAAGAATGAGTTTGTGGAATGTGTTCGTGGCTGTGGGGATAGTTTCTTTCATATCTCTTGCTAGAGCTGTTCCGGCATTCGTAGCAGTTCCTCAAGCTCCAGTGGACGATGAAGAGGTTTTGGACGTGAGTACCAAGTAACTTTTGATTTGTTTTCGTCCGTTTTAGCATGGAGGTTAGACATTTGTTGTTGTTGTTGTTGTCAAGGTTTTTTTTTAGTTTGTGGATACTTTTAAGAAAGTGTACAAGGGCCTAATGGTATCAAGACAGGTGCCTATTGTCAAAAATAGACCCAGTAGAGAATCTTGTAATATGATGGTATTCCAAACAAGATAGCTCTAGCACTAGCAGTATAGTTGAGATGGTTGAGGTAAAGTTTCAAAAACGACAGGGCCTAAGCCTTACAGTAAGCCTACATGAATGCCAATCCATCTACACAACATGTACATAACGATGCGGCCGTTTGTATCTCTCTTTATTGAAATCTTGCAATGTGACAAAAATGAGGCTGAAATAAAAAATATTTTGCATCTTCCTTTTTTTTTTCTTTTTTTTTTTTGGGGGGGGGGGGGTAGGCCTATAGTAGAAGCTTCAGTTTATCTTATTCTAGTACCAATTTATTTCTGTGAGTTTTCTTTGCTCTGGTCGTATGCAGCTCTTACCTTATTTTAGTTGAATTCCCCTTTCTTGTTTTCTTGTATGAAAATTAAATGAATGTTAATTGAACTGAACTGAAGTAGATGTTGCAATTGTTTTTGAACGTTGTCGATGGCCTCCAGTATTGTACACGTTTGGTAATTACTCAAAATATATATGAGCATAAAAACTGACTTGGTAGTGAGCAACAGAGAGCTGTCGGTAGTATAACACATTGTGAGAAACGACTCGCTCTGAAGTAACGTAGTTTTTGAGAAAGAGGTAATTTCTCACCAAAATAATAAAATACTTCTTGCAAGAAGCCTTTTATTCCTATCTGAAAGCACACAAATATTTACAACGAGGGTGTTTTTTCTTTCATCATTTTCTTGCAACTTCGATGACCAATTGAGCCCAAATTTTCACAGGCTTGCATATGTTGGGATACACCAAGTGAGAACACTGGTCTTTGACAATTACCAAACGTGTTTAGTGCCTTTAAATTATAGCTATGGACGCTATTGAAACAGGGCTCGTCTTGTCTCATCTCACTATCGCCTGCTCCCCGGTCTGCAGTCCGCCGGGGAAGCAGCCAGGCTTCCGGCGCCCTGTCTGTCGAATTGAAGAATTGTTTACCCGTGGTGATAAATGATATACCCGGAAGTGTACACAACTTAGCAACATTAAGGTTTGACCTTTGATTGATGCACTACATTCGACATGAATACAATCGAGGTCAAAATGAGAGGGTATCAAACCACCCCCCCCCCTAAAACAAGAAAACGAGTTGTTAGGTGTTGACAGAATGTTAAATTCTCTAATGACCAGTGAGAATCACATTGAATCATATTAATCTAGCGAATCTTAAAGTTTGTTTTGTTCACGTTTAAAGGCATCGTACACGTTTGGGAATTACTCAAAATATATATTAGCATAAAAACTGACTTGGTAACAAGCAACAGAGAGCTGTTGATAGTAAAAAACATCGTAAGAAACGACTCCCTCTGAAGTAACGTAGTTTTTGAGAAAGAGGTAATTTCTCACTAAAATAATGAAACAAAAATTGCAAGAAGTTTTTATTCCTATCTGAATTTCTGAAAGCACACACATTTGTACAACAAGGGTGTTTTTTCTTTCATCATTTTCTTGCAACTTCGATGACCAATTGAGCCCAAATTTTCACAGGCTTTTATTTTATGCATAAAAATGTTGGGATAGACCAAGAGAGAACACTGGTCTTTGACAATTACCAAACGTGTACGATACCTTTAAAATGACTGTCCATTTATTCCTACAATATATATCGAACAATTTTGCAGATTAAAAATTATATAATTTACCTTAACCGAATACCTTTAAATTCTATTTTACGTATTATAGTTTTGTTTGTCATTTTCATCTTCTTGGTGGGTGGGGCGGGGGGGGGGGCGTGCAGAACGATGTCACCAACTGTAGGGTGTTATTTCTCTTGAGGTAGAAACTGGGCCGCGAGAATTTCTAACAGTATGTTTAAAAAACAAACCTCGAAATTGCGGTTTTACATTTGGTTTGATGGATTGCAAAACAAGTTGTTTGTCGAAGGAGACGAGGCACCTTGTTCAAACACTGAAAGGTAATTTAAAAAACCAAGCAAAATGCCGTGTGAACCCGCAACTATTGTTACCGACCTAACCCCAATTAACCCGTACCAGACTGCACCCCAACTGTTAAGTTTTAGAAGATAGGGCATGCTGGAATTTGTGTTTACACTGAGCTGTTCTAGAATTTCAGTTGGTAGAATTTTTGTTGGTAGAAGTGTTTCTGTCAGAGGCATCATTCCAAGAAAAGATATTAACAAAACCTTTACAAACATAGAATAGCCGTCTAGACAAAGTGCATAGACTACACTTTAAAAACTCCCAGAGGGCCTGACCCATTTCGGGGTCAGGCTGACCCGAAAGGTGGTTAAAAATAGGATTTTAACTCGGATTTTGCTCGTCATTTGACACATTTCTGGGTCATTTTGAAACAGATTCCGGGTCTTTGAACCACTGGGCCTGTTTTCACGGCGGCTCATCGCTCAAAAAATTCCTTAGGTTTACGGTCATCCCTCTACTCTAAACAAACAATTGCTCCGCACAAAAGTGCTAGGTACGTGAGTGAAGAATGCTCACTACATTGACGACATCCAAGCGTAAAATTCCTCGCTACCCTGTGAAACACTGCAGGGCGTATGAATCTTGGCTGGGGATGGGACACATCATTTCCGTGGAAACACATTCTTACGGTGGAAACCAAACAAAACTAAAACTATGAGACAGACGGAATATGTTAGAGGTCGCCACGCATCCCTATGAGATTCTGTCTCCTAGACTACCCAGGCAAATCAGTCCGGGAGGGGACAGAATCTCTTGCCACCACACAAGCATCTCCTACCGGTACACTGGTGACGCGTTGTCCGCCCTCTCTTGTCCGTTCATTTTCCTTTATCGTTAACTCAGAGCGCATTTGTTTTCCCCATAGTGTACGGTTTTGTTCCCTTTAACCATAATCTATTAATTAGCTCCGTTCATTTCAAGTTGAGGTTTAAACATTGTCTTTTCCTCGTGATTTATTCAATTTTATTGGTTTGTCTTGATGTAGCGGGAAGCAAGAGCGGTTGGCTCTGGTGGGGGACGTTACGGCGGGTCAGGGAGCTATGATTACGGCACCTATGGTGATGACGAAGACTACAACCCAGGAGTTAGGGTAAAGCCTTATCTTAAACTTGAAATAAAAACTCTTCAACTCGAGGGATCTGCCTTTGACTCAGATTCTGCGTCAGTTTGAGACAAATTCCGGGTCACATTGACACAGATTCCGGGTCATACTGACCCGAAATTGGGCGGGCCCTATAAGCCAGTTTGAGATATGGTGGACACAATGCATTATTTTGGTTTGGGTAAATCTGTCTGTGTACAGACCAAACGGTATACTATGGTGTTCACCATATCTCAAAGAGGAGGACGCGGAATCAGAGTCAATTCTGACGAGACATTTCAGAGTGTATGCAGGCTTAGAGGCCACGGAGGCCATGGCATCTGTTGCCCTGGTCTTGGCCTTGGTGCTCCCTCAAAAGTTTCCCATTCCAATGGAAGTCCCCTTTGAAAAAAATGAAAAATGGCCTGGCCTCTCAAAGATGAAATTCTAGGCCTGGTATGTGCTACAGGGTCGAAACGTCAGAACACCACTTTTTAAAAAGTTGTATTTTCGGGATGAACTAAAAAAAGAAGAAAAAAATAATGAATGCACATTGAGCCCGTCTTAGTGCTTCCTAGTCCGTATCAGACTTGGCGGCTACAGTGGCTACGACTGTTGTTATCAGGGTGTTGCTATAAGGACGTACTGTACTTCAACGCAATGATGACGCAAAAATCTAGCCGTAGCCGTAGCTGTAGCCGCCAATTCGGACACGGCCTAAAACTCCCACCTAACTTGAGCCTTTCTCCTTTGCAGCCAACACGCGTCCGGGTACCCGAGATTCACCACTTCCACGTCGAAGCCACCATCACGGCCCGCTTTGCCAATACATTAGTGAATAGCAAGCTGGTCAATACGGAGGAGTATGCACAGGAGGCCAAATTCTCCATCGTTCTACCCGATCAGGCCTTCATCAGCAAATTTGTAATGTGAGAATCTATCATGATTTATTTGTTGAAATTATGTGCATTTATTTGTTGACGATGACTATAGAGCAAGCTAGTCGAAACGTTGAGAGCAATTAAGAACTCACTTCACGGCAGTGAAGTTAATAACGAGAAGTCCCCCCGATCCACTAAGCGAAAGTATAGTCCCGACCGATTTCCTAGTATACCTCCCGCCCAGGTAGTAGTTAAGAAGCAGGACAGTTCTTCTCAGAACTTGGTAGTCTCCCGAATTCCGAAAAGTCTACTCTGCGGCAGTAAAATAGTCTCCTTAATTCCGAAATCTACTCCGCGGCAGTAGAATAGCAAAGAACAAAAATCTTCAAAGCAAAGTAGATATAGTAGATATTTCTAAGGAACTTGTCTGACTGTAACTGTACTTTTATGTATAGGGCTATAATCACTCTGTTATGGGTTCCATTTTTGTTTTCCTTTTCGATTTTTCGTCTGTCATGCTTCTTTATAAGTACAATAAGATTTCATTGTATAAGTTAATAAACCACAAGGCAAACACGCAGGGTAAAATTTTAGATATTTTGGTTTAAACAAAGAAAAATGTACTAGAGCGGGACTTTAACCTGCGACCTCCGTCTAACTGGCACACCCTACCAATATTGACAAAATAGGGAGACCGCCAACATAGGGCTAGATGGCTCAGTTGGTAGAGCGCCGGCACGTCAATCCAGAGGTCGCAGGTTCAAGTCCCGCTGTAGTCAATTTGTCTTTGTTCAATCCAAAATTAAGCTTTTATTGTTATAAGATCTTCTTGTTTTGTCACATGATGGTGCGTGAGGAGAATACAAAACATTTGCATTTATTGAAGTCTTGGTGGTTGGATGTTGATGCACCATATCAGAAAAACATATACAGTCGACTCTTGTTACAACAAGATCGCTGGGCTGGCCAAATTGCCTCTTTTTAACAGGAACGCCGTTATAAAAGGCCAGCAAAACAAAGAAACACAACGCAGTAATGAGATTCGTACGGAGTTCCGGAAGATGACGACATCCTGGGATGATTTATCTCGGGGAGTCGACATCGTAAAGGTAAAGATGTCGTCTTCCCGATATATTTAATCTGAGAATGTCGACATTATGAAAGTAAGATGTCGATATCTCGGGTTGTCGACATCATACTACCAAGATAATTCATCTCAGGATGTCGTCATCTTACATTTTATGATGTCATCATCATGCAGTAAATTATCTCAGGATCTCAACAAGTTGGATGGCACTTCCAGAGCTCCGTATAGATTCTGAAGAATGTACTCTTTAAGCAAAACTTCTTTGACTCTAGTCCTAAACCTAAATGAGACAATGTTATCATTTTAGCCGTATAAGGTCTTGATATCCTAAAATTGGTTCCTGACAGGGTGATCGACAATGTTCCATATGAGGCTGAAGTGAAGGAGAAAGAGCAAGCGCAGAAAGAATATAACGCTGCAAAAGAACGAGGAGACACTGCTGGACAAGTCAAACAACAGTAAGTAGTAGCTTGAGATTAATTTAATATACGGGGGCCAGTTTTATAAACATGTTGCATAAGGAGCCATTTGGTACTCGATGTGTGGCATGGTGCACCCCCTCCCCATCATGTCTTTATTGTGTTGTGGAAATCTTGGGAATTCTTTAGAGGATTTTAGGGGGTACCTTCTGAGCGATCCTCACCGCCATGCAATCATCTCTTTAATGAGTTTTGTTGTCCAGAGACGAACCTGCGGTTGGTAATTCCTACAACTAAAGCTTCAAGAGGGACGTTAAGGTCGAAATTCAGTTTTGTGATGTAGGCCTAACCAAAGAGAGTCCTTATGAAAGTGGAAAGTCTCTAAGCTCACGTTAGAATGGTTTGAAGTGTCATTTTATTTGATACTATTTCAGAGCGAAAGTGAGTGGATCTATACATTCCACACATTTTCGTTGGTCAAAATGTCAAATTCAACGCCGTTTTGATTGAATATCATATGGAAATTCAGGAATGAGCTAAAACAAACTCCTATATTGAAAAGGTGACGTCATAGGATGTTTTGGGATGTTGACAATTTTTGCAATCGAAAGGTATAAAAAACAATGGTATTTTTCAATTTTTTAACGTAAGGTTAGAAACCTGTAAATGTCTTACCACTTCATAAAGACTCTATCTATTGAAAAATGTGTGCATAAAAAACAGAATTTGACCATAGAACCCATTTTTATTTTTACGGAGGTGACTCAAAAGGTGAAAGTCATACGTTTTTGATAGCTTAATACTGTTTGTCTCATGACACACTGAATAAATTACTCTCTGGACAGGGCCAATTTCACAGAGCTGCTAAGCAGACAACTTTGCCTAACAATAATTTTATGTTAAACAAAACTTATACCAGTCATAGAGTGTGCATGTGACATGATACATTGGCTGGTATAACCTTATTCTGGTAAGCATAATTTTTTGCTGTGCTTAGCTATTTTTTGTGCCTAATAAGCAGCTCTATGAAATTGGACCCTGATTGCATTATTTTTCTTCGTTGATGGCAGTGTCACCAAGCCTAACACGTTCAGTGTTGCTGTAAATGTGGCTGCATACTCTGCGGTAACCTTCGACCTCAGCTACCAGGAGTTGCTCCGAAGACGTCACGGTACAATAGAGTACAGAATCAACATCGACCCTGGACAGGTAAGCAGTCAAGGCATGAGAGTGGTGGCGAGTGTAAGGACTTGAAATATTCCATTATGCACAAACGCCATCTTAAAATATACCGCAATGCATCTTGGGAAAACGAGTACAGTTAAAAAATAAATCAAACTGCCAATATGGATGCCATGATGTAGTTCATAGGTAACTGTGACTATAGGATTTATAGTTGTGTACCACATTACTTCAAAATCAGTGCGCCAAGATGGTTGTCGGTGTTGCTTGGACTCGAATTTCACCAGAATCATTTGCGCACCGATCATGCGCATTAGGACATGCATTTCGGCTATTCGATCAGTGTTTCTCCCCCTGTAAATTATCCTGCACTGCTAAGAGCCGGTGTGGCAGGAGATTCTGTGCCCCCCCCCAATATAACGGCGAATTGTGCAGAAGTTTCGTCTGATAGCGCCCTCTGTTGACCCACTATCGGGGTCAAAATCTCCTACGACACTTGTCGTTGTATGCAGTAAATCTCAAACGTTTCAAATTGTAGAAAGGTATTTTTCAGTTAAATACGTAAGCGTGAACAACTTGACAGTAATACTTCCATTATTTTGGTCTAAATAACGGGGCATAAAAGTTACACCAATAAAAACCAGCATTGACAGAAACCAAACACTGACCCCCACTTTCTTAATTTGAAAGTTGTTTGGGAATAAACGTTGATCTCAGCTGATGGTTATTTGTGTATCTTGTATTTTTGAAACTCCCTTCAGGTTATCCCAAGCATGAAGGTAGATATTCGGATTACGGAACCGCAGGGTTTACAGGAACTAGATGCCATGTGGATGTCAACAGGACCAGGGAGCACTTCCATCAACGAGGCCACCTCCTCTCTGCAGAGTGTTGTTTTTCTTGACAAAATCTCACAGTCAAGGGCCCACATCAAATTCCATCCGTCAAAAGATCAACAAAAGATGGAACGCACTGCTGGAATCGCTGGTAACCTAGTCGTGCATTACGACGTTCTCCACGATCTGAGCGCTGGGAACCTGCAGGTAAGATGATTAACTTTCCGTGTAGAAATATAACAGAGAATGCGCAACTGCATTGAGGCAAATCATGCCCGCTGCCATTTTAGCCAGTGGCAAATTGTAGCCTTCCCCCATTGATCGATCTAGTTAACTTTGTCATATGTATTGATTCTCCTAGTCTTCAGCTGACATAGAGGGCGTGCACAGCTACGAGAGAACTGAGCTTGGGATTCTCCTGGTTCTATTCGGTTTTAAATAGGGGTGGGTGCACCCCCTTATTCTCCCTCCAAATAAAAACACCCCTACAGCAGTAAAATTTCCCAAACGTCCGAGCATCAATCTTGAAAAATGTCCCTACACCTCTCGGCAAATATAACCATTTTTTCTTAGCCAATGTCATCCAAAATACCTCAAGTCAACAACTCCTCAGATCACAATTATTGGGCAAATTGTTTGCACTTTTCCCCTTTTTGGGGATCTCAAATTCTAATATCTCTCTATTTAGTGGGGTGCACCCATTGCCCTACTGCATCAAAATCGCAGAGCAGCCATCGTTGGTTTATATCATCCGATCAATGCTAAAGAATGCTTCGCAGCGTCCTTTCAAAAATAACTGTCCCCCTGCCCATTGTCCTAACGAAACATGGTCCTGTCGAGGCAGTAAATGTTGGTGTCTACTAATTAGGGGCCCCTGTTGTTAAAAAGTGTTTTTTTTTAGAATTTTCAGAATGTGGGGTGGTCAAATTTACGTGTCATTTTGGGGTTTATTGTGAAAAAGATTTCAAATGACAAGAATCTATTTTTGTGTTATAATTTAAAACAAAATAGTGAATACAATTTGTTCGTGCATTGTCGTAGAATATAATTACTAGTGGAAGTCTGGCATTTTGCACATTTGAAAGGCACTGAACACGTTTGGAAATTGTCAAAGACAGTATTCTCACTTGGTGTATCCCAACATATGCATAAAATAACAAGCCTGTGGGCTCAATTGGTCATCGAAGTTGCAAGAAAATGATGAAAGAAAAAACACCCTTTGATTGTATGTTTAATGAATACTACGAGGTAGCAATGAATTTAGTGTTCCAAAAAATGATAGACAAGCTAAATTTCCACCAACCCATTAAAAAAAAAACATGTCTTCATAATGGATGAAGTAGATAAGTAATATTAAGTTGAAATACGTCGGTCGTGCATTATCTGAAACCAACTACCATCGTTTAACACCAACCACAATTAGGGCCTACATACTTATATTTACATATATTAAGAAATAAAACCTGAAAATGTCTCCTATATTCCAAAAACCAACGTATAATAAAACAATAGGCCTTATAACTTTAAGTCACAGTTTAACATTACTTACACTGAAAGCAGCCACCTTTTTATGTTGTGCAGTTTTTGCCAATAATTTGTTTAAAGTGTGCATTATTTTTTAGATCTCATTGGGGAGGAGGGGGCACACTAATTTAGCCATAATCGGAGTAGTAGGCCTACATGGACGTCGATATAATGAGCATTTATTAGTATTTGTCCCGAGAGAAATTCATTTCCAAATCCACAAACACTTCAAGTGTTACACCCTTTTCGTAGCATCCCAATCACTGTGTCCACAATTTGACTTCACGTTGTATTGGAGCGTTCGGATCCTTCTGGTGTGCTGTATAGTCGAGAAATACAGATCGCTTTAGATTGAACTGGGTGGAATCCAGTCCGTCGGGTAGATCACCAGTATGGATGCGAATTGATGTGTAGTACTTGGGACTCAAATCACTGTGAATAAAACAAAACAAAACAACAACTTCTAATTATACAACTTCTCGTATATATAGGCCCTGGAAATAGACTGCGCAAGTTTCGAGCGTGGTCGATCGTTTCACCTAAGAGTGCACACATTTTTTCTTCTTGCTAGGCTTAAAGGTATCGTACACGTTTGGTAATGACTCAAAACAAATATTAGCATAAAACTTACTTTGTAACAGCAACGGAGAGCTGTTGATAGTATAAAACATTGTAGGAAACGACTCCCTCTGAAGTAACGTAGTTTTTGAGAAAGAGGTAATTTCTCACTAAAATAATAAAAACTTCTTGCAAGAAGTTTTTATTGCTATCTGAAAGCACACAAATTTGTACAACAAGGGTGTCTTTTCTTTTATCATTTTCTTGCAACTTCGATGACCAATTGAGCCCAAATTTTCACAGGCTTGTTATTTTATGCATATGTTGGGATACACCAAGTGAGAACACTGGTCTTTGACAATTTCCAAACGTGTTCAGTGCCTTTAAGTGGGAACCCAATTAATCCTAAAATTGTCCGGTATAAGCGTGAGACCTCTCATTGTCTAATGAAAGATTTGTGGGCCGTTTCATTTCACCATAACCGTTTTTGTTTTAGTGAAGCTGTACATTTCACTTAATACGCGATGCGTCAGTTACAATAGCTAGTTTACGGTGGCTTTGAAGGGCCATCCATCCTTGATTGAAATATTATTCTCACATTTTTTTATTCAAAAATATGTTTGTAAATTTTCCTTGGGGTTGTCGCACTAAATTGAAAGGCAAGCTCGCTATAGCAAGCTCGCTATAGCAAGCTCGCAGAAATTTATAGCACGGTTTATGAAACTTTGATAAAATAAGCTTTCCATCCATGTAACTTTTTTATTTGATCGTTTGATTGGAAAGGGAGGCACTTTTTGTGTCAAATTACAAAACCCATTTTGCGTGACCTTCATAGTCTGGACTACGACCCGTATACGGGTCAATAAGAAGCAGAATTCGTTGCTTGCAAAAGCTTTTCGCTGTTTTAAGTTGTCATTCTTCTTGCCTGAACAATTTAAACAAACACCCCCTGTTAACACCCAAAGTCTATATGATTTGTGGTCTTTTCAAGGGTTTTTTTCCCGAATCACTGTGGGTGGATCACTGCATTCAGTTGTTAGATGTGGTTTCAGCAATTCTACATTATGTTGAGCAAATTGCCAATTAATAATTGTCCATAACATGACTTCAACAATTTCACACAAAATGTTGCTAAAAGGGTCATGTCTCTCTTTGTAAAATGATGTACACAAAGATCATGACGAATCATGTAATGTTTGTGGTTCGTTAGTCGTGACTAAAAAGTAATAATAACTGGATTTACAAAGTGCCAAATAACCAAAGGATGCAAGGCGTTTAACGGAGACATACAAAAGTAATGGGGACAACCAGCTACGAGTGAAATCGTGTTTTGTGGTTGTTCTATACTATTTATAACCTACCGGTATTTTTTATTTGTGTCACTCCAAAATATTATCATTTGATGTATCATATTCTTTGTAGGCTTTATGTATATATATAAAACTAGTAGGGGAGATGGCCTTTTATAGCTTTCGATCCAAACCATTTTTTTAGGGTGCTTAAGGGAAGGCACAATTTTTCCTGCGGGGCACTTCTGGCCAAGTAAAAAATGCAGTTTGCGGTTGCAAGTTTCTTACACGAGCCATTTCAGCGCTCTTTGTGCCGTTTACTATTCACTTTTTACAAGATAATCAACAAATCCCAAAGTCCAGCTTCCGTGCCGAGCCAACGCCCGTGTAATATTTCCATTTAACACGACCAACAGAATTAGCGGTGGTCAGTGACTGTGTGTTTAACTCACTTGACAGCCTCTCTCAAATGTAGTTCACCCTCCTTCCATCTAGTGCCTGCCTCCTCGTTACGGACGACAACTAGATTATAGTGGTTGTTGTCGTCCACTGACCAGTTAGCCGTTCCGTAGAGTAGCACATCGGGCTGATCACACATCAGCACCATCAGGTTCTCCACTAACCTGTCAATACGGCAACCGAGCTCCGCTGCCCGCTCAGTGTTTCTACGGCCGAGAAATCCCACAAAGCTAAGCCGCTTAGATGGTAGTTTGGTCCCATCAAGCTCGTGGCCAGCAAGGCATTCTGTGGGTGCCATCAATGACTTAGCGGTGACAGAGTGCCCGTGGGGGAACTGAGTCAAACAGTACCGCCCGTCCTCCAGCTTTCTCTCCCAACCTACGCCATTGTTGTAACTTTCCACGAACTCACTATTAAGTTTCCCATTCAAATAATCCACACATTCTTGTCGAAAGAAGCCAAGCATTTCCCCCAGATGGGCAGCGTCCTCCGAGTATGGTTCAACACTTGGAAAAAACTCCATGCCTCTAACACGTACATGTACATGTACACATATCAGAGTGTTTTAGCATGCAGTTTACTCAAGGCCGTTTGAGCTTGAAACCTTGAATACAGTCATGCGCATTGATTGAGCCATTTGGTGCTCGCCGCGTGACAAGGTTCATAGGGGTCGATCCCCTCTATTGCGTCTTCATTTTGTGGCTTGGAATCGATCTCATACAAACCAAAAATTGAAGCGGGAAAAAATCTTCGTTCGAACGAAAAAAACCTTCGTCCGAACGATGATTAAGTCTTTGTTCGACCGAAAATATTAACAAACCTGCTGCGCCGCTATACTAGACACAGACGCCACTGGTGACGAGACGCTGCAGGCTGCTAGCTTGCATATAGACGATGTGACCTGTGACATCACATGTTTACAAAAGAGCCACAGAGCCTGGATTTCCTGCAGGCACGATTTGTACACAGCCCAATGGAGGAAAACATAACATCTTATATTTTATGGAGATTGCACTGTCTTTTTCTTAGTCAACCTTTGATATGATGAAAGGGGGCACATCTCAAAACTTGTCCAGCTTTTACTTTCATAACTCTTGGATATATGTGGAAATTATGACACAAAATGTTACCTTTCCCATATGACAGTGCAGTATCTTGCCTGCCAGAAAATCCAAAGAACGTACAAGGTTATCGTAAACAAAGGTCACATGGTCTATAGCGCTGCTTAACGGTAAGCATATTTGTCGTGCACACTATGCAGAACAATTTGCTTAGAGCGTAAGTGTATTTCACAGGTAAGGAAGAAAATTAGGCGGCCAGCTCTGTGCGTTTGCCATGGATTTGCATTGTGAAATAATTCATTCTCAAGCATATGCATACTCTTTAATTCATACTCTTTAATTACATACTTAATTTAATACATGCTCTTTAATTCCTTTCGTGGACAGGTTTTACGTGCTGTATCTACCAGTAACTAATGCGTATTTGAAATGTCTTTTTTGTTCATCTGTTTAATGTATTATTTCCTTGTTTATTTTATTTTATTTTATTATTTTATTTTATAGTTTTATTTCTTAATAATATTTTCATTTATTGTCAATATTTTTTATTTCTTATTTTATAAATTAATGTATGTTTTTAAAATATATATGTAAAAAATTTCTTTATTTTTTTTCTTAGTCATATCTGTGCATGCTTTATTTGTTGTTTTTTCCCTTGTGTATTATTTTAATTTGTAATAGTTGCTTTTTTGTAAGTTTTGTATTTCCGAAGATTGTTTTTATTTTATTGGTTAATTACAAACATACATATATATACATAAAGGCTATATGAATTTGTTGTATAGTACCCTTTCCTGTAATTGGCGGCTCGTCCGCTGTTGGTTTGGTCAAGTAAAATATAAAATATAAAATTGTCATGATTCACGAAACTTGCATTTAAGATAGCTCGTGTAGGCCTACTGCGCAACGCAGATTTATGGGTCAATAAAATGGTTTATTGAAGCTGAATATTTTCTTAATGATGATTGATTAAATTAGAATTATAATTGCAATTTTACAGGCCAGAAAACCATATCCAGTGGAAAAGACTTGTTCATAGCATGTAGGCCCTACTATGAGAGCTCAGAATACGCAGTGGTGTACAACAAAATGGGCTTATGGAAGGGCCCTTGGGGAGTCTTTTAATCGATCAATGGACCCCACACAGTTTTTCTTCGTTCAACTTTGACCCCACAGAGGAATTATTTAACAGAAAAGAGAGGAATTCGTTTATAGAAAAGGAAATAATAGAACAACAATAGCAGGACTAGACTGGCGCAAACCTGATCCGCAAGCTTGTGTGTTGCACACAGCGCATCGTTATTTGAGCACTTCTCATGCGCTATCCGATAATTCCATTGTTAGCTGTGGGACAAAAATGTGAGTCGTTTTGCAGTAAAGTCAATGCTGCACCATTTACATGGGTTTACTCTAAAACCCACAGTTCGTGTTTACCAGTGAGACGAACCTTGCAGGCCAAAGTTCAAGTTCCCATGGCTACGTCTCCAATTGAATCTCACGCTGTAACACGCAATTATTTGTTTTACTAATATCAACAAAATGTAATGTAAAAAAACTGCCCCTTCATTGGACTTTCAACTATCTGTTGAGCTAGCCACCTCAAACAAATTAATAAAGAAATTTTGAATAATTCTTGTGCATTCTTTGCAAGAAATGAAAGACTGCTTATGGCGTATGGACCATATGCATTGACGTCATCCAGCCGCCATCTTAGAGGTAAAACGATGACGAAACAATCGAAACGCGCAAATTTGTACGCGCAGCGCACAGGATTGGCCAATGAACAACCTCCTTTTGACCTCTAGGCGAGGGCGCCCTACTCAAATGACGTCATGTGCATAAGGTCTATTCCTAAATGGAATAGTAACAAAAACATGCGTGTATAAAGAGCCTCGGAATTACTCTATAGAGTACGGTACTCTAATCTACAACATGATGCAAGCATCACCACATGATGAGAATCTCGGACTCTCACTCTTGTGGAGGAAAGACGCGGACAAGCTCGTTTAACAATTCTCTATTTCAAGCCATCAGTGAATAAACTGCCATACCAATCCTGGGACTGATTCATGCAACTCGATATACAAGATATGACAGTTGCAAACAAAGTTTCTTCCCAAGAACTCTACATGACTGGAATGTGCTCCCTCGCCTCAGAACCACAAGATTTTTTACAATGCACATCATTATGTGGCACGTCCCGCCCCCAATTGATATCCGTGTGTCCCCCCCCCCACCCCATGCCCCCATTTGAAATCTGGACTTGTTATAGATCTAAAATTACCCGAATGCAAAGTTACATTTTATAAGCTTTTATGCAGTAAGGTCTGTGTTTTTAAATCTTTATTTGTTTCTATTTACTTGCAGGCAATGTACATGTTTTTACTCCCACGGCAGATGTATCTTTAAAAGTAGTAAATGCAAAAGAACAATGATCAGAATTTACATGGAAATGCGTGTTTCTCTATACAGACCGACTCTAACTTACTTGATAACCTGTTGATGGAGGGCGCCATCTCTCCATTTAATTCCTGCGCTTTCGTGACGAAGTACCACTAGATTAAAATAGTCGTCTCTAGTCTTCACCTCTGCATACCCGAGTAGCAAAATATCCGGATGGTCACACAACAAGGCGCTCAAACTGCCCTGGACTTGGTTCATGTGCTTAATCATATCTGATGTCACGTTCAAAACTCGGTGGCCAAAAAATCCCACAAAACTCAGCACCCTGGCACCGTCACTGCCAAGCGGGTCCTGTGACAGTACCTCAGACACCACTGCGTGACCTTGCGGAAACTGAGTCACACAGTGCCGACCGTCTTCCTCCAGAATTCTGTCCCAGCCCACAGCATTGTCGTACGCATCGAACGGTAGTGTCCCGTCCAAAAAGCTCAACGTTTCCGTTTTGAAGAGTTTCAACATTTCTGCCATGTAGGCTTCGTCTTCAGAGTACGGTGTTTCATTTGGGGAAAACATGACTGTTGATCCACGTCTATGTTCTCTCTACTTAAAGCCTAGTAAATGAATTACTAAACGGTGATGATGAACTCAAACGAATCGCGCAGAGCTATATGGGACAACCTATAAAGGCCAGAGATGCACTTTGAGCCCTCTCTTTGAAAGTTCTTTGGTAAACTTGCACAGTGCTTCATTCGGGAAAAATGTGACTTTTGATCTGGCACGTCAGTTTATGTTCCCTCTGTTCATGAGTAACCTTTGAACTCGCGGCGTAGAAGTGCGTGCATGTGGGTAGAAACAAGTTGCCAGGCGATATTGGTCACGAACTCCTCCATTTTAGTAGAGAGTTGTTAAAAGAAATTAAAAATGTTCACCTTGGTGATACTAAGTTTGATTTACATGATAAATTATGCTTTTGAAGCTACGTGGTGAGCGGCAGGAAGAAGCCAGTGTTGTACAACAAGTCAATTTATTTTGAAAACAGCCACAGCCCGCAGCCGCTAATTTAGACCCGGCCTGAGCATGAAACCCCAGCTGATCACTACCAACACCGGATCAAGTTTTAGGATTTAGTTAAAACATTATTTTCATTGAGCTCTGGAAGTGACCTTCAAACTTGTTGAGATCCTGAGATTGAAAGTAGAAGGTCGTCTACCAGATATTATTTTATCTCGGGATGACGACATCCTGAAAGCAGGATGTCGTCTTCCTAAGATAATTTGTCTTGGGTTCTCGACATGTTCAGGATGTTATCATACAAAGATGAAATTGTTCATGTCGACATTGTTCATCGGTGTCGACTAACCCGAGATAATTAATCTTGAGATGTCGACATCCTACTCTTTTGATGTCAACATCCTAAGATAAAATATATCGGTAAGACGACATCTTACTTCAGGATGTCGTCATTCCGAGATAAATCAAGATGTTGTAACCTATACCTTTATGATGTCATCATCCCGCAGTAAAATATCTCAGTATCTCAAATTGTCTGATGGCACTTCCCGAGCTCCGTACATTTTGTATACTATAGGGCAAAACATAAAGTTACCAAAACAACTGATGAATTATTTATTTTCATGTCCTCTTATTCTCCTTACCCAGGTTATGAACGGGTATTTTGTGCACTATTTTTCTCCCGAGGGACTTAACCCTGCTCATAAAAACGTTGTGTTCGTGATTGACGTGAGTGGTTCCATGTCCGGCTCCAAGATTCAGCAGACGAAAGAAGCAATGAAGACAATCCTTGCTGACATCAGAGATGGAGACAGGTTAGTCAAGTATAAACTCACACCAGTTTACTTTATGGGGTGGTGGAAAGTTGGTTTCGTCTTCATAAAGGTATTATATAGGATTGGTTAGGATAAAACATTGTTGATTAATTTTAATCTGAAAGCTTACTGATTATACGAGGTTCATACTTGAACCATTTTTGTTTCTGTGAAATATTTCCATCTGAAATGAAGTCATAATTAAGAAAACTGTATCTAAAAACCTTTACATAATAAACAAATAAAAAACGCGACGGCTGATTTCGGTTGTTAACTGAATTTGAGGACAGTGTGTTTACATGCTGAAAGTTGTGCATAGTGTTCACTATTTTCTCCTGACTCACACCTTTGTCAGCTCTAACCATTAAATAACCATTAAATAGAAAATTAATAAAAATCAGGTAATAAAAGTCATATGTGAAAGTTTCAGCTGAATATAGAGTCCACTTGCTGAGAAAACAGCAACAAACCGTCACGTTTTTTCACAAGAATTCAAATCCATCCATGTTTAGCGAGAGGAACGGGTACCAACCGCATCTATGCCGGTGTGGCAGGAGATTCGGTCCCTCGGAGATTCTGTCCCCCCATACGGCGAACTGTGTACAAACTACTTTTGATAGCGCCCTCTTTTGAGTCATCCTCCTTCAGCCCACGTTAATTTCCCGTATGGGGACAGAATCTCCGGGGGGGGGGCAGATTTCCCGGGGACACCGGCACCATTCGCGAGAACGGACACCAACCCGCAGAAATCTGAGAAACGATTTATGCATGAACCGTTTGTCTGATTCAAATGTTTTTACCATACCGGTATTACTTCAAAGGGAATCTCTTCTCAAAATAGTTTATTACAGCTGCGATGCTTCTCATCAAGTATAGTTTTTTTCGTTGTCATTAATTCGTGGAGTTATTTACCAATCTATGACCCTATACTTTTAAAAACTACTGGTTAATTCTGTACATTCTAGTCTACAGGTTTCATTTCATTTCATTTCATTTATTAATTCTGGTTGTGAAGCCAAGGACTCTCAGAAAAGAGAACTTAATCACTATACTAGCCAAGAAACCCATGGAGAGAATACAAAGAAGGAACATTCAATTTTAAGTGTGGGAGGAAAGCCCCAGAGAAATACTCCAAGGAAAACCCACGCAGTCAGATAGGGACTGAAAACTCAATCCACATAGTCCCCCGGTGGGATTCGAACCGGGGTCCTAGAGGTGGTGGAAGGCGAGGGTTACCACAACACCAACCCAACCACCCTTTTGACGTTATAACCCGACCTTCTGCAAACCTTTCTTCTTTATTACAGGCTGAACATTGTCACGTTCACAGATGACATTCGGGTCTGGCAGGCGGGGAAGATGGTAGACTGTACACCGGAGAACGTTGACGATGCCCTGGAGTTTGTGGATGGATTGAGGGCACTCTATGGTAAGGGTTACACCCCTGTGTTCCGACACCCCTATGTTCCGACACCCCCATATTCCGACACCCCATATTTTCCTAGCCCTAAACCATAACCCTATAACCCTAGCGAATAAATCAAATTGGGTTTTCGGAACATAAGGGTGTCTGAACATAGGGGTGTCTGAATATAGAGCAGTCACCATGGTAAGACACTCAGTTAAAAAAACAAATCTGAACCCCATGCTAATTGTGAAGTGAACTAATCACTTGTTATTTGTATTTATTAAAAAAAGATACAAGATACAACTGTTCTCAAGCTCATTGTGTCGTACAAAAACAGTACAGTGGACATTAAAAAGTGCCAAAATCGCACATAGTCATGCTCTATAAGGCGCTGAAGCTAAAACAAACACATGCCATTTCACTATACTAGGCTAAACAGGCGTTGAACCTATGTCAGAAATGATATGCGTTGCCTTCCTCGTCTCCCTTTTCCTGTTCCCCAATTAATGCTCCAGTAAAAACCATTAACAGTAAAAGATACCTTTCAGATTTTGAAATAGGTTCTGTGCTAAAGAGGCTGTGTCATGTTGATCAAATGGAATAGACTGTGCAAGTCTCGCGCGTATCGGAACGAGAAAACACGTCAAACGAAGAACATTTTTTTCTCTGAAATCAAATCTTTGTTTTAAATTATGTCTAATGACAAAATCTGAACACACAAAAATACTCATATGTTTATAAAATCAGTTGTAGTTTTTACAATAAATACACAAATAATATGTTAATTATTATTGAAGCAAAGTTTAAACTCTGGGACAACAATGCGCGTCTATTTCCGCCACTTTTTGGGGGTCAATCCTTTGCGTACATTTTAACTCCCAAAACGGGATAGGATTGTTATTTCATATACAATGTTGCGTTAAATAAAATGCGGATACTGTTCTTTAGTTTGACAATGAACATTGCTGTCCATCTTGCTTTAACAAACAGGAACAAATCTGCACGGTGGTGTCATGGCCGGTGTGGACCTCCTTCAGGCAACTGAACTGGCTGACATACAAGACGAACGAGATGCTTTCTCAATGATCATTATGCTTACAGATGGCCTCCCGTCATATGGAGTCACCAATCTGTTGCAGGTAGGAAGTGGCCGCGGTGCTGTGTGGTGGCGCTGTTCGGTGGCGTAAATCTTTGTTTGAAACCTACCAGGGGGGATGATGCCTTTACATGAAATATGTTAATTACATTTACGTATGCGTATACAGCAGGCACTATTATGTTGGCAAACGCCAAGGAGATGTGCACTAGGCAGATTCACAAACGCGTATGCGTCGCCACCGTAAGCCCCATACAAAAAGGTGCGATGTTCCCCCTCACTAACTTTGCCAACCAGTAGTGTAATTAGTGCGCACGCGCGATGTTCAATTCACATATTTCATGGTAAAAGGGTCTCTTGAAATGTTGAATGGAGCGAATTGTTTTGATGGGTGGCAACATTATATTTCCATCCAGCGTGGGCAGCATTTAGGTGAAGGCGTTGATAGAAGACCATTTTTCTAGTTGTCTGTTTATTTATTTGATGTTTATCCTGAGGAAACCTTTCAGTAAAACAAAGGTACCCACGAATAACACACATTCAACAGTTTAAAAACAGAAAATGTTATAAATTCATTAAAAGGGTATCGACAAGAAATGAATACTAAAGTGAGGCAATGTTGAAGAAGAAAAATGAAGTACGTAATATTAAAACATACATATTGCATAATGGCATTGTTGAACTAAAATCACTGCAATTGCAGATACGAAATGAGGTGGCTGGGCGGATCAACGGCAAGTTTGCCCTCTTCTGCCTGGGCTTCGGGAATGATGTAGACCAGAAATTCTTGGAACAGTTAGCCACTGAGAACCAGGGCGTGGGGCGTAAGATATACGAAGACAGCAGCGCCGCCCTCCAGCTCAAGGGTTTCTACGACGAGGTGGCCACCCCACTGCTCTTCAACATCAACATCGACTACAACCACATCAACGTGGACGCCACCACGAAGACCAATTTTTTAAGCTACTTCGAGGGGACTGAGATCATTGTGGCCGGCCAGCTGCACGACGAGCTCACGGTGCAAGATAACGGCGTGAACAAGTTGGTGGCCACGGTTTCGGCAAACTCCATGGATTCATTCATCGAGTTACAAACATCAGTTGATACACAGGTATAGTCTCACTATAATGAGCAGTCGGTATCTGGCGTTTTTTTCACGAGCCTCGAAGTCTGACGTCAGATGTTCAGGCTGTAAACCTATCATTGGCTGAGAATTGCGCGTTGCGCGTGCACACGTGCACGTTTCCATTGTTTGACCTTAGCGATGGCGGCCAATGCAAGGTTTTTTTTTTGGTGTTTCAAACCACTTTCGGTTTGAATGCATAGAAAATGAGTTCCTCCCACAAAACTCGGGCAAAGTCTCTAGAAAACCCCCCAAAAACTTTCCAGTAAAGTGACTTTAAATTTGTTTCTTTGTGCTTTACCTGGAAATAGGGAGGGTATTATTTATTTTTTTGATTTCATTTTGGATAGTTGCATGTATAGGTGCAACCTGTACCGGGTAAATGGACCTTATGCAATTTGCAGTCATCATGCTACCATCTCAGATGTAAAACATGATGAAACAATGCATGGCCCTTTCAAAAGCACGGCTTCTTCTGTTTCTGAAGCCCCTTATCGAAAGTGCACAATCAAACTAATGGAGCCTTTACGCCTTAACCGAAGCCAAAGCATCGGTTTCGAAAAGGCCCCATGTAAGCGCAACGCACAATATGAGCCTATGGCCCTTTTCGAAACGACCGGCTTCGGCTTCGGATTCGGCTCAGGCTAGCTAGGCCCCTCAGTTGTTTTGACTATACCGTTCTATGCGTTCAGGGATTCAGACGAGAGAACGAATCCAAAGCCGACGCTGGTCGTTTCGAAAAGGGCCTATTATGAGCAACCTTCTTTTGACCTCTACATCAGAGGGCGCCCTATACCCAAATGGCGTCATGTATATAAAGTAACAACAACTAAAAGTTTACAATCATAGATAATGTTGTCATGGTTGTGTGAGAGTAGGTGTCATATAGTGATGAGACTTATCTGTTCCTCCTAAAGACGTGTTGTGTTCTTAAATTTTGCAGACACCATCTGCAGCCGTTCTCAGCCGGCACGCGGTTGATGACTTCTGCCAGCGTCTATGGGCTTACCTGACCATCAAGTCGTTGTTGCAGGATAGAACTATCGCGAGAACGAGAGAGGAGAAGGAAGATCTGAAGGCTAGGGCACTTGAACTTTCACTGACGGTACGGAGGATTTCATGCTCTTGGGACACAAAAGCCCGTATATGCTCAGTTTGAATTATTTGATTTTAACGAAGATTACGGGAACTAAAACTTAATGGAAGTCTAGATGAAAATCGTACCAACACCAACGTAGTGAAATCGTATTGTTTAATATTTTCCGTTTTGTGAATTAAGTGAAAACTTGTGGAGTTCTAATACTCAGTTCTAAAACTCAGAATTTCATCGCAGATCAAATCATATCGATCCATTATTACTTAAAAGTGTTTTACTGTTGCTATTTTGTTTTTATTTTATATTTAACATTATTTTATGACGTTTTATTTCTTGTAAATACTGTTGCTTGTACAAAGCCTCATGTGTATTAAGCCATTCGTTATATTGTGTTCTTGAAAAAATAGTATCATTTCGTCACACCATTGACGTCACTGCTGGTGGTGAGACCTGAGGACGAGGTGGGAGAGGAGGAGGTTGTACAACCAATTGGTGTGAACGATGGGGAGACTCAGGAAACCAACGAGGCCCTCGAAGAAGGTTAAAACCCCTCATGTTTTAAATAATTTTGATCTAAAATATCCTGAAAACCAAGTTTTAAATAATTTTGATCTAAATATCCTGAAAACCAAGTTTTAAATAATTTTAATAAGTTTTTAAATAATCAACAGAACAGGCATACTGACCTTTTCTAGGTCCAAACACTTTATCAAATATCAATGATATCAAAGATCATTTTGGATACCTCTTCCACATGCCTGCTTCTTCAATATAATATGATTTCCTTTTGTGGACTACAGCCCACTCTGCTGAAAAGCCAAAATATTGGACTCACTGACTTATAAGATACGATTCGAGATCGAAACCTCAACAAATGTAAACGGTATTAGTTCTGGACTTTGAACTTACATGATGTCAGTTCACCCGAGAGGGCCTCGATCATATGGTAGAGTGTTTTTTGTCCTTCAGTCGCTTGCATCAGGGTCATGGTTTGGGTTTTTCTGTTTTCTCCAGATGAACCGATGACACATTCTGGCGGAGTGAACCACAATTACGCCCCGTCTGCCAGTAGTAGAGGTGGTAGCAAAAGAGGGAGCGGAGGAAGGGGAGGCGGAGGGGGCGGAGGTGGAGGTGGAGGCGGAGGATTCGGTAGGAAATTTACATAAATTTGTTATTATCTGCAATTTATTAGGCCTAGTTCTTAATAATTTTTTTACCTGTGCTTCTTTAAAAAGCCAATTGCGGTATTTTATATCACGATGACGACAGGGACAGATCCGGAATGTTTTTTGTTTGTTTTTTATATTAATTTTCTTTTACTAAACCCGTCAAAAATGCATGTTTACAACCTGCGTAAATCTCAACAGATTATTACAGCATGTTTTGTTGGGTTTTTTAAAATGCTGATATACCTTGCAGTGGAGGGCGAGGTAACTATTGTAGCGATGAGACATGTTCTGACTTTTATCTGAATTCAGACTTTTTAAGTCATCGAGGTGAAGAAAATCAGCTGTTATTTTGGCACATAATATAAAGAAATTCTGCTCTTTGATCTACCAATCTCTAGTGCTGAGGACAACAGTTCGTAAAAGCTCTGTGAAGTCTAAACCCCAAAAGGTAGTAATGCCAACGTACCTTTCTAAAATAGGATCCTATAGATTCAGACTTTTTTTGTCAGCAATGACTCCCATTGGCTACGCTTTGATTTTATATCCTTGACGATTGTAGTATTTAAAGGCACTGAACACGTTTGGTAATTGTCAAAGACCAGTGTTCTCACTTGGTGTATCCCAACATATGCATAAAAATAACAAGCCTGTGAAAATTTGGGCTCAATTGGTCATCGAAGTTGCAAGAAAATGATGAAAGAAAGAACACCCTTGTTGTACAAATTTGTGTGCTTTCAGATAGGAATAAAAACTTCTTGCAAGAAGTCTTTTATTATTTTAGTGAGAAATTACCTCCTTCTCAAAAACTACGTTACTTCAGAGGGAGTCGTTTCTCACAATGTTTTAAACTGTCAACAGCTCTCTGTTGCTCGTTACCAAGTCTGTTTTTATGCTAATATATATTTTGAGTAATTACCAAACGTGTACAGTGCCTTTAAATGCATACACTTTTCAGGTCACAACATGTAAACTTTAGAAGTAAGTCGTCAGTCTCGTTTCTCGGTACTTACCAATTTTTTTTTATCATCACTAAGTATTTTCATGTACTGCTTGAATCCTTACAGCGGACAGTGATCCCCACTTTGTAGTTCACGTTCCAGGCAGTGATGTCAGTGTCTGCTTCGATATTACTGGCCAGCCTGGGGAAGTTTATAATCTCCTGACGGACGAGGAGCTGGGTACGTAGTCGAGGGCTGTTTAGTTATTCCCTAACGATACCCTAGAGTATTATGTTTAATAGACCCCCTTGCATTGGCTGCCATCGCTGAGGCCAAACAATGTAAACGTGCACGGGTGTGCGCGCCGCGCACAGCTCTCAGCCAATGATAGGTCTTCATTGACCTCAGTGAGGGCGCTGTTTTGAGCTGGTGACGTCACATACAGTCTCTCAATATGAATACCCGCCTCACTCAATCCCCACTCTTAAATTAATCAAAAGGGTCACATTGGATCAGCCATGACCAGGTTTGACGAAAGGGATGGGAAACAAAGTATTGAACAAGGAGAAAGTTTGAAAGCAAATAGTAAGGAACGAAACGGACTTCAAAAGGATGTAATGTAGCCTACTCACTTTGATCAGACAGTCGTCTGCAAGACTGCGTTGAGAATTAATTAGTGCTTGTTAATTTATTTTTTATGTAGTGCGTTCAAAATTTTTTGTTGAATTTCCGTAATCAATGTTGTTTTTGTTTTTGTTTTCCGTTCACCCTTTACAGGTGTTCAGGTCCTAGGATTCATCGTTGCTGCTCCGGAGCAGGTTCCAGGAACTGCCCGTATACGCACCTACTTCGGTAGGATAGGGGTCCGTCTGCCCGGTGGGCATACCGTCAGGATCACCACAGACGCGGTGTCTTTGGACAACAACATGGTTCTGTCTTGGTCAAACAATGTTGCAGTTTATAAAGGTAGGCATGCATACGCGCCTTGGTCTATAACATAAGCTTCATTTTATTTTTCTGCGAAATGTGACATCGTGCAAACTTAACTTGAGTTATTTGTTTGACTGGCACGAACTCTGTTTTACTTGATCTTATTTCATCGTGAACAATGGCCGCCCCGGGGAAGGTTCCTGGTAGCTCATGTTGTTCCAAAGCTTACATTAAAAAAAATAATAACACTTTGTGTCTTTAGTACATGAATGTGACCATTGTTTCGCACTTTCAGGTTTGTTGCTTTATCTTGTTTTGTTTGTTTATTTTTAACATTATATTTTTTGTTTTGGTGCAGGCAACTGGTCCGTTGAGGTGGTTGACAAGCAGGTGGTGATTTCTAGAAGTGATGGCGGTGTAACCCTGGTGTTTATGTTACACCGTATGAATCCAAACCAGCTCTATAAGATAGATCACCTTGGATTCTACATCAGGAGTCACGAAGGATTGACTAAGAGCGTGCATGGTCTCATGGGTATGTTATAGGTCACACATTGATATTATTGTAGTTAACTCGTTGGTTGGTCCCTTTTTATGTACAGGTAGGCCTACATTTTGCTTTGTTTACAACTTCTGTACATGAGGGAAAGAGTGTGTTACAGGACTTTTTTTGAGGGGGGAAGGGGGTGGTTTTTGTTTGTTTGTTTGTTTGTTTTTAGGGTGACTCCTTTTGACACATCGGGCATTGTATACAATGTACTGCTATCATTTTGATGCTTGACATGTGGCATGGTGCACCCTCTCCCATTGAAATCTTAGGAATTCTGTAGGGAATTTTGTTTTCTTCTGTATGTTTATTTATTTATTTATTTATTTTGTTGTTCTTATTTTTAATTTTTTTTTATTTATTTATATTATTTTTTAATTTTAATTTATTTATTTATTCATTCATTCATTTATTTATGTTATTATTATTATTATTATTATTATTATTTATGTTTTTTATTTTATTTTTGTGAGGAGGGGCTTCCTCTGCCACATATCTTGCATGGGATAACTGCTATCCCTGGTCAACCGTTCCCCAGTTTGTTTCACTGCCAGTAGAGTGTCATTTTTTTATCTCTCTTCCCAACAGGACAATTTCAGCGCAGAAAGGTAGATATTAAACCCTTTAGCCCGTCAGATGGTGGCGCCCTACTCGGTGAGCTCCATGTGATGGACAGAACGGTGAAAGTGTTAAAAAAGTCGCGCCTGAACTCCTTGGTCGGAAAGCAGCAGGCCTGCTGGTTTGCGGCTAACAACGCCAACGATCTCATCGACGGGAAACATACAGACTATTTGGTTCCACTGGAGACTCTGCCGTAATGATCGGGTGGTGTTCAGTGCTATCGTAGTACATTGTAAAGTGACATTATTTACTGATATTGTGCATGGTTCCCAAAGTTTGCTCGCTTCAAACACTGGTACCCTGCAAAAGAGTTGACTTATCTTTGAAAACCGTATGCGAGTGTTTGGTTTTCGAATGGCGGAGAAACTAGGTTTTCGCGGTCATTTTCGGAAACAGCCGCCAATTGACAGGTCGCGTTAATATATTTCGCAGCGAAATTGAAACCTTCTCAAAACAGACCTTTAATTGCACTTAATGTTTGAGCAATTCTTCTTGTGCGTCATACCATTCAAAAAGATAACCGTTCAATTTAACAAGAAATTTTGTTGTGCCTACTTTGCTACATTGATTGCCGATTTCGCAAGGCTTAAATGAGCGCCTTATAAGTTTAAAGGCCCTGTACACTATTGGTAAGGTCAAAAACACAAATGTTCACAGATTCACACACAACTGACATGATTTAAAGTAAGTAATGGTAGAAAGGGTTCCTTTAAATATTTCTGCCTAAAATGCTATCGTTTCTGAGAAATGAGTAAAACAATAGTTTTTATCACGCGCGATATTTTGAAAAAGCAGAAAACACATAAGGTCTCTTTTCACTATTTTCTCGATCTCGATGACCAATTGAGCTCAAACTTTCACAGGTTTGTTTGTTCATGCATATGTTGAATCACACAAAATGTGGACACTGATTTTGAGCTGTTACCAAAAGTGTACAATACCTTTAAACGAATACCGGTTTGATGCAGTATAAATTTGCATGCCTCAAAGTGAGGCAAAATCACTTTAATACAAATGCATGGCAATGAGTTGGACTGGGGGTTGCCAAAAATGACGGGGAAAACCTATAGTATATTGGTGTATTTTTACCTATCGGTAATACACCACAGTTTAGCATAATTAACAAATTATCGTTCTATGTTTGAGGGCATTGAATTTAAAAGTTATAGTGAACTTTGGTTCAAGTCGTTGGGATCCATTCATCGCTGAGACTATGGGTCGCCACGTTTCCAAGAAAGAAGTTGTAATTATTAAAGTTTTATCCAGTTTTTTTTTGTGCGCACAGAAAGTGCCTTTTAGACAAACATTTTATGTGTAAATGATTCATAAGTCAGCGAAGATAATGATGAGCAATAATGAAAGAGGGACTCGTGACTGGCTCCTCGTGGTGATGAGGGTATTTGCACCAAACATGACAAAATGGCGGCCATTCAGAAAGCATGCGTTATTGTTTTTTGGGGAGACCCAAGTGTCCCTGCTCAGAATCTGAGTTCCTTTGGGTCTAAATCGGGCGAGCCCTGATATTGAACAAGTCGGAGCAATGCGGAGGTTAAGGGGTGCAACCTGGGTCCACTAGGGGGACGTTTCTGGTTTGTATCCACCGGTTCAAATATTTGTTCCTAATATTTTTCTACAGGAGTACCATCTGTTTAAAGATGTTCGTGTAATTTGTATGTAAATTGTCTACGCTCGTGTGCGTACGGACCTTTCATAAAATAAAAGTGTTTGTGGTAATAACCGATGCTGCTTCCTAAAATTAGCAATAAGTTATCAAGAGGTTTTTTATTTCAAGAATGTACTGCATGGTTTTAGTTGATTGCTTAAACAATGGAGCCAAGTATATCGAGTTGTTTTACATCTTTGAAGCAGAATAAATGAGCTTTGTTGTTCGTTTTGTTCCATAGATAATGTATAAGTGTTTGACTGTTTCTGTTGTGGAAAGTCTTGGTTCCCTTTTGTTGGCTGCAAAATAACGCCTTATAGGCAAACTCATTCGCATTTTCTTGACGGTGAAAACATTTTATGGATTACGTTATTGTATATGGTAATTATTTATTTGTCAACATGTCGGTTGTTTTTGCCGACCATTTTTCTTACAATGCGTCCGCGTTTACATCATGCTATGAAAAAAAACTAACTTTCCTGAAGTCTAATGCCCCCAGATTGAAAGAACGCAACGTATTCGAATAAATCAGAAACATACGTCCAGTTTGGAGAGAGGTTCCACTAAGGTCAAATTCAGTTTTGTGATGCAGTAATTTTCCAATAGTTTCCGAAAAAATTCAAATCTCTAACCTCATGTTTAAATGCCATTTTAAATTATACTCTAGCTTTCAAAGCGAAATTTTGAAATATGACGTAATCGGACATCAAAAATAAATGGGTCGGCATTCCAAATATGAATGTTGCGCGGGTCAAAAGGTCAATTTCAATGCCGATTTGATTGAATATCATCAGCAATTGACCATATTTTTGAACTCATGAGGGCGCTTTCTTCAGGGAATATCTTGCATCACAATTACAGTTTTATCTTATTTTAATTGCCTGTATGTAGTTTTATTGCATCATTGACGAAATACATAAACATAATGATAACAACAAAAAAACAACCCCGTTTGTTTACTTGTTTTTCATCACGTAAAAATTGGTCCACAAGCGCCCTCACACGGTCAAAAATACGGCGAATTCAGGAATGAACAAAATGTACAGAAATGTACAGAAATGTACAGACCATATAATTTAAATCGAACGTTTGTGAATGTTGACAAAAATATTGCACTTAAAGGAATCAAACACAGTGGCATTGTACACCGCTTAAACCTGAGGATAGAGACTGCTTACCAACTAAAAGGACCTATGGTATAAATGCAAAAAATAGTTAATGGCTTGACGTTTCGACCCTAGCAGAGTCTTTCTCGAAGGCTAGAGACTTGGAACAAAAACAAAAATCAATTTTCGTAAGGAAAATGAGTGGATCACAGTTTGATTCCTTACGGCCAAATCGAAATGTATACGCAAACGTAAAATGTGCATCAATACATACCCCCCCCCCCCCCCAGTCTCGACAATGACCTCATAATTGATGACAATTTCCCAAATTGTGTGAAAGACGTGTTGGTTGAAAGTATAGAATAAAAATGAATGTACGACAAATTATGTTTCATTATTTTACGTCACTATAAATCAATAGATAATCAAGTCAATGACTATAGCCGGCTGTGTTTAAATTTCTTCCTCCATGGTTTTAAGAAGACAAACAAATTGTTGGGGCAGTACGGGAAACAGAACTTTCCGTTGATCTGGCTTATTGTTCAATACCCTCTCACTTGATGATAATGACCAAACAGTTCCAATGAAGGGAGGCATTGTTACATCGTCTGAGGGTATATAATTGCTTGCCGCCTGGTCGCCAGTTTGGTAATTCATCGAATAAATTCTCACCTTGGCTCGTAGTACACACGAGAGCGCGGTATCGTTTCGAATATACATGTAGTCGGCCCTCAGGGCAAAAAAGATACACACAAAAAAAAAACCAGCAAAAATAGTGCGAAATTAATATCAAATCAATTATAATTATTATCCGCGTGAAAAACAAAATGACATCCACTGCCACCCAATAAAATAAAACAAAATGCCTAAATTTAAAGACAGTTGGGCAAGTATTAAAAAAGACAAAGCAACGAACAAAATAAAAAAGTACCAAATAAATAGACAAATTAACAGTTTTTCAAATAAACGGAAAAAACCAACAAATAAAAAGACAGTACGAAATACAAGACTGTTCACCAAATAAAAATGAGGGTATTTTCCCATTTTTCTATGCGTGTGTGTTTGTCTTTTTCTGCCCTGAAGGCCGCCCATACTTCTAAGCGCACGCAGGCAACACCCGGCACTAATTACCCTAAAAATATGAAGCCGTCAAATATCATGCATGCCAGGGGCCGAGTGTGTTTACAGGTGCGCTGATCGCACCGGAGAGGGAAAACCACATTGAGGCAGAAGCAAGTCCGCATCGTTGGTGTGGTGAGTGAGCTGGTGCCGCTGTTTTACGAGGTTTTAAATTAACTGTATCACTAATTGGTACCAATTTGGAGGGACTGGGTTCAAGTGTTCCAGTCAGAGACAAACATCATTATTTCTCGACGTTCCAAAGGGCAACGCCCAGAGGGAAGGTTGGGCCTACAGGTGTGGAATTTTCTTTCCACTGCAAATTGAAAAAGGAGAGGAATACTGACGGCGTCGTCATGAGACTGGTTCTCGTTTCCAGCTTTCTCTGTTGCGTCATCTCTTTGATTCATGAAGGTAAGAATGTATGTCAATGGAATTTGTTAGATTGTTGTTATCAGTATTCTGATGGGAAGCAGTATTAATACACAATTCAATGCAACTTAGATTTCCAATTCATAAGATATGCCGACGGTCAATACCTAAGCAAGAAAATTGTAGCAGATAGTTTTTTAATGCATTTCCCTTTTTCAGAGTTTTGCAAGAGTGATTTTGTTTTTTACAGCTTCTTCCAAAAATTAAGGTTTTTATGTACCGGTAACCCTTGCCAAATTTTCTTGGTCACACTCCATTGCAGTCAACAGGTCGCAGTTTTTAACGTCATGAATTCATGTTAACTGTTCGGGATTTATCGTTTGGTCTGAGTCGTTTTGTTGAACAAAATTCCTCTTTTATTTCTTCCTTCTTTTTCCTTTGAGAAATTGCTTTAAATGTGTTGTGCAGTGCTCTTTTTATCATAAAATTGTTGGATATATTGTAATAAATAATTAGTAAGTCATCTCTAAAACCTGATGCCTATGTTGGTCGTTTCTAATGGGTCGATAGTACTCTGCATCCTAAGCTGTGGAGACGCGCACTCTTACATTGTCGGTTAGGCCTAGATCCCACAACATCACTAATTAGTAGTTGATAACCAATTAATTATTTAATAAAGAAATAATTTATTGTGTTGTCTATGCTCATATCAACGCAAACAGATAGGAAAATGATCAGCTGTCTGAGAAACATTGTTCACCCAAATGCCTTTGTTTAAAATTCCCTATAGGTCATACACTGTTAAAAAAACCCTTTAAAAAACCCCAGCTAGTCTTCGGAGATGAATTGTAATTACAAAAAAATTAAACATTAACAATAATATTTGGTATCTGCACAAGAGAAAATAACTTCAAAAAGATGAAAAAATAAGATGTCTGCAACAGCTACCCTGCATACGAGTGGTGTTATTTGATATCATTAAGCTCACGAGGATAAGCAATAATTACGTAACTGACTTTGTAAGGATTTCCTTTTTTTTACAAACTATAAATTCACTATCAATGTGAAGTCCTGATCTCCAAGATGATGCATTTCAAAATGAAAATGTGGCCTATTATTTATTGAAAGTGAGCTTAATTTCCGCCATTGGCAAACACCTTCATTGGTTCCCTGCCTGCAAACGCTGCCCATCACTTCTATACAATAATTATTAACCGCAGTGAAACTGACGGATGTCGCTAAGTTTATACTCCCTCGGAGAAACAGATTGAGCAAATTATGTCACATCGCACGGAAACGTGCAAGAGTCAACACCAATACTGTGCTTATTGCATTTTTGGTGCCAGTGAATTTGATATCAACGAAAGCCTTGAAGTGTTGGTGTATGTTATGCTTCATGTATGTGATGGTTCAGCTCGTACTTCTAATAATAATGATAATGGACATGATAAAGGTATCGTACACGTTTGGTAATCACTTAAAACAAATATTAGCATAAAAACTTACTTGGTAACAAGCAACGGAGAGCTGTTGATAGTATAAGCATTGTAGGAAATGACTCCCTCTGAAGTAACGTAGTTTTTGAGAAAGAGGTAATTTCTCACTAAAATAATAAAAACTTCTTGCAAGAAGTTTTTATTATTCTATTCTATAGCACACAAATTTGTACAACAAGGGGTTTTTTTCTTTCATAATTTTCTTGCAACTTCGATGACCAATTGAGCCCATGCATATGTTGGGATACACCAGGTGAGAACACCGGTCTTTGACAATTTCCAAACGTGTTCAGTGCCTTTAAATTGCGCAACATCTATTACGAATGCGCATTACAATAAACACAAAACATGCAGAGCACAAAATACAAATTAATCTTACTTGAGTCGTAGACTGAAGATGATTGTAATACAATAGACTGAAGATGATTATCTAAATACAATAGACTGAAGATGATTGTCTAAATACAATAGACTGAAGATGATTGTCTAAATACAATAGACTGAAGATGATTTTCTAAATACAATGGACTGAAGATAATTGTCTAAATACAGCGAGGGAGATTATTTCACAGTTTGAGAGCAGCGTGATGCACAACATAAGACGGCGTGCTTTGCAAAATCCACTTTTGAGGATTCCTTTGAAATGTTTTTTGTTTGTTTTTGTTTTTGTTTTTTGAAGACACTATGAAGATTAAATGTTTTGATCATTCATTCGAGATTTACTGACAAGAATGTCAATTACCTATATCAATTTAAAGGTATACAGGATTGGTCGAGCTGACAAAATAGTTGCAGGCAGTGTTCGTGTTTTGTGGAATCAACCACATACATGAAATAACAAGCCCGTGAGAATTGGGCTTAATCCGTTATGTGAGCCAGGAGAAAGTAGTGAAAAACCATGCACATTTTTTCAGCATGTAAGCACATTGTCCTTAATTTTGGTTCAAACAACCGAAATCAGCTGTTGCTTTTTTTATTAGGTTTTCAGATACAGTTTTCTCAAATAGGACTTCACTTCAGAGGAAAATATTTCACAGAAAAAATAGTTCGATGAACTTAATATATAATCAGGAAGCTTTCAGAATAACGTAATATGATCCTTATACCAATCCTGAATAATACCTTTAAAGAAGATTTCAATAATTGCATTTTTTTATGACAATCAGACTCGCGTTCGAGTATCTTATTCCAGTGAAGAGTTGTTGGTGGTTTTTTTTTAATAAGGCAGCTTTATGTACACCTGTCTTTTTCTAAATTACAGATTGTTGACATTTGGAGGCATGGAAAATAGTTTGTAATGATCGAGAGAACAATAATTTTATGGAATGCTAATTAATTTTGGTTTAAGTGCTCTATTATTATCTATCAATCTCCCCACAGTATAAATAAATGGAAATTTACTAAATAGGCCTAAAGGAAATTCATTTCAAAATAAAATTGAGTATGATACACATTGGTGTAAAGAAGTCAATGAAGAGTGTATAAATATTATGTTGGTAGGGCGCCAGCACGTTAATCCGGGGTTCGCATGCAGGTTCGAATCCCGCTCTAATCAATTTTCATTTGTTCAACCCAATTTCTATTTTTTTTACCCAGTCAGTTTCACTTGTAGCTTATTAGTTCATAAATATAAAGCACGTGTTTTTTTAAGAGCAACCTAAAAAAATTGCTAATGGTCTAACGTTTCGACCCTATAGCAGAGTCTTTAAATAAAAAAGCTATATGTTTGTTATTTTCCTATTGCCAGTGGAAATCAAATTTCCTTATTTTTAAATGTGGACAATAAATGATATCTAATCTAAATCTAATCTAATGACAACACAACATAATAAGACACACACGCATGTAAACAGCAGAAGCAGTCAGGTGGAAAAGAAGTCAACAACAAATAAAAGCTTAAAACAAACAATGCAAAGCAATAATCTTGTGCTGAGCATGAGTTGGAAGACTGCTACTGTGCAGCACCCAAATTGATTCCTCGGCCAAAAAAAAAATAAAATCAATTGCCTTGGCCGTTAATTAAGAATCTTTATACTGAAGCTGTAACGGCGATCCTGACCGAAGAAACGCTATGACGTCCGCGAAGGGCCATGCTTGTATCGATCACAGTGGGGTTCTTCTGGCTGCGTGTGCATGGCAACATCAACACTGGCCTCCGGCGTGTAAACTAACCGTGAATTACGTTTTATCTGTTAATTATTAAAAGAAGAAGCTACACCGGTGTCGGGGTCAAAATGTTGCTTAACCAAGATGGAGGACACTATCTAATTATATTAAGAGGGGGTTTATACTTTTGTTTGTGTTTCAATTGTCAAAAGCACATTGTTTGTTTGTTTGTTTGTTTTCGTTACAAAATATCATTGAAACAATATCGGGGGAAAATGAAAACAATAGTAAATAGATTGGGTCCTTGATTGGCTATTGCTTTTATAGCGCTGTGATGTTCATGGCATATACTACGAAAATGGCTATGGCTTAAAACTGATATATAAAGTGTTGCAGAAATCGTCAATCGAATGACTGCTTTCATAATTAAACTGTATTACCCCCCCCCACCCCACCCCAGCCGATTCTGGTTCCAATTTGGTTGAAAATCTGACTTGGATCCACACAATATAAACCCTTTCATGACCGGGGGTGGTGGCGGAGGTTGGAGGGGGAAGGGGGAGCACAAATCTGTTAACATGTTGGCTCATAAGTTAACGGCGAGGCAATGACTAAAAGGGTAATTGTATTAACACAGTCGATCTTCCCAAATGTGTATCTTATATACCTGCACCATGCAAACTGTCAACTCATTTACAGTGTATCTTACCAATCACTCAATTTTGACCAATCAATCAATCAATCAAACAAACAAACAAACAATCAATCAAACAAACAAACAAACAAACAAACAAACAAACAGGCAGTTTGTAGGACGCCATCATTCTAATTTAATATTACGAGGCGCTTAGCAAAATGAAGAATGTCAAAAAGGAAAGGTTTCACATAATTTCTTTAGGAGAAGACTAGTGCAGATTTGAAAAGGAGATCTGTAAAACTGTGTGCTAATCATTTTGATTTGTCTTTATTTATAGGGCGAGGGGAGTCGTCATCGCCACAGTTTTGTCTCACTAAAGAACAAGACAAAAGTTGCACGAAGGAAGAGTGCGTGAGGTTCGTTACCAATGTTTAGTACTCCTAAAGTTCTTACACCTTCTGATATTATCCGGCAACTCTTTCCTTCGGTGTCTAAACAAACATCATCGGGGTGAACAGGTCTTTGTTTTTTGTTTTGCGGGGTTTTTCTGGACGTTTGGGGTGTTTGCTTGCTTGTAAGTTGTATGTTTGTTTGTTTGTTTGTTTGTTTGTTTGTTTGTTTGTTTGCTTGTTTGATAACAAATAACTATAAATAAATAGTAAACTTGCGGAAACAACCATGTGTAAATCTATTTGTGGGAGTGATGGCTCTGAAAAGAGCCGGTGTGGTCTCGACGTTTCGAACAGTATACTCTACTCGTCTTCAGGAGAAAAAAAATTCATCTCCGATCAAGACGAGCAGAGTATACTGTTCGAAACGTCGAGACCACACCGGCTCTTTTCAGAGCCAACACTCCCACAAAGAGATTTACACATGGTTGTTTCCGCAAGTTTACTATTTATTTATAGTTATTTCTTATTTCTCCACACCATGCAAAGCTTCAAATATAAGATCTTTCTATATAAGAAACTATAGTATGTTTTCGCCTTTTCAGCGGGCAAATAGCGTTGGCGTCCCACATGTTTTCTTGTAATTCTGAGATTACAGTGCTCCTTTGCCTTTATCTATTGTGTAGCTTAGGAATCCCAAATGACAAAATCAAAAGTTTATAGACTATGTATTCGTTGTTTACAGAAAAATAGTGATCTTGTACATTCCAGGGCCTTTCTGGCAGGCGAGATACTATACACTGGTCATAATTGGGAAATTGTACATTATTGTGTCAAAATTTCCACAATTTCGAGTTATAAAAGTAACAGCTGAACAAGTTTTGATATGCGCCCCTTTCTCCCAAACAACAGTTTATAAAAACTCAGACGATGCAATCTCCATAAATTATCTATTTTATTTATATATCAAACTTAATGTTTTCCTCCATTGGGCTGTGTACAAATCGTGCCTGCAGGAAGTCCAGGCTCTGTGGCTCTTTTGTAAACATGTGATGTCACAGGTTACATGGTCTATAGGTTGTTGTTTTTTCAGAAAAATGTAATACTGGAAATTCTTGCATAGGAAAACCAAGTTCCTCCCACATTTGAGTTTTATATGAAAATTTGATACTAGATTAACTATTCCATAGTGCCGATGCCCCCTGTAAATTATGTTTCGAGATACGAAAGCACACGGTAATTACAAGGACATAGATACACAATCGCAATGGGCACGCTCGTCAAATGATTGCTCGGTTGCTATGACAACCGTTGATAATGGTTGCCATAACCGCTGCAAAATTATAATGTGTTCAGGCTGCCTTGGGCATTGCGCACGAGAGGTTATTATAGTGACTTTTTGTTGTGTATGCACTAAAGTACTGAGTTTTATGTTTGACAATCTATAAAACATTTGCTCAGATTGCTCCCTGATGACCCCCTCACCAACTTCCCACCCGCTTTCACTTCATCCACTTGCCTTTACTATTTGATAGTTCAAACTGGAATGTAGTATATGTGGTTCCAACAATAAACTTAACAGTTAAAATTTCTCATCAGAAATGGGTCTGAAAACAATATTTGCCTTCCCTTAAAGATGGACAGAGGACTCAAACACAATCTATTGAACAATATTTGAGACAATGCATAAACACTGTTAAAGGCACTCTACACGTTTGGTAATGTTACTCAAAATATATATTAGCATAAAAACTGACTTGGTAACGAGCAACAGGGAGCTGTTGATAGTAAAAAACATTGTGAGAAACGACTCCCTCTGAAGTAACGTAGTTTTTAAGAAAGAGGTAATTTCTCACTAAAATAATAAAAGACTTCTTGCAAGAAGCCTTTTATTCCTATCTGAAAGCCGACAAATTTGTACAACAAGGGTGATTTTCTTTCATCATTTTCTTGCAACTTCGATGACCAATTGGGCCCAAATTTTCACAGGCTTGTTATTTTATGCATATGTTGGGATACACCAAGTGAGAACACTGGTCTTTGACAATTTCCAAACGTGTACGATGCCTTAAAGGACCATTATGCCATTTTTTCTTTTTGTATACCCGGAAAATTTAGTTGGCTATCCATTTACCATAACAGTATAGCAGTTGGTGTATCATCCTCAACATTGGCTATTTTGATCTCTTTGTGTGACTGGCATGCCACAATTAGCATTCATAATAAATTATGCTGGTAACAAATAATATTAGGAAGAGTTATTCACCGGCTTGTCTTTTATACATCTCTCCATGTAGCAGGAAATTTTCGGGATAAACTTTTAAGGTGCTTTCATAATTCCCATATAGGTGTTTCTCTTTACACTCATTAGATCAATAATACAGGCATGGATGCATGCTCATCATCCGTTTACTAATTATGATGAACCAGCTGTAAACAGATACCGTACATATTTAAAGGCACTGAACACGTTTGGTATTAATTTGTCAAAGACCAGTATTCTCACTTGGTGTATCCCAACATATGCATAAAATAACAAGCCTTTGGAAATTTGGGCTCAATTGGTCATCGAAGTTGCAAGAAAATGATGAAAGAAAAAACACCCTTGTTGTACAAATTTGTGTGCTTTCAGATAGGAATAAACACTTCTTGCAAGAAGTTGTTATTATTTCAGTAAGAAATTACCTCTTTCTCAAAAACTACGTTACTTCAGAGGGAGTCGTTTCTCACAATGTTTTATACTATCAACAGCTCTCCGTTGCTCGTTACCAAGTCAGTTTTTATACTAATATGTATTTTGAGTAATTACCAAACGTGTACAGTGCCTTTAAAGGGAGGGTATATAGTTACTCCAAAATTTAAAGACCATAAAATATTGATAAAGGGCACTTTTGAGAGCTGTTGATATTACAAAACATTGTAAGAAACGACCCCCTTTGAAGTAATATAGTTTTCGAGAAAGAGGTAAATTTTCACCCACGAATTTGAATCTGAGAAAGGCTTCAGGCATGAAGCCTTTCTCAGGCATCTGAGGCACACAAATATTTGCAAACAAGGGTATTTTTTCATTGTTTTCTTGCAGCTTCAATGACCAATTGAGCCCAAATTTGCACAGGTTTGTTATTTTATGTTGGGATAGTACACCAAGTGAGGATATGGTCTTCGACAATAACCAAAAGTATACCCTGCCTTTAACGCTGTATACAAACAGAGGCAAGTTGATTGGGCTGTGCAGCCTATACCCTGGTCCAAAACTGAGTGAAACAAAACTGTCCAAAAACTATTGAAAGGTGAAAAAATGACAGAAAACTGGTAAATATCTTATTGTAACAAATGTGCCGAAATGGTTCGAAAACTAGTCACTCGTAAACCTGGTCGAAAACGATCTAAAACTTGTCAATGCAAAGGACACGACACTCAAAATATACAGTTATATTATATTTTTACCATAATTGTGTTGTGTTGTTGTTGTTATTGTCCTTGTCGTCGTCGTTGTCGTTGTTGTTGTTGTTGTTCTTCTTCTTCTTGTTCTTCTTCTTCTTGTTCTTGTTCTTGTTGACTTTGCTGTTGTCGTTGTCTTTGGTATGTCAACGGTTTCAAATAATTTCCTTGTTTGGACATTTAGTATTAGGACGTGAAATAATGCTCGAGTATATTATGAGCAAGAGTGTCGACATAATGATCTAATATATTATGAGTAAGAGTATCGACATAATGATCGAGTATTATTATGAGCAAGATTATCGACATAATGATCGAGTATATTATGAGCAAGAGTATCGTAGTAATGGTCGAGTATATTGTGAGCAAGAGTGTCGACATAATGGTCGAGTATATTTTATGAGCAAGAGTATCGACATAATGATCGAGTATATTATGAGCAAGAGTATCGACATAATGATCTAGTATATTATGAGTAAGAGTATCGACATAATGACCGAGTATTATTATGAGCAAGATTATCGACATAATGATCGAGTATATTATGAGCAAGAGTATCGTAGTAATGGTCGAGTATATTGTGAGCAAGAGTGTCGACATAATGGTCGAGTATATTTTATGAGCAAGAGTATCGACATAATGATCGAGTATATTATGAGCAAGAGTATCGACATAATGATCTAGTATATTATGAGTAAGAGTATCGACATAATTATCGAGTATTATTATGAGCAAGATTATCGACATAATGATCGAGTATATTATGAGCAAGAGTATCGTAGTAATGGTCGAGTATATTGTGAGCAAGAGTGTCGACATAATGATCGAGTATATTATGAGCAAGAGTATCGAAATAATGATCGAGTATATTATGAGCAAGAGTATCAAAATAGTGATCGAGTGTATTATGCTTCTGCCATAAGTGTTTCAGTTTTGAAATGTAGAAATGCTTTAAAACCCTGGAACACCATGTCACTACAAGTAGTATATTATTCATGAGTATTGTTGGAGAAGATATTGCGGATGGTTTTGTATATTTTTATTAATTTGAAGAATTGATTTATTCATTTCTTTTGGACGAACACTTTTAGTGTTTTTCAGACTCCGATCTCAAAGATGCGGGTTTATGCTTTGACTCCCGAGTTGAGAGTTTCCATAGTTTCAAATATTAAGACATTTATTTGAAAAAAAATGTTGAATATCACACATCAACAAAACGAATTTATGGGAACTTTCAGGGACTGTTTTTTAAGTATAAAAGAACCACACAGTATTATTGCCGTCTCTATATGCATTAGCAATGTGTGGGGGGGGGGGGTTGTGTTTTTTTTGTGGGTTTTTTGTGGGGGTTTTTTTTTGGGGGGGGGTTGGGGGTGTTGGGGGGTCTTCTTCTTGTTTTCTTCTTTTTTATTTTATTGTCTAAAATGTCTTGTATAATTCAATTCAATTCAAAACCAACAATGCTTTTCTATTTCGATATGTACATCAAATTAGGTAAAGGAATACAAGCAACTTAATAGCAGTAGTATTGCCGTGAATGGAAGTCTCTGTGCATTAGCAATGTGTGTATGTGGGGAAGGGGTTTTCGTCTTCTTTTTTTCTTCTTTTTGATTTGATTGTCTAAAATGTATTGTACAATTCAATTCAATTCAAAACCAACATTTCGATATGTACATCAATTTAGGTAAAGGAATTACAAACATCTTAATAGCAGAAATCTTAATAATCGAAAAGCATTGTTGCTTGAAATCCAAGTGACGGTGGCTAGTCGAAACGGGTACATTTTGTTTGACTTGTTGTCATGGTTTCCATTTGAAGGAAGGGCCAGTTGCTGTGTGTCCATGGAGTATGTTTGCCGGATGGTAGGTGCGACTGTCAAGCTTGCTGGGGCGGACCATCCTGCAACGACACAAGTAAGTCTTAAAGGTTAAGTCATAACTCACTCGTAGAATAGGGGAGATGTGGGAGAGTTGAGCCATACGGAGAGTTGACCAACCCCCCCCCCCCAAAAAAAAAAAAAAGCAACAACAACAATACCACTATCCCATAGAGTGGTCGAGTCCATATGCCCCCTTTTGTTAGTGTCTAACCAAACTTTCTTTTTGGCTACAACAGAGAATGTGAGAGATAAGTGCTCAAAGTGGGAGTGACAAGAACATCTAAATTCCACTAAAAAGTGAATTTTGGAACTCCAGATAAGACCCTTTCTATTACTTACATGTTTAGCAATGAATATAGTGATACTGTGTCTAATATATAGCCTAAATATTGTTGTTTATTATGGTAATTTTAATTGGATCTAATTTGATTGTTATAAACCAAAATCAAGTCACATGTAAAAGTGGCTCTCTTATAGGAGAGTTGAGCCAATGAGCATGGGGAGAGTTGGACATAGGAAATAGCCATGATAAAATATAATTTTTCAGAATTCTTTAAGAAAAATGTTGGGAATAGTTTTAAAATGCCAGATTGGATCAAAGTATGATTACAATTATGAGTACATTTCACTTTAACCATGGATAAACCAATTTCAGAATTTTTTTTCTGATTTCCAAAGTCCCATTGATTATTGTGGTGTATGGTTCAACTTAACCACACTGGTGGCTCAACTTACCCATAGTCTGGGGAGAGTTGAGCCACTTTGCCATTTTTTTCAAGCATCTCCCACGAATAAACAATAGCAGTTGGTTCAATTATTATTTTATACTAAGTAAGTCAACACTCTAAAGCTTTACTTAAAACATTTAGTTAGGGGATCCTACATTTCATCTCTGCAGAATGGTGCAAAATGTAAAAAATGGCTCAACTCTCCCGCATCTCCCCTACAGTCATTTTCGTAATTAATACGGGTTCTTTCCTGAAAAGGTTCATTTTTTAACTGCATTTTTTTTCATTTTTGGTTATAAACAGGATTTTAAAGCAACAAATTTTTCTTTTACCTTTTTCTCCTCCAAATTTTGAAAAACATGCTCCAGATTGGTTACGAATCCATCTAAATTTTCGAGGCTAACATTAAAAAATTGAGAAATCCCAGTTAATTGTTGGCAATATATCGCACATGTTGTCATGTTTGAGGTTCAAGGGATAACAAAATCTATCCCCTCCCTTTTTTCGCTTGGTTTGAACAGCAAAGGATAAAAAAATTATCCCTTCCACTTTTCGGCTAGGTTTGAGGAACAAGGGATACAAATTAAATGTCTATCCCCTACTCTTTTTGGCTGGGTTTGAGCAGCAAAGGATACAAAAATCTATCCCCTCCTCTTTTCGGCTGGGTTTAACGGAGGAACAAGGGATACACAAATCTATACCCTCTTCATTTCGGCTGGGTTTGATGAACAAGGGATAAACAAAATATCCCCTTTACTAATTATTACCACTCGAACACCAATTAAACTCTCTTTTTTGGTCAGCTTTCAAGTATACAAAAGAGGTGTGCGTATTTTTTCTTTGATATTATGGTGCTATAATAGTTTTGAGTACAAAATGTGGCAAAATGTTTTGCTAACAAAAAGCTACAAATCAAAAGTGCATCTGATTCTTCCTTTGTTCCTCCAGCAGTATTTTATGAAGAAAAACAGCACGATTTTAACATTTTGAAAACAACTTCAAGAAAAGGTGCTATTGATTACCAAAAAAAGTAAAAAAGGAAAAATTGTTGTTAACAATTAACCTGTTCTTGGTTCTTAAAAATTTACTGTATTTGTGACCACTGAAAGCGCTTTCAACGGTGAATTTTCTTGCATCAAAATTAATGTTTAATCTTATTTGACTGCCTGTATGTTGTTTTCTGTTATCAATGGCCAAATGAATAATAACAATAATAATAATAACATTGAAATAGTTTTGTTTTTAAAGGTCGTTTTACTTGTTTTGCATCACGTAAATTTTGATTATACACGCCCTCGCATGGTCAAAAATACTGCGATTTAAAATGTTTGGTTTCTCTGTAATAGGCAAGAGTCAATTGAGAAACTTCAAAAGTATGATGATAAACTATTTCTTTTGCCAAACTGTAATTTCTTCCACCGAGCTACTACCTCTGAGAGAAAAAAATAAGAGAATTCACTGGCATCAACTCGGCTGCAATATGCTGTAAACATTAAAATAACCTGGTGGCCTTGGAAACGCCTTGGTCGTGTTCATCGCCACACACTGAAAAAAATATTACTGCTTATTTAAAAAGAAAAACACCTTGTACAACCATGCAAATTTAATGATTTTTAAGTGTGGGTATTTTCGTCTTTCAGAACGGATAAATATTACAAATTTTCGTAAAAGGAAGGACAAGTATTTATAGTTCGGGATCGGATCTGTGCGTATCTTTTCGTGGGCGTGTTGTTGTTGTTGTTTTTGTTGTTTTTTCATCGGCGCCACTGGATATGCGTTGTTATTCGGGATAGATTCGACCGGGTCGAACTGGGAAAAGGAACATTAAAAAAACAAAAACATGTTTTGGTGTCGTGCTTGGAGGGAATTTTTGATTAAATGTCATTAGCAGTCTTATGTATACTACTACTAGCAGTGAAACTTTTGACAGAAATAGTTTATGAACTATTTTAAGCACCGGTACTCAATATAAAGGAAACATAACAAGTGATCCGGAACAATGAAAAACAAGTGTATTTTTAGTCCTCAATTAATGTAATTGTTCACCTTGAGAAAGTACCGCTAACGAATTGGAGTATACACCCTGCCTTGTCTATGGTACGGTAGGCCTATGTATATGCACCTCACACAATGAAATTTTGTTTTCACTTGACATCGAAAAAAGCTGTATCTTTGGAACACCGATGATTATTTATGCTTCGTTATGACTATATAGTCTTCATTATAGCACACTTGAAATTTTGTATCGACGCAAGAAATAAACGCATGTCAAAACATTTTTACGGGTTGAATTGAATGAAATTCCCCTTAAACTATAGTGTAATAATGCCATCTCTATAAAGGGTCTGTATTCGTTTGGTAATGACTCTGAAAATTAATGGCAATAAAAAGTTACTTTCTAAGAAGTACAGCAGCTTTGGATAGTACAATGCATTTTGAGAAAACTTTTCACTTCGAAGTATGGAAAAAGATATCATTTTGTATCCCCAAAAATTTGAATCTGAGAAGCGTTACCGACAGTAACGTTTCTCAGATTGTGTATTCCAATTGCAGATTATTCTTCCTGCGTGGACATAACCGCTCCAGATTTTCGGCAATATCTCAAAAACGCTACCACCTTTTGAAATGAAATTTTCCCAGGTTAGTTTTATGGTATATATCTACAGCTATATAGGATTGAAACAAACAGTGGGTTACAATTACCAAGCGTATACAATCCTTTTAAATTAGAGAAATATTTTATCAAACTTTTCAGGCAATCAGCATGCACCGGTTTTCATAAGTCGGTTATACGAAGAGTACATTTCACCAGATGAACCAACTGACTATCCCTTCTTGTACGTCCATGCAAGAGACAAAGATGACGAACTGTGCGGCAAGCCTACGAAAACAACACAATGCCCATGCTCAGAAGTCCACTATTCATTGGATGATCGAGAAAATGGCGGGAACATTCCCATGCCGTTCGTGATTGACTCGAAGACAGGCGGACTCAGCGTTGCCGTGAAGGACCTCGTGCCCAATAGTGTGCACAGACTGAAAGTATATGCAAGGAATGGGGACGACAGTGAGATGGAAGGGTCTGCAGAGGTAGTCGTCAGAGTCATTGAAGTTTACCCCGGCGCAGATCAGCCATCAGTCAAACTTAGAAAACTACAATCCACTCTCGGGGTAGGTGTACGTTATTATCATAAGTATAACTGATATGTTGCAAAAGCTGAACCACAATATGGTGCCATGAAAACCCCAACATAATGTAACCATTTACTGCTGTTGGACATTTTAAAAGAAATAATGATTTGCCACCAATAAACCGTACGATCAACAAAATTGAACGGGTTGCACTAATTTTAAAATACTTCTAAATTGCTTCTCTTTCAGTTGAAACCTTTTTAAATTCCCCAAACCATAAGAAATTTTGAAATCGAAAAACAACAAAAACAGCACCACGTATGACCACAAACATTCAAAGCATGTTTGGCGTCACGGTAAACCCGGAAATGTATCTTTGTTCTGTCATTTTTGTGGAGGCCTTTACTCTTTACTGAGTGCCGTCTACCAAAAATCATCTCAATGTTGTGCGTGTCCTTTGTTGTTTAACAGCGACCTTTAATTGATGGTATACAGGGGATGAGGGTTGCTGGAAACAACATATCAACAACAACATCAGTGGCACCGTCTGATACAATAAACAGATTGCTGGAATGGTCCAATCTAGGATATCAATGACGTTCAACTCGCTGTGGACTTTACAACTGGGAAAAACACTGAAATACATAACGTGACTCTGAGAGGACACGGGCTCATGGCAGGGTTTTGCATGGTTTTCAACAGCCCAGAACCCTACTGTAAAAGTCATGCTATTAACTTTCTCCCTGTCCTCATTAAAAATGCTAAGACAATTGTTTGTCCTTCTATTATTACAATAATGTCAGGTCCACAAAAGGTGAAGTCTCTTGATGACGATTGTCAATTATGGCAAAAGGCACGCGAGTCAAAACGTAAAGCGGATCTATAAACCAAACGTCTCGTCCTTTGATTTCGTTTTTTACTGGAAAATGATTCTGATGATAACTAGTATTTCGATTTGTTTTGCCAACGCTATTGCCCCCCCCCCCCAATAGCAACTGGACGTCAACCAATCCATCGACATCTCCTTTTTACCCGCTAGCGACGCGGTGATCGGGACTTTGACCCTAGGTTCCCGTGTGGACTGCGAGCTGACCATCGTCATTCCCGAGGCCCTGATGGTCGAGAACATCCGCGTGGAGATCTTCACGGAAGACGGCAACAACACGCTCTCTGTCCTGTGCGAACCGTCTCTAACAAAGGGGTCTGAGATTGAGATAACTAACTCCATCCAGCCCGAGATCGCCTACGACCACGAGGAAGGGAGCCCATTTCTGGTGAGTCCGAACTTACTGTCGTGGGGCCTCCTTTTTTTTTGTACCTTTGAAAATCCTAAGATTTTAAGTTGTTAAAGGTATATAGCGTCATTTTTTGCCAACGTTTTATAGGCAATTTTTTTATAAGATACAACAAAAGTCAGGTGAAAGTTTCAGCTGAATATAATAATGTGTCTACTTGTTGAGAAAAAAAGCAAAAAACTGTCACAGTATTTCCAAGAACGTCGAATCCATCCATGTTAGCGAGGTGACAGCGGGTACCAACTGCTGGCCGCAGCATTCGCGAACGGACACCAACGCTCAGAAAAATCTGATGAGAAATTGTTCATATTCAAATGTTTGGGGGTGAAAAGTCATCCAAATCATATTTATTTCTAAGGGAATCCTTTCTCAAAATATGCTAGTTTATACTACCAGCTGCTGTGCTTCATCTTCTCACCGAGTAAGTTTTTACTGCCGGTCATTAATTTGTTTAGTACTTTACCAATCTATGACCCAACTGTTAAGTTTTTGACGGTGAAAAATTAATGAAAAGTAGGTTTGATTGCAAAACAACCCATGGGGAAGTTTGGGGGCACATACGCCAGATACAGAGAGACTAAAGTAACCTTCCAAACAGGAGGAAATGGGCGCGTGGCAGTTCGGTAGGCCTGTATTGGGACACCCAACGCCCTTGTATCTGTACAAAAACCATAAGCGTTATCTTTCCGTAATTGAGGGAGTCCCAACAATCAACAATTGAGAACTATTTTTATTCACCAAACGTAAACGTAAAGTAAACGAATTTCTTCAAATAGGGCCTAATGGCATTTCCCCCCTTGTACTTTTATTAAGTTTGAGCTTAGGAAAATTCAATGTCATTATTAATAAATGGATAATAACCAAACTTCCGTCTGTTCCTTTCGAATCAATTTGAGGAGTTATTAGGAAATTATGTAAAGTTAAAAGCAAGACAAACTACAATTTCAGGAAAAAATAATATGATTTTTCAAGCCAAGTAAAAAGCGAGCACCGCCCTCTTTTGTTAGATATATAGAGCAAGTTGCTGCCCTCTCTCGTTGTCTTCATTCGCACACGGTCCAATCACTGCAGGTGCAAATCTGGACCCCGCCCAACTTGAAATTGCCATTGAGTGTATCTCTAAAATTGTAGACCGGCTAGCGTTCCGAAATGGTAATGTTGAATACAATGAACGACTCCTTGTAAAATTGTACGTGCCACGGTGTGCGGAGCGAACAACTTTTGTGTAAGTACCTTGTTTCTGTGAAAGTGCCAGAGTGTAATTGAGTGGGTACTTAAATGGAAGAAGAAGAAGAATAAGAATTGCTTATTTAGTTATTGGAAAGTATTTTAATTAGGGTAAAATTTCCGTATCCGACTGCCTATTTTATTCACTCATTATGAAATAAAAATAAATTTTATTTATTATTTCCTCCCGTGTCCGGTTTTCGATGTACTATGCTTTTTTCTTTGAATTAAAAAAAACCCACTAATGCATTGTATCAACTGATGTCCTAATTACCTTCCTTTGTTTATTAGAAGTTTGTAATTATCGAATAACGCTCGATGAACGTTGCAGCTTTCACACCACAGTCCCAGAGTTTGACTTTGTCCAGTTTTCGATGTACAACAAAATGTCTGAAGTGAACCTGAGTGATCTGTGTGACTTTAGTTGGTTATTTTATACATAATATGGTGTTTATGCGTTTAAAAAATGTATAATAATAATAATAAAATAGCCGTATGTTTCTTTGCCTTCAAAAATATCAGAATGTCTGTTTATTTTTGTTTCTTTTGTCTCTTACTTAACTGCTTAATAAAGATAGAAACAACATTCATAAATAATTATATATACAATTCTGATGCTTAATTATTTCGTTTTATCCCTTACAAAAAATAAACCAACAGGAATCCTATAAGAATTTGTAGAAGTGACTTTTTGTAAGGGAAAACTACAACTTGCGAATTCAATCTAATTTACCACATCAAAACAAACATACTAAAAATAATCCCTGGTAGTTGTGCTTTTTCTAATTATGTTTTTTTCTTAATCATGTTGAACTGATTTGCATAATGAAATTGGTGAAACTGGAGATTGATAAAATGGTAATTGTTTTGTGGCATTTTTGGCATTTTGTTTGAAATAATAAAATGGACAGTAAATAATAGTGCCATAGTGCAAGCATAATCATGTGATTTTTGTTTAATAGGGCGCAGTTGTAGGGCAAAAAAAAAAAAAAGGCAGAAAAATATTATAAGTTATTCTTCGCACGGAATACAAAAAAAAAAAATATCCTTCGCTTTGCAGGCGACGTGCTACATAATATCTGAAGTGAGTGCAGTGCAGTGCTTGACATGCACAGCACAGGCCCCAGAGGTCAAGTAGATTGAATTTGTCGTCGTCGCCGTTCGTCATTGAAGAAGGGGGTTGATGAAGTTGAGCGCGGCCGCTTCTTTGTTTTGGTGTTTTTTGTGTGGTTTCTTAGGACTCTGGTCGACTATCTTGTTTCTGGTTGTTTCTTCAGTAATAGCCTTCCCAGCGACTACAAAGCTAAGGCATTGGGAACCTTTAAATAAAAATGGTATATAGAATAAAGAAGAAGAGTGCATGAGATAAATACATTTTTTTATTTTTCCAATAACTTAAATGCCATTACAACTATTAAAAACGCAGAAGTTTAACTATAATCACACAGCAGCAGATGAATGGTCACCTCAGCCAGATCATCTGCTGTTGTTTCTATCGGCTTAAGCATCAGTACAGAATCAGAAAGGCCAGCAGATGAATGGTCACCATCAGCCAGATCATCTACTGTTGTTTCTGTCGGCTTAGGCATCAGTACAGACTTGTTGAGAGCTTTGGCTGGAGCATACAAGGTTTCATCCACCACACCACTATTGAATGGGTAAACATCCCACATCCAGTGGTTGTAGGATGTGACCAGTCAATCACTGGTATGTTGATATAGAGAAGGAGTATTGGCTCATCTTGTGATCTGTTTGTAGAAACATATTTCAAGAAGTGTGTCGAAAGGTATGTCATGAAGATGTCAGTATTTGACCAGCCACTGCCACTGACGGTTCCCGCTACACCGGGAATATGAAGTATGGAGGTATTTGCTGGCCCAGCGCATTTCCAGCACCGATAACAGTCACAGTTATCCCTCTGTTGTTTGAGACCTTTTCGGACATTGAAGATGCGTTCAGGGCATCCTTCAACTTGTACTTTGTCAGCATGTGATCAAGCTCAGTGAAGTATGCATTCACTACCTTTTCTAAACCATTTTAGGGTTAATGGATGATCTTTGTCCCGTTTGTTGATACTGACAGCATATGTGGAAGCTATCCCTGCTATATCCAAAACCAAGTAGAGCCATCTTCTTCAAATGGTTCACCAACTTGTTTTCCTCCTCGATGCTGAACAATATGTTGTCATCAACAACACAGCAATATGCATAATGCTCTGCAGGATATAGGACACCTTATTAAGTATATTGGTTGTGATTGTTTGCTCTGAACAACTATTTGTTAAACTTATAACAATAATAATATTAGTGTATATTATTTGTATGCCTAAAATTTATTTCATTTGACATTGAGATTATTTCATGTCACATTAATGTATAAATTATTACCAACTCACTTAAAATCACATTAATGATCTCAATTAAATAAATTGTTAAATACCTACTTCACAAGCAACAAAATAAGAATAAAAATAAAAATAAAATAAATGCATTTTTTACCCTAGGTAAACAAATATTTACAATTTTTTCATGTCAAAGACAAGCAAACCCACATTCTATTAACTTTATTAAAGTTTCAGAATCTTTATTGAACCATTAGAGTAGATATCTCATAGGCACAAAATAACATTTTCATAACAAAATGACTTTAATCTACGGTAACTCCAACTCCCTAAATGCGGTGGTGCTGCCTAGCAGTGAGAAAATGATATAAGGTACATGTTCACTCGAGGCCTCCGTAGTTTTTTTCCCAGAATGCTCATCGGGAAGTTCAGTCATTTGATTTGACCGTCATGACGTTGCGAGTTCAAAGAGTGTTTAATAAAACTTTTAGGGTGTCACAATAAATATTTACGGACCTTACAACGTAACATATTTTTGTACTTTGTGCTTTAGGCCTAAATGCACAACCTTTTTATATTTACGATAACAACTCACCGGTAAAGCTTTCACTTTCCACATTTTTCGCTGGAAGGATAAGAGACCCGATGTTTGGTAAGTCAAACAAAAATATTGGTATCTAGGGGTTGTTTACATCGCGCGCAGTGACGTCAAAGATATGCCTCGATTTTAGGGTCGCATCGAATACAGGGCGTCCCACGATTCATTAAATTAAAGAATCGAATATCGAAGGAGATTGTAGGTATCCTCCCGTGTCCGGTTTTCGATGTACTATGCCTTTTTCTTTGAATTGAAAAAAAAATAATGATGCCATATATCAACTGATGCCCTAATTACCTTCCTTTGTTTATAAGAAGTATGTAAAAATTTATTAAAACTTGATAGACATTGAAATTTTCACACCACGCACCGATCTTCGATGACTTCAATAGCGTCCCCGTGTTTTGAGTTTGACCTGTTTTCGAGGCAAACAAGAAAGTATGGTGTCCTGGTGAAGCCATATGCAGAAGAAACATCTGCAGTGACTTCAAGTGTTCTGTGAGACGTTGTGTATGACTCTATAGCCAGCAGTTGTCTTCATTTTATTCAAAATATTTTTTATTTAATTTTAAAAATTACGATTTTCAAATCTGATTTTTTAAAAGGTTTTGAATCTTTTTATGTTTCTTAACATTTATAATAAAGCGTATCAATAAACAGTGATATTTGAATCACCCAGCCAATGTTTAAATTTTAATGTTATTAATAATAAATGATAGGCCCTATGAGGGTTTAAAAAAAAATTCTCCAGACTGTTAGAAAATGATATAAGGCACATGGCTTCTTTAAGCCTCTGTATTTTTTCCCCAGAATGCTCAGCAGAATTTTAAGTCACATGATTTTATCATCGTGAATTGTGAATTGAAAAATTGTTCGATGAAACTTTTTAGTATGACATATTTTTGTACCTTGTAGAAATGCCTAAAATACCACAAATTTTTGCAATACAAGTGCAACTTGCCAGTGGAGCCTCACATAATTCTAAGTTTTGGTCAAAGGAGAGGAGACTCTTTGCTTGGCAAGTCAAACCACAAAAATTGTATCTAGGGACTGTTTACATCGCGCGCAGAGAGGTAAAAGATTTGCATCGATTTCAGGGACGCCCTGAAAACAGGACCTCCTACGATATGTGAAGAAAAAATTCAAAGTGAACAATACCAATGCAGTTACCACTGGAAAGAGCTTGAAAAATCCTACACAGTGATGATACCAAAATTATTGAGGTATCTTAATTGATAAAGAAATTACAAGCATTTGAAGCTCGTTAATTAGCGTCATTTATCTAACAGGTAATTAATTGGAATTTTGTGACCGAAAACGCGACTTTTTTCGGCTCGCGTTCTTGCCAATTGCCGCCGACCTGGTCGCGCGACCCCGGCGGCCGCGACCGGGTCAGTCTTTTTCGCCACCGGGTAAGTCATTTTCGCGACCATAAAAAATGACAAAACTTTCAGATATTAAAGACAAAATAACAATTAATATGTAGGTTTACCTTTCGTATGGTTAAGTAATAGAGTGATATTAATAGTGCTGTCAAAACTTGTATTTTTTTCAACTTCTCCAGCGAAGGTAAAAACATTCGCCAAATCGGAAAAACAAACATCGCGGATAAAGAGGGGATTCTCCACTACGTCATCATCAACTTTCCATGACATCATCGCTGACAGCCAATCAGAATGTGAATTTAAGGGGGTGTGCCCAGCGCGCCCAGTAGATGCGGAACACAAATCTGGCAGAAAATAGCGACCGGGATCGATGCGGATCTTCACATACCTAGAGATTGCTTCTAATATCCTCCAGTCCCAGGTTTTCGGGGTACCATAGCTTTTTCTTTGAATTGATATTACAAACTTGTACAACTTAACTTTGGAAGAATACCTGTCTCCAAGTTTAGGTCAAGGTAGCCCCATTAATAGTGCCAATACTCTGGACTTCCTCCGATCCTTAGCCCTACGCCCATGTACCTCCAGGAGGTGACATTTGTTTTCGAAAAGAAACTCACGTTTTGATGCCAAGATTTTTTCCCCAGTTGTCACTTATTGTAGCTCATTTGTGGACAGCACATTAAGTTGAAAAAGAGCGTGCTCGTTTTGGTGTAATTTATGAAGAAAATCGGAGGCGTTACTGACACATTTTTGACTGCCCGGCATCCGTGATGTTTGCTAATGCGCTAGTCTTGGTGCAAGACGTTTCTCGTTTACCTTTCACCCACAGCGCGGCCGACGACCCGCTCATTCAACTCATTCAACTTTTAATTTGTCATTTACATGTAAATGTATTGGAACAATTTGGACACCCAGCAAATTTTGCTACCCTTTTACCAAATCCTGGCTAAAACCTAGTCTTTGCTTTGGACACTCTGTTTTAAATTTGGACACCCTGTGTTTTGTATCTGTCATTTACATGTATTTTAAGTGAACAATTTGGACACCCAGTTTTTAAATTTCTAGCAAATTTGGACACCCTTTTACCAAATCCTGGCTAAAACCTAACCTTTGCCTGCATTTGGATGACAAAATGTGGTTTTATGTACAAAGTGTACATACAATTGCACAACATGCATGTTGGCAACATTGGGGGACATCTCCATTAATTCCAGTGATGCATCGAGAATCTCAAAGAGGTGTATTTATATCTTGAAGGAATTCTTACATTTTGTATGCAATCAAATTTGATAGAACTGAAAATGCAGTAAATAAGGAAACTTTTGAAATTATTAATACAACATTTTACGGCCGGCAGGTTTGTGAATGATTGCAAGGATAATTCCGATGCACCCAGATTTCCAAGTATTTAGATTTTGCAGTTTCTATTACAGTGGATTTGAACAACTGAGGGGACCAAAGCTATTTCAGATTTTAATCCTGCAGTTTGTCTTTGACTTTCTTAAAAACTTGATGGTTTTAGTGCTGCTTTTTGGTACAGAATGCAAGGATACTCCTTGAAATCTTAGTTTGACTTACCCTCTCATTCCAGGCCGACACTGCCGTATTCAACTTGGGGAACGTTTCCAACACGAATACTTCAACCGATGAGGCAGACTCCAGGATAGTCATCACTTTCTCTGTGACTTTGAAGGAGGCGATAGCGTTGGTGGACGACGACCGGTATTGGGTCACTGCTGGTGTGGAGTATAACGGTGAAGCCAAACTATGGGTTGGACAGATCGGGTTTCTTCTTAATGCAGGGCCTGAGGTAAAAACAAATATGTACAAAACAAATTTTGTGCGCTATTGTTCACAAAACTTCCATATTAGCATCTTGAAAAAAGGGTCTACAACCTCGTTCCCATTGGTGATCAATCTCGCTGCCCTTTTTTTCCCAGCATGTGCTGCTCGCTCAATATGTTGATTAATTAAAATGTGCCAGTTTATGGCACATTTTAATTAGGCCTGTGGCCGATCCACTCTACGTGCACCCTCAAGTTTGGTAGCCTGTAAAATATGCATCAAGTCACTGAGTAACTGGTCCCCTCTCATTCTTCTTTGAACTTGTGACATGTCTAACTGTATGCAGTTTAGGGTGACCGTGTTAAAACCTGATTCATTTATTTGGAATTGTGTCAAAATACTTGCATTTTGACATACTAAGTGGCGTACTAAGCATTCTACAAGGGCCGTACAAGGGCTCGATAGTTTTTAACAAGCGTGCGCACAGAGCAATCACTTTTGGTAAGCCAATCAGTGTTGTTATAAAGCACATTCCTTCCAGGGGTTAGTGACGAGAGGTATTGATACCATGGTAACCCATGTCAGTGAGGCTGAGTGGTCTACACTATGCCAGCGGCTCTTTTCAGAGCCAACGCTCCTCCCACAAGAGATATGATTGTACGCGCAAGTTTTTTCCACATCAATTTTTTTTTTAAACATCACTGTCTGTTTTAACCCTCAAATCATGCCCTGTTTCAGTCCCTAGCTGATGCATGGGTTTTTCCCTGGAATAATTCTCTGGGGTTTTCCTCCCACATCTAAACTGAAACTTCCTTCTTTGTCTTCTCTCCATTGGGTTCTTGGCTAGTACAGTGATTAAGTTCGCTTTTTTTGAGAGTCCTTGGCTTCACAACCAGAATAAATTAAATGAAATGAAATGTGTATGACTGTGCACCTCTGAGGTCTAGCTACATTATGTACATGTACCCTTTCTTAAACACAGTATGCTACCCAAACCAATGCTTCTCTGGAATCACCGGGCGATTTCTATAAGGGAGAGGTGGCTGTGTTTGATCTAGAACTCAACGTCTACAAGAGTGTCGCAAACCTCACTGTCAAAGCCTCCGGTAAGTCACTCATTACAAATCTCAGGTATGATATTTTTCCTACTTATAAATCTGGGGGGGGGTTTTACCGCAGGAAAATCAACAAAACTGTTATTAAATAGCCAGAAAAGTCAATCGCAGAACCTCGGCCGTGAACCACGGCCGATAATCTTCCATGGTACACTGGAATCTGGGAAGGCTCTTACTTACCTCCCATTAAGCCGAAGACGAGGATAAACAGTAGTGGCAGCCTGTCCATTCCAGTATGCCACATTTGTATGAACAAAGAAGAAAGATCTGGAATCAGGAATTACACAATATACCCCCAGAAAAAAGGGATATTACAAGCATGAATTCCAGATCCTTCTGTCCCTCTTTGTATAGTTGAAACTTAGTGTAGTATGGTAGGTACACACTACACAATGGAATGTCCAGGTGGTTAGTCATGTCAGCCGTCCGACTGACAACGAAAAATTAAGGGCGCTCCGAAGTTGTTCCCAACTGAAACAAAAACAGTCCGCCGCAGGCCAGTCTAGGAAAGTTTGGCGTGAAGTGGTTATAGCTTAAACTGTTATACATTCAATCCTGTTCTAGACACATGCCGCATTTTTATTTAACCTCCTCTAGGGGATTCAACGACAAATTGAGGGCACTCTGAAGTTGTTCCCGGCGTTAACATAAACAGTCCGCCGCAGGCCAGTCCAGGAAAGTTTGGCGTGGAGTGATTATAGGTTACACTGTTATACATTCAATCCTGATTTAGACACATGCCACATTTTTATTTAACCTCCTCTAGGGGATTCAACAGTGAGATCCCACTTGATGATATGTAGGCTGCAGCTATGCAGTACAGGTAGCAGCTACTGTCTGGACGTAAGCAAGGATATCGCCACATTCCAAGTAGATGTAAGCTCTCAGAATGTCTATGAGTACACCTATGGATTCGGAAATATTGTCAACGGAGGTAAGATTCACAAATAAATCTTAAGATTTTAGGTTGCACCATATGAGACTAATAAAAAAAATTTGTTAACTGCTGCGCCTGTACAGCTGAACCAGGAAACTTAATGAAGGAATCAAAGTGCGGTGAAGAGTTTTTAAACTAGCTGAGGCCTGGCTCTTGATAATTATACCAAGATAAAGTAGATTCTCAGTCTCATTCATAAATACCTTTCCATTAAAAACATCCAAAAACCCTTTGAAAGTTGAGAACAAATCTGATGGTGACAGTTTAGCCTCAGCTCACCTCGGCGTTGAATTTCTATAGTCAGGTCTGTTGTGTATTTTCGTTCAAATTCTTTTGGGATTAGCAAATCTATACATTTTACATATATGTTGAGCGCTGGGTAGCTCCTCACGCAAGTTTCGAACTTGCCGCTTAAGTTTCGAACTATTGCAAACGAGCCACATACATGTATATGCGACCTACAAACTTAAATTTGGCCGTGAAATTTGCGTGCTCGTTGGCTGGTATTAAGCATTATTTTGTTGTGCTTAGCTACTTTTTGTGCTTAAGAAGCTCTATGAAATTGGGCCCCGGGAAAGAAATTATCCACATGCTCTTGGTGTCTCCCGTCTGCTGGGTTACAATATAGAACTCGGGAAAGTACTGAGTATACAGTGCTTAATACACATTGATGTAAGCTTGGTAAAAACAAAATATACTCTTTATCCCCGATGCAAAATGAACATCTGGTAAATATTTGCAGTACCCGCTGCTAAAACATAGGATTTAAACTGCCTCTAGCCACCAGGCTAGCTTGGTGGATTTTTTCACAAAACTCGGGAAAGTACTGAGTATACAGTGCTTAATACATATCGGTGTAAAGGGTAAAAACAAACTATACAATATAATGTGTGTATTTTATCATTCCATTTACCAGTACTGTTGCCTTTTATTGTTCCAGTTTAAAGATACTCCAGTTTTGCTTTGTCTTAACCTTTGTTTTGCATCATTATTTGTTTTTGTTTCTTTCTTGTCTTGTTTTTGGGGTGTTTTTTTTCCATTGAGCGGGTGGAGTGGGAAAGCCTCTTGATAAACTTTTAGCTTTTAAGGCAATCCCTCGGGCCTGCATCTCTGTTTCAGTGGTGTGCGTCTGTGTTTTGTCTTTTTTGTCTTCCTATTTCTTCCCCCCCCCATTGTTTCAAGTTGTATTTTGATGTTTTTACTGTTTTGCCTGATATATTTTCTAATAAATAAATAACTAAATAAATAATCAATACATTTATGAAAAAATGATATCTCTCCTGAAGGTGTTGCCAACAGCACAGTGGATAGCCAGATTATTATGGATGTTGTAGCATACCTGAGAGAGGATACACAACCGGTAGATGGGGCTAACCCTAACTTAGAAGTCTTCATTGATGATGGTTCTACGCAGACTACGGAGACTGCTCAGTTCACTGTGAAGGATGCGCGTTCAACGCACCTGACGGTGAGTAGAAGACCTATTAAAACCCTGCGCATCGGCACCCTAGCTGTAGCTGACCCCACAAAATCACGAATTACTTATTTTGTATTGTATTAATTTTATTCAAAAAACGGTACAAACCCCCATACCCTGGGGAAGGGTTTAGAACAAAGTCATAACAAAACTTAAACTTTAAAATATTGCAAAGAAGGAGAGGTTAGCGTGAACACAAAATCTCAAATTATGTGTGGTTTTCCTTTAACTTGAAAGCAGAGAATATGTACTTGATAATAACCAATTAATTTCTTGTATTAAATATTTTCATTTTTTGTACAGTCCATCCACATACATCGTTGCAAACAAACAGGACAATTTCTATTTGCCTGAGAAACTTTATTCAGCCCGTTCAGCTGTGTGAATACTTGACCCCAATGTATTTGTTTTAAAAACCCTGGGGGTCATATCTGTGTAAAAAAAACACCAGCTAGCCTCCTAAGATTAGAATTAAATAAAAAAATAAAAAAATAAAAATAAAAGTTAAAATTTTTATTAATGGTTAATATCAGCAGACCCTCAGAAGAGAAAAGAACTTCAAGAAGATTACAAAATATGTGATGCGATGAGGCAAAATGAGTCATTTGTCGACCCAGGTCATTTTTCATTTTTTTATACATTTGAAAAGGAACAATGTTGAAACACTATGTGGACTTACACATGTCCACGCAGTGTTTTTTACAGTGTTGAAGAATAGCATTTTCCTTAAGTGGACAGAGCAAAGGAATGTCCACAGAGTGACTGCAACTCAGAGCTGTGTGTGTGAGCGTGTGCACACCACTGGTGTCTGTTAGATACTATCAGCGTGATCACTCTGGTAGTTATGTGTCCTTGCATAATTATGTCTATCCAATGAAACCACTGTGTTTGTAAGACCAGTGCCTGTCTTTATCCTTTGCGGATAAAGACAGGGGACCAGTCTACAGTGGATTCACCTGGTAAGTCTGCTGCCACCTAGTGTCCCTAAAAAATCTGCCATTTCATGTCTGCAAGGTGTGCGTAGAACACTGGTAACTGTTCTCTGAAATTTGAAATGGGCCCTACTTAATAAAGCCTGTAAGCGCAAGTACTTGCTATACCCAGAAAAATCTCGCTTAGCCGAAATTTCATGGTCACCAACCAAAATACCATACAGTTTACATTGACTGCAACTGGTACCCACTCATTTCTTGCGAAGCAGAAATTTTCTGCTTGACAGCCTTTATGAAATTGGGCCGTTGTCTTTTTCAGGTGGGAAAGACTCTAACGATGAATGTCAGCGTTGTGGATGGTAATGACCATCTAGTGCCAGGGGAGAGTGCCAAGGTACGCGTGGCAGTGTCTGTCCCATACTCCACCTCTGTGAAACCAATCACTGTTAGTCTCACTTTAAGCGGTGCAGATTTCGAGCTGTGCACCGTTCGCATCAACTACATCGGCAGAGACATCAGCTGTTTGGAGCATCGCAGGGAATCCATTGAGAGTGTTGTGGTCTACACGTCTACACGGTAAGCAAAACATTACATTTTTTTCTGTCTCAACCAGCTAGAGCTACCGCTGGAAGATGTGTGTATAAGCTTTTACGGACACTCGAACGGAAAAACCTGTTCAACAAAAAAGAAATCTCCAGGGATGCTTCAGGCAGAGGTGCTAACACACCAAGGCCCAATTTCATGGCTCTGCTTACCGTAAGCAAAGAATCGGCGCTTACGGAAGCAGGGAATTCCGCACTTACGTCAAGCGTATTTCACGGGTTAGCAGGGAATTTTTGCTTGTGCGCATGCGTAGTCCACGTTACTAGGCATTCTACGCTTACACAGCTAGCGCAGAAATTCGGCGGTAAGCAGAGCCATGAAATTGGGCCGAGGGCATTCCATTGTGTAGTGTGCATAGTGCATGCACAGGCCATATGTTCAGCTTCCTTTGCCCAGCAAGAAAGGGGGACTAAGGGTGCTGGAATTTATGCTCAGAAATCTCCCTTATTCCAGGGACTATGGTGTAATCCCCAATTCCATTCGTTTCTCATGTTTGATAAATCAGAATTACCATAGATCGATAGGCTGCCACCATTGTAATGTATTCGGCATGGGAAGTGAGTCCGATATTCCAGCATGCTGCGACCAATTATCGGCCGTGGCTTACAGCCAAGGTTTGGCCGATTCCCGTCGTACATTTTCTTGAAAGAGATCCCTGAACATTTTATGAGAACGTCTGTTGTCTTTACTTTGTTAAGTCATTGTGACATTGATATTCAAAAATATGTATGCAAATTCCGGAAATTCCGAAAAATAATCTTGCGGGTGAGCACGGAAACGTTGGTAATTCCCGACGATAAGTGGTTTACAATGTTCCCTAACTTTAAATTTTAGGCTGAAATGTAAAACTGCTGTAAAACCAAATTTGTTAAAATATGTTCATTACTATTGGCTGTAAGTTTGGGGGTTTTGAGTTGTTTGTTTTTTGAAACAGGGGCTTCAATGTTTTAAAATTCATTTTTTGGGATGCACTCACTTGTCAATAGGTTAGTGTCCAAGTCTCGAACCTCGCGTTAAAACGGTGTAAAATGTCATTTTATCTGATACTCTTTCATAGCGAGATTTGAAAAATGACGTCATCGAACATCAAAAACAAATGGGTCTGTACAATACAAGAGGAAATTCGCATGCCAGTTGAAAGGTCAAACCCAATGCTGTTTTTGATTAAGTATCATAAAAAACTCAGGAACGAACTAAAAATTCTCTGTACAAATACGTGCAGACCATATATTTGAAATGTGACAGGGATCGAAAATTTTTGGATGTCGACAAAAATTGCACTTGAAGGGTATCAAACACAGTGGCATTCTACACTGTTTTACAGTGAAGTTAGAGACTTTTAAGTTTCCCTCATTTTCATAAGGACTCTATCTGATGGGAAATGAGTGGATCACAAAACTGAATTTGACCTTGGAGCCCCTCTTTAACTAATAAGACAATTTAAAACAATTATCTAGACTGCAAAAAGTTCAAAATGCCGCTGCTAGGCTTGTATGGGGTACACCTTCATGGAGCCATGTTAATCCCTTACTCCATCAGTTACATTGGCTGCCTTTTCAATATCGTATTCAATTCAACATTATGTTATTGACATTCAAGGCTCTTCATGACCTTGCTCCAAAGTACATCATTGATATTGTGGGGTGTCGTGGCCGAGCAGATAAGAGCACCGGACTCGAGCTCTGGTGTTTCTGTTCAGCAGAGTTTGGGTTCGAGTCCCGGTCGTGACACTTGTGTCCCTGAGCAAGACACTTAACTATAATTGCTTCTTTCCACCCAGGGGTAAAATGGGTACCTGTGAGGGCAGAGATGGTTCTTGTGATTGATTTAGATTAGTAGTGCATATTTGTTGTACAGGCTGTATACTCCCGGGGGAGCTGAGATGGTTTAAGGAATGAAATAAATGGCCCAGTGACCAGGGGTAATAATGTTGGAAGCGCTTTGAGACGCCCTTCCGGTGTGTAAAGCGCAATGTAAAAACCGATTATTATTATTATTATTATTATATCTTGCATGTTAAAGACCATTCTAACTATTCTCTTCGTTCTAATAACAGGTTAATCTTAAATTACCCAAAAGGTAAAATGCAAAAATCCACTTGGGACAAATCATTTATTCAAGCTGCACCGACACTTTGGACTGGATTACCCTCTCATATTCAGTCATACAGTCTCTTTCTGTTTTGAAGACTAAGCTAAAGACTTTTCTTTTTAAACAAGCTTTTGGCTAATTTGTTTTATGTGTGTTACATTGCAATTTTTACTCTTTGCTATTTTACTCCATTAGGCCTGATTTTATGATATTGTAGACTTTGTAATGCACTTTTGAACATTTTATGGTGAAATGCGCACAATAAATGTGGTTTTATTATTATTATTTTTATTTGTATTATTATTATAATAAAGTAAGATTTTCATTCTTGTGTAATTGTCTCGTGTTATTATTCCTCAGACTCCAGGCAACTATTGACCTTGGTGGACTTGCCAACACAGGAGGGTCAAGTTCTGAAAATGGATATGACAACGTGATCGGTATTGACTTTGTTGTCAAGCTAGTTACAGATACGTTGGCGGATAACAGTCAGCATCAATTTGATGCATCTGTTACTTACGGTACTGAAGTAACACCGTTGACTGCCTCCATATCTCTGACTGCGGTTACCAGGGCATTGTCCATTAGTTACCCAACAGTGCCAGAGGTAGGTGAAGGAGCCACTGTCAAGACTTACAGCTCATGTTCCGATTGGCCTTGGGCAAGAAACATAGTTTAGCTTTGGTCAATAATAATAATAATAATCGGTTTTTATATCACGCTTTACACACCTGAAGGGCGTCTCAAAGCGCTTCCATCATTTTTACCCCTGGTCACTGGGCCATTTATTTCATTCCTTAAACCATCTCAGCTCCCCCGGGAGTATACAGCCTGTGCAACAAATATGCACTACTAAGCTAAATTAATCACAAGAACCACATCTGCCCTCACAGGTACCCATTTAACCCCTGGGTGGAGAGAAGCAGTTATAGTTAAGTACCTTGCTCAGGGACACAAGTGTCACGACTGGGACTCAAACCCACACTCTGCTGAACAGAAACACCAGAGCTTGAGTTTGATGTTCTTATCTGCTCGGTCACGACACCCCACAATTGAGTAACTGTCTTCGCAAGTTTGGTTGTGACATGTTGACGTAGCTGTTCCGATCACACCGTAATCAAATAATTGGCTCAGTTAATAGACTTAGTTTTAAGATGGCAAATTTTACAATTAATCAAAAAATATCTACTGAATTATGATTAAAATATTGTTAATGCTGAAGCATGCCAATCTTATAATGTTATATTTGACACCTCCGAGCAAAGAAATTAAACAAAATAGAGAGTCTGCCAACATTAGGGCTAGATAGCTCAGTTGGTAAAGCACCAGCACTTCAATCTGGAGGTCGCAGGCTCGAATCCCGTGCTAGTCAGTTTTTCTTTATTAACCCCAGCACTTCAATGCGGAGGTCGCAAGTTCAAATCCTGTGCTAGTAAATATTTCTTTGTTAGCCCCAGCACTTCAATCCAGAGGTCGCAAGTTCAAATCCCGTGCTAGTAAATATTTCTTTGTTAGCCCCCACAATAGGATTATAAAGACTAGATTTGATTATGTGAAAGTAAATATACAAGGCCATATATTATGAGAACATTGATTTCAAGAGATGTACCTACATCACAAAATGGTCCTGCTTACGGACCCAAAATTGTTTCAGTCATTTCAGAATAACTCCATCATGAACTTGTTTTCTGGTCTAGTTCGCCAAAACTAGCCGCAAACCTGGCCGCTCCTCACAGAGATGAATTTGAAAATTTAAATGTTTGTGAAGAAGAAGAAGAAAAAAAAGTGTTCCAAAGTTGTTGTGTTTTTTGTCTGGACAGGCGGACTCCACCCCGTTCAACAGCTCCTTTGAACTGCTGTATCCAGTCGATACCAACGTGGTATCACCGGGGGAGTATGCCATCCTGACGGTCAAGCCGATCATCCAACCGGACAGCCAGTACAAGTATGACGTATCCGCACTGGTCCCTGCTGATATGACTGTTCTATTGATGAGAGTTACCAGCGTGGGGAGTAATATAGCCTGTGGCTTGCTTGTCAGCGAGCCCATTGCCGTTTATTCCACTGTAGGAGGGAGTGGCAATAACGACATGGCTACCTTGGACTTGGGATTGATGTACAACTTTGGTATGTATAATGATAAGCGTTTACAGATTCATCCTCCTTGTTTGAAGGACAGGGAGATATGGGGACACTTCTCAGACGTCATTGGCCGAGAACACCACACAACATGAAGAAGATTTTAGTCCTATATAGGCCCTTTTCGAAACCACGGCTTCGGAACTGGCTTAGGCTCTGTCTTCCTGTATGAAGCCTCGCACTAAAGCGTTTTCACTGACGGAGCTTAAGCCGGAGACAAAGCCCAAGCTGTGGTTTCGAAAAAGGGCCATGAGAAATATTTTAATGACAGTTACGCCAAAGGAATATACATTTCCGTTGATTGCTTTGTCGCTTTGTAAAACATAAAGTTTGCTGGAGGATAAAGACCCCTTGCATATATGACATTACAAGCCCAAATAGCGCCCTCACTGAGGTCGAAGGAAGACCTGTCATTGGCTGAGAGAGTTGCTTTATGGCGCAAAAAAAATTCCATTGTTTATGACCTCTGCAATGGTAGCCTGCACATGTGCTTTGTAAAGCACATGTGTAGTGGACTATTGCACATGAGATAGTCTGCTATGCATACGTATTTAACCTGCGCATGAACACTGGCACGTGCGCTTTGTAAACAGCACAAATAGCATCTGGCACGTGATGGTGATTGGACCAGTGAAAATTTGGCTCTTATCCATGAATACGTCTGAGGTATAAAAGGAATCAAAGTGTGTTGAATTGGTTTTTAAAGTAGTTGTTTAAACAAATTAAGGCCTGGTTCTTGATGATTATACCGAGACAAAGAACAATTAGTTTTTGCCAACCTAGGTTGGAAAACTGTGGGAAGCCATATGCAAAGCAAAAACAGATAGCCACAGTTTGTAACAATGTCGCACAAATATTCAAAAATAGTGTTGAATTTGTTGGAAACAAAACAACCAATCATGGGATGTATTATTTTTTTAAATAAAAGTTTGCAGAAATGTTGAATTTGGTCACATTATCGATTGACAAGAATGAATATTTTGCTAACATTCGCCCGTCCATAAACCAATGCGGTTTGTTGATCAACAATGGAAAGGTCTATACCACCATGCAATGCAGAGCTGCCAACTCTCCCTGATTCTGCAGAAAGTTCCCTGAAAATAAACCAATGTTTCCATTTTCTGGTGATCCAATTTGAAAATCTCCCTGATTGTGGAAATATTTCCCCTGTTATGTTGAATGTAATTTAAAATGTCTCCCTGATTGTTTTACAGAATCTCCCTGATTGCAAGATTCAAATGTTGGCAGCTCTGGCAATGCTTAAAGAAAAAGTTGTTGACCTTGCCACCTTGCCACCTTGTCGGTTTTTTTTGGTGTTTTATAGCTCGGCCTAATACTGTCACGTCTGATGATGATGCACTGTCGATTGAGTTGGTGGTCCAGATGGGGGAAAGTACAAGCATAACAGAACAGTCTGTTGTTGTGTCCTTACTGGTCGGCGCAACACGTCTGTGGATCGCTGAGGGCAACCTAACTGTCTCTTCAAGTGTTGCTATGGTAATGTAATCATTTTGGATTCATAACCTCATAATAACCTGGGCACAGTTTCATAGAGCTGCTTAAGCGCAAACAAGTAGCTAAGCACAACAAAATTATGCTTACCAGAATAAGGTTACAAACCAAAATACCCATACCAGAGCTGCCAACTAGTACGGATTTTCCGTATTTCAAACGGAAATCAACCAAGAATACGGAAGTACGAATTTGCGTTTTAAAATACGGATTTGGAAAAAGCCGATCATACTTTTTAAGCCCCAGTGTAAATGCAGTACAAACAATGAGATCGTAATAAATAAAAATGAAAGCCGCGAATTCACACGCGTTTCAGAGCTTATAATATTATTATTAGGTACCATAACCTATTGCGCTGAAGGACTTAACTACTGCCAGAGTGATCTCCGTGCACTGAACGGAGACGCAATGCACCTTGTACAGCATACATTCTGTAGTACATGTCTCACAACGTCACCCACACGCATGGCTTTTGTAGAGACTGGCGCCGCAGTTTTTCTAATGCTCACGTGTATGGGATGCGGCGGCAAACAGACACTGTGATAAATTTTACTTCTGCAAGGAACAAGCGTGTTGACGTTGTTTAGTGTGTGAAACATCGCGATCGCTGCATCAATTGAAATAAAAATGACGAAAAGGAAAGATATCTTCGACGCAATGGAGGCCAAGATCTGATGCAAAATAGTGATAAAAGGCGTAAAGAATGCAATGGGTGGACATGGAATTGGTTGGAAAGCCAAGTTGACAAACTTGCCGAAGTCCTTCAAACACTTGACTGCCCTCCACTGTGGTATTGTAATGGTGTGTTTCCTGTGCAAACGTGAACATTTTTTATTCATTTTAATAAACGATAGTACAGAAACTAAAGTATTTTGATATCATTAATTGGAAAGAATTGCAGTATGGCTTCTCCCCATGCACAGTGTAGCGCAAATTGCGGTCCGATACGCAAATTTTTAAAAACTTTTTTTAAACTTTTTAAAAAAAATTTTTTTTTAACACTGACATAATTATTGGCTTTAATACATGTAATATGGCAAAGCATACGTAAAAGGTAATTCAATTACCAGTGGGTAGTCGAGTACAAGAAGTGTATCGGCGCCGCGCAGAAAAATACTGATTTCATTGGCAAAATACTGATTTTCAGCCTAAAGAATACTGAAATGCCCAGTTTAAGGTTGGCAGCTCTGCCATACACAATTTTCTATATGAATGAATGTGTATGGCACAATTGGTACCAGGGTTTGCTCATCTGGAGGTTGCTATACAAAAGCGTGCCCCGGACTGTTTGACATAGCAACTGTCTCTGTGGTCTGAGGAATTCAAATTTAAGCGGTAACTTGTGACTAAGCAAGTCATCCCGACTTTATTTAAATCTAACTCGCAAATGGCTTATTGATTGTTGTGGTGTGTCGTGGGCGAGCGGTTTAGTTCACCGGACCAAAGCGCTGGTTTTGTAAGCAACAGAGTGTGGGTTCGATACCCGGTCATGACACTTGTGCCCTTGAGCAAGGCACTTAACCATAATTGCTTTGTCAAAAGTTGGGAAGGTATTGCATTCTGCTGTACCAGCCAGGCTCCTAGTGGATGATACCCATGCCTACATCCTTACGGCCTGTGAAGGGTGTAACCCTGTTTCAGCCCCAGGAGTAGGTGGCAACGTGCCCCTGGTGGCAGTTGATTTGGGATAGCCCAAATCGGTTAAGTGTAGCTCTCACCTTGAAGTTGCCATAAGGCCTTATGATGTAAGTCGATCTCTCATTAAAATGCTAAAATTACTTTGGTCTTTTAAACTTTATTTGAAGGATGCTGTATTACCAAGCTACAATAACCTCAGCTTCGCGGAATCCTACTCTCAAGAAGTGGTCCCGAGCCAGTCAGGTAGCGAGGTGAAGATCCTGCATACCCTCATGATACCGCAGAACTCCTCGTTGAAGTATGTGATTAATTACACGACGGGTGTGAGCTGGCTTCAGTTCACTAACTTCAGTGTGATATCAGTCGGGGAGCTGCTCCTCTGTACTCAGGTTGGACCTGTGGTTCAAAGGTGAGAATTTGTTGTTCCATTTCTGGCGATTCTGGATACGGTAAGCCATCAAGACTATGCCCCCTGGAGAGGTCAATGAGAAAAAAAGTTGATATCCTGTGTAGAATGTGTTCAATTATAATAATAGTGGCTTCTTTATATAGCGCTCATATCCGTCACTCAGTGATGCTAAAGGCGCTTTAACATTCAGTATTTTCCTGCAAGGTATTGTGGAGTTACGTATGACACCAATTCCTTTACATTGCACCATGTAATGGCTTACAAGGTGCTGTGGCGCAATATGGTGCCGATCACACCAGGGCGAACCGCTTCTCTTTTTGATAAGTGCACTGGGTTCTTTTACGTACATTAAACAACACACGGGACCAACGGCTTTACGTCCCTTCAAAGGACGAAGCAATAATGGTTTAGTGTCTTGCTTAAGGACACAAGTGTCATGACCAGGACTCGAACCCACACTCTGCTGAACAGAAACACCAGAGCTCGAGTCCGGTGCTCTTATACGCTCGGCCTCGTAACAATGTAACTATATAGGTTAACAAATTAAGATCTTGTTTTTAATATAAGCAGTGTCCAGTGTCAATGATATTGACCACAATTTTTTGAAATGGGTATTAGCAGGGTCGTGGTCTACAGTGTGAAATATTACTCTTGTTGATTTGTCTTTCTGTTTCCTCAAAGCTTGCATGGAATGTATGCAACTGTGGACCTTGGTTACGTTTGTAACGTTCCAATCAGCAGCAACAAAATGGAGAACAGCAGCAAGGTATGAACTCAATAGCCTAATAATGATGTTTAGATCAACGCTAACTCCCTCGTCAATTCTGATTACAAACTTAAAGAGAAGCTCCAAGGCCGAATTCAGTTTTGTGATGGACTTATTTTCCAATAGATTGAGTCCTTGTGAAAGTGTGGAGGAAAAATTACAAGTTGTTAACTCCTTGTTAACACAGTGTATATGCCTTTGTGTTTGATACCTGGGTTTCTGCGGATCCTTAAAGGTATCGTACATGTTTGGTAATGACTCAAAACAAATATTAGCATAAAAACTTACTTGGTAACAAGCAACGGAGAGCTGTTGATAGTATAAAACGTTGTAGGAAACGACTCCCTCTGAAGTAACGTAGTTTTTGAGAAAGAGGTAATTTCTCACTAAAATAATAAAAACTTCTTGCAAGAAGTTTTTATTCCTATCTGAAAGCACACAAATTTGTACAACAAGGGTGTTTTTTCTTTCATCATTTTCTTGCAACTTTGATGACCATTTGAGCCCAAATTTTCACAGGCTTGTTATTTTATGCATATGTTGGGATACACCAAGTGAGAACACTGGTCTTTGACAATTTCAAAGCATTAAAAAGTATTAAATTCAGTTATTTGAGGTCTAAAAAAGAAATGGATGAAGCGTGTAATAAATTTTCCTAATTGCTGGTAGAGAACTGGATTCCGCTGCATGTAAAAAAATAACATAAAGTGTGATCCTGCTGATCAGAAACACCAGCGCCCAATTTCATAGAAATGCTGAAGCACAAAAATAAGCCAAGCATAACAAAATTACGCTCACCAGAATAAGGTTACCAGTCAAACTACCATGTCACGTGTACAATTTGTGACTGGTATCCTGCTCATTTCTGCTAAGCAGAAAAATGTTGAGCAATATTTTCTGCTTAAGCAGCTCTATGAAATTGGGCCCAGAGCTTGAGTCCATGACACGCCACAACTACACCTATTGAAGAACTATAACAGGTTTTGCATGCTGTATTCTTCTCCCCAGCTGGTGCTTGAAGTGACAGTGATATGTCTGAATGACAGTACAGTGTTTACCGGGACGAAGGGTGTTATAGCGGCTGCAGTGGAGGTTAGCAACGCCAAAACCGAGGCCGTCAACCAATCTAGCGAGATTAGTGTCTTCATTGCAAGCCCAAAGGTAATTGGATCCTCAAAGTTCAGCCAAAGTTTTCATTTGGATTTAACTCTCCTAACTAAGCAAACATTTTGAAAACATTATTAAGAGCAATTTGCTACAATTTATTATGCTGTATGGACCCCTTGCACCAAGTCACACACCGCTACTGTCTGCCACGCTCGCCAGTTTAGGGTCAAATTGCACGAAAAAATGATGGTGAGCGTGTAACCCCGCCGTAGCCTAAAATGCGCACTTTGACTCTCAAAATGTCTCAACCAAGATTATTTTGATGGTGGCGACAGATGAATTGGGTCAGTAGACTTGCTTTCACCTTAGGTTTGAGCATTTGTCAATGATTTGTCAATTGGATGTTCCGCGCTCGGAAATTAATTTGGTGACAAAAAGTAAAAACAACAACTTTTCAAACTGAGAGTCAAATACATTTATTTAATGAAGATAATACATTTTTTATTATGTATGTATTTAAACAAAAAGTTATTCAGTTGAAAAACACAAAGACTGCTAGACTTGTTCTGTAGAAAGTTTACTGGACTGACGCTAAAAACACTGGCCTCGGGCCTGCAGTCCAGTGTAAATTTTAAGCCCTGGCACTTTCATTTGGAAAATCTTAAAGTCTGTGGGAAACTTTTAAAGGGGCACCAAGGCCAAGACCAGGGGCAACAGAGGCCATGGCCTCCATGTAATTCCAGGCTTGATATTAACCAAATTTTTTATTTTTGATAAACAGTCTACATTCACGCTGTGTTGCCCGAACTCATCGTACCACATGCGCCCCCAAGAAATTGAACGTTGCAATATCACCATGCTGATTGCCGACCAAGGCTTGAAGTTCCATTTGGAGATTAATACGCCTTACAACGACTCCGCTGGCATGACCATTCAGAACGTGGAAGTGAGTTCCATAGGGCGGAACTTGCAGTTTGACTCAACGGACCCCGTGCTGTCCTCAAGTGGTCACACAACACAGAATAACAACGCCGTCTTGAACTTTGGACAAATCACTAACACAGGTAATGTAAATATCTGTTTGAATAAGCCATTTGCGAGTTAGATTGGAATCATGTCTGGTACAATGACTTAAATTTGAATTCCTCAGACTAACAAGACAGTTGCTACATCACATGATTCGAGGCAAGCCTTTTGCGTAGTTACTTAAGAGACGGCAAACACCCATACACAAAAATTTAGCTCAATTGGTCATCAAAGTTGCTTGAAAATAATGAAAGAAAAAAACACCCTTGTTGGATAAAATTGTGTGCTTTCAGATAGATTAAAATTTGTTGGATAAATATTACATCTTTCTCTAAAACTACATTACTTCAAAGGGTGTCGTTTCTAACAAAGTTTTATAGTATCAACAGCTCTCCAGTGATCTTTACCAAGTTAGTTTTGATGGTCAATATTTTTTTGGAGTTTACCAAAGGTATACCCTCCCTTTAAATGGGTTTAAATAGTGTGGTTATTGCATCCCATTCAGTTTTTTTGTTCTCTACTGTTTGTGGCATGTCGTGCCCGAACGGTCTAGCGCATCGAACTCAAAACGGTAACTCACCGGAGTGTGGGTTCAAACCCCAATCGAAACAACTGTGTCCTTGACACTTTACTATAATTGCTTCTCATCACCCAGGAGTATATGGGTACCTGTGAAGGTAGACATTGTTGATGTGAACGAGTAGCAATCTCTGCGCCCATTCTGTTGATGGTGCTGCATACTCCTAAGGAGTTGAGATGGTGTCAGGAATGCTCATGGCCTAATGAACAGGGGGTAATAATACTGTAAGGTGCTTTGAAAGGCCTTCTTGGCTTGAAAAAAGCGCGCAACAAATACACGCTATGATTACTAGGTTAAGGTGAGAACATTATAAATTAACATTTTTATTTTACAGGGGAGTTCACAGGGAGCGATTGGTTACCGGGAGATGACGACATTGTCGTCCAGATCGATATCCAGATGGCCGGTGGGGTGCTGAATGGCCATGGGATGTCTCAATCCCTGAATGCGGACATCTCCATTGGCCAAGGGGACGTAATTTGGGTGTCTTACTTTAAAGCCACCACAGAGAGAGAAGTGCTGGACAAGCCCATCTTCAGCGTGGGGTTCAGTCATAACAATACTGCGTCAACACTCTTGCTTGGGTTCGTAGCTGCTTTCACATTCTGCCCCTTTATTACTTCTGTCTTTAGTGCATCCTCTTTTAACTGCGTCAACACTCTTGCTTGGGTTGGTGACTGCTTTCACATTCCGCCCCTTTATTACGTCTGTCTTTTGTGCACCCTCTTTTTACTGCGGAGCACAGTCCCTAGGGAATCCCAACTAGTCATTACTGTACTGCAGCTGTAGTGTGTTAGACTGTAATTTGAAAATCGTTAACTTTGTCAGCTTAGGACTATATAAGGTTGTTAGTGTAGTTTGTTTATATTTAATTAAATAGGTTTTGGAAGTTTTGGAACTCGTTAGTGAATGGAGTTTATTGATCAAGTGTGGGTCTGTAAAGTGATTGCTGGGCAAAAAGAAACAATTATTTTCCAAGTCATTCTGGATTTTGATTTATTGTTTCAAATTTATTTGCATTTTTTCATTTAGCAACCTTCTGATCATAATGGATATGAAATTGCAATTACCAGACACGACCATCGTCTTCAGCTCTATCGTTGTTTATGCTTCTAGCTGGTCCCCATTCTGTCATTGTTTCTTGGGGCATTATCTGTATAATTATCTCGGTACCGATACATTTTGCATTCTCTCCTGTCCGTTGTTTTGTTTTGCTTTGTTTTCTTTGCTTATTGTTTTTGTATTTTGTCTAGGGCTGTTCCCCACAACAAGCCTTGGCTTATTTGAACAACCTCCTTCCTCACAGCTCTTATTGTAAAACAAATATCATTATCATTGGTAATGTTTTCCTCTTTGCTTGTATTGTACTACTTTTTTTTTGTCCAAATGATTCGGTCTTTTCTTGTTGTGAGTACGGAAATAAATGTTACATTGAATTGAATTGAAGTGAATTAGATGCGCGTGACATAAGTGCAAGGGATCTATAAGAAAAGGTTTACCTAAGAATCATTTGATATGCTCTTTTCAGTCGTGTAGGCTCTGGAAGACGGCCATGTTGAAATCAAATTGACATCTTGATACTGTGGATCTGTCCCGAAAGATATTACTCGGTGCCACTCATTAAGCTTCTTCCCGCTTACTACCTTACTTTGGAATTCACTCCCTGTTTCCTGCTTCCCTGCTTCGTACAACCTGTCCCAATTCAAACCCAATATCAACAGTCATCTTGCTACTCTTTGATTTCTTCTTCTTTTTATCCCCTTTCCCCCTTTTTTAGCCTTCACCTTCAGTGGCCCTTTTTAACCTTCCATAAAATAACAAAATTGGAAAACAAAATTAAAAATCATCGGTCCTTTTTTTCCCCAATAATTTTCTAGGCTGTTTTATACGTCATTGTAAGATGACTCCTGTTAAATCAAAATATATAACTTTCATTGCTACAGTGATAAGGTTTGGTACAATGTCAACATCAGTCATACCCCAGAGTCCTCAGCAGAGGCTACTAATGTGACAGGCCACATCTTTCTGCCTCAGTACATCCAGTTTGACAGCATGGTGCCAGACTATTCATTGAGCAGCAACCAACCAAACATGACCCATTCCTCTGATACAACTGGATTCTACTTCATGGTAAGAGGGTTTTTTTAATTTTTTATTATTTTTTTTGTTTTTTAATCTTCAGCCCCAATGGTGACTTCAGTCGACTGCACTATACCCTGCTTGAGCCCCAATGGTGACTTTAGTCCACTGTGCACTATACCCTGCTTGAGCCCCAATGGTGACTTTAGTCCACTGTGCACTATACCCTGCTTGAGCCCCAATGGTGACTTTAGTCAACTGTGCACTATACCCTGCTTTAGCCCCAATGGTGACTTTAGTCCACTGTGCACTATACCCTGCTTGAGCCCCAATGGTGACTTTAGTCCACTGTGCACTATACCCTGCTTGAGCCCCAATGGTGACTTTAGTCAACTGTGCACTTACCCTGCTTTAGCCCCAATGGTGACTTTAGTCCACTGTGCACTATACCCTGCTTTAGCCCCAGTGGCGTTTTTAGTCAACCAAGATAAAACACACAAAAATTACTCAAGCCTGTGCACAAAGGCCATTTGCTGAAAAGCTAGTTGTTTTTATCTTTGTTCACCCTTTATAAACCCAAGCTTACTATGGTTGGAAAGATTTTTAAAAAACGGATTTTTCCAATGATGGTAAAATAAAATAAGGTTGCTTTTATACAATTCCTTAAAATCGGAGTGGAAAGAGCCAAAATGCCTCATTGAGGGCGCTTTTTGAGCTTTTACAAGGGCTCTATGTTTCATCCGACTCTCCCTGATAGTAGTATCTTTATCCTATCTCTAGATTCCAGCGATGTACTTCACTGATAGTGTGCTTTTCAACATTGAGACAACTATCAAGACCGACTACTTATACAAACTGACTAAGAACTGGAAGGCAACTACACCGATAGAGGTAAAGACAGAGTTATTGCTTTGTTCTTGTGACCTGCAGCCGATTTCACGAAATGCTAGGATTAATCCTATCTCGAGTTAGGACGAGTAACTCATCCTAACTTAGGATTAATCTTAAGGTTTACATGTTACAGTGCAAGGCTGGGACTCGTCCTAAGTCCTAAGATTAATCCTAAGTTAGGAAGAGTTTGGTGAAATCGACGGCAGGGTCCAATTTCATAGAGCTGCTTAAGCACAAAAAAGGAGCTAAGCACAATAAAATCATACTTACCAGATTAAGGTTACCAGCCAAAATATAATTCCACATGTACTATTTGTGGCTGGTATCCTGCTTATTTTTGCTAAGCAGAATATTTAGAAGTAATATTAGTTGCTTAAGCAGCTCTATGAAATTGGGCCCAGGGCACGATTTCATAGAGCTGTTAAGCAGAAGATACTGCTCAGCTTATTTCTTTGCTAAGCAAAAAATGAGTTGGGAACCAGTGGCAATAATGTAAATTCTATGAAATTTTTGCTGGTAATCTCTGGTTCAGCCAAGCAAGATTTTCAGTTTGGGATGATTGCAATGATTTAAAGTAGCTGTGCTATTCCGAGTCCTCAGTTTTATGCACTACCTTTTGTGAATATTTAACCTTGGAGGCCCCCCTATATAAATATTTATTATGAATATTTTTGGGCTCAAATATTTGTAAGTTGCAAGGAAAATAATGAAAGAAAAAACACACTTGTTGCATAGAATTGTGTGCTTTCAGATAGGAATAAAAACTTCTTGCAAGAAGTTGTTATTACTTTAGAGAGAAATTACCTCTTTCTCAAAAACTACGTTACTTCAGAGGGAGTCGTTTCCTACAATGTTTTATACTATCAACAGCTCTCCGTTGCTCGTTACCAAGTAAGTTTTTATGCTAATATTTGTTTTGAGTCATTACCAAACGTGTACAATACCTTTAATGTGTCAACTTCAGGTGGTGTTCAACATGCCGTATCATGATTTAAGCAGTTACTCTGAGGGCCACTACTTCAGTGAACCCATGGACTACACCACATACGACTTCACTGTACCCTATCCATACATACCAGGTACGTGGGCCATCATTGTCACAATAGACAAACCAATCCATTAAGCTCCCAACCAGAGCTGTCAACTCTCCCTGATTCTGCAGAAAGTTCACCGAAAATAAACCAATCTGTCCATGTTCTGACGAACGAATTTGAAAATCTTCCTGATCATGGAAACTCACTTTCCCTATCATGTTGAATGTAATTCTAAAATATCTCCCTGATTGTTTTACAAAATCTCCCTGATTGCAAGATGCAAATGTTGGCAGCTCTGCTTACCCCACTACGCGCTAAACTCGCATGGTCTATTGCTTCCCGTGAGTCATTGGAACCATCTTGTAGGGCGTGTAGTGGCCGAGTGGATAGGAGCACTGGACCCAAGCTCTGGTGTTCAGACAGAGTGTGGGTTCGAGTCCCGGTCGTGACACTTAATAATAATTAATACTAGAGATTGTGGCAACAGATGTTTTGACTGCATTGCTAAAATTATATATTTTTTCCCAAGGCTGCTTTTCATATGAAACGATCAATACTCACTCAGATCATATCTCTAAAGAATGTAACTAAAGTCAGGCATCCCAACATAATCCTTTGATCCAAACAGGTCCAAGTGACCCACCAAGCTGCATCTCACCGGTGGCTCTTGGGATGGGAGATAACTCCATCAGTGACTGCCAGATAACTGCTTCATTTTCACCAGATAGCTCTGCACAGGGACATGATGCAAGACTTGGGGGCAGCTCAGGTACTTAATGTGGAGCCTATGAACTGTTTAGAGAACATTTTCATAATTTTTATGACGTTTTTGTTCTTATACTTTTTTGTTCCTTTGTAGGTTTTTATTGTCTGGATCTACTCTAGATAGTGATTATTTTTGCTTTTTGGTTATCCGCCGGCTTGTTCTCTCTGTATAGTCCTATTTTTACTGTTTATTCTCTGTATGTACTGTTTGCCTGGAAATAAATAAATATAATATAAATATGATAGCAGCTGCAAATGGCTGCAAGCATTGACCTACTTCCAAAAAGGTCAAAATAAGGGTCAAATCTTGAGTTAACATTATTAGTTATTACACAAGTGCAAGTTGATTACGGAAAAATCCAGCGCTTCTACCTCCCATATCCAACGAGTCCCAAGGCCGAGTTGGATATGTGACGCAGACGCGCTATTTTTTGTTTTCGTATTCCACTAGCGCATGTATGATAATTAATTTATCTTCAATCAAACTTGACGCGCAGCTTAGAATATTCAATACGCAGAGTTAGAACAGCGCAATACACAGGGTGTAATATGGACTGTGCAACATGGTGTATTATCACTCTGTTTTTGCCATGGATCAACCAATCAGAATCGAGGATTCAAGTTTGCTTGAAGATTATTTACAATGTTTCAAATGTTGGCATGACCGTATCTATGTTTCTAAAACAAAGTTATGTTTTCATACTATTTGTCCAGACATTTTTAGTGAAGAGAACTGATTTTAAAAAATTCAACAATGCTAGCCATATTCCTACTTACCACTGTGTAAGCATGCGATTCACTTGCTGGCTCTCATGCTGCACCTGTGGGTCTCTCTAGCAAATTTATGTTTACAGGATAAGGTTACCAGCTAAACTGCCATGTCACATGTACGATTTGTGACTGGTATCCTGCTCATTTCTGCTAAGCAGAAAAGTGTAAAGCAACAATTAAGCAGCTCCATGAAATCGGGCCTAGGTACTGTTTAAAATAATATTTGTTTATTTAGTAGGATGCATTGTAAGTCACCACTGCAATGTACAGCAGCTTGTCTGCATTTATGTGTAAATATAATGGTCATATTTGCAATCCGTTTCCTTTCTTTTAAAACTTTCCACTTTTCTATTTTAGATTTTGAGGTTATTTTGTTGTTTTAAAATGTTGATATCAATTTGTATGCGCTATAAAATGCTGTTTTATTTGTTTTGTTATTCATTTAACTTGCATTATTTATCAATTATGAATCATACTTCAAAGCCGACACATATTTTATTGATCATCACAAATAAATATACAACCAAAATTATAACGATTAATTTAAGATTTAATTTTTTTTCATCCAGCTTGGAAGACGCTAGCGAGGGCTGGACCCTTCCTTTATGATCGATGGCTAAAGGTTGATCTGGGAAAGACATCAGTTCTCACTGGTATCAAGACTCAAGGTGGGAGTAACCCAGTCGCTGACGGGGACCTGGGAGAATTTGAAATTCTGTGCAGTTTGGACGACACTCTGTATACGACGGTGACCCCAGAAAACAACAAAATAGTAGGTCATAGCTCATTATAATATGTCTGATGCATATTCATGTGGCTTTCTTTTATTTCTTTGTCATTACTTAATTTAAAAATCATGCACAACCTTAGGTATCAAGGGCAACAGCTTATTTTGTTTTTGCTCACATAAATTTGCTAAGCAACATTTTCTGCTGTGAAGCTCGTTAGGGATTTGGCATTTTTATAGTGTAGTCTTGTTAGGACCAATACTTTATTCAAGAAATAGTTAATGGCCTGAGGTTTCAACCCTAGCAGAGTCTTTCACAACACACATTAACAGGTATACTGGTGTAACAGAAACAGTCCAGTGGAAAGCAATGAAAAGAGGAAGAGGCTGAAAGCCCACAGAAAAAGCAAGTGATGAACAATGAAGAAGGAGACAAATGGGGGTAGAGGGAAGGGGCTGGTTTACCTACAAAAGGTTGGGGAAATGAAGGTGGGAAGAGGGAGAAATATTAGATTCTGCTAGGGCCGAAATGTCAGAACATTAACTATGTATTGCATTTATACCATAGGTCCTTTTTTGGTTGGTAATCAGTTTACAAACAGCTAATTCTATTATCTCACCAATACTTTCTGTTCAGTCCCACATCAACTCTCGTTATTAATCCTTTAGAGAACATTCATTTCTGTATTATCATCACCATACACCTAGAAATTGCTAATCTTGTTTATTTTTTGCACCGCTATTTTAAGGGAAAAAGTTAGGAAAATTTATAAGAAACACATGTTTTTGTTTACATGTTTACATGGGAAACATTGGAAAAAGTCAATTCGGTGCACAACTTTTTCTTTGACCCTATTGTTTGAGCAAAAGTTGGTCAAATATTGCGGCCATTTGCGTTCGCTCTGGGCATTTTGGTACAAGCCGCGAAAGGGTTAATTATCATAAGACCTATTTAGTCTCACTCCGTGGCAGTGTAGTTATTAACGAGAAGTCCCCCCGATCCACAAAGCGAAAGTAGTAGTCCCACCCGATTTCCTACCTCCCACCCAGGTAGAAGTTAATAAGCAGCACAGTTCTTTTCAGAACTGAGAAGTCTCCCGAATTCCGAACATTCTACTCTGCAGCAGTAGAATAAAAAGCAAGACAAGTTCTCAAAGAACAAAATCTACCTAGCAAGTAGATATATACATGGTGTTACCGCAAACCAAATATTTATTATCATCTCTTCCTTAGTTTGACCACAGGAAAGACTCTCCAGTAAGTCATGATACCATCGTGGACCATGTCCTCTACAAACCTGTAAAGGCCCGCTACGTCGTGCTGAACTTGACTGCCTATGACTATAATACAGCAGCCAAATGGTACAACGCACTCAGGATTGAGCTGCTCGGCTGCCCAATAGATGCGGAGGTAGCAAATGGTACGTAAAGGTTGTGTCCGGATTGGTGGCTACGGCTGCTGCTGTGGCTGTTGCCAAGGGTGTTGCTAAGGGCAGGGTATGCTTCAACATTTGTTGACATGGTGATCCAGCCATAGCCGTAGCCGTATCCGCCAAATTGGACAGGGCCTTTAAGCTTCACTCCACTAAATTGGATTCGCTGCTTAATGAGGGATGCCCCACGGCAGAATTTTCTTTTTCAAAACCACTGCTTGAACTGTTTTACACATTGTTTATTCTTGTCTATTTGTAATAATGTTGTTTCTCATTGTTTAATTATTGTTCTTGTTAAATTTTAAGTAATTGTTATGTAGAAGCCCTTGACAAGCCCTGCTTTTTTGTTTAACCTTGTTGTATTTTCTTGATATTAATGATGATGTGGAAATAAGTGTTGTTTGAATTATTGCTGTAAAATTCCTTAAATATTTTTGTATACAGGTTGGGCTTTGACAAGCTCTGCTTTTTTGTTTAACATGCCTCCACATTATTAACCTTGTTGTATTTTCTTGATATTAATGATAATGTGGAAATATGTGTTATTTGAATTATTGCTGTAAAATTTTAAAAAGTATTTTTTGTACAGGTTGGCCCTTGACAAACCCTGCTTTTTTCTGAACATGCCTCCACATTTTTAACCCTGTTGTATTTTCTTGATATTAATGATAATGTGGAAATAAGTGCTATTTGAATTAAATTAAATTGTAAAGCAAATCAAAAGTCAAGTTCACTTGCTGGCAGGTCTTGTAAGCTGGTGAAGGATGCAACATTATAAATCTGATATGTCGGCACACATATGCTGTGGCCAAATCTTCTTATTCATCTATGAATTTCTTTCCACTGAGCTAAGCTAAGAAAAATACTGCTAAGCAGAAACAGGGTACCGGTCAAAATGCCATGTACTTTAAACTATTGCGACTGGTGCCCCTGCTGATTTTTGTGTGTGTAGATCTGACAAGTCGGCTTCACAGTGTTTTGTGCTTGACCATTTTTCACAAAGTTAGGCCCAGTTTGGATGAGATTATTAAACGGTCTCCATACATCAAACGCCTGTTAAATACAAATGAAATCATTGGATCCTTTTTACTAACTTGCCAATGTATGGGGTTGTCTGTCTAAACAGATGTGTGCCCAACAGAGACCAACCAGCCTCTAGCTGAGGCCTATGAGAGAGGATTTCTTGTAGATCCAGAAACATCGACGCTGTTTGTATGCGACACGATCACCCATGGCAAGAGCGGCATGCGGAAAGAGATACACACGTCGGTCTACACCATCCAATGGAAGTATGTCAACTGACCAGCATGCTTGTAATTTTCTACATATTTAACCAATTGAGACAGTGACTGGCTAGTGGTTTCCTGTTCTACTTCAAGTAAATGCAGTCTCCACAAAGTGATAGATCACTCAAAATCTGTGTATAGGGAAAATAAATGAATACCTATCTTACAAAAAAATTCAAACTTGGCACTTTTTTGAAACCTTGGCTCCGGCTAGGTTCCGGCTTAGGCTCTGGCTTAGGCTCTGTTAGTAGTTTCTGAAAACGTACACTTGTGATACGGAATACAAACAGACGGACGGCGCCTAAGGCTAAGGCGTGGTTTCGAAAAGGGCCATAAAAATGTCATCGGTATGTACAATACATGCATAGTTTGCCATTGTTTAATAACTTCAGACGTCTGATGTATATTTTAGTAGAAAATCATTTTTTTATTGAAAATACTGCTGGGAATGAGAAAAAATATTTTCGAAAAACTTGATACATGTAATTGAAAAAAGCAAGTTTGAGAAATCGTGTTTATGAGGTTTTTGTTTTTCTTCAAAATTCTTACTTGCAGGAAACCAGACATGCACTGCTACATGATGAAATTTGAAGACAAAAATTGGATTGGTAAGTAATGCATTGCAGATTGGAAACAAAAGAGAAAATTATTATTTATCTTTTTGTCCGGGGCCGGAAGGCAAAGTTCGGTTGTGGGCATCATCGACAACCAAAATTGGGAACATGTCCTTATTGAGAGAAATATTAAACCAATTTGGGAAAGAAGTATCCTCTTTGAGGTGATTCTAATTTTCTTATAGACCAATGTGACCTGTGACATCACGTTTACAGAAGAGCCACAGAGCTGGACTTTCCTGCGGATTTGTACACATTCAATGTAACATTTCATGCAGATTGCACACTGATTTTTATCAAGAAAGGGGGCAAATCACAAAAACTTGTTCATCAGTTTATTTTGAATTGATGTCAAAATGTTGGCGCAAAATGTATAAATTTATGACCAGTGTCGTATCTCGCCTGCCAGAAAGGCTCTGGAATGTACATGGTCACTCTTTTTGAAAACAAATGTTACATTGGGTTTATTGACCCAATTCACCAGGGCCCAATTTCGTAGAGTTGCTTAAGCACAAAAAGTAGCTAAGCACAACAAGATTATGCTTACCAGAACAGGGTTACCAGCCAAAATACCATGTCACATGTACAATTTGTGACTGGTATCCTGCTCATTTCTGCTAAGCAGAAAATTTTTAAGCAATACTTTTTGCTTAAGCAGCTCTTTGAAATTGGGTCCTGACGTCATCATCACATTTTGTGAGTCAATGTCCCTGTGTGTCAATAGAAAATTAGAATTTTGATTTCTCTCTTTTTTTCCCCTGTTTTGTCTAGGTCTTGATTCTAGACTCCGTAACATCATCGGCTTCCTGCCAAGCACTGGCAGACTGTACGGCATCATGAGCAATTCACCAGACTCTTACGCAGCTGCTGACGAGCCTCAAGGAAGCTGGTACCTGATACCTAAGAGTGATTACATCACAGCGGCCGCCAGCGAAGGCTTCATCCTGCCTGAGACCGTACCTTTCGTGTCCACAGAGACTTTCAAGTATTCAAACCCCGATGATCATGCCAACTCTGTATACACTAGCAGCGATTTCAAGGGTAAGATTTCTGTTGTTTTCTGCTTTTGAAATTGATGTCAAATTTGGTTACACTTCTTTGTTCCGACACCCCTATGTTCCAAAACCCCTAGTGTTCCAAAACCCCTAGTGTATTTTCTTATCTAACCCTGTTATTATTATTTTGTGTGTGTGTGTGTTATACCCACACACCATTGTGTGTCAAGCACTGTATAATTGGCACTTTCCTGAGTCCTGTGAACAAAAATCCACAGGCATATTACTTGAGTGGGATTCGAACCCACCACTTTTTTGTCATTCTAAAGCAGTCTTACCATCAGATCACCGAGCTTGCCCAGAAGCTAGAGGCTTTTCTATGTATGTTTTCCGCTGTCAGTTTCTTGTCTCGATATGTTTATGGTAGATATTTTGGTAACTCCCCGGGGTGAGATTGAACATTCAATATTGTTGATTGTTATTTCCTTTTTCTCGGCTTGGGCTCAAGGAGTGTGTTTATCTGGGGCCCATGCTTACAAGCTTTGCTTCCTAATGAGTTTCTCTACAGTTTCTCTAAAATATTTGTTGTGTTGTTTTACTTTCTATTTTATTTATGGATACAGTTTGAAGATTCATGGTAGATTGTTATACTATTTTGTAACTAGTTTTGTCATTAATTGATTAATTAATAAATAACTGAACTTTTCTCATGGGGTTAGAAGCTAAAGCCACGTGTGTCTACACTAAAGGCTATCCAGGCTACATGTAATATTCCAATGTATGTCATTATGACATTAATGTCTCTCGATATGTGTTTGTGAGTATTGTTATGTAAATATGTTATTTCTAATCTATGTTATAATTGTAACTGGGGGCTTCTACTCGACAAGCTTTGCTTTCTAGGGGCCCCCTTCCACATCCATATAATGGTTTAAGTATAATTTATTGTTATGGTTAACCATATTACCAAAATGTAACCGTTTCTTGTGTTATTTCATATTCATTTTCATGATTGTGTGGAAAATAAAGTAAAGTGAAAAGTGAAGACTGAGGGAATAATTAAACCCTGAAACGTTTCAAATTTGACTGCTCTTTCTTCTTTACAGCTACTATGAGCGGTATCTATAGAGGTGCTGAGAAGGTACTGGATTGGAACACCTGCTGTCAGCCGACATGTGGTGCCAATGGCGGATCTGAGGACTGCACCTAAAAAAAAATATTAGATTTTGGGGGCTTGGTTTTGATTTGAATTTCGTTAATTTCAACGTTCAATTTGCAATTCACTGTGTCAGTGCCTCATTAATGTAATGCACACAATGTGGTTTTAAACATTTTTAAAGAAAATTGTGATGTGCGAGTAAATAATGAATGCACTTTTACCACCAAATTCCTCATCGTGTAAATTATGTAAAGTACTGTTGTTGTGTAATGTTAGATTTCTGAAAGGTAAGGAATATTATGTGATTTCTTCTTTATTGAATTATTGTAGATAAATTCAGGAGGGGGAACAATAATTGATAGATATCTTGTGCTAATAAAATTGTAGAGGTTTTTTCTGCTTGAGCCAATATGATGCTATTAGTACATGTATATGATTCACATTGCCAAAATCCCTGCTCACACGGCTAGCGCAGACAACCAGCTAAACCGTGCAGACAACCAGCTAAACCATGCAGACAACCAGCTAAACAGCAATGCAGAGTGTGATTCTAAGCTTGGAATGACGAACTTGACAAATTTTGGTCCTGTTCTCTATTCACGCAGGTCTTAGGAAGAGTTGTTAACAAAAAAAGGATGATTGGCACAAATAGTAACTTGCCGCTTTAAAAAAATGCAACTGTGATGTAAATTGTGAAGAATTGAGCACTGTTTTAATTCTTGTAAAATATTCTCTGCCAATTTGTGACGTAAAAACATTTTAGTTTGCATTTGTGACCAGCTGATTTCTGTTGGTCCAGAAACATTCCAATAACAGTTATAACTCCTTAGGAGTATGCAGCCCCTGTGCCTAAATTATTGCCACATTCGACAACTAATCAATCATGATAATAATCGCTACTCTGGCATGTACCCATTTACTCCTTGGTGGGGGGTGGAGTGGAGTGTTTAGCACTTTGTGCAACAGTTTTGTTTTGGGGTGTCGTGGACGAGTGGTAACGTGGTAAACTGTACTGTTTGCTACAAAGAGAGGATCTGAAAAAATATCCTCGCGGTCTCTCATAAATATCCTTTTATTGACACATCTGTCAATCAGTTCCTCTGGTCCTTTCATGTTTGTCAACTAACCCAGTCAACCTGACAAAATTACAAACATAATACCCAGATGTCGGCCCTACCCATTAAACTTGTAACAAATTAAATTACAGTTTTTTGTGTATATCTCAAGTCAACAGTGTTGGAGCGTCACTGAATGGGACAGCGCCATCATTTATCTATCATTTACCTATCATCTTTTGTGTTATCAGAGTGTGGGGTCAGGACACGGTCTTGACACTTGTGTCATTGAGCAAGACTTTTAACCATCATTGCTTCGTCTTTCGGAAAGCTGTAGGTCCTGTGTGCTTTGTAATGCACATAGAAGAGCCCAGTTACATTTATGGTAAAAAGAAGGGGTTTGCCCCGTCGTTTCTCACATGGCCGGCCAGCAATATGCGACACCTCACCTTGTATCCTCACTTTCAAGCGCTTTGAAATGCCCCCTTGGGTGTGATAAAGCGCTATATAAGAACTGCGTATTATTATTTTAAGGTGTTGTATTAGGGTTGCTTTGTCTCATACAAACATTCTTAACAAGCTCCACTTATTTTGATAATTGGGTGCCAGGAGTGTCGTTTATGACAGATACTCTTGAGACACGTGTCTTAACCAGCGAGGCTGTTATTTGAATCCACACTCTGATGACAAGATTGAAATTTATAAAATAACTAAACAAAAAATGGAAGTAGTGCAGTTGAAAGAAAGTATAAACTGATACAACAGTGAGACTTAACAAGACAATTTTCATTTCAATTAATGGCAACATGAATAACTGAGAAAGCGGAAGATTCATTTTACTCATTAACGTTGCATGGCCCAATTTTCGCTGAAAGAAATTGTTTGTAAATAATCTGAATGAATCTGAATGAATTTTGACAGATGATGATGTTTCAAAATGAACAACTTTTCAAAAACTTTGGCATTTGCCACGGACAATGAACAAAATACATGTAACATGGATAACTCCTCGTACATGGCTGATGGACAAGATATACTGTCCGTATCCTGACAATTATTCATTTTTAGTTTTTAATTAACTACCACTTATCATTGGCAGATTTTCGTGTGTGCAATACCTTAAATGCAAGCTTATAACTTTCTTGAATCTATAAAAATAGCTATTTATAATGTTAATCTAAATGTCCGGGTCAAATTGGCCAAAATCAGTACCTGAAATATGATAAATTTAATAATAGTATAAAGTGCAATAATAATAATAATAACAATAACAATGTATAGTGCCTTTTCCTAGAGTAACAACGCGCTCAAAGAATGACAAAGAAAATAGTACAATGGAAATAATATCAGGGAACCAAGTGGGAAAAACCAGCACAGCCCCCAGCACTCAGACAAGAGGAGAGAGCCCTGCTAAAGCCAGGCTCTCTATGACGAACACCTGCAGGACAAGCCAGACAGAGAAGTTACAGATTGAACAAGTATGTCTTTAATGACCCTTTGAACTTGACCAAGGAGTTATAGCATTCTTGATGGAGTGTGGAATGGAATTCCACATCCTAGGGCTTGTGATTGAAAATGCTCTGTCCCCTGACTTTCTGGTAGTTACCAACTAATTGTGTTTATGTGAAGAGATTTTGAATAGTTCTTGACTGTAGTCAGGTTTGGGTGTTTAGGAGTGGACAGTGAGGGGACTATTGGTTCAGGGACTCATGTCCAGCTACTCGAGGCTGATATTTTATGAAAGGGATGCAGTGACTGTCTGTTTCTAGAAGTTGTACTATATTCACGTGCCTTGATTATGTGTATATGTATATTTAAAATGTAGAATTATAATATAGATTTGAGAACAGAGTATATTTATTGAGAAAAACATACTTTATTTAACAGTATTTTATGTATAAAGTGTTTAAAACGATGCCTTATTTATGATCAAATAGTCCTTAGTGCTGATGACGTCACAGTTTGTTTACCACTTTGCAGGAGAATGGGAAATCATTGTATCTCTGCACAACTGTCCGAAATGCAGCACCCAGTTACAGCACTTATGCAGTGCAGTAAACAAACCATGACGTCATCAGTGCAGGGGTCTGTTAAGCCAATTTATTCTTATCGAAAGCACAAAATGTACAAAACCTATTTACTATAAACAGTACTTTTCTTAATACTGAGCAAGGCCAAATTTCATAGAGTCGCTCAACCTTAAAGGTAGGGTTATAGATTGGTTTTTAGAAAAAAAAGGTAGGGTAATAGATTGGGTTTTTTCAACGCAATGCTGATTTATAGGCAAAATTATAAAGAAAGATACATTAAGAGTCACATGTGAAAGTTTCAGCTGAATACATTGCTTATTTGCTGAGAAAACAGCAAAAAACTGTCACAGTATTTTCACAAGAACGTCGAATCCATCCACTCTGGCCACAGCCTTCACGAACAGACCACCAACCCTCAGAAATCTGAGAAACCATTCGTGCATGAATCATTTCTCAGACTCAAATATTTAAGGGTGAAATCCAAACCATATTTCTTTGAAGGGAATCCTTTCTCAAAATAGTTTATACTGTCATCAGATGCAGTGCTTCTCACCAGTAAGTTTTTACGGTCATTATTTTTTGGAGTCTTTACCAATCTATGACCCTACCTTTAAACAGTATATGAAAGGACTTTATTTCATTAGCAATGTTTTTGAACTGCGACCAGCAATCAATAATATGTGACATCCCAAATCTAAACCAAGCGGTTCTCAGAAAAAGCATTCAAAGTATTCCAACTGAAATATCAGCTTTGTTATCAAGCTGATGGGAAGTCTTAAACAGTCTATATGTTGGGAAATACTTTTAACCTTATCGGTCCTAACAGCACTCCACAATAACGCTAACAAATAAAAGCTCACAGTATCCAGATCTCGGACATGTGTAAAATTTAGTAACGTACGGGTGCGTACATGTCCAAGATTTATGTTTACTCGCGTGTGCTCACTCTACTAGTACTACTGCTGTCTGGCGGGCCGATGATGTGACGATTGCGAGAGTTTGAAAGCTCTTATTCTCATCTACTTGAGGGGCAAATAAACCAGTTTTAAATTTCGGCAACTGGTTTTTGGCATGGAGCGTCACAAACGTTTTTGGGCCCGAAATGTTTAACTTCTTATTCTCATATCAAGTACTAAACCAGAAGGGAAACTAAAATTTTAAATACTTTTGGGTTGAACAAAGAAAAATTGACTAGAGTGGGACTTGAACTGCTCTTATTCTCACATACAACAAAATTAGATGAAACAAAACTTTGAGTTGCCTGTCATTTACCATCATGGTGGTCGGGTTGGTGTAGTGGTATCTTTCCTCGCCTTCCACCTCTAAGACCCCGGTTCGAATCACGCCGGTGCACTACGTGGATTGGGTTTTCAGTCCCTACCTGACTGCGTGTGTTTTCCCTGGAATAAATTTCTGGGGTTTTCCTCCCACATCTAAAACTGAAACTTCCTTCCTTGTCTTCTCTCCATGGGGTTCTTGGCTGGTCAGTGATTAAGTTCGCTTTTCTGAGAGTCCTTGGCTTTACAACCAGAATAAATTGAATGAAATAATTTACCAGTGGGTGTTCTTGTTGCATCTTGTTGAGTAGTCTGTGCCTGCAGAGCGATTGCCTCGGCCATGAGTGTTATTTGAAAGCTCTTATTCTCATATATTTGATGAGCAATAATTAATAGTCCCTGTTTTGAGTTTTGGCAAGAAGTGCCTGGTTTGGGCATGGAGTGTCACAAATTTCTGAGATCTAGCTAGAAGCTTGGTTGCAATAAGATTCTGTTAAGTCTATTTTTATACCAGCAGTAACTTAAGAAGCTCATACCTGCCAACTGTTCAGATTTAATTGGAATTGTTCAGATTTTTGAGATTCCAGGCAGCAAAAAATCAGAACATTCCTATTTCTGACAAGAGACAGCAATGAACGAGATCAAAAAGTTCTGGCAAAAGAGGGTGCCATTTGCTTGCAACAGTAGAGATTTTCTTACAGGATAGAGTGATTTGTGCACGTTGTTTTAAATACAGACATCATTTGTATGTGTACATATAATAAGTGTTATAAGCTTTATTCGCACGACTTTTTGCGTCGCTATCTGTGGACTCGTAAAACTGGTGTTCCTATTTCTGAGGTTTCAATGTTGGCAGGTAGGGAAGCTATTCGATTGGAAACTAATGCAAGAAAAAAACGAAGCGATGTCTTAAGTAATCTTGCCGTTTATTATGAATACATTGAGAGTAGAAACATGTTGATTAAGTACTAGCCTTGATACTTGATACAATCTTCAGAATAACATCAAAACGTTTGCCTTATATATATCCTATTAAGACTACATCATAATATAATCACAACCTGTAATGATGTTCAAATAAAATTGAGGTTTACACAATCTGTTTTGTATTGCGTTGGATTTTACAATGAATTTAGCCCCTTGGAGACCACAGATGCGTGATCTCTATTGATCAAATTCACAGGCGTCATCATCACAATAATCTTGGTTGCGCCATTTTGGGAGTCAAATGTCCCTGTGTGTTATACAGTGTAGTGTACTGTTTATGTGATGCCGCGTCGACACGCTTATGAATTGACTCCCGTAATGGTGCGCGTGGAAGACAGTAGACGTTGGTGCAAGGAGTCAATAGACCATAATAGATAAGCCACAGAGCTTGGAAATTCTTGCAAGAACAATTTGTACATAGCTCAATGGAAGACAACAGAAAATTTTACAAATTATTGAGAATGCATTGTAGGATTTGTATCAGATTTTGGTGTAAAGAAAGAGGCACATCTGTTGAGCTGTTGTTTTGACAAAACTTGAATTTGTGGTGCAACTACGATAGAAAATGTAAAACAATCTATTCACCCATTTCATGATGCACAGTGCACTTACATGCGCCTATCCTGTCTGCTGCCATTTTGGGATTCAAAATGTTCGTAAAGGAATTGACTCCCGAAGTGACCGAAATGGTAGACCCGCATTGTGTGGAGGTGCATTCCCTGTCCTGAAAGGGGTCAATACCAACAAAATGTAGTCTTGGCTTCCAGAATATGCCCTGAAAGAAACAAGGTTCCTTATTTATCTAGAAAGAAGATAATGTGGTCTTTTACTCAAAGCATGGCAGAGAAGTACACAGTGATTGAGACAGCTGATTCAGTAAATTAATGAAGGCCATGGTATTGGTTTATCATCTACTTATTCTGATATAACTGTTTTTATACAACCACACACAGAAATCCTTGTCATTTGATTGGTGGATAATGCTTCAGGTGTCATCCATTGCCATGTATTTACTGTCGCGACTCTCCACAATGTAATATTGGAGTTCAATATGGATAATTATTGGATGCTTGACGGTGTCGCTTACCCGCCTGTTTGTCGCAAACTCGGCAAGGTTATGACACAGCAGACAAGGTTGGTGTCTCCATTGGGTCATCCTCATTGGATTCGCCAAGTGAAATGGAATGGTCCAGATTTCACCTCAAGATTATATTCTGCGACAATGCACTCACACGCATCCACTATTTGTATAATCTTATCAAGGCATATCGGTACAAGTACTAAATGTTTCTGGTTCAAATGGTCTTTGGTATAATTATGCCAAATAGAAAAAGTTATTGGTTTTTATGATTATTTTTTTGAATGGATTTGAGGGAACTTTCTCTTTTAAAATCTATAACCCTTTTACAAAAATTCCCTGATATTTAGTAACATTATTATTAGCAATACCATGCATTTGATCCTCCATTTTTTACTCTAATCTTTTTGAATACAATGCAAATTATTCTTGCCAAATGAGAACTATTGAAATACAATTCAAGTCAGATATATAACACGGAAAAAGTAGACAGTAGACAAATAACGGGCATATTGCCAATATCCAAATTAATTTGTAACCCCCCTTCAATGCATCTGATGAAGACAGCTCATTTGTGTTTTTGTGTTTAGTTTAGTCTACCACTACCACTATCAAATAGACCCTCCCCATGAAATGTGTAAATTGCACATCAAGCGTGCGCACTAACTCTACTCTACTGGTTGACAAAATGAGGTAACATCATGCCTTTTTGTATGGGGCTGATGGTGGTGTGCTCAAACACGATTGTGCGTCTGCCTAGTGCACAACTCTATGGCGTTTGCCAAACAATAGCGTCTGTACGCATGCGTGAATGTAGTTAGCATATTTCATGGGAAGGGCTAATTCATCTCGACTGTTTTTCAATATTGCTGCTCAATTTGTCTTCTTCCTGTGTATACTATCTAGTTACTTTTCTACTCTGAACTGTAATGTACCAGTTGATTGGCCTACCAGATGACCTCATCATTGGTCAATTTCTGATTTGGCTATTGTTCTTGTATAAACAAATCTTTAAAAAAACTTAGAGACCAGACATTTATGATTTATCATCTTCTAGACAAGGTAACATTGTTGAGTTTTTGGCAGTTCCAGTAATATAAATGTCTGACATAATAATATGAAACATAATTTTATTTCTTGTATTTTTTATTTATTTTAATAAATGTAGAAAGTATGCATTTAACATGGAAAAAAGTGGAAAATGTCAATTAATGACATGACCTTTACTATGACCTTTTTGGTTGAATGGAACTAGGTCAAAACTGTTGACCGTTTAGCCGCTATATGTGCATTTTGATATAGGACCTTCGGCTATTTTCCCAAAGGCAAAGGCAAAGCCAACACCCTTTGGCTATTTGCCCAAAGGACATTTTCAAACACATTAAAAGTCTTGATATCAGTAATAACAAATAATTTCCATAGTGTTTGGTGATTGTAGGAGTTCTTCCCAGAGATTAGAAGCTTTCGCTATAAGATTCCTCATCAATGTCACTCTTTTCCTCATCATTGGTTGCTGTTGACTGTGTAACAAAGAAAGAAGAGAAAAAAAAAACCCAATTAAACACAATACAGTTGCTGTTGACTGTATGACAATAATTCAACACAACACAGTTGAATGCATTTCAATTCTGGTCTTGTAAAATAAATTCAGGTCCAGTAAAAGGATTGATCCCTGTAGTCTTGTAGATTTTCCCCCTAAGTTGGAGCCCTAATGACCATACCTCTTTATCATCGCTGTTACTGTCATCAGATAGTACTGATTCTTCTTCCTCATCATCCCCAGCTTCGCTGTCTGAATCATTAGTCTGCTGTGATAAGATCTCCTCCCCCTGTGTTAAGACAAATCAACAAAGTCAACAGTCATGTACAAGTATTCTGTACATGTACATGCATTTTGGCAATTTTGGATGCCCTGCGATGACGTAAATGTTTCAAACTTGTTTACGTCATTATTTAGTTACTGTTTGCATTGTCTTATTGTTTTGCATACATGTATTTTCTGTACCATTTTAATGTTTTTATAATATTGTAACATTCCAGCAATTTGGCCTGTTGCCATGAATGGAATGTAAATACACCAATACCAATACAAATACCAAAAAACTGTAACAAAGTTTTTAGCTTATGAGCAGTTAGGATTGGGTTCATGACAAAGTTACAGGCAGCCTGGAAGATCTATAGACCATGTGCCCTTTGTTTATCGCCCTCTGTTGAAACATGCCCGGCGGTATGCGTGCAATTCTTATTTTGCAGGAATTTTGTTCAAGGGGGGACTGTCGTCTTAATCATAGCAGGCCTGTGGCTGTACATAGAATATGGCTGGGACTACTTCTTTTGCTTAGTAAAGTTAATAACGAGAAGTCCCCTGATCCACTGAGCGAAAGAAGTAGCCCTGGCCGATTTCCTACCTTCCGCCCAGGTAGTAGTTAGGACAGTTCTTTTCAGAACTTGATAGTCTCTTGAATTCCGAAATCTACTCCGCAACAGTAGAATAAATAGCGAGACAAGTTCTCAAAGAACAAAATCTACACAGCAAAGTAGATATACACATGGTGTTACCGCAAACCGAATAAACATTGTACATGTATGTAGTTAGTCTTTAAAATTGACGTACCTGTAGGTCTCTGTTTTTGAGGTTGCCCAGCCAGAACGCCTCATGGCAGTTGTGCAGTGTCAACAAAGCCTTCACTCTGTACACAAATTGCTCCAGAATACGCTTCATCGCTGGTACATGAGCGGTCAAAGACACATCCTTTACACCCTGAACAAAAAATAATATCAGACTAATTAACCACATCAAGTCGGTATTCTGAAAAATTCCGTGCCCACCTATGGCATTATTTTTCCGAATTTTGTTGAGCTTCTTGAGTAATCTTTTACCTTTAAAAATATCGTTGTAACAATGAAACCCTGACTCAACAAAGGAAAGACAACAAAGTTTCTTAAAATAAGCACCAGGATTTAATGTTTGACCTCCTATTGAGCCGAATACAATGATAAACAATGGTGGTGGGAGCCTGTCCATTCTTGTATGCCACATTTGTACAACAAGAAGAAGAAGACTAGGGCCTAAGCAGACAATATAGTGCTTACATATTTTCTGCTAAGCATAAATGAGCAAGACACCAGTCAAAGATCCTACATGTGGAAAGGTATTTTGGTTGGTAACCTTAATTTGGTAAGCATAACTTTGTTGTGCTGAGCTAGTTTTTGTGCTTAAGCAGCTCCATGAAATTGAGCCCTGGAATCAGGAGTTACACAATAACTCAAAGGGTTATTACAAGGCATGTTTTCCAATACTTGTTGTCACTCTTTGTACGGGTGAACCGAAGCGTAGCACGGAAGTGCATGCCTGTGCACGCTACACACTAGAAAGTCCAGATGGATATTTCCGTTCGGCTGCCGGCAAAAAATTGACGGCGCTCCAAAGTTGTTCCGCTCGTAATAAACCGTTGGCCATAAGTCAGCCCGGAAAAATTTGGCGTGTATACAGATCATCGGATATGAAAGTGGTAAAGATCAATAACTGAATGCATGATTATCTTAGTAAATATCACAGTATTAGTGTCATATTTCTGAGGGTCAGTAAATGCAGTAAAGTGAAGCACAACTTTTACAAAATTTGCACAATGGCTGGCAATACAATATATTTGGTTTGCGGTAACACCATGTGTGTATCTACTTGCCAGGTAGAGTTTGTTCTTAGAGAACTGTCTTGCTTAATTCTACTACCGCGGAGTAGATTGTTCGGGTGTTCGGGGGGCTTATTTATAAATAAGCCCACTCATCTCTTACCTCTTCAGTCTCCTGACGATGACTAGAGCAAGCTAGTCGAAACGTTGAGACCAATCCAAGAACTGACTCCGCGGTAGTACAGTAATACGATCCTATAAGCTAAAGTAGTAGTCCCAGCCTATTTCTATACCTTCCGCCCAGGTAATAGTTAATAAACAGGACAGTTCTTTTCAGAACTGAGAAGTCTCCCGAACACCCAAACAATCTACTCCGCGGTAGTAGAATTAAGCAAGACAGTTCTCTAAGAACAAACTCTACCTGGCAAGTAGATACACACATGGTGTTACCGCAAACCAAATATATTGATACCTCACCATGCAATGCCTCAAATCCTATATGGCTGGCAATACACTCGCAAAAGCTGTTAGTAACTAATTTCTTGGTAGACTAATTCCATAACTCAAAAGAAAACCCAATAAAGAATTGATATGGCAACATGAACAGCTGTACAAACCTTGAAGGTTGTACAAAAACAATGGATGCACCTACACGGCTTAAACACACAAGACATGAGCGCTCTAATCTAGATGTTAATTCAAAAGATAATCCCTGCTTTTTGTCCCTCTTCTCTTTTTCCTGGTCTGCTGGGATCCACTTACAATTTTTGTAAGCCTCCTTTGTCTTTGCGTCTTTAACTGCTTTTTACTTTCGATATGTTGGCTGTCGGCCTCGTAATTTCAATGGTTATTAAATACTCTGTTGCTCCGTTAATCTTTTCATAGTTCTGATTCTGTATATTTGTTTAAAGGCATCGTACACGTTTGGTAATTACTCAAAATATCTATTAGCATAAAAACTTACTTGGTAACGAGCAACGGAGAGCTGTTGATAGTATGAAAGATTGTGAGAAATGACTCCCTCTGAAGTCACATAGTTTTTGAGAAAGAGGTAATTTCTCACTAAAATAATAAAAACTTTTTGCAAGAAGTTTTTATTCCTAACTGAAAGTACACAAATTTGTACAACAAGGGTGTTTTTTCTTTCATCATTTTCTTGCAACTTCGATGACCAATTGAGCCCAAATTTTCACAAGCTTGGTATTATGGATATGTTGGGATACACCAAGTGAGAACACTGGTCTTTGACAATTACCAAACGTGTACGATGCCTCTAACTTCTTTCTATTTTACAAACATATCTGTATGTGGTTTTTATTGTTTTCATGACATAAATAATAAATTTAATTGAATTGAATCAATGTTTAAAACCCCAAAACGAGAATCTCATTCAAAAAAGGTCTTATAAGAAGCAAGCAAAGCGAACCTTTGAGTGAGTGCATATGTGATGCAGAATACGTGTACTTTGCTGCAGGATTTTAAACAGCGCCATCACATCATCCCTGTGGTTTGGGAAGAGCTTCTCCAACAGAGGCATCCCATGTCTCAAGAAGGGATCCATAAACTGTCTTGCGTACTGGTGGGTCAAGAAAAAACAAACAGAACATCAAAAAAGCTGTCAAACCTTTCCATCTTGTTTTGATATTAAATCAATCTGATTTGTTGTTGTTTAGTGAAGTACCAGAACAAAGATTTGTTTCAAAAAGTTCAGTTTAAGGGGACGCATTACCTTCAAATCTCTCAAAATTTGTTGTTTGGAATAGCTCCTTTGTATCCTTTTAAAGAGTTGTTCATGTAAAAATACAACCAGCGAAACACACAGTCCGCCGTTTTGTGGAGTTGAATATTTGGTCCGATGAAACTAGGGACAATATTCTTTCATGAAATTAAATAAAAACCACACATTTTCAAAGGGATATTTAAGTGAATAATTGTAGACCAATCAAAGTGCACAAGTGCTGCAAGCTAGGCAGCCATTGTTGGGATGCTGGCAGTGCAAGGTTTTGTAAACAAAGACACTTAAATCACTTATAAAGTTTAAAAGACTACGTTTTTGTCCATGTCTTTGTGTACAAAACCTTGGGTTGCCAGCGTCCCAGCAAAGGCAGTGCGGCCAGCAGCGGGCTAACAAAGATCGATCTATATTCTACTTTGAAAGGATCTTTCCAACCATATTCATTTCATGGCAAACACATTTTACAGCCCAGAGCGCCCAATCCAAAGGCAACGTGTCCCTTTAACCCTCTTGATAATAAATTATTCTGACATAAACAAAACCACTGATGACCAAATTATTTGATTACTGTTAGGCCAAGTAACAAAAGTAACAAGTTTCTTGTCCGGACTTTTAAAAAAAAAGGAGGAGGCCGGGCTTTACTGTTTACTGTTTTTCAATTTTTTGCTATTTTTTTCCAAGATGGCCGTCATGCTAAATATGGCTGGCCAAGGTATATTTATTCACAGATATTGTACTATTTGAGTATACTGATGCAATGTGTGACAAAACAAATGATTTGCATCATTTTAGTCCACTTGCTAAGCAAGTTTCAAAATTCAGAAACGGCTGTTGTATTGCAAAGGTAAAAAAAGAGTCTAGACAAATTCTTAGGCAAAAATAAACCAAGGAACTCAGGTTTTTTTTCGAATGTTACTTTTTTTGGTTACTTTTTTCTGAATAGTAAATAGTTTAAAAAAGGAGGCGGCGGCCAAAAAGAAGGCGGGACGGGATGAGAAACTTGTTACTTTTGTTACTTGGCCTTATGTATGAATCACACATTCTTACATGGAAATATACATGTGTTCAGAGACAAACCTTACAAGCAAAGAGTGTTACAGATATTGCTTGTACCTTCAGGGCAGATGACAAATTGTTTCTGGCATCAAATTCTTTCAGCATGCTGATCAGAATTTGGAAAACTCGGACTGCCATGGTCCAACGGATCAGCCGTTGTTCGGTCATGCGTGGCCCGACTGACGCCTTCCCAAAGCACATGTTGCGTACGGAGATGATAACATGCTCAAACATGATGCGATAGTAGCTACCAAAAGACGCCCTGTCATGGAATGCAGATGCAATATCAACTTTAGTTCAGGGTTTAAACCATAATTTTATACTTGGGATTGCTACGGCTGGTAAATTTAAAACAGGGTGTCCGTCAAACTTAATTAGTGTTTAATAGATTTAATAACTGCATTGGGTGTAAAGATTTTTCATTAAGTTAATCACCCTTTAAAACCAGACCCAAGTTTGGTCAGTACTCACTGGTTTGGGATGGAGCAGTTTTCAACATGATCTTTCTTATCTGATCAAAAGTTAATGAGGCGTGAACATGGTTTAAGGGGCCACTGCCTGCAAGTTTACTGACACAAATATCTACTAAATTTCGCAGGTTCTTGTTTATAATGTGAAGTATTTGGAAAAAGTGTTACATTTTATAATGAAAGCAACTTTGAATCATAAAAATCGACTTAATATTTCCTGAGAAATCGAATAAGAAACAGTAGGCCTTTCTCCCTGCTCTTCAGCATTTCTGTTATTTGACACCAACATTATTTATTGTAGTGAACCCAATGAATCCTCAAAAAGTACCAAGCACTGTAGATTGTTAAGCAAAGTTAGTCCAAATATGCACTTCTAAAAAGGTTCAATGGGGTGTTTGTTTGTTTGTTTGTTTCGATGATCTTCCCAACAAGGGAACTCGGTAAAGCTTCCACAAGGGGATATAAACACCAAGCTGGCAACAGCCAGTCTACTTCCTACAAACATTGGTTTACAGTCTATCATTATGAATTGCACAAATTGATAAATTGTGATTCAGTAACTAGGCAACAATACTTATTCTAGTCATTTGTGAAATCAGTATTTAGCCTGGCCGGATTCGAACCCACAATCTTGTGATTGTAAGTCCTGCAGTCAACCACTTGACCACTTGACAATCACTTGTCCATGGTGACTGTTGTTTTCTTTTTTCAAAAATCTTTAAAAAAGCAACCTTATTTTATGCTCAATACCAAGAACATGTAGTGTTCTCCCTTTACAGTGGTCCGCTGGTCAAATGCCAGTAAAAACACGTGAGGACCAGTCAGAATTCTCTTCCAAGTGGTCCTGCTGGCTAGTTCAGTGTTGGAAAGCATCTCTATTTCATATAAATTAGTGACTAGTGAAAAAGCTGAAGGACTAGAGAAATAATAAACTAACTGGTCGTGCTGGCCAGTCACTAAAAAAGTTTAAGGGCAAACCCTGACATGCTATACCTGTGGAGAGTGGGATAAGTCGTAGAGCATCCTTTCTTATCATCGGTGCTCATCAGCTCTTGTATCCCAATAGTGCACAGGTCCTGGATGCTTTTCAATGTATCAGGTGTATGGCTCAAGTAGATTCTGCAACATACAAAACAGACAGCGATGTGCCATTTTTATATTACTCCATTCTGGTTTTCTTCTATGTTTTTTAATTCTTTGTTGTGTGTCTTTTTTATGCTTGTGTATTGTTTGTCCCTTTAATTTTGATTCTTCCTATTTTTATTTTTTTTGGCTCCACTAATTTCTATCTTGAATTTTGTTTGATCAATTTATCACTAAAATAAATGGTGCATAAAACGGTTAAGGATACAAGTCTCACGACCGGGACTCGAACCCACACTCTGCTGATCAGAAACACCAGAGCTTGAGTCTGGTGTTCTTATCCGCTCAGCCACGACAAAGCATATCAAAATGTTTGAATACTTGCGAGACTCGTACAGTCTGACACTCAACGGACTTACCTGATCAGTCTCTGCAGGAGTTCATTGTGCTTAGCTCCTTTCTCTCTCTGACCGTCCGGCCCAAGCCACTCTCTCTTCAACAGCCCCTCGGAGAAGCTGGCTGTAATTTAAACATTAATTCAGTTGATTTCAACAACGCCCTTCACTGCTATTCCACCTTGGTCTGGGGGGACCCATGTCTTGGATATATACTTAACGAAACATGTATTTTTTTGCAAAGCTCAAATAAGTGTGAGATCATTAAACATTTGCGAAGCTCATATAAGTGTGAGATCATTAAACATTTGCAAAGCTCAAATAAGTGTGAGATCATTAAATGTTAATTCAGTTTATTTCAACAAGGCCCTTCACTGCTGATCCCTAAATGCTGTATTCCACCCTTTACCTCAGGTTTGGTCTGGGGGACCCATGTCTTGGATATATACTTAACGATACATGTATTCATTTGCAAAGCTCAATGAAGTGCGAGATCAGCCTATAGGGTCATTTCATAGAGTTAGTTAATAGCAATATATGTTGCTTACTAATTTTATTTGCTATTAAGTATTTCAGTGCCAAGGTCGTACATATATACGATCTATTTTATGTTTTCCGAAAGCGCCATTATCGCACATGTACAATCTTTTTTATGTACTCAAAAAGTGTCATCAATCGTACATGTATGACCTATGATATACATGTTATCACGAGAGGGCATTATCACTCCAAAAATACTATTGACTTTGGGATGTACCAAGGCAACACAAATCAGCAAGATACATTTTGTTTGGTGAGAAAGACTTTTTCTTTTTCTAATACATAATTTTGAAAAAAGCTCAAAAAGCTTGTCAATACAGAGTGCGAAATTTTGGTATAATCGGCCTTGGACAAAATTAGGGTTAACAGCACAACATAATAATATGTCGTGGGTTCGAATCCCATCCGAGTGATTTGCTTGTGGATTTTGTTCACAGAACTCGGGAAGGTACCGAGTATACAGTGCTTAAACACATCGCTGTATGGGTAAAACAAATTATACTCTTTATCCCCGATAAAAAATAACATCTATTAAATCGTTGCGGTACCCGCTGCTAAAACATAGGATTCGAACTGCCTTTAGCCAGCAGGCTAGTGGCAAGACATCTGCTCTAGCAATGCCAATGTCATGGGTTCGAATCCCACCCGAGTGATTTGCCTGTGGATTTTTTCCACAGAACTCGTATACACAGTATACAGTGCTTCATACACCTTAGTGTAACGTTAAAAACAAATTATATAATAATATATCTTAACCATTAGACTCTATACCTATGAAGGGCAACAGAAAGATTTCATATTCCTCTTAGTAGTCAACCCAACAAACTCTGGAAAAACCAGCGCAGGAAGAATTGTTGAAGATACAGAGGCTGTTAGATATTGCCTACCTAAGTTCTACAGGGGTTGCTAGATATTGCCTACCTAACTTCTTGCGATTATCCGATGCATCTGAAAGCTCATCAAGCGAAACCAAGAGGCGGAGGAGCAAGACAGCACTGGCTAAATCAGGCACTGTGTCCATAAACTTCTCCAGATACGTGAATGCATTTCTGGTATTCATAAACAAATACATTCTCAAAATTAACTCTGTCTAGATCGAGGCAACAATGTTTATCCATTTAAACTATTCCATTAAGTTTTCTCAACTCCCTGGGGAGCATACAACCTCAAAATGCTTATGTGAGCTGATGTAGTAAGGAAATACTGTACTTCTCTGTTGGCGGGCCAGACGTATCCCTCATACTGTGGTTTGGGCACTGGCCTGGTGACCAGTCTTGTTTCTTTATCCATGTCATAATTGTCTCTTCTTGGAAGATGTGGTGGTTCAGACTCAGAGTAGAACCAGATGTGAGATAGTCCTAGCATTTTCAACAGTATAAGCTGCTCATCTTCAAGATTCACCGAATCTTACTTTTCTTTCTTGATGTGCCACCAATCTCTGTTTGAGATCAGTCCTAGATTGTTTCTAAAAATTGTAATCAGTAAACATGACCATTTGTAAAACAACTAGAGTTTGAAAATAAATTGTGGACAACAAAATTAAAAAAAATTGCTGCTTTCTTTCAACAGGGCTGTATAATTTACAAATGAAAATTGTGTTTTTTCTTGTCTGGTGTGTTTAGCTTTTACCCTGATGTGTTTAGCTTACCCTACCACATTTATTCTTACTTGTGTAGCTGTTTTGAAGTTTGTTGTGATCGTCTACTGCTTGGGGTGCGGGCTGTGAGTACTCTCAATGCCTCCTCAAAAACAGTTTTATTTTCACTGGATTGGAAACCATTCCTTAAAGAAACAAAATAAAATTGAAAGTGATTTCCATTAGATGTTCAACTGAAAACAACAAAACGTCCATGTTTGTTTGGTAAAAAGTAAAATCTGTCCTGAGTCAATATAGCTCATCAGGCCGGTGTTTATGGGCCTTGACACACAAAGCAACTTTTACGGGAAACTTGGAGGCAACCAACTGCAGTGCATGCTACAAGAACACTTTGGTAGCACATGAGTAATTCTTCAAACAATGTCTTACGATCCCCAAGAAAAATGTGTGAACATTGAAATGTGAATGGCTTTTCTTCATGGAGATTGCCTCACTGAACTTATCACTCCATACCAGTCTAATCGCACACTCCGTTCCAGCTCAGATACAAGGATTCTCACAAAACCTCAAACCAGATATTCTTCATCAGCCAAAGGTTTTTATGTAGCTGCTCCAAACCTTTGGAACAATCTTCCTTATCAAATACATCATGCCATTTCAATTACTGAAAACATTGCTGAAAACTCACCTTTTCCAGACCTATTTTGCTTCGGCTATTTATTTCATTTTCATTCCTTTTGTATTGTTGTATTGTTGTATTTAATTTTTTTTAAAGCGTGTAATACATTTTTTGCGTAAGAACGCTATGCAAGTGCTTGCATTATTTAACTGGTTGCCTGTAAATTGCCTTGTGTGACATGCCCTTTAAATCTCGTGGGATCAAGAGTTAGCACTCTAGTCAATATATATAGCTCAATGTCTTATTTGGATATATCCGCTCAAATCGTCGTCAAAAGCAATCAATCCCTTCTTGAAATCTTGAAACTAAGCACCAAGTTATTGCTTACCACATGAAGAGTGAAAGAATAGATTTCAGTAGGAGGTGAAGACAAGACACCATCTCATCATACTCAGGTGTATGGGATCCTGGGCCGTCTATCAGTCCATCATTCTGGGCCATCAAATCCTGTTAAATTAGACAAGGGACAACCACATCTCAATATTCAGCTACGGTCAATGTCAAAACACAGACATGAATCATTCTATGCAGTCACTGCCTCTTTATTAATCCGGACTTTCCCACATTTTTACGGTACCACCGTTTTCTCTTTTGAGAAAAACTTGCACGGAAGCCCTCTTAAGAACCACTTGTTCATTTACTTTATTTCATTACACACCAAACAGTCTAATTGTGACGAAAGCGGGAATGGGGGAAAACCCACGCAATCAGGTAGGGACTGAAAACTCAATCCCCATGCAAGGCTCCGGGTCTGAGGTGGGATTCCACCCAGGTTCCACAGAAGAACTTTCCAAGTGGGTCAAGTGAGTCAACACATCATCTGCTGTTGACCTTGTCCCACCCAGAACATTCCGAGAGAGTTCCCACGTCAAGTGCACCCACATACAGAACAACACGAATGCGTGTTTGAACAGTCCCCGACAATGTCTTCTTCAAAATTTTGCATCTTAACACACAGCTCTAAAAGGTCATTGAGAGGTCATTTTGAAGGTCATTATTCTTAGTGTTAAAACTTGCCTGGAAGAAGCCGCTTGTGGATTCCAGATGTTGACAGAGATGAGGGAGGAGCTTGACAGCTTTCTTGGCAATCTGACGAGGGGTGAAGCGGTTCAGATGAGAGAAGCCTGCATTCTTGTCTCCTTTAGTCTGGAGAGTGCAAGTAAAAAATCAACCGTGTATCCGTCAGGAGTATTCTCTCTTGAATATTTAGCGACTGAGAAGAGGTCTCTCAGTAGCCTGAAGATCTGCAATAACCTCTAAATATTGCAGAAGACGTCAGATACCAACTTTTTACCAAACTTTGTATCTATATCTCCATCAAATAAAATTACATGAGTTGCCCCTATTTATACCCCATGCTGGGAGCCAAAATTCTGTTTGTATATTCCCAGTGATTTGAACTGCTCTCTGCATTACTTTGAAGTATCTCACCAGTATAATGTTACCAGCCACAATAACATACCATACATACCATTTGTGACTGGTTTCCTGCTTATTTTTGCTGAGCAGAAATTGTTTAAGCAACATTTTCTCCCTAAGCAGCTCTATGAATTTAAGCCCTGGTCAAGTCTAAAGATTACTTAGTATACCTGATGTATTGCTTCCTAACAGGCAAACTTGTCAAGTTACCTTTACTTTTAAGGAGATTTTTGAAATAATGTGGTCTCCACCGATGATTTAGATTATAGCAATATCCTGTTCGTAGTGCTGTAATTCTACTGTGAGCCACGCCTACTTCACACAAACTGGCTCCGACGATTACCAGAGAAGCCCACAGGAAATGCATTGAGCAATGGGTTTCTTTAAGAACTTATGAATGCAAAAAGTAATTTTTGGACTTGCCTTCCAGTACTGTTTTGCAAAGTCTCAATGTCTTGTCAGAATGATCAGTTTTAAGAGAATTGTTGTTCAAGGATGAAATGGGTGAGGTTTGGGTAAAAATTACACAGAGACGTACATGCTAGCTTTTGAGCAAATGAGTGCGTGTGTGACTTATTGACTTTCAAACAGGATGGAGAGATAACTTTGTATTTGAAGGTTGGGGTGCTGGTTGTGCCTTCTGAAGCGTATTCGGTTTGCGGTAACACCATGTGTATATCCACTTTGCTGTGTAGATTTTGTTCTTTAAGAGCTTGTCTTCCTACTATATATTCTACTGCCGCAGAGTAGATTTCGGAATTCGGGAGACTACTAAGTTCTGCTTCTTAACTACTACCTGAGCTTTGTATTTGTTGTCATACCCACCTTGAGAAAAGTCCATCTCTTTGATGCAGAGGCCACAAGTGCATGGTCCAACTTAAGGCTTAAGTCTTCGAGAAGGAAGTGGAGCTCTGGAGGCTGAAGATGTAGTACAACTTCTTCCTGTTAAAAAACAAATATCTCATTCATGGTGCTACAGACATTTCTTTTCTTTAATTACATTAACCATCACTGAACATCTCCTGGCAAGACAAGGTGCGAAACGAAGATGTGTGGAAAAAAGTATCAGCTGGTGGTAACCCACCAGATTTATGTATATGTTTGGTAATTGGAACCCACTGTTTTTTTCAATCCTACATAGTTGTAGATATATACCATAAAACTAACCTGTGAAAATTCATTTCAAAAGGGGGTTGCTTTTTTGAGATATTGCCAAAAATCTTAAGCGGTTATGTCCACACAGGAAGCATAATATGCAATTTGAATACACAATCTAGAAACGTTACTGCAGTAACGGTTCTCAGATTCAAATTTTGGGAGATAAAAAGTGATATCTTTTCCCATAACCGCAGTACTCCAAAGTGAAAAGTTTCTCAAAATGCATTATACTATCCAAATCTGCTGTATCTCTTACCAAGTAAGTTTTTATTGCCATTAATTTTCAGAGTCATTACCAAACGTATACAGACCCTTTAATCACCTCGTGCATCTACAAGACCCAACTAGCCTGGTTTGGCCACAAAGTGAGAAACAACAGACTCCGAAAATGAATCCTACTTAAAACAGTATGTGGGAAAACTAGACAGGGTAGGCCAAGGAAGAGATGGGAAAATGTCAAAATGACATCATTGCTAACAGCACCTTCTACCTGGAACGCAGAAGAGCGAAAGATAGGCAGGAATGGAGAGTGAAAATTCATGGAGCCAACATCCTTCGGGATATGGTGCAAGATTTATTAAACCATCACTGGGTCAGATTTGTTTCCCCTTCCAAACTCAGTCTGGCTACATTGGTTTGAACAGGAGAATAGAACCAACCTGTGTGCGCAAGTTAGAATCCAACACCCTTCTGGACACCTGACCACAGCCGAGGATGTTGAAGACTTCGATGTCTAGTTCCCTGAAGTGTGTCCTGTACTGGGCCAAGTCAACGGAGAACACTTTCCCGTTTCCGGTCGTCTCTTTCTCCGGGGATTTACTCTGGGTTGTATCTAAGGTTGTATTCTGGGTGCTTGAGTGGCCAGTACTGCCATATTCAATTAGAACATATATGGGTTTTGAGGCATTGTATGGTGAGGTATCAATGTAAATTCAGTTTGCTGTAAACACCCATGTGAATATATCTATTTTGCTGTGTAGATTTGTTCTTGAGAACTTTTCCATAAATCAAATTGATAAGTACTTCAACAAAATGAAATAAATAAACCAAATTTTATCTTCTTCTTTTCATTTCCATGTGACCTACTGATCTTGTTAATAATTTCATATGTGCCCCCTTACTGGAATTTTTATGTAAGCTTGAGAATCATTTTGATACCTAGGTTTGCTGATTTTGAAAGACTCATCTATTAAGTAGGAAGAATATCATGCCTGATAGTACAACCATAGCTCTGCATCCCTGTTTTAAAAATGTTGAGCAATTTGAGATGCTAGTCGATTGTAATAAAGCGCTATATACACTAAAAAATGCCTAATATTCCCTAAACAGTTCATTCAAAAAAATGTTTACTTATTTTTTTCTCTTTCCATCTCGAGGTTGAATTTCATAAATTTTTAGTGAGTAGCAGCGATGAGGAATTTTGGTCTTACTCTTTTGTTTTTCGTCCTCTTTTGCCGAAGGGGCTAGTAGGTTGGACAGAATCACTGTCAAAGGTTGCCATGGGTGGAATGAAACCGGGTACTTCTGTGAAACAAAAATCATAATAATGATTAATGTGAGTGATATTTTCATTACATTTATTAATTCTGGTTGTGAAGCCAAGGACTCCCAGAAAAGTGAACTTAATCACTGTACTAGCCAAGAACCCCATTGAGAGAAGACAAGGAAGGAAGTTTCAATTTTAGATGTGGAAGGAAAATCCCAGAGAATTGTTCCAGGGGAAGCCATACTACTAAACCTCCCCCATCTTGATCTTCTCTCCGTAACACATACCTTCCAAACAGGTCTGGATGTGTTTCTGCACCTCAGTGATGTTGCGTAGTCTAGCAAGAACCTTGCCTCTCATATCTGGATCAGTTAGTCCTGAGAACGCATTCACGATCTGATAACGGGACAACAGTTTGACATGATTTGAAATCACTGTTACATTTTTGTCCAGCTCCAACTTACACCTTGCAGATACACCTGCAGCTATTACTATCCATCAGTCATTAGGGTTTAATCAAACAATATAAGTTGATGCATCTTAGTGGTTCTAACCATGCCAATGTTTGGAGGGGTTTTTAAAATTTTACCCCTTTCAAGTTTCATGCACCATTTATTTTAGTGATAAATTGATAATATGGACACATTAATTGGGGGTTTCGGCCATCCGCCGAAACCACCTTTGTTTTTGTTTACTTGGTTTTTTTTTGCAAATGGCAACCCCCCAAAAAGAGGTTACAATAGCACCCTCAATCAAGAGTTCTCTTTCCCATTCTGAAAACTGTATGGTCATGCAATCTTTATTTTTCGTTTTACAACTATTTTTCTGAAGGGATTTAAACCGATCGCTAGCGACCAGTCGGCGCGTGAAAGAGTTAATGCAAGTTCACCCTAAACAGGGCCAAAAGCCACTCTTGGTTAGGGGCTACAAGAAGAAAACATTTAAGATGAAAATAACTCAGGGCAGCTGAAATTACAAGTTGATATTCTTCTTATAAATAAGTTATCAACTATCACAGCACATTTTAGCATCAAAAGGGCACGTTAGTATCTGATGATGCCAGATGTACAATAAACGGTGTTGTCTTGTCATTTAGCCTTCGAGAAAGACTCTGCTAGGGTCGGCGGAACGTCAGGCCATTAACTATTTGTTGCATTTATACCATAGGTCCTTTTGGCTGGTAAGCAGTTTGCAACAGCTATTTCTGTTTTCTCATTGTACAATTAATAAACAATTCCTGAGAAGACTTTCTACATCACCACAATAAGACATCTAGTGATTTGGTTAAAAGAAAAGTTATGTCTTTAATGCATGTAAAGCGTCTTCACTTAAAAACAAAAAATCTGATGATGGTTTTTGAAAATTCCAGACAAATCATAAGCCTTGTAACCATTTTAAATACCTACTGTTTTCGCAGAAATACAAATCTATTTAGAATGAAATTTACACAAGCTTATTTAAAATTTCTTGATAACCAGACGATTACAATGAATGCACTTTTCCGCAAAAGACAATAATTTTAGAATGACTCTGATATGTTCAACTTCTTTTTTTTATACTTCTTTTCCCAATCCTGGGTTGCCGAACTAGGCCATTTGAGTTATTTAGCATACTGCGTAATCTTACCTCTCTAAACCAATTGATAGTCAGAAACAGGCAAGTGCACAGCATTTCTCTCTCTTGTTTGCTCAACGAAGCAGCCTTTGAAAAGACTTCGTTACTGACGGTGTATAAAGGGCATCCAAGGAGGGCATCAATGCCCTCCAGGTCGCCTTCGTGCTGAACTTGCTCACAGATTCTTAGGAGGCGGAAGTGAGGTGCCATGCAGAGAGGGAAGACAGTTTGGGACCTGATGAGATAAAATAATTCTTAATTTTTTTTACTTTTAATAATAATAATAATAATAATAATAAATACTTGGTATAGCGCCAAAAAAGGCGCTTATGGCGCTTGAGGAAAAAATACAATTTAGGACTGTGGTTTGTGTGAGTAAGCTTGTTTGAACAGGTGAGATTTTAAGTTTTTCTCGAATGTTGTGATGGATGGAGATGATTTGGCAGTCAGGGGAAGTTGGTTCCACACTCGGGCTGATGCTGCAGGAATGACCTGTTGCCCCAAAGAGTAGAACTCCTGGGCTGATGAAGCATCATGAGCTCATTAGAACGCAGTCCGGTGTATGCCGAGGTGTATGGATGGATGAGGTTGATGAGGTATTCTGGAGTATTGTTGTGAAGGACTTTGTAAACGAAAAGACCAAGTTTGTAATGAATTCTGTGTGATATTGGCAGCCAGTGGAGATCCTGTAATACAGGAGTGATGGCTTCAAAACCAAAATTAATAAAAAATTGAAATAAATGAAGACAAGCTTTTTCCACAAAAAAACAAACAAATACCTTTCAGTTTCAGAGTCCTCACTGACCATGGAGCCGAGGTTCAGATGAGCCCTCTCGGCTTTACTGACTAGAGGAAGTAAATTAATCGCAACACCACCTTGGGATTCCTCCGCCTCCAGACCGAATTCCTCCTTCAATGGCAAGGAGTAATTGCTGAATGAAAACAAATAACTGTCAATATTTTGTTGATTGTGGGTGGACCTTTCAGAGAGACAACCTTTTTTCAAGCTGTCCCATGGAAAACAGTGCAATTAAATATTAATAATATTAATAACAATAATAATAATAATAATAATAATAAACAGCATTTATAAAGCGCAGTATGAATCACAGATTCCTCAATGTGCTTAACAATAGAAGCAAAAGTTAAAACCATGAACAAAATAGAATAAATAGGCCTACATTACTATGATAAAAAAATATCCTACAACTAAGATTCTACAATAACCACACAAATATTAAAATAAATAATTAAATTTCTAGTGCAACAATTTTGTGGAGAAGTTACACTCCTGGTACAATAACTCCTGTAGTGAGATGTGGCTTTTGGATTGTTTTTGTCTTATGGTCTTTGACAATTACCAATGTTGGCCGCATGATTTAACCACTGCAAAATGTCCGCCAAGATGAGATTAGTAAGCCATCAGGTAAAGTGGCCTTTGAGGGTCAGAAAGTTGATGATGGCTTCTACCAGGGGGTTCAAAAATTCCTTCAAAATTTAGAGGATAAGCTTCGCACCCTCCACTGGTTACCTGTCAATAGGCGCATCATTTTCATGATTCTACTCCTCACATACAAATGCATGCATGGCTCGACACCAGCATACCTTCAGGAACTCATTCAAGTGTATCAACCACTGCGCACCCTCCGTTCTAGCTCAGAGAATAAGCTTCGCACCCTCTACTGGTTACCTATCAATAGGCGCATCATTTTCATGATTCTACACCTCGCATACAAATGCATGCATGGCACGGCACTAGCATAACTTTGGGAACTCATTCAAGTGTATCAACCACCACCACCACGCACCCTCTGTTCTAGCTCAACATTGCTACTCATTACACCGGTCACTCGCACTAAGACTTACGGACATCGGTCATTCATGCATTCATCACCATCTCTTGGAACTCTCTCTCTTCCACATTACATCAAAACTGCAAGAACTCAAACTGTATTTAAATAACTCCTAAAAAGTTACATGCTTGTCTAATTGCCAGTATGTTTGTTTAATTACCTTTATTGTTGTAAAGCGCATTGGGACTTTTGTGTGATGCGCTATATAAGTACTGTGTTATCATTAGTATTATTATTATTTTTTCAAAAAACAAAACAATTACTCTCTTTACCCAGAGACATCGTCTGCCTGAATGTCAACAACAAAGTCGTCTTGGAAGTCATTCAAAAATATGTCACCAATATACTCCTAGGAAAAACAAACAAACAAACAAACAGAATATTAGTACACATTTTTATTTGAACACTGCCATTTTAGGTTTTGAATTTTGTATACAATATCCATCCATTTATCAAGCAATGACAAACCATATTATTTGTGTTCTACCCATACACCAATGTATGTTAAGCACTCCATACTCAGCACCCCCCCCCCCCCCAGAGTCCTGTGAACAATTCCTCAGGCATATTACTCAGGTGGGATTTGAACCTATGACCTTTGCCATTCTAGAGCAGATGTCTTACCACCGGACCACGGAGCTTGCCCGGTAGCTACAGGAAGTTTGAATCCTTTATTTAGCAGCGGGTATCGCACTGATTTCAATAGACCTTTGCATCAGGGATAAAGAATATTAGCCTATTTGTGTTTTTACCCACACACCGATGTATGTTTAGCACTGTATACTCAGTATTTTCCCCAAGTGGGATTTGAACCCATGACCAATGACAAACCACTGGTACCACAGACTGCCAAAAGGTACTCTACCTTCCAGATGGGATTCTTCTATTTGTACAGCTGGTATTGTCAGTGAACCCCCATGGCTTGTGTACTGCGGACTTAGTCTCCACAGTTTCCTGTGGAATTTTGTGGCAATAGCCAGTTGGGCAGAATAGTATACCAATAGTAATAGGGTGACTAGTGAAGTCACAGAATTACTTTTCCACAAAACAATGGCAAAAGTGCATGGCAGTATAGGAAATTCTCTAAAACGTATAAATTATAAAAAGGCAAGAGCCAGTTGGGCAGAAAAGTACACCAATAGTAATAGGGTGACTGGTGAAGTCACAGCATAGCTTTTCCACCAAACAATGGCACATAGTGCATGGCACTAAAGTGTACAGATAATGTTCATTTAAGCAGTTTTAAAAATCCACAAGCAGCTGCACTCTAGAGTCGGTGTCTTATTTTCCCGGATAAAAAACTTTACTCACCTCAACTTGAGGATGTAACTGTCTCTCCTCCATGATGGTGGCTAGCTCATCAAAGAACAGAGCAGAAGCTTCAGGCATCTTATTACTGCTACTCCTGACCATCTCAATAAGAGATTTCACCTAAGGTTCACATGGACATTCAAAACTCTTTTGTTTAAGAAATCGTTAAGGACATTCAGGCTAGCTAGCTGGCTCCCTGCTTTTCACCTCAGTGAACCCCGGTTTGAATCCCACCCCAGACCAGAGCATGTGGGTTATTTCCTCCAACATTTAAAACCGACATTTCTTCATCATCTTCTCTACACCGGTATCTTCAGGCCTACAGGAGCTGATTTCACAAAGCAATAAAATTCATCGCAAGACAAATGTTCAGTATCACCATAGTGATTTGTATTGTGACATCACACTTTACTAAGAAACTACGATTGATTTACAGTTAGAATCAATCTTAGATCTTTGTGAAATCGGCCCCAGGTCACAGTGCAAGCCACTTTTGAGGGTCCTTTGATTTAATTACTAATAATAATAGCAATAATTTGGGAGGCTAATCATCCTTACTCGCAGCTGAGAAGCTGAATGGAGAAGGAAACGGCTACAACGTGTTCGAGCCACAGACATGCAAGGGCATGGGAATTTCTGTATGGTGGGAATACAATCTAGTAAGGTTTGTGGTAACATCACATACATGAGTAGGATTTGAAACTTTGCACGGTGGGAATACAATCTAGTAAGGTTTGCGGTAACAAAATGTACATGAGTAGGATTTGTAACTTTGCATGGTGGGAATATAATTTAGTAAGGTTTGTGGTAAAAACATGTACATGAGTAGGATTTGAAACTTTGCATGGTGGGAATACAATCTAGTGAGGATTGCGGTAACAAAATGTACATAAATCTTTGATCAGTATGCTCTGATCGTCTTCAGGAGAAACACATTTTGAAATCGTTTATAGTGTAAAATAATAATTTCAACTTCAGAGATTCCCTCTGATAAATGGCCATCACTTTTTGAGAAATAAATAAAAAATTCACACATAGTTGAGCCGAAATGTATAGTGACCTACCCCACTGAATGTTTCATTAGAGAGCTTTCTCTTATCTTCGTCAGCGCCTGAACAGTATGCCATGTTGCGTACGATCATGAGGGAACCAATCACACCAATTCGTTTGTATTTTGGGTTGCTGTTGGAGAGTTGTTTCCTGATGACAATGTGAAGCTCATCCTGTAATTGAGAGTTACAAAACAAACTCTCACAAAACTGTTCAAACTCTTTCTGACTCACTCCAAAAATATAAAAATTAATTTTTGTGTGAAATAGAGCCTGGAGAACTTGACTGTTCTCTACTAGTGGACAATGGTAACAAACACTCAGCTTTCTACGTTTTTCAGGACAACTTTATTGAGTAGAAGGGCTACCCCATATATAGGATTTAATAGACCTTTCAGGCTATTAATAACAATTTTGCTGATTTTTCTGAGGGCCAGAAAATCGGAAATCAGACTTAAGTAGGTAGAATATCATGCCTGGTTTTTAATGCAGAGCTGCCAACATTTCCATCTTGCGTTGATTGGAACATGGACAAATTGGTTCATCTTCAGGGAACTTTCTACAGAATCAGGGAAAGTTGGCAGCTCTGTTATTGGTTGATCTAAATGATGTAATATTTGTATGGTATATTTTGACCTATACACATATATTATGTGATATCATTTTGCAATGCGCCATTAAAATACAGCGTAATAAAATGGGTCACGCGTCCATAGAGTGGTCTCACAACTGAGTCCCATGGATTAATATCGCACTCAGTAATCCCCCGTAATCTCTTTCTATAATGTGATTGGATAAACTTATCAATTAAGTTCCAACCCTGAACGGATTGCCCAATCACAATTGCGACTGTGACTGACAATTTGAAATCCCACCAAAAATTGTAGCCAAGGACCCCAGGTGTCGATTTCACAAAACCTGTCTTAAGCAGGACGAGTCGTAAATAAGATAAAACCACAATGTACAAAAATGCAAAAATCCTCATACCGATCCTAAGTTAGGATGGGTTCCGGGACGTTTCCAAGGTAATTAGGACACGTTAAACCCTTCCTATCGTTTGTGAAATCGTTCCTAGGACACGTCTCGGGTTAGGACGTGTACTCGAGATAACACGAGTCCTAACTCTTTGTGAAATCGACCCCTGGAAACTTAATAAAAAAAGCTAGATTTTTAATTTTTAATATTTTTTTTTTTTGCACGGGGAAGTAATAAAATCAGGCCAGAGCAGATTTCCGTGTCCAATTTCATGACAATTTTTACCACATATATTGTGAAATATCAAAGGTAGTACTGACAATTTATCGCTCCAAATTATGGGAGGAAATACAAAGTGCTTCCAACTACCGACGCCTTCCTGTTTCCTAAAAAAAAGTCACTATTTTGTTTAACTTTTTGTTTCCATAAAATTCTTGTAGATGTGGGGTACGTATAGATATAACAGGGCCCAATTTCATAGAGCTGGACACCAGTTACATTTTGTACATGTAATATAGTATTTTCGCTGGTAACCGTATTCCAGTAAGCATAGTTTTGTTGTGCTTAGCAATTTTTTATGCTTAAGCAGCTTTATGAAATTGGGCCCAGGTCTCAAGCTGACCTGTATGGCCGAGTTGTCATTCACATTTCTGAAGGCCAAGACAGCCAGGATGGAGAACAGCTTGCGGATCTGTAGCATCGACAGATTCGCCAAGTAATCCAACACACCCTGTCAATATCAAAAATAAAGTCACAAAGAATTCATTCAAGTTAAACTCTAAATCGACAAATAATAAACTGATAAATTCTTTAAAAATCTGATGAGTTTAATGGAGTGCAGTTCAAAGTCGAACCATAATGGTGCCATGTGTATAAAGGAGTTAAGTAGATTCTGATATGGATTCAATACTTGGATTCTTTTCTCAGTATAAATTCTGGATAAAGGGAGGGTATACCTTTGGTAATTACTCCAAAAGTGAATGACCATAAAACTTAATTGCTTAAGAGCACTGGGGAGCTGATGATACTATAAAACACTGTTAGAAACAACACCCCTTGGAAGTAATGTAGTTTTGGAGAAAGAGGTAATTTTTCACCAACAAGTTTGAATCTGAGAAAGGCTTCAGGCATGCGCGTATACAAGAGTATACTTTCCTGGTCAGTTCCCCTTTAAAGGGTCTGTATACGTTTGGTAAATACTCTGAAAATTAATGGCAATAAAAACTTACTCGGTAAGAAGTACAGCAGCTTTGGATAGTATAATGCATTTTGAGAATTTGTTCACTTAGAAGTACTGCAGTGATGGAAAAAGATATCACTTTTTATCCCAAAAATTTTGAATCTGAGAAGCGTTACTGACAGTAACGTTTCTCAGATTGTGTATTCCAATTGCAGAGTATTCTTCCTGCGTGGACATAACCGCTCCAGATTTTCGGCAAAATCTCAAAAACGCTACCACCTTTTGAAATGAAATTTTCATAGGTTAGTTTTATGGTATATATCTACAACTATATAGGATTGAAACAAACAGTGGGTTCCAATTACCAAGCGTATACAATCCCTTTAAATCAACTAAAGAATTACTTAAGGGAATTACAAGGCAAACCAAACTCTTTGTACAAATCACATGAAGATAATGCGTGCTGATGCCTTTCCACATACCTTTATGAAGATTGTAAAAGGGGCAACTTCACTAGCATGGTGCTCAACCAGACTAAGTAAGACATCTAACCCTGCCTCTACCTCACCTTCAAGGCCACTGCCAATGTGTGCTACAATGGAACCGATTACCTCCTGTGTGGACGAACCAATAAATTATTAATTATGATTCAATTAATAAAACACAAGGGAAACTGAGTTGGTAAATTCGAAATCATTTTGGGTTGTTCAACCCAAAATTAACTGACATTCATTAACAAAAAAGTGCAGTTTTTGACGATGAGTTTTTGACATGACTGGCAGAGACACGGAATCTGAAATCAAGGACCTTCCAAACATGATGAGGGATAAAGACTTCTGGCATGATGTTGTGAATGGGATCTCGTTTGCGATCCCTAAATGATGATGGTGAAACTTACATCATCAAATTTTAATGTAGATTACGCTTTACCACTTCTACACTTGTCATCAGTTTTGTATTACTTTACGTACAAATTCCCAATCGAAATCAATGGAGAATTTTAAAAAAAATTCAAACTTGTGGATCTACTTAGTCATATTACATTTGAGTATTTGAGTTCTGCCTTTGTATTTGTATTACTTTTAGAGATTCTAGTGATTTTCGCCTGAGATTCTTTACCTGTTTGCAGTACATATCAAATGCAAGGAATGCCTGACGGTAGATGGAGCAGGCAAAGAGGCTGACCAATTCCTCTGGTGAACGAAGCAACACATTCGCTAGGGACAGAATTGATGGGAAGTACTCTCGTATCACCTGTGACCAAAAAAAACACCACAGAAAACTGTGAGAGATTCACTCAATATAGCGACCCATTTATATATGTTTGAGTCTTGAGTCGAGTAATCCCTGTAGTAGTTCTCAGTGGAAAATATACTGGAATGGTTGCGTTGTAAAAAATAAAGTCTCTACAGGCAAAACTGAATGTGGTCCAGTGTATTTTATTCGACCAAGATTTCAACAAACAAAAAAACAATACAAGAAACTAAAATATGTTTTCTTTAAAATCTTAAGATAACCAGAACAACTGTTAACCCAAAATGCATTACTGATGTTGGAATACTGATGTTGTATACTGGGGAGATCAGTTTTTGTGGTTTCTTTCCCTGCCTTTCACATATGTGGTCCCTGGTTCCAATCCTACTCAGGACTAGAGCTTTGCATGTGGATTGGGTTTTCAGTCCCAACCTAATTCTGTGGGTTGTCCCCAGATGGGAGTTTTCCTCCCACATCTACAACTGACATTTCTTTAACATCTTATCTTCACAGATACATGTATCTGCAGTCGTAAGGGTTAAAAAGTGTGAGGCATTTCTGAGGGTTCATTGGTTTAATTACCAGAAGATATAGACCCCTAGCACAACGCGCAACGCACCAACACGTGCCAATCCTGTCCGCCATTTTGGGAGTCAATTTGGGAGTCAAAATGTGCACAAAGGAATTGACTCCCAAAAAGGCGGAAATGGTAGACGCGGATCGTTCGGAGGTACGTTCCACGTTGTGCAAGGGGTCTATATATTTCCCAAACCAAAAGGTCATACAACCCAAATTTGCTGAAACTACAAAACTAAAAGAGAACATTAATCACAAACCTGCGCATAACATCTGAAGGCTGCTTCAAGAAGACCTTCCTTGAAGAAGCCAGAGCGCACTTTGGCTCGGAACAAACTCTCCACAGTTTTCTTCCGATTGGCAGCAATGGAGTGGGCGATCAACAGGATGAATATGTCCACTACCTATTGGAGTGGGAATCAAGTATTGAGACCTTTGAGACATTGAGGTTAGCTTAGTGGTTTCTTCTTCCCTGCCTTTCACTTCTGTGGGGCCCAGTTCCAATCCCGCCTCAGACCGAAGCCTTGCATCTGGATTGGGTTTTCAGTCCCTACTTGATTGCATGGTTTCTTCTTTCCCTGCCTTTCACCTCTGTGGGCCCCGGTTCCAATCCCGCCTCAGACCGGAGCCTTGCATGTGGATTGGGTTTTCAGTCCCTACTTGATTGCATGGGGTTTCTTCTTCCCCTGCCTTTCACCTCAGTGGGCCCCAGTTCCAATCCCGCCTCAAACCAGAGCCTTGAATGTGGATTGGGTTTTAAGTCCCTACTTGATTGCATGGGTTTTCCCCCATTGAGATTTTCCTCCAACATCTAAAACTAAGATCAGATCTCTCCATCATATTCTCTTCACAGGTATGTTCAGGCTTACAAAATACAGTTCAAGGTACTTTTGAAGATCCTTGGTTTTGTTATCTTCAATCTTCAATGGTGAAATCCTTCTTCAGCTGTATATAGCTATACTAGGATGTGCAGAAGTGACGTCACAGGCAATCAACAAGATAAACTAATAATAATGAACAACAAATCCAGGCAATGATATTCTCCGAGCAAGAAATGTTTTGTTTCTATCCAAGATGAAATTTTTTACAATGAAATATAAAAATAAATAAATCATGCTTTACCTTGTGTTCAGAAGCAGTGGGCACATTCTCTATTGCCTGCAAAAGGCATAGACAAAAGAAATAATCTTCCAATTAAAAATGTTAAAGGTATAATACAATATTGGTAGAGCTGACAAAATGGTCGCAGACAGTACTCATGTTTTGTTTGATAAACGTTATACATGGAATAACAAATCTGTCAAAATTTTTTGGCTTAATCCATTCAGGGAGTCAGGAGAAAATAGTGAAAAACCATACAATAAGGACAATAAGGAAGCAAATTCTGTTGACATACTTTAATCCAGCCCTCAGTGACGACTTTCTGGAAGCGCATGTTGGTTTTGATGGAGTCCAAAATAAGTAAAGTGCTGTCATTGGTCTTACTGTTGGACCTGTTAAAAAAATGGTATAGTGTGAATGATAATCAAGAAGATAACTCTACAGTGTTAGTGTTGTTTGAAGCTTTGCATGGTGTGGAAAAATAAGAAGTAACTAAAAATAAATAGTAAACTTGCGGGTACATCCATGTGTACAATCTCTTTTGTGGGAGTTTTGGCTCTGAAAAGAGCCAGTGTGGTCTCGACGTTTCGAGCAGTATACTCTGCTCGTCTGAAGACGAGCAGAGTATACTGACAAGCAGAGTATACTGCTCGAAACGTTGAGATCACATCGGCTCTTTTCAGAGCCAACACTCCCACAAAAGAGAATTTACACATGGTTGCACCCGCAAGTTTACTATTTATTTATAGTTACTGCTTATAACTCTACAATGGTTAGTTATGTGGGTTTTTATTTATATGTCAAGACGGTGGTATTGGACATGGACGCCCATGTTACTATTAACTAATTCATTTATTTGGCATATGCCAGTGACTTTTGTTAATTGTATATTTGAATGTGTACTGCTGCTGTTTTATTAATGTATCTATGCCAAATAAGCAACAGTAACATTAATCATAATTCTTAGTATAAAGTTAGTACTAGTAACAATCCGAATGAGAAATATTTTCAGGAAAACTGTATCTGAATCCAATAAGTGTATTAAATGCTTGAAAATCTCAATAATCATGTAACTTTCATCACTGTTCTTTTTTTTACATTTCATGTTAGATATCATAGCATTTGAAATATTACTGTTAAGATTGTTGGCCATCACAATCCCATGGTATACATGTGCATTTTAAGCAAACAGAGTGCAGTTATAACCACTTGTACAGCACTTACACTCAATCCAGAAAGGTGGATTGAGATCCGGCATTTTTATCACGACCACAGATCAAGATCTGATGTCACGTTTACACCAGTGCCTGATCCGGCTCTGATCCCACTTTTGATCTGGAACAGACACCAAGCAACATAGATAAATACAAAGCTGTCACACACAAAAATCCCACCATTCCTAGCAAAACCGGATATGACCACATTAAATTGCGGTGTCTGATCCACCTTTGCGTTTACACTTGTTTCTGGAATCCACTTTGCCGGATCTGATAATCCACCAATTGCAGGGTTCAACCCTCCTCAAAAGGTGGATTAAAATTGCAGGATCTTGAACCAGGGGTCGATTTCCAAAACTCTTCCTAACTTGGGACTAGTCCTAGGCAATGCTAAGAGATAGGACTAGTCTTAAGTTAAGACCAGTTACTGGTCCTAACTTCAGATAAGACAAGTCTTATCTCTTTGTGAAATCGGCCCCAGGTCTGATTCTGCTTTTTTGCATTTACACTAGCTGTTAATCCACATTGCAGGATCAGATCCGGGTCTGGTCCACCTATCTGGATCTAGTGTAAACGGGTTCATAGTCTTTCATGTAATTGGTTTCCCTTCAAGTAACGTACTCTCTCTGTTTGGAATGGAGTTGGGTAGACGTTGACCTTGTAGGGATACTCGAAGTAAACTCTAGATTGTTCCTGAGCTGACTGATAACCTGAAATATTACAAAATAATAAAGTAATGAGTATTATCATGATAACACCACTTTGACAAAATAGTAATAGTTATAGTATTAGTTATCACACATGCACAAGTGGAATAGGATAAGATATACCACTTCTATGTCCCATATCCATTCCATATCGGCCTTCGACCTCGTTGGATATGGGACGCAGACCTCTACATTTTTCCGTATTCCAGGAGCGTGTGATAACAAATTTATCTTCGAGCAAACTTGACAAAAAGCATAAAATAGTGCAATACGTGGGAGTTAGAACAGGGTTTAATATGGGCCATGCAATATAGGTTTATATCACACTTTTGTTGCTATGGATCGACCAATCAGGATTAAGGAATCAAGTTTGCTTGAAGACAATATTTGTTATGGTATTTAATGACAAAATGTTAAAACATCTGGGCCGAATTTTGGGGGTTTGTACTTAACATGGAAGTCTCCATTTACGGTCCAAGCAGGCTAATAAACTGTGCTTCTTTAACTTGCCCCCAAGAAGTTTTAGTAGCCAACATTTTATAAACTAGGTTTATTGTTTAAAAGAAATTAAATTCACACACTCAAAAGAAAAATCTAAACTTGTTTTAATATTAATTAATTTCTGGAAAAAACAAAAACATTTTAAAACAGGTAGATAGAACACTTTTTAGAAGCCAAATAGGCAAGTTAAAAAGTGATTTTTACCAACCGACAAAAGTTATTACTTGACAATGAACCCCAGGCTAGTGTTAAGGTCAAGCCCTTCGATACAACCATAAATTGCTTCTCTTCACCCAGGTGTATAAATGGAAACCTGCAAGGACTCCCACAGTCTTATGTTGGATTAGCACTTCAGCGCTAATACAAGCAGCTTGAAGTTGTATGCTCCCCATGGAGTTGAATGAGCGAGTTTGAGGAATGGTCTAAGAATACCTGATGAACAGGGATAATAACGTTGTAAAGCACCTTGATCTGGCTACTAGGATATGTGTGCTATATATTAAGGGAATAAAAGAGTAGGCGACGAGTAAACGTACCGTTTAAAACCGCGTGGTCGCGGTGGTGTGATGAGGAAGGCCGGCGGGCGCCATCGCAGCGGCCGCGACTCCTGCAAGGTTTTAAACGGCGTTTTAAGAACGCTAGGCGACGAGTTCTTAACGGCCGTTTAAAACCCGGAGGTCGTGCCGTGTGATAAGGCCCGGGCCGAGCGAGTTTATATCACGACACATTCCGACCTGTAGCAACACGACCTCTTTATTCCCATTCATAAATGCCCTTATGTTAAAAAGCAATATAATATCACAATTATAGACAATGTCACACTGTTTCTTTTGCGAATTTTTCAAGTTTGCAAATTTCCAAAACTTTTGTAAAATGTTTTGTGCGCGTCGGTCGGTGTGTATACGCGCGTGTACACACATATTACGCGCTGTTACTAATAGCTATGAATTGCGTTCTGCGTAATTTAAATTGGTGTACATGAGCTTGCGCGCCCAACACGCGAAGCCAGCCGGTCTTAAACAGCTTCAGCTGTGTCTTTATCAACCGTTTAAACACCCCCACGTGACGCGTTCTCCACCAATAGGAGTAGCGAAACTGTCTGGGGTATTTATGAATATAGAATAAAGTATTAACTATTATTATACAAAAATTGGTCGGAGTGTCGGACGGAAAAAGTTATCAGGGTCTTTTCTAGATACAGTAGCAATCCTCACAAGGCAACACTATTAGCCGACCATTCACTATAAATTTGGGTCGTCCTGAATTGAGTTGAACCTATAAGTAAACGTTGTTTGATATACCTCAACGGCATCATCCTTCTTGACCGACTGTAGGATAAATTTGATGATGACAGGGTGGTCTTCAAGCTCAGCTGATACGAGGGTCTGCAATGCAGCATTACGCACCTTCAAATTACAACACATGTTTTTCAGGAGGGTTAGTTGTCAGAGCATTCAGATGGGCTTAACTGTCTCTTCCCTAAATGTCAGGGTATTCAGGTTGGCTCAGTGGCTGCTCCCCTTGATGAAATGACATGGAGGCAATGGAGGCCATGGCCTCTGTTGCCCCTGGTCTTGGCCTTGGTACTCCTTCAAAAGTTTCCCACAGACTTTAACATTTTCCAGTGGAATTGCCCTTTGCAAAATTAAAAATGGCGTTGCCCTCTCTAAGATGAAATTCGAGGCCTGCTGTCACCTGTGTGACCTGCTTCGAATCCCGCACTGGAGCCTTGCATGTGAGATTGGGTTTTCAGTCCCTACCTGATTGCATGGATTTGCCCTATTTGGGATTTTCCTCCCCCATCTAAAACTAATTTCGTCATTGTCTTCTCTACATAGGTATCTGTAAGCCTACGGGCAGTGACGTAACCCTAGAGGGAGCAGGGGGCTGTAGCTAACGCCCCCCCCCTCAACTCAGAACCCCTTTCCCCCTCTTGCCCCCTCCCCCCCCCCCCCAAGAAAAAAAGAATACATTGGTTGTACAAGAGTACATGGTTCAATACATTAAATAGCCCCCTAAATTATGCCTTTGCCCTCGTTTGCCCACCCAAATGAAAGCGTCTGGTTACACCACTGCCTACAGGTCACAGTGCTAGTCGCTTTTGAGGCCCCCCCCGGTTTCATTATCAGAAAGATGTAATAATAATAATAACAGTTTCATGTATTGACACTTTGGTCTGCCATTTTTGTATTGACACTTTGGTCTGCCATTTAGGGAGTCAAATTGCATACTTGTAAAGATATGGTAAGAGTGTGAATGTGCGAGCGGCTAATGCCCACTTGAGAGTTTTAACACATTGAGAAATCAACTCCCAGAATGGTGAAACCAAGATTGATTGTGGTGATGAAGTTACGTGAATTGTATCAATGGGGGACTTTTGGGATGCTAGGTGGCAGCAGACTTACCAGGTAAATACATTGTTCTCGGTAATGTGTGCATGCCCAGAACTACGTAAACAATGGAACTTTACCTGGTAAGTCTGCTGCCACCTAGCGTTCCAAAGTCTCCAATTGAAAGCTTAATTGGACAATGACCAATCCAAAAGAATATTTCATGGCTATGACTCGCAGATAAAATTGTAGACCTGTTATATTTGAAAAATCTTTCAAAAGTCTTAAACCCTAATCTTTCAAAAGTCTTAAACCCTATGAAAATAAGTTATCATCTGTTGAAACATTGTAGGCCTATAATACAAAAGATATTTTGTTCATAGAAAATAACTTGGGATGAGAATACTGGTTTACCTCAATCATAAGGTCAGGGGTCAAATTGAGATTGGCGAGTGCATCCAGGATGGGAACAGTGAGCTCACTGCTACTCAGTAGTAACTCCCTAGAGGACAAACCATAAAGAATTACTCAATTAACAATTAATGTTAAAGACCTTCTTGAACGAAAACGGCAACATAGTGATCTTTGCTGAAATTCATTTAAAATGTTTTCAATCAAGAAGGAAATTCAGTTCACATGAGATTAAAAAGATTTTAAATGTGTAAAAAACAATCAGTTTAAATACCCTTCTCCGGTGCTTTTCAGAAAGATTCGCGAAAAGCCCCGATATGTCATCATTCATGTTACGTCATATGTGGGAGCTCCGTTTTGTGTAGCCGTTTTGTCGCAGCATGAAGGTATAACAAAGCAACATCCCACACATGACGTCAAAGTATTGTCATTTTAAAAACCCAACATAAATGGCTGTTATTATTACTGTGTCCAGGGCTTGAATTTCAGGATAAAATCAACAAGACTGCAGGGATTGTAGCTCAAAACTTTCACTGGACCAGAAAATTTGTTACAAGACAATGAACCAAAATGACTTTCACATTTATACTTTTTTTAATTGAACAAGCACTAAGAGAAGATTTATCTCATTTGTCTTTTTGGGTGATACTTCAATACTCAACAGAGTTGAAAGTTACTTATCAGACTCGAAGTTAACATTTGAACATGTAATTTTTTTAAGCCAAGATAACAACAGTGAAGTACTACTATTCAAAAACACAAGACTGCCAGACTTGTCCGTTCAATAAGTTTACTGGGCCTGTGCTCAAACCACTGGCCTCGGGCCTGCGGCCCAGTGTAAATTTCCAGCCCTGGTATCCATTACTCACTGAAGCTTTGTGGCGACTGAATTGTGCTCCTTGTCACTGACCACCTCTGGAATGCAAGAGATAATCTCCCGCTGAACGGAGACCGAGGAAACACTGACCATCTCTAACATCTTATCAGTCATCTCCTATATGGGAAAATACATCAATAGTAGTGTAATGCAGAGATTGGGTTCTTTACAGACAAAAAAATACTGCAAAAGACTTTCTGCGTTGTGTCATGAGTGCAATCTTAAGAACAACAAAGCACAAGTGTTTTATGCCGTCGATTTCACCAAACTCTTCCTAACTTAGGATTAATCTTAGGACTTAGGACGAGTCCCAGCCTTGCACTGTAACATGTAAACCTTAAGATTAATCCTAAGTTAGGACGAGTTACTCGTCCTAACTCGAGATAGGATTAATCCTAGCGTTTCGTGAAATCGGTCCATGGATAGATACAACAGACCCACTCATCAGAAACAAATCACCAGCCAAAGTGACCTGCAAAGAATCGTATTTTTTTAGTTGATACTAATTCAGCAAGATGCCGAGCACCTTAGTAACCTCTTCCCTCTTTTCATTTCCCTCTAGTTGTTCTTATATAACTTTATATAATTGTTTGTAATTTAAATTATAATCTTGATGGTTAATTTAATGTATTTCTCTATCGTTTGGTCACTTGGTCATGTTCTGTTTCATATAATTTTGCCTTTGCTCTATGTGTTTCCTCCTGTAAAGTGCCTTGAGGATTTTTGAGTGATTTTTTTACAATTTGTAGCAGTGTTTTCCGAGTAGAAACTTTTCGAAATTGAGCCTGGCCTTTGTGTTATAAGTATTGCTTGAAAAGTTTCAATTTGTCTAACAGTCGCCTACTAGACATTTAGACATTATGTTTTACATACAGGGCTATTGAATTTGTTGTGGAGTGTCGTGGCCGAACGATTAAGAGCACCAGACTCTAGCTCTGGTGTTTCTGATCAGCAGAGTGTGGGTTCAAGTCCCGGTCATAACACTTGTGTCCTTGAGCAAGTCACTTTACCATAGTTGCTTTGTCCTTCGGATGGGACATTAAGCCGTAGGTCCCATGTACTAAGATTTGTAGTGCATGTAAAAGAACCCAGAACAAATATCGTGGAAGAGTACGGGTTAACCCCAGTGTTTCTGGTTCACGTGGCAAGCACCCTTGTTTACAGGCTTCCTCAAACAAGTGATTAAGTTCACTTATGAGGCATCCTTGGTGTCATTACCAGAAATATATATTGATAATAATAATAATTAAACAATGGAACTCAGCTGTACAACAATACGTTACCTTGGTAACAAGCTCATAATCTCCAATAAATATTACTTGTTAATCACTCAGTGTTTATCTTACCTGGCTATTCAGCACTCTGTCCAACCAACGGAACTGGTTCAGAATGAGTCCAGGTAGATTGGAAGCTTCTGTGTTGTCAAACATACTTCTGCAGATAACAAACATGAAACATAAATAAGACTTGAAGGTTTGAATGGTGGAAAGACAATATACATGTCTAAACATGAAACATTTGGGAAACGGGCAGATGATGTCTCCTGTGGTTTAGTGATAGAACTCCAGGGCTCAATTGACCATCTTTTTGACCACTTGAGGGTGCTTTCATCAGGGAATGAATGTCTTGCATCACAATCACAGTTTCATCTTATTTTAATTGCCTGTATGTAGTTTTTTTGCATATGCCCATATCGAGCACCAAATGAAATGATTAAGAGCGTCGCTTACTTTAGGTTAATACCCTTTTTTTTTCTTAAAAATGTTAATGCGGAATTAATTTATTTTTCCTTACTCTTGGTCCTCCATGAATTCTGGTAGCTTTTCCAGCAGCACATCGACGAGGGAGGGCTGAGGGGGAAAAAAAGCAAATTAAAATGAAAGATCTTGGTGTATGAAACATTATTTTTAAAGCTAGCAATTGAAAAAAAAACTCTACTAACAAAAGTTAGGGTTAAAAATGTTTTACCTGAAGTTCGTCAATTCCAAGTAACAATCGCATAAGGCTGTCTTGACTTCCACTTCTTGCACTGTCAATAAAAAAGAAACAAATTTGTGACACCTCACTCCGAAATCAAGCACTTCTCAGATATAGTGAAATGGCATTAAAAGTGAAGACAACTGAAACATCCATGATATCAATGTGATATGATGTCTTAGGCATTCTATATTTTGAGAAATACTTACATTATAGGCCCTAATTAGGTGTTATTTGAAAGCTCTTATTTTCATCTATTCGACGATCAAATAAACCCAGTTATAAGATTCATTAAACATTCTAAATGTTGAGAAATACTTAAAGGCACTGAACACGTTTGGAAATTGTCAAAGACCAGTGTTCTCACTTGGTGTATCCCAACATATGCATAAAATAACAAGCCTGTGAAAATTTGGGCTCAATTGGTCATCGAAGTTGCATGAAAATGATGAAAGAAAAAACACCCTTGTTGTACAAATTTGTGTGCTTTCAGATAGGAATAAAAACTTCTTGCAAGAAGTTTTTTATTGTTTTAGTGAGAAATTACCTCTTTCTCAAAAACTACGTTACTTCAGAGGGAGTTGTTTCCTACAATGTTTTATACTATCAACAGCTCTCCCTTGCTTGTTACCAAGTAAGTTTTTATGCTAATATATATTTTGAGTCATTACCAAACGTGTACAATACCTTTAAACTACAAACCCTTATTAGGTGTTGTTTGAAAGCTCTTATTCTCATCTATTTAATGAGCAATGGATTTTAAAATGGTTTGTTACCATTTTTGCAATGAAAATGCACACCAAAAGAAGTAGTGGTTTTAATACAGTTATCCATTCATCAACCCCAACTGCCTGGCAATGGCACTTGTACTGGTAAAAAAATATGCGCCAACATCCTTCGATAATCAAAAGCACACGAAGCCTGCGCCACATACCTCACAACATGACTTTGAAATGGAACTTTAATGTGTAAGACTTCTGCCACACTTCTGGCCGCACGATCGATTGATTGTCAGTGATTTTAAAGCAACTAAAAATCAATTTTCATTGGCCTAATAATTTGGATCAAGAGTGTTTTAACTCTCTTGATCCGAGTTAAAACAGTGTATAACTGTGGCCTTGGCCAATGGCAAGACACCTATTAACCATACTATGCTTCTCTTCACCAAGGTGTACAAGATGGAACCCACAAGCACTGAGATGAACTTGTGCCTCATTACTGATTATTTGGTTATTGTCTTTACCTCTCACAATCAGCAGCTGTTGCTGTCGGCAATAAGCTGTATTTAAACCTGCAACAATGATGGAAAACAAAAAACAATTTATAAGAGAAATCAATGCAATTGTTTGGCATCGGTTGGCCATCCAACATATAGAATCAAAGAACACTCAGATTCAGAAAAGTCAGAAATATCTGTCATTGGTCCGATGTCTTCACTTTTGGGTTAATACAAATCTTCCAGCAACAGTTTGTTGCAGTTATCAGACCTGGAATTACACGGAGGCCATGCATGGCCTCTGTTGCCCTGGTCTTTGCCTTGGTGCCCCTTCAACGTTTCCCATAGACTTTAAGATTTTCCAATGGAAGTGCCCTTTGCAAAATAAAAATGGCCTTGCCCTCTCCAAGATGAAATTCCAGGCATGAGTTATCACAAGGTGATTAATCTATCCACATAGTAGTCAAATCAATACATTAAAGGGTTTGGGAATTGTACAAAAATGAGAAATGAAAAATTGCAGCTGTCCTCAAGATCAGAGCCCATTTTCATAGAGTTGCTTAAGCACAACAAAATGATGCTTACCAGACTAAGGTTACCAGCCAAACTACCATGTCACGTGTACAATTTGTGACTGGTATCCTGCTCATTTCTGCTAACCAGAAAATTGCTGAGCAATATTTCCTGCTTAAGCAGCTCCATCAAATTGGGCCCTGGCGATGAAGTCCTCCTTTATAATAATAACAGGATGTTTTAGAGGTTTGCAGACTGTCTACACAACCTCAAAAACAACTTTGGAAGTTTGTTAATAACAAGTGCTATGCCTTCCTTGTCTGATGCATCATCATCTCTTTCAAGAAAATCTAAAGGTGAAGGGAGAACGATGAGGAAATCAGGAAACATCCTGACATTAACTATTGACGTTGGGAAAAGTTTTAGATATTTTTACTTTGTTCAAAAGTTTTGTTGATGTCTTTCTTATAGTGCAGTAGCTCATTAAAGTTATCACTTGGAATCATCACTCCCTTAGAAAGGAGATTAATCCAAGAGCAATTGGTGTTTGTTTTAGGCAACCGCTTTTTGTGCAAACTTTGCCATCAATGAACTTTTAAAATATCAAGTTGATAACCCTTTTCACAAGCCTGTTAGTACCAATGCTGTGCGATAATGATCTTCTTGAATAATCTCAACTTTATAACCCTACCTTACAGGATCTTCAATGTGATTTTGAATCCCAGTTGTGAATTCTTCTATGACCTGCAAGCACAAATCAATCAAACATTTCAAAAAAATTCACAATTTAAAAAAAAATAAAGTATTTAAAGGCAGTGGACACTATTGGTAATTACTCAAAATAATTATTAGCACAAAACCTTACTTGGTATCAAGTAATGGGGAGAGGTTGGTAGTATAAAACATTGTGAGAAACGGCTCCCTCTGAAGTGGAGTAGTTTTCGAGAAAGAAGTAATTTTCCACAAATTTGATTTCGAGACCTCAAGTTTAGAACTTGAAGTCTCGAAATCAAGCATCTAAAAGCACACAACTTCGTGTGACAAGGGTGTTTTTTCTTTCATAGTTATCTTGCAACTCCGACGACCGATCGAGCTCAAATTTTCACAGGTTTGTTATTTTATGCATATGTTGAGATACACCAAGTGAGAAGACTGGTCTTTGACAATTACCAATAGTGTACACTGTCTTTAAAGGGGCTGTGTCGTCATGATCAAAGCAGGTCTGTGGCTGTACATGGGATTATGAAATCTCACACAGTTACTGCAGCGTGCGCCACTCTCCATAGATATGATATGGAGGGAGGGCGCGGTACATGCCATAACTTTCAATAAGCAGCACATTTTGACACCTTGTTTCTAAACTTTTAAAAAATTTCTGCACAGAATTTCAAGACAAGAGCACTCAGTAGAGAACAGTGGAACAAGTTTTGCCCTAAAGAAAGACAAATTTTTCCAAATGGATATGAAGTTTCAAAGTTTAATTTTGTTTTGCATAATTGAAAGATAGAGACCAGAGCAAGGATTAAAGGTTGAACAACACACCTGTTTTTGATCTGCTGAATGCTTCAATGCTTTGCTAAGATTCAACTGGAACATGGCTTGATCAATACCTTCAAAAATAAAATTCATCATGTGTTAGTCATGCAAAGTGCACTCGTAGTGCAGACTAAAAATTTTAAAAAATGTTAAACACATCAAAATTAAAACATTAACCAAACAATTAAAACTATATATATACAAGCACAAAGGACTACACCATTGCATTGCATTTAAGTTAAAAAGAGGCAAATATATAAGAGCAAAAAATAGTTAATGGCCTGACGTTTCGACCCTAGCAGAGTCTTTCTCAAAGTCTTTCTCGAAAGAGTCTGCTGGGGTCGAAACGTCAGGCCATTAACTATTTTTTGCATTTATACCATAGGTCCTTTTGGTTGGTAAGCAGTTTGCAACAGTTAATTTTATTTCATCAAATATATAAGAGCTAAGATAACTTAAGATAACTTTATAGTTAGACATGTCACATGATCAAAGAATAAGAGGAGACCAGTTGCACTATGACTTGATGCCTTTTTTTGCAGGCTAGTTGAATTTTGCAAAAGTGACGTCATCAGTAAGGAGTGCTTTTGGACCCCCTACCAGCTGGTTAACTCAGCTGGTAGAGCTGAATATGGAAATAAACAGATTGCAGTTTGAGTTTAGCATCAGTCAATTGCTCCCCACTTTATACACATGTCCCCATTGTACAATGGAGGAAGAAAACAGACTCCTCCATGACAGTACCTTAAAACAAAGTATTTAAATGTGTGCATTGACTTACTGAGCTCATTGGGAAAGTCACCAGCCATCAGCACGAAACCTGCCTGTTTCACCATCTCACCAAAAGTTGAGTCATCTACCAGCGGTGTAGGAACAGGCTGATTGATTACTTTGTTTGGAGTTTTCTTGCTTCTCTTAGGACCTGCAAATAAGTCATTATAAATTGTTTATTCAAAATGCATTGTTCAAGTTAGTGGAGTTTTTAATCTAATAGGCCCCTAGCACTCCGCACTATTGACGTCACTTTTGCTCAAAATACCCGACTGTCAGACAAACGTTCCACTACTTATGCAATCACCGCATCATCAACGCGCCAAACTGCACCAATAGTATAGTTAGTACATGCGAGTAAAAACAAAAAATTGACATGTACGAGTACGTAAGTTTGTGAAATTTGACACGTTTGTCTGAGATCCTGGTACAATAGCTTCTATATTTAACATTAGTGCGGACAGCTATTAGTACAGGTTCTGTGAACACCAATTGTTTTTATCTTGCATAACTTTCTCATATGCACTCTCCATTGTGCTCCAATTCCATGAGTTTGTAGTTTGATGGTTAAACTGTCAACTTAGTTATAATAAGGATAGCCATTTAGTAGGCACTTTTAAACATTGTGCCAAAGCGCCTTATATTACTATCCCTTTTGATTGCGTCTTACGCATTCCTGAAACCATCTCAACGCCTTTGGAATATGCAGCACCAGCAGCCAAAATCAGTGCACTTGTTGCTAATCAGTCACATCAACAATCTCTACCCTACCAGGTACCCATTTACTCCTGGTAATGAGAGGCAATTATAAGTAGAGTCTTGCCCAAGGACACAAGTGTCATAATTACCTGCATTCAAACCCTTACTCTGATGACTCAGCCATCAGAACTTGAGTTCGTCGGCTCAGGACTATAAGGTGGTTAGTGCAGTTTGTATGGATTTCATAAAATTGGTTTTGAATATTTTAGAGCTCCTGGTAAATGGAGTTTATTGATCAAGAGTGGTCTCCAAAGTAATTGTGTGGCAACAAAAAACAATCATTTTCTTTAGAACAAACATTAGGTTGTAAATGTTGATTAATTTTTTTTCAGAATTATACACGTTTTTAATTTAACGCCCTTTTGATCATTACAGATATGAAATTGCAATTAATGACCTGATAGCACTGAGCTGACGCTCTAGACCACGACACGCTAACACTGGCTGAATTCTTACCTGGGGAGGCATGAGTTGAAATGCTTTTTCGCTTGGTCTTAGCTTTTCCCATCTTGACTCTGTTGTAGCAAACTTCCTATACAAAAAACTTATTCAGAGAAGTTTATTTATTTATTTATTTATTTTGTCTCATTTAACCAGGGTACGTAGCCCTATCAATTGTCAATGAACTGTTCTCCCTTGGGGCCTTGGCAATATTATTACAAGTACTAAAAGTAGGTGAGAACAAAAAATAAATAACGTTGGCAAAAAAAAAGGGTTTTAGTACGCTACAAAACCCTGTGGCAAATTAATAATTTTATTCAAATCAGGCTGTGAACTTTATAATAACCCTTTCATAATAATTTGACAGAAACTCTTAGAAATTGCCTGTTTGTAACCAAATGGTTAATGTTAGCACATTCTAACCTACTTGACTCCTAGATAAGAGGTTCGTTCCGAGAGATGATAGCAGAATGAACCTCATAGTTCTAGGAGTAGTTTTAACCCCAGACTATCATCTCTATAACACATAAATGTATGGTTCAGTATTCAACAAATATACGTACATTGTAATCAATTGGTATAGTGAAAATTAAAACCCTCCCCCTCCCAAGCCAAACCACACTATGTACTCCTTGAACTACGAGTTTGTTCCGCTAACGTCTCCACGATAGCGGAACGAACCTCATGATAGACCATGTGCTCAAACACAACACACGACCTTACTCCGCACGCTGCCAACAGCAACAGCTGATGCCATCAGAGCTTTTGTAGGAAAGCCCACTGCCCTGGTGCCACATTGCGATTCCCTTTTACTCAATCATTAATGGTAGGTCTAGTGTATCTCTTTCACGTGGAAGTGTTTCTCTTTCACACGGAAGTGTTTCTGTTTCAGTGTGGCCCAAAGAGTGTTTCTCTTTCACGTATGGAAGTGTTTCTCTGTGAGCTAGTGTTTCTCTTTCACTGTAACACTAACAAACTAGAACTGGAGTGGTACGGTAGTGGTAGGACGTCAGTCTCCGTTGCACTGCACTGTATGCAATGCAATGGAGAGGAGTCCAACCTGGGTGGAATACACAGCATCACTCACACAGTTACCCCCATCCATCCAATCCATCATGGACACATGTACGTTACATACATCATAACATTGTTAACACTACACGGTGCTGTGTCACTGACACTGGTTACACTTTATCTTACTTTATCAATCAACCATGAAGAGTTGCTTACATCAAAATATGATAAAATATCAAGACTACAGACGGTTATTAATGTGTTTTTAAAAATTACTGTCAGTGTCAGTCATACCTGATATTCGTAGATTTCGGAAAAGAATAACGTCCGATCATGGAGGTTGTTGGGGAATTCCCTGTACGCGGCAATCATTCGTAGACATCAGTCATTTCGCGCGGTCAATATCTTATGCATACGAAAGTGCCTATGGAATTAACGTCTGGATACCGTAATTTTGAGAGCACCCGACTATACCCCAAACCGCGACGAAAAAAGTATGGCGTGTGTATAGGGCGCCAAAGAGGCAACGTTCAGGGGTGATCGGTCTTTCGCGTCTATGGAATAATTGCCATCATTATGTCAACATTATGGGTTTCTTTTATCGAAAAGAAAAAACTCCAAATCGTCTTTATATTGAAATATTTGCACAATGTTGTTTTTCTGGGTTTTCTGGTCTTCAGCGACATGAACACTTTTTGTGGAGTTTGTGCACTCATAAATATTAATTTCTTCATTATTATTGTTAGGACGACTATGAGATGGGATATCTGTCGGTTTTTGCAAACAAACTCCACTACAGGACAATGTATCCCCCCCTTGGATAACTGTATCCTATTTGAGCTTTGATTCTACTACTCGTGAAATAGCTTCCATGCCATTCTGTAGAAATTTGCTGGCAGTTGTTGTTCACGGGAGGGGCAGTCCTCTGAAGGAAATTGGAGATGATATACGATTCCAATGATTGGAATCAACCGTCGGTGGTCAACATCAATTGCAAGATGGATTTGTAAAGCAAAGTTAGTCTAGATATATGGTTCTGCGTTCTTCCAAAGATGAGGTTGGAGATCGATGGATGAGACACTAATATCGTCTGAAATCCTTACCAATGAATCTGGCCACAAGTTCACCACATTCTCAAGACACCAGAGAAAAAGTAGTCATAACTATTTAAAGGCATCGTACACGTTTGGTAATGACTCTAATGATTAATGGCAACACAAGTTACTTGGTAAGAAGTAGGCCTACAGCAGCTTTGGATAATGCATTTTGAGAAACTTTTCACTTCGAAGTAGGCCTACTGCGGTTATGGAAAAATATTATCACTTTTTATCCGCCAAAACATTTTGAATCTGAGAAGCGTTACGCGTAACGCTTCTCAGAGTGTGTATCCCAATGCAGATTATTCTTCCTGCGTGGACATAACCGCTCCAGATTTTCGGCAATATCTCAAAAACGCTACCACCTTTTGAAATGAAATTTTCACAGGTTACTTTTATGGTATATATTAAAGCGACGAAGCGTGCATTGTCAGAGCAAACGGGGTCAGTTTAAAAGGGTGAGATATGGACCTTGCAATATGGTTTATACACTGTTGTTACCATGTTTTGACCAATCAGAAGTAAGGATTCAAATTTGCTTGAATATAAATCATCAAAACTGATCAGAAAAAAAACTGACCCTTGCCCCCTTGCCCCCCCCCATGAGATAGAAAAAAATACACAACTGAATTGTTCGATACATTAAATAGCCCCCCCCCCCCCAAAAAAAAAAAAAAAAAAAAAACACAAAAAAAACAACAACACACACACAAAAAAACAACAACAACAACAACAACAACAATAACAACAACCAAAAAACTGTCATTGCCCCCCCTGTTATATTTCTGGTGAGATGCCACTGCAAATTATGTCTTTGTTAGTTTTGACCAATCAGAAGTAGGCCTAAGGATTCAAATTTGCTTGAAGATAAATTATCAAACTGGTCAGAAACAAACCCCGACCCTTGCTCCGTTGCCCCCCTCCCCACAAATCAGATCGACAAGTGAATGGTTCAATGTACATTAAATAGCCCCCCTCCCCCCCCCCAAAAAAAAACAACAACAACAACAACAACATCCAAAAGACTGTCATTGCCCCCCCCCCCCCCCCGTTAGATTTCTGGTTAGATGTCACTGCAAGTTATGTCTTTGCCCCTCCCCTGGTTGCACCACTGACTGAGCCCAATGACTCTGCATTTATTCTACGCCAGTTTAAACTGTATCATTCGACTGGCACAAATAATGGTTGTTTTGTAATACACACGACTGGGGTGGAAAAGAAGAGAATGATCCGATAACTTGTAGATTGTTTTTATTTATTGTGCAAAAAATAATGTAAAAGCAGAGTGCATGCAACTTTTTTTGATGTTATCCCGTACATTTGAGTTAGGAGCCTGATTTAGAAAAAATTGGCTATACATTGTATGTAAAATAATTGAAGAAGAACTAGTGAAAATAAGTTGAAATTGTGCTATCAATATTAAAAGTAAGGCTTTTATGGAATATTTTATAAATGTCATCCCTGGATTCTTTAACTGATGTGTTTGGTCTAAGGCCTAGTTCCACTATGGGTTGGCCCTATAGACTTCCCACAGTTAATCCCGAGCTAGGAATAGCACAGAAGGTTATCCGAGTTATATCTACTGGGCCGATTTCACAATGGAAGATATGTTGGTAAGCAAAGTGTGATGTCACAGTATTGCCAACTCATCTTAAGTAATCTTAGTGCTTTAGAAAAGCTCATCTGTAGGCCCAATCTTTACTGCCGTCAGCTTGCCTAACAAATTTATTTGACCATGTTAAAATTGTTGTAGCTTAAGAATAATTGAGAAGTAAACAGTGTTTTTAGTTAGTCTTCCATACAAGTTAATAAATTAACACAGTCAGCGTACTCAATGTTTTATTTAATATTAAACTACGACTGTTAAAATGTCTCCAGATTTGGTTGGGGGAATGTTATTTAATAGCCGTCTGGGAGGCCGTCGGGTCTGTAACGGTTGGGGTCACCGCCACTGCGCCCCCAGATGTTGGCTTCCTGATCCGCTTGGGTATCTTCAGCACCACGGCCACTCAGCCCTCCCTGCCATCCTTCGCGAGCATTGCTGAAAATAACCAATGAAGCAAAAAACATTGTTGGTACACTATAGAGAATGTCAGCAAGGTTTGTCTCCAATGGCGTAAGACATTTTCATTTTAAGGGCAAGCGGGGGAAAAGACGTAATTTGTATCGAAACATTCGTTATTTTTTGTTCGATCCCACTTGGGGGTTGAGGATGAAAGGGTAGTGAGCAGGGGAGGCCTCCCGTAACCCTGCCTCCACCCCCTACCCCCTACCCCACCCCTCACCCCCTACCCCTACCCCTTGGTCGCTGGTTATGCCCCACTGATGAGAACAACATTTCAAATAATTCACTAGTGGCGGGAACCATTGGTGTCCCTACATTTTGAATCGAACATTGTGAAGACATTGGAAGCGTTTGCCTTTCACTTTTTCGATTTAAACGAGAGGGAGAGAAAAAACCAACATTCAGGGTTGATGAGCTTGCAATGGTACAACCTTGAACCTTACCTGATAACCTCAGCAGCCCATCTACCTCCTGGTCCTCTCTGAGAAGCGTCGTAGTTGGCCCGGGCGTGGAAGTACTTGTCGGCACCGATGGTGTTTGCTTCACGCATATCACTGTTGAGTTTGAAAAGAAGCAAAGTACAGTTGTCCGTTTTCATAAAATATTGCAAATTCAATCTCTTGCTTCAACCATGCCTATATTATTCGGTAACTATGGAGGCGTTAAAGGGATATTGAGACAAATAAAAGAAAGTCATAATATGATTTAGTATATACAAGTCATAATTATGACTTATAATTATCTCATAATTATGACTTATAGCATAAGTCATAATTATAAAGTGTGCCAATTAAGTCATGTAAGTCATAATTATGAAATATAGATCATAATTATGACTAATGTACTAAGTCACAATTATGAGATGCAAGTCATAATTATGACTTTAAATTTCCTTTTCTCTCTATGTCTCTTTAACACTTCCATTATAGGTAACTTATGACAATAACCCCCCCCCCCCCAAAAAAAGGGATTTAAATTCTTAACAGAGGGAATAATAATAATAATAATAATAATAGTTAGTTTTTATATAGCGCTTTTCACGCCCGAAGGGCGTCCCAAAGCGCTTCACATTATTACCCCTGGTCACTGGGCCTTAAATCATTCCTTAAACCATCTCAGCTCCCTGGGGAGTATACAGCCTGTGCAACATTAATGCGCTACTCGGCTAAATCAATCACAAGAACCATCTCTGCCCTCACAGGTACCCATTTACCCCTGGGTGGAGAGAAGCTTATGGTTAAGTGTCTTGCTCAAGGACACAAGTGTCACGACCGGGATTCGAACCCACACTCTGCTGATCAAACACCAGAGCTTGAATCCGGCGCTCTTAACCGCTCGGCCACGACACCCCAGGCCTCATTTTGTTTGAGACTATGGTGGATGTTAATTCAATGTTAACAAGAACAAAAAAGAACAGTTTAAATCTGCGGGAAAGATTTGAGACTTTGTCATAGCCTGCGAGAATAATATATAATTTATAAAACAAATTCCAGGGGTCAGGGTGCTGGGTGCTGGGTTGCACTCGTGCCGGCTTGTGCCAATGTCATGAATAGACATGTTAAAGATGAATTAGTGGGAACTGAATTTGTTTTATAAATGTGTTATAATTGACACAACGGAGAGGAAAGTTTCACAATGTTACAATTTTCTTTCCAGATGAGGGTAAATGACGTCACTAAAGACGAACTACAAACATTATTACTTGCGACCTCTTTTGTTTAGTTTGTTGCTTTGAAAGAAAACACACTAGAAGGTCTGTAATAATAATTGTGAATAAGTCTAAATACTGATGTATGAACATGGAGTGCTAATTTCTTCCTTCGCGGTTAAAGTATCTTAAAGGTATCGTACACGTTTGGTTATGACTCAAAACAAATATTAGCATAAAAACTGACTTGGTAACAAACAATAGAAAGCTGTTGATAGTATAAAACATTGTAGGAAACGACTCCCTCTGAAGTAACGTAGTTTGTGAGAAAGGGGTAATTTCTCACCAAAAATAATAACAACTTCTTGCAAGAAGTTTTTATTCCTATCTGAAAGCACACAAATTTGTACAACAAGGGTGTTTTTTCTTTCATCATTTTCTTGCAACTTCGATGACCAATTGAGCCCGAATTTTCACAGTCTTGTTATTTTATGCAGTGTTGGGATACACCAAGTGAGACCACTGGTCTTTGACAATTACCAAACGTGTTCAGTGCCTTTAAAGTGTGCTCACCTGTAGCCTCGCCACATGTCGCCCGCTCCCTGAAAGGCTTCACGGACGAAGTCCAACCAGGACTCCGCTTCAGAAGGCACAACAAGCACCCCAACCATCAGAAGAGCAACGACACTAACGGCAAGTCTCATCTTTGCGGGCTGGAAAGAGTTGACGCTGGCACTCAAAGTATAAAAACTGCACTCTGGTTATCCTGCTGGAAATAGAATGAGCAGATTTAAAGACACGAACCTCTTTTTACAGAAAATTATAACTAGGTAGGTGCAAAGGTTTATTGTTAATCACAGTATAATATGAAAAGCCAACAACAATATCTCATAATATTAAGCATTTAATATAGATGTTAAATTTGCATTGGGATAAAGAATATAAATACGATCAAAATCAGTGACGTAAAACAGACATTGTTCTCTTTTTTCTTTTTCTTTTCTATCTCTTTTTTAGGGGGGGCAAGCGGGGACAGAGACATAATTTAGGGGGCTAGGCCTATTTAATGTATGGAACCATTCATTTGTGCATTGTTCTGTCTCATTTGGGGAAACTAGTCCTGGGCTGGGGGGGGGGGGGCTCCCGCTCTTGCCCCCCCGGCCTCCAGCAGGGTACGCCACTGATCAAAATAAAACAAAGCTGATTATGCAAATACATGTACACAGATTCATCAAGATAATGTCAAAATTATCAACTTAAGAACGGGGTTCTTCTCGTGTAAAGCAGTTTATCTATTTAGCGTATAGATTAATAATACTTCATTTAGTAAAAATTACAATGTGAAAGTAAACTTAAGTGGATTGTTATGTGGTATAATGTTAACCAATGTTCTGATTAACAACTTTATGTAAACTGGCCCTTCGTGAAAAAAATAAATCGTTGCCAGTTTTTGTCCACCTAATCTTTTCAAGGGAATAAAAAATATATGTATGTATAAACAAGAAAACTAGGAAAAGATAACTGAAAATTCAACAGTTAACAACAAAGGACTGTCCCATTCGGAAGGGGGAAGGTCGGCAGTATAAATTATGCATTAGCAAATTTTGTTTGTAATGAAACAAAGCAATACCATGTCATCAGTGGCGGGTTACCGCGGGGGCGGCGGGGGAGGGCTATCCCCTGCCTCCCCTCTTGCCCTCAATGAGATCACAAAATAAAAAATATTCACAAAATAAATGGTTCGATATGAAAATAGTCCTCCACAACATTATTTTTTTCTTTGTCCCCCCCCACGCAGCAACATATTATTGTCGTCCCCCCCCCAAAAAAAAAAATTCTGGTTACTTCATGTCACTGCATGTCGTGAATAATAATCATGACTGGTTCGCGTAGCAGCTAGAGATGATATGGCTAAGCATCTCCTTCTTAGTATAGCTTTAAGTTTCGATTTACTTTCATGACCAAAATATTAATGAAGGGTGTAGATGATGTCCTTCTATACATTTTCCCATTGTAATTTTACTCAGTACCACTCACCCTGGTACCACTGCCAACAGCAATGGCGCAAAATGTAGGTAAATCTTGTAATACGCCGAGGTTGCAGTTGATGATCAGGCTTTTAATACTTTTAAAATAGAGTTGATTTTCAGATGATAGTGTAGGCCTACAGCGCAGTTCCATATTTCTTAAAACAAGCATAAAAATTGGACACTCACCTTGATCTGGAGTAATCTTGGACTTGGACTTTCTCAATCCACTGAGAATAAGTTGAGTTGGGTTAGCTTTATATAAGCTACTGTCCGGACATCCAAACAATGATGTTGAAGTTCGCAAACCCGGACTTCCTTGTGTTTTCCCCTTTTTTTTCAAATAAAAAATAGTGGTTAGTAATAGTAGGCCGTCATCACCCCCAGGGTAGCAATTGTCCGCACATGCTGATTGTTATTGTGGTTTAGGGAACTTTTAAACTTAAAGGAACGTTACAGAACTGGTAATTAAATTTTTCTTTAAGATCACAGATTTACATAAAACTTACACGGTCTAATGATGATGATAGTAGAAAACATCCCTAGAAATATTTCTGTCTGAAATGCCATATTTGATGAGAAATAAATAAAACTAATTTCCGATTGGATTTATCGCTCATGGGCGTTTTATTCATGCATTGTATAACACATGCAAAATAATGTGTAATCGGTTTTCACTATTTTCTCGTGACCCAGACGGCCGATCGATCTCAAACTTCTACAGGTTTGTCAGTTTATGTACATGTATATTATAAAGTGATTAACTGTTATGTTAGCAAAAACCAATTCTGTAATGTTCCTTTAAACACTTGGGTAATAAGATCAGTTAGGTTTAAAGGGTCTGTATACGTTTGGTAATGACTCTCAGTTGGTAAAAAGTACAGCAGCTTTGGATAGTATATTGAATTTTGGGAAACTTTTCACTCCGAAGTACTTCGGTTATGGAAAAAGATATCACTTGTTATCCCCAAAAATTTGAATCTGACAGTAACGTTTCTCAGATGGTGTATTCCATTGCAGATCATTCTTCCTGCGTGGACAAACCGCTTCAGATTTTCGGCAATATCTCAATAACGCTAACACATTTTTAAATGAAATTTTCACACAGGTTAGTGTTATGGTATTATTATCTGCAACTATATAAAGGATTGAAACAAACAGTGGTTTCCAATAACCAAACGTATCTGCAGAGTTCATTAATTTATCGGGGTCTTCCGATTTCCATGTTGTTTGTTCCAACACCACACAATGATTCCTTTTGTTTTAATTGAAAAGAATCTCCTGTGATAGCAATTATCTGGGTTTCGTGGTTGTTGGTTGAAGGAAATTCTGTCTGCGGTTGAGATTTCAATCAAACAATTAAATGTTATAATCCAACGGTCGTTGCTCAGAGTCATAGCGCTGAACATTATGTGGTGGTTATGGTTTTCAATGAACTTTTAAACCTGATAAAACAATGGGGTATGAAAGTGCAAGGCCTTGAGTGCATCGACCTCGCAGTGTTAATTGAAATTCGGAGACTTTCCCTTTCTCTGTTGTTTGTTGGAATATCTCACAATAGGTTTTTTTTTTGTTTCTACTCCTCCCCCCCCCTCCTCCCCCTTCCTCCCGTATGGGGCGGGCGGGGCACAATATAGAACATCCTGTTTTCGTTTTGCCTTTATTGATGTTAAAACATTAATAAATCATGTCCTGTTAATTTATGTATTTTCTGTTTTTGCCCGTATTCATAACTTTAATTTAATTAACTTTTATTGGAGTTTAAAGTATTGTACAGAAGCAAGAAGAAGATAGGAAAAAGCCACCAACTTCAAATAAAAATTCACATAACTGTAAAAGTCTCTATTACTGTTTTGTTCTCATACTGGCAGCAATAAAGTATAGGAATGGCAATCATGCCTATTGGGGGAAAAATTACAATCTGAAATTTCGCTCTCTATAAAGTTCATAACGTTATACTAATCCTTGCAGAGAAGTATTTCCGTCTGAAATACTGTGAACAGCGCCAAAACTACGGGTAAATTTTTGAGAACACAAAGGGGTGCTTTTTTTCTAGGGGGCCTACTGGTCAGTTAAAACTGAAATTTCCGTTTGCATTTCTTTTTATCTTAAACAGGCCCCGCTCTTGTCATGCAATTTACTATTTTTTTAAAGATAATCTGATATCGAAGCTTATAAAAAGTCCAGATTTGAAACGGGGGCGGGCATCAATCTTTGAGGGGCTGTGCCCCGTGCCTCCCCCTTTACGCCTCGTAGAGGCGATCGAGAAAGCAGCGTCTGAAGAAAAATGCTGAAGGCCTATCCACATTCACCGCATTTCGAAGTGCGACGGATATGAACTTGCACAAATCCGCCTGAAAAACATAAATTTGGGGTGTTTTTGTTTCCTTAAAACACGAGAGCTAAATTCGATGAAATTTTTACAGGATGGTAGTAGATTGGAATGGACTTATTCTCTCCCCGTCAGAACCAAACATGTGCCTTATCTTTGACGTTATAATATTTCGCTATTTCGACACAATCGCCCGCCCAGCAGAGGAAGAGCGCCCCCTCTACAAATGAAATGATTTGATCGGAACAGGTGTTTTTTCCTTTTTTACTTCCATGATCGGACCATCGGTGTTATTCATTATTGGAAGATTGAATATGACACTGTGATTATTTAGTTATTATACTTATAAGGTTATAGATAGACCAGCTATGCATTTTAAGGCACTACGGGTGAAGTTATAAGTCCGACTGAGATCAGTCGTCCGTAGACACTTCCCATTCCTCCCCCCGAAATATGACACTTCGTCCCCTGCGGTACACTATCTGGTGCAGTGAAAGTTTCTTCACCGGTAAACACGCATGCAGTGCCTCCCTTTGGAATAGTGAACTTAACACAACATGAACATGAACAATCTTCGGTTCATTTCCCACCCTTTTTTTTAACCCCACCACGGGGCAGGCAGGGTCATGGGGTGGGATAGGACAACCGATTAGCATGTTTCCTCAGATTGAGATTTCATTTAAAGATTTCCTTGCTTATTTTAACAAATTTTAGTAACCAACTTTTGCTGCTAGGGTCCTAAATGATAAGTCAAAAATAGGCTTTGGTTGAAAACAAATTCTTGTGGCATTTGTAAATATACAAGCAGTCTCAACTTATTTGGAATACTTTTTCTTCCTTCAACCAAAATAACTTTGAGAAGGGTTGAAACGGGATACTCAGAAGTAGTGTCACTAGAATTTCCCTTTTCCATGGACTGCTTTACAGTATGTTATTGTTTTCAAATCCCAAGAAATTCCTTCAAAGTGGCCAACATTTATTTAACTTATTTTAAACCCCCAAACAAACAGCCCCCCCCCACCAAAACAAATAAATAAACAAACCGCTAGAGGGCAGTATATTAGTTTCCAAACTTGGGGCGCTTTTATTCTCCCACTTCGATTCCTTTACCGCAGTCTTCATACACTTAGTACAAAAGGTGTGCGCTCCGCACAGTGTGTAAACAACATCAAAAGTTAAGGGTGAAGTTGCTCCGTAACGATTAAAATAATACGTAAATCACGTAGAAACAGATGAAACTTTTCCACCACAGTGAAACTGATTCTTAACCCATTATGTGGTTGTACCTCCGAGGTGGAATTTTGAGGTAAGGAACACGGGGACGGAAACAATCCATTCCACTTCCAGACAAAGTTGGTGGTCCATTTTGGTCCACTTGGATTGTCAATTACATTTGTACACTACACAAAGGGCGGATGTACATTGCCATTAAAATAATACAATACATTACAAAATAGAATGACATCACATACACCCAAGTCACTGAGTCAGTCAGAGCATGGCAGAGTCATAAGCTATTGACACTGACAGTGACACTGACAGTGACACTTTTTACAGTCTGAATGTATCCTACGACCTACGTACTAAGTTTTAGGGCCCAATTTCATAGTAGAGCTGCTTAACCTTAAGCACAAAAACTAGCTAAGCACAACATAATTATGCTTACCAGAACAGAGTTACCAGCCAAAATACCATGTCACATCTACAATTTGTGACTGGTATCCTGCTCATTTCTGCTAAGCAGAAAATTGATAAGCAATATTTTCTGCTTAAGCAGCTCTATGAAATTGGGCCCAGCTGTCACACTCACAGCAATTCCATTTTGGCTGCAGTGCTAGTGGAGGAAGATTGAACAGAGGAAAATCAGGTTTTTTTTCTTTGACTTGAGGAAATTGACCCCAAGATTGAAGATCGACACTTGATTTTTCATTTATATTTGTCAAATTGAAATAAACACATTGCGTTATGCACAAAATTCCGTACAAATGTAAATTTTTAATGGCTATTTGTTTTATATTATTTCTGAAAATTTGATAACCTTTTCAGATAAATTTCACAGGTTGGTTGTAGTGTCTATCCACTGGAAACTAGGATTGGAATGACTTTACTCTTCCAAAAACCATTGCAATTGCAAGGTTTGTGATCCACTAATTTTCAAATTTGGCAATAGATAGAGTCCTTATGAAAATGGTAAAGAAATTACAAGTCTCTTACACAGTCTTTCTAAGTCTAACCTCATGTTTATGATGCAAAACGCAGCTGTGTATGATGCTCTTCAAGTGCAATTTTTGTCACAATACAACAAATTCTATGACGTTACATTTCAAATATGTGGCCCGTTCATTGTTGTTGTACAGACAATTTTCAGTTCGTTCCTGAATTTTGATGATATTCAATCAAAACGGCAATGAATTTTACTTTTGGATAGGCGCAAAAATTCCTCTTTGGAATGTACAGACCCATTTTGTTTTTGATGTCCGATGATGTCACAGGGTTTGCCCTTAACTTTTTCGTTGACTAGCCAGCAGGACCAGTAAGCTTGTCATTTCTCTAGTCCCTCAGCTTTTCACTTGTCCATGCTTTATATCAAAAAGGGATGCTTTTCAACACTGAACTAGCCAGCCGACTACTTAGAGTGAAGTTTGTCTGGTCCTCGATGGTTTTAACTGGTATTTGCTTGGCCAGTGGATCAGTGTTAATGGAGACCGCTGTGTCATGTTTCAAATTTTGCTCAGAAAAATTATCAAATAAAATGAAATTGTACACCATTTTAACGTGAGGTTAGAGACTTGTATTTTTTCCCCATTTTCATTTATAAGGACTCTACCTATTGGAAAATGGGTGCATCACAAAACTGAAATTTTACCCTGGAGCCCCTCGTTAACAAATCCTGTATAGGTGTTACTCCCCTTTATTCTAGGAGAGCCACCTGGTTGCACACCTGGTTCATATTAAAAACTAGGTACTTGAACCTGTTGTGTGTTTCGTTGCACCTGTACCCAACATCATACAGCTGTTTAAGCACATACAATGTAAATCTGCTTAGCATTAAAACTTACTGCTTAGCACATATTGGTTACCAAAATGTTATATAATGTACACTGGTTATTAATAAGGATGAGGATACTGTTCCTCAAATCTTCTTGAAGTCTGTAACTCCAGGGGTTATAAAAAGGTGGAAATGTTGTCATTTGGAGCCTACTGTATTTTCAGACCTTTTTGTCGGCTGTGATGCTGATCCTTAAATAATAGACCTTAATGTACGTGACGTCATTTTTGTAGGGCGCCCTCAGCTAGAGGTCATTGGCATAGGTGTGTGTTAAAATCCATTGTTTCATCATCGTTTTACCTCTAAGATGGTGGCGTGATGATGTCAATGCATTAGGTCCGTAGTGCCATAGAAAGCTAGAACACACTGTGTCACCTTAGGTCCGTAGTGCCATAGAAAGCTAGAACACACTGTGTCACCTCGATCAAGTGGTTAGAATGTATACGTAGGACGTACAATCACAAGGTGTTGGGTTTCACAATGACTAGAATAAGTATTGTCTTCTAGTTACTGAATCATAGTTTATTGGTTTGTGCTATTCATAATTATTCCAATAGTTTGCATTTAATATGAGAGACATTGGCTGTTGCCAGCCTGGTGTTTCTATCCCCTTGTGGGAGGAGCTTTGCTGAGTTCCCTTGTGGGGAATACCATCTAAACATACAACAACAACAACACTGCAAAAAGTTTAAGTGTGGTTGACCATTTCCTTTTTTTTTTTCAATTACAAAGTTGCGTGTCTGATGTGGTCTGATAGTAGGAAATGGAAGCGGGAACAAGTGTACTTTTGGTTGCTGCTAGAATGGAGTGATTTTGTGTATGATTGTGATTGATTACATGTATGATTGATAAATACATGTATATTTCGATCAACTTTTTTTGTTTTGAAAACAGCTTTATAAAAATATGGCCTAGTTAGGCTTGTGTGCTGTTCAGTTCATCGCAGCCTTCAGTTTATCACAGTCCCTTTAAAGGGACACGTTGCCTTGGATATTGGGCGCTTTGGGCTATAAAAAGCATTGTTTTGAAATTAATGTGGTTAAAAGTAAAATATGTGTTAAAAGTAAAATATAATGATTCACACAAATATTCCTTGAAATTGTGTGGTTTTCCTTTTACTTTATGAACTAACAGGGTCCGCCATTTTCTAGAACCAAATTTTTGTCTCCACAAAATGGCAGACAGTTTTAGTTCACAAAGTAAAGGAAATTGTGTGGTTTTCCTTTTACTTTATGAACTAACACGGTCCACCATTTTCTAGAACCAAATTTTTGACTCCACAAAAATGGCAGACCGTTTTAGTTCACAAAGTTAAGTAAAAGGAAAACCACACAGTTTTGAGGGATATTTGTGTGAATCATTATATTCTACATTTAAAGGCACTGAACACGTTTGGAAATTGTCAAAGACCAGTGTTCTCACTTGGTGTACATGTATCCCAACATATGCATAAAATAACAAGCCTGTGAAAATTTGGGCTCAATTGGTCATCGAAGTTGCAAGAAAATGATGAAAGAAAAAACACCCTTGTTGTACAAATTTGTGTGCTTTCAGATTGGAATAAAAACTTCTTGCAAAGAGGTTTTTATTATTTTAGTGAGAAATTACCTCTTTCTCAAAAACTACGTTACTTCAGAGGGAGTTGTTTCCTACAATGTTTTATACTGTCAACAGCTCTCCTATGCTCGTTACCAAGTAAGTTTTTATGCTAATATTTGTTTTGAGTCTCTACCAAACGTGTACGATACCTTTAAAGCATCTTCCTAACCATATTCATTTCATAACAAACAGGTTTTTACAGCCCAAAGCGCCCAATATCCAAGGCAACGTGTCCCTTTAAATCACCTACCCTGTCCTTGTGTAGTCAAGGGGGATGACAGAGACTCATACACATTGTTAGTCATCACGGCCTGTTTAGCCAAGCTATAACCAGGTCAGGATTAGTCTGAGGCCAGTTGTTGCGCTGTTTCCGAGGTGCATAGTAAGAGCGGGGATATAAAAGCCCCCCTAACCCACTGTTCCCAGCTGCGCCGTATCGATCAGGTACGAGTTGGCTAGCAGGGGGGAGCATTTGTGAACAATCAAGGCAGGGTCTGTGGAAGATTGGATCAAAGGGAGACTTTGTTTTGGGGTTTGAGTGGTTACTGGATTATTTTCTTGCGAGTCGGATGATTTCTCTGGAAGGCAAGAGGGACTAACTGCGCTGACAAGGAATTTATCTTTTTATTGTGGCGTTTTATTGTTATGCAGTTATTCGGTGAGAGTAAGTAACTTTTTTGCTTCATTATTTAAAACAAAACTCAATAAAATGGATTTGTTTTGGTGTCTGGCTTTACCGACACATGTAGATAGGTTAAGTAATGTAGTTTGCCATTTCTCTTGTCATACCGATTGAGAAGTTTGACGTTTTTGCTTCCAAAACAGAATTTGGTGGTTTCTCCAGTTGATATAAACCACATCCTGAAAAACAATTCACTTTTTCTCTGAAGTCTCCTCTGATTATCAAAGGGCATTGCTGATACAGACACTGTTTTTTATTTGTGTAACATTTATCACGTTTCATTTGGATGAACTGTTTCCTGGAAGTTTTGTGGTGACTTTTTATGTTCAATTTTCACATGGTGTTATTGCAAACTCACTCATGTTACATGAATGTGCACAAAATCCTTCAAAACACCTTGTTAGGTTTAAACAAAAAAATTGTATGTGACCACCTACATACTATTTTATGACATTTTTATAAATTTGTTGTGAATTGTGTTTAATTAAAAACAAGATATTGGAACTAAATGTTCTCTTTAAAAAAGAGGATTGGTTTCCGTTTGCTAATGCTGCGACCGGAGATGAGGCTGGTACCCACTGTCACCTCGCTATGAAACGTGGATGGAATCGCAAGTGAAAACACCTTGACAGTTTTTTGTTGTTTTCTCAACAAATAGACAATGTAAGCAGCTGAAACTTTCACAGGTGACTTCTACTGTATCTTTCTTGATAATTTTGCCAATAAATTAGCATTACGTTGACAAAAACCGTACCTGGAAGTGCAACTTTAGAAACCTACAGTGTATTTGTATTTGCAATGCATTCCATAGTTTCTGTTTCATTTGTAAAGTTAAACTGATCAGCAGGTGTTACTCAATGCTAAGTCAGTTCTTGCATCTTGAAACTTTGTCAAACATGTCTCGTAGAGCTGTCTTAAGAACAAATTTCAATGCAGTTTTCCGGCGAATTCGTTCATCGTGTCGTTCTATCTTTCTTAGGAGAAGAAGAAGGAGAAGTGAGTTGATTTCTGTCAATGTTTTTAAGTAGTTTTGGTCAAAGTGTTTTTGGTATTTTTTTCTTCTTCTTAATTTCCTTGTTTGAATTGTAGCTGCTGCATTGCACACACATGTAAATGTCGTATGTACATTATGTAGAATTTCACACCTTGGCAATATGTGTGTGTGTGTCACTGAGTGTGTCCACCCCTTGACACACAGTACTTTAGCAAAAGGGATTCGGTTGGTTTGAAAGAACGAGGGCATTCTTAGTTCCATTTTGTGTACTAAACTATTGACCAAACAATGAGAGTAAGGAGAAGTCCTCATTTTCACTGGGTTGACAAACATGTGTGTAAGCCTACAATGTACTTCTGGGTTTTTATTTGTGTAAATATAAATGACTAGTGAGAGAAGTAATACTGAGTAGACTATGGATATACATCGAGTTAACTCCGAGGAATGGTAAAACAATTTTTACGACTGCCCCACGCTACTCATAAATTTAAACCGTTTTGGGGTCTACCTTCAATTCACCGTCTAAACAATAACTTTCAGCTTATATAGAAAGCATTCTTTTTAACACATAATTGACAACAATGGTTTTTCAGTTCAGTTCACTTCTAAAGACATCATGCATGTTCATTTCTGAAACATACCAGTCAGAACTGTACATGTACGCACATGTAGTAGTTAATGAAGGAGTTAGTATCAAAGGAGAGTATGTGTAGATGTTTTGGTAAACAAACACAAATAATAGAATTTAAAATAAAAAAATTGATGGTGGCAGAAGCTAAAATGCACTGGAAAGGAGCTGTGTTTACATACTCACAGAGCAGGAATCTTTTGCAAGAAGATTGGAATTGATCTACTTGGGGTGGATCCAGAAAGGTTGTTTGGTAGGGGGTGTGGAGGGGGCGTGGACAGACTGAGAGTCCTTTACAATTTACAAAGCATAAGTTGAAGCACAAATGTTGCTGGGAGCGTGCACCCACTCTGTATCCCACCCCCTGGATCTGTCAACTGCCCACAGAGTATGATAGTGAACATTACACATTTAATTTCATTTCATTTTTATTAACATCACATTTCGTGGCCCACAGGTCAAATTGGATACGTGATTAACAATTTAAATAATTAGCAATAAATAGTAAAAACGGTAAAAACATTACAAGTACTAGGATTAAAAAACGTGGAAGAATACCCACACCTGAGAACAGGAATGGATGTGATAGGCCTATACAGTCAATAAAATTAGCAATACAAATGACTGCAAAAACACAGTGGAATACAGCAAAAAAACTAAAAAGAGCCTGAGCTAGAGCAGCATATTTTGTTTCAGAAGACGATAAATGCGCAATGTTGTAAGCACAACAAACATTACTCTAATTATAGACCAGGTTTTTCCCTCAACTTTTTTAGTGACTGGCCAGCAGGACCAGTTAGTTTGCTGTTTCACTAATCCACCAGCTTTTTCAGTAGTCACCTAGTCCATATTTCAAGTGAAGTACGGATGCTTTTCAACACTGAACTAGCCAGCCGGACCACTTGGAGTGAATTTTGACTGGTCCTCTGGTGTATTAACTGGCATTTGGACTACTGTTAAGGGAGATTGCTGTATACTCTAGACTTATCAATATCATGGTCTGTAGAGAAAAAGTCACAGCTGAAGTGTGTGTGTTTTTTTTTTTTACCTAACAGGGTCTCACCAAACAGACATATCAATGGTGCTGACCATGTCAACAACTGATGAGGCCATGTTGCATTCGGACAGCAAGCGTCCGGAGGCCAGGAACCCAGACAATCATCTTGGGTCATCTCTACTACACAGCTCCCTGCCGCCCAGGCCTGATTCACTCAACATGGACGGGTGGTGCATCGTATCAGAGACTGCACTGACAAAGGAAATGCTGGAGCATCTCCACAAACCAGAAGAGGTCAGTGACGATTCTTGCTTGATAGTCTGGTTATGTATGGGGGAGGGGAAGGAGTTTGTAGGAGGGTAACGCCTCACCACAGACGACAAATGCTTCAAAACGATTGACTGTGCATTTAGAAGGAATAATCAAAAGGTAATTTGAATACTGTCTGAAAGCTCGGTAATGGAAAACTTGTTACCAATGTCACTCCTCCAGAGTAGATTACCATCTGAAAAACTCTTTAAGTTGGTGAAAAATAAATAGTTGCTTATTTGGATTGCAAACAGCCATAATAAGATTGTAGTTGAATGAGCACAAAATCCCAGAGAAAACATAAACTGTTTTTCATTGTTTTCTTGACCATCTATTGAAAATGAAAGGATTGTAATGATTCAATCCCCCCTCCTTTTTTTTTGGAAGTAGATGCAAAAACATAAATCAGATTAAATGTACATGTAGTGATTCAATGCAGTCCTCTTTTTATGTGTGTGTGTAGTGGAATTTAAGCTGACAATGTCCACACACACTACATTACAAATCAACTGAAAACTTCCATGAAGTAACCAACAAGTTTTCCATGTGATGTCAGGTCCGATACTTGGTTCTTGTAGTGCAAGACAGATTTTCCTTTATATGAAAAGGCATTTCAGTGGGAGAAATTTAATTTTGTTTACGGGAACATTTCAAGGGGCACCAAGGCAAAGACCATGGGCATGAGGTTGAATGCGGCGGTTGGGTTGGTGTAGTGGTATCTTTCTCGCCTTCCACCTCTAGGACCCCGGTTCGAATCCCACCCGGGGCACTATGTGGATTGGGTTTTCAGTCCCTACCCGACTGCGTGGGTTTTCCTTGGAGTATTTCTCTGGGGTTTTCCTCTCACATCTTAAACTGAAATTTCCTTCTTTGTCTTCTCTCCATTGGGTTCTTGGCTAGTATAGTGATTAAGTTCGCTTTCTGAGAGTCCTTGGCTTCACAACCAGAGTAAATGAAATGAATGAAATGAAATGAAATGCCTCTGTTACCTCCGTGAAGCATCAGACCTGGGACAGGATTAATGAATCTTTTTTTTCTAAAATAATTGTAAATCACAGCAAAGGTTAGTCAGCACCTTTAGAGAGAGCCAAGAGAACTCTCCCACTTGGGTATAAAATAAGGGACATTGGAGGGCAGTTATTGCACGTTTTCCCACTAATTTCCAACAGTATGCGTTCATAATTGTAATGATGACCATAGCCCTTTCAGATTACGGTAGTATTTGTACAAGTTAGGCCCATAGCAATTAATAACCAATTAATACCCAATTATGTACTGACCAAATTAAAGTTGTGCTCAAGTGTTACAGGCAATCTAATGTACATGTGTTACGTAAATCTATGAATTACTCAATGTTACTCATAATGCATTGAATTAAACGTATCCTTTACAAATATCTGCAAACTGTCAGGACGGTAGACTTTCTTTTAAGGGGGCGGTAAATCAGTGTAGTATGAATAAGTGTGTCCCTTCCAATCTGCCTGTTTTGGTCCAGAAATGTGATAATATCCAGAAAAAGGGAAACCCTGTTTTGGCTCAGACAAAAAAGAAACCCGAACAAGACAATTATTTTTGAAATATGTGTCAATATGTTTGAAATCAAAACAAAACTGAAAATAGTGTAGCAAGATGCGTCATCGTCCTGTTAAAAATTAACAAGGTCAGATGCAGAAAGATGAAAGTATTTAGATGAAAATTCTCCACATTGAAAAGTTATGTTCATGAGTGAAACAAACAAACGAACAACACTTTTTAAACAAAAATCAGCAGGAAACCAGTTAATACACAGTAGTAATTATCGGCCTGATTAGGACATTATAGCTGGTACCAAAATGTTTGTGTTCAGCATATTTTTGCCTCACTACTTTAAGCTGAAAATGGATGTGGGTGATGTTAACGAAATAGGGAGACCGCCAACATTAGGGCTAGATAGCTCAGTTGGTAGAGCGCTGGCACGTTAATCCGGAGGTCGCAGGTTCAAGTCCCTCTCTAGTCAGTTTTTCTTTGTTCAACCCAAAATTATTAAAAATTTACCAAGTCAGTTTCCCTTGTTGTTTGTTACTTGACAGTTCAATTTAATTCAGTTCAACAGAGTTTATTCTTATCCATGATCGGGCATATTTTACGAGAGATTAGACAGATCCACATTGAAAACAAATTTTTAAACACTGACCGCTTCAGGCTTACTGGATGACAAATATGTAAGCTGAAAATGGGTTTGGGTCAATAGCTATTAAATTTAATTTGATTTGATTCAACAAATTTGATTCTCATCCATGATTGGGCATAATTAAAAAACGATTTTCTAAAACAATGGAAGCTTCAGGCTTCATGGATGACAAATACAACAATACTTATTTATGCACTGCTTACATTTACATAACATTAACATATTTTCTTACAAAACATCACAATTCGCACATAAAAAATATAATTGGCATTCTGCACAAGAAGGAAGTAAGTGAAAAAAGAAACAGAAGAAGTAATTACTTCATAATAAAAGGGGAGATGCAAAAGTTCCGTCATTCTAAAAATGAACAAGTAGTTTTCTTGCTCAATCAAAGGAGAAGTGAACCCAAAACCAAACAGTTAAATGTATATGTAAAAACAGAGCCAACGAAAACCACAATATATTACACAATGAAGTAATTATTGAATTACATCATTTTTGCATTGTCACTCGGTTTTAGTGACCAGTTGTTTCAACACAGGAACTGACAGAATTGTCCAAATGCGAGAATATAAACTACCCCGCCCCCACTCCTTTTTTCCCTCTTTTTTCCCCCCCTTCTTGCTCCCTTCACCTTTGGTTAGTTACACAGTGTCAATGCCATTGATATATTTAAAGACATGTACCAACTGTCACGGACAAGGTTGCAGGATATGACTTCACTTTGTTACTAGGAAGCTGCGGATTGGTTGTTGAGGTTTTTTATGGCACTGGACTGAGGTCGCTTTCATCAGATGTATTATAGGATTATTTTATTGATTTTTTTCTTTTTTTCCATTTGGAAATTTTTTGTTTGTGTTCCACATGAAAGCTTGTCAACTTTGAGATTTAACATTGTGATGATTTGTTCACAGGGTATTTTTTGTTTAACATACATATGAAATCAAGAAAGAGTTCAAATTATGCATGTAAAAAGTAGTGTTTAAAGTTATCTTTACAGAATTTGTAATAGGGCCTACAGGTTAAAGTTGCATGGCCCGATTTTTACCAAAATATTTTTTTTTCCTAGAATTTTTTCCTCTGAACACATTTTGACAGATGATGCTGTTTCAAACCAAAAGACATACAACAACTTTTGCATACCCAACTAATCATTGGCGAAATTTTTCATGCGATACAAAAAATTACAAAAATCTCAAATCTATTAAAATAGCTATTAAATCTATTAAACAATCAGCCAAAAGTGTGTTTGTTTTGGTTTAAATCGGGCATGTTAGGGCCCAATATTATAGATCTGCTTATAAGCACACAAAAAAAATGCAAGCACAACAAAATTAGCTTACCAGAGTAAGGTTACCAGCCAAAATACATAACATATGTACCATCTGTGACTGGTGTCCTGCTTATTTTGCATATCAGTCTGCTTAAGCACCTCCATGGAATTGGGCCCATGAACTGAATACTGATAGTTTTGGTGACAAGAAGTGATCAACCACGTCAACTTTATTTGTATTATACATTACATAAAATTCCTTACAGATACATTGATATTGTACACTACCAACACCCCCCCCCCCAAAAAAAAAAAAAAAAATCAAATATAAATTTGCATTACCAACACTGCACCATATCTTTAAACTGAACTACTTTAATCAGGTATCTACATGCACAGAATCAGCAAGTCTTAGTCTGAAAACTGATTAGTAGGTATGATTCAACCGTTAACCCACTCTAGGGACTTGACTCCTTCAGGAAGTCAAACCCGGCAGGAAGAAGTCAAGTCAGACTCCACCAGTTAGTATCTGAATCCAATCAGGCTACCCCCTTTTTATTAAAGCCAAGATGTAGGAAGAGGCTGGGCTAAGCTGTTAACCTTTTTTTTCAAAATCCAGCGTTCTCCCTTAACAGTGGTCCGCTGGCCAAATGCCAGTTAAGACACCTGAGGACCAGTCAAACTTCACTCTAAGTAGTCCGGCTGGCTAGTTCAGTGTTGAAAAGCATCCCTATTTCATGACATTTGAAATATGGACCAGTGAAAAAGGTGATGGACTAGTGAAATGACAAGCTAATTGGTCCTGTTGGCCAGTCACTAAAAAAGTTAAGGGCAAACCCTGAAATCCTGAGTGATAATTATAATAATGATAAAAGCGGGCATTTTTTAGAGCACTCTTACTCTGGGTACCACAGCGCCTTACAAGAAACTAGCAATATGCGAATATATAAAGGCACTAATAATGGGAAAGACAGTTGGTCCATGGCAATCAACCATTGAACAGGAAAGTTTTGAGATGAACTGAAGAAACTTTTGGATCGAAAAATTGGGACACCTCCGTCATTGATCGAGTTTAGGCCGAAACCCATGGGGACAACATTGGTAAATGTCAAAAACCAGTAGACCTTCTCTCTCTGCACTTTGTTTGACCCAATATATACATGAAATAACAAACCTGTGAAAGTTTAAGCTCAATCAGTCATCAGAGTCAGGAGAAAGTAGTGGGGAAAAAACTTATATTTTTTTTCACTGTTTTCAAACATCAGGCTGTGGACTCGTGAGATCAAAACTATGGTTATACTCATCCCCCAAACTGTATAGTTATAAGCAAAAATATATAAGGGAAAATTGTCTATCATGACCAATCTTTATCCCAAAGTTATGTGTAAATCTGTGAACATTTATATTTTCATTCATACCACTGTCATGCACGATCTTTAGTGATGCAAGTTAACACAATAAGAAAAGTATAGATCCTACATTAGATTTTGTTTTTAGAAATTCAAGTGTAGCACGGAGATCACTTTGAGATTCCAATGTTTTGAAATTTGCTTTTCTGCTACAGAAGTGCCGAGCAGAAGATTTTGCCTAGCAAGTTGATTTGCTATCAAAGATAAGCTTGAAATCTGTCACATACAATTTGCAGGACATTTTTGCCCGTGAGGTGTTTAATGCTGAGCTCAGCTTTAATTTGCTGTGTAATTTGTGCACACATGGCACTTCATACCCTGTAGTAAAAAAGTTGATGCTAGAGAAAATTTTGCATTAAAAGTTTTTGCTCATACAATTTGCACATTTTACTTCTTGGCCCAATTTTACAGAGCTGCTTAAGCAGAAAATTGTGCTTAACAACCTTTTTGCTTAGCGAACATAAGCAGGATACCAGTCACAGTTGTGACATGTTATTTTGGCTGGTAACCTTATTCTGGTAAGCATAACTTTGTTGTGCTTAGCCATTTTTTGTGCTGAAGCAGCTCTATGAAATTGGACCCAGGTGTGTGGGTAAGTATTTGCTGCTTACACAGCTGGTGCGGACATTTAGCAGGGCTCAAAATACTCGCTGGCCACAGTCCACTAACTTCAGAATTGGACCACTGACCTCACAAGTCCGTCCGTAGACTATTTATGCACATTTCAGCTTTTCAGGACCAAAGCTCCTTCCGAAAGTTCAGCAAGCATACAAAGAGTATAAATATTTCTTGTCCATTAAAAATTCTCAGTGACAAGAACTGTAGTCTGGTGGAGATTTTCTTGAATTTCAAGCTATGAATTTAGCGTTAACCCTGTTAACCACTTAGGGGTGGTATTCCAAAAAATGTTTTGTGCCTCTGTGAGGTCTTATTTTGTTGGAACATTTTTGTTGTTTCCGGAGTAAATATTTTTCTTTTAAAATATCGTTGCCACAATGAAACCATGAATTGACAAAGAAAAGATAACAAAGGTTCTCATTATAAGCACCAGGATTTGTTGTTTTCGTGTGAGAAAATATGAGTATGCATTCACCGTGAAACGCAAACCTTGGCCGTAAGCCACGATGGTCATCATCCTGATGTGAAGTGGTTATTAGTGATCAAATGATGATCAATTGATGTGTGCAAAATCTCATTGCTTGAAAGCAGTACCAAGAAATTCATCATTGATTGACTGAGAATAATTTTGTGTTACACTGTTAGCAAAAAAAACATACGGATCTAGTCATGAGCAACATGCATCACAATGAAGGTTGGTAGCCTGTTAATGCTCCAGAAAAGATCTAGAGAAGATCTGTCTTGTTGCCTAACTCTTTTAAGTGCCGACGTGTCGCTGTGACCGGTTTAAATCCCTTCAGAAAAATAGTCGTAAACTAAAAATAAAGATCGCACGGCCACACAGCATTCAGAATAGGAAAGAGGACTCTTGTGGGTGCTATTGTGACCTGTTTTTTTTTTTTTTAGGGGGGGGGTTGCCATTTGCACCAAACGAATAAACAATGAATGTGTCCATTTGATCAATTAATCACTAAAATAAATGGTGTCATTGGTTGGTATGATGCTGTACAGTAAGGGGGACAATTCGTCTTTGATTAAATAAAGTTAAGAGACAATGCAACAGCATTCCTTTTTCTTATTCAATTTGTTTCTTTTTTTTTTCTTCTTCAACAGATTGCTAGCCTTGCAGCATCCTATTTGACCCGACAGCTGTTTTCGATTCTGGAGGACAGTCTGGAGCCACTCCTCGTGGACCAAATCTTCAAAGCTTTACAGGTATACACGCTGCAGGACATGTTAATGAAGATAGAACAGACACCTGTCTTTTTGATATTTTTATAAATAAAATGCAGGCTCCATAAGGAACAGGTGCTGGGATTGCATAAGTCGGAGTGTTCATTTGTAGGGATTAAAGAGGTATCAACCGCGTTATCTGATACCTGTATACGTGTGTATGTACCGGTATGCCGCTCTATCTGGTTTGATCTTAGCATCCGTTCAAGGTAATTTCAGTGCTTCTTTAATCACGGGTCGGGAAGTGTCAGGTCAAAAAAGCGCTTTTCAGATGCTCTCTCTTCCACATTAGGAAAGGGTGAACTTTGTTCTCACATAATTTTTACTTCAAGTTCAGTTTCATTTTCTATACAAGATTGCACTTGTGAGAAAGTTGTTTTGCCAGGTCAAGTTGACTTGATGATGGAGGTCAAATGAAGGTTTCTACCCATTGGCCCATCCTATGCGCTGCGTGTTCATACCTGTGGGTATCCACTGATTCATTACCATTTCACCGTGATGACTATAGGTCTGTAGCCAACCTCTGTTTTTTTCTACAGATATTTTTTGTGGTAAATGTGCCACTAGTGTGTCCCACCTGGTTCCTCCTATAAGGATGTTTGAGTGTGAAAACAGGCTTTCTGCTCGTTTTCACTCATTACTCTTGCTTTGCTGAGATGTAGAACAAAGAGCCAACTCTTTGGAACTCCTTGCCTGGTGCATGTTTCCCTCCATCCTACAATCTAGACTGTTTTAAGAGGAATATCAATTCTTACCTTCAGCTCCCCTGAGTTATTTTCATCTTAAATGTTTTCTTCTTGTAGCCTATTACCAAGAGTGGCTTTTAGCCTTGTTTGGGGCGGACTTGCATAAGAACTTTGTTATTTTTTTTATGACGTCAATGCATAAGGTCCATAGGAAAGTGAAAGGCAGGTGCAGTTCACTGCATCAAAGGGAAACCAGTATGTCTTATCACCTACGTCAGAGAAAATCGTTTCACATTCACTTTCACTTGAAGTGTAAAGAATCATTTTGTGAGAATTTGCTTGTGCTTGTTATCATAATCCTTAGAAAATAGTTGGACTTCTTAAAGGGTCTGTATACGTTTGGTAATGACTCTGAAAATTAATGGCAATAAAAACTTACTGGTCAGAAGTACATCAGCTTTGGATAGTATAATGCATTTTGAGAAACTTTTCACTTAGAGTACTGCGGTCATGGAAAAAGATATCACTTTTTATCCCCCAAAATTTGAATCTGAGAAGCATTACTGCAGTACCGTTTCTCAGATTATGTATTCCAATTACAGATTATTCTTCCTGCGTGAACATAACCGCTCCAGATTTTCGGCAATGTCTCAAAAACGCTATTACCTTTTGAAATGAAATTTTCACAGGTTAGTTTTATGGTATATATCTACAACTATGTAGGATTGAAGCAAACAGTGGGTTCCAATTACCAAACGTATACAATCCCTTCAACAACAGTGCCATTACTTTGAACTTGCATTCGATTTTTATGTGACTAATGCATCCCCCCACACACACAGGCACACAAAACAGCAACCAAAAAATCAAATGACATCAGGCAACCCTTATCAGTCAACTACATAAGTTACCCAAGTCATATTTGTTTAGTGTTGTCCGTGGCAACGATTTGTAACTCTTAATTTTGTGCTGTAAACAAGAAGGCAGAGAGTTTATAATTCAATAGTTCCCTTGCGTTGGCCGCCATCGCTGAGATCAAACCATGGAAACGTGCACAGTGTACGCGCTATATTTTTCCGAATCCCACTCGCGCTTGTGTGATATCTAATAAAGTGCGAACGTGTGCATATTTTGTTAGACATTTAGGATGCACAAAAATATTTTCCCAGGAATTGGGTAAAGGAATATATCCCACAGATGTTAGCCAATCAGAAGCAAGGATGTTAATTTGTTGGAGGATAAAAGTCGTGCTAGACACACAAGCTTCTCATACTTTTTGCAACTTTTTCTAGTTGTAAAAATACAAAAAAACAGATTTTGAAGTGGTTTTGTCATTTCTCCGTATAGGAAATCAGTGAAGTTGACGAACAAGTTCTGAGAAATTTCATCGCGGAGCTGAATGAAGAGCAAGATAAAGAAGAGCGCCCTCAACTGAGCCTGTTCAGTAACGACAATGAAATTCATAGAGATGACGGTCGACACCCACGGGTAGTCATCAAAGTGCTCTTAGACTTGCTGAGGTTTTCACCCGTGAGTTTTGATACAAACCTAGTTTGATTCTTGAACATTGAATGTAGAAAGACTTGACTGAGACGCGTTGATGGAATAATTTATAGGAATGTTGGTTTGAATCTCCGCCTGTGTTGACTGCAATGTGCAAACATTCATTTAGCTCCGAAAGTTAGTATTAACCCTTTAGAAACCATTCATTTCTGTTTAATCATCACAAAACGCCCCGACATTGCTAAATAATTGTTCATTTCTTTAATCAAATTTTGTCAGTAAAAATGTCAACAAAAATAACATGAAACAGAAAATTTAGTTTTGTGTTTAGAAATTTGGATACTACATGTACTACATACTACATTGGAAAATTTCATATCCGGACATGACCTTTACTTTGACCTCTTTATGTGAATGGAAGTAGGCCAAACCTTGCAGGCGTTTGCGGCTGCTATGGGCATTTTGGTACAAACCGCTTGTGGCCGCTATGGTCTCTAAAGGGTTAAGCATACAGTTTTATAAGCCTTAGTCGGGTTTGATGCACAGTTTTTGACTACTTCTCTGCCATATATGTAATTATTGCATTGGGGATAAAGAATGCTATTCTTGGCTTTACGCTTACACCGATGTGTGATAAGCACTGTGAAGCAGGTGCTTTTGGAGTCCTACCTAGATCCACCTGCTATACTACTCGGCTGGGATTTGAACCAACGACCCCGCATTCCGATCATGCTCACTGACAAGAGACCAGTTCCAAATCCTGCAATTAGCAGCAGGCACTGCAAACATTTCTCCAAACCGAAATCTGTTACGCAATCTTTTCTGTTATAGCAGCTCATTGAAGTTGAACCCTGGATGTTTTACTCAGGTTTTTTTTTTTTTAATTTATTCGTTGTCGGTCCCGTTGACTATTCATTTAAAACTCAACTGAAACAGTTATTTGGTAAGGACTAGAAAAACACAATCCATGATGGCTATAGTAATGTTTTTTGGAGGGAAATGTGAAGTGTATAGAAAGTGAAATGGTTGATTCATTTCCTCATGAAAACCAGAAACAAATAATTTGTCTCACAAGATATGTTCCAAGTTTCTTTTTGCAAAATCTGTATGATTCACAGCCTGTTACTCCTACAAGATACTTCGGTGCCCTTATACTATGATTGTACATGAAACTGTTCAATGTCACGGACAGTTGGTGATAGAGACATTTTACCCAAAGTGTATTTCATCCTTACACGTACACTGTCATTGCAAAATGTCAGTATTCAGTGGTACATGTAAGTTAAAGGGATTGTATTTGTATAGGTTTGGTAATTGGAACCCACTGTTTGTTTCAATCCGACATAGTTGAAGATTAAACCATAAAACTAACCTGTGAAAATTTCATTTCAAAAGGTGGTAGCATTTTTGAGATATTGCCAAAAATCTGGAGCGGTTATGTCCACGCAGGAAGAATAATCTGCAATTGGAATACACAATCTGAGAAATGTTACTGCAGTAACGCTTCTCAGATTCAAATTTTAGGGGATAAAAAGTGATATATTTTTCTATAACGGCAGTTCTTCGAAGTGAAAAATTTCTCAAAATGCATTATACTATCCAAAGCTGACTGTAATTCATACCAAGTAAGTTTTGATTGCCATTAATTTTCAGAGTCATTACCAAACGTATACAGACCCTTTAAAGATGCTGAGGCGATCATCACAACACAGTTATCCCCTAATCACATTTAAATGATCGTAGTATTTCCCTGCAATTTACTTCCAAGCTACTACAGTGTAATCTTGATATGGGCCTTGTCCAACAGCCACTGTATTACTGCTGGTGCCGATCATGGTGCCGATCATAAGATCACGCCATGCTCAGTTTACAAACACTTTTAAGATGGTCTCCATGACAGTCGGTGATGACACATGCATCGCTGAGTAAGAGGAAGAGATTTGGATCCTTGTGATTGCAGTCGGCAACCCTTGGCTGTAACATCAAGTGCCCCCCACCCCCCCAGCTCTGGGCCCCACAAAGAGACAAGGGCTATCTATCACCCCAATTCATCTCACCTTCAATGGAATTTCAAAGGGGGGTTGTTGGCCTTGGGAGTTGCAGGGAAATTAGACAGTGGCAGTTTTTTTTATTTTTATCGATCTTTAATGTGTGAGAGAAGGCTCGTCCGGCCTGGACCCAGTGAGGTTGCGGAGCCGCGGCTTGTCTGTGACCTGGGCCAGCACCTTGGGGAATGCTTCGGTTCATGTTAGATTAATTGAATTTCCTGTTTCTAAAAAAGTACACCCACAGCCTAATGGTTGGTTGGTTGGGTCGAGGCGCTACTTGTAATTCACAATGCCTGGGCTAGATTCCAAATAATTTTCTGGGTTACTACATTTCATCATGGAAAGGGATGCACGTGAACATATCGTGTGTGAGAGAGGTTAAATTCCTTCCAATTGCTTGTACCCTTATAAGAAGGGTGTTTTGGTCTACTCAATAAGTTTATGTGAATGGAAGTTTATCTATACTGAATTTTCTACAAATACTATAATATGCATTCTGGAATTTGCATTTGTACGTGTATTTTATAAAATTTGGGGTTGAACAAAGAAAAATTATCTTGAGCGGAACTTGAACCTGCGAATTTCGGATTAACGTGCCGGCACTCTACCAACTGAGCTATCTAGCCCTAATGTTGGCAGTCTCCTTGTTTTGTCAATATCTTTGTTCGGGAGTACCAGTCAGAAGCAATTCAACCTGTAACTGCCGTGTAGCCAGGGATCACACCAAAGTTTATGATACAACCTGGGAAGCGGCAGCAGAGGGATCACCTTAAGGGTTGAACGGCTTCTGACTAGCACCCCCGAACAAAGATATCAACAAAATAGTAGGGCTATATAGCTCAGTTGGTAGAGCGCCGGCTCGTTAATCCTGGGGTTCAAGTCCCGCTTTAAAAAAAATTTCTTTGTTCAACCCCAATTTTTTTAAAATTTACCCTGTTGGTTTCCCTTGTGGTTTATTACTTGTATTTTGTACAAGCGCTGGTATACAATGCATGGAAATTGCAGTATCGATCAAGGACAACACAAGTTAAATATTATTAACCATTTTAAAAGTCTTAAAAATGTTAGTTTCCCTTGTGGCTTATTATGTACAAGCACTAGTATACAAGGACAACACAAGTTAAATATAATTAACCATTTCAAACGTCTTGTAAAAAATTTAAAGTAAGGGTGCTTAACAACCAACACTAGCATCATGTTTGCGCTGTCATTTGAAACAATGTGACAATTCCTCATGTGTTACCTCTTGACCCGTGCTTTTGAACCGTTGACAAATTGAGGCTTCCTCATGCCAAAGTATTGCTGTTGTAAACTTCTGTGAAAGGGCACAGCAGTTGAAATCACCGGCAATACTATTGTGCACTCACAATATTTTCTTGGCTGTTGACCCCCGTGACCTTTCAAAACTCAAGAGCTGACTGACTGAAAAATTACTCCCTGTCCCCCGAGAGAGCTCCATTCAAACTCCTCTGAACTGGGCCCAATTTCATAGAGCTGCTTAAGCACAAAAAGTAGCTAAGTACAACAAAATTATGCTTACCAAAATATGGTTACCAGCCAAAATGCCATTTCTCATGTACAATCTGTGACTGGTATCCTGCTAATATTTGCTGAGCAGAAACCTTTTAAGCAATATTTTCTGCTTAAGCAGCTATATGAAATTGAGCCCTGCCGGTAACCCTGAAGTGCATGAGTGGCAATTGATAGAGAAGTGTGATGAAATGTTGGTTACCACATTTCTGATAATTACACTTGAATCCATGCAAAGTTGGTATACTTTTTTCAAAAATTACCTGTGGTCACATTTCGACCCTAGTAGAGTCTTCCTTATTTTTCTGCAAACTAGAACTCGGTTTACTTCAAAGTCTGAAATTGTCAGGAGAATGTCTTATTGGGGGAGGGGGCGGGGGGTGGGGGGGGTGATTGGAGAGACCTTAACTCAAACATACTCGCTCTCAATACCAGCATGACCTGGGGCTAATTTCATAGCGCTGCTTAACTGTAAGCAATAACTGTAAGCAAATTTTCGTGCTGACTATAGCAGGAAAATTTGCTTAAGCGTAAGCGTATTTCACAGGTTAGCAAGAAAATTAGGCAGCCAGCTTGCTCGTTCGCCATGGATTTGCATTGTTATGTCTACAGTAAGCACCGGAAGGTTAGAATGCCTTTTCATGTGCTTCAGTTAGCAGTGCTTTGAAATGGAAACTCGCGCAGTAAGCACAAAATCAGCTGTTAAGCAGCTCTATGAAATTGGGCCCAGATAAGAAAGGTTAGTGTTTGAAGGAGATCCTAGAGGCACCCCTCTATTATAGATCATCCACTCCCCTCGCTAGATACACAGACGTGAACTTTGAGGAAATTCCTCAATAACATAATGTGATCAAAGGCCTACAGTCTATCCTGCTCATTAATGAGGCAATTTCATACAGCTGCTAAACATGCAGGGGTTTGTTTTCTTCTGAGAATGGTTGAATACTTTGTTTCTGATGAAGGTTACCAGCTAATCACTAAGAAGTTTTTTTAGTTTAGGGTAATGCCCAAAGTGTGCTACGTTCGTGGGTGCGAGTGGCCTGAGGGTGAAGCCCAAGGGTCATTTGTATTCTGCGAATGGCGCGTTCACCGAGGGCATTATACGAGACTTGACCTCCACCTGTGTTGTCGTGCGATGAGGTGGTCGAGCAGTTGGGCGGTGGCGTTGCTTCGCAGGTTGGGGTTAATTTATTGTAATATATATATATATATATATTTTTTTTTAATCAGTTCGTCTTGTCTGTGTTTTCTTGACTATCGGGGGTCTTAGTTTTGGTTTTTGTATATTTGCATTTTAATTATTCTTTTGCTTGCCATCTTTTGTTTACTTTTTACTGCAATTTTTTATTTCTGTGTACAAAATATGTATTTTTATTCTTTTAAATGAGCAAGGTCTGGGAGGGCACATCTTTTTTGATGACAGTTTTTTTACTTTTGCCTTTCCCTGGACGGCCTCTGCTTGTATATTGTATTGTCCAAAGAATTAAAATAAAATAAAAATTAAAATAAAATAAGTTTTAGTGACTGGTACCCTTTTGTTTTTTCTGCCAAGCAAATGAATCTGATAATGAATTGTTATTGTCAATTGTTTCCTTTAGCTTTTAAGAAAGACTCTGGGGTCGAAACAGGAGGCAAATTAAAAAAATGTTTACTTTCTATGTCATTCGATATGTAAGCTAACATAGTGAAGGTTCATCAGTTACAAAGGAACTGGATTTCATTTATTTCTCATGCTGTAATAAATCCCAAGCTTCATTCCCAGCAACTTTCTCAACGTATCCGTTTGCTCTCTTTCCGTGTTTCCTCCCGTCCAGCTCCCAGTGGAACACAACATCCTATGGGTCAGGCTGCTCTCCCGGCTGAGTCACCCGCCGCATGACCTGGCTACCTTCATTGACCTCAAAGTTGCTGCCACTGTCCTGGGGACCATGAGTGTCCACACCAACTCGCCCCAAATCCAGGAGCATGGCTGTAGGGTCCTGGAGCCACTGGCGAAGTTCAGACCTACGCCCTTACAGAAGGTGAACAACAGAATCTCATCCCTTCCCCCACCCGCACCCCCAACCCCCAACCCCCCAACCCCAACCCCCCCCCAAAAAAAACCCCCCAAAAACCCCCAAAACCCCAAACCTTTGCGATTGATTTTGTAGTGAGATCATAGGCTGCTTAGTCTTTCCTCTTAGGAAAAAAAAGCAGTTTCTCCAAATCAAAATTTGCTCAAGTACTGAAATGTTTTGGGGGAAAAACACCTTTCTGACCCCATTACAAGTGATATGTATAGACTGTGCAAGTCTCGCGCGTACTCGACCATTTTGGGACCAGTTTGGTCCCACGCAAATTGCTTTAACGCGTGAAGGAAACAAACTCACGCGAATAAGTGCGAGACTTGCACAGTCTATTGTAGCTCAAGGGAGTTTACATCAATTTGTAATTTGATAAGATGACTGACCTGGGTTTTGAAAGCTCACTTGGTAAAATTTGCTTTATTAGCTTCGTTTTGTGCTCAAGCAGCTCTATAATCTTGGGCCCTAGAGCTCATACAATTTTAGAAAGTTGATACATTGTAAATACACAAGTTGCCAAGATTTAAAAATCTAGCTTAGCAGCTTAGCCAAAATCTTGTTACCAAAAAGTAACAGACGTACATACATTTATTGTCACTGGTTTTTGTCACCAGTTGCTGCTCACAATATCAGTTTGTTTTCCAATCCTTTGTTAGTTTGAATTAATGTATTTTTTTTTTTCACTACCATGGTTTTATTTCCTACATGTATGTTTTGACCTTTAGGGCTCGAAATTGGGGGGAAAATATCCACAAGACCATAGGGCTTAGACCATAGACCATAGGGCTTGTTGCTCAAAATGTTTACTGGACCAGAATTTGTTGACAAGACTAGAATTGAAATGAGAATTTTTGTTTACATTTGAACTGTTTTAATTTAAACGCGCACTGAGAGAAGATTTGTATCTCATTTGTATTACGAGTAAGAGTTCTTTAATACTCAACAGAACTGAAAGCGATTTATCACACTGAAAGTCAACATTTGAAAAAAAAACCACGCCAAGACTGCCGGACTTGTCCAGTCGTGAGTTTACTGGCCTGATGCTATAATCACTGGCCTCAGGCAGGGGTCCATTGTAAACTTTGAGCCCTGAGCTTATTTTCAGTACATTTTCAACAGCCATATTGCTTTCAAAACAAATTTATGATGTAAGGCTCTTGAAATAATGCAGTGTGGTTACAGTTAGTGCTTGTGAGCATATTTTTAGCACACTGTTGGTCCAATCCCTAATGTAATAAGAAGGAATTTAAAAAGTTCCAGGGTGGCTGTAAAGAGGGAAGCGCATGTTAACAACATTAAGGGTTGTGGTTTTTGAAAAAAAACCTATTCCTTTAAACTAATGTAGAAATAATCAGGAATCAATTCAATGGAAGTGTCTAAAAAACAAAGATGTTCTAGTTTAAGAACATGAAGCGATATTTGAAGCTTTGTATGGTGTGGATAATATAGGAAGTACTTATTCTCTTGAAGGTGAGCATGGTATACTGTTTGAAACGTCAAAAGCACAACAACGACTATCCTCAGTGCAAACGCTCCTTCCAAAAAGGGATTTACACTTGTTTGAATCCATACGTTTACTAGTCATAGTTACTTTCCTCAGAAAATTATTTGAAAACTATTGCATATGCCCACCAACTGGCTGTATAATTGATACCAGTGCCCAATTTCATAGAGCTGTTCAAGCAGAAAATATTGCTTAACAATTGCCTGCTTAGCAAAAGGTGAAAAGTGAGCAGGATACAAGTCACAAATGGTACAAGTGACATGGTGTTTTGGCTGTTAACCTTATTTTGGTAAGCATAATTTTGTTGTGCTTAGCTTATTGTTTTCTGCTTCAGCAACTCTATGAAATTGGGCCCATGTCCCCAGGCAATTTTAATAAGCAATATTCAAATGCATTTTTTTTCAGCAATAACAATGTTTCATATAGTTCTCAGGATGATTAGTAGCAGTATTATCGGGCATTCCCATTAAAACTCAAAAGACCTTTATCATGCTGTGGTCGTCTGTGTCTGGCACCCTGCATACAACAGTGACAATGGCAGTTTTAACTATCATATCATGAAAGGGACCAGACTTTCTTGTCCTTCCAGCCTCGGTTTGGTTACATTGGGTCGAATAGAAAAAAAAGCAAGATGGCCGGACCATGACAACGCTCAATTGTTTTGTTCTCACAATTCCCAATCAATTCCATGCCTTTAAATATGCTACAGACTTGGTATTTAGCTCTGGGGTAAATTCTGGGAAGTTATTTATTGCAGTCCCACTTTGAGTCAGACATCATTCCAATTGACTGACAGAAGAGAAGACCACATATAGAGTTCACTAATGAAGTGTGTTTAATTAGTCCACTTAAATTAAATAGTCGCTCTTGAACTTTTGGTGATGGTTCAACACTAGACAGGATAGAGGGGATTTTCCGTGACGCGTGTAGGTATAGTGCGTTAGGTGTTTTTTTTTGTTGGGTCCCACTTGAGTCACACTTTAATTTAGATTGACACTCCCACGTGGCTGGTTAAGGGATGGTGTCAGATGTGGAGATCTCGTTTTAAAAATGCCCAGAGTCTTCTGGGTTCTGTTTATGATGATTTTACTTCATTTCAGAATCTTGATGGTGGCAACACTTTTCTTTGTAAAGGGTAACCAAACTATTACAAAATAATAATAATGATATAAAAAAGCGAATTTAAGGTCTAATACCAAATAATATACCAAAAAGTAGATGAGCGGTTTACAGCTTTATCGAACTTGACTTTATAACTCAAGCTTGAAATTTTTCAGCTGATCAGCAGATTTCTTCATTTTTGGCTTTCCTCAGCTGTGCCAATAAAAATTGAAAGACACAGCACAAAGTTTTGCTGTTTTCTGGCACTTTCCACTTTCCCCTTTGCAAAATGAAAATAGCCTTGCCCTCTCAAAGATGAAACTCCAGGTCTGTAACACACCAAATTGTTTGGACTTGGATAAGAATGGAATGCCTGATCCAGTAATAAGCAATTGTTATTTGGGTCTACAGCCCTCAGTCCATCTGAATCCTTCAATTCGGTAAAGAGGATGTAGATGGATTTGGGAGAGTAAGGGAAAGGACATCTGACTGTGTTATTGTTAATTGAACCATCTCACCTTGTCCTAGTATTGTTATAAGTTGCATCCCTCTGTAGCCACTTTAGTTCACAAAAAGAGTCTATTCTGTCTTAGTTAAATGTGGAACCTACTCACACTGTTTTTATCAATGTTAGTCCGTTTTTTTGTTTTTGTTCAGGCATACCTACCACAAGCTTTGGCTTTTCTGGCTATGCCCCCCCCCCCCATTTCCAATCATCCTCTTACTGTTCTTTGTTATTGTTATGATGATTCTCTGTTGGAGTGGAAAATAATAATGTCTTGAAATAAAAATTTAAAACAAAGAAATCTCCGATTGCTAATCTTTTGAATTGGTTCTTCTCCTTTCCCCAACATCCTGACAGGCCCCGGTTAGAGAGAGCGGGATTCAGGTGTTACTGCGCACTCTTGAGACACATCTCAACGACGCTACTATAGTAGCTGGAGTGTGTCTGGTCCTAGCCAACTTAACATGCACCATGTCACAGTTTACGTCATGGGCCGTCCAACAAGGTACGTCAGACCACGTCTTTTAAAACCCTCAACTTAGTCATTGTTCCTGTGCTATTAAATTTTTTGCTGACCCTGAATTCTCTGAAATGTTTTGGCACTGTAAACTTAAAGGTATCGTACACGTTTGGTAATGACTCAAAGCAAATATTAGCATAAAAACTTACTTGGTAACAAGCAACGGAGAGCTGTTGATAGTATAAAACTTTGTAGGAAATGACTCCCTCTGAAGTAACGTAGTTTTTGAGAAAGAGGTAATTTCTCACTAAAATAAGAAAAACTTCTTGCAAGAAGTTTTTATTCCTATCTGAAAGCACACAAATTTGTACAACAAGGGTTTTTTTTCTTTCATCATTTTCTTGCAGCTTCGAAGACCAATTGAGCCCAAACTTTCACAGGCTTGTTATTTTATGCATATGTTGGGATACACCAAGTGAGAACACTGGTTTTTGACAATTTCCAAACGTGTTCAGTGCCTTTAAGGGTACTAAATAATCATGGTGGTGTAATTTATTGCAAGACAATAAATTAGTCAGCTTTATAATTCACATGAAAATTAATATGTTAGCTAATGTCTTGAAAGCAAACAAACACTACGTACTGCTTTTTCTGATGTTGCGAAGAAATTCGCTATGCTTTCACATTTTGCGTGAGTTTGAACCGGACTTTAATTTGCTATTCCGTAAGTTACAACTGTTTGCATGTGGATTAATTTAAGTCACTATAACTTGACGGGAGCGAGTTCACTCGATCAACCAAGTCAAGATCTGGGCCCAATTTCATAGAGCTGCTTGAGCAGACAGCAGTGCTTAACAATTTGCTGCTATGCACAAATAAGCAGGGAACCAGTCACAGATTGTACATGCGACATGGTATTTTGGTTGGTAACCTTGTTCTGGTAAGCAAAACTGTTTTGTACTTAGCTACTTTTGGTGCTTAAGTAGCTCTATGAAATATGGCCTTACATGTACATCTTAGTGGAAGTCACATGTTAGTATCGTTAAGTCCAGGAGGAAAGTGTTCACAACAGACTTTGTCTTCATGTGAACCATCTTGTTAAAGTTACCATATGTCTTCATTCAGCCCTTTTAAAGTAAACGATTCCGCCGCATTAAGTTAGCAAGCTTACCACTGTTCTCAAGTGGACTTACTTTACTTAACAATGCGACTCAGCAATTTTGCCATCGTAATTCCGATGCTAACGTGGATTAAGATAAATGTAAATTCTTCCTGGAGTGTTGGCAATGAGCCATAGACGGTTATAGGTACTGTAGACAGTTATAGACACTGTTTGGCAACTTCTCAAATGTTCATTGACAAAAATACGAGATGCATGTACATCTAAAGGTGACAATAAGCGTAATGTTGATTATTTACTGACGCATTTTTGTGTGAAATTGGCTTTGGAACAGTTACTCATATTCTATAGGATGCCAACAAATTTCCTGCCAATAGGCAACGTAAGCAACGATTTCTGCGCTAGATGTGTAAATGAAAAATGCTTAATAGTAAAGTGAAGTACGCACACGCACAAGCAACAATTCCTGGCTAACCTGTGAAATACATTAATTGTAAGTTTTCTACCACTGTAGACCTAAGTGCCGATTTTTCATCTCTTGTAAGCAGCACAAAAAGAAATTCGGTCCAGGGGCCAATTTCATAGTGCTGCTTAACAGCATGCAAATTTTCGTGCTAACTTTAGCAGAAAAATTTGCTCAAGCGTAATATTTCACAGGTTAGCAAGAAAATAAGGCGGTCAGCTTGTGCGTTCACCATGGATTTGCATTGTTACCCCATTCATTTTCATACAGTAAGCACTGGAAGGTTAGCATGCCTTTTCGTGTGCTTACGGTTAGCAGCGCTATGAAAGGGAAATCAAAAGAACAAAATCGGCCGTTAAGCAGCTCTATGAAATTGGGCCCAGTAAAATGAAAATTGCACTGTAATGCGAAATGTTTCAATCATAGAAGATGTTATCCTTCATGCTCAATGAATTAGCCAAAGGACAGCGATACTCCAGAAATTCTAACAGTCATTCTTTTTATACCATTTGCTTTAAAATGTCCAAATATGGTATTATTTCCGAAGAAGAAATTCAATGCTATGGATGACTAGAAAGTATACAAATCTATATATAGTTGACAATGTATAGTAAGTTTAGATTATATAATCTCTGAATTAAAGAGATAACTAGATGCAGAAACACGTTGTACGTATAATAGGTTAAGGACAATGACTAAAATTTAGTCATTGTCTTCAAAACGCTATCTCTCCTTTGTACAGTGGGTTGCCATAGAAACGTCTTGACAAATACGCATAATAGACAATTAACAAGAAGTGTATTCCATCTGTAAACATCTCGATCGCTATTAATGAAATGTTCCTGTTGTGCTAAACTAATCCTGCACTTCCCTGATGCTAAACGACGCTGGCAACCCACTCGTGATAAAGTGATCAGAGCTCACCCCCCCTCTCTCCTTCCATCGTGCCAATATCGCTCAAAAGAATTGGCCCACGGTTACCAAGGAGAGAGACTGCGGATACCTTCTAGATCTCCTGTCAAAATCTTATCCAAATGTTGCACATGAAATGCAGGGCATCTGACTGGGAGGGGATATCTGGGCATCCGCAGCGTCGTGCACACATGATGGTGATAATATCCCATGATTAACTCTGGTGGGGAGAGAAACGTGTTGTACGTGCACTTGGGGGTAAAGTTCGTAACAGCTGTCAGGAAGAGTCAGGTCATATTAGACCACTTCGGTTTGTACCCCCCTGAAAATCGGTTTGGGGTGTTTTTTTTTTAAACATTTCATATGCTTTGCAGGGCTCAAATTTAGAGGAAAAATCCACTAGACCGTGGGGCTTGTACGTTACAGTATTTACTGGACCAGCATTTTTTTTTACAAGACCAGAATGTAATGAGAGAGAAATTTCTACAGAGTTTAAAATGTACATGTAAACTATTTTTTATTTGAACAAGCACTAAGAGAATATCTCATTAATTTTGTCTTCAAGAATTAAGTCATGCTTTAATACCCAACATAATTGAAAGATATTTACCAGACTCAAAGTCAACATTGAACATCATTTCCTTTTTTTTTATTACACAGTGAGGTACTTTATGTCATTGAAAAACACAAGACCACCGGACTTGTCCGGTCCTTAGTTTACTGGCGAGGCTAAAATCACTGGCCTCGAGCCTGCGGTCCAGTGTTAAATTCGAGCCCTGCTTTGGGTATGTGTAAATAAAAAAGTTTACACTTTACATGTTTAGTGATACACACGTAAAGTAGCAATCGTCCTGAAAAATCTTTCTTTTTTTTTAGCTGAAAATGAAATTTATAAACATTTATGGTTTGCATAATGGTCTTCCTCCCCAAAACAAAGTTATACCCTCCTCTTTAATAAACATGAATTAATTTATTCATCAGCCATAGAAAAAAACATCATCTCTCAGTTGAAGTGTACTGTATTGTCAGCTGTGATCTTGTACACAAGATTTTGGATAATCAAATGACACCCAAAAAGGAAAAAATATTACAAACTTAAAATTTACTCATTTGGGGCTCTCTGCCCATAAATTGTTTATTTCTTCATAAAGGGAACTTTTCAGTTGAAGAAACGTTGGCTTACCTGTTGTCCTTAAACTTTGTTCAAGAAAAATGAAATTCCCCAAAAATAATCATCATATATAAGTGGGTTTTTTCTTAATTTGGGAAATGTACCAGAAAATATTTTTTCAGCGTTCTACTTTCAGCATATTTTATTACAGGTTGAATGGCTTCTGACTTGCAGCCTGAGATATTGAAAAAATAGGGAGACTGCCAACATAGTGGGCTAGATAGCTCAGTTGATAGAGCGCCGGCACGTTAATCCGGAGGTCGCAGGTTCAAATCCCGCTTTAGTCAAAATTTTTTTTGTGAACCACAAAATATTTTATTTCCGAAATGCAATGCATGATGCAACAAATTCTAAATATATACATTTTTATAACACCGTGGATGAGACACATCAAGTCCATATCCTAACCCTCTATATTTGTGACCCATCACTCCATGTTATTTTGGAGGGAAGCACATCAGTTGTTTCTGAAAATACTCCCCGGTAACCCTTTTGAGGACTTGGGCTCCAGGAAGCTGAGTGTGATTGGTCAATAGTGACTCATAAAAATACGAAACTGTACTGGCTCAAGCGGAATGAATGAAGACAGATCGATCATAGCAGGTGGAGAGGGAGAGGGAAATGTTGTACGTAGTAACTGATGGTCAGTGTGAAGAAGACCTTTCTTGTGTTGGGGTCATCTTGAGTTTCCTCTCAATATCATCACAACCGATTAGGAGACAACGACTAGAGCACACTAGTCAAAACAATGAAGGACCAAGCTGCTCTTCTCAGAGCCTGCAACTCTTTAAAATGAAAGTATCAAGGCTGCGTCCGAATCGAAGGACATATCAACGTAACCAATCAGAAGACAATGACTTAGAGCACACTAGTCAAAACAATGAGAACAAACCAAGCTGCTCTCCTCAGAGCCTGCAACTCTTATAAATGAGAGTGTCGAGGCTGCATCCGAATCGAAGGACTTATCATCGTAACCAATTAGAAGACAATGACTTGAGCACACTAGTCAAAACAATGAGAGCAAACCAAGCTGCTCTTCTCAGAGCCTGCAACTCTTTAAAATGAAAGTATCAAGGCTGCGTCCGAATCGAAGGACATATCAACGTAACCAATTAGAAGACAATGACTTAGAGCACACTAGTCAAGACAATGAGAATAAACCAAGCTGCTCTCCTCAGAGCCTGCAACTCTTTAAAATGAGAGTATCAAGACTGTGTCTGAATCGAGCGACTTTGGCTGTGGCTATGGCTGTTGGCTGCACCGGCAATGTTAATCCAGGGCCCAATTTCATGGAGCTGCTTAAGCACAAAAAGTAGCTAAGCACAACAAAATTATGCTTACCAGACTAAGGTTACCAGCCAAACTGTCATGTCACGTGTACAATTTGTGACTGGTATCCTGCTCATTTCTTCTAAGCAGAAAATTGTTAAGCAATATTTTCTGCTTTTAAAGCCCATTTCTGCCTAACTACGGGAAAACCCGTCGATGAATAAGAAGTTAGTGTCTTTCTTAATACTCTCATTACTAGTAATAAGAGTGGGGGAACATGGCAAAATGCATATCAAAGAGAATTGTGCACTCTTTCCAACAGGTTGCAAGGCAGTAAAGCAAATGTTTATTGTAATGCACCAATAAGCCTTACTTGGGCTTAGGCAGGAAAACTGTTGATGTACTGTGACCAGTCAGGCGGATATGGGTCACAGGGTTTGTTCTGAACTTTTTCAGTGACTAGCCAACAGGTTCAGGTAGCTTGTCATTTCACTGGTCTGTCAGGTTTTTCACTAGTCCATATTTCATATTAAATAGGAAAGCTTTTCAACACTGAACTAGCCAGCCGGACCACTTGGAGTGAATTCTGACTGGTCCTCAGTGTTTTAACTGGCAAATGTTAACTCTTTCAAAGCCAAGGTCATACATGTACGATATGTTATGTACTCAAAAAGTGTCATCAATCATACATATGTACGACCCGTAATATACTTATTATCACGAGAGGGCATTATCACTCAATAAATACTATTGACTTTGGAATGTACCAAGGCAACACAAACCAGCAAGATACATTTTGTTTGGTGAGAAAGGCTTATTTACTTCTTTTTTTATACAGAATTTTGAAAAACCTCAAAAAGCTTGGCACTTTCGGTTCAAAGCGCAAAAAAAAAGCGAAAGAGTTAAGGGAGAACGCTGGGTTAAAGAATAGGACTTTTCAGCATTAAAGCCTTAGCCACTGCCGAATCCATTAATCTCAAATGTTGTATCAATAAGAATTAATTACAGAAATGATAGAGCAGATCACATAAACACCATATGTAAAATGTGTCTTGAAGGTATAGTGGTGAATGGCGCCAGAGATGGAGAAAGACAAATAATTGTATGATTTTGTACAGGGGTGATGCGGCTTTGTCTTCAACCATCCCACTGAAATCTTATTTGACCCTATTCAGAGTACCAACTTGACCCCTTGTTGTCTAAAAAGACCAGTTAATATTTTACCCAAAGTAAATTTGATGTACTCACATTTTTGCTACAATTTATTTACCCCTATTGAATTGTTTCCTCAACTTTTACAAACCTTTTTTCCCCACAAATTTCAAGTTATCATAGTAGGAGTACAGGCCTTGAATTTCATCTTTTAGAGGGCAAGGCCATTTTCATTTTGCAAAAGGCACTTCCATTGGGAAATCTTAAAGTTTGTGGGAAACTTTTGAAGGGGGACCAAGGCCAAGACCAGAGGCAACAGAGGCTGTTGCCTCTGTGTAATTTTGCTGAAATGAAAGATTCAGAAGGACTGAGGGCTGTAGGCCCAAATAGCAATTGCTTATTACTGGGTCAGGTATTCCAATATTATCCAAGTCGAAATTATTTGGTGTGTTAATGCTGTTATAGAGGCACTACTATTAAAGGGATTGTACTAAGATGTACAATGGGGAAACAGAGGCCATGGCCTCCGTGTAATTCCAGGCCTGAGGAGTGTGGTTTCTATTTAATTTAATATTTTAGGCGAGGGTGCAATCTGCTTTTCTTATTATATTTATCTTTGCTATTTAGGTGTATTTAAAAACATATTTTTATACCATATCTATTTTTAACTATTGCAATGACTCTGTAATTTGACCTTCGGGTCACGAAGTGTGTCAATTTGAATAAAATTCAATATTCAAATATATTATATGCATTTGCCTTACTAATTGCTTTACATTGACGTTCCATGCCTAGCAGTATGAACCAGCGGCCTTGCGGCAAGATGAAATAAAAACTTGCTCCTGGCAGTTACTTAAATCAATTTAATGAACTTGGCTCTGTATTATTATTCTTTTTGTTGTCACCTTTACCCCCCAGGGTACCCAGACGAGGAAGCAGAGAGACTGGTCATCATGTCAATGCAGATCACAGATTACATCAAGGAGAACGGCCTGATACTTCTGGATAGATCCATCATGGTGTGGTCTGATAACGTAGAGATCAATAATGAGACCACCAGAATCATGGCCTGCTTTGGCTACCACTCCCCATTGCCAAGGTAAGATAATAATAAATAATAATACGGAGTTCTTATATAGTGCTTTATACTCCCGATGGGTGTCTCAAAGCACTCAGTATTTTTCCTACAAGATAAGTGGAGTTACGTGTTGAAGTATGAGACCTATTCCTTTGCATAGTACCATGTAATGGTTTACAAGGTGCTGTGGTGCAATATGCAGCCAATCAAACCAGGAACACCGGGGCGAACCCCTTCTCTTTACGATAAGTGCACTGGGTTCTTTTACGTGCATAACACAACACACGGGACCTACGGCTTAATGCCCATCCAAAGGACAAAGCAGGTGATTAAGTGTCTTGCTTAAGGACACATGTGTCACGACTGGGATTCGAACCCATACTCTGCTAATCAGAAACACCAGAGCTTGAGTTCGGTGTTCTTATCCGCTCGGCCACGACACGCCACAAGATATTACGCAAACAGAAAGTAAATATTCTGAAGATCAGGGCCCAACTTCATGGCGCTGGTTACTGCCAAAGTCTGTGCTTGGATCACCAATTTTCACTTACAGGGCAAGCGCCGCATCTGTGCTAGCTGTGTAAGCAAAGAATGCCTAGTAACTTGTAGTACACACGCGCACAAGCAAAAAATTCCCTGCTAACCTGTGAAATGCGCTTGACGTAAGTGCGGAATTCTCTGCTTCCATAAGCGTCATAGGTTACCAGTCAAAATATCATACAGTGTAACCACTCATTTGTTGCATAGCAAAGAAATCTGCTAAGGAGAATTTTCTGCTTAATATTTTTATGAAATTGGGCCCAGGGCGCTGCTTTATAAATCTGGTAACAAGTAAGCACATTTTTGTGCTTGTTATGTGCCAAAATATTGCTTCAAGTGTAAAACATGTTCAATATTTACTGATGTGTGTGGCATTTACAGTGGTTTTGCATTGATAAATCCCTCATTGTGCAAGACAAAGACAAACAAAGATAGCTAAAGAAGCAAGCCATTTGCCTTGTATAGAGTAAGCCACTTTGTGAAAAAGAAAAACTGCTCAGGGCTACTCCGTAAGCAGAAAAAAAGGCTTGATGAAGTGCACAGGTTGTTGTCAATTCCCTGGAAGGTTGACCGAGTCTGAATTGGTGGCAACGGCTACGGCTATGACTCGATTGCTGTGTCATCATGTGTTAAAGTATAAGACGTCCTTAGCAATACCCCTAAGCAACAGTTGTAGTCGTATCTGTAGCCGCCAGTTCGGATACAGCCTTTGTCTATAGACTGTGCAAGTCTCATGCATATCAAAAACGAGAAAAAACCTTGAATGAAGACTGTATTTTTCTATGAAATCAAATCTTCTTTTAAATTTATACAAAATTCTTGAAAATAAAAATACCCAAAGCCAGACGTTATAAATCAATTTTGAATTTTGGTATAATACAAATTTGTTCAAATTAACATTGAAACAAAATCAAAACTTGGGACTAGGATGCATGCTTATCGTAGAAACCCCATTTGCCAATCACGCCTGAATGTGTGCGTCTATCACATAGTTTAATGACAGCATGCCTTTCAGTTGGGGCAGCATTCTTAATTTTTTACAAGTAACCGGAAACGGAGGTCAAGTCTTAATTCTCAGGTTTTCATCGTAATTTTGTTGAATTGGTTTTGCTTTCATATTGTTAATCACTTCGTATTACATTCCCATCATCATACATAATTGTCATGGCCATAAACTACGTTAAACAAAAATAATTGACGAAACAAAATCCCACCCACGTAAAACTCCATATGGTTGGGACCACAATGGTCCCTGAGGTTTGAATACGCGCGAGACTTGCACAGTCTATTAGTCTGCACAGTGACCTTACCTATTAGGGTATGTACATGTACCTGCACCACTGGAATGAATACACCGAGACATGCACGTGATCTTTCAGTTGAACCTTATCTTTGAAATCAAACGCATTGGCCAGTATGAGTCAGTTGTCCCTGGTCTCAACAAATAACCGGAACAGACAAGATGACGAAAGTTATGTACAAAATCAATGCAACCTACAAATGTATGAACTGATGTTTTTGTGTGTGTGTCATTTCAAATCTTGTAAAACCTATGAGAACCTACTATTTCAGTCAAAAAGTTTGTCTCTGTATCCTGATGTCAAAGATTAGAGTACATGTAGTTGTCACACACACATGCCAGAGCTGCCAACTCTCCCTGATATTCTGCAGAAAGTTCCCTGAAAATAAACCAATCTTTCGATGTTCTGATGAACAAATTTGAAAATCTCCCTGATTATGGAAACTTTTTCCCCTATTATGTTGAATGTAGTTCTAAATATCTCCCTGAGTGTTGTACAAAATCTCCCTGATTGCAAAATGCAAATGTTGGCAGCTCTGACATGCACCGTTCCTCTCCTTTTTTTCTAAGTTTGACAATCTGAGCTTGACACTTAAACTATGAGGTGCCTGTAAGATGATGAGGTACATGTAATGTCAAGTGATAGACAGCATGCTCACAAGAAATAATAATAAAAGACATTACCAACATTTATAAAGCTCCCTAATCATGCAGGCATGCTCTAGTGCAGTGTTTGCCCTTAACTTTTTTAGTGACTGGCCATCAGGACCAGTTAGCTTGTCATTTCACTAGTCCATATCCTTTTTCACTAGTCCATATTTCAAATGAAATATGGATGCTTTTCAACACTGAACTAGCCAGTCGGACCACTTGGGGCGGATTTTTACTGGTCCTCTGGTGTTTTAAATGTTATTTGGCCACTATTAAGGGAAAACGCTGCGCTAGAGCACTGAACACAGTTATACAAAAATAATGCACTGGAACATGCATGAAGAAAATGAAAGTAAAGTCATTTCTCATCCATTCTTAACATCGTTGGAAAGATAAAGAACCTCTAAATGATTTCATTTTGCCATTTTAAAACCTCTCAAAAAAACTACATGTATCTGTGGAAGAACAGGCAGTGGGAGGCCTGGCACATGACAACACAATGTGAACACATATCAAGTTAATGTTTATATCACGTGGGTATGACAGTCTCTATTAAAACTCTTTTTCAACCAAAAATTACTCCAATAAAAAATCCCCCGTTTGGAGTAGTTGCTTTTGAGCAATTAACTGTGATGACTTCAGGACACGGTATATCTTTCATTGCTACCCACCCCTGTGATGTCGTTGATATTGGTTATCGCTGGTTAGGGTTCATTTCCTGTATGTGATGATTATAAGGTTGCAATGACCCCCCCCCCCTCCCCCTCCCCCTTCCACCCCCCTCCCTTCTCTCTCTCTGAAATCACTTGCGGTTACCAGGGACAAATTGGTCAGGGTAAACCCTCAATTAAAAGGATTAATATTATAATGGCGGGCGATGATTGGGTTTGTGGTGGTGTCGGTGATGGGTGCTTGCTGTACATTAATAATCCCTCTAGATATTGTCCACAGGGGTAGTGTTAAACCCCCATTGTAAGAGCTGTTCAAGCAGAAAATAGTGCTTATCAAGTTTCTGCTGAGCAGAAATAAGCAGGAAGTTAGAAATTGTTCATATGACATGATGTTGAGCAAACTGACAATTCACAAACATCATACAAGTACATGTACTTGTGTACATATAGTGTCGTGGTTGAGTAGTCAGTCTCACCCAACTCAATCTCTAGTGTTTCTGATCAACATAATGTGGGTTTGAGCTGGTCTTGATACTTGTTTCCTTAACCCTTTAGAGACCATTCATTTTTGTATAATCATCACAAAACCCCCAGACATTGCTAATATTGTTAATTTCTTTAAACAAAGTTCGTCAGTGAACATTTCAACAGATAAACATGAAACTAAAAATTTAGTTTTGTATTTAGAAATTGGGATACTATGTTACGGTACTATATTGGAAAATTTCTTATCCAGACATGATCTTTACTTTGACCTGGAAGTAGGTCAAAACCTTGCGGCCCTTTGCGGCTGCTATGGGCATTTTGGTACAAGCCGCTTATGGTCTCTAAAGGGTGAGGCAAGACACTTTAAAACCGTTATTGCTTCGTCCTTTGGATGGGACATAAAGCTGTCGGTCCCATCCGTTGTTTAATGCATGTTAAAGAACCTAGTACACTTACCATTCAAAGAAGGGGTTTGTCCCGGTATTTTGCTGCAGAATGTGCTGCAGCACCTTGTAATCCCTTACACAGTGCTATATAAAATGGGTCTCATAATTCATAGCTCTGCATACCTGTCATTAAAAAAGAAAGAGCTAATGTCAGTGCCAAAAGCACCCATTGGTGGCAGATACCGCCTCTTTATCAATAAGTGTTCTTTTTCAGGTATTATACAAAATATTCAAACTTCGCTACCCAGGGTTCTGAATTACAATTTAATTCCCAAAAGAGTGAAGCATTAAAAACTCATATGTAGTGAATGTTCTGTAAAGTTGAAACTACCAAACTGTAAGGCTTTCCTTTTTGCTGCTAGAGCATGTCACCCACTCAATGTGGTGAAGAGAATTGCAACCTCACTTTTCTACCCAGCATGAATAAGGGAAAACATGACTCAAAGACGGAGGGAAATTTGGCTTGATTTATTCCCAGTGATTGATTCACGCAAATCTTCATATTTGACACCACTCCGTTTTGTTTTAAGTAGAAGAGCTTCTTATCTGTTGCAGCCATGTGGTGCACACGATCTTGGTATGATACAACATTAGGAACTCTCTGTAAGGGTAAATCTCCATAATGTATGCGACACAAAATGGATAATCCTGTTGTTTTATCTTGTGCTTTTTTCTGAAACAAGCAATTTGTCCAAACTGTTGACATTCATATCCTAACATTTTATCCTAACCTAAAACTATAATCTGTAGAGAGTTTGCCCTTAAATTTTTCAGTGACTGGCTAACAGGAGCAGTTAGCTTGACACAAGTCTGTCAGCAAGCTTGATGGTTTGTTGGTAAGACATCTGCTGTAGAATGGCAAAAGTCATGGGTTTGAGTCCCACCCAGATAATATGCCTGTGGAAATGATGAGTAACGGACATTATCATAAAAGCATTTTTATGGACTACCAAGATTTACAAATGTGTATGTCACCCTTGTTAAGGAGAATGTCGTTAAAGTTTTCGACATTTGCAATGTTTTGAGGCTCTTTTTGAGTGCAGAGATTATTGTTATTAGTGCCCAAACTTTTTTCTTGTACAGAGCATCACTTTAGCAATGGAGCTCCACACTTTAGAAGGCCCCCTCTAATAAGTACCCCCGCTGAGAGGCAGTTACAAAGATGAAGTCCTGAAATGACAGGGAAGCTTGGGTCCCGGGGGCAAACATTAAACATTCTCTTTGTCTTAAATTAATGCTAAACCTGATTTCCTTTCCACGTCATACGCATTCAATATCCTCTGATAATCTGGGAGTCTTATGCGTAAAGGCTAAAAGGCAAAGCCGGTGTGTGTTTAAAGGGTCTGTATATGTTTGGTAATGACTCTGAAAATGAACGGCAACAAAAACTTACTTGGTTAGAAGTACAGCAGCTTTGGATAGTATAATGCATTTTGAGAAACTTTTCACTTCAAAGTACTGCGGTTATGAAAAAATGTATCACCTTTTATCCCGAAAAATGTGAATCTGAGAAGCGTTACGGTCGTAGCGCCTCTCAGAGTGTGTGTTCCAATGCAGATTATTCTTCCTGCGTGGACATAACTGCTCCAGATTTTTGGCAATATCTCAAAAATGCTACCACCTTTTGAAATGAAATTTTCACAGGTTAGTTTTATGGTATATATATCTACAACTATATAGGATTGAAACAAACAGTGGGTTCCAATTACCAAACTTATACAGACCCTTTAATGACAACAAAACGTGTACAGACCCTTTAATGACAACAAAGAGAGAGAGAGGGGGAGGGAATAATCGTTTTGTTTTACTCAGTATATGCCAACAAAGCCAAGCATTTTGCCAACATTGCCAGCTGTTTTGAGAATAAGGGTTGTTGGAGTAAAGTGGAGGATACAGTTTGAGTATCCGCACCTGTGTGGTTTGGGGTGTATGGCGCTGTATGGTGGTTCATCCTCGTCATGTTCCCTGAATACACAGATAAGATTGTAAGTGGTGATGACCAGATGCTTTAAAAGACACCGGACTGTTTTTCCTGTCCAACTTCAGTTTCATTTGGTGCTCGATATGGGAGCATGGGGGTACCTCCCTCTACTGTGTCTTCATTGTGTTCTGGGAATCTCAGGAATTCTTTAGAGGATTTTGTTTTTGGAGGGGTACTTCTGTACAAAAGGAAAATAGTGAGGAATTATGGAACCATGGGGGGGTACCCTCTGCCTCATATCAGGCAAGGTATTTGTATACTCAATTTGGTCACATGAATGTTGAAGGAAGAAAGATAAGATAAGATCCTTTTGTTATATTTCTGTATGTTTTATAATGTTACTGTCCTGTTTTGGAGCTTTAATCAATTTTAGACATGCAAAATTTCCATTTTTATCTTTTTAAAGAGTGGACAATAAAGATTTGAATAATAATGTTGCAATGTGATGAAAAGCTATCACTCGCGTTAAACATGCTGCAGTTCTTTAAACATGTTCAATTAGACAAGCTGGAAAACTTGCAAAAAACCGATGTGTGATTAGCACTGTATACTCAGTGCTTTCTCAGTCCTGGGGAAAAAAAAATCCACAGGCATATTACTCGCCATAGAAAACTTGTGTCTTCTTTGTCAAACAAGGCAAATATTGTATACTTTTATCTTATTTCAAGCTATACTGAGCATTTGATCATCAAAATTAGACTTCTCTTGTTAATTTCTAAGCCCCCATTGCTGTTTTTACTGGAAACTGCCCATAACCATAAATTCCTTCACCATGGTTAACACCCAACCTTTAGGATTTTGATACAAGATCTTTGTATAATGTCCTGCCCCATGCAAATAATGGTTGGTGTTGCTGTGTAGTTTTGACAGCTTTAAGTTCACACGTAAAATATGGGGGCACAGTGTTAGCCAGAGGGGTGGCTGGGTGTCTTTTGGACACCTTGTTTTAAATTTGGACACCCTGTTTTATATTTGGACACCCTGTTTTATCTGGCATTTACATGTAAATGGATTGTAAGTGAACGTTTGGACACCCAGTTTTTAAAATTTCCAGCAAATTTGGACACCCTTTTACCAAATCCTGGCTAAAACCTTGCATGGGGGAAGTATATTGAAGGATCGATGGTTCATTTGACATTTATCTCGAGCGCCAAGTTGTACTGAATTGCATTACTGAGCCATCGTTTTGAATCTGAATTGCTTAGCCATCTTTTGCACTCCATATGTGTATTTGATTGAACAATTCATCTTCTGAATGAAAGAGAGTGCCGTGTGTAATGGGTCTATATATCGTACTGAATTTCTGTGGTCCGACTCCTTAAATCACAACAAATTATTTCCTTCCTGGTAACCTTCATCTGTCAGGAGAAATTTACACTTTATTCATCCAGCAAATAACCACTATTAGAATGGGTGTTGAAAAAGAAACCAGCAAAATAAGTGGAGTGTCTATGTTTGAAAGAGAACTTTTGAGAATTTCCGATGTCTTATTAGTAGTGGTGCCAGTCTTCTACCCAATTTTAAGACCTTTTTAAAAAGAATTTTAAAGATCTTAAGTTAGTTAGTGTTTCTGCTTTCACTTACATGTAAAGTGTACATACGTTGTACATACGTTGTACATGTATTTGCACATCTGGTCTGTTACTCGTCGGTGTTTTTTTCCTCATTTATTTATTTATTTATTTATTTTTTCCAGAGATATTCTTTTGCCTCTAAATCTTTGCAAAAGAGATGAAGTTTGCTTTGAGTAAGAAAGAAAGAAAGAAAGAAGAAAAAAAACAAAAAAACATTCCCCCAAACCCCCCCCCAAAAAAAAAAAAACAACCCCCCAACCACCCCAAAACATACACTTTCAAAAACACAAGTTTTTCTACAAACATTTAAATAGTCTATAAACCCTACAGCATGTAAAACCCAGAGCCCACTTTCATAAAGCTGTAAGCAGAAAATACTGCTTAGCAAATTTCCTTGTTAAGCAACAAATCTGTCGGGCACCAGTCGCAATAATGTAAAAGTAAACTGCATTATTTGCTAGTAACCTGTCTCTGCTAAGCAATTTTTGTTTTGTTATTTTTGCTTACCAGCTTTTTGAAGGTGGTCCTAGAGGAGACGTCATACTCTGAATCACGCTCAGCGGAAAATTTGAGTTTTTTAATCAAGTCATTTACCCCTCATAAATGTAACACATGGGCTTGAATTTAGGGGAAAAATCCACATTTCATTTCATTGTTTATGTTTTGTGTTGCGCATAGAGGCTCCTGCATTATGCGCTATATAAATGTCTCGTATTATTATTATTATTATTAAGACCACAGGGATTGTAGCTCAAACTTCCTGACACAATTTAACATGCATTTTAGGAAAATACATTAAGACTTGTCATTTAATTGAAGATTTATCTCATTTGTCTTTATGGGTATTAAGTATACTTTACTACTCGACAGAATTGAAAGGTATTTTATCAGACTCAAAGTCAACATTTGAATATAATTGATTTCTGTCCAAGATTACACAATTGAGAAAAACAAGACTGCCAGACTTGTCTGGTCATGAGTTTACTCCCCCAACGCTAAAATCACGGGCCTCAGGCCTGCGGTCCAGTGTAAATTTGAGCCCTGTAAATAAAACCCTGGAGATTTGTTCGGACGGATTATCCCACGATGACCAGCATGACTGAGTTCAAACCAAGACCTGCTACCAGTTCCTAAGATTTGTCTTTCAGTCATCCCAAATCACACCCACGATACATTTGTCTCCGCCACAGTTCACGCCAAGTTTAGGTCAGTGTACTGTCACTCAATTGTATGAATCATTCTTCCGCCCAATAATTGTGAAAATTGATGCAGTGTTTATTCTCGAGTTGAAATGATCCCCAAGTCAACAAATTATATACACTCGAACGAGCCAATTAATGGATCACGGAGATCAGATTGATGTTGTACAATGCGATGCCAGAACTCTTCACATTGCACTGACATGCGATAAGCCGCATTAATACGTTATGCATTTAAGAGTATGGTTTGTCATGCGTGTGTTTTGATAACCCCTGTACATCAATATTGCTTGGGTGAATCACCCTATTAATGACGTAAACAATTTAGAGTACTCGTGGCAGCTTTGAAGTGAAATCTGACTCCTAGTGATGTAAAAATAATGTCATCCGTTGCTAAATGGATATAACTCTTAACCTTTAGTGTAAAGTTTGTTTACACTTTGTTGTTGTGTTGACCCAATCTTTTGAGCAGTAGCAAAATCAGGAAAGCCCTGTGTAAGGGTTGATTCTTTATATTGGTTAAAACACACATACACTAATTATTTTAAGTGATTATAATTTTTGATGCAAATTTGTGAATTTTTTTCTTCTGAACTCAAAGATGTCTTGAAATCTTGTTCTAGTAAATTTTTCAGTGTTCACCTAAAAATTGAATTAAAATTTCCCCATGCAGTTTCCCTTGTTGTTTATTACTAGATATTTGAAATAAAAAGTTGCATCCCTTTACTGCCGCTTCCCTGTATTTGTAAACTTGGATGTGATCTCTGGTTATACGGCAATTTAAGGTTGATTGGCTTCTGACAGGCATTCCAGAACAGAGATATTGACAATAGGGAGACCATCAACATTATGGTTAGATAGTTCAGTTTGTAGAGCGCAGGGCACATTAATCCGGAGGTCTCAGGTTCAAATCCCATTCTAGTAAATTGTTCTTTGTTGAACCGAAAATTAACAAATATTCAATGATATAAATGAAGCTTCCAATTATGGAATGAATGAAGCAAAGGTGTTTTCAAGATTTTCTTTGATCTTCATGTTTTGTTCATTTTGTGTTTTTAAATCCAGTTCTGAAGATGCCAGCCCTGTCCAAGCGGGTCTCCGTAAGCCGAGTATACTCAAAAGCTTTGACTCCCCACGACCATCCTGCCCACAGCGTCGTGTCACATTCTCTTATGATTTGGACACCAGAGTCGAGTACCAGTGTTCAGATTCAGAATCTGACTTTGGCCCCGAAGAGCCTAAAAGACACACCGTCTGTGGAGGTGAGATGGCGACAGATGACGACATCAAGGGGGAGGCTTTCTTCCTCGAGTGTGAGGGCAAAATGAGAGAAGACTACAAAATGGAACCCGGACTCAGCAAAGCAGACAAAAAATTATCGTTCCCGAACTTCAAAATGGAGGGCGACTACTTGAAGATGTGGGAGCATATCCTTGGGGAGGGGCTGTTCTCCAGCATCTGTTATGACCTGGCACAGCTGGAACGCGACTTTGACAAAACGGGATCAAATTCATCGAAGAGCAGCAGCTGTGAGACTCTGGATCTGGCAGAGTACAGCCTCACGGTGGATGATTATCACCCTTGTGCCAAGCAGCCGATAAATGGTCTGTGTAAGAGCTTTCCACCAAGAAATGAACCACGGCCCGATAGGGGTGCTGCACGAAGTCGCTTCGCCACTGTACCGGCTTATCGCCATGACTTCTTCCAACCAAACTGGCAAGTCCAGGACACAGATTCTGTCATCAGAAACCGCCTGTCAGTGGAGAGTGCAACTCCAAAGACCAAGAAACGGCCCATGTCTGAACCGTCGAAGAAGTTTCATTTTGATCTTCTCCCAGAAGAGGGAGATGTAGTTGTAGAATCTGAAGATGAGGGTTTGGAAACTGCCGATGAGAAAACCTTTTCAGAATATTCTGAGATTGACATTATTGAGGCTCTGGTCCGTTCAGGTATGATTAAGGCAGATGGTGGAAGACCAACAGTTGGTAGGCATGAGCTAGACAAGACAGAACTTGAGAATATGGGAAATGAGGAGAAGGAGCATAACCAGTGTCTCTCAAGGTCTGAAAAAACCGAGTCTGGTGTGAGCACCTTGAACACAACCTTGGAGAACTCAGATCCGTGTTTCGATCCCAACAGCCTCAGCAGCCTTGCCGATCCACTGGACCTGGATTTTGACTTACTTCCAATCGATGAGTACCTGGAAAACAAGAGCCTTGCCGACGACATTCTCAGCAGTTTTGGGATCTTCAGGGACGGAACAACTCAAAATGTCCCTCTAGAGCCCATCGATGGAAAGTGTGACATGTTCTCTCTTCCGGGTCTAGCCAATGGATGCAGCGACACTGATGATGTCTTCTTTAATGGTAGCACAATGGGTGAATGTTACAGTAGTGGAAGGTCGGCTAGTTTTATCGTAAAGGATCGTGACCTTTTAGACCTTACATTTGGACCGAACGATTCCAGCATACATGATATGACACAGCAAGTGTTCTCAGGGACGTTTGATTCTCTGCACGACACATCAAGTATTTTTCGTACTTCCTTGGCCAGCAGTCCAACCAGCTCTGTAAGTTCAGCCTCTTTGTCATTTGCAGAATGGAGCGATCTTGAGGCATTGCACGAGGAGGAAGAGTCTGTGGTATCCATGGACTCAATGACCACACAAGACACGCCGCCAAACTCCGAAACCGAGATGTCAAGCTCCTACCACACCATGCCCAAACAGAAGAAGATGAACTTCATGCACCGCTTCTCGGAGCGCAAGCCGCAAAACTATCCACCCCCAAAACCCAGAAGGACGTGGTATTACCGCTCCAGCGCTGACGTCCGTAAAAGCCTCGTGAAAACCTGCGGGGTTGAAGTTGATGGTGTCCTCGGGCTGGAGTGCCCGTACGCTACGGTGAACAAATCCCCGTCACGAGGGAGCAAGCGGGGGTTGAACTTACTGGCGTTCAGCAAGACCAGCACGAACATGTCGTTTGACTCGGGGGTGGTAACTGGTGACGATGAGGAAGGTCCTTCCACTGCAAGCAGTCGAGATTCCTACCCTATTGGACACGACTATGAAGAGGTGTACATGAGCAAGACAGAGCTTAAACCAACCCTGTATGAGAGATTGTCACGTAAGGGACACTATGCTGAAGTCAAGAAAGCAGCAAAAGTTCAAGTTAAGGGAGAGAGCAGTTCAGAGGTAAAACACTGACCTTTATTTGTAAACATTCTTCGGATGTTCAAGGATGCTGAGGTTTTGTTGTTGTTGAACTGTAATTAAATAATCTGCAGAGATACCATGTAGTAAATCTCTTCATAAGTTGTGGTGGTTCTGAGAAGAACCAGTGGTTTAATAACGCAACGTTTCGATCAGTGTGCTTTGGTCGTCTCCAGAGCATACTGATTGAAACATCAAGTTAAGATTGCATCTTCACAATGCAAAGTTTCAAATCGTACTTGTAATTGAATAGTAATTGCAAATTGATTGTACTAACAAAATGCGAACTTTGTATACATGTATGTTTGCCCCGTGTTATTTTTACCTTTTTATTTGTTTTTCAGATTGGTGATATATTTTTATGTAAATTAGTATGACAAAATGGTTGTAGGGCAAGTCCAAGAACTTGCTCAGTTTCATATGGGACATTCAGAAAGGTTAATTTTCTTAAAAACCAATTAAGATAGTCATTGATTTCAGTGAATTTTATTCAAATGTTTATCCACAAGAATTTATATCATTAGTCCTTGAGGTGATTCGAGATGTAAATAAAAAAAACATGGTGGGTGAGGTATGGGACCATTAGGGGATCATTTTGTGGACTTGTCCAACAAACATTGATAACTAACCCAGCCAAAAATTAAACATGCTTTTGTAGTATTCATATTGTTCACAAATCATTGACATCATTTGCATAATTGACTCCATCTCAGCAATGCACTTAAATAATATTTCTCGTTGGCTAGGCGACCTACGCCGTCTGCACCCTATGGGTGAACAAGAACTGCGTGGAGGCGCTGGTGACGTTTGATCACCTGACCAAGCAGCTTCTGTCCCCGTACTCTATCGTCCCCGCCGTCCGACAGCTGGAGGGGAGTCGTAAGATGAGCGTGGATAACAGCCTGGACGTGGTAGAGACAAACGACTACCCCGCTTGGACCAGCATTTTGAATGTGCTGGCTACAGAAGAGTAAGTACATGTAGTGTGAATTTTTTGGAATCTAACTTCAGTGGCGTGTCATGACCGAGCGGTTAAGAGCACCGGACTCGAGCTCTGGTGTTTCTGATCAGCAGAATGTGGGTTCGAGTCCCGGTCATGACACTTGTATCCTTGAGCAAGATGCTTTACCATAATTGCTTTCTCCTTCGGATGGGACATTAAGCCGTAGGTCCCGTGTACTAGGATTGGTAGTGCACGTAAAAGAACCCAGAACACTTATTGTGAAAAGAGTAGGGGTTAGCCCCAGTGTTTCTGGTTCCCATAGCAAACACCCTTGTTTACAGGTTTCCTCAGGCTTGCGAGCTACAGTGATTAAGTTCACTGATGAGGCATCCTTGGTTTCATTACTAGAATTATATATAATAATAATAATTTAAAAGATAAATGCTGTTTCATGGGGACCGTAATTACAGCCGACCATGTTCTCAAATATTTGTATTGTTCAACCGCCTACCTGTCACACATTCCATTTTGTTGTTGCTGTTTTGTCTAGTGAAGAGTATATGTGGTACATGTGTATAATTCTTATAAAAAGCCAGTAACAAAATGGCAACGACCCTGACGGTGTATTTGGCAGCACCGCCATGTCATTACACCTTTGTATATATACAGGGTTTTGGATGAAGCTTCGATTGGTCTGTTTTTATTACCGCATTTACCCCAGTCGCTAATTAAAGTAACCGCTAATTAAGGTAATTACTGTTGTAATCAATTCAGCTAAGTCACCAACACTCACTATTATAACCGCAGATCTCTAAATACCAATTAGTTAATACTGCACAGTAGTGCTACATTAGACCTTTCTAATCTCATGAGCCTGCATGGGGTTGCTGCTTGCGTAAACAATCTCCTCGCTTATAATAAATGTGACTAGCGTGTCGCTGGAGCATTGTATGATTGGTGTAGTCCCTTTCGGTGCCATCAATGATGATCCTAATTGGAGATTTACATAAATGCAGGACAAGTAGATATATTATACATGTGCAATGAAAAAAAACTATCCATCATCGGTAAAAAGTGTTGTCCATAAATCATTGATTGTAGGTACAGGAAGTGCCAAGCATCCGAATTTAGAATAATGACACACGGCATTAATTCCTGTAGGAGATCATCCCCCCTCTAACCTCCTCTCCTCTCCTTCTCATTCTGAATGACCAGTCGATTTGATTTGGTGTTTTCCCGTGAGACCCAACAGCAGCTGATCCCAGACCAGAAAGCTGCTTGGTAGTGATTGCTGTTCTGGGGTTTGTTCATAACTGTACTTCTGGTGATTCACATACCATGTGCCTGGCACCAGAGATTGTGGCAGGATGGAGGGGTTGGGGGCATTTGATTTTGATTATGTACCCTCTCTCCCTCTCTCCAAACTCCTCTATTCAGAATAAGTGTTTTTCTTTGATGAGGACAAAATGAGCAAGTATCTTACTGTGGCTTTGTCAAGCTCGCTGTATACACACAGTGATAATAATCTCACTAATTCCCATTCCATGTGAGGGAATTAGGCTACTTTACCTTCCAGCCTCATTTTGGATATATTAATGTGCTTAGCCATTTCTCCTTTTGTCCAATTGCAAAGCTGCATGTCTGAGAGTTATTTGAGAAATTCACAGCAAAATTTGATACCAAGAATTTCTTCTTACTGTTGGCTTCTCTCAATCTGGATTACACCTGTAATACAAAATATTTCTTTAAAAAGACAAATTACAGTCCTTTCCTAAATATGTTATTCATCAAAGTGGACCAAATTCCTCTAAAATCCACTTCATGATTTCACCTGATATTTACAGTTCCTGTATTTCACTGCCAACCATAATTGCTTTGTATTTTACCAGCCATACTCAGGCATGATATTTTTCCTACTTTAGTCTGATTTCCGATTTCTTTTACCCTCAGAAAAAAAACAGTAAAATCTTTAATAAATAGCCAAACAAGTCTATGATATAAGCCCACAGTCCTTGTACATTGTATTTAATAAAGTTGCCCTATTTCTTTATTAAAAGACCAGATAATCATGCCTGCATACTTTAGAAATCATTTTAGGTGGGGACATTAAAAAGTCAAACAGTCGAATTCATTATAAAGAAACTCCTCTCTCTTGTTGAAATTTGGACCAAATTTCATAGAGCTGCTTCAGCAGAAAATGTTGCTTAACAATTTTCTGCTGAGCAGAATTGAGCATGATACTAATCATACATGTGACATGGCAGTTTAGCTGGTAACCTTATTCTGGTAAACATAAATTTGCTGTGCTTAGCTACCTTTTGTGGTTAAGCAGCTCTATGAAATTGGGCCCTGGTCATGGCTGACCAATTCGGGTCCCCTTCTGATGAAATTATGCCATTTGAGCGAGGCGATTGAGTGTGGTCAGGTGATGGCCACTAACTCATCTGCCCATCTCGGCTTCCTGTCTTCCCTGGAACTTCAAAGTGGAAAAGGAAGTCCACAGTGGAATAAAGCCAACACAAATTAGCATTAGGTGAAAAGGTTGTATTTGCGTCGTATTTTTAGTGACAAAGGAAACGAATCAATGAGAAATCAAGTTCAGATTGGATGTCCAATTTTGTGTCGAGGGAAATACTAATTAAGTGAAAATTAATTTACCTTTTCGCCATTGAAAACAGTCCTGCCGGGGGTCAAACATAAGCTGGGCAGTTGTCAAATAGGAAAAGACTAGCATGGTTCCAACTCCTACTTCTGTTCCTGTCCGCATTTAGAATGGAACCAGACTAGGAGGGAGGAGGGGATCAGTTATACTTGACCATTGACGTTTGCAATACGTGCAGCTGGCTTATCATTGGCATTAAATACACTAATCTCGTTCGCTGAATCACCGCTGGACAATTTTGAATCCGGCACGCCATCTTCCATTTGCTACATCTTTAACACCTGCAGCTTGCAGTCAAGATTCTAAAAAACAGGTTCCACTCAGGTTACTTGTAATTGTGTTTGATTGCATGCAAAGTATTTACAAATGTAAGACTATCCTAGTTTTCCAGGACTTGATTGATGCCACCAAAGCATATGGTGAACCTAGTTTTCAGTTTGCTGGACCTCATTTATGGAACAATCTCCCTCTTTACATCAAACAAGCTACCAACATCTCACATTTCAAGACTCTTCTCAAAACATTTCTGTTCAAGTCATCGTACATGAAGTTTCTCCTTTTTTTTCTTCTTCTTCTGAGCGCTTAGAGACTTTCTCCTGATGGTGTTAGGTGCTATAGAAAGACAGTAGTTAGTGTTATCTCACAAACTGATAGTGGAAATTGCTAATTATTGCCCTTTTGAAACCATCTTCCGTAAACCTCATGATACTTCTAACAGGTTGAACTGTTCTATTCCTTGGGGGAAACATGAAACGTGTTGCAACAAACAATTCTAGCACTAAGAAGAAGCATTCTCACTCAACACCTGTTCTTAAAGATCTGCATTGGCTTCCACCTGCAATGAGACTTATCCTTCTTTTCTTCTTTTCAATGCCCTGGTAAGAAGGCACCTACTTATGCCCTGAACCATGTCACAATGCACTCATCAACTTAATTATCTGACAGAAGTAAAATTGACCCTGCTATCCCTCAAAATCTTGTTTTCTTAGCTCTTGGGCTTTTCATCTTCTTGCAAATCTTAAAGCTGATGCTGATAGTTTCCAATGCTCTAGTGAGAAGGCACTTGCTCATTCCCTGAACCATGTCACAATCCACTCATCAACCAAATTACCTGACAGAAGTAAAATTGACCCTGCTATTTTTTTCCTGAGCGCATTTATCCCCTTGCAAGTTTTTGTTTTCTTTTCTTGACAAATTTATTTCCTTGGTCTTCCAGATTGCTCAGTAAAATTTGAATGCGCTTATAGCAAATCTGTATACTTGGTCAGGTGTATGAAATATAGCCCTTTTTGGAGCCGTGGCCAATCTGTGTTATTATCATTTGATTTGTTTTTCTTCTGGCAGAAATATGTTAAGCAATGTTTTCCTTAATGTTAAGGGTGAAATCAAAATATTGTTGTTAAATATTTCCTTCTTGAGCAGCTCTGTGAGTTTTGACCAAGGTTTTGAAAGGCCTGAAAGGGCAAATTTCCATATAATGTATAATTTATTCTTACAGGCAGTTTTTCTTCTTCTACATTTTGCAGGAACAAATGGACCCTGAGCCTAGCAGCTCAAGTGCTGCCCATCATCGATAGACTCTTCTACACCAAGGATGAGGCCATCATGGATGCCAGCGTGGGACTTGTTCAACTCCTGATCAGAAAGTTCGGACATGAGATCGAAAAACACCACTCTGGAGGTAAGTGCCGATAGTCAGTTGGTATCCTCATTTTTAATAATCGGCACAGAAACAGTGCAGACACCCTTACAACAGATAGTGAGATACTTCTATTGTTGTGCCATTGCTCCTTTTCTTGTCTATGGCCATCTTCGAAACCACGGGATGTGCTTCGGCCCCGGCTTAGGCTCCGTCAAACTGTTTTAAGCCCCATAAGGAAAGCACACGCTTTCTGAATAACTGACCAAGCCCAAGCCCAAGCCAAAGCCAAAGCCAAAGCCAAAGCCCAAGCTGTGGTTTTGAAAACGGCCTATGTCTCTGGGAGATATTTTCTACTTTCAAGGAAAGAAAAAGTATGTGTTGCCATTTTATAGATGCTACATTACAGACCTTATCAAGATGCAACTTTCTTGTTGTTGTTGTTGTTATTGTTTTTTTTTCTTTTCCCCCATTCAATTCATTGTGTGTGTTGTGGTTAAGCAGCCTTGTGCACTGAACTCAAGTTCTGATGTTATCAGAGTGTGGGTTCAAGTCCAGGTCTTGGCACTTTGGATCTGGCGTGTAATGCACTGTACAAAAAAACCCCAGTACAATCGCCAAGAGAAGTGACTTGCCCCAATGTTTCTGGCATCTTGGCTTCTGGTTGCCCCACAACGCTTTGTAAACCATCACAAGGTGCTGTATAATGGCATACTTGTTTTAAAAAAGAATGAGCATTTTGAGATGCCTGCCAGATGTGATAAAGCCTGCATATTATCATTATTATTATATCATTGTTAACAATCCGAGTGTGGATGGATAGTCATGTCCCTTTTTAATGATCAACAGAAATCTCATTATTTTGCATTATGCATACAGGGAATGTGACCAATATGGCCGCAGTGCGATAAAGATCGATTCTGCAAGCAAATGCCTTTACAGTAGTGCGGTGCGGACCTGAGTGGACGCAGGTTTTATTTTTATCAGTGTGATGATGATTCTGGGCTAAGGGTGGTAACGACTATCTCCATCCAATGTTTGGGGTGGCGGGAAGATCCTAATTAGTCCAGCTTAATGCATAGATGGCAGAAGGGCTGTCACATTTTTAAGCTCTAACCTGTCATCATTCACATGTGTTGTGGCTTAGTCAACACGTTTACTCACTCGTATTCTTATGTAAAAAGTGCTTGTCTATTTTGTTTTTTATATGTTTAGTACCTGTCAGCGTGCATGCGTGCTCTACTTGTAGCACTAATTTGAATAATTTCAGTGGCACTTTTAATTGGTGTGGTACTATTTGCGGTGTAGGTGGTCGGGTGTCAGGAAGTTCAGTCTGAAATGAGTATTGCATATCACAGCATAGATTATGATCTGCAGTGCGGACATGCCCATAATTGGAGGGCTTTTTGATGACCCTCGTTCCGAAACATGTTTGAGCTTCGGTCATTGGTTAAGCTCATGGGCTCCCCCCCTTAGGTATCAGTTCAACCATTTTTGTGAATGATCATTTGTAAACAGTAAAAACTTCAATTTGATTATTGTAACTGTTCCATACTGCATATTGTTGATGTTGTTTCTTTTAATTTGTTTGCTGATTATGTATATTTACCACCTGTAGTGTTATTAGCTTACTTTTCATTATGTTTTGTAACTGGATTTCCAATTGCCTTCATTTCTCTGCGCCTTTCTATCAATCTATTTTAAGATTGATTTGGTGCATAAAAAATAGTTGATATTTATTATATATTGTGTATAAGATTGTCTGTATACAACATGTGTCAAACCAAAATGTGGATCAACTGTTTTCCCCCAAACTCCACAATATGCACCAAAAGATTAGCCAGAGGTGTTTTCCTGTGAGCAAAGCGCTTAGGGTAACCTGTGCATGTATTGTAATGATTTGCACTGTACTCCCAAATCACCCTGAACATCGCTGATATGAACAGGGGGTAGTCACCATGTTTGTTTTCTTTATCTAGGGCCACACCCCGTTCCACTGCTGGAAGACATCAGAGTGCAAAGAGCAGATCTGTCAGTCAGTCTGTTTGTCTTCACCCCTTCCTCTCTACGATAAACCTTAGCATTCAATAATTTTGTTCAAAAATCCCCTCTGTGTTAATCCCCCTCCTCCAGGGCTGTTCCGCACTCGTTTCCGAGACGACTGCCGGACTTGCTTCATGTGGCTGAGCAAGTTGTACAGTCGGGTCAGCGACCTCCTGAAGCGAGACTCCAGGCGAGAGGACGACCTAGACAGCCTGCTGCACCTGGCGCTGCTCAGCTCGTTGCGGGAGTCGCTCAAGTCGTTTAACGGCAGAATATCCAGGGGCGTGACAATGTGAGGTGGGTAAACTTGAGCTGACCTACAGCAGGAGCATTGTTCCCATTTGGGGAGACTTGTGGGGGAACAATTGGTGTCGTCAGACTTACTGATTAAAAGCACAGGGTCAAAGTTGGTAATTGTCAAAAACCAGTATCCGCACTTTGTGTGACCCAACATGTACATGAAATAACACACCTGTCAAAGTTTAAAACTCGGTCGCTCACCAGAGTCAGAAGAAAATAGTGAGAACAAAACCCAACTTATATGTTTTCACTGTTTTCAAACATCGTATCATGGAATCGCGAGATCAAAACTATTTGTTTTACTTATCTCTAAAAAACTATAGCATTTCAGGCAAAAATATTTCAAGGGAAGTTTTCCACCATGACCATCTTTATACCATGTAAGTTATGTGCAAAGCTATGATGAAGATTTATATTTTCAATCTTACCAATGTTGTACACACCCTTCTAATACATTATTCTCATATATGTGTGCTTGAACTGAGCTTCATAAACAATACAAATTTACTAGGGCCAAATTTCTGCTAAAAGCAGAAAATATTGCTTTACATTTACTGCTTCGCAAAAATAAACGTGATACCAGTCACAGATGGTACACATGACATGGTATTTTGGCTGGTAACCTTATTCTGATAAGTACAAGTTTGTTGTGCTTAGCTACTTTTTGTGCTTAAGCAGCTCTATGAAATGCCTCCCTGGTGTGTGATGCCACCTGTAGTGTTTCAAAGTTTCCAATTAGGTGCCTATTGATTCTGATCAGCATTTGTGAGGTCTTTGCTTGCACATCTAAAATGTTGCTCATTTTATGTCAATAGTTTTACTCGATCTAAGGTACTACTGAATATTCATATTTGCTATTATTATTATTATTATTTATTCGACCTCAATAATACAAGAACAAAAAATACAATACAAGGCAAATCAAAGAACTATAAAACCAAAACTGAAACAACAAAGCAACAAATAATTACAGGCCCAGCCCTAAAACAGACGGAACAGCAATATACAAAAATGATGGTGACACGAGGGCAACTAGAACAATGAAAAATGAGTATATGAGTGTACGAGGGGAGCATGCAAGTACAAGAAGATACTCTGGGGAAGGAAACAAGAAAACTACCCAAACAAAAGGACAAAACAATACTATGTGGGTCAGGGACTACAAAAGTAAACTAAATCACTGTTGCTCGGAAGCATGTTGTCCCACATAATCCAAGTTCCATTTGCACCAAGACCCACAAGAAACTATCCCCAAGGCATTCAAACATTCAAACAAAACTAATAGTATAGGATGCAGATACTTACTGCTCCTATACTCAATCTGAGGTACTACTGAATATTCATATTTGCACCAAGACCCACAAGAAACTATCCTATGGCCTTCAAACATTCAAACAAAACTAATAGTATAGGATGCAGATACTTGCTGCTCATAAAACACATCAAATCATGATATCGTCTCTCTAATGCTATTTGAGCACAACACACCCTCCTAAAAAAAAGTCATGACTTGTCTTAGTTCCCCCCCATCCCCCGGTACTAGAATGAAGAAAGTGCGAGGGCTTTAACCTTAAGGAGAGCCAATGTAAATATTAAGAAATACCGGCCGTCATAATAAGTAGGTTACTCATTCAAGTCATTCTCTTTGATAGGTGGAGCCCACAACCTCAGGCAGTTGTACCTAAATCACGTCGCTCACTTCATCATCAGGAGAACAGGGGAGAAAAAAAGAAAAAAAAACGGAAGGGTAAAAGGATTATGTGAAGTCGACCATGGGACTTGGAAAGTTTTCTTTGCACCCTCTGGGAGAGGAAGGGCTGGAAAGCCGTCAGATGGAGCAGGTGTCAGATCTCACCCCCCAGGGTCGGCAAATAGCGAGGGGTTCTTACCGGGAAATCTTCACACCCTATTCTTCCCTCAGGGCGGGCCATTTTTGGGGGTCATCATCGGCTTGACGGTGTGTCATCGTGGGTGCATGGGGGTGGGGGTGGACAGTTTTGATGGAGATACGTGAAGGGGTACATTGACATGTGATCTTTTGATACAGTAGATAAGCTGTTTCCTGTTACAATGAAATTGACAGGATTTTTTAGATCGATTTTAGTGACAAACCCGGGCTTTTTACAGTACCCGTTGGTTTCTGATTACCAAAATACATTGATGGTTTACTTTTATTGATAACGGTGCTAATTTTTCTGGGAGATTTCCCAGCTTGTAAATATGAGATAATGGCAATATTGTATAATAGAGAAATCAATACTTTGACAAGTAAAATTCTTCCGATTTATAAAAATAATAATCTTAAAATTATTTTTCCAGAAATCAGCTTTTCAGTTCTCCAACAATTTTTGGACTGATACCTGATTATTTATGAACTCACAATTGTTAGAAAATAAATCTTGTTTTTATCGTTGAAAAGTTTTTTTTAAAAAGAGCTTTTTTTCTTCCAAAGATTTCCGGGCCTGAAGAGTGGCCCCGCTGATATACTGAGCAAAAAAATACTATAAATATTCTGTTATTTAGCCTTCATTTGTTGATTGAAATGACCACTGTACCTATAGTTTCATTGGCCAAGTTCGCGCAAGAACTATGGTTGACCATAGTTCGACTACGTTAACCTGAACTCTGTTTAGTCGACGATATTTGGATTACACTAGTCGACTATTTGGAACCAGCCTACCGAGCATGGTGGCATCACTGGTTATCAATAGCCCTTTTCATAGCACAGTGCAGCGTGGACCAGTTAAAAGAAATTAATAACGCACGTTGAGCCGGTGGTCGCGTTGACAAGACATGACGAGTCATTCGTACTTCAACTTCTGTGTGCCTGCCCTATGTATGTCAGTAAACAACCACTAGTTAACCATTGGTCCTTGCCGAACTTGACCATCGTAGCGACTCATCCAACAGTATTTTCTAAAAATCAGACGGTCTCAGAGTAATTTTGTGCACAGCATCACTGTGATGTAATTATCAAATGGTGCTTTTTGTAATTCAAAATTACATGTATATTAATCAAGTCTATTTTAATGTGTATATATGATGAGCGTGGACAGAAAGCTCAAAAGTTTAACATGTGTAGTAGTTGCATAGCAAGCGGGAAGTGAGTACGGTAGACCCTTACCCCTGTACCACTCAAGCGTGTACTCTTTACGTAACAAGTATAAAGTAGGTTTATCCTAATTGGCCTTGGCACTCAACCGAATAAATCAACATTTATGCCTATCTAGTATTTTGTGTTCATTTCTCAAATGATAATGTGCTTCCAGAAACTAATCTACATATCTGTTATTGTGTTGTTGTTGTTGTTTTTATAAACCAAAGGATTGCGATGAATGTGCTCTTCCAGAAAACCATGTTTATGCCTATCAATTAATTTGTGCTCATTTTCTATCAACTTTTACAGGTGCCAAAAAACTCAAAGATTATGCAATGAAACACATTTATTATTAAGATTAAGATTAATGTAAATATTGTATTCAGTTTCCAGTAGATTGTTGTAAATAATTGTTGTCTAAGTGAGGATGGAATAATCGCCGAATGATGTAATCATGAATAACATTGCTCCTTACACCTTGTACATACATACATCTGTCAGTGAATTTTAATCTGCAGCTCATTGATGAAAAATAATATTATCAAAACAATCGTTGAAGGTATTGAAATAGTTATCAGAGTCCAACATTTGTTAAATACGATTAATTTTATTTAGTATTTTTCATGTAACACTGTCCATGAAAAATCTGTAAGGAAACTGTAAACAATGCAGTCAAGATAAATAATTTCATTTTTAATTTTTACTTGTTGATTGCTTATTTTGTTAAATTAATTAATAAAGAAATTGATCAAGTATTGTAGAAATAATTACAAAGTGTTATTATGTCAGATATGATTGATAAACACCCAAGTTGAACATATCCCATACATTTGAGAAAACTTTTCTTGAAGATTAGAAATGACCATCACCTGAGAATCAATCCCCTAGTGACATGTGGTAGGGGCTTGCCGTTGAATTTTTCATAAAATAAAAGGTGCAGAAGTTGGATTTCATGAGGTTTTTCTTTTTTTCTGATATCATGGGATATCTAGTTGTGTTAAATTAGAGTCTCATTTGCAACATCTTTTTATCACTTTGATGTGATGAATTCAGTTATCTAAAAATTGTATATTAACATTCAAATTCCACAGCTACATTCCCTGACCATTTTCGGTCATCATCAGCATCATCAGTCAATGCCGTCATCAAACTTTGTTTTATTATCATTCTAGAGTTCCTGGTTATTTACTCAGTTTACTGTCGTTAAACTGGTTGAACCGGTGTAACTTGTGAAATAACCCTAGTTATGTGTATATATTCTGAATATTTCAAATTACACTTTAAATTGTTGTATATAATATGGACAAAATATATTTCCAGATGTTTTATATGATTAGTGGAATGAAACAAAAGAAGTTGTACTTCAGTTTATGTACTGACAACTTTAAAACAAAAGTTTACATTTATATACTTTTAGTTAGGATGTTAACTTTTGTTTAGTTTAAACCATTTTAGTTTTCGTCAGTTAGTTAAAGCATGCTATCAACATAACTTTCTACTCCGCTGCTATATATACCCGTATATTTTTTTGTAATGCCATTATATGTAAATGAAAGTGGAGGTATAAAATTGCCAAATTTTGATTACGATACTTCAATGTGAAAGTTCATTTTTGTCATGTCGGTTGGTCATGTGCAACTGTTTTTCTCCCATTTAAATTGGAAGCTGGATGAAAAACTGGTCTGGCCTCTTTATAGTATGCTGAGAATTAACAAGTATTTTAGCCTTGGAGACAGGGCACCCATCAAATATCGGGAGGCAGCATATTAGGCCCCTTTTCCGAAACTCTAGGTTGGGCTTGGGCTCCGGCTTAGGCTTAGGCTTAGGCTCTGCCTGACTGTTGGAAAGCCCTGTACCGAAAGCAGACATTTTCAAAATAGCTGACGGGAGCCTTAGCTGGAGCTGTGGTTTCGAAATGGACCATTATGACATCTATGAGAAATCAGCCTGTTTCTGAATTAATGGCTTCAGCTGTGGCTGTGGCTAGAATGCAAAGAAAGTATCCAAAGGTTGTCATTGCAGCCAACAGCCATTGCAGTAGCCAAAGCCGCTTGAGTGGGATGCTTCCACACTTTGTCAAAGTGAACGGTGGCCATATTGACGCTTAAAAAAAAACCCTTTCTTCCCTTATTATTGTTTTCAACTCAGTAAGACGTCTTTGAGTCTTAAACATTTCCCTCCAAAAATGGCAAGGTTTAAATGAATATGCGTTTTCAAATATCAACATTGTACCTTCACTTTAAATCAGGAAGTTAATTTTTTTTAAAAGAGAATCAAATATCGGAAACTAGATGTATCACGACTTTGCAGATTATTTGGCAGATTTTTACAGCTGGCTGTGACAGTGTACCAGGCACATATGTACAAAGTGGATTTGGCTGGCATCCAAATGTTAGTAAATGTGAAGCTATAGTCGCCTGGGTACTAAGACATTTGAATTATGGCAGTCATTTTGATTTGTATGGCAATGCTGCGCTTCGTTATTGTTTTTCGTTCGCCTTATAGTTTAATAAAAAAATGATAAACTCACGGCTAATAATTTACATACAAATTATTTTAGGGTTAAAATCAATTTGTTGCCAACTGCAATTTCCACACAAATATGCGCAAAAGTATTGTACTTTATCCTTACAGGTTATTTGATGTGCAACAAGAACATGAACAAAATTTCCCACCGATATGACAGTGCAGTATCATCCAAGAAACGCACAGTTTATATGCAATTGTATCGACAATGATTTTCAGGTCTATTGAAAACTAATTTGTTTTTCTGCAGGGACCGTTTAGTGTGCATAAACTACAATGATATGTAAATCTAATGTTATTCTCTCATCAAATTTTGTTGATGAGAAGTGCTATTTCATCTAAATGTATAAACATAGGTACAGTGTTTCTCTTAAAACGTGTCAAATGTTTGGTTGTCTCAATGGGTGTACATTTATATGATGCAAATTGGAGTGACTTTAAATGCTACCTTTTACATACCTTTTTGGTAATTTGTCTCCCAAAGTGGCAGGCAGGGTAGCTACATGGCACATCTGCATTGGCCTCATGGAGGTCGGTACTGTTGCTTTGTCCTTGCTCATCAACAAAGTGATTAAATTTTTCCCAATGTATGGGAATTTAATTGCCATCCTGGGTCTTGTATGTAACAAAGTAACTTTAAAACCAAGACCTGCTTAAGCACCAGCGTTAGTTGAGCACAACACATTTGTGCACACCAGGAAAAGGTTACCAGCCAAAACACTGTGTCATGCTTACACTTTGTGTCTGGTTACCTACTTACTTTTTTCCAATGTCACATAGAGCTTCTTTGCAGAAAGTAAACTTTCATTCGCTTATCAAAAAGCAGATCCCAGCAGTCACAAACAGTAAATGGTACATTTTATTTTTGTTGGTTAAACTTGTTTCTCCTAACCAACACTTTTTGTTGCACATAGCAACTTTGTGTACTTATCTACCCCATGCACATGCAGATTGTACACCCCCGCACAATGCACGTCTACCATTTCTGCAATTCTGCAACTTTTCTGCAACTTCTCTGCGTACATTTTGACCGCCAAAATGGCAGACAGGATAGGTGCGATAGGGGGCAATAACAGCTGTATGAAATCGGTTCCAGCAGCCATAGAAATACAACCAGCGAGAATGTTGTGCTTGATCTTTATCTGTATCTATAGGGCCCAATTTCATACAGTTGCTTCAGCAGAAAATATTGCTTAACAATTTTCTGCTAAGCATAAATGAGTAGGATACCAGTCACAGATGGTACACCTGGAAATGGTATTTTGCCTCGTAACCTCAATCTGGTATGCATAATTTTGTCGTGCTTAGCTACTTTTTGTGCTTAATTAGCTCTATGAAATTTGGCCCTGTGTACAGCCTCCGATAATAGTAATGGACTAAAAAATATCAATACAATGTGAAAAAGGTGTATAATAGGTCTTCATTGACCTCAGTGAGGGCGCTGTTTGGACTTGTGATGCCATATGCAATGGGAAATTTGCCATGCAGACTGCAAAATAGCTACGCACATAAATTTCCTCAATGAGGACTATTGATTTTGATGCACTCAGCGTTCTTTGGGTTCAATTTCTTTGGTCCCACCATTATCTTATCTTTGCATCCTCACAACCAATGCTGGATTCATTGGCAGACTTGAAAAATTGTTCAATTAAAGATCAATATATGCTTAACCTAAAGTAATTGTGACTGAAATAATCAGATGGTCTTGCAATAATAAATTATGTGAAAGTAAACCGTGAAATTGTTTCACTCTCTTTTTTACTGCATAAAGAATTGCAGTTGTTACGGTGTTCGGTTTGCCACATGTTTATCCACTAACTGCGAGTAGAATTTAGTTCTGAGATGGACTGGTACAGCTTAGTTATAAAAGAACTTATCATGCTAATTTTTATCTACTGCCTCATATATAAGTGGATCGGTGGAACTTGATGTTTTTACATCAATGGATTTCAAATTGTAATGGGTGTAGCAGTGCTGTTGTCGAGTCCCTGTTGTCCGAGTCCGAGTCCCTGCTGTCCGAGTCGGAGTCCCTGTTGTCCGAGTCCGAGTCGGAGTGCCTGTTGTCTGAGGGGGAGTCCCTGTTGTCCGAGTCCAAGTCCCTGTTGTCTGAGTCCAAGTCCCAGTCGGAGTGCCTGTTGTCCGAGTCCCTGTTGTCTGAGGGGGAGTCCCTGTTGTCCGAGTCTGTGTCCCTGTTGTCCGAGTCCAAGTCCCTTTTGTCCGAGTCCGAGTCCCTGTTTTCTGAGTCTGAGTCCCTGTTGTCCGAGTCCGAGTCCCTGTTGTCTGAGTCCAAGTCCCAGTCAGAGTGCCTGTTGTCCGAGTCCCTGTTGTCTGAGGGGGAGTCCCTGTTGTCCGAGTCTGAGTCCCTGTTGTCTGAGTCCGAGTCCCTGTTGTCTGAGTCTGAGTCCCTGTTGTCTGAGTCCGAGTCCCTGTTGTCCGAGTCCGAGTCCCTGTTGTCTGAGTCCAAGTCCCAGTCAGAGTGCCTGTTGTCCGAGTCCCTGTTGTCTGAGGGGGAGTCCCTGTTGTCCGAGTCTGAGTCCCTGTTGTCTGAGTCCGAGTCCCTGTTGTCTGAGTCTGAGTCCCTGTTGTCTGAGTCCGAGTCCCTGTTGTCCGAGTCCGAGTCCCTGTTGTCTGAGTCCAAGTCCCAGTCAGAGTGCCTGTTGTCCGAGTCCCTGTTGTCTGAGGGGGAGTCCCTGTTGTCCGAGTCTGAGTCCCTGTTGTCTGAGTCCGAGTCCCTGTTGTCTGAGTCTGAGTCCCTGTTGTCTGAGTCCGAGTCCCTGTTGTCCGAGTCCGAGTCCCTGTTGTCTGAGTCCAAGTCCCAGTCGGAGTGCCTGTTGTCCGAGTCCCTGTTGTCTGAGGGGGAGTCCCTGTTGTCCGAGTCTGAGTCCCTGTTGTCCGAGTCCAAGTCCCTTTTGTCCGAGTCCTAGGGGGAGACCGGACTCGAATCCTCCAACAGTGGAAGTAGTGAGATGTACCCATGGTTGGAGCCAATTTTAATACATGTGTGAATCTTGCATTCTTTTGTAAACAAATGGTTTCCGATTGTTAGTGATTGAAAGTTAAGTCATTGCAAGGTGTGCAACAACGTGACTCAAACTGTGGTGACTTGAATTTGAAACTCATGTGCCTGGGAGTCGATTACCAAACTATTTATCTTGTTAAAATTAACTTCAGCCTTGGTTGTGTTGTATCAATTTGTATGGAGTTAAGTTTGGCTGCATAGATTAGAAGGAAGCGTTAACTGCCTGGCACAATGAAAAGAATTTCATTATTAGAAGCCCTCACCCGATCCCCAAACAAAAGACACTGTGATTACCTATGACTTTACGTTGCACTTGCTATTTAAGGTAATCGCCAACATTATCTATAAGAAGTGACTCATGCGACGACCTCCTGAGAAATCTCTTGTTATTATTTAAAACAAATAACATCACAGGGCTACCCTGTTATGGTAATGTATGGTCACAAGCCAGCCAAACCATGGATGCTGTCAACGTGTATGATCTCATTCCCACATGCTTCCTATTACACCTTGAGATCAAACTGGGCCAGGAGTTGTTTCAGTGGCGGGTTGACGGTGATCGCAATTATGAAAGCTATGCTATTGGAAACTTGTTCACTTTACTTTAAAGACCAGCTTGAACAAAAACGGCAACAAGTGATTTTTGTTGAAATTCGTTTAAAATGTGTTCAATCGATAAGGAAATTGAGTTCACATGAGAGTAAACAAATTTTAACTGTAAAAACCCCCAATAATTTTGAATACCCTTCTCCGGTGCTTTTCAGAAACATCCCACAGATGACATCAAAGTGTTGTAGCTCTTTAAACTCCATGAGGAAGAGATGTTAGGCAACTTGTTATTAGGAGGGGTGAGGTGGGAGTTGAGAGGTGCTAGGGTTATGAGTGGGGTTGGAGGTGACTAGGTGACAGATTGTCTTTAGAGCTTGATTGCCTCACATGGTCTTCACATGTTAAAACAACACTTATCCCTCCAAAAAATACTGCTGTACACTTCTTGTTCATTTTCCTCCATCTTGCCGAAGAGTAATGCACTCCCTTCCACCACTGATGATATGAGAATACCAGCTGCTTCATCTTTCTCTTGTATCTTATTATGATTTACTTTAGTCCATCTATGCTCTGTGGTATATACATAATTGCTTTCCTACCTCTCGTCCAGCCAGTAGTAGTTGATAACCAGGACAGTTCCTTTCAGGACTAGGTAGTCGGCCGAATTTGGAAAAAATCTACTCCGTGGCAGTAGAATAAATAGTGAGACAAGTTCTCAAAGAACAAAACTACACAGCAAAGCAGATATATACACATGGTGTTACCGTAAACTGAATATACATTGATACATCACCATGCAATGCATCAAAACCCATATAGGATTGCCTTGTTGTAGGGGGCTGTGGGCGGCTCATACGAGACCAAGTGTTTTTTTCAATTAAGGGGACAGTACATCTTTGGTGATGGAATAAATCAACACACATCCTCTAGTTTTCACTGAACAAACTATACAATCAAGCTGTGAATTCATCAATTTTCCACATTGGGCTTATTCTGATTGCGGCAATCAAAATAAGCAACATCGGTTTTAAAGATGTTCTCAAATGCTATTTTGGTAAACTCAAAAGAGTATATCTTGACAATGTCCCGTAGGATTGGTAACATGGTATGATATCAAAGAGTCCATGTATGAACTGCTGGATGTTCAGCTAAACCTCAACCAATTGCAACAAATTATCTGGGGAACAATGAAGAAAGTGCACGTGTAGATCAGAACATTAGCAGTATGACTAATTTTCTCCCAGGATAGGGCAGTGCTGCATATACTACCGCTCACAGGGACCGTTTGCCATTGTCACCTAAACTATCTAATTTGAGTTATGTTAACTCTTTCAGTGCCCGCTTTTTTGCATTTTGAACCTAAAATGCCCAGCTTTTTTAGGTTTTTTCGAAATTCTGTACATAAAAAAAAAAAAAAGTCTTTCCCACCAACAAAATGTATCTTGCTGATTTGTGTTGCCTTTGTACATCTCAAAGTCAATAGTATTTCTTGAGTGATAATGCCCTCTCATGATAACATGTAAACTATGGGTTGTACATGTACGATGGATTACACTTTTTGAGTAGGCCTGCATAAAAAAGATCGTACTTGTACGACCTTGGCATCGAAAGAGTTAATATATACCCTGATTGGAGCGCTCTCTTCCCAATGAGGATATCAATGGTATCTAAATCAGGGGAAACCCTTGGGTGAGGTTGTTTCACCACTGGTTCTTTTTAGAACCACCACAACTCATAAGAGAGATTCGGTATGCACATGGTGTGACCACACAAACCTCACCAGAAAGAAAATCTTACCATGAACATTTCAAAAGGCTCATCAAAGGTGAAACAGATGACTATGTCACAGTTATAATGATGCTCCATTCTGTGGTGTCCTAGTTGTTTCCAGGATTGACATTTGAATCTTAATTGCTTAAGTTGGACTCGTTTCCCTCCGATTCTAAATCCTTAATCATGGTGGCAAAACAAACTGCAAGATCAACAAGTTATTTGTGATTATATGATTCACCCGCAAATTGTCAAACTGTTTGCAGATGCTCATTTACCAAAAATACAGCATCACTTGGATACATGTAGGTAACATGGATATGGTTCAGTTTTGGCGACTTGCATATTTTGTGTCTTTTTGATACTATCAGTTAGTATCCTGAGAAATGTGAGCCTATACACCTGCAATGCTAGCTTTGAGAATATTAATTGTAATCTGATATTACCGCATGCTGTAAGCGGTCTAATGCATCAAACTTTAAGTGGCAGTGAGTCATTCGAGTTGTGGGTTCGAATCCCGGTTGTGTCCTTGAGCAAGCCACTTAACCATAATTGCTTCTCATCACCCAGAAGCTTGTAGCTGCGAGGGTAGAGTTTGATTGATTAGCAGCAGGTACTGCTCCCATTTGGCAGCCGGTGCTGCATACTCCTAAGGAGTTTAATAGTTTCATTTAGTGCTTAAGGCCTGATGAACAGGGGTAATAGTAAAGGCACTTTGTGAAGCCTGCTTGGCTGAAAAAGCGCATAATAAATACATGTTATTAGCAGTAGTAGCAGCAGTAGGCCTACTGCACTTTCATTATATACAATATCCTAACCAACCTTGTAGAAAAAATACCAAGTTTTTCTCTGTGTGTCCACCCTTTAACTGTGATTATTATCAGAAAACCCCATGGCTTGTGTACTGCAGTCTCCACAGTTTCCCGTGGAATTTTGTGGCACAGGCAAGTTGGGCAGGAGAGTATACCGATAGTAATAGAGTTAAGAACTGTTGTTCAGGGTTTATGTGGGCCTAGTTAAAAATTAAATTAATACAAAATCCTAAGAGTACATTTTATGACTGATAAAAAAAAGCTTTCACTAACTTCAATCTGGAAGCTCACTGATTACTACAAAGTTTATTAATCATGCCAATTGTATTTGGCGTGTCATGGCCGAGCGGTCAAGCGCACTGGGCTTAAGCTCTGGTATTTCTGATTAGCAGAGTGTGGGTTCGAGTCCCAGTCTTGACATTTGTGTCCTTAAGCAAGACACTTCAACCATAAATGCTTTGTCCTTCAGATGGGACGTACAGCCGTACGTCCCGTGTTTTGTGTAATGCACATATAAAAGAACCCAGTACATTTGTCGTTAAGAGAAGGGGTTCACCCAATGTTTTCTAGTATGGACGTTGGCTACAGATTGCAACACAGCACCTTGTAAATTACCATTACATGGTGCTATGTAAATAAATGGGACTTATAATTCAAACATAGTTCCGCATACCTTGTAGAAAAAATAATGAGCGCTTTGAGACGCCCTTAGGTGAGATAAAGTGCTTTATAAGACTCGTACTATTATTATTATAATAATTATTATTATTGTATATTAAATACTGTCAAAGTTCAGGAAATGGCTTTTAAAGACCAAAAAAACCCCTGCGTGCTGTTTGATTGCACCAATCAAAATAAGCACATTGTGTCGTGAACAAAAACCCAACAAAACATAAAGCAACTTGCAATGTTTTCCACATTTCAATGTGACCACCTACTTACATTAAATTTTTGGTAGAAATTACTAATGTTCTGATTACTAGAGGATGGGAATGAATTACTCTTTTCAAAACTAATGATGTACTATCCCTTTAAATCTTTGTTTGAGAGAGTATAATTGAAGCTTGCCCCCGTTTTCCGCCAGCCCTTTCTCCCCGCCCCAAGACGTCTTTAAACCTGGTGCCACCATAGACAGTATGCAGTGAGTTCGGCACACAGGTTGTGTGGTTTTGAATGACAATATTCTACAAATGATAACAACAGAAAGAAAAGGGAAAACAATTGTCAGTTATGCTTTACCCAAGGCCAGTTTTACCTTAAAGATCTGACAGCATAACAGGTTTTTTTCCATAAATTGTCCCTGGAGTACCTTTAGACCTCAAGCACTTCCTGTGAAAATTTGTCTTTTTTATTTTCTTCTGGGGTTGATACTGGTGACTCAACAGTCACCACAGGCCCCAAAATATGTTATATTTTGTTAAAATATTGTTACGGAAAAGTGAAACCTGCTAAATTTGCAGACTCACGATTCCTTGAAACTTGAGCTGCACACATTTTAAGGGATTAGGGTTTTTTTTGCGGTCTTGGTCAAGGTTACTTCGATGTCATTTTGACATGATGCTTCTTGCCATGAATTTGGTGATCCTCTTTAGTTGGCCCAAATTAGGATTGAGTTTGACGTTGCATATACAAGCTCAGGGATCGGTTTCACAAAACTCTTCCTAACTTAGGACTAGTCCTAGGCAATGCTAGGAGATAGGACTAGTCTTAAGTTAAGACCAGTTACTGGTCCTAACTTCAGATAAGACAAGTCTTATCTCTTTGTGAAATCGGCCCCAGGTCAATGAGTGAAATGGTTACACCCCTATGTTCCGACACCCCTATGTTCCGACTTCCCTACGTTCCGACAACCCTGGTGTATTTTCCTATTCCTAACCCTAACCCTAACCCTAACCCTATGTAAATCATGAGGGGGTTGTCGGAACATAGGGGTGTCGGAACATAGGGGTGTCGGAACATAGGGGTGTCGGAATATAGAGCAGTCCCCAGTGAAATGGCTCTATGTTCCAACACCCCATGTTCCAGAATCATATGTTCCGATAACCCCTCTTGGGCTAGGGTTAGGGTGAGGGTTGGGGTTAGGATTAGAAACATATACTTGTAGGGGTTTCGGAACGTAGGTGTGTAACCAGTGAAATTTGCCTTAATGAATGAAACCCTACAGTATTATGGTAAGGACAGAGTTTGGTTTTGTTTTTTGTTTTTCCTTTATGAATCTGTGATTCTCTGTTGATAAACCTGTGGATATAAATTTGTGTGTAGAGATGAAAAAGGGGACTTTTTAAAGTCTTAGACAAGATTTTCCTTGATAGGGACAAAACTCAAACAAAACTTTTTTTGTGCTCAAGAACTCCACAATGAGTCAAAGTTAATGTCATGTGGATTTAGGTTATTTTAGGTTATTTTAACAAATCTTACTCGGGTCATCAGATAAAACACGGCTTTAGATGCACAAACACAGAGTATTGTTTGTGCAGACTGAACCGTTTCTGTGAGCATGGTGACTTGCATTTACAACAGAATTAATTTCATTTATAACTTCTAGTGGTAAACGAAGATGTGCCAAGATTTGTTGGTTTAACAAACAAACCAAACGCTCATTAACTCTTCTTACAGCACAGGATGTGTAGGTTTGAATTTTCAGACAGATGTTAACACAGTACGCTTGGGATTTGTGGCAGAGTGCACAAAGACAGTTGCATCGATCCAGGGTAGCTATAATTACAAAGTGAACACCCCTCCCCCTTTCCCTTGTTATACCACCTTGTATCCACACAGACGTTTTCACTTCAATTGAATACATCCTATATGCTGGTCAAAGTGGAAAGATAATTTAACGCCAACAGATGAAGGGAACTGGATTTACTGCGAATTATTTGCTGGCAAGTGGAACCCCAAACTGGAAGCTTATTATTGCTGACTGAATACATCCTCCTAGGATCACAGTAGTTGAAGCTTAAGTTCATCAGGGAGGGGGTGGGGGAGGTGTGTAATTTTATAAAGCTGCTTAGCACAAATATTTCATGCTTAGCAAAACCAGGTCCAATCTGCCTGGTAATGAATGCTACTTTGAACAGGTTCCCTCCTAATTTCATGAAGCTACTTGGCACACATATTTAATGCTTAGCAAATACAGGTTACCAGTCAATCTGCCTGGTAATGAATGCTACTTTGAACAGGTTCCCTCCTAATTTCATAAAGCTACTTAGCACAAATATTTAATGCTTAGCAAATACAGGTTACCACAGTCAATCTGCCTGGTAATGAATGCTACTTCGAACAGTTTCCCTCCTAATTTCATGAAGCTACAATTAGCACAAATATTTAATGCTAAGCAAATATAGGTTACCAGTCAATCTGCCTGGTAATGAATGCAACTTTGAACAGGTTCCCATCTGATTTCATAAAGCTGCTTAGCACAAATATTTAATGCTTAGCAAATACATGTTACCAGTCAATCTGCCTGGTAATGAATGCTACTTTGAACAGGTTCCCTCCTATTTTCATAAAGCTACTTAGCACAAATAATTAATGCTTAGCAAATACAGGTTACCAGTCAATCTGCCTGGTAATGAATGCAACTTTGAACAGGTTCCCTCCTAATTTCATAAAGCTACTTAGCACACACATTTAATGCTTAGCAAATACAGGTTACCAGTCAATCTGCCTGGTAATGAATGCTACTTCGAACAGGTTTCCTCCTAATTTCATAAAGCTACTTTACCACAAATATTTAATGCTTAGCAAATATAGGTTACCAGTCAAATACAGGTTACCAGTCAATCTGCCTGGTATGCTACTTCTCAACAGGTTCCCTCCTATATTTTTAATAAGCAGATTTATCTAAGTGTTATGTTATATGCTGGCCTGCTCTATAAAAGTGGGCCCAGATTTCACTGCTAGCAGAGTCTGTGAGGAGAATTTATCTGACAATAATCTACAATCTTACCTTTGGGAACATTGTCTAGACATTATGTTAGTGTGTGTGTGTGTGACGTGAAATAAAACGACTGTTCAATGCCTGAATGACGCAGGGCGATTGCAAATTACACACTTCCTCCAAAGGAATTGACTATAGTTGCTAGGCAAAAAGACGTAATTTATGAGCTGGGTAAAGGCTGTAGTATCAGCCAGGGTGAACATAGTCACTGTTTGGTGGCAATGTACGCTGTCATTTGAAAAGGTCAACAGTCTGTTAACCTAGGTGATTTCCTTGTGTAAAAGCATTAAAGGTATGGTTGGGTACCAAACAGAGGGTGGTCTCGCCACCTTAACAACCTGGAGCGAGATCTAGTTCCAGACTCCTTCTACTTCAACCCCTGTCTGGAACATTGAGATGAAATGATAAAGATTGCATCTAACCACCAGTCAACACTATTTAAATCTAAATAACATAGTTGCTATTTGCCAGATAACCTTGGCCCGATTTCCTGGAGCTGCGTAAAGCAGACAATGATGCTTGAACATTTTCTGCTAAGCAAACATTAGCAGGAAACCAGTAGCACCTGGCCCAATTTCATGGCGCTGCTTATTACCACAGAATTATGCACTTACAGCGTCCTGTAAAGCAGGAGATTCTAAGCACAGAAGTCCATAATGAGCAGTGCCACAAAACCAGTTGCAAGGTCAAATTAAATTTGTTAGGTGGCCAGACCAGTAAATTTGACATTTTTTAGGCCAGTAACCTTTTTCTGGTAAGCACAAAACTTTTTGTGTTGTTGTTAATTTTCTGTGTGCTTAAAGGTATCGTACACGTTTGGTAATGACTCAAAACAAATATTAGCATAAAAACTTTCTTGGTAACAAGCAACGGAGAGCTGTTGATAGTATAAAACATTGTAGGAAACGACTCCCTCTGAAGTAACGTAGTTTTTGAGAAAGAGGTAATTTCTCACTAAAATAATAAAAACTTCTTGCAAGAAGTTTTTATTCCTATCTGAAAGCACACAAATTTGTACAAGGGTGTTTTTTCTTTCATCATTTTCTTGCAACTTCGATGACCAATTGAGCCCAAATTTTCACAGGCTTGTTATTTTATGCATATGTTGGGATACACCAAGTGAGAACACTGGTCTTTGACAATTTCCAAACGTGTTCAGTGCCTTTAAGCAGCTCTATGAAGTTGTGCCCAGTTGAGAACCACAACTCATTTTTACACTTAAGGAATATTCCTCGCCTTTTCACACTCGACTTGCTCAGGGATGAGATTTGAGGAATGTGAAAATTCCTTAGAAGAAGCTTGTGGACTTGGGTTACCCCATTTTGAGTACATCGCAAAACTTAATTTGAGCTTGGAGCCCTCTCATTAAACTTCTCCTGTACACAGGCCCCATACATGTAATTGTTTGCACCAGATTGTAATACAGTCATGACACATGACGACTAAAAATCAAACTCAACTTCAAGATTTTGTTTCCAACAAATATTACACGCCACATAAATATTGGCAATTTTAATTCAGGCGGAACTACTGTTTAAAAAAGAAGAAGATTACACTCAATTTACATCAAAAAAATGAACTGATCATAAACAAACAATACCCCCCCCCCAAAAAAAAAAATGGTCAACCAAAAACCATAAGTTCTGTTCTGCAAAAATTAGTCACACCAACAATAAATTAAATCATACAAGTTCAGGGCTGTATGGATTATTGATTTGGTTGATTAAAAAAACTGACCGCTTCGTCAACGCATTTGTCTTTAATTGGATTGGACAGAAAAAGTCAACAGGGGGCACTTACTATACTTCTTCTGTTTGTCTGTAGGCCAATCATATCCCTACCCATCCTTTTAATTGGATGCGACAGACTGAAATGGTAAAGATGTACATGTATTTACCATGTTCTTGGATTATGTCACTGTTATTCTTGGACACTTAACTCCTGAGATAGTTTTGTTGTCTTCTGGTTGTCTTTGAAGCAAATCATATCTGTACCCTCCCCGCCCCCCAATCCCAAAAACCTCTTGCTAATAATGTGTAACGATAACAATGCCACTGGGTTGCAGTTTGTGCGTTTAATCTTAGTACATTTATAAATGCAATATCCTTTGTATTATTGTGGAATAAAGCAAATTCATTTGAAAAGGCCACTATTCAAGTGTTTTGTTACTGCCTTGCAGGCAAAAAATAATGTTGAATATTTTGCCTATAACGCTAGTTACATACTAGCTCATTCATTTAAACATCTGTATCTCTTAAAATCAAACGCTTCAAGTTAATAATAAAACAAAATTTCACTCCATACTCACAGCTGGTAATAAAAATGCCCACTGTCTCTCGTCAACTGACTTTATCTAATCTCCTGACATTTCCTTGTCACCTGACACTCTCTGGTCACCTGACACTCTCTGGTCAGCTTACTTTCTGTAACTGTCCGACACTCTCTGGTCACCCGACTCTCTTAACTCTCTCAGGTTATTTGACTTGCTGTAAACACTCTTTTTCTCAAATTTTCTGATTCACTCCAGTCACCTGACTTTCTCTTTCTGATCACCTGATTTTGTACAATGTTATATGGTTACTAAACTTTCCTCGATCGTCCAAATTTATTTTTCAAAGAAGACTATTAGACGATGATTTTGTACTCTTCGTTCCCTTTTGAAACGTTCATATATGCCTTTGGCACTTTCTGACACTTCCAACTCTCGCAGCTGCGATACAGAGCATGTGTGGGTTCCAGCATTTATCATATGGCTATATATGTATTATGGCAGGATGAACCAAAAGAGCACCAGACTAGCATCCTGCGACAGCTTGAAGCATTTTTCATTCATCATCAATCACCCATAATATATTCACTCCGGACATTCCAAGGTTGACCCGTCTAAAGAAAAAGAAAGACAGAATTATATTCATCAAAAACAAATGTTTCAAACAAACTTTCTCATGCCACCACTCAATATTATGTTTAGGAAACCTCAGAGTAAAAGGAATAACAATGATGCTTTATCCCCGATGCAATTATTACAGCGCTGTCTCAAGTATATAAGTTAATGACTCCATATCAAATGAGCTTGCGAGTAGCTCTACTAAGAATGGATGAGCAGGCTTTAGAGTAATAGTGTTTAAATAAACTTTTGTTTATCCAGTCCTTCTTAGTATGGACTCAACCCCCCAACCCCCCTTATCCAGTCCGTCTTAGTATGGACTCAACCCCCCACCCCTATCCAGTCCGTCTTAGTATGGACTCAACCCCCCCCCCCTTATCCAGTTCGTCTTAGTATGGACTCAACCCCCCACCCCCCCCCCTTATCCAGTCCGTCTTAGTATGGAATCAACCCCCCCCCCCTTATCCAGTTCGTCTTAGTATGGACTCACCCCCCCTATCCAGTTCGTCTTAGTATGGACTCAACCCCCCACCCCCTTTATCCAGTTCGTCTTAGTATGGACTCAACCCCCCCCCCCCCTTATCCAGTTCGTCTTAGTATGGACTCAAACCCCCCCCCCTTATCCAATTCGTCTTAGTATGGACTCAACCCCCACCCCCTTATCCAGTTCGTCTTAGTATGGACTCAACCCCCCACCCCCTTTATCCAGTTCGTCTTAGTATGGACTCAACCCCCTTATCCAGTTTGTCTTAGTATGGACTCAACCCCCCCCCCCCCCTTATCCAGTTCGTCTTAGTATGGACTCAACCCCCCACCCCCCTTATCCAGTTCGTCTTAGTATGGAATCAACCCCCCCCCCCCTATCCAGTTCGTCTTAGTGTGGACTCAACCCCCCCCCCCCCCTTATCCAGTTCGTCTTAGTATGGACCCAACCCCCCACCCACCCTTATCCAGTTCGTCTTAGTATGGACTCAACCCCCCCCCCCTTATCCAGTTCGTCTTAGTATGGACCCAACCCCCCACCCACCCTTATCCAGTTCGTCTTAGTATGGACTCCCCCCCCCCTTCACACACTTCTCCTTTCTTCTGTCTCTCATATCAGGCTGATCCGGATTTTGGTTTTTGATTGTCTTTAATGTTTGATTTTGTAAGCATGTTATTTTTAGTATTATCTTGTGATTCTACCAACCATGCTTAAATAAATGATTAATAAATTCCTCTCTCTCTACCAGCCCCTCCCAGTTTTCTGAACTGGGAGGGGTGTACATGATGATACTAACCCAAGCATGCCATGCTCTTTCGTTTTCACATGATGCAAAAACAGCAGGATGGCCTGAAACATGTTGCTGCGACCCTGTGGAGATAAATTAACAAAAAAACCACAATTAATGTATCTTGCGTGCTGAGTACTCTACTTTAATGCAGTGAGTCTTGGTCCACGTATAGTCGCCAGAAGCGTCTCTTGAATTCATTTTATTTCCGTTGCCTTCATTCCAAACTTGGCATCTCCTGGCATGATCGTGTCCTGAACACCTCTAGTCCTTGAACTCACTAAAGCAACTAATATGTTTACCATGCTGAGAGTGCATCCCGCCGGGGGCACTTTGAGGATTAGGTTTTGGATTTTGAGTCCCTACCTAATTGCATGGATTTTCCCTGGAATAATTCTCTGGGGTTTTCCTCCCACATCTAAAACTGAAACTTCCTTCCTTATCTTCTCTCCATGGGGGTTCTTGGCTACTAAAGTGATTTAGTTCGCTTTTCTGAGAATCCTTGGCTTCACAACCAGAATAACTAAATGAAAGCTTTTGAATCTCAAGCTCTTACCTTCGGCAGATCCCAAGTGTCATCACCGATGATCAGTTTGTAATGTGGGGGGTTAACCTTCGTCTGAAATAACAACAGCTGGTCCTTCTTCTTCAGATCTGCACAGCAAAGAAACAAACACAGCACCAAATAACAGCTTGTCACTTTGCATGAAGTGGACAGTCAGAAAGTATGCATATTCAATTTCAAACTTTGCAAGCTGCAGATACAATATTTAAGGTACTCCTGGAGTCGATCATTTTGACCAACATTCTGGGTATATTTAATTTAGTAGTTCCCCACATAGTTAATTTTTTTCCTGATACCTATTCTGTTTATACTCCAACCTTATTTAAGCATTTAGCCTTCGAAAAAGATACTGCTAGGGTCGAAACGTCAGGCTTTTAAATATTTGTTTGCACTTGTTTAAGCAGCTGAAAGTTTGTGTCGGATATTCCTTATGTCTTACACAATCAACCGCAACAGGTTACCAGCCAAAATATAATGTCAACTGTTTGCGGCTGGCAGAAGAAGTTGCTTACAAATTTTCACACGGTCGTGCCTACCTCTTTCAGAAAAACGATCACAGATTTCTTAAAGAAGATGCTTTGAATAGATACGCTTTTCCAATTTATTATTTATTTGCATTCTTAGATACTTTTGCCAACAAATGTTTACAATAGCAGGAAGATCGGTTGGATTTGTACCTGGTTTATCAGGAGTCTTCATGAAGTAATGACTGGCAAAGGTTTTACCATCACAGTACTTGGGATCACTGGGTAATTGGAAGTCCAAATACGTACACAGCATATGCATCACCATCTGCATCAAAATAGACAATAGTTTTGAATGATAATATTATAAAGTGTGGCATTATTTCAAGTGAATTGGCCAAGTGGTCTGGTGTGTTGTAGTAAAGTTTGGGGTGGATAAGTAAGATGGACATTACTATGACAGGTTTAATAATATATGTCTTGCAAACTACAATGTTGAAAGAACGACTTGTTTCTGAAACCATTGACGTATTTTCTTCTTATAACGTGCTGGCTCAGTGGTTTCTTTCCCTGCCTTTCACCTCTAGGGACTCCGGTTCGAATCCCACCTCAGACCGGAGCCTTGCATGTGATTTGGGTTTTCAGCCCCTACATGATTGCTTGGGTTTTACCCCATTTGGGGTTTTCCTCCCAGATCTAAAACTGAACATTTCTTCTCGTTTCCTATTCACCATCATGTTATTGGCGTTTGCGGTGTTGGATGTGTAATGAAAGAAAGAAATGTTGTAGAGGCCACAGGATCCACAAGTTGTACAATCCATAGCAGCCGAAAACGGCTGCCACATTTGTCCAAGTCCAATTCAGCCTAAAGGCTCAGTGAAAATTTAAACCCTGAACCAACAATTTAAAATATTCCCAATGTAAACATACATCTGACATCCCTTGAATGAAACAACACTGCTGTTCCTCATTTTCCCCCCAAGATATTTTCACTTGAAAGAGCATATTACAAAAACCACTGACTACGGCTGGGGCCTTCAGCAAGGACAGTACATGTATGTACTCTTTTGAGGTGAATAAACAACATTACCAAGCTGTCATTTGGTAGGTCTTCATCCCATTTCCTTCCTTTGAAGTCCGCTCCTTTGTTCCACCGGAAATCACTTATACATCCCCCAGATGCTAAATCTGTGCCAAGATTTAAAAAACCCAGTAATAACATTTTTAGCCGTGTAGTTAATAAAACTAAGGAGGGTTTCAAATATCTTTTAAAACCAAAGTAGATGGATGTATTTAGATCATTAGAGTTGTAATATTTTCTTCACGTTTCAACCCAATTGGAAGTATTGTTTATATTTTAGTAGAGAATATAACATTTCTGTGTTTTGGATAATTGTGTTTTGTGTGTGTTTATTATTGAGAAGAGGTTGAACTTTTTCTTATTAAATAATGCACCTGCTACATTTATTACAAATATTTCAGCATTTTACTGGGCACAGTTCTTACCAGGATTGGACAGTCTACAAACTAAGTTAAGTTTTCTTAAATGGTATAACTATGTTCCAACCGATCCTATAAGCTAAAGTAGTAGTCCCAGCCTATTTCTATACCTTCCGCCCAGGTAATAGTTAATAAACAGGACAGTTCTTTTCAGAACTGAGAAGTCTCCCGAACACCCGAACAATCTACTCCGCGGTAGTAGAATTAAGCAAGACAGTTCTCTAAGAACAAACTCTACCTGGCAAGTAGATACATGTATGGTGTTACCGCAAACCAAATATATATGTTCCAACCAAAACTAAGTTAAGTTTTCTTAAATGGTATAACTATGTTCCAACCATTGTACTTTCCCTTGAAAAAAAACCCTGAAGTTAAAATAGAAAGGACAACTTAAATCTCCCTGCAAGAAGTGGACTTGCCTCGTATTCTCTGCACAACATACTCCTGATTGGCCGAGACATCCAGGTAGGGCAATACCATTGATAACGTAGGGACAAGTTGTCTCTTTGTTAGGGAAACTTGACGTAGTGATGATATGCTGACTTCTGAAGTTAGGAATAAAATCAAAATCAAAATCAAAGATCAAAAACCATGGTATAAGAAGTTTAGCAAAGGCTTTTTTTCCGGGGGAGAGGGGATATGGGGTGAAAGAGAGAAAATAAATTTAAGTAGATAAACTGGAGTTTGTCCAAAAACATTTTCAGTTGAATGAATTGTTCCTTTACTCAGCCCTTTTCTAGCAAGTATTCTCTCAGCTGGCTGTTTGGCCAACAATAGGCAAACTTTGACAAATTAACCAAAACTTGAAGTATTCTATGAAAGCCTACCTCCAATCTGCAACTCTGTCCTTCCAAGTTTGGTCAGGGTAACATTCAACTCATCTATCGCTCGCACCAGAGGTACCAAGATCGTCTGAGATATCCACTGAAAAAAGAACAGCCCAGTCAAATATTCAAGAGTAAATAGAAGCTGTGCTACCTGTTTTCCCTACTCCCTACTCCCAATCTGAATGACCAGACACGAAATGTCTAGGATTTTTGTGTCAAAATGGCTTTTCGTGTCATCTATGGTAACAGTGACCAGACATCTGCTACAGAATGCAAAAAGGTCAGGGTTCAATTCCCAACCCGGGGTACCAGTGGAATTTTTTTCTCAGGACTTGGAAAGCAGCAAGTATACATCTACACTGCTTTATTGTACATCCAAGTAGATACAGAAAAAAACTGATATGACCACTGGTCTCACCATGCGAAGATTGGCCGTCCACAGGTCTAGTTGATCCCTCCTCACATCCACCCGTCCCCAGACCGTATCAGCGCCGTACGTCGACGGGTAGTCCGGGTCATCACTACGGGACGCAGGTGACTGGGGTGACCGACTAGCCAACTGGTATTGGAATTTACGCAGGAAGGGTGTGTAGTCCGTTGCCGAACGATTGTAAGCCCAGAAGGATGGACTGCCACTAGGGGAAGACTCATTGCTCCCTGCATCCAAATAAGGAGTTTGACGAGACAAAAAATGAACCAAAATGCAACAAGTTTGGAAAAGATCACCGAGTAATCAAAAGTGATAGATCCCCAATGCACCTTTTCTCTCTCTCTCTAAAAGATTAGATTATATTAGATTAAACTCAGCCGCCCAAAGTTTGTTTTTTATAAATATTGAAACAGTTGAAATCAATGTCACAGCTCTGAAACAAATGATTACTTCATTTCATAAATTCCCAACAATCCCTACCTGCCTTGTTTCATCTGTTGCTTAAACTTAACTTTCCAGACATGATTCATACAAATACAACATTCTGTCACATCAATGCAACTTACCAAGGTTGTATTTTCTCTCCTTTTCCTCCACAGATTTCAGATAAGTATTGAGAGCAGCTGGATCTGTGATGATTTCGTCAGATGTTACTGTCAACAAAATTAGAGACATGAAGAATTCAACGGGAAAGTGAAAGACTTATACCTGCCAAAGTAAGTAAGTTTAAGAGAGTCTTGAAATTTAATTTTTTGTGATGACAAACCTGTTTTGAGACTGGTCTTTTTACAGTCCCCTAAATATTCTTTATTAAAGAATTTCTTTTCATTATGAAATTCCAAAATATATGTGTGGATTCAGACCCCCCACCCCTTTTCAGTATTCATCAGAAATTTAGTTGTGAAACTGTCTAAAAAAAACCAAAAGCTCAATTTAGGACAAAGCTGTTTTCTTACATGGAGAGTGTGTTACGGGAGACGACTGGTGCCGAGATCTGAGGAGCATACTGCTGTTACTGTCACGTAGGAGTGGAGAAGGCGAGATACCAGACATGGATGTGTGAGGGCTACTGTGTGGTGTCTGTCGAGCAATAATGAAAGATTACAAACAAATAATGAATCACAATATCAGAGGGATTGGAAACTGTGTCAAACTGTGTTTTCTCCCGAGTGTTTCCTCCTGCCTGCTTAAACATCAGAATGTATTAGACTTCAACAAGCTAGCATTTTCTTGGGGAGATATTGGGCAGTTCTTTTCTCAATTTACAGCTAGCTTGGACACCTGGTTTTCAAGTTCTGGATCATATATATTTTCCAGCAGATTCACAAATAGACATACCGTTCTATTGAGGGAATGCTGCGGAGTGGCGTAGGGGCTTCCCTGCGACACAAACGATGATGAAAACACCGGGGAGACGTGGTGTGACCTCTCACCGCCCCCCTGGGGAGTGTTGTAGAAACTCATTGGAGGTGTGCCAAGTGACGGGTTGCAGGAGTACAGGTATGTGCTGGAGGGTTGAATAGACGGGCTTCCACTCTTGGCTCCGTACGAGTTGAGGTTTGCAGGTGCCGAGGTCATCCGCGGTCTGAAGGGTGTGGAATTCTTAAAACCTACAGCTGTTGGATAAATTTGCAGAGAGAGAAACTTTTGAAGGGAGTTCTTGGCACTTATTGTAGTTTTGTTTTTATATGATGTGGTAATCTTTAACCCTCCTACTGTATGGCATTGAATCTAGATAAACTATAATCTGACAGCATGTGGTGAATTCATCAACACAGTACACAGTCAACCCTCCTACTGTCTGACCACTCAATATCACCCACTACGGTTTTAAATTATGGAAAAAGTATACCAGCTTGCAATCTGATAACATGTGGTGATTGCCTCTAAACAGTAATCAGATAGTTCTGTGCAGTTGTATCAACAAACACTACACCCCGTTTAGTTGAATGGTTTTTCAATTCGCTGGAAAATGTTTCCACTTGTGACTGTGACGTGACATAGTTTGTTTTTTTAATTTCTTATATGAGAGATCGCCTTACATCACAAGGCCGGATGGCCACTTCAAGGTGAGGGCTACACTTAACTGATTTGGGCTGTTGACCCAAATCAACTGCCACCAGGGGACATTGCCACTACTCCTGGGGCTGAAACAGGGTTATCCCCTTCACACAGTCCGTAAGGATGTAGGCATGGGTATCATCCACTAGGAGCCCGGCTGGTAGAGCAGAATGCACTACCTTCCCACCTTTTTACAAAGCAATTATGGTTAAGTGCCTTGCTCAAGGGCACAAGTGTCATGACCGGGATTCGAACCCACACTGCCGACAACACCAGAGCTTGGGTCCGGTGAACTAGACCCTCTCGGCCACGCAAACCACAAAGTTGCTTGACCTTACCATTTTCGTTTACTCCCAACAGATCTCTCTCCCTTGGGGATAGTTGGATCGGCTGATGAGTCCACTGGACTATGGGAATGGCATATCTAGCCAGGTCAATCAGAGTGTTAATACTGAACAACACAGCTAGAAAGAAGGCTGGATACCACACCCACTCAGGTTGGAGGTTGAAGAAGTCAGCAACCGAGTGGAAAATTCTGCAATAAAAAAAAAACGTAAAACAAATCCAACCATTGATTTTACAGGAACAATACATGAATTGACTTAGGGTCAAACACTTTCATTTATATCCTCTAGTGCACCACACAAGCAACCTGTAAACTGTCATCAACTTAGGTGGTCATATTTTCCATAATAAAGGGTTAGGCCTAATGTTTCATCAGAGATTTTGCACACAATTATTTTGCAGATCAAAATAGGAAAACAAGAATTGGGGTACAAGTTTTGTATGTTCAAGAGAAACAGAAAGTGTTAGGTGAGTAGTACAAAGGAAACTGAAGTTAGTGCTGGCTGAAGACCAGAAAATGTTGAACTATCAATGACCATTTTGAAAACATATAGCGTTACGGAGGCCCAAAATGTGTGACTCCTATAACAAGGCTCAAGGGAGCCTTATAGTTCTAGAAGTAAACTTTCACCTACATTTCTATAAAGCATAACAGAGCTAGGATGAGGTTAAGTAAGCCCCATGAGAGAGCTAGTCGTGACTCTTTACTGGCGCTCTGTCTCTCCAAGGCCTTCTCAGTGACTGGAGTGGTGGCATGCCCAAGTCTGTTCCTCATCATGATGACTTCAAAATGCAGCAGCAGGAATTATTCAGGAAGTGTAAACCACTGATCTAAAATGAGATCATTTAAAACTTTAAGCACATGGTAATGGGTATTATTAGTCAACAGTGATGGTAGACCATAAATAAACCGGGCGAAACAGTAAATCACCCTGGTGAATTTCAGAAATGGTAAACCGCCTGGGCATGCTGGGCGAAATAGTAATCTGGGAATTTTGTTTCTGCAGTTCTGCCATGTCCTAAATACGATTCCGTAACTAATAAACAAAGTGTTTTTGTAACATATTAATCAAGTTTTCCTCACTGGCAGACTGGGGTTTACAATCCAACTTGCAAGATCAAGAGTGATAAGTCAACTGGTGATGAGTCCCCAACATTAACAACAAATGAAATGAAATTAATGAATTTACACCGTGTTTAGTTTAGCCCCACTTCTGTGGCCAAGCTGAGGCCACAGAAGTTTAGGGTTAGGGTTAGGGTTAGGGTTAGTGTTGGGGTTAGGGTTAGGGTTAGGGTTAGGGTTAGGGTTAGGGTTAGGGTTGGGGTTGGGGTTGGGGTTGGGGTTGGGGTTGGGGTTGGGGTTGGGGTTGGGGTTGGGGTTGGGGTTGGGGTTGGGGTTGGGGTTGGGGTTGGGGTTGGGGTTAGGGTTAGGGTTAGTTAGGGGCTATGTTTAGTTAGGCTTGCTTGATTACACTACAGCTCATGTATTTACTTAGCCCCATAATTATAAATAGTAAATAAATTGGGCCAATGTTTATTTTTAATTATAATTATGAATCCATAAAAACTAAAATTTCTAACAAAAATATTTCTTACTCAGATCGATGTTTCAAGGAAGTTCGAACAAATACAGAAGAGCTATCAAATCAATTAACATAAGAAAAACCACAAATTCGATTGAAAAACTGAGACAACGAAACACCGCTATCATCCCGTAACGCTAGCTAGCACACCGAACCATGTGAATCTACCGAACTTTTCAATTTTGTTAAGCATTGTTGGAAGGCGCCACCAAGCGGCGATGTTTGTTCAGGGTCGACGGTTCCGCGAAAAGGACTGGAATCAAGTTTACTAATTCACCATAGCAACAAGAAGAAACGCTCCGTAAATTATAACATATTCTTCCACCGAGACAGTTCGGAACTAGCTTTTTGTAGATGTTTATGTTTTAAATCCATAAAAATCATGGGAAAAACTCGATTCAAAAAAATGAAAGGTCAATACTAATTACATTTAAATAAATTTAATTATAAATACCGGAAACTAATTGTTAACAATGTTTAAGCAAGAGATAAAGCCTGGAACTATTTATTTAAGCGACGTTATACTCAATAATGCAAAGTGCTGCGAAAATTGGCATCAACACACAACATGGCCGCCTCCATGAAGTAAAAGTCGACCCGGATTCTGCATCAACTTTGCTCGTCAACGATGATCGTTTATTAGGTGAGTGCTGATGCTGTAGAGTTACATCAAATTGGTTTATTTATTAATTTTCCCTTGTCCCATTTTCATCATGGTAGGCAGATTCACGTGTTAAGCTATAGAGGGCAGTCTTCGAGATGCATTTTTAGACCTGCAGAAACTTGTGACCACTTTAAATTTTACAGTAAAAATACCTTAAATATGGTCAAGATGTATTAATACTCATTTGGTGAAGTGAAATAATTTTAAAAAAGCAGACACCAAGTATTTAGTTATCTAAAAAAACACAACAGTATCACTTTCGTAAACCGCACATTATTTATAGAGGTCCCCCAAAATTTTAATTTGAGGACAATCTTGCCCGAAAACACTATACTAAATACATTGCCATGGTCAATAATCCTGCCTTCAATTTCTTCCATCATACGGGTCAAATTTGCAAATCAAAATATACAATAAGTTTAGTTCCGAGAACCCCATGACCATGGGAAACCCCTTATTTCAAATGGTTACACAAGCTCTTCAAAATGAAATCAAAATTGTTGTGATCAGAGCAGGTTTAAATTTTCATGATTCTGCCTAATCATGGATAGGCCTACACGTTATACTTATAGTTTGTTAATATCATTATATTTTATAATATTTATTTGATGAATGACCGAATGAATGACCGATCTGCGATCATCAGATCAGCATGATCAGCTTTGCCAGGGCAGGGGACACTTTCAACTTTGCAAGGGGCCACTTTTCTAGTTAGGAGGACAATTTGCAAGGGGCGACTTTGTAGGGTGCAACTTTGCTAGGAGGAAACTTTACAAGTTGCGACTTTGTAGGGGGCAACTTTGCTAGGGGCAAAGATGACTGGTTTTCGGTGGTACGTTGTGTCAGATAAGGGGGTTTTTTAAAAGGAGAAAAGGGGGCAAGTTATAACAAAATTCATTTGTATATTCATCATTGAATTGGAATATATTTAGGAATTCAGCCACATCTTGGCTTCAGTTATTATGTGTACAAAATACATAGTCATTTACTTTTATATCTGTAAAACAGCCTAAGTAGTCTCCCGAATTCCGAAATCTACTCCGCAGTAGAATAAATAGCAAGACAAGTTCCCAAAGAACTTTGTCACTTAGTCAACCCAAGTCACTTAGTACCCAAGTCACTTCATACCCAAGTCACTTCGTACCCAAGTCACTTCATACTCAAGTCACTTCGTACCCAAGTCAAGTCATACGCGTATGACGTGACTTGGGTACGATTGTTAAAACCAACCTCCGTGTAAAGTGTCCTGTTGGTTTTTTGGTTTTTCTTCAAAACAAATTCATTGATTCGGGTTTAATTTTTATATTATGATCAGAAAAGATTCATAGAAAAGGAAAAAATTGTGCAGCGAGAGTGATGTGTATATGAGTACGATGTTATACTTTGCATAAAATATAACCGGCACTCCACGCACCCCCTCGTGTCATCCAACCCTGAAAATTTGAGTTGTGTGTTTCCCGGCCATCATCGGGGCATTTCAACAACGATATTTCCACAATTTCCATCACAAAAACCATCACCCCAGACCACCTCCCTCCCCCTAGGCCTACTCCCCAAATTTTAAACAGGATTCACATTGAACTCGGAGAGGTCTTTTGTCCAGTTTGACTGCCGGCCGTGGCGGGCCGGCCACATGACTCAGACAATTGAGGTACGAAGTGACTTCGGTACAAAGTGACTTGAGTACGAAGTGACTTGGGTACGAAGTGACCTGGGTATGATATTTTGGGTACGAAGTGACTTGGGTACGAAGTGACTTAGGTACAAAGTGAGCGACATCGGCCGAGTCGACTAGACTCTCTACTTAGTAGAGGCGGAGCACCGGACTCGCTCACAAGCTCTGCTGGTCTTTCATTGTGTTTCTGAATCTGATTTGGATTGTTGAGCACTACACTACTGTAAATTACAGTCCACGTATACTGCACTTGATGGACGTAAAATACATCTCTGGTAAAGTGGTATGACGCCAGTCTCTGCTGTTCACTAGTCTACACTGACCTTCTCTACAAATAACAACAATGCGAAAACAAATTCAAGTAATGTTTGTTCATACTTTTGTTAGTCCGAGTTACTGGACTCAGCAATGCCTTTTGACTTTGGACGTCGTCTGGTGTATGAAGGGTTCGAGTGAATGCTCATGACATTTGTTTCTTGGTACCTGTGTACAAATGCCCCATACGATTCAAAACCCCAACCAAAGCAGACAGTGACAAAAAACTGCTGAAAAATCCATCAAATTCAACGACCTCTATTGTATATTAGTATACTTAAACTCACCTGAGGTATGCAGGAGATATTGCTGGTTAATATAGTGGTACGAATGCCAGTCAACCTGCAAATTCGCCCCCTGCAAAATCGCCCTCTAGCAAAGTTTCCTCTGCAAAGTTGCACCCAACACAGTGACCACCTCACTCTTTTTCGATGCAGCATAATGACCATCGGTACTACAGTTAATCATTCGTTCCTGGCACCCCATAAGTCAGAATCATGTACTAAACCTTAAGTCAACATTTTTTTCTTCAGAAAAATCAAATTACTTTATTCCTATTTCTTTCAACAAATATGAAATCTAAAAAGTACAAGTAAACATTTCTTGAAAAAGAAAATGTGAAAAATTATTCAAAACAATAATGTGTAATCAGCAAATGAAACTTTAACTAAAAGCCATCAGTTGTCGAGTCAAAAACAAAATATTATAAATGATAATTTTCTGGCGAACATTTTTACAAAGTGCAAACAAATAAAATTTAATAACAATAAAATTCTATAATTTTTGTTTATCAAATACTGAATTAAATAAAAAAAAATTAAAATTCTACAAAAAGAAGTACAAAACATGCCAAAAACAACACTTTGAATAGCATTTCTGGAATTTGTTAATTTTTGTATTTTATTTTATTTATTTATTCAGGAATAACAAAAGTATGTGGAGGAGGCAACCTTGCTAGGGGGAAACTTTGCAAGGGGCGACTTTGTAGGGGGCAACTTTGCTAGGGGCAAAGATGACTGGTTTTCGGTGATACGATTGTGTCAGATAAGGCATTTTTTAAAAGGAGAAACGGGGGCAAGATTCAAGGGGGCAAGTTATAACAATATTCATTTGTATATTCATTGACTTGGAATATGTTTAAGAAATTCAACCACATCTTGGCTTCAGTTATTATGTGTACAAAGTACATAGTCATTTACTTTTATATCTGTTAAACAGCCTAGTAGTCTCCTGAATTCGGAAATCTACTCCGCGGCAGTAGAATAAACAGCAAGACAAGTTCCTAAAGACAAAAATCTACACAGCAAAGTAGATATACACATGGTGTAACCGCAAACCAAATATGAATTGATACCTCACCATGCAATGCCTCAAAACCCATATTCAATGAATTTAACTTTTTCAATTTAGACCTACAGCAAGTGGCTGATGTGATGGAGTGAAATTGAGTATGGAGATTAATACTACAACGGAGAACGCCTCAGATGTGACTTCCACAGACAGCATGGCAGCAAAGTCACTAGATCCAGAGCCACAAGAAGGTAGCATAAGACAAGAGGATGGTGAGGCTGAGGGTTTGAGAAGTGATGATACCTCCAGAAACCCCCATGAGGAGGCGAACGATGAGGATGCATCAATTACTCATACCGAGATGGCGGGAAGTGTCGAGGAGACAACTGAATCAGAGCCAATAACTAATCAGGTGAGAGAATTTGTTACAGAAGATAGATAATACATTTTCTGGTGAACAATGAAAAATTGACCAGAGCAGGATTTGAACCGGCGACCTCCGGGTTTGCATGCCGGTGCGCAACCAACTAAGCTTTCTATCTAAGCCCTATGTTGGCAGTCTCCCTATTTTGTCAATATCTTGGTTCTGGGGGCGCCTGTCAAAAGTCATGTTACGACCTGGGAAGCAGCAACATAAGGGGATCGTCATTAGGTGATGCAATTTTTTTCTTTAAGTATCAAGTAAAAAAACACAATGGAAACTGGGTGATTATCAATCAATTGTGGAGGATTTCAATATGACTATCAACTATCAACCATATGTTTTTCTCTTTATTTTGTTGTCGCTGGCCTGATCTCCTCTTGGGCCTGATACTTCATAAAGGCAACGGGGGCATTTGCCTCCATGTCCCTGTTTTTGTCTTGGTGCCCCTTGAAATCCTCCAGAAATGTTTTAATATCCAGCATAGAGGTACCCCCTACGAGGGAAGAGATGTTTGGCCCTGTTTATAAAAATGAAGTATTAGGCTTGCGGCCTTCCCCCTTTTGATTCCTCTTGTAGCTCCCCTTGAGTGGCTATAAATGGCATCTTGATGGATCAGGATGACCCTCATACAAATTGGCGTGTTGTGGCTGAGTGGTCAAGAGCACTGGACTCGAGCTCTGGTATTTCTGATCAGCAGAGTGTGGGTTTAAGTCTCGGTCTTGACACTTGTGTCCTTAAGCAAGACACTTAACCATTATAGCTTCGCTCTTCGTCCTTCGGAGAGCCATATAGGTCCCGTGTGTTGTGTAATATGCGTAAAAGAATCCAGTTCACTTATCGTAAAGAGAAGGGGTCCGCCCCAGTGTTTTCTGGAATGGTTGGCTGCAGGTTGCACCATAGCACCTTGTAAACCATTAAATGGTGCTTGTAAATAAATGGGTCTTATAATGAGTCTTAATGGAAAAAAATGATCGCTGTGCAACGCCCTTTGGTGTAATAAAGCACTTTACAAGAAGTGCATATTATTATTATTATTGAAAAATAAAAATAAAAATAAAAACGTTATTGAAATCATGCTTGAAATTTGCAATTAGTAACATTTTTCCCTTGTATAGCAAAGCATAATGCTACACAAAATGTATCAGTTGCTACTTAAATATCTCAGTTTGCTACTAAATATTAGTATTCAGTGTGCACAAAACATGTTTGATCCAAATATTTTGCTTTGTAAAATTGCTGGAAGAAATTTTTTCCTCTCAATCAAGTGATTATTCATTTTGCAATCTTGGTCTTTCAGATGAATGAAGAAACGGGTGAACATGCAGAGATCTCTGTATCCGTGGATGACATTGGCTCAGAGAGGAAAGAATCTGGGAAGAGTAAGAGATCCAGGAGGAAGAGGGCAAAAGATGCTATCCATAAGGTGACCATGACGGTCACCATTGCCAAAGCTATCCCTACAGGTAAAACGAATGCAAATACTCACCTTTTTCACAATCAGAGTCTTTTGGTGACACTAGGTGGCAGTAGACTTACAAGGTAAATCCATTGTTCTCTGAAATGCACACATGCTCAGAGCTACATAAACAATGAAAATTTGCCTGGTAAGTCTGCTGCCACCTAGCGTTCCAAAGTCTCCCATTGATATGAAAGTGCTCTATTTGTTGTTTTCAGGGATGAGATTCTTCCGACTTTTGTTGGAAATCTGATTGCAATTTTGAAAATTTCAGTTCAGATTTTCCGCCTTAGATATTTTAGTTTTTAGAAGTTCGACTTCCCTAGATTTTTGTTTTGAAAAAATTTACAAAGACCGAACTGCATTGCAATCATGGTGCACACACAGACACTCGCTCCGAGCGATGCATAAATGTGGTCACATCATTTCCAATAAATGCATTGGTTGTTTTCATTGTCTTGTTTCAAGCAAAGGCAAGAACCTTCTTGTGCTAATAATAACAATAAAATACGATTCTTATATAGCGCATATCACCGCAAGGTCCTTATGCTCTTGAGAAAAAGAGAAAGAAATACAGGAGAAAACAAGATTGCATTTTAAGTCTTCTCATTACTGAACAAATTTCTGGTTTTTGGTAATCACCCTTGTTTACAGATTTCCTCAGGCTCTCAAGCTACATCAAAGGAATTCACTTTATAGACACAATTTTGGTTTTATTACTAGAAATTAATGTTGATAACAATTCACTGTAGAAGTGAGACCATAATTATATGCAACTTGCTTTGTAAACATGCTTTAAAAAACAAATGTAATCTAGATATCTAAAGAAAAACTACATTTGGCTTGCGGCAACACCATGTGTATATCTACTTGCTGTGTAGATTTTTGTTCTTTAAGAACTTGTCTTGCTATATTCTACTGCCGCGGAGTAGATTTCTGAATTCGGGAGACTATTCTATTGCCGCAGAGTAGATTTTCGGGAGACTGCCACGTTCTGAAAAGAACTGTCCTGCTTCTTAACTACTACTTGGGCATGCAATGCCTCAAATCCTATAAAAACTACATTCCTGAATAAGGAATGATGGAATAGATTGAGACTTTTTTGTTCAGGTCTTTATTATCATAGTTATTTTCTTTTCTGTTTAGCTTCTCAGCAAATCAGAAAAATAACTTTGACAGTTGTTAGTAATTTGTGGTGAATAATGTGTGACAAACCCGATCCAGATTTGAACCTGTGGACAATCTGCTCTAAAATAAGGTTTTTTTTCAATGATTTAATGGTAAAAATAAAACACTTAAAAACCCAAAACATTTCAAATAAAACAATTGAACCTGTGGACATTCTGCTCTAACATAAGTTTTTTTGTTCACTAGTTAAAGGAACATTACAGAATTGGTTTTTGCTAACAAAACAGTTGCTGGCAGTGTAAGCACTTTATATAATCCACCATATACATAAACTGACAAACCTGTAGAAGTTTGAGATCGATCGGCCATCTGGGTCACGAGAAAATAGTGAAAAACCGATTACACATTTGCATGTGTTATACAATGCATAAATAAAACGTTCATGAGCGATAAACTCCAATCGGAAATTAGTTTTATTTATTTCTCATCAAATATGGCATTTCAGACAGAAATATTTCTAGGGATGTTTTCTACTATCATCATCATTAGACCGTGTAAGTTTTATGTAAATCTGTGATCTTAAAGAAAATTTTAATTACCAGTTCTGTAACGTTCCTTTAAATCATTAAAACAAAAATTATAACAATAATTCTTTGTTAAACCCCAAATCATTGAAAAATTTACCCAATCAGTTTCCCTTGTGGTTTATTATTTGATAAAAAAAAACATTTCAAATAAAACGATTGTTTTCAAAAAATAACAGAAAAAAATATAACAAATGTTTATTCATATTTTGACAGCTGAAGAGGATTTCCCTAAACTGGACGATCTGATGCGAAAGAAGAAACGTATCGTAGAAGCGCCCAAAGCACAGAACTATTACCATTGCCAGTACTACCTCCTGCCTGATGATACAGAAGCTATCAAGACGGACGTGGTCACCTTTGGAATGGCTGCTAAGATCTACACAGAGCACGACTCCAAGGTGCTGAAAACATGGCAGGAGAAGAATCAAACATGGATTGCTTGGTCTCACAGGTAAGGAACGGTAATGTTCCCTAAATGCGATAGCAAGTAGATGCTGGTTAGTATTGCAACCAGAACAGGGCTAGAACTTTACACTAGACCACCGGCCAAAGGCCAGTGATTTCAGTGTCGGGCCAGTAAACTCAAGACAGGACAAGTTCGGTGGTCTTGGGTTTTTTTCAATTCAACATCTTTGTCTCAAAAGAATGATGTTCAAATGTTGAGTTTGAGTCTCACAAATATCTTTTAATACTGCTGAGTATCACCCATAAAACACAAGAGATAAATCTTTTCTTAGTGTTTGTTCAAATAAAACAGTTTAGATGATAAAACTGTGTTCTCATTTTGATTCTAGTCTCTTCTCATTTTAATCCTGGTCCAGTAAAGATTCTGAGCTACAAGTCTTGCGGTCTTGTGGATTCCCCCCACAAATTCAAGCCCTGCAGAAGGATCAGACTTTTTGTCCCCCTCCCCCCTTCCATTCAGCCTATTGCTGTTAAGAAAACCTGGAGAATGTTTTATCATTTAGTTTAACTCTTTAGCACTCATGCACAATTAAACATTAGAGTCATTTACTCCTTGACCGTGGAATGAAATTCACCGGATCCCTCTCCTGCCGCTTCCCAGGTCGTACCCTAAGCTTGGGTGTGAACCCTGGCTATCTGGCAGTTACAGCTTGAATGGCTTTTGACTGGCACCCCCGAACAAAGATATTGACAAAAATAGGGAGACCGCCAACATTAGGGCGCCGGCATGTTAACCTGTAGGTCGCAGATTCAGGTCCCGCTGTAGTAAAGTTTTCTTTCTCCAACCCAAAATTATGTTAAAGAATTTCCCCAGTCAGTTTCCCTTGTGGGTTAGTACTTGATCAAAACAAATTAGAACAAAAATCTCCTAGATTTTCAACGAATTTGTGGGCTTTTTCCAAATGAACAGCCGGTGTTTTTTTCTTAAAGGCACTGTACACGTTTGGTAATTACTCAAAATATATATTAGCATAAAAACTGACTTGGTGGTAACGAGCAACAGAAAGCTGTTGATAGTATAAAACATTGTGAGAAACGACTCCCTCTGAAGTAACGTAGTTTTTGAGAAAGAGGTAATTTCTCACTAAAATAATAAAAGACTTCTTGCAAGAAGCCTTTTACTCCTATCTGAAAGCACACAAATTTGTACAACAAGGGTGTTTTTTCTTCCATCATTTTCTTGCAACTTCGATGACCAATTGAGCCCAAATTTTCACAGGCTTGTTATTTTATGCATATGTTGGGATACACCAAGTGAGAACACTGGTCTTTGACAATTACCAAACGTGTTTAGTGCCTTTAAAGAGGATGTCTTTATTACTCATCTTGTATCCGTTTCAAGGTGTTGTATCATGGTTGCTGCACCTCATAAGAATATTTCAAATAAAGTCTACCTAATTTGATCATTCAGCGCTTGGAGTGTCATTTTTGACAGACATGGCGTTATTATATGTTGTTTTATTGTTATTATGGACTCATGTATGTAACAGCTGTTTTTGTAGCTAGGCGGCATGACGGTAAATAGCAAATTTAGGACAGCCTTTTTAAAACCATGTTTGCGACTCGAGAATCTGAAAAAATGTTCTTAGTCTCACTACCCCAGTTATAACCACTGACTAAATAGTCATGCGAGTTCCTGGTCAAATTATATTCACCATTGACCCCAGTCAGTGCGACAAAATTTGAATATAATACCCAGACATGGACCTTATCCATAAAACATGGAATCATAATTTTACGGTTTTATGTTTTTCAAGTCAACTAGTCTTGGAGTTTCTCTGAATTGGACAGCGCCATCATTTATCAATCAGTAGCTCATTTATTGTGATTTTTCATTTCTTTAGTCATACACTAAAGGTGACAAAGGAACTTCTTCTGAAACTCTTCAACCACACCCTGGAGCTCCGCATCTGGGACTCCAAAGAGAAGGTCTCCTCCCGTGCTCGTTTCGACCGCCCCAAAGCCTTCCGTCTCCCCCAGGCCAAACCAGGGGAGGATGCCGAGGATGTCGGTGGTGTTCGCTCACTGGTGATGAAGCAGTCGGAGAGCTACATGTCGCTTCAACCGCGCAAGTCGTTCATTGATCGGCCTGTCCCGCAGCACGGACCGGCAGAGCTCAAGGGCATCAAGAACTTTGATAGGAAAGGTGAGACTCAGTTTTATTTAATGATGGAAAGGTGATTTTCATATTTTGCTGGTCAGGCTTCACTTTAGTATACCTTCACTCTGCTCCTCTTCCCAAAACTTCCTCACCACCACACTAAGGACTAATTCTTATGGCTCCAAGGCTTTTTTACACACCTCACCCAAGTTGTGGAATGCCCTACCATCTTTACATAGAAGAGCTGCTACCCTGGACAATTTCAAATCCAACCTCAAATCCCACCTATTTTAACTTGCCTTCTCTCGTTCTTTGTAATTTTCAGTTTTTGTAAAGCACATCGAGATTTCTCCCAGTTATGTTTTGCGCCATATAAGATTTACTCATTATTATTATTATTGTTAAAAGACTGATTATCGTTGAAAAGACCAATTTGGTAAGGCAACCTTCAAACAGCCTGCACTGAGCTTGCAGCTAGGCATACCAATCTTTGTCTGATAATAATTTAGATGTTGAGTATGTGTAGAGAAAGAAACACGTAGAAAAAAGAAGAAAAAACCCCAAACAATTCAAACGAAAATCAGACTGCACAAGAGAGAGAGAGGGAGAGAGAGAGAGAGAGAGAGAGAGAGACAAAGAGCACATTTTAAAAACATCCACAATTGAATTGGTAATAGCAAAGGCAAAACTGGCTAATACAATGAAGGTTATAAATGTAACAATTCACTTCTGTGACTATACAAGTTAAGTTGATCAGGCCTGATTTGATATCGCAATTGTTCATTGCAAACCCGCAAAATAAAAAGGGCTTAATTTATTAACTTTATCCCAAGATTTGATTAATATTTTTTTTTACAGATGGTAAAGGGAGACCAATCCCTGCTTCACCTGAGAATGTCGCTAAGACCAAGACGCCAAGCCACACCCCTCCAACTGAAGTTGCCGTTGTGGATAAGACAGCCAGTGGGGAGGACGTGTCTGGGGTATCTCCAAAGGAGACGAAACACGATCTCTTCGCGGCTGTCCCTCTGGCCGAGGTGCAGTCTGGTGAAATGAAGTGAGTTTGCAAGTTTTAATTTATTCTATCAACCCTGATCCTCTGAAACAGGTTTGTGCCGAGACTGATGATTTGGTAGTGCAACCCTCAAACAGCCCACACTGAGTATGCAGCTAGGCATACCAATCTTTGTCTAATAATAATTTAGATGTTGAGTATGCATAGAGAAAGAAATACGTAGAAAAACTGTCCATATGTTGGTTTGTCTTATCTAAAGTAGAGGCAATGAGAAACTATTATCAGTGCTCAAAATACCTCTACAAAAGGACTATATTTATATAAATCAAGAATGTTTTATAACTGTTTTTATTAATGACATGCCTTTTGTTTAGGTCCATATATAACTTAGGGCCAAGTCACACGGGGCAATTTTCATGCAACCAGTTCCAGGGAATCTCCAAGAAGAAACACATTCACCTTTAAATTGTCTTTTAAACTTTCCAGAAAATAGAGATGCACTTTCAGAAAAACGGATCTAGAGCTAACGCATTGTTCCTTTTTGCATGCAATGAAGTTGGTTGCCTCCAAGTTGCCTGTAAAAATTGCCTAGTGTGACAAGGCCCTAAGATGGTATCTTTCACTTTTGAGTTAATTTTTAAACATAGAATATAATCTTATCCAAAGGTCCTACAGCCACCTTAACAAGCTTGCCGGACTACCCCCGCCGGAGGAGCTAAAGGAAATCAAGAAGAAACTCAAGAAGGAGAAGATAGTTGCCCTGGCTAAAAAAGATGGGGAGGGGTCAAAGAGGCAGACCCAGGTGGAGAGTGGGGTCAAAGGTCGGGACTCTTCTCAGGGCAGGGGAGGAGATAGTCGAGCAGGATCAAACTCGGCGCCAACTCCTGGTGAGTAACTTAACCCTTTCCTTTCATAGGCTACTTAAGACCAATTCATACCCCTTCTTTTTTACCATTGCGACTTTAACATAATTTTCGTATTATTAGCCGCTCAGAATATAAGCTGCCCAAAATATAAACCGCAGCTCCGGAAAAACTCTGAAAGTTACAGTAGTCAACCAAGCTTACACACAAAAAGGCACTCGAGCCTGACCACAAAGGCCATTTGTTATAAGGCTATAGTTTTATTCATGTTCACCCTCCATAGCCAAGCTTATGTTTGGCGGCAATGTTTGGAAAGAGAAAGATTGATCTTTCCAATGGAGGTAAAATAAATTAAGTTTACTATGATGCAGTTCTCTTTAAATAGAGTGGAAACATCCAAAATGCCAAACACCTCTGGAGCGTCTTATTGTTGTGCACAAAAAAGTGTTTGAGAATCCAGATTGTATTCGGTCAGCAGTGGTTGTTTATCTCGAAACAATTTGGTATCAAGAGAGTTAATGATTGGGAGACTTTCGGGAATGTAAATTTTGTGTTCTGCAATAATTATAGTCATAATGGAAATGATTGATGTTCTTGACCCGAGTTGGCATTTTTCATTTTAGGACGTCGAGGTCTTAAGGAATCCCCCCAGCAGAGAGAGGCGAGGAGGAAGTCGCACAAAGCAGAGCATGCTGCGGCCGCTCTAGCCATGTACATAAAGCAACATGGCAACGCCTGTATACCAATACGCATGAAGCTTCTCTTTGCAGGTGGGTGAAACACTTAGATCAATGTTGTATAACCCAAGCAGTGACCAGGGCAGATTAAATCGGACCAATTTTCAGACTGTATACTGCAGGCATGATATTCTTCCTACTTTAATCTGATTTAAAATGTGTTTGCCCTCAGAAAAATTAGCAAAAGTGTTATTAAATAGCCTGAGATCTCATAAAAGCCTATATTATATATGTACATGTTGTAGGTTAGCCCTTTTACTCAATAAAATGTCCCCACATTTTTCCCAAGGGCCAAATATCATGCCTGATTTTGGCACACATTTGAATTGGTTACCGTACAACACACCACGTGAGCTTAAAATGTGTGAAAGTTTAAATTGTGACCAAAATAAAATTTTGGAAGTTGGCTTTCTTGTGTTTGCCATGACTCATTCATTGTTTCTAGATTTGTTGTTTGCAATTTCAAAAAAAAGTAGTAAGTTACAGCTTGAAGTGCAATGGCATTATTTGATACAGGGCACTGCTAGAGTTAAAATGTACTCAGGCCTGTTTATGCTACTCTGTTTTGACACCCTGTGGTCCCTGTCTCAGAGCTAGGGTTTCTAAATTCTATTTGAATTGCAACTTTTTATTATATCTTCAGCCCTTCATTCACAAAGCCATTGTGATTTGAAGGTTAGAAAGCTAATATACATTGCACCACATGTAAGGGCACATCAGGTGCTGCAGTTGTAGTTCATTTGAATGAGGCTTTTGATAAACTTTATTTTTAAATTTATTTTGAGGCATCATACACGTTTGGTAAAGACTCTGATAATTAATGGCAATAAAAACTTACTTGGTAAGAAGTACAGCAGCTTTGGATAGTATAATGCATTTTGAGAAACTTTTCACTTTGAAGTACTGTGGTTATGGAAAAATATATAACTTTTTATCCCCCAAAACATTTGAATCTGAGAAGCGTTGCGCGTAACGCTTCTCAGAGTGTGTATTCCAATGCAGATTATTCTTCCTGAGTGGACATAACCGCTCTAGATTTACGGCAAGATCTCAAAAAAATTTCACAGGTTAGTTTTATGGTATATATCTACAACTATATAGTTTTGAAACAAACAATAGTTTCCAATTACCAAATGTGTACGATGCCTTTAAGACATGTCTTTTCCACTTTGTTCATGTTATAAAGACAACTCTACTAAAAACCCACAGGTTTACGTTCGGTCACCAATCGCCTGACCACACCGGTACACGGCCTGGAGGATGTCTTCATCACAGTCTCTCTGGATGGTCCCCTGATGTCTGAGGCCCTCAGGAAAGAGCTGAATCCTCTCATCATTAAGGTCAGCTCATCGTCGTCCATGCCGTCCACCCCACACTCCTTCAGGGAGCTGTCAAGGCGATGCATGCCGGTGTACACCGCCTACAAGTTCTTCAAGGAGCCCATGTATGAGAGTTGCCGGAAGCCACACGCCAGAAATATATACTGGGAGGATGTCAATGTGGAATTGTTGGGTATGTATTTATTTTGTCCTTGCTTTTGCAATATATCATCACTGTTTTCACGAAGAGCCACTTGCCTAAAAATGACAAATTTTTACTTAAAGGGTCTGTATATGTTTGGTAATGACTCTGAAAATTAACGGCAATAAAAACTCACTTCGAAGTACTGCGGTTATTGAAAAAGATTCACTTTTTATCTCATAAATTTGAATCTGAGAAGCGTTACGGCAGTAACGTTTCTCAGATTGTGTATTCCAATTGCAGATTATTCTTCCTGCATGGACATAGCCACTCCAGATTTTTGGCAATATCTCAAAAACGCTACCACCTTTTGAAATGAAATTTTCACAGGTTAGTTTTATGGTATATATGTACAACTATATACAATTGAAACAAACAGTGGGTTCCAATTACCAAACGTATACAATCCCTTTAAATACAGGAAGGGGCCTATATTTCAATAATTGCAATTTGCGTTTTTCATGAAGAGCCATGCGTCCCCAAAGATGCATGTAAAACATTGCAACAGAGGAGCGTTGAAGTAGGTCAGACGGGGCCGGGGTTCGTTACTCTTTGTGCGCTGACATAAACTGATACATTTGTTTATATTTGTCAGAACTAGTAACCTGTCCAATTAAAGGATTCAACGAATACTTTAAGAAATGTCCACTCTGACAAATAGTTCTTCTTTTCAGAGGTTTATTTTCCACATTGTCTCACATCAAAATAATCTTTTACACGAGTATTATGAAGGGGCCCTTTGCGCTTCAAGGTGAGCCAAGGCTTGCCGATAAAGATATTTATGACTTTGCCCCTTACCTGTAGGCAAGTGGGTCTAAGGAGTAAAGGTTTAAATAAAAACCTGATGAACTCAATTTCGTAAACAGAGTGCTTACCATTTTTTACTGAGCTAAAATTAGCAGGACACCAGTTGCAAATGTTACTTGTGGAACGGTATTTTGGCTGGTAACCTTGTTCTGGAAAGCTAAATTATTTTGTGCTTTAGCTACTTTTGTGCCAAATGATTTAAACCTGAATGTGTTCCTTTATGAGTGACAAAAGCCATGCAGAATTTGCACGTGTGTAAACCTCATGGCTAATGTTTGTGGAAGAATGTATTTTGATGTGCAGTACATGCAGACATAGGCCCTATTCGAAACCTTGGCTTGGGCTCCGGCTCTGGCTCCGGCTCTGGCTCCGGCTCTGGCTCGGGCGTGGGCTCCGTTGTCAATTTTGTAGCAGCTTCCAATTTGCACAGTGTTTCCGGCATCAAACTGAGCACATAGCCAGAGACAGAGCAGAGGTTTGAAAGAGGCCCTTAGCGGGCAAGGAATCATAAGAGCATAGGGCATGACTTCCTTTACTTTCATCTGGGCCTCTGTGGCGCCTAACTTTATTCACATATGTGATGCGATCAAACTAAATGAGTCGTTTGTCGGAAATATCGGTATGGAGAAACAAGCCAAAACAGGCCAACAGGGGTGAAAGTTTCACAAATATTTTTTTGGTAAATTTAAATGCCCAAATATATCTTATTTTATATTGGCAACTTCCTTCTTGATAAATGACATCAAAAAGGGGTTAAACTTAGCATTGCAAGAAAATGTGCCGATGTAGTTTCAATTTCATTCTCTCGCATCACTTGGTGTTTCTACTTTCACAACATTTGAACCAAAGGTGGTATCAACATTGGGTTTTAACAGTATTAAAGCATAGATTATGTTCTTTTCAAATGTATAACAAAAATGAAAAATTACCTGGGTCGACAAACGACACATTTTGCTTGATCGCATCACATATACTTTCTTAACTTTACTTTGCTGTGTCATTCTTTGAAGGTATAATACCGAAGGGTGAATTAGTGGAGTACTTTCATGGCCGACCTTTGGAGGTTCAGGTGCATGACAGGGATCGTCGGCCTGAGGAGATCAAACAGAAACCAACGTTATTCGGCGAGGATATTGAAGATGATAAAATCAGCAATGTGGGTTTGGTGACCGGTAAGTTATTCTGTTTGGAACTTTGGATTGGCAACCTTTTATTAATGTAACACTGAAGTTTACTGATGTAGTGGAAGGTTAAGTTGATTCACCGTATTTTTGACCACATGAGGGCGCTTTCAACGGCAAATTTTCTTCCATCACAATTACAGTTTGATATCTTATTTTGACTGCCTGTATGTTGTTTTCTTGTATCAATGGCCAAATAAATAGCAATAATTATTATAACAATAAAAAAGCAGTTTAATTTGTTTTACTTGTTTTGGTTCACACACGCCCTCATGCGGTCAGAAATACTGCGAATTGAGCTAAGGAAGAAAATGACTGGTTTTGGCATAGCGCCGTGGTTTGAGGCATCATTCGTTTTGATGATTCGGGTTCGAATCCCACCACTGCCATCAGTGTAGCACTGAATTTTACTGATGTAACAAAGTTTTGAGTGGCTTGGAGCTAAAGTAGAATTCAACCGAACAATATTATTTTATAATAAACATTTTGTTGAAGGTTCATGTGGGATCCTATATGGATTGCACTATAATTTCCATGAAAAATACATTTAAAAATGAATGATGATTTGTTCATTTAATTGTCTTGATTTGACATTAGATTTGAAGCCTTTGGGTGGACATGAAACATTGTATTGGAAAAATTAAAACAAGGACAATTGTTTGATCACAATAAGCTCTGGTCTCTGGTCTAATAAGAATTTTAAACCAAAGTGCTTCTTAAGAAGTTTAAAGTCGATAGTTTTCCCCTAATAGTAAAATAACTTTTGAGGTCTTACCTTTGTCAATCGGTTTCATTGTTGGTTCTATGCAGCAGGCATGTGATTTATCAGGATTTTTTTCTGATTTCAGGATTTTTTATTATCTCCCTGCCCCTTCAGATTGTTTTAAAAGAGGTGAAATTGGCATCACAGATATGAAAGACTCAGCCCAAACCGTCAGATATATATTTAAAATGACATAGATAGTCTGTTAAACTTCTGCAATTTATCATTTTGCAATTCTATTGACTTTATCTCCACACACAAAGTGGGAAACTTTGATCAAATTTTCAGTGTTTTTCATGTTGATACAATCTCATTCCTGTATACAGCCAAGCGTACCCTTCACAACCCGTTCCACACCCACATCAAACCCTGGGATCCGTACGGCGTGGCCAAGTTTGACCTCTCCGATCTCCTGCTTGGTGAGCGAGTACTGAACCTGACCTCACCCATCCACAGCTGCCCACTGCCAGATGTGATCGGCCGCAATAGAATGGACACCAGACTCATTGGATATTCCAATGCAGCGGATGGTCCAAGTATGTCAGAGAATGTTAAGACGTTGCTTGACAGAAGGTTCTTTCGGGAACCCCTGAGTACAACATCCATTCGTGAAAGAGAATCTCTTGAACAATAACATGTCTTGTTTCTAAGACAAGGAAGGTAGTGGTAGCACTTTAAGACTAACAAATTACGTACAAAAAACTCTATGAGCTTTCGTAGCAACAACTACTTTATCAGGGCCCAGTGTCATGGCTCTGCTTAGCGTAAGCAAAGAATCGCGCTTACGGAAGAAGGGAATGCCGCCCTCATGTCAAGCGTATTTCACAGGTTAGCAGGGAATTGTTGCTAGTGTGCATGTGTCAGAGCTGCCAACTCTCCCTGATTCGGCAGAAAGTTCCCTGAAAATAAACAAATCTTTCCAAGGTCTTTTGAACAAATTTTAAAATCTCTCTGATTATGGGAACTTTTTCCGTATTATGTTGAATGTAGTTCTGTAGATCTCCCTGATTGCTGTACAAAACCTCCCTGATTTTAAGATGAAAATGTTGGCAGCTCTGATGTGTACTCTATGTTACTAGGCATTCTTCGCTTACACAGCTAGCCCAGAAATTCGGCGCTTGCCTTGTAAGCAAAGAATGGTGATCGCAAGCGCAGAATTCGGCGGTAAGCACAGCCATGAAATTGGGCCACGATGCAATACCATGTACTTGGCTTGTCCCCTTCATTGCATCTGATGAAGTAGTTGTTGCTACGAAAGCCCATGCAGTTTTTTAATGTAATTAGTTAGTCTTAAAGTGCTACCCCTACCTTCCTTGTTTTATCTACCAGACTAACACTACTATCTCTTTCATTTTTTCTAAGAGTAAATGATATTAAAGATTTTAATGTCTTGAGTTTTGCTGTCCCGTTCCTATGCTGAATTTAAGATTTTCTACATTGACTCTTAAGAAAATGCCTAATAAATAATCAAACTTTCAATTTGGTTTTCTCAGAGAACAACTTTGCACATGTTTTTAGGACCTTCTGCTAACACGTATGCTTTAATTGTCCTTCTGCCAGGCTCCAGGGCTGCCAACATTTGCATCTTGCAATCAGGGAAATTCTGTACAACAATCAGGGAGAAATTTAGAATTACATTCAACACAATAATCGGGAAAAGGTTTCCACAATCAGGGAGATTTTCAAATTTGTTCATTAGAACATGGAAAGATTGGTTTATTTTCAGTGATTTTTTTGCAGAATCAGGGAGAGTTGAAAGCTCTGCAAGCTCTTAACAGATCTGAAACAAATTTGTTTCGGAGTCAAGTGACCGACTACAGCAATGGCCATTGATTGGCTGCAATAACATCGTCGAGGAATAGGGCGGTTCAGCATTTCGACCATAGCCAATGCCGAATCCATCAATTCGGACACGGCTTGACAATGATGAAACAGTTCATCCAGAAAAATACAACACTTGGAATCTTACATATCGTGTCTGTTTGTGTTTTGTTCTGACAGAGGATGAGCCGTTACCAATGGGTCACTATTTGGAATCTCACAGTCAGCTCAAGATTAGGGTAGAGGTATCGTACCCACTGACTTCATCACAGGAGGTTAAACTCAAAGAAGAGGTGGAAACACCACTAGAGGTAGTTTGCTTTTCTGCTTCGTATTCACTCGTTGTGACCCTTTACTGCAGATTCAGTAGGGAAAGTTAATAAGCTATATGTTTCCCTATGAATTTTTTTCACAGAACTCGGGAGAGTATACAGTGCTTAATACACATCGGTGTAAGAGTAAAAACAAATTATATTCTTTATCCCCGATGCAACATTAACATCTACTACAGGGCTTGACCTTAACGCTAGCCCGGCGTACAATGGCTAGTAAAAACTGCTGCGGGCAAGTAAAAACCACTTCTCAACTTGCCCTGCGGGCCACTTAAAAACATGTGCATGTTCCTTGTTTTTCAGATGTGACTAAAGAAAATAAAACGAACTCTTCAAAGCTTTACCTTTTGTGTGTCGTGAATGTTTTACGGTTCGGATTTAAACGTAAAAAAAATTCACTCAAAGTGCCGCGAAACGCTGACCACAACGATCATGATGTACACAACGCACGATCCCGTGTGACATCATGACACACACACAAGCATATCGTTTCCAATACACAGGCTTGTAGTCTTCGTCACTTTGCGTGCGACGCGACAATAAATGCAAGAAACAGTGAACGCTAGAGGGCGTTTTAGAACAATTTCGATAGCGCGAGAGTAAACACCCTCTATTGGTGAAATTACGCGACAGCATACAAAACCAAGTGACAAACGCCTTGATTAAAGACTCAACGTGTCCCCCGAAAGTGCAATATCATCATCGCTGGTGCGCGTACTAAAACCTAATACAAAATTGTCGTCGCTGGTAGGCGCGGCACGCACATTCTGTCGACAGCATGGTCAACGGAGCACAGTTCCGTGGAAACTTTAGCTTGTTTACAAAAAACTACAGAACGTGTAGGCTTCATTCTACAAAATGACCAATTTAGGATACCCTAGATGAACAAAAAGTGTATTTTACTGTGTTATGTAAGATTTTTTCTTCTTGATTTTGTTTAGTTTTGTTGTTTTGGGGGGTTTATTTTGCCGGTGATGATTGCGCGAAGTCAAAATGCTGTATTGACGACGCAATTTTTTTGATCACCATGCGCGGTTAAACAATTTTTTTAACTCAAAATTTTGTTTTAATATGAAACTGACGGTTACACGTGTAACCGACCGTTTCAGAAACGGTTACACGTTTACAAAAATAACCGTAAACGCACAGCCTTACATAATTAAACCTGATTTAATTGTTATGCATTTTCAAACATATTTTCATGGGCTAGTAAAAGTTTCTGCGGGCTAGTATAAAACACAATTTACTTGCCCGGTGGGCTACTCTCAGAAAAAATTAAGGGCGAGCCCTGTACTAATGTTATCTGTTAAAATTTGTCAAGACTGAAGTTTGAACTTTATCCTTTAGAGACCATGCATTATTATCATACGCCCAAATATGTTTGGTTTTAATAGATGTCGTAATTGCATCAGGGATAAAGAATAATAGTTAGATTTTACCATACATCAGGTATGTGTTAAGCATTGTATACTCGGTGTTCTCCTGGGTTGCCTATGGAAAGAAAATACACAGGCATACTAATCAGGTGGGATTCGAACCCACGACCCCCGCATTGTAGAGCAGATATCTTATATGTTTGATACTTCTGTTTTTTGAAGTGATTGCTTTACTTTTTTCAAGAAAATTTAAAGGCGCAAGGAGGTTTGGAGAAAATCAGGAAAAATTGTGAGAAATCACACGCCTGATTATCATTTAAATACAGACTTTCCATTTGCTTACGAAACACATTTTGTATTGCCACCCACCAGTGTCCATTTGCTAGGATAGTGTACATCTTTGAATGCAAGAACACAGAGTTTCTACGTACGCTGGTGAAGCTTGTCACTATGATCAACGCCACTGCACTGAACCTAGATAAGATGCCACCACATATCATCGAAGCAGCGTTATCCACCTACAAACTTTCTGAGTGAGTTACTGATTTAAGTCCATTCATGCATTATTTTGGGGAAGTTGATACAGTATGTGCTGTGTCATGGTCGAGCATCATTATTATTATAACAATTTATTTGACCAAGACAAACCATACAAAAATTACAGAGAAAGTACATGAAGATGAATAAAGAAGTAAACCAAACAAAACAAACATATAAACAACAGTAAACATAACATAAGTAAGTGAGCCCTAGATAAATAATTACAAATAAAAAAAGTAGGAGAAAAAAAATTAAGTAAAGTAAATAATAGAAACAAAAGGCAAAAGAAAAAAAAACACATCTAGGGACCAAAACAGATTGAGCGAGTGAGGGTGGAGCATGCAGGAGGGGAACAAAACCAACAAACAAGTGGGGAACCAAACACAGGGAAAGCACACTGGACTCAATCTGTAGTGTTTCTAATCAGCGGATTGTGGGTTTGAGTCCTGGTCTTGACACTTTTGTTCTTAAGAAAGACACTTGACCATTATTGCTTCGTCCTTCGGATGGGACGTAAAGCCATTGGTCCTGTGTGTTGTATAATGCACGTAAAAGAACCTAGTTACACTTATCGCTAAGAGAAGGGGTTTGCCTCGGTGTGTCTGGCAGTGGCTGCTGAATGTGCCGCAGCACCTTGTAAACCCTTCCAAGGTGTTACATAAAGGGTCTCATAATTAAAACAAATTTAAAAACCTGTCTGGAAATAAGGAGACGCCCGTAGATAAAGTGCTAAAAAAAAACTAGTTATTAGTTATTATTTGTATGGCATGAGAGGGTACTTTGTTTGGATGGCAAGCCAATTTGGGAGCGTCAAGTGCCATCAAATTTTATTAATTTGAAATTCATGACAGAATTGCTGCAGAAAATATTTAATTAGAATTTTAATTTAGAAGATTCAATCGTTCAGAAGACATGTCAAGTTGTCGCCTTTTTTTATGCATTTCCTTTTGTGACTGTATTTTGTTGATCATGCCCTTTGCAGTAGTTTGTTGTGTTTCTTGGTGTGTTTCTTTTTATCTGAGTTTTGATTGCCCATTTATTTGATCATTCTGCTCACAGAGTATTGTCATAAAAGTCTTGTAATTGTAACAAATTTTGTTTTAGGGAGCAATCTCATAGAAAATAACCAGGAGAAAACTGAGTCAGACTGCACTTTATGTGTTCTGTTAATGGAGACAGCATATCGATACCAACCAACATGCATGTATGGCAAAATGATATCACATGACAGCCTTGTATGAAAAAATGGCAATATGAGCATTCAGCATTTTTTACATCTGTAGTCATGTGATATGATTTTGCCATACACACACTTAGAAACATGGCATAATCAAGAGGTCTCATAACTTACTCATATGGTTAATGACTCACTAGACATTCTCCAGGTTTTTAAAATTATTTCTTAACCACAATAATCAGAAATGTTGTTTTATGAATAATTTTCTTGTCTGTAGTCATAGAGGTTGATAAAACCCACACATTAAAGCTCTAGAGGCACAAAATCCTTCAGAAGACAAGGGCCCAATTTCATAGAGCTGCCTAACCAGAAAAATATTGTTTAACCAATTTTTCTGCTGAGCAAAACTAAACATGATATCAGTTACATTTTGTAAATTTTAAATGGTACTTTAGCTGGTAAGCTTATTATGGTAAGCATCATTTTGTTGTGCTTAGCAACTTTTTTATGCTTAAGCAGCTCTATGAAATTTGGTCCAGGATGTTTGATTTCCGTATTCGAGAGTTACACACGCATGTGGAATTACCCACTATCGCAATCTTTCTTTGTATCTTTCTAGAGCCCAGCAGGAGAGTCAGATACTAGACATTGTGACTGGTTTCCAGGTAATGGATGGCGAGAAACATATCTTTGTCCTGGAAGGCCTGAGAGAGAAAGCTGTCAAATTGATCTGGGAGACCCTTCCAAGACCAAAAGCAAAAGGTACTCCAATAACTCCAATAACTCCACTTGTACTCAATTTTGTCACAAGTCTTTAACAGCATTTGAAGGCTTTGTATTGATATCTGCTATTGTTTTGTATTTATTTCAATGAAACTTGCATTTTGATGAAACTTAAGTTTAATTTTTGGGTGATCCAAGAAAAATTGAGTAGAACAGGATTTAAGACTACAACCTCTGGATCAACCTGCCGGCGCTCTACCAACTTGGCCATCTGGCCCTAATGTTTGCAGTCTGCCTATTTTGTTAATATCTTTGTTCGGGGTGCCAGTCAGAAGCCATTCAACCTGTAACCAGGGATCACACCCAAGTTTACAAACAACCCCAGAAGCGGCAGTATAGAGATCACCTTAAGGGGATGCAACTTTTTTATTTCAGATACATGTTTCAAGTAATAAACCAAAAGGGGAAACTGACTGGGTAAATTCTAACAAACAAAAGTTTGTCAGTGTTTCTGTTATTATCCACTGTAAGAATACATCTGAATATTCCCAATAGCTATGCTACAACTTCCCTTTCAAGTGGGCTATTGTGGTTTTTGCATTCACAGAGGCAGTGACGTTCCAAGCGCTATACAATTCCAATATGATGTTTAGCGAGCGGCGTTACGCCAGCCTGGATGTCGACCTGTGCCGTGTACGCCTGCACGAACCCCTGTCATCCATCGTTCAGCAACCCTTGCTGTACGTGAGAGATATGGTCCCAAGACTGTGCTTAGATGCTATAACCAGACTAGACATGGTAAGCTTGAAAATTTATGGATTTAATAAGCATGCAATATCACTTTGTAAATACACCTTTTTTGGAGTGCAGTCCTAAGACCAGGGCCCAATTTCATAGAACTGCTTAAGCAGAAAATAATGCTTAAACATTTTTCTGCCGAGCAAAAGTAAACAGGATACCAGTAAGTAATTGTACGTATGTGTGACGGTGTTTTGGCTGTATGGTAACCTAATTCTGGCTACCTTTTTTGTGCTGAAGCAGCTCTGTAAAAGTACGCCCTGGTTTGAATTAGTGGCTTCTGCAGTGGCTATGGCCGGAATACCAAAAAAGTCCTATTCTTCGTTGCCATAGTCATAGCCAAAGTCGCTTACTTTGGATGCGGCCTAAGAACTGGGACATATTCTTTTGGAGGTGCCTGGAAGAAAGGAATGCTCAACAAAATTTGTTGCCGTGCAAATCATAAAAGATGACAAGTGAAAGACCTTGTGCATTGGATGCCATTAAGCCAGGGCCAAATGTCATGACACAGCTTAACCTTGGAATTCTGAACTTACGGCCCATAGAATCATGCACTGTACAGGGCGCCATAAGCGTAGAATTCTGTGGTAAGCAGCTTCATGAAATTGAGATCTGGCCTACCTATTCCAACTTGACACACAGTTTTATTTGCTCAAGACACATTTTTGCTTAGTTAATCAGTGAAAAATGGCTTGAGCTAAGTGGTGTTTGAAGCTTTCCTTTGTGTGGAAAATAAGAAGTAACTATAAATAGTAAGCTCGTGGGTACAACCATGTGTACAATCTCTTTTGAGAGGAGTGTTGGCTCTGAAAAGAGCCGTTTTGGTCTCGACGCTTCGAATATGCTTGAGCTAGTTTCAAACTTTATTTTCTCTTTGCAATCGGGAAGTGCTCAAGCCACAGACTGTATGGAGGTTTAAGTCAATGAGTGTGAACTTTAAAATCAATTACAGGAAACAACTGCCTCCATGCCCTTTGGTCATTGCCTTGGTGCCCTTTGAAATGTTCCAGTAGAAATTCAAATTTCCCTCATAGAGGTGCCTTTTATTGTTGAGGAAAAACTGCCTCGTCCTTAAATACGAGGTATCGGTTTGGATGAGTAGAAGACAGGTGGAGAAGAAATTTTAAAAAGCCTGCAATGGGAGACGTGTAGACCCAGTGTGGGTAGCAGCTGCCTTCTCCGACAGTTTAAAAATCTCTTAGCATATGTAGAAAAAGAAAACTTAGTCAATTTCCTGCAACTAAGCATCTCTAAAGTCTACCTCCATCTTGTCGTATTATGGATCTATAAACAAAATAGTTCTTTTTGAAAAAAAATGTTTAATGTTAGAAGCAGTAAATCAAAACTGATGATTTCGGGATTTGTCCCTTATTATTTATTTCAATAGCTTCTTCGTCAGGACATTTTGAGGAATGCAACACGCAATGACCTCTTCCCAACCGCCGAAATGATTGTCTCTCTCAGTAAAGAATTTGGAGTTCCACTCACTGCGGCTGACTTTGAAGGTAAAGTTTGGCATAAATTGTTGCATTGCCCCACTGCTAAAGCATAGAATTTGAACTGCCTGTAGCTACCGGGCAATCTCGGTGGTATTGTGGTAAGACATCTGCTCTAGAATGGCAGTGGTCGTGGGTTCGAATCCCACCTGAGTAATATGCCTATGCTTTTTTTTTACAGGAATCTGGAAAGTACCGAACTTTGCTCACATTGGCCTAAGGGTAAAACCAAATAATAGTCTTTATCCCTGATGCAAATTTAACATCTATTAAAAGAGTTTGGGTTGCAACCAGTTTGAATAAATGTACTCTTCTGCATGACTAACATCGCTGAGGTCATACAGTGGAAACTTGCACATATGTACGCGCCAGGCACAACTCTCAGCCAATGATTGGTCTTCCTTTGACCTCAGTGAGGGCGGTGTTTGAGTTTGTGATGTTATACGCAAGGGGTTTTAACATGAAAAAGTTATGCTTCCTTCAGTTTAATGTCTGAATTTCACTGCTGCTGGGACTCTTGTTTCCCCCCCCCCCAAAAAAAAGAAGAGATTTGCTGAAGAAGAAACAGTTCTAATAATTAACCAGTGAAATATTAACATGATTTTGATTGGTATTGACTGGTTCCCTGTCAGACCCTGTAATAAATGTACAATAGTTTCTGCTAACCTGTTACAGCTTCATAAACTTGGTTTATTTTGAAATGAAATGGAAACTTTTAGTCCAAGTGTGCTAACAGCGTCTGATGAGTAGTTGCAACTTTTCAGCTGATCAGCTGATTTTTCTTTGAAGGGAAATTACATTATTGGTAATTGTTAAATTTTTCGAGAAAATGTGGATTTTTGGCAGGATTTATTATGAAATATATCATTCCACCGACCTGTTTACATTTGTGTGTCTGTGACTGCCAAGCGAGAAAAACAAGAGGAAATGGTAGAATTTAAAGCTGTGAGACAAACCTATAACTCATACGTTCAAAGAATGGTCGGCCGACCATCTCTTCAGAATGATACAAAATTGCGTTTTTCTTTAAAATGAACAACACCTGGCAAAACGATTTCACTGGGTACTTTGGAATAATATGTGCATTCAATCAAGTAAGTTATTTTGTAATACATTTTGTTCATGTCTGCAAATGATCATGTAATCTACCTTTTATATAGTGCCGTAGAAAACTGAAAAACATTTAATAAAGTTGCATGTATAATGTTCGGAAATGCAAGCAGGAATAGAATCAAACTACGAAGTTGATGTCACACAAATTGAATTCATCCTGTTTTTGTCGCTGGTTGTATTTTCTTAGATATTGAAATGAATAATCCTGATAATTTTCCTATCCTACTCTCACAGAAATGTCAGAAAAAGAGGCAGCAACACTCCAAGACGAAACTGGGCAGGTAGACATATGGAGAGCTCAAACAGCCCCTACCCAACACAAGCATAGGGAGTGGACCCCCCTGGAGCTGTATAACGACAGGTACCTTGACTTATTGGAGGAGAGACGGCTTTATAGTGAGGAGAGTGACCACATCAAGAAAAACATTGTAAGTGTGACAGATTGCACAGTGTCCAACCTCGCTCCCAGGGGTGATCAATCTTGCCGCGCAATTTTTTTTCCCAGCATGCTCTGCTCACTCATAACCCCTGGTATTGGTTAATTAAAATGTGCCAGTTTATGACACATTTGAATTAGGCCTGTGGCTGATCCACTCTATGCGCGCACTCAAGTTTGGTGACCTGCATATGAGGAAACCAAAGCAAAGTGCAACTGGTCCCCTCTCATTCTTCTTTGATCTCATTTTTTGTTGGGAGTTAAAGAGCCATGCTGTAAAATTGATCATGAAATGACGGGATTTCACCCAAGTATTCACGCGACGAAATGCAAGTATTTTGGCGCAATTCCATTTCAAATGAATCATGTGTTTTCATGGTCACCTTAAAGGTATCGTACACGTTTGGTAATGACTTAAAACAAATATTAGCATAAAAACTTACTTGGTAACAAGCAACGGAGAGCTGTTGATAGTATAAAACATTGTAGGAAACGACTCCCTCTGAAGTAACGTAGTTTTTGAGAAAGAGGTAATTTCTCACTAAAATAATAAAAACTTCTTGCAAGAAGTTTTTATTCCTATCTGAAAGCACACAAATTTGTACAACAAGGGTGTTTTTTTTTCATCATTTTCTTGCAACTTCGATGACCAATTGAGCCCAAATTTTCACAGGCTTGTTATTTTATGCATATGTTGGGATACACCAAGTGAGAACACTGGTCTTTGACAATTTCCAAACGTGTTCATCAGTGCCTTTAAACTGCATACTGAATCATGTGTTTACACGGTCACACTAAACTGCGTACAGTTGTATGCAGTTTAAGGTGACCTTGTAAACACATGATTCATTTAAAATGGAATCATGTCAAATTACTTGCATTTGGACACACGCATCTTACAAGCGCCATTCGAGTGCTTTAACAGACTTGCCCACAGAGCAGTCACTTTTGTTAACCGATCAGCGTTGTTTTTCAGCACATCCCTGCCAGGGATTAGTGCAGAGAGGTATCGATACGGTGTGCCGCCCATGGTAGCTTGAGTCCAGTGCACTTGACCGCTCGGCCACGATATGCCAGTTTTGTGGGACTACCAGTTTTGTGGGATTTCTCATTGTGCATGTTCTGTTAAAACTGCAGTCTTTTGTTGGGAGTAAAAGAGCCCTGCTGTAATATTGATCATGAAATGACGGGATTTCACCCAAGTATTCATCAAGCTCTTTTTTTTTTATGCCATGTACTTTAGGAAGCAGTCCATGAAGTCAGCAACAGGAACAAGAGCAAGAAAGTCAAACCTGTAAAGATCCGCTCAGAGCCAGTAAACGGAGTGACCCACAACTACAGTACTCAGACGTTAAACTCCACTGAGCAGGCCAAAGAGTTGTTACGACAAGAGCTGGCAAAGGTAACGTAATACAAAGTTCACTTCAATAAATTCTCAGACACAATTCTTTTGTTTCAGGATAACATAGACCTTCCTTTTGCAAATACATCACAGCCGTGAGTTTTTATCCAACCAATTGGCCCAATTTCATAGCTGCTTAATGCCGATTTTGTGCTTGCTGAGCGAGTTTCCATTTCATAGTGCTGCTATAACCATAAGCACACGAAAAGGCATGCATGCTAACCTTCCGGTGCTTACTGTATGAAAATGATTGACGTAATAATGCAAATCCACGGTGAACCTGCAAGCTGGCCGCCTAATTTCTTGTTAACCTTTGAAACACGCTTACGCTTAAGCAAATTTTTCTGCTATAGAAAATATGCTTACCGTTAAGCAGCGCTATGAAATTGGCCCCCAGACCAAACTAGGCAGGTAGACATATGGAGAGCTCAAACTCTGGCATAGAGAGTGGACCCCCGGGCAAATAATTACACAAATTATCACTTAATACAATAATGCTATCATTTTACCCGTAACACTGATAAATCGATTGTACAAAGCCCAAAACAAAAAGTACACATGGGTTTTCATAAGGGTTTTAATAGTTTTATTAAAAAGAGCAGATTTGTACCAACCAAGTTAAAACATTTTGTAATACTTTAGGCTGCCCACACAAAATGGTGGTCAGCAGTTGTACAGAAAAGAAAGTTCTATACACGTTGGCACATCAGGAACATGCGCTTTTAGAATTTAATTTTATTTGATGTAGCCATTTTTATGTCACTTTTAAAGATGCTAGATCCGCTTTTTGGTCAATTTGACCCCAAAATGTTTATTTAACCCTTTTATGCGATTTTTTTAGTGATAAAATGATCAGAATGGACACAATAATTGTTTACTCGGTTTTTCTTCTTCAAATGACGACACCCCCTAAAAACAGGTGACAATAGCACCCTCAAGAGTCTTTCCCATTCTTAAAACTGTGTGGCCGTGCCATCTTCATTTTTCGTTTTACAGTTATTTTTCTGAAGGGATTTATACCGGTCGCTAGCTACCAGTCGGCACGGGAAAGAGTTAAATTTTAAGACTAGGCCTTGAATTGCACAAAGGTTGCCCCTGGTCTTGGCCTTGGTGCCCCTTCAAAAGTGTCCCATAGACTTTCAGATTTTACAATGGAAGTGCCCTTTGCAAAATGAAATTGGCCTTGCCCTCTAAAAGATGAAACTCCAGGCCTGAAGACTTGTTCTAAAGATTTAATAGATGTTAAAAATTGTTATCTAAAAAATTGCAGGAGCCTGACCGTCGTTTCACATATTGTGAGGATTATAACTCGGCCACAGTGGTACCTGTCAATGTAGACGCTGTGAGGAAACAACAGGAGCTTGACTCGGTGGATGCATGGCAGACTGCCGATGGGTTCATCTACCCTGGGATGCAGGCTGCGCTTGAGGACAACGCACACTCCAGACATCCAGATGTGGCCCGCAGAGATGAGCTCAAGCAGGTTGGTCAATTATTTGTTTATTGTCGGTAACCGCTGCTCATTACAGGATTTGAACTGGCTTCTCGTCACCGGGCATGCTCGGTGGTCTAGTTGCCAGACACCTGGGGTGGATTGCACCAAGTGGTCTTAAACCGGTCTATGTGCTATAGCCGGCTAACTTGAGACGCGCTTAGACAGTCTTTAATTATAGACTGATTGCAATACCGGGGTCTATATTTTAAGCCAGTCTCAAATCTTAAGCCTGTGCTGAGCTGGCTATGATCAGTCTTTGTTTAGTTTTTAAACATGGCGCTCCATCTGCTAGCTATTGATCATTTCATGCAAAGAGCCCTATGATGAGACCGTATATTGATAGCATTTACTCGGTCTGTAATTTTGTCTTCCCTCCATCGTTTGATCTTGTTTACCTTTCAAAGCCATTGTCACTGTCTCAGTGTGCTATGGATAATGGCGGCCATCGTAACTAACCAAGCTTAGGAATGCTTGTTCATACATGTATTTCACTACTGCTCACTGACTTATCTAAGACCGACTTATTGCAACAGGCTTGCAGACTGACTAAGCTAAGACCGTCTAAGGCAGATAGCTGGCTATAACTGACTGGTCTTAGACCGCTGGCTAAGACCGTTTTATTACAATCCGCCCCTGCTCTAAAATGGCATGGGTCGTTGGTTTGAAATCGTTTAGAAATTAGTAAACAAATAAACATAAAATCTGTTAATACTTAATTGTGGAGGTTTTTTTTATATAAAGTACTTGTACTCGTACTCGGAGATCCAAGTACTTGGTACTCAGCTGTTGGACTCGGTACTCGGATATCAGAATACTCGGTACTCGGACACTTGTACTCATACTCAATGACACAAGAACTTGCACTCGAGTACTACTCGGCAACCCTAGTACTCGATACTTGACTTAAAATTACTTGACTATGGTGTATGGTAAAAACCAGCGAAATTATTCTTTATCCCTGATGCAAATTATTACGTCTGATAAATATTTCATTTATTTCATTTCATTGCTGAAAACTCAAGGTTTGAAAACAGAGTGATGGCAGTCTAGAAGATGATGAATGTTGCATTTTCTGAATGAGAGGGGAAATTTCAAGTAGAGGGTCACAGGGTCAGTGCTGCCAAGCACACAAGTGAACTCCCACTTTGTAAAAACTTATTTCCAGCCAAAGTGAAGAAATGAAAACAATTTCATGGGACTAATTTGTAAGAAGTAACTAAAAATGACAGTGAGCAAGAGTTATCTAAATTTTTAACACATTTGTTTCAACTTTCAAGTAAAACTCTTGACGTGTTTTTTAATCACAGCCATGGAAGGAAAACACCCTCCATGCCAACATCTTAAAACCAACCCTGGAGGAACGAGAGGGATACTCCTGGTCCGATCGTAAGAATGACATGGACGTGTGGAAGCGTCCCTCCAAAGGGTTCCAACCAATCCCTCCGATCACCATCCACCTCGCCGGAGACACCCTCACCGCTGAGAAACGGGAGGCCAGGAACCTGGAGTTGGAGGACTGGCAGTCAAAGATTGTCACCGACGATACCCAGATGAGGTTCCACCGCTGTGCCACGGATACAGAGCTGTATTATCGAGGTCCCAAGTCAAGTAACCAGGTAGCACGTCTCCAGGGTCTCCTGAAGGATGAGCCGAAGAAACTCTACTTGAGACAGGCCGGAATGAACGATATCCCAGCGCTGGCAGTTGTGAACGATCCAAGCGTGGACACGTTGGCAAGGGAAGCTGGAGTGCCCATCGTACCGGCTGTTGACCCACAGGAAGTGGAGAAGAATTGTGGGTTCATGCCAGGGCCGTATGACGAAAAGAGCTGGACCATGGAGAAAAATAAGATTCCAATTAAAGACATGGAGCACGCAAAGTTTTCTGAACTGAAGAAATATGATTTCAAGTAAGTTGGAGAGAGCACATTCTTTTTGTTAGAAAATTTCCTTCCATATTGAAGTGGTATTATAACTAACATGTATGTCAGAATTTATCGTTGGTATGTTACAATGAGAATCATAAAAATTGTTTGTCCATCAGGGCCCAAATCTTAGTAAGCTTTTCACAAACAATCAAGAAGTTTTTGCGTCATACATGAGCTTCAAAATGTGTCTGCATTATTTGCATCTCCAGGCCAGGGGCCGATTTCACAAAGAGTTAAGATCAATCTTAATTGCTAAGTGTGACGTCACAATATAAATTACTATGGTGACATTAGCAACTCGTCTTACGATGATTCTTAGTGCTTTGTGAAATCAAGCTTAGGAATTTCATCGTCAAAAGAGCAAGGCCATTCTTATTTTGCAAAAGGCACTTCCAGTGGCAAATCTTTATGCCTATGGGAAACTTGTTACGGGTCACCATGGCCAAGACCAGGGCAACGGAGGCCATTGCCTCTGTGCCCTGTGTGTAGTTCCAAGGCTGATCTCTCTTGAGCACCACTAGCAAGTCAGCATGCTTTTTGCTGATGAAGTAGTCAGTACGCTTTTTGCTGATGAAATAGTCAGCATACTTTTTGCTGATGAATTGATTTGTTATCGTGTTCCTTCTATCACCCTTTCTCTGCAGGTTGTACCATAAAGAACGTGGGGCACTCTACAGGCGCTATATTCAGCCCCTGAACAAAGAGGATAAAAACAACCACCTGTTCCGTACCATGCCAGTCACAAGCACTGCCCCAGCAGCCTCGGCATCCAAGCAGAAGCTATGCCCTGGGAATGAGTGTTTCCGTCAACCGTCTCCAAGCATCAAAGCCAAGCCCTTACAGACGGAGTTTTACTACCCAAACAGGGAGCAGTTCTGGAAGACTGCCTGCCAGAGGGACGTCACCAATCGGAGGCTTGTCATGCAGAATGAGTCGGCATAGCTGAGGGTTTGTTCTTGTGGAAACTTCAATATTTATTCGTTTTATAAGATTCTTGTAAGACTATCCAATTAAGGACTTGATTCAGTTTGATCCAATGGACACACTGTGGATTTTCTGCCTTACTTGTTTAAGCAAGTTAAAGAGGAGTTCTGTCAAATACTACGCTGTGCATTTGTTGTCAAACAGGGACCTTACTCATTTTTAAGCTCCACAAAATCCATGCATTCAGTGTGATGCATAGTGTAGTGAAATGAAAATTACCGCTTTGCCTAATGCATTCTTCCATGTATCCATATTGCCTTATCTGTCAGAAAGAGTACGCTCTGAGGAGCAATATCTACCAAAGATAGTTCTGGTACGCAATACACACAGTATAGATTGGACACACTGTGCATTTTCTGCCTTACTCATTTAAGCAAGTTGAAAACGATTTCTGTCAAACACGTTGTTGTGAATTTGTTGTCAAACAGGGACCTAGCTTTTCAACAATTTTATGCTCCACAATTACCCCAGGAACCTTACACTGTTTTCAGCATTACTTTTAACCCTTGCAAGTTTAGCAGTTTTTTTTATTTTCAAAGTACTATTTAAACAAAGCATTTTCTGTTTGGTTTTTTAAGGTATCTTATCCGTCCATGAACAATCTTTGACTTTTGACATGTCTGATGTCTATCTTCCTGTACTAGTTAACCAGCAGCAGCTGTTAATGTTTGTGGCTGTATTTTACAGTGATTTCCAATTAAATTGATGTACATAGCACCGCGCTTACAGGGTAACAATTCACCCAGGTTTTTGTAAATATACATGTACAGTAGCTTAATAATGTATTGTGGATACACTCTCCTATCATTTGTTGTGAATATTTATGTACTTTGAATTTATCTACATGTTTTTATTATGTGCATAATTCCTACCCTATGTTCATTTGATTGATAAATGATAAGGTATTTCTAAGGGCATTTTTGGTTTGTTGTTGGCAGGCATACTCTTGAGGAATTGATATGGGTTTAGGAATACCAGTCACAAATGAACAGGGCACTTTAATAGTTAACGGTTCAACTTTTGTTTTTTATGGTCAAGTTTACAAAGAAACTTCACCCAAGTGTGGGTAAAGCTCAAGGCAAGGACAGCAGGGGAAACAAAAACAAGAACAAAACATTGTATTTCAAATATCTTTTTTTTAGTTAAAATATCTTCAAGTACAGTTTTGATTAAACATTTTAAATACCATATTGAAAAGAAGCATATCAATGTCATTCGAATGGTTGGTTGTTATTTCAAGAACCGCGTTTTAACAGTTACATATTTGTACATTGCATTTTGACCAGTTAAGCTTTTTTCTTCTTCATCTTTGCCAGTTAACAAGGGCCTAATTTCATGGCTCTGCTTACCGTAAGCAAAGAATCAGTGCTCACGGAAGCAGGGAATTCCGCGCTTACATCAAGAATATTTCACAGGTTAGCAGGGAATTTTTTCTTGTGCGCTTGCGTACTCTAACTAGGCATTCTTCACTTACACAGCTAGCGCAGAAATTAGGCGCTTGCCCTGTAAGCAAAGAATGGTGATTGCAAGCGTAGAATTCGGCAGTAAGCAGAGCCATGAAATTTGGTCCAGTATGTCAGAAGGATTGGTACCAGACCAATCTAATATACAAAGCATGTTAGATTAAGACTATCAAATCAAATCAAACCTAATCACCTGATCAAACTTCATGTGCTTAAGCTGCTCTATGAAATTGGGCTCAGGTCCCTATGTGCTAGAGAGAAGGGAACAGTCAATGAAAACTTCACTTAAAACAAATGTGTTTGACAAGTATTTTAAATTGATCAGTAGTTTTAGCCAGTTTCACATGGACTTTTCCGATGAAAGTGCCCTTTGCTAAATGAAAATGGCCTTTGCCTCTCAATTGATTTCAAGGCATGTCTTAGGTTTCTAACTGGCTGATACTGCTGGACTAAAATCCTAAAATCCTAAAATCCTTATCAGAAGCCAATGATACATGGGTAATTCTACTATGTTCTAAGTAAGTAGGGGACAATAACTCTAAATATTGTGTAAAATGTCTAAAGAAATATTGTTGATATTCACATAACTTACAGGAAAATTACAATTTACATATTTCTTGGATTATATCAGAACATACCATCTGTAATTATTGCAGAGTTGATTTTGCTTTTGGTCAAGTTCCTTTCAAAATTTAAGCACTGTGATGCAAACAACGTATGTATGAATGTATGTATGGTCAACTGTCCCCACAATAAGTCACAATGAAATAACAACCATTTACTGAAAATCATTACTACTTTGACAAATGTTATAGATGCCAAGGTTAATTGTGAACTAATGGCACCAGCCGCTTCAATTGATAGTATACAATCAAACTTTTAATCTTGGTCACAGTTTTTTTTAAACACAAGGAGTAAGTCCAGCCGTTTTTGTCAAATTTAGGCCAAAAATTGAAAAAACCTCAAGGGGTAAGTCCAGCATTTTAATCAAATCTGGAGCTGGAATGAAGACGGTCAGTCAACCAGTGGGATGAGCTGATGGGTGCTGGGAGGGAGATGGACTAGTAGTCATCATGCTGGGGTGTGTCTGGCTGGAGATGGGCATGATCAAGCTGGGTAGAGTATTGGGGCCATTGGCAAACGTTAATTGGTTTATTTTAACCACCATTTATTAAACTTTAAATACACTGAAAAACTGCACCCATAAATTTATTTTATTTATTTATTGCTGTTCCTCAATTCCACCCTACAGTTAAATAAGCCTACACAAAACCTATACCCACATAACAAGACTTGTTGTCTTCCAATGTGCATCATACATGTATTCTTTCAATTCATTTGGAACTGTTCCTTTAAATAAATTCCACCCTGCAGTAAAATCCAACTTTTCTTCTACCCAGCATCCCCTCCCCAACCAGGCACAGTCCTTTACTCATTCCATTCATGCCCATCCCCAGCTAGCCATTCCCTGGCAGGATGATTTATACTGCCAGTCCATCTCCCCTACCCATGTCCAACCAGCCACACCCTATAGCAAAATTCCTCCATCTCCGCTACCCTCAAATCAAACTACCAGCCACACACCAGAAAATTACTACCAGTCCGACTATCTCGTGTCTGTTCATTGGGGCCATTCAGAATAGTCAATGTACAAAAAAACCAACCAACAAAAAAACACGAAATTGTTTTGACCCACCCACTGACCCCAAATCTCGAGTTTTAAATATTGAATGGCTTCATAAAATAATCTATACACTGACAAACAAAATAATGCCTCAAATGAAGCAGATATTTTAGATCAAAGGTCTCCAACATCAGTAGTTTTCAATGGCGTTTCCTGGCTGAAACAAATAACTTTGTAGTTTTATCATGAATGAAATTGATGATCTTGGCAAGCTGGGTATTTTGTTGCTTGTTTTTAATTTGTTAATATAATATTGTATTTAAATAAAAACTGAATTTCGATTTTCAGTTATTTCTTTTGACCCAACCACCCACAATTTCGGGGGAAAAATCGAACTTTTTTAACATTGACTATTCTGAATGCCATTCTTCTGCGAGATCTTGTGGGAGCCAGTTGCTTATTTGATTAATAATCAAATACCCACCAAGTAAATCAATTAATAAAACTCATTAACTTAGCGCGGGAGATTTATCTTGTACACCAACAGAGGGCGGAAGTCATTTTTAAACAGCTAGTCAGATACCCTAAACCCAATTTAACGCTGAACTACGGGATGAAGTCCAGCTTGACAAATCAGTCACGTGCGTAGCATGCCCGCGAAGATCACGCCACACTCGATTTTCTGGAAGCATGGCCGGGAGACAACGCATTTGCTTCTTCGAGAGATTTTTGCCCGCAATGTGGTTCCATCTTACCGTTTCCTGAGAAAGGAACGGTAGTTATGAAATGCAAGACATGACTATATAAAGTGGATGCAAAAAGTAAGTTTGAAATATATATCTTGTGGAAACCGAGACTTATAAAGTGTGTGTGTGTTTAAATAAAATGTAGCCTCGACTTGTCGTGCGTTAGGTGTGGTCGGGACGTCCGGGCGGGGGGAGGCACTGAGTCAGGATAGCTGATCACACCAAAGTTGATTATTAATTATATTAATTGCAAAGTCAACTCAATGACTTTGACTCTGATTTATGTAAATGACGTTGAGCCTCAGCCTGCTAGTGCTATGTAAATGACATTGAGTCTCAGCCTGCTATGTTCTGTGACTGACTTGACTATAAGTATAATGTCAAGAAAGGATGTGCACTGTTTTTCTTTGTCAGAAAAAAACCCATCAGATTAGCAGTTTTTTGAATGAATGAAAACTCACCGTCTTTCTTTCTTATCATTATTTGTTATAGCTGCATTACATTGTGTGGTCTATATCATTCCTACTGTACCAATTGCGTCTCAACTCTTGACTAGCAAGGTCTTCATGAGGCCGGTCATCAGCCATAAAGACCTTGTTTGGACCACTGCTGGTGAGTAAAACATGGATTATTAAATATCATATAGGAAATGTCGAATCTTTTAGGTTTAAATGCTGAACAGCTGATGTTGACAGAAATTTAAGGTCTCGCATTTTATTTCCTGCCTATTCAGAAAAGGTGTTTTTAAATCATTTTATTCTGGGGTTTTTTTTTCTTCTTTTTTCCCGCCTGCCTACCAGTCCCGCACTGTATACCTTGGAAGCATGTTAAACAAAGAAAATTAGACAAGTTCTAAACATTTAGGTAGAAAAACGTTGTTTCCTTTAAAAAGAAAAGGGAAAAATTTCCGTATCATCCCACCACTTTCTATAAGGGATTTATTTGATTTTTTAATGGATGTTGGACTTCCCCGTTTTTAATTTCTTCGGTAGGAATTGGTAACTGAAACGCTAAATTTTGACCTGTATTAAGTTTTAAAATGAAAATTCAAGCGCACATTTCAGCGCGCCGACGGAAATCTTGCGCAAAGTCGCGCACTCGTGCGTAAAGTGACCAAAATGGAGTGTAGCGAGCGGCGCTGTCAAGACCACCACATTTATTTTAACAAACGGATCTAATCTTGTTGAACTCTGGCCAAATTTTTGCAACTGTTTGAAATGGGAAAAGTGCAATTTTCTTTTTAGATTAAAAGTGATATCATTTAATTAGTTTTGAAGAAAATACCCCCCCCCCAAAAAAATAAATAAAATAAATTAATTAATTAATTAAATAATTAATTGATTAATAATAATAATAATAATAATACAAATAAAATTGTTTCAATTTTTTTCTTCTTCAGATCAGAGGTTTGATATTTTATATTTAACTCTGTATGGAAAATGCCATAAATCAGTGAAAAGGGCTCACCACCCATCGGGTAACCCTGGCAAATTTTAAAGTTGTTTTAATGGGAAAAGGTGATATGGTTGTATGATTAATTTTGAAGAAAATACCCAGGTCAAAACATTTAGTTTTCATTTAGTTTACATTTATTTTTGTTCAGAGGTTTAATGTTTTCTCCCATAGGGGGCAAATTTAATGAATTGTTTTAAATGAAAAATGCATATCTTTTTAAAAATTTTGTTTAAAGGTAATTGATCATTTGGTTTTCTTTTGAACAAAATAACCCCCAAAACAGTTAGTTTTGTTTGTTTTTTTTGTTCCATAGGTTTAATATTTTATATTTAACTCATGCAAAAAAATGCAAAAGAAAATCGTTGAAATGGGGTTCACCACTCCTAGGGGAACCCCTGGCCAATTTTTAAATTGTTTTAAATAGAAAAATTCACTTTTGTCACTTTTGTATAATTTATCGTTTGGTTAATTTTGAAGAAATAACCCCAAAAACTTTTTGTTTTCATTTATTTATTTTATTTGAGAGATTTTAAATTGTTATATTTAACTCTGAGAAAAGAGAAAAAAACTGTGACAAAGGGTTTGCCACCCATAGGGAAACCTCTGGCCAATTTTTTAAAATGTTTGAAATTGAAATGTTCTTTTTTTAATTAAAAGTTTATTTCATTAAGGTTAATTTTGAAATAATATGGGTTCCAATTGCCAAACTTATAAAATCACTTTATGAAGCACTGCATCTGTTGATAGTAGTATAAACTATTTTGAGAAAGGATTCCCTTCAAAATAATATGTTTTGGATCATTCTTACCTAAAATTGAATCTGAGAAACGATTCATGCATGAATCATTTCTTAGGGTTGGTCTCCATTCGTGTATGCTGCAGCCAGAGATGCGGTTGGTACCCAGTGTTACCTCCCTAAACATGGATGGATTTGACACTGGTGTGAAAATACTGTAACAGTTTCTTGCTGTTTTCTCAGCAAGTAGACCCTGTATTCTGCTGAATTTTTAAATTGTTTTAAATAGGAATATTCACAACTTTTGTATTGAATTAAAAGGTGATTTATCGTTTGGTTAATTTTGAAGAAATAACCCCAAAAACATTTTGTTTTCATTTATTTATTTTATTTGAGAGATTTTTAAATTGTTATATTTAACTCTGAAAAAAAAGAGCAAAAACTGTGCCAAAGGGTTCGCCACCCGTAGGGAAACCTCTGGCCAATTTTTAAAAATGTTTTAAATAGAAATGTTTTTTTTAATTGAAAGTTTATTTCATTAAGGTTAATTTTGAAATAATTTGGGTTCCAATTGCCAAACTTATACAATTCCTTTTAGAAGCACTGCAGCTGTTGATAGTATAAACTATTCTGAGAAAGGATTCCCTTCAAAATAATATGGTTTGGATAATTTTCACCCAAAAACATTTGAATCTGAGAAACGATTCATGCATGAATCATTTCTTAGGGTTGGTGTCCATTCGTGTATGCTGCTACCGGAGATGCGGTTGGTACCCAATGTCACCTCGCTAAACATGGATGGATTTGAAACTCGTGTGAAAATACTGTAACAGTTTCTTGCTGTTTTTCTCAGCAAGTAGACCCTGTTTTCTGCTGAAACTTTCACATGTGACTTTTGTTGTATCTGAGTGATGGATTTTAGTGCTATATAAGAAGGCACTGTTGTTATTATTATTTTGTGGAGCAATGTGGTCGAACAGTCGTCTGCTCTGTCATGAACAGGGCGTAGCTTCTGTTAAGCAGAAAATGGTGCTTAACTAATCTAAAGCAAAATCTAAGGCCATATGATAACTCGACACCCAAGCTGGTGGACTTTGATTACTGCTGTTTGCCTGATTTGGTGTAAAGCATGATCAGGTTACTAGTGCAGTCCTCAGTCCAGCAGAATCAAACACTTCATGCTGTTGGATTTTGAAAGGTTGTGATGGTTAGGGCTACAGGAAAATTTTGTATGTAGTAAGTAATGTTTAGATTCTTGTTGTTTGATTACAGGCATCAAGAGATTGAGTACTCCTAGGAAGGACAAGCTGAAGGGAATCAACGTCTTCGGATCAGTCTCACTGAGAAGAATTCAAGGCAAGAGCTCACTGGATCAAGGAGGTGACATCATCACCACCACCACCAACGACAACGACAACCAGCTGATGCCAGTAGAAAGTCGCCTTATTGATGAGGAAACCTGACATTCGTCCGTCTGCAGTAATTACAGTATGGGTACTAAGATCAGAATCCTTTATTAACAGTACCATCGAATCGTCTCAAGAAGATGAGGCTGGCATCAAAATTTCACAGGTTAGTTTTATGGTAAATCTACAACTATATAGGATTGAAACAAACAGTGGGTTCCAATTGCCAAACTTACAATCCCTTTTAGAAGCACTGCAGCTGTTGATAGTATAAACTATTCTGAGAAAGGATTCCCTTCAAAATAATATGGTTTGGATAATTTTCACCCAAAAACATTTGAATCTGAGAAACGATTCATGCATGAATCATTTCTTAGGATTGGTGTCCATTCGTGTGTGCTGCAGCCAGAGATGCAGTTGGTACCCAATGTCACCTCGCTAAACATGGATGGATTTGAAACTTGTATGAAAATACTGTAACAGTTCTTGCTGTTTTTCTCAGCAAGTAGACCCTGTATTCTGCTGAAACTTTCACATGTGACTTTTGTTGTATCTGAGTGATGGATTTTAGCGCTATAGAAGAAGCCACTGTTGTTATTATTATTTTGTGGAGCAATGTGGTCAAGCAGTCGTCTGCTCTGTCATGAACAGGGCGTAGCTTCTGTTAAGCAGAAAATGGTGCTTAACTAATCTAAAGCAAAATCTAAGGCCATATGATAACTCGACACCCAAGCTGGTGGACTTTGATTACTGCTGTTTGCCTGATTTGGTGTAAAGCATGATCAGGTTACTAGTGCAGTCCTCAGTGCAGCAGAATCAAACACTTCATGCTGTTGGATTTTGAAAGGTTGGGATGGTTAGGGCTACAGGAAAATTTTGTATGTAGTAGGTAATGTTTAGATTTTTGTTGTTTGATTACAGGCATCAAGAGATTGAGTACTCCTAAGAAAGACAAGCTGAAGGGAATCAACGTCTTCGGATCAGTCTCCCTGAGAAGAACTCAAGGCAAGAGCGCACTGGATCAAGGAGGTGACATCATCACCACCACCAACGACAACGACAATCAGCTGATGCCAGTAGAGAGTCGCCTTATTGATGAGGAAACCTGACATTCGTCCGTCTGCAGTAATTACAGTATGGGTACTAAGATCAGAATCCTTTATTAACAGTACCATCGAATCGTCTCAAGAAGATGAGGCTGGCATCAAAATTTCACAGGTTAGTTTTATGGTAAATTTACAACTATATAGGATTGAAACAAACAGTGGGTTCCAATTGCCAAACTTACAATCCCTTTTAGAAGCACTGCAGCTGTTGATAGTATAAACTATTCTGAGAAAGGATTCCCTTCAAAATAATATGGTTTGGATAATTTTCACCCAAAAACATTTGAATCTGAGAAACGATTCATGCATGAATCATTTCTTAGGGTTGGTGTCCATTCGTGTATGCTGCGGCCAGAATTTTTTAAAAATGTAATATTTAACTCTGAGAAAAGAGCAAAAACTGTGCCAAAGGGTTCGCCACCCATAGGGAAACCTCTGGCCAATTTTTTAAAATGTTTGAAATAGAAATGTTCTTTTTTTAATTGAAAGTTTATTTCATTAAGGTTAATTTTGAAATAATATGGGTTCCAATTGCCAAACTTATACAATCCCTTTAAGAAGCACTGCAGCTGTTGATAGTATAAACTGTTTTGAGAAAGGATTCCCTTCAAAATAATATGGTTTGGAAAATTTTCACCCAAAAACATTTGAATCTGAGAAACGATTCATGCATGAATCATTTCTTAGGATTGGTGTCCATTCGTGTGTGCTGCAGCCAGAGATGCAGTTGGTACCCAATGTCACCTCGCTAAACATGGATGGATTTGAAACTTGTATGAAAATACTGTAACAGTTTCTTGCTGTTTTTCTCAGCAACTAGACCCTGTATTCTGCTGAAACTTTCACATGTGACTTTTGTTGTATCTGAGTGATGGATTTTAGCGCTATAGAAGAAGCCACTGTTGTTATTATTATTTTGTGGAGCAATGTGGTCAAGCAGTCGTCTGCTCTGTCATGAACAGGGCGTAGCTTCTGTTAAGCAGAAAATGGTGCTTAACTAATCTAAAGCAAAATCTAAGGCCATATGATAACTCGACACCCAAGCTGGTGGACTTTGATTACTGCTGTTTGCCTGATTTGGTGTAAAGCATGATCAGGTTACTAGTGCAGTCCTCAGTCCAGCAGAATCAAACACTTCATGCTGTTGGATTTTGAAAGGTTGGGATGGTTAGGGCTACAGGAAAATTTTGTATGTAGTAGGTAATGTTTAGATTTTTGTTGTTTGATTACAGGCATGAAGAGATTGAGTACTCCTAAGAAAGACAAGCTGAAGGGAATCAACATCTTCGGATCAGTCTCCCTGAGAAGAACTCAAGGCAAGAGCTCACTGGATCAAGGAGGTGACATCATCACCACCACCACCAACGACAACGACAACCAGCTGATGCCAGTAGAAAGTCGCCTTATTGATGAGGAAACCTGACATTCGTCCGTCTGCAGTAATTACAGTATGGGTACTAAGATCAGAATCCTTTATTAACAGTACCATCGAATCGTCTCAAGAAGATGAGGCTGGCATCAAAATTTCACAGGTTAGTTTTATGGTAAATCTACAACTATAAAGGATTGAAACAAACAGTGGGTTCCAATTGCCAAACTTACAATCCCTTTCAGAAGCACTGCAGCTGTTGATAGTATAAACTATTCTGAGAAAGGATTCCCTTCAAAATAATATGGTTTGGATAATTTTCACCCAAAAACATTTGAATCTGAGAAACGATTCATGCATGAATCATTTCTTAGGGTTGGTGACCATTCGTGTATGCTGCAGCCAGAATTTGTAAAATTGTATTATTTAACTCTGAGAAAAGAGCAAAAACGGTGCCAAAGGGTTCGCCACCCGTAGGGAAACCTCTGGCCAATTTTTTAAAATGTTTGAAATAGAAATGTTCTTTTTTTAATTGAAAGTTTATTTCAATATGGTTTTAATTTTGAAATAATATGGGTTCCAATTGCCAAACTTATACAATCCCTTTAAGAAGCACTGCAGCTGTTAATAGTATAAACTATTTTGAGAAAGGATTCCCTTCAAAATAATATGGTTTGGATAATTTTCACCCAAAAACATTTGAATCTGAGAAACGATTCATGCATGAATCATTTCTTAGGGTTGGTGACCATTCGTGTATGCTGCAGCCAGAATTTGTAAAATTGTATTATTTAACTCTGAGAAAAGAGCAAAAACTGTGCCAAAGGGTTCGCCACCCATAGGGAAACCTCTGGCCAATTTTTTAAAATGTTTGAAATAGAAATGTTCTTTTTTTAATTGAAAGTTTATTTCAATAAGGTTTTAATTTTGAAATAATATGGGTTCCAATTGCCAAACTTATACAATCCCTTTAAGAAGCACTGCAGCTGTTGATAGTATAAACTATTTTGAGAAAGGATTCCCTTCAAAATAATATGGTTTGGATAATTTTCACCCAAAAACATTTGAATCTGAGAAACGATTCATGCATGAATCATTTCTTAGGGTTGGTCTCCATTCGTGTATGCTGCAGCCAGAGATGAAGTTGGTACCCAATGTCACCTCGCTAAACATGGATGGATTTGAAACTCGTGTGAAAATACTGTAACAGTTTCTTGCTGTTTTTCTCAGCAAGTAGACCCTGTTTTCTGCTGAAACTTTCACATGTGACTTTTGTTGTATCTGAGTGATGGATTTTAGCGCTATATAAGAAGCCACTGTTGTTATTATTATTTTGTGGAGCAATGTGGTCGAGCAGTCGTCTGCTCTGTCATGAACAGGGCGTAGCTTCTGTTAAGCAGAAAATGGTGCTTAACTAATCTAAAGCAAAATCTAAGGCCATATGATAACTTGACACCCAAGCTGGTGGACTTTGATTACTGCTGTTTGCCTGATTTGGTGTAAAGCATGATCAGGTTACTAGTGCAGTCCTCAGTCCAGCAGAATCAAACACTTCATGCTGTTGGATTTTGAAAGGTTGGGATGGTTAGGGCTACGGGAAAATTTTGAATGTAGTAAGTAATGTTTAGATTCTTGTTGTTTGATTATAGGCATCAAGAGATTGAGTACTCCTAAGAAGGACAAGCTGAAGGGAATCAACGTCTTCGGATCAGTCTCACTGAGAAGAACTCAAGGCAAGAGCTCACTGGATCAAGGAGGTCACATCACCACCACCACCAACGACAACGACAACCAGCTGATGCCAGTAGAGAGTCACCTTATTGATGAGGAAACCTGACATTCGTCCGTCTGCAGTAATTACAGTATGGGTACTAAGATCAGAATCCTTTATTAACAGTGCCATCAGGATCGTCACAAGAAGCAAAATGAGGCTGGCATCAAAATTTCACAGGTTAGTTTTATGGTAAATCTACAACTATATAGGATTGAAACAAACAGTGGGTTCCAATTGCCAAACTTGCAATCCCTTTTAGAAGCACTGCAGCTGTTGATAGTATAAACTATTCTGAGAAAGGATTCCCTTCAAAATAATATGGTTTGGATAATTTTCACCCAAAAACATTTGAATCTGAGAAACGATTCATGCATGAATCATTTCTTAGGGTTGGTGACCATTCGTGTATGCTGCAGCCAGAATTTGTAAAATTGTATTATTTAACTCTGAGAAAAGAGCAAAAACTGTGCCAAAGGGTTCGCCACCCGTAGGGAAACCTCTGGCCAATTTTTTAAAATGTTTGAAATAGAAATGTTCTTTTTTTAATTAAAAGTTTATTTCAATAAGGTTTTAATTTTGAAACATTATGGGTTCCAATTGCCAAACTTATACAATCCCTTTAAGAAGCACTGCAGCTGTTGATAGTATAAACTATTTTGAGAAAGGATTCCCTTCAAAATAATATGGTTTGGATAATTTTCACCCAAAAACATTTGAATCTGAGAAACGATTCATGCATGAATCATTTCTTAGGGTTGGTGTCCATTCGTGTATGCTGCAGCCAGAGATGCAGTTGGTACCCAATGTCACCTCGCTAAACATGGATGGATTTGAAACTCGTGTGAAAATACTGTAACAGTTTCTTGCTGTTTTTCTCAGCAAGTAGACCCTGTTTTCTGCTGAAACTTTCACATGTGACTTTTGTTGTATCTGAGTGATGGATTTTAGCGCTATATAAGAAGCCACTGTTGTTATTATTATTTTGTGGAGCAATGTGGTCGAGCAGTCGTCTGCTCTGTCATGAACAGGGCGTAGCTTCTGTTAAGCAGAAAATGGTGCTTAACTAATCTAAAGCAAAATCTAAGGCCATATGATAACTCGACACCCAAGCTGGTGGACTTTGATTAGTGCTGTTTGCCTGATTTGGTGTAAAGCATGATCAGGTTACTAGTGCAGTCCTCAGTCCAGCAGAATCAAACACTTCATGCTGTTGGATTTTAAAAGGTTGGGATGGTTAGGGCTATGGGAAAATTTTGTATGTAGTAGGTAATGTTTAGATTTTTGTTGTTTGATTACAGGCATGAAGAGATTGAGTACTCCTAAGAAGGACAAGCTGAAGGGAATCAACGTCTTCGGATCAGTCTCACTGAGAAGAATTCAAGGCAAGAGCTCACTGGATCAAGGAGGTGACATCATCACCACCACCACCAACGACAACGACAACCAGCTGATGCCAGTAGAAAGTCGCCTTATTGATGAGGAAACCTAACATTCGTCCATCTGCAGTAATTACAGTATGGGTACTAAGATCAGAATCCTTTATTAACAGTACCATCGAATCGTCTCAAGAAGATGAGGCTGGCATCAAAATTTCACAGGTTAGTTTTATGGTAAATCTACAACTATATAGGATTGAAACAAACAGTGGGTTCCAATTGCCAAACTTACAATCCCTTTTAGAAGCACTGCAGCTGTTGATAGTATAAACTATTCTGAGAAAGGATTCCCTTCAAAATAATATGGTTTGGATAATTTTCACCCAAAAACATTTGAATCTGAGAAACGATTCATGCATGAATCATTTCTTAGGGTTGGTGTTCATTCGTGTATGCTGCGGCCAGAATTTTTTAAAATTGTAATATTTAACTCTGAGAAAAGAGCAAAAACTGTGCCAAAGGGTTCGCCACCCATAGGGAAACCTCTGGCCATTTTTTCAAAATGTTTGAAATAGAAATGTTCTTTTTTTAATTGAAAGTTTATTTCATTAAGGTTAATTTTGAAAGGGTTCCAATTGCCAAACTTATACAATCCCTTTAAGAAGCACTGCAGCTGTTGATAGTATAAACTATTTTGAAAAAGGATTCCCTTCAAAATAATATGGTTTGGAAAATTTTCACCCAAAAACATTTGAATCTGAGAAACGATTCATGCATGAATCATTTTTAGGATTGGTGTCCATTCGTGTGTGCTGCAGCCAGAGATGCAGTTGGTACCCAATGTCACCTCGCTAAACATGGATGGATTTGAAACTTGTATGAAAATACTGTAACAGTTTCTTGCTGTTTTTCTCAGCAAGTAGACCCTGTATTCTGCTGAAACTTTCACATGTGACTTTTGTTGTATCTGAGTGATGGATTTTAGCGCTATAGAAGAAGCCACTGTTGTTATTATTATTTTGTGGAGCAATGTGGTCGAGCAGTCGTCTGCTCTGTCATGAACAGGGCGTAGCTTCTGTTAAGCAGAAAATGGTGCTTAACTAATCTAAAGCAAAATCTAAGGCCATATGATAACTTGACACCCAAGCTGGTGGACTTTGATTACTGCTGTTTGCCTGATTTGGTGTAAAGCATGATCAGGTTACTAGTGCAGTCCTCAGTCCAGCAGAATCAAACACTTCATGCTGTTGGATTTTGAAAGGTTGGGATGGTTAGGGCTACGGGAAAATTTTGAATGTAGTAAGTAATGTTTAGATTCTTGTTGTTTGATTACAGGCATCAAGAGATTGAGTACTCCTAAGAAGGACAAGCTGAAGGGAATCAACGTCTTCGGATCAGTCTCCCTGAGAAGAACTCAAGGCAAGAGCTCACTGGATCAAGGAGGTCACATCACCACCACCACCAACAACAACGACAACCAGCTGATGCCAGTAGAGAGCCGCCTTATTGATGAGGAAACCTGACATTCGTCCGTCTGCAGTAATTACAGTATGGGTACTAAGATCAGAATCCTTTATTAACAGTACCATCGAATCGTCTCAAGAAGATGAGGCTGGCATCAAAATTTCACAGGTTAGTTTTATGGTAAATCTACAACTATATAGGATTGAAACAAACAGTGGGTTCCAATTGCCAAACTTGCAATCCCTTTTAGAAGCACTGCAGCTGTTGATAGTATAAACTATTCTGAGAAAGGATTCCCTTCAAAATAATATGGTTTGGATAATTTTCACCCAAAAACATTTGAATCTGAGAAACGATTCATGCATGAATCATTTCTTAGGGTTGGTGACCATTCGTGTATGCTGCAGCCAGAATTTGTAAAATTGTATTATTTAACTCAGAGAAAAGAGCAAAAACTGTGCCAAAGGGTTCGCCACCCGTAGGGAAACCTCTGGCCAATTTTTTAAAATGTTTGAAATAGAAATGTTCTTTTTTTAATTGAAAGTTTATTTCAATAAGGTTTTAATTTTGAAACAATATGGGTTCCAATTGCCAAACTTATACAATCCCTTTAAGAAGCACTGCAGCTGTTGATAGTATAAACTATTTTGAGAAAGGATTCCCTTCAAAATAATATGGTTTGGATAATTTTCACCCAAAAACATTTGAATCTGAGAAACGATTCATGCATGAATCATTTCTTAGGGTTGGTGTCCATTCGTGTATGCTGCAGCCAGAGATGCAGTTGGTACCCAATGTCACCTCGCTAAACATGGATGGATTTGAAACTCGTGTGAAAATACTGTAACAGTTTCTTGCTGTTTTTCTCAGCAAGTAGACCCTGTTTTCTGCTGAAACTTTCACATGTGACTTTTGTTGTATCTGAGTGATGGATTTTAGGCCTATATAAGAAGCCACTGTTGTTATTATTATTTTGTGGAGCAATGTGGTCGAGCAGTCGTCTGCTCTGTCATGAACAGGGCGTAGCTTCTGTTAAGCAGAAAATGGTGCTTAACTAATCTAAAGCAAAATCTAAGGCCATATGATAACTCGACACCCAAGCTGGTGGACTTTGATTAGTGCTGTTTGCCTGATTTGGTGTAAAGCATGATCAGGTTACTAGTGCAGTCCTCAGTCCAGCAGAATCAAACACTTCATGCTGTTGGATTTTGAAAGGTTGGGATGGTTAGGGCTACGGGAAAATTTTGAATGTAGTAAGTAATGTTTAGATTCTTGTTGTTTGATTATAGGCATCAAGAGATTGAGTACTCCTAAGAAGGACAAGCTGAAGGGAATCAACGTCTTCGGATCAGTCTCACTGAGAAGAACTCAAGGCAAGAGCTCACTGGATCAAGGAGGTCACATCACCACCACCACCAACGACAACGACAACCAGCTGATGCCAGTAGAGAGTCACCTTATTGATGAGGAAACCTGACATTCGTCCGTCTGCAGTAATTACAGTATGGGTACTAAGATCAGAATCCTTTATTAACAGTGCCATCAGGATCGTCACAAGAAGCAAAATGAGGCTGGCATCAAAATTTCACAGGTTAGTTTTATGGTAAATCTACAACTATATAGGATTGAAACAAACAGTGGGTTCCAATTGCCAAACTTGCAATCCCTTTTAGAAGCACTGCAGCTGTTGATAGTATAAACTATTCTGAGAAAGGATTCCCTTCAAAATAATATGGTTTGGATAATTTTCACCCAAAAACATTTGAATCTGAGAAACGATTCATGCATGAATCATTTCTTAGGGTTGGTGACCATTCGTGTATGCTGCAGCCAGAATTTGTAAAATTGTATTATTTAACTCTGAGAAAGAGCAAAAACTGTGCCAAAGGGTTCGCCACCCGTAGAAACCTCTGGCCAATTTTTTAAAATGTTTGAAATAGAAATGTTCTTTTTTTAATTAAAAGTTTATTTCAATAAGGTTTTAATTTTGAAACATTATGGGTTCCAATTGCCAAACTTATACAATCCCTTTAAGAAGCACTGCAGCTGTTGATAGTATAAACTATTTTGAGAAAGGATTCCCTTCAAAATAATATGGTTTGGATAATTTTCACCCAAAAACATTTGAATCTGAGAAACGATTCATGCATGAATCATTTCTTAGGGTTGGTGTCCATTCGTGTATGCTGCAGCCAGAGATGCAGTTGGTACCCAATGTCACCTCGCTAAACATGGATGGATTTGAAACTCGTGTGAAAATACTGTAACAGTTTCTTGCTGTTTTTCTCAGCAAGTAGACCCTGTTTTCTGAAACTTTCACATGTGACTTTTGTTGTATCTGAGTGATGGATTTTAGCGCTATATAAGAAGCCACTGTTGTTATTATTATTTTGTGGAGCAATGTGGTCGAGCAGTCGTCTGCTCTGTCATGAACAGGGCGTAGCTTCTGTTAAGCAGAAAATGGTGCTTAACTAATCTAAAGCAAAATCTAAGGCCATATGATAACTCGACACCCAAGCTGGTGGACTTTGATTAGTGCTGTTTGCCTGATTTGGTGTAAAGCATGATCAGGTTACTAGTGCAGTCCTCAGTCCAGCAGAATCAAACACTTCATGCTGTTGGATTTTAAAAGGTTGGGATGGTTAGGGCTATGGGAAAATTTTGTATGTAGTAGGTAATGTTTAGATTTTTGTTGTTTGATTACAGGCATGAAGAGATTGAGTACTCCTAAGAAGGACAAGCTGAAGGGAATCAACGTCTTCGGATCAGTCTCACTGAGAAGAATTCAAGGCAAGAGCTCACTGGATCAAGGAGGTGACATCATCACCACCACCAACCACAACGACAACCAGCTGATGCCAGTAGAAAGTCGCCTTATTGATGAGGAAACCTAACATTCGTCCATCTGCAGTAATTACAGTATGGGTACTAAGATCAGAATCCTTTATTAACAGTACCATCGAATCGTCTCAAGAAGATGAGGCTGGCATCAAAATTTCACAGGTTAGTTTTATGGTAAATCTACAACTATATAGGATTGAAACAAACAGTGGGTTCCAATTGCCAAACTTACAATCCCTTTTAGAAGCACTGCAGCTGTTGATAGTATAAACTATTCTGAGAAAGGATTCCCTTCAAAATAATATGGTTTGGATAATTTTCACCCAAAAACATTTGAATCTGAGAAACGATTCATGCATGAATCATTTCTTAGGGTTGGTGTTCATTCGTGTATGCTGCGGCCAGAATTTTTTAAAATTGTAATATTTAACTCTGAGAAAAGAGCAAAAACTGTGCCAAAGGGTTCGCCACCCATAGGGAAACCTCTGGCCATTTTTTCAAAATGTTTGAAATAGAAATGTTCTTTTTTTAATTGAAAGTTTATTTCATTAAGGTTAATTTTGAAAGGGTTCCAATTGCCAAACTTATACAATCCCTTTAAGAAGCACTGCAGCTGTTGATAGTATAAACTATTTTGAAAAAGGATTCCCTTCAAAATAATATGGTTTGGAAAATTTTCACCCAAAAACATTTGAATCTGAGAAACGATTCATGCATGAATCATTTTTAGGATTGGTGTCCATTCGTGTGTGCTGCAGCCAGAGATGCAGTTGGTACCCAATGTCACCTCGCTAAACATGGATGGATTTGAAACTTGTATGAAAATACTGTAACAGTTTCTTGCCGTTTTCTCAGCAAGTAGACCCTGTATTCTTCTGAAACTTTCACATGTGACTTTTGTTGTATCTGAGTGATGGATTTTAGCGCTATAGAAGAAGCCACTGTTGTTATTATTATTTTGTGGAGCAATGTGGTCGAGCAGTCGTCTGCTCTGTCATGAACAGGGCGTAGCTTCTGTTAAGCAGAAAATGGTGCTTAACTAATCTAAAGCAAAATCTAAGGCCATATGATAACTTGACACCCAAGCTGGTGGACTTTGATTACTGCTGTTTGCCTGATTTGGTGTAAAGCATGATCAGGTTACTAGTGCAGTCCTCAGTCCAGCAGAATCAAACACTTCATGCTGTTGGATTTTGAAAGGTTGGGATGGTTAGGGCTACGGGAAAATTTTGAATGTAGTAAGTAATGTTTAGATTCTTGTTGTTTGATTACAGGCATCAAGAGATTGAGTACTCCTAAGAAGGACAAGCTGAAGGGAATCAACGTCTTCGGATCAGTCTCCCTGAGAAGAACTCAAGGCAAGAGCTCACTGGATCAAGGAGGTCACATCACCACCACCACCAACGACAACGACAACCAGCTGATGCCAGAGAGTCGCCTTATTGATGAGGAAACCTGACATTCGTCCGTCTGCAGTAATTACAGTATGGGTACTAAGATCAGAATCCTTTATTAACAGTACCATCGAATCGTCTCAAGAAGATGAGGCTGGCATCAAAATTTCACAGGTTAGTTTTATGGTAAATCTACAACTATATAGGATTGAAACAAACAGTGGGTTCCAATTGCCAAACTTGCAATCCCTTTTAGAAGCACTGCAGCTGTTGATAGTATAAACTATTCTGAGAAAGGATTCCCTTCAAAATAATATGGTTTGGATAATTTTCACCCAAAAACATTTGAATCTGAGAAACGATTCATGCATGAATCATTTCTTAGTGTTGGTGACCATTCGTGTATGCTGCAGCCAGAATTTGTAAAATTGTATTATTTAACTCAGAGAAAAGAGCAAAAACTGTGCCAAAGGGTTCGCCACCCGTAGGGAAACCTCTGGCCAATTTTTTAAAATGTTTGAAATAGAAATGTTCTTTTTTTAATTGAAAGTTTATTTCAATAAGGTTTTAATTTTGAAACAATATGGGTTCCAATTGCCAAACTTATACAATCCCTTTAAGAAGCACTGCAGCTGTTGATAGTATAAACTATTTTGAGAAAGGATTCCCTTCAAAATAATATGGTTTGGATAATTTTCACCCAAAAACATTTGAATCTGAGAAACGATTCATGCATGAATCATTTCTTAGGGTTGGTGTCCATTCGTGTATGCTGCAGCCAGAGATGCAGTTGGTACCCAATGTCACCTCGCTAAACATGGATGGATTTGAAACTCGTGTGAAAATACTGTAACAGTTTCTTGCTGTTTTTCTCAGCAAGTAGACCCTGTTTTCTGCAGAAACTTTCACATGTGACTTTTGTTGTATCTGAGTGATGGATTTTAGGCCTATATAAGAAGCCACTGTTGTTATTATTATTTTGTGGAGCAATGTGGTCGAGCAGTCGTCTGCTCTGTCATGAACAGGGCGTAGCTTCTGTTAAGCAGAAAATGGTGCTTAACTAATCTAAAGCAAAATCTAAGGCCATATGATAACTCGACACCCAAGCTGGTGGACTTTGATTAGTGCTGTTTGCCTGATTTGGTGTAAAGCATGATCAGGTTACTGGTGCAGTCCTCAGTCCAGCAGAATCAAACACATCATGCTGTTGGATTTTGAAAGGTTGGGATGGTTAGGGCTATGGGAAAATTTTGTATGTAGTAAGTAATGTTTAGATTTTTGTTGTTTGATTACAGGCATGAAGAGATTGAGTACTCCTAAGAAGGACAAGCTGAAGGGAATCAACGTCTTCGGATCAGTCTCACTGAGAAGAACTCAAGGCAAGAGCTCACTGGATCAAGGAGGTAACATCATCACCACCACCACCAACGACAACGACAATCAGCTGATGCCAGTAGAAAGTCGCCTTATTGATGAGGAAACCCGACATTCGTCCGTCTGCAGTAATTACAGTATGGGTACTAAAATCAGAATCCTTTATTAACAGTACCATCGAATCGTTTCAAGAAGATGAGGCTGGCATCAAAATTTCACAGGTTAGTTTTATGGTAAATCTACAACTATATAAGATTGAAACAAACAGTGGGTTCCAATTGCCAAACTTACAATCCCTTTTAGAAGCACTGCAGCTGTTGATAGTATAAACTATTCTGAGAAAGGATTCCCTTCAAAATAATATGGTTTGGATAATTTTCACCCAAAAACATTTGAATCTGAGAAACGATTCATGCATGAATCATTTCTTAGGGTTGGTGTCCATTCGTGTATACTGCGGCCAGAATTTTTTAAAAATGTAATATTTAACTCTGCGAAAAGAGCAAAAACTGTGCCAAAGGGTTCGCCACCCGTAGGGAAACCTCTGGCCAATTTTTTAAAATGTTTGAAATAGTAATGTTCTTTTTTTAATTGAAAGTTTATTTCATTAAGGTTAATTTTGAAATAATATGGGTTCCAATTGTCAAACTTATACAATCCCTTTAAGAAGCACTGCAGCTGTTGATAGTATAAACTATTTTGAAAAAGGATTCCCTTCAAAATAATATGGTTTGGATAATTTTCACCCAAAAACATTTGAATCTGAGAAACGATTCATGCATGAATCATTTCTTAGGGTTGGTGTCTATCGTGTATGCTGCAGCCAGAGATGTGGTTGGTACCCAATGTCACCTCGCTAAACATGGATGGATTTGAAACTCGTGTGAAAATACTGTAACAGTTGCTTGCTGTTTTCTCAGCTGAATTTCTCTTGCTGTTTTCTCTGCTGAATTTTAAATTGTTTTAAATAGGAAAATTCACAACTTTAGTATTGAATTAAAAGGTGATTTATCGTTTGGTTAATTTTGAAGAAATAACCCCAACGACATTTTGTTTTCATTTATTTATATTATTTGAGAGATTTTTAGCTTGCTCTAGTCATCGTCAGGAGACTAGAGCAAGCTAGTCCAAACGTTGAGACCAATCCAAGAACTGACTCCGCGGTAGTACAGTTAATTACGATCCTATAAGCTAAAGTAGTAGTCCCAACCTATTTCTATACCATCCGCCCAGGTAATAGTTAATAAGCAGGACAGTTCTTTTCAGAACTGAGAAGTCTCCCGAACACCCGAACAATCTACTCCGCGGTAGTAGAATTAAGCAAGACAGTTCTCCAAGAACAAACTCTACCTGGCCGCATAGATACACGCATGGTGTTACCGCAAACCAAATATATTGTAAGTAATGCTTTGATTTTTGTTGTTTGATGACAGGCATCAACAGATTGAGTACTCCTAAGAGGGACAAGCTGAAGGGAATCAACATCTTCGGATCAGGCAAGAGCTCACTGGATCAAGGAGGTGACACCACCACCAGCTGATGCCAGAGAGTCGCCTTATTGAGGAGGAAACCTGACATCCATCCGTCTGCAGTAGTTACAGTATCGGTACTTAAGTAGATCAAAATCCTTTACTAACAGTGCCATCAGGATCGTCTCAAGAAGCAAAATGAGGCTGGCATCAAAATTAGTCTGGTTCCTTTCAAACTTTGAGAGTTTGAGTTTCGGGCGGGTTTTGATCGGTACAAGGGGAACCAGACAAAATGGCCGAATTGTGGTAAAGGTGTTTGAACTATCAATGTGCTTACATTAGTTTGTGATAACTCATGCTATTATTGATACTTAGTATTAGAAATGGCCACCTGCCATGTAACCTCTGCCCCTTTCTGCCTGGGGTAGGGTTGCCGCAAACTCCATGTAACATCTGTCCCCTCCAAACTTTGCTACTTTGTTAGAAATGGCCACGTGCCATGTAAATAACCTGTGCCCCTTCCTGCCTGGGGTTGCAGCAAACTTTGCTACTTTGTTAGAAATGGCTACATGCCATCTAACCTGTACCCCTTCCTGCCTAGGGTAGGGTTGCCGCAAACTTTGATACTTAGTATTAGAAATGGCCACCTGCCATGTAACCTCTGCCCCTTTCTGCCTGGGGTAGGATTGCCGCAACCTTTGATACTTTTTATTAGAAATGGTCACCTGCCAATATAACCTCTGTCCCTCCCTGCCTGGGGTTGCAGCAAACTTTGCTACTTTGTTAGAAATGGCCCTGTGCCATGTAACCTCTGCCCCTTCCTGCCTAGGGTAGGGTTGTCGCAAACTTTGATACTTAGTATTAGAAATGGCCACCTGCCATGTAACCTCTGCCCCTTTCTGCTTGGGGTAGAGTTGCCGCAAACTTTGATACTTAGTATTAGAAATGGTCACCTGCCATGTAACCTCTGCCCCTTTTCTGCCTGGGGTAGGGTTGCCGCAAACTCCATGTAACCTCTGTCCCTTCAAAACTTTGCTACTTTGTTAGAAATGGCCACGTGCTATGTAACCTGTGCCCCTTCCTGCCTATGGTAGGGTTGCCGCAAACTTTGATACCTAGCATTAGAAATGGCCACCTGCCATGTAACCTCTGCCCCTTTCTGCCTGGGGTAGGGTTGCCGCAAACTCCATGTAACCTCTGTCCATTCGAAACTTTGCTACTTTGTTAGAAATGGCCACGTGGCATGTAACCTGTGCCCCTTCCTGCCTAGGGTAGGGTTGCTGCAAACTTTGATACTTAGTATTACAAATGGCCACCTGCCTTGTAACCTCTGCCCCTTTCTGTCTGGGGTAGGGTTGCTGCAAACTTTGGTACTTTTTATTAGAAATGGTCACCTGCCAATGTAACCTCTGTCCCTTCCTGCCTGGGATTGCAGCAAACTTTGCTACTTTGTTAGAAATGGCCCTGTGCCATGTAACCTGTACCCCTTCCTGCCTAGAGTAGGGTTGCCGCAAACTTTGATACTTAGTATTAGAAATGGCCACCTACCCCTTTCTGCCTGGGGTAGGGTTGCCGCAAACTCCATGTAACATCTGTCCCTTCCAAACTTTGCTACTTTGTTAGAAATGGCCCTGTGCCGTGTAACCTGTGCCCCTTCCTACCTAGGGTAGGGTTGTCGCAAACTTTGATACTTAGTATTAGAAATGGCCACCTGCCATGTAACCTCTGCCCCTTTCTGCTTGGGGTAGGGTTGCCGCAAACTCCATGTAACCTCTGTCCCCTCCAAACTTTGCTACTTTGTTAGAAATGGCCACGTGCCATGTAAATAACCTGTGCCACTTCCTGCCTACGGTAGGGTTGCCGCAAACTATGATACTTAGTATTAGAAATGGCCACCTACCATTTAACCTCTGCCCCTTTCTGCCTGGGGTAGGTTGCCGCAAACTCCATGTAACCTCTGTACCCTCCAAACTTTGCTACTTTGTTAGAAATGGCCACGTGCCATGTAAATAACCTGTGCCCCTTCCTGCCTAGGGTAGGGTTGCTGCAAACTTTGATACTTAGTATTAGAAATGGTCACCCGCCAATGTAACCTCTGTCCCTTCCTGCCTGGGGTTGCAGCAAACTTTGCTACTTTGTTAGAAATGGTCACCTGCCATGTAACCTGTACCCCTTCCTGCATAGGGTAGGGTTGCCGAAAACTTTGATACTTAGTATTAGAAACGGCCACCTGTCATGTAACCTCTGCCTCTTTCTGCCTGGGGTAGGGTTGCAGCAAACTTTGCTACTTTGTTAGAAATGGCTTTGTGCCATGTAACCTGTACCCCTTTCTGCCTGGGGTAGGGTTGCTGCAAACTCCATGTAACCTCTGTCCCTTCCAAACTTTGCTACTTTGTTAGAAATGGCCACATGCCATGTAACCTTTGCCCCTTCCTGCCCAGGGTAGGGTTGGCGAAAACTTTGATACTTATTATTAGAAATGGCCACCTGCCATGTAACCTTTGCCCCTTTCTGCCTGGGGTAGGGTTGCCGCAAACTCCATGTAATCTCTGTCCCTTCCAAACTTTGCTACTTTGTTAGAAATGGCCACCTGCCATATAACCTCTGCCCCTTCCTGCCTGGGGTAGGGTTGCCGCAATCTCCATGCAACCTCTGTCCCTTCCAAACTTTGCTACTTTGTTAGAAATGGCCACGTGCCATGTAACTTGTGCCCCTTCCTGCCTAGGGTAGGGTTGCCGCAAACTTTGATACTAAGTATTAGAAGTGGCCACCTGCCATGTAACCTGTGCCCCTTCCTGCCTGGGGTAGGGTTGCCGCAAACTTTGATACTTAGTAATAGAAATGGCCACCTGCCATGTAACTTCTGCCCCTTTCTGCCTGGGGTAGGGTTGCCGCAATCTCCATGCAACCTCTGTCCCTTCCAAACTTTTCTACTTTGTTAGAAATGGCCACGTGCCATGTAACCTGTGCCCCTTCCTTCCTAGGGTTGGGTTGCCGCAAACTTTGATACTTAGTATTAGAAACGGCCACCTGCCATGTAACCTGTGCCCCTTTCTGCCTGGGGTAGGGTTGCAGCAAACTTTGTTAGAAATGGCCACGTGCCATGTAACCTGTGCCCCTTCCTGCCTAGGGTAGGGTTGCCGCAAACTTTGATACTTAGTTTTAGAAATGACCACCTACCATGTAACCTCTGCCCCTTTCTGCCTGGGGAAGGGTTGCCGCAAACTCCATGTAACCTCTGTCCCTTCCAAACTTTGCTACTTTGTTAGAAATGGCCACTTGCTATGTAACCTGTGCCCCTTCCTGCCCAGGGTAGGGTTGGCGCAAACTTTGATACTTATTATTAGAAATGGCCACCTGCCATGTAACCTTTTGCCCCTTTCTGCCTGTGGTAGGGTTGCCGCAAACTCCATGTAATCTCTGTCCCTTCTAAACTTTGCTACTTTGTTAGAAATGGCCACGTGCTATGTAACCTTTGCCCCTTCCTGCCCAGGGTAGGGTTGGCGCAAACTGTGATACTTAGTATTAGAAATGGCCACCTGCCATGTAACCTCTGCCCCTTTCTGCCTGGGGTATTTGCAACAACGATACATTCGAACCATGTGTTTTAAATTGTTCTTATTTATTCATGATTATGTGCATTTCACTGCATCTGTGACCCAACTTGACAAAATCATTACATGAAAAATATGCTCATCATTCTTTGTTTCGGCAGAAAGTTCTCCCTTTTTTAGCAAAAGGTGTTCTTATTTTGGGCAGAAAATTGAACATTGTGAAAAGATTTATCTTGTTTGTTAGTTTGGGTCACAGCTGCTAAATAGTTTACATAAAACGTTTAAACTTTTTTTGTCAAATGTAACTAGTTCACATTATTATGTATTTATTTTAAAAACTTTACTCGCTTTAAAAAAATGTTCTTATCCATTCTAGATTTGAAATATCTTAAATAATTTTCCTTAAAATCGAAACCCAGTTTTTTGACAATATTACAATTCATTAAATTGAAGGAGATGATGTATAATTTGCTTGTGACTTTTGTTCTACATTGCTATTTTGATGATTGTCAAGCCAAGTACAACTTACATTCAAGGTAATTTCTGCAAGTGAAACATATTAGAACAAATTTGTTTACGAAACAGTCAACAAAAATTATGTGACGTTTTTTTCTTGCATTGCTATGAACATTCATGGTTAACAGTTGTAAATTTCATTGAGATTGTTTGCATTTATTTTCATCTCGATAATACGAAATGTTGTACTTGGCTGTTTGTATTTTTTAAACTATTTGTTAAATGCTGTAGAAAGTACCACTGAACTGTAGAAGCAGCAGAGTTGTGCAAACGTGTGTGGCCGTCTACTGTCTGGTGACCTACTGACGCAAGTGTTATGGTTGGTAAGCATTTTATTAAGTGAAATCTTGTTGATGTGGCACTGGTAGTCTGTTTTACCGATGTCCTACCTTACATGATTGACAAACCTTTTTGAGCAACTTTTCTACACCGGACATCCTCTTCTGATCTGAGGGAGCCTCTGAACCTGACGGATGGCGGGGACTTCTACCCAGATGTTGGAGTGAGGGTCGGAGAAACGAGATTCTAAACATGGCTATTCGCATTTCACTCAGGTACTCGGGCATTACATTGGTTTCACTTGTACTTCTAATGCAAGTTAAAACCAATACGTCCTGAGTATGCCGTTATCATTGAAAAGAACATACAAATTTTGTTCCTTTTCTTTAAACAAAAATTCGGCAGCCATGTTGGAATATTGTTTCTCTGATCAGCACATCATCATCTGGATCGAAGTCTTCGTTATTCTGATGGTACAGGACTCAATTGGTGACAAAGTCGAAGCGTCCTTTTCCACTTCAACCAAACTTCAACTGATTCCAAGAACTTAGTACACTTGGTTCATCAAACATCCTTTCCGACTTTTGGACTTTAAAAACAAAATTTTTAGTTTGTCAATCATGTAAAGGACTTTGGTAAAAAAACAGATCATCATTGAAACATTAACTTGATTTTACTTAATAAAATGCTTTCTCTCCATTAACACTTTGGTCTTTCCACCAAAGTTTGCACAACTCTGCTGCTTCTACAGTTCAAAATTGAAAAAAAATAAAAAAAATTGCCTAATTAATCAAAAATTGCCTCAAAAATTGTATTTTTCTTCTAAAAATTGCCTTAAAAATGCCCCAAAAATACCCTTTTTTATACTCCTAAGTCAGCCAAACTTTTTTTTCGTTCCAATGTACAATTCGAAATTAACTGCGTGAAAACTTTGGCCGTACCCCCCCTTTATTAAAATCATGATCAACCAAGTGCACCCCCTAAAGGGGTGCAGAAGAGGCTGTATCCCATAGTAATGTGTACCAACAATAAAATCGACAAGTGATTTGCATATGGGTCATATTCAAATTACCATGAGATTATATTGCTTGGATACATCATAATGGAATGCAACCCCTTATCAAAGGTATCGTCTCAAAGCTTGGCTGTGACCTTAAACATTAGTAATTTGGTTTGTTTACAAACACTTAGTCATTTTTTCTAGATGTTTACAAACACTTAGTCATTTTTTCAAGATAATTTGGATTCAAGATGTTTGTTTACAAACACTTAGTCATTTTTTCTAGATGTTTACAAACACTTAGTCATTTTTTCAAGATAATTTGGATTCAAGATGTTTGTTTACAAACACTTAGTCATTTTTTCTAGATGTTTACAAACACTTGGTCATTTTTTCAAGATAATTTGGATTCAAGATGTTTGTTTACAAACACTTAGTCATTTTTCCTAGATGTTTATAAACACTTAGCAAAATGTTTACAAACACTTAGTCATTTTTGACAAAATACTTAGTCATTTTTGACTCATAAAACTTTCAAGATGTATAAAGTCACAGAACAAGCTATAAGATGCGGCCTTTATAGAAGATACAACATTGGTAGTTACTCTATTGCGAATTGAACTTATAAATTTTATGCGGGAATAAGGATCGCCTTAAATTTTGGTAAGCATGCAAGTAAACAGTCATCTGAAAGTCCACTTGATGTTAAAAAATCTTTGAGTGAAACAATAAATTGAGATTTTTTTCCTCTGAAACGCTGCAAGTTTTAGATACAATTTTACATGTATATGTAGTAATTGAATACCAATGTTGTACCTTCTTTATAATTAAGAAATGCAACCTGTAAACCACAAAGGAGTCAATTTGAATTAGATTTGTTTTAAAGGGGGAAAAAAACGCTTTGATTTCATAAACATTCTCAGTTCTTGTATTGTGGAAGAAAAACAAAAAAATTCAATTAGTATTTTATAAGTAGGCAGAAACCACATAGTTAATTCATCTTTTTCATGAAACAGTAACGTTTTTAGGCATGTGGACTCCATTTGGATACAACAGGTTACATTTCTTGCTTGGTTGATCATTTATATTTCCGAGCTATGGTTGTCATTTGCCAGCTGATATTTGTTTTACGATAATGTCTGATCTAGATTTGTGGGGTTAAATTCTATTTTGAAAATGCACACATTTTCAATATTTTACACTTAAAAATAATTAAAAACAAATAGGAATTGAAAGCTGTATCGGTTTTTACAAATACAATTTTAGAATTTTGGCACTTGACAAGTGCTTTAAAAAAAAAAAGGTTTTCAATGTGAGGTTTTCAAAGAGTATGTATATCAACTGGCATATTTCCAACCATTTGAGCAACTATCAAATGAATATTAAGGAAACAATAGGAGTGCCAAAGCACTCCAAAAACAAACATTTAATTTTAATTTAACAACTCAATAAACATAACATACATTGGCATAATTATATAATTAAACTGATCTATAGCAAGTTCTGGTTTCACTTGTACTTCTAATGCAAGTGAAACCAATACTTGTGGGGTGGGGGGGGGGGCAATGTCTAACAGTATGGGTGCTCTAATTTATGTAATTTATGTAATTTTTAAAAAGCTGGCTACCTTGGTGGAAAATAGTTTGTGCAAATAAAGTCTTGTAAAATTCACGTAAACAAGTTTGTTTTGCTCTTATTCTTTTCTGATGAATCCTTATTTTTGAACCGATATTGCTTCTAATGAACTGCTTATAACTTTGATGGTCCGTTTCGAGGTTGCAAGGAAATAATGAAAGAAAAACCCAGATTCCATGCATAGAATTGTGTGCTTTCAGATGCCTGAAAAAGGCTTCATGCCTGAAGCCTTTATTAGATTCAATTGTTTTTCAGTGAAAAAGTACCTCTTTCTCTAAAACTACATTACTTCAATGTTGTTTCTGACAACGTTTTTATAATATCAACAACTCTCCAGTGCTCTATACCAAGTAATTTTTTATGGTCATTAACCAAAGGTGTACCCTGCCTTTAACTACTTAAAAATGTTAATCAGAATGATCAAATAAACTATAATTTTCTATCTAAGGGGATGCATTTAAAATAAAAAAGCTGAGCTTAAAATCCATCAGTTGTGGGGGGGATGGGGGTGCATAATTGCATAACATTTATAAACAGTAATTCAATCTTTTGGAAGTACAGAAATAAAGTGTAGGACTACTCATTTTTTGGGGGGAACTAAAATGTGGCAAAAATCTAGAAATGCTTGTTTAAAATATTATAAAAGGCAATGACTAACTGGTAGTTTAGTATTAAAGGGATTGTATACGTTTGGAACCCACTGTTTGTTTCAATCCTAGATATATACCATAAAACTAACATGTGAAAATTTCATTTCAAAAGGTGGTAGTCTTTTTAGACATTGCCGAAAATCTGGGGCTGTTATGTCCACGCAGGAAGAATAATCTGCAATTGGAATACACAATCTGAGAAACGTTTCAGACAGAAATGCTTCTCAAAATCAAATTTGTTTGGATAAAAACTGATAACTTTTTTTGTAACCACATTACTTCAAAGTGAAATGTTTCTCAATACTATCAAAACCTGCTGTACTTCCTACCAAGTAAGTTTTTATTGCCATTAATTTTATGAGTAAATACCAAACGTAAACAGACCCTTTAAATTGACAATGTTTATAATACAGGCATGATATTTGGCCCTTGGGAAAAAAATATGAAAATTTCACTGAGTAGAAGGGCTGACATATGTACATTATGGTACAGGCTTTAGACATTTGACTGATTTTTCGGAGGCCCCTCCCCAAAAGAAGAAAAAAGTCACAATTATGTGGATCTTGAGAGAAAGGTATGACAATTGTATTGAGTGTACTAAGGTGACCTACATATATGATAGGCTTTAATGAAAATTTGCTGATTAAAGATAATATTAATCAGATTAAAGTGGGAAGAATATCATGCCTGTTATTTGATCTTGTAATGGGAACACACATTTTGGTTGGCCTTACAGTATGGTTGAGGCTTGGCAAGGTATGGCGTTGTCCCTCAGTGACTATGCAGGGCTGGGAAGACTGCTAAGACAGGCAGAGGCAGCGTACACTGGGTGAAACGGAGGCGTCAGATTCCATTCACTCTGAAAGAAAACAAAATTATATGTTATATTATGGATGTAAATTAGTTTTCATACCCTATATGAATAGCCCCATAAATAGTGCCAATACGCTGGACTCCCTCCGCTTCTTTTTCAGAAAAATTTCCGCAGCATGCCACCAATTTCTAAGGGATTTATTTGATTTTTTGATGGAGGTTGGCAAATTTGCTACTTCTCTGAATTCCCCTAGAGCTCTCTTGCCTTCCCCTCCTTTTTTCTTTTTTTTCTTTCAGCAAAACTTTCATGTTTGGAGAAAACTGCGAAAGAAGTTAAATTGTTTTTGAAATCAGTACAAATTAGTGTGCGTAAAGCATTGTAAATACATGTTCATTACCGCCTGCACCACACAAAGAAACATCGTCGCTGTTGTAGCATTCATTATAGTGCAAAAAGCAATGGAGCATAGGGGCCACTCTCTGGCAGCCCAGTGCATAAATGGCAGAGCTGTTTTGGCAGGGTTAGGTCTTTACAAATAACGGCGTCCCCGTTAGTAAACATACAATAGCTTTTTAAGTCCTCGCTTGCAACGAGGTCTGAGATTTTGCATAAAATTACAACAAAACGAGCCTGCACATTTTCATGTTAATGTGCTCTCCACAAAGGAGCTACGGTAAGCGACAGCTAGAAGGAAAATCTCGGAATAAAAACGTGGATTTCTATTCCAAACATTATTTCACCTCCTGGAGGTACTTGGGTGTAGGGGTGTAGGGGCCAAGAAGCGGAGGGAGTCCAGCATATTGGCATTATTTATGGGGCTAACATATGAGGGGATAAGGAAGTAGGCCTAGCTCAAAATATAGGCCCCTATTCATAAGAAAGTTTTACTTCAGCAGGGGCCCTTCCCCAGATATATTAATTCATCTCTTCTACTCCCATTCCCAACCCCAAGGAAAACAAATCAAAGCTTGTGATTTTACTCTAAATACTTTCATTGAGGAAATTGGAGAAAAACTTGAACTAAAAGGGTAGAACTCACCAGCAATAACATAAAAATGCACAACGACATGGGCCTACACACGATCGAACCAATGTTGGTCATCATTTCAACAAAATAGCCAACATTCCTCACTTGTATTAAAACAATAGTTCAGTGTTTTGAAAGGCTTTTAAATTATCTATGTTTCTTCGATTTGTCTTGGATATTAACTGACAATAAATTGAATTTTACATGTTTGGCTGAAACAAAGGTAATACACTGAATACAGCAGCACAACAAATGATACAATGACGTGGTGCATTTTCCCAGACTCAATTGTCTGAGAAAACCCCTCAAATTTCCCCCTTTGCGTCAACACATGAATCATTTACCTGATTTAGAAGATTCTACGAACATCCGTGCAGTTATCATCGTTGAAATTTTCTAAATGTTGATGCCAGTTTCCGATGCAAACGTTGGAGAAAATCTTTTTTCCCCACACACATGAAAGACTTTGAACGGCACATACCATGCGGTGCACCATACCATGCCCGCGCCCAGAAAGAAAATGGCCGCGGAAACGAAACGGCACAGTGCGCATGCTCGTGACGTAGTACATACGGATACAAATTAAATTAAACTTTTTTTTGGGGGGGGGGTGGTAATACACAAACTAGTGATAAACAGAATAATCTGCAATAGCAATACACAATCTGAGAAGCGTTTCTGGCAAAAACGCTTCTCAGATTCAAAATTGTTTTGATAAAAACTGATATCTTTTTCCGTAACCACATATCTTACTTCAAAGTGAAATGTTTATCAATACTATCAGAAGCTGCTACTTCTTACCAGGTAAGTTTTTATTGCCATTTATTTTATGAGTAAATACCAATGAGTAAATCATGAAAGTATATGACCAATAAGACATCAGTTTGGGTCATACTGAGTCAATTACTGAGTATTATGCTCATTTGATGGAGAGAACATGACCAATAATACATCAGTTTGGGTCATATAATTTAGGCAATTACTGAGTAGTGTTCAGTTGGAGAGAACATGACCATGAGACATCAGTTTGGGACATATTTGAGGAAATTGCCTAACCACATGTTCACTTAAAGAGAACATGACCATATTGGGTCATATTTGAGGAAATTACTGAGTATATACATGCTTCAGTTGAAGAGAACATATACGATATAAGCAATATCACATCAGTTTGGGTCATATTTGAGGCAATTACTGAATACATGTTCAGTTGAAGAGAACATGACCAATAATACATGAGTTTGGGTCATATTTGAGGCAATTGCTGAGTACATGCTCAGTTAAAGAGAACATGAACAATACATCAATTTGAGTCATATTTGAGGCAAGTACTGAGCACATGTTCAAAAGAGAACATGACCAATATTACATCAGTTTTGGGTCATAATGGAGGCATTTACTGAGTATGTTCAGTTGGAGAGAACATGACCAATAAGACATAAGTTTGGGTCATATTTGAGGAAATTACTGAGTACTAGTACATGTTCAGTTGAGAACATAAGCAATATCACATCAGTTTGGGTCATATTTGAAGCAATTACTGAGTACATGTTCAGTTGAAGAGAATATGACCAATAAGACATCAGTTTGGGTCCAAACTGAGTCAAGTACTGAGTACATGTTCAGTTGAAGAGAACATGACCAATAAGACATAAGTTTGGGTCATATTTGAGGAAATTACTGAGTACATGTTCAATTGGAGAGAACATGACAAATTGTACATCAGTTTTTGTCATAATTAAGGCAATCACTAAGTACATGCTCAGTTGAAGAGAACATAAGCAATATCACATCAGTTTGGTTCATATGTGGACAATTACTGAGTACATGTTCAGTTGAAGAGAACATGACCAATAAGACATCAGTTTTGGTCTTATTTTAGGCAAATGCTGAGTACATGTTCAGTTGAAGAGAACATGACCAGTGAGACACCAGTTTGATACATATTTGAAGCAATTACTGAGTTTGTGTTCAGTTCAAGAGAACATGACCACTAAGACATAGGTTTGGGTTGAAACTGAGTCAAGTACTGAGTACATGTTCAGTTGAAGAGACCATGACAAATAATACAGCAGTTTGGCTAATAATTGAGGCAATTACTGAGTACATGTTCAGTTGAAGAGAACATAACCAATAAGACATCAGTTTGGGTCATAATTGAGGCAATTACTGAGTACATGTTCAGTTGGAGAGAACATAAGCAATATCACATCAGTTTGGGTCATATTTGAGGCAATTACTGAGTACAAGTTCAGTGGAAGAGAACATGACCAATAAGACATCAGTTTGGGTCATAATTGAGGCAATTACTGAGTACATGTTCAGTTGTAGAGAACATGACCAATAATACATCAGTTTGGGTCATATTTGAGGCAATTGCTGAGTACATGCTAAGTTAAAGAGAACATAAGCAATATCACATCAGTTTGGGTCATATTTGAGGCAATTACTGAGTAAATGTTCAGTTGAAGAGAACATGACCAATAAGACATCAGTTTGGGTCATAATTGAGGCAATTACCGAGTACATGCTAAGTTGAAGAGAACATGACCAATAATACATCAGTTTGGGTCATAATTGAGGCAATTACTGAGTACATGTTCAGTTGAAGAGAACATGACCAATAATACATCAGTTTTGGTCGAAACTGAGTCAAGTACTGAGTACATGTTCAGTTAAAGAGAACAAGACCAATGATACATCAGTTTGGGTCATATTTGAGGCAAGTGAGTACATGTTCAGTTAAAGAGCACATGACCAATAATACACCAGTTTGATTCTTATTTGAAGCAATTACACTGAGTTTGTTTTTAGTTGAAGAGAACATGACCAATAAGACATATGTTTGGTTCGAAACTGAGTCAAGTACTGAGTACATGTTCAGTTGAAGAGAACATGACCAATAAGACATAAGTTTGTGTCGAAACTGAGTCACGTACTGAGTACATGTTCAGTTGAAGAGAACTTGACCAAAAAGACCTCCAGTTTGGGTCATAATTGAGGCGATTACTGAGTACATGCTCAGTTGAAGAGACCAGGGACCAATACATAAGTTTGGGTCATAATTGAGGCAATTATATTGAGTACAGGTTTAGTTGAAGAGAACATGACCAATAATACACCAGTTTGATTCTCATTTGAAGCAATTACACTGAGTTTGTTTTTAGTTGAAGAGAACATGACCAATAAGACATAGGCCCTACGTTTGGATCAAAACTGAGTCAAGTACTGAGTACATGTTCAGTTGAAGAGAACAAGACCAATAAGACATAAGTTTGTGTCGAAACTGAGTCACGTACTGAGTACATGTTCTGTTAAAGAAAAACATGACCAATAATACACCAGTTTGAGTCATATTTGAAGCAATTACTGAGTTTGTGTTCAGTTGAAGAGAACATGACCAATAAGACATAAGTTTGGGTCAAAACTGAGTCAAGTACTGAGTACATATTCAGTTGAAGAGAATTTGACCAGAAAGACCTCCAGTTTGAGTCATAATTGAGGCGATTACTGAGTACATGCTCAGTTGAAGAGACCAGGGACCAATACATAAGTTTGGGTCATAAATTGAGGCAAATGTACTGAGTACATGTTCAGTTGAAGAGAACATGACCAATAAGACATCAGTTTGGGTCTTAATTGAGGCAATTACTGAGTACATGTTCAGTTGAAGAGAACATGACCAATAAGACATCAGTTTGGGTCATTGAGGCATCTACTGAGATGCTCAGTTGAAGAGAGTAGTAGTAGTTGGCAGACGTCTGTCGTGGACGACAATGTCAAGTTTAGACGCATCCATCAGGGACATCTTCCTCTCCGCATCTTGTTGTCAGTTTGTTGGTGATCATGTCTCATCCCATCATACAGCATAGACCTCCAGCTGGAGCAGTTGCTAGTCAACTGAGGCCATGACCTGGTGGGGATTTTGAAGTCTACCAAATCTCTCTTCAAGACATCTTTGAAACGTAGTTTGGGACGTCCACCTGGTCGGTCTCCATCTTCGAGGACTCCATAAAGTATGGAGCGGGGGATTCGGTGTGATTCCATATGGGTCACATGACCTGCCCACCGGAGACGGATGAACTTGAGCCCTGATGACAATGGTTGAGACTTGGTTATCCTGAACAGTTCCTCATTGGGTAGTTTGTCCTTCCAAGTGACTCCCAGAATGGAGCGGAGGCATCTAGTGTGGAACGCACTCAGTCTGCTTTCTTGTCTTCTGTATGTCGGCCAGGTTTCAGCACCGTAAAGCAGTACACTAAGCACACAGGCATCATAGATGCGGACTTTGGTGCAGATGGAAAGTTGTTTGTTATTCCATACACGCTTAGAAAGGCGCCCAAAGGTAGAAGCAGCCTTTCCAAGCCGAACAGAGATTTCCGGGTCAAGAGTAGCATTGGAGGTAATTGCAGAGCCGAGGTACGCGAACTTGTTTACTCGGTCCAGTGTAGTGTCATTGACGGTGAACTGGTGGTTGTCAAGTAGCTCAGAGGACAGGGTCACAGTCTTCTTCAGGCTGATAGTTAATCCAAAGTCGGCACAGGACCGTGAGAACCCATCAAGCCGCTCCTGAAGTTGTCTGGGACTGTTTGCACATAGTGCATCATCAGCATAAAGTAGTTCTCTAGTGACGAAATGTTGCACTCTGGTTTTTGCTTTGAAGCGAGATACACTGAAGAAATTACCGTCATCTCTTGTAAGAAGTGATACTCCAGTAGAGGCAGGTAGGTTGATGAAGGCCCTCCGCTCTCCGAAACATGAAGGAGAAGTATACACCAAACAGTGTCGGAGCCAATACGCACCCTTGCTTGACTCCTCTATTGACCGGAAATGTGTCAGATAGGTCGCCATCATACTGGACACAACCCTGCATTCCCTCATGAAAGGATCTTATCAGAGATAGCAGAGTTGGTGGGCAACCTGCCTTCTGAAGGACAATAAACAGAGATTGGCAATCGACAAGATCAAATGCCTTTGTTAGATCCACAAAAGCTAAGTGCAGTGGCTCTTGTTGTTCACGAGCTTTTTCCTGCAGTTGCCTCAGAGAGAAGATCATGTCTGTTGTTGATCGACCTGCTCTTTAAGCCGCATTGAGCTTCTGGGTAGATCTCCTCTGCAAGAACTTGTAAGCGGGCAAGAATCAGCCGAGCTAGTAGTTTCCCAGTGACACTCAGAAGAGAGATACCTCTGTAATTATTACAGTCTCCTCGATCTCCTTTTCATTGTACAACGTTGTTATTTTTGCATTCTTGAACTCCTGAGGTACACTTTTGGCAGACCAACAAAGGGAAACAAGGTGGTGTAGTTTCTCAGCTAAGGGTTCAATGCCAGCTTTCAGAAGTTCCACAGAAATGGCATCTGTACCAGCAGCCTTACCAAGTGGCATTCGTTTGATGGCAGCCGTCACCTCTTATAGATCAGGTTCTAAATCTAAGTCAATCTTTGGTGGTGCATTAGGGAGAGAGGCGATTGTGTCGGATGAGACCCGACTCTGCCCTGTGTAGAGTCCACTGTAGTGCCAATCCAGCAATTCAGTTTGTTGGATTTGTCTTTGATTACGGTACCATCCTTCTGTTTGAGTACTCCACTAGACTGAGTAGTTGGACCTGTGGCCCTCTTAATTCCTGCGTACTTCCCTCTGGTGTCACCGCGGTCCCTTGCAGTTTGAATATCCAGGCAGATGGAATCCTAGTACTCACGAGCACAGGCACAAACAGCTCTTTGGGCATCGGCTCTTGCAATACGATGGGCAGTGCAAGCCTGTCTGGTTGGCCGAGCTTTCAATCGTAGTAGAGCTTTTCTCTTTTCCTCCAGTACAGGTTGGATGATAGGGAGTGAGGCATTGTACCAGTCAGGATTTTGTTTAACTCTTTTGCCAAATGTTGCGAGTGCCGATTCATGAATGGTCTTCCTGAGGGAGCCCCAGTATACATCAGGGTCAGTTGCAGTGGGTAGGCTATCCACAGCAGAGAACAGCGAAACACAGAAGGTCGCATTGTGATGGGGCAGTGTTTTTGTGTATGTCGATTTTGGCAGATTGTCTCTTTTGACGATGGAAAGGCTTAGGCTGCAGTGACATTATAGAGCAGACAAGGCTATGATTCGTGTCACAGTCTGGGCTGTGATAAGTGCGGGTGTTTCGAACTTCCTGTTTGTGTCTCTGTTTCACTAAAACGAAATCAAGCTGATGCCATGATTTAGATCGTGGGTGACACCAGGTCTGTTTTCGGTGGCGTTTTCCAGGAAACATTGTGTTAGTAATACACAAGTTTTGCCGACAGCAGAGCTCGAGCAGCCGTTGACCATTTTCATTCATATTACCAACTCCAAACTTACCTTTGCAATCGGCCCAGCTATTATAGTCGGAGCCCACTCGTGCATTCATGTCACCGAGTAAAACAGTTCGGGTGGTCTCAGCTGAAGTTCGGAGTAGATCTTCCAGTTGGTTGTAGAAAAGGTCCTTGTCAGACGCGTCATAGTTCAGAGTCGGAGCGTAAGCAGAGATAACAAGGAACTCACCCAGTCTGGAGTTTAGACTGAGTGAAGATAGTCTCTCATTGGCAGCCGTTGGGGTCTGGATGCTACCGATGTGGCAGTTTCTGACAGCAAAACCAGTACCATGGGTCCATGGCTCTCCGGCTGGTTTCCCGAACCAGAAAAAAGGTGTAATTCTCTTCCTTGATGGTTCCAGTGTCTGAGAGCCTTGTCCCTTGCAGGGCAGCAATGTCAACATTACGCTTTAGAAGTTCCATGTCGATGGTAGCAGTTTTTCTTGTTCAAAATTAACATTATCTAAATCTAGGTCGGGGACATTCCAGTGGTCATAGTCCGTACATTCCAAGTCGCAAAGATAAACTTTGTAGTTGCAGGTTGTTGAGGCACACTTGATTCCCAGATACACTTATACTGGGAGTGTGTTGGTGTGAGTTAGCACCTTATTGACCAGGGGCTGCCTGGCTTAAAGCGGGCGGTAGCTTACTATGACGTTAAATAACATCTCCCACTGTCGACTACAATCCCTGGCGCTGAGCCCCGTAAACACCATGGGCTTATGCTTATAACAGGTAACTATCATAGTCCGGTTTGGTTCGCAGGTTAGACTTCCCCGCAGTGCATCTCTGCGGTTGATGGATTAGACTGTCTGATGGTCTGATGGATGGTCTAAGCCAGGACTGTGAAAGCACCTTGGATGGTCCTATCATTGATCAAGGGCTTCTCTCGTCCAGAAACTGCCTGAGGCAGAGGAAAGGCGATGCCAATATGTCTGAGGTAGATCCTGGATGCAGGGGCTGCCATAGGAGTCAGCAGGGCTGGGCTCATATGCCTAGTGGGAGCCCATCTCCATTTGACCCAGTAGGGGTTTCAAATCAGAGTTTTCCTTCTCCTAGGTAGGCTGCCAACCAAGGCTGCGAGCCCCACCAACCCGAGTTTGAAATCAGAGTTTCTGTCTCCTAGGTGAACGACCTTCCATGGTTAAAGAGAACATGACCAATAATACATCAGTTTGGGTCATATTTGAGGCAATTACTGAGTACATGTTCTGTTAAAGAGAACATGACCAATAATACACCAGTTTTAGTCATATTTGAAGCAATGACTGAGTTTGTGTTCAGTTGAAGAGAACATGACTAATGAGACACAAGTTTGGGTCGAAACTAAGTCAAGTACACCAAGTACATGTTCAGTTAAAGAGAACATGACCAATAATACACCAGTTTTAGTCATATTTGAAGCAATTACTGAGTCGTGCTCAGTTAAAGAGAACATGACCAATAATACATTAGTTTGGGTCATACTTGAGGCAATTACTGAGTATGCATGCTCAGTTGAAGAGAACATGACCAATAAGACATCAGTTTGGGTCATAATTGAGGCAATTACTGAGTACATGCTCAGTTGAAGAGAACATGAGCAATAAGACATCAGTTTGGGTCATAATTGAGGCAATTACTGAGTACATGCTCAGTTGACAAGGACATGACCAATTATACATCAGTTTGGGTCTTAATTGAGGCAATTACTGAGTACATGTTCAGTTGAAGAGAACATGACCAATAATACATCAGTTTTGTTCTTATTTTGAGCAATTGCCGAGTATATGTTCAGTTGAAGAGAACATGACCAGTAAGACACCAGTTTGAGTCATATTTAAAGCGATTACTGAGTTTGTGTTCAGTTCAAGAGAACATGACCAATAAGACATCAGTTTGGGTCGTAATTGAGGCAATTGGTACATGTTCATTTGGAGAGAACATGACAAATTTTACATCAGTTTTGGTCATAATTGAGGCAATCACTGAGTACATGCTCAGTTGGAGAGAACATGACCAATAATACATCAGTTTTGGTCATAATTGAGGCAATTACTGAGTAAATGTTCCGTTGAAGAGACCATGACTAATAATACATCAGTTTTGGTCATAATTGAGGCAATTACTGAGTACATGTTCAGTTGAAGAGAACATGACCAATAATACATCAGTTTGGGTCATAATTGAGGCAATGTTCCGTTGAAGAGACCATGACCAATAATACATCAGTTTTGGTCGAAACTGAGTCAAGTACTGAGTACATGTTCAGTTAAAGGGAACAAGACCAATGATACATCTCTTTGGGTCATATTTGAGGCAAATGAGTACATGTTCAGTTAAAGAGCACATGACCAATAATACCCAGTTTGAGTCAAATTTGAAACAATTACACTGAGTTTGGTTTTAGTTGAAGAGAACATGACCAATAAGACATAAGTTTGTGTCGAAACTGAGTCACGTACTGAGTACATTTTCTGTTAAAGAAAAACCTGACCAATAATACACCAGTTTGAGTCATATTTGAAGCAATTACTGAGTTTGTGTTCAGTTGAAGAGAACATGACCAATAAGACATAAGTTTGGGTCGAAACTGAGTCAAGTAGGCCTACTGAGTACATATTCAGTTGAAAAGAACTTGACCAGAAAGACCTCCAGTTTGGGTCATATTTGAGGCAATTACTGAGTACATGCTCAGTTGAAGAGAACATGACCAATAATACATCAGTGTTGGTCATATTTAAAGCAAATACTAAGTACATGTTCAGTTGAAAAGAACATAAGCAATATTACACAAGTTTGAGCCATATTTGAGGCAATTATTGAGTTTGTGTTCAGTTCAAGAGAACATGACCAATAAGACATAAGTTTGGGTCATAATTGAGGCAATTACTGAGTACATGTTCTGTTGGAGACAACATGACAAATTTTACATCAGTTTTGGTCATAATTGAGGCAATTACTGACTGCATGCTCAGTTGGAGAGAACATGACCATTAATACATCAGTTTGGGTCTTAATTGAGGCAATTACTGAGTACATGCTCAGTTGGAGAGAACATGACCAATAATACATCAGTTTGGGTCTTAATTGAGGCAATTACTGACTGCATGCTCAGTTGGAGAGAACATGACCAATAATACATTAGTTTGGGTCTTTATTGAGGGAATTACTGAGTATATGTTCAGTTGAAAAGAACATGACCAATATTACATCACTTTTGGTCTTCTTTGAAGCAATTTCTGCGTACACGCTCAGTTGAAGAGAACATGCCCAATGATTCATAAGTTTGAGTCATATTTGAAGCAATTGCTGAGTACATGCTCAGTTGAAGAGAACATAAGCAATATTACACCAGTTTGAGTCATATTTCAAGCAATTACTAAGCACATGTTCAGTTAAAGAGAACATGACCAATAATACACCAGTTTAAGCCAAATTTGAAGCAATTACTGATTTTGTGTTCAGTTTTGAGGCAATTACTGAGTAGATGTTGAGTTGAAAAGAACAAGACCAATGATCACTCAGTTGAAGAGAACATGCCCAATGATTCATAAGTTTGAGTCATATTTGAAGCAATTGCTGAGTACATGCTCAGTTGAAGAGAACATAAGCAATATTACACCAGTTTGAGTCATATTTCAAGCAATTACTAAGCACATGTTCAGTTAAAGAGAACATGACCAATAATACACCAGTTTAAGCCAAATTTGAAGCAATTACTGATTTTGTGTTCAGTTGAAGAGAACATGACCAATATTACATCAGTTTGGGTCATATTTGAGGCAATTACTGAGTAGATGTCAGGGGCGGAGTACATGTTCAGTTCGAAGTGAACATGACCAATAAGACATCAGTTTGTGTCGAAACTGAATCAAGTAATGAGTACATGTGCAGTTAAAGAGAACATGACCAATGATACACCAGTTTGAGTCAAATTTGAAGCAATTACTGAGTTTGTGTTCATTTGAAGAAAACATGACCAATAATACATCAGTTTGGGTCAAAATTGAGGCAATTACTGAGTACATGCTCAGTTGAAGAGAACATGACCAATATTATATCAGTTTTGGTCTTATTTTGAGCAATTGCTGAGTACATGTTCAGTTGAAGAGAACGTGACCAATAAGACACCAGTTTGAGTTATATTTGAAGCAATTACTGAGTTTGTGTTAGGACATAAGTTTGGATCGAAACTGAGTCAAGTACGGAGTACGTGTTCAGTTCGAAGAGAACATGACCAACAAGACATGAGTTTGTGTCGAAACTGAGTCAAGTACTGAGTACATGTTCAGTTAAAGAGAATTGACCAATAATACACCAGTTTGAGTCATAATTGAAGCAATTACTCAGACTTTGTGTTCAGTTGAAGAGAACATGACCAATAAGACGGTGACTGCTCTATATTCCGACACCCCTATTTTCCGACACCCCTATGTTCCGACAACCCCCTCATGATTTACATAGGGTTAGGGTTAGGGTTAGGGTTAGGGTTAGGGTTAGGGTTAGGAATAGGAAAATACACCAGGGTTGTCAGAACATAGGGGTGTCGGAACATAGGGGTGTCGGAACAGAGGGATGTAGCCAATAAGACATAGTTTGGGTCGAAACTGAGTCAAGTAGCCTACTGAGTACGGTACATGTTCAGTTGAAGAGAACATGACCAATAAGACATAAGTTTGTGTCGAAACTGAGTCAAGTACTGAGTACATGTTCAGTTGAAGAGAACATGACCAATAATACACCATTTGAGTCCTAAGTTTGTGTTCAGTTGAAGAGAACTTGACCAATAATACATCCGTTCGAGTCATATTTGAGGCAATTACTGATACATGTTTAGTTGAAGAGAACATGACAAATGACGTGTCGTGGCCGAGCTGTATAGTTTACCGGACCCAAGCTCTGGTGTTGTCAGCAAGCAGAGTATTCGTTCTGTGGTGTATTTCGCGTGGAATGGTAGACAATAAATACACACACTGTGCAAAGGAGCTGCCATACTGAAAAAAACGTTTTATTCACTATCCCTGGGAATGCAGGTCATGGTGTGACCTTTGACCTAGCTGTATGCAAATTATACAGTACTAAATATTTATGAGCTGATTGTAGTCAAGTGGCCAAAGCAAATATATCACATTTCCTCCCCACTAAATATGAAGTTGATTTCAATGTTCAACAAGTCCAGTAAAATAAGTAATAAAACAGTGATCCATCACAATGTAGTAAAACAACAGTTTGAAACAATTTGTTCAAGTGAACATCCAGAAATGTGTTATGTCCATTTAATATTGAAGTAATCCATGGCAATGTTTTGTTTTGTTTTGAATAACACCTTAACTTTGACTTCCAACAAATCTTCTTGTTTTTAATACTCTGATGCTAACTATAATGCCTGTATCCATTTTATGAGGATATGTGATGTGTTTTAGTGCAAGTGGTTTTTGTTTCTTTGTGCAGTCAGTTACAAATTGTGTTTATCGGGAGGTTTATGTTCGCGTGCGGGGTAGCGACGTTCAACAACATGAGGACTACTCGACATGGGAGGTTTAGTAGGTGATGACGTTTTACTAGGTACAGTAAGGTCTGGTTCCACTGGTGTTGGTGTAGGATTGTCCATTTCCGACGGTACGATCAGTGGTACGACATCATAGGGCACAGGTACATTGAGATCAGGGGGAATCCCATCCTCGTCACCAGTTGTAGTGTATTTCGCGTGGAATGGTAGACAATAAATACACACACTGTGCAAAGGAGCTGCCATACTGAAAAAACGTTTTAGTCACTATCCCTGGGAATGCAGGTCATGGTGTGACCTTTGACATTAGCTGTATGCAAATTATACAGTACTAAATATTTATGAGCTGAGTATAGCCAAGTGGCCAATGCAAATATATCACTGGTTCGAATCCCAGTCAAGGCACTTGTGCCCTTGAGCAAGGCACTTAACCATAATTTCTTTGTAAAAAGTTGGGAAGGCATAGTGCATTCTGCTCTAACAGCCAGGCTCCTAGTAGATGATACCCATGCCTACATTGTTACGGACTGTAAAGGGGGTAACCCTGTTTAAGCCCCAGGAGTAGGTGGCAACGTCCCCAGGGTGACAGTTGATTTGGGTCAACAGCCCAAATCAGTTAAGTGTAGCCCTCACCTTGAAGTGCCCGTCCGGCCTTGTGATGTTAGGCGATCTCTCATAAAAAAATATATAAAAAAATAAAATAAAAATGATACATCAGTTTGGGTCATATTTGAGGCAATTACTGAGTACATGTTCAATTGAAGAGAACATGACCAAAGACATATATTTGGGTCGAAAATGAGTCAAGTACTGAGTACATGTTCAGTTGACGATGACCAATATTACATCAGTTTGGGTCATAATTAAGGCAAGTACCGAGTACATGTTCAGTTGAAGAGACCAGGGACCAATAATACATCAGTTTGGGACATAAATGAGGCAATTACTGGAGTACATGTTCAGTTGAAGAGAACATTACCAATATAAATTTACATCAGTTTGGGTCAAAACTGAGTCAAGTACTGAGTACACAGTTGAAAAGAACATGACCATTGAGGCAATAACTGGGTACATGTTCAGTTTAAGGGAACCTGACCAATAATACATAAAATTGAGGCAATAACTGAGTACATGTTCAGTTGCAGAGAACATGACCGATATAATTTTTGGTCTTATTTAAACAAATTACTGAGTATATGTTCAGTTGAAGAGAACATGACCAATATTACATCAGTTTGGGTCATAATTGAGGCAGTTACTGAGTACATGTTCAGTTGAAGAGAACATCAGCAATATAACATCAGTATTGGTCATATTTGAGGCAATTACTGAGTACATGTTCAGTTGAAGAGAACATGACCAACAGTACATCAGTTTGGGTCATGTTTGAGGCAATTACTGAATACATGTTCAGTTGAAGAGAACATGACCAATAATACATCAGTTTGGGTCATATTTGAGGCAATTGCTGAGTACATGCTCAGTTAAAGAGAACATGAACAATAATACATCAATTTGAGTCATATTTGAGGCAAGTACTGAAAACATGTTCAGTTGAAGAAAACATGACAAATGACGTGTCGTGGCCGAGCTGTATAGTTCACTTGACCCAACATAACATAACATAACAATTGAAATTGATAAGGCGCTATTCCATCAAGATCGAAGGAAATTAACATGGAAAAAGGTGAGTCTTAAGGACTTTACGATAAGCAGATAGAGTATTAGATTCCCTAATGACAGTAGGGAGATTGTTCCAAATCATTGGCCCAGCCACACTGAAAGCCTTTTGACCTAGAACTTTGTTTGCTCGGGGAACATTCAAGCGAGTGATGTCAAGTGTGGACCGAAGGAAACGTGGAGGAGTGTAATGTGACAGTAAAGTGGTAATATAACGAGGTGTAGTTTTGTTCAAGCATTTAAAAACTAGAAGAGCAATTTTAAAATGGATTCGTTCTCTAATTGATAGCCAATGAAGTTCCCTAAGTGATGGTGTTGTCAGCAGCAGAGTGTGGGTTCGAATCCCGGTCAAGGCACTTGTGCCCTTGAGCAAGGCACTTAGCCATAATTGCTTTGTAAAAAGTTGGGAAGGTATAGTGCATTCTGCTGTAACAGCCAGGCTCCTAGTAGATGATACCCATGCCTACATCGTTACGGACTGTAAAGGGGGTAACCCTGTTTAAGCCCCAGGAGTAGGTGGCAACGTGCCCCTGGTGACAGTTGATTTGGGTCAACAGACAAAATCAGTTAAGTGTAGCCCTCACCTTGAAGTGCCCGTCCGGCCTTGTGATGTTAGGCGATCTCTCATAAAAAAATATATAAAAAAATAAAATAAAAATGATACATCAGTTTGGGTCAAATTTGAGGCAATTACTGAGTACATGTTCAATTGAAGAGAACATGACCAATAAGACATCAGTTTTGGTCTTATTTTGAGCAATTGCTGAGTACATGTTCAGTTGAAGAGAACATGACCAGTAAGACACCAGTTTGAGTCATATTTGAAGCAATAACTGAGTTTGTGTTCAGTTCAAGAAAACATGACCAATAAGACATAAGATTGGGTCGAAACTGAGTCAAGTACGGAGTACATGTTTAGTTGAAGAGAAAATGACCAATGATACATCAGTTTGGGTCATATTTGAGGCAAGTGAGTACATGTTCAGTTGAAGAGAACATGACCATTATTACATCACTTTGTGTCGAAACTGAGTCAAGTACTGAGATGTTCAGTTAAAGAGAACTGACCAATAATACACCAGTTTGAGTCATATTTGAAGCAATTACTAAGTTTGTGTTCAGTTGAAGAGAACATGACCAATAAGACATCAGTCTGTGTCGAAACTGAGTCAAGTACTGAGTACAAGTTCAGTTAAATGGAACATGACCAAAAATACACCAGTTTGAGTCATATTTGAAGTAATTACTGAGTTTGTGTTCAGTTGAAGAGAACATGACCAATAAGACATAAGTTTGGGTCGAAAATGAGTCAAGTACTGAGTACATGTTCAGTTGACGATGACCAATATTACATCAGTTTGGGTCATAATTAAGGCAAGTACCGAGTACATGTTCAGTTGAAGAGACCAGGGACCAATAATACATCAGTTTGGGACATAAATGAGGCAATTACTGAGTACATGTTCAGTTGAAGAGAACATTACCAATATAAATTTACATCAGTTTGGGTCAAAACTGAGTCAAGTACTGAGTACACAGTTGAAAAGAACATGACCATTGAGGCAATAACTGGGTACATGTTCAGTTTAAGGGAACCTGACCAATAATGCATAAAATTGAGGCAATAACTGAGTACATGTTCAGTTGCAGAGAACATGACCGATATAATTTTTGGTCTTATTTAAACAAAGCACTGAGTACATGTTCAGTTGAAGAGAACATGACCAATATTACATCAGTTTGGGTCATAATTGAGGCATTTAACATAACAATTAAAATTGATAAGGCGCTATTCCATCAAGATCGAAGGAAATTAACATGGAAAAAGGTGAGTCTTAAGGACTTTACGAAAAGCAGATAGAGTATTAGATTCCCTAATGACAGTTGGGAGATTGTTCCAAATCATTGGCCCAGCCACACTGAAAGCCTTTTGACCTAGAACTTTGTTTGCTCGGGGAACATTCAAGCGAGTGATGTCAAGTGTGGACCGAAGGAATCGTGGAGGAGTGTAATGTGACAGTAAAGTGGTAATTTAACAAGGTGTAGTTTTGTTCAAGCATTTAGAAACTAGAAGAGCAATTTTAAAATGGATTCGTTCTCTAATTGGTAGCCAATGAAGTTCCCTAAGTGATGGTGTTGTCAGCAGCAGAGTGTGGGTTCGAATCCCGGTCAAGGCACTTGTGCCCTTGAGCAAGGCACTTAACCATAATTGCTTCGTAAAAAGTTGGGAAGGTATAGTGCATTCTGCTGTAACAGCCAGGCTCCTAGTAGATGATACCTATGCCTACATCGTTACGGACTGTAAAGGGGGTAACCCTGTTTAAGCCCCAGGAGTAGGTGGCAACGTGCCCCTGGTGACAGTTGATTTGGGTCAACAGACAAAATCAGTTAAGTGTAGCCCTCACCTTGAAGTGCCCGTCCGGCCTTGTGATGTTAGGCGATCTCTCATAAAAAAATATACAAAAAAATAAAATAAAAATGATACATCAGTTTGGGTCATATTTGAGGCAATTACTGAGTACATGTTCAATTGAAGGGAACATGACCAATATTGCATCAGTTTTGGTCTTATTTTGAGCAATTGCTGAGTACATGTTCAGTTGAAGAGAACATGACCAGTAAGACACCAGTTTGAGTCATATTTGAAGCAATAACTGAGTTTGTGTTCAGTTCAAGAAAACATGACCAATAAGACATAAGATTGGGTCGAAACTGAGTCAAGTACGGAGTACATGTTTAGTTGAAGAGAAAATGACCAATGATCAGTTTGGGTCATATTTGAGGCAAGTGAGTACATGTTCAGTTGAAGAGAACATGACCATTATTACATCAGTTTGTGTCGAAACTGAGTCAAGTACTGAGATGTTCAGTTAAAGAGAACATGACCAATAATACACCAGTTTGAGTCATATTTGAAGCAATTACTAAGTTTGTGTTCAGTAGAAGAGAACATGACCGATATAGGTTTTGGTCTTATTTGAAGAAATTACTGAGTATGTGTTCAGTTGAAGAGAACATGGCCAATACGACATAAGTTTGGGTCAAACTGATCGAGTCAAGTACTGAGTACATGTTCAGTTGAAGAGAACGTGACCAATATCACGTCAGTTAGGGTCATAATTGAGACAATTACTGAGTACATGTTCAGTTGAAGAAAGCATGACTAAAAAAACACATCAGTTTGGGTCATAATTGAGGCAATTACCGAGTACATGTTCAGTTGAAGAGAACATGACCAATAAGACATAAGTTTGGTTCAAAACTGAGTCAAGTACTGAGTACATGTTCAGTTGAAGAGAACATGACCATTGATTCATCAGTTTGGGTCATAATTGAGGCATTTACTGAGTACATGTTTAGTTGAAGAGAACATGACCAATAATACACCAGTTTGAGCCATATTTGAAGCAATTACTGAGTTTGTGTTCAGTCAAAGAGAACATGACCAATATTACATCAGTTTGAGTCATATTTGAGGCAATAACTGAGTACACGATCAGTTGACAAGAACATGACCAATATTACACCTGTTTGGGTCTTATTTTGAGCAACTACTGAGTACATGTTCAGTTAAAGAGAACATGACCAATAATACACCAGTTTGAATCATATTTGAAGCAATTACTGAGTTTGTGATCAGTTGAAGAGAACATGACCAATAAGACATAAGTTTGGGTCGAAACTGAGTCAAGTACTCAGTACATGTTCAGTTTAAGAGAACATGACCAATAAGACATCAGCTTTGGTCATTTTTGAGGCAATTACTGAATACATGTTCAGTTGACGATGACCAATATTACATCAGTTTGGGTCATAATTGAGGCAATTACTGAGTACATGTTCAGTTGACGATGACCAATATTACATCAGTTTGGGTCATAATTGAGGCAATTACTGAGTACATGTTCAGTTGAAGAGAACATATGACCGATAATACATCAGTTTGTGTCGAAACTGAGTCAAGTACTGAGTACATGTTAAGTTAAAGAGAACATGACCAATAATACACTAGTTTGAGTCCAGTTTGAGGCAATTACTAAGTTTCAGTACATGTTCAGTTGAAAGGAACATGACCAATAAGACATCAGTTTGGGTCATATTTGAAGCAAGTACTGAGTACATGTTTAGTTGAAGAGAACATAAGCATTTTTTTTTCATGTTTGGGTCATAATTGAGGCAATTACTGAGTACATGTTCAGTTGAAAAGAACATGACCAATGATTTATCAGTTTGGGTCATAATTGAGGCATTTACTGAGTACATGTTCAGTTGAAGAGAATACAAGCAATATTACATCAGTTTGGTTCATGTTTGAGGCAATTACTGAGTACATTGTACATGTTCAGTTGAAGAAAACATGACCAATAATACATCAGTTTGGGTCATATTTGAGGCAAGTATGAGTACATGTTCGGTTGAAGAGAACATGACCAGTAAGACATCAGTTTGGGTCATATTTGAGGCAATTACTGAGTACATGTTTAGTTGAAAAAATTACAAGGGTTAAAGGCACTGAACACGTTTGGAAATTGTCAAAGACCAGTGTTCTCACTTGGTGTATCCCAATTATGCATAAAATAACAAGCCTGTAAAAAGTTGGGCTTAATTGGTCATCGAAATTGCAAGAAAATGATGAAAGAAAAAACACCTTTGTTGTACACATTTGTGTGCTTTCAGATAGGAATAAAAACTTCTTGCAAGAAGTTTTTATTATTTTATTGAGAAATTAGCTCTTTCTCAAAAACTATGTTACTTCAGAGGGAGTCGTTTCCTACAATGTTTTATACTATCAACAGCTCTCCGTTGCTTGTTACCAAGTAAGTTTATGCTAATATTTGTTTTGAGTCATTACCAAACGTGTACGATACCTTTAAGTCCAGCATTTTAATCAAATTTGAAGCAAAACATTTGAAGGTAAGGGCAGCAGGGGAAACAAACAGGAACAAAACGTTGTATCTCTAGTATCTTTTATTTAGTTAAAAAATATCTTTAAGTACAATTTTGATTAAACATTTTAAATACCATATTGAAAAGAAGCATATCATATATATACTAACCTATGAAAATGTCATTCGAATGGTTGGTTGTTATTTCAAGAACCGCGTTTTTAACAGTTACATATTTGTACATTGCTTTTTGACCAGTTAAGCTTTATTCTTCTTCATCTTTGCCAGTTAACAAGGGCCCAATGTCATGGCTCTGCTTAGCGTAAGCAAAGAATCAGCGCTCACGGAAGCAGGGAATGCCGCGCTTACGTCAAGCGTATATATCATAGCAGGGAATTTTTGCTTGTGTGCCTGCCTTACTCCACATTAAAGCTTACACAGCTTGTGCAGAAATTAGGCGTTTGCCCTGTAAGCAAAGAATGGTAGAATTTGGCAGTAAGCAGAGCCATGAAATTGGGTACAGTATGTCAAAAGGATTGGTACCAGACCAATCTATTATACAAAGCAAGTATGTTCAAACCTTATCATCGTCACTAGTAACATTGACCCACTTCACCTTATGTCATCATCACAATCATCTTGGTTGCGCCATTTTGGAAGTCAAAAGTCACAGTGTAGAGCGCCTTTCAGGTGAGACGCTAACGCTAACCATTGGCTCCCAAAATAGCGAGTGTGGCAGACAGTTGCCGCGTGTGATGTTGGTACTAGGGGGTCAATACCATGTGTGTTCAATGCAGGCCTAACAATTCACTAAGGGCAGTTTGTTTTAGCGCCCTCTGAAAATATCAAAAGAAGGAATATCTTCCCAACCTGAAGATGACATGATTTTAATAGTATATTTACAGTTTTCAATACAAACGTACAATAAAGTAGGATACTTCGATGAAGAGCGTTGTTATATGCTGGACTAAATCCTGAAGATAAGATGGGCTTATGAGTTGGCTTATCAGAAGCCAATGATACATGGGTAATTCTACTATGTTCTAAGTAAGTAGGGGACAATAACTCTAAATATTGTGTAAAATGCCTAAAGAAATAATTGTTGATATTCACATACCTCACAGGAAAATTACAATTTAGATATTTCTCGGATTATATCAGAACATACCATCTGTAATTATTGCAGAGTTAATTTTGCTTTTGGTCAAGTTCCTTTCTAAATTTAAGCACTGTGATGCAAACAACGTAATGTGTGTACAAAAGTCAACATGTATGTATGGTCAATTACTGTACCCACATTAATTCACAACAAATTTCGACCATTTACTGAAAATCATTTATACTTTGAAAAGATTATAGATGCCAAGGTTAATTGTGAACAAATGGCATCAGCAGCTTCAATTGATAGTATACAATCAAACTTTCAATCGTGGTCAAAGATTTTTAAAAACACAAGGGGTAAGTCCAGCCGTTTTGATCAAATTTGGGCAAAAAATTGAACAAATCACAAGGGGGTAAGTCCAGCCGTTTTTATCAAATTTGGGCCAAAAATTGAAAAATCACAAGGGGTAAGTCCAGTCGTTTCATTAAAATTTAAAGGCACAAATTGCCAAAAATCAAAAGAGGTAAGTCCAGCCGTTTTTATCAAATTTGGGCCAAAAATTGAAAAAATCACAAGGGGTAAGTCCAGCCGTTTCATCAGAATTTAAAGGCACAAATTGCCAAAAATCAAAAGAGGTAAGTCCAGTTGTTTTGATCAAATTTGGGCAAAAATTGTAAAAAATCACAAGGGGCAAGTCCAGCCATTTTGATCAAATTTGGGCCAAAAATTGAACAAATCACAAAAGGGTAAGTCCAGCCGTTTTTTATCAAATTTTTGCCAAGTTTGTTGGTGTTTTTTTCAATATTTTCCCAAATTTAATCAAAATGACTGGACTTACTCCGGGAATCAATGCATAGTGAGCACAGTTTCCATTTCTCTTCAAACACCAAGATACTGAAATTTACTTACATAGTTTGGAACAACCCTTGTCTGATTATAAGGTCACGTCACGTAAACATTTTGATACTTAATTCCGTAATATCCATGTCTTTATGACCATTGTCCCTAACCTAAATATTATTATTAACACACACAATTTTAAGTATTATATCTGTGTAGTGGATCCATATGTGATGCAAAGATTCAAATCAAAAAAAGCCTTTCAAAATAAATACACTTTTGTCAGTTGGATTTTTCGTTTTTCTTACATTAATAAACTGCAGCCACCTAGTCAAAAAACACAAAATGTATGCCTCATTTTCTCACAAATCGCATGACAAGTTTACCTCTTTTCAGAGACTATTCATTCCTGTATAATCATCACCATGCGATCATACACGTCTTATATATTGTTGATATTTTTGACACAGTATTCCCAGTACATGTAAATATCAGGAAAAATACAGACTAATACAGAACAGAAATCTGGTTCGTATCAGAATTAGTATGTTAACATGGGAAGCATTGGTAAATGCTCTTGACCTTTGGATTTTGGTTAAATCTTGCGACCATCTACGGGCATTTTGATCTATAAAGGATGAAGTTAAAAGTACTTTCTGACTCACTGTCTACATCACAAATTATCTTTACGTCCCCTCGTAAAAAAAACGCATTGGCTGGCTCTATTTAAGAGAACATCCTTTGATTTACAGGTAAATCTTAACATATGAAGAATCTCAACACCCCAAAAACACTTTTAAAAATTAAACTACAAGTGTGTGGTTAGCTGTCCATGAACTCCCATGATCATCAACCCATCATGTATATCGACCCAATTCACCTGACGTCATCATCACATTAATCTTGATTTGGTGCCATTTTGGTAGTCAATGTCCCTTTGTGTTATACAGTGCAGTGCAAATTTTCCTGTTGACTTCCAAAATGGTGAGCAGGGCACAGCCGCCGTGTGTGACGTGCGTGCAAGGGGGTCAATATAGTGATTTATCATGATGTCACCTTGTTTTACTGGAGAAGTCTGCCGAGGAGTGCCGCCAAACTCAGAACAAGCCATGAAGCCATCATCATTGCAGAGCCTGCCTTGGGTATTATGACCCCTACAGAGGGTAACAATCAGGAGATAGACAAAGGTTAGGACTGAGGTGATAGGACTGGGGTAGGGAGGGAAGGGGCTGATTTGGGAAGGTGTCTACAAGAACGACAAGTTGCCTAAAGGTAATCAGGGGGTGGCATATTATTAATCATTTGGTATGTCGACTGACTACAGCAGTCCAAATAGACCCCTTGCATGTGACATCCCAAGCTCATAACAGTCACCTCCATTGAGGTTAATGAAGAGCTATCATCGGCTGAGCGTCGTGCGCAGCGTGTACACGTTTCCATTGTTTGACTTCAGCGATGGCGGCCAATGCAAGGGGGTCTATTGACCATATTTTTGACCGCATGAGGGCGCTTTCATCGGGGAATTGTCTTGCATCACTAATACAGTTTCACCTTATTTTAATTTCCTGTATGTAGTTTTCTTGCATCAATGACAAAATACATAAACTCAATGTTAACAACAATGAAAAAACTCCAGTTTTTTTACGTGTTCGCATCACGTGAATTCGGTTCACATACGCCCTCACACGGTCAAAAATACGGCGATATTGGCAGTTGGTGAGGTATGTCACCAGTGAGAGTTATCAAATTGGGACAAGTGTCCTTGCCTATTAACAAATGTTATATGCATTTCATTCATGCATTGTTTATTCGGTGAAATCTAATCTGGCTTTTCCATTTCACGAGGCGAATCCAGATTATATTCTGCGACAATGCACTCACATGCATAAAATATTTGTATAATATCAAAACAAGTGTAAAATATGATACAATACAAGTTTCACTTCTTGGATTGTTAGTCATTTTCTCGTGGAAACTGGTTGAGACTGATGTAATCTTTAAACAAAGAGCCAATTAAATACATCTCGGGCTGTATTGGTATGTAGCTATAATTCCTTTGTATAATTTATTCATGAAAGGGTACTTACTTGTTTGGCATGTGGTACCGGAATAATCAGCTGGGCAATCACATGCAAGTCCAGATGCTGCAATTCGACATGTGCCACCGTTTTTGCAAAAATTTAGAGTGCATCTATTGGTCGCAATGGCTGCTCACAGACAAAGAAAAGCAATATTTAACATAAATTAGTGCCAGAACAGGTTCAGCAATTCTGTGTCCCATGTCCAACCCCTGACCTTTGCCCTCGTTGGATACGGCACGCAGAGGCACTGTTTTTACATTTTCCATGAGCATGCTTGTGATAATGAATTTATCTTCAAGCAAATTTGACGCGCAGCTTAAAGGGTCTGTATACGTTTGGTAATGACTCTAAATAATAATTGCAATAAAAACTTACTTGGTAAGAAGTACGGCAGCTTTGGATAGTACATGAATAATGCATTTTGAGAAATTGTTCACTTCGAAACACTGCGGTTGTGGAAAAAGATATCACTTTTTATCCCCCAAAATTTGAATCTGAGATTGTGTATTCCAATTGCAGATTATTCTTCCTGCGTGGACATAACCGCTCCAGATTTTTCGGCAATATCTAAAAAACACTAACACCTTTTGAAATGAAATTTTCACAGGTTAGTTTTATGGTACTTATCTACAACTATGTAGGATTAAAACAAATAGTGGGTTCCAATTACCAAACGTATACAATCCCTGGAGTTAGAATAGCGCGTTAGAACACTTGAGGGTTTGATACTGTCTGTGCAATATCACACTCTTATTGCTATGGATTGACCAATCAGAATCGAGGACTCAAGTTTAAATAGAATGAACAATGTATAGCTGTTATCAATTAATTCCGAGAAGTGTGCTGATGGTGCAATGACATCACGGAACAGAGCTATATAAATATATTGATTTGATTGACAACATGCCTTGTGTGTTGTAAATTAGCGTGTCTAGCCATTGACACAGAGAACTTTAACAAAAGCCTTCAAAGGTGTTATACAGGATTGGTAAGGATAAAAAAAACTTCATCGTTTAATTTTAGTCTGAAAGCTTACTGATTATGAAGTTCATACCAGAACCATTTTTTCAGTGAAATATTTCCCTCCGAAATGAAGTCATATTCGAGAAAACTGTATCTGAAAACTGACAAAGTTGAACAGCTGATTTTGGTTGTTACAACCAAAATAAAGGACAGTGTATTTACATGCTGAAAATTGTGCCTGGTTTTTCAATATTTTCTCCTGACTCACACAACGGTTAAACTCCAAATTTTCACAGGTTTGTTATTTTATGTATGTGGTTGATCACACAAAACACACACTGTCTGCAACTTTTTTGTCAGCTCTACCAATCCTGTATAGTACCTTTAAGAGATTGATTGGTTTTACAGCATGATATTTCCCTTGGTTTGATTTTGTGTGCAAAACCAACGGGGAGGTATCTAAAAAGAAACACCTGCAGTTCCCACAATGGGAGAACAAAGTTGAAGAGAAGTGCTTGATTTACCAGGTTGCCAAACATGCAAGATTGTGCGTAACTCGTTAACACAGGTAAAAGTGATACACCAATATGTGAACAAATAGGTTTTGAGTAATTGTTTGAAAAAACTGGCTGATGAGGCTTGACGGAGGGCAAGTGGAAGACTGTTCCAGAGAGTAGGGCCAGCATGGGAAAAAACTGCAGTCACCCCAAGAGCGTTTGGATCTGGGAACATGAAGAAGGGAGGATTCTGGTGACCTGAGTGGCTTCTTTTAGGAGATTGCCTGCGACTGGTTGCCTGTAAATTGCCTGGTGCGGCATTGGCCTTAATGAGAATGATTGAATGAGTGGGTACTTACGGACGTCACAGTTTCTGCCGGTGAAATCTCCAACGCAGGTACATGTGTATTTCATTTCGTCTGACACCCTACACACACCATTATTCTTACACGGACTGGATTCACAGCTAAACTCGCCTGCAAAAACAAACAAACAAACAAACATCACAAGTCAGAAGATTCGTAATCAGAAGCCAAACTTGAAGTTCATTCTTCAACCTAAATTATCAAAATGTGCTGCATGAAGATTAAGTGGTCTATAGACCATGTGACCTGTGACATCACATGTTCACAAAAGAGCCACAGAGCTTTGACTTCCTGCAGGCACGATTTGTACACAGCCCAATGGAAGAAAACATAAAATCTAAGATTTTATGGAGATAGCACTGTCTGATGTTTATGAACTTTTGATACGAAGGAAGGGGTCACATCTCAAAACTTGTTCAGTTGTTATTTTTATAACTCTTCAATTTATGTGGAAATTATGACACAAAATGTAAAATTTCCCAAATGGCCAGTGTAGTATCTTGCCTGTCTAAAAGGCCCTGGACTGTACTATGGCACTCATTTTGTAAACAAAGGTTACATGGTCTACAGATAACAAAACTAATACTAATAGGTCACTTTTAAACGTTGTTTCAAAGGCAGCCTTGCATCATTATTACCCCTGTTAACATTCCTGAAACCATCTCAATTCCTCTGGAGTATGCAGCAAATCTCAGTGCTTTTTAATAAAACATTTATTGTCTTTAGTTTGTTTAGTCGGGGTTTGTGACGATATTTAAACAAATTAATACAAAAATTCAGAAGTTCCAAAAAAGTTCCATTAAACAATACCCCGCATGCAGAGGCACGGTAAAAGTTTGTTTAATACCGTTGTGAAGTAGTTGAAATCTTCTTGAGTCAAGAACAACGAAAAACAACTCCTTACCGAATTCACAATCCACACCGCTGTATCCATCCTGACAGGTGCAGACATATCCCAATGTGTCGTCTTCATAACACAATCCGTCATGCTGACAAGGGATGCTGTTGCATAATGTTTTTATCACTATATGGCAAAGAAAGAAAAATATAGTAGGAAAGTGTACAGGTCACTTCCAATGGGCGACTTTAGAACACAAGGTGGCAGCAGACTTACCCCGTAACTTTCTATATTGTATATTTGGTTTGCGGTAACGCCATGTGTGTATCTACTTTGCTGTGTAGATTTTTGTTCTTTAAGAACTTGTCTTGCTATGTATTCTACTGCCACGGAGTAGATTTTCGGAATTCGGGAGACTACCAAGTTCTGAAAAGAAACTGTCCTGCTTCTTAACTACTCTGGGCGGAAGGTCGGAAATCGGTCAGGACAACTACTTTCGCTTAGTGGATAGGGAGGACTTCTCGTTAAGAGCGTTGATATAACTTTCTACCTTGTTTGCGTAGCTCTAGGCATGCATAAACCTTGGGCTTTCTCAAAAACCTTGGCTTGGGCTTGGGCGCCAGGCCCCATCTGATGCCGGAACATTGTGCAAAAAGTACACTGCTCCAAAATTGATGACGGAGCCCAAGCCAAGGTTTGGAAAAGGCCCCAGGTAAGAATTCTTCTTCAGATTCTTCTGCCACCTACAATCTCGCCTTAAACAGGTCAGCTGCATCACACTGGAAAGCTCCATTAAAGAAAGAGGCTAGAATAAAATATCCTTTTCATCTGACAACTAACACCTGTTATCTCCATGTAATTCCTTTTCCAAACAGTGGATTTAATTGTATCATGAGCAGATTAACTGCTCATCCATTAAGTTAAATGACCCATGTAATTCAATGTAAACACACCCAGTGGTGAAAAGGATGTATACTTTCCGAGTTTTTGTGGCCAAACTGGAAAATTCTTTTGTGGAGCTTTCCCGTAATGTGAACATTAACTAACCATTGTTCTTTTATCATGAGGCAAACAAAATTTAGGACAATTTTTACTGAGTACACGGGCTGACATACTTGTACACATGGAATAGGTTTTAATAGACTTTTCAGGCTTAACAATTTTACTGATTTCTCCGAGGGCTAAAAAATCGGAAATCAGACTTAAGTAGGCAGGAAATCATGCCTGTATCATAGATGCAAACGTTAGACTTGAAAACTATTAGACAGAGTTCTGGGTTGGGAGATTTACAAGCTGTACCCACCTGTTTCACAGTAGAGTCCGGTAAATCCAGGAGCGCACTGGCAAGAGTATGTGCCATCCTGATTGGAGAAGCATGTACCCTCATTCTCACACGATGAACTGGAGCAAGGATCTGAATAAAAATACATAAATAGAATCCATTGATGGCAAACTCCTCTCTGCTTATAAAGTTACATGCTGAATGCGGCTTAATCATGAAGTAACTATAAATAGTAGTAAACTTGCGGGTACAACCATGTGTAAAATGTCTTTTGGGAGGAGTGTTGGTTCTGAAAAGAACCAGTTTGGTCTCGACGTTTTCGAACAGTATACTCTGCTCGTCTTGAGTATACTGTTCGAAACGTCAAGACCAAACCGGTTCTTTTCAGAACCAACACTCCTCCCAAAATTTTTTTTACACAGGGTTGTACCCGCAAGTTTACGTCTATTTATAGTTACTTCTTACCTTCAACACCATGCAAAGCTTCAAACACCACTCGCGGCTTAATCAGTTAGGCCAACCCTCGGCCCAATTTCATACAGCCGCTCAAGAACAAAAAAGTAGCTAAGCGAAAAAATAATTATGCTTTCCAGAGTAAGGTTACCAGCCAAAATACCATGTCACACGTACCATTTGTGACTGGTATCCTCCTTTTTGCTTAGAAAAAAACTGTTAAGCAAAATTTCCTGCTTAAGCAACTGTATAAAATTGGGCCCTGGTCTCTGTGTGTACACCAATTGTATCACCAAGGGAGTTTTAACCATAACACGAGTAAAAGCAGTCAATATTTGTTTTATAACACCCCATACATATATTGTGCCAAGACGTCAAAGTACCAAGAAGCTGCTGTTGATATGGGTTTAGTACATTGGTTGCCATGAGATAGTTCATCGGTTGCTATGGGTATAGTACCTTGTTTGCTGCGTGTATAGCTCGTCGCGTTTGCGCGGCCTTCTAGTAAAAATAAAAAATATCATGTGATGCGCTCTAAAGCAATGAAAAGGCAGAATCTTTGTAAGGGGTGTTATAGTCATCCTTACTTGCAGCTGAGAAGCCGATTTGATTTTTATGGAAGGAGGCAAAACGCAGGGCCCGGAGAAAAACCCTTGTGGCATAGGAGAGAACCAACACACAACTCTACTCACATATAGCCTCAGCCAGTAATTGAACCAGGGCCACATTAGTGAGAGGTGAGTGCTTTACGCACAAGCAAACCGTACCACTTATTTTAAGTCTTTTGCAATTCCAGGCGGAAAGCTTTCCCAACACCGTTCTCTTCTCTGGATTTTAAGGGGGTAATATATACAGTGAATTCCTTACTGTAGAGACTACAAGGAGGATGGAGGAACCAGAGGGCCCAATTTCATAGAGCTGCTTCAGTACAAAAAGTAGCCCATGCGCAAAACAAAGTCTGCTCACAAGAATAAGGTTACAAGCCAAAACACCATGTCACATGTACCATCTGTGCAGGCATAATATTTGGTCCTTGAAAAAAAAATACAACTATTTTATTGGGTACAAGGGCTTACCTACATGAACACATTATGTACAGACTATTTAATAACAATTTTTTCAGATTTTTCCAAGAGCAAAAAAATCAGAAGTCTGACTAAAGTAGGAAAAATATCATGCCTGTCTGTGAATAGTATCCTGCTCATCTTGGCTTGGCAACAAATTATTAGGCAATATTTTTTCTGCTGAAGCAGCTCCATGAAATGAGGCCCAGGTGACGACTTATCAAGAAATAAAATATTGAACTTCTTACCTATTTCACACATTATGCCCTGGAATCCATTGATACAACTACATGTTGCACTCACACCGTTGGCTGCAAGGGAACATTCGCCGCCATTTCTACACGGGTTGTCAGTACATGGATCAACTGCAAATGTCAATTCAATCAATTGGTTAACTCTTTCATGTGCCGACCGGTCACTAGCGCGGGTTTAAGTCCCATCCAAAAAAAAATGTTGTAAAACGAAAAATAAAGATTGCACGACCAAACAGTTATCAGAATGGGAAAGAGAACTCTTGAAGGTGATATTATGACCTGTTTTTGGGGGGTCGCCATTTGCAAAAGACAAATAAACAATTAATGTGTCCATGATCAATAAATCACTAAAATAAATGGTGCATGTAAGGGCTAAATACATTCTATAAAGTTTTGTATGAAAAGTTTTCCCTGCGGCTGATTCTGATGCTGCAGAATAATGGATAGATGGTCGGGCAGAGATCAGAGTTGTGCCGAGACTCTACGCCGAGACTGAAGACTGAATTCAGTCAAAATTGCTTGAATTCTGACTTGTAACAGGAAGAACAAAATGACACCATTTTTCTACCAGTACAGGTAAACTTCTGCAACATGCAAATTCGGTTTCTGATATTTACAAATGGTCTATTTACAAATTTGAGAGTACTTCAGTCCCGATGTGACACAAAACAAGAAAAAGAGAGAGCTGTTGCAAACTTCTCACCAACAAAAATGACCTGTGGTACGTAAAAAGTAGTATTACTATACCTCATGATTATACATGATTGAGAGCCAATTTCTCACTGGTCCGTTCACTATCACGTGCCAGATGCTATTTTTGCTGTTTACCAAGCGCGCCAGCCAGTATTCACGCACAAGGTTAAATGCGCATGAGTAGTAGACTGTCACATGGGAAACAGTCACACACACGGTAAATACGCACGCGAATTAGACCGACTGTCACTTGTGTAACTATACACATGTACTTTACAAAGCAAATCGTTGAACTTTCGCTCGCATGCGGGTGTAGTGTATATAGCTTGTGACATACACATGAAACAATGGTGGCACACGTAAATGTCACGCTTTCCCGAGTACCGACATAGAGAGAAGTATGAGGTATAGTAATACAAATATAACACGATTTATTTCCGGAACTAGTTTGTCAACTTCCAATATCTTGGGGAGCTAATATCAACTGTCAACCCTCAAACCATGTTATATTTTGTATAAAGAGCTCATGTTGCTACAGAGTCTTTCTCAAAGGTTAAAGGCATCGTACAAATTTGGTAATTGGAGCCTATTGTTTGTTTCAATCCTATATAATTGTAGATATATACCATAAAACTAACCTGTGAAAATTTCATTTCAAAAGGTGGTAGCATTTTTTAGATATTGCCGAAAATCTCGAGTGGTCATGTCCACGCAGGAAGAATAATCTGCATTGGAATACACACTCTGAGAAGCGTTACTGTAACGCTTCTCAATATTCAAAATATCTTGGGGATAAAAAGTGATATATTTTTCCATAAAAAAAGTCGCAGTCCTTCAAAGTAAAAAGTCTCTCAAAATGCATTACACTATCCAAAGCTGCTGTACTTCTTCTTACCAAACGTGTACGATGCCTTTAAATGGATAGATACAAAACACAGCACATACAAACAAGAACTTACCCATTTCACATAGAGCTCCGAGGAAGCCCGGCAGGCAGCTACAAGTGAAACTGCTTAGATCTCCCATTATGCAAGAACCACCATTTTGACATTGATTGTTGATACAAGGATCGACTGCGAATTAACGTGATAACAAAATGAAGTTGCTTAAAGTCTTTGCATTTCTGTTTTGTGTGTCGAGTGAAATAAAGTGTTTATAGCTGTGTAGTTGAGGGTTATGATTAGGGTCAGTTTTGAACATTTTAAAGTTTTCAACATGTTCACAGTCATACAAAGAGTACCAAGGGGGAGTGGTGGGCAGGGGGCTCACAGAGCATGTACTGGAATGTATAAAATTATTGATATTTCTGTATATTTTGGCAGGTTGTCTTGCACTGGCACTGTTCTTGTAAGTTTAAGTGAGTCTGATGCACTGATTGTAAGCTGAGATGGTTTTTGTGTTTGATTTTAAGCCTGTGTGGTGTATATTGTGGCATGTTGCCTTGCAATTTTTCCAACTGCAACTTAGATGGTTCTTGTGAGCTGTATATTGTGGCAGGGATGAGATTGGACAAAAGTGAAAATTCCTGAAAAATGGCTTGGGGGCCTGGGGTCCCACTTATTCTAGACCAAGAACCTCTCAGATGTTACAACTCAGGAGGTTTACAGACTCCGTGCATCACCAGAAATACAAAAACTACAGGCCCAATTTCATAGAGCTGCTTAAGCACAAAAAGTAGCTAAGCATAACAAAATTATGCTTACCAGAATAAGATTAGCAGCCAAACTACCAAGTCACAAGTACAATTTGTGACTGGTATCCTGCTCATTTCTGCTTAGCAGAAAATTGTTAAGCAATATTTTCTGCTTAAGCAGCTCTATGAAATTAGGCCCTGGTTTGGACACAATGTGGACTATTTCCTTCTCCCTCTGGTGACTGCTTTACTTCTTTCAAGAAAATTTGAAGTCTGAAAGAGGTTTTGAGAGAATCCTGAAGTCAGGAACAATTCTGAGAAATCACACACCTGTTGTAACAAGTTGCCTTGCACTTTTTCCCATTGAAGCTGAGAAATTTATATTGCAGTAGCTCAACCTACATCTCCACCACAATAATGCACAACTACAACCAGTATCAATTATTAAACCATACTTTAGTTAATGAAAAAGTCATACTTTAGTTAATGGAAAATCAAAGTTGAAACAGTAACCCAGGGCTCAAATTTTACACTGTAGTTTAAGTATCGGGCCAGTAAACTCATGACAGGACAAGTCTGGCAGCCTTGTGTTTTTTAATTGAATATTAATGAATAATAACAGCTTACTGTGTACTCTCTTGAACAAAAACAAATTATGTTCAAATAGTGACTTTGAGTCTGATAAAATACCTTTCAATTCTATTGAGTCATGAAGTATACTTAACACCATAAAGACAAATGAGATAAATCATCTCTCACATGTCTTATTGCTGAATAAATAAAACCAGTTAAATGCATGTTAAACTGTGTCAGGAAGATTTCTCATTTTGATTCTGTGGTCTTGTAAAAAGAAACTTCTGGTCCAGTAAACATTTTGAGCTAGCAGGGCCAAGCGGTCTAGTTCACCGGACCCAAACTCTGGTGTTGTCAGCAGCAGAGTGTGGGTTTGAATCCTGGTCATGACACTTGTGCCCTTGAGCAAGGCACTTAACCATAGTTGCTTCGTAAAAAGTTGGGAAGGTAGTGCATTCTGCTCTACCAGCCAGGCTCCTAGTGGATGATACCCATGCCTACATCCTTACAGACTGTGAAGGGGGTAACCCTGTTTCAACCCCAAGAGTAGGTGGCAACTTTACCAATATAACTCTGATTTAATCAGCTCTGCTACTACTCAGTCTGAAAATTAGACTAGTTGTGCCACGGACTCTGCTAGGGTTAGGCTGTGTCCAAAATGGCGGCTAGGGCTGGATTGCCGCGTCATCATGCATTGAAATATAGGACATCCTTATAGCAACACCCTATAGCAACAGTCGTAGCCGTTAGCTGTGGCCGCCACTTCGGATACGACCTTAAGTTCACTGCAGAACACACAGACATGGATTTCCGATACTTACGTATGTTACAGGTTATTCCAAAGTAGTCGGCTTCACAGGTACATTCAAATGAGTTATCCACATCCCTGCAGGTACCATGCTCACATGGATTCTGCACACACTGTAACTCTGGACAGATGAGACAACAAAATAAGAAACTCAAAATCTCATTTCATATCTCCTAGTCCCAATTCTTTTTTAACTAGTTCATCTCTTTAGCTAACTGTGTATTTGGCTGGTCCAGATGTAATTTTATGTAAAATTGTTTAATTATCGTTGTTTTTAAATTTAATTTATGTTGTTTAATCCATTTTATGCTTGTATTCATCGCCTTAAAGCGGAACCAATCTGCAACTGTTTGCGCTTTATAAATCTCTCTTTATTACATGTATTATTATTATTATTAATCCTCAAGAAAACTCACCCGACTCGGTAATCTTTCAAAAGTTTGGTTCCTCCAGAACAGGGAAATATTTTAATCTCAATTCACTCAGTGGGAAATGGTCACAAACTGTATCTACATACAAAATAAAACTACTCTATCTTTCCCAGATCCCCCTAAATTTCATTTGGTCTTTTTTGTTCTTCTTAAATTTTATGGATTTGCTACAGTAGGGTAAACAATTCTAGGGGTGTTGTCAGGTATAACAATCTTATCTGGGTCCAAATGTTTGAGTGTCTTACCACTGTCACAGTACTTGGAGCCGAAGCCAGGACCACACTCGCAAATATAATCTGTGCCCTGAGGAATGCACTGTCCATTCACACACAGATGGTTGACACATGCAACAGCTTCAAAGGAAAGGAAAAAATGATCAAAATCCATAAAGATAATTTGTTTTTCTTCTTTCACAAAAAAAATAAAATAGGGCGATACAACTTTAATCAATATTGATGAGAGCTGGAATGGGGTACGTTGGGTATGCCTGAACAGTTAGCAAAAAAATAAAAACATTTCATGCTTTTAAAAAAAACACCTTTTTTACCTAGTCATAATTGTGGCGTGTCATGGCTGAGCGGTTAAGAGCACCGAACTCAAGCTCTGGTGTTTCTGATCAGCAGAGTGTGGGTTCGAGTCCCGGTTGTGGCACCTGCGTCCTTGAGCAAGATACTTTACCATAATTGCTTTTTCCTTCAAATGGGACATTAAGCCATAGGTCCTGTGTACTAGGATTTGTAGTGCACATAAAAGAACCCAGAACACTTATCATGGAAGAGTAGGAGTTAACCTCGCTGTTTCTTGTTCACATATCAAGCACTCTTGTTTTCAAGTTTCTTCAGGTTTGCAGGCTACAGTGATTAAGTTCACTTATGAGGCATCCTTGATTTCATTACCAGAAATATTTGGGTTAAAGAAAATTGATTTGAAGAGCAAATTGTTTGTATGCTTACCACTTTCACATGAAAGTCCAGTAAAGTCAGCAGGGCAGTTACAAATCCTCATTGGATTTCCATTGGGATCACTCACACCACATTGACCTCCATTCTGACATGGATTGCTGTTCAAGCATGGATTAGCTACAGCACAGGCAACAAAAAGAGACTATCATGGTCAAAATATGCATTTAGAGAAACATCATGGAGGGAGAATCGTGGAACAGATTCACAAAGAGTGAAGTGAAGGGAATTATGAAGTAATGTTCCTAAAAGTTCAAATATGTTCTGAGTATGAATCGTCCTTACTCAGACAACTGAAAAAGAAAGACAAAGTTTCAATCAGTGCTTTTATCAGAGCTGCCAACATTTGCATCTTGCAATCAGGGAGATATATAGATTTACATTCAACATATGAGGGACAAAGTTTCCATAATCAGGGAGATTGTCAAATGTGTTCATCAGAACATAGAAAGATTGGATATTTTCACGGAACTTTCTGCAGAATCGGGGAGAGTTGGCAGCTCTGCTTTGGTCGAGTCCCTGTTGTTCGAGTCTGCGTTCGAGTCCGAGTCCCTGTTGTCTGAGTCTGCGTTTGAGTCCGAGTCCCTGTTGTCTGAGTCTGCGTTTGAGTCCGAGTCCCTGTTGTCTGAGTCTGCATTTGAGTCCGAGTCCCTGTTGTCTGAGTCTGCGTTTGAGTCCGAGTCCCTGTTGTCTGAGTCTGCATTTGAGTCCGAGTCCCTGTTGTCTGAGTCTGCGTTTGAGTCCGAGTCCCTGTTGTCTGAGTCTGCATTTGAGTCTGAGTCCCTGTTGTCTGAGTCTGCGTTTGAGTCCGAATCCCTGTTGTTCAAGTCTGCGTTTGAGTCCGAGTCCCTGTTGTCTGAGTCTGCATTTGAGTCTGAGTCCCTGTTGTCTGAGTCTGCGTTTGAGTCCGAATCCCTGTTGTTCAAGTTTGCGTTTGAGTCCGAGTCCCTGTTGTCTGAGTCTGCATTTGAGTCCGAGTCCCTGTTGTCTGATTCTGCGTTTGAGTCTGAGTCCCTGTTGTCTGAGTCCAGGTCCTTCCCTTCAAGTCCGAGTCCCTTTTGCCCGAGTCTGAGTCCAAATTTGAGTCCCTCATGTCCCCGTACAGTTAGTTGCAAAAATCCTAACCATTGATCATCCCGAAGATTGTAGGGAACATTTCCGCAATTTCATCCCTTTTCAGCTATTTCTGTCACACTAGTGACCAGATTTGCCCAATTTTACCACTTGAACAAGTCAAAACACATATTTTAAGGACACAGGATTGATTTCCATTGTGTAATGCATCACTCTAGAACACTATTAAAACATCTTGCGAAAGAAAGGAGCACAAAATTTTCCCCCGTTCTCGAGCCTGTCTCGAGAAAAGTCCCAAGTCCGAGTCATGGTTCTCTGAGACTGAGTCTGTGTCCGAGTCCACTAAAAATGGTCTCGAAACCGATCTTGAGTCTAATACTGACCTTGGCCTCCCCTTAGAAATTATTTAATAATTGATCAAACATCAAAGAGATTGGAAGTTGATCTTGGTATGGTTTGAATCCCCAAGTTATTAAAACTGAGTCCGCGACTAACACAAAGCTTCGCATCATCTGGCATCAATTGACCTCAGCAACTTCTACATCGACCCCAAGGGATCAAGACAAACTAGACAAACTTCTGCCATATCATTTAGAAGTTCTATAGAACTGTTATAAATACTCATTTTTGCCAAGAACAATAGCCCAATGGAACAGCCTGCCATCCGGCATCAGGGAGTCACCAACTATAGAAACCTTAAAGTCTAGAACCCACAATAGCAAATCTTCTTCAAATCACAAGGGAGGGGGGCTCTTTCGAATTACTAAGCTGCTTTGCACTGTGACTGCGCCCTGTACAAAGTTTGCACAGTAACTAACAAATACAGATACAGATACAGAGTCCCACAGTTCCTGCTCTTTCCAATCTGCTGCTTTTAGTTATGGAACTATTTACAAGAAGCTGTCAAACAGGCTGAAAGTTTAGAACAATTCAAAGCTGGGTCAAAACATATCTGTTCAATTTGTGTAGTTGTTGAATTCAATACAGCGCATAGGGACCTTACGGTGATTATGACTCAATAAGTATGGTTTTATTATTATTATTATTATTATTATCTAGGTACAGTACATAATTAGCATATCAACAGAAACTTAAAGGTATTGTATACGCTTGGTAATTGGAACCCACTGTTTGTTTCAATCCTATACAGTTGTAGATATAGACCATAAAACTAACCTGTGAAAATTGTATTTCAAAAAGTGATAGCGTTTTTGAGATATTGCCGAAAAATCTGGAGCGGTTATGTCCACGCAGGAAGAATAATCTGCAATTGGAATACAAATTTGAATCTGAGTAACGTTACTACAGAATCGCTTCTCAGATTTAAACTTTTTGGGATAACAATTTATATATTTTTTCATAACCGCAGTACTTCGAAGTGAAAAGTTTCTGAAAATGCATTACACTATCCAAAGCTGCTGTACTTCTTACAAAGTAAATTTGTATTGCCATTAATTTTCATAGTCGTTACCAAATGTATACAGACCCTTTAAAGTAGGAATGTTGACTTACGATTCTGACATAGTGTTCCAACAAACTGGGCCAGTACAGGAGAGCAATCACAGGTGAAATCTAGTGAGTTGACCATGGGGACACAGATGCCTCCGTTCTGGCAGGGGTTGACAGGTAGACATCCGGATACTGGGACAGTAAACAACAACAACTTATTAATTGCCAGAATCAATTACAAATGATAAGAATTAATACAGAGATTTATTCAGCGCTTGTCATTTTTAATCTGCGGTCGATTTCACGAAGCATCAAGATTCATCTTAAGATGAGTTGTCAATATCGCCATAATGATTTGTATTGTGACATCACACTTTGCTTAGCAGTTAAGATGGAAACACATCTGAAGATCAATCTCTGCTCTTTGTGAAATCGGCCCCTGGGCTATCAAAAAATCTACAAATTACAAGCAAGACAACACATGCGCATGAAATCACAACACATGCATACTATGCAAAGGTGCCAAGACTCACTAGGCAAATGGACCATTATTTACATTTTAACTGAGACATTCAGACATTCAGACAGATTTGTACTCTTCATACTCTACCACCTCCTCAACAACACTGAATTTCTTTGGTGAATTTGAAATCTGTACATGGGTTCAGACTTCCCACATCAAGTGTTTAGTTTATAGTCACAGCCTTTTTAAAGAAAAAACTCATGACAGACACCAGTGTTAACATCTACACTCAAGTGCCACCATGGTTCTTTTGTGTGAAGTGATGTTTCCAGCAAACTGGCCTCTCATTTAACAACCTCATCAGATCAGATTGGTTGTTAAATTAAAGGTTCTGATGGATGTAACCCGAACATCTAACATCACACTTCGAGGCTCGTGAAAGACGCCTGATACTGGCCTTCAAAACACCACCACGCAATCGTTGACATGTAGCACAGCCAGTCTACCATTATTGTAACACTTGGACAAGATGCCACAAACAGGCCAAGATTTATGGACTTCTTACCTAAACTCTGATACCAGATTTGGGTGCTCTTGGATACTCAGTTTCAATAGACCTTATAAGTCTTGCACATATTCATACATTTTTGGGACCACTTTGGTCCCACGTACATTGCTTTAACGAGTGAAGGAAACAAACTTGCTCACTGTATCGGGTCCCAATGTTCAAATATGCACGAGACTTGCACAGTCTAGACCCAGCAGCTATCAGTAAACCACCTCAAAATTGTGTATAATTTCGCTTGACAATGGCATCATATACCCACAAAAAATACTCAAGCTATTGTTATGTTATTATTCTATGGTAAAACCTGTATACAATCTATGCAAGAAAAATACTGATATTAAAATTTCTGCATGACCTACCGGCGTGTTAATTCAGTCTTGCAAATGTTTCCATACCAATACAGTTACTTCAAAACTATCACTACACTGTTATCAAAGTAAATGATGCAACAATAGACACCGAGATAATAAACAAGTCAACAACAAAATATTATAGTAAACTGAAGCATGGGGGAATCTTCGAGAAGCCAGGGCTTGACCGTCCAACGTCGAGTCAGTAAATACAGGGCAAAATAAAGGATGACACGTGATGCGTGTTCCACCAATCAAATGACAAGGATCTATGTGTGAGTTATATAAAAACATTAAATGGCTTGGAGAACTACTGTGGATTTCTTTGTTTCAATATTGAACGACAAAAATAGATCGTGTTACCTTGTTTACAAAAAGAGATACCTCCTGCATTATAGGACATTTCATGGCAGGCAGAAATACCCACTCTTCAGATGAAAAATGTCACATCAAATACAGTTTTCACAACCACAAAACCATTTTGAAATGTGCTCCCTTTTTTCTAGTCTAACCACTTGACCAGTATAAGCCGCCCAGCGTATGAGCTGCAATATGAGGGGCAGTGCGTGTTTTAGGTCCTTTGTGGTAATGTACATGTACAGTGACCGGCACTGATTTAACGATCGGTCGACAACGCACATTGGGAAAATATTGTGCAGAGAGAGCGATTTGTTTATGAGTACGAGGTTATAATTTTGCATGAAATATAACGGGAACGAGGTTGAGATTATAGACTCCACCGCGTGTTTTCCACTCACCTACGTATTGTTTAATGGAACAAGGAGGAAAGAGCCAGATTAATATGTGCATGCGTGTTTTAACGTTTGTATACTGGAAATGAACGATCACGATACATTAAATCTAGCAAATATCAGACTGGTCAAACCATTTTACAAACTTAAAAATAATCTCTCTTTAGGATTTTACCACCGTACCCCTCATTTAATGTGAAAAGGAACAATTTTTTGACTCGGACTTGTAAAGGAAGGGTTTTGACTCGACCGCCGCTGTATTCACTAGCATTTGGCAACTGCTAATTTCGAACTCTGATCTTTCTTTAAAAAATGTATGCTGGTTTTTTTCTTCAATATTAATACGTCGGCGTATGAGCCGCTCGGCGTATAAGCCGCAGAAGTTTTTTTAGGGCCAAAATAGAGGATAACCAAAAAGCGAAAATAATCCCTTTCTAAGGGCGATCCAGACAATAAAAACCTACAACGGCACACACAGATCTGTCTTGCAAATACTCTGTGGACATTCCTTTGTTCTGTACACCTAAGAAAAAACATATTCTTCAACATGTGAAAAAAACACTGTTTAAGCATAACATAGGAATTGTGGACCTGAGAACAAAAGGGGTCCACACACAAGGCAGGGTTTTGAAACACTATGTGGACTTACACACGTCCACACAGTGTTTTTTTACAGTGTTGAGAATAGGATTTTGTGTAAAGAACAAAGGAATATCCACAGAGTGTATATAACACAGAGCTGAGAGATTACGGAAGACCCCTTGTTGGGGGTCTTTACACAATGGAACAATAGACCCTAGAAGGGAATTCTTTGTTCAACCTGGACCCCACAAGGAAAAACTTTAGAAAAGGGAATAATAGAACAACAATAGCAGGACCCCACAAACTGGATCCATAAGGTTGTGTGTGTGGATGTGGATTTGTGTAAGTCCACAGAGTATTTCAAGTCCCTACATTGTGTGGACCTCTTTTATACTTTTGTAGGTCCATACTTCCTACGCTTAAACAAAAGGTACAACAGGAACAAATATATATCATCCAAATTTGGAAAAATTACACAGAAAATATCAATTGAGCGTCTCATTATCACGAAACGTTTGTTTTCTTTTTTAACAGATGCGAAGATAGATTATCTGAGATTCAGAAAGCTACACGTAGGGACTTGATCAGTTCTTACCTGGCATTAAACAGGTATCCCCTGTATATGTAGGTTGGCACATACAGTTGAAGAAAAGTGTACCAGTAGAAATATCAACACGAGTTTGACACGTACCGCCATTCCTACAAGGGTCACTTCCACACGGAGATACTAAATAACAAAATCAGGTCAAAATCAAGATTATACAATCCATTCTGTAAGGTTTATTTCTTCTTCTTTTTTTTTCTTTTTTTGGGAGGGGGGTGAAAATGTGCTCATAAGAACCCCCAGTAAGCAAAGCAGACTATGGAGAGATCACACCAGCTAGACTTGGAGCCCGTACAGTCCCACAGGAAAAAAGGTACACAAAGCTACAACAAATAAACAATTTCGCTGTAAGACAATTTATGAACAATTTATGTGTCCATATGATCAATTTATCACTGAAATAAATGGTGCATGAAAGGGTTAAATTCTTAAAATTCCAACTTACATATGTTACAATTCACTCCGACCCATGACCCTATGCAGTTGCAGTTATAGCCTTCTCCAGCAGTCACACACTGTCCACCATTCATACAAGGGTTAACCGAACAGGGTGACAGACCAACTAGAATACAAGTTTACAGAAAAGAGAACACATTTTAAACCTAGTCTTGCACTTGGTTCACACATCTCAGCTGCAATGATAAAGTTTTGCTTTTGTTTATCAGAAATTTATGACATCATATCAGAAAAGAAGCTTTCAGGGCAGAAGTATTGAACCCACAACTATGTCCTTATTAAACGGTGTGTCATGGCCAAGCAGTCAAGCGCCCTGGACTCAAGCTCTGATTTTTCTAATCAGCAGAGAGTGAGTTCAAGTCCCGGTCTCGACAGTTGCCTCCTTAAGCAAGACACATAGCCATTATTGCTTTGTCCTTCGGATGGGACGTAAAGCCGTAGGTCCCATGTGTTGTGTAATGCACATTAAAAGAACCCATTCGCCCCGGTGTTTCTGGCAGAGGCTGCAGGTTCAATGTGCCGCAGCACATCGTAAACCCTTAACTTGGTCTCATAATTTAAAAACAAAATGTCTTACAAAATATTTCTCTTTGTTCGAGGGCCTTGAGTAATTCATTTTAATAATAATAATAGTGGGTTCTTATATAGCGCTCCATCACTCCCCTAGGGGCATATCAAAGCGTTCAGTATATTTTTCTGCAAGGTATGCGGAGCTACATGTTTAAAGTATGAGACCTTTTTCCTTTATAGCACCATTTTATGGTTTACAAGGTGATGTGGTGCAATATGCTGCCGATCAAACCAGAAACACATTGGTGAACCCCTTCTCTTTACTATAAGTGCACTGGGTTCTTTTATGTGCATTACACAACACACAGGACCTACAGTTTAAGTTCCATCAGATGGACGCAGAAATAATGGTTAAGTGTCTTGCTTAACGACACAAGTGTCACACCGGGACTCGAACCCACACTCTGCTGATCAGAAACACCGGAGCTTGAGTCCGGTGTTCTTACCCGCTCGGCCACGACACGCCATCTTAATGGTAGATCTAAACCTGCAATATAAATTTGTGTGCAACATCAATTTTAAGCCAATACATTTAAGCCAATGAAAGCTACATCACTGTATTTTTAAGGACATAGGCTTGTCGTGGCATCTCTTCACCCAGGGGTAAATGGGTACCTGTGAGGGCAGAGATGGTTCATGTGATTGATTTAGCTTGGTGCGCTACATATTTTGCAGCACAGGCTGTATACTTCCAAGGGAGCTGAGATGGTTTCAGGAATGAAATAAATGGCCCAGTGATCAGGGGTAAAATGTTGGATCGCCATGAGCGTCACTGAGTGACGGATTTGAGCGCTACATAAGAAACCACTATTATTATTATTAAACATCTTAACCTACCTGGGGTTTCACAGTAGACTCCATTGAACTGATCAGTACAGTCGCATGAATAGGGATCGATGTCAAAGGCAACTGGAATGCAGGTAGCTCCATTCTCGCACCGGTTACCATCACAGCTGTTCGTCACTACAAGAGGTATTACATAAAACATAGAGGTATTTGAAAAGCACATAGACATGAGTTTAACCCTTTAGAGACCATAGCGGCCACAAGTGGCTTGTACCAAAATGCCCATAGTGGCTGCAGACGGCCGTAAGATTTGAACTACTTCCATTCATAGAAAGAGGTCAAAGTAAAGGTCATGTCCGGATTTTAAATTTTCCAATGTTTCCTATGTTAACATAGCATCCCAATTTCTAAAACCAAAACAATTTTTTCAGTTGGCATTTTGTTGACATTTTTACTGGACAAATTTGATTGAATAAATGAGCAATTTTAGTGATGTCTGGGCGTTTTGTGATGATTATACAGAAATTAATGGTCTCTGAAGGGTTAAAGGTATCATACAGGATTTGTAAGGATAAATGAACATCATTGTTTAATTTTAGTCTGAAAGCTTACTGCTACTGAAATGTATGCTGGTTTTTGTTCTTCAATATTAATACGTCGGCGTATAAGCCGCCCCGCGTATAAGCCGCAGAAGGGTTTTTTTAGGTCCAAAATAGAGAATAACCAAAAAGCGAAAATAATCACTATCTAAGGGCGATCCAGACAATAAAAACCTACAAAGGCACACACAGTTCTGTGTTGCAAATACTCTGTGGAAAATCGATCTTTTGTTCTGTACACCTAAGAAAAAACATATTCTTCAACACTGTGAAAAAAAAACTGTTTAAGCATAACATAGGAATTGTGGACCTGAGAACAAAAGGGGTCCACACAGTACAAGGCAGGGTTTTGAAACACTATGTGGACTTAAACACGTCCACACAGTGATTTTGTACAGTGTTGAGAAAAGGATTTTCCTTAAGTGTACAGAACAAAGGAATATCCACAGAGTGACTGCAACACAGAGCTGTGTGTGTGGACGTGTAAGTCCACAGAGTATCTCAAGTCCCTACACTGTGTGGACCTCTTTTGTACTCAGGTCCATACTTCCTACGCTTAAACAAAAGGTACAGCAGGAACAAATATGTCATCCAAATTTGGAAAATTACACAGAAAATATCAATTTAGCGTCTCATTATCACAAAACAGTTTTTTTCTTTTTTAACCGATATGAAGATAGATTATCTGAGATTCAGAAAGCTACACGTAGGGACTTGATCAGTTCTTACCTGGAATTAAACAGGTATCCCCTGTATGTGTAGGTTGGCACATACAGATGAAGAAAAGTGTACCAGTAGAAATATCAACACGAGTTTGACACGTACCGCCATTCCTACAAGGGTCACTTCCACACGGAGAATCTAAATAGCAAAATCAGCAAGTCAAAATCAAGATTATACATTCTGTTAAGTTTATTTCTTCTTTGTTTTTGACTTATTTTTTGGGGGGGAGGGGTTTGGAAAATGTGAAAATTCTGTGATTTTTTTCTTCTTTTCTATTGTCAGAATATGGTCTTTCAATCCCAGTCATGCACAACTGTGTCTTTCAGCTTTTTCCTCCGTGAAACAGGGCCGTCTTAAAGAAGGGCCCAAAGGTCAAGTTCAATTTTCTAATGTACTCATTTCCCAGTAGATAGAGTCCCTATGAAAGTGGAAAGCAAATTGCTAATCCCTTACCTTATGTTAAAACGGTGTAACATTCCATTGTGTTTGATACCCTTCCAGTGCGAGATTTATCAACATCCCAACAAAATTCAATGACGCTCATTTAAAATGCATGGGTTTGTACATTTTTGTGCGGGGTCCTTTTGGTTTGTTCAATTCTTCCTTGGCATGCAAAAACCCATTTATTGTTGACATCCAATGATGTAGTGTTTTAAAATTTCGCTCTGAAAGAGTATCAAATACAATCAAACATTTCCAGATACAGTGGACCCATTATGATGGCACTATTTGGTTTGGGTAAATCTGCTTCTGTATACACTCGAACCCACCACTGCACTTCTATATTGTGAAGGAAAGGGTTAAATACTTAAAATTCCAACTTACATGTGTTACAATTCACTCCGCTCCACGACCCTAGGTACACAAAGCTACAACAAATAAACAATTTCGCTGTAGGGCAATTTATGAACAATTTATGTGTCCATATGATCAATTTATCACTGAAATAAATGGTGCATGAAAGGGTTAAATTCTTAAAATTCCAACTTACATGTGTTACAATTCACTCCGACCCATGACCCTCTGCAGTTGCAGTTATAGCCTTCTCCAGCAGCCACACACTGTCCACCATTCATACAAGGGTTAACCGAACAGGGTGACAGACCAACTAGAATACAAGTTTACAGAAACAGAACACATTTTGAAACCTTGTCTTGCATTTTGTTCACACGTCTCAGCTGCAATGATAAAGTTTTGCTTTTATGACATTGCAAGCCCTGAATCCAGCTGTCCTTACGTATTCATTTTATTAATTATAGCATGATTATAGTTCCCATAAACACAGCCTCCTTCCAACCTTAACCCAACCATGGATTCAACATGACATTTGGTGTCCTTAAGCAAGAGACTTAACTATTATTGCTTTGTCCTTAGGATGGGATGTAAAGCTGTAGGTCCCGTGTGTTGTGTAATGCATGTAAAAGAACCCGATAACACTTATCGCTAAGAGAAGGGGTTTTCCCCAAGGTGTCTGGCAGTGGCTGCAGAACCTTGTAAAACATTACAAGTTGCTACATAAATATGGTTTATAATTCAACAAAATCAAAAGCCTGTCTTAGTATGTTTCTGTCTGTTCAAGTGCCTTGAGTGTCTTATCGGTACTAACATGAGCTATATCAGACTTTATAAATTATTATTATTTAATGATGCGGATAAAATGAAACATCTAATCTATCTACTTGTAATGAAGCACTGTATTGACCTCCTTGCACTGACGCCACACCCGACTACTGCCTGCCCATGGTCTGCCATTTTGAGAATCAAATTGCATATAAAGATATGGTGAGCGTGCCACCCGCATGCATTGCGTACAATGCACACTTCACAGTCTAACACACAGGTAAACTAACTTCTGAAGTGGCAAAAACCAAGTGTTACTACGTGGATGGTGATGACATCAGGTGATTTAGGTGAAAATGATTTCTGAATCCTGGGGGTGGGGGGGGGGGAATCCACAGACATCAAACAACAAAAAACTCTTTTCAAAATCTAGAGTAGATGTCTCGACCACAAACCACCTAACTATTTGACCGTCAAGCTTGACCGGTGAAGAAAGATGAGTCTATAAAGGACCCTTTTTTTTGCAAATTTTAAGTGACCGTTTAGCGTGTCGTGGCCGAGCGGTTATGAGCATCAGACTCAAGTTCTGCTAGCTGAGTCATCAGGGTGTGGGTTCCAACCCTGGTCCTGACACTTGCGTCCTTGAGCAAGACACTTAACTATAATTGCTTCTCATCACCCAGGGGTAAATGGGTACCTGTGAGGGCAGAGATGGTTCATGTGATTGATTTAGCTTGGTGCCCTACATATTTAGCAGCACAGGATGTATACTCCCAAGGGAGCAAAGATGGTTTCAGGAAAGAAATAAATGGCCCAGTGATCAGGGGTAAAATAATGGATCGCCATGAGCGTCACTGAGTGACGGATTTGAGCGCTATATAAGAAGCCACTATTATTATTATTAAACATCTTAACCTACCTGGGGTTTCACAGTAGACTCCATTGAACTGATCAGTACAGTCGCATGAATAGGGATCGATGTCAAAGGCAACTGGAATGCAGGTAGCTCCATTCTCGCACCGGTTACCATCACAGCTGTTCGTCACTACAAGAGGTATTACATAAAACATAGAGGTTTTTGAAAAGCACATAGACATGAGTTTAACCCATTAGAGACCATAGCGGCCACAAGCGGCTTGTACCAAAATGCCCATAGCGGCCGCAGACGGCCGTAAGATTTGAACTACTTCCATTCATAGAAAGAGGTCAAAGTAAAGGTCATGTCCGGATTTGAAATTTTTGAATGTTTGCTATGTTACAGCATCCCAATTTCTAAAACCAAAACAATTTTTTCTGTTGAAATTTTTACTGAACAAATTTGATTTAGTAAATGAGCAATATTAGTGATGTTCATACAGAAATTAATGGTCTCTGAAGGGTTAAAGGTATCATACAGGATTCGTAAGGATAAATGAACATCATTGTTTAATTTTAGTCTGAAAGCTTACTGCTACTGAAATGTACGCTGTTTTTTTTTCTTCAATATTAATACATCGGCGTATAAGCTGCCTGGCGTATAAGCCGCCGAATTTTGTTTTAGGGCCAAAATAGAGGATAACCAGAAAGCAAAAATAATCACTATCTTAGGGCGATCCAGACAATAAAAACCTACAAAGGAACACACAGATCTGTGTTGCAAATACTCTGGACATTCCTTTGTTCTGTACACCTAAGAAAAAACATATTCTTCAACACTGTAAAAAAAAACACTGTTTAAGCATAACATACGAAGTGTGGACCTGAGAACAAAAGAGGTCCACACACAAGGCAGGGTTTTGAAACTTATATGGACTTACACACGTCCACACAGTGTTTTTTTACAGTGTTGAGAATAGGATTTTCCTTAAGTGCACAGAACAAAGGAATATCCACAGAGTGTATGTAACACAGAGCTGTGAGCTCATGGAAGGTCCCTTGTGGGGGTCTTTTACACAATGGAACAATAGACCCTAGAATGGAATTCTTTGTTCAACCAGGACCCCACAAGAGAATTCTTTAGAAAAGGGAATAATAGAACAACAATAGCAGGACCCCAAAAACCGGATCCATAAGGTTGTGTGTGTGGATGTGTGTAAGTCCACAGAGTATCTCAAGTCCCTACATTGTGTGGACCTCTTTTGTACTCAGGTCCATACTTCCTAAGTAACGCTTAAAAAAAAGATACAACAGGAACAAATATGTCATAACAATTTGGAAAATTACACAGAAAATATCAATTGAGTGTCTCATTATCACGAAACAGTTTTTGGTTTTTTTAACCGATGTGAAGATAGATTGTCTGAGATTCAGAAAGCTACACATAGGGACTTGATCAGTTCTTACCTGGAATTAAACAGGTATCCCCTGTATGTGTAGGTTGGCACATACAGTAGAAGAAAAGTGTACCAGTAGAAAAATCAACACGAGTTTGACACGTACCGCCATTCCTACAAGGGTCACTTCCACACGGAGATACTAAATAGCAAAATCAGCAAGTCATAATAAAGATTATACACTCTGTAATGTTTATTTCTTCTTTCTTTCTGTTTTATTTTATTTGTTTAATGTTTTGGGGTTTTTTTTGTGGGTTTTTTTTTTTTTGGGGGGGGGGGTGGTTTGGAAAATGTGCTCATGTAAGAACCCCCAGTAAGCAAAGCAGACTATGGAGAGATCACACCAGCTAGACTTGGAGCCCATACAGTCCCACGGGAAAAAAAGGCACACAAAGCTATAATAAATAAACAATATTGCTGTAGGACTGAATGGTTTATAGAAAGAAAGAAACTGGAGCTTGTCATACCCAAGTGTAAAACAGAGTGCTACAAATGATCTAATAATAATAATAATAATATTTAAAATTTATATTGCGCCCCTTACATACAAAATGATCAAAGGCGCAGAACACATGTTAAAAAGCACAGAATGGAAGAAAAAGACTGGTCACCAGGCCAGTGCCTAAACAAACGTATGGGGATACGTCTGTCCCGCCAACAGTGAACTAATAGTTACTACTATTCCTTCACTTGTTAGAATTTTAAAGTGACTTCGTTTAGTGTTTGTTTTGTAATGTCCTTCGCTTTTTTGCCCTTTGGGGGGGGGGGGCTTTTGATGTTTGTAATTTTACTGTTCATTGCATTTTTAACATTTGTAAATTTGAAAAAATTTTGGCCTCTTGGCTGCTTTAATTTGAATGTTTGTACAATAAACCATATATATATGTCCATCGTACCTCAAAAAGGCTAATGGTATTTTACACAATTTTAACAAGAGTTTAGAGGCTTGTAGTTTTCTTTCCAGATTCACAAGAACTCAACCCCTCTTTTTAAAAAAACTCTTTCATTAGCCGACTGGTCGCTAGCGACCGGTTTAAATCCCTTTAAAAATAATTGTAAAACGAAAAATAAAGATCGCATGACCACACAGTTTTCAGAATGGGAAAGAGGACTCTTGAGGTTTGCTATTGTGACCTGTTTTTTGGGGGTCACCATTTGCATCATTTTATCACTGAAATAAATGGTGCATGAAAGTGTTAAATACTTAAAATTCCAACTTACATGTGTTACAATTCACTCCGCTCCATGACCCTATGCAGTTGCAGATATAGCCTTCTCCAGAAGTCACACACTGTCCACCATTCATACATGGGCTAACCGAACAGGGTGACAGACCAACTAGAATACAAGTTTACAGAAAAGAGAAGACATTTTAAACCTTGTCTTGCATTTTGTTCACGCACGTCTCAGCTGCAATGATAATAATACTAACAATAGTGGCTTCTTATACAGCGCTCGAATCCGTCACTCAGTAACGCTCATGGCACTCCAACATACATGGCATTAAGTTATTAACTGAAACTCCTTTTAATGAGAAAGCATTATGGCATATTTGAAAATCCATTTCTTTTGTTTATCAGAAATTTATGACATTGTAAGCCCTGAATCCAGCTATCCTTACTGGTATTTATTTGATTTACTATAGCATGATTATAGTTCCCATAAACACAGCCTCCTTCCAACCTTAACCTAACCATGGACCCAACTAATTAAGCTTCCAGTTCCACATCCTTGCCCATGGCACTCAAGCCCACTCAAATCACTCCTGTGGTAAGCACACCATATGGACCATGCACTGACCAACATCATTACCTGGGCCCAATTTCATAGAGCTGCTAAGCACAACAATTTGCTTAGCATGAAATTTCATCCTTGATAAAAACAGGATTACCAACCAAATTTCCATGTGTTGCATATTGCTTGTTACTGGTATTCAGCTGTTGTTTGCTTATCCTGAAAATCACATGGAAATTTGGTTGGTAATCCTGTTTTTATAAAGGACGAAATTTCATGCTAAGCAAATTTTTGTGCTTAGCAGCTCTATGAAATTGGGCCCAGGTCAGTGACCCAGACTTTCCAGTCCCCTATATAATGTCCTTAGGTTTCATTCTTAGATTATTCTCTACAGTTCTTTACTATGACAGACCATCCTGGTTAGCCCATCGTGCACTGTGGCCCAATCCAGTTTTCTTACAGGCTTGTTCCAGTCATTACCCTTAGTATGCAAGATGGAACAGGTGACCAGCACCTCTACAGAGCCATCCTACCACAGTTACAGGGGAGGGGAAAGGGTTGGAGAAGGGGAAAGGGGAGGGGGAAAAAGGGAGGGGGAGGAACAAAAAGAAGGACCCCTCAATACCGGCAGCTAGCTCAACGGCAGTTAGACACCCAAGAGCAGACGTTGTCAGATTGGTGAATAATATATAGGAGGTACTCACTCAGAGTCTGACAGTTGGTTCCTGTGTGTGTTGCAGGACAATTGCACTGATAGGCGGAGGTACCCTGTATATTGCAAGTGCCTGTATTTTGACAGGGATTGCTTACACATGGGTTGTCTGTAACAAAAACAAAAAATTAATAAATACATGTTGTGAAATGTTATGAAGTCAACACGGATTGGAGCCGTGTAGCTTTCAGTACAGTTCGAAGCTTGATAGTGTGAGAGGGCCTATTCTCAGTTTCTTTCTTGGCGAATATATATGCACTTATGCATGAACTTATGCACCCATTACCTAAATACTCACTTTGATTCTGACAAATGACTCCCGAATATGTTGAAGGACAAATGCACCGAAACATATTCCCTCCAGTATCCACACAGATGCCACCATTCTGGCACGGTTGGACAGGAGTACACCCTGCTTCGCTTACTGATTGAAAACAAGGAAGGGGATAGATACGTTACACATCGTTACACATCGTAGGCCAATACTTTGAGCTTCAAATTATTTATTGCCACTTAGACAGTCTGATGGGGTTGCCTGGGGCATAGAGCATTATTTGGTACAATTTAACTGCCCATTGGTCTTTGCCATGTCAGTTGATTTATGGCCTGTCCTGGCAGTCCCCCTTGGATGGATCAGGAGTGTTCAAGCAAAAACACTTCACTTTTGTTTGAGTTGAACAGTCCTCGTGTTAACTTGTTAGACAGTTCAAGGAGCATTGGGGCAAAGAGGAAGGGAGAAATTGCCTTGGTTGCCCCACTGAAACTCCAAGCCCAGCTGGTCTCTAAAAGGAAGAAACTTACAGAATTTCCAGTAGGGTTTGGACGTTTAACCGCTTAAAGGGTCTGAATACGTTTGGTAATGACTCTGAAAATTAATGGCAATAAAAACTCGGTAAGAAGTACAGCAGCTTTGGATAGTATAAGGCATATTGAGAAACTTTTCACCTTGAAGTACTACAGTTATGGAAAAATATATCACTTTTTATCCCCAAACAATTTTAATCTTAAAAGCGTTACTGCAGTAAAGTTTCTCAGATTGTGTATTCCACTAATTGCAGATTATTCTTCCTGCGTGGAAATAACCTCTCCAGATTTTCAGGTAATATCTCAAAAACGCAACAACCTTTTAAAATGAAATTTTCACAGATTAGTTTTATGGTATATATCTACAACTATAGGATTGAAACAAAACAGTGGGTTCCAATTACCAAACGTATATAATCTCTTTAACCGTTTAACTGTAAACAAACGGTGAAATCCGTTTCCAAATTTCCTGCAAGGTTAAACGAAGCTGACAGTAAAAAAAAAAGATACCTTCCTTTTCTATAAAATGTTAGCCCCTGACACTATCAAGGAAGAATGATTAACATCCCTTTTGTTGGTGGAATGTTTCAAATCTTCATCCCCTCTCCAAATGTAATACATTATTTTCAATCCCCTACAATTTGTTCTACATTTTGCTTTGTACCCTGCCCCACTGTGGTTTGTAGTTCTGTGACTGTAAAGACTGGGTAACAGTGTTCTATTTTCAATCCTTGAAAGTGTTTTGACATCTGCTCCTTTTATAGATGGGCTCATAGTTCTGATTGGAATCGGTAGAAATGGTTAAACGGAAGTCACAATTTCCGTATTTAGGGAAAATAAACGTAAATGCACAACTCTAATTTCCAGTAAGGTTTGCGGTAACCCCATGTACTTGAAAATCTCTCCCACGAGTTGCGTTGGTTCTAAAATGAACCAGTGATGTAACAGCGTGATGTTTCAATCCGTATGATCAACTTCAGGAGAAAGCTTGCTGAATTTTGGGACCACAGGGCTCGAATTTTACACTTGACAAAAGGCCCTAGGCCAGTGGTTTTAGTGTCTGGCCTATAAACTCATGAACGAAAAAGTCCAGGGGTCTTGTGTTTTTCAATTGAATAATACAAGCACACTGAGCAATATCTTAAACAAAAACAAGTGATGTTAAAATGCCGACTTTGAGTCAGATAAACACCTTTCAATTCTATTGAGTAATGAAGTATGTATACCCATAAAGAAAAATGGAATAAATGTTCTCGTATACCGTATGTCATAGTGCTTGTTCAAATAAAAACAGTATGCATGTTAAACTGTTCTGGTCTTGTCAGAACAATTCTGGGCCAGTAAACATTTTGAGCAACAAGCCCTGTGGTCTTGTGGATTTCCCCCCCCCCAATTTCGAGCCCTGGGCCCAATTTCATAGAGCTGCTTAAGCAGAAAATATTGCTTAACAATTGTCTGCTAAGCAGAAATTAGCAGGATACAAATTGTACATGTGACATGGTAGTTTGGCTGGTAACCTTTTTCTGGTAAGCAAAATTTTGTTGTGCTTAGCTACTTTTTGTGCTTGAGCAGCTCTATGAAATTGGGTCCTGGGGTTGATTTCACAAAACTCTTCCTAACTTAGGACTAGTCCTAGGCAATGCTAAGAGATAGGACTAGTCTTAAGTTAAGACCAGTTACTGGTCCTAACTTCAGATAAGACTAGTCTTATCTCTTTGTGAAATCGGCCCCTGGACCACCATTGTATGATACCCTGTATACACAATGTCAATAGCAGTTCTAATTCCAAATTCAGTGAAAGGTGCCAAGCTGTTTTGCCCCTCGTGGCTCAATTTAGAACCAAAGCAAAACAAAATGGCAAATGTGAACAGCAAACATACTTGGGACGTTACAGAAGATGCCAGTGTACAGGTTGCTACAGAGACATGTATAGAGGTTGACGTCAAAAGGGATAAGAGCACATGCAGCTCCATTCTCACACCCGTTGTTGGTGCAAGCATCGACAGCTAAAGAACAACAAGACAAACAGGAATAAACATTCTATTCAAAAACAATGTTTAGACACCATTACCAGGAAGTCAAATGCCAAGGGAGACCTTTATAATGCTGCAGACATCTTTGTCATGTTCCCAGTGTGCAGGTACCGATTCTCGTTACATCAAAGAGGGGATCGGACTATTTTCTTCCCTTAAAAATTCCAGCCTTGCTTTGGTTATAGTCCAAGTAACTTGGACCCAACATCGCATTTTTGATATTTTTATCATGATCAAGATGATGATCAAATGCTAAAAACATGATTTTAGGGAAGTTAATTTTTGGGGAGTGAACAAAGAAAAACTTGACGAGAGTGGGATTTGAACCTGCGACCTCTGGTTTAACATGCCAGCGCTCTGCCAACTGAGCTATCTAGCCCCATAATGGTAGTCTCCCTTTTTTGTTGGGTCAATATCTTTGTTTGGGGGTGCCACTCAGAGGTCATTCAAAACACTGAATTAACTTTTCCCAGTCAGTTTCCGTTATGGTTTATTCCTTGTTAGGGAAGATCCTAAAACTAGTTTGGTTACACTGATCTGAATGGGATGGCCTAACACTATGATAGTGGTTTTTTAAAGCTGAATAAGGAGCTGCTGATCCCTTGCACAACACAATGCACAGCGCACTTACATGTGCCTATCCTGTCCCCCATTTTGGGAATCAAAGTATTCACAAAGGAATTGACTCCCAAAATGGTGGAAATGGAAATGTGTGGAGGTGCGTTACGCGTCTGCAAAGGGGTCAATAGGTAAATCTGGTCAAAGTTATTCTGATGAATACCAAGTTGTGAAGTGACGGCCTGATTTCATACAGCTCGTAAGCAGACAATGCATAGACGTATGCCGTATGTCCAATCAGGCGCCCTGTTTTCATTTGGGCACTTTTTTGTCAACACCCTGATTACTGTAAATGCATCACCAGGTGAGCAAAGTGGCCAATTAACTTCATGCAATCTTGGGCATGTTATCCCCATAGTCTAGAAACCTAGGCCAATCTTCATAGAGATGCTTATAAGCAGCACATTTTGCTGAACAACTTTCTGCTGAGTGAAAAATGAGCAGGAAATCAATCATAGACAGTACCTTATTCTGGTGAGCACAATTTTGTTGTGCTTAGCTACTTTTTGTGCTTATAGGTATCGTACACGTTTGGTAATTACTCAAAACAAATATTAGCATAAAAACTTACTGTTGGTAACAAGCAACGGAGAGCTGTTGATAGTATAAAACATTGTAGGAAACGACTCCTTCTGAAGTAACGTAGTTTTTGAGAAAGAGGTAATTTCTCACTAAAATAATAAAAACTTCTTGCAAGAAGTTTTTATTCCTATCTGAAAGCACACAAATTTGTACAACAAGGGTGTTTCTTCTTTCATCATTTTCTTGCAACTTCGATGACCAATTGAGCCCAAATTTTCACAGGCTTGTTATTTTATGCATATGTTGGGATACACCAAGTGAGAACACTGGTCTTCGACAATCTCCAAACGTGTTCAGTGCCTTTAAGCAGCTTTATTAAATTGGGCTCCTTGTTTATGACTGCATATATGCTACTTTTCTACTTAGCAGCTTTATGAACTTGGGCCCTAAAGGTTTATTCCCAGTTTATACATTTTCTGCTCACCTTGAAAAGAAAGTGTGATTGCGGAATTGGTGGTCCAGAATGTTTGAAAGCTCTGGGCTACTACAGCACTGTATAATGTGAACAAAGAAGAAACAAATATCAACATTGTGCATAATTTTCAAATACAATCCTTCAGTATTTGATATTTTATGTGGCAATAACTTGTAAGAATTTTACATTTTGCATGGCGTGTCGTGGCTGAGCGGACTCAAGCTCTGGTCTTTCTGATCAGCAGAGTGTGGGTTCGTGTCCCTAGATGTGGCACTTGTGTTCTTGAGCAAGATACTTTACCATAATCGCTTTTTTCCTTCGGATTGGACATTAAGCCGTAGGTCCCGTGTACTAGGATTGGTAGTGCACGTAAAAGAACCCAGAACACTCATCGTGGAAGAGTAGGGGTTTACCCCGGTGTTTCTGGTTCAAACAGCAAGCACCCTTGTTTATAGGTTTCCTCAGGCTTGCGAACTACAGTGATTAAGTTCACTTATGAGGCTTCCTTGGTTTCGTTACCAGAAATATATAATAATAATAATAATGGCGGGAATTGATTAACAATCTAGAAATTCCATTTTGAAGTTACACCACTACAAGCCTTTAGAGATCACATCGGCCACAAGCGATCATAAACAGCTGCAAGATTTTACCTACTTCCGACCAGTCATAGAAAACGTCATGTCCTGAATTGACATTTTCCACTGTTGCCCATGCTAACATACTACATGCATTTCCAAAACAACACAACATTTTTAAAAGATGTTAAATTTGCATCGGGATAAAGAAAATTATTTGTTTGTACCCATACACCGATGTGTGTTAAGCACTGTATACTCAGTACCTTCCAAAAGAATCCACTCGAGCATATTACTCGGGTAAGTTGTTGCAGTACCTGCTGCTAAAATATAGGATATATAGGATACGAACTGCCACTAGCTACCGGGCAATCTCGGTGGTCTTGTGGTAAGACATCTGCTCTAGAATGGCGAAGGTCTTGAGTTCAAATCCCACCCAAATAATATGCCTGTGGATTGTTTTCACAGAAATAGTGAAAGTACTGAGTATACAGTGCTTAACACACATCGATATATGGGTAAAATCAAATAATAAACATAAACTTTGTTTTGAAGTGTTTTTCCAGTACTTTTTACTGAACAAAAATGAGTCATAAAATCAGCTATTAGCCTTGACTGCATGTATGGTTATGAGTCTTTGTAAAGGAGTAATAACGTTTCTTGAGTTTTTACAATCGATTCTAGTCAGAACAACGTACACTGAGATTATCCACACACTGTAACTGTTCCTGCAAGCTTTACTTTCTAAACCCCTATTAGCCCATTACAAAAAGTTTATACGCCACAGGTCTCACATTCAGACATGTTAGACTTTTTGTATTATTGACAATGTGCATCTAAAGTTTGGAGCCTGTCTACTTTGTATGCGCATCCATCACGTGAAACCACACATTGGAATCCAGACCGTGATTTGCTTTCAAAATGCATTTTGTTTAAGGAGTAAAAGCGGGTGTATTAGTTTAACCAAACAACAATATAAACACCTTAAAACTGTCTTAAGGATCTAAAGAACCAGGAACTTGTATGATATTTTTTACATTCGGATCGTTTGTAACTTCAAAGGCACTCTATTAAAGCAGTATCGACTTTCAGCATACCATGCCAGCTAACCTTCCATTGGAAAAGAGTTAGAAGTCATGATACCTTGCATGACTGTATCAGATTTACAAAGGCGGGTGTTTTTTTAATAAACATTGATACAAAAGTATTACATATAGCAAGATAAAGGTTTTCTTCTAATGTTTCTGACATGATATTTTGTATGCACTGTCACAGAAACAAGCTTGAGTCAACAACAAACCGTTGACCTACATATATGTATGCTTACAGTATCTCTGTGGAGCGTGTGCACGTGTAATGTACGCGCTTCATGCAAAATGAGACCAGACTATTTGTAATGCTTACTAAAATCTGACCGGTCCGTAGTCCGCCAAGGCCATCCATGTGAACTGCAGGTCAGTGGGTTTGTCCACGCTGGCATCATCATGGGTCACCGAGTCTTGGGCTTCTGATAGATCACTACCGGGAGTGCTACAGGAGAAGGTATGTGCATGCTCAGCAGGGTGTTGGACCCAGGCACCAACTGCGGTGTTGCTATCATCAACAGCTTGGAGGAAGAAACCCCTCAAGGCCGGGGTAGCAGAATTTGGGGTGAGGATTCTCACTGGAAAAAAAACCCAAAAGAGCACAATATGAGCCTTTAAAATGGTGAATAAATGAATATCAGGTCTTACAGTCAGTACGAGTTTATTCAGTAAATGGTCATGGTTGAAAGGACATTTTAATTTTGCAAAGGATGTCACCGATTGATCTTAAAATATAATTGACACATTTTAAAAGGAGGCACCAAGGCAAACACCCAAGAGCGACAGATGCCTTGGCGAGCTAGCCTTCATGCAATTCCAGGCCTCGTTTACACTTAGGGAATGGCTGACTAATGTTAGTAAAACATCTGGTCTATTGTTTCAAAAATGTTCTTCAATATTCAGGATCAACTCCATCCATCAATACGGTGTTCAATTTCATCACCGACACCAGGAGCTGACACACACCTACCATACTAGCAATCAAAGAAAACGGCATCTAAAGTTGAATGCTTTTTAAAACACCACTGTCCTTCAAAATTTCAGAGTGTTTTCAACTAGTTTTCTTATAGTGGACACTTGAAGCTTTGAACTTGATAAATACTGTTTTTGGTGGTTTTGCGTCCTAAAATAATATATTTACCGTTTAGGCCTAATCATTTGTTTCTCTGTGATCTTTTATACTTCAGTGTAAATTTTCAATAAATGTTAACCCTTTGTTAATTCCACATGGTCCAACTTTGTGCTGCCAGTTGATTTGTTTCATGAATGAATGAAAATGCTTAGATGAAATTTCATCACTCAACAATAGTCTCTTAAAAGTTTTTCAACACACTGTTTTGTTCTTCAACATAAGGCATAGGATAATTCAACAATAAAACGATGTTGTTTTATTGCTGGCATTCACATAATATAGAATGTTAAATTTTGCCCAAAATACTACATTTATACAGCTAAAACCAGTTCATAATAGCACAACTTGGATTTGTATTTTTTAGAGTGTGGTTTTTTTTTGTGTTTGAATAAACAAAAACCCTTCTTTGGTGGAGTTGTGAATTTCGTGGCAAATCATCCACTAATTTAGAAGATGTGGAAAAGGGAAACAAAATGCAAACATTTGTTCAAGATGCTTCCAACTTCATAAAAAATTAACTTTCTATTAAAGCACTCTGAAGAACTAACTGTGGTTATGTTGACTAGATAATTAATTGTGGCGTTGTGGATGAGCGGTCTAGCTCACCGGACCCAAGCTCTGGTGTTGTCAGCAGCAGAGTGTGGGTTCGAATCCAGGTCATGACACTTAATTGTGCCCTTGAGCAAGGCACTTAAAGGCATCATAAACGTTTGGTAATGACTCAAAACAAATATTAGCATAAAAACTTACTTGGTAACAAGCAACGGAGAGCTGTTGATAGTATAAAACATTGTAGAAAACGACTCCCTCTGAAGTAACATAGTTTTTGAGAAAAAGGTAATTTCTCACTCAAATAATAAAAACTTCTTGCAAGAAGTTTTTATTCCTATATCTGAAAGCACACAATTGTACAACAAGGGTGTTTTTTCTTTCATCATTTTCTTGCAACTTCGATGACCAATTGAGCCCAAATTTCCACAGGCTTGTTATTTTATGCATATGTTGGGATACACCAAGTGAGAACACTGGTCTTCGACAGTTTCCAAACGTGTTCAGTGCCTTTAACCATAATTGCTTCGGACAAAATTTGGGAAGGTAGTGCATACTGCTTTACCAAATGATACCTCATTTAAAAATAAATAAACAATAACAAATATAAAAATTGCATTTCATGGGCTAACTTGATTGCTGGCAGAGAAAAAGAAAAACAGTCAATTGCTCTACATTAGAAGATGGACAAATCTTAAAAACTTAAGAATGCCACTGGTCCCATTTCAGCGCCAACTAGTCCAGTGCATAAATAATCTCCATTTTTAAAATCATGATATTGGCAGGTTACTAAAGGTATTCTAGTTGATTATCTAGCCAGATGTGACAAAAGCAGACTATCAAAGTGACAGCATTGCAATGAAAATTCCATAAATCATTGAAAAAGAACAATTTTGCATTGTAAAAAATACTCATACATTTAGTCATTCGCCTTCATTCTATTCCAGCTACCCTACACAAAAAGGCCCGTGTAATGTATCTGACTGTCGCTTTTTTAATCATTAGGGCCTGTTTTATTTTTATGGTGAAAAAATAATATTATATTTACACAGAGAAAATTATTTTGGGGGTTCAAAATGAAGGTTGGACATCTGTGGTTGTTTAGTGTCACACACTCACACAGTCACAGTCATATAAAATTCAGACATCATAACATTTGATCATATCATAAAGGATTAATTTAACGCGTGTTCCTCACAATGCGTCAACCAACCTTAAGCAAGACTGTCACTGTAGTGTTCCATAGGCTGTAAAGTGCTAGTGCTCATTACAAAAAGTTTGTACGCCGCGAGTCTCACATTCAGACATGTTAAACTTGTTGTATTTATTGACAAATTGAATGTGCATGTAAAGTTTGGAGCCTGTCTATTCTGTGCGTGCATTCATCACGTGAAACCACACATTGGAATCCGGACCGTGATTTGCTTTCAAAATGCATTTTGTTTAAGGAGTAAAGGCGGGTGTATTAGTTTAACCAAACAACAATATAAACACCTTAAAACTGTCTTAAGGATCTAAAGAACCGGGAACTTGTATGATATTTTTTATATTCGGACCGTTTGTAACTTCAAAGGCGCTCTATAAAGCAGTATCGACTTTCAGCATACCATGCCAGCTAACCTTCCATTGGAAAAGAGTTACAGGTCATGAGGTTTTCTTCTAATGTTTCTGACATGATATTTTGTATACACTGTCACAGAAACAAGCAGTCAACAACAAACCGTTGACCTATGTATGCTTTATACAGTATCTCTGTGGAGGGTGTGCACGTGTAATGTACGCGCTTCGTGCAAAATGAGACCAGACTGCTTGTAATGTAGGCGCGGTCATGCCGGTAGGGTGTCAGTCTCCGTTACAATTTAAAAAGGAGACTGACATCCTACTACTACATTACAACAAGTAGGGAAGAATGGAAGCCCTTGGGGGGATTGTACTATAACTTCGGGGTCTGCTCTACATTCCGACACCCCTATGTTCCGACACCCCTATGTTCCGACAACCCCCTCATGATTTACATAAGGTTAGGGTTAGGGTTAGGGTTAGGGTTAGGAATAGGAAAATACACCAGGGTTGTCGGAACATAGGGGTGTCGGAACATAGGGGTGTCGGAACATAGGGGTGTAACCATAACTTCAACAAGGGCTTCCATTCTTCCCTACTCGTCTCCCCATCTAGGCTATCACCATTGCATTTATTAACTGATCTTCACGCCGGATTCAGAGAGAGTCCGTGGCCATAACTGGTATATCAGATATGGGGGCTCAGTGTCATGTCACCAGACCATGGTTACCTTTCAAGGCTTCATCGTGCATGGTCAACAACAGATACGATGGTCCAGAGATCAGAAAGTCAGTCACGCTAGTATGTAGTCTAGTGTAGCTAAACCGTAGTATATCACATCAGTGATTAGGCCTATCCTCCATTTTCACAGCCCTCATATAGTTCAAATTCTGCAGCCGACAAGGACAATTACAGCTTCAACATCAGAACGCCCCTTACATACACTGCACATACACACAACATCACTTGCGAAACGTCTTGCCACCCTTGACAACGCGGCTCTTGCATACGTGTGGCCCGCCATGATGTCCTTTACATTCTTAGTAACGCCAGGGGGCGCTAGACATCAAAACTTCCGCCCAATCAAAAGACATAGTTTACAAGGCCGAGTTAATAGCTTTGACATTGGCTGTGGCCGGAACGCAGAAAACTCCTAATTAATTCTCAGCCTCCACTCTGGTTGTGGGGGTGGGGGGGGGGGGGGCGCTGAGGAACGATTTAACACCACCATCATGAATTAAACAGTCCTCCCCTCTCACTCACTTGTAGACCTACAATGTAGGCCTATTTGAGTGTAATGTGAGAATATTTAATGAGTTGGTTATTGAATATTCCATTCAACGAGGCGAAGCGAATAGTGAAATCCCCATAGGCCTAAATGGTTTTACATCGAGTTTTGGTCTCGCAAGATCAAAAATAATTGTTTTACTCATTACTCCGGAACTGTAGCATTTCAGATAACAACATTTCAAGAGAAGTTTTTTACCCTGATCATCTTTATATACCATATAGGCCTCTATGTTCAAATGTGTGAATCTTTATGTAATCAACCTTTTATCAATGCTGTGCAAGGGCCGCCTAAAGTAAGCCTAGAGCCTACTTCAAACAAGATTGTCAAATTTACGTCATTTTAGGCTGGAGACAGTCCACAAAACCTTTACATATGTTGTATATGGTGTTCTAGTGGGTGTGTGCGGCACCTGTACCGCTTCACCGATCGAGTAGTGATCAACTTACTCCACAACGTAAGGATTGGGAGAAGTTTGGGCTGGTAATAGTTGCTGCTAGTTGTCGGGTTAAAAATGGAGTGGCACCCGGGAGGTAGCCTACATGTTGTACTGGAAGCCTCTTTCGGTCTTACCAGAAAGACACAAAAACATGCAAATCAAAGCATGAGGGGCAACTTCGCCAACTTCGCCATGGTATCCGTAAAAAAAAAAATTAAAAAATGTCATGGTGCATTTCTCCCCTCTGCCGTAAATAAGTGCAATATTTCGAATGAGTTGAATAACCATGGAATGTTCGAATCGCCCAGGCGAAGTCGAGTTGAATGGAAAATATTCCATCTTTAAAACGAAAGAAACTAAAATTATCTTGCACCCATTGGGGGTGTGGGCTACAGTGGGAATGGGAAGGGATGTATACGCCATGATAGACTGTTCTCCACACCGTTCTCACCCCTTTTCGACACCTTAGTAAAATAAATATCATCTTTTGTATAATGTTCGCTGTGCATTATCTCTGACCATGACAACTGTTTAAAAAGTCGCTGCTTGTTGTGTGTGTATGCCTAGTGTTGAAAATACAACAATCAACATTAGCCCCAACCGGGAATTGCACACGTACTATACCGAGGGGGTCTCTACACAAAAAGATTCATGAGAAAAATGAGACTGAAAAGGACCGATAAAACCGGTCAAGCGGAGAAGACTGTTTGCGCAGTCAAAATAGAATGTTATTCAGAGAACCTTTAGAAATTCCATTGCAGTTTCACACCATTTTTTTTTAGATCGAGAGCGTAGGCCTACTTCGACACAACATAGGGCCTACAATGATTAGAAATGAATTTGACTTTGCGCATAACAAACTAATTTTCTAAAAGGTCATTTCACAAGGGGAGAATGTAATAAATAATCTAAAGTATTATTATGATTTAAAAAATCATATAGGCCTAGTCACTGACAGGCCTTTTGTAATCTGACACAAAATGTAGCACCCCGATAAACCAATCTGTACCAGGAAAATACCTGTGTGAGCAACGTGTGTCAAAATGTTCTTCCCACCTTTTTGTGAGTGTGTGTGTGTGGTGGTGGGGGGGGGGGGGGGTTGTGAATTAAATCAGTAATTATTAATTGTAGAAGTGGTGTCCCTTAAAGGGAAAGTATTCCTTTGGTCTTTGGAACCGTTTGATTGTTTAATTCCTGTATAAATATAGATATACCGTATATAATAAAACTAATCTGTGAAAATTATGGGTCTGATTATAAGAGAGGGTGTAGGAATCTTTGTCGCTGCAGCCAACAGCCAGAGCCGTAGTCGAAGTGGCTTGATTTGTACGCGGCATTAATTCTCACATGTACGAACAAACTTTGTTTTCTTCCGGAAGCTCACTCTTTGTAAACTTGACACCAAAGCCAAATTACCTGGGAAACCTCTTCGTCTGAAATACAACAATGTGGTGGAAAATCTTCTCAAAAATTATTCGATTAATATTTCACTATTTGCCAAATTGAAATCACAGTGACATAAAAAACCCCAAACAACCTTCAATCGGTCATCTGATTCAAGAGAACATAGTGAAAACCACAATCACTGTTTTCAAACAATGAGTTTTGGACTCGCGAGGTAAAAACTATAAATATTTTGCTCAATTTGTTAAAGAGGACAGTTTTTCAGGCAAAAATATGCCAAGGGACTTTTTCCAACATGATATCTTTATACCAGATAAGTTATGTGCAAATAATGTGAACAGCAAAGTTCCAATCTTCGGCAAAAAGGCCTATACACGATTGTTTATTTGGGAAAACGAAATTGATAAACTATTTCAATAATAAAAAAATCACACTGATTAAAATCTTTATAAAGAGGCCACCAATTAATACTTCGGAGAAATATTACCAATCCATCCGAAACAGTGTGTTGAAGTCAAAGAGATAGAATTTGAACACCTCCGAATGCTTATTTTGAAATAGGCCTAAGCACGATCTGAACTTTAAAATAATCCTCGACAATAATTAGTGATCATAAAAAAATTGATGCCATTCTCTTTGGTTGGTTGTGTGGTGTGTTTAATGAAAACTACACGATGGTAATTAACTTACCCTTCCCCCCAAAAATGACAAAATACATGTACAACTTTCCTTTGTTATTGGTCATTTTTCTGCTAAAAAGTATCTCGCTGGTAAATCCGCGACAATAAACCTTAAAAGACATGGACAACATAAGTAGTTGTCAACTTAGACCATCCGCACTTTATGCGACCCATCTTTTTATACATAAAATAACAAACCTGTGAAACTTTTAACTCAATCGGTCATCAGGAGTATTGAGAAAATAAGTGAAAACCCAAGTTATGGTTTCAATGTTTTCAAAAAAACTGGTTTTTTTTTCACAAAACTTTTACATCTATTGTATAGTGTTCTAGTAGGGCGTGTGCGGTATAGAAACTTACCTGTGACCGGTTCACCGATCAAGTACGTTAGCGAACCTACTCCCACAATGTAGGGAACGGATGAAATTTGGGGCTGGAAGTTCGAATGGATTGGCCTCCGGGAGGTACATGCTGTATTTGGGGCACCATTCGGTCTTCCCACTACCACACAGAAAGACACCAAAACACATACAAATCCAAGCATGGGGGACAACTTTGCCGACGCCGCCATTTTGTATCCGTAAACAAAATTAAACTGACTGCGCTATCAAAAAGTGCACTAGTATAAAGAAAACCTACTTTGTGTGACACTACTGAATTTTTGTGTTCACAATAGTTTGTGTATTACTCACTGGTTTGAAATGGGTGTAGGCCTATTGTTGAGCTTTCGGGTCAGTGGTCCCGGTGAAACAGCATATTTCTGGCTTCTTGTGCCATGACCATGTACAATAATAAAATGTCCTTGTGTGACCGTGTTGTTAATACACAAGTTGAACTTCCATAGATATGGGTGCGGTTTGGGGGAAAATTATGGTCCTAAAAACCTAAACCTATATAGCAATTGCCACATGGTGATTGTTTGAACCTGTTATGAATCGATACCCGCCTATTTGAACCACTTATGCATAAACCGTAGGTTAGAATCATGGGCGGCGCCAGTCATGTAGCTGTCAAATTAGCTCAAGTCAACAGTGGTGCCATGTTTAAACCTCTGGTGTCTTTTCAGGACAAAATTTCACTGGATCCAGTCGAGTGGTTTTAAAAACAAGTTCCGAAAAGTGACCATTGCACAATAATAATTTTGGGCCTGCTACCGTCCGGGTATGAAGTGAGTTAATTGAATGCGTTTTATGTAAGACAAATTCCCCCATAAAAGCGTGAAGATAGCACTTTTATTTCCGTCTAACGCGGTTGTTGCCTAGAAAAGTAAGCTGCGAAACTGAAAGTTTATATCCGAAGACCAATGGACTAAACGCTTTCAAAGTCGGGTCCGGTTGGCGATGTTGAAAAGTACCCCTAGTCACAAGCACGACATTATAATAATTTCCTTTTGCACACAATTTTCTAAAAACTCTTTCGAGCACACAATTTTCTAAAAACTCTTTCGAAAAAAATGTTTAACTCGTCGCTGATCTGCCCGATGAGTTTTTGCCTATACCGATCATCGTTTAATGTTAGCATTCAGCGTTGGCCTTGTCAGCCAATAAAAAAACGTGTGAACTTCGATGACGTAGTTTTCACCATTCACGTTCATATGTATGCATTGATGATACGAAACATGCACATCGAATTGAACATACACAAAGCAATGAAATCGCTGATACGGACTCTAAAGACGCGGAGTCACTGAAGCGTGTACATTAGGGGTGGGGGGGGGGGGGCTCATTGTCAAACATGAAAAGATATTCTGCAAATTGCTGGAACAGAAATAATTTACACGACAGGTCAACTTACTTGGATGGGTTCAATGTCAAATTGTAAATTCGGATAAAAACAAGTATTGTCATGAAACCCCTTCACTTCCAAAGTGTCACAATTGATTTTGAAGAGGATTTATTATAATTGTACCCAAAGACTCTCTTCAACATAGCTGTGTCCTTCCCTCGATGGAAGTTAACCTCTTTCAAGATCAACGTTGAAGTAAAAGGGATTTGTTTGTTTAAAACAAAGAGAATTTGTTTGTTTAAAACAAAAAATGAGATCGAAAAAAAGACCTGAAAAATTACACGCATGTGAGACAGCACAGTTGGGTCTTGATGTACGGTAATTCTAGTTCTACAGCAGTTGATAGTATTCTAATAGTTTTCAATTGAGACGACAAGTGGTCTGGCAAAATGATTTGTTTACCCCTGTTGAGTTTTAAATTGAGATTAAACTTGTTTTGTTATTATTGCTTTTCGTTCTATTTGGTCCCTTTATATGGAGATGAACATTAAGGACAAGCAACCACTTGGTCCCTCATGGAGATGGAACATTATTGAAGGAAAACGCACCCACTTGGTCCCTTTATGGAGATGGAACATTATTGAAGGAAACGCACCGACTTGGTCCCTTCATGGAGATGGAACATTATTGAAGGAAACGCACCCACTTGGTCCCTTTATGGAGATGGAACATTATTGAAGGAAACGCACCCACTTGGTCCCTTTATGGAGATGGAACATTATTGAAGGAAAACGCACCCACTTGGTCCCTTTATGGAGATGGAACATTATTGAAGGAAACGCAACCATTGGTCCCTTTATGGAGATGGAACATTATTGAAGGAAACGCACCCACTTGGTCCCTTTATGGAGATGGAACATTATTGAAGGAAACGCAACCATTGGTCCCTTTATGGAGATGGAACATTATTGAAGGAAACGCACCCACTTGGTCCCTTTATGGAGATGGAACATTATTGAAGGAAACGCACCCACTTGGTCCCTTTATGGAGATGGAACATTATTGAAGGAAAACGCACCCACTTGGTCCCTTTATGGAGATGGAACATTATTGAAGGAAACGCACCCACTTGGTCCCTTTATGGAGATGGAACATTATTGAAGGAAACGCACCCACTTGGTCCCTTTATGGAGATGGAACATTATTGAAGGAAACGCACCCACTTGGTCCCTTTATGGAGATGGAACATTATTGAAGGAAACGCAACCATTGGTCCCTTTACGGAGATCTGGTTTGATTCTTGGCTCATTCGTTTTATTATTTTTTTTACAATAATTTTTGTATAAATTATACATTACTAAGCCTATTCCATTACTTGTTGTTTTGCTATGAGCAGCTATTGCTTTCAACTACATAAACTTCTATGTGCAGCACCATAAATAGACAATAAGAGAACTACATACAAAACAAACACAGTGCACCTTTTATGTACACACAAAGATACAGGTAAAAACAGCACAACAGACCTGGCTCAATACAAAAAATAAAATGATTCCCACACAGTTAACGTGTGGTTTGAAAAATGTACAAATACGTTGTAAACAAAATGAAAATAGTATATCTGGAAGAAAACTGTAGGTTTAAAAAAGACCAGTCACAAATATTGAAAGATTTGTTCAAAAAGACAACAAAATACATGCTATTGTTATAAATAAAGGCTGATGATGACAGAGTTTTAAGTTGAGCTACGACTACTTGAACTACACTTTAAAACCTCCCTGGTTAGAATTGACCCGGATTCCGAGTCCCAAGGGGCCTGACTAATTTCTGGGTCAGTATGACCCGGAATCTCTGCTAAACTGTCCGCATAATCCGATTCAAAATCCCATTTTTGTTTACCAGTTTCAGTTCAGTCTGACCCAGAAATGGGTCACCCCGACCCAGAAATGGGTCACCCTGACCTAGAAAGGGGCCAGGGCCGGAATCCGGTTCAATTCTGATCAAAGAGTGTGGTACCCCGATTTAACATCGTACAGAATCATTGGTGGGCGTAGGGAATAAGTCCCAAGCCTCGGCACAAACCCTTCAAAATGAGGGGAAAATATTGTGTTTCCATTTTGATTCCAGCATCATGGCAACTTAAACCCTTAGTCACATTGTAGGAATGTATGCAAAGTTGCTTACCATCCCTGCTTTAGGATACAATGAAGAACAACTCTCAAAAAACACAAAAGATATTCTTTAGTAAAAGGAAACCCATGATGTTTCAATAGTAATCACAAAATATCCATATCTACCACCTATGAAGTATCATAGCCCAAATGTTATAGTGCATTATCACAACCCGATTAAGTAACTTTTCCAAGTATAGTTGGGCCTGTCCAAACTGGAAAGCACTCAAACTTTGAGGCATTCACATTGAATTGGGTCATATCATGACATGTCCAACTTCAATTGGGATGATCATCAGTTGGGACATTTGTTGAAACGCCACTGACACCAATTTTTAGCTTGTAAAAAGAGCTAACTGCAGCTGATCATCAAACCATGGTATATATCTACAATTTCCAGAAGAAAAATATGATTTGATATGATAACAACACAGTCAACTTCATCAATATGTTTTTGTGTGTGTACAGATGCGAAAACCGAGCATTCTTTGTCCAAAACGTTTCGAAGAAGAATCGTCATCACCTCAAATAAATAATGGTATAGTGTATTTAAGCAATAAATAGAGTTGTAAGAAATTCTCCACTCAGATCATGAAGTTATAAAGCAAGTAATTCTGCAGCAAGAAAAACTAACGACTTTAAAATTTCTTGAAAACAGTCATGCGTGTTGTAATCAACAACTAACAATTAAGACTTTTCTTGAAACGTGCGTATTTTGTACTTTTCTCAAAATTGAAAGAACTGTTTTGAGACGACTGGTTCAAATGTTGTTCCTTATTTCCCATATGATAAGAGTTAAGAACTTTAAAAGCGTTCTCCAGTTATGTTTAATTCAAGCTACTGGATAAGTGTGGACCTGAGAACAAAAGAGGTCCACATAATGTAGGGACTTGAAACACTATGTGGACTTACACACGTCCACACACTGTTTTCACCAGTGCTGAATAATGTCTCTAAATGTGGTTTGTTTTGTTTTAAATTTGATGTACTTGGTAGAAGCGGGTTCCAAACAGGTAAAAGTATAAGGAATGGGAGAGACTTGGATGACAATGACCCGGTGGGTTAATAGCTTACAACGATGACATACTGATGCTTCAACAGCCACACCCTTATCAACAGCCACAGCTGTAGCCGTCGATTCGGACACGGCCTAAGACTGCCGCCCCATTGAGTCTCAAAAGTATCTCATTGCAAAAAAAAATATGTATACATGTATACAGCAAAACATAAAACCTAAGTACAAAGAGCAATAGTAGTGCAGGTGTTTCTGCCACCCAAGGTTATCCCGATCAGTGAGTTGAATCATCCTCTACGAGAGATAAGAGTTTCAATTGGGGTGAAGTATATCCCGATTGGAATACAACTAAAACATACCGGCAACCGCTGCGCTCGTCTCCTAAGAGTTTCTATGAAAGGGCACCAATGATACCTCCATCGGAGGAGATCAAATCTGGGTGGTTAATGTAGACCAATCCATTTCGGATCACATGCACCGGTATTTTCTGCCATCTAGGACTCAAACACTCCCATCATACATTAAACCCCCCCCCCCAAAAAAATGCACCACAGGCAGCTTGACGCCAGCTACGCTACGCGCATAAATGCATCCTGATAATGGCGGGTAAACATGGCAGAGGACTGTGCAAGTGACCAACAAAGTGGATGGATCTTAAACCCCGATCACGATATAGTGAGGATGTCAACAACCCAATCAGAAATAATAGCATGCCAATGTATCAAGCTAATCGGTAATACAACCAACCTCAACTCTTACGTTATTGACAAACTATACTAAACCCCTCGAATAAGCTAGACCTTTCCAGCTTGTTAAGAAAGTTACTTTATTACTATCAACACATCTGAGGTAGGCTTTAAGTCCTAAATAAGGAAACATAAATAGTACACTCAAATTACTTTTATGGAAGCTTACAAGGAAATAGAAGGGAAAAAATACAGGAAACATTTTTTTTCTTCAGATTATCTGATAAAAACAGATCTCATGTTTGAATAAAGCCAAAAACATCTTTTGATTTCTCTTTGGTCACGTACTCAACTGTCACAACATACAGCAATTTAAATTAAAATCTTTAAAAATCTCTGCAGTTTTACAACAAATTTTAGTTACTTTTTTTTGTCTTTTTGTTTTTACAATAGTAATGGCCCAGCCATATTTACATTTCTTAAATGTGATTCTTAAACTTCTTTAAATCTTGTCAATTCACAAGGTATGAAAAGATTCCAAAGAAATATTGGTTCTCCACATCTTGTGTTTAAAGGCTTTTTAGTTTTACATCTTTTTTGTTTACTTGGCACTTAATTTAACTCTACACAGAAGTCACATTTTGCTCAACCCTCCTACAACACGCTTGCCTGAACAGAAGTTGGTAAAACTTTGCTGCATTTCTTTAAAAAAAAAACCACTGAATCTCTTGCGTCTGAAAACTTTTAGAATTGCTTGAGAAACCTCACACCTCATTTTACACTAATCTTTTAGTTATTGGCCTAAAGCCCGGTTCAAACTCCATGCAAATGCAAAGCGACTTTGATGTCACAAATTCGCAACAAATATTTGAAATAACTCTTGCGAATTATTAGTCGCTACGAGTATAGAGTTGGGCGTCAAACTTGCTCCGCATTTGTATTAACATGAAGTTGAAGAACCGGACTTTAGACTTACTAGCCTTATTTTAGCTTTTGAGAAAGACTCTGCTGGGGTCGAAACAGGAGGCCATTCACTCATTATATACTATTAAAACAAATGAGATGAGAAGTTAAATCAGCTTCATCTGATATTCTTTTTCTTGGAGGTACGGTACAACACTGAACAGTGCGCTGTTTGAAGATTTCTTTTTGCTAATCTGATTTACTTTTTGTTTTGTTTGACCATTTAGTTGCAAGACAACTACAAACAGTGTGTTTTTCTATGATGGCCTCATCGAACAACTGCATTTTCTCAGTTAGTCATTCATGTCATCGTAACTTAACATGAAAAGCAAAATCATTTGAAAAGGCCACTCCTTTGGTATGAAGGAAAACCATCCATCAACTGAAAGCACTAAAACTGTATTTGTAACAGTTTATCAAGCATCATTGCTTGTTTTTCTTGTAAGGTGTTGAGGTTTAACAAACAAGTGCTAAGAAAACTTTTTGTTTCTGGAGATGACCACTTGTCATTCAGTAAATAGTTCAAAGCATCAAGTCCCTTAGTAACTCACCACTTGTTCGTTTCAGAACCACAACTTCTTCCTAAAAGCGATTATTGCCAACCGTTAACTAGTTACTTCTTATTACCCCCACACCATGCAAAGCATCAAATATCACTGGTGTATTACACCATTACAGCTTTCCTACTACATACTGATCTGACTGTAAGAGTTTAAACTTGCTTTAATCTCTGGTATCACAGCCACTACCTGGGCCCAATGTCCTCAAGCCTATAAAGCACAAAAACTTGCTAAGCACAGACAAATCTCGCTTACCACAAACAGGTTACCAGCCAACATTCCATAAAGTTTACATTGTTGCAACTGGTGCCCCACTAATTTTTTCAAGAAATGAGTTAAGCAGTATTTTCTGCTAAACAGCTTTATGAAATTTGGTCCAGTGGTGTATTTCTCCTTTTATACCCCAAGTCTAGCATTTTACATGAATCATGCCAACTCTGTAAAAAGCTAGGCTAATTTACCCAGGGCCCAATTTCATTAAGTTTCATAAGCAGAAGTTCTGCTTAACAATTTTCCGATAGGCAAAAAAACAACAGGAAAACAGTTAAAGACAGTACACGTATTTTGGTTGGTAACTTTATTCTGCTAAGAAACATTGTTTTATGCTCTGCTGCTTTTTGTGCTTATAAGCAGCTCTATGAAATTAGGCCTCGTCCATACTTCAGGCAAAAGTGAATTTTCATTGCGCAAACAACTAATACAAACTGTTTTCCTACTGGAGAAGCAGTAACAAAAATTGCTTTGTTTTTTGCAGTTTACATGAAGTATGAACCAGACTTTAAGGCACCAACCTACACCAATGGATTTAGGCCGTCATTTGGTGCTCGATATGGGGACGTGGTGGTTACCCCCTCCCTATTGTGTCTTCATTGTGTGCTTAGAATCTTAGGATTTCTTTTGAGGATTTAAGGGTGGTACCTCTGTACAAGAGGAAAACAGTGTGTTAAAGTATGGGAACAGTCAGGGGTACCCTCTGCCCCCATATTGGGCATGGTATACAGGCCAAAAATGCAGGTGTCTGTCAAAAAATGCACCTGTCTGTTAATGTGGCACTTGATCCATTATCCGTTCCCACACCTCCATTTTGAACAGATCATGCAGTATGGATACACGGAACCATGCTCAGTGCCAGGCATACATCTTTGGACACATGGAACACCAGCCTAAGTTTGTGTCCGAATTAGAGGTTGTGGCTTGATTGCCACGTTAACAGGCGGTGAACCATAGAACGCACTTATCAACACCCTTAGCAACAGCCCAAATGCAGCCGTCGATTCGGACACACCCCTAAGAAACATGAACCTTTGACTTCTTTCAAGATAAAATTGTTTTTCCAATGCATCTTTGTTGGCAAGCGTAGCTGTCACCAATGAGAAACCAATTCTCATCACGGGTCAATAAACATCTTAGAATATACAATGAAGCAGCTCAAGTGCTAACAAGTCATCTTTAATAAATAAATAACTGATAGAAACGTTTGAGATACTGAGATGACAAACTGCCACTGTTAAAATATAAAACATTTTGGATTGTATATACAGCACATAGCTCAAATTGTAAAAAACAAAAACAAAAAACAACAACAACCCAAGTTAGACAGTTACAAATAAAAAACCAAAATCACCCCATTCTCACTGTCAACAGCAAAGGATATTTGGCCAAAGCTGTTTATAAATACACAATAGTTTTTAGAATGAAGTTTTTCCTGATTACCTTTTGTTTTGTCTTTAAAAGATTGATCGTATACAAAGTGAATTATACAAGATTGTTACGAATGAAGACACACTGAAATAGCTGCAAAAAATGTCGACAATATATTTTGGTCACACAAGTGAAATTTGGCTTTTAATTTTTTACAGTTAAGCTCTTAAAAAGTTGTAACATTCTCTGCAACAAATGTTGCTTTTTGGAATTTAGTTTTCAATAAAGCCTTTGTTCAAGTGGATTTCCTACACTTTGTAGCCAACAGTTTGAATAGCTTACAGCAAGTACGGTGCGACTGACGGAAACGATCAAACCAAAATGTATGGTCAATTACGTTACTCTCAAATATAATCGCTAGCTCCCTGCTTTTACATCCAGAGGATCTTACCAACCCGTGAAGCAACTCAAACTTTCTGGCTACTCATGAATATCATTTGTCAGCCATACAGATAAAAAACTGTTATCACTTTGGGATAATTAATGTCAAAAGACCTATGTCAAGCAACCAACTTCTCTCGTCGGAATTTTTTTACGTTTTCTTAGTATCACCGGCTAAAAGAAGCCCTTTGACGCATAGCATTATGCACATGTGCCTGATAAGTTTAACAGCGCAACGCCTAATGAACACCGATGTGCCCAAATAGCAAGACACGCTCCCAAACTCTAAGCATCAGTGGTAACCCTATTCTGGTAAGCACAATTGTATTGTGTTGACCTTATTTCGTACTTAATCAGTTCTATGACATTGGGACAATTTTCCTTTCATTTTTATCAAAATGTACTGTAAGTGACACATTTTGATGCCCTAATTTTTCAATTTACTGCCAGCTTAGACACTGTACTTCCAACTCCTGGCTAAAACCCTGGTAGTACATGTAAACCACAGAACCTGAGGTACATCATGCACTAAAGACTTACTAGTCATTAGTGGCTGCTTAGTTAGTCACTAGTGACTGCTTAGTTAGTCACTAGTGGCTGCTTAGTTAGTCACTAGTGACTGCTTAGTTAGTCACTAGTGACTGCTTAGTTAGTCACTAGTGACTGCTTAGTAAGTCACTAGTAACTGCATGGCCAGTCAAAATGTTTATCAAGTGATGGGGGGGGGGGGCAGCCTGTGCTACTATTACAAGGCTTCCATACTATAGATCTCTTATCAATACATAGGCAACCTGGTGGAGGACATAGCAGTATTCACACAGAGTTTAATCACAGACTGTGTAAGGGAAAATACAATTTCCATCCACCTTCACATAAAAGGTTGGAAGGACACAAAGCAAGTTGGCTAGCCCAGGGCTTAATAAATACAGCAGGACACAAGAAGTGACACGATAACACCAACGCCACTATTGACACAATAGTGAGAAAGTGCTATTGACAGAGTGCAAGGCCATCATTGACATACCCATGTACATGACATGGTTTGAGGTCACTATCATCGCCATGATAGCGTGAGGGCTATTAACTATAAATACGATAACTGTCGGGGCTTTTTTTTTAGAATGAAGTCCCTGGTAGTTTGAATCCAGCCTTTCCAGGGTTTCCAATCTACACCTGTCCCTGAATCATTCCCAGCTTGTCTGTGGTTCAAATCCATCCTGTCTGCACTTCAAAATCCTTAAACCCGTTGGCTGAAGTTTAAGGCTTCCATGACTCCTGCAGACGCTATCAAAAAAACCCACCACACCCCAAAACCTTTCATTTGGTAAGTTGGTCCATTCATAACAATAAATCCAACAGTGCTTCAATCTCTCGGATCCATCAACGCTGTTACTCTCTACCGTTGTCCATCTGCTTGAGGTGGTTCGGTTCTTCCAAGTAGACTGGAGCTTTGGTGGATGTCATGACCTGAGGGTCCAGGTTGTCATGGCGATTCAACTCATCCTGGTGTTCCATGACTTCTTCCTGGTCCATCTCGTCTTGCGACGACGTCGAGAAACGCATCTCCTCTTGTGACGTCGAGAAACGAGGGTCCATCTTGCTGTGCATCAGTGCTTCATCCCTTAAGAATAAAAAAGCATCCACAATAGTCAAAACATTTATAAACTAGAAAGCTGACTTATCAATCTGCTTCTTGACAGTGAGGCAAAGATATCAAGATTAATTTATCTATTTATTTATTTTTTAAATTTGTATTTATTTATTTAATTGTTTATTATTATTATTATTTTTATTTTTTTAAATTTTATTTAGTTACAGATCAAACAGTGCAAGTACCCTTAACAGGATGGTGAATAGAAAACGAGAAGAAATGTTCAGTTTTAGATGTGGGAGGAAAACCCCAAATGGGGGAAAACCCACGCAATCATGTAGGGACTGAAAACCCCAATCACATGCAAGGCTCTGGTCTGAGGTGGGATTCGAACCGGAGTCCCTAGAGGTGAAAGGCAGGGAAAGAATCCACTAGCCAACCTATACAACAAAGAGTTAAATGCAATTTCAGTATTTCAGCTGAACCAGCAACACAGTCGTGAGTTTGATTCTTTCATATGAATCTGCACGACAGCTGCAATGTTCGATGTATACATTTCAAGTCGCTACATCAGCTGACGAAAAAACTGAATAATGTGTCACTGATTTTAACTTCCAAGGTTTGCTTCCTAACACATTGAATCCCAGGTACTCATTACAATTCAATTCAATAACGCTTATTTCCACATCAATAACACATCCATAAAATATCCACCTCCGTATCAATAATGTCATGAAAATACAACAAGGTTAATAATGTAGAGATATGTTCAGAAAAAGCACAGCTTGTCACAAGGAGCAGCCTGTATACAAAAATTACACGAACTAACAAAAACAACAGCATACAAAAAGACCAAAACAGCCAATGTGTATCCATGTTCGAAGTTTGACAAGGCAAATTAGCAACATAAATAACCTATTGACAAAACAGCATAACATTGAAGGTACATGCTGAACAACAAGTTCAGAAACAAGAAAAGTTTACTAAATAGACTGTCTGGCACGACATCTGACCCTCAGAAAAGAGTAGGACAATTTTATTGAGTACAAGGGCTGACCTACATGTACATATGGTATAGACTTTTATAGACTTTTTAAAAAACAATTTTTCTTATTCTTCTGAGGAAATCAGACTAAAGGAAATCAGACTAAAGTAGGAAACATATCATGCCTGCTATTAAAGTTGGGCTTTGGTTATGGTGTACGAACAGGACACCAGACAAGGTAGTGTACTCACTCCTGATGGTATCCCTGACTGTATTGCGTTTCTTCTTCTTCTATTTCTTCATCTTCTTCTTCTTCTTCTTCTGTCCCCATGTGATGTGTCATACGATGGGTCATATGACTAGACTTCTCCATCAACCCTTGGCCATTGGTCACCACCACTGTGTCCGCTTCCCTGCTGTCTTGGTCCGATGTCACATACCTTGGTCTGTAGTGAAGGAAGGTCAGTTAGAGTGCTGGGCCCAATTTCATAGAGCTGCTTTAGCAGACAATATTGCTTAACAATTTTTCACTTAGCAGAAATGAGCAGGATACCAGTCACAAATTGTACACGTAACATGGTAGTTTGGCTGGTAACCTTATTCTGGTAAGCATAATTTTGTTGTGCTTAGCTACTCTTTGTGCTTAAGCAGTTCTATGAAATTGGGCCCAGGTTAAACCTTCAGCCTTATGAAGCCATTAGACCATCTTTAGACTAAGAGCTTTGGCTATCAATGTGGCTACCTAGGTTTATACCACCTGCATAGCCACATATACATATAGTTGCCCCTGCATGCTGGCTACAGACATAGCGAAAAATGCTCAATTCAGAATTCAGATGATGGTAGAGCAACCACAATATGAAGATTTTGTTGTATATAACATATTATTTAAGAAAAAAATAAACAATTGTGTGGCCACGCAAAACTGAGAAATAAATTCCTGTGGGTGATTTTGTACTGACAGTTTCAACGTTTGAAAAAGGTGAGGGAGATTGTGTAATAGTTCCAAATAGCAGAATACAAAACACTCCTAAAGGTGCTGTGTCGTCCTGATCAAAGCAGGCCTGTGGCTGTACATGGAATGATGAACTCTCATCTAGACCCTGCACGCGTGTGCGCTCTCCATAGATTTGATACGGAGAGAGGGCGCGCACATGCAGTAACTTGGTGAGAGTTCATAATTCCATGCACAGCCACAGGCCTACTTCGATCATGACAACACAGCCCCTTTAACCCTTTAGAAACCATTCATTTCTGTATAATCATCACAAAAAGCCCAGACATTGCTAATATTATTCATTTCTTTAATCAAATTTTGTCAGTAAAAATGTCAACAGAAATAACATGAAACAGAAAATTTAGTTTTGTGTTTAGAAATTGGAATACTATGTTAACATATACTACATTGGAAAATTTCATATCCGGACATGACCTCTACTTTGACCTCTTTATGTGAATGGAAGTAGGTCAAACCTTGCAGCCGTTTGCGGCCACTATGAGCATTTTGGTACAAGCCACTTGTGGTCGCTATGGTCTCTAAAGGGTTAAAGGTATGTGTTAATGAATGACGGTTGCTTGATCAGGATAGTTAGCACACTTACTCTCGACTGAGATCTTCTGGTTGCTCCTGCTCAAGATGATGTAAATGGTTATGTCCTCCCATCATCACTTGACCATTCATCGTTGGCAATCTCTCCATCTCCCCTACTCCCTCCTCCTCCTCCACCTCGGCATCTTCAAGGTCTTCTTCTGCTGCTATCCCGTCCTCCCCGGTCTGCTCCAGATACCTGATGTTCTGCTCCTGCTGGATTCTCAGGTAGCGAGTCTCCGTCTCCAGTTCAGCTTCTGTGTAGTCATTCTCCGCTGCTTCTTGCTCGGCCGTCACGTACCTCGGCTCCGCGTGGTCGGCACCGTCAATATCCTCCTCCATTGTGCTGTTGAAGCGAGATGATGCCAGCTTGACTCGGGTGGGTAGCTCTTGTCTGATGAGAGAGAGAAAACAGAGAGTTGCCTGGAGTTTGTGGGTATTCTGCCACGAGCCTATTCTTTGGGCCAGTTACAATGAAAGTTGGAGATTTGACTGCAATGCAGAGTTGCAAAAAGGATTTGAAACATTTTATTTATATTGTCTGGGAAACAATTGTCTAGACCATGTCACCTCGTTTATACAAAGAAAAGTGACCTTGTACATTCTCATATACACTGGTCTTATGGGAAATTTAAATTTTGTATCATAATTTCCATATAAATTCCAGATTTATAAAAAATAACAACTGTACTTGCCCCCAGGAAGGTTTAGTAGCCAAGATTTGAAACATGTTTTGTCATAAATATATCTTTCTGATGTATTAATGGTAGCGATCACAACCAATTTAATGGTCAAATGAAGTTACACTCACGCACTCAAAAACAAATTTACACATTTTAACAATTTGTTATAGCCGGGCTAGTGTTATGGGTGAGCCCAGCTGCACTGCTGTGAAAGTTTATAAACCCCTTGCATTGGCTTTCATCTTTGATGACAAACAATGGAAATATTCACACGTGTACGCGCTGCGCACGACTCTCAGCCAATGATAGCTCTTCATGCGTGCATGTTTCATCAGCGATGGCGGCCAATGCAAGGGGGTCTATAGACGTGACTTACTTGTCACTCAAATCTTCAGGCTCATCTTGCTCCATACAATGCTCCATGGATTCTGAAACTTCCTCTACTTCAAAGACCTCATCACTCTGCGGCTGCTGATCATGGATGGAGCTAGCCGCTGCAGCATCGCTCAGTAATGGGAGGGCACCACCAGAACCACTGCTTGCCTGTAAACATCAACAGTAAAAACAAAGTGGAGTGTGGTGCTGCTAGCCTTAAGTAAGACTCTTCCTCTGTGCTGTACACAGATACAGAGTTCCAGACTTGGCGTTTGGTGGCCGAGCGCTTTTAGTGCATCGGACTCAAGTTCTGGTGGTTAAGTCATCAGGTTGTGGGTTCGAATCCCAATCATGACACTTGTGTCATTATGCAAGACACATAAATGGACCCTCATATCCAGGACGTCACTGTAGTATTTATACAGCCAAGTGTGTTGCCTGGTCATGATACTATGGCGGGGGGTGGTAGGTTCAAATCCCAGCCCAGTAGCCTGTGGATTTTTTCCCACATGACTCGGAAAGCATTAAGTATACAGTCGGTGTATAGGTCGAACCTGATGCAATATTACTTCTAATAAAATCTATTCACACTTTATGCCAAGTAAAAAGTTCACATTCTAATTTTGTAAAAGGAATGCTGGGCATCACACTGTCTTTCAAGGCCTTGTCACATAAGACAATTTTCTTTCTGTCAACTTAGAGGCAACCGACTAAACTGCACGCAAACGGAACACTTTGGCACTGCAAAGAAACTTTTTTCTAACAGTGATTCATTTAACTTTATCTGATTTATTCTGGTTTGTGAAGCCAAGGACTCTCAGAAAAGCGAACTTAATCACTGTACTAGCCAATAACCCAATGAAGAGAAGACAAGGAAGGAAGTTTCAGTTTTAGATGTGGGAGAAAAAACCCCAGAGAATTATTCCAGGGAAAACCCACGCAGTCAGGTAGGGACTGAAAACCCAATCCACGTAGTGCCCCCGGCGTGATTTGAGCTGGGGTCCTACAGGTGGAAGGCAAGGAAAGATACCACTACGCCAACCCAACCACGTGTTTTAACAGCCCAAAGAAAATAACATGAAATTTGGAATGTGAGTATGTTTCTCCTAGGAGATTGCCTGAAACGGTTTGCCTGTAAAATTGCCTCGGGTGACATGGCTACAACATTTTCAAAAATGAGTCACAAATCAAGACTTAATTCAAACAATATGATTGCATTTCATATAATACAAAAGCATTTAATGAAGTGCTTCATTCTTTTGGGTAGTAACACTTTTGTTTCGTTCCTCTTCCTCCCACCACATCCCAACTTGCCAAGAGACCGTCTCGTAAAAAAACGATCCGGTGACTGTCAAAACAAGAATTTAGGTCACGGGGGTAGACTTTTGTCTTCAATAACAAGAACATTTTCTTCGTGCTGGAAATCTTATTTTCAGGAAACAAAATTTGACAAACAGTAATACGCTGGTGACAGATAATCTTTGTTTCATTTTTGTACTGCTGTGTTAAAGAAGGACAGTGAACGGAAACACAGTTTAACTCAGTGAGAAAATCCTCCATGTTGTCCAACAACTAGCTTGAGAAACTAAAAACAAAAACACTGTCCCACTACAATTGTATTTCTAGAAGGTACATGTACATATACCATATTTTTTACATGTGCTTATATTTTTTTACCATTGTTAAGTGACCCTTTCAGCTATGCTGCTGGTCATTTAGTTTGTATATACCAATAAATAAAAATAATAAATAAAAATAATTTTGCGTGAACGGAAAGCTCTTCTGAAGGTTTTCAAGTATAAGTTTTTACTATAATAATAATAATAATAATAATAATAATACTAATAATTTGGGAGGCTAATCATTCTTACTCGCAGCTGAGAAGCTGAATTGCGAAGGGCATGGCTACAATGTGTTACAGCCACAGGCATGCAAGGTGAGATCGAAAACGTTTGATTTTTCCGGAGGGAGTAAAACCGGAGGGCCCGGAGATAAAACCCTATGTGGCACAGGAAAGAACCAATGCACAACTCTACTCACATATGGCCTTTGCCGGGAATTAAACCAGGGCCACAGTGCTGAGAGGCGAGCAATTTACACGCAAACTAATCATGCCAAAATTTGTAGGTCTTGCAAAGAGTACCTTCTTCCCCAAAAATTGTGGAAATGTAGTTTCAGATTTTTTAAAGTGAAGAGCTGCATACCGGGATAATTCCAAAGTCGGGGGGAAAAAAAACCACACCCCAAAACAAAAACAAATCAAGCACAGGTGGAAATGTGTTCATCTTTTTTAAGAATATTCAGACAAATCTTTGTTTATAAAATTACATTAAAACCCTCTTTCTAACAACACACTTTCAATAAAAAGAAAAAATGTCGGTGAAAAAAATGTATGCCGCTTTTTCTTAAAAATCACTTTTCTTGTTGACATGAAATGTAAGTGCGCATAAAGTTCAGTGATCAGTTCAAACAGGTTCCTCTTCATATCTTCCAACCGAATTGATTTTTAATTTTTTTTTATCAATTTTGTTTGCAATACTTCCGGCAGGCAGGGAGGCCCCCCGAGGCACTTCCATACACAGCGATCCTCTAGACATAACAAATTATAAGATGTCTCCCCGAATCAAATTCCCCTCTTCACTATGAAAACATCGGGGCTAAGGGAAAACAACGGAGACTGGGTGGAGGGGGTACTTTGGCTGATCAACCACGGGACACTCTCATTCTGGTTCAACCCATTAATCCATCCAAATCCACACCCAACTTTGTTTTGATGATGATGGATTTGGTACGCTTGGCCCTAGCTGAAAAGTACAATTTCAGTTCTTACATCAATCAAGTTGATCGAGACACAACAAGCTGTTGATACTGCAGGAAATATCGTGCTAGCTGAAAAAGATTCATTCCCTTTTAATGACTCTATTAGGGAATCCCAATAGTATCGTCTCAATCCTTACGTTGCAAAGTTGACCAATTATTCTAAGAACATTACCCCCTTCACCTATTGGCCTAGTTTCACAGAGCTTCTTAATCAGAAAATGTTGCTTAACAATTTTCTTCTTAGCAAAACTGAGCAGGAAACCTGTCTGTACACAGTGTGTGCGATATCATATTATGGCCGGTAATCTTAATCTGGTAAGCAAAATCTTGTTTTTGCTCAGCTAAATTTTGTGCTACTTCAGGCTATAGAAAACCAAGGTGAACTTTAGATCTGTTGAACTAAGCCGTGGAAATTGTTTTGGTGTCAGACATAGTGTAATTCTTCAACTGATCAGGTTAATTTCTGCTTCATGTAAAATATAATTCTGAAGTAAGAAAGTTATCATTCTTCTCAAAAATGAAACCCTTGCTTCAGATAAAAAATACATTCATCAGTAGGACATACGGAAAGTGTTGTGGTATAAACCTTTATCATTGTGCAGCCATCTTGATTTTCTCCCATTCAAATCAATGTAACAAAACCGAGGCTGGAAGGAAAAAATAGTCTGTTCCTTTTTGTACAATGAGAACTAGCATTTGTTACTGTTATTGGATACAGGGAACATGACCAAGATGGTGGGCATCATGACAAAGGTCCACTAGGAAAGGGTTAATGACTTGACCTACCTGAGGGCTTTCCAGATTGAGAGGAAGCGGGCTTGCACTGATGTCCAGCGATCTACTGACTGGTGCGGTGGGTGTGGTAGGAGTGGAGGGGGGTGTGGTTAAGCTGAAATTAACACAAAAACAACAAATTTCATTCAATAATTTCTTATGGACGTACTTCAAAACATTGTATTTATTTTTATTACACATCCAACAGCACTAATAGCACCAATAACAGGATGAATACAAAACGAGAAGAAATGTTCAGTTTTAAATGTGGGAGGAAAACGCCAAATAGGAAAAACCCACGCAATCAGGTAGGGCTTGAAAACCCACTCCACATGCAAGGAAGGCGGGATTCAAACCTGGTAATTCCCCAAAACATGAAGCGGATTTTTGAGGGATCCATGAGGGCTAGGGTTAAAGGGACCCAGCATCCGAATAAGCGCAAGACTTTCACAGTGTCTTATTTCTGCATCCCTCTAGCCTTAGGAAACCGCTACGTAGATAATAATAACAACTAGTTCTTATAAAGCGCATTTAACAATAACGTATCAGTGCACTTTACCTAAGTGCCCTGGTCATTGGGCCAATAACATTCCTTTAATCTTTTTCAGCCACGGGCTGCCGTGGCGCTCCGAAGGCTTTTTCAAACAACCGCTACCCTTGTAGGTACCCATTTATACCCCTGGGTGAAGAGAAGCACTTATATAGTAAAGCATCTTGCTCAAGGACACAAGTGTCATGACCGGGGTTCGAACCCACACCCTGATGACTTAACCACCAGAACTTGAAATCAATGCTCTAAACCGCTAGGGGATGACACCCGACAAATGCGGGGCTCAAAATCCACATACCAGCTGCTGAGTTTCTGTGGTCTTCTCTTCATGAATTCAAGCTCATCCACCGTCCAGACGGCGCCTTTGACGTTCTCTACTCTCACAAAACACTTATGTAGACTGAGATTATGCCGTACAGCATTCTAAGAGTAAGAATGATAGGGATGTAAATGGGTAAGTGTTTTTAGCTATTATAATCTTATAATCTGTAATTATTGAGCTATTGGCATTCTGACTGTCTGAGATACACACATGTATTTATAGCTTAATCAACCACAATAACAATCTTTCAAGTAACAAACCACAAGATAAATTGACGGGGTAAATTTTAAACAATTTTGGGTTGAACAAAGAAACATTTACTAGAAAGGACTTGAACCTGCGAGCTCTGGATTAACGTGCCGGCGCTCTACCAACTGAGCTTTCAAAGCCCCAATGTTGGCGGTCTCCCTATTTTGTCAATATCTTTTTTCGGGGGTGCCAGTCAGAAGCCATTCAACCTGTAACTGCCGTATAGCCAGGGATTACACCCAAGTTTAAAATACAACCTGGGAAGCGGCATCTTTTTTATTTCAAATAAAGATCTCTAAAATCACAGTTGACCACTTTACTCCCGAGTGTCTAGTCCTAGGGACTGAACAGACAGAGAAATGCACCCATATTTTGATGGCTCAGCCACCAGAACATGAGCTCAGCTTGTACAATGGCAGACCAATTCGCTGTATTTTTGGTCGTGTGAAGGAGTGCGTGAACCGAATTTATAACAGTTTTTAAAAAATATATATTTATAATGCGCCAATTCCAGACAAGGCTGTTTAAATGAGTATGAAATGTACAATAGAAAATAAGTAAAACTACCAAAAAGAACACGGTAGAACAATAAGAAAAGCGACAGGATTTGTTACCGATTTGTTATAAAAATACTAAAAACATACAAGAAATTTAGAAAGAGCGAAAATCAAAATATGAAAACTCTAAAAAGTTAGGCATAGTTACATGTACATGTACACATTAGAAGCTTTCTTGAAAAGAAACGATTTTAGTTGACATTTATGTTATTATTTTGTATGTATGTCGCCATTACTTTTTTTTGTAGAAAATACAAACAATAATGATAATATTACTCACAAAATACTGTCTTTCTAAATATCAAATGCATTAGACATGGACCAACATACCTTCCACGTAGCAGCATTCCGCCGGAAATAAGCAAACGTTCGTGTAAACCAATTATAAATCTCATTGAGAGTGAGCTGGCCATCCGGAGATTCCAGGATACCTTGCCTGATGAGCGCGGCATAGGTGAACGGTGGTCGCACGTCGGCCATCTTGTAGAAGTCGGCATTACGATAGATCTCTGCAGCAGGAAAACAAAGGCCTTTTTTAAAATTAAAAAACTCCTTGAGAGCAGTAAACTGTGGCCGTTTAATTCGAGGGACATTCCGGAGAGGGGGGAGTTAAAACAAACCACTATGAATGAACTCTTCGCAGCCTGAACAGTAATACATCAACAACTTTGGCATGGGGAAAATGATAAACTTTTAACTATCCCCCTTTTGTCTCCTTATTCATTGTTTACTCCTTGCTTTTTCTGTCTGCTTTCTGCCTCTCTCTCTCTCTATTCATGTATTTCCACTTGACTGCTTCTGTTACACTTGTATACCTGTTTGTGTGTGTGTTGTGCTGTCATTTAGCCTTCGAGAAAGACTCTGCTAGGGTCGAAACGTCAAGCCATTAACTATTTTTTGCATTTATACCATAGGTCCTTTTGGTTGGTAAGCAGTTTGCAACAGCTAATTATATTTTCTAAATTTTAACTCATAATGTTTTCTTAAACTTTTCTTTTCATCTAATAGAAATAAAATTTGACGAAAAGTTGTCGTTCCATGATCTCATACTAGATGACTAAATCTAAGACGACAAAAGGACAAAGGGCTGACGAGGATGGAGAAGTGTAATACCTGTTCCTAAGGAGATGCCATACTTTTCGCTGGTTCGTCTTCTGATTGGTCCACCGCCGGGTGTGATGTTAATCTGTATACTGGACGGCGTGCTCGTCGTGGGTTGTTGGCACTGGGACTGCGACATCGGTGGCGGTGAGGGCATGCGCATGTGGTGCGTCGGTAGGTTGGGCGTGCCGTGCCGCATGGGCTTGAGCAGGCTGAGATGGGAGAGTGATGGGGGCTGAATGATGCTGGGCGGTTGGACCAGGGCCATGGTCTTGGGAACCGAAGGTGGAGCCTGAGGGGGGAGAAGAGTCTATAAAGACAGGGTAAAGTTTAGGTGATTATTTGAAAAAAACAAAATCATGGTTTAATGGGAAACAGTACCTGAATCTCATCAAAATTCAGTTGCCTAGCATGGCGAAGAGAAATGCAAAATAGGCAAGTATAAATTATAGCATGTAATAAGTTATTTTAAATTTGTAAATTTTCTTGATGCAACGTTCTTATAGTTGTTTATATCCATTATTTCCATCTGCTTTCCACCAGGGCCCAATTTCATAGAGCTGCTTAAGCAGAAAATATTGCTCCTAGGTTTTCTGCTAAGCAAAAATGTACAGGATACCAACCAGTCAAACATGTTACATGTTACATGGTATTTTACCTGGCAACCTTAATCTCGTAAGCATAAGGTTGCTGTGCTTAGCTACTTTCTGTGCTCAAGCAGCTCACAAAAATTGGGCCCAGATGTATAGCAGGTCGTTGAATCACAGTGATTTATTTGCTTTTGTTGCCCCCCCCCCTCATACATCGGATAGTTTTGCTCTGTTTTTATTGAGCAACTTTTATGGCTGAATAATTAATAATATTAATAATAATCATAATAGTTATGTGATGGTTTATTTCTATGTATATATCTGAGCAAATGAAAACCGACACCAACTGAGCAGCTCCAGTGTGACCATAAAACCAGGGCCAAATTTCATAAAGCTGCTTAGCAAAAATAAGCAGGATACCATTCACAGATTGATAATGTGATAATGTGGTATTTTTGCTGGTAACCTTATTCTGGTAAGCATAAAATTGTTCAAGGTTGACTATAAATGATCCTTCCGTCTTACCTTCTTACTGGGGATATAGCTCTTGGAAGATTCTGGTCTGGACTCCATTGGTTTCATGTGAAGGTGTGCCATCATGGCCGCCAGTCTCTCTCGCTCCTTGGCCAGCTGGATCTCCAGCTGACTGACCACTTGCAGCTGGACACGAGCTTGCGCCGTGCTCCGGTCATCGAGAGCATGCTCAGTACTCAGGTGCCTGTATTTCAAGGGAACACAATAAGACTTAATGTTTGTTTCTCACAAGTAGGCATTATCATCTTAACAATGGTCTTGAAGATGAAGCACTCTCCCGTAGAAAAATTATTTGATTTTGTTATCAGTAACTAATAATAATAATAATAGTGGCTTCTTATGTAGTGCTCAAATCCGTCACTCAGTGACGCTAATGGCGCTCCAACATTATTACCCTTGGCCACTTGGCCATTTATTCCATTCCTTAAACCATCTCAGCTCCCTGGGGAGTATACAGCCTGTGCTGCCAAATATTTAGAACACCTGGGGTCGTTTTCACAAAACTCTTCCTAACAACTTAGGACTAGTCCTAGGCAATGCTAAGAGATAGGACTAGTCTCAAGTACTGGTACTAACTTAAGACTAGTCCTATCTCTTAGCATTGCCAAGGACTAGTCCTAAGTTAGGAAGAGTTTTGTGAAATCGACCCCAGGCAAAATCAATCACAAGAACCATCTCTGCCCTCACAGGTACCCATTTACCCCTGGGTGAACAGAAGCAATTTTAGTTAAGTGTCTTGCTCAAGGACACAAGTGTCATCATGACTGGGATTCGAACCCACATCCTGTTGACTTAGCCACCAGAACTTGGGTCCGATGCACTAAACGGCTCGGCCATTAAGCAAACATATATAAATTTATAGGGTTAAAATAGTTCATTTGCCTTATATACATAAAGTAGGTCAGCCAACTCATCTCCATCTCAAGCCAATATCTTGGGGATCAAGTTGGCTTAGTCAATAGACTATGCAAGTCTCAAGCGTATTCAAACTTTCGGGACCAAGTTGGTCCCAACCATATTGAGTTTTATGTGTGTGCGATTCAGTTTCTTCCCATACTTTAGTTTAAAGTAGTTTATGGCTATCAAAATTATATCAAATTGTTGGGAAAGTAAAATTCAGCCATGAAATATAAAAAAGTAAATTAATTATCAAATCAACAAAGAAAACCTGAGAATAAGAATTGACCTCCGTTTCCGGTCACTTGTAAACAATTAAGAATTTTTGCCTACTGATGTTCATGTTATCATTAAACCTACAATGAATGTAATGGTCGCACAAATTTGGGTGTGGTTGGCAAATGGGGTTTCTACAAAATAAACATCATTGTCCCCTGTTTTAATTTTGTTTTACTGTTAATTTTAACAAATTATTTGTATTATGGGTATTTTTATTTTCAAAATGTTGTATTTAAATAGAATCTAAAAAGAACATTTGATTGTATAGAGAAATATAATCTTCGTTCACGTTGTTTTCTCGTTTTTGCTATGCGTGAGACTTTCTATAGTGGTATCTTGCCCTGCCTTTCACCTCTACAGTCCTCAGTTCGAATCCCACCTCGGACGGAGCCTCACACAAGGATTGGATTTTCAGTCCCTTTCTGATTACGTGGCCAATAACAAACAGTTGAAGCTGCACTTTCAGTTTAAAGGTGTACGGCCGATTTTTTGAAAAAGGAAAAACTGACCGAAACATTGGATTACTATTTTACTTTACTTGAGGCAGTTATAACAAATTTATGTGAGATGTTGCGCAAACAAAAAAAAGATCAACAATTGGTATTAGTTAGCTTAAAAATGCAAATAAGTTATTATTATTTGACATTTTATCACGTTACCAGCTTTCCTACATTGTGCGTGGCATATACGCAAAAGTATGTTGTTGTTTTTTGTTCATTTTAAAACAGCCTCATCTGTTAGGATCTGAGATTCTTTTCAGTCTACAATGAAAAATCTTAGCTTCAGTATAAGTCTTTGTACCGGGTATATCCATGGATAAATAAGCCGTACACTTCCTAATTTGTTCAACTAATCAACCATGTTTTTTGTTTCGTCTCCCCACCATGAAAAGAAAATCCAATAATCAAATCCCTGTACAGGAAGTCAGACGGTCGGACTATTACATGCACTTCAATGAATTGAGCCAGAAGCATAACTGACATTAATGGACAATGGACAATGTTGAACGTGGTCAGTCAGGTCAATGGATTGGAGGTGTTCTTGGAAATGTGTGGCCAGACTCTTGGGGGCTTTTCAGCTATTGGCAATTTGTTATATTACTTGCACGGAACAAAAAAACGCCCTGATTCCATGTAATGTGAATGTATTGAATGTAAAAGAAGATTCTTTGTGATAAAATCATGTGATAAATTTGTTTAAACAAATTGTAGAAATTGATCTGGTTGACTTGTGTTACATACAGTTAAAACAGTCATCAACCAGACATGCAACTTTTAAAAAATTGACGCAGAGAGAAAAAATGCTTCTGAAAATGTTCCAAGCCAGGGGCACAATTTCATAGAGCTGCTTATAACAAATCTCCATCTCTGAAAATTAGCAGGAAACCAGTCACAGAATCGTACATGTGACAGGGTATTTTGGCTGGTAACCTTGTTCCGGTAAGCATAATTCTTTTGTGCTCGGTTACTTTGTTGTGCTTAAAAGCAGCTCTATGAAATTGGGCCCAGCTGGTTGTCACAAACAGTTAAAAGTGAAAAGGAAAAAAAAAAGGGGGGAATTAGCTGTCGCAAAATGCTCACCAACCAAAATGACCTGTGGTATAAATGGTTAAATGGACTTGCGTTTTGACCCTAATAGCAGAGTCTGACAAACATTGGGTTCCTTCTTTCTCAACTACATGAAGCTTTCTTGTTTCTGTATTGTTTTCCTTTGTGGCTGCTTCAAACACACACTCTCCCCCCTCTCTCTTTCTCCCTCTCTCAGGAAAGGAGATTTGTAAAAACATCCTGGAAAATCAATTACCTGTATAGAAAAGGGAGCAGACCAATTCAAATCCTGCCTCGGCTCCTATTTTGTCTTATAGAACAAAGCAAACATGGCTGCCCATTAGGCTCCATTGAAATAAGAATTGGCGTGGGAATAGATTTGACAGCAGATACATGTAGATGGATTTCAGAGCATTTTGAGAATGTACAATTCTCTCTCTCTCTTTAACTGAGTTTAGTTTTAATTTGTTTAAATTAATTTATTGTATTCATTGAGTGTAGTTATGCATGGAGCAGAGGCTTTGACTTTGCGCAGCTCAGATGAGACCAGGAAAATGGTAGGAGAGGTGTTGGTTACAGAGAAGACTGCTTAGAAGGAAAGAAGAGCATATCACTGCGTCATGGAAAAACTTGCTCTCAGCAGAAAGTTGCTACATGTACATGTAGGTGACTAATCAAGCAAGCTCACCTACTTTGGGCACATCATTACAGGAAGTGGAAGCCCACTCGTACAACTCATCCATGAAGGAAATAGAAAGAGAAGTAGACAGAAGAAGCAATGGCAGGATAACATCAAAAGTTGTTACACCATGGTAATAGATTGTGAATTGTTATTGGTCGAGAACCAATCACGTGATGTGCTACAAAGACGCATGTACATGGCTTAGGGGAACAAGAGTGATGTACCCCATTGCCATGATCGTGCCCACTGTTGGTCGTTTCCAGCGCCTTGTACACTATTTGAAATAGCCCCGGGTTCGAGGTTGTAATAACACTGGTACTAGGTAAATTTATGCATGTTCCTGTGTGAACAGTGCAGTAGGGAACAGTGCAGTGGAGCACTAATTTCTGTCAACGACTACCCTTGTTGTTTCCAATTCGTTTGCCACTGTTCGTCTGCTTTGTTTAACTGTGCCAATTTCATCGTAATAATGTTGGAAGATGACAACAGATCGCCTCCAAAGAAGAGGAATCTATTACCATGGTATAACCAAACATTTGTTGCAAGCTCTGTGATGGGGTCCATGGGTTTTGTACACCAATGGGTGCCATTTGCCCCCTCGGGTGTACAAAACACCATGGGCCCCATCACATCGTGCACCAATTGTAGAATGGACAGGAAAGGCCTTGCGCAAGCAAAGAGACCAGGCACCGTGGAGAATGCTGTGATGATGTTGTCACTAATTTGGACGATACACAACACAGTTTACCCAGCAGAGGCCGTTTTTCTAATAAGTGGTCAACTAAAAAAATCCCGTCGCAACTCAGCACCTTGCTGCAATACCTGCATGCAAACTAGGGACAAATTTAAACAACCGATCATCGTCGGCGGGCGCAGCGTGATGATCAAAAACTTCTCAACCTTTTTTTCCCGATGATACCTGGCAAAAACAGGCTCTCCTTCCCCTTGTTGTCAATTGTGACAGTAGCAGCATCGAACGAACACATTGCGTGTAAAAGCAAACCGATGCAACCCTTGATGAAAGAAAGTGTCTACTGGAAGAAGTTATTACTATGAAAAGACCCAGGTAGTTATCCGATGTACAATGCACAGCCCTCCAACCCTACAGATGTTCATCAGGCCTTGAACTTTGCTCTTGAAGGGGACATGAAAGTTTCCCCCAGTCAAGGTCACTTCTTTGCGAGGAAAATGTCACGCTCTACGGTAACCTTATATCCCTTGAGAAAGGAAGGGGTGTCCACAGTTGTCATATTAGTTTAGTTTCAGGCCAACAATGTACAGTACATGCAGCGTTACTTAAAAAACAAAATTACTTACTTAAGAAATGCCTGGAAGTCGTCACACACCGTCTCACATCCTGGCCACTTACACATGCCGTGCGCATACAGAGGGTGACTATTAGGGTTCATTGCACTCTCCTCAGATTGGAGCCTATGAGGACAGAGAAAACGAGAACAAAATCATCAGATGAAGTGAAAAAAGACACTTTAAAGGTAGGGTCATACTTTGGTAATGACCTTCCAAAAATTTCTATCCGAAAGCTTACTTGTTATAAAGATGGCAATAGTAGTAAGCATCCTATGAAATTAATTTGGCTGAAGAGCTCCAATCGATTATAAATAAATAAAAACATTTGAATCTGAGGGTTAGTGTCCGTTCGCGAATGCTGCGGCCAGAGATGTGGTTGGTACCTGCTGTCACCTCGCTAAACGTGGATGGATTTGATGTTCTTGTGAAAATACCAAGACAGTTTTTGCTGCTGTTTTCTAAATAAGTAGACACCCTATTCAGCTTAAACTTTCGCATGGGACTTTTATTGTATCTTTCCTGAAAATGTTGTTACGACAAAAAACCCAATCTATGACCCCACTGTTAATCCCTATCTGCTTAACTACGGGATTTCCCGTAGAACACACAAACGCTGTTAGCGTGTAACTGCCGGAAAAAACCTGTAGATGAACAAGAGGTTTAGTGTCTTTCTTTGTACTCTCATCACTGCCAGTGATATGAATCAGGAAACATGGCAAATTACATATCACATTAAAGAGAATGAGGTGCTCTTTCCAAAAGTATACAGTTTGTTGAGGGAATGTTTATTTGCTAGGCAGTAAATCCTGAATATTTAAAGTACCAGCAATGAATGCTACATACATGTATGCTTAGGCAGAAACAGTCTTTATGTACTGTAACCAGTCAGGGTGGATATCAGTTAATAGATTTACAGAAACCATTATCATATTTTCACATAAGCAAAGTTTAGTTTGATGGCATATTGTTAAAAAGGGGGTGGGGTAACTCTGGTAAAGGCATTATTTCATCATAGTGTTTAACAATTTGTAACTAGTTCCAAACACCAATAAAAAGTTTCAACTCCAGGTTCTCATTGAGGAAAAAAATGTTTAATAATGCCACATCAACAACCCTCAAGCTGCAATCACTCTTCTTGTCAACATTAAACATGTTAAACCATATTATTGGGATTTTGCCTTTACACCGAGGTGTATTAGCACTGAATACTAGTACTTTCCAGAGTCCTGTGGAAAAAAATCCACAGGTAAATCACTCTGGTGGGATTCAAACCCACGACCTTTGCCATGCTAGAGCAGATGTCATGCTGGAGCAGATGGCTAGAGGGCAGTCAGAATCAGATATTTTAAGCAGTGGGTACCGCAACGATTTAAGGGATGTTAACTTTGCATCGGGGATACAGAATATTATTTGGTTTTTGCTCTTACACCGATGTGTATTAGCACTGTATACTAGTACTTTCCCGAGTCCTGTGAAACAAATCCACAGGCATACACTCTGGTGGGATTCAAACCCACAACAGGCATACACTCTGATGGGATTCAAACCCACAACAGGCATACACTCTGGTGGGATTCAAACCCACAACCTTTGCCATGCTAGTGCAGATGTCATGCAGGAGCAGATGGCTAGAGGCAGTCCGAATCGTATATTTTAAGCAGCGGGTACCGCAACGATTTAATAGATGTTAACTTTGCATTGGAGAAAAAAAATATTATTGTTTTTTTTGCCATTACACCGATGTGTATTACACCCTGAAAGAGCTTTGCAGGGTTTCCTTGAAAACTTGATGAAGCTGTCACAACTCACAAGCGTTTGCTTTCTGGAAATACACTAGATTAGATTTGAGTGTACGCTTTCACTTCTGGAAAAACACAAAGTTGGCACTTCGTGTTAATGCCTCATAATTAGGATAACAGACATCATCTCCCACGTAAAGGACATGGAAATTTGTTTGTTTTCCTGAAAGGATTCAAGTTTCTTGAGCATACCCCCCCCCCCCCCCCTAACAAGAGTGTGGGCAAAATGCTGGGAAAAAACAACAAGTTTACTGTACCATATGAGATGTTTTTTTAAGTGCTAGTTTCAGCTAAAGCATCTTAATTCATTTCCTCTATCTCATGTTGACTTTTAAATTGTAATCATTAAGATGGGAGGAAGAGGAGATTGGAGTGACTGCTACAAATGTACTAGTCAAGAGTTTATTTCTTCGCTGAGAAAAAGACGATTTCTGAAAGTCTTAACCTTTTTTAAATAAAATTTGTTTATGAGAGATCGCCTAACATCACAAGGCCGGACAGCTACTTCAAGGTGAGGACTACACTTAACCGATTTGGGCTATCGACCAAAATCAACTGTCACCAGGGGCATGTTGCCACCTACTCCTGGGGCTGAAATAGGGTTACACCCTTCACAGTCCGTAAGGATGTAGGCATGGGTATCATCCACTAGGAGCCTGGCTGGTAGAGCAGAATGCACTACCATCCCAACTTTTTACGAAGCAGTTATGGTTAAGTGCCTTGCTCAAGGGCACAAGTGTCATGACCGGGATTCGAACCCACACTCTGCTGCTGACAACACCACAGCTTGGGTCCGGTGAACTAGACCGCTCGACCATCGACACGCCACTATCTGTCTGTCAAGAAAATCAATCTGTGAAACTATTTATGATGGACAAACACATTTTGGAGTATTTTTTACCACATATGAGGGCGTTTGTGAACAATTTATGTGATGCAAAACAAGTAAAACAACCTGTTTTTTTCATCGTATTATATTATTTATTTTGGCCATTAATACAAGAAAACAACATACAGGCAGTAACAAAATGATAAAACTCTAATTGTGATGCAAGGAAATTCGCTGTCGAAAACGCCCTCATGTGGACAAAAATATGGCCAATCGCTGACAACTAAGACCAGATGGTCTGTGTTGTCAATTACTGCAGCAATTATAAGAGTTTGTTTCATGAACAGTGTGAAAAGCAATGAACACTACAAATGCCGATGGATGTAACATGTTCGTACAACTACAATTCATTGACAGATAAATTGACTGAATCAATTTGTTACTAGAGCCAACAACATGTAAAAGTGGGAGATTATTGATAAGTACGTGGCACAATGCCAACAACAGTGTCGCCTACATGTACAGACATGACTTACGGGCTAAAAGTCTACTCAATGGGGAAAAGGGGGGGGGGAGGAGTGAAAAAGACAACAACAAATGAGATGAGAATGAATGTTCAACCACTGTTTTTTTTTGCTTAACATTTTACATACTTGACACCAAAAGTTCATTTCTATCCGAATATGGAAAAGAGTATAGAGCTTCGCATGATATGGTCCAAAATTTATAGAGGGGCTCCAAGGTCAAATTCAGTTTAGTGATCCACCCACTTTCCAATAAATGGAACCCTTATGAAACTGAAAAAATTATAAGTCTATAAACTCAAGTTAAAATGGTGTAAAACGCATTTGTGTTTAATACCCTTCTAGTAAACTTGTCAAAATCTAAAAAACGTTTGATGGCATCACATTTCAAATAATGGTCTGTACATACTTGTACAGAAAATTTTCAGCTCATTCCTGAATTTGGATGGTGTTCAATCAAAATGGTATTAAATTTGACCTTTTGACTGGCGCAAAAATTCCTCTTGGGACTGTATAGACCCATTTGTTTTTGGATGTCCGGTGACGTCATCTTTCAAATTTCGCTCCGAAAAAACCATAAAATAAAAATGACATTTTACACCAGTTTATAGACCTAAGGTTAGCGACTTGTAACTTTTCCCCCACCTTCATGAGGACTCTATCTTTTGGAAAATGAGTGCATCACAAAACTTAATTTGACCTTGGAGACCCTCTTTTAGTCACCGACTCCACGTAAAAAACCTTTTTTGCACAATTTGTTTAATAGTTTTTTTTAAAAGGTTTATCCATTATTCATCAAGGCCTACAATGTTCATGAAGTTTCAAAGCTTCAAGAGCAATACTTTTTTAAGTAAGCTAATTATCAATGGCAACCTTTGCACGGTAGTGAAAATTTTCGTTTACTCAAAGTAGCAGTCTTGTAATGCACGGCGCGCACTCTGCTCAATTGAAAACGTTTTAAGAAGTACCACTCTTCTTGCGTGGGCGTATGCATGCTGTTTTTCGTTCCCCCCCCCCCGAAGTAGCAATCATCTGCTGTTGTAATACATTGGTGTGTGTGTGTGTAAAACTTTGTGAAAACAAAAATTAGCTTTTTTGCCTTTTCTTTTCTCCTTCATCAATAAGCATTTTTATCAAGTTCAAAGCATTATGTGTCCAAAATGAGAAAACCAATTGAAAACACTTTAAAGTTTTGAAAGAAAGTGATGTTTTATAAGGTGCTGAACTTTAGATGCGGTTTTCTTTGATTGCTAGTTTTGACTTGTATCAACATCAGAGCTGCCAACATTTGCTTCTTGCAATCAGGGAGATTCTGTACAGGAATCAGGGAGATATTTAGAATTACATTCAACATTATAGGGTAAACAATTTCCTTAATCAGGGAGATTGTCAAATTTGTTCATCAGAACGTTGAAAGATTGGTTTATTTTCAGGGAACTTTCTGCAGAATCAGGGAGAGTTAGCAGCTTTGTCTACATGTATGCTACTCTGTGGTGTAGCTGACAACTTGTCTGACAGTTAAGAGCCTGCATTTAAGAAAAAGTACATCAGCGGCAAGGTGTGGGAAAAACTGGTGTGGTTACTCTCTTTGAACCAAGATGCTACTGTATGGCGGAACGTGGCCCAGTGGTCTAGTAAACCAGACTCAAGTTCTGGTGACCAAGTCATTGGGGTGTGGGTGCGAATCTCAGTCACGACACTTGTATAAGTACACCACTGGATGTTTTTATAACTGGTGGTTTTGGTGTCCTTAATCTCTCTGAATGAAAATGCTAGTGTATGGCGGGTCGTGGCCGAGGAGTCTAGTGAACCAGACCCAAGTTCTGGTGGCTAAGTCATTGTGGTGTGGGTGCGAATCCCAGGGGTAAAAAGGGCAGAGATGGTTCATGTAATTGTTTTGGCTTAATGCGGTACATCCTTGGCAGCCAGGCTGCAAACTCCCCAGGGACCTTAGACGGGACTTTGGTAATAATGTTCGAGCACCACAAGCATCACTGCGTAACGGTCTTGAGCACTCACCCAAGAAACCACTATTATTATTATTATTTGTTGTCCCCCAAAACTCTTTGATGTACATGCACATTCACTAGTAAAAATAATGCAACTGTACAGTCTGCTTCATACTTAACGTGAAAGTGAACACAAAACAAATACTCGGGAAGCAAACAATCACTCTGCAACATTGTCTGATTGTGACGAAAGAAAAGTCGCTTCGCTCTCCCGTTATGCATGAAGTATGTACCAGGCTCAACACTCCTTCCCTTTATCAATACCACACTAAACACACTATTCCCAGCCTTATAGACCATGTGAACTCTATTATATTTGTTTTTTACCCGTACACCGATGTGTGTAAAGCACTGTATACTCAGTACTTTCCCGAGTCCTGTGAAAAAACTATCACAGGCATATTACTCGGGTGGGATTCGAACCCACGACCTTTGCAATTCTAGAGCAGATGTCTTACCAACTAGACCACCGAGATTGCCCGGTAGCTAGAGGCAGTTCGAATCCTATATTTTAGCAGCGGGGACCGCGACAATTTAATAGATGTTAAATTTGCATTGGGGATAAATTTAACATTTAACATCTATTTTTAACACCTATTACATGTGAACTTTGTTTACAATAAGTGTGACCTTGTGCATTCTTTGGGTATTCTGGCAGGCAAGATACTACACAGGTCCTATGGGAAAGTTGACATTTTGTGTCATAATTTCCACATAAATCCAAGAATTATGAAAGTAAAAGCTGGACAAGTTTTGAGATGTGCCCCCTTTCATCATATCAAAAGTTGATAAGAATTAGACAGTGCAATCTCCATAAAATATAAGATTTTATGTTTTATTCCATTAGTCTGTGTACAAATCGTGCCTGCAGGAAGTCCAGGCTCTGTGGCTCTCTTGTAAACATGTGATGTCACAGGTCACATCGTCTATATGGTTGTTTCTCACTTGCAATTGAAAAGGGTACTCTTTTCACAATTCAAACCAGATCCCTTTTCATATTTTTTTTCTTCCTTTCTCTAAAAAACAAACTGGCTGTACTTCTAGATGAAATTGATCTAATCACTTTACCTCGAAATGAAGATCAACAACATTTCCAGGAGCACTTAGACCTCACTGTAAGGCTACGTGTACTCCCTGTGCTTGTTTGTTACAACACCATTAACATGGTGATGATGTAATGTTGCTTCAGTTTACAAGAAATTGAGGTTGGTAACCCCCAAGTTTCATATGGCAGATGCCAACATAATTTGATTTCTGTAATTTGATTTTTCAATTTGTATAATTATGACATTGAAACCAAGGAGTCTTGGCAAAAGTGCCCGGAGCGTTTATCACTATATCACCCCCCGGAACTCTTAGAGGGAAGATGAAGAGGAGAAGGTGATGAAGAGAGGAAAGAAAACGAGACAAATTCACAGACCTGGAAAATTGGAAGCTCTTTAACAAAGATTTTGAACACAATAGAAAAACACTTTTTTTTAACGAGGCTGCTGGTAAACCTCAGTGGTGGATTAAATGCTCCTTGACTTTACCATCGAATTAGCTAGGAACAAATGCAGAACTCTGAGAGACAATGTACAAGGGTAGTGGGCGTATCAAAACTACGTCACCGCCTATGGTACACCGTGATCCTCCCTGTATAGACCCCCCATTGCATGTGACTGTCACAAGCCCAAAACAGCGCCCTCACCGAGGTCATTGAAGACCTATCATTGGCTGAGAGTTGTGCGCAGCGCGGTACACGTTTTCATTGTTTTACCTCAGTGTTGGCGGCCAATGCAAGGGTTCTATTCTAACAGTCTACATGTACCTGTACATGAATGGCTGTGATGTGCAATAATCAGTAGCTCAATACACAGTACTTGTACTGTATACTTGACGGCATAGAGTATTAGCCAAGTTACAACAGCAGCAAGCTCATTATTGGTCACAACCCAAATGCGATTTGTCTCACCTCAAAATGATAGTGTGCATTTATAATGCACCATGTCTGTCATAAATGACACTCCCGGTACCGAATTATCAAATCACAGGGAGCTTGTTAAGAATGATTTTTATGAGGTGGAGTAACCATGAAGCAACACAGTGAAAAGGGGGTACAAGGTGAGGTGGCCATATTGCTGCTCGGATAAGTGTACTGGGTTCTTTAACGTGCATTACACAAGAAACGGGACTAACATCTACAGCTTAACATCCCATTGGAAGGATGAAGCAGATTGGTTAAGCATGTTAAGTGTCTTGCTCCAGGCCACAACTGCTCAAGGACACAAGTGCTCAAGGACACAAGTGCTCAAAGACACAAGTGCTCAAGGACACGAGTGCCCTGACCGGGACCTGAATGCACACTCTGCCAAACTTCAGTCCAGTTTTCTAGACCGTTCGGCCACTTGATTTCCCACAGAACCCACGAAGGCTGAAAACGCCTACAGTGTACATCTGCACTTTGAAACGGCAACCATGGCAAAATATTTATCACATTATTATTTTTTAAATAGAGTACTCTTTCCAACTTTATACAGTTTGTTGGAATATGTTTATTTGCAAGGCAGTAAACAACGAGTGTTTATCGTTACGCACCAATAGGCGCTACATGTTGGGCTAAGGCAGAAAGAGTGTTTAGATGTATGTACTGTGATCAGTCTGGCCGATAGGGGTGAAATAAATAGATACAACTGGCTCTTCAAAAAACCCTGAAATAACTAATGCCAAGCCAGCAGCTGGAATTTGTGCCGGTTGGCAGTATGGATGTACCAGACACGGTGCCCCAGGCTCACCGTGCATGCAGTGTCACCAACCCCGCTAGGCTAGTGGGGCCTGTAATGGGGAAAATTGCTTAATGAAAAGATGACACTGTTAAAACGTATCTTTGCGTAACAAATAGGCTCAAAGTAAAAATAATTCAACTATTGACTGATTTTCCAAACTAGTGATCCAAGCATCTAAAGTTTGACTCCTGAAATTTATGAAAAGATCTTAAATTTGGAAGACTCAAGGCCTGCAACATTGACAGTCGCAGTTTCACCACTACTGACTGACAGTCGCAATTTCACCACTACCGACTGACAGTCGCAATTTCACCACTACCGACTGACAGTCGCAGTTTCACCACTATCGACTGGCAGTCACAGTTTCACCACTATCGACTGGCAGTCACAGTTTCACCACTACCGACTGGCAGTCACAGTTTGATCACTACCGACTGGCAGTCACAGTTTCACGACTACCAACTGACAGTCACGGTTTCATCACTATCGACTGGCAGTCACAGTTTCACCACTACCGACTGGCAGTCACAGTTTCACCACTACCGACTGGCAGTCGCAGTTTCACGACTACCAACTGACAGTCACGGTTTGACCACTACCGACTGACAGTCACGGTTTCACCACAACCGACTGACAGTCGCGCTTTCACCACTACGGACTGACTTACATCATTCCATGTGGGGGAATCATGAACTGAGCTGGATGCAGCATAGCCTCATGGGCTCCATTCACCATAGAACGAGTGTGACTGGAGCTCTGAGATGTTGGAGTGCTGTTTGCAGCCGACGTTGCCTTGCCATCTTCTGATGCTCCGGTAGCAGCTGAGACCTCTTTCCAGAGAGCTTGCACCTCTGCTTGGCTCATACCTGAACATCAAAATAATAACAGTGTATGTTTGAACTATACCTCTTGATACGATAGGAGGTAAATGTAGATTGTTAACAGTTGGCCAGTGTAAATGTGACCTGCGTACTAAATTTCCACAAATGTCTTCATATGCAAGTACCTGAATGAATCCACAAGCTGCTCCACTTACTGAGTGCTTTGGGACACCCTTCAGGTGTGATAAAGGGCTATATAAGAACTGCGTAATATTATTTGCTTCCCTCAAAAGGTTGTGCAACTGTTAGCTATTTTCAAAAATGCTGGCTGACAAAAGTGTACCATTTGTTGTGAAAATACATTTCTTAAACGGCAGAGGGTTGGGCTAGACATACTAATTTTGTTTTTTTCTTTCATTGGACAATTACAATGTAAATTAAGCGGGCCTGTGAGAACACATTTTTGCTCGGTGGGGTCTTGGGCGCTGGGTTGCATACATGTGTTGCAATTTTTTTCAGGGATTTAATTTGAATTGGTAAGAATTACTTTTATGACAGAATGTGCATTTACATGTTCGAAAAGTAGATGGTGGTTGTAGTTTATTTAACTTCCAGCACCCCGGATCCAAAAAGTTGGGGGTGCTGCAGCACCCATAGCACCCCTTGTTTCGTGCGAGCCTGACATTAAGTAAACAATTTTTTCTCCTGACGACAACTAGAGCAGACTAGTCAAATTATTGAGACAACCAAGCAGCTCTTTCCAGAGCCTACAGGCACATCTCTACTTTAGTTAAGGAGATCTTTACATGGTGTACTCGAAACAATACTTAATAACTTTATTTTTAATTTATAAATTGTTCCCTTCATTAAAGACTTTTGGCTAAAATACTTGACAAATGCTAAGTTTGAATGGTTATTCCTCACCCTGAGGTATGTGAGCAACTGAAATGGGTTGACCCACGGCAGCCTGCTGTGCCAGCAACTGACTAGCTGCTGCAGCCTGCTGTGCCTGCAGTGTCTGCAAGAGGTGAGCCTGCTGCATGGCTAGGCTGTGCAGCTGCTGTTGCTGTTGCTGCAGTTTACTGCTGTTCTTCCCACTACTCTCAGCTGCTGCCGTGGCTGCCTGCATCTGCTGCAGCAGTTGGGCTTGCTCTTGCAGTTTCTGCAGAAAAGAAAAAAAAATACAATGAGGAATGGTGAAAACAAGTTTGAATTGTGGCAAAGAAGAACTGATGAAGAAAAAAGAAGAAAAAAAAATGATATACACACTCGTGTAATGTTTTAAGATTTACCCAGATTAGTTCTATTGCACAGCGTGTCTTTTGGGCAGTCAAAATTGACCGCCCTTTTTCGCAAATGGTGTACAGGCCTGATAATTAACGGCGACAATGGAGGCAATTGCCTCCTTAGACCGTGCAAGTCTCGCGTGTAATTCAACATCTTTGGGACCACTTTGGTCCCACTTACATTGCTTTAAGGCGTAAAGGAAACAACATCATATGCACTTTGACGAGTCCCAATGTTCCAATACGCCCAACACTTGCACAGTCTATACCCTTGGTCATTGCCTTGATGCCCTTAAACCCTTTCATGCACCATTTATTTTAATCACATGTTTTTTCCCCAAATGGAGACCCCCCAAAAAACAGGTCTCAATAGCACCCTCAAGAGTCCTCTTTCCCATTCTGAAAACTGTGAGGAATGTGGTTTGTATATTTTTGTTTTACAACTATTTTTCTAAAGGGATTTTAATCGGTCGCAAGCGACCAGCTAGCGACTGGTCGGCACGTGAAAGAGCTAAAAGGTTCCAGTAAAAATGCTTTCTCATACAGGTGCCCTTTACTACGGAAAATCTGCCCCGCCCCCTACAAGACCGAAGTATCAGGACTGGGTTTAAAGGGATTGTATACGTTTGGTAATTGGAACCAACTGTTTGTTTCAATCCTATATATTTGTAGATATATATACAATAAAACTAACCTGTGAAAATTTCATTTCAAAAGGTGGTAGTGTTTTTGAGATATTGCAGAAAATCTGGAGCGGTTATAATCACGCAGGAAGAATAATCTGCAATTGGAATACACAATCTGAGAAAGGTTCTGCAGTAACGCTTCTCAGATTCAAATTTTGGGGGATAAAAAGTGATATCTTTTTCCATAACCGGAGTATTTTGAAGTGAAAAGTTTCTCAAAATCAATTATACTATCCAAAGCTGCTGTACTTTTTACCAAGTAGGTTTTTATGGCCATTAATTTTCACAGTCATTTCCAAACGTATACAGACCCTCTAAGATGTAACATAAGCAATGTCATTCGTGTTCCAAATCCAGAACTACATGTGTGTACAAACAAAAATATTTCATTGCGTGTGGGTGATTCATGAATAAACACAAACACTTCAAACAGAACATGTATATATGGGGAGTAGCTAATTGTCTCATGGCTTATGTGTGTGGGCAGAGATAACCTATGCTGAGCTGATTTGAAATTTAATAATTGTCCGTGGATGACAAACACTGGAATAAATGGACTGCCGTTTGTATACTTTATATATTTAGACTGAGTATTTTCTGGTACTTGTACTGTAGTTAATTCACATAGACTTTCAGTGTACACACGTGCTCATCAATGGTGGTAGGGAATAAGAAATAACTATAAATAAATAGTAAGCTTGCAGGTAGATACATGTCTCCTAAAGACGAGCAGAGAAACGTGGAGACCACACAGGCTCTTTTCAGAGCCAACACTCCCACAAAGAGGTTGTACCCGCAAGTTTACTATTTATTTATAGTTATTTCTTGTTTCTCCACACCATGCAAAGTTTCAAACAACACTTACATGGTAGGGAATGTTCAATGTACTCTAAGAAATACTGTACATGTCAATCGTCATGTACACATGTTACACAAGGGCATGCACATTTACATGTTGTACATGTAACTAAACTTCAGCGTTCTCCCTTAACACCGGACCTCTGCCCAAATGCCAGTTAAGACACCTGAGGACCAGTCAAACTTCACTCTAAGTAGTCCGGCTGGCTAGTTCAGTGTTGAAAAGCATCCCTATTTAGACTAGTGTAAAAGCTGACGGACTAATTAAATAAAATGCCAAGCTAGCTGGTCCTGCAGACTATGCACCAAAAAAGTTAAGGGCAAACCCTGAACCTTGCTATGAGACCAAGGCTGTGTCTGAATTGGCGGCTACAGCTACGGCTATGGCTGGATTTCCATATCATTATGTGTTGAAGTATAGCACGTCCTTAGCAACAGTTGTAGCCAGAGCCAGAGCTGTAGACGTCAATCCAGATACGGCCTTAATTTTTATCAACAACATGAATTAACAATTTGAGCAAGTAGTGTTTTATGGAGGATGACTGCCAATGATGTACAGTACATGTACCAGTATGCAGTTCAGTCTAGCTACATGGAGTCAGACTACAGTCAGACTAACTACAACAGACCCCCAGGGATTGCAAGCTTCACTGGAGTTTACAATCTGAGTGTTAGTGTTATTTCATTTAAAAAATATGGCACAGGATCACAGAAACCATTTACACATTGGACTAGTTGTACACATGAAGATCAGTCTGAGGCCGTATCCGAATTGACAGCTACATGTACAGCTACGGCTACGACTGTTGCTAAGAGTGTTGCTAAGGATGTCCTATACTTCAACACATGATGATGCGGAAATCTAGCTGTAGCCGTAGCTGTAGCCGCCAATATTGGTGGCTGCACTGCAGCTACTGCTTTGACTTATGTTAAAGGTGTTGCTATGGAGCATGTTTCAGTGCATGTTCAGTGATGATGAAGTTGAGCCACAGCCACAGCCACAGCCACTCCTTCAGACATGGCTACACTGCAACAAATCATCGTGGCTTGATTAACTTAATGAAACTGTGGCAATGCTGGAACAGCTTATGATTAATTTACTGTACTTCATCCTGGGGCTGGGTCGCTACATTTTTAGGTTAACTGCTTCATTATCTCATGCATGTAGATTCCAAACAGTTGGCAAAAAACCCCAGCGAGAATCATTCTGACTAATTTGACTAGATCTTTTCAGTTGTAGTAATTAAAACGAACCACCAGTCAAGTAATTAGATAACGTAAATGTTTTCTTTCATGTGTTGTATTTTGAAATTGAAATCAATTGTTTGCACATTTGAAATAAAAACAAAACCAGCATTTAATTTAAGGCAATTCAAAAGGAGGAGAAACAAAACCTGCTGCCATACAACCAAGGGTCCTTTATTGTCACTCTGAAACAAAAGGGTACAAAGGCCTAGCTCTTGCATGAGGAAACCACATTAGCGCGTACAAAATAAACACAAAACAGAAAGAAGCAAAATAGACAAAACAACTCCTCATCAAGCAAAACATGTCAAAACTGAAACAAAACATAATGTTTTGTTTTTTTGCCAGGTAAGGGAATAGAAGGCCTTACGTCCCAACTCCATCTCCTTTGTGAGGAAAACTAAACATAAACATAATAAACCAAACAAAAGCACAACAAACTAAACAAAAACATGTCAGGGGAGACCTGTTGTACACAATTGATCAATATTTGGACAGATAGCAGATAGAAACCAAAACAATTTTATTTTGATATTCAGTAAACCAAACAATTTTGCTTAGATGTGGGGAAACAAACAAAAAAACACACCATGAAATTGAGAAATATTTGCAGTTCCTTTCCTGGTCTGAACAATCTCTAACTGCTCATACAGCTATCAATGGCAAGATCTTGCTCAGATTTGTAACCATTATTAAAATGCAGGATTGTTTGCACTTTTCCCAAATAAAAGCATGTTAACAGTAAGGGTAAATAAAAAAAAAGGGGGAAAAAGAAGAAGAAAAAAAAGCATTAGATGATTCACATTTACATTATCATAAAAGGTAAAACAAAAGTAGCCCCAGAAGTTTAAAGCCTGCTGTTTTTAAACCCCATAAATTTGGTGCTTGCGTTTAATTTTGTTTTTCTCACCAGAGCGCAATCATTACAGTTACAATAACAAAGCTAAATTTCGGAGTAGACATTTTAGATTGTACTGTACACAATTATTCCGACTGAACGAGTTGATGTCCACAAAGAGAGGCAATTACACATTATTTGATCTCTTCAGCTCTGATTTGTTTAGTTACCAGACTTTTCTGTCACCCTTATTTTCTCTACACTTCTGCTGTTTCTACCCAGAGTGTTATTTCACACAACAAGGCAAGCATAAAATTGCAAGGCACAGTCCTTCAAGTGCTCACTTGAAACACTGTAAAGAGAAAAAGCACAAGGAAGGAAAGAAAAAAAGAAGAAAAAGTTGGAGGAAAAAAGCAGTTGTCAGTTTGAAGATCATGTTGGCAAACTCAGCTATCAAGAAAATCTTGACAGGTAGTAAGGCGATTTCAGGTTCAGACAAGCTGTGATTTGTGTACAGCAACCTTTCGGAATGATCGAGCAAACCCAACAGAAAATCAATTGAGAAAAGACAAACTCTTGCCTGCGGACATTTATTCGTATCCATCACTTCAACAAACATCAACAGCTATTAGCACATCAAAATGATATTGACGTCTGATAAAAGTGTTGATAAAAAAATGTAATTGTCACAATTGAGAAATCAACCAATGCCAGTAAACAAATAATTTTGACAAAAAAAACCTTGTCAACAACAGTAAATCTCATAATAGTGTCACATGACCACGCATGTAAATCACATCAATTCATAGCATACTTAATATAAGTTTTTAACTGTCTCTTCACTTTATGTTCTTGCATGTTGAATTTAAATTACATTTTTAATGCACACTATTTTTTTTAGTACAGTATTTATTTTCCCTTTTCATAAAAAAACAACTTGTTCGTTGGATTTGAAAAAAACCCTTTATATGTTGAAACTGAAACACAAAGAGAGATAATGCCCAAAACAAACAACTTACATGAGAAACTTTAAGCTGTGACAAATAAGTTATGAGCGAGCAATAACAAACTGACAAATTGAAACTACACACAACAACTTGCAATTTAAACATGTAAATATACACAACTAACAACCAAAATATTCTCACAAATTGTACTTAAAAAGAAGAAGAGAAAAAACCCAACACACACAGGTCAACAAATCAAAGACTGCAGAGGTTAAAGAACTAGTCATCCATGATAATTAACCTAATGTAACCACTTTACACGTTCATTAAAATTACGCTTGCAAAATCTGCCAACATGTACACGTATTTTCACAGTCCCCAAAGCCACAATCCACTATCAATAATCTCACTTAATGAAAAAAACCCTCATCGAAGTGTGCAGGAAATTTTGCCTAAACACTAATTTCCTGAGTGTCCGTACCACAAACAACAAAATCATGCCCCACCGTTTCGTTTGGCTAGGAGACTTTTGGAAACAACAATTATTGAATTGTGATTCATAGTTGTTTTTTTTTTTCCTTCAACACATCGTGTACATACAAACAGAGTTCTAAGAGAGTGGTACAATGGCTCAGGCTTTTTTCGGTACAAGGGCAACTGATCAAACATCCTCAGGAATGGTTACATTATGGGCATGTCTGTGTGTAAACAAGCCCTCATGCAAAAAACAACAAGGCTGTGTATCCAATCAACTTCCTGCTATTGTTGACAGAGACACACAGATTACTATCAGTAGAATTGGACGGCTGATGTGGGAGTAGGTTTTTGTTAAAGGCACGTTGCCTGGCTGGAACAATCAAACACAATACGGGACACAAGCACCGGCCTTTTTGTATCCATCTGACTCTACAATATATTATCAACATTACCAGGTGACTTTGTAGGATGATCAATCATCTCATATTTCTTATCAACGGTGATGTGTACAAAATAAGAATGTTTGCAGGTTTTTATATTTGACAAACTTTAACACCTTATTCAAACATACTTGAAAATTGATTTATGAAATCAACTCCTTTTTTTAAAGTTCGCTGTCAAGTGTGGGCATCAAATATGAAGAATGACATGTATTTTGTTCATCCAAGATTTACTGCAGGTTAGGAACTAATCCAATAATGAGGGGTGGTGAATAAAACGGGGCGGGGTGGTGAATAAAAGGGGAAGGGAAGATGACGATTGAAGAATGGAATGATGAATGATGCCCCCCCCCATTTATAATTACCATGCAAGTTCAACAAACAATGAAACAGATTGCCTTAGAAGTCAGCCATGCAACTGCAGTTTGTCAACAACAAAAAGAGAGAGAGAGAGAGAGAAAAAAGAGGCAAGTGCCAGCCACAGCAAGACTGTGCGCTGTGTTTTTAAACAAATTGCAATGGCCCAGCTGAGAAGCCCAAACTTAGAAAATCAGCTGATCAGCTGAAAGGTTGCATGACTGCTTCGTGCTTCTTCTCTCCGTGGACTTGGAGTTCAAATTCTGATTGGATGTCAGTCTCCACATGATAACAATAAAAGTTCCTCCTGGGGTTTTATCCCCTAATCATCCCCCTCTTATTTATTTCATCATCATTATCTCTTTGTGCACATACGTGTAGTTCCCGTCAAGCTCTAAGTGTCCCAATCAGGCCGCTAAAAATGTCTTTCAAGGAATTCAGTAAGCAGTGAGAAAGATATAAATAAATGAGTAAATACAAGATGTGTTGTCTCCCTGTTGCCGTGTGACAGCCCTTTCAGCCAACGCATGGAGCCACCCTAGAGGTCATTTCCCTTCGTCCCAGCTCATGGACTTGTCACAGGGTAAAAAAAAATAAAAAACCCCGTATGAAGATGTTACACTGTGACATGACGGCAAGATGCCAGCTTTACAGCCGTATGGCAAAGCTTCAACTTGAGCTAGACGGACAAGTGTAATTTGAGAAGTGAAGACTTTGTGCCAGTAGAAGACGTTGTATAAATCAATGATTCCCCGAGAACTGATATGAAAGAGAATCGTTCCCAAACTACAATTGAAACATTGAAACATCTTGAGTCATCCACGGATCCAGCTGCACTTTCCATCATAGTAAACACAGAGAGGTGCCCCTCCCCCACTAAAAGATCTGGCTCCACCTCTGAAAAGCCACCCCCTAATTGTCTTTTCGTCACAAAACATAAAGTCATATTAAGATTTTCTGCTCCCAAAAGTACAAATTATTATTGTTACCTATTATTTTGATTAATAAGTCACAAATTTACAATTAAACTTGTTTTTCCTATGAAACAAGGATTCTGCTGTTTTTTTTCAAACAAAATACATAACATTTGAGTCTGCTCCTGAAAACTGTATACCACCTAAAAGCACACAGTAGATGCTGGTGTGATGCAAAAGACATTTCTTTACTAGGATCAGCAAGTTTGACTGTGCTGCATCTGGAGTTGAGCAATAGCTTTACCTTACCACGTGGAACACAGCTGAAAAATGCATCCATGTAGATGACCCCTAAAATCATTGCACAAGGTCCATGTCATCAAACTCAAAGGCAGAACTGATTTAAAGGGGCCTGCGCTGGTTCACTTCCACAAAACACTAAACCAATCCCCTTAATATATTAGTTATCACATAAAGCACGAGTGGTTCGGCCTTGTTGGATAGGCAGAGGCATATATTTGTCCATATTTCACGAGAGCGCATTTGGTAACGAGTTCATCTTCAAGCAAACGATGCGTATATGAGCTTAAAATAGTGCGTTATAGAACAGGGTTTGATATGGGCCATTTAAATATAGGTTTATATCACACGCTTGTTGATACGGATCGACCAATCAGAGTCCAGGATTCAAGTTTGCTTGAAGATAAAGAATGTTTAGACCAAACCTTCCCTCAAGATGATGTTTAGACCTACTCAACAAGAAGACAGAGATTCACTTGACGCTCTGTCAATATTTATCAACTTTTGCAAACACTGGCAGGATCTTTGGCGCATAATATTATTGACATTTCATCATTGAATAATTTTGATAATGCATAAACCATAACTTATCTATGCAGAGTATGTTTATTGCATTGAAATATTATCACAAATTGGTATGAATTCCATGTGCACGGTTGACTGTAGTCAGAGCAACAAATATGTATGCAGATTGTCATCCTACTACAGCAGAAAACTCTGAAAACCAGGGCCCAAAGCACAAACAGTAGCTAAGCAAAACAAAATTATGCTTACCAGAATAAGGTTACCAGCCAAACTCCCAAGTCACATGTATAATTGTGACTGGTATCCTGCTCATTTCTGCTTAGTAGACAATTGTTAAGCAATATTTTCTGCTTAAGTGGCTCTATGAAATTGGGCCCAGGCTGCTGTACTTGTACACAAATGTTTTCCACCACAAGACAAAATTAATTTTGCATAACATTCATGTAAATGGAAATGCGTAGGATTAATGAAACAAATCGAGAAAAAAACCCTGCTTGTTGTGCAAGTGTGCTCACCATTCAACTACAATTTGGAGTAAACAGGTAACTCAAGTAATTGCTAAGAGGCCAGTAATGTTTCTCAAGGAGGCCTTGACTTGCCTTAATAGATCAAGATCAAGCTACATCAAGTGCTGCCAAAATTTTCATCTTGCAATCAGGGAGGTTTTGGACAACAATCACAGAGTTATTTAGAATTACATTCAACAGAATAGGGAACAAAATTTTCCATAATCAGGGAGATTTTGCAATTTGTTCATCAGAACATGGAAAGATTGGTTGATTTTCAGGGAAGTTTCTGCAGAATCAGGGAGAGTTGGCAGCCCTGCTACATCATGAAGGTCTATTAACCATCCAATGTACGCTGTCTCACTAACTAGTTTCACTAGTTCGTTTTTCATAGAGCACTTTACAGGGTTCTTAAAAAAAAACCCAAAAACACATTTAAGATTATTTTTTTCTTTCACATCAAATTCACAAAAACCATCAAGATAAAACCATTAAGAATGGCCCATATTGCACAGCATGGCTTTTAAAATCAAAGATTAAAACAACCAGTGAAAAACATTCCAAGGACCTCATTTCAATTCAGTGGCTGAGGCCTGGCTTAGAACATTTGGGTCAAGAATGCCCCCTAGTTTTGAAAAGTCCTGGGGAGAACCCTACTTTATCTACGAACGTCTCAATAGAGTTGTTAAATTATTTACTTCGTCTTTGGTTATTAAACATCCCACCTCCCTACACCCTCCCCTTCCCTCAAAAATAAAAAGGAACAAAGATATTTAGTTCTAAATTTTGCCTTTATTTCATTTCAAATATATTCTCTTCAGTAGTTATGTCCCATTTGAGACTGGATTAATCAGCTTTCCGAGTCATAATGATTAAGTTCATTTTTAAAAGCCTGGCGTGTCGTGGCAGAGCGGTTGAGAGAACCGGACTCAAGCTCTGGTGTTTCAGATCAGTAGAGTGTGGGTTCGAGTCCCGGTCATGACACATGTGTCCTTAAGCAAGACACTTCACCATTATTGCTTCGTCCTCCGGATGGGAGGTAAAGCCGTACGTCCCGTGTGTTGTGTAATGCACGTAAAAGAACCCAGTTACACTTATCGCTTAGAGACGGGGTTTGCCCTGGTGTGTCTGGCAGTTGCTGCTGAATGTGCCGCAACACCTTGTAAACCCTTATGAGATGCTACATCATTTCAAAATATAGGTCTCATAATTTCAAAAATTTCAAAAACCTGTCTTAGAATGTTTTTGTCTGCTAATGGGCCTTATTTGTAGCGTGCGCTATAGAATGTTTTTGTCTGCTAATGGGCCTTATTTGTAGCGTGCGCTATATAAGACTATATATTATTATTAATATTATTTCATAGACGGAGTTGTCTTGTGGACTGCCTCCAACAGTTTTCTTGCCTTGATCTATAACTGCTACGTTGCCTTGGTAATCCCGTGCTGATGATCTGATTTACAATCGTACTATTTTTCATCTGATTTTAATTGTCAGACGTTTGCTAGTTCAATGAGTTTTGTTGTAAGACTGAAAGAATGAGAAACAGTGCATTAGCGAACCTTGGTCGAAACTCTAAGGGCCATGTCACACGAGGCAATTTACAGGCAACCAGTTCCAGGCAATCTCCAGGAAGACAAAAACATTCACATGTTAATTTCCTCATAATTGTCTTGGGGACAGTATGATAGTATAAAAAAACTGCTGCTGTACTACCGAAGTGTTCCTTTTGCATGCGGTGCAGTTGGCTGCCTCCAAGTTGCCTGTAAAAATTGCCTCGTGTGACAAGGCCTTAATACTAATTTTCCTCTTTTTGTAATCTTTAATTTGTCGTTGTTATTGTTGTTAATAAACTTATTTTTCAATACATAGTTTGTTGTTGCTTTTCTTACACCAGGTCTTTTACTTCCAACTCGGCAGATGCCATGACTTGTACATTTTTTAAATAAACCGATACTGAACGGAACTGATGTATGTTGAAATTGTTGGCCAAGAAAAGCATAATATTACAAGAACAAACAATTCACAGCAATGGACCAGAGCTGGTTGTGTGCTGTGAGCTGTTTATTCATTTATTATTTACTTGGCATAAAGAACGCTTTGCCACTCCCTTCCTGTAGTCTCCAATTACGATGACAAACACAAATAAATAAATACATGCATAGCTGAATAAGTAGAGAAATTAATTAATAAACATGTAAATACAACACAATGCAATAAATTTCTTGTGTACACATCAATTTACATACATGTACATCTTGTATGTGTAGTACATAATATTTTTTTTTACAAAAAAACAGTGTGAACAAAACATTTATTTCTAACAAAGACATTGTTTTAATCGTATCCATACGGAAGCCTACATTGCACACAAAATGTGTACAAAATAAAAAAAAATAGCAAAACAACACAGTGTGAACAAAACATTCATTTTTTAACAAAAGCATTGTTTTAAATTCCTCCGCATGCAAGCCTACGTTGTCCGTGAAATGTGTACTTTTGGAATGTCAAGCGTACACTGTGGAAAACACTCAGCAAAAAAATTCACAATATCTGCAGTTTTGATTGTCACATGAATATATGAAGAAGAAGAAAAAAAGAAGAAAAAAAAGAAAGAAAGTTGTGAACTCAGGGAAATTTTTGAAGCGAGGTTCTTTATTTATGTCAAGTCATCTTGCCTGATGACAAGCATATTATTCCCCTCAAAGTAAAAACAACTTTATGATCCCATCTCCAGCCGACTGACGATGAAAGACAAGGTCAATCCCTTCCACAAAAACAACTATTGCAAAACAAAAATAAGAACCAAAGAGACACATCAATTAAAACTTTTAAATTAAAGATACATACACATACTGTATGTAAGAGTTAACACAATTGTGTTGATAAACTTTATTATTTTGTTAAAGAGCACACAGTCACTTTATTTATTCAGAATGCAACAGTCTCCATTACCAGCTGGCTAAGTGTAAACTTCTTAGGACCAGTTCAATTTGTGTCTAAGTGGTCCTGCTGGCTAGTCCACTGCTTCCAAAAACTACATGAAACCACTGCCTGCACAGATAGTTCATTAAAAAAACCAGACAAATAAACAAATAATAACCCGAGAAAGAAAAAAACCTAACACCCCGACAAACTGTTAAATATATTGACCACATCTCTTTATCCTATTTCTTTGAAGACCAACCCTAGTGAATATAACCCCAAAACCAAACATACAAACAAGAAAAAGAAAAAAGAACAAATAAAAGAACAAGAACAACAAGTACAACAACAAAACAACAACAACAACAAAACAACAACAACAACAACCACCACAACAACAACAACAGCAAAAAACAACAACAAAACAACAACAACAGTAGCAACAACAACAACAACAGCAACAACAACAGCAACATCAGCAACAACACAACAACAACAACAACAACAACAACAACAACAACAGCAAAAAAACAACAACAAAACAACAAAAACAGCAACAGCGACAACAACAACAACAACATAAAGAACAAGAACAACATTAACAACAAGAAGAGGAACAACAACAATAACAAGAAGAAGAAGAAGAAGAAAAAGAACAACAACAACCCCCCCAAAAAAAACAAAAAAACAAAAAACCCACAAAAAACAAAAAAACACAAACACAAACCAAAACAACAATAACAAAAATTAAAAAAAATTAAACAAATAAAAAAGCTAGTACATGTAGGTGGAATATCGTTTCCAAATGTATGATTTAAAAGATGAAAATCTTCTTACAAACGTTTTTGTTTGTTTTACAGATGTTGGAAAGTTCTGAGTACTGTAAATGTAACATGTTTCACATTGTTTGATTCAAACATCATCAATACAACAACACATTGCCTGCAATTTAATATTCAGCCAAATAATTTAATATAGTTTGAAGGAGTGCCTTAAGTAATAATGAAATTTGAAATTGCACTTTATACTCTAAAGCAAACTTATAATATATACATACATATAATACATATATAATGCGTTTGGATGATCTAGTGCATAAAAAGTCCATTAACGATGCCTACTTGGGTTATATACATGTACATTTAGGACGTGTTTACCTAAAGCTACACGGACACATAATTATGTTGATCGTTTCTCTGTGGTCACTCAACTGTGGCAGTTTGCAGCGGTAATACGTAAATATTTCATAGCCCTATGAAAGACCACGTTCAAGTCAAAATAATATCCACAAACAAAACAAGAGTACTTAAAAAATTCATGCTGCCTGTGCTGTAGGGTTGAATTGACCATGAAAAATTGATAAGGGTTTTGAATATACAGTAGCTACTTTAAAAAGATCTGGTACAGTTTTGGTTTGTAGTAAAAGCGGCCTTGCCAAGTTCTCTAACCACTAAATGTACAAGCAGAAGTACAAATTACCATAATTGTCAACATCAGGGCTTGCCAGTGTCCTCCATCTCCCAGGGTAATACAATTTAAAACTACCCCACACATCAATGAGCTCTTTTTGGTATTTAAAAGAGTTTGGCCATAAAAATGTATTCAGCGTGAGTGAATGACAGCAACAAATCTTACATTTTACAGCTGAACAGAATTCTGCACTTTTAGGGGGGGGCGCCGTAGACATGGAAGTTCTGTGGTAAAACAGTGCCATGAAATTGGGGTTTTGGGGGACTTCTGGAGTGAGAGAGGGGACGGGGGTGGAGAGGGGAAATTGTGGCCCCAAATATAACTTCTCAGCCCCTCCACTGAAACTGCATGGATGTGCCACTGGAGACCCACACTTCATAAAATATCAAATTTTCGCACCAGTCAGTCTGAAAATCGGTAGTTTCAATCACCAGTGAATTTTGTCATGTGAGGGTTCCTTTTTAGAAGAAGTGTCTAATGGTAGCATTTTACATATTGAGGTAATAAACAAAACCTGTGTATAACAAATGAGAGAACCACTATTTTTTTATATTAAAAAATATATAAATAAAATAATTGTTTTCTTGAAAACTAGTGTATTTCAAATGAATTGCATTTCAATACCTCAAAATTGTTTAGGTACATATGTAAATGTACACTCGTATACCCCAAACTGTTCATTGCAGGATTCTTTTTTTGTGTGTGCAAAAGATGATGAAAACAAACTTTAGATGTACCCAAGTACTTGTTAAAGGCAGTGTATAAATTTTGTTTTGAAGAACAACACGCCATTTATCTAATACTTTCTATCATGTTGTGGAGAGTCAACAACCCTCCCTCCGCCCCTTGTACACAGCGCCTATTATCAAATCCTCATCCTTGATTACAAAGATATTAACTTATCTCTCCAAATCATCGTGTCAAAAACAGAGAAAATCTTGTCTATTTGAAGCAACTTAATCTTATTTTCACTTTAAAAGCACTTAATCTTAAAACTTCAGCCATCAGCTCATGGTGGGTTACTGACCGCAATAACAACCCGAAAAAATAATAAAAACACTATCACTAATAAAAAATAAAAATCCCGAGTATTTTTTCCCCCCTGACTTCCAAAGAAGCGTCACCCTGAGGGGGTCTGACTGACACACTAGCCATGAAGATTCTTGGTGATGATATTAGGTTTTTCTGTCATTTTGTAAAAATAAACAACACCTTTCTGAGACACGCATCCCGGGCACTTCTTATTGTTCAGTAATATTTATCTGTGTACTCAGAGTTTATATTAAGCGCGTGACTATTAGACAGGTAGGTGGTCTTTGTCTATCGTGTTGATTTTTTCCTGCGTCCCTTTTCTCTCCCGAAAGAGAACGCCTGGGGGAGGAAAGACCCGATGAAAGGATTATGACAATAGTGGCAATTGAGTTAAGATGATTGTGTGTACAGTTATGGATCATCTACTCGTCCATCTTAATTTTTAATTTCCTCCATAAAATGACTGGCGAGCAGCCCCTTTGGCTGTTACAATAAACCAGGCAGCATCTTGCCCTAATGAGAGGACTTAAAATATCTAGCACTGATTAATCTTAACATGCACATGGGCCTGTTTACATTAAAGATAAGATTGGTTACTCAATGACAAAATCATCAGAATTTCACAGAATAACCCTTGGACAACATACACTGTCGTGGATCACCAGGAGTTATTTGCTAGTTTGGTGATCATTTTACTCACAAGTATAGACAGTCATGTTGACTGTAGAGCAACATCTTTTTGCTGCTTCTGAAAAGCCTGACTCAGGCCTAGAATTACACGGAAAGCTGTGGAGGCCATGGCTTCTGTTGCCCTGGTCTTGGCCTTGGTGCTACTTCAGAAGTTTTCCCATAAACTTTAAGATTTTCCTTTGTAAATGCCCTTTGCAAAATAACAAAAATGGTCTTGCCCTTTCAAGGAAGAAATTCCAAGCCTGTTAATTTAGTGCAGCCCCATACTCATCACCAAGCAGGGAATTGTTTCATCCAGCAATTTTGCATAGCAAAATATTTTGACTATAACATATTTTGTACATACTGAATGCTAATACTGAGTTAGAAAATTATGTTTTTTGAGCAGTAACTGACACATTTTGTGTAGTATCTTGCTCCGCTATACAAGGGAAATTGTTCACTGCCAAGTGTCAAGAGTTTCATATGTTAGATTTCTTAGTATCTTGGTTTTAACTATAATTTTTGTTTAAACTAGATTTGTAACACTAATTATCTGAGTCCAACTGACACATCTCAGCAACAACAATGAGGATGTTAACTAAATAGAACTTTTAGGGCGTGTCCGACTCTACTAAAAATTAACAACTAAAATCTGCACAGTTAGCAGCGATTGCTATAAAATTATGTGGCCACGCACCGGAATAGCCCATATGCATGTCACAATGCGCATGATTGTCACGCAAAGGATTCTGGGTGAAATCCAAGTCCATGTAACACCGGCAACCATCATGGCGTGCTGATTTTGAAGCAATGCGGGACAAAACTATAAAAACCTCACATAGTTTCCATAAACTATCGGTACAGAATGGCATCCATCTTGGCAGCTTGATATATATTTGATAACTGTACTCGGTTTCCCAAGATGCAATGCAGTATATTTTTAAGATGGCGCTTGTGCGTATTGCCTATAGTCATAATTTTTTTAAGGATGCATAAAAATATTATATTACTAAACATCCTTTCTGTCCCTGCTGTAAATTTTTCATTAAAATGTAGAACAGATTTATTGTTCAAAAGAGTTTCTTGAAAAAAGAAAAACCCCAGCATTTTTCAGACTGGTTTCTTTAGTGCATCAGGGTAATTTCTACAGGACAAAGTTATTTCAAATTTGTCTCCCATCAGATTTAAATAAGTAATACAAATTCCTTTGTATTGGTTCCACCCGAGTAGAACATTCATAAAACGTTAAGTGTCTGTGTAGGTGGACATCTCAGTGCAGCTGTCTGTCGATGTATTGTTTAATTAACTTCACATATAAATGCTTTATGAGGTTATTCCCGCTAAAGTATTACTGACTTTTTTTTTCTGAGGTGCAGTCCGTTTATTAATTGTGCTAATCCCACTATGAATGTGTGCCCAAATGTGGTACAAGTAATAAGGGATGTGCCTTTTCCCCAGTCTGACGGAACTCTGGTTGGTTAAGTTCGTGTCCATCCATGGATTGTGCCACAGAAAATTCCTTGCAGACAGAAAACTGCTCCAATCATCGCAATTTATAAAATGACAAGCGAATCATCAATTTAATTAAATACAATAATGAAAGAGCCCTGTAGCAACTAGACAAAGCACCCGTCGAGTGCAAAATGTGTTCCAAAACCCGATACTTAACTTGATGAGTAAAAGTGAAGACTTGTCGAATCTCTCCTTGGCAAAAAAAAAGGCCAAAAGAAAAAGAGGGGGGGGGGAAAAAAACTGAGCGTGGGCCATTTTTTCTTCTTCTTTCTTTATATTATCAGACAATTATTTCTTAATGTTGTTATTTCGTTTGCTTGCCAACTTATTTTCTAATCTAATCACCTCCCGTAATTGCTGATGTACACAAGAAATCGGATAGCACATTATGGGATATGTGAGACCGAAAATTGATCCAATACTTGGCACTTATGACATTGCCACGGATACTGTCGATACAGGTATACAAGCCGGCGAAGGGGTAACTGAGACACTAGTGTTATCGTCAACATCAGATTGGGGGTGAATGACCAATAGTGACATGTTGGGAAACAATAATACAAGTAATTTGAAAGCTTCTCTTCTGTTATTACTAGCTCCCCAAGGAGAGTTCTGCATCTTCTTCATCTTAGAGAGAGGCAGAGAGAGACGGTCGTTCTACATCGCTACTCTCTTTAATATCAGTGTCCTGGTAACGACCACGACGATAAAACAACAACAAGGACTGTTTATTGATCTTAAACTATGCTTGGTTAAGCTTTTATAATGACAACTTTCCAGCAGGAATTTTGTCTCAACTGAACTTTTTTGTTTTTTCTCTCATCCACTTCACCGATGAAAAGGTAACAAACTTATTGTTGATTGATGTGTATGTGTAATATATATATAGCCAATGGAGACTCAACAATGGTCTTGGCAAAAAGTGTGTTGTCCTTTTGAAAAGATGTACAACTGTAAAAATTCAACAATCAAAAACGATTTCCAAACGGTAAAGTATAAATTTAAGGATTGGATTCCAGTTACATCTCATGAAAGACAGTAGGCCTAAGGTTTCAGTAGAAGTACTCATTACTTGCTCATATGAAGAGAATAAAACCATAAAATTCCATCATTTGTAGAATTTTGTTTACAAATCAGCATTTGGTTATGGAACCCTTTGAAACACAGGTTGCTTTTTTGGTGCTTCTTGATAAAGGGTGTACACATGTTTATTGTAAGCCTAAAAGAAATATTTTTAGCAGGTTTCAATGTTGCATCTTCCCGGGATTCAACAAAGGTAGACATAAAGCTGTACCATACAATTTGTATTGTCAATTTTTCTTTGTTCAACCCAAACTATTGAATAAAATTTACCCGGTCAGTTTCCCTTGTGGTGTATTACTTGATATTTGAAATAAAAAACCCTTAAGGTGATCCCTCTGCTGCCGCTTCCCAGAATGTATCGTATACTTGGGTATGATCCCTGGCTATACAGCAGTTACAGGTTGAAAGGCTTCTGACTGGCAACCCGAACAAAGATATTGACAAAATAGGGAGACCACCAACATTAGGGCTAGATAGCTCAGTTGGTAGAGTGCAGGCACGTTAATCCAGCGGTCGCAGGATCAAGTCCCGCTCTAGAAAATCTTTCATTGTTCAAACCAAACTATTTTATAAAATTTACCCAGTCAGTTTCCCTTGTGGTTTATTACTTGATATAAAGCTGTACAATGTACGATGTCAATGTACCAGTAGCATAGGTTTCGCCCACTTTCATTTGATTCAAGGACGGTGAAAAGTTCCGGACATTTTGCCAACAATACCAATTGACATGGAGTACCTTATCTTTACTCAAAATGATACCAGAAGAAGATGTGTTGCAATCTTTGCCAATTACATATGAATTGATTCTGATACATGTGGAAATTTTTGTAGAGTACATCAAAGTATACCAGGTGCAGCACTTTTGGTACTCAAGGTGCTTGAACTAAGAGAATAATTTTGTAGGCAGGTTTTTGAAATGTTTGATTTATGACACCGATTTATGTTAGCACCTTATAAGCAGGCGCGGATCCAGGGGGGGGCGTGGGGGGCCCCCCTTTTTCATATAAAAAAAAACAAAACAAAAAGAGGGAGAAAAGAAAAAAAGAGGGAGAGAGAGAAGGGGGGGAAATGGGGAAGCTTTGTGTTACGCAGGCGCAACAAACTTCATTTATCATTTTGCTGCTTGGTATATTTTCACGCCCCCCCTGTTTGGAAAATCCTGGATCCGCCCCTGATAAGGGTTTACAAGGTACTGCGGCGCATTAAGCAGCCACTGCCAGAATGTAATTGGGTTCTTTTTTATGTGCATTACACAACGCAAGGACCTACGGCTTTACGTCCTATCCAATGATGTACCATATTTTGATTCAAAGAGAGTAAGCATACAGTATGACCAGTATAACCATTGCTGTTCCTCAACTTGATTCCCAAAATCAAAGACAACATGTGCGAAAGGGGTTGAATTTTACACTGGACCACTGGCCCGAGGTAAGTAGTTTTAGTGTAGGGCCAGTAAACTCATGACCAGACAAGTCCAGCAGTCTTGTGTTTTTCAGTTGAATAATACATGTACCTCACTGTGTAATATCTTGAACAAAAACAAATTATGTTCAAATGTTGAATGTCACCTTTCAATTCTTTTGAGATTGAAGTAGGGCCTATACGATATACCCATAGAGACAAATGAGATAGCCTAAATCTTCTCTTAACTTCTCTTAATATACACCGTATGGGGTCTCAGTGCTTGTTCAAATAAAAAACAGTTAAATGCATGTGAAACTGTGTCAGGAAATTGTTCTCATTTTGATTCTGGTCTTGTGAAAAACAATTCTAGTCCAGTAAACATTTTGAGCAACAAGCCCTGCGGTCTTGTGGATTTTCCTCCAAATTCAAGCCCTGTACCAGATCCCAGATGTCATAAATTTGCTAAACCAACAAAGTTTGATAGTTGAACTTGAGCAGAGTATTTTGTGAACCACCAGTACAGATATAAAATGTACATGCAACTAATACAGTACAGTAATAATAACACAATGCAAGGCACATGTAGGGCACCACACAAAGACCTTGATGCGCTTTTATAACAAGGCATTTAAACAAATGGGTAACTTTTCAGGAGCAATTTTTGATATCATTTTCAGTTTCAGCCTCTAAGAAAGACTCTGGTAAGCAGTTTGCAACAGCTAATTCTATTTGTTCTTTTTCAGTTCTAACAGTTTTATTAAGATGTGGGAGAGAGACAGTTCCAAAGAGAATGTGATTAATGCATAAAGGACTGATGTCCGTAGTCTTAATGCCAGTGACCAGTGTATTGAGCAGCAGTGTTGAGGGTGCATGGTAGTTGCCACGCTTGAATTAGTTCCAGAAGGTACCGGTACATGTACGCTGGTGCCGAGCCGTTGAATACATTGTACAAGAAGAAATAGAATCTTGAAATGATGCGAAGGGCGTGAAGTATCAAAGTTATATGTTGGTGGGATGATGAACCGGAATATACTTTAATAATCTCCATGAACATTTTAAGCTGTGCAAGGTTTAATAAAAAAATTTTGTAGTTGAGCGTTGACAAGTTTTCTGGTGTGAAATGAGTTAGGAATAAAAGCTTTTTTAAGCGGCGACAAAACAATTAATTTTGCCTATAGAGATGTGTTCCTTACAGGCCTGAAATTTCATATTTGAGATGGCAAGGCCATTTTCATTTTGCAAAGGGCACTTCCATTGTAAAATCTGAAAGTCTATGAGACACTTTTGAAGGGGCACCAAGGCCAAGACCAGGGGCAACAGAGGCCATGGCCTCGGTGTAATTCCAGGCCTGTCCTTATTTTATTGTCTCAGTATAATGTACATATGTTCACCTTCAAGTATGTGCCCATGTACAGTGTACATACATTGTAGAGAGAAAAAAACTAAATATCCTGACAAACACTCAAATTGAGGAGTACAAGATCTTAATTGACTTCAGACACATTTCTTTCCAGAAGTCTGTAGGATGAAACATTGTTGTGCGGTATGTTTTTTTTGTTCTAACGAAGCCAATTAATTAAAACAGCAGAGTGATTGCCAATCCTTACAAACTCATCAATTCATTAAACTGTGTGAACCCTACTGGATAAGGACAATCATCATTACACTGAATCACCCCTTGATATCTGTCATCTGCTTAATTGAATGATCCACGTTCCGTGGCTGCAGCATTCGGAGGGGTACACTGTCTGTGTGTGAGGCATGTATTAAAGGGATGGTTTTAAGCGCCAGGTCCAAACTACTGCTAAGAATGAAAACCTTTGCTCAGGAAGTCAATCAGATAAGCAGAGTACCAATCAAGTAATAAAAATGCACAACTGATGCCATTTTGGTTGGTACATGTAGCGTGTATCCGCTAAGCAGAACTTGTCTGTGCTGGGCCAAATTTCATAAAGCTGTTTAGCAGAAAATTCTGCTCAGCAAATTTCTTTGCTAAGCAAGAAATGAGTGGGGTACCAGTCACAGCAATGGTAATTGTGTGGTATTTTGGCTGGTAACCTGTTTTTCTTAAGCAAGAGTTTTCTTTGCTTAGCAAGTTTTTGTGCTTACAAGCTTTATGAAATTAGGCCCTGGTAAGAAGTTCTACGACATTGAATCACTGGTCTGCGGATCACCTGGTATTCAGTAGACATGTCTGACGCGGTGATAGCGTAATGGCTCTCCCATCAATCTCCTGATACTGGTACTGTTCTCGCAAGACTGATGGCTCCTGCGAGACTACCGCACTGGCGACTTCGGCCCCATGAGGGGGGCAGCTGTCTCAATTAAGGTGGTACAAGTATACTGTGTTTGTGTTTGAAGTTTTTGAATAACGTGTGGTTTGAGACGGCCCTTTATTAATCATCATTTTTAGTTATCATTCATTGAAAGGCAAGACTTCTTTCTAAGGTGATCAACTCGTGTATAAACTCAACACCAAGAGAGTGTTTGGTAAACTTTGTTGATAATTTGAAATGAAACCGCTAAACGCATCACTCACTCATGTACTACCCCTTTAAAGTAGCTTGAGAGCAAGATTGTGTGTTCGTCTGACATTCTGGATGTGCAGTAATTCAATTATATGTACAACAAACACAGCAAACATGCTCTTGCCGAACAAGAAGGAAAAAGAAAAAGAAAAAAAAAAGACACCCAGCGTGGGTTGATTTTCACTGCACTGTGGCCACAATACGAGGGGGAAGAAAAAAAAGATGAGAAAAAAAAAGACGGGAAACAATGCTGATAATGTGCTCACTACTAAGACTGATGTACAGTCAGTCATAGAGACCAGTAGAGATGGAGAGTGCATTCACGCTGACGATGTACGAGTAAAATGGTCAATGCCCTGATGGAAAACAACATCACCCATCTATACACACAAATCAATACAATCCCGAGCGCAGCTTTGCTGTTATTTCAACCCTGGATGTTTACCCAAAATCTAATATTTTTCAAATTATTTGAAACGGGAGTTGAGGTTAATGTGGTGGGGGTGAGCACTTGGCGGGCTGAAATTGACTCGGGAAAAAAAAAAAAAAAGTGCAATTGCTGAAGTGCTAGCTTGCTTGTCAACTGCCCGGTCAATTAAAGATAGTAGTTCCTACTATATACAGGGAAAAAAACACACACAGGCAAGGTTGAGGGCCGTCAAGTGTTGGTGAATTTCAATCTACAATTCACTAATGCATAGACTACCAAATAAGAGGTGTTCAGTTTCAGTTGGCGGACTTGGGGCGATGGATTTGTCTCTACTATGGATTTCAAACACGATGGGAAGACACCAGGGAGAAACACAAGAGAATCTCCACTTAATTCAACTATTTAAGGAGATCCCCCCCCACCACCATTAATTCTTTTTTTTATAGCTGTCATGATAAATTCAGAGCAAAAGGATTTAAAACACGCGAGGTGTTTAAGGTGGTATATGTACTGGCACTTAAAAATCTTGACAAAAACAAAATGTAGGATAAAACGTTCCTTTTTAAAATGCCGATTGGATTATTCTCAACGATATGCCTAGGGTGCTCATGTTGTTGTCACGGTTTATTTTTTAATGCTGAGTGACTTAAAATGAAGCAGTTAGACTACAATGAGTAAGGGGTGGCAATCTGACCAAAGTGGGTTGGCCCACAATAAACCATACACACAGTATGCAAAGTGGCGATTCAGAGAACAAGCAGTTAATGATAGTCTGTCACACAAACATACATAGTACATTGTATAGACCATGTTACCTTTGTTTACACACTCCAGGGCCTTTCTGGCAGGCAAGATACTACACTTGTCATATGGGATATTTTAAATTTGGTGTCATAATTTACACATGAATTCAAGAGTTATAAAGTACAAGTTTTGAGATGTGCCCCCTTTCATTATATCAAAAGTTGATTAAAAATGTATGGTACAAACTCAATAAAATGCAAGATTTTATGTTTTCTCTCATTAAGCTGTGTACAAATCGTGTGTGGCCCTTTTGTAAACACGTGATGTCACAGGTTACATGGTCTATACATTGTACAACAAACTGACTAGGCATGGATAATAACAATGAGTTAATTAAACACAATTTAATTTCCACAAACGCTACTTATCAAACCTACATTGTAATTTGTGTACATGTATATAGTCAAAAAACTAAAACAAGTAACAATACAGGACATTGAATTATGAAAAAATCTTTTTGACTTGATTTGTTTCAAAGTGGTCTGCATTTGAACACCTACCTGCTGCTGCTGCAGAAAGGACTGCTGCTGCATGAGCAGCTGCAGTTGCTGAGGTGTCAGCACCTGTTGCTGTAGCAACTGCTGCATCTGCTGCTGTGACAGGTGATGATGGAGGAGAAACTGATGCTGCTGGTGCTGCTGCTCAGATGCAGCTGCAGCTGCTGCGGCTGCAGCTGCCGCAGACTTCTCCTGGCTGGAGGGGCTGGAGCGGTTAGCAACTGCCACCGTCTTCTGGGAGGAGTGAAAGTGGAGAGCATTGTGATGAGGTGATCGGCTGATCTCCTTGATTTGAAAGACGGAGGGAAATGAAACGGGAAAAGAGAAAAAGTACACAAACATAACAAAGAGATACCAAAGACAGATTATTCTGAGAAGACTTGAGAAGATTTCAGAGATTATAAATGGGATTTGCATTAAAAAGCTGTAAAGTACATGTAAGATAGACATATCAAAGGACAAGTGAAAACTATAAACAAAAAAGAATGAACAAAAGTACAAATAAAAGAAACAGAAAAAACACCTCCTGTGGTCGAGTAGAGAGCATCCATTGAGTTCACATAAAACATTAAATTCTGAAATAAAGTTTTATAGATAAGAACAAGAAATTAAAATGTAATAATTGTATAAGATTTTAACATATTATAAGCCTTTGCATCAGGGTGATACTTGGTGCGTGGTCAGTTTTAATCACTTCATCTATCTTATTAGAACTTGATCAATCTATCCCAACCATCTTATCAAATCTATTCATAAAGAGGACAAGACATCAGCAGTTTGTGTGAAACACACAAGGACAAACAAAAATATTTTTCTACACATCTGTTTTTTCTTCAGCAGAGCTTCAGAATATGTTTTTTTTTTAATGCATTCTGGGAGTGCCATCCACAGGCAAAAACAAAACAAACAGCTGTACAACAGACTGTTGATAACAGTGGTCAGGTGACAGCGGAAGGATAAACAATTCCAGGGTTCACATTTTGATATGAAAATAAACAACAAAATTCTACGTGGCATGGTCATGATTGTATAGATGATGTGCCCTGGTGTTGACTTTGTTTTTTACCAGGTTTAGGGTAGCAGCCTTCTTGGGTGTGTTTACATTTTTACTCAGCCTCCAAAGTCAAGATTGGGAGGGCCAAATAATAACAGTATGGAGAACTGCATTTTACGAGCAAAAATGTCCCCGTGTTGGGAGAGTGACTAAGAAGCATTTTCAATGGGTCTTCAATGCAAACAGGCGAGGGCACTACCCTAATGAACTATTGAGGTGACCTTTTTTCTCTAAAAAGCCATGAGGGTGAAGACCTAGTAGAGTGATCTTTATCGGACAATTGTTTTCTCTCTAACTAAGAGTTTAAACTTAATTGGATGAAACCAAGGTTGCCAGAGAACATTTGTACCTGTAGACTGGCCCCTTTTCAATGATAAATATATGGGTGTATTATTACCGCTAAGATTGTAGTAAGCATACAGGAACCCAAACACTGACAGACACAGCATGTTAGAAAAGATGGTGGGAAAGAAAGACACTACGAACCCCAAAAAGATTCAGAACAAATGAGACAAACCCATTCAAAGTATTTAAACTCAAAAGAGTTCTGGGAGAAAATGAATTGTACCACATTTGTACAATAAACCTCCCTATTCCTTCACTCATTTATGTATCACTTCCCAGATATGACTGAATAAAACAGAAACATTTAAAAAAACAAAACTAACCGAGGCCCAATTTCATAGTGCTGCTTCAGCACAAAAAGTAGCCAAGCATAACAAAATTACGCTTACCAGAATAAGGTTACCATCCAAAATAGCATTCCAAGTATCCTGCCTATTTTTACTTAGCAGAAATTTCTAGGCAATATTTTCTGCTTAAGCAGCTCTATGAAATTGGGCCCTGCTAGAGATTTTAACCCTTGATTTCAACACTAAGATAAAACTCTCCTTTGCAATATCACACTTGAATGTTAAAATTTCTCTTCAACACACACACACACACACACAGATTCTCGAAAACATGTGACTACCATTATGACTACCATTATGACTACCAGGGCTTGAATTCGGGGGGATTATACACAAGACCACAGGGCTTGTTGCTCAAAATGTTTACTGGACCAGAATTGTTTTTACAAGACCAGAATCAAAATGAGCAAACAACTTTCTGACCCACTTTAACATGCATTTTATTTCTCATTTGTCTTTATGGATATACACTATTATACTTCATTATTCAATAGAATTGAAAGGTATTTTACCAGACTCGAAGTCAACATTTGAACATAATTTGTTTTTGTTCAAGACATTACACACAGTGAGGTTTTATTATTCAATTGAAAAATGTAAGACCGCCGGACTTATCCAATCTTGAGTTTACAGCCCCCCCCCCACACTAAAACTACTAGCCTCAGGCCTGTGGTCCAGTGTAAAATTTGAGCACTGATTAGATTTTGCTTGTTCATAGTTGCCACTTTTCAAATGTTTAAATCATAAAGCGGAGCTAATTAATGTGGCAGATTTGTCTGGCACAGAGTTAAATTTCACAGCACGGACCAAACTCAATGCGCTTTTAAACACACACACACATAGTACGTACCTCTGCCGTATTGTGCCCGCTCTGCCCATCCTCATCAGTGGAGGAGTTCCGTCTTATCGTTTCTGGCGGGCTGGAGCTAGCAAGCGCCACTTCACTCATTGAGATGACCCCTCGGTGTATGCCACTCGTTACACTGGAAAAGTACCTCTGCCAATACATGATAGAAGAAACAAAGATAACAGAAAGTTCAAAAAAGAAAAAATGACACTGCTTTGGAGTGTGTGATAGCCACCCTCCTGTCTGGAACCAGACCATAAGTGTTTGTGAATGGATGCAGCGCAGAGAAACTCTCAGTTGAAATACTCTGTTAAAAAAAGAGGCCAATGGCACTGGGGAATTTGTTGACTTTTATTTGATAAGCAGATCTCTTTATACACTGTTGGGACAACTCGTGTACAGAATCATCACCTGTTACAAATGTATTGCTGAATGCTGAATTTTGTTTAAGCATACCATATAAAGTAGGTGATGTGACCCAATGTGGACCAGTGGGACTAACATTTCCATGCAAGGATCCTCCGAGGTTTCCATGTTTTGTATAACATCTACAGGGCCTGTGTCTATTTTCATTATAAGACCTTTAGGTGCGCGACGCTGTGGGGATGAAGTTTATCAAAGAAGGGTAGGAAAATCTATACAAAGTAAACAGACTGAAAGAAGATGAGGATATTGCTACAGGTGTAGTGGCATGCTAAATTGATATTTCTGCCCCTGGCCCCTTCTTACATTGACAATAATCTTATTTGCCTTAGACTCTCAGGATCGGGGAATGATACAGGCATCAGGCTGCCTCCTCAGCCTGGGCCAGGGGGCCAGGAAAAAATATCTGGAAGATGAAGGGGGAAAACAATGCACGCGTCCCTTTGGAGCAGGTAACATGTTAAATAATAAGCTGTGTATAGCAACAATCTTTGTGTCAAAAGAGGAAAAACCATCTTTGTAGATGGTACGCCAAAAGGTTGATGGCGGTGCCTTGGGCATAGCCAACTTGGCAATTGTATCAATACAAACGTTGCATGTCTATACACCATGGAGGTATAACAAAATGTCCCTTCCAGGACCAGCGCAGTGGTTTAAATTACGACTAGATTATGGGGAAATTAGCAAATTAATGTATTATCGCCTGAAAAAGCTTCCCTCACAGTTGGAGCCAGCATTGATCATCTTGGGAAATTATCTACGACAGATAAAAGTTCCTTTTGTGTTTAATAACAAGCACTGTGAATTATTTATTGTCATATGCATTACGTTTGAGGGAAAAATGGACCTCAACTTAAACATGAAAGAAAAGAAGAAGAAAAGAAGTCTTCCAGAGAAGTCATTGAAAACCACTAAATCAGTCACATGAGATGTTTGTATAAAAAATCATTATTTTGTGCAGGCCTGAAATTACACAGAGGCCACGGAGGCCATGGCCTCTGTTGCCCCTGGTTTTGGCCTTGGTGCCCTTCAAAAGTTTCTCATAGACTTACAAATTTTCCAATGGAAGTGCCCTTTGCAAAATGGAAATGGCCTTGCCCCTTCAAAGATGAAAATTCCAGGCCTGAAAGTGTTGTGAAAATGTCTACTGGTTTAGTTTTAATGAATTTAGTGAAAAACAAAATATACTTTTTATGGCTAGAGGGATTGCATAAACTTTCCTTTCCTTAATATTCTTCCAAGTCATGAAAAATTACCTGCACTCCCATGTAAAGCCTATCATATACAAATTTGTATACATGTATTTCAAAATTATCCAATTGGTAGGCCTATACAATGGTTCCTTTTGTGCTTAGTTAACATGTCAGCAGATAAACAAACTTGCTTTCTTGGTTCTTCAGAAAAGAGGTGAAATAAGAGTTCAAGGCAGGTTTTATTTATGTATTTCATTACACATCCAACATCGCAAGCGCCAATTTAATGGTGAACAGAAAACAATGAAAAAAATGTTCAGTCTTAGATGTGGGAGGAAAACTTCAAATGGGGAAAACCTAAACAATCAAGGTAGGGACTGAACAGCCAATCAGCACGCAAGGTTGGATTCGAACCATGGTCCAATGCAAAAGGCGGGAAAGAAAACTGCAAAAGCCAACCTGTTTCACTTTAATCAGATTGATTATGTTTGAGCTAATTGACTAAACAGCATCATTTAAAAACTAAAACTGTACATGATGACCTGGGTCAGAGTGAGACGACAAGAGAGCCACCTTTCTTATTCTTTTTTTTCTCCTGTGGCATGTACCGACCAACCACCTTGTTTACAAAGATAACACTAATGTTGAAGTTCAACCATTCAGCTTCATAAGTACATACAGTGTACTACAAAGTCCTAAAGACAATTTGTGCCTAGATGTTCATTGGTGCAAGGCCTCAAACTTGGGGATAAAATTCACAGGCTTGTTGCTCAAAATTTTTACTGGACCAGATTATATTTTACAAGACCAGAATTGAAATGAAAAACAAAACAAAAAACCCTACACAAAATTAACATTTGAACATTCTAAGACTAAGAGAAATTTATCTGATATTGTATTATGGGTACAAGTGTTCTTCAATACTCAACAGAACTGAAAGATTTTTATCAGACTGAAAGTCAACATTTGAGCACAAACACAAGCCTGCTGTACTTGTCCTGTCATGAGTTGACTGGCCCAGTGCTAAAACCACGGTCTCGGCCTGCTGTCCATTGTATATTTCGAGCCCTGCAAGATCATCTTGTAAACTTATAAAGCATTGATTGCTTCAAGCAGACCATGAATTAAGACAAATGTGATGAAACTGTTATATTCATATAATATTTCTCATAACTAACAGACTGCGATCATGCTAATGCTACTCTATGAAGATACTCACTAAGTTTTAAAGAAAAGAAAAACCAAAAGAGGGTTTTTGTGTCAACTTGTTACTCTTTCAGTATGTGTTTTCCCCAAGGGATGAGACCCATAAGTTAACGTAAGTTTAATTACACAAATATTGGATGCGGTTCTGCTTCTTCACCACCACCTCTCATGCACAACACATGTTACAAAGAGAGCGTAACTGGTCTGGGGCCTCATAATTTTATAGCCTTAGTTTAGCAAGCTGTTTTTCCCACGGCAAAACAGGCAGCGGGCAAACGAACGGAACTATCACAGACAATTTCCATCTAGCAAGACTGTCTCCCCATGTGGGACTAAACACAAACAACCGACCAGGCAAATAAAAACAATGCCAGGTGCCAATGGAAGTGATCATAAACAAGAACGCCATGGCAACGGTCATAAATACCACACAGCAATACACTTAATTGGAACTTGCTTTTTTTGTATAATGTTTTTTTTTTTCCTCCTTTACTGTAAATAATTCATTGGACTGGTACATAATGTACATGTACACCACAAATATGACAGATGGCATTATGAACTGCATCAACAAAAACAAAATGTGCGTATATATCATACATTATGACTGATGTACTGCATATTGGGTTACCATACCATGTTTTACTGGAAACGCAAATGGTTAACTCAACTGGATAGTGTGATACTGATACCCAAACAAACTTTGCCCCAAGAGTTTGTATAGAAACTGAATAACCAAGACAAACAACAACAACACGTATGATAAACTTTGCCTTTTAAATGTTTACGTGTTTACGTGTTTCCCTTCTTTAACAAGTTAAAGACCACTCACGTTGGTGTGATTTACTGTAAACAACAATCACCCCATGGCTATTTGCATCACTTCGATTTAGCATGGCAATTATCAAAGCTTAAATGCAGGTGAAAAATTGTTGCTTATTTCATAAGTTTGCAGAAGAAGTTTTATGCTTCTGCCACTGTGATTCTTAGCACAACAAATTTGGGGTTGACCCTCTTTTTCCTAAGATGAATGGTTTCAGGACCAGTTACAACTTCAGACCTTCAATTTTAAGATCGCTCTCCAACCCACTTCTTAACCTTGTCTAAGGAGTATGAAAAATAGCACTCGCTAAAATTTGAAGTGGATTTTAGGAAAATCTGGGAAACAATTGATCCACAGATGGAAATTAACGACCGATGTGGCGTTTATTGCTTTGATCATATAGCAAACAAAGTAATCTGCCAATCCAATCCTGAAAGATTTGGTAAAAGCACTTTTTATTTGTCACTCATGTTTGAAGTTTGGTTGTGAGCCGTGTAAAGAGCTCTCCTCGATAATTTAGAACAGCAGTTTTTATAGCTCTCCTCATATTTCTTAAAATGAAGGTGCTGCAACTTGATCCAAAGAGGCCTTTTAGAATAACATTTGTCCATTAATTTTTGAATTAAGATTAAAAGAAACCAACTGTTTGCTATACTTGGATATTAAGATCCTTTGGGACAGCGGCCATAAAAGATCAATGGGCCAGCCTCAACTGAATTGGTGGTCAGGTTAGTAGTTCTTTGTCCTGTATTCTCTTTATTCATTCATCAATTAACTACCATCATAAAGTTGTTTTCATTTACACGGTACACTAGTAGAGGTTTACAAGTACACGGAAAATTAGGTTTTCCCACAGTAAAGAGCAAAGGAACAGTTGGTCTATAAACTTAATTTACTCTCCAAGTTGAAAAGTACACCACAACAATGTCTTTTGAAAGTTTGACATGTGACTTATGTTTAAACTATTAAAAGTAAGAGATGATGATGTTAAACTTTCTTTCATTAATTTACAGAGTTTTAAGGAGTTACGGCTGAACTGTAGGTAATCTGTATTTACATGTAAATGTTGAAATAATGAGGTAAATGTTACTGTACAGAAAAAACAAAACAGACAGGTTTAGAATGTATTTCAAACATTCATGAATTTGCATATATTTGTTGAAATAATGAGGGTAGGTCTAAATGTTACCGTACAGAAAAACAAAACAGACAGTTTCAGAATGTATTTAAAACATTCATGAAAGTCTTACACAACGACATTTGTGTGAACCAGGTCGGTCAGGCAGCCCAATGACCCCCTTAGAGAAAACATTATCAATTTTTGAAGAAAAGAAAAACAAAAATTCAGCTATGCCCGTGGCTTCATCATGAAGGCATAATAGGGCCAGCTGACCCCTGCATACACCAATGATCAGACTGTATGGCGTAGTCTGCACGCTTTCAACATTGATGGGTGTTTACTTGACTTTCTGTCCCGATTTAAAGAGGTCATTGGAGGTCACTAAGTGGGCACATTACAATACAGGATGCGACTGGGGGTCCTTCAGACAAACTCTTTAACACCTCAACTGTGCCTATACCACGCAGAGTGAATTCAGAAGGGTACAAGTACAGATGTGCCAAATATACACGCACACACAAACACACACATCTAGGTTTAGGTACAAAATTACACATGATATCCTAACAGTGAAAAAAGGATGTTGAAATGTGTACATCCACTCTACATCAAAGACCACTTTTAATGTAGATACAATACGGTCTCACTGTACATTAGACACATGTACAAAGTACAAGTTACATTTATAAAACTTCCCTCCTAGTTAAATGCCTTACCTGGTTATTGTGTGAATCCAGAAAATAATCGTTGTGAATACTGACTGGAAATCGTGGGTAATACCATTCCCCCATCATTGCACAAGACGGGAAACAAAAACACTGTTGGAGCAGATTAATTATACAGCTGTCATCTTCACTGCTGGTGCACTCAGACAGAACTGTTGGATCCTCACGTGTATACATAAACACAAGTACGACTCGGGCAGGCTGAACGTGAGCCTTTATATAGGGAAAAATACTTGCAATCTACTCGCCTACTGAACATAAGGAAAACAAAAACTTTGGGAAATCACACACAGACAATTCAAAGATGTGAAACGTTCATGGGATGTCACATTTTTTGTGCAGCGATCAATCACCTGCACTTAGTGAGATGGGTTTAAGTCTTTTCTCATCCCGGGAGGAATACAATTGCAAGGAAATAAAGAAGCAAAGATTGATTGGATCGGGCCTTTTTTTCTTGACCATCACAATGTCACTTGTTTTCAAGGAAGGGTCGAGTCTGCAATCAAGCATGACGATGGACAATAACCGTCTGACAAAAGACTGACATTAGCCATTAGATGCCGTGCCTCTCTCAACCTGCCGTCACTCTATCACAGGAGGGGGAACCCAATGAGGGAAAAAAAAAGGCAAATCCACCACTCGCGTTGCCCGCCGAGACCAACAAACCGAATTATCTGCTTATTATCTCACCTCTTATCACGACCCAAACTGACAGAAGATTCTCAACTCCGGTGTAATTGCATCAGAACAGCTTTTCATATTTGCTAAGATGAGCACGTTCGTTGACCACACTCGTCACTCGAGGTGTCCAGGCGATGAACTTGATTAAATTTCATCGTGAAGCCACAGCCAAGGAACTTAGGGTAATTATCGGCTGTTTGGGGAGCTTGGGTGCTCGGGTTAGGACAGTGTATGCATCCTGCCGTGAGCTTCAGAAGACATGGGAAGATCGTGAGGAGGAAGTATGTTCCAAGGAAAACAGGTGGTAAAAACAGGAAACCTTAGATTATGATGCAAAATTAGGCAATAGAAGACGCCTGGCAAAGGATGCATTGTGACTGACAAACATTCGCGCCGCAGGCTTGTTTTCTTTCTCTTCCATGCTATGTCAGCTCTGGAAGAGTTGGCAGGAACAATTTCTGACAGCACTGGCTATAAACACTCCTTGTTTGTGGGGATATTTTTGTCCCAGGCTGCCTCGCAAAAGCAAATAGAAACAGGATCTTCACGAGAGATGTGCTTCCCACAATATGTTTAGGGAAGTCAGAGATGTCAAAGAAAAATATCGGCACACAATTCGGCCTTGTCCCTGAAAACTGCATGTATATCTAGTGACAAGTCTTTCTGAAAACGTGGGACTTACAAGAAAAGTTAAGAGCTTCAACAAAAAACAAAGCTTGTGAAAAAAATTATGGCAAAAAAGAAATATGCATTTCAGTCATACACTTGTCAATGTCACTTCCTTAATGTGGGTAATGAAAACACTAGAACAATAGAGGACAGTTTTCAATTCCTTTCACAGGAAGGAAAATTTTAAATAACAAAGTACATTTACGTGCGCGCTTCCTGAAAAAAAACAAGCCAAATTATTGACAGGCCAGATTTACAAGATAGGTTTTATCAATCAGCTGTTTCAACTTTTACAGTGCATTAACTTTATCGAATGTATGTGTATATCTAGTACACTATAGACCATATTAAATAAAAGTTAATACATTCATTTTAAAAAGGGTGGTAATAAAAATGGTATTAATGTTACTTGGAAGCTTACATTTAGGGCCTACATACATACAGAGTTGTAGTTTGAATCACTTAGGTCGAGTAAGAGTCTGAGTTTTGCATCACTTGGGTCAAGTCTGATTAATTACAAAAACAATTGAACTGTACAAGATTACATATTAAATTGATCATATGATTTACATATGACAGAACACTTTTGATAAACTAACAAAATGAAACCTGAAAATGACAAAATATATATTATTATTTATCACACAAGCACGAGTGAAATATGGAAAAATGTAGCACTTCCGCGTCCCAGGCCAAGTTGGATATGGGACGCAGATGCGCTACACTTTTCCGTATTCCAAGAGTGCGAGTGTGGTATTGAAATTATTTTCAAGCAAACTTGACGCATAGCTTAAAATTGCGCGTTACAAAACAGGGTTTGATGGGCTGTTTAATATAGGTTTACATCGCACTCTTGTTGCTATGGATCGACAATCAGAATCTAGGTGTTTTTACTATCTTTGCGAAAACAGGAGAGTGTGTAACATGTAATCTCAAACTTTATTTGTGCAATGACCATGTGTAATGAGACAGTAAACTTGTTTTCTTTTGAGGGGTTAACATAACTACAAATTTGCCATCGGAAATTCTGTTTATCTTGAAGTGAAAATTGAAACAAGCAAAAAAATACACACTGATTTTATCAAACCATTAAATTATTTCCTGGGGCAAAACTTGCACAGGTTAACCTCCTGATTGACTGAAAATTGAAATGAAAATCATCTTGGCTGATCAAACTGAATTAAAAAATTCCTCTTTATTGCAATAAACAAATTGAAACCGTAAAATTTACTTACTTGGAAAGAAAATTACATTCAACATGTTCAAATGAAAAGTTTACCTACAGTCTGTGAAAGGTATGGCACATTCATCTGTAAATACTTAATCAATGTATTTTACAAAACCCGATGAACATCTAATAGAATTAAGTCCACACCAAGTGTTACTTTATCATTAGGAATGTACGACATAGCATTTTATGCCCAGCCACAACTGCAAATGCCATTTACATTCATACCACCAATTTACAAAACTTGCAGTGAATTTTTTTCCCCTTCCAATTTGTTAGGAACATTGCTAAACCAAATGTCTGGCCGCCGGTAGTTATTAATAACGTTGGCAGGCTGCCTGATGCCCCTTCCTATAAATGGAAGCATATGTACTATGTACATGTATGAAGTACCTCGTTTACACCATTTTGTGTAAAAAGCGCTGTAGATTACATCTGGAGTATATAAGGCCAACTTTAAGACATTTCCCATTTCCTCTGTCAATTTAAAAAATAGTAGCAATTGGGGTGTTCAAAATGGATTTATATGTACGCACATTCTGAATAGTTGTTGTTTTGGTCGTTGTTTTTTTTTTTTTTTGCCTTAAAACATTTGTTAATCACCCTTAAATAGGGAGACCGCCAACATTAGGGCTAGATAGCTCAGTTGGTAGAGCGCTGGCATGTTAATCCGGAGGGGGGGGGAGGGGGGCGGGGAGGGGTCGGAGGTTCAAGTCCCGCTCTAGTAAATTTTTCTTTGTTCAACCCAAAGTTAAAAATATCTTGTACACAAGAAAATTTCAACTAAATATTTCGGGAAGCTAAACAACTAGTTTGCTTGATGCTGGCCATTTATATGTATTAGCCTGTGACTATAGACTGGTACAATGTACAAGTACAATGTACAAGTACATCCTACCCCTCCCCTCCAATGAGTTCATAACTCTCCACAAAACAATCACCCCCCCCCCCCAACATTCCCCCACCCTCACCTCATCTAGGGAAGCCTATAGAGCTTCCTGCAAGAAGGGGGGCCATTTCTAAAAATGAAGAAGACTGTCTGAGAGTGGCGGAAGGAGACTGACAAATATGTGACATGCGAAAGAGGAAATAGTATGTAGGGGGTTAATGAAATCAAGCTAAACTCAATATACTCGAAATCCTGATCGAGGGGCAAACACCCTGTAGATCATTTTTGCCAATGAACATGAACAGATTGGAACGAGTTGCTGCCGGTAATTGGACAATTATTATCACAGTGTTTGACTGACCCCTGATTATTGCAAAAACAACCCGGGACTAGTGGCATGGTATGTTATTTTGTAGGGTGCATTCACATACAAACACACACACACACACACACACACTTCTTTTGAGCCAGGAACATGATCGTCAGACAGACTGAAATGATCAACTGGAATTGATTACGTACACCATTTGGTAACTTTATTTCTCCCACAGGAGAGCCTTGTATAATAACAATTTGTCATCGTGTTTTAAGTCTGAACATCCATGGCGGGCAACAACTTTGCAAAATGCCTGCCGGGGCAACAATTCTAAGTTCAGGACCGTGTGGGAAAACTAGTACCAGAACCCTGCAACTGAAATTGTCATTTTGCTTCTGGGAGTGTAAAATATGAGTAACAATATTCAGTCCTTGGTGCCTCATGAATAGTTTTGTCAGACAAAACAAAGAAGAAAAATACATGTAGGTAAATTTACCAAAAGTAGAAGAGAAAAGTGTCAAAAGAAATAAAACCGTGCCTAATTTTGTGGATTACAGAGTACCAAAGAATTCTGCAATAACCTCGTGCACCGATGTCACAACACACGGCTACTGCCTTCACGTGGTCAGCCATTTTGGGAGTTGAATTGCAAACAAAGTTATGGTGTGCATCTTACCATGCTCGCGTTGCCTAAAATGCATATTGAACAGTACAACATAGGGAATCTGACTCCCAAAACAGCGCAACAAAATTTATCGTTGGTGATGACGACAATTGAATTTGGTCAATACAATGTACCAATAAAGTTTTCAGAAATTCACAACCATTCACCCATTAATTTTGTTATAAATTGTCCATAGACCTTGCAGGTCTCGCGCGTATTCAAAACAAATTTGGACCACTTTGCATAACGTGTGAAGTCAACAAACTTGCGCACTGTATTGTGTCCCAATGTTTGAATACGCGAGAGACTTTCAAAGTCTATTGGTCAATGTGTATAACTTTGAAATTTAATCACAATTATTACACCATCTTTACCAATTAACTAAAATTACCATTGTACTTAAAAGTATAGGAAACTGCCTTATGGACTTTCGTCCAATTATTGGTAATCCCGAATTTGGATTAAAAACTAGTAATGGTTAATACTACAAATCTTTAACTATTTATTAAAATGTAAATTTACTATCCAACTCTTTCAGTAGAAGTTTGCTCCAATAGTCAAACTAAAAACCTACAAAGTCATTCACAGTTGAATGGTGTCCTACACATGAATGTCTATTATTAAAGCTGTACACATGATGACAAATGTGACCCTTGTAGACTACAAGAAGGCTCGTCACTCCAGGAAAGAATCAATTATCAAAGGTGTGTATCAAAAGCTGTTTCAACTTTTTTTGTTCGATCTTCCCATTGCCACAGCAGAATCACTGAAGTTTCTGTCCAATTGTGATTTGTTCTTCAATAAACAACTTAATTTTGGGTTGAACAAAGAAAAATTGACTAGAGCGGGACTTGAACCTGCGACCTTCGGATTGACCTGCCGGCGCTCTACCAACTGAGCTACAACAATGTATCTACATGTAGCCCTATGTTGGCGGTCTCCCCATTAATTTTAATATCTTTGTTCGAAGGTGCCAGTCAGAAGCCATTCAACCTGTAACTGCCATATAGCCAGGGATCACACCCAAGTTTATGATACAACCTGGGAAGTGGCAGCAGAGGGATCACCTTGGGATGTGACTTTTGATTTCATATATCAAGTAAAGTAATAAACCACAAGGGAAACCGACTGGATAAAGTAAAAGAATTACCCAGTCATTTTCCCTCAAGGTTTAGTGATAATAAACAATGTGTCACCATGGTCCAGTGGTTAGACTGCAGGACTTGCCATCACAAGGTTGTGGGTTCGAAACCTACCAAGCTAACCGCTGACTTCACAATAACAAGAATAAGTATTGTCGTCTAGTTACTGAATCACAACTTCTTGATTTGTGCAATTCATAATAATAGACATTAAACCAATGTTTGTATATGAGAGAGTGGCTGTAGTTGCCAGCTTGGTGTTTGTATCCCCTTTCGGGAGTTTAACAAGTTTCCTTGACGGGAAGATCATCTACAACTTCAAGTTGTAAACCACAAGGGTAACTGACTGGGTGAATTTTAAATAATTTGGGGTTGCACAAAGAAAAATTGACTAGAGCAAGATTTTAACCAACAACCTCCAGTTTGAAGTGCCGCGCTCATAATAGGTAGACCGCCAACATAGGGCTAGATAGCTCACTTGGTAGAGCGCCGGCGTGTTAAACCGGAGGTTGTTGGTTCAAATCCTGCTCTAGTCAATTTTTCTTTGTTCAACCCCAAATTATGTAAACAAACTTCATGGAGGAAACCATCTCCATGCCCTTGGTCATTGCCTAAGTGCCCCTTGAGATGTTCCAGTCAAAATCTAATAGTTCCTCATAGAGGTGACCTTTATTGATAAATACTTACGTACCTTACCATTACCATTACAAGAAATGCATGTCCACAGCTCCAATAACCATGGAGGAAAGAAATTCAATATCGGTACACATTTGATCAAAAGTAAATAGGGATATTGTTCTCAAGTTTACAATACAAATCCTGTGATCACAAACTTAAAGGGGTATTTAAAAAGGCCTACAGTTACGAATGGTAAACTCACACTTTTCACATTGAAGTTTTCAATAAATACAGTACACCATCCAAGGACCAACCAACCAGTTAGTGTCTCATGAAATTAGGTGGTCATGGTTTTGAGAAATCACAAAAAAAAAATCATATTTTGTCTGGGATTTTGAGCATGTACTTGTAGACTACACCATGTCCTACATGTACCTAAGAAAGATGCCTTTTGTTAGTACGGCAATTCAAATACACAATGATGACTTTTGGGGCCTATGCTTTTTTAACTGAGAGTTTTTCGGAGTCTGACTCTGTTAAATCGGTATGTTAGTATTTAATTATAATCAATGAGCTTTCAGTATAAAAAAACCCAATAACCCCAAAACAAAACAAAATCTCAAAATAGTTACTATTCCTCTATTTTGGCACTTAGATCTTTGTATTCTGAGTTAAAAGGGCTAGTGCCTTATAGTTACATCAATGAGCGGTTCAGTGCTTTGAATTGTTTACACACTTTAAATCGGTCCCAGTTGGCTTAAAACGTTGCAAAAAAACAAAAAACAAACAGGTCAAATTGAAGAATTTTATGAAACAAATAATTCAGTACAAGCGAGAATTGATGAAACTAAAACAGAGCTGTGCATTGATGGACGGGTAGATGTATGAACTTATTTTGATATGATTGCATTTCAATCCCCCAATCGCCCCAGCCCAGGGACACCAACAAGATCCACCAAAAGGTTGAGTGAAGTCATGCACTCCCTGCAAATTGTGCAGGTCTATGGAAATGAATAAAATATCAATCTAATAATTCAAATTGTATACCTTACTTCTATCAGTCCAAAAGGTCAAAGTTATAAACAAAGTGGTTGCATACAAAGCTCATAATCCTGTTGTTTATTAGTCCATTGCGCTTATGGATCTTTCTTGATTAGTCCATGGTGGATGATGGGTTCAATGTTATATCACATGATATAATGGGCAGTTTATTACAAGATTGCCCACATTAATGGGTTCCACTTGAGTGAAGCCTGCACATTCACCCCCAATAAATAGGAGTATGAATGGTATGGACTGATGGAAATTAAATCTAATTGTACTTTTTATGTTCTTTTGTATGGTTTGTATCCCTTTTTTTTATTAGTTACAAATTGCATCAGGTTTCCTCTCAGTACCAGAGTCATACCTGGTTAATACTTCATGCGAATTAACTGCGAAAGTGAAGCAAATTTCTCTGCGTCACAATTGGAAAACAGCATGCACAAGATTGCTTGCAAAACATAATTCGCCTTGCATTCGCTTCTTGAAGTAACAAGTGAACCGGGCTTGATGGTGTTTCCTTTTTGAGGGAAGAGGCAAATAATATACCAATAGTAACATTGCCTAGAGGACCTTTTACATGTTTTACACAAATTTGTTTAGTTTTGATTTACCTAATTAGTTTTTTTGGGGGCATGGGTGGTTGGGGTGAGTAAAAGGTACAGTACATTATGTAGGCCTATACACTGTAGATGTTTGTTTTGTGTACGTAGGCACACAACAGTACCAACTCAAACTGCAATGTAAAATTGTGTGCAACTGTGAGTGTACAAAAACTTACTTTTCTTTGTCCAAGATCTAATTGTTGGTGAACTTTTGCAAAATCTTTAAAGCTGATATTCCCAAACCAATCAATGAAATCACTTAACACCAAATAATACACAAATTCAGAATAAGAACAAAAATAATAACATTTTCTTAAATATAGATTATTAATTTTCTTTTGCACAGCATCCGGCGATCAGACGAATTAAATTTCCTGGAACAGCAAAACCAAAACGCAAAATCAAATTTTTAGAGGATATTTATAACATCCGATGCAAACCGACAATGCGAGGGGCTACATTGTAGAATTTACTCCAAGTTGTATACACACAATGGCACACAGCAGAGAAAACATACAGCTTCCCTCTGACATTTATCCAGAGAGTTGTGTAAACAAGGAATGCAATTCTTGTTTAGATTCCCCTTTCCATTAATCTTCAATACAGTTGTTATTATGCTAATGTTGTTGGCTTGTTTATCCAGTGCAAGCTACATACTAGGGTCAGTAATTTAATCTTGCCAGACCGTACCATCTTGCAAGAAGGGTGGATTTTGTTGTTTCTGAGGGTTAAAAAATGTATGGGACAATCAAAGAATATACACAGCAAGGGCTGCCAAGTTTTTCTGTACACAAGGGACCGCCAGGAAATTTAAGACAGTGACTATAAAAGAAAACAACTGGGAATTCATTTTGTACTATCCACGAGTAAAGGGATCTTCAGTTAATACTGGTGTACATCGGAAAACAGTTGTTAGAAAAACTGATTTAACTTTTGATATCTATTACGATCCCAGGTCTGTATTTAATCTGCATACGTACTCATTGTACATGTTTGTACCTGTTTAAAAAACAAATAATCTGGATTTGAACTCACTAACCCAAACTAAAAGGAGATTTGATAGCCTGTTCAGACAGAAAATAGTCTACATGTTGAATATGCGATGCAGTTTTCTTCCCAATGCAAATCTGCTGTACTAAAGCATTGGTTGAAAGTTGTGCAAAGACAGCCAATGAGAAGAACTCCATGCAAATGAGACTTTCACCATACAACCACAAGTGGAGCTTGCATTGACAGTTCTGTATTTTATTCCTTCTTTGACCATGGATGTACAATTTGAATATTATTAACAATTGGTTGTTTGTATTCAGTCGTTGGTGCTTATTAAAATAAAAGTACTTCAAATTAAAAAATAACATTAATTTTATTTTAAAATATTTGATATGTGCAATTATAGTCAAATCCACTGGAAATTTCAATACATGTGTAGATATACACATTTTAATCTTTGTACATTATATTCAACAATACAATCAACATTAATTTTAAAGATTTTTTTTAATAGCAGCTAAGTGTCATTTTGTCCGATTGTTTGTTTTACAAAAACAATCAACCGGTTTTTGTTTTTGCTTTTGAATTTTCCTTTTGCAGCCTGTACCGCAAATGCTACAGAGAGGCCCCAGGTTATTTCAAATCAACAGTTCGAGTCTGAACTTCAGACAAAGCCTCTAAACATCTTTTCTCTTAAAAAACTGGCCACAACTTTCCCACCAAACCCCTGATCAAATTGGACATTCAGCGCAGAGAAAAGGCAGGATAAATACTAAGTGGGGCAAGAACCTCCATTGCACAAACAACACTAACGGCAGGTTGGCAGCTGTGCATTCAAAACCTTGTTGTTATATGCTCCGATAAATGAACCAGCAAGACTTGGCCATTTTACTGGGTAAACAACAGCGAACACAAAACAAGCAGTGGGTAAACAAACACACCCAACCTCAGCCAATTTCATATTGAGAGGCCTGTGTGGTCGATGCGACTCGCTGGGGAAGAGAGTTTGCCAAGTGTATATTATTCTTATGACTATGGACATCATCTTTATTTCATTTGGCCGATTGTATTACACTTAGCAGGCAAGAAAGTAAAAGCACAACATTAACAGTCATTGTATTAGAGTGATTAACATTTTAAAGGTGTAGGGAGGGGGCTGTACAAGTCGGGGCTCTTGTTTTATTGTAGAATTGTTGGGTAAAGTGCAAACATGTACACTTCAACTACACAATCCATCTGAACCTACATGTACAGTATGCAAGCCCAGAGTGGGAAAAACATTTTAGGCCTCTGGCCCGATTTTTATCAAACATTTTTATTTAAAATTTTTTAAAGAGTGTTTTCTCTGAACGAATTTTGACAGATGAATGCTGTTTCAAAACGAAAAACATACAAACTTGTTTGCATTTAAATGTCATGGGCAATGCACAAAATAAATGTAACTTGCAAAATTGTTTGCATATGGCTGATGGACGTGATTTAATGTCATGATCCCGACAATAATACATTTTTTGTTTTTAGTTGACTATCACTTATCATTGGCGGAATTTTTTCATGCAATATGTTAAATGAAAGCTTATAACTTTCTTGAATCTACAAAAATAACTAATTGTAATCTAACATTTTTCTGTCAAATCGGCCCACAATCGGACCTAGACTGTACAAGTCTCACACTGTATTCAAACATTTTTGGAAACCTTTGGTTTCCACGCTTTAGCATGGAAAGAAAATCATGCACTGCAACATCCAAATCATACATGTATGAGGCTCACACAGTCTGTACATGAGAAGGTAAACTGTAATTAATCAGCAAAAAGGTAATTTGAAAGTTTTGGATTTAGTACATAGACCCCCATTGAATCGGTCATATTTGAACAAGTTCATGTGAACTGTACATACATGTATCTGGTACTACACAGTTGAAGCTAGTCACCTTTAGAAATGTTCCCATTTCAATGAACTTGCCTCATACAAGTTCATAAATAAGTGTATGGTGTACTATTTGGCTATTGAACAGGCCGGGAATTTCATCTTTGAGAGGGCAAGGCCATTTCATTTTGCAAAGGGCACTTCCATTTGGAAATATTAAAGTCTACGGGAAACTTTTAAAGGAGCACCAAGGCCAACACAAGTGCCCAATTTCATAGAGCTGCTTTAAAGCAGAAAAAGTAGTTAAGCACAACAAAATTATGCTTAATACCAGAATAAGGTTACCAGCCAAAATACCCCCATGTAACATGTGCAATCTGTGACTAGTCTCTGCTTATTTTTGCTTAGCAGAAAATGTTTAAGCAGTATTTTCTGCATAAGCAGCTCTACGAAATTGGGCCATGGGCAACAGAGGCCATGGCCTCCTTGTAATTCCAGGCCTGAGTGATTGAAGAAATGTTTTTCTAGTAATTTCCTTTTGAAACAATTTGGGCTTATTGGAGGTTGCTGTGTTGTCTCTAGTTTTTTATGCACCAATATTTATTTGGACTTAAGAAGGGAGATTATTTTAATGCTGGATTCTCTTGCGCAATCTCAATTCTTTGAATACAAATTTATTCACTAATTGATACATTATCTTTATTCCCAACAGGGTCATAAAAACATAACTAGATCACATAAAACATGCAATTGTGATAGTAACCTTGTGTTTACTCAGATATTGGTTGAGTAACAGGAAAAGGATTCAGTGCTATTATTCATTCATTGAAGTGGTGAATCTCTCTCAACCCCACACTGCTCACCTCCACTTACACAGTGACTTAATGATAACCCTTTGGGTATGAGAAGGGGTGCAAGATGCGGGAGAAAGGGGGAAGTGGATGCCATACAGTAAGAGATGAAGACAATAGTTGAACCATTCTAAAACATATTTTTTGTTATGTATGTATTATTCTATCTAGTCAAACTGAAACTTCTCATGTTTGGCCACGAGTTAAAAAATGTGAGAACATTGAAAGAAAACTTTAAAGAATGTATGCTTGAGGCTTAAATGTTTTGTCACTGAAAACAACATTACATGAACAATAACAGTTATAGTAAACCAAGGGTTTGACCTTTGATCCAAGATATTATTTAGTGAAGAACAGGAAAATAAAGACATCAGGGCCCAATTTCATAGAGCTACTTACACATGTAAGCACAAAAAGTAGCTTAGCACAAAACATTTCTGCTTAGCAGAATGGGGTTACCAGCCTAAATCCCATACACATACACAATCTGTGGCTGGTATTCCACTTATTTTTGCTTAGCAATATTTTCTGCTTAAGCAGCTCTATGAAATTGGGCCCAGATCTGGAAGTGAAAGATGGGTACAACCACATCATCCATTTGAGCTTTAGCTGCTTTTCTTTTCATTAAACCGTGACAGAATCAGAATGAAACGTTTGATTTACGAAGAGTAACACAAACATACGTGTACACATTGAAAGTGAAGGCAGTTTGTGGGTGGGTGTAGTTGTTTACTGCTTGTGTTTAGGGCTCTATTAGAATTTGTACAACCATGGAGAAGAGAAATATCATCCAAACCAAGCTTCCCATCTGGATTTTTTTAAAATTTTGTTTAGCCTTCGAGAAAGACTTTGCTAGGGTCGAAACGCTGGTCAGGCCCATTACTATTTTTTGTATTTTTCTTTTAAACTAACACCTTTAAACAATCACAACCATGGTTACTGTGGGGGTAAACTTAAAGGCATGGTGTACACTATTTTATGTTTTACATTTTTATTTTATTTTATTTTATTTTAATTTTAATTTTTTTAACACGCTGGTAGGCCTACACAACCTTGCCTTTGTTTGTACCATGACGCTAAAGTTTTTAGAATAATTATTTGAATACTATTCATTTCATGAAGCATCAGATGTTAGCTAGCTACTGCTCACCAGTAAACTAGCCAATCAGATGCAGAGTTTTTCAAATTCCTGGATACATATTAGAGGAGGACTGCCTTCATGATCATAGCAGGCCTACAGCTGTACATGGAATTATGAACTCTAACCCAGTTACTGCATGTGCGCATGCTTGCCGTCACATCACAAAGGGCGCCATCATTATTATATTGTGATATGACCGCCAGCGTACGCATGTGTGTAGTAACTGGGTGAGAGTTCATACATGTAATTCCATGTACAGGCCTGCTATGATCATAATGACAGTCCCCCTTAAGTTAAAGTAAGATATGAAACTAATCTTACAAAATTCTGTTGTTTTTTGTTTGTTTTGTTTTTTTCAAACTCAGATGCTGATAAATAATCTCATGTACATTACATTCTGGTGAAAGACCTTGGAAAACCAAGTCTAAGGTTCAAGCAATCACATAGGATGTAAGCCACTAAATATTAAAGTCAAGTGTTCTTGAACATTTTTGGAAACCTTCAAGGTTTTCCATGTACATTGCTTTAACGTGTGGAGGAAACAAAATAAAATTACGGGCCCAATGTTCAAATAACCTGCAAAACTGGTAAACACTCTATTCTACTGACTGGGACAGGATCATGAGAGGCTGATGGATCCCAACAGCTTTGCTGAATATCCCTCACATTATTAATAATTTGCCAAGTCAGAAACAGAAAGGCAAAATAGTGAAAGCTTACAAATCCAATTAATGAAAGTGGCAAGATAACCTTGCACACTTCATGGATTTTTCTTGTAATTTTTGTACTTTGTTTCTGTTGTTAATGGTTGAGTCAAATACACAGCAAACAATATATAGGCCTACGGTACGGATGGTTCCACATCTCAGCTTAATACGTGTAAGCCCATATCAGATTCCAAGATCATGGAGGTACGAGTGCAACTTAGTACGTATGTAACCTCCATGATTAGTGTGAAACAAAAGCATGGACTGTCACACAGAGAGAGACTGCAAGTGACTGGAACGTGGAAGACAATCCTAATAACTCGAACCCTTAAATCCTTTTAAAAACATTTACGTTTTGTCAACTGACGACTATGTTTACAACCGGTAAAATTTCTGTATCCAACTGCCACTTGATCTATTCCTACCTCCATGATCATTCAATATGAAATAAAATAGTATCTTATTTATTCAAATGAGATATTGCTTTTGGTAACAATATGAGTGAAAAAGTAGCGGTCCGATACGAAAATGTTTCCATTGTACATGTCTTAACAGAACGTGCTCTGCTTAATTTTAGGACAAGGTCTGCAATCACATGTATTCAAGTGAAACAAATTGTAGAGCTCTGAAACTTGAAGTCCAAAGCCAAAACAAAAGGTTGTTTACCCAAAAAGGGATGGCCTATTGCAGGGCCCAATATCATCATAGAGCTGCTTAAGCACAAAAAGTAGCTAAGCACAACAAAATTATGCTTACCAGAACAGGGTTACCAGCCAAAATACCATGTCACCTGTACAATTTGTGATTGGTATCCTGCTCATTTCTGCTCAGCAGAAAATTGCTAACCAATATTTTCTGCTTAAGCAGCTCTATGAAATTGGGCCCAGGTTATAATGCCCGTTATAATGCAATGCAAGCTGGCCAATTGCTGGTTGGAAATGTGGGACAGTTCTTCCTAGAACTAGGAGAGTACAAATCCATGAAGTACAACAAACTCCTAATTAAACTATGATAACATCGACAATCTTCTGACACTACCTCCATGGTCAATGATCATGGTCATATTCATAGTCACAGGGCCTAAAAAACAACACAACGGACACAACTCCAGTCTGATTACACCGTTAGTTCCTACTCCATATCCACAGTGGTTACTGACCAATTCACAAAGTCTATGTATTCACATGTCAGTAACCTCCACAAATTCTTCAAGCTTAGCGAACATACAACCAATTCATTTTCATTATGTGCATACGAGAAAGTTTACACGGCCATCTACCCTGTTGCCTTCGCCATCCATACCCACGTTGTTGTGCAGCGCGCATGCACATGCAAAAGCATTGAGGAAAATGTGTTGTTCACTATGCAAATTTATTTATTCTAGAGGCAGAGAAAGACTTCATGCCACAAACAACAACAAAAATACATATTAAGAATAAAACAGTTTTGCTGCGGTTGAGCGTTACACAATGTGAAAATACACTGAAATCTCTTCAGTTGGTACCTACCTTGGAATTTCGTGAGGAGAATTACACTCGACGTTGAGCAAGGTAGCGAAATTATCTTGATTTGGAGGCAAGCTTGAGACATTGAATCTTGTGTACTGCAACTGCAAAACCACATCTCGATAAACAAAACCAATTATCCGTCCGCCTTAAACGAGCGTGACTTCTGCTGAACCCCGCATTCAATCCGCTTTTACAGGAACATTCAGACATAGGAATCCATTAAGAGTTCATCGGACATTATGTTTGTAATCACAAAGTTAATATTTAGTTTGAATACTTTTGTGTGGGAATATTTAAGGACTATTTTAGGTTGAAATGTTATTGTTGTTTGTAGTCGCGCTCAGTCTATAATCATGACGTCAACTTAACCTACTATGTAAACAAGCATGCATGTGTGCGAGTGTGCAGGGGGTGACACGCTGCTGATGTACGAACACTGCAAATGGGATGTACAGTGTGTACGTGAAAAACAACTGTAGATGGTGTGTGTCGACTGCAAACCAAGAATCGTGGCTTCAAACGAGGCAACGGAGTCACTTTGGTTATGGTTTGTCACGAAAGTTGAAGTATTTTGTCATCCTAACCATATCGATCATTGAAAAATGACTCTGTGTAGATATACATACCGTGCATGTACAAAACACCTCAATTTTCATGATACATTTTGTCACGTTTGTTTTGGGTGGCTTCTTGTGACGCGATCGAGGGTGAAATGTTTTGCACTTTCACAGCTGGTACTATGCTGGATCCCGCTACTGCTATCGTGGTCTAATTGCGGAACCAGCGCAGTTTGTTGCTTGAAGTCTGGCATATTTTTGTTATAGTCGGGGTAGTGTTTGGGCATGGCGGATATGATGTGATTTAGAATTTCGGGAAACTGGGGGAATTAATCATTGCCGATTTTTGTTTTTTTGGCATGTTGAATATAACCACAACATAATAAATCTTAGGGAGGAAAAATGTATCGTGGCTAGCTGGCTAGAGGCCACAAGGGTTGAGAATTGAGGCTAAAGAAAGGCTGGGCCTCCTCATTCCATTGGCACAAAATACCCACAAAAAAGATAAACTTTTATTCTAACTTTTGATCTGCTAGCTATTATTAAAACCCCAAATTACCTAAATTACTAAAAACAAACTTACAAATATATGCTTTCCATATTCGCATGAAATTTTAAGTTGTAAAAAAAATGTACAAGTAAATTACATGTGTAAAATTTACTTTAAAAAACTGGCTATTTTTTTCATATGGATCAGTTACTTCTTAAACAATGGGTTTTTTTGAAAGGAAAGTGTTTACTCACATTGAAAAGTTAAGGTATATTATGAGGTTGAAGCCTGGAGGTAGAAATTGATCATACATGTAGATGTGGTGTGAGAGAGCATAGAGCAAGGACCATTCTCTATGGAGAGAGCCAATGATTAGTAATTGAGGTGTGGTTTATAGTGTGGGGTTTGGAGAGTGATGGGGGGAGGGGTAATTATAATACTCATTGCTGTGGTTACCAATGAAAATGGCTGGAAATTTTAAGGCAGATTGTCTTCTTCTAACCAGCAAGTTTGTGTTTAGGGAAATTATCTGATGAGAAAATGACAATTGATCACATTCTGTTTTACCATGGTATAAATTCCTGTATAGACCCCTTGCATATGACATCACAAGACCCAAACAGCGCCCTCACTGAGGTCAATGAAAAAACCTATCATTGGCCGAGAGTTGTGCGCGGTGCGTACACGTGCGCATGTTTCCATTGTTTGACCTCAGCGGTGGCGGCCAAGGTCTATTGTGGTTTCTCTTCTTGAGCCATGACTTTGACTGAGTATTTTTGTTTTCCCGTTCCTATGTACAGTGTATAATTCATGTTCTGTTCATACAGATAAACCGGAGGTTGTTTGTTCAAATCCAGCTCTAATCAATTTTTCTTTGTTCAACCCCAAATTACAGATAAAAAAGAGAGCATCTTTTGAACTTCATTCAGTGCTTACTTAAGACTAGAAGTGACCAGTAGAGGGTGCCTGATTGATTCGTCGAGACCAGAGAGGCTCGTCCGTGTGACTTGACTGGACTAAAGAAACTGACCTGAGTGCTTCTGGTAGTAAAATCACTTTGACATTTTAATCACCCCCCCCCCCCATTGTATAATGCCATGATTTGACACATCTCTTCAGCTAGTATTAAGAGATGGTTCTCCAAAAAGACTGGGGCATTGTTAAACTGTTCTAACTCAACTTGTTACCCATGGACTGTTTTTTTCTGGAATGCTGGTTTGAATCCCAACGTGGTCAATCATAGTGCTTAACACATTGACTGCCGTTCATAAATTCGTAGGGGCGTTCCCATTTGCCAAGCATCCAAGTGTGGTGCGCATGCATGCATAGCAAATAGGTTTTGTTGTAATTTGTTGTAGCATACAAATTCTAACAATGTGTGCTCACCACTGCCAGAAGAGTATTCGTTGCGTTCTCAGTGATTGCCAGTGTATTCAATTCACTATACAAAAGCATTTCATTCTCAACGAGTATACTCGTAGTGGCAGAATCTGTTACACCTGTTACTACGAATATACTCGTAGGCGGCAGTCAACGTGTTAAGTCTTTGATTAGTGAGAAACTGAAGTCATGCATGCATTGACCCAACAGATTCCGTCCTCAATTTAGGAATCATGTTTGATTCACCTTATTATGACAATGAGCAATCAAGTTTCTAAACTTTTTCAATCGACCAATTTTCAGTTGAGAAACATCACATGTAAGGAGAATCAAAAGGTACCTTGACAAGGGTACTCTCCATCATTGGTCAGAGCTTTAGTCCTCTCTTGTAATTGACTATGGCAATCAGGGGCAGATCCAGGATTTTCCAAACGGGGGGGCGTGAAAATATACCAAGCAGCAAAATGATAAATGAAGTTTGTTGCGCCTGCGTAACACAAAGCTTCCCCATTTCTTTCTCCCCTTCTCTCTCTCTCCCTCTTTTTTTCTTTTTTTTAATATGAAAAAGGGGGGGCGTGCGCCCACGCCCCCTGGATCTGCGCCTGGTAATCTTCTTTTATTGGGTGCTAGGCCTAAGTCATATGAATTGGACAGAGTTCAAAGATTACAAAATAGTGCAGCTTAATGTGTGGTATGTTCCACACCCTTGAGGGAACATATTACCCCATCACTCAGGGAACTTCATTGGCTCCGATTAGAGAACAGATTAAATTTAAACTTTTTGTATATAAATGCTTGAACAGACTACTTCTAAATATCTTTCCAATGGACTGCCACACTACACTCATCCACGTTTTCTTTGGTCCACACTTGACATCAATCACTGTAGTATTAGTTGCCCATGCAAACAAAGTTCTGGGTCAAAAAGCTTTCAGTGTAGCTGGACCAATGATTTGGAACAATCTTCCTCCTGCCATTAGGGAATCTGTTCGTTTATCTCTATTTTGTAAAGCTCTTAAGACTCACCGCTATCCATGTTAATTTCTATCATGTGCTCTATGAAATTGATGGAATAGCGCCTTTTATTTGTTATGTTACATTTGAGCATGCACTTGGATCCAAGTTTCAGGCCCTCTTTGTCAGCAATGACTCTCATCCCAGTGTAGACTGGTCCCCTATCTTTATCCGCAAGGATAAAGACAGGCACTGGTCTTACAGGCCCAATGATTTCATTGGACACACGTGCAGTGACGTAAGCTTTCCATATCTGTGATATGATTGGTCAGAGGTGATGTAGTTTGTCTGTTTGCACTCTCGGTTGTCGTCTGCATGCAGCCTGTGCATAATGTTTCATGCATATTATGTACATGTACGTGTGAATTGACTGCAAATCTCCGTGTGAAATAATCCTGGCAACACCTGGTCAGGCAGGTATCTGGCATTATTCACGAGCCTCAAAGTGTGATGTCAGATGTTCAAGCTAATCCCAGTATTTACCCCTTGCAGACCACGGAAGGCACCTCCGCAAAATTCGTGTCTACCATTTCCACCATTTTGGGAGTCAAATCCTTTGTGTGCATTTTGACTCCCAAAATGGCGGCGAGGATAGGCGCGTGGAAGTGCACTGCGCGCCGTGCAAGGGGTCAATTACTGGTGTAAGTGCTCAGGGGCCAAGTTCATAGCGCTACTTGACAGTAAGCAAATTTTCGTGCCAACTAAAGCAGAAAAATTTGCTTAAGCATAAGCGTATTTCACAGGTTAGCAAGAAAATTTTGTGGCCAGCTTGGGCGTTCACCATTTGCATTTGCATTGTTACGTCATTCATTTTCATACAGTGAGCACCGGAAGGTTAACATGCTTTTTCGTGTGCTTACAGTTAGCAGCGCTATGAAATGGAATCTCGCGCAGTAAGCACAAAATTGGCCGCTCTATGAAAGCAGCTCTATGAAATTGGGCCCAGTTTGCATGGTGGGAAAACAATCCAGAGGCCAAGGTTTGCGGTAACGGAGAGATGATTTTATGGTGTTGCCTCAAATTTTAGTTTCCAAGTGTAAGGGAATGTGTTCTAGGTCGAGTTGTTCAAAAACTTGAGAACTTATCTTTTGAAGAGAACGTGTTCAGATTTCCTCGCATTTCTTGTTTACATATAGCCATGTTATCAACCACATTAATTCATCCTGTTGTTAGCACTCTACAGCCATCTGGATGTGAAATCAAGTAATGTTTTGATAAAACAAATAAATTGAAAACATGCACTGTACTCACAAGCACCAGCTTCCGTATAATGAATAGATTGAAGCCAAATGCACAACTGCTTGTATTTTCAATGCAGCTTCTGCATCTTGTAAGATTTAAGGTGCACGCCTGATATTCTACTTTTAAATCCGATTTCCGATTTTTTTTTTCCTCTGTAAAATCAGCAAAATTGTTATTAAATAGCCTGAAAAGTCTATACAAGTCTGTCCACCTAAATGCAGAAATGGATCAGCCCTTGTACTCAATAAAATGTTCCCGCTTTTTTTCCCCAGGGGTGAAATATAATGATTTAGGTGGGACTTGGAAGGATTTTAAAGATTCATTCTTTCCTTGGGAACTGTACCTAATCTCCTTGCAAGTCTGACGACCTTCCCAGGCCTTGAATTACACGAAGGCCACGCAGGCCATTGCCTCTGTTGCTTCTGGTCTTGGCCTTGGTGCCCCTTTAAACGATTCCCATAGACTTGAAGATTTTCCAACCAAAAAGCCCTTTGCAAAATTAAAATGGCCTCGCCCGCTCAAAGATGAAATTCTAGGCATGCCTTCAAATTTAATATGGGTAATCACTCTGTGAGGTTTGCCTTAATGACTGCCCAGTGATAGAGGGCGCCATATTCAACAAATACCCCAAATGAGAAAGAGAAGTCACGGGCAACAGTTCACTCGGATTTAATCTTGTTTTAAACCTAATTGAGCAAAGAGTGATAGTGTGTAGAACTTTTGGACACGACATGGAGTAGCAAAATTTATAAAATGTATTGGTCATTCGGCACAAGTGACGATCACTGAAGAACTTAAAACGAGTCATTTGGAGTTTTACAGTTGTGGAGGATCAGCAATGGCTGTAGTTTGCAGGATACCATGGGGGTAAACCCGCCGTCAATGAGTGCGATTTGCAACGAGTCAGATTTTTCTCACAAGAGTTGTATGGATCTGTACCATACATGTACATTTGTTTCATCCACAATTTCAAGGACTACAGAGAAGGCCGATATGGCTCTTGAAAGGAATTGTATACGTTTGGTAATTGTATATAGTTGTAGATATATACCATAAAACTAACCTGTGAAAATTTCATTCCAAAAGGTGGTAGCAATTTTGAGATATTGCCAAAAATTTGGAGCGGTTTGTCCACGCAGGAAGAATGATCTGCAATCGAAATACACAATCTGCGTCACTGCAGTAACGCTTCTCAGATTTTTGGGGGATAAAAAGTTACGCTTCTCAGATTTTTGGGGGATAAAAAGTGATATCTTTTCCATAACCGCAGTACTTCGAAGTGAAGGGTTTCTCAAAATGCATTATACTATCCAAAGCTGCTTTACTTCTAACCAAGTGAGGTTTTATTGCCATTAATTTTCAGAGTCATTACCAAACGTATACAGACCCTTTTAATCTACATCAGATCAGTCACAACAAGTAAAACAGAGATTACCTACATGATAAACATAAAACCAAACTGATATCGAGAAGTAAATTTATCTTCCCGTTCATCAATTGTTATTCAGGTTCAGCATGTCTTCCCCATGCTCATGCTGTGAAGAAGATTGCGAGAAGAAGGCCAGTGGCGTGGTAAAAGGAGTCCATGCTAAACTCCGCAAGAAGCTGAAAGAAGGTACACATGCATGATGTAGGCCCTATACAATCTATATTCTGATGGTAAACACTCAGATTCTCTCTTAATCTTGCCCTGTAACAATTGGGTTACATCTTGATCAAGACAAGCTGTGGGTTTTCTTGCTTGTGCATCATTTGTTGAGTTTGGCTATTTGTCACAGCAATGTTTTGCTTGTATCCTTGTTTGTTTGCCCTTGTCCAGCATTGACTTTGCAATATATAGGCTTGATATATTTGCATTCCAAAAATGTTTGAAACATTTTGTGTTTCGCCGTTTTCACCATTTCCCAGTATGTTTTTTTTACGTTTATGTCTATGAAGGCTGAATTATGTTGCACAGTTGCAAGGTGAATCCACTTTTCTAGAGGAAGGAGTTACTTCATTTAGAATTTCATTAACAAATTAGAATCTCTATGGCAACAGAGGCCAACACCAGGGCAACATAGATCATGTTATTATGTGTAAGGGGCCATCATGTGAATCTATGCATAATATTATTGACATCTTATTTTTTCAAAACATGATCCAATTTCATAAAGCCTGTAAGAACAAAAACTTACTAAGCACAGAAAAATCTTGTTCAGAAGAATCAGATATAAATCAGCCAATATTCCATAAAATTTACATTATTGCAACTGGTGCCCCACTCATTTTTTGCTTAGCAGTTTTTTGGGCCCCAAGTTGTTTTACAGACTTGTACATTTACTTGTGAGAACACATCAATGTAGTGATCAACACTTTCCACATTTAATACTTGGACATTACTATGGAGGTACAGTCACATGGAGGTACAGTCACATGGAGGTTGAGACCACAGACCAATTGACCCCTTGCACAATTCCAGCATACTTACACGTGCCTATCCTGTCCGCCATTTTGACTCCCAAAATGGTGGAAATGGTAGACGCGTATTGTTCGGAGGTGCGTTTTGGTTGTGCAAGAGGTCAATAGACACAATATATTTTAGGCAAATTGCGTGCCGATACGCGCAAATAGGGCTTTTAAAACCAAGATAAACACCAAGTAGAAAACATTCCGAAGAACTTGTTTCAATTCAGCGTACTTCGGCCAAACATCCAACAATTTAGGTCCAGAATGCCCCCAGTTTTTGAAAAATCCTTGGGAGAACCTTGTTTACCTTGTACCAGTGTTGTCTGCCATCAGTGGGATGCATTTATGCTCAAGTATGCATCACACGATAGCATAATTACACATCATACTGGCTCTACATTATCGTTGTGTAACATCTTTTAAGATGCCTGTGATGTGTAAAAAAAAAGGGGGGAAAAAATAATGTTGGGGGGAAATTGCATGTTCATGTGTGAAATAGTGGCTACTCAGTAATGGCTGTACATAATTGTCACTTGAATTTCATCTACTATTCATGTAGATGTAGGAAGTTCAAGAGTTCAATCTAATGAGTCCATAAATAAATCAATTCGGAGCTGACAATTTGACAGCTTGTTAGCTTTGTACTTTGCTCCTTATCTAACGCAGACGTCTTTAATATGAAACATACAGTATGCCCTCCCCCAGTTATTATTTCCATTCAATAACAAAATATTACTTTCCTTATGATTTCATGCACGCAACCTCCAAACTTATTTGGGGCATGTGCACAAATCCAAACAATCATGTAATCGTAAATAAATCATAATAAGAATTACGACATCCATCTAGTAATCCAAATCGGAATACTTTTCGGTGTGGGAACTGTTTACTATGAAGCAATTTGTCAAGGCCCCCCCCCCTCCCTTATTTGCCCTACAAAGTCAGGCAATAAATACATCCATCAACAATTACAAGCCACCATAATTCATTCCATCGCGTGTCAAGACACTAATCAAATGTGACACTCCTGAGGAATGTCATCAGATCTGCTTTTACTGGGCACCCCAAGGGACCATACGTCATAAAAGTTTGTCCCCCTAGTTCATCAGGGACCACTTTTTTATGGCTTCTTAGCGCACTCCAGTTTGCTTTCATGAAAATAGGTTACCGGCCAAGACGCGGTGTTGTTTTCAATGCTTTTTGACCTGTTTCAAGCCGACTTTGTCTCTGGGCAAGCTGTTTTGCCGATCGATATTTTCAACTGGGGGCATTTAGCGTCTGGAAGGTCAGACACTCGCCTCAATAATTGGCAGCTATCTTGTAGATCATCCATAGGACTTAATGTCAACCAACGATTGCTACATGTTATAAATGGACTGGCCCGATCTGATATACACTTCAACAAATGTACTGTATGTTGGAGTGATGATGATGCTTGAAATAGCACAGTGAAGTCTGATTGATGAGGATGGTTGTTTTATGATGAAGGTTTTTTAGTCAGGTCTCCTGTTCACATCTCTTCCGTTTCCAACGCTGGTCTTACTTCCACATTATATGAACATTGGACACACAGTACTAAGGCTAGAATAAAAATAAGTCTGGCCCCTTTTTGATGTACTTAATAGGTTTATGTTTCTTTGGTACAATTTGGAGTTTGAGAAAGTTGGCTTTGGAATAATGTTAAAACACCTTTTTCAATTGTTGTTGTTTTTTAATGGTTTTTTTATTATTATTATAGATAAGTGCATTACTTTTGCATGTTAAAAGATAATTGTGGATTTCTGATTGCAAATATGTATGTGGATTTCTGGATGCAAAGATATTTGTGGATTTCTGGATGCAAATATATTTCTGTTACACGGAACAAGGCGTTTCTCTTGAATTAATTATGTCGGGCATCCTGTCACTGGTTTGTTTCAGTGTTGTCATGTAGCCATCTCTCACCACAAAATCAATTTTAAAACAAACGCAGTAAATTTGTTTTCAGTCGTACTTCCTTATTGTCCTTTCACAAACTACTCCCAATACAACAGAAGGATCCCTTGTATACATGTAGATCTGATATTGAAACACCAAGTTTATATCAATTGTATTCATCATTAATCAAATTGTTGTTAAGATGGATGTTGATTTAGGATTTTGTCAATAAAGATATTGGAATCTTTACGACAATATAAGTGAAAAACCACTGCAGCAAGCAATTTAGAACAGGTCAAATCCGTATTATCTGTTTACTGCCCTCTTGTGGTTGGTAACTGTCAGTTTTTAGCAGGAATTGATTGAATGGAAAGTGCATGAAATAATACCTCTTTGGCCCTCTATTATCAAAACTTACAAACCACGAGTCTGCCATGGTATATTAAACTGTACTACCTAGGGTGTTGAGAAGGAGGTGATCTGCATGGTGGATTGCCAATGTCTGGTGTGGTCTTAATAACTACCTTCCTCCACCATGGAGGAGTTTACCAACTCTGATGATGACGACCGAAAGTGACGTGAAGGCATCATCAAATTTGTGTAACATTTTTGTAAACAATTTTAATTCAGTAAGTTGTGATTAGTAATGTTGCCCTGAGGTGTTGTGGAGATTGTTTAATTGAGAAAGAAGCATCTGATGTGGTCGTATTACCTCGTCATCATCTCAAACATCAATGGTCCCACTTTGTGAAAGTTGTCGCTGATGCATGGACTCTGATCTGTGAGGAAACAGATGGAATGTAATGTGACATTTTTAATATTTCCAATTAACATGACCAGAAAAAAACCCTGGAATTTCTTTCCCAATCATATCTCAGACTCTTACACTGGAATAATTCTAAACACAAGTTAATGTTTACCTGTCAATACCAACAGAAACACATTTGTAATATATTGAATCAACAATAATTGTTTAAAAGTTCAAGTAGCAGTTCTTGAATACATGAACCCAGAAAAAAAAGCGCCCCCCCCTGTTGTCTCAAAACGTGAACATAGTTAGACTCCCACCTTTGATTTTTTTTTCTTGGTCGTTTTGATCCGTCTCAACAGATGTTACTATTTAAACAGGTTGACAGGACAATAGCACCCACTGACTAAACTGATTGCAGTTTCTGTTAATGCAAACCCTGTGGCAAACGCCTACAGGTGCAACAGACACCTGTGACTTGGCAATTATTCAATGATTTTTAGGTACGATTTCCTGCTCATCCTGTCTGGTATAATACAAAATTCCCAGGTCAAGTTATATCTTTAATGGCACTGCTGTTCCATCTGGTGTGTGCAATCCATTATTCTTGCATGCATCAGAGCTGCCAACATTTGCATCTTGCAATCAGGGAGATTTTGTACAACAATCAGGGAGATATTTAGAATTACATTCAACATAACTGGGAAAAAGTTTCCATACTCGGGGGAGATTTTCAAGTTTGTTCATCAGAACATGGAAACGTTGGTCTACTTTCAGGGAACTTTCTGCAGAAACAGGGAGAGGTGGCAGCTAGCTCTGCATGCATTGATCAGCTGGTCTCTCTATCAATGCCTATGTAGCTCCAGGGGCATCTAAAGCCATGGTCCATGGATAGTATGTTTCCTTTGGATGGGGTGCTGTAAAGCCCTCTGGAAGCAGCCTTCATTTACTTCTGACTTGCATTTACAGTTATTATTCATCATTTGTGCAGGTTTTTTTCTGGAAGAGTACATATACATTTTTGAAACGGTCATGCAAATGTTTGCATGTGTTAAAGGCACTGAACACGTTTGGAAATTGTGAAAATTTGGGCTCAATTGGTCATCGAAGTTGCAAGAAAATTATGAAAGAAAAAACACCCTTGTTGTACAAATTTGTGTGCTTTCAGATAGGAATAAAAACTTCTTGCAAGAAGTTTTTATTATTTTAGTGAGAAATTACCTCTTTCTCAAAAACCACGTTACTTCAGAGGGAGTCGTTTCCTACAATGTTTTATACTATCAACAGCTCTCCGTTGCTTGTTACCAAGTAAGTTTTTATGCTAATATTTGTTTTGAGTCATACCAAACGTGTATGATACATTTAAACGCACCACTGGTAGCAAGTTTTTAAAAAGTAAGGTTTAAGATTGAAGTTTTTTTCAATAATTTCCATTTATATACTACCTTTGAGTTTTCATAGCCATGTACAACTGTCAGGCCTCACTTCAAACTTAAGCTTGACAAAATGAGAAGGTCTGTGGGAGTAGTGTTAAGGATCACCAAGGCCAAGAGTAAGGCAGTGAAGGTTGTTGCCTCCATGAATTCCCAGGTTTGTTGTAAGCTAATATAATAATTCTGGGTTGAACAAAGAACAATTTACTAGAGCAGGACTTGAACCTGCGACCTCCGTATTAACGTGCCGGCGCTCTACCAACTGAGCTAACCAGCCCTACAAAAAGCGGTTTCCCTATTTTGTCAACATCTTTGTTCGTGGGTGCTGGTCAGAAGCCAAACAACCTCTAATATAATAGTGAGAACCATCAATGTTGACATTTACAAGACGCCAATATGTCAATGACTTGGACTCTGCATGAATAGGCTTGCAACAGATCTACACAGTTTTGGTCCAAGTTGTTCGCTACAAACAATGTGTTTTGAAACATTTTTGTTTGAAGAAGGTTTACGGTTAGAATGGTCTAATAATTTACTTGAACTTGTCACTGCTTTTGTCCAAGCAGTCAACTTCTGGTGGCTGAGTCATTAGAGTTTGGGTTCGAGTCCCAGTCTTGACACTTGTGTCCTTGAGCAAGACATTTGACTATAATTGCTTCTTGTCGCCTAATAGTAAAAGGGTACCTGGGAGGGTGGGGATTGTTGGTGTGAATAATAAACAACCTGCGCGCCCATTTGGCTGCTGGTGCTGCATACTCCTTAGGAGTTTAGATGGTTTCAGGAATGCTTCAGGGCCAGATGGACAGGGGTAATAACATTGTAAGGCACTTTGACTTAATTTAATTAATATATCTATGACACATCCAACAGCCCAATTAGTGCCAATAACAGGATGAATAGGAAATGAGAATAAATGTTCAGTTTTAGATGTGGGCAGTAAACCCCAATGGGGAAACTCAAGCAATTAGGTAGGGACTGAAAACCCAATCCACATGCAAGGCTGAGGTGGGATTCGAACCGGTGTCCTCAGAGGTGAAAAAGCGCATTATAAATACACGTTGTTATTATTATTAGAACCGTTCTAGGTTAAAATAAATTGAAATAGCGAAAGTCCACTTCATGATGACAAGGGAAGAGAGATTTATATATAGACTTGCAAATGAGCACCTGTAGTCAATCACACACCCAGCTGAGATTCACATTGTTATAGAAATGTGCCTTCTGAAAAACAAAGCCGAGAGAAGTTGGAGAGAAAAATCAAATCAGACATTCAATAAAATTCCATTGATGAGATCAGCAAAACTGAGCCTACAAATTGAAGTAATATGATAATGACAATGATCATGAACGATAAATTTACAATTCTTCACGGTACCAGTTCTTCAACCAAACAATGCGACAAGAGCAGCACCTAATTCTATCGGTGACAGTACAGGCTTGAGATACCAAAGAATTCTCCAAATCCTGATTGGTGTTCCAGATGAAATCTAATATAATAACAATTTTAATCTCTTGATGACATTCAGCAGGTCACTTAGAGGCCAAAGATGGCTGAGACTTTCTGCATTAAAATCAGACTCCTCGAGTACCAAGGCATACACATGTAGATGGTGCATGCGAAAGGATGGATGACTTAAGCAACGACAAAACGTGCTACCACGACAAAACGTGCTACCACAACAAAACGTGCCTCAACGACAACATCAAAACAAGTCCTTACATTGTAAAGAAAACCACAAATTGGAACATCCAGTTTAATTAAATGTGACAAGTATCAAGGCAAACAATTGAGAGTGAGTTACACAGGACATGTGATGAGTGAGAGACACTTACAGACAAAGAGAAATCCGCAGCATGAACCTCACGACTATCAGTCTAATCAAGTCATCAGACAGTTACTAAAAGTGATGTTTGACGCTTTGGGTACAACCATGTAAACAACTTTTTGGGGGAGAAATGTTGGCTCTGAGAAGAACCGTTGAGGATACCATGATCACTGGTTCTTCTCACAGCCAACACTTCTCCCAAAAGAGTTGTATACATAGTTGCACCTGCAAGTTTACCAACTATAGTTTTCTTTTGGCAGTTACTTGTTAATGGTCCAGTGCCCGGCTATGTAGGCTTCCAACCTCAGCACTATTGATGCCCAACTACAAGTGGTCACTAGCTGAGAAAGGGAGTTCCACAGGTCGGACATGTTGATAAGTTTTAATCGGATATGGAAACACCTAACATTTAGCCATTATGTTCTTGAGTTTTCGGGTAGGTCTATCTCCAGCATCTTGCGCCGGAGTTCCAATTTACAATTGTCCAATTTTGTGTAGGCCCCTGTGTGGCTAAAATCAGCTGTGTCATTAGATCAAGATTGTTTTGAGGATCACCCTCCCAGCCTTTAACTCCTGGACTCTACCTTTTTTGACCACATACAATGCAATTCAATCCAAGTCTCGTACTTTTAGAGGGAAAGACCTACCTTCCTGTGGTTAATTACCAGAGGTACATTTCTGCTGTCATCAGGATGCTGTCATAGGGAGGTATTCTATTTCCATCTTGGGTTTCAGTGACCCCGACCTACATTGTACATCCATCGGTAGTCACAGCAAATAGTGGTATAACCTCACTCGCCTCAAAAAAGAGAACGGCAAGGAACGATGGACGCGGAACCCTCTTGTGATAAGACCTGCCGTCTCCTTCAGAGGAAAACAAGACTAGGAATGGACCAAGAAGGAGAAGAATCTGTTAAAGATGGACACCATAAAGAACTGGATATTTTGCCTTGAGGTCACTAAAGCCATTTGGAATATACACTTGAGTACCATCGAAACTAACCCTCTTTATGAGGATACCATTATATTGTACTGTAGAAATTTGGGTTCAGATTTCTACTTTCATAAAATCCAAAAGTCCTCACTATTTGCTTTTTTATGATAAGTCATTTTTGTCAAATGAGTACACTGTTTTATAGGCAAGGTATACTTTTGGTAATTGTCACAGACCAGTATTCTCACTTGGTGTCTCCCAGCATATGCGTAAAATAAAAACTTTTAAAAATTTAGGCTCAATTGTTCATCAAAGTTTCAAAAAAATAATGAAAGAAAAAACACCCTTGTTGCATAGAATTGTGTGCTTTCAGATGCATGATAAAGGTCAGATTAAAATCTGTGGGTGAAAAATTACCTCCTTCTCTAAAACTACATTATTTCAAAGGGAGTCTTTTCTAACAATGTTTTATAATATCAACAGCTCCCCAGTGCTCTTTACCAAGTAAGTTGTTATAGTCATTAACTTGTGGAGTAACTACCAAAAGTACACCCTGCCTTTAAAAGCCAGAATGGTACTATTGTTTTAAGGGTTAGGAATACATTGGTATTAAAAGGGTGTGCACATCATTGGAATGATTTGAAATATAAATGCTCACAGATGTACACATGATGTACGCGGTATGAAGGTGGTCATGTTTGAAAACTTCCCTTAAAATGTACTTGAGATTTGAGTATAATAGATGTTAAATTTGCATCGGGGATAAAGTATATAAATTTTGGTTTTTACCCATACACCGATGTGTGTTAGCACTGTATACTCAGTACTTTCCCGAGTCCTGTGAAAAAAAAGATTTGAGTAAAACAGTCTGTTCTGGTCTCGCGAGTCCAAAACCTGATGTTTGAAAAGACTGAAAACATATAATAGGTTTTGTCACCACTTTCTCATGGCTTGGACGACTGATTGGGCTTAAACTTATACAGGTTTGTTATTCATGTATATGTTGGGTCACACAATGTGCGGATATTGGTCCTAAAATAATATAGTCTTATATAGTGCACATATTTACCAATAAGGTACTCAAGGCGCTTAAAAAAACAAAAATATTTTAAGACAGGTTTTTTAACTTTTTGAATTATGAGACAAATTTATGCACCACCTTGTAAGAGTTTACAAGGTGCTGTGGCACATTCAACAGCCACTGATACACCGGAGCAAACCCATCTCTTAACGATAAGTATAATTGGGTTCTTTTACACAACGACCTACGGCTTTACGTCCCATCCGAAGGATGAAGCAATAATGGTTAATTGTCTTGCTTAAGGACACAAGTGTCAAGACTGGGACTCAAACGCACACTCTGCTGATCAGAAACACCAGAGCTTGAGTCCGGTGCCCGGCCACAGCATGCCACCTCAGGGTTTGCCCTTAACTCTTTTAGTGACTGTTATTTCATGTATGCAGGACCAGTTAGCTTGTCATTTTACTAGTCTGTTGGGTTTTTCACTAGTTAGTCTTTCAAATGAAACAGGGATGCTTTTCAATACTGAGTTAGCCAGCAGGACCACTTGGGGAGAGCTCTGACTGGTCCTCGGGTGTTTTAACTGGCGTTTGGCCAGCGGACCACTGTTTGCACGTCTTTGACAACTACCAATGTTGGCCATGTGCTTGAACTTGAATCGCACCTGTTTAGTTACAACTACCGACTACTGCAGTAAAAGACTCTTGGTCCCGTAAGGCACCATATAAGTGTGCACAATTAACCCAGCTAATTCTGTTCAGCTGAGTACCTCAAGGGAGAAAAGATTTTCACTCCATGGGAAGGGTGCGGTTTCCTTTAGTGGATGTCCCAGTGACAAAATAATGATAAAATGAAGGAATGAATTATACGTTACCGCCACCTTTGCCTAACGGAACTAATTAGAATAATTCAGTTTCACAAGATTTAATTAATCTTACGTGGAACTGGCCAGGAAAGATATGTACTTGGCACACAATATGATTTAACCCCTCCAAAGTACATTTATAGAACGTTTAAATTCTGTGAGTCCAACTGTCCAATGTTTTTGAGAAATCGCCAAATAATTTTTTTTTTTTATTTGGTTTAAAAACACAACACTGATCGAAAGGAAGTGCCCTTAAATGGTCAGTTTCTGAAGTTTTTTTTGAATTCATGAGTAAAAGACGACAAGATTATGCTAAAGACAGAAATCCAAAAAAGAAAACATAGCAATTTTAAATGGTATGGGATTTTATACCTGTACATATGTAATTTTACCAATCTGGCAAATTAAACAAAGAAAAAGAATCTTAGGGGAATTTTTTTTTTGCGCATCGTAGCATTTCTTGGCTAGTGTTTTAGGATAAGGGGTGGTGGTCGGGTCGGTGTAGTCCATTCTTTCCTCACCTTCCACATCTAGGACCCCAGTTCGAATCCCGCTGGGGGCAATATGTGGATTGGGTTTTCAGTCCCTAGCTGATTGCTTGGATTTTCCCTGGAATAATTCTCTTGGGTTTTCCTCCCACATTTAAAACTGAAACTTCCTTGTCTTCTTTTCATTGGGTTCTTGGCTATTATAGTGATTAAGTTCGCTTTTCTGAGAATCCTTGGCTTTACAAGCAGAATAAATAAATCAAGAAATAAATAAATAAATAAAAAGGATGGGACGGGGGTGAAGCAAATGCCAAGCTATTTGTCACCACTACTACTATAGTATGGAAACTAGAGAGCCCTTTTCAGACAAAAAGAAACATTTTAAATCCCACTAAATTTTCCACTATTTTGAGAACTATTCCTTTCAGGAACATAATGATAAACTAAAAACATACTGGCTCTTTTCCTTTTACCACATGACTATGTTATAAATTTATGTTTTAGCATGCACAAAAAAGTTGTAATTCTGAAATACGGGTCTCCTGCACTATTTTTTCCTAATACTCAAAAAACAATAATGATCCTTCAAATTGTCCATTTTCTGAAACCATTAAAGCAACACAGTAATTAAAATAAAGTTGAACTTACAGTGGTTTATTCTTTGGGTGTCTGGGCCCACAACCCCAGGCACAATACACAGAGTACATTTTAAGCATTTACTGAGAGACACATGCTGCTCCATGCAGAGCTGGGGTGTGTCTCCTTATTCTTACTGAAGTTCACTCAAGCATGGAATTCTCCTTTTTACTTCTTGCTGCACGAGGGCGGTCTTTACATAGCATAGTATAAGCATAATATTAGCATAACTTTGGACTCTTCCATGTGTATAAAACTTTCGCAAAATTACACTTGCAGTAAAAAGGAAATAAAAGAAACTGTAATTATTGAGAGAAAGGAATGAGATAACAATAATTGTTTTTGTTTTACATACAGAATTTGAGACATTTCAAATTCTTTCACTGTATAAGGTATAGTGACACATAAGTTACTGTTGGATTAATCTTTACATAATATTTGCATAATATTATCATATTTGCATAATATTAGCATAATATTAGCATAACTTGGACTCTTCCACGATAAGAAACTTTAATTACAAATCAGATCTCTCCCTTGCAAAAATAAAATAAAATTAACTAAGGAAATATATGACAAAGAATTGTTTTTGTTTCCAAAGAATTTGAGACATTTCGAATTCTGTCTGAGGGCCATGTCACACGAGGCAATTTACAGGCAACCAGTTCCAGGCAATCTCCAAGAAGAAAAGGCATTCACATTTGAAATTTCACATATTTTTCTTGGGGTTCGTAAGACATTGTCTGAAAAATTACTCATGTGCTACACAAGTAGTCCTGCAGCATGCACTGCAGTTGGTTGCCTCCAAGTTGCCTGCAAAAGGTGCCCCGTGTGACAAGACCCTATAAGTTAGTGTCACATAAGTTAGTGTTGCAATAAATAATGGATACATTACCTAATTCTACTTATAGAATTTTTGATGATGGTTTGGTTATTTCAGTTACACCTTGTTCATTACAACCACTGACTACATGTTTTAAAACAATAGACTTCCAGACCTTCTGACGAGTAAAGGATCAGTGTAGGTTAATGTCAGGTCACACTATAGACTGTGCAAGTCTCGCGCGTATCGGAACGAGAAAACGTGTCAAACGAAGAAATTTCTTTTCTCTGAAATCAAATCTTTGTTTTAAAATATATTCAATGATAAAATTTGAACAACAAAAATACTCAATACATGTTTATAAAATCAGTTTTAGTTTTTATGATAAATACACAAATAATGTGTTAGTTATTATTGAAGCAAAATTAAAACTCTGGGACAAGCGTGCTTATTTCATCTTAACTTTTTTAGAAACAACTTACGTGGATTTGCAAAGGTCACACGGGCATAAAAATAACGCTTGACGCAGTTTATAGAGGACGCTGAAGCCTCAACAACCATAGACTGCTATGAAAAGGCTTCACGTTTTAATTACAGCAACTGGCGATTATCATCGCACATCCAAAACAAGCGTTTACATAAGTTTTGTGATCGGAGGTGAGCACAAAATTCAATTTTTTTTGCAGCAACCGGAAGCTGAGATCAAGTATAATTCTCGGATTTTCTTCGTTATGTTATTGAATTGATTTCACTTTCCTATTTTTTATCACTAAGTATTACATTCCCAACAACATATATATTTTTCATGGTCATAAACCACGCTAAACTAAAATAATTGACAAAACAAAATCTTGCCCACGTAAATCTCCATATGGTTGGGACCACAATGGTCCCGGAAGTTCAAATATGCGCGAGACTTGCACAGTCTATTGCGGTTTCAAAAAAAATCCTTCTGAAAAGTTTTTTTTAATTTGTTATCAAAAGTTCATCCACTTTGAAACTAACATGAGATTTATAGGGACCCTTGGCTCATGTTAAGATGGTGTCCAGAAGCAATGCCACTTAGCAGGATTTCCCTCTTGAGGGGATCCAGAGGGCCTTAATCATTATTGGAAGCCTTAAATTATCCAAATTGTCACCTCTAAATTGAGCATCTTAAGTGCGAGGAATAATTCAAAGTCCAAACACAAATTTAGAGATATGGGCCCCCACTGCATTCATATAAAGCAGTTTCAAGCACAAATATGCATGAAGCACATGAAACCCTGCTAAGCAAAAACAGTTCTATGACATGTTTGGTGTTTAGTGAATTGTAACCATTTAAATCTATCAAGCTATCTTTTCTGCTTAAAAGGCCAGGGGACTGGAGAGTCAGTTACCTTCCTCTGTAAATTTTTTTTTAAAGTCTTTAATAATTATTGTAACTTCTCTTGACCCTGCTAAGCAAAAACAGTGCTATGACATGTTTGGTGTTTAGTGAATTGTAACCATTTAAATCTATCAAGCTATCTTTTCTGCTTAAAAGGCAAGGGCACTGGAGAGTTACCTTCCTCTGTAAAAGAAATTTTAAAGTCTTTAACAATTATTGTAACTTCTCTTATCCTTCTGTTTGTAGAGATTTGAAGCATAAACACTTCCTAAAGTTGCCACACAACCTTCTGCCCAATTTTGTTGTGCCACTTTGCATCTCGTATGTGCTTCATTCGCCGATGTTGTCCCAGTTTTTCCCCCTTTATTGTCTCCATTTTCCCCCATCTTAATTATTTCTAGAATTCGAGGATACAAGTTGGCAGCCTTCCCAGATGGTCTTTATTCCTGCAAACACTTGTTTGTTCTCGCGTGTGTCTTACTTCTTTGAAGTGCAAATCCATCACTAGTTATACTTGGAGAAATGTGGAAGTCATACTGAAGGTGTAGATTTCAATTACTACTTGAGGTTATATGCACATGTTAGGCATTAGCTTTATTGGGAATACTTGTATTTGACCCCAAGCATTTACTGCCAAGTCATGTTTAAGCATAATGGATGGCCAGCTGTGTCATTTGGACATTAAAACTCGCAGTTGGTGTCTGCCAATCACATGTGAGTGGAAATTGATTAAGCCTCATGTGTCTGACTTAATTATTCACGCCGCTAACTACGCTGTGTGTACAGATTCAAGGGACGTAAAGTTTAGCACATGTTTCATCATGGATTGGAATTCATTTGTGTAACAATTCTTATGCACATATTGCTAGACTTGTAATGCTCAAAACTGAAATTTAGGTTGGGGGAAGAGGTATTCCGAGTTAGTTAGTGCATGCAGGTGAAACAGAGGTACAAGTTTCGGAGGGGAAGAAGTTTTAGGGTTGTTTTTCCCCTGAGCAGACACTAAAAATCACAAAGTATGTACACCAAGTATCCTATCCATGATGTGGAAAAACACTTTATGAGTACTGTATTAGACAACAACCATAAAACCGTCAGAAAGTGTAGCTAAGACATTTTTATTTAGAAGCCAGTTTGCCGGACTGACAATAATAGCCCCTTCCATGAAATAGAATACCATTCACGTTTGGGTACAGGCACTATTAGTGGGCAAACGCCATAGAGTTGTGCCCTAAAAAAAACCCATTGTAAAATGTATGATGGGCAGGGAATTATTTCGGTCAGCAATTTTGCATAGGAAAATATTTAGACTGAACTTGTTTTGTGCACACTGAATACTTATAGTAATACTGAGTAGCAAATGATGATTTTTTAGTAGCAACAACTGAAACATTTTGTGTAGCAATTTGCTCTGCTATTCAAGGGAAATCGTTCACTGATAGGGAAACATCAATCCTACAATACCATTGCACATGAAGTCCAATAAGTAAACACTGAGAACTGTTCAGTAATATTCTGTCATTGTACATGTGGATTGGTAATTTAAGCATTTCACTGTCAGATTAAAGTTTGAGCTATTGCCACAGCTTAGCATTCAAAATCCCTGCCTAACAGACAGTATTCATTGTGAGATAGGATTAACAACTTTCCCTCTGTGTTTAGACTCTACAGCACTGAGATCAAGTGACAGGTGAAGTTATTATTGTTGCCGAAAGGTCACAGTCAAGTACAGGGACCAAAGTAGAGCTGTAGTCGTTACTCATCATTTGCTAGGATAGTCAGTATCTCTGTTAGCCTTTTCTTTGTTTAGAATTTCATGGGGCGTGTCCAGGGGATGAAAGTGCACTGTGAAGCAGTCACTCAGCACAGGTAACAGCGGGGTGTTTAAAGAAATGCACAGTGTGGAGTCACCTGAACCAGGGCTCAATTTCACACTGCAATAAATCACTCTTATTTGCTTAGCAAAGTGTGATATCAAAATACAAATCACTATGGCAATACTGACAACTCATCTTAAGATTAATCTTGGCGCTTTGTGAAATCGGCCCCATGAATTATAACCTAAAACAAGTGAATTCTTAAGACACGGAAGAAAATTGTCAGAACCTTCCGCTTTTACATAAATTGTAAACCTATTTTTCATTCTTATAACTAGAAAGCTACAATAGTATTGTTCTTTTTACAAGAGTGATTAGCAACTAGAAGAACAAAGAGGAGGGTCAGGTCTGAACTATGCAAAGAGAGTAGAGATTAAGAATCTGGTGTAGATTAATCGACACTGCCTTAAAATTGTTTTCAAAAGGGACATATACTTCAGGTCAGCTGGGAATAGTCATCAAGCGTAGAGCTGCCCTCCTGTGCCCAGGGCAGTCCAGGTTGGATCAGGAAGTGTGTTTTTCATTAGCTCTCCATAAAAGTGATTTTTTATTGTTGATGTGGGTTTTTTTGTGGGGGAAGCTAAGTTTGTACAGGAGGAAGGAAATGGGACTTGGACATGGGAAACATCATTCATGTTGAATCAATAATAAAGACATTGCTACAGGTACGTGTGTACATGTATGTACATGTACGTTGCATGACATATGTTGGTCCATGTAAATGAGGCTGTAGCAGAAACAATAGCTCTGGCTATGTCTGTGGCCTGTGCACAAGTAGCCAATTGCCACTGCCAAAATATTGTGGCTTTTTCTTGTTAATACTGTAAGAAGAGCCATTTAAGTTTGATTTATTTAGAAGCAATGAATTATCATTCCAGGTTCAAATACCTTTCTCTCAATCTCAAAGAGTTATTTTACATTATTTTGAAAAAATTCACTTGAAAAGACGTTGACAAAATAGGGAGACCAACAACATAGGGCTAGATAGCCCAGTTGAACCGGAGGTGGTTCTTTCAAATCCCGCTCTAGTTAATTTTTTTCGTTGTTCAACCCCAAATTATTTTAAAACATTTACCGAGCCAGTTGCCCTTGTGGTTAAAAACTTGAAATTTGAAACTCAATATGCTGAAAAAACCTCAACAACATAAGGGAAAGCCGTGATGTTTTCTTGGTGATCATCTAGAGTTCTCGTGTTAGAAGCTAGTCGCAAAACTATGCCGGCACCCGACCTTTAAATCCCACAGTCATCTGGGCTGCCAGGCTAGGTAGCTCACCGGCTCATCTGGTCGGTTCCCATTTGTTCCCCCTCTCTCTTTCTAGGGTTAGCCGCTGGCCCAGCATGCCTTGATGCTTTTAATCAGGCTTCCTGTTAGAAACTTGCCGCATGTTGTGAGTCATCATAGAGGTTAGGATCAGCTGATCTCAAGGATTTAGGTTGAAGCAATGTCTTTTGTGAAGGAGTTGATTTTGTGGGCTAAGTGTCACCTTTTGGATAGTTTCTCATGATAGTTTTTATAGTTAAAGATTGGTTTTTGACCCACTTACAAATTCTGATATCTCACAGGGTTAGCAATCAATATTGAAGAATTTAAATCCCAAATGCTTGGAAGGAGAACTATATAAAAGGTATAAAATATTGTTTTCTTTTGTTACATGTAAACATCCGAGGTCAACCAGATATTTTGGAGAAGGGTAAATATTCTTGACCTTGGACCCTTGATTCATGTTGAGACTATTGGAGTGCATTTAGTTTGATTTCCGAGATAATTTGCCGCTCAAAATGTATAAACCATAAACTTCTACACACTGTAGATTTTGCAGGTGAAATCAGAAAGTTTTCATAGCATGAGTGGAATCTTTTACTCACAGTTTTTTGTTATCGGCTATTGCATGGTAAATACTTCTGTTACATTGAACACAGATGATAATAATAAAAAGTATTTATATTGCCCTTCTGCACTGACTGATGTCACACACGGCTACTGTATACCCATGGTCTGCCATTTTTGGAGTAAAAATGCATTTAAAGATATGGGGCGAGTCTAACTGCACACACGTCGTCAACAAGTATCAGCTGAACAGTAATACACAGTGAATCAGACTCCCAAAGTGGTGCAAGCAAGATTTATCGTGTTATGACCTTGGGTGAATTTGGTCAATAACGCCTTTCAAAAAGCCTCAAAGCCCTTCACAAAATGCTAAATAAATATTAAATATAAGAACAATAGCAGTAAAATCAAAGCAGTACAAGCAGCAGATAGAAAGGACACACTTGAATACGTATCAGAAAATGTTATTTCTTCAGATATAAAGAAATCCTGCTCTTTGATCTTCTCTAGTGCTGAGGATACTGTTCCCAAAAGCTCCCTGAAATCTATAACTCCAGTGGTTACCAAAAGGTGGAAATGCCATCATTTCAGTGTAGCCTTAAAGTTTGGATCCTAGTTTTAGATTTTTTTGTCAGCAACGGCTGTAAATCAACTTAAATACACTTTCTTCCTTTTTTCCAAACAGAAGTTACGATGAAATGAGCTGAAACTACACATGGTTTGTGTCTTTGCATCCTTACTCTGATAGGATATAAAGACACTTATGAACACACTTTATTTTACCCGGTATATACATCATAATTTCAAGACCCACGCTAAGGAACATGAGGGAGTAAATGTAATTTAAGTTTCCTGTTTTTGTTTTTATGGAGCAACTTCATCCCCAAAAGGTAAATAACAGATAACGGACTTGGGGAGCTGTTTCCTTGAGCAGACAGATACTTTCAGGAAACTTCTGTCCCATTACAGAAGGCCTTAAAGGGGAGTTTGTAAATCCCTGTAACTTATGCAGGAGGATTTACAGATATGTTTTAAGTTGTTATGCTCAGACTCCAAATGGAGCCCTTTAGTTTAGTTGGCTTTGAACAAGTGAAGGTTTTCTGCGTACATGTACAACTTACACTTAACAAAGAACCCTGATTGGTTAAAAGTTTAGGGGGGCCTAATCTCCTTAAAGTGTGCACCGTGCGCCGTTTCTTGGCAATGCAAGGTCACGAAATGCCATGCTGCGCACAGCCGCAAGTCGCAATGTAATACAAAATGGACGGTGAGTTATGTAGAACTGTTCGCTGAGCATAAGACACTTCATCATTTAGGATGATAAACAAAATTATCAGATAATCCAATTAACAATGTGGAATCTTAATTTCATACTTGGTCTCAAGTTCAAACTGCAGTACCTTAAAAAAAGTTTACTGGTACTTTTCATCCTTAGAGGTAGTTCCACTTGAAATGCTGTCTTCAAGAAAATTATGGGGGGGTATTTTCCGTAGGAAAAAGATGCTTTTTATTTTTAACATACATGACTATGTATCGATAGCTTTTAAATTGTTGAAATGGAGCTCTGAGAGCTACCTGCAGAAGATTTTTTGTTTTTTAATGTATTATTTTTCCCCTCAAACTTTACAGAAAGGAAACTTCGGAATTACTTGGTGGCATTGTAGGATGTTTTAAACCAATTTTTGGCACCCTCCCTCAATGTGCGGCACTCACTTTGGGATTTTCAAAGCTGATACTCTGCCAACTTAAACTTTTGGTTTTCCATCTTGAGTTTATAGAATATCAGAGCTGATGTCATCCATGCTACTTTTAGCTGTACACCCCCTTGCTTCACACAGCTGCCCCAGAGCTTTCCGTTTTTGGGTTGGCTACTAAATCACCTGAAAGGTATGGTGTGTGTGTTTGAACTGCATGCTCACTTCTTGTGAAGGGTAGATGGAGATGCACAGTGTATATATTTTTTTCTAAGATGATGCAGCATTTAGTTGATAACATCAGGGATTCGTTATAAACACAATGAACATGTATATCTTCAGAGTTGAATGACAGACATGGAGCTCGATATCTCATGGTTGTAATCAATATTGTACCCTCCCCTCTACATACGGGCAGATTAGATACTTCGTACAATGCGGCTTGCAAAACAGGTACTCTTATATCTTCGAGCAACTTTGTGTTTCCACCTTGAATGTCAAGTATTACAGAGCTGATGTTATCCTACTAAAGGAACTGTGAGCTGTTTGACTGACAGAAAGCTGGTTTGGCCAGGGTCTGGGTGTCACACCCACTACCTGGATTGTATCCTGGATGGTAATAACAGGCGCTGAGTGAGTGTTCAAAGACGCAGTGTTGGTGGCTCTAATCCTGGTATGATAGACTGGGGGTCAAGAGCTCTGGTTAGCGGGTTGGTTTGATTTGGATGCAATGGTTGTGAAGTTTGCCCTTAACTTAGACTGGGGGTCAAAATGGCTCAGGTTGTTGGGTTGGTTTGGATGCAATGGTTGTGAAGTTTGCCCTTAACTTTGGGTGTTAAAAAGGCTCAGGTTGTTGGGTTGGTTTGGTTTGGGTGCAATGTTTGTGAAGTTTGCCCTTAACTTTGGGGGTTAAAAAGGCTCAGGTTGTTGGGTTGGTTTGGTTTGGGTGCAATGTTTGTGAAGTTTGCCCTTAACTTAGACTGGGGGTTAAAATGGCTAAGGTTGTTGGGTTGGTTTGGTTTGGATGCAATGTTTGTGAAGTTTGCCCTTAACTATAGACTGGGGGTAAAAATGGCTCAGGTTGTTGGGTTGGTTTGGATGCAGTGGTTGTGAAGTTTGCCCTGAACTTGGACTTGGGGTTAAAAAGGCTCAGGTTGTTGAGTTGGTTTGGTTTGGATGCAGTTGTGAAGTTTGCCCTGAACTTAGACTGGTGGTTAAATTAAAATGGCTCAGGTTGTTGGGTTGGTTTGGTTTGGATGCAATGGTTGTGAAGTTTGCCCTTAACTTAGACTGGGGGTTAAAATGGCTCAGGTTGTTAGGCTGGTTTGGTTTGGATGCAATGGTTGTGAAGTTTGCCTTGAGCTTAGACTGGTCGTTAAATTAAAATGGCTCAGGTTGTTGGGTTGGTTTGGTTTGGATGCAATGGTTGTGAAGTTTGCCCTTAACTTTGGGGGTTAAAATGGCTCAGGTTGTTGGGTTGGTTTGGTTTGGATGCAGTGGTTGTAAAGTTTACCGTTAACTTAGACTGGGGGTCAAAATGGCTCAGGTTGTTAGGCTGGTTTGGTTTGGATGCAATGGTTGTGAAATTTGCCCTGAACTTAGACTTGGGGTCAAAATGGTTCAGGTTGTTGGGTTGGTTTGGTTTTAATGCAGTGGTTGTAAAGATTGCCCTTAACTTTGGGGGTTAAAATGGCTGAGATTGTTGGGTAAGGTTAGGTTTGGTTTGGGTGCAGTGGTTGTGAAGTCTGCCCTGAACTTGGACTTGGGATTAAAAAGGCTCAGGTTGTTGGGTTGGTTTAGTTTGGATGCAATGTTTGTGAAGTTTGCCCTTAACTTAGACTGGGGGTCAAAATGGCTCAGTTATGTTTGGTTGGTTTGGATGCAATGTTTGTGAAGTTTGCTCTGAACTTTTTCAGACTCTAACCAGCCGGACCAGTATGTTTCCCACTTCACTTGTCTGTTAGAGTTCTCACTGGTCTATAATATAAAGGTTTCCTTTAAATATTGTCAGTTGTAATAATGTACTTAAATATCAAGTCATAATGACCACTCTGTGCTGTCAGCTGTATATATTGGATTACATGAACTAGCCAGTCCCGCTTTGGTCAATTGGTGTTTTAACTGGAATTTGAGTGATGGCAGACCACTATTAAAGGAGAACATTTCAAAAAAGTAGAACCCTGTTATTTTTTTGCAGTTGACATTTATCAAGGACTTGGCACATCAACTTCCTGCCTTCAGACTTATTTGTGTCAATTAAAGTTGATGTGCTCTTAAACACGACTTATCAAGTGGTATTTTGTTGGACACCTGTGCAAGCTTGTAGCATGTGAACTACATGTGGTACATACATGTTTTTAATACAAAGTATATCAATTGCCACACAAACTAATGTATTATAAACCTGTAAAAATCGTTTTGCCTGCATGAGAACCTCTCAACAACAAAAGTTTCAGTCACTTTTATTGTAAAATTCTGGGAATCAAAGCTGCTGTACTTTGTCAAATTAGATTGAAATTGTGTAATGATGCAGTCCTAGTGTGTAGAGAGCCACATACCAACAGGATACTGTGGTGGTAACATTAGATTACAATGTACTGTGACATCAATCATCACAAGAACTTACTGTCATTTTGTTTTGATGAAACTGAGAGGACCGGTAACCACGCCCGGATGTACGTGAACTTTCAGGGAACATTCTCAAATGAATAACAAACGATTCATCACAATGTGCATGCATTGCTTTAAAAATAAACTTACAAAATATGCTAGCTACAAATCCACAGTACATAAATGTTTGGAAAAGGTTAACAATTAAGTTTGTTCATAATTTGAAAAATAAAATAAGACTTTAAAGCTGAGCTGCAATGTGTTTGGGTTTTTTCGATTTTGTAGTAATAATCATTTCTTGCATAAAGAATACATCTTGAACATGAATTCACTATCGCTATTGCCTTACCAGCTTTACACCACCTTAAGAGACTTTGATGCAAAAAGAAATGATAAAAACAAAATATGCTGTTTTGAGCTTGGCTTACTCTCTTTTAAATTATTATGACCGAAACCACAGGGAAATGTTCAGGGACATCTGGGTATCGGAACCCCTCCCTTACCCACAGTCATTCCATCTGACAAGAGTACAGCTGTATCCCCCAATTTCCCACCAATACACCGGTAGTCATCTTCGAGAGTCACTCTACATCTTTGTGTAATTATAGAGAATTTCAACCCCTCTCCCCAAACCCCCGAAGAAAAAATAATAATTCTGTGGACCAGCTGTTAATATCTGTATGTCTATTCTTGTCAGAGAAGCAGCACTAACAACATAAGGAGTCCTAATCCAATGTAGATACCGGTTATTCAATCTCTCGTCGCCTGGGTTCAGCCCCTGCCTCTTGGAGGAAATCGTCTGATGCCCAGGAACGGGGGAAGATTTGTGAAGACCGTACCTATAGGAATCCAGTGAGTTGCTCCCCCGAAACTTGTTAAGGGGAATGTGCAGTGGGTGACTTGAAGTGTACGGCTCGTTTGGATAGGTGGTGTTATTATTGTTGCTGAGTTGGTTGTGAATAACATCGGCAGGGAGAAACTTGTTGTTGAGGAGAAAATGTACTCAGTGGGTGTGTGTGTCATTGTCAACATTCGGTTGGGGGGGAGGACTTGAACTTGTCACATTCGGAATAAGAATCCGGAAAGCCAACACAATGGAACCAACCCCGTGGTACACAGACCTATTAGCCATAAATCCTGTTTATTGACTTGTTTAACCAGTTTTACTCTTATGAGTCACTGTATACCAACATGTATTGGTATTGTTTGGTGAACAGTGTATCTCAAATGTTCACAATGTTTCGTTTGCAGTTTCAAGACTGGAAGTTGTCCAGGTTTTGACGGTCTGTCGTTAATGGTCATCTTCGGGACTAACATTATCTTTCTTTTATGCTTGTCATCACATCCTTTCAGATTGGCTTCAAATTCTGGCGCCACCACTGGTTCAGAGTGCATAGTAGAGGTAGATTTATTTTTGCAGCTTATGCCACAAAATCTCCTCTTCAAATGTCCAATTATGAGCTGGTGTTCAGTCATTATATAGAAGTTTTGCTAAATTTAGTGAGCGCTACAAACTAAACGATGCAAATTTGCAGCCATTTTTACGGACAGCCATGACAACCGGTGTCCGGGAACATGTGCTTAAATACATGATTTATGTAAGCTTATTAGTGTCTCCCTAGAGGATATGACATGGATCAGGTCAAACCCACAGGCAGCTCACCAAGACAGGATATGTGAGAGGATATCTTGTTAAAAATTTGTGTCCTTGAAATTTGTTTGAACTTGCTTGGGATTAGGGTGGGTGGGAAAGATCAAACTTTAAAGACATGGCATGATGTCGTGTAGGTGATTAAGACTATATCAATTGATGGATTTTACTGGCCTGGACGTTCATGTTTAAGAGTGCAAGGGCAAGGCCATTTTCCTTTTGGCAAAGGGATTTCCCTTGGGAAAATCTATGGGAAACCTTTGAAGGGGGGCCAAGACTAGGGCCACAGAGGCCATGGCCTCTGTGGCCTCCATGTAATTCCAGGCCTGATTTTGATACGAAAGCTTGATTTGACTCCGATACCAAAATATGTCCTGATAACTAAATCCATCTGACGTGCAAGCCTGTCATCATTATGAATGGAATTGGATGAGATGTAATGCATAATGCTTACTGTGTACAAATCTAGTTCTTAGTAATTATGATACACATTATACACATATATAAGCATGTGTATTGTGTAACTGTAAGACACTTAACCATAAATACTTTGCCCTTTGCATGGGATGTAAAGCCGTAGGCCCCATGTGTTGTGCAATGCACGTAAAACAAATATTGTAACCAAGTCTGAAATGATCATCAGTTCTGTAAAGTTGGCACTCTTGCAATATTTTATCCCCCCCCCCCTCCCCATTAAACACTTGTTTGGCAGAGATAAGTTTGCACCTGGTCCAAGAATGATCTCTTTAACTTCAAGAGACAGCTAACCTTAATTTATACTGTCTACTTCAACTATAACCTTTTTAAAGTAATGTGTACTTTTTATGGGGTAGGGGGAATGACGCTGTCGTGTTTTTCCCTGAAGTTCTGTAATAATCTACAACACATTTGTAGATTTAATTCAGAGGTACATTTTATCATGATTTGTTTTGAGCTTCATACTTTTATAACAAATATGGCTTTGGCTTTTTTTCCCCCATCAATTTCAGAATTGTTGTGTCCGTTTTGACAATGGACCTATGCCTTGTGTCGTCATGCCACAATATTTGAGGTAAAACGATGATGAAACAAAACACACAGCTATATGTATAATAATTTAATGTAATAATACAATAATAATAATAAACCAGGATTTCTATAGTGCCGAAAATCATGAAAAAAAACCAAGCTCTAAGGCGCTTTACAAAAAATTAATAAGGATTTATAGGAAAGAATTTCAATAAAAAAAGTACCGCATAGAATTAAAAAACAAACAAACTACATGTACACCTATACGCACGGCGCACAGGATGGGCTGATGAACAACCTCCTTTTAACCCCTACGTGAGGGCGCCCTACTGCAGTAACGTCCAGAGCTGTATATTGAGGGAGTTGCAACACTTGCAATTTTGTGTAAAAATAAAACCGCATTGGTGAATACAGGGTGCCAGACTAGTCTGCCCATTGGGTTGTGCTGCTTTTGGACCGAAAATGGCGTCCAGCAACCACGTGACCAAAGAAAACTGGTCCCTCTATGTCGCAACCCTCTCAATACACAGCTCTGGTGACGTCTTGTGCATATAAGGTCCATTGAAAACTTAGAAGTAACTTTACACCTCACTGACACCAAAGTATTTTCAGAAGTAGAAACGGGTGAAAATGTAAGTTTCTGAAACAACAAAATCAGAAAGGACAGACTAATGTGAGGGTATAATGCGAAGCCACTGGCTTATCAAAAATACACGCAGACAATTATTTACTTCTCAACAGTGACAAACAAACAGAACAGAATTTTCAACTTGGGGGACCTTATATTATATCAGATCAAATATCAAGGTAGTAGTTATAATAGTAATACTCGTTATTAGAATAAATATAGTGATGATTTTCATGAGAACAGTTTGTCCTCAGCAAGCCCATTACAATAATACTGCACGTGTACTCTGTAGAAAAGAAGTGAAAGGTCAAAGGTTGTGAAATGGACGTCCTCTCAATGATTTTTAAAACGGGCTCTGTATGCAATGTAAACAAGTCTTGATAATTTCCGCAATCTCCCTGGTGATTCAAACTTTAGGATTAAGGTTGATTGAGAATCAAGGTCAGGGCAATGAAATGAAGAAAAACAAGTGATAGTGGTGGGGTAAGTCACATTAGTCATCTATTCTTTAAAAAACTAATCTTACATTTTGTTGAAATGGGAAAGATGTTCTCCTATCAAGTTTTTCTTGTGTCATGTTTTTTCACTGAATCATTTACAAACACCAATAATGTAGCGTCCCTTTAAAGCGTGTGTCACTACTTGCAAGGGGAACAAACTCCTTGGATTCGCTAAAACCCCCCTGGAATGAAAGGGGGTTCCCAGGCTTGCAGACTTTATTGTCTAGGTCCCTAGGGACTGCACCCTATAAGCGACTCCTGGAACAGTTTTGCCCTAGAATGGTGGGATTATTATTATTATTATTATTACATAATGGTAATTTCTGGTAATGAAACCAAGGGTGCCTCGTAATTGAACTTAATTACTGTAGCTCGCAACAAGGGTGCTTGTTATATGAACTAGAAACACAGGGGTAACCCCTACTCTTCCACGATAAGTTTTCTGGGTTCTTTTACATGCACTACCAATGCTAGTACACAGGACCTACAGCTTAATGTCCCATCAGAAGGACAAAGCAATTATGGTAAAGTATCTTGCTCAAGTGCCACGACCGGGACTCGAACCCACACTCTGCTGATCAGACACCAGAGCTTGAGTCCAGTGCTCTTCTAAGTGCTCGGCCACGATCACCTCCAATTCTGTCTCAACACCTAGCCCATTGTCACTGCCTACTTTTGCAGAAGTGTGGGTATTTTGGGCCTTGAATGGGATCCCCACTGCCTCAGCATTCCACCCTGTCTAAACACAGGTAGCCCTGCCACTGCCTGTGGTTGCCTGCCATTTCAGAACTTGAAGTGAATCATGTGCAAAGCTGGTTTGGTTTGAGATAATGTTAACAACGATTCTCCCAACCTTCTCAAACCATAATACGCATTTATTAGGTGCTGTTAACAAAGTATCAAAGTGCCTAACACTATCTTTTTCATCTGGCATTAGGCATTGCTGAACCCAGCTCAACTCCTTGGGAGTATGCAGCACCGGCAACTATTAAATCAGCACAAGGAAGGCTTAACGGTCACATGAAGAGGTTGTACACTTGGAAGGACTTATTTCCTCCTGGGTGATGAGGAGCAACTATTGTTTAAAAGTGTCTTGCTTGAGGCCACAAGTGTTCTGATCTGGATTCAAACCCACAATCGGATGACTCAGACACCAGAACTGTAGTCCAATGCAATAGGCCACTGCACGTTATAATCCCAGTACCTTGTGCCTGCATATTTGCAGAATCGTTGAGAATTTATGAGGTACAAATGACCTTACTAGCAAGTTTCCCCAAAACAAAACAAAAAAGCACACAGCAACCGCCCCTCATAGCTCTTTCAGTGCCCGTTTTTTTTGCAGTTTTCACCTAAAATGCTCAGCTTTTTGAGGTTTTTCAAAATTCTGTATAAAAAAATATATATAAAAAGTCTTTCTCACCAAACAAAATGTATCTTGCTGATTTGTGTTGCCTTTGTATATCCCAAAGTCGATAGTATTTCTGGAGTGATAATGCGCTCTCGAGATAACATGTATATTATGGGTCGTACATGTACGATTGATGACACTTTTTAAGTACATAAAAAAGATCCTACATGTACGATAATGGCGCTTTCGGAATACATAAAATAGATCGTACATGTACGACCTTGGCACTGAAAGAGATACTTGGTACTTCTAGAAGTTTACACAGAGTACAAGATTACCTGGGAACCCAGTCGGTATCCCCTATCAATACCAAGCCCCCTACTGCCTGCTTTTGCAGAAGTGTTTACGGTGTGCGAGGTACTTGCCCTATGTTTTACAGCACGCATACAGTGTATGTAATGCACCTCTGCACAAAGTGATCATATCTCACCACTTTAAGAAATTTGCAACTTATACCTCTATGAGGTGACCCATCTGACTTTACTCAACAACCCATGATTTCAGGCTAATTGTCTGCAAAATTACTGCATATCAGGAAAGTAAGCTTGCTATATTTAGTACTGTCAGGTTACCCGAGAATTTCTACCCACCCAGAGTTGTCAGCAAGTGCCCTTTAATCATATGGAAGTTATTTACTCACAAACAGGTCCCACATTTCAATACCCTCAGACCAATCATCACCAACCCTCCCCCCTTCACAAGACCTTCCCCCTCCTTCTCAAGGTCCCCAATCCCTTATCCCTTGCCCCCATCAATTTGACTTGATTCAAACAGGAAACTTGCCACTCGCTAGCTGTATTTAGCATAATAAATGCCCCAGTCTAAAAAAAAAGAAAAAAGTTCAGTGTGCAGTGATACTAGGGGGGTGTGTATAAATAGGCTTGAAAGTGAAGTCCTGACTCGTGAGGTGTTCATCGGTTAAGTTTGGAGGCTGGCGGATTCTATATATGTGGGGGAGTTTACTTACATGTGACAGCATGCTTAGCTGGATTTCATACATATGCCCACGAAGGGTAACGTACTTCTATGAAAGTAAGTTTCTATGCAAGGGTAATCACCCAGTAGATAGTTCCAAATTGACGTCACTTGTGAAGTTGAAAATCTGTACGCCAATGATCAATAATTTGTTTAATTTTATGCAAACAGCTACGTGTTTTGCGTGAGTATCGTGTGTGAAACGCGGTAGTTTGATCAAATTCCTTTGCATGATTGGTTGATGAACTTTGCAGCGTAGAAACTAAAACGCCAGCTGACGCAGCTCAAAGCCAAAACTGAAGCTTCTCGTAAAGATGGGTTTTTTGGGGAACTATCTGCATTGTTAAGCTAGTTGTCATCTTAAACCATACTATAGATCCTAAACATGCACCCTTGGAAAGCATTCAGGGTTCTCCCCAGTTTTTTTCAAAACTGTGGGGCATTCTGGACCCAAATTTGTGGATATTTGGCCGAAGCTTGCTGAATTGAAACAAGGTCTTCGGAATGTTTACTGTGAAATTATTTTTTTAAAATAAATAATAATTTTTTTGTTTTGCATATCGGCACGAGCAGCACGCAAATTGCGCGTATCGGCCTGTTACGCTAGCTCGTCATAAGGAGAACCCTGGCATTCCACCCAATATGTTGTCATTGTGGAGGAAAAGGGGTGTCAAGTGTCAAACAGACCCATGGAAAGTTTGTCAGCCTTTTTTTTCTGTTTTCTGAAAAAGTTTGTTTTTGTTTGATACATTTTGGTACATAAGTTTGAAGCAGGTAGAGATCTCGGCTGGATTGTCTATAAATTTATACATTTTTTTGTTTGTGTGAACTGCAAGGTAAGTGTTTGCTTTTGTTGGAACAAAGTGATAGTGCAACTCTCAAGTTGTGTTTCGATAGTGCTCATGCAGAGTTGCAAGTTTAACTGTACCTTGTGTGAAATATGTTTAATGCCATAATTTGTTTAAATGTGTAAACTACTGTTATGTTTATAGAAATTGCAAAAATCTATAAATACTGACTGCAGTCAAGGCGTACACAAATTCAAAGCTGACTTCCCAGACTTTATTTTGGTCACAAGTTGACTTTTTATTTAGGTGAGTTTAAGGTCACGCAGTATGTTGTAAACCAATACAAATGCATTATAAATCTGGCCAATTAAATCGGCCCTGCCACAGCACAGTCCGAAAATTTGGCCCTTCATTGGCCATGGAAACTCCTAAGATGCTAAAGTCAAAAAAGTATGCACAAAAAAAAACAGTTTTTGAATTGTTACAAATTATATTAAGCATGTACAGGAAGGGTAAATGGGTAGTATATTGCAAGGAAAAGGCTGTGACAGTTGAACATCTTGACAACTATATCCTGTTCCCTACTTTTGAGAGATAAGCGAGAGATATTTTCACAGAGGGGTGAATAACCACCTGGTCATTCGTGCAACTCCTACCATAAGCTCAGATCTTTACCTAGAATTTGATTTCATTTGTAAATAGCAAGAAAACATGGCACCAAACAATTAGAGTAACACAAGAAATCAGACAAATTGAACTATTTTACCTAAGGATAATCCAAGAAAGCTAGTGTTAACTTCAGCTTAATTCCATTAGGGTCTTATTTCAATCTTGTAAATTGCTAGATGTTTTATTTACCTCCCGTTTAACATTAACGAAGCATGTGAGAGTTTTCTTTACATTCTTTCAGTAATAGTACAGTATTAACTGTACAAGTATTCAAATATTCAAATGGCATTTGTTGGTATTTATTATGAGCTATGGCTTTTAAAAGCCATATATTTTTGTTAAATACAATGACAAACCATCTTCTAAAGACTGAAAATGTTAATTTTGCAATTGGCCACCTTTATTTTGCAATAAGTATATTTTCTGATTCACCTAATCATCCACCCCTTCACATCCTGCCAGTTTTGTACGAAATGACAAATTACTTCCCATACATGGCAGATGTTATGCACTCAGTATGGTATGCATCAGTATTAGTATGATTATACACAAAAGTATAGTCATTAATAGGGTCATTTATTGTTTTCATAATTTTTGGGTTGAACAAAGAAAAATTTACTACAGCGGGACTTGAACCTGCAACCTCCGGATTAATGTGCTGATTCTCTAACTGAGCTATCTAGCCATTATGTTGGTGGTCTCCCTATAGTGTCAATATCTTTGTTCAGGGGTGCCAGTCAGAAGTCATACAACCACATACTGTCGTATAGCCAGGGATCACACCCCAGTTTACGATACAACCTGGGAAGCGGCAGCAGAGGGATCACCTTAAGGGGATGCAACTTTTTACATCAAATATGAAGTAATTAGGTGTTCGGGCAATAGCCGAACACCTATTGTTTTTGTTCGTTTTTTTTAGTTTTTATTATTTTTCGGAATCTCGTTTGTCTGCAAGCAAACGCATAGTTGCAAAATTATATTAACTTGAAACTTTACATGTAGGTAGACCATAACTTTGTAGATGATTCTAAAAGTTGTTACGTCATGGTGACGTCATCAGTTTTTGAAAAACAATAAATCAAAGTTTATTATTTCAAAAAATCATAACTCAAGAATTATAGAAGCTATTTCAACAATCTATAAATCATCGGATAGGTCTGGCAAAATGAAGCAAACGCCACACAGAGTGTGACCCCATTGGACCTCAGCTTCCTGTTTAAACCAGAAGTTGAAAAGTTCACAATTCATAATTTAAGAAACATTAATACATTTAACAAACACCTTACTCACAATTTTAACATCAGGTTGTATGTCCTTAAGTCCTCTCAAACTTTTCCACAGACATCATACCTATTTGACCTTAACTTCCGGTTGAGATCCGGTATCGAATGACTCTTAAATTAAATTGCGTGTGAAAAGAATTGCACTGAAAACACATACAACACGCTATAGTGTTGAGATCGTTCCGGGTGTTATCACATGTTGCATACATGCGAGTAGCGTGATCTAATTAGTTATGCACACATATAGAACAGTCTGTCATGCGCAGTTGTTAACACATTTAATGTGTGCAAGTAATAGGCCCAGGTTTTCACCCCATATGTTTAGAGTAAAACCCGAAGAATAGGTCATTGGAGCAAAGTGGAATGTTGACGGTTGGCTCTACAACTTGCTCTGTGAGCTTTGTAGAAGATTGACATCATCAAAAATTAATATCGCCGTCGATCGCGTGAAATACAAGATGCAGAAATACAAGATTGATAAATGCAGAAAACATGTGGAATCGAGCTGAAACCTTGCATGTATTCAAGTTGGGATGTGTTACATCTAGAATTTAATGTCGCATTACGATGACGTCATCAAGCTTTACGTGAGTCGGCTTAAAGGTGCACTTTTCAGAGATGTATGTTTACGGCAAAAATGCGCGATTAAAGCTATAACCTTGCATGTGTTCAAGCTGGGATTTGTAACATCCAAAATTTAAGATCCTGTTCAAATGACGTCATCAATTGTCATATAATTATGAAGTCACCTTAAAGGTGCAGTTAAACTTGATCTATTTAAAGTTTATTATTTCGAAAAATCATATCTTGAGAAATATATCTATTATGATTTTAAGCTTTGCATTTTTTGTGAATGTTTTTACGTGTTTAAGTTCTGTATAATTGATAATGACATGATTTGACCTGGCTTCCTGTCCAACCGGAAGTAAAATAAATATATATTAAGAGGCTCTTTTTTGAATTGTCAGTAAAAGTCTTGTATACAGTACAGTTTATGAATATTTACATGAACATTGAAACAGAATGTTCAATAAATACACGTTCTAGAGCTCAATGCAGTCTTAGGTAGGAACGTTATTATTTATTTCCCGTGTAAACTAAATGTATACACGTAATTGATTTACACTTTGAAATTTCAAAAGCTATCAGCAATTTTTTCATCCACTCAATAAAATATTTCACACATTGACACAACACTGACCCCAATGAAATCCGAACACCTAGTGTTTGTTCCAACAAACACTAAATCTCTAGTGGATTTTTGAGTTTGTTCCATCTCAAAAATACACACGCATCGTTGTCCGCAGACTTTGACATTCTTCCCAATCTCGTACGGTTATGAAACTTGGCAACAGTGTTACACCTGACAAATAGACGAAACAGAAATTTAGACAACAAAATGACGTCATCCAATGATTTATTGTGTAATTAAATGTAATTAATTTTAATCAAATTTTGAGTTTTTGGTTAAACAACCAGAACTAATAAACTAAAAACGCTAAATTCGTTGTTATTTTTTGAAAACAAAAATGGTATTTAAACCACTGCAAGCATTCATGCGACAATTCATGCATGTTTACTTTCGAGACACATTGTCAATGTAACTGTGAAGCTATCAAATGAAAAATGTAGTGGTTAAATGTACACAATAGTGTCTAGACTTCGAAGTTTATTTTAGTACATACATTGTGTCAGACAATAAACCATTGCAAGCAGCAATGCGATAAGTCATGAATGTTTTATTTTCGAGACACATTTGTCAAGGTAACTGTGAAGCTATCAAATCGTCACCCACCGATTCCACGAACTGACACACACGTAGACAGTAAAAAGTAACAATTGTAGAAAACGGCATTTAATGTTGAAGGCTTTTAAAAAATCCCGCTTTTCTTTCAAACGTCACTAGTTTTCTTACAGTGGAGACTTGTTACTTTGAACTTTATTACATGGTGCTTATGACTGCTTTTCGTCCTAAATAAATAAATAAGCAATAAAGTTAAACGTTTTGTGTTAGTACGTGAAATCAGAAATTGATTCAAAAATGTTTTCGAGCTTGAAACATTAGTACCGTAGCTCAGAGTATTCCAGGATAGGGAACAACTTCTGAATCAAGCATATTCTGTACATTTCAAAATTAAACTTATCTTTTTTGATAATCTTGAAAAAATAATAGACGATTGATAGAGCGTGCTCTTACAGGTGGTGACTTCATAATTCCTTACATCATAACATCAGAGAACACATAAAGTAGCATACTGTGCCGCACAGTCTTATGGAGATGTTTCTTTACCACACAGGCCATAGGACAGGAATTGTGGCGAGCAAAATCTATTGACACTGGTGACATCATGATGACGTCGCACAATGTTTTAGCCTAACAAACACATCTACAGTATCCCACAAGTACACAATCGAAAACAGTTAATCGGACTTATACTTTTCGAGATATGGTGGTCTCAATATTTGCTAATTATATTCATCATACAATAAACTATTGCAAGCAGTTCTTCAACAAGGCATGAGGCATGGATTTTTACTTTCAGGACACATTTTGTCAATATACTGTGAAACTATCAAATGCACAAATGTATGTACTGGTTAAATGTACAAATAGTGCCTAGACTCCAAAATTGTATGTAGCGTTTAAATTGTATCAGTCAATAAACCATTGCAAGCAGTCATGCGACAATTAATGACCTATAACTTTTAAAATATCAAATGTGCAAATGAATGCAATGGATAATAATAATGGATAATAATAATAATAATAATAATAATAAGACTTGCATAAAGACTTGTAATGCGCACATATCCACCCTGCTGGGTGTTCAAAGCGCATGTACACAATAGTGTCTAGACTCCAAAGTTTTATGTATTGCAAACATTGTATGAGACAATTAACCATTGCAAGCAGTCATGCGACAAGTCACGAATGCTTACTTTCGAGACACATTTTGTCAATGTAGCTGTAACAATCAAAACGTCACCGAGGCCACACACGTAGATCCCAGTGAAAAGTAACAATCGGAGAAAACGGCGTTCAATGTTGAACGCTTTTTTAAATCCCGTTTACTTTCAAAACGTCTGAGTAATTTTACTGGTTTTCTTACAGCGGAGACTTGATGCTTTGATTTTCATTTTAATGGCGCTTTTGACTGCTTTTCGTCCTAAATTTGTTCAAGGTTCACGCAACCTAATATGGCATTACATTGCATTGTTACATGTAGTCTCTAAAACAGCCGTCCGTGCAAACCTCGCTAAATAATCAAATGTCAGACTTTCGACAAATTCATAACTCAAGAACTACAAAATGAATTTGTACAATATATACATCATCGGACAGGTCTTTCAAAACCCAACAAACGCTACACAAGGTGTGACCCCATTTGAAATGGAATTCCGGTTCAAAATTCAACAATCTTTTCATCGACTCAATAAAATAGTTCACACATTGACACAACACTGACCCCAATGAAATCCGAACACCTAGTGTTTGTTCCAACAAACACTAAATCTCTAGTAACTTGTTTCTTTTTTTATGTCATATTTTTAACAACAGGATTTCAAACAGTTCAAAGCACCACTTTTTGTTTAGTTTATGTACTGTACATGCATAATTTGGTCAACAAATGTTTTTGATCAACATGTACATTATAAGCGTACTATACTATTTGAAGTTGTTTTTTGTATTGTGCCTTGAGTAGAACTGATGTGAGCATTATAAATCCACATTTTTAAAATTTATATTATAATTATAATTTGGGCTCACATCTGCTCACATCTGTAACACGTATGTAAGGCTGAAGTTATGCTTCTGTATATTGTACCATATAACGATTTCCACTATAACACGTCTGTTAAAGGTATCGTACACGTTTGGTAATGACTCAAAACAAATATTAGCATAAAAACTTACTTGGTAACAAGCAACGGAGAGCTGTTGATAGTATAAAACATTTGTAGGAAACGACTCCCTCTGAAGTAACGTAGTTTTTGAGAAAGAGGTAATTTCTCACTAAAATAATAAAAACTTCTTGCAAGAAGTTTTTATTCCTATCTGAAAGCACACAAATTTGTACAACAAGGGTGTTTAGTTTTTCTTTTATCATTTTCTTGCAACTTCAATGACCAATTGAGCCCAAATTTTCACAGGCTTGTTATTTTATGCATATGTTGGGATACACCAAGTGAGAAACGTGTTCAGTGCCTCTAATATGCCAAATATTAATATGAATCATAGTCAAACCCAGTTGTTTGTGTACACTGGGGTTCAACTTTCATTAAATTGGACAACTTGGATTAATATCTGTCCCTGGCAGTGTGGGTTCGACACGAGTCATGGAATTGATTTAGGTAACTGTACAGCTGTCAGTCAAGTCAAGTCAATTCAAGTCAAACTTCATAGGTCTGCATAGTAGAAAGTGCCGTTACCGTTAACTGAATCTTTACATGAATGCTAAGCAATTTGTGCAATCCATGTAATATGAGCCTAGGCATGACCCCTTTTTTGTTTTAAAATGTTAAATTGTCATTTATCTTTGGACCATTTTTGTTTCTTCCCCCACTTGCTAAAATTGATTTTTTTTTTCATAGACTGTGCATATTTCTTTAACTTCCAGGAATCTTTGGAAACCTAACTTTTGTCATGTGACAGGAACAAAGTCTTGCATTTTAATCAGCCTAACGTTGTAAAAAAATAAAATATGCACATGACTTGCACAGTGTATTGAAGTTTTATACCACTGGTTGTTGTAAGCCATCCCCACCCCGACAACATCCTCTACCACTTTTTCTGTTTAAATTGTTTGAATCCCCCCCACCCCACCACAATGCCAACAGCTTGCACCGGTTTTCTGTTGAAATTGGATGATTTATGTACATTCAGGATACATGTACTACAAGAGTAATAGTCCAAAGTGTGGAGCCCTATATCCTAGTCAGTACTATTCCCTCCCCCCCACTCCCCAGACCCCTTGAGAACGATGGTATTATGCCAACCAAACACACCTTGTCCGTGTTTCTCATAAAGTCGGCCAATCACGCTGACATTTAAAACGAAATAGGAGAAGGAAATTCACCCAGCTGACACATTATCCTCAGTTGACCTAATAACCTTGAGGGGGACTTAGCAAGGTCTCCCCTGGGGCATGCTCAAAACCAACCTGCAGGGCCCAATTTCATAGAGCTGCCTAAGCACAAAAAGTAGCTAAGCACAACAAAATTATGCTTACCAGAATAAGGTTACCAGCCAAGCTACCATGTCACATGTATAATTTGTGACTGGAATCCTGCTCATTTCTGCTCAGCAAATTTTTTTAAAAAGTAATATTTCCTGCTTAAAGGCACTGTACAAGTTTGGTAATTACTCAAAATATATATTAGCATAAAAACTGACTTGGTAATGAGCAACAGAGAGCTGTTGATAGTATAAAACAATGTGAGAAACGACTCCCTCTGAAGTAACGTAGTTTTTGAGAAAGAGGTAATTTCTCACTAAAATAATAAAAACTTCTTGCAAGAAGTTTTTATTCCTATCTGAAAGCACACAAATTTGTACAACAAGGGTGTTTTTTTCTTTCATCATTTTCTTGCAACTTCGATGACCAATTGAGCCCAAATTTTCACAGGCTTGTTATTCTATGCATATGTTGGGATACACCAAGTGAGAACACTGGTCTTTGACAATTACCAAACGTGTACGATGCCTTTAAGCAGCTCTATGAAATTGGGCCCTGTTATGATACTTTTCATTAACCTTGGAGTAGACTTCCTCCCCGCAGTTGCATCCCCCATGCATGAATCATTTCTCAGATTTAAACGTTTTTGAGTGAAAAATGATTCAAACCATATTACTTTGAAGGGAATCCTTATTCAAAATAGTTTATACTATCAACAGCTGCAGTGATTTTCACCAAGTAAGTTTTTATGGTCCTTAATTTGTGGAGTATTTACCAGTCTATGACACTATAGCTGTTAAGTGTAGCCAGCTGCAAAAAGAGTATCACATCTGCTGAGTCTGTGATTGCTGGATGTTCCCCTTGCCTTTTATAATAATAACATATAGACCCATTGCATATGACGTCACACTCTCAAAAAGGAGGCAGATCATTGGACGATAGCTGTTCTCTGTGCGTAAAAATGTGCGCATGACCTCAGCGTATCTGTAGCGTTTCGCATTATGCAAGGGGGATCTATTGATTTCTATAGACCCCGGAACGCGCCTCCGACAATGCGCGTAATTTTGGGGTGTCAAAACTCTCTTTTGTGCATGTTTGTATACGATTTTGACACCCAAAATGACACCCAGGATAGGCGCATGTGAGTACGCTGCGCGTTGTGAAATGGGTCTATAATTCTTATATAGCACTAGACCCAGTAACTGGGGCGCTGAGATGTAACAATTTTGAAAAAAAGGAGTACAGCACCCCATCAGTTACTTGGTCTTCAATCTGCAGCCAATTAGGCCAGAAATGGAGGAGAGCCCCTTATCTTATTGCTATGTCCTGGGTTCATTAATGTACATTACACAACACACTGGACCTGTGGCTTTATGCTCCATCTGATGGATGAAGTCATTATGGTTCAGTGTCCAAACCCACACTCTGACAACACCCATAGCATGAGTCCGGTGCACTACACCGCTCAACTACAACACTCTGCCACCTTATGACCTGGCACCACAATCCCCTCAACCCAAATTTTACCACATGGCCTACAAAAGAAATTGCTCACAAAAAAGGAACAGCATTTACAAAAAAGGAACAGCATGTACAATTGGTTTCCTGGTTTTTGCTGTACGGCCCTTGTCATGCCACAGTTAGCTATACACCCCCCAACAAAAACGGGGAGGGAGAAAGAAAAGGAAAGTTTGTAAACGAGGGAGGGGTTATGCTAAATTATGATCAATGTGTTTATGGACAGCTACAGTGGGTTGAACCAAAGGTCAAATGCCTGAAATCAGTGACAACTGATTGATATGCAGTCACTTATCTACAAAACTTCTATCCCATGGAGAATTAAAACTCGGTAATTTTTAGTGTCGGCAGGAATTGGCTCGGTACTCTTAGGCCAGGATGATCGTGATTGGAATATCCCACAAGCTGAGGGTTATGCAAGTTTAGGTATTGAGCCCCTTGCAGACGCGGAACACACCTCCGCAAAATGCGCGTCCACCATTTCCGCGATTTCCCATGCTGCCAAAGCAATATTTTTTTTAAACAAACTTGCCGACCATTGGATTTTCACTTACAAATCCTATTATTTCGAGTACAATTTTGCAAGAAATAAAGAGGAAACAACAACAGGCATTAAGAACTCAATGTATGTAAATGTCTATTGTCTGTAGGTATACAAATAGGCCAGAAATTACTATCAAAGCACATGTTTTCGTACTTATAAACCGCAGGAAAATTTTTGCCAACTATTCGCGAATAGTCGGTTATTCCCGAAACGTTGCCGCGATTAATCAAAGAGTAAATTTCACTATTCGCCCAAGGCCTAGTAAATATAATAATAATAATAATAATAATAAAGTTCACTATTTCACCAAATTTGTAAGCTCAAAATATGATGTCCAAAAGCAATCATTAATACGTCCATCTTAATGTTTAGCAAACGCTACCATATTTCGAGCACAAGTATACAACTGTTTGGTGTACAAACATAGCATTTTAACAATCAAACACAAATATATCCATAACTGATATGTTTTAAAGGAAACTCTTCTTTAAAAGCAAACATCAAAATCAACTGGTTCTGTTATCTAAATCGATCCTTGATCTCATCGAGCTGAATAGTATTACAAATGATTAAATAAAGGTAGGACTTACAGGTCATTCTGTAGATCCTGGTTTAATATTTTGCTCATCAGCTAAACACCATATACAGTACATCAGTTGCGGTAATATTGAGTGTCCTTCTGTACGCTTAGGTGCGCTCAATTGCTCAATACAAGTTTACTAAAACTTAGTCAGACTTTCATCTGAAAACTAGCTGCACAGTTCTCAATAACCGGCTCTCTCTCTCTAAGGGTCATCGAGGCTGGCGTATCGTCCTCTCCTCGGCAAAGTCGCAAGTGACAACCCAGAAAATATTCCCGCAATTAAAATATTGAGCCCGCAGAAAAGTATACCCCGTGACTTCCAATCTATTGTTTACAAAAGGGTGCAGCCTGGAAACAAAAGAACCATTGGGCCCCTGTATAACTGCTACAGTGTAATCACATAGTTGCGATTAACTTAACATAACTTAAATTCTTTTAACTAAACTCTTAATACGAACTTTACAGGTTCGTTGGCCACCAAAACCAAATTCTTGTTTCTCTTGAAACGTAGACCTAACTTTATACAAATAGTAATTTCTCTAATATAATCCCTTTATGACAGTGTCAGTCGTCACGTGGTGGACGTCATACATGTCAAGATTTTGTTGCCGCGGTTCGATTAAAAAATAGTGCAGTTTAAATGTAAATTTGTTTCATGCTGGTGCATCAAAAATAACAACAGGAGGACCATATTAATGTTTAAATTCTAGGCATTCATTTAAAAACGTTAGTTAAATTCTGGTTAAATTTATGTATGAGAATGAGAGTTTTTCTTTCTGACATGTAAATGTCTGTCAAAATGACGAGTCGTTTGAAATAATCCTAAAGAGTTGTCATCATAAAAAATGGAATATCATTACTTTACTAAGCTTACCAGTACATATACACATTATTTACATATAGACCTAATTAATTTCCGTCTGATATACTCCTCCAAGGCCTAATTGGGCATAATTAATTTGCAAACATTATTTTTTTTCTAAATGCCCGAAATATTCGTCAAAACTGTTGTCGCCGAAAATATTGAGCCAGTGGAACATAATATTAAATTGGAAAGGTTGATTTGTGGATACAATATCATTAGGCCAAATGCTGGTTAAAATAACTGACCCCAATAGATAAAGGTCTCATTATTTAATCGTTGTAACAGCTCTCTTGGCAGCAAAAAAAAACTAACGCAAAATGGTGCAATGTGTCATAAATTTGCGATGAACTTATACTTTGCGGCCACTAAAATTGTTAATTTAATTGTTTGACCTTTTTGTTACTTTTTTTTCTTTCTTCAATTGATTATTTATCATTTCTGTGAGAAACAAATACATTTTTTGTTTTGACCAACTTTTTAAATCTATTTTTGCTCTACTACATGTATACATAATTTATTTTATTTTCTAGTCAATTCCCTACAAAACCAAAAACTAAATTAAAACCCATTCTAAACTTGGCATACAAAGGGCCATTTTTACACATAAACATGTTTTTTTAATGGCCAAAATAGCAGAACAAATCGCAATGTTTGTTCAAAATTTCAGAAATTTGCTTTCATTTACCTGACCAATGCATCAAAATTTGGTTTTAATGGAATAAAATGCCTGTTGCTAAGGAAAAATAATTGGCGTCTTTCATTTTAATGACAACAAAATTTAAAGCCCTTTTTCTCAGTATTTTCGTTTGACATGTCGAAATGTTGATCTTCAAACAGCCATTACTTGTCAACAGAATGTCCGATTCAAATGCAACAAACAGTATCGTAAGGAGAATTTTATTCTCACCCCTACAACCAGAAAACCTTCATTTCGAACTCTGCCCATGATGTTCTACTTTGACCATCTTTCTGTATTGATGTCCCCACTTGCAGATCACCATAACATAATCATTTTTTCACACAAAAGTTATAACTTCGACTGTTTTATCCCGTAGTTTACTGTAGCGTATATAAACTGCGCCAATAAAGTATCTAAACACTTACAAAGGGTCAGATTTATCGGAACCTGAAATAGAATGCAAAAAAATAATTAAATAATTCGATTCACAGTTATCTTCTGCGGATTTTGACACCTCTTTTGTTGCACTGCTATGTTGTTTGGCGAATTTATGGGCACTTGAGTGGCTTAAGGTCGAATTTTAAAAGTTGCAAAAGCCCCTATTCACCCAAATTCCAGAAGGGAATAAAAGGCCGGCAAAAATAATGCTAATCTTATTCGTCACAGTACAACGCTCTTGCTTGAATAGGGGCTTTTGCAACTTTTGAAATTCGACCTTAAGCCACTCAAGTACCCATAAATCCGCCAAACAAACTCGTAGCGCAACAAAAGAGGTATCAAAATGCGCAGAAGATAACTGTGCATCGAATTAATTAATTAATTTTTTGCATACTATTTCAGGTTCCGATATATCTGACCATTTGTAAGTGTTTAGATACTTTATTGGCGCAGTTTATATATATACATATATATGTATTACAGAATTGTTGTTATGATTAATGTAGTTCACAATATGTGATTTGTAGAATGCAGAAGAGATACTGTAAAGAATCCAAGGGAGATATAATTGTAAAGTTAATGTTTCCTTAATTCCTCTGCCTACATGCAAGTGTGCATCTCAAATGATAACATTCAGTTATTATTATACCATAGGTAGATTATAGTCTCTTCAGTGAAAACTAGTTCTCGATCCTCAATGTGAACATGTACACTTCTTTATCGGAGATTGTTTCTTGCTTGATATCTAAGATTAATAATTTACTTCCAGGCGGTAAAGTGTATTCGTTTTTGTCTGGTTCATCAGAGAGATCAGTTATGTAGTTGGCATTTTCCCATACGACTGCCCCTGGTGGTGGGTTGACAACAAGAAGGATACCATTAGAGTAGGTCATGGCACTATCACGATATTCTGTACAGCTCACAACACATTTTGTTGTTATGGTGTTGTTAACTTTGAAGATAGTTTGCAGAGCCTCTTCAAAAGGCATCTCCATCGGTGTTTTAACTGGACCATCGTTGCCAGGAAATTCAAGAAATTCGGCAGCATAACGATCAAGTCCCAATTTGCTCATGTCTGGCTGTCCACTGTAGAGCTGTGGTACTTTAGAAACACTTGTTCGAGGCATAGCATAAAAAGCACTTTTGAGGAGGTTGTTTTGAGCGTCACAGTAAGCTTGGAGTTGCTTATGCACTTGGCTCAACTGGAGACGTACATCTGCCTCGCTATCTGCAGGAGTCATAAGAAAGGAATGCATGAAATCCACATTCTGTGGTGTATACGGTGGCCAGTTGGATGTCCAGATGGCATTGGCAATGGTTTTTTGGTCAAGTGGGTCATTCACAATGCCAGTATACGCAAAGACCTTGAACAATACATTTCTCATAAAGCTAGCCGAGGTCCAGTCGTAAACGCTAAAAGCAAGTTGTTTACTGTAGTCAGTAAATGGGAAGTATTGTCTTCCCAACTCTTCTATCTCTTCATCTGTCTTGCCAGAAGTTTCAGGAATATTTTGATATGGCACTATCTTGAGATCCATCATCTCTTGTAAAAGGTGTGTGTCACTTGGAGAAATGGTAGGAATGGGCTTGAGGTTTCCTGTCAATGCATCACCGATGTTGCCTGTTGCCTGAAACGTCCCATCTTTGTTAAATGTAAGATGAACTGCTCCCTCACCTTCATACCAAAAGAGACATCCATTAATGTTGAGTCCCCATCCACTTTCAACTCTTCCAGTATCAACAAGGTCAAGAAATCCTTTGTTGGTAACGATAATGCGACAACTAGACCCCGCAGGTCCTCGTAAAACATTCAACAACTGTCCCCCTCCACTGAGAAGCACTTGTTGCTCAGGAGATGTAAGGTTGATAATTTCTACAATCTTCCACATGCTTGAAGCAGGAGTTATACATGAACTAAAAGTGGATGACAGACAACAGGTCTAGAGTCCAAGCTAACAGCAAGTACATGTAACCTTTTATTATATAAAACTGCAGGATTTATGACCTTGACCTGTCACCACAAACCCCTCAACCAAAATCAATTTGGCCTACAAAAGAAATTTCCCACAAAAAGGAACAACATGTACATGTACATGTACATTTGGTTTCCTGGTTTTTGTTGTACGACTCTTGTCACGCCACAGTGAGCCACACCCCCAACAACAAAAAAGAGGGGGGGTGGGAGAAAAGGAAACATGCACTTTCTTCCCAAGGAAATGGTTCCAAATTGATTTTGCTTATGTGCAAAAATGCATTGCCCATATTTTGTTTGCAATTACAAAAGAGATCTTATAGAGTCAACTATCCTAGATGTTGTCAGTGACAACATATTTATCTATGGGAGTAATGAACAGACAACAATTTCTGGGGGGTTTTGAAGGATCGACCACTAGGCTATAACTTAAAACGGAGATTTGATATATCACTACTTGCGACAGAAGATTCTAGATCCAGATTGGGTGCCTTTAACCCTGTGTACCAATTTGCATCAAAATATCTTTACCAAATTTCGAGATATGGTCTTCTTAAAATACCCCCAAAATCACTGACGCAATTTAGAGGGTAAAGGGGAAAGGGGATGTGGCTATATTTTTCAGGGGTTCATACCTCAGAATCGACTTGGAGTTGGCAGCAAAAATGTATTGTGTGCTCATTACTCCCATAGAGGTGTGTTGAAAAAAATCAGCAAAAGTCGGTTACTGACAAATTTTCTAAATTTTAGGTGATTTGGCATGGAATGACCAGTGTACACAATAGAGCGGGACTTGAACCGGATCCCCTTATGGTGCATCCCCTTACTGCCTCTTCCCAAGTTACATCGTGATCCCTGGCTAAAGGGCAGTACGTGGTTGTATGACTTCTGACTGGCGCCCCCGAACAAAGATATTGACAAAATAGGGATAACGCCAATGTAGGGCTAGATAGCTTAGTTGGTAGAACCCTGGCACGTCAATCCAGAGGTCACAGGTTCAAGTCCCGCTCTAGTCAATTTTTCTTTTTTCCACCAAATTTATCTGAAAATGTTCCTAGTTAGTTTCCGTTGTGGTTTATTACATGATACTTATAAATAAAAAAAGTTGTATCCCCTTATGGTGCATCCCCTAACTGCCTCTTCCCAGGTTTTAGTTTTACATTACTTAAATCCTAACAGTTCCACTCGAACCCTCTGTCATCCTTCATGTTGGTACGTGGGGTCGCTTGGGGTGTGGTGCTTTCGAGGTCTGAGCCAGGCCCGCTTAAAGTGGATATAGCCTTCTGGGTATCTCAAGCCTCTCTCCCTCTATCGTCTCTCCCTCCATGGGTAGCGATTTACTTCCCCCAGATTGGAACCCTGGAAGTAGTCAGAACAATGACCAGGGCACTCATGTAAAGCGCATTGAGACGTATATTTTAAAATGCGCTATATAAGAACTAGTTATATAGGATTTGAGGCATTGCAAGGTGAGGTATCAATATATATTTGGTTTGCGGTAACACCATATGTATATCTACTTGCTAGGTAGATTTTGTTCTTTGAGAACTTGTCTTGCTTATTATTCTACTGCCGCAGAGTAGAAAATTCAGAATTCGGGAGACTTCTCAGTTCTGAAAAGACTGTCGTTCTTATTAACTACTACCTGGGCGGGAGGTAGGAAATCAGGCGGGACTACTACTTTCACTATGTGGATCGGGGGGACTTCTCAATAATAATTAACTGCCGCGGTTTTAAGGACTAGTTATTATTATTATTATTATACGCCACCTTATAATCACCATAGGTTTACAATTTACATATAATCATTGATAAGCCTCATCTAAATGTTTAGAAAACGCTACTATGTTTCAAGCACAAGTATACGACTGTTTGGTATACAAACATAGCGTTTTGACAATCAAACACAATTATATCCATAACTGATATGTAAGGAAACTCTTCTTTAAAAGCAAACATCAAAATCAACTGGTTCTGTTATCTAAATCGATCCTTGATCTCATCGAGCTGAATAGTATTACAAATGATTAAATAAAGGTAGGACTTACAGGTCATTCTGTAGATCCTGGTTTAATATTTTGCTCATCAGCTAAACACCATATACAGTACATCAGTTGCGGTAATATTGAGTGTCCTTCTGTACGCTTAGGTGCGCTCAATTGCTCAATACAAGTTTACTAAAACTTAGTCAGACTTTCATCTGAAAACTAGCTGCACAGTTCTCAATAACCGGCTCTCTCTCTCTAAGGGTCATCGAGGCTGGCGTATCGTCCTCTCCTCGGCAAAGTCGCAAGTGACAACCCAGAAAATATTCCCGCAATTAAAATATTGAGCCCGCGGAAAAGTATACCCCGTGACTTCCAATCTATTGTTTACAAAAGGGTGCAGCCTGGAAACAAAAGAACCATTGGGCCCCTGTATAACTGCTACAGTGTAATCACATAGTTGCGATTAACTTAACATAACTTAAATTCTTTTAACTAAACTCTTAATACGAACTTTACAGGTTCGTTGGCCACCAAAACCAAATTCTTGTTTCTCTTGAAACGTAGACCTTACTTTATACAAATAGTAATTTCTCTAATATAATCCCTTTATGACAGTGTCAGTTGTCACGTGGTGGACGTCATACATGTCAAGATTTTGTTGCCGCGGTTCGATTAAAAAATAGTGCAGTTTAAATGTAAATTTGTTTCATGCTGGTGCATCAAAAATAACAACAGGAGGACCATATTAATGTTTAAATTCTAGGCATTCATTTAAAAACGTTAGTTAAATTCTGGTTAAATTTATGTATGAGAATGAGAGTTTTTCTTTCTGACATGTAAATGTCTGTCAAAATGACGAGTCGTTTGAAATAATCCTAAAGAGTTGTCATCATAAAAAATGGAATATCATTACTTTACTAAGCTTACCAGTACATATACACATTACTTACATATAGACCTAATTAATTTCCGTCTGATATACTCCTCCAAGGCCTAATTGGGCATAATTAATTTGCAAACATTATTTTTTTTCTAAATGCCTGAAATATTCGTCAAAACTGTTGTCGCCGAAAATATTGAGCCAGTGGAACATAATATTAAATTGGAAAGGTTGATTTGTGGATACAATATCATTACATTAATTTTATGTCAAATGCTGGTTAAAATAACTGACCCCAATAGATAAAGGTCTCATTATTTAATCGTTGTAACAGCTCTCTCGGCAGCAGATAAAATCTAACGCAAAATGGTGCAATTTGTCATAAATTTGCGATGAACTTATACTTTGCGGCCACTAAAATTGTTAATTAGATTGTTTGACCTTTTTGTTACTTTTTTTTCTTTCTTCAATTGATTATTTATCATTTCTGTGAGAAACAAATACATTTTTTGTTTTGACCAACTTTTTAAATCTATTTTTGCTCTACTACATGTATACATAATTTATTTTATCTTCTAGTCAATTCCCTACAATACAAAAAACTAAATTAAAACCCATTCTAAACTTGGCATACAAAGGGCCATTTTTACACATAAACATGTTTTTTTAATGGCCAAAATAGCAGAACAAATCGCAATGTTTGTTCAAAATTTCAGAATTTTGCTTTCATTTACCTGACCAATGCATCAAAAGTTGGTTTCAATGGAATAAAATGCCTTTTGCTAAGGAAAAATAATTGGCGTCTTTCATTTTAATGACAACAAAACATTAGAAAATTTAAAGTCCTTTTTCTCAGTATTTTCCTTTTTTGACATACAGCCATAACTTGTCAACAGAATGTCCGATTCAAATGCAACAAACAGTATCGTAAGGAGAATTTTATTTTCACCCCTACAACCAGAAAACCTTCATTTCGAACTCTGCCCAGTTCCGTCTCATTGTGCCATAGGTATGATGTTCTACTTTGACCATCTTTCTGTATTGATGTCCCCACTTGCAGATCACCATAACATAATCATTTCTTCACACAAAAGTTATAACTTCGACTGTTTTATCCCATAGGTTACTGCAGCGTAAATATATATATACATATATATATGTATTACAGAATTGTTGTTATGATTAATGTAGTTCACAAAATGTGATTTGTAGAATGCAGAAGAGATACTGTAAAGAATCCAGGGGAGATATAATTGTAAAGTTAATGTTTCCTTAATTCCTCTGCCTACATGCAAGTGTGCATCTCAAATGATAACAATCAGTTATTATTATACCATAGGTAGATTATAGTCTCTTCAGTGAAAACTAGTTCTCGATCCTCAATGTGAACATGTACACTTCTTTATCGGAGATTGTTTCTTGCTTGATATCTAAGATTAATAATTTACTTCCAGGCGGTAAAGTGTATTCGTTTTTGTCTGGTTCATCAGAGAGATCAGTTATGTAGTTGGCATTTTCCCATACGACTGCCCCTGGTGGTGGGTTGACAACAAGAAGGATACCATTAGAGTAGGTCACGGCACGGTCACGATATTCTGTACAGCTCACAACACATTTTGTTGTTATGGTGTTGTTAACTTTGAAGATAGTTTGCAGAGCCTCTTCAAAAGGCATCTCCATCGGCGTTCCAACTGGACCATCGTTGCCAGGAAATTCAAGAAATTCGGCAGCATAACGATCAAGTCCCAAGTTGCTCATGTCTGGCTGTCCACTGTAGAGCTGTGGTACTTTAGAAACACTTGTTCGAGGCATAGCATAAAAAGCACTTTTGAGGAGGTTGTTTTGAGCGTCACAGGAAGCTTGGAGTTGCTCATGCACTTGGCTCAACTGGAGACGTACATCTGCTTCGCTATCTGCAGGAGTCATAAGGAAGGAATGCATGTAATCCACATTCTGTGGTGTATACGGTGGCCAGTTGGATGTCCAGATGACATTGGCAATGGTTTTTTGGTCAAGTGGGTCATTCACAATGCCAGTATATGCAAAGACCTTGAGCAATACATTTCTCATAAAGCTAGCCGTGGTCCAATCGTATACGCTAAAAGCAAGTTGTTTACTGTAGTCAGTAAATGGGAAGTATTGTCTTCCCAACTCTTTTATCTCTGCATCTGTCTTGCCAGAATTCTCAGGAATATTTTGATATGGCACTATCTTGAGATCCATCATCTCTTGTAAAAGGTGTGTGTCACTTGGAGAAATGGTAGGAATGGGCTTGAGGTTTCCTGTCAATGCATCACCGATGTTGCCTGTTGCCTGAAACGTCCCATCATTGTTAAATGTAAGATGAACTGCTCCCTCACCTTCATACCAAAAGAGACATCCATTAATGTTGAGTCCCCATCCACCTTCACCTCTTCCAGTATCAACAAGGTCAAGAAATCCTTTGTTGGTAACGATAATGCGATAACTAGACCCCGCAGGTCCTCGTAAAACATTCAACAACTGTCCCCCTCCACTGAGAAGCACTTGTTGCTCAGGAGATGTAAGGTTGATAATTTCTACAATCTTCCACATGCTTGAAGCAGGAGTTATACGTGAACTGAAAAGTGGATGACAGACAACAGGTCTAGAGTCCAAGCTAACAGCAAGTACATGTAACTGTTAGAAGTAAGGATGCCGAAACCTTTTATTATATGAAACTGCAGGAAGTACATTCCGATGATTTATGACCTTATGACCTGTCACCACATACCCCTCAACCAAAATCAACATGGCCTACAAAAGAAATTTTCCACAAAAAGGAACAACAATGTACATGTACAATTGGTTTCCTGGTTTTTGTTGTACGACTCTTGTCACGCCACAGTGAGCCACACCCCCAACAACAAAAAAGAGCGGGGGGGGGGGGGGGGGGGAGAAAAGGAAACATGCACTTTCTTCCCAAGGAAATGGTTCCAAATTGATTTTGCTTATGTGCAAAAATGCATTGCCCATATTTTGTTTGCAATTACAAAAGAGATCTTATAGAGTCAACTATCCTAGATGTTGTCAGTGACAACATATTTATCTACGGGAGTAATGAACAGACAACAATTTCTGGGGGGTTTTGAAGGATCGACCACTAGGCTATAACTTAAAACGGAGATTTTATATATCACTACTTGCGACAGAAGATTCTAGATCCAGAACCCTGTGTACCAATTTGCATCAAAATATCTTTACCAAATTTCGAGATATGGGCTTCTTAAAATACCCCCAAAATCACTGACGCAATTTAGAGGGTAAAGGGGAAAGGGGATGTGGCTATATTTTTCAGGGGGTCATATCTCAGAATCGACAGCAAAAATGTATTGTGTGCTCATTGCTCCCATAGAGATGTGTTGAACAAAATCAGCAAAAGTCGGTTACTGACAAATTTTCAAAATTTTAGGTGATTTGGCATGGAATCACCCATGTACACAACCACCTAACCCACATTATTTTAGAAAAATTAGGATAAACAAAGACAAATTTAATAGAGCGGGACTTGAACTTATTCTCTTATGGTGCACCCCCTTAACAGTTGTTATGGGCCGTGCGTTGCTGCATACTCTGCGTGCAGTGTAAACAAAAAGCATCAGAGACAATGCGTAATGGCGTAAATGCTAATTATCTTGTGTCTTTTACATGTCCTGCTATTTTTTTTGTAAACAATTATTGTTATTTGTTTGTTTAAACGGATGTTCCAATGGAAACACACTTGGGTCCTTCTGAGAGAATGAGAAAGTTCTTTTAAAAGAAAGGGGGTTGTAGGCCTACAGGTTTAAGACTACAAAATTGATTTACATGTTGGAAAACCTACAATATATGCCACCTGGGTATTTTAATGCATGTTTAACTGCATGAATATTTTAATCGGTTTGCTCACCAACTTAACATCATAAACCACGAACATTGTTTGACCTACAGCTCTTTATCCCCCACTCCCACCCCTCCCCCAACCCCCCCCCCCCCAACAACAACAACCAATAAAAAAACGAAACAAAACAAACAAAAAACAACTCTGGAAAGTTTTATATAAAATTATACAAAGTACATAGAACACAACAAATCCGTCATTGGCATCAGTTACTGTTGCCATTTATGTCAGACTATATTAAATTTAAAATTAACTCGACCAGCGGGACCGTAGCGCAGGTTTGCCGCTAGGCAAACTTAACTCTTTCAGTGCCTGCTTCTTTGTGCATTTTGAACCTAAAATGCCCAGCTTTTTGAGGTTTTTCGAAATTCTGTAACAAAATAAATAAATAAATCTTTCTCACCAAACAAAATGTATCTTGCTGATTTTTGCTGCTTTCGTACATGTACATCCCAAAGTCAATAGTACTAAGAGTGATAATGCCCTCTCGTGATAACATGTATATTATCGGTCGTACATCTACGATTGATGACACTTGTGGAATACATAAAATAGATCGTATATGTATGACCTTGGCACTGAAAGAGTTAAGGTGCTTCTAGAAGTTTACACAGAGTACAAGATTACCTGGGAACCCAGTCGGTATCCCCTATCAATACCAAGCCCCCTACAGCCTGCTTTTGCACTGACCTTGGCACTGAAAGAGTTAATTGACCATACTGGGTTTTACATTAATAGGTCCTTCATCACTACTTACTGCTAAATGTCCAATAATTCTCGCAGGCGCTATTACTGAGGATAAAAGCACTAGCCGAGGTTGCTGCTTTTGTTCGTAGGAGCTATTATTTACACCAGACGGTCAATAATTCCACAAAACCCCTCTCAATGTCAAATTTTAATGTGGTGAACAATGCTGATCTGGGAACAAACTGGTAAGAAAGCAATGGGCCAATTACGGTATCCCTCCTCCAAGGATCACAGGAAACATGCATAGAATTCTGGTATAAGTCAAGGAAATTCTGGTCTGCTATATTTAGCTCAAAATTAAATAATTTGTAAAGGATAGCCATGTCTGCACAATCTTATTTTTTAATTTTTTGTTTTACTTGTTAGTCCATACAAACCTAACCATACATGTCAAAAAAGATATGTAAATGCTTGAAAAATAGACTAAAATAATATTATTTAAAGTACAAGAGATTATAAGTTATCTCTGAAAAAAAAGGTTGAAAATTGATAGAATTTTTATTGTGTGCCATTTTTAATGTGGATACCTTATGTTTTATGTCCAGATTTAGACAACTTACCCCCTTCATGGGGCTCCCAGGCACTGATTCACATTAAGACTTTTGGTTTATCCATTCATGTTTCTGAATGACCAACCCCAATTGCCTCTAAATTTACTTTGGTGAACCGGGGGGAATCAAAACAAATTTTTGATTTGTTATTTTCTGTGTTCATTGTCTTTGTGAAGTTTCAAAGTTTGTGTCCAAGGTACTAACATGTATTCAGCAATTTTCTTTTCAGACCATAGTTTCACTGTCATGTTTTATACAACCACAGGCTTGACATGTTTCTACCCACAAAAAGTTGGTGCATTGCAGACAGTTTTGGGGGCAAACATTAAGACATAACTAATATCATGAACAAAATGTAATTGCAGTTTCCTTAAAGCCTTTCAGTGTCAGAATGTCTGTAACCTAGGGGGTTTAGAATGGTATTAATGATCAACAGATGCAAACACTGTGAGGGGGGTGCTGGCTGGCCCGGTCCCCCCAGCAAAAAAATAAATAAAGCTGTAATACATTGAAAACTTCTTGACGACACAAAAAGTCTCAAATCATTGTTTCAACTGAATTGATTCCCTTTGTGGGGCAAAATAGCTGGCAGTTGGTAGAGAACAAACACAACAACTCGGAGGTCCCAGGTTCAAATCCTGCTGTATTCAATTTTTCTTTGTTCACCCCAAAATTGACTTATATTTATCCATCCAGTTTCCTTTGTGGTTTATAGTCGATATAAACAAGTTTGTCAGAAAACATGTTGATTATCTGGCCTAAAGACAAAATATATAATTTTTTTCAAAAGATAAATACTATGTCTTTAATGCATGATGACTGGCGCTCTGCTCCTGCCTAGCAATGAAACCAACCCCCTGTTCTGATTGGATATCTGATAAACATACCCATGCTTTGAGACGTTACCCACCCATCCTTTTTCCGTTCCAAAGCGTGATTCTTTGGAGAATTTTGTGGAAGTGTTAGTTGCTAGGAAACCATCTTGAAATGGCACGTACTGCTTTATGTAGCCTGGTTGCCATACAGTGGCAACTACTTCATAAATTCTTAGTGTTTAAGATTTAAACAGAGTCTTTTATTAACCGTACTATTATTTTGTATTTCTTACAGTGATTTCTTTTTTAATTGAGTTCCACAGATTTGAGTTGGTGTTTCTAAAGATACAATTTAACATATTATGAGGATACTGAAATATGTTGCAGCATATAGTAAAGTATTGAAGTAATCATCAGTGTGTCAACACTTTGTTAAAGTGGGAAGGGGGGGTATGGGGAAAATATATAATTTACTACTTTCATGTGCCCCAAAAATGCCCTCCTCCTATCATTTGTTAAGGAAAATGTTTAATTAAATAGCTTGGCAGAAAGTGGGGTTCAGAGGGGGCAAAGTAGCTACCTTTTTAAAAGTGGGGCAAATTGCTCCCTGGGCCCCTGGTGCTGCTGCCCGTGTCTGGTGTTGGACGCTGGTGGAAAGCCGTTTCTTTTCTTAGTGGATTTAAAAGTGGTTATTTTAAAAGTGCCAACTTTGATCTCTGTGTGAATAGAACACAAGAATCAGGCCTGTGATTTCTCAGGATTCTTCTCGATTTCAGGATTTACACAAAATCTCCTTGAGCCTTCAAATGTTCTTGTACTGTAAGAAACAAAGCAGTCACCACAGGGAGAAAGAGGTAGTCCACATTGTGTCCAAACCTGTAGTTTTGAATTTCTAGTGATGCACAGAATCTGTAAACCTTTTGAATTGTAACATCTGGGAGTTTCTATGTATCTAATTGTTTGCTGAATCTAAATAGTAATAATTGACATCTTAAAGATCCAATCAGTCGCACTGAATAAAGAAAAACATCATCAAGCACCACTCAATATTGTACATTTAAGCTAAGGGATACATCTTTCTCCATTCTCTTCTATTTGTTGCTAGCCATCGCAACTCACTCGTATTGTTGAGTGTTAGGCCACTTTGATTGAGGTTCTGGGTCTAGAATAAGGGGGAACCCAGGCCTGCATTTGCCAAATCTCATCCATGAAGAATATATACACATGGTAAACCCGGACTAAAAACAAAGGACTGCTTTAGCAAGATATAGTACATCACTGTCACTGATCATTGGCGTGTCGTGGCTGAGCGGATAAGAACACTGGACTCAAGCTCTGGTGTCTCTGATCAGCAGAGAGTGGTTTGAGTCCCGGTCGTGACATTTGTGTCCTTAAGCAAGACACTTAACCATTATTGCTGCGTCCTTCGGATGGGCATAAAGCTGTAAGTCCCGTGTGTTGTGTAATGCACTTAAAAGAACCCAGTGCACTTATCGTAAAGAGAAGGGGTTCGCCCCGGTGTTCCTGGTTTGATCGGCAGCATATTGCGCCACAGCACCTTAGCACCTTGTAATCCATTACATGCTGCTATGTAAAGGAATAGGTTTCATACTTCAAAAACGTAGCTCCACATACCTTGCAGGACAAAATACTGAGCGCTTTGATACGCCCCTAGGGGTGTGATAAAGTGCTATATAAGAACCCATTAATTATTAATCTATGTGTTTTATTGTGATTTTTAGCTGATGGTGACTATGAGAGGATCTGGTTGGAGCATTGTGAAGATGAAGCCGGTCTTGATGAATACGCTCTGGCTATGCAGCATCTTGCCACGGAGCATTGGTCAACCAAGCATCCCGATGACCGTATCAAATGGTGCCATCACGCCTGCAGGGACTACTTCTTCCGTGGCGGTAAGAAAGGATTACCAACAATACAAGTGTTGGTAAAAATTTGTCAGGATTTATGGCCCAAGCAAGCACAAGTTTCCTGATATCAGGAATGAGAAATTTTGACCTTTATGTCTACCTGGTGAAAAAAAAGTAGCCAATATTTTCTTCAGATATCAATAAATCATTCTCTTTGATCCACTTCTTTAGTTCCGAGGATAATGTTCCCAAAACCTCCTTGGAATCTATATCTCCAGGGTTTTCCAAATGGTTGAAATCATCACCTCAGTGGTGATAAGGTCATTAACTGTAATTTCATACTCAAAATGATAAAAAGGTCATTAAATGAAAAATGCGTATGAATTTGATTTTTTTAAAAACAAAATCAACAAATAAATGTTTTACTTAGAAAATGAATGTTTTCTTTTTGCCAAACAAATACTTAGAAGACCACTCTTGATCAATAAACCCCATTTACCAGGAGCTCCAAAATATGCAAAAGCAATTTTATGAAATCCGTACAAACTGCACTAATGACCCTGTTGTCCTGAGCAGATGAAATTACATTATTTCAATGTACCTCCTAAAATTTGGAGCCTACAATCCTGGCCAAAATGCTTGGGCTACCTGTTCATAACGTTACAATAACCATTCCCTGTCTGACAATAAACATTCTCTCCCCCATCCCCCGACTCAATGTTGACTGGAACGCAGAAGACCGTGCAACAATGTGATTCAACATTGAAAGGGGGCAGGGGGGCCCAAGGAGATGTGGCCGGGATTGTAGTTCCAGACCTTTTTGTCAGCAATGACTCTCAGCCCTGTGATATGAAACTTGCCCAAGGCACAATAAACAGATCCAGCTACCTCTGCCCCCCATAGCATTCACTTCATTCATACCTAGTTGCAAGGCTAAGAAAACTACCACTTGATCCAGGCCTGGAATTACACGGAGGCCACTGGGGACATGGCCTCTGTTGCCCCTGGTCTTGGCCTTGGTGCCTCTTCAAAAGTTTCCCATAGACTTTATAATTTTCCAAGTGAAGTGCCCTTTGCAAAATAAAAATGGCCTTGTCCTCTCATAGATGAAACTACAGGCCTGTTGATCCACAAAATATGTAAACGGGGCTTTCTCAAAAGGTTATCATTGATGTCTTGATTTAATATGTTTCTTACACCCTCTAGTCCTCGCACCGCCCAAAGTTGCTGAAAAGTTGGAGGGTACTTTGCAAGAGACTTGCAGTAAATTGGATCATGGGTCAAAATGGTGTCAATGCTGATATTTTGGGTTATTACACTATGTATTGATACAATCTTGAATGTTGTTCTTATAGGTATGAGTCAAGCCCTAACCAAAGACAAGAGGCGAAGGCAACATCTACATGATAAGTCCCAACCTCTGACCTCTAGAGGTGAACCCACAATGACCTCTAGAGGTGACCACACAGACACATTAAACGGCCGTATCGGTTGCAGCGGTGACTGTGATGGCAGCAGTAGCGTATCTTTGCCCACCTCCAATCAGTACAATACAATGTGAGTATGGCTCTATAGTGAAGCATCTCTTGGTTGTCACCCAGAGATGCCTTTTATGATTGAGGGTATGTACGTGCATGTATTGAAAAGTACCGTTACCTTTTTTGAACTGAGTTACTTTTGCAGTGAACCACAGTATAGTCAACTCAGTTCTTTGTTAATTTGATGTAATTTAATTCCTCAATGGTACATTTTACAATACGGGATAAAGTTAACCATAACAAAATATGAGAGAAAACAAAAGGACATCATTGAAGAGATAGAGGAGATCAAATGGACATGGGCAAGCCATGTGTCAGTGGTCCAAGGCAACAGGAGGACTAGACGAATGACAGAATGGCAGCCTAAGAACAGGCAAGAGAAAGAGAGGATGACAAAAGAGAAGATGGAGAGATGACATAGCAGCACACATGGGCACGGCTATATGGACCAGAGTGGTCAGAGAGAAAGGCAAATGGATGTTTTGTAAGGAGGGCTGTGTCCAACAGGTAGACGAACTTAAGCCTTGATGATGACGATGACGATGATGATGATGATGATGATGACTTCATCATTTATATCTTATCTTAAGAATTCCATGGTTACTCTAAGTACAGTGAGCTCAGGAATCAGAAATCTGTTTGGGTTTTTTGAAATTTTGTCGGCTTGATTTGTTGAGATTGATCCACTATATACCTTGAGAAGTCAAAAGCCTGGGTTTTAGAAGGAAAGATGAAAGAAGGTCTTTGACTGCTTAGACCAACAGTCACTACTGACAGCTTTAGAAAAGCCAACTATTGACGGGATGTACATAAAAATCATCAAAGCAATATACAAAGAGCCCATTGCAAGAGTTCACCTGGACGATACTATCACCGATTTGAATGCGATAATGAGCGGTGTCGGACAAGATGATCCAGTGTCACCAAAGCTTTCAAAAGCAGCCCTGGAGGAAATTGTCAAGAATATTGATTGGAGTGATATAGGCATCTTGATGGATGGAGAACGCCTCACGCATCTCTGACCTGCCGAAGATATCCTCATTTTCAGTCACTTTTCAGAGGAACTCTAGGGAATGATTCGGGAGCTTGCAGATGAAAGTAGTAAGGCAGGCCTTAACATGAACATCAAGGAAACAAAGGTCATAGTAGCAATATTCAAAACTTCAAAATAGCAGTTCATGGAAAGTTTTTGGAGACAGAAGACTATTACATCTATCTAGGAAAGAAGATCACCTTTAACAATGAAACTTGGGGGAAATAAAGAGAAGAATCCAGTTAGTTTGGGTGAAGGCTATACCTTTCGAGACCACACCCTTCCTGTATCCTTGAAAAGGCAGGCATTTGATCAGTGCATTCCACCTGTCCTATTATATAGTGCTGAGATATGGACTACCACCAAACGTCTTGAAAAAAAACTAAGGGTGACAGAGAGGGCTATGGAAAGAATAATTGGAGTAACAAGATAGGTATAACAACAGGTGGACATGCAAAACAACCAAGTGGACTCTAGGAAACCAAACCAGTGGAAGAGGGAGACAACAGACAGCTTAAGATAGAGTGAAATGGAAAATTGGTGAGGAGGCTTTCCTCCTGCAGTGGAGTGAAGTAGGCTAGAAAGAAGAAGGAAGACCTTTATCACACTGCAGCCATCTGTGTCAGATTCTCTGCATACACAATGACACCAATAGTTTTATTTCTCAATTTATGAAAAGGCACCAGACTATTTTCCCTTCCAGCCTCAGTTTGATTACCTTGGTTTGAATGGAAGAAAAAACAAGATGGCGGCACCATAATAAAAGCCTATAGATAGCAACAAACCTTAACATCTCACATCATAACATCATTTAGAGCACTAGGTTTTCTGAATCTGTTAGTCAATGTAACTGTGAAAGTTCCCTAAGGAAGAGTATATGATTCACAAAAGCTTCTACCTATGTACAGACATTTTGCCCAAGATCTATCTCTTCGAGACATGATGATTTTAACTGCTACAGGGGGTAAGTTTTTTCACTGGATGGCCCACAGATGCTGTCTGTTGTCAAACTGTGCAAAGGCGGCATTGGGCGTGAGGTCATTCAACTCTAGTCAACTAATTGAGTCAGTACTTGTAATGATTTGAAGTGAATCACTGGGACTGACATTGTCTACATGGTCTGCAACATGTCATCACCACAGAAACACTTAAAGGTTGGTGTAATTCAATTGCTGTCAGAATTGGCAGAGATACACTTTGGTACTGAACTCGGATTAAGCAACTGGGTGTGACCACTGCTGGGATCTTGTCATGTGAGCCATGACCTCTACTTGTATAACTCCTGGACAAGTTCACACAACAACAAACTGCCAGGTTGTCTAGGCAGTTCACTAGTCACTCACATTAATCTGAGTGATCTTGTGTGTTGAAATGAAAAATTTAAAAACAAAATTATGGTGATTCACCATGAGGTGAAGCAACGTTTTTCTTTTTAAATATCAAGTAATAAACCCACAAGGATTAATTACTGCACAAAAAGGTCCGTAAGAATTTATTGACAGTTAAGGATAATAAAGTGATGGTAATTTCAATAAAAATTATTCCTCTTTTTGTTTTATTATACAAAAACTACAGATCTTTGCCAGTATCTGGTCCACTAAGACTGCTTGATGTGGGATCTTGTTTCAACCCATTTCTCCAGTATGAAGAGTTTCTAGCTGTGGGTATTGATATCTCACCAGCAGTGGATGTAAGTAAATGCAGTGGGTAGATTATTGTTTTGAAATTAATTTTCCTAAAACCTGAAAAAAATAGTTAATGGCCTGACGTTTCGACCCTAGTAGAGTTTTTCTCTCAGAGCCTTCGAGAAAGACTCTGCTAGGGTCGAAACGTCAGTCCACTAACTATTTTCGGGGGCATTTATACCACAGGTCCTTTTGGTTGGTAAGCAGTTTGCAACTGCTAATTCTATTTTCGCTTCCTAAAACCTGGTACATGTAGGCATTCAAGGGTGTACGCAGTATTGGTAAGATTGGTAAATGTTCACAGATTTGCACATAACTTACGTGGTATAAAGATTGTTCATGGTGGCAAACTTCCCTTAAAATGTTTTTGCCTCAAAATGGTATCGTTTTTGAGAAACGAGTAAAACAATTAGTTTTGATCTCACAAGTCTAAAACCTGATACTTTTTACTTCATTCATTACACATCCAACAGCGCAATTAGTGACAATAACAGGATGAATACAAAACAAGAAGAAATGTTCAGTTTTTTTGATGTGGGAGGAAAACCCCAATTGGGGAAAACTCAAGCAATCAGGTAGGGTCTGAAAACCCAATCCACATGCAAGGCTCCAGTCTGAGGTGGGATTCAAACCGGGTTCCACAGAGGTGAAAGGCTGGAAAAGAAACCACTGAACCAAACTGATCCCCTGATATTGTGTAGCGTTTATGGCTTTAATTAGAAACACTGGTTCTGAAATTTACTGCAAAAAGTTAGACTTGATTGCTATTAGGCCCATGTCACACAAGGCAATTTACAGGCAACCAGTTCCAGGCAATCTCCATGACGAAAAGGCATTCACATTTGAATGTTCACATATTTTTCTTGGGGATCATAAGACACCATTTCAACAATAACTCATGTGCTACCAAAGTGTTCCTGTACCATGCGCTGCAGTTGGTTTCCTCCAAATGCCTGTAAAAGTTTCTGTGTGTGACAGGGCCCTTAGGCTTATTAATTTTTGTTTTTTCTATCTTTTTTTGTGCCACCTGGCACCACTGCCTCCATGCTTTTTGCAAATTGTCCTCCTATCTTTTGCTTATCCACATGCTTTACTCCATGTTATCCAACAAATTTCCTTCATTGACTTTTCAACAGGCTTATGTTTTTTGCTTCTTTGCTCCCCATTCTTTCTGTCTTTATCCAGAGTGTACACAAGTGCGACTTTTTGAATTTACAACTCCAGCAATCCCTGGAGTGTGCACCCGACACGGTAGACACCTACTTAAGAACGTTGAAAAGCCCAGTAGAGACCCTTCCTCGGGAGACCTTCCACGTGGTGGTTTTCTCCCTCCTGCTCTCCTACTTCCCCTCGCCCTATCAGAGATGGATCTGCTGTCAGAAGGCACACCAACTGCTCCAACTCAACGGTGTCTTGCTGATCATCACCCCGGATTCCTCGCACCAGAACCGCAATGCTGCCATGATCAAGAGCTGGAAGCGTGCCGTGGAGGGTCTAGGGTTTCGACGGTGGCTCTACGTCAAGGATACCCACCTCCACTACATGGCCTTCCGGAAGGTCTCCCAGGAGCTGGTGGTGGATATGAGTGATGCCGGACCCGACCTCCTGTACATCCCACAGGACTTCAATGAGGAGGCAGAGGAGAGTGTCTTTGATGAGAATTATCCCCGCACAGAGGAGGAGGCTGGGAATCTCTCTGAAGGTTTCTTGGCGCTACCTGAGTGTGCTATAGGGAATGATGAAGACGATGATGAAGCAGTGATCTTCGTAGATGATAGCTCTGAGGAATGGTGGCAGGATAATCCATGAAATGTTTAGTTTTTGAACTCGCCTTTACCATATTATTTGGTTAACAATTTAAAGTACCGCCTTTTTTGTCTTCACTAAAGTGTATAATTTATGTATTTCAACAATTGTTTAGCAGATGGAGGTGTCACTTTCTTTTACTTTCACTGTAAACAAAATATGTGCCTAAAACCTGAAATTATGAGTATTTTCTATGAAAATTGTTATGACAATAACTGAAATGTTTACGACAAGTCTCCAGGGAATCAAACCCCTCCAGTGCTGTACAGTGCCATGGTTGAGAGGTACATCGTTACTTGTGACTGCAAATGGCTGAGAGTCCAGAGTACGGGCTCACCAAGTCTTGGACGTTACATGGGCCAGATTTGAATTGGCAGCTATGCCGCTGGCTATGACTGTGTTGCTAAGGACATCCTATACATCAATGCATGATGATGCAGCGATCCAGCTGTAGCCGTAGCCGAAATGCCAATTTGGACATGGCCGTAGTTCCTTATGGCCTAGAGCCAAAATTTGAAGCGCTATGTGTACATGATTGTTGACTAGAGAGTTTATAAGTTGATAACTGTAATAAAGAGGGTCGAGTTGCCCGTTTGTAATAGACCTTAAAGGGTCTGTATACGTTTGGTAGTTGGAACCCATTGTTTGTTTCAATTCTATATAGTTGTTGATATATGCCATAAAACTAACCTGTGAAAATTTCATTTCAAAGCGTGGCAGCGTTTTTGAGGTATTGTCCAAAATCTGGAGCGGTTATGTCCACGCGGGAAGAATAATCTGCAATTGGAATACACAATCTGAGAAACCTTACTGTCAGTAACGCTTCTCAGATCCAAATTTCTTGGGCAAAAAGTGATATCTTTTTCAATAACCGCAGTACTTCGAAGTGAAAAATTTTTCAAAATGCATAAAACTATCCAAAGCTGCTGTACTTCTAACCAAGTAAGATTTTATTGCCATTAATTTTCAGAGTCATTACCGAACGTATACAGACCCTTTAAGCATTTATAATGTCATTGGAAAAGGTCGCCCTCACCCTGGTCAATCGCTGGGCGTGCTTAGCTGTGTAATTTCCATTCATCATCGCTTAACCTTTAAGATGGCGGTGGGATGACGTCAATGTATAAAGTCCGTACACCCCAAAATAAATGACGTCAGGATACATAGTCTGATCAGCTGCAGTATTATGCCTTGATTGAGTTAGTTTTGTCTGTACGAATTTTGAGTCGCATAAAAGTTGTGTTCTATTAAACAAGTCAAATGAAGCACATAAAAAAAACACCTCGTATTTCTCTATCTTAATTGTAAAACCTTGTCCCTTGTCTCCAGCAGTGAGACAAGAGAATGATTTTCCCTGTGAGATCACAGTTGGTTAATTTTTTACCATAATGGTTAGCTATGTAAACTAATTCATTACATTTAGTCAATAGCTTGTACTCTGGATGATGGAACTGAGACATTGTAAAAGTGCATCTTCGACTATGAATTTATTCATCTTATCTACTCAACCAGTTTACAGTATGTCAACCCGCTGACACCCGAGGACTCACATAAAAGGTATCCTGGTAGTCTGACAGACTGAGGACGTCCATTTGATTTTGTGTACAAAGCCACTGGGGACTTGGTTTTAAAAAAGTCCAAACAATTAGGAGAACAAAAAGAAGTTATTTATTTATCATGTTGAGAAAGATTTAGAGATATTGTTTCCAATGTATTCATGGTGCGTTACGCAAACTATCTCTCGCTGATCAACGGTGCTATACCTCGGGTGGGGGGGGGGGGTAAAGGGGGCGCTGTTCGGGTCCCCTTGATCTTTTTGTAAGACTTATGTTTTTATAACCTCAGTTGCTGTTTGCATTCGAGATGGTGTTTGTTTATGTGGCAGTCAAGTATCGCTACTGATCTTGCACCAAATACAAGATGTGTGCACACAATCCTGAAACACATACAGTGGCCATCTGTTTCATAATGACGGGCTGCATTTTGGAATTTTGTGAAAACTAGTTAACTTTATTTAAATGGTAATATTTACAGCTAATTATAATTTGGAACTTCTGGGGGGGGGAACTCTTTTTTATCAAAGTTAGGGCTGTTGTGTTTTGTTGAGAAAGTACGAGAATGTATCATTTTGACATTCGCAGATGGAACACGCATCACTGTCTTGTAATTTTTGCAATCACAAACACAAATTTATGATTATCATAAACACAAACTGTTAAAGATCTTAATTCATGGAAAATTGGAGCATTCTACATGAAACTAGTCCTGTTGTGTTCCAGTGTTTTTGGCATTGCTACATTATTATCAAGATCAACCAACGTTTCACTCAGATAACATCAAAGCTTTCCGTACACCCACACATACGTGCGGATGACAAAATTACTTACAAGCAAGTAAATAATGTGAAAGAATACTCTCCATTTGCAGCACTCTATTTTATACTTAATAATTGGTGTTCCCAGAAACATGGACCTTAACTGTGTAGTTTATGTATGTATTTCTCAATGGCTTTTGTTGACAATTTTGCATAATAGCGCAAACCAAAGATCTCTATTAAAAATGAAAGGGCTACAAAGGCAGTACATGGTGTTGTAGCGAGGGTTACTTTGTTATTGAAAGCCTTTGGATGGATACAAAGAGATTCTGCTTTCAAATCTTAAAGTTTCTTTTATTCTTTTAAGAAGAAAAAAATCAATCCATGAAGAATTGTTTTTAAGGTATGATACATTCTTGGTAAATATCCGCAGAAATTTTGATATATAACTAACTTTGTTTGTAAATTATTGTTTCAATTATCCTGATTACTGTTTCTGTCTGAAATACGGGCATGTTTTATAACGATGTAGGCCTACTACAAGTACCCTGATTCTTAATTACGGGCATATATTATATCTATGTTGGCCCACTACAAGTACCCTGATTCTTAATTTTGATAATAGCAAATCAAAAGAAACATGTGTTTATCATGATATCTTTCTGGTAATGAAACTAAAGATACCTGTGTAGAGAAGATGATAATAATAATATTTTGGGAGGCTAGTCATCTTGCCTTTGGCAGCCTTCCATATCATAGGAGAGAACCAAAGCATAAGTCAACTCACATATGGCCTTTGCCGGGTATCGAACCAGGGCCACATAAGGTTTATCGCGATTAGCAAAATACCAAGAGAGGGCGCTGTTTTGCCAAGCATGTTGGGTGTAGTAAAAGGGGGCAACCCGGGAAATCGGTAGCCTGGGCGCACGACGACCGACTGTGTTGTTTATAAAATTGTTGCGACGTTCAAATCATAAGCTTGTTTACTTTTTTAGTTTGCGCAGGGCCTAGGCCATGCGTGTAAACATCGTGTACCGCGGTATGCATTTGCCCCCTATGCCCTCCCATGATGCATTGCGGTTCTGAATCGCAATAAACCTTATTGGTGAGAGGTGAGTGCTTTACGCACTAGCCACCCAGTCACTAGCAACCCATGCCAGATGATAAAGAAATCTCAATTGTATGTGGGAGGAAAACCCCCAGTGGGGAAAACCCACACCATCAAGGATTTAAAAGGCAGTCCATAGGCAAGGCTCCAGTCCAAGGTCTGAGGTGGGATTGGAACCAGGGTCCACTGAACGTTTCATAACGTTCAGACACAAAACAGAAAATGTTATTAGCTGTTGTCTCAAAAACTTGACCAACTAATGTAGTAATAAAACCAGGGTTTGAATAGAGAATTTGAATGAATTTAATCCCTCTAGAACTATGTTCAACTACACGTACTAACCTTTGTTTAGCTGTCAGTAAGCCATTGTCATCCTCCTTTTCTGCTGTGTCAGCAATGAAAACAGACTTTCCATTGGTTCCAAATGGCCGGGACAGATAATTTTGACCTTCAACTCATGATCTGTTTAGTGATATCTTTTGAACGGGAGGAATGTAAGATTGCTGTCATGTTGTACAGGTTTTAAGGCCGTGCTGCACGATAACACATCTTTGACTGTGGCTGTGGGTGAAGTATTGCCATTCGATGTCAATTCGGACACGACCTTTGACCCAAGGTCGAGCCGGGATATTTAAAAAAATTTTTTTTTGGGGGCTTTATTGCTGCTAATGGACCCTAAGCACTGACGTCAGACGCGCCTACTGGTCTGCCCATGGTCTAGCCCCACTTCTGTGGCCAATGGATCGTTGGCCACAGGAGTGGGGCTACCCATGGTCTGCCATTTTGGGAAACAAATTGCGTCATGTAAATGTATGGTGCGCGTCTCGCCACGCACGCGTCGCCTTCACTGCACTGTCTGATCAAAGGATGCTGTATGTTCTTGAAGGAGACCGGATAATTATTTTAAACTCTGACCTTTGTTTAGAGGGATTGTATACGTTTGGTAATTGGAACCCACTGTTTGTTTCAATCCTATAATACCATAAAACTAACCTGTGAAAATTTCATTTCAAATAGTGGTAGCGTTTTTGAGATATTGCCGAAAATCTGGAGCGGTTATGTCCTCGCAGGAAGAATAATCTGCAATTGGAACACTATCTGAGAAACATTACTGCAGTAACGCTTCTCAGATTCAATTTTTTGTGATAAACACTAATATCTTTTTCGTTAACCGCAGTACTTCGAAGTGAAAAGTTTCTTTTAATGCATTATACTATACAAAGCTGCTGTACTTCTTACCAAGTACGGTTTTATTGCCATTATTTTCAGAGTCATTACCAAACGTATACAGACCCTTTAATACCATCCGGCAAACTAGATAGGCCTAGGTAGTATTTTAGTCTGTTTGATGATTAAAAAAACCCTGAAATTTATGCAAGTTTAAGGAAATTTGCCCATCAGGATAAGGAATGTTTTACTTTGACCGTGGAAGCACTGACTGTACAATAACACACGGGAATTCTCCCAAATGGTTTACCTTGGGTGATTGCTTCCGGGTGAACTGGGTCGATCGTTCGCAGTATTAATATTGATGAGGTAATTAAAAATGTTTAAATTAAAGTATCTGAGCGTTTTGGCAGAAATAAAAGTGCCTCACTGTGTTTGTTATTCATTAATTTGACCAGTGGTGTTCTTTCCTTATGCTTGTCAGCCGATAGTATGGCTTATAGGTATCGTACACGTTTGGTAATGACTCAAAACAAATATTAGCATAACAATTTACTTGGTAACAAGCAACGGAGAGCTGTTGATGGTATAAAACATTGTAGGAAACGACTCCCTCTGAAGTAACGTAGTTTTTGAGAAAGAGGTAATTTCTCACTAAAATAATAAAAACTTCTTGCAAGAAGTTTTTATTCCTATCTGAAAGCACACAAATTTGTACAACAAGGGTGTTTTTTCTTTCATCATTTTCTTGCAACTTCGATGACCAATTGAGCCCAAATTTTAACAGGTTTGTTATTTTATACAAATGTTGGCACACCAAGTGAGAACACTGGTCTTTGACAATTTCCAAACGTGTACAGTGCCTTTAAGATAGCGACGTTTTAATAATAATAATAATAATAATAATAATAATAATAATAATAATAATAATATAGGTTTTCTCGGTCAAATTCGGCAAATGAGCAGCCAATTTAATTTTCGTGCGTTCGAATTAAAGCTATTTTGCGTCTCCAGTTTTTACTGCGTTTCAAATTCAGAATTCGGGCATTCAATTTCGTTTTGAGGCATTCAAAATCCTTTAGCACTGAGTCAATTTAGCATATCGTCATTCTTTTTCGTGACGCACAATCATCATTCAATTTAGCAAAGCTGGTTCGACTCGCGATTTTTACTGATTTATTTTTTTCAATTTCGTAAAGAGGCAATCCATTTCGCTAAATGAGAATTCAAATATGTAAGATAAAGAAATGCGAATAAACAGATACACTGTACTAGGCAACTGTTTCGTATCTTCACTTTAATTCAGGTAAACCTTACTTTTCTTTATTTATGTTTCCAGTAGATTTTACATGGGGCCCATTAGGTTTCTTCTTCTTCTTCTTCGTCGTTGTTGTTGTTGTTGTTGTTGTTGTTGTTGTTGTTGTGGTTTTTTTCTGGGGGGGGGGGGTCTTTATCGGTTAAATGATCAATACCTAATTTTGTATTGTGTTTGAATGGGGCGTTTCTTTATGTTTTTCCTGGTTTCTTATTGAGCTGCCATTTCTAGAAATATTTAAGTAAAACTGTAGCGAAAGCTCGTCTTCGAAGTACATCGGCAAAGTAACTCAAGTGCCAATAAGTAAACCGTATTTATGCTTTGAACTTCCTTCGAAAGGAAACAACAAATTTACAGAGCGTTTTTTTTAGATTGCACAAATTCCAGAAATGACTGCCCAAAAATGAATTTGAATGACTAAACACACGCCTCAAAAAGCTCATGCGAATTTGAATGCTGCCCTGTTGAATTGTTAAATTGAATGATTATTTTGTTAAATCGAATGACGCAACAGTACATTTGACTAGTCATAAAACGAAATCGAATGACCCTTTTCAGCAGCATTCTATTTCGCGCTGCTGCTGCTGCTGCTGCTGCTGCTGCTGCTGCTGCTGCTGCTGCTGCTGCTGCTGCTGCAGCAGCAGCAGCAGCAGCAGCAGCAGCAGCAGCAGCAATAATAATAATAATAATAATAATAATAATAATAATAATAATAATAATAATAATAATAATAATAATAAAACAGCATTTATATAGCGCATTCTGGATCACAGATAATAAAATAATATACAACATTTAGGGGAGATGCGGGAGAGTTGAGCCATTTTTTACATTTTGCACCATTCTGCAGAGATGAAATGTAGGATCCCCTAACTAAATGTTTTAAGTAAAGCTTTAGAGTATTGACTTACTTAGTATAAAATAATAATTGAACCAACTGCTATTGTTTATTCATGGGAGATGCTTGAAAAAAAATGGCAAAGTGGCTCAACTCTCCCCGGACTATGGGTAAGTTGAGCCACCAGTGTGGGTAAGTTGAACCATGCACCACAATAATCAATGGGACTTTGGAAATCAGAAAATAATTTTCTGAAATTGGTTTATCCATGGTAAAAGTGAAATGTACTCATAATTGTAATAATACTTTGATCCAATCTGGCATTTTAAAACTATTCCCAACAATTTTTGTAATGAATTCTGAAAAATTATGTTTTATCATGGCTATTTCCTATGTTCAACTCTCCCCATGCTCATTGGCTCAACTCTCCTATAAGAGAGCCATTTTGACATGTGACTTGATTTTGATTTATAACAATCGAATTAGATCCAATTAAAATTACCATAATAAACAACAATATTTAGGCTATATATTAGACACATTATCACTACATTCATTGCTAAACATGTAATTAATAGAAAGGGTCTTATCTGGAGTTCCAAAAGTCACTTTTTAGTGGAATTTAGATGTTCTTGTCACTCCCACTTTGAGCACTTATCTCTCACATTCTCTGTTGTAGCCAAAAAGAAAGTTTGGTTAGACACTACCAACAGAGGGCATATGGACTCGACCACTCTATGGGATAGTGGTGTTTTGGGGGTGGGTCAACTCTCCGTATGGCTCAACTCTCCCGCATCTCCCCTATAGAACGCTTAATACGTATGTTTCTAAGCGCTATTACCAGACTATTCAGAGTGACAAAACAGATGGGTTTTAAGTAATGATTTAAAAATATCCAATGAAGGTGCCGCTTGAATGTGGGTTGGTATGCTTGTTTCAAATTGTTGGAGCTATGACCGAAAGGCACGATCGCCATTATGCGTGTCATGGTTCGGGGTCATGGGGAAAGCTCCCTCGATGCACTTTACAATAATAAAAATGTTATATTACAAAAATACACTACATACAATAAATGTCAAACCAGTTGTATACAAAGATTTAAAAAGTGTTCCGGGATGAGAAATGTCTGAGTTTTGTCTGAATTCAGACTTTTTAAATGTCTGCTCGTGAAAAGGTAGCCGTTATTTTCTGCAGGTATAGACCTTTTGTATTGCAGAGTCACAGCCCGAGCTTTTGCCAACCAAGGTTGAAAAACAATGGGAAGCCATAAATGCAAAGCAAAAACAGATAGCCACAGTTTGTCAAAATGTTACACAAATATAGTGCTGAATTTGTTGAAAACAAAGCAACCAATCATGGAATGCGTGTTTTTTAAATTGAAAAATTGAAGAAATGTTCAATTTGGTCACAACATTTGTTAATACGATTGAATGTTTTGCTAACATTCGGCCTTGCATGCCAACCAGCGCGGTTTGTTTATCAACAATAGAAAGGTCTATAAAGACGTCATGCTATTATCATACACTTCTCTAGTGCCGAGGATACTGTTCCCAAAAGCTCCTTGCAATCTATAACTGTTATGACATCAGGTGAATTTGGTAAAAAGCGCCCTTTCTAAAAGCCTCGGAGCCCTTAAGAGCCCTCTGAGCAGTAAAATCAAAGAAGCGGACAAAAATGACACACCTGAATGATTTTTCTTCAGATCTAAAGAAATCCTGCTCTTTGATCTATGGTACTTCTCTAGTGCTGAGGATTCTGTTCCCAGAAGCTCCTTGAAATCTATAACTACTCTAAAGTGTCACCAACGTGTGTGAATGCCATTCAACATGCCCCCTAAAATTTTGATTTTAGTTTCAGAACTTTTTATCACCCCCCGATTATGCCATTTTAAATGTATAAACTTGTCGGCTCTAGGATCTTAATCCCACCATTTCAACGAGCCAGAAAGACAGGTCGTGCTGAGCCACTGGAACCCGGATCAACGTTAATTATTATCCAGGATTCTAATGTTATTATTATTATTATATGGGATTTGAGGCATTGCATGGTGAGGTATCAATGTATATTCGGTATACCCCATGACAGTTTAGGCAGTCCTATTGGTTGAAAGGTGGTCACATGACCATGTTTACTTGTAAACGGTTGATAAAGAAATAGCTCGAGCATTGATCTTGAGCTGGATATCAGGTTCAGTTTAACATCAATTTTTCATTTTTATTTTTATTATTATTATTTTTTTGGGGGTGTAATCTATAAAAACTTTTCTTGAAGTTGTTTTCAAAATGTTAAAATCATGCTGTTTTTCTCCATAAAATATTGCTGCAACAACAAACTAAGAAATCGATGCACCTTTATACAAATTTCATCATAATGAGAAAAGAAATACGCACACCATGGATCGAATGCTATAGGTTTTCCCGGCCAATTTCAGCAAAAATTCATTCAATTTCATTATCACGCGTTCAAATTTACACATTTATCCTAATCCACTCAAACTGGGGTTTCGTTTTAGCTTTTAATGAATTCAATTTCGTTTTCGTGCACACATGATTTCGTTTTTCTCATTCAGATTCGTTTCAGTCATTCTATTTCATTTATAGGCATTTAAGACTACCATTCTTAAGTTGAATTTCTTGATGCCTTGCTCGATTGACGAGAGAGGTATCGATACGGCGCGCTGCCCATGGTAGCGAGGCTGCCTCACTGAGGTCAGTGAAGGGCTATCATTGGCTGAGAGTCGTGCGCAGCGCGTCCACGCGTGCACGTCTCCATTGTTTGACATCAAATACGGCGGCCAATGCAAGGGATCTTTATCAACCTCGTTCCCATGGTGTACGATCTCGCCGCGCCATTTTGTTTTCTTTCCCAGAATGCCTTGCTCGATTATAGGCCCTTTTCGAAACGACCGGCTTCGGCTTGGATTCGGCTTGAGGCTCCGTTCTCTCGTCTGAATCCCTGAACGCATAGCACGCGTATAGTCGAACATCCGAGGGGCCTAGCTAGCCTGAGCCGAATCCGAAGCCGAAGCCGGTCGTTTCGAAAAGGGCCATAGTGAGGAGAGGTATCGATACGGAGCTGCCCATGGTAGCGAGGCTGGATCTTTATACCTTATGCATTGACGTCATCACGTCGCCATCTTAGAGGTAAAACGATGATGCAACAATGGAAAAAGCACATCGTACGCGCGGCGCGCAGGATGGGCCAATGAGCAACCTTCTTTTGACCTCTAGCCGAGGACGCCCTACTCATATGACGTCATGTTCATAAGGTCTAGACTGTGCAAGTCTCGTGCGTATTCGAACATTGGGACCCGTTAAAGCGTGTGAGTTTGTTTCCTTCACGCGTTAAAGCATCGTACGTGGGACCAAAGTGGTCCCAAAAATGTTCGAATACGCGCGAGACTTGCACGGTCTATTGACAAGTTGTAACTTTTTCGAAACGTCATTCGGATGGCAACATCAATGGTCTACACACTCGTTTACATATTGAGAACCTTGAGAACTCTTTCTTTCAGACATGAAACTTTTCAGCTGATCTGATGATTTTCTCGTTTTTGGTTTCTAATCTGTGCCCTCGAAAATTGAAAAACACGGTACAAAGTCTTGCTGTACCTGGCGTTTTCATCTGTTTTGCTTTGTTTGTTTGTTGACAAAATGCAGTTGCATGCCTGCTTCTTGGATTGGAATTTCCCTGGGTCCATGGGAATAAAGGGGTGGTCATGACTCATGGGAGAGGGTCGGCCTATTTAAAAATGTTTGTTATTTACGTATCCGTTGGACGTTAAAGAATTTGCAGTTCTGGAGGTTTTTTTTGTCATTGATCCATTGCGTTGCAGGGTGTATCCACGTTGAGGTACGAGGTTCAAGCGTGGGAGGTAAGGGTGTATCCGCGGTGAGGTACCGGTACGAGCGTTGGAGGTAAGGGTGTATCCACGGTGAGGTGTGAGTGTTGGAGTGAGAATGTATCCACAGTGAGGTACCGGTACGAGCGTTGGAGGTAAGGGTGTATCCACGGTGAGGTACCGGTACGAGCGTTGGAGGTAAGGGTGTATCCACAGTGAGGTGTGAGCGTTGGAGGTGAGGGTGTATCCACGGTGAGGTACCGGTACGAGCGTTGGAGGTAAGGGTGTATCCACGGTGAGGTGAGAGCGTTGGAGGTGAGGGTGTATCCACGGTGAGGTACCGGTACGAGCGTTGGAGGTAAGGGTGTATCCACGGTGCGGTGTGAGCGTTGGAGGTTAGGGTGTATAGAGGTGGGGGTGTATCCACGGTGAGGTGCGAGCGTTGAAGGTGAGGGTGTATCCACGGTGAGGTGCGAGCGTTGAAGGTGAGGGTGTATCCACGGTGAGGTGTGAGCTTTGGAGGTAAGGGTGTATCCACGGTGAGGTGCAAGGTTCAATGGAGGTATAAGGGTGTATCCACGGTGCAGTGTGGGCGTTGGAGGTGAGGGTGTATCCACAGTGAGGTGCGGGCGTTGGAGGTGAGGGTGTATCCACGGTGAGGTGCGAGCGTTGGAGGTGAAGGTGTATCCACAGTGAGGTGCGAGCGTTGGAGGTGAATGTGTATCCACAGTGAGGTGCGAGCGTTGGAGGTGAGGGTGTATCCACAGTTAGGTGCGAGCGTTTGAGGTGAGGGTGTATCCACAGTGAGGTGCAAGCTTTGGAGGAAAGGGTGTATCCACGGTGAGGTGCGAGCGTTAGAGGTCCAAATCAGACTTAACAATATAAGCTTGGATTTGAACCGGCTGTGATCTCATATTAATCTCACAATATCATTAATAAAAGCGTCAATAAGCCATCTCCAACAAGGTTTATAACTCGAACTTGGTGGCTGTCTACCAACATCGGAGTTGCTGCAATTCTATCTCGCAGTCCTTCCGAAAGCGTCTGTTGGCAAAGCCATAGATGATAGGGTTAACGGCGTGATTGATAAACACCAACATGGAGCTCAGACCCACGACAAGCTTGACACTCGGGTGGACAACCGCCATGGGTGGCTGATCCGCGATGAGCAGGGCAACATACACCCACCTTGGCATCCATGAGATGAGTAACACGACGCTGGTTATCAGTAGCATCCTCGTGGTCTTTCGCTGTAGGCTTGTGGTGGGTCCTTGTGGGACGGTGGACGGTTTTTCCTTACCGTCGGCAGGTCTCATTTGGCTGGGCGCTCTTTGGGACATTTCATTTGATGCTGGGACGGCGTCCACTGTCATACTTGGCTTTACGGAAGTGCTTACCAATGTGCTTGTACTCGCATGTATACCGGCATTGGTGGCAGCCAAAGTGTTGCTCTCTTTGAAGAATTTGTCATTTCGAACAGATATTGAGTAAGCTGACTTCCCTTTCTTTTCAGTGGATAAATCTGAGGAAGGTTCCTCAATCCACGCTGGCTTAGTTATTGAATTTTTTAGTTTTATTTTATATACACTCTGATCCAGTGTTTCCTCTAAGTTCGTGCTAGTGTTTTGACTACTATTTTGTACACCATCAACGACCGATGTCATCATCATAATGTTTGTTTTTGATGACGACTGTATTCTGTTTGCAAACTTTTTTTGTCGGAATAAACCAGTTTTCACATGCTTTCTGATGGTTATGTACACCTTTCTGTAGCATGTAATGATAATAAGAAGCGCAGACACGAAGCACAGTGCCTGAAATACCAGTGTCATTATACCCGTCAACGGGGAAGGCGCGAAAAGTTCAACGATTCCCGCCAAGTTGATTGTTGCCGAGTAGAAAACGCAGCACACCATTGCAACGTGCGCCCGTTTTCGATTGAATAAACGCCGTTGTGGTCGGCAGACGCAGTCGTACCGATCAAACGCGATAACGCTGGTGATCATAAGCGAAGACGCAATGGCTGTATACAACAAGAAATCCGTGCATCCGGTATACTCAGGACGGAGCTTTCGTTCGATTAAAAGACAGCTTGAGGCGGCCCTGAAGAACATGAACAGGCAAGAGAAGAGGTCTGCCCAGGCCAGCCCCATGATGAGTACCGTTGTGCTGGTCTTGGATGGTTTAGCCCAGTACACACGAAGGATAAGGCAATTGCCGGGAAGCCCAACGATCATCACCAATGGGTAGAATACTAAAACGGAGATCTCCACCACAAGGGAACACGGCGGTTCTCCAGCCACAGTAGTAGTGTCATTCATCGTGAAAAGATTCAAATCTAGTTCTAGGTAACTTTAAAGATTGTATCAGCGATCCACGAAAACATTCAAGGATCTTACTCTCAGGTGAAAAAAAAAACCGTCCGAAAACTTCCAGTGATAGATTTCCTCTAGTTAAAAACAAACGCAGACGAAAGTTGAAATGATAATCCCGAGTACGGATCGACAATGCCAAAGAGTCTTATCGGTTTGGAGGAGCATGGGCTGGGTATAAGTTGTGCTCGTGCACGCTCTGATGCAACTGACTTATAAGTAGGCCGCGTTTGGTCAGATAGCAACCGTCGGCTGATTGTCATCTCACAAGTGGCACGAAGTGGAACCTAACGCCGCTCGCATGGCCGTGTTGTTATCTACTTGTATTCAATAAATGGTGCTCTAATAGACATTTCTATTGCAACGTCACAGCCCGAGTGTTTGCCAAACCACTGCCAAACAAGGTTGGAAAACTACGGGAAACCATAATGCAAAGCAAAAACAGATAGCCACAGTTTGTAACAATGTTACACAATTATATTAATAAATGGTATTAAATTTTTTGGAAACAAAGCAACAAATCATTGTTTGTTTGTTTTTTTTTTAGTTTGCAGAAATTTTGAATTGGGTCACGATTGAATGTTTTGCTAACATTCGGCCGTCCATGCACTGCAAAAACCGGGGTGTTAAAATTGACACCATGGGTGTTGTCACATATAGATACCGAAGAGAAAATTAAAATTAACATCATAGGGTGTTAAAAATAACACCAACGTAATTGTTTGGTCAGAAATTAGTGTTATGTTAACACCCTATGGTGTAAATTTTTATTCTTTTGGGGTATCTCATGTGACAACACCCATGGTGTCAATTTTAACACCCCAATTTTTGCAGTGTGCAAACCAGCGCGGTTTGTTCATCAACAATAGAAAGGTATATTCTGCTTATTGAAAGTATCATACGGAAAATAAAGAAGAAGATGGAAAACTGCAGGGAAAATAAAAGCATTTATGAAATGCATTGACAACCTTGGCCCAATTTCATAGAGCTGCTTAAGCTCAACAAAATTTTGCTTACCAGAATAAGGTTACCAGCCAAACTACCATGTCACTAGTACAATTTGTGACTGGTATCCTGCTCATTTCTGCTTAGCAGAAAATTGTTAAGCAGCAGCTCTATGAAATTGGGCCCTTGTGAACAATATGGCATTAAATGGACGGAATGAAAAGGGGAAACAACGAACAACGATGTATGGTTTTATCGGGGATTCAGTGCACACGCATATTGCGCTTTTAAGGTTAATGCAATTAAAATAACCAACGGTGATTTTATTGGGGTCTTCACAAGCTAGTTCATCGATTTTGACAGTAATTCAAACGGTGGATTACAGATGGCGGGTCCGATTTTGGGCCGATTTGACCCGAAAATTTAGATTTAAATTTAAGATAGTTACACTGCAAAAACCGGAGTGTTAAAATTGGCCTATGTCATTAAACACGCACACATTCGGGCGTGAATGGCAAAATGAGGTTTCTACCAATAAGCATCCTTGTCCCAAGTTTTATTTTTTTTTCAATGTTAGTTTGAACAAATTATTTGTATTATACAACAATTACAAATTTGTTTATAGCAATTTGCTATGGGTAGTTTTATTTTAAAGAATTCTTTATAAATATAATTTACAAAGAATAATATTTGATTTCATAGAAAAATATAGTCTTCGTTCGATTTTTTTCCTCGTTTTTTTCTTCTCGTTTTTCATATGCGTGAGGTTTGCACAGTCTAATGAGTTACTGTATATGTCACGATGGCTATATATTTCATGCGAGTTTTAAATTAAAATAAACAGAATGGAAATAGGGGAGGGGTATAATTGCTTTGTTTCATTGTTAAAGAAAACAACGATTGACCCACGTCTGATTGTCTTTTCGTCCGTTCTGCTGGGGGAATCACGAACTTTGATTGTCAAAATCAACGGTAAAAACATAAGCAGCTTCTATTTAATCCGTCTGCAGTCTACTTTCTTCTCTTCGTTCTAGCTCCGTTTTTTGGTATCGGAGCAATAATTGTTGTATTGTAAACTGGAATTTGTTTTCATCACTCTCAGGTGCCACTCTCAGTTTCCATGATTTTGAACAGTTTTTGCTGTTGTTATTTGTTAATCTGTTGTTTTCAAGCTGTTTTTGTGTGTCTACCAATTCTTTGTTTTAAAACACAATATTTATAATAACCTAAGTTTTTCTTCTCCTTTTTCCCCCCTCTAAATTATTTTATTGTCAATGTATAATTCCAGTTTGAGCGCAATAATCATTGTAAGGCTACAAACGTTTTAGTCCTTTGAGTTTTTGTGTTCGTGAATAAACGAAGCGGATAAGATAAACTGAACGAAATTTTCACCTTTCCTGCTGATGGACTCGACTGAATGCGATTATTCCTCCCAGAATGAAATATGTTCAAGGCAAAATTTTAATTATATTTTACATCTAATACAAATAAAAAGCAGCCCATGATTCTCTAAGGCCGCTGATGAATTTGTTTATCATAAATACATTTCGAATTTTAAGCGGAACCCCTTCTTTATTGTTGTTGTTGCAAGCAACAAAATAATCAAATCACTCACTCTAATTAAGGAGTCTCTTTATGATTAAAATTATTTTTTAGTTTCATTCCCGAGAGAGAACACTATTATTGGATTATTATTGAAATTTGCATTTTCAGATAGGAAGAGTTACAAGGAGGTTCTCTTAAAGGCACTGTACACGTTTGGTAATTACTCAAAATATATATTAGCAAAAAAAGCTGACTTGGTAACGAGCAACAGAGAGCTGTTGATAGTATAAAACATTGTGAGAAACGACTCCCTCTGAAGTAACGTAGTTTTTGAGAAAGAGGTAATTTCTCACTAAAATAATAAAAACTTCTTGCAAGAAGTTTTTATTCCTATCTGAGAGCACACAAATTTGTACAACAAGGGTGTTTTTTCTATCATCATTTTCTTGCAACTTCGATGACCAATTGAGCCCAAATTTTCACAGGCTTGTTATTTTATGCATATGTTGGGATACACCAAATGAGAACACTGGTCTGTGACAATTACCAAACATGTACAATGCCTTTAAATAAGGATTTTCTAATAAATTCGCTCGCAATGAACAGAACTTACAAGGGTTTGTGAAGCGTCGGTTTCGGAAAGAGTTCAATCAATCAAATTCTGCAGTTTTCAGGAAACATATTGTAGATGGATTACTTGTTTATCTATTTATTGATTTATTAATTATTGATTGATTGATTGATTCATTAACTTATTATTTGACTGATTGAATGATTGATTAATTGATTTAAGAATTGATTGATTTATTGATTTATTTATGTATTTATGTATTTATTTATTTATTGAAGTTTGCGTGAGTTAACCATCGGTTGACATTTGAAATCACATAATTAAACCAACTCCGTTTTAAAGGGATTTATATACGTTTGGTAATTGGAACCCTTTGTTTGTTTCAATCCTACAATATAGTTGTAGATATATACCATAAAACTAACCTGTGAAAGTTTCATTTCAAAAAAGGTAGCGTTTTTGAGATCTTGCCGAAAATCTTGAGCGGTTGTGTCCACGCAGGAAGAATTTTCTGCAATTGGAACACACATTTTGATTAATTTTCTGTCAGTAAAAAAACGCTTCTCAGATTCAAATTCTTGGGGATAGAAAGTCACATCTTTTTCCATAACCGCAGTACTTCTAAGTGAAAAGCTTCACAAAATGCATTATACTATCCAAAACTGCTGTACTTCTTACCAAGTAAGTTTGTTTTGCCATTATATTTTCAGAGTAATTAGCAAACGTGTACAGACCCTTTATAGAGTAGGCCTACGCCACAATAACTGTTTCTGAAGATCCATGTATTCATTCAACCGGTTTAGCATGCAAAGCAAAATGTGTGATATGAACCGATTACAAGACATCGAAGTTGCCGATTTGTTTTAATTATTAATAATAAGTGAATAAAATTATGCCCAAAGGAAAATCGGCACTCTTGTACAAGATACAACAATAAGACAAAAATAACACTCTCGATAACGGAGTGTATAGAAAGGCTTCTTTAATAGTTCTGTCAAATTTAAACGAATTTAAATTGCCTCAAAAAGTCATCTCTTTGTGAACGTTTACCCTCTCTGTTTTGTTTAAATAAGAAATATAATAACAGAAAACGTACAAAATCCAGAGCGGGAGGGAGGCATGAATTTTACTCCCCCCCCTCTGGATTTGTACGTTTTCTGTTATTATATTTCTTTAAAAAAAACATTCACGAACATTCACGAAGAGCTGACGTTTTGCGGCTGCGATCTTATCTGACAGGTCATGCATGATTTGTTTTGCAATACCGGTACGATTATGTAAATTCAATCGGCCTTTTTTTATAGCCGGGCTTAGCAATATTGTTCAATTTACTATTTCAAGTCAGTAAATTGTTTGACATTGACCATACCGTTCCTTCATGACGAAGGATGTTTTCTTTCAATATATCTTACATTATGTTAAAAGGAAAACAAAAAAATCCTCGCTGCCTCTTTCATCGGTTAGAGCAGCCTATTGTTAGAGGAATAAAAATACGCATCGGGGTAAAACCTGGAGGCGGGGCATTCATCTCCCTCACCCCTACGTCTCTAACAGGAGCATGGCCAATAAGATGACCCAATCATAATTTCCTATGCGGTGATTGGCCAATTTCATAATAGCAACATAAAATGAAAAATACAAAAATAATATACGCAAAAATGAAGGTATGGTCAGCTGGCCTCAAAATTACATACTTGCCCTTACTAAATTTCTTTTATATTTCAAATTTTACCGGTAATCTTAAGGGGAAAAAAGAAAGCGAACGCGGCCGGTGTGTTCCCTATTACTTTCGTGAGCTGTTTTTCATCTCTTGTTTTATCCCCAAAAGAAAACAAAATGGAAGGAGACAAAACATGTTGAAACCGTTTGTCTCCAAACATAACTCAGAAAGGCTCTATCTTTAACTTCACAATTTCACTGGGGCCCTTAAACGGCCCTTAATCAACGCCTTGGTAGGTTTCCCCATGCATGCTTACACCCTTCTTTAATTTTCGCCATTTGTTGTTGTTGTTGTTGTTGTTGTTGTTTTTTAATATTTGTTTTTGGGGTGTTGGGGTGTTTGTTTGTGGGGTTTTTTTTTGGGGGGGGGATGTTTGAGTGTTTTTTTTTGTTGGTATTATTGGGGTGTTTGGATGTTGTTTGTTTGTTGTTGTTTGGGGTTTTAATTGCGTGGGTGTGTGTGTTGTTGTTTTGGGGTTTTTTTGCAACCCAATTTTCATCTAGCCTATACGATCTTTGTTAGGCAAGCAAGTAAAAGTGGGCTAGATGAAGGGGAGGAAGAAGGGTGTTCGGTCAACTCGACCGTTTGCTGGGAATTTGATATCGAGACATGACAATTTCAGTTCTGACGATTGAAATTCAATGTATTAGATTGAATTGTCTCTCTTTCACAGATTGCCGTTAGGGAACAATCTTTCCGGATTGACAATCAATCTTTTTTTTAGAGTAAAAACTTTCAATCTCTATAAACGAATGGAATTTCAAACTATTAGATTGAAATTTTCAATCTATCTTCAATCGAATTTGGATTGATTTTTTTTTCAATCTAGACTGAAGATTGAAATATAAAATCTAATAGATTGGAAAAAAATCAATGGCTTCAAAGATTGAAATGATCAATCTTAGGAATTAATAGAGTATACCACACCTACTCACATAACAGGAGCATCGTGTTAGGCACGTCCCGTGTCTTACTCCAGCCTTTAAAGGGTCTGTATACGTTTGGTAATGACTCTGATCATTAATGGCAATAACAGTTTACTTAGTATAAGAAGTACAGCAGCTTTGGAAATTACAATGCATTTGAGAAACTTTTCACTTCGAAGTACTGCGGTTATAGAAACAAATATCACTTTTCATCCCCAACAAATTTGAATCTGAGAAGCGTTGTACTGACAGTAACGTTTCTCAGAGTGTGTATTCCAATTGCAGATTATTCTTCCTGCGTGGACATAACCGCTCCAGATTTTCGGCAATATCTCAAAAACGCTACCACCTCTTGAATGAAATTTTCACAGGTTAGTTTTATGGTAAATATCTACAACTATATATAGGTTTGAAACAAACAGTGGGTTCCAATTACCAAACGCTTTGGGCTATAAAAAGCGTTTGTTACGAAATAAATGTAGTTGGAAAGATGTTTTAAAAGTAGAATATAACGATTCATACAAATATCCCTCAAATTTGTGTGGTTTTTTCTTTTAATTTGTGACCTAACACGGTCCACCATTATGCGGAGTCATAAATTTGGTGCTACAACATGGCGGACCGTGTTAGTTCACTAAGCGTGAATCATTATAGGCCTATTCTACCTTTTAAAACATCTTTCCAACCAAGTTCATTTCGTAACCAACGCTTTTTATAGCCTAAGGCGCCCAATCTAAGGCATCATGTCCCTTCAGTAGGGTCATAGAATGTTTTTTTGTCAACGTAATGCTGAATTTAGTCAGAATTATAAAGAAAGATACAATACAAGTCACATGTAAAAGTTTCAGCTGAATACAGTGTCTACTTGCTGGGAGAAAACAGCAAAACACTGTCGCCGGTGTTTTCACAAGAACGTCGAATCCATCCACGTTTAGCGAGGTGACAGCGGGTACCAACTGTTGAACTGGTGAAATTGAATTACTCCTTTGACTGTTGAGTGCTGATGCAAAGGAGCCTTTATTTTCAAACAATAGTGAATGAGCCGGGTGTTAAATTTGAACAAGCAATTGTTGAATAAATCTGTTTTAAACCTATCATACTCAGCTTAAAAAAAACCCATCTTTTTTTTTACTGTCCTTATAACTCTTATGAATAAGTTTCATCACTTTAATTGTTACTTTTACATTACAGGGCCGAAGTGGAAACCAGTTTCCACCATTTTGGTTAAACCAAAAGGGGAGTGGAAAACATGATTAGAGAAATTAATTATAGAAATACAGCGTTCATTAAGCTCAATAATTAAATCTCAAGTTTAAGAATTTAGGGCCTATATGTGCTTTTTTTTAATCCTATAGGTAAATCAGGGGCGGATCCAGGATTTTCCAAACGGGGGGGGGGCGTGAAAATATACCAAGCAGCAAAATCTTCCCTTCCCCATTTCTCCCCCCCTTCTCTCTCTCTCCCTCTTTTTTTCTTTTCACCCAAATTTTTTTTTTTTTTTTATTCCAAATGGGGGGGGGCGTGCGCCCCCCACGCCCCCCCTGGATCCGCGCCTGTAAATGATTCATTTTCTCTGCAGACTTACGATTATATATTCGCTTCACAATTTGTCTTCGCTTCGTTTAATTTCTATGATAAACAGTTTGTTCCCCCTATTGATTAACCAGTTTCATAAGCATCCAATTAAACCCATGGTCATGTAGTGCACGTAGGCCCACCTTCAAACGATGTTTCACAATTTGATCGAGACTAAAGTCAGTATATAGGGGCCCAATATAAAATAACCAATCAAAAAGTCATTAGCGTCAGTGCAAGGTGCATGTTTTGCTGTTATATTCAACTCTTCTCTTCTATCTAGACGTTATGATATAATGATCGGTTTTGGAAAAGAATTAACTCACTTGAAGTTCAAACACCAAACACACTATAGATCAACCTGTGAAAATGTCTTTAGAAAAAAGACAAATCCATCAAAGGTGCTATATTAGCCGTTCAGGGCCTATGTTCTGTCAAGCACTTTGCATTGGCAATCGCGTGGCATGTCTGTGTCGATTTACGAAACAAACTGGTGTTTACTTTTCGGGCTATATTTTGGAAGAAAATTTTCAGCGGGAAATCACCGTTTACTTCTCTTGTTTCTATCACCTGTTCTACCACATCTTATTCCACCTCTTTCTTAAAAGTGTTTTCTTGTTCATCCGTACGACTTCGTTTCGAATCAACGCAGCGTATCTCACTTTTTGCGCCATTTTGTCCATTCATCTTAATTTTTTACAAGTTGTGCCGGTTTGGTCATTTTGGTAATGACCCTCAAAAAATTTGATAATTTTTATCCGAAAGCCTGCTCGTTATAAAGATGGTAATGACAGTAAGCATCCCGCGAAATTATTTAGCCTGAAGTGCACCGTTATTTAGAAATCAGTAAAAGTATGTCAACACATTTGAACCTCAACAGATCACGATCACCAAAGGCGACTTTTGGAGATTCAAATTTCCGTGGTGTCCGTTTGTGCCTGCTGCGTCCAGAGATCCGTTTGGTACCCGCTGTCACCTCACTCGCCCTATTAAATTAAACAGGGATGGATTCGACGTTCTTGTTGAAAATAGCGTGACAGCGTTTTGCTGTTTTCTCGACAATTACGCACTGTATTCAACTGAAACTTCTACAGGTGACTTTTAATGCACATTTCTTGCCTATAAATCAGCATTACGCCGACAAAAACCAAACGACGACCCTACCTATAACAATTCCCACAGAAGCTTTGTTGTATGATTAATCAAACTGTTTGGTAATGTGTTCACTCGTTTTTGTTTGGGCCTAAACTGAAAAATATTGGTAAACATTCAATAAACTTGGTAATTAATTGGATCGATTCACAGTACAGCGCTTCATCAAGAATTTTCAAATTTTTGCAGCGCATCATGGGAAAAGGTCTACCTTATGTAACAGGGTACATGTTGTTTTGTTCCCGCCTGTATAAAGAGAACGCGTCCTGTCCGTTTTGTAAGATCTAGTTCACGCTTGCAAAATAAAGCGAAGTGTTTGTGTCATTCTTTGTTAGCTTTTCAAAGCACGAAAAAGCCCAAATGCATGTCCGAATGCGCATGATCGGTGCACAAAGGATTCTCCGTGAAATCCAAGTCCAAGCAAAACCAGCAACCATCATGGCGCGCTGGTTTTAAAGAAATAGCGGTACACGACTATAAAATCTGGCATAATATTGACATGCAAACTACAGCATGGCTTCCATCTTGGGAGCTTGATTTATTGTTTCCATGGTTTAAAACTATATTCAGTTTCCCAAGATACATTGCGGTGTATTTTAAGATGGCGCTTGTGTATATTAGCTATTACGGCTGGGAAAAACAAAAAAATCTAAATGGGCTTGAGGTCTTCCTGTATGAGGGCATCCCCCATGGTTGAGAACAACAGTGGTTTGATTGCGCAAAGATTGGATCCGGAAAGGGACCAGGGTTTACTGTTTTATTACAATAATTATGTGGCCTCAAAATAGAACCCTGTGAGACACATTGTCTGTTAATACGGACCCATGAGTACATGGCCCTACTGCACACCAGATAAGACAACATGAGAAATCAGGTTGGCATTAGACGGAGGGGAGGGAGGGTACATCTTCAGTTAATGGATGAATCGCCTGAGATACTGGGTGAATATGTCAAAGGCAACGAACCAAGCTTCACTACAACACTTTTAATTTACCAATTTTTGGGGGGATTGTCTTTATTTTTCTTGTATTTATAGCCTTCACCTTTAGTTGCCTTGAGATATGCAAATACTCATGAAGCTTGATAAATTGATTGAATTGTTCATCTTTTCTCCGATTAAATAATATTATTTCAAATGTTCAATTCGCTTTTTTTAAATTACTTTTTCCAAGACGTGATTGCGAACTGTTTACATGGATTTACGCAAGGGTTTGAACAATGGCAAGACATTTTTACTGAACTTCTTTTTGCGTTTTTGGAAAAACGCAAAACCCCCCGAATATTATGGCTTTTCTTCCCTTTGTGACATTTTTATGTAGGAAACAAAAACATCAGCTCAAAAGATTTGTTATATTATGGTACTGTGGTTAAAATTAACAAATAAATATAAGTGGTAAAAATAAGCCCTAAAAAGGGCAAAAAACAACTTTAAATTTTAATGTTCTGTACATCTTTCTAAAACTATCGAAAGAAGATGAATTCTGGACCGTAGCAGGTAAATTTTGTTCATCTAAAATCACCAGCATAATTAAAAAATGGTTAAAAATTTGCCACGGTTACGAGAACCGGCCTTTTTGAACCTTTGCCTATCAAAATAAATCTCAATTATATTACAAAGTAGGCCTATGTCTGGTTCTAAATCATGAACACATCAATTCACATTACAAGCCAATACAAATTACATACTTTTACTATGAGAAAAGGACAGCATTTGTTAAAAAATTCCTTTTAAAATAATGGTTACATAAATATATTAATAATTTTTGGTTTATCTTTCAAAGCAGCGGCAAGTAATATTGTGTGAAGTTCTCGACCACTGAAACCTGAGCTCCGGATGACGCAAGAAAAAGAAAAAATGCTTCGTCTAAAGTCGAGCTCCGTCAAAAGAGGGCGCCATTTAGGGTTGGGGTGCAGAGCCGTATATTGAGAGAGTTGCGACAACTTGCGATTAGAAGCCATTTTGTCTCCAAAAAATGCATTGGCGAATACAGGGTGCCAGACTAGTCTGCCCATTGGGTTGTGCTGCATTTGGGAACAAAATGGCGTCCAGCAACCACGTGACCGGAGAAAGCTGGTCCCTCCATGTCGCAACTCTCTCAATACACAGCTCTGTTGGGGTGTGAGCGGAATTGGTTTTCATATTTTAACCCGTTTGCTATGAAGAGTATGTATACTTTAGATTGTATGTTTGTTGGTGTTTTTGGTAATCTGTCCCCTATTCCCTCACTATTCATTGACCAGTTACAAAACCACCGACCATCTCACGTGTAGAAACGCACCAGCCTATCCAGTCAATTAAACAATGGAGATCAATTTTATGAACATAATTGCCTCACAACTAAACTTGGCCCAGTTTCATGGAGCTGGTATAAGCACAAAACAAGTTTGGGTTACCAGAAATAGGTCACCAGCCAAGATACCATTTCACATGTACAATTTACGAATGGTTTCCTGCTAAGTTGCGCTAAGCATTGTTAAGAAACATTTTCTGCTTAAGCAGCTCTATGAAATTGGCTCCTGATAATGACTGACTCGGCGTTCCCCGGATTCTATTCACGGTTTCAGAGCCGTGCATGGTTTGCATGCACAGCGCCCTCTATTAAAATATTAAACTGACGTCTTCGTATTTTAATTGTAGGTAGGAATAGCTCATTCATTTAAAACCTTGCAAAGTTTACGAGAAGATTTATTTGTAATTACTACTTTGAAATTTTATTGAAAATTCACTGCCCTGCAAAACGTTTGGTATTGCTGTTTTTTGTTTGTTCGACTTCATAAATAGTGTTTAGAAGTAAAAAAAAAAACCTAACATGGTCCGAGAACGTGCGAGCAATCCGTAAAACCTCACCCGAGTCTACAAGATTGAAACATGAAATTTTGATGACTTTCATCAACAATCGATTTCCCTATACTTTGTCGTTTAATGGATCTTTAATGTAAAGCTGAAAAACTAACTATTTGGACTTTATTTACTTAGCATGTGTTTTTGTCACGTCCTGGAAAAGAACGTATAGGCTTCTCCACTGTCATCTACTGATGTTGCAATCATCGCTTGATTGCGCTAGTATACCGGTACGCTATTATGAAGCAATCTCTACCCTTTTTCGGTTTACTGTAAGAGGCATCGATGTGTTAAAAGCTGCCTTTTCTAATCATACTCGGGTAATAAATGTCATAGGCTGACAATTACTCTTCGAAGTGGAGTACTAAAAAAAGCAATTATTGCGCCAAAGCTTCAGGAGCGGCAAACCTTGGAAATAGGTAGGAATAAACACAACGCCCCCGGATGACAAGAATGCGTCTGACGTGCCAGCCGTGCTTGCAAGATAGCAGTATTATTGGCAGTGTACAACTCATCTCCCATCCTCCCTTTCTGTCATCATCTTTGGACGTGTCCTTGCTGAGATAGAGCGAGGCTCAACGAGTCAAAGTCATTCGTTCATAGTGTCGTTTCAGTAAATTAGAAAATCCCTCAACACCTTGCGGTCAAGTAGCGCTCGACCCCCCGGGGGAGATTGAAACCTGAGAACGAGGGAAGCAAGAAACGCACTCCCCAAACTGAGCATTGTTGGGGGTACAGTGGAGGCAGGTTAAGTGACACCGTACGTATCGCTCCCGCTCTTATATGTTGGGACACAGGGATTGATGTTAAATCTGAACGAGCATCAAGTGGAGTCTATAGTTACGCGAGCATTCAGGGCGCGCAATCTACAGCAGAGAAATACTGGGGTGGATTCTTATACATGGTGTTTTTTAGTTATCATACCGAGTGCCAAGAAAAGCGAGAGAGGGTACGATTTCAATCGGCGAGCTCAAAACGAATGATTTGGTAACCAAGTCGTGTACGACATCTGCATGTAATTGTGGAATAACAATGTTGCCTAGGGCGTGGCTGCTACCTATGGCTAACCTCTTGATGACGTTGGTGCTATCTACAATGATGATATCGCGGGTTTTGACATCGGGTCCTCCTGGCCATTTGGGCGAGACAAGGGAGCTCGTGAATCTGTGTGGTCTGTTTTCTATACATTACCGTATCGTGGTGGACGACTCTAGCCTGACGGCCGGGCCGATTCGCGAACGGTGCTCCAACTACCACATTCTGTCGTACCTCAGGGCAAGGTCCATGATGTTCGCCGTGGAAGAAATCAACAATAGATCTGATTTCCTCCCAAATGTGTCTCTCACCTACGAAATCCACGATATCTGCAATCGCAAAAGCATAGGGCTCCAGGCCTGCATGGACTGTCTCCGTTTGGTCAACAGCAGTGGACCCCAGACATATTCACCTGCAGATCTCCCCAAAACTAACGAACCTGCCCTTGTGATCATCGGACCCGATACCTCCGAGTCCGCCATCACCATGGCGGACTTTTTACAGATTTTCGGTGTGCCGTTGATAAGTTACTCTGCAACGAGCACTTTACTGAGCAACCGGGAAAAGTACCGGACTTTCTTTCGGACGGTTCCGGACGATGGCTACCAGACAGTGGTCATTGCTGACATCATACGTCACTACGGTTGGAACTGGGTCGCAATCATTGCCGTGGACAACAGCTATGGTCGCTCTGCCATGAGCGATTTTCTTTTACATGCCTCCAAGAGAGGTATCTGTGTGGCCTTTCAGTTGGTGGTTGGGGAGACCATGGGATATGGAGATATGCAGCGATTGTTCAGAGATCTGGAGACCTTTCCTGAACTTGAGGTGGTGGTCGCCTTCACTTATTCCAAGACCCTCTTGCCATTTTTGGAGAGGACCGAGATGAATTCTACACCAAACAATGGTGAGTTTTACAATCTGCTTTAATCCAAGGTAATGTTTTTCAATGGATAGAAGTTCACTTTCTAAAGTCACTCCAACTTTCGAGGCATAGCCGAACCTATGCTAAATATAGATTTGTATATAACATATATTTGTTATGAGAGATCGCCTAACATCACAAGGCTGGACGGCCACTTCAAGGTGAGGGCTACACTGATTAACTGATTTGGGCTATCGACTCAAATCAACTGCCACCAGGGGCACGTTGCCACCTACTCCTGGGGCTGAAAAAGGGTTACTCCCTTCACAGTCCGTAAGGATGTAGGTATGGGTATCATCCACAAGGAGCCTGGCTGGCAGAGCATAATGTAATACCTTCCCAACTTAAAATGCAATAATAATAATCAGTTGTTATTAAAGGTTGAAGTCTCAGCACTGTCTTAACTCATTACGGCATTTTGAAATTGATGAAATGGCGCGCAAACTGAAGGCCCTTGTCAAAATAAACCGACAAGGTTATATAAACAACTCCGCCTTTAAAGACACAAAACAGCTAATTAACTCATTCGGTCATGATAGTGAAAGCTGTCGAGCTTCACATTTCGATCATCTGGAGAGTTCTGTCTGAAGGCCTGTGCGTTGTTTTGAACATCGGGGAGAGAGGGAGGTGGTATTGTATTTGCGAAACACGCATCTTGTTTCTTAATGCAGAGAAATCGTGGTTTTGTCCTGTTGTTACAATGAATTTTCAAGACGTAAAACCGGGTAAAATGTGTATCATTGCTTGTAATACTGATAAACGTTTCAGCTCAGCGATGCTTTGTTGATTTCACAACCCTCCGTCCGCAACCATGGATCTATTTTAAAGGCAGTGGACACTATTGGTAATTACTCAAAATAATTATTGGCATAAAACCTTACTTGGTGACGAGTAATGGGGAGCTGTTGATAGTATAAAACATTGAGAGAAACGGCTCCCTCTGAAGTAACGTAGTTTTCGAGAAAGAAGTAATTTTCCACGAATTTGATTTCGAGACCTCGGAATTAGATTTTGAGGTCTCGAAATCAAGCATCTGTGTGACAAGGGTGTTTTTTCTTGCATTGTTATCTCGCAACTTCGACGACCAATTGAGCTCAAATTTTCACAGGTTTGTTATTTTATGCATATGTTGAGATACACCAAGTGAGAAGACTGGTCTTTACCAATAGTGTCCAGTGTCTTTAATTCATTTTGAACTGGATATCGTTGTTTTTTTTAACTTCATTGCTTCAGTCAATATGACTAATTGCCAGCTAGCCAGGATCACTCGCTTGATTTTTCCTTTGATTCGTTATCGAATTTTTTCTTAAATTCGTAATTGCACATTACGAAGTCGTTATTACGAAACAGGAATATTATGTGTTTTTAACCTTCCAAGCAGCCAAGGGAAAAATGTTTACATGCTGGACTCACTGGGCGCGCTCGGAAGGCAGATGTTTGAGGGCACAATTCTTTTTCTAATGATCTGAACAGATGTATAGATGTTCCCTGGACCTACACACTAAAGATTGAAGCATTCTGGAAATTAACACATTGGTTCACTACTAATTTTCAACACATAGTACATTTCGAAAGGATTAAGTTTTTGTGCTCACAATAAGATTTTTGTGTGCACGTTATAATGGGACCTAGCTTTCCCACACTATTTGTCAACCTTTGAGTTCACTCACCCAGCAGTATAGTGAAAGAAGGGTGTTTAAAGGTAGCTAAAAACAAAATCAGCGGAATTGATCCACACATTTTGTAGTTATTAAACAAAGTACGAAGCTGGTCCTTCCGCCCGCACCCCTCGGCTGCTCGGAGGGTTTTAAGAAATATATCACAAAACTAACTCGTAATTACGTATTTATGAATTGCAAATTCGCTATTAAGTAGGAATTCAAACTTTGCTTAATGTTTACAAGTTTGTTATTGTGAATTACTAACTCGTTATTTCAAACTACAAGTTCGTCGTTAGAACGAACTAATAATTTGTAGAAACTTATTCGTAGAGAACCTGATTGAGAACGTATAGATCCCAATCTGAGATTTTACGAATCAGAAAATTGACATTACGAATACAAAATTCGTTAGTAATGAGAGTAATACATTTTTAATTTACCTGCTAAGCTCCATAATGCATCTTCTATTGATCCTTTTTAAAACACGTATACAAATATTTAATTTAAAATTTTTGTTCTGTTCCATTTTGTTGACCACAAAACCATAATGTAAAACAACGTTTGAGCTGATGTTTTTTGTATCCTGCAAAAAGATGGAAAAAATACATAAATAAATAAATAAAGTATGAATCTTTTACTTGTTATTACAAATTTAAAATTCATTATTATTGCAGCTTCATTATGATAATCACGAATATCAAATTCCTTATTGCGAATTCATAATCCCCAGCTACTAATTACAAATTCGTAATTTATTCGCTCATTTCTGAAAATATTTGCTCATTGACTGGTAAATTTACAGTCGAATTATGGGCTGTCCAAATCATCATCCTTTAAAACGACTAGCCTTCAAAATTCCCCCTTTGTAAATTTGTTTCTTCCCAAACCCAAATTCTCAGAAATTGTGACTTGGACCTGCCCCCCCCATGCCACACCCCCTACGCAACTACAACGAGGGAATGCTACAGCCTATTACGAAATAAATTGCTGATGACGTTTTAAGAACCACGCGAAACAACTTAACCAAATTCGTTTCCAATCAGGTTCTTGTGTTGATCAATAATGTATAAGCCCTGGATTACAGCAAGGAAATTAGGCGACGATTTGTCGACGAGTCAGTGATTGCATTTAGTATGTGGGCCGTTACATAAAGTGTCCGGTATATTATAAATGAAGTTTCAAAATGTGAGGAAGATGTTTAAAGGCACTGAACACGTTTGGAAATTGTCAAAGACCAGTGTTCTCACTTGGTGTATCCCAACATATGCATAAAATAACAAGCCTGTGAAAATTTGGGCTCAATTGGTCATCGAAGTTGCAAGAAAATGATGAAAGAAAAAACACCCTTGTTGTACAAATTTGTGTGCTTTCAGATAGGAATAAAAACTTCTTGCAAGAAGTTTTTATTATTTTAGTGAGAAATTACCTCTTTCTCAAAAACTACGTTACTTCAGAGGGAGTCGTTTCCTATACAATGTTTTATACTATCAACAGCTCTCCGTTGCTTGTTACCAAGTAAGTTTTTATGCTAATATATATTTTGAGTAAATACCAAACGTGTTCAGTGCCTTTAATGCACTTGTATGTGCCAGCGAATCGATTGGATGATTGCAGATTTGTATTGGGTACATGTAGATTCGCTGTCCACTCACAGCAACTACTGCACACAATATTAACTAACTAAAAGAGGTTAACTTCAAGTTGTTGGAAATCGGAATATGCTATAATCAGTCATAAAAACGCACTCTGACGCACCATGCAATAATGGACTATATATTCTGTTCAAAGTGATCTCGCCATGGGCAATCGCTTCCTCACAATAAATGCCAAAAGCTACATACACAGGTCGAAAGTGTAGAACGAGGTTTCAAAATCTCGCAAATCAAATTGCAAACTAATCGACGTGGAAGGTTGGATCGTAATCTCGATCTTGATTGAACATAATTTTAACACTGTGACCTTTTACAATTGAGTTGTTTGTTGCTTCTGGCCCACATTTATTTCCAAGAGCCCCCGCAGGTGCTGAAGTCGCCAAGCTTCCTGAACTGTTTTATCAGAGCGCGTGTTTCCAACACTTTGAGAATTCTGCCACATTAAAGATCTAGGCTGGCCCTGTCCTGTGATTTAAAGGGTCTGTATATGTTTGGTAACGACTCTGAAAATTCTTAGCAATAAAAATGTACTTGGTAAGAAGTACAGCAGCTTTGGATAGTATAATGCATTTTGAGAAACTTTTAACTAAGAAGCACTGCGGTTATGGAAAAAGATATCACTTTTTATCCCCAAAATTTGAATTTAAGAAGCGTTATACTGACAGTAACGTTTCCCAGATTGTGTATTCCAATTGCAGATTGTTCTTCCTGCGTGGACATAATCGCTCCAGATTTTCGGCAATATCTCAAAAATGCTACCACCTTTTGAAATGAAATTTTCACAGGTTAGTTTTATGGTATATATTTACAACTATATAGAATTGAAACAAACAGCGGGTTCCAATTACCAAACATGTACAGACCCTTTAACTCCCCAATCACCGACTGACTGATGTCATACAGCCATCGGGCTTTCTGCTCAATATCATAACCACAATACATTCTAATAAGCTAATGTCACCATACGTGTTTTTTCTGGAATAAGGAAATGTAACCGATGAGGTAAACTTTTCAAAACGTCGAATATAACCCTGGTTCTTCTTATAGCTTTATAGTAATATCTTTATATTAAGGTAGACTTGTATCATTTTTGTCATCTGTAATTAAAAGACACCTTGCATATGACGTCACAAGCCCCAAAAGCGCCCCCACTGAGGTGAACGAAGAGCTATCATTGGCTGAGAATATTGTGCGCGGCGCGTACACGAGTGCACGTTTTACCATTGTTTGACAATGGCGGCCAATGCGAGAGATCCGTTGAAGACATCATAAAATATTACACAGAGTTTTTGTGAGAAATATTGTTACGGTTTGTTAAAATGAGATAAAATAATGTTCAACCCCTCAAAGTGGTGTAAACTAATTGCACGAACCATACTTCGGTAAAAACCATACGGTAAAATAAGCTTCAAGGGATTGTATATACGTTTGGTAATTGGAACCCACTGTTTGTTTCAATCCTGTATTAATTGTAGATATATACCATAAAACTAACCTGTGATAGTTAGCGTTTTTGAGATATTGCCGAAAATCTGGAGCGGTTATCACGCAGGAAGAATAATTTGCAATTGGAATACACAATCTGAGAAAGGTTACTGCAGTAACGCTTCTCAGATTCAAATTTGTTGGGACAAAAAGTGATATCTTTTTCCATAAACGCAGTACTTCGAAGTGAAAAGTTTCTCAAAATGCATTATACTATCCAAAGCTGCTGTACTTCTTACGAAGTAAGTTTTTATTGCCATTAATTTTCACAGTCTTTTGTGTGAAGAATGTCAAATCGAGAAGCGAGGAAACATCTCAACCGATGAAAACAAATTAAACGAAAAGGGAACATATTGGATTTGATGTCGGAGTGAATAAAGGCACCATCGTCTGCTATAAATACAGATTGATAGCTCTATAGCTAGAATGTGGCACTACAAATTAAAACACATCGTGCACACAAAATGGAACTGCGGCGTTCAATTAAAGGGGAAATTAAACAAAATGAAAGCTAAATATCAAAATGTTTTTTTAATAGTAAATATTCTTGTACAGCGTGCAGTGGCGTTACTAAGGGGGAGGGGGTGGGCACGGGGGCAGGTGAATGTGCCCCAATTGATGTCCGTGTCACCCACCATTGTCCCACCGGTTTGAAAACAGGACTTTGATATTAAAAATAACCAGATTAAAATGATATATTTCATAAGCTTCAATGTGATAATTTCATTGTTTTCAAAACAATTTTTCCATTTACACACAGACATTGTAGGGCCTACTACGGTATTTGTTTTTACATTCATGTCAGATTACCCGACGCCCTATATAAAAATTTAAAAAAGCAAATGCCATAACAAGAGTGCTGAAAAAGGGGCTTATTTAAAAGAAAATGCAAACGGAAACGTCAGTTGTTTTAATTGGCCAGAAGTGCCGCTAGAGAAATTGATGCAACCATTGTGTCTCATAAGACTGTACCCTAGTTTCGGCGCTGACAGTAGGCCTATGTTGAGATTGTTGTATGTGGTGCACTTAAAATAAAATAAATTAATGATTAGGCCTAGAGTAAATTAGATTACGAAACATGCTTGCAAAAGCCCCCCCCCCAACAAAAAACATATATATACACTGACCATCCTTTGAACTCACTACCTTGCTTTGATTGGTTCTTGGCCACCCTAGTGTTTGTAAACTAATAGCTTTGATTAGCTATAGCTTTCCCGCTTTTTTTCTGGATACCTTCCCTTAATCCTTTGCGCCTCTTTTTGCTATATATGGATATGTTTGTGTCTGTGTTTGTTTATGCCTCTGACGAAGGCCCGGTTTGGATCGAAAGCTAAGGCCATCTCCCCTACAAACTGTATATATATGAATATATAAATAAATAAAAAATAGTGGTGAGAAGAATAAAATAACGACTGTTACTAAAAGCGGAGTAAGATACCGCGACCATAACAGCGCCCCTTAAATCACGTGGCCAATATTAGTAAGTGTAAAATAATCGGCACTTTGTTTGACCCAATAATATATACACGAAATAAACATAAAGCTTAATCAGTCATCGGAGTCAAGAGAAAATAGTGAACATAAAAATGTTTAGTTTTCAAACATCGGGTGTTGGACTCGCGACAACAAAACTATTTAAATAACTCATTTCTCAAAACCTACAGGCATTTCAAGCAAAACTATTCCGAGGGAGCTTTTCCCACCTGGACCATCTTTAGAACATAAGTTATATATATAGGATTTGAGGCATCGCATGGTGAGGTATCAATGTATATACGGTTTGCGGTAACACCATCTGTATTATATATCTATTTTGCTGTGTAGATTTTGTTCTTTGAGAACTTGTCTAGCTATTTATTCTACTGCCGCGGAGTAGATTTTGGAATTCGGGAGGCTATTCTACTGCCGTAGAGTATAGATTTCGATTCCGAAATCTACTCCGCGGCAGTAGAAAACATATGACACACTCACGAAACACAATCTCTAATTTATGAACGGACGGTTTCCTTTAAAATGAGAAAACCTACTGCGTTTGATATTATACAAACAACAACTTACAGAACACTGTGTTCCATAAATACCCCGAGGATAGGGATTTGCAGGTAATCCGCTTAGGTGACACTACATTGTATGGAATGAATATATTATTCAACGTTTCTATTACATGAAACGGGGCCACCCTTTATGGAATTTACAATTATATAAAGTAATTTGAATCTTTGGTCAAAGAATATAGAAACCAGCTTGTTTAAAATCACTTGCTTTTGTATAATTTTAAATAACGTATTTACAGAAATGGCATAAATGCGCGTTTACGACTATACTGCCTATACGAATAAAGAAGCGATAGATTTTCAAAATAAAATATTTATGCAATATAGTTGCACAAAGAAAAATTAATCCATCAGTCAGTTTCCCTTGTAGTTTATTACTCGGTATTAAAATATTTTCTTATCGTAACTTCTCTCTGTTTTGTCACTGTTTCTGTTTTATGATTTGTTTAAACTAATGATGTTGTTGTTCTTCTTTCTTTTACCTTTCCCCCCATTTTTCTGTTAGGTGTGTGGGGCTTACGGAAGGGCCCTTTTGGGGGTGTTTTACACAATGGAACAATGGACCCCACAATTGTTTTCTTTGCTTAACTTGGACCCCACGGAGGAACTCTTTAGAAAGGGGAATAATAGAACAACAAAAGCAGGACCCCACAAGCCCGATCCGTATATTGGTCATTTTCGGTACCTTATGAAGACCAAGGACAAAACAAAAATGGGAAATTAAAACGTCTCCGAAGGGGAGTTATAAAGACTGGGGTGCTCCACAAGAAAATGTGTACGAAGTCTTTTTGGAAAATGTTAAGTACAAGGACAAAGGGAAAGAACAAAAGATACCTCCACGGGGATGCATATTTGAGAATGTGTGTGTGAGTGATACCCGTTGAAACCGAGGACTTTAACAACAGGGATCCGGGTGTTTAACAGAGCGAGGACGTCCACGCTTCGCTTCCGTGTACAAAACCAATGGGGACGTCGCTAAAGTCCAAACAATGGGAGAACAAAGAGAAGTTCTCGATTTACGGGATTCACAAACGTGTGTGTGTGTGTGTGGGGGGGGGGGGCAGAAATAAAGTTGTATTTACCAGATTCTTGCTTCGTGCAAACGTACGCATATTGAAATCCTGATCTCACATATATATACATGTTAGGTGTTACGGGTTTCAATTTTGATTTTGATCTTGACTTTCTGACGTCATAATAAAGACAAAAGCTCCCCATTCACGTAAAGATGAAACTGTATAGTTTGTACGACCTCTTTAAATTCCTGATAAATATAGGACAGGACAGAATCTAGGGCACCTATATAGCTGTGCTCGTCTGCTGTTTTACGTTGAATCCGTCGATTGAAATATGCATATTACTTGAGGGATGGTGCATCATTGATTTGTAGAGTACATTTAACCATTTTCCTCCTTCATACCATAAACCTAATTACCCGCTATAATATTGTTGTGTATGCATATATGAGTTGTAATTACATTCTTTGATAAATATATTTCTTTAACAAAAAATGTATCGAAAAGCAGGTACGCCATATGGGTTAAACGTTTTATAGAAGGTTCCATGCACTTTTGACATGGTTGATAGCATTTAATCTGGTAACAGTTTCTATAGAGGAGAATTACATGATTTTGTACAGACTTTACAGTAAAGACAAAGTACATAATTGGTAATTGAAGAAAAACAAATCGATTAGTTTCTAACCTGAAGGATCACTGAGTATAAAGTCAATACCAATACCAACCCCCCTGAGAAATAGTTCCGTCTGATATACTGTCAGAGTCGAAACAACTGAATAAGAGGACCCCTATGCCACCATTACTTATTTAGATTGCCAACATCGAATTAAGCACGCAGACATGAACGTCAACAAATTAATGTATATATATTTGTTTTCACCGATTTTGATGATATTTCCATGGGTTGGTAGTATATGGTTTCTTTGTATGACAACGAGGATGGAAATAAATTACCGGTAACTCTTTAAACAACAATGATGTAACAATTTCCTTTAAGCCGTAAGCATTCTAACACTCATTGATAACTTTAACATCAAAAGGGAACAGTGGTGCAAAGGGATGGTACATCATTGGATTTTAAGTGAAGTTTTTAATAATATACACTCCAAAAACATCCGGGTCAGAATTGACACGGTTCCGGATCCCAAGCGGTCTGACCCATTGTGGGTCAGTGTGACCCGGAATCTGTGTTAAAATGACCCAGAAATGGTTCAAACTGACGCAGATTTAAAGCTAAAAATCAAACTTGTTACCAGTTTCCTGGTCAGCCTGTTCCAGAAATAGATCAGGCCCCCTGGGACCAGGAACAGGGTCAATTCTGACCCGGCAGATTTGAGAGTGTAGCAAAACTATAGGCCTGTCTTTTCAAATAAAAAGGTACCCATGATTTTTAGAAAGCAGCGTGTCTTCCGTTTCATGCTTTACCTCTTCTACTGACGCCATGAATGCAAATGACTATTAAAGATCAGCTTCATCAACCTACCGAATAATTATGATGACACTAACATAATGGAAATATTCGGGGTATGACTGCTGTCTGCACTAACTGCATATCGGTTCCAAGTAAAATTTCAGACACAAATATTTCTTTTGTGTGTGAAAATCGTCAAATACTGTACCGTGTGATTGATTCGATGTTCTTGTTTATAACTTTGTAATTTTTGTTAGCACAATTCTCACGAGATTTGGACAGTCAGGTTTGTTCAGGGTAATCAGAGGAAAATAGAATATTATGGTATTGTTTTTTTAAAGCAGACGGGAGCTAATAATAATAATAATAATAACTAGTTCTTATATAGTGCATTTTACAATAACGTCTCAATGCGCTTTACATTAGTGCCCTGGTCATTGGGCCTATAACATCCCTTTAATCTTTCTCATCTCCCTGGGTAGTATACAGCCCCGAGCTGCCGTGGCGCTCCGAAGGCTTTTTCAAACACAATATCAACCTCTACCCTCGCAGGTACCCATTTATACCCCTGGGTGAAGAGAAGCAATTATAGTGAAGTATCTTGCTCAAGGATACAAGTGTCATGACTGGGATTCGAACCAACACCCCGATGACTTAACCATCGGAACTTAATTTCGATGCTCTAAACCACTCGGCCACATGACATCCTAGAGTAAATAAAACTGCTAGTCTTGATTTTATGAATTTAATCAACTAGAGTGTGGATTTAAACTGAATCATTCATGATGCCAGCCAACTGAATTCATGTTGACATCAACGGCAGGTTGGATTGAAGCTTGACTTTACTGTTTGTGGCAAGATAATCGCGGGCTCCAAATACAACGTCGCCTTTGATTTGTGCATTAATGATGTTCGGGCATTTTTAAATCAATGTGACGAAGGAAACAAAAGCAAACATGAAAGGGTAAATTGGTCGAAGCCCACTCTAGTGCAATGAGAAGCAGTTATATTCTTTACACTCTAAAAACACCCGGGGTCAGAATTGACCCGGATTCCAGGTTACAGGGAGCCCTTGGTCAGGTCGACCGGAAGATGGTAAAAAGAATGAAACTTCAACTTGGATTCTGTGTCACTTCGACCCATCGGTCAAGCCCCCCACCCCGTGACCTGGAACCGAGTCAATTCTGACACGGATTTTGTTTTAGATTGCAGCACACAGGATACTTGACAGAGATAGTGGCGGCACGATGAGACTCTATTGTTGTTGTTGTTGTTTGTTTGTTTTCCTCGGGGGAAAACTTGTATTTAATTAAACATTCATCCTCTTACAAATTACAATAGTAAGACAAAAAGATAAACCGAAATTAATTATTACTACACAAAGAAGAGAATAAGTCTCATTTCAAATCAAATATGGCGAGTTTGCCATTAGTGATACAAATGATTTTTTATATTAATGAAAGTAGGCCTAACGTTTAAAGGTACTGATTCTCGCTTGGTGTATCCCAACATGCACAAACTAAAAAAACCTGTGAAAATTTGGGCTCAATTGGTCATCGAAGTTGCAAGAAAATAATGAAAGAAAAAACACCCTTGTTGCACAAATTTGTGTGCTTTCAGATGCCTGAAAAAGGCTTCAAGCCTGAAGTCTTTTTCAGATTCAAATATTTTGGTGAGAAATTAACTCTTTCTCTCAAAAACTACATTACTTCAGAGAGAGTCGTTTCTCACAATGTTTTATACTATCAACAGCTCTCCGTTGCTCGTTACCAAGTAAGTTTTTATGCTTAAATATATTTTGAGTAATTACCAAAAGTGTCCAGTGCCTTTAAGCTCTTGTTTGAATGATATAAAGGACGGTTTTATACTAAGGCTCAAGTGTTGGTTTGTTAACTCCTATTACATGCAGATGCTGCTTTTTTTCATAGAAATATGGAAATAACTGTGCATCTGATTTGAATTGAATAGAAACAAGTAGATGGAACGAAAGAGCTAACCTGGTACCGCACGTAATATAACGTGGCAAATTTTCATTCAGTTGTTGGCAGAACGAAAATGCTAAGCGAAAAAACCCAGAACAAAACAAATGGGGTCTTACCAGTGACGACCAATGAACATTGTATAGTATAGTGGCTGGTAACCCGTCTGTTGGACAAGAGTGCTTAGCAAGTTTTGCTAAACAACTGGATATTAAACGGGATTCAGATTGCTCGAAAGGGCGAGAGACCTCCTTTTGATCAGAAATTCCTTTTTTTTCCGGTTCAGACGATCAGTCAAATTAATAACCTGATACGGGTCTGGCGGTTGCACCATCAGGAACTCACTCAGTGTGGGGGGTAATATTCAATGAGGGCGAGATATGCGCAACAGACGCCAAGAAGAAAACATACAAGAAGAGTCTGTCATCTTATATACAACATAGGTATTTCATGCCACCTTTTTTTCAATCCAAGTTGTTTATGTGCACCTCTAGCATGCACCCAAGCTTTCATCAGCAACGACTGAACACTTATAAAGTATATTTTCAACTCAAGTGGTTTTTGGCGCGAAAAGTGGGACTGCTCTCACAACCGAGAGTAGCTCAGTTAACGTCTTTCTGCTTGGCTTCCCTCACAATCGAGGGCTTTTCAAAAAGCATTGGAAATGTTTCCCCCTATACACTAACAGTTATACATTTGGAACTATTTCTGTTTGTATATCTCGAAAGAAAATATGTTTTCAATTGTTTAACAGTATTTTGGAATTCAAGAAATAAAAAACATCATATGATAATTAAATGAATGAAATCATCTTTAAGGAGGAGATAGGCCTATTGATTATAATTCTCTAAGTGATCACAAATTATTCAAGATTGTAAAAACCGAATTTTAAAATACTAACAATATTGTTGCGAATAACGAGATAGTATTGCGAATATTATTCGGAACACTATTGCAAAACATATAATACTGTAAAATGCAAAAGTATTGCGAATTATTCGCAAAACTAATGCGAATATTGTCCTCCCACAATAATGCAAATAATCAATACTTTTTACGAATGAAAACTATGGCGGGAATTTTTTTTTTGAGAAAAAAAGTAATTTGTGAGTAAACGCAATACTTTTGCGAATATACGCAATACTCCTGTGAATAAACGCAACACTATCGGGAACATTACCATTGCGAATAAATGCAATAGTTTTGCGTACTACCGCATTAATTGAGATTCATAAATACCCCAGACAGTTTCGCTATTCCTATTGGTGAAGAGCACGTCACGTGGGGTGTTTAAACGGATGATAATGCACGGCCAAGAGTGTTTATAACCGGCTGGGCTTCGCGTATTGGACGCGCAAGCTCCGCCAATTTACTTACGCGGAACGCAATACATGGCTATAGTTCCCGCGCGTAGCCTAATCGTTTTGTACACGCGCGTACACACAACCCAACGCGCACGAAACAGAATTTTACAAAGGTTTTTTGAAAATGTACAAACTTCGATGTCAGAGATTGTCTTTTTACCACCGATTTTCCTTATTCTTTCACTTTTTAACAACAGGCATTTATGAATGGGAATAAATGAGTAGTGACTCGTTCTTAAACGACCGTTTAAAACCTTGCAGGGTCGTAGCCGTGCGATAAAGGCCCTCGCCTTCGGCTCGGGCCTTTATCGCACGGCCACGACCCTGCCGGTTTTAAACGGCCGTTTAAGAACTCGTCGCCACTCTTTTATTCCCTTAATAAATGCAACTCTACTGCACGCAATACTATTGTGAATAAGTACACGCCTGATGATGCCTTCGTGCTTTGAAAATGTTTCAACACAAAGGCCAAAGTTCAAAATGTTGAGATGGGCAGTGATTAATTTAAGAACCATCGGTACCTTTAGAGAATTTAATATATATCTCAAAAACTGTCCGTCGGTGAAAGATGGGATACCAGATATATGGCAAAAGCACAATGTAGAATTTATTACATAAACGAAGAAAAAGTTACCATAGGCTAAATGAAAGTTGCTTTGATTTGGGTATCGTGGATACCTTGGTATATGCTTTCTCTTCTGAGTTGCAATGCAAGTTATGATATTATTTGAAACCATAAGTTAGATACGTTTCTGATATAAATTTCATTACTATCAGTAGACGTCTACAAAGTGAGTTTGTGATTCTGCAATTTAAATTATATGTAATAATAATGATTATAATATTAATAGTGGCTTCTTATATAGCGCTCAAATCCGTTTAGTTAAACCTTTTTATGTCACGAATAGACGTACGAGCAACACATCAACATCGTTGTCTTTTCACTTGAATGTGTTTTCGTCTCGTCGCCGCGAGACGTTTCTCTTCTTCAAAGGCGTGTATACCCGGAAATATTGTGTGTTACGGAGAGCTCTGATCATGTTTGCGGCATTATCAATATTGATATTACCCTATCATACGTGTTTGTTATTATATTAAAAAAAGAGTCATGTAGGCCTACTAAGAACAGCACAGCTGTCGGTCTTCAAAGTATTCGAATACTGTTAATTATTGTTTGATTATGTCAGAGCAATCCTTCATTCAAAATACATTTAGGTCTATGTTAAAAAATAGAGAGTCCGACAGTATGTAGCACTTCTTTTGGGACTCTTTTTTTTTATTGGGATAACTGATGTATACTCATATCCTCGAGAGTAAGTATGCGGAATTGCGCAGTATCCACAGAAACCGACTCGGGGCTTTGGAGTGATGCCTTTAGGGAAAGAGTATATTTTATGGCTTTCCACTACCATACAAATAAAATCCTTTAATACTCCTAGTCTCCTTTTATCAGTTATACAAATCAACGGAGTGCACCTTTCATAAGTGTTCCATTAATAAACTACAAAAAGTGAAAGAAATTGGCCTCGCAAGGAGGTTGGCCACATGGAGAAATGTGTAGTCATGATCGTGAAACGTTGGCGTAAACAGCATCAGGTTTCGGTCAGTATGCTCTTTCTTGGTCGTACAGGAAAAACATGGAATCCGTCTATCCCGAAGGGAGTACAGAAAAGGACACGGAATCCTTTTATCCCGAAGGGAGTACAAGGAAGACATGGAAACCTTCTATCCCGAAGGGAATACAGGAAAAACATGGAAACCTTCTATCCCGAAGGGAGTACAGGAAAAACATGGAAACCTTCTATCCCGAAGGGAGTACCGAAAAAAAAACATGGAAACCTTCTATGGCGAAGGGAGTACAGAAAAAACATGGAAACCTTCTATCCCGAAGGGAGTACCTTCTATCCCGAAGGGAGTACATGAAAAACATGGAAACCTTCTATCCCAAAGGGAGTACAGGAAAAACATGGAAACCTTCTATCCCGAAGGGAGTACAGAAAAAACATGGAATCTTTCTATCCCAAAGGGAGTACAGAAAAAACATGGAATCTTTCTATCCAAAAGGGAGTACAGAAAAAACATGGAATCCTTTTATCCCGAAGGGAGTACAGGGAAGACATGGAAACCTTCTATCCCGAAGGGAATACAGGAAAAACATGGAAACCTTCTATCCCGAAGGGAGTACAGGAAAAACATGGAAACCTTCTATCCCGAAGGGAGTACCGAAAAAAAACATGGAAACCTTCTATGGCGAAGGGAGTACAGAAAAAACATGGAAACCTTCTATCCCGAAGGGAGTACCTTCTATCCCGAAGGGAGTACATGAAAAACATGGAAACCTTCTATCCCGAAGGGAGTACAGAAAAAACATGGAATCTTTCTATCCCAAAGGGAGTACAGAAAAAACATGGAATCTTTCTATCCAAAAGGGAGTACAGAAAAAACATGGAAACCTTCTATCCCGAAGGGAGTACAAGGAAAACATGGAATCCTTCTATCCCGAAAGGAGTACAGAAAAAACATGGAATCCTTTTATCCCGAAGGAAGTACAGGGAAAACATATAGAATCCTTCTATCTCAAAGGGAGTATACAGGAAAAACATGGATCCCAAAGGGAATACAGGAACAACATGGAATCCTTTTATCTCGAAGGGAGTACAGGAAAAACATGGAATCCTTCTATCCCAAAGGGAGTACATCAGGAAAAACATGGATCCCAAAGGGAATACAGGAAAAACATGGAATCCTTCTATCCCGAAGGGAGTACAGGAAAAACATGAAGTCCTTTTATCCCGAAGGGAGTACAGGGAAAATATACAATCCTTCTATCCTAAAGGGAGTATGTATCCCAAAGGGAATACAGGAACAACATTGAATCCTTCTATCCCGAAGGGAGTACAGGAAAAACATAAAGTCCTTTTATCCCGAAGGGAGTACAGGGAAAATATACAATCCTTCTATCCCAAAGGGAGTATGTATCCCAAAGGGAATACAGGAACAACATGGAATCCTTCTATCCCGAAGGAGTACAGGAAAACATGGAGTCCTTTTATCCCGAAGGGAGTACAGGGAAAACATACAATCCTTCTATCCCAAAGGGAGTATGTATCCCAAAGGGAATACAGGAACAACATGGAATCCTTCTATACCGAAGGGAGTATACAGGAAAACATAGAATCCTTCTATCTCAAAGGGAGTACAGGAAAAACATGGATCCCAAAGGGAATACAGGAACAACATGGAATCCTTTTATCTCGAAGGGAGTACAGGAAAAACATTACCCCATCAACGGTAACACGTGCATTTTGATGATACCCGTACTCACTAGCGTTGAAGCTGTTTTGTTTTTCAAAGCACACCTTGACTTCAGATTAAAACGTGCCCTTTTTATAATCAATGAACATAATCAAGACGCTTCAATATCGGTGCACATTCAAGCTCTCTGGGGTCAGTGTTCTCGGGAGCGTACGGCCGGCGTTTCCTTTACGTCTTGGAAATCATCTTGGAGATGTCGAAGGAGGATCGAAATGGAGACTTGTGCCGACCGAATTACCTGGATTGGCTGTCCGTTTCGTTTAAGGGAGTCATTTGTAAAACTAAGAGGACGAGATGCGGGGATGCTCCTGTTGCGTGTCCTAAAAAAATTTGCCCGATTAATTTAGAGGGGTCTGGTTCTGTAAGCTGGGGGGGGGACCACCCATCTTGGGTCTGCTCCCTTGCATATTGAAGACGACAATGATGAAATTGAGGAAGGGGGCTGGAGCACGTACAGGAAAAGGTGACACCGTGAATGGTTTAGATGGAAAGCCTGTGCAATGTTCAACAAGCCCGTGACTATGCAACGTTCAACAGAACAAACATGGGCACGGTTTTGCAGTCTGTGGTGAATAGTTGAAGATGTTCTTTAAAGCTATCTACAACCTCAATTGTCACTGTCCGTAAGGTAAACCTAACAGTTGCCAGCTCTATCATCGTTTTCCTAAAGAGTGAACACATTTTTGTATGGTGGTTGGCGCTCAAACCTAACCTTTGGTTAGTTTTTGATTCATTTTGTTATTACTTTAAAAATCCATTACTACCTGATCATTTTGAGTTCATTCCCACTGTCTATACCCTTACTTAAGGTCTAAGTGTTAAAAGGAAAACATAACGGCCAGGGGCTGTTAAATGACATGATTGATAAGATCAAAGTAATGTACTCAATTTTCATAGTCAATCATCCAAAGCATGGAGGAACACACGCTGTATACATCAACCCATAAATCATAACCCCCTGAAGACAAGGACCCAGTCTCTTTTCGATGTTGGCGTAGTCACTGTTTACTCCAGGGACCAGTCCATAAGAATTTAAAATATACTGGGTGGAAAGCCTCTACGACAGGGGCTTATGTTACTGTCAATATCTGAGCCTCAAGAGTTTTGACACCATCTGTAATTACAGGAAATTTCAATCGGTGATGAGAGCCCTGCTTGTTTAAAGAAGAGCATCAAACCGTGTTATTTACTGTATAGTACGTATACCTCACACAGTACCTCTTATCGTGCCCAATATGTGCCCCACGCCGTGCCAAACCACACATTCAAGCGTGTCTCAGGTCTGGTATGTACCAGAGCCGTATATCGAGAGAGTTGCGACAACTTGCGATTAGAAGCCATTTTGTGTAAAAAAAAAAAACCCCGCATGGGAGAACACAAGGTGCAAGACTAGTCTGTCCATTGGGTTGTGCTGCATTTGGACCGAAAGTGGCGTCCAGCAACCATGTGACCAAAGATAACTGGTCCCTCCATGTCGCAACTCTCTCAATACACAGCTCTGGTATGTACCTCACACGATACCCCTAATCGTACCCCAACTGTGCCTCATGCCGCGTCATTAAAACCGAACCGTATCTTCAAGCGTGTCTCACTGAGCTCACGTGTACCTCACACGTGCCCAAACTGTGCACCACGCCTATAACAACCGTATCTTCAAACGTGTCTCCGAGCCAGCTGGTACCTCTTATCGTGCCCCAACTGTACCTCACACCGTGTCATTTCAACTGTACCTTAGAGCATGTCGCTGAGCTCGTATGTACCTCACACGATACCTCAAACGCACCAAAACTGTGCCTCACTCCGTGCCATTAAAACCGTGCATTCAAGAATGTTTTCGACCGTGCCAATAACCATTTTCGGAATCGTGCCGCACAGTCGTGCCTCTAACCGTGCAAAACTAACTGCCACGAACCGTATTCGATGCCGTACTTCGTATCTTTACATTCAGCCGTTTTTGTTTGCATCTTGACAGTTCTCCCAACTGTGCTTAATCTCCTCCTTTACCAGGTGTACCTCTAACCGTTACACATTACAGTACATGTACCTCTAACTGTGACCCAATACTTTGCCGCCTTTAATCATGATCATAGCCGTTCCCCCACTATGTTCCTTAAAACTTGTTTTCAATCGTATTGATGCGTGTCTGGGGCCGATTTCACAAAGAGATAAGACTAGTCTTATCTGAATTTAGGACCAGTAACTGGTCTTAACTTAAGACTAGTTCTATCTCTTAGCATTGCCTAGGACTATAGTCCTAAGTTTGGAAGAGTTTTGTGAAATCCTCTGGTCTTTTTCCTGCAGCCGCCGCATTTCTCCAAGACTTTCTTCTATAAACTGTGCCTTTTATCCACGTACATTACGCCCTCAACCGTGCCTTGTTAATACCATCATGCCTCTTGACATTAAAACCACGATGTTACCGCCTGTCCTACAACAACCAGATTGCTCTTTCCTTTAAAAGAATACGACTTTGAGCTCGTAGCCACAGCTGCAAAATTAGTCGGGCGTAACGACTTGACACGTCGCTCGTCCACTTCCCATGAAACTTTTCTACTCCTTCTGATTGATACAAAAAAAAACTAGGTTTATAAATAGCACGCTCTCTGATCGTATTATCGTCGGAGGAGATTTGATTTTAAAGTAATTGTTATCTGGTGGACCAGAAACGTCCAGTTTAATTCGTTTTAACTTTATTTGACAAACTCGAACCGATATCAGAGTCTCTGCCTCTCCTCCTATGTCTAAGTTACTTCCCGTCTTTCCTTCCCCATCATCGTGGAACGACTCGAGAGTCGGTCTTATCAACCTCTTGGATATAACAAACCGTGCAAATTGGCGCTGTGTGGATCGCTCAAGTGTTGATTATAACATCATTACGTCGTGATATTATTATTGCTGACGACTTCTAAACAGACCCAATTTAACAGCTCCATGATTCCATCCAATAATGTTCTCTGTCAGTTTGCCCTTTGGCAGCAGTGAGCATCACGTTGTTCTGGTTTTACACAGCTCGATTGCAAATTAAGTCATTATTAAACCGCGCGTAAAATAAGGTGCCTGATGAACAGGCGGCCCATATAGGCTCGTCTCATACAGCGATTTGAAAGGTTCAACGGGGAGGTAGACTCTCACGTCAGGTTGATTGTTGGGTATAGTGTCAGGACTCGATTTCACAAAGAGCTAAAGATTGATCCTGACTGCGAATAACTCTTAATTGCTAAGCAAAGTGGAATGTCACAATACAAATCACGAAGGCGATATGGACAACTCATCCGATGAAGATGAATCTTAGTGCTTTGTGAAATCGAGCTTGGTGAGGGATATGATGTTTTGTAATTACAATGCCTGGTGATGCAAACACAGGGATACGATATAGACTGGTGAAAGTCCCGCGCGAGTCGGAAACGAGAAAACAACTCGAAGAAGACTTATGATTTTTATGAAATCAAATCTCCTTTGAAAATGCTATTTAAAATTAACATTAAAACAAAATTATCCCTTGAAATGAGGATGCCTATTTTTTTGAAACCCCATTTGCCAATCACGCCCCAATCTGTGCAACTATAAGTTTAAGTTTTTCTTTTGGTTTGTCATGAATTTCATTTGTAAATATTTGAATTGATTTTATTACCTTGTATTTATCGGCAGCTGAATGCCTGAAGGAAACAGTGATTTAGTTCACTTTTTTGTTCCTGTCATCGGTTAGTGTCTCTTGTATTGTATTTTTCATGTTTTGTATTTGTTTGTGAATGATAAAAAATATACAAAAATAATAATAACCATAACTAAGGTTTAATGATAACTTGAACTTCAGTTGGGCAAATTCTTAAATGTTTACAAGTAACTAGAAAGGGATGTCAAATCTTATTCTCTGGCTTTCTTTGTCGATTTGTTAAATTAATTATACTTTCATACATTTTATGGCTTAATTTTACTTCCCCAACAATGTAGCCACACACTAAGTTCTTAAACTAAAGTATTTGAAGAAACAGTATCGCGCACACGTAGGCTATGGTTGAGACAAACTTGTTCTGGAAGTTCGAATTTGCGAAGAGTAGAATAATTTCTTGGGGTTACCAAAAGAGATGTATTAAAAAACACATTAGTCAGAGATACATTGGACTATACCAACAACTGATAACTGACGGGGTAAAAGCAAAGCAGCTATCATACTTTGGCCACACTAAAAAGGATGACGGCAAGTCGTTACCCAAAACTTGAGCTCAAAGGCCCAGAGGAAGACCACCGACACGCTGGACAGATGACATCAAGTCCTCTTGTGCCAATCTGGGCATCACATCACTGATCAGAGCAGGACATCTATAGCAAACGACAGAACAGTATGGTGACTGATAGTGAATAGGCAGCTATTTCTAAGGCCCCCCTTGGGAGGAAAGCTTTAAGTCAAGTAAGTCAAGAAAAATTCCCCCTAGCTTTAGATAAACACACCGAGCATCAAACCTGTAGGATTGGACTGGAGGATTGGGACTCGTTGATCGTTACAATGAGTGAGCTTTCAGACTTAAATGAATGTTTCTTCCGCTAAAAAAATAAAAATAAACTTGGTCTTAAAGATGGTTGAAGTTATATATAGAGACACCTGTTGCAGTGTCAAAAAGCGACTGCCGGATTGTTCGAGCACACGGAAAAGATCCTCAATACCTTGAGCTAAAAGGTCGTGCATTAAAAGGAGTAGTCGCCCAAAGTACCGTTTCTTTTCTGACTAGTAAGGTGCCGGTTTAAGGACACAAAACAAAGAAAAGGAAAAACGAGGCTGTGTTTCTTCTACAGTAAACCACTGGCAAAAATGAACATTGAAATTGAATCGTAAGGCGAGTATTTTCTTATTTGTTTCCCAAAGTTGGGAAAAACTCGCGAGTAAGCTGTCTCGTCTATCAATATTATTTGTATTTTACAAAAGGCCCAATAAGTGTATAGTGTGCGATGTACTCACTCCACCATGCTATGTCACGAAGAACATATTATGTATTCATGAGTTGGCGAGTTTGTCAAAGTTTTCCTTCGGTGAACCGTTGAACGCTGATCCAAATGTTCATGTTTTACACATTCAGCAAATTGTTTGATACAGACCAAATCACCTGAGCGTAATCTTCAAACTCTTGTGGTAAAAATGTCTTCAGTACTAGCACAAAGCTCTTAATGTCGCCGACATTAACTATTAAGCCATGCGTTATAACGTTAAGCAATGTGTCATCTGTAGGTTAATGGCGCGCGATGATGGAAAATAAATAAGTGACAACTTCGCAGCTGTCAAATAATTATTCTCAAGATGAACTGTTTATATTATCGCCGATTGCATCAATTGGAGCAGATGCCAGCTTATAGCTCCGCTCCAAACACCCGCTATCATCTTCACTGCATCAAGTTGACATTTAACGCCGGTTGATTCATTCTCACACGATGGGAGACACCCGCACAAAGTCGATTTTGAAATTCACATGTCACATATCGCAGTTATTTATTTATATATTGATTTATTCGTTCATCTATTTGGTGTGTATGTGTGTGTGTGTGTGTCAGCTTGGTAGGCCATTAGGTGTGACAAACTCCGATCTCCCATGGGTCCAAGTAAAATTACAAATAGACTTATATTATATCAATTCGACATGGTATACACAATGAATATTTCACGTGTATTCAGAGTCAGTTCCCCGACGGAACTGGTTTCTGCCGTAGCGTGAGTAGCTTGTAATTCGCGATCTTGAGAAAGCACCACAATAGTGGTGACAAACACAAGGAAGTAACTAAAAAAGAAATTATAAAAAAGCAAATAGAACACCCCAAGATCCTTGACCGTTTCAACAGACTATTGATTGAATTATTAACTGTCCAATGATATTCAGCTCAAGGTGAAACGTCTTCAAAAAGCTTCCGTCAACAACGGTAATCCGGGGCAATCTCCTGAGGGTTGTTCAAGCCTCGCTGGAGACGCAATTTGTCCTGTTGCTCCGCGCTTGGGCATCAGTTTGAGTTTTACGAGAAAAACAATGTGTGTGTTGTTAGGTATTATTTTATCCACGTTCATATGCGTTCTCATTCTGACTGCCGCATTTGGGAATAGACCTTATGCACATGATGTCATTTCAGTAGGGCGCCCTCGCTTAGAGGTCTAAAGGCGCTTGTTCATTGGCCAATCTTGTGCGCCGCGCGTACAAATCTGTGCGTTTCGATTGTTTTGTCATCGTTTTACCTCTAAGATGGCGGCTGGATGAAGTCAATGCATAAGGTCCATAAAGCAACGGCCCTTATGCATTGACGTCACCACGCCGCTATCTTAGGCCTCGCATGGCGGCTACAGTTACGGCTACGGCTATGGCTAGATTTCCGCGTCATCATGCGTTGAAGTATAGGACATCCTTAGCAACACCCTTAGCAACAGTCGTAGCCGTAGCTGTAGCCGCCAATTCGGATACGGCCTTAGACGACAAAACAATGGGAAAACACACATCTATGTACGCGCGGCGCACAGAATGGGCCAATGAGCAACCTTCTGTTGACCTCTGGGCCGAGGGCGCCCTACTCAAATGGCGTCATGGATGTACGCATTGATCTCCATTATACTGTAAGGTATATTATGATGCTGGAGTCCTCATGCTATTTTTCTCGTTTGTGTACAGTATTTCAGACGAAAACATGTCTCTAGAGAATCTTTACTGGTAGGAGCTTTATATAATCAGCGAGTTTTCCGATTAAGACCAATTGATAACAATCAATTATTGGTTTTCGATGGTTACCAATTATTCAGTTTTAAAAATCAAACTGCTGAATTAAGTTGCTTCCGACGGTTAAATAAAAGCTCTTGGAAATCAATGGGGCTTTTCCTCATGTCATGTGGTTTTCAGGTACTAGCGAAAACAAGTTGAGAGGAAAAAGAAACTTGAGCCAATAATGGACAAAGGAAGAATACATTATGGCTGCTCTAGAATGCTCAATGCACCTCAAGTAGCTCACTTCATTTCTCCTAACATTTTTACAGTTTTTTTCTTGACGCCATAGAGAAACACCAAAAAAGAATATGGTGTACGTGCTTTTTTCCTAAAATCGCAAAGAGTATTTTTCAGCCAAGAGTGCTTGTTACTCCCAAAGAAAATGCCATATAATTTAACACACATTCTTCAATCAAAATAGGTCATCGGTAATACATGGAAGTTCCCAATTTCCTCACACATTTTGATGTAACGCGAAACCGTTAAAAAGTGTATAGTCCCACTCCCCTAAATCTATCCCCGAGGTGGTTTTGAATTCAACTCGGACAGCGTAATATACGAAAGGTGCTCCGAATAGAATTTCAAGTGGATCATACTTGTATACGCCAGACAACCAAAGTTCAAAATGTGAAGTTTCCACATCGCGCCGAACATTAGCAATATACTAAACAGCCACATAGAATTGGTTAATTTAGTCCGGGTTTGACATTAGTCTAAATGATTCTGGCACCATGTGGTAATTTGTGTAATGTATAGTACGCGAGAGTATCCGTGCCTGGAATGTGATTTTCCTCCCTCCCTTTGTATAGAAAGGGAACATGAACGAGAGAAATGGAGAGATTCCACACGAATTGTTAATATTTCTGCCTTTGAAGACAAAGTACTTGATTGGTGATCATGAAATAAAATATTAAAACATTGGCCATCTTCATTCTACTAGCTCCTTAATTGCTTATGACTTTCAGAACCAACCCACGGCTGAAATACTGTCAAAGTCGAGGAAACAGCACCTTGAAGACCCCACAAAATGCCCTTGCTTATTTCGATTGTCGCATTCGAAATAAGCCCAATATAAACGTGCACAAAAATCCTTGACATAAGTTATTATTTATTTATTATTAGTTTCCACTTAAACGTGACCACCAAATTTAATGAGATTTTCACAGGTTGGCTGTCAGGGTGGGCTAACTGAAAATTGAAAAATGAATTGTGTCTCTTCGGCTTAAGCGATATCTATGAATAACTTATGAATAACCTAGCAAGAAAAATATTTAAATGGTGTGCACAACATTGGTAAGCTCGAAAAATATAGATCTTCATAGATTTTCACATAACTAGCAGGGGCCAAGTTCGCGCAAGGACTATCGTTGACTATAGTTCGACTAAGTTTGGCCGAACTTTGTCTAGTCGACGATAGTTGGACTACTCTAGTCGACTATTTGGAACCAGCCTACTGGGCATGGTTGCATCGCTGGTTACCAACAGCCGTTTTCATAGCACAGTGCAGAGTGGACCAGTTATAAGCAAATGATAACGTATGTTGAGCCGCCGGTCGCATTGCCATGACCTGACTAGAGTAGTTCGCACTTCGACTTCTGTGCGCATGCCCAACGTAATAAGGGTATGTCACTAAACAACCACTAGTTAACAATTGGTCCTTGCGCGAACTTGGCCATGGTATAAAGATGGTCATGATGGAAAATTTCCCTTGAAATGTTTGTGCTTGAAATGCTATAGTTTTTGAGAAATTAGTAAAAATTATTAGTTTCGATCTTGCGAAGTTTGAAACAGGTTTGTTATTTCATGGTTAATGTGGTTCACACAAAGTGTGGATACTGGTCTTCGACAATGACCAATGTGATCCACGTGTTTTCAACTACGTTTCAAACCCAACTATTGACTCACAAAGCCTGGTATTAAATTAAAACCCTTATGCTCGTCAATAACTGACAAAAAAACACTACCTACGAAACAGGTTTGTTTTCATGGTTAATGTCGGTTCACACAAAGTGTGGATACTGGTCTTTGACAATGACCAATGTGGTCCGCGTGTTTTAAACTATTGGTCCGCGTGTTTTAAACTACGTTTCAAACCCAACTGTTGACTCACAAAGCCTGTGTGTTAAATTAAAACCCTTAATGCTCGTCAATAATTGACAAAAAAACACTACCTTCTAGGTGCAGTGTCAGACAAAAATAAGAGTCGGTCATTCTTGTCAAGTTACCGCGTTCAGACATGACAATGATTATGTTCAACCAAGCATGCCTCATTATGGGTTATAACAACTTGAGGGTAGGGCACTTCAGAACCAGGAGATAAGGTTTCCGCTCCCGAGGACGGAAACAACTCGACCGAAACAGTACACCATTCCGGATATTTTATGGTCGTAATAATAATTAATATGCATCCTTAACGAGCGACCAAGGTGACGACCAACCACGATGCGTGATGGAGGCTCTACTCCCCCCATCTCCGGGACTGATTGGCGTCGAGCATTGACACAATCTGTCGCGGCTATGTAAATGTTATGCTGAGTAAAGAACCGTAGAGAGATAAGACTCAACGATGGCTCCGTGACGTATCCATATATTGAACACATTCCTGTGGTCATCCAATTTATGGACTCGGAAGGACAGTGCTTTTAGACAGTTGAGTGTGCCTGTGTCTGCTGCCTACAGGGAACTCATGGTTGGGGCTTGTTTTTGTCTCTCCAAAGACAAATCTCCAACAAGTCCTTAGAGATTACCATGAGAGGGCATTTAAAGGGCATTAAAGGGACTATTGGTATAATTTTTCGATTCTTCTTATGTTCGAATGCTGTCTAATTTTGATGATATAATAGATACAACTTTTTAGATAAGGCAAAATGAGCGAAAATTGCAGCTCATGTGTTTGTTCACAGCTGTATTGTTCCTTTGATCCTAGAATACCTGGTGCTTGGCAAGTTGCCATTGAGAAACTGCAGCTGTGTATTACTGATGTTCAAAACGGGATGACTTGTAACAAGTTAAAGCTTCATGAAAACAAAACCGAGTTCATTGTGCTTGGTACTCCCCTAAACCTTAAGAAACTGCCAAAGATATCTTTGCATATGGGTGATACATCGATTGACCCTACTGATTCCGTCCGCAACTTAGGAATAAAATTTGATTCACATATGACAATGAGCAAGCAAGTTTCTAGCCTCTGCCAATCGACCAATGTTCAATTACGTAACATTAGGAGAATCAAACGGTACCTTGATAAGGATACGCTCCACCATGTTGTCAGAGCTTTAGTCCTCTCTCGTATTGACTATGGCAATCTCCTTTCATTTGGTGCCACGTCATATGAATTGGAGAGTTCAAAGATTACAAAATAGTGCAGCTTGTTTAATATGTTCCACACCCTTGAGAGAACATATTACCCCATCACTACGGGAACTTCATTGGCTACCTATTAGAGAACGTATTCATTTTAAGATTGCTCTTCTTGTTTTTAAAGGCTTGAACAAAACTACTCCGCGATATATTTCCACTTTACTGTCACATTACACTCCACCAAGATTTCTTCGGTCCACACTTGACATCACTCGCTTGAATGTTCCCGAGCAAACAAAGTTCTAGGTCAAAAAGCTTTCAGTGTAGCTGGGCCAATGATTTGGAACAATCTTCCTACTGTCATATCTACATTTCGTAAAGCTCTTAAGACTCACCTTTTTCCATGTTAATTGCTTTTATGTGCGCTGATCTTGATGGAATAGCGCCTTATAAATTTTAATTGTTATGTTATGTTATGTTATGTTTGAGTTTTTAATTAAGTATTTGTTGAAATCAGTTTTCAGAATGCTCTGGAATTCTGGATCCTGTAAACCATGACTATACTGTTTATTGCAGGTAAATGTTGTTGGTGAATGTGTGATAACACCACTAATAATGCGCTAAAAACTTCCATTTGATTACATTTTAATGATTGTGGTGCTGAAGGTTAGTTTATCACAGTGCTCATTAAAGAGAGAGAGAGAAAAAAAGAACTTCTGGATCTTTGGTCAAATTGTCCGTCAAAAACATTACGGCATTTGACTTCTAAATGTGAGGCGAAATCAAACCGAGGAGGTTTTTGGTTTGTTAAACTGAGGAGGTTCTCGGTTTATTTAAACTGAGAGCGTCTCGGTTTAACAAACCATCGACGTAATTAATTTGTCCAACCATCCGGTATTATTTTCGTTTTAAGGTCTCGATGGCAACGGGCAGACACGCTCACACACACCCCACGCTAAATCAAGACCAATTCAAATTGAAGATGCACTAGTTGTCAATCTAATTATAGGGATGTGAGTACAAAATCATTAAGACATGTGCCATTTACTGAGAAACTCTGCACATTTGTTTGGACTCTTTTCAAGACAAGGTGCCTTTATTTTCCCCAAGGTCTGTACCCTTTTTGAACAAGGTGGCTCCATCGAGGCTACTTATTCAACGTTGGTCGTCTGACAATTGTAATTCATGTGAAACTCGCCTGGTTAATACAACTGATTAATCCCGAACATCTATCTTAATTATAGTTTGTTTTCTGGTTTTTTTTTTGTTTTCGAAGGGAAAAGATTTACGTCATAAATTAATTTCGTTGCGAAATTTGATATAGCAAAGATTCATCCAACTACATCTTCGGTTACATCAAAAATGGAGATATTCCAATGCTCTTATTAAAAAGCCGCGTGATCAATCAATCTGAGGGTCGATCAAAGAATACTCTTATGAAGGGGCTGTTCTGATGGCGATCTTATAAACATGTATAACCCAGGCACGAGGATAAAGTAATAACATTTAATAAGAGACCCCCTAAAAAAAACTAAAAAGAAGAAGAAGAAGAAGAATGAAAGGTCTATCGTGAATCTTTGGTTCTTTGTGTATTTTCAGCTATCTTTTTCGGAAACAGTAGCGTGGGATTGTAAACTAAAACAATACGCCACATTTCTTGCCGTCTCAAGTGATATAATTTCCCGTTTAATCTATAAATCTTTGATCAAAAAGGAATGTTGTTGTTTTTTTTTTCTCAATTTGTTTTGTTTTTTGTTTTTAGCAGTGGCAGGTGACAGCAGTTTCCGCCTGTCGTCTGGCAATGCATTGTTTTCTGTTCAATTTCTCAACACTTTATATCTCCTATAAAATGGAGAGCATACAAAAGTAGCTTGAAGTGGTCTAGTAAAAACCCTTTTGTACCATTGGATTCTAACCCTTTCTACCTCTTCCTCTCCGATGTTGGATTGTTGGTCTAAATACCGTAATATTGACACCCGTTTCGCTTTACGGAAACAGCTGGTCTCGAATGGATCCTCAATCACTAGAAAGACACTTCCATCAAGCAATAAACCACACGGGAAACTAAGACACTTTTATGTGAACCTTGCGTGTTCAAAACTTCCAATTCTGAGGGCCCCGTTTAGAGCCACAGACTGAGTAGGGAAAGTTCATCCCTGTAGGTGACCCCAAAATGTTTGTGAAAATTATCATTTTATAGTGCTAAACAAAAAGCACTTCCATCAATATGTCTATAGCGTGTCTATCCATTTTAGCAAAAATTTTCTGCTAATTTTTATAGCTGCTTCAGATCGATGGACCGATGTTGGGCAAAAAAGTAGATAATGAAGGGACGTCAAAAGGGCATGCGTCAATGGTCTTGCCTACCGTTCGTTTTCCAGTTCTATCGGCGTGCACACTGGGTCCATCGTCCCTCTTCATATAATGAATCATACGGTCAGTCTATATAATGTTTCTTCGATGGGTCAGTTTCGAGTTTCACATTGAAAGGCTAATTGGGAAGGACCAAGTCAGGTTTTGTTTTTGTTAAGGCTATCAATTCACAGTCTTTCGTCACTGGCTGCTCGTTGCTTTCCACTCGTTCCAAAATACGTTGAGAGATTCATAGTTCAGTTTAAAAGAAAGGAGCTCCACCATGGTATAATTATTCTCTCCATTTTTGTCTACAACCAAAGAATGTTTGTTGTGCAGTTCACAGATTTCATAAAAACTGTATTTTGCTTTGTCCAGGATTCCCATTTTGTGTCTGTTTGTTTCCGGTGCTCGTCTGATCGCCGTTTTTTGTTTGTGTGTCTGATGCGTGTTTTTTTTTGTGGTTGTCGCTGTCGCTGTTTTAGGTCAGACATACCCCTTTGGTGATAGTATTTTATTTCACTTGAGTCTTAGTCTCATTTATAGGCAGCCCATTTTTTTTTGTCCTTTGCCCCCGGTTATTTATTGTCAAATTTCTGTTTCCTTGGGTTTTTGTGGCCCTTTTTGTGCGTTTTCTCTTTGCCTTGTAACTTGTTGTCTGTGGGTTTTTTTATCGTAAATTTGATCCTTTATTTCAATTTCTTGCTGTATATGGGGGTGTGGTAATTATATGTTTATGTATATTTGTATATATTTTACCAGATTTATCTTGTTTTGTATGTATTGTGATATGTCTGAATAAAGTATTCTTCTTATTCTTATTCTTATTCTTATTCTTCTTATTATTATTAAAACTGACCGACATTGTCCTGTTTCGGAAGAAGCTACCTCAAAGACCCGTCCTTTTCCAATTCGGTTGAATAACGAGCAACTAGAGCAAGGTAGATAATTATCAGTTTATTAATGTCATTTCCCGGACTAAATGAGCAATGAGTGTCTTGCGCAACCGCGCTCTCCATCGGTCCTCGCACAAGAGATTTAGCCAGATTTGCTTTCAGCTTATTAAGTTACACCGACCCCAGGAACAGGTGAATCAACTTTCCATCCCATCAATTTTCTTTCAATAAACTGGAATTCATTCCCAGATTTCATCTTCGCGACCTTGTTCATAATCTTTCCAGAATGGGCGCTCTCAAGCGCTTGACGTATTTTATCAAAATAGGCCTAGGCTAAAAACCAACCTTTCCGTTACAACAAGGTGTACCCTCGATTCATGTATTGGTGTTAAATATTTCAACCTTTTCAGTATTATATTGAGTTCCTGCTTCTGAATTTCCATGCAGATGAAAATTGTTTGAGATTTTGTATTCACTAGTTTTCATTCACTTCCACTAGACAGTTAACATACCAATTACCTTTTCAGTATTATGACGGGTACCTTCTTCTGAATTTCCATGCAAATACAAAACCGTTTGAGATTTTGTATTCATAAGTTTTTCACTCATTTCCACTTGAGAGTTCTTAAGCCACAATTAACATAACAGATACCGGTATCGATTGAGATGAACAATATAGATAGCCTCAATACATCGCGATTATCCGAACTTCCCGGAACCCTTTTAGGAACCTTGTTTAATTTGAGTTCGCGCGTGAAGGAAACAAACTTTCGCACGTCAACATGTCCAAATGTTCGAATCCGCGCAATGCTCACACAGTCTGTTGGTTTGGGCATTGGTGTCGCGATCTGAATGAAATATTACTTTGAATCGCATGATTAAGATGTCACTCTTCAACACTGGTTTGCTTTACACTGCAGTTGAAGGTGAATATTGTTTGTCATACCACGTTTCACGGGTAAATAAAATGGGGCATTTTTGTATAGGAAAAAACCCGTTTCCACTAGCGTTCAAATATGAAGAGGATGTTTGGTAAAAATAATCAGCAAACATCATCAGACAGAGAAGGTTTGTTGACCTCTTCAAGAGCCGAAATCCAAGACACTGGAAATCAGCCCGAGAGAACAAACCATTTTAAAGAAACGGGCACCTGTTAAGCTACAAGAAAAGAACTCCATTATTGTCACGTTTTAGCCGTAGCTCATAGGAAATGACAGAGGATGGAAAGGAATGCGATATTAATAGAGAGCTACCCGAGTTTATTAAATGTGACAAGGCTTGAAGACGTGTCTTGATGGCACGTTTCCCCCGACGCCAATAACACAATATCGCGTTTAATTTCAGTTGTTTGCCTTCCCTCTCGCCAGGGTTAGACCTTTTTATTGTCGAGGAAAATGAAGCGAGGTCTTCTTCACATTCATTCCATTGAATTAATGCATATTAATAATGTTTCTTTTAAATAGTGCTGTAATTCTATGAGGGCGTCGCAGCTTGAATTTTGGGCACCATTTATTGATCGAATTCACCTGCCGTCATCATCACAATAGTGTTAGTTGTGCCATTTTAGGAGTTAAAGTCCGTGTGTGTTATACAGTGTAGTGCACATTTAGACGACGTGGAGTTTACACGCTTTATACCATTGACTCCCAAAATGGCGAGCGTAGCAGACATCAGCGCGTGTGACGTAGGTGCAAGGGGTCAATGAACTTATCATTTATCTCCGCTCCAATAACGTTAATATTTAAATGGAGATGAATGGACCTAATGCATTGACGTCATCACGCCGCCATCTTAGAGGTAAATCGCTATGGAACAATGGAAGCGCGCAGTATGCGCAGCGCCTCAAGAATGAGCCAATGGGCAACCTTCTTTTGACCTCAAGCTGAGGGCGCCCCATTCAAATGAAGTCAAGTGCATGAGGTTTATAGGACAGTCTTAGAAGACACAATGCACTTTAAGTAAACACGTCTTCGTGGATGCAGGATCCCTTAATGCAGCAGTTACAGAATGAAATAGGTTTACTTTCAAAAGTCAGATGGTTGGTCGTTTTGGTGCTGATTGTTGACAGGGGTCCAGATTTTTAATTCTGTACTTTTTGTATTTCATTGACAGCCCTGTGCAAATTGTACCCAGTGTAATGATTTAAAAAAATTAAATAAATAAAACTATATTTGTATATAAGTTTTTGAAATCTTGAAGTAAATCAAATCTAAAGGCAACGTACAGCCCTATTGAAAGGAACAAAATTGATAGTACCCATTTCGTGCCTTTATGATATCGTATTCTTACAAGTTGTACAAGTTGCATTACATACGTTGCTTATTATTACATATCTTCCATCGTATTTTAAAGTCTGACTCCATCAAACCCCCCCTTCCCTTCCACTCACTCCAAGGAAAAAGCAACGACTCGGCCTTCGATTTTAAATTTCTAGCCAAGCACTTCCGTACTATGATGTAAATGAACCGTGTATAACACTCCGAGGTAGAGATGTCAACTTCCAGATCACCCGTCTCATCAGGGGCAAACAAAACCACGTTCACGATTTCTCTTTTAGGCCATTTTTACTCCTTCAAACAAATCGACCAGTCGTGAGATTTATTCTTCCGTCCCCCCTTTCGCTAGCCTCCAGGCAGTGTTTGCAGAAGAATTGACCCGTGGGCGTGTTCGTTAGATCAGGAAAAGTTCAAGCCAGGCCTTGGGCACGACTGTGGATGCCAAAACTCAGCTCACATATATTTCAGCTCTTGACAATTCTAAAAACGAGCCAGCGGCACAGTCTGTTGTAGTTCTATTAAACTATACAACAGCAAGGTGTATTAGAGATTAATCCGGATTCAACCGCCACTCATGAGTAAATGATCTTATTGGTGGCCCAAAGTAAATGGTGGTTTTTTATGCTTCACCAAGAAAAGAAAGGGTCTTTTAAATGTTTATTAAAAAAGGGGGTGACACACCAAAGGCAAAACAAGGACACACCATTTGAATATAACTTTTTACTTGTTTTGAAGTTGCTCAGAATGTTAGGTCGCGTGATCAGACGCAAAATCGTAAAGACAAGTAAGAAAAATAGGTTTTAATCTGGGGAAAAAAAACATCATTGATTATAAAAACCGTAGCAGTATCAACCTTCCAGACAAATTTTCCCATCTGAAATATTGCCAAAGTCGAAAAAATAGCAATTGTCTTTGTTTTCACTAAAACAGAAGCAACGCGTTTGATGTAGTTGTCATAGTTTGGTTGGATGGTATGATAGAAATAAACTAAATGATGGAACTAAAACTCACCTCCATCTATATCACATCTTTGATAATTTGGGAGAGTTATTTTTACTCTTCTATAAATAACCAAAGATTGTGATAAACCTTGAAGCTCAATTCAGCACATTTTGTGCTCTTGGTATCTCTCCCCGGAGACAGAAATCACAGAGTGTAACTACTATTATTGTACATGTTCAAGCAAGGGCAACTGACTCTATGTATGGCTATTGAAAAAAGGCGCGCTTGATGCACATGACGTCATTTGAGAAGGACCAATGAGTAGGACGCCCTCGCCTAGAGGTCAAAAGGAGGTTGTTCATTGGCAAATCCTGCGCGTTGCGCGTACAAATCTGCGCGTTTCCATTGTTTCATCATCAGTTTACCTCTAAGATGGCAGCTGAATGACGTCAATGCATAAGGTCTTATATTGCTCCAGGCACCATTGAACGCAGGAAGCACATAACTGACTTTGGTTGACCTAACTTCTGTTTTGCAGCGTCGATGGCACAGTAATGCCTCGAGCCACTCATTGAAGAGTACAATATAATGCTGATGCAACTTTCACTGATACGTTATCTATATTGGTAAATCCTTTGATGATTGACTCTCATGAGTGTACAATATTATGTAAAGAGATACATGCTAAGTCCTGCCGAACATTTAAAACAAACCTGATCTAGTGAAGTACAGTCGACTCCCGTTAATACGAGCTCGCATGTTACGAGGTTCCGGTTAATACAAGGTTTTTTGCCGGTCCCGAACTGCCCCGTGCGTGTTTCAATGCATTTAAAAATGGATTATACGAGCACGGTAGTAGCGAGAACACGGATAATACGAGGTAATTTTGCGGTCCCCTGGGACAAAATGTATTGTTTTCAGACGTTTGTAGCGAGACCCGGAATAATTGTGTAAGAAACGCTTACCTTCGTCAAGGTTGAGAAATGACATGAAGCCCTTAAACCCCGAATACAATAGAGGTGATAATTGCATGGTGCTCGTAGAGTGCCACCAGTCTATTCAACGGACTGGTTTACCCAAGCAGACAATAGAGGGCTTAAATCACGCGCGTGGCTCAAAACCACCAAAGGTTAGTCCCTGACAATCCAATCCTTCAAACACATGCCGCTTATTTAATAAATTCATGTCGGCGAACGCACTCGGCAGTATTTGGGGGGTTTTAATTATTAATCCTTGCTCGTTTCATCCATGCAAAACTTCAAAAACATAACTGCTGTTCTAGGGTTTTTTTTAGTGGAGCCTTTTTTTCAAATAAAAGATTTTATTAATTCAAGAATAACAATTAAAAAGGAATTATTTTAAAAGACACGGATACGCACAGATTTTATTAATTCAATAATAACATTTAAAAAGAGAAATCACAACACATTATCTTTATTGAAAAATGAAACAATATTAAAAAGGAAACTGCAAAGTAACTGAAGCAAGTCCATGTGCAACGGAACTCCAGAAACATCTCGCTGGTGTCCCACGCTTGACATGCTGTTATCATATACTTCATGTCGATCACCAACGAAAATGAACGTTCAGTGCATGCATCATGTTCATACCATGCGCTACGGTACAGAATCCGCTGTCGCTGAACGGCAATTTGACATCTCTTTGCTATATTGTTATTATAAATTGTACAAAATATTAAATTTCCATGATTAATCACTCAATAAAAGACATTTAGTAATGATATTCTTGTGTACAGGATGCTCGTAATGGCTGTTCTGGTAAGCAAACAGCTCCGTGCAGGCTAGCACAAGTGTATATGCACGTACACGTGTTGTGTGCATGCACAATGATGACGTGTGTATCTATATTTAGCGCGCTGCGTTTAAGACGAGGTTTGGATAATACGAGGAAAATGGGCCAGTCCGGCGGACCTCGTTATAACGGGAGTCGACTGTAATTAAATTCCACTTGTTAAAGGTAGGGTCATAGATTGGTAAATACTCCAAAGGTTTATTAAAAACTTACTTGGTGAGAAGCACTGCAGCTGTTGATAGTAAGAAATATTTTGAGAAAAGGATTCCCTTTGAAGTAATATGGCTTGGATAATTTTTCACCCCAAAACATTTGAATCTGAGAAACGATTCACGCTTGAATCGTTTCTCAAAAATGACAATGTCTATTATTATTAAACGATATGTATCCGGCACACATTATGTACTCTACACTGCAAAAACTGGGGTGATAAAATTGACCATGGGTGTTGTCACATATAGGGTGTTAAAATAACACCAATGTACTTGCTTTGGCAGATATTAGGAAGGAATTTGGAATTTAATGTTGCTGAACCATGAGTTTCATTGGAGAAGTGTGGGATAACCTTTTTATTGCGGTAGACATGTTTCCCGACCACGCAGCCATGTTTTGTCTGGGTTCCTTGGTGTGTATCGGCGCTGAGAGCGCTGATGACAAACGAATAAAACGGGATCAGTCTACTTTCTAACACCGTGGTGTCCACAATAATCTTGTCATCTTATTTTAAAAAACAAAAATACCCCAAAACCCAACCTTGTACATTCCAGGACATTTCCTGGCAGGCAAGATATTACACTATTGACATAGAAATTCTAATTTTTTTCTTCTCGTAAATCAACCAACAGAATATTGTAAAAAATAACAGCCGGACCCCCATTTCGTCATACGAAAAGTAAATACAAATCGTATAAATTATAGCAGTATCTAAACATTTTATGTTTGCCTCCATTGAACTGTGTACAAATTGTGCCTCCAAGAGGTCCGAGCTCTGTGGCTCTATTGTAAACATGTTGCGATCAACAGAATGAATCAATTTAATTAGGTAATATATATGCATAACAAACATGCCATATTACACAACAAGTTGGATGGCAATTTAAAGGGAGGATTTACCTTTGGTAATTACTCCACAAATTAATGACCATGAAAACTTACTTGGTAAGAAGCACTGCAGCTGTTATTTATAACATTTTGAGAAAAAATTTCCCTTCAAATAAAAGGAATGTTGTTTTAGAGAGAGGGATTCAAAACATTTCAATCTAAACAACGTTTCTCAGATTGTGTATTCCAATTACGAATTATTCTTCCTGCGTGGACATAACCGCTACAGATTTTCAGCAATATCTCAAAAACGCTACCACCTTTTGAAATGAAATTTTCACAGGTTAGTTTTATCGCATATATCTACATTTATATAGGATTAAAGTAATCGAACGGTTGCAAAAACCAGAGGTATACTCTGCCTTTAAGTAACTGCGGACTGGATTTACGTAAAAGTAAAACGCCAACCTTCGTCCAGCGGTCGAAAACAATGTAGTACCTCCGTATGTCGACATGATAATTACAAAATGTCCAGTTACAAAATTCGTTATACAAAGCAAAACTCTCCACATAATTAGAAAGTAATTATATTAGTTGTCCTTTGGCGCTCTCGGCAAATTCCAAAAGAGGTTATTGACATATGATCGCTGATTATGTTATCGTAGAAATTAAACTTTTCCTATTCGCCCTATCTTTCAAATTAAAAAAAAGAAATCACCTGGAATTTTCCCGGAAAAAAAAAGGAAATTAGTTTGCATACATAGACATCATAATATTGGTAAACTTGATATATTATTGGAAACTTAATTCCACAAAAGTGAAATCAAGATACGAGGTCTTTGACTTTGCCATTTTACAGGCTACGAAGAGACAAACCGAGTGAAGAGGCCTTCGTGTAAGCCGACACTTTGCGAAAAGTCACTGATTAATAAGCGTTGCGGTATTGAAGCACTTGAATTTGATTTTCCACACGTACAGTTTGGAGTTAAATTTAGAAGAAAAGGGTGTTTGATTATCAGATACTCTACATTACATACAAAGTGTTGACAGGTAGACACGTCCAGGGTATGTATAGGATCTTGAGGTATTCTGTGGACTTTGCACACGACAACAGATTGTATTTAATAAATTCGATTTTTGTTTTAAGGGGTTCTTAAAATCAGGGTATACTTTTGGTTAGTTGTCAAATAACAGTATCCTCACTTGGTGTATCCAAACATGTGTTTCAAATAACAAACCTGTTAAAAATTGGGCTCAATTGGTAATCGAAGTTGAAAGAAAATAACGAAAACCCCCAAAAACCTTGTTGCATATATAGAATTGTGTGCTTTCAGATGTCTGTCATGCCTGAAGCCTTTCTCAGATTTAAATGTTACTTCAAAGGATGTCGTTTCTAACAATGTTTTAAGATCAACAACTCTCCAGTGCTTTTTACCAAGCAAATTGTTATTTTTGGAGAAATAGACTGTGCAAGTCTCGCGCGTATTGGAACGAGAAAACACGTCAAACGAAGAACATTTCTTTTTCTGAAATCAAATCTTTGTTTTAAATTATATCTGATGACAAAATCTGAACAACAAAAATACTCATTACAATGTTTATAAAATTAGTTTTAGCTTTTTATAATAAATACACAAATAATTTGTTAATTGTTATTGAAACAAAGTTAAAACTCTGGGACAAGGATGCTTATTTGATCTTAACTTTTCAGAAACCCCTTTACGCAGATTCGCGATGGTCACACGGGCGTAAAATTGATCCTTGACGCAGTTTATAGAGGACGTGACGCCTCAACAACCAATAGACTGCAATAAAAAAGGCTTTGCGTTGCAATTACAGCATCTGGCGATTATCATCGCGCATCCAACACAAGCGTTTACATAAGTTTTGTGATCGGAGGTGAGCACAAAATTCTTAAATTTTTGCAGGAACGGGAAGCTGAGGTCAAGTTTAATTCTCGGGTTTTCTTCGTTATATTGTTGAATTGGTTTTACTTCATTTTTTTTTATCACCAAGTATTACATTCCCAACAACATATATATTTTTCATGGTCATAAACTACGTTAAACTAAAATAATTGACGAAACCAAATCTCTTCCACGTAAAACTCCATATGGTTGGGACCACAATGGTCCCGGAAGTTCGAATTCGCGCGAGACTTGCACAGTCTATTACCAAAGGTATACCCTCCCTTTAAGAGCAAAGTCAGCTTCTCAAAACAATTTCTTTAATGCAAACGGGGTAGATTTTGCAATTTTTTTTCTTTACAACACTAAAACACCAGAACTGGTCACGTCAGAAATGTATATGCCTCATGGCTGTGCATTCCCGGAGCACCGCTATTGCTTGCCGATATAGACCGTACAAGTCTCGCGCGTATTCGAACATGACCACTTTGGTCTCACTTACATTGCTTTAACGCTTGAAGGAAACAAACTCGTGCATTTTAATGGGTCCCAAAATGTTCGAATACGCGCGAGACTTGCACAGTCTATTGGCGATTGTAAAAGAATAAAAACAAAGGCCAAATTTTAAATGCTTCTTATTGATTCATGCCATGAATCCCTCTGGGTGTGGACAATAAGTCACTTGATCCACAGCATCGATTTCTTCATTCACATCACAGATAATTTACAATAAATAAGCTAGGGCAAAAGTGAACCAATACGTCCCCACGATATTTATTCTCCGTACCGGGTTCGGGTTTATCGTGGAGTAAGGGACTGGTGTATCCTTTCGATTTATTACCATATATGACATCAAGGAGACACAAATGTTCTGTATGAGACAAAGCGCAATGCAATCTTTATTAGTTTTCGCCTAACCTTAAAGTCAATGGACACGTTTGATAATTACTCAAAATATATATTAGCATAAACAACTTATTTGGTAACGGGCAACCGAGAGCTGTTGATAGTATAAAACATTGTGAGAAGCGACTCCCTCTGAAGTAACGTAGTTTTTGAGAAAGAGGTGATTTCTCACTAAAATATTTGAATCTGAAAAAGACTTCAGGCCTGAATCTTTTTTCAGGCATCTGAAAGCACACAAATTTGTGCAACAAGGGTATTTTTTCTTTCATTATTTTCTTGCAACTTTGATGACCAATTGAGCCAATTTTTTTATAGTTTTGTTATTTTATGCATATGTTGGGATACACCATGTGAGAATACTGGTCTTTGACAATTACCAAACGTGTCCAGTACCTTTAAAGACCTGGAAATAAATTAAGATACCATTACAAATCGGCAAGAAATTGTTATGATTGCATTTTATCTATGCCATAAAAATATTGCCCTTGAGAAAGACTCTGCCAAGGTCGAAATGTGAGGCAGATACCATTTTCTTTGCATTGAGAACAAATGAATCCCGAAAATTGTCAACGACCATTTGGCTTTTCCCAACGAAATGCCATCGTGCAATTAATAAAAAAAAAAACATCGAAAGGTCTCAGTATCGACTCGTGCTTGTAACTGCTACGTTTATCACGGTTCCCCGCCTGTGCGCGGAGTGATGTCTTTTTGATAGTCGTAACTAAAGCTAAAAGGTAGATGGGTCAATGCATTTTGCAACAACCAATCGATGTTGATCTTAGGGGCACGTGCAGCTGTGTCCTCGTGTGCCGTATGAAGAACAAATCTTGACATAAGTGTACAAACATGTTCGAAAGAAAAACCAGAGTCAGTAATACATTTAAAGACAACTACAAAATTGAGACGGGACTGTCTTATATCAGTTTGTCGTTGCTTTCTGAAGAATGGATGTAGTAAACAACAAATGGCTTGCATCGGACACCTACAAAAGTACATTCATACAATGAGATTCAAAATAACTAAAACTATAAGCACTTTAAAAATCTGTCCCGTTATCGTATTGGAACACGTACTAATCATTCTAGTAAATATATTCCTTGAAGTTATTCAGTCGTCTAGGCATACTTTTAGTGAGTTGTTAAGAAGATGAAGTGAAGAAGAAGAAGTTGGAGAAGAAGAAAAAAAAACCAAGAAACCCACCCCCCTAAAAAACCCCCAAAACTATTAAAAAAAACTAAGCATTTTTATTTGCTGTGAGCAAAATGATAGAAGGAGCACCAGTCTCAACCACATATGAACTACATTACATTCTGGCTGGTAACCTGTTTCTGCTAAGAACAAATTGCCTGTGCTAAGCAAAGTTTTGCGTTTGACCGCTTTATGAAATTGGGACAAGTATTAATGGCGCCACCATTTCTCATTCATATTCAAAAGGTGTGTGATGAAGTAAAAAGCAGAAATGGGCGCGGTCAGGGCATGATGAACATTGCAACAACACGGTTGTTAAAAAGATAGGGTTATGGAGGGTATACGGAGCGATGTGGATAATTTCCCTGACAAGTTTTTAAAAAAGTGACCTTTAAAAATCTGCCACCGCGATATCTCGAGGACACCCACACGCAACGAATCGAAACTCATTAAGGTGTTTCCAACGCTTCCGGCATTCGTGAGATTTATTGATTTGGGCTTAATTGTTATTTTGATGCCGTAAACAGTTACCAATTCACGGGAGGCGAATCCCTTCTGCTTAGCCATATTGTCTAAAAATGTTTGTTAAATACGTTTTTTAGAATCAAGACTCGTTTTGCGGTAAACAACTTTATCCTCTGCATACACTGCAAAAACTGGGGTGTTAAATTGACACTACGGGTGTTGTCACATATTTATACCGAAAAAAGAATCACAATTTACACCATAGGGTGTTAAAACAACACTAATTTCTGCCAACACAATTACATTGGTGTTTTTTAACACCGTATGATGTTAAGTTTGATTCTCTCTTGAGTATCTATATGTGACAACACCCATGATGTCAATTTTAACACCCCAGTTTTTGCAGTGTAATTATGATTGCAGTTTTAAGGGTTTTCGATGAGCAAACACACCCCAGATGTGCCATTGATGATAGTAGACCCATGCCAATCCCTGATAACAAAATGTATTATTTATAATTTCACGGTACGAATTTTACTTTAAATTCTAGATGATGATAGCTCTATAATGTTTTCGTGCAGCCTGCAACCCCTTACCCACAGACGTGCCATTGACAGTCCCCATTCCTAAATCCTTGGCAGCAAAAGCAGTGTACCTTCCACAACATATGGAAGTATGCATATAGTTTTAATAAGGCATTTGGGAGCGGAAATGTGTTGGCACATACTGATGCTATCGTGCTGGTTAACTTACGTGACATTCTCTACAATGGACACCGCCTTGGAGCGTGAAGCCCGTATCCTTGGTTTAGAGTACAGTAAATTGATCTTTCTAATTACACCTTTGAGGTCGTTCACTTGAAGTGCATCACTCAGAGGTGTTTTTATACACGCCACAAAGATGAACACGATTGTTGCAAATGACTTATGCTGACACAGTTTGATATATCATGGTGTTAACACTCTAATTCAGCAATTTTAAAAGACACAGGGGGTGCGGGGTTGAGTGAACTTGATAAAAAAAACACAGTGCCAATTAGTGCAAAGCGACCACCACGATTCCGACAAAGCACATGCTGGGTCTTATTTCCATAGAAGGTGCTATCGCGGGTTATTAACATAATAGTTGCTGCCACTGGTTTTGCTACATTCTTTGATCCAATTTAAAGTACAGAACTGTTATTGTTAGAGTTACTGCTGTAACTGAAATGTTACTTTCGTTGAATAAAGATATGGTACATAGTATTGATATTGTTAAAATGTTACTGCTGTATTAAACTGTGATGTTTTTCGTTGAATCTCGACCGAGGCCGTATCCGAATTGGCGGCTAAGGACGTCCTATGGTTCAACGCTTGATGACGCGGCGATCCAGCCCATAGCCGCCAAATCGGACACCTACTAAGTACAGTGTTGGTAAAAACTTTATGCACATGACTTCATTTGAGTATAGCGCCCTCTGACACTAGAGTTCAAAAAGAAGGTTGCTCATTGGCCCATCCTTTGCGCAGCGCGTACATAGATGCACATTAATATGGCGATCAATAGTTCTCCATTGTTTCATCATCGTTTTATCTCTAAGATGGTGGCGTGATGACGTCAGAGCATAACGTACATTGTTTGCAAGAATAATGTCACTGGTGTGCTAAAATGTTGGTAAACATTGCTAATGTTCATGTTTCTACAAATGTGCCTACTTTCTTAAAATCAAAATCTTGGTCATGTCTGTATAACTAATGCTATAGTTCTTCTCTTTGAATCAAGAAAAAGTACAATAAATATTATCGGTAATGTTTGCAAATTCGATGTAAAAGACCTGCTCAAAAAACGTTTGCATTCATGAAAATGTAAGTCAAGCTTGAACCACGGTGCAAAGGTGTTCCACCTGAAGACGTTGTTACAATTGGAGAGAAAGCGATATTTTAATGACCAGCCGGTGATGAATTTTGAAAAAGGAATTGGTGCACATTATTTTTCCAATCAAACACACCGTAACAAAATGTGCAGAAAGCCAGAAACTGTCACAAGTTTTATTTTGATTCGTAACAAAACAAGAATGACGCATTTTCAGATATTTTATTTTAGTGCGTGGGTAGGCCCACATGCAAATCCTCTACACGCCGGCACTGACCTCAGTAAATAAATCTTTCCTCCCCCATTGTCCAAGTAAAACCCTCGAGGAGAGCGCAAAACAATCAATAATTCAAATAGAACCGTAGTAGTATCAACACAACGCAAACACGAAAACAGGCACATCGGGGCTAGAGGTAGTTGAAATAAGACTATTAATATTTGATATAGTTCCCGCTTGCTGTTAACCCCATAGTGAAGTCAAACAACGTACTTGAGAGAGAGAGAAAGAGTAAAAGAAAAGAGAAGAAAACAAGAAAAACAGAACTTGTTTCTCATAATCTGTAAATATTTGCGAAGTATCTTCACTCGAAAACCCCCACATTTTCCGTTTCAATTCCTACCGGGATAAAGGGCTGTACTCGCCTCATAGGGATCTTGCTTCCTATCATTGGCCTGTGTTTTTTTCTCCTAGCGCCTCGAAGACCAAAATTCGATGAAAGGGTTACGCAGATGCCGTTTCAAAAAGCCTACGGGAGCTTCTGGCTGCTTGCTATCGGGAGGGGGGGTGTCAAGTCCGCGCAATGACCCAATGGATGTGGATCGTCACTGGGAATCGAGGCAACCGTGTGAACGCACGGAAATGACATTTATTATCAGTTTCACTTATTGTCTGCTGGTAATCGTTGTTTTTATTGATATGAATCCCGTAATGCGCAGCACTTAATATCAGTTACGATCAATTAAGTTAGCGACGAAGTCCGGGATTTGTTCATTTTGCAATCGGACTGAGGGGTATTTGCGATGCTGGTTTGTCTATTCATTCCAGTTCTGTAGTCATTACAGTTGAAAATCCTAGCTCGAAATGAACACAATGTGAAATCTGTGTTTGAGCTGTAAACAAATCCAAGCTTTCACGGACATTCTTGTTTGTCGGTGCTAAATGACTATACTTGACGTAAACTTTGGATTAGTCAACACATTGGACTTTTAATTCTCATGGAGGAATACATTTCAAACAGTTTCCTCTAAATACGAACTAAAATTTGAGCAATGATCAGGCAAATTTAAAGATTATTAATTAATCTGTATTTCTACCTCACTGTTGGTACATACTGTTACCAAGCATACTGGGTGAAGCGTCATTTCCCTTTTGAAACTTATCTTTAAACCGTTGCCTTGTAATGCACCACCGAATGCATAATATGCATAATATGCATATTATGCATAATATGCATAATATGCATATTAGGTCTACAAAGAGCAGAAAACAACGGCTAATAGAACGGTTTAATATTACCTTATCGAAAATGTGACCACCATTCGAAAAAAGTCTTTAAAAATGAGTACCGGTATACATGACTTTTCTGGATGTCTTGGTATCCCTATCCCTATCAGTTTTGTTTTTGTGTGTCTTTTGTTTGTCTTTCTTCTATGGTCGCCTTGCCAGTTAGATTATATATATTTTTTACATAGGTAGGGTTAAAGGCGTCTAGACGCGTCTGTCTCCTGAAACGATGAAAACATTACCGATGCCAGCAGGGATAGGCCTATGAGTAATTGTAATAAGTAACTTTTAGTTCTCTGTTGGCGAAACAGACGTATCCCCATACTGTTGTTTGGGCACTGGACTGGTGACCAGTATTTTATCTTTGTCTTTTCTTCCATTCTGTGCATTTTAAGGTGTGTTATGCGCTTTTGATCATTTATATGTAAGGGCGCAATATAAATGTTAAATATTATTAAATATTAAAGTGTTATGGTATGCATATAGGGAGAACCCCAAGACACATTTACGTGACGTGAGTGAAAATCAGTGAGGTGGGTCGTGTGGCCTAATTTCCACGGCCCGTTGCGCAAGGAAAATTGTGTTTACCTGTAAAAGATCCATGTTTTATTTATGTAATAAAAGCAACCCTGGAATCATTAAACACGTACAACGTGTCGTCGCATGTGTTTTTCGAGTTATAACATGATGGTGATCTGCTTTTGGATAAGACTGGCCACTGACTGACCACTCTGATTACTACAGGGTACCTATCAACAGTAGATGTATCGTAATTTAAACTAGAGTTCCGTAAATCCCTGACCTGAATTTGGAAACCTTTCCACTTTAAGCGCAGAGATATTCCCACATCAGAGTGTTTGGGATGTCAGCAGTCCGCGGTGCTATATACGTGTTTGCCCATATTTTTAAAAACGACACCGGAGTGACTGCGGTGCAGCATGTTGATGACATGATTCAAAACTATCTCCGCTCTTTATCAACCATTAAACACACATATAAACATCACTGACAATGACAATTTGTTCTGAGAGAGTTAAAACATGTGATGGTGAAGTTCAGAAGGGAAGCTGTGAGGGAAATCAGGATTTGAACAAGATTCAGTTTAGCATTTAATTATACCCGGCATGTAGCCACTTTCCTTTTTGCTCGCTAACCATTTAAGGCATCGTACACGTTTAGTAATTGTCACAGACCAGTGTTCTCATTTGGTGTATCCCAACATATGAATAAAATAACAAGCCTGTAAAAATTTTGGCTCAATTGGTCATCGAAGTTGCAAGAAAATGATGAAAGAAAAAACACCCTTGTTGTACAAAATTTGTGTGCTTTCAGATAGGAATAAAAACTTCTTGCAAGAAGTTTTTATTATTTTTGTAAGAAATTACCCCTTTCTTAAAAACTACGTTACTTCAGAGGGAGTCGTTTCTCACAATGTTTTGTACTATCAACATCTCTCTGTTGCTTGTTACTAAGTCAGTTTTTATGCTAATATATATTTTGAGTAATTACCAAACGTGTACAGTGCCTTGAATATACAGAGACATATATACAAATATGAATAAGATGATATCCATATAATGGGGCAGATGCCACCATGGATAAAAGTGGCCACTGATTGGTCACTGACTGGCTACGTGCCACTGACTGGTCACTGACTGGCCACTGACTGGCCACTGACTGGTCACTGACTGGCCACTGACTGGTCACTGACTGGTCACTGACTGGTCACTGATTGGTCACTGACTGGCCACGTGCCACTGACTGGTCACTGACTGGCCACTGACTGGCCACTGACTGGTCACTGAATGGTCACTGACTGGCCACTGACTGGCCACTGACTGGTCACTGACTGGCCACTGACTGGCCACTGACTGGTCACTGACTGGTCACTGACTGGTCACTGACTGGCCACTGACTGGTCACTGACTGGTCACTGACTGGCCACTGACTGGCCACTGACTGGTCACTGACTGGTCACTGACTGGCCACTGACTGGTCACTGACTGGCCACTGACTGGTCACTGACTGGCCACTGACTGGTCACTGACTGGTCACTGACTGGCCACTGACTGGCCACTGACTGGCCACTGACTGGTCACTGACTGGTCACTGACTGACCACTGACCGGCCATTCTGAATACTACCACGCACAGGGTACCAATCAACAGTAGATATATCGTTATCTAATCTAGAGTTCGTTTAAAAGAGAAAGGTCTATCCAGAAAATAAAGTTGCAAATTTTATGAGCCATGGTGCAATAGTTTACCTAAATCAAGATATCTACACAACAATTCTGACTCATACTAACGCATATAGTATTACAGCTTTGTTTTAAAAGAATTTCAGAGATTTAGCAAATTTTGGAGAAAACTTGAACTGTAACCAGCCCTAATGAAACTATTTGCTTTATTTTTGACCTTAAACTGATTTATGACTATAAATCAATGCATTAAGCAAGTCCTTAATCAATTTTAATTGCAGCCCGTAAATCAAAAATACTTGTACATGAATCTATGAAAAGGAACCGTTGGTGTAACAACTCGACGTTTCGGTCAGTATGCTCTGATCGTTTCCAGGAGAAAGCATGCATTGGTAAACGGATTGAGAAAAGGGTCAGGAGCACTTGTTTCTCATCACCTGTAAAGATTGCCGCAGAATCTGTTTCGAAAAATAGTTTTTCGTCTCAATTCCTGCAGGGATAAAGGGCTGTGCGGTACTCATCGCTTAGGTATATCTTGCTTCTTATCTAAGTGCATATTTTCCTAGCTAGCCACAGACACCGAAATTTGATGAAGGGGTTCCCAGCATTAACAGTCTGGGTCCACCGCTGTTAGGCAAATGAGCCTATAATAATATATCCCCTCTCTATTTTAAACAACCCGTCTCCTTTCAGTGCCAACACTTTTTATTTTATTTTATATTTGACAACTTAACGCGTAGGCCGACATCCTTTAAAATGCTCTTCGCCAGTTATTGACAAACTTCCGACCGAGCGCATGAAAGCAGACCTTTCAACGGGAACGACAGATTGATGCCCGGCTTCATACTGTGGGCCTACGGTACATTTCGAATTATGTCCCCAGCTCACGATCTCTGTTTGATGTGCTACGAAACAGATAATAATACTTGATGATGGTTTAGTGGACAGCATAGTTTTCATAAGCATGTGGACTACATCTAGTAACACTAGTCCTGGCTCTATGAACAAATCTATACACCAAACGAAAAACAAAACAAAACAAACAACAAACAAACAAACACCCAACAAACCAACAAACAAACACACAAACAAACACAAAATAAAACAAACAGACAAACAAACAAACAAACAACATTGGTAGCTTGCGAAGTGTGCATATCCGAAGGGAATTATTGATTTATACTGAGTATTTTTCGACGGCAAACGGAATGACTTTCGATATCCAACGACAAAGGCTCAACAAAAAACCCACATACTTAATCTGGGTGATAACAGAGGAGATTATCACGCGAATTGCAAGACAGGAAGTACCTCCCTGACCTGAATTTGGAAACCTTTCCACTTTAAGTGCAGAGATATTCCCACGTCATAGTGTTTGGGATGTCAGCAGTCCGCCGTGCTATAATATACGTGTTTGCCCATAGTTTAAAATCAAAACTGGAGTGACTTCGGTACATTTTGATGACCATGAATCAAAACTATCTCCGCTCTTTATCAACCACTAAACACGCACAGAAAACATCACTTATATGGCAATTTGGTCTGACCTTAATTTAATAAGATCTTTGAAGTGTCGCGGCCGAGCACCGGAGTCTTGATCTGGCAGGTATGAATCGTCAGAATGTGCGTTCGAATACTAAAATAAGTATAGCGTGTGTCCTTGGGAAAGACACTTGGTCTTAAGTTGCTTCTCTTCATCAAGATATACAAGCAGGGACATGCGAGAGCTGATGTTGGCAGTGTGTTCAATAATGGATTGATTGTACCCTCACAGTGTTCCCAATAGCTGCTTGGTGAGGTGGCATGCTCCCGAGGGGAGTTGAGAAATGGTTTAATATGCCCAGCGACAAAGGATAATCAGAAGTGCACGCATAGAGAAGATTAAACCATGGTGGCTAACTGAAACTGACCTTAATTATCTAAATTGCCTTATCCATAAGTGTTCTCAAAATTAACAGCTTAAACAGACAGACACATTTTGCAGGATGATCGATACCAGAACCTTACCAAGTTAGATAATAGATTATGAATAATTAATTTTACTTTATTTTTAATGATTTTACTTTTGCGGCCCTGACGCACATAGATGTTGCTGGGTTTTTTGTGTACATTTATTTTGTCCAAATACAGTTACTTGAGAGTTTCTACCAAGCAATGGTTTATGATTACTGTCATGTCGCTGTCATGATTACACGTCCGACAATCGATGCATGAAGCTCATGAAATTTTTATAATTAACGAATAAACCTATGGCGCCCTCGAGAAGGGACGGGCGTACAAAAAATAACACTGCGTGATTAACGAGGCATATTTGACGCGAATAATAAAGGTCGAACTGTTCTTTGAATCTTAAAAAATGCTAACTTCACGACCATGTTCTGTTTACTTTAGAATTTGCGCCTGGCTGCATCGGAGGAAGAAAAAAAACCGAGGGTCTATTTTAAACCGACATATTTAATAGTGTTTGTGACAGCAAATGGCCATCAGGTACGTTCACAGTTTTAATTTCGCTGAAATGGCGTAAACATTCGAATGAAGGTCCCGAGGTATGAAGACTTGTCTACCTGTTGTTGTTATGCTAGGCTGGAGGAGAGAGAGACAGTACCTCCGGTCAGTCTCCTTTGTTTATTATTAAAAAACAATTACCAGAAAAATGAACAAACTCAATTTACAATCTGACTGTGCGCTATATCTCGTGGCCATTTCGTGCCTGGATTTGCCTCGGACTTCAAAACCCGCCAAAACAATTCGGTGTTCAATTATGTCAAGTCTGTTTTAGCAGTCTGCAGGGGAGGGGCTGTGTAATTCGGAAAACATGTCCAGAATTAGATTTAACTGTCATTTTCTGATAAACGCCTTTCGGATTTAACACTTTCGGATTTTACTTGGTATTCATAATGCAATGGGATGTCCGTGTTACTCCCACGAAGGGTGTGAGATGAACATATTAAATTTGTTTCGTTCACCTGATGTTTGGTGGCATTCTTTATGCAAACTACGGAGGAGACCAAAATAAACTATGCATAGTTTGTTTGGAATCGGTTAACTTGCCCCTGATTGCTGTAACGATGTAGTCTACATTTGTCAAGACTTTCACAGGTTTTGTATTTATACGGTTGTGTGTATATAATAATCCATTATCTGGCAAGCATCACCCTTTTATGTGCAAACAACAAAAGACACCTGGGTTAATTTCACAAAACTCTTCCTAACTTAGGACTAGTCCTAGGCAATGCTAAGAGATAGGAATAGTCTTAAGTTAAGACCAGTTGCTGGTCCTAACTGCAGATAAGACTAGTCTTATCTCTTTGTAAAATCGGCCCCAGTTTCATCCGTTCGAATACCGTTTCCAACCTTTTGGGATAACATTGACTATGTACTACCTATAATGTGGTGCGGCCAAATTGTTTATCTCTCATCTAAATATTCATGTAACACAGCCGAGGCAAGGAGGTAAAATATTGGGTCTCGTATCTTTGTCGTCTCTTATGCAAACTAAATACCTAACTATGAATGATACTGTAGATTCAACAACACGTAGCCATGTAATCCTTGCTTACGAAAAGATAGCACTGCACGGGTCATGTTGGAAATTTTCACTCTTTGATTTCCACATAGACCCAAGAGTTATGAATGCAATGTTGATGTTTTTCGGGAAAATATTTTGCAAGCACTTTGGAATGTTTGTTCAACACGTGGGTGACTATTCTCTAGGAATGGTACTCACAGTGCTTGGGGGAAACGGCTTATTTATAGGTAATCGCTACGGGGTTGAAAGTGATCACGAACTACAGGTTGAATTTCACTGGTCAACTGTTAAGCAATCAGACGATCAGTCTCTCTGTCAAAACTTCTCAGGGTTATTTGTGTCGTGATTTACTCCTATTGGCTGGAAGACCCTCCATACTTTGTCTCTTTTGACCTTTATTTGTGTTGTTTTTGATTTTCTTCTCTAAACGTTACACTTCAAAAACTTGGGGTGTTGAAATTGACACCATGGGTGTTGTCACATATAGGTACCCAAGAGAGAATCAAAATTAACACCATAGGGTTTTAAAATAACACCAATGTAATTGTGTCGGCAGAAATTGGTGTTATTTTATATGTTAATACCCTAGGCCCTATGGTGTAAATTTTGATTCATTTTACGGTATCTATTTGTGACAACACTCATGGTGTCAAATTTAACACCCCATTGTAGAAGGAAATATTCCCCTAATGCGAAAAATCACATTAACGATCACGCCCATCACGTTTTTGTTCTAGAATCAATCACAAGTTGATACCTAAAGATCTCGAAGACTCACTTCGTAGAGTACCGTACAGTATAGTTTGTAAATATGGTAAAGGATATCTTTGAAAGGGTCAAGCTCTTTTTAGAATAGTGAACGTGTGCAGGTTAGTGTTAAAGCCGATTCAGATTTGCATCGAAAACGGAAACATGATCTGCCAAGATTTATTATGGTAATGAAGTCACGGCGGTGGTCATGACATCATTCGACTATGCCTGGATAGCGGGAAACGTGATGTGGGTGGCAGTCGTTTCGACTCAGGGGTGCACCCCACTAAATAGGGAGAAAACAGAGCGTTGAGCTCATTAATATTTTGTAGGCCCTCAAAATATTCTATATCAGACAGATTTGAGAGTCCCCAAAAAGGGTTTCAGTGTAAAAATGTTGCCCAATTGTGACCTGGGGGTTGTTGACTTCCAACTTGATGTATTTTGGATGACATAGGCCTTTAAAAAAACGGTCCTGTTTGCTGAGAGGTGTAGGGACATTTTTCAAGATTGATGCCCGGACGTTTGGAAAATTTCACTGCTGCAGGGGTGTTTTTATTTGGAGGGAGAATAACTCTCCGGGCCTTGGGACTCCCCATATTAAATTGAGCAGAGGATAAAAGTTCAAGAGTCACTGGATAATTTTCCCTTTACTGTAAAAGGCTGTGAGACTTCTAAGTATTTTCTTTAGATTTTTGAATATTTAGCATTTTGCACTGATGGGAGTTTATTTAATGAGGTGCACCCTGAGGGACGTTATTTGCGATTGACACTGATATGAGCTGCGTTTGGCATAAAACCAAACAACTGGAGAAAGCATATCAGCCGTTTGTGCCAAAAAACATCAAACACAAATCATGAAACAATGAAAGCAGTCGTGGTCATTGCATAATTGATTCGTATTGGCTCAGTGCCTGGCACCAACGATTCTATACACAACCGGCCACACGTCATGCAAAGCACATGACCCAATCAGCGACGAGTACGAATAGTATGGGCCAGAGCGCATCAGCTATTATGAATAATTTATGTTGCGCCATTTTCCTTCATGAATATGCATATAATTTATTCGAGTTGATGTCGGCCATTGTAACGTGAGGAACAGTAAAATTGCCCCTCAAGCACAATATCCTCGGCGCAGTCGAGGCGATATAGATTTTATTGTATCATGGTGATGCGGTCTTGTTATGCACCCATTTGTTTGTGTGTAACCAAACCGAGGCCGGGAGGAAAAGCATAGTCTGGCGACTGTGCCTTCTCTTTTTATTTTGAATCAGTATTCATGAACACTAAAGGGGAACCTGGCAGGGTTCAATATTCATGTGATATGGCCGGGTAACCGTGAACACGCGCACGCAGTTTCGCGGAGATTATTGGGCCTAATGGAAACCCAGAAAAAAAGGCCCACAGCAAGAGCAACCTAATAACAACCCACCCGGAAGAGATCGTGCCTTGCTTAAAAAATCAATCCTTAAAGATAAACAATCCGTGAACATTGGACAGTTTGCTTCTTCAGGTTTTTTAGTTTCTAAGAATGAATTTGGATGACCTAAATCCAACTGCAAGCGTCCAACAAAACTTGTAACTCCTAGAATATCTGCCGGGGGTAAACCCCGAGTCTTGATCTATCGGAAGATTGTGTTTCTTTATTTTTTACAGCTTATTTTTTAAAAATAACTTATAGGTGAATGTGGACTGAAGTGGACATTTGCGTTTAGAGTAATTTCCCATCGGTAGATTTGGAGGGAAAAATGCATGGACTGTGCAATCAGTTCACCAGTTCAAGACATAAACCCTTTGGTTTGGATGATACCTATGGCACGCATTCGATTGTCTTGGTACAAATTTACCGTAATCTTTCAATGTGTTAGGAAGAAATAACTTGCACAGTTCTGTACTTCACCACTTTAGTATAAGCCAACAATGCCCTGACGTCAAAGCAGATGCATGTCCCTCGAAAAACAAAACAACTGGATTGCATCAAGTTTACTACTACTGTAATTGGACTATTTGACCGCGGATCCCTGTGGATTTTGACCGAGACTTCTTCCTTCCTCGCACGGTAAATGCCAGCATCCAAATAAAACGTTAGCGAAGCTAAAAGGTTCATGCGACATCAAACCGTCAAGGGGACTCTACTTTTAGAGATTTCCAGTTTCAATCAGCGTTCTTAACAGACCCTACCCACATGTATCATCTGTATTACTTGGCCCTGACATCACGTAACACATGTACATTGGGCAAAATGACGAGCGACATTTACTGGGCACGTTCCACTGATTAGGAACTTACCAAACAAATGTATATACGCCAACCGCATCCGTCTGATATTGAGTGAACATCACAATGTCATCTTATGGAACAGTGAGGTTTATGGACAATCCATTGGGATGGCCTATGCGAAAAACAGTAGTCGGAAGTCATGGCTGAAAGAAACCATTTTTTTAACAAATAGTTTTAAAACCTCCTGCTCTATGATTAGACCGGGTGCGGTTGACAGTTACTTTTTGGCCACAGGCCCATAAGGTTTAAGAGCAGAATATTGCAAACTTCTCAAATGTCCTTAATGTGGTGATAGTGCTACTTATCAACACAACATGGAGACAGACGTCCCCCCTATCACAGTGGTTTTTTTATATATATTTTATTACATTTTAATGTGTACATTTTTGGAGAAATTCAACACAACAGAAGTAAAGATCGAAAGGCTTCGCTGCCTCATCCCCGACCCCCACTAGTTTTGAAAGATAGGTTATCCTCTATTTAGTCATCCGTCACGTCAACGTGAAGATATCACAACAACCTGGTCATCTTATATACAAGACGTATTAAAGAACGTCAATTAAAGGCAGGTTGGGAGAGAGACCAGATGGAAGCCTAAACGATGATGGCGACACTGCCCATTTTTCTTGCTATTTTCCTCGTTACAATAACCCCGGAGCTTCCGTGGCTACCTGTAGCTAGTAACCATTACGAAAACTTTTAACAAATATCCTCCTTTAGCTAGCCGTGTCCTTAGGGTGTCGACCCATTTTCATAATCGCGTTCTAATAAATTATCCGAGGTCTTCGGGCGGGGATGACTGTAGAATTTAACAGAAATCATAGATGACCGACTTGCGCAGTCATCTTAAAGGGAACTAGTGGTTGTGTTCTTAAAGTAACTACAATTGTAAAAGTATTTCACGTTAGATGGCGCGAATTTAATAGATGATCTATTGATCATGCTTTATGCTTATGATGAGAGAGTATAATAAGTCACGTGGAAAAGTACAGCATTGAGTACGTCATAGGTTGTCTTGACTTTGTAGCCTGGGATGGCAAACCTGGATTATTTTGTTTCGTTTCTGTTTTTGTAAGCTGTTTTGATGGTAAAATGTTTTGTATTATTTATTGCATATTTTATACTTAAATTGTGAATATTTTATGATAAAATGTTGTATATTTGATGCTTAAACTGCCAAATAAATAAACGAAATGACTATAAAACCAACTGAATCCTCAGTAAAGAAACGGACTAGCTTGCTTAAAGGCACTGGACACGTTGGGTAATTGTCAAAGACCAGTATTCTCACCTGGTGTATCCATGCATAAAATAACAAACCTGTGAAAATTTGGGCTCATGGTCATTGAAGTTGCAAGAAAGTAATGAAAGAAAAAACACCCTTGTTGCACAAATTTGTGTGCTTTCAGATGCATGAAAAAGACCTTCTGGCCAGAAGTTTTTTTCAGAGTCAAATATTTCAATGAGAAATTACCTTTTATGATATCAACAGCTCTCCGTTGCTCGTTACCAAGTAAGTTTTTATGGTTTTTTTGTGAGTAATTACCAAATTTGTACAGTGCCTTTAATACATTTGTTTGAAACACGACATGATGTTTTGGTTGTTACCCTTTTTTCCCTTGAGCAGAGCTGTTTTGTGCTTCAGTAAGAAATTCCTTCGGCTCTCTGAAATTGGGCCATATTGGATTTCAACATATCACCGATAACGAAGGACTTATATTGAGATTCCAATGGGTTGTTTTTTTCTTCTTTTTTCTCTCTCTGATTATAATTCGGGATGCTGGAGTGTACATTTCGGAGGAGATTATCAAGATTTCCGTCCGGAGGCGTGGCTTACAAGAGTGCTCGATATCAAAGAGAACAAAAACGTACTTCAACTTTGGGGAAAAAACCCCACACACACACGCACACACACATTCTATTTTTTACATCCCTGTGGAGACATCTTTTGTTCTTTCCTTTGTCCCTGTAGTTAAGAACCTCCCATAGACTTTGTACACAAAATTCCTTGTGGAGCACCCAAGTCTTTAGAATTCCCCTATGGAGACCTTTTGTTTTCCCTTTTCTGTTTTGTTCTCGGTCTCCATAAGGTAGTGAATATGAAGGCACACGTTTGTGAATCCCGTAAATCGAGGACTTCTCTTTGATCTCTCATTGTTTGGACTTAGTTTTTTTAGCGACGTCCCCATTGGTTCTGTACACGAAAGCGAAGCGAGGACGACCTCGCTCTGTCAAACACCCGGATCCCTTTTGTTAAAGTCCTCGGTTTCAACGGGTAGACACGCTCACACACACACACGTTTGTAAATCCCGTAAATCGAGGACTTCTCTTTGTTCTCCCATTGTTTGGATTTATGTTTTTTTAACGACGTCCCCATTGGTTTTGTACACGAACACACACCTCTTTCTGAGTATAATGTGAAGAGGTTACAATATTCACACCGAATGTTTTCATACTTAGAATAACCAAGACACTTGAAACGAATTCCAGTCGTACGCTAGTGCATGCTTCTCAGAATGAAATGATCGCTAGTCTTGGTTAAAATAACTTGTTTGCATTACATGTAGCGTTTTTCTAGAATGCTATATGGAGTGAGAAATACGGGAATGTGATACGGCGCGTTGCGCTTTAAAACAGGACCGTCATGTCGCGGCAAAGTCTTACTGAGGTTGATCGAGGGTACGATATATTTACCTCAGACTTACTTGAAATGTGCATTTCGTGCGTGGGTGTAAGTCTTCTGTTAAGTGTAGAGTAAATCAATTGTGTATAGTGTTTTTGCTTATAGTCTCGGGTGTTTCGGAATCGGCGTCCAAAGATGTTGTCTTGTCGATATGTTCTGGAGAATTTTGCAGTACGATTTTGGAAAGGGCCTATATGTGAGCAATATAGGGCCTACTTTAAATTGAGAATTGGCCAATGGACAACATGTTTTTTGTTTCTTTTTTCTTCCTATTGTATTGAACTATTTTTTCATACATTAATTCTAAGTAAGACATACGGACCCATCGTCTCGATTTGAGAACCACCACAACACATAGTGGGTTTTATGTACACATTCTCCGCAAACCTGCGCGTGCAACCGGGACTTCTAGGTCAAATAGTAAAATGAGACGCTTTAGGTTATTGGTCAAACGTTTAAGTTTCCTTTGTTCCGACGACAATTATACAACCAATCAAGACAAGTTTAATACCAGAAGAAAGCTAATAATTAGTATATTTATTAGCCGCTCACCCCAAAGCTGCCGGACCACAATGAAACGAGTGAGGGCTTGCGAGAGCGGCCGATGTGCAATTGAAACTCGCTATTGTGCTCTTCTCCAACGCAAAGAGAGATGACATTGTGCAGGATTACTGTGGGTTTTTTCCGACAAAAGTACAGAGAAAGTGCCGTATTATTTGTTGGTAGGCCTATTATATTTGTTGAAAGTTTACCCAAGTGACTACCGGGCACCCCAATGCTGGAAAGGAACGCACTTTTTGTTTTAGAAAACTTCACTTTTGCATGTAAAAATGCTCATTTATTTTATGCATGCAAGTCAGATTGAGCGGATGAGACAACGTTTCCATAAACGTACGTATACTTTAATCTAAACAAAAATCACATGAAAATGTTTATCCAATTTTGATCATGATTCTTCACTCGGGGGACGTAAATATAATCAGAAGATAACGCCGATATCAAATTAGTGTTCCTCACCTTACAGACACGTAATCTATTTCCCCCCAGATGTACCCCCAAACGAAATATGTAATCAATCCAGCTGTCTCCCTCCGTAGATTCATTTAATTTCCCAAATAATTATGTGCCTCATTCCTCTGGCGTCGATGTTTCACCAGGGAAAATTAATCAACATCTACAGTCATATGTTAGAAGATGTATTGATCCCTCAGAAACAACATAGGAATACGTTTATTTTGACCGGCTTCCTTTAAACTCAGTTGACAGCCGGATTTGGTGATATTTGTCTCCAATTTCCCAGACTGGAATTTTTTAGTCTTTTTGAAATAGCTCGATGACACTTGTGTACCATTTTGTGGGCCGGGGGTTAGAAGGTTGTTGGTACTGACAGGCATTGACAGTTCGAAACACTTCTCTCGGGGTAAATATCGGTTAGAAGCCTGCAAACAGTGAGAAGGTCCAAGCGCTATAATTTTGAATTGATTATGATCATCGATGATTCTAAGCACACGCCTATCCCCAACACACCCCGTCCTTATGATGAAACAAATTTGCCAGTGCAACAAAGAGTGGATGTGCTGGCTATTAGTCGACTGCTGAAGTGGGAGGCCTGAGGTACCGAAAGAAAGGTGACTTACCGAGTAACCCGGACATTGCTCCAATCAAGAAATGCCATTAGACGAGGCAGCACTTTCATTAAGGACAAACTACTTATCATTATTGTTTACGGTTATGCTCGGAACTCTACTCGTATATGGCAACATTTTAAGCGAAACTATCTATAATACCAGCCTTGCTACCATGGGCAGTGCGCCGTATCGATACCTCTCGTCACTATGAGCGAGCAAGGCATTCTGGGAAAAAATGGCGCGGTGAGAACGATCACCCCTGGGAACGAGAATGCTATAATACCACCTCAAGACAGCTCCTGTTGCCACCATTACTGACATGTTCCTACTCCAATTCGCCGTATTTTTGACCGCGTGAGGGCGCTTGTGGACCAATTTTTACGTGATGAAAAACAAGTAAACAAACGGGGTTGTTTCTTTGTTGTTATCATTATGTTTATGTATTTCGTCAATGATGCAATAAAACTACATACAGGCAATTAAAATAAGATAAAACTGTAATTGTGATGCAAGACATTCCCTGAAGAAAGCGCCCTCATGCGTTCAAAAATATGGTCAATACCACACTGATTTAATACGTGAAAAGAGGAACCAGACTACCTTCAATTTCAAGGCGGCTACAACGTGATATTGGGCAGTTGAAACCGTGTCCAACTGTATCCTGAGTAGCTGTTGATTTTGAGATGCTTTCCTCGACAAATTTCATTAATATAAACTGAAAGTGTATTTTCTCATGTTGTACTGACTCTAAATGACTCTAAATTTGTCAATCACATCCCCCGAGGCAAACGTTTGCGTTCAAAGCACAGTACTGCTTGCTCCAAACGCGGAGCCAAAGAACGTGTTCAGGACGTGACTTGGTCTTTGCATTTATCGTGTAATCGCCTCCGTGAATTCGATCGCTCATTGCAACCGATTAGGTTTGAATCTCACGTCCCTTCTCATGGTTATAGATTACTCGCGAAAACGGAGGACATTTTGACCGATTGGGAGCCAGTGAACCTATGTTGTGATTCGATTGGGGAATTGCGGCCAAGAGCCTTGAGAACATGTCTATTTTCCTTGGTGTGTTTTTAACTATATTTGTGACTTAAGACACATTCTTCGCACGCAACGTACATAGCCTATAAGCCGAGTGAATGATTGGTGTTTGTAATTCGAGGTCTTCTTGTTTATATTAAAGATGTTCAACCAAAACAACTATCAAATCGTGCGTTTACAAACTTTGAATGAATTTTCACAATTGATTCAATTTGTTTTCTGTCACAAAGCTTCATGTACAACTTGGTTTAAAGTGACTACGTTGCGCACCAAACAAAATGGATACCCCAAAAATTCAAACACACGTTATCTTTCCTCATATGTTTAGTACCAAATGTGAGCAAACTTCAAATTGCAAAAAAAAGCTTACCACAGGCAAATTATTGCTTGACACACAAGGATTCCAAATAAATTTCTCTTCCAAAACAATCTTACTCTTTAATTTTTTTTAAAGAATATGGACCTGTGATTTAACTTTAGCTGCAAGGATTATTGTACGTGTTGGATCATAATTTAAAAAAGGTCAATCTATCAACTGAGAAACCGGCTTTACGATTGCCCCCAGCAAACGTACAAATATATAGCATTTGGTTTTCTACAACAGGTTCAAATATTCAATCTCAAAAGGTCAGCTTTTTTTGATCAAAAATTAGAGTCTCTTCTTGTTGATGTTTAATTAGCCCCAAATAAACCATCGTGTGTTGGGAAGAACTCATTGGCACAGCTGCGGGCGGTTCTGGCCAGAATGCGGCCATTCATCATTTAGAAATTGTGTTGTTGCTCGTCTTTGACAATCAAAACACCTATTGGCAAATTGTGTTGTTTCGTAGACGTATGTTGACATCCGGGGGAGGCAAACATAACGTAGCTAGCACTTTATAAACGCTGAGTCCGGAGCCTTGAAGTACAACACGTCGTATGGATGCACAACACCCGTACCTATAACGGCACCTGCCGAAACCAATATTACAACTTCAAGTGTAAGTGACAATAGAAAGTCTCGAACGTATTCAAACGTTTGGGACCTGTGCCCAATTTTATAAGGCTGCTTATGCAGAAAATAAGCAGGATACCAGCCACAAACTGTTAGCGTGATAATAATAATAATAATAATATTTTATTTTTGATATAGCGTTTAACATAAAATCTAAAAACGCTGTGCATGCATGAAATCACAGAAAGATATACATGAAACCAGTAATCAGGGTAATTTGGCTAGTAACCTTATTCTGGCAGGCACAATTTGTTGTGATTATATCTACGTTTGGAGTGTGTGATTTTGTTGCCTTCAACGATACAGCGATGCATGGGACTGGGAACAAGACTTTTTCCAAACCTCGGCTCGGATCCAACTCCGGGCTCCGGGCTCCGTTTGATGTTGGAAACACCGTGCAAAATGTACACTGCTCTAAAATTGATGACTGAACCCAAGCCGGAGCCGGAGCCATGGCAGAGGTTTGGAAAAGACCCAACGCTTCCAAATAGGGTGCAAAAGCATCGGATTAAAAATGCACCGACTTATTATATAATAAATTTTAACGTGTTTTGTTTCATTTGTTTTGGAAAAGACCACTGTAATAGACCGTGCAAGTCTCGCGCATATTCGAACATTTTTGGGACCACTTTGGTCCCACGAACGATGCTTTAACGCGTGAAGGAAACAAACTCACGCGCTTTAACGGGTCCCAATGTTCGAAGACGCACGAGACTTGCACAGTCTATACGGAGGAGTAAATGGCCTGCAAGCGAGAAAACAAAAATCAAGTTTCTAGCTCGCCGAGGCGAGATTCTGGATTGTAACTCGCCGCGGCAACATCGAAACTTGATTTAATTTGTTTTGCTTTGCTTGTGGCCCTTTAACCCTTCCGTACATATACAGGTACTCGCTGTTGTATTAAAAATACAACTCCGTAATCAAGAAAGCATTGTGAACCCGATGTGGTTAGCCAATGTTCAATCTATACGAAGGGACACCTGTGCTCAAAATGTATAAGTAAACAGGGGTTTAAATGCAATCAAACCTACAGGTTTTTCACACCCGTTTCTGGTGATGTCAATTCCATTACGTAAGATTTGTAGTTTGACATTTTCTTAAGAATATACACCAGCAAGGTATAATTTTGTCCAAAGAGATTCAGTGTAAAATGAGTTCTTATTTTACTGATACTATTTCAAGTGGTTTATTTTATTGCAATGTTTCATGTAAACTAAACAACTTGCAAATAATATTTGCAAATTATCAAGTAATAAACCACAAGGGAAACTGACTGGGTAAATTTTTAAAAATAATTTTGGGTTGAACAAAGACAAATTAACGAGCGGGACTTGAACCTGCGACCTCAGGATTAACGTGCCGGCGCTCTACCAATCTAACCCTATGTAGGCGGTCTCTCTAAATAATTACAGCGAACCAGTGCCTTCTTTGAGGGTATTTGTTGAACCACCTCTTTAATGGGATATTTCAAATGTCTTGTCATCATCTATCATCTAGCCAGTGCGCCATCGCACCCGAGCCTCACCGGAGACAATGTGAAGCGCAGCTGCCCCCTCCCCGGGAGTCTTGTAGATGATACGTGATTCAATACACTAGCATGTAAGACAGGGATATGTAAACTAACACAGATCCTATACCGATTACCAGAAGATGGATGGATAATAACCGAACGCTGCTACTGTCTTACATTATTAAATTAGCCCATGATAAAGTACTTCATTGCAGGCACATGTAGATTTGTCAATATCATTAAGTTGTAGACGTATTACCAATCGCTCATCGTTAAACTAAAAGCCAGGCCACATCAAACCGTTGAATTCAAGAGATGAAAATACGACTTGATTTCCGGAAGAGAACATTTCGTTCAAGCTGTCTATTAGTTTTAAGAAACGGAACCTGTGTAGAAACGGAACCAGTGTATAAATAGATACTTAAGTTTTCCCAGAAAACATTACATTGATATCTTACCATACTGTGCATAATGTCGATCTATCATTGCAACATGTATATAATAACATTAAACCCAACAACAATACCTAACTTGTTAGGTATTATGTGTTAGGAAATGCACGTGTGTACGTGCTAGTCCACCATATTTTTCGAACTTTGGGCCCGAGGTTGGAATCGTGTAAAACGTACAGTATTTCCCCGTTCAAGAGCAAATAGACAACTGAACAATTCAGTAAAAACAACAAGGCTTTACGACACGTGTCAAGTGGAAGTCCATAGTGTTGTTTCTCGTGCAATTTTGTTTTACAGTAAGCTCTTCCAATGTATTTCCTATTGACTTCTGGTGATCGTTATACTAAATAAGCAGACAGTCTGTGGGAAGTGGCCCTCAAATACGGAGGTATTACGTCAACAGAATTGGAGTTCTTTTATTTACCATTTAGGGGGCAAAAACTCAAAATATTTAACGTAAGTGGTGATAACAAACCGTAGCAGAGTTTGATAGCAATATCATACATGGTGATGTAACCATTCTCATCTCCCAACACACCATAAATATTTTGAAATCAACAAATAGTTGGTGATGCATAATTAGATTGTGATTGACTTCGGCTTTACGCAGAATGACATAAGCAAAGATATACCGATCTGTTCTACAAATCCGACGATAATAAACGGAGATTACCATAATGAATAATGCTGAATAAATACACCCACCGTCACTATAGGCCAGTACAGATCGCACACGGAGATTCCTTATTATTCTTGGTCAGTGGCCCCAATATTATTCCCAGCACAAGTACACTTAACAAATTAACAATCAAAGCCGTGAGGAATAAAGATGCTTATCACATTGATTTTGGTCGTTATAAAGACAACAAATAAATATGAAATGTGTTATTAAATATTCAATTGCGGGTTGGAAGATTTGTTTGGCCCTGAGAAGAGCCGGTGGGTTATTCTCTACGTTTTGACCAGTTTGCTCTGGTCGTCTTCAGGACACTGAAGTACGGTAGGTGAGTTTTTTTTATTAAAAAACAATTTGGAAGAGTAATTTCCTTTTCACAAACTAGTTTCCAATAAACATTCCATCTAATAAACACGTTAACATCTAACTTGAAAATGATCCCCTTCGAGTAAAACAAAAAATAATAATAATAAATAAATAAATATATATATATATATATATATATATATGTAATAAATTCAGAATATGAGTTAAACAAACTCTGGCATACCTCTCTTCTGGACAGACTGTTTCGTACCATAAGGCACTCAGCAGCAGAACTCATCAGCACTCATCAGCACTTTATATAATGGGCACTTATTTCAATTGCGTCAATCGAAATAAACCGAATAAGGGGATTACAAGTTCTTCAAATGCCATTTCCTTGGTTAAAGGCATCGTACACGTTTGGTAATTGTCAAATACCAGTGTTCTCACTTGGTGTATCCCAACATATACATAAAATAACAAGCCTGTGAAAATTTGGGCTCAATTGGTCATCGAAGTTGCAAGAAAATGATGAAAGAAAAAACACCCTTGTTGTACAAATTTGTGTGCTTTCAGATAGGAATACAAACTTCTTGCAAGAAGTTTTTATTATTTTAGTGAGAAATTACCTATTTCTCAAAAACTACGTTACTTCAGAGGGAGTCGTTTCCTACAATGTTTTATACTATCAACAGCTCTCTGTTGCTCGTTACCAAGTAAGTTTTTATGCTAATATATATTTTGAGTAATTACCAAACGTGTACGATGCCTCTAAGGTATTATTCCAGACAGAAATAACGCACTCTAAAACTCCTGGGTCAGAATTGAACCGGAATACCGGTCCTAGTGGACCCATTTTTGGGTCAGGCCGACCTGAAAACTGTTTTTTTTTTTAAATGGGGTTTTTAAGTGGATTCGTGCGTCACTTGGACCCATTTATGGGTCATTTGGACACAGATTCCGGGTCACACTGACCCAGGAATGGGTCAGGCCCCCACGGAATCAACTTAATTATGTTTAGGATGTTTTATAACTTGGACGGCCCATATCGCACAATGTGCTGAACTTTCACATTAACACTTTAAGATGAGCTTATACTGAGCACGTCTGAGCAGAATGTATTTTTCATAACCACTTAATCCTACGGTTAAGGAGGTTCGAAAGGCTTTCCGGTGGTTCATGGCGGCAGGTGACGCAATGGCGCAACTCAATTGTGAACCCACACATGCATAATACATGATCGGAAAATACATGAATTTATCTGAAAATTACTTTCGATCATTTTTATAAGTACTTTCGATCATTTTTATAAGCTTTATTGCTGAGAAAAAATCCGTACGCGATACTACAAAGTGTTTTAAAACCTTTCCCCGAATAATCAGTTCTTATCTTTATTAAACAAATCGATACAAACACATGAATCAAATCCAATCTAAATAGAAGTTATTTCTAAACGCTATGATGAATACCTCAAATGTTTTGCTCTTGTGATCACAAACATTTTGATCACCACTACATACCCTTTTGGAAGGATAGTCTCGTGGTTGACATTGCATACTTTATTAAGACACCTGTTTCAATATTATTACGTTTCAATTCCTATTCAGATTCTCAAAGTGGTTCGTGGTTTATTGAGGGGTCAATTTGTACGTGCGTTACGTACGAAGTGTGGACCTGGAACAAAAGAGGTCCACATACTGTGGGGACTTGAAAAACTATGTGGACTGACACACGTCCACACAGTGTTGTTTAAAGTGGGGAAGAATAGGATTTTCCTTAAGTGTGCAGATCAAAGGAATATACACAAAGTGACTGCAACACAGAGCTGTGTAAAGGGTGTTTTAACGCTACATACGAAGTGTAGACCTGAGAACAAAAGAGGTCCACATAATGTAGGGACTTGAATCACTATGTGGACTTACAAACGTCCACACAGTGTTGTTCACAGTGTTGAAGAATAGGATTTTTCTCAAGTGTACAGAACAAAGGAATGTCCACAGAGTGACTGCAACATAGAGCTGTGTGTGTGGGTATGTGTACACATTCCAACCGGGTACCTGTAACAAAACAGGACAGGGTTCCCGGTTGGGTAAAGGCCCCCATTTGGAAATTGTGTACAAAACCAACGGGAGCTGTTGCCAAAAGTTGAAGTACAAACTAAAGAGGGACAATAGGAGGTTCCCGAATGCAGGTGTTACTATACTTGTGTGTGTGAACATGTCTATACGCATTCAAACCGAGGACTTTAACAAAAGGGATCCGAAAAAATAAATATCGGGGACAGTGCTCGGTTTGTTTCTTGTACAAAACCAATTGGGACGTTGCTAAAAAAAACCTAAGTCCAAACAATTGGATGTCCTCGGTTTACACCATTTACAAACATGTGTGTGTGTGTTGGGGTGGGGGAGGGTGGGGTGAATCGCCAAACACAATATTGTGTTAATACGTAGCCCCACTGCAGTTGGTGGTGGTAGTAATCCTACTTCATGTGGCCGCTCGCCTCACCTACAAAATCGCCACAGAACGAAACTCGGACGAGAAGAGAGCCCTTGAGATGGGCTGCGGCCTAATCCCGATCCTCTGCATTACGATAACTAACATTTCCCCGCACGGACTATGGCATCTCCAAAGCTCAGAATGCAAATAAAGTAATCTACCGAGTGATTTAACGTGACCCAGAACTGGCGACTGTGGGTGTGTAGTAAGCCACGAAGGATACCTGTATCGACCTCGTCCCCAGGGGACGTCCTTTCCTCTTCCCTGTATTTCCCCAGTTTGGACAGTAATCGAGGTGAACAGCCTCGGACGGGGGTGACTATACTCGTCATGTCAACCATCATCCTGTATTTTTTCCTCATATCGTACTCGACCGCAGTGGAGGCAGCGGGATCACCTGACCACGTGGGAATAGTATATGGTTCTCTATTGGAAATACATTTCATATTAATAAAAGCAGCCACGACGGTAATGAATTAGTTCATTATTCTCCCGTTGTATTCTACGGAAATGCGGCAGGTGGATAAAGTATTGGGGAAATAAGGGGGGGGGTATCTACACCTTTATGAAATGTCTTTCAAGATGAGATTATAGATAATCATTTGTATGCTGACTCAATATTTTACTGAAATTTTGTGTTTGAATGCGTCCTAGATTACACAGTAGCCTGATCGCCATGTTAAATAAAAATTGTAAGATGTGCAGAAACCATATCAATAATAAAGAAACATTTAAAATTGCCAATTGTGTTCTCGAACATTACCACTAACATTTTTGTTTCAATATATAATGTTTGCTATTTTTTCCCCGCACTTTTATTTTGCTTGTGTGCGCAGGCTGATTCTCAAATATAGAACAAAGCTACCAAGCGGGGTTCTTTGTTGAAGATGGTTTTTATAGAAATTCTTTAGAAAAGGGAACAATCGAGCAACAATGTTAGGACCCCAACAAACCGCATCCCAGGTGGTATGTGTATGAGCTTGTCATACCCGTTGAAACCCAGGACTTTAACCAAAGGGATCCCAGTCATGATTTGACAGACCGAGTTCGTTCCCGGTTCCATTTTGTACATAAACCCAAAGGAACAGCACTAAACAATATTAGCTAAAACAATGGATGAACAAAGACAAGTCCTCGATTTACCGAGTCAGTAGTGTTCAAACTAATATTGACTGCTTCGAGTGATATGGTTAAAACTACGACTCCTGAGGGGATCCCCGGAGCGTTCTATTTTCCCCGAGGCGAAACTAACTGTTTTATTCATTTCTAAAAAGAAACATAGCACAAGCACAAATTTCAAGGGAAGTTTTCCAACCATAACCATATTTATACCATGTGCATATCTGTGAACATGTAGTATCAATCGTACTTGTTGTGCACAATTTTTAATGGAAGACAAAAATGGCTGCCAAGTAACGGCTAGCAGGCAAGGCATGACTGACTAATGGAAACTTGAAGGTCTTTCAGGCAGAGAGCTTGGTAAAACTCAAGATAAATCTGGGCAAAAAACTAATAAGAAAATATGTTTTTGTTAATAAAAATATTATTGTTCTGTTTGTTTTTAAGCCTTGACTTGGATAAGCGCCGATGTGTGGACGGACATTGCCAGCCGGGATTTTCGCATCATGGGAAACGTACTGATGGTGACCGTGGAAAACACCGAGGTTCCAGGGTTCCAATCCTACCTCAGGGATCTCAACCCATTCCACGAAGAGTTCCAAGATGACCCCTGGCTCCGAGAGATCTGGGAGGGAGAGTTCGGATGCAAGGTTGGGTTCCCCGTGAACCGGGACTCGCCTTGCTCTCACCACACGCTTTTGGATCTAGAGGACATCGAGAATGCTGCAATGTCCTTCACCATTTATCGAGTGTACTTGGCGGTTTATGCAGTCGCGCAGGCATTGGTCGACATCCAGCACTGCGTTGATTCGCAAGGGTTATTGACCAATGGGAGATGCCCTACTATAAGCGACGTGGAGCCTTGGCAGTTCATGAAGTACTTGATGTCTGTTAACTTCACCACCAGCAGCAACAACGGCAGTCGGCATGTCTCCTTCAACAAAGATGGCGGTATTATGGACACCTTCAAGATAATTCAATGGCAGAGGTGTGATGGTAATGGCAGGAGCGACTGCCAGGTTGTAAACTTCGTGGAGATTGGACGTCACAAGGACGGCGTTTTGCATATCAATGAAACTAAGAGTAGGTGGTATGATGACGACACTAACCTCGAAACGGTAAGTGTGATCGTTTTAGGATGTAGCTTATTCGGAGTGATATGGTTCTTGGTTGGTTTTCCTCCAAGATACTCCATGAAAGAGTTTTGACTGGAGGTGGGTATAGGGCCCAATTCATGGAGCTACTTAGCGGCCGATTTTTTGCTGAAGTTTACGGCGCGATTTTCATTTCACAGCGCTGTTAACCTTCAGGGGCCAATTTCATAGAGCTGCTTAAAAAAAGTAGCTAAGTGCAAAAAAATTAAGCCCACCTGAATAAAGTTACCAGCCAAAATACAGTTTCTCATTAAACATCTGTGACTGGTATCCTGATCAGTTTTGCTCAGCGGAAATTTTTAAGCAATACTTTTTACTCAACCAGCTCTATGAAATGGGGACCTCGTGCTTAATAATGTTTCTGCTACGCAAAAATGACCGGGATACCAGTCACAGAAGGTGTGGAACGATGTTTTAACCGATAACCTTATTCTGGTTAGCATAATGTTGGTGGGCTAGACTTTTTTTGTTCAAGCAGCTCTATAAAATTTTGGCCCTGTTAGCACCGGTATGAATAACATAAACAATGCAAATCCATGTTAACGCGTACGCTGGCCGCCAACTTGTCTTGCTTACCTGTGAAATATGCTCGCGCCTATTGCACATTTTCCTGCTTTAAAGTAAGCAGACACTGGCGATCCACCTTGAAAGGCGGACTTTCATTCCAATACACACAACTTAAACTGAGTGATGTTTCAAGTTACGGTAGTATCAATGCTTATAGGATTTGAGGCATTGCATGGTGAGGTATCAATATATATTTGGTTTGCGGTAAGCACCATACTTGCTATAGGTAGATTTTGTTCTTTGAGAAGTTGTCTTGCTTTTTATTCTACTGCCGCAGAGTAGAATATTCGGAATTCGGGAGACTTCTCAGTTCTAAAAAGAACTGTCCTGCTTATTAACTACTACCTGGGCGGGAGGTAGGAAATCGGGCGGGACTACTACTTTCGCTATGTGGATCGGGGGGACTTCTCATTAATAACTACACTACCGCGGAGTGAGTTCTTAAGAAGTCTCAACGTTTCGACTAGCTTACTTTAGTCATCGTCAATGCAATTATGTATAATTAATTGTATCATAAAAATGATACGGAAGTAATTCAGATAAAAAGAACTAATAAATCAGAGGCAGGGTGTTGCATTACAAATTTCACATTTTTTTATATTTTTTAAATTAAATGTGTCAGATGATATCTAACCATTATCATAATGGTATTTAAACCTTCAACGCTAACACCTTGTTCATGTTCCACGAGTTTAGCAACCATGAATACTAATTGTTTGTACAAAATGGTGTCATACTTCTTTTCTGTCCAGCCTCGATTTGAATATACTAACAGGGATAGGAGAAGCCTAAGTTAAGAGAACTAAAGGTATTTTATTACCAGGTGTCCGTAATAGTCATACTATTATTCAAAGTACACGAAACATTAGATTCTACTTGGCCCCAAGGAGCAATCTGTGTAAAGTAGGTCAATATCTGGCCCATTTAGTGGTCCAATTTGAAATCTATCGTCTGTTACTTCCCTTGGCCGGCAATATTATTAATGCAAGGCAAGTTTCATTCGATTCAGGACAATCTCTGTATCCGATCAGTTGTACTCCTGTGCGGAGAGGAAACAATAATGATGTGAAACTCAAAAGCAAATTAGACACACCCTGTTTTCGACGCTTTAAAAAATGCCAGAATTCAATACTACTTTCGGAAGACCTGGGAACAATGATTGAAATCGTATACTTGGTCGAATTGCCCCCATTCTATAAGCCACAAGAATGACCGGCAAACGACATAATAGCACATCATTTGACAAGTGGATCTCTAGCCCATATGCCATTTTGGTGAAGCGTGAAATGTCACACCATGAGAGGAAACGAGCTGCGGGTATTTCTGAAACGAAATATTTTCGATATTTACCTTGTAACGTAAAACCTGTCCGGAAGAACATTGAACATACTCCAAGCAATGTTGGTGGGGGGGGGGGGGTGGGGGAGTAACGTATCATGTCGCAAATGGAAGCCTTGTGGTATTAATAATGACGCACCGTAGGACAAGTACAAGACCGGGACACTAGTTGTGATTGGGCGGATGGAACTGAATCCACGGGGGCTTTATTTCAGATTTTGTTTTCCCCTCGAGAAACAACACAATGTCGTTACCCGAGACGAACAACAAACTAGGGCCCTGCTCAGGAAATCATATACAGTGAAAACACACAAACTCATTGTTTATTATTATCGTATACGATATATGAATAACTTTGTGGAAAGAGTAATATTGAAACTGTTGGGCTTGCATCGATGTGTTTGTTATTTAATATGATATTCATTACTTGCAATGCACACTCTCTGGAACGAGACAATTGATAGCAAACATGAAGGGTCCTATCCCCGAGGCATCGCACTGCCACGTCCGGTACTGTTAGACATAAAGCCGCCATTTGACTCGAAAAATAGAAGCAGAAAAACGAAGAAGACAAATTGGAAAACTTAAGCATCAAGCAAGAAAAGAAAAGAGCTGGCATAACTACTTCCCGGTTGAAATGAGCTGACCAGGAAACATTCCGGTCACCGAGGACTTCGGAAAGCTGGAATATTATGACCACAAACATGGCCCACTTGCCTTTGAATGCATTTGAACATTGCTATTGTCGTCGCGTTTTCGTTGCTGTTGATGAGATGGTGACCAATAACCAAGATTGCATGTTTATGCCACAATATTTTGATTGCTGTTATTTGGAAACAAATAAATAAATAAAACGGTGGGTTGAAAATAATTAAAATATTAATAACGTATATTTATTATGTGCTTGTTCAAGCCAATAGGTCCCCCATATCGTCTTTATGCATACTATTATCGCCCCTGGTCATTGGCCTTAATACAAAATTTGAAACCATATCAACTCCTTAGGAGTATGCAGCACTGGCAGCCAAATGGGTGCACAGGTTGCTAATCATACACATTAGTAATATCTACCCTCGCAGATACCCGAAATTTACTCCTGGGTGACGCGAAGCAATTATAGTTGATGTTAGGCTAAACATTAATATGACTCATGTTCTGAGACTACCGATCTGCAGGTCTTTTCGAAATTTTCATTTTCTCGAAAATAATCCTATCATGACAACTGCATCAACTACATAGCAAGACAAGTTCTCAAAGAGCAAAATCTACACAGCAAAGTAGATATACACAGGTGTTACCGCAAACCGAATATACATTGATACCTCACCATGCAATGCCTCAAATCCTCTATGCAATGCCTCAAATCCTCTATGCATAAAGGAATGAAGCAAGGAATTTGCTAACAAACGAAATGGTGTATTTCATCCCTCCGTGAATCCAGTAAGCTCCAAGCCGAAGAAACATTATAAAAACCTGCATTTTGTTTGTGGATCTGCAGTGTTGAACTATAGCATGGGGCCCAGCTCTCTAGAAAATCGCATTGTATCTGGTGTTTTCTTGAAAGCTACATTATCGGAGTTGCAACCTGTTGAGGCTTCTATATCCACAGTCACTAATACCGAAACCTTGACAACTCCACGATACCAGACTCAATGATACGCCCATGGCACTATATTTTGTGCAAGGGTAGACACTGGCATGATGGTGGTGGTTAATGTATGCAACAATCTCCGGACCCTGCTGATCAGACTGGAAGGTCTCTTCGTCAAGCTGAGCATCCGAACTGAAAGAGTGGCTGTTTAGGTATTTATACCTACCGCCTACAGCTATATAGGCTACTGGTGCTTAACAATCTTAGCTTAGACTTGCACCGTGGTAACATTCCGATTGGGGACTTGAACATCAATTGGGTTGCCTCGCTGTCAGTTACAATCTAGTCTGCGAAATCCAACTGGATCCCTTGATTTGATCAGCTTATACATGATGCACTCAGCTTGATTATGTAAATTCACTTCTCTTCGGGATCGCATCTGCTGACTGTAAACGCCTACAACTGCTCTAAAATCGTGCCTCTAAACTGATTTATCGGGCTCACAAATAACTATGACAGTGTCACTCCTATCCGATCTTCATTGGCTGACAGTCTCCAACCGAATTATCTTCAAAATACTGACCCTGGTTTTCAAATACTGACAAGCCAGCCAGAAGGCCTTTTCAAACACAATATCAACCTCTACCCTTGCAGGATACCCATTTATACCTCTGGGTGAAGAGAAGCGAGTATAGTAAAGTATCTTGCTCAAGGACACAGGTGTCATGACCGGGATTAGAACCACAACCAGATACCTTAACCACCAGAACTTGAATTCGATGATCTAAACCGCTTGGCCATGACACCCCATAATAGTTGGAGCGCTATATAAATGTTCTTTTTATGATGATGATGATTATTTTGGTGATGGCTAGCTGGTAAAATGACTATACTACGAAGATAGTCGTTGCCCTCCTATTTACATTTGTCGTCCCGACAGAGTGGTTCATGTTTATACAACTGTGAGGTATAGGATTATCTACTTCAGACCACCGCATGGTATACCATCACGCTGTCTCACCAGTAAAGTCTACACTTACACCACGCTTCAAAATACTTTTTTTCAGCCACAATGTAAAGATTGAGAACTTGCATCGTTTGATCAGTGTGTCTCGTTGGGACTTTGCTGAAGATTCCCCTATTGATGCTACTTTGACATCATGTCTCCGTCTGATGTTGTTCTTTCATGCATTCGTGACAGTAGGCCTATCCCATTTCGCAAATGCCGCCAACGGATCAAGTCGTGGATCTCGTCAGTGTTTATCTTGTAGAAACGCAATCTTGTTTAGAAAGTCTTTCTCAAAGAAGAAGAAGAAGAAGAAGAAGAAGAAAACCTGAATGTCAGAAAATAATGTAGAACTCCTGTTTGTAATGCTACGAGAAAAGATTGTGGGAATTTTATAACGAAGCTGTTCATAAAGAAACAGCAGTAATACATTCCAGTCGTTTCTCAAATATAATAAGAAGTCCACTGACATATCTGATTCTATTTACATAATTTTACCAAGGCCAGAACACTACGGGCCCTACGTCAGCTGAAAGCTCCAATTCCCTAATCGCTAGTTATTTTACAAGATCCACAGAAAATAAATCACCCGTCTTACGCCCGAGTTGAACCTACAACCGCTTTAGTGGCTTTTAAACTGTATCGAGAGACTTTGTCTCTCTTGAGTTAAAAAGGACTTCCATGGCAGTAGACAAGACCTTCAGACCTGACAGTCTCACCAGTCGTATGTTAAAGTAAGCTTCACCGGATATCTTTGCTCTTTGGAGCTTGTTTAACGTGTGTCCTGATAACTGATCACTTGTTAACTGTCTACTCAGTGGAAATGCACACAAGTGGTAGACCTACTAGTCTACAAAAGGATGATACAACCAAGCTTCACATTTAACGATCAATATTATTGACAACAATAGTATGCATAACATCCTTGAAAATATTGTCAAGCAACAGCTTAATGCCAGTTACGACAACGGCACTATAGCTTCCCAACGACACGTTATCCCCCCCTAATCGATGATACACCACAGCTTTGGTTTCCGCTACATCTGGAAGGCTGAACGCATTAAATTCCAGGGTCTCTGCTTTAGAAGTCCTCCCACTAGACCTCAAGTCGTGCTTTTGAATAAATTTTTACACAGCATCTCAATATTGATAATCTGAAGTCAATGTTACAACATCCGAACTAGTGCTCTGGATTTCATCAATTTAATCGTCTCAGATCGCAAACAGCGGGTTGAGTACAAGGGCTTAAACGTCACTGTTTCCTCGGGGGTACCCCAGGGCTCAGTGCTTGGGCGGCGAATGCATGTAACAACCGAGATTTTCCATACCGGATTTCGTCATTCACCGTAACACAATAATTTATTGACACATCGTGATTCTTCTATTGTTTTGTATTCTTCTTCTTAATAGACAACATTGCTGGAGAGCCAGCTTACTCGTTAATCTCGTCCTCTTGGTATTTTTTTAGCGCGGCTAAGAACATCAGTTACCCACTATTATCTCCGACATGAATCCTGATGTCGTACAAGATTCATCGGAAATAAAGGTTTGTCAGACACTCAGTGGTTCGGACATAATGGTTTAGGACACAGTTGGTCGGACATTATGGTTGATCGACAAAGTGTTCCATGTTCGACATAATGGTCCGTGACAAACATCGAACACACCGAAGTGCTACATCTCTAATTTATCAGTTATCAAGTACCGCAACTTTCCGGCGTATACACGTTAATACAAAATTGGGCCACAGCTTTTATAAAGATTAAAACGTATACAGTGAATTTTCGGTGAATATGTTTTTTTTTGTTAAGCCTGTGAAGAGCATAATGGACTTCATTATTAATTTCCCGATTAAGTTATAATCTCCACCGGGGTTTTATGGATGTGCTCCTTTGGCGGCGAGAACAAAATACATCGAACGTCTCTTTTCCTGCGAGTAGTAGTAGACAGTGATGTTATAACGTGGGTAAAGTCCTCATTGCTAAAATATAGACACGTCAAAGAGAATAAAGACAAATCTAAAGATACATCACCGGAAGAAAGATGAGTCTTAATCCATCTGTCGTTCGTCTTTCTGATTGGAGCGCGGTGTGTGCACAAGGAAAGGGACTGCCGGCCCCCCAGGGATCTGTAAGGCCTACACAAAGCTTCCGCCCCTATCCCGTCAAGAAAGGAAGATTAAATGACCCCGGCGTGAGGCAAAAGAGAAAATAATAGTTAAAATGTATTCAAAGTGCTCGGGTTTCATCTTGTCCGGGGGGGGGGGGGTTACTTCTGTCTTGCCACTATGTACCTAAGTTTTCTTCATATGGTCCATTGGCAAGGGTGGCAAACAACAACATTTGACTTCCGTCACGCATGCGCTGTCTATTGTGTACAGTTTAATTAAGGCAATATTGTTGTAAAGGCTATATAGCCTAAACTAATATGCTTCCATTATCCGTAATCTAGTTCTCCCGACCCCTTGTTTGCTTTGCTGTTTTTTAATATACATCCAGCAGTTTCCCAATACGTCGCAAACACAAAATATATAACTTAAAATGTCAAAACATTTCCCGAGTTATACATGTATAGCCGTTTGAATTGATACAAAATGGCTCTGCCCCCCCCCCCCCCAATAGCAGACCACACTCAAACCATGTATCTTTTGGTTCCAACGAGTATATATGGAGCTCATCTACAGTAAATACATAAAGAGCTCATTTTAAGTTTTTAAACTGACGTGAACTTCCAAATGTTTTACTGTAATTTCAAATTTTGTCTCAAACAACAGTTTTCCGTCGTGGCAAATTTATGAAAAGTAAATTATTGATGAGAATAATTTAATGATTATAAGCCCCTAGCTTAGTATAAGAAACAAAACACTGAATATTTTATACGATACGCACTTAAGAAAATCAATTATTAATAGTAATAAAGTACCCATTTTCTCTATGGTAGACACAGCCCTAACTATTTTGTTTCTAAGACCACAATCACAAGCAGTATACCCTTGAGATAAGATGCAACCTTCAACAACCGAAGACATTATTATTTATACAACCTGCAGGGACCGATTTCACGAAGCACTAAGATTCATCTGAAGATGGGTTGTCAGTATTACCATAGTGATTTGTATTGTGACATCACACTTTGCTTAGCAATTAAGAATGATTCGCAATTAAGATCAATCTTAACTCTTTGTGAAATCGAGCCTTGCCACTTGAACCCTTGTGCCAATGTCACGGCTATTGTCTGCCTCGCGCGCCATTTTGGGAGTCTATTCGTAAAAATTATGGCAAGCGTGTAAACGCCGCGTCGCCTAAAATGCGCACTACTCTGTTTAACACCCCCAAAATGGCGCAACAAAAATGATTGTGATGATGACGTCACAGGTGAAATGGCTACATAGGCAGTTTCCATCTATACTTCATTGTCAATTCTGACGCTCAATTTGATTATTACAAATCTTGCAGCCTCCTGCCGGGGTATGTCAGTCGCCGTGTCCTCCCGGCTCTAGGAAGGTCAGTCGAGACGGGCTCCCGGTGTGCTGCTACGAATGTACTCAATGTCCGGAAGGGTCTTTCACAAATACTACAGGTAAGACAGGTGTTTTTCAGGTGTTTGTTCAAACTGTGGTCATTGTGCGTAAAGCCATGTAATTATGAGATAGGTTACCATGGCGATCTTTGTCCCGGCCACAGAACTCGCTGTAAAAATGTGTTCACCTGTTTCCCACATAACACTCAAAAGACACTGTTTTCAAGAATGTATGATCCGAAATAAACCAAGTGTTTTGATATTGTTGAAAAATCCACACCACATTGTTTCAAGTGCTTGTATAGGGCAAAAATAGCGGTAAACAGATAAGCCAGCCAAACTCTGAGCTGACCGTTGCTAAAACTGTATGATTTTGCCTGAGCCAGTCACAAATGTTCCTTGGAACATAATTGACACGGGAGCTATCACAGGTTTGTTTCTGTTGGTTTTCACGTTGTCAGTTATTCGCCATTATTATGATATCATTTACAGCGCAAGCGTCAACGTGCTTACTTTTATCGACATTAATGTTGAAAAGCTAAAATTCTTTAATTAGAGAACAACTGTAGATCGCTTCATCTTTGTCTTACTTCCGATCGTCATCAAAAATGTTCACCAACGGACGTTTTTTGTCGTTTTATGTCACCAATCCAGGTTTCCTTGTTGTTGTGAATCTTACAATCTCAGTATCATAATCTCTTTCAGGGGAACTGCTGTGCATCCAGTGCCCCCAAGGAACATGGTCCACTGAGAACCGCACGTCATGTGACCCCAAGACAGCTGATCTGCTCCAATGGAACGAGCCCGTTACCATCATCATCTTGTGCATCTGCATTTTCGGTTGGATCGCGACTGCGATCATGCTGATTACCCTCTGCGCTCACCACAACACCGCCATCGTGCGAGCATCCAACCGGGAGATCAGCTACTGCCTTCTGACGCTGCTCCTCGTCGCGTTCATGGAACCCCTGCTGTACATCGGCATGCCGGTCACCTGGTCCTGCAACTTCCGGATCGCCTTGCACAGTCTCAGCAATACGGGAGTTCTCGCGATTTTTGTCGTAAAGACGCGGAGAATTCTGGACGTATTCGACACCTCGTGGAGAGGATTCTCGCTGAGATCTCGTCTCCGTAGGACAGGGCTTCAGGTGCTGTTGATCTTGGTCATGATCCTTATTCAAGGCATCGTGGTCGCTGTATACCTTTTGATACAACCGTCTAGAGTCCTTCTAGATCAGGATATATCAAACTCTAAAGTATACGCGCAATGTGATAGCGACGTACTAGCCTTCGTGGTTATGTACACGTACAACGCCGTCTTGGCATGTGTGTGTTTTGTATTTTCGTTTCGCGCCAGAAAGATACCGGAGAATTTCCACGAAACGCGGTACATCACGGTGACGATGCTATTCTACATGGTCATATGGGTGGTTTCGTTACCCACGTATTTCTCGACAACGGGGAAACTACAAGCTTTAATGCAGATCATCTCGGTCCTGCTGACGAACTATATGATCCTTGGCTTTATGTTTGTGCCCAAGTGGTACATTATATTTATCACCCCGGAGAGAAATACCACGCAGTCTATTCGCGAACAGGCATGCGGTTTCCGAATGGGCGAGATCAACAACACTCTAGTTGTGCAGATGGACGGAGAAGGAAGACGGCTTTCCTCTAAACTGTCAGGGTCCGAACCAAATTTGGGCAACCATTCATAGTATATAATTGTACAACTTTCAATAAATTTCGGTGTTTTTTCCCTTTTTCATTGTGAGATTAGCATCCCCGTAATATCTTACACGTTTAGACCCTATATTAATCAAACCATAAGTTTGTAAAGGTACCTGTGACGTCACTTGATTAAAACCTACATAATGCACTAAAGCGCCAGAAAAGTTTGGTTGAAGGGACACGTGCCCTCAATATTGACCATATTTTTGACCGCATGAGGGCGCTTTCTTCAGGGATTGTCTTGCACCACAATTACAGTTTCGTCTTATTTTAATTGCCTGTATGTAGTTTTCTTGCATCATTGACGAAATACATAAACGTCATTTTTTCATCATGTTAAAAATGGTCCACAAACGCCCTCACCCGGTCAAAAATACGGCAAATTCGCTCAAGTTGGTCTTACTTTTAAAATGACACATGCGCCTTGGTGCCTTGCTTGATAAAGGGCTTTTAGTAATAATGTCAAGATGTTTGCCTCGTACAACATAACTAGAGCCCACGTATTGGCTTGAGGTTGGCGGGTAATAGGAGTATGTTTAAGGATGTAAAAAAGGTGTATGTTACTTAATTGAGTGCAATATTGTTATTTCCAACTCTTTTCTATATCAGTTCATGCAGTTTTAAGCTCATTATCTTCTCTCCCAGCTCATATATCAGGGGCAATCTCTTATACACACCATCGTGCGTACAAAGTTACATTTTCTTGTTTTGCTAATCCCGGGATAAAACCTGTTCCAAGATAACTTATAATGGAAGTATAGCTTTATGGTGTTTCTTTCCCCTCTGAAAATATATCACGTGACTCATGACAAATAGGTGTAAAACATTCCATGTTGTAGAATTTAGTATTAACTGCGGGAATAACAACCCATCCAGGTAATTAGGGCCTGTACTTTATTGGTCAAACATTGGCATTACTTCATGGAAAGTAGCTCCAATTTCGAAAATAGACCCGTTCAAAGTAGTGTGTATATATTTGACTATAAAGTCCCCTCACATAATGAGTCGACAAAATAAAACTGCCGTAAATTACTCTCAATAATGATATTATTTTTTAACATTTTCTTTCATGATCGACTGTGAAACAAATTTATGGGCTGACAGTTATCGCTTTTATGGCTCCAACTCGTTAGAATACACTAGTTGCATACTGGATAGCACCATGATTGAAGACCGGTTTATCGTTGCAATCTAATAAGGGGCATTGAAACAATATGTAAGGTTATTTGAAAGAAGAAACATTGATCAGGTGCAAGTTTCTTTTTCTTTCTTTTTTTGTGTCAGGCTTTGGGTACGAGTTTACTGGAAACAGCTACGTCATAACCTCGTCTTGAAAGAAGGGGTGGTTCTGAAAAGAACAAGAGTTGATATTTTAATTTGTTTGTTTTATTTGTTTATTTAAAAAAAAAACCTAAAAAACTAAGAAGTATCAGTAAACAAGAAGCACAATAAAGGTCTCGACGTTTCGAACAGTGTGTTATGTTCATCTTCATGAGAATAGTGCCTCTCCTCTGGTTCTTCTAAAAACCACAATTTCTTTCATGAAGAGATTATTACGTAATTTTCACCCATAAAATAGTTAATTGCTCACTTCCTCCATGCAAAGCTTCAAAGCTTTGGCCATGTCCTAACTAGCAACTGTGGCTACGGCTATGCCTGTTTGCTTACGGTGTTGCTAAAGACTTCCTCTACTCCGACGCATGATGGCGCAGCGATCATGCCGTGGACGTAGACGTAACCGTAGCCGTAACTGCCCACTTGCCATTTCTGTTATGATTAAAGTTCCTTCACGTGCGTATGATAGCATTTTCCCCCTTGCTTTCACTGAACAATCCATTTGATTGATTTCGTAGAGCCTTTCAAATATAAATGCTTTTCACAAATTAGGGCATCTTGATTTCGAACCATGTTTTAGCCAATAGAAATTACAATTTAGTGAAAAAAACTCTTGCTCTGAAGTGATACAAAACTAAGGAAAATTGCTTCTCCAGTACTTTTAAATCCATCAATCCAACGCACGCAGTGTCACAGCACTTGTAATGGGTTTTCTTTCTCCAAGATCAAACAAAAAGTACAGCCAGACACGATTGAGTCCATTCGCCGGCCAGGTGAAAATTCCAAACACTGATTTCCAAAATGTAAAGCACACTATGTAAGTAATGGAGATGTTTTCCCATTAAATATCATGATTTCCCACAGGCCTGTTGAGACCCGACACGCAGTGAAAAGTATACATCGGAGTGCTCACAGAGCCACTCCAGGGTCGTCGTGTCTCTCTCCCGAGCGACCTCGTCCCCACACAGATTATGGATTTTAATTTCCTGATTACTTCATTGGATAGGGTGACACCCTTGTTTCCTCCCAAGGTTTGACTTTTGTGCAGGAAATAATAAGTGGGGTATCTTTTAATTATGGAGATGATTTTCTTAATCACCTTGGGGAAAAAAAGTATTGTATTCAACTGGGCCATCACAACAGAAAAGGGCTATATTAGCAATCCACAGTGTAAATAGGGTTAGTTCGGTCTTGTATTAAAGTCGAATTGGAACTTGTGGCACCATCATTAAAGGGGAACTTGTTTGGATTATATTTACGGTCACATATGCTCCGATATCACTTGATTGTAATTAAATTAAGAGGACACCGGGGGACCTAGCCCCGTTGGGTGAGAACCCCCGACACCACGAACAACACGTGCAAAAGTGCAACCACTAAATCTTGAAATAAGCGAAAATCTATGTATAGTTTGTGTTCGTAAAAGGAAATAAAAGCGGGAAAAAAGGACAAGGAAAAATGTGTTTTTTTAAGGTTGATGTTTGATGTGAAGAAATTGATGAAATGGTGTTGAATGATTGAAAATTGTTTCGTTGGTAACGGTAATGTGTACATTGGTTGTATAGGCATCGTTGTCTTGTTATTGAGTGGTTTTATTTAGGCGGTAACATCTTGCAAAACCCCACAGTTCTATCTCAAGCACCGTTCTTGACGAAGGGCGGGGGCGGGCCGAGGGTAAAGCTCCCATTTCTGGGTCAGTGTCATCCGGAGTCCGTTTTCAAAATGACCGAGAAAGGGGTCAAACTGACGCGGACTCCGAGTTATAATCCCATTTTTAAAAACCATGATGACCCACTTCAGTTGACATTATCAAGCAATGGGGAAACTGTGATGCATGTTTTTTTATTTGTTTTGTTTTTGTTGTGATAGTGTTTTAGTCTTAAAAGAAATGCGACAGAAACTTCAATAAATTCCCCCTTCTGCTTGAGCTCATCACCGATTTCGGTGTATATTGGTGATATATACGTGTACATGCTGATGGCAATGTTGTGGTGTACCATTATGGCGAACTTCGAGATGCATGCTGACGAATTGTTGGGAGGTGGTGAAGTATGTGATGAAGTAGCTGGGTGCATAATGCAGTATCGGTATTTATTAAATAGGGATAGTGTTGTGAAGTAAAGAGTGATAATGGAGCTTAACATATACAGAGTAATAGTGTATTTTTTGTGTGTGATATCAGTTTTGTTGATCGTATAGTTACATATAAGGATAGATGATGTGATGGACTTTTGATGTGCGGCTCAATATACCCGGATCCGGGTCCCGTGGGGCCTGACCCATTTCTGGGTCAGTGACCCGGAATATGTGTCAAAATGACAGAGAAATGGGTCAAACTGACGCTGAATCCGAGCTATAATCCCAATTTTTAAAACCATTTTCCGGGCCGTCCTGACCCCCCCCGGACACGGAATCCAGGTCAATATTGACCCAGGGGTGTAATGATGAAAATACTAATAAAAGAATGTGGTCATGACCATAACATAATGAGGATGGCAATTTATTAAGTATAATGACGGAGTTAGACAGCGATGAGTATTGTAGTGATCTTTGTGGTAGTCGTTACGCGTTGTGGCGGGAAGTTTAAAGTGTGGAGGTGATTGCAAAGTTGAACTAAAGACTAACATGGAGTTGGTATTGGTGGGGCCAATGGCGGGACCACTGAAGGTACCGGTAATGACAGTGTTAATACTGGTGTTTGAATGACTTAGTGGTGGTTCCTTTTCGATTATTGATGTGTTGTTTGATGGTGGTGATGAGGGAAAAGATGTAGCTGGAACCGTGTGGAGACGATGACCGCAATAGACTGTGCAAGTCTCGCGCAAGCGTTTACATAAGCTTTGTGATCGGAGGTGAGCACAAAATTCTAATTTTTTTGCAGCAACCGGAAACTGAGGTCAAGTTTAATTCTCGGGTTTTCTTCGTTAAATTGTTAAATTGATTTTACTTTCATATTTTTTATCACTAAGTATTACATTCCCAACAACATATATAATTTTCATGATCATAAACTACGTTAAACTAAAATAATTGACAAAACTAAATCTTGCCCACGTAAACTCCATATGGTTGGGACCACAATGGTCCCGGAAGTTCGAATGCGCGCGAGACTTGCACAGTCTATTGCTATCAATGAAGATTTGAACTGGGGGCAGTGTTTTGGTAGAGGTAAAGGATGTCGATGGCGATATATGAATTCAGATTGCGGTAATGCTGTATGAAGGTTATTGACCGTGCGGGAGTTTCGCGCGCATTTAAACATTTTTTGAAACTTTGGGTTTCCCATGCACATTGCTTTCACGTATAAAGGAAACTACTTCGCGCACTTTAACATTCGAATGGCCTATGCACGAGACGTGAAGTCTACAGTGGCAGAGATGCAGGTGATTAAAATAGAATATTTAGGCTGATGTTCAATATGGAAGTAGGTTTTAGCTTAAGATTTTTTGTTTATTAAAAGGGTTTTTACTATTAAAAAGATTCCCATGATGTTACTATAGTAACGATGATGACGTAGTTGGAGAATGATTATAGGCCGTGCCGTCGCTGAAGTCAAACGATGGAAACGTGCTCGCGTGTGAGCGCCACGCACAACTCTCAGCCATTGATAGGTCTTTATTGACTCAGTGAGGGCGCTGTTTGAGCTTGTGACGTCATGCAATGGGTCTTTGGAGGAGGCCGCCATTGAGGAAGAGGAAAATAAGGATAATTTAAAGTGAGAGGAAATATCTGTTCACATTCCTCTTGAATTGTGGCGGATTGGTTGATGGATCGGAAAAATACAGGTAGGGTGTTCCGAAGTGCAGCAGAACGGCGGGAAATCTAGTAGAATATCCCGCAGTCCTGTCTTTTGGAACACGCATCACAGCGAAGGTGTGAGATGATGAGGTTAAGCGTGTGCTTACGAGTGTGGGTGCAGAAACACTTCTTGACACACTTTTTGTTTAAACGAGACAGAAAAGCACTAGTATAGTGGTAAATGCTCGGCAAGGGTGGTCTGCACGTAGATTGAATGATGATGAGAGTTGTTATAAAACACCTACTCGACACCTGTCTATACATTAGAATGTTTTCGTCTGGAACGAATTATGGACATTGAGCTATTCGGGCTGCTCTAGTCTTTCGTGAATGGGGGTGATCACGTGCAATATAAAAACGCATTTTATTATTATTATTCTGGTTTATTTATTTACTGCAATGGCGGCCAAGCAGGCCGAAAAGTACATTTACAAATATAACTTATTCATATATACATAGTTATATTAAGAATTACTAGAACATTAACCACAAAATTTATAAAAAAAACAGGCAGAATTTTTTTTAAAGGATCTAGAAGAAAAAAAATATTTGAAAGAGTTTTGACAAAATCAAAAGCAATAAAAAATAAACAAAAAAGGTCCCTCAAAAGAAATGGCAAAATGCAATTTTGTTTTGTTTCCCTTTTCCCTTAATCTTAGACCCCAAAGAGCTTTAAAGAAAATGTTTAAAAACTGGTGAATGTGGTGTTGAAGACAATAACATATACTGAAGGAAGTTTTAAAAGGTCAATGATGAAACATGGCAGATACGGATGGTGTTTTTGTAGAAAAAAATTGATTTAAAAAGGGTCTCTGAAAAGACATGACACAAGCAAATATTGTTTAAGACAATAAAACCGCAAAAGCAAAGTGCATATACTATGGAAATGTTTCACTCTGAAAAACCGGCACAGCCCCCTCCCCCTTCAATCAAAGGATGTACCGTATGTGAACGTGTACGAAATCTAAGTTTCAAAACACCGAGCGTTGATCGTTGATTTTCCGTAAACGGGAACACCTGGAGTGCTGAAAATCCATGCAGTCCGAACGATTGGCTTTTGCAGTGTTGCCATGACCAGAATAAAGACACGATCATGAGCCGAAGTCACTTGATTGGGACGCGGCCGGCTACATGTCACTACCGTCAATCATGTATACACTCTAGTTTGCTTGCTATTTTCTTTTATCATGGTTAGACATTCGTTATTTTCTTCTTATGTAAATAATCATCTTTGGAATGGAGATTCATCGGCTCCTGTTAAAGTCATTAATGACAACGCTCTAGTTGAGCAGAATGATGTGGCAATAATGTGGAAATTGACGAAACTTGAGAATGATGTATTACAGAAGGGAGACGATGTGGAATGACTATACATGGAGAGAGCGGGAATGTGATAAATTAACACGTCTGTTGTGCAATTTAAATGGAAAGATTGAGAGAGTATTGTGCGACCAATTGGAGTGTGGATTGATTGAGTATTGTAAGTTTTTTTTACGTTTGAGAAGGGAAGACAATTGTTTTTTTAAACCAACATAGTTAGGCCTACTTTAAAAAAAATTCCCATATAAATTTTTCCCAATATTGCACTTTTTGCATGAGCTCCCTGCTCCAATAAGATTGAAATAATCTCAAAAAATCAAGAACAAAATATTCACTGCAGACTACCAAATCGAAAATACGTCTGCAATGCCTATAATTATCATACGAACTGTATATCATTATACGTATGTAAGGCGTTATGACTGAAATACCGAAATGATGAAGCATAATTGAGTATTCCTAAACGCAGTATACATGATACCATTCCATATCAAATCCCCCTCAGAAGATGTAGTTTATTTCAATCAGTCTATTAACAACGGTTTCTTTTATGGCCACTCATCTCCATTGCCTCGTGGTACGGCATTTACTTGAAAGATAAGCACATCAAATGAACTCTACAAACGCCCGGGTCAGAAATTACCCGGATTCCGGGTCCCAGGGGGGGGGGGGGAGGTCTACCAACTTCTGGGTCAGGCTGAGCTGGAGGTTTTTAGAGTGTGGTATCCTCCGTTATCACACTGATACTATCTTACTCGGAGTCAGTATAATCCTATTAATGAACACAAGGAACCTTCAGGGTGGTGGCTAGACCTGACGAATAGCTACATAATATAGTAACAACAGAGTTTGTGCGGTACAAATCTCGATTATCACTGTCATTAAATTTCTGCAAGAAAACCGAATATGTTCCCATGAGAAAAAAAAGCTTCAAGAAAGTATAAAAGCACTGAAGAGCGTTGACCCAAGGACATCAATGGAGAAATATTTATGTAATATCATTCTGGAAATCCAACTGTTTAATTCATAAAACGGAAGCCCCAACAATATCTAAACATTATGTCAGTCACGATGTGTGACCCTTGGAAAAGGTATATCTGAGAAGCTTACCGAGTACAAGATCTTACCTACGCTTCGTCTTAAAAAAAAAACATGGGCTAACTTAGGCTTTGGTAGGCTTTTAAAAAGACTAATATTTTATTCAGACTAAAATAGGAAGAATTAAATGCCCGTGTGTTTAGGCCACTGCCCCGAAGATACCATAGGATAAAAAGAGGTATTAACGATCCATTTATTGGTCTTGGAACCAAGGTGACTTCACAGCACTGATAGATCATAGACCACAAGACGCAACTAGGGAGAAAACTAGTCCTTCATCCCTCTATTACCTTTGTTATTTTATATCCGGGTAATAAAACAATGTAATGTATCCTCACAAAAATGCCTCCCACTTTGGCAGCTAGACTAAACAAAAAACTGATTTCATAAAAGAAAACGATGGAGTGTAAACAGTTCAGTGCAGGATTGATGTAAATGTCAGGTATCGATTTATTACGGCCATGACATAAATCTACAAAATATAAACAGGGGGGGGGGGTGGTGGAATTTTATCTGAACTTAATTACGGCCTATATTGTGAGAAAGAATTACAAGAGCTGTGACATATGAAAGTGCATAAGTGAAATACTATACCTAAACCATAAAAAGTGTACAATCAGATACAAAGGCAGTCCAAATTGAAAGATTTAGTACTTTAAAGGTATCGTACACGTTTGGTAATGACTCAAAACAAATATTAGCATAAAAACTTACTTGGTAACAAGCAACGGAGAGCTGTTGATAGTATAAAACATTGTAGGAAAAAACTCCCTCTGAAGTAACGTAGTTTTTGAGAAAGAGGTAATTTCTCACTAAAATAATAAAACCTTCTTGCAAGAAGTTTTTATTCCTAATCTGAAAGCACACAAATTTGTACAACAAGGGTGTTTTTTCTTTCATCATTTTCGATGACCAATTGAGCCCAAATTTTCACAGCCTCGTTATTTTATGCATGTTGGGATACACAAAGTGAGAACACTGGTCTTTGACAATTTCCAAACGTGTTCAGTGCCTTTAATACATTTATTTAGTATGTACATAATTATTTTAAAAACCAACCAAAAGGAATGTTTGCCACCTATACAATAGTGTCCCCATAGGCACTTGAACTCGCAGATAACTTGTTTATATCGAGCGCTTAAGATACCATTGAACGGATGGTAAAACAATTAATTTATTGTCTAATAAATATCTGCTGTTTGCCTGCTGTATTATTATGTAAATAATGTGTTTGTAAATCGTAATGAATCAGAAACGAATTTTAATTATTCCGATTAATTCTTGGAGATGTTAAATAAAGTCAACAAGAGTGCTACCAAATTGGGAATGTTTAGCCCGGCTGTTATTAATTGCAATAATTCTTGTACCCTATACATAGTTTTAACAATCATGTGAAAATATTATAAAAACAGGCAGTCTTCGAGAAAGATTAATATGCATTTTTTTAGTTGTTGTTATTTGTTATTAATTAGTGTGGTTTTCTTTCTTGTTTTCCTTTTTTTCTTTTCTTTTTTTCGTTTTGCATAATTGTTGAGCGCCATGAGCGTCACTGTGTGACGGAATTTTGCGCTAAAGAAGAAGCCACTATTATAATAGTTGTTTCTCATTGCCTTTCTTTGCATTTGTACTTGTGTATTTTGGTTTATAGCTATAAAATGCAAATTAAAAACCAATTTTACGACTCCAACATGGCAGTGTTTCAGATGGAAAATGTCCCTATGAGCCAAGAGTAGTATTTGATTGAAGTTCACTAATGGAAATATAATTCAATTATACTTCACTTTGCCCAGATCATGTATTGCACATTTCAATTGTATCTCCTGAAATCGTGTCAACTGTCTAAAGTGTTTACAGATTGTTTAATCCAAACAAATACAGGTAAAACATTAGAGACAACATTACATCGCACATGCTTTTGACATCTCCTCAAAGTGAATATAATTCCTGGTTTGAAACTTAATTTGCAATTAATATTTTTTATTTCCTTATACATGATTGTATACCCTTAGCCTATCAACATGAGGCTCCCTGCACAAAATCGATCACAGGGTTAAGTTTCGCATAATTTTAAAAATGAATTTAATACTTTCGGTTGTGAATAATGTGTCTCAAGTTCCGGTACTGATAACGCAACCATCTGCTTCGTATGATGGCATCCGAAATCAATACGAGATGTTCACATTAAAGTTGTGCAAACATTGAATTTGGCGGTTAGAGCCGCGAGTTTGGTTCACCGGCAAAAGCACGGGCGGTCTTTTCTAATTTATCGAATAATACAATAATTCCAACAAATATTACCCATAGGCCCCTATCACTGATAAAACAATTTTGTGCTATCCAAAGTAAAAAAGTACACATATTCTTCGTAAATGGTTTTTAAATATTTTAAATATTAAAAAATGCAGATTTGTGTCAACCAAGTTATATATTTCGGTGATAGCCGAGACCGCCCATCAGAAGTGGCAACAAGAAGATCTACAATCCCGACCAAAATGCTTGGGCCATGTGAAACTAAACAAACCATCCCCGCTCCCCCACTCAATGTTGATAGCCCCAGCTGGAGCGGAGACCGCGCAATGAGAGCCAACATTGAACGGGGGCTGGGGGCGTGGGCCCAACGAGATAGGGCCGGGATTGTCTGAAATTGTTGAGCCTGAAAAAATATATAAATATAATACAACATAAAAAAGGACGCTTTAAAAAAATGAAGAATGTGCACACACAATGAACATTTATTGGTTTCAGAGTAGGGCGTAAAAAGCAAGAAAGAAAAAAGGGCTTTTTATTGCGGGGGAGGAACCAACGGGGTTATGGCAGGGATTGTAATTATAGGCCTATTTTGTGATACCCGAGGCCGCCCATCAGAAGTGGCAACAAGAAGATATAGGCCCTATTGCAGGCAGAGCAATGGGCAAACAATGACGGCATAATAATACTATCTATGTTGTTTCCATGATATCAGTCTATATGAGGCACGGTATACATGAATGTTTAAATACTGAAACACACCACCGTGGGCTTTTATTAAAGTTTTCAAGCCTATGATCTGAACAAGCGCCTACACACAAAAAAACACCCTGAAAATAATGGCCTCAATGCGTTTTATATTGTGTAATACAAATCCATGGCAAATATCACCGGATACAGCAAGTGACGTCAATTCTGACGTCGGTGACAAGGTACAGTTAGAGGCAGTACCAGAAAATGTTTTTGAGTTCCGGGGGCGCCACGGGGGATTTTTTCCCCCGGTGATTCAGTATCCCCCACTCAGCAAATTTTGAAGGAATTTCGTCTGATAGCGCCCTTATCGGACTCCATTTCCTAATGTCCATGCTAATTCACCTTGATGGGGGAAACACATACACATTGGGGACAGCATCAATGGCTGTCGTACACCTCCCGCCTATGACGCGAACACGATACTGATGTGAACATGATCCTCTGTTGCTGTTAATTAAATTATGGACATTCTGTGTTTTATTAAGATGGGGTAAAAAAATTAACGAAATAATGCACTTGTGTAGAATAAACACAATCTCGCTCGATGCTGCAGTCGAGTGTTAAAGGCAGGATACACTTTTGGTAATTGTCAAAGACTTTTGGTAATTGTCAAAGACTTTGTGTTTCCCAATAACAAACCTGTGAAAATTTGGGCTCAATTGGTCATTGAAGTTGCAAGAAAATAATGAAAAACAAAAACAAAACAAAAAAAACCCTTGTCGCATAGAATTGTTTGCTTTCAGATGGCTGACAAACGCTTCATGCCTAATGCCTTTCTCAAATTCAAATTGTTTTGTGAAAAAATTTCTCTTTCTCTAAAACTACATTACTTCAAAGGGTGTGGTTTCTAACAATGTTTTATAATGTCAACAGCTCTCCAGTGCTCTTTATCAAGTAAGTTTTTATGGTCATTAATTGACCAAAAATCCATCTCGCACCTTCCAACGAACCACTGTGATGTTAACTTTGTATTTGTTGTAAAGTACAGGATCGGCATTCCCTCGCTTTTCTCAAAAGGTATCACACATTAATGTCTAGGCAATATTCTATTTCATTGCAAAATAGTACTCCCATTCTACTCGCTGGTATAGTCTCTTTAAAAGGAGTGACTCGGTCACTCACCGCGGTTTGCCACTAATTTCACACAAGCTGCACTTTTTCTCCAGTGATAGCTTTCAATTTTTATTATACAGTCCTATACGTGCCTCCTATACTATTCGTCAAAGAAAGAGAGGTTTCTAAGAGCCAGAATTTCCACCTATATCCAACAATTGTTGTCTTCACGGCTTAGGTAATAACATCAGCCAGCAGAACCCGATAAAAAGTACACCCATCCACATGTCGCCGGTAAGACAGGATATTGGGGAAAACGTGGCAGGAACTGAATGAAAAGGTTTGGAATTATCAAGCTGGAAAAAATGAGGTTATCTTATCAAATAATATAGTAAATACGCGCATTATTTCGGTTTAATGCATTACTGAAATATTTAGAGCAAAATTAGCCCTTGGTCGTTTGGAGGCGAAGAAGAAAAAAGGAGGGAAAAGTACAATCGGCACATTTTACTTGAAGATTTCAATTTGTAAATCATCAGATTGTACATTTTACGAAGCCGACTTTCCAAAAGGTAAGAATACAGTAAGAAGAATAAGAATACATTTAAAACTAGTACTAAATAAATAAACACTAAAATAAAAAACGTTTATGTTATTTTCATAAAAAGAACCCGAGGAAATTATACAGCACTGGGAAAACATTAACTTGATGATATACCGACACACACGGCTACGTCGATTGCTAGAGCTGACAAAACAGTCGCAGACAGTGTTCATGTTTTGTTGGTGATCAACCATACACGAAAATTTTGGCTTAATCCGTTGTGCGAGTCAGGAGAAAATAGTGAAAAACTATGCACAATATTCAGCATGTCAACACATTGTCCTTAATTTTGGTTGTAACAACCAGAATCAGATGTTGCGTTTTTTCTTTTAGGTTTTCAGATACAGTTTTCTCGAATATGACTTCATTTCAGAGGGAAATATTTCACAGAAAAGATGATTCTAGTATGAACTTAATAATCAGTAAGCTTTCATACTAATATTAAACAATGATGTTTTGGTATCCTTACCAATCATGTATACTACCGTTAAGCTCCCTCTTTTGGTTACAATATTATTCCAGAAGATTAGCACACAATGTAACCACTGTGTCTGGGAAAACGAGTTCTCTTAGTAAAGGATTTTGTCAACGATATTTTAGCACCTATTTCAAAAACAACTTCTGAGGTTTTGGCTGAAAAATAAATATGCACAATTTTGTAATGGCCTTGGGCATACATTTCAATCCTATATGCAAAGTCTTTTTCAAAGGTTAAATGACAACACACGGGTATAGTGTAACAGAAGCAGACAGATGGAAAAGATAGAGGCAAAATGCAGCCAGAAGAAGCATAAGATGAACTCGGCTAACCTTATTCAAATGAATAGTATACTCTTAAAAAAACACCATAATTTCTCAATGTGCACCATGTATTGAAAGGGAGTGTACAACAGTGGCAAGACTGAAAATATAAATGTTTACAGATTTGCACACAACTTTGGTATGAGATGGTCATGGTGGAAAACCTCCCTCGACAGATTTCTGCTTTAAATGCTATGGTTTTTGAGAAATGAATAAATTGTTTTAATATTGCACGTCTAAAATCCGATGCTTGAAAATATTATATAAGTTTCTTCCCCCACTATTTTCTCACGACTCCGATGACCGATTGATCTTAAACTTTCACAGGTTTGTTATTTCGTGTATTATGTTGGGTCGCATACAGTGCAGATAATTGTCTTTGCCAATGACCAATGTTGTCCGCGTGCTTTATAGAATGTCATAGCATAAAATGTTCGTAGGATTTGAAACTTTGCATAGTGGGAGACAAGATTGAAAACTACCGGTACATGATTGCGGCATGGAGGAATAATTGCAGTGACACCATGTGATGAAATAATCTCCGTTGAGCTGTGGTGATCTAAAAAGAAACGGTGGGGTAATAACTCCACAGTTTCATCGATATGCTCTGATCACTAAGGTTGGAATCAGAGGGCTCAACTGCGAAAATAATTGAGAAATTAATTCATATCACAGATTCAACTTGTTTTCTTTCTTAAAGCAATTGAAAGTGTCCATGGAACTTTCAGTTCTACTTCAAGAATGTTTATTTATAATTGTTGTCACTGGAAAGGTGACTATATGTACAAACATAATAATATATACATATTTACATATAACTATTTACATGAAATGAGGTGGAATAGCATGGCATACATGCAACTGCAGTTAAAAAAGAAAAGAAAAAAAAAAGAAAAAAAAGTGCCGAGCACATCAACACTTTGTACCGTGTTTTCCAAAATTCAGTGGCACAGCTGAGAAACCAAAAAACAAGGAAATCAGCTGATCAGCTGAAATGTTGCATGCCTGGAATTGGAAATTGCTTACTCCATACTAAAATAAGCTTAACAAATGAGGGCGCTCTTTGGGGTCACAACAGGGTGTCAATTTCACATGGTCATTAAATGTGTATGGCAAAACACACAACCCATGCAAAATTTATGGAGAGACCCCTTAAAAGAGTCTGCTATACTAAAGCTGAACAGGTGTTGGGTTCCCAGTTCAAGTCCGAATCACATCCCAAATAAGTCACAAGTGGATTTCTTTCCAGTTGCAGTAGTGTACAGACAGGTTGCTTAAAGGCATCGTACACGTTTGGTAATTACTCAAAATATATATTAGCATAAAAACTGAGCAACAGAGAGCTGTTGATAGTATAAAACATTGTGAGAAACGACTCCCTCTGAAGTAACGTAGTTTTTGAGAAATAGGTAATTTCTCGCTAAAATAATAAAAACTTCTTGCAAGAAGTTTTTATTCCCATCTGAAAGCACACAAATTTGTACAACAAGGGTGTTTTTTCTTTCATCATTTTCTTGCAACTTCGATGACCAATTGAGCCTAAATTTTCACAGGCTTGTTATTTTATGCATATGTTGGGATACACCAAATGAGAACACTGGTCTTTGACAATTACCAAACGTGTATGATGCCTCTAAGAATTGTCCCACACATCAACTGTTGCCTGCAGTCCTTAACCAAGCTTCTGCAAGGATGCCTCAACAATACACATCGTCACTTAAGCTCAGAAGCCTTGGAGGGAAAACCTGTACCAGGGCCTAATTTTATAGATGCTGCTTAAGCAGAAAATATTGCTTAACAATTTTCTGCTAAGCAGAAATGAGCAGGATACCAGTCACTAATTGTACATGTGACATGGTAGTTTGGCTGGTAACCTCATGCTGGTAAGCATAATTTTGTTGTGCTTATCATCTTGTTGTGCTTAGGCAGCTCTATGAAATTGGGCCCTGCTATGAACCAGAAACCCCTCTCATCCAGGACAGGTGTTTAAGCGTTACATACGAAGTGTGGACCTGAGAACAAAAAGGTGTCCAAATAATGTAGGGACTTGAAACACTTTGTGGACTTGCACACGTCTATGCACAGCTCTGTGTTACATACCCTCTGTGGACATTCCGTTGTTCTGTGCACTTCAGAAAAAACACATTCTTTAACACTGATGAAAACACTGTGTGGACGTGTGTAAGTCCACATAGTGTTTAAAAACTCTCCCTTGTGTGGACTTCTTTTGTTCTCAGGTCCACACTTCGTATGTAATGCTTACCAAGTGTTTTTTAACAGTATTGAAGAATATGTTTTTTCATTGGTGCACAGAACAAAGGAGTGTCCACAGAGTGTATGCAACACAGAGCTGTGTGTTCTCGATTCTTCAACTTACACTACCCAAACCCGTCCAAGCAAATGAGACATTGTTTGATACCTGTTAGATAGAACCCAGAAAAACATTGGATGAGCTTAACCACATTCTGTGTCCTGTTAGTGGAAGTGGGGTATCCATACCATTTGACACGCGTGTATAGCCCAATGATATCACATGACATGTGTGTATGGCAAAATGGCAACACGACTTGTGCACTTCTATAGTTTTTACTGATTAATCTATATGACGTGATATCTGTCAGGCAATTTTGTGTGTCACGAGATGCAATCTTTGCCACACACATGTAACACACACAAAAGAAAAGAAAAAAAATTACTCACCAAAGTCACAACATAGTCTCATTCAAAATGACTCACTCTGGGTTCTCATGAATCTATTTCTATGGTAATATCCCATCAGAAGGACAAATTAATTACAGTAAATTGTTTTGTTCAAGGACACAAGCAATGCGGCAAGCCACACCATAATTTTTTAAACGGTGTGTAAGAAGGCAGACATGCAGCCTACTAAAACCTCGGCCACCTGTTCCCCTGTAAAAACTGACGAGAATTATATTTAATAGAGAAGATAAATTGCCAGGCAGATGGAGAAACGTGACCAACTAAAGGTGATGTCACAAACCCAGATCGAACCAGCTGTGGTAGAGACTGTCACTTAAAGACTGGGTCTCATTAGCAACAGCAGAAGACGCTCCAATCAGATGAAACTAATTGGTACGAGAGGGACTTATGAAAACGCTAATTCTATTAAACAAGTGCCAGACTGTTTACATTACTAGAGTGGGTTTGGCGGTTAGAGTTCAATTTGAATACGGTTAATTGATTATCAAAAGACAGCCAAAACGCCCCTATCAAACTTGAGATGGTCTCTGCCTCTGGGCTGATTACTTATTAAAACCCCAGTGGTATCTCACTTCCATATAACATGTATGCAAGGGTCGTTCTCAATGTAGTCTTCCAACTCCTGGTGACTGAGACCAGTCTTACAGCAGATCTCATCAAAGTTCAGGTGGCCACTTGTATATCTGGGGAAGAAAAAACAAAACAAATATTTTTAAACAAGTTCTTCGGCTTTCACAAGATATGCGAAGGCACATAGTATCTAAGTAAAGAGAGAAATTAATGGAAAAACATCATGTAAAATTTATGTCAAAAATATAAAACTACTAAGCAATTTGTGTACCTAAAATTACCTAAATAAAGAGAGAAATTGCCAAAAAGCATGAAAGTATGTCAAAAAGATAAAACTGATAAGCATATAAAATTACTTTAAATAAAGAGAGATTTGACAGAAAAACATGTACATTATTATGTCCAAAATATAGATTGATAAGCCATCTAACATTACCTAAGTCATCAAAAATTAACTAATAAATAATGAGAGGGATTGATGGAAAAGCATGTCAGTTATAAAGTCAAAAATTATAAAACTGATCAGCCATTTGTGTACATTCTAAAATTACCTAATAAAAGAGAGAATGTGACGGAAAAGCATGTAAATATGTCAACAAGATCAAACTGATAAACCATTTATGCACATCTAAAAATTGGACAGACAAAGAAATCACTTGAAAATGCAGAGAGCAGCATCCAGCAATCTGGACTCCTCCCCAGCAAAAAATAAGTCACAATTAAGACTGACATAGTCTGGTCAACAGAGTGACACATAGTGAGAAGTGCTACATGAAGATGGTGAATAAATATCACTGTGATAAGAACATCAGGCCTGGAATTACACAGGGGCAACAGAGGCCATGGCCTCTGTTGCCCCTGGTCTTGGCCTTGGTGCCCCTTCCAAAGTTTCCTGAGTTCCCAATGGAAATGCCCTTTGCAAAACGAAAATGGCATTCCCCTCTCAAAGATGAATATAACGACCAAAGACAATTGAAGTATGCATAAATGAATAATTTGTACGAGTGTGGCCGGAAGCGGCCCTGAAGCACTTTATCAGCACACTACATACATAAAAACACACCGTGTAAAAATACATTTAAAAAAATATTTTCATACACACTGGAACATTTTTCTTGGTACAGAACAATGTTAATTAATGACAAAGAATAGCAAAATCCCCACAGCTTATTTAGATTGTGCAATCGAAATAAGCCCAGTATAAATGTGCACAAAACTTCCTTGCAAAAAAATATAAAATAAAAAGTCTAATCGAAACAAATTGAGTGTCATTTTCTCTGGAACCTAAACACCAAAGTTGATGAAATAGTCACAGATTGGTTGTATGACTCTGATAATTAATGGCAGTAAAAACTTGGTAAGAGGTACAGCAGCTTTGGATAGTATAATGCATTTTGAGAAACTTTTCACGGTGATGTGGTTATGGAAAAGGATATCACTTTTATCCCCCAAAAACATTTGAATCTGAGAAGCGTTACGCGTAACCCTTTTCAGAGTGTGTATTCCAATGCAGATTATTCTTCCTGCGTGAACATAACCGCTCCCGATTTTTGGCAATATCTCAAAAATGCTACATGTACCACCTTTTGAAATGAAATTTTCACAGGTTAGTTTTATGGTATATATCTACAACTATATGGGTTTGAAACAAACAATAGGCTCCAATTACCAAACGTGTACGATGCCTTTAAAGAGTCTGCTATACTAAAGCTGAACAGGTGTTGGGTTCCCAGTTCAAGTCCGAACCTCATCCTAAATAAGTCACAAGTGGATTTCTTTCCAGTTGCAGTCGTGTACAGACAGGTTGGTATAGTACATTACTTGTGACATTTGATGGGCCCAATTTCATAGAGCTGTTTAAAGGCATCGTACACGTTTGGTAATTGTCAAAGACCAGTGTTCTCATTCGGTGTATCCCAACATATGCATAAAATAACAAGCCTGTGAAAATTTGGGCTCAATTGGTCATCGAAGTTGCAAGAAAATGATGAAAGAAAAAACACCCTTGTTGTACAAATTTGTGTGCTTTCAGATGTAGGAATAAAATCTTCTTGCAAGAAGTTTTTATTATTTTAGTGAGAAATTACCTCTTTCTCAAAAACTACATTACTTCAGAGGGAGTCGTTTCTCACAATGTTTTGTACTATCAACAGCTCTCTGTTGCTCGTTACCAAGTGAGTTTTTATGCCAATATATATTTTGAGTAATTACCAAACGTGTATAGTGCCTTTAACGGCCGATTTTGTGCTTACTGAGCGAGTTGCCATTTCATTGCACTGCTAACCGTAAGCACACGAAAAGGCATGCTAACCTTCCGGTGCTTAATGTATGAAAATGAATTACGTAACAATGCAAATCCATGGTGAATGCCCAAGATGGCCGCCTAATTTTCTTGCTCACCTATGAAATACTATGAACAAGCAAATTTTTCTGCTACAGTTTGAAAATTTGCTTACCGTTAAGCAGCTATGAATTGAGCGCTATGAAATTGGGCCCGATTCTCCTCCTTTTTTAGTTGGCCTGGCTAATAACTTTGATACGCAATATATTTTCTTTCAAACACTGTTTAGCTATGAAATTGGAAAACAGTTATAATGCAGATGTTATCTTTTTCATTAACCACAGGATTACATGTTTATAATGATCATGCTGCATGGAACTAATCATTGCTGGCACAAGTACCGCACCAACACAAAGTATTAAATTCTAACATAACAAGTTTGGTTCCTGCACTATGGATTGACCGGGTTTCTCTGGCGCATCAGCCAAATGCACTTTCTGACTTTCCAGAGGATTTGTAATACAATAGCATTGGTGATCGCTCAAATTCAGGATAAAAATTGCATTTGAAACTGGCCTTGCCAGGCAATTTTACTAAGCATTTTGACAAGCATTACAAAAAATATAAAAAAATCCGAGTTTAAATTACATTTTTGGAAAAGTGATCATCCTCTTTATTGACATGTTTTTATTAGGCTGGCTCTGTAATTTGATTCTTGAATACTTGTATTGTATAGCTGCCGTTCATCAAAACCTAAGAATGTTGGGCTTTTCTGGATAAACAGAAACAGATGTGATTAGTTTGGTGAGCCCTGATCTAAGATAATACCTGTCTAGTGGTTGGGTTTGCGTCCGGGGATGTTCACCTGGTCTGGGTTCTCTAACTGGATACTGATGGAGACGTCGGATTAACCCTCGTAGTAGACCAAACTGTATCAAGTGTCTTTCCAAAAGAAAACCCACAAAAACAAAAAGTTAAAACTATGCAGGAACATTTGTTGATGTAACAATTTGTGGGGATAAACATTATTATACAACTCACACATAGATCACTGTCATTTGATTAGTGGAACAAGCGTCAAATGTCATCCTTTATTTTGCCCTGTATTTACAGCCACGATGCTGACCGTCCTATATGAAAATAAATATAGGACAGTGTGTATTGATTCTCAGCGTCGTTCCCCAAAAAATTTTGTTCCCGAATGTTCGTCCGAACAAGGCAAGGTCGTATCACGGCGGACAAGGTTGGTGACTACATGGAGTCGTTCACATTGTTTAAAATTTTTTTTAAAATTCAATAATTTTTTTATATAGAGTTTTCAGAGTCTGGGATGAACAAGTTTCTGTGTCTATTTTGTGTTTATTGTGAAAATGTTCAAATGACAAGGATCTATGTGCGAGTTATATAAAACAGATATTAAATGCATTTTGTTCGTGCATTGTCACAGAATATACAAGGTTTTAGCCAGGATTTGGTAAAAGGGTTTCAAAATTTGCTGGAAATTTAAAAACTGGGTGTCCAAATTGTTCACTTACAATACATTTACATGTAAATGACAGATACAACAGGGTGTCCAAATTTAAAACAGGGTGTCCAAAAGACACCCAGACACCCCTCTGGCTAACACCATGAGAACTTACTCACTCGATGAAATCTGGCTTTCCATGTCACTCGACTTTGCCTCATTAAATGGAATAGTTCAAATTTCACCTTGTGATAATATTCTGCAACAACACTCACATGCATCTAATATTTGTAGAATGTTTTTGGTTTTTACTGTACAACGATGTCTGATAAGGACTGTATACTCTCTGCTTCCCAAGTCTTGCAGCGCGGTGATCAACACAGTCCCCGCACGCCCTCTAGGCGGCGGGACCCGGGGGGGCACCTCGGAAAGTGCTTGGTATAGAGTGCTTATCAAACATCAGTATGGGATAAAACCAAAAATACAAACATCTATTATGTTTAGAACTTATGTTCTAAGCCATGATGGCATGAGTGGTAAGGTCCGATAATCATCAGCTGTTTGTTACACTACGGTTCTAACAAACTGTGCTTAAAGGCACTGGACAATTTTGGTTACTAATCAAAAAATATATTAGCATAAAAACTCACTTGGTAACGAGCAACTGAGAGCTGTTGATAGTATAAAACATTGTGAGAAACGACTCCCTCTGAAGTAACGCAGTTTTTGAGAAAGAGGTAATTTCTCACTAAAATAATTGAATCTGAAAAAGACTTCAGGCCTGAACCCTTTTTCAGGCATATGAAAGCACACAAATTTTTGCAACAAGGGTGTTGTTTCTTTCATTATTTTCTTGCAACTTTGATGACCAATTGAGCCCAACTTTTCACAGGCTTGTTATTTGATGCATATGTTGGGATACACCAAGTGAGAACACTGGTCTTTGACAATTACCAAATGTGTCCAGTACCTTTAAGCAAGCCTCCTCACACTTTAAGCTCTGTCCCACACGCTTCTAAAACTTGCATATTTTTATATAAATATTAGTGAATCAAAACGCAGGATTTGACACAATGTATCAGTGATTTTTGCTGTGAAATTATTACGCAAAAGCATGCTGTAAGATCTTGAGTTGCGACTGAAAGAAGAGTTTGTGAGATGAAAAACTCCCTGGTATCTTTGCTTGAGCTCAGGGCTCGATTTCACAAAGAGCTAAGATTGATCTTAGAATGTGTATCAATTTTAATTGCTGAGCCAAGTGTGATGTCACAATACAAGTCCCACTGACAGCTCTTCTTAATTGTGAAATCGAGCCCTGGACTCTGTCTTAAAGTCAAAGTAAGACCGTGTTCGAATTGATGGCTTCGGCTATGGCTATTGCTGGAACGCCAAAAAGTCCTATTCTTCAATGCTGACTTTGAAGCTAACAGCCATAGCGGTAGATGAAGTCACTTGACTCGGACGCGGCCCAAGGTAAAAAAAATGGAGCAGTACAAAAGATTTGCTTGCATGTTTCCTGGACAAAACAGGTTTTTCACTCCAACACAAAGGGGAACAATGAGGAACCAAAATAACTGACCTCTCATCAATATTCATGGCCCTGGGGTCAAATCGTAGACACAGGTCCTTAACACTGATATCGGAGCGCAAACTTCCATACAGATGCATAATGGACCTGATGGTTGGTGCATCTGCCTTTTCTACAGAGAGGAAAAAATCTGATATGAACATCTGAACTTAGTACAATCTTAAAACTTAGCAACAAAAACGGCAACAAATATTGATATTACTGTTATTATAATCATAATTAAAACATGTTTATACATCAACCTGTTTAAACCAGGTGTGCTTTTCAAGGGGCACAAAATCATCAAGAAAAGTACACTTAACCTAGTCAGGCTGTTGAATATAAATACAAATTTACATTTAAAATACATTGATACATTCGGTCAGTGTGAATGCATGGTACAAAACCTGTGGGAGGCAAATATGAAGAAAATGAACAGAGGAACTATACATCAGAATATGTCAATATAACACAGCACAAATTGGGAGAAATGTAATGAGGTCATAAATAGTAAAAATGTACTGAAATATAAAAAACAAAAATTACAACGATTTGCAACAAAGACAAATAAATTGATACGTATTTGGTCAGTGTGAATGCATCCTACAAAACCTGTGGGAGGCAAATATGAAGAAAATCAACAAAGGAATCATACATCATGTCAACATAACACAGCACAAATTGAGAGAAATGCAATGTGGTCATAAATAGTAAAAATGCACTGAAACATATCAAAATTTAACAACGATTTGCAACAAAGAAAAATCACAATGCGAAAATACAAGAAACAGAGCAATAATTAAAACACATGTACAATTGTAATGCAAACTCCTCTGTGGAAATGTATATATTGAGGGAGCCTGCAATAGATAAACAGCAAGCCAATTCTTACAAGAACAATTCTACACAGCAAAGTAGACATTATCACAAAGTGTTACCGCAAATTGAATATACTCCACTACTCAATGCCTCAAATCACACAACAATAATATAATTGTACAAAAGGTTGCACATAGTTCTGTGACATGATAACTCAATGTATTGGATTCCTAATACAGTATTCATTCAATGTGTTAACGAGATTACAATAAAGAACTTTAGGCAAGACCCAACCCTTTCCCCCAAAACCCCCAAGAAAGCCAGACTATTTTTTAGTTATGTTTGCGGTGTAACACCATGTACATGAAATATCTCTCTATGGTGTAACAACTCGAAATTTCACTCAATATGATCCGATCATCTTTGTTGTTTTGGAGGGTTTTCTCCTGAAGACGATCAGAACATACTGATCGAAACGTCGAGTTGTTACAGCACTAGTTCTTTTCAGAACCACCACAACTCAAAGAGATATTTCAAATCCATGGTGTTACTGCAAACCTTACTGAGATTGTATCTCCATCATGCAAAGTTTTGAATCCTAAAGGCTATTAATGCTTACCATTTCTAGTCACATACTTCATGCATTCTTCTTGCAGTTCTTTGTCTTCCACTATTTTATTGATATCCGGTTGGGTGATGTACACATTGGAATACTGAAACAAATGCACAAAAGGCTATAGAGTGATTTGGTTCATTGGGCATCACACATGCTCAAAATATCCTGTAAAAAGTTATTTACTTTCATACTTAGGTTGCCAACAGATGTTTCTTAATTATTATTTATTTTATTGATTACTTCTGGTTGTGAAGCAAAGGATTCTCAGAAAAGTGAACTTATTCACTATACTAGCCAAGAACCCCATGGAGAGAAGACAAAGAAGGGGATTTCAGTTTTAAATTCCCAGAGAGTTAACCCACGCCATCAGGTAGGGACTGAAAACCCAATCTACATAGCGCCCCAATCAGGATTAGAACCTTGGTCCTAGAGGTCCTAGAGGTGGAATGTGAGGAAACATACCACTACGCCAACTCGACTGCCAATTGCATCCAAAACCTCCAATGATATTCAGAAGGGATGCTAACCACAGCAATGCTTGCCGATATAGTTCAAAACAGAGAAGCATGGAAAATGCTAAGTGGTCACCTGGACCCAATGTCATAGAGCTGCTTAAGCGCAACAAGTTGCTCAGCTCAAAACAGATTTCGCTTACCAGAATGAGGGTTACCAGCCAAAAAATAACATATCACTTGTACCGTATTTGACTGGTTTCCTGCTTAGTTATGCTCAGCAGAAAATTTGTGAGCACTTCTGAAATTGGGTCCCGCACAGTAGCCAGTCCGAGATGATTAAGATTTTTTCCCAGTAAGGTCTTCTCAAACCATAGAGTAAGGACTTCCTTCCTAAATGTTTAAGCTAACACATTAATACACGAATCAGCTCATCAAGGAAAGTTGATTGAAACCAGATATATAACGCACTGCTGTATCTCACATCAATCCAATGCAATTTACTCAATAAATCACAATTTAGAGATAAAAAATGCAAATTGTCTTCCAGTGTGTACTTTGAAATCAAAAACAAAATTACATTTTACAAATAGTAAAATAAAACACAACAGATACCCAATATAAACCAAGGCAAACATAATAACATTCATTTTACCTCATGAGAGACTTCATTACAGACTTCAATTCAACTCAACATCTATTTCCAAATTGCAAAAAGTGCATACGAGTAATTATAGAGAAGGTAAATTGATCAAAGATGTACAAAGACTTACCTGAAATATGGGAACAATTGTGATCACCCTATAGTAGCTGTACACAAATGAAACTGTTATTGATACATGTTAATTCATAAAGAAAACAACTTTATTGAAATGGATTTTTAGACTGCTGTGTGTGGTTGAAATTAACCATCGTTCATATTTGTTTTGTGTAATATGAGACATATGCTTATAATCAGAATTTTGTTGGTAAGCACATAAATGATTATGAACAAGATCCCAGCCAAACAGTCTTCATGAGCCAATTCACCTCACGTCATCATCACAATAATCTTGGCTACGCCTTTTTGGGAGTCACTGTCCCAGTGTGTTATAAAGTGTAGTGTGCAATTTAGGCGGCACAGCATTTACGCTCTTACCATAACTTTTACAAGCAATTTGACTTCCAAAATGTCGAGCATGCCAGACACTAGCCGCGTGTGATGTTGGTGCAAGGGGTCATTATGAAGAAATTTACCATATATAAAACAAACGATGTAAGATACTTTTAAACCTAGAACAAAAAAATCCTGCAGGTCAAGCAAACTAGCAAAGAATTAGATTTTCCATGACTACGAGTCAACTTTGACATGCTATAGGCAATGTGCTCTCTGATTGTCACAGCCAAACCCTCGAGTTAAGTTTCTGAATGGCGGTCTGCACACGCATTGTGTTTTACAATAAATGTAGTTTAGGAGTGATGTCACAGGCAAGATCGCCTTGGAATTAAAAAAAGAATTAGTTGCTGAGAACTGCTTACCAACCAAAATGACATGTGGTAATAAGTGCATAAGTTGTTAATGACCTTACGTTTCGAGCATAGAAGAGTCTTTCTCAAGGCAGTCTCTACTACATGTAGGGTTGAAACGTCAGGCTTTTATCAAGGTTTATGCCTCTGAATTACGTGACTTTCGACTTCACTTCTAACCAAATTTATGCAACAAGAACTGCATGCACACCGCTAAATGGATTTCAACAGAGGGCGGAATATTAGAGGTACCCAAAGGGCACACGATCTATAAATCTAGAAACTTGGATTGTGTTTGTTGCATTATTTCTTACAGCATGTTTTGGAGGCAGATCTTGACAAGGTTAATGTCCACGTCAGCCTCTGCGGCAATTCTCTGTACATGGTTGACTCCATCAATGAATGGCAAGATCTACAAAGACAAAGAATTGAAACTGTTATCTTTTGGTCAGATCTTGTACCATTGAAAAAGACACCACAGAAATTTCCAAAAGACGCCTGCAGGTGATCTTTGGAGATTCAAATATTTCCGACATACTTTTATTGATTTCTAATCAGCGTGGACACTTCTGACAAAATCGTTTCGAAGGATGCTTACTACCATTTTCATCTTTATAACAAGTAGGCTTTCAGAATTTTTTTTACACAATTTCCTTTTTTGGAGTCATTATCAAAGTATGACCCTACCTTTAAACGAATTGAACCAAAATGAGTTCCACATTTGTTTTTAATTGAACAAGCACCAAGAGAAGACTTATCTCATTTGTCTTACAGGTAATACTTCAATACTCAGAGTTGAAAGATAATTAGGCAAAAAAAACATGTTCAGTTTTCGGTTACATGCCATTTTAAAATAGGGCTTACATTTTTTTAAATTCTGATACGTTTGGCAAGTGTGTAAAAATTCCCTACTTCCCCGATTCAATTTAACCGAAAAACCAGCAAGTGACAAAAAACTGCTCCAAAATCTATCAAAGACCTTTTCAGTATATTTTAAACTCACATGAGGTACGCAGGAGATGGTGCTGGTTAATATGGAGGTACGATTGTGTCAAATATATTCCACACAAAAAAAAGTCAGCTCGCAACTTCTGTCGAGTCCACGCTCGTTCATCTGTAGAGCGCATTCAACGGATTTGCACAACGAATTTGACAAACTCGTGCGCAATCTGCAGTTTGCGTTCTGCAGAATTGGCAGCTCAATCTGCCGATTGAGCAAAAGCGTGCGCATTCTGTAGATTGCGCTCTGTGTACACGCTGTGCATTGAATTGGGGATTTTTTGCTCAGTAGAATAGTCGTAGGAACCGGTTACACACGAAGGCTGTGGATAACAAAATCATGAGACTCAAATCACGGAGATATCGGTAAATTTGTCTCGATGTCTTCTGGTTTTTATTTAAATTTTGTTCAATTTTGTTGTCCATGGTACAATATATATATATTTTTAAATATTTAAAAAAAAATTCCCTTTTCAAGCCGGAAAAAAAGTTTAGGGTCGCAGCGTCAAGTTAGGGTCGGTTGTGCAACCGGAAACAGAAGATTTTGTTTTGCCTTATCAGACTCAAGTCATTGAACTTAATTTTTTAAAATAACGACATCCATAGCGAAGTATTACTATTCAAAAACCACAGGACCACCAGACTTGTCAAGTCATAAGTTTACTGGCCAGGGTAAATTTCAAGCCCTGTAGTACATTGTAGTTGGTTGCTACGGGTACAGTTTGTCAGGTTTGTGTGGCTTTCTAGTGAAAAAAAGACACATCATGCGATGCGCTCTATAGCAAGTTCATGTAAATGTATGTTAATGGAACTTAGCATTACTATTTGCTAAGAATATGTTGCCAGGTTAACTACCATTGAGCCATTAGCTTTCTCACCTGCTGTGTGGTAAGATCCCACTGGCTGGAGTCATACGCATCTTTGTCCGTCAAGAACATCGGTACATGATGTTCCAGAACAGGAGGTGGGTCTTTGGTTGGAGAAACAATCTTCAAGTGGATGGTGTTGGATTCATCTACAAGAGTGAAACATCAAGAGCATAAAAAAAACTTGAATTTTTGGTAAAATTCCACAAGACCGCAGTGCTTGTAGCTGAAAATTTATACTGGACCAGAATTGATTTTACAAGACCAGAATCTCTAACTTGTTTTTATTTGAACAAACACCAAGGGAAGATTTATCTTAGTCGAGCTAGGCAAGTGTACTTTGATACTCGACAGAATTGAAAGATATTTACCAGACTCAAAGTCAACATTTGAACATATTAAAGATAATTACACAGTGAGGTAATGTTATTAAATTGAAAAACACAAGACAGTCGGACATGTCCAGTCCCGAGTTTACTGGCCAAAAGCTAAAATCTCTGGCCTCGGGCCTGCGGTCCATTGGCATCACGGTGGTATGGTTAGACACCATATGCCAACCTGGGCCCAATTTCATAGAGCTGCTTAAGCACAAAAAGTTACTAAACACAACAAAAGTATGCTTATTAGAATAAGGTTACCAGCCAAACTAACATGCCACATGTACAATTTGTGACTGGTATCCTGCTTATTTCCGCTTAGCACAAAATTGTTAAGCAATATTTTCTGCTTAAGCAGCTCTATGAAATTGGGCCCATGTTGAAATCGCCTGCAACTTGTCAAGCAAAAACATACCAAATGGGTTTTGAGATGGCTACATGTTTACTTTACAGAATTCTAACAAGACTCTCGACACCAGGCAAGCTTGGTGGTCTATGGGTAAGATATCTGCTCTAGAGTGTGAGGGGTCATGGGTCCGAGTCCCACCTATATTGCAGTGGCGTTACTAAACATTTTCATTTAGGGAGACAAGCAGGAGCAAAGACATAATTTGGGGAATTGTGATGTAGCGAACCATTCATTTGAGTAACTTATTTGATCTCATTGGCAGGGAGCAAGGGTTCCGAGTAGGGGGCTACCCTCTCCCTGCCTGTTTGCGGGTTAAGTCACTGCCAAGCAAGCTTCTAGGCAGCCAACTGTGCAGCCGTGATTGGCACGGCAAAATGAAAGAAATCACAGCCTATTTTCGGAGCCACGGCTTCCACTTTTTATTGCAAACCGTGCACCCGAATAGCGATGATTTAATCTTATAACAAATGAAAATATTCTCACCATTGCACTAATAAACATTCATAAATACCCCAGACAGTTTCCCTATTCCTATTGGTGGAGAGCACGTCACGTGGGGGTGTTTAAACGGATGATATAACACCGGTGTTTAAACACGACTGGCTTCGCGTGATGGGCGCGCACACTCATTTACGCCAATTTACTTACGCGGAACGCAGTACAGAGCTATTAGTATGCCCGCGCGTAATCTTGTTGTACACGCGCGTACACACAAACCAACGCGCACAAAGAAGAATTTTACGATAGTTTTTGAAAATGTACAAACTTCGGAAATTCGCTCAAACAGATTGTCACAGATTTTCTACAATAGGCTTAATTGTAAAAATTAATTCGCTTTTTAACAAAAGGGCATTTATGAATGGGAATAAAAGAGTAGGGACTCGTTCTTAAACGACCGTTTAAAACCTTGCAGGGTCGTGGCCGTGCGATAAAGGCCCGGCCCACAACCCTGCCGGTTTTAAACGGCCGTTTAAGAACTCGTCGCCACTCTTTTATTCCCTTATTAATTATTTGTATATATAGGCCTATCAATGTATGGATAGAAACCAAAACAGAAACCAAAACATTATACTTACTAATAGGAATGGAGCATTTGCCATGTTGATTAAGCTGTGACAGAAGGTCAGTCAAGATGCTCAGTAGACGATTCTTACTCTCGTCATTCGACAGGAAGCCACACTCCAACTATCATGAAGAAAAATACATCACTTTATTTTATACTACAAGTTAACTGCACTGTCTCTGGATTTTTATTCTGGACAAAATAACCAAACTGTCTTTGCATCCCTAACTGCTATCAGGTGTTTTCTAGGCACCCTGCTAAATGCATAAAAATGCAACACAGTTGAAATAGAAAATCTCGGTTAAATGCAGCGAAATGCAATGGAGGATTTTGTCGCATTGTGAAGTGAACTGGTTTACACCAGCCTTGGCACTGGACAGTTACCCCCGCTTACTAGACCGATATGCATTCAAGTTTGCCAAAATATAGGATGACAAATGACGTGTGTTCCACCAATCAAATGACAAGGATCAAATGTGTATTATTATTATTGAATATTTCTGGTAATGAAACCAAGGATGCCTCATAAGTGAACTTAATCACTGTAGCTCGCAAGCCTGAGGAAACCTGTAAACAAGAGTGCTTTCTATGTTAACCAGAAACACCGGGGTGAACCCCTACTCTTCCACGTGCACTACCAATGCTAGAACACGGACATACGGCTTAATGTCCCATTCGAAGGACAAAGCAATTATGGTAAAGTATCTTGCTCAAGGACACAAGTGTCAAGACCGGGACTTGAACCCACACTCTGATCAGATCAGATCAGAAACACCAGAGCTAATAATAATAATAATAATAATAATAATAGTGGTTTCTTATATAGCGCTCATATCCGTCACTCAGTGATGCTCAAGGCGCTTCAACATTCAGTGTTTTCCTGCAAGGTATTGTTGAGCTACGTTTCTGAAGTATGAGACCTACTCCTTTACATAGCACCATGTAATGGTTTACAAGGTGCTGTGCGCAATATGCTGCCGATCAAACCAGGAACACGGGGCGAACCCCTTCTCTTGTGCACTGGGTTCTTTTACGTGCATTACACAACACACGGGACCAACGGCTTTAGGTCCCATCCGAAGGACGAAGCATGTGGTTAAGTGTATTGCTTAAGGACACAAGTGTCACGACTGGGATTCGAACCCACACTCTGCTGATCAGAAACACCAGAGCTTGAGTTTGGTGTTCTTATCCGCTCGGCCACAACACGCCGATAAATAAGATATGATAAATAAGACAAAATAATAACAAAATTGAACATCACTTTCACTGCTAACATGAATTGCTTTTGTATGGGGCTGGGATTGGGCGATCCAATGGCCATCACCCCATGTCCAAACAGTTCAACAGCCCCTTACCAGCAGCCAGATGATTTTCATACGCACCTCTAATGTTATAAGGTAGCTAGCTAGTTTCTTCACAAGCGGTTCATAGCAGGCAGTGTTAGTTGATGCATCACAGACGAAGCAAAGGTTGAACAGTAGAGCATTTCGTGAGTACTTGGCATTCTGAATACCGACTGGGCACCCGATGATCTTATGGCCGGGAGCATTTCTGTGTTGATAAAAAAGAAGAAGAAAAAGATAGCCAGTTTAAGTCAGTTGGTAGAGCACTTGATAAAATTTCGGAGGTTGCAGGGTTCCAATCCTGCTCTTGTCAATTTTTCTTTGTTCAACCAAAATGTATTTATATGCACCCAGTCAGTTTCCCTTGTGGTTTATTACTTGACAAAATCCAACATGAGTTAAGCCTGGTTCATACTTAATGTGAATTACGAATTGCAAAAGCGAAGTGAATTCTCTTGCGTCACATTTGGAAAACAGCGCGTACTGATTGTTTGATCACCAAATTCGCTTTGCATTCATTTTTGTTTAATAGATGTTAAATTTGCATCGGGGATAACGGAATATTGTTATTTGGTTTTACCCGTACACCGATGTGTGTAAAGCACTGTTTTTTTGTTAAGTAGAAAACCTTACTTAAGTGTGAACTTTTTGTGACCCCCCCCCCCTCTCCTCTATTTTAACCCAAATCCATGTGTTCAGGGTCATCGCTGCCCAAAATCCAGCAAAATCCTCCAACTCTATATATGTATACGTAGATCATGCAAGTCTTGCGCGTATTCTAACTTTAGAGTCCATTACAGTATGATTCCTTCACAAGTTATTAAAGTTAAACAAACGATGTAATTGGGAATCAAATCAAAGGTTCTCAAATATTTGCCAGTGTTCTCCCCAAGTTTTTTCAAAACTGTGGGGCATTCCGAACCCAAATTTTGGAAGTTTGGCCTTAGCATGCTGAATTGAAACGAGGTCCTTGGAATGTTTTTGACTTAGGTGTTTATCTTTGGTTTTAAAAAACACTACTGTGCAATCTGGGGCAATGGTTTTATCTTTATGATTTGACTTGATCTAAAGTAAAGGACAAAAAGAAATACAAAAAATTACACAAAATAATGGCAACAAATTATACAACCTCTGCAAAGTCCCTGTTATTGTCCTAGTGGTAGGGTAGGGCAACAAAATTGTACAACCTCGGCCCAGTCCCTGCTAGCGGGGCACAGTTTTTTGCACATCCCTGTGTATGTCCCGGCTACTTCTTCTAAAGTCCCGGGTCCCCCAGGGCCGGGACTACAATTGATACGTGCATTTTCTATGTATTGATAATGGTGAAGTACAATGTAAATCAAGGCAACAACCTCAGGCCTGATACTTGCCTCCATTGCCACTGGTCATTGCCTCGGTGCCCCTTGAGATGTTCCAATAGAAATTTACAATTTCCTCATAGCATAAAAAAATACACAAAATAATTCTTTCTCACACTTCCACATTCCTGGCCCTGGCATGTGGGGCATGGCAACAAATTAGACAACCTCTGCAAAGTCCCTGCTATTGGTTAATTCACCCATAGAGAATAGACCCAAAGGCCGGGTCCTTGGGGAGAACACTGGCCGAAATTTTAAGAACCTTTGATTCCCGTTTACATAATTTCTTTAACTTTAAAGGCATCGTACACGTTTGGTAATTACTCAAAATATATATTAGCATATAAACTGACTTGGTAACGAGCAACAGAGCTAGCTATTGATAGTAAAAAACATTGTGAGAAACGACTCCCTCTGAAGTAACATAGTTTTTGAGAAAGAGGTAATTTCTCACTAAAATAATAAAAACTTCTTGCAAGAAGTTTTCCTATCTGAAAGCACACACATTTGTACAACAAGGGTGTTTTTTCTTTCATCATTTTCTTGCGATGCATTTTTCGTACGATGCCTTTAATAACGTGTGAAGGAATCCAATTACAGTACCATAATGGACCCCAAAGAAATTTACTCCTTTACCAAGGAGAAAACACCTTGGTGCCCTTGCCTTTTAAAAAACAAAGCCTCAGGCTGCGGCTTGGAGTAGAGGTTACCGTTTAAATAATATACAACAGAAAACACCAACAATTTAATCTACTGTATTCTTTTACAAGGAAAGACTAAAACAGAAGATCAGGGTTCTGCCCACGGTGTTCGGTGCCGGAAAACCCGCCCGGCACTCGTGATTCCCCGACCACCACACATTTCCCCCTTTTTTTGCCCACTTCCTTCAAAACATTTTGAACAACATGTAAAAATAAATTATTTACCAGTAAAAATTTCATCCAAAGTTTCGAGTAGCCTACTTCTTTGGTTTGAGTCTATTTTAATGATCCAGGATCGAGCATCTGTACCGCCTGTACGACGATGCACATTATATCCAACGATCCAACGGAAACCTGCATTGATTTTACAATGGTTCCCAGTCACACTCTGACTGTAGCTTTACGCTTGGAATATAACATGATACCAGTTTCATCGTGTATGTGTTGCGTATCCTATTCCACGGCATTGAATACAACGTAAAATGAACTACAGAGTAAGGCACCATGATGTTATGCTGTAAATTGTTTTCCATGGCGGTAAAGGCGTGCGCGCACTATGCAGACATACATTCAAGGCACAGCTGCAGGGTGCACGTGTGTATACGATCGAAAGGAAATTGACTTGACCGTACTAGGAAGAAAAAAATTTCCGGCACTCAAGAAATCCTGGGTAGAACCCTGGAAGATGTATTTTTACTTACATAGTAATGAGCTTGTTCTGTAATTCTGGTTTAGTGATGATGTAGACATGCAAAGTGTCAAATAGTTCTCTTGAAACAAAGTCTTCAGGAACCTGTAAACACACAAAAATAAATCAAACAATAATTAGAAATATAATAATACTTTTAAGCAACCATTGGTGAGCACACTCCCACATAAAAATCATAGTGTAATTGTAATACTTGTTTTTGTTGAATTTAACTGTTTTAATACATTTGCAGAATAATAAAGAAATGTTGGCATTAAAGGAAAATTGCATTGATTTCTATTTTCAATAAAAATAAATTAGCCCCAACCACTATTCAGGCAGAATGATTCACATCCCAATTGTACGTTTGGGAAAGGCATCAGCACAAAAGTGATCTGCGGCCAAACTCGCTGCAGGTTTGTGACTATCAAGACTGGGTTGAGCGTTTTAGTTTTAATCACTGAAATTGCATTGACATCTGCTCAGACTCCTTTACAAGTTGGGTGCAAAATACACACACAGAATAGAGAGCCGGCACCGATGATCGCTGGTACTCTGCACCACCATAGCTCCTAACTCTCTAATTTTTGGATTGGAATTGCTGGAAATGTTTAAGTGTTTAAATGGAGGTCACCATGTGTGACTAGACCCAGTAACTGGTGCGCTGTACTCCTTTTTTTCGAAAAGTTTACATCTTCGGTCGTACTAGCACCCCTAATATCTTTTGTAGTTAACGATGCGATATTTAAATTTCGCTTATGATTTTCGGAAACCCAGCCACAAAAATGCCACAAAATGACAAAAAGACTCAACAAAATAGCTTGAAAATTGCATACTGGCTTCTCGGTATGTCTAAGGCATTTAATTGTACTCACGATCATATTTTGTGTATATCAGTGGTGGATGTAAATCAATTACTGTTTAACGGCACACACTGGTAACAAGCGCCGCAGCGAGTGCACACATTCAATCATGAGCAATGAAACTTCTGCGGGCGGGTTGTTTGAAAGAATGGTCTCTGTTTGCTCATGATTGAACATGCACACTCCCTGCAGCGCTTGTTACCAGTGTGCCGTTAAACAGTCGTTGATTTACATCCACCACTGATATACACACACCGGAGAACCGACCACGACGGCAGGGCACCAGTGATAGTCCAATGAGAGAAGGCTAGAGTCCCCTAGACTTACCATGCTTACTGACATCGTTTCTTCGATGTGGACTTAAAAATCATCGATTTTGAGCACAAAAAATGATTGTGAGTACAACTAAATGCCTGGTGTTGACATATCGAGAAGCCAGTATGCGATTTTCAAACTATTTTGTTGAGTCCTTTTGTCATTTTTGGGGGCATTTTTTGTGGCTTGGTTTCGGAAAATATCGCACCGTTTACTACAAAATATATCTGGGGCACTAGTACGGCCAAAGATGATTTAACAAAAAGGAGTACAGCGCCCCAGTTACTGGGTCTCATGTGTGACCATGAATTGGAGTCCAGACTCGCCTCCGAGTCCGAGTCCATGACAAATGAACTAAAAATAAAATTAATAAAAACTAGCATTTATTATTAATTAAGAAGTAATTAGACAATAATAAACTAAATCCCGGAATGGCAAAAAGTGAAACGATGCTCATGTACTCAAGGTCAAGGAGTCCAAGCCAAATCAAACATGAGAACAGAATGGTCGAAAGCAATACTTTTTGTCCGAAAGAGCCCCGCCCACATGACCCGTACAGAATTCACTCACTACGTACAAGTGAGTCCGAGTACTGTAGGCATTTCAGTTGCATTAATCGTAACCCTCGATCCTCCCGACGGTCTAAGCTAGTACTAATTTAGCATAGCAGTGAGCGGTTAATTTATGCATGATATAATAAGTATGCTTACTTGGTATGTGATTTTATGCCCGGCCGTTGGGTGAAATTCACTGAAGAAAATGCATTTCAACTTTCCCTTGCCTCCCATTATTAATGTTCACTAACATTAAAGTGTTGGAACCCATCTATCAAAATAATTACGCGACGCTCGATATTGTCGTCTGGGTACGCGACTGAGCCGATTCGCCGTATTTTTGACCGCGTGAGGGCGTTTGTGTACCAATTTTTAAGTGATGAAAAACAAGTAAACAAACGGGTTTTTTAAAATTTGTTTCATTATTATGTTTATGTATTTCGTCATTGATGCAAGAAAACTACATACAGGCAATTAAAATAAGATGAAACTGTAATTGTGATGCAAGCATCCCCTGAAGAAAGCGCCCCCATGCGGTCAAAAATATGGTCATTTTTGTTTGACAATATTGAATTGTATAGCTGTAAATCATTGGAAAGCATTAAACAAAGAAAACAACATCGGTAAATATTATAAAATAAGCCGCAAAAAAGGAGAGTGCGTGTATGCATAATATACGCTGTTTAAAGGTATTATACAGGATTGATAGAGCTAACAAAACAGTCGCAAACAGTTCATATTTCGTGTGATTAACCATATACATGAAGTAACAAAGAAAATAGTGAGAAAATAGTGAAAAGAGACCTTATGTGTTTCTGTTTTTCAAACATCGAGTTTATTATCACGCGTGATAAAAACTATTGTTTTACTCATTTCTCAGAAACGAAAGCTTTTTAGGCAGAAATGTTTTAAGGAACCCTTTTACCATTACTTACAAAGAAATCAATTTTTACTACAAAAATTAGTTTGAAACTTAAGGTAGTTGACTCAACCCCAAGGTAATTGTGCGTACTATATATAGAACATAGCGTCTGTATAGCTGTGGTTAATTAACAACCAATTAGTGAGCCAAATAAACCAGCTCAACATTTTGGGTGTGCCCAGCGTAGCAGTCTTCAAGATTCTTGGCTTAAACTTACACTTTTACTCAAAAACGAAGGGTAAGCTTTCGAATGACTTATAGCTTTAAAATTTCAATATGATCAAATAAAAATCGGTAAGTTATAGCCAATATTTCAGTTTTCGTTCGGATAATAACGGATTCACTGACAGAAATGAGCAAAATGAGCCATTTGTCCACCTTCCTGTACTGCATGTGTTCTAATTTTCTGAATACGCGGCTGGCCGTTCCGCGAATAAGCGGCTAGCTATTTCGGGCCCAATACTGCGCTAGCTTCAGTCTTCAGCTCGCCGTTGATGGCGCCCTTTGATTTGTGATGGAGTCCGATGATATCGCTGATGCAGCGAAACCGGTGCACCTAAACTTCAACAAGGGGAAAAAGGGATATTTTCACCGACTTTGTTCATTTTTCAGCATGGCAGCGCACTTACTGTCTATTGCTTTTATCTCATACATGATTTACCTGGCTTGGCCTTTCTCAAGTAAGTCAAATTCTATTTTATTTTCGTGTGTTTTGACTTTTGTCATTGTTTGTTTATCATGTTTAGTACTCTAGGCCTAGGACCTATGTAATTTTTATAATATCAACATGATCAATTTGTATTTTATTAAGATTTTAAATCTTACTTGGTCTAAGCCCTAATCATGCTAATTGCATTTCTAAAAATTTCAGTGTTAATCTGTGGTGTTACTATTGTTAGGTTAGCCCAACAATTTAAATAACTAATACCACTTGCTCTGGACACTCGGGGAGGAGGGAGTGGCAGACTCCAGAAATAGAATTGGCACAACAAAAAACAATATGATAATCATGATGGTTTATGTGGGCTAGTGAGTTAGTGTTTGTAACTTCTTGTACTAAGACAAGTTGTAGGCCTCCCATCCTAACATAACCAGCTCAGCATGTAATGATTATTATTAATCGATAGCTCAGTAGTGTAGTGCAGGTTTACTGGCTAAGTTTTTAAAAAGTAGAGTAAGTCTATATATAGCACCCTCCTCTTTGCCCTACTTTTAGTCTTTGACTGGTACACAGTACTACATGTACACGATAGCCGACATTATATAACTTAACGCAATTTTTATTAAATTTCAGAGATTTTCGATCGACGCTATGTGGAATTCCTCCCACTTATCAACCAATAAATATGCTCTGTGTTCAAATCCCTGCCCTGCTACTGCTGTTTTGTTTTCATCCCCCACCCCCAACAAAAAATAAATAAATAAAAAAGTATTCTTTTATAAAAGCTAACTTTTTTTAATTTGTGGATTTTATATACAATTCTTTTGACTGAGATTTAAAGTCCTAAATTTGTAAATGGTCCAAGTCCATAATAATGAAATGGGCGTTGTATCATGAAAGTTTTTTTCAGCAAACTGCAAAATATTTCACATTGAGACCCGGAAAGTCTCATGCACATTCAAACATTTTGGGACCCTTTTTGGTTTCCACACATTGCTTTTAGGAAGGAAACACAGTTGTGCACATTAACACGGTCCAACATTTGAATACAATGTACGGGTGTGAAATAAAGCGTCTTCTGCTAGCTGCACCGTGAATCCTGATTTCAAATTTTTAGTTGAGTATTTTATTTTGGTGTTTTTGTTTCATTTCAGGTCTATTTTCATGGCACCCAGTACTCATGTCTATTGCGGTAAGTTTACAGAAAGAAAGAAAGCACTAATATTCATCTTAAAGGCATCGTACACGTTTGGTAATTACTCAAAATATATATTAGCATAAAAACTGACTTGGTAACGAGCAACGGAGAGCTGTTGATAGTATAAAACATTGTGAGAAACCACTCCCTCTGAAGTAACGTAGTTTTTGAGAAAGAGGTAATTTCTCACTAAAATAATAAAAACTTCTTGCAAGAAGTTTTTATTCCTATCTGAAAGCACACAATTTTGTACAACAAGGGTGTTTTTTCTTTCATCATTTTCTTGCAACTTCGATGACCAATTGAGCCCAAATTTTCACAGGCTTGTTATTTTATGCATATGTTGGGATACACCAAATGAGAACGCTGGTCTTTGACAATTACCAAACGTGTACGATGCCTTTAAGATGAGTTAAAATTATTGCCATAGTGATTTGCATTGACATCACACGTAGCTCAGTAATTAAGATTAATTGGCACTGCCACTTAAAATCAGTCTTGGGTCTTTGTGAAATCGAGAACAGGATGTATAAACCTTATGCACATGATTTCATTTGAGTAGAGCTCTCTGACTGAGGTCAAAAGAAGATTGCTCTTCGACCCATCATGTACACCCGTGTTATACATACGTAGCTGTGTGTTTCCATTGTTTCATCATCGTTTTACCTCTAAGATGGCGGCGTGATGACCTCAATTTATAAGATCCATTGTAAGATGTTTTTATTGTTAAAAACTAGAATAATTAATCGTCATAATTATTTGTATGATATGTTTTTTTCATTCCACAGTTTGCTTTCCTGATGACAGAAGCTATCCTTTTCTTCTCCCCAGACAGCAACCTTGTCCCTAAAGCTGTCCGCAAGACCAAAGTGACCTACCACTGGATCACCAACACGACAGCTGTCCTGTGTGCCATAGCTGGTCTTGTCATCATCGTCGTCAATAAAGAAATGAACGGCTACCCCCACTTCAAGAGCTGGCATGGGATATTTGGCGTGAGCACCGTGGCGTACGCTTGCATCCAAGCGTGCGCCGGAACGACCCTCCTCTACCCTAAGCTGATGGCAAAGATGCTCAAACTGGCTGATCTGAAGCTGTACCATGCCACCTCGGGCTTGGTGCTGTTCACCCTAGCCTGTGTGACTCTGGTGTTGGGCCTGTTCACCACCTGGTTCTCCAACAATGCTCACGAAACAGCCTGGTATATCTGTATCGGAATCGTCGCCTGGATTTCGTTAGTCATCATGAACCAGGTCACGCAGGCATACTTGCCTAAATCTCTCAAGAAAGCCTCACAGCAGTATTGATGTTGAACAGCAATCATCAACCTAAAGAGGCACAGAACTGTTTGATGATGGAACTAGCGCTCTTAATCTTGTACTTGTGTTTAGTGTAGTCTGACCGCGATGGCATGAAAATACCTCTTTCCCTCTGTTTAATATTTGTATGTCATTGTTAAACCCTCGGAGTCACATGACATGTGTAGTTTTGATTAATATTACTTTTATGAGAGATCACCTAACATCACTAGGCCAGACGGCCACTTCAAGGTGAGGGCTAGACTTAACTGATTTGGGCTGTCGACCCAAACCAGCTGTCACCAGGGGCACGTTGCCATCTACTCCTGGGGCTGCAACAGGGTTACCCCCTTCACATTCCGTAAGGATTTAGGCATGGGTATCATTCACTAGGAGCCTGGCTGGTAGAGCAGAATGCAATACCTTCCCAACTATACTGATTAAAGCTGTCCATAATCTGTCCGACATTCTTTTATAATACTCAGTAGCATCAGTTTACAACTCAACTTCTGTGACAAGTGAGAAATAACAATAGATCTTCCAGCTTCCGAGAGCAACCCATTTCAGACATTGAATAACATTCTTTTATTTTTATTTTCTTCTAACCTTGTTGGTATTTTGGCGATGAATTTGTACCAAAACATGTATAGAAACATTACCAACCCCAAGTCCTGTCCTATATTCTTTTGCCGAATGCCGAATGCGCTGATTTTCTCTTGTTATCTGTAATAATAGTGCCGTAGAAACCTGAAAAAAGGTGTGCTAAGTGTGGTCGGCTATTTCCTTTCTTTTTCTTTTTTCGCAAATAACAAAGTTTGATGTCTTATTTTGGTGACAATGGCCCTTTTCAAAACCACAACATCGTCTTGGGCTCCGTCAACTATTTTCGAAAATGTGTGCTTTCCAAACTTTTCTGTATGGAGTTTGCCAAAGCCGTGGTTTCGTAAAAGGGCCTGTGGGACAGCTCCAAAAGGTTTTACGCAGAATTTTGTAAAAGGGTGTCCAAAGATGCTGGAAATTAAAAAAAAAAGGTGTCCAATTTGTTCACTTACAATACATATAATTTACACTACATGTAAATGACAGATAAAACCACCCAGACACCCCTCTGGCTAACACTATGGGGACCAGGCCACAACACCTTTCAAATTTCAAATACATTTACATGTACATGTAATTGGCATTTTTTGAATTGTTTGTTACTAATAATATGGCCATCACATTACACTTTAAGTTTCAAGAACAAGAAAAAGGATTCAGGGGCGATAAATTTCAGACTTGCATCTGAATTTAGATATTATTGTAATTTGAACAAAGAAAATTGACAAGAGCCGGATTTAAACCTGCGACCTCCGGATTAACATGGCCCCACTTGAGACATGGGGAGACCGCAAACATTAGGGCTAGATAGATCAGTTGGTGGAGCGCCGGCGTGTTAATCCAGAGGTCGAAGGTTAAAATCCTGCTCTAGTCAATTTTTCTCTGTTTGACCAAAAATTATTTAAAATTTATCCAATTATTTAAAATTTATTATTTGATATATACATGTATATTAATGTGTCTCCCTGCCTGGTTAAAAAAGTAGCTGTGATTTTCTTATGATGTAAAGAAATCATGCTCTTTGATCTACTACTCTTGCACTGAGGATACTGGTCCCACAACCCCCTTGGAATATAGCTCCGGGAGAGTGGGTACCAAAAGGTGGAAATGCCATTCATTCAAAAACATCTCCTAAATTAAAAAAATGGATCCTAGTTTTAGACGTGTTTGTCAGCAATTACTCTCGCCCCTAATGGGTGATATAACATCTAAAAAGAAGTAATCTTTGAGCTTGAAGGTAAAAGTATCTTAGTATCATAACTTTTTATTCTCTTAAAACATGTTTAATAATTTACACCGCATGCGTTAAGGTGGATTGACACAGCAATTCAGACTGGACACAACAGTTGTTAATTGCTGGAATTCGCATCTTCACACCTCGGAGTAAAGGCTAGTACTTTTGTGGGTCATTTGTATGGATGGTTTGTTTTCTTCTGCCAATTCGGATACGGCCTTTTCACTGCAAATACAGGGGTGTTAAAATTGACACCATGGGTGTTGTCACATATAGATACAGAAGAGATAATCAAAATTAACATCATAGGGTGTTAAAATAACACCAATGTAATTGTTTTTGCAGATATTAGTGTTATTGTAACACCCTATGGTGTTAATGTTGATACTTCGGTATCTATATGTGACAACACCCATGGTGTCAATTTTAACACCCCAGTTTTTGCAGTGTAGGGTTGTAGTCACATGAGTCATTTGATGGACAACCAGTTCCAGGCAATCTCAAAGAAGAACAAAACCATTCACATGTAAAGTTTTTACATAATGTTTAGTGAATAGTGGACACTGAGAACAACTACTGTAGACCTTTATACACTGCAAAAACCGGGGTGTTAAAATTGACACTATTGCTGTTTTCACATATAGATACCGAAGAGAGAATCAATATTAACATCATAGGATGTTAAAATAACACCAGTGTAATTGTTTTGGCAGAAATGTTAAGTTTGATACTCTCTTTGGTATCTATATGTGACAACACCCATGGTGTAAATTTTTTGCAGAGGGTGTAAGTATAAATATCTAAGGATCTTCTCACATGAGACACTTGATGGGCAACCAGTTCCCGGCAATCTCAAAGAAGAAGAAACATTCCATGTAAAGTTTTACATAATTTCTCATGAAAAGTAGACACTGAGAAAAATTACTATATACATGTACACCTCTATATTTTTGTTGCAGCCAATCTTCCCCTATCGAAATCAGTGTAACCAAATTGATACCGGAAGGGGGAATAGTCGAGTGCCACTTTGGTACAATGAGAATGGGTATTCACTATTGTATTTGCAGATGGGGAACACCACAAAGATGGTGGCAGGATGATTAAGGTCTATTGTGTTAGATTTTGCATGCAGTGTTGTTGGTTGCCTTCAAGTTAATTGTACAAGTTGTCTTTTGTCACGATTCCTCCGAGTGGTTTTAAAAACAAAAGTTTTTTAAACTCTCAAAATATATGTGTTAAAAATCATTATGAGCTGTAATTTAATTGATTTGTGCAAAGTTGGGCTGAAATAATTACATGGAATAAATACGATATAAGCCAAGAAAGTGAAAATCTTAACAATGCATTTTTTATGTTCTCGTTCCAAGTGTAAAATATTGGACTGGTTACGTTTGCAGAGCTGCCAACATCTTGCAATCAGGGAGATTTTGTACAACAATCAGGGAGATATTTAGAATTACATTCAACATAAGGTCACATAAAAAAACCAGTTGAGCGTCCTTGTTTTAGGGTTGGGGTGGGAAGGCGTTTTTTAGTTGGCAAAAAGTTGAAATAAACTACATGTATAAAGAAATCATCACAATCACTATAAAACAGAGGGTTTGTGTGATTTTGATGTTTTTAATTTTTTTCTTAAACCAATTTAACTCCTAAATGACATTTTCTGTAAACATTAAAAAAAAAACCTAAAACGCAGTGTATAGCCTAAGTAAATATTTGAAGAATTGTTCTTGTTTTTCCAACATGAAAAACCTTTCGTCAAGCATATTTTCAAACCTAACTGTGTGTACGGCGCAGACCGTAACCAAATCTGACTGTAAAGATCATTGAAAAGGCCGTTTTTATGATTAAAAAAAAAAAACCCAGGGAAAAACAGGCCTACAAGGGAAAAAGTTTCCATAATCAGGGAGAATTTCAAATTTCTTCATCAGAACATGGAAGGATTGGTTTATGTTCAGGGAACTTTCTGCAGAATCAGGGAGAGTTGGCAGCTCCGCGTTTGATGTGTATTATTGCATGCAAACAATGTTTATCAATAGTAGAGATCCACAAGTGTGGCGACCTCGATAAATCCTTGCAAGAGTTGTATCAATTATTTATACCCACCCTAATACATACACTGCTGGGACAACCATGTCTACACGGACTATGTTTGTATAGCACAGGCTCATATGATATCTCATACATCTTTTCAAACCGTAGACTTTTTTTAACAAAAGTTTTTAAAAAAGCACCTAAAAACAAAACAATATGTACTTTTGCTTGTATTAAAACCTGCATTGAATTTCAAAAAGTGTTAATACATGTATATACAGAGTAAAACGTTTTACAAATTGTCACAGTGAGGTTTACTAAAAGTACACCTCCTCACTAAACGGTGACTGAGGAATTTTTGAAATACGGTCCAATATTGTACCTTGGGGTTATTGAGCCTCAACTTTGGGTACTTTGAGTCGGCTAATTGAACATTTTTTATCCACAAAAGTAGATTAGAGCCCGTTCGCAAGATGGCCGAAAGAAAAATGACGTTTAGATGTCATGGTGTTTTTATTTTCAAGTTGCCTTGAAACTTCTAAAAATAAATTGCGTTCTTTTGAATATTTATAATTTAAGCATGAGTTGTTATAGAGGGCTTCTATTGAATAGTTGTGAAGGAAACAATAACGCTCACTTTTAACGGGGCCATCGCCCCCCGCGAGGCTTGCACAATCAGGGCCCAATTTCAAAGAGATGCTTGAGCAGAAAAACATTGCTTAACAATTTTCTTCTAAGCAGAAATGAGCAGGATACCAGTCACAAATTGTACCTGTGACATGGTAGTTTGGCTGGTAACCTTGTGCTGGTAAGCATAATTTTGTTGTGCTTAGCTACTTTTTGTGCTTAAAGGCACTGAACACGTTTGGTAATTGTCAAAGACCAGTGTTCTCAAATGGTGTATTCCAACATATGCATAAAATAACCAGCCTGTGAAAATTTGGGCTCAATATTGTTCATCGAAGTTGCAAGAAAATGTTGAAAGAAAAAACACCCTTGTTGTACAAATTTGTGTGCTTTCAGACAGGAATAAAAGGCTTCTTGCAAGAAGTCTTTTATTATTTTAGCGAGAAATTACCTCTTTCTCAAAAACTACGTTACTTCAGAGGGAGTGGTTTCTCACAATGTTTATACTATCAACAGCTCTCCGTTGCTCGTTACCAATTCAGTTTTTATGTTAATTATATATATTTTGAGTAATTACCAAACGTGTACGGTGCATTTAAGCAGCTCTATGAAATTGGGCCCTGTTTACAATAACTTTCTCTGCACATGGACCTATACCGAGATATCGGTATTCGTCTGCAATTATCGTACATACATTATACGTTAATATTTGCCTTTTTCGAAACCACGACCTCGGCTTGAGCTCCGTCGCCAATTTTGAAATACGAAATGCACTTTCGGCACGGGACATCGTACAGGCGGACGGTGGCTATAAGCAGGAGCCGAAACTTTAGCCGCGGTTTCGAAAACGGCCATACCAGTAAAAATATAGACACTGTGACCTTTGTTTACAAAAAAGAGTGCCCTTGTACATTCCAGGGCCTTTCTGGCAGGCAAGATACTACACTGGTCATATGGGAAATTGTACATTTTGTGTCATAATTTCCACATAAATTCAAGAGTCATAAAAAATAACAGCTGAACAAGTTTTGAGATAAGCCTCCTTTCTTCATATCAAAAGTTGATACAAATCTGACACTGCAATCTCGCCAAAATATAAGATTGTTTATGTTTTCCTTATTGGGCTGTGTACAAATTGTGCCTGCAGGAAGTCTAGGCTCTGTGGCTCTTTTGTAAACTTGTGATGTCACAGGATACATGCATGGTTATACACTTCACCGACAAGGTTACTGCAGGCGATTTTGAATAATATTTCAGTAATTATCACTAAACAATTGACTGAACGGTAAGGACTGATTGTTTCCCATTAAACCTAAAGTCTTCTGCTGTGGATTATAAGGCTGGGAGTCCGTTGCGGATATGCACGACCTGTTAGGCGGTGGATGTGAGGGGTTAAAATGAGGGTGCGTATCAGTCCGCGGACGGCAGTTTAAACTGTAACCATTTTGAGTGAACTGAGCTCCATTCTGTGGCATCGGGGCACCCATTGCGACTGGTGCTCTTTCTAAGCTTCTCATTGGCAAACGTACGCGGTAACTTTCCCCGCAATTTCCGCCTCTGTACGTTGGGTGCACTCCGATTGGCGGCTCGTACATTGGCGTTCCAAAGTTTGGCGTCATTGGTGGATAATGACACGTGACTGGTTGAGAGTTGATGGGTTGGTTATCATGTCGTGGAAACTGGAGATGTTTTGATGTCATCCCCGTGAAGCCAACATCGTCTTGATTCACGTGTGGGTTGATGCCATTAGGAACTGCTAATGTTTGTATACTGGGAGACTCGTAAGGTGGCGCATGAAGAGGATGTGAGGAATGAGGATGGAACGGAGAAGGGTGAGTACGTCTAGGGTACAGTTGATCGACAGTCTGGGGTGACGTTTGGTTGAAGTACGGTGAGTGTAGTCCGGAATCAGACCACGGGGAGTCGGGAGAGTTACTGCACATTTCACCGACAACCCTCGACTCTGCTAGGATTTCGCAGTTGTGGTTTTTCCTTTTCTCCTCGCAAGCAGAGGAGGACGCCCCATCATTGCCGATGTGTATTTGCTTGCTGGAGTTGTCACTGGAAGATAGCGTGGCGGGGTTCAGCTGCATTACGAAAGGAGGTGGGATAGAGGATAAAACGCCGTCATGTCTGTTGAAGTTTGTTCTCTCTGGCGCTACTGCCCGACCACCGGTCGCATACGAACAGGATGGTGGTTGTATACAGTCCGCTTGTGGTGGTCCTGTCCTGCAACGTACAGTAGAGCCGCCATCTTGTTTCGGGAGACTATGGATCCCATGATTATTGGCAGCCACATTAGTTGCTTGCCCTCCTCTGCCGCGTTGCATATTCGTATTTACATCAACTTTGTTCCTGCCTGTGAATTCATATCCCGGAGTAAAAGTTGTCGTGACAGTGGAAGGCAAACTACGAGATGTTTCAGGGAGAGGAGGAATGTATTCAAAATCCGAGAGATCACTTGAGCTGGAGCTAGAATATTCGGGCGGTTCCGATGGCGACGAGCGTGGTTCCGGAGACGACAGACGGTCCAGCGAGAGAGGGCTCGGCATACAAGATGGGAATCCAACTGTGGGTGCTAGCAACTCCCCGGAACCTAATGTTTTATCCCCTTCAAGGTAGCTATCAAGATCCAAGTCCTTGGTCAGGCACGGGAGGGGAAGAGTTCTGTCCAGTAATGGCACGGCGGTACAGACACGGTTTGGTGGCGCGCCGTTGGTCTCACAAGTACGGGCACATTTCCGGCGTCGTCTTCGTTGAGTTTCTGCTCCCTCTGCGTCGCTTGACGAGTCACTGGAGGAGCTCACGTAGCCAGCCTCAAGCTGTCGCTGCTTCCTCGCTAAAGCCATTCGCCTATGAGATGAGAGCGTATACTCTTTAGAATTCTTCGTGGCTTTTGACTGAGCAAGCTTCGTATCATCCACTGAGACTGCACCGACGGATGGGGTGTCCGCGGCTGGTGGGTTTGCAGTTCTGATCGGATGCTCAGCAGTCGGTCGAGGTGTCAGTGAGCGAATGCCGAATATAGATCCCACCGCACATCTGTACAACGCCTCGTCTAGTTCGTTTCGCTCACCGGGTGACAACGCCGTGCAGACCTGGTTCGGGGGCGGCTTCTCGCGGCAAGTGAGGCACTTGCTGTCCCTGTGACAAGGTGTCTCCCCACTGTGATGCTGCGATGGCTTCTGAACTGTCTTGGTGAACGGCTGCTGTACAGGGAGACAGGTCGTTGGACTGTCAATGATCTTCGACTGAACAACACTTTTCTGGCGACTCGCAGTGTTCCATGGAGGCTCATCAACAGTTGGACACATAGCACTAACAGGCGGGCCAGGAGTGCAGGCAGTCACGTCAGTCTCATTCATGTGGTGATTGACCGTGGACGGCGGGAACTCGACTGGCTCGAATCCGGTATACTTTCCCACGCTGTGACTGTTTAAAAAAAGAAAGTAATGTAAAGTCAATGGATATTTTTCTTTCTTTTTCCCCCCTCTCTATCTCTTTGCCAAATAAAAGTACAGACAGTATCCTGTCTGGGTCAACAGGAAAGAGTTGAACCGAGTATCCCATCAGACGTGCTGGGTACGTGAATTACAATGATAATTAAACCGCTATAGGAAGTACTGGCAAATAAATACCCGATTACAATCGTGCAAGTTGTAATTTCCAAAGTGTTTGTATTTTTTCTGTCAATACTGTAGCAGAGCTGCCGTATTTGAATATTGCAACCAGGGCAACCAGGGAGATTTTGTACAACAATCAGGGAGATATTTTATAATTACGTTCAACATAATAGGGACAACGTTTCCATAATCAGGGAGATTTTCAAATGCTCATCAGAACATGGAAAGATTGGTTTATTTTCAGGGAGCTTTCTTCAGATTCAGGGAGAGTTGGCAGCTCTGCTGTAGCAAAGAATAGGACTTTTAAAAGTTTTCCATATTTTGAAAGTGACAATATACCAGAATGTGGCTCTAAAAACTATCAACACATTATGCATTATTAAAACATTGTAATTGAACATGTTATTGTTCATAGAAAACGGAACTGAACTTATGCCTACATGGAACTTTTCACCCCTAAATTTTCACAATAGGAACATTATTAAAAAATTGATCGTGCAATTCTAAACATTGTATTTCATAATTCACTGCGTCTCAGCATTGGTCATCTTTCGGATATCAAACCCGCGTTATAGCGGCAATGAGTAGGCCTACAGTTGGAAACCACTGGTTCAATGACTGGAGCGGTTTTTTAAAATCACAATTGCTGTAATTTGTAAAGCAAATCATGAACTAAAACGGCACAAATATTAGCTTAATATTGTTGTAAATAACATCTCATAAAAAGCTATTTTTTAAAGGTAGTTTCATTCTCATAGATGGGTAAATACTCCAAAAAATTATGACCATAAAAACTTACTTGGTAAGAAGCACTGCAGCTGTTTATAGTATTTTGAGAAAGGATACCCTTCGAAGTAATATCGTTTAGATAATTTTCACTCAAAACATGTTGAATGTGAGAAACGATTCATCCATGAATCGTTTACTCAAATTTCTGAGGGTTTGTGTCCGTTCGCAAATGCTGCGGCCAGAGATGCGGTTGGTAACCGCTGTCACCTTGCTAAACGTGGATGGATTCGACGTTCTTGTGTGACACCGTGACTAAAACAGGTTTTTTTGCTGTTTTATCAGCAAGTATTCAGCTGAAATTTTACATGTGACTTTGTTCTCTCGATAATGTTGCCAATATACCCCAGCCTTACGTTGACATAAACCAATCTATGACCCCACCTAAGTAGCGCTCCATAAAATATAATGTATACAACTACCCCTTTTTGAGTATCAGTGGACTTGCAATTCTTAAGAACGTCAAGCTTGAATAGACACATTTTAGAGGGTTTTTAATATGTTACGTTCAATGCACAATTTGGTAAAGTTGTTAACAGTGGTGCTTAGCAACATTTTCTGCTAAGCAGAAATTAGTAGGGAACCAGTTGCAAACTGTATACATTACGTGGTATTTTTTGCTGTTCACACGTTTTTGTTGGGTAAGATGAAATCTGTGCCAAAGCAACTTCTTGGGATTAACAGCTTTGTAAAATTACGCACATAACAAATTATTTGCTCTGCTGAATAAAGTTTCCATATCTGACACACCTTTTCACTGTTTTTGGATTGAATTGAAAACTCTGACATTAGGCCCTATACTGAATAATGCTAAAATTATGTACATGTTTACCCAACTATTCTAGATGGTATTCTCCTAGAGTGGTTGCCCATTTCAATTGTTAGTCAATATTGATGTCGTGCTTGTTACGGGATAGTTGGCAAAGGTGTGTATGGGCTCTCAATCTAAAATGATGCGCGGTGTACATATACCTTGGCTATGGTACGTCAGTTCCCTGTATACACCATCGACTGTGATGATACATTGTAGTTCAAACGCCCGCTTCCTATGAGGGTGCGAGCGACCCCGACCGCCCCCCCCTCTTCGAGTCTCAATTTCGTATACATTGGATTGTATGGGAGAAACGAAGGAAAGCTGATGCTATGCTCCAAGTTCTCAAATCTGACCACATAAATTGTGGCCTCATAAAGCGAAACCAATTATATGTTTCATTGTCTTGTTATAACTCGGATGTTGCGTGATTGCTTACACAAACTATATATAAAATATGATGTATTTCTGTACCCGAAAGTATACCACTTGAGTTCCTTTTAGTTTATCAGACGATTGAGAGGTCAGAGGGTTATTATTCATTTCATGGGAGACATTGTTAAACACATTTTAACTCCTAGATGACATTTTCTGTAAACATTTTCAAAAAACTAAAACGCAGTGTAGCCTAAGTAAATATTTGAGGAATTGTTCTTGTTTTTGCCAACATGAATAACCTTTCTTCCTACCTATAGATTTTGAAAAAATATCAGCTGAAAAATCTGGGAGCCAAATTTTACTGAAAAGATCATTGAAAATACCGTGTTTTATTATTTATTACAAAACATATAAACAAAATGGGGTCGGGGGTTTCGTAGGGTCGGGCGGGGACGATCAACAATTATGTTTTTATGTGGCCTAATTGCACTGAGGACAGATTATTACGTTTCGGTGTAGGTACCGGTACATGTATTGCGTTTTTATTGCAAAAATATACATATAAAAACAAACTACACAGAGCAAATTGTGTACGTAGGCCAATGTGGAGGAAATCGTTTGTCTGTCGTACATGATTTCAGTTACGGTACATGGACCAGAGCCGTATATTGAGAGAGTTGCGACATGGAGGGACCAGCTTTCTCCGGTCATGTGGTTGCTGGACGCCATTTTGTTCCAAAATGCAGTACAACCCAATGGGCAGACTAGTCTGACACCCTGTATTCGCCAATGCATTTTTTGGAGACAAAATGGCTTCTAATCGCAAGTTGTCGCAACTCTCTCAATATACGGCTCTGACATGGACATTTTTAGGGCGCCCTCAACCAAACAGATGACAGAGAATATTGATGCTTGCAAAATTGATCAATGCCACTTCCCAAGTGTTCCTTGACAGAGAGTGTTAAAATGAAAATGTACATGTAACATGTACACGACAAGTGCTTTGGGTTGCCTTGGTTCCCTACACAAATTAAAGAATACATTTTGAACTTTCTCGGTGTAAAATCGAAGTATAACATACCTGTGAAGATCTTTGGCGTTACAGAGCATCCCGTCCGTGGACAGTGGGCTGAACATTTCGAGATCGCGGTTGCCGGACTGAGGCCACTCTGACTTGGACTGGTTGGTACCATTTGGCTGGTGATGATGATGACCAAAATTAATGGCTCTGGAGAACGTTAGGCCGGGGCCACCATTCACTGGACACTTGGGATTCACGGCAAGAACCCCGGGGATTTGATCGGTGTCTTGAGGCGAAGCAACGGCCACTGTGGTGACCTGATGGGGTAAAACCTGCACCGTGCACGGCCCGGGGCCGAACATCTCTTCGTCCAGCTGAGGTGGGATGTATTCATCGACGGATGGTGGGGGCTGCAACCCGAATGCTAAGCCGGGAGAAAGCTCGCTCGATTGGGGAACCGAACCGCCTTCACGCTGACTACGCTTGTGCTTTGCTCGTCGATTCTGAAACCAGATCTGCAAGTCCAAACAAGTTGGAATAAGTTTGGATAACATTGTCTTTCATTGTTGTTGTTTTACGGGGGGGGGGGCATTCTATGGGAACCATTTGTTTCTGCGTCATTAAAAAAGTATTGGAACAAGTCAATAAATGAACATTCTGAGTTCGTAAAAATTCAAACATTGCACTAGGCTCTGAGAACTAGCTTTATAGAAAATAATCGAGGCAATCTTTACAGGCAACTTAGAGGCAAAACAAACTGCACTCTGAGCAAAGGGAGCACAGTGGAAGCCAATACCTCCAAGTAAATTATGTTAAAACTGATAAGAGTTTTTTTCTTCTTCATTGAGATTGCATGAACCCGGTTGCCTGTAAATTTCCCCGTGTGACATATGACCTTAATATTTACTGACCTGAACGCGTTCTTCGTTCATGTCAAGTCGTGACGCAATCTTCGCTCGCAGCTCACCATCCGGGTACTTCTGGTCGTGGAAGAGCCTCTCCAACGCGTAGAGCTGTGCCGCGTTGAAATTGGCGCGCTCCCGCCGGGGTTTGTTGTCAGACGTCGGGTTGTCCGAAAGTAGTCTGTCTCGCTTGCCGCGTTTCCGTTTCTTGCCATTTTGCTCGGTCTTCTCGGTTTTGATGTTGTTAGTGTTCGTGTCTTGGCTGGGTGGTTGGTTCGTTGAGAGGGTGGTTGCTTGCAGGGAAGAGGGAGATGAAGGGTTGGTGCTGCCCTCACCGGTGGTACTGTTATAGGAACTCATTCTTGGAGGGAGTTTGGGTGGCCTCATTCAATAGTTCACTCTGCAAAACAATGGCCTTATGATATTATTTTTCCTTTAAAAGAAAAATAAGAAAACGAACCGTAAGTGGGCGGATAAAACAAAATCTCGTTTTAAGGTGACTTCTATAATTACTTCAAAGTCTCATTTTACCCTTTCCACAAACATAATTGAATAGGCCTATATATGTGGTTAATTGCATCAGACAGCAATGATTTCATCCATCATTTACAAATTAATTCAGAAGATTTAATTATAATTTTTTTATAAGCAGTAATCGTCAAACGAGTTTAAATAATTTACATAACTATATCAATATTGTTTTTCTTTCTTTTCGTCAGCGATATGAAGGCCCTCATTCGGCATCCTTTAATAAAAAAACATATATTTTATATTCAATTATGAATGGGTTATAAATGGAAACGTATTTTTAGAATGAGACAAAATGCAAAAATCAATCTTTATACTGCTGTGAACATACCCGACTTCATTTATTTATTTATATTTTCATTTAAAGAATTGTAAGAAATTAAAAAAAGGGAAACATTTCCGTATCCGGCCGCCACCTTTTCACTCGATGTTACCCCGAAGCAATATCTTATTTGAATATAAATCTCATTTGAGATTATTTTATTTCATAATGAATGGAAAAGTGACGGCCGTATAACAACATCAACAATGGTAGAATAAATAGTAAGACAAATTCTCAAAGAACAATTTCTACACAGCAAAATACACATGGTGTTACCGCAAACCGAATATATATTGATACCTCACCATATGCAATGCCTCAAAACCCATAAACAACAACAAACCATTGTCTATTAATTATTATGCCTAGCAACTTCTTCCTATGGCTAGAAGCAGTTAACAGTTTTAAACGCCATAAATTCTGTCATAACCCGTTCTAAAATAGAACATGTGCTTTGTTTTTCATAAGTTTTAAGGCTATTACCTTTTGTTTTCATCATTTCTTGCAAACGTGAACTCGTAATCTTCTCCGAGATAGGCCCACCCCCACACTCTACTTAAAAACAGATTACACTGGCTGTCTTTTATCAATGTCCTTACCAAGAAATGGCTGCATGCAGTGTCAGCGTGTCTGCTTCCAATCCTTCAGGCATTCTGTCTTCATCAATTTCAGTCTTCAAGTTGGAATTCAAATTTATATCTTTTGAGATCACATAAAAATACTGCTCTTTACAACAAACGTCCAGAGGGAGATTTTGAGCTGCTTACTGTGGTATTCCAGATAGTTCCATTTTGATTTTGACTTCTGGTTTCTTCGAATTCTCCTTGGACGAATTCTGGTAGTCAAATCCTTAGCCCAACAAGCTTGTTCAGCAAGCAATTCCTTACAATTCACGGGCAGCTTTTCACGGATCAACGACTTCACACATTTTGTTATGCAAATACTAATCCCCTAAGGCTAACCAGGGCGAGTCATTACTTTAAACAATAACTATTGTCAACATCAAATTAACGTTACATGGACCATGAGCCTCAGTGCATGGACAATGTATGGAGCTTGAACGCTACCTTGCAATCAGTACCGTACTCCATGGCAGTGTTCACCCCCACGTATTTGAGCCTCACCCCAAACGCCCACTTGTCCAGTAGATAAGTGTAATGATTTGGCATTTTCGGACACTTTGTGATAAAAAAAAACCCATACAACTTGGTATTAATGACTGTATATTATTATGTTATAGGCCTACCAACAAAAATGAGATACACTGCCGTCTCTGAAATGGCCTTTGCATTTTCTTACTTGGGATTGATGGGTGAATGGTTTAATAAAGCCACATTTACTTATTTAAAAATAGTTATCCTTCTTATATAAAAAAATAATATTTGTATATTTCATTGTATTTTTGCTCCTTTCAATTTACGTTTTTATTCTGCATGTTTCTTTTTCTCGATGTTTTTGTTAAACTCAGGGCACCGTGGGAGACCACATTGTTTGTCAACGGGTTACACCCTGATAAAAGATAATAAATAAATAAATAAATAAATAAATACCCCATATCCACTTTCTTTCTAGAACTTATCATTTTTTCCTTTGAACGTGTTGGTTGTTTTCACATTGACAACATTACCGGAACGACCCCACAACTCAATAACTCGTTAACTGGTAAAAGAGGGTTTTTCCTCAAATTTAGTCCCTTGTGGAGCAGTTTGAAGTTGTGTCCCCTTGTGCTTGCATTGTGTGACATTGTGAAAAGCTCCTCTAGTTGGGTATCTTCTAGGCCATTTACATCATTGAAGACCTCTATTAGATCGCCTCCTCTCATTCCCCCATGAAGGAAAGAAACTTTCCACCATGACTCTCCCAACCTCCAGGGGTAGGGGGAGGTGTACATGTTAAATTCTTCAAGTCTCTCTTGGTAGGATTCATCTCATAGTTGGAAAGTAACAGGTCTATTGCATGGTCATTATTATGTGCCTATCTGTATGTCTGTATATAGGGTCTAAGAGTTATACACAAAAAAGCATCACGAAAGTATCTGACTCCGAGGTCTCCCAATTCCAAATAAAACTGACGGAGCCGAGCTGAGCTGGAGACGACGTCGTCATCTCGAAGAGGGCCTAAGCATATACAAACTTTACTCTACGGTTGCAAGATGGCAGTAGGCATACGTGTACCCCTCCCCTCCCTCATTAAGACAACCACACTATTCAGTGGTTCTATTACATCCATTGATGTGTTTGGTATACGCACATTCTAACATATTTGGAACTAAGAAAAAGGCCACCACTACACTCTAAAAACTCCCGGGTCAGATTTGACTCATATCCCGGGTCCCACGGAGCCTGAGCCATTTATGAGGGAGTCAGGCTGACCCGGAAACTGGTTAAACAAAATAATAATAAAAATGGGATTTTAGCTCTGGTTCTTTGCAGTTTGACCAATTTCTGGGTCATTTTGACACAGATTCCGGATCACACTGACCCAGAAATGGTTCAGGATCCTGGTACCCGGAACCGGGAAAATGTTTGACCAGGGGTCGATTTCACAAAACTCTTCCTAACTTAGGACTAGTCCTAGGCAATGCTAAGAGATAGGACTGGTCTTAAGTTAAAAACAGTTACTGGTCCTAACTTAAGACTAGTCCTATCTCTGAGTTTTTAGAATGTAGTGCCAAGACTTAGCCTAAACCATTGGTGTTTTTAAAGACAAACTAGAATGTTCACCGTGAATCCAAAGAAACTAATACAAGACTGCGGGACCGATGAGTCAGGGGATTGCAGTGAGCCATGTTCAAAGAAACAACATACGCACGATTTGTTGGAATTGATCTTACCTAAGCAAACATACAACACAAAGATGAACTCGCAAGACATCCCCCACCCCCACCCCCCTAAAAAAAAGCATCCCCCCCCAAAAAAAATAAAAATAAATAAATAAAAGAACAAGAAATTATAACAAATAAACTTCACACCATTCGTATTATCCAACGGTGGTGTATTACGTGCGCAGTTAACTCAATAAACACGGGAAACGGAATTAAATTTTGTGCAAAATGAAGGTTTATTTTGTCTGTACGCAATTAGTAAACCGACACGAACCCTTCCAAACGAAAATAAAATAAAATAATAATACATGTACATTAAGGTCAAACCCACAGCCAGATGACAGTTCAGGTTACACTTATACTGTATACAAACTATAACCATGATTTCGATAAAAGCTAGGATATACCAAAACGAGTATATAAAACTCACTGTGTGCTAAATCAGATAGAAAAAGGCACAGTCTTTGTGTATGCTTCATCTTCTTGCATTAAATCCACAACATTTCCCAACTTATAAAGCAACACGACCGGCAGCCAAAACAAAATAACAGTATACACTCCAAAGAAAAAAAGAACTTCACATGGAAACGGATGATAGAAAAAACCAAAAAAACTAAAAAAATGAGATCCAAGTCGATCAGCAACCAATACGAAATCCTCTGATAGCCATATGTTTTACTGGCAACTGTAGCTCTACTTCACTATTTCCGATTGTATTAATTTGAATGATTACACTTCAGTTAATTAATATAGCAATAGTATGTTTTAGGTTTATTTTAAATGATTTACTTTGACACCAATATTTTAAAAGCAAGCATCTATAACCAGTTAGCGATGAGTCTACGGCTGTAATCAAATTAGTAAAAATTGTAAGCAAAACTATCAAAGGTATGATTAAACAAACAAATTCTTTGTTTTCCCTCAACGCTGGAGAGTGGCTAACAAGTTCCATTATAAGTGAAAAACAATATCTCAATCATTAGTTATACTTTCATTGTTATTCTAATTAACACCAAGGGTTTTATTAGAGAATATAAAGAGTGAATTCAGCGGTGAAAAACAAACATAAGACCCATGTTTACAGAATATCATTATACGTAAAATGCTCAGCTTACACAAAAACAATTTGGCATATTGCGACAGGATTTGTTTGGTACTATACCCCCAACATTCTCTGAATACAGACACTACGATATAAAAGCCGGCTATAATAATATATTAAAAGTTTGAACAAATTAAACAGCAATGGCAGTTTTGCTTGAACATTGACATAACAATAAATTGCTTTATAATTCCCATATCATTGGTTTTCAGTACTTTTGTTAGTGCATTTTTTTTTACAATAACACTTTTTAAAAATCTTGTTTCGTTCTTCTCATTTCTAACGGTCATGCATTATTAAAAGATGCCCAAAATATACTATATTATTAGCCACGGAAATGCTACAACTACTGATACTACTACAAGAATTGAGACTAAAGCCATTTTGTTTCATCAAGCCACACCACAACCAAAAATATATTACAGATACATAATTGGTTTTACCCAATGCTACTGTTTCTTTTTCTGGTTTGTTTGTTTGTAATATTACTAATCATTATTGACTCTTTTATGCATTGTTTTTAAACTTTTCAAAAGGCTTTTATTATTGTAGTTTTAATCATACATATTTCAAAAATGTAGGAATCTATGAAAATTGGTGAAGATTTTGTTTTTAAAACCAAGGCACTCTTGGACTAGTTAACCTGATTCAATCTTGCATTACATGGATTTGTTTGTCCACCCTCTACTAATAAAGCAAATCACCAATAACTAAAAATGATACTTCCCTTGTAAACAGATAATATAAACAACTAACAAAACATCCACATGGCATAAACCATGGCCACAATTAGTATTTGTTTTTCCTTCAACAAAACGGTGTTTTGATATAGAAAAGAAAAGTCATTCGATATAGCTGTTACTTGTAAATGTCATTAATTGTCATTCTTTAAAAAAAAATGCATACATTACACAAAGGAAGTAAATCAAACATGATTTATTAATGCTTTCATAACATAAACAAATCACAAATTAAATGTTTTTAAAACATTGCTTATGATTTTACCCACAAATTGGTTTTATTAATGTCATTATTAAATGATATATAGCTACTATATTTTTTATATTAATTGCATATCGTTTTTCATGATTTTAAATTTATTAGTCACTTTTTCATCTAGTTAGTTTTCAATTCCCAATTTGTTTTTTTCATTATTCATTTTTTTGGCTTTTATTGGTTTTTTTTCTTCACTTTTTTTGTTCTCCTCAAATTTATGATCCACACTTCTACATCTACACAATAACAATCACGTCAAACGTACCCACTTTACATTTCTACAATAGTTTTATTTTTTCCCCTTTGAACTTTATCAATAATATGGAAGACTAGTACGTTTCAGCTGAATGAAAGTTCAACCTAGTCTTTCAACAACAGGCTTCTAACAAAAAAAACTAGATCCCTAGACTTGCACAAGTCTCATCTAGCTACAGCAAGCAAGGTAAAAAAAATATTTAGGTTTAGCACCTGCTAACTTGCTGCACTCAAACACGTCTCGTTTTGACTGTGTTTTTTTGGAACTTAATTTCAGATCCCGGCTGTTATATGTTTACCCTGGCTAAACTAAAAAAAACACTGGTTTCCTTACTTCTATTTAGATTAACATACCACATGAGCATGATACCAGCACCACTAGTTTCATGACGACTTGGCTACTACAGTCTGGTACCTTTTGGAAAGTCCACTCCAAAGGAACATTGCAAAAAATAGTTAATGGCCTGACGTTTCGACCCTAGGGTCGAAACGTCAGGCCATTTTTTTTGCATTTATACCATAGGTCCTTTTGGTTGGTAAGCAGTTTGCAACAGCTAATTCTATTTCACAAAAGCACCATTGTGAAGCATGTTACTGTACCATAAGCCAAAGCCAATATCAATATCATCCTCGACTGGTAACACGGTGGTTCTCATGCTAATTTAAACTATGAACAATGGAGTATGAACGGACTACCAGGTATGTGCTCTTCGCCCCACTTGACGATGAGTTTATAGTTACCGGTTTCTTTCAGTGTATATGAGATTGTGAATCGTTGTCGGCCCATGTGCTTGATGATGATTTCTTCACAGGGTGTCTTGGGACCAGCTATGCCTACCAGGAGCATGTTTTGACCTGAAATGCAATAAGTAAGAGTTTCGTTAGGAAAAATTAACCTAAATGGCAACATCTTTTAAAACATTATTTTGTTCTTGAAATAACTAATAAGGAAGACTACTGTACTGACTTCTAAGTCGAGACAAAAATGTATGATCTTCACAGATAGTTTTTGTATGTTTGTGGTTTAATGTTCTGCACAATGTAAAACAGATAACAAAAATTCTTATTTTCACTGCACTTTAATAGATACAAAAAAACCAGATATTTAGAAACCACTTTTGGTAAGTTACAACTAATTAAGAGACCATTCACTTCTGTATAATTATCACTATGAGCTCAGACATGGCTAATTTCTGGACAAACAATAAGAAAGTGAAATTTGGTTTTGTTTTCTTTCCTCTCCAGTGTCCAGTGGCCAAGTGACCACACACTTTCTTGGGTAAAGTCACTGACCTCTGGACAATACTTCCTCAATGCGCCGTGATTGGTTGCATAGCCTGCTACCAATCACCCAATCATCACACATCTCCAGGCAACCACCCACCCCTAGACTCGCCCTAGTCCGAGCTTGACATAGGTATACTAGGGGTTTACAAAAAAAGGGGGACCTACAATTTCATCCCATTACATGTAGATTCCATGTTAACATTGGAAAGTGTCAACTCAGGACTAGAACCTTTGCTTTGACCATTTTGGTTAACAGGAATCAGGCTGCTATGGTATTTTTGGTACAAGCCGCTGTGGCCACGAGTGGCATAACCAGACATTTTCATTTTTTATGTTGGGGGGGGGGGTGGGGCAATAGGGGAGGGGCATGGGTTCTGAGCGGGTGAGCTGTAGCCCCTCTCCCCCCCAGCCCCCTCTGGCGGCCACTATCGTCTCTAAAAGGTTACGTGTGTAAACCTGCTCTGAAAAGCCTGAAATGAGACCATGACACCAACCTCCTTCGGTGCAATTGACAGTGAACTGTGTTTTCTTGCCGAGGAAGGCTTTCTTGAGACCTGCCCCCGAGGCTGAACACTTGGAAGCATCTGAAGAGAAGATGGGCATTGATGAAGACTGCGTTGTCTTGATGACGGTTTCTACGGTGACGTTTGCCTGTTCTACTTTGTGGCTTACGGGTCCCTTTCCTTTGCCTGAAAAAAAAATCAAAATTCAATATGTTTTATTCACCATGATAAAAAACAATAACAATAATAATAATTGCAAAAATAAAAGCTTTGAAATCAGAAATTCATTTAGGATACTACAAAATTAAAATTGCACAACAAGCAAACAATGTGAATGTAACAATTCAAAACAACTAACGAATGCAGAGCAAAATAGACTTCACAAATTCGCAACGAACAACTTGCGGAGAATATAAAGTTGTGAAGTCAAATCCCCCCCATGAAGTATAAACTACCTATATACCTACCCACCCACACACAAAATAACAGGTGTTGTTATTAAACTTATGAAAGTAGGGCCAGAGATTAAAGCTTGCTTATTACATTTAATGATCATATTTATATATATATATATGGCTTTCTGACTGGCACCCCCCGAACAAAGATATTGACAAAATAGGGAGACCGCCAACATAGGGCTAGATAGCTCAGTTGGTAGAGCGCCGGCATGTTAAACCGGAGGTCGTTGGTTCAAATCCCACTCTGGTCAATTTTTCTTTGTTCAACCCAAAATCATTATATATATATATATATATATATATACCAATCATCAATGAAACATACCTTTAATAACACTTAAGAATGCCAAGAAAATAAATCACAAACAATGAAAAATGCACAGCAAAACATTTCTGTTATGTAAATATGTCTTTACCCATTTCCCGTGAATATTTACAAAACAAAAAGCTCTTTCTTGTTTAACTTCACAATTTCAAGCAAGTCTAACATTTAGACATTCTTATTGGGGATGAAACTGAAAAATTGAAATCAACCGTCACTAAATTTTGACTTACCAATGATCTTGGCTTTGAAAGGGCTACCACCGATGTGGTGTGCCCCAGCGTACTTGATGGAGATAAGATGATCGCCAGGCTGGGTGGGGTAATAGATGCATTTATAGCCCTCTCCGATCTCCTGGACGTCCAGTTTGACTTTGGACGGCGCATCGATGGTGATAGACAATGAGCCTGCCCCAGCACCACAGGTGTTGACGATGAACTCAGCGGGCTCACCTAAATTGAGTAAACAACATCCAATAAAGAATTTCAAAGTTTCTTCCTTTCTAATCTTGGGTGGTATAGATTCGTTTTTTAGGATTTTGTCCAAAAAAAAAATCCTTATTCAACATTTTTCTCCCACGATCAATGTTCTGGAGTCAATGTCATTTATAAATGCAACACAGAGAGATACAGGAAATCAACAGTTCCACAACTTGCCAAAATCGTGAAATAGTTCTGTTTTATTAGTTTTGTTTGAATATTTAACTGTTTACTACTTGGCCCTAAAGTGTGTGTGAGTTTGTATTTTTACCTGTAATTGAATTTTTATCATTGTTATGTGACTCTTTCAGCTACAGCTGTTGGTCATTTTGTCTTTGAATACCCCCCAAAAAATTACAATTGCTATTGTAAATTGAACATTCCGAGGGCATGTTAAAAAATAATTTACCTGTCCGTCCTTTCTCCAACCCGTCGCCGTAGGCATGGACCATGCCTGGGTCACCGATCACATCAGGTCCTCCAACACGAACCCTGAAGGGGCTTCCTGGGATGGGAGCATTCTTAAAGAAGACATGGATGAGATGGACTCCGTTCTCACGAGGCAAGAAGCGAACTGCGTAGTTCTCTGCACGACATAGAGGATACAAGGGAAAGTAATTACGTGATTTTATCATTTAAAAGTGCATTAGTGATATGGTATCCGACTAGTGAAAGCCTGGTTCGGTGTTTCTGAACCGACCAATCAAAGCGCCACCTTTTTATGAAGTGACCAATCACAAACCCAACTACGCCCAAATAACTTGGACAAAAGTCTGGTGTGTTAACATTCAATTACATTGTACGTAAACAATTTGCCACTATTTGGAGTGCTGAACGGCATTTGTATGTGGCACGGTGCATTGCTCTGCAGAGTGACATGCACATGTGGTGCACGTTAATCTCATGGGTGCCCTGGATGCAGTTACTATGATTTGCAGCCTGGCTTACTGAAATATAATTTCTTAATTTCTCAATAAAATTACTTGAACATATAATGTTTGTCACATTTAAGCTCTTTCAAGTTTCATTGATGTCCACGGTAATCAGAAATAAAAAACTAAAAATACAAATATATAATCATAATTTAAAAAAATATATTTGAATGAAAATCTCCCAACACAAGGCCAGAGGGCCAGGTAAAGGCTGCCATGAAATATGCCCGTTACATTCATGCGCAATTTTCAATTTGCATATTTCATGGCAAAGTTCCATTGCTATCAATCAGGAGTACCGGGAGGAGGTTGTGGAAGCATAGGATGTGAGGACTGGATATACTCAATGAAGAAAACATAGTTTTGATAGAACATGGCACGGATATTATCAACATGGAGAGGTACTCCACAGTATAACTTGCATCCTTTATTACATTTACATTTATTTCAATGTTGCCATTAAATTACATGGGTACATCGTTAAAGTTAAAGTTCAAGATAATAAATATGTAATGGTAAACCAATTTACACGGAAGTTGAATAAATAATCACAAAACAAGACAACATTTAGGCCTAGGGTGAAGCAAAAGCTTTTGTTCCCATACCTACGGACAGACAAACAACATACAAACACACCAACAGACAATTGCAACACTGACTAACATAAAAATATGTAGGTACAAGACAAAACATCATCCGGAAATATGCCATAACTTTTCTTTAACTGACTAAGAATTAAGGAACTGAGCTTTTAGTTTTTTTGCAAAATTTGACAAAGTAAGTGCAGATTTTAAGGAATTGCTGAGACTATTCCAATATGTAGTACCACGTTGGACATTACTATTTCATTACTGGAATGGATAATTTACTAAAAGTATTAAAGTGATCGCTTACCGTTATCAATCTCTGTGATAGTGCACTCATCTTCAACACCAGAGGGAGCTACAGCTTTAGCTTTAAGATCTCCCTTAGCACCGTTTAGTTGCACAGCAAATGAGCAAGGCTGATTGGCCTTCAGACCACTCTCCTGCACCAATCAAATCGCAAGACATTTCATAATCAACATACTGTACATAATCAGGGGCAGCTTATAGAAACCTTGACCAAAGCAGTTTTTCAGCCGGCCATCATTCATTGGTTCATCACACTCTTTCAAAACAAAGAGACATCACTGGTAAACCATTGGGTAGGTTTATAGTTGAAAAGGGGACCTGGTCTAAAAATGTGCACTACACAGTATAACACATAGGGAAACTGACTCCCAAAATGGCGTAACCAAGATTTATTATGGTGATGACGTCAGGTAAATTAAGTCAATACAGGCATCTTCAGGTCAACAGCCTACAGTGCTGGTGAACACAAAGGTACAAATAAAATTAAATATAAAATAAATGGGTCGTGTATAGACCCCTTGCATTGGCCACCAATTGCTGAGATCAAACAACAGAAATGAGCACGGGTGTATGTGCCTCACACAACTCTCAACCAATGATAGGTCTTCATTGACCTCAGTGAGGGCGCTGTTTTGGGCTTGTGACGTCATGATGCAAGGGGTGTATTTGTTCAATGACTTACGTGGATAGATGAGACACTGAGTCTTCTGGCTTCACCGATGGCTGGAGTGATCATGGCTTTGAAGGGGCTATCGGGTATTGGCTGGTCATTGTACATGATGTCAATCACATATTCACCTGTAAATGAGAGAAATCAGAGGTCTTTAGTATTCGGGATCCATAGGGATCAACACTAATTATTGTGAGTGATGTACAACGTGGAACTGATAACTTTTTAAGTTGGATATGAAACTTTGGCATGATGGGAATACAATCGGGCGAGGTTTGCAGAGACACCATGTACATTACACTCTCTCTATAGAGTTGTGGTCGTTCTGAAAAGAACCGGTGGGTTTAACAACTCCACATTTCAATCAGTATGTTCTTTCTCCTGAAGATGATAAAAGCATAAAGATCGAAAAATCGAGTTGTGAAACCAAAGGTTCTTTTCAGAACAACCACAACTCATACAGAGACTTTTATGTACATGGTGTCACTAGATAACAACTTCTTAATGACATCAATCAAAGGATCAAATAAATTAGCCTTTTCCATGAAAAATGCTAATGACATTCACACATGCGTACAGACACTATTAGTCGGCAAACGCCATAGAGTTGTGCACTAGGCAGACGCACAAATGCGAATGCATCACACCACCATCAGCCCCATATAAAAAGGCGCAATGTTCCCTAATTTTGCCAACCAGTAGTGTTAAGGCCATGTCACACAGGGCAATTTTTTTTTGGGCAACTTGGAGGTAACCACTTGCACTGTATGCAAAAGGAACACTTCGGCAGCACAAAAGACATTCTTCTGGCTGGCTGTAAATTACCATCCCCAAGAAAATGATGAGAAAACTGAAATGTGAATGAATTTTCTAACTAGAGATTGCCTGGAACTGGTTGCTTGTAAATTGCCTCGTGTGACGTGAGTTTCAGTGTGCACAAGCGATGTCAATTTACATATTTCATGGGAAAGGTATATTGGGATTTGACTGGAGTTTAAAACTTTCATTGAGAAATGAGGGAAGACTTTTAGACTTTAAAAAAAAATAAAGAATGCTCTTTTCAATCACCTGGTGCTGTTGGTGTATAGATGACTTGGTAAGAGCCATCCTTGTTGTCTTGGATGTCAATCTTGGCCTTAGCGGGACCCTTCACGGAGATGCTCAGTTTTCCGGGACCAGCTTCACGTGTCCAAACGGTGAACTCAGCTGTGGCAGATAAAGAATAGAAGAGAAGCATTAATACTCCATCAGAGGGTGCAGAGAGACGGCTTAGCAGCATTGAGATACTAGCTGTATTGACCATGTCCCCCTTTGTTTACTGGTATACTGCCCTCTATTGAAATCTTCCCAGTGGTATGCGCACAATTTTTGTTTTGCATAAATCTGGTTGCGGAGTGACGTCAAAGGTCATATAATTCAAAGGCAATCTGAACCCTGACGTCGCGCCCAATTCAAATTTATGCAAATCACGATGCGTGCTCACAACACCGGGCAGAAACTTTGTGTTCTGGTTTCACCAGATTGTCAGAAGGTACATTGTCTTATATACCATGTGAAGTGGGCATGCATTGTTTGTGTAAAGGTCCCGCAAGTTTTTAATCTACATATATGTTGAAAAAGCAAACTTTGTCCTTGGTAGGTTTATGATAAAATTGAGTGCACTTAAAAACTCTGTCATCCTTACAAATTGGGATGGGGGAGGGGGCGGGAATTGGAACTGGGATATTGGTGTTACTTGGGTTGAGGTTAGGTTCAAGATATGGAATAGGGATTCAAGTTGATGTAGGTTGTGGTTGGAGAGTCTCCTGGGACGGATATCCATCAACCCCTTTCCTTCCTCAAATCTATCACTTTTTATCAGGAGCTCCCTTTTTTGTATGTCTCCTACTCCATATCTTTCATACCAACTATCGGTTGAAGATGGAGGAGGAACTCAGGGGCGACTGCAAATAGGGAATGGGTTTGGGAGCACGGAAAGGGACGGACAGGTAGGATCAGACTTGCCAAACGGACAACTGTCTACTCCTAAAACATGCAAGTGTGAAGGTGTTAAGGTTGGAGGGTGGGCTGAAGATGAGGTAGGGGGTTGGGATTTTTTTAGGATGGTCCAGCTCACCTGGTACATTGATCTCTCCACGTTCCAGCCCTGGGCCTCCAGCGTGGACCTTGTGAGCTCCTCCCTCACCGAAAGGACCAACAGTGAACTGGAAGGGGCTTCCTGTTATACACATAGACAAATATAACCATCATCAGAACAACCTCAGATCCAAATAAAAAAATGTTCTCATCAAAAGTTTTAACTGACGCAACAAAAATTTCTCAGAAAAATTGTGTTCTTTCTGACGACTGGTTATAAGTAGTTACCTGGCACATGCAAGCCTTTGCTCTTAACGCTGACTGTGTGGACACCATCCATAGTGGGGATAAACCTGACGACGTAGCGACAATCGGCTCCATCAACAATCTCTGCATCTTCAGTCCTACCCTTAGGGTTAGTCACTTGGGCTGTCATGTCCAGTGGATCAGTATCTAGACGCAGAATGGATTACAGGAAATGAGTTCATTTATTTATTATTTATTTATTTCTTTCTTGTTTATCCTGGGAAAACCTTTCAGTGAGACACTGTTTTTCAAAGGTGCCCAGCAATTACAAACACTCTTTAATACCAAAATAGAAAATTGTACTAGACAATACATGTAAAAATATATTACAGAGAATATCAAAAATTAATAGACAGTGAGGCAAGGTTCATAAAATCAATACATTGAAGTAAAAACAAAGGACGATTAAAAACAAAAAAATCTGGGCCAGCCAGAAGAAATGAATAGTATAAAAAATATCTAAAATTGCACCTAGGCCTACATAGACAGTAACAAAACAAGACAAGCCCTACATGTACCATACATTAAAATCTCAAAGTCTTGCACTGTTGTTTTAACATAACATACAGCATAGAGCATAAATTTGCTTGCGCTCTGATCTTGTTTTAAACATTTCTGGTTTTAAATGTTCTGCCATGTAGAATGAAATGTTTTCAGTTAGAACAACGAAACAGCTACAGCATGTCAGTAATCCTAAACATTAACAGAATTCTAATTCCAAACTGAAAGAAAGTGAACACAAAATGGCAGACTATGACAAAGAGTGTTCTTGTAATGCCAAGTCGTAAAAAAGGTCACATTATTTGACTTTGACAAAGTAGGAACGCAACACTTGAAGACCTAATAGATTTCTGGTATGAAAATAGACCCCTTGCACAACGCGCAGCGCACTCACACGCGCCTATCCTGTCCGCCATTTTGGGAGTCAAAATCGTGCACAAGCAAAAACAAAAGAGTTGACCCCCAAAATGATGGAAATGGTAGACGCGCATTGTTCGGAGGTGCGTTCCGCATTGTGTAAGGGGTGTATAGAAATCAATAGACCCCTTTGCGTAACGCGAAAGGTACGCCGAGATCACGCGCACGTTTTTACGCACAAAGAACAGCTATCGTCCAATGATCTGCCTCATTTTGGCCTCAGGGATGGCGTTTTTTGAGAGTGTGACGTCATATGCAAGGGGTCGATAGGGAAACTTCATATCACCACCACCACCGTACAATTCCATAGAACTGCTTGAGCACAACAACAAATACATATTCATCGCCAAGCATAAAAACAAATTTGCTCTGTGGAAAAAGGCTACCAGGCAAATTACCACGTCATGTGTACTATTTGTGACTGGTGCCCTGCTTATTTTCCCTATGTACAAATTGTCAGCCTTAAGAAGCTCTATAAAATTAGGCTTGGTCCTCTAAAGCAGACCTTGGCTCGGTAGCTACGTTGAAAACAGAAATTCTACTCTTATGGTCAATAAAACTAAGCACTTCACAGGCATGATTCTGTGGTAAGCAGTGCCATAAGCTTGATCATACTTGGCTTAGAACACCACAGATGATGCTCTGATTAGGCGGAGTAAAAAAGACATAACATGTTTAGAGTACGGGTTCCTGAAAAAAAAGGAAGCGGGAGGGACTTTTATTTATTTATTTTGTTTCCAAGATGGCCGCCACTCTTTTACAAATTTCAAACAACCATTGGTTTTTCCACTGTTTAACGCACAATAACAAAAGAAACATGTTAGACAAGACTATGAACATGTTTACAGTGGTTCGTTCAGTTATAAAACTGCTGTAGCTCACTTTCACAAGAATAAATGTAAAAATGTGTAACTGAACGATCGGTTTGTAACCATGTAAGGTTAAGTTCTGACTTGCAAGTATTATATTTTCTGATAGATCTGATGAGGACGCTAATCATGTATTTTTGCCTTATATGAGTCTCTTAAATGTAGAAACAAGCAAGATTTTAAGTGGTAAGACATACCTGGAATCTTCAAGCCAAGTTCGCATTCACTGCCAATGTGGGATACGGGAGCAGCACGGGTTGGCTTCTCCATGCTAGCCTGCATCAGTGGCTCCATGCAGCTACCATCCTCAGGGTGTACCTTGACATTGAAGGGGCTACCAGGGATGTCCTGCTCAGCAAAGCGGACGTTGAGTTTGTAGGTGCCTGGCTCGGCTGGTCTGTAGGTCACTGCACACGTACCATCGCCCAAATCAGAGCAGTTGATTTCAGTCTTACTGGGGCCCTCGATGGACACGCCCAAACCTCCATAGCCTGTCAAACAAAACAAGGCCGTTATATCCTGTATCCTATACACTTGCTGTTGATATTCACTCTCTAGTTCAAAAGTATATCACAACCTTTTGGGGGCCGGCTTTTGCCCTGTAAACAAAATGCTTCACTTTTACAATATATATTCCCTTTGCAGGGTTCGCCCTTGAATTCTTCAGTGACTAGCCAACAGGACAAGTTAGCTTGCACAAGGTTCAAGGGTCATTTATTTTAAACAGTATCAAAACAAAAAATTACATTTTCACACACACACAAAAAAGGATCAATTCAAAGAATATACTGTAAACCTAAATATCTGCATTTAGTGTTCTTGAAATTATGGACTTGGGATGTGTTTAAATTCATGCTTAATTCCTTAGGACAATGATATCATTTTGATTGGGAAAATGTTTGTGAAAGATTTGATGTGATTGAGATTTATCTATACACTTGCAGACTGATGGCAAATATAAATTTGTTCACTGAACAACATTTTCTTCTTTTGAATTTCAGTTACAATCAACCAAAACCTGAATTTCATGAATAGAAAGCCACATACCAGCATCCCTGGTGTCCACAACAAACTCCGCCATTTGGCCAGCGTCTGCGTCAGAGATTCCGCGCCCTCTAACTTTGACCTTAGAGGAGTCGCCAACCTCCTGGGAACCGACGATGATCTTGAAGGGGCTGCCTGGGATTTGTCGGTTGAATTTCTTAACGGTGACTAGATGTTCCCCGACCTCCTTTGGTGTGAATGTGATACCTGTTTGAATGAAGACATCAGATTATTAAAACATTAAAATGGCCCCCCAAAAATGTATATTCAAAGCAACATATTTCAAAACCTCTAACATTAAAAAACAATAGTTTTAATATGCAGTTCTTATATTTTGCTTTATCACACCCGACGGGCGTCTCAAACAGCTCATTATTTTTACGACGGGTATGCAGAGATGTTTGGATTATGACAACTATTTATATAGCACCTTAGACAATGATGAAGTAGTCGTTGCAACAAAAGCTCATGCAGTTTATGTAATTAGTCTTTAAGTGCTACCACTATCTTCCTTGTTATAGGACCTTGTAAGGGTTTACAAGGTGAAGCAGCTCAATCTGCAGACACTTTGCCAGAAAGAGCTTAACGATTAGTGTACTGGATTCTTTTACTTGCATTACACAACACAAGGGACCTACTGCTTAACGTTCCATCTTGAGAACTCACCGATATTTCCGTTAGGAAGACGTTTAAGAGTGCATGGCTCTTCTCCTCCACTGGGTGGAGTAATGGAAGCCTTGAGTTGAGTGATATCAGTCTCCGTGATCTTGAGAGGAACATCGCTAGCTGCTCCAATTGACATCATACTGCCTGCCTTGTCTATTGGTAAAAATAGAGATTCATACAAGGTGTTATTACACAACCTCACCTTCCACAATACCACCTTATTGCCTGTAGTACCACCCTCCCCTCAATACATTACTCCCCTTCTAACCTCTCCTGACAATACCTCCTTTTGACCTATCCTTCCAACCGCTCCTCCAACCCTCTTCTTTCAATGTTCCCACTCACATACTTCCCAAATTACAATTAGGAGTTAATTGATCAATCTTCCCTTTTAACCTACGCCTTCCACCCTCTCCCGACAAAACCCCCCTTCTTGCCTCTAGTTCCACCCTCTCCTGACAGAACTGCCTTCTAAATCTCCCCTTCCCAACTCTCCCTCAACCCTCTTCTCCCAAAGTTCCCACCCAAATGACCTCGGATGGAGAGGGTACACTACAAATGTAACTATCAACGTAACTAATGTAATTATCAAACTATTATCATTTCACAAGGTGATGTGGTGCAATCTGCTGCCAACCAAACCAGAAAAACACAAACTGCCTAAAGGACAACCTTTACCTTGACATGTACTTACCGACAACGTTAGCCTTAAAGGGACTGCCTGGGACATGCTTGTCGGCGAACTTGACAGTAACCTCATACTGGCCGATCTTCTGTGGGAAGTATGTTACGTTACATGTTCCATCTTTGTTGTCTACGCACTTGATCTCCGCCTTGGAGGGACCTTCTACTGCTAGGGCCAGGCCACCTAGGTAGGAAATAAGCCACAGCTTTTCAGTAAAACATCTTCAACTGACAATTATTCTGTCAAAGGAGACAGAACATTTGGTGCATTCTTTATAGTAAACTATTATTATTATTTATTTCTGGTAATGAAACCAAGGATGCCTCACAAGTGAACTTAATCACTGTAGTTCGCAAGCCTGAAAAAAGAATGTCACTATAATAATAATAATAATAATGTAGATTTATATTACGCACAGCTCCACCTGCAGGTGCTCGAGGCGCGATACAAAAGAAACAACAAAAATACATTAAATAATCAATTAATTGATAAACGAAATAAACAGCAAAAAGTAAGGAGAACAACAATTATGAGAACGCTTGTGACATGAGATGAGTCTTAAGAGCAACTTTAAATTGAGATAGTGATGAACATAATTTGACCTGCAAAGGTAGTGTATTCCAGAGACGTGGAGCTGCAACTGAAAAGGCCAAATGAGTAGTTACGATTATAACCTTGATATCTAACATACCTGGTCCAGCATCCTTTGTGTTGACAGTGAAGGTAGCAGTCTCACCACAGATTCCATGAGTCAAACCTGGACCGAAGGCTGTAGCCTGGCCGCTCTTCAGCTCATCAACGTGGAACTCAAACGGACTCCCTAAAGGTCAAAAAGAAAAATAGCTGCGCTTTAGAACTCGTGTCAACCAATGTTTCCATGGTCCAATTGAAGTGTTTTGTTTACACATCTCTATCTCTGTCCTTAAGTTATGTCTCCGTACTTTATGTACAGTATTTGATTAGCTGATATGGGGGGGGGGTGTTAATGTTTTTTGCTGTTGAATCTTGTAAATTTGTGAAATGGATCTTCTTTAGTACTTTAGAGGTCACTTTATTCCTAGTTTTTGTAACTCCTTTTTCGGTGTATTTTATCCTAATGTATTTTTATGATTTTATGTGAGGGGCCAACATGATCAGCTGCGCTGGCTGGGTGGCTCTCTTAGTCTCAATAAAGCAGGATGAATATAAAACAATAAAACGATCGGGGATGAGAATGTATGAAAATGAAATAAACCAAAAATTTGATCGAAAATTCCTCTTGGTGTGGAATTGAAGCTCCCTGAATGTACAGATTGTTACATTTTAGAGGTTTACAGGCTTTCTATATCATTTCAAATAGGTATCTGAAGGTCTGGTCATAACCAGGGCCAAGTCTTTTCATCTCTGTGGTGGCAAGTTTGACTCTTTCAAGTAAATCTGAAGGGGCAGGGAGATCGGTGAAGAATCCTGAAATCAGGACATATCCTGAAAAATCACATTCCTGATCAATAAATAAATAAATCCAAAATTGAAAATCTTGTAGTGGCTCTACCCCAAAACCAAAATGCAATTGAAAAATGACTTATTATTTTCTAGTAGGTTTACCTGGCACATGGCTACTTCCGTACTTGATAGACAGTTCATGTTTGCCAGTTTCCTGTGGTGCGTACTTGACGGTGATCGTGCCGGATTTGTTCTCTGTGATGGTGGGAATGTCCTTCTTACCCGATGGTCTCTGGACCTCACCTTGACAAAGAATGGTGGGAAAAGGTCAGCCAGAGGTCACATAAACTACAACAACCAAGGGAGTTCGAACCTTGACAAGAGTGTTGTAGCCACTTGTTTCATTTCAATCAATGTTTGATAACTTTATGCTCAGCTGATTTAGCAACATACATGTAACTAGGAATATCAAATCAAACATTTCTTTTGGGGAAAAAGGCTATTTATAACCAAAGTTTTATTTGAAAAGCAAAAAGTGACATGCTTTTTAGAATTCTAGTTTTCATTTGGAAGTAAATGCAAACAGAAAGTTTCACATAATAAATCATTAACAGCTCTGAAATAGAATCGTTTTTCTTAAAAATAAATAGCAATAAATCCTTCTCAATAAACCTTTATTTCCCCATGCCAACAATTATCAAGTATACAAATTTTAATATGACAATATATGGATTACAAAAATGCGTCTTATTATGAAAATGACAGAAACAAATTCACCAACGACCAACAGTAAGAGACCAACATAAAATGAAAATGAATGATAATAACAAAAATAAGTAATATGTGCATGGTAAAATTGATGCATTGGCAGGAGAAAAAGAGGTGAGAATTATTGACTGTAAACATTTAGACAAAAAAACAAAACAAAAAAACATACATAAAAAATATATTTCATGGGGGTGGGAGAAATAATTTATTACTATTGGAAGAAAGAAGTTTTGCATTAGAAGATGGAGGTCAGAATAATCTTGATGAGGTCCGTATAAAAGCTGTGATGTTTTAAGAAAGAAGGAGAAAAAACAAAAAATAGTGGTTAATATTCCGTTACCAATAGCAATTTGAACTCTTTTAAAAAAAGTGATAGAAAGCATGTTCATACAAAATAATAATTCAACACAGCATGTCGACTGTGTCATATATTAATTGAGCAAAATGACTCTCTTAATCTGGTGGAAAAGAAAGGTTACAGGTTAAAGGTTAAAGGAAGAGTCAAAGAGAAATCAATGAGTTGTTCATTTATTAGTAATCTATGACCCCAAAGAAAAACCATTAATTAACAATAACAAAATCTCGACTCCTGATGAAAAAACTTGGCTACTTCTCATTTTCGGGGATTCTGTTCAAAGAATTTGTACTGGAAGATGGTTTCAAACCCACTGAATCATTGCTTAGGGTAGGGTACAAGATTAGTTTGAGGGGGTGTCTTCACTCAAGTTATCTAGTTTTCAAGAAACGTCATTTCTTGGATTTAAAAGCTTATAATTTGTTCTTGTTCACTTTATTATTATTTTACATTTCTGGTGATAAAACCAAGGATGCCTCATAAGTGAACATAATCACTGTAGCTCGCAAGCCTGAGGAAACCTGTAAACAAGGGTGCTTGTTATGGGTTAACCCCTACTCTTCATTGATAAGTGTTCTGGGTTCTTTTACGTGCACTACCAATCCTAGTACATGGGACCTACGGCTTAATGACCCATCCGAAGGACAAAGCAACTATGGTAAAGCATCTCGCTCAAGGACACAAGTGCCACGACCAGGACTCAAACCCACACTCTGCTGATCAGAAACACCAGAGCTTGAGTCCGGTGCTCATAACCGCTCGGCCATGCCACAATTGACACATTTTCAGATACTCCAATTTATTATGATGGCTTCTGCAGTCAGGAATTTTAAAAGGCAAGTGCTCCAGAGGGACACAAGTTCCGCAAGGTTTTCTGAAATTTGAATTTGTTTGGCTGGTGCCTGTGATAATATACCATCTGTGTAAGAGATAAATAAATATTCCTGCACCTTAATTCCCTTTGGATTATCTGAATGGATTAGCTCATTGAATTTTCATGAAGTTAAAGTCTGAGTTACATTATAGTCGCATCAATGTGCTAAGAGTTATTGCTGATTGAGAGATAACGGTTAAGAAAAAAATCAGTCCATTCCGTGATTGCCCAATTAAAGATGATGACCATGTTAGAACCAAACATAATAAGCTTGCAGTAGATTATTTGTAGCCAGTGAGAGTAGACAGTGATGTGTTTTCGTTACTCGTTGCGCAGACTCGTTGCGCCAACATCTCACGAGTCCTCCAAAGACTCACCATTCAAGGGTCCTTTACGCTCAAAATCTTCCGGAATTTCCACGGCAAAGTTCCTATCATTTGGGGTGCCCAAGGGAGACGCTTCCCCGTTGGGATCCTCCCCTGGCTTTTCCCCGAACCGATCGATGAATCGGATGATTGGATCAGTGACCCTTCTCAAGCGACCCTTGAGTCCTGACCCTGGGGAGTCCGGACGTCCTGTTGTTAGAATGGAAATACATTTTAAAACTTGTATTTATGGACTGAACTAAACAGAAGCGTAGGATCCTGGTTGCGGACAAATGCGAAGGGAACTCTGCCCTACAACACATATTTTTTTCTTTGTAGAAAATAGCATTTTTATTGTTCTATTTTGATCATTCAAGCTCATTCAACTTTAGAAAAGGTACCCTAAACAGGCAGAACATCCAAATGAGATCCCAACATCAAATATCAAGGCCAATAGCATCCTGCTCGCATAAATCTTGTGTCATAACTCTTGATTAATTCAAAATTTCAATCTCTATGAATTATATATCTAAGGCAAAAATTCACAAGAATTTGTTATTTTGAAAATATTCCTTGAATGAAACATATTTATAGTTTGTAAGTGAATTCCAATTCACCTGAAGTATCATCGGCCTCAGGGGTAGCCCCTTCACCCTCTGGAGGAAATGCACCAAAGTCAACTCCTGTACACCAAAACAAAATAGACAGTTAACATTCTTGGAATCATCTCCTCTATTTAAATAATGATGTGGATTCTACTTTAAGCTAAATGCATTTCAACAAAATTTCCAACAATTCAAATCATCATAGTTCAGTTCAGAACACCGAGTGCTTTTGACGTTTAAATTAACTCTTGTCGAACCGACTCTTCGTGCTTGAAATAATTTCTTTGGGAAAAGGTAAAAGTACAGGCATATTAACTATTATGCAATTTGAAGGCTCTAGTGTCTTGAGACACACTTTGTTACTAAATTCATTAAAAAAAAATCACTCAACAGTTAAAAAAATCTATTGACTTTGGAAGTGGAAAAACCCATAATGGCTGGAATCAAACTATCTTGCCAGGAAGTAACATAACTAATTTTCCACTAATTCCTTTAAAAAATGCAAAGGAATGTTTGGGGCGAGAGTTTGGAATGAATCTTCAGGGTCGCACTTGTTCTGTTTTGAGACTAATAAGTATCCATGTCCAATTGCCTCACCTGCTTGCACAGGCTTTATTTCTTGCTGGCCGATGATCTCTTCAATCTCATCCCAACTATCGGTCGGGGCGCCGTTCTTCCTTGGTTTCCCTTCATCTAAAAGATAGTCATGGATCATTCGCATACCAGTGAAAATGAGGTCAACAATATTTGCAAGGGTAAAACCACAACAACCATAATTAGTGAGAAAATTAACGAGTCAGTCGCTTCTAAAGCTAGTGATGAATGCCGTTAGCAGTTGCCACAGCACTACCTCTGTGAAAAAGAAAGGTGTTATTTCTAGTTTAAAGGCACTGGACACGTTTGGTAATTACTCAATATATATATTAGCATCAAAACTTACTTGGTAACGAGCAACGGAGAGCTGTTGATATTATAACACATTGTGAGAAACGACTCCCTCTGAAGTAATGTAGTTTTTGAGAGAGATGGTAATTTCTCACTAAAATATTTGAATCTGAAAAAGACTTCAGGCCTGAAACCTTTTTCAGGCATCTGAAAGCACACAAATTTGTGCAACAAGGGTGTTTTTTCTTTCATTATTTTCTTGCACCTTCGATGACCAATGGTGCCCAAATTTTCACAGGTTTGTTATTTTATGCATATGTTGAATTCACTAAGTGAGAATACTGGTCTTTGACAATTACCAAACGTGTCCAGTGCCTTTGACCGATCGATCATTCAAATGCCCTTTAGCTGCCCGGTTTGTAACTACAGTTTGAAAAAAGCATTTACAACAATGCAACATCATGTTAGTGCGGGCCAATTTGTCCTTTCCCCCAGTACACAATCACTTGAATGATCAATCGAAAGTGGGGGAAAAAACACTACCCAGCATTTATACAATGAAGCTCTACAGGAAGGAAAACAATACCTGAAAGAAAAAACGATTGTGAAGTCAAAGACAGACTAATGGACAGAAATATCTGGTTAGAAAACCTGTCTCAAACCAATTGTGTGCGTCAAAACACAACTAGGTGCGGTATTAGCGATCATTACACCTTGTATTATAAAACAATATCTAACATAGGATTAAAATTCTACCATAACACCTTGTAAACTACGTATGGCATATAAACTACTGTAGAAATGTTTGACAAAGAATGAAATGACCCTAAAATAAGCAGTCGCTGACAGAACCCAGCAACTTACACAATAGTTGAGAGATATATCGGAAAATTTGATTAATTATTTTATTAGTTTCTGAGGATTAACAAAGTAAAGGGTTTTGAGGCATTGTATGGTTAGGTATCAATGTATATTTGATTTTATTTGCAGTAACACCATGTGATAGTTGCTGGGTTGGTTGTTCTTGCAAGAACAATTCGGGACAGCCGGGTTGGCATAGTAGTATCTTTCCCCACCTTCCACATCTCAGACCCTGGTTCTCAGTCCCTAGATGATTGCGTGGGTTTTCCCTTGAATAATTATCTGAGCTTTGCCTCCCACATCTCAATCTGAAACTTTCCTTGTCTTCTCTCCAAGGGGTTCTTGGCTAGAACAGTGATTAAGTGCGCTTTTCAGAGAATCCTTGGCTTCACAACCAAAATTAGTAAATGAAACAATCTACAAAGCAAAGTAGAAACTATCCAATGGCTTTACCGCAAATCAGATGTACATTGATTAACAAAAGTGATGGATTAACCTTCCTCAAAAAAATAAAATAAAATGAATTGTTTTCCTCCAAGAACCTCAAAACAGAGGATGATAAATAGTCACACAAAAGAATGTTGTGTTTCATACATGTGTCTATTACTAAGCTGGTACAGGTTCGCATGCTACAATCTAATCCCATGATTTTTCAAGGTGGTGAGTGTAAAAGAAACGAAACCCAAATTAGTTCAAGAGTAACTGTTAACCGAGTCATAGTATAACTTAAGACAGTGTGAATGTTTGAATGGTTTACAACACTGCCTTTCCACATGTGATAAAATGAGCCCAACAGTTACCCTTTGCAATGATGAAGTGATTACAAGCAAGCTATCCTAGTGTTCATAGATTAACGATTTATCCTCCTATCACCACTGCTCACCGTCAATTTTTCCAACATCCCCTTCCAAATCGAAGGCAAAATCCCAGTCTTCACTGGGTACTCTATCCTTGTCGCCCTTTTCCCCGAAACGATCGCCCAACCTCCGGAAGGGCTCCGTGACCTTTTGCAACAAGCCCATCGCAAAGCTAGGCGACTTTGGCTCTGTTGACAAGATATTGATTTTCCATTGTAAACAAAAATTAATGTCAATAATTTTGACTGAAATGAAAAGGCATTAACTTTTGATTACACCATGTTTAACATTTAAAGACCCACTTATTTTCAACTTCGTAGTATTCTAATTTGTTTTGTTGTTTTTGTTTGTTAGATCTTACTTTTTCTGAAATGTTCTATCTGATGAGGTTTGATGCTTGTCAAAAGCGCTGTAATCTATATGAAATAGTGCTTTATCAGAAATTATTATTAATATTATTATTATTATATTATTATTATTAAATAGTAAGGGATTCCTTTGTATTTAGAGGTTCTGTTTTCATGACAGCATGTTAAATTTAAAGGTTAATCAATTTATGTGTCCAACGGATAAAAAAATCCACCAAATTTTCTAACAAATACATCTAACATTTAAATCAATATTTCTTTTGTTTATTTAGAGGTTTCATGTGTGTTAAATTTAAAAGTTGATCAAATTATAAGTCCAAAGAATAAAAAAACTCCACCAAAATGTTCACCTGCGTCATCTTTGTTCTGTTCTTCTGCATCCTTGTCTTGAGAGCCAGGCTCATCCATAAAAGCTCCAAAGCTTACTCCTGTCCATGAAATTACAGAGCTAGCTTAATCTCAACTGTAAATACTTAATGAACTGTAACTGTAGGTTTAAACCCTTGTACTTTGTTGTACTATAAGAATCTGAAAATCGTCTGGTTTTAAATGGTGGAGTAACTATGAGATCATGAAAATTGTCTGGTTTTCAATGGTGGAGTAACTGTGGATCAACTGAGTAGTGACATTACACAAAGTTTAATTGCTGGTCCTAAACTTGCAACAACTTTTCATTTTTCTGATACATTTTTTAAAAGAACGATGGCTTTTTGAGCAGTTTTTTAGACATCATTTTTTTATTCTGCTTAATTTTTTTATTTTGAGGGTTTCATATCAAAAAGAATATTCCATTTACTTATGAAGAAGGGCATTTTATACTGGAATATAATCAAATTTGTGGTTTCTGTAAAAAGAAACTTACTTTTGTATGTTTCCTAATAATGTACATAAAATCCACCAACAAAATCTTCTCACTTAAAACAAATAGTAAAAAAAAAAAAGGAAATGGTCAACCACACTCAACTGTAAAATGTTTTCAAATTTTCTGTGGCACTATTAAATTTAGAAAGTGGAAATCAGCTGATAAGTTGCATGTCTGAAATAACATCCGAGATTGCTATGAACAGAAAAAATTCAAAGGATCTTAAGATTGATCCTGAATTGAAACCCTCACCTGCTTCCACAGGTTTAACCTGCTCACTGCTAATAACTTCTTCAATGAAATCACCGTTCTCACTTGGGTGGCCATTCTCACCTGGTTGACCTTCATCAAATATCAATCATTAGCTTTTTTAATTTAACACAGGAAAAATTCTACAAAAATACTGAAGCCAACATTTGTCATTTGTTACATTACACACCGCACAAAGTATTCCCATAAATAATGAAACATTGTTTTTTTCAACAATTGAAAACTTTTTTTACATTACTTATAACCATTGTCTAAAGTGTTCCACACACATTTGTTTGTCTGTTTTCTACCAAGCATCCTGTAAAAAAAAGGGGATCTTATAATACAAAATACTTCTGGAGGCTAGTGGAAAATTAAAAAGCAAACGAATTATGAAACGGCTCTCTATAATTTATAAGTTACATGTACAGCCTGGAAATGTAGAAATGAATTGACTTCTTAATTATTAGTAACTTGATAAGTCCTCCTGCAAAGTATACCCGGTAAACACCAGTTTACAAACATAGTGTTGTTATTTTCAAACTACAAAGTGCAATAAGACTCTACATCAATCAAAACAAACAGTTTGTAAAGGTTTTAATGAAAAATCAAAACAAAAACCCCCGAAACCCAAAAGGTAAACACTCCATATGGACATAGTCCAGCTGTCTCGTCCACATCACCAGGACCTGTTGAGATTTGTGTTAATTTATTTGAATGTTTAACAGGGTGAACAGAGGAGGAACAATTCATGCAAATAATACAAAAAAATAATACAAAAATTTGTTACTGTTGAGTGACAATGCAATATTTAAAGGCGTATTATTAACAGTTAAGGTTAGAACAAAGGGTTGGCATAAAAGTGGAATGGAACAGAGTTTGACAATATTTTTATGTGACGATTTGAAGCTTGAATACAAACAATGGGGGAAGAAAGAGGCACTAAAGCAAACATGATCATAACACATGATTAAATTGGATAACTTTGGGGGGGGGGTCACCACCACATTCAAATAAAAGGCGATTCCATTATCAATAGTTGATCATGGTCTGTTTTATTTCACTGTTAATTAACACACAACTATAAGGGTAACAAATGGGTTCAATTTCATTGAGCTGCTTAAACAGAAAATATTGCTAAAAAAATGTCTCCTAAGCAAAAAAAATAGCAGGAAACCAGTCACAAATGGTACGTATGACATGGTAGTTTGGCTGGTAACCTTATCCTGGTAAGCATAATTGTTACGCCTAAGCAGCTTTATGAAATTGGCCCAGGTCTTCAAATGACATCATTAAGTTAAACAACTTTGTGCGTTATTAGTATTATTATTTTGTTTGTCGTGTGTGTGTGTGTGTGAAATCTTTTTCCCAACTGGATACCTTCTGTTTCATTCTGTATCTGTCAATAGTATAAAACAGGAAACCAGTTCTGCAAAGTTTTGCAATCATAGCAAGACCAAATTGTTGTTTTTTATTTAATGACTGTGAATGTTTAAAAACCCTCTACCACAAACACTTTTTGTAATATTAGAGACATTTTAGTTGATAGTAAGATTCTTCATGGCCATTAAAATAAAAGGTATGTCATTTCGAATTCAACTTGACAAAACGATAAAGTATTATCATATGATTTACCAGATGTACATTTCAGCACATGGCTTCATACATTATGTCAGACATATCAAAATGAGTTGACATGAAATTTAGAAATGAACACACATTCCTGAACACAAATTGCCTTCTTCTGCTGCAAATCTCATATCCATTTCAACTAATATTCAAATACAGGTGTGTAATATTAGGTAACGAGTACAACGTCAAGCTAGAATACAAAGTTTTGCAATCATAGAAAGACCAAGTTGTTGTTTTTTATTTAATGACTGTCAATGTTTAAAAAACCTTCTACCAATATTAGAAACATTTTAGTTGACAACAGTAATTTTTAATAGAGAGTTAAAAAATTCAATTTTTTCCCCTTTGCACACCTTGTAACACAGTTAAGAAAGACATCAATACAAATATATATACACAAGTTGTTACACATTAAAACGTGGATATATACATAGAAACTACTGTGAATTAACACTGGAGTACAAAAGTAGACGGGGACGCAGAAGTGCATTTAGGAATTGTTAAAAAATGTGTCACCTTCAAAGTCAAGTCCAAAGTCGGTATCAAATCCAAATGGAATGTCCTTATAAACATCATAAATGTTTCCTGAAAAAATTGTAATTTGTAAAACATTTTTAGAATAAAAATATATAAAATACCGTGTGTACCTTTGGTGATAGCAATTCAATGAGCAAGGATGACCTACATCAACAGAAGGGTCACCTTGCAAATTGTATTAGAAGATATTAGTCGATCTTCACCACATTTAACTTTCCAATGTTTCAACTAAAATATTGCAACATTTGTAACAATAGTTTATGATGTTTTTTGAAAGTTCTTTTTCTTCAGAATTCAGATAAACAAAAAATGAAATGAGAGTAAACAAGACACTGGCATTTTCCTCACTTTGTATAAATTCTGATGAGCATTCTTCTGCTTAGAATGCATATGTTATCATAGAAATTATTGTTGGTGTGTTTGTCAAGTCAAGAAATCTTGGCTGCTGAGATCTTACTTGATCGAACAGTAGGAAAAACCACCTAAATCGCTAGGCAGTGTAATTGGTTGACTTGATTGACTGTAGATCATCACAAGAGATTAAAAACACGATCTCAAATTGGATTGAATCTAAAATTGTCAATAAAGATCTCTATTCAATAGAAAACTGTTCTAAAGCTTTTAAATTTAGCACAATTTTGTCCCTAACTTGTAGATCTATTTTCTCTGAAAGGTATTTTGATAACCAAGAAACGAGAAACCCAACCTTCGTTGTTCAAGTCATTGGACAAGCCTGCATTCACATCAAAATCTTTGCCTAAAAAAAGGGGGAAAAATAACAACAAAAACGTGAAAACCACATTTAAAAAAAAAAGTTGTTTTCTTCAGAAATTAATACAACATTGGAACAAGAAGAAATCATTCATTTAAATGTAAACAATTTGCACTCACTGTTTCCTTCACTTTCTGAACCTCTTTTTGCTTTTCCACCACGGATAACTTTACTCAGTCGCTTTGACAACTTGAACGGATCTTTTTTATCTGTATGGTTTTTGGGTCATTGAGATAGACGCACAAGAAAAAAAACATTGGAAACAGTTATTAGTTAAAATGTATGGTTTACATGAAGTTATGGATTGAATGTTTAATAATGATGCGTGCTTTACTACCTTGTCAGTGTGCCATGTAAAGATTTCTAAGTAATAAATAATGAACAAGCCTTGATGGCGTGTCGTGGACGAGCGGTTAAGAGCACCAGACTCAAGCTCTGGTGCTTCTGATCAGCAGAGTGTGGGTTCGAGTCCCAATCAAGACACTTGTGTCCTTAAGCAAGACACTTAACCATTATTGCTTCGTCCTTCGGATGGGACGTAAAGCCGTAGGTCCCGTGTGTTGTGTAATGCACGTTAAAGAACCTAGTTACACTTATTGCTAAGAGAAGGGGTTTGATAGAAACAAAACCCATTTATTATCTGAAATCCCTTCCACAAGAAAAGTAACGTTCCTTACTATAAGTTTGTGTTTGGTGCTTCTTTTACAGAAATTGTATTTTCGCTTAAAAGTGGCGACCTTTAAGCACAATGATGTTAACTACCAAACCAGTTTGTCAGGAACTGAATTCACTAATTTAAGTGGAATTATTAATTATCAACTTATTTCCCACCTGTTTTATTTTTGTTCGGTACATCTTCATCTCCTGCCTCCGAGACGTCTAATGAAACGGAGGACTTGCTCTTCTTTTTCTTAAGAGCTTCCTTCAACCTGGAACCAACACTGTCTACACGCTTAAGAGATCTTGGTTCTTCCTGTGAATCTGTGATAAAAAAAGAAGAAATAAATAAATAAAGAAAGAAAGAAGAAGATAAATAAACAAATAGCACTTATTTTTTCTTGTCTATTAAATAATATTTAGGAATAGGTACAACGTCACAAATCCATTATATTTCTTAACTATAATATAAAGTCTCTTCATTTACAAATAAAGTCTCTTCATTTACTGAAGTTAGATTTTATTTTCACAGACCATTTAGTAATTTATCAAAACTTTTCATTCGAATATGGACCACTTCCCGATGGTTTTACCCCCCCCAAAAAAGAAGATTTTTTTTAAAAATTTGTTTTAAAATAAAATTAAAATAATATACATTTCTTGTCAATAGTACTCTGAACAAAAAGGAGAAATTCTACAGAGAAAGAAATATAGAAAAAGAAAGAATACATTATTTGAGCTAAACTTCTTGTGTACAACAAGGGTACAACAAAAGATCCTGGGGCTGATTTTACAAAGAGCTAAGATCTTAACTGTGTATCAATCTTAATTGCTAAGCAAAGTGTGATGTCACAATACAAACCACTATGGTGATACTGACAACTTATCTTAAGATGAATCTTAGTGTTTAGTGAAATATTGAACTGATATCTCACCTGAGCCCACAGGGGAGCCTATGTTCATTCTATTCCCCTGATTAATGTTTGGGTCGTCAACTGAAACATCATTATCTACAAAACAAGGTTTCCAATGTTTTGTTTATTATTGTTCAGCAATTAAATCAACTATGTTGTACCGTTTTTTAATTTTTATTTTCTTCAATCGAGTAATTGTTGAAATCAAGACCTTGATGCAAATTATGATATTTTTTTCCACCTCAGAAAAGTGAACTTAATTACTATACCAGCCAACAGCCCCATGGAGAGAAGACAAGGAAGGAAGTTTCAGTTTTAGATGTGGGAGGAAAACCCCAGAGAATTAGTCCAAGGAAAACCCATGCTGTCAGGTAGGGACTGAAAACCCAATCCATTTAGTGCCCCCAGAGGGATTCGAACCAAGTTCCTACAGATGGAAGGTGAGGAAAGAAACCAGTGAGTGCATCACTCGACAAACTCAGGGATGAGATCTGACATTTGAAAAGTCCTTAAAAATTGCTTGGGGGCCAGGGGACCCCCTTATTCTTGACCCTGAACCTCCCAGATGTTACAATTGAGAAGGTTACACTCAGGAAAAATGTCAGGAAAATTAATATTTAACAGAAATACATGGCTTAGTTTTAAAATGGTAAATTCTATGTTAACATGGGAAAATTGGAAAATGTCAATTCGGTCATACCTTTTCTTTGACCTTCTGCTTTTAGCGGAAGTAGGTCAAATTTTGCGGCCGTTTGCTGCCGCTATGGGCATTTTGGTACAAGCCGTTTGCAGCTTCTATGGTCTCTGAAGGGTTAAAATGTTACTTTTGAAAAAGCTAGAACTTACCCGAAGACTTAATGCGTGCAACCAGCTTGATCTTGCCACCAGGTGTTTCTAGGCTAGACCTTGATGTCCTTTTCTTAATGGCGTCTTTCATTGATCTACCAACACTTTTCCGTTTTGGGAATATTTTTGGTTCTGATTGAAAAAAGGGGGAAAAATAAAATTAACAAATCACTCAATTAAAAGTGGTAAAGAAAATACTAACCACTGAAACGGTGTTATCCTTTGTGAACAAATGTTGAATGATTATGCTTAAAATAAAAGCTTTGGCATAAAACTAGCTGACTGATAGTAAAACATACAACACAAAGCCCTCAAGACAGGCAGACACAAAATGAATAAGGTGCGTTACCACTTAGTGGTAAAATTTGGATCTCCGTGTACTTGGATGACAACTAGGGCAATCACACAATCACTCATTCACTTCCAAAGTGTTCTCATTCACTTCTAAAATGTTCTCAGTTTGCTCCGCCTCAATCATAGTAAAATGTTCTCATTTGCGGAATACTTTATTTTGTATGCATACCTAACTCTTTTTCATACATAATAAAGAAAGTGCGACACCATGTTAATAATCTCTAATTAGGGTTAACGCTGTTAACATGCCTTCCCTTGACCTTGTGACATCCTATGTGACATCCTATGCAATGGGTCTATCACACGGTGTCACCGTATATCTTAATTTCTAGATTGTTTTCACCATGATGAAAACTTTCAGATCCCACATATTATTATTAACAATTAACCAAGATGAATTCTGCCTGATCTCTTACCTGGTTGAACCGAAGGCTCTGATTCGTCGCTGCTATCAGCGCCTTCAACGATGGTTATCTCTATAACATCATTTAGATACTCCTCTTCCGCTTCCTCTTCCTCCTCGTAAAAGACATATTGCTGATCGTCATCAGATTCACTCCGACTATTGCTTTTATCGTCTGCAACTACAGAGTCTTTTTTTGGAAGATGGATGGTTTTCACGGATGAATAATTCGCTTTGTATGTGGTCCCACTTTTCTTTATAAGGTTACAAATAATTCTGCTGAAATATCCAACTATGGATACTGCTAGCAGTTGGTGCTTACATGAAAAAGACAATTACGTCTGACAATTTCACTTGAACTAATTATGAAGAGCATCAAAGCAGCACTGAAACCAATTCACTTTTTGAGCCAACAAGAACCTAAATTGCGCAAAAAAATATTTTTATCAAAAATGTTTCCAATTAATACAATATAGATACTATTTCATGACTGAGCCAGGTGTTAAAAATCTTTTAACAGCTACAAAATAAAACTTTGGTTGGCCCTAATAATATTGCTGTTTTGTCACATTATAACTGTTTGTACTGGCGTAAAAAAAAAAGTTTTGATAAAGAGTTGATCCTGGTACTTCATGTTGATCTCTGTTCTGATAGACAGTCACCTTGAGATCTCGTTGGAAACTTAGAAATGGCTTTGTAATCCGTACCTACTTCCAGTTGCCATGGTAATGCCTGGACATCAAGCACCATGATGGTCTGTCCTGCTGAGGATGAGGTAACCTGGATCCCGTTCACATTTTGATCATCTGCTAGATATATGAGCAAGTTTAATCGCATGCAATAAATTAACCAAAAACCAAAAACCAAAAGTTGGTAGAAACATGTACCTATTGGAAATTATAACATGTTCTTTGCAGCAATAAATGTCCCTGAAAATAAAGCAAATATTAATAGTGGAAGTTGGCAGTTGGCAACGTCTTCATTGTGTGGTCCGATTTCCATAAGCCAGGATTACAAACTCTTCGTTCAAACCTAAATTCAGCTTAATCACTAATGGAAAACTACACTGACATAAAAAAAAAAAAATACAGAAAACTCACGAAACAATCACACACTTGAGAAACATTATCAACAATTGAATAAATTGTGACATACACAAACACAAAAATGAAAAAGAAAGAAAAAAAAGATGGGCAAATAAAGATACAAAAACAAATGGAATAAATAAACAAAACCAAAGAATGAACAAAAACCAAAGAATGAGCATCTTTCAAGTGTTACCATACTGTAAAAAAACTGGAAGAACGGCTTCAAGCTGACCTCCACTGGTGTAATATTTACCGCTGACACACCACGAGTTACGCAGATTGTCCGAGAGAAAGACTTGCTTCCAAAGTAGTAAATGCTGATGGTCATCGGAAACTTACAACTCGAGGGTGGTAGTCCCCTCCAACGGAGCTGCCCTGTTGGAAACTTTAAATCAAAATGTACTTCCCCAAAGTGTGTGTCCGAACATATACTAAAAGGGACTTACCATTGATGTTTCCATCGCCAGCACCTATCACTGGAAGTTGGAGCTCAAGGGGTCGGCATTCTTGTGGCATGACTGTTTCGGCGTCTATTAGGTCTTCAGGTGGGCCTTCTGCACCCTGTGTACAGAAAACAACATTGATAACTTGATGGTGTGTACAACTAACTGATAATGGATGTACCGATGTGTATTTACCCATTCATCTAACATACTAACCTCCTGATTGCAAGTTGCAGCCGATTAAACAATATCAGAACCTAATAGCTAAACTGCTTTCGCTGCACAGAATGGACTGTCTAGGGATTCGAACCACTGACCACCAGACATATGTTAGAGCAGTGCTCATCACTTTAGAAGTGCAAAAGATGCCCGATGATGAACTTGAACCAAAGACCATTGAGAATGTGTTTGTACTAAGTTGTGTAAAATGAGCAGTCCAGTCAAGTACTGATGAAGCTGTAATAGAATACGTACATCTACACCACACTGCTGTCAGTCTTGTCATGTACCCAATATGCAATGGCTAACAAGATAACCAATTTATCATCATGTGAAAAAGGGGACTGACTTTTTGTTCTTCCAGTCTCAGTTTAGTAACATTGATAAGGGAAGCTTATACTATGGGGAATGTCTCTGGCGCTCCACAGATAAAAAGCAAAAAGACAACCATTATAAATCTACAGGAAAAAAAGCGTCCTCAAAATTTTGAGAGCATTCACGTCAAGTGGGGGGGGGGGGGATTTTTTGTAATATTTTAGAGACCGCATTTGCAAGTGTTATGGCTTTTCACATGTCCCATTATGATAGTTGAATGTAACACAGTCAAGATGCCTATAGTATGCATTTATGTAGAGCTTGAATCTGTGAAGCAAAGGAGGAACTGCAGAGCATGGAAGACAAATACAAAAATAAAGGGTGCTGAAGACTACCAGCCAACTGATTACATTTCTGACATAGTTGCTCCGACTTCTCAAATCCTTGACATAAATCTTCTTAGAATTCTGCGGTAATGTTTTCATAATCGGCAGACTGGAATTTATTTTGAAGTACATGAGACTCATGATCTATTTCAATACTATAACTAACGAAGTATCATAAATAAATTATTGTCGGTCTATGACCCTTCAAGAAACAATTAATTCATAATGATCCGAGATTTGTGACTGGTTCCCGGCAATTTCTTTTATAGCGTGTAAAATTTGTACGTTCTGCTTAGCAGCCAATTGAAATCTGGCTCAAAATCTCTGGGTACCAGTGAGCCTTTTGGATCACCTTACTAACAAGAAAACCTCATAGTTTGTTGTCATGAATCAGGTCACCAATTAGGCTTGTTAGAATCTAACGACCAACTTATTACTTGCAAGATTGTGTTGCGATCAATGTAAGGCCAAACATTCTTGGCCGACTTAGTTTTGGATTGAACTACCTGGTTATTACGATGCGTGTACAAATCAACATTTATCTGTCTGGTAACCTAAGACAAATCTGCATTTAGGTTGAATGAGAACTTAGCCGTGTCTATTGCAAACTAATTTCACCCGCTAGGTATGGAATTTTTCAGGAAATTATTACGTTTTTTAATCGGTATCAAGTAATAAACCACAGCTTTTTTAAACGGAACAAACTTATGCCCATTCCTTCTTTGCATCATCTTCATTTGACATTCATTTATAAACTTAATCATCTTTAAAGGAGATATAGCAATTTTATAAAAAATCAATCAACAAAAAATCAGCTTTTACACCTTCAAGGAAGTGTCCTTTGCAGAAAAAAGGGAAAATGGCCCTGTGCCTTCAAGAAAGAAATTCCAAGACTTGATTTCACATAGAGCTAAGATTGATCTTAACTGCGAACCAATCTTAATTGCCAAGCAAAGTGTGATGTCGCAATACAAATCACTATGGCGATACTGCCAACTCATCTTAAGATGAATCTTAGTGCTTTGTGAAATCGTAACCTGCAGGCCTACGATGCATATGAACAAGACAAGTTCTCAAAGAACAAAATCTACACAGCAAAGTAGATATACTCATGGTGTTACCGCAAACCGAATATACACGAACATACTTGTAAAAACATTACAAACCAACATGCCATCATGTGACGACTATTTTGTGTGACAGTCCCTGGGCATATGAACATAAACAAGATGTACTGCGCAAAACAAACCAAAAACATGTAAAGCATTACGATAACATGTTGGTGTGAAGGCATATTTGCAGATGTGTAATTATGGCTTATCATAAGACAACATATCCTCTCTTTTCACTGTGATTTCTAGTTATTCTTTAGTAACAGAGATTGGACTTATTGAGCGAGTGATCTTTTGAAACTTCAAGTGATTGTATTTAATCTTGATTACTGGAAAGCTGTTTTTCCACAAACCTCAGATGCTAAACAATCATCTCCATTTTGAAAAAAAGAAGAAGTTAGTTTTGAGGGAGTAGGACATTTACAGTTTTGTAGAAATGTTCCCATCGTGTACCACCCCTTCCAAAATTTTTTTAAAAATTATGCACCACAGCACCTGGTACAAATATCCTCTTCAAACTAAAGGGGGTCTTCATTTCCTCATGTATATCTCTGACTAACTACACCCTCTTAAGAATTGACTACTTCTTAGTCCCTATGACAGTGTTCCAGGGTCGTGTGTTTGTCTCCCCATTCACAGTATCCTACTCTCTATTTTGGTCTGTGATTACAATATTGTCTCCCATGGTTAAGATGAGCGGAAGAAATTCAAGAGCGGCAACACATTCCAAACATTAACTTCTCAGCGGTGCATCCCGAGGTGTTATCCTGCTCACTGCGGGATCGTTTTTCACCCGCATTCTCAAATATTATCGCTTCACTTTTTTGTTGAATGTACATCGTGTCTCTTTAGACATTTCATGGCCACTGTAGCTATTATGTAATGTGCATGCTGAACTTGAAACTAGCAGTGCTTTGAGGGACTCTATAAAGTAAAGGGTATATTTTTAAAGTTAGCATTTTTGGAAAAGAGATTATAGCATCAGTTGGGAACAGGGACTTCACAAATCAGAAAGAATAATTTTACTTAAATAAAGCTCAGGAAACGATGACTTGAAATCCTAAATATTGGATGAGTGAAAAGACAAACTTCTGAAAGGTAAGATGATTGAAGTAGTATGTGCATGTAAATTTGAGAATACAATAAGATCACCACCCAAGGGCAGCCATGTTGTTTTCTTCAAGATAAACCGATTTAACCAAACCCACCACAGGAAGTGAAAATTGTCTGTTCGTCTGTGTCCCTTTAAAGTTATTCAGCAAAAAAACTTCAGTCAACCCAACAAACAAGCCTTGGACATTACAATGTTCTTTAAAATGTATGAGGACATACTTGCTGGATTTTTTCCCGGAGTTTGCAAGTTTACAGCTTCATTATTATTTTGTACATTGAAGGAACCAGTGACGGAGACAGTAAAGTACAGTCACACTTCTTAATGACTAAAAGCCCACAAGTTTACCAGGCACATACAAATGATGCAAGATTGTATGGATAGCTCATTATGGAAGAGTATATATATAGTCCAAAAGCAACTTTGGAAACAGTTGGCAAATGCAGTCGCGGAGAGGAGATTAACTAGTTAAAAGCTCAATTTGATATTTCTACAGTCAATTGAACTAGCATCCCTTCATGTTATTTAGGGGATAGTTCATGATTTGTACTTGGAGGTGTGACTTCATTGCAATCCTGAGGTTCTCACGTAACCAATTTGAAGAAATCAGCGTACTTTTCGTAAAGTACAGTGAACACTCTTGTATGTGTGAAAACATTTAGCAAACACTGTAATACTTTATTTACAACACAGCAACTTTTGGTGCTTGATTTAGAAATAAAGTCGGCATTTCAATAGAAAAAACATTTTTTGTTTAGGATGAAAGGTCCTTCTATGAACTTAACAGTGAGATTTGGAGAGAAAACTATCGTGCAATGAACACCTCCCCAACTCTCAAGTCACGCTGTCTTTCATTTCTTCAAAAAGTAGATTTGTTCCAGATATCTCCCCAGTCACTGCACTTCATGAAATCTATATCCAGCAGGATTCTTGTATACGACGACGTGACCTACTTAGATAGTCTAGTGGACATTAGGAACGACATAGGTGGAGAAAATACCTGAGATGTCTGGGGCAAACATTTTGTTGGATGTGTCTAACCATGCTAACCGGGGACCCAATTCGCTAAGCAAAATTATCTGTTGGGCACCAGTTGCTACGGTTACCATTGGAATTACCATTTGGTGTCTTTAAAGAAAAAGCGAACTTTGAATTTTTAGTTCGTTAAGTATCCCATTAAGAGTCACTGAACAGAGAAAATGTCACGATGCAGTTAATTGAAGGGAGTTAGCTGAAAAGTTTGAAAGGTTGGTTGATTAGTTCCCTTCTGGATTTGAACTGAAGAACGTAATGCAGGTGAAGCAGTGTTGACACCATAACCAATTAAAGTTGATGCAAATGACTTGATCTTAACAGGTGCCAAACTGCTTGGAAATTTTGTCAACTAACAGGTTTGTATGCTGAGATACCAAACAAGGCCCAGTTTCATGGAGCTGCTTAATCACAAAAAGTAGCTAAGCAGAACAAAATTATGCTTACCAGAATATGGTTACCAGCCAAAATGCAGTGTCACATGCACAATATTCGACTGGTATCCTGCTAATTTTTGCTTAGCACAAAAAATTTGTTAAGCAAACATTTTCTGCTTAAGCAGCTCTATGAAATTGGGTGCTGGATGGCAAGTATCTTCTCAATACAAATTAACTTTAAGAAAATAAAGAAACAATGGGCAGGTAAATTCTCAATTGGGTCGGATATGTACTTGTGGGGAAGGACAATTTTAACCGACTACCGATCAACGCTGTAACTCAGAAGTAAGAAGTACTAATATAAGGAAACTTCCTAGATTTTCCTACCATTAAGCTTTTTGGACAACAGCTACATAGACCTTTTCGCAAATAAACAGTGTGCACGCGTTTCCCATAGCCACAGTGCATGCTGGTCTAGCTAGTGATACAAATTGATCGCTAGCTAGACCAGCATGCACAGCGGCTCTGTGGGAAACGCGTGCACACTGTGTATTTGCGAAAATGTCTATGTATGTGCGTGACTCCGAAAAACAGCTCAAAAACATCAACTCTTGAGGGCGCCAGTTTGAACTCTGGCTCACGTCCTACTTAAAAACAATTTGCTACAACAGACCACTCTTGGTCATGTGCACTGAGCGAAATCAACAAAAAACAGTACCAGTTCAACCAGCAAAGTTTGCTCCATAAAAAAAAGGGGAAAAAAAAGCAAAAAAAAAAAGCAGTTCTGCAAACAGGTATCATAAAAAGATAAATTACATCAACCGAGACAACAGAGTGATAGCAAGCCATCATACTCACGATGATACCTTTCAAGCCAGTAACTTGGATTCATCCCAAGATGTCAATCATTCCATCCTACTGGACAGTGTAACTGCCATGACCTTGATGACCCAAAGGCACATGGACTTCCAACCACAGTAAACCCCAGATAAACATCAATTTCCAAGAAACATACCTAGTACAAAGTGGATCCACAGAAAAATATCTCCCACTCTTGAAGAATAAAACGAGAGACGAATAATTGAGCAGGACTTTTGTCTCAATCCGGAGGTTTTCAATCCAAACGTACTCGGTATTCCAAGGAGTGGTTAAGACCGACAGTGACTGCAAACCACACACACACACACACACACACACGTACACCACGTGCCGTACTTCAGACAAGTGTAGTCTAAACATCCGTCAAAATGACGTGAAGGAATATAGACTCCTACCACAGAAACCACAGTTGTTTAAATGTCACTGCTGTCTGTAATATTTGTGCCCAACCAAATAAGTCCAGCCGGGGTATTTCAAGAAACAGGCAATGGGGAGGCAACAGTTGAGACACGAGTAATCTTAAACCACCTCGGAATGCCACACATGCCTCGTGAAAAAGTGGAGAGTGGGAAAAGAAAAAAACCCCGTCTGCGTTAATGTGAACACACACACAAGCCATTGCTGGTGGGACAATCATGTCCCCACGCATCCTCTGCTATTTCTGTCCATCTCTAATGATGCTGGTTACCTAGCAACCCATGGTCAGCCATTTTGCAACAAACTGTGAGTGACAGGCAGGACTGTAAGTGTTGGTTCTCCCAGGGGGGGCAGGCTACATGTTCCAACTTCTCCAATGTTTCCATTAGACTGACTTACCTATCCAGTCCTACACGTGTGGGTGCAACCCTCCTGGAATTACATTTCATAACAAGATCAACTTGGAATCGAAATACTACGTACCCAACCAACCGGTACTCAAACCATTACTGTATGTAAACAGTGGGCGATCTTTGATAATGTTATGACGTGTGTTTATGAGCATTCCACGCTTTTGAAGCTTTCCCAAGATCTTCACCAGATCTGCTACCGACTATCTAGGTCACACTGTTGCAGACATAACTATTTGAACTCATAAAATGGGTTTATTTGCGCATCGTGAGATTAATGGGAGTGATAAGAGATAAAAGTTTGCAATGCAAACATATCCTTGTAACCAAGAAAAAGAAAAGAACACTTGAACACATACTGTACAAAAAAAAGGACTTTGGAACACTCTTGTCGAAAACACTATAAATTAGAAAAAGTTGGAAAATTAGAAAAAGTTGGAAAATTAGACAAATTTGGCAGGACAGCCTTTTTGTTTGGGGTGTATTTGCTACTAACATTTGACTTAATTAATAAAACTAATCATTTTAAACAATAGCCGAGTCCATATTGTCACTAGCTTCCAAAAACAAAATGGAGTGCTGTCAAAAGAAGTTTCTAAATTAGAGGGGTTTTTTTCTACAAAAAACTGACTGTTTAAACTTTTCAAAAGGTTGCCTAATTAAGGGTTGAATAAGAAAGACAGCAGTTCGAAAAGAAACCATTTCTCAATATGTAAAGCACCAGTGCCAACTTTATACCAAGAAAGCTCTTACGATCAAATCAACATTCACATTATCACTAAAACGATTCCATGTCTTTAAGGACACTGGTACTCCGTCATCACTGGATGTGTAACAGGTGAGCGGATGGATTACAGAAATAGATGAACCCCCCTGGTTACCAAGCGGCAGGACATATCCCAGAGTGTCGCTGATGGAGAGGCAGTGTGCATTGCCATGACGTGGCAACTGCCACAAGAATTGCTCAGGACCCCCCTTCCAAAGAAACAGACTTGTGATCCCTCTCTGGTAATGGGAATCCCATTTCATCATGTGTTACTTGTTCAAACAATGTGGATGATGTTAACGTCTGGGAGATACTCAAAGCTTAGACTCTTGGGTAAGATTGGAAAACCAGATAACCTCTGCAACATGTATGTCTGCAAATTTCTCTGTACTTTACACAAATTAAGGAATAGGTGCAAAAACAAATTACTATTGATCTTAACTCTGTTTATTATCTCTTGAAGTTGCCAGATCATTGTAATAGTGTGTCTTGTTAATAGTTCTTTCAGAATATAGGCTTGTGTGTGTCAATCAAGGGGAACAATTATCAAATTTCCCCACTTCACAATAAAAAAGACTTCATTCTAGAGATTATCTTGTAGCACAAGATCTACCAGCAATGACTCCTTGACCTTTCCTTTAATTTGACCGAGTTTGAGATGAGACGGTTGAGCAATTAGTAAGAATCCAACGAGGTATAACAACCAATTGGCATTTTACTACATTTCTTGTCACACCCAATTATATAATTAATCCAATAAAAGGATTAGAAATAAAAATATACATCGACTTCAACAGTCAATCATATCTCCATGATAACAAGAAAAAGAAAAATCATCAAATCGATCAGCACCAACCCTTAATTTGTTCAACTTCTAACCATCAGATAGAGAATTGCCATATTTTGTGTACAATTACACAACAACCATTTTCAGTTTGACGAGTATCAAGCTTCTAAACGGCATACTTGTAGCAATAAGCTCTGCACACAAAATGACAAACCACACGCAGGCACCCAAGTGTTTGTACACCAGATAGATATCAACCGCTTGGTACAGTAGACAGCAAACAATTTCGATGAACTACCTCAGGTTTGCATTGAACCGCAGCTTCCCACTGCCTTCCCCATTGCCCAGGTCGACCAGACAACTGCATCTCCTTAAATGGGCCTGTGTGCTGTGTGTGAGGGTTGCATAACTGAAATGCCAGGCCAAGAAAAGAGTTCAGCTCATGTACTGGGGGAGTATTAAAACTGATCATCTACTAGTTCTCTCTGAGCCCCTGAACTGTAAACGACGGTATTGTGAATTGAATTGGCAGATGATTGTATACTGCATATTATGATGTTCAAATTATTACAATTTTTTATGAAACAGATTGCCATTTCTGTGCAGCGGACTAATCAGCCTCACACTATGTACACAAAAAAGAGGGGAAAAAACCCTTTAAACTAATTGAAATACATGCTATTTAAAGGTATTGTACACTTTTGGTAACAGCTCAAAATCAGTGTCCACATTTTGTGTGATTCAACATATGCATGAACAAACAAACCTGTGAAAGTTTGAGCTCAATTGGTCATCGAGATCACAAGAAATTAGTGAAAAGAGACCTTATGTGTTTTCTGTTTTTTCAAAATATCGCACGTGATAAAAACTATTGTTTTACTCATTTCTCAGAAACGATAGCATTTTAGGCAGAAATATTTTAAGGAACCCTTTCAACCATTACTTACTTTAAATCATGTAAGTCGTGTTTGTGTTTGCATTTGTGTTTTTTCGATCTTACCAATAGTGTACAGGGCCTTTAAACAGTAAATGAGAACAGTTAACTTTTCTGCATAAATTTGGTTGTGTCTACCCTGGAAGATGTTGTCCTTTATTTTGTACATGTCAACTATGACATCACAAAAACTTCTCTAAACTGGGTAAAATAAAGAAAGACCGAGAGATACAAATACAAAGGGAATTAGAGAAAGCATGTGCACAATGCTTAAAGGCTGTTCTAAAAAAAAACCACCCAAAATAAAATAAAAACTTTCTTGGCATATTAAATCAACTTTCCAATAAGGGATTCCTAGACTGGGAAATAAACACTAGAGATCCATTCAAATTGTCTTGCTCTTCCCATTGAACTTCTATAAGTTTCTGCCAGTTTAAAAAAAAACATTTGCAAGGTTTCTCTCAGCAGCAAGTGCAACATGAATGACATGAGCAAATTGAAAGAAATCAGTTCGGATTAAAATCAAATGTCGCGCACTCGCGACTATAAATCTCCTAATTATCGTGCCCAAGAGCAATGCAAAACAGACAGCTGTGTACTGTCTACGTTATCATTAAATCCTGCAGTATTTTAAGAAGGATCTGACGTTGCACCCCCTCACCCGAAGTCATATGATGTATCAATACTCTCTCAAGAATTATAAACAGTAAGGCAGTGAGTGGGCGTGTCCTAAACACTGTATACACCGCATGTCTAGTTTATGTTATGTAGTGTCCCGAAGTACTCAAATGCACAATATTGGTATACATCACGTACACATACATGAATGTCAAAATTGCTGTGGTTTTCAGGAAATGGATTAGGGTAAATAGACAAGATCCCTATCTGGGGAATTTTGGTGGAACTCAACCAACAAAGCAATGCATTGCACAAAGCAACAGCTATAGTATTTTCAGATGTTCTAACTGGGGCAACGTCAAGCTCACCTCAAAATGCTTCTAGAACTTTATGTTATAAACATCTTGAAGAAGAGGGTTTTCGCAAACTGAATCTTTCCATGTGCTTTCCATTTGGTATGAATCATCATTTATTTTTAAAAGATAAACAGCGCCTTGAGCATCACTGAGTGACGGGTATGTGCGCTATATAAGAAGCTACTATTATTATTTTTATTAAAGTAATTTGATAATTTTTTTCTGAAAAAGGCCCCTCCTGGTTTCACCTTAATTAGAAGAAAACATCAACAGATTTTGTTCCATCAGATATCTAAAGTATCCCATCTCAAAGCTTTACAGTTCTTTAACCACAGCAAAAATCTCAAAATTGGTTTAATATGGGTAACTAATTTTGATTCTTGAACAAGGTTCTGCAAGTTGTACACAGTCCTAAGACTCTGTAAGCTGTAAGATGTTTGCTCTTTTTGAATAATTATCAAAATATTGTAAACAAAACTTGTCCATCTTGTTTCCTCATCAAAAAATGACCGTCATTCCCGTGGTCATTTATCCCCCTCAACAGAAGGAGTTAACGCTCCCATTCACTGATTTCAATGACCCATAGTGACACTCAAAAAAATCCATGGCATCTTCTCCATAACAAATGACTTACGGCAAGCCAATATCAATTACCTCAACAAATAACCACAGTGGAAATACAATCTAGTAAAAGGTTTGGGGTAGACACCTTACATGTATATACAATTTTATAACAATTTTCATGACATCGCACCAGACTACTTCTGTCAAAAATTCAAGAAGGTTTCAGATATGCATAATCATTCTACTAGGCGTAGTTCCACCAATGTTATTGCTCCAAGAATAAAAGGGACAGAGTGCAATACATTTTTTTGTACTGGAATTCATCAATTGAATCTACTTCCTAAAATAGCATCAAATGTTCAAATAACCAATATCAATTTAAAAGAGCAGTGAAACAACATCTCTCCTCTCAATCAAATTTGTAACAGTTTTTAACATTTTTGATTACCATTGTTCGCTTTTTCATGTGCAATTTTTCTTGTTGTGTTTTAATTGTTTGTCTTCGTGTTTTTTAGGACCCCGGTGGAAATAAGCCGTGTTTAAACAGCTTTTTGGGCTATCCTTGGCTTTTTAGTCAGTTTACTTGCTATGTATTTTTGATGTATGCTTGATTTTAATGCCGAAAAAAAAAATAATAATAAAAAAAATAAAATAAAAATCTCTCTTGTAAGTTGTGGTGGTTTCTAATGAAGACGATCAGAGCATACTGATCGAAACTTTGAGTTGATTCACTTCGAACTCATATTCGTGGTTTTACCACAAACCTTACTAGATTATAAACAACCACAATGTTTTCAAAAGAATGGTCCGCCATTAGACCCTGGGAGTACAATCGCTCAAACTGTCTGTGTGTTTTTTTCTAAATTAATGTTAGGAGGTTTACAACAGGAGGTGTTAAAGTTATTATACAGGATTGGTAGAACTGACAAAATAGTTGCAGACAGTGTTCATGTTTTGTGTCATCAACCATGTACATAAATTAACAAGCCTTTACAAAAATGTGGGCCTAATCCGTTGTGTGAGTCAGGAGGAAATAATGAAAAAGCATTCACGATTTTCAGCATGTAAACACATTGTCCTTAATTTAGGTTGGAACAACTGCTTTTTTTAAAAAGGTTTTCAGATACAGTTTTCTCGAATACGACTTCAGTTCAGAGGGAAATACTTCACAGAAAAATGGTTCTAGTATGAACTTAGTAATCAGTATTCAGTAAGCTTTCAGACTAAATTTGAAACAATTTGTTGTACTCCTGCATAATACCTTTAAAGTAAGAATTTCAGTGGGGCATTAGGTGAATATTTGACATAGGTTTGATTTAGTTCATTCATGTCTCTATTCCCATCTTGTGGATTGTAGTCCAAGTTCAAATCTCTTTACAGTATGCGAGGTTTACGTGCTCAACATGAGGTCTAGATATGACATCCAATTAGTTCTTGCTCGGGTTTGAAGATGCCTAACCCAGGCCATCTGTCCCATTGGCCTCAGGAAGTTGTTATCATTGACGATTAACGAGCCGCAAGACATCTAACAAGGATTTCAAATTCCTGGTTTCATTGGGTCAGATTGGGCGCAATGAAATGCAAAGGAGGAGGAGGGGGGGGCCTTGATCCCGGCTCCGAGGGAAAAGATATTAGGAGCTCATTCAAACCAGGTGAGAGTGGCTAGTGTGGGGGGGGGGCTGTATTTGTTGGTCAGTAACCTCTATCACCATTCTGTAGTTTGACATGCTTCAATTCAAAGTGTCTCTTGTACACTGAGGCCAATTGACAGCGCAAGTCTCATGCGTATTCTGGGTTCCCACGTACATTGCTTTAAAATGTGCACGTTTATAATAAATAGAACCTTACATCTAAAGTATCAACCAAAAAGCAAGGAGAATAACAGAATACTGAAAGATTAAACAAATTTGAAAACACAAGCACTATACAACAGAAGCACTGCCTTAAACAAAATATTGAATTAATGTATACGGAGTAGCAAATACAGAATAAACAACAACAGCTAAAACTTGTATAAAAGGAACCAAGCCACAGCCTAGGCCAAACCATCAACACAGATTAGCATATTCATCTAAAACAGTGAGTGTTTAAAGCCTTTTTGATACAACTGAGTGATGACATAGCACGAGTGTTCTGAGGTAAACTGTTCCAGAATGTGACTGATGATGTAGAAAATGATCTGTCCCCGTTAAAGCTTGGCAAAATAAGGCAATTGGGAAGAGTACACCAAACCTTGAGTACTTTGCACTAGTCTGTTGTTGGCTGGCCAGATTTGTGTATTTGTATAGTTACACCTTGTAAATGCAACATCCAAGTTTTAGGCAAGTGTGTTTGTTCAAGAAATTTCCAGAGATACAGACTTAACACAGGGGATGATTAGACCTTTTTGAAAAAACAAGACAAGCAAGGAATTTTGTATTTGTTGTTTTTTAAATTTATTTTACCAGAAATCGCCTAACATCACAAGGCCGGATGGCCACTTCAAGGTGAGGGCTACACTTAACTGATTTGGGCTGTCGACCCAAATCAACTGTCACCAGGGATACATTGCCACCTACTCCTAGGGCTGAAACAGGGTTACCCCCCATCAAAGTCCGTAAGGATATAGGCATGGGTATCCTCGACTAGGAGCCTGGCTGGCAGAGCAGAATGCACTACCTTCCCAACTTGATAGCACATCACAACAAAGGATAGAGAGGAAGATCTCTAATGGCTGCACGTCCTGTCCTGACAATGTGAGCAAATCATGCAACAGCATCTATCTGCAGACATCACAATAAAACCTGCCATCCAAAAATCCAACCAATGATCGATTGAATACACCCGAGCGAATCTGGTTCCAATACAGGCTGGCAAACTAATTCCATCAGACTTTGGCAGTTCAGTTACTCTATGGAATCGGAATGTGTTGAATTAAAAAAAGAATCTTTACAAAGATCATGGGGGGGTTTAGGGTTGACCACAGACAATATTCTACATAGGCATTCATACTTGTATATCATCACGTACACACTACTAAAACCATTTCTAAAAAACTTCTGAAAATGCATATCTGATAGAGGTTAGAATGAATTCCGCCTCCCTCCAATCTTAATTCTCAATCCTAGAGTCATGCATAGTATACATGTAAGTACAGACCTTCCTTTTATACGTTGTTTGCTCTACAAATATAAAAATTAAGCCTGTCAGGAAATTAGGCTGGCACCTTCAAGTTCATGATTATCTTTGATATGATAAATGCAGTTAGATACAGACACGAATTATTGATGCTCGGTACATGGGTCTTTTGCTGTGCATTTCCGTAGAGATTAATTTTATAATTTTGAGAAAAGTTATCTGGAATGTTTCGATGGGTGCATAGCATACATTCATTACAGAAACAAGTTAAAATTCCAACTTGTGAATTGCTTCAGCCGAGACACCAGCTGGGCCCAATTGCATAGAGCTGCTTAAGCACAAAAAATTTGCTAAGCACAACATACTTATGCTTACCAGAATAAGGTTACCAGCCAAAACACCATGTCACATGTAAAATGTATGACTGGTATCCTGCTCCTTTATGCTCAGCAAAAAAATGTTCAGCAATATTTTTCTGCTTAAGCAGCTCTATGAAATTGGACCCTAGGTCCAATTTCAGAGCTGCTTTAGCACAAAACGTAGCTAAGCACAACATAATTATGCTTACCAGAACAGGGTTACCACCCAAAATACCATGTCACATGTACAATTTGTGACTGGTATTCTGCTCATTTTTGCTAAGCAGGAAATTTTTAAGCAATATTTTCTGCTTAGACAGCTCTATGAAATTGGGTCCTAGGAGAAGTGGATGGTCAGGGAAACTCAAGGGCACTCAATATTGTCAGCAGTAATTCTGGCACAAATAGCATCCAAATTTCGTCAGGGTTCCCAACTTCAGTGGTATCTCGCATCTATCTAATTTATTAATTCTGGTTGTGAAGCCAAGGACTCTCAGAAAAGCAAACTTAATCACTATACTAGCCAAGAACCCCCCATGGAAAGAAGACAAAGAAGGGGGTTTCAGTTGTAGATGTGGGAGGAAAACCCAGAGAATTATTCCAGGGAAAATCCATGCAATCAAGTAGGGACTGAAAACCCAATTCACATAGTGCCCCCCTGGCGGGATTCGAACCGGGGTCCCAGAGGTAGATGGGGATGAAAGATACCACTATGCCAACCCAACCCGACCGTTCTAACAAAATGGTCAATGGTTCTATCAATAGAAATATATGATAATATGAGTCAATTATACTTACACTGATAGTGATGGGTCCTCCAGTGAGGGACACACCTCCAAACTTGATGTCCACATTGTAGGTTCCCGGGGCAGGGCAGGTCCAGATGATATCGAAAGTTCCATCACCGTTGTCAACAACGGAACAATCGGGTACCTCTTTGCCGTCGGGTCCGACGATGGTGCAGGTCACATGACCCTTACCGGCATCGCGCGAGTTCACCTTGAATACGGTCTCCTCCTCAACAGTAACTGTCTTGGTGATTGTTTCTTTGTTAGAAAAAGGGGGAGATGGTAAAGATTTCGAACGAAAACAAAAATCTTTTTTTTTTTAAAATAAACGGCCCAGGTTTTTTTATCTTAAATTCTGAGTCGCACTTCTGCTCATAGACTTTTAACATTCCTTTCAGTTGGCCCATAGTTTAATTGCTCTAACCATGGCATTTGTGCTTAAAGTGACCGATCTCTTGTTGGCCCAATACTGCATCTTGCATTGAGCTGGCTAATTGTTACAGTTTGTGTTTGACCATATAGATTGCTCAACACACCGTAATGTGATTACATAAATGCAACATGCACAAAGTCTACAAAATGTATCACTAAAAACAACTCTGCAAAGCAACGATGCACAAAAATGCTCATACCTAATTTAAAAGTGTAATTTTTGTGAGAACAAATTAGTGTTTTCAAGAATTTTTTCCCCTTTATAATAGCTGTGTTTAACTTTACAACTTTAACAAAACAAGTGAACAAAGTTAATTGACCAATTTTAAAATAGACCCGTTTGTAAGTGGTGAACCATTACAAACCTAGATTTTAAAACATAACATCAAGTGTGCAACTATTGTAACAAGGTTAAAGTGCCTAGAGGACAAACAGAATTAGTACAGTTTGATTTTGTTTTCCTACACAGAAACTTGGTTTTGTGCAGTAACTATTTTGCAGCGAACAAACGAACATGACTTTATACAGAAACAAACCCAACGAGTAAAAGCATTGGTACTTTTCAGCTTCTTTGAAACCACAGCTCTTGGCTTTGGCATTTCCATGGTTGCCCATGAGCGAAAGCCTGTGTGGTGGTTTTAAAAAGAGCTGCTACCATATTGGTGTATAGGGTAGCCGCTAGTGACTGCCTAAATGACAGTCTAGAGAGTGTAGACTGTGTGGTAGGATACATTGTGAGACTTTGTCTGAATCAGAGGTGGCCCTGTGCTAAGAGAGGCCTATGCTTCAACTCATGTTATTGTGGTAATCCAACCACGGCTTTAACTCGAAAACAGCCCAACGCAAATCTTGGGCGTGTTTTGGCGACCCTGACCCCTAGCACAAGTCCAGATTTCAAATGGGAGGGCACCCCCCCTTTAGTTACGCCACTGAACTGCCCTGACCAGAAAAAAAGTTTCTGACGTAATATTCATTGACTGAAAGCTATGCAAAAACGTTTCGGTAAAAAAAAAAAGTTCATGACATAGGTACATCTCTTGAATAATAATGTTCTCAAAATATACAGCCTTCATTTTATTTTCAAGTACAGATTAGCCTGATGGAACTTAGTCTGTGTAATTTGATCAACAATATTGAATTAGTATGCTTCATTTTTAAAAGAATTCCATTGAAATTTTTCATTAGTTTGTGGAATCTGTCATCTTGAAACCAAGCCTAACCGAGCCAACAACTCGGTTTCCGTTTGGTCGGAACGGTTGAGTCACGGCGACTGAACCTAAGATGTGAAAACGCTAAATGAATGACCGCAGCTCAAACACATTTCTGGTCAAGGTCGCCAAAATTGCCCCCTCCAGCATCTCTTTTTACCGTAATGTTTTACTTTTAGATTTGTGTTTGTTTAAAAACAATTATATTCTTTTTTCTTTGATGTTTTACTTTTAGATCTTTGTTCTATAAAACTATTAATCTGCCAGTATGCTCACATCCAACATTCAAACTGCATGTTAATAATAAGGTTGATATTGACACTGCATGACTAACCGACACATGTAGCCAGTTATTAACATGCAGTTATATGTATCTCATACAGCTTTCATTTCATCTTCAGTGAAATTGTTTACTAAATTGATTTTTCTATTTAGGAAAATGCAGAATTGGTTTCGAGGAAATACTCATAGAATTGGTATCAATTTAAATCTTGTCAGCCAAAGTTTACACAAAGCTATTTGCTCTTTGGCTGAGCTTGTTATCTAAAGACAATATTTGCTGCAAAGCTAGTAATTGCATTTCATCTCGGTAGAGGCAAATGCATCTCACAGGACGTGAACATTTTATGGCATTGTGAAGGCTGCAAACAAGGTCCGACAATGTTTCTGTTTGAAACCCAAGCATTTACTTTTTACAAATGTATGGTTAGATTTCAACAGTGGTCGTTTGGTATAAAATTCCCTCCCATCAAATACCTAAAAAATATAAAATCTCAGCGTCAGTTTCATAATGGCAGCAATGCAAGGCACCTATGCCGTAATAAAAGGACAAAATGGCCCCCAGCTTCAAGCGTATCTGACACTCAAACCTCCAGGATAATAATTTTGAGTATTTTTCAAGCATACATGATAAAAAGTAATAACAAACTAACATGTTCAAACACACAAAGGACAATTCGAGCAATCTTGTGCATGCATCTGCCGTCTTGAAATGAAGCAGTCGGGTTAGTAACAAAGTGATGGCGGCTAAAACATTTTGCTTTTTAAACTTTCACACGAAAGAATCAGCTTAATTTCATTTCAATTTCCCTAGAAACCAAATAATGAAGCGTATCATATTCATATAAATGATTCTTAAAGAAGCGAAAAATGTGAGAAAAGTATCTCTACATCCATATGCAGTACCCCCCCATCCTAAAAATGTATTTGTTTATTTTGTAGTATGTTTTATTACCGCAACTTCAGTCACTTTCAATTATTTAAAAATATTATTTTCAAAACAAAAAAAGTGACATAGTTAACCGTAATGGTAATTCATTCGAACACGGATATAAATAAAAAGTGGGTTAGTAATTTGACGGTGCAGAGATGAACCGCCATGCTGAAGCATGCTATGCTGGAAGCTCACATTGATCTTTGACCTGTTCAAAACAGGAAATGATGATTGGTTAACGGGTCAAACAGGGTGTAGAGGTCAGGGGGGAAAAGGTGAGCAGTAGTAGGAGCAATGTTGTTGAGAGCAGAACACTTTCTTATTTTTAGAAAGGAGAGTATATCGTTTTGATTTATAGGGAAAATGCATTAATTCAACAACCAGGGTTTAATTTGAACTTTTTATCCAAAATGTGTTGATTCCAGCAGAATTTGATCAACGATTTGTTGATTTCTATTAAGTCATTGATACAAAATGTTCAAGTTGTTGATACATGTTTTGATACATGCTGTATTACTACATGTACTTACAGATAAGATTATACTAAAAAAATAACCGTATGCTCTTGAACTGTCCACCTTTATTTTGTGACTGGGTAAGGGGGCTGTACACCAATCAAAAGTCTTCTTCATGTGTAATCTAATGACTATTCAATGAACGTACAGAAGTCTTACACTGCAAGATTTATTTCAGGTATTATTTCTCTCCTTTAACCAACGTGTTGGACAAAGACTGATCCCTTTAAAAAAAATATTTATCAAAATACTGTACTTTGCATACGGTAGTCCAAATAAACATGAGAATTAAAGTTCTTTGGTTGTGACTTTTGATTGATCTGTAATTTTAACACAGGAACTGAAAATCGCAGACAAAGCCAAAAGTGGAGCCAGTAGAGCTGAGCTGTATTTTTGAAAAAGCTCTTTGTTAGACAATGTCTAAAAGAAAGGATTTGGTTATGGCAATGGTATTTGTTCAATACTTCACTGTCAAAGATGCAGCAAACAGTCAAAGCTATAGGCAAACTTGCTCAATTTAGATGTAGAATTGCGGAAGTCATACATGTACCTGCCAAGATATGAAATCTGGGAAAAAGGGACACATAGCGAAGCAAGAGGCTCGAGTGGATTGTCCAATGGTGGGGTCTAGGGTCGAGCTAGCTGCCCAGGCCCCCCGGTAGGGTCTAAGATTGGGCTTATACCTGCAGCAACTGACCACGATCTGTTGCTTGTGAAAAGCGCCCTCTTATTACAGCGCCCTATATTTCAGATGCTGTCTGACTCAGACTGCTGGTTTTTTTTATATTATAATATAAATTCCTCCAATGAAAATCGGGCTATCACAATTTGTTTGTGTTTTTAAACTCGGAAATCGAGACAGTCCTGGAAAAAAACAGAACAGTTGGCAGATATGGAGAGTATACAGGCTGTATAGTTTTAAGATGGTTAGCCAATAGATAAAAAACACCTCAAAACAACGAAAGACCTCAATCATGGCAGTTTGGCTTCACATTATAAAGAAGAAATGAGAATGGTGTCCAGCCCCTAGACATCAGGAGAAGGGAAGTCAAACTATGGGAGGGCTCAATCTCAAAAAGCTGTTAAGCAGAAAATACACTCAGTAAAAACATTTTCACTTTTAATAAGCAATCGATACAAGAATACCAGCTGAAATTTTCTTTTTAGCATTTTTTATTTCATACGAGTAGTTGTCTGGTTACCAATCAAATCTATTGAATATTTCCAACTGAGCATATCTGTGCTTATCAACTCGATAAAACTGACCCCTGGAAAAACACCATGCAGGCGGAACAATAGGTTTTTTTGGGGGGAGGGGGCAGGGGCTGGAGGCAGGGGGTGGGGGAGGAAAGGGGAAGGAAAGTCGGGTGAGAGGGCAGGATCGGATGTTAGAAATTGCATTTGAATGGATATGCTTTTTGTTGCAATGGAGTTGAACGAGTGTAAACAATCTCCTAACTTAGAAGTTTTTTTTTTTTTTTTAATCATGCTGAAAGTTGTAAATACCAATGTATAAAGTTTTTGTATCTTATACTAGTTTCACATCTCTCAAAAACCTAAGTATCGGTAAATGTAGATTCTTTCGGATTGACGCGCCATGCTACAGGAAACATATCCATTCAAATGTCAATAATATGCACAATCGTTTTTTTGTTTCTTTCTTTCTCTCTCTCTCTGAAAGAAGCAGTGCAACAACTTGTTTGTTTTTGGTTTGGCGTCTCTATGTTAATAATTTGATCTTTGGTTGCCATGCCGATGCCTGCAGATATCCCTTACTTGTTGTTGTAGTGCGTGTGGTGGTGGTACGTGTTGTCGTGGTACTCTCAGAGCTAAGGCTACGCCGTCTGACGGGGATCTCGTAATTGCCGCTTTTGCAGCCTGAAAGCCAAAATTATGGGTCATCTCAAAAGGTTAATGCCAATCCTGGCCAATCCCGGGCAAAGACATTTTTTTTCGCGGGGGACGAAATCTCCCTCTGTCCGATTAAGAATGAATTTTGTCCTAAGGTCTTCCAGAAAAAATAAAACATCTTGGAGATCTTATCTTTTGGCAAATTTTGGCAAGAAGTTTTTCAAAAGCTAAATCTTTGAGTTGAAATTTTGCAGATTTATAAATTCATATGAGTGATGCAACTCTTTGCTTCCGTTTGCTAGTAAGTTGGCTGGTACTTCAAACCATACAAATAAATGTACTTATTTTTGGAGTGGTAAGGAGTAGCTTTGAATAGAATAAATTTTCAGTGTTTCACAGGTTTTTTTTATGCGTTCCACACATGGTGCAGGCCTTTACAATAAATTTAGCGTACAAATGCCAATTGAATGGGACCATGAGATTATTAGATGGCTATTTAAGAAACTGTACAACAAAACTAAAGGCCAAAAAACTACATTGAGTAACAGATGTCCAAGATGTTTTACTGGAAGATCCAATGCACTCTGGCTTGATCCCAAGACAGTTTATATTTTTTTGTTTTGGTAAAATCACACACGTCTGTCTTGTCCCAAGATTAGGTTAATGCGGGTAAGAGGAGCGATCGTCGTTTGGCAAATGCACTTCCAGGGTTAGGTCTACAGTCTAGGCGAGTATGGGGTAAGCTTCTAAATGAATGCTCAGTACTGTCCTTATGGTTCATATAGGATGATGAAGATCATGTCAAACTACCTTCGATGACTCATTTTGTGGTTATGAATTTCATTGGTAACCATTACGCTGGTAGCCGTCAATTAAAGAGCTAGTTTGTTCAGACTTTCAAATCATATTGTCAGTGTGATGAAAAGTGAGAGGTGATTTTTAAAAAGTACTTTTTGCATGTGTGACTTGCGAATAAACATCAAGTTTCAATTCAAAGTGACTCGAAATATGAAACTGCAGCCACATTCTTGGCATAAAAACCCCAAAGGCTCTTCGACCTGATGTGAAACAAGTCAGACTGAACTAGCTCTTCAATTCTTCACCAGGCTATCCTAGTACATGACTGCTGATTGGTTTGTTAATATCTACTCGGCTATTGTAATGAATGATTACGACACCACCAATCAAAAACTCACCGATGATATCGCACTTGCTGGCATCTCCAGTGGGGCTGGTGGCGATGAGCCAGGGAGACTTGGGGACCTGTACCCCACCGTACTTCACCTTGATGGTGTAGCGGTCAACGTCCTTGGGTGTGTAGATGATCTTGAAGGTACCGTCCTGGTTGTCGACGACTTCGGGTATGATTGGTTTGCCTGAGCTATCCTGTTGGTGGGAACAAGGACGTCGTTGTGATAATTACATCAACCAAAGATAAAACACTGAACAAACTATACTGAAAAGCAAAGATTTTTACCAAAAAAGCTTGTGTGATAACAATTAATAATTGTCTACCGGTAAGATCCAACAAAGGACACAAATCCTTCACAGAATAACTAAATGTATAAATGATCAAACATTTAAATCCGGAGTAAATTACTGTACTAGAGATTCACTAAGAGCAATTTATAGATTGAACAACTTTCTCCATGAATGCAATTTTTTTCTGAAGACCTTTGTTGCGTTCGCACAAAATAATACATCTTGACAACACGGATAACAAGTTAACTTGCATGTACATGAATGTTTAACTAACTAATGGTTTGGGTTTTTTTTCAAAATGAAGTGGCTTCTGACTGGTACCCCACAAACAAAGATATTGACAAAATAGGGAGACCAGCAACAATAGGGTTAGATATCTCAGTTGGTAGAGCGCCGGCATTTTAAACCGGAGGTTGCAGGTTCAAGTTCCGCTCTGGTAAATGTTTCTTTTTCAACCCCAAATATTTTGTTTAAAATTAGTTAAACAAAAATTCCTACAGTGATGGTAATTTCCAGATCAGCGTCTCCAGCATCCCTGGTATCCACGGTGAACTCCACTGGTAAACTGGCAAGCACTCCCTTCTCAACTCCTGGACCAATGACTTTGACCTTGCTGGCATCGGCCTTGTTGGGTAGCACCTTGGTGAACACGGGACTGCGGAAAGGTAAAAAGACCAACAATAAAGATATACTTAAACCTATGCAAACTAAATTTATCAAATAATAAATCACAAGGGAAATTGACTGGGTAAATTTTTAAATAATTTTGGGTTGAACAAGAACAAATTGACTATAGCGGGACTTTAACCTGCAACCTGCGTAACGTTAATCTCTGAGGTTGCAGGTTCAAGTCCCGCTCTAGTAAATTTGTCTTTGTTCAACCCCCCAAAAAGTATATATATTAAAAAAAAGGCTTGAAAACCCATGATGATAAAATGACAGTTAAAGACAAAGCCTTGATTTTTCACGGTAGATTTATACTGGTAAGTTGTTGCCAAAGTGTCTAGCACCCCAGACTCTAGTTCTGGTGTTGTCGGGTTTGGGGTTTGGGTTCCAGTAGTGGTACTTGTGACCTTGAGGTTGGCACTCAACCATAATTGCTTTCAGATGAGACGCAAAGCTGTTGGTTCTGTGTGTAGTCGGCACGTTTGGATTTAAATTCTGCCATAGCATCTTTGAAACCTTACATCATTCATCATTCAATAAATCATTTGTTACCTACTAAAGAAAAATTTGAGTTCTTTGAAATACCATGAGAAAGCAAATTGTAAAAGTTATCTATCATTAATACTTAAGGGGTGAATGAATGGTTTTTGAGTTCCATAGATGAAATTTCTCAAAATTGTGATGACAAATCCTCTCTTCATTGAGCAAATAACATCACTTTCTAGTACATATACCCACCTCTGTGGAATCTGTCGGCCTCCATACTCGATGTCTACCTGCAACTTGCCATCACCTTTGGGCACATAGGTGACATCAAATGTACCATCCTTATTGTCAACCACCTTGGCTTTCTCAATCGGTGCTGAAATCATGAGCATAATACAACAAATACTATAAGGGTGAACAACAACTAAAAAGTAAAACCCCATTTGGTGGCATGGTATTTGGCATGGTGCATACCTGCCAACACTGAAACCTCAGAAATAGGAACACCAGTTTTACGAGTCCACAGATAGCGACACAAGAAGTCGTGCAAGTAAAACTTATTACATGCACACATACAAATAATGTCTGTATTTAAAACAATGTACAAAAATCACAAGAATAAAAACAACCTGGGATCCAATAAATTTGACATTGCAAGACATATAATTTCCAGGCTAGGCTCACCATGAGTGGAAATATCAGCACATTTGGCATCAGAAAGTGCCAAGATCAAACTTATGCACAACTCATGCACACAAAAGTTGCGTACCAGGACAGCATCCTTTAAGAAATTGACGTCCGCTGTACAAAGCTATCGAAGGTAGGAAGAGGATTCAACTGCAAAGAATGCTGTTTGCAGAGGCATCTGGGAACTGATCCCATATAGACAGTTGAACCTAGAAACTTGAACTACATAGACCTCATTATTGGGCAGCTATCTTGTTTCTGACCATGCAACCCAACGTAACCAGTTTAAGGGGTCAACAATTCAAATAGATGGTCTGTACATTTTTGTGTAGATAATGTTTAGTTCACTCCTGAATTTTCATGATACTCAATCAAACCGGCATTGAATTTGAACTTTTGACTGGCGCAAAAAATTCCTCTTGGGAATGTGCAGAACCATTTGTTGTTCATGTCCGATGATGTCATGTTTCAAATGTCCCTCTGAAAGAGCATCAAGTAAAAGGGCATTTTTACACCATTCAATGCGCGGTTAGAGACTGGAATTTTTGTCCCCACACTTTCATGAGGACTCTATTGAAAAATGAGTGCATCACAAAACTGAACTTGACCTTAGAGCCCCTCTTCAACTATACTCACCTCTCTCTGGCATGATGGTGACTTCAAGAGGGGCTTTTCCACCTGCCTTGGTAGCATCAACTTTGAAGGTTGCAGGTGTGTTAGCCTTGACTCCCTTGTTATCGAGGCCTGGCCCGCTTGCCTTCACCTTGCTTGCATCAATGCTGTCACAGACATTAGGTCTGAATGGACTTCCTGTAATAAACATTTTTTTAAACAAAGAGGGTTAATGGCAAATGTACAAAATAAAATAAAAAATCCTTTCTACACTCTAGTTTTCTATAAATGCACTACACACCCAACCTGTGAAAATTTCATTTAGTGAAAACAAACAAATACGGCTTATGTCTTGTCTTGACTTTTGGTCATATGTGTATATTGATTGCTGCAATTGAGATAAGTAGCAATGATTTTGAAGGGGGGGGGTGTTCAAATGCAATGTTATCAATTTGGACAGCATTTCAAATAGATGTATTTCTCTGTACGATTGGTACGGGTGTGAGTGTTATATAATGATTTGTTTACGACAATTATTAATCTTATAGTCTTTGTTTAGGAGTGGTGTATACTTATTGGAATATGCACACAACAAACCTGTGAACATGTATGGGAAAGAATATTTAATTCAAATAATTTTCTAGATAAAAACTTATATTTGTTACTACTATGAACACAAAACCTGTATGTTCAGATACACTTGTACACTCTTGTCAGAGTTTTGGCAGGTACAGAAATAGAGCAAACATTTTTTGTAATGATCTCACCTGGTACAGAATTTAGTCAGGGGTGGCAGGTAGAGAAATAAAGCAAACATTTTTTGTAATGATCTCACCTGGAATTGGATCATCTGCGAAGGTGATGTGAACCTCATAGTCTCCAGGGACAGTTGGCAGGTATGTTACGGTACAGCTACCATCCTTGTTATCCACGCACTCCATGGCAGCCTCCGAGGGGCCCTCTATGGCCAGACCGAGTCCACCTTTACCAGCACCCTTGGTCTCCACCGTGAAGACAGCCGGCTTGTTGGTAACGGCCGACTCCAGGCCTGGGCCGTAGGCTTTACAGCGTGAGGCATCGTGGCCCGGAATGGCACCGACAGTGTATGGTGAGTCACCAAGGGGCTGGCCAGCGAAGGAAACATCAACTGTATGCTCACCTGCAAACAAATTGAAAGAAAATCCCTGTTTTTATTTTTGATAAAAAAAAACACCCTAGATTTTTGTACAATGATCTTTCCAGGTTTCTAAGAACGAGTCACAAACTGTATGAGGCAAGTCTGGGCCTCCCCGAGTGTTATTATTATATATTTCTGGTAATGAAACCAAGGATGCCTCATCAGTGAACTTAATCAGTGTAGCTCGCAAGCCTGAGGAAACCTGTAAACAAGGGTGTTTGCTATGGGAACCAGAAACACCAGGGTTAACCCCTACTCCTCCATGATAAGTGTTCTGGGTTCTTTTTACGTGCACTACCAATCCTTGTACACAGCTTAATGTCCCATCTGAAGGACAAAGCAATTATGGTAAAGTATCTTGCTCAAGGATACAAGTGTCATGACCAGGACTCGAACCCACACTCTGTTGATCAAAAACACCAGAGCTTGAGTCCGGTGCTCTTAACCGCTCGGCCACGACATGCGACAGCTGTTGATTTGCTGCTTTGGAAGCTATTTTTCATATTAAATATGGATGCTTTTCAACACTGAGCTATCTAGCCGGACCAATTGGAGAGAATTTTGACTGGTCCTTAGGTGTTTTAACAGGTCAGCAGACCACTGTTAAGGGAGAACGCTGGCGCTCTTGTAAGCATGTCTTTTGCATGTAATTGAAAACAAAAAGTGTTTTATCATGACCCATTGAAAATCATCCTTGAGCTGACATGGCTGCCATCAAAGTAAAATGCAGATGAAAACCATGTGTCTGCCCTGGGTTGTGCGTCATGCATTGTGCTAATAACGCGTAGTGCACAACCCTACAAAGTGAAAATAAACTCCAAAGCAATGCACATACTTTTCGTGGATAACAACAGTACGCAAACACGGATACATGAAATTATGCATGTTGCTTGGAGTGTACTTAATGCATTGCACACTAGGCATTACCCACAACACATGCAGGACAGATGGACTTCTGGCCTTTAAGTCTGAAGTCCACAAACGCAGTCCCTTAGAATATTAAAGTTAACAAACTACTTTAAAAAAATAAATAAAAAACAACTTTTGAACCAAAGAATAAAATCGCTCACCCTTTTCTATTGGAGTGTAGTTGATGTCGTAGGTGTTGTCCTTGTTGTCCTTCATGACGGGTTTCACCTTCTTGCCTGAAGGGGCAGTCACATCGGTTTTCAGTAGGTCCTTGTCAAGAGGAATGCCAGTGGGTTGGGCATCAACCTGGAACTCAGCGGCACAGTCACAAAACACGGCTACAGGAGAAAAACGTTTGCAACGGAAGATATTAGAGGTTTTTTAGTCCCGCTGTTCTGAAGATCGATGCGTAAAATACATACAGCAACTATATCCCATAATGCAGTTGGAAATTCCCTGTTCGTTTTCAAATTATTATATATTTTTTTTTACACCTATTGAATTGATAATTTGTCTTATTTTAAAGTTCTGGCAAATGACATTTAACCTTTTCATTACAGTGAGAGAAGAGGATATAAAAATCTCCCTGAAGTTGTCTTTTTTAACTTTCCTAATGATTGCTGTTTTTTGATCTCAATACATTTCATTTGTATCCTATCTCTTCTTCCATTAACCAATCACCCTTGTCCCTCGGTCTGAACCCGTCCCCTTCTCATATATTCATGGAACCCTTGCAATGACCACATAATAGCAATATTGATTTTGTTAAAAAATTACACAAATTACAAAAGGGATTGTGTTTTTTCGTTATGTTAGCCAACCTTTACCACAACAACGTGCGCTTAATGTCTAATGGAAATTAGAAAAGCACTTTGTCTTATAAATGTTTCACGGCTGTTCAGAAGATTACTGCAGTATTTCAGTGTAACAATATCCTGTCACAATGTGCACAATGCAGACTTATAACTTTTTTGTTCTCGACTGCAAATCGATTTAGTATAAACAATGAGAAGATTGACTGCTTCATTATTTGTCAGCAAACCATCAACATGAATATCTGTACCCATCCCATTTCTAGTTGAAGATAATCAGTTTGTCAAAAATGAATCTGCCCAATGGTGCATAGTGTTAGCCAGAGGGGTGTCTGGGTGTCTTTTGGACACCCTGTTTTAAATTTGAACACCCTGTTTTATCTGTCATTAACACGTAAATGTATTGTGAGTGAACAATGTGGACACCCAGTTTTTAAATTTCCAGCAAATGTGGACACCCTTTTACCAAATCCTGGCTAAAACCTTGCCTTGGTGACTGGTCTAGCTTTGCCAGGTTTCTATCCTTTTGATCAAATTGTGTCAAGTGACAGAAACAAAGTGCACTGCCTAATGTCGATGCAATGGTTTGACTACAGCCAGTAGTGTTACTACATGTCCCTGTAGTTATTTGGCATTTACAGACATACATTAAGGAAACTGAAATATTCACTCCTTGGTTTACAGCAGTTAAACTCGCTCACTGTTAAATCTTACACCAAAGTTTTAGCACAATTATTTTTCTCAAAATGTATTAGTGTGGAAAGAAAACCGGTTATGGGGACTACAAAATAATAATAGGGGAGGAGTCGCAATTTCAATATCATATTAGGAGTACCCTTTCAAAAACACTGTCATGTTAGTTTCTAAAAAACTCAATCCAGCAATAAATAAGTAAAACAGGTGAGAGAGTTAGAAATACTTCTCTGAATCAAATTGAAACACATGACTTTAGGTTCTTTCTAACACTTTCCCACTTGTCTTTGCTTTGCAAATACGTTATGTAGAATCAGTGAGTAAAATTCTACAGTCAAGTGACCTTAAAATACCTCATCCAAAGTTAACAACATGCAAAACATGCATTAACGCGAAATTTCTCAACACAGTTATAATTAAAAAAAACATTTCAAATAAAGTGGAAATACGAAACCGAGTCTAGGGCTCAATTTTTATAGCGATTCTGATGTTCGAAACGTTAAAGGTTGTTTGCCACACTACCCTGTCAATATGCCGTGTAAAAGTTTGTAATAAATAAATAACGAATCAGCTGAATGTACACCTTTTGTGGACGTTCCCATAGAGCATTTTTTCAAAGGAAATTTGAAAAATAAAGGGGTTTGCAACTTATGTATTTTCACTTGATTTATTATTTACTAAGAACAAACTTTGCCATGGCATAATTGTTTAGGCAGTACGGTACACATCCTTTAAGCACAAACCAGCTTTGCAGAATCAGGTTACCAACTCAAATGTTTCTGACCGGTAACCATGTTCTTAATTTCCTCTCATCAGCAGCTGTATAAAATTTGGCCCACTCCCTAACGGTGCAACACTTGCAGATATATACATATCAAAGAGATTTCACACAAAGAACATTTTGAAAGTGAATTTTGCCTTTCACCTACAGATTTGTTTAGGTGTTTAATAATCACAGCTTTAAAATTTGGATGCACAACATTTCTCACAACCAGAGCCCAATTTCATAGAGCTGCTAAAGCAGACAATTTTTGCTTAACACAGTTTCTGCTTAGCAAAAATCAGCAGGAAACCAGTCACAAATGGTACATGTTGTATGATATTTTGGCTGGTAACCTTATTCTAGTTAGCAACATTGTTTTGTGCTTTAGTTACTTTTTGTGCTTAAGCAGCTCAACGAAATTGGGCCCAGTGCTGCAAAATGTTATACGGTTGAAGGCAAAACTGTGAGAATCCTCCTGAAGGCAAAACTCGAAACCCAATACAAAGTACAAAGTATGCACAGGACAAAACATTCATTGTGTCGGTATCACTGAAACAGACTGATCTTCCTTCAACCTGTACCTGAGATTAATTTAACCTGTACCCAAAAGAGAAAAACATTAGTCACAACATACATAACATGTGTTATTAAAGTGAGAAGGTGCAGCATTGGTCATTAAGCAGGCATGATACTTGGCCCTCGGAAAAAAATAAGGACAATTTTATCGAGTACAAGGGCTGAATGTTGCTGATTTTTCTGACGGCCAAACAAAAATCTGAAATTAGACTTAAGTAGGAAGAATATCATGCCTGATTAATGAAGACGAACTCTCAGATCTTTTCACAGTGAAATATTGTTTAATTTATTGAATTTGTGCTGTGACGAATGTTGCACCTTTCATATTTAGTGATAAAGTTGGAAGTTGGCAAAATGTTTTGCTTGATGATTTGAAGGCAGATGAACGGATGGATATCCAAAGTGTGCAGACTGTGTAGGGTGAAGTTGTGAATGATCATAGTACCGATGAAGGGTTCCTTAAAGTGTCTCATTTTCTCCCCCATGAAACCAACGCTCTGCAATCATCCACAGAGAGATTTAAGATCGAAACAGAGATGGCGACGGTTGCTCACTCAATCTTGCTGAGGCCGAATTGGTGGCTATAGCTACGGCGACAGCTAGATTTCCGCGTCATCATGCGTTCAAGAATAGGATGTCCTTAGCAACACCCTTAGCAACAGCCGTAGCCATAGCTGCAGCCAGCAATTCAGATACAGCAATAATGTGTTTTTTCTTGCTTTGACTTTTTTTTTGAACAGATGAACTTTCTCTTATGAATTTAAAGAGGTTTTTTTTTGCCGAATTTTTGATTTTAAAGAAATAATAAAACATTTAAAATTTTTGTTTGGAAAAGAATAAACGTTGTTGCCAGAAGTTGTTCTTGCTATAAAAATATGTATTTAATCAGCACAAAAAAAGGAAACATGAGGGTAATGTTTCTTGTTGAAAAAGAACCAGTGCTGCTCAAGTAATTTGTTTTCACTATATCATTTATGTTTTTTGGGAACTTCATAACCATTTCATCTGGAAGATCAATTTATCTATTTGAGGTGAACAACATTCAGTAACTTTCTTGTCATGGGGAATTAATGTGACACCAAGTTTTATGTAATATCCCACCACCATGATGATTACCACCACATATGATTGCATGATGTTATAAAAGCGTAGCGTTGATGTGACCAACGAGGGAGCCATTTACCATCATTGTTATCGAATCCCCTTCCTCTGACCTTCACCTTGCTCAGATTGATGGGCTTGGCGATATTGACGCGTCGTGAGAAATCCGGGATGGAGTAGCCGCCGTAGGTGACATGGAGTGTGTGTTGCCCTTCCTCCATGGGTACATATGAGAGGAGGTAGAGATCTTCATCCTGTGGATCACGCTTCACCGAGGCATCCAGGACCTCACCATCTGGCCCGATGACGGAACACTCAACTGGGAGGGCTCCCTCCTTCTCAGGGGCCTTGCCAGCAGCGCTGCAATCGACTTCAAATGGACAGGCCAAATCTGCATACCCCTTGACCAATCCAGGCCCCCAAGATTCCACCAAGGTGGAATCGATGACTTGCGCAGAGAACGGTGAGCCAGGGATGTGGGCATCGGCAAACAGAATGTTGACAGTGTAGGTGCCGATCTGCATGGGCGTGTAGAAGACCCCACAGGTGCCGTCCCCGTTGTCGTTGCATTCGATCTCCGCCTCACTGGGACCTTCAACAGTGACGCTCAGACCGCCGTGACCCGCACCACCAACATTAATCATGAACTCGGAGGGCTTGTTGACATGGCCGCCGACCAAACCCGGACCAGTGGCCGAACACATCGAAGGATCTGTCTTCACGACCACGTTGATGATGATGACACTTTGGCCGAGATCGAAATCTGCCTGACTCATCGTAAGCTCATGGGGACCTTCCTCTTCTGGCGTAAAGCTTACCTTGGTGCACTTTGCACTGACCGGCTCAATCTCTGGTTCAATTATCTCTCCGTCCGGTTTCTTGAGTGAGACAGCGAGCTTGGTTATACCTGCTTCACTGATATCCACCTCTAGGGTGAATGGTTTCCCAAGTTTAACAGCTGAGAGACCACAAGAAAACCAGTGTTTAGGGCATTAGTTATATCTCCTTACCCATCCGATCGGAAGCCAATAATTAATTATGACTATAATCACTTTTTGTTACAATTTATGGACAACATGATGTGGAGTTTCTAAAAACAAAATAAAAATAACAAATCAACTTGGAATTCAAAAGTTTCCAGTCAATTCTTTTGACATGGCAATATTAGTTTCTTGTTCATTTTGTGGATGGGTCCATGCTTTGTTAGTTTAAATGGTTTGATGAAACTGGTGGACAAATGTAATTATATTCACTTAACACAAAGAGAACCAATGTTCCTAAACTAAATGTAACATCATGCAATATTCAGTATTCACGGTCTTCCAATAATTTCACACAACCTATGCAAACACTTTGGCAATATACTGCAATATCCACAATCTAGCAAACATTTGATCATGCAGGGGAAAGGGTAAAAAAAAACAAATTTCTCCAAATAAAAATTTGTTTACGTTATTGTTTAAAGGTAGGGTCACAGATTGGGTTTTGTCAACGTAATGCTTATAGGCAAAAATTACATAGAAAGATACAATAAAAGTCACATGTGAAAGTTTCAGCTGAATACAGTGTGTACTTGCTGAGAAAACAGCAAATAACCGTCACGGTATTTTCACAAGAACATCGAATCCATCCACGTTTTGCGAGGTGACAGAGGGTACCGACCGCATCTCTGGCCGCAGCATTACCGAACAGACACCAACCCTCAGAAATATGAGAAAGGATTCATGCATGAATCCTTTTCTCAAAATAGTTTACACTATCAACAGCTGCAGTGCTTATCACCAAGAAAGTTTTTGTGGTAAATAATTTTTCAGAGTATTACCAATCTATGACCCTACCTTTAAAGGCATCGTACACGTTTGGTAATTGGAGCCCATTGTTTGTTTCAAACCTATATATTTTGTAGATATATTCCATAAAACTAACCTGTGAAAATTGGTAGCGTTTTTGAGATATTGCCGAAAATCTGGAGCGGTTATGTCCACGCAGGAAGAATAATCTGCATTGGAATGCACAATCTGAGAAGCGTTAGGCGTAACGCTTCTCAGATTCAAATGTCTCGGGGGATAAAAAGTGATATATTTTTCCATAACCGCAGTACTTCAAAGTGAAAGGTTTCTCAAAATGCATTATACTATCCAAAGCTGCTGTACTTCTTACCAAGTAAGTTTTTATTGCCATTAATTATCAGAGTCATTACCAAACGTGTACAATGCCTTTAACTTCCCTCTAAAGAAATACAACCCTTTATAGCTACCTACCTATAGTATCCAGTTGTTTTAGAAAAAAGCTCTTTTTTTAACCCTGTACTTGCTGGACCCTTCCTCTACTTTCAGTACATTCTACTTCATGCAAAAAATAAACTAAAAATGATGCCATAACAATTTGAAGAAAAAGAAAACCCCCACTTACTTGGCTCTAGATTCTTGACCTTGATCTTACTAACGTCCACATCAGGGATGACCTTAACAGGGATTGGGCTCTGAGGGATCTCTTTGCCTCCAAACTTGACCCCGACATTGTAGTCACCAGGAGCCTCTGGAGCGTAGTCGACGGTGAACGTGTTGTTTCCATTGTCTTTCACCTTGCAGGGGATCTCTTTCTCTTTGGGACCATTGACACCTGGCTTGGACTTGACACTGACGGTAACTGGGGCTGTTTGTGTTAAAAATGTCACCATCAAATGTTAATGACTTAGAGAACGTGCTAAAGTGGGGGAATGATTGGCTAGTAACCTTCAATGCAAAGAAAACAAAACTTCTGTCCCTGTCTCACTCTAGAGATGATTCCATTCATCTATTCACATTGGTCCATTGACTTGGCCCGAGGTAGCCCCTTACCAAGAGTGGCTTTTAGCCTTGTTTGGGGCGAACTTGCATAATAAAACAATAATATAAAAAATGGAGCTGCAATTGAAAATGTAATACTATAAGATGACAAAATATTCAACCCATGAGCCAAACTGTTTAACTGCTTCATTCATTTATATTAACCCTTTTATGGACCATTATTTAGTGATAAATTGATCATATGGACACATTAATTGTTTACTTGTCTTTTTGCAAACGGCGACACCCCATAAAACAGGTCACAATAGCACCCTCAAAAGTCCTCTTTCTCATTCTGAAAACTGTGTGGTCGTGTGATCTTTATTTTTAGTTTTACAACTATGTTTCTGAAGGGATTTAAACCGGTCGCTAGTGACCGGTTGGCGTGTGAAAGAGTTAAGGTAAATTTGCTTTTAAATATGAATACATTTCTTTTTCTATCCTACTGTAGTTATTAAGTTTGTATTTCAAGACTTCAAAATTTGTAGAATTCTACAGGGAAATCATTCAGGGAACGATGCGACCTCTCACCTTTGCCAGCCTCAGTGCAATCCACAGTGAACTGGGTAGGCTTGGAGGACTTGACCTTGTTGGGTTCGACCCCGGGACCGTAAACTTTGACCTTGCTCAGTCCACCGCCGATGTTGATCTGGAAACAAATGCAAAGGACTCGTAATTAATACATCATTACCTTGTGTACCACTAAAGAAGAAATAATATAACAGCATAACAAATTCATCTTGACTAGAGTGAGAAACAAAGTTCTCCGTCAAACACTAACTTTGTCAGAAAATCCTGTCTTTTTCATGTTTGTAAAAAAAAGTTGGAAATCAAAACATTACATTTTCCGAAAGCAAGAAAGTCAGAAATCCTATTTAGGTCGGAAGAATATCATGGCTGTGATACCTGTCTTCAATGTAACATGCTTAAATAGGGTATCTGCACGCTTTAAAAAGTCAAATTTAAGACTTTTTAAGACCCTTTTAATGCTATCCTTAACAAAATGCAAGACCAAAATCAGTGAATTAAGCAAGGGAGAAACAGCTATACCCACTCATACTTTATGTAACTTTTTTACACGCAGCATAATTCGGTTCTTTATATTAGCTGATAGGAAAATTCATTACACGCTTCATTCATTTTTGTTAAAGACCTCAAATAACTGAAATTAATACTTTTCAATGCTTCCTAAGGCCTTAAAGTTGGATAGTTCAATTTATAACTTTTTAATACTTTTTTTTAAGGATCTGCAGAAACCCTGCTAAAACAATGGAACTGTCCAACCCCGGGGCTTTAATCTGAAACCATGGCTGCGTCCGAACTGGCGCAGGATGACTGGCGCAACTGGCTATGACTGTTGCTAAAGGTGTTGCTATGGGCCTCCTCTGCATCAATGCAAGTTAAATTGGCAATCAAGCCGCAGCTGTAGCCGCTAATTCAGACCTGGACCAAGGGCACTGGTTTAAACATAATCAAAATGGATGAAAAGTGTTGCGATAACTGATTACCGCCCTCTTGTGTTGGTCGCTAGGCAGTTGCCATGTGGGCAGCCATTACGACATGTAATTACTTTATGCAGTAGCAATGATTGAACATGACCAATGATTAATAATACAAGTCATAAAAGTGGTTGTTTTCTCCATCATTAACTACAAATGACAAAAAGATATGATGTCTGTGTTGTCCTTCCTAATAAGGTCTATCTATGGACATCATCAAACAGCTGTGTTTTGTCTTTTGACAAAACCACTCTACCCCCTTCTCCCAAAAACTTCACCTTGAATGGACTCTCCGGAATGCTGACCCCTCCCCAGGTAACGGCCACATTGTGCTTCAGAGGCTTGACTGGGGTGTATGAGACTGTGTACGTCCCGTTCTTGTTGTCCTTGATGTCCGGTTTGACCGGGTTGCCCTGTTGGTCATGGATCAGGACACCGACAGGAGCCTGACCGCAGCCAGGGGCCTTGGCGTCAATGGTGAACTCGGTGCGCTTGTTGAGTTCCAGGCCGTCCTTTACAAGACCTGGGCCATAGGCTTTGACCTACAAGAATCATTCAAAAGGAAAAATTGTTACCTTTACTCCTCTTTTTCTTCTCAAACAGATACATAAAGAAAAACCTTTACACAGACTTCTTCAGATTTTGTCTCTTCATTTGTAAAAAACATAATTTATAAATGTGTATTCACCATAAAACCAATCTATTACAAGCATCTGGGCAATGGTTGCCCAAACCACAAAACTGACATGGATTTTAGTAAGGGTATAATAACAACAAGTTCTTATATTGCACTTTGTGACACCCAAAGGCGTCTCAAAGCACTCATTTTTTGTCTAAAAGGTATGTGGAACTATGTTCGAAATATAAGACTCATTTATTTAATACATAGCACCATGTAATGGTTTACAAGGGGCTGGTGGCGCAATCTGCAGCCAACCTCACCAGAAAACACTAAATAATTCATTAAAAAATCCCAGACAAAAGTAGAGTCACTAGACTTGAACCAGCTGCATTTGCACTTTATAGTTAGTGGGCATGCTCAGCCATTGACCAATGGTCGACTACGGTTACGTGTCAGAACTTGCTCATGTAGGCACTGTGCATAGCATGGGCCAATGAGCAACCTTCTTTTGGCCTCTGTGAAAGGGCGCCCTACACATGGTTACCTTGGAAGCATCGAAGCCACCCTTGTCTGGTATGATCTGAGCAATAAAAGGGCTGTTCACAATGTCCTCTTCATCACACGTGATGTGAATGGCGTACTCTCCCACACTCGTTGGGAAGTAAGATACCTCGCAAGATCCATCGCCGTTATCCTTGCAGTTGATCTTGGCTTCAGATGGGCCCTCAATGGAGAAACCTAGGAATTTGAGAAACGATGTAAAATGTTAACAGTCAGATACCTAAAAGGCGGATCCTAACAATTCACAATGGCGGCAAAAATAAGCACATCAAAAGAGAAGGCTCTGTAAAATGAGATAAAATTCAGTGAACACGTTATGTTGACACCTTTATATTTGCATTACAAAGATTTCCTTGTACCCTCTCTTTTAAAGCATCACTCCCCTACCCATACCCCAGTCTCATCTTCATCTAAGACCAAGGAACGCAAAAGATTAGAGAAACAAGTTTGAAAATGTTAAACAGTGCCTCCTAAGACCTTTTTGTGATTTATATCATCTTGCTTTCTCTAGCTGAATATATTTTTATAGGCCAATTCAAAAACAAATTTGGAGGAGCAAGATTGGACGATTCATATACCTAGAGCTCCAATAGATCCATTTGTCTCCACGGTGAAATCGCAAGACTTTCCCACAACACCGCCCTCCAAACCGGGTCCGAAAGCGCGCACGAGGGCTACAGGCCCGGTTGCCTCGGGGGCAATATTGACCGTGAAGGGTGCTTTGTTAATCTCCTTCTTGCCGTACATGGCGTTGATGATGTAACGTCCCTGCTTAAATGGACGGTAGCTACAGGTGTAGATTCCATCCCCGTTGTCTTTGATCTGACAAGGCTCATCGATTCCACCTGGAGTTCGAAAAAGTGTTTAAAAACTCACCCAGAAAAAAAACCCCAAACAGACACAGCAAAATATATACATTGCGGTTAAAGTACAATTTCTTTTTAAGGAAGACGCATCATAAGGGATATTTTGATTATTGTTAAGAGGCATTAGAATAAATGGTTTAATAGGGGGGATTTGGGAGAGGATTTGTAAACAGGGATTTGACTAACCAGATTATTTGAAAATCTCCACAAACTTTCATTGTATTTAATGTCATGCTCATTGTCGGGTTGAAAACGTTAGTTTCTTGCTTTTAAAAGTTAATATGCAAGATAGTTATCTATGGGGACTTTGTTTGCATTTATAACAATTTATTTGGAACACTAATGTTTATTACAGTTAACTCTCCCAAAAATGGAGAACACAACTTTGGGACTTTTGAAACTTTACGATGAACAATTGCAATCCCAATGAAGTTATATATTCCAATGTAGATAGCAATACAAAATAACAACAAGCTCAAAGCTATTGAAATTGTTCTTTTATACTTCTACCAACATATGGGCACTAATATGAATGAGCTGCTGAGAAACAAAATTATTACTGAGCACAATGTAGTTCTGCTTAGCAGGAACAGGTTACCAATCAAAATGGCTAATGATTCATGTCATTTTTGACTGGTTCCCTGGTAACTTTCTGCTTAGCAAACAAGTTTGTTCAGTAAAATTTCCTACAGAGCAGCTCTGTGAAATGAAGTATAAATCAAGAAAAGATTGAATGATATTGAAGTTAAGCCACAAGAAAACTCGGATGATTGATCCGGATGAAACCAATGACACTGCAATAGTCAGGCGTTGTTAAACTGCTACTAGGTGAAACCATGCATTCAGTCAAGGCACTTGTATATAAAATACCCTTGCATCAAACTACCAGAAATCTCACTCTGTTGTGGCCATTTTTGGAAACCACGGCCTAGGCTTCAGCTCTGGTTTAGGCACTGTCTGCTAGTTTGAAGTTTTGTACCGAAAGTGTAGGTTTATCAAAATTACCGACAAACCCCAAGCCAGAGCCTTATGCATGTAAGCCAAAGCCGTGGTTTTAAAAAGAGCCTGTGATATAGTTGTCTTGTCTGACGGTGAATTTTGAACCATTCTTCTATTTCTTAATTTATAAATTCTTGCACAAGGGATATTATTGAATAATTTTGAAGTTTGCTAATGAGACTTTGAGCCATGTAAGAAATGCAACTCAAGACCAGGCTTAAGGCCTCGGCACGGATGCTTTGGCACTCTGCCTTAACATCTGATCCATGAAGTTATGCCATGCCTTTCTGTCTTTAGCCAATCTGCCTCTGCTATGGACGGTTAGCTGTATGGTTTTACAATCTCCTTATAGGCATTCCATCCATTGTTTGGCAGGTTTATTCCCCCGAGTATTTCATTCACAGCGATTGGTAACCGAACGCGGTTCGGCAATGCCGAGGGTACACTATTTTGTGCTCCATAGATGACAGCAATGGCAGCGAACTCCCCGTTCTCTGTTTTAGTTCTATGGTTCAGTATCTATGTCTTCTTATTGTTGTTTGAGAGTTTTTGTCATAGTGATCCCCAGTGATTTAATTTCGTTGTGATAAACAGTTTACTCGCCATAATGAGTTTCAGGGATGCACTGACTCTCAGTCATACAGTCTGAGATTACAGCAAAACTGTGATTATTGAGCAACCTCAGCTGAAGTATTCCATATTGTATGCCCTTGTAGCTGTGAGGTTAGGGGTTAAGATCCTCCCTGGCCACACTTCTTGTCAGTTCAGCTGATAACAATCCACAGGCAACAACGGCAGGACCTGAACCCACAATCACCCACAATCTGGAGCGGTGTTTAAAACTACCGGACCACAATGTGATTTGGGATCCAACTACAACTACTCAGTAGATTCAGCATTTTGTTTAATATCCCTGTATGCAAGAATTTCAAGTCCATCACATGTGTGTATTTAATGCAAAGCTCAAACAGTGCTACCATGAGACATGCTTGTTATGGCTTTTATGAACTAACAAACTGTTAGAAAATTCCTCAGACAAGAAAACAAAGTCACAAAAAAAATCCACTTCTTTCTCCATAATCTCTCCATCTCCCCTGCACAAAACTCTCATCGATTTGTATTGACAGACAAACAAGCAAATGTTTACACCAAAGATTAACTGAACACACACCATGCTTCTTTATACAAAAAAGAGTTACGCTTCATTAGTGACTAAGAAAAACAGGTTAGTTTGGGATAGAGGTTGACATGAGATGACAGGGAAATACAGGTAATATCAGCGAAGAGGCTGGTCAGTTTTTGTGGTCCTCAATGTTATAATCCATGGCCGGTTCCAGTCGACTTCTAAGAAATCACATAGACAGCCAACACACTTTTGGGACTCTCTCTGTATATTCAAGCTCACTACCTAATCCAAGGATGCTTAAAGGCAAAGTATACCTTTGGTTTTTGGAACCATTTGGTTATTTTAATCCTATAATGAATGTAGATACTGATATACAATAAAACTACCCTGTGAAAATTTCATTTCAAAAGGTGGTAGCATTTTTGAGATATATTTCCGAAAATCTGGAGCAGTTAATATCCACGCAGGAAGAATAATCCGTAATTGGAATACACAATCTGAGAAACGTTTCACGCTGAAACGTTCCCCAGTCAGAGTGAAAAGTTTTTGAAACCATCTCTCTAAAACCACATTCCTTTGAAGGGAATTGTTTTTCAAAATGTTATGCATTATCAACAGCTGCAGTGCTTCTTACCAAGTAAGTTTTCATGGCCATTAATTTTCTGAGTAATTACCAAAGGTATACTCTCTCTTGAAGCTCAACATTAGATGAATATCTTGGTACATTTCCTGGGAAATTTGGTTTACCTTTTCACTACTTGTATCATGGATCACCCATACATTTTTCACAAAAAAACGCTTTCTTCATATTTCCCTTTTTGGGGTTTTTCATTTCTTCATCACATTCAACTCATTTTCACACTTCTTAATCCTTTGACAGGACTGCACGCATGGTTGGTCCCCCGCTTAGCAATACAATCGTCCTTGCAGTGCACTGAGCTCACCAGGACCAATTATCTGAACTTTCAGGGCAGCTTCGCCGGCTTCCTTGGTGTTAATGTAGAAGACACAATCCTCCCTGACACGTAGACCCTTGTTCTGGATTCCACGTCCGTAGGCAAACGCTTTCTGAGCATTGAAGGCTGCAAGACAATGACAGAGAAATAAATTGTATGTAAGTGCGCTCGTTCGTAATAACATAACAATAAATAAATAATAATAATAACACTAATAATGATCTTATATAGTGGACGTATCCACCAATAAGGTGCTCAAGGTTTTGAAGTTATGAGACGTATTCATGTAGCACCTTAACAGGGTTTACAAGGTGCTGCGGCGCACTCGGCAGCCACTGCCAGAAACACCGGGACGAACCCCCTTCTTTGATGATAAGTGTACTGGGTTCTTTTACGTGCATTACACAACACACGGGACCAACGGCTTGACGTCCCATTTGAAGGACGAAGCAATAACGGTTAATTGTCTTGCTTAATGACACACGTGTCAAGAGCAGGACTCGAACCCACACTCTGCTGATCAGAAACACAAGAGCTCAAGTCCGGTGCGCGACACGCCAAATAAGAAACTTAGAATAGTACAATTTCTAATTCTACATTCAGCAATTACTTGGCCTAACCAGCAGGGACAACTTCACAGAGCTGCTTAGGCACAAACAAAAAGGCTAAGCACAAAGAATTTTGCTTACCAGAATAAGGTTTCCAGCAAAAAGACCCATGTCAAATGTACTGCATTTAACTGGTTTCCTGCTCATTTTTGCTTAGCAGAAAATTGTTAAGCAAAAATTTTTCTGCTCAAGCAGCTCAATAAAATTGCACCTAAGAAATTCTGGTGGCGTTGAATGTAAAGTCGCAAGTTGAACCAGTGATCAAGTATTTTCTTTGTTTACTATTTCCATCTGAAATCAGGATGTTTGAAATGAGTAGTAATTGGTTCCTGGTTACACTTTACTCCCTTCTATAATTGGTCAGGGGATAAATTCAGAGCTGATACATGCCCACACAGAAATTTGCAACAACAAAAAATCTTGCTCAGCAGACAGAGTTTACCAGCCAAAATGCTATGTCTTGTACACCAATTATGACTGATTCCTCACCAACATATGCTTAGGAAATAAATTTGCTAATTAGGGGCCTTTTCCAAACCTAGGCTTGGTCTCCAGCTTCGGCTTCAGCTTGGGCTAGCTTGCTTGAGATCCACTATCAATTTAAGAGCAGTGTTTATTTTGCTTCAACGGAGCCATGAGCTGGGGCTGGAGTCGGAGCCTAAGCAAAGGTTTGGAGAAAGCCCCAGCCCTTTTGAATAGATCCAGTTAAAACATTAATGATGTTGCCACCTCCGCCCCTCCCTTAAAACATGGAATTTGGCATATCTCAGCCAAATACTTTACTGTCTGAGAATGTGCAGTATCCCTGGAGTGTTTATCTACTTCAGTCAGCACATTATCTTTCTCAGAAACATTCTGCAGCTACATATAGACACATTCATTTGCAGACAAGGGCCGAATATCATACAGCTGTTGAATGCAGAAAATCGCACTTGGCAAATTTGTCTGCAAAGCCAGAATTAGCAGGGAACCAGTTACAAGCAGTAACATTTGCATGTTATTTTGGCTGGTAACCTGCTTTCTGCATATCAAAATTTGTCTGTACTTTACTGCTTTTTATTAAATTGGGCATCGGTCACAACCGAAATCATACATGTAGTGAATTCCACTATGCAATGCTTCGAGTCTTATCTTGGGAAAACAAAGTCACAGATTCTGCGTGCATGGGCATCATGAATCAATGTAGTTGATCAAAACAGCCACTCCCATCCACTCTGTGAAGCGGGACCCCCCCCCAACAGAACAAACAGGGTTACCCTCTCTACTCTAATAAAACTCCCTTCACCTCTCCAGGGATACAACTCATTTCCTTGTTTCATTAACAATTTGCAAACTAGCGCCCAAGTCTCACCAGCTCAAGTTAAAAATAGAAAGCCACCTCAAGTTAGAAATAAAGAAGCTTTAACATAAGAATTGTTTGTGCATTTTGTTTTTCTCTCTACCTCCATCTTTGCCTTTCAAAGAGGACCTGACCCAATGTGGGTATTTTTTGTATTTAAACAAACAAATTATTGGTCATGTTGTACTTCTCTGTCAGGTAGTTGCATGCTCTACATCTGGGCCCCGTTTCGTAGAGCTGCTTAGCACAACAAAATTATGCTTACCAGAATAAGGTTACCAGCCAAACTATCATGTCACATGTACAATTTGTATCTGTTAACCTGCCCATTTCTGCTTAGACAACAATTGTTAGGCAAAATTTTCCGCTTAAGCAACTCTATGAAATTGGGCCCTGGTAATTGACTTCAATGATAGTATATAACAGGTGTTTTTTTTTCGATGGGACATTCTTGAGATGTTAAATGTACATATATGGCAGGAGATTTTACATGAGGTGGTAGAAGAGTTACCTGGATTATTAAACATTCTTTCTGTACTTCAGATATTGAGTACAAAACCACAAATAATCAATGACTAAAACACATTTTGGGGATCTGGTTGGCTTCTTTCCCTGCCTTTCACCTCCGTGGACCCCTGTTCCTAACAGACCAGAGCCTTGCTGTAGAGCCACCATGTAGATTGGGTTTTCAGTCTCTACCTGATTGCGCGAATTTTCCCTATTTTGGGTTTTCCTCCCACATCTAAAATTTAACATTTCTTCATTGTCACCTATTTATCCCGTTGTTGATGCTAGCATTGTTGAATGTGCAATGACAAAAATAGCATCTCAAAAGCCTTGTAATGCACGACTTGGTTCTCACAATGTAGTTGAATTTGTGTTGTTTTATCACATTTACACAGCACACAGCCAGAAAGATAGCAATTCCCAAACATAAGAATAAAAACGTACGGTAAGAAACCTTGACAGTGTAGGGACTCTTTGGAATATGCTGGCCAGCAAATTTGATCTCAATGGTGTAGGTTCCAAAGACAGTTGGAAGGTACTCAACGTAGAATGTGTTCTTGCCCTTGTCTGTGATCTTGACGCTGGAGGTTGTTGTATCACCATTGGGGTCAATCACCGACACCACGGGAGTGCCTGCCCCAGCACCTAATAAATAAAATGAGAAAATAACACAATTGGATTTTTGGGAAGGGTAAATTAATGTCTGTTCTCTAGTTTTCAATTTACATCAGGCCTGGATTTAAAAGAAGGCCACGGATGCTACGGCCTCTGTTGCCCTGGTCTTGGCCTTGGTGCCCCTTCAAAAGTTTCCCATAGACTTGAAGATTTTCCACTGAAAGTGCCCTCTGAAAAATAAAAAAGGCCTTGCCATCTCAAAGATGAAAATCCAGGCCTGTTACATACCATCCAACCAACCAGTGAATATTTCTCCGTTTGAAGAACAAAAAAATTGAAATAGACAACAGTGACCTTGGAGGTGTTCAAATGCTATTTTCTTGATTTTTGCAGTGTACATGTATCGCAAAATTATGGTAATGTTCCTCCGGAGGATTGGTACTGCCGGTGAGGAAGGAGATTCCGTGTGTCCCCCCCATACGGCAAACTGTGTACAAACGTCTTCTGATAGCGCCCTCTTTTGAATCGTCCTACTTCAGCCCGTGTTAATTTCCCACATGGGGGGACAGAATCTCCGGCGGGCAGATTTTCCCTATGACACCGGTATGGTCTTTAAATCAATGAGCTTTAAGAACAAAACAATTTTTGTTAATTCTTTTAAAACATTTGCCACATCTGCTTTTCATCTTTAAGAGATCACAAGAACTTGTGTATTCATACACTATCTTTTGAGGGAAACTGGGCTACTTTTATCACAAAAAACACATTTTGTTTGTCACTTTTTTGATGTGACTAAACAGAAAATGCAGTTATTTTTTAACTTTACACTGCCGAGTGAAAAAAGTCACTGTGGCAAAATGACAATCTATCTTTAGCTAACTTTGTTGTTGGGTTTGTTTCGTGTAAAAATAGCTTCACTTAAAGGGATTGTATACGTTTGGTAATTGGAACCCACTGTTTGTTTCAATCCTATATAGTTGTAAATATATTCCATAAAACTAACCTGTGTAAATTTCATTTTAAAAGGTGGTAGCGTTTTTGAGATATTGCCGAAAATCTGGAGCGTTTACTTCCTTGCAGGTCTGCAATTGGAATACACAATCTGAGAAACGTTACTGCAGTAAAACTTCTCAGATTCAAATTTCTAGGGATAAAAGGTGATATCTTTTTCCATAACCGCATTACTTTGAAGTGAACAGTTTCTAAAAATGCTTTTTACTATCCAAAGCTGCTGTACTTCTTACCAAGTAAGTTTTTATTGCCATTAATTTCAGAGTCATTACCAAATGTATACAGACCCTTTAAGTCCAATTAACACGTAAGTGACATTATAAGCACTTAAATATGTAAATGTCCACATTTCAGCTCATGAACATATTCTCACAATTGCACTCCATAAACATTAATTATTTGTTCACTGCAGTATGTTGCTGCGTCTATTAATGATAAGTTTTCTGGGTTCTGACCTGCAGTAAAGACTTCAAAGTAGGTGGATTTGTTGACGATAAGGCCAGTTGCCTCCAGCCCAGGCCCCTTGGCAGAGCATTTGGATGCATTGCCCTTCATATCACCAATGTCCACGGTGTAGGGACTCTTCTGAATTTGTTGTCCTTTGAAGAGAACCGTGATCTGTTGGCAAAGGAGGTGGACAAAACAATTATTCAAAGTTATTATTTCTCTGACCCTGAATAAGCATTTCATGATTGGTGCTCAGGGTTCAAATTTGCGTTCAGAAAGACGGAAGCTAAATGCCCCTTTTCCCCTGTAAAAAGGTGATTTATTTGTATGAGTCTGGACAACGTGATCACAAGATGATGCACAAAAAATAATCATTTTTCTTTTTACAATAATAATAAAAACTTTTGGATTAAACTCAATTCAAACATAAATCCACATTTTGTTTATACTTCTCATAAAACTTTGAAATAAGGTACAATTACAAAAGCTTACATAGACAAAATGAAACACTAAGGACAAAAGAAAATTGTATTTACAGCAGAGTATGAGATGGCAAAATGTGTCAACCTTGTAACCAGGTAAATGTACTTATTCATGCGCACTGTTTATTTATATCAAGGGGTCGATATCCAAAAGCAGTGGCCTCCCTATGAAGCTGTCAGAATAAGGCAAAGCTTGAAGAAGACAGCCTAAATTGACAAACTACAAACATGGTCCCAATTTCATAGAACTGCTTAAGCACAAAAAGTAGCTAAGCCCAACAAAATTATGCTTACCAGAATAAGGTTACCAGTCAAAATACCATGCCATTTGCACCATTTCTGACTGGTATCCTGCTAATTTTTGCTAAGTACACAATTTGTGAGCAACATTGTCTGCTTAAGCAGCTCTATGAAATTGGGCCCTCGAGACAAGACAAACAGTTAACACAGAACACAAGACAAACTGTGGATGGGATTGAGAGGTGTACAGTATGCTCACAAAGAATACCTACATGTAAACTTAAAGGGCTAAAGTAAAATGGCTGATGACGAGTAAAGTAAAATGGCTGGTGACGAGTAAAGTAAAATGACTGATGATGACAAAAGCAGAACTGGGCACAATTTCATAAAGCCTGCAAGCACAAAAACTTGCTAAGCACAGAAAAGTACTGCTTAGCAAAAACAGGTTACCAGCCAAAATTACATTAAGATTACATTGTTGTGAGTGGTGCCCCACTCAATTTTTGCTTAGCAAAGAAATTTGTCAAGCAGTATTTTCTGCTTAACAGCTTTATGAAATTAGGCCCTGATTAGAAGAGAGTTGCATGCCAAATACTGGGAGTGGAGAAATCTCCTGTAGGAAGACTCGAGTCGATCAAACATAATAAAACTTGACAAGAGTACTTATAAAACAGAATAATGGGCCCAGGTTGTTATACCTTTGTGAAACTTTCCCTTAAAATGACAGATTAAAAGCTTGGCTTTCATCCAGCGACTGGAAGTCATTGAACAGGAAGTCCCATGATTAGATCTTTTTAATTGCATTGATTGGAGATTCTTAAAACTGCTTCCGTTAGTTGCCAATAATAACAACTGACAAATAGTTCACTGTTTTAAAAGCACTGGGTAGTTTGTGACAAAGTATTAACTGAGGGAATGTATAGCATTGGTCATGTTGGCTGAGTCTCCTTTAGTTATCTTTCTGACAAGCATTTGTACGAGGCTGTGGATTTTCTTTTCTCTCCTGAAATGAAAGCATGGCGCATTTTAGTTAAGGTACACAAACAGCCCATCGGAGTGAACTTACGGTAACAATCAAAACCTATATTAACAACTAACTTTTGCCATTCAATGTCAGAATAATCCAAGTTGGAAAATGAAAACAAAATAAATTAGCGAGTGATTTTAATCCTGTCATTGTAAAACATTCTTAACTTGTTGAACCTAATGGTCATTTCCCTAAAGTTGCATTGTTAATTGGGCACGATCCCTAGTTATAGCGGTATACTATTGATGACAAATTCCTCCAGAACAAATTGGATGTCGAAAAAAGAAAAAAAAAATGACACTGCCAATGGATAACAAGTTGTTTGACCTCACTTCATCCCAAAGACACGGGAACTGGTTTAGTTTGTGTCATAAATGTGTGACTCTTTGGTGCAAAGCGTTTACTTTGGCCATCAGCTTACCGTGTGGGTACCAGCTATCATTGCTGTGTATGTCACGGTGTAAGTCTTGTTCTTGTCGCTGTTGAACTTGCAATCGTTGGGAACAGTTTTGCCATCGGGCCCCTTGATGGTGATTTCCACCTTGCCGCTACCGGCTGAGAATGTCTCCACGGTGAAGTTGGTGGGAACGCTGATCACGTTTCCCTTCTCCAGACCAGGTCCGTAGGCACGCACCTGTTGCAAATGAACAATTTGTATCACTCTTATAAAGACTCTAAAACAGGGTAGAGTCTGTTGACATGAATAATCAGCAACATGGAAGCCCATTTCATGCCGGTGCTGCATACTCCAAAGTAGTTGAGATGGTTTTTAGAAAGGCTTGGGGGCACAATGAACAGGGGTTGTAATAGCAAAAGGTGCTTTGATGCAAACAGTTTATATGCACCTAATAGTTGCCTAATATTATTAAATAAGATGTTCATAACTTTTGTAAAACTTAAGTAGTCATTTATTTTTCTGATGAAAGAATCACATTGTAAACCCAAAATGATGTAACCACTATTATATAAAGTCAAGAAGTTGGTCTGGAGATAAATATGGGAGGGGGGGGCATGTCTTTTTATTTCTGCTAGGCTCAGAAAGCAGCTAGTATGCAGTAAATTTGTTAAAAATATACTTCTCTATCGGGCTTTTTCAAAGTGTCATTGCCGAGTGGGCTACATGTAGGGCACCGGACACAAGTTCTGGTGGTAAAATCATTGAGGTGTGGGTTCGAATCCCCATCATGACACTTGTGTCCTTGAACAAGACACTTAACTGTAATTGCTTCTCTTCATCCAGGAGTAAATGGGTATGGGTTCATGTGATTGAATTAGCTTGGTGTGCTACTTACTCGGCAGCACCAGGCTGCTTACTCCCCAAAGAGCTGAGATGGTTAACGGCATGAAATAAATGGCGCAATGAACGGGATAATAATGTTCATGCGCCATGACATCAACATTGGAGGACACAGGTGCTGATGAACAAATGTCTATTCTTATTACTTTTGCTCAAGTAAAAGACTCAATTTTTGTTTGTATTCAAAAGGTTCACTTTAAAAGTGTTTGTTTTTTCACTAACCTTCTTTGCGTTAGATTTTGGTCGGAGGGGAGCACCTGGCTTGACTTTGCACTTGGGGAACTCTGCGAGGTATGTCATGACACTGAGATCATCAACCTTGGGGTTGCACATGTCCTTGGGCTCCAACACCTGGAGGATACAGAGAGAGAGAAGGGGGGAGAGCAAGGGGAAAAGGGTGATTTCTGGAGTATTTCAGACGGAAATATTTCTCTGGAATGAACTTTTATAATTAAATCAGTTGAGCTTTCAGGTCAAAACTAGTCTCTTTTTTTAAGGTTTGAGAAGTGACTGTCATCTGGGCCCCATATTATGGCTCTGCTAAACGCAAGCAAAGAATCGGCGCTTTCAGAAGCAGGGAATTCCGCGCTTATGTCAAGCGTATTTCACAGGTTAGCAGGAAACTTGCATGTGAGCGTGCGTACTCCACGTTACTAGGCATTCTTTGCTTACACAGCTAGCGCAGAAGTTTGGCGCTTTCCATGTACGCGAAGAATGGTGATCGCAAGCGCAGAATTTGGCGGTAAGCAGAGCCATGAACTTGGGCCCTGATGAGTGCATTCTGCAGCAGTTGATCAGAGCAGACTGGTTAAAATGTTGAGTTGAACAACTGGCTTTAGTCAGCACTACTCAGAAGAGATTATGACAGGTGCTACCTCACACCTTACCTACTCCCAAGAGACCCCTTGCATTGGCCGCCATTGCTGAGATCAGACAATGGAAACGTGCACGGGTTACGCGACACGCACAACTCTCAGTCAATGACAGGTCTTCATTGACCTCAGTAAAGGCGCTGTTTTGGGCTTGTGACATCATATGCAAGGGGTCTATATAGTTAAAAATCATGTCATGATTTGTTTTAAAAACTAATGTATCAAGTAATTGACCAGAACAGAAATCGAATTGGAAATAAATTATAAATCAATTTTGGGTTGAATTTTGTTTTTGACTAGAGCGTAATGTGAACCTGTAACTTCCGGGTTTAACGTGCTGGTGCTCTACCAACTGAGCTAGCTAGCTCTATGTTAAACTTTAAGCTCTGCATGGTGGTATTAAAAGCAGGTAAAAAGCCATTATAGCGCTAGTTACATGTAGCTCACCTGCATGTAAACCCGGAAGTTGCAGGTTCAAATCCCGCTCTAGTAACTTTTTCTTTGTTCAGCTCCAAATTAAAAACAACCAGTGGATTATTTACACAATAATCAATGAAAATTAACTGGGGCCATTTTCACAAAGAACTAAGGACTGATCTAAAGATGTGTATCAATCTTAATTGCTAAGCATATTGTGATGTATCAATACAAATCACTATGGCAATATTGACAACTCATCTTAAGACAAATCCTAGTGCTTATTGAAACCAAGCCCGGCATTTTGAGTTCCATTCCATGATTGGCTAATTACCTGTGGTACATCCAGCCAATCCTGGGCCAGCTTCATGGCCTCCTTGGCATTCTTCAAATTATCTTTGGGATCCCAATCCTCCCAGTCAGGGCACAGTCCTAAGGAAAATCAAAACCAAAAGTGAAAAACACATATTGCGACTTCTACTACAGTTATGCTTTTCAATAATTACACTACTAGTGTCTTGTCGTGGCCGAGCGGTCTAGTACACCGGACCCAAGCTCTTAGCAGAGTGTGGGTTTGAATCCCGGTCATTACACTTGTGTCCTTGAGCAAGGCACTTTATCATAAGTTGGGAAGGTAGTGCATTCTGCCAGTCTACCAGCCAGGCTCCAAGTGGATGATACCAATGCCTACATCTTTACGGACTGTGGAGGGAGAAACCCTGTTTCAGCCCCAAGAGTAGGTGGCAATGTGCCCCTGTTGGCAGTTGATTATGGTCATGACAGCCCAGATCCTTGTGTAATCCAGTGTAACCCTCACCTTGAAGTGGCCGTCCGACCTTTAAAAAAACCTACTGACAATAGTAAATGGGATTTGAGGCATTGCATGGTGAGGTATCAATGTATAGGCCTAATAGTAATAATAGCGGTAACACTAGTTACTAGATACTCACAATAATAGTAAGTTTACATGATTCTGCCTCAAGATTTCAAACTGGAAAAGAGGTTTTTTTGAAGACCACTTTTCCCTTGGTGCACCAAATGCATCTTTACCTTTATGCTCTTTGCAATTCTTTCAGTGGCTAAGAAACAGTAGTGTAATTTGAAGAGAGTGAAGGATCTTAACAATATGAGAGCCAGTCATAAATCTGTCCGTGGTCTACAGGACGGAGTCCGCTGAGCCTCCAGAGTGTTACTTTTCAGAGGCTTCACAAAAGTGTCTAGGTATATGTATTTACATCCCTCCACAATCCAAACATGAAGCTTCAGATAATGGGCACAAATTTTTCCGCTTATTTATTCCAATGGCTTGGCTACTTTACTTCTTGTAAAGCAAAGACAGATCTGTAAAAAGTTATGAAATCAGGACAAATTTGAGATTTGAAAATAACGGAGACTCCGTAAGACCAGAGCTGCCAACATTAGTTTTTGAAAATCCGGAAGATTTTATTTTTAAGTCAGAAAGACTCACTCTCAGCGCGCGTCACAACGATTTTTGCTGGGCGGCGCCATTTTGCTTTACATTCCCAACCACGTTCCCAGTGGTGTACGATGTTGCAGTGTCATTTGCTCGATCGTGGGCAGTGCGTCGTTACGATACCACACGAGTATTAAGCCACTGTAAGTGTAATCACCTATTCCAGGGGTCAGTGACAAGAGGTATCGATATAGCGTGCTACCCATGGTAGCGAGGCTGATCAGTGCTAGACATAGCAAGCACATGTAAGGTCGGCAGAAGACGAAACTGCGGTTAGAACAACTTTTTATGCGCATCTATGCAACTAAATCTGCACGCCTGCAAAGGTTTTAAACACACACGGACGGCGGAGGGCTAGGGGCTTTTATTACTTTTTTTATTAGCAGGTTGGGGATCCGGGAGATTTTGACTGCTTGCGGGATGTCGGAAGATTGCCGTCAAAAACGGGAGTCTTCCGCAAAATCCGGAAGAGTTGGCAGCTCTGTAAGACTTGTCCTCTTTCTCAATCAAAACAATTCTTTTGTTTTCTTGGGTATGTTGTACAAAAAACAGACTGTGGTGATGTTCTTAGGTCATAATGTCTTTGTTTTTTTATATTTACAAAATTTGCTTAAAAAAAATCACCTCCCATGAAAAAACTGACTGAAATAAAGGCACTGAAGTTTTGAAGGTATAAACCGACTTCGGAATGCTAACCTGGTGCAACAGCATCCACAAGGGCGCCAATGGCCCTCCCGTCGTTCCAGTCGCGCGTGAAGTTCTTGATGGGCAGCTCGGGGACCTTGTTCTGGATCCAGCTCAGCAGTTTCTCTTTGGGAGTTGGGGTTCGTTTCCTGGGGGTGTCCTCCTCGAACTCTCCCTCGTCGTCCCACATTGGCATGGAGATGGAGTAGTGGAGGATTAGCAGCCATATTAGACCGAGGATCAGCTTTCGTTTACCGTCTACAACATCTGTACTGTCTGTGGAACAAAAGAAATACGGAAGAAAACCAAAGAAATCAGTCGGTGGGTTTCTTTTAATGCCAGGTTTACTACGGTTCCATATCCCAATCTAGCCCTTTACCAAGTTTTTCATACATTACATAAACACCAGTGTGTACTTCATAAGGCCAGAAAGTACAGAAAATTTGATGGGATCAGATAAATTTTGCTCAGAGAAAAAGCAGGTTACCAGCCAAAATGCCGTAAAGTTTACATTGTTTGGACTGGTGCCCTCGTTTATTTTTTGGATGTATTTTGAGATGTATGAAGTATGCATGCTGTGCAGCAACATTTATGTTATGTTACTTTATTTGATCTTTGATTTGGCTGAACGTTTATGATCAAATGTAAAAAGTTTTTTAATATTTTTGTTTGTTTGTCTTGTTACCCCCTCTGGAATCATACTACGGTTTTATTAATACTGGCAGACCTTTCAAATAATTTCTGTACAATAGTTTTAGGTACATGTATGAAGACACAGGAATGATGATGTTGAACAGAAAGTTGTCATATAGTGACAATGCACACTGTACAGCCAGCAAATCATGTATGCATTGTTTGTGTACACATATGCCACCGTGTGTGTTTACAAGCTGTCAATTTGAGCTGGCAGATGGCATTTTTGAGAGTTGGAAATAATATTCAGAGCTACACAAAAATAATAATAATAATTAATAGCTTTGTAAATTTGATGTATCTGAACCAAACCTAAAAATGTTTATCAAAAACCAAATATGGTGAAATGAAATGAGTTTCACAGGCTTTCTGGAATCCAACTCAAATTAATTCATAAATTAAAAGGCTGCCAACAAATTAAAAACCCTCAAAATATGTCATGGTATAGATAACTCATGACTTGCTTCAGAAAATTACACCAGTAACTTGAGCCAATGAATACATGCACATTGTACATACTGTGTAAGGAATACATACATGTACATTTATATCAAGTGGGCACCATATGTCTCGTCTGACTGGGACCAATAAATTTATTACTGAAATTCTAGAATACTTCAAACTAAAGCGTACTTGTATACACAAGCCAGGCTAATTTTATGGTTTTCCCCCACCCCTGGACTGTTTACACGACTATTGAGACCTGGGCCCAAATTCATAGAGCTGCTTAAGCACAAAAAGTAGCTATAAGCATAACAAAATTACGCTTACCAGAATAAGGTCACCAGCCAAACAAACATGTCACAAGAACAATTTGTGACTGGTATCCTGCTCATTTCTGCTCAGCAGAAATTTTTTAAGCAATATTTTCTGCTTAAAAACAGCTCTTTGAAATTGGGCCCTGGGCCCACATTCATAGAGCCAGTTAAGCACAAATTAAGTTGCCTATTAATCAAAATAAGGTTTGCCAGCCTAAATGCCATGCCATTATTGTACCATTTGTGACTGGTTTCGTTCTTACTTTCGCTTAAATCAGAAAGTTGTTAGCAATATTTTCCACTGTGCCTACTGGTACAAGATTTTTATGAACAAAAATTCATGCTTTTATCAAGAAATTCACCCACAGGAGACTGGTGCAATTAGTTCAGAGTGTGCTGGAAATTACACCCCAAAAAGCCACAACTGCCATGTTCTCTGCACTTGATTTATGTCTCTGGGTGCTATACTATACAGAATTAGCAGCTTGTGGTACTTTCAGTTGCTATTTATATATTTATCAGTAATTTGTGGTAACTGTGGTTTGAGATGGAATTCTCCCAAGGAAGGTTGAAATTATTGAAGTGTTTGGCGTAGACATAATAAACTTCCTTATAAGGTTACCTATAAAAGGCAAGCACATCCTCAAGGATCAATGAAGTGGTGAGTGGTGTATCTGAGAATAATCTTTGCATTCAACTCAAATGTGTGACAGGATGTGAGAAGGGATGGGCCATAGAGAAGCTAAGATAAGTTCATATGAAAGTTTGGCTGCAGGGGCTAAAGTGTACCTTCATGAAAGCGGTGACGATATATGTGTATAGCCCTTTCTTCTATTTTTTCAAATTCAATCTTTGTGTTGAAGCTACGATAACTTTATCACATTGAACTGCGTATCAATTGTGAAAAATGAAGATCAAAGTCGAAGCTTAAATTTTAAAGAGACCACAACGTTTCTATGTTCACAAAAAGCACACTGAGAATGTTAAGCTACACAGGTACACTGCTGTATCATTATGCACCCACCCATGTAGGGCAGCATTCCTCAGCGTTCACAGGGACAGAGTTCAAGGAAATATTGTCGGGAGAGCCAGGGATTAATAAGCACAATACATAGTGAAGTACCAGCTAAAACCACTCCCTTGCCTCACTAACCAACTGAGTGCTACCCTCTCTGCATATCATGATACTCATGATCTGATTGTGAAGGAGTCCTTTCCATTAGAGTGGAGGCTTGGGGAGGAGAGGGGGGGTTGTAAAATAGATAGAACTTGCTGAGAACTTTGATAGAACTTGCTAAGCAGACAGACAAATTAGAAAATTAATGCATTGGTTAATTCTTATGCAGTTAGGATGGTTCCTCTAAATGTACATAGCCTCAATAAACCACTGTACATGTATGTACCCTCTAACTATGTGACCGAGTTTAAGTTTTTTATCACTTATAACCGTGGTGGCAGAAACAAACTTTCCGTTCATAGGTTGTTCCAAGTTTATGGCACGAAGGACTTAAAATACATGTAGACTACTTCCTCCATATAAACATTCCATGTTCCTTTCACAACATTCTTTTGTGTCTCATGCCAGAATGAATGTCAAAAAGACAAAGTTCAATTTACAAATCTCCACCCCCACATGATGTGTATCACGACCAGGAGAGTAAGGGCAGTGCAGTGCAATTGTTTGCCTGCACTTGTCATACATGATTTTCGTCAACTGTGTTTTTCCCTAAATTTTCGTCCTACTTCTTTAAATACAGACTTGACACTCCATGACAAAACGGTCGCAGCAAAAAAAAGCGACTGTGAAGTTAGGTTTAGATACTGCTCTGGTATAGCTTTCAGCAGTAAACAAATCAACTAAACTCTCTTTTTTTTTTGGTGTGTGTAAATGATGGATTTCATCCATCCAAAAAGGACTTGTGCAAGTTGATGCTATTGCTATCGAAGGGACTTGTGCAAGTTGATGCATTATTAGGCACAATCTTTTGTGTATCTAGAACAGGCCAGCCCTGGATGTGTGGTTGCACCTCAGACTTTGTAAACAACCCACCAGAATACCTGTCTCTTTATTGAAAGGCCAAAGGGCTCCCCATACATTCCAGTTTTTGGCAGAATTTGAAAGCAAACTGAAGAGTGTGCATAGCTTGTGGTAACTGCGTTCGGTACATTTTTTATACTTTAGAATCAATCGAATGAAAAGATCTTTTTAATAGAATGTTATTATAACAAGTTTATTTAATTGCGACTTCTTGCACGTTTTTTGCAAGAAAGATTTCTCATTACCATGTATACACCCATAAAAATAGTTTAGCCATTACCACCAATAGTGTCTCTTTGAACCACTGACTGTTAAGTTAATTAATTTAGGCTTTTCATGTCTGGATTTGGACAATTTCTTTTAAAATCTAGCGACCTTAAAGGGACTGTGTCGTCACGATCAAAATAGGTCTGTGGCTGTACATTGAATTATGAACTCTCACCGAGTTACAGCATGCACGCGGCGCGTGCTCTCCATTGATATGATATAAAAGAAGGGCGTGCGCCTGCAGTACCTGGGTGATAGTTCCTAAATTGCATGTACAGTCACGGCCTGCTTTGATGACGACGACACGGCCCCTTTAACAGATAAGCCTCAGATTTTTCCCAACCTTAATTCCATTTTGAAGGTTCCACATTCTATGTACCCATCATGTAACACAACCATCAACCAAACACCCAACTTCCACACTCAAGGTGATTTAAGCAGAGGAAGTCGGGAACACTAGATCATGACTTGGATTTCACTGCGTGTGTACTGGCGTTTAAGATAAGGCACAACGATAGTTTCTCGTACCTTTTAACCTTCCCAAGTCCTTCAAAATCCTCCGGAAGATTTCGATGGTACGGAAGAATTGAACCACGTTTGAAATAGACCCCTTGCATACACCGCCATCGCCGAGGTCAAACAATGGAAACGTGCACGCGTACCACACCTTACAGCCTATGATATGTCTTCATTGACCTCAGTGAGGGCGGTGTTTGGACTTGTGACGTCATATGCAAGGGTCAATTGGTCTATTGGGGGCAGTGAGGATTCTACAAGTATGCGAACTATTTTTGTTGATTTTGGAGGATTGTGGCTGGTACCTGCAAGGAGTATAGATGTAGGCAGTTATGGTTTTAACAATGTTATGAATATATCTCCTAAATTGATTTTTCCTGATGTGCTGATAATATCTGGAAACTTTTAATTGTTCCATAAAAGGAACCCCTTTTGCCTTCTATAGCAGATATCTGAACCACTATAACACAGAGCATGCCCAGTGATGTTTCGCCAGGCATGCTGGATTTTGTTCCTGCAGGTCTCAGAAAGCACCGAGTATATCGTGTGTTATCACACATCAGTGTAGGGTAAAACCAAAAATATGAATCTTACCATCATTATCAAAAAATATTTCTATCCCTAATTCTGTCAATTTCAAGAGCATAATTTTTGTATGAAATAATATTTAAACTACCTACATATATAACCCTTGCTCTATGATACAATCATATGTCCTTGCTCTATGAAACAGCACAGACAAATAGTTAACACAAATGTAATTGACAAAATAGGGAGACTGCCAACAATAGGGCTAGATGGCTCATTAGTTAGAGCGCTGTCATGTTAAACTGGAGGTTTTTGATTTGTTCACAACAAAATTTAATTAAAATTTACCCAGTCAGTTTACCCTTGTGGCTTATTACTTGATATTTTTATTATTATTATTTATTTGGTAATTTCACATAAAAACACAAAAATATGTACACCATAGAAGCTACTCTAAAAATATTAATCAAGTTATTAAAATCAAGTGAGGTTTGCAGAGATAAATCTCATATGAGCTGTGGTGGTTCTGAACAGAACCAGTGGTGTAACAACTCTGGTTCTTCTCACTTATAAAAAATGTTATTGATAGGTGCTGGCTCCTCAAAATGGAAACAACCAATTGACAATTTCACAGGCAGCAAACATGTAGATTTAAAAATAACTTCAAAGAAATTTGCATTATGCCCTTCAAAAAAGTCATGTTGTACCACCCCATTTACAAAAAAGGAAGTTGTAATGGTGTATTAAGTGTGTAATATACAGGAAAACATGTGTACAGGTTTAGGAAGTAAATCAGCCTTGTACAGAGTAAGTGATATCTTGGATGCATTTTCCGTTATTGACACTAATTCCCAGGGTCGCTGTCATCCCAAACGATTCAAATCGGAAGATACACACGTGTAACCCTATTATATCAATCATCTGTTAACCCCAACTATACCAACAAAGTCCACCATCGGATTTTGTTCAATTGTATGGCCTCAGTAATGCATAACTGAAATAGCCCTTCATTGCATTCAAATTCTATCACTTGTACAGCCTACCAGAGTTACTATGCCCTATGTCAAGTAAGGTTTGAAGCTTGGCATGGTGTTGAAAGTGAACATAAATTAGTTCATGGGAGACAAACATTCTCTTCTGGAAAGAAATGGTCATTCTGAAAAAGAACCAGAGGCGACACAGTTCAACTCTAGTTTTTCTCAGAACCACCACTTCATTCACACCTCTGGTTCTTCTTAGAACCACCACTTCATTCTCACCTCTGGTTCCTCAGAACCACCACTTCATTCTTACCTCTGGTTCCTCACAACCACCACTTCATTCTCACCTCTGGTTCTTCTCTGGTTCTTCTCAGAACCACTTTTTCATTCTCACCTCTGGTTCTTCTTAGAACCACCACTTCTTTCACACCTCTGGTTCCTCAGAACCACCACATCAGTCACACCTCTGGCTCTTTTTCAGAACCGCCCCTTCTTTCTCAACTTTGTTTTTTCTCAGAACTACAACTACATTCTCATCTCTGCTCAGAGTGAAGTGGTGGTTCTTCGACGAACTACATGTAAAGATGGTAATGAAGGAGTGGGTCTGAGAAGAACCCTTGTGGTTTATCGCTTGATGTGAGAATTAAGTGGTGGTTCTAAGAAGAACCTGATACGAGAATGAAGTGTTGGTTCTGAGAAGAACAAGAGAAGAACCAGAGGTGAGAATTAAGTGGTGGCTCTAAGAAGAACCAGAGGTGAGAATGAAGTGGCGGTTCTACATGTAAGAAGAACCAGAGGTGAGAATGAAGTGGCGGTTCTAAGAAGAACCAGAGGTGAGACTGAAAAGGTGGTTCTGAGAAGAGCCAGAGAAGAACCAGAGGTGAGAATGAAGTGGTGGTTCTGAGAAGAACCAGAGGTGAGAATGAAGTGGCGGTTCTAAGAAGAACCAGAGGTGACACTGAAAAGGTGGTTCTGAGAAGAGTCAGAGAAGAACCAGAGGTGAGAATGAAGTGGTGGTTCTGAGAAGAACCAGAGGTGAGAATGAAGTGGTGGTTCTGAGAAGAACCAGAGGTGAGAATGAAGTGGCGGTTCTAAGAAGAACCAGAGGTGAGAATGAAAAGGTGGTTCTGAGAAGAGCCAGAGAAGAACCAGAGGTGAGAATGAAGTGGTGGTTCTGAGAAAAACCAGAGGTGAGAATGAAGTGGTGGTTCTACGAAGAACCAGAAGTGAGAATGAAAATGTGGTTCCTGGAAGAACCAGAAATGAGAATGAAGGGGCGGTTCTGAGAAGAGCCTGAGGTGAGAATGAAGTGGTGGATCTGAGAAAAAAAAGGTTTTCAAAGGATGATGAAACTTTCCAACTGTAATAAACCTTTCACTATTTTGTTTTTTTCCCTTTCCCTATTTCTCAGGAAATACCTTGTAATGGTTACATGGATAATATTTCATCAATAACACATTATAGCTACAAAAAAAAAAAAATGGTGTCTATGTCCTACACCTCGAACTGTCCTACCATTGATCTGAAGAGTTCCTGCAGAATTAAGGTTTGAGCGCTATTGAATTTCAAGATCAAACGGTAGAACTGGGTCCTTTTTCTATGGTTAGAACAAATGCACACATTGTGTGAAAAGATAAACTTTCATAATGGAAACCAAACGGACACATTCCAGACCTACATGTACATGTAGGTATGGATTAATAACAATGAACAACAACATACACCCAAAGGTTCTCTGCAAGAAACATCACAAGGGAATAAACAAATTAACCCACAAGTGATAACTGAGAACAAACCTTGTGAAAAAAATGTTACTTGTGACTTCCTTGTAAGGGAACATTACAAACATTCACAAACACAATTTAAAAATTGAGCCGTGCCTTTGAAAAACACTGTGTGCTCCTTTTGTAGAATTTTGCAATTTGAAATGTCATGCTTCCAGAGCGCTGAAAGATTGGGACCCAAGTATAGTTCGTCGGCTGAGAAATAAGGTCTTTTCGCAGTTTGTTTGGATTTCATAAAATTGGTTTTGCATATTTTTGACTCCTGGTAAATGCTGATCAACAGTAGTCTCTCAAAGTAATTGTTTGGCAAAAAGAAACAATCTTTGTATAAGAAAAACATTTATTTGGGTTTAGTTTTTTTTAAATTACACATTTTCCATTTAAAGCCCTTTTGATCAATAGAGATATGAGAATTAACAACCTTTATAGCACTGAGCCGACAAGATGTCAAAAAATACAAACACTGAACAAAACCCCTTTCATTGGTGATGGTGTGTTTCACGTAAACTGTGTTAATGTTTCAAAAACATTTCCATTCACTGGATTTTGTTTTAAGCTTGCAATTTCAAATTCCAACAAGCTAATCAACTCGAAACTGATTAAACAGAATCCCGTTTTGGTTGGTTATCACGTTATCACATGGTGATCACCATGTGCTCTTACTTCCACATGAAAGCTCCCCCGTGATAGGTCAATCGCCAACATTCCAAACATGGCTAACACATATTCTGCATAGCAACCAGCTAGCCTGACTGTCTGGGCATTCTGCAAAAGGCATTAAATGCAACACTTGGCTTTCGCAGCCTTTTTCATATTTCTTTGTCATTGGTTTCAAAGTGCATACATGTATACACAATACCAAGCACTGCATTTTTATGAAGGCACTTTTCTAGCTGTGATTCAGGTCGATCCCTTGTTGCCCACTGAAACGTTGACAGCTAAAAATTGCCCTTGCCTCAAAGAATTGAATGACTGAACATGGTAAATTCAGAATTCAAACAGCACACATTTCTGGGCCTTGCTCTATAACTTTGTGTAGGATGTCTGGGTGTGTATGACACTCATGTATTACATTGCAAATACTTTTTACACGCACGTTTGCCGTGGAATGAGGTGTATCTGGGCCCAATTTAATCGAGCTGCTTAAGCAGAAAATATTGCTTAAAAAACTTCTGCAAAGCAACAATAAGCAGGATACCAGTCACAGATGCTACATGTAAAATAGTATTGTAGCTAATAACCTTTTTCTGGTAAGCAAGCATAATTTTGTTGTGCTTAGCTAGTTTTTGTGCTTATGCAGATCTATAAAATTGGGCCCTGGTCTGGATAATCTAGACCAGGATGCACCTCAATCCACGGCTAATGCGCGCGTTAAAAGTATTTGCGAAGTACTCTATGCTACACTGTATGCACAAATGTAGTAAGCAAAAATTTTAAGGCATGAGGAAAACATTCTATCAGCTGAGAATTCAGCCACTACCAGGATCCGATTCTTGAGTATCTGCGAGAACTAGTTTACTGGCGTCAAAACTACCCACGCCGGCACCCAAAGCAATTGCCTCGGTGCCCTGTGCTTTTGCTGTGGTACCCTTTGCAAAGTTCCAAAACAAATTTGATAATTCCCTCATAGAAGTGCCACCTCCCAGAGGAAAACTGCCACGCCCTTCAGAAGCGAAAATCAAGGCCTAAGTTTAACGAATACAGGAATAACCGTTAGGTAGGAAAAAATAATAATAACATAATAATAATACGAGACATTTATATAGCGCATAATGCAGGAGCCTCTATGCGCAATATTTCTCTCCTTCAACAAAGAAGTTAACAAACCTACAGTAGGTACAAATTTTATTACATAAAGTTATTCTAAAAGTGTTTGTGCTTCTAAAGTCAGTTCCAGAGTATAAGGACAGTCTGTTGATTTTATTTGAGCAACCTCATCAATTTTTAAGTGGCTGTGTGTAGAACGGAAGGTCATTGTCACCGAGTCATCTGCTAGTCAACAAAGAATGTTCTGCATAGTACATAATGCTATCTGTGATTATCTGAATGGATTTAGTCTGGTCAAGGTACAAGCGCTGATGACTATTTGATTGGCAGGTTTGGCAGAGAATGAAAAGGACAGCGAGGTCACAGGAGGTTACTCCCATTAGTGCTCTTGAAATTTTACTACGCACGTAATAGGGCATACCATTTCACTTAAAAAAAAATATATATTTATATAATAAAAATGTAGTGCATCATTCACTTTTAGTAATTCATGGACATTCATCATTTTATGATCAATATCAAAATTCTGAATACTGTGGTACTTGGCTAGACACCAGATAGCAGTACATGTACACGTATCCTGCTGACTCCAAACAAACAACTTGTTTAATGTTTTAAGAGACAGACATGTGATAAATGATACTAAAGTTAACCCCTGACCCTTAGAAGAAATAATAAACTAAATGTACATGTATAGACAACGCGCCATCGAGTGTGGAATCGAATTACCACACGATAACACAGCCAACCACACCCTCATTGGATAAAGCATTATCACTAGTCAATGAAATCTTTGTCAGATATTTTCCTGATGTGTTTCTGAAAAACTAGACAATTTCAATTAGTTATATGTACGTAGTTCCCTTTATTGTAGATTATAAAATTATAAATGACAGCATACATGTACACTGTAATCAAATTTATTCAGACAAAGGTGTGAATTATGATTTTCTATACATAAAAACAATATTCCTTTTCTGTTTTTACCCTTACAACGATGTATGATTAGCACTGTGTATCGAGTACTTTCCGAATCCTGCAGAACAAAACAAAATCCACAGGTGACTCAGGTGGGATTCCAACCCATGACCACTGCATTCTGGAGTAGGGCCCCAATTTTGTGGTTCTTCTTACCGTAAGCACAGAATTGGCGCTTACGGGAGCAGGAAATTCTGCATTTAAGCCAAGCGTATTTCACAGGTTAGCAGGGAGTTTTTTGCTTGTGGGCGTGCCCTACTCCACGCGTCTAGGCATTCTTTGCTTTACATAGCTAGCACAGAAATTCGGCGCTTGCCCTGTAAGCGAAAAAATGATGATAGCAAGCACAGAATTCTGCGATAAGCAGAGCCATGAAATTGGGCCCAGATGCTACAGTTTACTGTGCTTATCATGAATCATTGTATATGGGTACAAAACTAATAATGTTGTTCTTTATCATGGATGCAGTATCAATTGGCAGCCCTTGCATGATGCCGAACAAACCTCTGCACAATGCGCGTCCACCATGTCCGCTATTTTGGGAGTCAATTCATGTGTATATTTGATTACCAAAATGGCGGACAGGCGCAAGTTCGCGCAAGGAACAATGGTTAACTAGTAATTGTTCTGTGAGGTACGTAGGGCATGCGCACAGAAGTTGTAGTGCGAACGACTCTAGTCATGTCATGTCAACACGACCAGCGACTCAACATACATTATCAGTTTCTTATAACTGGTCCACTCTGCACTGTGCTATGAAAACGGCTATTGGTAACCAGTGATGCGACCATGCCCAGTAGACTGGTTCCAAATAGTCGACTAGAGTGGTCCGACTATCGTCGACTAGACAGAGTTTGGGCTAAGTTAATCGAGCTATGGTCAACGATAGTCCTTGCGCGAACTTGGCCATAGATGAAGCCGCCATAATTCGGATAAGGCCCACGTGCGCAGCAAACCGTGAAATGGGTCAATACAATGGTGTACATATCTCCAACCACACTGGTACACTTAGGCTTACACTGACTTAGATAAATCAAAAGTGCAGTTGACTTACAAAGTCTATGTAAATTTTAATTACGTATGCATGAGTACTGTCAACTATCCGTGTGAAAGATGAGCCACCGCACAGCTTAAAGGGAAGTACAGCAGTGTTTGGACAATTTTGAACAATTAGTTTCTTTTAGTTTCAAAGATATAGACTTTGAGCTTCACTCATGACAGGGGGTTCTAGCAGTCTTTACCTGAGAGGCACAGTGCTTCTATGGAGGAGGGCCAAATTAAATTCCTATTAGGACTTCCAAATTAAAAGGGCACAACAACAAAAGCAAGGGCAACCGAAAAACTACTCGTTCGGTGATTGGGGTTCAAAATGTTTGAATTTAGGTTTCACTGGACTTGCACACTGAGTGAGCATTTTCTTTTTCACTGGAATGTATTGTTTTTATTAAAATTGGCTGCTTCTCTGTGCCTTGAACATCTATTTAGATTGATTTGGCACATAACAAATGCTTACTCTTATTATTTAGGGCCTATATTATTGTTATTATTTTCTGACTGATTTGATGACCCTCACATCAGCTTGACGAACAGCAGGGTTATTTACTCTCTCTAAAGGAGGCGCCAAAGCGTGAAATGATTTAGTGTCTTCAGACAAATTATCCTGGTTCTTGGATCCAACAGACTCCATGTCTGTTATGGATCATGTACAGAGGATCGACAGTAATGAGGGTATAACACCCATAAGGTTTTTTTTTTATAGGGTGACAAAGTATTTTATCAAGATTGATAAGGTTTTTTTTATGAGGTTTCTCTCCAGTGGCAATGTACAATGTACACAAAGCAGGTAAATGAGCTACACAAACATACTTCAGTTTAAATGCATCCAGCTTCCTGGCAACTTGACAATGAACGCCCTTTTATTCCCACGTGAAAACGCCTCCAAATGTTTTACTGCATCAATCTAGTTTTTCAAAGCACTACGCTCATATTTTCTCAACTGAAAAAAAAGAAAGACTAAGAGTAAAGTCTGACCTGCGCCAATATGGCTCATCAGGCCGGTGTTTAATACCCGGTTTCCTTTGGTATTAAAAACGACTGAGAATATTTCTATTCCCCCATGACAGGATGCCAGTCCATCGCAGGTACCTCCACAGTTCTGGCCGGTACCCATTTTGTACTCCTGGGTGGAGAGAAGCAATTATGACAAAGTGCCCTGCTCAAGGACACAAGACTCACAACTGACCAGGCCAGGATACGAACCCGCATTCTATTAACTACAGAACTTAAGTCCACCTCCCCAGACAGCTTGGCCACGACACCCCATTCTCAAATGAAAACAGCCACAAAAATCTAACGGACATGACACAATTTTTCAGTACAATTTGACACTCTCAATGATTTACTTTATCTACACTAACAATGTAAGTATCAACTCTGAAAGATATCCAACCTCTCCAAGCTGCATATAGGCCTAAATCATATTCATTTTAAACAGACTGGCCTTGAATACACAGGCCATTGTAAAGTTACTTTCAGGTAGGGCTTTAAGCTCTTCAAGTTGTAAGAAGAACTACACATACATGAATACTGTAATTTATGGTGACAACTATGTAATAAGCTCTTCTTTGTTGAAGCAGTCCTTCTGAAAAGAATGTGAGATTAATTCTCAATGTTTTCGAACACTGTCCCCATCGTTTAGTTACCTTCCCTGGCTAGCCCGAGATTGAGAATACCGTAGTGCACACCTGGTTGAAAACCAAAAAGTGTGGACAACTACGGGCATCAAGTCCATGGCCAGGACCCAATTTAATAAAGCCTGTGAACAGCCAAAACCTTGCTAAGCACAGAAAAAATCTTGTTTAGCAGTAACAGGTTACCAGCCAAAATTCCATAAAGTTGACATTGTTGCAACTAGTGTTCCCACTCAACTGTTGCTTAAGTTTACATTATTGCCACTGGTGTCCCACTAATTTTTTTGCTTAGAATTTTTTAGTAGAATTTTCTGCTTAACAGCTTTATGAAATTGGGCCTAGGGCACCACAACTTGTCAGAGCGCACAGTTAGGGGCATGGTGGCACCATATGGATCATGCCATAGATCAATACCAGGTACAACGGCCACAATAGCACTGTCCTTTTCAGTAGAAACTACCAAGGCCTCCCTAGCTCCAGCATTGAAACTTCCTGTGATGTGAAGACTATAGCCTACATTTAGCTCAGGTGAAACTGAAAGCTTCACCTCAATGCCTCCCACACATTGCATGGGTGTGTCCCCGCGGTGTTCCACTAAAGATCACTCCAGATCTGTGTACATTACAGGTCTTGTACATTGTACATGAACAGTACATGTACATGTAGGTAAATTGGTGCCTACAGTGACTTCCAATTTCAACAGCACAGCCACCACACCACTCTCTGTAAAGTTTTACTTTAACCCTTTAGAGACCATAGCAGCCACAAGCGGCTTGTACAATGTTGTACCAAAATGTCCATAGCTGCCGCAAACGCCTGCAAGGTTTGGCCTTCTTCCATTCACATAAAGAGGTCAAAGTAAAGGTCATGTCCGGATTTGAAATTTTCCAATGTGGTAGTATGTTAACATAGTATAGTATCCCAATTTCTAAACACAAAATTAAATTTTCAGTTTCATGTTTTTTCTGTTGACATATTTACTGACAAAATTTGATTAAAGAAATTAACAATATAACAGCAATATCTGGGCGTTTTGTGGTGATACAGAAATGAAAGGTGAATGGTTTTATAACCAGAAGAAAAACTTTTTGTATTTCCGTTTATAGGCAGGGTATACTTTTGGTAATTGTCAGACCAGTTATCCTCACTTGGTGTATCCAAACATATGCATAAAATAACAAACCTGTGAAAATTTGGGCTCAATTGGTCATCGAGTAGCAAGAAAAAAACAAAAAAACAAAAAACAAAACAAAAAACTTTGTTGCATAGAATTGTGTGCTTTTAAAAGATGCCAGAAGATTCAGATTTTGGGGAGAAAAAGTACAACCTGCCTTTAAAATCACTCTATTAAGAACCAAGGCTCTGTACACAAGGCTATTTTCAGGGGTAAATAGGTACATTATTTTTTAAAAAGGGAATTTTAAACACCATTTTTCTTTGAAAGAAATAACAACTTGCTGAAAGCTCCCTCTACTATTAAAAATGCACCTGTTAACAAGTATAACTGCATTCCATTTATGTTTACCATCAAGTGTATGCCCACTTGACAGAATTACATGTGAGCCTAAACATTTCTGACACATTTCTGTACCTCTTTTTTTGCGTGTGCAAGTTTTGACATGTTTTCAAAACATAAGAAAAAGTGTTTACGCCTTCTATTTCTCCAGCAACAAAAAACCCCTGTCCTCTTGATGCACACCCTTTTTGTCCCTGCATAATAAACTCCTTGGCTTCTCTGACCTAGCCCCTGGGGGTCACTGCAAGAGCATGTTGGACCTTTCTCTATGGTTGGACTAAGCTGGAGACATTTTATTATACAAGGATACAAGTAATTGTCAATAACTTGACTGTTTGATAATGTAAGTTGTGGTATGCTGATTTGTAGACAAATGACCCTGCTCTATACTGAATCAATGAGGTCACCATTTGGGAGGCTACATTCTGATCTTTTTTCAATTTTCATTTGGAGGCGGGGTGGGAGTCCTCAAACTCCTTGGTCAATGCAGTCTGTTACTGGAAGAGTAGACTAATAAAAATAAGTAGGTAAATGTATGAGTTGAAGTACAAAGGAAGAATGAATTGTAGCCCAAACTGGAAATTGACAGTAGGCCTACAACAAGTTTCAACCTTTGCTTTCAAATCATCTCTTCTTTGAAATGTGTGAGACTAACACAGGGAGAATTCTGCAAACTACAGTATCATGTACGTAAAGCAAACGTCTGCCAAACAAAATCAAAACAAGAAGTGCTGCCAAACCGTTCTTTCCTGGGACTCGGGATTTAAATAGCTTTCTTAAGACACGGTCCATAGCCATCTTTATTCTTTACGCATTTAAAGGTGCATTGTTCGCCTCAGTGCAGAGAGTGGATCCTTCTCCACACAATGCCAAGACAATCTGTAGCTTCTTCCCCTAATTCTTAACTTCACCACAAAAGGACTCAAGGCTTTAATGGCAATGGCTTACATGTAGGTAGAGGTATGTCTTGGCTTTTAATGATGAAGGCTACTCAATAGAACAGAATACCGTAACATGTAAACCATGGGAAATCTTGACAGCAGATTGTACCATGTTGCTGCCTTGTGATGTACATGTATGTCAGCTGGTTGCACCAAGGTTGCACACAGAGTGATATGACTCAAAAATGTCATGGACAGACTGTCAAAGTCTTGCGTTTATTTGAAAATAGGAAGAATATCATGGCTGCTAGTGTTTTTAAAGTGGACAATTTCGCTTCTTTCATAAAGCATTATTTGTTAGTTCAACCGAGTGCCGAATTTTTGTTTTTACAGCACTCCATATAACAGGCCTGGAATTTCATGGAGACCACAGAGGCCATGACCTCTGTTGCCACTGGTCTTGGTGCCCCTTCCAAAAGTTTCCCATAGACTTGAAGATTTTCCCACGGAAATAACCTTTGCAAAATGTAATGGCCTTGCCCTTTTTAAAGTTGATCAGATTCATATATGTGCCCAGTCCCTCCGAGCCAGTTGATGTTGCGCCCTCTACCGGCGACTTAATACAAAAACTAGCATCGCCAATGAAGACTATGGCCCTTTTCAAAACCACACCTTTGGCTTGTGCTCCATCTTAAGGCTCTGTCCGCCTGTTTGAACCCAAAAGCGCACATTTTCTAAACAACTGACAGACAGAGCCCAAACCGAAGCCCAAGTCGTGGTTTTGAAAAGGGCCTACGAGTGACTGAGCCACAGCTGAAGCCAGACCCCAAGCCTAGAGTTGAAAAAGACCCTAAGAGGCGGAGTTTAGCAGATCAAGCATTAAAAATCAAGAAAAAATCCCTTGGGATTGAAATCTCATCCAAATGGTGCCTCTCAAGAGTTTGAGTGCCTATAAAGTATCTTTTATGAGGCGAGAAAAAAGGCCGACTTGAGTTTGGACAAATTTGAGTGTGTTATTGAGGGGCATTGTGTTATTGAGGGACATTCATTTTTGTTGTGCTATGAGAAAAAGAAAAAAAATACTTGTTTATTCTAAAATTTTCATGAAGCTGTACATTGTACAATGTACCATCTGTTAAAATATTCCCCAGCTGTCAACCTCATCATAATAATGATATCATGACCTATATTTGATCAAATTATAAGACTTTGTGAATTTAACACAATGCATGATCCTTTACATTCTGTACAAAGTCGTGAATCTCTCTTCAGAGCCTAGTTTCACCATGGTTTCACTCACTTACAGTCCATAAATCTGACAAGAGGAAGTTTTCATTAAGCAGCTACTGCAGGCCAGTTGCATGCTGAAATGCCACTTGTTTTGACAGCAGAATACCTTGTCATTATGTAAGCATAACAATTAAACCATGCATAGCAATTAGACTGTTGCAGCCATTCAGAAAATGACAGATTTTTGTTGAGTTTTGTTTCTATTATGTTTTCTATTTGTTTGCCTTCATTATAAATAGTTCCTCACATGTAGGCTACATTAGGCCGTGTCCAAATTAACGGTTTAGGCTTGACCGCCACGTTAACATGCATTGAAGGATCATAGCAGGGCTCCAATTTGGAGGAAAATCCACAAGACCAAGGACTTGTAGCTCAGAATGTTTACTGGACCGGAATTTCATCTACAAGACCGGAATCAAAATGAGAAGAGACTAGATTCAAAATGAGAACACAGTTTTATCATCTCAACTGTTTTATTTGAGCAAACACAGAGAAGATTTATCTCTTCTGTTGTATGGGTGATATTTGTGAGACTCAAACTCCACATTTGAACATCATTCTTTTGAGACAAAGATGTTGAACTGAAAAACACACGACTACCGGAATTGTCCTGTCTTGAGTTTACTGGCCCAAAACTGAAATCACTGGCCAGTGGTCCAGTGTAAAATGTGAGCCCTGATCATAGGCTACAATGTACCCTCAGAAACAGCCTTAGCAGCCGTAGCCGCCAATTCTGACATGGCCTTAGAGCTTCTGCAAAATATTTCACTTGCTGTGGTCCCTGTATATTAGGCAGTTTATCAGCTTGTTTACTTGGAAGTCTCGGTCTCACTACATGTATGTATTTATTTGGAAATATTGTTCAGTCAAAAACCAGTCCCCCATGCCTGAGCACAATGATGGGCTTACATGAAATTAAATGTATGTTTGCAGCTCACATTGTACTGCACATTGTGTACACACACTGGTATATTTTTGTTCAGTGGGGTGTGGCGTCAAGAGGCTTTTTAAAGTAAAAAGCTCTAGTTTATAGCATTTGGAGCAGAAACCATTAAATGCAAATACCAGTTAATTGCAGTATTGGAGTGACACAAAGTAGGTCACATAGGAAAACATACATGTACCAAAACCCCTCAACAATGTCGTTGTCTCTACTTTAGTTTCGCTTTTTACATACATCGTTAACATTTCACAGGTACCTGGATCCCTCAACCAGTCATTTTTTTGTTTATAATTGACATGTACACTACACAGCCAAGCTAACCATTGATGCAAGTATCAACCATTTAATTGGGCCTTGAAATAATATAATAACGCTAAAGTCCATTTAAAAGACACTCAAAGTGCTTCACAAAATAAGAACACAATTTAAAAAGCAAGGCCAAACACAATCCCAAAACTAAAAAAGTCCTGACAAAACAAAATAAAGAAGTTTTCAAGAGAAATCTTAAAAGTCTAAACACTGTCAAAACATTCCATAAAACATGGACCAGCCAGACAAAAAAGCAGTATAAAAACCTGAACAGAAAAGTGAAAAAACCCCACCCCAAAACCCCCAAAACAAACAAACGGAAAATCCTGAATAGAAAAAGCGACCCCATCCCTTTCCGCAATCGTACATGTAGCAATAACAAGTCTTTACGTGACTGATTTTAGTTTACGTTAGATTCTGGTTCTGATCCACGAGAAATTATGACAAAATTCTTATTCAACATTGGAATCAACAAACCTGGACTTAATATAATAGACAAATCCATTTCTGATCATTTTTAAGACGTCCTGTACCAGTGTTTGCTGCCACTACTTGGAAGTTTTTACCCTTCCAGACACGTAAGGCATGGGCTTTGACTCGCGTCCCATTTGCGTCAGCATCATAGGTCGGAGAAGCCGATTGTGCGTTTTAAAACAAAAATAACGTTGCACATATTTGCGTCCCAGTATATGGAGGAAACACTTGTGTACAGAAAGGGAACCAACCTGCATGTAATGGAACTTAACAAATGAATAATTTTGTTGTCTCTAAATTTGGTTGACAGAGTAACTTTGCAATAATAACTGTTCACACCAGCGAAGGCGATGGATGTCAATTTGTCCATCTTGCAGAGTTTCTTTTCACACCAAAATGTTTAAACCTTTACCATTAAAGTGTGCCTTGTGTACTCAAACGTAAACCAACAAAATCTAAATTAAATTAAAAATTCTCATTAAAAGGCCACACACATTTTATAAGCAGTCTACATTGTAATAAGAAGACAAAAAAATAAAAAATAAAATCGTTTTACCGGTAATGGCAAAAATGTACTGGACCAAATTTTAATCAATTTTTTTAATTTATTTTATGAGCAGATTCATGGCTACATGCACAAGACTAACAAACACTATAATTAATAATTCTAAGTTTTAAAGAGTAGACGCCAAACATTTCTTCATAGCCAGTGTTCTCCAACCTATAGAAAAGACGTGGCGCACCGCCACGCTTTCTGCGGCGCGCGCCACGCTTTTATAATCACCGCCAAGCTTAAAAAAAAAAAAAATTTTGAGCACACTGGTAACACGGAATTACAAGGTAAGAAAAAGAAATGCGGTCGGGCTACCGGACACATACGTTTCCTCTAGTGGGTGCCTAAGATAAATTGGTACCAATAAATTAAATTAAATTGGTTTTTATTTCAAGTAAGTGTTTAGAAAACCAGTATTTTACTTTGTGTTCCTCAAAAAAGTCTGAGGAAAGTGACCAGGACTCACCTTAGAATGCACCACAGAGCATCTAGGATCAAAATTTTTCTCGGGGCCCTTGAGCGGGCCCCGGACCCCACGCCGTAGGGGCTTCGCGCTTGCATTGTACCTACCCCCTCGCAGTTTTCACCACACCAAGCACCAACCTTTAATTTTCAAAGTTTTGGGACCTTAGAGTGTACTTCAGGGTTCTCCCCAGGATTTTTCAAAACTGTGGGGCATTCTGGACGTAAATTTTTGGATGTTTGGCCGAAGCATGCTGAATTGAAACAAGGTCTTTGGTGTTAATCTTGGATTTGAAAGGCCTACTGTGCAATCTGGAACATTCTTTATGGTTTTCTCTTGATGATTTTTGTGATTTGTCTTTTTGTGCATCGGCCGAAATGTGCGCGTATCGGCATGTAATTTGTGCGTATCGGCATGCAATTCGCGTGTATTGGCCCGATACGCTAGCTTGTGCATGGGGAGAACCCTGTACTGCAACTTTTAAAATATCTAGGTGAGTCGTTCCATGAAACATGGAAAAATGTTTGATTTTCAGCATCAAAATATGCCCATCTAGGCCCTATAACTTAAAGACAAAGTACAAGGGAAAAATTGTCATTTAAAAAATTATTCCAAATTCAACCTGAACAAGCTTGCTGACTCCAAAGTTTATACCAGGTCAATCCTCAAAAGAAATACTGTTGTCTGAAAAATACTGTCAAAGTTGACTAAATGGCAGTTTGAATTACGATGATGATTATTTTAATTGCCAGCAATCTAAATAATCATTGGTCAATTTCTGGTTTAGCTATTGCACACAATTGCTCTTATTATATAAACAAATAAATAAAAACGAATGCAAACCTGTGAACAATATCCCTAGATGACAATTTTTCTTTGTTTCCAACAAAAATGGGACCACTAAATTTCACAATTTTGTTCACAGGTTGATTGAGTATTCGATGGTACATACATGCTAATATTGAAAACTAGAGGATTGAAATGAATTTACTCTATTCTCAAAATCAATGATATAATAACTTTATTCAAATGAAATAAAGCCAGAAGAAGGCCTAATCTATGTGTCAGTCATGCCAATGTTTATTTTGTCTTATTCATTTAACCACTATTTTAAAAAGTCTTGTTCAGTTTTGAGGGAGGGTGGTCTTGTTCATTTTGGGAGAGGGTGGAGCCTACCCAAGGACTGGAATGAATAGTGCCAGACAAATCCAATAAAAGCCAACCAAATCTACAATAGATGATGACAAGCATGGTAATACTTTGGGGAGGCTTGACCTTGCCAAGGTCACCACCCTGAGTTTCACAAGTAGGCCAATTCACTGGCCATTAATCACCCAATGTAAACAATGGCTGCAACAGGCAGTGGCTACCCTATACTGCAATGAATGAAGGTGTGAAACTGAATAATGCCATTATATGTACACACATGTGATCCATTGTTTGCGTAGAGAATTAATAGAGCTTCAGTCATTGGAATTTCACAGTGATTCATGCCAAACAAAAAACTATAATAATTATGGCAAACACCCAAAATACAATCTCTGGAATGAATTTAAAACTGCATTTAACGAACTAATGCAGATATGTCTTTAATTTGCAATATTATCATACTAAAATAGGCCCTACTCTTACAAACACTGTTTACAACTTACATGTTCAATTTTATGTGAGTAAAACAAAACAAAATTGTGTTGATTTAAATCACTGTATCATTATTGTATATTATTTCAAATTAAGGAGGAAGACTCAGTAGTAGTAGAAAAATAGTAATTTAAATAATACTCAAATTTTACAACACACCTTCATGGAACAGTGAGGAAAAATAGCCACAAGGCACTAGCGTGAGCCAATTTCAACCATGGCTGGTAAACTTTTCATAAAGATATAAATACTACTAGGCTCGCACTTGGCAGAGAAAAAAAAAGTAGTGCAGGTCAAGCATCGCACAGATTCAGAAAAAGTGCAATGCAGTCGAAGATTTAATTACGCAGCTATTCCTGCCGATGCAAATTCATGTATCTCTTCCTGTAGAATTTGCCACCCTCTAAATAACTTTCTGGATCAATCAGTAGTGACAATCGCACACCATTGAAAAATCCACCTGTCCCCTCGTGGAGCCTGCACCGTGCAGCAATTCAAAGACATTACCACCACAGCCTTAGCACTCCCACGTATCTGACCTAGATGTAAACCTTTTTGAGTATAATGTGAGTTAGCCCCTGTACCTTGTGATTTAACCCCCCAGAACCTCCTACAAAGGAGCCATGAATGTGAGTGGGCTAGCCTGAAGTTTATGAAAGACATCTACCATGCACTTACCGGTATGTTCAAGTTCAGCTAGGACTGAAGTAAGTACCGTGTAGGTCAACAGTCAGTCTGCGGTCAATTTATCACAGTTGTTGGGAGACATTTTTGGGGTAGAGGGTTTTCCGAAAAGTTATCTTAAAGGGGTGGTATAAAGGGCTGGTTCACGTAAAATTGTTGCTTTAATAGCAACACCAAATGAAATGAATCCAAGGCAAAAATGATATCGATATGATTGTGTGTCTTGTTTGTGACTGTTTTTTACTGGGCACACACATTTGTGCATGGTTGGTGATGAATAATGAATTGATGGTTGTTTTTCAACTCTTTCAGTGCCCATTTTTTTGCATTTTGAACCTAAAATACCCAGCTTTTTTTAGGCTTTTTGAAATTCTATATACCAATTTTAAAAAAAGTCTTTCTCACCAAACAAAATGTATCTTGTTGATTTATATCCAAAAGTCAATATAATTTCTTGAGTGATACATGTAATGTCCTCTCGTGTAACACGTATGGGTTGTCTACAATTGATGACACTTTTTGAGTACAAAAAAAAGATCGCACATGTATGATAATGGCCGCACTACCTTGACACTGAAAGAGTTAAAGAGTCACCATTAATGAAATTTTCCTTCAGAAACACTGATACATGTATGTACTTCTGTACAGTAATCAATAGTACCATACGATTACAATGTACAATGTCATGTCTCACATTGTACAGGTTGCAAAACTTGCAAAAGATGGATCAGGGGTGGAAGGGAAAAAGAAAAAAAACTAAAGGTCCAACAATTTCTTGTTTTGTCACTTCCAAAGGAAGATCCTGCAATAAGGAGTAAATCAATTTGTTCCTGTGTGGCAAACCTGAGGTCAGTGGAAGTAAAGAGAAAAACAACCCCTGGATCAAAGCTTCCAGTCAGAGTGAAAAGAAAAACAGCTTTATGCGCAGGAGGCATGACAGGTCTGGTCTACCCTTGCTGGCATGGCACAGTCTTCATTGAATAACTTTCATCAATGAATGAACTTGAGCTGAAAGTGCTAACAAAATAACAATGCATGGACCATGCAAGTTGAACTTTTTGGGGGAAGCTTGGTTTCCCAATGTGAAGGAAATGAAATGCGTAATATTTCGATACTCAACAGAATTGAAAGATATTTATCAGACTTATAGTTTTAACATTTCTATATCATTTCTGTTTTTAAAGATAGGCCTAATATATTAATTGTAAAACACTAAGACTTGGTCAAAAGTGTAAAACACTATGACTTGTCTGATCATGAGTTTACTGGCCCAACGCTAAAATCACTGGCCTCAGTCCTGCGGCCCGGTGTAAATTTCGAGCACTGCACACTGATTACCAACCAAAATGATCTATGGTACCCTATAAATGCAACAAGAATGCAAATTGCAATTATAATTCTGTTCTATTTAGCGTTACATGGGCTCGATTTACGTACAGCAATAAGATTCAATGATGGGTTGTCAATATCGTCGATACACACAAAAAAAATCAACCTGAGCTATTTGGGAAATCTGGCCTCGAACAGGTAAATTGTGATTCTTTGTAATGCAGTTCACATATTGAAAAATTATTCTCTCAATGGCCATTTCTTATCCATCTTTCAGGTACGTCCTACCATACAACCTCTGTACCTGGGAATCCAGTAATCCTTCACAGCACAAAAGCCATTCGATTCCACTCTTTAGTTCTTTGGCTATTCTTACAGGGTTACTGGTGTATAGAACTCCCTGTGCCACAAAACTGAATCAAAGTTCCACTAACTCCACACCCCATGAGTGAATTGACCATGGGCCCTGAAAGACTCTGATGACAGACTACTATCCTACTACTGAAATGCGTTCAGCCAAGAAAAATCAACCTTGAAAAGATTATAAAAGGCAGCCTTCTTTTAAAGTGCAACCCAACTCTTCATAGTTTGAACAATTTGATATTCTATCCATTTTGTTCCAGCTTTTTCCAGGGAATTTGTAGAATACATAGTTGTGAGCTTCCAAGCCAGGCACACTACCACAGTTAGAAGTTTGAATACTCCAAAATAATATTTGATATTTTTGTATAAATTGAAAAACCTGCAAGACCCACTTGCTTGACCCCCTTGCATGCTGCCGAATGCACCTTCAAAAATGCGTGTCCACCATTTTGGGAATCAATTCCTTTTTGTACACTTTTACTCCCAAAACGGCAGACAGGATTAAGCGCATAATTGCACTGCACGTCATGAAATGGGTCAATAGAATTTTTTACTATTGACTGCCAATCAGAATGGAATCTAAGTTTATAGAAAGTTTCCGTACAACATCAGTTACCAGAGGAAAATATGAACCAAAACAAAACATCACTCTGGATTTGGAACTTTGGATTGGCAACCACTTTGTGTCATTGGAAGTTTAAAAGCATTTGGAACACTCCAAACCAAATGATGTGTACCAATGCAAAGACTAAGTGTCATTGGTAGACAAAACATCTGACTTCAGAACTTGTGGGCTCATGAATATAACCGCTCACCAGACAACGAGGGACGCACCTTTGACCTTTTGCTTGGTCTCTTCAATGGCGATTTGCATGACTGTGAGGGTACCAGCTATCACCAAAAACAAGCAAGTGAGTGCTTGTCTCCAATGCATAGTGTTCAAACACGACCTACTAAGCCATTGGATAGATTTGTAATACCAAAGCCTATCTTTATCCTGTCTGGATAAAGACAGGGAAGCAGTATGTCATTGGCTGCTGGCGTAGTTACAGCTTCTGTTGCCACGGTGAATGGCGGTACACGTGTACACTGTTACGTAAAAATGACTGATGAATTTTTTTCCAGGACGATGAATGTATTATTATGTGGTAGAGACAAGTACTTGAACCACGTGTAAAGTTGACAAAACAGGACTTGAACCTTGGATCCTTCCAGGTTTAATTTGGTCACTTGGTGATGGTTTTTTTCTGGCCCAACCCTACACGTTGATACATTATCTTCCAATTTAACCACTAGGCCTAGTAGTAGTAAGCATGTATCTGTGAATGAAATGTATCAGTCATGTACATGATGTGCAAAAACAGGATGAAAAACAGTGTTGAAAAATAACATTACTGCACAGGCTACCACTGTAGGCCTCCAAATGAATGTACAATATAATGATACACTGTACATGGCAGTATAAATTGGGTCAGACATAATACGATAAGTGTACGTCAAAATTAATATTTGTAGGCGCACACTATGTGTAGCTGCACAAACCTTACTTGCATTACCTTGCATTACCTTGCATACAGCAAGGTAATGCAAGTGCAGGTACACGTAAATGTACAGGGACAAACCATGTTTCCTGGTTCAATTGATGATAAAATAAAGGTTAAGTCAGGTGTCAAGTGAACAAAAAACCCTGCTTTTCCAGTCAAGGCAGGTTTAACCATATATGGATTCACTAGAAATATAGGCGGGGTTTGTACACAAAGCCCCCATACACTGTATTTAACTTGGTATGTATGCACACCTGTATGTAACAATACAAGAGTGCGCAACTGCAACCTATGCCAGCTTGGAATTAGGCCTACTTTATTCATATCAATATTAGGTCATCTAAAGCAGGCCTGGAATTACATGACCATGGCCTCTGTTGCCCCTGGTCTTGGCCTTGGTGCCCCTTCAAAAGTGTCACATAGACTTTCAGATTTTACAATGGAAGTGCCCTCTGAAAAATGAAAATGGCCTTGCCCTCTCAAAGATGAAATTCCAGGCCTGATAAAGTTCTCACAGAATACGAAAGAGCCATTCAGATTCATATTTGGAGATTTAATAGATGTTAAATTTGCATCGGGGATAAAGATTTGGAGACGTGAACATTCTCCTTAAAAAGGCTCAGGTTAGTCCAAAGGCTCCAGAGGAAAGGAACCATTAAAGTGAAAAATCAACATTTTAAACAATAAGCAAACAGAAGACTCGTGGAGTATGCCAGTTGAGGTCGACTACAAACTGGCTCTTCTCAGAGTCAACACTACTCAAAAGGGATTTATCACAATGGTGTTACTGCAAACTTTCCCCCCTCTTATCTGTTTCCACTATGCATTCAAGTTTCAGCTTCAAGTTGTACTTGAAAGAAGACAAATCCATGCTTAATGTTTACTTCATATTACTAAGCATTGTTCGTTTACACAGCTAGCGCAGACATTGGGCACTAACCCTGAAAGGGGTTTATGGAGACTGTAAGTGCAGAATTCCACAGTAAGCAGAGCCATGAAGTTTGGCCCAGTTCCTGGAATCGTCACCCTATCTGATTTAGGGTTGCAAAGAAAAATTGACTTGAGCAGGATTTGAACCAACAACCTCCAGTTTAACGTGCCAGCGCTCCACCAACTGAGCTATCTATCTAGCCTTATGATGGTGTTCTCCCTGTTTTGTCAATATCTTTGTTCGGGGTTTTTTGATTTAGTCATCCGCACAGCAAAATGGGTTTTTGAATATGGTGCACTAACTGCAAACAGAAAGAAACCAATATAATGTGTAGGCCTGAATAGGGGGAAAAGCCATCATTAACAATGTCACTTCTAATTTATGGGAATATTTGAGAGGGACACACAGGCCAAGACCAGGGGAAACAGCGGCCATTGCTTCTGTGGCCTGAGCATAATTCCAGGCCTGGACACTTTGAGAAAAACCTTAATCTTGTATATAGTTTTTATCTGTGTCAGTTTGAAAAGAAAACCTAGTCCACACAAAATCATGTCAAACACAATTTTAAATCCAGAACTTCCACATTATACTTAAAAGAATAAAAACATGTTTATATTTTGTCACGAGTCTGCCAATTTATAAATAGGATTTTGTAGTGTACATTACACAATGACTAATTCACAATGGCGAAAGTTTTATCAAATCAGATGTAGTATGTAGTAGTTGTTACTTATCAATCACTGTATTTTAGCTGCTAAAATAATTTGTCTGTACATACATAACTTCGCAACCAAAGTAAACACTTTGCTTACATCATTTGTAAAATGCTAGTATTGACCAATTTAGTACACCTTTCTACTACATCTACATCTATGTGGTATATTTGTGAATCAACTTGCAAAGAAATCTTTAATACTGTTTTTACACTTAGTTTGCAAATACTTGACCTTTTGAACCGTGTTATTTGTTTGACGCTAAATAAAAGAGGCTCAGACAATAACTTAAGAGATTACACCTATGGGAATGGGGGTAGTGACACTGACATCACAGTGTTTATAAATGTATGTAAGGTTTTATATATCTATGTCATAAAATCTTGGTTTGACATTGAAGATTTTCTTCGTCTGGTTTATTTTGTCTGCATTTACTGAAGCGACACTACCAAAACAATATTTCCAAAATTACAGATAAAGTCAGGGCACCGCGCCACCACTTGCATTCAAATCAAACTAAAAATAGACGGGTGCCCTTACCACCCACAATCATGTCACATGCGAAAACTAGCATAAATAGCAACAACCACTGACAACACCTCGGTCTGCGAAGTTTTTACGAGTAAAAAATATTACAAATAAAATTGTTTACACACCCTAAACGAACCCTTGGAAGTCTAACAATTTCTCCCAAAGCTACATGACAACCGTACTGTGGCCACTTACCTATGTTAACGATCTTGATGTTCTGGTCCTCGATAAACTTCATCGCCACCGAAACATTCTCGAGCTTCTGCGACCGGAACGTCGGCTTCTGGTTGTGCTTAGAAACCCGCTTCTGCGAGAGCACCTGCAGGAGTGCGATCAGTCGAATTCCGTCGCTCAAATCGGTATCCAATTCGGCAATGTGCTTGTTGACACATTTCAGATGCTCGTTGCACCAACGGGTGAAGGTGTTCTTCTGGATTCTCTTCCAGGGAGCGTCGTCAGCGAGATCCTTCTCTTTCAGCGCCATCTCTTCGTCTTCCTCAGCGTCGGGATCACGCTTCTGTTCATACTCCTGATCACCACCGGCTGCCCCATCCTCATTAGTATTCATCTTGCCCTTTGACCCAGACCTGTCATTGAAAACGTACGGAAGTTATTGTCATTCATTACACAGTGAAAATTGTAAAACCACTGTGCTTCAGGGACAAGTGCCACGCCCCTCTTTTTGTCATGTAGACGGAGTTGTGACTTAATTTGTGAAAACTAAGCTTATCAAGAATAAAAATAAAGAAAGAAAGTAAGACAATAAATGACAACAACAACAACAACAACAACAAACGACAAAAAACAAAACAAGCCCAAAACAATAAATCAGTGAGTTTATAAGTTTTTTCTTCTAATTCAAGATTTTTTTTGGTGTGTTATTAAGAATACATTTTGGGGGGTTTAACAAAGAAAAACTGACTTGTTCAACCCCAAATCATTTAAAAATTACCCAGTCAGTTGTTTCCCTTGTGGTTTATTATTTTAATAATTTACTAATTTCCAAATTAATTGTATTTTTATTTTGAAGTCATTCTAAATGTGTAAACTTTTCCAAAAACAGAACCACCTGTTTCATTATCAACTTGGCCCAATTTCACAGAGCTGCCTACAGAAAACATTGCTTAAAACATTTTTTGCTTAGCAAAAATTGCTTAGCAAAAATAAGCAGTAGACCGGTCACAGATTGTACATTTGACATGGTTTTGGCTGGTAACCTTACTCTTCTGTGCTTAGCTACTTTTTTGTAACAATATTTATAAAAATTATTCAACTTTGGTCAGTTTTTGTTGTTTCTGTGTAATCATGAAAAACCGGACTTCAATACGCATTTGTTAGTTTTCTTTTCAAATTTCAAAATTTGAGTTCTGTTTCAAAAAAAAAAAAAAATCCGAATTTATGTAAGAGAATTGTAAATGAGGACTGTTGTCAGTGAAAACGAAAACAGAATGACATGTTCGTGAATAAGATGAGATGTGTAAAAGGAAATCTAAGTTAAGAAAGTATGGAAATTGCAAGGTATGGTGGTGGATGAAGGTCAGACACAAACTAAAACTAAGACTGGAACCCGCAAAACAAAAAAATAAAGGAAATACGTTTTCCTAAGAAGCAGTTGAGATTTGGGTTTTAGAGATAATTATAATATGGCCAATAAATCTTAATGGTAAATTGAGCTGGTAGGTTATTTCTTGAAAAGGGGTGCTTAGTGTAAAGAAAAGATCATGTTGACTAGCTATACCATAGAGAAAGGATGGCTAAACGTACAAGGTATTGACTGTCAAAGCTTTTAACTTGTATCTAACCCGAAAGAACAGTAGGATTCGAAACCAGCATACCGTCCTACCGTGAATATAAAATTAGGGGGCGTGTCTCAGGTACCGCTTGTTCATGACCACCACCGTTCAGAGCGAATCGCGCTGCGGTGGTATTTGCGATGGTCGAAGCTTAAAGTAGGCCGCCACTCTGCGGTGAGTCGGAAGCTATTGGTACGTGGGCTTTAAATTATGTCAAATACTGTCTGAAGGGTATCCACTGGATTTGACAGAAGTCCTGTGGAATTCCTACAAGATTAGAAATTTTACTCAAGGACGACCAAACAATGTACCGGTACGTCACGACGATAGCGAGCTGCAGCCACAGACTAAAGTATGTTATGTTTTCCTTCGTGTTGAGAAGCCGAGGTGCATTACTTTTGATTTACATTATTGCGAACCCATTCATGGAAAATAGATCGGAAATTATAGTGTAATGGCTAGTCTTGGGGAAACTTATTTTACGTTAATTGTACGAAACTTATACACTTTAAATAACTTAAAACGGTGTGGAAATGTTCTTTCAAATCTTGTATAACAATAGACATCCGACACTATATTTAAAATAAAAACATTCAAACAACTTTACAAAAGATTTCTTAATTTTTATTTTATTTTATTGGTATATACAAACAAAAAATGACCAGCAGCAGTAGCTGAAAGGGCCACTTAACAATGGTAAAATACATGTAAAAATATAAACAATCACATATAAAAAGGCAATATTAAAGAAGTACAAAATAAACAAACAGTCCCAAGATATATTAAAGGGGCATATAGTAAAAAGACAAAATAAACAAAACCATTAATAAAAACTATTACAACATCTGGGCAAGTTGTGGAATGGTAGATTTCCTGTATCTCTCTGTATTGCATTTTAATAAGTTTAACAATCAACAACGAAACTATAATTGACTGTACATGAACAGTGATGGCCAAACACAACAATTCCGAACAAATCATATTGTCTGCATTTATTTACAAAGGACTGAAAGAGTGAAAGGCCACAATTATTATCCAGTCTCTCTACAACCAACCACATGGAGTGAATTCCACTTAGTGCCGACCTCCGTTTACCCATTGTCAGTTGGTGACATAATGTTGACTTCATAACAAACAGTTGAGTCACCTACAATTACATTGCAAAAGCTTGAATGAACTTTTTGTTTAGCCTTTCCATTTCAACAAAAGACATTAGATGATAGGAAGAATGATTATGAATTGTAGAAAGCCAAATTATCTATGGCTGTATTCCAATTCTATTTGTTGTTTATATGTATTTGTTGTTGTTTGTTTGTTTGTTTGTTTGTTGTTTGTTTGTTTGTTTGTTTGTTTGGGGCTTTTTGTTCTTAAGTTTTGATATGGTGTGGGTGTAGTTTTGTTAATGATGTATGACTTTGTATTTCTGTTTGAAAGTTTTGAATATTGTCTGTGTCCTTGTTGGGGTTCATATTAAAGAAGGTTTCAATTTCTTAATACAAAACATAATATTACAAAGCAAATAAAAAACTAAAGCATTTAATGTACAGTCATCTAACTTTCTCTGGAGTTAGTTTGGGGTTTTTTTGGTGGGAGTGTCCTCGTTTTGCTTGTTATATTTTACTTTGTGCTATGTTGATATTTTACAATGTTTTCAACAGTGATTGAATCAATATTTGCCGAGGTCATACGAAATGTCTTAATCCTACTTTTGGGGGACAATTTCTCTGCTGACCTCTGGTCGAGATGTTTAACCTTGAGGGTTACGGTATTTGTTGTTTATTTTAGTCACACTGGGTCACATGAATATTAACATTAGAAGGCATGTCCTGTTATACATCGAGTGTAAGTCAAACAAGGCAGATTTCACACGTTTGTCAGATATAGGCCTACATGTATATGGAATTGTATCCGGTAAGGAACTTGAAACCACCTGTGAATGTGAACTAAAATTAGAACTGGCATAAAAGAAGATACATTTCCACTATGACAACAACATGCCATATTTAAAGGTAGGATTGGCAAGGATGAAACAAAAACACAATTGTTTTAGTTAAGTCTGGAAGCTTACTGATTATGAATTCATATAAGCTACAATTGAACCATTTTATCTGTGAAATATTTCCTTCTGAAATGAAGTCATGTTCGAGAAAACTGTATCTGAAAATCTTTAACAATATAAAATGAAAAAAATAAAATAAAAAAACGCAACAGCTGATTTTGGTTGCTACAACCAAAATTGAGGACAATGTGTTTACATGCCGAAAAATTGTGCATGTTTTTTTTCACTATTTTTGTCTTGAATCACACAAACGGATTAAGCCCAAATGTTCACAGGTTTGTTATAATGGTTGATCACACAAAACAACACTGTGACTATTTTGTAAACTCTACCCTGTCATTAGACACCGTTTGCTGAACACTGTTTGTAGTACATCAATATGTTTATGTGTGTTGGGGGGGGGGCAACATAAATAAATAGGCTAATTATCTTTACATTAATATTAAAGGAGGGGTGTAGGAGAATAGTGAAACAAAAAGCTTTTGTACTTTCCCCCTTTGGATGTACACAACAAAGAAAGATAGACAAGGGACAGTCATGTACGTTGACAGCATACAGACCACTTAATAATCAATTAAATTACAGAAGTATTTTCAAACACGATGCTAAAAGATAATTTAAAAGACAAGTTTTGGGGGTTTTTTTTAAGAAAAAGTTCAAACTGTTACAGTTTGCAAGGGTGTGCATAACATTGGTAAGAGTAAAAATATAAATGTTCACAGATTTACACACAACTTTCATGGTGGTCATGGTGGGAAACTCCCTTTTAAATATCATGCTTGACATGCAATAGTTTTGAGAAATTGGTAAATCAACTGGTTTTGATCTTGCAAGTCTAAAACTCAATGTTTGAAAACAGTGAAAACATTTAAGGTTTTTTCCCACTTTTTCTCTTGACTCCAATGACCGATTGAGCTTAACTTTCAGAGGTTTGTTATTTCATATGCATACAAAAAAACCTGTGAAAATTTTGGCTCAATTGGTTATCAAAGTTGTAAGAAAATAATGAAAGAAAAAAACCCACCTTGTTGCATAGAATTTTGTGCTTTCAGATGCCTTTCTCAATGTTTTGGTCGAAAATTACCTCAGTTTCTTTATAACTACATTCCTTCAAAGGAGGGTCGTCTCTAACAATATAGTATCAACAGACCTTCAGTGCTCTTATACCAATTAGTTTTTATGATCATTATTTTTTGGAGTATAGGCCTAAATAACAAAGGCCATTTAAACAAGAATGAAATTTAGCAACCCCTTTCTTTAGAAACTTAAGACAATTCCTAAAACAATTTACACCGGTACCAACCAAACACCTGTTATTGACGATTAAAAACCGACAAATGTATTGTTTTGCTATTATTTAATGACCATTTCAATTCTATGTATAGGCTGTTGCGGGTACGGGCTGACGTACCGTAGGTCTGTGGTATCAAAACAGGACGTGGAAGGAGTTGAGGTGTATTCTGTGCAAAGGACAATAAGCTACAAGGTTATTACCATAGAAACCACTGTTTGTTTGTGCAATAGCGGTTGCGGTATACACGAATAAAAACAAATGCGGTAAACAATCGTGTTTTAGTGAAAACTGAAGCATTTTGTTTGAAAACGGCATATTTTAAAGAAAATAAAAGGTCTATCTATGTGTGGTGCGGGATGGGGGATAAACTGTACTTTCTTTTTAGTTAACTTGCTACTTGTGACTTTAAAAAAATGATATTAAATCTTAATTCCATCAAAGAGCGTCAGTATGTGCCTGTGTGAAAAAATTTCCCGTGTCGTAAGTTGAAGTGAAATTATTTTGCCAAAAGAGGGCGCTATACAGTTTATGAAAACCACAAAATACAGCCACAGCTTGGAGTGAGACTTTCAAAGTGAGGTTCGACAGTTATTTACATAACAAATCACCCTTTAATACATGATAGTTCCATGCGAATGTAATTATGACGTCAAGGTAAACATATCACTGAAATTGGTAAATAATATGTGAAAATAATCTAAACCCGCTCAATTCAGCTGTCATCGAATTCTCTGCTTGCCATCAAGCTTGTTATGTGATAACATTCTATAATAAACTATTCACCATATCGGTTCTAGCATGTGAATGAGGTCGGATGTGGAAGTGGAAGCAGGAAAACTGTCGAACTAATGTGACTGTTGAACCAAATTTAGTGACTCCACAGTTATTAAAGGGGTGAAAAAGCGTGTGTATTATGAAACAGCCAATTAGGCCTATATTCATTGTAAATCCTATAGCTTTTTAAAATAATAATCTCTGAAAGAGATTATTCTGAAATGGAAACCAATGGATGGTGTTTTCGGGTTGCTACTTAATTATCACTACATTGTAGAGATTGACAAAATATGAACATTTTACAAAGCACAGTACAGACTTTCTTGGCAGAAACAAATAATTGTTAGCACAAATATTGTCTTGTGTTTTCTCCTCTTTACAAACAACCACTACTCTCTGCACAGACAAGTTCCTACTTATTAACCTTAGAGGCGAAGTACAGGATTGGTAAACTATCACAACAAAATAGTTTCAATCTGAACGTTAAATATCACTACACTCTAAAACCTTCCGGGTCAGAATTGAGCCGAATTCCGGGTCACAGGGGGCCTGACCCTTTTTCCGGGTCAGGCTGCACCGGAAAGTGGTTTAACAATTTCAACTCGGATTCTGCGTCATTTTGACCCATTGCTGTATCATTTTGACACAGATTCCGGGTCAAAATGACCCAGCAATGGGCAAGGCCCTACGGGACCCAGATCCGGGTCGATTCTGCATGATCCGGAAGTTTTTAGAGTGTACCAGTCCTCCGCAGAAAATATCCGTCATGTATAAGACTGTCAAAAAATAGTATACCACCAAAACCGTCAGAGCCTTTTTTGATTGCCGCTGTCGAAATAACCACACTAATACGATTGTCACCATGAGAGTGACCTATTTTGATGGTATTTTCACAGTATAGTTGTATGGTATGTTTGTTGTAAACTAGTAGATCGATGCAATTAAAGTTACTCTTCCAGAAACCAATGATGTAATGACCTTAGAGCACCATTTTCTGCAAATGCAGTAGGGGATTTGATAATGATCTTGATTGTAGACTCCTGTCTCGGATATTAATCTTCGTAACCATCATCTTCGCATCTTCCATCATCATCTTCGCATTCGCATTCTCAAACAACACAGTGGATGGGCAAGACAGATACTTATGCTCTGCTAATGTTTCATTTCAATTAAAATATCAATAACTTTCATTCCTCTATTCCACTATAGGGTTTCCAGTGTGACCACACCCTTACCATAGTCTCAACAGAGGGCGCTGTGCGATGTCTCAGTCACTCTGCCAGGGTTCGGAAAGGGCAAACTGATCCTTATAATTGCCTTATAATTATTTGGTATAAAAATCTGTGAACTCATTAATACTTAGTTGTTACTGTCAGGAGATAAAAGAATGTTCCGATAGTTTATTTTCGGGATATCCCTCATCCCTAAAATAAACATGTAATTCAAAGTAATTCTTTGTATTAAATTTCCCAAATATTTGTGCACGTTTTGGTGGGGTTTTTGTTTGAGTAAAAATAAATAAAATTATGCTAACATAACCATGTCAACGGAACATCCAGACGGGTGTGTCAACACTTCCCGTCCAGTCAGTATTGATTTATGCCCCGCCTACTTAAAACACAAAAAGTCATTCTTCCTCTTCTAGTATTAGTAATTATGGAACAGTAAATAATTGAAACCGAGGCTGGCTACTTATGGTTCCATGGGGGTAAAAACACCACATTCAAAAACGAAGTATGTGCCATTGGTACTCTGCTAATCATAATAACTTGCGAACTGAATAGTCCTTTGAAGAAGTGTCCTTAGAAAACACAATGTATACACAAAATAACAGCACATTATGATAACAGCGAACAAATCTTTAGGCATCACAAAAAAAGAAAAATATCCTTCGAGTGTAAATATAACAATAATAATATAACCAATAATAAAATAGACAAATACTGATACTGCAGTGTTGTTCATGATGTTGTTGTGCCGCAGAATCACTGGGATTATTATAAACATGGGTAGGCGATTAGATTAATCCAATGTGATTACTGGTGCAATGTACAGTAACTTAATTACGATAACTGCATTAAACGCTGCCTCTGCAAGAAAAAGTTGAGATTTAAATGTAATTGTGTAATTTTCATACTTTAATATTAATACGTTCACATGGTGTTTACTTACACCTCAGCAACATAGATACATTTTGTGTGTGTAATTTAGGAACTGGTAAACTGTAAAACAAACACAAGAAACGAATTTGGTAAACAAACTTACAATTATTCCAGAAAATGGAAAAGAAGATTAACGGAGGTGACCTCAAGGCTAGGGCAAAGAAGTTGTGATGTATAAGTCCAGTCGCTGTGGAGACAGAGATAAACCCCAACTACACCAGAGAAAGTTATGCCTGGCTAGCCCAAAAAACAAGATGCAAGGAGAGAAAAAGGGGCTTTGCCTATGAGCGTGAAAGACCAACTCGCCTACGGGAGGAAAAGTAACGTGTGACAGCGTTGTCTGAGAGCCACACTGCCACGCTGGGGGTCCGAATGGCGCGCGTGGAATCTGGCCAAGTTTAGCAAATGAGATCGCCGCAAATTATCATGACGTATTAATTATAATATGACCTCTGGCTGCGCTGGTGAAGCTGGTCCCTTTGGTTGTCATGGAAACAGGGCATCCCCTTTGCTCTTGGAGATGGAAAAGTTGCGCAACCACACACAGACGGTAAGGGAATTTGGAAGGCGAGCGCAGTCTCCGAATCTGTCAGTGAGATGGCACGTCTATACACGACTAACCGCACAGACATGCTGCGGAGGTCGCGAATATGTCAGCTCCAAATAAGGCAACGGATAGACGTCTAGATAGACTAGGTTGTACTGGCAGTGCTTAAGCGGCGCGCACACAACATCACATATTACGAATTGAATCAATTACGAACTGGGGGTATATAGCCCCATCAAGCTGGATTTGTTCAGGATGATTGAATATTATCGAAAGGGACCCCGTCAACTTGGTTAATTTCGTGTAGATTATTCGATTTCGCAAACTGATACCACTCTGTAGAAAGTTGAGCTCGAATATGGCTTGAGGTGAAAAATAAATACTTCCGAAAGGCAGTCACACAGGGTAACTTGGAATCAGAGCACTAGGTCAGCATTTGTCATAATTAGTGTTCTTCGTTACAGTTATTGTTATTTGCACAGTGACGATCAAAAAATGATTACATAATATTTACAATCTCACTGAAAGAGTTTATTGCGTTTGAAGATACCCTCACTTTAATTAAAATAAACAGCTTGGAATGACTCTGTATATTATTGATATAACCATGCTCCTGAAAATGGGAGACATTTTTTTAAGAGAGTAATTATCAGGTAATAGTAAACCTGAATAATGGCATTATAAACAAAAGCCACTCTAAGATAAACATTTATGTGAGAAAAACAAAGCTGCCACACCACTAATAAAATTCGTTGAATACAACAAGTCATTTATATATTTGGTTTGCGGTAACACCATGTGTATATCTACTTGCGTCTCCTGACGATGACTAGAGCAAGCTAGTCGAAACGTTAAGACCTATTTAGACTCACTCCGCGGCAGTGTAGTTATTAACGAGAAGTCCCCCCGATCCACATAGCGAAAGTAGTAGTCCCGCCCGATTTCCTACCTCCCGCCCATCAGGTAGTAGTTAATAAGAAGGACAGTTCTTTTCAGAACTGAGAAGTCTCCCGAGTTTCGAATATTATACTCTGCGGCAGTAGAATAATAAGCAAGACAAGTTCTCAAAGAACAAAATCTACCTAGCAAGTAGATTTCAGAACTGAGAAGTCTCCCGAAATCCGAATATTTTACTGTGTGGTGGTAGAATAATAAGCAAGACAAGTTCTCAAAGAACAAAATCTACCTAGCAAGTAGATGGTGTTACCGCAAACCAAATACATATTGATACCTCACCATACAATGCCTCAAATCCTATAAACATGTCATTTGTATGCAAGGAATCTCATGGGGGGGGGGGGGTGATAGCTGACAGAATATTTACCTTTTGTATTTGCATGTATCTCGTGAAACATTGAGGCTAACATAAATCAGAGCTAGAGGAATAGTATTCAAGTAATTTAATGGATGGAGTCCCATTTAATATTGCCCGTGGTAACTTTACATCAAATGCCCGATAGAAAACAAGTACTTTTGTTATCAAGTTTTGTGGTTAATTATCAATAATACTGAACCACTCCTTTTGAATTTTTCTATTTCGAATACCCCTTCCAAGAAAACAAAAAAGATTCTCATAATTGAGTGCTTTGTAATGGTTGTGGAGTGGATTGTAACTTTGGTTCAAGGATCATTTTGTTGGCCATAAATAGATGTATAAAGGATCAGGTTTTTTATATATAAAAAATACATTTTTATCTTTTGTTTCCTTTTCTAATAATAATACGCAAGAATATCAATGATGGAAACTTGAACATAACTTTACATACCGTATGTACACTGCAAAAGCTGGGGTGTTAAAATTTACACCATGGGTGTTCTCACATATATATACAGAAGGAGAATCAACATAAAAAATAACACCAATGTAATTGTTTTGGCAGAAGTTAGTGTTATTTTAACACACTATGGTGTAAATTTTGATTTTGTTTTGGTATGTGACAACACCCATAGTGTCAATTTTAACACCCAAGTTTTTGCAGTGTACAAGGCATGTTTCCCAGCATGCATCTCTATAATTTCACGCATTCATGATATCATTATAATATATAGCATCGATCGGAACAGGGCGGACGAGGGGGCATAAGATCTGAAGAAAAAAATAATAATAAAATAAGGGGTGAAATAATATTTCATGAACATATTTGTAAGGGTTCAATGGAGGGGCTTGGTAGACAGATATGAACTTTTATAGAACTCTTTCGCTAGACATCTCCAGAGACCTTTCCATACCAGCGTTCTAATTATAGACCGTGACGTCATGTATGGGGAATTCCTAAAAGAAGGCTTATGGAGGCGTTAGGTTTGTCGACAGGGTACCAGTGACCCCTCTATGCCCCCATTGACAGCTCGGACCGTTCCCTTCATTCGAAAGCACTTCGCTTGGGGATATTAATCTAAGTGTTGTAATTGGTCAACAGGGAGGCAGTTAATTTATCTTACACCCTCAGTTATAACTGGAAAATTAATCGACATTTTTTGCTTTTAAAACTTACTTTTAAATACAGAGTTAATTTCTGACTCTGGGAGGTTTTGGTTGATGGAAAGTCAAGAGAATATCAACCACCAATACTGTCATTCAGTATAGGACTACGACAACAATCAACGGTTGTCAGAACTGCTATTGGACGATAAATTAACAACCCAGAAATCAAAATGGTATATAAGCCTTAATAAGGTCTGAACCACCCCCCACCCGAAACAAAAAAAGAAGAAGAAGAAGAAGAAAGACCGGAGGTTTGTACACCATGGGTTCTGTCTTCCTTTCATTGTAAATCTGAATACTTTGAGAAAGGAATATCTATGGAAAGTCGTGCGAAATCATAGGACTGGTATAACGTTGTTTTCCCAATTGCAACTTGAATGACATTCACTTAATACTTATGCTCACATTATTGCCTTTATGCTCTTCACATCGATAATGTCTTAAAGAGAACCTTTACAAGAAAAAAGTTGCGCCATTACTCTAATCATAGAGCAAGGCTCTAATGATGAGAAGAAATCCATTTCATGTGGCTGGCCTCTAGAATGGCCAAGGTTATCATTTGGATGGCATCGGGTTGGGAGAATCAAAAAAGGTTAGACTTGCTTTAGTTCCTTGGGCACATCGACCCCATTGGCCTTCAGCTTTATAATCACAACCTTGACTGCTGTTCGTTCTTTCTTACTCCTGACCCAGATTGTATCAGGTATGTAGAAATAGGTAACAGGGTAAAGAGGGCTTGGGAATTAGTATGATGGGTGTAACCATATAGGGTGTAACCGATTATCAATTAGCTTAGCAGAATGCACATACAAGTTCCGCACTAAGTGCCAAAGTGGTTCTACGAGACCTATACTTTTCATATCCTTTAGCTAAACATACGCGCTTTGCATATTATTCACAACAACACGGCAAAAGAGAAGACGGAGAGATGACATAACAGCACACACGGCTAAAGTTTTATGAAGAGAGCTTTGTCCAACAGATGGACGAACTATGAGGAGGATGAAATAATATAAGGTTTAAGAATCAGTATGGAACAGTTTCTATATTTACTGTTGACCACTCCCACTTAAAAAACAAAATTGAGTTCGCCCTTTTTGTTTTACATAAACACTTTAAAAAAACACCTTAACTCCCTAAAAGAGTATATTTCGAGGTTATCTAGCTTGCTTGGTTTTCACTCCAACCCACTTCCGCCCTGCAACCGGTTCAATAGCAGGGCTCGAATTTAACACTGGATCGCAGGCCCGAGGCCAGTGATTTTAGCATTGGGCCAGTAAACTCAAGACCAGACAAGTCCAGCGGTCTTGTGTTTGTGTTCAAATGTTGACTTTCAGTCTGATAAATATACTTCTGTTGATTATTGTAGAATACTTATCCATAATACAAATGACATTAATTTTCTCTTAGTGCTGTTTCAAATTCAAACAGTTCAATTTGTTAAACTTTGAAAGTATTTTTTCTTCTCATTTTTATTGTAAACAAAATGTTGGTCCAGTAATAATCTTTAGCTACAAGCCCGGCAGTCTTGTGGGGTTTCCACCAAAATTCAAGTCTCCATCACTTTGTTTTGTTTTCAGTTAAGAAACAAACAAATACACACGTTACATCCTCAAATACCAGTGTCGTTGACGAGTGGCTGTTTCCAAACTGTAGATATTGACAACGAACCCAACCCCTTCTGCGAAACAACCCATAACAGGTCAATGGCCAGGTATAGGGCCTACAACATGAAGTTGCCTGTGATCAAGTCACACTTATGGTAAAAATGACAAGGAGACGATCGTAAATGCAACTCTTGAGTATTAATGCAGGTGATTTGCAAATCACATTACTAGCCCCATAGATCTAAATATAGCAGGCTTTTGACCGTGGCTGTTTGCCCATTCGGAATACCGAGCTCAGCGGCAGTGAACCGGCGGGTGTTTTTCCAATTCATGCTGGTTTCGGACTTACGGGCGCTTTACTGAGAAGATCCCTGTGTAGGTCAATAAGCCTTTTAAGTAAGAACAAGACAGAACACAAATTAGAACTGACTGTATATCTGCCCACTAGCCTTATAAATTCAAGGCATTCAAAGGTCGTTAACATAGCTTCATGGTATAAAACGAACGGAAACTTAGTTTGTAAAAGATGGTACGGTAACAACAATTGTGGTCACAGCTCGAAGTTTCCATTTGGGTGTCTAATGCACACTGTCCTATCACTCTTTCAGTGCAAGGCTTTAAGGAGCAAGGAAGTGAGTTAGAATGCAGCAAATCAATACGGAGTTTGAGAGGGTCTGTTGCCCACCCTCGTCTAACAGGGGTCTCTTTGCTCAAGACTTCTTCCATCAACTTCCAAGTCAAGGGTTGTCCAGTAACGTCAACCCTTATGGGAAATACTGGATCCGTCCAGGGCAAGTTCTACCGTTAGGACTCAAGATAGTTCTATACCAGAAACTGCCATAACTAGCTGGTTATAATATCATAACAATGGGAACATTATAAGCTTGAGGTTGGGGACCTTGTGTGCGAAGTAGGCCCACGGGTGGGCGATTGGCGAAACCGAGTTTGAAGGACGGTAACATGATTGAGTCATGGGGGAAGGAAACACATAATGAGATGAGTGGTGTTTCCAACTACTGCCTTATTACTTATCATGACCCAAAACATAATCGTGTTTGAGTTGAAAATATTTGTGTATGGAAACAATAATAAGTGAGAAGAAGAAATCTATGCGTTTGTTCAGACTCCAAGTCATATACCATCGGTAAATTATGCGACATAAAAAAGGTGCTAAACCTAACGCTTTTGACAAGTATCATAATTTCGTCTGGGTTTAAAGGCAATGTAGCACCATCGACACCAAAACAAATAGGACCCCTGCCGTGTTTTATTAACCCACCACCCCACAGTCCCATGAAGAGCGAGGTTGCCTTATCACGAATTCACCTTGTCGCTTAAACTCTGCATTCAATCACGGACCAGCAGTCGGGGAAGATCTCTAGGCTTCCTTCCTGATGTTAAGAAAACATGGACTGACCAAGGACACCAGACCAAAACTTAATGGAGTCACGTGTCAAACACATTACAGGAAAGTACTCCAACATTAGGGGCCTTTTCGAAAGCACGGCTTGAGCTTGGGCTTGGGATTGGACCCTGTCAGTTATTTAGAAAACGCGCGGTTTCCTTACGGAGCTTCAAACATGGCCTAGGTATCGTTGTCATTAATGGTCACAGTAATTTAACAGAGCGCCTTGATTTCGAATAATTTCTGATGTGTAATTTTTTTGTTTTTGTTTTGTTTAGTGTTATGTTACTTTACACAGTGTGTCGTCAGCAACCCCGCCCCCCCCAAAAAAAACACACCCCAAAACCCCAACAAACCCAAAACCCAAAAACAAGAACAGAACAGAGAGTACCAGCCCTTTTTTCTGAAGTTTGTTTAAAATGTAATTTCACCCATACTGTACATTTTCGGAGAGCAGAGTTACAGGAAAGGAACAAAAATTGTCTATTCATTGTACCATTATTTTTACTTGAATGTTTTTCTCCTACCACGCTTGAAAGAAAAAAATTAGCACGAATCCATTGACTTATTTACAAATAAAAATAAAGAAAACTAGCACTGGAAAAACCTTTACGTTGAACCCTTGCCTTGAAAAGATCATCATTTATTGACATAGCCTGACGGTTTTAAATTGGACATCATAAAAACAACAACTCAATGTTCCTTTCATTTAAGAAGGCAGGGTGAGTTGGCCAGCCTATATTTCATGGACAGGCTCTGTTTGGGTCTCGTATTATTTTTAAGATGATTTAACAACTGAGAAATCCACAACAAAACCACAGGAGTAACGAAACAAAACGTTCCTCAAATACTTTAAATTCCCTGACGTTACGGTGAGTTTACCCAAGGCCGGACCGGGCACTAGGGCTACCCCACAGACGGAGGAAAAATTCACCTGTCATTCGCTCACCTATTATACCATTGTGGACTCTTCCACCTTGAAGACACCAGGTAGACACAAACTGTATAGTCCATTTGTAAAACTGTCTACATGTGCAGTGTACAATTGTCAACCGTTTTACATGAGTATAGGGTGTGCTGGGGCCGGGAATAGGGGTAAATGTCTTTTCGAACATTTAATCATAATATTTATTTATTTAAAAAAACTTAAACCCGCTTTCCATGTCACATAGACATTACAAATTAGGGCTGTAAAATAAAAAAATCAACAGGATGATAAGAAATACAGATAATTGGTAATTTTAATTTACCAATTATCAATTAAAGTGATGATCAAGTGATTCTTAAAAATATGGGTTTCCACGGAGGTTTTATAATTGCATAGGTATCAGCAGATCAGTATGCTGTCGGTAGCCAATTCAACAAATCTGGGGGGGGGGCATACAAATTGTGAATGATCGGAAATCCAGCGAAGTTAATATCGGACATCCAGCGAAGTTAATATCGGACATCCAGCGAAGTTAATATCGGACATCCAGCGAAGATAATATCGGACATCCAGCGAAGTTAATATCGGAAATCCATCGAAGTTAATATCGGACATCCAGCGAAGGTAATATCGGACATCCAGCGAATAGTGAGATAAAACAAGTTACAGATTGCAAAGTAGTTCTGTCTTAACTAGCTCGATAAATACTGGAAGCCTTTAAGTTCTAGGTATGTTGAACCCACGTTTGAGCATTTTTGTAGGTTGTTATGTAAGCTTGGATCCATGGGAGATCAGTGAGTTTTTTTCTTACTGAATGGATTACCCAGGATAAACAAGAAATAAATAAATAAATAAATAAATAAAACCATTTTTTTTAAAAGTAGGTTGTTCCCATCCTTTAGCTTCCAATGCACACTCCATCCAACCAACCGAGTCTGTGAATGTAGGGGGTCCCTTTTTGTTTATAGACCCATGCATATGACGTCACACTCTCAAAAAGGAGGCAGATCATTGGACGATAGCTGTTCTCTGTGCGTACAAACGTGCGCGTGACCTCAGCGTATCTGTAGCGTTTCGCGTTATGCAAGGAGGATCTATTGATTTCTATAGACCCGGAGCGCGCCTCCGAACAATGTGCGTCATTTTGGGTGTCAAAACTCACTTTTGTGCATGTTTGTACACGATTTTGACACCCAAAATGACACCCAGGATAGGCGCACGTGAGTACGCTGCGCGTTGTGCAATGGGTCTATAGTGAAAACACTAAGGAAAACGGTGTAAGTTTTGTCATGGGTTTTGTGCCCATGCATAGGCCTATGCTTGTATCAGTTGGCTTATATCGATTGAGGCAATCGAAATAAGGAATGGTGAAGTCTTCAAATGCTATTTCCTTTGCTTTGACAGTTATTTCAGCTGGAAATATTTCTATGGAGGATTGGTACTAAACTTTAGAATCAGTGCGCTTTCTTTCAGATTGAAACTCGTCGTTTTTAGCTTTCGATACTTTCCAATCATGTAATTTGTTGTCTTGAATGACCCCTTCTAAGAGGGCGTGGCATCTTCTAAACTCTAGATGGTTATTATTCCGCTTCAGGTTGGTTCTACTTAGAGAACGAAAAGTCAATCCGTGTAGACAGAATCTGTTGGAATTACCACTTTATGTAAATTGTGCGATATTATACATTAATTAACAATAGAGAAACTCCTGTTTAGCATAATGTAATTGTTTGCCTTTTAAACTAATTTCCTTTTCCTTTCCCCATCTTTCTGTCACTCTATTTTCCCCCTTAAACTGTTGGTACATTAGAAAAGGGATTTTAAAATAAGTTTTAACTTCACAGCTTGACAATTGTAAACTTAATGTCGATACCATTTGTCACGAGCAAGTCTTCAGCCTGGAATTCGGCCAAGAGGATAAACCTCAAACACTCCGTTAAAAACCCCACAAAAAAAACACCCAATAAATAAAAAATAAAAAAAATAAAATAGAATAGAATTAAACAATAATTAACGGAGGAAGGCCTAGATACAAAATCCCATGACAAACAATAACCTGTTATTCCTATTTTCTCTCAAAACGAGACCACTTACGTGATGAGTTTTGTACCGGTTTCTTTTGTTTTGTGCTTTATATTGCAATAATATGACAAAAAATGAATGGACAACTTTCCAAAATCATGGATTTATCCATATTGCATGAAGAAGGCATGCATTTTGCAGATTCCACCATGGTGAATGATTTTCCACCCCAATTCAAAAGTACTACCTAACAGACGATATTTTATACGTCACCTTTCAAGCACTCTAACATTTCAAGTATTACTAATTATTGCTGTATAAGACGTTAAGACGAACGGAAGAAATGCTTATTACGTTGATGTTGGCTTTCTATGAACTGGGTTCCTGTTTGAGCGCATGACGTGCTACCGTGGCTATGCTTGAACACCAATCACACACACACACACACACACATTCCATATCTATATGGTAATAATACCGTGACATGCAGACAACATGTACGAATATGAAATTGTGGAATGTGTTCTCTTCCCACCATCCAACCATCCCATTAAAGATGTACCCAACGTCCGCTGGGTGAAAATATTTAATTAATAAACAATTACAACTGAACTTTTTAACTTACCAAACAAAGCAGAGAAACTAAAGCCAACTGAAGAGAGCTCTACACACACGAAGATAAACGACAAGTTGATTCCAGTGATTTTGAAGGCTGTTTATTTTTTATTTTTAGGGATGGTAAAACTAGAAAGTTGGCGATGGAAAGTGCCGTTTGCTCATGAACCAATGTCTGGAGCGGGAGAGAGAGAGCAAGCAGCAAACGGGAGCTTTGGTGTGTGTAGCACCGCGGGGACCCCAAGCAGTGACACGGTGGAGAGACAGAATCTGGAAGGAATTCCACGGTCGTCGTGCGTGTCGCCTTACAGAGTTGACAAGGGGAGCCGAGAGAAAAAATCGAGGCCAGAGCGCCACTTGCGAGGCGTTTTTGTAGCCTGTTGGGGGGCGACCGCAAGGGGAAAACCTAGGGTTCGCCTACGATGTTTTGTTTCCTTATTTTCATTCATAGAAACATGACAATCAATCAAGGAATAGAAAATTGAGAATGTGGTATAAGTAGGAAGAGAAGCGGTGTGACTATTTTCCTGTGTGGTTCATATACGCCCCTGTGTATGCTGTGGGAATTCCACAATGTTTTACGAAGCCGGGCGTAAAACAAATATCTGGCCACAAAAATAACATTTTTGAAGGTCGTTCAACCCCTGAGATCGGGAAGAATGGACATTTTTATGGGGTTAGAATTAAATCACACATTGAAACTCGACTGACCTGAAGGCCACTATTTCATCATCGCCTTGCAAAGTGTAGTCTACCAAAAGTGGAACGACATTTTGTTTTTGCAATGCTAACACGACCACATGAGTGTTTCATAATTCCCTTGACCATAAAAGTACTGAACCCCCCAAACCCCCAAAACAAACAAACAATCAAACACCCCAACACCCCAACAAACAAACAAAACGATACAAAACAACAATTTGTTTCCAGTTATTTATGGTAAATAACCTTATTGTCCTCGAACAATTTTTCTTTTATTCTAATTTCACCAATACAAAAACGGCACACACTTTGGCCAACATTTTAATTCATCGTTTATTGTCTGTATCATACCATCCTCTTGTTTTCAAATAAAACATCGTCGACAATTTCCAGAGGTTGCAGGTTCAAACCCCGCTCTAGACAATTTTAGATGGTCACAGGTTCAATTTCTGCTCATCAATTTTTCTTTGTTCCACCGAAAATTAATTAAAATTTACCTACAGTCAGTTTCCCTCATGGTTTATTTACTCGACATCAAAATTTTTTTCAAAATCTGTGCTTCTATCGCAGTATTCGAAACCAGAATTTTGATTGTGGCAATAGAAATAAGAAATGTGATGTTGGAGATCAATAAAGGCAGGTCATACCTTTGGTAATTACTCCGAAAATGTATGACCATAACAACTTACTTTGTAAAGAGCACCGCGGGAGCTGTTGATATTATAAAACATTGTTAGAAATGACCCCCTTTGAAGTAATGTAGATTTAGAGAAAGAAATAATTGTTCAACCAAAAATTAGAATCTGGGAAAGGCTTCAGGCATGAAAGCACACAATTTTATGCAACAAGGTGTTTTTTCTTTCATTATTCTCCTTGCATTTTCGATGACCAATTGAGCCAAACTTTTCACCAGGTTTGTTATTTTATGCTTATGTTGGGATACACCAAGTGAGGGTACTGGTCTTTGACAATTGCCAAAAGTTTACCCTGCCGTTAAAGGGGGATCCCCCCAGGACAATCCCAAGATGTCACAGTAGGGCATGACAATCCCAAAATGGACCCAACCAATATTCCAGAGTTACTGCATCTAAACGAACGGTTTAAACACAAGCCCCATGGAACAGTTGCGTAAACAGAGAGGGGGCAGGGGGTCTCAGAACCATTGTCCCCTCCCCTCTTGTCCCCCCAGAAATGATATCGAAAAAAATGCATATGAATCGCTACATTGAATAGCCCCCAAAGTATTTTGCCCCAGCTTCCCCCTCCTCAATGAAGATGTCGGGTTACTAACAGAGTGTTTATAAGTATCTTTATAAGTCTATGTCCCTCCCCCACCTCCATGGTCTGTCCCTGATCACAGGGTCGTCCCGTGATTTGTTCCCATCTTCTTCAAAGATGTGACAACAATTTCAAGACTCTTAATTCGTCAACATATTTCTTCACCAACTAATGAGAATGAAAGGTCCCAACCGAGGAGTTGGAGCAGATTGTGGTATTTTGCAAATTGGTTATCCTATGACGAGAGGAAGCGGAACTATGAATGTTGAATTACCTTGGATTATTGACCGCTCATCCATACAAGCAAGAACAGTCATCCACACATTACCAAGCAGTCTCACACTTGGAAAGAATAATAATTACACAGAACAGAACAAACGTAATATAATTGTGGGGTTTTTCAAGAAAGAAGAGGAAGAAAAAGACGACAGCGAATACAAAAGGAAAGGAAGAAAGACAGAAAATGTATATCTATTTTAGTAGTGGTCTGATTTCAGAGTCATCACCTGACTTAAAAAATATTTATACGTGCACGTTTTTTTGTATTTATTATTGTTATTATTATTATTAATTTATTTATTTTATTTTGGGGGTGTGGGGGGTATAAGTTTCAATTGAAAGCTTGGTGATTACAAGATTGGAACCGCGCTATATAGGAGGAACGTTTCTGTCTGAAAAACCGTAAACGCCAAGGAAACGGAATTCATTTGAAGATATTTTGAAGAAGGGGAAATAATATTCACTGATTTACCATTGGTGTTTGTACTAACAAAAACTATCGACTGCCAAATTTCATTTTAAAGAAATTGTCAGCAGTTGTTATGTTTTTTAACGGATTGTTTTTGTCTCCACCGTAAACCATGAAGTAATGTAACTTTCATCGTGGAACAACAAGCGAGGACACAATCAAGTGCGCTGTTAAATCCTCATTTCTTTTAAGCCTCAAACATTGACATTTATTGTGATGAAATGTGCATTTTATGTCAGTTTTTATGTAACATCTTTCTGAAAGGTGAATGACTGGACGGACGTCCTATGATAAACTCTTTTGTAGTTCTCCTCAACACTGACATCATTCTTTGTTACCACATTGTAATAGTTGTGTATTTTGTTTGTATTGGCGAGTTCAACCAATTCATGTTGCGGCTTATGTTTCCTGGATATAATGTTTGTAATGTGATATACACAAACCAAAAGCATAATAATATCAATCTCAGATAATGGAAGTGGTTCAAAAGAGAGGATGTTTCAATGCGTGGTACGGTACCGGTATTATCACCAAACACAGGAAAACACAAGATATCCATTGGGTTGCTGCGCAGGATGTTTTTTTTTTAAAGTGGCATTTGGAACACAGGAAGGGTTTTGGTGTCAGTTTGCTGAAAATACACCACCTGAAAACAGGAATTGAAGACTAGATCTCACTCGTTATGGCACTAACCTAAAAATGTACAGCATTGAGGGCGCTGTTGCACTCATCCGGCAGACAGCATTAAGGATACTAGCATGTTGTCAGCTATAGGGTAATTGCATTGTCTCTGGTATGCTCGCCCTCCTTCTTAAATTAAGATTAGTTGTTATCATTGCTGATGGTGATGTAACATTATCAGCTAATTGGGCGGACTGCAACCAATTTGATCAGTAATCCTCGAAATTTGTTAATTAAACAAAAAGAAGCTTCTTGCTCAGCAGAAACACAACCAGACTGACATTGGTGTGATTCGGGTGACCTTCTTGTTTTGTTGGGGTGTTGGGGTGTTTGTTTGTTTGTTTGCTTTTTGCTCAGTAAAAAAAGAGAAAAATCTGTACGGTAACATTGGCCAGAAGTTATAAACTGAGCTATTTGAGAAGTTCTTTGGGCGTACACTCTCCTCTTTGAATTGCGATATACAGCCTCAATGTTCATGGCTTGTCCAACTGCATTGTATTTACATGGGATAGTGAAATCAGTACATTTTGGAAGAAATCCCGCCCTCTATAGTTTTCAATAACCAAACTGCATCTGTGAACAAATTAATCGAAATCGATGGTCATGTTTAAGGGATTTCATGTGCTTAATTTGATACAGAGGGATGTAAAAATCGAAATCAACAACGATGATTTGCGTATGATGTTTTATAGACTCTGGCAGCAATTGAGACGAAACGATTTCTCTGGAGGATTGGTTCTGGTATGAACTTAATAATTAGCGAGCTTTCAGATTGAAACTTACTATTTTTATCTTTATTATTTCCCGCGATAATTTTATCAAATTCTGTTCTGCACGCAAATTGGATAGGCCAACTTCACATTGCTTCTGATGGTATGCTTACCGCCTATCCTATAAGTTACATGGTGATCGTAGCATTTGGGAGTTTTGTGCTGGACATTGGTTATTTTTTTGCGGACAGAGGAGCTGTAGGGCCAAGTTGATGCCTATTTGTAGGGCCACGATGCGGGCCGCTGACCACAGGAATTCGATAAACATTCGCTAGTTACCGTGTACAAAGAGAATACAATCGATACACTCTTTAACAACCTGCTCATTAAAAACGGTCGTGCCAACCGTCTGTCATCAGCTCGCGTAATAATGACCGTATAGCTAGCACGCGATGCTCAAACTATACTAGTGTAAAGTTAACTGCTTGTAGACAAGACTTGTCACGGAGCTCATTTGGGGTGGGGGACGGTGGGGGGGGGGGGTTGAGGTACAGAATCGCCTACTGAAATGATTAATGGATTACCAGCTGTCTCCCAACGTGCACGAAGAAGTTTACTTTGTTGTTTTAGCATTTTGTTTATCTAGAGATGTTGGTTGACGGGAGGAATTGCTGTCCCCAGGGCATGTATTTTACAAAATACATCTGCACGTTTATCAAAGCTAGCTAATATTTTGCTTGTCTGGTGTAAGTATTTTATAAAGACGATCATTATGGACCGACCCAGAGTCGTAATATTGAGAAAGTTGCGACAACTTGCGATTAGAAGCCATTTTGTTTTAAAAAAACCGCATGGGCTAACACAGGGTGCCAGACTAGTCTGCCCATAGGGTTGTGCTGCATTTAGACCGAAAATAGCGTCCAGCAACCACGTGACCAAAGAAAACTGGTTTCTCTATGTCACAACTCTCTAAATACACAGCTCGTAGGACCGAACGGTTCTATTCACAAGCACTTTAAAGGCAATGTACAGAATTCGTCAATGAGCGGGAAACACCGATTCGTTTCAAATCTGAAAACTGACAGAAATTGCACAGTAAAAAGTCGAGTAAATAACTTGTGAAGAGCCATTGAATCGTTGTTGCTGGAGTCCTGATGGAGAGTGTCACGAGCTGCAAAACATTCCAAGCAAAACATACAAATGTTTTCATTATTTTTTCATCACAATAAAGCGCGTCAACCCAGTTAAAAATTTCACATGTCGTCCGTTTGGTGTATTTCTTGAAAACTTAAAGATGGAAATGACTTTACGGGGGGGGCGGTATTTTTCCCCAAGCAATGATTGTTCACTTTGAATCTATTTTAGATGAACACTCAGTGATCTGAACTGGTTCTTCAATGAGCTTGATTTAGTTTGCTCCTGTCTGGTTGCTTTTAATTCATGTACATTGTACAAGTCTGTTCGCTTTTTTTTGCCATCTGAAATATCAATTGAATAAATTAAAAAGTTATTAACTGTGAGCGACTTTCCAGGTATATCGTGGTATTACAGCGGTACCCTATGGACGTGTGATTGCATTACAACTGAGCCTCGTGACACTGGAAGCGGAAAGTTCATGTTAAATATACAGTATGGTTGATTTAGCACACGGTTTCCAGAAGAGATAAATACTGGTAAATTTGAAGTTTAGAATCTTGCTTGGTATCAAGTCGGTTCTTAAAACCATTTATTATTATAGTGAAAGAAAAGCAAAATGTTCAAATACATTTACACACTCTTCACCTCTTGTACAGAAGTACCCCCCCCAAAGAAAAAATCCTTTAAAGAATTCCTGAGATTCCCAGAACACAATGAAGACACATTAGGAGAGGGGTACACCATGCATATCGAGCACCACGTCTAAAATGATGACAGCTTAAAAAAAAATATATAAAAAAAAGCGTCCAAACTCAACAATAATTGTTCATTTGCCTTGCAAGTACAGTTTAAGCATATGCAGCTTTGGGCCAGTTTATGGCCCCAGTCAGATGTATGCACATACACGGTTAACATTCTCCACTCAGGGTTCGCACCAGATTTCTGCACCAATATTCCTCTTGCTAGAATGAAATGTGCTAAATACAATCAAACGGACATTTTCTGCCAACCGTAACTACCCATTTTCGCTTACGGCACTATAAACAGAGACATGAATTTGGGGCTCAGTAAAGTTAATCTTAATGTTTTTAATCTCCTTTTAATCAAGTTTTCTTGTTTTGCTTTGCTTTTGGGCCTATTTGTCTCATTAAGTGAGTCACGTTTGCTTCACATTTTGTTTTTAGGTTTTTTGTATATAGCTTTGTAGTAGTGGATTTTATTGGGTCTGACACATCTATGATGACAGTTTTTTAAACTTTTGTCTTGACCCGGACAATTTTAAAAATGTATATATGTACTTTTGTCCGAAGATTTAAAATAAAATAAAATAAAATAAAATGTCTTCGAATGAAGTCCAACATTTTCATTTGAGAGTAATTATCTTTGGACAAATAATAATATTTTCCGTTTGATACACCATAAGAAGCAATGCCTGTAATTGTATTTTTGTACTCGATGCAGGCCTTTTTTGGCAAAGTTGGCTTCTTTACATTAATGATATCGAATTAAGATCAGTGGTGATATGATTCTCTCAATCCCACCCTAACCATCAGTTCGGCTAAGTTTGTATAATATCGGGAGAGAATAAATTTCCATAAAAATAATTATTCAACAGCACCACAAGAGGGCGCGCTTTACCATAAACACGATGAGCTTTTGGGGGAAATGGTGAAAGTAGGTTGAAATATTGTGCGAAACAAAAGCCAATCTGCTTTTTGTGGACACTGCTTTTTGTCTAGCTGCCAAACCCATTGGGTCAGTTGCTTCATTAGTTTCTAGTTAATGCGCTCTTTGTAAAAAAAAACCAAGCCAAGGTTTTTCTGTCCCTACCACCGCGATCTGAACACATACACAGTTCATTGCCCAATTACTCATCACTTCGGTCAGCACCAGATGTTAGGAGAGTGTGTGTGTTGTTATGTATACGTCTGTTTTCGCTGATGATACTGGTGATTAGCCCCGCGGCCATCGGTCACTGTCCGGAAGTAGGGGAGAGAAGGGAAGCAGTTATAAAGAAGTATAGAAACAAACGTCCACCGAGTTTTATCCTTGTTTGGAGAGGACGAAGGATGCCGTGGTTCGATCGCTAGAAATTCCTTCCTGTGTGATGGTATAGATACATAAACTACGAAATGATCGCTGTCTTTTATAGTGAGTTTTAATGTAAGAAAAGTATCATCAGCTTCAGTGCTTCAAGATATTTACTTTTATGTAAACTATAGATGTTCCTTTTTCACACCCGATTCCAAAATAATTGTCTTCTTATTTCTTATAAATTATTGTCATGTATTTCGTACTACTTTCAGAGGATTCCTTCAGCGCGGCCTAAAACAACACGAAAAAAAATAAATAAAAATGGAATGTGCAGGTCGTGGGTTCGAATTTCGCTCGAGTAGCCTTTGGATTTTATCTCCGGAGGATTCAGCAAGCATTACGATAAACAGTGATTATCACACGACGGTACAGGAGTAAAACCAAAATAACACGAACTATGTTGTCAATGTTTTTTGGATGTTCATATCTGGCTAAATTCTACAGCGGCAATCAAAATGAGCAATGGTGATAATGCATGGACTCCAAATGCTATTTTGTCAACTTTGACAGTATTTCACACGGATACAGTTTTGTGGTCGGTTGGTACTGGTGTGATCTTTTTATAATTGGAAATCCCCAAAAGTCATCGCATCACCTCCACATTGTTAAAGCCATTAAGGACGCCATACTGAACGAATGATGTTAACATCTGCTGTATACACGTACGTCTGAAGGAAGTTGATGTAGGCCTACTACTCAACAGTAGACAATGGTGTCCAGTAGAGATTAATGCATGCACAATAATTACCAGCCATTTTAGTGTAACCTTTGAAGATTATAATCCTAAAGTTCTTAACCTTCTTCCGCACCAGACACTCGAAAGAGAAAGTGCATCAGTTATTTCTTGGGGACAGGAACTCCATTCTCATCCTTTACTTTTCAATCAATACACAATACAACAAACCCTTGAAACTCTCACTTTCATTAAAAAGAAAGTATTGGGTGGTCATGTTTCAGTTAAAAAGAAGAAGTTTGGTTTAGGGTTCTTTTTTCGATTAAAGCAATCAAAAAAGCAAGTATTTGGTGGTCATGTTTCAGTAAACAAAAAAGAGTTTGGTTCGGGGTTCTTTTTTCGATTAAGGCAATCGAAAAAAACAATGGTGATGTTGGGGACTTCAAATACCTTTCCTCTCGCCTTATTTAGTCCTTCAGATGGAGCATCTAGGATTGGTCCTTGGCTCAATTTCATAGAGCTGCTTAAGCACAACAAGTAGCTAAGCACAACAAAATTATGCTTAGCAGAATAAGGTTACCAGCCAAAGTACCATGTCGCATCTACAATCTGTGACTGGCATCCTGCTTATTTTGCTCAGCTGAAAGTTGCTAAGCATAATTCTCTGCTTAAGCAACTCTCTGAAATTGTGCCCTGGTGCGGTGTTAATTATCAGTGAGCTCCCACTCTCAGATTAAAACCAATCATGTTTTTTGTATAGTTACTTTGTCGACAAACTATCTTAGAATTGCAAGCGTCCAGGAAACAAGTTCAAAGAAACCTCAAAGTAGAAATGAAGTCGATATTAAGTTATTCAGTTTACCACAATCCGTTCGGTTTGGTTTGAATGACTTTTTAAAACCCGAGAAAACTCGATGAGGTGTGCATCCAGTAGCAACTCTTTTCGCATCATTTAATGAGAAGTTATAGTCGGTGAACATTAAAAAAATGCACATTATGATTATTTTTCGTAATCGTCAATATAATGCATGGAGTTATTTTGCCATTTACAGTATCAGATCGAAATGACGAGTCCGTCCAAACTCTTAAAGCAATTTTTGTATACTATCGTTGACGTATAAACAGTTTCCCCCAATTTTCAGGATAAAACAAGTAACAGTTGTGTAAATATATACTCATCAGTGAATCACTGGATTTTCAGTTTTTGGTTGACACCAAGTGACGCATTTCGACTTGCCGATTTATGCATCGGGCTAATTAGCGAAAGTATTGGCAAGGTGTGTAAAACAAGAGTGATGAGTCCCGTAAACTATTGAGTTTTTACAAATTGAGGAGTCAGGAGTCCATTCGAGTATTGTTTTGTGAACGGCCCCTTTCATGAAGGCCTTGATTTTCTTTTTCACAAATTAAAGGGCGGAATAAGTTAATTAGTTGATTATTCAATTAAAAAGTTTAAATGATGAAAAATATCGACAGTTCTGCGTGATTGGGAAGAGTTAAGTTTTTATATACAATTACGCAATGATAAAGCTGTTATGGCGAACCGTCTCTGAAACTGTGATTTCTGTCAAACTAGACCAACTTTAAAAACGATTTTCTCAAAACATGATGGAACTGTTTCAGGGTGGAGGTGTCACTTCAAACGGTGACGGCATGCTATTTGTAAGCATGTTGTAAGTATGTCACAATGTTGTTAATAAAAAGTACGATAAGCTGGAGAATTCTTGCAGATCTTAAATCAGCTTTGTGCGGTTGATCAGTTTGATTTATCATTACAGGATTTTTCGAGTTTACATAAGAATAAAATACTCCCAAAACGACTGCATGCCCAACATTGTTGTCATTTTAACTGCAACTCTGTACCATTCACAGCTCTGATTATGCCACATGGCTTGGCATGTCAGTATTTAGAAAGTATGTGGACTTTAAATCCTTTATTGGTTTTGTTTCACTGGACGAGCTTTACTGATGCAACCGGACGTAACTGGAATATAACTTTCGAAGGAAACAAAAATCGAAACGTCAATGAAAACAATTGCGTATTAAGGTTTTTTTGAACCGCAGAGCTTACCTTCTGACCTGCCTGAGTGCTGCCGAGCCCTTTACGCCCCCTCTCGTGGAGCTCATGTTGAAGGTAAATCAGGTTCTTCAAATTCCTCTCGAAACAAAGCCTATTCCAATGACATAAAGCTCGTGACAAAGTTCTGCAGACACTCCTTTCCACCTACTATAGTAATCCCGGATATTATTTCTTGGTAAATTCTTCAAATATTTTTCGCCCCCGAAATACGGCCTATCGTCCACTTCGTGTCCGGTGTGAATGTCCCTGTATCAAATGGCTCGCAGAATGAAGCTATAATCACTTGAGTGCTGAAGTGTTGAGGGGATGGTGACAGGTTACTTATCTTTTTGTGTGGTTCTCATTTGCGTAAAAAGACCTTCGGAATGTTCCACGACTTCATTATCCAATAAGAAGCCTTTCTTCACGAGTCACGAAGCGTGGTAATCTCTGTGAGGCTTTCTCATTGGTTGCTCAAAGGTGACCGAGCCGTCTGTACCTGCGGCTGAGATAGCGTGTAATCTTTGAGAATATTTGCATATTTAAATAAATCGTCACCTAAGTTTATTAGTGAGAAACAGATTACCTGGGAATATTATTCATAACAAATGAATAGTAATTCCGGTGGTCCAATTTTCAAGTACACTTGTATTTCAGCGAAAACATCGTATGACGAACCATGGGTGAACGTTTACTGTTCAAGCTAACGTACAGTTTGCTCTTGCAATAAGTGAATACAGATTGCCCCAGTGCCCAAAGGAATCGTTTATGTGAGATAAATAGTGCCAACTGCCAACTCTATAACTTTTCTACCACACGGTTTCAGAATGATGTCTTTTTTTTCTAATCAAAATACAAAAACGGTTGTACGGCTTCTGACTGGCACCCCGAACAAAGATATTGACAAAATAGGGCTAGATAGCTCAGTTGGTAGAGCGCCGGCACGTTAATCTGGAGGTCGTTGGTTCAAATCCCGCTCTAGTCAATTTTTATTTGTTCAACACAAAATCTTTTAAAATACAAAATACTAAACTTAACCAACTTGATGCAAATTAAGTTAAACGTAATCAAGAGTTTTCCCTCTCAAAGGCTGCACTCTGTCTTCAAAACACTCAACGAAGATGAAAGGTCATGTGTATAACACCGACCGACTACTCCAGAGTTTTGTTACTACACTTTAGAATTTTTTTCTATATTGCATCACGACTAACATTGCTCAGTTATAAATATAATATGTATATTGTATTTGCAAGAATATTACAAGTTATAAGTTTGAGTACCGGTGCATTTCCTACTCATAATCGCTACCATACCTAGCACATATATTTGTTTTATGATTATAATACACCGTAACTCCATATAACCAGCCCAGACACAAGCTCTAAATTCACAAGCACAACCTAACGAAAGGGCCCCCAGGCAAACTATGCCGTAAAGTGAACAAAAATACACGCAAACATCTTAACACAAAGTCTGCCACAAACAGTAAAGGAGTTTTAAAAGGTTAGTTTAGATTGTTGAGCAACTTTCACCTAAAAAGAGACTTCTCAAGGATAGAGACGGTTATCTCACCATTGTTATCTGTTGCACGGAATTTCTGAAGTTAAACAGCCGTTCATGTTGTGAGTGAAATGACATGGCGCATGAGAGCATTGTGGTGTAAAGGTTGTCTGTATGGATTGGGAAAGGTCAAACTGTCAACTTTTCACCTTAATTGGCCTATGATATTCCAGTATAAAATATTACCACACACATTGGCAAAAAAAAAGGAAGAAAGAAAAAAATAATTAAAAAATTTTATATTAAAAAAACCGAACGTAAAATAAATAAACAAATAAATAACTAAATAAATATATTAAGCAATTCTATGACAAAAACAAATAGGCCCTAACATAGAAACATAAAAAAAACAGCCCCCCCCCCCAAAAAAAAAACCCACACAAACAAACTTAAAAAAAACTAAAAAAACAACAACAAAAAACTTGCTAAATACAGGCTACGAAGAACTACATCCGAAGTGCAATGCCATTTTAATAAAAAGAAACAAATGCCTAAATACAAAAAACAAAATAAATAAATGCACAAAAACATAAGACACAAAAAAATGAACAAATAATAATGATCAAACAAAAAATAAAAATGGTGAATAAATTAAAGTCTTTTAATTTTGGAGTAGTCCCCGATGTACACGAATCAACATTGCAGGATATATATCTTTGCCCCTTTTCCACAAAAGCAACACACAAAAGCGACTGCTTTTTCTTTTGAGTGATTTTGTGTGTATAGGCTACGTCTTAATTCTCATCAAAACAACAATAAATTTGCAGTTTAATTGGACCCTAATCATGGAAACAATGATTAGTTTAATAGTTTTAGAAGAAAGGCATATTCTCATATAAACTAGCAATTAACTTTCGTAGTTGAGACAGTAGAATTCGAAGTTCTTCAAAGTCAACAATGGGGTTTGCAATTTAAAGTCTCGCAGAAATTTGCCAACACAAATTCAATAATTTTTTTTCTCATTCAAATCTCTTTTGTCCACACTGAGGCTGAACTGGTTAAATAGCCCGGTCCAGTTTGGTACAATAAGAATTAGTCTTCATTAATGCCATTGTGAAAAGGGAACACGACAGAGATTATGACTGCGTGATAAAAAGAAAACAGACCGACTGCTATTATTGTTGTTTGTTTTTTTAGTCGAAACAAGGAAGGACATTTGTGTGGGTCATTCCCAACTAATAATTGGTCGTCTGCCAATACTTCACGCATACAAAAGGAAGCATGGGTTGCATTATTACTTAGCCCTCTCCTTAAATGTGGAACACGCAATGTTAAATTCAGACATTTCTTGTGAGATTTCTACCGCGACAGTCGAGGAACTGGTGTTGTTAGTTTCCCTGCTGGAAGAAGGTTAAGTTGCTCTCTGTCGACGCTACTACAATTCTCTGAAAGGTAAAACTGTTAATAGGTGAGTGAATTTCTTCAATTCATTTATCATTCCAGTCGTTCAATGCTCAACGGCCTTTTAATGTGCCCAGTAGTGTATAAAACTATCGTTTGACAACAGGCATTATTTTATGAAACTTCTACTTGAGTTAAAGTCAGAGTCATACTTTGATAATGACCCCCCAATAATTGTGTATTTTTTTCCCCAAAGCCTTTTCTTGTTATGTGGTAGTAAGGATCCTGCGAAATGAGTTCTTCTGAATTGCCCCCCCCCGTTGATTAGAGATCGATAAAAGTATGTCGAAAAAATTTGAATCCGCAAAGATCACCTAAAGAGATTCCAAAATTTCCGTTGTGTCTGTTTGATGGCCATAGACGCATCTCGTACCCGCTGTCAACTTGCTAAACTTGGATTGATTCGACTTTCTTGATGAAAATACCGTGAATTTGTTTCTTGTTTTCTCAACAAGTAGACACTGCATTCAACTACAACTTTCACAGGTGACTTTTATTGTACATTTCTGAATGATTTTGCCTAAAACAGGTTCATATTTAACTGCGTTTTTTCATATTCAAATTTAATGCTTAAAATTGTCATTATAGTCCGATAATTGCAACCAAAACAGGATTTTAAGCATCAAATTGTTCTTTTACCTTATTTTCCTCCAAACTGTGAAAAAGATGCTCCAGATTTTATAAATCAATCAAATTTTTCTAAGCTAACATTTAAAATATTGAAAAATTCCAGTTATTTGTTAGCAATATAACGCACATTTTTTCATGTTTGAGGTCCAAGGGATACAAAAATCAATCCCCTCCTCTTTTTCGCTTGGTTTGAGCAGCAAAGGATACAAAAATCTATCCCTTCCACTTTTCGGCTAGGTTTAAGGAATAAGGGATAGAAAATTCTATCCCCTCCTCATTTCGGCTAGGTTTGAGGAATAAGGGGATAGAAAATTCTATCCCCTCCTCTTTTCTGCTGGATTTGAGGAACAAGGGATAGAAAATTCAATCCCCTCATCTTTTCGGCTGGGTTTGAGGAACAAGGGATAGAAAAATCTATCCCCTGACCTAAATTATAACAACTCGAGCTACAATTAAACTTTTATTTTGGCAGCTTTCCCAATAATGAAGTACATAATTGTAAATAAAAATTGTGCGTATTTTTTTTTGATGTTATGATGCAACAATAGTTATGAGTACGCAATTTGGCACATTAATTTGCAAACAAAAATAAATCAATTAAAAGACTGTTAAAAATATTTGTTTAAGTGCACCAGGTTCTAACTTTGTTCCTCTAGCAATATTTTATGAAGAAAAATAGCATGATTTTAACATTTAAGAGACAACTTCAAGAAAAAATGCTATATATTTCCAAAAAACGGTGAAATGTGAAAATGTGTAGTTAAATGTGAACCTCTTCTAATATAAATCAGCATTTGTTGATAAAAGAAACAATGACCATATACCTTTCAAAGCACGGAATTTGTAATTATTTTTAAAGAGTGTTTCCAAGGTCAAATTCAGTTTTGTAATGCACTCATTTTCCAAAATATAGTCTATATATGAAAATGGGGAAAAATACAAGTCTCTAGCCTCACGTAAAAATGGGCTAAAATGTCACAATAGTGATACCTTCTAGTGTAATTTTTGTCAAAATCAAAACACTATCGATGACGTCACATTCCTAATGGTCTTTACACTTTTTGTACAGAGCACTTTCAGTTTATTCCTGAATTGTGATGAGATATTCAATCAAAACGGCATTGAATTTGACCTTAACTGGCGCAGGAATTCACCTTTGGAATGTTTATAGACCAATTTGCTTTTGTTGTCCGATGACGTCATGTTTCAAATTTTGCTTTGAATGAGTATCAAATAAAATGACATTTTACACTATTTTAACGTGAGGGGAGAGAATTGTGTCCACTTTTATGAGGACTCTATATATTGGAAAATGGGTGTATCACAAAACTGAATTTGACATTGGAGCCCCGAAACCCAGAATAGTTTCGATGTGATAAAAAACCTTCATACCAATCATTTCCATTTCCATCGATACAACCAAGTTGATAAAAAAAAGCACTGGAAGACAACTACATCACAATTATTGCGTCTTGCTTGCAACAATCGCGACATGTGTAGCACTTAAATCATTGGTGAAGAAAAGGGGCCATCGGTCCCGGGTCCGACGTAACCGTCTGTTGTATGAAATTGTCAGACGTACACAATGTGTCGGATAAATCAATTATTAGTTAAAGTTAAAACCTCAATTGCCCACAGCAAAGAATAATCAAACATTATTTTGGAAATAACGTTTGATGACTTCTTTAAAGTCCTATTTCCACTATACTATTTTGATCGAACTATATCAAAGATTATGTTGATAATTGTTACATGTAAGGGTAGCTGAAAGTGTAGCATTTGTTGACATCCAAAGACTGGTGGTTTGGGTTTGAGGAACTGAATTTGTCAGTATAAAGTGAATTTAGTGTATAGTAAAACGGTTGCACGTGATTTTAGTTTTGCTGAAGAGCAATACATCAATGCAGAATATATCAATCACATGAAGTTTCGGTGTGTACAGGAAGCAAAGTCAAATCAGGTCACAGGAAATAAAACAATAGTATCAGACCTTAATGTGACGCTATGATTCAAATCATGGAATATTATTTGCGTTAACTTTACAGTTAAAATGTCACCATAACGTCATTGTAATTAACGTTTGTATGTATAACATTTTAAACGACTTTTAAAACTTGTTAAATTAAAAATTAAAAAAGAGGTCTTCTATATAGATGACACCCCCCCCCCGGAAGTGTTGAGAAACTGTGAACTTGATGAAATAATGCTTGAGTTCTGCAATATGAAGGCGTATGGAATCCCACCCCGGCTTCGAAGCCATGTACACCAATACCACTGCCAAAATTATCACCCCTGACGGAGTGAGCGATGTGTTCGAAATATTGGCAGGAGTTCTGCAAGGCGACACGCTGGCTCCGTTTTTATTCATCATCGTGCTTGACTACGCCCTGAGACAAGCCCTCAAAGAACACGAGGAGCTAGGCTTCACCATCACCCCAAGAAAGTCTAAAAGAATCGGCCCATTGACCCTCTCCGACCTAGACTTCGCAGATGACATTGCCCTACTGTCTGACAACATCATAGAGGCACAAGAGCTAATCAGCAGAGTTGAGTCGGAGTGTGAGAAGGTTGGTCTCCATCTCAATGCCAAGAAGACGGAGTACATGGCATATAACATTGGAAATCATGCTCCGCTTAAGACCTTCGGAGGTGCATCACTCAAGAAGGTGGACGACTTCAAGTACCTCGGCTCCAGGATGCAGAGCACAGAGAAAGACATCAAAGTCCGTAAGGCGCTCGCATGGAAAGCCCTCCATGACATGAAGAAGATCTGGACATCTCAGCTCTCCAAGGGTTTAAAACTGAGATTCTTTCATGCTGCAATAGAAACCATCCTGCTGTATGGGTGCGAGTCCTGGACTCTCAACAAGGCAATGACCAAGTCTCTTAATGGTTGCTACACCAGGATGCTACGGATGGCACAGAATGTCTCCTGGAGGGATCACATCACCAACCTGGAGCTTTATGGCAACATCCCTCCACTGAGTGAGAAAGTTAAGGAGCGTCGGTTGCGCCTTGCTGGTCACTGCCTACGACACCCAGAGCTACCAGCCAATAAAGTCATCGTGTGGGAGCCCACCCACGGCAGGCGCGGACCCGGAAGACCCACCAAGACCATGCTCAAGACCCTGATCGAGGATGCAGGAGTAAACAGCAAGGAGGAGCTAATCAGTTGTATGCAGGATAGAGTTGTGTGGCGTGTCAGACATCGAGCCCGACTCAAACATGCGGCAACGCGACAACTTGGGTCGAGTGAGTAGTAGTATATAGAATGTTGCATTTGTTTTGTGGACAAGAGTTAATCAAGACCTTCTTCTGTGGACGTCTACAGACAGGACTATAAGCAGATTTGTTTGACTTGAACGGATAATATACTGTGCAAGTCTTGCGCATATCGAAAACGAAAAAAATATCGAACGAATACATATTATTTTTTCTATGAAATCCAAGCTTCTTTTAAAATTATATTTATACACAATTCTTGAAAATAAAAACGACCATAGCAAGCAGTTATAAATAAATTCTCAATTTTTTGTAAAATACAAATAATTTGTTTAAATTAGGCCTAACATAACATTGAAGCTAAATTAAAAATTTTGGGACGAGGATGCTTATTGTTAGAAGGCCCATTTGCCAATCACGCCCGAATATGTTCGACTATGACAACATGACCGTCAGTTGGGCAGCATTCTCAAAGTTTAACATGTAACCGGAAACAGAGGTCAAGCCTGTGATGAATTGGTTTTACTTTTATATTGTTTATCACTTAGTGTTACATTCCCAACATCATATATAATTTTCATGGCCATAAACTACGATACACTAAAATAATTGATGAAACAAAATCCCGCCCACGTAAAACTCCATTCGGTTAGGACCACAATGGTCCCGAAAGTTTGAATAATATGCGCGAGACTTGCACAGTCTATACGCAACACCCTGGAAAGCTTCCTACGGTGGCCCGACTCCGAGGAGACATTGCAAATCGCAAAAAAAATATAAGCGCACTATTTGTAATGTTGATATGTCGTGAGCAAGCGCGCATTTGTGAAGAATCATATACTTGTGCAAAACATAATTATGCTGACATTATGTGGACTGTGTTTCTCTGATCCTAATTACTCAAAACACCCAATTTAAGCGGCTATACAATTTTATAACCATACTAGACTCTTTGCTTCGACGTATGGAGATAACCGATATATTCATCATCCGCTGAGTTTTCCCCACTTGGGACCTGTGAGCGCAATTTGTTGCCGCCGTTTATCACTGTGGAATTTCTTTCTGGCTCAAATCATCTTTAAAGGCGCAGGCTCGTCATTACAAGGAGCATTTATTTTATAGCGCCCTCTGTCATTCGTCCTATGAAAGGAGATGTATTTCGCGGTTTTCTTTGTTTTGTTATTGCTGTTCTGGTAATAGAAACATCACCCTCTGCGTGGACGTCGTAACAAAACGGCGATGACTACGAGCAAATGGCTTTCTCCTTATAAACAGGAATAGTCCATAGATTGTTGAACGATTGAAAAATGAGCACTGTTGACATCCAACCGGGGTATTATTTGTAATTTATACGCAGAAATATTTGTCAAATTTTAGTTTCAGTTTTAGCATTTGGTGCGGCGATATGGGGCATGGTGGTACCCCTCTTGTGACTTCATTGTGTGCTTAGAATCAGTATAGCCTTATTCTTCGATGTTCATACTACAACATGCCTGGTTTAGTGGATGCTACCCTGTTTAGAAAGTATTCATTGCAGGCTACAATGTAACAGACTTGAGGCTTTGTGTTGCACAACAATAAAACATTGTGAAGAAAAAAAACCCTTGACCTTTGCTCGTATCAAAATGTATGAGTGCAGAGACTCCATTTCCTTCAAACTCGAAAGTGCCATCTCAGATCATCATTGTTGTTTGACGTTTGGATCCTGTTCATTGTCAAACATGTTTATTTTTGGTAAACTTATTTGTCCCATAAACAATTATTGTTGACTCAACTGTTTCAACTGAGCAGTATTGAGCACTTTCGTTTTTTCGAGTCTGAATAACTTTGTTCTTTTATGTCCCCTTGTTTAAATCGTTCTACCAATTAAAGGCATGCCCTGAAAATTCACTCATTGGCAATGAAACGATATTCATATTCTACCATTCATCATGTAGACTGTTCTTTTTTAAAAGCTGTCTGTTTTGGGGGACGAAACGTCCTCGACAAGCCAGGCAACCCTGTCCGGAGGCTTGTGAGTGGGGGACAGAATCACACCATAGTATTCAGTGCATGCAGACATTTGACTCTGTCTCATTTTGAGGCATCAAAAGTAGTTATTAGTTTATACCAACACATCCACAAACAATTATGGAAATACCCAATAATGATTTAAATTTAAACACATTTAAAAAGTGAACCCTATAGCCCATATTCGCCGAGCTACGTGATAATCCGTATTTAAAACCGTGCGTGACACCATCAAAAAAACCTCACACACTAACATGAACAGGTACTTTTTAAGTGTACGTTTTGATATTGCGTGTAATACATGTTTTTGGAGAACACAATCACGTTTAAATCGCCCAAACTATTACATCTAGACCCTTGTCACTAATATAAATAAATTCTAGCCACTTGTCCTTTGAAATTAGCCCACATGTGTCTCTATTTATAGTTTATACCACTTTACTCTCCCTTTGCCTCTGAAACTCATGAAATTAGCACCTATGTTTGTTTAGCAAGAACATCATCTCTTTCAACTTCCCTTGGGGTCTAACTAATCCTTGCAACACCATTCTACCCCAAATAAACAACCAGGGCAGTGCAGGCCCTGTACAATTCTAAACTAGAAGCCATCTGGAAACCAAATGGTTCACTTCACCTAGTAGTGACTATTAGGTCAAATGCTATAGGTAATTGCTGTACAATTCCTATGGGAAAACCAGTTCCTATGGGGAAAACCAGGTCATTGATTGACTTATTTAGTGAAAAACAACCCCGATGGTAACAAAATTTGCATGCTATTTGGCTAGGTGTAGTGAGGGAACTTTGATTTTTTTTAGATTAAAAAAAAAAAAAAAAAAAGGAGTACTGATTGTTTAATTAAAAACAGACACTTAAAAAGTACCTTATGGCACTCCGACATGTTAAAAAAAACGCTACAAACGCCGAGCTACGTGATAATCCGTATCGTCCTAAGCCTAATTTTGCGTCATGGGGGTATCCCCCTTTAGACTATTTTTAGACCAGAAATGTATCCCACAATCCTTTGCTTTATTGCACGCTTCAGTCAGCCATGTTTCGGTACGTTTCGTGTATATTTTGGTTAGTATTTGGCCTGAAAAACTGCTTTTTTGGAAGTGTAAATTTCCAGCGAAAAAATTGGAAAATCGCTGTGCGTCCACAGCAACACTTCTGGGACATTCTCTCCAAAGGTTGGTTCTATTTTGATGTGATTTTTTGCCGTTTAGACAGAGAAAAATTGTCGAAGAAAAACGTGTTATTGTTGACTAATGTCTGTAGGTGATGTACGTTATTATAATAGTACTTGTACATGTATGTAGGCCTCACTACAACTGCCCCTTGGGTGCGTGCTTTTGTTTTATCATGTGACCTACATTGAGCAAGGAATATAATTCAAAAATACATGTATGAAGTGCCTCGGCAGACTGCTTTTATTTATTTATTATTCAACTCAGGCTCAGTTTTTGTCAACAAGTTATGTATCATTTTGAAGCTTAGTAAACACTCTTTCCAGCCATGATACTTTTGTCAAATTTGGTTTATGTTCAGTATTTTTTATTGTCCAAGAAGCAACTTTTCTTGTTTTCACTTGTTTGATTATCTAATTTTCATGTTTTTTCCTGTAACTGTAAATAATTATGGCACCTATAAAGTGAGACAATTCTGTCATCATAATAAAGAGAATTTTGTCCTCTTTCCAACGGTACACGAAGTGTTTCTGTGAGTGATTTCATTATGCATTTGTTGCCAAATATTTCCAGATGTGTGAATAAACAATAAGTTTATGTGCAGGCGCTTAGGCACATACAGCCTTTTGTGTAAATAAACGCTTAGGCGGATATCGGATAGCTTACAAATCATAAACAGGCACGTGTTCAACTCCACATGCACGTTAAAAAAGGAGTATTTTTTTCACACAATGATGGACATTTTTCTGACCAGAGTAGCCTATTATGTTTATTGTCAATCACAGGGCCCAATTTTATGGAGCTGCTTAAGCACAAAAACTAGCTAAACACAACAAAATTATGCTTACCAGAATAAGGCTACCAGCCAAAATACTATATGTTACATGTACTATTTGTGCTCCTGCTAATTTCTGCTAAGCAGGAATTTGTTAAGCAATATTTTCTGCTTAAGCAACTCTATGAAACTGGGCCCAGAACATTCACCTTTATACGCGGTAGTCCTAAGAGCCGATGATAAACAACTTGACTGACATCTCTTCTTGTCTTTCTCGTCTTCCTCAGATGAAAATGGCATCACTCGGATGGGGGTTGTTACTTGTCTGTCTTGGAGCATGGTTCGACAGCTCTCAATCATCAACCTGTAGTCATGCGCAGTGTCGTTACGACTCCGTCACTGCAAAGGCTGACTGCTCCTCACTCCATCTTGACTGCATCCCCGTCAACTACCCAGACGCCCTCATCATGGATCTAAGCCACAACAACTTATCGGAACTGGCATCAGACGATTTCAGAGGCGCATTCCCAAGGCTGGCTGAACTGTACCTTGACTACAATAATATATCTGATGTGACGTCACTGCTGGGATCCAACGAGTTAGTAAGTCTACAGAAGCTGTATGCGAGGCACAACGTAATTTCTGAATTGCCTACAACCTGTCAACTCAGTTCTCTCACTGAACTCTTTGTAGACTATAACTCAATTACACATTTAAGTGTGCCTCGATGCGGACGTTTGCGACAACTTTCAGCTGATTTCAATTTAATTCAAAGCAGTGAATCATGGTCTTTTTGGGGACAAATTTCTCCGTTCTTAAATATCAGTTTGCAGTTCAACAGACTAAGGGGAATGTTATCCTTTAAAATCATTTCTCATTCTGAAGATTTAAACTTGTCTTTATATTTGGATCACAATAGCATAACAAGTGTACATCTTCATGGAAATACCAAAGTATTTAAAAAGGTTTCATGTAGTGATAATAACAATCGATTGCATATTCTTCATATGGTGCCATTTCCAGACGAAATTGTTGCAGCCAGTAACGCATTGGCTAGTTTAAGCACTTTTCGTCTTAGTAACGACGACCCACATTTTTTGAAAAAAATGGACGTAAGGAATAATTCCCTCTATTCCTTGATTGGTAGCGCATGGACGGAAAAGGTTCAGTTCCTAAACGCCGATACCAACCTCCTTGCAAACCTGTCATCAACCACCCTATCGGGTTTTGTCAACTTGACTGAGTTTCATGTAGCAAATAATAGTCTGTTGTTCATCTCGCCCAACGCATTGGGAAACCTGTCCAAGCTACAGTCACTGTATCTCGACGACAATGCCCTGACGTCTTTGTTTGGTGGGGTATTTTTCAACCAGTCTAACTTAGTTGAGCTCTCCATCACCAACAACCGACTCACCATGTTACATCCTGATTACTTCATGGGTCTGGTGTCGTTGGAGCGTCTGTACCTCGCAGGGAATCAACTCACAAGCGTCAACTCAGAGATGTTTCAATTGATGCCTCAAGTTCTAACCTTAGACTTATCCCGAAATGAGCTTCAGCTCGTCGACCTGCAGAACTGTACCCTTAATTCCAACCTACAATATATCTCATTGGCTCACAATAAGATTCTTGACACGGTTACAGTCTTTGGCTACTGCAACAATCTGGAAATATTGGATCTGAGTTATAACTTGATCCAAATCGTTCCTGGGGATTCTCTTTCTGGGAGAAATAAAGCTTTGTCTAATCTAGAGCTTGAGGGCAACCCACTGCAGTGTGACTGTAGGCTCACGGGTCTGCGTGACTGGCTGCGCAACAATCCACCGCACGTTGAGCCTCGATGTGAAGGGCCGAAACAACACAATGGGTCAGCTATAACAGACTTGAACATCCCAGACTTCTCCTGCGAGCGTCCGAAGGCAATGACGGACAGGAAGAATATGACAGTCGTGGCTGGACAGAATACAGTTCTCACATGTACAGCCAGTGGCATTCCTGCTCCTACCATAACATGGATCAACCCTGACGGCACAGAGATACCTCACGAGTGGCAGGGAAGATTCGCTGTTCTCCAAGGGAGGATTCTGCATATTACACCAGTCGAGAAATCTGACCAAGGTGTATACACGTGTCTGGTACACAATGTTCTGGGTGAAATGGATGACGCCGTGGTCAATGTTACCGTATTAACGTCCCCACCCACACCACCAAATGCACCCTCACCTTTAGTAACCATTATCCCCGCTATCTTCATCGCCATTGCTGTAACATTAACTGTAGTAGCGTTTGTCATCTTGTTCCGTCGACGCTGCAAGAAATTTGAGACAGGAACCGATACCAAAGTTGTCTTCCGTACCACTGACGAGGGGGACGGGACCCCAACGGACACGCTGGCCGCACGGAATAGATACGTGGCTACACCTGCAACAAGAAACCCGTCCTGTCAGATCGACGACGACGTTTACGAAGACCCTGCTGCTGGCAAAAGAGACCGCGTAGATTACGGGGATGTATATGAGAACGTAGCTGTGAGGTATTAGCTCATCAAGTTGACTTTGTTGACGCTGAAGAATCGCGTGCATGAGGGCCGGTGTCCTAGGGAAATCTTTCCCCCTAAGATTCTGTTCCCCATGGGAAATTAACATGGGCTGAGGGAGGTTGATTCAAAAGAGGGCGCTATCAGAAGAAATTAGTACACAGTTCGCCGTATTGGGGGGGGGGGGGGACAGAATCTCCTGCCACACCGGCATGATTTTGTTATACATAACATTAGGTTTTCCCGGTCACTTTCAACAAAAACGCATTCAATTTAACACCCGACCCATTCCGTTTCGTTTAACTGTTGCTCCGTGGCATTCAGCAGTCGAAAGAAGTAAATCATTTTCAACAGTTCAGCATTCAGTGGAAAGGCATCGTGCACGTTTGGTAATTGTCAAAGACCAGTGTTCTCATTTGGTGTATCCCAACATATGCATAAAATAACAAGCCTGTGAAAATTTTGGCTCAATGGTCATCGAAGTTGCAAGGAAATGATGAAAAAGACAACACCTTAAAATAAAATAATAAAAACTTCTTGCAAGAAGTTTTTATTATTTTAGTGAAAATTACCTCTTTCTCAAAAACTACGTTACTTCAAAGGGAGTCGTTTATCACAATGTTTTATACTATCAACAGCTCTCTGTTGCTCGTTACCAAGTCAGTTTTTATGCTAATGTATATTTTGAGTAATTACCGAACGTGTACGATGCCTGTAAATAAGACTAATCAGTAGTAGAAATTCAACCGTGGAATAGTGAACATTTAGTCGTGAATTAAATGAAATAGAATGATTAAAACGTACCTGAATGAGAAGAACGAAATCGTGTGTGCCTGAAGACGAAATTGGCCGCTTATTTTGCCGAAAATGAGCGGGAAAACCTTTTATGCTGTAACACGCAGCTCTTATATGGCGCTAGTCTTGATTGGCGACGTTCATACTGTAAACGTAGTCTCCGATATCGCAACACGAATTGCTGGAGAAGAGATATCTGTATCACACAAGCATATGGCTCAAAACTGGCTGTTTTGATCCAGATTCGTAGGCTTGCCCAGTCCCTATGAGCCAGCCGGTCGATGTTGCGCACTCTACCGGTAACTAAGACAAAAACAGCGTTGCCAATCAAGACTAATACAGCACCTTATCACACACGAAGGGCGTTCCAAAGCGCTCATTATTCTTTCTACAGGTATGTAGAGCTACGTTTGGAATTATTAGACCAATTGTTGAAGTTATCTGAAATAAATTAGTCTCTATTGTCTTTAATAAGTATAACCTTCAACAATTACGGTACAATAGGGAATCGCATTTCAAGACATTTTAGTACATCTCCGATCTATTTCTTGTTGTTGTTCCCTAGCCTGCAGTGCTTCAGATCTTTTTACATCCGAGACTGATCAAAACAAACATGGTCGTGGGTTCGAATTCCGACCGAGTTGTATGTGGTTTTTGTCCCCCAAAGGACTCGGGAAGCACCGACTATAGACCTTTATTATGCTGTCACCGTCTTGGTCATGTTCCCTGTATCCAATACCAGCAATGAATAATACCATTCATTGTACTAAAAAGGAAGCAGACTGTTTCTTATTCCAGCCTCGATTTGGTTTACATTGATTAACATGGGATATAATCAAGATGGCCTCACCATGATGAAGGTCTATGCAGTGCTTACCACACGTCAGCGTACAGGATAAAAACCAAAGTATTAGCCCCGATTAATACAAACATTGCATTGTACATAAATTGAATACATAATTTCAATATTAATCAAGCACCTTTGTGGGCAATGTTCTGCGTACTTGTCGGGGAAGTGGCACCGATGACGTCATGGTTTGTTTACTGCATTGCTTTAAGTGTTGTTACTGGGTACTGCATTTCAGACATATGTACAGAGACACAATGCTTTCCCATTCTTCTGCAAAGTGATAAACAAACTGTGACGTCATCAGCGCTTATACTAAGAGCTATTGACCACAATATGTTTGTTTTGTTTATTTCGGGTGGTGTCCTCGAACTGTGATGGCTCTCCATAGGGTTATGTCCTGCATTGCATGTATATAAAAACTTAAATAATACAGCTGCATGCGAAGAACTCATGATTTGACGAGGTTAAGTTAATTTCAAACTCAAGAAGAAGAAGAAGAAGAAGAAGAAGAGAGAGAGAGGGAGGGGGGGGGTCTTAAATCCTGGCTTTTTATATATTGTTTTAATATAATGATTTTGGGTTGAACAAAGAAAAATTGACTAGAGTGGGATTTGAACCAACGACCTCCGGTTTAACGTGCCGGCGCTCTACCAACTGAGCTATCTAGCCCTATGTTGGCGGTCTCCCTATTTTGTCAATATCTTTGTTGGGGGGTACCAGTCAGAAAGCAACCGCAAACTGCCGTGTAGCCAGGGAGGATCACACCCATACGATACAACCTGGGAAGCGGCGGGGATCACCTTAAGGATGCGACTTTTTTTTTTATATTATATATCAAGTAATGGACCACACAAGGGAAACTGATGACTATAGTAAATGATTTTGATTTTGGGTTGAAAAAAGAAAAAAGAGAGTGGGATTTGAACCAACGACCTCCGTTTAACGTGCCGGCGCTCTACCAACTGCCAGCTATCTAGCCCTATGTTGGCGGTCTCCTTTTTTGTCAATATCTTTGTTCGGGGGTGCCAGAAAGCCAGTCATTCCCAAACTGCCGCGTGTAGGATCACACCCACCCATACCAACCCTGGGAGCCGGCAGCGGGGGCCGGGGGATCACCTTTTTTATATATTTTTTTTTTATATATATTATAAAGAATTATAACCACAAGGGGACTGACTGAAAAAAAAGAAAATGAAAAAATTGACTAGAAAAAAAGAAAAATTGACTACCAATATAATTGTATAGCCTATAGACGATGTGACCTGTGACATCACATGTTTACAAAAGAGCCACCAAGCCTGGACTTCCTGCAGGCACGATTTGTACACAGCTCAATGGAAGAAAACATAAAAACCTACATTTTATGGAGATTGCACTGTCTAATTTTTTTCAACTTTTGATATGGTGAAAGGGGGCACATCTCAAAACTTGTTCAGCTGTTACTTTTATAACTCTTAGATTGATGTTGAAATTATGACACAAAATGCAAACTTTCCCATATGACCAGTGCAGTATCTTGCCTGCCAGAAAGGCCCAAGAATGTACAAGGTAACACTTATTGTAAACAAAGGTCACAAGGTCTATAGTGCCTTTGGTTATGTTATTTGTAATTGTGCCTCTTAGTACATTTTAAAAGTATTCGTGTTATACAGATATGTTAGGATTGCAAATGAGTTAGTCAGGATGTTATCTTTGCTATCCAAGATACTTTGCTACCACTGTACAATACAAAAAACAACTCAATAAAAATTAAATAAAAAGGTTAAACAGAATTAAACATAATAATAATTTCGCTCAAACACTATAATAATTTCTGTTTTTAAACTTTGGAATAAGACATCCAATGCATACAAACAAAGAGCCAAATTCGCAAACAGATTGTGTGATTCCTTGATGTCTTGAATGTTTTTACAGTTTCATTTCCTTATTGAAAAAGGAATAGTATGCTATTTACTTAACGTCATAAATACTATTTTTCTGATTAAGAGTTTATTTAACAATAGCTTCCTTGTTTGGATTTATGCATAACAAGCTTTTTTTATTTTTAAAATTCTTATTGATGGTTTTATTTTTAGAGACGGAATTTCCTTGTATTAAATTGATTTTTAGTATTATACTGGTGTGTCATTTTTAGTAAATTCATGTCGAAATTATATTGGTTGTATGTTCAAGGAAACTAAAGTGCCCCATAATATAAAGGATTGATAATACTTCCGATAGACAGAATCAGAGTGGTCTGTAAAAGATTGAGAGGCAAGGCTGACACGAAATAGCTTGTTGCTACTTTTTCTGTCCTTTTTAGACAAACTTAAAGATGGAAGAGCACATATATTAACTATTTCTATTGTATAGTCAGTGTAACATGAAAAAGGTTAAAGGCAACCATACAGAGGTATTTACACTCGCCAGACGAATATGAAAGAACACGCAGAAATATGCCTCAATACTGGTTTATTGTTTGCAAATGGGAGGCTTTGAAACGCTATAGTTGGCGCCAAACTCACCAAGTAAATGTTCATTGTCTAAGTAGTTCTGAGCATGCGCACATTTCCGAGAACAATGGCTTTACCTGGTAAGTTTGCTGCCACCTAGTGTTCCCAAAAGTCTCCAACTGGCGCGTATTACACAGGAATGGCTAATTTAATTAAATTATTCAAGATTAATATGCAGTTATAAAAAGAACAAAGATTAATAAATGTTGCAATCAAATAAAACAGTTGTTGAAACAATGTTATATACTCGTGAATCCTCACAGAAAATATCGATTAATTTATTAAAGTTGTGAAATAAATAACAAGGGTTGATCATTAAAGTAACGTCTATCTCTTCTTTAACACAATTGTGCTTAATAAAGAAAACAATGGAAATTTAAAAGTCATACCAGGATACAAATTGCAATAAAGGTTGTGTAAAATTAACGCTTGACGCAAATTTTAGAGGACGCTGACGCCTCAACAATCGTAGACTGCTATGTAAAGGCTTCGCGTTGCAATTACAGCATCTGGCGATTCTCATCGCGCATCCAAAACAAGCGTTTACATAAGTTTTGTGATGGGAGGTGAGCACAAAATTCTTAGTTTTTTTCAGTAACTGGAAGCTGAGGTCAAGTTTAATTATCGGGTTTTCTTCGTTATATTGTTAAATTGATTTTACTTTCATATTTTTTATAACTATGTATTACATTCCCAACAATATATTTACTTTTCATGGTAATTAACCACGTTAAACTAAAATAATTGACAAAAGAAAACTTGCCCACGTAAATCTCCATATGGTTGGGACCACAATGGTCCCGGAAGTTCAAATATGCGCGAGACTTGCACAGTCTATACACCCAAACCAAACAGTGCACTCCTACATTGTCCACCACATCTCCAAAGGGCTAAGAAGAGTTCGACTGACAAACAAACAACTTAAGAAACATCTATAAACACATTATACATCCTTTGAAAATAGAGAGGAAAACAAATAAAATAAATAAATAAATTAATAAATAGATAAATTAAAAAGATAAATAGATAAATAAATACATAAAAGAATATAATATATAAATATTTGATAATTTTACAGGAATTGTTATGCTAAAATATCATGTGACAACATGTGTAAATAATGCCAGTACTAAAAGTAGAGTAATTGTTTATTCAGTTTTATGAATCTTGCTGAACTCTATTTTGAAAGCCTCCTTGGTAAACACACATTATTAATTGAAATACGTGTATATATTTGTTGGTTCCCCACCCCATTGTATCTGTACAGCCTTCATATTTATACTTCTACATCAATTAATCAAAGCGAACGATAACCACTTGTTTCAATAAAATTAGCATTTGTTTTATTTTTGTTTTTTAAACCAAAATTCGTGAATTATTCTTTTTTATTATCAAGTCGGTATGTTCACTTCTTACTTACCATCTGCTGGTGAGTATTCTTTTGTTCAAACTTAACTCATTGTGCAGCGAGAGCCTGCATTTTTGTGCCAGTGAAACATCCATTAGGAATCAAGTACATTGACATACCATTAATCATCACTTATTATCTCATGTTATAACTGCATAAGCTGATTATTCTGCAGACAGGGTGTGTGCAACATTAATTCGGTTTATCATCAATGCCTTATACTCAGTGGACATGTATATTTACAATGCCGTCGGGCGTATGGCTTTTTAGTGTTTTGGGGTTAGGTCGCGCCCCCAAACTTAACTTTTTTATTATAAATTATGCTAATCACAAAGTTGGATCAGTCAATTGAACACTGAGGGCGCACTTGGGTTCCCTACAGCAGAGCCGTATAATACACAGCTCTGCCCTACAGTATTTGTATGAGGGGGTATGTTGATTTTTCCCCCCATGTGCCTCGGGGGGGGGGGGCAAGTTTTCACGGTACGGATAGCCGCCAAACACATTTTTTGCACTTTTGGGGTCATTAAGCTTTAAGTTTAGTGTTTACATCCTAATTGTATTTTGTGATTTGTTTAGTTGCCATAGCGCTCCAGAGTTTCATGAGGCTATGATTCCGACCATAGGTCACAGTGGTGGAAGCGCACCTATATGCTTTGAATAATAATATGTTCAGAAGACAAGTTAATTAATGTATTTACCGTTTAGCATTGGTTGGGTTGTCTTTGTGTCAGGTTTGCCCAAAGTTCGGTATCCGGAATATTTGAATAAAAACAGTTTTCAAAGGCTGTTGCATAAATTCACACAAGCAAGAATGTTTATTCTTTGTTTCCATTATGGATTACTTAGGTTAGTTACTTAAATAAATTGTGTTTGGCCTTGGCTGTAAATTGTATCGCTGTGAAGCGCCTTGAGCGTCTTTTTAAGCGGACTTTTGCGCTTTATAAGTTTACATTATTATTATGTATGATTAAAGTGCCATAGTTTTTGAGGAATAAGTACAACAATCAAAATAGTGAAACCAGTAAAGTATTTTTTTTAAAACTATTTTCTCGTGGTCCTGATGACCGCCTGGGTTTCACAGGTTTTTTCATTTCATATTGTACATTGCTGTGTCACACAAAGTGTGGATGCTGGATTTGACTATCCCCGAAGTTGGTTGCGTGACTGCGTTAACCTCGGTTTAATTTGTGCTGTCAACTATTTACATTTCTAAACTACCATGTCATAATTAAATTTTGGGTAAACTTCTTATTCTATACAGACTTAAACTGCGTTCACTCGGTTAAATAATTTGTGCTGTAAACCTTAGTTCCCATGTCATAATTACATTCAGTTAAACTTCATACTTTACAGACTTACACTGCGCTTATACCTCGGTTTCATAACTAATTGTTTGTGTCGTAAACCATTGGTTTCTCATGTGATAATTACATTCAGTTATACTTCTTATACTATACAGACTTAAACTGCGTTCACTCGGTTTAATAATTTGTGCTGTAAACCATTGGTTTCTCATGTGATAATTACATTCAGTTATACTTCTTATTCTATACAGACTTAAACTGCGTTCACTCGGTTTAATAATTTGTGCTGTAAACCATTGGTGTATCATGTGATAATTACATTTAGTCGAACTTCTTATTTCACAGAGATAAAGTGCGTTCATCACCAAACTTAAGAATTATACATTTATTACTTTAAGTGGAGTGGTATGCGCACTGTATTTAGCGTGACAGGCATTCCCTATACATTTATTTTGTAGTGTAACAAGTATGTCAAATAAAGAAGGATAAACCTTATATACATGCCACCCCAAGCCAATACACCGTAACTTAAATAAGAATTAATCGATGTATTATAAATCAACAAGCTGTCTTTAACCCTCAACGAGTTCTTAGTTCTATTAAGGATAGTTTACTTTGGAAATGTTATAACATACTTTCGAGATTTGTTCCTTCCAAATCAGATATTTGTCCGTTTCCAGTCCCAAGAACCTTGTACAATAAACCTGCATGTTTGATACTATTTTCTCAACGTAACGTCACGTTGGGCAAAAAATCGTTTTTATAGCGATTATTTTTTATAAGGATGAACACAATATTTGTAAAGGCTCTGATAGATCATTATTAATTTCCCCCTTCACATAGTTGACTTGTAAAATGATAATAGCGATGAAATTATTTAGCTTTAATAAAATTGTCTTTCATCATCATGATAATGTCAACAACTTATGACTTAGCAATTAATCAGTAACAGCATGCATTTGATACCAGGTAAAAGCCTTCAACAACGACGTCCTATAGTTTCGCGCATAAAACAGCTTGCTCGAGTTTGCACTGTGTACGTCAACGATCACAACGATCGCCATTTGTTGCATGTTCTTTATGGTCAAACGTGAATCGAAAATTAAGGTCAGCTTAAAAAAAAAAGACTTGCGATATCTTTTACAACTTACATTTACCAAATCAAGCTTTTTTATTCGAACCGTATTCAATTAAAACATCACAATACGAGTTCTTCTTAAAAACGATTGCCTCAATACAAGCTGTATTCGAGGTTCAGTACCATAACAAGGGTAACATTTTAGGGGGCACAAGGGGGCGCACCATTTTGAGTAGGGGGAAATTCTGGCCAAGTTTCCATTTCCCTTTTCAGCGACTTTTTTCAATGTAATTTACTAGTTTTGTATAAGATAATCTTGCGTAAGTGTAGAAAACAAAATTGTCTGCGTGTAAATGGAAAAAATGGTTAAACGCATCGAAATTACCACATTAAATCTTATGTAACATTTTACTCTGGAAATTCTTCATCCGAAAAGTCCAGATTTCAAATGGGGGGGCGCTCATACCCCCAGCATTGGCAGCGCGGCGGACAGCACTTCCGCGTACAGCCGGGCTAAAAAATAAATGGTTTATTATTATACTGCCCATGGAGCCATCAAATTTGGCGACGCACCAAAATTTAATAAAGGATTCCATTGAATGGCTTTTTTTCTTCAAACATCGGCTTTGACTTCGGCTCCGGCTCCGGGACGGCGGACATGTTTGGTGTCTACATGGAGTCTTCCATGATGTTTTTTATAGAAAGTCTTTATTCATTTTTTTAAATAGAATTTTCAAAGGGTGGGCTTGACGAGTTTCCGTGTCTTTTTTGTGTTTATTGTGAACAGATTTCTAATGACAAGGATCTATGTGTAAGTAAAACAAATAAAACATTGAATGCGTTCCGTTCGTCGTGCATTGTCGAATTTAATCACTCGGTGAAATCTGGCTTTTCCATTTCGTGGCAAAAAAACCCCAATTATTGTCGCACAATATCGGCCTACTTGATCACTGAAAACTGGATTTTGCATTTCACCAAACTTCGCCTCCTGGAAATAAATCATTGCGGGGTAATCATTTTGCAAATTACACTAATAATAATCCTAACCCCCCAAAAGGGACATTATGTGCCAAATAGTGTCTCCGATTGCACGACAGAGCATCTATGAACCAAAAGCTTCCGGGCTCCTTAAGCGGGCCCCGGACCCCACGCCGTTGGCTTTGCACTCTGAGCACGCCAATTGTCTTTGAAAAACCAGCACCCCTTTGCAAAATTGTGTTCTTGCGGGTCTGGTCAACACCTACAGTCGGAACCGCTCTTTGCAATAGTGAAACGCCACAAGCTCGCCTGGTACATGCATGTGTCCCGCCACAACACCCTGTCCAAAACCATCCTTAAAGGGACATTCGAGGGCAAGTGACGGAGAGGCAGAGAGAGGAAGTCCTGGGGCCGATTTCACTAACTTAAGATGAGTTGTCGATATTGCCATAGTGATTTGTACTATATGACATCATACTTTGCATAGAAGTTAAGATTGATTTGCAGTTAAGATCAATTTTAGCTCTTTGATTTATTGAGTCCTGGGGTCGATTTCACAAAACTCTTCCTAACTTAGGACTAGCTCTAGGCAGTGCTAAGAGATAGGACTAGTCTTAAGTTAAGACCAGTTACTGGTCCTAACTTTAGATAAGACTAGTCTTATCTCTTTGTGAAACCGGCCCCAGGTCTGACAACATTCGAGACTGGATAGGACGAAACATTGCCGCCCTCATACGAATGACAGAGGACAGAGAGCTGTGGCGATCCCTGAAAGCAGATGCATCCATCATGGAACCCCCTAGAGCAGGACAGGGAGTGAACATATAATTATTTTATGGGGATGAAGCTGGGTTGGGGCAATCCAATGCAACTATCCAACAGAGGCAAAGTATATAAATTGACGAAACTAAGAGGGTTAATCTCATAACTTTCCTCTGTCGGAGTCCAGTGGCCAGGTACCCAAAACACTGTCTTGGGTATGGTCACTGACCTCAGGACAACCCTTCCTCAATGCGTGATTGATTGTATACTTAAAACCAATCACCCATTCACCCCACACCAGCCAACCACCCACTCCTAGACTCGCCCTAGTCCGAGCTGGACATAGGTTCATTGATTCCTTGAATCTAGTAATGTGTTTTCTCCTAATCAATATGGATTTCGTTCTGGTATAGAAGCACTGTTCATGCCATGCTTGACTTCTGTAATAATTTAACTGGTGCTCTTAATAAAGACCCCTCAGAGGTTTCTCTTGGTATTTGTTTAGACTTAATCTCCCTCCAAATAAAAACATTCCTACAGAAGTTAAATTTTCCAAACGTCCGAGCATCAATCTTGAAAAATCTCTCTACACCTCTGGTCAAATAAGACCATTTTTTCAGGGCCTACCGGTATGTTATCTAAAAATACCTCAACGTGGAAGTGAACAACCAAGAGGTCACAATATGGGCAACATTTTGACACTCTCCTCCTTTTATTGGGCTCTCAAATCTGTATAGAATATTTTGAGTGCCTACAAAATATTAATGAGGCCGACACTCTTGTTTTCTCCCTATTTAGTGGGGTGCACTTATAGGTAGACTATAGGTAGGCTACCCTGTGGTCACGTGCAATATACCGTGTAAGTCTCGCGACATTGAGGTCACCATTGAGCTTCCGGGCAATTCTGAGCCATCAAGTATGGGAGATTAACGCTTGTGAAATTATTTGTGATTTTTATTTTTGCCACATCACTTTTTTTTCCAAACTAAAAACATATTGTTGGAATGATTACATTTAAAGCTACCAATTTAATAGAATAAATAAATCAAATCAAATCAGGAAACTTATAAAAATGAAGAAATCCTACTCGACATCCTGGGTTGTCCAGTGGCTACCTTTCAGCCACTGGACAGCCCAGCTACTCAAAGCGATACACTGTAGCATGTGGTAGGAGAAAACGCTCACAGGCTTGTGTTTGATAGAAAACACGTTACATTAAAATAAAACTAGTTAGTAATTGTTACGCATTGGGCAAGTCAATGGCAATCCTTTATATAGATCATTATCAATTTCCTCATCACAGTTGACTTGTAAAATGTTAATGACGATGACATTTTTTGGCTTAATGTAATTTTCGTTCATCATCATGAAAATGTCAAAAACTTATGACTTAGCAGTTAATCAGTAGGAGCATTTGATGCCAGGTAAAAGCCTTCAAAAACTATTGTGTTCATCTTTATACAAAAGAAATCGCAATACAAATTGCCTGTAGCCGTTAACGAGAGACTTTGTTGTTCCCTACTTCTGAACCTGAAATAATATGTTATTCAAAGACAATATTAACGGAAAGGACGGTAATAAATTGTACCTAAATAACAAGCTTTGGGTATCTTTTAAAATTTGAACCTGGATTCTAGTAATTTACTGCAAGAGTCTTGAAAATTAAACATCTTTTCAGCAAACTCGAGCGATGGGGATGGGGTCGAAAATAATCAAATAATCAAAACATATTTACTAAAACTAGGGGGTGCTTGAGTACATTCCAGCACCCCCATCCAAAAGATTGGGGTTGCTGCAGCACCCACAGCAACCCCGCTCTCGCGGGCCTGGTGTTGACCTGCTGCCTGACAAAGTATAATTTGTCTTGAGCTCCATGTATGAGATGCGAAGGATCTGCTAATGCTCGTTTGCAAGTGTCCAGCTCTCACATTCCACAAATTAACCATCGTTTGCATGATAGATCTTAACATTATTGGGGCCTGGATCTTGATTGGAGTTTCATAGCCCGCATGATCAAAATATGCACAAGTCCCTTAGCATTTTAAATAGAGGGCATACCTCTGGTAATTACTCCAAAAATCAATCACCATAAAAACACTTACTTGGTAAGAAGCACTGCAACTGTTGATAATGTATAAAATTTTGAGAAACAAATCCCTTCAAAGGAATGTGGTTTTAGAGAGAGGGTTCTAAAACATTTCAATCTGAGAAACGTTTCTACATCAATGAAACGTTTCTCAGATTGTGTATTCCAATTACGGGTTATTCTTCCTGCGTGGACATAACAAACAATGCAACCAACCAGACGGAAACCATCGAATAGGGTGGTTCCAGAAAAGTTAGATTTTTTTTCTTGCCAGGATATTTGCACAGTCGTGTACTTTCGGTTAAATCGAAATAACAAATTAAGTGTTTGATGATATTTCTTCCGCTAGTCATTAGTAATTCACATTGGAAATATTTCTAAAGACAAATGCCATTGTGTAAATAAAATTGATGTAATAATTGCACTAGAAGCATAATGCTAATGATGAAAGTGCTAATAATAATACAAAATGTATGCGACGCCAAATCCTTTCGTTAAAAAGCTTCCAGGCGCTTTACAAAAGGTCAAGTACAAATACAAGAAAATATGTAGATTAATAGAATAATATTCTGATTGTGGTCTCCACACCGATGTGCGATAAGCACTACTCAGACGTTTGTTCAAGAATGCCGGGTTGTTGGTTCTAAACCCACACGAGCGGCACAGTGGCGTAACTAAGGGGGGGGGGCATGGGGGCACGTGCCCCCAAACTGATGTCCGTGCCCCCCCGGGTTCCCCCCATTTGAAATCTAGACTTTTGTGATTGGAAATTTCCAAAGTAAAATGTTACAGTTAATACGCTTTGATTATATAATTTTTCGATCTTTTTAAAACTATTACATGCATAAAATATAATTTGTTTACACTCACGCCAGATTATCTTATACAAAAATAGTGAGTTACATAAAAAAGGGGCTCGTTCAGGCCCGTAACCAGGAATTTTTTAAAACATTTTGTTACTATTATTATTATTATTTTTTATTTTTTGTGGGGGGGGGATATGAAAGAAAATGTACATCGGCGCATTAGCGCCGCCCGTCACGTTTGCGACGCAGGAGGGAGTGGGAGGATGATGTGCCCCCCTCTCAGAAATTTTGTAAAAAAGAATGCCCAATTCAAGCCATTTGGTGCACCATTTTTGCGCTATGATTTTTGTTATTATATCTGAAAACAACTCAATTACAGCTTTGTATCAATATTATTTCTGCATATTTAATGCTCAGACGGAGTATGCGACCCATTGCGTCCTCTATTTACATCTTTGTATATTATGTTATGTTATAAATGTCATAATTTAACGATATTGATATTAAAGGCAAAGGGAAACATGGCCAGGAGTGCCCCATTGAAAAATATGGTGCACCCCCTTGTGCCCCCCCTGAAATGTTGCACTAGGTTGCTATGAGCTTGATTCCGAGGGTGCTAAATGACAATGGAATGTTTTAATTAACAGATACTTATAACGTTGCAATGTCATCATTTAACGATAACGAACAGACTGAACAAACTGTTTGCTTAGTGTGCTATTGAGTAGTTGCACAGTTACGCTGCAGAGTTTTTTAATTAGTATTTTAGTACTTTTTTATTCTTTATTTCTTAGAGCTTATTTGTTAATTTTGTTTTTATGTTAATGTTTTTTAGGGGAGCCGTCCGAGCCCCCCGCCCCGATAACGGGCATGGGCTTGATTTAAAGAAAAAGGCAAAGGGAAACTTGGCCAGGAGTGCCCCCTTGAAAAAAATGGTGCACCCCCTTGTGCCCCCCTGAAATGTTGCACTAGGTTGCTATGAGCTTGATTCTGAGGGTGCTAAATGACAATGGAATGTTTTAATTAACAGATACTTATAACGTTGCAATGAATATATTTTGACATGAGGGGCGTCATTTAAATATACCGTAGTTAAGATTAAGTGCCTTTTGTTTACATCTAAACCGAGATACAAATAACATTTAAGCATGATCTTTCACTCATACATTAAACGCTTTCTTCGAACTGAAAATTTGGTTATTCGCTGTGTCTTTCTCAATTAACCAATTTTGACTTTCTTCATTGCGTGCAGACAATCCTTCCGAAATCGCCTGTTCGCAAGACTATAGATTAATGGATTCAAAATGTTATTGATGTACACAGAGATAGTACAGGAAACACAGCCTGCATGACGTGCTTAGGAATATCACTACCGTTGAGTTTGGCTAAAGCTAAGGCAACATACAGCCAATACGGGAACCAAGTTACAAGGAGGACAACGCTGGTCCCGAACATCATTCTAGTGGTCTTACGTTGAAGTGAAACCGTCCGATATTTGCCCTTGGGTTGGTTTTGGTTCACGTTCCCCGGTCCCGGTGGACAGTCAGTTGGGGTGAAGTTAACGTTACCTTTAGTTGCAGTCATGGACTGGTCATTTAGGTGGAAGGCCTCTTTGGTTACGCCTGCTTGTCTGCCGATCATTTCGCTGCTCTCTGGTCGTCTTGATGTGGAAGGTAGACCTCCATCATTGGTTGAGGGCAATGAGATTGGTACCTCGCCTGCAATGGCCGACAATTCATTTTGGACATGACGCTGACTTAGAATATTTACTTTCACATGCTTTCGTATGGTCATGTAGACCTGCCCGTAGCAAACGCAAATGACACCTAGCACCAAGATATACAGTACACATTGAAACGTCAGAAAACTGTTTTGTAACGGGATTGAGGCAGGCAGCCAGATAACTTCCAGTATACGCGGACTAGCAAAGATCATCGCTCCAACGTACGAACCGAGAATCATCAGCTTTGCTCTGTAGCGATTCAGCCAGCGGTTGTTCGGCCGACACAGGCAGTCGTACCTGTCCACTGCAACGAAGCCGGTTAACACAGAAGAAGCAAATACATTCACCAAGCCTATGACTCCGATGTACTCAACTGCCGATGGGGTCTTCCTGTTTGCTAGAAACGATATGAAGACGGTGAGGTTGTATACTCTCATCATGCAAACGGTGAGGTCCATCCCAGCCAGCCCCATGATCAGGATATGGGTGATTGTCTTCTTAGGCTTAGACCAATACACTCCAAGAATGAGACTGTTCCCAAACAGCCCGAGTAGCATCACGACAATGTAGAAGATGATCTTCAAGATGGCGTTGAGGATCAACCCGACATCGGGTCCCTGCGGTTCATCTGGTCTACAGTCCGCTGTAGAGGTCTCTACAGATAAGTTATCCATTTTATTGTCATTATTATTATTATTATTATTATTATTATTAATATTTATATTACTTAATTTTGCCAATTGCAAATCACGACTGCTATTGAGTTAATGAATTGTCACGGTCTACACTGGCCTGGACTGGACTGGACTAAATTCTAGGCTTGGGTAGTTTCTGCTATTTATACTGACTGTATGTTCACTTGTCATGATCATACTCATTTAGACGACTTAAGCATCATCAACATGCTTTGGAGAAACGGTTAAATGTTATTGAGTTGTTTTGCGATTTAATGCAGAATGTTTCAGTACCGGGAGTACACACTCTTGTAAAGGCGGGAACTGGAGTTCAAAAGATACATTACCACGAGTCATTTAACATAGGCCATGACAATACGCAAAACTTGAAATCTCTGCTTTTCATCCCCTTGGAGGAGTCGGTATACGGCGTTTGAAACTCCGTTTTCCGTAAAGCCGAGGGAGAATAATTAACGGAGGAGTTACTGTTTCATATTATAGAGTCAACCACGCCGACAGTGTCCCCTTCAATAAAAATAAGGCTCGTCCATCCACGAAAAAAGTACTGCCATAAAGGTTTTCTGTCGTCTGTGTATAGCATGCACCGGAATCTTTCATTCCAGTCTTCTTTCGGCAAAGGCGAACGCAGCTTGTCTCATCGTGACTGAGGACACGTTGAGTTGTACGTGTGCTCCAAACCAAACGAGGTGTGCACAATAGTAACGCACAACAGAATCGCCCGTTTAAGCTGAGAGGTTGCGCCAATCGGAAGCGACGTCACTTATTGAGCGGAGACTTTCTCTGTGTTTTTCCTCTCGCCCCCACTCTCTATCTCAAACACATATCAATCATTGTGAAGAGTATTAACATCTGCATCACGTGAGCACACAAGAAATATACATCATAGATTGGTTTAAATAATAGGTTTATTTCTCCATTTCATCGCAGATTTAGTTTCGATTGACCTTATTGACCTTTAAATAAAGATCTGCGTAATGGGACAAAATTGTAACCCCCCCCCATTTTCTTTAACTCCTAGTTTACCTATGTCCAGCTCGGACTAAGGCGAGTCTAGCAGTGGGTGGAATTGGCTGGTGTGGGATGCACTGCATTATTTCATCATGGTTGCATTACTCACATAATAGTTTTATCGCTACTTTAATCTAAAATAAACTTACTTGAGAACTTAAGGTTACATTTTTGTATTTCATGTAGTCATACACTTTGTGCTTGGTTTGTCAAAGAAGAGAGACTTATAAGCCAATCAAACTCGTAACGTTCCTCTGTGGGAGTCCAGTGGCCAAGGCTAAAATTAATAAGATGCCACTCAAATTTAAAATACAAACTACAATATAATAAAGAAATATTTAACGAACCTCACAGTGCAATTCCTTATCTTTTTTTTCTGTCGGAGTCCATCCGTATTGATTGATTTGTTTGTTTGCTCAAATCTTTTGATTATTAGAAACAATATATTAATAATAATCCTTTTAATTTTTTTTTATCACGGACATTGAAAAAACAGGAATAGTTTTTTTATTATAACTTTCATTGATTTATTATGTTTTATACATTAATCTTTTTTTATTTTTTTTATTTTTTTAATTTTTATTATTGGTATATACAAACAAAAAATGACCAGCAGCAGTAGCTGAAAGGGCCACTTAACAATGGTAAAATACATGTAAAAATATAAACAATCACATATAAAAAGGCAATACTAAAAAAGTACAAAATTAACAAACAGTCCCAAGATATATTAAAGGGGCATATAGTAAAAAGACAAAATTAACAAAACCATTTTTGTTTCATGCTTTAAGCCTTTCTCAGATTCAAGCCTTTGGGTGTAAAATTACCTTTCTATAAAAACTACATTACTTCAAAGGGGGTCGTTTCTAACAATGTTTTATAATATCAACAGCTCTTCAGTGCTCTTTACCAAGTAACTTTTTATTGTCATTAATTGTTGGAGCAATTACCAAAAGTATACCCTCCCTTAACACTGCGAGTGTACTGAATAAAAATGGCCACATCCGGTTTAACTCGCAGATGACCGTTGACCTGTATATAAAGTCGCTACGTACTTTGTTTTATGCCACAACGAACATATCGAAATGAGAGAGAGCGTGCGTCTTTCGTTCGGGCCATTTCCGTCTTGCTCAACTTTGATATTTTATTAGGTCGGTTTTTATCAAAATCTCTCTGAATGCGATTGTGTATAAATTAGTCATAACGCTATTTCCAGTCATGTCAGTGGATTCTTGCTTAAAGCGTCAACCAACGAAATGATCGAAAGGTGAATTGGCGAGAGCAATACATAAATAAGTTAGTACCTATCCATGCAGAATTTTACGTCACGAAACATGTGTCAATCTGCTGACATTAATACCCCAACACTTCTAAGATCTCCCAGATTGTCCCTTTTTTAATTCCCTGATTAAAAACATTTATTCGTTATTGGATGCCTGGCAGAAATGCCCTCACGCACGTCCTCTGTATACATGCAGTCGGTACATCAGTACATCGATCCACAACAAGGTTGATTGTGATCTCAAACATTGAAAATCATGGCCACAAAAACGTGGAAATGCCAGCAGAAATTCAATTAGGAATAGTATCATGCAAAATGGCTGTGTATAAGATGTTCAAACAGGGGAAATCGTTGCTCATTTTGCAGTGTTTACAGTGCCGATTATCTGTTGAAGAACGAGTGGATGGGCCCGAAACGACGAATTGCTGCACTTCGGGAAATCTGATGGCATCAGGACATTGGAAAAAATTGTACTCTAACAATGCGAGGTGTTAATACTCACTCAAGAAAGCCAGCACGACAGCGTATTTCTTCATACGTCGTTAACACGTTGTCTTGGAAACACAGTCAGCTGTCCCCTGATCAAGGACAAGGAGCTGTTTTTGTATCACTTAACGTCCCCTCATTAACGCCAACGTCCCTTATTTCTTTTTCAAATTTCACCGGAAGAACTGTTTCTACATCATTATCTTCAAGTACCTCATTATCTTTTCAACTTTGTCAGTTCATCATTGTCAATATTCAAGCAGTTTGTTACAAAATTCTGAACAGGCCCTTCAACATTTACTCTTTTTGCGAAAATTAAACTCATTTTGGTGTTCGTCAGTGTATTTTCTTGTTTCTCTTGCTTTGAAGTATACAGCTTCATTTATTCAACAACAACAAAAACCAAACAATAACACATCAATTCCACAATAATAAAAGTCAAATTATTGCTCTTAAATAGAAAACAATGAGCAACAAAATCATAAAATAAATATAGACACAAGTATATACAATTAAGCGTGACATAATCACGTGATACGAAAAACTGAGGAAAATGATAAAAAATTTCACAAAATTACCAAAACAACATGGAAAAGGTACAGCAATGAAAAAACCTGAACATTATAGATCCCGCTCATTCATAAAAAGCTAAATAATAAACAAAAGAACCTCATTGCAAATTATAAATGAAAAACTATTTTACTCAGAGGGAGCAAAGGGCTATGGTTTTTAACTTTATAACCATCACCGCCCTCACCGTCCTCGCGGTGTCACATCATCTTTGTCATCATCATGGTCAACAAGACAAAGAAAAAACTGCGTGTAGCCCACCCTAAAATACATTGGTAAACTAAACTGGGTCAGTGTGTTACTTGGACACGCCCTTCCGGCCAAGTGCTACGCTTCAAGGAAGATGTTTTCCCGCGTAGCCGGTGTCATAGGGAAATCTGTCCCCCAGAGATTTTGTCCCCGTTAGGAAAATTAACATGGGCTGGAGTGGGATGATTCAAAAGAGGGCGCTTTCAGGAGACGTTTGTACACAGTTCGCCGTATTGGGGGGGGGGGGGAGACACAGAATCTCCTGCCACACCGGCCCGTTTGGAGATTATTTTGAGCGCCGTCTCAAACATTGGCTAAGAAAAATTGCGATCTCTTATTATCAATTACAGATAGGCCATTCATTTATTCTTTCATTTCATTTGCATTGTTATTAACTTGACTGGTGCTATTTTTTTTTATTATGGCGAGACCCACCGGGTTTTAAATGTTTCTTTCTTTCACGGGGGATTTACCATTTTAGTAATCTCAGTTAATGTACAGAATATACAGCGTTTGAATCACCCTCCCTTCACAGTCTAGTCAGGAAAAAAATAATCATGTTATAGAGCAACGATCGTTGGATTGGTGCCTTGCAAATTTAAGGTTGATTGGTACTAGTTATAACGTCAGTTTCGACAACGAACTTGCTTTGAAATCGTCAAGCAGTGTACGTTTCATTTAAAAATGCAACGATACAAAAGTGTTTACATCAACCACGACATGATACGGGGAGCTTCGTCATTTATCTTTATTAGATGGAGTGCAGAAGCGTATAATTGTTAATCTTGTTGGTTAAGAGTTGGGATCAACGTTACAACCTCTTTACCACCTTATAGGTCTGTACCCAGCCTATGACTTTCCTACATATATTTTCATGGTAAATGTACCACCAGACTGTCCGACCGTGCTCCTCCTATGTCAAGATGTTTGAGCGTGAAACGAAGTGCGCCCACCCAGCGGGTGCCGCGCGAAGAGGCCAAGTGTTACAAGCACGAAATGTTAATGCCGCGTTGTAGGTTTTCCCAGTCATTTTCGGCAAATAAGAAGAATCTGTGAAGAAATGTACGCAGTGGTATAATAACCATAGCAACAAATCACATGCTCAGATGCCTGGTACGCCAACAAATGGACGGTTTAACAAAAACACACAAGGAGTATAAGCTGACATAATCGATACGGAGAGAAATCCAGTAGTGTAACACGCATGAACATTTTGTCAAAATTGCTGCATTCCCGGTCATTTTCGACAAATAGGCGGAGTATTTTAACGTCTCTTTAATCTATTTCGCGCGAATTAGAAAGCTTCTAAAACAGTCATTCAATTTCACTATGAGTGCAAGGTTGCCGCCAGAAAAAATAAAAATAAAAATAAGAGTTTAGAAGAAGAAAAAGGGAAAAACAAAAAGAAATAATAATAATTCGCCGCTTGAAAAAAGGTTTCTGCGTAGGTCTCCAAACACCGCCAGAGAGAGAGAGAGATTAATGAGACAAATTTTCTTCTTTCAAAATTCAGGACCTATTGACGCCTGACCGTCAAGCTGTAAATTAGGGCTATTAGGGCAAGTTAGGGGAAGCCCCCCCCCCCACTCTGCCGTTCTCTGGTCCACAATTGCAAATAAGACGAATCATCAGCGGATGACAAAACTCGTCAGGAGTAATTTTGGCAAGGTCCCCTGTATTGGTTGAAGGGAAATTACAAGAGTAAACAAAAACATCTACATCACATCACGTTAATGCCGAATGTGACGCACTAAAAATTGCCACTGAAATCGCCACAAACATTATTTACTTTGGATCTTGGGAAGAAGCCATTGTCTTCGTTTGTCAGGAAGGGGTCATAAGCATTGATGAGGTGACTAAGTGAGAAGTGATTGACGTATTGGCTTGCGGCTGTTGTGAAGCAGACAATTCACTTTCAATTTACTGCCAGATTAAACTAGAATAACATCAATGGGTTTTTTTTTATAGATTAGTACGTTCATTATCTTCTAGTTTGTACTTAAACTTTTAACCAATTTGTGAACATTTCACCAAATTGGCTGGACGTGTCTCAATGTTTTCAAAATCACCTCACATTACATTACAAAAGCCCGCAAAGAATGACACTGCTCTGTCATTCGTCTCCAGACGGCAGATTGGTTTTAAACTCCACGGTTCGTTCTATGAACGTTGCGAGAGGACTCAAAAGTGTTTTTGCGTCATCGGACGGTGTTTCCTCCAAATGAAGTACTTTACTGCGATTAAGAATGTTCAGTAAACTAAAAAAATGGACAGGATAATTGATACTGTAGGAACAGCCATCAAATCTCTTAAAACCTCTCTTCGCAACCCCCCCTCCCGAATATTAACGGAAAACTCTGCTAATACCGGGACATTCGGGGTTGGTTATGTAGTTTGAAATTGCCTGAGTGTTTAATTTTCTGTTACTGTTTTTTAATGTTTATGAGTTGTGACCGCACTAAATTAATTTCAAGTGTAGTTAATCAAGAACTTATCATTCGACACCCGGTTTGCCGTGACGTTTAGCTGTCAAGTAAGTTTACACCTGTTTTATGATCGGCCATTTTTACATCGTGGAATCTTGCATAAGGCAACAGAACACGTGATAAAAAGAATTCAGATCATGTAAAAATATTGTTCGTATTTAGAGCAGTCGAGGCTTAATTAAATTAAGACGCAGCCAAACAAAATTAACATGAATTTATTCACATTTAAATAAATGAGGTTTAAAAAAAGATAAAAAAGGAGATAACTGAGTGACGTTATATATAGTTCTGTAAACAAATTTGCTTTTTACAATTTTTCCCACTCATTACAATGGAGTACTTAGTATGCAATATTTTTGTTTTAGTATGCAATGGTTTTCTGTTCGTAATAATGTTCTCAGAATACACAGTGTTTTTTTTTAGTAAAGCAATGCTTGATTTTTTAACTGTTTTGATGTCTTTAAGACATCTATACAAAAACAGTTCATATAGATTAATATTCGAGAACATTCAAAAGAGACGTTTTGGGCCAAAGGTTTAATCGGCATCTGTATTTATTTCACTAATATCTTCTCCCTGTTTGCCTTTTCTAAGGGAGGAAGCGTATTTACATATATATGCACAGGTACAGGTGTGCTTCAGTACCTGCTGCTTGGACTACAAGGGGTGTCTCAGTACCTGGTATACAAGGGTGTCTCAGTACCTGGTATACAAGGGGTGTCTCAGCACCTGGTGTATAAGGGGTGCTTCAGTGGCTGGTGTACAAGGGGTGCCTCAGTACCTGGTGTACAAGGGGTGCCTCAGTACCTGATATACGAGGGGTGCCTCAGTACCTGGTGTACAAGGGGTGTCTCAGTACCTGATATACGAGGGGTGTCTCAGTACCTGGTGTACAAGGGGTGCCTCAGTACCTGGTGTACATGGGGGGGGGTGTCTCAGTACCTGGTGTACAAGGGGTGCCTCAGTATACCTGGTGTACAAGGGGTGCCTCAGTACCTGGTGTATAAGGGGTGCCTCAGTACCTGGTGTACAAGGTACTCAGAGTACAAGGGGGTTGTCTCGGTACTCAGAGTACAAGGGAAGTTTCGGCACTTGGAGGTCAAGATGTACCGCTGTGTATTGCGAAAAAGGAGTACAGAGGCTGCCTCAGCACCCATAATATAAGGGGAGCCCTAGTACCCGAGTAAGAGTACCTTAGTATAGAGAGTACAAGTGGTATCGTAGTGCATTGAATACAAGGGATGCCTTTGTATGTGCAGTGAAAAGGGGTGCCTCATGGAGTGCAAGGGTCGAGTCTTTACCCGAAGCTTGAGAGACGGACTATAAGACCATGAGTAAAAAATGCCTGCCTTTGCCCCAATTCACCTGACGTCATCACAAAAATAATCTTGGTTGCGCCATTTTGGGAGTCAATGTCACTGTGTTTTATAGAGTGTAGTGCGAATTTTAGGCAACATGGCGTTTACACGTGTACGTAATTGACTCCCAAAATGATAAGCGTGGCACAGTCGCCGCATATGATGTACGTGCAAGCGGTCAATAGAGTATTGGTTCTTATTTCCTGCAGTACAAAGGATGCTAAGATACCTAGGCCCAATTTCATTGCGCTGCTGAACGGTAAGCAAATTTTCGTGCTAACTGTGGCAGAAAAATTTGCTTGTTCATAAGCGTATTTCACAGGTTAGCAAGAAAATTAGGCTGCCATCTTGCGCGTTCATCATGGATTTGCATTGTTACGCCATTCGTTTTCACACAGTAAGCACCGGAAGGTTAGCATGCCTCAGTCGTGTGCTTACGGTTAGCAGCACTACGAAATGGAAACTCGCTCAGTAAGCACAAAATCAGCCGTTAAGCAGCTCTATGAAATTTGGGCCCTGGAGTAAAAGTAATTCCTGATTCAGATTTAAAGTTGTGTGCTGAATATCATCTTTATGTCCTACTGGCAGGTACCCAGTCAAGTCGTGATTTACTTTTTTATTTGTTTAGTACAACTTTATACGAAAAAGAGAATATTCTTTGTCCTGTCTTCCTATCCTTTCCCACACAGTACCGTCTGTGTACACAGTGAGCCTGAGGTAACTTACTTAGAGTGCTATAATATTGTACACATCTTTGTCACCGTATCTAGTGTCTTCAGTGTGTGTACTTTTATTTGAATACTCCTTTTTTATTAGTCATTGCGGGATGTGATTAGTCATTGCCAACAATGGTGCTGCCAACCGAGAAAATTAAATGCATAGGTTTTGTTTAAAATACAACAGAATGTTGACAATAACACGTCACGTAACTAATCTAGTAATACTTAATATCTAATAAAGCATGATTCCAGCCTAGGGCATTTCATATTGATCCTCTGCCTGAAAGAAAACAAATCTAATAAAAAAAGTCAACTCCAACAACCAATTGAAATCAAATCTAATAGAGCTGTGTATCGCAGAGTAATCATTGTCAAGGCTACATCTTCTTCACCACCATGTGCGTCATTCGTTTATTTGATGCTGTATTTACGATCGTTGTAAGACCGATGTGATCATATGTTTGGTAACCGAGAGGTACCGTAGATCGAGACGGGTTCCTTCTGAAGAATCTAATGTTATTGTTTGACTCCGTATTGTGTGTCGTTGCACTGCTTTCACCAGAAAAACACCTGTATTTGTGAGTGAAAATAAAACATGGATATCGCATCAGTCGAGACCTCTACAACGGACTGGAGACCAGATGAACCGCAGGGTCTCGATGTCGGGTTGATCCTCAACGCCATCTTGAAGATCATCTTCTACATTGTCGTGATACTACTCGGGCTGTTTGGGAACAGTCTCATTATAGGAGTGTATTGGTCTAAGCCTAAGAAGACAAGCACCCATATCCTGATCATGGGGCTGGCTGGGATGGACCTCACCGTTTGCATGATGAGAGTACACAACCTCGCCGTCTTCATATCGTTTCTAGCTAACAAGGAGACCCCGTTCGCATTTCAGTACATCAGAGTCATAAGCATCGTGAATTTGTTGGCCTCTTCTGTGCTAACCGGCTTCATTGCAGTGGACAGGTACGACTGCGTTTGTCGGCCGAATAACCGCTGGCTTAATAGCTGCAGGGCAAAAATGCTGATACTCGGTTCCTATGGTTTGGCGTTTATCACTGCGTGTCCAGGCACATTGCAAATTTTCTGGATGCCTGATTCAAACGCAATCCAAAAAGCTGCTCTGGTCTTTCAGTTAGTACTGTACATCGTGGTAGTAGTTTGCATTTTCATCTTCTACGGGAAAGTTTACATCACCGTACGAAAGCATGTGAAAGTCAACGCGTTAAGTCGACGTCTTGTCGAAAATGATCGGTCGACTGCTGCAGGGTCATTAGGTCCCTCTCGAAATCGCGATATTTCTTGTTCCATTGCTGGAAATGTATCAACATTAATGCCCTCAACCAAAATCAAACCTGTAGAAAACTGCCAAAGAAAGATAACGACAAAAATCCATAAAAACACACCCTCAACTTCAAGAAAGTCAGACAACCTAACCGAGAATGACAGGTCCGTGGCTCCAACTGACGGTAACGTCAACGCCACTCCCAGCGACCGCTCACCCGGGAGCAGAAACCCAAACCAGGACAAACGCAGCGGAACTGAGATGTCACTTCAACGTAAGACCACAAGAATGCTCTTCATTACCAGCGTTGTGTTCCTCTTGACTTGGTTCCCGATTTGGCTCTATGTTGCTGTATCGCTTGCCAAGCTAGACGGTGCTGATATTAATGAAAATGTAATGTCAGTTTTGTGGTACTGTACGCTTACTGTCTACATCAATAATGTTGTGAATCCATTAATCTACGGTGTTTCAAACAGACGGTTTCGGAAAGACTGTCAGGTCGTACTCAGGAAAATGAAAATATGGTAATATTAAACAAAATCCGTCAACGAGAAACAGCATGTCTAGAGTATTGTATCATATCGTATTCCAATGTTTGCTTTAAACTTTAAACAAGTATTAGTAAAAGACCCAGTTAAGAAAAGCGGAAAGAAAGACCGGGAAGGCAACACACATCATTTTTGACATAGGCCTATGTGTAACGCTGGCTTGGAGATGGGGAAAGCAGAAGACATGCTGCGAGCATACCCAATCGCAACACTTGTCGAAGATCGCAGGAATTTGAAGAAACTCGTAGTCGTCTACCCCGCAGCCAAATGATGATGATGGTGGTGGTGAAGATGATGATCAATTATCATGGACATTTGGTGACAGTTGATTTATATATATCGTAATTGCTCCTTCAATCTTGGGAAAATCCGTTGTAAAAAAGAACAATTCTCAGTGCATTGGGTAAAAGGGACACCTCGGTACTTTATCTACAAGGGCTATCTGAATACCCGGAGTACAAGGGCTGCCTCAGTACCCATAATACTAGGAGAGCCCTAGTACTTGAGTATTGGAGTACCTTAGTATAATACATGTATATGGAGTGCAAATGGTATGGCAGTGCATTGAATACAAGGGATGCCTTTGTATATGCAGTCAAAAGGCGTGCCTCGGTGTCTGGACTATAACGGATGTCTCGTGGAGTGCAAGGGGGTGTGTCGTTTCCTGGAGCATAAGAGACTCTTTAAGCCTCATGAAGATCATCTTCTACATTGTCGTGATGCTAATCGGGCTGTTTGGGAACAGTCTCATTCTAGGAGTGTATTGGTCTGAGCCTAAGAAGACAAGCACCCATATCCTGATCAAGGGGCTGGCTGGGATGGACCTCACCGTTTGCATGATGAGAGTACACAACCTCGCCGTCTTCATATCGTTTCTAGCTAACGAGGAGACCCCGTTCGCATTTCAGTACATCAGAGTCATAAGCTTCGTGAATGTAATCGCCTCTTCTTTGCTAACCGGCTTCATTGCACTGGTCAGGTACGACTGCGTTTGCCGGCCGAACAACCGCTGGCTGAATCGCTACAGAGCAAAGCTGCTGATTCTCGGTTCCTATGGTTTGGCGATTATCGCTGCGTATCCACGCACATTGCAAATTTTCTGGATGCCTGACTCGAACGCACTCCAAAAAGCTGTTCTGGTCTTTCAGTTAGTACTGTACATCGTGGTAGTAGTTTGCATTTGCATCTTCTACGGGAAAGTTTACATCACCGTAAGAAAGCATGTGAAAGTCAACGCGTTAAGTCGACGTCTTGTCGAAATGGATCGGTCGACTACTGCAGGATCATTAGCTCCCTCTCGAAATCGTGATATATCTTCCATTGCTGGCAATGTATCAACATTAATGCCCTCAACCAAAATCAAACCTATAGAAAACTGTCAAAGAAAGACTACGACGAAAATCCATAAAAACACACCCTCAACTTCAAGAAAGTCAGACAACCTAACCGAGAATGACAGGTCCGTGGTTTCAACTCTCGGTAACGTCAACGCCACTCCCAGTGACCCCTCACCCGGGAGCAGAAACCCAAACCAGGACAAACGCAGCGGAACTGAGATGCCACTTCAACGTAAGACCACAAGAATGCTCTTCATTACCAGCGTTGTGTTCCTCTTGACTTGGTTCCCGATTTGGCTCCATGTTGCTTTTTCGCTTGCCAAGCTAGACGGTGCTGATATTAACGAAAATGTGATGTCAGTTTTGTGGCACTGTACGCTTACTGTCTACATCAATAATGTTGTGAATCCATTAATCTACGGTGTTTCAAACACACGGTTTCGGAAGGACTGTCGGGTCGTACTCAGGAAAAATGAAAATATGGCAATAAACAAAATCCGCCAACGGGAAAAGGCATGTCTAACGTGTTGAATCACATCAATTTCCAATGTTCGCTTAAAGCTTTTAAGTATTGGTAAAATGACTCAGTTAAGAAAAGGGGAAAGAAAGACCGGAAGGTAACACATCATTTCTGTCAATGTTTTACGCTGGCCTGGAGATAGTGACGGCATGTTGCGAGCAGAACAAATCGCAAAACTTGCCCAAGATCGCAGTAATTGGAAGAAACTCGTAGTCGCCTGCCCCGCAGCCGAAGGATGGCGAGGCTTGTGGTGACGATGATGTTCAATTAACATGGAAACTACACAAAACTCTGGCATGAAGTCTACATATAGGAAGGATTTTGAACAATTAAAAAAACCGTGTTATATTAATTTGGTGGATATGAAACTATTATAAAATCATATCGTTTTAAAGAAAGGACACTTTGTTTATTTCACCTTGAAATTGTGCAAAAATAGACAAACTACGTCACAACACCCAATCCACTACGGAGGATTTTTTTTATTTGAGTTTGAGATTCTTAAAAAATGTATATCCCAACCCAAAAAAGAAAAATCGTAATCGAAACGAGCGTTAAATCTGCTGTTTTAATGACATGCTTTCCAACGCATAGTAAACACTGCGTTTTAAATACAAGCAGTAAAGTGGCTTGTATTCATAGACACTTTCTGATTACATACAGTGTTTTCAGGTACAGTGAATGTTTCACACACATACAGTAGGCCTAAAGTGTTTTCACACACGCTCACACACCCCTTTGCACAAACACACCTTTTTCATATATACACACAGTGTTTTTACATATACATTCACTAGATACTCTGTTTTCAAATAATTATTATTTAATTGGAAACTGCACTCGTATACTTTACCACACAAACACTAATGGTGATAGATTATTACCATGAAAAAAATCCGGTTTTACTGTTAATTTCATTGTCTTACAGATCTGAGTCTACTAAGAAACCCCCGCAAAAAAAACCACAAAAACCAACAACAAACAACCAAACAAACAAATACCCGAAGCACCCCCACAAAAACATCAAACCACACGATGCAATGGGTTGGATTGTTAACACATTTCCACTGCAAAATCTTGATGAAGTTTTTAAAGACTTGCAGGTGAAACTTGGCTGCTTTATGTGTTTAAAAAGTTTACTCGACTATCCGGGCAAAAATAGCTTCAGAGTGTTTCGTTGTATTGTCGTGGCCAAGCGGTCTAGTGCACCGGACTCAAGTTTCTGGTGTTATCAGAGTGTTCGTTCGGGTCCCGGTCATTACACCTAGGCCTAATCATAATTAGCCTCTACCATGAAATGTGCTTACCCCCACTCATGCGTACATACAGAAATGGACAAATGTAATAGAGTTGTACACTAGGCTCATAACGCACAAATGCGTATGCGCCACGCCACCATCAGCCCCATACAAGAAGGTGCGATGTTCCCTCATTTTGCCAACAGTAGCGTTAGTGCGCACGTGCGATATGCAATTAACATATATTTCATAGGAAAGGTTGCTTCATCCTTCGTATGAGACGTAAAGCCGTAGGTCCCGTATCGTGTCTAACTCGAATAAAAACAATCCAGTATACATTAGTCGTCGAGAGAAGGCTGGTTTGCCCTGCTAATTCTGTCGTAGTTGGCAGCAGATTGCACTGCAACACCTTGTAAATGGATCTTATAATTAAAATCATTGCTTGTCGTCATTTAAAGGGACACGTTGCCTTGGATCGGGCGAGTTGGTCTATAAAAAGCATTTGAAACCGTTTGTTATAAAATGCATATGGTTAGAAAGACGTTATAAAAGTAGAATACAATGATCCACACAAATATGCCTCGAAATTGCGTGGTTTTTCTTTTACATCGTGAACAAACACGGTCGGCCATTTTGTGGAGTCAACATTTTGGCCGACCGTGTTAGTTCACAAAGTAAAAGGAAAACCACGCAATTTCGAGGCATATTTGTGTGGATCATTGTTATCTACTTTTATAACGTCTTTCTAACCATTTTATAACAAACGGTTGCAAACGCTTTTTTTCAGACCAACTCGTCCGATCCAAGGCAACGTGTCCCTTTAATAACGAGCACCTTGAGTCGCCCCTTTGCGTATGGTGAAGTGCTGTATTATTCTATTATTAATTATAAGTTATTATTGATATTGAGATGATGTTGATGTCTCTATTAATTATGTTAGTGATGTCTACTAGCATGATCAGAATACACGCCATTGTTGTACCTTGTAGCAAATGTCACGTCCACAACAGAGGGCGCAATGCAAGATTTACGATCTGACTTGAAATAACTATTTTGTCACCAACTTTAGAGCCAGTTGAGGGGTACCAGAAACTTGGCTCATCTTGCTGAAATGCAGCTTAATACCCAAATGGAATGCGAAGAAAATAATAATAATGGCACGGCAGATGTTATTTTTCCACTGTGGGAGTGAATATAGGCATTATCACGTACGATGCGTGGACCTAGCAGAAGAAGTATCTTAAAGGGGAGCATTGCCTTCGGATTGGGCGCTTTTGGACATAAAAAGTTTTTTTTTAAAAATGAGTATGGCAGGAAAAATATTGCCAAAGTAGAATATATGATTCACATAAATATCTATTGAAGTGATGTGGTTTGTGTGTAATTTCATGACAGAACATAGTCTGCTATTTTGTGGAACCAAATTTTTGTCTCCACAAAATGACGGACCGTATGTTCCGCTGGTTGTACTTCCAGAGGCAAATTTATAATTTGTCAATCACAACTCACTCACTAACAATTATAAAACAGTTTAGGTGTTTCTGTGCATGAACAACTCTTAAAAAAGAATAAGGATCGATTCGAAACAACAACATTTCGAGAGATTTTAAAGCAATATGCCCCCTCTAAGATATTCTCATTCTGCTGAGTTATAGAACTTGTTCTGTTCTCTCAAAAACACTTGTTATTGTCTCAAAATTAAGAGGAATGTTGTATCGATCGCCTAAGAACAAAATCAGTCGCTCAAACAATTTCCTATTGAAATTTAAAAACGGTTTTCAGAGTGATTTGTTTTTACTTACATGAAAAAAAAAACAAGGATGCAGACGGCGACGGCTGTTAACCTCTCTCAATACACGCCAATGACCGACATTGACCGACATTGATCTTCTGACGCCCTCCTGCGGCAATCGTGCTCACCGGACGCCCTTTGCCGTTTCCAATAATCACATAACTATTGAGGGGTTTTTTTATGGACTCTTATATACATTAAAGGTGGGGGTTAATATTTCTCAACTATCTGGTTCACCAACGCCAGTCTCAAAATGCGTCGATCATAGGAAGGGGGCGGGGTGCACAGTAAGGCGAGGGAGTATGAAGCGGTTGTAGATCAATGGGAGGGTGGGGGCAGAGTCTTGGCCCTTAAAAATAGTGAATTTAGCTTACTTTCTGGATTACATGAGACTAATTTAGCTGTCTTTTTTGCTTTTTTGTTTACAATATACTCGAAATTCACAAAATAAATGTTGTGCACTTTGAATCTCAAATTATGGAATAAAAAGGAACCATAAATACTACTTCAGATAAAAAAAAGCAATACCCAAGGCCCGCCCCGGGGTGTAAACCCTCGACACATAGAGCCGGCAATAATAATGAGGTTGGCCCGAAATACATGCGGCTTCAGATGTTATTTCAATATTTGTGGCATATTCTAAAGGAGTCCCATGTTTGCGTATTTCCGATGCCTCTCGGCAGGGAAATTGCTTTTGGAGCAGACTCGCTTGGGAGAAACACAATATTTAATCGTTAAAATTGCGAGAAGCATAGTACTTAGCCAGTGCGCCAAACAATGCCAGCTGGGTTGTGTCAATAGCGGTTGGAGAAGAGTGTACCCTCACTGACTCAGAATTCATATTCCCCAAACAACACCCTTTCAGCAAAATTATGGAGAAAACATCACCCCAAAATTCCGCGGAGATAGACTGTCCGGGGCTTCCATGCCCTTCTCAATTCTCTTCCTTTTAGCGGGAGGGGATTTATTTTAGAAAACAAGTTGTCCCTATTATTCTTTTTTCTTCATACATTTCAATTGTATTTTTAGGCTTTGCATGTGAAGATGAATCAATCTGACAGGAACACCTAAACTGCGCAATTAGCTTCATTTTGAAAAGGGCTATTTGGTAGTCGTCAGGAGACGATTTAGGTGGTTAGGGGTCGGGGGGAAGGGGGTTCACACTTCAATTTTAAATAACTCAAAATGGAAAGGTTAAAGTTGCAGCTGAAAGCATCACAGTGTTTGTTGCGTATACAGGCAGAGACTGAACACACACTCTTATAACTCTTGGGTCAAAATTTACCCGGATTCCGAGTCCCAAGGGGCCTGAACAATTTCCGGGTTGGGCTGACGCGGAAAGTGGTTAAAAAAATTGCTGTTTAACTCGGATTTGTTTTGTAGTTTTGACCAATTTCTGTGTCATTATTTTTGATGCAGATTCCGGGTTTTACTGATCCAGAAATGGGTCAGGCCCCACGGAACACAGATCCGGGTCATTTCTGACCAATTCTGACCCGGAAGTTTTTTTTTAGAGTGCAGCCGTATTTACTGTGTTTATACCGATGAAATAAATGTTGATCCTGACTTGTATGAAAATACATTGCTGCGTTTTCTCAGCATCTAAATTGCTTAAAGGGTATGTACACATTTGGTAATGACTCTGAAAATTAATGCCAATAAAAACTTACTTGGTAAGAAGTACAGCAGCTTTGGATAGTATAATGCATTTTTAGAAACCTTTCACTTCAAAGTAGTGCGGTTATGGAAAAAGATATCACTTTTTATCCCCCAAAATTTGAATCTGAGAAGCGTTTGCAATAACGTTTCTCAGATAGTGTATTCCAATTGCATATTATTCTTCCTGCGTGGACATAACCGCTCCAGATTTTCGGCAATATCTCAAAAATGCTATCACCTTTTGACATGAAATTTTCACAGGTTAGTTTTATGGTATATATCTACAACTGCATAGGATTGAAACAAACAGTGGGTTCCAATTATCAAACGTGTACAATCCCTTTAAATTGCTTTTTAGACCACACAGAAATGATACGACAAAAACAATATGAATGAAATAATATTATTGTACACTTTATTTCTTAATGCGTTCCGTTGACTAAAATATATCTACATTGCATGTTCAAGTCGTTCATTCAACATGTACAATGAAATGGTAACCGTGTATACATTTGTATTTATTTGTTTATGGTATAACTTTTTTTATTTTAGAAAAGAACATTTTTAATTGAGTTAAATCAGTGTAGTCAATTTACGCGTATTAACATATCGCAGTACAGCGCTACTAAAATACAGAATGTTTCAAATTTCAATGTGCACTAGTATGACGGTAACTGTTGCAGGTTGTTGATGACCAAAACAAATTTGCTTCTTGCCCGGGTTGAAAAGTGAGTGCACTGTAGGTGGTAGGGGATCCAAATGTATTGACTATTTTGCGAACGCTGGGGGCGCAAAGGTGCATGAACCGATACATTGGCAGTACCAGACCACGTAAATTCTTTTTGAATGTTGCTCTTTAAAATAAATGCAAGTTAAAAAGAAATTTAACTTTAGACTATTGGAACATTACCCCCAGTAGTGGTTTGGAAATACTGAACTTATGTGAACTTATTCCTAGTTTTTACCAGTGCACTTCAACATCGAAGAGTTCAGCCCCTACTCGAATGAACAATGCCTCTTTTATTCTGACATCAACTACATCTTTTTTCAGTGAAATAAAAGCCATCACGATGTTAACAAACCTCTCTTTATATCAATATTGCATAGGAATTTCTGAGCAAAAAATATGTCCATCTATGTCTGGCTCGCTCTAGCAAAGTCGCAGATTTTGTGTCTATTTGTTTGTGTCAGTCCGTCATTGAGTCTGTCTGTCTGTCTGTCACGGTGTCTGTTTGGAAACCAATAGACCCCGCGTTTTGGATGCTTGTTGTTGCCCTTGTCTGCATAAAGTGTTTTGCACTAACTTTGAGAATCATGTCCGAGGCGAAGTCTTTTATCGCTATGTTTTGTTTATATTATCTGATATACCCTTAAATTACATCAATGGGTAATATTCCTGTAAGTACCGGGTAGTCATTCGTGTTTATGTCTGCGCGTCCGTCGTGATGTTTGTACGTCAGTGCGCTTTAAATGTTCTATACATAACGGTCATGGGATTTATGTTATGTATTTCTTGTTGATTGACAGTTAGTTAGTCTCTGATAGTCGTCTACCGCTGCTGGTCGGTCAGTCTGTCCTTGTGTTTTGTCATCGTCGGTAACTTCGTGCGTCTCGTGTGGCCTGTACTTTAGTCCGTTCTTTACGTCTACGATTGTTCTTCAATGTCTTTGTCTTTGTAATTAAGTCTTTGGGTAGTGATTTTTGTTTTAACCTTATGCTATGGTTTGACTGGTGTCTATAACATTGTAACACCAACTTAGTTTGATACAGTTTCGAACACAAAATGTCTTTTTGTAATAATTAGGCTTTGAATGTGCACAGCCACAATCATGGATGCACACGTTGCGGGTAGGTGTCCATTGAAAACCAGTGATGTAACAACCATTCCAAAGTCATTCATATATCAATTATCCAACGCTTTTATCAGTTTGATATTGGCATAGAGAGGAGCAGTTTTTCAGTGCGATAATAACTGGGACACTGGGGAGGAGGGGCGGGGTGGGCGCAGGTGCTGCCATTGGACGTACCAAACAGACATGCGGTGCACCCTTGGTTTTGGCTGTGTACTTATATTAAACATTACTTTATGTCCACTGTGCGTTGGTCGTCTAGAAGTCCTTCGCTACCGACTTGTGTCATTCAGTCGTCTGTCTATGTACTATTCCTGTGTAGCAGTGGGTACAATAATTTTGACAGCAGTGCAGTCTGTCAGTTATTCATCATGGATAGCTCATATATTGCTTTCGAACATCCACATGGTGGTTCTGATCGAGTTTGCGTGTCTTTCTATAGTTACACTAATCGTCCGTACGTCCGTAATCTTTTCTAAATCACAGTCGCCTATCTGATTGTAGTGTACATTTGTAAAACAAAATGCATGTTGTGCATTTTCAAGGCTAAGTGGGGTCAAACAGAATGTCAAAGGTCAACAGTCACTTGACCGAGGTCGATACCTTACGGTTTTTCTCATTTGGATACAAATGTTGACTATTGTGTATCTAAGGTAAACGCGTAATACTCAACTGATTCTGATACACCACCTAGCACGAAGTCTGGTAACTGATTTCTTATCATGTACATAAACTAAACATTCGCTTATATCTGTTCGCTGACTACAATTTTTTTAGAGAATTTTTGCTGAGAAGTTAAACCAAAATATGTAAGTTCAATTTAGTGCAGATACTAACAAATACAAGAAAGAAGAAGAACAAATATATATCAGGTGTCTCAACCCTAATTTGCAGATTGTGCATACAATGTGAGTTTTGAAAGAAAATCTTACTCCTCTGCTCAATGCAAGTTGAATCTGTGTAATAGAAGCAGACACACCATGAACAAATAAAACAAAATGTCCATCAACCTTTCCTTTTCCCAACAACAATCACATCATACTAAATATATACATCAGGATCAATGTAATTGAATATTCGAATTGCAAAGGTTTTGTAACAGTCTCCATCATATCAAGGCTCATTAAAAGTCAAAATTGCACAACCTTACAAACGCGCATCGACAGGAATTATTTCTAATAATATGAATATTCAAAGTATATGGTACACGTCACTGGTCCGATACTCCCAGGGCCCAATTTCATAGAGCTGCTTAAGCACACAAAAACTAGCTAAGCACAACAAAACTATGCTTACCAGAAAAAAGGTTCCCAGCTAAAATACCATTTCCCATGTAGCATCTGTGACTGGTATCCTGCTTTTTGTTGCTTAGCAGAAATGGTTTAAGCAATATTTTCTGCTTAAGCAGCTCTATGAAATTGGGCCCAGCTCCTTTCTCAGAAAACTGGGGCCTTTTCCAAAGATTTGGGTTGAGGCTCAGGCTCCGGTTTTGACTCCGTCATCAAAGTCGGAGCAGTGTGCATTTTGCACGGTGATCCCAACATAAAACGAAGCCCGGAGCCGGAGACGGAGCTTAAAGGGTGTGTACAACATTGGTAAGAATGAAAATATAAATGCTCACAGATTTGCACTTACCCTCACATGGTATAAAGATGGTCATTGTAGAAAACTTCCATTGAAATAGTTTTGCTTGAAATGCCATAGTTTTTACGAAATGAGTAAAATAATAGTATTTATCCTGTAGGATAAATTCCGATGTTTGAAAACAAGTTAAAACACATAAGGGGGGTTTTCACTGTTTTCTCATGACTCCGAAGACCGATTTAGCTTAAACGTTCACAGGTTTGTTATTTCATGTGTTTGTTGGGTCACATCGAGTTTGGATACAGGTCTTTGGCAATTACCAATGTTGTACACACCCAAGTTAAACCGAGTGTAACAAAAACCTCTAGACTGTATAATGCAGTATGGATATGGCTGTATTTCGTTGGCCCAGTACTACAATTCAAAAAGTCCGGTGTTTAATTTATTCTCTTTGGTAATAACACCAACACCGTGTTAATTTCACAAATAGTAACGGGGATAAATAACACCATTTTGGTGTTGTCACATAGAGGCCTAGTTACCAGAAATACTTAATTGAATACCCCAGTGATTTCATGATGTTGGTTTTTATAAGCATACCTAGTTTCATAAAATTGAGTATTTGTTTGGCAAAGATAAGCATGAATTTGTTTGGAAAACATTTATCTGTGACGTTTGATCCCCCCCCCCAAATTCACAGCCATTTTAAATAAAATTCCTTTTTGATTATGAAATAAATGAACACGTTACGGTTTTCCGACTTAAAGGGAAGCAATTTAGGGGACACCGTGTCTTTTGTACATATCGTTTTTGAAGAAAACTTGCAGTAAATCTTCGCTGTCGGTCGTCAAGAGCGCCTGATCATGACCACAGACATTTCTGACCGTCAGAGAATTTCGCAGCCACGTCGGCAAAGCCCTTTGTAATTTCACAGGCATGTCGGCAGTTTTTAACATTTTGCTTTGTACATCTGTTAGAATGCACACAGACACGCAATACCCATATATGGGAGAGTTAAACGAGATACCAATATAGGGGGATTTCCACTTTAGGGTCACACGCTTTTGGCATTTCCTATCATTTTTTTCTAGGCGATGCATGAGAAAGACTTCGTCGTTAGAGCATTTGAAGAGATTCTGTATAACTGTTCATGAGTAATCTCAACTTTACACAAGTCTTGAAACAATAAGGTTAATGTAAAAAGGGGGGGTTAAATAATGTTCTCCAAAACCTACTACCAGCGAACACATTGAATGCGTTTGATCAACCGCTGACTTACAAGGTATGGTACACACTTATATCAGTCGTTAACGGGTACACTGTTCATTGTTTTATGTGAATGCAACATCCAACAGTCGTCGTCATCGGTGTCGTCTTCGTGAAAAAATACCACTTGTCTCACTGTCAGTCTCTAACTTGTTTGTTTTGTAAAACAATCAAGTCACATTGCGTCATGCCTTCAGTCCATGTAAACGTGAACGTCGTGATAACATATACGTAAATAATAATCGAGCCGCCGTTATTTTTGTTTACACTGTTCATGTGATTCCATTATACGTAGGCCTAACGGTGTGAAAGGAATTGTCAGACTTGTGAACATGCGTAACACACTGCCTTTTTGACATACTGCGTAAAAAAGCACAATGCTTACTTGAGTAGATTTTAAGCACTATAGTCAACTTTTAATACCAAATTCGGCAGCCCTTTTTTGTGTGCGTCCACCGATGTCAGCGATCTAAAACTTCACTTAAAGTTAAAAACATAAATATACCACACCCCACAACCTTCCTCTTCACTAAAACTTTTCGATAATAAATTCACCCTTTCCCAGCGCAGTGAATAGTTGTATTTTACTATATACCAGCGCTATAGGTAAATCTTTCTCTTTATTATCATTATTATTGTTTTATATAATAATAATTATAACAATCCGTTTCGCAACAGCGAACGTCTGAAAGCCGATACAACGTTTCAGATACAAAGCGCATAACATTTTTTCTCTGTATAAGTGGCTTCCCAATTGCAGTAATATACGAACACAACAACATTGCAATCTATCCTTTTTTCCGCGAATAACTTTTGCAAAAAGGTAATTCGTCCAAGAACAGTACCCACCACCCCTATGGTTACCATGTTGTTCCATTATGTTTTTCCCCGTGATTGGTATCACTGCAAATGCCACGTTCTTTACCTCATGATGAAATCGTCATGTAGGAGTATAACTTCTGTCAAATGAAAACCCCAACCCTAAAAAAAACAGGTAGTCTCACGTATGACTATCGATTCTCACTCTGTCAGGTTTTTAAGATATTTGGTTATCCAGTTCATGTTCCTGTGAGTTCTATTAAATCCATATATATATATATACATAGCTTAGCTTTGGACCTTTCGCTCCCATGTTATGATTTATACCGACGGTGTGTACATGCACCTTCAGGCCTCATTCACAATGTTTTTCGTACGCGGTTTCTTCATGATGGGTAAACCTTTCGTTACAAAGACACCACCATGAACAGAAGAGACCAACAATAAACTATATAATATAATATATTAACAAATATATTTAAAATATATTATATTATAATATGATCTTGTATTTTAGCGAGCATGGGCATGCCATATTCTTTAAACTGACAACGGTTGGGTGTTTGAAAATACGAAATGTGACATCATTCAATCACGGTCTTCAATTTGGTGTTCATTACGAGACACAGCGAAGGCAGTGTACCCGCCACCCTAAACATCACAACATGAACCGATAATGAGATACATAAACCACGATTCAACCAGAATGACCAGATTTGATACTTGCTGTCTTCACCTTTCCCCACAATAGTTTATAATTCCAAATAGATCAGCATTAAACATAATTACTGAACAGGAATCCCGTAAAGCGCTCTAGAATCAGACAAAATGTATTTTTATGATTTTTAGATTAAACACATGGCCATCCAAAACATCCGAATGTTCATTGCTCGTGGTTCGTTCCCTGCGTGTTTTCGGTTGGCAAATATGAGCGGTTTTTCCTGCTAGACAGCTTGAAAAAACAAAAAAACAACAACACAAAAACCAAACTTGCATTGGCCGCCATTGAGGTAAACCAATGGAAACGTGCAAGCGTGTACGCCCCGCGGACAACTCTCAGCCAATGATAGGTGTTCCTTTGACCTCAGTGAGGGCGCTGTTTGGGCTTTTGGCGCCATCTAATATGCAATGAGTCTATTGTACTGCAGGGTGCATACCTTTAAATCAATATAATTTAAGTACTTAGGTAGCATGCAAGCCCATGATTAATTATTTGCGGCAAGATAGGCCTTGTTAGTTTTTTTGTTGTTTTTAAGTTACAGACTTTTAAAAGTTAATATTAATTTTCTTTAAAAATATACTTTATTTTTGCATGCACTTTAAATCTCGATTCCAGTACATGTACTGCGCTTTCAATGTTATAATTGCACTTTTAAAGTAAAGTAAGATATTTGTTTTTTTGGACTTTCGACAAGATTTACAAAATATGGTGGTGGTCGTGATTGGGTGTGGGGAGTTCCCAGATCCATTTAAATCAGATTGAACGATGGAAAATAGCTTTGTACAGCGCTTTGCCAATTATGTTTTAATTTTTTTTACAAAAGTAACAAAACCCAACTGTCACTGTGGTCACGGCCGAATTGGCCACAACTGTCATGATGTGTTTACCTTGATCATGCTGTACGTATAGCCAATGTCTCATACACAATTGGCGTTGTCTTCAACTAACTTGAGAAAATAGCAAACATCCTTATAAGCCTATAACGTCCACCCTTGTGTGTAAGAAAACTTAAAATAAGAACCTGACAATAGAGTTAGCGATAACGCCATGGACTTAATTTCTCTCTGAGCGGTGGCGGTTCTGAAAATAAAAACCGGTGGTGTAACAACTCCTCGTTTCTATTAATATGCCCTGATCGTCTTCAGGAAAAAATAAGGTATATGCAGACGATCGGAGCATCCCCAAAGACAATCAGAGCATATTGAAACGTCGCTGTTACACTACCGTTCCTTTTTAAGAACCATCGCAACTGGTTAGAGAGATTATTTCCAAGTTGGATATAGATCATACCCCAACCATGCAAAGTTTCAAACGTCCAACAGTAACAACTGTTTAACTGCGGGTGTACGGATATAAAAAATAAAGCCTTCAAAAATAAATTAAATAAGCCTGCGGTCCAAAAGTCAAAATCGTCTTTAACGCCATCCAACTACGTAAAGGGTTCTCAGCTCATTATGGCTACCTGATCCAAAGCCTCAAATTCACCTCGTTCACGATCCAGCTTTTATCAAGTCTTATTTCCTGAATACATAGGTAGTGTTTGCCCTAAATGGTTGCTGTGGTAACCAGGGTTTTTGTTGATGGTCTGTATATACATGGGGGCATAATTATAATTATATGCTTTTTGTTGAACACAAACTAGAAGAGCTACACTCCAGTTCTTTATATTTATATGCCGTGAATGTAATGGTGCGGTTTAACTATCGTGATAAAATTTCACTGATGCATGTAGCTGGTAAGCTACTGAAGGTGAATGTTGTATCCTCAGTTCATATAAGCCGTATATGACGGAGTCGAAGTGGCTGATAGAGCCACAGTCAGAGACGGAGCAGTTGTAAACTTTGGAGACTCAATGATCCCATGCAACCAGCAAAGGGTTGCCTTTCAAATTACTAAGTTATTACGTAGCTTCTTCTCTTTTTTGAAGAGATAACGGAAATCTGGGATAACATTACTTGAGTACTTTTTGTGTTTTACCCTCTCCTACGACTTCCCGATTTTTTTTTTGCGAATACATACTTTCCTCTTATAATCGTACACTGCAAAAACTGGGGTGTTAAAATTGACACCATGGGTTTTGTCACATATAGATGCCAAAAAGAATCACAATTTACACCATAGGGTGTTAAAATAACACCAATTTCTCCAAAAACAATTACATTGGTGTTATTTTACCACCCCTATAGATGTTAATTTTGATTCTCTCTTCGGCATCTATAATGTGACAACACCCATGGTGTCAAGTTTAACACCCCAGTTTTGGCATTGTATCCATCAAATCTGGCTTCCTAACATTTGTTTTGGAGTGCCACTGTTAGCTTACATCAGCCAAACCTGCGACAAGAATCGGCATCGAAATGTTATCATCTTCGAACTCAACGCAAAGATGCTTAAAAGCGAAATACAAATTGCAGCCGTGTACCGGTTTTTAAAACAAAAATAATAATAATAATACAACACCTGTTTCTTTCCCTTCTGAATATTTACTTATGACTAATGAGTTACAAAATCCACTCAGAGTTACAATGTTGAAAAAGGTGTCAACTTATAAGTGGAAATACGGCAGAAATACTTTGCATTTCTGTCCATTTACCCTGTTATTATCTGCTACTTCTCAAAAAAAATCATGCAGGCGATAGAAAAAACTGTAGATTTAAAACCGTCACTTTGCCTGGTGTCATGTGCCGTTGAGACGATCGAATTATCGCACATTCTTCTTTCTTCGGGCAGACTTCACCTCCTGCGTTCTCAATAGTTTGGAAATGCTTACCGGGCTCATCTCGGAACTTGAAGTCTCGAGATGGTCTGCAACACGCGACCACACATTAATCGTCTTAATAAAAACGTCTTCAGAATTCGTGCTGCATCTTGGATACATAGTTATTGTCTATACAGGAACATAGATAATACCATTATTGTTCGTTCCAGCGTGTGTCTCTAGAATCTTGTCGCCTCCTCTTCTGGTGTTCTTGACTCAAAATCTGGAGAGAAAGATTTAGGGTAACTTGTTTAGCAAAAATGTTTACAGATTTTGTTATGAGTTTATTATTGGTTTTTGTTGCGTAATTTTGAAAAAACTTGAGATGACATTGGGTAAATTCTAGGTTTGCAATAGGATTTGAGGGTGCAGACCGTCTGCCGTATTCTGGCTTGGACGTACCACACACTAATTTGTTACACGCTGCCATCCTCCTCCTACCTAATGGGTTAAATTGCGTAATTGTTGACGGTGATTCAGTTTCACATTGGCCTTGAGACACATGAGGAACGAGAAACCCTGACATTCATATTCTGCCGCCATGAACATGATGGGGGTCGTTGTGTTTCGAGCCAGGAGTCACCCTGTGATTATGGGGTAGTTGAGATTGATACGGGAGTAAAGTATATTTATACAATAGAAAGATAGATTTAAAAAGAAATGTTCGTATTATCTCAAACCTGGCATGAACTTACCAGAGGATGATGTGAACTGGTGTTTTCATATCGTTTGATTGATTAACATGTAATTTTGGATAGTTCAGATTGACATGGTTGCATAATGATATGATTATATATACTATATATAGTATAGGATTGGCTATAATTTTCCCGCTTCTTTCTGGATCCTTCCCTTAATCCCTTTCCCCTCTCTTTTTCTACAAATGGATATGTATTTGTTTGTACTTGTTTTATGCCTCTGAAGAAGGTCCGGTCTGGATCGAAAGCTAAGGCCATCTACCCTACTTATTCTATATATAGTATATTTTATAAGATGCATAAATGAGAAACTATCACCTCGCCTCATATTTTATCAAGGGATCTTGTATTCTGGTATGAACGTACCAGCTGACATTGTGTTAGAGAATGAAGGTGACGTCAGAATTGTGCTTTTACAAGACCACGGTTTTCAAGAAACTACCACAGCGTCTTATATTCTGGTATGAACGGACCAGAGGGCGTTGTGTTAGAATAGCGTCGTATAAGAGCGTTTCATTGGTCGAAGTACGTAATTTGAGAAACTTTGGATTGAAATGGAAGTACAGAATAATTATATTTACAAGAGAAAAGTGAACGAAAATAAAAATCACCGTCTCTCATATTCCGGCGTGAACGTACCAGAGGACGTTGTGTTAGAGACTGGCGTCGTCCCAACGTTCAAATGTTGAGCTTTCATCTCCCCGTTGGGCTTGCCCTCGATGGAGCCGCACGTTGATCGCATCATACGGCTGTTCATCATCATTGTACCCGTAGGCTTTTTATTCTTCTGGGGTGCGAACAAGACAATGTAGATCTTGGGCACGAAGATGCACCCCAATGTGACTGTAGCACTTACAATAAAACACAGACACAGCAACGTCTGCTGAATCTGTTTGGGGAGAATGACATTGTCAATATAACAAAATCCCAAAAGTCAAGATTATTTTGAAAAAATAAAAAACCCCATTAAACAATAGTATAGTAATGCATACGTTTATATGCTTTGTTCTCTATTAAGTTTAATGATTTTATTTTTGGTTTTAATCCCCTTCCCATTCTGAAAACTTCTGGGTCAGAATTGATCCGGATCCGGATCCCGTGGGGCTTGACTCGTTTCCGGGTCAGTTTGACCCATAAGCTGTGTCAAAAGGACCCAGGAACGGGCCAAAATGACGCAGAATCCAAGTTAACATCTCATGTTTAACCACTTTCCGGGTCAGCCTGACCAGGAAATGGGTCAGGGGCCCTGGGCCCGGAATTTGGGTCAATTTTGATCAGGGAGTTTTTAGAGTGTTCATGGTGGTTTTCCTTTCAAATCTAACAAAAACAATGTGTACCTGTCCTAGGAATCTTTCTTGAAGCAATGGCTCCAGAAGCATAGAGATGCTCGTAATGCGTCATTTGCCGCAATACTTAGAACAAAGCGATAGTTTAAACCCTGTGGTTTAGAAGAAACTGAATAGACACCAGCACTTACTTTGTAATCTGTTGAAGAAGTGCCAATGTAAATTGGTATGAAGGCGACCCACACGACACAGGTGGTATACATCGCGAAGGCAATAAACTTCGCTTCGTTGAAATTCTCGGGCATTTTGCGAGTTTTAAAGGCATATAAAGTGCACATAATGATAAGAACCATTGCATACGCCAATGATAATACTAAAGACATGTCTGTAACTGCACATTCTAAAATGACTTGGTACCAAAAGGGGAAAGTCTTTGCTGGGCTCGGTGGATCTATTGCTAACCACAGTGCGGCACCGATGAGCTGGACCGACACAAGTCCAAAGCAAATCACCATTTGTGATTTGGGGCTCGTGTACTTCGGCCTCCTTACAGAACGTTTACCGCTGTTAAAGATCCTATACACTCTGTTCGTTTTTGTGTAAAGTGCAGAGTATGAGATCACCACCGAGAGGCCAAGCATGATTCTCCGAAGACAACAGGTGAGAGTTGTGGGTTTAGCAATGAGAGTGAAGACTGCGAAATAGGTGGCAAGGATGCCGAAGAGCAGAACGTAGCAAAGTTCCCGTCCAGACGCGCGGATAACCGGTGTGTTGTTGTACCGGACAAAAACAGCAATGACGAAGGTGGTGCAAGCGATGCCGATGACCGCCAGCAGGGTCGGGGGCACAGCCCACGGTGAATCCCACGTGAGGTAATCCACTGGTATCTCCTGGCATCCCGTGCGGTTTTTATCGGGTCTCTCTCCTTCGGTGCAATTCTTACACTGCCACTCGCTCACTAGGAATTGGTAAGGCTCACAGCCTGTGCACACCCAGCAGCATTCGTCGCCTGGCCGTCTCTCGCGCTTCTCTCCTCTGGAGATATCGCAGGGCAGGGAGCAGACAGACTTTGGCGGGCCGTCCGTGCTACTGTCGCCCCAGTTGACATGGCTCCAGTTGAGGTGAAGCGTGTCCTGCCACGTTCCAATGGGTTCGTAACGGTACTCAGATCCTCTCCGCTGATATTGGTAGAGTTGATAGCTACCGGGTCTGTCGCCATCTTTGTTGAAACGCACCGTGCCACTACTTCCTAGTTGATAAATAAACTTGTATTAACTGAATATGAAAGCCAGTTTGTTTGCGAAGGGAGTGGACATTTTTGTGTGTAGTTTTGGAGAGTTTATTGTCACCTTCATCAGATTGGTTTGGTCAACGTTAACATGTTCAAATATATCCTATAGTATATACCTGAAAAAGGTAAAATTTCGAACCATGACTATTTGATTAAAGGGATTGTATCACTGGTGCACCGCAGTGCATATCATGTTTAACAAATCTCCCTTTTGTTACTGTAGTTTAAGGATCATTTATAGTTTTACTCACTACTTACCTTGAAAAGAAACATTTTTGAGATAATCCAGTAGTTTTTCACCCTTGATCCGTTGGAGTTCCGGGCAGAGACCCCATGTCCCGTTACACACGTCCTGCTGCAACGTGTGAAGGGCGTGAGCGAAGGAGTAGACGGCGTCTGTCACGAAGGATATCTTGCCCTCTTGTTCGTACTTCGCGTCGGAAATGTTTTCCTGTCCTGTGACATACATGTACAGTTAAAGATGGATTAGAAAAGCCCCGATAATGTTGGTCAGAATCCCCCTACTGTCCAGCCTGATCTAGTTGTATCAAGAGATGCACTGCAAAAACTAGGGTGTTCAATTTGACACCATGGGTTTTGTCACACAAAGAGAGAATCAAAATTAACACCATAGGGTGTTAAAATAACACTAATGTACTTGTGTTGGTGGAAATTTGTGTTATTTTAACAGCCTATGGTGTAAATTTGTATTATTTTTTCGGTATCTTACTCACCAATGGATATTTTTCAGAATTGTCCCGTCTACAAAGACATCCAGGTGTTGCTACTGAATACCACCCTATATTCAATACCCATTTCATCAGGGTGACTTTCATTATTTCCCTTATTTCAGTTTTAAATTTACTCACAAAGGTTAAACCCGGACCCCTATAAAAGACCACTTACAGGCCTAAAGAGAACACATGTAAAAGCATACATGTAATTTACCCCAAAACTACATTGGTCCCGTTTTAAGAAGGAGGTATCATCATTTTTTTGTGGGGATCGAAGTGTCACTCAATGTCATCATTGATGCATGAAGAGCATTGTATTGGCGAACATTACAGGGATTGTATACGTTTGGTAATTGGAATCCACTGTTTGTTTGAATCCTAGTTTAAGATATATACCATAAAAGTAACCTGTAAACATTTCATTTCAAAAGGTGGTAGTGTTTTTGAGATAATTGCCGAAAATCTGGAGCGGTTATGTCCACGCAGGAAGAATAATCTGCAATTGGAATATACAATCTGAGAAACGTTACTGCCAGTAACGCTTCTCAGATTCAACTTTTTTGGATAAAAGGTGATATCTTTTTCCATAACTGCAGTACTTGAACTCAAAATGCATTATACTATCCAAAGCTGCTGTACTTCCTACCAAGCCAGTTTTTATTACCATTAATTTTCAGAGTCATTACCAAACGTATACAGACACTGTAAAGTTTTTTTTTGTTATTCTCTTTATTTTTTGTTTTATTTTCAATGCATATAGCCTCCATCGGATTGAAATTCTTCTCTTGAATTCGAGAACCCTGAATCCAAAGAAAGATCCACGTGTCAAAGCAGACCTAGAAAACATGAATCAGTCAATCATTATAAATTCTATGCACCGACAGGCCCGCGAGAGTGAGGGGGTGCTGTGGGTGCTGTGGGTGCTGCAGCACCCCCAACTTTTTGGATCGGGGTGCTGGAATATACCAAAGCAGCTCCTTCTTTTAGTAAACATGTTTCATGATTTCACCCTTACATGAACGGACAACTCAAAAAAAAATTCAAAAATGTATAAATACGTGTAGCACTATTGTTTAACATTAATTTTTGTTTTCATATTATAGTGGCTCTGATTCTATGACAGAGCATCTAGGACTCAAAAGCTTCCGGGCCCTTAAGCGGGCCCTAAACCCCATGCCATAATGGCCTTGCACTCCGCGCTCGCCAATTGTCTTTGACAAAACCAGCACCACCTTCCAAAAATGGGTTCCCGCGGGCCTGTGTATCGATGGTTGGCCGCTTAAGGGAGGGATTTGGCGCGTCATTGAAAAAGGGTCTACTCCGTTTCACGTATATTAATTATTATTATTATTTTTTTTACATTTGAAGCTGTTTCCTTTCTTTCATGATGATGCCCATACACTTTCTCTTTAACGGTTAATGTGTTTTCTTATTAACCAAGCATGCCCATATTGACTGTACTTTCCAGTCACACATTGCGTGCGATCCTGCATGATAAATGATGACCCATTCTTAAAATACCCCCATATAATGACTTTCTTAAATAAATAGGCATCAAACATTGCGCCCGTCTGCGCTATTAGGAAAAATAATAAACAGCGTATAATGAAAGCATTATTTTCTCACAGAAGAGTGATTGTGCAGTTAGGCGCAAACTGATTCGTCAATTTCGGATTATGACAATGGTTCTGGGTTCTTGGTTTGGCTGGCGAAGTTAATTTGCTTATTTTCACAAAACTGAATGATTATACAGACGGCAGTTTACAGCACTGCTTCAAATTGACGGTACACCATTGGCTTTTATCTGAGTAAATTTACTTAAACCTTTCATTGAAGGCAGAATACACCGTATTTCATCAATCATTGTAAGATCACATTCATTTTTGGCTCATAGTTTTGGAAGAGAGACGGGGAGAGAGAAAAAAATATACTAAATTCCAAAACAAAACAACAACAGTAAAAAAATAAAAAAAATAAAAAAGCAAACAAACACCCCAACACCCCCTCCCCCCAAAAAAATGAATAAATAAAAAATTATAGATATAATATATAAATAAATAAACAAACACATCCTGGCGATACGTTCATCACATTGGGTCGTCATGTCCAAATGGATTTTGAAAAAGGTAGTAATTCGAATAATCTAGACGATGTGTTTTGCCCCAGACAAACAAACTAAAAATTCGACAATGTGCATGTCAAAAATGACCACCACTAATTATAGTTTGCTGATTTTCACTGACTGTAACTGTTTTTAAACCCCGAATTGTATGGCACTTGGGAAGACCAAACTCAATTCACGCCTGTGTGCGGTCCCTGAACGTAGCCTCAGACCTAAATGTATCCCGGACCTATATGTAGCCCCAATTGTGTACCTCAATGTAGACCAAACCTGAATCGTGGTAAATTTTAGGTACAGAGTTGGGAGAAACATACGGGAACGGGTTACATTTAGGTACGGAGTTGCGACTACAGAGAGCCGGCCTAGATTTAGGTCTCTGTCCACATTAAGTGGCCGCCCACGCAGCTAAACCACGACGATAAATTGGACGTGTTTTTCGTTCTGTCAGAAATACTCGGCAGTGATAACACAAAGACATGACGGCAGCGAAATACTCAATGTTAATTATAGACATGCCGAGTTTATGAAGAAATACCGTTGTAGGTATTCCATAACCCCATTCGTTTTAGTCGCCCTTGTCATTAGCACCATGATTTATGACACCTCCATATCACACCATACGCCACACAACAGTAACATTGTACCCTAATATTAGACTCTTTAGAACAGAATAGCAAATTTCCTCTCTTATTTAGAGTTAATGTGATCCAATCTAGTATAGAAAATAGAAGGCCTGTGGCCAAAAATACGAATTACTGCGCACAGGGTCCAATTTAACATAGCAGTCAAACCCAAGAATTACCCGGCACGGCCATTTGCCTTTGATTGGCGCCTCTATTTGTGGCTCCAGATAATGCACGCATGCTCTACAATTATTATTATGAGAATCTTGCTTAGCAGTAAATGGACTGCCAGCCAGAATAGAACACTCAGCAATGTGAATGGTTCCCTAAATGCTTAGCACTATTTCAAGCATCGCGTCTGTATTTAAAACAAAAAGGCCCTGGAGGTTGCAAAGGGTACAAAATAGACATGTTTGCCTATAGTTTATGACACTTGACCTGAACGGCATGATCATCAACGGAAGTAGGGATGAAATAGAATCAAGGTTCAATAGGCTGTGCAAGTCTTGCGCATATCGTAAACGAGAAAGAAAAAACAACTCGAACGAAGACTATATTTGTCTATGAAATCAAACCTTCTTTTAAAATTATATTTATACAAGTTTTTTGAAGAAACAAAAATACCCATAGAAAGTTGTTATGAATAATTGTTCAATGTTTGTATAAAACAAATAATTTTTTTCAAATTAATTTACATTGAAACAAAAATTAATACTTGGAACGAGGATGCTTATTGTTAGAAACCCCATTTGCCAATCACACCTGAATGTGTGCGTTGCTCACATTACGTTTAATGACAACATGCCCGTCAGTTGGGCAGCATTCTCAATGTGTACAAGTAACCGGAAACGGAGGTCAACTCTTATTCTCGGGTTTTCTTCGTTATTCTGTTGAATTGGTTTTACTTTCATATAGTTTGCACCTGAGTATTACATCCTAACATCATATATAATTGTCATGGTCATAAACTACGTTAAACTAAAATAATTGACGAAACGAAATCCCGCCCACGTAAAACTCCATATGGTTGGGACCACAATGGTCCCGGAAGCTCGAATACGCGCGAGACTTTAACAGTCTATAGCAGTAGCCGTTATCTCAATGGAGCCATATACCCACATCGTAATAACCAAAGTGCTTCATTCACCGTATAATTTTAGGCAGTTTAGAAATAGAACGCTTCTGGCGCTTGGGTTGCAGAAAAGGCAAACGGAGCATAAATATGACGGAACCGAAATCAAATCCAGGGTTTCGAAAGAAAAAAAAAACACATTATACTATTCTCTCCACAACACGTACCAGTGCAAAGTTTTTTCTGGTGTGGCCCCTTAGTCTCATCAAAGACGCAATGGAAAGTCCTTTCCCAGAACTCTCGGAACCAGACTTCGCTGGTGCCGTTCGAAGGTGTCAGCGAAGTAAAGTACTCATCGAAACCTACAAATAAATAAATACATACTCCTTAGTATAATATCATTTCATTCCGTTCATTACAAAATATATCCTGGACAAAATGGCTGTTATACTCAAATCCATAAAGAATAGTATTATAATTGTGAAAATTAGGCGTGCTTTTAAATCTAAAAAAAAAACCACCCCAGCGATTAAGCAAGTTTGATTGTTATTAAAAGTCTTTTAAAAAATGAAAAACAGTTTCCAATGTTGTATTCACGCCAAAACCTTTTTGTCTGGGTCGTCTTTCTAATCGTTGTGTTGTTCGATACCTGTGGTCTATTTTAGTCATGATTATTAAGTTTGCTACAGCCCTGAAACACGTAGCTTCTTCATTCGCCGTTGTTTCGATAGTGGTCTGCCTGGTTATTCATAATGGTTTGTCAGGCTTTCTATGTATCGTGTTGTGTTTGGCCATCTTTCTGAGTCTTTTGTAGATGTAAGTGCATACCCTTACGTACAAACGCAGGTCGACTGTTATTTAAAAAATGCCTTATTATTATTTTGATAAATAGCATATATCATTTCAAAGTCTTCGCTCGTCATACTTTCAAATACATTTTAAAATTTCACTCGCTATATTGTTGTCATACCTCTTTTTCTGTTTATAAAAAAAAAGAGAAATATAAATATTGAGAGGGCTACACTTTGATCAGTGCCGTATTCACACACTGTCCCCTTCACGGTTACCTTTGTCTGGTATTCGGGCTGGTAGTAATGTGATTGCTCCCTCGGCCACAGTTTCCTGTCCCTCCACGGGGTTGGGCTTAGTCCCCCAGTCATCACTGCCTATCCATACGAAGTGGTCGCTGCGATTCGCCCTCCTGACGGCCGCGAACAGCGACCGCATGTCCGTCTCCGACGCAAAGGTCACCACGCCGCGTGCGTGCTCAGTGATCAAAAGGTAAACCACCAGTTTGTCAAAAAATTCCTTGTTGGCGTCACGTGGTATTACTTCCAAGGGTGCTAAACACAGGCCCGTGTCTGTTGGAGCAATCATAGTTGAAGGTTTTCTGATTAAAATGATAAATTGGTGATTGGTTTAGACATGCATGTACATCTGCATACGTCACCATAAACTAATTCAACTCTGGGAAATATCGTGTGGACTTACAGATGGACTGCTCTATTTCTCGTCTTAGGAAAAACAAACATACACAAACATCAACTGCAAAAGTTTTAATTCTATTATGATATCGATATGATTATTGGACACTCTAAGGCTCAAAGTATCAATGTAATCGGCTAAGAGGTTTAAATTCCGGGCCAATTAAGGCGTCCGTCCGTCCAAAGGCGGATTGGTATGATCACTATTAAGCCTTGAGTTGGTAATCAGCCGGTCATCCCAGCGTATACCCAGGCGCACATCATCATCTGAAGCTTCGGCCGTCATTACCCGTGATTGGTCCTACGTCAGTCAGATGTAATTTGGGAGCACAGCCATGCGATCGAATTCCTACTTCGGGTTGCAGTGGTGTTTGCGTGTGTTTGTGATGTGCGATTAGATTTTTTGATTAGTTCGTTCTATCCGTAACGTCGTCGCTGTCCGCCGCATGAATTTGTCTCGAATAGTGACGGAAGCGGGTATTTCAGTTTCGTATCCATGAGAGAAAATGGCAAGGGGTTGATGTAATGAGTGAACACTGCGTTCCTAAATGACGTAATTCAAATGAGCAATTGGTACAATATTATTATACATTTGAATAGTGTAGCCAAACACGGTTTGCGTAACACCGTCAGAGTAAAATAATTCGCAATTCGACACTTCCAACCGGATGCTAGAGGTCGAGCAATATCTCATTTTCTGATAAGTTTCCAGATTTTATTCTAATTCTATTTATTACATTGTAAGTTGTAAATGCAATCATTCCACCGATATGTTGTTGTTGTTGTTGTTGTTGTTGTTGTTGTTGTTGTTTTTGGTTTTGGTTTTTTTTTTTTTGGGGGGGGGGTTTGGGGGGAGGGTTCGAGAAAAGTGATGTGACAAAAATCTAAATCAAAACAATATTGCATCCACGTTAATCTCTCAGAGCTGATGAGTCAGCTATGCCGGAAGCTCAATGATGACCTTTTCGTCTCGAGACTTTACACGGTCTATATAAAGGTGAACGGACATCATATCATTTTGAACTTTGTTTTTGAGATGGATAAAGTATCGCCTATTATGCACTGGGTGTAAGCTTTCACCTGATGAGGGTTGTACCGTATACAGTATCATAACCAAACGCAGTGAGGTTTCAACTCCATTAAGACAGACAACTCATATCCCTATTTCTCCCATTCCATAATTATGTTTAATGGAGAATGTAATTGGAGGAGAAGGACCTAGTGAATTAATTCCATGTGTGTCCCCCCGGTGGGCAATCATTAATGCAAACTGAAGGACTTTGAACAAGCTTTAATGGCTTTCGATGCACAATGAATGAAGCTGGAGTGTTGTTTAAGTGGATATGGACATGAATGTATTTAACCGAGGGTGAGGGAGACTTCAAGTTTAACATATGCCGAATGAAGAATAAAATACTTTTAGCTTCATTAAAGGAATGACAATTCAAGGAAATGTATTTGATAATGTTGTCAAGACATACCCCTATAACTGGTCTTTAATCAAGATAAATGTCAAAATAATAATAATAATAATAGTAATAATTGAGAGAGATTTATAAAGCGCAAACGGTTGCAGATCGGTTTGCCTCGAGGCGCTGAATACAAGCCAAAATGGATTAAACATAATAAATTAAATTTAAAAACGATAATTACAAGTTTACAAACAATTACACAGCCAAATACACAGTAAGCTAAAAAAGATGAACTAGTTAAAAATAGTTGTAGAAAATGAATAATACAAAAATAAATAGATACATGTCAGAACCGGTGCTTTTGAAATTCTTACTCTTTTTGACTTTGCAAAATATTTTGTTAATGACCTGACGTTTTGACCCTGTAGGAGAGTCTTTCTCAAAGGCTACATATTTTTTTAGAAAGACTCTGCTTGGGTCGTAACGTAAGGTCCTTAATATTTTGTTGCATTATACCTTATAGGTAATTTTGGATGGTAAGCAAATTTTCAACAGCGAATTCTAATTTCTCTTTTGACTTTGGAGGCGCATAGTATGTAACACTATCATGGTTGGCATGTTAACCGTCTAAGTAAATGACATGATGCTTGGGCATCAGTGTAGAGGGTCACGCTACTGCTTCTGGTAGGCTGATGTGGTACTTAGGTGGGTACTTGGGCATTGTTGTGGGAAACAGTACTGCTGGTGTGCTTAAATTGAGTCAAGTTAAGTGCATTAGTGTTAGAGGGAACAACAATGTATCTGACCAGCTTGCCCTCTTTGAATGCTGTTGTGGAGGGTAAAGCTACCGCTAGCTGTATATTCTATGAAGTAGTTGTGCTCTGTTGTTGTAGGAAACATTACACTGGAAGGCCTATGTTTACTAGCTTGAATCAAGACAAGGTATTTATTGGTTGGTGCAGTGTGAAGCACCATTCCTACTGCTGTGCTCAATATCAAGATAAGGTATAAAGCTTTGTGTGGTGAGAAACACAGCTAAGACAGTTATGGTTAATTTTCTGAATCAAGATAATGTATAGAGGTATGTGTAGTGGGAAACACAATTGCTACCGGTATGTTTAATATCTTGAATCAAGATAATGTATAAAGCTTTGCGTATTAGGGAACACAACTGCTACCGGTATCTTACCCGGTACTGTCTCGTGTCAAGATAAGGTATAATATAGAGCTTCATGTAGTGGGAAAAACAACTGCTATCAGCAATTCACTTCCTATCTTAAAGCAAGCAATAATGATATACATTATAACGTATACTTTGGAGTATCTTCTACTCGGAAACACTACTGCTACTAGAATAAACAGTTGCATTCGGTAATGGGGAAACATTAGTATATGTTGTCCAGTTCTTCGATACAAATATTTTATAATTTACGGGATACAAAGACATAATCATAAATCAGACAAAATGAGTTGGCAAAATCACATTTGTTAAAGAAACCCCATGAATTGTATGAAGGAGCACTTAAAGAATAAATCAAACAAACAAACAAACAAACAAACAAGCACCCCAAAAACACCCCAACACCCCAACAAACAAACAAACAAACAAACAAACAAACAAACAAACAAAATATTTCAGAAACCAAAGCAAAGGCCAACGTTGAAAATTATCAAACTTATTAGAAAACAAAAACTGCAAGCTAGATTTTTAGGGGGAAAAGTGTATTGGCCCCACTTTTCGCCTGCGGGAAACTGTGTGTGACGCGTCTGTAAAAGACAGTGACACTTTCATCAATCTTGCATGGAACGCTTCTACACGGTTAGAAAACGCCCCACTCATCTTTCCTTCTCTCCACAGAACAAAACTGAGAACCGACACTCGCTACAACAGAAGGGAAAAGTTACACGAGGTCAACTCCACCGGCACAGTGCGCTTTAAATAAATGACTTCGTATGCGAGTATACTCTCCATAAAAAACAGCTCCAATTTAATGCTTGAATTAATACCGACGCCCCAGTATTTGTTTCATTATTGAAAAGCTTTAAAATACTTCATAATATGGCAATAACTTATCGATGACGTTCAGTGCATTTTCCAAGCTTCGCTTCACTGCCGAGATCAATCAACTGTCAAAGCAAGCAATTACGGCTAGCCTTTAGAGTGTTCATATTTCACACCCCAAGAGGCCCGAACGAGCTTAGAAAACACTCTCTGTGTTTAACCCTCTTCAAAGTCAAAAGCCTTTTGGCACTCTGCAGGGCTGATACTAAGTATGTATTTACAAATTGTATTTACACTTGCTCTATACACTCTAGACAATGTTTACCGACATCGAAGTTACTCATGTGAAAGACACTCACGGCAAAACGGCTCTTTTGGGAGACTACGATGATGTGCTTTAAATAGATCAATCAAACACAAATCCTTTGTTTTGTGTGGTTAAATTCACGATAACACTTCGATATCATAATGGAGTGGCTATCGCGGTAAATAGCAAATACAAAGTGACACAAACCCTTGCACATCAGAATGAAAACGAAATGATTCTGCCGGAGGATTTACTCACACAAACAACCGCATAGGTGTCGGTGAAAACTAATGTCATGAACGTCAATATTATAAATATATTATAATAATATTCTTAATGAGATAAGAACCCTCAAAGTCTGTTTTTTATCTCATGACTCGACTATTACCATTTTGACGGCTCCCCGATAATTACCTTAAAATAGGTTTTCCTGGATTGTTCGTATCACGTGCTATCAATGTGTTTGCAAAAATATTCGTAATCTTTGGGATTTAAACCCAGAGGGCCTTGCCAAAATTAAACTAAAGTAAGTCAAAATTCAAAGGATATTTAATATATTTCTATTTAATATAGTTCCATTTTAACGCTCTGACAACAAACACAAAGGAAAATACTAGAACAACATGCATGGACTCTATTGTATAGAGGACGAAAACAGACAACAGACAGAAAGAAAAAGAAAAACAGGCTAGAAAAACAAACCGGCGGATCTTGTCAGATTCCTGAAGGCGCTGATCCCATTTTCTCCATAATTTCCCGCAGATGCCACCGTGGATACATACTTCCACCCGAGGGCCGTGACGATGTCGAGCATTGCTTGAGCCTGGTAGGTGTCCGGTGGCACGACCCGTAGGAAATAATCATAGCGTGATTTGTCGCTCAGTTCGGGGCTCGTTGAGGCGTAGCTCACCTGGGGAATCTGTAACAAGTCCAAATGTGATAAAGAAGCACAATATTATTGACATTGTTGACTCCTCTGTAAAAGAATAAACCCATTTTCACTGTCACAACTTTCAACTTTCGCAGTCTCAGGTCAGCACTGCAAGCATATCTAACACCCGTGGGGCGTCGGCTTTCTCGGTTTGCATTTTCAGGAGACCTTTTCCAGATGAAACGGACCTGCCTTTCTCCGTTTACGTGCTCTTGGTTGATGCCTTGATCAATTTCATAAAGCTGCTAAAGCGCACGAACGCACACCATCACCCAAAAAATTTGTTGACCAGGTAAATCGACGACCTCGTTTTGTTTTCCCATTGTTTGCAATTGGGTTGTTTAAGCAACGTCTCCGATAAGAGGACGTACTCGGTTTTTAAAAACACCCAAAACCTATTTGTTAAAGTCCTCGGTTTCAATGTAAACACTTGCAATCGGGGACCCTCTATTGTCCCTCTTTTGTCCCTCTATTGTCCCTCTTTTGTCCCTCTATTGTCCCTGTTTGTACTACTAACCGTTTGGCAACAGCTCCCATTGGTTTTGTACACACTTTCCAACTGGGTATACCTTTGCCCAACCGGGAACCCTTTTGTCCTCTTTTGTTACGTATATAGATTCCCCAGTTTGGATGTGTAGGCTATACCTAGCCACCTTTATTTATGGCCGTTACAGGGTCGTGCCATTGTTGTTCTACTATTCCTCTGCGGGGTACCACCAGAACAAAGAAAACCTTGTTCTATTGTTCCACTGTGTAAAGTACTGGTACCCTGTAAATTGGCGTGTGTAAGCACACACACCCTGTTTCTCAACTCGTTAAATCGAGTACTGTTTGCTGCGTGTTATCATTGGCGTCATCCCTGTTACGTTTGTACACAAAATCAAACCCCGAACGTCCTCCGTTTGTTTTAAACCAGCCGTATCAGGTGAACTCTTTAACGATCTAATTCATTTTAGAAACATTGGCAGCAAAAAGACAATTCTTTCTATACAGGATAAGAGAGAAATGTTTGCTTTTGAGAGAGGTAAATTGTTTAATTTCCATCTCTTCGGAAGTACCCCCATCCTAAAACTACATAAAAACAACTTTTATCACAGTAGTTCCTTAAAACGTGAGTTCGTTCACTTCTATTTCACATTAAAATACATTATTGAAATACCGTAATACAACCCCGAGACCCTTTTCGAATAAAATGCCCCTTTTCGACTGACAGTTTCTCCACAGCTCACAATTTCAGCCGTCGATAATCCAAATCATGCGACAGATGCTTTTTGCCGATTGTCAATCAAAAGATTAAACAAATAAATACAAAATAAAATCTAGCCCATTTTCCCCCAACACGTTTAAAATTCTGTACCTGCCATCGTGTTCGGTCAAAAGCAACATGCAGTGAAACATCTGCGTGAATGTGTCACGATCGCTCTGGAACCTCCCCCCGGGCACACCATGCAATACCTCCCTGCGACATCTTATGAGTTATTGCTTGCAATGGTTGATAATTGATATTTGGAATCCTTCGATTAGGGGTGTAAGGATGCGCCGTTAGCGGTTAGTAACAACCCTTGATTCTACTGTGCAGTGGAAATGTGCATTTCGTGTACACCGGAAATGAAGTTAAACGGCTACTTGAACGAGAAATTTGTTAACGGGAATGCTATTTTAACTTGTTTATAATCTGTTTATTTATCATTTAATTGTAATTTTGATAATTTGACACGTCTAAATTGTTCGTAATTAGCCTATCGATCAAAAAAGTCGGCCCCAACTTCAAGGTTTTGAAAAACTAGCTACACTTCTGCCGTTGATGGCGTGTGTCAAAATGACAATACTTGTGGGAGGTTGCTTTGTTATACCTCCAAGTTATACCTAACACGAGTGATGACGTAACGGGGCTTTTCGCAAGTCTTTCTGAAATCTTTCTGAAAAGCACAGGAGAAGGGTGTTCAACATGATGTTTTTTCTCACAATTAAAATTAGTTTAATCCCATATGTGAACTCAATTCCCCTATTGATTGACAATATTTTTAAATGAATTTAAGCAAAGATCACTTGCCGTTTTTGTTCAAGCTGGTATTTATATATAGCATATAATAAAACAAACAAAATCCGTTTTGCGCGGGACATAAAGGGAAATTGATATCTTCGGGGAAGAAGTGTTGGTCTTAAGGTGTTGGCCCTAAGAAGAATCCGGGATGAGACTAAAAACTCTCACTCGAAATGATCCTTATCGACCTTCTTCAAAATAGTGCAGACTGTAGTTCATTGGTGCACACCAGCAAACCAAAAAACAATAATAGAACAAATGAAAAGCAAACGTGCCATAGTTGGAAATAAAATAAAATTGCTTTTTATTTATTAAAAAATGTTTTCACCACAAACATACAAATATATAGATAAGTGACAGACAGCTGTGGAAACCTTTCAGCAAACACGAGCCAGCTGATGAAACTTTTAAACTTGGAAGATAGGTCATTTGCCATCCATGAAGATTTGAAAGGCTTATTGGTGTTTATTTAGGTTAGCTGATCAATTCCCGAAAGGTTCAGCTCCATATTGAATTGTACCTATTGTAAGTACAGATTCATTTTATACTGGGACCTATCTTCTTTTCCCCCGGAACCTCCTTCCTCAGCGAGAAAAGCTTTACCACTCAGCGCCCCGGCATTGTGCATTGAAATAATTCGTTTACATCTCCACATATATAGCCCCCATTTGTCACCTTTTGTTGGGGAATAACTGCAAATTGGAAGTTGATGGATCCGATGCAGAAAGCTCTTTGTGGAATCAAGACTTGATGATGTCTCCCAGGGAATCTCATGATTTTTATTTGGATTTCATGACATTTCGTATTGAAAGCCCTCAGGGGGACAATATTAATCAGATGCACGCTTGATGTTTACTCACTCTTAATTATAGCGACCATCTCGTTAAAAATGCACGTGATTTTACGCGAGAACCTCTGGCCCCCCAGGGCCCAATTTCGTGGAGCAGTTGAGCAGAAAAAAATACCCAAATTGCTTAGTACGTCTGCTTAGGTTAAAGGGATTGTATACGTTTGGTAATTAAAACCATCTGTTTGTTTCAATCCTATATAGTTGTGGATATATACCATAAAACTAACCTGTGAAAATTTCATTTCAAAAGGTGGTAGCGTTTTGGAGCGGTTTGTCCACGCAGGAAGAATAGTCTGCAATTGGAGTACACAATCTGAGAAGCGTTACCCCCTGCAGTAACGCTTCTCAGATTCAGATTTTTGGGGATAAAAAGTGATACCTTTTCCATAACCGCAGTACTTCGAAGTGTACAGTTTCTCAAAATACATTATCCAAAGCTGTTGTACTTCTTACCAAGTAAGTTTTTATTGTCATTAATTTGCAGAGTCATTACCAAACGTATACAGACCCAATGTACACTGCCTGCTATCTTCTTGGCTGGTAACCTGGGTTTTTTCTGTTTATAAAGCAACTTTGTTTTTCTGTGCAATAAAACTGGCCCTAGTTCAAGTATAAAGCGACAGATACAGTGAAATTGCAAAAAAAGATTAAATCTTTTAAGAGTTGGTGTTTTGTTTTGAAGCCAGTCTAAATCACAGCCTGGGGCCATGGGTGATGAGATATTAGTTTTGGCGATGAGATGGCGAACATGATGACTTTAACTCTTGGGAATGCTTTGACAGAAAGTCTAACTATGTGTCCGGAAAAGATGCACACATTAATGATTTTTTCTGTTGATCCCCGGAAGCGATCAAGCTCAAATATAGAAAAACCATAATAATACTAAAATAAAAATTTTAAAAAAATGTTTGGGTAAAGAAAATGCTCCCAGTTAGGAGTGTTTTGTTTTCGATTTTGTAATTTGAACTCGCGCTGTCTCAAAGATATACCACAGTTTATATGTATATCGTTGGTATATTTTTAAAGCAATCGAATCACAGCAGCCGAAAGTCCGAAACAACTTCAAATTAACAAAGGTTAGAAAAGGCAATATACAATAATAACATTTTGCACTAATTTTTATTTAGCGAGGAATTTACTAAATTTAAAAATTATAATTTACATGAAGGTTAAAAACAACAACAAAGCAAAAGTTGTACAATGAAAACAAAATAAAAACATTACGAAACAATGATTATTGAAATGGGCAGTTGCATGTAAATTGTAGAACGAGGCATCATTTTAAACTGTGCGTTCAACTCGGGTTCAGCACAACCTCTCCCACCTTATATTTGCCAACTTCGTGTGTTGAATAGGCCGCCATTTACGTGGTCATCGCCGTCACCGTTCCTTTTATGACGTAAAAGTATAACGGATACAAATGCACATAAAAAAAGGGGGACAGACCATTCCATGTTCCTTCCTACAACGATTAAGTTTCGAAGTCCTTTAACGGAAGTCAAGCAAAACTGACAACAAGATCCGTCTACGCATGCTCGGCCTTGTTTGTCATAATACACAAAAGCAAAAGTTGAAAGACGTCATAGGGACAGACAAGAACATCGGTGTTAATCTCATTAAAAATGCACACAAATGCTGCTCTTTCACTACTTACACAGCTAATGGAGACTTACAAATCGGATTTACATGTACTGTTCAAAATCGGCTTTGAAGCTGACAGCAAACACACACACAATATCCCATTAGGATATAAATCTGTAGGCAAATGCCATTATGTTCGCATCATTTCCAAAACTGCAGATGTACTTACCAAATTGCGTAAAGGCTGTGTGGGTTTGGATAATATTCAAGGTGTTAAGATCGACTAGCTTTATTGGATTGATTTGGTTGTGTAAAGAAGTCTTGTTGACACGCTAGCAGAAGTGTATAAATTAGATTACGCGGGAAAGCTGTAAATTCAATATAACGTTCACACGCATGATTTGGTTCACATGGCACCTTGTGATGTAGGCCTACACAAGGCAATAGACCAAGGGCCGTGTTCACTTGACTTTATACAGAATCATGCCACTATATATTTACTTGGTTTTGTGTTTATTCCTTTGTTAGTCGGTTCTTTTGCAAGTTCAATATAGCAAGATACCTAATTATAGCCCGGCCCCAAATAAAGCATGATACCTAATTTTAGCTCGGCCCAAATAAAGCATGATACCTAATTTTAGCTCGGCCCCAAATATAGAATGATACCTTATTGTAGCCCGGCCCAAAAGATAGCATGATACCTAATTGTAGCCCGGGCCCATAGAATAATACTTAATTGTAGCCCGGCCCCAAATATAGCATGATACCTAATTGTAGCCCGGCTCCAAATAATAGCAAGATACCTAATTGTAGCCCGGCCCTAAAGATAGCATAATACCTAATTGTAGCCCGGCTCCAAATAAAGCATGATACCTAATTGTAGCCCGGGCCCATAGAATAATACTTAATTGTAGCCCGGCCCCAAAGTAGCATGATACCTAATTGTAGTCCGGCAGGATCATAGGTACAATGAGATTCCATTGTTTTCCTTTGCGATAGCAATCGTGGACCTGCTGTCCCTTTTGTTAGTCCTTGGTTGTATTGTCATACCATACAACCATGCAAACTGTAAAAAAACAAAATCATCAAATTCGAAAATACGACACATGACGATGTATGTTTTGTACAGTTTTTTTTTTTTTTTTTGAAAATCAAACACCCAATCGTGTCTGTGGACGGTTTTTCAATTGACAGTGTTTCAGTTGGGATTATTTCCCAGGACAAGTAGTGTAACTGGTATATGCAAATCATAAGAGCAAGCTTTGAAAACCATACAACATTTTGATTTATTGCAATGATCTGATGTGGGATTTATGGTGGAGATAGATTTCCTTATAATTCTTTCGAGTACACCATGTACTAATGTCGTTGGGAAAAATTAAAGTGTTGACTCTGAAAAGAGCTTGTTTGTTCGCTCCAAGCGATCTCGTCGTCATCATACCTGATGGTGACAAACTATCTCATTATTAAACCACGATTAAAAACTGTACGCAAAACAGCAACAATAATGCAATGATCTGTTTAACCAAGTAAAAACAATGACAGTCGAGTCTTTCTAAACCTGGAATCGCAAACTATAGATTACAATTAATTTGTATTTAGTACAAATTTATTTATAGCTGCTCCTCATTATCATACGAACACACATTAATATCACTGTTACTATTTTAACCTGTTATGCATTTGTTTAATTAACCTTTATGTAATATTAAGATATTTATTGATGTATACTATTGTATACTGTATACTATTATGTTCACTGAAACAGTTTGCAGAGTTGTAAAACACCATAAACTGTACACTGAATCAGAGACTGCTGATGAAGAGAGGGAAAATAACGAATGAAAAACAAAAACAAAACATACTTGTTTTGACCAACGAATCAATTTTACAGCGAATTAACAACAATCTAATTTATTAGTGGTTAATGCAAACTAGCTAATTACATTATTGGCGCCGGATACTTCACAGAAGAGAAAATAAACCAACGAATGGACTGCATTGACCCCGCGATTTATGACAGTGTTATTCAAACAATCTCGACCAAATTAGTGCCGCTGTGGCCTTCTTCAGTTTTGCTGTGAATATTTCACTCAATAAAATCACAGGGCCATACGGTTTGAATGTCACCTTATGTTGACATTCTTATTCGTTAAGCCAATAAGGTATACACAACAAACGGCCGCTCGTTTTAATTGCACAAAGTTGCAAATAGCTGCTTCTAATTAAGGGAAGTTCGACGATAAGTTGAAGTCCAAATCATCTAATTTTTACTGAGAAAATGTGGAAAAAGAAAGAAGAAGAAAAGGGGGAAAAAGTAAGAGAAAATGCAACACGCAGGCAGTTTGCTTGAATAAAGAGTTTTCGAGCACATAAGGAAAATTGATTTCTGTTTAAGATGCAAGATCCGATTTTTGACCAATTTGACCCCCAAAATTAGATTTACATTTTAAATAGATGTGATTCGAGAAACTAACAATCCTTCTATTAAGGAAATGCATTGAAGAAATCCGCCGATGGTTAGTGGTAGTTAATTAATCTCGAATTTAATTCGAGTCCATCAGAAATGTAAAAACAATTTCATGTTACTGTGCGTTGCCCGTGCATATGCAATTGTTTATGTTTGGTTTTGCTTTGTTCTTTGAAACAGCATCAATCGTCAAAATTGTTCGTATGGTTGTCTTTCAAAGTGGACGGCAACATATTAGTGCAAGACCGAAATCAGTCTAAAAGCTGACATTTTTCAATGAGCAGTTGAGCATAAACCATGTTCTATGTCTTCCTGTCATCCCTATAAATGTTGAAAACCTCTTCCACGGGTACCGGTTCTTAAACAAAACTAAATAATTGTTACATTTTCATTTTTATCCTGTGATTTTATGGTATGTTCATTTGTAATCTAATAACAAAATCGGACAATCTATACGTATTTATTAGAAATCGTAACAGTTGTTGAAAACTTGCCTGAAAAAAACAAAAACGCCGTACGTAAACACCCGTTCCTGCATAACTGTATTATCAGTTTACACCGACACACAGCAATTTGAACAATTTAGCTCACACAAAATACGTCAAATACAACATGGTCTACTTTGTTTGCTCATTTGTACCTTTGTGAAGAAATCATCGAACAGCTCGTCGCTCAATACGCTTTCAACAAATATTAATTTGCATTTATAAACACATTTCAAAAGTTTACTGAACAAATTAATCTCTCGGTTTATGCGATATACTCCCCGAACATTTTCTGGAACACTTGGTGGAAATTAGCGTGTCTGCATCGAACGGTTTATCTGATTTAACCTACTCGGTGTATAAAAAAAAATGTGTTTATAGTAACCCCAGGTATTTAATATAATTATATTTCCCTCATTTATCAGCGTGGTAAGTAATAGATAAAATTGCCCGCGGAAATCACATCGCCTGGTGATGTAATGTGTCGCAATTATTTGTTCATGAAAGCGAGGGGGACCGACACAGTCGAGCCGAAGCATGCGCTTGGTTGGGTTCCAGATATACTCGTGACTTAGATTGGTCTGGAGTATGTTATTGAGGGATGCCGCCATCTTAAACGTGCAGTAGTTCTCCTATATAGCTGGAACAGCCCGGAGGAATTTAAACCAATTAAGTGTGCAACCTTAAGGGGGTATGCACGAAGGGGGGGGGGGAAGGAAGACAAACAAAATATGATCTAATCTCATCAGTAATATACGTGGTGTCTCCGAGAGCTGATTTTAAAAACCACATACAAAAGTTGTCTGCTGGGGATGTTAATACATTTTGAATGTTACTGTTATAACGGCGAACACTAATCCAGTTCAGTTTCTCTTCGTAATGTGAGGTGTCCACGGCAGACACTCGGCGCCATGTCGCGTCAATACCCAAATATCCCAACGAGAGAAAAGAAATGTAATAATACAATGAAAACACGATGATACCAAATACAACAATCGAGCTTCGCGCGAACTAGTCATCCTGTGGTGTGTTGTCAGCTGTAGAAATGCCGGAGGGAACCCAATCCCCCCTCCTGCATTTTTCCGCGTTTTGGTTGTCCTCCACGACAGTGGTCGAAAATAAAATTTCAAAAAAAAACAGGTTCCCCGCGACCCCAATAAAGAACATAGCATTTTCATAATGGGTTTCCCCCCTCCACCGCGATTACTTACAAAATGGTTACGCCAAAAAGGTTTCACCCCCCTGCAATAATAAGACAATGATGAAAACGAAGTCCATAACGACAGTTTTACAGGAACATCTCCAGGGTAAATGGTGATTGTACAAACTAAGAACATCAAATAAACAGTTTAGGGTATAGCTGAGTTAATAATGCGACTAGTCGCATGTTCATTTGACCACGATTCAATTGACCCAGAATTGATACAGATCCAAGTCTCGTGGGGCCTGACCAATTTCTGGGTCAGTATAACCCGGAATCTTTGTCAAAATGACTAAGAAATGGATCAAACTGACGCAGATTCCGAGTTTATATCTCTTTTTTCCCTCCACTTTCTGGGTCAGCCTGACCCAGAAATGGGTCAGGTTCCATGGGAGCCGTAATCTGGGTCAGTTCTGACCCGTGTGTTTTTGTAATACGGACCCATCTTACCCCTTTCTCACATCACTCGGAAATCATATAGTATAAACAGTGCTTAACAATCCTTATAGGCGAGAGAGAGAGGAAAATGATTTTTGTTTTTAACCTGATATCTTTTTGTACAAAGGTTACTGATTATCAAGTGGAAAATATTGATAACTGAAAGCAAACGCAGTGAGTAACAATATATGACCCGATGACAGCATTGTGTGGATTGATGCTATGCACACAAACATCAGATACTCGAAATATTGAAGTGTTTTTACACCTGAATTAATTGAAGCCTATCGCCAAATATGGGACACAGTGGCTCTCCGTGATCCCTTTATGTTTCATCACGAAGTGCCGAATTCGTTAGTCAGAAACAGATGGCGAAGTGCACTTGTAAACGTACGAGGGATATCACTTACAAAAATCATAGCGATAAGGTTTTTTTTTAATGATTAGGTGTCATCAGAAATTATGATGTTTCATAATTTGGCCCACTTTCATTTGTGTCTATACCAATCATGAGTAATGTAATACTTTGTTTGTTTTAAAGTGGATTTGTTTGTTCTTCTTTTTGTATGAGCACGAGATAATCCTCTTTGTTTCACGTAAATTGTCGTCGTTAGTAAACCGTTGAATCTTGGTTCCTTTATCTGAGCCCACATTCAATAATGTGAAAGAAAATCAGTCCAAGATGTCAGCGCGTAGTGTTGAATGCTGTTACAGTCGAGGTTCAATCCAGTTCATACCTCTACCGACAAATTCAAACTACTTAAATTGCGCCCTCTTGATAAATCATGATGCCGAGCGTCGATGAACGAAGCATTCGACAGACACAGTAAGACTAATTGCAGGAAACATAAAAATCCTTAGTCCAGAAATGTCACGGGGCTGTTTATTATAATGTGTACATGATGTGGGGTGCGGATTGTGATAAAGAGTGAACTAATTAACGAGACCTAGAATAAAATATAAATTTTTGAAAAACTGGAAAGGCGAAGAACGATGCAGGTCACCGGACCAACAGTGTTATAACGATATACAATTTCGCCAAACTCTAAGCTCTTGGTTTGTAAAAGCAAAATGCATCTTGGACTAGCTTAGAATATCCATCCCCCCATATATGCACTAGTCTTGTAGAAATGTTTCCCTCTCGCAAGTTTAATCATCAGATCCCTAATTCGACTGGAAATGTTGAGAGAGTTCATCTATACATCATCAGTGCTTACACATCAGGCCGTCTTGCCTGCACTTGGTCGCCGGGAGCGGGAGGCAGTCTCGTGTGTCGTTGCTCTCATTTCACGGACCTAATTTTCATCATCCCGTACACTTGGTTTTGCTTTAGGCCTGCATATTACCCCAAGTCAAGAGTTTGGGTTGCAAACATAGCCCTTGCCGGCTATTGCTCAGTTTTTTCTCTCTCTCTATCTTCCCTTGTTGCCAAACGATGCACTCTGCGCCCGGTCTTTTTACGAGGTTTGGGTTCTAGCCTTGGTCCTGGCTGTTATTGATTCTCCATTCTTGGTGAGATTTGAATTGTCGTTTTCCTGTTTTGGAGACTGACTATGATGGGAAAGCAATACTATCTGGTTTTTATACGAATTGTTTTGGGGATTCCTTTTTATTGTTGAGCTTGTTGGATGCTGGGTTTTGATGAGTGTCCAGCGATGAACCACGACTGCAAATCCACCATCAGAACCAACAAGCATTTGTGATTCATTTACTAAAATTTGCTAAAAGCAAAACTTACCAGAAGCAGGTAAACCTGTCACAATCATTTACATTAGCCACTATCCTTTAATATACGATGGTAGCCGGCTTTTGCTTAGCATGATTCCGATGTACTTGGCAAGCTTGTATTCTTCTTATAATTTGAGAGAAGATTGGAACGACTTCATTCCCTTCCAATCCAAACTTAATCAGAAATCGAGACTTCCAGTTGTTTTAACACAGTGTGATGCCTCCTCACTTCATTTCACTTCATTGAGTGAAAATGAGTCATAAGTGATTTTCAGACGGCATCGAGCAGATTGATACAAAAGGCGAGCTGTGCTCAGCTTGGTAATTGTATCTGAAAAATATAACCTCTCCGGCTTATTTGGATATAAGATAAAAAATCTCGTTTCAATCTTTCCTGTGAATTAATTCAAGCTTGGATGTGTTTACCTCTTGCTCTATTGTGCGACATAATGTATAACATCTTCACATCCTTTCGAGGTCAGGTTGAGTCGTTATTCTTATAGATATCGCAGATTTTGGAAAGTATGTTTCCAAGGTTGTGTGGAGATAAATAATTACTTAGTGTTTTGACGCTTTGTATCATGGCGAAAACAGCCTGAAGAGGTTTGAGTCGCATTCTGAAGGTGTTTTTTTTAACAGCGCTTCCGTAAAACTCTTCCCCTTTCACTGTAAATCAATGTGATATCGATACGTCCCGTTCTTATTTTTTCTTTTTGGGTTGACGTAAAAAAGGGTCGTCGAGCAAACGCCAGTCCCGCGAGACTATACATTTGCCAATAGCGCACAGGCAGGAGCCAACACAATAAGAGAATACTTATATGATTCTTTGCATTGTGCATTTCAATTATTTGTAAGCCAGGCGGATTAAGATTGCGACAATATTTTACTTTCCTCCTGATCGCTTTGACGCTTCGGAATTAGGAAATAACACATACGCGTCCTGGAAAGTGTGAACTCAGGATTACTATGCTCCTAGACTGAAATTGAAGGTGGTTTGTTTTTCATTTTGGTGTCCTCGTATTTCCAATTAGACCCAGGATGGGATTCCGCCTCTATCGAGGTGGGGATAGTTTTGGACTATCCGATGAGAACTCAGAGTTGTATTTACTAACCAAGCACCCCTTTATTTGTGATGGGGGTATTTGTGTATTTATATTTTTATCCGAGAGAGCGGGCAGAGGAAGATATGGGGGGGGGGGGTTCTTGCCATAACTAGCGCCCGTGGGTATGTGAGATTGATCGGGTATAATACGCTGCTGGATTAACAAGGATGCGGCCATTATAAATATTTACCTTAATTGTTTTTCTCGGATAAGTAAACAACGATTTGCTCAGAGGCGATGAACTACCGTACCTGTTATTTGTTTTGAGGGGCCATCGTTTTCATATCTTCTACGCATGTTTGGGTTATCAGAATCATGTTGATATCATCTGCAATCGTTTTAAATATTTTTTTATTTCAATAATTTGTTATTAGTTCAATAATTGTGTTTATGAAATAGTGAAATTAGCTAAAGGGATTGATCTAAATCTTAGGTGATTATTGTAAAGTTAACTGACGTAATTCTGGAAAGAAAATCACCCTGTGAAGTTTGGTACCGACACTTGTTTAACTTTCATCATTTGGAAACAAACTGTGTACAATCATGTCTTGTATATAGGAATTTAAAAACAAGGCAAACACATAAGCACAATCATGTCTTGTATAGGGGTTACTCGTTGACTTCAAAGACTAGGTGAGCATGTGGCCATTGAGTTATAATTTAATACATTACTGGGTTTTTATCCTTCTTATTTTCTTCAAAGAATGCATGTATGTTTATATCCATTAGCTTGAGATAACTTCATCAATATTATTATTAACCTACCTGTCAAACTAAAGGTCGTAGTTTTTTCGAGAGAATACTGAATTATTTGTTTGTGGTACCTTGTGCAAGTTCATTGTTACATGCTTGGCATTCTAGATTTGGCAGATCTTCTGTTTTCATATCAAGCAGTTTCGCTTTTTGGGTAACTGCATTATTCATTTAAATTATCTAGTTATCAATCCATTGGGACAAAAAAAAGGGACCGGGCGGTGAAAAAACCAAACATATTCCTCTTTTACATTTCCCCCAAATTACTCTGGATAAGTGTTAAACGGGCGCCTTGTTGTCACACGAGTATTAGTCTGTCGCCATCTCCGCAAATCGATATACTCCGCTTGAGAGTTCAGACAATACAAAAAAAAGAATTACTGATTGGTAAAGTCTAGATATGTATGATAGATTTGATATAAAGCACGCAATGAAGGACACAGGCGACATCAGCACTGGTTTGACGTTTGTATTTGGTTCAGAAAACCCTTGCCAGTATTGGAAAATTGACAAAACTGCTGGACCAGGGTGATTTAAATGAAGAAAAGGTACATTTGTAACGATGAGTGCCTGACTGTCGTTAGAGTGAAACGACCAGAGCATAATGAGCAATTTGGGCCATGGGTCTAGCTGTTCTTTATGTTTACTCTCTATGAATCAGAATAAGGTATACAACATTAACATCGCAATGACTATCTGTGTCAATATCGCCTTATTTGAAATGTTATATAAAAATCCATCTTTTTAATGCCTCATTATAGTGTTTTAATGGGATTGTTCTTTTGTGTATTTTGTTTGTCTTTCTTCTATGGTTGCCTTGCCAGTTAGTTTAGATTTTTTACATAGGTAGGGTTAAAGGGGTCTGTCTCCTGAAAAAGATCAAAACATTATCGATGCCAGCAGGGATAGGCCTTTGTAATAAGTAACTTTTAGTTCTCTGTTGGTGGGTCAGTCGTATCCCCATATTGTGGTTTTTGGGCACTGGCCTGGTGACCAGGCTTGTTTCTTTATCTTTTTCTTCCATTGAATGCATTTTATAATGTGGTATGCGCTTCTGATAATTTTGTATGTAAGGGGCGCAACATACATTTTAATTATTATTATTTAATTATTATTCATGTGTACTATTGGTGGTGTTAGAAATACTATACTAAAACAATCCATTGTTACAGTTTTATCTTACCTGCCAGGATATTATATGTAATTAAATACGAAGAAGAACAAATATATATAGATATAAATCAATACTACATCCAGCAAGAACAATGTACGCGTCAACACGTGCATCTAACAGAATTACGCCTGTATACAATAACCATATTTTTCAATATCAAACTTGTTATGAAGTCGTATGCTGTTATGTTTACCTTTGTTCCGCTGACATAAACGTCAATAATTTCGAGCACCGTGACCTAATTACGTGGCATTGTTTTTCTGCAACGGATAGCTTACCAAAGGCAGCGGTCAATAATGGCAACGTACGCTTTAATACGTATACTTAAAGGTTTTCATGTATTCATATACTTTGACTACGTCACGATCGCTCTTATTTAACGCGCCCTCTAGCGACGTCAGGGGAAGACAATGTTCGCTAATTACTCACTATCTTTGCACATTGACATCTTTGTGAACATCAAGCAGCGTAAAGTCCTAAAGACAAAGTGATATACATGAACTTCTCGCAGGCTCCTAATTAGTGTATTCGTTGTTATATTTAAGAACTCATAAACTCGTCCATTTGTTGAAGATGGCAGTGTAAGATTTCAAGCAGATTACTAAAGTTATGGTATCTCGTGCTATTTTTGTATCTGCCTGTTGTTTCATTTTCATATTTGGTGTGTTTTTTTAAAAACTTGTGTAAGCAATGCAATTTCTTCTTTTGGAGATCAATAAGTTTTCTTATGTCTTATGTCTTATGTCTTAACCTCAAAGCGCATGAAGCCTTCATGGTACATTATTCATACTTGATTTTCGAGGAAGTTACGGTACAAAATGTCGAACTTCTCATAAACAACATAATCTCCCCTGTTTGGAAAGTCCCTGGACTTCTCGATGTACTTTGTAAACAAGGTGACATGGTCTTTGCTTGTGTTAAATTAGCCTTGGTGTAGGCCTGGGCACTTTACTCTGTTGACACCACTGCAGGTGACCTCGATCCCTAACTATCCTTTAACAGCCAGTCCCTTCCCGCTAAGACACACGGCCCAGCTCAGATAAGCTCAAAGCCGGATCTCCGGAATAACCTTATCTATATACAGGGGAAGGAAGGTCCCTCTCCCATGAGTGTTTCATTACAATACATATCCCAGTGCACTTTAAACTCTGTTCACATATTTAAACACAGCATTAAGTGTAGCTACAAATTTGAAGAAGTTCAGTGAAGACTGACGTGGTCGACTTGACATCCAAGATTGCTCATTGACCCAGAAGAGGGCCATGATAATCTCTCTCGACTGCCATCATGCACGGTTGACTGCCACGAATTTTGAGACTGTCAATCCTTATCCTACAACCACTCTTCTGTCCGTCCATGGGGTCGATAGAATACGCATCTTTTTCTCCTTGTCTCAACTCTACCCTCAACCCCGCCCACTTTCTCCCAATTTCTTCCTCGTCTCCAAAGAATCTCATCTTTTCAACAGACAAGCTCCTCCTCCACATCTTTTCTGCGTTGGTTTTTGTTGAGGATCCATTAACGTTTGCCATTTTCTGCCCACGAAACTCTCAACAACCTTCAATAGTACCACATTTCAAACGCTTCAAATCCAGTTTCATCCTCTTTATACTCAGTGCCCAAGACTCAAAGCAGCTCATGCAGGAGCTGGGTTTACAAGATGGTGTCTGTCCTCTCCCCTGCTCCTCCAGTTAGTTGTCATCTTTTCAGAAGTCTTACAATTGTGAGTCACCTTCGAATTTCTGATGTACCACTGAACGGTGATAGTTGACCTCCAAATACATAAACTCATGTCACTTCCTAGTTCTTTCAACAAGGGGTGAAATCACCGATGTCATTCACCTTCACCCTTAGTCAATCTGACCCGTCCAGTATCAGTTGGTATCTACTACAAATCCATTTTCATTTTGAGGTTTGCAAGTTAATTTCTATACCCTGCTGACCTTTCCATCCCCTATCCCCGGCCGACCTTTCCCACCCACTATCCCCGGCTTACTCTCCTTGTCAGAGCCGATGAAGGCAACATTTATTGAAAAAGTAATTAATTGTAAAAAGAAACAACAGTCCATTCCTGGACACATCCCTTGCCGTTTTATTAGCCTTCATTTTTTTTCTGGCATTGCATTTATACGATCTCAGTTTTTACACTTAAAGGCCCTGTACACTATTGGTAAGATAGAAAAACACAAATGTTCACAGATTCACACACAACTTACATGATTTAAAGTAAGTAATGATAGAAAAGGGTTCCTTAAAACATTTCTGCCTAAAATGCTATCGTTTCTGAGAAATGAGTAAAACAATAGTTTTTATCACGCGTGATAAAAACTCGATGTTTGAAAAAACAGAAAACACATAAGGTCTCTTTTCATTATTTTCTCGTGACCTCGATGACCAATTGAGCTCAAACTTTCACAGGTTTATTTGTTTATGCATATGTTGAATCACACAAAATGTGGACACTGATTTTGAGCTGTTACCAAAAGTGTACAATACCTTTAAGCACACCGTCCAATCCTGCCCAACCATCATCTCGAAATACGGCTCTATAAAATAGAGCCACCCTATAAATCCTGAACTCCGGATATTAATTTTGTCTCTCGTCCGATTTGGGCTCAAGTCTTCCGTAGAGTAAACAGTTTATTTGCGATTGATTATGGCCACACGCCAGCTAGGAGTGTGCTCGACCTATATTTTGCAGAAAAATGCACTCCTCCGTGAACTTATTCCGAGGTCCCCTCTCCCAGACACAACATGATAGGTATGTGGTAATCCACTGCAGTCTTCTTGTGAGTTGATAAGGAGCGTTAATTTCAAGAAACTACAATGTATCTCGATATTACAAAGTACAGAAAAAGGGAATAAAAAAAAATTAAAAAAAATTAAATCTTACTTATCATAAAGTAAAATATCATGTACCGGTATCATGTAAGTCATTAGAGCTAAGATGTATGTTTTTATAATAACATGTGAACGTTTGGGGTTGGAGCGTTTGCCGTTTCCGCAAAAACATTTCAATTGACACTCGTGTGGTTGGTTTCCACTTGCCAAATTAATCATGGATTTTTCAAATAGGCATTAATTTGAATCGGGTAGATTTTTTTTATTGATTTTTGTTAATTTTGTTTTATTTATTTATTTATTTATTTATTATTATTATTATTATTATTATTATTATTATTATTATTATTATTTTTTTTTTTTTTTTGTGGGGGGGTCAAATTTGACAGTTTCAACCAATTTGTAGCTCAGATGAAAAACAACCTTTAGTTCCTCTTTTAGAGACTGCATACATCATGATATCACATCTTTACAGAAATGCCATAGATACTGGACTTCATGTTGGAACAATTACTTGTGAACAGCCTAATGGGAAAAAAAACCCTTAAAATTGACAATAAATTTTACGAAGACTGCAGTGTCGAGTTTCAAATAGGTTGTTGACTTGAAGAAAGTGCCACATTTCAGGAACCTGTTCAGCTGTTTATTTTGTTCAGTTATTTACTCGTTCATGTCTCGCCTTAAGACTCATCTTTTCAAACAGTCTTTTTCGTAACATTGCAACTTATTGAAAGGTTTGTATCTATTATTCATTTTTCTACAACTATTTTTTTTACTAGTTCATCTTTTTAGCTTACTGTGTATTTGGCTGGTCAAGACGTAATTTTTTGTAAAATTGTTTAATTATCGTTGTTTTTAATTAAATTTATGTTGTTTAGTCCATTTTTGCTTGTATTCAGCGGCTTGAGGCGGAACCGATCTGCAACTGTTTGCGCTTTATAAATCTCTCTTTACCATTATTATTATATTCTGTTTAGTATGCTTGAATTTGTTTTAAACTTTCAATTTCAACTGTGTTGAGTGTCTTGCCTAGAAAAGAAATACCACGGACTGCCCACTGGGTCGCTCTTTCAGTATGTCATGGTCTACATGCCTCCATTTTTGTTGTCATTCCTGGCTCGTAACACATGTTTCGTTTTGGTTGGTTTCATTGATTTGAACGAGAAGAAAAAAACGAGATCGGTAAATATGTTTACCACGATAAAAATGTCCTGCATGTGTTCAACTATATAGTCTGCTTATGTGTGTTGTGTTGTCATAAATTTAGCCTTCGAGAAAGACACAGGTAGTAGGGTCAAAACGGCAGGCCATTAACTTTTTTGTTGTTGAATTTATACCATAGGTCCTTTTGGTTGGTAAGCAGTTTGCAACAGCTCATTCTATCTTCTCACAATAAATTTCTATATTGCACCACATGTGTTCACATTGTATTTCTTTCTTGACGTTATGACTGTTTTACCTGGAGATTCCATGAAGAAACAGATGGTCACTCCAAGTTTGAAATTTGTTTTGTTAAAGGGACACGTTGCCTTCGGGTTGGGCGCTGTTGGGCGCTTTTGGGCTATAACAAGCGTTTGATGTATAATGAGCACGGTCGGAAAGATGTTTAAAAAGTAGAATATAATTATCCACACAAACGTGCCTTAGAAATGCTTCGCTTTTGCTCACTTTCGCGAAACAAAACGCTCCGCCATTTATGGGAGTCAAGATTTTGACTCCCATAAATGGCGGACAAATTCTATTAGTCTTATTTCCAGTCGCAGCTGTTGAACTACGACTGAGCAATTATTTTATTAAAAATGTTACGATTACCATCTGTTTATTGTATTCCAATAAATATCAACACCGAGCTGAATCTAGCACAGTATTGGGCCCGATATAGCCAGCCGGCGATTAGAACACATGCAGTACAGGAGGTGAACCAAATGTGATAGTTTGTCTCCTCCCTGTACTGCATGTGTTCTAATATTCTGAATATGCGGCTGGCCGTTCCGCAAATACCTGGCTGGATATTTTGGACCCAATACTGAGCTAGCTTTAGCTCGGTTTACAAGTTGCGAGCGAGTTAGAAAATGAGATTATTACCCGGTTTTCATCTGACCATAGAGCAAGGAGATCTGACTGGTTTACCAGGCCATGACTACGGCACTAGCGTAACGACTGTTCGTCGCGCATTTTGCCCATTACATGGACGGTGGTATTTACGGCTGGAAATACGTATACGTTTCGCGGGGCAGATCTCGGGGTCAGATGGCAATGTTTGGGGTTTTTTAATCACCATTCACTAATTATAACACATTAAAGGCATGTTATTGCACGAACAACTCTTAATAAGGATATGGAACACTTCCAAACAGCAAAATTTCTTGAGATTTTAAGGCAACGTGTTCCTTTAAAAACGAACTACTCTTGAAAACTGGGGGAATCATTATTAGATACTTTGTGCAATAATATCTAAGCAGTGCAGATCTCCCTGCTCGTCGGAAGTGTACACTTTGGTAATTGTTCATAATATGTACATGTGGCAACTTTCAAGGATATAAGTTTATACATATTTTGTCAAGTACCCGGTTCTTATAAAATACACTAACGACAAACCTGTGGAAATGTCACCATATTATTCGGTGGTCCAATTTGAGAGAAAATAACAAAAAGCGGTTTACATATTATTTGCTCGTGTTTTCCCCTCTCGACTTTGACAGAACTTGTAGTTCAGACGGAACTCTGTATGATTTATATGTCTTGGGCCCATTTTCATAAAGATGTTTACCGGTATAAGTAAACTTATGTGCTTACAATAGCAGAACAACATGTGTAAGCAAAACTGTATTTAAACAAACCCACGATCTTGAATAATTTTTTGACAGCGCGTTACGTGCGCGTTCACAATGGCTTTGTAGTGTTGCGTCACTTACCTGCCTACAGAGAAACCAATGGCAAGCTATCGTGGTTATTGCGGTGTTTGGTTTAATAGCAGTGTTTATGAAAAAGCAAGTGTGGTATAAGGATTGCTTCGTAAGCATAAAATTGAAACCACCCAGTCTTTTGCTCCAACATTTACCTTTGTCTTCAATCCGTTGTGAATTTACCACTGATTTTTGTTTTGTAAACTTGTATAAATATTTTCACATTCGCATTGAATATAACCATACTGAGCTATATTGAACACGAGCTATTTTTGTTGTGTGTTGACGACAGCTGTTTTGATAACTCTCGGCTACTGACGGCATTTGATATTGTTGTACAACAATAGAAAGTACCATATGTTATTTTGTCGTGTCCGCTATACGTGTCATGGATAACACAATATAACTGATAATTCTTCGGTTTAAGAATCGAGGTTACCCTTACAGTAATGTGTTTCTGGATGTGTAAAAACCTCCATTTGGCTTTCAGCGAACAACCGTGGTTTATACCATTGTGCCAACATCACTTTGGCTAGGTCATTCGCATTACGTACACACCACCATCTTTGTCAAGTACCAGCTACCTTTGCTCATTATAGTCTCTTAATATCAAAATATTTGGGGGGGGGGAGTGTCAGACCATCACTATCAATTATTGGTCAAAAAGCACGATAGACGCACCATTTTGGGGTATATAAGATACATACGTTAATGGCCCCTAATTATTTACAGTGCATGCTTACCAGTTACGCACTAAAAGGTTAGCATCGCAGACGGTAGCTCCAATGCTATGCTGCAATAATAGATAGTTTTTGCAGCCGCACTCAATAAGCTCTGTGAATTTCGGATTCAAAATGTGTTGACGGAATAGTCATTGTACAATAAAAATGAACCCACCAGAGTACACTTAACCTTTGCAAGACTATAACGATGGAGAGGTTAACATAAATTGTTAGCTCTCGCCCATTTTTCAATACAAATTCCAGCCTAGGATGAGTTTGCGGGTTGTTGCTTTCGAGAAACCTCTTTTATCAGGTAGGCCTTTGTCCTGGCCATGTATTAAAACAAAAACAAAATCCATGGAAGACCCCTAAGGTGATGAGTGACTGCCCAACATAGTTCCCCATTACATCATCGTATATTGCTATTAAAAGGTAAAACCAGTATCACAAATACATAAAACATGCTCCCATTTAGTAAGTGATGTTCTGTTTACATAAAAACACTCATTCATATTTGTATAAAAGTACAAGAGAAAACCCCCCAATTATACACACAAGAAACAACTGTATGCTGGGGGGGGGGGTTAGAGTGGAAGGAAGAGGAAGAAAAAGGGGTTAAAAAATAAACAATAACAGAGGAAGAAGAAGAGAACTCTTCTCATGTTATGAGACACTTTTATGGAGAAAACATCCTCAAAGTCTTTTACAATGTCGCGGTCTCCAATGGTATAAATTGATTACCGGCTGTTGACCCAGTTTAGATATTACATTCAAGTCACGTCTCCAGTAAATTACATCATGAATAAGCGGTCGGAAATAACTGAAACGAATGCTCGGTGCCGTTATAGAATATTACCCAGGAGACTAAAAACCAAATTGTAGATCCAAATCCAACTTGCCTATATCCTACAGGTCGGCGGTTTTTTTTCACGAGGGAGCACACTCCCGAAGACAGGTTAAAAGGCGAGCCGATTAATAACAGTTATGAAATTGAGAGAAAAGAGGAAGAAAACAGTAAGAAAGAGAAATAATATCCGATGAAGGCTGTACTAGCCAACTCAACTGGGCCCAATTCCATGGCTCTGCTTACCGTTAGCAAAGAATCTGCGCTTACGGAAGCAGGAAATTCCGCGCTTACGTCAGGCGTATTTCACGGGTTAGCAGGGAATTGCTTGCGCGCGTGCGTATACTCAACGTTACTATGCATTATTCGCTTTACACAGCTAGCGCAGACATTCGGCGCTTGCACAGTAAGCGGAGACTGGAGATCGTAAGCATAGAATTCTGCGGTAAGCAGAGCCATGAAATTTGGCCCAGATGACACGGAAATACACTCGAACCCCTCCCCCATACATTCTCAAAAAATGCATCCCATGGAGACATCTTTTGTTCTTTCCCTTTGTCTCTGTACTTAACATTTCCCCATAACCTTTGTACACACAGTTCCTTGTGGAGCACCCCTATGGAGACCTTTCATTCTCATTGTTTTGTCCTTGGTCTCCATAAGGTACCGAATATAAGCGAACGCTCAACCTCTCCCCTCCAAACATACACACTCAAAAAGCTCCGCGTTGCATACACTCTGTGGATATTCCTTCGTTCTGTGCACTTAAAGGGACACATCGCCTTCGGATCCGCCCTTTTGTAGAAACAATTTGTGGATATATTAGTTCACGAAGTAAACGGAAAACCACAAAATTTCGAGGGGCATTTGTGTGATAAGGTATTTAAGTCTGTTTGGATGATGGGGTTGGGGGAATTGTTGTTGGAGTGGGCGGGGAGTGGGGGCGGGGGAGTGGGTGGGGGCGTACATTGTATTAGCCTGATGATAGATACATTACAATGTGTTGGCTGCAGATCTTATCTCATGTACGCATGTCAATGGGAGGCTGACACCAACCAAGTTCAAAGGGTCATGGTGACCTATTAGTGAAATTCAACCCATGGAAAATTTACTATCTCAAAGGGGTGGTTCTAATACAGGATTACAAAAAGCTTGACCGGATTTGACCGAACGGTTCTTATGTTATTGAAAAAAAAATGTGCCTTCCGCTACAGCCACTTGGCTATGCGCAGGGTTCCCATCTCAACCATATATTCATTTCATAACAAACGATAGTATTGCCCAAAACACCTAATCCCAAAGGCAACGTGTGTCCCTTTAAGGAAAACACATTATTCAACACAGTACAAAAAAACAGAAAAATGTGTGGACTTGTGTAAGTCTACATTGTGTTTCAAGTCCCTACATTATGTGGATTGTTTTTGTTCTTAGGTCCACACTTCATAAGAATGCTTAAAGGCATCGTACAAGTTTGGAAATGGTCAAAGACCAGTGTTCTCACTTGGTGTATCCCAACATATGCATAAAATAACAAGCCTGTGAAAATTTGGGCTCAATTGGTCATTGAAGTTGCAAGAAAATTATGAAAGAAAAAACACCCTTGTTGTACAATTGTGTGCTTCCAGATAGGAAAAAAAAGATATACAAACTTCATGCAAGAAGTGTTTATTATTTTAGTGAGAAATTACCTCTTTCTCAAAAACTACGTTACTTCGGAGGGAGTCGTTTCCTACAATGTTTTATACTATCAACAGCTCTCCGTTGCTTGTTATCAAGTAAGTTTTTATGCTAATATTTGTTTTGAGTCATTACCAAACGTGTACGATACCTTTAAATACAACTACGTACTACCTCCCACTGTGTCCAATTCAATGCTGGATTAAACACTTTGGAGCCTCATAGGAATTGTTCACGCGGGCAGTCGAGATCTACCTGGAGAATTGAAGACCTTTATGATTCTTACAAAATAATATTCTTATGAAATATTCCCTTGTGGTTGTTTACTTGATAAAATAAGATTTGTATTTGAGGTTAGAGCAGCTGTCAAAGGAAAAAAAAAATGTTTTAAGGAAAAATATGTTTCAAACCTTGCCGCGTACTGTTTTTGTGTAGTTCAAATGATCGAGGCCAAAGCTTGGCTTGCAGGCGCGGATCCAGGGGGGGGGGCGTGGGGGGGGCGCACGCCCCTTTTAATAAAAAAAAAAAAAGAGAAGAAAAGAAAAAAAAAAAGAGAGAGAGAGAGAGAGAGAAGGAGGGGGGAAGGGAAGATTTTGCTTTTTGGTATATTTCACGCCCCCCACGTTGGAAAATCCCTCCGCCCCTGGCTTGCGCGTGCATTGTGTATATGTATATAATATATTTTTATTGTGGTTTGAGAAACTCGTAGTTGATGCAGCTATATCAGCTCTAGTATGGGTCAAAAGGTAGAATTCGAAGCATCGTGGAAGATGTGCAGTGACACACCTTCCGTTTTGTGTATCTTGAGCTTAGTATGAATTTCTGGGAGTACCGTCAGCTATAGTTTTCCGGAGTCAAATCTATTTCTTAAAAAATACTATTATGGCATACTGGCAAAGAATGATCGATCTCCTTAGCTAATTTCCAATGTAAAATGTACACTTTGCAAAACGATTAAACAAAATATAAACCATGTTACCCCCCCCCCCAAAAAAAAACCCCTCCCAAAAAACCCACCCCAAAACACAAACAAGCGGGGCAAGCGGGAGTAAAGACTAAGTAAAGAAACTGCTTGGTCGTTATGAAGTTATGAAGTGACTGTTTTGACATAAACTATAACCCCCCCAAAAAAATAAATAAATAAATAAATAAATAAATAAATAAATAAATGAATAAAAAAAATAAATAAATACAAATAAATAAATAAATAAAAACTAAAATTAAAGTGAACGTTTGGTTTTACTTTCCCCAAATGTATTTGTCCAATCGCGTGCATTGTTTGTGTATACGGCCTTGAGCATATGTCGTGTTTACAACATACTCAATTTCCTTGATTGATATAACCACTCAATCGATAAATTTAAGTGCTAAACCAGATAGGAAGTATTTCCAAGAATATGAACTTTATTCAATGTTGTTGATTAAATATCATTTGATTGCCAATTTCTTTTAGGGCAGCTCTATTTCTTTAAAATATTAAGTGTAACCAATGCTGATCCTCAATGCAGTTGTTCTTGTCAAAGATTATTTGTGGATAATAAATCAGCGCTTTAGGCTTATTGAACCAACATCAACCACATTAATGTAGAGTTTCAGCTATCGTTTGCCTGCCCTCCAAGTTTCCCCCACCGTTGAGTGTCTATAGGGTTGAAGAGTATATAGGAAGGAACATTTTTTAACGATGGGAAGTCTCCATTTAATGGTAAATAAACCAGCAATTCACGTCAATCTCTGTCCTTGGTTTTGTTATATATATATTAAAAGGCATCCACAGAAAGCATGCCCTTGTTATTATTATCATTCAGAAGCCACATTGTATGTTATACGACGTGTTTTCTTTATGCCCAACTGTTTTCATAGTGCGGGTCGTCGCGCCTCACCTTACAGGCTTTAGCCAATATTGTAAGTCAAAATCAATTGTGTGGCCAGCCCCCATTCAGTCGCTGGGAAATGGGGTAGTTTCGGCAAGTGTAATTGAAGTTTTAAACTTGCATGAGTAACAGCCGTGCCCTGGCAGAAACTCGACATGTATCGACTGGGATTGGAAATGTCAAAGGAATAGTGATGTACCTGCACTAATGCGATTTCATTTCACATTAATTTGCCGCACACTATGTGTACGTATACAACACATGAATGAACGCGAAACGAAAACAAACAAATTGGAACATGGGAATGAACTTATGGAAACAGCTCGTTCCTGGTAGGACCTAGGCCTACTTGCTGATTATGATTTCACAGAACGGCATCAATGGAATACAATACGCAGGCGCGTAGGAAGATGACTTTACCAGGGGGGCCAGGTTGTATCTGTGAAATTTGCCTGGTCACTCACCTTAATTATTTGTAAGGGACACACCGGCTTCGTTGGGCTATTTAGGCTACAAAATACACTAAAACATGACTTTAAAGGTCTTCCAGGAATGGAGAAGAACAGTTGAGAAAAGAAACCATCAAATTTGGCCGTTTTTACGCATTTTTCAAAAAAACGAAGGTCACGTGTGTTATCCGAACCACTTTTTTGGTTCGGATAACCCTCGTGATCTTCGGAGTTAGATTTATGTCAATACATAGGAATACCACTTTTATATTGACAGTGCAATTAGTTTAAACAATATTTGTGACAAACAATTCCCCAAAAACGAGCCCCGCCCCCAAAGAAAAAAAAAACCCAAACGGAGCCCCTGAAGGGACAAGTGAAAAAGAAATTAAAAATTAAAAGGTAGACAAAAATACCTCACTAGAAATTTCTATTGCATCCCTCGACACACAAAATTCCAACAAAATCATTTCGTTTCCTCAAAATATTATTTAATTCGATGAAAATATAATTTTGTCTCACAAAATATTTTTTTTAATTTTGTGAATGCAGTGTGTTTTTCTAGGTAACAAAATAGATTATTTCTAGAAAAATAGGTTCACGTTCCCTTTAACACGCTTTCTTTACCCCGTAATACGATTAAGAAAAACGCTTACGTTCCCTGAAGATACGCATTCATTTCCTCGAAATATGATTTTGTTCGCAAGAAATATACTTTTGTTAGCTCGAAAAGAGATTTCGTTCCCTAAAAAAAAGCTTTCGTTTCCTCGAAATACGACTTTGAATTTGTTTGTTCAAAATGTACTTTAATTCACCCGAAATATGCTTCCGGTTTCCATGTCCGTTGTTTATACACACTTTCAGATGGATAACGTGGACTGGATCCTCATGCCTTGTCGTAGTAAAACACTTACACAAAGAGAGCACCAGTCTACTTGCAACATTGCATATACATGTAGCATGTATCCCGTAAATTTGACACTTGCAACGGCTGGTAAAGCGTATACGATGAACTTTGACCGCTTTTGCTTTTGTCGGTCATTTCTCGTTAATAACGTGATATTTTTGTATTCAAAAAAATATAAAACCCATCTAGAAATAATTGTCTTTGATTCTACATGACTTAATTACGTAAACAGGTAACCGGTGTGTCCCTTTAACTATTAAACACTTCACCCACATCCCCAGATCACCCGAATTGCATAAAATCGTTTAATGTACTAAAATCCGCGATGTAAAACATGAAGTTAAAATATTTAAAAAAATAAAACTGACACGGTGTAAAGTTGATGATGGTAGAAACATCCCTCGAAATATTGATGCTAAAATACTGTTTGATGCTATCTTTTTTAAGAAATGAGCATGCGCGGACCCAGGATTTTTTTAACCAGGGGTCATAACAGCGCACACAGGCCTCACCATTTGTGGCTCAAATAAATTTCAGGGTTGGGGTCCAGGGGCCGGCCTCACCAGGGGCGAAGCCCCGGTGGGGATCCAGTGGGCGAAGCCCCCTGGAGCTCTGAGCTTTTGGCATTTTGGGGTCGAAAAATCAAGCTTCCGTGTGCCTAAATACAGAGGAAAAGAGCACTTCTGATCAACATAATCGTCTAATTTTACAGGAAAATTTCCTGTAACATCAACGAGGACTCCTAGAAAATGTTAATCCCACGCTGGCTTTTGTATACACGCATAAGGAATGGGCGCCTCCTAGGATCCCTTCACTGTTGACCCCATACACATACTGTGTGGTACAAATAAAAAAACATTGGGGCCGGGCGTTCCTGCGCACGTGTTCAATTTGCGTCTGTTGCATGGGCGGAAGCACCGACGAAGAAACTTCAAGATTCCGTAAGCAAATGTATTCAAATAGCCACTTTGTCAATGTGATCTGATTAAATGGCCTACAGACTGCAGTACTATTCCCTCGGAACATATGAACAAGCCAATTTATCATCCGGACAACATTTGTTTAGGGGGGCCCGGCCCCCCTCATGTTTTCAGCATGTTTTCAGCGGGGGCCAGTGCCCCCCGGCCCCCCGGTTCCTACGTGCCTGATACGACTCCCTTTTCAATAAAACACCACCCAACCAAACAATGAAGTTTACAGCAAATTTGAAAGATAACTATTTTAACAAACAAATAAACATATGAATAAATAAATAAATGAATACATAAATAAAACTGTAATAAAATAAAAGGAAAACCCCAAAACAATTGTTTTTAAATTTTGTCAGAGTTTTTGTTTACATTCATATCGCAGGAAGTCCAGGCTCTGTGGCTCTTTTTGTAAACATTGCGATGTCACGGGTTACATGCTGTATGCGGAAGGATGGTAATATTTGTGGTTTATGATAACCGCAAATCACGTGACACTCGCATCTTATCGCAGTACAACATTAAAGTTTTCCCAGATCCTTTGGCCGGAATACATCAAAAGATGTTGTCACATTTTGGATTGTTTCAATATAGCAGTTATGGTGACCACTCCGTGACCATTGTACTGACTGATCACCCATCGAAGTACGGTGAAGAAAAAAACCCAGTTATCTTTATCCTCGATACAAATGATTACATATATTAAGAGCGTACGTAATGTTAATTTACTGGCAAATTTATGCGCGTGTAATTCCCTTTTACAAGAAACTCCCTTTTACAAGTGCTAAAAGACTGTGTTAATTGCAAACTTTGAAAAAGCCCACCCTCTGAATTTAATCAGGCAACCGAGCGCTAGCTTAGATTTATTTGCATGCAAATTGATGTAAATTTCATTTCTTTATGAGATGATTATTTTGTAGTTTCACTTAAAATTGTGTTCTCCACTCACCTTGAACAAGCGAAGGATGTTGGCCACCATGGTGGACACCGGGCTCCCTGCTGCACCCACTACCCCGATGGTCGGCTGTGGGGGTCGGTAGTCGGGTCTGCTCCCATTCGGACAGGTGAAAGCATTTAAGTCAATCCGCGTCATGGTGGACGTTACAAACTCCATGGTTTGCTCCAGTGCATAGGTGTCTCGACTACACGTATCGAGAATCAACGCTCCAACAATTATACCGGGCAGTAAATCCTGATCGTTGTTGATCTTCTCCAAGGCGTAAACCATCGCTTCCAATCGTTGATATCCACCAAGATCGAAGGTCCCGCATCCGTTGATCCCGTTCTCATGGACGGGGAAGAGTCCACCGAGGATTACGTTCCCTTCAATGCGGACGCTCTCCACGGGCATCGACACCACTGTTTGCTTACCAACCCCACAGCTATAGATGGCGAATATGACCACCAGAATCTCCCCAAACTCCTGGTAAACCCCCATGACTGACGCGCCACTGACGGCCCGCAGTCTGTATAAAACCCAGGATTGCAGGAGAGTTTACCGGCGGTACCACACTCCCCACGGCATGTTACGATGTGAGCTCCGATCCCTCTCGTCGTACGCCGCGGCAGTGGTGTGTGTTGTCAGTTTCTAGTGTAGTAGTAGGATCCGCACTCGCATCTGTCCCTTTCACGGTGTTGTGAACTCATCAGATATGTACAGCGAGCTCGTTGGGGTTTGTCGTCGTCATCGGAAGTTGCAGTGGATCTATATGCGTGTTCACTCAGCCAGGCCAGTCGGATTGCTACAACTGACGCAAACTAGCTTCACCTGATTCCTGTGAATGACAAGGCATGGGTAGTTTGCCGAAATGTTATTTTATTGAAATAAAACAAGTATACCTCGTTCCAGAATATTCGAGGATACATTCATGCGATTGCTAATTTGAGTACGAACCACTACACATCAACACTTTAACATGTAATATATACCACATGCATTGATAATGTTCCAAGCCATGGAGCGCTTATATAGGCGTACATTTAAATTCACCAAAATTGATTTGTCATAGTAGTCATTGTGGGACAAATAATAAATAAAACAAAACTTGCGGTTTTTCATATTTAAGCCTGCCTATGCGGTTTCTTGATCTTCCCCAAGTAGGGAAAAATACTCAACATCATAGTTCAAAGTTCACAGCTATGGTTCATTGTTGGTTTTCAGGAGAGTTCATTTAGTTTTCTCATGGGAATTTAAGTGATCATCGAAAAGGAAAGGAAGGTTATGTTTTTCACCGAAACACCTGTTTCGCGTTCGTAATTTGGTATCATATTCCTTGATACTGCTTCAATTCCTTGGAAAGTCAAGTAAAAACAGTTAATATGAACAACTTCTTCTGATAGTTTTCTGCAAAATTAAACACGGAAAGCTAACAGGCACCAGTGATGCAGTTCCAAATGTATATATTTAAGATGATTACCAGTTTTGTAATAATAGCCTTTCGTAGAATTGTAATGTGAAGGAATTTTTGGTGTGCGTGACAGCAAACACATAAAACAGCAGAGGGCAAAATTAATTATAACAGTAACATTCGACTTTTATCTTAAATCTTTTATATAGATATTTTTTAAAATTAAATATAAACTTGATATCCTTGCCTATCATCTGGATAAATATATCAGTCTAAACTACGATTATGTGCTGTATCATTTTCCAGTAAAAATAAAAGTAAATAAATATAATAATTTAACGGCCACAAAACAGTAATTTTGAAAAACAGTTTCACAGGTCGTTGTATGGTTTATTTATCGAAAACTAGAAGATTTTAATGAGTTTGCTGCGCCGTAAAAAAATATATATATATATATATATATTGATGATTTTGGGTTGAACAAAGAAAAATTGACTAGAGTGGGATTTGAACCAACGACCTCCGGTTTAACGTGCCGGCGCTCTACCAACTGAGCTATCTAGCCCTATGTTGGCGGTCTCCCTATTTTGTCAATATCTTTGTTCGGGGGGTGCCAGTCAGAAAGCCATTCAACCGCAAACTGCCGTGTAGCCAGGGATCACACCCATACGATACAACCTGGGAAGCGGCAGCCGGGGATCACCTTAAGGGGATGCGACTTTTTTTTATATATATATATATATTGATATTAATGTCAAAGCACCTTCAAGGCCGTATTTATAGATGCATAACGATTAGTAAAAAGACAACAAAATTGTTTTCAATTAGATGATATTTCCCTGTGGTACTAATATAGGATGAGATTATGTGGAAATATACATGAGTCTGTTTGTTGGTAATTTGTTTCGACATTTTACGTCTAAGGTTTGATGACTAAATATTTGATGGTGACGTTGAATGTACAACAGGGCAAATGAGAGGAAAAAATCAGCCTTGTTTTTTTTCTTTTTCTTGCTTAGAGACGCTGTTAAGCCTCAACGGAAGACAGCAAGATTTTACGAGTGAGCGAGTCCTAAAATAGTTGTGGCAGTTGTACAAAAAAGAACTAAAATTTCAATCGCCAAGGCCGGAAACAATGAAATGAATATGTATTTTTTGAACATGCTAATTTGGCATAATTATTCCAATCGACCGCGCACTCGAAATGATGTTTTCGTGTTTCTGTGCACGTGGCCCCTGGCAAGCGCATGATTTCCACACTACGGTGATCACATAATGTTATTGAGCGTTCAGTTGTAATAATGACGATTACCAACATGGCGGAAGGTCTGGTAATAAAAAAAGACCTCTTTGAATTATTTCGTTCGAAATAAATGCTTATAATCTGACCACCTCAACCCGAGAATGAGTTAGGTTTTGATGATTGGTTTTGATGTATGTTCAAATCTCTTATCTGCTTGTCAGTGCCTGACACTTCTTTGTTTGATATTTTAGATGTTTCCATTAACTTGTCAAAATTGTGAATTTGTGTTTGCGGAATAGTTAAAGTGTCTTATTCAATTCAATTCAATTTTGGTTTATTTTAAGAAATACATCACCAAATAAAAGTCAAAGACTAAAGGAATTTGGTTTACAATAAAATCTTATGATGACATTTCCACGTTAAAACTTGATCTTTTACGTTTTATGGCAATATAAATACACATAAACATATTGAAATATAAAACCATAACTAAAATGTATCCATTACACTTGTTTTTTAAAAACTTATAAGTAAGTCGATGAAACGTGCACATGCACAATTGAATGACGTGTTGCCCAACGGTTTGAATAAGTGTACACTTGTAGAGAAAGAGAAAAAAAGAAGAAGAGTAAAACCCCTTTAAGCAATATTTTCTTCCAGCAGCACTTTGAAATCGTGCCCAGCAGATCGACTGCACCATTTAATGTAGCCCACAGCCAGAACACACTATATGAAGTTGTGTTATGATTACATCGATCAGGGCGCTATGATACACTCGACCAGGGCGAGCGGATGGCAACCCTACCCTGCAATGCTACTCCGCAAGCTATTTCGGTTCACTTTAACGGAAATAACTTAAGTGACACTATTGGGTGACTATTATAGAAGCCCATGAATCATCCTACCAAGCCATTTATGGAGCGGCAGGTAAAATACATCAATCTCGACACAGGTTTTGCGAAACATCTTTTTTTTCTTCTCTCTCTCTCTCTACTCTCCACTTTCTCTCCCAAAGCTTTATGATCGATCAGTCTCATCATATACGAGGTGCCAAGAAGATTGCCTTCAGGTTTCAAACAGAAGCTCTCTCTCTCGCTCAAGTCGAGTCCAAAAGGCTCCGGGGGATATTAACGCAGGCATTTCGGACGGGAACACACGGAGGACGCCGGTTGTACAGCTGAAATTATTAGTATTTTATTATTAATGTTGATTTCTTGTGCGCTACACAAATGTAGAAACGGAAATGCCGAATGAGGTATACTTCAGATGTGGAGTGCGTTTGCTTATTACCATTGATATAAAACTGTACACAGAAATGCAAATTGCAATTTTGAAGTTCAGTTTGACGAACTGTCTTTTTTTGACTGAGTTATAATGCTGACATTTCTTTTTGTTTTGAATTAACCACAGCATATAAAGGAATATGATGAGCAATTGAGCAACTGAATTGTCCTACTGAAGTTCTTATTTTCAATAATGAGTAAACATTGGTAATAAGTTATTGCATTTCTAGTACGCCCTTTTCATCCGAGGATGTTCAAAGGCGCGCAGTCGCCATCTTTATGAAACCATTTCTCCAAATACACATGTGCGATTTGAACATGACATCATCTGTTTGCAAAATGTGGCGCTTCGGGTTTTTTCGTCCGTAAATAATGTTCAAGTTAGTGTTCTAAACTTTAATTTAGCCCGATATATAAATGTGAAGCCCAATCCTGTATACCTATACATGTAGCCCAAGATCTAAATTTGTAGCCCGACCCTGTATTCCTACATGTAGCCCATAATCTAAGTTTGTAGCCCAACCCTGTATTCCTACATGTAGCCCATAATCTAAGTTTGTAGCCCAACCCTGTATACCTACATGTAGCCCAAGATCTAAGTTTGTAGCCTAACCCTGTATACCTACATGTAGCCCAAAACCTAAAAGTGAAGCCCAACCCTGTATACCTACATGTAGCCCAAAACCTAAAAGTGAAGCCCAACCCTGTATACCTACATGTAGCCCAAAACCTAAAAGTGAAGCCCAACCCTGTATACCTACATGTAGCTCAAGATCTAAGTTTGTAGGCCAACCCTGGGGCCAAGTTCGCGCAAGGAATAATGGTTAACTAGTTCAGTGACGTACGTAGGGCATGCGCACAGAAATTGAAGTGCGAACGACTCTAGTCATATCATGGCAACACGACCGGCGACTCAACATACGTTATCAGTTTCTTATAACTGGTCCACTCTGCACTATGAAAACGGCTATTGATAACCAGCGATGCGACCATGCCCAGTAGGCTGGTTCCAAACTAGTCGACTAGAGTGAGTGGTCCAACTATCGTCGACTAGACAGAGTTCGGGCTAAGTTAGTCGAACTATGGTCAACAATAGTCCTTGCGCGAACTCGGCCCTAAACGTAGACCGCGATCTAAATGTGTAGCCCGACCCAGTACCTAGATGTAGCCCGCTTTAGGTCAGGGCTATATTTGGTGCAAGATTGGAGATAACTGTTATGTCCGGACTACAATTAGATCTCGGGCTACATTTAGCGGCCACGCATACGCCATTTTTTTCGAAGAGCAACATTATCCTTCTCCTCTGCTTTTCAATCAACACACTTCACATTTTGGTGCCCACGTTTTCAACAAAACTGGGGAAATTGGCTTTCGTTTTATCAGGTTTTTATGTTAGTGCGTTAGCACTGTACTGTTTACAATTTGGCAAACACAAAAAGGACTGAGTGCTTGGATACTATATATCTCACACACAGTAGAAGTTCAGACTGAAATAATTCTGAGGGCAAATGTAATTACTGTGTCAATTTTATAAAAAATGGGCTGATAGAATATTGTTATTAAAATATTAGTTTGTTTTTAATTATCATTGGCACTCATGTACTGAAATTTGTTTTGCTGAAGAATAGATAAGAGACGGTTCATAATTGTTCGAGATGTTTCCGATATTTCTTATCATGAACACTTTGTCCACAGTACCTCTGAATGTTTTGCTGTTTAAGATTCACAACGGTGAAACTGTTTTCGAAGTAAAGTTTCTCATATTTCATGCTTGAAATGTTTTCTTCTTTGCAAACCGTAATCAAATAAACTCATTTTCTGCTAAACTGCTGACTGGCAGGTGAAAGTGTTCGTAATGTTCATACGTCAATTATTCCTCTTCACTTCCCAATGACTAATTAGTTTGGATTATTGTCTAATGCCTAATTTTATCGCCATCGCAGACAAAATAGATTGAATGGGACTTCAAAGCAAGACTTTGTGTTACATATTTTAATATTTTTACAAAGAAACAAGTACATGAAGAGGAAAGAAGAAGTTATCCAAATAAAAAAACAAACAATTAATATGTATGACTCACAACTTGAGGTTGGGGGCACTGGGAATCGTGTGTTATGAGAGGACTTGTTTTACGTGGTTTATATCTGCATATTGGTCTGTTTTTAGATTTATTTTGGTGTTATAATTATTCTGAAATTATTTGCACAGAGATTTGAATATGAGCTTCTCGCTTCTCAGGGTTAAAATATTTCCGGTAAAAATTCGCCATAATTTACCAGGCTTTTTAGTCCCCATGGTTGTTTCTCTAAAGGAAAACGCAAGAAGAGTCATTGTGTGAACCTCCAGTTTTGAGACACTCGGAGTGTCGAAGGTATTGGTGAAAAAATGTTGTTCAGCAATCAGGCCAGCACATCGCAGCACTGCATCTCATTTTAGCAGTCATCCAATCTATATCCATGGATCGTAACTGCATTATGTCTTCTTGCCAGGGCCTCGACGTCATCTTGATCACAACCATATCCCTCCTCACCCATCGCACTGTGGTTAAGCCCTGTCCAACCCAACGATGGTTTGGAAACGCAGACAGCATGCTGAAAGACATCTCGCCACCATGTATACGGTGAAGAGCGACAGCCGCCGTTAAAAGCATACAACATATCAACAGAAAGTACTTTTTCTTTATCTATATTTCAGTTACATTTACTTGTAAAGTGCTTCATTTAGTTCCACGACATTGTCTGCTCGTAACCAATTCCGCAGCAGCCAGCCATCCAGGCTTCGGTGGTTTAAGACATTTCTCTGTATACAAAAAGTGCTCACAACCTCTAGCACAAAGAAGAAGGAAAACATCCGTTTCAGCTGTCAGAGGGAATTGGAAAGGGCAACAACGGACGTGTGGTCCACGACATGCAGGAACACAATTCGGAATGAAATGTTCCTGCGTGTTGGACAGACTCTCATTGGGGGTCGATACAGTGGCGGAACTAAGGTTGCCAAACGAACGGGGACAAAGACCTCCTTGGCTACCCCAACCTGCCTACCAGACTATAAAACTAACCTTAACCCTGCTTCTGAGTTTATGTGCTGATATGTGTACAAAACTTTTAACTCCTAATATCAGCAACTCAAGCTCCGTATAGTAAACACCTCTATATTCCGGACACCATGCGAATAATATCTCTATTGAGCTAGTGGTTTTTAAAAGAGCTATAGTGGCGTAACAACTCAATGCTTCGATGTGTACCCGGTACTAATCTTCGTGCGAAAAACCGTGTTCACTCCAATACTAATAGAGATGAAATGATGACTCTGTCTTATGATTGATTGAGATTGACAATGTAAACAATACTGTAATAGAAAGTCTGAGAGGATTTTTGAATTCCATAGTGTGCGTGTGTGTGGGTGAGCATGTCTACCTATTGAAACCGAGAACTTTAACAAAAGGGATCCGGGTGTTTGACAGAGCGAGAACGTCCTCTCTTCGCTTTTGTGTACAAAACCAATAGGGACATCGCTAAAGTCCAAACAATGGGAGAACAAAGAGAAGTCCTCGATGTACGAGATTCACAAACATGTGGGCTTACGGAAGGGCCCTTGTGGGGTCCTGACAACAACAGAACAATGGACCCCATAAGGCAATCTCAATAGAAACAATAGAACACAGCAAGGATGTTCTTTAGAAAAGGGACAATAGGTTGAACAATGCAGGACCCCACAAACCTGATCGGTAAGGATGTGTGTGTGTGTGTGAGCGTGTCTACCCGTTGAAACCGAGGACTTTAACTAAAGGGATCCGGGTGTTTGACAGAGCGAGGACGTCCACGCTTCGCTTTCGCGCACAAAACCAATAAGCCATTTTGAGATATGGCGGACACATTACTATAACACTGTTTGGTTTGGGTAAATTTGTCTGTATACACCCACATCTTACAGTGCACTCCTATAGTGTCCACCATATCTCAAAAAGGCTAATGGGGACGTCGCTGAAAAAACAAATGGGAGTCCAAACAATGGGAGAACAAAGAGAAGTCCTCGATTCACGGGATTTACAAACGTGTGTGTGTGTGGGGGGGGGGGGTCGCTCTGCCATATATCGCGCCTGGCATACCGGTACCTACATGGATCTCATTATAGTTCAAACATATCTGCGCTCACCTGTCGCACAGATAATGAGTGCCTTGAGACGCCCATTGGTGTGATAAAGCTGTCAAGAACAGCGTATTATCTTAATTATTCGAGTTTATTTCATCAGACGTAATTAAGAGGAGAACAAAAATAATCTCTTTGAGAATTATATCTCGTGTATATTTATTTGCTTTTTTATTTATTTATGTTTGGGTTTGTTTTTGGTTTTTCTTTTTTTTTTCTTTTTTTTTCTTTTTTTTTTTGGGGGGGGGGGGTGAACTCGAGGGCCTTTGATAAACCTGTACTCGAATTGACAAGAAGTTTAGATGTCGCTGAATATTTGTCTTTTATTTTAAGAGGCTGTGCGACCTCTAAAAATGTGTCGAGTTATTTTTTGACTATTTAGCATTTAGCATGGGTTTTTTTAAATACTTTTAATTAATCAGTTTTCAATCTGAAAGTTCACTGATTATGATCTTCAATCATACAGAGAAATATTTCCGTCTAAAATATACTCAAAGGGGAGGAACGGGCATTTTGACAGTAACGAACACGCTTTAAAAGAAAACAATACTTTAACAAAAATGGTTTCTACTAAAAACAAATGAAATAAATAAAATACTGAACAGCGAATTTGATCAAATGTTCATATTATATTGATTGTATGGTGTGTCAAAACCGGAGGACGGGAATAAATTATCTTCTAAAAAAGTAAAAGCACACTGATGTAATATTTCTCTAGTCCAACCAATTAAGTGATACGATACACAGTCAATCAATAGAGCCTTTCGCGAGGGCGTCATTTCGTACAGCCCTGACAGATAAACCTGTCATCATATTCCAGTTGTCTATAGATGTGTATGATTGGCCGGACAAAGATGATTGTTATTTCTTAACAGGTAGTATATCGACGGGTGTGAACACCCCCCCCCCCAAATTACCTTAACGATTTTGGGACAAATCATCACCTAAAAAGCTTTACTAAAAAATAGCAGAGCCACGAAAATTACCTCCCGACTTGTATTTCCTTTAACAAAACGGGAGGTTGAATGCATATGAAGAATAAGTTCACAATGTTTTCGAACAGATATGAACACGTTTTTGTTATATTCTCAAAACCGTTACAGCAAAATTAAGCTCACATTTTCGATTTATTTATTGGTTATTCTGTCTAAAACTTAAAGCTCTTTTTTTATGGAAACACATTTTTTTAAATGTTGTTTTCCCAGACGAATCAATTATTTCAGAGATTGATATGGTAGTGCTCACTGTAGTTTGACTAATATTGTAGAGAGTAATATGACATTAGTGATCAACAATAATATAAAAAAGTATCGGGTATTTTTGACCTGAAATGAGAGAGAGAGAAAAAAAACCTGAAACTGATCACCTTAACCAAGAACTTGCTCCACCTAATTATATGTATCAAGGCCATGGCATCATTTCTATAGGAAGCATAGAGTTTCATAGCTGGAGGAACATTCCATTATCTTAAAGGTGTGATATCATAATTGTCGATCGCTACACAGTTTCCTTTAACAAATAATGACACATACTTTTGTACTTATACAAATATACCGATTTATTTACTGTTTCTGAGAACCTTGAACGGCTGTATATTCTTCCATTACCGATTGTTTTTCTTTCCACTTTTTTGATCAGGGAATGCTTCAAATGGGGCTATTTGTCGGCTGATTTAACTTGTTACTGTACTCACTAAACTTATAGGGAAATAACATCAAAACACACTTTCCTTTAACAAATAATGACACATACTTTTGTACTTATACAAATATACCGATTTATTTACTGTTTCTGAGAACCTTGAACGGCTGTATATTCTTCCATTACCGATTGTTTTTCTTTCCACTTTTTTGATCAGGGAATGCTTCAAATTGGGTTATTTGCCGGCTGATTTAACTTGTTACTGTACTCACTAAACTTATAGGGAAATAACACCATTGGTAATAAGCCTTTTTGAGGTATGGCGGACGTGATACGCGCGCGTCACACGCCACGACTGATGCCACGCTCACCATGTTGGTGGTCATTAGGTTTACGTGTAAAACGCCGCGTCGCCTAAAATGCGCACTTCACTGAATAACATACGTATTATTTCTATGGTCAATACGCACAAATTTACCACAACTTTACAGTGTTGTAGCATTGTGTCCGCCATACCTCAAAAAGGCTTATGGCTGTACTTGTCAAAAGAAAATGTGGATTTGTGGGTAGGGTTTAATATGAAATATCGCCCCAACTACCTTTTTACATTTGTCAGTAACGATTTTAAACAATAGTTGTAATTCGGTGGTCGTGGTTGGCGTAGTGGTTTCTTTCCTCCCCTTCCACCTCTAAGATCCGGTTCGAATCACGCCGGGGCACTATGTGGATTGGGTTTCCAGTCCCTATCAGGCTGACTGCGTGGGTTTTCCCTAGAATATTTCTCTGGGGTTTTCCTCCCACATCTAAAAATGAAACTTCCTTCCTTGTCTTCTCTCCATTTTGGTTCTTGTCTAGTACAGTTTTTAATTTCGCTTTACTGAGACTACTTGGCTTCACAACCAGAATATTAAATGAAAATGAAAATGAAAATGAAATAAAAATCACTTGTCATTCAACGGATGGACGGCCAAATTGCATACTTTAACACCAGTCGAAACAATTTCACTGGATACTTGGGAATGTACTTCCAGTCAAGTAAGTTATTTTGTATTAACTTGGAGGTCATGTCTTCAATTGATGTAAAATACCTTTAAGTGAGCTTTAAGGTATAATTAACAATTTCCGATAATGTTATCAACTTCACCAGAATAGACACAGCGTCTACAAGGCAAGGGTTTTCTTTGATACGTCATCCTATATATGCCAATGGGGTCATTATGCAGTGCTCTGAAAACCATCGTAAAACTTACCGGTAAGTTATATTTGAGACTGTAAATAAACATTACACCGTATTGCCAAAATGAAACCATGTGAATATACGGAGGCTATTTCCCCTTTAACTGCAGGATGTGTGTTGCTAAATAGAAATTGATCGCGGAAGCTATAATGTTTACTGGCGTGATCACACTCGCTGTTTTGAAAAGTAAATAAATATTTTAGTTACACAAACATGTTGATTATCTTCTCAACCGATTGAAGTTACACTAAAGGCCAGCATTTTTCTGCTGATTAGTTTGAAGCCCAGCCAGAATTTTCTTAAGGCGAGGGAAAGGGTGTCAACTTCCTTCCAAGTTCCCTGTTTTGTTCGGGGGAACAGTTTCCCCCATTTTGAGAGTGTAGTTGAACGTCGTAATCCATCGGTGATACGTTTAAAATCAAAATCAAAACTTACACTCTTTAAAGAACCCCGGGTCAGAATAGACCTGTATCATGCTGCCACCATCTTGGTCATGCTCCTTGTATCCAATAACAGTAATGGATGCTAACAGTCATTGTATAAAAAGGAACCAGACTATTTTCTCCTTCCAGCCTCGGTTTGGTTACATTGATTTGAATGGGAGAAAAACAAGATGGCTGCACCGTGATAAAGGTCTATTGACCCGGATAATGGGCCGCAGTGGCCCTGACCAATTTCTAGGTCGGCTGACCTGGAAACTGGTCAAAAAATGGGATTTTGACTCTCATTCTGCGCCAGTTTTACCCGTTTGGGGGTAATTTTGACACACATTTATTGTCATACTGACCCAGAAATGGGTCAGGCCCCACAAGACCCGGATCCGGGTCAATTCTGACACGGGAGTTTTTAGAGTGTATATTTAAACGCAAAGTACAGGATAGGTAATTTAGTTTCAATTTGAGAGATTACTACAAAGTTCATACCAGGACCATTCCTTCAGTGCAGTAGTTCCGTCTGAAAGTCCACTAAACATAATTTGTAGCCAGCCCCAAACCATCATTGCTTATTGTGATTGCTGAAAATCAAACATAAGCACGTGCAATAATGAACATGTACACAATCCAGGGAATTTATTTTCGTTTCGTTGTTTTCGATGAACAGGACAACAAAACTTGATGAGTTTTGCAGAGAGGTTTGTTTGATAGCGTGTTAAATTCAAAAACGAAAGGATTGAACTGAATTAGTCCTTCCAGACCCAAGTTATTTTCAAATACCTTTAAAGGTGCTATTTATAGCTGCGTAAAAAAATAAAACAATCGGTGAAGAATATGAAGGTGTGACGGTTATAACTCGTTGCCTTATACAAACAATTCCGCTTAGTGTGGCGTGACCGACATACCCCTGGCAGAGACCGACTCGGACGACTCACCCCTGCCGTCTGTAGGCCAAAAGGGACCGCTGCACTGATCGATCACACCCACACACCGCAACCAAGGTGTTGTCTCGCTCTCTGTTAATATCCTAAACACAAAGTATTTTTCTCCGTGTCACACTCTCGATGATTATTAAGATATTTTATTCCGCCAGAATCTTTTTGAGAGTATACCGCCACGATCCACCTCAGCGTTGGATTCGATTAAGATCACTCGCCGATGGCCCAGGGGATTATTTTACAACCTAGGGGCGTTCCCGGGAAATTTGTGTAATCCAAATTAAAGATGACGTAGAGTTATAAGTAGCGTGTCGTCGAAATTAATCTAAATAGTTTATTTTATATATATCTGGTAATAAACCACTGGGTCTTGAAAAACGACTGTACATTTAACCCGTAGGCCTGAAAACACCGCTAGCGCGTAAGCCCTCAATTGGGCAAATGACGTAATCAGGTAGGGACTGGAAACAGAATCCAAAATCGAGACCAAGGCCCAATTCGGTGAAAGGGTTGGGATGGGAAAGACCTGTTAGCTAACCTGATAACATGATCAATTTCTGCTGAGATAAGATCTAGATGCATCATTATTGATACTCTCGAAACATGTGGCCACAATTATGTTTAATTAACACAACTAAGCGGGCGGCGTATTGGTAATATTTTAGGAAATCATGTTAACAGTAGGAGTGCTCGTTTTGGAAGCTCGGATTGGAAGCTGCTGTTCCTTCTCTGACTCCTCCTCCCTCTGTTCAAGATAGGTCATGGCATTGCTATTTCCGATTTGCCCACCCTTGCTAATTGTTGAGGAAAACACCGCCGTGCAATCTCTTAAAAGGCGTCCCCAAGGTCGAATTCAGTTTTGTGTTGGACTCATTTTCCAATGGATATAGAGTCATTCTGAAAGTGGGGAAAAATTACATGTCGGCTACAATTGAAATTGTGTCAAATGTAATTTTAAACGATACCCTTTCAGACCGAAATTTGAAGCCTGACGTCATTGGATATCAAGTTGGAGTATTGAGATGAGTCGGCACAAATTTGCCCTTTAAAAAAAAAAAAAAAAAAAAAAAAAAAAAAAAATGTAAGGCTTTTTTTAGAAGGATATGTGCCCATTTTTGTTAGGGGGGTGGCACAATTTATTTATAAGTGATACAGGGGATATGGGTAATTTCAGAGATTTTGTGATAGATGATAATTGTATTTTTGCCACCCTTACCTTCGCCAACTGAGGTTGAGTTGACAAAATTTAGCGGTTGCGAAGTTGCAAACGATTAAAGGGATTGTATACGTTTGGTAATTGGAACCCACTGATTGTTTCAATCCAATATAGTTGTGGATAATTGTTATATACCACAAAACTAACCTGTGAAAATTTCATTTCAAAAGGTGGTGGCGTGTTTGAGATATTGCCAAAACTCTGTAGCGGTTATGTCCACGCAGGAAGAATAATCTGCAATTGGAATACATAATCTGAGAAACGTTACCGGTACTGCAGTAAAGCTTCACAGATTCAATTTTTTTTGGATGAAAAATGCTATCTTTTTCCAAAACCGCAGTACTTCGAAGTGAAATGTTTCTCAAAATGCATTATACTATCCAAAGCTGCTGTACTTCTGACCATTCAAGTAAGTTTGTATTGCCATTACTTTTTAGAGTCAATACCAAACGTATACAGACCCTTTAAATGTTGTTGATCGTTCAAGGGTCCAGGCTATTTTCACTTCCTGTCTCGTTATGGCCCTTTTCGAACCCACGGCTTCGGCATTGGTTCAGGCTTTGGCTTTGTCAGCCATTTTGAAAAACGTACCAAAAGGCAGACGGTGCCCATAAAGCCGGAGACGAAGTTCGAGCCGTAATTTCGAAAATATCCGTATACATTGCATGCACCAATGAATTGAAATTAAAAACATTGGCTGTTCCATGATAGAGGAGGTTTACTTGGACTAAAAATGCCAACAGTAATAATCATTGTTGCCCTATATCTTTAAGCGAACACGCCCGGCCCATAAGGATAGCGTTACACGCTGGGGGCGCCACCGCAAATCCGTGCATCCTAAATTAAGTTGTGCAAAACAGCATTGCCCTCAGTGCAAGCGAGATTGAACACAACAACGAAGCAATGTGATACTTTCAAAAACGTAAAAAAATGCATGTTATCACAGCGATTGCCCATAAACTCGTAAAATGGTCCTTACAGGCGTTGAACAGTTTAGGTTTAGTGGTATTGGATCAAAGGAGTTAGTACGGAAAACCAACCTTTGGTTTTAATTTGCTAAAGTTACATCCAACACTTGTATTTTCTTTGTATGTATTTCATACATGCGGGTAATAGTAGTTTTTTTTACTTTTGCGCCCCTGACCCACATAGCTGTTGCTATTTTTTTAACATTTTGTTCGTCCATAGTTATTTGTATTTGTTGTTGTACTGGCACTTTTAAGATGTTTAGATTCTGTGTATTTCTGTTCACTTTAAGTTTGCTTTCTTGCTCCTTTTTTCACGTTTATTATGTACATTTATTTAGTTATTGTACATTTTATGTTATTATGGTCTAATAATTAATACTAAATAACAGTAATATTTAATTGGTTACACACACCTATTTTCGGGTCAATATGAAAAGATTTTCGAGTTTCTATGACTCTGAGTCTGAGACAAATTTATATTGTTGATAACAATTCATTGGTCATCAGTCTGCCCATCCACCCCCCCCCCCCGCCACCCAATCAGGTCAAAATCCCATGAGAAGGAAAGGTGGGTGAACTTTCTTGAAAATCTCAACGTCGCATTAATGTACTCCTCTGAAAGTGTACCATAACTGTAACTTCAATTTTTATGAAAAACATCGTTGCCAGAATGTGTGGACACGAAAATCGATTCACTTTTATTTTATTTTTGACGTAAATAGTTCGCACATCCTGAACGAAAAACGCATAACTCGAACTTTTCTCTCAGCACGTGTATAAAATAAAATAATGATTCAATTTATTCTTTGAAGCGAGTACGTGCTAGTTCATTCCCATAATGTTGTGGTCGACGGTGTCGAGGGAGCCTTCAATGTTGTTTCTAAAATGTGTGATAAACTCCCCGTTGCCCCCCGTCGAATTTATGTGACCCAGTTGCCTCGAAACGGCTCGGCAGAAAATGGGGGCAGAACCCATGGGAGGACAATCAATGTGCAAACTGGGTGCAGTGTTCTCATGTCCAACTGGATGCGAGTTACGTTATGGCATGGATGGTAAAGGGATAGGTCCCTAGGGGAAGTCCAGTTTGCTTTAGGCGCAATCATCACCCAAGCGCTTCACCCCGTGGAGGTGGCGCTTGCTCACGATCCAAGCGCTCGGTCATGACGAAGAGTAAACGCTTATAGGCCCCTCAACGCGATCCCACATCGTCATAATGTGACGTAGTATAGTCTAAAAAAATTCTATATCACGCGCACACAGCTTCCCTCAACGAAGCCAGAAATACGTCATAAGGCCTAACAGTGATATAACTTTTTTTTTTTTAAATAAAACAAATCTTCTGAAACTAGATCAACTCACTTTTTGGGTATGTTCTCGAAAAATATATTTTCTTTACACTCTAAAAAACCCCGGGTCAGAATTGACCCGGATTCCGGGTTCAAGGGGTCCTGACCAATTTTCGGGTCAGGCTGACTCAGAGGGTGGTTAAAGGGTTATTTTAACTCGGATTCCGCATAATTTTGACCCATTTCTGGGTCCCTTTTACACATATTCCGGGTCATACTGACCCAGAATGGGTCAGGCCCCACAGGACCCGGATCCGGGTAAATTCTGACCAGGAGGTTTTTAGAGTGTATAGAGCTATAGTATCATCCTCAAATTAGCTGCCTTATCTTTAATTAAATAAATAATTATAACAACAAATGAATTAAATAACAATCACCATTTTTGATATTTACCAATGACTTCAACATCCGTGCGTTATGCTAACAGTGCTTTACATTGTTTACTTTAGTATCTCATCGTTTATAGGTTTTTGCATTTATGGTTATAGGATGAAGGAATGAGATTGAATGCGAAAACGGAACGTCATTTCAGGGCCATCCCGTATAATGAATCTATATATTTTGCCACCTTAGTTTACGCAGTTCAGTTTACACACGAACTCACAAAACCTCAATTCCTCATTTCATGGTCGAGACAAAACATAAGAATGCCATAATGTATGCCCAAAGCCCATTATATCGAGCTAAGGATTGAAAAAAAAACACATTCGATACAGGCAGGATCGATTGTCGAGTACGCTTTAAAAAAGAAAATTGAAAAAAGGGGAACAAACAAGGAGAGGAAGCAAAGGGAGGTATCGGCTTCCGTGGATCGGGTTGGCGGCGTATAGTGCACTTTCCTTGGGTGCCTTTCACCTCGATCAACCCGGGGCTCTCGACCAGGACCGCACAGCTTGACTTGAGTTATGGAAAGGGTGTTCAATCCCTGCATGCTGTACGTGGATTTTGCATGGCCATACAGATCTTTATCATTTGCCACCAAGATTTATCATAATATTTTCTTTGTGCAAGAGCTGTAAGGAGTATTGATAATCATTCAAACAGGTATAAGACTCATCCCCTTCAAGCCTTAGTTTGTCCCTTTGTTGTGAATGGGGTGGGGGGGGGGCGTCACTGTGATACAATTCCTATTCCCATACTTTAAGAGTAGATCCCGTATTGCCCGCTCGGGTTTGTCTGACTGCTAGCTACAAGGAGTGGTTGAGCATCCTTATTCTTCGGCTAGAACCCGTGTACAGACTAGGCTGTTTGGCTAGAGTGAGGCCCAATTCCTCCAACTTCCACTTCTCCTAAGTCAATCCACATCAAATTGTTTGGACTTCGAATCAAAATTGGAATGCCCGACCTTGTGATAAGCATTGATTAATAGGACAACTGGCCCCAGTCCTTCTGAATATTTCACTTTGGCAATTGGATATAGAATGAATTGGGACTGTATACAGCAGAGAGGTATTGTATAACTGGTTAGCCTCGATTTTTAGTGCACATGCTCTATTGTTAGCCATAACACAGTCAGCACGAGTGGCTCAGCTTACATAATTCACATTCAAAATCAACCCTCAATGGTTTAAGATGCATGGTTTTTAATTAAGGAACAGTGAAGTTAATGTTTACAAAGTCGACCTTACAACAAGAGGATGAATTTGACAGTACATTGCTGACCGTAGTCCATGCATCGTGGACATCCAAGTCACTAAACAACATTTTGTGACATAAGCAATGCCTAACACTTTGTTTGCCATCCAACCAGTAAAAGCTAACATTGACTTCTCTAATGAACGCTCCACATAGAATTGTTTTAATGAATAAAACAAAGTCGACAGCCTTGATCAGATCGATCAAGGTCCGTTTTCCCGCCTGTTTTCAAATCACTCGGTACCGCCAAAATAATGTTTATTAGAGGGACGACCGCAGCTAGCCGCCGCTCGCAAACACACACGGGCTAAGGAGATGAAGGGCAATACGATCTTGTCGGCTAACAAGGGTTCAAAATCCCCCTGGAATTGACACACTATCACTTACCTCTCTCAAAATTCTACCTTGCGGCTCTTCAAAACTTGATTTTTTTATTTATTTTCTTCGTCAAAATGCGTACCGTCCATCACCCTTGCATCGAAGCGTACTAAAGAAGGGGGCAGTAAAGCGGCACATATAGTTCCTTTTTAAACTATAGACAGACGCTAGGGACAACCCGAGGCCTGTACGGTCATTTCCAAATGGGGGTAACTCTGTGTTGACTTTGTAGGCTCCATTGCCTGATACAGTCATCTTAATTATTATCCAGGCTACCCAGTTGGGAGTGACTCACCTTAAAGGCACTGTACACGTTTGGTAATTACTCCCCCCCAAAAAATAGCATAACAACTTACTTGGTAACGAGCAACGGAGAGCTGTTGATAATAGAAAACATTGTGAGAAACGACTGCTTCTGAAGTTAATACGTAGTTTTTGAGAAAAAAAAGGTATCTCACTGAAATATTTGAATCTGAAAAAGACTTCTGGCCATAAGTCTTTTTTCAGGCATCTGAAAGCACCCAAATTTGTGCAACAATGTTGTTTTTTTCTTTCATTATTTTCTTGCAACTTCGATGACCAATTGAGCCCAAATTGTCACAGGTTTGTTATTTTATGCATATAATTATGTTAGTGTACACCAAGTGAGAATACTGGTCTTTGACAATTACCAAACGTGTTCAGTGCCTTTGAAGGGAACTGCCGAAAGCGAAACACTTGTCATGACGAATGGGGGAAACGTTGTAACTAGTAGCGCGTTCAGCTGCATGAGGATTTTGTTTGTATAACGAAAACAGTCGCTTGAAGACTTACGGGTAAGTTTTGCCTTTATGTCTATACAAAAATAGGACAAAAATACCACACCCAACCACCACCCCCCCAAAAAAAGGAATAATAATAATTAAAACAAATAATCAAAGGACAATTGCATTTTTAGTTTGTTAATACTTTTATTGCTATTGTTGTTTCTATTTGTTTTCCTTCAATACGGCTGCATCACTTTTACTTGTATTACTAGTATTTGTTTTGATTTGTTTTCCTCCGAAGCACGGTTGCATATTTATTAACTTTTACTACTATTTTTAATTTGCTTCGATTTTCCCCACTATTAATTTATAAGGGCATTTCTAAGTAGGAAACTCGCATACGAGAAATGTGCAGTAAAATTCGTGTTACAGTATTGTCAGTGGTAATGTTTTCCAACTCGACGGTAAGCATTGATTTTTGTTTGGTTTCTTTAAATGCGATCCCCGTCATAGTTCTGTTACCCATGATTGATCATCCAGGGCACGATTCCTGACCAATCCCCAGATACAGTTTACAGGGGTGTTAAATTGACACCATGGGTGTTGTCAAATATTATACCAACAACAGAATACACAATTACACCATAGGGTGTTAAATAACACTAATTTCTGCAAAAACAGTTACAATAGTGTTATTTTAACACCCTATGATGTTAATTTGGATTCTCTGTTCGGTATATATATGTGACAACACCCACGGTGTCAATTTTAACACCCCAGTTTTTGCAGTGTTAAAGAGGACAAGAATAGTAGCATTGAAAACAAGTTTCCGTATTTTTATCAATAACAACTTCAGAAAAGTACATCGATGGGGTTAAATGCAGGATTGCCATCCAATTAATTACAAATTGTCGCAAAATAATCTTTAGATATACGTCAATGAAAACAAAACCCGTGTGTCTATATTTAAAGGATTTGACAATGGCCGTTACAAACAAGAATACCCAAGATGCAATACACTTTTAACTGTATAGACAGACAGGCTATATTATATTCTAATATTGTATTTAATTGTTACAAGAACTGAAAGCCGGTGGGTGTCATATTTCTACCAACCACGGCTCCCCGTTGTTAGACTGAAATGATTGCCTCAAATTGATGCATATAGTATTACAAGGGGTTAGGGGTCGCACCAATGTCCTGCGCTGCGAGGCGAGCGTCACTTACGGTAGTAGTGTCTCTTTATCCCCTCTTCTTCGCCTAGATGCAAAATGCTTCGAGATCTTTTTGTTTTGTTTCGTTGTTTTTTTTTTTCCCAGGGAATGTAGCCGCTTAGGCCTATGATGTACTAAACAATATCGAGTCATAGACTGACAATTTCATTCCAGTTCTCAAGACTACAATCAATAAATTCAAACCTTAATATTAATATTATGTGAAAAATGCCTCACGCTCATGGCCGTAATCGATGAAATAACACACAAAAAAAGTCAAAACGGATTAGTGTATCACTATTTTTTAATTAATTACTTTGTCACTGAGTGTTGCAAGTTGTTGTAACGACATTGTTTTCACGGGTGATTACAACCCACTGAATAGGAAATAATATAGTGGTAATAACATTTTAATTGTTTACTCGTATTGTCGGCCTCCTTTAAATAAATAATGTTAAAGAAAATGTTGTCACATTTTGAAGTAAGTTTAATGGGTGTTAAAATATTTTTTTCTCGATAACATTAAGGAGATAACTGCCCACTGAAAACACCTAAGTACTTAGAAATGAGTACTTATTTGTTTAGTAGCGTTGTTCTCTTTAATGCCCCCATTTAATCACAATGTCATAGCGCATCAATGACTGCTATAATAGGTGCACTAACCTCCCCCACCCCACCCACCCTACCCCCTTGAGTGGGTGCGTGTGTGTGGCAAGGTCTCAGCACCCCGATGAACAACACCCTTGTATCTGTTACATCTTGTCACGGATACCGTGATAAACATACAGTCTGACAGCATGCTTGGTCATCTTTAATGTGTTTCTTCTTATAGCCCCTTACCAAGAGTGGCTTTTAGTCTTGTTTTTGGCGAACTTGCATTAAAAAAAGGGTTTCCACGTGTCAAGGAATAAAACAGTTATTCGTTGACTATTCAGTCAGTTTAACTGCACGTTTTAAATCCTTACCTTTTTAGGAACTTACTTGCGCATGCAAATACTGAGTAGGCCTATACCAAAAAAGGAGAGCTTTTTGTAAACCTCGTATTCAAATCAAAACAAAAACAGTAGTTATATCATGGGGCAGTTTATAGAAGCAGGTAGAAAATAACAAATTAAACAACAATAAACAAACACCCCAACGCACAACAGGCAGGCAAACACCCGATGAGGTGGACAAAAATACAAGAAATTATATGTTTCCTCCTTTTTCGTTTAGGCTTTATTGTTTGAAATACCATGTCTATCTTTGTAAACTATTTTTTAACGAACTCGACTCTTACGTCAAATAAGTATATCCCGAATAGCTAAGTTCCTGAGGGCAACATGGTTAATATACCGGTAGTTGACTTTTTAAAATGTCCGTCATCAGTAAAATTAATAGTTATGCTTGCAAACATACTAAAGAGAGGTAAATAACGTAGACAAGAGGCAATTAAAACTTCAATTATCAGCATTAAGATCAGCATTAACACTTCAATTACCATAAAGTTTTTTAACGTCAAAGTGTGTTTCCACGAGCCTCCTGGGTGGATATTCGCAGAACTGCCCTATAACAGTAGTGGGTGTGTCGAAACACCATAATATAATTTGAATTAATTAAAATGACTTCAAGTGGGTTTCCTGGTCTACTATGGTTTTGTTTTTGGGGGTATTCCAGCAAAAGGACAATATGTGTATATAGTCTTTCCATGTATTCTTTATATCTGTCTGTTTGTTATAATGTTTTTCTTTTTTACGGGGATTGGTCTTTTAGGTGGTAATAGTTCGCTTTTCGGCAATCCCTATAGGCTGCTGTTTGTTTTGTGTTTCTACATATTCCTCTGTTTTTCGTAATTCTTGGTCTGATTGTTTATCAAAGTCTTCTGTCTATTGTACTGTATTTAATGTTTTTTAAAAGCCTGAATGAATACATACAAATAAATGAAAAGGTAGGTTGGAATATACATTGGAATCCAAGGCTCTCAAAAAAGTTCGTATACACGCAAGACTTACAATCATGGTCTAATTGAAGCTTTCATTGATATCAGTTTAACACTCACACCCGAACCTGTAAATAAAGTAACACAGACGACAAATAAATATTTAACATGAAAATGTTTACATCATTGGTTCTCGGAAAAGTAATCAATTCCCATCTTCTAGTTCCTCATGAAGAATAAGAAGAAGAAGACGAAAAAAAACAACCACAAAAACACACAACACAAAAGCACCACAAACAAACAAACAAACAAACAAGCAAACAGGTTTAACACTTCGACTCCGGCAATATTGAAATAAGGACCGATGATTTGTGGGATTGACTTCCGCATGATTTTGACTGAGATGGAAATATTCCTCTGGAGGATTGGTACTTGAGTGAGAACACAAAACCTTTTATCTGTCTTCCATTCTCACTGTTTCCTTTTCTCGTACCAAGTTTAAAGGGAACTGGAATAAACCCGTCGCCATGTCCTTGGTTGGTTTTCAATCTCGGTCCAGTTCACTCAAGTTCGCCTGCAGATCTTTGTTCCCTTAAAATGTATACATTCTACCCAGTCAGTTTCCCTTGTGGTTTATTACTTGATATTCAGAATATACTGCGGTTTTGTTTTCCTCGACAGTTATTAGGATGTGGATTTTCGCAAAGTGCTCTGCATATGGTTTATCTATAGACCTCTTGCAGCGCTCGTGACGTGCATCAATCCATTTCAATGCGACGTTTTCAATTGTCATCTATATCCACTGTTTGAGAGTAACGTAATTACTGGATCATTCGTCACACCGATGCCTTGCCCTACACTGTCATAACATGACAACATAAGGCATACTTGATTTCCAAAGAAATTAACCTTGAGATGTTCATGTCGGGAACTGCATACTATGTGGAAACTACATGGATTATTCAACTCTGAACATTATCCCATCATCAGAAAATCGGTAGTTTCTCATTTTCACCACCACGTCTGGCGTGAAAATCATCTTGCTCTTGTACCACATACAAGGTTGCTTTTAAGGGTAAACAAGGGACATCCTCCAACCAGTAAATAGGCACAGCTGCACAGCCTGGTACCATGGAGGGTTCTAGGTCACCTGGTCAGGTCAGCTGATGACTAATTAGCCTCCGTACAAGCCTGTCTTATTACGAGGCCTCGGTTTACTAGACAGCTGGATAGGGGACGGTGGTACAGATGGCCCAAATAATCCGTGAACTTTACACAGTGGCATTATCCTTGTATGACACTATGATTCAGTTCACTCACTGCAAGACATGGTACACAGTTCAGATGATAGTATGACCATGGAGGAAGATTCGCCGTGGTCTGAGTGTAGTCCTTAAAAATCGAGCTAATGGTTGTTAACTGAATGTCTTCGTGGAATGTTAATACATCCTGGAAAACACTTCCCTTGAGGATGTCCTTTTCAAATAGTTGTTTTATGATAATAAAATAATAAATATGATTTATATTGCGCCCCTTACATAAAAATTATCAAAAGCGCATAATACATTTTAAAATGCAAAGAATGGAAGACAAATATTAAAAAACAAGACTGCAGTCACCAGGCCAGTTCCCAAATCACACTATGGGGATACGTCTGTCCCGCAAAAGGAAACCAATTCCATTGTTTTATCAGCATTCAGAAACTGCGCAAAACCACTCTTCAAAGATCATCAAAACTCATACGCAACAGAACATGACGCAACGCGACACGACGGGAAACGACGCCGCAGCGCATCACAACAAAACTTCAACATTATACAATTTAAAGGAACATTACAGAATTGGTTTTTGCTAACAAAACAATTTCTGGCAGTGTAAGCACTTTATATAATCCACCATATACATAAACTGACAAACCTGTAGAAGTTTGAGATCGATCGGCCATCTGGGTCACGAGAAAATAGTGACAAACCGATTACACATTTGCATGTGTTATACAATGCATGAATAAAACGCTCATGAGCGATAAACTCCAATCGGAAATTAGTTTTATTTATTTCTCATCAAATATGGCATTTCAGATAGAAATATTTCTAGGGATGTTTTCTACTATCATCATCATCATTAGACCGTGTAAGTTTTATGTAAATCTGTGATCTTAAAGAAAATTTTAATTACCAGTTCTGTAACGTTCCTTTAACATACCCATGTGGATTGTCCTTTTTCATTGTCAATGAAAGTAGTTTCGAAAGCTGTTTTTTACTAGCGATCCTTCTGCTTCACTTCGAATTTTCTCTGGTCCTTTCTCTATGGAAAAACATAGCACTTTCTATTTGTATGTATGTATGTATATTTCTTTGCGAGCGCGTGTGTATGCCAATGAACAACTGCAAATCATTCAAACCGTGGATATCTTGTTTTGCGGATCCATTAGGTTATGTACAACCCGACGCTACACAATACAACTTGCACGTGTAAATCAATCTGCCATTACTTGTAGTAAAAATGAGATACGTATAATGTATACTGTTGCAATCTAAAAAAAAAACATCCTGGCTCAAACTTAAGTATTAATTGACTTTTTGAATAACTTAATTAAGCAGGTCTCTCGCTTAGAAACCTCTAAAGCACAACATACCAATGTGACGTGTTTTCATTTCTTGACACAGTTGTATAATTCATTTCTTAATTTATAACTCTCCCGCACGGAATCACCGGACACCTGAACCCAAAGCATGGTTCCTCAATGCCAGTGTAAACCTAATTGAATTTCACGCTCTGACCTATTCAAAACATCCATAATTCTTTTTGTGGTGTTACTCTAACAAAATATTGGAAATGCTTGTGTCGCAACGCAGAGAGAATTTACATAGGGGGACTTTTAGTCTTAATGTCAGTGGGGCACTGTCGGTTTTAAAATGGCATTTGTATGACCTTAGAGGGAAAACAAAGTGAAGTGGACCGTTTGAGTAAAGGTTAAGTTGAGATAGTAATTGATTAAAGTAAACAAAACAACGTGTCTGAGACTTAGGCAGCGGCGAAATTTAGGTAAATTTTTAGTGGGCACAGTGGGTGCACCATTTTTCTAGGGGGCACTTCTGGCCAATTAAAACTTATAGTTTCCGTTTGCATGTTCTTTAAATAGCCCCTTTTCAGCGCTTGTTTTTAATATGCCGTTTATTATTATTTTATAATGCGATAATCTTATGGAGGTTAAAAATAAAAATGCATCGTCTGCTTTTAAAACAGAAACATGAGTACATAAAGGCTTTGCAAAATGAGATCGGTTGGCAACAGCATTGCCGGTATTATTGTTTTGCCCTGCGACTAATAAAGAATTCAGTCCCGTAATACCAAAGGTTATTATTTTTGTTTAAAGGCATCGTACACGTTTGGTAATTGTCAAAGACCAGTGTTCTCACTTGGTGTATCCCAACATATGCATAAAATAACAAGCCTGTGAAAATTTGGGCTCAATTGGTCATCGAAGGTTACTTCAGAGCATGGAGGTAGGACCTCCATGTTCAGAGGGAGTCGTTTATCACAATGTTTTATACTATCAACAGCTCTCCGTTGCTCGTTACCAAGTAAGTTTGTATGCTAATAAATATTTTGAGTAATTACCAAACGTGTACGATGCCTTTAATGTGTATTATCTTGATTCAAGGAGAGTATTAGTATACCAGTAGGTTTTTTTTTAAAACACCACAACTGCTGTACCTTATCTTGATGCGAAGAGCGTAACCGTTAAAAGTGGTGGCAAAAACTATCATGTATCATCGATGATGATGAAAGGAGCAGATTGTCAATAGCGTCAACCAGCCGCCTCTTTAATCTGAACACGGTTGCTCATTTTGATTTCCATGCTATTTACCTCCCAAATTACAGAGTGTGTAACGGGAGAAGCGAACCTTGGCGAAGTTCAACCCGTGCAAACACCGCGAACTTAGCTCCCAATAATTGCCTCCGTTTCGGTGCACATTAATCAGGGTATCATCTTTGTTTGATCTTCAACATTTTGATTCCCATGGTAATTGATGTTGCATAATTAACAACTAGTCTAGTCATCCTTTTGTAAATGAGGAAAGTTATGAGGTAAAAGTGTATTTTAATTGGACCGATTTTCGTTTCTTTCATTCTCTGGTAACCCAATAGAAATACGTGATTTGAATGACACCGGAGAAGGAAGTTTATTTTGATGTCATAGCGATTTTGAAGGGAAAAAAATAACTTCAAAATGTGTTCAAGATTTTTTTTTAAATCATTCATAAATTATTAAATACAAAATTGACGACCACAAGCGCTCAATTCAAACACTTATAAAGCCCAATTCACATCAATCGTGATGTAGGCCTATGTATTGTTTTTAATTTTATATTAATTTTTCAATCCAATGTTTCTTGGAAACTAAGTAAGTAGAATGAACGCAGTTTCCAGACAAAGCATTTTCTTGCCTTTTGTTTTTAATTTAACAAACATCGAAAAATCGGCTCCTTTATTGTGAAACCCGAGCCATCCATTCTTGTGTGCTTTCTTCACCAGTCTCTTGATACACGGGAGGAAGAAAGCATTCTGTACTCACTCGAACAGTGGTTTTTTTTACAGCATATCCGTGTTTTGATGCAAGCGGCGAGTCCGTTTTCTATTTCTGGCAGAAATTAAGGTTGTTTGTCACCGTAATTGTGGCTGACCATCGCTGGCGTTTAGGGAGTAATTCAGTTTAGCACTAAATTGAGGCGCCACAGTGCTATTTTGGTTGAGGTACGCCTCGTATCTGGTTACATTAAGGTATAATTGGTATGGTTACATGACATTGTAAACTATCCAGTCACTATAGGTTAAAAGTAACGTGCCATATTAGAATAGTGAGAGTCGCTGTCTCAGTTGTTCCGGTGGGGTTAAATTATAAAGAACGGTTTGAGCCAAATTTGGGGGTTCTACTGATGATTTGGGCAATTCACACCACCTGCTTCGAACAGTATTATTGCTAATAGCCATTACACGATTACACGGATGGCTGGTCGAATACAAATTTACCATCTGAATGAAAGATACATGTATAGGCCTATAATTAGTAGCCATATTGATGTCAGTTTCTATAAATAAATAAAAATAAATAAAAAAAGTCAACCTATAAAGCATAAAGAAACCGAGCTTTCCCATCCAATGATGTATTTTGCATCATTAATGAATCCAGAAGGCCACGGTGTGTTTTTTTGCCGTTGCCTATCGATCGTTACCCGTGATCAGACCGACGAGAAGTTGGCAGGAGACGCCCGATCGATCCAAACAATTTGTGCTTATCAAATGAAGCTCTGTTTTCGTCTAACCCTACCTTTGGAAACATTCGTCCGAAATCTAAAGAAAGCTAGCCGAGCCTTAGTCTACCGTACGTCAACGCGGTCTTTACATTGACTTTGTGGCTTGTTTGCGCAATTTCGTGCTTATGTTGACTTTTGTTAATGGCGTTTATGTTGTACAGAATTACTATAAAGTGCAGCTTCATGTGCCAATTAATGGAAATAGTCAACAAAATAGAGAAATTTGAAACATTATGCTTAGCTAGACTTACATGACATGAAACCCCTAAGCTATAGAAGGTGTACTGGTATTGTTTTGTTAATATATCCCTAAGCCAACACACGATCAGCCTTACTTTGAATCATCGTGGTGAAAAAAAGCAAACAGTAGGGTAAAAAGGTAACCGATTTAAATGTTAAAGGGATTGTATACGTTTGGTAGTTGGAACCCAATGTTTGTTTCAATCCTATATAGTTGTAGATATATACCAACAAACTAATCTGTGTAAATTTCATTTCAAAAGGGAATAGCTTTTTTTAGATTATTGCCGAAAGCGGTTGTGTCCACGCGGGAAGAATAATCTGCAATTGGAATACACTATCTCAGAAACGTTACTGAAGTAATGCTTTTCAGATTCAAACTTTTTGGGATAAAAAGTGATATCTTTTTCCATAACCGTAGTACTTTGAAGTAAAAAGTTTCTCAAAATGCATTATACTTGCCATTAATTTTCAGAGTCATTATCAAACATATACAGACCCTTTAAAGCTATACATGCCTCTGGAAAAAATCACCCACGCTTGTGCGCACCTTAATATAGTCAAGTCAAGTGAACGTATCCGAGACCTAAATGTAGCCCAAAACTGCACCTAACCCCAGGCTAGATGAAGGTACAAGGTTTGGGTTACATTTGGGTCAAGCCACATTAAGTTTGTTGATTGGGGCTACATTAGTTCCCCGTGGGCAACATAGTGATACCGCAATTATATATTGTTCTCTTCTTTGTTTTAGCTAGAGGTGTAAATAACAACACTTGTTTTGATTAATCCTTCAACCATTCTTATCGTAGTATTATTTACTTCACCGGTTCGCAACTCACGCTAGGTAATTGTGTGAATCAACAGTTAATGCACTTGGTTTGGGTTTTAGTTTTTAAATTGTTTCTATAGGGGTTTTTTTCCAACGTTTTTTACAATAAGTAATTACATCAGTTCTGTTGCAGCATTTAATGTTTTTCTCCCACACTGTATTATAGTCTATCGTATTTTAACTAGCTTTCTAGACGACTTGCAAAATGTGTCCAGCCTTTATAAGTTGTGCGCGAGTGAGAGTGAACAGTCTGCGATCAATCAATTACAAAGGTCCACGTGTCTGCGTGTCAATTTGAATTTCCCGGACGTCAACGCATTATCACGTGATTTATGTTGTCGCGCCTCGGGGCGAGTGAGCTCATGAAAGAACATCTGCGCTCTTCTCTCCCTTCAGGAGGCAAACTGTAACATTCAAGCTACATCAGTAGTCGTAAATTGTCTTGCGGTTGCCCGGAAAGACATTGTCTTAAGTTATTAACACATTAGGTTAATTTACTGTACTGGTAAATGCGGATAGTTTTAGCTCGTCGTCCAAGCTGCCTTCTTTTCTTTGTTGAGTGGTGTCCTCGGTAAACTATGTCACGAGAGAAGTGTCTCAAGATCTCCATGTCCTTCATGCATGTAGATATTTCATCTGTTGTCACAAGGCCAGTGTCCCTGCGTAGATTGTCCACATAGGTCAGTAGACCTCGACCTCTTTGGGCTCGACCTTGCTTGGGCTCCCAAAGCACAAGCTTGCTGACTGGAAGTTCAGATTGACGATAGCAGTGCCCTGCAAACTTGACTCTTATTGCGCAGATTTTTCCAGTAAGCTTATAGGGAAACCATAGTTATTCAAATTTCCCATTATAGACGATAATATGCATCATTTTGTTTTATAACTTTCAAAGACTCATCATCCCATAAAGGTGAAAAGGTCGAAATGATATATAAATACTTTTAAGACAATTAAATGAAGACGCTACTCAAATTTATGAAATTTTGCGGGGAAATGCCTAAACGATTATTTTATATTTGTTTTTGTTTTTCTTGTTTTTACATATTTTTTTATTCACCCTTCATTATCCCGAAGTTTTACAACCCTTGAACACCTGATTCGTATAATGCACTTTGCAGTTCCTCTCTCGAAGCTTTCTTTTCTGTAAAAGATCTCCCATGAAGGGATGGATCCAAGCACAGACGGTTTGTCCGCAAGTGTGTATTTTCTGGTTACACAATTTCTTCAAATGTCAGCACGGCACTACAAGCCGCTTCCTATGGTATCGATCCTTTCCTGCCAGCCTTTATCTCCCCGCGGTTTTTTGTCCACCCTGCCTTCAAATTGGCGGGCTTGCCTGGGACATTGAAACTCCACCCTATCCACGCGAACAAGACCCCGCCATGACTGGCGAGAATTCGATCCGAAGGGGGCCGGGTGATTTGCCCCGGCTCTGCGCGGTAACGATTAAACAAACTCCCTGCGCGTAACGGTAAATTGTTTAGTGACGATGATGGAATAAAGAGCGACACCCGTCTTCCCTCTTCATGCAAGGGATACACTTACAAACACGATTATACAGCTACTGGCAAAAGCCTCCCAAGGGTGGGGAATGCAGTTTCTCTATTACGTTACCAATGATCTACGGGTGCAGAAGGAGGGTCGCTTATATTGCACACATTATACGATTACAATACAACTTTTGAAAGTATAAGCCGAATCAAAACAACAAACTCAATGTGCGCTAATCTGTATCGACTCATAATAATGCAATACATGTAAATTGTTTGAAAGAAAATTCAAACATTTCCTCAAACGTTTCTGGGAAAAAAAAGTACTCGACAAAAATTGTGCGAATGTAAATAGTGTTCGATTCGTCACAAGCGTTGACGACACATTTACATGTACTCAACACTTCATCTAACAGCTCACAATGAACGAGCGGCTTTTTATTTTGCCCACTAATTAAAAGACAGGGGGGGAGAGAGAGAGAAAATAAAAAGAGCTGCCCTGGATGATTGCAAAACATTCAAAAAAATTAGGGTTGTCTTCCATTTTTGTTTTATCATTCTCATCTGCCTTTCAGTAATTCTCCGGAAGGGGGGCACTTAGTTCTAATTATGGAGTACCAAAAACAGGGCGCTACAAGACATATATCGCTTGCTCACTTGCAAGGTTTAGTCCTCACTTCATTCAAGAAATGAAATATTATGTTACTGCCTTTTGAAAACTGATACGAGTGTTTCTCTGTGAAATTTAATATGTAATGATCTGAATGTTGCTTGAAGAGTGATGTACTGTTCCTTCATAGTATTGGGCAGCGTTGAGGGTGAGTCTGATCCTCCTAGGATTGCTGGCTCGATAGATGTTTGGTTGATCAGAATGATGTACAGTACTAAGGCGTTTAAACAGTGAAACTTTCAGTTAAAATATCGGTACAGCATTGGCTACTCAAAATAATGTGGACCTATATCAAGTTCCTTTGTTTATCCCCTCACCATTGATGTTTTGTTGGAATCTGATACAGCAAGAAGCCGAGAGGCTTCGGTCTTCTTACTTTTTTTTACTTTGTTCAAAATATAATTATTTTGTTTAAAGGATGAACATTTTCCCCACGCCTCAACGCCACATCGAAACCAAACATATTTTTTACACATGTTCAAAGCTGGTAAAGCAAAAATATATTGCCGGGAACTGACAGGAAACCAGTTTCGAACACTCGAAATATATTTTGACTGGTGCTTGGGAAAACTGCTTGGGAAAATCTTACTTCCTTCTGCAATATGATATAGCTAGAGGCTGTTTCCCATTGACCAATGATATCACACACAACAACGAGGAAAGGAGAATAACTGAGAGGGCTACAGAAAGAGAGATATAGGGGGAAAAAAAGCCAAGTGGAAGAAGAGCACGCGCAGGAAAATTGAAGGGAAGTGAAACATAACGAGGCGGGGGTGTTTGAGGAGGGTAAAATGGGGGGGGGGGCACGAGAGAGGCGTTATGGTAAAGTGAAGTTAGGGCTCTCACTCCTTCCAGAACATAAGATGCAATGGAAAGCGAGGATAATAACACTGTAAAAGCAAAACTGAGTTTGACACAAGCGATGGGATACCGAAACTGTTCACTTTTTGAAGACATGATAAACGGCAACGGTGCGCTTCAACTTCCTCACTGTAACATAAAAGCTGTGTTGACGAATATATTAAAACAAATTATTAACAATAATAATTATTATTAGTAAACTAATAATTAAGGTAATAGTAATACAAAATATCTAGGGTGAGAGGGGAGGAGAACCTGGCCAAAGTTACAATAGATTTGATTTGGACGAACTTTCCGTTATAAAAACCAATCACGTCATGTCTACCGTTTCACGCCAATGTTATTCCATTAAGTATTTCACCGTAGATTCAATGCGTGCATTGTTCCTGTGACTGCTAAAAAGCATTTGACGAGATGGTGTACTTGTGGTAAATGACGATGTGGACATACCATCAGAATTGCCCTATATATTGATCAAATTAAAAAATGGCTTCCTGTAGACCCGAACGCCAACCAGATCGTGCTAGCACCGCGGAGATAGCTATTTACCTTAAAGGTTAAGGAATTGATTTTGTGAATAAAATTCAAGTGCATGGGGGAAGAAAGGGGAGAGAGTAACCAACAACGACACAGCATTTGATTTAAAACAAAGTGGCCGATGTAAATGGCAGGAGAAGGAGGGGGGAAATATTGACAATGATTCGGATTACTCAACACACAGTGTACGTTATTCCGTGCCGTTGGCGGGGTTGGCACGCTTGCGGGGCGGTAGTCAGACTTGTGTACGGGAACATAATGCAATCTGACTCGGTAAATGCCGACTGTCGGCTGTATAGTGTGCGCCGCCTTTCTTACAATTGCCACGAGGAGTGCCCTGGCTAAACATAATGACGTCATAATTCGTTGTGCCCATTATGAATACTGCTACCCACTGTTTCTGTTACAAAACTCCCCACACAATTCAAAACCAGCCTTACGCGTACTTTAATTACAAAAACATATAAAACGCTTGAAAAATAGGTGTGACATTATACGAATATTGATATTTAAAGCAACATGACGTGACCAGACCTAAAGGTTGGTTTTATGTATTAATATTATATTCTGTATGTGCTTAAAACTTGCTCATTGTGAACTCCCTCCAAACATGCGATTGTCAATATAATTTATTCACAAATGTTAAGCGTCATGTCTAGGCAGTATAATGTCTCTAAATGAAAAAAAACAAAAACAAAAACCCGAAAGAGCCACCAACATGATATCGACTGGCGATGTACTCTTGTACACATACAAATCAAGGTTCGATACAATAAGTGAGTAACAAACCTTGTTAAATGCGCAGCCATCGTGAGTACTGTGACCAAACTAAGTTTGAATGTACGCGGCGTTTTCAAAACCTCAGTTTTAAAGGGACACGTTGCCTTGGATTGGGCGATTTGGGCAACAAAAAGTGTTCGTTGTGAAACTATTATGGTTGGAAAGATTATTTAAATGAAAAATATCTTGATCCACATAAATATGACTCGAAATTGTGTGGTATTCCTTTTACTTCGTGAACTAACACCGTTCGCCATTTTGTAGAACCACATTTTGACTCCGCAAAATGGCGGACCGTGTTAGTTCACGAAGTTAAAGGAAAACCACACAATTCTGAGGCACAGTGAGGGGAACATTATATTATACTTTTAAAACATCTTTCCAACCATATTCCTTTCAATTAGTGTCATAACTAACGCTTTTTATAGCCCAAGATGTCCAACCTAAGGCAACGTGTCCCTTTGGGGCTCCGTCAGTAATACTTTGAAAACGTACGCTTTCAGTTCAGGGCTTCATACAGGCGAACGGTGCCTAAGCCGTAGTCGAGGTCTATAAAACCTTAGTTTCAATAAAGGCCACAGTCTGGTCCTCCGTTTACGAAATACAATCGTACTGTTTCTCTTTATAAGAAGTCCGTGTGGTATCGTCTATTTTCCCAAGGTCTATTTATCATTAATTACTTAACACATGAGTTTGTCAGTTGACTTTTTAAAAATTGAGTTGTATTATTTCGCACACAATCCACGACAAAACGTAAGCCGTTAAAACGTTAATTTACTCGAAAACATATCACTATACCCTGTTTGATGAGTTTTTCACAGGTTGGTATAACTAGAGATTGAAATCATTCCAAAGACTGAATGGTGAATCAAACAGCCTATGGAGGCGAGATAAAGTTGGTTACCAACGCCCTCAGATGTGTTACCGACCCTAAGGAGGCGAGACAAAGTTGGTTACCAACGCCCTCATATGTGTTACCGACTGAGAAAACGCGAGATTAAATTTACTCACGTGACATGTATAGAGAACCTACACAAACATTGACACATTGGCTGCGGTGTTTGCAAACACAGGGCTCAAATTTAGTTAGCGCTATCTTTACGGGATGAATGCAGATGTGCATCAATATTGTGAGAGAGACTCATCCATTGGCATTGCAACAAAGATTGTGATACATCATGTATTGTTCGTTGGAAGCCGGGAGTACTATCGTTCACAGTTAATACTATTTATTCAATATTTTATATATAATGAGTGGTCGTGTGTTGTCCCAATTAACGTAAATTATGTGCTCATGATTAGTATGAAAATAAGAATATGAGTTTTGAGGTTAATTGTGGTCGTTTTTATTCTTGTTGGTTTTTGTTGTTGTTGTTGTTGTTGTTTTGGGGTTGTTTTGTTGTTGTTGTTTTTGCTGTAGCTTCTTGCATTTGGCAAGGTCTAAGAAGACAACAAATAGGCCTATAAAGACTATTATAGGACTTCGGATGTAAAGTCTTATAGGTACCTGACTTAAACCATAAGATCAATAACTGTATGTTTTCCCAATCCTGCATGTATCTGAAATACGCAATGGACTTAGTCTTGAATGTGTAATCAGGGCATACCAACATACAAACAGTAAGGGATGAGATGCATGTTTGTTTCAAAAACTATAATAACTGTGTGATATTTATAAACATAAAAGTAAAACTCTAATGGAAGAAAAAAAAATCGGCTGGGGAAAGAGGCTGACAGACCTGTAATCACATCCTCTTGATTAAAAACGGATCAGAATTTATTTTCTGATGTCTAAACGCCGAAGATTAATGCGAACAAAACTAATCGAGAATCTGCAGTCGTTTCTGAGAGAGGTTGAAACAAGTTAGTTTTATCAAATTTAACGAGCGCAACTAGACTTTTATGGATGAGCAACTCCTCTCAGACAAACATCTTGTGAAATACTTTGCGATCCAACACGTCTCGTTTACATCATTGACACGGCCGTTATTTTCGACTTAATTTATGTTTGCCCACGAACGACAAGAAAATAATCAATACATTTTAATAATGTAACTGTATCACGGCCACGTTTACAAAAAGCGACGATCAATTTGTGTGTTATTAAAAAAATGTGACTTCTCGCAAAGACATATCATGCCTTTAAATATTGAGGTCACCCAGTTAGGCATTATTATACAAACTGAATTATGCATGAAACAAATGTCCATGTATTGTTATAAATAAACGGGTCCTAAAACACAAATATATTATGATATTATTTGTTTCCCTGAAGAAACCTTAAAAAGCCGTAGCACAGGTAAAAGTGAATGTACAAATATTAGCAAATTGTAGGCAACTGATATCCTGAAAATATAATGAATGAACTAAGAAGTAATGAACTTTAATGAATATTATAATAGTTTTTGGAGGAAACCCCAAAACGATTAACTTGCCTTATCGGGGGACGGGGGGGGGGGGGTCTTTATACAAATAAAAATAGCGAGAATTTATTTTTGTTACATTAAGAAAGGACATTAAAACCTAAATAGTATTGATGACGTCACAGTTTGTTTACCACTTTGCAGAAGAATGGGGAAGCATTGTGTCTCTGCACAACTATCAGAAATGCATTGTTACAGCACCTAAGCAATGCATTAAACAAACCGTGACGTCATCAGTGCAGGGGTGTATTGCACTTGTTTTGGGCAAAAATTAACAAACAGAGAAAATAATTAACAGTATATAAGTTATACAAATAAATGAAACAGTTTATTATTGAAAAAAATATATACACTTTTAATCGCATGTAATGAACAAGATTTACGATAGCTGCAAAAATACAAAATACAACATATTATAGAAAATAATAACAACATAATAATGTGGGCATGATTTGTATCTATCAATACATATCTTAGTTACTTTTAAACACACATACCGTAAAATAACTGACCGAACGATCATTTAAAGCAAGATCATCAAATATGTGTACAGAAAGGAATTCAGGCTAGCTGTAAAAATAAAAGGCTTCCTGTAAAGGAAAGTAGCTGATGATAAGACATTAAAGTGCATCACTTATCTACCGTCACGGCAGCAGTATTTTTCCAATGTAACTTTTTGTTGTATGAACCTGAAACCTCCCGTAATTATTTCAAAATGTGAATAGACATGCATGCCTATACTGGAAATACTTTGAGTTGATTTTAATTATAATCTGTTTAGGTTCTCTCAATTTCTTTTCTTCTATTCAAGTTAGTTTAAGTGTCAGCATAAATGTACATTCAGGTATTGAAACACTTTCGGGTGTAGTGTCAGGTGCTGAACAAAACACTTAAAATCATTCGAGAAACTGCTAACGTAACGGAAGATAAATGGTGCCATTTATTGCGTTTCCTGTCAGAAAACCAATTATCTTTAAAAAAAACACACATTCCGTGGAAAAAAAATCAATATGAAAATGTGACCTGGTCTCACAAAAATGGAGATCAAGTTTACCTTTTTTTTTCAAAAGTAAAAGCGAGCATTTTAGAAGTCAGTATAAAACAAAAACTTTCACATTACCGATGAATCCAGTTACATTGGAGCATGAGAGAGGGTCATTCTTTTCTCTCTCTCAATCTCTTCGTGCGTTTGATTTTAACGGTACACATGGAAAGACTTGATGAATAATTTTATTCACTAATTTTCTATGATATCATTATTCTTAAAGATAGCCCACCACTTGTCCAGAGAAATATTTCGGCTTGAAATACTGCCCGTTAAGCTACGTGACCAACTACTCTGAAGATGTAAATCATGGGGTGTGCGTTTCGTATACGTTGTCATAAATAATGCTTTTCTACAGCTGTAATTTTAATTGGGAATTAGTAAAATAACTGCGCATACTTCGCACCTCCCCGTGAATATGTGTTTAAAAAGAGGCAAAACAAAGTCTTATTGATTTTTTTCTCTAACGATAACATGGCAACCCCCCTTTGTTGTACCCCGTCCTTTTCGAGGAATGTTGGGGATGAAAAAGGGGCGATTGGCGAATTTATTTCAAATTTCATTGAGAGTATTACGTAATGATTGTTGCTTGGGAAGAGATGAATACACTTTCACTGCACTGTGCGGTTAACTAATGTGTGTGCAACTTGGAACTACCACACCTCCTCCCCACATTTTACGGAAAGTTACAAAAGTAACATCTCATTTCTTGTACAATCGCATGTAAGTAAACAGTGCGTTAAAACAGCGACTAACATTAAACCTGGAGTGACTTACCGTTCATTTTGAGACCAGTCGATTTAAAGATATCCATCCAACTTAAGCAAGAAGTATTCCGAGTAAAGTTTTTTTATTGGGGGTTCTGATTTGTTTCTTCCTCTTCTCGTCAGCTTTAAGTCTGCAATTCCTATGGAGACTTCACATTGACTCGCTGTATCCTCTTCGTTCGTTGTGAAAGTACTCTCTCTGTGTCTCTCTCTTTCCCGATCCCCCTGCAGTGCGGGCGGGAAAACAAAACAAGGGACGTGCGTTTGCGTCCATCGTCGTCGTCGAATTTATTAATGAAGAGGAAAAAACGGCGTGCAATACAAGCCGTGGTGGTATTGATCATGTGCCTTTCACCATTAGCAACACTCGGCCCATCCTTCGGCTTGAGTTTCACACATAATGACCCCCCAACCCACCAATCGTTAGATGGATTTTGCTGAATTCATTTGGCTTGTTTCTATTTGAGGGGTTTTTGTGTGTTTTTAGTTTTTGGGGTTTCTAATCGATGTGTTCGTGCGTTATTTACTTTGTATATGTTATTTTATTTATATGTTTACTTAAGGTATATGCAACTTTAACAAACAAATGCAAGGAATGCTGGAAAGAGGGCCCTTCAAAATGCGAAATTGTATTGCTAATCAGGGAATGTGTTTATAGAAGAGCAGTCACTTAGCCAATTTCCATGTTTGTAACGACTCAATTTAAGTCGTCGATTTCATCATATTATCTTCTTCTTCTTTTTTTTTTTATTTTTTTTTTTTAGCTGACACTAGGCACCGCATGACCTGCACTATTTAGGGGAAGAACTTTGAGCATGTGTTGATAAAAAAACTAGGGGAAATAAACAAAAAAAACGTATATTGGAGTTGTAGAACTTGTTTTGCCTTCAGCCACGAGGTTCTTTTGTTTTTTATTGGCCTTTTCATGAATGGGTGGGTACTTTGAGCAGTTTTTAATTTCTGAATCCTTTTAATGTAGTTTTGGTAATTTTTGTGAAATTAAAAAAAAAATCCGTGGGTTTTCGTTTCACGTCATTATGTCATGCTCAATTTTATATACTTGCATCTGTATTTATTTTATTATTTTGTTTAGCATTGATTTATATATAATAGCTTTATTTTTTTGGACTTTATTAAAGTGCAACTGATGTATAATTGTTTAGTTGTTGTTGCTGAGGCATTGCATGATGTATATTTGCCCTTCGGTAACACCATGTGTATATCTACTTTGCTGTGTAGATTTTTGTTCTTTGAGAACTACTCCGCGGTAGTAGAATATAGCGAGACAAATTCTCAAAGAACAAAACATTACACAGCAAAGTAGATATGGCGTTACCACAAACTGAATATACGTTGCTGTTGTTGTTGTTGTTGTTAAGTTTCAAAGCAAGAGAAGAAAAGAAAAAAATAATAATAATAATAAATAACTAATACATGAATAAATAAATAGCAGTGCATTACAAGTTACGCGATGACGAGTGTCCATCTTTCAGTATTAATGAAGGAGTCGGTTTCTGTGTAAACACAAATTGCCAACGAAGTATGGACCTGCTTTTGTGTGAGTGCCTCTCAGCGATGAAAATTAAATTACAATTTGGCTTGAGAATTTCTTCAAGAGTATGCCCAAGAATAATATTTACCTTTGAACTGGAGTCTAAATGACATTAGGGGAAAATAAGTAGCTGTTGTAAATTTGATATATGAGTTTTAATTTGAAAATTGTGAGACCAGCGGTATGGAGCGTGACAAAGAATGATGAATTCTTGATTAAGTTTGCAGCCGTACCGGTAATTTTGGTTTAAGATGAGAGTTGTCAGTTTTTCTCATTGAATACATTTGGTCACAATTTTTTTTTAATGAAAGGCTCTATAGCAGCAAAGACAACTGCAACAATATTATAATAATATAAACAACAACAACAGCACAATAACATCAACAACACAAAAGCAACAGCAGCAGCAGCAGCAACGTAGCAGCAACAGCAGCAAAAACTTGCTTATGTATACTGTTGTTGTTGTTGTTGTGTGTTTTGGGGTGTTGTTTTTTTAGTGAAGCTATACAACCCGATAATCCCAAAAGAATCAACATCACAAACACTTTTATAAAAAATACTGTTTCATAATTACAGGAACTTCTTACAAATTAAAGTAAGTATTTTTTGTATTTTTTAATTTATTCTTTATTATTTTATTTTATTTTATGTTATGTTATTTAATTTTATTTAAAACACTCTTTAAAGTGGGAAACCTATCCAGCACAATTGTTCATGGTTTTGTAAGTCTTAGGCAATACACCAATAACATAACGTAAACATGCTGCAAAATTACTACAAAGAAAACGTACCGAAAAAATATATATATTTAATAAGGCACAATAAAGAGAAATGTAACATTGATTGTCCCATAACCTGTTAAGTTTAGAGACAAAAACACAAACCACAAACGTAAATAAATTCAATATTCCCATATTAGGATTATTATACCTATGATATCACGCCTGAAATCGACGCAGCTGATTGATATGGGCGCATACACCAACTGAATAATGACTTAGTCCTTGACTTTGTGATAACTGACTGGTGAAAGGCGTACGTGTCAATCAGGGTGATCGCGCATTGCTTCGTGGTGTTGGTGGATTTTACTTGGATTTTACTTTGGATCTGGAGATCAGGATTAGGTTTTTTGGTGATTGGTTTCTTCTGGGGTTTGAGGGCAGAGAGCAAAGGGGACAAAAGGAGCATGAAGTACCACCCTCCCCTCCCCCTCCCCACACACACGTTTGTGAATCCCGTAAATCGAGGACTTCTCTTTGTTGTCCCATTGTTTAGACTTAGTTTTGTTTAGCGACGTCCCCATTGGTTTTGTACACGTAAGCAAAGCGAGGACGTTCTCGCTCTGTCGAAAACCCGGATCCCTTTTGTTAAAGTCCTCGGTTTCAACGGGTAGACACGCTCACACACAGCTTTGTGTTCCAGTCACTCTGTATACATTCCTTTGTTCTGCACACTTCTGCACAGGAAAATCCTATTCCTCAACACTGTAAAAAAACACAGTGTGGACTGTGGACATGTATCAGTCCACATAGTGTTTCAAGTCCCTAAATTATGTGGACCTCTTGTGGACCTCTTCCATTGTTGTTCTATTATTCCCTTTTCTGAAAAAAATTGTCTGTTGGGTACCACTAGAACAAAGACAACCTTGTGGGATAGCATGTTCCATTGATAAAAGTACCCCGTAAGTTGGCGTGTGTAAGGGCACACTCCCCCACGCCATTGAGAGACACTAAATTACATTTATATACAATTATATAATTACTAGGTGAGATGGCCTTAGCTTTCTATCAAAACCGGACCTTCGTCAGAGGCATAAACAAACACAGACACAAACATATCCACATATATAATATATCGCCTCTTGCCTGTTTAAAAATTCAAAGCATATCCAAGATATTTGTTTTTTAAATTGTCAGGAAAGGAAACTCATGAATCTACCGAAGCTCGTTAACACTGTAACCCAGGCATAAGCCCGAAGTTACCGATGACAGAATCTCTAATTTTAGATGTGGGTGAGAAATCCTTACTGGGGAACCCGCAAAATAGGGAAGAGGGAAATCTACACTGGTGAAAATAAATATAATGTGAACATACCAACGTATCCCAAATAATGTATCTCGTCCACGGAAATATTTCCTTTAATGCATATTGAGTGTAAGTCAAGAGAAAATACGCATTTTCGTATTCCTTTTTCGAAAAGGATATTGTGCTGTTATTATTGCAAAATTATTCATAAACTAGTGCATTGTTGGTTAACCTTTATTATGGGGTAATGTTACTTATTGTTTTTTGTTGGGTCGTTTGTTTTCGGTGTTTTTTACTCTTTTTTGTACAGAAGGTTGAATATTTAACTCACAGCTAATCTCAGTTATTACAGGGATAAATCGCTATTCAACAACAAAACCCTCACTAAATGTTAATTATTTATAGGTCTATCCTATTCAAACGTGAAGATAAGAAACGGCGAGCTGACAAAGGTGGCCAAAGAAGCCATCTTGAGCTATATACAATTGACATGGAAAGTCTTGCCAAAAGGATTCTTAGTCTCATCCCTCTTCAGCGTAAACTGATATAGACACTCGATACACACACAAAAAACCAAAAAACAGCAGCTATTGACTAAATATCAGATTCTCCCTGCTAGTCTCCGTAACCAGTGGCTTGACACGGAGACTAGCAGTAAGCCTTACTGGTCCTTTGTCTCTGTTAATGGTCACTGGATCTCGCTGCTCGATTGGAGATCAAAGGGAGTCAACAATTGATAACAATTAGTCTGGTTTGTAAATAGCTATTGAATAGTTTACTGGATTTTTGATCCCCGGATGCACACAGCACAGCACGATTTGTGATGACCATTTTGTTTCTTCAAAATTGTTATTTTGCGCTAGTCTTCTAAAACTAACCCATAGATAAGGTGCAAGTGTCTATACCCGTGTATAAGAATGCATAAAGGCATTTTGTTTGTGCTGATGTTCACTTGCAGACTGTTAGTTGTCAAGCCTAGTGCTGTATGTACGCACCGTTGCTCAGTCGAAGAGGTGCTATCCGTACATTGTTACAATGGGTTTCCTCCGCAGGTTAATGAAAGGGGTTTCATTGAGTTATAAGTATTTCATAAACAATGTCCAATATTACACCCTTTCAAATTCTGGATTCGATAAAGTAGTCAATCAAGGACAATATTTTCACTGATTTTGTTGCTTTATACAGTCTAACACACATGCATACTGAATCCATCTAAAGAAGAGCCTGTGATGACAAAGGACGTTATTTGGTCGCCCTTTCATTTACCATGAATTACCACCCCCTGATTGCCAGGTCCCGCCCACTCTCGTTGGTATTTTGAAAGACTTGGGAAAGCACAGAGATATGTGTGCACTGCCAATGACCTTTAGGTATATGGGGATCTAAATTTAAACGATTCCAAAATCAAACTCGCATTGTATTAACTATTATACGGTTTTTTTAACAGGATTCCGTTGCAGGCGTATAGGCCTGTGATAAAAAAGGAAAGGGACAATGTTTCAGACAACATTTTTGAGAATCTATTTCCCCCATCTTTTGAAGAAATGGTAAGAGCAAAGCTTAGGCGTTGTTCTGGTGAAAAGTTCAGTATACGTACTTGCTCAAAAATATACTAGTTTCGGGGAAACTTAAGTCAAGGGTAACGTGTACGCAGGCCTATGTTAACACGATAATCCTGGGCTAATAGTCGAACAGATACAGCCAAAGTGTGAAAATTAGTAAAATTAAAAGGTCACGTGGCAAGGTTTCGGCATGGTTAGGTTCTAGGTAAGACTTATTTATCATAGAGAAGACTATAGTCTCTCTCCATAGAGGGCGTTGCCAGGCTGCAGGTGGAACCTGAAGTAAAGGCAGTACATTTCGAATTCCATTTGCTTTCCTTCAATCAAGGAGTCACGCTAGTCTTGACTAAAGTAACATTACCTACACGTTAAATGACATCAACATTTAACTCTGATTCTGTAATCGGTTCCTTTCGCACGGTGTCGTCAGATTCTTTATATTTTTACTGTGGCTACCTCAACATTGGATCAATACTGCTGGACTCGCGACTCGATATTCAGTTCACTTTAGTGCGGGGGAAATTATTCTGTGCTATAAAGACTAAGAATTTGTTTAAGGGTGGTAAACCATGGAGAGGCAGAAGGTAAAGCAAGATGAGCCGAGTAGGTGATGGGGGAAGGATGCAGGAGGCTATGAAGGAGTGTCTTGGGTGATGATGAGAATTAAGTTGAGGCCTTCTATTCTTGAGGACGGTTCCTGTGGGGAGGTCTTGTTCGATTGTGGAATACTATCCGACTGGCGGCATTTATTACCATCTTTGATTACTTTGGGGGATGAATAAAATACATAATGTCGTTCGCATATTGCGAGCCAGGGAGAGAGAGACGGCTCAAGTGGTGACTCGTGAGAGATTGGGGGATTTCAGCCTAAAATAGAAAAAAGGTCAAAACCACTGCAATCTCCGCTGCACTGGCTGCTCTGTTCCACTGTTCCACCAAAAAAGTGCTTCATGGGTTCTAAAACTCAATTGGTACACAAAATATTGTATAACTCTTTTTTTGTATTCTTGCTTTATGTCTTTTTAATTTCTGTTCATGAGTTGCCCATGTCACAATTTTTTTTTGTTTAAATGCATATAGAAAAAGAAACTGCCACTTCGGGTTCTGTAGATAATCCCATAAATATCAACGTCCTGTCAACAATAAGTGTGAGTGATAAATCTGTTCTCTCAGCGGGGTTAATACACACGTTATAGCATTAACTTCTTAACGAGCTGAGACAACAACTGTTGTCTGATACATTGAACGGGGTCATAATTAGAAAAGCTGTGCGCCAACTGATACCCCCCGCTGGCATTTAAATGTCCAACTCCCCTTGGGCAGTGACAGCAATATTCTCATCACATATCAAATGACACGCTCGATACAACCAATGACACTGAATACCAACGCAATGTATCTCTCCTGATCGGTTTGCTATTTTATTTCATAGACAATGAATCATCAATATCTCTGCTGCAAAATGTCCATTTTGATACAAAAAGTTTTATTTAATATTGTTATTTTAAACAATCACATGATTACAGATACTTATCTTAAAGTTTATCGTTACTTTCGTCCGTCTGTCTGTCAGTCTGTCCATCTACAAATCGTGTCTCATGCATTAATTTTGTCGGCAGGTCTTGATGAGATTTGTCGGTTGTGAGTTGTTGTTATTGTTGTTTGTTTGTTGGGGTGTTTGTTGAATGTTTGTTGGGTGTTGGTGTTTGTTTGTTTGTTTGTTTGTTTGTTTGTTGTTGTTTTAGTTGTTTTGTCGTCGTTGTTGTTGTTGTTGTCGTTGTTGTTGTTGTTGTTTTGATGATAATATTTTTCGATATGTTAATTTGTATCGTTTGCAAAAGCCTAGATATGTCATTTCGTTGTTGTTTTTGTTTGTTTGTTTGCTTTTCCAACTGCTGTTTGACTTCTGGTTTGCACTAATGCACATCCAAAATATCTAAAGTGATCATGTTTACGGCTGCAGAGAAGACTAACCAATCAAATGAAAATGCATGTAAACAACTACAGACAGGGAAGCGTGTTAAAGCCTTTATCTAATTCCTTCAAACCAAATCAATGCAGCCTCTATAAACCCTCTTTTGTATGTTTTGCTTCACCACCCAAAATGAGGGGAAAACGGGAATATTAATTCTTTTTAGGAACCCATCATTTTTTTTAAAGTGATTTACCTAGTTGCATAACATAGGCCTAACCTTATCCAGGTTGTGCAGGACTCAAACAATTTCTCTGAACTCAAAATAAGTTCAATAAAACAGGTTTAAAATGGACAAGGATATCTGAACTAGTCGAGTCATCGTAATCCACTAAACACGAATCAATTCAAAGCTGATCCAAAATGAGAAAACCGGTAAAGACATAATCGCATTGGGATTACCAGTTTGTCATCTTTATCCCACATGAATTAATGTCAACGGCTGTTGTATGTTAAGCATTTCATTTATTGTTTGTAAAAACATCACGTGGATCTTTATTTGATCACGCTGACTGATACGCCTCGTTGTATTTGAAAGCAGATTGCTGAACAAGACAATGAATAATTCGGCTTGGCAGTTGACATTAAGAGGACATTGACCATGGAAATAGTTTAATTACTAAAGACAGTTTAGTTCTTAAAAAAAAACCTAAAAAAAACCATAATCAGACAAACAAGCTTTTATTTACTTTTTTTCTCGTTTTAACAATGAACTTGAATCTTTCACTTATTTGAATTCTAAGACCGAGAAAAATTGAAAAATGCTGGCAACATTGATTATTGTCAAAGACCAGTATCCGCATGCACTTTACTTGACACAACATACATAGATTAACAAACCTGTGAACATTAATTTAAACTCAGTTGGTCATCGGAGTCACGAGAAAATAGTGAAGACCCCTTACATGTTTTTTTCTGTTTTCAAACATCGTGTTTTGGACTGGCGAGATCAAAACTAATTGTGTTTTTTTAACATATTTCTCAAGAACGATAGCATTTCAGTCCAACATTATTTCAAGGGACGTTTTCTCACCATGACCATCTTCATGCCATGGCAGTTCTGCGCAAAGTGACATCTAGTTGTTTCAATCTTACTAATGTTGTGCAGTCCCATTAAAAATCTAGATGTGATAAAGCAAAAACCATTCCAAGTAATGACCTACAAGACTGTTGTGATGGAGACTTGGACACAAACTATGACGGTGACATTTTATTAAAATGATGTGTGCTGTAATTACCTGTAGGGCAGGTCTTTCCTTGTCTTTTGGTATAATGATCTGTCAAGTTGGGTCGTGTATGTCCGTTGAGTAAGTCTTAAAAATGTTACTTGTCCATAAGGGTGAGGTGTCGCCAATTTACCTGTAAGTTTGTTCTTATACCTGATACATATCGAAATGTCAAGTAAATGACATCGACCGATCAATTTCAGATCTTACAATTTCCAAACCAATATTATGTTTCATTCTTCAACAAATAGTGAGGTTTCATACCGTGGTGTACATTCGTCTGAATGAAATCACTTTTGCCATTTAAAGCTCTTAGCGTGTGTTTTGCTTTTAATTTATAACCAAAGATAAATATTTCATCCCGGATTTAAAAATAAAACGTGTTCAAACACAAAATGGTAGGACAAACCAGAAAAAACCCAGACTCATTAATTCACGGACACAGCAAGTTCCATTAGATGTTGCTGGTAAAATAAATATGATTCGAAATGATGTGGGAAAAATTATATTGAAGATTTTTAACCTTTTCATTAACTTGATACCAGTGACAATTCCCATCAGAATTATTTCCATCTAAAATGACTGTCGTGGGCACGAAATAGTGTCCCCCTATATATACTCGTTTCCTTTTATAATTCGCACGTAGTATGACCGTACACAAAACAGAAACACGTTATTGGTGGTTTTCCTCGAAGAGTTGACGACCTATAATGATGTTATCACAGGCTGCTTGGATGGTGTTTTCATTTCAATGTAAAGATGGTATTGAATGAACTCACCCCGCGAAACCCAATGATGCATCATGCCTTTTAACGCAACGTGCTTTCAAATATTAAATAAAAGAGCGGGCTATTTCGGGGAGCAATACGGACATCTTTAAACCCTTAAAAGCAACATGCCAATACCATCCTCACACTTTATGATAATGTAGAGTGATGGCCGGGGATACCACGCTCGCAAACTATATACCCCCTCACCAACAAACGTCTGTTTCAATTAGAGGCACAGCTAGACATATCCAATCATTTTAATCGGATTGTTCGCCAGGAACAGGCGAGCCAGAAACCCCGTTTCCCTCCCAACCTTTGGTAATTCCAGCGAGGAGGGTTATGCAAATGAACAAAACCACCCAGGGTCACATATTTGCCAGTAATAAATTCAGAATGTCTCATATTTCACATAAGTGGAAGGCAAAACAAAATTAATCAAATTGATTAAAGCCCCTTCAAAATAGCATCACGGTAGGCGCAATGCCCACGGTGCTCCTGCTCTTAAGCGACTCTATACGGCATGGGTAAATAAACTAGTTGGGAATCTTAAGGTGTTACTTTAGCTGTCGTAACAAATAAATCTCGAAATGCGTCTTAAAGATAAGATACATGTTGTTGATAGTATTGAAAACCCTACATCCGCGACAATGTCACTTATCTCTGCCTGGATCATAATAATGTACGACATTGGTTCATCTTATTGCAGGCAACATGCTTTCACGCTAAACTTATGCACTTTAAGAGGTATCGTATATTTTCTCGCAGGGAATGGTTCAACAGAGTCTGCCCTTGCTTTCAAATTCCAACTGAATATTTGATCATATTCCTTACAAATGAATAGACCTTTACCGAAGCATTACACCAAGAGTTAAACTCGATTACACACCAAAACATTTATCAGAGCTCGGAATCGAAGAAGTTCAATGTCTTTTTAAACAACGAGAGCTTGATGTTACTAACTTTTTAAATGAAAGTTGCCGTATATGAATTTCTCTACAGTTATTCAATGAGTATATCAATTTAGAAAATGCAGATTTTTTCCCCCAAGAAATTCTGGTGGTATTTTTGTATAAGAAGAAATGGGGAAACACAACGTTAATTTATATTGTGGTTGGTAATTTTCCCCGGATTCGATAATGCCCATGTCCACCATAGGGCAAACGATACAGACGCCTTGCATATGACGTCATACTCTCAGACAGCGCTCTCACTGAGGTAAAAACGTGCGCGTGGCCTCAGCGTACCAGCAGCGTTGCACGTTGTACAAGGGGTCTGTAGTGCTTAAACTAACCCTTGAACTTTCAACCCGAATTTAACCAAAATAAAAGCTTCAAAATGCATGCTATAAAAGCGTTGATGAACAAAACGAAAACTTAGCGGACGGCTGTTGCGTTATTAATGAAGTAATAAAATGATCAGTAAAATTAATTCAATACAATATTACATTTAATGTACATAACTGTGTTGTTAAAATAAATGTTTACGACTACATCAAGTTACAATGTTTGTATTTTGATTGAAATAATCACATAAAAACAAAGTTGTGGATCATAACTTTACTAAAACACTTCATTGCAATTTATGCATATTTCTTCATCAGAACAATATAAAGCGAATTTGAAAACATTAAAAAGTTACGAGAAAACTAATTAAATTATCCCGTTTACCAACGTTAACTCAACTTTGACATGTCTCCTTGTTTAGCCTCTGTTGACACCCGTCTGTCGACACCCGTCGACAATCGTCGATAATCGCAAGAAATATAGTCGCTGCATTACTGTCTGCGTCGTCGTTGTGGTCTTTGATGTCCACGTCACTGTCACTTAAAGTTTGTACTTATCTTAATACTCATTGATTTTCAAATGACGACCACATGGCAAAAAACTGATACGACAATCACCAATGACGGGTCACCGAAGCGAATATGAGTGACATCACCCATTATAGTTACATTACTGTACGGGATTTAATCATTTCTAAGGAACTAATGTCCGTCTGTCATATTGTTTATGTTTAGTGTATCTATTTGTTTTTAATTTGTAACGACGTTGGCGCTTGGTAATGAGTCCCCTCGATGTGTACTGACTGGTACTCTTTGCATAATTAATACGTATGTACTTGAACCACTTTCTGATTGGTTGGATTTTAATGACGCGTTGGTATGGTATGAGTAGATAGATTGCCAACATACGTCATGCAAGCAAAGTCTGTTTGAAACGGTATTATACAAAATGAAAAACAACAACAATTTAGCCTACTTCTTTAAAAATCTGAATTTTCAAAAAAAAAACCTGAACGATAAATCGCAGAAATTCCGTATATGCCTTGCTTGGCCGTGGTTTTACCGGCGTTCCAACAATAATTGTGCTTTGTTTGCTTCTTTAAAACTATAAATAAACCAAGTAAAATTGCTCGTATTCATTAGCAAGATCACGAAGGGTGATTTGTTTCAGTGGATCAAGTTAAACAAGAATAAGGCATCCTAAACTTTAAGAAGATAGATGGAACCTTGATATCTTTCCACGGATATGTTATTTAAAACTTTTAATTTAGTACCTTTTGTATTCAAAATTAACCTCGATGCACGGGTTGTTAACAGACAAAACCCTTGAAATGAACTATCTACTAATTTATCCTTTCTGACTTTTTTTCTTTTTAGTTTCAGTTTAACATTAATATTATTATTAGTTGACATAATGTAAATGTAGATACAAATAATGTTATGCAAAGAAATTGTAATGACTTTACGTGTCAATGTTCACGCCTGCTTAATTTTGTGGCAATCCGGGGTCCATTCAAGTCTAAATTTTGCACATAAATACTGGCGTTCATAAAGCAAGGTTTTATTTCGTAAAATCACGAATTGAAGTAAAGAAGGTGAACTGCCCGTCATGGTTAGACTTTGGAGTAGTTTCATCAAATTGTAATGTCCCATGAGTTTATGTCGCCTCTAACTAAACGTATGCCCCCAAACCATGTATATTACACAACTATCCAGTTTCACTTCCTATTACCGAAAAGTTACTGATTGTTCCTGCTGTTTTCCCCCAGGACGATCGGGTAGCAATTTGCATAATAACCTCTACCAATGCTGTATTCGACACGTGGGTATATTCTGGAACCGGGATCGAGACCGAGGCCAACTTACGAGGAGTGGGGGATGCCAAGACAAAGACCTTTACATCTTGGGAGAGGTGAGTTGGTGGGGTGGGTAAAGGTTGGTTCGCAACCGATACAAGGGCTAGCAATAGATAGAGACCCGACTCAAGACGAACAGTATTGTAATTTGTTTGTTGAGTTTCTTATGAATCACTGTGTTTTTAGACCTCGGTGAACGACTGGTCTAAGTATCGAACGTGTAAAAGAATATTAGGGCCTTGGAATGTGTGCATCAAGACTGGTTTCTGTTTGATTTCAATGTGAGGGGACACAAGATAGCTGCACCATGTTAAAGGTTTACAGCTTTTTTTCTCTATTTCTAAGATTATACACTTACAACGTCCGCAATTAGAAAATACTTTACTCTGATTTTAGTTATTTTTTGTATAAGCCGCTGGTGTACTAACTGTCCTTAAAATCTTTGGAAAACGGCTGAAACTCAGATATCATCTTGTCAAATTATTAACATTTTAAATATTCATAGAATCCAAAGTTTAAACTACAATTACAAAAATTAACAAAAATAGTCGTTGTTTTGAGCTTTTACACCAACAATGCACTTTAAACTTCTATCTATTGCGTGTTGAAGGTGCAACTTTTTTTGTTTACCAATGTGTATTAACAAAGACGTGGCTACAAAAACGCTTGGCTCGTCTCAGCCTCGGTATCTTGGCTGTCGTACTGTGTCGTCTGGTTGTTAAATCTCATGATGTACCTTCCTGCTGACATACAAGGAGAAACAAAAAAGAAAACTTAAACACAAACAGGATGTTAACGTATAGTGATAAACAAAAACAAGACTCCGGGGCAATTGAGTTAAAGGCAAGCCAAGGAGGTCATTGTCGTAGCTCTCTGAAATAGACACTCCAATTTGTAGCTGATGTTACTGGGTAATTGTTTGGGAACACTTTCATCTTTTTTTTTGCCATGCCATTGACATCCGTTCTTTCCTTTGTCCTGCCCCTTTCCGGAGGAGTTTGAAAAGATGAAACGATATGGGTCAGTACGTCAGAGGCCATTGCGGTATCATGTTCTCAAGGTTTAATAGATGGCTGCCCTGGCATTTGTCGTACAGCTATTTTTTTTAGTGGAGTTTATTTCTTAGAGGAGGAACACATTACAATGTGGGCTTAATTTGTATCACTTCTCTAGCTGATTAGTAATGGAAACCAATTGATGTTTGAGTGAATGCCACGTCAAGGCACGCGTAAATGAAAGTCGGTTTTAACATTGCACCAAATAATGTTTATTCCAGTGGATGCTGCCGTTTGGTCAACTAAATAACTAAATAAAAAAGTAAATAAAATAAAAGATGTGCAAAGGACAACATACAAACAAACACCCCCACCAGCAACAACAACCAGAGAAAGAATTTTCTGTTTTCTTAATCAAATGGAAAGGGTAGATGTCAGTGGGTAAATAGGGGACGCTTCACGCGTTGAGATGCCTGTTTTATTTTGCTTGTTTTGTTTGTTTGTTTGTTTGTTTGTTTGTTTGTTTTTTTAAATAAATACTTTAACTTCATCAGCAACGGCTTTGGGTTTTTTTTGTGTTTTTTTCTTCTTCAGTTTTTTTCTTTGTACTTATTTTCCACGCTGTGTATTTTATTGCAATAAATAAATAGTTAATGAGTACCGGTATAATTTTGTGATTCGAGATACACGATTGGTTGCCTATTGACAATTCTTTTACTTATAGCCTCTACTTTTATTTTTATTTAGTATTTATTTTTTATTTTTAGATACCTGTGCCGATTGTCTTAAAACTAGAATTCTGCTATTAATTTCATTTCAAATAATCCCTGATAACCCATAAAAAATATTTACTGCTTCCTAAAGAAGAAAAAAAAATAAGAAAATAAAAATACTTTGATGTAAACACCAATACAATAATCTATTATATCTCTAAACAAAAGCTACAACTTCCTTGCGAATCGTTTTTGTTGTTCTACCCATGAGATCAAGGCAGTACTGATGCGATCTGACCACGCCCACGCTGTCTTTAAGATCCTTCAAGGCGTCAGACCCCCTGTAATCTTTCCAAACCCATGATAAGTCGATGATGGATGTGTCCAGGATGGTAACCGGTACATCTATGTCCTCGTCTTACCACCATTGCATAGTATTTACCAAGATCTGAAAGTGTGTGTGTACCCCCTTTCTACTCTCCCTTTACCCTTTCTATACGGGCCCTGAATCCGAGGTTATACGGGCCCTGAATCCGAGGTTGCGATGACGAAGTGTTTTATTCTGAGCGGATGGAAGTGAAGAAAAAAACAACCCCAAACTATCCGAAGGCAGAGCTCTTAATCATTTGGTGTCGACACAGTGTGTTGGGTAAGAGACGCCTTTGGTGACAGACAACGGTAACATATTATCTCAAAGATATATTTTACCTGAATTACTGTTATTACGAAAAGTGTGATAGGTCTTGATGCTGACAAGTTCAGTTGATCATTTTCTGATTGATAATTACTATTTTCAACAAATGAATGTCAACGTGGAGGAGTCACTGCGCAAGTTGAAAGTTCAGCTTGCGCTGAGAAAGCGTTTTGGGAACCCTCGCATAGAAATGTCACCTCTACCTACATGCCTAAAGAGAAACCTTTAATTGGACTTTATTTTCCAAACGTGAACTCCGTCTTGCATAATTAGACCGAAGGTATAATTTGTACATTATCGTGCACTCTGTATGTTTGTTGTGAAGGGTGGTGGAAGATTTCCCGGTCAAACTCTAGGTGGCGCACTGTATTTTGAATCCCCAATTACTGAGCCGGAAATTGAATAATGCTGTCTGCATCATTTGTCATCCATAAATTATCAAAGGCAAGGTCACAGTTAAATAAATAAATAAATACGCGTATAGTTTTGTTGTGAAAATTATCATGCTTTTTTTTTCGATTTCTAAAGAACCGAGAAAGTAGGTTGGGGTGGGTGGTTTGTTTTTGGGGAGGGGGGGGGTGTTGACTAATAAGTAAGCTATATGCACCAACGACATAATAGAATCTAAGACATCGAGTGTAGATTTGTGTTGTCATGTTTCAAGTGTTAAACGGGTATATAGATCAGGTTTGCCATTTTCGATAAATGATGCGTTTCTAAATTAATTTTGGGCAAAATGTTGTTAAGTTGTCTAACATTTGAGAAAAGTATTAGTGAATAATACACAGACGCTTGATAAAATCCATATGGGTTTATTGTAACTGAAAGGACGGTGTCACGACAATTATGAATCATTAGAGGGTACAATGTTTAAAATAGCCTGAATAGACCCCTTGCATTGGCCGCCATCGCTGAGGTCAAACATTGGAAACGTGTACGTGTGTGTGCGCCGCGCTTAACTCTCAGCCAATGATTGGTCTTTACTGCAGCGGGGTCTTCTGACGTCACGTGCAAAGGGTCTTTTTTTATTTTTTTATTTTTTTTATGAGAGATCGCCTTACATCACAATGCCGGACGGCCACTTCAAGGTGAGGGCTACACTTAACTGCTTTAGGCTATCGACCGAAATTAACTGCCACCAGGGGCACGTTGCCACCTACTCCTGGGGCTGAAACAGGGTTACTCCCTTGACAGTCCGTAAGGATGTAGTCATCAAGCACAATCTGCCATAAAAGGGGTGTGATCTTAAGGCCACCCACACAGATTGTAGGGCGGAAAAACCCGCTTCCTGATCAAGCTGTGGACACACCTACTTCTATAGAGTTTTGTTGCTCTAGGAATCAATGTTGTTGTCCAATTGGTTCTTGTTAAATCCTTCGCAACTATATGGGATTATATACTACCACCCAGGGTGCTATCGCAAAACCTCTGTGCAAGTCTTGTGCGTATCGAAAATGAGAAAGAAACTCGAATAAATACATTTTTCTATGAAATCAAATCTTCTTTTGAAGCTCTATTTTTACAAAACTTTTGAAAATAAAAATACCCATAGCAATCTGTTTTAAATACAATTGCCATTTTAAATTTATATAATTCAAATATTTTGTTGAAAAAAAACATTGAAACATAATTCAAGCTTGGGACGAGGATGCTTGTTTTTGTTTTTGTTTTTTAACCCAATTTGCCATTCACGCCCGAATTTATGCGACCATCACATAGCTTTAATGGTAACATGAGCGTCAGGTGGGCAGAATTCGTAACTGTTTACAAGTAATCGAAAACGGAGGTCAAATCTTTTTTTCGGGTTTTCTTTGTTGATTTGTTAGATTTATTTTACTTTCATGCATTCCATGGCTAAATTTGACTTTCCCAACAATGTGATTTAATTGTTTTAGCCATGAACTGCGTTAAACTAAAGTTTTGGCAGAAACAGAATCGTGTACACGTAAAACTCAATAATTTTGGTCCCCGGAAGTTCAAATACGCTCGAGACTTGCACAGTCTATTGCCTCTCCACCATCAAGAGTTTCAAGATTTTGCTCTTCTTTATATTAGTTATGGGGGGGGGGTTTGGTCAGGGTCACGTCACGTTAGTGTCAGGACGGTCAGTGAATTCGGAAGAATTAGCACTGACCCCCCGTCCCTTATCTCTCATAACTGATTTTGTGCCATTGCCATGCAGGATATGATGAATCTCATGAATACAAGGGTGTGTGGATAGAGTAGGTCAAGGGTGTCATCTTCGGTATACACTTAGAGGAAAATTATCATCGGCTCGGTTACAAAAAATGAGTTTTTAAATTAATGTTAGCTTGAAGTACACATTTCAAAGACTTGTTTGTTGATAGACCTCATTCAGTGATGTTTGCCAGGCCCGTAACCAGAATTTATTTGTTTTTGTGGGGCGAATATGAAAGGAAATGTACATCGGGGTGTTAGAGCCGCCCGTCGCGCAGGGGGGAGTCTGAATATGGACATTTTTTTTTGGGGGGGGGTGGGGGTGGGGGGTCCTTCTCCCGCACCCCACCCACCCCCTTCCCCACTGGTTAAGGACCTGATGTTTGCGTATTTAGTGCAGGAATGAAAGAATCGTGACGGGGTCTTTAAATCTACACTTTAAATCCCAGTCTAAACTAAATTGTTAGATTTGCTGGGGTTTTTTTTATGACGTAATATTTGATAATCAGTAAAGTCTTTCCTTTACATGTGTATTTGCATTATTACAAGCTTCCGTTTACGAGCTCCGTTTCGCAAATACTTTTTGTGCGCGGTGCTCAACGGTTGTCTGTACGCATACTTTGTCACTCTATTTCGCAAACATAATATTTTGATATTGTGCTATTTTACATAATTACCTTTAAGTATGATTGCCTTTCACGTTATCACCAACAGATATAATAAAATTAATTTAATATGCAGATCCACACACGGCTAGAGCGTCGAACTCGCTTTGGCTGTAACAAACGACGACGTCTGTCATAACGGGATTGTATACGTTTGGTAATTGGAACACACTGGGGGTTTTTTTTCAATCAATACCATTAAAACTAACCTGTGAACATTTCATTTCAAAAGGTGGTAGCGTTTTTGAGATATTGCCGAAAATCTGGAGCGGTTGTGTCCACGCAGGAAGAATAATCTGCAATTGGAATACACACTCTGAGAAACGTTACTGTCAGTAACGCTTCTCAGATTCAAATTTGTTGGGGATGAAAAGTGATATTTGTTTCTATAACCGTAGTTCTTCGAAGTGAAAAGTTTCTCAACATGCTCTGTACTATCCAAAGCTGCAGTTTCTATTGCCATTAATGTTCAGAGTCATTACCAAAACGTATACAGACCCTTTAAGTAGGCTCCACTTGTCTTTATTGACCGTTTAAGACTGGGTAAATACGATCAAGTGACCGTTTTTCAACCAATAGACTCTCTACAGTGGAGTATTTTGGAATGAACATTTTGAAAAAAGCACGCATAAATAAATGTCGGGCATCACGTCAAGCTAAAACAATACTCTGATGTGTTGACATTTCAAAGAAATTGAACATTGGTCACGGGAGGAAACCCCCCAAATTTGAGGAAATGAAATGAGTTCCTACAAAGATCCATATTTCTCGATTCGTATGGATGAAATTACAAGCATTTCACCTGCACCAATCTTCTTTTCAATGTGTACATCTTTAGGTCGGTTTGCCCCCATGAGCAAAACAGAGCCATTTGGAGCCTGGCCTGAAGCATTTTTTTTTAACTTCAAAATATCAAAAAATATTGACAAAAACGATCGAAACAAGAAGGTGTACATTACATGTTTTTTTATCCGATAAAAAGAGAAACATAATTAATATTCGATTGGACATGGACTTAAGTTCAGAGAAACTACAAGAATCCAATTTAGAATGGATGAAAAGTGGGTCATCTAAATTTCATAGTTTTTAGCCACTCGTACAGACGCTTCAGACTCTGATTACCTCCCCCTTCCAAAAAAAGAACAAAAAAGAACACGAATACATTCAACGTTGTTCATTGCCATTTTCTCCGATGCTGAAAATAGTTATATGACTTTCATTTCCGTGAACTGTGTTCCTCTTTTCCGGTATTTGTTCATTTTGGGAAAGCTAATCATCGTACGGCACGTTTAGCGTGTGTTCACTGATAACTATCCCATTCGTCTCGTTCATATCCACGAGTATAGTCCATTGAAGTATACTATAACCTTGGTCGTTTTGTTTTATTCTGAATTAAAAAATTCTTGGCTTGGACATGAAGACTTTTGCCGCGAAATAAAGTAGGAAACCTACTGAAAACATACATAGATTTTGCTTCAAAATTTGCTTTTGTAATGGTTGTATTTGTTGTTTATTGCTTTCTTCGTACGCCTTGGCTCAGGGCAACGTCTTGTTCAAGTTTTTGTTCTTGCTGTTGTTGTTTTGTCAAGATTACATGAATTTCGGTACGACTGGTACAATATGCACAATTCCAAATGGGTTCATTGGCGTATGTGTTCCCCCGGTAGTCGTTTTTTGTCAACACTGCGAGGTAGAACTACAGTAATGTCAACTGTTTGGCCGCCGAGGCAGTCCCAGTGAGAACTCGAACCGCTCTACTTTACAATTAAAACACAGGAGATTGATCATCTGGAGTGCCCGAGGGGTGCTCGGGCTTGGAGTGTTCAATTTCTTTCGGCTCTTTTTACTTGTTGAATTTTAGGAATACAAGTCTCTCCCAGTGTAATGTTTGATTTTAATTAAATGACATCTCGTGTTACGATTGACTGATGTGGAGAAAAGCAGGCTTGGCTTGAATTTAAAGCTTCCTTGAGATAGGTTTTTCCCATCTGTGTTGCTTTAGAAAAAAAGGGTTTTCCCGCGTGAAAAAAAATAAAATAAATGAAATTGTGAATCAATGAGCGTTTCATATTCTTTTCTGTTTCATAACAAGGTATGGTGGAGGAAAAAACTACATCAGTAATCTAATAAATTCACCCTTTGACCTCGTTTCATTTGCATAAAGGGCTACACCATCACAAAGGCCGATGCTATACCGTATCCTGCCATACACTGTCGTGAGTCAGTTGTAACGCCAGAAATAAGGCTACCCCCCTCAAAAAAAGCGTCGATAGAGGGCGTGACTCCACGCATCGCAATCGTGATAAGGAAACAGCTTTGACTGGCGATTTCCAAGGCAGCCCGTAAAGCCACGCGATTTCAAATTTCGGGGCGAAAACCTAACAGTTGCTATTAAGGTCCTCGAAATGGCTTCCAAGGAAGACTTTGGTCTAGATGATGTCTACACTTTCTGTAAGTGCCTTTCGGGGATTTACAATGACCTTAAATCTAGAGAAAAATTAGAAAATATAGCCTCAAAGGGAAAGTTCACCATTGGTAGTTGCCGGTAACTTACAAAGGGTTTTTGTCTTTTAGAAAATTCTAGCATGTATATTGTCTTGTGATGCAGATGGCGAAGTATTATCACTTGGCTACACTTGTGTTTTCGTTTTATTCAAAATGATTATAGATTTGGGTTTTTTTCTTTCTAATTCTACTGAATAGTAAACTCTTGACAGCTACATTTGATTCACATGAACGTACGTTTTGAAAGTACCAATGTGGACATTCCCTTTATAGGCTACTACCTCGTGGGTATTGACCGTGGTTGTTGACCATGTCACGTGGCGGTGCATCGTAGTGCGATCGTCTGGTCGACGTGGTGTTCAGCCTGCGGACGTTTTTCTCTGGTTGAAAGACAATGATGTATACTTTGGGTGTGAATAGACACGCAAGGGCCACTGTAGCGCTCATGCTGACCGTTATACATAGGGTCGTTATCTGCATCTAAAACGGGAAGAAAAAATAAATACAGTGTGTATTATTGCGTTTCCTTTAATGTGTACATAATTTGCTGCGTATGCTTTTACGCTCGCTATCGCTCATAAGATACGACTTTATTATTGCATAATAGTGTTCCTTACCCCAAAATGCATTAGTTTTAAGAGTTGCATAGGACCCAAACAACTTTGTAGGTACTAAGCAGTCCTGTCAACATTTTTCTTACACTTTTACTAGGTCTACAGGACGTTTTTCAGGAAAGCATTGTTGTTTGCTGGGTGTTTGTTTGTTTGTTGGGGTGTTTTGCTGTTGTTGGGGGTTTTTTCTCTCTCTTTTTTGTTCTTCTCCTTTGCTATTTGGTAAATTAAGTAAAGAAGAAAATGATTGATGATTGGAGACTTCGTTTTTTAAAACATGTATCGAAATCTATATAGAATAGTATCATTACCGATCCGAATTATGACAAAGTTACCCGCACCGATGTTTGTTTAATGAAACATTGCCAAAATCAAAAATTGAATTTGTGTTCACCACCCGAATAAACCCTTCGACTTTCAAGAATGCAGTACAAAACAAATGGTATAGGTTCACATTGCCAACATCAGAAATTGAATTTGTGTTTTCACCACCTGAAGAAACCCCTTGGACTTTCAAGAATGCAGAAAATAACAAATGTACAGGTTCGTAATATCGATCTCCAGTGACCGAGTGGTTCAGACCGTCACAACGTAGTACACGTTGCTGTTCAAATAGCCCATCGAAATGCACACCGAGATAACAAACCAAGACATTCAGCAACAATGTATGCGCATCCGATGTTGCCTTCTGTTGGAATCCCTCCCTATGTGTTCAATAATGCATCGCTGTCTCTTTACCTTGTGAATGCACTATACTGCTGTCTGAGATCAGCAACTTGATAATGTGGAAAGGTCGTTCCCTACTGTTGCTTGCAATGCAAAGGTAAAGGAGAAATGGCACTATAGTGCAGCAGATAGGTGAGGGGACTGTGCCTTTGATGATACAAGCTTTGAGTTTGCCACACAGTCAGAGAGTGTCACGAGGAAGACTTGTGGCTGCAGGGCCATCGCAGTTTGTCCTTGAACATTTTGGAAATTGCTTGAAGGTCTACATTTTTTTTTTTTAAGACAATAATTTATGCGATGGCCTTATAGAAAAATATCTTTCTCATCATGACATACTCCGACTGTGTGCCAAATTCCAAGAGTATATTTATCAAAGGCACTATTCCCAAAAAATATTTCCCCTATCAGCCCCTCTAGAAGCCCTGGATAAAGCACCAGCCAAGATCATCAATCATGACACGGGTACAGAATATCTAAACTCCAGGTTGTAATCTTGACTATCGATGTAGTATAATATCAGAGATGATGAATTACTGTCCGCAATATGCTGCCCTCTATTTACGGTGTGGGGGGGGGGGGTCATTCCCGTGTCACAAGGTGGCGCTATGTCGGATAGATGGGGCGTGGACCATTTGCCGACTCGTCACACTTTGCCTGGCTGCAATACTAATTGACACACAGTACAGCTAGCTCCTAGACAGTGAGCTCTTTTGGAATATCAGCACACCCTATTCAGAGGCAGGTGTTCTTTGCAGGCTAGCTTTAGTCTGCAACTTGAGCCGCTCAAGGGTCTCGGATAAAAGTGCTGTGCAGTAAATTACCTTTGTATCACTTTCTGAGAAACGCATTTTTAACGATTTCTTCACCCCAGTTTTCATGCGAAAGAACAACTAACCACTCTCAGTACATAGAGGAATGCACACCCTTTTGTTAATTTCTCTTTGTTTTATTTTTTGCTCGTTGCTCCTGGAGTTTTCAACTTGAATTTGATGACCTTCGTAACCCTTTGGTAAGATTTGTTCAATAGGATATCCTGTTTAAAGGGCAAAATAGATTCAACTTTGAAACAAATTTTAAAATGAAATTTTTGTTTGTTCAAGGCGTAAATTGAAATATACCCATTTATCAACATTATGTTGTGTTTGAATGACACTGTTTCCTTTTATTAGTTGGACCTTATTTGCGTAAACAATAATTGTTTAATACAATAATGCCATGCAGATACAAACGGACGAACTTACCCTAAAATCACCGGTTGTACCAAAATAAAGCGGAATAAACGCCAGCCACACTATACACGTGGTGTACATGGTGAAACCGATGAACTTCGCCTCGTTGAAATTCTCCGGAATCTTCCGTGTCTTAAATGCATAAATAGTGCAACATATGATAAGAAACATATTGTACGCCAGCGATACCACCAGTGAAATATCGGTTATGTTACATTTGAGTATAACGTGATACCGGTCCTTGGAAAGTTGCACACTGGCTCCCGGCGGCTGTACAATGAGCCACATGAGTTCCCCGAATAGCTGGACACTGACCAGGACGAAACAAATGACCAGCTGCGATTTGGGGCTGATGTACTTCGGCCTTTGGGCTGAATGAGTAGCACTTTCAAATATCCTAGCAATTCTATTGGTTTTTGTTAGTAGAGCTGAGTAACACACGCAGAACGATAGCCCCAGGCCGATCCTCTGTATAGAACACGTTGTCTCCGACGGCTTGGCGAGAATCGGGAACGTCATGGCGTAGCAAGAGGCGAACCCCAACAATAAGATGTAACTGAGCTCCCTGCTCGACGCCTTGACTAACGGCGTCTGGTTGTGGGTTACAAACACAACAGCGACGAAGCACGTCGCCAAGATTCCAAGCAGGGAAAACACAACTGGTATGATACTCCAGGGGGAGGCGAAATCCATGTATTCCTCCATGAGTTTGTAGCAGCCGCTGAGGTTTTTGAGCGGCCAGAAGCCCCGCGCGCAATCCGTACAGGTGAACTCATCCTTGACGAACTGGTGACGCAGGCAGGCTGAGCAAAACCAACAACACGCCTCGTCGTCGTCCTGAAGTTTCTTGATCTCGCCTCGTTTACAGGGAAGGCTACACTGGGACATGGGGAGATCTGCATTGGATGGGACTGGAACCGAAGGATGAAACTGCACTGGATCTAGGTCTAGCCCCAGCTCCCGGTGCCAATCGCCTACTCTGACGTAACTGTAATGGTTGTTGCTGTCACGCCGGAAGTTGAAGATGTCGTAGCGTCCCAAACCGTCCCCCTTTTCATCGAAGCTAACTAGAGATCCAACTATATCTGAAATGTTATAAAATACGAAATGATAATTTATTTCAAAAATGATGCTACTAACTCTTAATTGCATCACTAAAATAAAAAGGCTGGCAGTATTAAATGACACTATTAGAATGTTGATAACCCTCACAAAGAGTACTATAAGATTGGAACCCATTCCAACCGATAAAAAAGGGGGAAAACCCGATAAAACTTAGAACCATGCATAGTAAAAGATCACAGTTGAAAGTTTACTTGAACCTTGATAAGGACCAAGTGTATACGATGAGAACCAATTTAAATAAGCAGCCCAGGTACAGAGTTTTGTAATTCTGTGTGGCAAATTATGTAATTACAATGCCGTCTTATCAATTTTGTTATTTTCATTATACAAAAATGGAGTTTAAATGCAGAAATAAGAGTCGCACTGTCTCACTGATGAAGATTAAAACATGATAGTCGAAACGTTGAGGAAGCAATACAGTTCTTGCGAGAACAGTGTGCGTTTGCGATATTTGAATGAGAATACCAACATGACATGCCGCAAGCCGAAACCAGTTCCGAGTCACACCTTTGCAAAGCCTTATATCTGTTTAAATAACATTTATTTCAAGCCACATCATATGAAGTCTAAGTATGTACTGACAAACATAACCCCCTCCCCCAAAAGCAAATAATAATAATATTTACCTTGAAATTCTATTTTTAAGATATATTCCTTAAACAGTCGTTGTCCATTGATAGGCACCATCCCTTCGCACAGTTCCGAAGTCTCGTTGCAGATGGAGCGGTGCATCCGATCCAACGCGTTCCCCAGCGCGTACACTGCGTCCACGACGAACTGGGTCTTCTTCTCCTGCAAGTGCGACCCGTCGTCCAGGCTCTTTCCCAGGCACTCCAATTCGGCCGGGGTTGCACTCCCCGTGTCGTCTGGTGGGAGAGTACATTTAAACTTCTGTTCCCAGAACTCCTTGAACCATGGGTTCCGAACATTGTTCGTGGGATTAAGATTGAGGAAATATTCATCATATAGTTTGATCTTTCGAGTCTGCAGTTCGATTGTTATCGCTCCTTCGGCAACAGATTCTCTGCCCTTTACGGGAGTCTCCTGCGCACCCCATCCATCGCTGGCGAGCCATATGAAACTTTCGCTGTGATTGACTCGCATCGCGGCACTTAAAAGGTCCCTGGCGTCCTCTACCCTCGTGAACAACACCACAACTTTTGCATTCTGTTTTTTCCTCAGCCGCGTGATGATTTTATCGTAGGTTTGAGAGTCTGCTGAAGAGAGTATCTTCTCTGATCTTGCTATACATATGTTTCGCAATGCTGCTTCTTTCTCAAACTCGTAGATCCCCGATTCGCCGTAGTTTCCCTCGGAGGCGATTGTTGAAACATACGTCCATCCGAAAGAGGCCACAATGTCTGCTATAGCTTTCGCCTGCAGCTTGTCCGGTGGGACCGTTCTTGCAAAATACTCGAACTTCTTTCTTTCTGAGAGCTCCGAGCTTGTCGAGGCGTAGCTGATTTGCGGGATCTGGAACAACCGGAGCAAGTTGGCCACTTGGATTGACACAGTACTATATGAACCGCCTATCACGCCAGCTACAACTCCCGGACTGGCGGTAGTATTTACAGGCACGTGTTCTGCCGGACACTCGGGTGAGGTCGAGCTCACCGTGGTCAGGGAGGACCGGACAAACTCCAGCGACTGCTCCAGCGCGTACGTGTCACTAGAACACGTGTCCCGGATCTCGGCACCGATATCAATTCCGGGCAAGATTCTCGTGTCATTGTTTATCAGATCAATTGCGAATAGCATGGCCTCAAGTCTCTGGATACCCCGATCCTCATTAATATCTCCACAGATTGTTTCATTCTTACCCTTCTCGTGGATGGGGAACAGCCCCCCGAGAACGATCTCCCCGTCGACCCTCAGTGTCTTCCCGTTGCCAACTTTCCCCGTAAGGTCTGGGTAGGCAGCGAGCGCAGCGTAACACAGAATCAGAAGTACTGTCAGTGTTACGACTAAGTACCTCCAAGCTGTGGCCATTGTATTGCCTCTACCTCTTAATCAAGCAAAGAGCCGTCATGAAAGTACTCGACCATCAATTGGAATATTATTCATTCTTGATGAGAAGCAACAGTAGGCGAAGTAAATGTGACAGTCACCAGATCGATTAAGGGCTCCACACACTACAGTTCATCCCACTCATAATCTGTGTTGAGAAAAAAAAGTATAGGCCTATATATTATTCATATCATAAATGTTATAGATACCTGTAGTTGTTCGCATACATCAACATATCCATGAAGTACAGCCAATCCGCTAAAAGTTAAAACAACGGATAGTATAACAAAAATAACAATTCAAAATAAATACATACAAAAAGGCGCCCTCCGGCTCCGTTGGCAAAATTTATGTGAGTTTAGGCAAACATTCACTTGGAATAATGTTCACAATGCATACAGATTGGTGAACATCAACTGTCAGGTTATTAATGGTGGTTTGGGTCTACGTGTTATATTTTGCTAATAACTGACGTCGCCGAACTTATGTCATCATGAAACCGTTTTATGGACTGTAGTCAGCACAATGCTCTTATAAATGGACACTGTCTGTCGTTAATTAGCCACTCATATAAATAGTGTTGGTATCTACCAACCTCCAACGCGTACCTCCTCATTAAAGTACTTCGTATGACTTTACACGTGCTAGACAGATCACATTATTTTTCTCGAGTGACTGTCACAAACAGTGATGGGGGTGTATTGTTCATTGTAGATTTCAAACAAGTAATGAGCAACTGTGATTGAATGTCAAGTATTAGTATTCCACTGAAGAGTAGTAAACGAGTGTGGGGTTATTCAAATTGACTGACTCTAACCATGAACAAGTTTAAGAAGCAGGTGGAAGAGAGCAACTGAGAGATAGAGAGAGCAAGGGCGCGCCGCGGACAGATCCATCACTCTTCCTCATCCATCCCTCATCTGCCTCCCCGGCCCGTCCAAAACGTTCCTCCCATCCCACATCTTAGATTCTCACAGCCAATTCGATACCGAAGGAAATGAAACTACAAAGAAACAATAATAATCCAATCTTCCACTTCTCATAACTTATTCAAACGGCATGTCTACGCGATCTTTTCACAGCTGTCGTTTTTGAAAATGCATCTCAGTATAAAATATGTCTCGGTGAAATCGACTGTTTAGGCAGACTGGGCCGCCACCTGTCCCCTCCACCGCTGAAATATTACAGTTTCCTCCCCGTATCGATTATAACTTGCCAAATATAAATACAGGAGTCCGGAGACTTGCTTCTCAGGAAGTGCAGTTTTTCGTTCTCAGGGACTTATATAGATCGTAGCGAGACTGTAAAGTCCGGTGAACATTCTAAGCCGAAATCGTCTTGGCAAGGATTGTGCCGAATAATTGCTCCCTTTTATGCGGCACAGTATCGGTGTGTTTACGCCTAGGCGTTAAAAGGCTATCCGTGGCGGGGGGAAACCACTGATTTTGGACATTTAACTTTCAAATGAAAGCGATTTACACTTATCTTAAATTGATCAAGTAGAATTCCAATCTGCTGAGGCATCTGACATTTTAAAGGGGGCATGTGAAGTGAAAAGGCATGCAGAGTCTTGAGCATTTATTAAAGGTATCGTACACGTTTGGTAATGACTCAAAACAAATATTAGCATACAAACTTACGGGTAACAAGCAACGGAGAGCTGTTGATAGTATAAAACATTGTAGGAAACGACTCCCTCTGAAGTAACGTAGTTTTTGAGAAAGAGGTAATTTCTCACTAAAATAATAAAAACTTCTTGCAGAAGTTTTTATTCCTATCTGAAAGCACACACATTTGTACAACAAGGGTGTTTTTTCTTTCCTCATTTTCTTGCAACTTCGATGACCAATTGAGCCCAAATTTTCCCAGGCTTGTTATTTTATGCATATGTTGCGATACACCAAGTGAGAACACTGTCTTGGACAATTTCTAAACGTGTTCAGTGCCTTTAAGCAACTTTTAGCGTGTCTTTTTATTTCGTGTTCTTATTTGTTGACGGACGCTGGACATTATTACATTTATATACTTTACATGACTATGCTGGTGTCCATACGCCATTCTTTAAATGATTATTTCATTTAAGGGGGACAATGATTTGCCCTGCAGTTTTAATTTAAGTAAAAAAATTAGTAAGTTTTAATTTTATTTAAACAATAAAAGCACAAAGGGTGTTGGAATCGGTTTTTGTTTGTGGGCGTGTCTATGAACGGCGTGTGGGTTGCCTACCCGTTAAAACCGACGACTTTAACAAAAAGGGATCCGGGTGTTCGGACAGAGCGAGGACGTCCTCCCTTCGCTCTTATCTCGTATACAAAACGATGGGAGAACAACGAGAACACCTCGATTTACGAGTTCAACAAGCATTGTGTGTGTGAGTGTCTACTCTGCTATGCAAAAATTTGCAGGACAGTCACAGATTGTACATGAGAAATGGCATTTTGTCTGGTTACCATATTTTGGTCAGCATAATTTTTTTGTGCTTAGCTACTTTGTGTGCTTAAATCAGCTCTATTAAATTTGGCCAAGGTTGTTTGACAATCAAAGAACGTCCTCTGTCGCTTCTGCGCCGAAAACCAACGAGGACGTCGCTTTAAAGAAATCCGAACAATTGGGGACAGAGAAAAGTCATAGGTTTATATTTCTGTTGATTTCCTACAATTGCAACATATAGTTATAATCACATACCAACTGCCTGAATACACTACAACCGTACATTGTATTGTCCACATAATGAAATCAAATACAAAATAAAATGTGTAATTTTTATATATATATAAAGTTTTGTTTATAGTCGTTGCAATATTATCATTGTCATATAACGACAGTCCTTTTTTCCCTGCTTGAAAATTACCAGCAGATGTAACTGCAAGTTTAGTTTCAGTTGATTGCATTTTATTGAACAATAACATAAAATAAAATACTCCCCTACGAATTTGCAGCCTTTATATCTAGAATTGTAATCGACTAAAATTATATTAAAAACATTGTTGAAAGCTGTATTCACTGTTTACTCTTGTAGCAAGCCTGCCTGCAGCACGACTGGCTCCAGCAAGCCTGCCTGAAGCACGACTGCCGTCAGCACGACTGGCTGCAGCAAGCCTGCCTGCAGCACGACTGGCTGCAGCAAGCCTGCTTGCAGCACGACTAGCTGCAGCAAGAAGGCAGGGTATACTTTTGGTAATTGTCAAAGACCCGTTCCTCACTTGGTGTATCCCAACATATGCATAAAATAACAAACCTGTGAAAATTTGGGCTCAATTGGTCATCAAAGTTGCAAGAAACTAATGAAGAAAGAAAACAAAACACCCTTGTTGCATAGAATTGTGTGCTTTCGGATGCATGAGAAAGGCTTCATGCCTAAAGCCTTTCTCAGATTCAATTTTTGGGGTGAAAAATTAACTCCTTCTCCAAAACTACATTACTCCGAAGGGTGTCGTTTCTAACGATGTTTTATAATATCAACAGCTCTCCAGTGCTGTTTACAAAATAAGTATTTATCGTCATTAGTTTTTGGAGTAGGCCCCCCCTCCCAGTTATAATCACATATCAACTGCCTGAATACACTACAACCGTACATTGTATTGTCCACATAATGAAATCAAATACAAAATAAAATGTGTAATTCTTATATATATAAAGTTTTGTGTATAGTACATTGCAATGTTATCATTGTCATATAACGACAGTCCTCTTTGTCCCTGCTTGAAAATTACCAGCAGATGTAACTGCAAGTTTAGTTTCAGTTGATTGCATTTTATTGAACAATAACATAAAATAAAATACTCCCCTACGAATTTGCAGCCTTTATATCTAGAGTTGTAATCGATTAAAATAATATTAAAAACATTGTTGAAAGCTGTAATCACTGTTTACTCTTGTAGCAAGCCTGCCTGCAGCACGACTGGCTGCAGAAAGCCTGCCTGCAGCAAGCATGCCTGCAGCACGACTGGCTGCAGCAAGCCTGGGGGCAGCACGACTGGCTGCAGCAATCCTGGCTGCAGCAAGCCTGCCTGCAGCTAGACTGGCTGCAGCAAGCCTGCCTGCAGCACGACTGGCTGCAGCAAGCCTGCCTGCAGCACGACTGGCTGCAGCAAGAAGGCAGGGTATACTTTTGGTAATTGTCAAAGACCCGTTCCTCACTTGGTGTATCCCAACATATGCATAAAATAACAAACCTGTGAAAATTTGGGCTCAATTGGTCATCAAAGTTGCGTGAAACTAATGAAGAAAGAAAACAAAACACCCTTGTTGCATAGAATTGTGTGCTTTCGGATGCATGAGAAAGGCTTTCATGCCTGAAGCCTTTCTCAGATTCAATTGTTGGGTTGAAAATTACCTCTTTCTCTAAAACTACCGGAACATTACTCCAAAGGGTGTCGTTTCTAACGATGTTTTATAATATCAACAGCTCTCCAGTGCTCTTTACCAATGGTCATTAATCTTTGGAGTAGGCCCCCAAAACACCAAAGGTATACCCTCCCATTAAATAAACTTAAAGGAGCATAGGTCAACCACAGGGTATACTATCGTAAACAATTCGGAGCACCCAAGTAGAGATTCGGACCATGACCCATTGCGTATTGTACGTCAAGATTAGTATTAAGATTGCACTCTGACAAGTGATCAGCCTCATCCAAATGAATGCTTTTGGTTTATTCCGTATCCATAGTTGAACAAAGAGCCATTCCAACAGCTCGATTTGGCCACTTTCTCTGTCCATGATGAAATATCCAGCATAGAGGACCATAACATGTATTAGGTACTTCATATTATGAACACCTCTAATGACATTGGTGAAACGTCTAATGATTTATTAAATGATATATTAAATGATGATAGGGCTAACGTTATTAAACAAACCAATCATAGCAATTTTAAGATTCACATAGAACCTAAATGTAAACATGGCAAATCTAATATGTGTTTTGTTTGTAACAGTGATTACAACGTATGTGCTAACAAATTGTCCAAATGCAATGGCCTCAAGCTAGCCCACGTCAATGTTTGTAGTCTAATGTCTTGTTTTTCAAGCAAATTGATCAACAGTAATCATGTCGTGAGTAGTGAGGTAATTAAGCAGTTGAACTTGAACTTTTTTCTCAATAATTTTGGCAAAATTTTGTTCCACGTACTGCATCTCTTTAGAACTCCTTGCCTGGTGCATGTTTCCCTCCATCCTACAATCTCTGTTTTAAGAGGAATATGAATTCCTACCTTCAGCTCCCCTGAGTTATTTTTAACTTAGATGTTTTCTTCTTGTAGTCCCTTACCAAGAATGGCTTGTAGCCTTGTTTGGGGCGAACTTGCATAAAAATGGCAATTGTGTCAACTTTCACCATTCAGGCCATAGCATAATATTATTTTGTTATAGATATGGAATAACATTAAAACACTGCGTTATATCCGTAAATGTTTCTTTATTTATTTATCTATTTATCTATTTTTAAAAAAAATTTTATTATTTTTTTATTATGGTATTTCTTTCAAGGGTGCCAATGTGCACAGACTTACTGTTAAAACGTAACATTCAAAACGCCTTTTTATTAATGTGATAAATGAACAGCAGATGGACGTGCTTGGAACTCCTTAAGACCAATTTAATTAAATAGAAACCCGTTCTGAATGGCTGGAAGGGGCCTCCGTACCTTGTCATACTTGTATTCAGTGTTTTGTTATTATTTGAGTACCAGAGGAGAGCTGTCTCCGCCCGGAAATGTTTCTCCCTAAAAGTTCGTTCGATGCTATAATATGAAGATGTCCAGGGTGCTTTTAATGTAGTCTTGCTCGTGTAGAGTAATTCAAATTGTTTCTTCTCCTTCTCTAGTTTTTATGTCCAGACCGTTATGTGTTGATCAGACCTCGTAAGATGGTAAAATGGCCTTGCTACACTTTCAAGTATAGCGCAGCACCTCTTCGAAAAGCCTGGAGATTTTTCGTTTGTTATGTTTGTGGCTCCTTGTGGCACGCTTCTGTCTCATAACAAATCATGTCGCCCGCTCCACTCATGCTGTCGTACTTGCACAATGGGTTTTTCTTTTTGAACGTAATTGCACTTGACAGTGGATTCTTTTATATGCAATGAGCCAAAAGCTATTGTATTTACCGCCCCCGAGTTTTTAATTAAAAAGTCACTTATACATAAATAGATTATGGTTTCAATGTGAGGAGGGTCATTTTTCCGTGAGAGCCTGACCCTTGCAATCGCTTAATCGCAAAATGGTCACACTAATGTTTCAAACCAATCAAGTCTGCATTGATTATGGCCACATAAGTGCAGTTAACCTACGGTGAAGAAGTGTGTAAAAATTTGACCTATATTTTGGCTCACCGTAGTCCGCTCCATCAACGAGAGAGGGCGCTCTCGGTATAGAAGCAACAGAGCCGTATATTGAGAGAGTTGCGACAACTTGCGATTCGAAGCCATTTTGTCTCCAAAAAAATGCATTGGCGAATACAGGGTGCCAGACTAGTCTGCCCATTGGGTTGTACTGCATTTTGGAACAAAATGGCATCCAGCAACCACGTGACCGGAGAAAGCTGGTCCCTCCATGTCGCAACTCTCTCAATACACAGCTCTGAGAAGCAAGGGACATGTGTTCGCAATGGTGTGAATCCAGTACATTCTTAGAATGTCCCCTGTCTTTATCCGTCAGAATATGGTATTACAAATTCAATGATTTCATTGGGTAGACGTGTAATGACTGATACCTCACATAAATGAGCGTGTGACGGGTACAAACACACATTATTTTCGCTTGAAATAATTAGGCAGGTCAAAGGTACATCTGGCAGCCAACCAGCAGATTCCAATGTCGGCTGGCGTTATCCACGCGCCTTGAAGTGTGACGTCAGACGTTCTGGCTTTTACATTCTCTGTTTATCTCTATTCTTCCAGTTACGTTGTACTTGACTTTTTTTTAGAGCAGGTCTAAAATATAGTTTGTACGGACGCACTGATAAACTGTGGACCGTGACTCGTAAATCGAGACAGAAAACGAGTACGAGAACCAACTCACAAATCGAGAACCGGTCGTTCCCATTGGTGCAATCGTGTGGCTAAATGTGGCCACGCCCCTTAACACCGTGATGTTTCATCAAGCGAGCAACAGCCTCATGGGACTTACGGCCCAATCCACTTACTGTGTGCATATGGTATCTGCCTGAATAATGATCACGACTGATCGAGTGCACAACTGCAGACCATGGGTTCAACACACACACACACACACAGTTATACCTTTCCTGGATCAAGTGTTCTTGACATTTTGTCCAATTTGATTTCATCTGACTGTTTTCCTTTTGTTTTTCTTTTTATCGTGAAAGACACATTGCCCAATTGAATCCTTGATATGTATTTCATTTCTAAAAATACAAAGACATTGCTATTTAATCAAAATGGTTGTGAACGACGTCAAGTCATTTTGTTTTTTTATATTCCCAGCGGGCTTGACCCGGAGATCAAGCAAGACCAGGTCAATCGAAATCGAATTCTGACTCCATTTCTATTTGAGTCGGGCTCAATTTCTAGTTGATTGGCGGCTGATTGGCCGTGACAATTGTCATCCTGATGCCTTTTTAGCTCCAAATCCACGGGTTGTTCTATAGAAAGGTCAAAACCACACCCAGCCGTTCGGGAAATTCAGAATCTCTCTGACCCGGTTTGTGAAAAGGTTTGAATCTCTCTGTCTTTGTTTTGGGGAGAACCAGAATCTCTCAAGACCCCGTTTCTCGTAAGTTATTACTACTTTCTACGTTGTTTGTTTGGAAAGTATGAGTGTCCCTGACTCCGGTTTCGGGAAGGTTAAAATCTCTTTGAACTCGTTCCTGGGAACAACCGAGTTTTCCCCGACCCATTGTGTCCGGAAAAGCAAGACTCTATCTCTGACCTACTTTCTTACAGTAGCCTATACGTCTTTGATTGTGTTTAATTAATTTTCTTTGACTCGCAGTCATTTGGAGCGTCTGGACACTTCAGTGTCTCAGTATTGGTCACGATAACCATGAGAGCGTCGACGGTGCATGAGTCAACACTTCCTTTAAAGCTTTATTCAAACAGCAAGCCTGCACCATTGTTATTATCTGATAAACCCACACAACTCAAAGTGTGACGTCAAAGCTCTAATAACAAGCATCATAGCACAACACTAATTAAATCATCTTCATTTTTTTTATTCCAGCGTTCTGTGTTTACTTACAAGGTGTTATACAAAACGCTCATGTATCACTCACAGCTCTCGCTATGTTCCTGTGAAAATTAACAACACTTCTGTATTGCTAAGTACACTCTGAAATAACAATGAACTCAACGTGTACAGCGCGGAACATCGCACCTAGCAGTCGATTACATCATTTGTTTTTTTCTGATTAAGATTTATTGCTCATGAATGTACACTTGGACTTTGCTCATATCCATCGCGCAATCTCCTTCTGATAAATATTAGCAAGCTTGAGATGCTACTTTAGATGAGGACGCCAAACAATGTAAAGTACTTTCACTTGGTCTGTGGGGATCTCAAGGGCTATTTTATGTATATGTATACATATATATATGGGGGGTTTTAATTTTAATTTTGTATTTTTTTCATTTCGGTAGATTGCTTTTGTGAAGTGCTTTAGTTGTTGCTATGCTATAATTCATAGGCAATATCCCGTAAGATGCAAATGGAAAGCTGCTATTTACTTTATGCGTAAAAGTACAATCTGCCATTGTCCTCTATGAAAAGAAATTGCAGTCTTGTAAGCATGCACTTTAAATTTGGTTTTTCAAAATAAATATATATATATGTGGCTAATAATAAACACAACAACAAGCGACCCGAGGCCGCGCCCTTGGCTTAGGGTTGACATCGTGCTCATTGTTCTATCAAAGTACACATGAATTGATTTTTATCTCAAGTTTGTTATCTTCTTTCCCTGTCACTTTTCATCTTTCAAACATAAAATGACGTACAATCTGAAATCAATAAACTGGAGGACAAACCACCATCTTACGAAATGTTTCGACTGAAATACTCGTTCATGAAACCAAATAGTAATAGGCCCACGCGCGTAAACTCGACTACATCAAATACAGGGTATAGTCGGTATCAAGTTTGGTGCAAACGTTCTTTTAGGTATGTACGAGTGCTAAAGTTACTCTCTGTAAAATGTGTACAGTACAAATGTTTTTCGAAGCAAGAGCATGAAGCAAAAAGACAGTAATGAAAAAGCTAAACCGTTATAACGTGTTTGTCGATTACGATTAAAGTTAATTTATTTATTCAAAACAAATGTTAAAATTTGATTTTCTCCCGATGCCCTACAGCTGCCTCTCCCATTTCGTTCACCTTTGTTTGAATCTGAGAAGCAAAGTTGATGTATTCCGAACATAAAATTGTAACCTGTCGTAAAAACCGAATTCATATTCAATGCTTTCCGTTGAATCGCTGGCTCCCCATCTTTTACAGTTTCATCCAGGGTGTTGTTATAGAAACCTCAATTTATTTTCCCAAATAGAATCTAGGACAGGGATCTGGTTCACTATTCGACACGAAAAAAAGGAAAATCTGAAAACAGCTCGTGGTCCCATGGCACTGAAACAGTCTGAAGCCCTTGTCAGAATAAACGGCTACGTTAAACGGGTACGAATCGGGAATGGGCACGAAAAACATGCGAGAACACAGTTAACTTCTACCATAGTCAGTGGTGTCTTTATACTTCCATGATTGGGTACGAATCGGGAATGGGCACGAAGAACATGACATAGCACTTTCATACTTCTACTAGTCAGTGGTGTCTTTATACTTCCATGAACGGGTCCGATTTGCGATTCTGAATAAGCGACTTACGACAACCGCCACTGGCTTCCAAGATGTTGATTGCTGCTTAAAGAAGGTGAGATACGAGGTTTGCCACCTGATACAATCTGCAGTCCGTGCTAACTCACTTTTCTCCACCTCCACGATCATGTGACATCTGAAGTCTCCTTTCTCCATTTCGTTTCTGCAATTCCTCTAGGATACACTTTGGCAAGCTTGTGTGGGAATGACCGATGGTCTTTTCATTCCAAGTATTTTTGTCTGCCCGGCCGGCCAAATGGCGTAATACACATATTTGTTTACTCTTGTCTGCGGCATCAAACTTCGAACACTCAATTCGTGAAATCGCCGGTTTTTCACTCGGGGGTTTGCACGAGGGCACTAATGTGGAAAACATTTTCAACATCAGACTTTACCATCCAAGAGGGAAAATAAGAGAAGGTCACAACTGCATGCTATCTCCTGGTAGCTTTTTTCTTCGTTCTTCTTCTTCTTCTTCTTCTTCTTTTTCTTCATATTTGTTTGTTTATATATTGTTATTACATTTTGGGGGTAAAATTATTCCTTGAAGAATGAGTGGGGAATGATGTTTTAGACAGTTCGACTGCGCCTACCTTCAGAATAATTCTCTTGATATATTTAGAAGAATAATAGAAGACTCTGTCGATGACTTGATGTAGAGGCATGGATTTATGCATGGGTGAAATAAACAGCAGACTTGAATTGTTTTTTGCACGCACTTTAGTTGAGTCAAATTTTATTAGATGCATCGCAAGCTAAAAATATCATAAAGCAATTACCATCTAATGCCCGTTAATTTCACAAATTGATAACAAAGCGTAAATTTACCCGCGGCTGTCCCCAAAATTAACAATCACAGAACAAAGTTACAAAACAATCATAGCCGAGTAGGACAAAATATGCATGGAAGAGGTGGGATCTTTTTGTAAAATATTGGTTTCATTTCATGGTTGCTTTTATACAAGCCTACCTTAAAAAACGAAATAAAGAATATTATCTTATAAATTGATGATATTTCCCACGTTAGAAATCATCAGAATGTGCGTTGAAATCTGTATTACAAACTATGTTTGTTTGTTTGTTTTTGTTGTTTGTTTATTTGTGTTGTTGTTGTTTGTTTATCTGTGTTGTTGTTGTTGTTGTTGTTGTTGTTGTTATTGTTGTTCTGGTGTTTTGGGGGTTGTGGTGGTGGTGTTGTTGTTGTTGTTGTTGTTGTTGTTGTTCTTATTCTTATTATTATTATAATTAGTGTTTTTTGTTTTATTGTTGTTCTTCTTTTGTTGTCTTCTTTTTTTACGAAAACAACACTTGTTTCAATATCTCTTTGCAGTCGTTATATTTGATGTCCCTTGCCACCGTCTGCGTACTAAATACGTCACCTTTATCCTTTGATCAAAAAACCTCCACACATTTTACAAGCTAAAGGCTTGCGTTGTAACTCCAACTAACCAGTGTTCGTTGTATTTTATTTGCGCAGGTGTCTAGACATCTCGACCATTGAGCGTATTAGATTTTCAACTAGTTGGTTGCAATTCCAATATAATGAATTCCATGTTAAAGCTAGCTAGCCGAGCACAATGTTCATGACTTCTTGATATCAGTTCTAAACCGGCCAGACGTGCACAAACAAAAGTTTAATACTGTCTTTCTTCTATAGTTCCATCCTTGACTGTAAAGCTGTTATGTTAGTTATACCTACCTTTATAAGAGGCAGCCAAATGTAAAATAAATTAGAATTGCATGTCGACGCATGCACCCATTAAATAATCTTCGAGTAGTTTTGACAACATCCGAACCCGGCAACTGTTGTCTCTCGTGAGTTATTGTGGAATTGTTATTCCCTTTGCAGTGGTCGTGTAATTACCGCTAATGCTGAATTTCGATGGAAGAACTCCCTTTATGATAGAGAGGAAATGACCACTCCAAATTAGGGTTTGATTAGAAGGATTTCTAGTCCATGATGAGATACAAATCAAGACCTAAAATGTCTGTGTGTACTTTGACAAGACAAATTTGAAGAAACAACGAGATACATAATTACAAGAACACACTACCTGACACTTTTGTGGGTCCAATAACTCAGAGCCGGTGTTGGCTTTTGCGAATTTGAATGATCTTTGCGCCTTCTTGAATTATTTGACCGGTGAATTCTAAACTGTTGACATTGGGTATACTCATTATGGCTTGTGAATACTGGTGCAACTGGGCATTCATCTTGTAAATGAAATTAAATGAGCCTGGTAATAAATTGAACGAATTTGTGTTGAACTTGGGCGGGAAAACCTTCATACGTACAGGTTCGTATTTCAGGGAGGTCAATAACATTACCACTCAAACAGTAAAGGACCATATACCTTTCTGTTGGAATAGAATGGGAATTATTATTATGATAGGGATAACACTTAATAAATGTTGCTATCCCTGTGTTGCGGGGCAAAAGTAGAGAGAAAAAAATTAACAGTTTGATGTGATTCTTTGACTGATCAGAGTGGGCAACATTAATCATCATCTCTGCACAAACAAAAACTTTCCAGTGGGTAATGCTCATTCCCTTTATAAACGGGAAAAAAAACCAACAATGTATCAAGCTTCTTAATATACATTATTATAGATGGTTTTTTCTTCTCAAAGCACTTTGCATGTGCAGTGGCTTGCGGCGGCATATGGCACATGAGCAATTTACATATGGCCCCTGGAGATTCGGGTTCAAAACCAATATTTTGTTCTCGCTAACTTAGACTGCTCCCCGTCTCGTCTTGATCCACGTAATATGGCTACATTGGGGATTAGAAACTGCGTGGGAAATATTGACAGAACCTCAACGTCTTGATTAGTCTATACACTCATTGTGATGATTCGATACATGTCACAACATTGACGCTATTTGTAAAGCTTCTGTTACTATTGTGTGTTTGCTACGCAGCACGCAGTGCCGATAATTAAGGTGGTATATAGCCACCGTTCTTTTTTTTAGTACTTTTACACTCTATGAATCAATATAACGTGTGGCATGTATACATTGTAATACCGTATCCATCACTTGAGACTATGATATAAAGTCACTGATTCTATGCATACTAGTATGTTGTCCTTCCTTGGGGGGCATTGATGCAATCTGTTAGCCATGCGAGAAAATTAAACACGGATTGCTCTTAAAGAATTTATTTTGCAACGAAAGTGCTCCATAGGTGATTATGTTGTTGTAAATCGACCCGCTCATTAATTCATGGAAGACTCTCGCATGTCTGAGAACAAGTTCATACACTCTTTTTGTTTCATATTCCCCCTAACTATGTGCACTTTTCTAACCCTCGTGTCAAATGTAATTGCTTATTAATGTGAACAATGAACCAGTAACTATCGTGATCGCGTTTATATTAAGGGATATTAAGTCATACTAAGACTAACTCCGTTGTAAATAATACGCTGGTTACTATTCAGGTCAAGTGAACAAAATATCTCGTATTTTCTTCCAAATGTGAACTCTTGAAGTACACTATCTCTACACTTGACAAATTTGGAACTTGTTTTTTCTTCAGATTAGAGTAAAATGTTGGTGTCTACATTAAGGGGAAGGGTTCTTGGTTTATGTTAATTCTGACTGTTCTCTACCAAGGTCCTTACCGGCACCAATCAGCTCGGGAGAGTATTGCTTCCTAAAATACCGCAGTTTACTTGAAAGTGTGTTTGACTGTGGTCATGTTGCCAATACCTTTATCAAATTGACCAAACTTATCACCACCATTTTTGTATAGGTATTGAAGTTGCAGCAGCCGTTAAATTCGCTCCAATGGGGGGAGGCTACGTCATCTTTGTTTACTGCAAACGGTCTTTTCTGGGTTTTTTTTTTAATGGTGTCGTTATATTTAGCGAGAAAAGATCACTACTTGTTAGGAAATAAGATTACAAAAAAGCGTGAGTTTCCATCAAACGGACCTCGGGGGTGTCGCGCGTGTTCACACATTATATTGCTGAAACTTTGGTTTCTCACGTAGATTGCTTCTAACGTGTAAAGGGGAAAACAAATTAAAGGGGGACAAAATTTGTACAATTTTTTTGAAGTCCAAACGACCATTGCCTAGCCGATTGAGAACTGGTACTCAATCATACAAGAACATTTTGAATTCGAACATTTTTTGTTTGCAACTCCTCTTTAAGACGTGAACACCTTGTGCCGTTTAATATCGACACAACTTTACGCCAAACACGCGTTAAGAATATCGACCATTTCTCCCAGTTTTTAATTACATTTTACAGGATAGCTTATTGACTGGCACGTTTGAAGCACAATTTGACTAGAATCCTTTCACTTTTCTGTATTACCCAGCACGGAGAGGAAAGGAATAATTCCCAGGAACAGACTTCACAGGTGACAAATTACACACGTGCTTCTAAAAGTTCATAAAAAACGACAACGTTAATGCTTCAGTGATTTCTTTGTCAATTTTTTTGAACTGCTCTCTTTCGTGAGCCTAGGCATGCGTTCCATGAAAAATATTAAATCAAAATACGGCACCACCTGGGGGCTCAAATTGTATTCTGTATTAAATTTCGAGACTATTTAAGTTAAAAGTTTCAGTTTCAGGCTAACGATACGTTCCCGGCGCCTCTGTCTGACGATTTCACGTCTGAGCTCACGAACTTGAATTTCTGGCGGGTTTTCTCTATTGTTTAAGCGTCTATGGCACTGACATGTGCCATGGGATTTAGAACACGCTCTCCTTATGTTCCCGGGCTAGAAAAGGTGATCAAATATAAACAAAATGCAAATATTAAAGAAACAGGGTGCTCAGGCGAAAATAATGTCGAGTGTCAGAACACTAGATCATATATAGGCGCATGCAGGAAACACCGTCAGGCTTGCGTATAATGAATAACGTTTTGCATACAATGGTAAGCCTTTAATCTGGCAACTTGAAAACTATATTATTCTGATGCGTAATAATTCACATTTGTTGGTTCAATTCTTTGACGGTGTAGAAACGACGTTGCTAATGTAGTAACCTTCACAGTATCTCGTAAAAATTCGACTCCCTAATAGGCCTACCTTATCCCCTTGTGTGGTTGTGTAAACAAGATATATTATTTATGAGGCGGAAAGTAAAATGATTTAAGGACTGGGGTGAGTTTCTTACGGTAGGTTGCGGAGCCGAAGCCCGATCGACCGCTCTATCGCAAAAAGAAATGATACCTGAACACTCCATTACGCATCCAATGTCCGTGCATCCAATGGGTTCGCATTAATGCAAAGCACTCGAATAATGATCTTCGTAAAAGGGATGACGCACCCGTCACTTGATGGACGTACGGCAGAGCACCAGCGCCACTAGCACTTAATGCTTGATCGGGTGACTCTAATCCCCAGGGATCATGCGACGAATCCCCCTGAAATCCATGGGTTTTCTTTAAACAACATCAACTAAGTGTCACACTCGGAATCAAATATAATTTAGTTACAAGCACTTAATGCCGATCGCTGGTTTATATTTGGGGGGTATAGCCATTTAGGCCAAAGCCCGTAAATCCCATATTGTGAATTGACTACGTGCTCATCATGTTCTCGAAGAAATCGAAATCGGCCCGTGTGTAATGCATTCCAGTGCACTAGCTCAGCTACGCCTGGTCATCTGCATTGCATAGCAGTGTCTATTTGCGGGAATTTAAGTCGTCTGATACTTGATTCTTGAAAGGGAGTCTGATAATCAAGTCTGATGAATTTAAAACAGCTTCTGAAAGGCGTACGTGTGAGCTCATATTATACATAGGTATATACTTGAACGGGGCTTGTGGGGAGTGTTTAAAGTTCCACTGGAGGAAATCGTGTTGACTTATTGTCACCGATGCGTCTCTGCTTAGAATTAGACCCCTGATATCCACTCTATACGCATGAAACCAGAAATACATATTTAATATGAAACTGTCTTCTTTGAAACTTAAAACCCACAGTTACACACCGAGTGTTGACCGAAAAACATGACGCTTTCCAAATAAGATAGCATACCCGTAATATCGCCTTTGTTGTAAAGCATAGACATTGAGTACACAGACAGATCGACAAAATATTGACGGTTTGTTCTTTCGGTGACGTGGCATCAGGGGAAGCTGCTAAAAGGGTAAAAATAGGACTGAACCTGCAACGATCCCGGAAACTTGGTATCGACAGTTTACCCAGTACATAATGCATTACACCACAGTGCAATGACTTCGTGCCATCTATAGCGAAACAGTGCGTTTTAAATAGAAGTCAATGCCTGTCGTTAATAGGCTAGAGTGAGCCACTCGCTATCAAATAACAGGTGTCTAATTTCACTACAGCCGAGGAGCTTAAAATAAATATAAGCATGTTGTAATAAATTTAACCATGTTTTGTTACAGGCCCTTAGTGTGCTTGGCAGTGTATTTAGAAACGTGTGGATTTCAATTAAGTAAAGCCAGAGAACATTTTGTCAGAAGTCGACGCTCGACTTTTTTTGATTGTACAATCATTGTCAACTAAATCGACAGTGATTAATATCTGTATGAACGATTGAGCTGAAGCTGTACCTTTTGATGATGGAGTCATGGGTTCATTGACAGCATGGCATTAAAATGACATGACATTGTCGACCTGATATACAGCTCCCTGGTCGCACACATCATCCAACTGATGAAGGGCAGCTTGGTGTTTATATCACCTTGTGGGAGTTTGCCGAGTTCCCTTGACGGAAAGATCATCTAAACAAACAAACAAACAAACAAACAAGCAAACAAACAAACACCCCAACACCCCAACAAACAAACAAACAAAGTGTGTCCCTGTTTTCAATTACGAAAAAAAAATATTTTGAGTGCGGTTGTTCTCAATTATTTACACAATCCAACCGCAACAACAACAACAACAACAACAACAACAAACGAGTAATAATTAGTTGACTTTTCTCAGCTCGGACGTGTTATGGATTATGATTAGAGAGTAAATTTCTTCTCCTTTCCGGATGCTCACTGCGATATTGCAGGGTTCCCGAGGTTAAACGCCTGCCATTTGATTAAATCGTGTTTGTACATGTTGTCAGTTTCGTAGGTCTAATTCAGTGTTCCTTCGGCTATTCCTGACAGAAAACTCATAATAGTCTTTTAGAAGAAACATTTTGGTACTAATAAATAACCTCAATGTTCGCTTGTTCTTGAATATTGGAGTTAAAGGCACTGGACACGTTTGGTAATTATCAAAGACCACTATTCTCACTTGGTGTATCCCAACATATGCATAAAATAACAAGCCTGTGAAAATTTGGGCTCAATGGGTCATCGAAGTTGCAAGAAAATGATGGAAGAAAACACACCCTTGTTGTACAAATTTGTGTGCTTGCAGATGCCTAAAAAAGGCTTCTGGCCTGAAGTCTTTTAATATTTTAGTGAGAAATTACCTCTTTCTCAAAAACAACGTTACTTCAGAGGGAGTAGTTTCTCACAAGGTTTTATACTATCAACAGCTCTCCGTTGCTCGTTACCAAGTCAGTTTTTATGCTAATAATATACTTTGAGTAATTACCAACCGTGCCTTTAAAGTCGCTGGAAGTCCCGTAATCTGTGATCAACGTAAAGACTTATTATTTATATAAGATTTTGATTGCTGGGAAGAACTAACGACTGGTGTTAAATAGAAACTGTATTAAAAAGTATAAGTGGTTTTTCTTATAGAGAGGAAGTACGACCGCGTAAATCATCGGCTAAAGTGCGCACGATCAGATAAATTAATTGATATGAACAATTAGGATCACTTACCGATGATTGAAAACAGGTTTTAGCTAGGTTTTAAATGTCTATTTAAAAACAGCTTCATCTCCTTCATGAAACCGCAAAGCATGGCTTAGCTTTGTTGGTTAGCTAGAAATGTTGATATCCATCTTAAAACCGCAGCGCAATTTCAGTTCTAAAAGACGTTCTTATCAACGGAATGTATATTGACATAAACAATCCAATAAATGTCGGCAACAACGTCAACAGAATGATGTTACATCAAAAGTATAAACCATCGTAAATGTGAATTTTCATAAAATTGATTTCAGCCACTTGAGACATTTTAAACGCAGGAATGTACTTGTACTTGTAGTATTCAAATGGGTTTGTTACGCAAACATTACTTGCACACAAGAACGATAAACCGCATGACGTCATAAGACTCCGTTATCAGTGGCGTAGATCGATCTTGAAATGTGGGGGATGTTTTTGAAAATTACGCCCTCAATACCATTCATAAGATGAATTTTGCAAGAAAGACCCAAAAGCATTTTTACAGCACATTAAATATTATTTCTTTAAATTTAGAGAGACACAAGCAATGGACGCAGTACATGATAATTGGGGACAAGTATTTTTTTTGGCATTGTTATCTCTTAATTATTTTTAAATAATTGATAATAAAACTCCTAAGTAATGTTTGAAGCTTTGCATGATGTGGATCATCAGAAAAATTATAGTTTGTAAACTTGCGGGTACAACTATGTATAAAACTCCTTTGGGAGAAGTGTTGGCTCTGAAAAGAGCCGGTGGGGTCTCGACGTTTCGAACATTATACTCTGCTCTTCTCCTGAGGACCAGCAGAGTATACTGTTCGAAACGTCGAGACCACACCGGTTCTTCTCATTGCCAACACTTCTTCCAAAAGAGTTTTGTACATGGTTGTACCGGCAAGTTTACAAACTATAGTTTACCATCATAAAAATACTGTTTTCACCGCATGGAAAACTCTTGTCGAAAAAGTGTCCACAAATTATACCATAAACTCTTAGATTGTCACACTTGACCACTTCGTGGGTGTTTTACAGCGCAGGCAAGTTTGTAGGAAATGTAGGCATACACAAAGAGAAACCGAGGTCCCTTATCGAGGACCGTTTATTCACTTTTTTTTTGACAAATCCTCGGTTTCAACTAACCAATGGCCATACTCAGATTTCATTGACTACCCCGTTTGTAAAGAACTGCTCCAAACTGACAGAGGAAACAATCACGTCTCAGTTTACGTAACGACGAACCGAATCGCATAAGATGAGTTTGTTTAGTTGCTTCAAGATCCCATTACTTATCCTCGCTTGGTAGAAGAAGAGTCTATGCGAGAGAATTTTAGCTGACACACTAGCAGACATGGTCATCCTTTGGTCAGAGATGTATAAACACAGGTGGTGTTTCTCGGATTGTGAACATGTTTTCTTAAGTGCCTGTACAAAAAAAAAATTGGAACAATTCCCCAGCAAGGGCATCGATTCATTGATGGTGTTGATTCAGCAAAAGGGTATATTTTGAGATGCATTATATTTTGTTGTGACATATTCTGATTGGTTTGGATTGTTTTTTCAAAATGCAACCGAAGGTTGTGCATTTATATATTTACCCCCACTGTGGAATATATACGTAAGCAAACAATAACAAGTGAATAAAAACAGTTTGAAATGTGTTAAGGATATCATGTTGTCAAAGCTTACATTTTCAGCCGAAAATAAGTTGCGGATGGATAATAAAGCTAAATAAGTTACATGTAAATAATTTTAGAATCTCCTCCCACAAAGCACACGTGTGTTATCCATCATTGTGTCCGACGATGTTTGTTGGAGCCAATGGGTCGGACCTGGTGGTATGTTGGAAACACTGGCTCCAACATAATGAACTGTCTGACACAGTGGACGGGACATAAAGGCATGTCAGACACCATGGGTCGGACGTAAGGATTCAAATCGGTTGTCGGACATAATAGTCCGTGTCGGACAAAAATAGTCTGTGTCGGACATAACAGTCTGTGTCGGACATAACAGTCTGTGTCGGACATAATAGTCTGTAACATAAATGTACTCATTTTGTACATCCGTGCATGTCCGAGGACATCTATTGTTCCATTCAATTTTTCTAAATCATTTCCCGGACAAAAATGAAAAAGGTCCAGTTAAAGGCATTTTTCATTCTTTTTGTGAAAGTATCTGCATTGGATATGAAGATTACTGACTGCTTGAACCTGAAAACAACGCCCTGCTCCACACAGCGATACAACCTGAACTTTTGTACAATAGTACTACATTACCCTCATTTTGTATTGAAGTACAAAAGCACATTAGGGATTTGGATTTCGGGGAACTACAAAGCTTTAATGTGTGTATCTAAAAAGTTTGAAGACATCTGCCGGACGTCCACTAGAAGAAATTATACTCTAATAACACCCATTAGAGAAATCTGTTTGTGACACATTCCCAAGAAACTGCCTCGTGTATCTTCTAAAACAAATAAAATGTGATACACTTTGAAGCAATCTGTCTCTACGGTTGTCTCCTAATAATAGGGAAAGGTAGGGGGTTGTTTCCTTCAAAATAATAGGCCATACTTTTACAATCCATGCCAAGGCAGCTGCAACTACATTGCACTGGAATTATATTGACACCACGGTCCCAATGACTACGTATAACAGACCTATACAAAATATATGTATAATAAATATAATAAAACTAGTACTACTAGGGGAGATGGCCTTGTGTGTATAAATATATATATATAATAAAATAAAACCACCTGCCTTTAACTGGCCCTTTTTCATTGTTGTCCGGGAGAGTTAACAGCCCAGACAGCAACGCACGATGACAGTTATTTAACAATAAATTGCGGAAAATTGAATATTGCTGACATTTTATGTTCCAACAGTAGTCTCTGTTTCAATCATTCACGGGGAGTATAAAATACACTGCGGCGCATAGTAGCAATTATTTGCAATGCAGAAAATGTGATGCATTATCAAACGTTTACATGGCACTATACTTTTATCAAACGTTTTATAATAAAACTGCCATTATATAAAACTGTTTAAATTCTATGGTCTAACACAACAAATTATCATGTATAGGCCGAACCGTTTAATTCTGCAAATTGTTTGGGTTTGTTAGATTGGAAACATGGGATTTGTATGGATACCTGTTTTAAAAGTTTACGCGTTCACAAACCAATTTTAGGTTTTTTGTAAGTTTTTTTGTTTTTTGGTTTTTTTGTAAGCGATGGTACAGTATTCCAGTAACCCAATTTTCAAAAAAAAATCAGATATGTTTAGAACAATTTGTGCACACAGTGGAATCGTATATTGCGTTACCCTCTGCCACCTCGCTTTTTATTAAATTGTATGGACTGTACATTTCCCGCATTTCGACCCTTGGTCGACGAGGACGTTTTCATTAATGAATAAACTTGTTATATATAACGTGATACTGGTTTCGCAATAACCTCCTTATGACCAGCTCGGGGTCTAACGGTTAGGACGGGTAGTCTGCTCAGACATACGGACGGTCTTGGGCTCGAATTCCCACCGCGTAGATTTTTCTTTTTGAGCAGTAGAATGGATTAAAGGCACTGAACACGTTTGGTAATTGTCAAAGACCAGTGTTCTCACTTGGTGTATCCCAACATATGCATAAAATAACAAGCCAGTGAAAATTTGGGCTCAATTGGTCATCGAAGTTGCAAGAAAATGATGAAAGAAACCCTCGTAGGAATAAAAGTCTCCTTGCAAGAAGTCTTTTATTATTTTAGTGCGAAATTACCTCTTTCTCAAAAACTACGTTACTTCAGAGGAAGTCGTTTCTCACAATGTTTTATACTATCAACAGCTCTCCGTTGCTCGTTACCAAGTCAGTTTTTATGCTAATATATATTTTGAGTAATTACCAAAGTATACAGTGCCTTTAAGCTCTGCGCACGGTGCTACTTAGTCAGTTATTTAAGTGTGGTAAAACTAAACTTTAATTTCGGATGAAAAAGAAAAGTTATTTGCGGGTTATTTTTGTCCTCCAAATAAAATATATCTGTTTTATTTGGAAAATTAATTTTGACCACTCTGGCTTAAGTATAACAGAAAAATAATGACAATGAAAACAAAAATGAAAAACATATGTTCTTTGAATGATTCTGGGTTAACCCCTTGTGTTGTTTTTTCCTTTATTGTTGCCAGTCTGAGAAGATATAGAGCAAATTATTATCCAAAAAGGTTAACTTCTTTTAAATATAATTATCATACAAAATGAAAACTGGAGAAAAAGGGTATATGGAAAGACTGAATTAATGCGTTTTCCACTTTCCTTTTTAAGCAAGAACACAAGGCACGTACTAGAGCTGGATTCTCAAATAGTATTCCAAAGATGGCACCATTTCGGATTATGTCCTCACCGACGGCTGTTTCAAGTTCACATTTACGGCAAATAGAGCTTATAAAAACCCGTCATGGTGTTTATCATTTAATCAACCAAGCTATATATACCATGTTGTAAAGCTCTAAAAGTGAGAGAGTGATAAACATCAATGTGGGTTAAAAGGATGATGTAGTACCAGGGGGTATAATTTATGGCAGTCTGTATAAAGCGTCAATTCAAATTAAACGTGGAGGCATTTCCGAAATAATTTCATAATGACATATAGGCCTAACTTAGATAACCTATTTGTTTCCGTGTCCAACGACAGAGGCCAAATCCAAACGGGGTTGATGAGAACCCACGTGTTGTTATGATTCATATTATTTATTAATTAATTTATTTGATTGACAGCGGGGTGCGTCGTTGTTACAGTTAAAAAACTCCTGGGTCAGAATTGACCCTGAACCAGGTCCCGTGGGGCCTGACCCATTCTGAGCCAGTATGACCAGGAATCTGTGTGAAAAAATGACCCATAAATGGGTTAAACTGACGTAGAAACCGAGTCAAAATCTTTATGACCAGTTTCCGGGTCAGCCTGATCCAGAAATGGGTCAGGCTGACCCGGACCCGGAATCCGGGTCAATTCTAGACTTGACTCAAGTCCCAATCCCGTGCCATCGCCATAAAACTATTGTTTTGTGATGGTCTGCATTCCCCAACCTGTTCCGCATTCTCGGGACCACATTTTGACGGCGAGCGCGCACTGTACGGCTTGTTTGCTAGTTGGCGCGATATGCTTGGAGACCTCTCGCACGAGAACGGGACTTGAATCAAGTCTAGGTCAATTCTGACCCGGGAGTTTCGGAGTGTATTTAAGGATAAACATACGGCAGAGTTATTCGATGTACTTTATAATTCCATCTGTAACGAGAACCCGGGTTTTTTTTTTTTTTTTTTTTTTGGGGGGGGAGTCTTTTTTTTATAAAAGATGTGAGCAACAAATGTCTCTTAAAAACTCTGTACCTACACTTAGATTTAGCAAATCAAAATAACACGTAATAAGAAAAAAATCCCCAACAAAGCATAGTAACAATGTTTTGTCGTTGTCTTTTACCAGAAATTGTGATCCCCTACCTGTAACAAAAGAAACCATATTCATTATGACAGCCTATACTGATTGTAAAATTCATACCACTATTAATCCGCAAGAGAAGTACCTATTCATTCGAAATTCTATCACAGTCAAGAACAAATAATTTTGAAGGCCCCCATTGCTAATTGAGGTCATCCTACGACAGGAACCTGCCAAATTTCCGTAACAAAACGTCAACCATTATTATATTTTTTCATTTTTAAACGGGCCCATTATAATTTTATGACATTTTTAGAGGTCGGTTGAATGTTGCGTTTATTGAAAGCAAGGTGGAAATTGATTGACTCTGATGTAGTTATGCATTGATTTTAAAAGTGCCCCTCGGAAAACGAAGCCAAACGTTGTATCATACTTTTGTTAAAGGGTCTGTATACGTTTGTTAATGACTCTGAAAATTAATGCCAATAAAAACTTACTTGGTAAGAAGTACAGCAGCTTTGGATAGTATAATGCATTTTTGTATAAACGTTTTACTTCAGAGTATTGCAGTTATGGAAAAATATATCACTTTTCATCCCAAAAATTGAATCTGAGAAGCGTTACTGCAGTAACGTTTCTCAGATTGTGTATTCCGATTGCAGATTATTCCTCCTGCGTGGACATAACCGCTCCAGTTTTTCGGCAATATCTCAAAAACGCTACCACCTTTTGAAATGAAATTTTCACAGGTTAGTTTTATGGTATAAATCTACAACTATACATATATGATTGAAACAAACGTATACAGACCCTTAACATAAATAATGTTGCCAATCAAATTATTGCGTTTACAATTAGGGTTTAAGTGCCTGTAATGTAACATCAATTATACGTTATTACGCTTCTACATTTGCAAAATGTCTTTCGTGAGTAAAATAAATCACCATGGGGGAAGTTCTACGGAGGTCCGTGAGTGCCATACCCAAGTCGACTTACCATTTTAGTTTCAGTAAGTCGACTTGACGATTTGGCACATCTGGGGCTCCATACTTATCAGTTCTTCATAGGATTGGTAATTTTTCGTGAGTTATAAACATTTGTTTTCTCCGACATGGTGTAATTTTGCAAAGATTTGTTTGACTGCATCCGCTGAAATTGCCTGGCTGTTTGGTTTGAAACATGAACATTATATATATTATCAACATAGGGGCCTACATGTTAATGTTACTGCTAATGTTACTGTTTCTGAATATACAAGAATATGATTGACCAAAATCGTGCGTGATTCGCCATTCGTACCTACTGCATGTAGTCTAAAATCATCGAGGTCGAACAAGCATTCTCGTCAAAAGTTTTTAAATTATTTGAATTATATAACAATTGAGTATATATTTTTATTCGTGAATGTTGTATAAATATAATTCAACAATAACATTTGATTTCGTAACACTAAATCGTCGTCGTTTGACTTATTTTCTCGTTTTCGAAACGCGCGAGACTTGTACATTCTATTAGGAAGAAGCCTTGACACAGTTTCAATCAGTCTTGGTTAACGATTTTCTTCAAATAGAAATTTGAGTTCCCTTCAAATGACATCAGCTGAGTAAATTTGCATAATGGCACTAACCAAGGGAACTAAATGCAGTGAAGGATAGAGACAACTATATGCTGAAATAGAAACTATTTTTGACCTATAAATAGCTATTGCGGGAACGCCAGTGGCGTGTGAATAATAAAATGATTAAAGGGCAGTATGCGGTTATTTATTGTAATATCTGCATTACCCGTGGGCTTTGGTTGTTGATGAGGGACAGTGGGCTTATATTGTTAATTAATAAAGGATCTAATTATACTCTTTTAGTTTTCGAGTGAATTTTTCTTTTTGTTTTTCTTACCATCAAACTCTCCACAGAAATTCAACTCTGCATTACCACTTTTAGTAGTACATGTAATAGTAGTAGTAGTAGTAGTAGTAGTAGTGGTGGTAGTAGTAATAGTAGTAGTAGTAGTAGTAGTGGTAGTAGTAATAGTAGTAGTAGTAGTAGTAGTAGTAGTAGTAGTAGTAGTAGTAGTATTAGTAGTAGTAGTAGTAGTAGCAGTGGCGTAACTTGAGGGGGCGGAGCGGTAGCCCCCCCCCCCCCGCTCAGAAACATTGCCCCCTTAACCCCATGAGATAAAATAAGGTTAAAATGAATGGTTGTATACAGAGCTGTGTATTGAGAGAGTTGCGACATGGAGGGACCAGCTTTCTCCGGCCACGTGGTTGCTGGACGCCATTTTGTTCCAAATGCAGTACAACCCAATGGGCAGACTAGTCTGGCGCCCTGTATTCGCCAATGCATTTTTTGGAGACAAAATGGCTTCTAATCGCAAGTTGTCGCAACTCTCTCAATATACGGCTCTGGTTGTATACATTAAATAGCCCCCTCCCCCAGCAGCATCAGCAGCAGATAGGCCTAGTACTAGTAGTAGTAGCAGCATTAGCCGCAACAGCAGTGACAGCACGAGTAGATTTTCCAGATTTGTATGCAAGATATTTACCCCAAACTCTATACCTTAGCACTTTCAACAAAATATTGGTAGTGAAATTATAGCTTTGCCCTTATTCAACAAATTTAATTAAACTTTCTTGCTTTTAACATGTCTTTTATGTAACTTACATTTTCCTGTCTGGACCTAAATCTTAATCCCATTGAGTAAAATTTTCCACCAGTGTTAGCAAATGAGAAAAGCTCTGAAGTAGGCCTACATCTCAGTCAGAATGGTAACTGATGTTGACAGCTCGATCAACTTTTGTACACGAACAAGAATGGGGGATCTTTTAGATGAACGACAACCATAATAAATAATTATTATTGTAAATAAATCAACAATAATAAAATTAATAATAACAATTGAAAAAAAATTAAAAAGGTAAAAGCATTGTGTGGACGTGTTTAAGTCCACATAGTGTTTCAAGTCCCTACATTATGTGGACCTCTTTTGTTCTCATGTCCACACTTTGTATGTAGCGTTGAAACACGCACACATACACACCCAGACAAGTTAGCATGGCATAGCTTAAATATGTTACAAGCTAAAGTACTGCGTAAATTATTGGACATGTGTCTGGTTCCCAGATACGTTTTGCTTTAGCAAAACAACTAAATAAATAAATTAATCAATTTGAAAAATTAAAATTCTGATAAACAGCGTCACAAACTTGGGCCCTAGTGGCTCGTCTGCATGATTTATTTTCCACTCTGTCTCCCTGGGTATATTTTATTTGTAGGCCTAAATATATTAAATTTTCAATGCTAAAATATGGAAGTCAAGAAACTCCGCAAGAGATTGCTCAGATAATTCTAGCGTGATTACATTGGGGAATTTGGACACAGAGTTCCCATGACGCTTCCGGTCATCAGACCACAGACCAAGAGAAAACACATCACTTTCGGGAGAGTAAATTCATTTCCATCCAGTAGTTGTCAATAAACGCACCATTCGACCACCTTGTGACATTTTTATATATTTTTTATCTAATTAGGTTGTCAGGTTTGAGTGAAAACAACAAAAAACCGGCCTTCAGTGTCATGGATTGTGTGTATGTTCGTGTACTGTTTGCGGCAATCTAGAAAAAGCCATTGTAATTTGGAGATATTTGAATGCTCCTTTACTAAGCAGTGAGCATGGTTGTTGCTGGTATGAATTTTACAATAATTGAGAATTCCAAATAAACTAATAAAACAGAGTGCTATAAATTTAAAAAAACAAGCGCTTGGTCTTCAAGTTGCACTCATACCATATTCTCTACAAACGCTGAAAAGCCTGATTGCCCGTAAAAAGGTGTATATGGTGTCGTGTGGAGAGGAGACTTTGTTTGATTTAAAGGGTCTGATACGTTTGGTAATGACTCTGAAAATTAATGGCAATAAAAACTTACTTGGTAAGAAGTACAGCAGCTTTGGATAGTATACCCGGTAATGCATTTTGAGAAACTTTTCATTTAGAAGTACTGAGGTTATAGAAAAATATATCACTTTTTATCCCTCAAAAAATTGAATCTGAGAAGCGTTACTGCAGTAACGTTTCTCAGATTGTGTATTCCAATTGCAGATTATTCTTCCTGCGTGGACATAACCGCTCCAGATTTTCGGCAATATCTCAAAACGCTACCGCCTTTCACAGGTTAGTTTAATGGTATATATCTACAACTTTATAGGATTGAAACAAACAGTGGGTTCCAATTACCAAACGTATACAATCCCTTTAAACCTTTTTTCCACCAGGTCTTTTGTGTAATCAAACCGACTGAACATACGCAACCTTGAACTCATCCTCTGTAATTATATACGCATTGTTTCCCCCTCTCTGTTAATATTCGACCAAAGGTAAATTAGCGGCTGATTCAAAGGCACCTATTGAAGAGACAGTTTCGTAAGATCTGGCGCTAAGCTCTTACAAAGTAAACAAGCTTGCATGCTGCAAGGCTTCACTCCCATAATTAAAAAATAAGCCACAACTGTATATTAAAAATAATACTATTTATATATGTACGTTACATTTTTTATGATTTTTCTTTCTTTCTTGTCTTTTAAGGAAATGAACGGTGCCTTTATTATTTTTGCTATTGCAACATATCCGTTGATCCCAAGCAGATGTTTTACTTCAAAGTCAATTACTTATGGATGCTCAAACGGCAAAACCGTTAGACAGTTATGTATTCATTGTCAGACACATAATATCTGTGTTTGATCACGGGAGAACTTGTTTTCGGCACAACTGATATAATATTTTTTTTTAAAGGGGGTTTTGTGTGTAAACCGTCCATGCATCCTCCTCATCTTCCCATTCATTGTGTAATACTGGTGAACCCTAATGGCAGGGTTCATCTTGCGCACGGAGGGGGTTGGTCACGGTGGATCTAGAGACAGCCAGGGTGTCCTAGCCCTGGAACTGAGCCAGACTGTTTCCTACCTACGTCATTGGACGTTCTCACTGAGAACATAAACCTGTAATGATATACATTGTATAGAGTGCTACAAAGACAAGGAAAGAGACTTGTCAAAAGGGGGAGTTTACTTTTACATTTTACAAGCTACAATGCTTGTCGATGCAAGTGCCAATCTGTGGACGTTTCGCCTTTAGTTGATTATAATGTGTTCAACGAATACGCTAATGTTGTGGCTTATTAAGCTTGGCATTAGTTTTAGGCAATTGTTGGCAGGTAAATGCTCGTGCGGTTGACATGGAATTCTGATATTTGCGTACGCTAAGTTTACACACAAACACACACACTGCAAAAATTGGAGTGTTAAAATTGACACCATGGGCGTTGTCACATAAAGATACAAAAAAAGAATCAAAATTTACACCATGGGGTGATAAAATAACTCTAATTTCTGCAAAAACAATTACATTCTTGTTATTTTAACACCCCTAGATGTTAATTTTGATTCTCTCTTCGATATTATATGTGACAAAAAACTGGGGTGTTAAAAATGACACCATGGGTGTTGTCACATATAGATACCAAAGAGATCATCAAAATAACACCATAGGGTGTTAAAATAACACCAATGTAATTGTTTTGGCAGAAATTCGTGTTATTGAACACCCTATGGTGTTAACTTTGATTCACTCTTCGGTATCTATATGTGACAACACCCATCACCCCAGTTTTTACAGTGCAGCTGAACAACATCCGAGAAGTTTCATTTCAAATTAAAAACCGAATAAGATGTTTGGGCTGGAATCTAGACCAAATACACGGTTCGATTCGAGTGCAAAAAATTGGGTTCTTTACAAACGCCGCGGGGCATCACAGTGTAGCTGAATAAATGCTTTTATTTTGAGGTATATCGCGATCCAGCAATTAGCCATTTACAACGTTGTTTGCTTTGTTTTGTTTCGTTTTGTTTTGTTTTGTTTTGTTTTGTTTTGTTTTGTTTTGTTTTGTTTTGTTTTGTTTTGTTTTGTTTTGCTTTGTTTTGTTTTGTTTGTTTGTTTGTTTGTTGAGGTGTTTGTTTGTTTGTTTTGTTTGTTTGTTTGTTTGTTGGGGTGTTGGGGTGTTTGGGTTTTTTAAGTTCCGTTGTTGTTAAAGCCTTTAGTAACGATTTAGCTCTTTTTTTTCTCCGTGGTTTTAGTGTCTTTGAGTGACAGTACTTTTTTATTGATAGCTTTTTATTAACATATACTGTCATATTTATTATATTTTCTTCTAATATGCATTTCGTGGTAGGCTACAGTCAATAAACATTTATTGTTAGAATTATTTGTTTTGACACATATTTTTGTTTTTCCATTGACATTTGTATGTCAATGTTAATAAGTATTTCGTACCTTATTTGTATATACACAAAGTTGTTTTAAATCGGCCTCTGGCCGCTATGACGTTTTTCTGACATTTTAATTTCAAATTCATTATAAATTTGAATTTTGTCCATTTTATGATGCCCACCTAATTCTCAATAAAATGAAATATTCTCATTAAAAATATTATCCCCTTTGGATATTGCGCGCTGGCAGATTGGCTCATGATGTTATTCGATGTGTGTTACGGAACGTTATGTCCAACAACCGATTTGGTCCATTATGTGCGACCCATGGTGTTTCGACAGACCTTGTCGGACATAATGGTCCATGTCGAATGTGATGGCGCGTAACAGACTCGTCTAAAATATTGTACATGTACTCGGTCTGGGCACACAGACATATGGAAATGTTCAATTCAGCGTGTACATATAGGAAGGGAAACATTGCATTGTAGAGGAGAGGCCAAGCGCACCCGAATTCCTTAATTTAATTTACACTCAAGATGATGGATTTTGTTGTCAGCAAAACGGAGTGTTTGACTCGTTTTGTTAAGATGAATTCCCAAACGTGGAAAGGGTTCTCTTTATTGGCGGCAAATTTGCCACAGTGGTGTTCCGTCCCGACTTGATTTCGCCTCAGCGAGCTCTCTCCACGATCACGCTGTGATTTGCTGGGCAGGTATCTTTTTCCAAAAAGGAATTGCTTTAATTTGCGCCTACTACCAGCACAAATTGCTCGAAGCCTATCGACCGCGGGCCTTTAAAGAGCTATTAATGCTCTTATTGCTCGGTTTGGCCGGTCGAGCTGCCATTGTAACCGGGTGAGTGGGTTAACGGCTGGAAAAAAAAACACCACGCAGAAGAATAAAAAAACCTGGCCGGAGGCAATGTATATAGTCAAGCACAGGCAGTTAGGCTCAACCTTGATGAAGCTCATTGCCTCTGAAAACAAATGGAATCCACCTTATAAGTGGATTTAATGCAATCAAGTAGTTAAGGTTGGACACTGTTATTTGGAATCGTCGAGGCTGTTAGGAACGGAGCGTATAGTATGTTTTAGGAAGTGGATGCTATTTCAGGTCACCAATTAAAGCTGTACGGAGCCCGTAAAGGGACACTGTGTTTTGTTTTTGCTTTTAGTTCCCTCGAAATATTGTTTCGCTTCCTCCAAATAATGTTGCGAGGGAACGACATTATATTAATTTGAAAGAAAAAAAAGCCCTCTATGGGCTTCGTTAATAATTATATCGGGCCAGGTTTTTAAAAAAAAAGAAAAAAAATCGGAGAGGTGAATGCCGCTTTGGTTTTTAATTATTATCTAGATTGTTTTAGAATTTGTTCAATATTTGATTTATCTTTCCTCAGCACAACTCACCTGGGAAAAGACAGTACAGCACGAGAAACCCTTTTCAGAAAACAAGCTTATTGATAACAAAAGAACGCTGAAACTAACCAACGGGATTTTTTCTCATTTTGAAACAAACTTTAAAATAAAAACACAATTCGTTGTAATGAAGGCTTATCTTGTTCATTCGATCGATAAACCCTGAGTAATTTGTTGATGGACGCTAATGGACAATTGTTTTTATTCGGCATCATTAGAAATACTTTAATTTGCATTGACAAATCATCCTGTTTTTCTGGCATGTATTTTACACACACACATACACAGAAAGCCTTGAACATGGAAGTGCCCTTGTACACGCGAATGAAGCTGCAGAAGGCTGTATCTGGCCTTGAACATGCGTGTATATTGAACATTATTATGTTAATTATAATGTACTGGTATGTTCTTTTGTATTTTACTTTTTAAGAATCAATGTGACACAGGAAACAATATTGATGACTATCTAAAAAAAATAAAAACATAAAAAAAGGAAAACAAAATTATGGTCGAGATAAACCATTTGAATATACTCGGACTATATTAAGAGTAAATAATGTATCGACGGTGGTAAAACGGAATACCAGCAGTCATAACCCAAACTGTCTTGTCACAATAGTTTTATGAAATTGTACCAATCCTCCTAAAAAAATTCAGACACGAGTTAAGCTAACAACAAGACAAGCATGTCAAATCCCTGGCGGTGGGTGTTGTTTTTTGTCCTCTGTCTCTAAACGGTATGGCGTTGCAAAACAAAAATGACATAGCACGTGACGTCTGAAACTGCAGGTCATCTTGAATTAGAAAAAAATAAGAAGCAATTACCTTCAATACCTCTGCCGTTTTCTAGTCATAAGATATACCGTTGTGACGACTGTTGCATGTATGCGGACTGGAACAAAATAAAGAATACGAAATTTGGTTTAGTTTTCGCAAGATTTGTCAGGAATGTTTAAAAGTTTAAAAAAATCTATAAATGCTGTGATTGTGTGATTTCTCAGAGGCTCTTAAAATAAATAACTACACTTTAAAACCTCCAGATCAAAATTGACCCGGATTCCGGGTCCCCAGGGGGCCTGACCCATTTCTGGGTCAGGCTAAACCGGCAAATGGTTCAAAGATGGGATTTAAGCTCAGATTCTGCGTCAGTTTGACCCATTCCTGGTTCATTTTGACACAGGTTCCGTGTCACATTGACCCAGAATTGGGTCAACCCCCCATGGGGTAAATTCTGACCGTGGAGTTTGAGTGTAAAGCCCACATACTTTGAGAGTAAGAGCCCTAAAGCAGGTTTCACTTAATGGACCTGAAATGTTTCCCTAAACAATAAACTCTGATGATGCATATTAATGAAACAGTTCAATAGCTTGGAGTCTCCCCTTTTTTGTATTAATTAATTTAATTTATTTTATTATCCCCAGAACACAACTCAATGCTGACCTGTCGGCAAAAGTAAATTACTAGAATTTACTGTTTTCATATATATGTTGTATACATATTTTTTCTGGAACCCTCCCCCTTAAGCCCAGCACAATTTTGTCCGAGGAACACACGTCTCGTAAAGATGACATTGTATTATTGTTTTCCCCCGATTCTTACTTCATATACCGTCTCGAGGGTATGTCTCTTCTTGACTTTTCATTTCCGTTGTTCGCGGATAAATCAACATTTACTCGTACCTTCCCTTGGAGTAACGTTTGCTTCTACGGCTATGCATGTTTGTTAACTTGGGCTACCTTTTCCCTTACGTGAATATGAACAGACCAATACATTGTTTTTTTCATATGTATGAAAATCACTGAAATATCTTTCAAAATACTATTTCGAAATGAATTGCTCAATACTACTTTTCTCATTTTCATAAAAGTCTGGGAAAATTGAAACTCTATTTAATCTGTAGACTGTGTCAGGTCAAGTACATGAACAGTTCAAGCTATAAAAAATATAATGATAATTGTAAAAACAATATTCACACGTATAATATAATTGAATTTGTGTGTCTGAAAGGGGTGGTACGCAATGGATTTTGATGGACATCGAGGACGGTTGACACAGTTTGATGTTTGGGTGCGGGCTGTTCAAGCTGAGAAATGCAGGTACAAATTGTGTCTCTATTAGTTAAGAATAATCAGGAGTCTGCCATGTTCGGGATCCGAATTTTGTTGCGCCTTTGTTTACAGCAGAGGGTTTGTTATGACTCTGAAAATTAATGGCAATAAAAACTGACTTGGTAAGAAGTACAGCAGCTTTGGAAGGTATAATGCATTTTGAGAAACTTTTCACTTCGAAGTATACTGCGGTTATGGAAAAAGATATCACCCTTTATCCCACAAATTTGAATCTGATGAGAAGTGTTACTGCAGTAACGTTTCTCAGATTGTGTATTTCAATTGCAGATTATTCTTCCTGCGTGGACATTACCGCTACCACCTTTTGAAATGAAATTTTCACAGGTTAGTTTTATGGTATATATCTACAAAACTATGTAGGATTGAAACAAACAGTGGGTTCCAATTTACCAAATGTATACAATCCCTTCAAATCTAAGTGACTTTTCACGTACACAGTCAGATCCGGGGTAAGTTTTTTATGCTTGTGTAGCTCGCTTATCGTTGCAATCCTTTAGTTGAAACACAAACCATATATAAATACAAGAAGGAGTGTGCGTTCCAAGACAATATTATACTATGGATTCGTGTTTTGTTTCATAAAGGAGTTGTTCATCAATGATTAAATCAGAAGAGTACAGTCACTGCAACCCTCTAGTAGAAAAAAAAACATCCAACAAATAAAACGGTGCGTGGGTGTTTCCATTCCAGACAGCATTACGGTTTTGTAACGTTTTCTGTACATTACTTGTCACACTTCATTAAATTACCGAACTGGCAATAATTTATTAAGACTTTTTAAGAACTCATTCGAAATTGATTTTTCTCGAAGATGAAAGCGTGTCGGGGAATATTTCTTGTGGTTATTTATAACCGTTACCTGGCAACCTTTCAGACTAAATAACAATGTAATGCCTTACATGAATGCAATTTGCACATAATAATCATGTTTGTATGTTGCCTGTTTTGTTGGTATTTTCAATAACTGTATAGGCATTCTAAATTTCGATTCTTAAATAGTGACAGACTATTTTATGTACCATATATACTGAAGAACAAGGTAATGCCTCAAATGAAGCAGATATTTTCAGATACATGCTCTCTTAGCTCAGGAGTTTTCAATAGTTTTTCACGGCTTCCAGCATGCAACTTTGTAGTTGAGGACATTTTTGCAATCTGGCATAAGGCACGGAGGTCGGCTATCGAAGCAAGGCTGACCAATAAAAATAGACAGCACAGACTGGAAACAGCTGGGTATTTTGCCACTTAAAAATTCAAAACTCTTTAATTTTTAATTTAAACTGATTTGCAATTATTTCAGTTATTTCTTTTGACCCACAAATTCAGAAAAAAATTGGAAATTCTTATACATTGACTATGCAAAATGGCCCCTAATGGACAGACAGCATTTCCAATCTTTCTTTTGTCAACCTTGAAACCCTCCATGAATTCTTTATTTGTCTTGAATCATCTCTATTTTAGTCACATTCCCACGCGTGTCCCCCCACCCCCATCAAGATCAAGACCAAACAAAAGATGCTTCAATCGGGGAAAGTGGGTTAACATGGTAATTCTTTCTTGTATGGATTTGATCAATAGCTCTAGGCCCACTTACTAGCAATCGTAATATGAAAAAAGAGAGGATTCCATCAGCGAATATGAAATCACTCTCTGGGAAATCTGTACGTTTCGATGGCCGAAAACTACGTTGATTACAGGGACGACTGTAAACCACAATACGACATTTACGGCAGAAAATGTCTTCAAGATTCGTAATTATGGTGAAGGCCTTCTCTATGAAAGGGGGGGGGGCTATCGCGAAAGGACTCGCCTTACCTGGTGTGTTGCTGACCAACTCTACCTGGTGTGTTGCTGACCAGCTTGTTCAAGAATGGTACCTCTATGGTTTTACATTTGCCCAATCATTTTCAAAGTTACAATTATACGAACAAACTAAAATAGACCGATGTTGTGACACATCTTTAAGAAAGTGTGCATTATTTTGGTGGGTTTTCTGTAAGGTTACATCTGGCATCCGTGACGCGAATCAGTCAAAAGACTAGGGGTGGAAGAAAACATTTCGACATCTGTGTGTTGGTAATACCATAAAAGTGCAATCTTCGTAAGAGTTATAATCTGTCTGTAGTTTCCAAATACATGTTAATGCTGTTGTTGATGTTGTTGTTGTTGTTGTAGTGTTGTTGTTGTTGTTGTTGTTGTTGTTGTTTGTTGTTGTTGTTGTTGTTGTTGTTGTTGTTGTTGTTGTTGTTGTTGTTGATGTTGTTGTTGTTGTTGTTAGACACTTCCCGTGGTTCTCATTATATGCCTTTTTGTTTATAGAAGCTTAGTCGTTTAATTTTAAATAAAAGGCGTTTCAAAGTTTTTCTACAGGATTCTGGTAAGGATAAAACACAATTGTTTAATTTTAGTCTGAAAGCTTACTGATTATGACGTTCGTACTATAACAAAACAAAATTCTGTAAACAAATTCCCCCTAAAAATAATTAAATTGATGATGTCATCATAGCTAACAGTAACGGTGCAATTTGGTGAGATGAATTGATGAATCTTGAGATCGTGAACAATGAAAAAAAACCACCATAATTCGTCAATCAAAACGCGTACACCTAGTTTTTGTGAAGTCACAAAAACTGAATTTCCAGTTATCGTTATTATTGGCTTCCAGAAGCCAGGCTCGAGGCCTATACGCTTATCACGTAAACATTTATATCACTTTGATCCTACACTTTGCGCAAAATGTTTACAAGAGTGATTTGATAATCCAACCGTTTAAGACAACCAGGAAACACACAAATTAATAAATTGAATTAATTTTCTTTGCGATGGATGTGAACAATGTGAGCAGATAGTACTTTGTTGTTATTTTGTTGATATCCCTCTTTATATAAGTCGTTATTATTTATGACAATTTATCCGGAGACCTGCGATTGTAACTAACTTGATTGTTGTCAAGACCATCATGATTAATGTGTAGTGGCTGAAATTGTGCCCTGGGGGCGTTTTCCCTTTTTTCGGGATTGTCTTCCATGGTTTGGCATTTATATTGAAGCCTCGGGCAGTCGCTCCTCTCCCTCAATCTATATTGCCAAGCCTATGGATGTCAACGACTGAAGAGAGGAGAGACACACACATATAACAAGATCCTAAGCTACTGGATTATGTTTACTCATCTCGTGGTTAAATTGGCTCCCTTGTGACACTGTTTTGAACATGCACTCAAGAGAAATCTTGCATTTTTAAGAACAAAATGAACATGTCGATTGAAAATAGTTAAAATGTATAAATTCATAGTGTTTAATCGTGGATGATAGTTTGACGACGGAGATTGTCGTTGATCTGTAATTTGTAGCTGACTAACGGATGTCTGAATGTACAGTTTTTTGAGATGGAGCTGTAGTTGGAGATTGTCCAGTGAAGCTGCTCGATCTCGTGATTGACTTTAAATAGTTGTGCTTCTGTTGTCCACAAAACCAGTTATTTGAAACTTGAGTTTATTATAGATGTGTTTCGTCCACATTTGGTGATACTACGATGAACGTACGTTTATTCAGTTCAGTTTAATTGTTTTCCAATTGCGTTGAAGCTATACAGTTTCATTTTTCAAGAAACTCCGTAACTGAACACAGTACAGTCATGTGCAATAAACTTAATCTTACCGATATACTTTTTGTTCGGTTATTAATTAATTTTAATTAAATGTTTATCTCCCCGATAATGAAACCGACAGTCTATCTTAAAATGTCTCACCTGTAGAACTATTTAAAAAACAATAATATTATTCAAATAAAACAATAATCAAATAAAAATAACAATAGGCCTAACATAAAAAAACAGTAGAGGACGTATAATATAAAAACTCAATTTGTCAGGAGGTAAAACCTAAATCGCATAGCAACTTAAAAAGCGGACTTCGACCTGGATTTCACAAGCAAATCCTTAAAAAAACAACTTAATAAGTTAAAATCTGGTACGTTCTGGTAAAGATCTTTTTTTAGAAATGCTGAATTTCAGACCGAAGGGTTTACAACAAAATGATCTGATGCGAAGACCTCGACAGCTAGTCATCCTATTAATATAAAATGACACGAGAGGCCGTTGGTTTGCCGAGAGCTTTCTTCCTTCTGGTCGCCTGAAAGTTGTCGATCAAAATTGAGACTGCGAATTGGGAATCTAGTCAATGTGTTGTTGTTATACGCTGAGGTTCCGCTGTTCAAGAACCAAGTTCTCAAAAAATAGTCTTTTTTTCCTTATTACAAGTGCGCACTTGAAACACGTGTAAAATGTTCGTCTTGCACTTCAGTTTCACTTTTATTACCTGCTCTTTCAATGTTACATTGTATATATATTTTTTTCTTCATCTTCTTCTTCCTAGTGTGGCACATTTCCCGAATACGACAAATCGCATAAGAGTTTGAGTTTTATCTAAACAAAATGTGATCTGGGACCCTATGGCGTAAAGTTGTATATCCCACTATGAAGAAAACTTCAATCTATTGATGGTAGAACCCCGGGCTAGTGTATCACTATACAAATTGTGGGGTGGCTGTCGAACCTTTCATCGGCATTGACCTTGGGCGATGGCAGTCTTTGATGAGTGGATATATCTGTAATGTAGCTTTTAAGGCGATTAAACTTGCCCACGGTCGTCCCAAACTAACTCATAATACGAGGCCTGAAATTAAATACCGACTGAGAAAAGGGGGAACCTAATGCGGGCGTAGACCCCGCGCAAGAAAAAAAGGGCCATTGGATTAAGGGGCAAAGAATAACACTGTTTGATCACATTAGGAACGGTCTAATGTCCACAAATTCACTTAAGTGGGCAGTAAGTAACACCATGTCAACACTGAGAGACTTGGAATGAGCTTAATTATCGGGCTAGCATGCCGTGGTTAAACTTGATAGACGACGGAGCTACGCTTCACTCTTTCACTTAAATTCGGGCAAACTGCGGGAAAAGGCTCTGATAGCGCGCTTTATAAAGGCTATAACCTGTGAATGTCAGGGGTTAACGAGATGGAATACCATGCCATTCTCCTGAACTCCATTCAGCAATAATGGATGATATAAGTTGCGATGATAACGAGTCACTGAATTTCAAGGATTGCGTATCATCTCGGGTCAGGGTCGCAGTTAATTGATTGAATATCAATCAATCCAAGCTGGAAAAACAAGGGATATTTTTTCTCCATCAAATTGTTCAAGTTATTTTTTTTATTAAAACCTCTATTGTCTACAGATTATGATGCACACAATTTGTCTTCATAATAATCCTTCGTCAGTATAGGCCGCAGCCACATTGTTAGCTCCCACGCAAAGACGTGTATACCAAATCTGTTATAGGCTGCGTAGTGGAAATAGTCTGGCCCTTTCATAAAAAATTATTATACGCATTGAGCATGCATTACAATACGGAACATTACAAACGATGGGGGGATCACGGGAGAGGTATCTCCAATGTCAAGCAAAGGCCATCCGAATTGGCGGCTACAGCTACGGCTACGGCTAGTTTTCAGCGTTGTCATGCGTTGACGTATGACGTATGTAGCATCAACACCCGTTAGCAACAGTCGTAGCCGTAGCTGTAGCCGCCAATTCGGATGCGACCTTAGGCCCCAAGTCGCAATTTCTCGGCAGACCTTTGACCATCAAGAAGGGTTTTTTACGAAGCCTGTATTATGTATAAATGCGTTCACTTCATGGGCTAGCGCCTGAGCGTCGTTGTGACAACATTGAAATGTATTTTGATAGGCACAGCGTCAATCCAAGGAACGCCGATTCTCTCAATGATGTTGTTCCAAAGCCAAATGTTGAATGCTTTAAACAATCCATCTGTTATCTTGCTGGTGCTATTGTGTTTTGAACAAAATACCTACCCATGTCTAGCCCTCTATTGATAGGTTCAAAAATATGTATAAGAAGGTGTATTTTAAATAGTTTGTTCTTTAATGTATTGTTAATTTTTCCTTTCCATATTCCACTTGAGTGTTTTCCCTTGTTTGTATTTGTTGCTATTGTTTGGCTTGTTTCTATATTTTAAGTGTTCTTTATTAACAAGACCATGATGTCAAACAGCCTCTGAGCTGATTTATGTATCCTGTATAAATATGTTTTTATAAATAATAAATAAATACTTTTGACGTAACTTTCTATCGTAAAATGGCCAAGTTAGGCGATGAAGTTGATCACAGAGGATACCAAAGATTTGATTGTCGTTAACGTTTGTGTTTCGTGTCAAGCAATGATGTCATTATCAAACGTGGGTATAGTTCGATATTATAGGCCTACACTAGAATATCAAACGAAACAGGAACCCCTAATGAGATATCAGAAACGTTGTCCACAGAAAATAAAGATAAACGGCAAAAGATTATAAATAACAACAAAGTAAACTAAAAAATATGTCACAAATCTATTCAAACAAAAAACAAGGTGATTATGTTTGTTACAAAGAAAGGGCATTCGGTTGTGTGGGTTTTGCATTTTGCGGTTGTACAGATCCTTCCCTCTTTAATGATAAATTGGATTTCATGTTTGCGAGGGAAAAAATGTGAAAGCTCGCCGTCGAATCGCCCTTTGTACTACAAGTCAGATTCGCTGTGAACAACTACGTTTAAAGGGTCTGTATACGTTTGGTATTTACTCTGAAAATTATTGGCAATAACAACTTACTTTGGAAGAAGTACAGCAGCTTTGGATAATATAAAGCATTTTGAGAAACATTTCTCTCTGAAGTAATGTGGTTAGGGAAAAAGATGTCAGTTTATATCCAAACAATTTGAATCTGAGAAGCGTTTCTGTCAGAAACGCTTCTCAGATTGGTTTCATTCATTCATTCATTCATAATGGTTTATTAGGATCACGCATCGCAGCCAAAAGCTGAATTGACATGATTTACAGTAAAAACAACAATATCAATTGCAGATTATTCCTCCAGCGTTGACATAACCGCTCCAGATTTTCGGCAATATCTCAAAAACGCTACCACCTTTTGAAATGAAACTGCCACAGGTTAGTTTTATGGTATATATCTACAACTGTATAGGATTGGAATAAACAGTGGGCTCCAATTACCAAACGTATACAATCCCTTTAAAGTAGTGCTGCATTGAATCTCAAAATAAAATCAAAACATAGCTCATCTGTAAGTTTTCATGCTGAGGTGATGTCTTGATCCAACTGACCGTGTGTTCTTGGTCTTGTTTTTGTTCTGTATGAGTTTATCCAATAAATCTCGCGACAAGCCTAGGCTTCTAGAAAATGCCTCTGTACAAACATTATTTTTCGCTTCTCCCATCTTGTTGATAACTCCATATACTTTTCGTGTATTTTCTGTTTGATTTAATTGTTCACTGGGATGGAAATAAATGTGAGTTAAAATTGAACATTATCGAAGAAAAATAACATGTGTATAAAAAAGGCTGTGAGCTCTGTCCATTATATTAATGTTATTGCAAAAAAACACCAAGGGAATAGCCATTCAAGTTGATAAGTTTTGAAATGATTTTACAGACCAGTGCTAAAAGCGTCATTGATTTTTTTTTGAAAGGATTAAACTCATTCATGTGCAACAGTTTTTGATGAGCAGATACACCAAACGGCCAACCTATAAAAGTGTCACCATTAGTGTTGACACGTTTACGAGAACGAACACACAAAAACGTTTAAAGTTTTATTGGGGATTTCTTTTACGTGCCATTTTTAGTAAATCGTATAAAAAGAGAGAGACTGGGGGACAATGTTGATGCGCATCGTGGATAATATCAGCTTAGCATTTTTTCAGTTTGTTTAGTAGATATTAGGTTTATACTCCTTGCTTCATTTCCATTAGGCTTTTATATCTAGATTCACCTTTCTGCGAATGATGTCCTGTTGTTACGAATGCTAAAATGTATTTCTTTGTGGACGAATAAAGACAAAGGATATCTATTTTATTGCAAGTGAGATTTAACTATTCTTCATAACGTTTGTTCTCATCACTACCAATGATACATTTAAATACAGTTTGCGCTGTCTCCAATTTCAGTCGGAACCAATACTCACGTGTCGTTCTTTATTACCCCCCCCCCCTTTCGTGGCGATTTTTTTTCCCAAACGACATTGCTATGATGACCTTTTTTTGTTATGATTTTGTATTTTTTTTTCTCGATCGGAATGCGGATGTTGGAAAGAAATAAAATATATAAAAAAGGTAAATAAATAAACAAGTTTTGGAAAAAAAATTCGCCCCCGGGTGTGGTGAGGTTGCTACTTTCAAAAGTAGTAACGGGGAGTGTTTGTTTACATTGTCTCTGCTTCTCTGCGCCTTGAACATATCTTTAGATTGATTTGGCGCAGATTGATTACAAGTGCCTATTATTATTACTATTTAAAGGTTGTAATTTGTGTACTGCGCCAGAACAACTCATCCGAGAAACTAATATTCGTTCATTAAAAACGAGACTGTGTGATAGTGTTTTTTCACAACTACGGTACATTGTGCGGTTTGGTTGCTGCTTACATAAATAAAATAGGGCCTATGTTGACACAAAATGTTGAGATAAGTTGGCTTGAATTTCCGTGTCAGTTTTACCACCGGTAATTAAAGTTTACATACAACTACAAGAGAATGTGATCAGTATAAGCATCCAGCTAGCCTAGAGGGGTCAAAGTAAGGACAATCAGCTTGTTTTCTAACCCTTAGAAAGATTAGGCCTTGTGATTGGTTTAGAGCGCGTCACATGATACGATTTGTTTTGCATACAGAGCCGCGCGAACGCGACGCCCTATACCCGTATAGCAACCACTGTACTATACCCGTAGCAACTATTGTACTATGGCGGAGCAACCAGTGTACTATACACACAGCGACCAATATATCATACCTGTAGCAACCACTGTACTACACCCGTAGCAACTATTGTACTAGGGAGTAGCAACCAGTGTACTATATACACAGCGACCAATATATCATACCTGTAGCAAGCAATGTACTATACCCGTAGCAGCTATTGTACTAGGGAGTAGCAACCAGTGTACTATACACACAGCGACCAATATATCATACCTGTAGCAACCACTGTACTATACCCGTAGCAACTATTATACTATGGCGGAGCAACCAGTGTACTATATACATGTACACAGCGACCAATATATCATACATAGCAACCAATGTACTATACCCCTAGCAACGATTGTACTAGGGAGTAGCAACCAGTGTACTATACACACAGCGACCAATATATCATAAATAGCAACCAATGTACTATACCCGTAGCAACTAATGTTCTATACCCGTAGCAACGGCAGCTTCTTTATATACCTAGACGTCTAGGCACAATTAAATGTGTCTTTGGTTATAAATCAAATATCGACTGCTTTTACTCGTGCTTTGGTTAAAACTACGACTCCCTCGGTGATCCCCAGAGCGTTCTGTTACCATCGGCTTCGCCTTGGGAACATGGAACATTCCGGAGATGACATCGGGAGTCGCTGTTTTAACCACAGCACTCGAAGCAGTCAATATTAATGTTTGCAATAATGCATATTATATGCGTGAAGAATTTGCCTGTGCAATGGTGAATAATAGTAGTGTTACTAGGCCTGCTGTCCTCACACAAGAAGCTGGGATAACCTCAAGTGACCCAAATAATAGTGACTGCAAACCACATATAATATCTTCTTCTTTTTAAAATTATTACAAGGTGTAGATTTTAACATACTAGGTCCAGAGCTTTATTCCTCTATTCCTTGGATAGCAGTGGCATAAATTTACATTAACGCAACATAGTTTAGACCACCATATTATGATCACGTGTACTTAAAATTGTATTTTAAAAAAGTACATTCAGTTGAGTATCGAGTACATGATCGAGTCAGAGTACATTCAGTTGAGTATTGAGTACATGATCGAGTCAGAGTTTGAGTATCGAGTAAATGATCGATTCACAATACATTCAGTTGAGTATCGATTACATGATCAAGTCAGAGTACATTTAGTTTGAGTATCGAGTACATGATCGAGTCAGAGTACATTCAGTTGAGTATCGAATACATGATTGAGTCACAGTACATTCAGTTGAGTAATGAGTACATGATCGAGTCATCGAGTACACTCGGTGAGTTGAGTATCGAGTATACGTTGGGGTTTTTTCAGTCGAGTATCGAGTATGGACGTCGAGTACGAGTACTTTGCTAGCTGAGTACGTGTACCATCAAAACGGTACTCGAGTACGAGTACCGAATACCGAGTACGAATGCTACAACACTAATCAATTCATAACAAAATAACCGGGAATATAGTATGGCTTTATATAAACAAATTCAGACATATACAGCAATTTAATTCATTCATGAGATGTTTGCTCGTGGAATTATACCAGACCATTGATTGAACTTGCCCCCATTGCATCCGTCAAGACGGTGGCGTAACCCCGGGCAGTTTTTAACAATCTTACACCCGTGTCGACAGACCGAAGCGATGAGTCCAATGACTTCCGTGAATCGGAAGGCATCGGCGTCTTGGCGTTTTCTTCAAGACGTCTCGCTCTGCTGCAGCTGATGATGCGACGGGGATCCCACGCGGCATGAATGCATGAATGAATTAGTCCTACTAATTTATTAATTTATTTACGTGTGCTCCAACATAATACATTAAAAATGCAACAGGAAAGGGCCGATGAATACCAGCGTTAGGACTGAATCCATCACTAGATGTACAAGCAAATTGATGTTAAAAAAGATCAATCGGGGGAAAATATAGCAAAACATTCTTTGAAATGTTCGATAGCCTTAAGGGTTCGGACACAACGGCAATCGGGATTAGCATATGACTAGATTATTTGGACAATGTGCTTCAGCTGTTATACAAATGAAATAACTATCATTCAACATTTTTCTCTTGTTCAAAATGTGTACATGTTTAAAGATTTTCCAAAGTGAAAACGACAGTGACGACCTAAGATTACATAATAAATTAATGTGGGGTACCTTCATCACAAATTTGTGAGGTTCCCTCATTTTCAAAGTTTCCGCGGGCATACCTCGAAAACCAGTCTCAAACTAAGGAATTGAACAATTATTTGATCAAAGTTGACTCCAGGCGAGCAAGAGATAAGGAGCTTTACATCGTCATCAGTCGAACAAACTTTGCAAAGTGTTTTCTTTTCTGTGACTGGATGATCCGTGTACTGATATTGGTTAGAAAAAAGTGTCTGTACACAGATGCAGTATGCGTAGAGAGGCTATATAGGTGAGCACGATGAACACAGTATTCAAAACATTCATCCTGTATGATCCAGGGGCAATGTCATTAGACGAACACGACTGCCCCACAGCCTATGAATCAGTAATCAGTATAGTGGTGTCACTGGCCGTTTCCCCCTTGTGAATCCCAATTGCAAATTAACCCAAACTTCATTTGATATTCAGATTCAGACATCCAACGTGATTTATCATACACTGATACGAGGAGGAAAAACTGAGAAGAGAGAGAGAAAGAAAAAAAGAAGGAGGGAGACCGGGGCCTCATCATGACTCAAACAGCAGACATGAAACCTAGCGAATGACTGTGTTCACCTTTTTCAGAGTTTAATGTTTCAGTGGAATGTGTTGTGTAGTACTATGCTCAGTCATGCGGTTCGGTTCCACTGTAACTCGAACTGATCAATGACAGAGGTGCTCAACCAGTAAACATAAAGTAGAAATCAGTACCGAATGATTTGAACATTAGCTGATCTTGCCTTTCTCGATTGAAAGGGGGAGGTATTGATAGACCACAAAAATGGCATTATGTGCAAAATAAAACAATCAAGGCATATTTGTGTGCATAGGATTGGGCACACAACATCGAGAATAGCTGAAAATAAATAAATAATAACACTACAAAAAAACAATGATAAATACCAACTGGAGAGGATGTGAGATATTTCATTTTGATATAGAACATTATTATACCCGCACAATAGGAACGAAATAATTTGTATTTTGTCTGCCATTTATAATGTTTTGTTTCTAAATGTAGAAAGGGTTTTGTGTGTGTATTATTCCAAGCTCAGGGGTTGCTGAAAAGAAATGTCTTGGGCGAAATCTTTGAAAAATTGATCCACACCGTATTTCGTTCTCTGGAAATTGCTGTATAGGTTTACCATTGATGCCCATAAACAAACTGTCATTTGCACTCTAAAAACTCCCGGGTCAGAATTGACCCAGATTCCGGATCCCAGAGGACCTGACTCATTTCCGGGTCAGGCTGACCCATTTCCGGGTCAGGCTGACCCAGAGAGTGGTTAAGGGGAGGGATTTGAACTCCGATTTCACGTCATTATGACTCATTTTGGGGTCATTTTGACAAATAATTCCGGGTCATTCTGACCCAGAAATGGATCAAGCACCACAGCACAACGGATCCAGGTCAATTCTGAGTATAGTTTAATGAAACATTTCCTCGGTATACAGCTATACGGTGATTCGGTACAACAACCAACCCCGAAACTGAATCCCAGAGTGTCAACGAACACATCTCCCCTGAAGATTAACACTTGCAAACTGTTACCTGTTTTAATATGCACCGTCACACCTTGTGGAAGGCCTGTATTGAGAAAGAAGTTGGGTTCGTAATTAAACCCAAAGAAGAGTCTTCCCAAAACGAAGGTCCAATGCCGGCCGGCGTTCTGGTTGTTGTAGTAAACACGCCCGGCGTAAAGAAATACTCAGCGACAATATGGGCTTAAAATATACTCCTCTTCGTCAATATCAGACGCGAGAATTACTGCCCGGCAATCCGAGCTGGGCTGTATAATATGTATCGAATGGTCTAGCATTACGTTAAATGCGTTCCCGAACCCGTTGGCCATGGAGATACTCTGTATGTAGACCTATCGCTGATGCTTAGCGTTTTGACGTGTTGCGTTACACACCTCAAGCTCAGGTCCCCCGTTGGTGCCTCACAACTTTTTTTGTCCGTGCATCTACCGTCTTTTTTGCCCGGTTTAAGTTTACAGATTACAGTTTGAAGGGGCGATGTATGGAACATTGTGATGGGGGTCCAAAACATGCCTCGACACGATTCGACTGAGGGATATAAAGTAAAACAAATGTTGCGAAGGTTCGTAGAAAGTTCATCCGTGGGGGACAAGTGGCCGTTTCATGTGGTGATACGGAAACTTAGAATGTTAAACTTGGCAAGAGCGTCCTTCTGGCAAAATAACGATATATGCGAAGTAACGAAATAACCGATATGCTCATCTCGATTAAAGGGTCTGTATACGTTTGGTCATTACTCTGAAAATTAATGGCAAGAAAAACTTACTTGGTAAAAAGTACAGCAGCTTTGGATAGTATAATGCATTTTGAGAACCTTTCACTTAGATACTTTCACTTAGAAGTACTACGGTTATAGAAAAAGATATCACTTTTTATCCAAACAAATTTGAATCTGAGAAGCGTTACTGACAGTAACGTTTCTCAGATTGTGTATTTCAATTGCAGATTATTCTTCCTGCGTGGACATAACCGCTCCGGATTTACGGCAATATCTCAAAAACGCCACCACCTTTTGAAATGAAATTTTCACAGGTTAGTTGTATGGTATATCTATACTATCGATTGAAACACTGGGCTCCTATTACAAAACGTATACAATCCCTTTAAAAGATGTGCACTTGCTCCAAACTTATATGAATTAAACATGGTCATGGTAGACAAAATTTATGGAAATGTACCTGAAATGCTATAGATTTTGAGCAACGAGTAAAGCAATTAGTTTTGAAGTCTCGCAAGCTCATTTTGTTAGGATGTATTTCTAATTAATATTTTCTCGTGACTTCGATGACCGTCTGAGCTTAAAATTTCACAGGCTTGTTATTTCGTGTTTGTTGGTGACAGTGCGGATGCTGCTCTTCGTCCATTACCAATGCTGTCCATGGCTTTAAAAGATATATTAATCAATTATCTTAATCAATTAACTGTGGCAAGTATTGAATCAGTGATTAAAAAATGTTGGACGCGCACTGTATAGGCCTACTCGTTTCTTCTCGTGTTTATCAGAAAATTAAGCAGGCACCTCAAATTCCCAAACAGATTTCAATTTTAGAGTCTAATTTTTAAGATTAATGAATTAACCGGCATTACTGGATAAAGATCCCAGTGTTACGGCTCACGCTTACCGCAGAGTTCTGCTTTTATACGGTCACCATTCTCCGCTTAAGGGGGTTCGGGCCGAATGTCTGCTCCATCTCCGTATATTGAACAATGCTTAATTAGTAACATTAAATACGCAGTCGTCCACAATCAAACAGTTATCTGATAATCAGCTGTGAATTTCGTTTACGTTATTCGCGATGGATGTTTCTGCTATCGGGCGACCGTTTTCCGCTAACGGTTAGGAGTGTATCATGAGTTTGGGCCAAGTTACAATTTTTTGATGTTTACGACAAAAATGCAGTCATTACATTACTTCAAAATCTTTAACCAATTAGCATTGGAAGAAAAAACCATCGACGGCCTATTTCTCAAAATTCATCCCTGCCATGGAGAATCGATCGATACTTGAGTAACACAGATGTCTTGGATTTTGTTAGATCTGCAGTGTCTTTCTTTTTTGACCTAATCTGTTCTGAAATGCAGAGAAGTTACATACCGCGCCCCTAGCTTGTCATCTGCCGACCTGGCGCGCCGATAGACGCCCATGGGCTCAGTCATCGCAATCACACTCGTGCCAAATTGCAAAACAAAAAAATCAGGTTGTCTGGCTGCCCCTGTAAATCTAATAGACTATGCTCAGACCATAAACCCAGAAAGTGAGCAAGTCGTGCGGATTGTAAATGAGTGACTATTACCCAAAGCTATCATTTTTGCTCCAAAAAAAAAGGCCAGTCTGGAATTTGTTGGGTTTGTTTTTTTTCTGCACGAACACAAGTCTGGAATATTGTGCACAAACACAGTTGATTGGCTTAATCCAGACTACATCCGTATCTCAGTCTCGCCGTCTTTTTTATCAATTTGAAGGTCCAGGGATCGAATCCCATTAACAGTGTTTGTTCAAAATGTCCAGACTGATGAGCCCTTAAATCTAGAAGTCCCGAGTTCGAGACCGTGTGAGCGGTATTTTTGATCTGACACTGATCTCAAATCAAATAGCTGTTTAATTTAAAATCATGTGTAGGCCTGTTCAGTATTAATGTAACAGTATTTTATTATGAGACACGAAAGCGATCTGTTGAAAGACTATTGGTACGATTCTTGTCCTTAGGGACATGACTTGCGAATCGCCTCATCTTAGAAAGGGAACACAAAAAACCCAGTCTATGCGCTCCAGACGTGCAAAGGTGTCATGTAATTATTTCAATCATAAGTAGAGCGTGGCAGCAAAAGATTTACAGAGATTTGGGAGTTAGACTGACAATGTTCTGGTAAGTTACAGACGTGAGTGGTTCCACGCTAAGGTCAAACTGGTTGCAATTCACGCATGTTTAGAAAGTTATGTAACAAACATTACCGGTACTTGTCACCGTCTAGAGAATTCCTCTCGATTAGTATGATTTATTTCTTCAATGAAACAGAAAGAGTTAAAGGTATGCATAATTATCTTTTGGAGGAGAACATTAAAGGTATCGTACACGTTTGGTAATGACTCAAAACAAATATTAGCATAAAAACTTACTTGGTAACAAGCAACGTAGAGCTGTTGATAGTATAACACATTGTAGGAAATGACTCCCTCTGAAGTAACGTAGTTTTTGAGAAAGAGGTAATTTCTCACTAAAATAATAAAAACTTCTTGCAAGAAGTTTTTATTCCTATCTGAAAGCACACACAAATTTGTACAGCGAGAGTGTTTTTCTTTCATCATTTTCTTGCAACTCCGATGACCAATTGAGCCCAAATTTTCACAGGCTTGTTATTTTATGCATATGTTGGGATACACCAAGTGAGAACACTGGTCTTTGACAATTTCCAAACGTGTTCAGTGCCTTTAATGTAAATCGGCTAGATTGCAACAAGCACGCCATCCCATAGTAAGTTATAACCTGCTATAACCTTTCTTTAAATAATTTAGTTGGTCATGTTGAAGAGAACAACAATTACAGAATAACTGTTTTCATGTTGTGACAGTCTAGTTTGAGTTTACTTTGATCTTAAGAACTGATTGTTGGAAAAAATTGATCGCACGTGGCAATATTTCTAACATCAATATATCTTAGGATAATTTAACAGGTCTTAATTTTATAAAAGTAAGCGTAGGGACCAAAAAATCATCAATTGTTGTGTTTTTTCTCCGATATATCCATCTTGAGTACAATTTTTAAACTTGGTAGTATGATGTTGCGCATGGTTATTTAGAACAAGAGCGTTAATTTGCCTTGACCTCCTAAAGGGAAGGCATACGTTTGGTAATTAAAATTAATGGCAATAAAAACTTACTTGGTAAAGAAGTACAGTACCCTTTAAAAAAATATTATTATTAGGGGAAAATGTCCGTCCATGTAGCACTTTTTTGGCGCCTTTGTGGTCGTTGTTGGTTTTATTTTGAGTGGATTTGTCAATTAACTCTACGTTGACAAGATCATGCGGAACGACTCTCACAAAAAAAAAGTAATTTATGAAAGTAGTTTTAAGCAGGTTCGTCGCTGTAATGTTTTCCAGTCTGATGACCAAAGAAGGGAAAAACTGACGGTGGGTAATTTCAAACACTGATTACAATTGTAACAACACAGTTTTCCAGGCTGCATGGACTTCAATGTTTTTCATTTGAAGATTTCGCGAGGACTAAAGCAGAGTAAAATTCATTTAACTCAATGTGAATCAGCCGATGATATTTGTGTATTACACTCCATTAACACCAACAGGACAAACTGAGGCAAGTGCATGGCTCTAGCGACCCCCTTTCACCTTGCTATATTATACTTCCACGCGGGAAACAATATTATACAATAATAAAAATAAAGTAAAAATACATTGTGAATATTTTTTCCTTAAAAGCTATAAACGGACGACTGCTTATAATGTCTACACTGCAAAAACTGGGGTGTTGACATTGTGTGGTCACATGATATAGATACTAAAAATAATCAACATTTAAACTTTAGGGTGTTAAAATAATACTAATTTCTGCAAAAAAAATTACATTGGTATTATTTTAACCCCTAAGACGTAAATTTTGATTCTCTCTTATTGTTATTATTATTATTTATTCGACCTCAACAATACAAGAACAACAAGTACAATACATGGCAAATCGAAGAACTTCGGTGTCTATATGTGACAACACCCATGGTGTCAATTTTAACACCCCAGTTTGTGCAGTGTACTTTTGGCAATATTCATGCTAATACGAAGTACAAGTTTTCCTACTTTAACAAATAATGCCAAAGGCTCGACTTTAAAGCATCAATAACAAACAGTGATCAATAGGGCCTACCCAAATGAACCATTCCAACAAAAGTATTGTTGTAAACTTCTATACGGGTTTTTGGCAAATCGATCAGACAGAGGATCCTGTCACATCACTCGGTGTTAATCCAATCAACCATCTATCAGGTAAAATTTTAAGTAATAAATCGTTATAAATTGTTTGTATTATTATTTTGTTCCTATAGTAAAAAAAAATAAAAAATTGCACTGCAAAAACTAGGGTGTTAAAATTGACACCATGGGTGTTGTCAGATATAGATACCGAAGAGATAATCAAATAAACATCCTAGGGTGTTAAAATATCACCAATGTAATTGTTTTTGGCAGAAATGAGTGTTATTTTACCACCCTAGGGTTTAAACTTTGATTGCTTCTTGGTATCTCTACGGTGACAACACCCATGGTGTTAATGTTAACACCACAAACTTTTGCAGTGTGTATAATGCTTACGGTTTGATCAACTGCATGTTGACGTTTTACAATTTACTAAGAAGAGAATACCTCTTACTCTACAATTTCTAGGATACACACAATATTTTGAAATTGACATTTAATTACCATTTCGGATGAAGCAATATTAGGGATTAGTTATAATATCAAGTTGTCATCGGCAAAAGTCAGAACACTGCTTATACTTTGCTTAACATTTTAGCAGAAATTCACTGTTGTTGTACTAATTAATTAAGGAAACGTTCCAATATTCTCGCGAGGTGACAACTAGTGGTGGGAAACCAGGGGAAAACCTAATTCAGACAAGGAAAGATGGGGAGGGGTCATTTTGGGTGCAATTTGATTCCGCTCGTGTGTACAATACCCATACATGACACAGGAACATTCTTCGGGGTTCAACCTGTTTCAGACAATGCATATACGTATAGGTTAAATTGACTAGCTATCTTTTCATTTCACATTCCTGTCTTTTTGAGACCTTATTAGTTGAGGTATAGAGGGGTGACTATGAATGCACACGGCATGCCCAAAATATGCACTCCGAAGTCAAACTTCCATTGTATCTTTGAAGCTCCAAAATACCTCCACCGTTGAGAAACACAGTTATAAGTAAGCTAACTGGTTGTCTTTTTTTAAAGATCGGGTCCCATTTCTTCCTGAAACTTATCGTCTGGATTTCCACCGGGTGAGAAATAACGGTCATCTTGAGTCAATTCGCATTTGCAGGTCTGTTAAAGGCACTGAACACGTTTGGTAGTTGTCAAAGACCAGTATTCTCACTTGGTGTACCCCCACATATGCATGAAAATACAAACCTGTGAAAATTTGGGCTCAATTAGTCATCGAAGTTGCAAGAAAATAATGAAAGAAAACATATCTTTGTTGCACAAATTTGTGCGCTTTCAGATGCCTGAAAAAGGCTTCAGGCCTGAAGTCTTTATTAGATTCAAATATTTTAGTGAGAAATAACCTCTTTTTCAAAAACTACGTTACTTCGGAGGGAGTCGTTTCTCACAATGTGTTATACTATCAACAGCTCTCCGTTGCTTGTTACCAAGTAAGTTTTTATGCTAATATATATTTTGAGTAATTACCAAACGTGTCCAGTGCCTTTAATATATAAGCAGCCCCGGTGACTGCAGACACGTTTACAGGAAGGATTCCCACTTGATTCTCGCATGTGTTTTAATAAAAGAGTGATGCGGGTGTAGGATTGCAGGTTAATGGATGGGATCTTGAGTTTAGTGACGACGAGGCTGCCAAGTAAAGCAGTTCAATAACATAGATAATAGGAATTCAATAATTTATTTTGAGCATGCCTTTAAAGGGTGTGTACATTATTGGTAGGCCTAAGGTTGAAAATATAAATGTTCACAGATTTACACATAACTTTAATGGTATAAAGATGGTCATGTTGGAAAAAACTTAAATTGAAATAGTTTTGCTTGAAATGCTATAGTTTTTAGGAAATGAGTAAAACAATTAGTCTTTATCACTGGTGATAAAATCCTACGTTTGAAATCAGTGAAAATATATAATGGGTTTTTTAACTGTTTTTAACCGAATGCCGGTTTAGCTTAAACTTTCACAGGTTTGTTGTTTCATGTAGGCCTATATGTTGGGTCACATCAAGTGTTGATACTGGTCTTTGACAATTACCAATGTTGTACATTTGCTTTAAAGGCATCGTACACGTTTGGAAATTGTCAAAGACCAGTGTTCTCACTTGGTGTATCCCAACACATGCATAAAATAACAAGCCAGTGAAAATTTGGGCTCAATTGGTCATCGAAGTTGCAAGAAAATTATGAAAGAAAAAACACCCTTGTTGTACAAATTTGTGTGCTATAGAATAGAATAATAAAAACTTCTTGCAAGAAGTTTTTATTATTTTAGTGAGAAATTGCCTCTTTCTCAAAAACTACGTTACTTCAGAGGGAGTCATTTCCTACAATGATTTATACTATCAACAGCTCTCCGTTTCTTGTTACCAAGTAAGTTTTTATGCTAACATTTTTTTGAGTCATTACCAAACGTGTACGATACCTTTAAAATGGGTATTTGCAAAGGGCTCGGCCTTTCCAGGTTCATGTAGCTTGTGTATTGGACCACAGGGGATAATGTAATATTCCATTAACAATGCAATATTCCATTTGTCAGTTAGATTTGGAAGTATATTATAGAAATGACCCGCTCGTTATACAAGTGATTGTGAATGTTGAAAACGTTCAGCTGTTTGGATTCCTTCGACTGAATAACTTGTGCACATGAGTTACACCCATTACACAATCCCCTATTGAAGTATACAGCATAAAGGTACCAGGTTTTGCCCATCTGGAAAATAGCTATGCAAAATATTGCCCAGAACTATGTCATGTAGCAAAGCTGTCTTAAGTCCCAGGAATGTACAACGGGTGTTCATTTGAGTTCAGTCAAGTCATCCATATTTCACATTCAACTCACCTATGGCTTTTAGTCATTAGGATTTATTGAAGGGTTCATCGGAACTCAAATGATATTCCACTGGAATGCCGTCTGGAATTTTCAACTGTTGTTGAAACATTTACTATATACTGACCGACATCGACACATTATAGAACATATCAGTTACAATCGTGCCGTGAGCATTTTGTTTTAAAGCTCAGTTGGAATGATGTCCTTGTGTATGTTGTGTGTTGTCAGTGATCATTCACACACAAGACTTTGGAATTCTCACCTTCAATTAGGATAAAACTTTAAAAAGGCCTAAGAAAAGTTGAGGCAACATGTAAGGACATGTATTATATCATGGAGGAAGGTTCCTTCCTCCATGATTATATGTACGTAATATGTATCTGTTGTTGACACTCCATGGCAGTGAAATATCCAGGTAGCGATGTGACTGGTGGCATCACAATGCCCACACACTCTAGAGACGAACGTAATATTTCATTTTGAGCAGATGCAAAGGAAAGTTTAATCAAGTAAGGAAGAATGTATAAATGTGATCTTAAAAAAGACAGTTCATGACCTGCCTTATTTCCTGATGTGAGTTTCTTGTTTAATCCTTAATCAACTTTCTAAGAATATGCAATGTACAGTTTACCAAAGTCGAATAAAAACTTGTTAGTATTTAGAAGAGGCAGGTCTACCACCTCTCTGTTTGGACAGTACACCCAACGAAACTCCGCATTATGTTTTTAATCGTAAAATAGTGAGGAGGGTAGAACTGTCTATAACTTACAGTAAAGGTTGGATTCTCTGGCCACACGTGGATGCGTTTTAAGACCTAACGTACAGGCACCATACTGTTAATTTGACTCAATAACACACTCCAGTGAGCTTCAATTGCGTTTTCTTTTTTTCTTATGTTCGTTTTCTTTTTTCTCATGATAGTTTTCTTTTTTCTTATGAACGTGGTGGGTTTTTTTAAGAGGGCGTCATCGCCTTAACAAGCAGCTCAACGTCAATCACAGTGTTTCCACTCTGTAACCCTGCGAACAACGATCTAGTATTGCCCCACCTTTTTTGTTCTCCAAAATCTCTTAAAATTGCTTTATTCGAAAATTATTTGGGAATCGAGTCGGCATAGTGGCATGTCTTCCTGCACCGCATGCATAATGTGGGCCATGGTTCCAATCATGTCTCAAACCAAATCGCCGCATTAATTGAAATGTCGATTTAGTTTTAACAAATAAGAAAAACCATCTCTAATCTTATTCATCTGTTATTGTTGTTGTTGCAATATTTCACATTATTGAAATTACAGTGCCTATGTATTATGCATAATGTTTAATTTTCTATTAATTTTTGTCTGCGAGGATTTGTCTTTGTATGCACGGCTACACTGTTGGACATTGCGGGATATATAATGTATAGTAATTAAATACATATTTTTTAAATTTTGTAGAAAGTTGACTGGCAGGGTCTTTGCATAATGTCAAGCTACTCTGTAAACATCATCTACGGTTACTGTTAAATCTGGGCCATTAAATCATACGTTAATTGCTAAACTCACAGAACAAGCTGCCCCGATCAGGCAATAACAGGACAACCATACATCATTAACGTAGTTCAGTATGCATTTTTCATCATGCACGGCCCCGCATGTAGACGTTTTGCTGCCGGACAGCGTTGGCGATGCGGCACCAAGACTCGCCGGCGCCATTTTGAATTTGCTTAAAATCGGAACATCTTCGGGCATTGCGTGAGTTGGCCAAAACAACTTATCACATTTGTTTTGTTGCAAGCGAATCGATAACATTGCGATTTAAATTCATGACACGATTCTTACTTGCTGGTTAAGAGCTCTGAGATATCGCGAACCTTCCATGGAAACTTGCCAAAATGGTGAAAACTAAACCCTTTGAAATAAAGCCCAAAGGCTGGTTTTTTTCACTTTAGGTGATGCTATGTTGTCCTTGTATAACTTGAAGAAAAAAACAAGTTGATCGTTCCACGGATGTTTGATCTGTTAGTCTGCTCTAATTTCATGTGTTATTTCCCATTGCATAATTTGGCAGTCATGTGCCTCAGCACTGGTTGAACTCTCCCCAGTCAAAGGATTTTTAATTTCGAATTTCATCGCGCCCTTATTTGTAATGGTGCTCTTCTCCCCGACACATAAAGCGTCTGAAAGTAGATCAGGTTAATCCAATACGTGAACATGGAACACATTCATTGAGCCGAGAAAAGCCAAGATTCGCAAACACCACACTGCTACCTTTTTTTTTATATGTGGCCAATAAACCCATTGCCGGTGTGTAACTGACTAATTGCCAGTTGCATATCACCCTTCATCCCCCGGCGGGGTTAAGCAGAGAGACCCCCTGCAACCAAACAAGCACACAGTCTCCCACCGTGGCATCGTCTATTGAGCGTGTCCTAATTAAACTCTAACCTCATTACAATTCGTGTGACTAAATCTCACCAATCATCACAGCTATGTGATATATCAAACAGCCAGGGCTTGGATGCTGATGAAACTATGCGCTGAATAACCCTTTACACCGAGGGGCCGGCTCGATAATCACGGCTGGGCAATGTACTTTATATCCAGCGGCTGATCAAATACTTTTAATACACGCAGACCTTTTTTAATGAATGATATTCATTAAAGGTGTAATAATGTAATATCATCGCTTTATGATCACTTAATTTAATGATTTATTTTTATGAAAACAAACAACATGGGAATATGACCGACCATTCATAAACCAAGCAGGTAGATGAGTGGTAAATACGTCTGTACCAGAAAGCATATGGTCTCTGGTTCAATTTTCCCCGGACTGTTTTTTTTTCCAGTCATATTCAAAATGAGAACCGAGTCCATCTATTGCTGATATTGTGCTGATTATTTATATCAGTTTGCTTTGTAAAGCCTATTTCCCGCACTTACAACTCGCGAAGCTCAGATTACATGTAAAGCACCCTTTGGTAAATTGCTTTATAGTTCGAAAGGAGTGGGAAGTCAAATCGATTGCTCATCCGTTAACTTCCTTAAAACGTCATTGAGATAATAATGTTCGTGGTGCAATGTTTTTCCTTTATATTTATGTAAAAATAACAAGTTTAGGCTGGGAGGAGCTAACGACAACCAAGCCCCGTTGACTTGCCCGACGTGCGGATAATGGTTTCCCTAGGAAAAACCCTAAGGCTGCACCGTAAATGGAGTACAGATATTGACCAGTTGGAAAAATTGAAAGGGGGATGCTATATTCTCACAATAAATTAATGAAAAGGCTTCCAACTCCCCCTCTCAGTCTCACACTACAATGCCAATATAAACTGATGTTCATGTGTGTACGCCCATAGGTTGATCCTTTTGGAGTGATTTTGCTTGTAGAAAGTGTTGCTAAAAATTAAGTTCATTTTTGGAGATCTTAGTGCCCTGCAGATAAAATGTTGTCTTGAAGCGGGTGCTCTTTTGGGAAACCATTTAATCTTCTCTGTGGTAATGTCGATAGACCGAAATAATAGCAATCCTACATACTAATGGTCGCTTTAGTCAGAGGGTCGTAAATAACGCTTCGTGCCACAGGTTCACATTGTGGACTTGTGCTGTGTGATGATGATAGCAGATACATCAATCTCGGTGTTTGTTTGTTTGTTGGGTGTTTGTTTGTTTGTTGGGGCGTTGGGGTGTTTGTTTGTTTGTTTGTTTGTTTTTTGTTGCTGCTGCTGGTGGTAGTGTTTTGGTTGTTTTATGGGGGTTTTCGTGGTGTTCTGTGGGTTTTCTTTTTACTGCTGCGTTAAGGCATGTCTCCAAGCGCTTTTGAACAAGGCAATTAAAACAGGTGCTAATTGCTCGGTCCTCGAGCCAGTGCATATATGCATGGAGCACGTTACGTTAGGCACTTAGGGAACATTATCTTGTGCTCCCCTTGGGACGTCATGACTATACGCTGTTTTCACCCCAGTGCCGATTGCCAGTTGTTGGTCGCTGCGACTACAGTACTAAATCAATACTATGGAGTTTAGTTGACATTTCTAAAGCAAAAAGATGACACGGGGTAAAACTCTTGTTGACAGGCAACTCAATTTCTTATTTAAAAAAACCCAAGAAGAAAACCATTGGGTGCATGTAAGGAGTGTAAACCGGGTGTAACGGGCTGGGATAACTACCGTGCTGATATTGAAGTTGCGTGAAATGCGCATGCGGGTCGTTGAACAGTGTTGTTAAATTGTTGCCATCTTGTGTTGCGGGTGTACAACATTTTATGCCAACTCCTTTATACATACTATGATCCAATTGGTGCTCGATATGGGGCATGGTGTACCCCCCTATTGTGTCTTCATTGTGTGCTTGGAATCTCAGGAATTCTTTTGAGGATTTTAGGGGGGAGTTTTACACAAGAGGAAAATAGTGTGTTATAGTATGGGAACATTGGGGGGGGGGACCCTCTGCCCCATATCGGGCAGGCTATACTATGTTTGGCCTTTTTTGTCAACAAGCGCCAATTGACCCTTTTTTCTCTTTTTTTTTGTCTTCTTCTTTTCTTTTTAATATTTTGTGCAACGTTGTACAAAAGGAGTACATGAGTTCAAGCAGTTGTTATTGCTTGTTAATATCGGCATCATCGTCACACCCCTGGACATGACCTTGCGAACGGGCTAGACATTACGCAATGAGGCAAATGTGGGTTGTTGTTTTTTCCCCGATGGCGGCCCATACATCAAATACATTTGTAGCAAATCCTACACGAGAGAGCAAAATGGCAGGGGATGCATTGGCTATGTGCTGTGACTGCAGCTGCAAATCCCAGCACCGGATAGCGCTGATGACCGCACATTACACCAGGTAGGCCCACCCGCAAATTACGAACCGAGGCTGAGACAGATTACCCACGCTGTTGTTGTTTCCTTTGCCTCTAAATTGTTGTTTAAAGTGCTAGACATTGCTTGGTTATTGCCTCAACCATTGAATATCGAGCAAATTTGAAATTTCGCAAGGAGCTCAGTCATCAGTGCCCTAATTAGCGGTTGTGGCTGTGGCTTGTTCGTCACGTGATCATGCGTTGGAGAATAGGACATAGCAACAGCCATAGCCAAAGCCATTAATTCTGCCATACATTTTCGTATTATGAAACGGTAGGCCTAACCTTAAATTAGTGCCAGTTATGTTCCCTAATCTCAAAATTACGCCAAAACCGTACAGAGAACAATTCCTCTATTTCACAACCCTGTTCTTGTTAGAACAAAAAATAAACTTAAAAAAAAGGCACCTATCGAGTCGTGACTCACAAGCAAATATTTCATAAATTATTAGGTTTCCAAAAGTGATGAAAGAATACATTTTTCAAATTGCATTAGCCTTAAAATATATGCAAGATGTGATCAGCCCGCAAAATAAAAGCTACAAATAAATTATCTCTGTGTGTATAAGAGCCATATGATTTTTTTAGAAGAAAAATCAACTTTGACCCAATGAGCGAAAATCTTACCTATGATGCGTTATAGTAGAGCATTGGACAGCAATTTCATCCAAACTTGGCAAACTACCAACAACGCCATGGTAATAAAATAAGTCATCGTTGTTAGGAAATATTGTCCGTTATGTCAGTTGATAGTATGTAAACTAAGGGAGTTAATGAACACTTTACCGATAATGAAGACAAATCACTATGTATAACTGACAGTGTTACGAGCAATAAGTATCCTCTGCCATCATTTGGCTGGGCAACATTTTGTCTAATACTTGAAAACATGAGGAAACAACAGCGTCTAGCATTGGTGCATATTTAAGTGGTATGATCGATCTCTGTGTCATAAACGCGTGTCATACATTCATAACGTATAAGCTATGTGCATTACGTCGTGTCGTTTAGACTGAAACTACTTGAGTGATAGTCATATTAGGAATATGGCACTTCCATAAGCTTTAAATGGGAGCAGCTAAGTTTAAATTACAAAATTGAACCATAACTTGTAGATAGAGCTCATGTAGGAAAGAGAAACATACTTTCACTACCCAAGTCATTGCCAATAATGTTACATTAAAGAGTATGTTGTATTCAAGAAAGACTTTCTTAAAATACATGTAAATTATATATATTTGTTCTTACTTATACAATTCAGCGTTGTGGTTGTCTTTTTTTCTTGTCTACGCTATAACAGATAGTATAATACCCTTGCTCATAAGCAATGGACTCAGATGAGGGGGTTCCCCGTCCATTAATTGCCCGTGCATCTGACCACATAACTAAGATCTGGCCAGGCTATTTCTGCCGTACATATTATGGAGTAATAAGATGTGCATGCCAGATGTTGAGTCAACCAAAAATGGTTATTACAGACAGAGATGTATCTGGTAAAATGATGCAAATCAATGTGTAATGAGGATGCGCACCTGGATCCTCCTGCGCGTGACCGAGCAGAGACAGACATAAACACAGGGGTCAAAACATCTGGGCCCAATTTCATAGAGCTGCTTAAGCACAAAAAGTATCTAAGCACAACAAAAATATGCCCACCAGAATAAGGTGACCAGCCAAAATACCATGTCACGAGCACAATTTTTGACTGGTATCCTGCTAATTTCTGCTAAGCACAAAATTTGTAAGCAAAATAGTCTGCTTAAGCAGCTCTATGAAATTGGGCCCTGCTGATTACAGCGAAAGGTCCTCTGCATAATTTTAACTAATGACTTCTGTAGTAAGTCATTCAATGAAATTTACACCCAATTTGGTCTGCCCCCTCTCTCTGTTAGACTTGAACAGCTCTTTGTTAAGTTTGGTAAATCGCTAACCAGTTCAAACAAATACGGACACTTGCTTCCACACATTAGAAACAATAACCTCAGAAATACAAACAAACGTCGCCCAATCAAGTGTAGAACTAACAGGTGTAACAGTCCGATCCCGTCCTTGACCAGACTTATCAATGGTTGAATTTTAAAGTTTTTCTGCTGCTTTTTTTTATGGAGCTTGTATTCTTTTACATAACTTTTGGTTTTCTTACCCCCCCCCCTCTTAATTTTTGTTTTCGTTTTAATTTAAACACTTTCCTGTTTTTAAGCTTGCTTGGCCTTGCAATTGTTATTCATGTTTTATTAATACTCATTGGCCTATTTGTAGGCTCGGATAATATATATATATATATTTTTTTTTTTCATTTATTATTATTTTTTTTTTGTCTATTTACCTCTTGCTGTACTTTAAACTCAATTCAGCCATTGCCTGCAATGTTTGAATATTTTTTAATAAACCAATAATAATTTAATAATAATAATAATGCAGGTAGGCCAATATAGGTTTCCAAACAAGCCTTTGCTTTTCAGTCAAATCCACTGTGTGGCCAAATTTACTCATTATAAATAAGTACATAATATTATGTATTCAAAGAAATGTCCTTGGTTCTTCTAAACAAATCGATCCAGTTGACAGTTTGGATCTCATTTTAGGATGTGTACGCAACTATTTTTGGTAACCGATCCAGATACGTTTTGAACGCGATATCGGAATCGATAAACAGATACACAAAATGAACTATATATGGTAATATTAACGGAAGCTTTTGGCGACAGAATCTATGCATTGTATTCGGTTTGATAATGAGACAGGTGGACGAGGGAAAAAATAAATTTGCAACGGTTTTGATTGCCAACTGTTTCGTTTAGAAAACTCTGTTTTTGTTTGTGTGTTTTTGTTTGTTGTTGTTGTTGTTTTGATTTTTTTCTCAACGTACTTTGAATTTATTCACAACGCGTAATATTGACGGATGGAACAATTCCTTAACCTTATTTGAAATTATATGCAATCGTAATCTTACCATTAAAAAGGCGGATAACAAAATATTGTTTGAATAAAATATGAGGGAAAAACGTTTCTAAAACTTTATACCTAAAAACTGAATATCGATTCGTTGGGGGTCTCGTGCGGACATTCAATCATATAGCAAGAAAAAGACAAAAAACAGTTCCCATCTCCATTAGTGACTGTTTGTAACTGTTTTGAGGGCGGATTTCTGCTCTGCCTATCCATTAATCTGCTTCAATTTGAGAATAATAACCCCATACAAGAAAATATTTCCTCTTCAAGAGCATTTTAACGTATTAATTCGTGAGTGTCTCAATAACAAATCTTTCGGACATCTTTAATTAATGTCGTATTCACACTTTGTATAAAGAGCTTGCTCATAAGTACAAACATGAGTCATTATATTGCACATATTGTTCGGAGTGGTCATTTTCTAGCACTGCTCACGTGACCGCAATCATGCTAAGTCTTAGCCTCAACTCGTAAACCGCGCTTTTCAAAAAAGTTACGAAGACGTTACATTGCCTTGGTCTCCCACGCCTACACAATGGGAAGGGGTGTCTCTTTCTTTTACACTGATCAAATAAAGCTCCACAACCCTACAACTTCGAATACACTTGATATTGCATTAATACTTGCATAATTCATAGGCTTGTCTCGCGGGTGTAATTTCACTTCAACGATGCGCTATGTATACCACCTGTTTCAGTATGTGATTGCATGCATATGTAAGTCGAAAGTACAGTCGGACCACACGTCTAGTTCCCCACGCCATATATTACCGTAGCCAGCCAGTGTGTCCTTCAAGGTACCCCCAGTCTAGTTTGAAACATGAACTTTGGTGACTTGATATACCGGGGTAGTGTGAGTTAATGAATGCATAATGGAGTAAACGTAAGTTTGAACATGGGATGTAAATCCTCCTGCAGTGTACAAATGAAACACCCCAACGCTAAATTCAACTATTTTAATTGATATCGATTGATCAATTAATGAGCTGTTAATTAATTTCTTTGCCAATGTTTATCAAGCGCTGTACAAACACATTAAAGCGTATAGTCTTGTATACAGTGTGCTATTCTTTGATTATATTTGGTGGTGATGGGGGGGGGCTGTTTGCAGCTAGCTGCTCTGAGCAGCAGCTGTCTATAATCATAAAGCAAGGCTATAATCAAACGCAGTGTCACAGAACGCTCTTGGATGAAGCTGATTGAATTTTGAGTTGAATTAATTTATTCCCTTAATCAACACCTCTGTATCACTGCAGTTAAGTGCATCCCGCTAATAGGTAAAGCAAGGGTCTGCAACACATCGATACCATGTGTATAATACACGGGTCTTTTAAACAAGTTGATTCTTAAAGGGATTGAACACGTTTGGTAATTGGAACCCACTGTTCGTTTCAATCATATAGTTGTAGATATATACAATAAAACTAACCTGTGAACATTTCATTTTAAAAGGTGGTAGCGTTTTTGAGATATTGCCGAAAATCTGGAGCGGTTATGTCCACGCAGGAAGATAAATCTGCAATTGGAATACACAATCTGAGAAACTTTACTGCAGTAATAACGCTTCTCAGATTCACATTTTTGGGGATAAAAAGTGATAGCTTTTTCCAGAACCGCAGTACTTCGAAGTGAAAAGTTTCTCAAAATGCATTATACTATCCAAAGCTGCTGTACTTCTCACACAGTAAGTTTTGTATTGCCATTAATTTTCAGAGTGATTACCAAACGTATACAGACCCCTTTAACTGAAGAGGTTATGCCCTGTAAAAGAAAATCAAAACGCAAATAAATAAATGAACAGAACATCTGTCAAATTCAACCTTAAACCGTATGACTTCTTCACATGCTACGTTTGCATGTCATGCCCGATAACCTTCATGATCTTATCTTAATATTTGTTAAGTGTAAAATTTATAATCTGATGAACTTGCCTTTGGTCCGAGTACATGTATAATGTAATATTATTAATATTTTTTCTTGAAGACTGCAGTTCATTCATTCCTCCTTTAGTTTCCCGAGAACACCACAACATGTGAAAATTAGGTGTCACGTGCTCGAGAAACCACAACATAATGTGACGTTTCGTCAGGGATTAGGCCTACGAGTCGAGGGATCACATCATGAATATGACCAACCATACGTATAGGCTGATTTTTTGGGGGGAAGTTTTCGGTTGGTGTTGTTGTTGTTTTGGGGGTTTTATGGAACCGGGTATTGATATCAGCATTCGGGTACTCGGATACCCGACTACACGGCAAATGCCCATAGATGTATCGTTCTTAATTTGATCAGGTAAATCGAATAGGGCCTATGTCTCCAAGCGCTGCAAATGGCAGTGATCTGACACAAAGGTATTTCGCGACAATGTTCCCCCGTATCAAATTTGTATTTACAAAAAAAGAAGAAGAAGAAGAATATACTTAACTTTGTAGGATCAAAAACAAATGTTTTAAACGCCATTTTATTTTATGTATTATTATTATTTCATTTATTGTTATTATTATATTATTTGTTTTATAACTTGTCATTATAGCAATCATTACAACACACTATTCATTTATGATACGTGTGGTGTTTCATTGCAAAGTTGTCTTTTTAGAAACTCGGTGTTTGAGCAGTGTACATTATCTGATTTCATTCTGTTTAAATATGCAACATGAAAAATAAATACTTAAATAGCTGCTGATCGCACTAGTATTGGCATAAGCTCCTCAAACGCCAGCCATGAGGCATGTCATTCCACTGCACTTTCACTGACTTCATCATGCGATCATAGAACGGTGTAATCTTTAGGATTGTGTGTGTGTGTGATCCCCCCCTGTTTTCCCCTCCCCAACCATCTGTGTCTGCTATCATTATTCTTCAACGCTGTTAAAACAACAACAACAACAACATTGTGTGGACGTGACGTGTAAAGTCCACATAGTGTGTTAAGTCCCTACACTGTGTGGACTCTTTTGTTCTGCATCCACACTTCGCATGTAACGCTTAAACACTGTGACAAGATACATGGGAACACCCTTAACGTAGTACATATTTATTGCTTTACCTCTCTTTGAATTAATGTATTCAAATCAAGCCTTGATACTATGCTTGCATTGGTTATTGTTGTATTGTGAACGTTGGTGCCCATAGATACCTTATCGTTTGCAGGAAATTGAGCAAACCACATTATTATTATTATTATTTTCTAACAGACATTCTGAATACTGTGAAATATTTGGCATGAATACAACATTCATATTCGACAACGTGACTCAGTGTATGGCGGCCTATAGCAACGTTCATGTGAACAAACGGGCAAACTGCAACCCATGCAGGCTTTAAACTCAGTGCAATCACAAGTCAGGCGTAGCATTAGTGCTGAGGGGGAAACAAACATACCGCAGTGTGTAGTCCATGTATTTTCTTCCTCCATGGTCCAATGTATGCTGCAATATTTCAATATTTGATATACTTCTGTTGTGGTAGTTTGTATAGGTACAGTATGATCTCTCTCAATATACCAACCTGTAATATAAATTAATGTATTTACCTATTTTTGTACCTGTTTATTTGGAGAGAAAAAAAAGTTCCCTTTCTCAAACTTGACCTTTAAGTTTTCTTCTTACGCTATTAATGGTCCAGATGGTAAAGTGATAACATTATCATCAGCTTACGCACTTAATGACTTTGAAATTGAAAGCAAATATTTAAAGGTGGGGTGGGATTTTAAGGGTCGAGTGACCGTGGGAGACTTGATTTACTGCTCTCTTGGTTTGCAAGCACGAGATACCGTTCAATGTTTTAATGTAGAACCGGTTATGTTATGCGGATAGCTGCATTGGCGATGGTCCTTAAATCAAATAAGGCTGCCTTAAAGGCAGGGTTTTACCTTTGGTAATTTCTCCAAAAGTTTATGATCATACAAACTTATTTGGTAAGGAGCGCTGCAGCTGTTGATAATATATCACATTTTGAGAAACGATTAAGGATTGTGGTTTTAGAGAAAGAGATTCAAACAAAATTCAATCTGAGAAACGTTTCATGCAAAAAACGTTTCTCAAATTGCGTCCTCCAACTACGGATTAATCTACCGGCGAGTGGACATAACCGCTCCAGATTTATGGCGACATCTCAAAAACGCTACCACTTTTTGAAATGAAATTTCCACAGGTTGGTTTTATTGTATATATCTACATGTGTATAGGATTAAAACAATCGAACGGTTCCAAAAACTAAAGGTATACTAGCCATTAAAGAAGCGTTAACAGTAACGTTTCTCAGATTGTGTATTCCGGTTGCAGATTATTTTTCCTGCGTGGACATAACCGCTCCAGATTTTCGGCAATATCTAAAAAACGCTACTACCTTTTGAAATGAAATTTCACAGATAGTTTTGTGGTATATATCCACAACTATATAGGATTGAAACAAACAGTGGGTTCCTAATTACCAAACGTATACAATCCCTTTAAAGGCATCGTACACGTTTGGTAATTGTCAAAGACCAGTGTTCTCATTTGGTGTATCCCAACATATGCATAAAATAACAAGCCTGTGAAAATTTGGGCTCAATTGGTCATCGAAGTTGCAAGAAAATGATGGGGAAAAAAACACCCTTGTACAAATTTGTGTGCTCCAGGAATAAAACTTTCTTGCAAGAAGTTTTTATTATTTTAGTGAGAAATTACCTCTTTCTCAAAAACTACGTTACTTCAGGGGGAGTCGTTTCTCACAATGTTTTATACTATCAACAGCTCTCTGTTGATCGTTACCAAGTCAGTTTTTATGCTAACATATATTTTGAGTAATTACCAAACGTGTACGATGCCTTTAAGGGAAGATTCGTGACTGCATTTGTTAGGCCGCTGTCTGTTATTCAAATGGTATGCCTTTTATATGTGACCCATATGAGACAACACTTACCCTGTCAATGCAAAACGGTTGTCTGTCGTTCACTAACCGCTGACTGGCGTGAGCTGTTTTAGGGGAACGCTCTTGTATAAATACCCCGATCGCTGATTGACAAGCAACATAAGTGAGCTAAGAAAACACTCCCCACGCATGGTTTAAAGTTGTTCAAACTTGAACAGTCGCTTATGGGAGATATGTTTTACGAATGCTGCTTTACTGCACTAACCACTGGGCCGCTGATTCGCATTTAAGCAGTTCAATCTGTTTGAGCAGATTCAAAGTATGGGCCCAATATAACAGTATTCTCAAGACAACATTTTATGTAGAGAGCTCGCACATGATATCTCAGTACACTTTAGGCTGGCAATCTGTTTACGCCAAGCTGAAGTCCTGATCTGCGTTCTGCAGATGTAGATACTTAATATATTATCAGCCTGTGTAACATCGAGCCAAGATATCGACATGAAGGCTATATAGGCTAATGCAGGATAGACTCTTCTTAAAGACAGTCAGTTTCAAGTACGATCCCCATGTGATTGAATCAGGCACAACTCGACACGGAAACATATAACATGTAACCCACTTACACGATGTCACTCTGTTTTGTGGCGAGTTCATAGCTATCAAATCTCGAAGATTAAGATTATAAACAAATGGTTTATATACAATCTGATGTCTGCGTATTGACTTAATGCGAAACCCTCTGCAATTAAGCGTGTTCCGGAGAGGAACCAAGTCGTTCTTAAGTGGAGTGCAGATGCACTTATCAAAATGCATCATTTATTATCTCGTGTTTGCGCGTAAAGACGGTTTGATCCTCGGATAATAAATTTGTGCATGGAAAAGGAGAAGAAGAAGAAAACAACAGAAAAATTTGATGCAGGATTATTAAGTGGAACAAATAACAAAAATGCTACAGCCAGTTAACGGAGTACATGTATACGATATTCAATTGTGAAAGTCTTAGCAAGGAGTACATGGGTTTGTTGAATCTTAACCGATTATCAAAGGGAGCGCTTCGGCAATTTGTAGAATTAATTTGCAGTATGGCGTGATTGCCGTGCCGTTCATCAGATATTCGTAAAGCCTGTGTGTGTGAAGAGCAAACAACTTCGGAATGAGTTAGAGGTAAATCTGGGGTAGGTGCTCGTAAGCATGTGTTTGATTACACTGCCAACCAAACACTTTCGTCTGTGAATGGAGGAACATACGACATGTTAAATAAATAGTATTTGAAAGACTTATACTCTTGTTTCGATTGCAGTTTCACAGCGTTGGTGATGTCGACCAAACTGCGCTATTGAAACATCGGTGATTTCAAGCGATTTAGTTAAAGATTTAGCTGATAGGAAATTTTGGATTCATGAAATGGTTCCAAAGTAAACGGGGAAAAAATAACGCCGGACAAAATGACAGGTTGCCATCCCCACGCAGTGTGACATGTTCCTCGCGTGACTGATATAATTTCGAATATTAATGAGTAAACACAAAGTATCAAACAACACTCAACGTTAAAGCACCGAGCTCCTTATGAAATGCAACCCTAGGGTTAAACACGGTCAATCATGCAAAAACAACAACATAGTTACTGACATTACTGTCTGTGGTACTGCCATGGTTTTTGCCATTCGTTGCACACTTTGCATTTGTCCAAATCAGTGAGTACGAAATGATGTAGGTACAATACATTATGTCTTACAAATCGCTTTTAACCGATTTATCCAAACAGATCCAGGCAGGCATCGACGTACTTTTAAAAATAGATACCCACCTGCCTTTTGATATTGAATCAAACAATTAAAGAAGAAAAAAGGTATATATAATATTGTAGTGTGTGACTTGGCGTAAAAGTCAAGAAGAGTCAGTTGTACTTTGCTCCTGTCACCTACCGAACACCACCCCCCCCCACCACCCTTCAGAAAGAAGAAGGAAAAGAAATTCCGTTCTTTATTGCTTGGAAACCTGAAACGGTTAGATGTGTCTAAATAAGGTAGAACGCGAATCAAATAAGCGCTACTGCATGCCACGGCAGTCAGAACATGGGATGCGCGAGTCCCAAAACGGTTTGGATGTCACCTGATTAATCAGTGATCGGAATTGAAACGATGAAATGGTTTTAGACTCAAAGGGAAAGCCAGCCGATTTACCGAGAGAACTGAGGGGTTTTCTTTTTTTGTATTAGATTTATTTTAATCTTAAAAAAGGGATTTCCTGTAGGTCGGTCTCTAATTCGGATAATGTAAACAAGATGTTGGATGTGTCTCATTTACAAAGTGAGGGTCTGAAAGAGATTATAGTTGGATCTCTTATACTGAGGTACAAAAGGTAAAAGAATGGATTTAGAGTGGACCGTTAGTCTGCCCCAAATTCGTATTGTTACGTGCGACAATTTTTAACTATAGCTCTCACCGGTGTGTTTTTGTATCAAATCAAATTGAAACTGCCTTTGAAAAACCTACACGTAAGTCATATTTTGTATACAATCAAATCTACGCTTATTGTGCAGTTGACATTTCGACTCTTCCTATTTTATTCATAAAATGTAAACAGAATTGAGATCTTAAGGCCCGCAATTACATTTGGAGAGAAAAAAAAAAATAGACTAGAAACAACCCCGTATTCAAACATTTTAATCGAAAATAAGAAGGAATGTGAATACATTGGTGAAGAAAGTCAGTTCACAATAATCTGGCTCGATTAAACATATTCATGTTTATGTGCAATCTAAAACCAAATTATTATAAATTGTTAGTTGGTTACCATAGCGACGTCAACACTGGGTTTTTGTTGTCTTCCAGGCTGTGCTTAGACGGTAGTTCCTTCCACACAAGTGTTTTTGCTATCAGTTTTTGGAATATGCCAACATGTCCATATGGATTTTGTCTTTAAAATATGCAAGTTTCATCATGGTTTATTACTCAATTAAAAATGGTGTTATACCCCCATACATTTTTACGCACAGTGTTTGTTTAGCATAGAGATGATTTTTGATGTATTAAAAAGAAGCTTATAAATACATACCGATGGACCATGGCATGCCAGGCTACAGTAGGCCTAGTGTTAGTCTTGTCCAAGCTCTTTTCACCTCTTATAATTACAATCAAATTGTACTCAGTAGCACTATGACTTTATGCCGACATTGTTTTAAACAATACACTGTATTCAGCAGAACTATGACTTTATGCAAATATATTGTTCTAAACAAAAAAACTGTTTTTAGTAGCACATAGACTTTATGCGAACAATGTTCTAAATATTACACTGCAATCGGTAGAACTACAGGACTTTATGCAGATATTATTGTTTCTAACAAAAACACTGCATTTAGTAGCACTAGTAGACTTTATGCAAATAATGTTCTAAATATTACACTGCAATCAGTAGAACTATAGGACTTTATGCAGATATTGTTCGTAACAAAAACACTGCATTTAGTAGACTTTATGCAAATATTGTTCTAAATATTACACTGCAATCAGTAGAATTATATTACTTCATGTAGATAATTGTTCTAAACAAAAACACTGCATTTTAGTCGCACTATAGACTTTATGCAAGTAATGCTCTAAATATTTCACTGCAATCGGTAGACTATAGGACTTTATGCAGATATTGTTCCTAACAAAAACACTGCATTTAGTATAGCACTAGTAGACTTTATGCAAATAATGCTCTAAATATTACACTGCAATCGGTAGAACTATAGGACTTTATGCAGATATTGTTCCTAACAAAACACGGCATTTGCTCTAAATATTACACTGCATTCAGTAGAATTATAGGACTTCATGCTGACTTTGTTCTTAACAATACACTGTGTACATTAGCACCCTAATGAATGCATTGTAATCCACTAAATCAGCAGAGAACTCCAATGACCAAGCAGACCTTGACTTGGTTTCATTTTTAATTCATGAAAAGCAATGAGCCACAGCAAACTGAGTGAGCACAGCCATTTTTTAATCATATATACCGGTAACGTACAGTATATAGCTTCTTGGCATAATACATGTTGCCGGTTTAATCATAACGCCCTTTTACCCCCCTCTTTGTATGAAGCTTGGGGCACTTTGTCTTGGAGTAAAATTACTCTAAACATAATCTACTTGTTTTTAAGGGATGGTAAATTACTGTTTTGTAGAAGAAAACGCATTTGGCGGCCTTACGGAATTTGACTCTTTACCTTTGAAATTGACTAGACTAATGTGTCCATTAAATTAGAAAGTAGCGTAATGCCCTAGCTTTTGTTCTGTAAATCATAATTTAGTTTGACACAATTTATTTACTAAGGACTGTTTTTTTCCATCATACAGAGCAACAATTTGTCTTTAAAAAGCCACAGTGTTTCAAGCGGAAACTATAGGATAGAGGAAGTTGTCATCACGATCAGCACCCAAACCATACTTCATCGTGAAAGCATTTTGGACAAGACTCGGATATACTTGGTAACGTCTTCATTTCATAACGCAATCATGGTAAGCCTGAAATCTACTTCTCACTTGTTTTTGAAAAATAGTATGTAAACAAAGTCACTGTGTCAGACAGAAAAAGAATGTGGCACATTAAAGGTGTCTCTAATTCATTCTAAGACAACACCCGCGTTTTATTTTGTTATTTGTTTTGAAAACAAATTATACAAAATCTCAATGTGTCAGACAGAAAAAGAATGTAGTACATTAAATGTGTTTATTTTGTTCTAAGCCAGCAATTCACGTTTTAATTTTGTTTTTGCTTTTGTTTTTTTGAAAATAATTTTTACAAAATCACATTATGTCAGACAGAATAATAGTGTGACACATTTCAGTCGTCTGTAGTTCTGATATTTCCCCCTTGACTAAAGACAAGATCACCTATTGAACAGGTATTTAAGCTTCTATGCACGCCACACAGCTAATGTAGCTGGAGCTTTGGATGACAAGTTGAGAAAACATGGTATGATGATCATGTCTAATGCACCAATTATGCCAGCCTATATATTGAGCAACGGGACTTTCTTATGAAGTCATGGTGTCACACGGACCTCATTGTACTCCATGCATGCCTAGAGATAAAAAGCAGCAGTGTTGAAAAATGTCCGCTTTGTATTACAACAAACCCTTATTTTACAAATATTTTCTCAAGATTTAAAGGAGGGAAAAATGAATAAACCATAAGCACAGTACTGCATTCACATACAGCGATTGCCCGGGGTATTGGGCATAATAGGAAAACTTAATAGAGTGAAGCTCAAAATTGACATGGTTTGTTGGATCGTTCTGATGTCTGAATAGCAATGTATATTTAGAATGGAGAGTAGCTTTTTAAAAAAACACAGAGAATAATGTCTTGTTTTTATAAATTACCACAGAGAGCTTACACAGTGATGACAAGTTAGTAATTTCTTTGTTATTATACCCAGCCTGACGAACATTAAAGGGAATTGCACGTTCTTTTTATCGGATTTGCTTTATTTTTTATTATGGCATTCGAAATAAGCAACGGTAAATTGTGTGGACCTTCAGATGCTACTTCTTCGACTGTGACAATATTTTTGGACGCGTCGGAAACATTCTCGGGGTAATATGTTTGTAATCATTGAGCTTTCAGATATGAAAACTTATAAATTAAAATAGCCACCCGACGTTGTGTACTCAATAGATATTACGACCGAACGAACTACTCAAAAAGTTTTTCAGGGCATGTATTTTGCCTATTACTCATGTTCATGCTCATGTTTATTTCCAAACGTTTTTACTCAAAGAACACAGGTCCGATAATGCGGAATATCGGTAACACCAGATCATAAAATGTCACACTCACACACACAAATTACACCTTTGTATATTAAGAAGCAAAAGCCACAATATCCATTGTTTAAATGTCGATTTCAATATAGATATCGCCATAAAATCATTCAAGCGTGGACGACGCATTCATCAATTCGAGAACAATGACAATGTCTGTGTGCTTTCCTAAAATAATTCTGGACGAAGCAGCTGTCTCGTTTTCGATTGTTATTAAAAACAATGGTGCCATTTTAACGACAATGCAACGCAATTTGACTTGAGTTCAAGTTGTGCGAAATCATTAAAGCAATCCGCCAACTCAACCCAATCCCCAAATTGAGACGAAAACAAAATGTGACGCGTACACTTTTCGAAACGCTTACCGATCTCAGACGAGATTTTCTTGAAATACCAAGTTCTCCTTCGACAACATGCATGGAAAAAGCAAGTATTGCTTTAAAAATGATTCATTGATTTGGCAAGTAAATAGTTTGGCCTGTTTATGTCAAGTGTCGCGCGCAAAGGCTAAAACAAACTTCAAACATCCACTGTCAGTTTTAAGGGCACTTACCTTTTTACTCCAAGCGTGTACCTAGTAAACCAAGCGACAAGTCATCAGTCACGAAGTATGATTTTTTTTATTCGGTTACCGAAGTCCGTATCTTTTTGTCCAGTACACCATAGAGCAAATAAACACGCCTAGTAAAGAGAGGGCGAGGGAGAAAGAAGCGCGGCTCGTTCGACTGGTCAGGGAACTCATCAGCTATCTTCGGTAGATAGCAGCCAATGGAATAGACCGTGCACGACACAGTCTGTGGTAGGCTATACTGTATACACAGTGGCCAGTATACGCTCACCGACACACAACGTGCCGTGTACATGTACTCAAACTGCGACTGTATGAGCTACTGCGAGTGCGTGGAGCTATATCTTTGCATATTTAATAATACGGGATGCTGGTTTGTTAATTTTGTGACCGTTCATTTGGCTTGATTGCCGCATTATTGCAGTGTGGCGGCGTTGCCAACCAACCTTTATATATAGCCCAGGAAATCCTTGACAACGCCACTGGTAGTGTAAAGTGGTTGTGTTTAAAAAAATATCTACGGAGGTTGACTAATTCCATACAGCCAACAGGCAGTTTACAATGATATGCTTTAGTCTAATGTTACATTAAGTGACACACCACTAATAGCTTTGGCATTAATCTGCAATAATCACGCCAACAGCAACCGTTTGTAAAGTAAACAATGATAGTGAAACTTTAATAATGAAAAAAGCTTTTGTTTTACATTTCAGGAGCACTGTGTTCACTTCTCATTAAGATATTTTGTTTTTTAAATTGAATAGACTTAATGTAGCAACGGAACGAATATATATCAGCGATGAAAGTGCTGGCACATATTCTAAGGGGAAGTGGCTAAGTTACTGATTTATTACCAATGACCGTCGGCTTTATTTTCTTTGCAATTTTAAAAGATTTAATGAAAAACCGGTTGTTTAACCACCTGCCCGCACCGTTTCCTTAATTCGCGTGCCTTCCTTCCCACATCTGCATCTTCTTAGCCTTAAAGGCATTGTACCTACCGGAACATCCTGTTGGTTATATTTTGGCTTTTTTTTTGAAGAGTTCGTTCAATCCTCTTATAGTTTACAATAAATTAAGCAAGTTTATTTCAGACGGAAATATTCCTCGTGATGATTGGTACTGTAACGAATTTTATTATAAGTGAGCTTTCAGATTATAATTTTTTGTGATCAGTTTTATTGTATTATCATCATTACTTTTGTTCGATGTTAAGCATCTTGTACGTTATCTTTCAAGGAGACATAAAACTATGCATTATTTGGAATTATTGAAAAGGGGAGGGAGGTGCACTCTAAAAACCAGATCCGGGTCCAGTATGGCCAGACCCATTTTGAGTCATTATGACACGGGATAGGTGTCAAAATGAGCCATAAATGGGTCAAAATGATGATATTAATTATATTTTCATTTGCAAAATCTATAAAGCTTTACTTTCAAACTTAAATTTGAATTGAAAGTTGACGTTTATAACTGAACCCAAATTTGTGCAATACTTTTTTTAAATGGGCGGTGATTTCAATACCGGTATTGGAAGTCTAGTTTGAAACATAATGTTATCAAAAAGTAATGGGTCTGTACATTCAAAAGGTTAAATTCAATGCCGTTTTGATTGCATATCGTCAAAATTCAGGAGTGAACTGAAGACCATGTAATTGAAGTGTGACGTCATCGAACGTTTTCCGACACATTTGACAGATTGTCCTGATGCCGGGCGGGTTTTTTTTACACAGGGGCCATGGCCCAAGGGCCTCTTATCAATCTTCGTATATTATCCAATCGCAATTATTCACGTAGCAGCAATTGCTTTCGGCTCCAAGATCAAATTCAGTTTTGTGATCCACTCATTTTCCAATGACAAACGTCCCTATATGAACATGGAAAAGAAATTACAAGTCTCTGACGTTAAACGATGTAAAATGCCACTGTTTATAGTATCATTCAAGTGCGATTTTTTTCAAAATGATTTTTTTTTCGATGACGTCACACTTTAATTACCTTGTCTTCAGTTCACTCCTGAATTTTGACGATATTCAAATCAAAACGACATTGAATTTGACCTTTTGAATGTACAGACCCATTACTTGTTGATGTTCGATAACGTCATGTTTCAAATTTCGTTCTGAAAAAGTATCAACAAAAATGGCATTTTGCACCATTTTAACGCGAGGTTTAATAGCTAGAGACTTGTAATTTTCCCAACTTTGAGGATGACTCTATCTTTTGCTTATTTGTGCATCAAACCACTGAACCTTGGAGCACCTCTTTTAGCATGGACAGATACAAGCATGAGATAAAATTTTTTTTTTTACAAAAGTTCACCTAGCTTTTTTGTATCTTTTTTTTTAAACCAGGTTGGTTTACTCGCAGAGTAGACTTCAATTGTGACTTGTTTTCACTGTCACTGGCGTCTGTTTCAAAAGGCTTCTCGTGCTCAATAATATTTAAAACGGTTATAATAATGACAACTTAAACTTGTCTGGCCAGGAGACTTCAAATTCATCTCAAAATAAAACACCACTTCAGACTGAGCAACATTTGACAGAATGATTGTACTATTATAAATTTCATTATGCCTTTTCAGATATGAAAATGTGTGTAAACTATATGTTCATACTACTATCAACCCTGTATTTTTGTAAGACGAATTTAAATATTTTTCTTCAAGCCTGCTTTATTGTGATATGAATATTTGTTTCTTTCTTATTTATTTATTTATTTAATATTTTTTGATTTATTTTTTGAACAAAAAACCTATGATCCTCTAAAAATGGCGCCGATTGCGAAAATGAGACGACATTTAATAAAAAACTAAACATCCCTTGAAGACGACAAAGACTGATTTGTGATTATCGAAACAATAATTGATTTGTTTGAACATGAAACCTCAAAGATTATAAAGTTCAGACCGGTACCGATCCTCCTGAGAAATATTTCCATCGGGAATAAAGTCGAAGCCGAGTAACAGTACTCGGAGACTCCCTATAATAAATCGCCATCGGTTATTTCGATTGCCGCAAAAGTCCCCTTGTATAATTATGACGTCACAAGCCCAAACAGCGCCCTCACTGAGGTCAAACGAAGACCCTATCATTGGCTGAGAGTTGTGCGCGGCGCGTTCACGTGTGCACGTTTGCATTGTTTGACCTCAGCGATGGCGGCCAATGCAAGGGCTTTGTACTCTCACGTAAGAATGTGTGCAAACTTCCTGACAAAACGTTAACCATTTCTCGTGTTTTTAACTCAGACGGAACCAGTGACTAGTGCGACAGGACCGGGCCCAATTTCACAGCGCTGCTTAACGGTAAGCAAATTTTCGTGCTAACTGTAGCAGAAAAAATTGCTTGTTCATAAGCGTATTTCACAGGTTAGCAAGAAAATTACGCGGCCATCTTGCGCGTTCATGGATTTGCATTGTTACGTCATTCATTTTCATACAGTAAGCACCGGAAGGTTAGCATGCCTTTTCGTGTGCTTACGGTTAGCAGCGCTATGAAATGGAAACTCACTCAGTAAGCACAAAACGTGTGCTTCGCAGCTCTATGAAATTGGGCCCTGGTCATGGGATTGTGCCTTTAAAGATACACGCATGGAATTTCGGCAAACAGTCAGAGTACGTCATGTGAAAGATATTTCGCTGTAGGGACATCGCAAAGTCCTTTGAACAAAATTGTTAAAATAACAAGCAATGACAGCCACGTTGAACATTTTGAAAATTGCCTTTTCGTTTGTTTTCTTTTCTTTTTTCAAAGGACGAATTTGCGATTTTCGTATAGCCAAATATCTTTCTCATGACAGATTCGGACTGTGTGCCAAATCCCACGATACCGTCAAAGCTATAATTCCTCCAAATATTTCCCCTATTTCCCTAATTACACGGAAATGACAGTGGTATAATAAATTGCCTGTACGATGATTATGTTTTCTTTATTTAAAATAAATAAATAAATACAAATCCTTGCCCTTGTGCGAGATGTCCTCGTCTTGGTTTGCATTACTTCCTTCCGATGTTAATCTTTACCGTTTTCTTAGCACTCCTCTTAGATACACTTTCATTTGACTGTTCAAACGGAATTTTCATTTTGTCGCCCAAGGGTGAAAAGAGTCCTTAATAGTCTAAGTGACAATAGCGGGTCTAGACATTGGTTCTATAGTTACTATAGTAGCTGAGCGTCTGTACGATTTTAAATCTTTCAAATGGTACGTATATAAATGATGTGCAGCTGTAAATTTTATTTATGTAGTCATTTATTTATTATTAACCACAATTACTGTACACTTTTCCCAGGCTCGCTATGAGATCTTTATTATACTCTCCATCATTTTATGCATAACCGTCCCAGGTGTTTTTCGCATCTGCGTGGATTAAACTACTGTAGTTTTTTGTGTGTTTTATGGACATCGTCATTCTTTCGCAACGGTAACAATGTTCGACGGATGCCGCAATGTATAGCAAGTGTTCAATTGAATCACTCTCTTATTGCCTGTTATATGATATCTGAACTGTGTTCAAGCTACATACAACGTCTAGAAAGTCACAATATATCATAATCGGTTTTTTGCATCAATCTGAACAGAGGCACTAAACCGAGGTTGACGTGGTTAATAGTCTGTTCCCATTTTGCAGATTATTCAGTACACGTGATTGATACTTAAAAGGGAATCAGACAGTCGACAGTGTGATGAAGTCATTATTGTGAGAAGATGTTTTATGTAAAGGACGAATCTGAATGTGTTTAATGAAATGAGAACACAAGATAATTCCTGCATGTGACACGTACATCTGCTGTCACCCTTCGAGCATAAAGACAGGTATCTTGTCTCCCTGATATGCACCTTTTTTTGGCCACAGCAAAGGCGTTGTTTCAGTTTGTGACGTCATATCAGGGGCCTATTTGTTGTGAGCATGATTAAACATGATTCATGGAAATGTATATAGTTGGCAGGTCACTGACCACTTAAGAGCCTCATTTACGCCCGGGATGCTTCTGGTGATAATACCATTGGTGGGGGTTGAAGTGTTTGGACGAACAGAAAACAATCTTCTGAAAAGGGGCAGACCTGACCGAATCTCAAAGCCAACTGGCTCCTGTCACAACCACAATCTCTTCCTATTTAGTAGACTTTCTGCGATTGTACCTAACTGTAGTTTTAATAGTACTTAGTTAAACTCGTCTAGAGACTGTTTAGCTTAATCTAGAAGACATACACTCTTAAAGTGCGAGATTTAAAACGTTAATCTATTATGGGATTTATAAAAAAATTAATCCAAACTATTAAAAATTAATCTTAAAAGATTTTAAAAAGCTCAAATTAACCATCAATTCGAAAACGAGTTTTAATCCCCCGACTGATTTAAAAAGGACGCTACAATGATCGACAAAGGACCAATCCGGTGATTGGCTTGCATCACGTGATGAGCATTTCGGGCCGGGGAGCGGGATTTTCAACTTGACATCCGCCATCACGAAGGGCGATCGTCCTTTTGTTCTAACGTTGCTTTAAGTTGCATATTATTTAAAGATGGAGGATCAATTGCTCCTGTTTTTAAACACAACGCTTGGTGACAGGACAGCCACCGTTCTTGAAATTTTTCAAGGTAAGTAAATCTAGTTTTTATGTAGAAAAACGGAATGTTTTAGGCCGTTAAAATGTTTCTGACTAGCGTCGTTAGGCCTCGACTACAGTACCGTGATAGTACACTAGTACACACACAGTCAGGCTGTTTTAAAAAAAGGCGTGATTAAAAAATGTATTTGTTCTTTGCCCAGCTGCAAATTTGCAATATTACTGCACCGGCTTGCAGATTAAGACATCTAATACGATTCAGTGAATGTTTAACTTCTCCAATTACTTACTAATTTCTTATCACTTATTGGCGTATTGCCATAGTAATTAGTCAAAGATAGGCCTAGTGTCGTCGTAAAACAACAAAAGTGAGATGATAACCACCAGTTTAGTCACACACACTCTACGCCCGTGTGTTTTACGTATACGCGCATCGCTTGATCACGCACACACGGTATACACGCACTGATGACAGTGTGTGTACACAGTCTTCATCGAAAAACAAGTTGACTTACATTTAATTACACACTTCTGCAACGCGCTCTTAGTTGGAATGTAATACATTGTATCTTTAACTTACAAGTATACTTCAGACATAAATAACTCAACATCTAGCTGATGTGGCTACTGTATTAACTAGACGAGTACGTCCAACGCTATGCCTAACTTGCTTAACACGATATGGGGGGGGGGGGGGCTAGATTAAATACCTAATTTGCTCACCTAATTTCCACAAAAAGCAAGACCAGATACACAACATTATCATGTCAATTTTGTTTTCCTTCATTCAAAACGAATGGTTTATTCCATGCATCGCAGACAAAAGCTGAACTGAAAATGATTTGCAGAAACAATGATGTACAGTAAAAAAAAAATAGACACAGAACTTGGTCGTGAAACGACCGCTAGAGAACAAAACAATAACATGATTTCAGCAAGTTTGTAAGCAGCAAGGTCCAATTTCATAAAGCTGTAAAGCAACAAAAATCTGTTTAGCAACAAAAATCTGCTTAGCAAAAAATTGCAAGCTGCAAAATTCATGCAAAATTCATCAAAACATTTCCTTACGACCAGAACAATACTTCCTCCCATTTAATAACAGCAACTTTCAAACCTTGTCAAAATAAATCTCTATATTTCAATTACATCTGTTTGTTTTCTTTAAAAAACAGGCGGGGACACATATCGAACATGCAGTTGACAGCATCAAAGCGAAAGGGATAAGGCAGCCAGTAATAATCTCCCTGGGGCCAGAAAAGAAGCCGAATCAGTTTTTCTTGTGCGTGGACTCTATTCCTATCAGTGGCGGTTCGACAGCGGTGGAAGCATTTGATAAGTTGTTCAAAACTTTCTATGTGTTCGGGTTGGACTACCCAAAAGTTTTGAACAACTTTTTTGAATTCTTTGCCGCTTTCATCTATGGAGTGATGCCTCCCTCCAGGGTAAAGCCTCTGGTTCGATCTTTCGCAACCGCTGTTAAATCTGTTTAAAGGGAAAGTATACTTTTGGTTTTTGGAAGTGTTCCATTGTGTTAATCCTATATAAGTTAAAGGTATCGTACACGTTTGGTAATTACTCAAAATATATTAGCATAAAAACTGACTTGGTAACGAGCAACAGAGAGCTGTTGATAGTATAAAACATTGTGAGAAACGACTCCCTCTGAAGTAACGTAGTTTTTGAGAAAGAGGTAATTTCTCACTAAAATAATAAAAGACTTCTAGCTAGAAGCCTTTTTATTCCTATCTGAAAGCACACAAATTTGTACAACAAGGGTGTTTTTTCTTTCATCATTTTCTTGCAACTTCGATGTACAATTGAGCCCAAATTTTCACAGGCTTGTTGTTCTATGCATATGTTGGGATACACCAAATGAGAACACTGGTCTTTGACAATTACCAAACGTGTACGATGCCTTTAAGAGGTAAAAATAAAACTAAAATGTGAACATTTCAGTTAGAAAAGGTGTTCTAGTTTTTAAAAAAAATACCGCTAAAAATCTGGAGCGGTTATCTATGACCATTTGCTGGTTGTGTAATCTGAGTTCCCATGTCTGCACTTGTGTAGGACTGGTAGTAATACTTCTGATCGGGTTGTACTGACTGCAACACTGCCTGGACTGGTCGTTTGCTGTGGGCCTAAAAACTGGTGGTGAAACTGTTTACACTGGATTCCATTCCCTGTGCACTATCCTCCTCATGAACATGTAAACACATGGCCCTTTCCTGGCTTTCGAGGCAGCTGAAGCAGACATGGTTCTCTTTAACAATGTTGAATCCGTTGTCTAAACTTATCCTCTTAAGCTTGATACACGCCGCAAATGTGTACGATCCATCGGATATAAGTCAAAACTATTGGTGTTTTTTCTCATTCTTAATTCAATCTTTCGAACTTACGAAAACAGTTAACAATCTAAAAAATGTACTTCTTGTAATTGACGTACTATGTAAAGGTTTATTTGTAAAACTTTGTGCATTGTATTTATTTACTTGACAATAAAGTAAAAAAATTGGTCGAGAATTTCGATTGGCTGTTTCCGATTTTTTTTATTTATAGGTAAATCTCCTGGTCCATAATTGGGTGTTTATATTTAAATCTCAAGGAAAGTTTATAAATAAATCCAAACAGACTAGGTTTTAATTATCAAAGGGTAAAGGTTAAATCTGTAAAGTTTGAAACATTTTAATCCACTGGGATTAATTTAATTAATCCTCCAAAGACTAATTTTTTTAAATCTTTTGAAAGATTAATTTTAAATCCACGCAGATTGGTCCCTAACCACACTCCTTGAAAGATTTAAAATTTAATCCTGTGGATTTAAATTTAAATCCTTGTAATTTAGAGTGTATCGCTGTTGTAAACTCGTTACTATTGGTAGGTAAATGTTTACTTTCAAACTCATCTCAGCATAGTTTAACGTACGGTAGATAGACATCCCACTCCTGCAACTTCTTCGGACTGGAAGTAATTTATTAACGTAGATGATAAAGAAGATCTTCGGGGAATGTTTATATCTTACGAATGTTTCCTGTCACTTTCCTGATCCTGCGGCTGCCAAAGTGCAACCCTCCTCTTTATCAGGGTCATTTTATCTTATCTCCGTGAGAAATGACATGTGTCATAAAACTTGGATATAGTTGTAAATACATTTTCTGATTGCCATCGCTGTCAGCAAGGGACATGGCTGATTGAACTATGTTAAGATGTTCATTTGTTTCTTGGTTACACTGTTTGCTTCTCTGACAGACTCTTTGGCATGACAGCCATTTATCAGATGGACGGACATACATACACAAGCTTGGAATGGTTTCTTCATCATTGACCGTTGTGACATGTGCCGCTGAGCGAAATATTAACAAGAAAATTAGCAAAGGCGCTGAAACATGACGTCCTGAAATTGCGCGTGAAATAAAAGTATTTGAACGTCATTGGTTTTTGTATTTAGAGTGCAACCATTCCGATCATTGAGTTCTCAAGAAACATTTCAGGAAACTAAGTCGCGAATTAAAGATGAACGACACCATCGTTTTGAGGGAGAGTGAATGTTGTGTTAATTCTCTGGTTTTCAAACATGACACCATAGGATAAACCTGTGAACTTTTCATTAAATTGAGGGTTTCCTTTTTAGTTAAAAAAAAACCAACGAACAATGTTTATGTTTTGTCGGGGTTGTCTTGCACTTTTATATTGACTTCGATTGCGGCAACTGACATTGGTTAAGCATTGGTGATTGGGATGTCTTCTATTTTTCGACTTTGGAGGCTATTCAGACGGAACTATATTTCTACAGGGGATTGTAACTGGTGTGAAATTTTTAATCAGTGAGCGTAAAGAATGAAACTAATATTTCCTTTTTAATCAATCATGTACACTGTCATGAAGACGGTGTATCACAACAAACGGAAAACAAATCCAGGATGGTTTATTCCTTATTCTCGTTGACAGCAGATAAATTGAGTATAAGTTGAATGCTTCTTTTATCTATCTATTTGAATGGTAATAATAATAAAACCACATTTATTGTGCGTATTTCACCATAAAATGTTCAAAAGCGCATTACAATCTACAATATCATTAAAATCAGCACAATGGAGTAAAACAGCAAAGAGTAAAAATACAATTCTACACACACATAAAACAAATTAGCCAAAAGCTTGTTTAAAAAGAAAAGTCTTTAGCTTAGTCTTAAAAACAGAAACAGACTGTATCGAGTGAATGTGAGAGGGTAATCCAGTCCAAAGTGTCGGTGCAGCTTGAATAAATGACTTGTTCCAAGTGGGTTTTTGCATTTTACCTTTTGGGTAATTTAAGATTAACCTGTTATTAGAACTCAGAGAATAGTTAGAATGGTCTTTAACATGCAACATATCAATGACGTACTTTGGAGCGAGGTCATGAAGGGCCTTGAATGTCAATACAAATTAGCCAAAAGCTTGTTTAAAAAGAAAAGTCTTTGGCTTAGTCTTAAAAACAGAAACAGACTGTATCGAGTGAATGTGAGAGGGTAATCCAGTCCAAAGTGTCGGTGCAGCTTGAATAAATGACTTGTTCCCAGTGGATTTTTGCATTTTACCTTTTGGGTAATTTAAGATTAACCTGTTATTAGAACGCAGAAAATAGTTAGAATGGTCTTTAACATGCAACATATCAATGATGTACTTTGGAGCGAGGTCATGAAGGGCCTTGAATGTCAATAAAATAATTTTGAATTGAATACGATATTGAATAGGCAGCCAATGTAACTGATGAAGTAAGGGAGTAACATGGCTCCATCTTGGTGTACCACATACAAGCCTAGCAGCGGCATTTTGAACTTTTTGCAGTCTAGATAATTGTGAGTTCGGTAGGCCATAATATAAACTATTGAAGACCAAAAAGTTTCTACATTCAGTCCTCCGTGTATTCCTGGGAAACAGACTCAGTTATGATATTTCCTTTTGTAGACCTTTTTTTTATACTACCATTCCCTTATCTGAAGAAATTCTCTGTTGGGTACCACTAGAACAAAGAAAACCTTGTGGGGTAGCATTGAACCATTGTTAAAAGTAGTTCCGTAGAACTTTGCTGTTTAACGCAACAGATAGCTTTCTATTTGTTGCGTTTAATAAAAAGTATAATGGTTTCCTCGAGCATGTCTACGCATTCAAACCGAGAACTTTCACGAAAGGGATCCGGGAAATTGACATACCGAACTGAGGACGTCCTCCCTTTGGTTTTCGTGTACAAAACCAATAGGGACATCGCAAAAAAGGTCCGATCAATGGAAGAGCAAAGGGGTGTGTCCCCGGTGTACACCATTTACAAACATGTGTGCCCTTACACACGCCAAATTACGGGGTACTTGTAAATGCACTGGACTCCTTTGGTAATTGTCAAAGACCAGTATTCTCACTTGGTGTATCCCAACATATGCATAAAATAACAAACCTGTGGGCTAAATTGGTCATCGAAGTTGAAAGAAAATAATGCAAGAAAAAACACCCTTCTTGCACAAATTTGTGTGCTTTCAGATGCCTGAACAACACTTCTGGCCAGAAGTCTTTTTCAAATTCAATATTTCATTGAGAAATTACTTTTTTTTTCTCAAAAACTACGTAACTTCAGAAGGAGTCGTTTCTCACGATGTTTTATCTTGTCAACAGCTCTCCGTTGCTCGTTACCAAGTAAGTTTGTAAGCTATTTGTTTTCTTTGTTCTAGTGGTACCCCACGGAGAATTTCTTCAGGCAAGTACCCCGTAACTGCCACATGTATGTAAGGGTGTGTGTGTTTTAGAAGTCGGCAAAGGCCTCGGTGTGTTTTGTCTTCACGACCATGCTATAATTATTGATACGTGTATATGAATTACGGTTAGGGAATTCCTGGGGCTACTAGTTCGTTCCGTGGAATGCATGCCTGGTTGAGCAAATTGTTAGATTGTAAATTATGTTTCGTATTCGTCAACCTTCTTCCGGAAATTTCGTTAGTAGTCGACGCCGAGCCTTAGACAACTGGGTCTGGTTTGATGTCTAAATATAGTGCAGAATGTGACGCTCGGAAATGCATTTATTTTATAGTCATAACAATAACAACCTCTATGATTTTACGGGTCGGGGTTAAACGACTGTTTCGGATTACTATTAAAGTGGTGCAAACAAATATATAAATTAAACTAAAAGCATTTGCACTTAGTGATAACGTTTTGCAATACAGTAACAATTGTAAACATCCTTTAATGATATGAAATGATGTGAAGATGTTTGACGGGGCCCGGTGTGGGATGTAGGCTCGGGAATCTAAATTTTTCTCTGGTTCGAAGTTCGAACCCAGGTCTGACCCCAAACTCAGTATTTTCCTGCTCTGTACTGATACTAAACAAATAATTAAAGCCCATCCATGAGATTCATTTACAAATTTTAATTAAATATTTTCTTTTCTTCACAGGCTGATTTTTAGGCTTTTGTGAGGCATTTTCTTTTGAAAGATTTTGTGACATTACGAGAAAAAGATTACAAGACTAAAAATACACAAATACTGTGTTGATGATTGATGGTTCAACCACAGGGCATGGTACATCATAATATCAAGCAATATTATTATTAATATCGGGGTTTTTAAAATTAATTTAAAGCGTCCACGTCTGCTCAGTCTGTCTTTTTCTGGACCCAGTCTCCTAAAGCCTGGCACCGGACGTCTTCCATGGACTTCTTAACCCAGTTTTATAACCACTGCTATTCGCACGCATATCAAAAAATCATATAACTTGCAATCAGTTCTTGTATGATTATTGTGTAACACCGTCCATTAAGATTCCTAATTGTTTGTGAAAAAATACATTTTTACTTTGAACGTTGTTCTGATATAGTTGGCACTAAAATATGTTTTCCTTTGAACAGCTATTTTGCAATTGGCCCAAAGGTGGTTGTGTTGTCTTTCCGGAGTATAAACTGTTCCTTGTCTGTGGGTCGTTGTCAGTTTGCCAAAGTGCCCTTCAATCAAATAAAATCAATCAAAAATCCATCTACCTTTGATTGGAATTTATTTATAAGCACACGTGGTCGGAATAGCATAATCAAGTTTCCCCAGAAATGATCGAATGAGACTGAAAAGATCCCCGTGGATTCTCGAAAAGAAATGACATTCCATCAATAGAACAAACACTGTTTTCAGTCTGACTTGGACGAGAAATTTCGAACGTTTTTCCCTTGTCGTATTTTTCCTCGGTACCGTTTATAGAATGAACCACTTTGCTGTGATTGAAATTTTGTGACAGTTGGGAGAAATGGTTTTTATTTTTATCTTTCAATCGACTCAATGGGTTTGTGAATGTTAAAGGATTTTTTTAAAAGCTCAGTATTCCGTTCACCTCAAAACAGATCATGGCTCATGGCGAGAAATACGAACAAGTTTGTAGAATTTGAAGTTAAATAGGGATTAACGTTCAAGATACATGTCATCGTTTTAACCTATACGATATTTTCATTTTTACATGATAGTTTTGGTAAATCGTATTTTGTTAAGTTTTCTAAAATATTTTTTTTTCTGTCAAAACCGGAAAACTTGGGGTTTTTTTCAATACTGTTTTGTTTTCTTTTTAAAATATCATCTCCCGGTAACTTGAAACGGATCAGTAGCATTATTGTAGTTCAAAAGAACATTTTCTACAACCTCTTTAACAAACAATTAAAAGCTACTGTAACTGTCCTGGACAGTCAGATGCTTATATTTATTACTCAGTAATTTGATGGTGAAAAAGAAAATTCATAATTTCACCGGCACTCCGATTCATATTACCTGCAAGCAATCAAGTTGAACATGATATCAGGATGGGGTTGCTTAAGCAGAGAAACCCTGGAGGGGAAAAATATTACTACTTCCACCTTGGGACCAAAATATATTCAACGACAATGAAAAAGGTTTCGTGACAGAATTTAATTGGTCTTTTTTTCCCCATCTCAACTGATCTGTGAAGATTTTCTGTCCGTGGAGGAAATCTAATCCAGTCGGCCAAATCAAATTTGAATACAATGTAGATTTGACATTATTTTTTTAGAATGAAGTGGCGTACTCAAGGGTTTTGAACTTTAAACTTTGTAAGAAAGTCATTCATGTTCAAAATAATAACTGTGCGCAATGCCTCGTGAATAATTTACTCAGTTCATTTATTTTTAATACATTGGTTATGTAGGGCTTGTTTACGGAAGGGACTTTTTACCGGAATGAAAAATACAAAACGATCCAAACATCAATTTTTCTTAGGTCTGGCGTGAAAAAAAAATCTGTACTTCGAATGCTGCAGCAGTATGTCAAACATATCTATCAATTTCATTTTGTTTTTATTCTTCTTTCTTTCTTTATTTCTTTCTAAAATACCCACTTATAGTTACACTCTAAAAACCTAAGGGGCCTGACCCATTTCCGGGTCACGCTGACCCGGAAAGTGTCAACAATTTGATGTTAACCCGTCAATTCTGACCGAGAAGTGCAGTAATTTCTTTGTCAATTTAAAAAAAATTCAGAATCATTGCAAAAGTGTGCATTTAAAGTCGGTTTGTTTCCTCTACGAAATTGAGCTTCAAGTTGTTGATTTCATTTTCTGGTAATGTTAAAAAATGGTGAGGCGGTGCGTAATAATTTCATTTGCCGCCCGAGGCCCTTTCGTCATAAGTAGAACATGGAATAAAGAAATGCCGATCGCACAGACTCAAAGGACCAACATTTCCGATCAAATTTCCTGGAATAAATTAACAATTAAAAACGATTTGATGATTGTGGTCCTTTGATTTTTTAAAAAGAATGATAATATTTCTGACCATGAACGCCAATTTGTTGTCCAACTAGTGAAAATAATTAACGATAAGAATTAAAGGCAATCCACCAAAACTGTAATCACTACCCGGTACTGAAGTGTCCAGGAGATCAAAGGGTTAAACTTTCAGAAATGTATTAGGTTTTCCATCTCTTTTTCGGCAAATGAGCGGCAAATATCAATGTCTTGCATCCATATTCAAGTGAGTTTGCCTCTTTAGTTGAATACGGACATTCAATTTCATTTAAAAGCATGCGAATATATACATCAATTTATTCAATTTTAGCTTTAAGTCGTTCGTTTTAACCTTGCGAAATTTCCATTAACTCTAGCAAAAATAGGCCCAACTAAAAATTCTACCAGATTGTTACTTTCGTTTTCTTGTTACGATAAGTGATTTTGCAAAACATACAAGCAAAATTATTACAAACCTCGATTCCTTTATTTCTCGGTTTCTTTATCCCCTGACTCTGTGTTTCGTTATTTCCCTATTTCTTTATTTCTTAATTCTTTGTTTCTTTGTTTCGTATTTCTTTATATCTTTATTTCTTTATTTCTTGATTCTTTCTTTGTCTCATTCGTAAGTGGCTTAATTTAGGGTCAAACAAAATATTTTGGACGACTTCAAGAATCTATGTGTCCTTGTTTCTTGTAAGTGTATTTTTATTCTCCATTGTGTTTTCTTAATCATCTTGGCAAGCAAGATGGGCATGTACTTGTATGTTTGACTCTGGTTCCACCACGTAAATTTCTTCACATATTCTTCTGTTTTTTAGTTGTACTTATAGCAATTTTTGACGAAGAACATCAGGAAAGTCTGAGGTCTCGAAATCAAATTCGTGGAAAATTACTTCTTTCTCGAAAACTACGTTACTTCAGAGGGAGCCGTTTCTCTCACAATGTTTTATACTGTCAACAGCTCCCCATTACTCGGTACCAAGTAAGTTTTTATGCTAATAATTATTTTGAGTAATTACCAATAGTGTCCACTCCCTTTAAGTCGTTATATTATGTCAATATTGTATTGCCCAAACTAAAACCCAGCCCATACTGCAAACCGATCTATAGTAATTCATTGAACACGTGGATGCTTCACTCTAAAAACTCCCGGGTCAGAAGTTGACCCGGATCCGGGTCTCGTGGGGCCTGACCCATTTCTGAATCAGTATGACCCAGAATATGTGCCTTAATGGCTCAGTTATGGGTCAAACTGACGCAGAATTCGAGTTAAGATCCAATGTTAAAGGCATCGTACATGTTTGGTAATTACTCAAAATAAATATTAGCATAAAAGTTGACTTGGTAACGAGCAACAGAGAGCTGTTGATAGTATCAAACATTGTAGGAAACGACTCCCTCTGAAGTGACGTAGTTTAGAGGTAATTTCTCACTATAATAAAAACTTCTTGCAAGAAGTTTTTATTCCTATCTGAAAGCACACAAATTTGTACAACAAGGGTGTTTTTTCTTTCATCATTTTCTTGTAACTTCGATGACCAATTGAGGCCAAATTTTCGCAGGCTTGTTATTTTATGCATATGTTGGGATACACCAAATGAGAATACTGGTCTTTGACAATTATCAAACGTGTACGATGCCTTTAAACCATTTTCCGGGTCAGCCTGACTGGGAAATGGGTATGGTCCCCTGGGACCAGGAATCTGGGTCAAATCTGGCCCGCAATTGTTTCTATAATTTATTTTTTATTTTTAGAGTGTTCGTGCATACCCATACAAAGATATTGATAATGTTTACTCTAATATTTCAAAAGATAAAGATTTCAGCGGTTACATCTGTATGGGCGTTAAGTTTGCATTATCCAGCGCAGCTCACATTCCGTTAGGTTATCTGCACAGACAAAGGGAAGTGCTCTCGAATCAAGGCTTCAAAAACACACGAGAATGTTTAGTCCTCTCTCCGTATCACTGCATAATTAGTTCAATGTCATGGTTCTGCCATTATTACATAGCTCTCTATACCTTTGGTGCAGCAGTCAGTTTATTTGGTCCCCTGTGTGCTGATAACATGGTATCAAACCAGGGTTGAAATTTCACTCTCACCCCCCCCCCCCCCCCCACTAAAAGCATCTGAGAGCTTGGCAATCATCGACGCAGATAGGATTATGTATGACTCAGCCAAAAATATCGAGCTTGAAAGTGATAACTGGATTGGTGTGAGGATATGTAACTTCGATTTCTGACAGCGGAAATCTGAACACAACTAATGTTTGCTGGCAAGTCTACCTAGGGATAACTATATATAGCCGGATCTCTCGTGTAAACTTATTAAATTTTCTCCTTCCAAACACGACGACAGCAAATCCGATTTAGAACCAATCGTAACAAAACAAAAAAATACAATAAATGATAAGACAGGCGAAGAATCAGCAAGTTTGACATTTATCCTTGAATTTTATTTGGTGTGCACTTGAAGTGACATTCATACCGAGGACTTAGAATATAATGAACATTAGGTGCACAAAGGACAGCAATGGTGTTCACTTTTGTCAGGGCAAAGTGTGGACTTGCGAACAAAAGAGGTCCACACAATGTTCGGACTTGGAACACTATGTGGACTTACACACGTCCACACAGTGTTTTTTGTTTAAAGTGTTGAAGAATAGGATTTTCCTTAAGTGTATAGAACAAAGGAATGTCCACAGAGTGACTGCAACACACATTTGTGTGTGTGCTCTCATTTTCGGTACCTTGTGGAGACCAAGGACAAAACAAAAAAGGGAAAACAAAAGGTCTCCATAGGGGAATTCTTAAGACTGGGGTGCTCCACAAGGAAATGTTTGTACAAAGTCTATGGGAAAATGTTAAGTGCAGGGACAAAGGAAAGAACAAAAGGAATGCTTCACAGGGGTGCATTTTTGAGAATGTGTGTAGGTATACACATTCAAACCGAGGACCTATAACAAAAGATGACAATAAGTTTCTCGGTTGGGTAAAGATCCCCAGTTGGAGAGTGTGTACATAACCAATGGGAGCTGTTGCCAAAAAGTTAAGGTACAAACATAAGAGGGTCAGTAGGGTCCCCGATTGCAGGTGTTTACACACTTTTGTGTGTGGGTAGGTATACACATTCAAACCGAGGACCTATATCAAAAGAGGACATAACGGGTTCCCGATTGGGTAAAGATCCTCAGTTGGAAAGTGTGTACATAACCAATGGGAGCTGTTGTCAAAAAGTTGAGGTACAAACATAAGAGGGACAGTAGGGTCCCCGATTGCAGGTGTTTACACACTTTTGTGTGTGGGTAGGTATACACATTCAAACCGAGGACCTATATCAAAAAGAGGACATATATGGTTCCCGATTGGGTAAAGATCCTCAGTTGGAAAGTGTGTACATAACCAATGGGAGCTGTTGCCAAAAAGTTAAGGCACAAACATAAGAGGGACAGTAGGGTCCCCGATTGCAGGTGTTTACACACTTGCGTGCGAGTCCTTCATGTCTGAAGGTATGTACTCGCAAGGCAACAGTCGTGCGTGTTCTCAGTAGATTTTCCCAATGAAGCAACTATCGTTTTATATCATTAAAATAAATCACCATAATAATTATTAAGCTTGCTGTGTTGCCATGGATATGATTACATGCTCAATAGTGCATGATTTTTATATTTGTAATATTGACAAATAATACTGTGTGTGATAGATATGAAGATGTTTTTCATATGGCTATAGTCATGGTATCACTGCTTTGGCATATCATCGTTGTTATCCCTATGGGAAATAGAAAAAAATCCCGAGTGTACAGCATTTGTTTTCTTCAAATTTCTATTCACATTGCTAACTTAATTATGCGCACAATGACATTTTGTCGTTGACATCTTCAGTTTGTTATCAAATTTGCAAAGTACAGACGACGTCAACTTATAATTCACAACGGAAATGGACGGTTTACATGAGGGCTCCGGTTTGGTCTCAAGCTGCTGTTTGAATCCTCATTGGACGTTAATAATAAGTTATTGTAAATAGTAAGAAGTAAATAGAGAGAAAAAATATTGCCATCGTCTTCAAGAGATGCTCTGGGCTAAATTTTCACGAAGCACTAAGATTCATCTTAAGATGAGTTGTCAATATTATTGCCATAGTGATTTATATTGTGACATCACGCTTTGTTAAACAATTTAGATTGATATACAGTTTAAGAGCAATCTTATAGCTCTCTGTGAAATCGGCTTCTGGTCTTTAGCAAAGCACTCTTATTGTTGGGTTTGCAAAAGGCATATAGGCTACATATAGTTATGTTTCATTTAGGGTCTCATATGTATAAGTTTCGGTTGGATTTGAATTGTTTGCCAGGCACCATAGCAAAATCCACAATCACATCGGGCGGACTCGAACCCACAACTTTTTGCATTCCACAGAAAATGTCTTAATCACTATATCTAGCTCGTCTGGTGACAAAGGGTAAATTTTAATCCTACGCTTAAAGGGTCTGTAAACGTTTGGTAATTACTCTGAAATTTAATGGCATTAAAAACTTACTTGGAAAGAATAACAGCAGCTTTGGATAGTCTAATGCATTTTGAGAAACTTTTCACTTCGAAGTACTGCGGTTCTGGAAAAAGATTTCCCCACTTTTTATCCCCAACAAATTGAATCTGAGAAGCGTTACTGCAGTAACGTTTCTCAGATTGTGTATTCTAGTTGCAGATTATTCTTCCTGCGTGGAAAAACAACTTTATATTTTTGGCAATTAAAAACTCTACCACCTTTTGAAATGACATTTATACAGGTTAGATTTATGGTATAAATTTACAACTGTATAGGATTGAAACAAACTGTGGGTTCCAATTACCAAACGTTTTTTATATGCAATTCCTTTAAAAGTTAAACAATGCTATTATTGCATCGGGACTTAAATAAACAAGGGTTTTGTTTTTGGACCTACATCGATGTGCAAAAACGAATTTTCTCATTTTGATGCAATTCTGACTTCCCCTATACCCACCACGAAGAGTCTCGCTCGGGTGATATTAATAGCACAATATTTCTTCTGACATTTCCGATCTTGTATAAACCGTGGAGTTAAGCGCATCGTCTGCGGATTTGGATAAAATAAGACCATTGCAAACTCTCCATTGGGTATTTTCCTGGCAGCGGAGAATCTGATATTTGACTTCGCTTGACTGGACTCAATTTGAAACGTTAATCATTGGTGCTGGGTGCCGAGCCATTCGTGTTTTTCAATTACATTATTAAAGGTGGCTCGTGTTACCTCAAATCTGATGATATGGAATTTATACCGGTACATGGTAAAAGTCAATCACGGCATGGTTATTGATGGAAAAAGGTATAACCACAACCAGGAAAGAACAATATTTACAGGAAGTGTATAAAGCAAAAAACAAAACTAAACTAGTTGGGGTAATTAATCCCTCTTCCACGCAATGTGTAAATAGTGTTACTACCATAAAATTGAGACGGATAGATCTAGTTTTGTTTACCAAATGGCCCTGAAAGTATATCTGAGTGAAATGTGTTGTATTAAATATCGGTGGAAGGTAAACAAAATACTCAATCATGATTGATCGTTATTCCCGATGTAAGAATTTTGTTATGAAAAGGTCCTGAATTAGTTTAATTACACCGAAGGCATGATTATTAATGAATACCCTGGGTGGTGTTTGCTCCTCCCCGTAGTAATGGAAAGTTTCCTTCCCCGTGAGCCCAATATTTGAAATTGCACACCAAAAATAGCCAACCAAGTTAAATAGACACGAACTTGATTTATTCCGGTTGTATCTTTTTTCAAAGTGTCACCACATGAAAACGAAACAAGGTGTAGTACTGTCATGCTCTCAGGGTCGATGCGTTTCTATACCTTGTTTCGGTTTAAAACTGTAATTCGTTTCCTCACTGGTGACAATTCTGTTTCACCCTCATCAGATTTAGCCTCAATGTTTCCCTCGGATTTAGACAAGAAAGGTACGACTTTCCTTTTGATGTTCCCGTATAACGGGAATTGAATCTCATTATAAATACGAACCCGAACATTTGCTATGAAGGAAATTGAATCTCATTAAAGATACGAACCCGGACATTTGCTTTTGCAACAATGGTAGAAATTTCATTGGTTAAAATTATGTTTCAGCAAACTAAAATATTTTCCTCAAATTCAAACTAGAAAAGTGCGACATTCCTTCTGTTTTTCCTATAAAAGGAAATTGAATAACATTATAGATACCAACCTTGACATTTGCCTTTGCAACACTGAATAGCAATTCCAATGCTGAAAATTCTGGTTCATTATCGTCAAATTAGGCCTAAGCTTAAAATGTTTTCCCCCAATTCAGACTGGAAAAGTGCGAAATTCCTTTCGTTTTTTCTTTTAAGGGAATATAAATAACATTGTTGATACCAACCCGTACATTTGGTATGACAACAATGGCTACTGGCTAGCAATTTGATGAATTCCACCAACGTTAACACAGTGTCGTTACCTTCCGTCAAACAACATCGAAAAGGAAATTAAATCTACATTAAGAATCTGAAATAAATATAAAAACTACAAGGTCAGAATCGACCCGGATTCCGGGTCCCAGGGAGCCCGGCCCATGGGTCAGTATGACCAGAAAGTGTTTCAAACTGACCAAAAATCCTTCTTTCTAAAACCGGTTTCCGAGTCAGCCTGACCCAGATTGGGTTTAGGCAGCAAGCTCCCTTGGACCCGTAGTCCGGGTCAATTCTGACCAGGGCGTTTTTAGCCGCAAAAGCCCTAACAATTTAAACGGTTGAAAATGTTAAGGAATTTGCAGCATTTTGGTGTGTAATTTTTTGTACAGCTAAGGTCCTCAGTAATAAAGAAGTTTTATGTGGGGTCTTCCTTCTTTTCTCTCAACAATGACCGGTAGTTAAACTTCTTGACGCAAAAAACTTTCAATCTGAAAGTTTAATTTCTTATGAACCTGAAACCAGTGCATTTTTTTTCTTTAAAATATGAGAGTTACTGCCACGTTAATCCTCTCAACCCAATCATTAGTTCAATTTAGTATAAACAAATACTAGGCAGAAACGTATTAAAGTTATATTGACGTTCACAAACTTTGTTCGGGTTTTTTTTTTCTTGTCATGAATACATCATCTAATTGTGAGTAACTCACAAGTTAATTTCGATTGAAATCTTCGCAAATCTATGTACAATACCTTTAAAATTACAACTTTGTATCAACCTCCCGTTGAGAATCATGTCACAAATTGCAACGTATCCCATTACCACATTTCCTCCATGCTCCTGCTCTGATTCCCTAATGCGATCAACTCACTTATGAAAAGTTGGCGTTCACTTGAACTGAATTTTTCCGCTGACAGAAAGCAAACATCGTCATAAATAAATCTCCCCTGGGGTACAATTATTACCCGAGTGCAAGTTATATTTATATATAAATAAGTAAATAAATAAAGTAAATAAATAAATATATAAATAAATGAATAAGTAAATAAATAAATAAATGAATAAATAAATACATAAATATATAAATAAAATAGCTATGGATTGTAACCTCTTGGACTTTGCTGAGGGTCGAAAAATAAAATACAAATACAAATTATCAGACTCTAACACACTATTTTCCTCTTGCACAGAAGTACCCCCCAAAAAAAACAAAAAACAAAACCGACAACACCAACAACAAACAAACAAACACCCCAACAAACCAGCAAACAAACAAAAACCAATGAACTCTTTCAAAGGAATACCGTCGCGATCAATAAACAGCACATTTTTAAAAGGGGTTGTTTATTGATCGCAACTTAGAGCTGCTTAAGCAGAAAACACTGCTTAAAAATCTCTGCTATAATTGTACATGTGCCATGGTATTTTGGCTGGTAACTTTATTCTGGTTAGCATAGATTTGTTATTTTTGTGCTTGCGAAATAACGAATACACATGTATTGTTTAGAGTTGTGTTTTTATAAGTTTTTGTGGGGGTGTATGTTTGATTGGGTTTTTTTTTAATGAATGCATGATTTTGTTGTTATATTATGAGGCTTTTTACACCCCCCTTATATTGGGTCCCCCTATCATTCGTCCCGCACATTTTTGTTCAAGACGAACAAAACAAAAAATCCAAAATGCAAAAGCGATATCAATTTCAGCGCATTAAGGGACACGATAAGCACACTCGTGTGGATCCAGTCAGTGTGTATCCTAATCGATAATCTCCAGCAGAAATCTCCCACTTGGGAGCCACCGAATTGCTTATTCTTCAGACCCCTCTAGTCTATCTGTGTGTGACCGGCAATATTTTGTATACAATTAAAATTTTATGTGCGAGCACATTTCCGTATAGGTTAAATGCATCGGCCTGAAGGGGGGGTTAAAAACACTCCGGAATCGCTTGGACAAATCTGCGTTGTGTGTGTTGTATGTTTTGCCGAGCTTGATGGCAAAAAGATTCAATAATTTTTACCCCAAAAAACAAAACTATTTATTTTGACATATAACGTTGTACTGCTCCTGTAATCCAGTGACTTTATTAGTTGGTTTTATTTTCAATCAACGCACATTTAGCTTTAAGTGTCGACAGTTGGTTGGTTGTATAATTTTTGGGAATAGTAATGCATTTACACGAACAGATTTGTATGTTAATATTTGAAGAAACAAATTGTATGCACTCTGCATAACTACTTTTAAGTGCCTTGAATGGTTTAGGTAAATCTAATTTGTCCAGTTTTCTGTTGAAGACCACCGGATCAATGTAATCGAAACGTCGGTTTTTTTCTTTGTCGTGTTCTTCCAGAATTAAATTAGCTCTCGTTCAAAAGATTATACTTCCACTGGATACCGCATACCTCACGAGACTCTATTCCAACCGTGCCAAATTTAGGGGGTAAACAAATTACAGAAATAGTAAATTATAAGAGAGCTTTCGTTCTTGAACTCCTCAACGTAATACAAACTTAACAAAACAATTTTGGAAATTTGTTAAATGTTTTATTGAAAAAAGTACGGATTTATCCCATTAACACAAAATCAAGTTGACAGTGAGTCTGCAAGACTGTCTCTTATCTTCCCATATGCTAAGTGGAGTATTGTTGTCGGTATGGTTATTGTTAACAGCAGGACACTCTAAACTCAAGACGCACATTGCCTATCAGCAAACGAATAATATGAAAAATATAAAACGTTCATTCCCTTGAACGGAAACAATACTGTCTTCATTCCTTCATTAGCACTGCTTCATATTAGTCTAAAATTCGTCACTTGGAGCGAAGCTTTCGATACGTCTGGACTCTGATTGAATAATCTCCCCTCATTGAGCAACGCTTAAAACTCTGACTGTCGATCTCTTTCACTCACAGATTTTGTGTTCTTTGTGTTTCATTCTGTCCGGACTCCAGCTTCAGGCAAATCTCAAGTTTGCCTAACAGCATCGAAAGAGAAGGATCAAGATCTTCAACACAGAGATAGTTTAAAGGTAAATCGGATTCAAAATTATGTATCAGATTTAAGTGATATTCATTCGAGAATGTTTGCACGACATGTAACTCTTCAAACCTAACCTTTTGGGGAAATAAATTTAAATTGGCCCTCGCTCCTCGCTAGAATAAACAGCTTTCGCTCCTTCTATGCTGTTCTCAATATTATATAGGTCCTTCGCGAAATTGGATTTATAACATTTACTTTTCAGCTTCCCTGTAGTATAACAGTCACCCAGTCAGAAGAATTGTTGTAGCGTCACGACTCCCGGACAAGTTATGGCGTCTCGACCAAATTACTCGAAGTGTCCACGTCGCCATCGGCGCCGACATTTTGTCTGAACATCTATTGTACTCGACTAATAATTTTATTTCAATGTCAAACTTTGCAAATATCTTTAAATTGTAACGGCCAGTGAAAATTAAGAAGCTTTTTTGTGCATTTTTTTTTTACTTGCGTTTTATTAATACCGTAAATCAGACAACGAGTAGTAAGTTGAATAGTAAGTACAGTCAAATTTCATCAATATTGTACTCATCTGAAAAAAAAAACTTCCACCAAACTACAGCTATTTATCAAAACAAAAAGACCTTTATTTTATCGACGAACATGGGTGAACATACGCCATTGCTGTCTTAATGACGTGGCACACTGTTACCAACCCCGAGTCTTTGTTCCACATTACGTGACTAGGCGAGAGTCACCCTAGTCTTTGTTTGAAAGCGAGCGTGCCAACTCTTTTCATGTTTTTCCGGCGTAAATCCAAGTCGAACAGAATAAAAGCGAGTTCCCCTCTCGGTGTCCTTGCATGTTTCTATTTTATTTTTCGCCGTTATTCCCAAGGTTAAAAGCAAATAATTCAGTTAGCAGTTTATTTTTAGTCCGCTTTGTTGTTTCTGGCTCAGTGGATTTTTGTATTTTTGTTTGTACTTGACTGAAACCACTGTGTTTCAGATAGAAAATATTTTGCTGTTAAGTGCAGCCATTTCAGATTGAGTTGATTTGTGACTCGGTTTTGTAGATTATAGTGCAAACAGTAATAGCGATCAACAAAAGAATCCGTAACGAACGCTTACAAATTTCTTAGGAACAACACATCTCTCAGATTTAAGTCTAGTTCATGGCCGTTCTCGTCTTTATTTATTTTTACTCGAAAGGCGAGGACACTTTACTGTATAATGGGCCAGGTTCTAACTGCCGAAAACCATCTCGAGAATTCTAAAATATCTCTCAACTGTTTTGCTCTTTGCTCTTCACAACCGTTATACTCGTGGTTTGTCTAGTGTTTGACATTATGTTGTTTTACTGACAGGGTTTGCCGTTGAGTCTCGGGGGGACGTTTCTCTAAAAGTTAAATTTGATCCACTGATCCGGTCATCCACACACCCAATCAGTTTCCTGGAGATACTGGAGCAAGCTAGTCGAAAACATTGACAGGAATCAATATGCGGCTCTTCTCTGAGCCCACACTGCTTCCAAAAAGATTTTATACAAGAAATAGTAAGTTCCAAATGACATTCAAGAAATCTTCAAGCCCCTTGAATTGTCCAATGACATTATGACTCGCTAGGTGAATTTGCCTATTAGCCTAAACTCGAAATGCAAAACTTGTTCCCTGGGGCCTAATTTCGTATAGAGACCTGATAAGCTTGCTCATGGCATTAAGTTGCAGAAAACTTAAGTAACCCCCGCTCTTGTATTATGGCCTGACGGATGAAAAATGATTCTGAGAGAATAACTTGCATATCGTTTTTCATCATCATCTACTTATTCTTTTCCTTATACTACTTTTCTTCTTCTTCTTCTTCTTCTTCTTCTGCTTCTTGTTCTTCTCTTCATCTTCTTATTCTTCTTCTTACACTACTTTTTTTCTTCTTCTTCTTTTTTTTGTTGTTTTTAAGTGCATCAATCTTTGCTTATCGCAAATGACAATCGAAATAGGCAACCATGATTTGCAGGGTCTACAAATGCTATCTCCTCGATTATGAATGTAACCCAGACGGATAATTTTCTACCGGATCTAGAGATTTCTAATCAGTGAGCTTTCCACTTACAACCGTAAAGTATTAAGTTTGAGATGAAACTTCGGCCCAAATTTTGTTTCCGACCACTGCGATACGATGGACAGGGAAAACTTACCATCACGATATCGCGATATACAGTATTTTAGAGTAGATTTTAAACCCATTTTATCGTTATAGTGGCTATGTGAATAAAGACAAAAATTGTCAACAAGCATTGCTTACTTTTCATTCATAAAAAACCAGTTTGCAAAGTATTATTTTTCTTTTAGCGAAAACATCGTGCGCCCCCTTTGTAGATGTTACAAGTTGCTTAAAACGAAAGTGACAGGGAAACTGAAGACGATCAGAGCACACTGATCGAAACGTCGGGTTGTTACACCACATGTTCTTTTTCAGAACCACCAAGACTCGTAGAAGGAGATGTTGCATGTACATGGTGTTACCGCAAACCTTACATGATTGACATGAACTATTCACAGATTGTGTTCCTTAAATAACTTTTGCCTGTCATTGCCAATAAGTAATTTTTTGTGATTAGTAAATTTGTGTATTCAGCAGCTTTTTAAAATTGGTGCCAAAGCAGAATAAAAAAGAAAGCAACGTGAACTGAATGATTCAAACTTTGTGACACCGCCACATATTATGATCAATACCTCATAAAATAGATACATATTCAAAAAGTTTGCATAACATATTAGGTTCATGTTTATTTTCATTGATTCTCCTTTTAAAAGGCAGGTTATACTTTTGATAATTGTCAAAGACCAGTACCCTCACTTGGTGTATCCCAACATATGCATAACATATACAAACCTTTGAAAATTTTGGCTCACTCGGTCATCGGAGTTGCAGGAAAATAATGACAGAAAAAAAACTTCCTTGTTGCATAACATTGTGTACTTTTATATTTCTGAGACTTAAGCCTTTCTCAGATTCAAAAATTGGGGTGAAAAATGACCTCTTTCTCTAAAACTACATAACTTCAAAGGGTGTCGTTTCTAACAATGTTGTTATAATATCAACAGCTCTCCGGTGCTGTTTACCAAAGTAAATTTGTATAGTCATTAAGTTTTGGGGTAATTACCAAAGGTATACCCTCCCTTTAAAAAGAATGTCAGACCTGCTTGTCCTGTGGTATGCACACATAGTGCACTCAGTGACATTATTTAAACTAAAAGCAGAGGCACTAGCACTTTGAGACTGTGCATTTCATATGCACTTTTCTCTTTGTATAGTAGTATAGAAGAGCCTAATGTACACACCCAGTGAAAATGTCTTTTTACGCAATCATCTCCCGCGCCTTCAATTTTCCAGCGTATTTACTGAAGACATTCTGAAATCTACTACAAAAAAGAAAACAAGAAAAGAAAAGAATATCCAATTCATCGCGAGTTATTCTCGTGTTACATCTCGCTTGAATGAGTAAGACAGAATGACTCGTTCATTTGTCATTGTGGTGTAATGCAACCCAGCACACTGCCCCAAGGCGCGTTATATTCATTCGCAAAAGGCTTTCATAACATCAGAATTATACCCGAAGAGAGAGAAAAAATATATAAATAAAACAAAATAAAAATAAATCAAAGTCTGGCGATTTGTCTAAACGATGAAGAGAATGAATAACCGTTGCCCGTGGCAACTGGTAAAGCGTAATCACTACGTTGATAAATCTCTTTGTGTTTTTAACTGCACTACATTTTTCCTTGGTTACTTTCTGCGTTGATCGGATAGCCTGACAATCATGCACTCATGGTGATCAGAAGTAGCATAGAAAGTCAAGGAGCTCGACAAGGACAAGTCAAGGAGTAGACCTATTTTTAAAATCCATACACAAAAGCTTTGGTTAGACGTGCATCACGTCGTCAAGGTAATGGCCCTTACCAAAATTTCCAATTCAACTTTCCAATTGGAACCAATTGGAATTTTTCCAATGTTGTGTTTTGGCACAAAACCAATTGGACTCAATTGGACTCAGTTGGATTCAGTTTGAAATTTTTTCCAACTGAACCCAATTGGACTTTTTCCAACTGGACCCAATTGGTCTCATTTGGGGAAAAAAAATCCAACTAATTCCAGTTCAATGTAATCAAGCCAACTGAGTCAAATTTGATTCCAATTGGAAATTCAGTATTCCAATAGCCACATTAATCAAATGCTTTACAACTGGGTATCCAGTTGAAATAACATGGACATTTTGGTAAGGGGAAATTGAGTTTTCAAGTTGCCCGGGGCTGACATGGATTGGCAAAGTAGACTTGTGGCTCTTGTTTTTTTTCGTGGGTCTGTTGTGTTTTGCATTGTTGTGATATTTGTCTGTAGAAACTTCCGGGTCAGGAATGACACGGATTCGGGTCCCGTGGGGCCTGCAGTGGCGTAACTAAGGGGCGGGGGGCCACGGGGGGCACGCCCCCCCCCCATTGATGTCCGTGCCCCCCATTTGAAATCTTGACTTTTGTGATTGGAAATTTCCAGAGTAAAATGTTACATTTTATACGCTTTGATAAGATATTTTCGTATTTTTAACACTATTTCTCCATTTACATGCAGAAAAAAATATATTCTTTTACACTCACGCCAGATTATCTTATGAAAAAAAAAGTAACATAAAAAAGGCGATGAAAAAGGGGCTTGTTCAGGCCCGTAACCAGGTTTTTTTTAATATTTTTTTTGGGGAGGCGAATATGAAAGAAAATGTTCATCGGCGCGTTAGCGCCGCCCGTCACGTAGCGACGCAGGGGGATGTGCCCCCCGCAGAAGTTCGAAATTTTGTAAAAAAGAATGCCCAATTCAAGCCATTTGGTGCACCATTTTTGCGCTATGACATTGGTTAATATATCTGAAAACAACTCAATTACAGCTTTGTATCAATGTTATTTCCGCCTATTTAATGCTCAGACGGCGTATACCACCCATCGCGTCCTCTATGTACATCTTAGTATACTATTTTGTTATAAATGTAATAGCTTAACGATAATAAGTCACAGTTACGATGCAGACTTTTTTAATTAACTATTGTTTAATAGTTTTGGGTTTTTTTCTTCTATTTTTAGGGGGGCCGTCCGACCCCCCCCCCCCGATTACGGGCATCGGCTTGTTATAAAGAAAAAGGCAAAACGGAATCTTGGCCAGAATTGCCTCCCTAGAAAAAATGGTGCACCCCCTTGTGCCCCCTGAAATATTACCGTAGTTACGCCGCTGGGGGCCTGACCCATTTCTGAGTCGGTTTGACCCGGAATATGTGTCAACAAGACCCAGAAATTAGAAGAAAAAACCCCACAGAATCCGAGTTACCCATTTAACTACTTTCTGATATCCGGAATCCGATCTAATTCTGACCCGGGGGTTTTCAGAGTGTAGAAGAACTGCAAACTATCTCGTGATGGGGTGAGAGCTTTAAGCACTGAACAAATTTGCGGAGTGTTTCTGATATGGCGAACTAGGTACAGATCGTCGTGAAGCTTAACCCATCCATCGCCAAGTGAAACGCTAATGAAGCACTGTTTCTTAATCAAGCTGGGAGAATCTGTCGTCGACAGTTTAATTCACTCTTACTAATCTAAAAGCCACTGCACGAGACATGTGTGAATGAAAACCCCTTTGCCTTACCCAACACTCAGACAAATGTAACGGTAAAACTTTTCGGACACCGGTACGGTATTCAGAATTGTAAACACGACGTTTAAGTGGATGCAACGTCGTGTCTAACCAACGAGTACATCCACAATGACCAAACAAGAGCATGCTGACCTGTAACAGTTGAGGGAAAATAACGGATGGACACTTTAAACAGGCAGCTGTGTGCGAATTGACATTCGTCTTTAGAGACTTCTCCCGTCATAAATTGGGGGGAAAAATGACTGTGGCAGGTCGAGAATACCAAAGTGAAACGGTACGTGTTGGGGAGAGCTGGTTTGAATGCCAGCACGTGCAGGTGTGCTCTCCAGTCATAGATGGTGTCAGTTTGAACTGGGTTTGAATGATTAATTTGGGCTGTGTGTTTAAAAGGTAGCGGTATACTGTATTGTCAGTGTTTCAGGATTTTTTTTGAAGCCGTTGGAGTGAAGTAGGTCTACAGCTGATGTGAGCGACTATTTGTAAAGAAGGCTGAGAAATTGTATTTATTCTGCTCTAGACTTTAATTGTGCTTTCCTGTGTTACTTGCGACCTAATTTACTGTAATTCTTACTAAGAGTTTATGTTTTTGAAAGTGGGTCAGGTTTTGTTTTTGTACCTTTCAATCAGCCTCTTACATAAATTAAGTTGCAAAAAACAAATCGATGGTTGCATCCTTTATAGCCCTAAATACCTAAACATAATTCTGCATAGGCCTAAGTAGTTCAGCATTGTAACATTAACGTTCATCATTTTTACTCTCAGCCTCGGTTAGTATTTTTGCAAAATTACATTGCCCTATTTTCTGCGAGAAAATTGTTCTGTATAAGTTTGTCTCTGAACGAACTACTTTTGACAGATGATCTGATCCAAAACGAAAAACATACAACAAACTTTCGTATGCTATACGGACAATGCAAAAACACATGTATCATGCAAAACTGTTTGTATGGCTGATGGACGTGAATTATTAATGTCGGGATCCCGAAACTAATCCATGTTTAGTTTTTAATTAATTACCACTTATTGTTGGCGGATGTTTTCGTGCAACACCTTAAATGAAAGCTTTTAACTTTCTCCAATCTATAAAAAAAAAACCAGCTATTTCAAATTTAAATCAACACTTTTGGGTCAAATCGCCAAACAATCGGACCAAGCATCTTTAAAATTGAAGAAAATTATGATGGCCGCACGGTATTATTACGGGCTTTGGAAGCCTCATTCATGTCTATTTCATTTTTCTTTTTACACGGTGCATTTTTTATTTTTTTTTTCCCCCCAATGTAAACCAGAGAACAAAGGGCCGGCAATCGCTGCCCTATTGCCTGTCAATTACAAGTCCTCCGACCATAACAAGAGATACGAAACAATGCCCCTGCAGATTACACACTGCTCTGCAGTTATTAAATATTCTATCAATGGACTGTCCGCACATGGGTATAATGAAATAATTTTAGAAGAAAAAAACGCCACTCTGTATATTTATGTTTGTCCATTGTTATCAATATTTGTTTAATTTTAATTGCCTTGTGTGTTGACTCAAAATAAGTGTTAAGTGTGTGTACAACATCGGCAAGAGTGAAAGCTTCACGTGGTTTGCGGATATTTCACATGGTACAACGATTGTCATGATTGAAAGCTTCCCTTGAAATATTTTCACTTGAAATGCTATAGTTTTTTTAGAAGTAAGAGAAACAGTCAGCTTTGATCTCGCGAGTCCAAAGCTTATGTATGAAAATAGTGACAACATAATGTGTTTTCACTATTTTCCTGACCTATTGGAATTGTACTGATCTTCCTAACAAGGGGACTCGGCAAAGCTCCCGCAAGGGAATATAAACACAAAGCTGGCAACAGCCAATCTCTCGCATACAAACATTGATTCGATTATGATTATGAATTGAACAAATCAATACATTGCAAGTAGCTATAGACTACAATACTTATTCTAGTCATTGTAAAATCGGCGGTTAGCTTGGTCAGATTCGAACCCAGCCTGCTGTCTAACCACTAGACCTCGGCGGCTTAAACATCATCTTGAGAAAGCCTCCTTAAACAAATTAATTTAAAACAAAAACACACAAGACTTTCTAGTTCGTGAAAACATTGTTTAGACGTGTCTGTTAAGTTCACATTAAATGTCATGAGCTTACAATATGTGCACATCTTTTGTTCTCGATCCTGCACTTGGTGTGTATAAGATCAAGACATTGCAAAAATATCATCGAACGTGAATGAGATCAGAATTCGATATGCCACCAAAGTCTACCAAAACTTAAACGCAATTATGTAACAGGAGTTGAAGGTCTTGACTGTCTGAAACCACGCAATAATTGTCACAAACTGCGCGTTTACCAATTAAAAAAAAACAAGTTAAACTGGTCTCTTGTAAATTCGTTTTCACGTAGTGACGAGTCGTGGCATCATTTTGGGCAACAAAAGTTAGAAAACTTGGAAAATCCACAGATTGTCAGTTGAAGAGATGATACCACACTTGGGTGGAATTTAATCGAACTACCCTGGCTTAGAATCTGGCTTCTACTTGTTTGAAATAAATTACGACGTTCGCAGCTCCATTTTTTACTCCACCATCACATAACACGGGCATCGTGCAAACTATAGGTCGCCGATCTTTACCGAGCGGTGTGTATAAAATGTTCATTAGCTTTTCGAAATCTTTAGAGGAAACAAACCCCCAGGCAGCTCGGGCTGGTACCGAACCCATGCTTTACGAGAGAGCCTAGATGTAGTGGGTAAGCCTGCATGATGGTTAGGATATACATAATTCTCATGTTGTTGGTTCAATGTAACGAGATTCATTCTTCAACTTACCGACGGGTGCTCTTTCATCATGTACAAAATTCAATAATCATAAACCAAACTATCTATATGAGTAGAACCTGAGACTCGATAACAGACAAGTCACACAACCATAGTACACTGTAATGCCGATAGATCAATACCGACTATACAGCGCTATTCAAATTGACTACCTGTACCTTCTGTTATCAAATGAATGCTCAGCTCAAACGATATTCAATTCAGTTATTTTTGATTGCCAACCGTGCGAATCCAGACAGACAATTGCACTTGGATGAGAATAAACCGTAAGGTTTAATCAAGTTCATCAACTCTCCCCAAGGTCCAAATTGAATCAAACACAGTCCGTCTGGTCTTAAAAAGCATGAGTGGTGGACGCACGCAAGAAAACAGATGGGTCGGCCCACCAGCAGTGCGGACAACCCGTGCAGCCCCCGCCTCCTCCTCCTCCCCTCCTCCCGTGGCACTCACTGTATAAACACGCATTTCACATTGGGTATTCTAGTCCCATATTATTGCGATGTTGTCACACGAACGTTTGCACGGAGCTTGTCTAAATATTTTTTAAAAACTTCTGAATTCGTGAGGAGAAGGGGGAGAGAACAGGAGATTGAAGACTGTTGACTTTTTTATTAAAACAGGCTGACTGCTACTCAGTTTGCTGTAGTGACAAAGGTATAGTGTCTACCTGCTCTTGTGAGATCAAGCATGTTTTTTTTGCAATTTGAGAAGCACGGTGATTGAGCGCGTGAAATAACATCAAAGCCCCCCACAGCAGACAGACTGAACGTTAGCGTGATTCGATTTTAAGCAAAAGACAAGGGGGCAGAAATTTATTGCGCGGTAGTTTATAAAGTCGTGACTCACCAATGCCCTAGAAATAAATGCCCCACAAAGTGGGCTTGTTTTCTTTCACAATGATTGCAACAATAAGAACCAATTTCATATCTGACGAATTGGGACAAGCTGGAATAGGCAAAAACAGTTGCTTAGCACGGACAAATCTCGGAAAAAGGCCCCAGCCAATAATGGTATAGGCAACTTACCTTGTTGTGACCGATACCATGGTAATTTGTGCTCAGCAAACAGACTTAACAAATATCTGCTTATCAACTTTAAAATGGGCAATTTTATTTTATTTATTAGGCATCTGTGCCTATCAGCTTATTGCTAACTCTCTTCATTACAAAAACATATATGAACATAAGAAACACTGCAAACATGTTATTATGTCTATATGCGTCCAAAGCAAACAACTACAAGTTAAGGGCAATACAAAATACCTCAATTTCCTTCTTATAACCTTCCAACTAAAAGGCAGATATGGCTTCCCTTGAACGAGACATTACGATGACGGCTAAGAATATAACATTGCGTGTCCCATTGCGCATGATCGGCGCGCAAAGGATTCTGGGTGAAATCCGAGTCCAAGCAACACCGGCAGCCATCATGGCGCGCTGAATTTGAAGCAGGATGCGGTTCACAACTATAAATCTGGCATAAATACATGTAAACTACAAAATGGTTTCTCTCTTGACAGCTTAATTTATTTATTTAACTGTAATCGGTTTTTTTTTAATAAACTGTAATGGGGTAATTTTTTTTAAGATGGCGCTTGTGAATATGAGCCATTCCCTTATGCCACAGAGTTGATAAACTGACCATAAAGAAAAGGTAATAAAATTTAAATGAAGGAATCGGTATCAACCATAGTTTATTTAGTATAAACTTGATACCACTACCAGTCCTGTAAAAAGTCATGTCTAGTATTAGAATGATGACTTCGTTAACTTGTTTTTCAGTCAGTATTGTACTTGTATGCTTTTTCACGTTTTACTTGTAAACTGTGATTAAATAAATAAAATTGAATCGAATTGATTTGAATATAGTTCAAGTCAAACTGAAAAAGGATAACATATAACCGTTTTCTAAACAACAACAAACAAACTATTAAAAAAAATCATAGTTGGGGCAATGAAGTTTTAAAAATACACTTCTTGAAAACTAATTTAAATCAGCATATATTCTTTCAAATGCCGCTTTTGGACATTCCTTTAAATCTAGCAGCGGCTATATTATGAAGACAGATCCTTTATAATTCACGGAGGCAGCATCAAAGAATATGCGAGTGTCTTCAATGGCAGGAAGAGTTCGTTCAGGTGGAATTGACGGTTAACCTGCAGAATATTTTAAACTGCAATAGTCCTCATTTTATAGTAACTATAATATACTGCCAACTTGACACCTGTCACCGTTTGAGAAGGTTGGGGGTATAGGGGTGGGGTTTTCTTTCCAGCGCAGTAAATTTATTATTAGCATTGACCGTCAATGCCACGTGACCGTGGGTAATTAAGCACAGTCAGTATGTTGGGAGTTATTATTGTGTTTTTAATCGTTCACTCATCCAAATAATGCAGAGGGTTCATATCACACACACACAAAATTGTTGTCTACAAGAAATTGCATATCATTATTATAGGAAATACACAATGCAATTCATTTTAGAAAATTTACAACACGCGTAAAATATAAAATGTTCAGCAGAGGAGTGGATGTTGTTAAATGGGTCGTGAGCTTCAACTATGATCCATTTTATAAAGTCATAAGGGATTTTCACGATTCCCGGAAAGCATAATGCGATTTGGCTGCTTGTACCACTCAAAAACGATACCAACATATAAAACTGAAACTAATCACAGATTTGCCGCTCGCACGGACGTTCTTGGTTGCTCTTACGGGTGCCATTTACGGGTTTCGTTGAAAAACTAGAAACAACATTATGCACAAGGCTCTCTCTAATATTGACAGCATTTTGAAATTTTAGAATGTCATTGTAATACAATATGCACGGTGTTGTTGTGCATGACACTGTATCACTTCCCACACCATTAGAAGCATCAACTCTTTCCCAGCATTTCTAATCTTTGTACAAGTCAAGTATCTACATGGTTGTTATCGTAGCGGCCTATCCAACACTGCATACAACATTCAACCAAGGTCTATTTGATAACCCCGTACCCGTTTTATTTGGTGACTAAGTTGAAGTAAAGGTTATACACTTGCTCCTGATCAGCGTCCAGATTTAATATCGTCAGTCTGTAATATATCTTGACACCCACAGCCGCGTACTTAGCAATATTGCAATTCCGAAGTCACAGTGATTACCACGCTGTGATGGGTAATGTAATTGACATAGCAAGGTAGGGTGTTAAATAGTTAAACGCCAACTCCCCTGGACGTATTTCGGTGTGCTAAAATTAGTGCCTTCTCCGCTGGTTCGATGATATTACGTCCAGCGCCAAAGCTTGCGGAAGGAGTCAGAGAACGGCCCCGCTAAGAATTTAGTAAGTTCAACTTTGACCTCACTCTACGCAGCCAAACTTTTTTTTTATAGCCATTGTCTTTCCATGTTGTGTTGGGCTGTTGCTAGTTTTCTGTCCATTTGTGAGGTAAGTGTCCATGTTTCAGCTCCGTTTCGATTGCAGGGAAGACACACTGGTTATAGACTTTTCTTTTCAGGTACATTGGGAGATTGCCTTTCATGATGGTGCTGCATCTTCCAAAGGCTCGCCATCCAGCTTTGATCCTTTTTCGTATTTCGTTGTCTTGTTTGTTTTGTCTTGAAGGGAAAACCGTTGGCCTAGATAGATGTATACCTGTTCCATTTCTGTTCCGTTAAATAGTACTTGCTTTGGAGTTGTTGCTTGCCCTGCCATGACCTTTGTCTTTTTCATAATCATTTTGAGTCCAGTAATCCTGCTTGCTACATCCAAGTCGTGCAGCATTGTCTCAAGATCGTCGATGTTGTTGGCTGCGATAACTATAAGTCGTCAGCAAATCTGAGATGGCTCATTGTCCCCGTTTGTGTTGATTCCTCTGGTTGACCAAGTGTGGGAGTATTGTTATTTACATGCACTTTGACTGGTCCCCCGTTTGTCTGCTTACCTTAGTTCACGAAGTATATTTACATCTCGCATACTAATAATGTAGCCATTAGCAGCTTGACCAATGAAAACCATCGGAAGTTGCAACCGGAGCCTGCCCGCATCCTTGAAAGGATATACGGACAAAGATGCAGTCTGCTCGTGCTGAATTGCGTGCAAAGGCCACTTCCTCCTAAGTGAACATGACACAGAGCAATTGGATAATGTGGGTCGAGGTGAAGTCCGCTCAGTCAAGGTGTGATCGTAAATTTGCTAACTGTAAAAAGCAAATTTACAAACAGTTCTCGAAGGAAAGCCGGGATTGATTATGGAGAATTTCTGCGGAATAATATTTGATGACGGTTCCGAATCTCTTTGCCAGAGCTGATTGTGTTTAAATTACATGTATAAATCCTTCCGGATACAAACATGTTTGCTATAACGGTCTTCTTTGGATTTTACTATTACCGACCTTCAATATTCCGAGGTATTCGTAAGATCACTATGAAAAATGATATATATAAAAAAGAGGCGCATGGTATCGAATGTACTCAATTATGAAGTGCGGAAATACGTAACAAATTTCAACTCAATTGCTGATATTTCCCCCACCCCCCTTAAAGAGAACGTTTTTGTACTACATAAAATATTCCCCTCCATATAAAGTACAAGGATTTTGTTTACGAAAACAAGGTGCAATGGTCAAAACCAATGGAGACGTTCCTTTAAAAAGTCCAAACGATGGGGAGAACAAAGAGAAGTCCTCGTTATACTGGATCGACAAACACGTATTGAGGTGGGTGTCTACCCGTTGAAACCAAGAACTTGTGTGTGTGGGGGGGGGAAGTCTACCCGTTTAAACAGAGACCTTCATCAAAAGGGATCCGAGTGATTTGAGGAAGCGAGGACGTCCTCGCTTCGCTTTCATGTACAAAACCAATGGAGACGTTGTTTAAAATTCTAAACAATGGGGGAACAAGGAGGTCGACAAACATGTGTGTGTGTGGGCAGGTGTACACATTCAAACCGGCGACCTATAACAAAAGAGGACAATATAGGGTCCCCGGTTGAGAAAGGTCCCCAGTTGGAGAGCGTGTACAAAACCAATGGCCAAAAAGTTTGAATACAAACAAAAGAGGATCAATAGGGGTCCCCGATTGCAGGTGTTCATACACTTGTGTGCGTGTGTGTTTCGACACAGCAACTATCCTTGTTTAAGAACGAACATTTTGAAAACGAGATGATGATCGAGCGATATACAAGCACAAACCTCACATTTTTAACGTTTCCGAAGGCAAATCTCGTGACTTTGACACCAGTGCGGTATGTTACCTTCTACGTCTACGATGGCGATGTAATTTGGGGAGGCAGCTTTCAGTTAGGATATTTAATTGATAATGTGGCAATATTGAGGAGCGCTTGAAAGGAAATAATCGCAGGTATTTTTGAAGATGTTTCAATCAACCGAATGATAAACGCATTAAGTTTGTTGGGGAGGGGTGCTGTTGTTGTTGTTTCTTACCTTGTAAATATATCTCTCTGACATTAAAATACACCAGCACCTGATTAAAAATTTCCTTCTACATCAAGGGTCTCACTAGCAACATTGCACGCGGTTCTAACTTTGGAGGAATAGCCTATTTGATATTCAAAATTCTATTACTTCTGTGATAACTCAAATTGAGGAGACACAGAAAGAGATATGGAATCCACTGGTAATACCATTGGAATTTTCGGGGGATTGACCCAGTTTTCTGGGAAATCCCCGAAAAGTGCAAGGCCGTCCCGAATTCTTTCAGCTGGATTTTTGATAGCATTGCGTGCGTGCGACTTCATTGATCGGCAAGCAATATTGGCTGTATTGTGTGATCCATCCACAAACTCCATTCATACAGAGCGTGAACATCACTTTTGTGTTGAAATTAATACTTGCTGGATCGTTGGCTAACGCACACTTTGACGTATCGTGCTGTGCAGTTTATTACGAAGAAGACTTCTGAGCACACTGTGTAATAACCTTGGACACGACTCAAAACTAACACATACATTAATAAACTTAAGTGTAGCTCGACCCCCAAATCGCTTCTTATCTATGTTCACCTTGCCTCACAATTAAGCTTAGCCTCACTCTTGGCCTCACCCTAAACCTAATCACTTAACCTCACCCTTAACCTGAACCTCAACTCTTTGGCAAAACCCTTAAACCCCGCCATCAAACTCATCCCTGGCATCCCACTTACCCCTACCCATCTCACTAATCACCCTTAACGTCACCCTCTCCCTTATCCTGAGCATCACCCTCAAACTGATCTTTGGATTTACTATTACATTCGTCCTCAAATTAATCCTTAGCATGACCCTTAACCTCACCCTCAAACTAATCCTAAAATAGCCTCACCCTTAAAATCCTTATAGCATTACCCTTTACCTCCCCATCTAATTAATCCTTATCATCATCCTAACCTCACCCTCAACTAATTCTAAACCTCACCTTTAACCTAATCTTTAGCCTCACTTTTAAACCCACCCTCAAACCAATCCTTAACCTTCCCCTTACCCTCACCGTCAAACTATTCTATAGCCTCACCCTTTAACCTCACATTTAAACTAACCATAGACTTACCTTTAGCCCTACCCATAAACTAATCCTGAGCCTCATTAACCTACCCACAAACTGATCCTTAGCCTCATCCTTAACCCCATCCTCAAACTCATAGTCCTTACCCCTAACCTCACCCTCAAACTAATCCTTGGCCTCACTCTTAATCTCCTCTAAAAATCACCTTGAACGTCACCTTCCTTTCACCCCATACCCTCATTAACATCACCCCTTTACTCTCACTCCATAGCCTCACCCTTTTATACCCTCACTTGAATACTTAACTTCATTTTATAATTATTGTAAACGAGATATGAGATAAAATCGCTTTGATTGGCCAAGCGCAAAACTGTATAAACAATGTCATTGTAAACAAACCCAGTTTATTAATTAAGAAGAAATATTAACTTGCATTTTATGCAGTGTGAGCCGACGTTTCTCCACATTGCCGTTCCACGCTAGTATTTAAGCACTAGCTTTCTTATGGGGAAAATCGCTGCAAGCCTTTCAACTTCACTATCGAGTTTGATCAGCAAAGTATTTTTTATTTTGAACATAAACACAAAATTATTTTTTGTAAGCTGGTACCGCTGACTGATTGCGCTTTCTTATTTATTTTATTTTGTTCTTTCTACACAAGCAGGAATCAATATAAGTTCTAAGCCAAGCCGTTTACCCCTACAGGGGGTGTTCGTGATCAGCCTTACGATGCCCAGTAAATGATTCCGGAGGTAACCAGAGGCACGAGAGATCAATGGGAGCTGTGGGCTTCAAAACTACCAAACGGAGAGTTACCGATCGACGTTTGCCTCGGTGTAAGGTGGCCAAGAAATGCCCCTCTCGGTCGCCAAATCGGGAACTTAGACGGATCGCACACCCTTAAGGGTGATACACCAGCCACACCGAGTGATGAAAGTGCACTATGAACGGAATATAATGACGTGTGGAGAGCATACACTGCCCTTTTCCACGCGGCAAAACGTTATTTCCTTCCAACCGTTTTTTCTTCTTTACGCTGGTTTTTTTCCATATTGTAGAAAGCAATCAACCTGTATCTGTGAGAAGAGGAAAGGTCAACATGTATTTTGACTTGAGTGTGGAAATATTTGCATAATAAGAATCTGCTCAAAATGGCCTGGCATACCTTGGGCGTGTAAGTGTACAAAATAAGATTGTTATTGCAAAATATAAAAATAATAATTACAAAATGTATAACATAATAATGCGCCGATTTAAAAAGTATCAAACAAACAAATTATAGGCCTATTCGAAGTATAGCCATTTTGAATGAAAAGCGAATATATTTAAGTTGAGAGTTAATCTCGTTTGAGATTACCCTACAGAGAGTATTTTGTGCGAAAAGACGATGATGTTTTAGGTTTCCTGCATTTTTTTGCAAATGAAATCATCTCAGAAAATATTGATGTTTAGAAAAGGTTCAAAGCTCTCTCATAGCCCTAAACTACTGCGGATAAACTGCTCTTTTCCAAGATCCCCTAATCTCATGTCCATACCACAGGAAATGAGTACTTGAGCTTTCTGTGTATTGTTTGCATGTATGTACAGTAATTGACAAAGATTACTGTTGCAAGCTTTCTAAAAACACGTAATATCAACATGTTATCGTGCGAAAAACATGTTACTCAACCCAGCGCTTTGCGTCATATAGTACCAATGTCATGACTGTATTTTAGCGTGACCTTGGATTTTGTTTGCAAGACACGCGGGATCGCATCCTTATAATTGACGCTGTTATTGATCGTGGTACCTTGACGATATTTACAGTAATTAATCATTCACAGTATTTGATACTGAGATCATTTACATAAAAGTGTTACAAATATCGATCTATTTGCCATAAAAAACAGGATGCGCGTGCCATTGGAAACTGGTATCGATAATCCAATCATCATCGAGGCATTATTACACCATTGGTTTCTGGCAAAGCACTTTCGTTATCGTACTCCAGTTTTCAATCAATACGATATACACAACCAAACTGCGTTTCAGTGAAAAAAGACCCTAAAAGGTCTCTGTTTCGTTGGGTTTTTTCTAACACGCTTATGTATACGTATAGTTTATTACTCTATTTCAGAAGGAATTATTTCACAGAAAAAATGGTTCTAGTATGAATTACATAATCAGTAAGCTTTCAGACTGAAATTAAACAATGATGAGAATGCCAGCAACCTGTTGTTCGGTTGCAATGTGTTAATGCAAACAACGGATGACGTATTTTGTTTTGTTTGTGATTTTTCTAAAAATGTGTATCGATTGAGTTTCGGGGACAGTAACAAAAAAAATTATGTATTTGTGTCAGGACACTTGGATTATAATGATGATGATATAAATTGGGTTGGGTTACTGGACTCTCTTCGGTGGGAATCTGGAACACCCTTCCATCTGTTTCTTTTATTCCATACAAATCCTTCAGACCAGCCCGATGCAGGGTGGCCAAAAATAGACAGGCCCCTCGGGACATTTCCTTTTTTCCAATTCAACCAACATTATGTAATTATATCCGAGGGTGAGAATTTCGGTCAATATGGCTGCCGCTTACGTCACAGTTCTCGTTGCCTTGCTTCGCCTATGGCATGCGTTTTTCCCACACAGTACGCGTTTGCGCAAAATCACACCGGGGTCAGTGCCCTGTCATAGTTAGACTGGTACCCCAACCATGGGGGTGACACGATTCATAGCGATCTTTTACTTTACCCTTGGGGTACTTGACAATAGTTGTCACGGTGTATGAGCACATGCCATTAACGTCAGCGGTTTAACGATTGGGACTATACTCTCTGATATCTTGCAAAATGGAGAGGTTTGAAAAATCTTGCTTTTCTGAGAGCTGCCCCGTAGACGTGCGTAGATTAAACATAATACCAGCCAAGCATGTATTTGTACTTACTGCTCATCAAGAGAACTTATGAACAGCCCAAGTGCGCAGTCCGTGTGTTAGTTTGCGATTTTTAACAGATTGAAGTCATTTTATTTTTATAGATTTTGAAGTGTCTTCCCTTACCTCTCACCTCGATCTCACATCGGTCATTGTTTTGTACGCCACGTGCAATAATAATACAAATACATAGTTCTCATAAAGCACACATTATCCCAGACAACACTAGATCAAGGCGCTGGACAAATGAACTATCTACAAAAAACAAATTAATGAGCTCTGAACGGTTTAGTCTTCAACAGTTTCTTAAATTTGATCCTTGAGTAAGACTGACGTACTTGGGGAGGGGGTCCATAGGTGGGGGTCGCTATAACCAAATGTGACTTGACCAACCATTTTGTAGTGTTGTTGTGTCGTGCAGTTTACGGAATCGGCTGTGGCAATGATAAACGGGGAGAAGGTTGTTGAGGTAGAAAGATGCTGAGGAGGGGAAGCATTTCCAGACAAAGAACATTACTTTGAACTTGATTCTCTCAGAAACCGGAGGCCAATGTAACCACCTTTACAAATGCTGCAACAAAGCCAAATTTCGTACCCTGACTCCCTAACTGGGAGAAACAGGAAATCATTCCAGTTTTGTTTTGGGGTTTTTATTAAGAAAAGGACATTACCCGAGATGCAACCTCAATTACCTTCAATTTGAGTCAAAATACAAATATGCTATTAATATCGTCATTGTGTAAACCTATATTTTTCCCCCGAATGATAATTGCCTTTTATATAGGAAACCAATGTAATCCAGCAGGCCTCTAGGCACAAGAGATTAAGGCCTGTGGCATGAGACATTGGTTTATTTAGGCTGGCTAGGCTGCTTTTGACCGAGAGGACTACATTTCGCACCTGCACACTGCCAGATCGATGTGTATTGACATTGATACTCCACTTGGCAGCGGGGGTAAATACGGCGATCTCAAGGACAAAGTTTAAGTCGAAAATTTGCTCTATTATGTTTGTGAATAGAAACGCATGGAGATGATCACCACTGCCTGTTTAGCATATTATATCAACATTGAATATGATGTCAATCTTTTCAACATCATGGCAGTCAAGGTCTCTTTGTTTGTGAGGATAGTTTTTCCCACTCCGGAATATAATATTATCTCAATCACCTTCCTCATCCGACTCTGTCCATCTGATGTTAGAGTTTTGTCTTAATATTTATCTCATGTTGTGTTATTCCTGCTCTGTCAACCTTTGCAACATCATCATCATTAGGCTGTCTTCATCCAACATTAAACCCCAACAACAGCATCACCTCATCACACTGGGTCCGTCCACATAGAGAATTAGCCCTGTTCATCTTTCTTCCATGTGTATCTGTTTCTTGCTATTTAACATCGTGAGACACCATCAGCATGATGATATGTATCATTCGATAGGCAAGGTATAAATACAAGAAATGAGACTCTCTCAATCTATTTATTTCGCTGAAAACCAATATTTACAAAGCTTGGAGGACGGAACAGAGTAGTGGTCAGGGTTTGGGTATGTGCATTCCCTCGAAACCCAAAGGTACCACGGTTTGGGTTGTGCACTCGTCACTCAAAGGTACCATGGTGTGGGTATGTGCACCCGTCACCCAAAGGTACCATGGTTTGGGTATGTGCACTCGTCACTCGAAGGTACCATGGTGTGGGTATGTGCACCCGTCACTCAAAGGTACCATGGTGTGGGTATGTGCACTCGTCACCCAAAGGTACCATGGTGTGGGTATGTGCACTCGTCACTCAAAGGTACCATGGTTTGGGTATGTGCACTCGTCACGTGAAGGTACCATGGTGTGGGTATGTGCACTCGTCACTCAAAGGTACCATGGTTTGGGTATGTGCACTCATCGCTCGAAGGTACCATGGTGTGGGTATGTGCACTCGTCACTCGAAGGTACCATGGTGTGGGTATGTGCACTCGTCACTCAAAGGTACCATGGTGTGGGTATGTGCACTCGTCACTCGAAGGTACCATGGTGTGGGTATGTGCACTCATCACTCGAAGGTACCATGGTTTGGGTATGTGCACTCGTCACTCAAAGGTACCATGGTGTGGGTATGTGCACTCGTCACTCAAAGGTACCATGGTGTGGGTATGTGCACTCGTCACTCAAAGGTACCATGGTTTGGGTATGTGCACTCGTCACTCGAGGGTACCATGGTGTGGGTATGTGCACCCGTCACCCAAAGGTACCATGGTGTGGGTATGTGCACTCGTTACCCAAATGTACCATGGTGTGGGTATGTGCACTCGTCACTCAAAGGTACCATGGTTTGGGTATGTGCACTCGTCACTCGAAGGTACCATGGTGTGGGTATATGCACTCGTCACCCAAAGGTACCATGGTGTGGGTATGTGCACCCGTCACCCAAAGGTACCATGGTTTGGGTATGTGCACTCGTCACCCAAGGTACCATGGTGTGGGTATGTGCACTCGTCACCCAAAGGTACCGTGGTGTGGGTATGTGCACTCGTCACTCAAAGGTACCATGGTTTGGGTATGTGCACTCGTCACCCAAAGGTACCATGGTGTGGGTATGTGCACCCGTCACCCAAAGGTACCATGGTTTGGGTATGTGCACTCGTCACCCAAGGTACCATGGTGTGGGTATGTGCACTCGTCACCCAAAGGTACCGTGGTGTGGGTATGTGCACTCGTCACTCAAAGGTACCATGGTTTGGGTATGTGCACTCGTCACTCAAAGGTTCCTTGGTTTGGGTATGTGCACCTGTCACCTTAAGGTACCATGGTTTGGGTATGTGCACTCGTCACCCAAGGTACCATGGTGTGGGTATGTGCACTCGTCACCCAAAGGTACCGTGGTGTGGGTATGTGCACTCGTCACTCAAAGGTACCATGGTTTGGGTATGTGCACTCGTCACTCAAAGGTTCCTTGGTTTGGGTATGTGCACCTGTCACCTTAAGGTACCATGGTTTGGGTATGTGCACGAGTCTACATGAATCGGTCCAACAGAACGTTCAATTTTCCGTAACATTGAGTCGAATTGAATTGAATTGAATTGAAACGGTTTATTAATTAAAACCTTATTACAACTAGAGGCCGAATTTAGACAATTTTAACAGAAAAAAATATGTACACACAAATATTTAAACAATAACTAGACATACAATGGAGCAAATATATATATATATATATATATCAAAAGAAGGTCCGGTCTGGATCGAAAGCTAAGGCCATCTACCCTACTCAAATATTATATATCAAAAGTATATAATATAACGACTATTCTACAAAATGAACACACAAAAAACCTGGAATGAATACGACATTATCTGTGAATCAAAAGTTATTCAATAAAAACTATTCAACATAGGCCTAATCAGTACGATTATCATTATCACCATCTTTAAAAAACCCAAATAATAATTGAAGCTTAAAGGCATTTAGACTGCAGAAGTACATGGGATTAAACCATTACTTAAGATAAAATAGTGAATGTCAGATTTGTCCCTTTATTCTGGCAGGATCCACCCCCACCCCCTACCTACGCACACGGTCTGCACTCCTGCAGTCTCAATATTGCCATTTACATACATTTTGTGGCAGGAATAAAGATATCGCATTGTTCGATCTTTCTTCATCTGATCCCGCTTTTAAAACACAGTCTCGCCATTTTGTTTGTACAAGGAAATTAAAAGCCAATATGATGTGCGTCTCGTGCATGGACACACACAAAACAGTGAGCATTTTGTATTGGTCACTCGATTTGTCTCTTTTACTGAGCAATCCCCTTCGGCACCCAATGTGCGTCATCGTCAGCGTAGTTTGTCGAAGGCTTTAATTATATTAATGCAAAAATCAATCTTAGAATGTTGTAAAATTCAATTTACCTTTAAATTGATTGATTACCTAATTACGTAATTTCATCGTCTGATGGTGAATTAATTGCGTCTTTGTATCGAGGAAATTATATTTGATTGATCTGGGAATCAAAGATGGCTCACCAATTGGTTGGTGTTAAATAAACACAAAGCCTAGAAAACAGAAGAAGAAGAAAACATTTGGGAGATAAAAAGTGATATATTTTTCCATAACCGCAGTACTTCGAAGTTAAAAGTTTCTCAAAATGCATTACCGGTATACAATCCAAAGCTGCTGTACTTCTTACCAAGTAAGTTTTATTTCCATTAATTATCAGAGTCATTACCAAACGTGTACGATGCCTTTAAATATGTTCCACACCGACAATTGCTGATCAAATTTTTTGCTCCACAAATAAATCGTACTAAAAACAAATTCGCGCATGTCTGGGGGAAAAAATAGTCTTGAATAATTCCGTTTCATAATATTTTCTTACCTGGCTAGAAATACAAATACAGGAACGGCTAACAAAGAGTTTCATTTTTTAGTTTATCACTTCAATTCTATTTAAGATGGGTTATCGATTGGGCATGGATACGCCGTTATCCCGAATGGGGAGAGGGGGGGGGGTATTGCATTACCCCCACAAGGAGATATCGTGGCCGAACTGAAACGGAGTCAACATGAAAAATGGTCTGATGGCATGTGGGTGCGGGGGATATTATTTTCAAGAACTCGGTCCAAAATAGTTCATGCTGACCACGGTGGTATCATCTCCATTGTCTCATCATACTATGGGAGAAAGAAGCTCTGAAACCAGACTAAACAGTAAACGTGTTAATGCCCGTCGGCGATTGCTACCAATAACAAATATCATTATAATCGCAGCAAGATGTTCCTCACGGACATCATCGTTCTCATATACAACTCTATTTTTGTGTTCGATTCACGAGAGGGTTGAAGCCATGGAAAAACAAATTACCATTGGGAAAAGCCTTTTTCGGTATTGATTTTGAATCAACCTTATACGGAGATGTAACCACGAGGTTTATGCTCTGAACAATGGGTGTAATATTATTCTTGCCCAAGTAAGAATGGCCGTCGGGCAAGTCCATGGATTTGGGCTATTTTGAAACCAGCCTAAACAATTATCGGTATTAAAATGGGACGCCTCAATCTCGTGAAATAATGTAAGTGATATTTTTACGTCAGCACTTTATTAGACGTTGCTCGAAGCGATAGGCCTATATTCCGTCTTTTGTTCTGAAGAGAACCAAAGTTACAAGAACGTTGGTCTATTTTGAATTGACCTTTTAAAGAAGCTAAAATATCAAACGTCATTTTCTTTCAATTGTATTAGGAGTATCTTCTTTTAACTTGAATAGTGTATTTCACATCAAAAGGAAAAAAAAAATCATTTGGTCTGTAAACATACTACGTAACCACCATTTGACAATTACCTTCTAGTTCAACCTTTGTGACGATATCAAAGACAATTGATCTGAGTACTGGTAATTATGGGAAAATGATTAAATGCAGTCAGAAAACGCGTTCATTAATATAATTCACACAACAGGCGCGAAACCAGGACTTTTAACAGAGATGGGTAAAAACAAAACCTAAAAAATAACTGGAGGGTCAAAATGATAGGATACGACGCCAGCGGGCAGTAATAATTAAGGTCTTTGATGAGATCAGGGCTCTCATTATGTCAAGGCGCAAGTTAAAATTTTAGGAAAACAATTATCGGAAGAAAACGAAAAGAAATTCGCTAACCGCAAAGCATAAATCTGTTTTCTTTTTTTTTTTCTTTCTTTTTTCTTTTCTTTTTGTCATCACCTAATCGATAAAATTTCCTCAGGTTAGATGTATCGATTGTGTGTAAAAAAAATACACGAAGGAAAAAATACTCTTTCATAAAAACCATGGTGGAATTTTCTTTTATTTATTTAATTAATTCTTTTGTTTTTTGTTATTTTTGTCATGGGGGGACATGTTTGTGGTTTTCTTTTGCATTAAATGAAAATCAATTTTAGAATAAGGTACAATAATACGTTTCCGTTCTGCTATTACCATGGTGTGGCCCTTCCTGTTTGGTTTAAAGGCATCGTACACGTTTGGTAATGACTCTGATAATTAATGGCAATAAAAACTTACTTGGTAAGAAGTACAGCAGCTTTGGATAGTTTAATGCATTTTGAGAAACTTTACACTTAGAAGTTCTGCGTTTATGGAAAAATATGTTAATTTTTATCCCCCGAAAAACTGAATTTGATAAGCGTTTACGCGTAACGCTTCTCAGTGTGTGTATTCCAATGCAGATTATTCTTCCTGCGTGGACATAATTTTCGGCAATATCTCAAAAACGCTACCACCTTTTGAAATGAAATTTACACAGGTTAGTTTTATGGTAAATTATATCTACAACTATATAGGTTTGAAACAAACAATAGACTTCAATTACCAAACGTGTACGGTGCCTTTAATGGTGTTTAACACATATTAGCTAGGCCAGCGTTACACAATACCTAATCACGGGGTTAAGTTATGCAGGAAAGACAACTCGACACATCTAAGGACGACTAAGTTACACTAACCGGCAATATTTCTTACGGTTAATTATTTCTTCGTGGTGCTGAACACGCCGCACTCGATATCCAGCAGTGTTGAATAACGGGGCCCAATTACATCTAGCTGTTAAGCAGGGGGGGGCGAAAGTGCGGCACCAGTCGTATCAATTTGAATGATATTGAGTTTTGGGATGGTAACTTATTTTGCTAAGCACAGGTTTTGTTTTGCGTGTATGCCTACCCCTGCTTTATGAAAATTGGTTCGTTGGTACAGAGAGTGCCTTCCAGAAAACCATGGCATACAATTTGTATGCGCTAAACAAATAGTAGAGATGTTTAAATTGTCATTAATAGGGGGGTCTGCTGTAAGCCTAACCTGAATATATCATAATACTCACTGCTCAGGTGCACAATTATTATATTGTCCCAGGAAGTGTCATAATATGTTTGCCTAGTATCCTATGAGTTTCTGCATGTTTACTTCAAACATTTTCTGTACTTTACTAATTTGAATGATTGCGGTACGCTTGATTGTAATAATTGTGTTTAAACTTAGGGCTATTTTCGTTGTGCAAATAATCATTGCGGTATAACTTTGTGTGATATTTGTTTTCAATTGGTGCGGATTCTGTCTCCGCTACATTGGCGTTTTGGGCTGATGCTATAACCTGTTTCTGCTAGGCGTATAACCATTTCCCCACTAAGCAGATTTGAATGCTCATAAGCAGCAGCTGTATACGGGATTGCCCCGTGGTCATCAGATCGTCTCACGTTTAAGCTAAGCCTCGTAATGTCAATTAATTCCGGAGGAAGGTAAATCATCGAGTCTCAAGCCCGAATGACGGCAACAAAAGATGAAGCCGGCCGCATCCGATGACAGCCCTGAGCAGATGGGAGGAAAATATTGAGCTTAGAAATGCGGGGCTCCTTGTCTATCTCTGTTGACATTCGAGGAGAGGATGGGTATAACACTTCCTCCTGACCGTCAACCCTCCAGCAATCTTTACCCAAATAGTTCCCCCCTTATTCCCTTATAAAAAGAAGCCCCAGTTCATCGACTCTTTTTAAGTGGTTGTGATGTACCCTGTAGCTCTCAGACGAGCAGTGCCTTCATTCAAGATGACAAAAGTTACTTAAAGCTTAAAAACCAATATCTGATTAAGAGAGTGGGGAGAGGAGGCGAAAGTGACGTTTTAAAACGGCTTCAAAGCGGAGTCGATTGGTTTAATTGAGAGATGGGTGAGAATTTGTATATATATTTATGTTATCTCCGAGAGTGAGGAATGGACGAAATCGATCCGTTTTCAAAACTCAGCGATCTTTGACAGAATTGTTGTCTTCTTTTTTCTTCTTCTTCTTTTTTTCTTCCCAGATATTAATTTCTCCTTTATTGTTTCATACCTATTTAAATGTATATTGCGTTATACAGGCAAAGGTTCTGTTTCAAATCAACAACAGCATTTCATAACAAAATGTGCCTTGTAAGAAGAGGTCACAACATTTGGATAAAATGGCACACACTTCGATAAAGAACAGTTAAACAACATTTTCCATCTGACTCTGTAAACATAACCCAGGCACAATGTTTAAAAAGCTCTGGGCAGGAATACATAAAGCTGGTTAAGTATAACGACTCAACAAACACGCGGGAAACGAGTCTAATCGCTGGTTTCTACTGCTGAGCACGTCTGTATGTGAATCTACACGGTGCTTTACCTTAAAGGGATTGTATAAGTTTGGTTATTGGAACCCAGTGTTTGTTTCAATGCTATATAGTTTTAGATGTATACCATAAAACTAACCTGTGAACATTTCATTTCAAAAAGTGGTAGCGTTTTTGAGATATTGCCGAAAATCTGGAGCGGTTATGTCCACGCAGGAAGAATAATCTGCAATTGGAATACACTATCTGAGAAACGTTACTGTCAGTAACGCTTCTCAGATTCAAATTTTGGGGATAAAAGTTACATCTGTTTCCATAACCGCAGTACTTCTATAAAGTGAACATTTTCTCAAAATGCATTATACTATCCAAAGCTGATGTAGGCCTACTTCTTACCATGTAAGTATTTATTGCCATTAATGTTCAGAGTCATTACCAAACCTATATACAGACCCTTTAAGCAGCGAGGGCCACTGTCAGCGCATACTGACATATTATTCTAACATTTCCAGTGTCTTAACCACATCGTTCACATCAGTCAGCTCATATTATGCCATGATAGCCTAAGCTGCACCATGCCACACGTCCTAGAGGGGGTGTCAATCAACAGGGGTCAGTGATTTGGTTTGAGGGGGGGGGGACAAAACTCGGCCAGCATCCCGTGTGTTCAAAATCGGTACGTCAATTGCCAGTGGTACATGAAACCATATAAAACAAATTAATTAAGTAAACAAATAAACGAGGCAATACCTGGAAATATAAAAAACACACTTGGAAAAACAATTGTTGAAAAAATGCAAAACAAACCCTCTAAACCTATGGAAAAAGCTTGGAAGCTTGTGCTGACAGCGTGTTACGGGGTCATTGCAACCACACAGGTAACTCGCTTGAGGGTTTTAACACCGTTTTGAAATGTTGCACTGCTTCCAAAATGTCCCCCCTCCCTCTCAGTATTTTATAATAACTTGATACATTTTGGCCTTCTCAGTGTAACACTGAGAACCCCTTTGTTTTCTGATATGATTTATAGACATTTAATCAATATTACGAAGTTCTGCATAAATGTTGATGGTGTTAGAATTATGTTCCTTGAACCAAGAAAGTTCAACTACATCTAATCAAATAATATTGTACATGGGTTCAAGGATGCGTACCACATAAAAGCAATCAATGTTAAAGGGACACGTTGCCTTCGGGTTGGGCGCTGTTGGGCGCTTTTGGGCTATAACAAGCGTTTGATGTATAATGAGCACGGTCGGAAAGATGTTTAAAAAGTAGAATATAATTATCCACACAAACGTGCCTTAGAAATGCTTCGCTTTTGCTCACCTTCGCGAAACAAAGTGCTCCGCCATTTATGGGAGTCAAGATTTTGACTCCCATAAATGGCGGACAAATTCTATCAGTCTTATTTCCAGTCGCAGCTGTTGAACTACGACTGAGCAATTATTTTATTAAAAATGTTACGATTACCATCTGTTTATTGTATTCCAATAAATATCCAACACCGAGCTGAATCTAGCACAGTATTGGGCCCGATATAGCCAGCCGGCGATTAGAACACATGCAGTACAGGGAGGTGAACCAAATGTGATAGTTTGTCTCCTCCCTGTACTGCATGTGTTCTAATATTCTGAATATGCGGCTGGCCGTTCCGCAAATACGCGGCTGGATATTTCGGACCCAATACTGAGCTAGCTTTAGCTCGGTTTACAAGTTGTGAGCGAGGTAGAAAATGAGATTATTACCCGGTTTTCATCTGACCATAGAGCAAGGAGATCTGATTGGTTTACCAGGCCACTGACTACGGCACTAGCGTAACGACTGTTCGTCGCGCATTTTGCCCATTACATGGACGGTGGTATTTACGGCTGGAAATACGTATACGTTTCGCGGGGCAGATCTCGGGGTCAGATGGCAATGGGTTTTTTTTTAATCACCATTCACTAATTATAACACATTAAAGGCATGTTATTGCACAAACAACTCTTAATAAGTATAAGGAACACCTCCAAACAGTAAAATTTCATGAGATTTGAAGGCAACGTGTCCCTTTAACACCTTGGTCGACCTTGAATGTACCAGTACATTCTAAGAGTTATGATAATAATAATTATAATAATAATAATAGTGGCTTCACTCAGAGAGGCTCTCCAACATAAAGCCAAAAAGAAATTAACGAGTCCCGCAAACAATTTAACCGATTTCACTGTAAGTTTCCATTTTGAGGAATGCGCAAAATGTGTAATTTAACTTGTTAATTCTAATGTGAAGTTGGTTGTTAATATTTCGTTATTTCGCGAGATCGTTCTGCAAAATAACAGCAATAGAGTGAAACAAATTCCCACGTGTGTTTCCGTTGTTAGGCTTGACAACGTTTGGTATAATCCTAGTATCACTTCAGGCTACTGTAAATCTGTGTTTATTTAATGAAACTTCTCCCTAACTAGAAGTGCAATACAGGAGAATTCTAAATCTAAGTTGTTATCTATAATAAAAACAGAGATTCTAACTTTCATTTCATTTCATTTCATTTCATTTTATTTCATTTCATTTATTCTGATGGCTGTGAAGCCGATGACTCTCAGAAAAGCGAACTTAATCACTGTACTAGCCAAGAACCTAAATGGAGACAAGACAAGGAAGGAAGTTTCAGTTTTAGATGTGGCAGGAAAACCACAGAGAATTAGTCCAGGGAAAACCCACGCAGATAGGGACTGAAAACCTAATCCACATAGTGCCCCGGCGTGATTCGAACCGGGGTCCTAGAGGTAGAAGGCGAGGAAAGATACCGCTACGCCAACCCCGACCACCCGACTTTAATATTGTACCAAATCAAGTCGACCCCGGTCATCTAAGGTTAAAAACCATTTAAGAGATTGTCTAGAAACTAAAAGACATGCAGCAAGTAACAGATTTATCTTTCCAAGTCAGGCACAGTGCCTTATAAGATCCCGTGAGATGCCATCTCTTGGGGTATCTTGCAACTCAGTTGCATCTTGATTCAGATTGGCGCTTAGAGCAAATATTTAATAATGTTTATCTTATTTCACTATTACAATCAAATCCCTTGTGGAGGATATGTCTTATGGAGGATTCTACGAGATCCAATCTCATACGATTCAATGGAATTGTATCTATTCGGATCCAATTGGATCTTAAGAACCAGTGACATACAGATATACGTCGAATCCCCCTGCCATCCAAATCGGATCTTCCTAAGAATTTGGACTGAACTGTTTAATATTCTGAACGGAGCTTATCAATTTTGTGAGATGGAAACACAATGACATTCCGGAGCTTCCATTGGGACGCCCAAGAGGGTCTCTTTCCAGCTCGGATACGAACCCAATTATATGTAATAATCTTGGTAGATTTGGGTTTCGAGATACCTGATAGATCGGTTCCATCATGTCGTCATCTCATTTGTCTCCCTCCGATACCGTAGTCCTTGTCGCCTTGTTTACTAGAAGGAGTGACCTGATGTATTCCGGGGCATCTCTTGGCAGGCAAGATAATACACTGATCATAGTAATAAGACATTTAACATGCTGTATCGTAATTACAACCTAAAATCGAGAGTTGTAAAAAAAAAAAAAAAAAAAAAAATATGCCTATTCTTGGTTGCATTGTCCCTCCTTTCTTCATACCTACAATTTACAAAAAGTTATATATACGGTTTTCTTCCATTGTGCTGCGTTTAAATTGTGCTTCCAGGAAGTCCAGGCTATGTGGTTCTTTTAAACATTGTGATGTCACAGGTTACGTGGTTTATTTTACCAATCATAGGATAAATGATGATATATAAAATGGTTCCCTTTTCCAGCAATTCCGGGGGTCAATTTATTGAGTTTTGTTCAGATACACCATGTTCACAAATCTCTCTATGAGTTGTGGTGGTTCTGAGAAGAACCAGTGGTTTCAACAACTCGACGTTTCGGTCAGTGTGTTCGGATCGTCTTCAGGAAAATAAGTGTTGTTTTAGTAAGATTTGAAACTAGCATGGTGGGAATACAACCTATAGTGAGGTTTGTTCATAAACACCATGTACATATAGGCCTAAATCTCTCATGGTTCTAAAAAAGAACCGGTGGTGTTATAACTCGACGTTTCGTTCAGTATGCTCTGATCGTCTTCATGAAAATAGTTTTGGGTTTTCTTTTGGAGGGGGTATTTTTTTAAGTAAAATATAAATAGAATGATGGGAATGCAATCTAGTGAGGTTTGTTCATAAACGCCGTGTTCAAATAAACACCATGGGCATGTTGTCACACAGTTACCGAAAAAAGGAAAACAAATTACAACATAGGGTGTTAAACTAATGTCTGCCAACACAATTACATTGGTGTTATTTTAACACCCTATGATAATCATTCTCTCTTGGTATCTTCATATGACAACACCCAAGGTGTCAATTTTAACACCCCAGTTTTTGCAGTGTACGGTATATCTCTGGTGGTTCTAAAAAAGAACCGATGGTTTGACATCTTGACGTTTCGATCAGTATTTTCTGATCGTCTTCATGAGGATGGTTTTTTTGTTTCCCCCAATCCTTTAGTTTCAGTCCTCCATTCCCCTACCTTTAAATCGTGACCAGGCAGATCGCGAGACGCAGTTATCTAGGTCCCCGTGTCGATAACAAGAGATGAATATCTCCTTTTTTTATTGTCCCCATTTCATCTTGAGTCTTCCTCTACCTCTTACCATATGCTCTTACCCTTCCAATAAAACATAAACCTGACGGGAGGGCCCTCAACGGTTAACTCGGCTAAGCCGGTGATGAAGGTTGTTGCAAAGTGGCATCCTAAGGACGACTTAATAAATGGCGATCGGGGTGGCCTTGCTCTGATTCGGTCATGTCTAGCGGCAAATCTGATGCGCCAGAGATTGTTCTAGCCGTTATCGAGCGATTCCCGTATTCGACGGGTTGCAAAACATTCGTTTTTTGCTTGGATACATTCATTAGAAACCGCATAAGTGGAGAAGCATCTTATCCTAGAACTGGCTCTAGTGAAAATCTGCTTTTTCGAGAATATGTTTATCGAAGATTTTGCTCGAGTTATGTTTTATAATATTCATGGACACTTGTTCCTACTTCTTTATATTTCAAGGTGTGGGAAGGAAAATCGGGTTTGCATTTCCTCTCGAAAAGATGCAAACATTTCAGACCAAAAAATATCACTCAGGATAACATCGGTAAGAGCTTGATTTTACAATGTGAACTATTCTTGTATTCTAAAACCGTACTCTGTTTTTTCATTGTTCTCTGGATAGACCGTGAAAATTTCGCGCGTTTTTGAACCAATTTGGCAACCGATTTCTGGTTTTCATGTGCACTGCTTTAACGTTTGAAGGAAAAACAAAACCGCGCGCTTTAACGGGGCCCAACATCCAAAATGTAAGCGAGACTTTTTACAATTTCTAACATAGCAGAGTAAAACATCAACACTGTTTGTTTCGCAACATAATTAAAGACACCTGTCACAGCAGCAGTAACTTTCGTATGTTTTGTAGCAACAGAAGCGAAAGTGTGACCATTTTTTCTTTATGCTTGTCATAATATTGTCATGGTTAATAAACAGGCTGTTGATCCAATACTTCGATGCTCACTTTCTTTAGGATTAAAGTGGAAGAGTAATTTTTATTTTTCAATTCAACGTGGTACAAAATGGGCCATTATTTTCAAGAACAAGACAAAAATAATTAACCGCGTAACGCAACAAAAGGGTGTGGCATTATATTGGATTTACACGAAGATGTTAAGAACAATCTCTTTTATTAACAAGTATTTATTTTCTTAATACACTGAAAAAACTGGGGTGTTAAAATTTACACCATGGGTGTTGCCACATGTAGATACCCCACAATATCACAATTTACACCATAGGTTTTTAAAATAACATTCATTTCTGGAAGAACAGTTACATAGGTGATATTTTAACACCATAAGATGTTAATTGTTATTCTCTCTGCGGTATCTATATGTGACAACACCTACGGTGTCAATTTTAACACCCCAGTTTTTGCAGTGTACGATTCACATGGTACTTATGTATAGTGTTTGACTCCGACATCGAGAGCCGGTATTTTGTGTTGCACTCATTTTTCCAATAGTTAGCCTAGAGTAGTTATGAAAGTAGGAGGACAAAAATACAAGTCTCTAACCTCATGCTGAAAGGGTGTAAATTGGCATTTTATTTGATACTCTTTCAGAACGAAATTTTTAAGCATGGCGTCATTTGATATCAACAACGACATTCCGAAGAGGATAGTATTGCTTCTTTCAAAAGGTCACGACCGATGCCGTTTGGATTGAATATCTTCGCAATTAAGGTATGAACTTACAATTTCCCGTGTAAAAAAGTAAAGACGACAGAGCTATTGTGTATTAGCTCTATGGCAAGGACCCATATATTTGAAATGTGACGTCATCGGTGTGTTATTTTTGTTATGGAAAAAATTCGCACTGGAAGGGTATAATTTTACACCGTTTTAACTTGAGGTTTTTTATAGACTTGTAAATTTTACCAATTTCATTATAGGACTCTATCTACCGGAAAATGAGTGCATCACAAAACTGAATTTGACCTTGGAGCCCCTCTTTAAAGTACATGTCCATATACTTATAGCTGTCTGATGATTCTTGGAGTGTTGATGGACTCTCCTAAATTGACAGGGATAAGTTTAGATCGGGATGAAGTGTCTTAGAAGCAGGCTGAAGGGTGTCTCTTTTTAGAAAATCGAAGATCTCTCATCGCCCCGTGGTGTCAGGGTGAGCTGCTGCGGGGCTTCACTCCTTGGTCACCTAGAGTCATATAATGCTGCAATCACGAGGAGGCTTAGATGGTTCTGTGCACTATGGTAAAAACACCTAAGTCTTTCTCTCCAATCAACTCCTCAGATTGGTCTTGTGCTTGGCTTCTTATCCTGGTGGGTTCTTGCTTCGGTCAAGCGCACCGGACTCAAGCTCTGGTGTTTCTGGTCAGCAGAGTGCGGGTTCGAGTCCTGGTCGTGACACTTGTGTCCATTAAGCAAGATACTTAACGAGACCAGCTCGTTTTCAAATAAACATATTGATTTTTTCTATTAGATCTCGCCTAACATCACAAGGCCGGACGGCCACTTCAAGCTGAGGGTTACACTTAACTGATTTGGGCTGTCGACCCAAATCAACTGTCACCAGGGGCACGTTGCCATCTACTCCTGGGGGTGAATAGGGGTCCCACCCCCTCCTTCACAGTCTGTTAGGATGTAGGCATATAGGTATCGTCCACTAGGATGCCTGGCTGGTATAATGCACTCCCTTCCCAAATGTTTACGAAGCAATTATGGTTAAGTGCTTTGCTCAAGGGCGTTAAGTGTCATGATGACCGGGATTCGAACCCGCACTCTGCTACTGACAACACCAGAGCTTGGGTTCGGTGAACTAGACCGCTTAGCCACTAACAAAAAAACTGTGAACATATTTTTTAAAAAGAGGCTCATATTTTCTTCTTTTCAGAGTATGTGCTGTGCTTTTTTTCTTTAAGACATAACTCAGTTACCATTTTCATGAAAATAAAAATTACAACAAGATGAGAAGGTTGATAATTCCCATTGTTACTATTGTCTCAAACGATGTGACATTAAACACAGGATTAATAATTATATATAGATACATTGTTTCATTCAATCCGAAAGATCACTGATGTTAAAGCTCATTAGGCCTGCCTATACAAATCCTCCAGAGAAATGTTTCCGTCTGAAATTCGGTGAAAGGTCGAAGGGATGACATTTAAAGGCCCCATAAATTATCGTTGCTTACTTCAGACTGCCGCAATCGAAACAAGAACCAACATGAACGTTTACAAAATCACTAGGGAAAAAAGGTAACAAGTTTTTTCGTTGTTTTCTGTAAAACGTGAAAAACGAATTTGATTCATTTGAGGTCAGGAATGGATTTACTATTTCCAAAGATCCATTTATATAATTTCCCTTTGAAGATTCAACAAGCGATTGGTGAGGATCTAAAACAAATCGATTAGTGTTATACCAGGAAGGTGATACATGGTGTACATGTGCAAGCTATTATGTAAGAATCATTTTCGAGAAAACAGCTTTTGAAGAGCTAAAAATTAAAAAATTAAAATTGCTTCTTTCGGTTGCACCAATCGAAATAATCAATGTATGTATTCTAAACATGCATAATATCACTGACCAAACAAAAAACTGTGTGTTTCAATACATGACCACTTGAGTTGATAAATATCTTCATAGTTTGATAGCATGACGTAATGGAAACGAAAAGATGGGACTTCCCCCAACAACAACAACAATAAGACATACAAACAAACAATGAAGTATTATCACTTTAATGTTATTTTCTACAAGATAGGAGAATCATGCATTTATAAATTGACATTCTATATGTTATGCTCAGCGGTTAAAATTAAATCCTGAATCCCTCAGCTGCGTATTTTCCCCTAAAATATAAAATAAAAGCACTTAGATTAACTGATTTCCTCAAAATGGAATTGTATTAATACATCAAGGGAAATTGATGTATTGACTGCCATTTCATAAAATTTGTATCTATTCTTATATCTTATTATTCCTCACATTTATTTCACTATTTCCATTGCATATTTTAGATCAAATCACCAATAGTTGCAGTAGACTGCCAGCCGTTTGTTGTTTACGCCATTTTGTTTTCATTTATTTAGTGAAATGTTCTGTTTATATTTGTCTGCTAGTGTAATCTCGTTTTGTTTTGCTGGATTGCAGATGTTAGATTATGTCCTCCAGGAATTATTGATGTTTTAGCCTTTTTGCTAAACGGTTATTGCATTGTCCGGTTTAGTTTGTTGTGTCATTCCGTTTCTTTTAAGGAAAGCTTTTGTTACTGCAAACACAAAGCTTATCAGCTTATGTTTAGCTGCATCCAATTTCACCCTAATGTTGAAACTTGATTGAAATTGATCCATTAAATCGACTGAGCGAAAGAAAAAACCTTCCATTTAAGTCAGTGATACCAAATCGAGGTTTGAATTCTACTTGTATAGTCTTGTTCTCTTTATACGAGGTGGCCATTGAAACTTTCATGTATAGACGCATGGAGCCAGAAGGCACTGAACACGTTTGGAAATTGTCAAAGACCAGTGTTCTCACTTGGTGTATCCCAACATATGCATAAAATAACAAGCCTGTGAAAATTTGGGCTCAATTGGTCATCGAAGTTGCAAGAATATGATGAAAGAAAAAACACCACTGTTGTACAAATTTGTGTGCTTTCAGATAGAAATAAAAACTTCTTGCAAGAAGTTTTAGTATTTTAGTAAGAAATTACCTCTTTCTCAAAAACTACGTTACTTCAGAGGGAGTCGTTTCCTACAATGTTTATACTATCAACAGCTCTCCGTTGCTTAATTGTTACCAAGTAAGTTTGTATGCTAATATTTGTTTTGAGTCATTACCAAACGTGTATGATACCTTTAAACGAACATGATCATGTGTGTCTGTCCATCAAGAAACGCATTATTTTGTCTTTCTAGTATACGAAACCGACGAACCCTCAAAAGTGTCTCACTCTGTAACTCGTAATGGTGACGTAACCTAGAGTGAAGAGAAGATGATGAAGAAAGCTGAGGTTTAGATGTGGGGCGGACCTTGATATGGAAAACCCGCGCATGCAATCAGGAGGGGTTACAAATCCAATCCACAAGCAAGGCTACGGTCCGAAGTGGGATTAGAACCAGTGTCCACAGAAGTGAAAATGCATTAAAAAAAACTACTGGAATGAATTACCGCAATCCGAGTACACTCTGAGAAAGAAAGAGTAACGCAGATCATGAAATGGAGAACATGCCACAGTGGTCAAATTTGTACAGGTGTTGGTTCTTATTCCGTGGAATGGGTTGGATTTTTTTAACCTGTTTTGAATAGGTTTTAAATACCATTAAACCGTTTAAATACCCAATATTGAACATTGTTTTTTTAATTCCTACTAATCATAACGTGGTTCGTGGTTGTAATGCCTGAGGTACATGTATTAATAATGGTTTGAGTGCAATCTTAAGACGATTGGATTCTTTACACATCAGACGTCAGCGTCTTCTTACGGCTGCGTCCGAATGAAGCAACTTTGGCTGCGGATAAAGGCAGTTTTCTGTTAGCAGCAACAGTGATAAATATGCTTTCGATTCGAGCCGTAGCTAAAGTTACCACTTCAGATGCAGCTCAAGTCCTTTTTTTTTACATCCATACATACTGGCTCGTCTAAGGGGAAAGGGAAAAACTACTAAAAAAGTTAACAGGCTCGAAATTTACACCGCGCTCTTGAACCAGGATGGAGCGTGTGTGGGTGCTGGACATGACAGTTTACAGACATCAAATCAATACCAAGCTGTAGTCAAAGCAGGGCCTGTCTCGAACCCTAAACCATTCAAACCCTGCTGTATTTTAATTGATGACGATGACAATCTATCATCCCATGTCTATATCCTTGAACCGCAATCAACCTCGAGATGTCCATCCGCAAGAGGAGAGGCGCACTTGAAGAAACAAACCAACGACTTCCGTTTTTGTATAGAAGAGTATAGAACAGTGTCAGATTGGATTGCTACTTTACACTTGATACACTGGGTTATATTAGAATATCATGATTGAGCTTAGCACTTAAAATACATAATATCTTGCACTTGAAAAAAATGTCAAGTCAAGCAGACGGTATAGGTTATTGGCATATGCGAGTAAACAGGATTATAAATGAGTGGGGGTTTTGGTGTGGGTTTTTTTAGTCTACCGGACACGAGGTCTGCTCAGGCCTTTTGATTAAATCACACATCAATGCAATCTCTATGTATCGGTTGTTTTGAGCCATAACGGATCACTGGGAACGTCAACACGTCAACATAGTGGTTGGAGTTAATAAAAACTTTGAGGTTAAAATTTATGTACACTTGACTAGCGCCCCTGAGATTCTTGTGGTGTGAACTTAGCGCATTTCGAGGTGAAATTCATTCATTCGGGGTGTTTGAGTAAATGCGACCAGAGCGGGCTTTGAACCCGTGACCTCTGGGATAACTGTGCCTCCCCTCTCTTTCTCTGCTATAAAACATGTGTCTATATTCCTCACCACCCAGCCTCCGGATGGCAGAGTAGCTTTGTACGTTTGGGGAGAAAATCAAGATGGCGAGTTCAACCGCAACCCACCTGTCTATTGGATAATGTTGTTAGTTTTGTTGGGTTGGATTGTTTTTGTTTTTTTAAGGATTTTTTGTTTGGTTGTTTTTTTGTTTTTTGTTTTGTTTTTTTGTGTTTTTGTTGTTGTTGTTTTTTGTTTTTGTTGTTTTGTTGTTGTTGGGTTTTTTTGTTTTGTTTTTCTTGGGGGGGTAGGGGGCCTGTTTTCCCCACTTTTCCCAGATGAACATCCCTTTACCTTCGATTGCGACCGGGGCTGTGTGTGTTTCTCTGATGTTCTCTGATCTGTGAAACCGATCCATCGCGACAGATCGTCAGAAATGACACAGATAATTGTTATATTAAATCAATCAGTTTGGTGGGTAACTGTTAGTAACACATAACATTCTTTATCGTTCTGGCAATTTAAACCTAGGTATCCTCAGAATTGCCTTGCACTGTAAACCCGTATGCCTGAGGATATATGTGAAGAGAAGATGTTGAAGAAATCTCAGTTTATAATGAGATGATTGGAGGGGGAAACACCAACTGGGGAAAATCCATACAATCAGGTGGAGACTGGAGACCCGATCCACATGTAAGGCTCCTGTCCCAAGCGGGATTAGAACCGGGGCCCATTGAGGGGGAAAGTCAGGGAAGAAACCATTAAAGCCAACCAAAATGCCGACACAGATCAAAGGCAGTGATTTCACCCGGAATACAGATCAGTTTGACGCGGGTTAAACTGATCATGAAAATCAGTTAGACCCCGGCACCTTGATCCTGGTCAGATAACAAGTAGGCCTATAGACCTTTATCATGGTGCGGCCATCTTGATTTTCTCCCATTCAAATCAATGTAACCAAATCGAGGCTGGAAGGAGAAACAGTCTGGTTCCTTTGTGTACAATGAATATTAGCATCCATTACTTTTATTGGATACAAGCAACATGACCAAGATGGTGGCAGCATGCTAATGGTCTATAGGGCGAATGTTCAGGCATAGGTGAATTTCAACCGTGCAGATGAAGAAGAGAACAAAATGAGCCGAAAACAAAAAAAACGATTTTGTTTTCTCTTCTCTGACGCAGAAAGTTCAAGTGAGGATGGCATTTGGAAAGAAATAACGCCAGCTGTTCCAACAGTCTTAGTGTTTTGGTGGACAGTTGAGCAGCCCAAGCAAGACAGACATGAAAACCCGCGGGAATGTTCCTTGTTTTTTTCCTAATAATGTTAGCAGTCGGGAGTATGTGTGTTTGCGGGCGCGTGAACAAGTACCTTGGTGCACATTGCGTGACGCTTGGGAGGAATTGAACTAGCCAGAGTTCTTCATTGGCATTCACTGAGGAACGTAGGTAAAGTTCAATAAACCGTATAGCTTTATTTGCCTACAACTAGTTTCGAATATATAGCATGGTATGTTTTTAAAGGGAATGTATACGTTTGGTAATCACTCTTAAATGAATGGCAATAAAAACCTTCTTGGTTAGTAGTACAGCAGCTTTCGATAGTAAAAAAGCATTTTTAGAATCATTTCACTTCGAAGTAATGTGGTTATGGAAGAATATATCAGTTTTTATCCCCAAAAAATTGAATCTGAGAAACGTTACTGTCGGTAACCTGAATAAAAACAACCGCTGATTTTTGACAAAATTAAAAAACTATATGTTTACATGCTGAAATTGTGCATGTTTTTGTCACTATTTTCTCCTGACTCACACAATGGATTGAGCCCAAATTTCCACAGGTTTGTTATTTCATGTTGACACAAAACATGAACACTGTCTGCGACTATTTTTTCAGCTCTACCCTATCCTGTATAATACCTTTAATATACAACATAGTTACATTGAACAGTTATTAACTTGTTCTCGTTTTTAATATATTTTAAATTGGTACCTGTCCTATTCTTCGTAGTGTCCAACACATGAGTAAGCATTTGGCAACAAGTTCTTTTATACACACTTCTAACATGTGTTCTCGTTTACATGAACATTCAGAAAAGAAAAAAAGTGGGGGTTTTGAAGCGTGAGATCACGTCCCCATGCCAAAGGAGGAAAATGTGAAGTAGTGCGGAATTTTCAGATGTTGTTGCATCCGGATGCATTTTATGTAAATTCAGAACGACGTATACTAATGTCAGAGATAAAAAAAAACACCTATATGCAACCAAACATAAACATAACCTTTCTCCTGAAATTACCTATAGGAACCGTTGAGTTACATCTCTCGCATCGTGGGTACCTTACCCCGCCAACCTGGTCCCCTCGTCACCCAATCCCCCAGCTAATGAACCTCCCAAGTCATACATCACCGACCGACTACTGTATTTCAAAACGAAATCTGATATCAGAAATTTCAGCCTTAATCTCATAGCCACCATATCTAATTTGGCGAGATACATACTCGCTGAATACCCCCAGCGTGTTTACAAGAGTTTTATTACGTCGGTTTCCAACAGGAATTCGTTAATGTCACGGTCACGCGCAAGCAGAGATACGATAATAACAAACCGCTATTGTCAAAAGCGAACGCCAGGGTCCTGAAATAACAGTTGGATTGCTATATTCGCAAGTGGCTTTTCAATGAATAGCTATACCTTCGCAGCTTGGAAACATGAAGTTTCACGAACAATCTGCATCAATGGTTGCTAAGATATGGTTTGATTCGTTTATGACGTCTTTGTTTGCTTGTTTGTTTGTTGTTGTTTGGGGTGGGAGACTACGTCAGCGAACTGTTTATTATAAAAAAGGTTTGACGTGAGTCAAGCGAGCTGTATAATGCTTTAAAATGTTTTGAAGTACGACCATTCATATAATCATCACGGTGGTTTGAAGTGCGATCATTCATGTGATCCTCATGGTGGCTTGACGTGCGATCATTCATGTGACCCTCATGGTGGTTTGACGCGCGACCAATAATGTGATCCTCACAGTGGCTTGACGTGTGGCCATTCATGTGATCCTCACGGTGGTTTGACGCGCGACCAATAATGTGATCCTCACGGTGGCTTGACGTGTGGCCATTCATGTGATCCTCATGGTGGTTTGACGTGTGGCCATTCATGTGATCCTCATGGTGGTTTGACGTGTGGCCATTCATGTGATCCTCACGGTGGTTTGACGTGTGGCCATTCATGTGATCCTCATGGTGGTTTGACGTGTGGCCATTCATGTGATCCTCATGGTGGTTTGACGTGTGGCCATTCATGTGATCCTCATGGTGGTTTGACGTGTGGCCATTCATGTGATCCTCATGGTGGTTTGACGTGTGGCCATTCATGTGATCCTCATGGTGGTTTGACGTGTGGCCATTCATGTGATCCTCACGGTGGCTTGACGTGTGGCCATTCATGTGATCCTCACGGTGGCTTGACGTGTGGCCAATCATGTGATCCTCACGGTGGTTTGACGCGCGACCAATAATGTGATCCTCACAGTGGCTTGACGTGTGGCCATTCATGTGATCCTCACGGTGGTTTGACGCGCGACCAATAATGTGATCCTCACGGTGGCTTGACGTGTGGCCATTCATGTGATCCTCATGGTGGTTTGACGTGTGGCCATTCATGTGATCCTCACGGTGGTTTGACGCGCGACCAATAATGTGATCCTCACGATGGCTTGACGTGTGGCCATTCATGTGATCCTCACGGTGGTTTGACGCGCGACCAATAATGTGATCCTCACGGTGGCTTGACGTGTGGCCATTCATGTGATCCTCATGGTGGTTTGACGTGTGGCCATTCATGTGATCCTCACGGTGGTTTGACGTGTGGCCATTCATGTGATCCTCATGGTGGTTTGACGTGTGGCCATTCATGTGATCCTCATGGTGGTTTGACGTGTGGCCATTCATGTGATCCTCATGGTGGTTTGACGTGTGGCCATTCATGTGATCCTCATGGTGGTTTGACGTGTGGCCATTCATGTGATCCTCATGGTGGTTTGACGTGTGGCCATTCATGTGATCCTCACGGTGGCTTGACGTGTGGCCATTCATGTGATCCTCACGGTGGCTTGACGTGTGGCCATTCATGTGATCCTCACGGTGGTTTGACGTGTGGCCATTCATGTGATCCTCACAGTGGCTTGACGTGCGACCATTCATGTGATCCTCACAGTGGCTTGACGTGCAACCATTCATGTGATCCTCACGGTGGTTTGACACGCGACCATTCATGTAAGAGACCCCTTGCATATACGTCACTCAAAAAGCGCCCTCACTGGGGTTAAAAGGTGCCCTTACTGAGGCCAAAGGAGGCAAATCATTGGACGATAGCTGTTCTTTATGGGTTAAACGTACACGTGACCTCATCGAGCCTGTGGTGTTTCGCGTTTTGCAAGGGGTCTATCCTCACGGAAGTTTGACGCGCGACGATTCATGCAATCCTCACAGTGGTTTGACGCGCGACCATTTATGTAATCCTCACGGGCGCGATCATTCATGTAATCCTTACGGTGGTTTGACGCGCGACCATCATGTGATCCTCACGTTGGTTTGACGTGTGACCATTCATGTGATCCTCACGGTGGTTTGACGCACGACCATTCATGTGATCCTCACGTTGGTTTGACGCGCGACCATTCATGTGATCCTCACGTTGGTTTGACACGCGACCATTCATGTGATCCTCACAGTGGTTTGACGTGCGACCATTCATGTGATCCTCACGTTGGTTTGACGCGCGACCATTCATGTGATCCTCACGGTGGTTTGACGCGCGACCATTATTTTGACGCGCGACCATTCAATGTAATCCTCACGGTGGTTTGACGCGCAACCGTTCAAGTGACAAGTAAAATTATTGTTTCGAAGATTTTCTGATGCCTAACGCCAGAGGGTAGCAAACGATACTGAAGTCTACACAAATAATGGACCGACCTTCTTAGTTTTATGCAACAACCGCTTTTGACCAACTTGACGGTAGAAGGAAACGAGGTGTAAATCAACACTTCCTCAAAAAGAGTTTTATATATGGTTGTACCTACAAAGTTCATTAGTTTTTCCCAATCTTATTTTTGAATTGACATTTGTGTGGGGTTAAACAAATTATTTATTTATTTCTTGTTTATCCTGGGTAATCCATTCAGTGAGAAAAAAAATCACTGATCTCCCATGGATCCCAGCTTACATAAAAACTACAAATATGCACTGAATACAAGAATAACAGGTTACAGGACAATTAGAATGTCTGTTATTGAATACAATCAATTTATTTGCGGACACGTCTTCTTCGTTGCAGATATCACCGACTGAAGTGGCACTGATATAGTTAACTTTTCCCAGACGACATGCAATATTATTCCGTTTCAAAGTCAGTGCAGTAAACACAAAATGAAGCCCAGACGTCTCACATTGGCAATCTAGTGTAGTAAACACAAAATGGAGCCTAGACGTCTCACATTGGCAATCTAATAAACAAAGGTTGAATATGCTGTTTAGAACTTATAATGTAATTACCTCAATCCCGCAAATAAAACCAAATAAAACAAAAACATGCTGGACACACTGCGCAAACATTTTCCTTTTGGCGATTTTTGTATTGTTTAACTGTAAAAAATTGAATTTTCATCGCGGGTGCACAGATGTTTCTATATCTACCCGTTTCCAAGAGCGATTTTCTGCACTGCGAGCTAAATGTCACTTGACGCTAAAAGCTAAATGAATTCGCCTGATTCCTCCACGGCTTTAGAATCCACATAACTCAGTTTGCTTCCCAAAGGGACTGTCTTGCAATAAGCTGGCTGTCAATCATGCCGATAGTGATACTTATTCTGGCAAAACAATTAGACACCTTTGCAATCTATGAAGAAAAAGGGGATAAAACGCCACAACTGGCCACCGATAAATTAAGGTGACGCAATACAAAATTTTGAGCGTGCGTAGAGTATAAATATCACATTATCCTAAGATTACTCATTGTTTCCCCTGAACAGAAACATTATATTTTGAACATGTATACTAATCAAAATTCCCCAGTTACAAAAAGGGGTGATTTAATTCTACACTGCAAAAATGGGGTGTTAAATTGGCACCACAGGTGTTGTCACATATAGATACCAAAGTATTAATCCAAATTTACACTAAAGGTGTTAAAATGCAGTAATTTCTGGAAAAAAACCCAAGTACATTAGTGTTATTTTAACACCCTTTGATGTTAATTTTGATTCTCTCTTCGGTATCTATAAGTGACAACACCCATAATGTCAATTTTAACACCCCGGCAGTGGCGTAACTAAGGGGGGGCACAGGGGGGCACGTGCCCCCCAATTGATGTCCGTGCCCGCCCCCCTCCCCGGGTGCCCCCCATTTGAAATCTGGACTTTTGTGATTGGAAATTTCCAGAGTAAAATGTTACATTTTATACGCTTTGATGAGATAATTTCGATGTTTTTAAAACTATTTTTCCGTTTACATGCAGAAAAAAAAAATGTTACACTCACGCCAGATTATCTTTTAAAAAAAGTAAGTAACAAAAAAAGGCGATGAAAAGGGGGATTGTTCAGGCCCGTAACCAGGATTTTTTTGGGAGGCGAATATGAAAGAAAATGTACATTGGCGCGTTAGCGCCGGCCGTCACGTAGCGACGCAGGGGAGAGTGGGAGGAGGACGTGCCCCCCTCAGAAGTTCGAAATTTTGTGAAAAAGAATGCCCAATTCAAGCCATTTGGTGCACCATTTTTGCTCTATGATATTGGAAATTATATCTGAAAACATCTCAATTACAGCTTTGTATCAATATTATTTCTGCACATTTAATGCTCAGACGGCGTATGCCACCCATTGCGTCCTCTATTTATATCTTTTTATATTATTTTATGTTATAAATGTCGTAAATTAACGATACTTAGTCACAGTTACGATGCAGACTTTTTAATTAATTATTTTTTTCAGACTTTTTTATTATTATTTTTAAATAGTTTTTTATTTATTTTTTATTTTTTAACCCCCCACAACCGATTACGGGCATGGGCTTGTTTCAAAGAAAAATGCAAACCGAAACTTGGCCAAAAGTGCCCCCCTAGAATAAATGGTGCACCCCCTTGTGCCCCCCTGAAATTTTACCCTAGTTACGCCACTGCACCCCAGTTTTTGCAGTCTATTTCTTGTTGAAAAAATGATTTAACATAGATTTCAGGAGTTTAGTTGTTTTAGTATTTTAGGTTGGCTTTTTTTCTCCATGTGTTTATTATTGTGGTCACCGTCGTGAACGCCGTTATTAATTTAGAGATCGGTAATGTTTGCAGAACTATTGCTGTATACTTTTTACATCAATATAAAGTGCAGCATCGGTAATACCTGATGGCAGTGCGGACGCTTTACACTCTACTGAATCAAGATTTGATACTTTTTGGTATCGCTGCCTTCTTCCATTTTCTTCTTTTTTTGCAGGAGTATTATGATCCAGAAACTCTTCGAAAAAGCATGAAAATTCAAATAGAACGCAAAAAAGACATCGAACAAGATTTTTTTTATTGTATCATTACAACATGGACACAGTGATTTAATTTTAATACTTCAAGAAAGTTAAATATACAATTAATAAATAAATCTTATACACAAGGATTGATTCAAATAAAGTCGATAATTTTACACCAATAAGTATAATGTGAATTCCCATAAAAGCAAACAAGAAAAACAACTTCTGCTGCATATCCGCTATGGTACCAATTTGTGTACAATGTGTACTATAGTCTCTGGAACAATCAACAGCTATGCAATATTTTATGCTATAGAGCAATCCTTTTTAACAGTTTGTAACCGAGTTTCTCGGGTGTTTTTGTTTGGGTTTTGGGGGGGGGGGGTTTGGGGGGGGGGGTCATCAAAGAACGATCCGATTCATTAAAAAAAACCGAATCAATGTCAACTTCACGCATCATAATAATGACGCATAGACCTATTTAAAGTTTAACTAAATTCACAAATGATACTACTGTTAAAGGAAATTGAGGTGTCTAAAAAAAGTAATAACAAGTAGGCATTTCGGTCAGTTTTCAGTGAATGTGGCAGCAGCGTGTGGCCTTTTCAAACTAAGAGATGGAATTTCAGAAGAAACCAAGACCTACCAGTATCATCATCATCATCACTCTGTCTTAAGAGTGCTCGTAGAGTAAACGATTATCGAAAATAACCTGACTGTTATTTTTCCCCTCCAGCCTCAATTTGATGTGGAGCATTTCGCAATGAGAGAGGAGAGCAACATGGTTGAGCCAGACCGTGCGGAGCCTCGGTGACGCTGCTCGGAGCTGTTTGAGAGAAGGCGCCCCCACTGACTGGAAAGGTTGGCTGTGCCCCTTGGTGCGCCATGTGCTCCTCCTACTGCGGATCCATCTTTGTTTTGAAGCATGTTCATTTCTGATACCGCCGATGAGCCAGCGGAAATGTGCTCCCAGATGAACCTCGTCTCTTACCGACTAAACTCAATTTCGCATACTCTACTTGTATTTATGACAGTCACAATAATTTACACATATAACCATATACTCACGGTGAAACAACAAATGGCTAGTATATTTTAGTTTTGTTTGAACTTAATCGAGACAGCTTCCTTTAAAGACCCCTTGCATAATATGACGTCACAGGCTCAAACATCACCCTCACTGAGGTCATAGTATACACACTGGCGATGAGGTCACTAGAGCGCGTCTATCCCCCTCTAGGGACTGTGGGTGACCAGAGGAGGTCCCTCTTCTGGTCACGTACAGGCCCGAGGGGGGATAGACTTGCACTAGTGATCGATTAATAACAGTCCATAATGTGTTTTATAGCACACCTCGGCCCAAAATATGAAATAAGAAAACAAGCTTTTCAGGGTTATAAAACTAAACTGCTTTTAACGCATGAGCAACATACATAAGCAGTTCAACAATTAATGGAGCGCATTTAGTTTCCCTAGATTCAGTTTGTTTAGTCACTGTTCACTGTTCACATCATGAGAGGGCGCTGTAACCAGTCAAAAATGTTAAGTATATTGCCCGGTTCGGGGACTATTTTCCGCAAATTATGTGCGCGCGATGTTTTGACGCGCGTCTATAGTTCACATTGGTGCAAATCTCATGCACTTGCCCATATTAGTTAACCCCAAGGGGCCGTGTTCAAGCCAACCAGAATACAGAACTAGCAAGAGGTGTGTTATAAAAAAAAACTATCATTGGCTGAGATTTGTCCGTGGCGCGTACAGGAGTGCAAGTTTCCATTGTTTGACCTCAGTGATCGTGCCCAATGAAAGGGGTCAAATAGGATACACAGTCTGTTCGGTACGTCGGGTCAGTACCAATTATAACCTTCCTTCATATTTAATAAAATACAAGGCATCAACATAACAGTTTATATGTTCACATAGAGACTTAATAATGTATTTGTATCCCTGTTTCCTTAAAGGCATCGTACACGTTTGGTAATTGTCAAAGACCAGTGTTCTCACTTGGTGTATCCCAACATATGCATAAAATAACAAGCCTGTGAAAATTTGGGCTCAATTGGTCATCGAAGTTGCAAGAAAATGATGAAAGAAAAAACACCCTTGTTGTACAAATTTGTGTGCTTTCAGATAGGAATAAAAGGCTTCTAGCTAGAAGTCTTTTATTATTTTAGTGAGAAATTACCTCTTTCTCAAAAACTACGTTACTTCAGAGGGAGTCGTTTTTCACAATGTTTTATACTATCAACAGCTCTCTGTTACTTGTTACCAAGACAGTTTTCATGCTAATATATATTTTGAGTAATTACCAAACGTGTACGATGCCTTTAAGTTTCAAGTAGTCAGCAGAGGGGGCCATATAGACCCCTTTCACTGACGTCACAAAAGGCTACTCTCTGTCTACCAAGTTGTGTCATTTTGGGAGTAAGACTGCATGTGCTTGGCACGTCTAACTGTGCGCATTGCCTAAAATGGCCAGTAACCATTGATCTCTATTATAAAATATTGAGTTCAGTGGCAGTAACGCACAGGGAATCGGAATCCGACGCAAAAATTGTGCAACCAAGATTTATCGTGGATGATGACGTCAGGTGAATTGGGTCAGTACGAATTATTTAGAAAGAGCTGATTAACTCACCTTTCCCATGAGCTATGCTAATGACATTCATGCATACGTACAGGCACTATTGGTAGGCAAAATAATGCCATACAGTTGTGCACCAGGCAGACGCACAAACTCGTAAGCGTAACCCCACCATAATCCCCAATACAAAAATGCACATTATTCCCTCACTGTGCCCTCACATATTTCACGGGAAGGGTATAAAAACTGTTGCCCAGCAACATAAATTAACCGTGGATGCCCAGCTTTGAATCTTTAAGACTAAGACCATTACAAGGAACTGCAAAATTAATATATTCAAGGTCGGTGCTTATTATTTTCTTCAGACGGAAACAAAGATTTTGGCCACCTAAATAATTTACCCCAAACAAAATATTATTGAACCAATTTGCATTTCAGATTCATTTCATCTCAGACAAAACCAAATCACACAATCCTGCTAAACTGTGAAAACAATTTCACAAAGAGCTAAGATTGATATTAACTGCGAATCAATCTTTTTATTTAACTGCTAAGCAAAGTGTGATGTCACAATACAAATCACTGTGGAAATATTGATAACTCATCTTAAGATGAATCTTGGCGCTTTGTGAAATCGAGCACTGATTTTTGACATCATCAATGATTTTGTCCGCGTTCGTTAAAGACAGGGTGTACTTTTTGTAATTACTCCACAGGCTTATGGCCATAAAATGACCGTAATGTAGAGAAAGAGCCTTTCTCGGGCATCTGAAAGCACACAATTCTGTGCAACAAGGGTGGTTTTTTCTTAGGGTTATATTTGTGCGACTTAGATGACCAATGCCCAGATGTTCACAGGTTTGTTACACTGTGCATAAGGTTGAGATACCCTAAGTGAGGGTACTGGTCTGTGACAATTACTAACAGTCTTGCCTTTAAGTGGCTGAGAGAGAAAAAAATCTTACCTATGGTGCTAAAGCATGTTACACAATGTACTATAATCCGAAATAAAACATAGCTGATTCGGGAACAACCCCTCTTCTCACTCCCCATCCAAAAGGAATTCCTTTGTCAGTTGTACATTAAATTCAAGACTCTATCATCTCTATACCTAGAAAAGGCAATCAGACAGTCTATGCTCGATACTTCTGTCGAAAACCGAACATCCTCACTCACGGTGAAACCGACTGACACTTTCAATTGCGATTTCTCCAACAGATTCCCTTCACAACAACAGGAAACTCGAAGCCACCGAATTAAATCACTGATGTGCTCGAACAAAAATGGGGAATCATTTAGAACCTCGGGGCTAAACAGCAACCATCGACAAAACTGCGAAAATTAAAAACCAGAGAAGATGCCATTTGCTCGGACACTTTCGAATTGATTTTTTGGTGCTAACTTGAAGCCATCAAAACACAATAATATCTGGTCAAGTGATCCATCAAGCGGTAATTACGTATTTCGCCTGGGGACATATTAAAATAACAAGTGTCTTTATAACTCTGTTGGTTTTAACTATTACTAGTGTTGATTTTTTCCTTCTAAATTGCCAAGTGACCTTCCATCGGTTAAAGGTCTTTTGCAGTTACATTTGATCAGCATAACACTTAAACGTGACTTATTCCGCCATCAACATGCCAATTTCAGTCAATATTGACACAAACGTGTTTGGAAAATCCTAAAGTTATTATGTCGAAATCAAGTTCGTTTCATGACGTTCTGGTTAAAAAGTATTCAAAAATCCAGTTTGGGTATTTTGTAACTTTGCTGTGGATTTTAAGTGTTTTCATTACAACAAAATATTGAGTTCATGTTTTGTTTTTACTGGGCAGATACTGTTTTATCCAGATCATAATTTTTACGGTGATGACTACGTGATATTTACACAATGTGAAATTATGTCAGTAAAGTTGAACATTCCCTGCTCGCTCACGGCTCATAATAGGAACAGTTTTCAAATCGAGCGATATCAGTGACGTCACTTTCGAGACGGGTCGCATTGTTGAGCTGACAGATACTCAAGTGATCAGCATCACTCTGCCACCAGAGATTGAATGAGCGGCATCGAGGCTCCGACCACACCACACGCGATGGACTCTCTGACCGGGTAGCTCTCGATCTGACGGTTGATCAGACAGCAATGAGGCACTTTGTTGAAGATCCTGGCGCTAGGCCGGTGTGGCAGGACATTCTGTCCCCCGGAGATTCTGTGTCGCCCCCCCCCCCCATACGGCAAACTGTGCACAAACTTCTTTTAAAAGCGCCCTCTTTTGAATCATCCTCCTCCAGCCCTTGATTTCGCGTATGGGGACAGAATCTCCGGGGGACAGATTTCCCTGGGACACCGGCGCGGGCAGAAAAATGCTTCTATCTCACAGGCAGCATATTTGATGTCATCGCATTCTTTATATATCACCCCACTTGCCTTCGTACCTCTCAGCCACCCGGACGCACTCCTGCGACTCCAAATCTGGTTCTGGACCGGCCCAGTTGAAAGCTCGGTCACCGTTCACCCCTGAGCATAACAATTGCCCGGAATTGTTATAAATATCCTTATTCGGTCGTGTTGTCGACTTCTATCCCCATCTGTAGTTTCATTTCGTGCCAAATAAAGTCATCCTCAGTCTTTGAGTTTGGGACGACCAGATGGGTCCCGAGCTCAGCACAAGTTTCCGAAGCCCGGTCCCAATTCTCGGGCAGTATGAAGTAGCAGGAGGTGTCCTGCCAAGTCAGCCATCCCGGAGGACACCCAGCTCGGAGCATCTCTACCAGAAGAAACAGACCAAATTGTATCAAGGAATTCTTCTGAGATGACAATAATGTTATTCCCGACATTGTGTTGCGATGCATGAAAACAGCAAATTTGATTCAAAGCCACCGATGGGAAAATACGACTATCATTGTGTTCCACTGCCCTTAATACCAATACATTCAAACATTAATAAAATAAGAATATTTATAGCTCAATGTTTCTTGTTAGGTAATTAGGTAGACTAATTATCGAAATTGTTTACTGGTCGTTGCTAGGAAACACTCATAGTTGGTATCACAAGGACACCACTTACGTGACTGGTCACCCTGTTCACTTGGTCGTATAGGGGCGTGCACACTAACTAAGCCCATGATAATAAACCTGGGCAAAATTAACAACTACGCAGTGCCCAGATGCGAATGATGGGTAAACAACATTTTACGTTTCATTTTATTTCAATTGTTTAAAGGAACATTGCAGAATTGTTTTTTGCAAAAAAAAACCAGTGTAAGCACTTTATATAATCCACAATATACATAAACTGACAAACCTGTAGAAGTTTGAGATAGATCGGCCATCTGGGTCACGAGATGTAGTACGAGAAAATAGTGAAAAACCGATTACACATTTGCATGTGTTATACAATGTATGAATAAAACGCTCATGAGCGATAAACTCCAATCGGAAATTAGTTTTATTTATTTCTCATCAAACATGACATTTCAGACAGAAATATTTCTAGGGATGTTTTCTACTATCATCATCATTAGACTGTGTAAGTTTTATGTAAATCTGTGATCTTAAAATTTTAATTACCAGTTCTGTAACTTTAAACTAGGACATATCCTTGACTCAACATTCAACGGACAATAGTGATGAAATGAATTTTACAATTTGGAGATAAATCAATTTCGCTATCCATGATTTGTTTTCATCGGTGGTATCGGTCCATCTCTCCCGGTCAAAAAAGTGGAGGGCTATTTCGCCCATAACCTGATGCCCACGGATCCCAACCATCTTTATCTGTTATTCACGAAACCTTGACGTAAGATGTTCGGGCTAAATTTTGCCCGAATTGATGGCTTCGACAGTGGATCTGGCCGGATTGCTGAAAATGCCCATTCTTCAATGGCTTCTTCGCTGCAGCCAAAGGCCAGAGACGTAGCCGAAGTCTCTTGATTTTGGACACACTGTCAACTTTCTTGACACTGCAAAGATTCTCGTTTGAGGGCGTCCTCTCTCTTCAACGCTCTTTTACGAGCGACACGGTTTCCCGTGTGCATTCTGACATGCGACACCATTTCCTTTGGTAAAACGGTAGGTAAGTCGCACGACGAGCAATATGGCGACAATCACAGAACCAAATTCTGCGGAAAAAGACTTGGAAAAAAAGGAAGAGCTGGATGAGAACGATGAAAAGAACGTAGAGAATGGAGAGGTGGTGGGTGAGAAGAAGAAGAAGAAAAGGCGCGGCAAGAAGAAGAAGACGACAGGTAATATACTTATTTTAATAAGGTTATGAAATCTGCCCTTTTTTGATCGGACACGTTGGGTTGGCAGTGTGTTTTGTGCTTGCCTAGAGTATGTTTGGAATGTACATGTACATGCTCCATGGTATGGTGTGGTTTGCTTGGTTAGTGTGTGGCATGTTGCCCAGATACCGGACAATAGTTGAAACAGTGGGGATTTTTGTTTTGTTATTTTTTTTTATGATTATTATTGTTTAATAATAGCATAGGAAAAATTAGACAAGATCTTTAAATTTATGTTAATCGAAAATTTGCCCCACCAGGCCACCAATCCATTATAATGCAATATTTAATGGGCCACTTTTTTATTGACTTTTAATTAGTTTAAGATTATGTCTATAATGTAACATGTATTTTGGCACTATTTAAAACAATGCCAAATACCTACACTACAGACTGCCCTTGAAATTGATAAGCCATTTGCGAGTTTTGAATAATGTCTTGTTCCGATTTTTTCAGTCACAAGTGACCACTTGAGTAGAGACAGTGGCTATTGATATGGTTCGGGGCAAGCTTTTGCATACTGTAGATGACTGCGACCACCCATACACAATTCTGAATGAATGTGTATGGCAGGCTTTGCCCATCTGGAGGTTGCTATATAAAAACTTGCCGCAAACCTAGACCCAGTAACTGGGGCACTGTACTCCTTTTTCAAAATGTTGACATCATCGGTCATACTAGCACCCCGGCGTATAGAAGTATTTTCCCAGAGCAAAACTTATTTATCCACGGGTGCCCTTAACCGTGATGACCACAAGGTTGAGACAGGGCACCTGTCAAATTTGAGACGGGTGTCCTGCCTCAACCGCACTGTTGTCATGGTTGAGGCAAGGCACCTGTCTAATCGACGGGTGCCCTACCTCAAACCGCGTAGTCATCATGGTTGAGGCAGGGCACCCATCTAAAATCTGACCGAGAGTTGGATGAGTTTTGCTCAGGGAAAATACTTTGATACGCTGGGGCGCTAGTACGACCGATGATGTCAAAAAAAAAATTAAAAAGTACAGCGCCCAAGTTACTGGGTCTACCCCAAACCATGAGATGTACCTGTAGCAACACTGTCTTTAGTCTGGCAGTGTCGTGACCAATCAACTGATTTTACCACTTGACATTAATCAAAATGTAACTCGCAAAATGGCTTCACTTTGCACTGCTGCACTACAGTAACCCAATGGCAGTGAAAGTGCAATATTTTTCTTACATTATTTTATGCCATAAATTATCACACACAAGCAGGCAAGGTTCACTTGCTCAAGAAAGAAACTAGTCATTCGCAAGACTTTAGCCCCACCAGTGTGACACAGTTTTGAACTGTCTGAACTTTTGCCACACATCCATACTATACTTATATTAGCTTCCGTCAAGCAGAAAAGTCAGTAACTCAAGTGTGGCACTTCACTCCTTTTTAAAGCAAAAGTACAGTATACCCAGCGTTTTTGATGGACTGTTTGTGCTCAGTGGCTTCAATTTGTGAATTGGCAAGTGAAATTACCAACAATATTTTTTAAAAGAAATTCTTCTTCATTCAATGTCCCCTACCGATACACTTATTGAGGTCGCGACCAGACAGTTTATCGGCGGCAGCCATTTTATTTTATGAAGAAAATCACTCCCCGAAATATATAATTAATAATAATAATACAAGACATTTATTTTTATAGCACATGATGCAGGAGCCTCTTGCATGTATATGAGACAGAACATAAAACAATGAAATATTAAAGCAAATTTACCTAAAAGTAGATTCAAACAAGTGAGTCTTTTGAAGTCCTTTGAAAATCAGAACAGAGTCAACATGACAAATATGAACTGGTAAGTCATTCCACAATGAAGATGCAATGAAGGTGAAGGCTCTTTGATTATAGAATTTTGTAGAAACAGTAGTTTGTGTCATTAGGCATGTCAGTCGAGAAGTGTTTCTTATTGGTTATTTTGCATATTTTACTGATATACAGCCAAGAGTCCATTTCTAAGGCACCACAGCCAGAGTAGACATGCGACCATGTCACACGAGGCAATTTATAGGCAACCAGTTACAGGCAATCTCCCATAAGAAATTTATTCACACTTCAGTTTCCTCATTATTTTCTTGGGGATAGTGAGTTACTGCTAGAAGAATGTCTCTTGTGCTGCCGAAGTGTTCCTTTTGCATGCAGTGCAGTTGGTTGCCTCCAAGTTGCCTGAAAAAATTGCCCTGTGTGACATGGCCTGTAGGCCTATAAATCCGGCTTTCGACTTCTCAGCTGACCAGCTGATTTCATCTTCTTTAAAAAGATAACAGTGCCAAAGAAAAACTGGAGTAAAACTTCCCAAAATTGTTTGTGATTGGCCATTTTCTCTTTTCTTTTTCTTTTTCAAATTTTCAAAGTGGTAAATGGCATGTCTGGTAATGCAACTTTGCTGATCATTGTTTGTTAACAAAAAATTAATGAAATGGTTTGTTTGTTAATCAGGAGAAGCTGCAGTGGAAGCCGAAGGGAATGATGGTCAAGTCATTAATGGAGGAGTTGATAAAATCACTGAAGACGTCAAGAAGCAAAGTCTAGATGATGGTAAGGGAACAGCCAACTGTTACTCGCCCCTTACCACTCCCAGCCCATGAAAATCTTAAAGGATGGTTTGTTTATTGAACTGAGGCACATTAAACTGATTTAATAGATGCTTTGCATGAGATCAGGCATCCCAACATAATCAGAGTCCAACAGTTTGGATGTTGAGTTACCATAGGATGTTGGATTTTGTTCAGAGTAAAGTGAAGAAGGGTCATGACCGGTCAGTGCTTGAGGACTTGAGGCTGGTCCTTGACTTGAGACCTGTCTTGGACTCAAGACTTGTCTGGACATAGTGTTAGCCAGAGGGGTGTCTGGGTGTCTTTTGGACACCCTGTTTTAAATTTGGACACTCTGTTTTATCTATCATTTACATGTAAATGTATTGTAAGTGAACAATTTGGACAAACAGTTCTTTAATTTCCAGCAAATTTGGACACCCTTTTGCAAAATCCTGGATAAAACCTTGTGTCTCGAGTCCATTTGTGTGTGAACTCGGACTCTGGCTCTGAGCACTGTGACTCGGACTTGACCCTTGGACTCAGCAAAATCTAGAGGATTGTTAGAGGACAGTCAATTTGAAATCTCAATGGGAGAAATTCAGTAACTGTTACTCGTCCTTACCACTTCCAACCCATACCAATCAGGATGGTTTGTCTGATTTTTATTAAACTGAGGCATTTGTTTGTTTCAACCGCACATGTCAGGGTTATAAACACTGTTGGAACGAAAAAAAATACATAAAGAAATGCTTGTGCTACAGTACATGCCTGAACGGTAGCAGTGTAAGTCAGACATTTTAGTTACGTTCCTTGTTCCACCAGTGATGTCACATCATGAGCAAGGCATGTTTTTGTGGGTGTTCCCATCCCAGGGTGCATTGTTTAAAATGAAATAACCTTTAAACATTATATAGGCCTGAAAGGTACAGTAATAGTTAACCCATTTATTTGCAAATGGCGACCCCCAAAAAAACCCAAACAGGTCACAATATCGCCCTCAAGAGTCCTCTTTCCCATTCTGAAAACTGTCTGGCCAGGCGATCTTTACTTTTCGTTTAGAACTATTTTTCTGAAGGGATTTAAACCGGTCGTTAGCGACCGGTCGGTGCATGAATGAGTTACAAGTATTTTGTCAATTGATTCATTATTTATTAATTACAAACTTTGACATGGCATATGGACAAGGTAATATGGCACACATCCTTCAAAGGTGCATATATTGGTGGTTTTTGTCAGAGTACATTCGTTCTCATTAGAAAGTGTTTCAATAAACATGCACTACCATCCAATCAACCCATGATCATGTTTTCCAGAACAGTGAATGATTGTTTAAATTTACCAGTGATTTTGTGAACTTTGGTTTGTGCTCAGTTTAGTGAATAAAGATCAAATTCCACAGTTCAAGTATTCTTTGCATTGTACTCGGAATTGCAACAATTTATATATAATTTCAAAGAATGTTTGCTATCCTTTTTTGTTTTGTTTTTTTTACAGATGAAAAGAAGGAAGCAGATGTGGAAGTGGATGGGGAAAATAGCAAAAAGAAGAGGAAAAGGAAGAAGAAGAAGGGCGGAGCTGGAGGCGGGGAAGGTGGAGGAGAGAAGACCAGCGAGGACGGTGCCTTGGCAAAATCCGGAGCTTCCAAGAAGCAGACTGACCCCCCTACAGTCCCGATATCAGAATTGTTTCCAGAGGGAGTCTATCCAGAGGGTCAGGTGATGGAACATCCAGAAGTGAATGGGTAAGAAATGATGTGTGTGGAGTCTTCAGTTCCCTTTGGTTTGTGTTTATTAAGCACATTCACTGTAAGGAAACTCTTGAAAAACTACAGAGTGGAAGTGGAGATCGCAAAATATTAGAGTGTTCAGTTACTATTATAACTCAATTATATATGAACTGGTAATGAGGTCACTAGTGGTCGTATAGATGTGTGCACCCAAAGGGACTGTGAGTGACCAGAAGAGGGTCCTTCCAGATGGTTGTAATAATCAGAAAAATCAAAGTTATTCAAAGCTTTAGGCCCCAGAAGTTATTAATGAGAATTCAGGTGATTAACCAATTAGTCCTTCCTGTAAATCATGATCATTACATTCACGCATGCGTACAGACACTATTGGTTTGCAAACGACCTTGAGTTACACACTAGACATACGTACAAATGCATACATGCATCACGCCACCATCAGCCCCATACAAAGAGGTGCGATGTTCCCTCATTTTGCCAACCAGTAGTGATAGTGACCCATGCAGGATGTCCAATTGACATTTTTCATGGGAAAGGTGTATTCTATGCCTGTTAGTGAGAACCAGATCTCGACGACATTTGATTTTGTGGCAAGGTGTTATCCAGAACAAAGAACTGTAAATTGAAAAAATCAGAGCGTCCAAAATGCTAACAATTACTTTGATATGTAAATCACAAATGTACATCTAACACATTGTCTCAAAACTTTGTAAAGTGTTTGAACCCAGACACTTCTGAGGGCAAGTTTTATGGGGGTTTTTATATTTTGTTATTATAATCATATTTGCAGCCAGACTGCAGCTTGGCGTATGACGAGCGAGGAGAAGAAAGCCTTAGACAGCGCTCATAACGATGTTTACAATGACCTGAGGCAGGCCGCCGAGGCTCACAGGCAGGTCCGCAAGCATGTACAGAGCTTCATCAAACCTGGACTCACTATGATTGAAATCTGGTAGGTCAATGTCATAGAATGATTCACAAGAAGCCATGTGTGAGATTTTGAATAATGTTGGGTACTCAGGTTCGAATCCCGCTCTTGCATGTGGATTGGGTTTTCAGTTCCTACCTGTTTGCATGGGTTCTTCCCAGTTGAGGTTTTTTCCCACATCTAAAACTGAGATTACTTCAACATCTTCTCTTCGCATGTATCCTCAGGCCAACAGGTTACAATGCAAATGCAATTTTGAGGGCTCCTTGGTTTAAATACCAGAAGGATACATTATTATAATAGTACAAAGACTTGATTGGTAACAGGTGTACACTCAAATAGATTCCCCAGACTAAAGACAGGGCAAGCTTTTGTATAGCAGCTTGGTGGAAAAAAACGAAAAAGGTTTAGCTCCACATACCTTGCAGGAAAAATACTGAGCGCTTTGAGGCGCCCATCGGGTGTGATAAAGCGCAATAATATTGTTGGAGCGCCATGAGCATCACTGAGTGACAGATTTGAGCGCTATGTATAAGAAGCCACTATTATTGGGGGTTTCGGCCTTACCGCCGAAACCACCTTTGTAATCGTCAAGATTTTTTTTCTTTTTTTCTTATACTTCTTTCCGAAAATCCTCATAGCATTTGCACATGAAATTGTGTTATCGTTCGATCTCAGGAATTACAGTCTATAAAAGACACAAACAATACATCAAATGAAAGCCTGTGCTCTAACTTAGATCCAGCAGCAGTTGTTTTGAGTGTTTGTTATTTATTTCTTGACGATATTACCGATTTAAAAACACCCGTAACAGTATCTTGAAACAAGCACGATAGCCATGACTGTGTACATTACACATAATTCACGCTGTACATAGCATACGGGTCGTATATCACACACAGCCATTATCCCACGCGTGGCATCGTTCCGACCTTTGGACTTTCCATTTATGCATTTGGTTCACTGCTTCGCTATAGTTTATCTAACGATGGCACAAGAAAATCAATGGTGGACTTGTATTAGCGCCCTCTTGCGTTTTGGGATATGAAGATAAGTAAAGACAATTAAATACGGATGCGTTATAGGGTTGTTTAGACAAATAACAAATAATTTAATACGGAAGCGTTTTGAATTATTAGTAGCGGTTTATTCCCACGTAAATTCAATGAATTCTCCCACCACAATTCATTTAAAGGTCTGTGCGGTATAGTTTAATAATAAATTTAGCCTTGGCGTGTTAGTTTATTATTTAAAATTGTATATCGTCTGAACCATAGTCAAAGAGTTAAAATATTTGAGCAATTTTGTAACTTATCTTGTAACATACGACCCTCTTTGACCTTTACTTCCGGTACAAACAGGAAGCTCTAAAATTTAAAATCCATATCTCGTGAACCATAATGTCATAAAGTCAAAATCTTTGTGACGTCTCGGAGCTAATGACACATTTGTTATTATTAAAAACATGACCCCACGTTGATCTTTTCTTCCAGTCCAAACAAAAAATTAAAATGTAAAAAATACATTTCTTTAACCACATGCCATAAAGTCACAATCTTTGTGCCATCTTGTAGCGTATAGCAAAGTTCGTACGAAAACAATGTTTTCGTCATCGTGATGTCATCAGGTGTCAAAATATTACATTAGTTCAAAGTTTATGATTTAAAATAAGCCGAAACCCAGTGTTTGTTTGTAACAAACTCAGGTCTAGTTATTATTATTATAATTATAGCAACCTCCAGATGGGCAAAGCATGATACCATTGTGCCATACACAGTCATTCAAAATTGTACAAAACATCACAAAATCTTGCGCAAGACAAGGCAAAATGTTAATACAGCATCCACCCATGTAGAGTGCTCAAATCGATGCTGAAACTAAACCTGCTTAGGTCCTTGTAGATTTCGTCAACGTCTGTCAGTAGCAGCAATGTGAACATCTTAATGTGGTTATGGCTTTAATGAGATTTCACCATTAATTCACAACTTAATAAACATTGCTGTCACCACAGTGAAAGGTTAGAGACGGCATCTAGGAACTTGATTAATGAGAGTGGGTTGAAGGCTGGGTTAGCATTCCCGACCGGCTGCTCCATCAACCACTGCGCTGCACACTATACGCCCAATGCTGGGGACTCTACAGTATTACAATATGATGACGTATGCAAGATAGACTTTGGAACACACATCAATGGTAAATATTGTCACTTTTTTCTGATTTGCATGATTTCTTTTGGTAGGTAAATAATTTTACAGGTGCTTGATCATTCATTCCAATCTAGTAGTTTTTATAAAGAACATAAAACCAACTGCCAAATATGACATTAGAGTAGGTCCTTATAATTTAAATTGTTCATGATATTACAGTTGCTATATTTTATTATTCAAATTCTTGTAGAAATTCATATTTCTGTTGTCATCATAAGCAGTACAGTTTATATGATTTTTGTTTATCACTTCATCTCTTAATGATTTTGACTTGAGTTTATTCGGATAAAAACAAACATTAAGGAACATGGCAAGTGGCATGGCATGTGTAGATAAAACAAATTAAGAAAGTGACATGAGAAAATTGCACATTTACACCCAAGGATAATAATAATACCAACGTTTATAAAGTGCCCAATACATGCAGGCATGCTCTAGGGCACTGAACACAATTAAAGGAAGAAAGTGCTCAGGTTAAAAAACTAAACAGGTACAACTATACAGACAATTTCAAAATAAATAAGATAACTATTTGCATTGCATGTTGTGGTCGAGCAGTCAAGCGCACCGGACTCAAGCTCTGGCGTTTCTGATAAGCAGAGTGTGGGTTCGAGTCCCGGTCGTGACACTTGTGTCCTTAACCATTGTTGCTACATGTACGTCCTTTGGATGGGATGTAAAGCTGTTGGTCCTGTGTGTTGTGTAATGCACATAAAAGAACCCAGTGCACTTATCGTTATTGTGTATTCTGGTATGGTTGGCTACATACAGTACTGTGCAATTTCAGTTCACCTTTCGGCTAAACAATGGCTTAAAATACTGACGTAATGTATTCACATGAGGTTGGACCTTCATCTGGTATAGGTTTCCCTCTATTGGTCATGATAAGTTAAACCTCAGCTTTGAAGTTGAACCCCAAAAAAAGAATAGCATGAATCTATCATAAGCAGGGTAATTTGTAGATTTTATGCAACTGTTAACCATAGCCTATTGGTCGTAGTGTTACTAAAATAGTTTTTAGACCAAGCATTTTAACAGCCTTTTTGACCACTGTTCAGGGATGAGAAATGAGGACTTTTATCTTAATTAGGTGTTCGTGCAATACAAGCACGAACACCTCATTGTTTTTGTTTTGTTCTGGGGTTTTTTGTTTTTTTCTCCATCTTCTTCTTCTCCGTCTTCTTCTTCTTCTTCTTCTTCTTCTTCTTCTTCTTCTCCTTCTTCTTCTTCTTCTTCTTCTTCTTCTTCTTCTTCTTCTTCCCTGGAACTCTTCTCTACGGCATATCTCAAGATTAAAACTGAATTGAACATTGAAACTCGTCAGACAATTGAACCTCAATATGAAGACGGCACAAACTTAATGACGTCATGATGACGTCACCAGGTGTTGAATTACAAGGTTTTTAAAGTTGAAAAATGACCATTTGGTATTCGCTGTATCTCCTTGGGTGTGGAAGCTATGATGTACATAGTTTGGCATCGGATAGATCAAGACTGGGGCAACATTTGAAAAGTTAACGCCAACATCGTATGACCTTTACTTCCGGTCGTACCGGAAGGTCAAAGTTTGCCTTTGTTTGTTTTTCTTTAAAAAATCAATTTCGGGGCATAACTCAAGATTAAAATTGAACTGAACATTGAAACTCATCAGACAATTGAACCTCAATATCAAGACGACACAAACTTCATGATGTCATGATGACGTCATCGGGTATCAAATTACAATGAATCAAAAGTTAATATCTGTAAAAAGATCATAACTCATGAACCACATATTGGATTTATTTACAATCTATACATCATCGGATAGGTAGTTAAGAGTTCAACAAACGCTACACAAAGCATGACCCCATATGACCTTGACTTCCGGTTCAAACCAGAAGTTGAAAATTTCACAAAATTCATATCTCAAAAACCACGTATTTCTTTATCAAATTTTTTGCATCAGGTGATAGATGATTGAGCCTGCTCAAACTTTTGCACACAAATGACAACATTTAGACTTTTACATCTGGTCAAAACCGGACGTTAAAGCCAACGTTGGTTAAAGCGCTTGTGTCTCTCAACGTGACTCACGTTGACAACGCACGACGGCACGATAGTGTGTTAACACACGTAGACCCTACGCACACGCTGAACCATGCATGTAGCACGTGTAGTTAGTTTACATTGTGTATAGTCTTGGTTCCAAGACGCTCCAGTTGAAGACTAGTATATGTTCTGTACAGCTTCATGTAGGAATACATTTGGCCTCGCTCGTTGTTTCTTTGTAAGCAGTCACCCAAATATTTGAAAAATTCAATATTTGAAAATGTCATAACTCCTGGACCACACATTGGATATTTACAATCCATACATCATCTGAAAGGTCTTAATAAACTTAACACGCGCTACAAAAAGTGTGACCCTGTTTGACCTTGAATTCCGGTTCAAACCGGAAGTTGAAATTTAATATTAAACAAAAATCTTAACTTCTGAACAACTCATTTGATTTTTACAATCTATTCATCATTGGGAAAGTATGTAACAACTTTAGAAACGATATACAGAATGTGACCCCAATTGACCTTTACTTCCTGTTCAACCGGTAGAAGAAATTTACTATTTGAAAAAATCAGAACTCCTGAACCACACATTGAATTTTTATCATCTATACATCATCAGAAAGGGCTCCACAGATTTAAGAAACGCTACAGACTGTGACCTTATTTGACCTTGACTTCCAGTTCAAACCGGAAAGTGAAAGTTAATGTTTCAACAAATCGTAACTTCTAAACAACACATTGGATTTTTACAATCTATATATACATTATTGGGAAAGTATGTAACAACTTGAGAAACAATACACAGAATGTGACCTCATTTGACCTTGACTTCCCGTTCAAACCGGAAGATGGAATTTAATACTTGAAAAAATCATAACTCCTGTACCACACAATGAATTTTTACAATCTTTACATCATTAGAAAGGTCTTTAAAATTTCAACAAGTGCTACACAAAATGTTACTCTTTTGACCTTGACTTTCGGTTCAAATCGGAAGTTGAAGTTTAATATTTTAACTAATCATAACTCTATAGGATTTGAGGCATTGCATGGTGAGGTATCAATATATTTGGTTTGCGGTAACACCATGTATGTATCTACATGTGTGTGTCTCCTGACGATGACTAGAACAAGCTAGTCGAAACGTTGAGACCAATCCAAGAACTGACTCCGCGGTAATACAGTTAATTACGATCCTATAAGCTAAAGTAGTAGTCCCAGCCTATTTCTATACCTTCCGCCCAGGTAATAGTTAATAAACAGGACAATTCTTTTCAGAACTGAGAAGTCTCCCGAACACCCGAACAATCTACTCCGGGGTAGTAGAATTAAGCAAGACAGTTCTCTAAGAACAAACTCTACCTGGCAAGTAGATACACACATGGTGTTACCGCAAACCAAATATATAATCATAACTCCTTAACCAGACATTGGTTTTGAAATGTATACATCATGTTAAGGTCTTCAAAAAGTCAACAAACGCTGCACAAAGTGTGAACCCATTTGACCTTGACTTCCAGTTCAAACATGAAGTTGAATTTTTATAATGAACAAATCTAACTCCTGAACCAGACGTTGGATTGATAAGGTAACCTTGTCGACACCAATTCATTCACTCATAATTTGATGACATTACTCTCGAACACCTTGTTTTTGTGATGTCACAAAAACTGAATCTCTAGTTCAGACTTTTTTAGTCATTCTGGGGAAGAAAATCAGCCTTTATTTTTTTCCACATACATGTATAATAAAGAACTCGTGCTCTTTGATCTACTTCTCTTGTGCTCTGTTCCTAAAAGCTCTATGAAATCTAAACCGCAGGGGGTTTCCAAAATGTGGAAATAATTTCAACATACCTCCTAAAATTTGGATCCTACAGACTTTTTCTGTCAGCAATAACCCTGAACCCTTGTTTATTATTCATTTACCAGGAAGAATTATTGACTGTGCTTTCACTGTGGCATTCAACCCTAAGTATGATCAACTCCTGGCAGCAGTGAAAGATGCAACCAACACCGGCATTAAGGTAGGATCGTCTGTCTAGTTTCATGACCAGAGCTAGATAATAATTATCTTACACCATCATGACATTCACAGATGGTCAAGTGGTTAGACTGCAGGACTTGCAATGACAAGGTTGTGGGTTCGAATCCGACCAAGCTAGCCGCTAATTTCACAATGACTAGAATAAGTATTGTCGTCTATTTACTGAATCACAATTTCTTGATTTGTGCAATTCATAATCATAGACGTTAAACCAATGTTTGTATGAGAGAGATTGGCTATTGCCAGCTTGGCATTTATATCCCCTTGTGGGAGCTTTGCCGAGTTCCCTCGTTTGGAAGATCATCTAAACAAAAAAGCAAACAGATTATTGATGCATAGGAGTGTGAAGCATTAAAATGTTATGTGGCCGAGTGGTCTAGTGCACTGAACTCAAGTTCTGGTGTTGACAGAGTTTGGGTTCTGGCACTGTCATGGTAACTGTGTCCTTGAGCTAGACGCTTAAACATTATTGCATCGTCCTTCGGGTTGGACTTGGACTGCTTGTTGTGTAATGTATGTAATAGAACCAAGTGCACTTATCGGTAAGAGAAAGTGTTTGCCACTGTGTTTCTTGCCATTGTTGGCTGCAGATTGCACCGCATCACCTTGTAAAACCCTTACCAGGTGCTACATAAATGGGTCTAAAAAATATTCAAACATGGCTCTGAATACCTGCCTCTAGCTACCGGGCAACAACATTTTAGCATGTTTAGCTAGCGAGCCGTGCAGCCGTGTTTTGCACGGCCAGTTTTCTGAAAACACGGCCTATTTTTTCAAGCACGGCTTTTGTGCTGCAAATCAAGCCAGGCACCACATTATTTTGTATAAAATATGGTCTGAATTGAATGTATTTCCCTTCAAAAAACATGACGAAATATTTCTAAAATTTAATAATGTTGGAGAAAGACATGAAAACATCGTTGACTTTGATGCAATTAATATTAATATACCCCCAAATAAAGACGCAAGTTGCAGCATGTGTTAGTCGGATACGTGTGTTTTGGTAAACGTTTTCGTGTGTAATTCTTAACACCGAGAGGCGAAATAATTTCTAGGAACCATACCACTCCCTTCGTTATCGCATGGATGCCCCCCATTGACGATTAGCCGTGTGGGATCTGTAAACTTGCAAGCTGTTTCAACCATAGAGCAAGCAAGTGTTTCAACGGACAAAACAAAGAGGGGAAATGACATAAAAGAAACGAAAGTTACAGATTAACAGATTTTGTCAAGAAGGTAAAGGTTGACTCAAATTTCTCTCACTCTGTTTTTCGTGAATAGACAGTCGTCAAATGCGATTCAAAACATCAGCGGGCGAGTCAAATATTATTACCAACAATTCGGCTCTGGTCCTGAGAAAACATTATTTTCCTTGTCACAATTTATAGAAGTGGGAAGGCCTACGGCGGTCAAGTCTCCGTTGGTCAAGTCTCCTGTTTTTTAAGCTCGTGAAATGGTTCGAAATGTCTATACATTTGTTCTGCCATCACGGCAGCGATCGTTGTTGATGCTCACTGTCAACCACCTCGCGTCACATGCACCGTGCTCACGGCATGGCACAGACCGATACATACGACCAAGTGTTTGTATGGTGCATGAAGCCACATGGTGCAAAGTCCATCGTCAGCACACTGTGATTGGCTGTAGATTATATCCATATTCATGAAGAAAGCTTAGCTAGACTCCAACTCGGTACACGTTCACAGTGTATGTAGTGGAGGCTGTGGATTTCTGTACTACACATGCCCTTGTACTAAGGCTACTAAAACATCAAGAAACGTTCGCTGTGGGACCCTGTTTTAACGTTGCCTCCGCGCGATGCCACCGAATTGCGTTATCATCGGACGTGGCACTTAGAGTGAACCTTAGAGTCTCTGTCCTTTCTCTATGGATGAACATTTACTGCTTATTGAATTGCGAAGACGGCGTTGCAAAAAAAGGTTCTGATGTAATATATCTTCAAAATAGAAATCTATTGAAATGGTTGTTGGTGAAAAAACACCATTAAGCAAGGTTAGGCGATAATAAAAATTATTCAATCAAAAAATTCACAATGACAGCCAATCATTATAAGGTAATCTGAAATTTGCCAAAAGGTTAAAACAAAAATTGTGAAGTTTTAAAGATTCTTTGGCCTATACATTACATTCTTTCTTTACAATTTTTTAATTGTAATTCTTGTGTTATTAATTTTTGTGGTCTAAACAAAGTTTCATCCTAAAGGACAAACAAGTTATTTTCTTAGAATGAACTCCACAACTTAAAAAACGTATTTATAGGAACCTACATTGCAATCCAAATTCAAGGCACAGAATACATCAGCGAATAAGAGCGTATACAACAATTAAATTAAGCTTCCTGCTGGGCTTAAGACAATTGACAAACAAAGTTAAGTTTTCAAGGTAATTTGAGAGAGTTTGTACGCTCCGTGTGGATTTTCGGTGAAAAAAGTTGCACACCCTGTTTTTCAATTTGCACACCCACTTTTCAAATCTTAGCTAAAACACTGCCAAGCTCGGTGGTCTGGTGGTAAGATGGCAAAGGTTATGGGCTCGAATCCCACCCAAGTGATATACCTACGGATTTATTTTACAGGACTTGAGAAAGTATTAAGTGCTTGACACACACCAGTGTATGTGTAAAAGTATAAACCCAAATAGTTTTCTTTATCCCTGATGCAAATTAACATCTATTAAAATTGTTGCGGTACCTGCTGCTAAAATTTAAGATTCAAACTTGTTTGTTCTCTCTTTCGATACCTTTAAGACTCTGCGCAGTCTATTGGACCTATGTCATGTCATTGACGATGTTCCATTTAAAACTCTAACAATAGGAGGCTGGTATTGATGTAAGATTATGCGACGTCGGTGAGAGAATACAAGAAGTCATGGAGTCTTATGAGGTGGAGCTCAACGGGAAGACATACCAGGTCAAGCCGATCCGTAACTTGAATGGTCACTCCATCGGTCAGTATCGGATACACGCTGGAAAGACTGTGCCAATCGTCAAGGGTGGAGAAGCTACTAAGATGGAGGTAGGTTACTGGGATGGAAGCAAGAGGCTTGTTTGAGGACAGCCATTTAGAGAAGTCTCTTTAACCTAGTTGCCTTTCCACTCATCCGTGTCTGTGCTTGGGGTTTTCATCATACCTCCTACATGTAGGCCTACCTTCTCCTTCACAATTATTTCTTATCTAGCCTTGAATTCAAGGCTGTGCGATAGCTTTGCTTACTAAGCATAACCCCAGCCACACGAATGTGATGCAACCCCAGCCACCCAACAAACTCTAAAACAGCACACCATCACTCTCACCACTCACGCAGTGCTAGCCCCCCCCCCCTCCCCCCCACACACACCCACATGTGTAAACACCAGCAATCGTGGACCCTCCTTTGTTCAACTCTTTGTGATAGCAACCGTGGACCACAATGTTTTCCTTTGTGATAGCAACTGTGGACCTTTTGTTGCAGGTCCAAAGTTTTAATGTGGATACCTTCCCACATACACACACCACTTGTGCATACACTTACGCACCGCTTGTGCCCACACACAGCTTGTGTCCACTGTCCTAGCACGTACATGGAAGCTCCTAAGGGCTCACAGCCTTGACGATCTTGTTAACCCTGTGCTATCGCACAACCTTAAAATCAAGGCTACCTCTTGTCTTGAACTGTGGGGTGTATTTTTGTTTGGACAGCAAGGAGGGAAGTTGTGTAAGATGGGATTGTTTATTGATACAATCTGGCAAAAGATCGCTTCTCAGCTCAGTGCTATAAGGTCGTTAGTTGCAATTTCATATACGTAATAATCAAAAGGTTGTTAAGTGAAAAATGCAAAATAAATCAAAATCAACAAGAAAATGTTTTTCTTAGAAGCTAAATGTTTCTTGTTGGCAAACTAATTCTTTGAGACCACTCTTGATCAATAAACTCCATTTACCAGGAGCTCCAATAATATGCAAACCCATTTAATGAAATCCATACAAATTGCACTAATGACCTTATAGGCCTGAGTCGATGACTTGTCGATAAATATTTATCAAAATGTTACAGTGGTCCACTTTCAAATAAGACATAGTATCTCTCTACTTAGCTGAAAAGCCTTGAAACAAATCTTTTAGAATTACTGTTTTTTGTTGTGTTGGAAACCAAGTGACTAGCACTATAACCTGTATTAGGCCTACAAACACCTGATGGTGATGGAGACATGTCAGTGGGAGGGGAAACCCAAAACAGGGAAAGCTCACACAATCCGGTAGGGACTGAAAACTCAACCCACATGCAAGGCTCCGTACTGGATACAAACTGGGTTCACAGAGGTAAAAACGGGCAAGAAACCAAAGAGCCAATCTGATTGCCCAACATAGTCATGGATAGTATTGTTGTTGTTTTAATTTGTTTACATCCAGTGTTATTTAGTACTAATTGCAATGTTGTTATTTGTGACAGTTTCTTTTTTTGAGTTTGACAGTTTCTTTTTTTGAATGTGGCAGTTTCTTTATTTGAGTGTGACAGTTTCTTTATTTGATTGTGACAGTTTCTTTATTTGATTGTGACAGTTTCTTTGTTTGATTGTGACAGTTTCTTTGTTTGATTGTGACAGTTTCTTTGTTTGATTGTGACAGTTTCTTTGTTTGATTGTGACAGTTTCTTTGTTTGATTGTGACAGTTTCTTTGTTTGATTGTGACAGTTTCTTTGTTTGATTGTGACAGTTTCTTTGTTTGATTGTGACAGTTTCTTTGTTTGATTGTGACAGTTTCTTTGTTTGATTGTGACAGTTTCTTTGTTTGATTGTGACAGTTTCTTTGTTTGATTGTGACAGTTTCTTTGTTTGATTGTGACAGTTTCTTTGTTTGATTGTGACAGTTTCTTTATTTGATTGTGACAGTTTCTTTGTTTGATTGTGACTATTTCAGGAGAATGAGTTCTATGCTATTGAGACATTTGGCAGTACAGGAAAGGGAGTGGTGCATGATGATATGGAATGCTCGCATTACATGAAGAATTTTGAAGTTGGACATGTCCCATTAAGGTGAGTCAATGTGATGAGGGCTACTCGCCTAACGCAGTATTAGCTGACCTCAGTCCACTGTCCAGTGCATATGCTGAGCTCTATTGATCACCAAATTGTTTACAGAAATTTCCATAAGTATTTTCTACCATGAAACTCCTTGGATCCGTCATGATTTTTTACAATGATGTCACTCGACTCCCGATTCTTTAGATTTTAATATGACTAGTCCCTGTTGTCTGAGTCCAAGACCCTGTTGTCTTAATCCTCCTCGTTGAGTCTGATTCCCCTTCAGTCCGAGCCCTAGTTCGAGTCCCTCATGTCCATGTAAAGTTAGTTGCGATAATCGTAACCATGGATTCTCTGACGGTCGTATGGAACATTTCTGCAATTTTGGCCATTTCCAGCCATTTCTGTTAGACTAGTAACCAGTTTTGCCCAATTTTTAACCACAAAGTCAAAACACATTTTAAGGGCACCGGATTGATCTCCATTGTAAAATAAATCAATTTATAACACGTAAAAAACATCTTGTGGAAAAAAAAATACAAGCACAGACTTACACAAAAAATGATTGACTTGTTCGAAAAGCATATGTGTACGTGTCATGTAGAGTGTCATTCTGTCAAGACTACAAACAATTATTGAGTTGCATGGTTTTCCAAGTTTTGCCCACTCTCAAGCCGAGTCTCAGGGTCGAGTCCGAGTCACAGTGCTCCGATTCCGAGTTTAAGTCTACAACAAAATGGACTCAATTCCAGTTTCAAACTTGATACCGGCCTCGAGTCCTCCAGCACTGCCAGTCACCATCCAAGATATAGAAACTAAAGTACATGTATGTAGTTGCAATTACAAAGTACTGATGATAAGTAGGAAATAAGTACAAACTTCTGCCACATTTTCTTTCATTTTCTGCTCTGTCAGCCGTCTGCTTTGGACAGGTTTTCTTGCAGTCAATTCCATAGTTTATCCAAGTCCATCTGTTGTGTCTTCATTCAGGTTGTTTGGCCCCAAACCTGGATTTTCAAAATTAACATTTTATGTTTTTCCTTTGTGCTTATCTTGGTTGTTTAAAGGGTATTTATATGTTTGGTAAAGACTCTGAAAATTAATGGCAATAAAAAACTTACTTGGTAAGAAGTACAGCACCTTTGGATAGTATAATGCATTTGGAGAAACATTTCACTTCAAAGTACTGTGGGTATGGAAAAAGAAATCACTTTTTATCCCCCAAAAATTAATCTGAGAAGTGTTACTGCAGTAACGTTTCCCAGATTGTGTATTCCAATTGCAGATTATTATTCTTGCGTGTACATAGCCGCTCCAAATTTCCGGCATTATCTCAAAATTACTACCACCTTTTAATATGAAATTTTCACAGGTTAGTTTTATGGTATATATCTACAACTATATAGGATTGAAACATTACCAAACGTACACAATCCCTATAATACAATGTTTTGTTTTTGTTCCGTCTGGTACCCAGGATGCCTAGAGCGAAGAACCTACTGCATAAAATCAACAGCAATTTTGGCACGTTGGCTTTCTGCAGACGATGGTTGGACAGGATCGGAGAGACTAAATACCTGATGGCATTGAGGAATCTATGTGAATCGGGTAAGGAAACACCTCAGGCTTTGTGTTCCTCCTGATTGATATTCAAAATAATAACACTGGACTTTCATACAGCGGTGGTATCTGCAAATGTTGACGCTTGTGGCGCATTCAAATTATTACCTGTGTCTAATTTCATAGAGCTGCTTTAGAAGAAAATGGTGCTCAACAGTTTTTTGCTACACAAAAATTAGCTGGATATCAGTCACAGACAGTATAGGCCCCATGTGAAATGGTATTTTGGCTTGTAAGCTTATTCTAGTATTAAGCATATTTCTGTCATGCTTACATGTAGCTAGCTAAGCAGCTAAGCAGCTCCATGAAATTGGGCTCTGGTTATAATTCTAGTTCAATACTGTATTAAATAGTTAATCTCAGTTCCCTGGGGAGTATGCAGCACGAGCTACAAGAACCATGTATTTTTTAATGACATTGTCCTTAATTGAACATGCTATGCCCCAAGTTTATAAAGGCTGTCCCAACTATAGATTGGCCTGCCCCAATTCTATTCTGGACAGGCCCAACTTCACCAAACTCAAGTTGGGGTATGCCCAACTGCAGTTGGCACCAGAATTTAAGTTGGGTCATAGCAAACATTCCTGTTAACAATGAACTTGACATATTCATCCATGCTGAGACATTTTTAAACCACTTCACGTCAGTATTAGAAACAAATTTTTACCATGCCTTTGCTCGGTATTATTTTTAGGGCTCTTCTAGAATAATATTTTTTTGAAAATTGTTGTCACAATGAAACTTGACCAAACAAAATAAAGACAACAAACGTTTTCATAAATCGCACTGGGATTTGTTGTTCTCTTTCGGGAATAAATGGAATGTATTCACTGTGAACCTGCCCAAACCTCGGAGAGAAGCCTTTTCCAATAATCTGTCATGGTATGTTGGAATCGCAGGCTTGCCTCCCATATGCCAAATACAATGATAAACAATGATGGCAGACTATTGATCTCTCATAATTCTCGTTTGTACAAGAAAAGGACGAAGGTCTGGGATCGAGGATTACACAATAACCCCTGGGAAAAGGCATGAGCATGAATTTCAGTACCCTTTTTCTCTCTTTGTGCGAGGGAAACAAAGGGTAGCACAGGGATTGCATGCATGTGTACACTACACAACTGAATGTCCGGGTGTACGTCAACCGTTCAACCAATCGCAACCAGAAGAGGACCTTCTGAAATTGTTCTTAACCATTTATAAACGTCCACCATTATTCAATTTGGAAAAATCATGCATAATAAGACATCATCTGGCGTCAAGTGGTTAACAAAATGGTCATTCAACTAAGTCTCATACACACCTATGTAGGGTCAGTTCCTGTGTTTCTTACTTCACTTTGAAAATAAAATATAAGGACTGAGCTCGTCTCCTCTGATTGTTTTTCAAAACAGTTCTAGTTGAGACTAGTTAAATAAACACCTATTGTTTGTTTTTCTTTTAATGCTACAGGGTTAGTAGACGCCTATCCACCATTATGCGACATCAAAGGCTGCTACACAGCTCAGTTTGAGCACACGATTATGCTACGCCCGACCTGTAAAGAAGTGGTGAGCCGAGGTACCGATTACTAGACAGAACAGTGTGACCTGCTCCTTGAAAAAAAGTCATAATATCTGAGACTTTTTGGCACCCAGATGTTCCTTTAAACCGGAATGCAGTAAAAGAACAGTTTTCCAATGGTATCCATCACTTGGGGTGCTTGTAGTAATCAGTAGTATCCATTTGAAGATTGAAAGAGTTTGGGTTCAATCGGCTAATTCCTGCTCTAGTTTTTGAAATGCCCCACCTCGGCCCGACCTCATGTAACGGCTAAGCAAACTAATGTGCTGGTGAGCACAGAAAGGATTTTGCTAAGCAGAAACTGGTTACCAGCCTAATTACTATACGTCGCGCACAGTTTGGTGTCTGGTGTCTCGCTTATTTTCACTGAGGGAACTTAAATCTTAAGCAATACCTTCTGCTCAGATGAGCTCAGTCTTCACAACATCACAACATGTTCATGTTTTGGTGACGAGATGCAGGGATGACGGGTACTGATTGATCATTTAGAAAAATTGAAACATTGTTAGAAGTGAAAACCAACATGTTCTCATCAAAAAAAGATAGAGACATTTTAAGTTGTTGGTTTTTACTTGAAAGCTTTATTATTTGTTAGCTGACAAAATGTTAATTTCTTTTGATATGATAGTTTGCTGAAATGGAAGGGGAAACCCCTTTAAAACTTCCTAATCACTCATTAAATTTCAGATGAAGCTTGCATTTAAAATAGACTAGTCCCTTAAAAGGGAAAAGGCAGCTTGTTATACTAAGAAGTTAGTGTGCTCTATATCAGTTCATTTTCATAGGGCTGCATAGTGAAGATTCAATGCTTAGGACCACTGAAAATCCACCACTAAATCCAGCGCTAAAGTCGGCCTATGTCAAAAGTTTGAAAAGTTTTGTTTTAACTAATGCATGTTTGTTCACATATGGGTTTTGGTTTGCAGTACACCATGTTGGGATTCACACTGTACTTGAGTTTAGCTTATCAGGTTCTGTAGAAGAACTGTTATTTGATATGGTTCTTGGGAAGAACCAAAACTGAAACCTGTGTTTGTCCATCAAGAACCTCACATATTTTGTGCGTACATAACTAAAATCTTCCGGCTTACAGAGCCAGCACAGAAATACTTTTAACAAACATTAAGACATAAATGTTAGCCAACTCTTGATTCTGAGTCCAGACAAACAAGTCTCCTGGGTGCAACTTTGTTTGTGGCTTGTTCGTCATTGAGGAATGAACTCAATTTTAGAGAACATTTGCCAGCAATGACGTGTACTTGGGTGGCTTTTGCAGTAGAGTGCAGTCATATTACGTACATTAACTGAATGGGCATTCAATTTCTTGTTACATTGATTCTGTTACACAAAGAGTAAAGCACGCAAATAGCTGTACAACAGCTGTACAGGTTGCTGAGCTTCAACAGGTTTTGTACAAGTGTTGTAGCACTCACAGTCCGTTACTACTCGAGTACCACTTTGATGGTACTCATACTTCTCGCACTCAGCTAGCAAAGTACTCATACTTGACGACCATACTCGATTCTCGACTGAATTGAAAATCTACTCGGACTCGATTTTAAGTACTCATGCTCAAAATAAGGCTGTCTAAATGATGTTGCAATAATGTGAATTGATGCCAATGCTATCCAAAGAGAAATAAAGCACTGTAAATGGTAAAAATTTTCTTATTTAAAGAACACATTGTCATCTACAAATTACTTGTGCAGTATTTCTCTTTAGAAAGTACTTGTACTTGTACTCAGCTGTTGGTCTCGGTACTCAGATATTAGAATACTCGATACTCAGACTTTTGTACTTGTACTTAATGGCCTGAGTACTTGCACTCAAGTACTACTCGGCCACCCTAGTACTCGGAAGTACTTGATACTCGACTGAATAGTACTTTCTGTTGAAGACAAGCAGAGTATACTGTTCGAAACGTCGAGACCACACCGTCTCTTTTCAGAGCCAACACTCCCACAAAAGAGATTTTACACATGGTTGTACCCGCAAGCTTACTATTTATTTACTTCTTATGAAAAGTACTTAACTACAACTCTGGTTTGTACACAAAACATGGTAATGCCACAGGGTTTCAACACCCAATAAAAAGTTTTCAATACAGTCATTGAGTCAACACATGGACATGTTTAGCTCTATAATGCTAAGCCTGTCTGCAGTGAATGGTGGTCGGTGCGCAGAATACTTCCTTAAGCAGCCACTATGGAATCAGCCCCAGATTCGTCTACCAAAATAAGCTTGTAGGCCTATTTGTTCACTCTTATCTAGAACCAGTATTGTCAAATACGTATAATTTGATTATAGTTTCTAAAAGACTGCGAAGGATTGCCCCTTTGCTATTATTTCTCTTGAAATTATCAAGAATATAACCACTACCAGAATGAGTGACATGTTATAGATAGAAACCAGAAAAAGTTTTTTTAAAATGTTTAATCCCAAAGAATATGTGAACGATATTTTCATTGAGGATATGAAAGAGAGAAATGAAACAATTCAGAGCGTGAGATACTGCAAGCAGAGTTTTTAGTGAAGTTTTGTATTATCAAGACGATGATTTTTTGAAATAAGTATTTTTTTCGGCAATATGAAGGCTGGAGAAAGTCAAATATTTGGAAGAGTGGCAGGCGAGGTACAAATTTGTAATTAAATCTGAAATCTTAGTTGTTAATTAAGCCAATTAGTTATTGGTCTGCATGTATAACATTTTACTAAAAAACTGTTTCTTGTCAGAATATTTTGAGATAACAAGAAATCAGGTTTCAGCCTTGCTTGGTTTGAAGTCAGTTTAGCAATGTGCCAGGAATATTCTTCCATCTTCAGTTCTCTTTTCTCTTTAGAAAAAAATTCTTGTATCTTTTTTTCTTTTTCTTTTTTGTGGGGGGGGGGATGTGGGGTCACAGAGAACCCAGGCTCAACTTCTAGAGAGCAGTTAATTGATTGTCAGCCTTTGACTGATTCTTGAGAATCTTTCTTTGTAAAATTGTCCAGTACCAATGATGGATCGTAAATGCACTGGAGTGCATTTTGGCAACCCCGACCAGAAACTTGTTTGAGCTTTTATTATTGGTTAAGAGTTTTCACGTGTCCGGTTGGACCGCAGTGACGTAGCTGTTCCGACCAAACCAGAACCGAGTTGTTGGCTCGGTTAGGCTTGGTTTCAAGACAGCAGATTCTACAAATTATTGAAAATGTCAACGGAATTTCTTTGAAAATGAAAAACTTTGAAGCATGACAATCCGATAATGCTGATAATATTTTAAAGACCACGTTCCATTACTTGGAAATAAAATGAAGGCTTAGAAATGTATAGGTCATGAACTGTTTCTGGTTACTGACCCGTGTTCGCGTAGCTCTCAGAAATTGTTTCGGTCAACAAATTTTACATCAGAAACTTGTTTCTGGTCAGGCTCACCAAAACACCCCCCTGATGTCATCACTCCTCTATCTTAGAGGTCAAACGATGATATTTACAATGCAAATGCACAACTCTGTACGCGCGGCGCACAGGATGTGCCAATGAGCAACCCTCGTTTGACCTCTGTTAGAGGGCGCCCTACTCAAATGACGTCATTAGATCAGGTCTACTGAATGGTTAATGGTAATTGTACATCTTGTATTCCTATCATTTGTAATGATTTTAATTGACAAACTTGTATCATGTTGTGAAGATTGTCATCAATCCAGTTGGGACTGTTTCAACCTACAAGTAGCATCCTCGCTAAGATGAGCGGTGAGGCGTTGTCATAAGTGTTATGTTTGGTTTTTGCTTGCATCATTTCATTACGGCTAATATATGCTATACATTTAACTTCAAATTTAAATTGATTTGATTATGGGATACATTAACCCTTTAGAGACCATTCTTTTCTGTATAATCATCACCATACTCCCAGACATGGGTTGATTTTGAAAACAAATTTTGTTGTGTAAAAGTTTCTGAAAAAAGCACAAAATAAAACAAAAATGTTGTTTTGTTTTAGAAACATAGATACTTTTTTAACCTGGGAAAACGTTGGAAAATGTCAATTCAGGTCATGACCTTTAATTTAACCTCTTTTGTTTGAGTGGATTTAGGTCAGATCTTGCAGATGTTCTCAACCGCTATGGGCATTTTGGTACAAGCCGTTATGGTCTCTAAAATAGGGTTAAACTTATGCAGGCTTTGTTTTAAATCGAACCCATTTGCCCGTTCATTTTTTATTGACCGTGCTATAGTTCACAATCCAGGTTATTCTTGGCATTGGGAGCTATACACAGAAGCTCTATATGATTTCCATTTTATTGTCAAGGAGTGAATTAAATGTAAACAAATTCATTAATTGAATCGTTATTGTTTTATTTTTCATTCACTCAAGCCCTTGCTACTAAATAAATAACATCATTCAAAATTGATTTGATTATTTACCCGCAGAAATAACGGTTGTTTTATGTCATCAAAAGTCTGGATGGTCAAAAATTAAAAATAAACACCTGTTATGGAGTATGTAAATTACCTTAATTAACAGCCCAAAGTGTTCTTTTGTTTGTCAGAAGTTGTCCATCAGACATGTTAGATATATGTACATAGTAATCATAGTTTGGGTTTTTTTCTAATTTTTCTCCAAGTGTTTGTTTGTTCAACTGACAACATTTCAAAATGTTTGAGACCAGGGCCCAATAGACCCTTCCCATGAAATATGCTAATTACATTCACGCATGCGTACAGGCCCTATTGGTTGGCAAACGCCATAGAGATGTGCACTAAGCAGACGCACAAACGCTTCTGCGTCACGCGACTATCAGCCCCACACAAAAAGGCGCGTTGTTCCATCATTTTGCCAACCAAAGTGTTAGTGCGCACGCGCAATGTGCAATTTACATATTTCATGGGAAGGGTCTATTTCATAGAGCTGCTAAGCACAACAATTTGCTTGCTTGATAAAAACAGGATTACCAACCAAATTTCCATGTGTTGCATATTGCTTGTTACTGGTATTCAGCTGTTGTTTGCTTATCCTGAAAATCACGTGGAAATTTGGTCGGTAATCCTGTTTTTATCAAGGAAGAAATTTCATGCTAAGCAAATTGTTGTGCTTATCAGCTCTATGAAATTTGGCCCTGGGCACAATTTCACTAGAGAGCTGCTCAAGCAGAAAATGTTGCTGACAAAATTTCTGCTTAGCAAAAAATGAGCGGGATACCAGTCACGGATGGAACACATTGACATGGTATTTTGGCTGGTAACTTTATTCTGGTAAGCATGATTTTGTTTTGCTCGGCAGCTTTTTTGTGACGAAGCAGCTCTATGAAATTGTGCCCAGTAGGATACTTCTGTTAGACTAAAAAAACATTGCGGGATTTGAACCGTTGCCCTCCTTTAGACCTTAACATTGTTTTATAAACTGAGTTACCCTTTGTCCTTTCTCAAAATGTTTATTGGAAGTCTAATTTATTATACAAATATTGGATGCATATGAGTGCATTGTCAAAGAATATAATTACTGGGTGAAATCTGGACTATTCCATTTTACTCGGTGAAAATAGAAAAGCCAGATTTCACCGAGTGAATATATTCTGCAACAAATGCACAAAGGAATTTTCAATATTTGTTTTATATAACACATGCACAAACCCTTGTCATTTGAATTGTTTTTCATAATAAATACAAAATAGACACGGAAACTCGTCCCCCCCCCCCCCACTCTGAAAAAAAAGGAAAAAAACTCCTTCTAAACAACGCGAATGACTCTTTGTGGACACTAACCTTGTCCACCCTGACACGACCTTGGGATGAACGGGCGGGAACGATTATTTTGGAACTGACGCAGCAAAGCATTGCTGTGATTTGTCCCAAGCATTCTATATTCGTAAGTTTAGGACTCCTGCATGTATATAAAACTTGAGAGTGTTACGCGTCATGGCAGTAAATACATGGCAAAATAAAGAGGGACATTTGACGCATGTTCCACCAATCAAAAAGATCTATGTGTGCGGTGGGAAATTGGTTTTAAACTGAATGGGGTTCTCCACAAGGCCTATCTATAGACCCCTTGCATTGGCCGCCATCGCTGAGGTCAAACAATGGAAACGTGGGCGCATGTACGCGCCGCGCACAAGTTTCAGCCAATGATAGGTCTTCCTTTGACCTCATATGTAAGGTGTATATACAAAGTTAAAGTATTGTCCTTGATTAATTAAGACTGGAAAGTAGCAATGTTCTCTTTATTATGATGGAACAAGCCCCTCTGGTCTTTGAAAGTTGTTGGCCTTTTCATGATGGAGGTGGGAATACTTTGTATTATTATTTTTTTATTATGTGCTTCAAAGTTTGCGGATGAAATGAAATCTGATGACATTTTCAAGGTTTGTTTGTCTACGGTGTACAATTGCTGAGGATGGTAATTAATAACTCTTTAAATCAACATTTACATAATAAATGGACCTTGAATTATCTCTGTAATATTTACGAACCTCCGATTTTATGCTGTCAACCTTTACAAATTTATAAGTGCTTGAGCTTACTACAATCTTAGATCTTGTCTATGTACCACAAAATTCAAATCTCTTCTCCAAACTTATCTTTTGTCAGAGGTTTTCAATGACTTATTTTGTTGTGTCTGTTTTTCTTTGTTTTGTTTTGTTTAGTTTGGGGGTTTTTAACTGCGCCTTGAACACCCAGCAGGATGGATATGTGCGCATTACAAGTCTTATTATTATTATTATTAATAAATAGCACACAAAGATAGAACATGGGTTTTTTTTGTTCCTAGAGATGCCTCAACAATAGCCCAGCCTTGGTCATAAACAAGTGACTTGTGAAGTGATGCATGTTTAATTAATTTTATAGATATATTTGTTTAATGGTCTCCCTTCCAGGCAAGTCGGGGGAGGGGGATCTTTGCTCTGGTATGGATGCTAGAACAAATTGGTTCTACAAAATGGTGGACTGCGTTAGTTCACAAAGTTAAAGGAAAACCACACAATTTAAAGGCATATTTGTGTGGATCATTATACTAAAAACATCTTTCCAACCAAATCCATTTCATAACGAACACTTTCAAACGCTTTGTACAACCCAAATCGCTCAATCCAAGGCAACGTGTCCCTTTAATACGCCAGTGCCTTTTTAATGCAGTATGTGACGAATGTGTACCACTGATATAAATTAGACTAGACTGAGGAATTTACCTACCATACTGAGAAATTGTACCTTGAGAATTCTGCTAGTGCACTTTCCTTCGTCTGCCTGTGGGGGGTTATTTTGTTAACAACCTTCCCGTGTGGGTGTTGTCCAAACCGCGCAAGCATCCCCGGTTCCGGCAGATCTTTTCATCAGGGTAAGGAGTTAATGATGTGGTAATTAAAACGTCAACCAATTAGTTTATGGAGACAAATTCATCGGTTTTGTGACTTCGGTTTTGTGCTAGTGTAAAAAGGACTGTGGAAATGTAAGCTTGTTTTATGGCATTTCCTGGAAGGAAATATATACACTGCTCAATTGAGAAAGTTTACATTTTGTATCATTATAACCACATAAAAGCCAGAATTGTGAAAAACGGCATCTTTCTTCATATCAAAAGTTGAAAAAAGAATTTGCAATTTCCACCAAAATGTAAGATGTAATGTTTTTCTCCATTGAACTGTGTACAAATTGTGCCTGTCAGAAGTCCCATTTTGTAAACATCACAGTTAACATGGTCTATGAAAACTTCATTTGAAATGTTAAAAAGAAACCTTTTTTGAAGAAAGATTTATTTCAGTGATAGGCCACATATTAACTGAGTACTTGCCTTAAATATGACCCAAGCTGATGTATTAGTTGTCATGTTCGCTTCAACTGAACATGTACTCAAATAATTGACTCAAATTTGAACCAAACTGATTATTGGTCATGTTCTCTTCAACTGAACATATAGGCAGTACTTGCCTTAAATATGACCCAGTGCATACTTTATTGTTGCCGCAAAAATGACCCAAAACTGATGTTTCTTCATCTTGCTCTCTTCAAGTGAACATACTCAGTTATTGACTAGTATATTAACTTCTAAACTGATGACCCTCCTCCTTATCCCTCAGACCGACCCGAGATAACTTGAGAGGGATCTTAACGTGGTCAGTAACTGCACTGGGAGAATACGGCAGCTGGCTTTGTCAAGAGCTAGAGGCTGCCAAAGAAGATCTTGGATCAAGCAACTAGGTCCACCAAGCAAAGGTGACAGGCTCTGGAATCAAGCTACTAACTTCTGAAAAAGGAGATCAGCACACCAGAACCCAGATGTTTGTGCATAGATCGAGTGAGTGATGCATTATTGGTCAAATACTAAACCGCACGTAAATACATGTAAAAGTCTCAAATCTGACCTAAAACTGATAAATTATTGGTCATGAATAATCTCTTCACTGAACATAAACTCGTTCTTGCTTCAAACTGATGTATTATTGGTAATTTTCTCTTCAACTGAACATATATATACTCAGTTATTGCTTCAAATATGACCCAAATTGATCTATTATTGGTTATGTTCTATTCAACTGAATATGAACTAAGCAATTGCCTCAAATATTACCAAAACTGATGTATTATTTGTCAAATGTTCTCTTCTACTGAACACATACTCATAACTGTGTATTATTGGTCATGTTCTCTTCAACTGAACATATACTCAGTTCTTGCCTCAAATATGACCAAAACTGATGTATTATTGGTCATGTTCTCTTCAACTGAATATAAACTCAGTTTTTGCCCCAAATATGACCCTATACTGATGTATTATTGGTCATGTTCTCTTCTACTGAATATAAACTCAGTTCTTGCCTTAAATATGTCCCAAACTGATTGGTCATGTTCTCTTCAACTGAACATATACTCAGCAATTGCCTCAAATATGACCCAAACTGATGTACTATTGGTAACGTTCTCTTCTACTGAACACATACTCATAATTGTCTCAAATATGACCCAAGCTGATGTACTATTGGTCATGTTCTTCTCAACTGAACATGTACTCGATAATACCCTCAAATATAACCCAAAGTGAATTGTTTTTGGTCTTGTTCTTTTGAACTGAACATGAACTCAGTATTTAACTAAAATACAGCCTGAACTGACTAATTTTCTGGTCATTTTCTTTACCTCAGTGCATACTTTGTAATTGCCGCAAATATGACCCGAAACTGATGTTTTGTTCATCTTGCTCTCTTCAAGTGAACATACTCAGTAATTGACTAGTATATGGCCTAAACTGATGACCCGTCTCCCCATCCCTCAGACCAACCCCAGAACAGTTGAAAGGGATCTTAACGTGGTCAGTAACTGCACTGGGAGAATTCCCTGGCAGCTGGCTTTGTCAAGACCTAGAGGCTGCCAAAGAAGATCTTTGATCAAGCAACCAGGTATTATTGGCCATGTTCTCATCAGCTGAACATTTACTCAATTATTGCTTTAAACTGTGACCCAAACTGATGTATTATTGGTCATGTTCTCTTCAACTGAACATGTACTCAGTAAGTACCTCAAGTATGACCCAAACTGATGTATGATTGGTCATGTTGATCTCAACTGAAATGTATTCAGTAACTGCCTCAAATACGACCCAAACTGATGTATTGTTGGTCATGTTCTCTTCAACTGAACATGTACTCAGCAAATGCCTCAAATATGACCCAAACTGATGTATAAAACTGATGTATTATTGGTCATGTATCATTGGTCAACTGAACATGTAGCTAGGGGGCCTACTCAGTAATTGCCTCAATTATGACCCAAACTGAGGTCTAATTGGTCATGTTCTCTTCAACTGAACATGTACTCAGTAATTGCCTCAAAGATGACCCAAACTGATGTCTTATTGGTCATGTTCTCTTCAACTGAACATGTACTCAGCAAATGCCTCAAATATGACCCAAACTGGTGTATTATTGGTCATGTTCTCTTTAAATGAACATGTACTCAGTACTTGCCTCAATTATGACCCAAACTGATGTATTATTGGTCCCTGGTCTCTTCAACTGAGCATGTACTCAGTAATTGCCTCGGTTTTTACCCAAACTTATGTCTTATTGGTCATGTTCTCTTCAACTGAACACAAACTCAGTAATTGCTGCAAATATGACCCAAACTGGTGTATTATTGGTCATGTTCTCTTTAAATGAACATGTACTCAGTACTTGACGCAGTTTCGACACAAAAAGATGTAATATTGATCATGTTCTCTTCAACTGAACATGTACTCACTTGCCTCAAATATGACCCAAACTGATGTATTATTGGTCATGTTCTCTTCAACTGAACATGTACTCAGTACTTGACTCAGTTTCGACCCAAACTTATAGGCCTATGTCTTATTGGTCATGTTCTCTTGAACTGAACACAAACTCAGTAATTGCCTCAAATATGACCCAAACTGATGTAATATTGCTTTTGTTTTCTTCAACTGAGCATGTACTCAGCAATTGCTTCAACTATGACTCAAACTGATGAATCATTGGTCATGTTCTCTTCAACTGAACATGTACTCAGTATTTGCCTCAAATATGACCCAGAACTGATGAACCATTGGTCATGTTCTCTTCAACTGAACATGTATTTAATAACTGCCTCAAATATGACCCAAACTGATGTCTTACTGGTCTCTTCAACTGAACATGTATTCAGTAATTGCCTCAAAGATGACCCAAACTGATGTAATATTGCTTATGTTCTCTTTAATTGAGCATTTACTCAGTAATTGCCTCAAATATGACTCAATCTGGTGTCTTACTGGTCGTGTTCTCTTCAACTGAACATGAACTCAGAATTTGCCTCAAATATGACCCAAACTGATGAACCATTGGTCATGTTCTCTTCAACTGAACATGTATTCAGTAATTGCCTCAAATATGACCCGAACGGATGTTTTATTGGTCATGTTCTCTTCAACTGAACATATACTCAGTATTTGCCTCAAATATGACCCAAACTGATGAACCATTGGTTATGTTCTCTTCAATTGAACACAAACTCAGTAATTGCCTCAAATACGACCCAAACTGATGTATTATTGGTCAGGTTCTCTTCAACTGAACATGTACTCAGTAATTGCCTCAAATATGACCCAAACTAATGTAATGTTGCTTATGTTCTCTTCAACTGAGCATGTACTCGGCAATTGCTTCAAATATGACTTAAACTGGTGTCTTACTGGTCATGTTCTCTTCAACTGAACATGTATTCAGTAATTGCCTCAAAGATGACCCAAACTTATGGCTTATTGGTCATGTTCTCGTCAACTGATCATGTACTCAGTAATTGCCTCAAATATGACCCAAACAGATGAATCATTGGTCATGTTCTCTTCAACTGAACATGTACTCAGCAATTGCTTCAAATATGACTCAAACTGGTGTCTTACTGGTCATGTTCTCTTCAACTGAACATGTACTCAGTAATTGCCTCAATTAAGACCCAAACTGATGTATTATTGGTCATCTTCTTTCCAACTGAGCATGTTCTCAGTGATTGCCTCAATTATGACCCAAACCTATGTCTTATTGGTCACGTTCTCTTCAAGTGAACATGTACTCAGTAATTGCCTCAGATATGACCCAAACTTATGTATTAATCGTCACGTTCTTTTTAAGTGCACAAGTACTCAGTGATTGCCTCAATTATGACCCAAACTGATCAATCATTGGTCATGTTCTTTTCAACTCAACATGTACTCAGTAATTGCCTCAAATTGACCAAAACTGATGTAATGTTGGGAATGTTCTCGTAAACTGATCATGTACTCAGTAATTGCCTCAAATACAACTCAAAATGATGTAATATTGATCATGTTCTCTTCAACTGAACATGTACTCAGTAATTGCCTCAAATATGACCCAAACTGATGTCTTATTGGTCAGGTTCTCTTCGAGTGAACATCATGTACTCAGTAACTGCCTGAAATATGGCCCAAACTGATGTAATATTTCTTATGTTCTCTTCAACTGAACATGTACTCAGTAATTGCCTCATTTATGACCCAAACTGATGTCTTATTGGTCAGGTTCTCTTCGAGTGAACATGTGCTCAGTAATTGCCTCAAATATGACCCAAACTGATGTAATGTTGCTTATGTTCTCTTCAACTGAGCATGTACTCAGCAATTGCTTCAAATATGACTCAAACTGGTGTCTTACTGGTCATGTTCTCTTCAACTGAACATGTACTCAGTAATTGCCTCAATTAAGACCCAAACTGATGTATTATTGGTCATGTTCTTTCCAACTGAGCATGTTCTCGATGATTGTCTCAATTATGACCTAAAGCTATGTCTTATTGGTCAAATTCTCTTCAAGTGAACATGTACTCAGTAATTGCCACAAATATGACCCAAACTTATGTATTATTTGTCAAGTTTTCTTTAAGTGAATAAGTACTCAGTGATTGCCTCAACTATGACCCAAACTGATGAATCATTGGTCATGTTCTTTTCAACTCAACATGTACTCAGTAATTGCCTCAAATATGACCCTATACTGATGTGTTATTGGTTATGTTCTCTTCAACTAAACACACACTCAGTTCTTGCCTTAAATATGTCCCAAACTGTAATATTGCTCATGTTCTCGATGATTGTCTCAATTATGACCTAAAGCTATGTCTTATTGGTCAAATTCTCTTCAAGTGAACATGTACTCAGTAATTGCCTCAAATATGACCCAAACTTATGTATTATTGGTCAAGTTTTCTTTAAGTGAATAAGTACTCAGTGATTGCCTCAACTATGACCCAAACTGATGAATCATTGGTCATGTTCTTTTCAACTCAACATGTACTCAGTAATTGCCTCAAATATGACCCTATACTGATGTGTTATTGGTTATGTTCTCTTCAACTAAACACACACTCAGTTCTTGCCTTAAATATGTCCCAAACTGTAATATTGCTCATGTTCTCTTCAACTGAACATGTACTCATTCATTGCCTCAAATATGATCCAAACTGATGTCTTATTGGTCATGTTCTCTTCAACTGAACATGTACTCAGTAATTGCCCCAGATAAGACCCAAACTGATGCAATGTTGCTTATGTTCTCTTCAATTGAGCATGTACTCAGCAATTGCTTCAAATATGACTCAAACTGATGTATTATTGGTCATGTTCTCTTCAACTGAACTTGTACTCAGTAATTGCCTCAAATATGACCCGAACGGATGTATTATTGGTCATGTTCTCTTCAACTGAACATGTACTCAGTAATTGCCTCAAATATGACATAAACTGATGTCTTATTGGTCATGTTCTCTTCAACTGAACATGTACTCAGTAATTGCCTCAAATATGACTCAAACTGATGTATTATTGGTCATGTTCTCTCTTACTGAACACAAACTTAGTAATTGCCTCAAATATGACCCAAACTGATGTATTATTGGTCATGTTCTCTTCAACTGAACATGTACTCAGTAATTGCCTCAAATGTGACCCAAACTGATGTAATGTTGCTTATGTTCTCTTCAACTGAGCATGTACTCAGCAATTACTTCAAATATGACTCAAACTGGTATCTTACTGGACATGTTCTCTTCAACTGAACAGTATATTCATGTAATTGCCTCAAAGATGACCCAAACTTATGTCTTATTGGTCATATTCTCGTCAACTGATCATGTACTCAGTAATTGCCTCAAATATGACCCAAACTGATGAATCATTGGTCATGTTCTCTTCAACTGAACATGTACTCAGTAATTGCCTCAAATATGACCCAAACTCATGAATCATTGGTCATGTTCTCTTCAACTGAACATGTACTCAGCAATTGCTTCAAACATAACTCAAACTGGTGTCTTACTGGTCATGTTCTCTTCAACTGAACATGTACTCGGTAATTGCCTCAAATACGAATCAAAATGATGTCATATTGGTCATGTTCTTTCCAACTGAGCATGTTCTCAGTGATTGCCTCAATTATGACCTAAACCTATGTCTTATTGGTCACGTTCTCTTCAAGTGAACATGTATTCAGTAATTGCCTCAAATATGACCCAATCTTATGTATTATTGGTCACGTTCTCTTTAAGTGAACAAGTACTAAGTGATTGCCTCAAAGATGACCCAAACTTATGTCTTATTGGTCATGTTCTCTTAGACTGATCATGTACTCAGTAATTGCCTCAAATATGACCCAAACTGATGTCCTATTGGTCATGTTTTCTTCAACTGATCATGTACTCAGTAATTGCCTCATTTATGACCCAAACTGATGAATCATTGGTCATGTTTTCTTCAACTGAACATGTACTCAGCAATTGCTTCAAACATAACTCAAACTGGTGTCTTATTGGTCATGTTCTCTTCAACTGAACATGTACTCAGTAATTGCCTCAATTAAGACCCAAACTGATGTATTATTGGTCATGTTCTTTCCAACTGAGCATGTTCTCAGTGATTGCCTCAATTATGACCCAAACTATTGGTCACGTTCTCTTCAAGTGAACATGTATTCAGTAATTGCCTCAAATATGACTCAAACTTATGTATTATTGGTCACGTTCTCTTTAAGTGAACAAGTACTCAGTGATTGCCTCAATTATGACCCAAACTGATGTGATATTGCTTATGTTCTCTTCAATTGAACATGCTCAGTAATTTCCCCAAATGTGACCCAAACTTATGTCTTATTGGTCATGTTCTCTTCAACTGAACACAAACTCAGTAATTGCCTCAAATTGACCAAAACCGATGTAATATTGGTCATGTTCTAGTCAACTGATCATATACTTAGTAATTGCCTCAAATATGACCCAAACTGATGAACTATTGGTCATGTTCTCTTCAACTGAACATGTACTCAGTAACTGCCTCAAATATGACCCAAACTGATGTCTTATTGGTCATGTTCTTTTCAACTGATCATGTACTCAGTAATTGCGTCAAATATGACCCAAACTGATGAATCATTGGTCACGTTCTCTTCAACTGATAATGTATTCAGTAATTGCCTTAAATATGACCCGAATTAATGTTTTATTGGTCATGTTCTCTTCAACTGAACACAAACTCAGTAATTGCCTCAAATATGACCCAAACTGAAGTATTATTGGTCACGTTCTCTCCAACTGAGCATACACTGTAATTGCCTCAAAGAAGACCAAAACAGATGTATTATTGGTCATGTTCTCTTCAACTGAACATTTACTCAGTACTTGACTGAGTTTCAACCCAAACTGATGTATTATTGGTCATTTTCTGTTCAACTGAACATGTGCTCAGTAATTGCTTCAAATTTGACTCAAACTGATGTATTATTGGTCATGTTCTCTTCAACTGAACATGTACTCAGTAATTGCCTCAAATATGACCCAAACTGATGTAATATTGCTTTTGTTCTCTTCAACTGAACATGTACTCAGTAATTGCCTCAAATATGACCCAAACTGAAGTATTATTGGTCATGTTCTTTTTAAATGAACATATACTCAGCAATTGCCTCAAATATGACCCAAACTGATGTCTTATTGATCAGGTTCTCTTTTCGAGTAAATTGATGCTCAGTAATTGCCTCAAATATGACCCAAACTGATGAATCATTGGTCATGTTCTTTTCAACTCAACATATACTCAGTAATTGCCTCAAATTCACCAAAACTGATGTAATGTTGGTAATGTTCTCGTCAACTGATCATGTACTCAGTAATTGCCTCAAATACGACTCAAAATGATGTAATATTGGTCATGTTCTCTTTAACTGAACATGTACTCAGTATTTGCCTCAAATATGACCCAAACTGATGAATCATTGGTCATGTTCTCTTCAACTGAACATGTATTCAGTAATTGCCTCAAATATGACCCGAACGGATGTATTATTGGTCATGTTCTGTTCAACTGAACATGTACTCAGTAATTGCCTCAAATATGACCATAACTGATGTAATATTGCTTATGTTCTCTTCAACTGAACATGTACTCAGTAATTGCCTGAAATATGACATAAACTGATGTCTTATTGGTCAGGTTCTCTTCGAGTGAACATGTGCTCAGTAATTGCCTCAAATATGACTCAAAAGGATGTAATATTGGTCATGTTCTCTTCAACTGAACATGTACTCAGTAATTGCCTTAAATATGACCCAAACTGATGAATCATTGGTCATGTTCTCTTCAACTGAACATGTTTTCAGTAATTGCCTCAAATATGACCCGAACGGATGTATTATTGGTCATGTTCTCTTCAACTGAACATGTACTCAGCAACTGCTTCAAATATGACTCAAACTGGTGTCTTACTGGTCATGTTCTCTTCAACTGAACAGTGTATTCAGTAATTGCCTCAAAGATGAACCAAACTTATGTCTTATTGGTCATATTCTCATCAACTGATCATGTACTCAGTAATTGCCTCAAATACGACCCAAACTGATGAATCATTGGTCATGTTCTCGTCAACTGATCATGTACGTAGTAATTGCCTCAAATATGACCCAAACTTATGTCGTATTGGTCATGTTCTCTTTAACTGATCATGTACTCAGTAATTGCCTCAAATATGACCCAAACTGATGAATCATTGGTCATGTTCTATACAACTTAACATGTACTCAATATTTGCCTCAAATTGACCAAAACTGATGTAATATTGGTCGTGTTCTCGTCAACTGATCATGTACTCAGTAATTGCCTCAAATACGAATCAAAATGATCTCATATTGGTCATGTTCTCTTCAACTGAACATGTACTTAGTAATTGCCTCAAATATGACCCAAACTGATGTAATGTTGCTTATGTTCTCTTCAACTGATCATGTACTCAGTAATTGCCTCAAATATGACCCAAACTCATGAATCATTGCTCATGTTCTCTTTAACTGAACATGTACTCAGTAATTGCCTCAAATATGACCCAAACTTATGTCTTATTGGTCATGTTCTCGTCGACTGATCATGTACTCAGTAATTGCCTCAAATATGACCAAAACTGATGAATCATTGGTCATGTTCTTTACAACTTAACATGTACTCAGTAATTGCCTCAAATACGAATCAAAATGATCTCATATTCGTCATGTTCTCTTGAACTGAACATGTACTTAGTAATTGCCTCAAATATGACCCGAACGGATGTATTATTGGTCATGTTCTCTTCAACTGAACATTTACTCAGTAATTGCCTCAAATATGACATAAACTGATGTCTTATTGGTCATGTTCTCTTCAACTGAACATGTACTCAGTAATTGCCTCAAATATGACCATAACTGATGTAATATTGCTTATGTTCTCTTCAACTGAACATGTACTCAGTAATTGCCTGAAATATGACATAAACTGATGTCTTATTGGTCAGGTTCTCTTCGAGTGAACATGTGCTCAGTAATTGCCTCAAATATGACGCAAACTGATGAATCATTTGTAATTTTCTCTTCAACTGAACATGTACTCAGTAATTGCCTCAAATATGACTCAAAAGGATGTAATATTGGTCATGTTCTCTTCAACTGAACATGTACTCAGTAATTGCCTTAAATATGACCCAAACTGATGAATCATTGGTCATGTTCTCTTCAACTGAACATGTTTTCAGTAATTGCCTCAAATATGACCCGAACGGATGTATTATTGGTCATGTTCTCTTCAACTGAACATGTACTCAGCAACTGCTTCAAATATGACTCAAACTGGTGTCTTACTGGTCATGTTCTCTTCAACTGAACAGTGTATTCAGTAATTGCCTCAAAGATGAACCAAACTTATGTCTTATTGGTCATATTCTCATCAACTGATCATGTACTCAGTAATTGCCTCAAATACGACCCAAACTGATGAATCATTGGTCATGTTCTCGTCAACTGATCATGTACGTAGTAATTGCCTCAAATATGACCCAAACTTATGTCGTATTGGTCATGTTCTCTTTAACTGATCATGTACTCAGTAATTGCCTCAAATATGAATCAAAATGATCTCATATTGGTCATGTTCTCTTCAACTGAACATGTACTTAGTAATTGCCTCAAATATGACCCAAACTTATGTCTTATTGGTCATGTTCTCGTCGACTGATCATGTAATCAATGGTCATGTTCTATACAACTTAACATGTACTCAATATTTGCCTCAAATTGACCAAAACTGATGTAATATTGGTCGTGTTCTCGTCAACTGATCATGTACTCAGTAATTGCCTCAAATACGAATCAAAATGATCTCATATTGGTCATGTTCTCTTCAACTGAACATGTACTTAGTAATTGCCTCAAATATGACCCAAACTGATGTAATGTTGCTTATGTTCTCTTCAACTGATCATGTACTCAGTAATTGCCTCAAATATGACCCAAACTCATGAATCATTGCTCATGTTCTCTTTAACTGAACATGTACTCAGTAATTGCCTCAAATATGACCCAAACTTATGTCTTATTGGTCATGTTCTCGTCGACTGATCATGTACTCAGTAATTGCCTCAAATATGACCCAAACTGATGAATCATTGGTCATGTTCTTTACAACTTAACATGTACTCAGTAATTGCCTCAAATACGAATCAAAATGATCTCATATTCGTCATGTTCTCTTGAACTGAACATGTACTTAGTAATTGCCTCAAATATGACCCAAACTGATGTAATGTTGCTTATGTTCTCTTCAACTGAGCATGTACTCAGCAATTGCTTCAAATATGACTCAAACTGGTGTCTTACTGGACATGTTCTCTTTAACTGAACATGTATTAAGTAATTGCCTCAAATATGACCCAAACTGATGTATTATTGGTCATGTTCATTTCAACTGAACATGTACTCAGTAATTGCCTCAAATATGACCCAAACTGATCTTATGTTGCTTACAATGTATGTTCTCTTCAACTGAGCATTTTCTCAGCAATTGCTTCAAATATGACTCAAACTGGTGTCTTACTGGTCATGTTCTCTTCAACTGAACACGTATTCAGTAATTGCCTCAAAGATGATCCAAACTTATGTCTTATTGATCATGTTCTCGTCAACTCGTCAACTGATCTTGTACTCAGTAATTGCCTCAAATATGACTCAAACTGATGTATTATTGGTCATGTTCTCTTCAACTGAACACAAACTTAATAATTGCCTCAAATATGACCCAAACTGATGTATTATTGGTCATGTTCTCTTCAACTGAGCATGTACTCAGCAATTGCTTCAAATATGACTCAAACTGGTGTCTTACTGGTCATGTTCTCTTCAACTGAACATTGTATTCAGTAATTGCCTCAAAGATGACCCAAACTTATGTCTTATTGGTCATATTCTCGTCAACTGATCATCTACTCAGTAATTGCCTCAAATATGACCCAAACTTATGTCGTATCTGTCAAGTTCTCTTCAACTGATCATGTACTCAGTAATTGCCTCAAATATGACCCAAACTCATGAATCATTGGTCATGTTCTCTTCAACTGAACATGTACTCAGTAACTGCCTCAAATATGACCTAAACTGATGTCTTATTGGTCATGTTTTTTTCAACTGAGCATGTTCTCAGTGATTGCCTCAATTATGACACAAACCTATGTCTTATTGGTCATGTTCTCTTCAAGTGAACATGTACTCAGCAATTACTTCAAATATAACCCAAACTTCTGTATTATTGGTCATGTTCTCTTTAAGTGAACAAGTACTCAGTGATTGCCTCAAAGATGACCCAAACTGGTGTCTTATTGGTCATGTTCTCGTCGACTGATCATGTACTCAGTAATTGCCTCAAATATGACCCAAAGTGATGACTCATTGGTCATGTTCTCTTCAACTGAACATGTACTCAGTAACTGCCTGAAATATGACCCAAACTGATGTCTTATTGGTCATGTTTTCTTCAACTGATCATGTACTCAGTAATTGCCTCATTTATGACCCAAACTGATGAGTCATTGGTCATGTTCTCTTCAACTCCACATGTACTCAGCAATTGCTTCAAACATAACTCAAACGTCTTACTGGTCATGTTCTCTTCAACTGAACATGTACTCAGTAATTGCCTTAAATAAGACCCAAACTGATGTATTATTGGTCATGTTCTTTCCAACTGAGCATGTTCTCAGTGATTACCTCAATTATGAACCAAACCTATGTCTCTTTGGTCACGTTCTCTTCAAGTGAACATGTAATCAGTAATTGCCTGAATTAAGACCCAAACTGACGTATCATTGGTCCTGTTCTTTCAGACTGAGCATGTTCTCAGTGATTGCCTCAATTATGACCCAAACCTATGTCTTATTGGTCACGTTCTCTTCAAGTGAACATGTACTCAGTAATTGCCTCAAAGATGACCCAAACTGATGAATCATTGGTCATGTTCTTTTCAACTGATCATGTACTCAGTAATTGCCTCAAATACGACTCAAAATGATGTAATATTGGTCATGTTCTCTTCAACTGAACATGTACTCAGTAATTGCCTTAAATATGACCCAAACTGATGAATCATCGGTCATGTTCTCTTCAACTTAACATGTATTCAGTAATTGCCTCAAATATGACCCGAACGGATGTATTATTGGTCATGTTCTCTTCAACTGAACATGTACTCAGTAATTGCCTCAAATATGACCCAAACTGATGTAATATTGCTTATGTTCTCTTCAACTGAACATGTACATGTACTCAGTAATTGCCTCAAAAATGACATAAACTGATGTCTTATTGGTCAGGTTCACTTTGAGTGAACATGTGCTCAGTAATTGCCTCAAATATGACGCAAACTGATGAATCATTGGTCATGTTCTCTTCAACTGAACATGTACTCAGTAGTTGCCTCAAATATGACTCAAACTGATGTATTATTGGTCATGTTCTCTTCAACTGAACACAAACTTAGTAATTGCCTCAAATATGACCCAAACTGATGTATTATTGGTCATGTTCTCTTCAACTGAACATGTACTCAGTAATTGCCTCAAATATTACCCAAACTGATGTAATGTTGCTTATGTTCTCTTCAACTGAGCATGTACTCAGCAATTGCTTCAAATGTGACTCAAACTGGTGTCTTACTGGTCATGTTCTCTTCAACTGAACAGTGTATTCAGTAATTGCCTCAAAGATGACCCAAACTTATGTCTTATTGGTCATATTCTCGTCAACTGATCATGTACTCAGTAATTGCCTCAAATATGACCCAAACTGATGAATCATTGGTCATGTTCTCTTCGACTGATCATGTACTCAGTAATTGCCTCAAATGTGACCCAAACTGATGTAATATTGCTTATGTTCTCTTCAACTGAACATGTACATGTACTCAGTAATTGACTCAAATATGACATAAACTTATGTCTTATTGGTCAGGTTCACTTTGAGTGAACATGTGCTCAGTAATTGCCTCAAATATGATGCAAACTGATGAATCATTGGTCATGTTCTCTTCAACTGAACATGTACTCAGTAATTGCCTCAAATATCACTCAAACTGATGTATTATTGGTCATGTTCTCTTCAACTGAACACAAACTTAGTAATTGCCTCAAATATGACCCAAACTGATGTATTATTGGTCACGTTCTCTTCAAGTGAACATGTACTCAGTAATTGCCTCAAATATGACCCAAACTGATGTATCATTGGTCATGTTCTCTTCAACTGAACATGTACTCAGTACTTGACTCAGTTTTTACCCAAACTTATGTCTTATTGGTCACGTTCTCTTGAACTGAGCACAAACTCAGTGATTGCCTCAAATATGACCCAAACTGATGTAATAGGCCCCTATTGCTTATATTCTCTTCAACTGAGAATGTACTCAGCAATTGCTTCAAATATGACTCAAACTGGTGTCTTACTGGTCATGTTTTCTTCATTGAACATGTATTCAGTAATTTCCTCAAAGATGACCCAAACTTATGTCTTATCGGTCATGTTCTCGTCAAATGATCATGAACTCAGTAATTGCCTCAAATATGACACAAACTGATGTCTTATTGGCAATATTCTCGTCAACTGATCATGTATTCAGTAATTGCCTCAAATATGACCCAAACTGATGAATCATTGGTCATGTTCTCTTCAACTGAACATGTACTCAGTAATTGCCTCAAATATGACTCAAACTGATGTATTATTGGTCATGTTCTCTTCAACTGAACACAAACTTAGTAATTGCCTCAAATATGACCCAAACTGTTGTATTATTGGTCATGTTCTCTTCAACTGAACATGTACTCAGTAATTGCCTCAAATATTACCCAAACTGATGTAATGTTGCTTATGTTCTCTTCAACTGAGCATGTACTCAGCAATTGCTTCAAATGTGACTCAAACTGGTGTCTTACTGGTCATGTTCTCTTCAACTGAACAGTGTATTCAGTAATTGCCTCAAAGATGACCCAAACTTATGTCTTATTGGTCATATTCTCGTCAACTGATCATGTACTCAGTAATTGCCTCAAATATGACCCAAACTGATGAATCATTGGTCATGTTCTCTTCGACTGATCATGTACTCAGTAATTGCCTCAAATGTGACTCAAACTGGTGTATTATTGGTCATGTTTTCTTTAACTGAACATGTACTCTGTACTTGACTCAGGATCGACACAAACTGATGTAATATTGGTCTTGTTCTCTTCATCTGAACATGTACTCACTTGCCTCAAATATGACCCAAACTGATGTATCATTGGTCATGTTCTCTTCAACTGAACATGTACTCAGTACTTGACTCAGTTTCTACCCAAACTTATGTCTTATTGGTCATGTTCTCTTGAACTGAGCACAAACTCAGTGATTGCCTCAAATATGACCCAAACTGATGTAATAGGCCCCTATTGCTTATATTCTCTTCAACTGAGAATGTACTCAGCAATTGCTTCAAATATGACTCAAACTGGTGTCTTACTGGTCATGTTTTCTTCAACTGAACATGTATTCAGTAATTTCCTCAAAGATGACCCAAACTTATGTCTTATCGGTCATGTTCTCGTCAAATGATCATGAACTCAGTAATTGCCTCAAATATGACACAAACTGATGTCTTATTGGTCATATTCTCGTCAACTGATCATGTATTCAGTAATTGCCTCAAATATGACCCAAACTGATGAATCATTGGTCATGTTCTCTTCAACTGAACATGTACTCAGTAATTGCCTCAAATAGGACCCAAACTGATGTATTATTGGTCATTGTTCTTTCCAGCTGAGCATGATCTTAGTGATTGCCTCAATTATCACCCAAACCTATGTCTTATTGGTTTTCTTTAAGTGAACCAGTACTCAGTGATTGCCTCAATTGTGACCCAAACTGATGAATCATTGGTCATGTTCTTTTCATCTCAACATGTACTCAGTAAATGCCTCAAAAGTGACTCAAACTGGTGTATTATTGGTCATGTTTTCTTCAACTGAACATGTACTCAGTACTTGACTCAGGATCGACACAAACTGATGTAATATTGGTCACGTTCTCTTCAACTGAACATGTACTCACTTGCCTCAAATATGACCCAAACTGATGTATCATTGGTCATGTTCTCATCAACTGAACATGTACTCAGTGCTTGACTCAGTTTCTACCCAAACTTATGTCTTATTGGTCATGTTTTCTTGAACTGAGCACAAACTCAGTGATTGCCTCAAATATGACCCAAACTGATGTAATAGGCCCCTATTTCTTATATTCTCTTCAACTGAAAATGTACTCAGCAATTGCTTCAAATATGACTCAAACTGATGTCTTACTGGTCATGTTTTCGTCAACTGAACATGTATTCAGTAATTTCCTCAAAGATGACCCAAACTTATGTCTTATCGGTCATGTTCTCGTCAAATGATCATGAACTCAGTAATTGCCTCAAATATGACACAAACTGATGTCTTATTGGTCATATTCTCATCAACTGATCATGTACTCAGTAATTGCCTCAAATATGACCCAAACTGATGAATCATTGGTCATGTTCTCTTCAACTTAACATGTACTCAGCAATTGCTTCGAATATGACTCAAACTGATGTCTTACTGGTCATGTTTTCTTCAACTGAACATGTATTCAGTAATTGCCTCAAAGATGACCCAAACTTATGTCTTATCGGTCATGTTCTCGTCAAATGATCATGAACTCAGTAATTGCCTCAAATATGACACAAACTGATGTCTTATTGGTCATATTCTCTTCAACTGAACATGTACTCAGTAGTTGCCTCAAATAGGACCCAAACTGATGTATTATTGGTCATGTTCTTTCCAGCTGAGCATGATCTTAGTAATTGCCTCAAATATGACCCAAACTTATGTATTATTGGTCACGTTTTCTTTAAGTGAACAAGTACTCAGTGATTGCCTCAGTTGTGACCCAAACTGATGAATCATTGGTCATGTTCTTTTCATCTCAACATGTACTCAGTAAATGCCTCAAATTGACCAAAACTGATGTAATTATGGTCATGTTCTCGTCAGCTGATCATGTACTCAGTAATTGCCACAAATATGACCCAAACTGATGAATCATTGGTCATGTTCTCTTCAACTGAACATGTATTCAGTAATTGCCTCAAATATGACCCGAACGGATGTATTATTGGTCATGTTCTCTTCAACTGAACATGTACTCAGTTATTGCCTCAAATATGACCCAAACTGATGTAATATTGGTCAAGTTCTCTTCAACTGAACATGTACTCACTAATTGCTTAAAATATGACCCAAACTGATGTCTTATTGGTCAGGTTCTCTTCGAGTGAACAGTGCTCAGTTATTGCCTCAAATATGACTCAAACTGATGTATTATTGGTCATGTTCTCTTTAACTGAACATGTACTCATTAATTGCTTCAAATATGACCCAAACTGATGAATCATTGGTTATGTTCTTTTCATCTCAACATGTACTCAGTAATTGCCTCAAATTGACCAAAACTGATGAATCATTGGTCATGTTCTTTTCATCTCAACATGTACTCAGTAAATGCCTCAAATTGACCAAAACTGATGTAATTATGGTCATGTTCTCGTCAGCTGATCATGTACTCAGTAATTGCCTCAAATACGAATCAAAATGATGTAATATTGGTCATGTTCTTTCTAACTTAACATGTACTCAGTAATTGCCTCAAATATGACCCAAACTGATGTCTTATTGGTCAAGTTCTCTTCGAGTGAACATGTACTCACTAATTGCCTAAAATATGACCCAAACTGATGTCTTATTGGTCAGGTTCTCTTCGAGTGAACAGTGCTCAGTTATTGCCTCAAATATGACCCAAACTGATGTCTTATTGGTCATGTTCTTTTCAACTGAACATGTACTCAGTAAATGCCTCAAAGAAGACCAAAACTGATGTAATATTGTTCATGTTCCTTTCAACTGAACATGTACTCAGTAATTGCCTCAATTAAGACCCAAACTGATGTATTATTGGTCATGTTCTCTCCAACTGAGTATGTACTCAGTAATTGCCTCAATTATGACCAAAACTGATGTCAAATTTCTCATTTTCTCTCCAACAAAACATGTACTCGGTAATTGCCTCAAATATGACCCAAACTGACGTCTTATTGGTCAAGTTCTCTTCGAGTGAACATGTGCTCAGTAATTGCCTCAATTATGACCAAAACTGATGTCAAATTTCTCATTTTCTCTCCAACAAAACATGTACTCGGTAATTGCCTCAAATATGACCCAAACTGATGAATCATTGGTTATGTTCTCTTCAACTGAACATGTATTCAGTAATTGCCTCAAATATGACCCGAACGGATGTATTATTGGTCATGTTCTCTTCAACTGAACATGTACTCAGTTATTGCCTCAAATATGACCCAAACTGATGTAATATTGGTCAAGTTCTTTTCAACTGAACATGTACTCACTAATTGCCTAAAATATGACCCAAACTGATGTCTTATTGGTCAGGTTCTCTTTGAGTGAACAGTGCTCAGTTATTGCCTCAAATATGACTCAAACTGATGTATTATTGGTCATGTTCTCTTTAACTGAACATGTACTCATTAATTGCTTCAAATATGACCCAAACTGATGTATTATTGGTCATGTTCTCTTCAACTGAACGTGAACTCAGTAATTGCCTCAAATATGACCCAAACTGATGTATTATTGGTCATTTTCTCTTCAACTCAACATGTACTGAGTAATTGCCTGAAATATGACCCAAACTGATGTAATATTGCTTATGTTCTCTTCAACTGAGCATGTACTCAGCAATTGCTTCAAATATGATTCAAACTGGTGTCTTGCTGGTCATATTCTCTTCAACTGAACATATACTCAGTAAATGCCTCAAAGAAGACCAAAACTGATGTAATATTGGTCATGTTCCTTTCAACTGAACATGTACTCAGTAATTGCCTCAATTAAGACCCAAACTGATGTATTATTGGTCATGTTCTCTCAAACTGAGCATGTACTCAGTGATTGCCTCAATTATGACCAAAACTGATGTAAAATTTCTCATTTTCTCTCCAACAAAACATGTACTCGGTAATTGCCTCAATTATGACCCAAACTGATCTCTTATTGGTCATGTTCTCTTCAAGTGAACCTGTACTCAGTAATTAACTTAAAAATGACCAAACTAACTTCTTATTGGTCGTGTTCTCTTTAAGTGAACATATGCTTAGTAATTGCCTCAAATATGACCCAAACTTATGTCTTATTGGTCATGCTCTCTTCAAGTGAACATGTGCTTAGTAATCGCTTCAAATATGACCCAAACTGATGTCTTATTGGTCACGTTTTCTTCAAGTGAACATGTACTCAGTACTTGCCTCAATTATGACCCAAACTAATCTAATATTGGTCATGTTCTCTTCAACTGAACGTGTACTCAGTAATTGCCTCAAATATGACCCAAACTGATGTAATATTGCTTTTGTTTTCTTCAACTGAGCATGTACTCAGCAATTGCCTGAAATATGACTCAAACTGGTGTCTTACTGGTCATGTTTTCTTCAACTGAACATGTATTCAGTAATTTCCTGAAAGATGACCCAAACTTATGTCTTATTGGTCATGTTCTCGTCAACTGATCATATACTCAGTAATTGCCTCAAATATGACCCAAACTGATAAATTATTGGTCATGTTCTCTTCAACTGAACATGTACTCAGTAACTTCCTAAAATATGACCCAAACTGATGTCTTATTGGTCATGTTCTTTTCAACTGAACATGTACTCAGTAAATGCCTCAAAGAAGACCAAAACTGATGTAATATTGTTCATGTTCCTTTCAACTGAACATGTACTCAGTAATTGCCTCAATTAAGACCCAAACTGATGTATTATTGGTCATGTTCTCTCCATGTGAGCATGTACTCAGTAATTGCCTCAATTATGACCAAAACTGACGTCAAATTTCTCATTTTCTCTCCAACAAAACATGTACTCGGTAATTGCCTCAAATATGACCCAAACTGACGTCTTATTGGTCAAGTTCTCTTCGAGTGAACATGTGCTCAGTAATTGCCTCAATTATGACCAAAACTGATGTCAAATTTCTCATTTTCTCTCCAACAAAACATGTACTCGGTAATTGCCTCAAATATGACCCAAACTGATGTCTTATTGGTCAAGTTCTCTTCGAGTGAACATGTGCTCAGTAATTGCCTCAAATATGACCCAAACTGATGTCTTATTGGTCATGTTCTCTTCAACTGAACATGTATTCAGTAATTGCCTCAAATATGACCCGAACGGATGTATTATTGGTCATGTTCTCTTCAACTGAACATGTACTCAGTTATTGCCTCAAATATGACCCAAACTGATGTAATATTGGTCAAGTTCTTTTCAACTGAACATGTACTCACTAATTGCCTAAAATATGACCCAAACTGATGTCTTATTGGTCAGGTTCTCTTCGAGTGAACAGTGCTCAGTTATTGCCTCAAATATGACTCAAACTGATGTATTATTGGTCATGTTCTCTTTAACTGAACATGTACTCATTAATTGCTTCAAATATGACCCAAACTGATGTAATATTGGTCATGTTCTCTTCAACTGAACGTGTACTCAGTAATTGCCTCAAATATGACCCAAACTGATGTATTATTGGTCATTTTCTCTTCAACTCAACATGTACTGAGTAATTGCCTCAAATATGACCTAAACTGATGTAATATTGCTTATGTTCTCTTCAACTGAGCATGTACTCAGTAATTGCCTCAATTAAGCCCCAAACTGATGTATTATTGGTCATTGTTCTTTCCAGCTGAGCATGATCTTAGTGATTGCCTCAATTATCACCCAAACCTATGTCTTATTGGTTTTCTTTAAGTGAACAAGTACTCAGTACTTGCCTCAATTATGACCCAAACTAATCTAATATTGGTCATGTTCTCTTCAACTGAACACAAACTCAGTAATTGCCTCAATTAATACCCAAACTGATGTATTATTGGCCATGTTCTCTCTTACTGAACATGTACTCAGTAATTGCCTCAATTATGACCCAAACTGAGGTCTTATTGGTTATGTTCTCTTCAACTGACCATGTACTGTAACTGTACTCAGTAATTGCCTCAAATATGACCCAAACTGATGAATCATTGGCCATGTTCTCTTCAAATGAGCGTGTACTCAGTAATTGCCTCAAAGACGACCAAAACTGATGTATTATTGGTCTTATTCTCTTCAACTGAACATGTACTCAGTAATTGCCTCAAATATGACCCAAACTGATGAATCATTGGCCATGTTCTCTTCAAATGAGCGTGTACTCAGTAATTGCCTCAAAGACGACCAAAACTGATGTATTATTGGTCTTATTCTCTCCAACAAAACATGTACTCAATAATTGCCTCAAATATGACCCAAAATGATTCTATATTGGTCATGTTCTCTTCAACTGCGCATGTACTCAGTAATTGCCTCAATTATGACCCAAATGATGAATTATTAGTCTCGGTCTCTTCGACTGAACATGTACTCAGTTATTGCGTCAAATATTACCCAAACTGATGAATTATTGGTCATGTTCTATTCAACTGAATACGAACTCAGCAATTGCCTGAAATATTACCCGAACTGGTGTATCTCTGGTCTATTCTCTTAAATATGTCCCAATTATGACCCTAACTGATGTATTATTGGTCACATGTTCTCTTTTAATAAACACATACTCATAATTGTGTATGATTGGTTATGTTTTCTTTAAACAACCAAACATGTACTCAGTAATTGCCTCAAATATGACCCAAAATGATTCTATATTGGTCATGTTCTCTTCAACTGCGCATGTACTCAGCAATTACTTCAAATGTGACTCAAACTGGTGTCTTACTGGTCATTTTCTCTTCAAGTGAACATGTACTTAGTAATTGCCTCAAAGAAGACCAAAAGTGACGAATTATTGGTCATGTTCTCTTCAACTGAATATAAATTCGGTTCTTGCCTCAAATATGACCCTATACTGATCTGTTATTGATCTGTTATTGATCTGTTATTGGTCATGTTCTCTTCAACTGATCATATACTCAGTTCTTGCCTTAAATATGTCCCAAACTGATTGGTCATGTTCTCGGCAACTGATCATACTCAGGAATGGCCTCAAATATGATCCAAACTGATGTATTATTGGCAACGTTCTCTTCTACTGAACACTTACTCATAATTGTCTCAAATATGACCCAAGCTGGTGTATTATTGGTCACGTTCTTCTCAACTAAACATGTACTCAATAATATCCTCAAATATAACCCAAAGTGAATTTGTTTGGGTCTTGTTCTCTTGAACTGAACATGAACTTAGTATTTAACTAAAATCAGCCTTGAACACCCAGCAGGGTGGAGATGTGCGCATTACAAGTATTATTATTATTATTATTATTATTATTATTATTATTATTATTAATTTTCTGGTCATTTTCTTTAACTAAGTGTATACTTTGTAATTGCCACAAATACGACCTAAAACTGATGTTTTATTCATCTTGCTCTCTTCAAGTGAAGAAATTGACTAGAATATGACCTGAACTGATGACCCTCCTCCTCCTCAGACCGACCCAAGAACAGTTTAGAGGCATCTTAACGTGGTCAGTAACTGCACTGGGAGAATTCGCCGGCAGCTGGCTTTGTCAAGACCTAGAGGCTGCCAGAGAAGATCTTGGATCAAGCAACCAGGTATTATTGGTCATGTTCTCATCAGCTGAACATTTACTAAATTATTGCTTCAAATTGTGACCCAAACTGATGTCTTATTGGTCATGTTCTCTTCAACAGAACTTGTGCTCAGTAAGTACCTCAAATATGACCCAAACTGGTGTAAACGTTCTCTTCAACTGAACATATACTCAGACATTGCCTCAAGAATAACCCAAACTGATGTATTATTGTTCATGATCTCCTCAACTGAACATGTACTCAGTAAGTACCTCAAGTTTGACCCAAACTGATTTATTATTGGTCATGTTATCTTCAACTGAACATGTACTCAGCAAATGACTCAAATATGACCCAAACTGAGGTATAAAATTAATGTAATATTGGTCATGTTCTTTTCAACTGAACATGTACTCAGTAATTGCCTCAATTATGACCCAAACTGATGTCTTATTGGTCATGTTCTCTTTCAACAACTGAACATGTACTCAGCAAATGACTCAAATATGACCCAAACTGAGGTATAAAATTAATGTAATATTGGTCATGTTCTTTTCAACTGAACATATACTCAGTAATTGCCTCAAATATGACCCAAACTGATGTATCATTGGTCATGTTCTCTTCAATTGAACATGTTATCAGTAATTGCCTCAAATATGACCCAAACTGATGTACTTTTGCTTATGTTCTCTTCAACTGAACATGTACTCAGTAATTGATTCAATTATGACCAAAACTGATGTCTTTTGGTCATGTACTCAGTACTTTACTCAGTTTCGACCCAAACTTATGTTTTTCTTCATGTTCTCTTCAACTTAACACAAACTCAGCAATTGCTTCAAATATGACTCAAACTAGTGTATTATTGGTCATGTTCTCTTTAACTGAACATGTACTCAGTACTTGACTCAATTATGAACCAAACTGATGTAATTTTGGTATTTGTCAACTGAACATGTAATCAGTAATTGCCTCAATTATGACCCAAACTGATGTCTCATTGGTCATGTTCTCTTCAACTGAACACGTACTCGGTTCTTGAATAAGTTTAAACCCAAACTTATGTCTTATTGGTCATGTTCTCTTCAACTCAACACAAACTCAGTAATTGCTTCAAATATGCCTCAAACTGGTGTATTGGTCATGTTCTCTTCAACTGAACACAAACTCTGTAATTGCTTCAAATATGACCCAAACTGGTGTATTATTGGTCATGTTCTCTTTAACTGAATATGTACTCAGTACTTGACTCAGTGTCGACACAAACTGATGTAATATTGGTCATATTCTCTTTAACTGAACATGTACTCACTTGCCTCAAAAATCTGACCAAAACTGATGTAACATTGGTCATGTTCTCTTCAACTGAACATGTACTCAGTAATTGCTTCAATGACTCAAATGGGTGTCTTACTGGTCATGTTCTTTTCAACTGAACATGTACTCAGTAATTGCCATAAATATGACCCAAACTGATATAATATTGGTTATGTTCTCTTCAACTGAGCATGTATACAGCAATTGCTTCAAATATGACTCAAACTGGTGTCTTGCTGGTCATATTCTCTTCAACTGAACATGTACTCAGTAATTGCCTCAAAGAAGACCAAAACTGATGTAATATTGGTCATGTTCCTTTCAACTGAACATGTACCCAGTAATTGCCTCAATTAAGACCCAAACTGATGTGTTATTGGTCGCTGGTCTCTTCAACTGAGCATGTACTCAATAATTGCCTCTATTATGACCCAAACTGGAGGTCTTTTTGGTCATGTTCTCTTCAACTGAGCATGTACTCAGTGATTGCCTCAATTATGACCAAAACTGATGTAAAATTTGTCATTTTCTCTCCAACAGAACATGTATTCGGTAATTGCCTCAATTATGACCCAAACTGATGTCTTATTGGTTACGTTCTCTTTAAGTGAACATGTACTCAGTAATTAACTTAAAAATGACCCAAACTAACGTCTTATTGGTCACGTTCTCTTCAAGTGAACATGTGCTTAGTAATCGCCTCAAATATGACCCAAACTTATGTCTTATTGGTCATGTTCTCTTCAACTGAACATGTAATAACAATAATAATTATAATAAGACTTGTAATGCGCACATATCCACCCTGCTGGGTGTTCAAGGCGCAGTAAAAACCCTACAAACAAAACAAAACAAAGACAAAACAGACACAACAAAATTAGTCCTTGAAAACCTGTGACATCAGATAAGTTTTGAGAAGAGATTTGAATTTTGTGGTACAAAGACAAGATCTAAGATTAAGCGGTAGAGAGTTCCAGATGCGTGGCGCAGCTGCCCATGAGTGTCGAGACTTGGGTTCAATGAGGAGAAGCATGGAACTTGATCAAAGATTCCTTGATGGAGTGTAAACTTGAAGTAGTTCAGAAATATAGTGGGGAGCCTTGCCATTAAGTGCTTTGTGGACAATGAGCATCAGCTTGAAGATGATTCGTTGAGAGATAGGGAGCCAATGTAGTTGTTTCAGAATGGGGGTGATAGAACAGGATTTTCTAGACAGTGTCACAATGCGGGCAGCGGTATTTTGGAGGCGTTGAAGACGGGAAATCTGGTTGTTAGGAAGACTGTAGAGAAGAGCATTGCCGTTGTCATGTACTCAGTAATTGCCTCAATTATGACCGAAGCTGATGTACTATTGGTCATGTTCTCTTCAACTGAGCATGTACTCAGTAATTGCCTCAATTATAACCCAAACTGATGTATTATTGGTCATGGTCTCTTCAACTGAACATGTACTCAGTAATTGCCTCAAACATGACCCAAACTGATGTATCATTTTTATTTATTTATTTTTATTTTATTTTATTAGAGACCGCCTAATATCACAAGGCAGGACGGCCACTTCAAGGTGAGGGCTACACTAAACTGATTTGGGCTGTTGACCCAAATCAACTGTCACCAGGGGCACGTTGCCACCTCCTCCTGGGGCTTAAACAGGGTAACCCCCTTTACACTCTGTAACAATGTAGGCATGGGTATCATCTACTAGGAGCCTGGCTGGTAGAGCAGAATGCACTAGACCTTCCCAACTTTTTACAAAGCAATTATGGTTTAATGCCTTGCTCAAGGGCACAAGTGCCTTGACCGGGATTCGAACCCACACTCTTTTGCTGACAACACCAGAGCTTGGGTTCGGTGAACTATACAGCTAGGCCATGACTTGTCATTTGTCATGTTCTCTTCAACTAAACATGTATTCAGTAATTGCCTCAAATATGACCCGAATGTAAGTATTATTGGTCATGTTCTCTTCAACTGAACACAAACTCAGTAATTGCTTCAAATATGACTCAAACTGGTGTTTTATTGGTCATGTTCTCCTTAACTGAACGTACTCAGTACTTGACTCAGTTTCAACACAAACTGATGCCTTATTGGTCATGTTCTCTTCAACTGAACATGTACTCAGTGCTTGTCTCAGTTTCGACCCAAACTTATGTGTTATTGGTCATGTTCTTTTCTACTGAACGTGTACTCCGTACTTGAATCAGTTTTGACCCAAACTGATGTAATAATGGTCATGTTCTCTTCAACTGAACATGTACTCACTTGCCTCAAATATGACCCAAACTGATGTACCATTGGTCATGTTCTCTTCAACTGAACGTGTACTCCGTACTTGAATCAGTTTCAACCAAAACTTATATCTTTTTGGTCAAGTTCTATTGAACTGAACACAAACTCAGTAATTGCTTCAAATATGACTCAAACTGGTGTCTTACTGGTCATGTTCTCTTAAACTGAACATGTACTCAGCAATTGCTTAAAATAAGACCAAAACTGATGTAATATTGGTCATGTTCTCTTCAACTAAGCATGTACTCAGTAATTGCCTCAATTATGACCCAAACTGATGTATTATTGGTCATGATCTCTTCAACTGAGCATGTACTCAGTAATTGCCTCAATTATGACGCAAACTGATTTACTATTGGTCCCTGGTCTCTTCAACTGAGCATGTACTCAGTAATTGCCTCAATTATGACCCAAGCTGATGTCTTTTTGGTCATGTTCTCTTCAACTGAACATGTACTCAGTAATTGCCTCAATTATGACCCAAACTGATGTACTATTGGTCCGTGGTCTCTTTAACTGAGCATGAACTCAGTAATTGCCTCAAATATGACCCAAACTGATGTATCATTTTTATTTTTATTTATTTTTATTTATTTCTATGAGAGATTGCTTAACATCACAGCGCCGGACGGCTACTTCAAGGTGAGGGCTACACTTAACTGATTTGGGCTGTTGACCCTAATCAACTGACACCAGGGGCACGTTGCCACCTACTCCTGGGGCTTAAACAGGGTTACCCCCTTTGCAGTTCGTAATGATGTAAGCATGGGTATCATCTACTAGGAGCCTGGCTGGTAGAGCAGAATACCTTCCCAACTTTTTACGAAGCAATTATGGTTAAGTGCCATGCTCAAGGGCCCAAGTGCCTTGACCGAGATTCGAACCCTCACTCTGCTGCTGACAACACCAGAGCTTGGGTCCGGTGAACTATACAGCTCGGCCACGACACGTCATTTGTCATGTTTTCTTCAACAGAACATGTACTCAGTAAATGCCTCAATTAAGACCCAAACTGATGTATTATTGGTAATGATCTCTTCAACTGAACATGTACTCAATACTTGCCTAAATTATGTCCCAAACTGATGTAATATTGGTCATGATCTCTTTAAACTGAGCATGTACTTAGTAATTGCCTCAATTATGACCCAAACTGATGTCTTCAACTGAACATGTACTCAGTAATTGCCTCAAATAAAACCAAAACTGATGTCTTATTGATCATGTACTTTTCAACTGAACATGTACTCAGTAATTGCTTCAATTATGACCCAAACTTATGTACCATTGGTCGCTGGTCTCTTCAACTGAGCATGTACTCAATAATTGCTTCTATTATGACCCAAACTGGAAGTCTTTTTGGTCATGTTCTCTTCAACTGAACATGTACTCAGTGATTGCCTCAATGATGACCAAAACTGATGTAAAATTTGTCATTTTCTCTCCAACAGAACATGTATTCGGTAATTGCCTCAATTATGACCCAAACGGATGTCTTATTGGTCACGTTCTCTTTAAGTGAACATGTACTCAGTAATTAACTTAAAAATGACCCAAACTAACGCCTTATTGGTCACGTTCTCTTCAAGTGAACATGTGCTTAGTAATCGCCTCAAATATGACCCAAACTTATGTCTTATTGGTCACGTTCTCTTCAACTGAACATGTACTCAGTAATTGCCTCAATTATGACCGAAACTGATGTACTATTGGTCATGTTCTCTTCAACTGAGCATGTACTCAGTAATTGCCTCAATTATAACCCAAACTGATGTATTATTGGTCATGGTCTCTTCAACTGAACATCAGTAATTGCCTCAAACATGACCCAAACTGATGTATCATTTTTATTTATTTATTTTTATTTTATTTTATGAGAGATCGCCTAATATCACAAGGCAGGACGGCCACTTCAAGGTGAGGGCTACACTAAACTGATTTGGGCTGTTGACCCAAATCAACTGTCACCAGGGGCACGTTGCCACCTCCTCCTGGGGCTTAAACAGGGTTACCCCCTTTACACTCTGTAACAATGTAGTCATGGGTATCATCTACTAGGAGCCTGGCTGGTAGAGCAGAATGCACTAGACCTTCCCAACTTTTTACAGAGCAATTATGGTTTAATGCCTTGCTCAACGGCACAAGTGCCTTGACCGGGATACGAACCCACACTCCTCTGCTGACAACACCAGAGCTTGGGTCCGGTGAACTATACAGCTAGGCCACCACACGTCATTTGTCATGTTCTCTTCAACTAAACATGTATTCAGTAATTGCCTCAAATATGACCCGAATGTAAGTATTATTGGTCATGTTCTCTTCAACTGAACACAAACTCAGTAATTGCTTCAAATATGACTCAAACTGGTGTTTTATTGGTCATGTTCTCCTTAACTGAACATGTACTCAGTACTTGACTCAGTTTCAACACAAACTGATGCCTTACTGGTCATGTTCTCTTCAACTGAACATGTACTCAGTGCTTGTCTCAGTTTCGACCCAAACTTATGTGTTATTGGTCATGTTCTTTTCTACTGAACGTGTACTCCGTACTTGAATCAGTTTTGACCCAAACTGATGTAATAATGGTCATGTTCTCTTCAACTGAACATGTACTCACTTGCCTCAAATATGACCCAAACTGATGTACCATTGGTCATGTTCTCTTCAACTGAACGTGTACTCCGTACTTGAATCAGTTTCGACCGAAACTTATATCTTTTTGGTCAAGTTCTATTGAACTGAACACAAACTCAGTAATTGCTTCAAATATGACTCAAACTGGTGTCTTACTGGTCATGTTCTCTTAAACTGAACATGTACTCAGCAATTGCTTAAAATAAGACCAAAACTGATGTAATATTGGTCATGTTCTCTTCAACTAAGCATGTACTCAGTAATTGCCTCAATTATGACCCAAACTGATGTATTATTGGTCATGATTTCTTCAACTGAGCATGTACTCAGTAATTGCCTCAATTATGACGCAAACTGATTTACTATTGGTCCCTGGTCTCTTCAACTGAGCATGTACTCAGTAATTGCCTCAATTATGACCCAAGCTGATGTCTTTTTGGTCATGTTCTCTTCAACTGAACATGTACTCAGTAATTGCCTCAATTATGACCCAAACTGATGTACTATTGGTCCGTGGTCTCTTTAACTGAGCATGAACTCAGTTATTGCCTCAAATATGACCCAAACTGATGGATCATTTTTATTTTTATTTATTTTTATTTATTTCTATGAGAGATTGCTTAACATCACAGCGCCGGACGGCTACTTCAAGGTGAGGGCTACACTTAACTGATTTGGGCTGTTGACCCTAATCAACTGACACCAGGGGCACGTTGCCACCTACTCCTGGGGCTTAAACAGGGTTACCCCCTTTGCAGTTCGTAATGATGTAAGCATGGGTATCATCTACTAGGAGCCTGGCTGGTAGAGCAGAATACCTTCCCAACTTTTTACGAAGCAATTATGGTTAAGTGCCATGCTCAAGGGCCCAAGTGCCTTGACCGAGCTTCGAACCCTCACTCTGCTGCTGACAACACCAGAGCTTGGGTCCGGTGAACTATACAGCTCGGCCACGACACGTCATTTGTCATGTTCTCTTCAACAGAACATGTACTCAGTAAATGCCTCAATTAAGACCCAAACTGATGTATTATTGGTAATGATCTCTTCAACTGAACATGTACTCAATACTTGCCTAAATTATGTCCCAAACTGATGTTATATTGGTCATGATCTCTTTAAACTGAGCATGTACTTAGTAATTGCCTCAATTATGACCCAAACTGATGTCTTCAACTGAACATGTACTCAGTAATTGCCTCAAATAAAACCAAAACTGATGTCTTATTGATCATGTTCTTTTCAGCTGAACATGTACTCAGTAATTGCTTCAATTATGACCCAAACTTATGTACTATTGGTCGCTGGTCTCTTCAACTGAGCATGTACTCAATAATTGCTTCTATTATGACCCAAACTGGAGGTCTTTTTGGTCATGTTCTCTTCAACTGAACATGTACTCAGTGATTGCCTCAATGATGACCAAAACTGATGTAAAATTTGTCATTTTCTCTCCAACAGAACATGTATTCGGTAATTGCCTCAATTATGACCCAAACTGATGTCTTATTGGTCACGTTCTCTTTAAGTGAACATGTACTCAGTAATTAACTTAAAAATGACCCAAACTAACGTCTTATTGGTCACGATCTCTTCAAGTGAACATGTGCTTAGTAATCGCCTCAAATATGACCCAAACTTATGTCTTATTGGTCACAATCTCTTCAACTGAACATGTACTCAGTAATTGCCTCAATTATGACCGAAACTGATGTACTATTGGTCGTGTTCTCTCAACAGGTCCAGTGAACTATACAGCTCGGCCACGACACCCAAACTGATGTATTATTGGTAATGATCTCTTCAACTGAACATGTACTCAAATACTGCTAAATTATGTCCCAAACTGATGTAATATTGGTCACAATCTCTTTAAACTGAGCATGTACTTAGTAATTGCCTCAATTATGACCCAAACTGATGTCTTCAACTGAACATGTACTCAGTATAAAACAAAAAAAAAAAACAAACAGATGTCTTATTTATCATGTTCTTTCAACTGAACATGTGTCATAATTAATTGCTTAATTGACAAACTTACTTGTGTATTATTCGCTGCTCTCTTCTTCTGAGCATGTACTACTCAATAATTCTATTATATGACACAAACAAACTTTTTGTCTTTTTGGTCATGTTCTCTTCATGTACTCAGTGAATTACCCAAGCCTGATGAAAAAATAATAAAAAAATTTATTTTTTTCTCTCTCACAACATGTATTGTTCGGTTTAATTGCCTCAATTATGACCCAAACGGATGTCTTATTGGTCACGTTCTCTTTAAGTGAACATGTACTCATTAACTATAAAAGAACCCAAACTAACTAACTTATTATTGGTTTAAATTATGACCGAAACTGATGTACTATTGGTCATGTTCTCTTCAACTGAGCATGTACTCAGTAATTGCCTCAATTATAACCCAAACTGATGTATTATTGGTCATGGTCTCTTCAACTGAACATCAGTAATTGCCTCAAACATGACCCAAACTGATGTATCATTTTTATTTATTTATTTTTATTTTATTTTATGAGAGATCGCCTAATATCACAAGGCAGGACGGCCACTTCAAGGTGAGGGCTACACTAAACTGATTTGGGCTGTTGACCCAAATCAACTGTCACCAGGGGCACGTTGCCACCTCCTCCTGGGGCTTAAACAGGGTTACCCCCTTTACACTCTGTAACAATGTAGTCATGGGTATCATCTACTAGGAGCCTGGCTGGTAGAGCAGAATGCACTAGACCTTCCCAACTTTTTACAGAGCAATTATGGTTTAATGCCTTGCTCAACGGCACAAGTGCCTTGACCGGGATACGAACCCACACTCCTCTGCTGACAACACCAGAGCTTGGGTCCGGTGAACTATACAGCTAGGCCACCACACGTCATTTGTCATGTTCTCTTCAACTAAACATGTATTCAGTAATTGCCTCAAATATGACCCGAATGTAAGTATTATTGGTCATGTTCTCTTCAACTGAACACAAACTCAGTAATTGCTTCAAATATGACGCAAACTGGTGTTTTATTGGTCATGTTCTCCTTAACTGAACATGTACTCAGTACTTGACTCAGTTTCAACACAAACTGATGCCTTATTGGTCATGTTCTCTTCAACTGAACATGTACTCAGTGCTTGACTCAGTTTCGACCCAAACTTATGTGTTATTGGTCATGTTCTTTTCTACTGAACACAAACTCAGTAATTGCTTCAAATATGACTCAAACTGGTGTATTATTGGTCATGTTCTCTTTAAATGAACATGTACTCAGTACTTGACTCAGTTTCGACACAAACTGGTGTAATAATGGTCATGTTCTCTTCAACTGAACATGTACTCGCTTGCCTCAAATATGACCCAAACTGATGTACCATTGGTCATGTTCTCTTCAACTGAACGTGTACTCCGTACTTTAATCAGTTTCGACCCAAATTTATGTCTTATTGGTCATGTTCTATTGAACTGAACACAAACTCAGTAACTGCTTCAAATATGACTCAAACTGGTGTCTTACTGGTCATGTACTCAGCAATTGCTTAAAATAAGACCAAAACTGATGTAATATTGGTCTTGTTCTCTTCAACTGAGCATGTACTCAGTAATTGCCCAAACTGATTTACTATTGGTCCCTGGTCTCTTCAACTGATCATGTACTCAGTAATTGCCTCAATTATGACCCAAGCTGATGTCTTATTGTTCATGTTCTCTTCAACTGAACATGTACTCAGTAATTGCCTCAATTATGACCCAAACTGATGTACTATTGGTCCGTGGTCTCTTTAACTGAGCATGAACTCAGTAATTGCCTCAAATATGACCAAAACTGATGTATCATTTTTATTTTTATTTATTTTTATTTATTTTTATGAGCGATCGCTTAACATCACAAGGCCGGACGGCTACTTCAAGGTGAGGGCTACACTTAACTGATTTGGGCTGTTGACCCAAATCAACTGTCACCACTAGGGGCACGTTGCCACCTACTCCTGGGGCTTAAACAGGGTTACCCCCTTTGCAGTTCGTAACGATATAAGCATGGGTATCATCCACTACGAGCCTGGCTGGTAGAGCAGAATACCTTCCCAACTTTTTACGAAGCAATTATGGTTAAGTGCCATGCTCAAGGGCACAAGTGCCTTGACGGAGATTCAAACCCACACTCTGCTGCTGACAACACCAGAGCTTGGGTCCGGTGAACTATACAGCTCGGCCACGACACATCATTTGTCTCTTCAACTGAACATGTATTGAGTAATTGTCTCAAATATGGTCATGTTCTCTTCAACTTAACACAAACTCAGTAATTGCTTCAAATATGACTCAAACTGGTGTATTATTGGTCATGTTCTCTTTAACTGAACATGTACTCAGTAATTGCCTCAAATATGACCCAAACTGATGTCTTATTGGTCATGTTCTCTTCAACTGAACATGTACTCAGTTATTGCCTTAAATATGACCCAAACTGATGTCTTATTGGTCAGGCTCTCTTTGAGTGAACATGGGCTCAGTAATTGCCTCAAATATGACCCAAACTGATGAATCAATGGTCATGTTCTCTTCAACTGAACATGTACTCAGCAATTGCTTCAAATATGACTTAAACTGGTGTCTTAACTGCACATGTTCTGTTCAACTGAACATGTACCCAGTAATTGCCTCAAATATGACCCAAACTGATGTCTTATCGGTCATGTTCTCGTCAACTTATCATGTACTCAGTAATTGCCTCAAATATGACCCAAACTTATGAATCATTTGTCATGTTCTCTTCAACTGAGCGTGTACGCAGCAATATCTTCAAAGAAGACCAAAACTGATGTAATATTGGTCATGATCTTTTCAACTGAACATGTACTCAGTAATTGCCTCAATTAAGACCCAAATCGATGTATTATTGGTCATGTTCTCTTCAACTGAACATGTACTCAGTAATTGCCTCAAACATGACCCAAACTGATGTATCATTTTTATTTATTTATTTTTATTTTATTTTATGAGAGATCGCCTAATATCACAAGGCAGGACGGCCACTTCAAGGTGAGGGCTACACTAAACTGATTTGGGCTGTTGACCCAAATCAACTGTCACCAGGGGCACGTTGCCACCTCCTCCTGGGGCTTAAACAGGGTTACCCCCTTTACACTCTGTAACAATGTAGTCATGGGTATCATCTACTAGGAGCCTGGCTGGTAGAGCAGAATGCACTAGACCTTCCCAACTTTTTACAGAGCAATTATGGTTTAATGCCTTGCTCAACGGCACAAGTGCCTTGACCGGGATACGAACCCACACTCCTCTGCTGACAACACCAGAGCTTGGGTCCGGTGAACTATACAGCTAGGCCACCACACGTCATTTGTCATGTTCTCTTCAACTAAACATGTATTCAGTAATTGCCTCAAATATGACCCGAATGTAAGTATTATTGGTCATGTTCTCTTCAACTAAACACAAACTCAGTAATTGCTTCAAATATGACTCAAACTGGTGTTTTATTGGTCATGTTCTCCTAAACTGAACATGTACTCAGTACTTGACTCAGTTTCAACACAAACTTATGTGTTATTGGTCAGGTTCTTTTCTACTGAACACAAACTCAGTAATTGCTTCAAATATGACTCAAACTGGTGTATTATTGGTCATGTTCTCTTTAAATGAACATGTACTCAGTACTTGACTCAGTTTCGACACAAACTGATGAATCATTGGTCATGTTCTCTTCAACTGAACATGTACTCAGTTATTGCCTCAAATATGACCCAAACTGATGTAATATTGGTCAAGTTCTCTTCAACTGAACATGTACTCACTAATTGCCTAAAATATGACCCAAACTGATGAATCAATGGTCATGTTCTCTTCAACTGAACATGTACTCAGCAATTGCTTCAAATATGACTTAAACTGGTGTCTTAACTGCACATGTTCTGTTCAACTGAACATGTACTCAGTAATTGCCTCAAATATGACCCAAACTGATGTCTTATCCGTCATGTTCTCGTCAACTTATCATGTACTCAGTAATTGCCTCAAATATGACCCAAACTTATGAATCATTTGTCATGTTCTCTTCAACTGAGCGTGTACGCAGCAATATCTTCAAAGAAGACCAAAACTGATGTAATATTGGTCATGATCTTTTCAACTGAACATGTACTCAGTAATTGCCTCAATTAAGACCCAAACTGATGTATTATTGGTCATGTTCTCTCCAACTGAGCTTGTACTCAGTGATTGCCTCAATTATAACCCGAACTGATGTATCCCTTACAAAAAAAGTCGATAGGCGAAATTTTGATAGATTCCTATATGATTTAAATAGGTTTCCTATAGGATTCTTATAGATTTTTTGTCACTTCTTCGATTCCTATAAGATTCCTATAAAATTCCTATAGGTTTTTTTTATAAGGGATCATTGGTCATGTTCTCTTCAACTGAACATGTACTCAGTACTTGACTCAGTTTCGACCCAAACTTTGGTCACATTCTCTTCAAGTGAACAATTACTCAGTAATTGCCTCAAATATGACCCAAACTGATGTAATATTGGTCATGTTCTCTTTGAACTGAACATGTGCTCAGCAATTGCTTCAAATATGACTCAAACTGGTGTAATATTGCTTATGTTCTTTTCAACTGAACATCTACTCAGTATTTGCTTCATATATGACTCAAACTGGTGTATTATTGGTAATGTTCTCTTCAACTGAACATGTACTCAGTACTTGCCTAAATTATAACCCAAATCGATGTAATATTGGTCATGTTCTCTTTAAACTGAGCATGTACTTAGTAATTGCCGCAATTATGACCCAAACTGATGTCTTCATACGAACATGTACTCAGTAATTGCAAATAAAACCAAAACTGATGTCTTATTGATCATGTTCTCTTCAACTGAACATGTACTCAGGAATTGCTTCAATTATGACCCAAACTTATGTACTGTTGGTCCCTGCTCTCTTCAACTGAGCATGTACTCAATAATTGCCTCTATTTTGACCCAAACTGGAGGTCTTTTTGGTCATGTTCTCTTCAACTGAACATGTAATCAGTACTTGACTCTGTTTCGACCCAAACCTATGTCTTATTGGTCATGTTCCACGAACTGAACACAAACTCAGTAATTGCTTCAAATATGACTCAAACTGGTGTTTTATTGGTCAAGTTCTCTTTAACTGAACATGTACTCAGTACTTGACTCAGTTTCGACCCAAACTTATGTCTTATTGGTCAAGTTCTCTTCAACTGAACACAAACTCAGTGTAACTGCTTCAAATATGACACAAACTGGTGTATTATTGGTCTTGTTCTCTTTAACTGTACATGTACTCAGTACTTGACTCAGTTTCGACCCAAACTTATGTCTTATTGGTCATGTTCTCTTGAACTGAACACAAACTCAGTAATTGCTTCAAATATGAATCAAACTATTGTGTCTCACTGGTCATGTTCTCTTCAACTGAACATTTACTCAGCAATTGCTCAAAATAAGACCAAAACTGATGTATTATTGGTCATGTTCTCTTAAACTTAACATGTACTCAGTAATTGCCTCATTATGATCCAAAACTGATGTATTATTGGTCATGGTCTCTTCAACAAAACATGTACTCAGTAATTGCCTCAATTATGACCAAAACTGATGTAAAATTTGTCATGTTCTCTCAAACTGAACATGTACTCAGTACTTGCCTCAATTATGACCCAATCTGATGTATTATTGGTCATGTTCTCTGCAACTGAGCATGTACGCAGTGTTTGCCTCAATTATGACCAAAACTGACGTAAAATTTGTAATGTTCTCTCCAACTGAACATGTACTCAGTAATTGCCTCAATTATGACCCAATTTTATGTACTATTGGTCCCTGGTCTTTTCAACTGAGTATGTACTCAGTATTTGCCTCAATTATGACCGAAACTGATGTCTTATTGGTCATGTTCCCTTTGAACAACTGAACATGTACACAGTAATTGCCTCAAATATGACTCAAACTGATGTATCATTGGCCATGTTCTCTTCAACTGAACATGTACTCAGTACTTGACTCAGTTTCGATCCAAATATCTTATTGGTCATGTTCTCTTCAACTGAACACAAACTAAGTAATTGCCTCAAATATGACCCAAACTTTTGTCTTATTGGTCGCGTTCTCTTCAAGTGAACATGTACTCAGTAATTGCCTCAAATATGACCCAAACTTAGGTCTTATTGGTCACGTTCTGTTCAAGTGAACATGTACTCAGTAATTGCCTCAATTATGACCCAAACTAATTAATCATTTGTCATGTTCTTTTCAACTCAACATGTACTCAGTAATTGCCTCAAATATGACCCAAACTGATGAATCATTGGTCATACTCTTTTCAACTCAACATGTACTCAGTAATTGCCTCAAATATGACCCAAACTGATGTAATATTGGTAATGTTCTCGTCAACTGATCATGTACTCAGTAATTGCCTCAAATATGATTCAAACTGATGTAATTTTTGTCATTCAATTCAATTCAACTAAAAGTAAAGTTTATTTCCCCATTAACATTTGTAATTAGAGGATACAATGACTTATAGATAATGTAGAGGCATGTTCCTGAAAAAGCAGGGCTTGTCGAGGAACAGCCTTAAGAAAGAAAACCGAGAGCTAACAATAAACATCAACTAGACAAAGGTGACCGAACAATGTGTATACTTAATAGGTTATATAAAGCAATAATACTGGGAATTAAATAGTTAGTGAGGAAACAACAATAGAAAATGTTTAAGCTTCTGTTTAAAAAGAGCAACAGAATTACAAGCAGAAAGAGATAATGGAAGGCTGTTCCAGAGTTTAGGACTGAACACAAACTTAGTAATTGCTTCAAATATGGCTCAAACTGGTGTATAATTGGTCATGTTCTCTTTAAATGAACATGTGCTCAGTAGGTGACTGCTCTATATTTCGACACCCCTATGTTCCGACAACCCCCTCATGATTTACATAGGGTTAGGGTTAGGGTTAGGGTTAGGGTTAGGGTTAGAGTTAGGGTGAGGAATAGGAAAATACACCAGGGTTGTCGGAACATAGGGGTGTTGAACATAGGGGTGTCGGAACATAGGGGTGTAACCGCTCAGTAAATGCCTCAAATATGAGCCAAACTTATGTATTATTGGTCGCGTTCTCTATAACAGAACATCTACTCAGTAAATGCCTCAAATATGACCCAAACTGGTGTATTATTGGTCATGTTCTCTTTAACTGAATATGTGATGTACTCAGTACTTGACTCAAATATGACCCAAACTGATGTAATATTGGTCATGTTCTCTTCAACTGAGCATGTACTCAGTAATTGCCTCAATTATGACCCAAAATGATGTAATATTGGTCATGTTCTCTTCAACTGAACACAAACTCAGTAATTGCTTAAAATATGACTAAAACTGGTGTATTATTGGTCATGTTCTCTTTAACTGAACATGTGCTCAGTAATTGCCTCAAATATGACCCAAACTGATGTATTATTAGTCATGTTCTCTTCAACTGAACATGTACCCAGTAATTGCCTCGAATATGACCCAAACTGATGTGATATTGCTTCAGTAGCCTAATTTCCTCAAATATGTTTCAAACTGATGTCTTATTGGTCGTTCTCTCCAACTGAACATATACTCAGTAATTGACTCAGTTATGACCCAAACTGATGTCTTATTGGTTATGTTCTTTCATGATTTACTCATTGGTATTTACTCATAAAATAAATGGCAATAAAAAGTTACTTGGTAAGAAGTAGGCTTCTGATAGTATTGATTAACATTTCACTTTGAAGTAAGATATGTGGTTACGGAAAAAGATATCAGTTTTTATCAAAGCAAATTTGAATCTGAGAAGCGTTTTTGCCAGAAACGCTTCTCAGATTGTGTATTCCTATTGCAAATTATTCTTTTTATCACTAACTTGTGTATTAAAAAAAAAAAAATAAAAAAAAAAAAAAAATTGATTTGTATCCGTACGTACTACGTCACGAGCATGCGCACCGTGCCGTTTCGTTTCCGCGCGGCCATTTTCTTTCTGGGCGTGGGCATGGTATGTTCCGTTCTAAGTCTTTCACGTGTGTGGGGGGAAAAAAGATTTTCTCTAACGTTTTACATCGGAAACCGGCATCAACATTCAGTAATTTCAACGATGATAACTGCACGGATGTTCATAGAATCTTCTAAATCAGGTAAATGATTCATGTGTTGACGCTAAGGGTAAAATTTGAGGGGTTTTCTCAGACAATTCAGTCTGGGAAAATGCACCACGTCATTGGTTGTGCTGCTGTATTCAGTGTATTATACTATTACCTTTGTTTCAGCCAAACATGTAAAATTCAATTTATTGTCAGCTTTTATCAAAGACAAATCGAAGAAACATAGATAATTTAAAAGGCTTTCAAAACAAAAGGCCCATGTCGTTGTGCATTTTTTTTTTATTGCTGGTGAGTTCTAACCTTTTAGTTCAAGTTTTTCTCCAATTTCCTCAATGAAAGTATTTAGAGTAAAATCACAAGCATGACATAGGGCTGACATAGTCTTCTTTGATTTGTTTTCCTTGGGGTTGGGAATGGGAATAGAAGAGATGAATTAATATATCTGGCGAAGGGCCCGTGAAGTAAAACTTTCTTATGAATATATTTTTAGCTACTTCCTTATCCCCTCATATGAAAAGCCCCATAAATAATGCCAATATGCTGGACTCCCTCCGCTTCTTGGCCCCTACACCCAAGTACCTCCAGGAGGTGAAATAATGTTTCGAATAGAAATCCACGTTTTTATGCCAAGATTTTTCGGAAAAGTTTCCGCAGCATGCCACCAATTTCTAAGGGATTTATTTGATTTTTTGATGGATGTTGGACTTCATTTCCCTTTTTTTAATATTCCTTGGTAGGAATTGGTATCTAAAACGCTAAATTTTGACAGTTAAAAATGAAAATTCAATCGCACATTTCATCACGCAGACACAAATCTTGCGCAAAGTTGCCCACTCGTGCACAAAGTGACTAAAATGGAGTGTAGCAAACAGCGCTGTCAAGACCACCGTAGACCCAAAAATGGCTTATTTTTGACGATTTTGAAAAATATATGTTATGTAAACTAATTGACATCCATATTATAACTATAACATATAATTTTGTTTCCTTTCAGAGTAAATGAAATCTGATGCCTCCGTTTCACCCAGTGTATGCCACTCTCCCTGTCTTAGCAGTCTTCCCAGCCCTGCATTGTCACTGAGGGACAACACCATACCTTGCCAAGCCTCAACCATACTGTAAGGCCAACCAAAATGTGTGTTCAAATTACAAGATCAAATAACAGGCATGATATTCTTCCCTTTTTAATCTGATTAATATTATCTTTAATCAGCAAATTTTCATTAAAGCCTATCATATATGTAGGTCATCTTAGTACACTCAATACAATTGTCATACCTTTCTCTCAAGATCCACATAATTGTGACTTTTTTCTTCTTTTGGGGAGGGGGGCCTCCAAAAAATCAGTCAAATGTCTAAAGCCTGTACCATAATGTACATAGGTCAGCCCTGCTACTCAATGAAATTTTCATATTTTTTTCCCAAAGGGCCAAATATCATGCCTGTATTATAAACATTGTCAGTTTAAAGGGTCTGTTTACGTTTGGTATTTACTCATAAAATTAATGGCAATAAAAAGTTACTTGGTAGGAAGTACAGCAGCTTTTGACAGTATTGAGAAACACTTCACTTTGAAGTAATGTGGTTACGGAAAAAGTTATCAGTTTTTATCCAAACAAATTTGATTTTGAGAAGCATTTCTGTCTGAAACGTTTCTCAGATTGTGTATTCCAATTGCAGATTATTCTTCCTGCGTGGCCATAACAGCCCCAGATTTTCGGCAATGTCTAAAAAAGACTACCACCTTTTGAAATGAAATTTTCACATGTTAGTTTTATGGTATATATCTAGGATTGAAACAAACAGTGGGTTCCAAACGTATACAATCCCTTTAATACTAAACTACCACTTAGTCATTGCCTTTTATAATATTTTAAACAAGCATTTCTAGATTTTTGCCACATTTTAGTTCCCAAAAAAGAATGAGTAGTCCTACACTTTATTTCTGTACTTGCAAAAGATTGAATTACTGTTTATGAATGTTATGCAATTATGCACCCCCCCCCCCCCACAACTGATGGATTTTAAGCTCAGCTTTTTTATTTTAAATGCATCCCCTTAGATAAAAAATTATAGTTTATTTGATCATTCTGATTATCATTTTTAAGTAGTTAAAGGCAGGGTACACCTTTGGTTAATGACCATACAAAATTACTTGGTAAAGAGCACTGTTGTTGATATTATAAAACGTCAGAAACAACATTGAAGTAATGTAGTTTTAGAGAAAGAGGTACTTTTTCACTGAAAAAAAAACTGAATCTAAGAAAGGCTTCAGGCATGAAGCCTTTTTCAGGCATCTGAAAGCACACAATTCTATGCATGGAATGTGGGTTTTTCTTTCATTATTTCCTTGCAACCTCGAAATGGACCATCAAAGTTATAAGCAGTTCATTAGAAGCAATATCGGTTCAAAAATAAGGATTCATCAGAAAAGAATAAGAGCAAAACAAACTTGTTTACATGAATTTTACAAGACTTTATTTGCACAAACTATTTTCCACCAAGGTAGCCAGCTTTTTAAAAATTACATAAATTACATAAATTAGAGCACCCATACTGTTAGACATTGCCCCCCCACCCCACAAGTATTGGTTTCACTTGCATTAGAAGTACAAGTGAAACCAGAACTTGCTATAGATCAGTTCAATTATATAATTATGCCAATGTATGTTATGTTTACTGAGTTTTTAAATTAAAATTAACTGTTTGTTTTTGGAGTGCTTTGGCACTCCTATTGTTTCCTTACTATTCATTTGATAGTTGCTCAAATGGTTGGAAATATGCCAGTTGATATACATACTCTTTGAAAACCTCACATTGAATTCTTTTTTTTTAGTTTTAAGCACTTGTCAAGTGCTAAAATTCTAAAATTGTATTTGTAAAAACCGATACAGCTTCAATTCCTATTTGTTTTTAATTATTTTGATGTAAAATATTGAAAATGTGTGCATTTTCAAAATTTAACCCCACAAAACTAGATCAGACATTATCGTAAAACAAATGTCAGCTGGCAAATGACAACCATAGCTCGGAAATATAAATGATCAACCAAGCAAGAAATGTAACCTGTTGTATCCAAATGGAGTCCACATGCCTAAAAACGTTACTGTTTCATGAAAAACATGAATTAACTATGTGGTTTCTGCCTACTTATTGAATTTTTTTTGTTTTTCTTCCAAAATACAAGAACTGAGAATGTTTATGAAATCAAAGCGTTTTTTTTTCCCCCTTTAAAACAAATCTAATTCAAATTGACTCCTTTGTGGTTTACAGGTTGCATTTCTTAATTATAAAGAAGGTACAACATTGGTATTCAATTACTACATATACATGTAAAATTGTATCTAAAACTTGCAGCGTTTCAGAGGAAAAAAATCTCAATTTATTGTTTCACTCAAAGATTTTTTTACGTCAAGTGGACTTTCAGATGACTGTTTACTTGCATGCTTACCAAAATTTAAGGCAATCCTTATTCCCGCATAAAATTTATAAGTTCAATTCGCAATAGAGTAACTACCAATGTTGTATCTTCTATAAAGGCCGCATCTTATAGCTTGTTCTGTGACTTTATACATCTTGAAAGTTTTACGAGTCAAAAATGACTAAGTATTTTCTCAAAAATGACTAAGTGTTTATAAACATCTTGAAAAAATGACTAAGTGTTTGTAAACATCTAGAAAAAATGACTAAGTGTTTGTAAACAAACATCTTGAATCCAAATTATCTTGAAAAAATGACTAAGTGTTTGTAAACATCTAGAAAAAATGACTAAGTGTTTGTAAACAAACATCTCGAATCCAAATTATCTTGAAAAAATGACTAAGTGTTTGTAAACAAACATCTCGAATCCAAATTATCTTGAAAAAATGACTAAGTGTTTGTAAACATCTAGAAAAAATGACTAAGTGTTTGTAAACAAACCAAATTACTAATGTTTAAGGTCACAGCCAAGCTTTAAGACGATACCTTTGATAAGGGGTTGCATTCCATTATGATGTATCCAAGCAATATAATCTCATGGTAATTTGAATATGACCCATATGCAAATCACTTGTCGATTTTATTGTTGGTACACATTACTATGGGATACAGCCTCTTCTGCACCCCTTTAGGGGGTGCACTTGGTTGATCATGATTTTAATAAAGGGGGGGTACGGCCAAAGTTTTCACGCAGTTAATTTCGAATTGTACATTGGAACGAAAAAAAAGTTTGGCTGACTTAGGAGTATAAAAAAGGGTATTTTTAAGGCATTTTTAAGGCAATTTTTAGAAGAAAAATACAATTTTTGAGGCAATTTTTGATTTATTAGGCAATTTTATTTATTTTTTTTCAATTTTGAACTGTAGAAGCAGCAGAGTTGTGCAAACTTTGGTGGAAAGACCAAAGTGTTAATGGAGAGAAAGCATTTTATTAAGTAAAATCAAGTTAATGTTTCAATGATGATCTGTTTTTTTTACCAAAGTCCTTTACATGATTGACAAACTAAAAATTTTGTTTTTAAAGTCCAAAAGTCGGAAAGGATGTTTACTTAGTGTACTTAGTTCTTGGAATCAGTTGAAGTTTGGTTGAAGTGGAAAAGGACGCTTCGACTTTGTCACCAATTGAGTCCTGTACCATCAGAATAACGAAGACTTCGATCCAGATGATGATGTGCTGATCAGAGAAACATTATTCCAACATGGCTGCCGAATTTTTGTTTAAGAAAAGGAACAAAATTTGTATGTTCTTTTCAATGATAACAGCATACTCAGGATGTATTGGTTTTAACTTGCATTAGAAGTACAAGTGAAACCAATGTAATGCCCGAGTACCTGAGTGAAATGCGAATAGCCATGTTTAGAATCTCGTTTCTCCGACCCTCACTCCAACATCTGGGTAGAAGTCCCCGCCATCCGTCAGGTTCAGAGGCTCCCTCAGATCAGAAGAGGATGTCCGGTGTAGAAAAGTTGCTCAAAAAGGTTTGTCAATCATGTAAGGTAGGACATCGGTAAAACAGACTACCAGTGCCACATCAACAAGATTTCACTTAATAAAATGCTTACCAACCATAACACTTGCGTCAGTAGGTCACCAGACAGTAGACGGCCACACACGTTTGCACAACTCTGCTGCTTCTACAGTTCAGTGGTACTTTCTACAGCATTTAACAAATAGTTTAAAAAATACAAACAGCCAAGTACAACATTTCGTATTATCGAGATGAAAATAAATGCAAACAATCTCAATGAAATTTACAACTGTTAACCATGAATGTTCATAGCAATGCAAGAAAAAAACGTCACATAATTTTTGTTGACTGTTTCGTAAACAAATTTGTCCTAATATGTTTCGCTTGCAGAAATTACCTTGAATGTAAGTTGTACTTGGCTTGACAATCATCAAAATAGCAATGTAGAACAAAAGTCACAAGCAAATTATACATCATCTCCTTCAATTTAATGAATTGTAATAACATCAAAAAACTGGGTTTCGATTTTAAGGAAAATTATTTAAGATATTTCAAATCTAGAATGGATAAGAACATTTTTTTTAAAGCGAGTAAAGTTTTTAAAATAAATACGTAATAATGTGAACTAGTTACATTTGACAAAAAAAGTTTAAACGTTTTATGTAAACTATTTAGCAGCTGTGACCCAAACTAACAAACAAGATAAATCTTTTCACAATGTTCAATTTTCTGCCCAAAATAAGAACACCTTTTGCTAAAAAAGGGAGAACTTTCTGCCGAAACAAAGAATGATGAGCATATTTTTCATGTAATGATTTTGTCAAGTTGGGTCACAGATGCAGTGAAATGCACATAATCATGAATAAATAAGAACAATTTAAAACACATGGTTTGAATGTATCGTTGTTGCAAATACCCCAGGCAGAATGGGTTACATGGCAGGTAGCCATTTCTAATACTAAGTATCAAAGTTTGCGGCAACCCTACCCTGCGCAGGAAGGGGCACAGGTTACACGGCACGTGGCCATTTCTAACAAAGTAGCAAAGTTTGGAAGGGAAAGAGAGTACATGGAGTTTGCGGCAACCCTACCCCAGGCAGAAAGGGGCAGAGGTAACATGGCAGGTGGCCATTTCTAATACTAAGTGTCAAAGCTTGCGGCAACCCTACCCTATAGGCAGGAAGGGGTACAAGTTACATGGCACGTGGCCATTTCTAACAAAGTAGCAAAGTTTCCTGCAACCCTACCCCAGGCAGAAAGGGGCACAGGTTACATGGCAGGTGGCCGTTTCTAATACTAAGTATCAAAGTTTGCAGCAACCCAACCCTAGGAAGGAAGGGGCACAGGTTACATGGCACCTGGCCATTTCTAACAAAGTAGCAAAGTTTTGAAGGGACAGAGGTTACATGGAGTTTGCGGCAACCCTACCCCAGGCAGAAAGGGGCAGAAGTTACATGGCAGGTGGCCATTTCTATTACTAAGTATCAAAGTTTGCGGCAACCCTACCCCAGGCAGGAAGGGGCACAGGTTGCATGGTGGCCATTTCTAATACTTAGTATCAAAGTTTGCGGCAACCCTACCCTAGGCAGGTAGGGGCACAAGTTACATGGCACGTGGCCATTTCTAACAAAGTAGCAAAGTTTGGAAGGGACAGAGGTTGCATGGAGATTGCGGCAACCCTACCCCAGGCAGGAAGGGGCACAGGTTACATGGCACGTGGCCATTTCTAACAAAGTAGCAAAGTTTTGAAGGGACAGAGGTTACATGGAGTTTGCGGCAACCCTACCCCAGGCAGAAAGGGGCAGAAGTTACATGGCAGGTGGCCATTTCTATTACTAAGTATCAAAGTTTGCGGCAACCCTACCCCAGGCAGGAAGGGGCACAGGTTACATGGCAGGTGGCCATTTCTAATACTTAGTATCAAAGTTTGCGGCAACCCTACCCTAGGCAGGTAGGGGCACAAGTTACATGGCACGTGGCCATTTCTAACAAAGTAGCAAAGTTTGGAAGGGACAGAGGTTGCATGGAGATTGCGGCAACCCTACCCCAGGCAGGAAGGGGCACAGGTTACATGGCAGGTGGCCACTTCTAATAATTAGTATCAAAGTTTGCGGCAACCCTACCCTAGGCAGGAAGGGGCACAAGTTACATGGCACGTGGCCATTTCTAACAAAGTAGCAAAGTTTGGAAGGGACAGAGGTTGCATGGAGATTGCGGCAACCCTACCCCAAACAGAAAGGGGCAGAGGTTACATGGCAGGTGGCCATTTCTAATACTAAGTATCAAAGTTTGCGGCAACCCTACCCCAGGCAGGAAGGGGCAGAGGTTATATGGCAGGTGGCCATTTCTAACAAAGTAGCAAAGTTTGGAAGGGACAGAGATTACATGGAGTTTGCGGCAACCCTACCCCAGGCAGAAAGGGGCAAAGGTTACATGGCAGGTGGCCATTTCTAATACTAAGTATCAAAGTTTGCGGCAACCCTACCCTAGGCAGGAAGGGGTACAGGTTATATGGCACAAAGCCATTTCTAACAAAGTAGCAAAGTTTGCTGCAACCCTACCCCAGGCAGAAAGGGGCAGAGGTTACATGACAGGTGGCCGTTTCTAATACTAAGTATCAAAGTTTTCGGCAACCCTACCCTAGGCAGGAAGGGGTACAGGTTACATGGCAGGTGACCATTTCTAACAAAGTAGCAAAGTTTGCTGCAACCCCAGGCAGGAAGGGACAGAGGTTACATTGGCGGGTGACCATTTCTAATACTAAGTATCAAAGTTTGCGGCAACCCTACCCTAGGCAGGAAGGGGCACAGGTTATTTACATGGCACGTGGCCATTTCTAACAAAGTAGCAAAGTTTGGAGGGGACAGAGGTTACATGGAGTTTGCGGCAACCCTACCCCAGGCAGAAAGGGGCAGAGGTTACATGGCAGGTGGCCATTTCTAATACTAAGTATCAAAGTTTGCGGCAACCCTACCCCAGGCAGAAAGGGGCAGAGGTTACATGGCAGGTGGCCATTTCTAATACTAAGTATCAAAGTTTGCGGCAACCCTACCCCAGGCAGAAAGGGGCAGAGGTTACATGGTAGGTGGCCATTTCTAATACTAAGTATCAAAGTTTGCGACAACCCTACCCTAGGTAGGAAGGGGCACAGGTTACATGGCACAGGGCCATTTCTAACAAAGTAGCAAAGTTTGGAAGGGACAGATGTTACATGGAGTTTGTGGCAACCCTACCCCAGGCAGAAAGGGGTAGGTGGCCATTTCTAATACTAAGTATCAAAGTTTGCGGCAACCCTACCCTAGGCAGGAAGGGGCACAGGTTACATGGCACAGGGCCATTTCTAACAAAGTAGCAAAGTTTGCTGCAATCCCAGGCAGGAAGGGACAGAGGTTACATTGGCAGGTGACCATTTCTAATAAAAAGTACCAAAGTTTGCAGCAACCCTACCCCAGACAGAAAGGGGCAAAGGTTACAAGGCAGGTGGCCATTTCTAATACTAAGTATCAAAGTTTGCAGCAACCCTACCCTGGGCAGGAAGGGGCACAGGTTACATGCCACGTGGCCATTTCTAACAAAGTAGCAAAGTTTCGAATGGACAGAGGTTACATGGAGTTTGTGGCAACCCTACCCCAGGCAGAAAGGGGCAGAGGTTACATGGCAGGTGGCCATTTCTAATGCTAGGTATCAAAGTTTGCGGCAACCCTACCATAGGTAGGAAGGGGCAGAGGTTACATAGCACGTGGCCATTTCTAACAAAGTAGCAAAGTTTGGAAGGGACAGAGGTTACATGGAGTTTGCGGCAACCCTACCCCAGGCAGAAAGGGGCAGAGGTTAGATGGCAGGTGACCATTTCTAATACTAAGTATCAAAGTTTGCGGCAACTCTACCATAGGCAGAAAGGGGCAGAGGTTACATGGCAAGTGGCCATTTCTAATACTAAGTATCAAAGTTTGCGACAACCCTACCCTAGGCAGGAAGGGACAGAGGTTACATGGCACAGGGCCATTTCTAACAAAGTAGCAAAGTTTGCTGCAACCCCAGGCAGGGAGGGACAGAGGTTATATTGGCAGGTGACCATTTCTAATAAAAAGTATCAAAGTTTGTGGCAATCCTACCCCAGGCAGAAAGGGGCAGAGGTTACATGGCAGGTGGCCATTTCTAATACTAAGTATCAAAGTTTGTGGCAACCCTACCCTAGGCAGGAAGGGGTACAGGTTACATGGCATGTAGCCATTTCTAACAAAGTAGCAAAGTTTGCTGCAACCCTACCCCAGGCAGAAAGGGGCAGAGGTTACATGACAGGTGGCCGTTTCTAATACTAAGTATCAAAGTTTTCGGCAACCCTACCCTAGGCAGGAAGGGGTACAGGTTACATGGCAGGTGGCCATTTCTAACAAAGTAGCAAAGTTTGCTGCAACCCCAGGCAGGAAGGGACAGAGGTTACATTGGCGGGTGACCATTTCTAATACTAAATATCATAGTTTGCGGCAACCGTACCATAGGCAGGAAGGGGCACAGGTTATTTACATGGCACGTGGCCATTTCTAACAAAGTAGCAAAGTTTGGAGGGGACAGATGTTACATGGAGTTTGCGGCAACCCTACCCGAGGCAGAAAGGGGCAGAGGTTACATGGCAGGTGGCCATTTCTAATACTAGGTATCAATAATAGCATGAGTTATCACAAACTAATGTAAGCACATTGATAGTTCAAACACCTTTACAACAATTCGGCCATTTTGTCTGGTTCCCCTTGTACCGATCAAAACCCGCCCGAAACTCAAACTCTCAAAGTTTGAAAGGAACCAGACTATTTTTGATGCCAGCCTCATTTTGCTTCTTGAGACGATCCTGATGGCACTGTTAGTAAAGGATTTTGATCTACTTAAGTACCGATACTGTAACTACTGCAGACGGATGGATGTCAGGTTTCCTCCTCAATAAGGCGACTCTCTGGCATCAGCTGGTGGTGGTGTCACCTCCTTGATCCAGTGAGCTCTTGCCTGATCCGAAGATGTTGATTCCCTTCAGCTTGTCCCTCTTAGGAGTACTCAATCTGTTGATGCCTGTCATCAAACAACAAAAATCAAAGCATTACTTACTATATATTTGGTTTGCAGTAACACCATGTGTGTATCTACTTGCCAGGTAGAGTTTGTTCTTAGAGAACTGTCTTGCTTAATTCTACTACCGCGGAGTAGATTGTTCGGGTGTTCGGGAGACTTCTCAGTTCTGAAAAGAACTGTCCTGCTTATTAACTATTACCTGGGCAGATGGTATAGAAATAGGTTGGGACTACTACTTTCGCTTATAGGATCGTAATTAACTGTACTACCGCGGAGTCAGTTCTTGGATTGGTCTCAACGTTTGGACTAGCTTGCTCTAGTCATCGCCAGTCTCCTGACGATGACTAGAGACAGCTAAAAATCTCTCAAATAATATAAATAAATGAAAACAAAATGTCGTTGGGGTTATTTCTTCAAAATTAACCAAACGATAAATCACCTTTTAATTCAATACTAAAGTTGTGAATTTTCCTATTTAAAACAATTTAAAATTCAGCAGAGAAAACAGCAAGAGAAATTCAGCTGAGAAAACAGCAAGAAACTGTTACAGTATTTTCACACGAGTTTCAAATCCATCCATGTTTAGCGAGGTGACATTGGGTACCAACCACATCTCTGGCTGCAGCATACACGAATGGACACCAACCCTTAGAAATGATTCATGCATGAATCGTTTCTCAGATTTCAAATTTTTTTAGTGAAATTATCTAAACCATATTATTTTGAAGGGAATCCTTTTTCAAAATAGTTTATACTATCAACAGCTGCAGTGCTTCTTAAAGGGATTGTATAAGTTTGACAATTGGAACCCATATTATTTCAAAATTAACCTTAATGAAATAAACTTTCAATTAAAAAAAGAACATTACTATTTCAAACATTTTAAAAAATTGGCCAGAGGTTTCCCTACGGGTGGCGAACCCTTTGGCACAGTTTTTGCTCTTTTCTCAGAGTTAAATATTACAATTTAAAAAAATTCTGGCTGCAGCATACACGAATGGACACCAACCCTAAGAAATGATTCAAGCATGAATCGTTTCTCAGATTCAAATGTTTTGGGGTGAAAATTATCCAAACCATATTATTTTGAAGGGAATCCTTTCTCAGAATAGTTCATACTATCAACAGCTGCAGTGCTTCTAAAAGGGATTGTAAGTTTGGCAATTGGAACCCACTGTTTGTTTCAATCCAATATAGTTGTAGATTTACCATAAAACTAACCTGTGAAATTTTGATGCCAGCCTCATCTTCTTGAGACGATTCGATGGCACTGTTAATAAAGGATTCTGATCTTAGTACCCATACTGTAATTACTGCAGACGGACGAATGTCAGGTTTCCTCATCAATAAGGCGACTTTCTACTGGCATCAGCTGGTTGTCGTTGTCGTTGGTGGTGGTGGTGATGATGTCACCTCCTTGATCCAGTGAGCTCTTGCCTTGAGTTCTTCTCAGTGAGACTGATCCGAAGACGTTGATTCCCTTCAGCTTGTCCTTCTTAGGAGTACTCAATCTCTTGATGCCTGTAATCAAACAACAAAAATCTAAACATTACTTACTACAAACAAAATTTTCCCGTAGCCCTAACCATCCCAACCTTTCAAAATCCAACAGCATGAAGTGTTTGATTCTGCTGGACCGAGGACTGCACTAGTAACCTGATCATGCTTTACACCAAATCAGGCAAACAGCAGTAATCAAAGTCCACCAGCTTGGGTGTCGAGTTATCATATGGCCTTAGATTTTGCTTTAGATTAGTTAAGCACCATTTTCTGCTTAACAGAAGCTACGCCCTGTTCATGACAGAGCAGACGACTGCTCGACCACATTGCTCCACAAAATAATAATAACAACAGTGGCTTCTTATATAGCACTAAAATCCATCACTCAGATACAACAAAAGTCACATGTGAAAGTTTCAGCAGAATACAGGGTCTACTTGCTGAGAAAAACAGCAAGAAACTGTTACAGTATTTTCATACAAGTTTCAAATCCATCCATGTTTAGCGAGGTGACATTGGGTACCAACCACATCTCTGGCTGCAGCATACACGAATGGACACCAACCCTAAGAAATGATTCATGCATGAATCGTTTCTCAGATTCAAATGTTTTTGGGTGAAAATTATCTAAACCATATTATTTTGAAGGGAATCCTTTTTCAAAATAGTTTATACTATCAACAGCTGCAGTGCTTCTTAAAGGGATTGTATTAAGTTTGACAATTGGAACCCATATTATTTCAAAATTAACCTTAATGAAATAAACTTTCAATTAAAAAAAGAACATTACTATTTCAAACATTTTAAAAAATGGCCAGAGGTTTCCCTACGGGTGGCGAACCCTTTGGCACAGTTTTTGCTCTTTTCTCAGAGTTAAATATTACAATTTAAAAAAATTCTGGCCGCAGCATACACGAATGGACACCAACCCTAAGAAATGATTCATGCATGAATCGTTTCTCAGATTCAAATGTTTTGGGGTGAAAATTATCCAAACCATATTATTTTGAAGGGAATCCTTTCTCAGAATAGTTCATACTATCAACAGCTGCAGTGCTTCTAAAAGGGATTGTAAGTTTGGCAATTGGAACCCACTGTTTGTTTCAATCCAATATAGTTGTAGATTTACCATAAAACTAACCTGTGAAATTTTGATGCCAGCCTCATCTGCTTGAGACGATTCGATGGTACTGTTAATAAAGGATTCTGATCTTAGTACCCATACTGTAATTACTGCAGACGGACGAATGTCAGGTTTCCTCATCAATAAGGCGACTCTCTACTGGCATCAGCTGGTTGTTGTTGTCGTTGGTGGTGGTGGTGATGATGTCACCTCCTTGATCCAGTGAGCTCTTGCCTTGAGTTCTTCTCAGTGAGACTGATCCGAAGACGTTGATTCCCTTCAGCTTGTCCTTCTTAGGAGTACTCAATCTCTTGATGCCTGTAATCAAACAACAAAAATCTAAACATTACTTACTACAAACAAAATTTTCCCGTAGCCCTAACCATCCCAACCTTTCAAAATCCAACAGCATGAAGTGTTTGAGTCTGCTGGACTGAGGACTGCACTAGTAACCTGATCATGCTTTACACCAAATCAGGCAAACAGCAGTAATCAAAGTCCACCAGCTTGGGTGTCGAGTTATCATATGGCCTTAGATTTTGCTTTAGATTAGTTAAGCACCATTTTCTGCTTAACAGAAGCTACGCCCTGTTCATGACAGAGCAGACGACTGCTCGACCACATTGCTCCACAAAATAATAATAACAACAGTGGCTTCTTATATAGCACTAAAATCCATCACTCAGATACAACAAAAGTCACATGTGAAAGTTTCAGCAGAATACAGGGTCTACTTGCTGAGAAAAACAGCAAGAAACTGTTACAGTATTTTCATACAAGTTTCAAATCCATCCATGTTTAGCGAGGTGACATTGGGTACCAACTGCATCTCTGGCTGCAGCATACACGAATGGAGACCAACCCTTAGAAATGATTCATGCATGAATCGTTTCTCAGATTCAAATGTTTTTGGGTGAAAATTATCCAAACCATATTATTTTGAAGGGAATCCTTTCTCAAAATAGTTTATACTATCAACAGCTGCAGTGCTTCTTAAAGGGATTGTATAAGTTTGGCAATTGGAACCCATATTATTTCAAAATTAAAACCTTATTGAAATAAACTTTCAATTAAAAAAAGAACATTTCTATTTCAAACATTTTTAAAAATTGGCCAGAGGTTTCCCTACGGGTGGCGAACCCTTTGGCACCGTTTTTGCTCTTTTCTCAGAGTTAAATAATACAATTTTACAAATTCTGGCTGCAGCATACACGAATGGTCACCAACCCTAAGAAATGATTCATGCATGAATCGTTTCTCAGATTCAAATGTTTTTGGGTGAAAATTATCCAAACCATATTATTTTGAAGGGAATCCTTTCTCAGAATAGTTTATACTATCAACAGCTGCAGTGCTTCTAAAAGGGATTGTAAGTTTGGCAATTGGAACCCACTGTTTGTTTCAATCCTATATAGTTGTAGATTTACCATAAAACTAACCTGTGAAATTTTGATGCCAGCCTCATTTTGCTTCTTGTGACGATCCTGATGGCACTGTTAATAAAGGATTCTGATCTTAGTACCCATACTGTAATTACTGCAGACGGACGAATGTCAGGTTTCCTCATCAATAAGGCGACTCTCTACTGGCATCAGCTGGTTGTCGTTGTCGTTGGTGGTGGTGGTGATGATGTCACCTCCTTGATCCAGTGAGCTCTTGCCTTGAGTTCTTCTCAGGGAGACTGATCCGAAGACGTTAATTCCCTTCAGCTTGTCTTTCTTAGGAGTACTCAATCTCTTGATACCTGTAATCAAACAACAAAAATCTAAACATTACCTACTACATACAAAATTTTCCTGTAGCCCTAACCATCCCAACCTTTCAAAATCCAACAGCATGAAGTGTTTGATTCTGCTGGACTGAGGACTGCACTAGTAACCTGATCATGCTTTACACCAAATCAGGCAAACAGCAGTAATCAAAGTCCACCAGCTTGGGTGTCGAGTTATCATATGGCCTTAGATTTTGCTTTAGATTAGTTAAGCACCATTTTCTGCTCAGCAGAAGCTACGCCCTGTTCATGACAGAGCAGACGACTGCTCGACCACATTGCTCCACAAAATAATAATAACAACAGTGGCTTCCTCTATAGCACTAAAATCCATCACTCAGATACAACAAAAGTCACATGTGAAAGTTTCAGCAGAATACAGGGTCTACTTGCTGAGAAAAACAGCAAGAAACTGTTACAGTATTTTCATACAAGTTTCAAATCCATCCATGTTTAGCGAGGTGACATTGGGTACCAACTGCATCTCTGGCTGCAGCACACACGAATGGACACCAACCCTAAGAAATGATTCATGCATGAATCGTTTCTCAGATTCAAATGTTTTTGGTTGAAAATTTTCCAAACCATACTATTTTGAAGGGAATCCTTTTTCAAAATAGTTTATACTATCAACAGCTGCAGTGCTTCTTAAAGGGATTGTATAAGTTTGGCAATTGGAACCCATATTATTTCAAAATTAACCTTAATGAAATAAACTTTCAATTAAAAAAAGAATATTTCTATTTCAAACATTTTAAAAAATTGGCCAGAGGTTTCCCTACGGGTGGCGAACCCTTTGGCACAGTTTTTGCTCTTTTCTCAGAGTTAAATGTTACAATTTTAAAAAATTCTGGCCGCAGCATACACGAATGGACACCAACCCTAAGAAATGATTCATGCATGAATCATTTCTCAGATTCAAATGTTTTGGGGTGAAAATTATCCAAACCATATTATTTTGAAGGGAATCCTTTCTCAGAATAGTTTATACTATCAACAGCTGCAGTGCTTCTAAAAGGGATTGTAAGTTTGGCAATTGGAACCCACTGTTTGTTTCAATCCTATATAGTTGTAGATTTACCATAAAACTAACCTGTGAAATTTTGATGCCAGCCTCATCTTCTTGAGACGATTCGATGGTACTGTTAATAAAGGATTCTGATCTTAGTACCCATACTGTAATTACTGCAGACGGACGAATGTCAGGTTTCCTCATCAATAAGGCGACTTTCTACTGGCATCAGCTGGTTGTCGTTGTCGTTGGTGGTGGTGGTGATGATGTCACCTCCTTGATCCAGTGAGCTCTTGCCTTGAGTTCTTCTCAGTGAGACTGATCCGAAGACGTTGATTCCCTTCAGCTTGTCCTTCTTTGAGTACTCAATCTCTTGATGCCTGTAATCAAACAACAAAAATCTAAACATTACTTACTACAAACAAAATTTTCCCGTAGCCCTAACCATCCCAACCTTTCAAAATCCAACAGCATGAAGTGTTTGATTCTGCTGGACTGAGGACTGCACTAGTAACCTGATCATGCTTTACACCAAATCAGGCAAACAGCAGTAATCAAAGTCCACCAGCTTGGGTGTCGAGTTATCATATGGCCTTAGATTTTGCTTTAGATTAGTTAAGCACCATTTTCTGCTTAACAGAAGCTACGCCCTGTTCATGACAGAGCAGACGACTGCTCGACCACATTGCTCCACAAAATAATAATAACAACAGTGGCTTCTTATATAGCGCTAAAATCCATCACTCAGATACAACAAAAGTCACATGTGAAAGTTTCAGCAGAATACAGGGTCTACTTGCTGAGAAAAACAGCAAGAAACTGTTACAGTATTTTCATACAAGTTTCAAATCCATCCATGTTTAGCGAGGTGACATTGGGTACCAACTGCATCTCTGGCTGCAGCATACACGAATGGAGACCAACCCTAAGAAATGATTCATGCATGAATCGTTTCTCAGATTCAATTTTAGGTAAAAATGATCCAAAACATATTATTTTGAAGGGAATCCTTTCTCAAAATAGTTTATACTATCAACAGATGCAGTGCTTCATAAAGTGATTTTATAAGTTTGGCAATTGGAACCCATATTATTTCAAAATTAACCTTAATGAAATAAACTTTCAATTAAAAAAAGAACATTTCTATTTCAAACATTTTAAAAAATTGGCCAGAGGTTTCCCTATGGGTGGCGAACCCTTTGGCACAGTTTTTGCTCTTTTCTCAGAGTTAAATATTACAATTTTAAAAAATTCTGGCCGCAGCATACACGAATGGACACCAACCCTAAGAAATGATTCATGCATGATTCGTTTCTCAGATTCAAATGTTTTTGGGTGAAAATTATCCAAACCATATTATTTTGAAGAGAATCCTTTCTCAGAATAGTTTATACTATCAACAGCTGCAGTGCTTCTAAAAGGGATTGTAAGTTTGGCAATTGGAACCCACTGTTTGTTTCAATCCTATATAGTTGTAGATTTACCATAAAACTAACCTGTGAAATTTTGATGCCAGCCTCATCTTCTTGAGACGATTCGATGGTACTGTTAATAAAGGATTCTGATCTTAGTACCCATACTGTAATTACTGCAGACGGACGAATGTCAGGTTTCCTCATCAATAAGGCGACTTTCTACTGGCATCAGCTGGTTGTCGTTGTCGTTGGTGGTGGTGGTGATGATGTCACCTCCTTGATCCAGTGAGCTCTTGCCTCGAGTTCTTCTCAGTGAGACTGATCCGAAGACGTTGATTCCCTTCAGCTTGTCCTTCTTAGGAGTACTCAATCTCTTGATGCCTGTAATCAAACAACAAAAATCTAAACATTACTTACTTACTTAGGTCACCACACATTCCAGACAGTAGACGGCCACACACGTTTGCACAACTCTGCTGCTTCTACAGTTCAGCGGTACTTTCTACAGCATTTAACAAATAGTTTAAAAAATACAAACAGCCAAGTACAACATTTCGTATTATCGAGATGAAAATAAATGCAAACAATCTCAATGAAATTTACAACTGTTAACCATGAATGTTCATAGCAATGCAAAGAAAAAAACGTCACATAATTTTTGTTGACTGTTTCGTAAACAAATTTGTCCTAATATGTTTCGCTTGCAGAAATTACCTTGAATGTAAGTTGTACTTGGCTTGACAATCATCAAAATATCAATATAGAACAAAAGTCACAAGCAAATTATACATCATCTCCTTCAATTTAATGAATTGTAATAACGTCAAAAAACTGGGTTTCGATTTTATGGAAAATTATTTAAGATATTTCAAATCTAGAATGGATAAGAACATTTTTTTTAAAGCGAGTAAAGTTTTTAAAATAAATACGTAATAATGTGAACTAGTTACATTTGACAAAATAAGTTTAAACGTTTTATGTAAACTATTTAGCAGCTGTGACCCAAACTAACAAAGAAGATAAATCTTTTCACATTGTTCAATTTTCTGCCCAAAATAAGAACAACTTTTGCTAAAAAAAGGGAGAACTTTCTGCCGAAACAAAGAATGATGAGCATATTTTTCATGTAATGATTTTGTCAAGTTGGGTCACAGATGCAGTGAAATGCACATTATCATGAATAAATAAGAACAATTTAAAACACATGGTTCGAATGTATCATTGTTGCAAATACCCCAGGCAGGAAGGGACAGAGGTTACATGGAGTTTGCGGCAACCCTACCCCAGGCAGAAAGGGCCAGAGGTTACATGGCAGGCCATTTCTAATACTAAGTATCAAAGTTTGCGGCAACCCTACCATAGGCAGGAAGGGGCACAGGTTACAAAGCACGTGGCCATTTCTAACAAAGTAGCAAAGTTTGGAAGGGACAGAGGTTACATGGAGTTTGCGGCAACCCTACCCCAGGCAGAAAGGGGCACAGGTTACATGGCACAGGGCCATTTCTAACAAAGTAGCAAAGTTTGCTGCAACCCCAGGCAGGAAGGGACAGAGGTTACATTGGCAGGTGACCATTTCTAAAAAAAAGTACCAAACTTTGCGGCAACCCTACCCCAGACAGAAAGGGGCAGAGGTTACATGGCAGGTGGCCATTTCTAATACTAAGTATCAAAGTTTGCGGCAACCCTACCCTGGGCAGGAAGGGGCACAGGTTACATGGCACGTGGCCATTTCTAACAAAGTAGCAAAGTTTGGAAGGGACAGAGGTTACATGGAGTTTGCGGCAACCCTACCATAGGCAGGAAGGGGCACAGGTTACATAGCAAGTGGCCATTTCTAACGAAGTAGCAAAGTTTGGAAGGGACAGAGGTTACATGGAGTTTGCGGCAACCCTACCCCAGGCAGAAAGGGGCAGAGGTTACATGGCAGGTGGCCATTTCTAATACTAAGTATCAAAGTTTGCGGCAACCCAACCCTAGGCAGGTTACATGGCACAGGGCCATTTCTAACAAAGTAGCAAAGTTTGGAAGGGACAGAGTTTACATGGAATTTGCAGCAACCCTACCCCAGGCAGAAAGGGGCAGAGGTTACATGGCAGGTGGCCATTTCTAATACTAAGTATCAAAGTTTGCAGCAACCCTACCCCAGGCAGGAAGGGGCAGAGGTTACATGGCAGGTGGCCATTTCTAATACTAAGTATCAAAGTTTGCGGCAACCCTACCCTAGGCAGAAAGGGGCACAGGTTACATGGCACGTGGCCATTTCTAACAAAGAAGCAAAGTTTGGAAGGGACAGAGGTTACATGGAGTTTGCGGCAACCCTTCCCCAGGCAGAAAGGGGCAGAGGTTACATGGCAGGTGGCCATTTCTAATACTAAGTATCAAAGTTTGCGGCAACCCTACCCTGGGCAGGAAGGGACACAGGTTACATGGCACGTGGCCATTTCTAATAAAGTAGCAAAGTTTGGAAGAGACAGAGGTTACATGGAGTTTGCGGCAACCCTACCCCAGGCAGGAAGGGGCACAGGTTACATGGCAGGTGGCCATTTCTAAAACTAAGTATCAAAGTTTGCGGCAACCCTACCATAGGCAGGAAGGGGCACAAGTTACATAGCAAGTGGCCATTTCTAACAAAGTAGCAAAGTTTGGAAGGGACAGAGGTTACATGGAGTTTGCGGCAACCCTACCCCAGGCAGAAAGGGGCAGAGGTTACATGGCAGGTGGACATTTCTAATACTAAGTATCAGAGTTTGCGGCAACCCTACCCTAGGCAGAAAGGGGCACAGGTTACATGGCACGTGGCCATTTCTAACAAAGAAGCAAAGTTTGGAAGGGACAGAGGTTACATGGAGTTTGCGGCAACCCTTCCCCAGGCAGAAAGGGGCAGAGGTTACATGGCAGGTGGCCATTTCTAATACTAAGTATCAAAGTTTGCGGCAACCCTACCCTGGGCAGGAAGGGGCACAGGTTACATGGCACGTGGCCATTTCTAATAAAGTAGCAAAGTTTGGAAGAGACAGAGGTTACATGGAGTTTGCGGCAACCCTACCCCAGGCAGGAAGGGGCACAGGTTACATGGCAGGTGGCCATTTCTAAAACTAAGTATCAAAGTTTGCGGCAACCCTACCATAGGCAGGAAGGGGCACAAGTTACATAGCAAGTGGCCATTTCTAACAAAGTAGCAAAGTTTGGAAGGGACAGAGGTTACATGGAGTTTGCGGCAACCCTACCCCAGGCAGAAAGGGGCAGAGGTTACATGGCAGGTGGCCATTTCTAATACTAAGTATCAAAGTTTGCGGCAACCCTACCCTAGGCAGGAAGGGGCACAGGTAAAATGGCAGGTGGCCATTTCTAATACTAAGTATCAAAGTTTGCGGCAACCCAACCCAAGGCAGAAAGGGGCAGAGGTTACATGGCAGGTGGCCATTTCTAATACTAAGTATCAAAGTTTGCAGCAACCCTACCCTGGGCAGGAAGGGGCAGAGGTTACATGGCAGGTGGCCATTTCTAATACTAAGTATCAAAGTTTGCGGCAACCCTACCCTAGGCAGAAAGGGGCACAGGTTACATGGCAGGTGGCCATTTCTAATACTAAGTGTCAAAGCTTGTGGCAACCCTACCCTATAGGCAGGAAGGGGTACAAGTTACGTGGCACGTGGCCATTTCTAACAAAGTAGCAAAATTTGCTGCAACCCTACCCCAGGCAGAAAAGGGCAGAGGTTACATGACAGTATCAAAGTAATTGCGGCAACCCAACCCTAGGCAGGAAGGGGCACAGGTTACATGGCAGGTGGCCGTTTCTAATACTAAGTATCAAAGTTTGCGGCAACCCTACCCTAGGCAGGAAGGAAGGAAGGGGCAGAGGTTACATGGCTGGTGGCCATTTCTAATACTAGGTATCAAAGTTTGCGGCAACCCAACCCTAGGAAGGAAGGGGCACAGGTTACATGGCACGTGGCCATTTCTAACAAAGTAGCAAAGTTTGGAAGGGACAGAGGTTACATGGAGTTTGCGGCAACCATACCCCAGGCAGAAAGGGGCAGAAGTTACATGGCAGGTGGCCATTTCTTATACTAAGTATCAAAGTTTGCAGCAACCCTACCCCAGGCAGGAAGGGGCACAGGTTACATGGCAGGTGGCCATTTCTAATACTAAGTATCAAAGTTTGCGGCAACCCTACCCTAGGCAGGAAGGGGCACAAGTTACATGGCACGTGGTCATTTCTAACAAAGTAGCAAAGTTTGGAAGGGACAGAGGTTACATGGAGATTGCGGCAACCCTACCCCGGGCAGAAAGGGGCAGAGGTTACATGACAGGTGGCCATTTCTAATACTAAGCATCAAAGTTTGCGGCAACCCTACCCCAGGCAGGAAGGGGCAGAGGTTACATGGCAGGTGGCAATTTCTAATACTAAGTATCAAATGCTGCGGCAACCCTACCATAGGCTGGAAGGGACACAGGTTACATAGCACGTGGCCATTTCTAACAAAGTAGCAAAGTTTGGAAGGGACAGAGGTTACATGGAATTTGCGGCAACCCTACCCCAGGCAGAAAGGGGCAGAGGTAACATGGTAGGTGGCCATTTCTAATACTAAGTTTCAAAGTTTGCGGCAACCCTACCCTAGGCAGGAAGGGGCACAGGTCATGGCACAGGGCCATTTCTAACAAAGTAGCAAAGTTTGCTGCAACCCCAGGCAGGAAGGGACAGAGGTTACATTGGCAGGTGACCATTTCTAATAAAAAGTACGAAAGTTTGCGACAACCCTACCATAGGCAGGAAGGGGCACAGGTTACATGGCAGGTGGCCATTTCTAATACTAAGTATCAAAGTTTGCGGCAACCCTACCGTAGGCAGGAAGGGGCACAGGTTACATAGCACGTGGTCATTTCTAACAAAGTAGCAAAGTTTGCTGCAACCCCAGGCAGGAAGGGACAGAGGTTACATTGGCAAGTGACCATTTCTAATACTAAGTATCAAAGTTTGTGGCAACCCTACCCTAGGCAGGAAGGGGCACAGGTTATTTACATGGCACGTGGCCATTTTTAACAAAGTAGCAAAGTTTGGAAGGGACAGAGGTTACATGGAGTTTGCGGCAACCCTACCCCAGGCAGAAACGGGCAGAGGTTACATGGCAGGTGGCCATTTCTAATACTAAGTATCAATAATAGCATGAGTTAAAGCACATTGATAGTTCAAACACCTTTACAACAATTTGGCCATTTTGTCTGGTTCCCCTTGTACTGATCAAAACCCGCCCGAAATTCAAACTCTCAAAGTTTGAAAGGAACCAGACAAATTTTGATGCCAGCCTCGTTTTGCTTTTTGAGACAATCCTGATGGCACTGTTAGTAAAGGATTCTGATCTACTTAAGTACTGATACTGTAACTACTGCAGACGGATGGATGTCAGGTTTCCTCCTCAATAAGGTGACTCTCTGGCATCAGCTGGTGGTGGTGTCACCTCCTTGATCCAGTGAGCTCTTGCCTGATCCGAAGATGTTGATTCCCTTCAGCTTGTCCCTCTAAGGAGTACTCAATCTCTTGATGCCTGTCATCAAACAACAAAAATCAAAACATTACTTACTACATTTACAAACAAAATGTACCCTTAGCCCTAACCATCCCAACCCTTCAAAATCCAACTGCATGAAGTGTTTGATTCTGTTGGACTGAGGACTGCACTAGTAACCTGATCATGCTTTACACCAAATCAGGCAAACAGCAGTAATCAAAGTCCACCATCTTGGGTGTCGAGTTATCATATGGCCTTAGATTTTGCTTTAGATTAGTTTGGCACCATTTTCTGCTTAACAGAAGCTACGCCCTGTTCATGACAGAGCAAACGACTGTTCGACCACATTGCTCCACAAAATAATAATAACAACAGTGGCTTCTTATATAGCGCTCAAATCCATCACTCAGACACAACAAAAGTCACATGTTAAAGTTTCAGCAGAATACAGGGTCAACTTGCTGAGAAAAACATCAAGAAACTGTTACAGTATTTTCACACGAGTGTCAAATCCATCCACGTTTAGCAAGGTGACAATGGGTACCAACTCCATCTCTGGCTACAGCATTCACAAATGGACACCAACCCTAAGAAATGATTCATGCATGAATCGTTTCTCAAATGTTTTGGGGTGAAAATTATCCAAACCATATTATTTTAAAGGGAATCCTTTCTCAAAATAGTTTATACTATCAACAGCTGCAGTGCTTCTTAAAGGGATTGTATAAGTTTGGCAATTGGAACCCATATTATTTCAAAATTAACCTTTACGAAATAAACTTTCAATTAGAAAAAACATTTCTATTTTAAACATTTTAAAAAATTGGCCAGAAGTTTCCTTACGGGTGGCGAACCCTTTGGCACAGTTTTTTGCTCTTGTTCTTTCAGAGTTAAATATAACAACTTAAAAATCTCTCAAATAAAATAAATAAATGAAATCAAAATGTTTTTGGGGTTATTTCTTCAAAATTAACCAAAAGATATATCACCTTTTAATTCAATACAAAAGTTGTGAATTTTCCTATTTAAAACAATTTAAAGTTTCAGCAGAATACAGGGTCTACTTGCTCAGAAAAACAGCAAGAAACTGTTACAGTATTTTCAAACGAGTTTCAAATCCATCCACGATTAGCAAGGTGACATTGGGTACCAACCGCATCTGTGGCTGCAGCATACACGAATGGACACCACCCCTAAGAAATGATTCATGCATGAATCGTTTCTCAGATTCAAATGTTTTGGGGTGAAAATGATCCAAACCATATTTTTTTGAAGGAAATTCTTTCTCAGAATAGTTTATACTATCAACAGCTGCAGTGCTTTTTAAAGGGATTGTAAGTTTGGCAATAGGAACCCACTGTTTGTTTCAATTCTATATAGTTGTAGATAAAGAAGATAATACTAACCTGTGAATATTTTGACGCCAGCCTCATTTTGCTTCTTGAGACGATCCTGATGGCACTGTTAATAAAGGATTCTGATCTTAGTACCCATAGTGTAATTACTGCAGAAGGACGAATGTCAGGTTTCCTCATCAATAAGGGGACTCTCTGGCATCAGCTGGTTGTTGTTGTCGTCGTCGTTGTCGTTGGTGGTGGTGATGTCACCTTCTTGATCCAGTGAGCTCTTGCCTTGAGTTCTTCTCAGTGAGACTAATCCGAAGACGTTGATTCCCTTCAGCTTGTCACTCTTAGGAGTACTCAATCTCTTGATGCCTGTCATCAAACAACAAAAATCAAAACATTACTTACTACATAAAAAATGTACCCTTAGCCCTAACCATCCCAACCCTTCAAAATCCAACTGCATGAAGTGTTTGATTCTGTTTGACTGAGGACTGCACTAGTAACCTGATCATGCTTTACACCAAATCAGGCAAACAGCAGTAATCAAAGTCCACCATCTTGGGTGTCAAGTTATCACGTGGCCTTAGATTTTGCTTTAGATTAGTTTGGCACCATTTTCTGCTTAACAGAAGCTACGTCCTGTTCATGACAGAGCAAATGACTGCTGGACAAAATAATAATAACAGTGGCTTCTTACATAGTGCTCAAAACCATCATTCAGATACAACAAAAGTCACATGTGAAAGTTTCAGCAGAATACAGGGTCTACTTGCTGAGAAAACAGCAAAAAAAATTTTACAGTATTTTCACAAATCCATCCATGTTTAGCGCGGTGACAATGGGTACCAACTCCATCTCTGGCTACAGCATTCACGAATGGACACCAACCCTAAGAAATGATCCATGCATGAATCGTTTCTCAGATTCAAATGTTTTTGGGTGAAAATTATCCAAACCATATTATTTTAAAGGGAATCCTTTCTCAAAATATTTTATACTATCAACAGCTGCAGTGCTTCTTAAAGGGATTGTATAAATTTGGCAATTGGAACCCATATTATTTCAAAATTAACCTTTGTGAAATAAACTTTCAATTAAAAAAAGAACATTTCTATTTAACACATTTTTAAAATTGGCCAGAGGTTTCCCTCCGGGTGGCGAACCCTTTGGCACAGTTTTTTGCTCTTTTTTCAGAGTTAAATATAACAATTTAAAAATCTCTCAAATAAAATAAATAAATGAAAACAAAATGCTTTTGGGGTTATTTCTTCAAAATTAACTAAATGATAAATCACCTTTTTTAATCCAATACAAAAGTTGTGAATTTTCATATTTAAAACAATTTAAAAATTGGCCAGGGGTTTCCCTGCAGGTGGTGAACCCTTTTTTTACCGATTTTTTTAAGCATTTTTTGGTCAGAGCTTAATATAAAATATTCAACCTCTGGAACAAGAAACAAACAAAACTAAATGTTTTGGGGGTTTTTTTCTTCAAAAGAAAACCAAATGATCAATTACTTTTTAACAAAATCTTAAAAAAGTTATGCATTTTTTAATCTAAATAAAAGTATGCATTTTCCGAAAACCAACTGATTTTTGGCATTTTCCATTCAGAGTTAAATATGAAATATCAAACCTCTGAAGAAGAAAAAAGTTGAAACAATTTTATTTATTATTATTATTATTTTTATTTTATTTTTTTTTTTTATTTATTTTTTTGGGGGAATTTTCTCCAAAATTAATTAAATGATATCACTTTTAATCTAAAAAGAAAAATGCACTTTTCCCCTTTCAAACAGTCAACAAGATTAGATCCGTTTGTTAAAATAAATGTGGGGAAAAAATACATTATTTTGACAAAATTAACAGAATTTCAGCCACAAATTGTTTTCTTGCAACTTTGGAAAAATTTCCATATAATCCCACCACTTTCTATGTGATTTATTTGATTTTGTAATGGATGTAGGACTTCATTTCCCTTTTTTTTTTAATAATGCTCGTGAGGAATTGGTAGCTAAAACGCTACTTTTTTACCTTTAAAAATTAAAATTCAAGTGCACATTTCATAGTGCATTTTATAGCACTTGTGCCCAACGGAACCGTTATAAAACGGAGTGTAAGTAAGCAGCGTTGTGAAGATGTGGTGGAATACAGCGGAAAATTATCCCAAATATTTGCCCTGGTTTTGGCCTTTGGTGTATCAAAAGTTGCGTGGATTAACAAACACATCCACACAACACAAGGTTTCCATGAGTTATATGCAAAGTACAAGAACAGTTTACCACTTCTGTCTTTCTTTAATAAATTTTCCGCAGCAAGCCACCAAGTTATCTCACTTAAATTAGGTCAAATTATACGGAGAGGCACAGGCACTTTGAACAGCAACAAAGTGTCAAAATCACATGAAAAATAAGCCATTTTCGGGTCTACGGTGGTCTTAACAGCGCTGCTCCCTACACTCCGTTTAAGTCACTTTGCGCACAAGTGGGCGACTTTGCGCAAGATTTCTGTCGGCATGATGAAATGTGCCCTGTGATTTTATTTATTTTTAAAGGTCAAAATTTAGCGTTTCAGCTACCAATTCCTACCGAGGAATATTAAAAAAGGGCAATGAAGTCCAACATACATTACAAAATCAAATAAATCCCTTAGAAACTTGTGGGATGATACGGAAATTTGTCCCTTTCTTTTTTAAGGAAACAACGTTTTTCTACAGAAATGCTTAGAACTTGTCTATTTTTTTTTATTTAAACATGCTTCCATTTCCAAGGTATACAGTGCGGGACTGGTACCGTTGGCAGACAGGCAAAAAAAAGAAACAACCCAGAATAAAATGATTCAAAAACACCTTTTCTGAATAGGCAGGAAATAAAATGCGAGACCTAAAATTTCTGTCAACATCAGCATTTAAACCTAAAAGATTCGGACATTTCCTAATGATATTAATAATCCATGGTTTACTCACCAGCAGTGGTCAAGGTCTTTATGGCTGATGAACGGCCTCATGACGACATTGCTAGTTTCTTCCAAGAGTTGAGACGCAAGTACAGTAGGAATGATAGACCACACCATGTAATGCAGCTATAAAAAATAAAGAGAAGAAAGAAAGACGGTGAGTTTTCATTAATTCAAAAATCTGCTAATCTGATGGGGGGTTTTTCTAACCAAAAAACACAGTGCACATCCTTGACATAGTCAGTCACTTGAACAAAGCAGGCTGAGACTCAACGTCATTTACATAGCAGGTTGAGACTCAACGTTATTTACATAAATCAGAGTCAAAGTCATTGAGTTGACTTTGCAATTAATGTAATTAATAATCAACTTTGGTGTGATCAGCTATCCTGACTCCGTGCCTCCCCCGCCCGGACGTCCCGACCACACCCAACCCTAACGCACGACATTTTATTCAACCACACACACACAACTTTTTAAGTCTCGGTTTCCACAAGATATATATTTCAAACTTACTTTTTACATCCACTTTATATAGACATGTCTTGCATCATAACTACCGAACCATTCTCAGGAAACGGTAAGATGGAACCACATTGCAGGCAAAAATATCTCGAAGAAGCAAATGCGTTGTCTCCCGGCCATGCTTCCAGAAAATCGAGTGTGGCGTGACCTTCGCGGGCATGCTACGCACGTGACTGATTTGTCAAGCTGGACTTCATCCCAAAGTTCAGCATTGAATTGGGTTTAGGGTATCTGACTAGCTATTTAAAAATGACTTCCGCCCTCTGTTGGTGTAAAAGAGAAATCTCCCGCGCTAAGTTAATGAGTTTTATTAATTGATTTACTTGGACGGTATTTGATTAATAATCAAATAAGCAACTGGCTCCCACAAGATCTCGCGGTAAGGGTGCCATTCAGTATAGTCACAATGTTAAAAAAGTTCGATTTTTTCCCCGAAATTGTGGGTGGGTGGGTCAAAAGAAATAACTGAAAATCGAAATTCAGTTTTTATTTAAAAACAATATAAATACACATATTAACAAACGAACAAGAAGCAAAAATAGCCAGCCTGCCAAGATCATCAATTTAATTCGTGATTAATTAAACTACAAAGTTATTTGTTTAAGCCAGGAAAAGCCATTGAGACCTTTGATCTAAAATATCTGCTTCATTTGAGGCATTACTTTGTTTGTCAGTATGTAGATTATTATTATGAAGCCATTCAATATTTAAAACTCGAGATTTGGGGTGAGTGGGTGGGTCAAAACAATTTCGATTTTTATTTTATTTTAAACATTGACTATTCTGAATGGCCCCTAATGAACAGATACGAGATATGGAATGGGCATGAATAGAATGGGTATAGGACTGTGCCTGGTTGGGGAGGGGATGCTGGGTAGAAGAAAAGTTGGATTTTACTGCAGGGTGGAATTTATTTAAAGGAACAGTTCCAAATGAATTGAAAGAATACATGTATGATGCACATTGGAAGACAATAAGTCTTGTTATGTGGGTATAGGTTTTGTGTAGGCTAATTTAACTGTGGGGTGGAATTGATTTAAAGGAACAGTATAACAAATAAATAAAATAAATTTATGGGTGCAGTTTTTGTATTTAAAGTTTAATAAATGGTGGTTAAAATAAACCAATTAACGTTTGCCAATGGCCCCAATACTCTACCCAGCTTGATCATGCCCATCTCCAGCCAGCCACACCCCAGCATGATGACTACTAGTCCATCTCCCTACCAGCACCCATCAGCTCATCCCACTGGTTGACTGACCGTCTTCATTCCAGCTCCAAATTTGATTAAAATGCTGGACTTACCCCTTGAGATGTTTTCAATTTTGGGCCTAAATTTGATAAAACGGCTGGACTTACTACCCCTTGTAATTTTTTTCAATTTTTGCTTCAAATTTGATTAAAATGCTGGACTTAACCCTTGTGATATTTGGCCTAAATTTGACAAAAACGGCTGGACTTACTCCTTGTGTTTAAAAAAATCTTTGACTGAGATTGAAAGTTTGATTGTATACTATCAATTGAAGCGGCTGATGCCATTAGTTCACAATTAACCTTGGCATCTATAATATTTGTCAAAGTAGTAATGATTTTCAGTAAATGGTTGTTATTTCATTGTGACTTATTGTGGGTACAGTTGACCATACATACATGTTGACTTTTGTACACACATTACCAACCAACCTTTGAAACACTTATATCATTCACTTCTGTTGTGTTTTAATAAACAACAAACAAGGTTACATAACAAGCTTAAATTTGAACTCTGTCATGTTTGGTACTAAAATTTGTTAGATATTTGATACCAATTTTCTGCCTCTCAGCCTCGTTTTGGTAACACTCATTTGTACATGAGTGTCATTAAAAAAAGATGGATGCTTACGTGAACAGCTCTGCCATATAATACAAGTGAACTTCTGAAAAACACATAAACACAAGGAGTTGTTATCTCTAGTTGAGTTGCTGTTGGTACTAAACATTGAATACTGAGTTTCATCTTTGTTCATTACAGGATGGGAGAAACGTTTAGCGGAGTGCAGACAAAACCTGATGCAGTACCCTCCTACTCTGAAATACTCTGATCCTCAACGAGACAAAGAATCTGTTGCAGCCTTAGAACAATCAACATGTGATGGAAACAAGCACTGACTCTAATCATGGACAAAATTTATTATTTCTACACTGAGCCTCTGGACGAGAACCATCGTAATTTTGATTTAAGTAAACAGTTAAGAGCTAACAAATTGCTGAAACTTTCCATGTCTATGAAGATGATGAAATTACTTTCAACGAGACAGTGATCTAAGAATAACCAGCTAGTAAAAGTACAGCAATTTAGTCTCCTCTTCAATTTTTAATTTAAAGTTTCAAGAAGACAACATTTGAAACTACTACTTCAGTTTGAAGCCCATTAAGTCAAGTTGTCGTAATTTTCCTTTTGACAAAAGAAATCTTCAAGAATATGCTTCCAAAACAAAATTATTTTGAACTTGTGTTAACTAATTTATTAGAAAAGGTTGATCTCTTAGAGAATAAAGGCTGATGCTATTTAAGGGGAAATCAACTAAACCAAAGGGATACATAGTTGTGAATAAAGTGTTTAAAAAAGTTTTCCCCGATTTCCCCTTCGGTTGATTTGCTCTAACCTTGACTGTTGTCTGATTATTTGAGTTGTCTTGTGTACTTGGCTACCATGTTTGCCCACGATGCAACATGAATTGGGTGTGTATTATTTTTACGAAAGTTTCCATGCGCAAAATACTTTGCTAAAAGCGCGTAATACACACCCAGTTGCATTGTTGGAAAACATGGTGACCTGAGGGTCCATCTTATCAAGATGGAACCCACCCCCACCCTGTAGAAACTGACCCCCTAAGTTGGTTTCTACAGGGTGGGGGGGTAGGTTTCACATAAATAAGACACAAAATACAGAGAGGAGGTACATTTCTTGTTTTTTTAATTTAAAAAAAAAACAATTGTAAAAAAAAAGGAGCAGAATTGTGCAAACACCTGTGCCTGTCGGTGGCCCCCCCTCGGCTACCCAGAACTTGTAGTGACTTGAAGGCCCAAGAGCAATGTTCCATATGTTTTCTGTTCAGTGAAGTTCAATTAGATGTACCATCAGTGGTCTACTTCAATTATGTAATGTCTTACAAGACCTGACGAGCTAGATGCAATTTTGCGCTCTGTTTTAGACGCAGAAGTTTTGAGCAGAAGGGAGTTGTTGCTTGCTTAAATGAGTGACGCCCCCAAGAGTGCTTAAGATTTCACCTCTTGTTGTAAGTTACCCGGGTGCACTGGTGGTGCCGAGAGATGTCAACTCTTGTTCCAATGGGATCCTAACCCAATAGATGATGAAGACTTCTATCCAGATGATCGTAGGCTGGTCGGAGAAACATGTTCAGCAATGGCCCTAATGTCCCCCTTGCTTTTCATGGGGCAGCAATTTGGACATTCAGATATAGTCGACTGACAAAACGACTACAAAAGAACTTAATTTTAACCGATTTGATCAAAAACAAAGTCATAAGTGTACAAAACCACCAAAATTGACAATCAAAAATTTGGTTCCTTTTTAACTTAGTCGCCAAAAAATACCAAAGATGACATTGAGTTAATAAAAGACCTAATACTCAACAACTATAACTGCCTTTGAATGTAAACTAATGTGATACCCCTATTATTGATATGGGAATGTATGGGTGTTTCACCTCACAAGGGGAGGTATGGGTGCCTCACCACGAGGGGAGGTATGGGTGCCTCACCACGAGGGGAGGTATGGGTGCTTCACCTCACAAGGAGAGGTATGGGTGATTAACCTCAAAAGGGGAGGTATGGGTGCTTCACCACGAGGGGAGGTACGGGTGATTCACCTAACAAGATGAGGTGTGGGTGATTCACCTCACAAGGGTGCTTCACCACGAGGGGAGGTATGGGTGCTTCACCTCACAAGGGGAGGTATAGGTGCTTCACCTCACAAGGGTAGGTATGGGTGATTCACCGCACAAGAGGAGTAAGGGAGCTTCTCCACACAAGGGAAGGTATGGGTTATTTACAACACAAGGGATATAAGGATGTATAAGGATGCTTCACTTCACAAGGGGAAGTACGAGTGCTTCACCCAAAAAGTGGAAGTTTTGGTGATTCCCAACACAAGGGGAAGTATGGGTGATTCACCAGACAAGGGATGTATGGATGCTTCACCTCACAAGGGGAAGTTTGGTTGCTTCACCACACAAGGAAAAGTATGGATGCTTCACCTCACAAGGGGAAGTATGGGCCGGTGCTTCACCACACAAGGGAAAGTATGATTGATTCACCACACAATGGATGTATGGATGCTTCACCAAAAAAGGGGAAGTACGGGTGATTCTCCACACAAGGGAAAGTATGGGTGGTTCAAAACGCAAGGGATGTATGGATGCTTCACTTCAAAAGGGGAAGTATGGGTGCTTCACCAAAAAAGGGGAAGTATGGGTGATTCCCCACACAAGGGAAAGTATGGGTGAATCAACACACAAGGTGAAGTATGGGTGCTTCACCACACAATGGTTCACCACAAAAGTGAAATTATAGGGTAATTCACCACTAAAAGGTAAGTATGGGTTATTCACCACAAGGTGAAGGAAGGGTGACTCGCCACACAAGGTGAAGTGTGGATGATTCACCACACAAGTGGGATTGAGGCTGGTTCATCAAACAGGTGAAAGTATGTGTTATTTCACTGATAGATAACCCTTTGATTTTGATTGAAGTTAGAAAAACTGCCAACTTGACCTTGTATTAGACTGACACTAACCTTTTCTTGGACTTCTAAACTTATTCAGGGTGTGGGGATGGGTGTAAATCATGACAAAACAGAGGCAAAGTATGGCTAACTCAATAAGTATTGGTAAATCACCACAGAAGAGGAAGTACAGGTGATTCACCACAGCCTTCTGTATGAGTAATTCATCACACAAGAAAGTATGGGTGATTCACCTCACAAGGGGAGGTACGGGTGATTCACCACACGAGGGGAGGTATGGGTGCTCCACCTCACAAGGGGAGGTATGGGTGGTTCCCAGCATAAGGGGAGGTACGGGTGATTCACCGCATGGAGGTATGGGTGCTCCACCTCACAAGGGGAGGTACAGGTGATTCACCACACGAGGGGAGGTATGGGTGCTCCACCTCACAAGGGGAGGTATGGGTGGTTCCCAGCATAAGGGGAGGTACGGGTGATTCACCGCATGGAGGTATGGGTGCTCCACCTCACAAGGGGAGGTACAGGTGATTCACCACACGAGGGGAGGTATGGGTGCTCCACCTCACAAGGGGAGGTATGGGTGGTTCCCAGCATAAGGGGAGGTACGGGTGATTCACGCATGGGGGGGAGGTATGGGTGCCTCACCTCACAAGGGGAGGTATGGGTGGTTCCCAGCATAAGGGGAGGTACGGGTGATTCACCGCATGGGGGAGGTATGGGTGCTCCTCCTCACAAGGGGAGGTACAGGTGATTCACCACACGAGGGGAGGTATGGGTGCTTCACCTCACAAGGGGAGGTATGGGTGGTTCCCAGCATAAGGGGAGGTACGGGTGATTCACCGCATGGGGGGAGGTATGGGTGCTCCACCTCACAAGGGGAGGTATGGGTGATTCACCGCATAAGAGGAGTAAGGATGCTTCACCACACAAGGGAAAGTATGGGTTATTTACAACACAAGGGATGTATGAAGGCTTCACTTCACAAGGGGAAGTTTGGGCGATTCCCAACACAAGGGAAAGTATGGGTGATTCACAACACAAGGGAAAGTATGAGTGCTTCACCACACAAGGGAAAGTATGGGTGCTTCACCACACAAGGGAAAGTATGGGTGAATCAACACACAAGGAGAAGTATGGGTGCTTCACCACACAATGGTTCACCACAAAAGTGAAATTATGGGTAATTCACCACTAAAAGGCACGACAACACAGAGGCAAAGTATGGCTAACTCAACCGGACAATAAGTATTGGTAATTCACGACAGAAGGGAAAGTACGAGTAATTCACCACATAGGGGAAGTATGGGTGATTCACTACAGAGGGGAAGTATGGGTGATTCACCTCACAGGGGAAGTATGGGCGATTCAACAAACAGGGGGAAGTACAATTGATTTCACCACACAATGGGTAACTCACCGCACAAGGGAAAGTATCATGATTCACCACACAAGGGAAAGAATCATGATTTACCCAGGAGGTGAAGTAAGGTTAACTCACCAAAAAGGGTACAGGTAACTCACCACAACATAGAAGTATCAATAAATCATTGACTGAGACTTGACTGTAAAAACTAGTTCAAAAAATAATACAAATCCAATGTCATCTGTAGTATCAAAAGGCAATAAAATGAGTGGTTCTTACTACAGATTTTCGAAGCTAGTGGCATGACCAAGCAGAACATGTTTCTCCAGACCCCATACCATCAACTGCATGAAGTCTTCATCATCCATTGGGTCCAGATTCCATTGGCTAAAAAGAAGACATCTCATGGCACCGCTCTTGAAGGTCTCAAATGAACCCCAGTACATGCCTGTTATACTATACAACAACAAATGACGTGACCAAAATAAGGATAAATAATAAGGGGCCCTCATCTCGACATCTTGGGAGATCGATCAACACATTTTAGGGACCAACAACTCGCTTCCAGCTCACCCTTGTATGTACACGCATGCTTCCAAAAATGCTCGCTCTAGCTCTTCAAGTCTTGTAAGTCATTACACCATTGAAGTAGAACACAGATGGTGCATCTAAGTGAACTTCACTGAACAGAGAACATACCTTCCATTGCACCCGGGCCAGCAGTATCACCACTTGTTCCAGGCAGCCGAGGGGGGTCCACCGACAGGTGTTTGCACAACTCTGCAGATGAGTTTTTCGAAAGGTTTTTTATACATGCATGAAAGAAATTCATCAAAGTGAGATGCCCATACACAATGAAGCCATGTATTTTATAATTAAAAAAACAAGAAAGAAACACAATTTTTTTGAAACACTTAAGAAAATACAGAAATTTTGTGGTTTTGCCTGAAAGCTGTGAATGATATCCTCAATATCATGCAGAGCCTAAACATTAAAAAATGTGTAGTTTGTTTAAAACCCTCAAACGATGCCCATCACCGAACAGCTGTGGCACATATCAAGAAAAACATAACCATTACAAAATGGTAGATCCCAACCCCGTGATACTCCATGATATCCTACAGTGTACCATTACACAATTTCTAGAAGGGGTGTCAATCAACAGGGGTCATCAATTTGGTCAGGAGGGGTGGTGGAAAAAAAAAATTCCCACTGTACATGCAGTGTGGCTGATTCACCACACAAGTAGAAGTGTGGCTGATTCACCACACAAGTGAAAGTGTGGCTGATTCACCTCACAAGTGGAAGTGCGGCTGCTTCACGTCACAAGTAGAAGTGTGGCTGATTCACCTCACAAGTAGAAGTGTGGCTGATTCACCTCACAAGTGTAAGTGCGGCTGATTCACCTCACAAGTAGCAGTGTGGCTGATTCACCACACAAGTGAATGTGTGGCTGATTGACAACACAAGTGGAAGTGTGGCTCATTGACAACACAAGTAGAAGTGTAGCTGATTTACCTCACAAGTGGAAGTGTGGCTGATTCACCTCACAAGTAGAAGTGTGGCTGATTCACCACACAAGTGGAAGTGTGGCTGCTTCACCTCACAAGTAGAAGTGTGGCTGATTCACCACACAAGTGGAAGTGTGGCTGCTTCACCTCACAAGTAGAAGTGTGGCTGATTCACCTCACAAGTAGAAGTGTGGCTGATTCACCTCACAAGTGTAAGTGTGGCTGATTTACCTCACAAGTGAAAGTGTGGCTGATTCACCACACAAGTAGAAGTGTGGCTGATTCACCACACAAGTAGAAGTGTGGCTGATTCACCACACAAGTGTAAGTGCGGCTGATTCACCTCACAAGTAGCAGTGTGGCTGATTCACCACACAAGTGAATGTGTGGCTGATTGACAACACAAGTGGAAGTGTGGCTCATTGACAACACAAGTAGAAGTGTAGCTGATTTACCTCACAAGTAAAAGTTTGGCTGATTCACCACACAAGTGTAAGTGTGGCTGATTCACCACACAAGTAGAAGTGTGGCTGATTCACCACACAAGTAGAAGTGTGGCTGATTCACCACACAAGTGGAAGTGTGGCTTATTCACCTCACAAGTGGAAGAGTGGCTTTTTCACCTCACAAGTAAAAGTGTGGCTAATTCACCGCAAACTCTGTCTGGATTTAGCCAATCTGTAGTAGAATAAAGAAATGGAATATCGAAAAAGGTTGAATATACATGCATCTGCTGACAGAACTATTAATAAATGTGATAGACAAACTAAAGACCTGGAATAAACACAAATGTGATGGCCTCTTTTGCCCCCTTCCCTTCACTTTTTCTATTAAATGTATGATTTTTCAAAACAAGTGTCTTGTAGCAAACATAAAAATGGCCTTGCCCCAACCAGGTCTTCGTGGCGTGTCGTGGCCGAGCGGATAAGAACACCGAACTCAAGCTCTGGTGTTTCTGATCAGCAGAGTGTGGGTTCGAATCCCAGTCGTGACACTTGTGTCCTTAAGCAAGACACTTAACCACATACTTCGTCCTTCGGATGGGACGTAAAGCCGTTGGACCCGTGTGTTGTGTAATGCACGTAAAAGAACCCAGTGCACTTATCGTAAAGAGAAGGGGTTCGCCCCGGTGTTCCTGGTCTGATCGGCAGCATATATTGCGCCACAGCACCTTGTAAACCATTGCATGGTGCTATAAATGACTAGGCCTCATACTTCAAATGTACCTCCACATATACCTTGCAGGAAAAAATTTGTAGTCCCAGCGCTTTGCATCCTCTGGTAAAAGGCGCTATATAAATGTCATGTTTATTTATTTATTTTATTACCAAGATAAACTTTTGTCACCAAAACTACTTGCTACTGACACAATTTATTTTTAAGCAATATCGTGCAAAAGGAAACTACAGATTATCATCTTTCTTTCTTGCAAGAACAAATGTCTAATAAAACTTTTCTCAAGCACAAAACATTTTAAAACCCATAATAGACCAAGGTTGCAAATGTAGATTTCATATGAAACATTTTAAGGTCAAAATTGCTGACTGTCTGTGTCTATTCAAATCATGGCATGCACTCATTCCATTTCACTTTATTTTACAATCCCTGTTTTCCATTTTCTTTTCCAGACACTTCTTTAATGATCTAGGACAATTTGGATGGATCTTTTATTAATACAAATCAAGTAAAATTTTTCATAAATGAAAATAGTTTTGAGGTTATGTTTCTACTTGAGAGGAAATATAATGAGTTGGGCTAGCCTGATTTTGCATTGAACATTCGAACAATTTTAGTACTCATTGTTTTCTTGGCAATTTCATGGAAAATAAACCTTTTAAATAAAGAATTTGAAACTGTTGTTTCTTTAAAGTATTTGTACATTTACAATTATACCAATTTACTGACGGTGTTTAAATACTTATTCATCGATTTGAATCAGCTCATAATTGTCTAATCACACCTTGCATCAGAAATATATTCAAGAGAGTCCTTTTTGTTTGGATACTCTTGTCCTTTATGCATCATTGAAATGAGCAACAGGGACTCATATTAATGCCTTGTAAATGAAAGTTTTTTACTTTCACTTGTGACAGACGTCACTTTCAAATTTAATCTCTGTTCATATTTAAGGATTCCTTGCTTGATAACTTAAATAGGGTGCGTTCGATTAGCTTCCGCGTGTGTACCGGGGACTTACACTCGTGGTAGCCACGACACGAGGCTAATCGAACGCTGCGGTGTTTTCACTTGGCACTCTGGGAAAATTAAGGTCAAAGGTTGTTACGTAGCAGCGCGACTTAAACAAGTGCAAACAGACAGTTCCGTCATTTCCGTCGCCTGCTCAAATGGAAAATGTCGATATCCGTGACAAAACAATTTAATTATATCATTCATAATTTGTACACACTCACCAACTGTAATATAATAATAATAATAATAATAATAATAGTGGCTTCTTATATAGCGCACATATCCGTCACTCAGTGACGCTCAAGGCGCTTTAACGTTCATTATTTTCCTGCAAGGTATTGTGGAGCTAGGTTTTTGAAGTATGAGACCAAGTCCTTTACATAGCACCATGTAATGGTTTACAAGGTGCTGTGGCGCAATATGCTGCCAATCAAACCAGGAACACCAGGGCGAACCCCTTCTCTTTTCGATAAGTGCACTGGGTTCTTTTACGTGCATTACACAACACACGGGACCTACGGCTTAACGTCCCATCCGAAGGACGAAGCATGTGGTTAAGTGTCTTGCTTAAGGACACAATGTCACGACTGGGATTCGAACCCACACTCTGCTGATCAGAAACACCAGAGCTGAGTTCGGTGTTCTTATCCGCTCGGCCACGATACATTTCCTTTCCATTTGCCATTATTGTTTCATAGACGATAAATCTGTGTATTAATTTGTAGTGTTTGCACTCGCGTCGAATTCAACTTGTCCCCCGCCATCTTGGTATGCAGCCGGAAACTACGTCCTTACACCCGGGCATCCACCAGAGACCCGCTCGCGAGCTGGGGCTGTGGTGGCTGACACCGGGGCAGACATGAGTATCATGTGATGGCTAATCGAACGCTCTCGTGTAAGTTTTACTTACACGTGTAAGCTAATTGAACGCACCCATAGAAAACATGGAGACATTTAAAAAAGCAGTTTTTAGTGTCTGTAACCATACCTTGGTTGCACCGTGGGTCCCTCGTTCTGTTCATAAGGTCTGTAGTGACATCAACGGTTCTCTACCACAGAGTGAGTTGATTCTATGAGTTTGCTTGGATGTCATCAAGATGCTTCTGTTTGACAGTAAACACATCAACTACATGGGAGTGTCTCAAGCAGAGGCAGACCAAGTTTCATTGTCACTGATGGTTTCATCTGTTGGAAAGTAAAAGACAAAACAATGTTAAGTGTATGTAGGCTAACATTGTGTGTCTTTGGAACAATAACTCAGTGTCTCTGTTAAGTCACAATAAAACTACCACCAACTCTGAAAAGAGACTTGAAGGTATAAACTAGTGTCGCACCAGACACTGGTTATTTAGGTAATGCTCATCAAAACTAATTAAGCAAACAACTTTTTTTTTAGGAACTCCATATGAAGTCAATGGACATGGAGCTAAGCCTCAACTGTTTGTCACATAATTTTTTTTCTGAAAGGTCTTGTACATGTACAAGCATAATGTTGGAGCTGCATCATGCACTTCCTCAAGACCTACTTGAATGGGTCTTAGCTGAAATTCATTTAAAATGTTCTCAATAAATAAGGAAACTGAGTTCACATAAGATTAAACATATTTTGATTGTGTAAAGAACAATAATTTTGAATACCCTTCTCCGGTGCTTTTCAGAAATTTTTGCGAAAAACCCTGTTAAGTCTTTACTCATATTACATAATTTTGTGGGAGCTCTGTTTTGTAAAGCCGCTTTTTACAGCATGGAGGTATAACAAAGTAACATCCCATACATGACGTCAAAGTATTGTCATTTTGATGCACACCGTCAATCAACGGCAGAAGTGTTTCTAGTTTTCAAAACCTTAAGGTTGGGGCGTAACTGTTTGATTGATAATTACGACAAAATTCAGAAGTGTACAATTATCAAAATTACATTTATATGATAAACAAACACATTATAAACAAGTTTTAACAACGCATTACCATTAAACGATTTTCGCTCAAGTAGCTGTTTAATGACCGATTACTGAGAATTTTCTCGGTCTTGTGAGGACATAACCACTTTTGAAGGCATTGCTGGATTAAAAATTAATATTTTTGTAAATTAGTTTACTTTTAAACAATAAAAACAAACCCAAAATAGAATCATCAATGAGTTTCCTATTTCTTGGCTTTACTTAAATGATAAACATGCAGATATTTAAAAGGCGTTTTTTTTTCTTTCTGTAACCATACCTTGGTTGCACCAGAGGTTTTTGTTGTTCCAGGTGTTCTGCTCATAAGGTCTGTAGTGAAATCAATGGTTCTTAACCACGGAGTGAGATGATTCCATGAGTTTCCTTGGATGTCATCAAGGTGTTTCTGTTTGAAAGTAAACACGGTGGTCATGTAGTGGAAAGCTGCAGTACGGTTGACACCGACTACAAGGAGGTGTCTCAAGCTGAGGGTGACAAAATTTCACGAATTGAAGTTACACATGAAGGGTGAACATCTTGGGATCTTGTGTTGTCATTACTGATAATTTCATCTGTTCGAAAGGAAAGGCAGGACTAGAGTAAATAATTGTATGCTTATACAGGAGGTGTCTTTGGTGCAATAACTTGGTGTCTGTTAGGCCACAAAAATTATCACACACTTTGCAAACAGACTTATGAAGGTTTTAATGGCGCAACAAACAATGGTTATTCAGTTATTGCTCATAAAAACTAAAAACTATAATGTAAAATAAACTATTTTTTTCTAGCTCCATATTTAGTTAATACAGAGTTTTCCAATGGAAGTGACCTTTCAGAGATGGAATTTCAGGCCACTTATGCATTCATTATATTGGAATTACAGTAAAACTTGTTATTCTACCTTGAACACATTATAGCCCTCATCTCATGACTGGAAAATATGCCATGCACAACGTTAAACAAAATAATTGCTGTGTCAGATAGGAACATTCTTGTAATTTCGTTTACTTTTGAAGAATAAAAACAAAACTATGATTGAAAAGTGAATTATTTTCCCATTTCTAGGCTTAACTAAAATATAACACATGCAGAAATTTAGGCAATGTTTAGTTTAGTGTCTGCAACCTTACCCTGTCGTTGTTGTTCCTGGTGTTCTGCTCATCAGGGCCCAATTTCATAGAGCTGCGAAGCACACGTTTTGTGCTTACTGAGTGAGTTTCCATTTCATAGCGCTGCTAACCGTAAGCACACGAAAAGGCATGCTAGCCTTCGGGTGCTTACTGTATGAAAATGAATGACGTAACAATGCAAATCCATGGTGAACGCGCAAGATGGCCGCCTAATTTTTGTGCTAACCTGTGAAATACGCTTATGAACAAGCAAATTTTCCTGCTACAGTTTGCACGAAAATTTGCTTACCGTTAAGCAGCGCTATGAAATTGGGCCATGGAGCCGATTTCACAAAGCAATAAAATTCATCGCAAGACAAATTTTCAGTATCACCATAGTGATTTGTATTGTGACATCACACTTTACTAAGCAACTACGATTGATTTGCAGTTACGATCAATCTTAGATCTTTGTGAAATCGGCCCCAGGTCTTCATTGTCATAAATGGCTCTCTACCACAGAGTGAGATGATTCTAGGAGTTTGCTTGGTTGTCATCAAGGTGTTTCTGTTTGACAGTAAACCCATCAACTACATGCGAGTGTCTCAAGTAGAAAGTAAACACAGTGGTCATGTAGTGGAAAGCTGCAGTTCAGTTGACATCGACTACATGGAGGTGTCTCAAGCTGAGGGTGACCAAGTTTCACGAATTGAAGTTAAAAATGAAGGATGAACATCTTGAGTTCTTGTGTTGTTATCACTGATAATTTCATTTGTTGGAAAGGAAAGGCAGGACAAGAGTAAATAATTGTATAAGGTGTTTTTGGTGCAATAACTTGGTGACTTTTAGACCACAAAATTAACACCCACTTAATAATAATAATAATAATAGTGGCTTCTTATATAGTGCACATATCCGTCACTCAGTGACGCTCAAGGCACTTTTAACGTTCATTGTTTTCCTGCAAGGTATTGTGGAACTACGTTTTTGAAGTATGAGACCAAGTCTTTTACTTAGCACCATGTAATGGTTTACAGGTGCTGTGGCGCAATATGCTGCCGATCAAACCAGGAACACCGGGGCGAACCCCTTCTCTTTTCGATAAGTGCACTGGGTTCTTTTACGTGCATTACACAACACACGGGACCTACAACTTAAGGTCCCATCCGAAGGACGAAGCATTTGGTTAAGTGTCTTGCTTAAGGACACAAGTGTCACGACTGGGATTCGAACCCACACTCTGCTGATCAGAAACACCAGAGCTCGAGTTCAGTGTTCTTATCCGCTCGGCCACGACACGCCACAAGACACGCCACACTTTGGAAGACTTGATGAATGTTTTAATGACGCAACAAACAATGGTTATTTAGTTATTGCTCATAAAAACTATTATGTAAAACAACAACAAAAAATTTAGTTCCATATTTAGTTAATTACAGAGTTTTCCAATTGAAGTGACCCTTCAGAGATGAAATTCCAGGCCACTTTTGCATTCGTTATATTAGAAATACATTTGTAACCTTTTTTTCTACTTTGAACATTTTATAGCCTTCAACTGGAAATTATTACTCATACGGAAAACAATGATGTAATACACACTCCTTGATTTTAGTTGTTGAGTATTACAAAACAAATTTTGGGTATAATGACTGCATCGGGGAAATGAAACAGGGCACCAACGGCAATTGCCGTGATGCTGTCAGTTAATCCAGGCCTGGAAAACTTGCCATGCACAACTTTCAACAAAATCATTGCTTGGTTAGGTAGGAACATTCTTGTAATTTCGTTTACTTTTGAAGAAAAAAAAACCCCAAACCATGATTTAAAAGTGAATGATTTTCCCATTTTTAGGCTCAACTAAAATAGAACACATGCAGATATTTAGGAAATGTTTAGAGTCTGCAATCTTACCCTGCTTGCACCATGGGTCTTCGTTGTTGTTCCTGGTGTTCTGCTCATCAGGTCTGTAGTGACATCAATGGTTCTCTACCCTAGAATGAGATGGTTCTACGGGTCTGCTTGTATGTCATCAAGGTGTTTCTGTTTGAAAGTGTTCATGTCGTGGGAAGCTGCAGTAAGGTTGAGATCAACTACATGGAGGGTGACCATGTTTCACAAAATAAAGGTACACATGAAGGGTAAATTTCTTGGGATCTTGTATTGTCACTGATGGTTTTATCTGTTGGAAAGAGAAAGACAAGACAAGATTAAATACATGTAGCTTACAGCAGGTGTCTTTGGTGCAATAACTCTGTGTGTGTTAGGCAACAATAACATTATCACCAACTCTGCAAAGAGATTTGAAGAAGGTGCACAATATACTGCCGCAACAAACGCTGGTTTTCAATTAAGAGCTCCATAATTAGTAAATGTACAATTTTCCAATAGGAGTTGTAACCTTTTCTTTGATCTTTAAAACTTTATAGTCTACATTCAAGAAAAATTTATTATTAATGCAGAAAAGAACAATACACTTACACACTCCTAAATTGTACTAGACTATAAAAACGAAAAAATATTGGGGGTTATATAATGACCGATTCGTGGAAATGGCACAGGGCACCAACGACAATAATTATTGCCATGATGCTGTCGGTTATTTCCAGGCCTAAAAAATAGGCCTATGCCATGCACAACTTTTGAAATCAGTGCTGGGTTTGATAGAAATATTCTTGTAATTTTGTTTATTTTAAGGAATAAAAACAAAACCATGATTGAAAAGTGAATGATTGTTTTTCACAGGAGTCAGGAAAGTACTGAGCATACAGTGCTTTACACACATCAGTGTATAGGCAAGACCAAATACTATTCGATCTCCCCAATGCAATTTTCAAATCTATTGAATGATTTTCCCATTTCTTGTCTTAACTACAATAGAACACATGCAGGTATTCACAAATGGTAGTTTTAAGTGTCTGTAATCTTACCCTACTTGCACCACGGGTCCTTCATTGTTGTTCCTGGTGTTCTACTTATAGACCACAGGTCTGTAGTGAGTAGCATCAATGGTTCTCAACCACATAGTGAGATGGTTCTCTGAGTCTGCTGGATGTCATCAAGGCGTCCTTTTTTTAAAGTAAACATGATGGTCATGTAGTGGGAAGCTGCAGTGAGGTTGACATCATCTACATGGAGGTGTGTCTCAAGCAGAGGGTGACTAAGTTTCATGAGTTACAGGTACACATGAAGGATTGGGATCTTTTGTTGTCACTGATGGTTTTATCTGTTGGGAAAGGAAAGACAAGACAATATAAATACCTGTGGGCATACAGCAGGTGTCTATGGTGCAATAACTCTGTGTCTGTTAGGCAACAATATAATTATCACCAACTCTGCACAGAGATTTGAAGAAGGTTCACACTAGGGCCGCAACAAACACTGGTTTTCAATTAATGCTCATAGAAACCATCCTGCAAAACAAACACTTTTGCGAGCTCAATAATTAGTAAATGTCAAATTTTCCAATGGGAGTGCCCTTTCATTATGCATTTATAGTATTATTAGAAAAACAGTTGTTACCTTTTCTTCAATCTTTAACACTTTATAGTCTTCATTCAAGAAAATGTATTATTCATGCGGAAAAGATTGATAGACTTCACACTCCTAAATTGTAGTTGTTGAGTATTACCAAAACAATTGTGGGGTTTATAATGCCTGAATTGTGAAAACGGCACAGGGCACCAACGACAATTGCCATGATGCTGTCGGTTATTTCCAGGCCTAAAAAAATATGCCATGCACAACTTATGAAATCAATGCTGGTTTAGATAGAAACATTCTTGTAATTTCATTTACTTTGGAGGAATAAAAACAAAACCATGATTGAAAAGTGAATGATTGTTTTTCACAGGAATCAGGAAAGTACTGAGCATACAGTGCTTTACACACATCAGTGTATAGGCAAGACCAAATACTATTCGATCTCCCCAATGCAATTTTCAAATCTATTGAATGATTTTCCCATTTCTTGTCTTAACTACAATAGAACACATGCAGGTATTCACAAAAGGTAGTTGTTAGTGTCTGTAATCTTACCCTGCTTGCACCATGGGTCCCTCATTGTTGTTCCTGGTGTTCTACTTATAGACCTATGGTCTGTGGTGAGCAGCATCAATGGTTCTCAACCGCATAGTGAGATGGTTCTCTGAGTCTGCTTGGATGTCATGAAGGTGTTTTTGTTGAAATTAAACACGGTAGTCATGCAGTAGGAGCTGCAGTGAGGTTGACATAAGATCAACTACATGGACTTGTCTCAAGCTGAGGGTGACCAATTATCACGAGTTGAAGGAGCTCATGAAGGGTGAACACCTTGGGATCTGTTTTGTCATCTCCAATAGTTTTATCTGTTGGAAAAATTGCAGTGTCAAGCTGTGGCGGAAAATCACATATTTTTGGCTAAGCTATTTCATTTTATTGTCGTCTGAGTATAATAGGATTCTCATAGGATCCTAGCGGTACGGTGCGATCGGAAATAGAGATCTCTGCCAAAACCCATGCAACGCAAGTTGCGCGGGGCGGGGACTCTATAATCTACAATGGCTTAAACAGACCCTGGTGTCCGGTGTGCGAGGCTGGCGGTACTGCCTGGTCCATTGCTGTCATTTGCGCAATCGAATAGCATGGAAAAGGTGTGAGGCTATTACCAGTGGTGCGTGCGATCGAATAGGATACGGGCCTGTTGCCGGAACCCAGCAGTGCAAACTGTGTGGGGCGACATCCCTGTCCTGTTATAGTCCCGACCCGCTTCATTCAAATCTTATGCGCATGGGTGTTGCAAACTGAGACGTGAGTCATAGACCTCCAATAACGTTGTGTAAAGGGTGCCACCTACGGTGGTAGAAGAGCTGAGGAAGAGTTCATGAATAAATCATCTTTGTTGCCCAGTGTGCTACTTTGAAATCTTGTGTCATCTGTGTGTTTCTTGGTGTCTTCTTCCCGAGCCAAGTCTAGAGGTTAAGGGTCACCACGAGCATCCCGATCGATCTACCATATACCAACACTGGGACGGTATATTTCTATCCCAACGGATCTGTCTCTAGCCGCTCAGAGCGTTTCCGGCCAGGCCGTCCGATGCCAACACTCTCTTAGGGTAGTTGCCTAGCGACTTCCTGTTCGAGGGGGGTGTTGCATGACAATAGCATCATGTAATGGTTTACAAGGTGCTGTGGCGTAATATGCTGCCGATCAAACCATGAACACCAGGGCGAACCCCTTCTCTTTTCGATAAGTGCACTGGGTTCTTTTATGTGCATTACACAACACACGGGACCTACGGCTTAACGTCCCATCCGAAGGACGAAGCATGTGGTTAAGTATCTTGCTTAAAAGGACACAAGTGTCACGACTGGGATTCGAACCCACACTCTGCTGATCAGAAACACCAGAGGTTGAGTTCGGTGTTCTTATCCGCTCAGCCACGACACGCCACAGGCAATAGGCCTTGCCACTTTCATGATATGATCACATCTCATAATAAATCAACAAATGAAGCATGTGTTTCCTTCTGTTCGGACCTTTGAGAAACTCCCTTAAGTGATAAAAAAGGTTTAAATATTTAAATTAATGTTAGTTACAGTATCAGGCTAGGCCCGTAGGAAGCTTAAAAACATTGATCAGGCCCGTTTGAGATCGGAGTTAGGAGTTAAAGCAAGTGCGAAGCGACAAGCCATTCCGGCGTGGAGTCCGGGACCCGCTTAAAGGAACTAAACACGTTTGGTAGGCCTAATTGTCAAAGACCAGTGTTCTCACTTGGTGTATCCCAACATATGCATAAAATAACAAGCCTGTGAAAATTTGGGCTCAATTTGGTCATCGAAGTTGCAAGAAAATGATGAAAGAAAAAACACCCTTGTTGTACAAATTTGTGTGCTTTCAGATAGGAATAAAAGGCTTCTTGCAAGAAGTCTTTTATTATTTTTGTGAGAAATTACCTCTTTCTCAAAAACTACGTTACTTCAGAGGGAGTCGTTTCTCACAATGTTTTATACTATCAACAGCTCTCCGTTGCTCGTTACCAAGTCAGTTTTTATGCTAATATATATTTTGAGTAATTACCAAACGTGTACAGTGTTTCATTCTAGATGCTTTGTGGTGCAATATGACATCATTCCTGGCCACTTTTCCCTCACTTTTTGAGCAAAATAATAAGATTAATTTTTATTGGTTTAATCGAACGCTCTTGTGTACACGTGTAAGTTAATCGAACGCACCTTATACTACCCGAGCCGTGTTTCCTGGTTCGTCACCCGGTATATACATGCATGGAGGTAGAATGATACATGGTTACTGGTATACTCTTGATCTCCAGGTGTAAGTAAAACCATGGTAAAACCAAAACTGCCAATGAATGTTTCTACTAAAAACGTTTCTTTTTTTGCACCTTTTCCCTTGCGTTTATTGCAGGAGGCACAGCCTAACAAGGATGTTGGCAGTATGTTCACCACGCTCATCGTTGTCTACAATTGTTACGATTGAATTGCCTATAATAAAATTACCTACTTTCACCTACATTACAACAAACTCGTCCTAATAAATGTGAGGTTCGTTCCACTATCGTGGCGACGATAAGCGGGAATCTGGAGAACACCAAACCTACCTTTTTACGATCACAGCAAGTGCTCTTTCATCATGGGGAAATCAGCTTTCCTCCCTTTACAAAAGTATGTTTTAGACATCGTTCTTTTCTAGGCAAGCGGTGGAAGTTTGTTTACAGTCGCCATAAATAGCGCCCCTATAGGCCTCTTATATAGCCCCCTCTGTAGTTCGATAAGAAGGCACGAAAATTGGAAGCCACGCCCACTTCACACAAACTGGCTCCAACTATCTTCCGGTTCCCACTCTCCCCCCCCCCCCCCACCTTTTGGCTTTTTAGGACAATCAAGATCGACAAACCAAGATGACAAGTGTGTTTGAAGTACGTTACGGTAGACCTATGTTGCAACCTCGAAATGCGTAGTGACGAAATGGTGAAAAGGTTTCAAATAACAACAGTCACTCAAAAGTTTACCAACGACTTTCAGCGAACTTAAAATATTCTTCAATATGTAGGCCTATGCCTATAAAGCGGTTTGCTTTGAATACAAAAAATCCTAGCTCTGAATTTTCGTCAAAATTTGCAGACGCCCGTCGGCTGTAGTAAATTGTTATATCTATAAGGACATTAAATTAAGGTCTGGATTCCCTCTAGTGGAAATTTTGAAATTAGGTTGTTTTGGCAGTCAATTTCAAAAGTCGAGCTCTTTAGGTCTAAAGTCGATTGTTGTTGGCCTTGCAGCACCACCACGCTGGCGTCTCTCATCAGTTTCCTGTTTAAACTGAAAGGCTAATTGCAATCATGAACGATTTGACTGACGTCTTTACGATCAATTGATTTTTTCTTCCATTCATTGAAGAAGTAGGCCAGATGTTGACACAGCAGAGTAAGGTGCCAAGGGAAACACCAGGCAGTGGGAGTATGAGGCAATCGACGAGAAGGCATTGTGGGGGCTTTGATTAAAAACTGACGAAGCTTCTCATAAGTAAAACCGCCGGGAAATTAAATGGACCATTAACGGCAATTAATTATCGGGAAAAAAGTACGAAATTTACAAGTGATATGTATGCTTACACGTCGTAATAATAATTACTCTTGCCACATAATTGCGAATCTTTCGTTTGTCTCCAACCTGGCGGGGCGAACCAAAAGTGTTTCCGGCCAAGATCCTCAGCGCGAAAGTGAGGCGCTAACACTCAAAAACTGCCTTTTTTATTTCTACCTCCATGGTTTATTTTAAGATGTGCAGTCTCCATATTTAAGTCGTGTTCTCTGTGTTACAAGCCTTCTTTGAAACCTGATTATCAAGATACCAGAGAGATACCAGACTTTTTCTGTCCATCCCTTGAATCAGAGAAAAACGTATAGCTGCGCCATAGGGTTGGTTGGTTTGCGTAGATGGGAAAATTCTTGTAAAATTTCCAACAAATAACTTGGTTGACTTAATGTAATATTCTTCTCGCATTTGTTTGTTCTCGCAAGGTATTTGCTATATTTTATATGGCTATTCAAAAGAAGATTGCAACTAATATGATTAATCAAACTGAAGAAACGAAATCATAGGGGATCAATATTTCTATTTCGGGTTTCTATTCACACGGATGCTAAAAAACGAACTACGCGATTCATGAAACTAAAATTCATGGAAAAATATTCAATACCATGGTCTGATGCACTTGCATGACATTCCAAATCGGTTCACTTGTGGGTATTTTAATAACAAGCAACCAAGTGAAGGGGAAAAAACTAGAAAGTATGTTTAAAAGGGGAGAAAACCTACCCTTCCGACCAACATTTTTTAAGGAAGGACGCTAAACACTTCCCTATTTCTGTTTGGCCACATCCATTAAAACTGTTGACCTATACATTCTTGCCGTCCAAATCATTATTAAAAGGTCATTTCTTGGGGTCTATTATTGTGCATCTCTGGTCTGGAGCACGAAAACGGTTTTCAAGGCTCACGAAACCATGTCCGGATTGTAAAGACCGCCCTCTGTGTCTGGTTATCCAATGTTCACAAAAAACTGATTGCACTCGCCGGGGAGTCTGGTGTTAAAATTATTTCTGTATCCATCATTATGTGACAACACCGACTAGGTGTTAATACTACCAAAACTGTATGTTGATTTATGCCAATAACAAACCAGGATGGGGGACCCTTGTCATTATAAACCCATGTTAAAGGTATTATACAGGATTGGTAAAGGATAAAATATAACATTGTTTAATTTTAATCTGAAAGCTTACTGATAAGTTCATTATACTAGACAAATCTTTTCTGTGAAATATTTCCCTGTGAAATGAAGTCATTATTCGAGAAAACTGTATCCGAAAACCTAAAAAAACCACAAAAAACCCCGCAATAGCTGATTTCGGTTGTTACAACCAAAATTTGGGACAATGTGTTTACATGCTGAAAATTATATGGTTGAACACTGTGTGCGACTATTTTGTCAGCTCTACCACAAAATTCAACTCTAAATTATCGTGTAAATTTCGGCTGAAACACGGATTGCGCATCAAGAGTTATGTTACTGCGTAATTAGGTCATACAAACATTCCCCCTCTCCCCCACCGTCAGGTCCTCGCTGTCGTTTCAGGCCTAACTTAAGTAACCTTTCCTATACACTCGTCCAAGAAATAAAATCCAGTTTTAAATTAACGTGTGTGCAAACACTGCCAATCACTTTCGCATCAACCCTTTTCAAAAGGTTTCGGACTTCCGTCCTTAACTAGAAGCAAATAACAGCCTGGGGAGCCACAGTGCGGTCAATTTGAGCCTTGGTTAGGAGTACATGACGCAAGTGTGTTTTGCCGATCGTTAGGAGAATTCACCTGGTCTGGACATTATTCATTTCAACAAGAATGCTTTCCACGATGGTAGAAAGATACACTGCAAAAACAGGGGTGTTAAAATTGACACAATGGGTGTTGTCACAACGAAGAACCAACACTTACATCATAGTGTGTTAAAATAACACTAATTTCTGCCAACACAATTTCATCGGTCGTTTGTTAATTTTGATTCTCTCATGGGTATCTATATGTGACAATACCCATGGTGTCAATTTTAACAACCCCGTTTTTGCAGTGGACCAGTGATGTTTCCGACAAGCAAGTAAACTTTTATCATTGCTGTGGTTTACTTCACATTCTTGTCAAGCTTACCACACCGAAGCTAAAAAGGTAAATTAATACCGGTAGTATGGTGCCTTTGTGAGAAACACTCTAGGCTCGAAACGTGAGGCATTTAGAATCATCTGTGCATTTATACATCAGGTCATTTTGATTGGTCAGCAGCAGTTTGAAATCAATTTTTTGTAAGAAAAAAACTTCCAGTAAGAAAAAAAGAAAAGAGAGTATACTAACTTGACAGCGAATGTGGCAATTTCGTTGACAATTTGATTATAATAGCATCACCAAGAGTAGCATAAATCCAATTCGAAGTGTCACAACACTTCTGATGGTGAAATACATTCTGCTAAAACCTTTGCCTCGTTTCGCTTTCCCTTTCCAGGAAAATTGTATCTTTTGCTTAAGTACCCCCCCCCCCCTTGAATAGGAGGTTGCACAGCAGATTTGTGGAAATGCTTCAACGGCTATCCAGTTTTTAGTACTAGTATAGGCCCAATGTCTGAAAAGGTAACTATACGCCTAGCCTACGAGCTTACTGTCGTTATTTCGATAAAACAATTTTTAACCATTCACTGCCACCTTAAAGAGGCTATAGTTATCGTTTGGTAATGCCCCCCCCCAAAAAAAAACAATAATAATAATAAACAATAATAAACAATACAAATAATTTTGACAACACTTTCTATGGTTTACATCTAATTGCTACAAACCATGGTAAAACATGTCAAAAATACGCTAAACAGTTAATTGACAAACGGTGCCCCATACTTCACAGCGAAGCTTCGCAGCGTCGTTTCCAAAAGTTATATCAAATAAATATTAATTGCATTTTCGTGTATGCGCAGAATATAATCACACTGTGAAATCTGGCTTTTCCATTTCATTCGGATTCTCCAGTCTCAAGATTTCACCTCATGATTATATTCTGCGCATCATCAAATCTTTGTACATTATAACTGATGTTTTGTGCATACCATTATATTATAGCTTCCTTATATGTAAACAGCTCGTTTGAGACAACTATAATCGTAAAATCTCACATTCATTTTTGACCCAGATATAAAATAATTATGTCCACAGCCTGTGCCTGTTGATTATTTTCAATTTGCGGCCCATCTTGAAAAAGCGATTTACGGCTATTACTTGATGCGGGCACCTCCCTGATGCCGCTGGTTCAAATCTGGCCAACATTATGACGGTCGTAAGCTTTTGGCAAAAAATTAATAATTCCCAAAGTATTGTCAATTGACCATGTCCCCACACAGAAACGATCTGCAGGTATACTCTAGCATTTCAAATAAATACAAATCAACGCATTGTTGCAATGTCTATTTGGCTCTCGTCGCTACTTACGAAAACAACTTTTGTCCAGCGCACTTATAATTAATTTCTGAAAGTCACCAAGGGGACGCTTTTGTTGTTATTCTTTTCTTGGTTTTTGTTTTAATAAAAGTATGGCCTTAATTAATAAGACAGCTAAGTGCGTCCCTGCTCGAGATCAATTCAGAGAGGGGAAATGGAGTGCAGTGCTCAAAAATAACCGGTGAATTTATTACTTGGGGCGTTTCATCCGATAGCTCCATACTCACTCCATACCTGTTATAGGTCGATAGAACGAAGGGAAAAAAATCACGCGTAAAAGCAAAGACCTTCAGATCTGACACAGAAATAACGCCCACACGTGATGAAATTCGCTAGATTTTTTCCCCTGGACCAATCGCCGTAGACTGCATGTGTGTGAGGGGTGTGTGTTGTACTTCACTTGATGGAGCTCAAAGTCATGATGTTTACATGTTAAGGCCACTGCAGCGAATCACCCATAACAGTGACAGAGAGAGACAACCGAACAAAACACGTCACACCATCGCGATTTGAGGGCGACTACCGCGATGCTATCGCCCTTTTTTCATTTTGAGGCGAACGATGAATTGAAGCAGCTCGTGGCGAAGCCACTCTCAATAAACAGTGGGACAGATACGACGACATCTTACGCCTTAACGATGTTCCTTCATGCGGAATTGTTTTAAAATATCTGAAGTTAAGTTTCAAAGGTTTATGATAGATTATCCCTGGGCCCAAATCTTTGACTTAACTCGAACACTCCAAAGGACAAGTTGGTTTCGACTTTTCATCTTGTTGGAAAGATCATCAGTGACTCACGTTTACGTTGTCTGTGTGAGGTTAGAGAATAGACGGCGATTCAGAATTCAACTGCTCACAGCTCTTTATTAGGAAAGCTTGGCCTGTATTTATTTCAACCTAAGCTTGACCATGGAGAACTTGAGTGAAAACACAACCAACGTGACTGAAACTTCACAGGGTGGGCCATACGTTGACTCAAACAACATCATCGGGGCTGTTGCTGGACTTCTGGGCATCATAGGCAATGGAATGGTATGCTTCGTAATGATTTGGTATCGCTCCTTCTTCAAGTCCGTCACCAATAAACTCATGCTTCACCAGTCTGTGGTCGACTTGATCCTGTCCACGGTAATGCTGATCACCCGGCTGTACACACCGTGGACTCAGTTCTATTGCCGGTTCAGCCGGGGATGGCTTTACTGGGGTATCGCCCACACGTCCACGACAAGCATCATGCTCATTGCTTGCGACCGGTACACAGCAGTGTGCCACCCCATTAAATACCGTAAATGGTTCTCCATGTACCGCATCAAGTTTTACCTCATCTTGGTATGGTGCTTTCCGGTGATGTGGCAATCGTACCTGGTATGGGTACATTTGCCCGACAATGATTCGTCCTGCTTAGCGACTTGGGGAGACAATGACACCGCAAAGTTGGCATTCGGAGTTGCCACATTTCTCTGGGAGTACATGATACCGTTGATTTTTATGACTGTCACATATACCCATACCATCTTGTCACTTCGAACGAGGGTACTGACACGCGCTCGAAACGCAGCGGCTACGCAGCCGGCAGTCAACCCGAACAAAAAGGCCCACAAAGACCCGCTGCAGACGGCCAAAGTGCGTCTAACCTTCACTTTCATGATTGTGGCCGTGTTCTTCATCATCTGCTGGAGCCCCAGCGAAATCACGTGGCTGCTGTTCAACTTTGGTGTCATCGAGGGTGGGTACTACTCCTCCCTCTGGCATCTCGGTGTGGAAACGCCCCTCCTCTGCCTAAATACTTGTGTCAACCCGGTAATTTACTGCGTGACCTACACGCACTTTCGCCGGCACTTGAAGCTGTTTTTTTGCGGTGGGTGTAAAAACGCAGTGGGTGATTCCACCTATGTTGAGAACACGGAAAACAGTTCCGAGCAACAACGTTCCTCACAACGAAGCAAAGCAAAACCCGTTATGTTTCAGGTCAATGCTTAAATGATTCGCGGTGACAATACTATTTGGATCGTGTATAGGCCAACAATGTATGAAATAGAAGAACAAATGTACACAAACTATTTTGTGGAAATTGTATATTCTATTCGCAAAAAAACCCAAAACACTACAATATGTACAGAAGTATATATATGTATATAAAGATGTATAACGGTTTGGAAAACATAATCGGTGAAGTTTTATTCAACCCACCGTTTAAATAATCGCACATTTAGCTAGATGTATAAGTTAGAAAACCGTGGTATATAAATCAATGCAATATTTTGTGTTTTTTTTCTTTCTTTTTTCCCTTTTTCTTTTACCTTATAGTGTTCAAGCTTAGTGAATATTAATATCATTTGGATATAAGTCCAGCAAAGATACACGTATGTGATTTATAAGTATAGAACTAAGCATGCCGATGTGATTTTGTATTTCATGGTGATCCAAATATGATCTTTAAAGTTAAGAATATGGAAAATTACGAGCGTTTTTAAATCCAAAACGAAAACCAGAAATCACTGACTTGTTGATACAAGGAAGTCTCACCGAATCAACAAAAATACCTATGCTATTCTTAATTATGTTTTCTGGTCACCGTTTTCACGAACTGACGCATATGACAAAAATCACAAAATTTGGTAAATCAATTTTAGTACGAATCGGGACATATTCATTGCTGTTAAAATTTTCAGCAGTTTCAGGACCTAACACGTAATGGTTTCGAAATTACACTAATTCGCATGGTCGACCAATCACAAGATATTTTTCACTTTGCGTTTTCATGAAGTGGAAAATCCGATGAAATACAAAGCGCTGGTACGGTAACAAACGCGCGTGGTATGGTAGACTGTCACGAACCGGCGAATCTGTTGACCTATAGACCTTTCTTTTGTTGATAAACAAACCGCACTGGTTGGCATGGACGGCCGAATGTTAGCAAAACATTCAATCGTGTTAACAAATGTTGTATCCAAATTCAACATTTCTGTAAACTTTCAATCAACCAAAAATACATACCATGATTGGTTGCTTTGCTTCCAACCAATTCAACACTATTTTAGAATATGTGTGTAACATTATTACAAACTGTGGCTATCTGCTTATGCTTTGCATTTATGGCTTTCCATAGTTTTCCAACCTCGGTTGGCAAAAACTCGGGCTGTGATGTGTCAAAAGAAAGGTCTATAGACCAATCCGACGCGCACCGGGCGCGCAAGTGTTGAGCACCGCGCGCCACTGCTGCGGTGTACATGTGCCTAGTTTTGTGCACAAAGACATGAGGAAATCATGTTCCTTTACACCCTTTATGGAAATTAAATGTTTTCCTCAACGACTTACACGATTTCCTTTCTAGGACATCATGATATACTAATGTAGATCACTGACCACAGATATTTTCAACTAAATAGAAACCGAATCATCTTGAAAACGGTGCTTGTCTTAGGTGAGTTAGGGGAAAAAGACGCGGAAACTGCATAATAGTCGACATCGGCAGAGTATTTTGTCAGAATTTCAGTATTTTACTCTGTGCTTAATTTTAAAAAATTATCAAGAATGTAGTAAATCGTCATATCATGCAGCCATGTCAGAGAAATTTCATAGATTGTCGAGGAAGACATTAAATTTCCATAAAAAGTGACAAGGGAAACGATTTTCTCGTGTCTTTGTGCACAAAATTAGGCACAAGTACACCGCAGCAGTGGCGCGCGGCGCCCATGGCGGCGCCCAGCACTTGCGCGCCTGGATTGGTGTATAGACCCATTGCACAACGCGCAGCGTACTCACTGCGCCTATCCTGGATGTCATTTTGGGTGTCAAAATCGTATACAAACATGCACAAAAGAGAGTTTTGACACCCAAAATGACGCGCATTGTCGGAGGCGCGTTCCGGGTCTATAGAAATCAATAGGTCCCCCTTGCATAACGCGAAACGCTACAGATACGCTGAGGTCACGCGCACGTTTTTACGCACAGAGAACAGCTATCGTCCAATGATCTACCTCCTTTTTGAGAGAGTGACGTCATATGCAATGGGTCTATACAAGTTTAACGTTTTCACGAACCGGCGAATCTCGATATTGGTTATAATGGTTTCTACACAGCGCTCTGCGTGCACGTTTCTATTGTTAATTTTCACGAAGTGGTGAATGTGTTTATGAGTAAACAACTCATCGAAATAGTTGCAAGATTGAAAACATATTGACAGTTCCGTATGTCTGAAGAAGTCAGCTTTAAGTCGGTAGTAAAATTTAAACGAAAAACAATAGAGCAGTCACCGAAACAGCAATTTGAAAAAGAGTTCACCTTCAACACAATTTTCTCCAAACACGGGAGTAATTTTCGTCAGCTACCTCTTGTGTGTGTCTGGCTGTCAGCCATTCATTGATTTAAATGTCCATGTCCTTGAATGTATATGTGGGTCTTCAGCCTGATTTCTTCCGTCGTGGATTGTAAATGAAGAAGCCGTCAAGATATTACGCTGTTTTAATATTCAACCAGCATTTGTGAAAATGACAATGTAATCAAAACATCAACGTGTGGTAGGCCTATGTCTTCGCCAGTGGACATAATCTAAACATGGCAAAGAAAATTGTATTTATTCAATAGACTGGGAATGAGTTTGAGAGTTATCCTGTTCGTATTAAAGTGTGACGTAATTCCACTGTTACTAAGCCACGCCCACTTCACACGAACTGGCTCTACTGATTTACCGGAAGCCCATTTTTTGCCTTTTTGAAATATGGTGGGCACTATATTTATGAGTGTACTATTATTTTGGGGTTGGGTGTATACAGACAAATTTACCCAAACCTAATAATAGTAATAATAGTGGCATAGTAATGTACCCACCATATCTCAAAATAGCTTATATAGGAATTGCATTGAGCTAGTTTTTCTTTGACGATTTATGCCCAAAAAATGTTTCTTTATTGAACTTGGCTTTTTTTCACATAGGTTCTACAAAGACTAAGGTCTTAAAATTAAAAGTTTTTTTTGTCCCAAGAAATGCTTTTGAACGATAAAATGGGCGACCTTTTGGTAAAAGTAACAAACAAACGTGTACCAGCTTTTGAGCAGGAAGTAACGAAAACTGTGGACGTGCAGCAGATACGCGCGAGTGTGACGCAATGACTTACCAACAGGATTTCGTTTTCATACTTTCCTACGTATAAAGTGCAATATATTATACAAATATTGGATGCATATTAGTACAATATAGCAGAATATAAATACGAGGTGAATCTGGACTGTTCCATTTCACGAGTCCGAGACGCGAAGCCGAGTGAAATGGAACAGTCCAGATTTCAACGATTGATTATATTCTGCTATATTGTATGAATAAAAAACATCCTATATTTGTTTTAAATATCTCACACATAGATCCTTGGCATTTCATACTTTTCATTGTTATAATTTATTTCAACAATAATGCATTAAACGGCTGATAAAGACACAGCTGGAGCTGTTCTTTGACCAGTAGGTTAAAGCGCGTTCGGCGTTCAAAGCCATACGCGTGTTGGCGCACAAGCTTACACGCGCGCTAATAACGCATAATGCATTATTGTACTCATTAAATAAGCATCCATTATTTTTAAAAATCAATACGCGTGAAGGTTAGCTGCGAAGCGTCCAAAGCGTCCTATATTCATCGATATAGGATTCCTATATTAAACTTGGCGTGTCGGAACAGTATACATGGCAAAATAAAGTAAGATATGTGACGCGTGTTCCACCAATCAAAATGACAAGGATCTATACGAGGAAAGAAAAAACTAGATAATAAAATAAAAACATTAAACGAGTGTTTCGCGTGACCGATTCAATTTGAACAGAAGCGTTGAAAAAGGATGTTGAGAGAAAACAAAGAACGACATAATTATTGGCCTAAGTTATAACTAAAACTTTAGTAGTTATAAATTAGCATGTCCTATACTGTAGGCCTACATTTGCAAACGCTAACAAAGTCATAATTATGACTTGTGCAAGTTAAGTCATAATGGCATATACAAGTCATATACATATGAGATATCTTATATTTATAAGTACAATTAGTGGGAAAGGGGAGATCGCCTTAACTTTCGATCCAAACCGGACCTTCGTCAGAGGCATAAACAAACACAAACATAAACATATTTATAAGTATAATTATAAGTCATGATTAGGACTTGTACTGAGTCATAATTATGAGATATATCTTTCTTTCTCTCAATGTCCCTTTAACATTTCCTTCGATTTGCACCCTCAGACGTCGTGGATAGTTTAATCATGCACAGCGCACACAACAAATTACAAAGCGAGGATGTTCCATCGTTCCACATAAATTCTCAAAAGGCTTGACGTCTTACTTTATAAGTTTATAAGAGCATAAAATCGTCGACCTCCCATATTGTTCCCCTCACTATTCCATTGTGATTACACTATTCACAAGGTTAAAGTGTGTTAGAGCATACCTCAAAGGAGAAATGTGTACAGTTACTATATAACCAATTATTTGGGGGGAAATGTATGCGGTTTTTGTCTGCTTTTCATTTCTCATATTTCTTTGGGTTTTGTTTCACTTTCTTGTATTTTACCACTTAAAGTATTCAGTTGGTGAAGTTTAGTGTCTTACTATTTGATGTCTTATTGTATTCATTTGATTATTTAAATTGTTTGTTTGTTCTTTGTTGAAGGTTGCTTGCCTCGTTGGTCACCTAGATGTCTGTGTATAGGCTGTTCTGATTCCAGGGCAGACACAATATAAATGCCATCCTTTATTATTTGATGTCTTATTGTTTTCATGTGATTTTTTAATTGTTTGTGTATAGTTCAATGTTTCCGCTTGTTCCAGACATCCTTAGTAGAGCGACATTGTGGGCTTTCCCCATTTGTTTTCTATTATTCCTTTTCTTTAATCTTTCCTGTTAAAAACATTGTGGGGTTTAACCCCACAGTTCCTACCTAAAAATCACCCGCAATGTCCATCTTGTAAGTCTACCTGGCCTCGATGGTCACCTATATATATCTTTCTCCACTAAACCCCAGAATAAACCATATTACTTTTAATTACAATAATTAACACTACACACGATAGTTGGCATTGTACTGTTGGTCTTATTTCGGACCAATTATGCCCAATCTGAATGTTTGTATTGGCTGTTCCGATTCCAGGGAAGACAAAACAAAATGCCGTCCTTTTTATGCTGTCAAAGGAAGAGCTTCTCGTGCGTGAGTCTCATGTGTGATTAGTGATTGTGTGTTTAACTTAATTTCAACCCTTCAATACTCATTAACGACCTGAAGACTATAGGTCAATATGAAACCTGTATACGAGACCCTCTAAAATTATGCTGAAATATTCAATTGATTAAAGCGAACGAATAATTGATTCGCTACTTATGAAATACTCATTCCTCAGGGAACGTTTACCAAGTCGTAAACAATGTGCAAACTATTACCGAAAACCTAATTAGAAAGTTTGACCGTGTCGTATAGAAATTTATTATTCAATGTGCGGAAAATTTACTTGTTAAAGGGATTGTATATAAGTTTGGTAATTTTGGAACCCACTGTTTGTTTCAATCCTACGTAGTTGTTACAGTAGATATATACCATAAAAACTATAACATGTGAAAGGTGGTAGCGTTTTTGAGATATGCCGAAAATCTGGAGCGGTTATTTCCACGCAGGAAGAATAATCTGAAATTGGAATATACAATCTGAGAAACGTTAAATGCATCTAAAGCTGCTGTAGGCCTACTTCTTACCAAGTAAGTTTGTATTGCAATTAATTATCAGAGTCATTACCAAACGTGTATGATGCCTTTAAAGCGAACGAATATTTTATTCATGATTATATGAAATACTCATTCCACAGGGAACATTTTTTATCCAGTCGTAAACAATGTTCAAACTATTATTTGACCGTGTCATAGAAATTTGTTATTCAATGTGCGGGGAATTTACTTGTTAAGAGAAGGAATCGAAAAACTTGAGAGGGACCATAGATATTCCAGCAATAATACAAAAATTGCATTTTAGGTCATGCGAACGGGGCTAGGCCTATTCAGCGTGCTTGTAAGTAGGCTAGCTTTTAATTATGTCCTTCTATTGTATGTTTCCTCAATGGCGCTCTGTGCCAGAACCAGACACTTCCTGCCCAAACTCAAAACTGGGTTTAGTTATATGCTCATCAAATAGATAAAGTAAGAGGTTTCAAAAAACACTTTAATTTTGGCCTGTTCATACTACATCACAACATATTGATATTAAGATCTAACATTCACTTTGAATGCAATTTTAAAATATTCAAGAAGAAACCTGATTTTGGCAAGGATGCATCGAGATGGGAACACAACTCGCCAAAACGTGTAAAGAATGTGATAATGTATCAACAATATTGTACCCGAGTAATATTACAAAATGACAATGTTTTTAATAATTGAATTAGTTTTTTACTTCAAGTTGTTGGTCTTTTTTTCTGATTATAGAATGTTTGTATCAATTGATTGTTCATTCAAATGAACACAACGATACCGGTCTCTTTCTCTTGACATCAACGTCATAATCATGACAAAACATAAATACATCGCTGGTTGGTTCTCTTTGTTTTATTTTGTAAATGGACTGGTTATGAATAAAGAAAAAAAAAACTCCATTAATCTCCATTAATGACTTTGAGTGTGTAGCGAAGGTTATCGTAGAAATGGGTTTTTATGACTTAAAAAAAAAACACCACGTGAGAATTATAGCCACTTGTTTCTATTAAAATTAGACAAACTTTGTTCATATAAAATTCGTCGACGATAAACTAATTGCATTTCTAGGTTGAACTTGCATTAAATCTAACTCATGTGGTTGATGACATATTAAAGTGGACTACATGATTCTTAACATTTATGAGGTAATGGTGTTTAGACAATCGAGTCGACAACAAAATAGTAAAGTGTTTTACTGCTGTCTGCTTTATTGTTGACTAAAAATAAAATTGAAACAGGTTTTTAAAAAGAAAACCGATGGATGTAGGTCTGTAGATGAGGGAAATCGTTATGTGGGTTAATTCTCATCAAAATGAGGTCGATGGGGGTTTTTTTACTGGAAGTTGATTCAACCCGATTTGAATTGTTTAGTTTGTACTTATTTGCTGTTTTAAAGAGGGTCTCCATGGTCAAATTCCGTTCTAAGATCCACTTATTTTCCGATAAATAGAGACCTTAAGAAAATACAATTTACGAGTCTCTAACATTACGTTAAACGGTTTAAATATGCCACTTTGTTTGATACCCTTAGTGCAATTTTTGTCAGAATCCAAAAACGTTCGATGACGTCACATTTCAAGTATATGAATTGGTCTCTACATTTTTGTACGGAGAATTGTTAGTTCATTCCTGAACTTGTATGATATTCAACCAAAACGGCGCTGAATTTAACTCACGCAAACACTACTCTTTGGAATGTACAGACCCATTTGTTTTGTAATGTCCGATGACGTCATGTTTTCTAATCGTCGCTCTGAAAGACTATAAAATAAAATGACATTTTACACCCTTTTACCGTGAGGTTAGAGACTTGTAATTTTTCCCCCACTTTCATTAGGACTCTACTTATTGGAAATTGAGTGCATCTCAAAACTGAATTTGACCTTGGATGCCCTCTTTAGCAGGGTAAGCTTCCTCAGTTGAAAAGTGGCCTGATTCGCATCGAATATTGAAGCAAGAACTTCCTTCAGAAAAGTGGCGATCATTAATAACATAACATAACAATTAAAATTTATAAGGCGCTATTCCATCAAGATCATAGCGCACATAAAAGCAATTAACATGGAAAAAGGTGAGTCTTAAGAGCTTTACGAAATGTAGATAAATTAACAGATTCCCTAATGACAGTATGAAGATTGTTCCAAATCATTGGCCCAGCTACACTGAAAGCTTTTTGACCTAGAACTTTGTTTGCTTGGGGAACATTCAAGTGTGGACCGAAGAAATCTTGGTGGAGTGTAATGTGACAGTAAAGTGGAAATATATCGCGGAGTAGTTTTGTTCAAGTCTTTAAAAACAAGAAGAGCAATCCTAAAACTGAAATATCTTTGAAGTTTTTCTCAACCACAGAAACATATCTTCAGGCCAACTTATGCCACGAAGAATATAAAAAAACCTAATATATAAATAAATGACTAAATAAATGGAGAGAGAAAAAGGGGTGACAAAATGAGGCAAACGCCGTACATGATCTGTGTATACTTTTGCACTAAAAAGCATGATGCTCACAGCAGGTGCTTTCTAAAAAAAAAACGCGGACGTGAAATTAATTTGCAAATTGTAGAGTTGCTATTTGTGTGCACTTTAGCGAAAGAAAATGATCGCCCAAGCAAAATAAGTCAACTCGCCCCGTCACTCAGGACATGAAATGAACAAATCAATACCGAAAGTGCAGCTATTTGCCCAAGGGGTCGATTTCACAAAACTCTTCCTAACTTAGGACTAGTCATAGGCAATGCTAAGAGATACGACTAGTCTTAAGTTAAGACCAGTTACTGGTCCTAACTGCAGATAAGACTAGTCTTATCTCTTTGTGAAATCGGCCCCAGGTCTCTCATAACAGTATTTGAGTTTATTTCAAGAGACCGACGACTGGTCACCAAAATGCCGTGTCGAGCCCGTTTTCGATTATTGCTTATAACTTGTACACAATCTTAATATCTGTAAAGAGAGTTAATGGAAAAAATCACCTAATAAATAAAATTTATGAAAAAGTTCTATGAACAAGTGCTAGGTACCAGAAAAATTGACGGCAAATCATCAAATCATAACCAATTGCGAAATGTATCAAACGGCTTATGATATCACTCTAAAAGATTCCTGGTCAGAATTGACCAAGATATAGGTCCCGTGGGGCCTGAACCGTTGTTGGGTCAGCATTATCCAGATTCTGTGTCAAAATCATCCAGAAATGGGTCAAACTGACGCAGAATTCGAGTTAAATTCCCAATTTTGATCCACTTTCAGGGTATGGGAAAAAGAGGGAATGGGAAGAGCCGTCAAAAGACTCGGACCAGTTTCAAAGAGCTGCTTAAGCAAAACAAAAGTAGCTTAGCCAACAAATTTATGCTTACCAAAATAAGGTTACCAGTATGTCATGTACCACTTTTGACTGGTGTCCTGCGCATTTTTTGCTCAACAGAAAATGTCAAGCATTTTTTTCTGTTTATAGGCAGCTTTATGAAATTGGGTGCTGTTCACTGGTATAGACTTCACACGTTCTGAAGAGACAATCTCCAAATTAGAATAATTATTTAATAACTTGGAAGGCTAATTCTCCTAAAAGGTAGGGTCATAGATTGGTACATACTCCAACAATTATTGATCATAAGAACTTACTCAGTGAGAAGCACTGCAGCTGTTCATAGGAAAAAACTATTTTGAGAAAGAATTCCCTTCAAAGTAATATGGTTTGGATAATTTGTCATCCAAAAACATTTGAATTTATAATGCACGAATCGTTGCTCAGATTTCCGGGGGTTGCTTGTCGTTCTCAAATGCTGCTTTCCCAGCAATAGTATAGACGCTGTATTCAGCTGAAGCTTTTACTGGTGACGTGTATTGTATCTTTCTTTATAATTCGGCCTGTAATCAACATTACGTTGACAAAAACCAATCTATGACCCTACCTTTAGTGGCAGCTGTGAGAAGCTGAATTGCGAAGGACGCGGCTGTACAACTATATTATTGTCACCTACACACGGCGGGCAAGCACGGACTCGGTAAAGAACATCGTACAAGCTATTGTGCAAGTCTCGCGCATATTTGAACTTCCGGGACCATTGTGGTCCCAACCATATGGAGATTTACGTGGGCAAGATTTTGTTTTGTTAATTATTTTAGTTTAACGTGGTTTTATGACCATGAAAACTATATGTTGTTGGGAATGTAATACTTAGTTATAAAAAATATGAAAGTAAAATCAATTCAACAATATAACGAAGAAAACCCGAGAATTAAACTTGACCTCAGCTTCCGGTTACTGCAAAAAAACTAAGAATTTTGTGCTCACCTCCGATCACAAAACTTAGGTAAACGCTTGTTTTGGATGCGCGATGATAATCGCCAGATGCTGTAATTGTAACGGGAAGCATTTTCATTGCAGTATATGGTTGTTGAGGCGTCAGCGTCCTCTATAAAAGTTGCTCGCCAATGATATATAATGATGATGATGACGACTTATTCTAAAATGATGCAGGGTATATTAGTCGTATGTAAACAGTCCAAACGGGGCTCGCACTAAAATTTGCATATTCATTTGCTCCAAATTTGTCAAATTTCACGAAAGTGTAATCAATTTATCACCTCGTCTCTCCACTAAGTGTCCAGTGTTTACGCGTCAACTATTGATCGCCTACGTTGGTTATTCATTAAGCGTAATAAGAACTGATACGAAACAGCAATTCGGTTCCTCCGGTTCAGTTTCATTGAGTTATAATGAATTTGATTTTGGCACGGTCAACTATCTATCGAGAGCTGTCAGGGAAATTTTGTCACCATAGCAAGTGTTTTGAATCGACCCCCGGATCACTAGGGTGTATTCCCTGGAGTAAAAACAAAGTAATGTACACTGCAAAAACTGGGGTGTTAAAATTGACACATAGATACCACAAAAGAATCAAAGTTTACACCATAATAGGTGTTAAAAATTAAATAACACTAATTTCTGTCAACACAGTTACTTTGGTGTTATTTCAACGCCTAAATGGTGTTAATTTTGACTCTCTCTTGTCGGTATCTATATTATTTGACAACACCCATGGTGTCAATTTTAACACCCAGGTTTTTGCAATGTACGCACTGTTACAAGACAATGTTAATTTTATTTGTATGGTTGTTTTACCTTGCACCATGGGTTCTACCACACAAATTTGACTACTAAAATAACGTGCATGGTTTAGGCCTATGCAATTTCCATGTCATCTTTTAACTTGACTATTATTAAAATTGCAGCCTTTGCGTGGAACCCAGATTCGCGCACCCACCGGATGCATTAACGGATTACAACACCGAAATGCATCTATAATATATGCCTGAGGCTGAAGCAGGCACTACAACCACAGAGGAAGGAAATACAACAAAGAGGAAGTTATTTGGGCTCGGGATGAAATTGACTACGAAGCTGAGATTTTTTAGATTTTTTACTAAGGATGCATCGGGTGTGATTGGAGTCTGGGAGTCTGTGGGTCTGGAGGATTGACGCAAGCAATTTCATAACACCATTGTGAAACCAGGGCCTGATCCACGCAGTGGACACGACTTTCGACGTTCTATTTGTACTAATTATTCTCACAACTGGAGAAGCATTCAGACACCTATAGGTGTCTTTTACAAAATAGAAAAGCCTTTCAACTAGAGCAAATATTTTAATAAAAACGCCCTTTACAGCCGCGTTCCAATTTTCTTCATGGTAGAGTTGTTTGTCCGGTGAATCAACAGAGCCGTCAAAAGAACGTGCCTTAAGAAAGACAGTGATAGTTTGGCCAGTCTAAATTTAATTCGTTTAAGCGGTAAAACCTCGATGGATTTCCTAAATAGTTTTAATCATTAAAGGTTGGGTTGGTAAATACTGAAAAAAATAATGAGCAAACACAAATTACTTGGTGAGAAGCACTGCAGCTGTTGATTGTATAAACCTTTTTTGAGAAATTATCCCCTTCGAAGTAATAATAGTTTGAATAATTTTTTCACCCGAAACATTTAAAATCGCTCAGATTTCTGTGGGTTGGTGTTCGTTCGCGAATGCTGCGGCCAGAGATGCTGTTGGTACCCGCTGTCACCTCGCTAAATATGGATGGATTTGACGATTTTGTGAAATGACCGTTACAGTTTTTTGCTGTTTTCTCAGCAAGTATACTAGACACTGTATTCAGCTGAAACTTTTACATGTGACTTTTATTGTATCTGTTTTCATAATGTTGCCTATAAATAAGCATTACGTTGACAAAAACCAATCTATTACCCAATCTTTAACCGTACAGGGTTAAATAAATAGAGTTTACAAACCAAGTATGGAGATTTTACTATCAAATCTAATGTACCGCGTCAACTGCACCGCATGTCTATTGATAATCATTAGAATTCAGTCGAAACAATCCAGCACTTAATTTAGATAAAAAATTCTTTAAAATATAGAAGCGTTAAATTGCGAAGGTCCCACACGTATAAATTGCCATTTACTGCCAACATTTTCAAGGGTTTTTTAATCATTACAAAATTAGTCGAGATCCCGGTGCGTGCTGGGCATATTTGAACAAGTAATCAAGCGCCTTTAAACAAACACGCTGGAACGGTGTTAAAAACTTAACTTAATCAAAAATAGTATACGAAGACGGGGTGAGTTTGTTTCCTTCTTGTTTTCTTCTTTTTTTGAAGAGTACATGCCATTGTCTTTCAGACTGACCTGTTTTCGAGGTCACTTTTATTAAAACGTGTGCAGATTTCATTGAATTAGCCTGTTGAAGTTCAAACACAATCCTTCCGAAGATGTTTTTTAACCAGACAAAATATTTCACAGGGTCATTATAAATCGTATGGAAACGTAGTGCCGCCACATAAATGTAAAAAATCCCGCTCGTATCGTGCACATACATGATATGTATCGTGTACGTACACGATAACTTTAGACTTATTGTGTAAGGACACGATAGTTATCGTCATACATAGTCTAAGTTATCATACATACACGATAAATATTATGTACGATAAGTCTAAATTTATCGTGTACAATCATGATAGTTATCGTGTACGAACATGATAGTTATCGTGTACGTACAATTATAGTTATCGTGTACGTACATGATAGTTATTATGTACGTACATGATAGTTATCATGTATGTACATGATAGTTATCGTGTACGTACATGATAGTTATCGTGTACATACGTGATAGTTTGTGTGTACGTGCACGATAAGAGTGGGTTTTTTTTATTCATGTGGCGGCACTACGCTTCCGTAAAATCGTAGTAAATAATTCAAAATAATTTGTTTAAGCTAAAGTCTGATGTACTGAGACTTAAAATATAATATTTTGCTGCCTTTGACACTTTACATCATTTTTATGGCATTATTATTTCACTCAGAAGCTGCAGTCTTGAAATTTGACCCATTAGTTAATACAACTTGCCAAATCGTAACTGTCGAATCTCCTTGCCGACTTTCCTGTGTCCATGAAGCTGGGCTGGGTTGTGCAATGAATTTTTGTCTAGCAATTAATGTCCAACGCTTTGGCCCTCATCTATACTGCAAGGCTAGCCACGATTATTTAGTGTTTTCATTAGAATCTATATCTGCAATTAATGTCAAACGCTTTGGCCCCTTGACTATACTTCAAGGCTGCATGATCAAGATTATTTAGTGCTTTAATTAGAATCTTAGGCATATCGTTCATCCTTTCAATGGATGAGTGTTATTAATCTCATTGAATAAGTAACAGTGGTTCGAATACATATTGGTAAAAAAAACTAAGAACAATATTGAACTTTTCAATACTGGTTGTCTCGTATTGTTGACAAGGTACAAAATCTTCCGTCGTGAAAACGAGATGAAATACATCTTTGGTTTCAGGAGGAGTCAATTAATTCATATCCTTGTGATTTTAAATAACCTTCTAACCATCTCGTAATAACCATTCATCAAATTCGTCGGTCATGTTCTAGTGAAAAGAACTGAAACACTTTCGGGCGTGTGTGCAAGATCATGACGGTGATTATGTCGATAGTGGTAGTCGAGGTAAGCAAGAGTAAAAGAGTTAAAGGAACGTTACAGAACTGGTAATTAAGATTTTCTTTAAGATCTCAGATTTACATCAAACTTACACGGTCTAATGATGATGATAGTAGAAAACATCCCTAGAAATATTTCTGTCTGAAATGCCATATTTGATGAGAAATAAATAAAACTTATTTCCGATTGGAGTTTATCGCTCATGAGCGTTTTATTCTCGCATTGTATAACACATGCAAATGTGTAATCGGTTTTTCACTATTTTCTCGTGACCCAGAGGGCCGATCGATCTCAAACTTCTACAGGTTTGTCAGTTTATGTATATGGTGGATTATATAAAGTGCTTACACTGTCAGCAACTGTTTTGTTAGCAAAAAAACAATTCTGTAATGTTCCTTTAAGAATAGGGGTGTGTGAGGGAGATGGCTATATTTTATTTTACCAAGGGAAACCATTTGCCAGAAGTTCACGACATAAGCAAAGTAAAGCACAGTAAAGTAAAGTAATGTAAAGTAAAGTAAAGTAAAGTAAAGTAAAGTAAAGTAAAGTAATGTAAAATAAAATAAAATAAAATAAAATAAAGTAAAATAAAATAAAATAAAATAAAATAAAATAAAATAAAATAAAATAAAATAAAATAAAATAAAATAAAATAAAATAAAATAAAATAAAATAAAATAAAATAAAATAAAATAAAATAAAATAAAATAAAATAAAGTAAAGTAAAGTAAAGTAAAATAAAATAAAATAAAATAAAATAAAATAAAATGAAATAAAATAAAATAAAATAAAATAAAACAATAAAACACAAATATATAAATTCACAAATAAAATCAAAGTAAGTACATAATTAAATAGTTTAGCATTAGCCTTCGAGAAATATTCTGCTATAGGGTCGAAACGTCAGGCCATTAATTATTTTTTGCTTTTCTTAATTAGTTAAGTGTACACAAAATTAACTATTCTTTACCCCGGAAAAGTGCAGTTCCTGCGTTGTGAGATTTCAAAATAACAAAACAAATCAAGTCCCGTTTTTATAAGTATCAACCTCGTGCCCGTGTCTACAATCCTCATAAGTCTTTTTGATTCCAGTGGATTTGGATTGACCCTGCATTTTATGGTTGTACCCAAAACTAAGTCAGAATGTTTACAGAAACTGCACACTGCACTGTATAATTATCTGTAAAGGCCTGCAAGTGTAATACTGCAGTCGATTTATGTCAACATGAAGAATTATAATATCACTGACTAAGTTCCATTGATTTTTATCAACAAGGAGAATTATAAGATCACTGATGGTATTAAATTTGATCCTATTTACTGACTACTTTGACATTTACGCGCCCTGCATAGAAGAAGCATGGTTGCTTTGTACTTCATCATCCACGGAGCCATGGATGGTCAAGGGTAGACTCACAACAATGGCCGTCTAATTCCTTAACGTTCGCATCACTTCGGTGCCATTCTCCGTAGCCAAATCTGCTGAAAGTTTGCTTATCCTGAAAATCACATGGAAATTTGGTTGGTAATCCTATTTTTATCAAGGAAGAAATTTCATGCTAAGCAAATATTTGTGCTTAGCAGCTCTATGAAATTTGGCCCAGGCCCCTTGGAACCCGGAATCCAGGTCAATTCTGACCCGGTGGTTTTTAAAAGTGAAAGGGACTAAAACATGCAAAAGCGATATAATGTTTTCTGCTTGTCCGTTACTGGTTTTTAATTTTCAGTCCTAGTTCTTCTGTGATAAAGTACTTTTGAGTTGCACCAATTCATTTTCCGAAGGCTTGAGACAGTTCGACCCTTTAGGTTAATAAACTGTAATGATGTATTACCATTCCCGCAGGGTAGTATTTATGATGTGGCACATTTCTTTATAAATACAGCCATCATCCCTTTTGTGTAGAAAGAAATAACTATCATACCACCCGTTAGGTGTTTGTGTGCCGATCACACTCCAGATAAATCAACATAGGGTAAATTTGATAGAGGTATTCGCTGAAAGAATGATCTCTTAAAAGCCCGAACAATGGCTTATTTAATTGATTTCGCTCAAGTTTTTTTAAGGTTGATTTATTTCTTCAATAACTTTAGACTGAAAGCCAACCTTTATTATCACTAAGCGTGAGGGGGACAAATCATGCTGAAGTTTCAATTGGTATGATTGATTCGCATTTTTACACTCTTGTCAAGAATATTAATTTTCACAAAACAAAATGTATTCGCTTTGTCATATCGTATTTGCTTAGAATATCTGTCGTATTTGCTTAGAATATCTGTACAAACCGACGCTCAAAGTATGCGATTGGTACACTTAACACTCTACTTTTAAGAAAATAGACTTAAATTACACATGACTGGAAGTTGTTTACAATGTCAACACTTGGGAATGCTTTTCAAAATGATATTGATAACTGACAAGTTGGACAGCTCTATGATTTGTTTGTACTCGCAGTCCGTTAGGATAGATTTATATTCTGATCTCCAACGAGTAGCGGATGCGAAGTGTACTGCAGCGGACGTGACGCACGTTGCCCCCGGGCATTTGGCGCAAGTAACACTATCGGATGACCATCTTGCGTCCGTAGAGTCGAAACTCATATTGTGTGTTTGTTATTGCAGTCCGGGTGTGGATTTCAAACTACACGATCGGTCCATAGGCCCAGGCCTATCAACATTGTAACAGGAGGGACGTGCATTTGGTCCTCATCTTAAATTAAACAGGTCATTTTGATAATGGGCTATGAGTAATGGTTAAAACCCTGCATGACACCGTCCAAAAAAAATCACACGCTTACGCCATCGGACAGTAGGCTACTGTCCGTTTGTATTAGCGTGTAATTCGTTTTTGTGAAGAACCCAATCACTTTCAAATGGCCCAAACCATTAGATATGGACCCTACTCGATTCATCCAAATAAACAATCAGGGCACTGCTTACAGCCATTGTACAAGTATACAGCAAAAGCCATCTGGAAACTATATGGTTCATTTCACCCAGTAGTGGCTATTGACCCCAAGGTCAAGTAACTGCTGTACAATTCCTATGGGAATTCCGGGAGAGCTGGACATTGATGGATTATTTTTGGTGAAAAAGACCTCGGATGTTAACAAGACATTTACCATGCTATTTGGCTAGGTGTAGATGGGGAACGTTGATTTCTTTAGATTAAAAAAATTAAAATGGCGGAGTACCCCGGTACTGATTATTTAATTAAAAACGGACAGTGGATCACAGTCCGATGGCATGGCGGCAATATATAAATGCAGGAAAACCTTGGACTCGGCTGCAAAAGCCAAAGCTTTTGTAATCCAATACTGCGGTGTTATTGGGAATGGTGACTGCCTCAAGCATAATATTGATATTGGCTGATAACATGAAAATTTCCCATAATACGCACTAACGTGACATTTGCGATCAGTCAAATGGACTGTCAATAGACTGTCAACCTGAGTGTTTACGTCCTGAGAGTAACGGTACAGTGTTTTAATTGTGTCCGAATTGGCGGCTACGGCTACGGCTTCTGGTACAGGTGTTGCTATGGGAGTCCTATGCTTCAACGCATGCTCACGTGACGATCAAGCCACAGTCGCAGCCGCTTATTCGGACACGGCTTCAAATCCATCACCCTAGCTTCAAATTTAAAACTGAACCTATAACACTGAACTTTAAAACAGGACCTAAACCTAATCCAAACTAAAATATTGCCTTCACCCTAACAATCTCACCGTTTAACAACGCAATGAAGTTAAGTATAAACCAAGTTAAAAATTGCATCAATTCCATCTTTCGGTCATTGTTTGTACTGAGATATTAATATAGATAAAATCAGGTAACGTTTATTCACGATTATTTTGGAGTGTTTTGAAAACCTAGAAAATTATATATCTGGTCTTTTAGTCGTGCAAATGCGCTCAATGCAGATATTCTAATAATGTACCGCGGTACCCGTCATAACAATAGCGGTTCTTCAGAGTAAATAGACAGTGAGTGGGGGAAATGGACATCAAAGCCACATTCAGTGAGCTGATTGAGTGATAATAGCATTGGTAATACATGAGTATGAACATCAAAGCCACATTCAGCGAGCATTGGCAGTGAATTGATTTAAATAGTTTAGAATATCAAAGCCACATTCAGGGAGCTGATGGAGTCAAGCATTGATAGTAAATTGATCTAAAATAGGCCTACTTTTGTTCAAAACGCTTGACTACTTAACAGTGGAATTGAAGATTGTTTGACAGCAACTTCTAACTGAAAATGGAACGGATTTAATATGTCTTTTTCGATAACAATCTTTAGCGGATAACATCAGGTGATGTTTGCTGTGACATCATACAATCTTTTGAGTATAGTGGTGGTTCTGAGAAGAACCGGTGGTTTGACAACTCGACGTTTCGATCAGTATGCTCTGATTGTCTTCAGGAGAATGACACCACGTGCGTGGAGAGCGATACCACGAGCATGGAGGCAATATTTTGACAAAGACGAGTGAAGACAATCGACTGCAATGTGGGTGGGGGTCAAATGAGAAAGTTAATTAACAGTCGGGGTCTTGGTTGGGGTATAATAATGTGCGCATTTTACAAGAACGAAAATGACAACTTGTAATAGTGCCAATACACCCGCTCCCTCCTGGGAGGGTTTGAATATGGTGAGGGCCTGAGTAGTTTATGTGCTAATTGAAATTAAATTGCCGCATGCCCTCTGGCATACAGTCTCTCTATCAAAAAAAATGCACCAGCTTGTGAAAGTACCGATAATTTGAAATTATCTCTGAACTTTAGACACATGGATACAAAAGGTACAGACTGAGATGTTTTTAGTCTTAGGAGCGTTTTTCATTGTAAAATTCTATGCAGTCCTCCAAAATGCACGCATGTTTTTTTAAAGGTTGGGTGAAGGATTGTTTTTGTCAACGTAGTGCTGATTTATAGGCAACAGTATCGAGAAAGATTCAATAAAAGGCACCCGTTAAGGTTTCACTTGAATACAGAGCCTATTGCTGAGAAAACTGTCACGGTATTATTCCATCAAGAACGCCGAATCCATCCGCGTTTATAATAGGCAGGTGACAGCGGCTGGCCGAGTGTAGCATTCAAACAGACACCACGGAAATCTACAAAAGTCGCCTGCAGGCGAACTTTGGAGATTCAAATTTTTCGACGTAATTGATTCATAATCAACGGAGGCACTTCAGATGAAGTAATTTCACAGGATGCTCACTACCATTACCATCTTTATAATAAGTAAGATCTCTGATACAAAATTACACAGTTTCTTTTTTGGGGGGGGGGGTCATTCTACCAAAGACGTGACCCTATACCTTTAAACACAGGAATAAAAATCTACAGACTGAAGATGTGTTTAATCTTATTGGAGTTTATCATTGCAAAAGACGATACTTTCCACCGAAACACACGCAAGTGCTTTTAACACTTCAAACAACAGCAGAGACGGCCGCCATTTCATTATCGATAGGTGGTTTTTTTTTTACAATCACACGCCGTAGGATTGCGATTTATTCACAACAAGTTCAGTCGGGATTTTCCTGTTGAAAGTCTTTACATTATTGCTTTCGTTGTAAATTACACAGCTGGAGACATTTCATATTCATGTGACAGAAAGGGTAAAGCTGGACCACCCACACACAAGTTTGGAACCGAGAGTTTTCCTTTTCGCTAGATAAGTGGTTTTTATAGTTCAGGTGTTATTTCGTTTAAAGGAGTCATCTTTGAGATTTCTTTTTTAATGGTGGAGGCAGCGAGGATCTTTTTAACTGCCATTCGAAAAGGAATGTTTGAGACCCACAGTTCAGTATTTTTGTATTTCTTTATTTTGAGCGCAATTCAATAACTTTTGAAGCTACACTAAAACTTCCGCGTCAGAATTGACCTGGATCCGGGTCGAAGGTGCCTGACCCATTTCTGGGTGATTACTAACACGGAATCTGTGTTATAATGACCCAGAAATGAGTCAAACTGACGCAGATTCCGAGTTAAAATACCAGTTTGAAGAGTCCGGGTCAGCTTGACCCAGATATGGGCCAGTCCCTCGAAATCCGTTTTTAGAGTGTAGTAAGATATTCTATTCGCTCTGCAACAGGAACAGGCATCTGGTTTCGCAATATCAAACATCAAACAAATCACCGTCTGCTCCACCTCCCTCATACTGGAAGGTCTAGACTCTCTATACAATACTACTATAAGGTTTATGAAAGAGGACTAATATATAAACAATCACAGACTAATGCTATAAATTCTGGTTGATTTTTAGGTCTGGAGTAATATCTTAAGATTGGTTTCAGATTTCATTTGCATTTCCATCCTCTTTTCAACTAACAGATTTTATTTGAGCTCTTTATTTCGTGCGCTTGAAATCATTGTGCTCACAAAATCCTTTCATGCGCTCGAAGTAAACAAGTTCGTTCACGCGAAATGATGTCGAGCACACGAAATTAAGAACTCCAGTTATTTCTTCTTTACGTTAATTTCGTTTCTTCTTTTTTCCCCTCTCGTTCTCTTCAATGTCTCATTGGGGGACCCGTACAAACCGGTATGGACTAAGAACATGAAAACTACACATTATAATGATTGTACAAAAGTGAAATAAAACTGAATGAAGAGTACATACTCTATACTCCAGTGTGGAGGCTGGCATTAGATAGAACTCTAGAGCAGCTGTAAACACACAAAATGCCCCAGTTACCACAGTGTCCCAGTTATACCCCACTTTACCCCAGACCTCTTGTTCGCAGTATTATTTAGACCAGGTAACCTTATTAGTATTACAACTGCTCTCCCTAAGAATCCCGATACAACAGCAAAACACTAAAATTGTAAAAAGAAAGGCGACAAATCTAAGACGTGAAAATTAAACGAAGGACACACCTGTCAGCTACGCTTGTTACGTAAAATTAAACGAAGGACACCTGTCAGCTACGCTTGTTATTTTTCTTACAGTAAACGTACTCAAATAAAGAGCTCTAACTCTCAAGTCTCGGGACACCTGTAAGCTAGAGTCTTTTCCTGTCAACTAGAAACAAAGTGCGACCCACTTCTCTTACGAGTGTTATGCATTCTCACTGTAACCCTAGGTTTACCTCCCGTCCTTCGGACGCTGTGCTGTGGTCAAGTATCTCACTCGTGGACAAATTCAACCGGGAAAAGTCACAATGGAAATTTGCATTAAGATGGAAGTAAAACTTTAAGGCCGGAGTAGTACACTTGACCCTTACGGACACTTGACTTGAGCAAAATGACCAACGCTTTGCCGGACTCAAGTACTTGGAGTTGGACCACTGATTTTGTACATAATAACACTCGATGAGCAAATTCAGGATTAAAAGTCCGAGGTATACACGTGCGTGTCCAGTGACCGATGAGGGCTACGGGGTGATCGATTCACCCCGACCGCATGCTAAATGAGTTTCTCAGTTGTAAAACATGGTGCCTTGGATACATTTTGGGCCAAAAGCTCGCTAATGAAAGTTAGATAGCCTGTCAATGTTTTACTCGTGTTTCGCTCAGAATGCAGGTTTCCTTGGTGAAACCATTATAGATTTTTGTGTGTGAAATGTTTACATATAGGTTTGCCGGCTTTTTTGGCGGTCCAGGAAGATCCTTCAATTGCCAAGTGTGCAAACCCGGCCCGACTCGAGCAATAAATTTGGTCCGAAGCCTAATCTCCCGAGAAATTTAAACCAATTGTTGACACAGAGCAAGTAAAAGCTTGTGCCTTCTTTCCAATAGCTAGGGCCTACTTGTAATCGAAATTACTGATTTATCTCCGATGAATGTAGTGCCATCGTGGCTGATAGCTGCTCATGTGTGCCGTATGAAGGGTTCGAATCCCGGTGTGGTCACTAGTATGAGCACGACATTGACTAGTCCCTCCCTGAGGGCACCGTAACGTGTGATCACAAAGATCGATATATAGCTATATATCGTACACGTTTGGTAATGACTCAAAACAAATATTAGCATAAAAACTTACTTGGTAACAAGCAACAGAGAGCTGTTGATAGTATAAAACATTGTAGGAAACGACTCCCTCTGAAGTAACGTAGTTTTTGAGAAAGAGGTAATTTCTCACTAAAATAATAAACACTTCTTGCAAGAAGTTTTTATTCCTATCTGAAAGCACACAAATTTGTACAACAAGGGTGTTTTTTCTTTCATCATTTTCTTGCAACTTCGATGACCAATTGAGCCCAAATTTTCACAGGCTTGTTGTTTTATGCATATGTTGGGATACACCAAGTGAGAATACTGGTCTTTGACAATTACCAAACGTGTTCAGTGCCTTTAAAGAAATTAATGAGTAACTTACACTGTAACAATTTTGTGTACGTACACGAGAGTCCCTAACATTCGCAGAGAATACGCATTGGGCAAGAAGTGATAAAATGGATGTAGGCCTCGCTGAACGTGAATGACATGGATTGCCCAAGGAACTCCTCCTCGACAAAACACTTAGCTGTCAATAAATGCAATCAATACTCAGAATGCATTATACGTGTCACTACACAGTGCGTTGCAAAAACACTCCCCGCGATCGCAGCACTAAATTAGGAGGCCATTCCAAGATGTTCCAGCAGGAGTTTTAGCAGACATCTTGTTTTGAATCACCTCACATTAATGTATCCAAACCGAGGCTGGAAGAGAATATAGTCTATAGTCCCTTTTTGTATAGGTTGGTATCATATAGGAGGAACCTGGAAGGAGAAGCCAGCTATTTATCTAATCTTCATGGAGGTAGGGGACCATATAAACCCATCTAGAATACCATTGGTTTGATATTATTCTTTTTAATTGTGCAACTTCATTTAAAGGGTGTGTACAACATTGGTAAGGTTGGAAATGTTCACAGATTTGCACATCACTTACATGGTATAAAGAGGGTCATGGTGGAAAACTTCCCTCGAAAAAGTTTTGCTTGAAATGCTATAGTTTTTAGGAAATGAGTGAAACAATTAGTCTTTATCACTGGTGATAAAATCCGATGTTTGAAAACAGTGAATTAATATATAATGGGTTTGTTCACTGTTTTCTCATAAGTCCGAAGACCGATTTAGCTTAAAATTTCACAAGTTTGTTATTTCATGTGTATGTGGGGTCACACCAAGTGTGGGTACTCGTTTTTGCTTTAAACCATTTAATTTCACAAGACATTATAAAGGCCAAGTTTGTTTGTTTTTGTGTGTGTTTTTTCTCTCTCTTTACATGCGTGCTTCATGCCTTATTTCATTTGCCATTCATTACCAGCCAATAACTTCTTAACTAAAGCAATTTAAGGACCACAACGTGGTCGATATATACTTCTGTAATTTGTGACTTGGTAAAATGCTTTTAAAAAGGTGTGTAATTCAGAAAATTAACTGAATCCCAGATTGAATTAAAGGAAACGAAACCTTCCCGACATTGACACCTTTTACTGTTAGCCTTGACCGCGGCTTGACAATAAAAAAGCCCCGTGGCATTTAAAGGCATCGTACACGTTTGGTAATTACTCAAAATATACATTAGCATGAAAACTGACTCGGTAACGAGCAACAGAGAGCTGTTGATAGTATGAAACATTGTGAGAAACGACTCCCTCTGAAGTAACGTAGTTTTGGAGAAAGAGGTAATTTCTCACTAAAATAATAAAACATTCTTGCAAGAAGTTTTTATTATTCTATCTGAAAGCACACAAAATTGTACAACAAGGGTGTTTTTAATATGTTTGGTTTGCGGTAACACCATGTGTATATCTACTTGCTAGGTAGATTTTGTTCTTTGAGAACCTGTCTTGCTTATTATTCTACTGCCGCAGAGTAGAATATTCGGAATTCGGGAGACTTCTCAGTTCTGAAAAGAACTGTCCTTCTTATTGACTACTACCTGGGCGGGAGGTAGGAAATCGGGCGGGACTACTACTTTCGCTATGTGGATCGGGGGGACTTCTCGTTAATAACTATACACTGCCGCGGAGTGAGTCTAAATAGGTCTCAACGTTTCGACTAGCTTGCTCTAGTCATCGTCAGGAGACTGAAGAGTGTAATACATGTTTGTCCATTTATAGGGGTTCAGAGGTTTCAGTGTAGAGTCAGTCACTGCTCTGATTTCTTTCATCATTTTCTTGCAACTTCGATGACCAATTGAGCCCAAACTTTCACAGGCTTGTTATGTTATGCATATGTTGGGATACACCAAGTGAGAACACTGGTCTTTGACAATTTCCAAACGTGTACGATGTAATGGGACACCATCTACATTAAATGTCATCAATATGATGTTGACGTCATCTGCGTGTAGGAAGATACATTGCAAACAAACCCATTGCGGTCAAACTTAAGAACTGGGCCACGTTTCATGGCTCTGCTTACCACAGCATTCTGCGCTTTATCGCGCCCCGCGGAGTGCGTGATTCTACGGGCAATTAGGTAGAATTTCTGTGTAAGCAGTGCCTCGAAATTTGGCCCTGTTCTTGTTGTCGGCATGGAGTTGTATAGGAGAGTAAAGAGTGGTCCGTATCTTACGTTTCAAATTGAGGGGGTGGGAAAATTTGGTTACTTTGACGTCTTTGATCAAATTCCATAAATAAAGTGTATTTGACTCTTTGTTTTTACAACAGCAACAACAACAATAGTAACAACAACAACAACAGTACCAACAACAGCAACAAAGACAACGACAACAACAACAACTATTACCGGAAAACACACCGATTACCTCATGATTTCAGCAAATTTGTAAAGTCACTTGAAATAATCTGAAAATGTTAACGTTTAATTGAACAAAATAACCGCCATGTGAGTGGACGACTTCTCAAATTACTGCAACAAAAAATCCTTTATTTTATTGTTTGTGTTCCTTCTCTCCAGCCCCGACAGCTCTCAGTGGCTCTTTGTATTTATCTCCCCCATCCCTCTAACACCGTCTCATGTTTCGTGTAAATATTTGACAGCCAAAAAAGGGAGAGATTCCCACCGTTTATTGTCCGCTGCCGATAAACGTTCTATAGCCGGCCTCGGAGTGACTGGGTGAAACATAAGCGGCATTTGTTTGACTTGGACCATTTAAATGTTTGCAAGTCCGATTCCCATTATTTCTGGGTATTGAAACAAGGGGACTCATCGATCAACGGTTTCGCAATGTCAACTCAGGGTGGGAAGATTTACATCTAAATGGTGTTGTGTTCCTACATGGAAACACTCAAGATTGTACAGTTTGCAAATTAATAAAATATAAAATCGTTTTATTTTATACTAACTCATTCAGATTTTAGATTAAAATGAATGGTCCTCACGCCTGCATTCAAGCGTTAAAAAAAGAGAGTAATTTAATTTTGTAAATTGAGAAATATTTCGAAAAATTAGGATCATTGAAATTAAAGTTGGCCCGATTTTCGCCGACAACATTTTTTCTGTGAACGGATTTTGACAGATGATGCATTGCTTTTTCAAAACGAAAAACATACAACAAATTTCGCAAATGCAATGGACAATGCAGAATCTTTTGTACATGGCCGATGGACGTGATTTAACATCGGGATCCCGACAATAATTAATTTTTAGTTTGTAATTAACTGCCATTACTCGTTGGCGGATTGTTTTTTCGTGAAATGGGCCTACCTCAAATAAAAGCGTGTGTAACTTTATATAATCTATTTTAAAAATAGCTATTTTAAAATCTAAATTTTCGGGTCAAATCGGCAAAAATCTGACCTAGCATCTTTAAAAGGTTTGTTCATTCGCCGAGCCAAGTCGGGAGGGATTGTTCAAAATTGGCAAATGCGTAACACGGGCTTTGCACAGAACATCTTGCAATAATAGAAGGGCAAGTAAAACAAGTAAAGACAAAGAGAACATTACCAATTTACATTTAACTGTTGCACACTGAAATTGATTGCACACACACGAAAAACTCCCAGAGTTATAGAACCATGCGTGCTTCGATGACCCCCCCCCCAACCTACTTTGCGAATTGGAAACATAAATCCAACTTAAAGCTCTGTTGAACGTTTGTAAACGAAAACATTGAGTAACTCAAACATGGGTGATTGAAATGAAATCATGGGTGTACGGAAAACACATTGAACGAATTAAAAAAAAGAAACCATGATTAAGTATGCGCCGTAAAACTGTGTGAATTGGAAAAGGCAATGTGAAAATTACAAGTTGTTGCTGAAATTGACAAGGTAGGTAGGCCTACAGTGCACTTCTTTGTCAAACTTATTGTGAAAGTGACAGCCCGACATCTCAACACAGGTGTGAGCAAAATTTAGAAAGTCAAGAAAACCGATTAAAGGTTTTGTGAACAACGCTATGTATGCCTAAGCAGCAAAAATACACGTTTGTAAAAGGATTTGTAAGAACAATCACAAGGAAGCAAAACGAAAGTATTTTATTTTTATATCCGAGAGGTGAGCCTTTTCGAAACGACGGCTGCGGCGCCGGCTTGGACCCCCCCCCCTCCGGTTTGTATTGAATATAAGAAAAGTATTAGTGGCCCCAGTGTTGGAAAGCCTTAATAAGAGCTTGTAAATCGCAATGGGGGATTGTATATTGTGCCTAGACGTCTATGTACCAAGAAGCTGATGTTGCTATGGGTATAGTACATTAGGTGCTATGGGATAGTACATTGGTTGCTACGGGTATAGTAGGCCTACCTTGTTAGCTGCGTGTATAGCGTGTCGCGTTCGCGCGGTTTTTTAAGTAAAAATAAGACATATCATGTGACGCGTTCTAAACCAATCAAAAGGCAGAATATTGTTAAGGGGTATTATAATGGACCATGCATTGACGTCATCCAGCCGCCATCTTAGAGGTAAAACGATGACGAAACAATCGAAACGCACAGATTTGTACGCGCGGCGCACAGGATTGGCCAATTAACAACCTCCCTTTGACCTCTAGGCGAGGGCGCCCTAATGAAATGACATCATGTGCATAAGGTCTATTAGTTTCCCTCAGTTGAGCTTATCATTGCAAGCTACACATTCTTTATGGTCGCGTTCGCATTGGACCTGAAAAGGGAGAGTACATCATTGGTGTTCGGAAGAGTTAGTTAAATCTCATCCTCTATTTTTCACCATACCACGAACCTGTGAAAATACACCGTATACATTGAAGTCATTACGCCGCCATCTTAGAGATAAAACAACGATGGAACAATGGAAACGCACTCCTAAGTATACGCTCGGCGCACAGGATGGGCCAATGAGAAACCACCTTTTGACCTCTAGCCGAGGGCGCCCTACTATAATGACGTCATATGCATAAGGCCTGTTTCAACAGTGGTCACATTTGAGACGACAGATTGTGTGCACGTTCGCCTCAGGTTTAATGATTCTCTGGAAGTCTGGTACAAGTTTATGATAATGTTCAAGATAAGATCTTTTAACAAGAACCTCAACTCAAGTTTGATGAGCAATTTCCCTAAATGAGTGATTTTCATCGTTCTCGACATCTTGTCCAGCACGATGAGGCTGTGTGTATGTGCGTGAGAGCATGCATGCGCAAATAATTGTTTCTTCGGAGTAAAGTAATCAGTGTAAACTAATAAAAGAGTTTCAAAACTTTAGCTATAGCAGTTGGTTTTTCCTTCTATTCAATAAGAAAATAACGCTTGTCTGGCAATAAGCAAACTAAGCATTTCGTCCAACACTAAATAATATTTTTAACGCTTGTTAGACATTCTTCTACTCCGGTAATGGTACGTCGCCGTCGGCCAAAAAGGGTCGTGTTCGGTATAGGCAAATATTTCGTTATTTTGGTGTTCGTTACAGCGGCGTTCTACTGACAAGGATCTTTTGCAGATTTTATCACCACCCCATTGCCCGATGCCAATTTCAATGTATAGCTTCCGTTGGGGGCGTAATATTATGATCGATTGTGTCAACTGGAGTGCAATGCAATAAAGGTATATATACCAAAGTAAGGTCTTGCTTGGTGTTGCTTCTGGCATATCTACTCTCCGTGAACTAAGATAACGGCGTTTGATGGACATAAGTGCTGCTCCTTGTTTCCATTTTTATTCTCCCGAAGAATCATGGATAAGACAGAATACATGCTAAATACAAAAATGATTGTACTGTCTTGAATCAAGATAATGTTGAACACTCGGCAATGTTGTCAAAAGTATTTGCTGCAAATATTATATTCTTTTTAAATTAAGATGATACTGCAGCCAAAACACTGGTCTGCTTTAATGTCTAGAATCAATACAAAGTACAGTATGACCCTGAATCAAGCGCCAACCGTACATGCATGCATGCCGTCTATAAGAATCAAGACAAGGTACAATGTGTGGACAAAACTGCCTGGCTATTTCTATTCCTTCCTCCATGGGTATACTAGCTGTGTTAGTGGTGAATGTATTCTCAGTCTCTCTCAATCATGATGGGGCTTTGGCTAAATCCAGGGAATGTCATTAAATCAAGATAAAGTACAGCAGGTTTATTATTCCAGGTAAGGACCGGAGGGCCCAGTCTCATAGAGCTGCTTAAGAAGAAAATATTGCTAAACAAATTTCCGCTTAGCACACTGTAAAAAACGGGGTGTTACAAATGACACCATGGGTGTTGTCACATAACAGATACCAAAGAGAGAATCAAAATTGACATCATAGGGTGTTAAATTAACACCGATGTAATTGTGTTTGCAGAAATTAGTGTTACTTCAACATTCTATGTTGTCAACTTTGTTTCTTTTTTGGTATCCATATGGGACAACACCCCTGGTGTTAATTTTAACACCCCAGTTTTTGCAGTGCAGAAATGAGCAGGATACCAGTCACAGATGGGGATGTGTCATGGTAGTTTAGCTGCCAGCCTAATTCTGGGAATCATAATTTTGTTGTGCTGAGCGTAACTTTTTGCGCTTAAAGCAGCTCCAAAAAATTGGGCCCATGTACGGGCCTATGCTACTACCTGAGGTGCAGAGATTACCGGTGGAGTCCGAACGTGCCTTTCACGTCAACCAGGAGGGACCACGCACGGCCAGTTTTACAATATTTATACGAACACATCGAAGCGTACGACAAAACAAAATGAATACGAATTATCCAATCAATCTTATGTGATGTGTTAAATTAGTACATAATGCAGTTGATTCATTCTCTCTGACCTCCCCTCCATCTTCGTCTCCCATCTACCCCAGCTCCACAAAGAGAAATCCGTCTCCCCAGGGGAGCTGTACACAAGTTCGTTTATGGTTTTGACGCTTTGGATTGTCTGCCAATGCGAGGGTTACTGACATATGCAAACGGTTTACAGAAACAGAAGGTTTATAGGTACAGTAGGCCCCAACAAACAAGTCCATTATCGCCAATATAAAAATATCCGTTATTACGGATTCACAACCCGTTATTACGGATTCACAACCCGTTTCTACGGATGTACAACCCGTTATTACGGATTCACAACCCGTTTCTACGGATGTACAACCCGTTATTACGGATTGACTATCCGTTATTACGGACGGATTTACAATTCGTTGATACGGATTCACAATTCGTTGATACGGATTCACAACTGCAAATGTTATAGTTGGCTCTGATATTTCAGTATTTATTTTTATTCAGCGTGTTTAAAGACAGAGCAGCTACTCTGTCTTTAAAAAACACTGAATAATATACTGAAATATCAAAGCCACCAAACATACACAGCTTCGGCATTGCACTAGTTGACGGCCGCTGATGAAGCAAGGCTTTCCCAATTGCCCGGTCTGCTCGGGAGCGACCCTGCGGCATCCGGCGGTTCACCGCTCAACGTGCCCGGCCAAACACAAGGCCTGTCGGTGCAGCACGCAGCTAGCTCCCTACCTCCTTATAACAATCAAGGCTAATCGTACTTGATAACAATCTTTAGACCACTTCAAGATTATCTCTTTTTTAATTTGGCGTGTATAGAGAACTTCAGTCCAAGGCACGCAGGAAATCTTGTATGGAGAACAATATGTTACCCACTGACGGAAGTCATATTACAGACAGACCACACGCCTCGTAGAACGTTTAATATGGACGTGTACAATATTGATTAATTGACACTGGTATAAATTGTACTTGAGAGAAATAAAATAGACTGCGCTGTAGCGCCTAATAAAAAAAGTTGACATGAAACGAGAGTCACATTTTAATTGATTATCAGTTTCACTCCTAGGACTAGATTCTTGACACTGTTTCTATGCAAAGTCTTTCTACTTTACTGTCGGGTGTCATTTGATATTTCTCTTCCATGAAATCAATGAACAATTTCTTTGCTGGAATTGATTTCTAGATTGTTTTCATCACACCGTTGAATAAACTGTCACCATCTCATCTGTGAAACAATCGAGCGAACTTTTTGTTGTTGACGGTCCAAAAGAATCAACAACAAGTTGTCCTCCGCATACTTGTCCATATCATGTAACATAGTTTAGGGTAGCCCATGTGTACACAAGTGTACGAATGGCAAAACTCGTTTTTGAAGTTGATGATTAGAATCCGATTGTGGGGAATTTTGCGAATTTTGTTAGTAATCCTATCTGTTTTTAAAAATTATATTTTACCTCTTGTTTTTCTTTGTTAAATTGTTTTCCCTAATTCGGCCCTTGGCCGCGATGGATAATGTATTTTTAAATGATTTCAATAAACAAGTAATAATAATAATGATGGACCCAATGATGGCTTCCACGGCTGGACAGACGAAAATGGTTTGAACTTAAACCTATTACTCTTATTTTTCACAAAATCGCTGATCCACAACAAATCTTTGCGTTACATTCATACTGTGTAACATCTCGACCAACGGTATTAAAAAGCAGTCATGTTTGGTAATCCACTCTAAAAGGACGATCACCGTGGCTTTCCCCGAATCTTCAAAGACACCATGCATCTTTGTAAATAGAGCATCTTCTGCACCACTGAGAGGCAAATTGACAGTAATCTTAAAAGGTATTTTGGGTCTATTTTTGAAAGAGTTCCCTTCCTCTCGTTTTCAATAAACACACCATATACAATCAACCTGTGAAGGTGTCATCAAATTTTCAACGAAAAAAAAGGGTTGTGTTTGTTTGTCAGGGATCTCGTGCGTGTTTATACTGTACACATGCGTATTTTCGATAGCCGTAATCCAAATAAGCAACTGTGATTATTGGGTCTTCAATTGATTATTTAATTGAATGGTTTCAACAATTTACACGGAAATATTCCTGACAATCTAAGATTGTACTGGTGGTATAAAGTTTGAAATCAGTGACTGAGCTGTGAGATTGAAACTTAATCTTTTCTCACGATGATTACTAATCACGATTGTCAAGGTATGGAGGTACTGACCCAAGGTGGGTACAATATGGGTATCATGCCATGGTATCCTCAGAGGCATAATATGGGTACCATGGTATCCTCAGAAGTATAAAATGGGTACCGTGGTATTGTCAGAGGTACTGCCTAAAGAAGGTATAATATAGGTACCATGGTATCAGCAGAGGTATAATACGGTACCATGGTATCCCCAGAGGTATAATATAGGTACCATGGTATCCTCAGAGGTATAATATAGGTACCATGGTATCCTCAGAGGTATATTATGGGTACCACGGTATCCCCAGAGGTATAATATAGGTACCATGGTATCCTCAGAGGTATAATATAGGTACCATGGTATACTCAGAGGTATATTATAGGTACCATAGTATCCTCAGAGGTATATTATAGGTACCACGGTATCCCCAGAGGTATAATATAGGTACCATAGTATCCTCAGAGGTATATTATAGGTACCACGGTATCCCCAGAGGTATAATATAGGTACGTTGGTATCCTCAGAGGTATAATACAGGTACCATGGTATCCCCAGTGGTATAATATAGGTACCATGGTATCCTCAGAGGTATATTATGGGTACCACGGTATCCCCAGAGGTATAATATAGGTACCATAGTATCCTCAGAGGTATATTATAGGTACCACGGTATCCCCAGAGGTATAATATAGGTACGTTGGTATCCTCAGAGGTATAATACAGGTACCATGGTATCCCCAGTGGTATAATATAGGTACCATGGTATCCTCAGAGGTATATTATGGGTACCACGGTATCCCCAGAGGTATAATATAGGTACCATAGTATCATCAGAGGTATATTATAGGTACCATGGTATCCTCAGAAGAACTGACTCGGAGAGGGTATAATATAGGTGCCATGGTATCGCCAGAGGTACTGCAAGGAAGGTACCGTGGTATCCTCAGAGGTACTGACCCAAAGAGGGTATAATCGGTACCATTGTATCTTCAGATGTTCTGACAAAAGGAGAGTATAATATAGTTACCATGGTGTCCTCTAAGGTACTGACCCAATAAAGGTATAACACTGGTACCATGGCATCCTCATAGGTACTGACCCAAGGAGGGCATAAAATAGGTACCATGGTGTCCTCTAAGGTACTGACCCAATAAAGGTATAACACCGGTACCATAGCATCCTCATAGGTACTGACCCAATGAGGGTATAAAATAGGTACCATGGTGTCCTCTAAGGTACTGACCCAATAAAGGTATAACACTGGTACCATGGCATCATCATAGGTACTGGCCCAAGGAGGGTATAAAATAGGTACCATGGTGTCCTCTAAGGTACTGACCCAAGAAGGGTAGAAAATAGGTACCATGGTGTCCTCTAAGGTACTGACCCAACAAAGGTATAACACTGGTACCATGGCATCCTCATAGGTACTGACCGAATGAGGGTATAAAATAGTACCATGGTGTCCTCTAAGGTACTGACCCAACAAGGGTATAACACCGGTACCATGGCATCCTCATAGGTACTGACCCAAGAAGGGTATAAAATAGGTACCATGGTGTCCTCTAAGGTACTGACCCAATAAGGGTATAACACTGGTACCATGGCATCCTCATAGGTACTGACCCAAGGAGGGTATAAAATAGTACCATGGTGTTCTCTAAGGTACTGACACAACAAGGGTATATATAACACAGGTACCATGGCATCCTCATAGGTACTGACTCAAGGAGGGTATAAAATAGGTACCATGGTGTCCTCTAAGGTACTGACCTAATAAAGGTATAACACCGGTACCATGGCATCCTCATAGGTACTGACCCAAGGAGGGTATAAAATAGGTACCATGGTGTCCTCTAAGGTACTGACCCAATAAAGGTATAACACTGGTACCATGGCATCCTCAAAGGTACTGACCCAAGGAGGGTATAAAATAGGTACCATGGTGTCCTCTAAGGTACTGACCCAATAAAGGTATAACACTGGTACCATGGCATCCTCATAGGTACTGACCCAAGGAGGGTATAAAATAGGTACCATAGTGTCCTCTAAGGTACTGACCCAATAAAGGTATAACACTGGTACCATGGCATCCTCATAGGTACTGACCCAAGGAGGGTATAAAATTGGTACCATGGTGTTCTCTAAGGTACTGACCCAACAAGGGTATAACACAGGTACCATGGCATCCTCATAGGTACTGACCCAAGAAGGGTATAAAATAGGTACCATGTTGTCCTCTAAGGTACTGACCCAATAAAGGTATAACACCGGTACCATGGCATCCTCATAGGTACTGACCCAATGAGGGTATAAAATAGGTACCATGGTGTCCTCTAAGGTACTGACCCAATAAAGGTATAACACTGGTACCATGGCATCATCATAGGTACTGGCCCAAGGAGGGTATAAAATAGGTACCATGGTGTCCTCTAAGGTACTGACCCAAGAAGGGTAGAAAATAGGTACCATGGTGTCCTCTAAGGTACTGACCCAACAAAGGTATAACACTGGTACCATGGCATCCTCATAGGTACTGACCGAATGAGGGTATAAAATAGTACCATGGTGTCCTCTAAGGTACTGACCCAACAAGGGTATAACACCGGTACCATGGCATCCTCATAGGTACTGACCCAAGAAGGGTATAAAATAGGTACCATGGTGTCCTCTAAGGTACTGACCCAATAAAGGTATAACACTGGTACCATGGCATCCTCAGAGGTACTGACCCAAGGAGGGTATACAATTGGTACCATGGTGTTCTCTAAGGTACTGACCCAACAAAGGTATAACACAGGTACCATGGCATCCTCATAGGTACTGACCCAAGAAGGGTATAAAATAGGTACCATGGTGTTCTCTAAGGTACTGACCCAATAAAGGTATAACACTGGTACCATGGCATCCTCATAGGTACTGACCCAAGAAGGGTATAAAATAGGTACCATGGTGTCCTCTAAGGTACTGACCCAATAAAGGTATAACACCGGTACCATGGCATCCTCATAGGTACTGACCCAAGGAGGGTATAAAATAGGGTTTAAAATATGTGTCCTCAGAGGTGCTGAATTAAATAAGGTAATACGGGTACCATCCTCAGGTACCGACTTTGGGAGGGTATAAAATATAGGTACTGAACCGTACACTTCGGTCTGTCATACAACAACAAAATAAACAAGATAAAATTAATGAAGGCACAAAAACAGCAAAGTAGTTTCTGGCTTTTATACCGGTACACAATTAACTTAAGGTGACAGCTTATCTGTTGACATGATTCATATTTAAGTACTGAAATAAAAAATACCATCATGGTAACTGACGGGGCACATAATATTATCAATTAAGAAATTAAGAAATTTTGATTAATGAAGAAAATTACTTGAGCGAGATTTGAACCAGTAACCAACGGTGATTTATGTTATCATTATTATTTGTTTTAACTGTCTGAGCAACCTCATCAGTCCCTGCAATTGTGACCCCAACTTTGACTGTCATTCAGAATTAATCGATATAGAGCAAAAACACTGCACTCATATAGGAAAAGACGGAATGGCGCACAGTTACAGCAACCAAGAGTTGCTAAGTTCCAATCTCACTCTAGTCAACTTTTAATTTGTTTAAGTTAAACACCCTAATTAATATTACAGAAGTATTGTTAAATTAGTCATAAAAATCTGCAGCAGAAAGTACATGTACAGGCAATTATGTCGTTAAAGACAAATAGAAAGTTGTGACCGACAGAAAAAGACGATGTTTTATTAACAAAATACTAAGGAAAAAAGCCACGTATTTTCTTGTATATAATTCATTTACAAAACTGTTTCAATTACAGACACGATTTACGCCTGCTTTCATGAACGGGAATCACGAATGTTTGGGAATGACACATTTCACAAAATATCCTTACAAAATGTAGATTTACAACAATGGCGTCCTTTGGATTACAAAAATCTACAATGAGGCACGGTGCTGCTTATTAAACATGCTGTTGTGAAATAATATGAATTTGAATAATCTTTCTCCCGTTAAAAAAAACCCACTTAGAAATAATTCACTTTTGATTACAGAACTGATTACAGAACATAGAAGTGTTGTTTAAATGTACACGTGGGTACATTATTAGTGTGCTAGCAATGACACATGCATACTGACAAGAATGATAAGTTTCACCAGGCAAACCTGATAAAAAGATAATTTGGTCACCTTTTCACAACAGATTTATGTTACAACAAATTTTAAGATTTTAATCATCATGTAATCGAGAAAAAATAATATTAATCCCTTTATTATTGAAGAAACATTACTCCTCATTTATTTTGTATCGAAATGTATTTATCATTCTTCTGATACAATAATAAGTTGAAAACCGATTTGACAGAGCTGGTGTTACGTGTTTTCCGTAAATCGTATAATATATTTTGGAATGCGATTTGTTTTTGTGCGTCAGAAAAGGTCGGCGTGTACTTGTCGGTGTGTTAAGTCCATCTAGGGTAGGCCTATATAAATTATTTCCTAATCAATATAATTAGCATGCCTAAAGCCCCTACCCCTGTGTGTCGAGGGAGTCCACACTATAAAGTCGGTATGATGTAACTCCCTACACCCCATCCCACATGCCACCCTCAACCCCATCCCTACCCCCACATGAAACCCCCAATGCCACCCCATCCAAGCCAACCGCACCCGCCCCAATTAGGCCTTTATCATGGTGCGGCCATCTTGATTTTCTCCCATTCAAATCGATGTAACCAAATCGAGGCTGGAAGGAGAAATAGCTCAGCATGATAATGGTCCATCCGAGTAACCAGTTAAGGAGAGTGTTCTAACCGACCAAAAATATCGTTTCAAAACAGGCAGGCAAATCAAAAGTAGGCCTATATATTCTGCACCAACTCAATGCTTTGTTAAAAAAAACTATATGGTTTGAGCATGGTACCCGACCACATCAACATTTTCTATTTCAAATAGGCAGGATAATCAATATATAAAGTAGAACTACTCTCAGCACTAACTCCGTGTACTGTAATTTGTAAACAACTGTGGTTCATTAAAAGGGTACCGGACCACATCAAAATAATCAATTCGGAACAGGCAGGAAAGTCAATACAATGTTCACCTGTTTCAGTACCAAGCACCACGTACTGCACTTTGTTCATGGTGTTGTGTTGTGTTGTGTTGTGTTGTGTTGTGTTGTCATTTAGCCTTGAAGAAAGACTCTGAGGGTCGAAACGTCAGGCCATTAACTTTTGTTTGCATTTATACCATAGGTCCTTTTGGTTGGTAAGCAGTTTGCAACAGCTAGTTCTATTTATAAACCCCCCCCCCCAATGAGTGCTCTCATCAAAATGATCAACTCAGAACAGACAGGAAAATTAAAATACCAAGCCACGTGTTTAAGTGGCCCCGAAACCTCAGTGTCAACGATCTGGGCAAACACATGCAACTATACGACAGATAGCGTGGATTGTGCAAACGGCTCTAGGGGCCAGGTGTGTTCATACAATAGCCAGGAATAGCTGGACTGAAGGTGTTTTATTTTGCAAACCTGCGGCAACTCAAAATCCTTTCGTTAAAAACCCTTTAAAATCAGCGGCTCCATCGAGGTTTTTTAAAAATATATTAATAACTACTACACCAACAGAACTGTCCTTGTAATATATAATGGAAATGTTATGACGTTCATGGCATATCAAAACATAGCAGAGACAGTCTTCTGCTGTTTCCGGTTCGGATGTGTATAACTATTTTTGTAAAACCCCCAACAGGGGTTCATCTGAGGGTCCTTTCCCCCTCTGTTAGGTGAGTGTCATATACCATCGGATGTTTATTCTGTAAAATATTATTTGCGTCTTGTCACAGTGAATATTAATTCTATCATCCCCCAAACTAAAATTGCTTCTCCTGAAGACGAGCAGAGTATACTGTTCGAAACGTCGAGACCCAACCGGTTCTTTTCAGAGCCAACACTCCTAAAAGAGATTTATGGTTGTACCCGCAAGTTTACTACTATTTAGTTACTTCTTACTTTCAACACCATGCAAAGCTTCAAACACCACTTAAAATTGCTTTTTTGCCTGTCACTGCAGAATTGAACGAGTCAAACTCTCATCATTAATGACACCACACATGACAGGCAATGAGAAGAAAACCCCCCACTATAGTATACACACTAAAAACTCACGGGTCAGAAATCCAGGTCCCCTGGGGCCTGGGATCAGTATGACCCGGAATCGGTGTCAAAATGACCCGGAAAAGGGTCAAACTGACGCAGAATTATTTCATAAATCATTTATTTTATTTTAACCACCTTGGACCCAGGAGGTTTTTTTTATTTTTGTAGTCTTTTTACTTGAAACAATACTTTTTATAAACTAAAAATCAAATTTGTTATAAGTTGCATCCCTCTGTAGCTAATTTAGTTCACAAAGAGTCTTTCCTGTCTTAGTTAAATATCGAACCTACTCACACTGTACTTGTTAATGTTAGTCCATTTGTGTTTTTGTCTGTCCGGGCATACCGACCACAAGCTTTGGCTTTTCTGGCTATGCCCCCATTTCCAATTATCCTCTTATACTGTTCATTGTTATTGTTATGATGATTCTCTGTTGGAATGGAAAATAAATGTCTTGAAATTGAATTGAATTGAAACAGTAAATGCGGGGTACTACGATTTCATTCATCGTATATTCACACTACTCTTATTTACAAATAAAAATAAAATAACTACAAATTCGTTATAAATTTTATTATATAATAAAAACAAGGCTAAGGGGCCACATAATGTTGTGTTATTCCACAAAGTCTTTCAAAGACAGAATTTTGTAAGCAGACATTTTCTTGTATCAACCTCATATAATAATAATTTGTTAAAACTTTGTTTCCAATATATACAGATATCTGGTTCAGAAACAAAATTATGTTATTTGTTGTGCTTGATTAAATTTGGGGCATGTTTTCTTGCCCTTGGTTCAGGATGAAGCATCCTGAATCTGTTGGACCTATTCTACTAGGTCCAGAAAAAATGATTGCAAACTATTGCGAGCGTGTTTTGGCGACCCTGACAAGAAACAAGTTTCTGACGTCAAATTCATTAATCAAAACAATTTCCGAGAGCTACGGAAACAAAGGTCGGCAACCAGAAACAATTCATTACGTAGGTACATCTCTTGACAATTAATTGCTCTCAAAATATAGAGCCTTCATTTTATTTTCAAGAATTGGAACTCAAGTCTTTATAATTTTATCAACATTATCGGATGGGTATGCTTCAAAACTGTTCATTTTTTTAAAGAATTCCAGTGGCATTTTTCGTTAGTTTGTAGGATGTGCCAACTTGGAACCAAGCCTATAACCGAGCCAGTCGGTTACGGTTTGGTCGGAACAGCTGCGTCACCGCGATTAAACCAAACACGCGAACAGGCGAAACACGCTTAAGGTATATGTTAATATGGTAATCACTCTTAAAACAAATGGCAATAAAAAACCTACTGGTTAGAAGTACAGCAGTTTTCGATAGTATAAAGCATTTTGAGAATCATTTCAATTCGAAGTAATGTTGTTATGGAAAAAGATATCAGTTTTTATCCCCCCAAATTGGATTCTGAGAAATTACTGAGATACATTGTTTTGTCCCACCCACCATCAGTTTCGACAAGCGGTCAATAATTCTGAATGGCCCCTTCTCTTACCAATGTTGGAGGAGAGAGAAAAATACTCCAGACAAATGACAATCGTGAGAGTCATTGCTGACAAAAAGTTCTAAAACTAGGATCCAAAGTTTAGGAGATATGTTGAAAATGGTGGCATTTTTGGTGAACCCTGGAGATAAAGATTCCAAGGAGTTCTTTTTAAAACAGTATCCTTGGTGCTAGAGAAGTAGTTCAAAGAGCAGGATTTCCTTCAGATTGGAAGAAAATCACACACAACAATTTTTTTATCCACAAAGCAGACACAAAAAATTCTGAATCCAGATAAAAGTCTAAAATTTCTCACCCCTGAAATAAATATAAATGAACTGATTACCTGTAAAATTCCCTACATTCACTCTTAGTTTGCAAGCATCCTCTAGACCCCCCCCCCAAAAAAAACCAAACCACACCCCCAACTACTCCAGTGGTAAAAAAAATATCATCGATTGACTAGATCCTATTGATCACCACTTGAACTTGCGTTTTTGCTGTTGTTAACTGGCTCACTGTCTGCCACGTTCTCCCTCATCTTCAAATCGCGGACGGAGCAAACCTGTCTCAAGATGACGGCGAAAACCTCGTCCCTGTTCATGATCGCTCCAAAGACGAAGGGTTTGTCCTCCAGGGCTACTTGGATGTCGATGGACATCCCATGGCCGGGAAGAAGGAAAAATGGCTTAGCCTAAAGACAACAGATCAAGGCTTGGTTAAAACGTCACACTCCAATGAACTAATGCCTTTTTAAGAAAAAAGATGTGTATTTATTAAATATTTATATTTATTTACTTTGAAGCAAAGTCTGGTCATGGTAGAACCAATTTAAAAATTAGGGACTTTTACTAGAAACAGTAAAAACATAGATGAATGTATTTTTATATTTACAAATCGAATAATATATTAAATTTTAAAGGGATAGCACAAACCTGTAGTTCTGATATCCAGGGCCTAATTACATAAAGCAATGTAAGCACAGAAACTTGCTAAGCCCAGAAAAATATTGCTTAGCAGAAAGAAACTGGTTACCAGCCAAAATTCCATAAAGTTAACACTGTTGTGACTATTGCCCCGCTCATTTTTTGCTAAGCATAGAAATTTGCTAAGCAATATTTTCTACTTAACATAACAGCTTCATGAAATTGGGCCCAGTGAGGTATTATTATTCCATTAAAAAGACACAAGACGGCCGGCCTTGTCCAGTCATGAGTTTACTGGCCTCGGGACTGCAGTCCAGTGTTAATTTCAAGCCCTGTGGTGATTTTTTTCCCTTTAAGATGATAGAATACAGCACATTGGATATTTCTATAAATTCCTAAAAGAATCCTTCACACTGTTTTTTCAATAGCAGGCCTTCATACTGATTTCAGGGTTTAACATCAATATAAACCATGCTATTCTTAACATTTCATGCAGGAATTGCATAGAAAGATAAACTAGGAAGATAACCTTTTCAATTTTGATGATATCTGCTAGTGGGATGACAATCGTTTTATCCACGTTCTTTCTTGCTCTTTCGAAGCACAGGAAGCTGAAAGAAAGTCACCAAATTCAAGTATGTAGGTATAAAAGTAAAATATATGTTTGTTTTTTTAACTATTAAAACAGCATATTTAAAGGTATCATACAGGATTAGTAGAGTTGGCAAAAAAGTTGAAGACAGTGTTCATGTTTTGTGCGACCAACCATATACATGAAATAACAAACCTATGAAAATTTGGCCTTAATCCGTTGTGTGAGTCAGGAGAAAATAGTGAAAAACCATGCACAATTCTCAGCATGTAAACGCATTGTCCTTAGTTTTGGTTGTAACAGCCAAAATCAGCTGTTGCGTTTTTTGAGTTTTCTCAAAATATGACTTCATTTCAGAGGGAAATTTTGAACAGAAAAAAATGGTTCTAGTATGAACTTCATAAACAGTAAGCTTTTAGACTAAAATTAAACATTGATGTTTATTGCGCTTACAATCCTGCTAACCTTTCTTTAACAGCAGGATGTACTTTTGGTAATTACTCCACAAGTTAATGACCATAAAAATAATTCAATTCAATTCAATTCAATTTATTTATAGAAAGAACCGGTACAATAGAAAGATTAACAGGACAAAGTACACATTGACAGAGTATTTTACAACCATAGAAAATTAAAAGGGTGACAGCCAACAAATAAAAACCATCCAGAGTAAAAAGCAGTTAAAAACACAAGGACAAAGGAGGCCTACAAAAATCGTGAGTGGATGTCAGCAAACCAGGAAAAAGAGAAGAAGGACAAAAAGCAGGGGATTATCTTTTGAATTAAGAGTTGAATATGTAGCAAGCATTTGGCAAGAATGACATTTCAGTCGAAAAGCAAGATCCCACACGGAAAGCTTTATGTTTCCTTTCTAGAAGGAAACGAATATCTTTGGTTATCAACAGTTTGCTGTTCGGAAGAATTTTATGTTCCACCTCAGGAATAACAAATTTTCCACAAAACTGAAGGTAGTCGCCCACCGCTTCTGTAGCTTCATCAATGGTGTTATGGCCGGGAAAAAATGTCCCAGTCAGTGCTTTCAAAACATCCTCAGAGGGTAGCAGTGTTTTCTCTTGTCCACTTTCTGGTTCTTACGGTGATAGGTTTGTGTTGTTTCAATTTTTGTTTATAAACATCCAAGAGGCCGAGACCTGCTTTTCCATGTTCCTTGTAGGCCTTTCTGATGTTGACGTAACATTTATCTAAAATCTTTCCTGTTGGGAACATTAACATATTGGTCATAGTGAGGAAGTATATTCTCGAGTTCACAGCGATTGAGGTCTCCTAAAACAAGCTTCACCGCATCGGGAGCGCGAGTTTCAGGATTATTTATAAGGTCAGTAATTTAAGATGAGGCATTAGGAAGCCTGTGTTTCACGATTATTTATAAGGTCAGCAATTTTCGACGAGGCAATATCCGCATCTGCAAAGGGCTAACAGTTGTCATCAAAATTTGGTTAAATTCTCTAAGAAGGTAGTGGGGTCTCAAGCCAACCGTGAGTAGTTCAATGTCAGGTGAGCAGAGGCGTTCTACAACAGATACGTTGGTACACCAGTTCTTGTTAACATTACGCCACCTCTGGTAGATTTGACAGACTCTGCGGTCCTGTCCAATTGTTCACATGAAAAGCCATCAATGCTCATATCAAAAGTAGTATACGTGTCGTTGAACCAGGTCTAACTAGAGCATATTAAACAACTGTCTCAGAATTCATAGCAGTAGCTTGTGCAAGCTTTCAGCTCATCAAGTTTATTTCTAAGGCACTGAGTGTTGCTTAAAACGATTGAAGGTAGAGGAGGGTTGTATTTTCGCCGACAAAGTCGCACTCTAATGCCTTCTTTCTTGCCTCTTTTACATTGGGTCAAACGGGCTTCAGGGGATATGTCCATCTCCAGACTAGGTGTGGTTGTGACCGTTGACCTCAGTCTTAACAATGACTCCAGTGTATACACAATGGGCTATGGCTGTTCATAAACTGTACTCACAGGAAGCGCAGCTAGTTGAGTAGAAACATTGTGAATTACACTGAAAAACAGCGCATAGAATATAAACTGGCACACCAACATGGTCCTTGAAGTTAGTATAACACCACACACACATTCAGAAAGGTAACAACTAACTGGAAACTGGTTAAAAACATGACAGAAAGACCAAAATGAGAGGACAAACAAATGCACACAGGTGGTCGCCACAGAGAAGCGCCCTCTTTTTGAAGAACACCGGAGAGCTGTTGATTTTATAAAACATTTTTAGAAACAACCCCCTTTGAAGTAATTAAGTTTTAGAGAAAGAGCAATTTTTTCACAAAAATCTTTTAATCTGAGGAAAAGCAAACTTAATCAATGTACTAGCCAAGAACCCAATGGAGAGAAGACAAGGAAGGAAGTTTCAGTTTTAGATTTTGGAGGAAAACCCCAGGGAATTATTCCAGGGAAACCCACGCAGCCAGGTAGGGACTGAAAACCCAATCCACATAGTGTCCCCGGTGGGATTTGAACCGGGGTCCTGGAGGTGGAAGGCGTGGAAAGATACCACTACGCCAACCCGATCACCCAATCATAGCTTCGAAGGGAGTACGGGCAGTCACGGATTTCAAAAAGTGAAGAGAGATAATCTGGAGCACTGTGATTTATTGATTTGTAGGTATGGACAAGATGAACTGGCACTTGTTGTTCTCTTTCAGCAAAATGTTCTTTCCTCGACCGACAGAGACACAACATTTGAATCAACCCAAACTATACATTATCATAAAAGAAACAGATTTTCCTTCCAACCAGAGATTACCATCGAAGTCACATTTCCTCTGACACATGCTCTTGATCCATTTTAGATGTCAAAACGATCACTGCAAATCTGAAGAGTCTGATTCTCCCGTCATTTTTGTTTTGGACAGAATTACTGATAACTTTGAGAGTCATTGCCCCCTGTCAATAAAACATCTGCCTTGATGGAAAGGTGAAACCCTTGGGTGTTGTGATGTGGGCAGTGAGGCTTTCACTGATTGACACTCCCTGAGCTTCATTTGTCTCAAAATGTATTCATTTATTCTTCCTGATGGAGGGAGATCTTGGTTTTTATTAAATGCCAATGATCTCTAGAGAAGCGGGCGAGTAGATTGTGTCAATTTGCTGTGAAATACACACAGCTGCCCGTGAGACTTGCGTACATGTCTCAACTTACAGATGGCAGATTTGCATGCTGTTTACGAGGGAAAAACATCCAGTAACTTTCATAACTTTATCTGAGTTGTTGATGGCAGTGACGTCTGTAATAATGCTGGGAGGAAATCAGGGATTTCAAATTGAAAAGATAGTAACGATTGAAGGTAACAGGAGGAACTTCCACAGGGAGTCAGAGTGTGAATTACCGAGTCGAAATGTTCAATTAGTTAGTAATTCTACGTTCATATCTTGAGCAGGGCACTCAAGTAGAATCTATGTGCATTAAATCAGTTATCTGAACTATATTAATGTGAATACAATCCGGGTTAAAGATTATCATTTAAAAAAAAAATGTTGATCGTCCCCGCCCAACCCTACGAAACCCCTGACCCCTTAAATCATCATAAAAAACAGCCTTTTCAATGATCTTTTCAGTCAAATTTGGCTCCGTTTCGCACAGCACGCACAGTTAGGATGGAAAAGATGTTTGAAGAAAGGTTATTCATGTTGGCAAAAACAAGAACAATTCTTCAAACATATATTTAGGCTACACTGCATTTTAGTTTTTTGAAAATGTTTACAGAAAATGTCATCTAGGAGTTAAATGGGTTTAAAAAAACAATTAAAAACATCAAAATCAAACAAACCCTCTGTTTTATAGTGATTGTGATGATTTCTTTATATTTCATATTTTGCAATGTCATCAAAACTAAAAATAAAAATAAAAATTAAATAAATAAATAAATGCCTCCCACCCCCCCAAAAAGGACGCTCAACAATTTCCTTTTTATATGTGCCTACCTAATCTAAGTCAGACCAAATTTAAATTAGTTTTCTTATTGCTGAAAGAAATATCTTACCTCCAGATAATGGTTACGGATTGCTCAGTATTTTTCTTACCCACCATGTAGATCTTTTTGAGTAACATTACAAGTCTCAATTTAAAAAAAAATGCCCTGATGTGATTAGTCGCATTCTTCATGAGTTGCTCAGACATACATTAGCCATAATGACATTGACATTTTGACTTAAGGGGTCCAAAAACAATAAGCTCCTGGGGGATCCCCAAAACAAACCCACACACCATGTTTGGAGTTGAAATACATGCACCCAGTCCTTTCTGAGTTTTTGCTCGCACAACATTTCTGATGTTTTATCCATAATGACCTTAATATTTTTCCAAGAGGGTCCGAGGACAATAGGCTTCTGAGATATCCCAAGACCAATCCTCATACCAGGTTTGGGGTTGATATGCCAAGTCTTTCTCGAGTTATCGCTCGGAAAACATTTATGTTGTTTTATCCATAATGACCTTGATATTTGGCCTGGGAGTCCAAAAACAATTAGGCTTCTGGGAGATTCCAAGACATCCCCACACCAAGTTTGGAGTTAACATGCAAAGTCCTTTTTGAGTTATCACTCGGACAACATTTCTTTTGTTTCAGCCATATTAACCTTAACAGTCGACCTAGGGGTCCAAAAACAATAGGTTTCTGGGACATTCCAATACATCCCAACACCAAGTTTGGAGTTGATATGCCAAGTCCTTCTTGACAACATTTCTGTTATTTTATCCAAAATGACCTTGATATTGGTCAAAGAGAGTCCAAAGCAATAGGCTTCTGGGAGATCCCAAGACCAAGTTTGAGTTGATAAACACTTTCCATTGAATCGACCAACGTATGACAAAGACTTCTTTGTTTTGCATTGTTATTTACTAATGTTGTAAATTGTATCGCTATGGGGTGGTTGGGGCCGCTAAGTGGCTTAAAAGGTTAAGGAAAACCATGACGCGATCGCACCTTTAACATCCTACTAATCAATGTAAAAAAACGGAACACCAGAAAGAGCATCATCAGGATGTCTGAACTTCCCCTCTCTGGAGGAGCAGGATATGAAATATCCCCCTGACATAAAAGATGAATCTTAACAATGGAATGCATCTATCAAGAATGAGCTGACGTCTCGTCGCCAAACAACCTAATCCAATTGTCTTTTTGTCTGATTCTACAATCACTATAGTAACCATGTTTGTCAAAACTGATAGTCCCTCGGCGTAATTCCTACAGGACAGGCCAAGTACCTCCTATAAAAAATGTTACATTATTCTGTCCATTATAGAGGTTTTACAGTCACGTGATGTTATGACGTGACTATGTGTTTGAGACGCCATATTGCCGGTCAATGACCAGCGGCAAGATCCTAACCCTGACCGGCAAGATGGCTGCCGTTGCGGTAGGCGGGGCTATAGTGACGTCAGCTGTAAAACCTCTATTGGTGCGAGTGACCAAAAGAAAAGATAGCATGTAATGGGTATTGATTATGGATATACCACTTAGCAGATACAGCAAAAGCCATAGATATATCGCATTCGTGAACAGTTCGATTTTAGACCGTACATTGTTTCTAAAGTCTTGTGATTTAAAGGTGCTGTGTCGTCATGATTATAGTCTGCCTGTGGCTGGGCAAAGAAACATGAATTCTCACCCAGTTACTACACAAGCGCGGGCTGACCGTCACATCACAAATAAAAGCTTCAAAGGGTGCCGTCATTATTAAATGCGAGCGAGTGAGAGTTCAGGGGAGAGTTCAGAATTCAATGTCTGGCCACAGACTTGTTGTGATCAAGATGACACAGCCCCTTTAAACTGCAGACATAACGTGTCCCTAATTTTCTCGCCAAAAGATGCCAAGAGCAATGAGCAATCAACACAAGATCAGTACAATAGCCCTGGGGTAAACTCGCTTAACCCTACCCCAAGCAGGGTTTAGTAGCTTCATGTATTTAACGGCAAATAGCCATTGCCAAGGAGTTTGACACGGTTAGCAATTCAAGTGTAAAAATTAAGTCAACAAGTTTTTCAGGCCTAGAAATTACTCTGATTGCTCTGGTCTTGGCCTTGGTGCCCCTTCTTTAGTTTCCCCGTAGACTTTAAGATTCTCCACTGGAAGCGGCCTTTGCAAACCTCTCACAGATGAAATGCCAGACCTGGCCTTTAATTATCACTTTACACTGTCCCTTTCAATACACTGGCTTAATTAAGTTAATCCATCCGCAGAAATAGAACTCAAAGAATGCCGAGTGCATCTTTATGTTTGTGAGACCACTGTGAGGTAATACATGCACTTAGCCATTTACGACAAATTCAGCTTTTCTATCAGTGGAATCCATAAATCATTGCCATACATTGGTGGGTGAAAACAATGAATTCACACAGCAGAAACAGAAGACAATCCAGCTCGGAAACCAGGTTTAAAGAGACATGTTGCCATGGGATGGGGCGCTGTGGGCTATAAAAGCATTTCTTATGAAATGAATATGGTTGGAAAGATGTGGTAAAAGTCATTGGGGTGTGGGTTCGAAACCTGGTCACAACACTTGTGTCTTTGGGAAAGACACTTAGCTACAAATAATCTCTCTTAACCCAGGAGTAAATGGGTACTTGTGAGGGCAGACATGGTTCCTTGTGATTGATTAAGCTTGATGAGCTACAGATTTGGCAGAAAAAATTCCCCGAGGATAAATGGTCAAATGACCGGTGTTAAAAAATCACTGTTCCAATTGAGACCACAAAGTCTGAGACCGAGACCTCCCCTCTGAGACAGAGACCGCCGCCCTGAGACCCCCCTCTGAGACCAAGACCTCACCTCTGTGACCGAGACCTCCCCTCTGAGACCGACACCTCCCCTCTGAGGGGGAGGCCTCCCCTCTGAGACCGAGACCTCACCTCTGAGACCAAGACCTCCCCTCTGAGACAGAGACCTCCGCCATGAGACCCCCCTCTGAGACCAAGACCTCCCCTCTGAGACCGAGACCTCCCCTCTGAGACCAAGATCTCCCCACTGAGACCAAGACCTCCCCTCTGAGACCGAGACCTCACCTCTGAGACCAAGACCTCACCTCTGAGACCGAGACCTCCCCTCTGAGACTGAGACCTCCCCTCTGAGACCCCCCTCTGAGACCAAGACCTCCCCTCTGAGACCGAGACCTCCCCTCTGAGACCAAGATCTCCCCTCTGAGACTGAGACCTCCCCTCTGAGACCGAAACCTCCCCTCTGAGAACGAGATCTCCCCTCTGAGACCAAGACCTCCCCTCTGAGACCGAGACCTCACCTCTGAGACCAAGACCTCACCTCTGAGACCGAGACCTCCCCTCTGAGACTGAGACCTCCCCTCTGAGACCCCCCTCTGAGACCAAGACCTCCCCTCTGAGACCGAGACCCCCCCTCTGAGACCAATACCTCCCCTCTGAGACTGAGACCTCCCCTCTGAGACCAAGACCTCCCCTCTGAGACCGAGACCTCCCCTCTGAGACCAAGATCTCCCCTCTGAGACTGAGACCTCCCCTCTGAGACCGAAACCTCCCCTCTGAGAACGAGGCTAAGGGGGAGACCTCAATGCTCAATCGTCACTATGGTTGTCACTATGTGGTACAAAAAAAAGGTGTGACAGCACTGCACTGCACTGCCCTCAAAGGAAAACAACCACACACACACCTCAGGCCGGGCTTGAATATCAAAATTATTCCTTTTGATTCTTTTTTTTATTTTTAAATGTTTTGGACGATTATGAAATTAAGGTCTCGAAAGCTCTTGACCCGACACCCTGAGACCTTTGCTCGGAGACCAAGACCATGTCTTAAAAGTCAAGACCTTGATACAGCCAAGACCTCAACAAGTTGGGACTCGAGACCTTCAGCACTGGTAAAAGTGTTCATGCGTCAGCATTTTGAGAATACTGGTGCTATACATTGTCAATTATAAATATTATTATTACAATTTAAGTACCCTCTGAATAAGTATCTCTGAAACTACAAAAGATCAGATGCAGTTGGAAACTGCCTTTCAACATAATTTTATGGAGTGAGTGGCTGAACGATCTGGTGCACCGGACTCAAGCTCTGGTGTTGTCACTTACTTAAATATGTAATTGCTTCGTCCTTTGCATGTGATGGCAAACGGAAAGTCCAGTGTTTTGTGTAATACACATAAAAGAACCCAGTTCACTTATCGTTAAAGTAGAGAAGAAGTTTTCCCCGGTGTTTTGTTTTGCATATTTTATAGCAGATTGTGCCATCACCTTGTTAACCCTTATAAGGTGCTTTATAAATGGATCTTAAAATTCAAACAAAGCTCTGCATGTACCTGCCAAAAAATTATGAGCGCTTTGAGACGCCTGTCTAGTGTCACAAAGCGCTAGATAACAGCATATTATCATTATTATTAAAACTATGTATAGTCATTTTCAGTTTGCACTGAACACAAAGGGAGAAATTATCTGAGCATCCAAGAGCAAGTTCTCGCAAGGACCATTGGTTATCTAGTGGTTGTTTAGTGATGTACGTCGGGTATGCACACTGAAGTTGAAGTGCAAACGACTCAGGTCATGTCACGTCAACGCGACCATAAAATAATGTCGGATCAACAGATGTTCTCATTTTGTTTGATAACTGGTCCTCTCTGCACTGTGCTATGAAAACCTCTCTGCACTGGCTATTGATAACCAGCGATGCGACCATGCCCGGGAGGCTGGTTCCAAATGGTCGACTAGCGTAGTCCAACCAACGTGGAATCGACAGAGTTTGGGCTAACTTAGACGAACTATGGTCAACGATAGTTCTTGCGCGAACTTGGCCCAAGAAGCTGCATGCCTGTATCAGCCACATGCCAAATGAATGAAAGAAATATTGAAAGACTTACCTTCTTGTCAGGTAGAGCCTGCCATTCTTAAAGCAAACTGTTTTATCTCGGATGATTTGCGTACATCGTTTGCCAGCATGCCAACCTGAAAATACAAACATCCAAAACAGACTCAAATCAAGTCGGCAGATATTAAAGATAAATTTATTATTTGTTTGGGCATTCTACAGATTAACACACATACGGGAAAAATAAGTCGTTGTTGTTGGGGGGTTTTGAGGGGGAAGAGTAATTTAATTCCCACCCTTTTGTTTTTTAATAAGCATATCGTAACTGTAAAATGCACATAATTTGGTGGTTATATTTCAGGGGAAAAAAAAAACAACAGCTGAGTTTTGTCATGGATTTTTGTATAGGCTTATTTTTATTTCGGCAATTGGAATAAGCAACTGTGGTATGATGGGCATTAAAATTATATTTCCGCATCTTTGATTAAAAATGTTTAGACAAAAACATTTCTCTGGAGCACTGGTACTTGTAAGAACTTTGTAATTAGTGAGCTTTATGTAATAAAACATCTTTGTTTTATATTTAATTATCAATCCTGTAATTTGTCTTAAAATATTGAATGTTGCCCTCACAAAAGAAAATGACAAAAACTTAGACTTTTCAGAATTCCTGCGACTAAGAGTATACATACTGGAGTCTTATATAGTGCATTTATCTACAAATAAGATACCCAAGGTGCTTGAACAAAGAGAAACATTTCGTCGGCTTAGTGCGATAAGGTCATTAATTGCAATTTCATACTCATAATGATCAAAAGGTCATCAAATGAAAAATGCGTATCAATTTGAAAAAAATAAATCAAAATCAACAAATAAATGTTTTACTTAGTAATTGAATGTTTCTTTTTGCCAAAGAAATGCTTTGAAGACCACTCTTGATCAATGAACTCCATTTACCAGGAGCTCCAAAATATGCAAAAGAAATTTGATGAAATCCATACAAATTGCACTAATGACCTTATAGTCCTGAGCAGACAATTTTAAAGACAGTTTTTTTGAAATGGTTGAGTTGTGAGACCTATTTATGTTGATACAAGGTGCTGCGGGCGCATTCAGCAGCCACTGCCAGAAACACCGAGGCAAACCCCTTCTCTTCACGATAAGTGTATAACTGGGTGCATTATACAACACACAGGACCAAGAGCTTTACTTAATTATCCAGATAACAGGCTTATTAAATTATCCAGATATCCACTTAATTATCTAGACAACCAAACGTCAAACAATACAAAGAGAGAGAGTATCCCCATAGCAAGAAAAAGAAGAAAACAAAATTAGTTGTCTGAAGTGCATTCACTTTATTTAAAGTGATTTTATGGTCTCTGATGATCTGTGGATGCCATACAATATTTACTTACTGCTCGGCAAATATTTGTTAATCGAAGCAAACTTGTAATTTTTAATCTCCTTTTTAGAACTCCTACACGTGGCGCGAGCCGGGGCTTTTAATTTGTTTACTTAATCATCAAGCTGTGTTGCATTACTGTAACACAGTGAAACTGATTTCCAAACATGATTTTTGTCTGTTTCAGTCTGTCCAATCAAAGGGGCTGTGTCGTCATGATCAAAGCAGGCCTGTGGCTGTACATGGAATAGACGGATTGCGCTCCCCAAGTCAAGTGACCTACATGAATAGTGGGTATCAAACACCAACAAACTAATAATAATAATAATAATAATGGAGTCTTGTAAAGCGCCAGTATCCGGCAAAAAAGGTGCTCGTGGCGCTCGCACATGATACAAAAAACAGTTTTGAAAAAAAGGGACAGAAAAAAGGATGTTGAAAATCACTGGTCAACATTTACTTCAAAAAGAAGAGTTTTGAGAGCAGTTTTAAATGATGATGTTGTATCAGCAGTCCTGGGGTCGATTTCACAAAGAGATAAGACTAGTCTTATCTGAAGTTAGGACCAGTAACTGGTCTTAACTTAAGACTAGTCCTATCTCTTAGCATTGCCTAGGACTAGTCCTAAGTTAGGAAGAGTTTTGTGAAATCGACCCCTGATGTGGTAAGGAAAACTATTCCACACTTTTCCTGCAGTAACTAGGAATGAACGTGCTCCCCATGTGTTCTTGGCCATGTGTTCTACCAGGAGACGTTGATCGACTGATCTTAAGTTACTGCGTGAAGGAGTGTATTGAGTGGCAAGTTCTGAGATGTAGGATGGCGCCATGTTGTGCAATGATTTAAAGACCAGGAGACCGAGTTTGAAAACTATCCTTTGTTCTACTGGTAACCAATGGAGTTGCTTTAGGATAGGAGTGATGTGTGATCGCTTGCGTGACCGAGTAACCAGTAATTGCAGCCATGTTTTGCAGAGGTTGACACTCTAATTCCCATTAATTGTAGACACATCGAATCTGTTAAATTTTGCCATCAACGGGCTCGATCCAATGCTGCCCATCATTCTCTTTTTCACAGATTCCCAAGATTATGGCATGAACTACCGGCCTGCATTAGAGATACAATTATCCATAGTTTATCCTCCGTTACAAATTCACTCAGAAATCATTTATTAGTCCCTGGCAAGAAAGTTCCCTTGACCAAAACTGTTTAACATTGTTGCCATGCCCATACAAATACCTTGCTGGATGTTTTTATTCTCAGTATTCATAGTGCTTTTTACATTGTAAATTACCAGTATCTCTCTTTTACCAAGTTTGTATTTAAAAATGCACATATGAGCTTTTATAGTTTTAAAGGAACACGTTGCCTTAAAATCTCAAGAAATTTTGCTGTTTGGAAGTGTTCCATATCCTTATTAAGAGTTGTTCGTGCAATAACATGCCTTTAATGTGTTATAATTAGTGAATGGTGATTAAACAAAACCAAACATTGCCATCTGACCCCGAGATCTGCCCCGCGAAACGTATACGTATTTCCAGCCGTAAATACCACCGTCCATGTAATGGGCAAAATGCGCGACGAACAGTCGTTACGCTAGTGCCGTAGTCAGTGGCCTGGTAAACCAGTCAGATCTCCTTGCTCTATGGTCAGATGAAAACCGGGTAATAATCTCATTTTCTACCTCGCTCGCAACTTGTAAACCGAGCTAAAGCTAGCTCAGTATTGGGTCCAAAATATCCAGCCAGGTATTTGCGGAACGGCCAGCCGCATATTCAGAATATTAGAACACATGCAGTACAGGGAGGAGACAAACTATCACATTTGGTTCACCTCCCTGTACTGCATGTGTTCTAATCGCCGGCTGGCTATATCGGGACCAATACTGTGCTAGATTCAGCTCGGTGTTGGATATTTATTGGAATACAATAAACAGATGGTAATCGTAACATTTTTAATAAAATAATTGCTCAGTCGTAGTTCAACAGCTGCGACTGGAAATAAGACTAATAGAATTTGTCCGCCATTTATGGGAGTCAAAATCTTGACTCCCATAAATGGCGGAGCGTTTTGTTTCGCGAAAGTGAGCAAAAGCGAAGCATTTCTAAGGCACGTTTGTGTGGATAATTATATTCTACTTTTTAAACATCTTTCCGACCGTGCTCATTATACATCAAACGCTTGTTATAGCCCAAAAGCGCCCAACAGCGCCCAACCCGAAGGCAACGTGTCCCTTTAATTAGCTCTCATATTTTTATACTGTAAGCCATGTTTTATTAATGTCCATAATGTCTTTTATATTTTCTGTTTCTTAAATTGTGGCATCAGGAGATTAACTTGATAGTAATTTAGTTTACTTTTTTTGAAATCCATCAGGGGTGCTACTTTTTCCCCCCTCTCCTATGTGTATGTTTATGTTTTCTGTATCGTTCTTATTTTTGTACACTGCATTTTTACCTGTGAAATTAATAAATGAAATGAAATGAAATAAAAGTCCTAGGCGTCCTCCATAGGAAAGTGCCGTTGTTGTAAAGTGCAAAATGATTGTTGCATTTGTCTATTCGATCAAGGGTTTTCTTTCTTGAAATCTGTGAAGAATGTTCCAGAGTTTGTACCAATGACCTTACCGCTGATTGTATTTCAAGAGGCAAAATTATGGTTTTTTAATCACTACTCACTAATTACAACACACTGTTTGTGTTTTTGTGCATGAACAACTATTGAAATGGATAAGGAGTCATTCCAAACAGCAACATTTCGAGAGATTTGAAGGCATAGTGCACCTTTAAACCTTACAATCCTCCTTGCAAACTCTGCTGTGACACGTTAAAACCTACTCACTCATGTCACGATTCAAAAGCCTAAATCAAATCATTCCTCGGGTGATCAGTATTTTTTTTCATGTCGCGCCCCCGTCTATGGAATAAAACCAATTCAATTATCCAATGTAGGAAACACTCATCTTTTTCATGAAGCGTACTGAATAATGCTGTATCCTTGTCTTTTATATTTCAGCTATCTTTTTTGTTGTTAAAGGCAGGGTATACTTTTGGTAAATGTTAAAGACCAGTATCCTCACTTGGTGTATCCCATAAAGTATGCAAAAAATAACAAACCTGTGACAATTTGGGCTCATATGGAAAGGTTTGCGTTGACACCATGTACATGTAATAATCTCTCTATATGAGTTGGGGGTGGTTCTGAAAAGAACCGTCAGTTTCAACTCGACGTTTCGATCAGTATGCTCTGATCGTCTTCTGGAGAAAGCTGGACTCTGATGCTGCATGCTGCTTAAGTACTGTGGATGGGGGATTAGCTTGGTGATGCACGAAGGCGGGAAGTAGAGGCGGGAAATGGAGCTCGGTGATGCGTGGAAAAAACTGGATCCTGCACTGGAACCTTGGACTGGTGTGTGGGGAGTGTGTGCTCACTGAACTGTGTCAGTAGGAACAAGCACAGGGGATGGTGAGGGTGTGGGGCCTAGGGGACTGAGGGTATAGAAGACCCAAAGCAGTCTGAAGGGGTGGTATGGGGCCTATGTGGACTGAGGGTATAGGGGACCCAAAGCAGTCTAAATAAAATAAAATAAGTCTAAATGATGGAGTGGGGCCTAGGGGACTGAGGGTATAGATGACCCAAAGCAGTCAAAGGGGTGGGTTACCGAGGGGGGGGGGCAGTTAGAGACTAAGTTAGGGGTTGGTGCCTAAGGGAGTGACCGTGGATATAGAAGAATTTGGGCTCAATTGGTCATTGAAGTTGCAAGAGAATAATGAATGAAAAAAAAAAAAACCTTCTAGCTGCATAAATTTGTGTGCTTTCAGATGCATGAGAAAGGCAAAAAAGGTATCACAACACTTTACACACAAAAATACAAATAAAAAATACAAAAACCAACAATACAAAAGGAATGAGAATGAAATAAATAGCCTAAGCAAAATGAGTCTGGAAAGGGTGAGTTTTAAGCAATGTTTTGAATTCAGTAAGTGAAATGGCATGACGTATTTGATAAGGAAGATTGTTCCAAAGGTTTGGAGCAGCTGCATAAAAAACTTTGGGCTGATGAAGAGTAATCTGGTTTGAGGTTCTGTGAGAATCCTATTACACTTACAGCCAAAGTGAGGCCTGAAGTCAAAATCTGACCTGTGCCTTAGAAGCATTTAGTAAAGCTCCAGGATAGAGAAGTCAGGGAACTATTCTTTCGGACTTACCTGGCAGTGGAACCTCTTCAGCGGGTAGTGAGAACATTGCAGTGAAATCATCTTGACCTTCAGTTTGGCTCTTCTCTGTAACAACTGATGGAATGACATACTGGGGGAAAAAGTATAATAACTGGATTCAGCTAGTTGTACAAATACAACTTTTGAAGGGTCTTTTAAAGGTATCGTACACGTTTGGTAATGACTCAAAACAAATATTAGCATAAAAACTTACTTGGTAACAAGCAACGGAGAGCTGTTGATAGTATAACACATTGTGGGAAACAACTCCCTCTGAAGTAACATAGTTTTTGAGAAAGAGGTAATTTCTCACTAAAATAATAAAAACTTCTTGCAAGAAATTTTTATTCCTATCTGAAAGCACACAAATTTGTACAACAAGGGTGTTTTTTCTTTCATCATTTTCTTGCAACCTCGATGACCAATTGAGCCCAAATTTTCACAGGCTTGTTATTTTATGCATATGTTGGGATACACCAAGTGAGAACACTGGTCTTTGACAATTACCAAACATGTTCAGTACCTTTAAACATGCCTTCACAAATAACAAAGACTAGGGATGCATATATTTATTAACAAACTTCTTTGATAATACATGTATGCATATCAGTTGGATCCACAAAATCTTTTCTCAAAAATAACATTGAAGTCTTTTAAGTAGCTTTGGTGAACTTTGCTTTAAAGGTAGGGTCATCGTTTGGTAATGACCCCCCCCAAAAAAATTGTGTAATTTCTATCTGAAAGTTTACTTGCTATAAAGATGGTAATGGTAGTAAGCATCCTGCAAAGAAATTTTCGTCTGAAACGCCCCCGTTGATTAGGAATCAATAAAAACATTTGATTGTGAGAAATGATTAATGCATGAATTGTTTCTCAGATTTCTGAGGGTTGGTGTCCAGTCGCAAATGCTGCCGCTAGATAAGCAGTTGGTCACGCTGTCACCTCGCTCAATTTGGTTGGATTCGACGTTCCTGTGAAAATACTGTGACTTTTTTTTTGCTGTTTTCTCAGCAAGTAGACACTGTATTCAGCTGAAACTTTCACGTGTGACTTTTATTGTATCTTTCTTTATAAATTTGTCTATAAATAAGCATTACGTTGACAAAACCAAACGGTGACCCTACCTTTAAGGAAGTAACATTACAAATCTTAACTCTCAAACCAATCACCAAAGACCATTTTTTTAAAGTAGGATTTGAAACTTTGCATGGTGGAAATACGATATGGAAAGGTTTGCGGTAACACCATGTAATGACTATCTCTAAATGACGTTTCAATCAGTATGCTCTGATCGTCTTCTGGAGATTCAGAAGACGATCAGAGCATACTGATTGAAACGTCGAGTTGAAACCAACAGTTCATACCAGAACCACCCCAACTCATTTAGAGATAGTCATTACATGGTGTTACCGCAAACCTTTCCATACCATTTTTTCTGTAAATAAAAGACTTCAAAACAAACAAATATGGCATTTTAGAACTTATGTCTGAATTAAAAGTTAGAAGAATGCACTATGTCAAGCAAGTAGTGCCACATTTGCGCCATTTAAGCATAGGAGGCAAGAGTCCCGACTTTTAAACTATGCATCCCTCTGATCAAGGGAAAAATTCCAGTCAGCATATTTAGAGTAATTCTGGCAATAGACTGTGCAAGTCTTGCGTCTATCAAAAACAAGAAAACAACTTGAACAAAAACGTGGTTGGGACAAATTTTCTCTTTTAAGTCTACCATTTTAACTAATTTAGCAGTGATTATGGGTAATTTTATAGCCCTTGTATTAGATGATAAAATATTGAGGTGGTCTGTTTGTTTGTTTGTTTGTTTGCAGTGAAGGCTGCCTGTAATTTTGCCAACCAAGGTCACCAAAACTCTTGGCTGTGACATCCAGCCCAGAAGCAATAACCATTACATCATCGGCTGTTTCATACCTTCTTCCGTTTCTCTAAGGTTCGTCTGCGCTCTCTCTGAGAATGAGTTGGGAGAGACTGCCACAAGACGTAGGCGCTGTCGTATTTGGCCTTCACGCGAGGGAATTTGCGGAAGATGTTATTGGCGATGAACAACTTGAATCCCATGTACATTCCTTGAGAGAGGATGGGAAAATGACAAGCACAATCAGACAAAAGTAGTGATTCGACTTTGTAATTGCAAATAAAGAGAAAATGTTTTTATCTTTAATAATAACAATTTTCATAATAATCATCGTCATAGCAATAATAATAGTATTAATGTTACTTATTCTGCGCCTTTCTAAAATTAAAACGATCAAATGAGCCATATAACATATAAATAAAACAAGCTTAAAGAATAACTAAGAATATACAATTTTAAATAAAAATAATTATATGACAACAGCAGAAGAATCACCGGCAATGAAGTAAAACATATTTTAAAATATCAACCGTATACATGTAGATAAGAAAAAACATTCCAACCAACTGGGTAAGCCAGTGACCAAAAACAGTAAGGTTACAACACCTTCTCAGCACATACAATAAACAATGCAAAGCTCAATAATATGACAATCATAAAATTACTTCAGAAAAGAGAAAAAAACATACATTCAAAGCTTTTCTGTAAAGAAAAAGAACGTTTTCAGAAGGATTTTGAAAACCTGGGTTTTTGTTTTTTGTTGCTGCCTGATCAAGAGTGGGAAGTTAATTCCAGAGTCGAGGACCACCTGCCGTAAAAGCTCTATCACCGATAGCATTCTAAGCTCGGGAACCTTTGAGCTTGTTGTTATTGTTGTTATTATTGGTTATTTGACAATGACAAGAAAGCAACAAACAAGCAGTGGAAATATCATGAAATGAAATGAAATGTAAAAACAAACAAGTTGCACATCTATTAAATTGTGGCAATATATGCCACAATCAATAATACACATGTATAGGATTTGAATTGGCCTTCTGCCACCGGGCATACTAGATGCTCTTAAATGGCAGGGGTGGAGGGTTCGAATCCCACCCAAGTAGTATGCCTGAAAAGCACCATTGTATACACTGCTTATCACATACCAGTATAGAGTAAAACAAAAATAATTATAGTATTCTTTGCACCTTGATGCATTTACTGCATCTATTAAAACAAGTAAGTTGTACATTTAAAATTTTGTAAAGAGGTTCGAAAGAGAAACCGGTGGAGGCTGGAGATGATAGGGAGGAGGACTGGGAATGAGAAAGGAAGAGAAATCAATACTAAGAAGGCATGGATAAACAAACGTGTACTCAAACACTATGACTCGAAAGCCTGCTCATCCAATCTTAGTAAAGAGTAATGAATACAACAATTTATAAATGCAATAAAACAATGTTTTAAAATGTAATGATTCAAAAGAATATATGATCTGATTTAAACTGTTTGTACACTGAGTCTTATAGAGAGTAGAGACAATTGAAAACAAAAGGTACGACTAAACCTTGAGTAAAGAAATACATAAAAAGGTAAAAAAGCAGATCAATAAGTGAATAAATAATTCAAATTGATGAAATTCAAAGGTGCATCATTCAAATTCACAGATTTCAAAGCATCACTACATGAAATATGTAATAATATGTATTCAGGCCTTCACGGAGGCAACAGAGGCAATCCCCCCACCCTGGTTATTGTCTTGGTGCCCCTTTAAATAATTTGATAGACATGTACACAAAGGTGCCCTTTACTAGGTCAAAACCGCCTTTCCCTTGCAAGAATTAAGCAGAAGGGCTGTGTGTGTTTGTTGTTGTTGTTTTTTTTTGAGGGGTTTGAGGGTTTTGGGGTTTTTTTTTTGGGGGGGGGGGTTGGAGGGAGGGGTTATAAAGTAAACTTGTTACTCACCTGCACTAATGAGGAACCATTCTACCGGTAGGATAATAGATGCCATAAATGCACACAGTAAACTAGTGTACAGTTTCTGAGTTGCTTCAGGATTACCCCATGTTAACAAACTGTAATCGGTAAAGATGTAACAAATATAAACATTTAGGTTAAGAGGTTGATTTAATAATGTCAATGACATATGTCTCATATGCGTAGCTCCTCGCTCTGCTAGTGCTTCCAATCTTTTGCCTCAACTCCACTGGCTGCCTATTCATGATCGAATTCTTTTCAAGCTGCTTCTTTATGTCTATAAATGCTCCCAAGGTCTTGCTCCAAATTATCTTTCCGATCTTTTGTCCTCTTATACCCCTGGCAGAGAAGGTCTGCGGTCCTGCTCTGATAAATCTCTTCTCTGTGAGCACAGGCCTATTCGTTCTGCCGGCTCAAAGTTTTTTTCTCTTGTTGGACCGAAGGAATGGAACAAATTACCTAAACTCATCAGGGAATCATCTTCAACTGCAATCTTCAAGAAAAACCTTAAAACCTACCTTTTCAGTCAGCGTCATCATTAATCCTTTGTATTTTTTGTTGTTGTTGTATTTCTTGGTTCTTTGTAATTTTCTATTATTGTACAGCACTTTGATCCTTGTTAAAGGCGCTTTATAAATACCTACATTATTTTTACTATTATTATTATATGAAAAGAATTGATGTGTGCTGTTCTTAGAGGAACCACTGCTAGGAGCAAGTTCGTGAATGGACCAATGGTTCACTAGTGGTTGGTTTGTGGCATAACGTACGTAGGGCATGTGCATTGAACTCCATTGAACTCTAGTCATGTCATGTCAACGTAAAGGTCATGGCCGAAAATGAACTTTCCAAATGTTTCCTATGTTAACATAGTATCACAATTTCTAAAATCAAAACAACATTTCTGTTTCATGTTACTTTTGTTTACATTTTCACTGAAAAATTTGATTGAAAAAATGAACAATTTTAGCGATGTCTGGGCGTATTGTGATGATTCTACAGAAATGAATGGTCTCTAAAGGGTTAAAGAAAACACTACAATACAAAGCTTCTACAATGGACTACAAATATAAATGTATTTGATAGAGTTTAATTTACAAGAGATAGCTACTCACTTCTGTAGTTTCTCCAGGCCATCCGCTATCGTGCCCATGTAATTCTGAACTCTTCTAGCCACAAATAAAACAAGTTGAAACTTGTCGGAGAGTCCAAGCTGTTTGTCTACATCACTGTTCTAAAAAGCAGAGAGAAAAACTCTTGTTTTTGTGGGCATACAATAATTGCTCTACCATCTTAAAATATGTACCAACAGTTTTCATGAAAATAATCCCTTCTGCACATTGTCGAAGGTTCAAATCCTGCTCTAGTCATTTTTTGTCCTTGTTCAACCCCAAAACAATTGAAATCTACCCAGTCAGTTTCCCTTCTGGTTTATTATTTGGTATTTGAAATAAAAAGTTGCATCTCCTTGTGATAGACATGGCCCATTATCAATGTCAACTATTATTATTATTGTAGCATTCGCAAACGGACACCAACCCTCAGAAATCTGAGCTACGATTCACGCATGAATCGCTTCTCAGATTCAAATGTTCTGATTGATTTCTATATTAACAGGGGATTTCAGACGAAATAAGGATGCTTACTACCATTTTACCATCTTTATAACAAGTAAGCTTTTGAATAGAAATCACACCATTTTTATTTCGGCGTCATTACCAAAGTATGACCCTACCTTTAAAAAGTGGAAAATGTTATGCAAGTTCAAGGAAAAACAAATAAAATATAGCTAAAAGGTTAAGCATACCTCCTCCTCCTCTGGATACGGCAGAAGAGAAAACTTTATTGCAAATCCCCTGAATAAGACAAGAGAGGAAAGAAAGAATGAAAGACATTTAATTTTATCTTCAAGCATCCTCAATTCTGATTGGTCCATCCATGGCAATAACAGTGCGATATTACACTGTCCATATCACACCCTACGTATTGCGCTGTTCAAACTCAGCACATCACGCTATTTTCAACTGCACGTCAAAGTTGCTTGGAAACGTGTTTGTCATCTCGTGGAATATGGTAAAATATAGCACATCTTATGTCCCATATCCAAAAAAGTAATTTAAACTTGATTATATTGTAGACATGAAGGTTACTTTTTTAACAGTAATAACAACAATACTTAATCCAGGCAAAACTAAAATAATCATATAATGGGGCCGAGAAAATTTGATATAAATAAGGAGTAAATTAATACCCATCCTTCAAATTGCAAAACACACACCAGATAAAACTTCCTGACCCAGTTAAACATGCATTTAAGTTAAACTGTTTTTATTTAAACGAGCGCAAAGAGAAGATTTATTTCATTTGTCTTTATGGGTAATTAGTATACTTCATTATATCATTACTCAGTAGAATTGAAAGGTATTTTATCAGACTCAAAGTGAACATTTGAACATATTATTTTTTGTTCAAGATTTTACACAGCGGGGTATTAATATTATTCTTAATTAATATTCTAGTAAAAAACAAAAGACAGCCGGACTTGTCCGGTAAAAAGTTAACTGGCCCGACACTAAAACTACTGGCCTCGGGCCTGTGGTCCAGTGTAAAATTCGAGCCCTAAATGGCTACTTGGCCAGTCATCGAATGCTATGGTTTTTTGTTTAAAATGTTGACAGTATTTTAGAGCAAAATATTTCCCTGGAAGTTTTGAATTGTCACAAATTGTATAAGCTGGGCCCATTTTATAGAGCTGCTTGAGCACAAAATATAGCTAAGCACAACAAAATGATGCTTACCAGAATAAGGTTACCAGCCAAAATAATAATAATAATAATAAAACCACACTTACTGTGCGCATTTTACCAAAAAATCTTCAAAAGCGCATTACAAAAATCGACAATATCATAAAATCAGCACAATGGAGTAAAACAGCAAAGAGTAAAAAATAACAATGTTACACACACATAAAACAAATTAGCCAAAAGCTTGTTTAAAGGCATCGTACACGTTTGGTAATTGTCAAAGACCAGTGTTCTCATTTGGTGTATCCCAACATATATAAAATAACCAGCCTGTGAAAATTTGGGCTCAATTGGTCATCGAAGTTGCAAGAAAATGATGAAAGAAAAAACACCCTTGTACCCTTGTACAAATTTGTGTGCTTTCAGATAGGAATAAAAACTTCTTGCAAGATGTTTTTATTATTTTAGTGAGAAATTACCTCTTTCTCAAAAACTATGTTACTTCAGAGGGAGTCGTTTCTCATAATGTTTTATACTATCAACAGCTCTCTGTTGCTCGTTACCAAGTCAGTTTTTATGCTAATATATATTTTGAGTAATTACCAAACGTGTACAGTGCCTTTAAAAAGAAAATTCTTAAGCTTAGTCTTCAAAACAGAAAGAGACTGTATCGAATGAATGTGAGAAGGTAATCCATTCCAAAGTGTCGGTGCAAACCTGTTATTAGAACGCAGAGAATAGTTAGAATGGTCTTTAACATGCAACATATCAATGATGTACTTTGGAGTGAGGTCATGAAGGGTCTTGAATGTCAATAACATAAAGTACCATCTGTGACAGGAATCCTGCTAAATTTTGCTTAGCAGAAAACAATTAAGCAATATTTTCTGCTTCAGCAGCACTATGAAATATAGCTAAGCACAACACATTTATGCTTTTACCGGAATAAGGTTACCAGCCAAAATACCATGTCACGTACCATCTGTGACTGGAATCCTGCTCATTTTTGCTGAGCAGAAAACAATTAAGCAATATTTTCTACTTCAGCAGCACTATGAAATATAGCTAAGCACAACACATTTATGCTTTTACCGGAATAAGGTTACCAGCCAAAATACCATGTCACGTACCATCTGTGACTGGAATCCTGCTCATTTTTGCTGAGCAGAAAACAATTAAGCAATATTTTCTGCTTCAGCAGCACTATGAAATATAGCTAAGCACAACACATTTATGCTTATACCGGAATAAGGTTACCAGCCAAAATACCATGTCACGTACCATCTGTGACTGGAATCCGGCTCATTTTTGCTTAGCAGAAAACAATTACATAAGCAATATTATCTGCTTCAGCACCACTATGAAATTCAGCTCAGGTCGGAACTAATTGTTGGTTTTTTGTTTTACCAATCCTGTAATTTGTTGCTAATTAACCCCTTGTGGAAGAAATATATACACCAAGCAATCAACTAAGTCAGTGGATAAAAGAAGGGGGAAAAAAGAAGAGATAAATGTCAGAGAATTACTGAGCTGAGCAGGAGTTATATCAGCAAATATTTGTATCTTGTGACACAGTTCTTAAGGGTTCACACTCAATGCATTTACACAGACATACTGTAGAGGGTGACACTGCATTCACACCTTCCAACTTGGCCCTGACGAGTATTAATTCTCCGCAAAAATCACAAATCTAATAAACATTTATTTAATTATACATTCTTTTTTAGATTCACAGCAGCGTTATAATTAAGTTCATGCTTCAGAAACATGAATGTGGAAATAATTTCTAATGCTAATTTTATTATCATTATGTTTTGGGGTGGTTTTTTTTTGAGCATTGACCAATCTCTTATTGTGATGTGTGAGTTAAAATCCACATCTAGTTTGGGTTGTGTTTTTACATCAGTTGGGGGGGGGGGGGCACAATATTTGGAATAAATTTGATCTGACACCACATCCTAACGTCACAATCACATCAGTTCCAAAAGGTACAAGTCATTGTCAAAATAATTTCAGTTGTCTTGTTTCGATGGCAAGTTTCGTGTTTAATAAAAACTTGCCAACGAAACTTGAAGGCTAACAACAAATAAACCTCAAAGTGTAATGCGTGAGCTAACAACTGACATTTATATTAAAAGTCTCAATCAAGTTTGACAGTTGGGTATTGGTATTCTATAATTCCATTTGTTTGGTTTTTGTTGAGGAAACACTACCCTGGAGTTGAAAACACACAATGTAAAAATCACAATCATATTAATTCCAAAAAGTACAGCAGGTGGAAATATTTCTTTTTTTTTTGGAGGGAACGTTTGAAAGCAACAAATAAACCTCAAAGTGTAATAAGTGAGTTATCAAATGACATCTTTATTAGCGTCCACATCAAGTTTGACTGTTGGGGTATCGGGTACAATGTCATATATTTGTATTCATTTATTTTATTTTTATTTTAATTTTTTTTTCCAATAAACAAATAAACCTGTGCGTGTTAAACGTTTGAGTTAGCAACTAGCACAGTTATTAAAGTCAACATCAAGTTTGTCACATGGAGTATTGGTATATTATTTCATTTGTGTTTTTGTTAGCCGAGAGACACACAATACTTTGAGCTAAATTTGAACCCAAACCAAATATCAGAATCGATTCTTCAAACTCTACATCATAGAAGGAAACCAGTGGTTGCCTAGCAGCAATGATTAGTAACGTCACGTCTCTGACCCAGTCAGGCTATACAGACTGAAGGACAACACAATCAGCTTTAATAGAAACCTCTTTAGCACTGACCATACCTTCTTTAAAGGCAAAGTATACCTTTGATTTTGGGGAGCTGTTCGATTGTTTTAATCCTACATAAATGTAGATATTTATACAAGAAAAACTGACTAGTGCACATTTCTTTTCAAAAGGTGGTAGCATTTTTGAGATATTGCCGAAAATCCGGTTATGTCCATGCATGAAGAATAATCCGCAATTGGAATACATAATCTGAGAAACATTTCATGCAGAAAACGTTTCTCGAATTGAAATGTTTTTGAATCCCTCTCTCTAAAACCTTCCTTTGAAGGGAATTGTTTCTCAAAATGTTATACATTATCAACAGCTGCAGTGCTTCTTACCAAGTACGTTTTTATGGTCTTAAATTTTTGGAGTAATTACCAAAGGTATACCCTCCCTTTAAATGAATTCAAACAATGGCTGATAGAAACCAACGTTAATCCAGTGAGATCTTAGTTCAATATCCAACCTTGACAAATACTCATGAAAAAAGAGTGTCTGAAATCTTCAGACTTGTTCAACTTAAAGGTGATCTTGCACTTGCAGTGAATTTTTCTTGAAAAAACTTTGGTGTCAAAATGCTCACCTCTGGCACGCTCTTAGGTAGGCCTAACTGCATAAATTTTGGACTGCACCAATGAAGGCCTACCCCAAGTCCAACGATGGCCTGCACAATCATCCTTAGCAATCTTTGGTTTTGATACTTTTACTAGGTGAAAGGTCAAAGCACTTATTATGTTCAGAGAAAATGCAACAGCAAGACAGCATCTTAACTTTATTTCCACAAGAAAATTTATAGATGAGAGAGCGTTTGCACTTGACCTTTTCAACAGCATTACAGTGAAGTATTTTTTGGCTGAGTACCAAGTAGGACCCAGTAGTACTCAAGTACCAGGATGAATGGGAGACAATGAAGACAAGTTCAGTTTTAGATGTAGAAGAAAAAACCCAAATGGGAAAAACCGACGCAATCAGGTTAAGACAAACTCAATTACACTTAAAGGCCCTGTACACTATTGGTATGGTCGAAAAACACAAATGTTCACAGATTCACACATAACTTACATGATTTAAAGTAAGTAATGGCAGAAAGGGTTCCTTAAAATATTTCTGCCTAAAACGCTATCGTTTCTGAGAAATGAGTAAAACAATAGTTTTTATCACGCGTGATAAAAACTTGATGTTTGAAAAAATAGAAAAACACACAAGGTCTCTTTGCACTATTTTCTCGTGACCTCGATGACCAATTGAGCTCAAACTTTCACAGGTTTGTTTGTTCATGCATATGTTGAATCACACAAAATGTGGACACTGATTTTGAGCTGTTACCAAAAGTGTACAATACCTTTAAATATTGTAATGCACAAGGGGACAGCTAATGGATGCAGCTGTAATGACATCCTTTTCTCGCCTGCCAAAAGAAATTGTGGGAAGAATAAAATGGCAGGGGGGGAACACTCCCTTAATTATTTGTGTATATCAAAATGTCCTCTAAACCCAGTGCCATTACTGATGAAAAACATAAATCGAAAAAACACTTTCCTCTGCTCAGCTGATTGGAACAGAACTCCGCTCTGCTGGCTGAAAGGGCAGGCAATATAATCTAAGAGCTGCAGAGCGCAGAGTTGGCCTTGGTACTGCTGGCTGTGGCAATGATGTGTTTTGCTGCATGGGCTGCGTGCAAATTACAGACCCCGTTACATTTCACAAGGTCTGTTAAACACTTGTTTACTGCACACAGCGGTAAAACCATCTTCCTTCCTCTTTCACCATTGCTAGATTGCACATCCTTCAGAATACAGCCTTCACATTGTTCTGTTTTTTTTTCTCGGTTAGCAATCTATCCTTGACAACCAGCCACAATGGGAAAGGGGGCTATTTTCAGGGCTCACACATCGGCAAAAAAAAAAGTTTCTTTGTCCATAGGGGGTCCTCAAAAGGTAGGATCAGTAGGTTGATTATTGTTATAATTTTTTTTTATTTTAATATGGATATTGCATTTGGGAATATAAACTCTTTGGTATTAAAACATTACGTCCAAATACAAAACACAACACTTTCACTGTAATGAACTCTTTTATTAAATGTCTTTGAATAGTATTTTAATACTAACAACTGTTCAACTAACAAGATTTCATAGTTTCTTCCTGTTTCAAAATGTTTCAACCAATTTGTTGGTGACTTTTAAAGGAAAATGTTTGAAAAAACAAAAACAAAAACACAAATGTTGGTCAGTAGGACAAGGACAAACAAACAAACTTTTTGTTTTGCCTTAACACTAGTAGAAAATGTTACCACTTCTCAACTGTGCAATCTAGTGGGGGCGCTGTTTGGGCTTGTGACGCTATATGCAAGGGGTCTATAGTGTAAGAAGGAGCCAACACTATGAGAGGAATGGGTCTTTTTCAGTCGTTTAGCTGTTTCTTTGTTTCTTGCCCTGGAGTGTTTGTTGTCACAGATTTCATTTGTGGTTTGACCGTGAACAAAAACTACTCAGTGAGAACAAGATTTAAGGCTCTGCTTGGTGGGAAAACACACACACACACAAAACACTACAAAATAGGGTATAAGGCAGCTGTCCCTAAACTATGAGGTCGGCGACCCAATGAAAATCAGGCAATCAACCGCGACTCAACTGGCTGATGCTACAGAGGTAATGTTATAAAAAAGGCTGAACTTAATAACAAACAACGGAAGTAAATTATTTATTGAAGCAGTTTTTGGCGTGTTGTGGCTGAGAGGTCAGGTGCAGTGGTGTTTCTGATCAGCAGAGTGTGGGTTAGTGTCCCGGTCTTGACACTTGTGTCCTTAAGCATGACACTTGAACATTATTGCTTTATCCTTAGGATGAGACATACATGTGTAAAGCTGTTGGTCCTGTGTGTTTTGTAATGCACGTAAAAGAACCCTTATCACTTAACCCACCTGGCTGATGCTACAGAGGCAATGTTATAGAATAAACTAATCTTAACAGATGTAAATAACGGAAGTAATTTATTGATTGAAGGAGTTAGTGGCGTTTTGTGGCCGAGCGGTCAAGTGCAGAGTGTTGGTTTGACACCTGGTCTTGACACTTGTGTACTTTAAATGCAAGACACTTAACCATTATTACTTCGTCCTTCGGATGGGCCGAAAGCCGTTGGTCTGGTGTGTTGTATAATGCACATAAAAGAACCCAGTTACACTTATCGCTTAGAGAAGGGGTTTGCCCCAGTGTTTCTGGCAGTGGCAGCTGAATGTGCCAAAGCACTTTGTAAACCCTTACAAGGAGTTACATAATGGGTCTCATATTTAAAATATTTCAAAAACCTGTCTGGAAATAAATGATGATAAGGGCTTTGAGACGCCCATAGATAAAGCGCTATATCAAAACTAGTTATTATTATTATTATTTAATATCTATATAAATTGGTGCTCCCAGTTAGTCAGAGACAAATCTGACAACATTGGTTTGTTCTAAATAAATCCCTGATGGATTCAGAAAAGAACAGTTTAAAGCTCTTCGAAAAATAATTAAAAGCTTTTTAAAAGCAAGTTAACGCTCTTCCAAAAACCTCCCAGTTTAATAGAGTCAAATCTAACAACATGGTTTTCTCTGAATAAATCCCTGATGGATTTAGAAAAGAACAGTTTAAAGCTCTTCCAAATGCACATGGCCTGTGCCGTTCATCTATAAAGTCTATACCAGAGTCATATCTGGCAACATTGGTTCTGTCCGAATCAATCCCCACTGGATGAACCAGTTATACGTGTGTAATAGGTGGGACGATTTGGGATGAAACTGAAAGTAATTGGACGGACATTCTCTTCAAGCAATTCAATATGAATTCAATACTCACTTTGATATGAGATACGTCTTGGTTAGATGCCAGAGAGCAATCCCAAACACTAGTGAAATGAGCCAGCCTCTGCTAATAGCATACATGTACAACTGCAATGAGGAAAATACCAAGAACAAATCAAGAGAAGTTTTTCATTCTTTATGACCCACTAATAGTGGTCTAGTGGTCAAGCGCACCAGACTCAAGCTCTGGGGCGGATTGCAATAAAACGGTCTTAGTCAGCGGTCTAAGACCAGTCAGTTATAGCCGGCTATCTGCCTTAGACGGTCTTAGCTTAGTCGGTCTTTAAGCCCGTTGCAATAAGCCGGTCTTAGTTAAGTCGGGGAAGAGTAATGAAACACGAACAAACGTCCCTTACTAAGCTTTGCTCCGTCCGTAGCGACCGGCCGCCAATATTCAAACTTGCCAAACGAGCCGTAAACAACAATCAATCATCAATGGCCTCGATGCACGGCATTGTTCTTATTGCTTTGGTTTAAATCATCGGATATCAAATCTGTGAGTTGAAATATTTTTACTCTTGGGAATCTATATTTACGATCTATTTCTACCTCCATGGTATCATCATCTCGTCGTAGAGCTTGTCGCATCAAATCGTCTACAACTAACAGCGCCATCTTTAAAAACCAAAACTAAGACCGGTTATAGCCAGCTCATAGCGGGCTTAAGATTTAAGACCGGCTTTAATTATACACCGCGCTATTGCAATCGGTCTATAATTAAAGACTGTCTGAGCGCGTCTCAAGTTAGCCGGCTATAGCGCATGGACCAGTTTAAGACCGCTTGGTGCAATCCGCCCCTGGTGTTTCTGATCAGAAGCAGGCCTGATGCTTAACGGAGGAGGCAATTGCCTCTGTTGCCCCTAGTCATTGTCTTGGTGTCCCTTTAAATTGTTCCAGTAGAAATTTACAAATTTCCTCATTGAGGTGCCCTTTGCCAAGGAGAAAACGCCTTGGTGCCTTTGCAATTTCAAAACCGAAGTATCAGGCCTGCAGAAGAGTGTTTGGTCGAGTTCAAGTCTTGACACTTGTGTGCCCTGTCGTGGAAGTCCCAATGACAGCTCCAGCATGTGTGCTTCGTTGACAAGTTAAGTACACGTGTACACGACTCAGAACAGCACTTAAATTGACTACTTCCATTTGCTGTGCGCAGACATGGCATGATGTAAATTTCCCATTTTTGGTCATCCGGAGAGCTAAGCATGCTGGATGGCTGAGACCGTTACACAAGAAAGTATTTTTATAAGATATTACGTGTATGTGTAAGATATTGCATGTAAACAGAGTAGTAAATAGACCTTGAAATGACTGATGGCTAGCTAGAAATCAATGCACGCTGACTAACAAAGAAAAGAACAAATTAACAACAGATGTAAACAAACATATAATATGACAGGCCAGTACATGTATGAATCGATGAGCCCAGAGTTTGGGGGAAAACAAAATTAAGACTCTACTGTGTATGGAGCTTATAAATTATTAAGACACCAATGTTTACAATTAGGCAAGTAATGAAATAAAAATTTTACTCACAACAAACGCCAAGAATGATCCCGGTATTGATTTCCAGCTGAATAAGTTATCAATGGCCTTAAACCACTGTACAATTGGCTGGTACCCTGCCTCTGGAGAAAGCAGAAAAAAAAGACATATCTGGTAATGACATTGCAACATCTCAATCTTGTTAGGTGAAATATTTCAGTTTAGCTGTTCCAAAGAACTTAAAAGTACACAGTTCTCAAGAAGCAACCTTGTCCACCACTTATGATGACAAGTTGGAACACTCAGTGAATGAGTGGTGATCACGAGATTACCATTTTCGACCTTATTCCCTTATTAAAACAAGGTTACGACTGATAATGAAATTGCAAACATCTCATTCTTGTTAGGTGAACTATTTCTTTTTAATAGATGTTAAATTTGCATCAGGATAAGGAATATTATATTTGGTTTTACCTTTGCACCGATGTGTGTAAAGCCCTGTATACTCAGTACTTTCCCCTGAGTCCTGTGAAAAAAAGACTAGTTCTCAAGAAGCAACTTTGCTCGCAACTTTTGATGACATGTCTGAACACTCATTGATTGAGTGGTGATGTGCAGCATTGGTCACGAGATTACCATTTTCAACCTTATTCCCTTATTAAAACAATGTTACGACTGGTAATGAAATTGCAACATGTCATTCTTGTTAGGTGAACTATTTCTTTTAAGTTCTCAAGAAGCAACCTGGCTCGCAACTTCTGATGACATGTCGGAACATTAATTGAATGAGTGGCGATGTGCAGTATGGATCAAGAAATTACCATTTTATTTCATATTTCATGAATACTAATATTAGTGTTATATAGCACACTCATCTACCAATAAGGTACTCAAGGTACTTGAAGAAACAGAAACATTTTATGACAGGTTTTGAATTTTGCAATTTTTTATTATGAGACCAATTTATGTAGCACCTTATGTGGGGGTTACAAGGTCCTGCGGTGCATTCCGTAGCCACTGCCAGAAACACAGAGGTAAGCCCCTTCTGTTAATGAAAAGTGTAACTGGGTTCTTTTATGGCACTATACTACACACGGGACCAACGGCTTTACGTCCCATCCGAAGGACGAAGCAATAATGGTGAAGTGTCTTGCTTAAGGACACAAGTGTCAAGACCGGGACTCGAACCCACACTCTGCTGATCAGAAACACCAGAGCTTGAGACTTGTACTCTTAACTGCTCATCCACCACAAGTCAGATCTTTTAGATGAATACAAAGATAAGTTTATGTGTTACACGTAATTCCTAGTAGTGAAGAATGTCTACACGAGCAGCACAATGACCATACTCCAATGTACTCATTAGGAAACCCGACTAATTCGTCACTGATGCCACGAACTGACACATTGAGTACAAAACCACTTTTTTTGTGAGTTTCAGTGTTTTACATGTTTATACATGTACAATATTTGTCAATGCCTACAAATTCATGCAGTGTCATAGCTTCAAGTGCTTTAATTTTTTAATTAGGATAATTATGCATTGCTTCCTTTGCACGAAAGTAACCATTTTTGTTTTCATGGACTCAAACACAAGTTGCATTTACCACTGTAATGCACGGCTCGCACCAAGCTCACATGTGAAAACCCCCCAACTTTTTATGAACTGACACAAACCTTGTGTCAAAGCGTTCAGCTTTAGATGCCATTTTCTGTGAATGCTAGTATTTTTCTAATATGATAGGTGTGTGTCAGTTAATGGCGTTGTTGATGAATTCTGTCTGTTTGCAGGAGAAACCTCATCATCAAAAACATAAAATATTTTGGTAAATAAATTGAAAAACCTGAAACAAATTCTTTGTTTTTGTATGTTAGGAATTAAAATGTGCTCATATTATCTCAGTGAATTTCCACCGGTGCATTCCTTGAGTTCTACGACAGGGGAGTGCATAGATGGCAGCCCCACAATCAAATCACCAGTGAATGGGAACAACAGACGCCCAGCATAAAGTTGTAAAGCTTTCAAGTAAACCCTGCCAACCATAATGCAATTGACCACATTTTTGACCGTGTGAGGGCGCTTTCAATGACGCATTTTCTTGCATCACAATTATGGTTTTATCTTATTTTGACTGCCTGTATGTTTTTTTCTTGTATCAATGGCCAAATAGATAATTATAGTACAACAAAAATGGAAAAAAACAGTTTGTTTTACTTGTTTTGCATCATGTAAACTTGGTTCACACAGTCAAAAATACTGCGAATTCAGCATGTTTTAGGGGGGGGGGGTTGAACTAAAACCACAACCACAAACACAAGCAAATGGTTCTTTGCTCCTTACTAGGATCCTTCATCAATCTAACACAATCCAACACCATTAGGTAACCCAACTCGACACCCAAACAGTTGGGCTCTGATTATGCCTGACCCCATGTAAAGCATCATCAGGGTCGCTAGTGCAGTCCGAAGTCCCAACAAAATCAAACAAAACATGCAGTTTGATTTTGACGGGTTGGGGATGGTTAGAGTTAAAGGAGTTTGAAGCCCAGGCATCTATGAGGTCAACCCCCCTCCACCAATCTCACTCTTAAAGTGGTGCGTATGGAACTCAACAAAATTGGGCAGATGGTGCAAAACCAGCTGGCACATTTGAAGCCAATTACCTTATTTGCAAGACGTCTTTAAAACAAAATCCTGAAGACCAGACAAAAAAAATTAATAAACCAAGGTACATTAATAACAAGTATCAGAATTCCACAATATTTGTCCCCGTGAACCAAGAACAAAGCTGTTTTGATGATGTTTTCAGAAACCGATCCTATGCGCTCAGGTATCCTTGTCTTGGTCAGTAGCCGCAGCTCCTGACATTCCCAGACAAGTTTTAAGCTGATTTGTCATGATCAATACCCTTGGAACCTGCCAGGTGTCAAGTTCTCAAATGTGATTACTCCACACTGGCCTTCATGGGCATGCTGTATTAAAACAAGGACAATTCTCTGATGCGCCAAATGGGATTACAATTTACAAGCTCAAAAAAATTACCAGGGGTTGATTTAATAAAGCTGGTAAGCATAAATATATATGACTTGGCACCTATAGTATCTTACAAAACAGAAAGGGTTTTGTATTGTATTCATTAATGTTGCCTGCTGGTGCCCTGTTATTTTGATGGTAAGCAACCAATGATTGTCATGGCCAAGTGGTCTAGTGTACCGGACTCAAACTCGAGTTTGTCGGAGTGTGTGTGTTTCCCAATAGTATCCCAATTTCTAAAAACCAAACAAATTTTCTGTTTCATGTAATTTTTTGTTGACATTTTTAGAGAAAAGCATTTAACAATATCAGCGATGTCTGGGCGTATTGTGATTATTATACAGAAATAAATGGTCTCTAAAGGGTTTAACATTATTGGATTGGTACGCTTCTCCATTAGGAATTCTAAAAAAATATGTAAATTTAACAGATTTTTAAAATCCGCAATCTTAAAACCAAAAATACCAAACACACAAATGATTTTGTGTTTCAATCTTATCACCACAACATTGTGGTGTTTCAGTAGTTCAACTTGAATAAAGACAAACAAAGGGTGTCATGGCCGAGCGGTTTAAAGCATCGAATTCAAGTTCTGGTGGTTAAGTCATCAGGTCGTGGGTTCGAATCCCGGTCATGACACTTGTGCTTTGCTATAATTGCTTCTCTTCACCCCAGGGTATAAATGGGTACCTGCAAGGGTCTACTTCACCCAGGGGTATAAATGGGTACCTGGGAGGGTACTCTTCACCCAGAGGTATAAATGGGTACCTGCAAGGGTAGAGGTTGATATTGTGTTTAAAAAAAGCCTTTGGAGCGCCATGGCAGCCCAGGCTGTATACTCCCCAGGGAGTTGAGAAAGATTACAGGAATGTTATTGGCCCAATAACCAGGGCACTAATGTAAATGGCATTGATACGTTATTGTAAAATGCGCTATATAAGAACTATAGTTATTATTATTATAATAAACTTAACATAACTAATGAGAAAACCTTTCTAACAGGTTGTTTCAATACTTACTAAATCTCTTTATGTTAGCCTTCAATCTGTAAAAGTAGAAGGAAAAAAAGAAAGCGAGATTTAGTGAAACAGAAATGACTTACACTTCTTTATCAACCAATGACATAGACACTAAATTTACAATCTTTCATGAGGTTTTTTTCTCTGAAACATACACTTTCAGTCAAATGATTGCACATGCTATTTTATTGATCAAATTAATTTTTGTTTGCTATAACCAATAGACCATGCATAAATGTGTAATTGTCACCATGCACTTGAACATGGCTAAATTTTTAAAATACCAATTTCCAGGGAAATATCTTAAGGGGGGAACTTAACATGCTAACATGTGTAAAATTAGAAATTGTCAAACAAGTCTATCACGACTCTAATGTGATCTTCAGAGACAATGCATGATGAGGTTTTGAGCTTTAACCGATTAGAGACCATGTGTTTCTGTATAATCGTCAACATGCCCTCAAACATGGCTAAACTTTTAACCCTTTCATTTATTTCAGTAATAAATTAATAATATGGACACATTAATCGTTTACTTGTTTTTTTCAAATGGCGACCCCCCAAAAAATCAGGTCACAATAGCACCCTCAAGAGTCCTCTTTCCCATTCTGAAAACTGTGGGGCGGTGCGATCTTTATTTTTTGTTTTACAACTATTTTTCTAAAGGGATTTAAACTGGTCGCTAGCAACCAGTCGGGGCGTGAAAATACAGAACCAATTTCAAATCAAATTAGTTTTTGTATATGTTTGGGGGTTTTTTTTTTGGGGGGGGGGGGCGGGGGGATAGAACTCAACTTGTACAACATGCTCACATGTGTAACATTAACAATTATCAATTCCAACAAGACTATACTATGACCTTTAGAGATCATACCTTTCTGTATAATCACCCCCACACGTCAAACATGGTAACATTTTTAACACACCAGTTCCTAGTGTAAATATCTTGGAGGGAAAAAAAAGCGAAAACTTGTATAACATTAGTGACTGTCTATTCCAATATAACCAATACGACCCATGTGTGGCTCTTCTTAGCATTATTTTGTGTACAAGTCGCTTGCAGCGCTTAAAGGTATCGTACACGTTTGGTAATTACTCAAAATATATATTAGCATAAAAACTGACTTGGTAACAAGCAACAGAGAGCTGTTGATAGTATAAAACATTGGGAGAAACGACTCCCTCTGAAGTAACGTAGTTTTTGAGGAAGAGGTAATTTCTCACTAAAATAATAAAAACTTCTTGCAAGAAGTTTTTATTCCTATCTGAAATCACACAAATTTGTACAATAAGGGTGTTTTTTCTTTCATAATTTTCTTGCAACTTCGATGACCAATTGAGCCCAAATTCTCACAAGTTTGTTATTTTATGCATATGTTGGGATACACCAAATGAGAACACCGGTCTTTGACAATTACCAAACGTGTACGATGCCTTTAAGAAGCTGTATGGAATTTGGACCGAGCCTCACTTTTTGACAGCTAGCTCCTCTCCCTCCCCATTCTCCCTCGTATTCTCATCATCGAGTTCTTCTGTGAAGTCTGCAATTACTTCATATACCTTGTTGGTGAACCACTCATGCAACCAATGTGTCATTGATGGTTTACTTGAAGACTCTGATGGCAGCAGACAAATAAAACAAGAGAGAGACATGAATCGCTTGAGGTAACTATTAGCCCTTTGCACAGCCAGCGTGTAGAGCCTCGATTTGGGGACAGCAGTGAATAGAAGCATTATTATATAACTCTGTATTGTCACGGTAATATAATGACACTTTCATCCAAACAGATGCTTAAATACAATACAAATGAAGCATGAAGTCGAGGCTCTACACTCACATGGCGGATGCACGGCCAGCATGTAGAGCCTCGAATTGGGGACAGCAGTGAATGGAAGCATTATATAACTCTGTATTGTCACGGTAATGTAATGACACTTTCATCCAAACAGATACATAAATACAATACAAATGAAGCATGAAGTCGAGGCTCTACACTCACATGGCGGATCCATGCAAAGGGTGAATACTGTACGATCAAGTGAGGTTTGCGGAGACACCATGTAATAAACTTCTCTTATGAGCTGTGTTGGTTCTGAGAAGAACCAGTGGTTTAACAACTCTTCTCAGAACCACCACAGCTTATAAGAGAAGTTTATAACATGGTGTCTCTGCAAACCTCACTTGATTGTATCTTCACCATGAATAGTTTCAAATCCTACTTATACTGTATGACCTCTGGGGGAACAAAATGCAATCATTACACGACAGTCAAAATAATTGAACTTTCCGGTGTTTTTCTTTGCTTGTTTTTTCATGTATAATTATACTTGCATATTTTCATTTGGGACAAAATAGGACAAAACTGGGACATTCTTCTCACTTGTGTCCAGAATGGTTGGAAAGTCTACAGCGTCAGCTTCCTCTGCCAGCTCCACTGAAGATGGAGATTCTTCCAGAGAGTAACTCCTCCTAAGGAAATGAGAGGATGAAAGAATGGACCCAATTCACCTGATGTCATCATCACAATAATCTTGCCTTGCGCCATTTTGGGAGTCAATATCACCGGGAGTTAAACAGCGTAGTGTGAATTTTAGGCGACAAGGCATTTTAAAAAGCGTTTACCTGCGACTCCCAAAATGGTGAGCGTCACACAATCACCGCATGTGATGTGCGTGCAAGGGAGACTTTTACGATGAGCTTAAAATAATAATAGTAATAATAATAAGGAAGTCTTATAAAGTGCACATATCCACCAAAGGTGCTCAAGGTGCTGTAACAAAAAAAAAAGACAAACAAACAAAAGGGAAAGGAGCCAAAAGAAATTCAGTTAAGAAGAACTAAATGCTTTTGACATGAGGTGTGTTTTGAGAGACTTTTTGAATGAGTGAATAGTATATTCCAGAGATGTGGTGCTGCAATGGAGAATGATCTGTCCCCAAGCAAATCTCCTCATTGTAGAGCTCTCAGAACTGTCACTGGACCAGAATTATTTGTTACTAGCTACAAAGATGTAGAGTTTTCTCCTAAAGATGAGCAGAGTATACTGTTCGAAACGTCCAGACCACACCGGCTCTTCTCAGAGCCAACACTTCTCTAAAGAGATTTATACATGGTTCCACCCTCAAGTTTACTAGTTTACTAGTTTACTCAACTTTAATAGTATTTCCTTATGTATGTTAGTCAGTCTTAACCCTTTAGAGACCATTCATTTCTGTATAGCCATCACCATACGCCCAAACATTGCTAATCTTAAGAGTGTTTTGCCTCTGTTATACTCCGAAAAAATGTTAGGAAAATTACTATGAAACAGAAATACATCGCTTTATTTTAAAATTGTAGATTCTATGTTAACATGGGAAAAAAGGAAAATGTCAAATCGGTCCGATACCTTTTTCTCTGACCCTCTGCTTTGAGTGGAAGTAGGTCAAATTTTGCAGCCGTTTGCGGCCTCTACGGTCTCTAAAGGGTTAAAACTATCTATAGGTGTCAAAAAATATTTGACTCGTGGACTTTTTCGCCTGATGTGTTTATATTGGCCCAATACTAAAATACCTGGTCTCTTGCGTGTGGGTCTGGTATCCTGGGACAACAGTGGTAAAGTGGATATTTTGAGACTTGTATATGATGAATATGAGACTATGAAGAAGTGTTCAGTTTTGGATAATGGGAGGAAACCCTGAAGGCAAAAACCCCATGCAATCTGGTAGGAACTGAAAAAATGCAATCCGCATGCAAGGCTCTTGTGCGAAATGAGATTTGAACTGCAGGGTCTACAGAATAGAAAGGCAGGGAAAAAAACCACTGAGCCAATCTGATTCATGAATCAGTGATTCTTCAGTATGGGAATGCAGGGTTACACTAAATCTAACTCCTTTGAATGATTTTTTTTACTGTTGCAGTCCTCAGAACCTTACATGGGTTGGGGATGGTTTGGGTTAATACCTTTCCACATTTTCTAGCTGTTGATGTAGCTCTTCACATTCCTGGCCGAGTTTCTCCGTTTTGTCTTTCTCCTGGTCTAGCATCAGAAGGAGGCGAGTCATGTCACTGTTAGACTTGAATTTCTTTACCTCCTCAGCTACAGATTTAAACATCAGAAACATACATTCATTACAATAATTTAGACCTTGTGCTTGACCAAGAGGGCAGTATACATTTGATTTAACTTCAAAGATGGAAAGTAGTTATCAGACTTCCAGAAAATCAGTCACTTGAACAATTGTATTATTTAAAAATCTAGTCATTTGAATGTGTCTATCATGTTGTGCGTATTGTGCAGGCATGCAGTTTCATCTTTAAGAGGGCAAGGCCATTTTTGTTTTTGCAAGATGGCACTTCCATTGGAATCATTTTAGAATGGGAAACATTTGAAGGGGCATGTCGGCCAAGACCAGGGCAACAAAAACCATGGCCTCTGTGGCCTCCATGTAATAGCACTTGACACTAACGATGTCACTTTTGTTTAAACAAATACCTGGATGTCAGACAAACTTTCCCCCACATCATAAGGCCGAACGGCCACTTCAAGGTGAAGGCTACACTTACCTGATTTGGGCTATCGACCCAAATCAACTGCCACCAGGGGCACGTTGCCACCTACTCCTGGGGCTGAAACAGGGTTACCCCCTTCACAGTCCGTAAGGATGTAGGCATGGGTATCATTCACTAGGAGCCTGGCTGGTAGAGCAGAATGTAATACCTTTCCAACTTTTGTGTACATGTGAAAACTAAGTAGATGCATTCCCATCATGATATCACATGCACAGTTAGTTCTGTGCCCAGTTGTGTGCCATCATATACAACCCGTGCAGTTGAATAGACCATCAACAAGGGCAAGAAGGTTAACCTACAAGTCTAGCTCAGTTTCCACAATTGGTGCATTCAGCACCGAAACGTTAACTAAAAAAATACTACTGCTTGATTCTGTTTTTTTTGGTAATAATCCAACATGAGCTAAAGACAGCAATCTCTCCTTACCCAGCGTCTGATTTTCAATCATGGTGTCTACAAGCTGTTCTTGAAGTGTCCTCAGCTGTGTCTCATAGATTTCTTTCTCTGGCCCTTCCCATGAGCTCATCTTGGAGGCAGCTGATGATGTCCTCCTCTGACGATTCCCATCGGATGAGGAGGGCTGGTGGCCAGAATCTCTTTCCTTTTTAGAGTTGAGAAAACTTATTATTAGAAGTCACACACGTTTAATATTCTGAATAACACCAAAACACAGACAAGGTATCATTTTGTCATGTGCCCAACAGAGAGACGCAAAGAAAGTGTGCCCGGCGAACGTTTGTAGGAAATTAATGCAGTGGTCCGCTGGCCAAATGCCAGTTTAAATACTAGAGGACCAGTCAAAATACACATGTACACTCCAAGTGGGCGGGTGGATAGTCACTAGTAAAAGTTTAGGGCCAACCACGTAATGTGCTCCAAGGAAACTGGAAGTGAAAGTTATAATTTTTTTTTTGTCATTCACATAAACTCCTAACGGGAAAATTAAATACTGCAAGGAACTGCAAAAACATAATTTTTGCGACGTTATATATTTTAATTTTTATGGTTTTCTTAAAGGCATCGTACACATTTGGTAATTACTCAAAATATATATTAGCATGAAAACTGACTTGGTAACAAGTAACAGAGAGCTGTTGATAGTATAAAACATTGTGAGAAACGACTCCCTCTGAAGTAACATAGTAAGAAAGAGGTAATTTCTCACTAAAATAATAAAAGCTTCTTGCAAGAAGTTTTTATTCCTATCTGAAAGCACACAATTGTACAACAAGGGTGTTTTTTCTTGCAACTTCGATGACCAATTGTGCCCAAATTTTCACAGGCTTGTTATTTATGCATATGTTGGGATACACCAAGTGAGAACACTGGTCTTTGACAATTACCAAACATGTTCAGTGCCTTTAAATAGTTATTTATTTTATTAAATGTGTTTAGTGCTTTCTTATTTCTTATTTGTTGATACCTGTTAGTGGCGGTTAACCGCTGTTGGTTATCAATAAAATAACATTTTAAAACCTACCTTTTGAGTAATTTAATTCTAGCGTTCTGTCATTCCCATAAACTCCTTACAGGAACATTACATGCTGCGTGGAAATGCGAAAACCTATCTTTTGATTAATTTAATTCTAGCAACAAATATAAAACGTAAATGCCAGGATGTCGTCTTCAAAGAAGACACTTTTACACAATTTCGTTCCTTAGCGTACCAAGTATGAATGTCATGGGGTATCTAACAACCTTACAAGTTGTACTGGTGCATACTATAAAAAAAAAGGGTAGCTTGAACCACTTTACATCGGTATTTTTAAACATTTTTCTAGCCCACTCGCGGTTTTATTTTTCAGAACTTTTTGGAGTTCTTGAGTAGCCTAATCGTTTTCCTTTAAAAATATCGTTGCCACAATGAAACCCTGACTTGACAAAGGAAAGAAAACAAAGATGCTCATAATAAGTTGCAGGATTTTATGTTAAAATCATCCACAAGTCTGTCCAGAAAAAATGTGCGTGTACAGCTTTTATCCGACGTGACGTGGTTAAGATGAAAAATCATAATTTGTTTCCTCTCAAGTTACCAATCATCTCTGACCATTAAACTACCAAAACCTGTACCTTTCTCCTAGTGGCTGGTGATGTGGACTCATTTGAAGTCCCTCCTCTACCAGATAACTTTCTCCCGACTGTTGAGGGTGGGCTCCCGCCATCCAAATTATAGTCTGCCGACAGATCCTCAGCACTTGAGTTCACATCCTCCGATCCTGAGGAAGCAACGTAGTCAGATGTTCGAGACAAGTTTGGACTACCCGGCCGCTTCACCACTTGTTCATGATCACCAGGTTGTGTTTGCTTCTCTGGACGGAATTTATTTCGGAGGTGAGCTCGGAGACCACTTACCGACATCTTAAAGCATTATCAGGCAAAAGTGATCTGCAAAAAAAGAACATTTTTAACAATATATTTTCAAATTTGGAAAATATCGTTGCCACAATGATACCTCAACTTGACGAAGGAAAGACAAGAAAGATGCTCAATTATAAATTCCGGGATTTGATGTTGTCGTGTGAGAAAATTGAGTAGGCACTCAGCGTGATTCATATTTTTATTTGTGACTTGTTAAGGACCTTTTGAATACACACGACAAAGTTGCAGGTAAAATATTGTGGTGTGTATCCAGAAAAAGGTCCTCAAAAAGTCAAAAATATAAAGATGCCTCAAAGGACAAACCAACTCCACTGCATTCAAAATAAATGCTTCAAAAATGGATATAAACGCATTGTGTTACGATTTAAAGCAAAGTTGGACATAATATTCTAAGATTCTGGTAATAAATAAAAGACATGCAAGGTAATTTGCAATGGATTCACCATTATCCTTGCTCAGCCATCCTGTCTTTATCCCAATTTGAATCAATAGGCCTATCAAATGCCAGTCACCCCGCTCCCCAAGCAAAGTCGCCCCCTGCTGTGTTGCCGCCCTAGAAAAGTGGCCCCAACACAGTTAGCCCTGAATTCTTTTTTTTGATGCAGCATGAGTATTCATGTACATCAGCATTAGTTTATCATTCATTCCTGTCCCATTTTGTAAGTAACAATTCATAATCACTTAACTATGCCATCTAATGTAATTTTCCTTCAGAAAAATCTAATTAGGCCTACTTTAAATATTAGAATTAACATTCAACAAACATGGAGTGTCACTACAAATTAATTAAAAAAACAAAAATTCAATTAAATAGAAGAAGCAAACATTTTACTAAAGGGAAGAGTACAAAACGTTCTGCAAAAAAACCCCACCCAAAAACAAAACAAAAACCTTGAATTTTTAACACTCCGGATAAAAAAAAGGAGTTAATTCAGGAATCAAATAAAGTACAAGGAGGGGGCAATTTACAGGGGCAATTTTGTAAGGGCAACTAGGGGGCAAGATGACTGTTTAGATGATCTTCCGTCAAGGGAACTCGGCAAACTCCCACATGGGAATATAAACACCAAGCTGGCAACAGCCAATCTCTCTCATACAAACATTGGTTTAACGTCTATGATTATGAATTGCACAAATCAACAAATTGCGATTCAGTAACTACACGACAATACTTATAAATTCTAGTCACGGTTTCCTCAAGTCAATATCAATCATAATGAATGAATGAAATTGTAACCACACACCTGCAAGTGCATACATACTATTTGCCCTTGCTTGGCCGGTCAGCCACTTGCGTGTACAGCCTTTTAGTAAATAAACCCTTTTTTTCTGCTGCAGTTCATAGAATCCTCTTCAACTAATCTACAATTCAATGTTAACTGAACTAGTTTTAGGATTACATGATCCAGCCATAATTTGCACTTTCTAAATGCACTTCAGCCTTGGTCAAAATTTGGAGGGGAAATAACAACCATCACATGACTGACATGACTTTAATAATAATAATATGAGTGACATTTCGAAATACATGACCCGACCAAATTTTTTCTAAGCGATACATCAAATCATCATGATCCGTTTACAAAACAACATAAAATATCCACTTCCCCTCCCTACTCTGTACCAAAAACTCACTGCGAACATTCACTTTTATTATGTTTTAGCTAACACACCAAATTGATCATTTTCATATGAACAAATGTGGGAAAAAACGGGTCCACATACCTTCTTCCTGACTTTACTCAATGCAGTTCAGACGCCGTGTGACTAAATGACTGTCAGCTGATGTTTATGTATAGCGCCACCTATCGACCAGTAAGTTAATAAAACTATCATTTTCCAATAGTTTTCATATAGGCCCTTGCAGACCCCATTTTGCACTGGCTTAGTGTCTAGTTTATGGGGGGATGCTTGTTTTGACATTTGAGATAAATTTGAGATAAATTTAGTATTCTATCTGCTCATTTAGTTCCCTCGATTATTATAATATCTTCTTTCTTGTATCAAAAGAAATTAGACTTGACCTTCCCGGTGGGAAAGGGCCAACAGTTATTACCAGATATTCATTAATTAAGTAATTTCTCCACAGTGTAATGACTGGGGGGGGGGGGGGTAAAATTCCTTGATATCCTAAAAAGGTCCATTCTACATATCAGGCCTCAGATTTGGTTGATTTTGTTTTACAGGATTTTTTCAAGAAAAATATTGGATGGTGTTGTAGTTATAAGGGCATTGCCATGCCACTAAGAACTTGGATAATTAGAGAAATATACAAATTACTGGTTGCTAAATGACTCAAATAATCTTAGACAATAGCTGGGCATATAAAGAAGACACTTAGATGTAAAAATTATTGGGAAATGCACAAATTTATTAATATTGAGTAGTATTGGTCCTTTCGTTCCTTCAGATAATGTAGGGGGTGTTTCCACGCCACTAAAAGGTTAGCTAATTAGGGAAAATAAATCAATTACTGGGTAACTAATGAACTCGAATAATTCTAGACAATAGCTGGGCATGTAAAGAAGTCACTTAAATGTAAAATATCATCGGAAATGCACAGAAAACATTCCGATCTGTTGGCCCTTTCCAGCATTGGAGTATAGTAAGTGGAGTTAACACACTTAAGGGTTTTAAAGATGTGCCCTCAAAACATTGTAACCCGTATGCCTGTGAGATACCCGTGTGTAAATGGTGAAGAAATGCTACCACTTTAATTTAATACGAGACACTTCTTGTTATTAAAAGCCTTAGGACAGACATACAAATGTTGCAATCAAATAAATCTTTGTATTCCTTTAAAAAAAATGTTTTATTGATAATTATCAAAACCTTTTCAACACTTACTTGATATATAATAATTATTTATAAAGCAGACTATAATAAAGATTTTGATTTTGTAATATGTACATATATATATATATATATATATATCAATTATGGATGTTTCATAACTCATACAAATTTTAATCAGATTCTGAAAAAATATTTAACAATTCCATCTCATTACTGAGACAAGTGAACAATAAAATTCCCGGTGGGTGAAAATCCTATACGAAATAAGCACTTTACTCCAGATTCCTACGATGAACGTAGTTATAGGAAAAGTACATGGAACTCTTGAACTGTCAACAAAAATGAACTGTCAACAAAAATAAACTGTCACAAAAATTAGTTGAGAGAAAAACTATGTGTATAACAATAGCATTTTGAAAGTGTTTTCTTTTGCAAAAATAGCAAATACTTCACTGAGCTACACTTTAATTTGTTCCAGACAACTAAGTCACACAAAACAATAATTTGTTTTGAATACTTAATTTTAAATGGTGGACTTTCTCTTTAAAGTCAACACTTGACATTAAGTAGGGTTAGTCAGAGATTCATTCCCTGAGTTTCTTTGATCATATTTGGAGACAAGTTAAGTAAATTAGAATTGCCTATTTAATTGTAGTAATTTATTCCCATGTACAATAATATACCTTGTTCATTTGATTTATTGTATATAAATTCTTCACCCAGAGTCTGCACAAACAGTTAAAACTGGTATCCAATCTTGGGGTTACATTAATACATACCAGTTAAATATTTACATTAAAATGCACTTTGCCGAGTAAGAGATATAGGTGAAAACCCCATGAAAAACCTCCAGGGGAAAAAACATGGGGAAATTCCCATCCGGCTCCAATTTTGTGTGGCAACCAAGTTTTGTTTTTATATCCATATATCAGCTTAGAATGAACTAAATTTAGATGGAAACGCTTGCATAATGAGGTAAATATTACTGACTAAGTGTCTGACTTTGGTTCTCAATTTTACAGGCAAATTGTTCCAAACATTATAAACAAAGTGACCCTTGGTAATAGCATTTCTTCTTAGGAAAGGGAACCTTTTTAATGACATAAGTTGACTGCCTAGTTTTGCATATCTTTATTTGATGGTATAAAAAGGTTTGTCATTTACTGAGGAGTTCATAAAGCTTTTGAATACTAAACTCATCCAGATAATAAAAAAATAACATTTTTAAACGTTTGCAAATATTTCTGCTGTTCTTGTTGTTAACTTCCTCTTCTTCATCACACAACTCTTTACAACTGTAACTTTTCCTCATAGGAAAGGTACGGAATTCAGAAGCATCTATCTCTCTAGAAACAGACCATGGCTGTATAATAACCCATAGTGAAAACAGCTGTTCTTGATTTGCATTTTCATTCACCCTTTTTTCATTAAAAGCTAAAAGCTACTCCTTTATAAATTCTCTCAAAGTGATTGTTACTATATTATTCAAATACTTGAAATTGAAAAGACTGCAGCCAACACTTATACATAATTATCATGACTGCCATCTATTTTGTTTTTATTTAATGTCTGCAATAGCAAAGACTGTGCAAGTCTTGCGCATTATTTATACAAAATTCTTGAAAATAACAATACCCAAAGCAAGTTCTAAAAAAAAAAAAAAAAATTGTTCAAATTAAATTGAAACAAAATTAAAACTTGGGATGAGGATGCCTATTGTTAGAAACCCCATTTGCCAATCATGCCCAAATAATGTGCGTCTACATAGGTTTATTGACACCATGACCGTCAATTGGGCAAAATTCTTAATTTTTTACAAGTAACCGGACGTCAAGTCTTATTCTCAGGTTTTCTTCATTGTTTTTTTGAATTGATTTTACTTTCATTTAAAACAATTGACAAAGCACAATCCCACCCAAGTTAAACTCTATTTTTATGGGACCACAATGGTCCTGGAAGTTCAAATATGCGCGAGACTTGCACAGTCTATAATGAATATACTTCTACAAAGCCCTTCAGGCCTCGATTTGGTTACATAAGTTACAATGGGAGACAGCAAGATGGCTGCACCAAGATAATAGTTTATGTTTTATATCTTTTAAGATATCAAACATAAACTATTATACCTTAATAAAAATTGTTAATTCAAGCTCATAATTTATTAATTTTTGATCTAAACTACTTACACAAGATGGATCAAGTGAATTTTTTAGAAATAGCATAAATAAATGAAAGGGTTTTTTTAGTTGAAAAATGGAATGTTAAATTCAACGAGGTAGAGCAGAGTTAACTGGAACATGTTCAATCTTTCAACGAATGAAAATATTCTCTCCATTGCTTGAATGCAAAACTGTCATTATTTGTTTTATGCAATATCCAAGCAGATACAAAATGTACAAGAATGTATTTTGGCATCCAATTAAAAGATGTTTTTGGTACTATGTGTATAATTATGTGTTATGGGTCGAAAATGCACAGTGAATGGTACCAAAATGCATTGTTTATGATGTAGGCCATACAATACGGTTTGGTTAATGAATGCCATGTGACCAACAATTCTCTCCAATTAAATGACAAGGATCTACTTAGGTGTCATAAGTGTTTATATTTAAAAGTCTGAATGCATGAAAGGATGATCTGTGGGGTCCAGCAAATATCTTGGGAAACTGACCACAGTTGGCTCCCAAGCTTTCAAGTCCTCCTGCAGAAAATTTAAAGACAGAATGAAAAATATCCTGATTATATTCTGAGTTTCTAATTATTTTGAAAACAGTCAAATTTGTGATGGTAGCAGAGGGAAAAAACATCAACGTTTTCTTAAAGAGTAAACTAATTTGCATCCTTAAGCTTTCAATAAACACACCATCTTTCAATAAACACACCATACAACAAAAACAGTTTATTTTTCATCATAGACTTTGTGCACATCATAACATGCTTATTTTAATAGATGTTAAATTTGCATCAGGGATAAATGTAACTTTTTTTTACCCTTACACCGATGTGTATTTTTTTACAGAACTCGGGAAAGTACTGAGTAAACAGTGCTTAAAGGGACATGTTGCCTTGGATCCGACAAGTTGGTAAAACAAAAAGCGTTTGTAACCTTTTGTTATAAAATGCATATGGTTAGAAAGACGTTATAAAAGTAGAATACAATGATCCACACAAATGTGCCTCGAAATTGCATGGTTTTCCTTTTACTTTGCGAACTAACACGGTCGGCCATTTTGTGGAGTCAAAATTTATAGACCAACTCGCCCGATCCAAGGCAACGTGTCACACCGGTGTAAAATTCTTTATCTGCCTCTAGCCATCGGGCTAGCTCGGTGGTTTAGTGGTAAGACATTACTCTAGCAATGCAAAGGTCGTGGGTTCGAATCCCACCAGAGTGATTTGCCTGTTGATTTTTTTCACAGAACTCGGGAAAGTACTGAGTATACAGTGCTTAATACACATCGCTGTATGGGTAAAAAAAAATTATATGCTTATTTTAGTCACAGCAATTATACAAATAAGCAGGAATGAATTTAGGAGTCTTCAAATGCTTTTTGCTCGACTTTGACAGGTTTTTTTTAAAGGATTTTTCTGTAGGATTGTGGGCATATCTTTCAAGTATAACCATGTGAGTATTTAGATTCAAACTAATCTTAAATAGGAAAAATAATTCATACGCTTGTCACTAATGACTTCTCTCAGTCAATGTTGCCTGCATTTGTGATTACAAAGCTTCAGCAGCATTGCCAGGGGGGGGGGCAGGGCCATGTTTTTTCTTTTCTTACTCTTTTTTGATGATAGCAAGCTCAGAACTCGGCGGTAAGCAGAGCCATAAAATTGGGCCCAGGTGAACTGGGTCAATGGGATGCAGCAGACACACTGGTCATTTTTCCATTGTTAGTATGAGTGGTTGGGGTCAAATCCCAGATATTTTGTTTTTATATTTGGCATTACTCAATAGTGCATGAACGATACTCATTTCTTCAGAAATACAGAGTTTTGCTTGTCATAAAAAAAGCTTATAAAAAGTCTCTCTTTTTGTTAAGAGTGTGAAATCAAAGTCAGTTCTTACCTTACACTCTTTTGACTGCTGCTCTGCCAATGTACAATGCTCTAGCATCATATCTGAAGACACTATACCTCATCACATTCTTTCACTCCTCCTGATTTATCAAACATAAACAATGAAAAAGAACCTATTGAATGTAGTATTTTCACGAGGTGACCTATCACAACATGTACGACTTTTGCGTTTTCACAAAGTGACATATCCTTCTGACCTATTGAATGGGGGCACTTCCCGAGGGCACGTCCTGAGGGCGTTTTTTTTTTTTACACCACAGCGAGGGGTTTTGTACTGTAACCCTGTAAATTCCGTCTTGAGATAGGAGACTACGTCTAGCCCTAAACCCTAAACCTAACCCTAACCCTAACCCTTACCCTAATCCTGACCCTAACCCTGACCCTAACCCTGACCCTAACCCTAAACCTAAACCTAACCCTAACCCTTTATAGGCATAAATGTTTGTAGTCTCATCTCAAGACAGGAATTGGCAGTATTACAGTACAAAACCCCTCGCTGCGGTGTAAAAAAAAAAATGCTTCCTGGGGGCTCTTCCTGGGGGCTCTTCCTGAGGGCAGGCAATTCCTGAGGCTCTTCCTGGGGGCTCTTCCTTGGGGCTCTTCCTTGGGGCTCTTCCTGGGGGCACTTCCTGGGGGCACTTCCTGGGGGCTCTTCCGGGGGGTTCTTCCTAGGGGCTCTTCCTGATGGGGGCTCTTCCTGATGGGGGCTCTTCCTGGGGGCTCTTCCTGGGGGCTCTTCCGGGGGGTTCTTCCTGGGGGCTCTTCCTTGGGGTTCTTCCTGATGGGGGCTCTTCCTGGGGGCACTTCCTGGGGGCTCTTCCTGATGGGGGCTCTTCCTGGGGGCTCTTCCTGATGGGGGCTCTTCCTGGGGGCTCTTCCTGGGGGCTCTTCCGGGGGGTTCTTCCTGGGGGCTCTTCCTGATGGGGGCTCTTCCTGGGGGCTCTTCCTAGGGGCTCTTCCCGAGGGCTCTTCCTGATGGGGGCTCTTCCTGGGGGCTCTTCCGGGGGGTTCTTCCTGGGGGCTCTTCCTGGGGGCTCTTCCGGGGGGTTCTTCCTGGGGGCTCTTCCCGGGGGCTCCTCCTGGGGGCACTTCCTGCGGGCTATTCCTGGGGGCTCTTCCTGGGGGCTCTTCCTGGGGGCTCTTCCTGGGGGCTCTTCCTGGGGGCTCTTCCTGGGGGTTCTTCCTGGGGGCTCTTCCTGATGGGGGCTCTTCCTGGGGGCTCTTTCGGGGGCTCTTCCTGGGGACTCTTCCTGGGGGCACTTTCACAAGTCAGTAAAGCCTGTTTTAGAAATTGTGTATTCAATCTGATTTCAAAACTGGAAAGTGTCCAATCTCTGTTCTGTTATACAGTGAGGCTCTGTCTAAAAACATACATAGAGATTATAGTAATAGCAAGACACAGCGTTCAAAGTTTCTTAATTCTTGTAGATACTTTTTTCCACTGGCGCAAAACAAAAAAATACTTTCAAAGTTGTTTAGTTTCTTGATTCTTGTAGACATATTTTTCCACTGACTCGAACAAATTTACTTTCCTCATATCGTACAAATTAAAAGTTACCTTTCAGATTCTGTTGAGTAAGCAGTCAGGACCTCTTAAATCAGCATTGTTAAAAACTCTTAAAGTCTGAAAGGTAGGCCCTAACTTTTAATTTCTATGTCAATATGAATGAGTCCAATATCAGTTACCAGGGTTCTGCCCAGGATTTCTTTAGTACTGGTAAATAATTTTTTTACACGATGTTCAAAATATTTTGAAGGAAATGGGCAAAAAACGAAAGAAAAATGTGTGGTGGTCGGAAAACGAAAAAATGCTGCTAGTGGTGGTTGGGGAATCCTGAGTGCCGGGCGGGTTTTCCGGCACCGACCACCGTGGGCAGAAATGCCTGGTTACCTTTCGCATAGTTCTTACAAACAAATCCATATTTTTTAACAATAAGGCACAACACAACAACTACGATGAGCATGTGAAAGGTTTTCATTAGAAAAACAAAACAACAACTTTTGTTTACATTGAATTAATCCAGATGTTTACCACAATTTGTCAGTTTAACCTCAATTTGATTTAAATACTTATTTCAAAAGAAACACAAATTGTCCTAAATGGTGTGAGCAAACTTATTAGTCATGTTTACAAGGTGTGTCCAATTTGATAGAAGTACTAACCTTAACTTACTATATGGAAGACAAGGTAGAGGCTGTCATCTCCCATCAGCCTTTGGCCATCTCAGATATTTCTCAGTTCCTCCTCCGTTCAAGACCTCCATCAGTCAAGTGTCATCCATCATCCTCCTCCGAGGGAGCTCTCCATCAGTAGGATGAGGTGGAAATGATCCCTCAATCCAAAAGTATCTCCCGCCAGTGAGCTGAATCTGTTAGCTGAAATTAGTTGGACAAGTCTCAGTAGGCCAGATGTAAGAACGTTACCTTACTTCTTACTTCCAGTGAGATGCTTTTGAAGGAGATCTATGAAGAAGATGATCCTGCCATGTTGATTGGTAGTTTGAAATTTCTAGTAGATAAAAGTTGAATCTTGGAGCTAAAAGTTACAAGGAAGACACTTTACATTAAGATTTTCAGTCATGATAAAGACAATTTGCCAATATTGAAGGAGATATTGTTTATATTCCTTCCTTTTCAGGTTTCCGTTTTGTTAGCAAAAGAGGAACTCTTTTTAAATAATCAGTGCTACAAATATGCACCGAAGAGTTAATTCTCTATGCAACAGACACTTGATCAGGAGGAACGATGGAGACTTCACTTGTTGAAGAAGATATTGACCCATTTATCGTGATGTCTGAAGAAGAATCCACCATGTGAATAATGAACATTGAACACACCGACGCGACTTACTGGAGATGCTTTTGAAGGAGATCTATGAAGAAGATGAATATGCCATGTTGATTGGTAGTTTGAAGTTTCACGCAGATAAATGGTGAATCTTGGAGCTCAAAGTTACAAGGAAGACGCTTTACGTGAAGATTTTCAGTCATGATGAAGACAATTTGCCAATATTGAAGGAGATATTGTTTATATTCCTTCCTTTTCAGGTTTCCGTTTTGTTAGCAAAAGAGGAACTCTTTTTAAATAATCAGTGCTACAAATATGCACCGAAGAGTTAATTCTCTATGCGACGGACACTTGATCAGGAGGAACGATGGAGACTTCACTTGTCGAAGAAGATATTGACCCATATATCGTGATGTCTGAAGAAGAATCCACCATGTGAATGATGAACACTGAACACACCGACGCGATTTACTGCAGATGCTTTTGAAGGAGATCTATGAAGAAGATGAATCTGCCATGTTGATTGGTAGTTTGAAGCTTCAAGTAGATAAATGGTGAATCTTGGAGCTCACAGTTACAAGGAAGACGCTTTACATGAAGATTTTCAGTCATGATGAAGACAATTTGCCAATATTGAAGGAGATATTGTTTATATTCCTTCCTTTTCAGGTTTCCGTTTTGTTAGCAAAAGAGAGACTCTTTTTAAATAATCAGTGCTACAAATATGCACCGAAGAGTTAATTCTCTATGCAACGGACACTTGATCAGGAGGAACGATGGAGACTTCACTTGTTGAAGAAGATATTGACCCATTTATCGTGATGTCTGAAGAAGCTAGAATCCACCATGTGAAAAATGAACACTGAATTCACAGACAAGATTTACTGGAGATGCTTTTGAAGGAGATCTTAGATGATGAAGAAGACAACACTAACAAAAACTCTTGTATGAAGATGAATCTGCCATGTTGATTTGGTAGCTTGAAGTTTTAAGTAGATGAACGGTGAATCTTGGACTCAAAGTTACTTTAAAGACACTTTACATGAAGATTTTCAGTCATGATGGTGAACATTTGCCATTATTGAAGGAGATATTGTTTATACTCCTTCCTTTTCAGGTTTCCGTTTTGTTAGCAAAAGAGGAACTCTTTTTAAATAATCAGTGCTACAAATATGCACCGAAGAGTTAATTCTCTATGCGACGGACACTTGATCAGGAAGAACGATGGAGACTTCACTGGTTGAAGAAGATATTGACCCATTTATCGTGATGTCTGAAGAAGAATCCACCATGTGAATAATGAACACTGAACACACAGACAGTTTACTGCAGATGCTTTTGAAGGAGATCTATGAAGAAGATGATCCTGCCATGTTGATTGGTAGTTTGAAAATTCAAGTAGATAAAAGTTGGATCTTGGAGCTCAAGTTACAAGGAAAACGCTTTACATTAAGAATTTCAGTCATGATGAAGACAATTTGCCAATATTGAAGGAGATATTGTTTATATTCCTTCCTTTTCAGGTTTCCGTTTTGTTAGCAAAAGAGGAACTCTTTTTGAATAATCAGTGCTACAAATATGCACCGAAGAGTTAATTCTCTATGCAACGGACACTTAATCAGGAGGAACGATGGAGACTTCACTTGTTGAAGAAGATATTGACCAATTTATCGTGATGTCTGAAGAAGAATCCACCATGTGAATAATGAACACTGAACACACAGACAGTTTACTGGAGATGCTTTTGAAGGAAATCTATGAAGAAGATGAATCTGCCATGTTGATTGGTAGTTTGAAATTTCACGTAGATAAATGGTGAATCTTGGAGCTTAAAGTTACAAGGAAGACGCTTTACATTAAGATTTTCAGTCATGATAAAGACAATTTGCCAATATTGAAGGAGATATTGTTTATATTCCTTCCTTTTCAGGTTTCCGTTTTGTTAGCAAAAGAGGAACTCTTTTTAAATAATCAGTGCTACAAATATGCATCGAAGAGTTAATTCTCTTTGCAACGGACACTTGATCAGGAGGAACGATGGAGACTTCACTTGTTGAAGAAGATATTGACCCATTTATCGTGATGTCTGAAGAAGCTAGAATCCACCATGTGAAAAATGAACACTGAACTCACAGACAAGATTTACTGGAGATGCTTTTGAAGGAGATCTATGAAGAAGATGAATCTGCCATGTTGATTGGTAGTTTGAAGTTTCACGCAGATAAATGGTGAATCTTGGAGCTCAAAGTTACAAGGAAGACGCTTTACATGAAGATTTTCAGCCATGATGAAGAAAATATGCCAATATTGAAGGAGATATTATTTATATTCCTTCCTTTTCAGGTTTCCGTTTTGTAAGCAAAAGAGGAACTCTTTTTAAATAATCAGTGCTACAAATATGCACCGAAGAGTTAATTCTCTATGCAACAGACACTAGATCAGGAGGAACGATGGAGACTTCACTTGTCGAAGAAGATATTGACTCATATATATGTTGATGTCTGAAGAAGAATCCATCATGTGAATAATGAACACTGAACACACAGACAGTTTACTGGAGATGCTTTTGAAGGAGATCTATGAAGAAGATGAATCTGCCATGTTGATTGGTAGTTTGAAATTTCAAGTAGATAAAAGTTGAATCTTGGAGCTCAAAGTTACAAGGAAGACGCTTTACATTAAGATTTTCAGTCATGATAAAGACAATTTGCCAATATTGAAGGAGATATTGTTTATATTCCTTCCTTTTCAGGTTTCCGTTTTGTTAGCAAAAGAGGAACTCTTTTTAAATAATCAGTGCTACAAATATGCACCGAAGAGTTAATTCTCTATGCAACAGACACTTGATCAGGAGGAACGATGGAGACTTCACTTGATGAAGAAGATATTGACCCATTTATCGTGATGTCTGAAGAAGAATCCACCATGTGAATAATGAACACTGAACACACAGACAGTTTACTGCAGATGCTTTTGAAGGAAATCTATGAAGAAGATGATCCTGCCATGTTGATTGGTAGTTTGAAATTTCAAGTAGATAAAAGTTGAATCTTGGAGCTCAAAGTTACAAGGAAGACGCTTTACATTAAGATTTTCAGTCGTGATGAAGACAATTTGCCAATATTGAAGGAGATATTGTTTATATTCCTTCCTTTTCAGGTTTCCGTTTTGTTAGCAAAAGAGAAACTCTTTTTAAATAATCAGTGCTACAAATATGCACCGAAGAGTTAATTCTCTATGCGACAGACACTTGATCAGGAGGAACGATGGAGACTTCACTTGTTGAAGAAGATATTGACCCATTTATCGTGATGTCTGAAGAAGAATCCACCATGTGAATAATGAACACTGAACACAAAGACAGTTTACTGGAGATGCTTTTCAAGGAGATCTATGAAGAAGATGATCCTGCCATGTTGATTGGTAGTTTGAAATTTCTAGTAGATAAAAGTTGAATCTTGGAGCTCAAAGTTACAAGGAAGACACTTTACATTAAGATTTTCAGTCATGATAAAGACAATTTGCCAATATTGAAGGAGATATTGTTTATATTCCTTCCTTTTCAGGTTTCCGTTTTGTTAGCAAAAGAGGAACTCTTTTTAAATAATCAGTGCTACAAATATGCACCGAAGAGTTAATTCTCTATGCAACAGACACTTGATCAGGAGGAACGATGGAGACTTCACTTGTTGAAGAAGATATTGACCCATTTATCATGATGTCTGAAGAAGAATCCACCATGTGAATAATGAACATTGAACACACCGACGCGACTTACTGGAGATGCTTTTGAAGGAGATCTATGAAGAAGATGAATATGCCATGTTGATTGGTAGTTTGAAGTTTCACGCAGATAAATGGTGAATCTTGGAGCTCAAAGTTACAAGGAAGACGCTTTACGTGAAGATTTTCAGCCATGATAAAGAAAATATGCCAAATGTTGAAGGAGATATTGGTTTATATTCCTTCCTTTTCAGGCTTCCGTTTTGTTAGCAAAAGAGGAACTCTTTTTAAATAATCAGTGCTACAAATATGCACCGAAGAGTTAATTCTCTATGCAACGGACACTTGATCAGGAGGAACGATGGAGACTTCACTTGTCGAAGAAGATATTGACCCATATATCGTGATGTCTGAAGAAGAATCCACCATGTGAATGATGAACACTGAACACACCGACGCGATTTACTGCAGATGCTTTTGAAGGAGATCTATGAAGAAGATGAATCTGCCATGTTGATTGGTAGTTTGAAATTTCTAGTAGATAAAAGTTGAATCTTGGAGCTCAAAGTTACAAGGAAGACACTTTACATTAAGATTTTCAGTCATGATGAAGACAATTTGCCAATATTGAAGGAGATATTGTTTATATTCCTTCCTTTTCAGGTTTCCGTTTTGTTAGCAAAAGAGGAACTCTTTTTAAATAATCAGTGCTACAAATATGCACCGAAGAGTTAATTCTCTATGCAACGGACACTTGATCAGGAGGAACGATGGAGACTTCACTTGTTGAAGAAGATATTGACCCATTTATCGTGATGTGTGAAGAAGAATCCACCATGTGAATAATGAACACTGAACACACCGACGCGATTTACTGGAGATGCTTTTGAAGGAGATCTATGAAGAAGATGAATCTGCCATGTTGATTGGTAGTTTGAAGCTTCAAGTAGATAAATGGTGAATCTTGGAGCTCACAGTTACAAGGAAGACGCTTTACATGAAGATTTTCAGTCATGATGAAGACAATTTGCCAATATTGAAGGAGATATTGTTTATATTCCTTCCTTTTCAGGTTTCCGTTTTGTTAGCAAAAGAGGAACTCTTTTTAAATAATCAGTGCTACAAATATGCACCTAAGAGTTAATTCTCTATGCAACAGACACTTGATCAGGAGGAACGATGGAGACTTCACTTGTTGAAGAAGATATTGACCCATTTATCGTGATGTCTGAAGAAGAATCCACCATGTGAATAATGAACATTGAACATACAGACAGTTTACTGCAGATGCTTTTGAAGGAGATCTATGAAGAAGATGATCCTGCCATGTTGATTGGTAGTTTGAATTTCACGCAGATAAAGTTGAATCTTGGAGCTCAAAGTTACAAGGAAGACGCTTTACATTAAGATTTTCAGCCATGATAAAGAAAATATGCCAATATTGAAGGAGATATTGGTTTATATTCCTTCCTTTTCAGGTTTCCGTTTTGTTAGCAAAAGAGGAACTCTTTTTAAATAATCAGTGCTACAAATATGCACCGAAGAGTTAATTCTCTATGCAACGGACACTTGATCAGGAGGAACGATGGAGACTTCACTTGTCGAAGAAGATATTGACCCATATATCGTGATGTCTGAAGAAGAATCCACCATGTGAATGATGAACACTGAACACACCGACACGATTTACTGCAGATGCTTTTGAAGGAGATCTATGAAGAAGATGAATCTGCCATGTTGATTGGTAGTTTGAAGCTTCAAGTAGATAAATGGTGAATCTTGGAGCTCACAGTTACAAGGAAGACGCTTTACATGAAGATTTTCAGTCATGATGAAGACAATTTGCCAATATTGAAGGAGATATTGTTTATATTCCTTCCTTTTCAGGTTTCCGTTTTGTTAGCAAAAGAGGAACTCTTTTTAAATAATCAGTGCTACAAATATGCACCGAAGAGTTAATTCTCTATGCGACGGACACTTGATCAGGAGGAACGATGGAGACTTCACTTGCTGAAGAAGATATTGACCCATTTATCGTGATGTCTGAAGATGAATCCACCATGTGAATAATGAACACTGAACACACTGACGCGATTTACTGGAGATGCTTTTGAAGGAGATCTATGAAGAAGATGATCCTGCCATGTTGATTGGTAGTTTGAAATTTCAAGTAGATAAAAGTTGAATCTTGGAGCTCAAAGTTACAAGGAAGACGCTTTACATTAAGATTTTCAGTCATGATGAAGACAATTTGCCAATATTGAAGGAGATATTGTTTATATTCCTTCCTTTTCAGGTTTCCGTTTTGTTAGCAAAAGAGGAACTCTTTTTAAATAATCAGTGCTACAAATATGCACCTAAGAGTTAATTCTCTATGCAACAGACACTTGATCAGGAGGAACGATGGAGACTTCACTTGTTGAAGAAGATATTGACCCATTTATCGTGATGTCTGAAGAAGAATCCACCATGTGAATAATGAACATTGAACACACCGACGCGACTTACTGGAGATGCTTTTGAAGGAGATCTATGAAGAAGATGAATATGCCATGTTGATTGGTAGTTTGAAGTTTCACGCAGATAAATGGTGAATCTTGGAGCTCAAAGTTACAAGGAAGACGCTTTACATAAAGATTTTCAGCCATGATAAAGAAAATATGCCAAATGTTGAAGGAGATATTGGTTTATATTCCTTCCTTTTCAGGCTTCCGTTTTGTTAGCAAAAGAGGAACTCTTTTTAAATAATCAGTGCTACAAATATGCACCGAAGAGTTAATTCTCTATGCGACGGACACTTGATCAGGAGGAACGATGGAGACTTCACTTGCTGAAGAAGATATTGACCCATTTATCGTGATGTCTGAAGATGAATCCACCATGTGAATAATGAACACTGAACACACTGACGCGATTTACTGGAGATGCTTTTGAAGGAGATCTATGAAGAAGATGATCCTGCTATGTTGATTGGTAGTTTGAAATTTCAAGTAGATAAAAGTTGAATCTTGGAGCTCAAAGTTACAAGGAAGACGCTTTACATTAAGATTTTCAGTCATGATGAAGACAATTTGCCAATATTGAAGGAGATATTGTTTATATTCCTTCCTTTTCAGGTTTCCGTTTTGTTAGCAAAAGAGGAACTCTTTTTAAATAATCAGTGCTACAAATATGCACCGAAGAGTTAATTCTCTATGCAACAGACACTTGATCAGGAGGAACGATGGAGACTTCACTTGATGAAGAAGATATTGACCCATTTATCGTGATGTCTGAAGAAGAATCCACCATGTGAATAATGAACACTGAACACACAGACAGTTTACTGCAGATGCTTTTGAAGGAAATCTATGAAGAAGATGATCCTGCCATGTTGATTGGTAGTTTGAAATTTCAAGTAGATAAAAGTTGAATCTTGGAGCTCAAAGTTACAAGGAAGACGCTTTACATTAAGATTTTCAGTCGTGAGGAAGACAATTTGCCAATATTGAAGGAGATATTGTTTATATTCCTTCCTTTTCAGGTTTCCGTTTTGTTAGCAAAAGAGAAACTCTTTTAAATAATCAGTGCTACAAATATGCACCGAAGAGTTAATTCTCTATGCGGACACTTGATCAGGAGGAACGATGGAGACTTCACTTGTTGAAGAAGATATTGACCCATATATCGTGATGTCTGAAGAAGAATCCACCATGTGAATAATGAACACTGAACACAAAGACAGTTTACTGGAGATGCTTTTGAAGGAGATCTATGAAGAAGATGATCCTGCCATGTTGATTGGTAGTTTGAAATTTCTAGTAGATAAAAGTTGAATCTTGGAGCTAAAAGTTACAAGGAAGACACTTTACATTAAGATTTTCAGTCATGATAAAGACAATTTGCCAATATTGAAGGAGATATTGTTTATATTCCTTCCTTTTCAGGTTTCCGTTTTGTTAGCAAAAGAGGAACTCTTTTTAAATAATCAGTGCTACAAATATGCACCTAAGAGTTAATTCTCTATGCAACAGACACTTGATCAGGAGGAACGATGGAGACTTCACTTGTTGAAGAAGATATTGACCCATTTATCGTGATGTCTGAAGAAGAATCCACCATGTGAATAATGAACATTGAACACACCGCGACTTACTGGAGATGCTTTTGAAGGAGATCTATGAAGAAGATGAATATGCCATGTTGATTGGTAGTTTGAAGTTTCATGCAGATAAATGGTGAATCTTGGAGCTCAAAGTTACAAGGAAGACGCTTTACGTGAAGATTTTCAGCCATGATAAAGAAAATATGCCAAATGTTGAAGGAGATATTGGTTTATATTCCTTCCTTTTCAGGCTTCCGTTTTGTTAGCAAAAGAGGAACTCTTTTTAAATAATCAGTGCTACAAATATGCACCGAAGAGTTAATTCTCTATGCAACGGACACTTGATCAGGAGGAACGATGGAGACTTCACTTGTCGAAGAAGATATTGACCCATATATCGTGATGTCTGAAGAAGAATCCACCATGTGAATGATGAACACTGAACACACGGACGCGATTTACTGCAGATGCTTTTGAAGGAGATCTATGAAGAAGATGAATCTGCCATGTTGATTGGTAGTTTGAAGCTTCAAGTAGATAAATGGTGAATCTTGGAGCTCACAGTTACAAGGAAGACGCTTTACATGAAGATTTTCAGTCATGATGAAGACAATTTGCCAATATTGAAGGAGATATTGTTTATATTCCTTCCTTTTCAGGTTTCCGTTTTGTTAGCAAAAGAGGAACTCTGTTTAAATAATCAGTGCTACAAATATGCACCGAAGAGTTAATTCTCTATGCGACGGACACTTGATCAGGAGGAACGATGGAGACTTCACTTGCTGAAGAAGATATTGACCCATTTATCGTGATGTCTGAAGATGAATCCACCATGTGAATAATGAACACTGAACACACTGACGCGATTTACTGGAGATGCTTTTGAAGGAGATCTATGAAGAAGATGATCCTGCCATGTTGATTGGTAGTTTGAAATTTCAAGTAGATAAAAGTTGAATCTTGGAGCTCAAAGTTACAAGGAAGACGCTTTACATTAAGATTTTCAGTCATGATGAAGACAATTTGCCAATATTGAAGGAGATATTGTTTATATTCCTTCCTTTTCAGGTTTCCGTTTTGTTAGCAAAAGAGGAACTCTTTTTAAATAATCAGTGCTACAAATATGCACCGAAGAGTTAATTCTCTATGCAACAGACACTTGATCAGGAGGAACGATGGAGACTTCACTTGATGAAGAAGATATTGACCCATTTATCGTGATGTCTGAAGAAGAATCCACCATGTGAATAATGAACACTGAACACACAGACAGTTTACTGCAGATGCTTTTGAAGGAAATCTATGAAGAAGATGATCCTGCCATGTTGATTGGTAGTTTGAAATTTCAAGTAGATAAAAGTTTAATCTTGGAGCTCAAAGTTACAAGGAAGACGCTTTACATTAAGATTTTCAGTCGTGAGGAAGACAATTTGCCAATATTGAAGGAGATATTGTTTATATTCCTTCCTTTTCAGGTTTCCGTTTTGTTAGCAAAAGAGAGACTCTTTTAAATAATCAGTGCTACAAATATGCACCGAAGAGTTAATTCTCTATGCGACGGACACTTGATCAGGAGGAACGATGGAGACTTCACTTGTTGAAGAAGATATTGACCCATATATCGTGATGTCTGAAGAAGAATCCACCATGTGAATAATGAACACTGAACACAAAGACAGTTTACTGGAGATGCTTTTGAAGGAGATCTATGAAGAAGATGATCCTGCCATGTTGATTGGTAGTTTGAAATTTCTAGTAGATAAAAGTTGAATCTTGGAGCTCAAAGTTACAAGGAAGACACTTTACATTAAGATTTTCAGTCATGATAAAGACAATTTGCCAATATTGAAGGAGATATTGTTTATATTCCTTCCTTTTCAGGTTTCCGTTTTGTTAGCAAAAGAGGAACTCTTTTTAAATAATCAGTGCTACAAATATGCACCTAAGAGTTAATTCTCTATGCAACAGACGCTTGATCAGGAGGAACGATGGAGACTTCACTTGTTGAAGAAGATATTGACCCATTTATCGTGATGTCTGAAGAAGAATCCACCATGTGAATAATGAACATTGAACACACCGACGCGACTTACTGGAGATGCTTTTGAAGGAGATCTATGAAGAAGATGAATATGCCATGTTGATTGGTAGTTTGAAATTTCTAGTAGATAAAAGTTGAATCTTGGAGCTAAAAGTTACAAGGAAGACACTTTACATTAAGATTTTCAGTCATGATAAAGACAATTTGCCAATATTGAAGGAGATATTGTTTATATTCCTTCCTTTTCAGGTTTCCGTTTTGTTAGCAAAAGAGGAACTCTTTTTAAATAATCAGTGCTACAAATATGCACCTAAGAGTTAATTCTCTATGTAACAGACACTTGATCAGGAGGAACGATGGAGACTTCACTTGTTGAAGAAGATATTGACCCATTTATCGTGACGTCTGAAGAAGAATCCACCATGTGAATAATGAACATTGAACACACCGACGCGACTTACTGGAGATGCTTTTGAAGGAGATCTATGAAGAAGATGAATATGCCATGTTGATTGGTAGTTTGAAGTTTCACGCAGATAAATGGTGAATCTTGGAGCTCAAAGTTACAAGGAAGACGCTTTACGTGAAGATTTTCAGCCATGATAAAGAAAATATGCCAAATGTTGAAGGAGATATTGGTTTATATTCCTTCCTTTTCAGGCTTCCGTTTTGTTAGCAAAAGAGGAACTCTTTTTGAATAATCAGTGCTACAAATATGCACCGAAGAGTTAATTCTCTATGCAACGGACACTTGATCAGGAGGAACGATGGAGACTTCACTTGTCGAAGAAGATATTGACCCATATATCGTGATGTCTGAAGAAGAATCCACCATGTGAATGATGAACACTGAACACACCGACGCGATTTACTGCAGATGCTTTTGAAGGAGATCTATGAAGAAGATGAATCTGCCATGTTGATTGGTAGTTTGAAATTTCTAGTAGATAAATGGTGAATCTTGGAGCTAACAGTTACAAGGAAGACGCTTTACATGAAGATTTTCAGTCATGATGAAGACAATTTGCCAATATTGAAGGAGATATTGTTTATATTCCTTCCTTTTCAGGTTTCCGTTTTGTTAGCAAAAGAGGAACTCTTTTTAAATAATCAGTGCTACAAATATGCACCGAAGAGTTAATTCTCTATGCAACAGACACTTGATCAGGAGGAACGATGGAGACTTCACTTGTTGAAGAAGATATTGACCCATATATCGTGATGTCTGAAGAAGAATCCACCATGTGAATAATGAACACTGAACACAAAGACAGTTTACTGGAGATGCTTTTGAAGGAGATCTATGAAGAAGATGATCCTGCCATGTTGATTGGTAGTTTGAAATTTCTAGTAGATAAAAGTTGAATCTTGGAGCTAAAAGTTACAAGGAAGACACTTTACATTAAGATTTTCAGTCATGATAAAGACAATTTGCCAATATTGAAGGAGATATTGTTTATATTCCTTCCTTTTCAGGTTTCCGTTTTGTTAGCAAAGAGGAACTCTTTTAAATAATCAGTGCTACAAATATGCACCTAAGAGTTAATTCTCTATGCAACAGACACTTGATCAGGAGGAACGATGGAGACTTCACTTGTTGAAGAAGATATTGACCCATTTATCGTGATGTCTGAAGAAGAATCCACCATGTGAATAATGAACATTGAACACACCGACGCGACTTACTGGAGATGCTTTTGAAGGAGATCTATGAAGAAGATGAATATGCCATGTTGATTGGTAGTTTGAAGTTTCACGCAGATAAATGGTGAATCTTGGAGCTCAAAGTTACAAGGAAGACGCTTTACGTGAAGATTTTCAGCCATGATAAAGAAAATATGCCAAATGTTGAAGGAGATATTGGTTTATATTCCTTCCTTTTCAGGCTTCCGTTTTGTTAGCAAAAGAGGAACTCTTTTTAAATAATCAGTGCTACAAATATGCACCGAAGAGTTAATTCTCTATGCAACGGACACTTGATCAGGAGGAACGATGGAGACTTCACTTGTCGAAGAAGATATTGACCCATATATCGTGATGTCTGAAGAAGAATCCACCATGTGAATGATGAACACTGAACACACCGACGCGATTTACTGCAGATGCTTTTGAAGGAGATCTATGAAGAAGATGAATCTGCCATGTTGATTGGTAGTTTGAAGCTTCAAGTAGATAAATGGTGAATCTTGGAGCTCACAGTTACAAGGAAGACGCTTTACATGAAGATTTTCAGTCATGATGAAGACAATTTGCCAATATTGAAGGAGATATTGTTTATATTCCTTCCTTTTCAGGTTTCCGTTTTGTTAGCAAAAGAGGAACTCTTTTTAAATAATCAGTGCTACAAATATGCACCGAAGAGTTAATTCTCTATGCGATGGACACTTGATCAGGAGGAACGATGGAGACTTCACTTGCTGAAGAAGATATTGACCCATTTATCGTGATGTCTGAAGATGAATCCACCATGTGAATAATGAACACTGAACACACCGACGCGATTTACTGGAGATGCTTTTGAAGGAGATCTATGAAGAAGATGATCCTGCCATGTTGATTGGTAGTTTGAAATTTCAAGTAGATAAAAGTTGAATCTTGGAGCTCAAAGTTACAAGGAAGAGGCTTTACATTAAGATTTTCAGTCATGATGAAGACAATTTGCCAATATTGAAGGAGATATTGTTTATATTCCTTCCTTTTCAGGTTTCCGTTTTGTTAGCAAAAGAGGAACTCTTTTTAAATAATCAGTGCTACAAATATGCACCGAAGAGTTAATTCTCTATGCAACAGACACTTGATCAGGAGGAACGATGGAGACTTCACTTGTTGAAGAAGATATTGACCCATTTATCGTGATGTCTGAAGAAGAATCCACCATGTGAATAATGAACACTGAACACACAGACAGTTTACTGCAGATGCTTTTGAAGGAAATCTATGAAGAAGATGATCCTGCCATGTTGATTGGTAGTTTGAAATTTCAAGTAGATAAAAGTTGAATCTTGGAGCTCAAAGTTACAAGGAAGACGCTTTACATTAAGATTTTCAGTCGTGAGGAAGACAATTTGCCAATATTGAAGGAGATATTGTTTATATTCCTTCCTTTTCAGGTTTCCGTTTTGTTAGCAAAAGAGAAACTCTTTTTAAATAATCAGTGCTACAAATATGCACCGAAGAGTTAATTCTCTATGCGACGGACACTTGATCAGGAGGAACGATGGAGACTTCACTTGTTGAAGAAGATATTGACCCATATATCGTGATGTCTGAAGAAGAATCCACCATGTGAATAATGAACACTGAACACAAAGACAGTTTACTGGAGATGCTTTTGAAGGAGATCTATGAAGAAGATGATCCTGCCATGTTGATTGGTAGTTTGAAATTTCTAGTAGATAAAAGTTGAATCTTGGAGCTAAAAGTTACAAGGAAGACACTTTACATTAAGATTTTCAGTCATGATAAAGACAATTTGCCAATATTGAAGGAGATATTGTTTATATTCCTTCCTTTTCAGGTTTCCGTTTTGTTAGCAAAAGAGGAACTCTTTTTAAATAATCAGTGCTACAAATATGCACCTAAGAGTTAATTCTCTATGCAACAGACACTTGATCAGGAGGAACGATGGAGACTTCACTTGTTGAAGAAGATATTGACCCATTTATCGTGATGTCTGAAGAAGAATCCACCATGTGAATAATGAACATTGAACACACCGACGCGACTTACTGGAGATGCTTTTGAAGGAGATCTATGAAGAAGATGAATATGCCATGTTGATTGGTAGTTTGAAGTTTCACGCAGATAAATGGTGAATCTTGGAGCTCAAAGTTACAAGGAAGACGCTTTACGTGAAGATTTTCAGCCATGATAAAGAAAATATGCCAAATGTTGAAGGAGATATTGGTTTATATTCCTTCCTTTTCAGGCTTCCGTTTTGTTAGCAAAAGAGGAACTCTTTTTAAATAATCAGTGCTACAAATATGCACCGAAGAGTTAATTCTCTATGCAACGGACACTTGATCAGGAGGAACGATGGAGACTTCACTTGTCGAAGAAGATATTGACCCATATATCGTGATGTCTGAAGAAGAATCCACCATGTGAATGATGAACACTGAACACACCGACGCGATTTACTGCAGATGCTTTTGAAGGAGATCTATGAAGAAGATGAATCTGCCATGTTGATTGGTAGTTTGAAGCTTCAAGTAGATAAATGGTGAATCTTGGAGCTCACAGTTACAAGGAAGACGCTTTACATGAAGATTTTCAGTCATGATGAAGACAATTTGCCAATATTGAAGGAGATATTGTTTATATTCCTTCCTTTTCAGGTTTCCGTTTTGTTAGCAAAAGAGGAACTCTTTTAAATAATCAGTGCTACAAATATGCACCGAAGAGTTAATTCTCTATGCGATGGACACTTGATCAGGAGGAACGATGGAGACTTCACTTGCTGAAGAAGATATTGACCCATTTATCGTGATGTCTGAAGATGAATCCACCATGTGAATAATGAACACTGAACACACCGACGCGATTTACTGGAGATGCTTTTGAAGGAGATCTATGAAGAAGATGATCCTGCCATGTTGATTGGTAGTTTGAAATTTCAAGTAGATAAAAGTTGAATCTTGGAGCTCAAAGTTACAAGGAAGAGGCTTTACATTAAGATTTTCAGTCATGATGAAGACAATTTGCCAATATTGAAGGAGATATTGTTTATATTCCTTCCTTTTCAGGTTTCCGTTTTGTTAGCAAAAGAGGAACTCTTTTTAAATAATCAGTGCTACAAATATGCACCGAAGAGTTAATTCTCTATGCAACAGACACTTGATCAGGAGGAACGATGGAGACTTCACTTGTTGAAGAAGATATTGACCCATATATCGTGATGTCTGAAGAAGAATCCACCATGTGAATAATGAACACTGAACACAAAGACAGTTTACTGGAGATGCTTTTGAAGGAGATCTATGAAGAAGATGATCCTGCCATGTTGATTGGTAGTTTGAAATTTCTAGTAGATAAAAGTTGAATCTTGGAGCTAAAAGTTACAAGGAAGACACTTTACATTAAGATTTTCAGTCATGATAAAGACAATTTGCCAATATTGAAGGAGATATTGTTTATATTCCTTCCTTTTCAGGTTTCCGTTTTGTTAGCAAAAGAGGAACTCTTTTTAAATAATCAGTGCTACAAATATGCACCTAAGAGTTAATTCTCTATGCAACAGACACTTGATCAGGAGGAACGATGGAGACTTCACTTGTTGAAGAAGATATTGACCCATTTATCGTGATGTCTGAAGAAGAATCCACCATGTGAATAATGAACATTGAACACACCGACGCGACTTACTGGAGATGCTTTTGAAGGAGATCTATGAAGAAGATGAATATGCCATGTTGATTGGTAGTTTGAAGTTTCACGCAGATAAATGGTGAATCTTGGAGCTCAAAGTTACAAGGAAGACGCTTTACGTGAAGATTTTCAGCCATGATAAAGAAAATATGCCAAATGTTGAAGGAGATATTGGTTTATATTCCTTCCTTTTCAGGCTTCCGTTTTGTTAGCAAAAGAGGAACTCTTTTTAAATAATCAGTGCTACAAATATGCACCGAAGAGTTAATTCTCTATGCAACGGACACTTGATCAGGAGGAACGATGGAGACTTCACTTGTCGAAGAAGATATTGACCCATATATCGTGATGTCTGAAGAAGAATCCACCATGTGAATGATGAACACTGAACACACCGACGCGATTTACTGCAGATGCTTTTGAAGGAGATCTATGAAGAAGATGAATCTGCCATGTTGATTGGTAGTTTGAAGCTTCAAGTAGATAAATGGTGAATCTTGGAGCTCACAGTTACAAGGAAGACACTTTACATGAAGATTTTCAGTCATGATGAAGACAATTTGCCAATATTGAAGGAGATATTGTTTATATTCCTTCCTTTTCAGGTTTCCGTTTTGTTAGCAAAAGAGGAACTCTTTTTAAATAATCAGTGCTACAAATATGCACCGAAGAGTTAATTCTCTATGCAATGGACACTTGATCAGGAGGAACGATGGAGACTTCACTTGCTGAAGAAGATATTGACCCATTTATCGTGATGTCTGAAGATGAATCCACCATGTGAATAATGAACACTGAACACACCGACGCGATTTACTGGAGATGCTTTTGAAGGAGATCTATGAAGAAGATGATCCTGCCATGTTGATTGGTAGTTTGAAATTTCAAGTAGATAAAAGTTGAATCTTGGAGCTCAAAGTTACAAGGAAGAGGCTTTACATTAAGATTTTCAGTCATGATGAAGACAATTTGCCAATATTGAAGGAGATATTGTTTATATTCCTTCCTTTTCAGGTTTCCGTTTTGTTAGCAAAAGAGGAACTCTTTTTAAATAATCAGTGCTACAAATATGCACCGAAGAGTTAATTCTCTATGCAACAGACACTTGATCAGGAGGAACGATGGAGACTTCACTTGTTGAAGAAGATATTGACCCATTTATCGTGATGTCTGAAGAAGAATCCACCATGTGAATAATGAACACTGAACACACAGACAGTTTACTGGAGATGCTTTTGAAGGAAATCTATGAAGAAGATGAATCTGCCATGTTGATTGGTAGTTTGAAATTTCAAGTAGATAAAAGTTGAATCTTGGAGCTCAAAGTTACAAGGAAGACGCTTTACATTAAGATTTTCAGTCATGATGAAGACAATTTGCCAATATTGAAGGAGATATTGTTTATATTCCTTCCTTTTCAGGTTTCCGTTTTGTTAGCAAAAGAGAAACTCTTTTTAAATAATCAGTGCTACAAATATGCACCGAAGAGTTAATTCTCTATGCAACGGACACTTGATCAGGAGGAACGATGGAGACTTCACTTGTTGAAGAAGATATTGACCCATATATCGTGATGTCTGAAGAAGAATCCACCATGTGAATAATGAACACTGAACACAAAGACAGTTTACTGGAGATGCTTTTGAAGGAGATCTATGAAGAAGATGATCCTGCCATGTTGATTGGTAGTTTGAAATTTCTAGTAGATAAAAGTTGAATCTTGGAGCTAAAAGTTACAAGGAAGACACTTTACATTAAGATTTTCAGTCATGATAAAGACAATTTGCCAATATTGAAGGAGATATTGTTTATATTCCTTCCTTTTCAGGTTTCCGTTTTGTTAGCAAAAGAGGAACTCTTTTTAAATAATCAGTGCTACAAATATGCACCGAAGAGTTAATTCTCTATGCAACAGACACTTGATCAGGAGGAACGATGGAGACTTCACTTGTTGAAGAAGATATTGACCCATTTATCGTGATGTCTGAAGAAGAATCCACCAGGTGAATAATGAACACTGAACACACCGACGCGATTTACTGGAGATGCTTTTGAAGGAGATCTATGAAGAAGATGAATCTGCCATGTTGATTGGTAGTTTGAAGTTTCACGCAGATAAATGGTGAATCTTGGAGCTCAAAGTTACAAGGAAGACGCTTTACGTGAAGATTTTCAGCCATGATAAAGAAAATATGCCAAATGTTGAAGGAGATTTTGTTTATATTCCTTCCTTTTCAGGTTTCCGTTTTGATAGCAAAAGAGGAACTCTTTTTAAATAATCAGTGCTACAAATATGCACCGAAGAGTTAATTCTCTATGCAACGGACACTTGATCAGGAGGAACGATGGACACTTCACTTGTCAAAGAAGATATTGACTCATATATATGTTGATGTCTGAAGAAGAATCCACCATGTGAATAATGAACACTGAACACACAGACAGTTTACTGCAGATGCTTTTGAAGGAGATCTATGAAGAAGATGAATCTGCCATGTTGATTGGTAGTTTGAAGTTTCAAGTAGATAAAAGTTGAATCTTGGCAAAGTTACAAGGAAGACGCTTTACATGAAGATTTTCAGTCATGATGAAGACAATTTGCCAATATTGAAGGAGATATTGTTTATATTCCTTCCTTTTCAGGTTTCCGTTTTGTTAGCAAAAGAGGAACTCTTTTTAAATAATCAGTGCTACAAATATGCACCAAAGAGTTAATTCTCTATGCAACGGACACTTGATCAGGAGGAACGATGGAGACTTCACTTGTTGAAGAAGATATTGACCCATTTATCGTGATGTCTGAAGAAGAATCCACCATGTGAATAATGAACATTGAACACACCGACGCGATTTACAGGAGATGCTTTTGAAGGAGATCTATGAAGAAGATGAATCTGCCATGTTGATTGGTAATTTGAAGTTTCAAGTAGATAAATGGTGAATCTTGGAGCTAAAAGTTACAAGGAAGAAGCTTTACATGAAGATTTTCAGCCATGATGAAGAAAATATGCCAATATTGAAGGAGATATTGTTTATATTCCTTCCTTTTCAGGTTTCCGTTTTGTTAGCAAAAGAGGAACTCTTTTTAAATAATCAGTGCTACAAATATGCACCGAAGAGTTAATTCTCTATGCAACGGACACTTGATCAGGAGGAACGATGGAGACTTCACTTGTTGAAGAAGATATTGACCCATTTATCGTGATGTCTGAAGAAGAATCCACCATGTGAATAATGAACACTGAACACACAGACAGTTTACTACAGATGCTTTTGAAGGAGATCTATGAAGAAGATGATCCTGCCATGTTGATTGGTAGTTTGAAATTTCAAGTAGATAAAAGTTGAATCTTGGAGCTCAAAGTTACAAGGAAGACGCTTTACATTAAAATTTTCAGTCATGATGAAGACAATTTGCCAATATTGAAGGAGATATTGGTTTATATTCCTTCCTTTTCAGGTTTCCGTTTTGTTAGCAAAAGAGAGACTCTTTTTAAATAATCAGTGCTACAAATATGCACCGAAGAGTTAATTCTCTATGCGACGGACACTTGATCAGGAGGAACGATGGAGACTTCACTTGTTGAAGAAGATATTGACCCATTTATCGTGATGTCTGAAGAAGAATCCACCATGTGAATAATGAACACTGAACACACAGACGCGATTTACTGGAGATGCTTTTGAAGGAGATCTATGAAGAAGATGAATCTGCCATGTTGATTGGTAGTTAGAAATTTCAAGTAGATAAAAGTTGAATCTTGGAGCTCAAATATACAAAGAAGACGCTTTACATTAAGATTTTCAGTCATGATGAAGACAATTTGCCAATATTGAAGGAGATATTGTTTATATTCCTTCCTTTTCAGGTTTCCGTTTTGTTAGCAAAAGAGGAACTCTTTTTAAATAATCAGTGCTACAAATATGCACCGAAGAGTTAATTCTCTATGCAACGGACACTTGATCAGGAGGAACAATGGAGACTTCACTTGTTGAAGAAGATATTGACCCATTTATCGTGATGTCTGAAGAAGAATCCACCATGTGAATAATGAACACTGAACACAGAGACGCGATTTACTGCAGATGCTTTTGAAGGAGATCTATGAAGAAGATGAATCTGCCATGTTGATTGGTAGTTTGAAGTTTCAAGTAGATAAATGGTGAATCTTGGAGCTGAAAGTTACAAGGAAGATGCTTTACATAAAGATTTTCAGCCATGATGAAGAAAATATGCCAATATTGAAGGAGATTTTGTTTATATTCCTTCCTTTTCAGGTTTCCGTTTTGATAGCAAAAGAGGAACTCTTTTTAAATAATCAGTGCTACAAATATGCACCGAAGAGTTAATTCTCTATGCAACGGACACTTGATCAGGAGGAACGATGGAGACTTCACTTGTCAAAGAAGATATTGACTCATATATATGTTGATGTCTGAAGAAGAATCCACCATGTGAATAATGAACACTGAACACACAGACAGTTTACTGCAGATGCTTTTTAAGGAGATCTATGAAGAAGATGATCCTGCCATGTTGATTGGTAGTTTGAAATTTCTAGCAGATAAAAGTTGAATCTTGGAGCTCAAAGTTACAAGGAAGACGCTTTACATTAAGATTTTCAGTCATGATGAAGACAATTTGCCAATATTGAAGGAGATATTGTTTATATTCCTTCCTTTTCAGGTTTCCGTTTTGTTAGCAAAAGAGGAACTCTTTTTAAATAATCAGTGCTACAAATATGCACCAAAGAGTTAATTCTCTATGCAACGGACACTTGATCAGGAGGAACGATGGAGACTTCACTTGTTGAAGAAGATATTGACCCATTTATCGTGATGTCTGAAGAAGAATCCACCATGTGAATAATGAACATTGAACACACAGACGCGATTTACAGGAGATGCTTTTGAAGGAGATCTATGAAGAAGATGAATCTGCCATGTTGATTGGTAATTTGAAGTTTCAAGTAGATAAATGTTGAATCTTGGAGCTAAAAGTTACAAGGAAGACGCTTTACATGAAGATTTTCAGCCATGATGAAGAAAATATGCCAATATTGAAGGAGATATTGTTTATATTCCTTCCTTTTCAGGTTTCCGTTTTGTTAGCAAAAGAGGAACTCTTTTTAAATAATCAGTGCTACAAATATGCACCGAAGAGTTAATTCTCTATGCAACGGACACTTGATCAGGAGGAACGATGGAGACTTCACTTGTTGAAAAGATATTGACCCATTTATCGTGATGTCTGAAGAAGAATCCACCATGTGAATAATGAACACTGAACACACAGACAGTTTACTGCAGATGCTTTTGAAGGAGATCTATGAAGAAGATGAATCTGCCATGTTGATTGGTAGTTTGAAGTTTCACGTAGATAAAGTTTGATCTTGGAGCTCAAAGTTACAAGGAAGACGCTTTACATGAAGATTTTCAGCCATGATGAAGACAATTTGCCAATATTGAAGGAGATATTGTTTATATTCCTTCCTTTTCAGGTTTCCGTTTTGTTAGCAAAAGAGAGACTCTTTTAAATAATCAGTGCTACAAATATGCACGGAAGAGTTAATTCTCTATGCAACGGACACTTGATCAGGAGGAACGATGGAGACTTCACTTGTTGAAGAAGATATTGATCCATTTATCGTGATGTCTGAAGAAAAATCCATCATGTGAATAATGAACACTGAACACAGACGCGATTTACTGGAGATGCTTTTGAAGGAGATCTATGAAGAAGATGAATCTGCCATGTTGATTGGTAGTTTGAAGTTTCAAGTAGATAAATGGTGAATCTTGGAGCTCAATGTTACAAGGAAGACGCTTTACATTAAGATTTTCAGTCATGATGAAGACAATTTGCCAATATTGAAGGAGATATTGTTTATATTCCTTCCTTTTCAGGTTTCCGTTTTGTTAGCAAAAGAGGAACTCTTTTTAAATAATCAGTGCTACAAATATGCACCGAAGAGTTAATTCTCTATGCAACGGACACTTGATCAGGAGGAACGATGGAGACTTCACTTGTTGAAGAAGATATTGACCCATTTATCGTGATGTCTGAAGAAGAATCCACCATGTGAATAATGAACACTGAACACACAGACAGTTTACTGGAGATGCTTTTGAAGGACATCTATGAAGAAGATGATCCTGCCATGTTGATTGGTAGTTTGAAATTTCAAGTAGATAAAAGTTGAATCTTGGAGCTCAAAGTTACAAGGAAGACGCTTTACATTAAGATTTTCAGTCATGATGAAGACAATTTGCCAATATTGAAGGAGATATTGTTTATATTCCTTCCTTTTCAGGTTTCCGTTTTGTTAGCAAAAGAGGAACTATTTTAAATAATCAGTGCTACAAATATGCACCGAAGAGTTAATTCTCTATGCAACGGACACTTGATCAGGAGGAACGATGGAGACTTCACTTGTTGAAGAAGATATTGACCCATTTATCGTGATGTCTGAAGAAGAATCCACCATGTGAATAATGAACACTGAACACACAGACGCGATTTACTGGAGATGCTTTTGAAGGAGATCTATGAAGAAGATGAATCTGCCATGTTGATTGGTAGTTTGAAGTTTCAAGTAGATAAATGGTGAATCTTGGAGCTCAAAGTTACAAGGAAGACGCTTTACATGAAGATTTTCAGCCATGATGAAGAAAATATGCCAATATTGAAGGAGATATTGTTTATATTCCTTCCTTTTCAGGTTTCCGTTTTGTTAGCAAAAGAGGAACTCTTTTTAAATAATCAGTGCTACAAATATGCACCGAAGAGTTAATTCTCTATGCAACGGACACTTGATCAGGAGGAACGATGGAGACTTCACTTGTTGAAGAAGATATTGACCCATTTATCGTGATGTCTGAAGAAGAATCCACCATGTGAATAATGAACACTGAACACACAGACAGTTTACTGCAGATGCTTTTGAAGGAGATCTATGAAGAAGATGATCCTGCCATGTTGATTGGTAGTTTGAAATTTCAAGTAGATAAAAGTTGAATCTTGGAGCTCAAAGTTACAAGGAAGACGCTTTACATTAAGATTTTCAGTCATGATGAAGACAATTTGCCAATATTGAAGGAGATATTGTTTATATTCCTTCCTTTTCAGATTTCCGTTTTGATAGCAACAGAGGAACTCTTTTAAATAATCACTGCTACAAATATGCACCGAAGAGTTAATTCTCTATGCAACGGACACTTGATCAGGAGGAACGATGGAGACTTCACTTGTTGAAGAAGATATTGACCCATTTATCGTGATGTCTGAAGAAGAATCCACCATGTGAATAATGAACACTGAACACACAGATGCGAGTTTACTGGAGATGCTTTTGAAGGAGATGTATGAAGAAGATGATCCTGCCATGTTGATTGGTAGTTTGAAGTTTCAAGTAGATAAATGGTGAATCTTGGAGCTCAAAGTTACAAGGAAGATGCTTTACATAAAGATTTTCAGCCATGATGAAGAAAATATGCCAATATTGAAGGAGATATTGTTTATATTCCTTCCTTTTCAGGTTTCCGTTTTGATAGCAAAAGAGGAACTCTTTTTTTAAATAATCAGTGCTACAAATATGCACCGAAGAGTTAATTCTCTATGCAACGGACACTTGATCAGGAGGAACGATGGAGACTTCACTTGTTGAAGAAGATATTGACCCATTTATCGTGATGTCTGAAGAAGAATCCACCATGTGAATAATGAACACTGAACACACAGACAGTTTACTGCAGATGCTTTTGAAGGAGATCTATGAAGAAGATGATCCTGCCATGTTGATTGGTAGTTTGAAATTTCAAGTAGATAAAAGTTGAATCTTGGAGCTCAAAGTTACAAGGAAGACGCTTTACATTAAGATTTTCAGTCATGATGAAGACAATTTGCCAATATTGAAGGAGATATTGTTTATATTCCTTCCTTTTCAGGTTTCCGTTTTGTTAGCAAAAGAGAGACTCTTTTAAATAATCAGTGCTACAAATATGCACCGAAGAGTTAATTCTCTATGCAACGGACACTTGATCAGGAGGAACGATGGAGACTTCACTTGTTGAAGAAGATATTGACCCATTTATCGTGATGTCTGAAGAAGAATCCACCATGTGAATAATGAACACTGAACACACAGACAGTTTACTGGAGATGCTTTTGAAGGAGATCTATGAAGAAGATGAATCTGCCATGTTGATTGGTAGTTTGAAATTTCAAGTAGATAAAAGTTGAATCTTGGAGCTCAAAGTTACAAGGAAGACGCTTTACATTAAGATTTTCAGTCATGATGAAGACAATTTGCCAATATTGAAGGAGATATTGTTTATATTCCTTCCTTTTCAGGTTTCCGTTTTGTTAGCAAAAGAGGAACTCTTTTTAAATAATCAGTGCTACAAATATGCACCGAAGAGTTAATTCTCTATGCAACAGACACTTGATCAGGAGGAACGATGGAGACTTCACTTGTTGAAGAAGATATTGACCCATTTATCGTGATGTCTGAAGAAGAATCCACCATGTGAATAATGAACACTGAACACACCGACGCGATTTACTGCAGATGCTTTTGAAGGAGATCTATGAAGAAGATGAATCTGCCATGTTGATTGGTAGTTTGAAGTTTCACGTAGATAAATGGTGAATCTTGGAGCTCAAAGTTACAAGGAAGACGCTTTACATGAAGATTTTCAGCCATGATGAAGAAAATATGCCAATATTGAAGGAGATATTGTTTATATTCCTTCCTTTTCAGGTTTCCGTTTTGTTAGCAAAAGAGGAACTCTTTTTAAATAATCAGTGCTACAAATATGCACCGAAGAGTTAATTCTCTATGCAACGGACACTTGATCAGGAGGAACGATGGAGACTTCACTTGTCAAAGAAGATATTGACCCATTTATCGTGATGTCTGAAGAAGAATCCACCATGTGAATAATGAACACTGAACACACAGACAGTTTACTGCAGATGCTTTTGAAGGAGATCTATGAAGAAGATGATCCTGCCATGTTGATTGGTAGTTTGAAATTTCAAGTAGATAAAAGTTGAATCTTGGAGCTCAAAGTTACAAGGAAGACGCTTTACATTAAGATTTTCAGTCATGATGAAGACAATTTGCCAATATTGAAGGAGATATTGTTTATATTCCTTCCTTTTCAGGTTTCCGTTTTGTTAGCAAAAGAGGAACTCTTTTTAAATAATCAGTGCTACAAATATGCACCGAAGAGTTAATTCTCTATGCAACGGACACTTGATCAGGAGAAACGATGGAGACTTCACTTGTTGAAGAAGATATTGACCCATTTATCGTGATGTCTGAAGAAGAATCCACCATGTGAATAATGAACACTGAACACAGAGACGCGATTTACTGGAGATGCTTTTGAAGGAGATCTATGAAGAAGATGAATCTGCCATGTTGATTGGTAGTTTGAAGTTTCAAGTAGATAAATGGTGAATCTTGGAGCTCAAAGTTACAAGGAAGACGCTTTACATAAAGATTTTCAGCCATGATGAAGAAAATATGCCAATATTGAAGGAGATATTGTTTATATTCCTTCCTTTTCAGGTTTCCGTTTTGTTAGCAAAAGAGGAACTCTTTTTAAATAATCAGTGCTACAAATATGCACCGAAGAGTTAATTCTCTATGCAACAGACACTTGATCAGGAGGAACGATGGAGACTTCACTTGTTGAAGAAGATATTGACCCATTTATCGTGATGTCTGAAGAAGAATCCACCATGTGAATAATGAACACTGAACACACAGACAGTTTACTGCAGATGCTTTTGAAGGAGATCTATGAAGAAGATGAATCTGCCATGTTGATTGGTAGTTTGAAGTTTCAAGGAAGACGCTTTACATGAAGATTTTCAGCCATGATGAAGACAATTTGCCAATATTGAAGGAGATATTGTTTATATTCCTTCCTTTTCAGGTTTCCGTTTTGTTAGCAAAAGAGGAACTCTTTTTAAATAATCAGTGCTACAAATATGCACCGAAGAGTTAATTCTCTATGCAACGGACACTTGATCAGGAGGAACGATGGAGACTTCACTTGTTGAAGAAGATATTGACCCATTTATCGTGATGTCTGAAGAAGAATCCACCATGTGAATAATGAACACTGAACACACAGACAGTTTACTGCAGATGCTTTTGAAGGAGATCTATGAAGAAGATGATCCTGCCATGTTGATTGGTAGTTTGAAATTTCAAGTAGATAAAAGTTGAATCTTGGAGCTCAAAGTTACAAGGAAGACGCTTTACATTAAGATTTTCAGTCATGATGAAGACAATTTGCCAATATTGAAGGAGATATTGTTTATATTCCTTCCTTTTCAGGTTTCCGTTTTGTTAGCAAAAGAGACTCTTTTAAATAATCAGTGCTACAAATATGCACCGAAGAGTTAATTCTCTATGCAACGGACACTTGATCAGGAGGAACGATGGAGACTTCACTTGTTGAAGAAGATATTGACCCATTTATCGTGATGTCTGAAGAAGAATCCACCATGTGAATAATGAACACTGAACACACAGACGCGATTTACTGGAGATGCTTTTGAAGGAGATCTATGAAGAAGATGAATCTGCCATGTTGATTGGTAGTTTGAAATTTCTAGCAGATAAAAGTTGAATCTTGGAGCTCAAAGTTACAAGGAAGACGCTTTACATGAAGATTTTCAGCCATGATGAAGAAAATATGCCAATATTGAAGGAGATATTGTTTATATTCCTTCCTTTTCAGGTTTCCGTTTGTTAGCAAAAGAGGAACTCTTTTAAATAATCAGTGCTACAAATATGCACCGAAGAGTTAATTCTCTATGCAACGGACACTTGATCAGGAGGAACGATGGAGACTTCACTTGTTGAAGAAGATATTGACCCATTTATCGTGATGTCTGAAGAAGAATCCACCATGTGAATAATGAACACTGAACACACAGACAGTTTACTGCAGATGCTTTTGAAGGAGATCTATGAAGAAGATGATCCTGCCATGTTGATTGGTAGTTTGAAATTTCAAGTAGATAAAAGTTGAATCTTGGAGCTCAAAGTTACAAGGAAGACGCTTTACATTAAGATTTTCAGTCATGATGAAGACAATTTGCCAATATTGAAGGAGATATTGTTTATATTCCTTCCTTTTCAGGTTTCCGTTTTGTTAGCAAAAGAGGAACTCATGTAAACTAATCAGTTCTACAAATATGCACCGAAGAGTTAATTCTCTATGCAACGGACACTTGATCAGGAGGAACGATGGAGACTTCACTTGTTGAAGAAGATATTGACCCATTTATCGTGATGTCTGAAGAAGAATCCACCATGTGAATAATGAACACTGAACACACAGACAGTTTACTGCAGATGCTTTTGAAGGAGATCTATGAAGAAGATGAATCTGCCATGTTGATTGGTAGTTTGAAATTTCACGTAGATAAATGTTGAATCTTGGAGCTCAAAGTTACAAGGAAGACGCTTTACATTAAGATTTTCAGTCATGATGAAGACAATTTGCCAATATTGAAGGAGATATTGTTTATATTCCTTCCTTTTCAGGTTTCCGTTTTGTTAGCAAAAGAGGAACTCTTTTTAAATAATCAGTGCTACAAATATGCACCAAAGAGTTAATTCTCTGTGCGACGGACACTTGATCAGGACGAACGATGGAGACTTCACTTGTTGAAGAAGATATTGACCCATTTATCGTGATGTCTGAAGAAAAATCCACCATGTGAATGATGAACACTGAACACACAGACGCGATTTATTGGAGATGCTTTTGAAGGAGATCCATGAAGAAGATGAATCTGCCATGTTGATTGGTAGTTTGAAGTTTCAAGTAGATAAATGGTGAATCTTGGAGCTCAAAGTTACAAGGAAGACGCTTTACATGAAGATTTTCAGCCATGATGAAGAAAATATGCCAATATTGAAGGAGATATTGTTTATATTCCTTCCTTTTCAGGTTTCCGTTTTGTTAGCAAAAGAGGAACTCTTTTTAAATAATCAGTGCTACAAATATGCACCGAAGAGTTAATTCTCTATGCAACGGACACTTGATCAGGAGGAACGATGGAGACTTCACTTGTTGAAGAAGATATTGACCCATTTATCGTGATGTCTGAAGAAGAATCCACCATGTGAATAATGAACACTGAACACACAGACGCGATTTACTGGAGATGCTTTTGAAGGAGATCTATGAAGAAGATGAATCTGCCATGTTGATTGGTAGTTTGAAGTTTCAAGTAGATAAATGGTGAATCTTGGAGCTCAAAGTTACAAGGAAGACACTTTACATTAAGATTTTCAGTCATGATAAAGACAATTTGCCAATATTGAAGGAGATATTGTTTATATTCCTTCCTTTTCAGGTTTCCGTTTTGTTAGCAAAAGAGGAACTCTTTTTAAATAATCAGTGCTACAAATATGCACCGAAGAGTTAATTCTCTATGCAACAGACACTTGATCAGGAGGAACGATGGAGACTTCACTTGTTGAAGAAGATATTGACCCATTTATCGTGATGTCTGAAGAAGAATCCACCATGTGAATAATGAACACTGAACACACAGACAGTTTACTGCAGATGCTTTTGAAGGAGATCTATGAAGAAGATGAATCTGCCATGTTGATTGGTAGTTTGAAATTTCAAGTAGATAAAAGTTGAATCTTGGAGCTCAAAGTTACAAGGAAGACGCTTTACATTAAGATTTTCAGTCATGATGAAGAAAATATGCCAATATTGAAGGAGATATTGTTTATATTCCTTCCTTTTCAGGTTTCCGTTTTGTTAGCAAAAGAGGAACTCTTTTTAAATAATCAGTGCTACAAATATGCACCGAAGAGTTAATTCTCTATGCAACGGACACTTGATCAGGAGGAACGATGGAGACTTCACTTGTTGAAGAAGATATTGACCCATTTATCGTGATGTCTGAAGAAGAATCCACCATGTGAATAATGAACACTGAACACACAGACAGTTTACTGCAGATGCTTTTGAAGGAGATCTATGAAGAAGATGATCCTGCCATGTTGATTGGTAGTTTGAAATTTCAAGTAGATAAAAGTTGAATCTTGGAGCTCAAAGTTACAAGGAAGACGCTTTACATTAAGATTTTCAGTCATGATGAAGACAATTTGCCAATATTGAAGGAGATATTGTTTATATTCCTTCCTTTTCAGGTTTCCGTTTTGTTAGCAAAAGAGGAACTCTTTTTAAATAATCAGTGCTACAAATATGCACCGAAGAGTTAATTCTCTATGCAACGGACACTTGATCAGGAGGAACGATGGAGACTTCACTTGTTGAAGAAGATATTGACCCATTTATCGTGATGTCTGAAGAAGAATCCACCATGTGAATAATGAACACTGAACACACAGACAGATTTACTGGAGATGCTTTTGAAGGAGATCTATGAAGAAGATGAATCTGCCATGTTGATTGGTAGTTTGAAGTTTCAAGTAGATAAATGGTGAATCTTGGAGCTCAAAGTTACAAGGAAGACACTTTACATTAAGATTTTCAGTCATGATAAAGACAATTCGCCAATATTGAAGGAGATATTGTTTATATTCCTTCCTTTTCAGGTTTCCGTTTTGTTAGCAAAAGAGGAACTCTTTTTAAATAATCAGTGCTACAAATATGCACCGAAGAGTTAATTCTCTATGCAACAGACACTTGATCGGGAGGAACGATGGAGACTTCACTTGTTGAAGAAGATATTGACCCATTTATCGTGATGTGTGAAGAAGAATCCACCATGTGAATAATGAACACTGAACACACCGACGCGATTTACTGCAGATGCTTTTGAAGGAGATCTATGAAGAAGATGAATCTGCCATGTTGATTGGTAGTTTGAAGCTTCAAGTAGATAAATGGTGAATCTTGGAGCTCAATGTTACAAGGAAGACGCTTTACATGAAGATTTTCAGCCATGATGAAGACAATTTGCCAATATTGAAGGAGATATTGTTTATATTCCTTCCTTTTCAGGTTTCCGTTTTGTTAGCAAAAGAGGAACTCTTTTTAAATAATCAGTGCTACAAATATGCACCGAAGAGTTAATTCTCTATGCAACGGACACTTGATCAGGAGGAACGATGGAGACTTCACTTGTTGAAGAAGATATTGACCCATTTATCGTGATGTCTGAAGAAGAATCCACCATGTGAATAATGAACACTGAACACACAGACAGTTTACTGCAGATGCTTTTGAAGGAGATCTATGAAGAAGATGATCCTGCCATGTTGATTGGTAGTTTGAAATTTCAAGTAGATAAAAGTTGAATCTTGGAGCTCAAAGTTACAAGGAAGACGCTTTACATTAAGATTTTCAGTCATGATGAAGACAATTTGCCAATATTGAAGGAGATATTGTTTATATTCCTTCCTTTTCAGGTTTCCGTTTTGTTAGCAAAAGAGGAACTCTTTTTAAATAATCAGTGCTACAAATATGCACCGAAGAGTTAATTCTCTATGCAACGGACACTTGATCAGGAGGAACGATGGAGACTTCACTTGTTGAAGAAGATATTGACCCATTTATCGTGATGCCTGAAGAAGAATCCACCATGTGAATAATGAACATTGAACACACAGACGCGATTTACTGGAGATGCTTTTGAAGGAGATCTATGAAGAAGATGAATCTGCCATGTTGATTGGTAATTTGAAGTTTCAAGTAGATAAATGGTGAATCTTGGAGCTCAAAGTTACAAGGAAGACGCTTTACATGAAGATTTTCAGCCATGATGAAGAAAATATGCCAATATTGAAGGAGATATTGTTTATATTCCTTCCTTTTCAGGTTTCCGTTTTGATAGCAAAAGAGGAACTCTTTTTAAATAATCAGTGCTACAAATATGCACCGAAGAGTTAATTCTCTATGCAACGGACACTTGATCAGGAGGAACGATGGAGACTTCACTTGTCAAAGAAGATATTGACTCATAGATATGTTGATGTCTGAAGAAGAATCCACCATGTGAATAATGAACACTGAACACACAGACAGTTTACTGCAGATGCTTTTAAAGGAGATCTATGAAGAAGATGATCCTGCCATGTTGATTGGTAGTTTGAAGTTTCAAGTAGATAAATGGTGAATCTTGGAGCTCAATGTTACAAGGAAGACGCTTTACATGAAGATTTTCAGCCATGATGAAGACAATTTGCCAATATTGAAGGAGATATTGTTTATATTCCTTCCTTTTCAGGTTTCCGTTTTGTTAGCAAAAGAGGAACTCTTTTTAAATAATCAGTGCTACAAATATGCACCGAAGAGTTAATTCTCTATGCAACGGACACTTGATCAGGAGGAACGATGGAGACTTCACTTGTTGAAAAGATATTGACCCATTTATCGTGATGTCTGAAGAAGAATCCACCATGTGAATAATGAACACTGAACACACAGACAGTTTACTGCAGATGCTTTTGAAGGAGATCTATGAAGAAGATGATCCTGCCATGTTGATTGGTAGTTTGAAATTTCAAGTAGATAAAAGTTGAATCTTGGAGCTCAAAGTTACAAGGAAGACGCTTTACATTAAAATTTTCAGTCATGATGAAGACAATTTGCCAATATTGAAGGAGATATTGGTTTATATTCCTTCCTTTTCAGGTTTCCGTTTTGTTAGCAAAAGAGAGACTCTTTTAAATAATCAGTGCTACAAATATGCACCGAAGAGTTAATTCTCTATGCAACGGACACTTGATCAGGAGGAACGATGGAGACTTCACTTGTTGAAGAAGATATTGACCCATTTATCGTGATGTCTGAAGAAGAATCCACCATGTGAATAATGAACATTGAACACACAGACGCGATTTACTGGAGATGCTTTTGAAGGACATCTATGAAGAAGATGAGTCTGCCATGTTGATTGGTAATTTGAAGTTTCAAGTAGATAAATGGTGAATCTTGGAGCTCAAAGTTACAAGGAAGACGCTTTACATGAAGATTTTCAGCCATGATGAAGAAAACATGCCAAAATTGAAGAAGATATTGTTTATATTCCTTCCTTTTCAGGTTTCCGTTTTGTTAGCAAAAGAGGAACTCTTTTTAAATAATCAGTGCTACAAATATGCACCGAAGAGTTAATTCTCTATGCAACGGACACTTGATCAGGAGGAACGATGGAGACTTCACTTGTTGAAGAAGATATTGACTCATATATATGTTGATGTCTGAAGAAGAATCCACCATGTGAATAATGAACACTGAACACACAGACAGTTTACTGCAGATGCTTTTGAAGGAGATCTATGAAGAAGATGATCCTGCCATGTTGATTGGTAGTTTGAAATTTCAAGTAGATAAAAGTTGAATCTTGGAGCTCAAAGTTACAAGGAAGACGCTTTACATTAAGATTTTCAGTCATGATGAAGACAATTTGCAAATATTGAAGGAGATATTGTTTATATTCCTTCCTTTTCAGGTTTCCGTTTTGTTAGCAAAAGAGGAACTCTTTTTAAATAATCAGTGCTACAAATATGCACCGAAGAGTTAATTCTCTATGCAACGGACACTTGATCAGGAGGAACGATGGAGACTTCACTTGTTGAAGAAGATATTGACCCATTTATCGTGATGCCTGAAGAAGAATCCACCATGTGAATAATGAACATTGAACACACAGACGCGATTTACTGGAGATGCTTTTGAAGGAGATCTATGAAGAAGATGAATCTGCCATGTTGATTGGTAATTTGAAGTTTCAAGTAGATAAATGGTGAATCTTGGAGCTCAAAGTTACAAGGAAGACGCTTTACATTAAGATTTTCTGCCATGATGAAGAAAATATGCCAATATTGAAGGAGATATTGTTTATATTCCTTCCTTTTCAGGTTTCCGTTTTGTTAGCAAAAGAGGAACTCTTTTTAAATAATCAGTGCTACAAATATGCACCGAAGAGTTAATTCTCTATGCAACGGACACTTGATCAGGAGGAACGATGGAGACTTCACTTGTTGAAGAAGATATTGACCCATTTATCGTGATGTCTGAAGAAGAATCCACCATGTGAATAATGAACATTGAACATACAGACGCGATTTACTGGAGATGCTTTTGAAGGAGATCTATGAAGAAGATGAATCTGCCATGTTGATTGGTAATTTGAAGTTTCAAGTAGATAAATGGTGAATCTTGGAGCTCAAAGTTACAAGGAAGACGCTTTACATGAAGATTTTCAGCCATGATGAAGAAAATATGCCAATATTGAAGGAGATATTGTTTATATTCCTTCCTTTTCAGGTTTCCGTTTTGTTAGCAAAAGAGGAACTCTTTTTAAATAATCAGTGCTACAAATATGCACCGAAGAGTTAATTCTCTATGCAACGGACACTTGATCAGGAGGAACGATGGAGACTTCACTTGTTGAAGAAGATATTGACCCATTTATCGTGATGTCTGAAGAAGAATCCACCATGTGAATAATGAACACTGAACACACAGACAGTTTACTGCAGATGCTTTTGAAGGAGATCTATGAAGAAGATGAATCTGCCATGTTGATTGGTAGTTTGAAATTTCAAGTAGATAAAAGTTGAATCTTGGAGCTCAAAGTTACAAGGAAGACGCTTTACATTAAGATTTTCAGTCATGATGAAGACAATTTGCCAATATTGAAGGAGATATTGTTTATATTCCTTCCTTTTCAGGTTTCCGTTTTGTTAGCAAAAGAGGAACTCTTTTTAAATAATCAGTGCTACAAATATGCACCGAAGAGTTAATTCTCTATGCAACGGACACTTGATCAGGAGGAACGATGGAGACTTCACTTGTTGAAGAAGATATTGACCCATTTATCGTGATGTCTGAAGAAGAATCCACCATGTGAATAATGAACACTGAACACACAGACAGTTTACTGCAGATGCTTTTGAAGGAGATCTATGAAGAAGATGAATCTGCCATGTTGATTGGTAGTTTGAAATTTCAAGTAGATAAAAGTTGAATCTTGGAGCTCAAAGTTACAAGGAAGACGCTTTACATTAAGATTTTCAGTCATGATGAAGACAATTTGCCAATATTGAAGGAGATATTGTTTATATTCCTTCCTTTTCAGATTTCCGTTTTGATAGCAAAAGAGGAACTCTTTTTAAATTATCAGTGCTACAAATATGCACCGAAGAGTTAATTCTCTATGCAACGGACACTTGATCAGGAGGAACGATGGAGACTTCACTTGTTGAAGAAGATATTGACTCATATATATGTTGATGTCTGAAGAAGAATCCACCATGTGAATAATGAACACTGAACACACAGACAGTTTACTGCAGATGCTTTTTAAGGAGATCTATGAAGAAGATGATCCTGCCATGTTGATTGGTAGTTTGAAATTTCTAGCAGATAAAAGTTGAATCTTGGAGCTCAAAGTTACAAGGAAGACGCTTTACATTAAGATTTTCAGTCATGATGAAGACAATTTGCCAATATTGAAGGAGATATTGTTTATATTCCTTCCTTTTCAGGTTTCCGTTTTGTTAGCAAAAGAGGAACTCTTTTTAAATAATCAGTGCTACAAATATGCACCGAAGAGTTAATTCTCTATGCAACGGACACTTGATCAGGAGGAACGATGGAGACTTCACTTGTTGAAGAAGATATTGACCCATTTATCGTGATGTCTGAAGAAGAATCCACCATGTGAATAATGAACACTGAACACACAGACGCGATTTACTGGAGATGCTTTTGAAGGAGATCTATGAAGAAGATGAATCTGCCATGTTGATTGGTAGTTAGAAATTTCAAGTAGATAAATGGTGAATCTTGGAGCTCAAAGTTACAAGGAAGACGCTTTACATTAAGATTTTCAGTCATGATGAAGACAATTTGCCAATATTGAAGGAGATATTGTTTATATTCCTTCCTTTTCAGGTTTCCGTTTTGTTAGCAAAAGAGGAACTCTTTTTAAATAATCAGTGCTACAAATATGCACCGAAGAGTTAATTCTCTATGCAACGGACACTTGATCAGGAGGAACGATGGAGACTTCACTTGTTGAAGAAGATATTGACCCATTTATCGTGATGTCTGAAGAAGAATCCACCATGTGAATAATGAACATTGAACACAGAGACGCGATTTACTGGAGATGCTTTTGAAGGAGATCTATGAAGAAGATGAATCTGCCATGTTGATTGGTAGTTTGAAGTTTCAAGTAGATAAATGGTGAATCTTGGAGCTCAAAGTTACAAGGAAGACGCTTTACATGAAGATTTTCAGCCATGATGAAGAAAATATGCCAATATTGAAGGAGATATTGTTTATATTCCTTCCTTTTCAGGTTTCCGTTTTGTTAGCAAAAGAGAAACTCTTTTTAAATAATCAGTGCTACAAATATGCACCGAAGAGTTAATTCTCTATGCAACGGACACTTGATCAGGAGGAACGATGGAGACTTCACTTGTTGAAAAGATATTGACCCATTTATCGTGATGTCTGAAGAAGAATCCACCATGTGAATAATGAACACTGAACACACAGACAGTTCACTGCAGATGCTTTTGAAGGAGATCTATGAAGAAGATGATCCTGCCATGTTGATTGGTAGTTTGAAATTTCAAGTAGATAAAAGTTGAATCTTGGAGCTCAAAGTTACAAGGAAGATGCTTTACATTAAAATTTTCAGTCATGATCAAGACAATTTGCCAATATTGAAGGAGATATTGGTTTATATTCCTTCCTTTTCAGGTTTCCGTTTTGTTAGCAAAAGAGAGACTCTTTTAAATAATCAGTGCTACAAATATGCACCGAAGAGTTAATTCTCTATGCAACGGACACTTGATCAGGAGGAACGATGGAGACTTCACTTGTTGAAGAAGATATTGACCCATTTATCGTGATGTCTGAAGAAAAATCCATCATGTGAATAATGAACACTAAACACAGAGACGCGATTTACTGGAGATGCTTTTGAAGGAGATCTATGAAGAAAATGAATCTGCCATGTTGATTGGTAGTTTGAAGTTTCAAGTAGATAAATGGTGAATCTTGGAGCTCAATGTTACAAGGAAGACGCTTTACATGAAGATTTTCAGCCATGATGAAGAAAATATGCCAATATTGAAGGAGATATTGTTTATATTCCTTCCTTTTCAGGTTTCCGTTTTGTTAGCAAAAGAGGAACTCTTTTTAAATAATCAGTGCTACAAATATGCATGGAAGAGTTAATTCTCTATGCAACGGACACTTGATCAGGAGGAACGATGGAGACTTCACTTGTTGAAGAAGGTATTGACCCATTTATCGTGATGTCTGAAGAAGAATCCACCATGTGAATAATGAACACTGAACACAGAGACACGATTTACTGGAGATGCTTTTGAAGGAGATCTATGAAGAAGATGAATCTGCCATGTTGATTGGTAGTTTGAAGTTTCAAGTAGATAAATGGTGAATCTTGGAGCTCAAAGTTACAAGGAAGACGCTTTACATAAAGATTTTCAGCCATGATGAAGAAAATATGCCAATATTGAAGGAGATATTGTTTATATTCCTTCCTTTTCAGGTTTCCGTTTTGTTAGCAAAAGAGGAACTCTTTTTAAATAATCAGTGCTACAAATATGCACCGAAGAGTTAATTCTCTATGCAACGGACACTTGATCAGGAGGAACGATGGAGACTTCACTTGTCGAAGAAGATATTGACTCATATATATGTTGATGTCTGAAGAAGAATCCACCATGTGAATAATGAACACTGAACACACAGACAGTTTACTGCAGATGCTTTTGAAGGAGATCTATGAAGAAGATGATCCTGCCATGTTGATTGGTAGTTTGAAATTTCTAGCAGATAAAAGTTGAATCTTGGAGCTCAAAGTTACAAGGAAGACGCTTTACATTAAGATTTTCAGTCATGATGAAGACAATTTGCAAATATTGAAGGAGATATTGTTTATATTCCTTCCTTTTCAGGTTTCCGTTTTGTTAGCAAAAGAGGAACTCTTTTTAAATAATCAGTGCTACAAATATGCACCGAAGAGTTAATTCTCTATGCAACGGACACTTGATCAGGAGGAACGATGGAGACTTCACTTGTTGAAGAAGATATTGACCCATTTATCGTGATGTCTGAAGAAGAATCCACCATGTGAATAATGAACACTGAACACACAGACGCGATTTACTGGAGATGCTTTTGAAGGAGATCTATGAAGAAGATGAGTCTGCCATGTTGACTAGTAATTTGAAGTTTCAAGTAGATAAATGGTGAATCTTGGAGCTCAAAGTTACAAGGAAGACGCTTTACATGAAGATTTTCAGCCATGATGAAGAAAATATGCCAATATTGAAGGAGATATTGTTTATATTCCTTCCTTTTCAGGTTTCCGTTTTGTTAGCAAAAGAGAAACTCTTTTTAAATAATCAGTGCTACAAATATGCAACGAAGAGTTAATTCTCTATGCAACGGACACTTGATCAGGAGGAACGATGGAGACTTCACTTGTTAAAGAAGATAATGACCCATTTAGCGTGATGTCTGAAGAAGAATCCACTTTGTGAATAATTAACACTGAACACACAGACAGTTTACTGCAGATGCTTTTGAAGGAGATCTATGAAGAAGATGAATCTGCCATGTTGATTGGTAGTTTGAAATTTCAAGTAGATAAAAGTTGAATCTTGGAGCTCAAAGTTACAAGGAAGACGCTTTACATTAAGATTTTCAGTCATGATGAAGACAATTTGCCAATATTGAAGGAGATATTGTTTATATTCCTTCCTTTTCAGGTTTCCGTTTTGTTAGCAAAAGAGGAACTCTTTTTAAATAATCAGTGCTACAAATATGCACCGAAGAGTTAATTCTCTATGCAACGGACACTTGATCAGGAGGAACGATGGAGACTTCACTTGTTGAAAAGATATTGACCCATTTATCGTGATGTCTGAAGAAGAATCCACCATGTGAATAATGAACACTGAACACACAGACAGTTTACTGGAGATGCTTTTGAAGGACATCTATGAAGAAGATGAATCTGCCATGTTGATTGGTAGTTTGAAATTTCAAGTAGATAAAAGTTGAATCTTGGAGCTCAAAGTTACAAGGAAGACGCTTTACATTAAGATTTTCAGTCATGATAAAGACAATTTGCCAATATTGAAGGAGATATTGGTTTATATTCCTTCCTTTTCAGGTTTCCGTTTTGTTAGCAAAAGAGACTCTTTTAAATAATCAGTGCTACAAATATGCACCGAAGAGTTAATTCTCTATGCAACGGACACTTGATCAGGAGGAACGATGGAGACTTCACTTGTTGAAGAAGATATTGACCCATTTATCGTGATGTCTGAAGAAAAATCCATCATGTGAATAATGAACACTAAACACAGAGACGCGATTTACTGGAGATGCTTTTGAAGGAGATCTATGAAGAAGATGAATCTGCCATGTTGATTGGTAGTTTGAAGTTTCAAGTAGATAAATGGTGAATCTTGGAGCTCAATGTTACAAGGAAGACGCTTTACATGAAGATTTTCAGCCATGATGAAGAAAATATGCCAATATTGAAGGAGATATTGTTTATATTCCTTCCTTTTCAGGTTTCCGTTTTGTTAGCAAAAGAGGAACTCTTTTTAAATAATCAGTGCTACAAATATGCATGGAAGAGTTAATTCTCTATGCAACGGACACTTGATCAGGAGGAACGATGGAGACTTCACTTGTTGAAGAAGGTATTGACCCATTTATCGTGATGTCTGAAGAAGAATCCACCATGTGAATAATGAACACTGAACACAGAGACGCGATTTACTGGAGATGCTTTTGAAGGAGATCTATGAAGAAGATGAATCTGCCATGTTGATTGGTAGTTTGAAGTTTCAAGTAGATAAATGGTGAATCTTGGAGCTCAAAGTTACAAGGAAGACGCTTTACATAAAGATTTTCAGCCATGATGAAGAAAATATGCCAATATTGAAGGAGATATTGTTTATATTCCTTCCTTTTCAGGTTTCCGTTTTGATAGCAAAAGAGGAACTCTTTTTAAATAATCAGTGCTACAAATATGCACCGAAGAGTTAATTCTCTATGCAACGGACACTTGATCAGGAGGAACGATGGAGACTTCACTTGTCGAAGAAGATATTGACTCATATATATGTTAATGTCTGAAGAAGAATCCACCATGTGAATAATGAACACTGAACACACAGACAGTTCACTGCAGATGCTTTGTAAGGAGATCTATGAAGAAGATGATCCTGCCATGTTGATTGGTAGTTTGAAATTTCTAGCAGATAAAAGTTGAATCTTGGAGCTCAAAGTTACAAGGAAGACGCTTTACATTAAGATTTTCAGTCATGATGAAGACAATTTGCCAATATTGAAGGAGATATTGTTTATATTCCTTCCTTTTCAGGTTTCCGTTTTGTTAGCAAAAGAGGAACTCTTTTTAAATAATCAGTGCTACAAATATGCACCGAAGAGTTAATTCTCTATGCAACGGACACTTGATCAGGAGGAACGATGGAGACTTCACTTGTTGAAGAAGATATTGACCCATTTATCGTGATGTCTGAAGAAGAATCCACCATGTGAATAATGAACATTGAACACACAGACGCGATTTACTGGAGATGCTTTTGAAGGAGATCTATGAAGAAGATGAGTCTGCCATGTTGATTGGTAATTTGAAGTTTCAAGTAGATAAATGGTGAATCTTGGAGCTCAAAGTTACAAGGAAGACGCTTTACATTAAGATTTTCAGCCATGATGAAGAAAATATGCCAATATTGAAGAAGATATTGTTTATATTCCTTCCTTTTCAGGTTTCCGTTTTGTTAGCAAAAGAGGAACTCTTTTTAAATAATCAGTGCTACAAATATGCACCGAAAAGTTAATTCTCTATGCAACGGACACTTGATCAGCAGGAACGATGGAGACTTCACTTGTTGAAGAAGATATTGACCCATTTAGCGTGATGTCTGAAGAAGAATCCACTTTGTGAATAATTAACACTGAACACACAGACAGTTTACTGCAGATGCTTTTGAAGGAGATCTATGAAGAAGATGATCCTGCCATGTTGATTGGTAGTTTGAAATTTCAAGTAGATAAAAGTTGAATCTTGGAGCTCAAAGTTACAAGGAAGACGCTTTACATTAAGATTTTCAGTCATGATGAAGACAATTTGCCAATATTGAAGGAGATATTGTTTATATTCCTTCCTTTTCAGGTTTCCGTTTTGTTAGCAAAAGAGGAACTCTTTTTAAATAATCAGTGCTACAAATATGCACCGAAGAGTTAATTCTCTATGCAACGGACACTTGATCAGGAGGAACGATGGAGACTTCACTTGTTGAAAAGATATTGACCCATTTATCGTGATGTCTGAAGAAGAATCCACCATGTGAATAATGAACACTGAACACACAGACAGTTTACTGGAGATGCTTTTGAAGGACATCTATGAAGAAGATGAATCTGCCATGTTGATTGGTAGTTTGAAATTTCAAGTAGACAAAAGTTGAATCTTGGAGCTCAAAGTTACAAGGAAGACGCTCTACATTAAGATTTTCAGTCATGATGAAGACAATTTGCCAATATTGAAGGAGATATTGGTTTATATTCCTTCCTTTTCAGGTTTCCGTTTTGTTAGCAAAAGAGAGACTCTTTTAAATAATCAGTGCTACAAATATGCACCGAAGAGTTAATTCTCTATGCAACGGACACTTGATCAGGAGGAACGATGGAGACTTCACTTGTTGAAGAAGATATTGACCCATTTATCGTGATGTCTGAAGAAAAATCCATCATGTGAATAATGAACATTAAACACAGAGACGCGATTTACTGGAGATGCTTTTGAAGGAGATCTATGAAGAAAATGAATCTGCCATGTTGATTGGTAGTTTGAAGTTTCAAGTAGATAAATGGTGAATCTTGGAGCTCAATGTTACAAGGAAGACGCTTTACATGAAGATTTTCAGCCATGATGAAGAAAATATGCCAATATTGAAGGAGATATTGTTTATATTCCTTCCTTTTCAGGTTTCCGTTTTGTTAGCAAAAGAGGAACTCTTTAAATAATCAGTGCTACAAATATGCATGGAAGAGTTAATTCTCTATGCAACGGACACTTGATCAGGAGGAACGATGGAGACTTCACTTGTTGAAGAAGGTATTGACCCATTTATCGTGATGTCTGAAGAAGAATCCACCATGTGAATAATGAACACTGAACACAGAGACGCGATTTACTGGAGATGCTTTTGAAGGAGATCTATGAAGAAGATGAATCTGCCATGTTGATTGGTAGTTTGAAATTTCAAGTAGATAAATGGTGAATCTTGGAGCTCAAAGTTACAAGGAAGACGCTTTACATAAAGATTTTCAGCCATGATGAAGAAAATATGCCAATATTGAAGGAGATATTGTTTATATTCCTTCCTTTTCAGGTTTCCGTTTTGTTAGCAAAAGAGGAACTCTTTTTAAATAATCAGTGCTACAAATATGCACCGAAGAGTTAATTCTCTATGCAACGGACACTTGATCAGGAGGAACGATGGAGACTTCACTTGTCGAAGAAGATATTGACTCATATATATGTTGATGTCTGAAGAAGAATCCACCATGTGAATAATGAACACTGAACACACAGACAGTTTACTACAGATGCTTTTTAAGGAGATCTATGAAGAAGATGATCCTGCCATGTTGATTGGTAGTTTGAAATTTCTAGCAGATAAAAGTTGAATCTTGGAGCTCAAAGTTACAAGGAAGACGCTTTACATTAAGTATTTCAGTCATGATGAAGACAATTTGCCAATATTGAAGGAGATATTGTTTATATTCCTTCCTTTTCAGGTTTCCGTTTTGTTAGCAAAAGAGGAACTCTTTTTAAATAATCAGTGCTACAAATATGCACCGAAGAGTTAATTCTCTATGCAACGGACACTTGATCAGGAGGAACGATGGAGACTTCACTTGTTGAAGAAGATATTGACCCATTTATCGTGATGTCTGAAGAAGAATCCACCATGTGAATAATGAACACTGAACACACAGACAGTTTACTACAGATGCTTTTGAAGGAGATCTATGAAGAAGATGAGTCTGCCATGTTGATTGGTAATTTGAAGTTTCAAGTAGATAAATGGTGAATCTTGGAGCTCAAAGTTACAAGGAAGACGCTTTACATTAAGATTTTCAGCCATGATGAAGAAAATATGCCAATATTGAAGAAGATATTGTTTATATTCCTTCCTTTTCAGGTTTCCATTTTGTTAGCAAAAGAGGAACTCTTTTTAAATAATCAGTGCTACAAATATGCACCGAAGAGTTAATTCTCTATGCAACGGACACTTGATCAGGAGGAACGATGGAGACTTCACTTGTTGAAGAAGATATTGACCCATTTAGCGTGATGTCTGAAGAAGAATCCACTTTGTGAATAATTAACACTGAACACACAGACAGTTTACTGCAGATGCTTTTGAAGGAGATCTATGAAGAAGATGATCCTGCCATGTTGATTGGTAGTTTGAAATTTCAAGTAGATAAAAGTTGAATCTTGGAGCTCAAAGTTACAAGGAAGACGCTTTACATTAAGATTTTCAGTCATGATGAAGACAATTTGCCAATATTGAAGGAGATATTGTTTATATTCCTTCCTTTTCAGGTTTCCGTTTTGTTAGCAAAAGAGGAACTCTTTTTAAATAATCAGTGCTACAAATATGCACCGAAGAGTTAATTCTCTATGCAACGGACACTTGATCAGGAGGAACGATGGAGACTTCACTTGTTGAAAAGATATTGACCCATTTATCGTGATGTCTGAAGAAGAATCCACCATGTGAATAATGAACACTGAACACACAGACAGTTTACTGGAGATGCTTTTGAAGGACATCTATGAAGAAGATGAATCTGCCATGTTGATTGGTAGTTTGAAATTTCAAGTAGACAAAAGTTGAATCTTGGAGCTCAAAGTTACAAGGAAGACGCTCTACATTAAGATTTTCAGTCATGATGAAGACAATTTGCTAATATTGAAGGAGATATTGGTTTATATTCCTTCCTTTTCAGGTTTCCGTTTTGTTAGCAAAAGAGAGACTCTTTTAAATAATCAGTGCTACAAATATGCACCGAAGAGTTAATTCTCTATGCAACGGACACTTGATCAGGAGGAACGATGGAGACTTCACTTGTTGAAGAAGATATTGACCCATTTATCGTGATGTCTGAAGAAAAATCCATCATGTGAATAATTAACACTAAACACAGAGACGCGATTTACTGGAGATGCTTTTGAAGGAGATCTATGAAGAAGATGAATCTGCCATGTTGATTGGTAGTTTGAAGTTTCAAGTAGATAAATGGTGAATCTTGGAGCTCAATGTTACAAGGAAGACGCTTTACATGAAGATTTTCAGCCACGATGAAGAAAATATGCCAATATTGAAGGAGATATTGTTTATATTCCTTCCTTTTCAGGTTTCCGTTTTGTTAGCAAAAGAGGAACTCTTTTTAAATAATCAGTGCTACAAATATGCACCGAAGAGTTAATTCTCTATGCAACGGACACTTGATCAGGAGGAACGATGGAGACTTCACTTGTTGAAGAAGGTATTGACCCATTTATCGTGATGTCTGAAGAAGAATCCACCATGTGAATAATGAACACTGAACACAGAGACGCGATTTACTGGAGATGCTTTTGAAGGAGATCTATGAAGAAGATGAATCTGCCATGTTGATTGGTAGTTTGAAGTTTCAAGTAGATAAATGGTGAATCTTGGAGCTCAAAGTTACAAGGAAGACGCTTTACATAAAGATTTTCAGCCATGATGAAGAAAATATGCCAATATTGAAGGAGATATTGTTTATATTCCTTCCTTTTCAGGTTTCCGTTTTGATAGCAAAAGAGGAACTCTTTTTAAATAATTAGTGCTACAAATATGCACCGAAGAGTTAATTCTCTATGCAACGGACACTTGATCAGGAGGAACGATGGAGACTTCACTTGTCGAAGAAGATATTGACTCATATATATGTTGATATCTGAAGAAGAATCCACCATGTGAACAATGAACACTGAACACACTGAGTTTACTGGAGATGCTTTTGAAGGAGATCTATGAAGAAGATGAAACTGCCATGTTGATTGATAGTTTGTAATTTCAAGTAGATAAAGTTGAATCTTGGAGCTCAAAGTCACAAGGAAGACGCTTTACATTAAGATTTTCAGCCATGATGAAGACAATTTGCCAATATTGAAGGAGATATTGTTTATATTCCTTCCTTTTCAGGTTTCCGTTTTGTTAGCAAAAGAGGAACTCTTTTTAAATAATCAGTGCTACAAATATGCACCGAAGAGTTAATTCTCTATGCAACGGACACTTGATCAGGAGGAACGATGGAGACTTCACTTGTTGAAGAAGATATTGACCCATTTATTGTGATGTCTGAAGAAGAATCCACCATGTGAATAATTAACACTGAACACACAGACAGTTTACTGGAGATGCTTTTGAAGGAGATCTATGAAGAAGATGAATCTGCCATGTTGATTGGTAGTTTGAAATTTCAAGTAGATAAAAGTTGAATCTTGGAGCTCAAAGTTACAAGGAAGACGCTTTACATTAAGATTTTCAGTCATGATGAAGACAATTTGCCAATATTGAAGGAGATATTGTTTATATTCCTTCCTTTTCAGGTTTCCGTTTTGTTAGCAAAAGAGGACCTCTTTTTAAATAATCAGTGCTACAAATATGCACCTAAGAGTTGATTCTCTATGCAACGGACACTTGATCAGGAGGAATGATGGATACTTCACTTGTTGAAGAAGATATTGACCCATTTATCGTGATGTCTGAAGAAGCTAGAATCCACCATGTGAATAATGAACACTGAACTCACAGACACGATTTACTGGAGATGCTTTTGAAGGAGATCTTAGATGATGAAGAAGAAAACACTAACAAAAACTCTTGTATGAAGATGAATCTGCCAGGTTGATTTGGTAGTTTTAAGTTTCAAGTAGATGAATGGCGAATCTTGGAGCTCAAATTTACTTTAAAGACACTTTACATGAAGTTTTCAGTCATGATGAAGAAAATATGACAATATTGAAGGAGATATTGTTTATATTCCTTCCTTTTCAGGTTTTCGTTTGTTAGCAAAAGAGGAACTCTTTTTAAATAATCAGTGCTACAAATATGCACCGAAGAGTTAATTCTCTATGCAACGGACACTTGATCAGGAGGAACGATGGAGACTTCACTTGTTGAAAAGATATTGACCCATTTATCGTGATGTCTGAAGAAGAAACCACCATGTGAATGATGAACACTGAACACACAGACAGTTTACTGGAGATGCTTTTGAAGGAGATCTTAGATGAGGAAGAAGAAAAACACTAACAAAAATTCTTGTATGAAGATGAATCTGCCATGCTGATTTGGTAGTTTGAAGTTTCAAGTAGATGAATGGTGAATCTTGGAGCTCAAAGTTACAAGGAAGATGCTTTACATTAAGATTTTCAGTCATGATGAAGAAAATTTGCCAATATTGAAGGAGATATTGTTTATATTCCTTCCTTTTCAGGTTTCCGTTTTGTTAGCAAAAGAGGAACTCTTTTTAATCAATCAGTGCTACAAATATGCACCGAAGAGTTAAAGCTCTATGCAACGGACACTTGATCAGGAGGAACGATGGAGACTTCACTTGTTAAAGAAGATATTGACTCATTTATCGTGATTTCTGAAGAAGAATCCACCATGTGAATAATGAACATTGAACACACAGACACGATTTACTGGAGATGCTTTTGAAGGAAATCTTAGAAGATGAAGAAGAAATACACACAAAACTACCATATGAATGGTGTTTTGAAGTTTCAATTTGATGAATGATGAACATTGGATAAGGAAGTTACTGAAGACAAGCATTAAATGATGAAGAAAATATGGCCATAACGAAGGAATTTTTTTTTGTATATTCCATCCTTTCCAGGTTTTTGTTTTGTTAGAAAACTAGAACAGCGAGGCAGCCATGGCGAGCTGCCGATTGCCCGAAAGAAAAAAAATTACTAATAGAAAAACCAATCATTTGATCAACTTGATCAAGGGGTGGGGACATTAACAAGTATGCACTTGACCACTGTCTACTTGTTTGGTATGAGAGTGACAGATGGGTTCAGGTTGAAGGCCGACTAAGAAGAGAAACTAATAGGCATGGGTTTATAGGGACAATTGTAGTTAAGGGGGCAGGGGTGATTTGCCTGATATTTAAAAAAAATAAAAATACAAGTTGAGATATTTATAACTTTATAAGGTTTGCACTTTGGAACTATCCATATTCTATAACCTTTTTATGTCGTTGTTTTAGTTCGTTTACCTGGAAACAGTGTCATAATTATGAGTTATATTCTTTTGATATGCATCAGCATGTTGGTGGCAATATTTGATCCAAGTTTCAAGTGGATAATTTATTGCAGTAAAGAGTTATAGCCTCTAAAGGTTTTTATTGTTTTAGCTCATTCAACTGGAACAGGTGTCATACTAATGAGTTTTATTCTTTTTATACAAATCTGCATGTCAGTAGCATTTTTTCCCCAAAAAACTTCAACATTTCCTTAAAAACATGCTTGAGAACCACAAAACATGACTGTCACTGTAGACTGATCTCACTTGGGGATTTTAGATTCAATAGAACATCTCAACACTTAAAAGTTGAAGCTTCATACTAAAACTTTAACGTTCTTCACACTGAATGCGGATGGACGGACAAACGGACGAAAATTGTCATTACATAGGCCCACTCTGCTTCGCAGCTCGCCAAGAGCAAATATTTCAAAATAACCTGTGCTACAAACATGCACTGAAGAGTTAAAGCTCTATGCAACAGAGACTTGAGAAGGAGGAGCGATTGAGACTTTAGTTGCCAAAGAATGTAAGCTTAAATGAAGGAGAACTTTGGTGCTGAAATTGAAATTGGCAAATTCATCTTGATGTCTGAATAAGAATCCACCATGTGAATGGTACGTTGCAGATGAACACTGAACACAAAAACGCGAAGAAAAAAATGATCAACAAAACTTGCTGATTTGAAGAGGAATCTGCCATGTGAATGGTATGTTTGAAGTATAACAATGAGTTTATGAAAACTGCAGGTGCAATGAATTTAACTCTTTTAAAAATGAAAATATTGGATGCTGAAAAAGAAAGTGATCACTAAAACTTGTTGTTTGGAAGAGGAATCCACCATTGTGAATGGTATGAATGATGACAACAACGTGGATAATTGGGTTGCTGAAGAAGACAATCCCAAAATAATGAAGAGGTTACATGTTGAAGAAAAATTGACCAATAATGTACAGCCATGAAAATGATGTTGCTCGAGTTTGATTTGAACATTGTAGATGCAATTAAATGTACTGATGATACACTACAAGTATGCACTGAGAGGTAAAGCTCTCTGCAAAGCACACTTAAAAAGGAGGACTGGTGAACATTTTATTGCTCATGAAGATCAATCCTAAAATGAAGCCCATCTGAAAAACATTTCACCTTTTAATGAATGATATTTTGGAGTCGAGAATAGAGGAACGATGAAGACTTGGATCAATATGAAGTAATCAACCCATAAATTGTGTTGTCTGAAGAGATATATTTGTGTGAATGGTACAGTGTGAATGGTACACTGGAATGATAAATGCTAGATATGCGAGTAATAGAAGAATTCTTTTAATTGGAGATCTTGTATACAGAGATTAGGCCAACAATGAAGATCTCTCAGACATTCGTTTTGTTCCTTCCTTTTCAGTTATCCTGTACTTTTTAGATACTTTGTCCCATCAGCAGAAAGAAATTTAGTTTCCATTTAACTTTAATTTTTAAAAAAAGAGTTGCAATTTTTTTGGGAGAATTAACAGCTACAGTTTCTACCAGGCAGACGGTGAAAAATCTGAATTCAGATAAAAGTCTGAAATTTCTCATCCCTGAGAATAAATCGTTAAAATTACATGCAAACATTGTATCATTCAAAGGTACAGCTGAAAACTATTGTAAAACATGGGAATAGCCTGGTTATTTAAAATGTAGTTGCATATTTTTTTTATAGTGCAAGACATTTTATTTAGGAATTAACAGCTACTTTTTTTTCATGAGGTAGACAGTAAAAAGTTCTGAACTCAGATGAATGTCTTAAATTTCTCACCCCAAAGGATCCCTTAAGATTCAACTATTAAACTAATTTTAACAAGATCAGAAAAGCCAAGCCAATCTGGCTGCCCCATAACACACCCAATGGTATTGACATGCCATGAAATGAAACTTTTTCAATCAGAAAATGTTGCTCCAACAATGTCAATTGGCAGCCTTGTACTAATCATGTAAAAAGCTTTGAATTGAATACTTAGGCCTATAATTAGCTGGAAGATTGGATCTGGTCACTGTGAATGACACCAAAGCCGAAAAGGCCACAAATAGGTCAACAAGTTTACAGCAAGTCGACACCTTGTTACATTTTCCCCAGGGTCTTTGAAATAGTCTCGAAACACAAAAGGTATATGCAGTGACAAGTATAACAAGCAAACAAAAGGTATTCACGTCTCGAATGCAGGTGCAGGTATTAATTTCCGGTCTCTCTTTCAAAGACAAGATCCCACACTCTTTTCTTTTACAGTCCGCCAACTCATGAAACTGCTCTTGAAGCTGCTCTGACATGACTGACGTAATGCTAGCATAGAAGATATGAACTTTACCCTCAGACAAATTACATTTTTTGCAAAAGGTAGAGTAAGCTAAGGACTGATCATTTAGGCTCACATCTTTAGAAATAATTGGAAAAAGGGTGGGGAGAAATAATTACAAATTCAGAATTGCATATTTATTAAAGCACATTTTTAGTGTTTCGTCAGGATGGTTTAGAAGTTTGGGTTTATTTTTCTAACAAGTTTTTTGGACACTGTTGGAGTGAAATCATGCTAAAACCAGGGCTAAGTTAAAATTTAAACTGTGAATGTTTAATTTATAGTGCTGAACAAGACAGTGTTTGCACAGTCTGTCTTATGCCAGTATGCACGCACAAAAAACCCAAACATTTTTGAGCAAGTCTAAGTTTTAAAAAAAGTTACAATTTTTGACTTTTTTACTCACGAATCACGACCTCCAGTGCGGGTCCTCGTGTCTTCCAACCGTCTCAGTCCTTGGACTTTGCAGTATACACAAGTTTAATTGGTACACTACTACTACAGTTACTGTACAAAAGTCTAATCAAACTTTCAAAGTTTTGCGACATGTCTTGAAACTGCAATTTCGGTGCGAGCCTCTCACACAACCCTCCTCCGTCGTTGTCATTCCACTGAAATTCCTCATTTTCAACAGATAACTCTCTTCAAAGTCATAGTACAAAACTTTGTTGTTGTGCTGATTTCAGTTAAAAAAAACTCCCGAACGCACTTTGAGGCGAAAAAGGTGTTTCCGAATTGCATAGACCGAGTTTTGGGTGAGCCAAAACTCGTGCAGGTCCGACCTCGATGGAAACCAGCTAAGTTATGGTTAAGGCGGCAAGAAAATTTGCCCAAAATTGTCAACCTCATTGTCTTACAGGTGGCGTAGGTATATGTGTGTAAGAAATAAAAGAAAGTAACGAATACAAATTCATCCGCGTTTTACAATTTTGCATCTTCCTGAACTTATAAGAAATATCTCTGCAACTTATTATTTAATAAATAATACCATTTCAATAAACACATAATTGGTAACATTTTCTTCCCGTAATGTGACATTTTTATGTGTAAACACTGCTCTATTTTGTATCGGTTCTGAAAGAAGTGATGAGTTTATGCCGTCACTTCGGTCGAATTTGATTGGTTAATTAGTGTGACGGGGCTCATTAACCTAAATGGAAGGGGCTATTAGCAGACGGTAATCTCGTTGCTCGGCGCGAAAAAACAGAAGCGTTAAAGGGACATAAAGAAAAACAAAAGAAAGTCGCAACATGACTTCTATCTCATAATTATGACTTAGTACAAGTCATAATTATGACTTATATCTCTTAATTATGAATTAGCATAAGGCATAATTATGACTAATAGCTCATAATTATGACTTGTGCCAATCAAGTCATATTTATGAGAAATGTAAATCATAATTATGAAATATAATTTATAATTTTGACTTGTACCAAGTCATAATTATTTATGACTTAAATTTTCTTTCTTTCCAAATGTCAACCGATAACGCTTCGGGACAAAACAGGTTGCCGAGCCCAAAAAATGGTATTACAAAATTTGCTTAAGCTACGCGTTATTACTTCAGTAAAACAATTATAGGCCCAACATTAAAAAAAATTCACGGATGTTCACAGAAATACTGTTCACGGATATTGAAATTTTATCAAGACGATTTCCAGATTTCCCGATAACCTGATTGGCTATCATTTTGTTGATTTGTGTCTCAACTTGGCCCACTCGTCCCATCTAAAAAAAAACTCCCATCAGAACAACGCAAATATTCCTCCATTGGGAATAACGTACAATTTATAGCTATGACCAATGGCGTACTCAGAATGACGCTTTACGCCGCATGTCAGTGACTTGGACTCCAGCCAAGATAACCGGCTAGGTAACAATAAGATGACATGACATCGTGGGGCAGTCTGTTAATCTACATGTACATACAATCTTGTTTTAACTTGGAATATCCTAATCTCTGAAACTTATGTACCGCTGCAATCCCTTATATTTGTGAAAATTAATTTCATTAAAAAATTGATACGCTTTTTGGGAACGTGCCTCGTTCATGATGTGATTTCACTGGTGGAACAACACACTGTTACAGGCACGTAATGCTGTGGTAGTACAAACATTTGTTTACGCTTCTCTGTGATACATACCTTATGAAGACCGAGGACAAAACCAAAAAAGGAAAAATAAAAGTTTATCCACACGGAAATTCTAAAGACCGGAGTGGGGGTGCTCCACAAGAAATTGTGTGTACAAAGTCTATGGGAAGATGTTAAGGGAAGATGTTAAAGGAACATTACAGAATTGGTTTTTGCTAACAAAACAGTTAAGCACTTTATCTAATCCACCATATACATAATCTGACAAACCTGTAGAAGTTTGAGATCGATCGGCCATCTGAGCCACGAGAAAATAGTTAAAAACCGATTACACATATGCATGTGTTATACAATGCATGAATAAAACGCTCATGAGAATGTCTGCCAGGTTTGTGTGTGTGTTGTTTTTGTAGGGGGGGGCGTTCCCAGAGAAAATTATATAACGGGGGTTACAACAGGTATATTTTTAAAAGCTGATTTATTATTTATTATTTCTCAAAGGTGTACAAAATCTTTGACTGACCCCCACCCCCCCCCCAACTGTGGAAGTATTGACATTAACCATGGGCGGAGTCCAACCTAGAGGGTGTTTGTAAACATGTGATCAGAGCCTTTGTATTGAGAGAGTTGTGACAGCTTGCGATTAGAAGCAATTTTCGGTCAACAAAACGCACGTGCGCACACAGGGTGCCAGACTAGACTGCACATTGGGATGTGCTGAATTTGATCCGAAAATGACATCCAGCAACCATGTGACCAAAGAAAACGGGAAAACGGGTCCCTCCATGTCCCAACTCTCTCAATACACTGCTCTGCAAATGATGTCATGATTTGTGTCATCTAATCTTCCTAAATCCTATGGATTGGTGATAAAACTATGGGGGTTTAAAAAAAAACTTTAAAATATCTAACTTATCATCTAGTGGCGTGTCGTGGCCGAGCGGATAAGAACACCGAACTCAAGCTCTGGTGTTTCTGATCAGCAGAGTGTGGGTTCGAATCCCAGTCGTGACAATTGTGTCCTTAAGCAAGACACTTAACCACATGCTTCGTCCTTCGGATGAGACGTTAAGCCGTAGGTCCCGTGTGTTGTGTAATGCACGTAAAAGAACCCAGTGCACTTATCGAAAAGAGAAGAGGTTCGCCCCGGTATTCCTGGTTTGATCGGCAGCATATTGCGCCACAGCACCTTGTAAACCATTACATGGTGCTATGTCAAGGACTTGGTCTCATACTTCAAAAATGTAGCTCCACAATACCTTGCAGAAAAATAATGAACGTTAAAGCGCCTTGAGCGTCACTGAGTGACGGATATGTGCGCTATATAAAAAGCCACTATTATTATTATTTATTATTATCTACAAATAATGACAATTATGCAAATTGATTTGTTTTCAGTGACTCACATACATGAGATTTAATGAGAACTTGTGACGACGAACGTTTTAAGTCCAGTACCTACACAAAGATCAACATAAGACAATTCATAACAGGGCCTTTAGGCTGCAAAACACACAAAGTTACTGAGCACAGAGAAGAATGCTTAGCAGAAACAGGTTACCAACTAAAACATAATGTGCTTTATATGGGTATTGACTGGTGTCATGCCAATAGTTGCTTAGCAATTACATCTGTTAAGCAATATTTCCTGCTGAACAGCATTATGAGATTGGGCTCGGATCACAACTCGTTAATCAATCAAAATACTATTTCCAAACATTAAAAAAACTATCTTCAAATGACTCACAAAAAAGTACAACCCAGCAATAAACAATTATTTCTGCTTTAAATAATTTGAGTTGGTGCACTTGCAACAAATTCTGAGTTCCAAATCTTAAAATTAACATTTCACAATAAGTGTGTTAAGTGATAATTACGCAATTACATTTCAGTGTTTTCTTCTATTCATTAACAAACGTTCTAAACTGAGGGATCCTATAAGTAAACAGATTTAATTTTTACTGACGCGACTATTTTGATCATAGTTCTTGAAAACATTCCTGGATAAAACCGTAAGTGCAAACAAATGCTACAGTCCCTCCATTTCCCATTGTCGTAACCAGAAATTAGGAACAAAATTAATGACAAAAATAATAGTAATGGACTGGCAGAAAACTATAAAAATTAAATTAGCAAGACTTGTTTATGGTTTTCCTTTGATATAAAATAATCCAAGTACAGTAAATTAATATTTTCACTAAATTTCATAAGAGCTTAAATTCTCCATCTTTCCCAATCAGTCCATTAGTTTTTGTTTTTATACCCCACCAAACAAACAATGTTTAATCAAATTTAACAGCATTACACAATCGATATTAGTAGCTTTCTACTGACATTTCTTTTACAAAATCAAGATTTCAACATTTCAAGCACAAGTACTGATAAAAATTAATTCCATTCTTGCCAACTTTTTTGATTTGGTCCTTTGGCAAAACGCTAATAAATTTCTCCAAAAAGGGAGAAGAAAAAAAATTGCAATCAGGAAGAGGAATTTTGCAAGATGATACTCAGTTTGTTTTAGAGCATGTCACACTACATCTGAACATACCCACACTGTACAGTACTTTTTTAACACAAAAGTTGGACGCAAAATCTTTTAAGTTAAATAATATGTTGATCCACAGAGGAAGAAAATGGTCCTTCATGAACGATCTCAACCCATTTTCCCCTTAAATCTGGAATCAAAGAACATGAACAAACCCCACCTATACATTACAAATAAGTTATACATGTGAAAGTACCTCAAATTAAGACAAAAGCACTTTGCCATTGTGTGATAACAACATTTTTGGTGAATACATGAAATACTGTAAGGTAGACAGGTGGAAGTTGTAAACATTGCAATGTGAAACACCCTTTCTCTCCCTAAAAAGAAAAATCAACAAACATATAATGTACACAACTGCAATGTACACAACTGTATAAGCACCTTCTAAAAACTGTTCCAGGATAAGTTGCAGAAAAATTCATACACTTAACTATAATTGCTTCTCTTCACCCAGGGGTAAATGGGTACCTGTGAGGGCAGAGAAGGTTCATGTGATTGACTTAGCTTGGTGCGCAACATAAATAGCCCAGTGATCAGGGGTAATAATGTTGGAGCACCATGAGCGCCATGAGTGTCACTGAGTGACGGATTTGAGCGGCGTTATTTAAGAAGCCACTATTATTATTATAGTTTTGAGAAGGTGCCTTATCCTATTTCACACAAAATTTAATTATTGGAACAAAAATACAAGTTAACTTTCAAAATATTACCACTGTAGGTAGACTAAACCTATAACAGTGTTTATTTTTTGGAAAAAAAAACAAAAACAAAAAAACACATGTTTTCAAACCAAAACACTCACACTAACTCTGCATGTACTACAGTTGGTATTTCACATTTCTTGCATGTCTCATGGGTGGGATTAAGTCTTGGGGAAAAAGTGGCTTACTCTTAGTCGAATAGCCAATCAATCAGTAATTTGTTCATGATTTTGCAAATCAATTTACAGATTTTGCTTATTGATTATAAATGTAAAGTCAAACACCATGGATCAAGTCAAAGAAAATAACAAGATCATCAATCCAAAATTGATGGAGAAACTTCGTAATTGAGTTGGATTTTTTCGCCAAACTCGTCTTTGATTTTCCTCCCATCAAATCACATCTCTTGAGTATCCTCCCTTTCAGTCTCCTAAATTTTCACATTAATAGTTTGGGTTTTACCCCTCTCAAATCATCGTAAAAATACCAGTCATTTTGAAACTTTCATACTTCAGTGTTTACTTTTGAAGTAACGGAAAGAAATGAGCCAAGAGTTTAAAATGTTCTTTGAAAAAGAAATAAATACAAAAGAATTATTTTATAGACATGAAAATGTTTACCCATCACGTTTAGAAAATATCTAAATATGTTTCAGTATTTGTTGGGAACAATGCTTTGAAAAGAGCATCATAAATTTTAGAATTCGGATCTACACTGTTAAGACGCACTTTCCATTGACTTGATTCAGGAAAATTTCATTATGAATAAAGTTTGTTAACTAATCTTTAAGTACACCTAACTCATCATAACATGTATTGACTCTAAACAGAAGACTGTGCGACTACATTAGGCTTTGTAGAACACCTTGTGCATTTTAACCACAAGAGGGTACTTTTTGTGCAAAAATACTATGTGTGAAGACCTGATGTTTGAAGAAAATACTGGTGCACCAAATGAAATGTGGAAAGAAAGGCGATTGGGACAGGGCTGGAGTCTCAGAATAGTCTCTTCTCATATCTGGTGGGGAAAAAACAAAACATAACGAAACAATTGTAAATTTAAAGAAAAATTGAAGCCTGAATCTGTAGATTAACCTCGACTTTTCCATGTTCTTTAAAATGGCCTTGAGGGTTGGGATGATTTTGAAGGCTTGAGGTAGTAGGGATCCTATAGAAACTCATCTGGTTTGATTTTGAAGGGTTCAGGCAAAAGCGATCCTGCATAATGTTTGATCTTGAAGGATTAAGGCCGTACAGACCCTACAAAACCTCATATTGACCCCTTGCAGACGTGGAACGCACCTCCACAAAAAGTGTGTCTACCATTTCCGCCATTTTGGGGGTCAATTTCTTTGTGTACATTTTGACATCCCAAATAAGGGACCAGATAGGCACGCGTAAGTGCGTTGCTCTTTGTGCAAGGGATCTGTCAATTGGTTGTTTTTTGAAGGATTGGGGAAGTTTCCATCAAAGGGGTTAGAGTTAGTGACTGGAAGGCTGGACTGGGTATGCACTACAGAAACCATTAAACCCTGGGCATGTATCAAACCAGGGTAAGGATTAGGCACGATGCAAGGCTGTTACTCTTATTCACTGTTCCTTTGCAGCCTGTAACTATTGTTTGATCAGAACTTTAGTTAAGGGAGCATCTCAAAAGTCGGGCACGTTCTTTAGCGCAAAAGAACGTTCCTGTGGGCACACACACAATCCATTTGGCCGCTACACCCTTTATTGTGCTGAAGTACGGGAGCAATCCTACACGAGTGAATACATGCATTAGTATTTCGCGAACACTCCGACGGTACGTTCCGGAGGTCCAACAGAATGGTCCACGCTCGCACACTGGAATACTTATCCGATCCAATTAAAATGTTCCTACCGCTCCAACTTTTGAGACGCTCACTTAGAATAAAGGTACAAATATAGACACACAAAAAATGGATAGCAAACCTAGATCTCTCATCTAGAAGATGACGCCCACTGAGCATCATGAGTAGTTTAAAACTCAGCAGGGATATTTACAAGCTCCCCTGGGTCCAATTTTATGGCTCTGCTTACCACAGACTTCTGTGCTTATGACACCATGTTAAGCATGTGATTCTAAGCTCTAAGCATAGAATTCTGCAGTAAGCAATGCCATGAAATTGGGCCCAATTTCATAAAGCTGTTTAGCAGAAATTCTGCTAAGCAAAGTTCTTTGCTAAGCAAGAAATGAGTGGGGTACCAGTCACATCAATGGTAACTGTATGGTATTTTGGCTGGTAACCTATTTTTCCTAAGCACAAGTTTTCTGTGCTTAGCAAGTTCTTGTGCTCACATGATTTATGAAATTTCATAAAGCCTGTAAGCATAAAAACTTACTAAGCACAGAAAAATCTTGCTTAACAGACACTGATTACCAGCCAAAATTCCATACAGTTTACACTGTTGCAACTGGTGCCCCAGTAATTTTTTGCTTACCAAGGAATTTGCTAGGCGGTATTTTCTGCTTAACAGCTTTATGAAATTAGGCCCTGGTCACCACATAATGTGGACAATTATATGTATTTATATACAGTTAAAGACCTGGTGATAGAAATGATGAAGTGAGGTTATTTTTATAATGTAAATGATCCCTAAAGATGGCATACACAAAGCTGATGATCTGGTGCATGAACAGTTAGAGGGCGGCTCTAAGGTGCTCTTAATATTGTAGTTATTACCTTTTAATGGCCGGGTAAACATCATAGATACCGGTTAGTAATTATGTTACACTTAACTTTTGCATTTAATCATAGAGAATTCAAGTCAAAATTGCACGCTTGCAACAGCTTTTTAAGCCCAACAGTCAAAAACTGTTTAGGTATGATAATGACATGCATACGACCGCTTGACGTCACTGGTGGTTAGTACGATAGAGTTTGACATACATGTATACAAGACCCTTTGCCTATGACATCACAAGCTCAAACAGCGCCCCCACTGAGGTCAATAAAGACCTATCATTGGCCAAGAGTTGACCATGGGGCATGCACTCTTCCATTGTTTGACCTAAGCGATGGCGGCCAATGCAAGGGGTCTATTACAAGTTAGTAATGCACACGCCACATAATCATATTGAGGCTTTGCATCGAATCTTGCAAAGTGGTTCAACAGGGTTTTTTTGGTCGGAAAACTTAGACGAAACAACTACAACTCACATGTCAGTGTGGTACGGTTCATAAGACGATCTGCATTTTCATAGAAAGGTAGGTCCTCGGCTTCCTGTGCTTCCCCAATGTCACCAGCAGCAGCGACCGTGGCAATAGGCTGAAACGCCGGTTCAGCACTTCAAACAACCATCGCTCGACCAATCGCACCTCCGATTGACAGTCCAGAAGATTCGTTTAAAAAGACGCATCTTCAGAAACAGCGCTATTATCTTCCCGATACCCATTACCAAAGGTTTCTGACTCTGCCAAAGTCATTTAGTTTGTAACCGGCCTTCGTGTTGTTGTCTACGGTAGTTAAGATGTGTTGTCGTGTATACACTGTTGATGTGTTCTGAGCCGCGCCAAGCCAAGCCGTGAAATCCCCAATTCCCAAATCCGTTGGAAATCACTTTGCTGCTTATGTGCATGTTGGGAAGTCATTTAAAGAGTCTCTTTGTTGATGGAAATCGAGAAGTTCAGGGGTGTAATTAGGTTAGCTCTACGAGAATGTGGGCAGGTCCAAATCAACTAGCCAACACTGACGTCACAAGTCCTTTGTCCTGAGGTGTTCGTGACCTCACGTTTTTTATATTTTCGCTGAGAGAGTTTCAGAGAAAAATCTGTTTAACCTTGTTTTAAAAGTGACGTTAGGGACTCGTAACAATGTTTTTCTATTTCCTGTGGACTCCATTTGTTGGAAGAAAAAATATATAAATATTTCAGAGCACCTTAGAGCAGCCCTTAAACAAATTTCAAGACACTTTCTTTGGGAATTACTCACGAATGCAAACCATGGACACTTCCTTCCACCTGGGCAGATGTCGTTCTTCTCTCAAACTTGAGTTCACCAGAATACATTTTGTCTCTGTCAAACAAAAATTGGCAATAAATCTTAAATGCTAACAAAAACTCTGGGCCAACAATAGACAGTTGCTTACATGTATATTACTTGTTTTAGAAACTGACAAACAATGACAAGATATTGTTTAGCATTGTACACCCTATGTACGCCGGGCTAATTGTATAGGTGTTCACAGCTACAATCATGGGTACACAATTTCTTGGTGTACGAGAACGTGTTGTGAACAACAGTTTGAAAACCACTGATGTAACGTTTCTTCATCATTATACATCAATCAATTCTCTAGCCCTGTGTCAATAAGGACATAACAGAGTAGGCGACGAGGTCTCAAATGGCCAATTAAAACAAGCAGGGGCGTGGCCCTAGAAACTTTTTGAGCATTTAAAGTTTTTGACGTGACTTGCATTTTTCAAATATTTTGTATGGATTAGATGTTTTGTGTGTAGACTGAAATGATGGTATAAAATGAAATGATGGTATAAAATGAAACGATCAAAATCCATCCCCTTTTAAGCCTTTTTTAAACTGTTCTATACACGATTTCCTTCCAGTTAAACAACTTACCTCAGATCTGTTAGACTCTTAGCACCTATATCTTGGCAGCCATGTTGGACTCCGGCTATAAGGTAAGGGGCAAACTTGTGGATTGAGCCCTTATCCACTATGTTGCCTGATACACCCTGTGCTACCTTGAGTTTGTCCCGATCACTGAGGGAGAAAAAGCAAGACAATCAGAGCCCAATTTAAGCAGAACAAATTTAAGCAGAACAAATTTACTACAGAGCAACAAAAATGTGCTCACTGGAAAATGGTTACCCACCAATAAACTACTGTGTCATGTACACAATTTGTGACCGATTGTTTGTTTTTTTTGCTAAGCAGAAATTTGTATAGCAATATTTTCTGCTTGATGCAGCTCTATGAAACAGGGCCAAAAAATGTATTGAGTTCAGACGTCACTTTTAGTGAAACTGACGAAAAGAGGGTTCATGTCATGTCAGGGATATGTTGCATTCAAAATGGGCACTTTCATTTTGGAGTGTTCAAATGAGATCTCTTGTCTTTTTGTTGGAAATATGTCTCTGGAAAATTGGTATGGGTATGAACTTTATAATCAGTGAACTAATCTCCCCCCCCAATGATTACCAATTCTGTACTTTGTCTTTATGTAATAATATAAATTAATTGATTACCCCCACATTGAGTCTATTGATTGAGTTACCTAAAGTATCTTTGTGCGCTGGATTTGTTGCACTCCATGGCATCCAGGGAGCCCATGCCTCTGTACTTTTTGAGCCGTACACCGTCGGAAAAGAAGTACTCCCCCGGCGCTTCACTGGTACCCGCTAGTAGACTTCCCATCATTACTGAAGATACAGAATTAGTGAAACACATCAACAGATGGGATCTTAATATTGGGCCGTATCGAATGAGCGGCTACAGCTGGATCGACACATCATCATGCGTTGAAGTATAGGATGTCCTTTGCAACACCCTTAAGGAACAGTTGTAGACATAGCCACAGTCGCTAATTCAGACATGGTTTTGTTTTTGGTATTACCCTTAAAGGCATCGTACACGTTTGGTAATTGTCAAAGACCAGTGTTCTCACTTGGTGTATCCCAACATATGCATAATATAACAAGCCTGTGAAAATTTGGGCTCAATTGGTCATCGAAGTTGCAAGAAAATGATGAAAGAAAAAACACCCTTGTTGTACAAATTTGTGTGCTTTCAGATAGGAATAAAAGGCTTCTAGCTAGAAGTCTTTTATTATTTTAGTGAGAAATTACCTCTTTCTCAAAAACTACGTTACTTCAGAGGGAGTCGTTTCTCACAATGTTTTATACTACCAACAGCTCTCTGTTACTTGTTACCAAGTCAGTTTTCATGCTAATATATATTTTGAGTAATTACCAAACGTGTACGATGCCTTTAAACCAATGTGTAATAAGCACTGTATACTCAAACCCTCGCTGAGTCCAGCGGAAAAACAAATAGCACAGGCTACCCGGGTGGGATTTGACCCCACGACCCCCACACTCAGAGCAGTGGTAGAACCAAACATAAGACCGTATCCGAATTCGCGGCTACAGCTATGGCTATGACTGTTGCTAAGGGTGTTGCTATGGACATCCTATACTTCAACGCATGATGAAGCGGCGATCCAGCTGTAGCCAAAGCCGCCAATTCAGACACTGCCTATTATTCTTTATTGATCTACTAAGATGTGAGCTTGATTTTGAATTGATATGAAGCCCGTTTTAATCAACGCTCTCTTCTATCAAGACATGTAACAATGGCAAAAAACTACTTGGCTGTATGTGTATAGAGAGAAGAGCCTCTCAGACACAAACAAATTACTAATTAGCCTTTCCCATGAAATGTGCTAATTACATTTACACATGCCTACAGACACTAATGGAGGGTAAACGTTACAGAGTTATGCACTGTAGGTAGATGCACAAACGCATATGCATCACGCCACATCAGTTCCATACAAAAAGGCGTGATGTTCCCTCTCTTTGTCCATCAGTAGCATTAGTGCGCCCACGCAATGTGCGATATGCATATTTCATGGTTCATTGTCAGGATAGGTCAACAAACCTATGGGGGTGGTATTTTTTATTACTTCAAACAAACTATTTATTGCCGGTCGTTTTTCAGAGACCTACCTGTTGAAGCCCCGAGTGCCAAGGCCTTTGTGATGTGTCCGACGGACGTTATGCCACCGTCAGCGACGACTGGTATGCCGTAGTGACGGGCATACTCTGATACCTTGTATACTGCTGTACCCTGAGGGCGCCCTACTGCCATCACTATGGAAAAACCAAGAGAAAAGACCAAAATGCAAACATGATTAAAGAGATAGACAACCTAAAATTATCAACTACAGGGAATTATTCCATCCAGCAAAATATTTAGACCATGTGCATATTGAATGCAAATTGAACATTGAGTTTGCCCCCCCCCCCCCGACAAAATAAAAATAAAAAGAAAAGAAAATAAGTGCCAGGCAGAGCAAGACTTTGTACTGTATTTTTCAAATTTCGATGGCACAGCTAAGAAATCTCAAAACAAGGAAATCAGCTAAAAAGTTGCATGTCTGTGAGCAACAACAGATACCTTTTGTGTAGTACTTTTCTACACTATACAAAGGATTGTTCACTGAAACATCTTACGAAAAAAATTGCACTTTTGACAAAAACATTTTCATTTGAGATTCTGTAATCAGCACTTTGCAAAATGGTTACTAGAGTTTTTCATTCACACTGGCTTTTCTGTTAGAAATGTACATCATTTGCCATTTTTGTTTGGATTTGCTTATTGTTATTTATTTTTTAAACGAAAACCTTCCATTTAGCATTCGTGTAATATTCATGCATTCACATACATTTACAATATTATAAATGGAGAACACAGGGCTTGTCAGGCTAGTTTCCACGGTATTGTTCCCACTATAGAGGGCAGCATAGCCCGGCAGTGCGCATAGCCCGGCAGTGCACATTGACCCCTTGCACTGACCCCAAACATGGCTAGTGTCTGCCCATGGTATGCTAGACTTGTGGTCAAGTCTTTAAATGTTTGTCGCAGTGATAGCATGCCGACTCTCTCCGTGAACCTCGCGACACTGGTGATGTTCTCGCAAGACTGATGGCTCCCGCGAGACTACTGCTCTTGCGACTACAGCCCCATAGTAGTGGGGAGCCAGCAACCTCGCGCTAGAACTGTCTCCCAAGACAGCAGCAGTACCGCGAGAGTCTTGGGAGAGCTGTAGGCTATCACCGCAACAAACATTTAAGGTTTTTTCCACCAGTCTAATGGTATGCCAGTTTGGGAATGAAATTATACGTAGAGCTTGTAAATGCACCCATGTCGCCTAAAATATGCAATACCCAGTACAACACACAGAGAAACTGACCAATAAAATGGCTCAACCAGGATTTATTGTGATGACATCAAGGCCCAATTTCAGAGAGCTGCTTAAGCACAAAAAAGTAGCTAAACACAACAAAATCACGCTAATACCAGAATAAGGTTACCAAGCCAAAAATACCATTTCACATTTACCATCTGTGACTGTCAATGACTGGTATCCTGCTCATATTTGCTTAGCAGAAAATTGTAAAGGACTAGTTTCTGCTTAAGCACCTCTTTGAAATTGGGACCAGGTGAATAGGGTCAATACACTTAAAGAGCAGCGCCCCTTAGTAGATATGTTACAGCATTGGTTAATCTATTGCACTACTCAGAGTTAATAGTCCCCTCACTTCTACTCACTGTTTTACTCTTGAGCTGCTCCCCACTAAACAAAAATAAACTCACCCCCTCGTTTGAACAGAAAAGTAACTGGCTACATGTGGGGCTTGAACAAGACCAGGGACCAATTTTGTAATTCTGCTTAGCGTAAGCAAACGAAGTTGGTGCTCACATAGCAGAAATGATCCGCGCATAAAGTTAGCGTACATGAATTTCACTTTGTTAGTATAGAATTTTTTGCTTGGTACACGTGCTTACACAGCTACAGAGAAATTTTGCGTCTAACATGTAAGCAGATGGTGAGTGTAAGCGCACAAATGCAGTAAGCAGAGTCGTGAAATTGGGCCAAGATAAATCTGTGAAAGTTCCAATTGATTGTTCCGCACTTGTGTGTGGCGTTGGTGTTGCTTCTTTTTTCAAAATGAGGTATCCTGAAACGAAAGACCTCTGGTAAGATGTTTGTTATTCCCAGAGTAATCTGTTCCCGCCATGAGTTCCGAGATGAGATTTTATCTTTTCATAAAAAGTAACCAATGCTGCAACATATCTTTGCCAAAAAGCATGACATCAACAACTTCCATGTATTTTTAACATTCTTGGCAGTAAGGTTGTTCTTGTTATTGCATTTATTATTATTATCATTATTATCATTATTATTTAATTTTATTTTATTTTAAATATATATTATATTTATTATTATTATAAATATTTTATAGTTGTTTATTTTAGGCAGGGTTTAGGGATAGGGAGGTCATATTGGGGTTGTACAATTGTAAGCACAAAATGCAAGGCATGTGTTAACAAAGGTGTAATATTTGCATTTGGGTATTCATTTTTAGCCAAATGAAAAAAGTCTTGATAAACTATATTGCATCCCCCCCAATATACAACAAACAAATGAAATGACAGAAAATAAAATAGTGTCGGTTACTAGGTAAATTATACATGTAGATTGTTAATAGTAAAATGAATATGGCTTTCTTCTTGAACTATCTCTGGAGAAATTACACATCACTTGGCATTGTATAACATTTTTCAGACTCATCCCCCCTCCCCAAAAAAAGAAGAAGAACATATTTATATACACAGGTTTAAGAACACTACGTGTACATGAATTCCATATTCAGAGGCAAGGTTGTATGCAAAAGAATTATCCTGACAATTTGATAACTTTCTCCACATGGTGTGGAGATGAAACCCATGTTACATTTCAGAGGCTTATCATTTAATACAGAAATCTGCAGGTTGTGCCACAACAATGGCCGAGTCTTTCCTCTCTGTAATGGCAGTTTCGCTTCTTTAAGAAAATCGGCAAATCAGAAGGCAAAGGGAGATCAATGAAAAACACTGAAATCCGGAAAAATCCTGACAAATCTCATAGTCTGCATATTATAAGCCAAGCTGTATCTACATCATACCATATACAAAAACAAATCCCTTTATTTTTTCTTCTAAAACAGGATTCAAGAAGTGGACAGAATGCACATCTTCTTAAAACTCATGTAACAGTTAAATCCCTACAATGTTATCTCTCGTTTTGTATCTTTTTTTTACGGGAGCCAGCCAACTTTTCCTTGTAATGGCGAGGCAAACATTTTCCATGGTAACAGTCATTTCTTTGTAATATTCAGTGACTCACGCGACACCATAGAGCTATGTATATATATATTGACTAGAGCACTTACTCTTGATGCAACATGTAAACATTATTCTGAGCCTCCTAGACGCAGACAAGTTTGAGGCTTGTGCGTGAATATTGTTTTGTTCATAGAACTTACATTCATGTTGAAACTGATGCACGTGGATATGATGGTTTGCATTACACGTGCAAAAGTATGCAAATTTACTGATAATGCGTTCAATTTATAAGATTGTGTATCATATCACACAGCAAAAAACAAAAGGACTGATAACGTATGCCATTAGCCATACAACAGCCATACAAAGGCCGCATCCGAATTGGCGACTACAGCTACGGCTACGGCTGTTGCTAAGGACGTCCTATTCTTCAACGGACGAAAAGCTGTAGCTGCCAATTCGGACACGGCCAAGTTTCAATCTTTAATTTACACAAAGATGGATGCGTCCACACAGCTTCAAAATGCAGGACAAGTTAGCCCTCCACTCAATATATAGATGTAGCTTCATGCATTGTTTACACATACCTGGGCCCAATTTCATAGAGCTGCTTAAGCACAAAAACTAGCTAAGCATAACAAAATTATGCTTACCACAATAAGGTTACCAGCCAAACTTAACCGTCACATGTACAACTTATGACTGGTATCCTGCTCATTTCTGCTTAGCAGAAAATTGTTAAGCAATATCTTCTGCTTAAGCACCTCTATGAATGATTTTCACGACATGATACGCTGAGATTTGCTCTGGATATATCAATAATATCTGATTCATATGGTCTCTTTGCAATGTGAGTTACACTGTGTCCCAAGGAAGTGCCCTTCGGGTAATAATTTCAAAAAGGCAGAGGCAGAGACATTGGGCAGTTCTGTAAAATTCTTGGCATATTGACCCCTTGCATAACACGAAGCACACTTACACACACACACAGTTCTGTGTTGCAGTCACTCTGTGGAAATTCCTTTGTTCTATAAAAACCCTATTCTTCAATATTGTTAAAGACACTGTGTGGACTTGTATAAGTCCACATAGTGTTTCAAGTCCCTACATTATGTGGACCTCTTTTGTTCTCATGTCCACACTTGGTATGTAGCATCAAAACGCCTATCCTGCAATTTAGGGAGTCAAAATGTACACCAAGGAATTGACTCCCAAAATGGTGGAAATGGTAGACGAGCATTTTGCGGAGGTGCGTTCAGCGTTGTGGAAGGGGGTCAGAAGGCCCCTTTTTGAAACCACGGCTTTGGCTTGGGCTCTAGCTTAGGCTCCGTCTGCCATTTTGAAAATGAACACTACCGGATAGAGCCTCAGCCTGAACCCAAGCTGAAGCCATAGTTACGAAAAGGGCAATAGACCCCCCCCCCCCCTGCACTGATGTCACCCAAAGCCTACTGTGTGCCCATGGTTCTGCCATTTTGGGAATCAAACTGCAGGTAAAGTTATGGTGTGCGCCTAACCACAGTAGCATGTTGCCTGAAAGTGCACTGCAGAGTGACATGCAGGGGTTCCAACTCCCAAAATGGTACAACCAAGATTCATAGTTGGTGATGAGGTCAGGTGAAATATACACACTTGGGATTTTACCATCTGCAGAAAGAACAAGTAAGCTTCCATTCATTTTTAATGACCGTTTAAACAAAAACTGCCACCAAACTCATGTAAAACAAAATTTATGGAAATGAAAACATCAAAAGCAAATAAATAAATAAATAAAATAAATTAATTAATAACACACATATAAAATAAATTGCGTCGGGATGTATGCATGCAATGTTAGCAAATCATTTAGCAAATCATAAAATAAATGCAAAATAAATAGCTGTGAAAATGATGAATAAATTTTATTACAAGGCTACGTTTGACAACATAAATTGAGTACAAAATGAACACAAGTAACACAAAAATGCTTCACGGAACATAGTCAACATAAACCCCCACAGAGGCAAAACAAATAAACAGACAGTTGGCAGGGTAACCACGGTAACCAAGGCCACAGCTGGAGTTGTCCTGTTGACAGAATCCATTAAAATATAAAGTTGGCTGGATTTTAAAGTTATAAAGATGATAAAGTTGGCTGCACAGCCGAACCGATGTTGCAATAAGCCATTTGCGAGTTAGATTTTAATGTCTGGTGCAATGACTTGCTTAGTCACAAGTTACCGCTTAATTTTGAATTCCTCAGACTATAGAGACAGTTTCTATTTCAAAGAGTGCAATTAACCATTAAAAAGCAAGCTCTAACTTCCTCTTTTTAAACTGCGGTGTCCATCTTAAGACAGATTTCATGGGGGTGTTAAAATACCACTGTCAGTTATACCACAACTAAACAAAATTAAAGGAAATAACAGAAAAGATGATGTGTACATGTACCACTGAATACATCAAATTGAATAGAAACATGATCATGCAATGAAAACAAGCTAAACCAATCTATCAATACTAGTTTTAGTACCTACATTAACGTGATCAGCAATGTTACACCAAATTAAAATACACAGGTACATGTACGTACATACAGTCAGTGCAAAGCATCAGCATCGGTGTCAGAAGTGGGATGCACCAACATTGACTGGCTTGCAACTTTTAGTCATTAGTCTGTCTGTACAAAGCATCATGTGTCAGGAGCTGGATTCACCGACATGATGGGTTTGCAACCTACAGACAAAAGCCTGTCCGTGCAAATCATCAGCATCGGTGTCAGTCAAAGGGATTCACCGAAATTGATGGGTTTGCAACTTGTGGACATCAGCCCATCAGACAGTGCAAAGCATCAGCATTGGTGGCAGAAGTGGGATATACATGTACCAACATCGATTTGTTTGCAACTTACAGACATTAGCCCGCCCGACCACCTCTTGCTGGGTCATGGGAATTTTGGTGGTGCTTGGGACAGCTGTAACTCAAAACCACAAATAATGAACTACATCAGTTTGGTGAGATCAGTAATCAAATATTCAACCCTAGTTTTTCAACATTTTGACAAATCTTTCACAGCATGAATCCAGAACAGCTGTGATCAACATTACATGTATGTATTCTGCTGTGAATTCCACTCTGCAGAGGAAACTTTCACTTTTTGACAACATTGAAGTAACAAACTTCTTTTTGTAACAACTTCTTTTTGTTATATGAACTGCACTAATTACATACATCAAATGGAATCATTTTTTAGAAAACATATCCATGCATGATTAATACCCTTTACATCACGTCGGTGAGAAAGACAGGGCTCAAATTTGGGGGGAAAATTCACAAGACCACAGGGCTTGAAACTCAAAATGTTTACTGGACCAGAACTTTTAGGTATTATTATTCAATTGAAAAAAAGAAGACCGCCGGACTTGTGCGGTTATGAGTTTACTGGCCCAACACTCAAACTAGTGGCCTCGGGCCTATGGTCCAGTGTAAAATTCGAGCCCTGAAAGACAAATACATTGTGAATCTCAAGTACAATGTTAGTACATGATTAGCAATACATTTTCGAGCAATAGACCTTCATCATGCCAATATCATCTTTTTTTATGGTTGTCACTTCCCTGTATACAATGACAATCATGAATACTGATTCTCATTAAATGTCAAGTTTAGGGACCAGACCATTTTCCCTCCCAGCCTCAGTTTGGATTACATTGATTTGAATGGGATGAAAATTAAAGATGGATGCACCATGATAAAAGTTAATACATGTCATCACCATGTCCAAAATGTTCACTTTATCAATTTTATTTGTTTTTTAGTCTATGAAAAGTAGGCTCAATTTCTTGTACTCATGATCTTGATTGTCCCTTTATATAATGCTGAGACCAAGTCCCCTGTGTGCAATGTTAACAATGCATACTGATTTGAATCTGTTCTAAAAATGGACCAGACTATTTTGCCTTCAAGCCTCACTTTGGTTACACTGATTTTAATGGGAGAGATACAAGATGGATGCACCATGATAAAGGTCTATTTGAAGTTCTGCAAGGGATTAACCTGAACAATTTGTAGGAAACAGAAGCTGTGAACACAACGAGCCCCTGTGGATAGGTTTTTTTCTCACCATGCAACCATCTTTATTTCTTAATGTTCAGAGACATAAGTAATGTTGGAAGTTTTGCGTGGTGTGGAAAAATAAGTAACTATGGGTACAACCATGTAAGTCTCTTTTAGGAGGATTGTTGGCTCTAAAAAGAGCCGGTGTGGTCTCGACGTTTCGAACAGTATACGCTGCTCGTCTTCTGTAGTTACTTTTTGTTGGGAGACATATTATCCAATTGTGGTTGAGAGGGAAATAAGCAACTTGTAGCTATGTGTGCCAACATTAATGGCAATTTCTAGCTCTTAAAAGAGCCGGTGTGGTTTGACATTTCGAACAGTATACTCTGCTCGTCTTCAGGAGTAATATGGGGTCATTCTGACCAACACAGTCCAACAGTTTAGGCTTCGAGTGACCACAGAGCTGTTTTTCTGCTCCTTTAAAGTGACCATCTGATGTTCAACTTTGTCAAGAGTGAGGAAAGATCCTCCAAAGTAGCCCTTAGAGCAAAGATACATAGTTACTAACATTTCTCACATGTAAATTGAGAGAGTGTTGATTAAATTTTAAAGGAAATTTCACATCTTATGCATTCGACTTATTCCTTTTGCATATAATGTCACAAGCCCAAAACAGCGCCCTCACTGAGGTCAAAGAAGACCTATCATTGGCTAATAAGAGTTGTGCACGGCGCGTACACGTTTCCATTGTTTGACCTCAGCAATGGCATGATAAATAGACCTGAAAAAGTACAACTATTGATGTAGTTCATGTATGAGTGGATTTGCATTACTTACATGTACCAGCGTAGAGTGGATTTGCATTACTTACATGTACCAACAAAGAACAAATACTACAGATTTAAAAAAAACATTCAACTGTCAACCGTCAACCGCTATGAATGCTTAAAAGTGAACATGGTGTATAGTTGACTCATTCTTTACCATGGCATGAGTTTTTTTATTATTTTACAATATCTGAAGTTGGACCCATTGTACAACACGCAGCATACTTACACGCACCTAACATGTCTGCCATGTTGGGACTGACTCCCAAAAGGAACTGACTCCCAAAATGGTGGAAATGATAGAGGCGCATTGCGCGGAGGTGCATTCCACGTTGTGCAAGGGGTCAATAAGCCGCTTAATATGATCAAAGTTTTTGAGGGAATGGTTAGAGTCACCTGTGAAAGTTTCAGCTGAACACAGTGTCTACTTGTTGAGAAAATAGCAAAATACTGAAATAACGGTATTTTCTTCAAGAATGTCAAATCCATCGATGTTTAGCGAGGTGACAGCAGGTACCAACAGCATCTCTGGCCGTATTGACAACAGCATTCAAACGGACACCAAGGAAATTTTGAAAGGTCGCCCGCAGGTGATCTTCGAAGAGTCAATTTTTCGACATATTTTTATTGATTTCTAATCAACGGGGGGCACTTCAGACGAAATAATTTTGCAGGATGTTTACTACAATAATTATCATCTTTATAACAAGTAAGCTTTTGGATCAAAACAATTTTTGGGGGGTCGTTACCAAAGTACGACCCTACCTTTAACGAGGTGGATACTCCAGCCGAGTGTTTTCTATTTGCATCTCCACTCTATGGGGCCAATTAATTTAGGATTCACTACAAAAATGTATCACATGTCAACGCCCCCCTCCCCACATCCTTTGGCCACCAAGTCCAGAAATACGTGTAATGAAGACTTTAATAAGGAAACCGCAAATGAAATGTTAAATCAATGTCAGTTACACATGTACACAAATCTGCAAAGGATGAAACTCTGCATGGGTCTTGGCATCAGTGGTTGGCCACATACACGTACAGTATGCCTGTGATATCATTATTTCAATCTTTAAAAAAAAAAAAAGAAGATGGCTATGGATGCCATTTATATTATTATTTTAGTCCCTTCTCTTACCCCCTAGTTTGTATTTAACAAGGACTCTACAGAATTGGGGAAAACAACCAAATATTACAACAGGAAATAGAACAACAAGCCTTTTCAAGTCTTCTCAAAGGTGACGTCATGTCTCTTTGCATTGGTCTCTACATGATTGGGGAAAACAACCACATAGTACACCAACATAAAATAGAACAATCCTTTGCAAGTCTTCTCAAAGGTGACCTTAAAGTCTCTTAAGATAGACGTCAAACTTTGCATTGGTCCCTACTTGATAGGGGAAAACAACAAAATATTCCACCAACATAAAATAGAACAATCCTTTGCAAGTCTTCTCAAAGGTGATCTTAAAGTCTCTTAAAATAGATGTAAAACTTTGCGTTGGTCTCGGTCTACTCTACAGTGGTCCAAATGAAATCACCAATGAATTAATGATGCATGGCTGGACTTTTGCCAAAAGGTTTTTTAATTATCTACCACTCATCACTGGTAGATTTTTTCGTGCAATACCTTAAATGAAAGTTTATAAACTTTCCTGAATCTATACAAATAGCTTTTTAAAGTTTAAATCTAAATTTTGGGGTTAAATCTGCCAACCTTGCATCTTTAATGTATGTTTTAAATGAAGGTTGATAAGTTCGATCAAAATATAATAATAATAATAATAATAAGACTTGTAATGCGCACATATCCACCCTGCTGGGTGTTCAAGGCGCAGTAAAAAACCAAAAAACAAAACAAAACAAAACAAAGACAAAACAGACACAACAAAATTAGTCCTTGAAAACCTGTGACATAAGATGAGTTTTGAGAAGAGATTTGAATTTTGTGGTACAAAGACAAGATCTAAGATTAAGCGGTAGAGAGTTCCAGATGCGTGGCACAGCTGAAGAAAAAGACCTGTCACCCCATGAGTGTCGAGACTTGGGTTCAATGAGGAGAAGCATGGAACTTGATCGAAGATTCCTTGATGGAGTGTAAACTTGAAGTAGTTCAGAAATATAGTGGGGAGCCTTGCCATTAAGTGCTTTGTGGACAATGAGCATCAGCTTGAAGATGATTCGTTGAGAGATAGGGAGCCAATGTAGTTGTTTCAGAATGGGGGTGATAGAACAGGATTTTCTAGACAGTGTCACAATGCGGGCAGCGGTATTTTGGAGGCGTTGAAGACGGGAAATCTGGTTGTTAGGAAGACTGTAGAGAAGAGCATTGCCGTTGTCAAGACGAGAAGTAACAAATGCATGAATGACCTTTTCAGTGGCACTTTTGTCCAAGTACTTGCGAATCTTACCAATATTCCTGATGTGATATGATGACAGACGAACGATGTTGTTGATGTGTGGTTGAAGTGTCATCGATGAATCAAAAATAACCCCTAAGGCGCAGTAAAAAACTGAGGGAAGAGTGAAATCATACATGTAGCCGTGTGCAAGCAAGTCATGAGATGAGACCATAGTGTGACCACAACAAATATTTTGATGATATAATGTTAAACGCATTATGGTTTTTTTTAGGGAAAGCAAACAAATTATAGGACCGGACGCACTCAAAATGTTCAAAAAGCTTAAAATTATGTCAGTTTTAAACCTTTTCTCTGTGTTGAGTAAGAAAAAAAATATTAAAACAATCTAAACAAACATTTTTTAAAATTTACATCTAAATTTTTGGGTCATACATGTATCTGCCAAAAATTGGACTTACAAGTAGCATCTTTAAATTTGCTGAGCACAGAAAAACATTGCTTAGCAGAAACGGGTAACCAGCCAAAATTCCATCGAGTTTACATTGTTGCGACTGGTGCCCAATGATTTGCTTACCAAAGAAATTTGCTAAGCATCCTTTTCTGCTTAACAAGTTTATATGACATTGGGCCCTTATTGTTCACACAAATTAGGCAACCAGGTTACTCTTCTTCGATGCCGAGCAGAAAAAGACCCTGTGGATACAAAAAGAAAACACAGCACGAGAAAGATGATGATACAATGTGATTTTTCCCTTACCTTCTTGTGTGATGCAGATTGAGCCACTGCCCATTCCCACTCTTAGGGCATCCACCCCACCGTCAATCAGATTCTTGGCTTGGGATGCTGTCACCACTGTAAAGTACAAGATGGCAATAATAGTCATTAAACAGGGTATAAGACCAAATCATGGACAGATTTCATACCGCCCTCAAACAGTCAGGACTCCAGGGCACAATTTAATAGAGCTGCTTAAGCAGACAATACTGCTTAAAGAGTTTCTGCAGAGCAAAAATTAGCAGGAAACCAGCCACAGAGGGTACATGTGGAATAAGTATTTTGGCTGGTACCCTTATTCTGGCAATATTGTACTTGTTTAGCTAATTTAGCAGCTCTATGAAATTGGGCCCTGTTCTTAAGTGTTACGTAATTCCACTGTAAGCCACGCCCACTTCACACAAACTGGTTCCAATGATTACCAGAAGCCCATAGGAGTTGCATTGAGCAAGTTTTTCTTGGCTTGGCTTTTACAAATATTCTTGAAAGACTAAGGTCTTCTCAGAAGTAAAAGTTTCTGTCATAAAAAGATGCTTCTGAACAATGAAATGGATCATTTTAGGTAAAAATTACACAGAAATGTAGGCCGCCTTTGGAGCCAAATAAGTAGTAGAAACATTGGGCGTGCAGCAGATACGCACACGTGTGACGCAACGACTTACTGACAGGTTACAGTGAATTACAGCTGGGTGATGAGAAGCATTTATTTGTTAAGTGTCTTGCTCAAGGACTAGGATTCAAACCCACTCTCTAAACCACCAGAACATGAGTTCAAAGCACAAGATAGCCCGAACATCTGACGTCACACTTCGAGGCTCGTGAATAACGCCAGATAGCAATTCGTAGTCACACACACATGGTACAGGCATTACATTGTGTATAAACGACATTACATACAAACATTATGTACCCGTGCACAGCAGCAGACGATCAAAAAGTTCATGCTGTATGGTGGAGCTGACAAACACGTCACTTAGGAGCGGACCAATCATAACATAGACGTGGAAAGCTTACGTCACTGCACGTTTATCCAATGAAATTCATTGTATTCAATGAAATCATTGCGGATAAAGACATGGGACCAGTCTAAGCACAAGACTGCCCAACAGCCACAATACGCATCTAATCAAGTACATACCATTGCCTCCAATGACTTGAAGGTCTGGGTACGTCTGTTTGATGTGCTTAACCATGTTTATCTGGAAAGAAGAATTACCCTGTGACGAATCCTTCAGAAAAAGAAGAAGAATACAAACAAAATTAAAAAGTTTGTTCAACTATGGTGGTTTTCTGGTTTTCTTTTCACAAGTCCGTCAGTTGTTTTCACTTGTCCATACTTTACATTCAACAGGGATGTTTTTCAACACTGAGCTAGCCAGTTGGACCACTTAGAGTGAAGTCTGACTGGTCCTCATGTGTTTTAACTGGCATTTTGCCAGTGGATCACTGTTAAGAGAGAACGCTGCAGACGGAATAGAAAAAGTTCTACCTACATGTATAATATTCCCTCCTTACCAAAACAACAACATCCACACCGGCTTGAACCAACATGTCAAGCCTCACTCTGTCTTCATCTCTTGTTCCGATCGCTGCTCCTACTAGAAGCTGCTTCCGAGCATCCTTAGAGGCAAGAGGAAACTCACGATGCTTCTTCAGATCGGTTCTTGAGATCAGGGACACTAGCTCATCCTTCTCATTAACAATCGGTAGTTTGCCTGAAATCAAGCGATCATTCAACTTAGTGATGACAATCGTTTGTGAGATTTCAAAATAAAATTTGTAATGTATTTGTTATTATTATTATTTGTTACACTATTCTGATCTTTGCAGTGGTTAACAAAATATTAAAAAAACAAAGAATCAAGAAGTCAAATATTATTTACAATTGAAAATATAGATGTCAATGATGCAGTTGCTGAAGTTGAAAGGAAAATAATAGAAATTTCGTTTGACTTTTTGAAGTATTCGGGGATCAGTTTCTTTATCCTCTCGCTAAAATACAATTCTCTTTGGCAAATTCTAATAATCTTCCATCAATTGCTTGATCTTGTAACTACCAACATAATATCTAGTTTTGAAATAAAGTCTTGAATTTGTACCACAATACAATTGAACAAGTACAAGATGTTTTATTTTCAAGATGCTTTTATAAGGTTGCCAGCAGTGCCTAATAATCGTAATCCAATTAGAATCTCCAGAGACAAGAACATTATAAATAAATTATTACAAGGTTTCAGTTAAAGGGACGATATACTTTTGGTAATTACTCCACAAGTCAATGACTATAAAAACTTACTTGGTAAAGAGCACTGGAGAGCTGTTGATATTATAAAACATTGCTAGAAACGACCCCCTTTGAAGTAATGTTTTAGAGAAAGAGGTAACTTTTTACCCAAACATTTGAATCTGATCTGAAAGCACACAATTCTATGCAACAAAAGTGCTTTTTTTTTCTTTTCATTATTTTCTTGCAATTCGATGACCAATTGAGCCCAAATTTTCACAGTTTGTTTTTGTTATGCATATGTTGGGATACACAAAGTGAGGATACTGGTCTTTGACAACTACCAAAAGTGTACCCTGCCTTTAAAGGCCTCTGTATGCAGTATTCAACACTTTTCAAGTCCACTTTTTTTTTAAGAAAAACAATTGTGACTTTTAATATATACAAACAAAAAATTCAGGAATCAGATAAACCTAAACTTCATCGGAACTTCCCCATTCACAGTTAACCTTGGTAAATTAACCATCACATCATCTACAATGTGTGTGAACATAAAGTGACCGCTCCAACTACAGGTGATAAGCAGGTTGACATTTCATGTATGTGTGAACACAGTCCCAAGGCCGTTAGCAACTGTCCAAACACCTGCTCATTGATAAATATTGAATGGACACCAAATGTCATCAAATGATTAATAGATTACATGTACACACCTCCATACCCCCCCCCCCCCCCCGACTCCCATAAGTCACTTTCCCTTGTCTGAACATTCCTAAACATGGGTTTACAAGTACCAGGGATGAGATTTGATGTGCATGTGAAAATTCATAAAAAATTGCTTGCGGGTCTTGGTCCCCCTTATTCTAGACCCAGAACCGCCCAGATGTTACAATTCAGGAGGTTTACATACCAAATACACACCAAATACAAAACTGCAGATTTGGACACAATGTGGACTATTTCTTTCTCCCTTTGGTAATTGATTTACTTCTTTCAAGAACATTTGATGGGCAAAGGAGTCTTTTGAGAAAATCCTGAAATCAGGAACATTCCTGAGAAATAATATGCCTGAAGTACTCAACAATCCCAACTTGTGCATGGTTAAGCTACGTATCTAAGAAGAGCCCATCACAAACAGGCAAAAACCATATAATTTATTTCACTGGATTTAGATGGGTTGAAGAAAATAACTTAATTCTTAGTTAGCTAGCAGCCCATGTTTACTTAAAAAGCTTCTGACAGTAACCCCTGAACAAAAATATTGACAAAATAGGGAGACCGCCAACATACATGTAGGGCTATACAGTAGCTCAGTTGGTAGAGCGTCGGCATGTTAATCTGGAGGTTGCAGGTTCAAGTCCTGCTCTAGTAAATTTGTCTTTGTCCATCCCAAAATTATTTTAAAATTCAGTTTCCTTTGTGGTGTACAGGGCTCAAATTTTGCATAAAATTCCACAAGACCGCAGGACTTGTACAATGTAGCTAAAAATGTTTACTGGACCAGAATTTATTTTTACAAGACCAGAATCTCCATAAGAAAGAGCTTTCTACGGAGTTTAACTTTTACATTTTTGTTTATCTGAACAAGCACTAACAGAAGATTATCTCATTTGTGTTGTGGGTTAGTATATTTTGATGCTCAACGGAATTGTATAACCAGACTCAAAGTCAACATTTGAACATCATTTCTTTTTGTTAAAGATATTACACAGTGAGGTATTATTATTCAATTGAAAAAACAAAAGACTACCAGACTTGTCAGGTCATGAGTTAACTGGCCCAGGGCTAAAATCACTGGCCTCGGGCCAGTGGTCCAGTGTAAAATTTGAGCCCTGGCGTATTACTTCATAAGAGTATCTTCATTACCTTTCTTAGACTTCTGGAGCATGACGTTAGCCTCCTTGAGTGTAATGTTGGCAGATGCTACCACCAGTTCCTCCCTCTTGGTCATCACTTCCTTCAAGGTGGTGTTGTACGTATCAGCCTTAAGGAAGTCTATATCTCGAGCTGTTACAATACCTAGAAGCTTACCACCTAGGCTGCCAGTGTCTGTGATCGGAATACCTGTAATTGTGTGGGTGCGGAGTCAACGACAAGAGTTACAATTAATATACAATATGGTTTACCATTGGGTAATGCGTTCAACTGGCCATGCTTCCCACAGTATTTTACTTTGCGGTATTTTGGACTGCGCGAGGGCGTGTGTGGACTAAATTTACATGATGCGAAACAAGAGAGAAAGAACTGATTTTTGTTTTCATTGTTATGATTATTATTTGGCCATTGATACAAGAAAACAACATATGTATATACAGGCAGTCAAAATACATGTAAGATAAAACTGTAATATTGTGATGCAAGGAAATTTGCCGTTGAAAGCACCCTCGTGCAGTCAAAAATACGGTCGATTGGGAGACTTTTGAGATGATTTATGGCAGTAGATTTCAATGGTTTTGTTATATCATATGACATGCATGCTCAGAGTTAACTCAATAATGAAATGAACGGCAGGAGGCAAATTTCACAGAGCTGTAAAGATCACTAATTTTATCTACAGACACAATTCTGAATGAGCAGCTAATGTCAATAGAATGTGTGATGCTCCACGTCCAAACCAGGCTCATTCTTCCCAAATTCAAAACTTGATTTATGTGCTTATTATCAAATACTTTCTTGAGCATATTTGACAATTTTTTACAAGCTATTGTTCCCACATGCATTGCTTTAATTGTATGAAAATGGACCAAACAAATGAATGTGCAAAAGACTAGCATTCTTGAAATGAAATGTCCTTGTAGAAATTTGCATGTATATTTGAACCAAGAAAAGTGCCTTGTCCTTACACAAATAAGGCATTAGTGCTGCATTACGCATTGCCAGCAGGTGCCCATAAAAATAGTTACCTGCAAGCAGCGTGGCAGGGTTTGTTTGCCCTTAACTTTTGTTAATAGTGACTTGCCAGCAGGACCAGTATGTACATTGTAGCTTGTCATTTCACTAGTCCAACAGCTTTTTCACTTAGTCCCTTTCTTGAAATGAGATGGGGATGCTTTTCAACACTAAACTAGCCTGCCGGACCACTTGGAGTGAATTTTGACTGGTCCTCATGTGTTTTAACTGGCATTTGGCTGGCGGCCACTGTTAAAAGAGAACGGACCACCGTTAAGGGAGAACGCTGCATGGTGCAGAAGGCCCTGGTGAATTTCTACAAAGTCCAATGTCATAGGGCTGCTGAAGCACAACAAAATTGTGCCAATACCAGAACAAGGTTACCAGCCAAAATACCATATCACATGTAGCAATAGTTTCTGTTTAAGCAGCTCAATGAAATTGGACCCTCCATGTAGTGTTTTAAAAACTGTTATGCAACTTACAAGATTTTCAACTCGGTTAGTTTATCCCAAAACCCACTCACAGTGTTCAAACCCACTGCCACCACGGAACCTAATTTCATAGATCTGCTTAAGTGCAAAAGGTAACTCAGCACACACAAATATGCTTATCAGATTAAGGTTACCAATACCAGCCAAAATACCATGTCACCATGTACAATTTTTGACTGACTGGTATCCTGCTTATTTTGCTTAGCAGAAACTTGTAAGCATTATTTTCTGCTTAAGCAGCTCTATGAAATTGAACCCAGGTGTCTTAACTAGCACTTAGCAAGTGGACCATTGTCGAGGGAGAACAGTGATGCTTCATTCTATTTGGTTGCTAAGACTCACCCGAGGTGTCAAACAGTCCTATATCAGATTGTGCTAGAAACACATTCTTAACAAATAGGTTTTGACCCACGTTAAGCAGATCCCACACACTCTGCAAATAATTCTACAACTCCCTCCTAATTCCCATAACATATGTTTTCACCCAGAAAAACACCTTGGACATGTATTGAGGTGCATACTAGGTATTGCTCGAAATACATTGCATATTTCAGGAATGCAAAGCTCATAAAACTGTCTAACAGCACTCTGCACTAATGCTACCTGGATCTCAGACAAATGTGTCAAATTTCACTGACATACATTGTACACACGCGTACATGTCCAAGTTTTATGTTTACTCGCGTGTACCGAGTATTACTACTAGTGCAACTTGGCGCGTCGATGATGCAGTGATTGTGTAAGTGGTGGAATGTTTGTCTGACAGCCGGGTATTTTGAGCAAAAGTGACGTTATTAGTGCGAAGTGCTATATTCCATGGTAGGTTTCACTGATGTAAAAAATCCCTTCATTTTGATAAGTCCCTGGCAAACTTAATGAATTTACTGACTCCAAACCAACCATCTTGAATAACGCTTTTGATTTACTCCTTTAATAAGTAGCACAAGTCTCAAATAATGGGCAGCCTTCATTTTAATGAAAATTATTAGGTGGAATGTTTAGCTTTGCTTAATTAAAGGTAACACTAACAATTCATCGTTAAAAAAAACCAAACAACAGACCTGTGAACATTTCATCAAATAAGGCAGTTAGGTTTTTGACTGAAACAACAAATCAGGATTTTTATGCTGTCAGGATTTTTGTGCATGTTTATAATGTGGGTTTTGTTTTTTTGGGCAAATTGAAATAAAAATTCATGTGTACAAAAATGTTATTAATTACATGTACATTACATTTTCACATCACAACATTTCAGAATGAACACAATTGTACAAAAATCTTGTTTTAAAAAGCTGTGTGCTTTTACAGGCTCATTTCAAATCACCACTTCTTCAATTTTCAAATAAAACAATTAATTCTAGTTCCTATAAAGGTTTCCTAAAACAGTTTCCTAATAAGGTTCCCTAAAAAGGTTTCACAGAGAGACAGCAATTTTTATGATTTTTTTTCCAGTCGATCCTTATTCAAGAGAAGATTGTTGTCAGAAAAGAGAGTGAAAATTAAAGGAAAAACGTGCTAGTGCCACACAGCAAATTAACAGTGGATCACCCGGGTGAATGTACAAACAAGAATGGTGGGTTAACAAACACAAATGCCCCGCTGAGATTACCTCATTCTTAAGTTATCGCTTAGTAGACAAAATTTCTTTTGTTTTAGCCATAATGACCTTGAAATTTGTTGTAGGAAGTCCAAAACAATAGGCTTCTGCAGGATCTCGAGACCAATCCACACACCAAGTTTGGAGCTGATATGCCAAGTCTTTCTTGAGTTATCACTCGGACAACATTTCTATTGTTATAGCCATAATGACCTTGAAATTTGTTGTAGGGGGGTCCAAAAACAATAGGCTTGTGGAGGATCTCGAGACCAATCCACACACCAAGATTGGAGTTGATATGCCAAGGCTTTCTTGAGTTATCACTCGTACAACATTTCTTTTGTTTTAAGTATAATGACCACTAACTTAGAGGGTCCAAAAACAATAGGCTTCTGGAGGATCTTGAGACCAATCCACACACCAAGTTTGGAGTTGATATGCTAAGGCTTTCTTGAGTTATAGCTCGGACAACAAAAACAAAACAACAAAATTTGACCAAAATCTGAAAATTTGACCATGCCGGCATGGTGAATTTTTATGATTTGGGACACAAAATTCAAACTCCTAAAACTCTCAAGATATCTCAAACTATGGCTTATTTACTGAGTCCGCACACATAGAATGTCTTCAGTAGTCCGTTCTGTATCATTTCAAACCATAAAATAAAAACAAAAATTTTCGACCAAAATCTGAAAATTTGACCATGCCGGCATGGTGAATTTTTATGATTTTGGACCCAAAATTCAAACTCCTAAAACTCTCAAGATATCTCAAACTATGGCTTATTTACTGAGTCCGCACACATACAATGTCTTCAGTAGTCCGTTATGTATCATTTGAAATCATGAAATCAAAAAAAAAATTCCGACCATACCTGAAAATTTGACCATGCCGGCATGGTGAATTTTTTATGATTTTGGACCCAAATTTCAAACTCCTAAAACTCTCAAGATATCTCAAACTATGGCTTATTTACTGAGTCCGCCCGCACACATAAAATATCTTCAGTAGTCCGTTCTGTATCATTTGAAACCATAAAATCAAAACAAAAATTTTGACCAAAATCTGAAATTTTGACCATGCCGGCATGGTGAATTTTTATGATTTGGACCCAAAATTCAAACTCCTAAAACTCTCAAGATATCTCAAACTATGGCTTATTTACTAAGTCCACACACATAAAACGTCTTCAGTAGTCCGTTCTGTAACATTTGAAACCATAAAATCAAAACAAAAATTTTCGACCAAAATCTGAAAATTTGACCATGCCGGCATGGTGAGTTTTCATGATTTTGGACCCAAAATTCAAACTCCTAAAACTCTCAAGATATCTCAAACTATGGCTTATTTACTGAGTCCACACACATAAAATGTCTTCAGTAGTCCGTTCTGTATCATTTGAAACCATAAAATAAAAAATAAAAATTAGACCAAAATCTGAAATTTTGACCATGCCGGCATGGTGAATTTTTATGATTTTGGACCCAAAATTCAAACTCCTAAAACTCTCAATATATCTCAAACTATGGCTTATTTACTGAGTCCACACACATAAAATGTCTTCAGTAGTCTGTTCTGTATCATTTCAAACCATAAAATCAAAACAAAAATTTTCGACCAAAATCTGAAAATTTGACCATGCCGGCATGGTGAATTTTTATGATTTTGGACCCAAAATTCAAACTCCTAAAACCCTCAAGATATCTCAAACTATGGCTTATTTACTGAGTCCGCACACATAAAATGTCTTCAGTAGTCCGTTCTGTATCATTTCAAACCATAAAATAAAAAATTAAAAATTAGACCAAAATCTGAAATTTTGACCATGCCGGCATGGTGAATTTTTATGATTTTCGACCCAAAATTCAAACTCCTAAAACTCTCAAGATATCTCAAACTATGGCTTATTTACTGAGTCCGCACACATAAAATGTCTTCAGTAGTCTGTTCTGTATCATTTGAAACCATCAAATCAAAACAAAAATTTCGACCAAAATCTGAAAATTTGACCATGCCAGCATGGTGAATTTTTATGATTTTGGACCCAAAATTCAAACTCCTAAAACTCTCAAGATATCTCAAACTATGGCTTATTTACCGAGTCTGCACACATAAAATGTCTTAAGTAGTCCGTTATGTATCATTTGAAACCATAAAATAAAAAAATTAAAAATTAGACCAAAATCTGAAATTTTGACCATGCCCGCATGGTGAATTTTTATGATTTTGGACCCAAAATTCAAACTCCTAAAACTCTCAAGATATCTCAAACTATGGCTTATTTACTGAGTCCGCACACATAAAATGTCTTCAGTAGTCCGTTCTGTATCATTTCAAACCATAAAATCAAAACAAAAATTTTGACCAAAATCTGAAATTTTGACCATGCCGGCATGGTGAATTTTTATGATTTTGGACCCAAAATTCAAACTCCTAAAACTCTCAAGATATCTCAAACTATGGCTTATTTACTGAGTCCACACACATAAAATGTCTTCAGTAGTCCGTTCTATATCACTTGAAACCATAAAATAAAAACAAAAATTTTCGACCAAAATCTGAAAATTTGACCATGCCGGCATGGTGAATTTTTATGATTTTGGACCCAAAATTCAAACTCCTAAAACTCTCAAGATATCTCAAACTATGGCTTATTTACCGAGTCCACACACATAAAATGTCTTCAGTAGTCCGTTATGTAACATTTGAAACCATAAAATAAAAACAAAAATTTTCGACCAAAATCTGAAAATATGACCATGCCGGCATGGTGAATTTTTATGATTTTGGACCCAAAATTCAAACTCCTAAAACTCTCAAGATATCTCAAACTATGGCTTATTTACTGAGTCCGCACACATAAAATGTCTTCAGTAGTCCGTTCTGTATCATTTGAAACCATAAAAATAAAAAATAAAAAATTAGACCAAAATCTGAAATTTTGATCATGCCGGCATGGTGAATTTTTATGCTTTTGGACCCAAAATTCAAACTCCTAAAACTCTCAAGATATTTCAAACTATGGCTTATTTACTGAGTCCGCACACATAAAATATCTTCAGTAGTCCGTTATGTATCATTTGAAACCATAAAATTAAAAAACAAAAATTAGACCAAAATCTGAAATTTTAACCATGCCGGCATGGTGAATTTTTATGATTTTGGACCCAAAATTCAAACTCCTAAAACTCTCAAGATATCTCAAACTATGGCTTATTTACTGAGTTCGCACACATAAAATGTCTTCAGTAGTCCGTTCTGTATCATTTGGAACCACAAAATCAAAACAAAAATTTCGACAAAAATCTGAAAATTTGACCGTGCCGGCATGGTGAATTTTTATGATTTGGGACCCGAAATTCAAACTCCTAAAACTCTCAAGATATCTCAAACTATGGCTTATTTACTGAGTCCGCACAGATATAATGTCTTCAGCAGTCCGTTCTGTATCATTTGAAACCATAAAATCAAAACAAAAATTTTGACCAAATTCTGAAAATTTGACCATGCCGGCATGGTTAATTTTTATGATTTTGGACCCAAAATTCAAACTCCTAAAACTCTCAAGATATCTCAAACTACATGTATGGCTTATTTACTGAGTCCGCATAGACAAAATGTCTTTAGCAGTCCGTTCTGTATCATTTGAAACCATAAAATCAAAACAAAATTATGACAAAAATCTGAAAATTTGACCATGCCGGCATGGTGAATTTTTATGATTTTGGACCCAAAATTCAAACTCCTAAAACTCTCAAGATATCTCAAACTATGGCTTATTTACTGAGTTCGCACACATAAAATGTCTTCAGTAGTCCGTTCTGTATCATTTGGAACCACAAAATCAAAACAAAAATTTCGACAAAAATCTGAAAATTTGACCGTGCCGGCATGGTGAATTTTTATGATTTGGGACCCGAAATTCAAACTCCTAAAACTCTCAAGATATCTCAAACTATGGCTTATTTACTGAGTCCGCACAGATATAATGTCTTCAGCAGTCCGTTCTGTATCATTTGAAACCATAAAATCAAAACAAAAATTTTGACCAAATTCTGAAAATTTGACCATGCCGGCATGGTTAATTTTTATGATTTTGGACCCAAAATTCAAACTCCTAAAACTCTCAAGATATCTCAAACTACATGTATGGCTTATTTACTGAGTCCGCATAGACAAAATGTCTTTAGCAGTCCGTTCTGTATCATTTGAAACCATAAAATCAAAACAAAATTATGACAAAAATCTGAAAATTTGACCATGCCGGCATGGTGAATTTTTATGATTTTGGACCCAAAATTCAAACTCCTAAAACTCTCAAGATATCTCAAATTATGGTTTATTTACTGAGTCCGCATTGTTTTAGCCATAGTATCCTTGACATTTTTTGTATGGGATCCACAAACAACAGGCTTCTGGCGGATTCCAAGACCAATCCACACACCAAGTTTGGAGTTGATATGCCAAGTCCTTCTTGAGTAATCGCTCGGACAATGATTGCACACACACGCACGAACACACACCCTTACAGCTGGTGACTTGTGGGGTCCTGCTAGTGTTGTTCTATTGTTCCCTTTTCTGGAAGGACAAGGCAAACACTATGTGCCCCTTCGGCTTCGCCGGCGGGGCATAAAAATGTGTTGAAGTATTATCACTCAGCAGTTACTGTCAAGCTGGTCTTGAAAATACACAGTAGTTGCTTTTAAACTAAAAACAGGAGTTAACTGAAAAAATGAAGATGAAGTTATGTGACAGAATAATGGCAAATTCGTCAGAACCGAGATCAGAGTTCTAGGGATCAGTAAAAAAATCACAAAGTTGCTATGGATAATGATCGTTAAAGATGAAAGAAAGAAAACATGGATTTATGTTAAGCACATTGAAACAGCAAATTTTCACAGTTAATTTGAGGCACTCTTTAATGGTAATGCTGTAAAAGATTTGGAATTGAAATAGACAGCGCCAGCTGTTTTGGGGTTTTTTTTGCTTTTTTTTTGCTTTTTGTTTAACCACTTCATTGGATAATGTGTACATGTATATATATCTGCAAATTTTTCTGGGCATACAGCGGAGGGTTTGTTATGAAAAGAACAACTTCGGACAACCCTCAATCGATTTGTTTCACCGTACAAAGAGGAACTTTGGGGGATATTGTGTACATATAATCCCGATTCCAGACCTTTGTCCTGTTTTTGTATTAGTGTGGGATACAAGAATGGACAGTCTGCTACCTTTGTTAATCATTGTATTCGGCTCAATGGGAGGTAAGTCTGAGCGTTCTGAGATTCCAGCATACCATGGCAGATTATCGGCCGAGGCTTACAGCTGAGGTTCTGTGATTCAGCTGTGGCTTACAGCAAATCCCGGTGCTTCTTAAGAATAATTTATCGTATTTCTTTAGTCAAGTCAGGGTTTCACTCGGCAACATATTTCCAAAGGAAAAAGAATTACTCAAGAAGCTCAAAAAAAGTAAGAAAAATAATACCGCGAGTGGGCATAGAAAATTTTTCCGAATACAGACCCAAAGTGGTTAAATGTCACAACACACCAAAGAGTAAGCACAACCTAAGAAATTCGATCAAAGAGACTTGTTAACCCACCAAAAATTGATTTGTTTTTCTTATCTTTCTTTGCTTCATCTGTAAACAGAGCATAAGATTGAATCAGATTCAATGGCCAACAAATAATGAACATGTTATTAGTGATTTTTATTGCAGTTCTTCATCCTCAGACATCAATTTTGAGGATGTCATTCAATAATCCATCTGCGTATTAACAATGTCTGGTACAACAGACCATTATCATGCTGCCACAATCTTGGTCATGTTCCCTGTATCCAATAACAGTAATAAATGCTAGTACTCATTGTACAAAAAGGAACCCGACTATTGCTCCTTCCAGCCTCGGTTTGGATACATTGATTTGAAAGGGAGAAAATCAAGATAGCTGCACCATAATAAAGGTCTGTGACTTGATTGGTCACAGGTGAACATTCAAACTGGATTCCCCAGACTAGACATTGTTGAATGGTCACATGGTTTTGGAAAGCTTTTGTACACATGTAGCACTATTGGCACAATTGTGCCATACACATTCCTGTAGAATAGACCTTATGCACATGACGTCATTTGAGTAGGGCGCCCTCGCCTAGAGGTCAAAAAGAGGCTGTTCATTGGCCAATCCTGTGTGCTGCGCATACAAATCTGTGCGTTTCCATTGTTCCATCATCGGATTACAGATTCAAAAGAAAGAACCTAGACTCCCTGCGTGATTTTGTTTTGTTTTGACATAATGAGGAGTCCTGCCTGTGCGTGGAGATACATTGTGCATTTTAATATTGTGTACAAACTGCCTGCCCGATATATTCCATGTGTGGTCTCGGCGCACTCCACGCAAGGAGAGTGTGCAGATCATAAATATTCACTGATGCAAAACCAATACCCAACGTAAGTGTGCCGAATTGTCTCCGAGCGCTCCACGCAAGGAGAGTGTGGAGATCGTGATAGCCATTGTATAGGGTTATACCCAATGCATTCCAAATTCTCCATGCACAGGCAAGACTCCCCATAATGTCAAAACACTCTCCACGCAGGGAGTATAGGTTCTTTCTTTTGAAATTTCACCTCTAAGATGGTGGCTTGATGACATCAATTCATAAGTGTATGGGCGTTCGCCATCTCTTACGTAAGTATGCAGAAGCTTGCCCCTAACCATGTGACATAGTGACTGTCTCGTCTGATTGAAGCAGTCACTTGTGACAAAGCAAGATATTGTCCCAGAATTTATTTATAAATCTACCTGGCTTATTCCACACCAAAATAAACCTTTCAGTTTTGTGTACTATTTTCTATTTCCCTCTTGGATAACAGGTATCATAAAACCATGTCCCTTTTCAATGAACGCAACCAAGTCCAGATTTTGGTGGCAATCATTTCTACTTCTAAGGTGATCTATTTATACTAAAACCGTACGTTCCAAGCAAAAAAAAAGGGATTCTTTCTTGTAATATGTTTTGTTTTCCTTTCCAGTTGTTATTAAATAAGAAATAACAAATTACTGAACTGAAAAGTAAAAATAAAAAAATAATTAATAAAAATACATCTTTAGAAAAATGTGTAGTTGATTTGGGAAATCATTTATCAGTGTTCATACAAGAAAAAAAGAGAAGAAAAAAAACTGCCATCACCATCGCAATCTGCATCGGCAAAACCTCACTGCAGATGATTGCGGAAGCAGAGCTACGTAAACTATGCATAAGTACATTATTTTACAGTATTATATTACACCTGCTTCATGTGGTAAAATTCGTCCCTACATACAGAACAAGCATGGAGGCTACGAATGAAAGTTATGGATGGATGAAAAACTTACCAGAGAAACCGTGCGCCGACTTGGCTGAGAACACACGACCCACTGTGTCGTCCGGACCCATACACACTGGATCCATGATAAAACCCTGCTCATATTTCTACAAAGACAACAACAGGGTGCAAGTTTTATGTTTTGGGGTTTTTTTTTTTATTTAAAGTCACCTGGAAATAGGTTTTTTTTTTTTTTTTACAGAAGAGTATATGTATATTAACAATAAAACAATTTTTTGAGTAATTGTTTGTCACGATTTATATGTTAAAAAATTGATAAAGTTGTTTGAAGGTGACTCCGCCCATCCCTTTTTGTGACGTCAATCGAGGCAGAATTCGCCGCGATCGAACATCGACCCCCCTCGAACTTGCCTGCATTTACGTGCAAGTCGTGAGCTTGTACGTTTCGTTTGGTTATCCAAAAATGAGCAATAACTGTGCACATGCAAACAAAAATGTACAAATTTAGCCAAACACCATATACATATACAGGAATATATTATTATAATGCAGAGTTGTAAAATGCCCTTGTCGTATCAAAAAAACATCTTAATCATTGACGGTTGAGTGCACATCGTTCAGATGCATTTAACACTAACATTGCCAGTGCCAGTTGGCTTGTTTGATTGATAATGACAGAACAGTTAATACGAGGTTTGACTACAAAGAATAATCGTCTAATGTATGTACATGAACTTGTATCCAAAAAAAGTTAATTTGATTTCTTGTTTTATTCCAAAAGGAACATAACCCATTACCCTGTGGAAGGGTTACAACAATATTAAAATAATAACAATTGCGGTTTACAGTACATGATGGAGGAGTAAGCAAAAAACATCAATGTTAAACTAATGATTTGAAACATTGATTTCCTTTAACTTAGCAGACAAACAAATACATACTTGGCTAAGCAATACACAAAACCTTTTTCCTCAGAGGTCATTAAAAATAAATTTGTCTCTTTCCGATAACATACTAAATTCTGCATTACTTTTACAAACAGAATCATACATGGTTTTTCTCAAAGTGTTATACATCGGACAATAATAATAATAATAATAATGCAGTTCTTATATAGCGCTTTATACTCCCAATGGGTGTCTCAAAGCGCTCAGTATTTTTCCTACAAGGTAAGAGGAGTTACGTGTGGAAGTATGAGACCTATTCCTTTACATAGCACCATGTAATGGTTTACAAGGTGCTGTGGCGCAATATGCAGCCAATCAAACCAGGAACACCGGGGCGAACCCCTTCTCTTTGCGATAAGTGCACTGGGTTCTTTTACATGCATTACACAACACACGGGACCTACGGCTTAACGTCCCATTCGAAGGACGAAGCATGTGGTTAAGTGTCTTGCTTAAGGACACAAGTGTCACGACTGGGATTCGAACCCACACTCTGCTGATCAGAAACACCAGAGCTTGAGTTCGGTGTTTTTATCCGCTCGGCCACGACACGCCACAAGAACATACAAAGTGCATTTCTGTTTCCAAGTCTTCCATACAGATGAAGGTCTTACAGCTATAGAACTGTTTTTAATGAGACCTTAAATACTTCTTCTAGTTGTTATAACTGAATATTTACAAGGTTTGGAAGTTGGGAAGTATGTTTGGTTAAAAAAACCACTAGACCACTAGACTTCTTTGGTTACTGGCCCAATACTAAAAATAGAATTTGCCTGGTGCATGTTTCCCTCCATCCTACAAGAGGAAAATTAATTCCTACCTTCAGAGCTCCCCTGAGTTATTTTCATCCTAATTGTTTTCTTCTTGTAGCCCCTTACCAGGCAGGAGTGGCTTTTAGCATTGTTTGGGGCAAACTTGCATACAAAAAATAATTTAAAAAAATTAATAAAAAACTAAGGCCAGTGGTCAAGTGGTTATTCCACGTTCTGTATATTCAATGAGGCAGTGATTTATGTCATTACACTTGTAGGCTTACAATTAGTAAGCTTCTTCAACGAGGCAATGACTTAATTAAGCATAATTAGTTTATTTCCATTACTTACCTTAACTCGGCGAACCTCATTTGCTTGGAATTCTGGTGTACAATTGTGATGAATAATGCCTATGCCACCACAAAGCTGTGTATTAAAGGAATAAAACAACAGAGATTAGCCTCTATTGTGTGTAATACAGGAATGATATTTGATAAATGTGAAAAATCCTGGAAAAAAATTGCTTCCAGGACTGGCTTCCCCCTTATTCTAGACCCGGAACCTCCAGATGTTACAATACAGGAGGTTTACAGACTCTATGCTTAATCAGGAGGTTTACAGACTCTGTGCTTAATCAGGAGGTTTACAGACTCTGTGCATCACCAGAGATACAAAACTACAACATGGACTATTTCTTTTGCCCTTTGGTGACTGCCTTAACTATTTCAAGAAAAGATGAAGGCTCCATCTGGAACATTTTGAGAAAATCCTGAAATGAAGACGAATCCTGAGAAATCACATGCCTGGTATTAGCACTATGCACTAATGAGGTCATTTTTGCTTAAAAAGGACCTAAAAACTTACTTAATTACTCATTAAGTTTCTTCTTGTGTGCTTTGTATCCTTAGGCAAAGACAGTTTATCAAATTCTTTATTATTACTATTATTATTATTATTATTATTATTATTATTATTATTATTATTATTATTATGATTATGATTATTATTATTATTATTATTATTATTATTATTATTATTATTATTATTATTATTATTATTATTATTATTATTATTATTATTATTATTATTATTATTATTATTATTATTATTATTATTATTATTATTACACCCAGATGTCAGACAAACTTTCCACAATTCATGTGATCACTAGTACAGTACACACAAGCAAACATTAAAAACCCTGACAATGGCTTGGACGCGTGTGTACGTCAGTGAAATTTGACACGTCTAAGATACGGGTGCTTGAGTGACGTCACCATATTGAGCTGTTATTATATATTTAGCATTAGTACAGAGTGCTATTATTACAAATTTATGTAGTTTTATGTACATGGTCTGCCGTGAACGCTTTCTGTCGGTATGCTGCCATTTTACAAGCCATTTTGTTTTTTGTTCTTGTAATGCAGGCAAGGCAGTATTTCTTTGTGGAAAGGCCCCAGCAACTTTGTGAATGTGTTATCATTTAAAATGTACTCAAGGGTTTTGCTTGGCTGCGTCTATCTGTTTTTCATCTTTGCAAGTACTAGAAGAATGATCTTGTTGACTTGATTCTTTTTCTTCAATTTTATTGTAAACGCTCACTGTCACTGTTTTCAACTTTGTAATTTTGTATGTCCTTTTATATTTTGAATATTCTCCCACAATTTAACTCTTGGTTGCCATAGGAGAACTGTTTTTAAAGAATAAACCACAAATAAATAATGAATGAATTTGATTTTCTAATGAAACATTTCATGACCAAGGGCATGTAAGAAATAAGCCTTGGTGAAGTACATGTACCAGGACTGCACATGTATGGGTACAGCTTTTCTTTTACTGAGTCCTTAATCTAGTTTCCTTTTGACACTGTAGTGTGGGATCTTGAACCACAGTATGTGAATGCTCTGGGCCAAATTTCCTAGAGATGCTTAAAAAGCAGAAAATAGCGCTCAACAATTTTCTGCTAAACAAATATGAGCAGGATACCACCAGTCACAGATGGTAGGTTAAATGGTATTTTGGCTGCTAACTTTTATCTGATATTTAAAGCATACGGCAATGTTGCTGTGCCAATACTTTTTGTACTTTAAGCAGCTCTATGAAATTTGGCCCTGGACTGTCTACATACGTACGTGTACAATGTGCATCATGTGTACTTCTTTAAAACACGGAAAGCATCCAACTAACCACTTGGACCTCATGTCTTTTTACTGGCATTTGGCCAGCAAACCACTCTTGAAGGAAAACACTTGGAAAAGCACTATGGTTGACCACAACAAGTAGTCAACTCAAACAACCATAGATTTTTTTTTAAATAAAAAAATGTAATACAGGATCCTTTTTTAGATATTTACATATAATCCGAAACCAGCATACATGTATTGTATCATAATTGTATGGATCCTTAAAACACAATATTACACAAACAGTTACATTAACTGTATCAATGCAGTGGACAGCAAAAAAGGAAAGAAATACAATCAAGAAAGCAATCTTACCGCCATGGCAATAGCCATTGAAAACTCTGTCACTGTGTCCATGGGCGAAGACACAAATGGTGTCTTTAAGATTATCTTCTTGGTAAGAGCTGAAGTAAGATCCTGCAAAAAGCAAAAATCACCACAAACATTCCTTAATTTAATTGATGTAATAATTTCATCGGTGATCATTCTGTTACAGCCTCACACCGAGGTGTGAATTATAAGCACTGCATACTCAGTGTTTTGAGGAGGGGGGGAACAAGGGCTATTCAGGTGGCGATTGAACATATGTACATGTACAACCCCCCCCCCCCCCATCTTCCAGTATGCTTCTCACACTGGTTGACAAAAATGATAGCATTCCTTAAGTTTAGAAATGAGTTTCAGATCACTGCAATCAAATCAAGAGTTCTCCCCATGCACAAGCTAGCGTATCGGGCAGATACGCAAGCATTGCGTGCCGATACGCAAGAATTTTGGCTGATACGCAAAAACAATTGCCGATGGCCAAAAAAAACCCCAAAACCATATAGAATGCTCAAATTTGCACAATAGGGCTTTGAAAACCAAGAAGAACACCAAGTAGAAAACATTCCGAGAGCTTTTTTTCAATTCAGTGCGCTTCGGCCAAACGTCCGAAAAATTTTGCCCAGAATGCCCTACAGTTTTGAAAAAACCTGGGGAGAACCCTGAAATCTAAAATGTTCTTTAAGTTTTGCACCTTTTACAATGTGCATACATGTATGTATTACATTTAGCATTCATTTTAAACAAATTATCAAAATTACAAAGGACCCTAAAAATATCTAGCAATAGAAAAGAATATTGCTTAAGTCATGCCTCATTTTAGTGCACCTTAGGTTTCCAAGTCGTGTCAAAGACTTTAACACAGACCCTCATGTTCGATTGCAAGTAAGACTGACACAGTCTATAGCCCCTTTCACACCAGACGAATTCCCCAGGAAATTCCCAGGATTATTGGTTGAGCTTTTCACACTTGAATTGCTAACCCTGGCAAACTCCTTGGTTACAGTGCAGGTGAGATAATCCTGGGGCTAATCAGCATACCGAGTGTTCATTCTTCCCCGGAATAATGCATTGCGCATGAACTATGATGAAACGAACATGGGGTGGCGGTGGGGTTGGAACTCCCAAGGAATTTCCTGTTGCCGATTTCACAAAGGGCTAAGATTGATCTTAAGTGCAAACCAATCTTAATTGCTAAGCAAAGTGTGATGTCACAATGGTGATATTGACTTATTATAGTATTGAGATAATGCTTTGTGAAATCCAGCCCTGGAGTTTCATTTCCAGGGAAATTGGCTCTGTCTAGTGTGATTATGGCTTTGTAAGTTTAAGGGTACAGTTAAATGTACATGTACATACAGTGTACACATTATCTCATTTACTGCGGGGACTATCAAGGACTACAATTTGTACAAGTGCACTTATCAGTTAATGCAGCAGCTGCCAAGACCACTGTTCAAGGTCTTTGAAATCAAATTGTGCATTGACAATCAAGAACAATATCAAATAATAATTGTCCAAACAGATGGGACTGGAAAGTGGAAGGCTTTGATTGTGTCACCATGACAAAGTTTGAACAGGCTACATGATGTATTTCTGCTATTTGCATTTTATAAGCACTCTATTTTATCTGATGTTTCATGCATGTGGTACATTTACTTTGAAATTATGATAACATAATATACACCACACTTAAGGCCTTGAATTACATGGAGGCTATGAAGGCCAAGCCCACTGATGCCCCCTGGTCTTGGCATTGGTGCCCCTTTAAAGGTAGGGTCACACTTCAGTAACGACCGTGAAATGAAATTGTATAACTTTTATCCAAAAGCCTACTTGTTATAAAAAAAGATGACAGTTGTAGTCTAATGTAGCATCCTGCAAAATTATTTGTCTGAAGCGCCCCTGCGAATTACTTTAGACAATGAATCTCCAAAAATCGCCTGCAGGCAACTTTTGGAAATATCCGTGGTCTCCTTTTGAATGCTGCCCTCAGTCACGTCAATTTGGCCAGAGATGCAATTGGTACCAGCTGTCACTTCGCTAAATGTGGATGGATTTGATGTTTTTGATGAAAATACTGCATGACAGCTTTTACTGTTTTCTCAGCAAGTAGACAACTGTATTCAACTGAAAGTTTCATGTGTGTCTCTTATTTTATCTTTAGATAATTATGCCTGTAAATCAAAAACAGCTTAGATTTCAATTGCCAATGGTCGGTATGAATAAGTTAAATGTCTAAAAGACGTACACACCACAGTCGATCACATACTTGTTTTTATCATATAACATCCCAGTACTGTGGCGTGTCGTGGCCGAGAGGATAAGAACACCGGACTCAAGCTCTGGTGTTTCTGATCAGCAGAGTGTGGGTTCGAGTCCCAGTAGTGACACTTGTGTCCTTAAGCAAGACACTTAATCATTATTGCTGCGTCCTTCGGATGGGACGTAAAGCCGAAGGTCCCGTGTGTTGTGAATGCACGTAAAAGAACCCAGTGCACTTATCGTAAAGAGAAGGGGTTCGCCCCGGTGTTCCTGGTTTGATCGACAGCATATTGCGCCACAGCACCTTGTAACCCATTAAGGAATAGGTCTCATACCTCAACGAAGCTCCGCATACCTTGCAAGAAAAAATACTGAGCGCCTTGATACGCCCCTAGGTGTGTGATAAAGCGCTATCTTAGAGCCCAGTATTGTTCTTACTTTGTACATGTATGTTGACATTGAACAAAACAATAACCTAGATCTTTTTTAAAAGTTTGCCATAGACTTAAAGATTTTCAAATATGAAAGTGCCCTCTTCATTATGAAAGGTCGCTTTATCCTCTACATGTAAAAGATAACGTTCAAGGCCTGACACATATCAAAGCCTTATAAATATCCTGTATGTTTGAACAATTATTATTTGAGATTTTCCTTGATTATCGATGCACAATTTGTTTTTAATTTCCTCATTCCTTAAACATAAAAAATAGTTCCACAAAACTTCCAGAAAAACAACTACATGTACATGTCGAGGCCAATCTTACATTGTACATTCTGCATACGTGCACCACGCTTAGTAAAATGTACACTTAATTATCATGTAGAACTCGTTTCTATGAAGTACTTCGAAGTGAAAAGTTTCTCAAAATGCATAATACTATCCAAAGATGCTGTACTTCTTACCAGGTAAATTTTTATTGCCATTAATTATAAGAGTCATTACCAAACATGTATGATGCCTTTAATTCCTTTGTCAGATACAACACATGCAAATTAATGTACAGTACACAGTGCAATTAAAAAAACACCTTGCAGGTTACACAATGAACGGGTGCTTCATAATAAAAATATGCATTTAACGTTTTAAAATGTACTTCATGAAAGCTGTAAGATGCATGAATACAAAAAATTTCCAACTACATACGTAGTGCATACATGTACAGTACCTTTGTATGAAACATTAGGCCTACATAGTTTATGATGCATTGTCATTTGCTCTTAATATTATAATTATTAAGTGGCAATATTTCTCTCGGTTGATAAAAATAGTTGCTACGGTAACCGAAAAGAACAATAAGATGATGACGTCCGTCTTACAAATTATGAGTAGGCCTATCAGTCCAAGATTCCTTGAGAACAAAACAGCAGTCATAACTTAGAAATTATTTATAGATGGCAGACGGAAATCAATACAGTCTACAGTGTATAATAAGTACAATTGGGAGTGCCAGTCCTGGAATTTTATTTTTGAGAGGAAAAAGCAATTTTGTTTTATGAAGAGGGCATTTCCATTGGAAAATGGAAATTTATATACATAAGTCATGGGAAACTTCTGAAGGGATGCCAAGGCCAAGACCAGGGCCAAATTTCATAGAGCTGCTTTTTTTAAAGCACAAAAATTACCAGAATAATAATAAGGGGCAGCTAAAATACCATGTCACATGTACAAATTGTGACTGGTATCCTGCTTGTTTTTGCTTAAAGCAGAATAATGTTCTAAAAGCATCATTCTCGTTAATCTACATTCATAAATGCCTGGGACAGTTTATTCATTCTGATTGGTCGAGAGGACATCACGTGGCTCTATGAAATTGGGCCCGGGGCAGCAGAGGCCATTGTGGCGTCCGTGGCCAAATGTACATGTACACGCAGTTCCAGGCCTGGTGTACAGTAGGCCTCGAATTACACGGCGGCCACGACTGCCAGTGCCGTCGATGCCCTTGCAACTGGTCGTGATGCCCCTCGAAAAAATATCCTTTTCACGGCCATAATGCCGTGCCCTTTTCTCCTGATGGCCGTCGTGCCCCTTCCCCCATTGGCCGTCATGCCCTTTTAATGAAAGTTAAATATTTACTTGTGTTAGTTTTTGTTTTCAGCATACGATGTATCTTATGCTTGTGACGTGTTTTAATGTACATATCCATCCAGCGCAATCCGCAAGGGAACTTCCCTGATAGCATAAATGTCGTTTAACGCATCGCGACTCTTTATCGGTTGCATACAATGCGTGCATTCGTTGTACACAAACACCCGACGTCGTTAAGCAGGAGACCAGTCTAAAATAAAAACCATTAACCAACAGAGGGCGCTCTTTTGTTTGAACGGAAAAAAATTGGTGAATGAATCGCGTTGCTGCCGTCCAATGTAAGTGGCCTTCGTGCCCTTTTTATTTTCTCATTTTGGCCTTGGTGCCCTTTCTACTGGCCTTGGTGCCCTCCAAAATTTTGAATACTCCAAGGCCAAAGTGGCCTTGCCCTAAAAAAATTGTAATTCCAGGCCTGGTACAGTGCATGCAGGTGGTGAGAGTATTTAAAACATTGGAGTCATTTAACCTGGATGCTTTTAATGTTATACACAGAACATGTTACTCTTGTGCATATTGGAACGTTGGGATCCATCATAGGATTTTGTTTCCTCAAAAGCAATGTACGTTGAAAACCAAGGTTCACAAATAATGTACGAGACTTCCACAGTCTATTCTGAACCCTGTGATCTTAAACATCATTTCGACATGTTTGACATGACTTTTAATCTACATTCATAAATACAGGGCTCAAGTTTTACACTGGACCGCAGGCCCGAAGCCAGTGGTTTTAGTGTCGGGCCAGTAGACTTATGACCGGACAAGTCCAGCAGTTTTGTGTTTTTCAATTGAATAACAATACATGTACCTCACTGTATAATATCTTGAACAGAAACAAATGATATCCAAAAGTTGGCTTTGAGTCTGAAAAATACCTTTTAATTCTATTGAGTAATGAAGTATACCTGAATACCCCAAAAGACAGATGAGATCAATCTTCTCTTATGTTTCAGTGCAATTATCGTTCAAATAAAAAAAGTTAAATGCATGTTGTCAGGACTCCGGAAATTTTTTTCTCATTTTGATTCTGGTCTTGCACAAAAATGTCTGGTCCAGTAAACATTTTGAGCGACAAGCCCCATGGTCTTGTGGATTTTTCTCCCAAATTCGAGCCCTGAAATACCTGGGACAGTTTATTCATTCTGATTGGTCGAGAGGACATCACGTGGCCATGTTTAAACAAGTGGTATAAACACGGCTAGAAGTGTTTAAACACAGTTTGCACAATGCGGAACTCACGTTCGGACATGATATGCGCCCTTCCATTTTGGGAGTCAAACTGTAAACAAGAATCATAGAGTTGACCCCCTTATGTACGTCTCAAACTGGAAGGGCGCACATCTTATTCGAATGTGCGTTCCGCGTTGTGCAATGGGTCTAGAAATTTAACGCAGAATCAAAGTGAGCTGCAAACGACCAAAGGGGCAAAACTGTCCTATTTGTTCTCAACTTTCTACAGGTTTTTGTCTATATTTTCAAGGGGAAGATATTTATGAATGGGAATCAAAGTGTGTTGAATCGGTTTTAAACTAGTGGTTACACATTGATTCCCTGAGGGTAGGTTTGCAGTAGCACCATTTATGATCTACATGGAAATAACGTACTATTTTTCATACTGTACATATTGTTCACGCAAATCCTACTAGATTGTATTTCCATAGAATGCTTGGGTTTCAAATCCTTATACTACACATAGTACATAGTAAATATCATGTACGTACACAATGTAGTACCTCAACATTTTAACTGAATAATGCTGAAAGTACAAACATGTATGTAGTTTTTGCTATGAAAGTTCATGCAGATTAAGTGTCGTGGATAAGTTTCTTGCTCAAGGACACAAGTGTCAAGACCGGAATTCGAACCCACGATCTGCTGATCAGAAACACCGAGCTGAGTCCAGGGTGCTTGACCACTCGGCCACAACACACCAATCATGTTGATACATAAATCTTGAACCAGTAGAGCTGGGCTTTGAATTTAAAGTAACCTTCCTTTAACTTCTGTTGAAAATTCTAGGACATAGGCCTAGGTGTGTAATCAAAAACATTACGGAATTTTTTCTAAATCATCACCATTTTTCAACACAAACAAAGATTAAAACCCCTAAGACACCCACAATTTTAAAAGTTTTGTTATAAAACAGATCTGTGGTTTTGACCTGTTAAAATTACTCTTAATAAATGACTCACCACTTCATCTGATGTGAAATCAATGTACCCTGGCAAGATCAGAAAATCACTACAAAGAGAAAGAAATCATCAATAAGTCAGATTTTAATCATTCCAATTTATGTTCCTTGATTCCAAGTCTGTGATCATGTTTTATTACTCTGCCTGATAGCGCACAGTATTGCGTTTGTGGATTTTACCTGTCTTGAGTTAACACAGGATAGCCATCTGAAGCAAAAGGCATTTTGCCTGGCAGTTTGCAGACATAAATAACCATGATCTCAGACTTGAAATCAAGTCTAGGCTAAGTAAATAGTCAGTTCTCCTTTTGTTTTACATTGATAATGATAGGACACAAACATCAACATCCCTAAAGCAAACCGTTGAAACCAACGCATGGTTAAAACTACATTGTAGCCCCAATAATAGTGCCAATAGACCCTGTGACCTTTGTTTACAATAAGTGTGACCTTGTACATTCTTGGGCCTTTCTAGCAGGCAAGATACTGCACTAGTCATATGGGAAAGTTTGCATTTTGTGTCATAATTTCCACATGAATCCAAGAGTTATAAAAGTAACAGCTGAACAAGTTTTGAGATGTGCCCCCTTTCATCATATCAAAAGTTGAAAAAAATTAGACAGTGCAATCTCCATAAAATGTAGGTTTTTGTGTTTTCTTCCATCGAGCTGTGTACAAATCGTGCCTGCAGGAAGTCCAGGATTGGTGGCTATTTTGTAAACATGTGATGTCACAGGTCACATCGTCAAAACTCTGGACTTCCTCCGATCCAAGGATCGGAGGTCCAGAGTATTGGCACTTTTAATTTAATGGGGCTAGGTTCAAACTGGCAAACTGGAAAGAGGGACCCAAGTGGAACTACTGACTCGACTGTCTTTTGGAAGCTTGTTGTCCTTTTTGTTTGGAATGTTGTGTTTTTCATGTTGTTTTTAGTGCTCAACATTGGAGATCATTATCCAAAAGTGGTAAAACAAATCAGGCACTAGGCCGACAGAAATGGCTGAAACTGTAAGAGATACAACTGTCCCCACCGGTCTACAAGTTACAACTGTCGGGAAGATCAAGGGGTCATAATTAAAGGCATCGTACGTTTGGTAATGACTCAAAATATATGTTAGCATAAAAACTGACTTGGTAACAAGCAACAGAGAGCTGTTGATAGTATAAAACATTGTGAGAAACGACTCCCTCTGAAGTAACGTAGTTTTTGAGAAAGAGGTAATTTCTCACTAAAATAATAAAAACTTCTTGCAAGAAGTTTTTATTCCTATCTGAAAGCACACAAATTTGTACAACAAGGGTGTTTTTTCTTTCATCATTTTCTTGCAACTTCGGTGACCAATTGAGCCCAAATTTTCACAGGCTTGTTATTTTATGCATTATATGTTGGGATACACCGAATGAGAACACTGGTCTTTGACAATTACCAAACGTGTACGATGCCTTTAAAGTCTGGTTGCAATCATTTTAACCTTTGATCCGTCCGACAGTCACAGAACCAACAGCTACAAGTACGACTATCGCAGCTACATGTAGCTTTAAATTAGTTCGTAAAAATTAATCGTACCCCCCCAATCCCCTGCGACCGAGGTTGGGGGGTAACGATATCACAACTATTGTCAATAGATCAATGCGATATTGTAATTAGTAATCATAATCAAGACAATAGGACCATGGCCCAATTTCATAGAGCTGCTTAAAAGCACAAAAAGAAGCTAAGCAAAATAAAATTTTGCTTACCAGTCACATGTACAATTTTTGACTGGTATCCTGCTCATTTCTGCTTAGCAGAAAATTGTTACGCAATATTTTTGGCTTAAGCAGCTCTATGAAATTGGGCCCTGGTATTTAACCAATTACAGGATTGAACTACATTGTTTATGTAGCTTTTCAGTCTCACAACCAGTTTTATTATTCAAAGAATCTACTCTACTCCGCCACTTTTTTTTTATTCACCATTTTTGCTGCCCAAACAAAAGATGCTGAATCCCACAATCTTTCAATTTTTATTAATATGTAGCCTGTACTCCCGTAGTATTTAGGCCCTAAATAAGATTTTTTCAACAGTCGTTGGTTTGTATCATTGATCTACATTAATATTGACTGGGGATGGAGAGCAATGATGTAAACCAACGACTGTTACATCCACAACGCGGTGTACGATTTGCCACTGATGCATCAAGGCATAATGCATCAACGGCAAACCGGACATGTGACCACACGTTCTACCGCGACAGCAGTCGGCACTCGTCTATTTTGATAGTCATATAATGTGATTGTGAGTCGTCATCGACATCGTTTTTTCCGATTGTGGACTAAAAAACATCAATTTAAAGCACAAAAAATGACAGAGGGTATTATTAAATGCCTGATGTAGCATCTATTGATCGAGAAGCCAGAAAGCAATTTTCAAGCTATTTTGTTTTGTCATTTTCGTCTCACGCGTCATTTGGGCATTTTTTGTCGTGTGGAAAATCATAGCAAATCAACGAAACACAGTCTAACAACAGAGTTTGCCTGGTGGGGCGCTAGTACTTAGGAAGGACCACTGATGTCAAAATGTTTTTTAAAGGAGTAAAGCGCCCCAGTTACTGGATCTAGCCTTCAAGAAAGACTCTGCTCTGCAAAATAGCAGTGCTAGGGTCGAAAACCGAGATTCGAACCCACATTGTGTTTTGTCCGATTGTGATGACTCAGCCATCCCATGCCACCACAACAACTTGAATTCGGTGGGCTAGACCGGCATGGAGGTAGCGCTCGGCACTCGGCCAAGACACGAAAGTTCAAAACCATGGTTCAACCAACTATGGAGTAATGTACCAAATCACCAGTTGCGATATTCTAATCCCAACAGCAATAACACTTCACTAGAGTGTCAATGTCGGGATGGAGTATCGAAAGTTACGATTATTGCATACAAAAACACAAACGATTCAGTCACACTGTGAGTGTGACTGTCTGCTGGACACAAACTCAACTGAAAACAGACGAACAATTCATAATTAAGGAAACAAAATAGCTTATTATTACTCACTTGTACGTCAGTCCATCACCCAATCCAAACAGCTGTGATCCCGCCAATCCATCATCAATGGCAGGGTTGGGAATCTCACCGTCAGAACTCACCAAATAGTCAGCCATCTTTCTGTTTTTAATTGCAAATAACGATATTGTAAACGAGCGCTAATCTTCCGCCACTGCAATGTTTTCAGACGCCATCACCGACCTATACACGTGCATGAAACTGCGCATGCGCACCGACACCACACGTTCGTTTTTCTACTACCACAGTTTTTCTCCAGTGTACACAGCCAATCACCCCCCCCCCCCCACCACCACCACCACGTCGTCGATGACGAACTCGATTATCTTGCCCTGGCTGGAAAACATGGTTCTATAGACGATGTGACCTGTGACATCACATGTTTACAAAAGAGCCACCAAGCCTGGACTTCCTGCAGGCACGATTTGTACACAGCTCAATGGAAGAAAACACAAAAACCAACATTTTATGGAGATTGCACTGTCCAATTTTTTTCAACTTTTGATATGATGAAAGGGGGCACATCTCAAAACTTGTTCAGCTGTTACTTTTATAACTCTTGGATTTATGTGGAAGTTATGACACAAAATGTAAACTTTCCCATATGACTAGTGCAGTATCTTGCCTGCCAGAAAGGCCCAAGAATGTACAAGGTCACACTTATTGTAAACAAAGGTCACAAGGTCTATAGGCCCACTACTTTGTTATAGCTAATTTATTCGAGTATCAGGCTTCGAAAAATACGCAAAAAAAAACCCTACATCGGATTGCAATAAATTAAAAGTTAGCATAGGCCCATAGAGTCTTTTCTCTATATGATAGGCCTATGTTTTGTTATCATCTAAATCTATAAAGCTGTTGCAAAACTGCTTACCAACCCAAAATTGCTTAATTAATGTGTAAATGCAAATTGTGGGTGTCCAGACGTATCGACCCTAGTTTTAGAGTCTTCTCAATGTTAAACATTTGTTTTTTTGTTGGTTTTGCTATGGGTTTTTGGTTTTTGTTTTTGTTTTACATTAGTTGGAAACATGCTTTCACTCATCATTCTGTTTTCGAGTTTTGGACCAGGGGATCGGCTCTCTTTATTTTCTTCTGCAGTATAGCCCCCCCGACCCACCCCCTCAATCACACCTTCTCCATGATCACGCCAATAAATGGTTACACACGTTCGGACACCCCTATGTTCCGACACACCTAGTGTATTTTCCTATTGATCCTAACCCTAACCCTAACCCTAACCCTAACCCTAACCCTAACCCATAACCCTAACCCTAGCAATAGCATGTAAATTACGATAGGGTTTTCGGAAAAGGGTTGTCGGAACATAGGGGTGTCGGAATATAGAGCAGTCGCCAAATAAATACTTTACAGAGCATACTACCTGTCTGGGATATTGTTATTCCTGCGGGTGCAATGTGTACACCCGTACCCACAGCTCATTGAAACAAAACCCCATAAAATGTGACATTTTATAGTGATTATTATCAATTTTTGCTCAGTCGAAGAGCGTAAGTAAAATCTAAAACCTTGTTCAGCTGGAGTGATGGGCTTTTGTTTATTTATTTAATTATGTATTCATTGATTTATTTATGGTTTGTTTGTGTTTTTTCTTCTTTTTAAAATATTATTATTTTTTACAATCATTGATTTATTTATAATAATTTCTCATTGTGACTGACTAGTGCAGTCCTGTCTGCCAGGAAACGCACTAATTGGTCACTCTTTTTTGTAAACAAGATGATTTTGTCTTTTAGTAAGCTCATTGTCCAAATATCATATAGAGCTATTTATCATAAAGCAGCGATAGGCTATTTGCAAAGCAGTAAATTTAGATAATCAACAAAATAAATATTAACAAATATTTTAAATAATAAACTGATCAACTACTAAACAATGTGCTTATAGCAGCTTTATGAAATATAATGGATTCGCCCAAGTTCCCATCCTTAGGTAGGCCTAGCCTACGGGCCACAATGGCATTCATGATTATTTTCGACCTCCAATTTCTAGGCAGTGATGCTACCATGATCTATGCTCAACTCATATCCTTCATTGCCCCCACCATCCCGACTTGACAATAACAAGATTAACAACACACAGATTAAGATTAATGCAGAATTCAACAGAGCAGTAATAATAATACGGTACCTCTTAGCTGCCGGGGAAGACGGTATCACAGTCCCTTCCTCTGACCCAGTGCAGTTGTTGGCAACATCCGCATCCTCGATGCCATGTTTATCCACAGCAGCACCACCGGCAGGCGATGCAGCAGCAACGACAAAGCCGTTCTCCTCGCTTCCATCACGGTTCATCTCACTCATGCTAATACACTGATCCATGGTGGAGATCCCTGTCATCAGCGTGGTGGATGAACCGAAATGATGAAGACTGAGACACTCGCCGAGACAGGCTTTTTATATAATCACCATTTCATACTAGACATCTCATTTATGGACAAGGGCAACCTAGAGGCCAGTTCACGTTTTAGGTCACGTCGGTGAAGATGCAGTATTTTTATATTCTCAAACCTAGTGTACCCATTTGGTTGGGGTTTTTTGTTATCAAGAAACGGCTAATAATAATAATTATGAAAATAATGTGGCGTCGTGAAGAGGGAGAAATAGGAATGTGTATCTGGTTTTATTATCACTTTTACTATCAGAATTTCTTTAGCATTGTTCACTATTTTTGTTTACTTTTTCGGAATTGTTCAGTATGTTTTTCATCTGTAGCCTGCCTATTATTATAATATTATTTATTAGTATGGTTTACCCTAGGCCTATTCCACCGGTTAGACAAGTACTTTACTGCACTGCACTTTGTACATATTTTGGGTATTCTACTGCTGCTGCTGCTGCTGTTGTTGTTGTTGCTGCTGTTGTTGTTGTTATTGTTGTCGTTGTTGTTGTTTTTACTTAATTGTTTATTTATGTTTGTTTGTTGGGTGTGTATAGTGTCTAATTGTTGTGCTTGTTTTTGTTCGTGTCATGGTTGTTTGTTAGGTTGTTGTTTTTGTTGTGATTTTTGTTTACTTGTTACTTTTTCGGAATGTTTCAGTATGTTTTTCGTCTGTAGCCGGCCTATTAGTATAATATTATTTATTAGTAGTTGGTTTACTCTTTTTAGGCATCTTCCACCAGTTAGACAAGTACTTTTTCAATAACGATCGAGAGGCGTGCAACACTTTGTATACTTGGGTAGTTGTTGTTGCTGCTGCTGCTGTTAGTGTTGCAGCTGCTGCTATTCTGCTGCTGCTATTAGTTTTGCTGCTGTTAGTTTGTTGCTTAGTGCTGTTGTTGTTGTTGTGGTTGCTGCTGTTGCCGTTGTTGTTATTGTCGTTGTTGTTGTTGTGTTGTTTTTGCTGCTGTTGTTGTTGGTGTTGTTGTTGTTGTTGTTGTTGTTTTTGTTGTCGTTCGTTGTTGTTGTTGTTGTTGTTGTTTTTGTTTTATTTTTGTTGTTGTTTTTGTTGCTGTTTTGTTTAAGTTTTTGCTTGCTTGTATATTTATGTTGTTTGTTGGGGGTGCATTTTAATTGTTGTGCTTGTTTGTTTGTTCGTGTGAATTGGTTGTTTATTAGTTTATGTTTGTTGTTGTTTTTGTTGTTGTTTTTACTATCGTAAGTGGATAAACTTTAGTGGCATTGCCGCACTGATTATGATAAACCATGGAGGTAGATTTCTACCTCCATGGATAAACTTAACCATAGAGAAATATATCTCTACTCAGCGATTTTTTTTGGGGGGGGGGGCTTCCGGGAGAAGGAGGGGGGGGGGCGTCGCTGATAACTCACTCTGGTTTGTTACCTAAATTCGAGATTGCGCAGTAAAATTGTTCTTCATACGTCGGGCAACGCACTTTCTATATTGCGCATATTTTGTAAAGAAATAATTGCGCAGTTTCAAGATATCAGGTCCCAGAACAACGTGTACGACATCTGAAACACCGCCTGAATAGTGGAAGGTTTACCGGCAAAAGGAGGTCAAATATTAATCCAAATAATACTCAATCACCACCATGTCTGGTGTTCGATCCTTGAAAGTGAGTAATAATATTATACATTTCTTGTCTAGGCTAAAGCATGTAATCTTTTTGCAAGGATGAAAAATTGTTGTAATTAACTTTATTCTCTCATTCACTGGTGCAGTAGTAGTACAGTACATGAGCATGATGAGTAGCGATATTCATTATGGAAAGACACGATGTATGCTCAGTCATTAGCGATTATCATTAAATGTATAGTATTACTATATTATTTTATGTAGTACAGTCGTTGGAACAGTTCCGGGCAGATCATTGATCAGTTCTGGATCACTTCAACATCATAGGCTACATCATCATGACATATACTTCTAAATCTCACATCAGCCATCAGCCTGACAATGACATGACAAATTTATGTTTGTTGATACATGATATACTAGTCTCTATATTGTTGATGCAGCAATTGTGAAGAATAAAATCTAATTAAACTTACAAAAATATTAATATTAATAATAAAGTGCGAAATATCATTGACAAATAAAATATGGCAATTTTCGGAAGTTTGTCTGCCGATATTTAAAAAAAGGATTGTTGGTTGCAAATGCTGTTAAAACTTCTCACCTTTCAAATTTGAACGCCAGAGCGGATAGGCCTAACATTAAAATGTAAAAAATGCTCAGAATTTGTAAGAAAAATTTTGTAAGAAAATTTTTGGTTTTGTTTGGAGAAAAAACTCCAAAATACTTGGTTAAATTAAACAATTGACATGTTTTTGTTTTTAAGGGTTTGGTTGGTTTAGTGACCGGTGGAGGTTCAGGACTAGGGAAGGCGACTGCACAGCGGTTAGTCAACCAAGGAGCCAGAGTTGTTGTTCTTGACCTTCCTAACTCACCGGGAGATGATGTCGCTAAGGGGCTTGGAGACGATTGCAAATTTTCTGCAGGAGATGTAAGTAAGAGATGATTCCAGCTAATTTGTGTGATCAGTCTATTCTCACAAATAGCACATTGTAATTGTATCGTAGGAGGTCCTGTATTCGGGGTGCCCCTCATAAATCAAGGCATAAGTTTCACGTCACTGCACGTGATGTAAACAACCCCTAGAGACGAAGTAACATTTTTTACTTGCCAAACATCGAGTCTCCTCTCCCTTGACCTAAACTTGGAGACAGGTAATCTTCCACCGTTAAGTTGTACTTGTGATATCAATTAAAAGAAAAAGCTATGGTACCCCGAAAAACCGGCGACTGGAGGATATAAATAAATTATTCCAAACTGTTTGATATTATTAACCTTGAGATCTATTCAGCATTCTCCCTTAACAGTGGTCCGCTGGCCAAATGCTAAATGTAGTTAAAACACATGAGGACCAGTCAAAATTCACTCCAAGTGGTCCAGCTGACTAGTTCAGTGTTCGAAAGCATCCCTATTTCATTTGAAATATTGATCATTGAAAAAGCTGGTGGACTAGTGAAATGACAAGCTAAGTGGTCCTGCTGGCTAGTCAGTAAAAAGTTAAGGGCAAAACCCTGCTATTGATCATGTCAACTTGTTTTCAAACAGATTGACCAATGGAGTTTCCAGTGTATTTCGTGGCAGGCAAGAAACTGAACTGGTCATATGAGAAATGTTCTGCTCTTTTAATAATCATAACTAGGCCTATTTCTTAAAATCAGTAATTTTGTCAAAAATAACAATTAAACAAGTTTTGAGATTTCATATCAGAAGTTGGTATTTGATAAAAATCAAACGGTGCATTTTCCAGAAGAAGATGTTACCTTTTCTTCCATTGAGCTTTTTACAAATTGTGTCTGCGGGAAATTTTATTCATAGTTTTCTCAATAAACATACCCGGTATTGCCCACCTACTTTTTAATTTTAGGATAACGTTTACACTCACAGGTTAAGCTATTTATATTCCTCAGAAGTAGAGGAAATAGCTAAATTGTTTTCTTTCATCAACAGGTAACGTCAGAGTCTGAAGTAAGTGCAGCGGTAGCTATGGCTAAGAACTCATTTGGCCGACTAGACTTAGCCGTCAACTGTGCTGGAGTCGGTATTGCTGTCAAAACGTATAATTTTAACAAAAACCGTGCTCATCCACTGGCGGACTTCCAGAGAGTTTTAACCGTGAGTATTGTTAATTTCTTATTACTACGGTTATCAAAAACACAAGATGGGAAGGCAAAGAAGCGGCTGAAAGAACCAGTTTGCTATGGGGTTACTTGTGGCATCACTCAATAATACGTTTTGTCCAATTTGAGACGTATGTTCGAGACTCTAGTTCACAGGAGACCTATTGGGTAAATCCCCTTTTCTAAGCAAGTGTGCATTCTCTAAATTATGTGAACAATTGAAAATGGAGCCAAATGTCTGTCGCCATCTAGTCTCACTTTCAGAGTATCATGATGGTCAAACCATCTTGGTGTGTTGGTTTGGCTCAGGTTATGAAGGGAGACAACTCAATATCATGACCTTTTTTTCAGGTAAATGTTGTGGGCAGTTTTAACGTCATTCGTCTCGCTGCTGGTGAGATGGGCAAGAATGATCCCGGAGCGGATGGAGAGAGGGGAGTCATTATCAATACAGCTAGTGTGGCTGCATACGACGGACAGATCGGCCAGGCTGCGTATTCGGCATCGAAGGGTGCCATCGTTGGCATGACGTTGCCAATCGCTCGAGATCTTGCCTCGCAAGGGATCAGAGTGTGTACCATAGCACCAGGTAAGTGGAGATGGGCGGTGGGTCAGTCTGAGCAGCTTTTATCTTGAATTAAACTCTCCCAGATGTATAGTTTGAAGTGCAGAACAAGCTTTATCATCAAGATGGGCAAATGTACCGAGGGAGGGGTAGATGCTTAACCCTTAAGGGACCATAGCGGCCAGAGACGGCTTGCACCTAAATGCTCATAACAACCGCAAATGGGTGCAAGATCTGGCCTACTTCACTCAACCAAAAAGGTCAAAGTAAAGGTCATGTCATGAATTGACATTCCAACGTTTCCCATGTTAACATTGTTTCTAAAACAAAACCAAATTTCTGTTTTATATGTAACCTTCCAGATGTTACAATTCAGGAGGGTTACAGACTCTGTGCATCACCACAATGTGGACTAATTCTTTCAAGAAAAATTTCAAGGCTCAAAGAGATTTAGAGACAATCCTGAAATCAGGAAACATCTTGAGAAAGCACAAGCCTGCTTCGAGTGCTTCTTTGATTGGCTTGAAACCATGTTAAAACCAATGCTGTAACCAAGTCTTTAAAGCATTTTTACTATTCATGTTGATTTTTTCAGGATTGTTTGACACGCCACTTCTAGCATCGCTACCAGAGAAGGTGAGGACCTTCTTAGCTCGTATGGTTCCGTTTCCTAGTCGTCTTGGTCACCCTGACGAGTACGCACACATGGTTCAGTGTATCATTGAGAATCCCATGATGAATGCCGAGACTATACGTCTAGATGGAGCCATAAGGATGCAGCCTTAGATTCACGGACATTGGTGTAAATATGCGACATACTCACATATTGGTATGGGAACCCAATCATCTCACCATCAGGAGGATGAAGGATTGTAGTCTTAGATTCACAGACATTGGTGTATGATTTACATTCCATTGCAAATGGGTATACAATGTCACTGGGGCAAGTTGGGTTGACTTGGGTGGGGTCAATGAGGCCTACCTGGTACAGGTCGAAAAGAACGTGGTTTGAAGAAAACTTATACACAAAATTATAGCACATGAATATTTTGAATTTACAGGGTAACAAATCAATAGATAAATAATTCACCCAAACGGTCCAAAATCCTAGTCAAGAAGGTTTCTGACTTTGTAAGATATGGTAGTGGAAGTCCAAGTAACAATAATGTATCATTGGAACAGGGATTCAAGTATTTCAAATAGTCAAAACATTTGGGTGTTGAGTTATCATAGAAATGGAGTATTTTGGGGGATAAAGGGGGGTCCTTCAGCCAAAGACATTAGGGGGTTAAAGTTAATTCTAATCATGGTGTGATTTTTATTAAATCTGTTGATGTTATAATATCTGAAATAACTTAACTGTACAGTGTAATTGAAGTTGAGTCAAGAGTCGGATAAGTATCATTCTTATATATCTTGGGTCAATTTTATAGTGCTGCTTAGCACCACCACATAACTTGCTAAGCAGAGAAAACTCGGCCTCGCTCTCTAATGCGCCATATTGATCCCTCTCGTCACATGCCCCCGGAAAGGAGACACCGACAAACCAACACCTATTGGCTTCTGAATGCCACTGTTTTGCCTGCATGCTCGTTATAACTTTTCAAGTACTTGTAGGGCACTTAATAGTAGTGGCTTCTTATATAGCGCACATATCTGTCACTCAGTGACGCTCAAGGCGCTTTTTTAACGTTCATTATTTTCCTGCAAGGTATTGTGGAGCTACGTTTTTGAAGTATGAGACCAAGTCCTTTACATAGCACCATGTAATGGTTTACAAGGTGCTGTGGCGCAATATGCTGCCGATCAAACCAGGAACACCGGGGCGAACCCCTTCTCTTTTCGATAAGTGCACTGGGTTCTTTTACGTGCATTACACAACACACAGGACCTACGGCTTAACGTCTTATCCGAAGGACGAAGCATGTGGTCAAGTGTCTTGCTTAAGGACACAAGTGTCACGACTGGGATTCGAACCCACACTCTGCTGATCAGAAACACCAGAGCTTGAGTTCGGTGTTCTTATCGGCTCGACCACGACACGCCACTTGGCATGTCAAAATGCAAGTATTTTGTCAAGATGCTAGTATTGTGACGCGATCGCACTTCAGATGCAACATTTTGTACGCGGTCACCCTAAACTGAATGTATATAGTTTCTAAACATTTCTTAAGATCAAAGAAGGAGGATCAGTTGCTCTATGACTTGAGGCCTCTTTTGCTGGCTACTACCGTGCTTGAGCATGCACTCATAGCATGGATCGACTACATGAACAATAATAATATGAAAGTACGCTGGTCTTATACAGCACTTTATCACACCCGAGGGCATACCAAAGCACTTGAGCTATGTTCGAAATATAAGATGCAATTATGTACAAAGCACCATGTAATGGTTTACAAGGTGCTGTGGCGCAATCTGTAGCCAACCATACCAGGAACACCAGGGCGAACCCCTTCTCTTAACGATAAGTTTACTGGGTTATTTTACGTGCATTACACAACACATGAGACCTACGGTTTTATGTCCCATCCGAAGGACAAAGCAGTAATGGTTAAGTGTGCTTAGGGACACAAGTGTCAAGACCGGGACTCGAACCCACACTCTGCTGATCGGAAACACCAGAGCTCGAGTCCAGTGCAAGATTGATATACAAATCAAAACGAGGTTGTAGAAAACAGGCTTAGCAGGGACTCTGTACCAGCTCACATGCCATGTGATGTACGTATTTATCTACAACCTCAACAAGCTAATCTTACGTCATGAAATTGGAGCCTGTTATGTTGCAATCCCAGCTTAGTTATCGCCATTTCGACAATAAAAATTGAAGAGAAACAAAAGGTTTCTTTTTGTCACAATTTTATTTAGAGTAAAATTATAATAACTAAATAGTTGCATCCAACTATATGAAAATACACATAGAGTTATAAGAAAGTTAAAAATATAGTGAGTTCCAAGAGGTTATTTGGAAAGACAAAAAAAGCAACAAAACATATTTATAAAAAGGCATGGATAATATATTGGATTAATAACACAAACAAATTCATAAAAAAATAAACTGAAAATTTGTGCTATTCCCCCCCCCCCCCCACTCTTACAAAGGGAAGTGATTGTAGTCACTGGCCAAATGCCAGTTAAAACACCTGGGCCCAGTTTCATAAAGAAGTTTAGCAGAAAATTCTGCTAAGCAAATTTCTTTGCTAAGCAAGAAATGAGTTGGGTACCAGTCACATCATTGGTAACTTTATGGTATGTTGGCTGGTAACCTATTTTTCCTAAGCAAGAGTTTTCTGTGCTTACATGCTTTAAGAAATTGGGCCCCGAGGACCAGTCAAAATTGGTCTGACTGGCTAGTTTAGTGTCGCAAAGCATCGCTATTCGATGAACATGGACAAGTGACAAAGCTGGCGGACCAGTGATGTGATAAGATAACTGGTCCTGCTGGTTTTTTAGTCACTGAAAAAGTTAAGGGCAAACCCTGCAAGGGAACCGAACTAAATTTTGAAGCATGGGGACACAAACTACATGGATCATTAATAAAACAAACAATATCTTCATGATTTTGTGAATTAAAATTGGTTTGAATCGTCGAGTTTTAAAGATGCAGCCCACTACAGGTGTAACTGCTTTCTGTACCTTCTATATTATAATTACAAACAGCCAAGCTCACCAATTCAGCCATAAAATGCAAGCATTTGTAAATCCTGACAAAAGTAACGTACAAAACAAATGATATACTTTAAACTTACAAGTAAACAGACAAATTCTGCACATAAGGCAGACTTGGGTACAAAGATAAAAAAAAGTTACAGACACAAGAGCAAATCATACAATGGTCTTGTTTAAAATGTTTACACTAAAAAAACAATGTTTGCAATGGTTAATATTGGGATTACATTGCGTATAATCAGAGTACATAAGTAATTATCTTTCAGCTTCCTCTCAAAAGGAGTAACATGCGTTTCCCATGGGAGACTTTGTTGCACCTAGGCATACCCGGTCAATTTCAACTGTTTTCCTAGAACAACGGATTTACCTGGTAAGTCTGCTGCCACCTAGTGTCCCCCATTGGCAAGTCCACGTTACGCACATCAGGGATTTACGCTGCTTCATGCTACAAGCTCATTCTTTTGATGGAAATGGAAATAGATTTTCAATGAGATTTTGAGTGATTATGTGACTGGCAATTCAAGACTTTACTTGTATTTATTTTTATTTATTTTGTTTTTGCTTAAAGTTCAAATCTCTAAAGATGTTGCTGTTTCGAATTGCTCCTTGTCCTTTTCAAGAGTTATTCATGCACAAGAACACCTACAGTGTTTTGTAATAGCGGAACATACGGTCAAACCTTTGTTCTACAAAGTAGCGGACGGTATTCTGTCATGAAATTTATGCAAAAACACAATTTCAGGGATGTTTATGTGAATCATTATGCATTCTGTTTTAAAAGTATCTTTCCAACTGTCTTCATTTCAAAACAAACGCTTTTTATAGCCCAAAGTACCCAATCCAAAGCAACATGCCACTTTAAATCCTAATATAAAAAAGGTTGGCCGATGCTCTTCCTATGGACTTCGGATAATCATGGGCTGATCCAGAATGTTTTGTGGGAGTAGAATCTTTTCAGTTCAATATTTTTGTCAAGTGGTATTTGACAAACACCATTTAGTTTTGTGGTTTTTTTATTCAGTGATTTGGCCAACACAATGATCTAAAATCAATCTAAAACTACTTCTGTTAGTCGGTGGGAACTTGAATAACTTTGAATCAATATCCAAACAAAAGTTCAAGGAAGGTAAATATAACTAAAAAACTTAACCTAACGAAACTGTAAGTGTTGGAAAGGAAATAAGTGATATTTATTTCAAGAGGAAGGGAAATATCACATTCAATTTTGTGATGTACTCATTTTCCGATAGATAGAGTCATCATGTGAGTGGGGAAAAAATGACAAGTCTGTAACCTCACTTTAAAATGGTGTATTGCCATTGTATTTGAAAACCCCCGATGACGTCACATTTTTGTACATACATGTAGATGTTTTGGTTCATTCCTGACTTTTTCAGAGCGAAATTTTAACATGATGTCATTGGATTTCACCAACTAATGGGTCTCTACATTCCAAGGAGGAATATTTCCTCACACAAAATGACAAAGTCAAGGCCGATTTGATTGAATATCATTGAAAGTCATTGAAAATTTGCAATTTTTTCCTTTCTCACATGAGGACTCTATCTATTTGAAAAATAAGGACATTATAAAATTGAAATTGACAATTACCTTGCTCTTTAACATGTACATGGGTTCTGTTACAATGGGGGAAAACAGTCAGGGTACTTTGCTGTTTATATTTTGCAAGCAAGAATTTGGCATTTTTGTTGTGCATGCGCCATATCATATAACTTTATCATCAAGAAAAAAATTGTATGCTTTGTGTTCTTTTAAAAAGACATATAAACATTCTAAGGATACCGAAATTCTAAGACTAGACTATGTACACGTATTAACTTCACCAGTTCATCTACATTATGAACAATTTGACTTGATCAGTAAAAATACTTTGCTTCCTAAAAATATCAAATTCAATTTGCAAAGTTACAAATAACCAATGAGTGCAACTGATGGCAGTTAATTTCAAAGGAAATAGTGAATATGCAAGGCTGAGATTAGCCAATGGCGCCCATGGTAGTTTCAACTTTCGTTAAGTTCCATCAAAGCTGTTCATGAGTGTTGTTTGAAGCTTTGTATGGTTATGGCTCATAAAAAAAACTACTTAAAAACTAGTAAACTTGGAGGTACAAAATGTACAAAAGTCTGTTGGGAGAAGTGTTGGCTCTGAGAAGAGTTCTTGACGTTTCAAACAGAGTATACTCTGCTCGTCTTCAGGAGAAAACTTGGCTGTACTTGCAAGTTTACTAGATATTATTTTTCTTTGAACTATTCATGTTCGTCCAAAAAAGGGGGAACTTTACAAAGTTTCAAAGCCTGAATGTGGACACACACAAAATTGGAAGTTTTGTTTTTGTGTTTAACGGCAAGGTTTAGAAGTTGTTGGTATATACAGCCCCTTAATCCTAGCAGCCCACCTGACACAATATTAGTGATTATTTTTTTTAGGTGGCAAGGCCATGAAAGTGGGCAAGTTGCTTCCCCAGATGTTAATGATTTTAAACGTAATCTGGGCCCAAATTCATGCAACACAGTAACTGGTTACTGATAAAATGGCTGTCATTCACACTGATTTCTCACTGGTACCCCGTTACGTTTTTTGCGAAGCAAGTACTTTTGCTTTCTGCTCACCAGCTTTATGACATTTGGTGCCTGTCCAATGTACATGTATAAAACAAGTTAATATTTGATGACAAATCCTAAAAGATTACTTTTGTACTATTCTGAACTCATTAAATCACAAAAAGGAACACGTCAAAACTGTGTGCGGATTCTGATGGTATCCTCGCCATGCCTTGCCAAGCTTTTTATGACGGCATTTAGAACCAGTGGGCTCCGACGTCGATGCTAATGAGAGCAACATTTATGGAGACGATGTCATAAACTTGATTATATTCTCTAATCTCAAGACGAAGGTCTGTCTCAAACGGACCCTTAAGTGCTGTCAACATATACACTGTTCCTAATTGGGATAAAGAAAACAAAGAAATATTTCAGTAGAAGTCGAGATAGATTTGAGTGATGTTCTTATAACTGATGTCTTTTGGAGAGGTGGTGGCTATAACCAACCAGGATCTACTTTCATGGCTCTGCTTACCGCAGAATTCTGCGCTTATGGCACCCTGTAAAGCACGTAACTCTATGGCCGTAAGCCCAGAATTCTGCGGTAAGCAGAAGATTATTATATGGTGTGCCTATAGACAATGTGACCTCTGTTTACATTCAAACCGCCCTCTGTTGAAAAAACACTGTCCAAGTCATGTTTCCGCCGGGCAAGAAGATGCGTTCTCATGGTAACATTGCGTGTACTTTCTAGCTGGCTGTCAGTACTCAAAGGATTTGCCCGGCGACATGCGCGCGCATCATGTTATGGTTTTCGAGTGACGTCAGAGGTCACATCGTCTATAACAAGATAATATATAGAGGAGCGTCTCAAATGTCCGGTACGTTCTAGGCGCAAAAAGAACATTCCGTGGTCATACGCCAGCAATACATTAGACAGCCTGAGAACGTTCAGCTATAGGGACCACATCATTGTGCCGAAGTACTTGAACAACCCTACACGAGTGAATAATTGCATTAGTATTTTCAATGGATCGTTCCATGAGCCTGTGCTGCAATACTTATACGATACAAGGAGAACGTTCCTACCGTACCGACTGTCGAGACGCCCACTAACAACAGCGTATGCAAGCCCAAAACAAGATGGCAGTACCATATTTAATGTTTAAACCATTTTTAATGAGGAAATCATAATTTAGGGTCAGATACAGTTCATTTTTCTCTGGTCATTCTGGTTGGAAATTAACCGATCTTTTTTGCCTATACTCACCGACTACAACATAATATGTATCCTTGGCATATCGGGGGTCTTCAATTTGGCTCTTTTCGACACTGAACAGGCCCAACTCATTCCCCTGAGTCAGCTGGAAGTCGAACCTGCTGACCTGCGCCTTCTTCACGTTGGCAACCTGGAGATTGAGTAACTCTACAGGTATCTCTCGCCGGTTCTCCATACTCGGCAGTGCAAACTTGATGTAGGTGATCAACTTGACTAGCTCGTTGATGCAGTTTAAGTCGTTGTTGGGGCACAAATCGACTTTCTTGCATCGTACGTCTCCATTGCTGTGAATAAATGAAAATTATTACTGGATAACAATCATGTTCAGATTCTCAAGGGAGCCCTGCGCTGATTGTGAATATTTCTTGTTTCACATTTCAAGACAGGAAAATACTTAACAATGCTGAAAAGCTCCCAAAAGAATGGTACCACCACAGTCAATTTGAAAACAAGGCGTCCAGCATATAAGTCTAAAAGTTTGATTTGTAATGTTATACATGTATGTATGTTATCAACCACCCTGTTTGATATAACGGGACTCCATTGGGCCTAATATTTCTCCCCAAAAAAGAGTTGGGTATGTAAAAGCATTTCTTCCACTTGTTACATTTCAATCTCCTTTCTTGGGGTACATTTTTGCTTTTGTTTATTTTAATACAGTACTGCAAAGAAATATGGAAGCAAAATGAGCTTTGATCCCTGACCTTTGAACCATTATTTGTATTTATTGCAAAGATTATTTAGGACCTAAAGGGTCTGTATACGTTTGGTAATTATACTCATAACATTTATGGCAATAAAAAGTTACTTGGTGAGTACAGCAGCTTCTGATAGTATAAAGCATTTGGAGAAACATTTCACTTAGAAGTAATGTGGTTATGGAAAAAGATATCAGTTTTTATCCCACAAATTTGAATCTGAGAAGCGTTTCAGTCAGAAACTTTTCTCAGATTGTGTATTCCAATTGCAGATTATTCTTCCTGCGTTGACAAAACCGCTCCAGATTTTTGGCAATGTCTCAAAAACGCTACTACCTTTTGAAATGAAATTTTCGGAGGTTAGTTTTGTTGGTATATCTACAACTATATAGGACTGAAAAAAACAGTGGGTTCCAATTACCAAACGTATACAATCCCTATAAGCTATAATAAGATGATAGGATAGTTTTAGGAGTTAAGTCATATGCAGACTAGCTGCCACAGGTTGTCATTTTTCCTTCAGTGCAACTCAACATTTTTTTAAAGCGTAAACCTTAGGTGATATCTGAACTAGCTGAAGATGGAAGGGTAGTTTGATTCTGTTAATGCCATTGTTGGAAGTAACTTCTATACTTTAAACTTGTGAGTATTTTCATATCAAGATGGCAAAAAAAGGATTCCATTGGAAATCAGGTGATTCATTTTAGAAAAAAAAATTAATACAAACAAACCTCACTTTTTCACAGAAGAATCTTGAGAATCTTGAACAAGTTCTTTTAAGTTATTTCAATATGTTAAAACATAAAAACCAAAAACTTAGTTTTCAAAGGCAAATACAATACAAATGATCGAAGTACCAAATTTAATTAAAATTATTTTATTTCAATAAATTAGTAAAAAACAATTACGTTTTACGCTGCATACAAGTTGTAATCGTACTAACTCGTACACTAGACCCAAAAGCTATTTAAAGATCAACTTAAATGAAATTAACATTATTGTTCTTTTGTTATAGAAAGGTAAATGAGTGTGTAATGATACATTTAATTGAGTAAAACTCAACAAAAATTGTTTTGTAACGTAATAAAAACATAATTTGATCAGTGAAACGTTGGTCAAACGCAGAGTTTCACGAAAAGCCCCCAAGGGCTAGGAATCAGAACATCACTGTGACAACACACTATGGACTCAATCCAAACAAGACAATGTAAAATGAATAGCGAAGATAAACAACCCTCATCCAATCGCTGGTTTTCTGAGGCACTGGTACTTCAGTGTTGATTTCACATTGCATTTTTATGGGTCTTTATAAGGGCAGGAAGAAAACACCAGTTCAAAAGAAAACACCACTTCAAAAATCAAAGAAGGTGGGAGGGGGAGGGGGCTAGTTTTTCCAGCCAAATTTGAAGAAAATAACAGGTAGGAAAACTTCACACTTATGATTCAAATAACATCTAGATACACAATATTAAAGGATAAATTAGTCAAATTAGTTTGAGTGATTTCATTCAAGTTAATCTTTAAAAATAACTACACTACGGGTCTCCATTGCCCGTTGAAAACCACTAACAATCTCTGAGAAAGAAGTTAATCATTCAGAATCACCTCCAAATATGAACCAACTGGGATAAGAATAAAAACCACAAATGATACTGATTGAATTTCCCAGTATTTTCTGTCTTTCTATCTCTCTTTCTCACTTCAGAACAACCTCCAAATATGATCCAGCCGAGATAGGGAAAACGTGTCTCATTATATAAAAAGGTCTGTACATGAACTTATGCAAATAACTTGTCGTACATATCCAAAAATATATTTCAAAGCATACGAACTGCAGCTTTTTCTTTTAGCTTTCTCATCAAGAACAAAAAACACAAATGATACTGATAACATTTCCCAGTATTTTTTCTCAATCTCTCTCTCTATCTGTTTCTCTCTCAAAAAGAAAACTCTGACACATTAAATAAAATCTTGGAAATATAACGAGCGGCAAGAATTCCGTTTTGATAAACTTCCATCTCCACTTCCAAGTTGAATTCCTTGGGCCCCTCAATACTCCTAACGACATTGACAGTCGCGACGTAATCGCTCTGCAGCAGAGCGAATTCACCACCTTTGTTCCCGGCGAGGAACTTGAAGCGGTAGGTGAATCGACGATCTGGAACGGTGGCGATCTTGAAGAGGACGGCGGGCGCCACGAAACCCGAGGAGAACGCGATGTAGTTGTGGGAGATAGAGAGGGGAAGATTCAGGCAGTTTGAGTTCATGATGGAACAACGTCGACGGACACACTTGCCTCTGCTGTGATTTAAAAAATAATAAATTTTAAACATTTTAACAAAAACAGACAACTTTAAAACTAAGAGTTTGTAGAAATCAAAGAACCTTGGTTTAATAGAAAACATCAAAACATACTTCAAAATGGTGCATTGATTTTTCCCATCTTGCTGTGTGAATTGACTTTTTCTTGATTAGTCAAATGGATATTTCTTGCTGTTTATTTGTCTACTTGTACATGATCACTTTTCAACCTTATCAATCTCAACATATATCATAAATAATGAGGATTGTTTTCCAAAATTGTAATTTACATATTTTTACCATTCAATTAATAATACATTTCAAATCTTCATAGATTTCTAGTGAAAACTGGGAAAATATTTTGGTATCATTGGAAAATATTTTCCTTACTGAACTTAAAAAATAAATAAAATTAAAAATACCCCCAAAACACACACAGAAAACCAGCAAATATAAATCTATTTCTTCTGCCAAAATCTCAATAATGATTACACTAATTCAAGCACAACAAACCCTCCTACTGTCAGTAACATTTGCCAACGAGTTGACCAACCAATCACAACTACAGTCAACTGCATGGTTACAGCATGCAGAACTAACTGAACACAGAACTACACTCTAAAAACTAAGTGTTAAATTCAACACTTTAAAGAGTTTGGTGAGTGACATCTCTTTGTAAAGTTAAATACATAAAAAAGGAGTTACAACATTATAGTATGTTAGATTTAACGTTGACAATGATAAATTAACTGGTTCATATATTGTTAAATCTAACTTTTTTATACAGTTGTCACTGACTGCACCCTTTAAAGTGTGCATTCAACGCTATAGTTTTGAGAATGTACCATAATGTCATGATTGCAGGCTGGGAGGTGTAAGATCTATCATTCAAAGCCATGTGGATGGTGTGATTGAACGGTCAAACAGTAGGAGAGCTAACAAGCTGTTGCAGCAACACAAACTTTTAAACAATTATTTCCAATTCATTAAATCACCTGAGCGACTTTAACAAACAAGAGTTCAAAATGCAATTTCAAGGGGCTGCGTCGATGTCATGATCAAAGCAGGCCTGTGGCTGTACATGGAATTATGTAATTCCATGTTCAGCCACAGGCCTGCTTTGAATATGACGACAACCCAAAACCCAATAAGCACTCACCTTAGGTAAACAGCATGCAATATTTGTGCCCGGGGGCCATTCATTCAGACATTCAGGCAGGGAAGCTATGACACAAACACGACGTCCATCACAAAAACCCACGCCATCATAAAAGACACATGCTTTTGACAGTAAACTCAATATGAAAAACCGATAATACACAAAATGCATGAAACACTGAGCATTGACACATAATAACTATAAAACAATCTGATTCTTTACATTCTAAATAAATACAAATCACTGCGGCAACCTCTTCAAGATAGTCATAAAAGACACATGCTTTTGACAATAAACACAATATCAACAACTGATAATACACAAATATGCATGAAATATTTGAGCGTTGACACAGTCATGATAAACTATAAGACAATCTGATTCTCCACATTCTCAGAGCTGCCAACATTTGCATCTTGCAATCAAGAAGATTTTGTACAACAATCAGGAAGATATTTACAAATACATTCATCCTAATAGGGGAAAAGGTTTCCATAATCAGGGAAATTTTCAAATTTGTTCATCAGAACATGGAAAGATTGGTTTACTCTCAGGGAACTTTCTGCAGAATCAGGGAGAGTTGGCAGCTCTGCATTCAAATAAATACGAATCACTGTGGCATCGTCTTCAAGATACATGCATTTGACAATAGACACAATATCAAGAACTGATAATACACAAAATGCATGAAACATTGAGCATTGACATATGGTAGACTACATAACAATAATAGTTTTTCACATTCTAAATAATTACAAAATCACCATGACAATCATCAGCACTCCCAAGAGTTATTTCTGTGACTTGAGTATATCAGTGGCAAAGTGAATTATTGTTCAGGGGGTTGGGCGGGGCGGAAGTACCCCCACATAAACCATCAAACACACCTACTCCTACACATACAAACATACTCCCAGTCTACATATACAACACAATCCTGTTAACTAATAAACTTCTTTTCCTCGTTCAAGAATTGGAAATGGATGCATGCTTCATGCTCAAGTTGAAATGAAAATTAACTGCAAGAGAGAAACACAGCACAAATTCATACACATTATAAAACAATGTTTAGATTCATAAACAAAAACACAACCTCGACACTGGTACTAATGGGGGCTTCATTTGAGTTTTCGCTTAAAATATGAAGTATATATTATTTATTTTTCATGTTGATTCCGGTAAAAATTAATATATAATTGTGGCTCTTGTTAAGTTTTATATTTATTTTCTTCAGTTGACCAAACCTACAAGGTAGTCCAATGACAACTTGGTCTAATCCCTGCTTCACGATTAACATTATTTGAAATATTTTGCCGTATATCATTGATTTTCTTCATGATCACTTTATTCTTTTTAGTCTTTTTATTGCCCACACCTCTGCATGAGACGAGTCCAACATTATTGACACTCCTCAAAAACAGTCCCTGGTCAAAAGTTACCTTGAGAAAGTTCAAAGTGGGCCACACCTGTGTTTGGGTCAGCTTTGACTCACAAACACACATTTATGACCCTGGGAAATCAAACGACTTGTAATTGAGTATCGAACTCTTGCACCAATATGTCAGGCGCAGCTACTGTCTGCCACGCTCACCATTGTGGGGGGTCTAATTGCACATCAACTTTATGGTAAGCGTGGAAATGCTGCCATCGCCTGAAATGCGCACTTAACTGTACAGCACACAGGGGAGAGTTTGATGCCCTCAACTTTTTCAGTGACTAGCCAGCAGGACCAGTTAGCTTGTCATTTTCTTAGTTTGTCAGCTCTTTCACTAGTCCATAATTCAGATGAAATAGGGATGCTTTTCAACACTGAACTATCAGCTGGACCACTTAGAGTGAATTATTGACTGGTTCTCATGTGTTTTAACTGGCATTGGCCAGCGGCCCACTGTTAATGGGAGAACACTGCAGGGACATCCGACTTCTACAATTGAACAACCAAGATTGTGACGATGGGGTCAGTTGAATTTGAAGCCAATAGCCCAACAAGACCCTGGTCTCTGGGTTAATTCTGACTTGAGACATTTGATAAGAGCGGAGTACTTACTGGACATCCTTGCGGTAGTACTGCGGACACTGAATGTACTTGCACTTGAATCCTCCTCTGGTATCAAAGCAAGCCGACTGGGAGCTACAGTTGTGAATATTCCTCGCACACTCATCAATATCTGGGTTTTATAGAAAACACAACAAAGCTGTAAATATTTCAGGGGGCATAACATTTTTAATTTTTGTTGAAAGAGTTTATTTATTCCCTCAAATATGGTTCCCCCCCCTTTCAATGACCACTATAAAAAATCACAGACTATTGAAAGAAACAGAGAGGACTAACGGTCCAGCTGTTTCGGTACATCAGGGCTGGAATTACACGGAGGCCACGGACTCTGTTGCCCTGGTGTTGGCCTGGGTGCCCTTTCAAAACTTTCCAATAGACTTTAAGATTTTCCAATGGAAGTGCCCTTCGCAAAATGAAAATGGCCTTCCCCTCCCAAAGATGAAATTCCAGGCCTGGTACATTGATGGAGAACCTTCATTTCATACACTAATTGACCAAACCAATTTGAGTAGTCATAAACAAGAAAGACTATACCATAAACTAAACACTAAAAGTGTGATAGAGTTAAAAAAAAATAAAAAAATAAAAAAATAAATTATAGACAGAATAGTCTACTTACTTCTGCAGGTGGATCTGGAGATCAGTTCATAACCATTGGGACATTCACACCTGTACGACCCAAATGTGTTCCTGCAAAAGCCCAAACACCGGGGTGGATTGGCTTCACATTCGTTCACATCTTCAAGAAGAACATTCAAGATAACATGAGAGAGAGAGAGAGGAATCCCATCAAAGTTGACAACAAGAATATTCTAGAAGCTCATTTTGGCTTACCCTGACCAGAATTAATGTTATAATAATAATATATAGTCTTATATAGACGATGTGACCTCTGTTTACATTCAAACCGCCCTCTGTTGACAAAAGTCATGTTTCCGCTGGGCAAGAAGACGCGTACCCATGGTAACGTTGCGTGTCCTTTATAGCTGGCTGTCAGTACACAAAGGTTTTGCCCGGCGACATGCGCGCGCATCATGTTATGATTTTCGAATGACGTCAGAGGTCACATCGTCTATAGCGTACTTATTTACCAGTAAGGTAATCAAGGCACTTTAACAAGCAGAAACATTTCAAGACAGGTTTTTAAAATTCTTTTAATTATGAGACTCAGTTATGTAGTTGGAACAGAGATGCACCCGGAAAATGTCTTCAGAGAGGACTGAGAAAACACTTCTGCCTTCAGCATGTGCTTAAGTTAAACGTTAAAGGCAAAGTATACCTTTGGTTTTTGGAACCGTTTGATTGATTTAATCCTATATGGTAATGTTTTTGAGATATCGCCAAACATCTGCAGGGGTTATCGATGCAGGAAGAATAATCCGTAATTGTAATACACAATCTGAGAAATGTTTCAAACAGAAACGTTTCTCAGATTGAATTATTTTTTGAATCCCTTTCCATAAAACCACATTCCTCAGAAGGGAATCAGTTCTCAAAATGTTATACATTATCAACAGCTGCAATGTTTCTTACCAAGTAAGATTATATGGTCATTAATTTTTGGAGTAATTACCAAAGGTATACCCTCCCTTTAATACAAAACAACACGATTTCAATGTTTAAATGATTTTTTCGATAATTTCTTTTTGGCCAAGGCCCCCCCCCCTCGAGTTGAAAGTATTTATACCTCCACATCGTCTTTCTGCTAAGTTGGCCAACTGACCACGAGGACACGGTTGGCATCGGAAGGATCCGGGTATATTAACACATTGTGAGTTTCCACGACACGGGTATAGAGGATCCTCACATTCATTAATATCTGAAATGGAAGGACCACAACAGACACATTTAAAACAAATCAATAATGAATAGGGAAATAATACATTCTATACAAAGTATAAAAAGTATAGGGGATCCTCACATTCTCAAACTGTTATTGACCTATTATTGACCTATATACAGCACTGAGCAGACAAGGGGATCCTCGCATTCTCAAAATGTTAAACAAAGTATAAAAAGTATAGGGGATCCTGCAATCATTAATATCTGAAATGGGAGGACCACAACAGACACATTTAAAATAAATCAATAATGAATAAGGAAATAATACATTCTATACAAGGTATAAAAATGGAAGAAGCAATTCTTAAGCACAGTGTTTTGTTTTTGTGCAAAGGAAAGTGATAAAAAGTGTTCCACAAACACATGTCCACAAAAAGAAATATTCAATATCCCTGACACATTTAATACAAATTTAAACTCACACGACACAAAAACCCACACATTCTAAAAGCATAATCACAAAAGAATCAAATCAAAGAAACACATATCCCAGTAGAAAAAAAACCACAAACTTAAATGCACAACCAAAAACATGTCCCAAATCTCCAAACACTCCAAGATCTCAAACACATACACTTTCAAAAATAAAATATACCAAAAGACAGTGTACTCCAAAAACTGTTATGCTAGGTACAAATACCAATCATTGGTGGTCAGGTTGGTATAGAGGTAGTCTTTCCTCGCCTTCCACCTCTAGGACCCCGGTTCGAATCACGCCGGGGGCACTATGTGGATTGGGTTTCCAGTCCCTACCCGACTGCATGGGTTTTCCCTGGAACTCGTTGAAGAGATTTATTACATGGTGTCTCCGCAAACCTCACTTGATTGTATTTTCACCATGAAAAGTTTCAAATCCTACTCAGTTGGGATTGGTCAACTCATTTAAGGGGAGGGGGGGGGGGTGGTGAAGCCTTAATGGACTAGTCTTTAGATAGAGGGGGAAAACACAAACATGGAAGTATTTTGAAGATGTGATCTTACCAATACAACCCACTGACGCATTGTATCTGTAATTGATCTGACATCGTTGCTGGCAAGTGAAGGAACCCATGAAGTTGAAACACTGCTCATTAATACGACAATTATGGGTTCCTTTCTCGCACTCATTCACATCTACAAAAGAAACCAATGCAAATGGGGAGAAGAAACTTTGGTGAGATAGGAAGACACAGTTTTTAAGTTTTGTTTCAAGGTTGGTAATAAAAAAAAAACATGATGAAAGGCTTTTAACCTGAAAGCTTACTTTTTTATAAATTATTTTGGGTCGAACAAAGACAAAATTACTAAAGCAAGACAAAAGAAAGAGTGGGGCACCAGTCGCATCAATGTCAACTTTGTTGAAATTTGGCTGGTAACCTGTTTCTGCTCAGCAAATTTGTCTGTGCTTTTTTAAATGTGGGGTCCATCTGGGAGAAATTATATGATTTGTACAAAATTCAAGACAAAACATACAATGTCATACGTGTGTTCTCAAATGACAATTTTCACAGATTGGTTGCATGGTGTTTTTATTAGAGGGGAATATGTCCTCTTTTTTTAATAGAGTACTGGAATGAATTTGCATTATCCAGAAAAAGACTGATGTACAGTGCAGCAAGGGGTAGTTGTGAATTTTGTGTAGTCATTGAGACTTAGAACATCTTCAGATTCAGGTAAATATTTTTTAGGCATATCAATGTAGATGAAAGCACCCAAGATAGGGATCACTAAATACACAAGGAGTCAATAGAACTGTAAGACACGCTACAATATTGGCATGGGTGTATGGGGACTCTTTGGTTATGAGGGGGGGGGGCATGCAAGAGGGGTTGATTTGCCCAAAGTTTTACACAGATAAAAACACAAGTACCAACTTCTAATAAAAAGCCTGTTTGCTTTCTCTGTCCTTTTTTCCCTTCTTCTTGCTGTGCCCGAATTCCTTCTCAACTTACCTTCACAGACCCTTGAATACGGGTCCATCTCAAAACCATTGCGGCACGTACATTGAAAAGATCCTTCAACATTCTGACAAATCTGATTGTGAGAACAGTCATGCATTCCTAAAATACACTCATTCACATCTGGAAAAAAAATAGAAAAGAAAAAAAATATAATAATAAAGGGATATTCAATACAGGTGTTTTCAAATGAAAAATATATTGTTACACACTAATGTGTCAAGGCAGACTGCACTGGAATCAAGTTCTGATGTTCTGGGTCCAATTTCATGGTTCTGCTTACCGCCGAATTCTGCACTAGCTGTGTAAGCGAAGAATGCCTAGTAATGTCGAATACGGTTGCACACTGGCTAAAATCCTTGCTAATCTGTGAAATACGCTTAACGGAAGCGCCGATTCTATGCGTATGGATCTGGGCCCATGAAAATGGGCCCAGATCAGAAGAGTGTCAGTTAGGGTCCCGGTCTGGACACTCGTGTCCTTTGGATGGGATGTAAAGCCGTACACATGTAGGTCCTGTGTGTTGTGTAATGCATGCTAGAGAACCAAGTGCATTTATCGTTGAGAAAAAGGGGTCTGCCCTTGTGGTTTGAAGTTGGCTGCAGATTGCGCCACATCAGCACCTTCAAACATACCTGTTACAGCATTTTTAATTCTTTTGCAAAGGCACTATATAAATTACTGATATTTATTTATTTATTTATTTATTTCATCTTATTTAACCAGGGTCGCCCCATCAGTTGTTGATGACAGGCATGGGAATGGGCGATGATGCAAAAAACAGGAAATCCATTTTGAACGAAAAATATCAGAAAAATCTAACACTAAAAATGTATGTCCGGATTTTGGGCAATGTCCGGAATTTGGGCAAGGTGACCCAGACGTCAGCGCCGCACTCAGTGTTGTCAGTCATTCCGTGATATACGATTCCAAAGGTAATGGGTAAACTTACAATTTCTGATTAGAGAAAAGGGATTAGCGAAATCCAAATGTACACCCCCTACAACTCACCCCCTAAATTTTATATCAAATTCACACTGAACTCGAAGACCACAAATTTGAAAGGGAAAAAACAGGAATTCCTGTTTAAACAGGAAGATTCTCATGCCTGTGATGAACTGTTCTCCCTGGGGGCCCTGGATACATACAATAAAATACACACGAATACAATACAAATAAGCAGTTAAGAATTACCTACAAGAACACATAGAGCCCTAAGAAGTACATAATGAGGCCTAGGAGAAAAAACATAAAAAAACAACAACACACTCAACTGCAAAAAGGGGATTGTTTTAAAGACAAAAGGCATTATAAAAATTAAAATTCTAAACAATATTAAAATCATATCAGTATCATACATTTATTACAAAATATGTTATAAATAGTTTATGACATACATCTTTTGATATCTGTCTTAAGCAATATAATTGAATAAATTATAACTATTAAATACATATTTTAATAGAATGGCTCGTTAGTCAAGACAATTTTTGAATCAAATATCAATAAGCAGAATTCAACACCATAAATTCTGTCTATTGCAACTGCATTGATCAAGAATTGAGTATCAAAAGAATACCAATCACAAAACCCCAATTTGTTCTTCGATTTGAGTCTCTACTCTGTCTGATCAGATTCAGAGTGAAATACCTTTGCACTCCTGGTAGACATCATCATATTCCATTCCTTGTGGACAGGAAGGGGCACAAGTATAACCACCATAATTATTGGTACATTGTTGACCGAATGGACAATTATCAAGCTGCTCCTCACACTCGTCAATATCTGCAGATGAATATTGATTCCAGTTTAGAAATGAACAAATAAATATAGACAAATTGATAATACATCAAGTGGTTGAAAACTGAATTATATTTTATCAAAGGGTTAATGCACTGATACTGGATTATCAATTAATCAACCGATCGATCAATTTGATAAAGCTTTCTATAATAATACCTAACACACACAGATCCTTGTTTTTTGATTGGTGCAACAGGCGTCACATGTCATCCATTATTTTGCCATGAATTTACTGCCGCGATGCTCCAAAATTTAATATTGGAGTCCAATATGGATAATTACTGGACGCCTCGGACGCATTGGACGCAGCGTCTCTCCCAAAATTATCATTTCTGCCTGTTTGTCCAAGCGAGGCAATGTCGTATCATGGCAAACAAGGTTGTGTGTTTATGGAGTTGTCCACATTGTCATTATTTAATTTTTATTTCAAAAGGTTTCAGAGTGTGGGGTGGTCAAGTTTCAAGGTCTACTTTGTGTTTAATGTGAAAAACATTTCAAATGACAAGGATCTGTGCGCGAATTGAAACAAATATTGAATGCATTTCGTTCGTGCATTGTCGCAGAATAGTATATTCTCAGTGAAATCTGGCTGCTCCATTTCCGAATGGAATAGTCCAGATTTCACCTTATGATTATATTCTGCAACAATGCACGTATATGCATCCAATATTTGTTCAGTATCTTTAAAACGGTAATCAAACATAACCTGATGAATTGGTAATAATACTGATAATTAGAAAATTGAAAAATACAATACCAGAACAATACGGTCATCATTGATTGACCAAACTTGTTGATAACATAATTGATTGATCATTTGACTGACAGATGGAATGATTGATTGAATATTCAGCACTTGATAATTTGATGAATGATCATTTAATGGAATGATCTTTTAATGGATTGATCAGCTGCCGTAAGCTCATTTCACTGATTATAATCAATTGTTTTTTGTTTGCAGAATTCTTTTACATATTGATCAATCAATATTGATTATTGACTCATTATCTTAACCGACTATTTATCACCTTGCTTGCCCAGTTAATTGATAAATCAATCAATCAATTCATAATTGATTGATTGATTGATTGATTGATTGATAGATAATTGATCCTACCTAATGCACAGCCGTCACTGGCATCAGCTCGGAATCCTTCCGTACATCTCTTGCACTTGTAGCTTCCTACGGTATTTTGACAGTAGAACTCTGGAGGGCAGTTGTCAGTATCCAAACGACACTCATCAATATCTGAAACAAAATTTTAGAAAACAGATTGAAAGTTTAGTCAAAAATACCTTTAAAAAAAGGAACATTACCAAACAGGTATTTTAAATGTTTTTAAGGAAATAATGGGAACTTATAAATAAGTTTCTCTCTTTGGATTTTTGAGAACATAGAATTAGTTGTTGCAAACTGCTTTCCATGAAAAGACCTATGGTATAAATACAAAATATTGTTAATCGACTCAGGTGTTGACCCTGACTCAAAGGTTTTTTGGTGAAAAATTATCCAAACCATATTACTTCAAAGGCAATCCTTTCTCAAAATAGTTTTTACTATCAACTGCTGCAGTGCTTCTCACCAAGTAAGTTTTTATGGTTACTAATTTTTGGAGTAGTTACCATTACTTACCAATCTCGGACCCTAACTTTAAACTATGAGCATATTTTCTACACACCTTCACATGTTTGTAAGTTGGCATTGATGGTATACCCAGTGCCACAGGGTGAGATTCGAATACATCTGAAGCTACCGCGAGAGTTGTCACAACGGAACCCGTCACCGCAATCATGCAATCCTGCAGCACACTCATCAACGTCTGCAAATTACAAATCAAAATGCTACTATAAAACAACTTCGATCATTTAGTACCTTTTCAGCGAAAAAAGCACCATATGTGAACCAAAACTTCAATATATTGACAAGAAACTAAAATACACATTATAAAAGTATTTTTAAAATAAAATTAAGTAAAAATTGTTAATATTAAAAAATGGTTTATCTTTCTTTTAAAATTGACCAAACTTTGTGTAAAACTCACTTCTTCGACCCATGTTATTAAGACAAACATTTCCTCAGTGGATTGCCTAATATCTTTTTTTTTCTTGGGTTTTAGTGCCACAGAAAACAGAAAAAAACCTGTAATTTTTTTTAGTTGCATGTCTGTTAAATCCAATATTTCCCTTCCAAGGACAAGTTAGCTTGTCATTCCACTAATCCGGCAGCTTTTTTACTTGTCCATATTTCATATTAAATAGGGACTCTTTTCAACACTGAACTAGCCAGCTGGACCACTTGGAGAGAATAGACACAATCGGCGACCGGAGTCACGCAACTCATAGTGGGTATACATCAGTGTGTGTGGACACGCATGGCTGCTTCCGAGTGCTTCTGCCAGAGGTGCGGACGAAGCCACGCTTCACCATGCACACTGGGCGTGGCTGCTTAGTTTGTTTACATTATACACCCACTATGAGTCATGTGACTCTGGTCACCGATTGTGTCTATTCCGACTTGTCCTTAGGTGTTTTGACTAGCATTTTTGCCAGCGGACCACTGTTAAGGGAGCACACTGCCTTCTGGGGTTGTAATTGCTCTAACCTCCACATTCTCCGGTGTTTTTATCAACATACTGTCCCTCAATGCAGCGCGTTCCCTGGCAGTAGAACCCCCCTGCGTAGTTCTGACACAGCTTATGGAGAGGACAAACATTGTCCTCAAGGCATTCATTAATATCTAGAAGTAGGATCAACAATCAATAATATTAGTAACAGTCCATTGTAACCAACATTTATGCAAATATAGTACATTTACGCCTGTATGCTGCAACTGATGATGTACACAATTTTAACAGCCTCAAATTTGTGTACAAGCATTTAAAAACGTTAACAAGTATTGATGAAGCCATTTATTGCACATTTTTTTTTTACCATTCACCAGTAAACTGTGTTATTGGTTATTAACTCTTTTACTCGGCCCGCCACTAGCAGTTGCTCGGTAAGTTACACCACTTGCCGGAGCGGCTAGAAGTCAACAAAATTTAAACTCGCTTCATATTGGCATTTCCCGAAAACTATGAGCAGTCAATATCCAATGAAATAACTTGTTATATATACCTTGCTCACTTTGTTATGATAATAAGCTTCCAAAAGACCCGAGAACAGGAAAAGTCATAAAACCCATGAGTTTTTTTAACTGTGCTACCTTTTGTGTGTGCGTTGAATCCCATGTGTATTGTACTGCACAGAATGGCAACTGCGAGTGTAACATCACGCGAACGGAATGTTTTTTGTGTGCAAACATTTCCATCACAGCTGCACATTAAATTCCGCAGTGAAAGAGTTAAGTACCAAAAGTTAAAATCGATCAAGAAAAATTAGCAGCCTTGATAAATGAGGTCATTATGCAGCTTATTAAATGTATTTCAATTAATATCTCCATTATAATATGAAAGCATGAATGTCCGATGAGGCAAATTTCAATGATTGATGCAGATTACAATTTTAATCATATTAATTAATAAAAAATGAAAAATTAAAGCGGAGTGTGTAACTAAAGCTAAGTTTTTAAAAAAAAAACCACGATCTGGTCTGATACACATTATGATGTTAATAAAGCAACAAATTGAAAAAAATAATTTGTTTATTTTGATGAATAAAATGCTGCTAAAAAAATCAGTTTGCAAGAAAGAATTATGAAAGCATTATGATGTTATACTTCTTTATTTCAATGCAGATGGCCATCTTAAGAGAATTAAAAATTCTGCTTTGAAACATCTCAAGAATTAGAATGCCTAGTTCCCCAATCTGCTCATCAACGGCAGCAGTAGATAAAGAGCAGAACAAGTTCTTTCAGAGCTAGGCAGAATGAGTTTTTATCGGAACTAAATCTACTCAGCAGCTGCAGATAAATAGCAAAACAAGTTCTTAAGCAGCACAAGTTCTTATCAGAACTAAAAGTTCTTATCAGAGCTAAATCTACTCAGTGGCTGTAGATAAATAGCAAACCAAGTTCTTAAGCAGGACAAGTTCTTATCAGAGCTAAACCTACTCAGCAGCTGTAGATAAATAGCAAAACAAGTTCTTAAACAGGACAAGTTCTTATCAGAGCTAAACCTACTCAGCAACTGTAGATAAATAGCAAACCAAGTTCTTAAGCAGGACAAGTTCTTATCAGACCTAAATCTACTCAGCAGCTGTAGATAAATAGCAAAACAAGTTCTTAAACAGGACAAGTTCTTATCAGAACTAAAAGTTCTTATCAGAGCTAAACCTACTCAGCAGCTGTAGATAAATAGCAAAACAAGTTCTTAAACAGGACAAGTTCTTATCAGAACTAAAAGTTCTTATCAGAGCTAAACCTACTCAGCAGCTGTAGATAAATAGCAAAACAAGTTCTTAAACAGGACAAGTTCTTATCAGAACTAAAAGTTCTTATCAGAGCTAAACCTACTCAGCAGCTGTAGATAAATAGCAAAACAAGTTCTTAAACAGGACAAGTTCTTATCAGAACTAAATTTACTCAGAGGCTGTAGATAAATAGCAAACCAACTTCTTAAGCAGGACAAGTTCTTATCAGAACTAAATTTACTCAGCAGCTGTAGATAAATAGCAAAACAAATTCTCAAGCAGGTCAAGTTCTTAAGCAGGAAAAGTTCTTATCAGAACTAAATCTACTCAGCGGCTGTAGATGCGGCTGTAGATTAATAGTAAAACAGCTTCTTAAGCAAGACAAGTTCTTATCAGAACTAAATTTACTCAGCAGCTGTAGATAAATAGCAAAACAAATTCTTAAGCAGGAAAAGTTCTGAAGCAGGAAAAGTTCTTATCAGAGCTAAATCTACTCAGTGGCTGTTGATAAATAGCAAAAGAAGTTCTTTAGCGGACAAGTTCTTATAAAAACTAAATCTACTCAGCAGCTGTAGATAAATAGCAGAACAAGTTCTTAGAACTCAGAAGGATTGGTTCTAAACAGAACTAACTTTAGTCAGCAATAGTAAATATACAACATGGTGTTCTGCAAACTAAAACATTCCTCAAATCTTACATACAAATCAACATCCATAAAAACAGCAATTTGTTCTGAATAGTTTCACAATCTTTAATCAATATTTTGTGCGTTCCCCTTCTGTTAAGTCACCTCATGCTGTTAATAAGCGTTTTCCTTTAGCTTAAAAAAATATATACATATAGGATCCAGAACACACAGTTTGAATGATATTATTACAATCCAAACCTATGGAACTGTCTTCGTGTTTTTTCATGTAACGCTCATGCCCATTATTTAGATGTTACATTGATTTGATGACTTTCATTGAATCATTTACAACCAAATTTAACGTCTTGACGTCAAGAAGTCTTATTACAAAAAACTTTGCATATGTTTCGGACTAGTTTTAAAATGTCCTCTTTTGGATGGGTCGGTGATGGTTGTTGACGTTTAACTACGCCCCAGGACATTCTATTGGGGTGTGTGCACGCATGTACTAACATGTGACACTTCGTTTCCCCTGTATCCCCTTTTCCAGAGTTTTTTGTGTAGTCCTTGATTTCCAGACCTCCCTCCTTTTGTTGTACAATCAAGGATTACGAGAAATTGATAGGCTGCCACCATTGTTTATCATTGTATTCAGCATATGGGAGGCAAGTTCGAGATTCCAGCTTACCATGGCTGTTTAACAGCCGTGGCTTATTGCCAAAGTTTGGGCCTATTCATCACAGTGAAGACATTCCATAATTTCTTGAAAGAGAACAAAAAATCCTGGTGCATTTTATGAGAACATTTCTTGTCTATGCTTTGTTAAGTCAGGGTTTCAAAACTTATTACTGCAGTTCCGAAAAGTTCCCTCAAAATAAGACCACGCAGAGACCCGGTCAAAATTGTGAAGTGGTTAGTGTCTAACAACTCATACTTTGGTTTGTCATTTGGATTTGTTTGGCATATCCATCCTATAGTTTGCATTTGCAAGCTTTTACACGGGGTGGAAAGTCATTTGTTGTCATTGCCAGTTAAAGAGGTAAAAGCAGCGAAAAAGCAAAGTCATTTTTAGCAAGATTTTGAATATTCATGTGTTACAGCGATATGAATTATTCAGTGGGTTGAATGATGACGAATACCTTCACATCGGGAGCTTTCCGGACTGAAACTCATTCCCGTTGAACACGTGGCGGCATGGCACACATAAGACCCCAGCGTGTTGGTACACGTTTGACCTCGAGGGCAGATGTCCCCCACCAACTCGCACTCATTGGAGTCTGTATAATAGCAGTCAGGGATCAGTGTTGTTGTTTCAGCGGACTCGACTCACATTGGACTCGAGACACTTTTTGGTTTTCTACTGACATTTAGTTGTTCAGTTGACCTGAACCCTAAGGCAGAGCCAGCTCAGTATTTTCCTCCACACGAATGCATTGCACCTCAATGAGGGAGTTTTCTAATCAACAACTGGGGGCTACAGGATTTGCCCTCAGGACCAAGTTACTCAGTATTTTCCTCCACACAAATGCAAGAGCCAGCTCAGTATTTTCCTCCACACGAATGCATTGCACCTCAATGAGGGAGTTTTCCAATCAACAACTGCGGCTACAGGATTTGCCCTCAACTTTTAAAGTGACGAGCCGCCAGCAGGACCAGTTAGCTTGTCATTTCACTGGTCCCCCAGCTTTTTCACTTGTCCATACTTTATATTAAATGGGATGTTTTTCAGCACTGAGCTAGCCAACCGGACTACTTGGAGTGAATTTTGACTGGTCTTCAGGTGATTTAACTGGCATTTGGCCAGTGGACCACTGTTAACCCTTTAGAGACCGTTCATTTCTGTATAATAATCACCATACGCCCAGACATTGCTTATCTTGTTGATTTTTTGCATCGTTATTTTCAGTAAAATTTCAAGAAAATGATTAAGAAACAGATTACATGGTTTTGATTTAGAATTGTAGATTCTTTTTTTTACATGGAAAACATTTGAAAATGTCGATTCAGTCCGATACCTTATCTTTGACCCTCTTGTTTGAGAGAAAGTAAGTCAAAGTTTGCGGCCGTTTGCTACATTTTGGTACAGGCCGCTTACGGCCGCTATGGTCTCTAAAGGGGTAAGGGGGAACGCTGGGCTACAGCTGTGGACAAAAACTACATGTAAATACCTTATGGCTCATCACGGCTACTGAAGCCAACAGCCAACAGATTTGTGATTTTTGCAAACCAATAATTTAAATCTGAAAGCTCACTGATTGCAAAAATCATATCAGAACCAATAACCCAGAGACATTTCTCCATCAAAACTAATGTCGAAGTTGAGAAATAAGCATTTGAAGACCTGAAAACAAAAATCACTCTTGCTTATTTCAATTCCTGCAACTGAAGAAAACCCAAATTAATATGCACAAAATCACCGACAAAACATTAACTGTTTTAGGCTGTTGTCACTAAAACTTGAGCAATGAAATTAATTGAAGTTGCACGGCCCGAATTTTGATAGGTTAATTTTTCTGCGATGCCGTTTGTTTCGAATGGGCATTGGTTGATGATCGGCCGTTACAAAATGGCTTTCCAACGGTCCGATTGCGATTTAGAAACACAAACACGACAGTTAAAAAACACAAGCCTTGAAAATAATCCCACGTGGTTTACGGGAAAAGGGTTATCAATCCCGAAGCGAACTGGTTAAGACGATCTACGCAATGAAATTGGGCAAGTATAGTACAAGGGTTGCCTTTGTTCAATGTGATTTATAACTCATAACTCCATTGGGCAGCTGAAGAAAAAAACAGGGGTGGGGGAACAAGTTTTCTCATAAGATGTTCAGGTTTTGCTTACTGCGTAAACTTGTCGAGTGACTTACCGATGCATGTGGTTCTATCCGAGTCCAGATCATACCCTTGATCGCAATAGCATTCATGGGAATTAGTCCCCACGGGGCGGCAACCATACTCACAGTCTGCAAACATGCAGGCTACCGATGGAGATGTCGGCGCTGGGAGAGTCAAACAAAAAGGGAAGAGGGAGTTTGGGGGGGAGGAACAAGAAGAAGCTATTAAAGTCTGATCAAAGAATAGTGTCATTAATTTTTCAGATACACGATAGACAAAGTTAACAATTCTTTAACAACCGACAATTTTATAACCATTTATACACAAATAAAAGCTAATTGAGAATTTAATACTTTGAATCTTTGTTTGTTATCAATGGTTCCAATATTTTCTTGAAAAGACAATTTCAACAAAACGGTTAGTGTTTGTTCTTGAACCAAAACACCTGAATACACCATTAGCTTTTACAGAGTAAACTCAATAGAAATAATGTTTCCCTCATGGTGACTCATCAATAATGGGGTTTTTTGACAGTCATTTTGATTAAACTTGCGTTGGTCCCTGTAAAAAAGAAATCTGTAAATTTTCACACACTATTTTGGTGTCCTTTTTAATAAGAAGCAAATGAGGAAATAGCCTTCAAGCATTTGTTCATTAGTTTGTTAATAAAGCTCTTTTTTGTACTGCATATTTCATATTAATATTGAAAAAATTAGCATCCTGGTTACCACGGCAACTGAAGCCATTACTCTGAAGCTGAAATCCATTGTTACATGAGCACACATAGGAGTTTCCATAGGGCTGGCAATTGTGCTCACACAAAGAGTCATCGCAAATGCTGGTTAAATCTTGCCTCTCTGGGTGGAGAAAAAAAAACACACACTGCAGGGGCCCAATCTCATATGAGCCGCTAAAGCAAGGTAGTGTATACTTTTGGTAATAGTCAAAGACCAGTATTCTCACTTGGTGTATCCCAAAATATGCATAAAATAACAAACATGTGAACATTTGGGCTCAATTGGTCATCGAAGTTGCAAGAAAATAATGAAAGAAAAAACACCCTTGTTGCACAAATTTGTGTGCTTTTAGATGCATGAGAAAGGCTTCAGGCCTGAAGTCTTTCTCAGATTAAAATATTTTGGTGAGAAATTACCTCTTTCTCCAAAACTACAATACTTCAGAGGGAGTCGTTTCTCACAATGTTTTATACTATTAACAGCTCTCCGTTGCTCGTTACCAAATAAGTTTTATGCTAATATAAATTTTGAGTAATTACAAAACGTGTCCAGTGCCTTTAACAATTATCTGCCAAGCCAATTTTAAGCAGGAAACCAGTTGCAAACAGTGAGTGCACATGACATGGTACTTTGGCCGGTAACCTATTTCTGGTAAAGCACAATTGTTTTGTGCTTTTGTAATTATTTGTGCTTAAGCAGCTCTATGAAGTTTGGACAAGATATATCTAGCAAGCCAATTGCTGCTTTGAATGACAAAAGAGAAAGTGAAATGGCAAAAAGAAAGTTCTATGGGACAATTGCAGGGTTACTCATGTACTATTGATCACTGGTATGGGAAATCTGATTTACTTGATCATTTTCTTTTAATTATTATTATTATTATTATTATTATTTATTTTTTGGTAATGAAACCTAGGATACCTCATAAGTGAACATATTCCACTGTAGGGCGCAAGCCTGAGAAATCATCTAAACACCATGGTTTAACCCCTACTCTTTCAAGATAAGTGTTCTGGGTTCTTCTACGTGAACTGCCAAGTTTTCCTGACTTGATGTTGGAATCTTGCATTGATAACAATTAAGAAATTTCAGCATTTCAAAAATCAGGGAAATCATTCATAAAACCATATTTGGGAGTCTAAACATGAATGTATCATAAGCAGCTGTGTCGAATTGCTTTATTTATTGCAACACTTTTTCAGTCAGCTCCTATACTGCAGATGCAATCATGCTGCTTGAGCTGAGCAGTGAGCATATGGTTTAGTGAAACAGATCCAGGTTACAGAAAGAAAATCATGTGAGATATAAATTGTCCCTTATATTTCATTTTCATATCTCACACAAAACAAATAAGAGGTCATTAGTTGACCTTGAGCTCCTCCCTGTCTTCATCCCGTGGGTGTGCCACAGCTGTTAAATTTAAATCAAGCTTTTCTGTGGGGGGGGGGGAATATAACAAAGCTATAGAGAGATAGAAGAAGGAAATGCTGTTAGTATTTTGCCTTAAAAGCAAATGCAATTATTTCTTCTTGTGTGAATTTTCCCACTGAGCCAGGAAGCATTCCTGTTGCCTGGACCCAATTTCATAGAGCTGATTTAAGCAGAACATATTGCCCAATAATTTCTGCTGAGCAAACTAAGCAGGGAGGAAACCAGTTACAGAAGGTATGTGTGATATGCATATGGAAAAGTTTAATAGGAAAAGTCTCAATAAATCAAAGCGCTGTGTTTATAATGCACAGTGCATTAACACTGTGTGCGTGCGCGCGCGGGTGATATACACACAGAGGTAAAATTGTAATACATTGAACCATACCGTGGTGTAAGTTACATCGCATTTGATTGGAAAACAGTTTTGATGTTTTCACTGTTTTATCCTGTCCGACGAAAATATTCAACCAATCACAGCAAAGTTGATACACAAGGTAAAAGAATAAATACAGCGGTAAATGGTGAAAACCCCACCAACACAAGTGATTTAGTTAACGAATGAGGGCGTCTCACAATCGGTGTGCAGAGTTGTTTATTGGAAGTGCGCCGTGTAGGCCACACAATATTTTCTAAAATGCTGCGTTTTGGGTTATTTTGAAAAACATTTTGCATGACCGTCCGACGAGTTATTGTGATCATTTTAAATAAAATCACAATGATTTTAAAGACAAATTAATATAAATTAGAATGCCGAGCACCCCGTTCTTGTACATCTTTTTATTTTTTCGTGGCAAAGCATTTTGCGTCGAGATACTGATTTTCAACCTGTACTTTGAGTGCGTGTTTAATTATCGAGCGCAAAAGAGACTACTTTTCCATATGTATTTTGGCTGGTAACCTTATTCTGTGCTTAGCTGCTTTCTGTGCTTAAGCAACTCTAGGAAATTTGGTCCAGCAGGAACTTGTTCACTGCGATTGATTTAATTGTTGTGCTCTTTGGAAGCATAGGCTGCACACTCTTCAGGGTTCAAAATTAACACTGGACAGCAGGCCCCAAGGCTGGTGACTTTAGCATCGGGGCCAGTATACTCACGACTGGACAGTATATTCAATTGTTGACTTTTCTGAGTCTGATTAATATCTGGTAAATTCTGTTGAGTATCGAAGTATACTGATCCATAAGACAAATGAGATCAATCTTCTCTTCCATATACTTTGCAGTTTTTTTTCTTCGTTATTCTTCTCATTTTGATTAACTGGTCTTGTAAAAATTCCAGTCCAGTAAAAATTTTAAGCTGAGCCCTGCTTTAAAAGCTGAGATGGTTTTGGGAATGAAAAAAGAGCAAAATTACATGGGCATTAGAGTTAATGTACCTTGAGCATCGCACCATCACTGATGCCATGAACTCAACACAAATGCAGATAACAGTAAAAATTAACAGTTAGCAATCGAAAAAACCGTGTCTAAAGATTAACGCTTTTTAAAACACCAATATCCCACCAATTTTCGAAGTGTTTTCAACTAGTTTTCTTTTAGTGGACACTTGACTCATTGAACTTGATAAACACTGTCTTTGACTTTAAATAAGATTTGTTCTTATTTCAAGAATACCATTTTAAGCAGTGTACGTTAAAACACCCGAGGACCAACCAGTCAAACTTCACTCTAAGTGGTCCAGCTGGCTAGTTCAGTGTTGAGAAGCGTCTCTATTGAATATAAAGTTTGGACTTGTGAAAAAGCTGACTGCCTAGAGAAATGACAAGCTAACTGGTCCGGCTGGCCAGTCACTGAAAAAGTTAAGGGTAAACCCTGATATGTAAAAAATTGAAAACTAAAAGTAAATTGTTTTTTGTACATAAGGTGTCGGTTCATGGCATCAGTGATGATACTTGGTGGACATGGCACTATATATACAGCATTATATACATGTACATGTAAAAGTTAATTAAAATACTGGAAATGTTTCATGTAAATCTGATGGCAAGGTATAGTTGTTCAATCTCAGACAACTGGCTTCAGGAATGTTCAAATCCGGATTGCCTCTTCATCTCTGCTGATGAGTTAAATGGAAATTTAGATTTGAATAAAATTCAGCCTTAGATTTAAATTATAGATGGCAAAAAGAATAGATAATTGATTAAATAAACACAATTGCTTGGTTGTTACTTTTTTACTTCAGGGGAGGGGAGGAGTTGGGGGGACACTTTAAATACCTCTGATACAGGTCATGTTGTCGGAGGCGGCCAAGACATATCCAACCGGACACTCGCAAACATAAGAGCCAATCAGATTGACACATTTACTGGTACACAAGGTCAATCCATTGGCCATGGCAATGTTGCATTCATTCACTGTGGGGAACAAATACCACAGTGGTGTTAGCATTAAGAACTTGGACAAAGATGAAGGGCTCACGGCCCAATTTCATGGCACTGCTTACCAAATAAATCTGCGCTTATGCGCACTGTAACGCAGCTGGGCGTAAGCGCAGAATTCTACGGTAAGCAGTGCCATGAAATTGGTCCCAGATCAGAGCTGTTTATTGAGAGAGTTGCGACATAATAGAGGGACCGGTTTTCTTCGGTCACGTGGTTGCTGAACACCATTACCTGTCCAAAATGCAGCACAACCCAATGGCTTCTAATCACAAGTTGTCTCAATATACAGCTCTAGATCAGAAGTGTTTGTTCAGTTACAGAGAGGATGGGGTGGGATGGGGACTCAACAACAAAACAAAACAACAACAATTTCATAACTTATTAAAATAACTCATTTCAAAAATGTGTTGACTTGTTTATGAGCGTGTGAACGTAACTTCATTTGACCATTAAACTGGTTGTGATCGCTACCAATAGTACATCAGAAAGAAACATTTATGACAATATTTGTTTAAAATCTGGGCTACTAAAACTTCATGGGCGAGCGAGTAAAACGCATTTTACTCGCCCAGAGGCAGGGCTCGAATTTTACACTGGACCACAGGCCCGAGGCTAGTAGTTTTAGTGTTGGGCCAGTAAACTCAAGACTGGACAAGTCTGGCAGTCTTTCATTTTTCAATTGAATAATATGCCTCACTGTGTGTAATACCTTTAACAAAAACGAATTATGTTAAAATGTTGACTTAAAGTCTGGTAAAATACCTGTCAATTCTATTGAGTAATGAAGTGTATAGGCCTACCCATAAAGACAAATGAGAAATAAAATGCATGTTAAACTGTGTCAGGAAGTTTTTTCTCATTTTGATTCTGGTCTTGTAAAATCAATTCTGGTCCAGTAAACATTTTGAGCAACAAGCCCTGCTGTGGTCTTGTGGATTTCCCCCGCAAACTCGAGCCCTGAGTGGGCTTCTTTATATAATGCTTAAGCGCAACGCCTACCGGGAAAGGACCGTTTCCCAGGGTTCTGCAAGGAATAGCAGTTCAAGGGTGAAACGGTCAACAAAATTTTCCCAGGAATTCCCTGGGGAAGTCCGTTAGATGTGAAAGGGGTTTTAGCTGCCTCTCCTGACTGGCATTTAATAAATGATCATTTATTATTTCTAAAGTGACTTACTTTCATTCACTTCACCGGCTTTAAGGCAACATTCACGGAAGGAGTAATCACACTCAATGCCCAGGTCTAGTCCATCACATGGCGCATCCTCCATGTGGGCTCTCAGACCAAGCTCACAACAATCACAGCATGTCTGCAGGTAAAATTTACAGAAGCAATCCAAGGTCAAAGGAAGGTGGATTTCACAGTATTTTAGTTTATTCAGGTTTTCCCTTTAGCACTTTATGGGCTACTAACTTCAGCCGCGGCAAAATGAATATTTTCTTTTCAATTAAATTATACAATTTTTTTAACGGAAATGCTATTTTATCTTAATAGTGTGTTTGTTTATCATTTAATTGTAATTTTGATAATTTGACACGTCTCAATTTTTTTTAATTAACGATCACAAAAATAAGGCCCAAAACTCAAGGTTTTTAAAAACTAGATACACTTTTGCCGTTGACGGCGTGCGTCAAAATGACAATACTTTTATATCATTTGTGGGATGTTGCTTTGTTATATCTCCATGTTGCAACAAAGCGGCTATACAAAACAGAGCTCCCACAAATGACGTAACATGAAGGCTTTTTGTGAATCCTTCTGAAAAGCACAGGAGACAAGTATTCAAAATAATTGGGTTTTTACGAATAAAATCAGTTTAATCCCATGTGAACTTGATTTCCTTATTGATTGAGAATATCTTAAATGAATTTCCCCAAAGATCACCTGCTGCTGTTTTCGTTCAAGCTGGTCTTTAACATAAATTTTCCCCCCACTTTATAATGGTCAGGATGGAGATTTACCATGGTCGAATGATTGATTCACCAAAAAAAGATAAAGTACACGATTGGTAAATATCAAAAACCAAATTGATCGAGTTTACATCTAAAAGCTCCCTGACTATTAACTTCATTCCAGTTAGTCCCACTCCTCATGAGAAATTCTTTGTTTGAAATACTTTTTAAAGGCAAAGTATACCTTTGGTTTTTGGAACCGTCCCGATTGTTTTAATCCTATATAAAATGTAGATACATACAATACAACTAACCTGTGAAAATTTCAGTTCAAAAGGTGTTTAAGTTTTTGAGATTCCGCCGAAAATCTGGAGCAGTTATGTCCACGCATGAAGAATAATCCGTAATTGGAATACAGAATCTGAGAAACGTTTCATGCAGAAACGCTTCTCAGATCGAGTTTTGTTTGAATCCCTTTCTCTAAAACCACATTCCTCAAAATGTTATACATCATCAACAACTCAATGCTTCTAACCAAGTAATTTGTTATGGTCATTAATTTTTGTAGTAATTACCAAAGCTATACCCTCCCTTTAAAAATTAAAGGTATCATACACGTTTGGTAATTACTCGAAACAAATATTAGCATAAAAACTTACTTGGTAACAAGCAACGGAGAGCTGTTGATAGTATAAAACATTGTAAGAAACGACTCCCTCTGAAGTAACGTAGTTTTTGAGAAAGAGGTAATTTCTCACTAAAATAAGAAACAATTCTTGCAAGAAGTTTTTATTCCTATCTGAAAGCACACAAATTTGTACAACAAGGGTGTTTTTTCTTTCATCATTTTCTTGCAACTTCGATGACCAATATTGAGCCCAAATTTTCACAGGCTTGTTATTTTATGCATATGTTGGGATACTCCAAGTGAGAACACTGGTCTTTGACAATTTCCAAACGTGTTCAGTGCCTTTAAAAGTTTAAGTCATGAGAATCTATACCTTTTCAGGAGAACCAGAGCATGTGTCTACTTCGATGCGATCACAGCTCCCTACTTTGCTCCGGTGTTGAATCCCATCAACGCAAAGTCTCCTCTGCAGTTCCTTCTGGCAACAGGATTGCATCGTGATGAGGCAATCTTCAATATCTTCCTCCTCTCGCAATCCATAGTTTATGAAGCTGCTTGAACTTGCACCGACACCAGAGCAGTTATTATTGCCATCAAGGTAGACTGCCCCATCATCACAGCAATGAGTGATGTACTGATGCAACAGCATAGCTAGCAAATAACAAGGAAACAAAAGAGTTTTTAAACTACAACTAAAACTAATTTTGCTTGCCAAGTACACTGTTATACTTGCTTTTAAACTGTTCTAATTTAGTGGTATATTCAGGCAAGCAACTGCAGTCTGTCAAGAAAGAGGAATGTGCCATGCAGGCACAGCAGACTTTGTGCAGTGTTTTTTTCTTCTCCAATTTTCAATGGCTCAGAACAAAACCCCAAAACAAGAAAATCAGCTGATCAGCTGAAAACTTGAATGCTTGTATGTAATGGACAGTTTGGTTAATCATGTTACGGAACTTTTGTTTATTCAGGGCATACATGTTATAATTCCATATTCACAGAATCTTTCACATCCACGTTTCTCAGAAAAAAGGCTTCGCAATGACAAGGGCTCCACCTCCTCAAACCCTGCATCTCACATGGAAAATTTTTATGTCGCCTGCTCTGCAGTCGCTCTTCACAGCCAACGGTCACACATGCAACATTGTCTACTCTGAATTTCTCCAACGACACACCCCACTCTACAACACAAAGCAATACCACAGCCCAACCAGCTAACCAACAATCCACAGTATTTCAACCAAAATACTGCACCCATCAACCCCTTCAGTCACAACACTAGCCACCTCTAATAAATCTCTTCATTCCCTCCCCCCTCAATTCACCCATACCTTGGTCCTTTCTCTATGCTTTCTCTATGCAATACTGACTGCTCCAAATCCATTCTTCAGATCAGATATTTTTTACTTGTATGGTTTTAATAAAGCTAAACTTTCTTTTCCTCCCACCATGCCCTAACATAGGGCTAACTAGTAATTGGTCCCCATGGTCTAATTCACTGATTAAACCATGATTTTATTAACTTGTGCTATGGTATGCCAGGCACTTCCAACCCCCACAGTTCTTGTAATTTCACCAATGGCCTTCAGTCTGGGAAAAGCAACCATCAACAAAATGAACTTGGGTTTTATGACCCGATTTCACAGCTGGTAACTGCAGTTACTGCTTTGGTCCAGTGAACTGAAATACATTCATTAGTTATTTTTTAAATATCAGAACAAAGGTAACTTATTAATCAAGATCTGTTGTCATTGAGTGGTACACTGGTATAAAATTTGTAATACTGCAGTACATTGGTAATAAACTATATATCTTACTGACAATTATTTTCAATTAACTTTCATCAATTTATGATCATTGTTTGTGAGAAGAAGACAAAACTATTAAAGTTGAGAAACAAATTAACTTTTATGAATATTATATTGGTGGACTGCAGTCCAAAATTGTGTTGACAGTCAACTTTAAAAACTTGTTTTCCAAGTCACAATCAGAATAGGATACTAACAAGTTCCGTTTCAAGTTCTTCATAATCATATTATAAAGTGATATGTACTGAATCCTGAAGTGTTTTATACCAAATCTGTACACTGCTAAATAGGAAATACATCAGCAATATTAACCTAATTTATTTTCATAAACTAGACGTTATAAGTTTAATATTACATCAATCATGGAGGTTCTACCTCCATGCATCAATCTGGGATGTCCAGGTGATGTAATATCTTCCAGTGGAAGCAGGCCACAAGATTTCAAACACCATGAGAGGGCAGGCAGTTCAATCAGGGAGCAAACCTAGTTAAATTGCTCCATGGTTCAATGGATCAGGAATGGATGGTATCAATCAAGCTATAGCAAGGTATCCAACTAACAATGGGCCAAGGTGCGTACACAAAGATTAGTATTAATTGTATAACCTGTTGTTCCCATCTATTGTTTTATTAAAGGAAGGTATTTTTTCTTTAGTACTTCCCAAGAACAATTACCTTCCTTCAAACAATATAAGAAACAACAGCATTAAAGGGGAAAATTGCCTTCAAATCTCATAAAATGTTGCAGTTTGGAATTGCTCCTTCCCTTGAAAGAATTTCCCTTTTAAAGAGTTGTTCATGCACTTAAACACCTACAGTGTGTTGTAATTAGTGAATAGTGATTAACAAAACATAAATTTGACTCTGGGAATACAGCACATACGATCCACCATTGAGTCGAAAAAATTTGTCCTACAAAAGGGGGACCGTGTTTTATCATGAAATTAAATAAAAAACACATAATTTCAAGGGATAATGTGAATCATTATATCCTACTTTTAAAATAAATTTCCAACCATATTCATTACATCACAAATGCGTTTTATAGCCCGAAGAGCTCAATCCAAAGACAATAATGTGCCCCTTTAAGATAATGTTTCCACCATGAAGTAATTGTTATGATTTTCAAGTCATTACTTCTCTGAATTTGATCCAATGTTTACTTTTAAGTATCAGGTGAAGTTTGCTTTAAACAACAGGTGTTAGACAGGTGTCTCACCAACATCCAGGGGGTGGTAATGAAATCCAATTAGGTACATGTGGGAGTCATTATATAAACACCCACTACCACTACCAGCCTGGTACCAGAGACAGAATGTTACGCAATCTTGCCTAAAGCTTAACTGCATCATACAGTACATGTATTTTGTACTGATCTTGAAGGAAGGAATGATCATCATCATGGAGGAATGGTTGAACAAGTTTTTAGTTAAGATTTAATGGAGGATCCCTGGTACAATTATGGAGGTTCAATTCAATTAATTATGTTGTTTATTTCACCCTTAGAGCAAGCCTCACACCAGAGAAAGAATGTTTTGCAATATTGCCTAAAGCCTACTTCATCATGTTTTGTACTGTCTTCATGAAGGAATGATGTCATGAAGGAAAGGTTGAATTGAAATTGTTTATTAGTTACTACTACACTAGTTGATTTCAATTGCTTGTTCAAAACAGAATATCCCTGGCTCAATCATGGAGGTGCAAATCAGTTTAATTTCTTGAAATTCATTTTATTTCACATAGTCCATTGTCACCACAAACAGAAATGTTTTAAACCAGTGAACTATTGAAGACGAAATTCCTCCCCGATTGAATTGAAATTAGACTGTATAACTTCACTCTGATAATAGTACATTGGGAGTGATTTATCTAGGAAGGATAGAAGGATGGAAAGATGTAACAAATTCCTCAGTCTGAGTACTGATACCATTTCCAGTTGTTTTATATACACACAGCTATACCTAGCTAGAGTATTTGTATTTATATAATGCACATTGTTAACAAAGTTCACACACTCAGCACCCGGAGTAATTATGAAGAAAAACAAATTAAAGTGAAATATCACTCAATAATCTGAATGTTAAGCAATCTCTGTCATGTTTTGGTAGGTAACATCGACTTGTTGGCTAACAATTTCATATTACAACATGAATAATCATTCCGCAATGACATGTTAATCATAAGTTTAGGCCAACACATGGACTTGATGGCAGAAAATAAAAAGGAAAGTTATTTCCACAAAAAACTTTGTCAAATTTATTCAAAATCTGCATTAAATGACAATTGGACCAATTATTGCTACAAAACTCACCATTTGCTGTAGCCATCGATATCGCAAAAATCAAGATAACTTCTTTCCACATGATGATTTGTATTCCTGGAGTAAAATCAACCGATCAAAAGTCCAGAGAATTACTGTATGAACAGTAAACAGCAAACAACTCCAACAAAAGATGCCGAAGAAGGCAGCTCGATGGCCTAACTTTGAGCAGTTTCTGTCATATAGAGCAAGGTTCCTGTGAGGATCAATGTGGCAGCAGAACATCAATTCTGGAATGGAGATAGATTTAAAACCACGGAACAGTTGGAACCAAGGTGGTGGAGAGAACTATAAATCAACAGAGGGTAAAGAATGAAACAACATGAACAAGAAACACAGAACTTCAGAAGTGTGGTTTGGTTTGAACTCAGAAGAAACACGGAACTTCAGAAGTGTGGTTTGAACACGAAGAAACACAGAACTTCAGAAGTGTGGTTTGAACTCAGAAGAAAATGTAACCACACACTGGTACTTACTCAACGAGGAAGATGTCAGGACCTTGACAGAATTAATATGTATGACTGAATGTGCACTCGAAGGCACTCAACACCTGCAAACAAGCTCCTTGGAGAATAGATACCCCGCTGCAAGCCAAGTCACATGGGTCCTTTCTGAGGTAAAACTGTGCTATGGAACAAATCATTTGCGGGGGCTGTCGAGCAAGCAAGGTTTCACAGGTTATTACACGCTTGTGTTTTGGGAGTTTGTTTTTCTTATCGGCCTTTTGCGAGTTCCGTGGATCAATAAACATTCCAGGGGCGTTGTTTGGGACACGGGTCCTTAAGCTAGAATTAAATTTTTGCCGAATTAAACAATTAATAATTTGTATCGCCTACCTGTCGAATTCAAAGTGGTTTAATCTAATCGTTCAATCGAAATTGTGTATTTTTTATCTGAGATAACTCAAAATTAACAAATTCAACCGCGTGCGATTTGGGACTTTTGTATCTAATCTCCCTCTGCCACTTATGGTTTAGCCCAAGGCCGTGAAGTTGCGGTAACGCTAAACGTTGACGGAGAATTTCTGTGACCCCATGCAATGCTGAAAGATCGCTGAAGGGTTAGTCTTTCGTTTGTTTCTCGGCGGTTTGTAACAATAATTTATCTCCTCCTTACCTTCTTAACCATGGAATGGTACCACCAGAAGTTCCTCCACGCATGGTAGGTTCCTCCGGTTTGTGGTTGTACTATGGAGGTAACAGCTGATGACAGTATTCGTCAAAGTGGTATTTTACTGTTAGGCTACTGCAGCGCTCCTTAGTTTTCATGAAAAAACAGTTTTCAGAACTGCGGACTGTTTTTGTTTTGAAAGTGGAAAAGTCATAATCAACAACCATAAATCAAACTTTCCTTCATCAACTGATCTCAGTGAAGAAAACATCCCCAAATAGCGTTTTATATTTAATAGTTTAAAACTAGCATCCGCTAGGTAGGCCTTTGTTTTATGTGTGCGTTTTTCCCTTTCGTGCGCCACTTAAATTCATGTTTCGGCTCAAAATAAAGATATAAAAACAATTAAAAGGAAGTGATGTTTGAAGCTTTGCATTGTGTGGAAAATAAGAAGTAGGGCCTATCTATAACTTGTAAACTTATCCTGAAGACGTGAGCAGAGTATCTATTTCGAAACGTCGAGACCACGGCTCTTTTCTGAGCCAACACTCCTCCCAAAAAAGATTTACACGTGGTTGAAGTTTACTTATAGTTAGGGGCCTACTTCTTAAATCGGGTCGCAATAATCCGACAGCAAATTCAACCTACATCTTTCTGCATCTTTTATATGTTGTCCAATGGGAAAAAAATCAGACTTAAGAGGTCAAATGCTAATCCAAACACCAAGGTAAAAAACATGTTTTTGGGTGCTTGCCAGTGCCAACCATGCATATAAGAAAAACAAATTATATCCTGGTTGGCTCGGTTGGAATGCCAACAAATTTTAATTGATATTACAAATGCATTTTTCCACTTTCCAATCGGTGTTCAGACTGTTCATGGACTGTTCTACCAGAGTTGCCAACATTTGCGTCTTGCAATCAGGGAAATTTTGGTGCAACAAGGGAGATATTTAGAATTACATCAGCATAACAGGGAAACCCCTTTCAGGGAGATTTTCAAAATTGTTCATCAGGGCATTTTTCTGCAGAATCAGGGAGAGCTACCAGCTCTGAATAACCCTCCATGGTTAAACTGTTTGGTTTTTTTTTTGGTTTTTTTTTTGGGGGGGGGTTTGGGTTTTTTTTGTTTTTGTTTGGGGGGAATATTTTAAATTATATTTAGCTTGCACCATGGATGAAGGAAGGGTGGTTGGATCTGTGGGTCCTTTCTCTGTGGTTGGATCAGTAATGGTTGTATGACCAACAACTTAAAGGGACACGTTGCCTTGGATCGGGCGAGTTGGTCTATCAAAAGCATTTGTAACCGTTTGTTATAAAATGCATAAGGTTAGAAAGATGTTTTAAAAGTAGAATACAATGATCCACACAAATATGTCTCGAAATCGCGTGGTTTTCCTTTTAAATCGTGAACAAACACGGTCGGCCATTTTGTGGAGTCAACATTTTGACTCCACAAAATGGCCGAGCCGTGTTAGTTCACAAAGTAAAAGAAAAACCACGCAATTTCGAGGCACATTTGTGTGGATCTTTGTATTCTAACGTCTTTCTAACCATATGCATTTTATAACAAACGGTTACAACCGCTTTTTTGTTGACCAACTCGTCCGATCCAAGGCAACGTGTCCCTTTAACAACTTTCACCGATGCTGCGTGCTCGATCCCTCGTGATCGGGGCATCCTTACCTCCATTATTTGAGGAAGGACGAACCTCGCTTTGGGTTATTTTCCAATCTAAATTTAAAGGCAGTGGACACTATTGGTAATTACTCAAAATATTTATTAGCATAAAACCTAACTTGGTAACAAGTATTGGGGAGAGGTTGATAGTATAAAACATTGTGAGAAACGGCTCCCTCTGAAATGGAGTAGTTTTCGAGAAAGAAGTAATTTTCCACGAATTTGATTTCGAGACCTCAAAATTAGATGAGGTCTCGAAATCAACTTGCATCTGAAAGCACAGAACTCCGTGTGACAAGGTTGTTTTTTTCTTTCATTGTTATCTCGCAACCTCGATGACCAATTGAGCTCAAATTTTCACAGGCTTGTTATTTTATGCATATGTTGAGATACACCAAGTGAGAAGACTGGTCTTTGACAATTACCAATAGTGTCCACTGTCTTTAAGTAGGCCCTATGTGTGATTGTGGTAACCATTTCACGACGACTCGCAACAGAGTAACGACTCATCGCTACTGGTATTCGAGAAGACTGTTATTAATATAGAGAAACAATAGAGCAAAGTGGAGAAAACCTTGCTCTTTGGAGAAACCAACAATTTATGTACTATTTTCTACCCCAAGGACTTGAAACTTCTATCATTATTTATTCGTCATCAATACAAATTAAAATGAAAAAATTAAACAATTTTACAATAATTTTACAATGATTAATAAATAGTCTACATATAAAATTAACCAACATGTTATTTTATATTACGTTGTCCATCCAAGGCTACCCTTAGTAGCCAGCGCGATATGAGAACGAGGTCATTCTGATTTTTAGTCAAAAATGATAAATACATAAGGGGGGTGCAAATGTGTGTACGCGCGCAAATTGTTATGGTACCCTTGGGCAATCAGGGAGCGAAGACCTTGAATGGTAAGAACAGGAGCGGAAAAATTTGGGTCAGATTTAACACTGATAATGACAAGCGAATGTGCCACAACATACATGTAGGCCTACAGTGGGAAACAAGATCTGAATACGCTTGGAATCTACAACCAAAATTTGAGTTTTTGTTGTTGTTTTTTGTTTGGGTTTTTTTCACTTTTTTTCATTTAAGACATGTTTAAAGGGATTGTATACGTTTGGTAATTGGAACCTACTGTTTGTTTCAATCCTATATAATTTGTACAGTTGTAGATATATACCATAAAACAACATGTTAAAATTTCATTTCAAAAGGGGGTAGCGTTTTTGAGATATTGCCGAAAATCTGGAACGGTTATATCCACGTAGGAAGAATAGTCTGCAATTGGAATACGCAATCTGAGAAACGTTACTGTCAGTAACGCTTCTCAGATTCAAATTTTGGGGGATATTTTTTCCATAAGCGCAGTAGGCCTACTTTGACTTGAGGTGAAAAGTTTCTCAAAATGCATTATACTATCCAAAGCTGCTGTACTTCTTACCATGTAAGTTTGTATTGCCATTAATTTTCAGAGTCATTACCAAACGTATACAGACCCTTTAATATTGATTTAAAATGACAAAAGACTCAGCACACAGCATCTTTGTCATGTTCCCTGCCTTCACTAGCAATCAAGAACACTGATTCTAATACCGAAAAAGGGGGACCAATCCATTTCCCTTTCAACCTCTGCTTGGTTACATTGATATCGATGGAGAAAAATGAAAGCAAAAGAAAAGAAGAAACTACCACGCCAGTTTTTATAGAAAACTTCTTTTAAGTAGGGCCTTCAGTTTTCGAGGAGTCAACTTGATGATAACACAACCGTCTCAATAAATTCACGTTATTCTCTTACATCAGCAAACTCACGGAAATCCTACCTAACTTGTATCCTTTGTAGTGTATTATCTTTCAAGGAATTTGACATTATTTCTTCCATTTATTTAAAATGACAACTACCAGTATTGGCAAACTCGAAAGCAAAAAACACAAACACAATTTGTTATTTTTTTAACATTTTAATGGTAACCCATATAGCTTCCTTTAACACAAAACATTTGAAAAATAAACATGAAAATCGAACATGAAAACTAGCTGACAAAAGTTCTTTCCAGCTAAAATTCTGGCCAAGACGAGCTGTAACCAAACCATCGGGGCCCGATTTCTTTTGAGCAGATTAAGCACAAAAAGTAGCTAAGCACCACAAATTAAAACCTACCAGAATAAAGGTTAGCCTAAATACCTAGTCATATGTACCATCTGTATCTGGTATCCCGTTTATTTTTCTTAGTAAAAAATGTTTAAGCAATATTTTCTGCTTAACCAGCTCTGATGTGATGAAGAACCATTGAGAAAGAATTATCTATACCAAGGCTCATTGAAAAGCTTCAACCAACACAATATTCACAATTTTTGTCTGTTTCTCAAATCAATTTTGCAGAAAGTATTTTGAACTAATTTGGCTTAACAATTAGTTTGTGAAATAGGGCCCGTGTATTGGCTTCTAAGGCTAATATCTGACATTTTGGAAAACAAGTTTAATTACAAATGTCACTTGGTAATATACAATCTAGCAACTTGTAGTTGTAGATGTGGAGATAGAATGATTGCTAATACAACAGAGCAAATGCATCAATAACAAAACTTGTTAATTATAAAGCCTATTAATGGGATGGTGCATCATTGGTTCAGTTTGTTCATTCAAGTCCTCTTTGTTTTAAAATAATAATTAAATCTGTTGAAAATTAATTTAATAAAGGTCTGACTTAATCAGCAAAAATTCTTTACGATTTGTTACATACATCTAATGTAACTTTGTTTAAATTATTTAAATAATCTGATATTAATAATGGGATATTTAAATAAGACAGGCCTCAAGCGCAACTATTTAAAATTATAATATTTTTGATGATAGTATTTCTCAACATACATACATGGTAACAGTCTACACCAGATAAGCTTCAAATGAATAACTAACAATATAAACTTCAAACTGCCAAACATGTGGAAAAAAAATCACTGAACTTCATAAACATGTATTCTGTAGACTAGGGGGCCGTGTCACGCGAGACAATACACCAATTTAACCAGTTCCACGCATTAATCGCAGTAATCACAGTACTATAATGACACTTTCATCCAAACAGATGCATACAATACAAATGAAGCATGAAGTCGAGGCTCTACACGCATATGGCGGATCCGTGCAAAGGGCGAATGGTCAATGGAGATATGCCATCACAACAACTGTAAAGACTCCTGGGATCAGAACTGACTCGGTTCCGGGTCCCCCCCGGGGGTCTGACCCATTTCTGGGTCAGTTTGACCAGGAATCTGTCTCAAAATGACAGAAAAATGGGTCAAATTGACGCAGAATCTGAGCAAAAATCAAATTTGTTAAACCAGTTTCCGGGTCAATTCTGACCCCGGAGTTTTTTGAGTAAAGTCCTTTGAGATAATCAAGTTAATTTCAACGCACCTCTACAAAAATGGAATTAAAGTTAACAACATATGTTTTAAATTTAACATAACTTTTGTTTATGTTTCATTGAATATGAATTTCCATGACACTACAACTATGCAATTGCAGGTGAGGAGAAATGATCACGTTATGACAATCTCTTTAAACCAAGATTGCAAAATCTTCAGATGACCACAGTTTCATGCTGGTATGAATGGATGATTGAAAACCAGGAATGCAAAAAACAACAACTATTTTGAGGTTTAAAATATATTTTTTCGTTTTGAGCAGTCACCAATGTTTTTCCCTACTTCTGTATGACTATAGTACCGGGAGTAACAGTAGAAATGTGAAAGATTCAAGCATTTGTTTGTCTGGCCCGCAAGAAGGGCATCCCGTGATCATCTCCACAAATTACCTCAGGGGTTCGTTCATGTTCATTGTACGACTTTCTTAAAGACGGAAAGCACCCCACCATGATCTAGGGTAGTATCACCCTCGAAAAAACCACAGCAGAAAAATGAAGAGAAATTGCTCACAGTTGTGGTTGACAAACTCGTGAACTTTAAACTTCCATATATGAGTCTCTTTGCGTTGTCATTGGATAAGAAACTGAGGTGGAGAGACCCAAGGAAGGGGAGGTGACATTCCTGATTTTAAACTCCTCCTGCTGTTCTCCGCATTCAGAAGAGCTGAGCGGAACGCAAGAATTCTATACCACCACAACCAACCGTGATGTTAGGAGGAAATGTGAATTAGGCCTAATGTGAAAACTTCCTGCATACATCTTCCACGTTGACGAGTGAATTTGAGTGTATGCAGTATGTAACCAAACCAGCACCAACTTCTTGAAGTAAACTAGACTCAGTTTCAAGGGGTTACAAAGAATATTGTACACATTATTACACAGGATAAACAACAGTTATGTCAAAATATTAGAAGCAAACTGAATTACAGTATGTAACCAAACCAGCACCAATATATTTCTTGAAGTAAACTAGTCTCGGTTTCAAGGGGTTACCAGGAATATTGTACACATTATTACAAAGGATAAACAACAGTTATCTCAAAATATAAGAAGCAAACTGAATTATACTGATAACTGCCAAGTTAAAAGCCTTAATACCAAGTGATGCATAATGGTACATAACCGGTTCCCCACTTGTTTTCATATTTGAAAATATATGTCAACTCCTTGAGACAATCCAATTATTGGGAAATGAAGAGCTTAGAGTTGTCCACTTTTTGAGAACAGAATTTCATCCAATAGAGTCGATTAGAATCTTCTTGTACTTATATTTCTACTAAGACCAAATTTTTATGTATAATCAGCATTTTCTGTCAAAAATTGCTGAGAAAAACTTCTATCACAAACTTGTTAAAATATTTCGACGAAGATTGGCCCAGAGAAAATAACTATTCTTCTCTATGAAATACCTCAGACATATGTGAGACGGTTGACTACAATTTATAAATACATATATCCTAACTGACAGGGACAATCTGTTTTCAGTTGCCAATATGTCATGCTGGGAGACCACAGGATCATTTTATTTGGCTCACAAATTTAATTTGATTTCTCTCTCTCTCCATTTTCTTTTTCTTTCTCTCCTTAAAAAAAAAAGGTTGGACAAGTGCCATAAGTACTTTTTCTTGAAGGTTATTCCCCCAGGCCCAATTTGGAAGAAATTTGTTAATGTGGTAGATCAATAAATCTACCAGCTTTTTGCCCACTCTGAGAACAGATTCACACATTTTTGCAAGTCTGAAATATTGTAAAAGGAACATAGGATATGACCCTACAAATAGTTTGATCGCCCGAGATCGAAGTTAGCCCAATTGAATGTGTACAATATCCCTGACAAAACATTAGGAGTTTTGCCTTGTTTCCACTGAAACGTGACCATCAAGGTTGATGAATTTTCACAGGTTGGTAGCATGGTGTGTTTACTGAAACTGAGGGATGAGAAGAAATCTACTTGTACAAAAACAAGAATGTACTTTCCCTTACAAGGAACAGTACTTTCCCTTACAAGAAACAACTTATTTAAGCAATAAATTAGGTCAGGAGTTTTAAGAAGGCATGGTCTCTTTTCACAGAGTACATTCTACAAAATTAGAATGTCCATGGCAACAATTTAAGTGGCATCAAGACCATGACCAGGGCATCAATGCCAAGACAATGGCATCAAAGCAAAGACCAAGGCATAGGTGCCATGACCAGGGCATTCAGGCCAAGACCAGGGCATCAATGCCATGACAAGGGCATTAATGCCATGACAAGGGCATTAATGCCAAAGCAAGGGCATTAGTGCCAAGACTAGGGCATCAAGGCCATGATAAGAGCATTAAGCACAAGACCAGGGCATCAAAGCCAGGCCCAGGGCCCAATGAAGTTGTTCACCTGTAAGCAAACATCTTTTGCTTGCTATACATGTAGCAGAAAAATGTGCATGAGCAAAAGTGTATTTTATAAACCATCAAGAAGATTTGACAGCAGTAGTACACCTACACAATGGTTTTACATTGTTACGTGACTCATCTGCTCGCAAGACCTGGGGGTGTACTATATTGACACGCACAAAAACAGTTGATAAATACATACATTGGGGGAGGGAGTGCAGTCTGAAATGGAAGTACTCTCTGTAACTTTTTTTAAAATAATTTTAGAAGATCCCTTACTAATGATGTACCATCCCTATAACTGAAGTAAGATAAAACAACACGAGTAACAATCATTTCTTTTTTGATTTCGCAGAAAAATGCTCAACACAAATACAAACTACAGTTTAAATATTTTACATGATGAAACTACTAATACAAGAACAGTAGAACATGTACAAACAAAACAAACCACCCAACTGGGAAATTATGTCCAGATTGGAATAGCTACATCATGACAGGTCATGGTAAGTCTGCACCATGAAATGCTATGTCAAATGGTGAATGTTTTTTAACATGATATCTCTTGTAGAGTCTGTGGCTAGACTGACTCCCATTTATGTACTGCAAAAAAATGCTCAACACAAATACAAACTACAGTTTAAATATTTTACATGATGAAACTACTAATAAAAGAACAGTAGAACAGTATGGACAAACAAAACAAACCACCCAAATGGGAATCATGTCCAGATTGGAATAGCTACATCATGACAGGTCATGGTAAGTCTGCACCATGAAATGCTTCATGTCAAATGGTGAACTGTTTTTAACATGATATCTCTTGTAGAGTATGTGGCTAGACTGACTCCAATTTATTATGCACTGCAGCTTTAGCGTACTGCTTTGGGACTGGCTGGGTTGACTTCATGGGAATACTCTGTGAGGTCAAGGGTCAGGACCTTACTGATGGTACATTCTCCTTGCTGGAAAATGAGAGAGAAGAAAAAATAGAACAAATTGGCAATCATTAATGTATGTAGAGAAGTAGATCAAATGGTCAAAGGACATGGTCGACATGCCAACCTCACATATGTGGAACAACATTATTCTGATGATAAACATGAAGGTCTTTATACACGCAGGATTCTGGTGTTTACAGAACACATTCTGGAATGAAGCAATCCTGACAACATTGCTTGTCACACATTATTTGTCACGCAAGATTTCTCTGAGAAAATAAAGAATCGTTCATTTTTGTTTTTTACTTCATGTGTGGCAACTGCACAATATGGATAATTACAAGCTCCATGTGTGGCAGATTCTCTTGTCAGCAAAAAAACCCAAAAAACAAAAACTCCCTCAAAATGCATTCAGTCTTCGTCAAAATAAAACTTCTCAACGTTAAAATCCTGTAAAGATTTATCATTGTGTAATTTGGCCCTTGGACCACAATTTGTGAGCTTCGATAAATACTCAGCCACAAAATGATTTTTCTGTCGATTTTTGTACAGTGTTGGCGAAAAAAGGAATACAAATCAACCTTATTTCTGAATAGAAGAAAATAACAACAACCGATATTTCTGAAGTGTGTTATCATTTTTACAAAAACGCTTTTTTATGTGCTACCTACTAAATACAAGCCCTAAGCCCTCAACTTGAAACCACCCCAAGATTTATGAAACACATATAAATCAACTGCGCAATATCATGGGAAATGCGCAATACACCTCAGTAAATGTATAGTACATGCAGTGCATCAACATTCTGCTGAAGAATTACGACTCGTCCCTAAGGACTAATATGCATATTGACCTCTGACACGACTTGGCCTCTGGCTGGACCCTACATTTAAACAAAGCATAAATCTTTGAAATGTGAATTCCTAACTTGACATTTTACACTGCAGTAAGTCAAAGCAACCACTGGAGGAACTGTTTCTTTCATCCATCATGTAAGACCATGACAGAAAACTTGCACTTCTAGTGTTGCCACACCAGGGCCCAATTTCATAGAGCTGCTTAAGCAGAAAATACTGCTGAACAATTATCTGCTTAGCAGAAATGAGCAGGATACCAGTCACAAATTGTACATGTGACATAGCATTTTGGCTGGTAACCCTGTTCTGGTAAGCATAATTTTGTTGTGCTTAGCTATTTTTTGTGCTTAAGCAGCTCTATGAAATTGAGCCCAGTATACAGCTTTCATACACGTAAACTTTTCACACTAAATCCAGTTGATTCATTGTACTGGTCACAGTACATAAACACTGTTCCTGCCTAAGCTCACATAGTGCTTACTGCTGCATTACAATAAACATTCATTGTTTTACTGCCTTGCAAATAAACACACCCCAACACACTGTAAACTGTTGGAAAGAGCACACAATTCTCTTTTTGTGATTCATATTTTGTCATGTTTCCTGTCTCATATCACCAGTAGCGAGAGTATAAAGAAAGACACTAACTTTTTGTTCATCTATGGGTTTTCCCGTAGTTAGGCGCTAACAGCGTTTGTGTGTTCTACGGGAAACCCCGTAGTTAGGCTGATACGGGTTAAAACCATCAGTGGAAACTGCACAATTAAATCACTCTTTTTTTCAAACAAGGTGAAATGGTGTACTCGATATAATTTAAAAGTAAATGTTTCTGAACATTAAAGTTGTTGCTTCAATTACTTTTTTGTACAAGTTCTTGAAAACAAGATTTGACTTAACTCAAATTTCCTACATGAACAATGTTTGATATGTTGTATAAAGGTAGTGGTATGATTGTAGATGATGAAGTAGTGGATGGGTCAAAATGGAATTCAACAATACGTGACCTGTGACATCACATAATAATATAGTATAATAATAATAATAATAATAATAATAATAATAATAATAATAGTGGCTTCTTATATAGCGCACATATCCGTCACTCAGTGACGCTCAAGGCGCTTTTAACGTTCATTATTTTCTTGCAAGGTATTGTGGAGCTACGTTTTTGAAGTATGAGACCAAGTCCGTTACATAGCACCATGTAATGGTTTACAAGGTGCTGTGGCGCAATATGCTATGCTGCGACCAACCACACCCCACCGCCCGCGAACTTTTCTTTCTCTTTTCTGTGTTCTTTTACGTGCATTACACAACACACGGGACCTACGGCTTAACGTCCCATCCGAAGGACGAAGCATGTGGTTAAGTGTCTTGCTTAAGGACACAAGTGTCACGACTGGGATTCGAACCCCACTCTGCTGATCAGAAACACCAGAGCTTGAGTTCGGTGTTCTTATCCGCTCGGCCACAACATGCCACAAAAAAATCACATGTTTACGAAAGAGCCACAAAGCCTGGACTTCCTTCAGGTATGACACAGCTCAATGGAAGAAAACATTAAATCTAATATTTTATGGAGAGTGCACTGTCCGATTGTTATTAATTTTTGATATGAAGAAAGGGGGCACATCTCAAAACTTGTTCAGTTGTTCCTTCAAAACTCTTGAATATATTTCAAACTCTTGAATATAATTCAAAATTATGACACGAAATGTTAAATTTCCCACATGAACAGTGTTAGTATCTTGCTTGCCCGAAAGGCCCTGGAATGTACCAGGTCACTTTTTTTTGTAAACAAAGGTTACATGGTCTATTGCCATGCACCTTTTTGATGAATTTTCTTTGAGCAAAAATAACAACATTGCTTGCAATATTTATGAGTGGGGATAAGAAAAGGTCAATTTGGGTGATTTACAACAAATGCAGACTCTGGGCTTGAAGAAAAACAGACTATAGAATTTAATTTCCTGAAGGAAAGAGGCCACTTCCTCTGAGAAAAGAACTTGAGAACATTTCCAAGGGGAACAATTAACAAAACCAGGGTTATGGCGGCAATGACTCCCGTTCTAGTAATATGAATTTGTAGCAACTGGACACACACCCATATAAATATAAGCAATAAATAAATAATCATACAAATAAGAAATGATATCTAAACAAATTACGTAAAACACGTCAACTCTAGAAACAGTATTAAAATAAAAAAGTTAGATATATTACTGAGCAACTGTCAATAATTTTTTCTATAAATACATAAATAAAAATATATATATTTTTTTATAGAGCTTGCACAGTGTATAATTTTTTGAAAAACATTTTATGTACATTTCTTACGAACTTTCCCCTTACATACGAAATTTGATTTTCTTTTTTCTCCCCCATGCTTTTTTGTTTTTCCTGCCCTTGTTTTACGGCATCGGGTAAAAATTTATTCCAACTAGAATTCCAATCTTACCTCTGGGTATATTCCAATCAAGGCATCAGCGTGGTTGTAGAACTCTTCCTTCAGGGAGATGACGATACACTGGAAGTGACCCTCAGACTGCTCTCTGATGTACTCGGCTACTTTACCGATATTGGTGTTATCCAAGGCAGCATCGATCTCATCCAGGACAAAGAATGGAGCCGGCTGGAAACTAGACGTTTCCAAGATGGAAGAAAGAAAAACCAGAATCACTTAAAACGAATATCTCCATGACAATTTGAGAGAAGGTTTTGAGCCAATTTGGGGTGGGGGGATGGAGAAGTTTAAACAAATAATACATAACAATAAATGTATTTAAAAATTCAATTTTTGATGATATCTTTAAGATAGAACACACTAGGCCAAGTAATAGAAATACACCATTTGATTGCCTGTTTTTTTCATAAAGAGGATGAGTGCCTTTTTACTTATTTATAATTTTTTTCCAAGGTGGAAAGAGCCAGACTAAACATTTGCTGGCTCTGTAGAACTAAAAAGTGCAAAATATGGGTAAATTAAATCAATCGTCAAAAGAATGGTGCCAAGATAAAGCGAAAACACATGAAATATTGAGTCTTCTTTGGGACAAAAAAATATATATAACAAAAAAGGATGTGGCTTAAAAAAAGGGTGCGGGTGGGACGGTCAACTGGTGTTTTTTGGCCTTTGCTTAAAATCCTCAAATTAACTTTATTTCCCTAAGATATGCCAAAATCAAATTATATACTAAACAAGTCAAGAGAGGGCGACATTTATGGAAAGTTGGGAAGTATGAAAAGTGTCTCTTTCCTTATAAAGAAATAATGAAGCCTAAGGTTAGCATACATCCTGAAGAAAAACAAAATAAAAAATATTCATTTTCATGATAGAAAGCATGAAATTTGTTTTCTCTGTGTACAAGGAGAATACATTAAAAAGAATCGGGCATAAATACATAAACAAGAATTAAAATTTCAAAAAATTACAGTGATACAAAAGGGTAAGGGCAACAGTTTTGTATAGAAAATATTGCAAAGATGAATATTTATAAATACAAAATAAAAAGCATGAAATTTGCTTTCCCTGTGTACAAAGGAAATACAAAAGATAGAATAGGGCATAAACATAGAGAAACTAGATTTAACTAACAAGAATTCAAATTACAAAAAATTACAGTGAAACAAAAGGGTAAGGGCAACAGGTTTGTACACAAAATATTGCAACAATGAATATATAATATACAAAATATAAAAATGCACCATTTTATCTCAACTACTGTAAAAATTTAACTTTTTGAAATGATTCCAACAAAGAAGCAATATTTTTTTTTTTTTAAATTACTTTGCCACAAATCTGCAGAAAATAAAAGGTGAAGAATGATCATCTTTCCTCACCTGTTGAGGGCAAAGAGAAGAGCCAGCGCTGCAACGGTCTTTTCCCCGCCGGACAAGTTATCCATGGGTCGGAACCGTTTCCCTGGGGCTACACAGTTGTAGTTGATACCATCCATGTAGGGCTCTTCAGGGTTCTCTGGACCAAGGAATGCCTGGGCACTCTGGTTCCTGGACAGCGCCTGTAAAGAAACAAATTCTGGATATTAAGAATCAAGGTTTGCCCTTCAGTGACTAGCCAGCGGGACCATTCAGCTTGTCATTTCACTAGTCTGCCAGCTTTTTCACCAGTAAACAATAGACTAACAAGAATTAAAATTACAAAAATTGCCAGTGATACAAAATAAAGGTAAGGGCAACAGGTTTGTACTGAAACCATTGCAAATACGATTATATATATTTATAAAAAATATAAAAAATGCAACACACTATCTCGACTAACTACTGTAAAACAAAAAAAAGTTCATTGTACCACGGAGGGTTGGCTGCCTATGCCAACGTCACGAACAATGCGTTTTTTCACCAGTCCATTTTTCATATTAAAAGCGGATGCTTTTTAACATTGAGTTAGCCAATTGGAGAGAATTTTGACTGGTCCTCAGTTGTTTTAACTAGCAAAATGAGGCTAGACAGAAAATAGTCGGTTCCCATTGTTACTTGGAAAATCAGTGGTCAAGATTGATATGGTTGACAGGGGACAAGACAAAGATGGTGGCAACAAAATAAAGGTCTCTAGTGAAATGAGAAAACAGGTATTTAGTAGCACATTACTGACACTTCATCGTTTTAATTAATAACATTGTCTGGAGGAAGAATCAACTATTTGCTGATATACTTTAGACTTACTACAGCAAGTGTTAAGTTTAAGTATATGAAATAATCACAAGTAAACGATTCATGTCAACACAACAACAAAATTATTTATGTTTACACTTGGGTGTTTGTTTGTTTGTTCATTTGTTTGATTTCATTACAGTATGCTGAAAATGATAACACAAACATTTCTTTAGACATGTCCCAGACTGGTATTTAAAGGAGCACACTGTACGGCGAAAAATACCATTTCAACCAAAATACCATTTCACATGTACTCTCTATGACTGGTGTCCTGCCCATGACTGGTGTCCTGTTTTATAGCAGCAAATTGATAAGCATAGTGATAAAGGTTTGTTTTGTCTAAATAGGGCATATAGCATATAAAGGCAGTATGTATTTGAATGGAAAATTTCAGAAAATTTTTCCATTTTTTAAACTGACCTTATAGATTTCGTCGATTCTTGTGGATACGTGCTCAAAGCAGGAGTTGAATCTGTCAAACCTCTCCTTGCGAATCACTTCAAAGTTCTGCTTGGCTTTCTTGGCTCGTTTGCGAGCGGCCTCAAAGCTGTCTGTTGTCTCCTGGAATCGCTCTTTCACTCCATCAAGCCTTGTGGGAAATTAAAACGATACTGTTTACTCATAGTAGTTGTATTATTTTAAAAAAATTGCTCAAAAATGTTTATTACAAAGGATAGTAATGAATAAATGAATGAGAATAAAAAAGAATAAAGGACTTGTTATACTAAGAACTATTAATTGTTTAGAATCTAAAAAGCTTGGACTATGAAGACTTCCTAAATTTATCAATTTTCATACTGTGAAAAAATGCATAGCATGGTTCAAGTTCAGGTTTATTTTCCATACTATAAGGCAAGTAAAATACAAGGGAACAGCTTTAACAAAACTTAAAAATAATATGGGAAGGTCAGACAAGGAACTAAAGCTTGTACGAGGTCTGCCTTCTTCACAAAGAATGTAAACATATAGTTATAATAAGCATGTGTTATCAAATTATTTAAGCATATTTACTAGATGCTAGTAGAATAATTTGATGAATTTGTAACATAATAAAATCAATAAATTACATTAGACTCTGAAAAAGGTATCTAACCAATTAATTTATCAATTACATTTTGTTAATATTACCATCCTTGACTACAGTATATTATTAAAAACTAGGGGAAACCCCAATGTAGGTCTAGAACCCTGCCTCGATCCATCAGAATTCCAGTAGTCAACCATTAGACTCTAAGTGCTCATGCCAAGCATGTTGAGTTTGGATGCACGTGGAGTGTCGTGGCCGAGCGGATAAGAACACCGAACTCAAGCTCTGGTGTTTCTGATCAGCAGAGTGTGGGTTCGAATCCCCGTCGTGACACTTGTGTCCTTAAGCAAGACACTTAACCACATGCTTCGTCCTTCGGATGGGACGTTAAGCCGTAGGTCCCGTGTGTTGTGTAATGCACGTAAAAGAACCCAGTGCACTTATCGTAAAGAGAAGGGGTTCGCCCCGGTGTTCCTGGTTTGATCGGCAGCATATTGCGCCACAGCACCTTGTAAACCATTACATGGTGCTATTTGAAGGAATAGGTCTCATACTTCAAAAATGTAGCCCCGCATACCTTGCGGGAAAAACTTACTAATTGTCTGTTCAAGCGCCTTGAGTACCTTATTGGTAGATACGTGAGCTATATAAGACTCTATTATTATTATTATTATTACTATTATTTACCACATCCATAAAAATCTGGCAGAGTCCCGAGTATGGATTTTGGATGATATTAGGGCGTTAAGGTTGACAGCCTAGTCAGTTTCCCTTGTGGTGTAGTATTTGATCAATGAGATTAGGAAACAAGTGATCTTACTTTTCCATGGCCTTCATGTTTGGAGCAGCAATCCTCTGCAGAGTCACCTGCATACTAGCGATGTTAGCCGACAACTTATCCCCTTGTTCCTTAATCTCTTCAGTGGTGTCACACTATGAAAAAACACAGGAAGAAACAATCAAATATTAATACCCTAGTTCAAAAACATGCGCAACAGGAAACACCGCTTCACTCAAAAATAAATTTCAGCAAATAAGAAATAATGTTGAACCAGCTGGTAGCCTCATTTTGGATTATAATGATGACGCCATGCATAAATATTAAAGGCATCGTATACGTTTGGTAATTACTCAAAATATTTATTAGCATAAACACCGACTTGGTAACGACCAACAGAGAGCTGTTGATAGTATAAAACATTATGAGAAACGACTCCCTCTGAAGTAATTTCTCACTAAAATAATAAAAACTTCTTGCAAGAAGTTTTTATTCCTATCTGAAAGCATACAAATTTGTACAAAAGGGGTTTTTTCTTTCATCATTTTCTTGCAACTTCGATAACCAATTGAGCCCAAATTTTCACAGGCTTGTTATTTTATGCATATGTTGGGATACACCAAGTGAGAACACTGGTCTTTGACAATTACCAAACGTGTACGATGCCTTTAAGAAAGACATAGAGACACTGAAACCTTGGAAGTTATGTGTACTTTTACTCACTACCAGCCTGTATAGCTCCGTTGTACCTATATATATGATTTATTAAATCCTTCAACAATAAGACCACGATGAACCAATCGCTTTGAAGATCTCACCTCTCAGCCTCGCTACCATGGGCAGCGCGCCGTATCGATACCTCTCACCACTAACCCCTGGGAGGGAAACACTGAAAATCAACGCTAATTGGCTCCCAAAAGTGACTGATTTGCGTGCACGCTTGTTAATTACATTTGTGCGCTTGTGTAGGGCGCTTGTGGGGCTCTTAGTACGCGCGTAAAAATGCACGTAGAACGCGTGTAAAAATGCAAGTATTTCGACGCAATACATTTCAAATAAATCATGTTTTTACATGGTCTCCCCAAACTGCATACAGTTAGACGTATCACAAGATCGAAAAAGAATGGGAGGGGCCAGTTGCTCTATGACTTGATGCGTATTTTGACAGCGCGCTCTGCGTAGTCTCTAAAACAGAATGGATCAACCACAAGACTAATTAAAATAGCCAAATATATGGGCTACTTTCGTTTCACACTTCCAGGGGGTATAATCGAGCAAGGCATTCTGGGAAAGAAAACAAAATGGCGCGGCGAGATCGTACACCATGGGAACGAGGTTGCTCACCTCTTTAAGGTCATGACCAAGGCGCTTGTAGTTGATGATGATATTAGCTTCCTTCGCGTAGATGGTGCGGGCACCCTGACTGCTCATGCTGTCCATTCCGATAATGCTTGAACTTTCTTCACCAGTTGTACTCTCATGCTGGCTGGATGACTGCACAATCAAACAAGTAGTTCATGATACGTTATTGATCAATCAAGCAAGCAAGCAATCATACAAAAACCAACGTGAAACATTTCACTATATTAACTGCCAGAATTATGGAATCGTTCAACTGGTTATAAATTACAAATAAATAGAAAAAAACAACTGATAAAAGCTACTTCAACTAAGCACTGAATTTTAGAAAAAGGGTTCACCAATGGCAGTTCCGAAAAATACACTTAAACACATGAAGAGAATTCAATAGCAATAATATTAATTCTATAGTGTTATCCAAAACATTTCTCAGTTAACAAGAAAATACGCTGTCAAATTTTGCATTTCAAAACATTTCAAGCAATGTATAAAACATCTACTTAAAAAACCCAAGGAAAACAAAATCAGTTGGTAGAGTGTCGGCACGTTAATCCAGAGGTTACAGTTCAAGTTGCTCTAGTCAATTGTTCTTTGTTCAACCCAAAATTTTTAACAAATTTACCTAGTCAGTTTCCCTTGTGGTTAATTACTTTACACGAAAAAACCCAGACATCATATAATTATGTTTTTACCTCTCCTTCCTCTGTGATGTCATCCATGGTTCCTCGTTTCATTGGTAACTTGATGTCCTCCATCTTGCATGTCTTGAGGAGGCTGTGACGATCGGCTCGTTTCTGTTCCAGCTTGGTCTCCATGGCTGTGATCTGCTTCTGAATTCCTGAAGTAAAATATCAATGTGAAATACAAACATTAACTCCTGAGCACATTGTTTGAATCACGAGAAACAAACCTATGCAAGGTTTACCCCAATAGGCTGTTATCACCTTGTTTACAAAAAGAGTGAACTTGTTTATAATGAAAAGAGTGACTTTTTTTATTATAAAAGGAGTTTCCTTGTTTACAAAAGGAGTGACCTTGTTTATAATAATAATTATCAAATTACAATAAGACAAATAACATTTCTAAGAAAATACATACAGATAAGAAAAGAACAAAAACGGTAGCAAACAAGCGTATACAAAAGTTAAAAATAAATTCTTAAAAAGCCGGACCAGCCAGTGACTAAACATATTGAGGTACAACACCTCATTAGCACAAACAATACACAGTGGTGAACTTAAACCTACTAGTAGAAATAACTTAATTAAACCAATCATACATTAAAAGCTTCCTTGAAAAAAGTATGTTTTCAGATGCCTCTGAAACCCTGAATTGTTTTTGCTGCCTGATCAAAAAAAGTGACCTCGTTTACAAAAGGAATGACCTTGTGCATTCTAAGGCACTTCTTGGCAGGCAAGATACCACACTGGTCATAATATGAGATATTTTTACACTTTATAGACCATGTGACCTTTGTTTACAATAAGTGTGACCTTGTACATTCTTTGGGTATTCTGGCAGGCAAGATACTACACAGGTCCTATGGGAAAGGTGACATTTTGTGTCATAATTTCCACATAAATCCAAGAGTTATGAAAGTAAAAGCTGGACAAGTTTTGAGATGTGCCCCTTTTCATCATATCAATAGTTGATAGGAATTAGAGAGTGCAATCTCCATAAAATATAAGATTTTATGTTTTATTCCATTAGTCTGTGTACAAATCGTGCCTGCAGGAAGTCCAGGCTCTGTGGCTCTTTTGCAAACATGTGATGTCACAGGTCACATCGTCTATATCATAGTCTACATAATGACAAGACATTGTAACAGCTGAACATGTTTTGAGATGTGCCCCCTTTCTTAATATGAAGAGTTGGTAAAAACTGTACACTGCCAACTCCTTCAAATGTTTTCTTCCACTAAGCTGTGTATAAGTTATACCCGCAGAAGGTTCAAATTTGCACAGGTTTGTTATTTCATGTATTTGGTTGATCACACAAAACATAAACACTGCCTGAGACTATTTTGCCAGCTCTACCAATCTTGTATAATACCTTCTTTTTTTAATAAAACAAAATTAATAAAAAATAAAAATCTTAACTGTACACATCCTTGAAGGGCATCTTGTATTTGTCGCATATTTATATATTCATTTATTCATTTATTCATTTATTCATTTATTCCTAGAATTCTCACACCACATACCTGCAATTTCTTTGTTGGCAGATGAGAGTTGTTTGCGTATTTCCTCCACTTCAGTGTTTTTGTCGTCAATCTCAGATTTCTTGGTCGTCTTAGAGAACTTCAACTTCTGCATGGCCTCTGACTCTTCGTCGATCACCTAAATTTATCACGATCAAAGTTGAATTGACTTAACACTCATCATGGCTCAAACTATTATACAATCAATGAATATTCATTATTATTATTATGTATTTCTGGTCATGGAAATGCAGGCCCTGTGAATCTTCAGCTGTATTAAGTGTAAATGGATGACACTAAAGATCAGGGCTCAAATTCATAGCTCTGCTTACCACTGAATTCTGCGCTTGCGATCACCATTTGTTGGGCAAGCGCCCAATTTCTGCACTAGCTGTGTAAGCGAAGAATACCTAATAACATAGAGTATTGGTAAGATTCGCAAGTACTTGGACAAAAGTGCCACTGAAAAGGTCATTCATGCATTTGTTACTTCTCGTCTTGACAGCGGCAATGCTCTTCTCTACAGTCTTCCTAACAACCAGATTTCCCGTCTTCAACACCCCCATTCTGAAACAACTACACTGGCTCCCTATCTCTCAACGAATCATCTTCAAGCTGATGCTCATTGTCCACAAAGCACTTAATGGCAAGGCTCCCCACTATATTTCTGAACTACTTTAAGTTTACACTCCATCAAGGAATCTTCGATCAAGTTCCATGCTTCTCCTCATTGAACCCAAGTCTCGACACTCATGGGGTGACAGGTCTTTTTCTTCAGCTGCGCCACGCATCTGGAACTCTCTACCACTTAATCTTAGATCTTGTCTTTGTACCAGAAAATTCAAGTCTCTTCTCAAAACTTATCTTATGTCACAGGTTTTCATGGACTAATTTTGTTGTGTCTGTTGTTTCTTTGTTTTGTTTTGTTTTGTTTTTGGTTTTTACTGCGCCTTGAACACCCAGCAGGGTGGATATGTGCACATTACAAGTCTTATTATTATTATTATTATTATTATGCATGCGCACAAGCAAACATTCTCTGCTAAACTGTGAAATATGCTCTCCGTAAGTAAATTCCCTGCTTTCCGTAAGTGCCAATTCTTTGCCTATGGTAAGCAGAGCCATGTAATTTGGCCCCTGATAACATACCTTCATGTGCTTGGCCTCTTCCTTCTTAAGCTTCTCCAATTCTTTCTCATCGTGGGACACTTCCTTTGTCCACTTCTTGACATTTGCTAAAGAACGGCAAAAGAGAGTATCAAGTAAATCTCGGGAGGGTAGGGGGAAGCATCTTAAGTTTTATTTCATCAATTCATTAATCAGTTTGTGAACTTCAACCTAAGTGTGTGGCACAGCTACTTTTAAAATTCAAACTCATCAACAACTCTTTCTGGCGCCAACCAGTCACTAGCGACCGTTTTAAATCCCTTCAGAAAAATAGTTGTAAAACAAAAAACAAAAATCGCACGATCACACAGTTTTCAGAATGGGAAAGAGGACTCTTGAGGGCGCTATTGCAACCTGTTTTTTTTTAGGTTTTTTTTTTAGGGGGTTGCTATTCGCGAAAATCAAGTAAACAATTAATGTGTCCATAAGACCAATTTATCATTAAAACAAATTGTGCATGAAAGGGTTAAAGAATAAAAATCTCCAGCACAAGCAACTATTGACCATGGCAACATTTAGGAAAAGTGGTGTGTTGGGTTGAGTGGTCCAACGCATCAGACTCAAGTTCTCATGGCCCAGTCATCATAGTGTGGGTTCGAATCCCGGTCATGACACTTGTGTCCTTATGCAAGACAGTTAAACATCAATTGCTTCTCTTAACCTAGGTATTATGTGAGGGCTGAGACGGTATTATGTTTGATCAACCCCTTAGTGCTATTATAAACCGCTTGGGGTTGTATGCTCCCCAGAAGGTTGAGAAAGTTTGTGGATTGGTTAAAGTATGCCTGATGAACAGGGATAATGTTGTGAAGCTCCTTGATTGAGCTACTAGTATCTAAGAACCCAGGGCTCGATTCCACAAAGCACTAAGATTCATCTTAAACAGCATGAGCGAAAAAGATTTTATTGGGAATGCTATTTGATATTGTTTATATTGTGTTTGTTTATCATTTAAATATAATTTTGATATTTGTACACTTCTGAATTTTTTCATAATTATCGCTAAAGAAATTAGGCCCCAACCTCAAAGTTTTGAAAAACTAGAAAAACCTCTGCCATTGATGGCGTGAATCAAAATGACAATACTTTGACGTCATGTGTGGGATGTTGCTTTGTTATACCTCAATGCTGCAATAAAGCGGCAATACAAAACGGAGCTCCCACATATGACGTAACATAAGTGATGACGCAACAGGGATTTTCGCGAATTTTTCTGAAAAGCACCGAAGAAGGGTATTCAAAATGATTGTTTTTTACACAATTAAAATCTGTTTAATCTCATGTGAACTCAACTTCCTTATTGACTGAAAACATTTTAAATAAATTCCAGCAAAGATCACTTGTTGCCGTTTTCATTTAAGTGTTTAAGATTTGTTGTCAAGATTACCATAGTGATTTGTATTGTGACATCACACTTTGCTTAGCAATTAAGATTGATTCACAGTTAAGATCAATCTTACCTCTTTGTGAAATCGGCACCCAGTATAATTGTTATTACAAGTAAAAAGACAGTCTGCATATTTTGGTAATTACCCTCCGTGTCTCGTGATCTCTCATACTCCAGCTGGTTAGCCAGCCGCGATTTCTGATTCTCAAACTCCAGGCGTTTCTTGGCGCGCTCCTGCTGGGCTCGCAGCTCCTTCTCCTCATACTGCCGGATGTTCTCCACGCCGATGGAGCGGCAGAAATCCGAGAAGACTTCGTCCTCGACGCGATTCATTGCGGTGCGCTTAGCATCAAGTAGCTCGGCCCGCTCGGTGATCTGTTCCTCAATTGCTTCCATTCTTGGCTTGAAATGAAAGAATCGATGGAAGCCATTGTAACGATTTTATCTAGTTGGATCGGCATTAGTTGTATCTCAACTGCTTAACCCTTTCCTTACCATTGGCGACTTTAGTCAACTGCACTCATAGCCCCTCTTCCTTACCATTGGCGACTTTAGCCGACCAAGCTTACACACGAAAAAGCATTCAAGCCTGAGCACAAAGGCCACTTGTAATAAAGCTGTAGTTTTGTCCATGTCCATACCATCATTGAAAAGAGAAAGATCAGTTCTTTCCAATGGTAAAAAAAAAAATAAGGTTGCTATTTTGCAATCTCTTCCAACTGGGGTGTTAAGATCCGAAATGCCAAACACCTACGGAGCGCCATATGGTTGTGTACAAAAAACTGTTTGTGATTACAGATCACACTGAGGAAAGAAAGACAAAGAACTTTGGCATTTATTGACCGATCTCAATGATTTTTTTATTATATGAAAGGGAATTCAATAAGTAAGAAATTGTGTATTACTTATTTTGCTGTAAACAATATCTTCAAGGAGATAATGGAGTTTGTAAGAATGGACTTTGAACAAAAGCTTTCTGCTGTGTAAGAATGTGTGCTCAAGACTTGGTCAAACAATAAGATCACCAGCAGTTGTTTATTACCAAACAATTCGGTAACGAAAGGGTTAACTGTAGCGTGTCGCGGCCTCATGGTCTAGTGCACTGGACCCAAACTCTGGTGTCATCAGCAGCAGAGTGTGGGTTTGAATCCCGGTCATGACACTTGTGCCCTTGAGCAAGGCACTTAACCTTAACTGCTTCGTAAAAAGTTGGGAAGGTAGTACATTCTTCTCTACCAGCCAGACTCCTAATGTATGACACCCATGCGCACATCTTTACGAATTGTGAAGTGAGTAACCCTATTTCAGCCCCAGGAGTAGGTGGCAACATGCCACTGGTGGCAGTTGATTTGGGTTGACAGCCCAAATCAGTTAAGTGTAGCCCTCACCTTGAAGAGGCCATTCGGCCTTGTGATGTTGGGGGACATCGCATATAATATAAAAAAAGCTTGCCCTTGCCCGCTAGGAGTGCTTTCAGTTTCATTTATATTCTGTTGATGCTGCCCGACCTGGATTGGTCTTACACTGCTCAAATAATGTAGTTTTCCTCTTTCTTTTGGTTATTGAGAATTGTGATCCACCTACCTCATAACCTTCCAGTTCCTGCTGCAACTTCTGAATAGCTTTGTTGTTTGTTGACAAGATCTTCTTTTGCTGTGGATTTAGAACAATGACGAAACATTATTTTGAGTACTTTACAAACAAATATTCAAAAAAACAGACAAAGAAAACCAGAGATGAGATTTTACGAATTAAACAATTCCTTAAAATGGCTTGGAAGCATGGATTCCCTCTTTATTCTAGACCTGAAACTTCCCAGATGTTACAATTCAGGAGGTTTACAGAAATGCGAAACTACAAGAACATATTTCTTTCTGTGGACAATTTCTCTCTCCCTTTGGTGACTGTTTAACTTTTTTTCAAGAAAATTGCAAGGCTCAATGAGATTTTGAAAAAAATCCTGAAAAATCACATGCCTCGAAAACCATAAAAACAACAAATTGCAAAGAAATATACAAACAAACAAACACAATATTTATAGGCCTGTCATGACATTCTGGGTATAGGCTAGCATCCCTAAGGTTTATAAGTATTTTCTTGAAACTTGGGTTCTTCCCAGTGATATCTTTCTCATTGATTGAGTATTTGTGTTTGATCAACTGAGTGTCTTGTTTACTCACTGTTTACTCAAACCGCTATCTTTATCATTGGTGGAGTTTTATAGTCTGTTCTACTGAGTGTCATTTCTACTTAGTAGCGTGCCGTGGCCGAGCGGATTAGAGCACCGGACTCAAGCTCTGGTGTTTTTGATCAGCAGAGTGCGAGTTCAAGTCCCAGTCGTGCCACTTGTTTCCTTAGGCAAGACACTTAACCATTATTGCCTCTCTTCACCCAGGAGTACAAATGGGTGAGAGCTGGGGAGTAACCTGCAATGGACTGGCAGCCTGTCCAGGGGGAATAGAAATATTCTCAGCTGTTTAATGCCAAGGAAACCGGATATAAACACCGGCCTGATGAGCCATATTGGCTAGGGGACAGACTTTACTCTACTTCTACTAAGTGTCATTTCTACTTACAGTGTTATCTCTATCATTAATAGAGTATTTGAGTCTGGTCTCCAGACCATTCATCTGGGAGCGGATGTTATTGAGCTCGGACTCCTTGCGTTTCATCTTCTGCTGCTCCTTTAGCTCTTCAGTCAGCTCACCCTTACGCGTCTTGAGATTGTTCAGAGATTTCTCATCCCAGCGACGAGCCTTGGCTTTCAAATCACTGGAGGAAATAAATTTTGTAACTTGAAACACACTAAACAAGGTCGAAATATCAAGTAACATACAAGTAATTATACATATTTTTAATTCTACTTGTAACGTTTTTACAGTTTTTACAGTTCATAAAATAAAATGAAATTCTTTTTCAGCAATCATGAAATCTGCAAACACTCAAAATGCAAACTTTCACTAAACTCACGAGAGTGTGGGTTCGAGTCCTGGTCATGACACTTGTGTCCTTGAGCAAGATGCTTTACCATAATTGCTTTGTTTCTCGGATGGAACATTAAGCCGTGGGTCCCGTGTACTAGAATTGGTAGTGCATGTAAAAGAACCCAGAACACTTATCGTGGAAGAGTATGGGTTAACCACGGTGTTTCTGGTTCACATAGCAAGCACTCTTGTTTACAAGTTTCCTCAGGCTTGCGAGCTACAGTAATTAAGTTCACTTATGAGGCATCCTTGGTTTCATTACTAGAATTATATAGTAATAATAATATAATAATAATAATTATAATAAGAGGAAATTGTCCTTACCTGGCTCCACCAGAGATGACACCTGATTTCTGGAACATAGTTCCGTCCAGGGCCACCGCCTTGTGACGCTCTTGGCCACCAAACGCAATCTTCCTAGCATCTTCTACCGTCTCGCAGACTAGAGCGTTACCGCAGGCGTACTGCAAGGCTTTCTTAATGTTTGGAGGGTCGTAACGAAGGATGTCAATCACAAGCTTTACGCCACGAGGATCTCTGATCTCCCTAGAAACAAGTTCAAAAACCAACGTTTTCTTAAATTACTACAACAGGGGCTGATTTCACAAAGAGTTAAACCTTACAGTGCCGGTCGCGTGTTGGATATTTAGTATGACGCTTCAGGTAGCCTGAACACCTGATGTCGCACTTCGGGGCTCGTGAATGAAGTGTATTTATCATTGTGGATAAAGACAGTGGACCCGTCTAAAGTTAGTCTAAATGTAAGGGAACGTTGGCGGCCTGTGGATGGATATCGAAGGGTTAAGATCAGGGGTGAGAGTCATTGCCGACAAAAGGTCTGAAACCTGCATCCAAATTTTAGTAGGTACGTTGAAATGATGGCATTTCCACCTTTTGACAACCCCTAAAGTTATAGATTTCAAGGAGCTTTTCGGAACAGTATCCTCAGCACTAGAGAAGTAGATCAAAGAGTAGGATTCCTTTATTTCTGAAAAAATTAACATTTTTTTTAACAAGCAGACATAAAGAAGTCTGAATCAGATAAAAGTCTGAAATTTCTCATTTCCAATGGGAGCTGTTGGTAAAAAGTTAAAGTAAAACAAAAGAGGGACAATAGGAGGTCCCCGATTGCAGGGCCCAATTTCATAGAGCTGCTTAAGCAGAAAATATTGCTTAACAATTTTCTGCTTAGCAGAAATGAGCAGGATACCAGTCACAAATTGTACATGTGACACAGCATTTTGGCTGGTAACCCTGTTCTGGTAAGCATAATTTTGTTGTGCTTAGCTATTTTTTGTGCTTAAGCAGCTCTGTGAAATTGAGCCCAGGTGTTAACACACTTGGATGCGTGTGTAAACTTGATACAACCTTGTAAAGGGATAAAAATGAAACAACTTCTAGGGAGAAGTAATGCTCGTTGACTACTCTGGTATACCTTAATCTGTCATTAGTTGGCCGGGACTCGATGAAGTCCAACGGCAGGAAGGTTTCTGGATCCGAACGTTGCTCCTTCATGTACTGGATGCAATCTCGTGCCGTCTTCTGGGAGTCGACAATGATGGCGTCCATGTTCTTACCAAGGACCTTGGTGATTGCAATCTGGTATTTCTTGTTCGTTGGCTCACAAAGATCGATCAGTCGGCCATACTGAAAGAAAGAGGGGGGGGGAAGAAAAATAAATAACAAGAATGGTGTGTTGACAAACACAAATGCCCTGCTAAGATTAATCTCGTTCTTGAGTTATCGTTCGGACAATAATTCTTTTGTTTAACTCTTTCATGTGCCGACCGGTTTAAATCCCTTCAGAAAACTAGTTGAAAAACAAAAAAATTAAAATTGCACGGCCACACAGTTTTCAGAATGGGAATGAGGACTATTGAGGGCGCTATTGTGACAATTTTTTTATTTATTTATTTTTTTGGGGGGGGGGGGTCACCATTTGCAAGAAAACGATAGAACAATTAATGTATTCATATGATCAGTTTATCACTAAAATAAATTGTGCATGAAAGAGTTTAGCCATGATGACCTTGACATTTGACAAGGGGGTTCAAAAGCAATAGGTTTCTATCCGGGGGAACCCAAGACCAAGCCACAAACCAAGTTTGGAGTTGATATGCCAAGTCTTCTTGACTTATCGCTCGGACAATATTTCTTTTGTTTTAGCTATAATGACCTTGACAGTTGACGTAGGGGGGGTCTAAGAACAATAGGCTTCTGGGGTACCCCAAGACCAATCCACAAAAGGCCTCAGGCATCAGACCAGAAAACTCATGAATTGAATAACATTAACTCACTGTGAAAAACTGAAATTAATAATAAAAATGATGTTCAAATGTCGACTTTGAATCTGATAAATATCTTTCAACTATGTTGAGTATCAAAGTGTACTTACCCAAAAAACAAGTGCTTGGTTAAATAAAAGCAGTTTAGTGTGGTCTTTTTCTTATTTTGATTCTGATCTTGTAAACAAAATTCTGGTCCAGTAAAAATGATGTGCTACAACCCCCAGCGGTGTTGTGGATTTTTCAACTTAATTCAAGCCCTGTAGAGGTTAAAACCTCTGCTCTAGCATGAGGAAGGTCGTGGGTTCGAATCCCCATGAGGAGCCAGGGAATTGTTTCCCCGCAAGACAAGGGGAGGAGTGAGTATATACAGGGCCCAATTTCATAAAGTACAAAATTCCATATAATAATAATAATAATAACAAAGCATTTATATATAGCGCCTTATGCAAGGCCTCAAAGCGCTTCACAAAATACATAAACAGCAACTACATATTACACATAAAAATCACTCATAAAAACTATCAAAAACTATCAATAAGCAGACAAATGATTTTCCTAAGCAAGAAATTAGTGGGGTACCAGTCGCTGCAATGGTAACTGTATGGTATTCTGGCTGGTAACTTATTGTCGCTTCTAAGCAAGATTTTGTTGTGCTTAGCAAGTTTTTGTGCTTACAGGCTTTATAAAATTGAGCCTAGCCTGGTCCCCTGTCTTTATCTGCAAGGATAAAGACAGGTACTGGTTTTACAGACCCAATGATTTCATTGGATACAATGATTTCATTGGATAACCTGGCAGTGACGTAAGCTTTCCATATCTATGTTATGATTGGTCCGCTCTGGAGTGACGTGTTTGTCAGCTACACCATCAGCATGAACTTTTCAGTTGCATGTGTACTGTGCGCGTGTACATAATGTTTGTATGTAATGCTGTTTATACACAATGTAATGCGTGTACACGTGTGTGTGACTATGAACCTCTGCCGTGTGAATGGATGCAAGGTCAAAGGTACAAGTACTGGGATTCCCGCCCTTCGCTCAAGGCTGGTCTCTGGCGTTATTCATGAACCTCGAAGTGTGACGTCAGACGTTCGTGCTAAATTGGGCCCTGTACTTATCATACCCTGGTGTATGGCGAAACCAAATCATATTATATCCCCAACAAATATTGACCCGGAATGAAGACTCACCACTCCAGTGAACAGTCTCTTCAGATTATCGATGAGCTCTGCTTTCTTATGGCTGCGAGCATTCTCGTGTTTATCCACCTTTGCCTCTCCGAGCTGATCAACGATGTTCGTCAACTCCGTGTTGATGCCTTTGATGCGCTCGTTAGCGCCCTCAACGTCAGACTCCAGAGAGTCCCGGAGACGTTGTTGCTCCTTAATGGCCTGCTCGCTGGTTCTGGAATTAGAATTAGAATTAGAAATGTTATTGTCTGCATTTTAAACACACAGACGTTTAGTTTCCAATTGGCACGTTAAGAATAGAAAAATTCATCTAGTTCAAAACAAGAATTTATTGACAAAGTTACACAGATTAATAACAGATTTGTGGTTGAACAAAGAAAAATTTACTAGGGCAGGATTTGAACCAGCGACCTCCGGATTAATGTGCCGGCGCTCTACCAATTGAGCTATCTAGCCCTATGTTGGCGGTCTCCCTATTGTGTCAATATCTTTGTTCGGGTGTGCCAGTCAGAAGCCGTATTACTGTTAATTGCCAGGTAGCCAGGGATCACACCCCAGTTTTCAATACAACCTGGGAAGCGGCAGCAGAGGGATCACCTTAAGGGGATGCGACTTTTTATTTCAGATATCAAATAATAAACCACAAGGGAAACTGACTAGGTAAATTTTAAATGATTTGGGGTTGAACAGAGAAGAAGATTAATAAAAGGTACAAAATATACACTAAAATAAAACATCTAATTAAATATGAAAAATTTCTACACATCTAAAAGGATGCAGATAATGTTTCAAAATCTGAACAAAATGTCTTTCTACTATCACAGATCCCTTAATAATTTAACGGGTATCAAAGAGTGAAAACAGATCAGTGTGGAACCTGTAAAAACAAAATCCATTTTAGCAGTAAGTGCAGGGTTCTCCCCATGCACAAGCGATACGCACGATTTGCGTGCCGATACACGCCAATTTCGGCCGATACGCAAACAAAATCAAATTAAAGTTAAACAAATAATTATACACAAACAAAATCAAGAGAAAACCACATAGAATTATCCAAATTGCACAGTAGAGCTTTTAAAACCAAGATAAACACCAAGTACAAAAGACCTTGTTTCAATTCAGCGTGCTTCGGCCAAACTTCAAAAATTTGGGTCCAGAATGCCCCACAGTATTGAAAAAACCTAGGGAGAACCCTGAAGTGTGCCAACTTCAAAGTTTTGCTGAGAGTAACTTAACGAAAGACATTCCTGCATCACCGGCAAACTGTATCTGATAAATATATATTAAGTTCATTTTTGTTCATTAACCCAAATGTTTGACTTCATTATTTATGTTTGTTGTTCTCAATAAATTTGTGTATTCTTAACAAAAAGTTAACAACTTCGACTCATACCTGATGTATTCATTCAGCTTTTCCAATCTCTTCTGGTTTTCCTCTCTGTGAAATAAAGACAGAATGAAATAAATCATTTGAAAATCATTTCACATAAATACAATTTATATCTGCTCATTACATGGTTACAAAATGGTGACCTTTTTTTGAATAAAATACATTGGGGCTCATTGTAAACTGTATACACAAGGAAAATAATTAAAAGAATAATGGAGTGTAAAATATCAAATATAATAAAGAGCTACCATTTCAAATGAAGAAAGAATAACAATGATAATTTATAACAATTTATTATATTTTTAGTGCACCATCTTCATCCAAGGATGTTTGACGGCGCAAATTACAATAAAAACCATACAAATTGCATCAAAATACAAAAATACAATAAGAACCTAAAAATATTTACAATGTACCAAAACAACGTACAGATGCAGCATAAAATTACAAGTTTTGAGATACATCTAACATCTCATAAGCTTCTGTCTGGGCCCAATTTCATAGAGCTGCTTAAGCAGAAAATATTGCTTAACAATTTCCTGCTAAGCAAAAACAAGCAGGATACCAGTCACAAATGGTGCATGTGAAATGGTATTTTGGCTGGTTACCTTATTCTGCTAAGCATAATTTTGTTGTGCTTAGCTACTTTTTGTGCTTAAGCAGCTCTATGAAATTGGGCCCTGATCTTGGCCCGTAGCTCATCATACAATGTCTGTTAATAATTACAAAGGACGCTTGACAAACTACTGGTGGGCAGAGGGGAGGGGACAGAAATGGGGGGAGGGGACGGGAATGGGGGAGGGCAGAGCCATATATTGAGAGAGTTGCGACAACTTAAGATTAGAAGCCATTTTGTGTAAATAAAAAACGCACTGGCGAATACAGGGTGCCAGACTAGTCTGCCCATTGGGTTGTGCTGCATTTGGACCCAAAATGGCGTCCAGCAACCACGTGGCTGAAGAAAACTGGTCCCTCTATGTCGCAACTCTCTCAATACACAGCTCTGGGGAGGGGGAAGGGGAGGGAGAAGTCTGGAGATATTTTGTGTAAATTTTGTGCCATTTTGTGTAAAAAAAAACCTGGGTGCCAGACAGCGTTGTAGCCACGGTGGGCGGCGGTGGGCGGGCCTGCCCAGCACTGACAATTTCCGCCCGGCACTTCGGCTGAAAAATAAACTGCCGCCCACCACAAAATTTCCCCTAAAATTAATAAAAAATGAAAAGTACTGCCGATATTGATCACATTGCAAGACTAAAATGTCATGTTTTTCGTGTTTTGTAATTTTAAATGTAGTTTGTATCTTTTTTGAGCCGGAATTTCGAGCAATAAAAACTCAAACGTGTTTCACACGTAACTTGTCTCTTGCATCTTGTGAAGTTTTCTTCGTGAAATGTGCCCTGACGTTTTTAACGAACGAACTCTAGTACAGTGTAGTAGGCGTACCGTCTACAGTCTGACACTACACCATACAGACGCAGTGCGCTGGTACTGTGTACATGTACATGATGTATGTATGTTCATGTGGTGTACACCAGCGCGCTGTGGTGGACCGTAGAGTGCACTACAAGTCTAGTCGTGGGTTTGTCGCGGATTTCACGCATTACATGTACACACAAACAGTATCGCCAGTCGCCACACAACAGTACGACGGGTGTGTAAAGTCTAGTGTACCAGTTCGCGTATCCCGGATGTAGGCATGTAAACACGTTCACTTCGTTCTTGGTCCACCTGTCATGCTTGTAGTGTTGACAGCGCGCTGGGTTTTAATTTGATTGAGATCCGTGTAAATTTTAAGATGGCCACGCAACGTAAGCTGGACGATTTTTTGGAAAATGGAAAAGATTGGAAGATGATAGCAATATATCTGGTGGTACAGCTTCAGTTAGTGCTGAGAATGAAACTGTATGCGCATTTCCCTCAATGGACCCCCTTGTAATGAGTTTCCATATATTGAGGCAGTAAAATTGTGGGCTCAAAAGAAAGACAGGAGATACAAAGTTAGATTAATGTAAAGGTAAGCTTCCCTCTTAATTGATAAGTTACAGTCACTCAGCCACTGACACTGACAAGATAATTTATTATCTGCTCTACTTCACAAATGCATCACCTTTCTTCAATCTTCAACAATTATTTTGTATTAATACATTTTTGTAATTATATTTTAAAATTGTGATTCTTGAATCATACAGAATGTGCAAAATAAGTAACTGGAATGTTAATATTTAGCCCTGAAAACAATCCTCATAACAGAGGAACTTCTAAATGTGCTGCCAGTTGAAACCCCATAGAGGCGTTGCTTGTGCCCTTTGCTCACGTGGACGTGACACGCTGCGTACGTGTGCACTGCTCGCAATCTCTGACCAAATTTAAATTCAGCTGCCCACCACTAAAAATGTCCTAGCTACAACACTGGTGCCAGAGTAGTCTGCCCATTGGATTGTGCTGCATTTGGACCCAAAATGGCGTCCAGCAACCACGTGGCTGAAGAAAACTGGTCCCTCTATGTAGCAACTCTCTCAATACACAGCTCTGGGGGAGGGGTAAAAGGGGGGAGAAGTTTGGAGATATATCTTACCTCTCGTGTTCCTTCTGTCTGATCTTAGCCTGTAGCTCACTCTTACGATGCCTCTCGTTCTCAAGACGATCCTGGTCTGATTTCTGGTCTCGATTCATCTTGTCTAGCTCTTGATGCAACTGAGAGGCACGGATTCCTGCCTCCTTTTTCAAACGGTGATATTCCTCCACCTAGAAACAGACGATTTCAAAACCGTTTTAAAATAACATGTGTCCCTTGCCACAAATTTTGTCTTCAATCATTTTTCATCATATTCAGTTCAGATCCAATGAAATTCAAACAGTTTCTGAACATAGTTTATCTTTCATTTCGGTTGAAATGGCTATTGGTTAAATCACTGGCCAATGACCGAGACAGCTAATGGTTACAGCCGTTAAAACGCACCCTGTATCTGTGCAATCACAAAAAGCATTGCAAGCATAAGAAACATTTGCAATGTTGACAGGGGCTGGGGCTGGCACAGCCCTGAATGGTAACATGTACGATTGAACACAGAAGTCACGGAAAAAATGCCAAGTTATGAAATACAAAATGCAGAAATCTGCGGGAGTTTCACATGCTCGTATGAATGTTCCTCAAACAATTTGAGTTCGTCGGTTGACTAACCTGAGACTCTTCAAGTTCAAGATCCCTTCCTTGGCTCTGGCTCTCCTCTTCGATCCTCTCCTCATACTCGAGACGTTTTGCCTCCACTGCGTCCAGCTCCTTCTCCAGTTCTCGTATCTCACCCATGTGACTCTCATTGGCTTTCTTGGCACTCTTCAGCGACTTCCTGCAGGTGCAAGGAAAGATAGCACTCATGATAACATTTGGAGTTTTAAAAAGTTCACTATTCAACATCATTTCTTTCTTATTCTCAAAATCATTATCTTCCTGACTGATTAAAGTTTATAAACACTGTTCCTGCCTATGGCCCTGGGGCCGATTTCACAAAGAGCTAAGATCGATCTTAACTGTGCATCACTCTTAATTGCTAAGCAAAGTGTGATGTCACAATACAAATCACTACAGTTGACAACTCATTAGTTCTTGTGTGATAAGGATTTTTACACCACTATATGCAGGCACGGAGGCAACAAAGGAAATAGACTGTGCAAGTCTCGCGCATATCGAAAACGAGAAAAAACTTCAACGAAGGCTATATTTTTCTAGGAAATCCAATCTTCTTTTTAAATTATATTTATACAAAATTCTTGAAAATAAAAATACCCATAGCAAGTTGTTATAAATAAATTTTCAATTTTTATTTAAAGGCATCGTACACGTTTGGTAATTGTCAAAGACCAGTGTTCTCACTTGGTGTATCCCAACATATGCATAAAATAACAAGCCTGTGAAAATTTGGGCTCAATTGGTCATCGAAGTTGCAAGAAAATGATGAAAGAAAAAACACCCTTGTTGTACAAATTTGTGTGCTTTCAGATAGGAATAAAAACTTCTTGCAAGAAGTTTTTATTATTTTAGTGAGAAATTACCTCTTTCTCAAAAACTACGTTAGTTCAGGGGGAGTTGTTTCTCACAATGTTTTATACTATCAACAGCTCCCCGTTGCTCGTTACCAAGTAAGTTTTTATGCTAGTATATATTTTGAGTAATTACCAAACGTGTACAGTGCCTTTAATACAAATAATTTGTTCAAATTAACATTGAAACAAAATTAAAACTTGGGAGGAGGATGCTTATTGTTAGAAATCCCATTTGCCAATCATGCCCGAATGTGTGCGTCTATCACATAGGTTTAATGACAACATGCCCGTCAGTTGGGCAGCATTCTTAATTTTGTACAAGTAACCGGAAACGGAGATCAAGTCTTATTCTCATGTTATTTTGTTGAATTGGTTTTACTTCCATTTAACAATCCAAAACATCATATATAGTTTTCATAGCCATAAACTACGTTAAACTAAAATAAGTGACAAAACAAAATCCCGCCCATGTAAAACTCCATATGGTTGGGACCACAATGGTCCCGGAAGTTTGAATATGTACGAGACTTGCACAGTCTATTGCATCTATTTTCCTGGTCATTGTCTTGTGTCCCCTACAAAGTAGGAATTTAAATTTCCCTCATAAAGGTGCCCTTTACTTAAGAACAACTGCCTTGCCCTTAAAAGAGCGAAATATCAGGCCCGACTACAAAAATTAAATTGTAATTTATACATGGGTAGGGCGGAAAGAAATAAACAAAAATAAATATCTCTTTGATTCAGATCTTTTACTTGATGACTTATTAAACCAAACATTTCCCAAACTCTAAAGAGTTCATGCTCACTTGGCAGTTTCCAATTTCTTGATCATGTGGGCCGTCTTCTCCTTAGCTTTGATGAACAATGGCTTCTTCTTGTTCAATTCCACTTCCTGTAAGAAAATCAGAATGAAAAATTCTCTCAAATTCTGCCTGCAGGGTTCATTCTCCCCGGATCGATACGTGCAAATTGCAGGCCAATATGCGTAAATTGCATCCGATACACAAAACAATTAATTAGTTAATTATTTACTTATCTATCTTTTTGTCTTTCTTTCTTTTTAGTTTTTTTTTGGGGGGGAGGGCTTGAGATCAAGTTCACAAAAATCATGAGGACAAAACCATTTAGAATGCCCTAGATTGCACTTTTAAAACCAAAGATAAAAAACACCAAGTAAAATACATTCCGAAACCTTGTTTCAATTCAGAGTGCTTATGCGAAACTTCAAAAATTTGGGTCCAGATGAACTGGATTGGCAGATGAACTGAGCAAGGTTGTAAAACTGAAACTTGTCATAAAAGCACAACTTCTGCTGCATAGTTCAAATATCCCTAGTACAAATGCAAATTGATAACACTTACGAAGAGCAATCATAGTAGCGTGGCTGAGCGGTTAAGAGGTTATTAGCACCGGACTCAAGCAATTGTGTTTCTGACCAGCAGAGTGTGGGTTCGAGACCCCGGTGTCCTTGAGCAAGCTACTTCACCATAATCGCTTTGTCCTTCGGATAGCACATTAAGCCGCAGGTCCCGTGTACTAGGATTGGTAGTGAACGTAAAAGTACCCAAAACACTTACCGTGGAAGAGTAGGGGTTAACCCCTGTGTTTCTGGTTCAAATAGCAAGCACCCTTGTTTACAGGTTTTCTCAGGTTTGCGAGCTACAGTGATTAAGTCCACTAATGACACATCCTTGGTTTCAGTAGCACAAATATAATAGTAATATTGGATAAAATAAGTGGTGGCACCACTTCCAGTTTTAAGGAAAATGAAATACCCGGATCCCGGATCCAGTTTTAGGAACATAAACCTGGATCCGTACCTTCTCCCTAGTGTCCTTCTCGATGGCCGCAAGCTCCCTCGTCAGCTGGCCCAATTCCTTCTTCTTGTCTCGGATCTTGTCTTCGACCTTCTCCCTCCTCAGGGTGGATCGATGGAGTTCATCATTTCGTCCTTTGAGCTCCTCACTGAAACGCTTGATGTCGTTTTGGTTGTGGAACAGTTTGAAGAGTTGATGCTCGAGCTGCAGGTCAAGCTGCAGGGAGAAAAATCAGTTATGAAACAGTCAGAGATAAATCCGGAAAATAATTAATAATAATAACAATAATAACACTGAGTTCTTATATGCTTTATCACACCCGATGGGCGGATGATCAGTCGGTTAACCAAGTAACCGGCAGAGGCTTACCCACTAGCATCAGCTTTATCTTTGAATCCCTGCTTGTTTCAACTCTTCTACACTTCTACAACTCAACTTCATCACATTGTTTAGTTAGTGCAGTTCAGGTTGCCTGGGATTTTAAGTGCAATCTATCTTTCTTTTTATGAGATTTCTGTAACTTTCGTAGTCTTCTATTGTCTGTGAATTGAATGGTGACACTTAATGTTATTGTAATATGATACTTTTGACTTACCACATCTTCCTTGAGTTTCTGATATCGTTCCATCTCCTCCTTCTCCAGTTTGGCCTCCTTGCGCTCGGCAGCAATGCCCTTCTTCTTGTGGTAGTTGAACTGTGTGTCTTCTTCCGCCTTCAGCATCTCAGCTTTTCGTTTGTCGTACTCTGTCTTGAGTTCCCCAGAGCGGCTGATCTCCTCAAAGAGAGACGTACGCTCCTTGGGGTTCTTCATTGCAATGGACTCCACAGCGCCCTGGAAACAAAGACAGAGACAACAAAACTAGTAAAAGAGAACTTGCAAAAGAATCAAGATAACTACTAAGTGAGATAGATAGGGTAAAAGAGAGAGGTGTTTCCAACAAGACAACTGAAGTAGTGAAAAAACCTTGGAAAGAAGAAAGAAAACTCGTTACAGAGGAAGCTCAGTGGCATAAGAGAATGAAACAATCACAGAGTCTATAAAATAACATGAAACCAAATTAACAAAAGAAAAAATAGCACCTGTTTGAGAAAAAATGAAGACTAGAACCAGAAACAAATTTACATCAAAGAAAAAACAAATTTTTGTCAAGAAGAACGTTTCTACAATGTATGATCTGTAAACTGATACACTTAGCAGTTCCATCAAATTGGAAAGTCGTCATACTGTTATTTTTGGGGGGAAATATCCATGTTTTCATGTTTTCATGGAAATTTCCATGTCTTCCCCTTTTCCAGTTTTCCTGTCTTACTATGTGTGGGATAACAAGCTTCCGAGTAATAGTAATTTAGTTTTACTTTTGTTGTACCTGACCTTCATAGTATTGTTTGGTCCTTTTGTTGTGTAATTTTCTTGTGTCCTTCCCCCAGATTGACTTCTCGTACTTGCATGCTCCCTTCATACACTCATTTCTCAATATCCCCATGATAATACTTCTGCTGTTCTCCATGCTCGGCTAGTTGCCCTCCTGTCATCACCTTATTTGTACGTTGCTATTCAGTATGTTTCTTGGGCTAGGCCAGACGTTTCTCACACTGTCGTTTCTGTTTGGTTTCAGCTACTCAAAAACAATCATTTGCTACTCAATTGAGCATTCAATATGTACAAAAAATGATCAGTGGCGAAATTGTTCCGTGAGGTTTTACAGTTCTTCGATTTGCCTTGTATTTGTATTGTTGTGGTTGAATAAATACATATATTCTTGAGGATGCCTACCTGGAAAACGAGGAAATTTCTTGCTTTGATGAGGATGCCGATGCGTTCTAATCTCTCCGTATAGTCAGCGGCAAGCACCACCTTGTTATTGATACGGTGTTCTGATGCAGCTCCCATAATGCTACAGAAATATAAACAAATTTTCTGCTTAGATGCTTTAAGCTTTCCAAAAAGGAACAATCAAACTTCATCATCAACGCTTCTTCCAATGCATTAAAAGGTTTTTGAGATCAAAGTTGCACCTTTTCCAAATGTTTAAGCTATCACAAATCATTTGGGGATTAGTCAATAGCCAACAATTCTACTAAGAATTTTCAACAAACCAAGAAAATTCTCTTTAAAACCCAGGGTTCTCCCAAGGTTTTTTCAAAACTGTGGGGCGTTCTGGACTAAAATTTTGGAAGTTTGGCCGAAGCACGCTGAATAGAAACAAGGTCTTTGGAATGTTTTCTACTTGGTTTTTATCTTGGTTTTAAAAACCTTACTGTGCAATCTGGAGCATTCTATAAGGTTTTCTCTTGATGTTTTTGTGGGGAAAAAATGAAAACAAATCTGCGCATATCGGCATGTAAATCACGCGTATCGGCCTGATACACTAGCTTGTGCATGGGCAGAACCTTCAAACCCTTAGAGTCCCTTCCTCCAAGAAGAAATTTCAGTTTTAGATGTGGGAGGAAAATCTCAACTGGGGAAAACCCATGGAATCAGGTAGACATTAAAGGCTCCAGTACGTAACGGGATTCAAACTAGGGGTCCACAGAGATAAAAGGCAGGGTAAAAGGCAATGAGATAAGCCAACCGTACGTCTTACATGTATTTAGCACTTTCAAACATAATAAACAAATTGACACAATAAGATTAACAACTGAAATTGAGACATTAGGCCAACTCTGTCAAAACAAAATGTCCTCACATTCTTGTAAAGTTGGTCTCTGTTCCATCTTCCTCAGCGTACACTGCGGTTACAGTTGCTCGATTGGACGCCGGTTTGCCGATGGGGGCACCATGGATGAGGTCAGACAACCGCTTCACACGAAGGTTGGACGTCTTTTCACCAAGCACAAAACTGATGGCGTCCATCAAGTTGGATTTACCTGAGATGAAAAAGGATGATATTTTTTCATTTTCAATAAATCTAAAACAGACTGTATATAATTTATATGAAAGTTACATTAGGAGCTCAAACGTTTTCAACATTTTCACCAATGTACGTAGTATACCATGGGGGGGGGTGACTAAAGTGTTGTTTTTGAGACTAGGGGTGGATTTCACAAAACCCTTTCTAACTTAGGATCGATCCTAGGACTTAGGACGAGTCCCAGCCGTAAGATCGATCCTAGCTAAGATTGATCCTTTGGACGACCCCTTCCTTAGAGGAAAATATCATGTCTTGAACAAACAAAATTTCAACAAATTTGAAAGAAAGGGAATGTGAATGTCAGAAAGCCATACTATAGGCCTACTGATACACTTCTTATTTTAATTTGAAACATGACACATGGAAAATAGTTCTCATGTTATTTTAACTAAATCAAACTAAGTATCAATAAGTAAAAACAACTTTATGTCTTCTGGCATTGCATGGTTAATTAGATTTTGCGTTTCGTAAATTTATTGTTATACGTTTTGGAAAAGATGTCAAATCTGTCAACGACTTTTTCACTCAGTAATCTAAAGTATGACTAGACCAGTGGGGCAGTGGTAGGACGCCAGTCTCCTGTTTGGTCATTTTGTATGCAACGGAGGAGTCAAACCTGGGCTATTGTTATTCAATGTTTGTTTGTTTGTTTGTTTAGACATGTTTGTTAGAATTAGATGATCTTCCTAAACAAGGGAACTCGGATGGGAAAAGCTCCCACAAAATGGATAAAACGCCAAGCTGGCAACAGCCAATCTCTCTCACATTTGTTTACGATGAAATGCATTTATATCAATAAATTGTGATTCAGTAACTAGACGACAATTTTCTTAAAGTAACAAGTTAACGACCATTGTTAAATAAAATAACTCCATAAAAATAACTCTATTTATACAAAATGAATGCAGTTTCAATTTTTCATTCAAAATCAAAATCAAAACATCATCATCAATCAAAATTGAAAGTGACAATCAACCAAACAGCAGGCCTTTACACATTTAATTTCAGCAACACTGGAAAATTAAACGCCAACACGATTACAATTCGTGCAATAAATTACATCAGAATTCAGAAAACAAAGATAAACATTAATAGCATAACTGGTTAAGGGCATAATCCTATACATTACCTGCTCCATTTGGTCCAATGATTGCCGTGAACGGCTTGAACGGCCCGATGGTTTGCTTGCCCTGGTAGGACTTAAAATTCTCCAAAAGAAGCAGCTTGAGGTACCCCATGATTGCCCTTCAGGTTCACTAGTTGGTCGACTATCTTTAGAAGAAAATATCTTGAAATCGGCAGCGATTTAACTATTTTCTGGGACAATTTGGTGGCATTTTGATCAATCCATCGATTCGCGGGAAACAGTGCGGTAGATGACGCATGCGCAGTAACCCTCTGCATTATGATAATGAGCAATAATAAGAGGTAGGTAGGGGAACTTTGGGGGGGGTAGGGGGGCAAAAGGCAAGCCGTGGTTTATCGACTGAGCAATTTTTCGTGATCCGATCATTAACTTTAAAAAGAAAATCATACAATTTGGGATAAATGTTTATCCCCAAAGCTCCTCGTAATGTTTTGAGAAAGACACCAGTAGGCTAATGTTATCGGGGGGGGGGGGCGTGTTGTCCATTTCAAAGTTGAACATTGATTTGTCTATTCCTACCTCCATGATTTGTCTAATTTAATCCAGAGGTCGTTGGTTCAAATCCCGCTTTGGTCAAGGTTTTTTAATCTGATTAATTATTTCACAGTCTAGTTGTGCCATGTGTTTATTCTGAATACCAATTAATATGATGCCTAAATTAAAATGAATCATTAACCAAAGAGGAAATCATTACAGCAAAGAACCTAAGACTTAAGAGGCATAAAAACAGGGGGCAGGGGCAGATGAATCCTTCTATTGCCTCACCCCAACCATGAGATAACAAACAAATACACAAATTTCGATACACCAAACTAAAAAGGCCCAAAATATAATTTCCCCCATTTGCCCCCCCCCCCGAACCAAAAGAACTGAAATTCTCATTGAGTCACAGCTTCTTTTATTTTGTACTTGGCAAAGTTTGTTGGGTAGAGTGTTTGTTTGTTTGTTTGTTCTGGTTTTGCTTTGTTTTGGGATTGCTGGAAAGTTGACCCATACGAAGTCAACTTGCATTCATCCATCCCCGCCCCCCCCCCCCCCCACATACAAGACCTGACCCTCACAACCCTACCCAATGGCTGTAGCTTCCATCAGTATGTGTATGTGTGTAGTGTTTCAAACTATGTATTCAACAGTACTTGGATGTCAGGCTGTATACTTTTTGTATAAAAAACCCAGGTATTATTCACCTGTGCTTGGAGGTAGCAATAAACTATTATTGATATGCAAACAGGTGTATAGCGCCACCAAGAGCACCGTATATTAAGCTGCGTTGTCTTTTCTCTCATGTAGTTCGTGTTGACTTTGTTTTCAATGCCTACCTCTTCACAATCAACTATCACGAGCTGTTAGTTTGTAATGCTACTGTCTAATTCCAAATCTACCACTTTTGGCTTTATTTCTTCGTGTCTGCGTGAACTTCGTTCTTTGGTGTTTGTTTTCGTCTATGTCTTACACCTTTTTGTTTCTTAGAGTTTTTCTTAGTCTGTCCTCACTATTTAAGGAGTCTGTTCTCTCTATTTAAGGTTTTCTAAACCATTGATCGTTCTATTTTATTTTTTTCTTGAGTGTACACGTTTGTTCTCGATCCAATGTCTCCATTCATTTCTTAATCTCGATCTTCATTGACTTCAGTGGCTCTTGGAGGTTGATAGCATTACTGAGGACACAAACTGAGACTGATTGGCGCAGACATTGTGCCCCGCTGATGTCTTGAATAAAGTTTTCAATCTGAAATGCTCCCTCCAGCATAGGGTCATTTTAGTCATTTTCCTTTCCCCCATCCTTTTTTTGTTGGGCTCACTTGCCCCATGGGCCACCTATGATGATTCTAAGGCGAATAATATCATTTTATTGGTGTGATTACAGATATATGATCTGAGGTGGCCTTTGAAAAAACGGGGGATGTACAAGACTCAGAAATAATGTACCTCAAAATCTTGAGTACATTGTAGTGTAGACCCAGTAACTTACTACGACCGTTCATGTCAAAATTTCAAATAAAGAGTACAGCGCCCCAGTTACTGGGTTTTAAGTACACTTCCTCAATTTAGTGTGGATGCCTACTGTGAATGTTTGTTACTCCATCATCTGTCATCATTCGTGTCAGTGTCACAGTATTTCACAGAACTCTTGTCGTGATGATTGTATCTTGGCTCCTATCACCATTTTGATTTTACAATGTCGACAATAAACTGAAATTTTAAAAAGTAGCCAAATTAGTCACCAAGGTTTTACTAATTAGTTACTAATTGACCATGTATCTGCTTTACGAATATTCCCAGTGGCGGAACCAGTGGGAGCAGTAGCCCCGCCCCCCCCCCAAAAACCCAAAGTTGCCCCTCGGCCGGGATGCCTGTTTCCCCATGCCTGGACTCCTGATCCTTCTGTTCCAGCCAGTTGGTTGGGGGGGGAGCTATGCCGAGCCCCATGAAAGTGTCCCTGCGATTGCCCTCTAACTCCGTACTTTTCCACCTCTGGGCAGGGCTCCTGCTCCTCCAAGGCCGAGGCCTGCTGGCCCCAGAATCCTTGCCCCCCCCCCCTCATTTGGCCCCCACAGATGAGATCGAGGCTTCATCATTTACCAACTTGATTTTAGCTGCAACGCTCCAATAATATGGATAGTTACTGGACGCTTCGCAGCATCGTTCCCAAAATAATCGATCCCTCGCTTTATACTATAGTCTTATTCAAAAGGACACTTAACAAAAACAAGCAGTCTAAATTCTGTTTTGCATAATATCTTTTTATTAAAAAATAAACCCCAACAATTCTTTTATTCATACCAGTTATGTCACTGATGGGAGAACACTTTAATTAATGGAAACCTCCGTCTTCTCAATCATCTAATAAAGATTTCCGCTCATCTGTTAAAGAGGAAGGGAAATGTCAAAATTAAATTTTGTGATGTACTCCTTTTCCAGTAGAGTCCTCATGTGAGTAGGGGAAAATAACAAGTCTCTAACCTCACGTTAAAATGGTGTAAATTGCCATTGTATTCGATAACCTTCCTTTGGAAAATGAGTACATCACAAAATTGAATTTGACATTTCCCTTCCTCTTTAAGATGGAGTACAACTGGCAAGATGGAAGGTTCAATCATTACCAAATGTGATGTGAAAACAATTTAGCTGTTGCAAACTGCATGAGAACCAAGATGACCCCCCCCCAAAAAAAAAAAAATCATGAGTGCACAACCGTTAGGGCATCACATTTCAACCTCAACAAATTTGTTCTCAAAGCCTTCCCCTTTTTAGCCTTGGATGCAAAGACCTGACTCGATCACTCAGTAGAAACATCATGGCATTAACATGCACTTAAAGGCATCGTACACGTTTGGTAATTTCCAAAGACCAGTGTTCTCATTTGGTGTATCCCAATGTATGCATAAATCAACAAGCCTGTGAAAATTTGGGCTCAATTGGTCATCGAGGTTGCAAGAAAATGATGAAAGAAAAAACACCCTTGTTGTACAAATTTGTGTGCTTTCAGATAGGAATAAAAACTTCTTGCAAGAAGTTTTTATTATTTTAGTGAGAAATTACCTCTTTCTCAAAAACTACGTTCCTTCAGAGGGAGTCGTTTCTCACAATGTTTTATATTATCAACAGCTCTCTGTTGCTCGTTACCAAGTCAGTTTTTATGCTAATATACAGTGCCTTTAATTATTATAAAGTCATCTGTACTGGAATTAAGAGAAATAAGAAGGGCCTGGAATTTCATCTTTGAGAGGGCAAAGCAATTTTCATTTTTGCAAAGGGCACTTTCATTGGAAAATCTTAAAGTCTATGCGATAATTTTGAAGGGGCACCAAGGCCAAGACAAGGGGCAACAGAGACCATGGTCTCCGTGGCCTTTGTGTAATTCCAGGCCTGATAAGAGAGAAATAAATTACTTTACAGGATATCTCCCTTAAACTAGTTTATTTCTCACTTTCAAAACCATGCAAAGTTTCCCAAATCCTACTTATTGGACCTTTGACAAGCTGTTTCATAATTCAAGACAATAAGAAAAGCCTCAAGCAATAAGACAAGCCTCAAGCAGAGGTCTTCTGTGCTTCTCTGCCTGTTGTCATCCAAGAGACGGAGAGGTTGCATGTTTCAGGGATAAGATTTGATGAATCTGAAAATTCCTAAACTGTGGCTTGCAGGGTGTGGGTTTCCCTAGACTGATTTCAAGTCCGAGATTGCAATTATTTGTCTGCATCAGCCCTGCAAATCACAATTTTGTCTCTATTGGCTATCACACGCCCCTTACTCCGGGCCCAATTTCATAGAGCTGCTTTAGCACAAAAAGTAGCTAGGCACAACAAAATTATGCTTACCAGAGTAAGGTTACCAGCTAAAATACCATGTCACATGTACAATCTGTGACTGGTATCCTGCATATTTTTGCTTAGCAGCAAATTTTTAAGCAATATTTTCTGCTTAAACAGCTCTCTGAAATTGGGCCCTGATCTCAGATTTGACCCTCATGTGTAAATGGGATATTCGTTTATTCACAACTGAGATTTACATAACAACGCTGATGCCAGAGAGATGGCCAATCAAGAGGCCCTGTTGGCTGCACCTATTACCAATACGTTACAAGCATTTTCTGTTATATTTCATTATATTTCATTTCAACTGGTTGTTGCCATGGCTTGAGATGACATTACCCAAGCATAAGCGAAGCTCTCATTTATTGAGGATTGTTCCCATTAAAGCTGCAATGACTGGAGTACACTAGTGTACTTATACAGGAAGATAACTCGCTTATAAATAGTTGTACAAAATTGTCCAAATTTGCTCTGACTTGCAAATGCAAAATAGTTTAGTAATCATCCTCATCGTGTATATTGCCAGCATATTCACATATATCATCATAGTTGAGTCTTTCAATCTGGTCCCGGTCTCTCAGGAGTTGGACGTCAGCTTTGGCTCTCGTCTTGTCTCGGCTTACTAGCGAACCCAACTGCAGCAACAAAAACACAAAATACACAAAGCATCAAGAGAGGCTCCAGAAACAATGTTTTTTACAACTTTTATCAGGGCTAGACTGAGTAACTAGCCTAGTGTTTAAACACAAGTCAAGAACGCAGTGAGCAATAAGTAAACCTTGCTTCTTAAGTAGCCTGTCCAGTTAGGAACAAATTAGCAACCTGCTGGTGTCTACAACAATGATTATTTTACATACAAATATCACACAGGCTAGTCAAAATTTATGCACAATAACCCTATGGCTAGCACTGATGGCTTGCCCCGATGGCTAGCCACAATGGCTTGCCCCGATGGCTTGCCCCGATGGCTTGCCACAATGGCTTGCCCCAATGGCTTGCCCCAATGGCTAGCCCCTATGGATTGCCCCAATGGCTTGCCCCGATGGCTAAACCCAATGGCTTGCCCCAATGGCTTGCCCCGATGGCTTCCCCCAATGGCTAGCCCCAATGGCTAGCCCCGATGGCTTGCCCCGATGGCTTGCCCCAATGGCTTGCCCAATGGATAGCCCCAATGGCTAGCCCAAATGGCTTGCCCTAAATGGCTAGCCCTCCATTGGCTAGCCCACATTGGCTAGCCCCAATAGCCAATGGTAGAACAAGTGTGCACAGCCTTGTGATTGGCAAGTAGTTGCATAGTACCTGCCCTTTGAGTCCACCAGCTACGATCATGACACACGCCATCTCTGTCTTGGGTATTAAAGTCTCCACCATGCTCTGATCAATACCTATTAGGAAAAACCCACAAATAATATATTTACAATATTAATGAAGTCAACAAGTTTGCAGATTCCTGGAGGACATTCTAGAACCAAGATTTTCTCTTGGGCGATAACATGGCATCGTTTTTCTTCTCTTATCAAGTATAAACCGCAAGGAAACTGAACGTGTAAATGTTAAATAATTTTGGGTTGAACAAAGAAAACTTGACTAGAGCAGGACTTGAACCTGTGACCTTCGGATTAACGTTATTCTTTTCTTTTCTTGGCCAATTTTGGTAGAGAAATTCCTATGCATAACTCAGTAGTCTCAACAGATTTGATGAATGTAGAAGTAAATGTACTTGTATCTACTGGTGATTGGTTCCCATATATCTACATGCTTGCATAATTTATACATATTGAATAAATTAATAAATGGGGGGAAGGAAGATAGTAAAGGGGCTTGTTTGCAACTTAAAGGGACTGTATACGTTTGGTAATTGGAATCCACTGTTTGTTTCCATCCTATATGGTTGTAGATATATACCATAAAACTAACCTGTGAAAATTTCATTTCAAAAGGTGGTAGCGTTTTTGAGATATTGCCGAAAATCTGGAGCGGTTATGTCCACGCAGGAAGAATAATCTGTAATTGGCCATATTTTTGACCGCGTGAGGGCGCTTTCTTCAGGGAATGTCTTGCAACACAATTACAGTTTCGTCTTATTTTAATTGCCTGTATGCAGTTTTCTTGCATCGATGACGAAATACATAAACATAATAATAACACAAATTTAAAGAATCCGTTTGTTTACTTGTTTTTCATCACGTAAAAATTGGTCCACAAACGCCCTCACGCGGTCAAAAATACGGCGAATTGGAATACACAATCTGAGAAACGTTGCTGTCAGTAACGCTTCTCAGATTCAAATTTGTTGGGATAAAAAGTGATATCTTTTTCCATAAACGCAGTACTTCTAAGTGAAAAGTTTCTCAAAATGCATTATACTATCAAAAGCTGCTGTACTTCTTACCAAGTAAGTTTTTATTGCCATTAATTTCAGAGTCATTACCAAACGTATACAGACCCTTTAAAAGTTTTCTTCTTTTTTCATGCTCGATGTACTGGGTGCCAGCAGCAACATTTGCAATTGGCTAGGCTAATATATGAGATCACTGAATTACCGTCAAGTAATTTTCCATCATCCGTACGGCAGGTGCACGTGTCTCTGGTCGCCACGTCTATGATGCTGACTTTTGTATTGTAGTACCTACCCTTCTTGTACTGTTTGTCAATGAACCTCACCCTCAGGTCAGGCCTCAGCCAGTGTCTCTGCTCCGTGTGGTCCGAGTGGCCATTGTGGGATTCTTCCTGAGGACTAACCCTGCAGGGAAAAAGACAAATATCAGTGGAAACTATCCATCTTTCACAACTTTTGAAACTAACTGTAGTAAGTCTAGTTGACTTGATTACAGAATTAATACAATTAACTGCAACATCATCAAGCAGGGGTCGGGCCAATACGCGCGATTTGTGTGAGGATACAGGCACATTTCGGCCGATAAGCAAAACAAAAATATATATATATTTATATATTATTATTTTTTAAAATGTTGTACAAAAATAGTTTGAATTCTCAAACCATGCACGATTATTGGAAGGAATGAAGAAGGGAGTGAAAATAGTCTCAAAATGTCACTTCTTTCCACCGGCACATAAACAAATTGTGATGTCTCTTCCATCAAAAAAAAATGTTTTCCTGCCATTCGGTGCTATAGTCAATTGAAATATTTTGCATGATTAAAATATATTTGGTAAAGTTAAGCAAAACCTCAGTTTTAAAAGGTGTGCACAACATTAGTAAAATTGAAAATATACATTTCGCAGTACCTCCCCTTCTAATATGAATTTCCACAGATTTGCGCATAACTTCTCTGTTGATCTTTAACCACTTCACATCGGTTGACGTGTATAAATGCAAACAATTACTGGGTAGACATATGGTGGATGTTTATAGAGGCCTGTAACAACTTCAGAGCGTCCTCTTTTGGTTGCGGTCAGTTGACCGGTTGATGTATATGCCCCGAACAATCCATTGTGTAGCATGCACAGGTATGCACCTACCGTGCTCAGCTCCACTTCATTTCCATCATACAAGATGGACTAGGGGAACTGGAATTCATGCTTGAAATCTCCCCTTTTCAGGAGGTTAATTGTGTAATCCTAAAAACAGTACTTCTCCCCAAAAATTGACATATTTTAGGAAAGAATTTGAAACAAAACCCATGACACCGACTGATAAAAGTTGCATTTGCATCTCAGATTGATCTAAACCCAAACTTGAGAACCACCTCAGACTTAAACTAATGAGATTTATGTAAGAAATGAGTAAGGAATCATTCCACTGTGACTAGCAATGGTCACTCAAAAGCTTCCTCATCATTGGTGGTTCGTGTGCTGAAATGTTGCTACACTTCATTTCCACCATACAAAGAGGGACTGGGGGAACTGGAATCATGCTCAAAATCTCCCTTTTCTGGAAAGTTCTTGTGTAATCCTGATTCCAGACCATCGTCCTTTTGTTGCAAAATGAGGATTACGAGAGATCGATAGGCTGCCACCATTGTTTCACATTGTATTCCGCATATGGGAGGCAAGTCCAAGAGTCCAGCTTACCATAGTTGATATAATCGGCCGTGGCTTACGGCCAAGGTTCAGGCCTATTCACGGTAAGACATTCCATATTTTCTCAAAAGAGAACAACAAATTCCGAGCATTTCAAAAAAAGTTTGTTGTCTGTACTTTATTTAGTCAGGGTTTCATTATGACAACAGTAACTTGAAAAAACACCAAAAACTTGGAAGCTCCGAAAAGTTACGAAAAAATAACACCGCACATCAGAGGCATGGTAAAGTTTGTTTAATACCGACTTGAAGTGGTTAGGACTATAGTATAGACTTCTTAGCCTTGGTGGTGTAGTTACATGTAGGTACAATAGACATTCATTATTCCCTTACCTGCCATAAGTGTCTTCTAATTTTCTCCTCTTTTTGCTTCTGTCGTTCCTTCTGTCCTCATTGGACTGCTCACCGTATCTATCTCTGTGTTTGTCATGCTTCCTTTCTCTTGTTTCACCGTGTCTATCACTATCCGTGTCTCTCTTACCGCCCCTGTGTGTATGACTATGTTTGTCTCTGTGGTGACCACTGTCTCTGTCATAATCATTAGTTCTGTGTTTATCATCACTGTGAGATCTTTTCTCTGTATCTCCGTGCTGCAGGGTAGATTTTGCACTGCGGTCTTGGTCCCTGTCTCGTTGGGTTGATGTCTTTTCTTTGGATGCCTCGTGCGCCTTGCTGTATCGACCTAAAACCAAAACACATACAAATTGCTTAATTCTGGCAGGACATTTTTTATTAAAACCAATATCTGAAAGTAATAATCAGTGCACACTTGATTCCTTCCTCGTCACGGTTTTAACAGGAAGGTTGTCTGGGTGTCTTTCAAACTTTTCAAACAATAATAGAAGTGCTTTAGGAAATAATTTGAAACAAAAGTTAGGACACCGACCAATAAAAGTTGCATTTGCATCTAAGAATTTAACTAAACTCACATTTGAGAACCACCTCAGACTTAAACTAATGAGATTTATTTAAGAAATGAGTAAGGAATCATTCCACTGTGACTAGCAATGGTCACTCAAAAGCTTCCTCATCATTGGTGGTTCGTGTGCTGAAATGTTGTGAGTTCAAAAACTAATTAAAAACCCTAACCCCCTTAGTGTTTTTAGCAAGAGGCTTTCCTGAATTCTCAAAAATAATCCCGTCAACACCCAAATGTTTTGGCTACGATAAGATTGGTCAAAGTCAAACAAGCTTCTGGTCGAGGTCACCACAACGTGCCCCTGAACTACGTACAGAAACTAAGATGGCAAACTATAGATAAACCTACTACTTCTGTATACATCAAAGTTACTCAGTTACTCACTTAGGTCTTTGGAGTATTTCCTGTACTCATCTTTGTCCGCAATCTTGACACTAGACTGACTGAGCGTGACTGCTTGACCACTCAGCGCTAGCTTGATGACTAGACGTGCATTGTCCTCATCTACACCTTCAATCTGTAAGTGATACATGACATTTACAATTTCTTGTGTTTACAAATTTTTTAATAATCCCTTCCATTGTGAAAATATTTCAGTTAAACTCAAGAAACCTGGTAAATCGATTCTTCTCACTTTAGGTACAAACATAATACAAATCCGATTAAAAATGTACGTAATACACCACAACAAAATGTAAAAGCTGCTGCATTGATGGTGCAAGAAAAATGCAGAAATCTTATTTTGAAAGGGTTTTGGTGGTGAATGTGAAAACTAAAATGAAATTCTAAGAGTTTTCAGTACAGTCTCCAGGCAAATGACAAGAGGGCATTTTAGTATTCATAAATTATGCTTTCCTCAGTCTACAGTCAGTTTTGCAAAACCTTGAAATGTTTTTTTTTACGACAAACTTTTGATTTATTTTATTTATTTATTTATTTCATTACACACCGAACAGCGCAAACATAAAAAACAGGATGGTGATTAGGAAATGAGAAGAAGTGTTCAGTTTTAGATGTGGGAGGAAACCCTAAATGGAAGAAAACCCCAAATGGAAGAAAACCCATGCAGTCAGGCAGGGACTGAAAACCCACTCCAGATGCAAGGCTCCGCTCCCAAGTGGGATTTGAACCAGGGTCCAAGAGGTGAAAGGCAAGGAAAGAAACCACTGAGCCAACCTGATGCCCTTTTAACCTTTTAACCTTTTAGTGCCCCTAGGAGCACCTCACCCCAACCCCTATCCCCCCGGGCAAACCTCTCAGGTAAACACCTGGGCCCAATTTCATAGAACTTCTTAAGCACAAAAAGTAGCTAAGCACAACAAAATTATGCTTACCAGAATAAGGTTACTAATCAAACTACCATGTCACTTGTACAATTTGTGACTGATAACCTGCTCATTTCTGCTAAGCAGAAAATTGTTAAGCAATATTATTTGCTAAAGCAGCTCTCTGAAATTGGGAACTGTTTTACAAATAAGAATCTCAGCACTCCTCTGTTACCTTTCCATATAGGTTTTTATGGGCTCCACCGGTGACCAACACCCCTACGCCTTTAGCAAAGCCCTGCGGTTCCTCCTCTACCCTCTTGTCTCCCGGTTTGAGTTTACGGGTCTTCTTTTGGTCAAGTTCATCCCCAGGCCGTCGGTCAGCTCCCAGACCTTGACCTTTGGGGCGTAGAACTGCTTCAATGGGCTTCACAAATCTGGTTGACAAACAAATATTTCTATTTTGTTACACCATTCTAGTGTGCATTTACATTTAACAAAGCAGAAATACAATCTTTTTGTTCAGGGCCCAATTTCATAAAGCTGTCATAAAGCGGAAAATGGTGCTGAGCAAACTTGTCTGCCATGAGGTAAGCAATTTTGTGTGTGTTCTTAACAGCTTCATGGAATGAAGATTAAGGCCTTGATTTCATTTCACTGCTTTCTGTGGAACTCTGTGTTAATGGGTAGTCTGTACAGCACAGAACCAACTGGGACGTAAGCGAAAAATTCTGCAGTAAGAGGTGCCAATAAATTGGGCCCTGAAAACCAGTTGTTGACTCTGCTGTAACGCAGTCATATAAATTAGTGCATGTTAATCCAGCCTTTTTGTCTTCTAATCTAATGATCACATTCCAATGCTTGAGAATTTCAAAGTTATCTCCACTGGACCACATGTCTTGTAAATCAGAAACTTTACTGGACAATAGATATTTATTTACAAGACATTAGACATGTTAGACTATACACTTCTTTAATTTTTGGTAAGCAGTTTGCAACAGCTAATTCTTTTTTCTCTTTAATTTTCAGGTGGAGATATGAACTTTGACAGTTAAAGTATGCATTAGTAAATCTGAAGAAGAAAAAAATATGTGTTTGGAAAAAACACTAGACTGAAGGACTTGTCCAGTGCGGTGCAGTGTAAATTTTGAGCCCTGCCAACCTTCTTTCCATACCAGCTACTCACTTCTTCATCTTTCCGCCTATTCCCTCTCCTTGATTCCAGCCCATTCCCCTTAGCATTGCCAAACCAAACTGCTCAATTGGAACCTGGCTGTAGTCCACATTTGTTGCCTGTTGAAAAATATATAAAAAAGCAAAACAAACATTCAAATCTCCATTTGCGAGCTTCCCGAATCTACTCAACACTACTACGATGGACTCTGCTTGTCCTCAAATCAATTCTTGTTGCTCTTGTTGATACAAGAAAGTTATAATACATGTAGTCAACTTGTTTCATAAAGGTGGACAGATGGTTCTAGTTCAGTAAAACACACAGAGCTTGTCTTAGATCAGTCAAAAGAGAGTCATGTACAGACAGGCTACGCGATATTTATTAACATGTCTACAACTTAAAAACAGCCTGTATCACATTGGCTATAAACTTATTGTGCATTCCAATATTTCTTATTCTTCTACTCTTTTCTTTACACACTTAACTGGGTCCAATTTCATAGTGCTGTTTCAGCACAAAATATTGCCTGGACTAGGATACCAGTCATTGATGGTAGTGTAAATGTGACATTGTATTTTGGCTGGTAACCTCATTCTGGTAAGCATACTGTTGTTATGCCGAGCTGCTTTTTTGTGGTTTCTATGAAATTCTGCCCTGGTCAGGCCAAAGTTGGAAACCCACACTCAGACCTCGTAGTTTGAGTTCAAGGCACCGAGTTCAACCATCACAAGTAGTTATTACCTCATTGGGTCTGATGGAGACATCGAGTTTATCATCCGTCTCAAATCCTTCTGGAACTTGATTCTGCATCAGGAGTGGGATTGTTAGATTCAAGTCTTCATTACCTCGCCCCTCCCAATCATCATTATATAGAGCCGCATCTATAGGAATACATAAATAGATCAAAATATAAATCAGGTATTCTTACGTAGACATCACTTTCCAGGGCTCACCCTTAACACTAGCCCAACCTACATTGTCTAGTAAAAACTGTATTAGGCTACTAGACGCAACTTCTCAACCTACCCTGTGGAAAATTGTGCTTTTACCAGAGAAAGTGCATACTGACGACTGGTAGAAGACAAACATACATCCATCCAGATAGAGTTATCATTTTTTGAATTAAAACACGTATTTCAGAATACAAATCAGGAAAAAACTTAGGAATCAGAATTTTGGTGTACAAAACTAGATTTCAGTCAGATTTAAATTGGAAAAAGACAACAGATGGGCCTTACATTACAAAGCCTCTGAATAATATCAAAGGAAAACATTAGCTTGATCTGAGACTTAAACAAACAAATATTATTTTAAAACTCCTCACCTTTGATAATTTCTTTGACTGCATCATCTTCCAGATTGTCTTGCACCACCTTGGGCTTTCCACCAGTCTCAGACTTTGGCTTGTCATCGTCTTGCGTCTTGGGCTTTCCACCAGTCTCAGACTTTTGCTTATCATCCGAGTTCCCGTTCTTTTCTGATTGTCTGTTTCCATGGCGACCATAATCATTGCGTCTTATCAGCGGGATGACAAGGAGCTTTTCCTTTTCTTTGGGTTTTGTGCTGTGAATAAAATAAAGCAAAATAGAAGTTCATTAGTGATTTGTAGACAGTGACTTTCTCGATGAACTATCAGTTGTACTTTTCAGGTTCACCTTCAGTTAGCACGGTACCAAACCTTGTTTGTCTGTTTAGTTGTTCATAGAGCAAGATGGTTTAATTGGGGTGTTTGTTTTTATTTGTTTATTTACTTCCTGTCTGTTAAAATTGAAACAGAGTCTCTGTGAGTGAGTGAGTGTGATGGAGGAGAGGTACACGCATGTTTTTTTCCCTTCCTATTCTGGCCTTCTGGGGTACTTTCTTAGGGGGGTCTTGTCTTGAAAATACTATGATAGTTTGTTGCTGTTTTCTCAACAAGCATGACAAGTATAACGTCTGTATTCAGCTGAAACTTTCAAGGATGACTTTCTATTTCATATTTGTATCTTTATTCAAACTATTGACAATTTTGCCTTCAGCACATTCTACCTTTTAATGAGTCTAGCTAAATAAGTCTAGCCCTAGAAATAGAATGGGGCTTGACCAAGTCTACTGGGTATGAGTGCTTGAGTGGAGTCTAAATGCATTGTCATGCCATTGATTGATGGGAAGCATCATTGATGAGGCGGCATGTGTGGTACTTGAAAGCTAAAGATGAAAGAAACGACGATAACATTAACAAAACTTTGAAAGATTTTTTGTGGATAAAATAAATGCATTTCATTTTGGTCTTTTGACACCAACCTTTTAACTTCCTGTCCTTCTAACGCGTGAACAAAGTCGGTTTCTTTGTCTTCTTCTTTCTTTTCCAAAACTTTTACCTCTTTTTTCTTGGATAAAACAAATGAAAATGGTTTCTTTTCTTGAACGAGAATCGGCTTCTCACCTTCAGGCTCGGCCATTTTGTTTCGTATTGCTCTCAAAAAAATAGCCGTCGATAATTTTTTACAAAATCGTGTTTATTTATTCAACGGCTGTTTTTTGTTGATCCACGACTGAATATGTTTGCGCCCTCAACGTTTGCTTAATGTCGATGCGACGTGTCCTCTTCAACATGGCTGCTTCCAGTGTGCAATTTCTGTTGGCGCTGCTGTTAGTTTCTGGTCCAGTTTTCATCCTCGGTAAATTAAAAATTTTGTTCCTCCATTTATTTTTTCTAACTGACTGAGTTTGTTAAAAGATTATTTGTTATAGGAAAAGTACAACGACGTCGTATATCCACTTAGCGACTTCTACTAAAAATAAAACATTTAATTCGATTCACCACCACCACTCCACCATCACTCAGCATGATCAGTGCAGTGTGAGTGGTAGCCCCATTAATAGTGCCAAATTCTCTGGACTTCCTCCGATCCTTGGCCCTACGCCCACGTACCTCCAGGAGGTGACATTTGTTTTCGAATTAAATTACACAAAAACGAGTGAGCTATTTTTCTAATTAATGTGCTGGCCACAAATGAGCTACAATAAGTGACAACTGGGGAAAAAATCTCGGCATAAAAACGTGAGTTTCTGTTCGAAAACAAATGTCACCTCCTGGAGGTACGTGGGCATGGCCAAGGATCGGAGGAAGTCCAGAGAATTTGGCACTAATGGGGCTAGATCAGTGGCAGTGACCATTGCCCAAGACTTCCCTGCTGAATTGTTCAGTGAGGGAGTTCTACCTCCGTATGGGGAAATAGACTCTTCTTCTTACATGTCTTAAAAACAAAAAAAAGCAAGTTAGGCAAAATTATAACACTGAAAATATCATTAGGGAGGCTTAGTAAAAAAAAAAGTCTGCGCATCCTGCTGGCCATCCATGAGCGCTTGCATGTAATTCCATTCCAAAATGTTTTATCTTTGGTCATTGATCACAGTTTAAAAGCCAATAGTGAGTATTCTGCTGTACTTGAAACACTTTTTTAATTCATTGTTATTTCAAAGGTGATACCTGCATTGGAGCTAGCACAGACCACAAGGTATACACAACCACTGATGGCTCCAGCTCAACAGAAACAGTATTTCTGATTGAGTTCACTCTCAACTGCAAAAATAATGCCAAGGTAAAGACCCAAATCACTTAAGTAGAAGTGCATTGATTTTATACATGTATTTTAAACATAGAGCTGCATCTAAAAACTATAGACTATGCAAGTCTCGCACGCATTCGAACATTTCTTCACGCCTTAAACCAATGTGCATGGCACCAAAGTGGTCCCAAAAATGTTCGATTACGCGCGAGACTTGCACGATCTATTGTCAGTCAAATGAAACCGAGGTAACATTGTAAGTTGACATTTAATGTATATCCCATACTGTTATTTACGTGACATTGTTCATTTTTTTCTCATGATAATAATTCTGCTGTTCTCCCTGCTTGTCTTGTTGCTCTCCTGTCATCACCTTTTTGTACTTTGCTCTACTGTATGTTTCTTGGGGCTAGGCCTATGTTTCTTGTTTTTGTTTTTTTTCTGTTTTGGCTTTATAGTTCTTTGATTTGCCTTGTATTTGTTTGTATTTTGTTGTGGTCAAATAAATAATAATTACTTAATAGTTCTTTTCAGCTGTTGGTGGGTGATACTTAATTTTGAGAAATGTTTGAGGACATCCAACATGGAAAACCTCTAACCTTGCTTGTATAGAATAGTCAACTTGAAAGGATATAACATTTTAACAGGCATGATATTCTGCCTATTTTAGTTTAATTTCAATTTTTTTACCCTTGGGGGAAAAATCAGAAAAAAATGTGATTAAATAGCCTGAAAATTCTGTTAAACCCTGCACCATTAAATGAACAAGTAGGTCACCCCTTGTGCTCAAAAAAATTGTCCTATTTTTTCCCAAGGAGCAAATATCATGCCTGGATTAATTGCTGATTTGCTTTATTCTACCCAATCCAAACTCCAACGATACAATGATTTTTCTCTTTAATTTCTTCAGAATTTATTCCTGAATGCCGAGGCGGCTGGTAAACAACTCCCAGTTTCACGGTCAGGAGACAATCAATATCAGGTAAGTATTTCAGGAACAGATCGATTTATTTTCAAATTATGTGCTCTCTCGTTTCCCTGAACATAGAGTGAATTCAAACTCAACCCTGGACCTGCTTTTTGAATGTTGACCTTTTGAGAGTTGTGAACTTGTCCTACAATCAAGTGCCTTTAAGTGGAATTGCGGAAAAATGCCCTTGGTACCAGAACAGCTGAAGTGTGTTCTATCCAAAAGAGTGTGTGACTATCAAGTCAGAACACAGTGCTTAACACCACACTAATATTATTCTTTATCCCTGATGGACATTTAACATCTATTACAATCAGAAGATGTTAAAAATATTGACGAGAAAACATACATAGAGTGATAAAAGAGTTGTATACTGCAGATCATGTAACCTTCGTGTACATAAATAGTAACCTTGTACATTCCAGGGCATTTCCTGGCAGGCAAGATAGGCCTATTACGTGTACACTGGTCATATGGGAAATTTTACATTTTGTGTTAAAGTTTCCACATTTCAACAGCTGAAAAAGTTTGGAGATGTGCCTCCTTTCTTCATATCAAAAGTTGATAAAAATCAGCCATCGTAATCTCCATAAAATATCAGATTTAATGTTTTCATCCATTGAGGAAGTCCAGGCTCTGTAGCTCTTTTTCGTAATACGTGTGACGTCACAGGTTAAATAATACATGGTCTATGATGGAGTAATCTTGACTTGATTTATTTTTGAAATGATCAGGTTAGCTGGACTGAGGAGCATAAGGATGCCCCATCGGGTACCTATGAGGTGAAATTCTATGATGAAGAAGGATTCAGTGCCCTGAGGAAGGTGAGTTGATTCAAGTTTCATAGACCGGTTAGACAAAATGGAATTTCTGTTCAATCTCCCTGAAGATTGACTTATTTGATCTTAGTATTTAGCGTGTGACTGTGTTTTCATATTCAATATTTAACTCTTTCACTTACAACATTTATTGTGCAGGTGTTAGGGAATTGTTTGTACACAGACAAATATTCTCAACGCTCCTTTGTTCAAAGCCTGGTAGCTTCCTCATTTTATGTCGTAATTACAAGATGTTTGATACTAAAACATAAACCTCGCAATGTATTCTAATTGTGTTGACTTGGAGCTGCTGGTAGCAGCTCACCAGAGGCATGGTGTAATTTACTGAGCCACTACGACCGGCACGCCGTATTGAAAGAGTTAAGAATGTTGAGCTGCTCTAAATAGACGAGTAATTTAGAATTTTTATGTTGGCTTTGTTCTTAAGTTTAGATTTTGTATTATTGTGACACACCGCGAGTGTCTTTGTATGTGGCTGTGCTGTACATTGTATACACATCATCAACTGTTAATGAATCATAAAAACCATTTGTCATCCTACAGGCCATGAGATCTGGGGACGATTCTACTAAAGTCAAGCCAGCCTTCACAATAAACGTCAACCACAAGGTAAGCTCAGAATTACACTTTGATCGTTAATCCGGACTTTCTTGACGACATATTGAATCGATCATAATTCAATCAGAAGACATTTATATATAGCGCCAAAATCAACAATTTTTTTTTCAAAGGCGCTAAAGACATTGAATTGACTCCTTCCTGAATCCAACATACGAGACCTGTGGCTTTTATGCCCCATCTGAAGGACGAAGCAAAAATTGTTAACTGTCTTTCGTAAGGACACACATGTCAAAACCGGGACTCAAACCCACACTCTGCTGATCAGAAACACCAGAGCTTGAGTCCGATGCACTTGACCTCTCGGCAAGGGCACGCCATTACCTTGACATGACCTGGGACTCTCTGAAGCAGATTGACAGCTTCATTGGTATCCAACTAAAAAAAAGAGTCTGAAATTAAAATATGGCTGTTGGAAGAACTAACAATATATAACTTGACCCGTTTCCCATCAACATTTTATACTTTGTTTTTCCGATGTTTGCAGGGAGTGTTTCACGGTCCAGTGGTAGGCACCGAAGTCATTGCATCCGTCATGGCTGTCTTACTATGGTACTCTGCCTACCGAGCAAAGAACAAGATTCAAGCCTAAATCAACCTATCAATCTCAGCTTTTTTTGGTTCTAAAAAATCTTCCTCAAATAAATAAAATGTGGGTTTTTTTATGAAAAAATTCTTATGGGGCCCAGATTAAGTAAGTTTGATTTAATAAAAAAAAACAATAAATTGGAGTGGCGGGTGCTCATTGAAAATTAGGTGAAGCCAAGTTGCAGAGTTCAATGTTATGCATTGCTATGCAGTATGGCAGTGTATATGGGCAAGGTACACATTTACCTGGAGCCTAAATTGTCATGGATCAAATGTGTGGGCTCTATCACATCAGTCTCTGAATATCAGAGAGTTTTGTTTCAGCTATGTTTCAATGGTACTTGTTAATCATTGATAAAAGGTCTCTGTAAAAATCTACATGTGTTTGATTAGGAAAAATAATTATTTGTTAATTTCTGCCGCGTTGTAAAAGCTTGTCCCCCTTTTCATAGATAACTTGAATGAATTGTTAATAAACTACTACATAACAGGGCAAAATTTCATGGCTCTGCTTACTGTGGAATTCTGTGCTTATGGCCTAAGAACTATGTGCTCAAAGGGCACCGTAAGCGCAGAATTCTGTGGTAAGCAGAGTCATGAAATTAAACCCAGGACAGAATTTAGTTGAGAAGTATTAAGTCCAGATCTGGAAAGTTTTTACATACAATATGTACCTACACTGTTTTCCCAATTGTCCTTTGCAAATAATTCATGGACCAGTTATGATATGCAAAACATTTTCACCAACCTGTTTTAAATATTTGTGGCATTCTCTTCAGGTGTAATTTTCCAATAAAATATGGAGAACATGAATTTTGTTCATCAAATGCTTGTCGGTATGTGAGTCTGCTTTTAGCATGGAGTTTGTGCCCTCCTCCCCATATCATGCACTAATTTTTCACTCTTTCAAAGAGGAGTGAGGGTCCAAGATTTCTTCTGCTTTCCCCAAAACATAAACTTTGTATGTTATTATCCGGAATGCATCCATTTTTGTCACATTCCCCATGCTACAACACTGATGGGCATCGTTACATGTGGATTTGCTGTTCATGTAGCACTCATGAAAGCAGTGAGTAATAAGTAATCATAAAGGAATAATGACTGAAACAATAGAGAGGTTTCGCAACTGTGCGGATACAGATACTATAACCGTATCCGTTCACGTTGGATGCGTGCCAGATTTTGTTTCGCAATCACGGAAGTCGCGGTCATGCGTCACGTGAACACACAAAGTGTTGACGTATACGTATGTGTATCCGTAGCCTTGCGAAACCTCTCTATTGGCTTCCTATGAACACAGGGGGAAAAGCATTAAGTATAAAATGCCTGTCACTAAAATACTAAGGACAAACATTTGCTCCGATAAACACTGGGGGGGGGGAAGCACTGTCACATAAAAGACTAACGACTGTAACAATTGCTTGCTATAAAATACCTGTCTCTTAAATACTAATGACTGAAACAGTTGGTCTGATGGACACTCAGGGGAAAGCACTAAGTATACAGTGCTTGTTATATAAAGACTAACAACTGAAACCATTGCTCCCTACGAACACTCCACTCGGGGGCAGTAGCACCAAGTATAAATTGCCTGTCACTAAACAAACCAATGATTGAAACAGTTGCTCCAATGAACAATCAGGGAAAGCACCGAGCCTGTCACATAAAAGACTAATGACTGAAACAGTTGCTCCGATAAACACTCGGGGAAAGCACAGAGTATAAAATGCCTGTAACTGAAATTTTAACAACTGAAACAGTTGCTCTGATGACACTAGGGAACACACACTATTGACTGAAACAGTTATGAATACTCAAGGGGGGGGGGGTGCATTTTTTGTCACACAAAATATTAGCCACTAAAATAATTGCTTGCTGTGAACACAAAAATCAATCCCTGTGTTCCCTTTTCAATTCAATAATCATCTCCCCGTCAGATCACTACATGGTAAATCAAATATATCAAGATTTCCTTATTTTTTTTTTATTCAGTCTGAGGCAAGACAACAATCAATGTAATTGACCCTCAAAATATCAGCACCTTGAACATTTACAAATAATCAAAATCCCTACGGTCTTCCAGCGATTGTTTCAAAGAAATCTATATATAGAGAATTACACATGATGTGAAAGTTGTCTTATAATGAAAAGATTTACATCATTTCAAATTTGTTTACATGTTGAAGTGGTTAATAAGTCGTGTACAATTCCACAAGATTAAGTTCAAAGACTAACTTTCAATAATATTGAATTTAAACAGGTTGTAACGTATAAACAACAAAGACCCTTTTTATGAACAATATAAAAAGCGTACCTTGAAAAAAATATCTCAAATTGCATACTCGGTTTAATAATATAATATGTATAAAAAAAGCAGCCAAATAAAAAGGGGGGACATGAAGATATCGGCCATTTTACTTTGTACATAAAGGCACATTACTCCATAATTACAAAATCGTTACTTTTCTCAAGCAAATTTGGACAATACAGTATTGGAATTCACACAGAAGGGTTGACGTTTTTAAGATGTGATAAAAAATAAGTTCAAGATTTTGTTCTTCTTGAAAGTTAACCGTTTAACACACTTGAACTTCCTTTCACACACACACACACAACAGGGAAATGTGACAACCAAAATCACCTTCTCCCTCACATAATCTGCATAGATTAAAAAATAAAGTAATAATAATAAAATTTACCCTCTAATAAACAAAACCAATATATAAACCAAAATATGTTTATACTGCTTTATCCCATATCTTAATAAAGCTTTTCTTTTCAAGATTCTAAATTGTAATTTTCATCAAATATTTGTGGCTGATTTCACAAGAGCTATAAGATTGCTCTCAAGATGTCCAATCTTAACTGAGTTTGGGTTGAACAAACTAAAGCGGGATTTGAACCTGCGACCTCCGGATTAACATGCCGGTGCTCTACCAACTGAGCTACCGAGCCCTAATAATGGCGGTCTCCCTTTGTCAATATCTTTGTTCGGGATTGCCAGTCAGAAGCCATTCAACCTGTAACTGCCGTACAGCCAGGTATCACACCCAAGTTTACGATACAACCTGGAAAGCGGCAGCACAAATCGCTATGGTAATACATGCATTGACAACTCATCTTAGGATGATTCTTAAGTGATTTGTGAAATCGAGCCCTGGGGCCGATTTCACAAAGAGTTAAGATTGGTCTTAAAGGCACTGTACACATTTGGAAATTGTCAAAGACCAGTGTTCTCATTATTTTGGTGTATCCCAACATATGCATAAAATAACGAGCCTGTGAAAATTTGGGCTCAATTGATCATCGAAGTTGCAAGAAAATGATGAAAGAAAAAACACCCTTGTTGTACAAATTTGTGTGCTTTCAGAGACAGGAATAAAAACTTCTCGCAAGAAGTTTTTATTATTTTAGTGAGAAATTACCTCTTTCTCAAAAACTACGTTACTTCAGGGGGAGTCGTTTTCTACAATGTTTTATACTATCAACAGCTCTCCATTGCTTGTTACCAAGTAAGTTTTTATGCTAATATTTATTTGAGTCATTACCAAACGTGTATGATACCTTTAAGCTGTGTATCAATCTTAAATGCTTAGAAAAGTGTGATGTCACAGTACATATCACTACCGTGATATTCACAACTCATCTTAAATGAATCTTAGTACTTTGTGAAATTGACCCCTGATCACACAAATTTCGTACATATTAGCTTTTGGCAGATCCGAGGAAAGATTAAGCTGATCAAATGGCTGAAAAGCTAAGCTCGTAGAAAAAGATCACAAGCCGAAATAACCCAATGCATATTTATTGCAGTTGTGACTGATGGGGCCTGAATTTCATAGAGCTGCTTAACGCTACGCACATTTTTCTGCTTACATTAGCAGAAAGTTTTTGCTGAAGTGCAAGCACATTTCACAGACTAGCAAGAAAGTAAGATGGCCAGTACACCATAGATTTGCATTAATTGTTGCGTCAGTCACTTGCTGACAGTAAGCGCCGGAAGGAGGCACGCCTTTCCATGTGCGTACAGTTAGCAGCGCTGTGAGATGGAAATCACACACAAATTCAGCTTTAAGCAGCTCTATGAAATTTAGCCTTGGTTCCCATTTGTTGTTGTTGAAATATTGAGTTGAAACACACTTTTACTTGGCGAGTAAAAACAAGAGGGGAACAAACTAATTAATAAAGTTGATGACTACACACTTTCCATGTGTACAGGGTAATACTAGCTCATATCATTAATATTCACAACAGCATTTCTTGTTTATTCATGCTCAATCATATAAAAGTCAAATATTATATAAATATATGCAGTCTTTCTTTCTGAACCTTCTTCCAAACACACACACAAAAAAACAGGAGCACTTTTCCTTGATCTTAACCTCTCTATTCTAGAGCAAGTTCGACTGCTAGACATTTATCAGGATGCAGCTATGGGAGACCAGTTTGGGGACACTATGTGGCAGCAGACATCCCAAGTAGATCTCCATTATTTACATATTTTTGAGCATGAGTATTAGACCTTTCTTTTGAAACCTCACAGCCGCAAGTTTTGTGAACCATGGTTGGTCAAATCAAAGTATGAGCGGCCTTCCAAGCAAAAAACCTCACAATAGTTATCATTACAAATTCTCACAGTCGCAAGTTTAACCTCACAGCCGCAAGTTTTGTGAACCATGGTTGGTCAAAGCAAAGTATGAGCGGCCTTCCAAGCAAAAAACCTCACAATAGTTATCATTACAAATTCTCACAGCCGCAAGTTTAGTAAACCATGGTTTGCAAAAGTATGAGCGGCCTTCCAAGCAAAAAACCTCGCAATAGTTATCATTACAAATTCTATCAAATTAGCCAAAATCACTAATGAATTAACGGTTGCCACCCAAAACAAATTGAAAGTACTTGATATTCTTTATAGCAAAGGGTGAAAAAAAACCAAAATTAGGGCAAAATTTGTGTCAATCCAGTTATCAATTTTGTGCTACTCAAGGCTGCCTATAGAAAATGATGGTCAATGTTTATAAACAAAAAAAAAAGGTCATTTCCAAGAACACCTGGATTTACCAGGTAAGTCTGCTGCCACCTTGTGTCCCCAAATACTTCCATTGTTTTTTGTTTTTTTTCATTCAAACTCATTGTAAACCAAACTGAGGCAGGAAGGACAAAATAGTCTGGTTCCTTGTATTACGGTATTGCAATATTACACTCTGCTGATGAGAAACACCAGAGCGATCAGTCCGGTGCGCCTGACTGCTTGGCCACGACACGGCCATGACACGCCACGAATAAAACATGTCGCAGTGTTTAAGCATTACATACGAAGTGCGGACCTGAGAACATATCCACATATTGTAGGGACCTGAAACACTATGTGGACTTACACACGTCCCCACAGTGTTTTTTACAGTGTTGAAGAACATGTTTTTTCTTAAGTGCACAGACCAAAGGAATGTCCACAGAGTGTATGCAACACAGAGCTACTTGTGTTTTACATTTTTTCAACATCATTTCACCTCTAAAACGCTGGCGGAATAACGTTGATGCATGCACAGATGCACTGAAATCAACCAGTAAAATGTCAAACTTGCTCTAACTTCAGAGGAATTTCTTAAAAACCAAGGTTTATCACTCCCATTTGCTGAGTTGCTCCTATCTTCACACTAAGTCTCAAGGCCCAATACCCAACTCATAACCATTTCATCTATAAACTAACTATTCTGGTTATAAAACGCTACACTACTAAAACATTAGTGAGCATGCCGAGTACAAAAATACACCTCTTCTATGCTACTTTACAATATACTCAAAAATAAACCGAAGTATATTCTTGATCAGAAATTACAATCTTAGATTCAGTAGAATTATTTTCATTATTCTCTTTCTTTTCTTCATTTGAGAAAAATTACAGGCATATATTACATAATTTTGTTTTCAAATTGCTATACATCTGTTTAATATCATAGTATACATCGCATCATGATAACATGCTATATCAAAAGAGTTGTCCAAAAAGAATTAATAACATGTATTCAAATCCCACCATTCAGTCCCCTTTGATTTGTCAACATGGCTGACTTAGAAATAGTTCATAAAAATAAAACAATTTGTTGGACGTAAAGTCCCTCTGTACTTTCTATAGGTAATTTGAAGTAAAAAACATAATTGATAACGGCGTCATATAAAAACCAATGAGCATACGGAAGGCATTTTCTTTTGGTTTGGGGAGGAAGGGGGGTTGCTGTATGGAAGCTGATTTGCTAACTGCTAGTGCCCTGTACAATTTTCTTCTATTTAATTTCATGGTTATTTTATTTTAAGTTCATTTTTAGTTGATAATTAACTACCACTTATCATTGGTGGATTGTTAGTGCAATACCTTAAATGAACAGCTTATAACTTTCTCGAATCTATAAAAATAGCTTTTAAAAATATAAATCTAAATTTGGGGGTTAAATCAGCCCGCAACGGACCTAGCATCTTTGTGTCAAATCAGTCGAAGTACCAACCCGCCTAAGAAAATATATTCGATGGTGAATTTGAAGTCAATCTTTAAAAGAATAAAACTGAATATGCCTGATGAGAATAAAGTGTCTGGCAGGGCAACTTTTATAAGCACTTCAAACTGAAAGGGAGGAAGGCAAAGCTAAACAAATTAACTTGGGAGTTGAGCCTTGTGTCATCGCAGGTTTGTCCATTTAATTTTTCATTTTATTCATTCTGATATGGAAGCAAAGGAGTCTCAGAAAAGCGAACTTTAATCATTGTACTAGCCAAAAACCCAAATGGAGAGAAGACAAGGAAGGAAGGTTTAGTTTTAGATGTGGGAGGAAAACCCTAGAGAATTATTACAGGGAAAACCCACACAGTCAGATAGAGACTGAAAACTCAATCCACATAGTGTCGTGGCTGAGCAGATAAGAACACCAAACTCAAGCTCTGGTGTTTCTGATCAGCAGAGTGTGGGTTCGAATCCCAGTCATGACACTTGTGTCCTTAAGTAAGACACTTAACCACATGCTTCGTCCTTCGGATGGGACGTTAAGCCGTAGGTCCCGTGTTTTGTGTAATGCACGTAAAAGAACCCAGTGCACTTATCGTAAAGAGAAGGGGTTCGCCCCGGTGTTCCTGGTTTGATCGGCAGCATATTGCGCCACAGCACCTTGTAAACCATTACATGGTGCTATGTAAAGGACTTGGTCTCATACTTCAAAAACGTAGCTCCACAATACCTTGCAGGAAAATAATGAACGTTAAAGCGCCTTGAGCGTCACTGAGTGACGGATATGTGCGCTATATAAGAAGCCACTATTATTATCATTATAGTGCCACCCAGCGTGATTCAAACTGGGGTGGAAGGTGAGGAAAGATACCTCTACCCCAACCTGACAACCAAGGTGCAACAGGAGTTACAGAAGGTTCAAGCCTCCTAGTCACTCCTTGTTTAATTCTGCATTCTTGCATTCCTCCCTCCTAAAATTATTATACTGTTAAATATTCTGTTCACACAAAATGCAAGACTTTTACGAGGGCATGATTTCATCGGCAATGATTGGTGCTTCTTTAAAACTGTAGACCGTGTAAGTAGACCTCGAGAGCGTACGAGTTTCCGCGAGACTCTTAACTTCCAAGCACCTCGCATATCAGCTACAGCATGTATTGTGGCAATTTTTTTTATTTAAGAACTTGCGTTTCATCCCTTGAACAACATTTGAAGAAATAAAAGCATGATTTTAAACAATTTTGCAAGATACTTGGAAAAATATTCTTTTTTAAAAAGCTGACCTTAATTTCCTCTTCACTGAAACCATAAAGGCCAAGCAATAAAAGGCGATCGTCATGATCCTTGACATACACGCTTGCAAGCTCAAACAAGCTGCTACATTAAGTAGTAGTACGGTACCCAAACTGGGTAAAATTAGGACTCCGTTGTCCCAATGACTCCATGCAATGTCACGCAAAATCCATATGACACAAGGTCTGTTTTTTCGCACCAAGTAACCAAGCACTTATCCTGATTTAAAAATATTACCCAACTTCGGTTTGTGAATGAAGTCATCACAGTTTGCGTAACAAACAGTCAGCGTAACTTCGCAATTTGCAATTTGACTTCGCAAACTTTTCTCAAAAAGCTCCTGATTTCATTAAAATTGTATTTATTACTTTTAAGTTTTAAATGCAATCATTTCACCACTAAGTTTTTCGAGGTTGAAAAAAGTGATGTGACCCCCCCCCCCCAAAAAAAACAATCAAATCAAATCCCTCAAAATTGCACCCGCGTTAATCTCCCATGGCTGATGGCCCAATAATAATAATAATAATACCAAGTTCTTATATAGCACATTATCACATCCGATGGGCATATCAAAGCGCTGTTTTTGCCTGAGGTGCCCCGGAAGCTCAATAGTGACCTCTCTGTGTCGCGAGACTTACACGGTCTATTGGTCGAGGTATGAACAGAGTTTTTTAAAAGCCAATCCCCTTCCACTTACCACTGGTTTATTTATCCACAGACTTATTGCTTATTAAATTTTCCTGTTTTTGATCCCCCACCCAGCTACCCTGGTTTCATCCATTTTTACTAAGCACATTTTAAAAATTATCGCTTGTTTTAAAACTAATCTTAAATATTCTTAGTTTACTGGCCTCAATACAAACCAAAACGAAGAAGTTGATAAAAAGCACAAAAATATAAAAAAAATCTAAATTGTCAAATAAAATCAATCTGTTTACTTCCATCTCATTCAACTTGTTATTTTCTCTCTCTCTTCGGTCGTTAAAAATAAAAACAAATCTAGTCAAAATAACAAAATCCAACTTTCGTTTTGGGATTATGATGAGATAACAGTCCTTACATTCTAGTCAATCAAATGACTTCAAGCACAAGATCAGGGTGTACTGATCTAAAAACAGCAGTCCACAAACTTTTAGGCTGGCGACCCAATAAAAATTTCAGGCACGCGATCGCGACCAATTAAGCCACCGATAACCGGCCGATTGTGATTTTGCAACGAGGTAGAGTAATCAAAACAGATTAATCTTAACGTTAGTAATTTATACATACTTATGAGTTATTGCATTGAACTGATAATAAAAAGGAAATATGTTTGTGATGATAGATCGATTGTGAGGCAATCTTGTTGCAGATGGAATGATCAAAATGGTTATGATAAATTTTAGCGTCTCTGACAAAGTTTGGCGACCCACTTTTGGCGACCCAAATCTTTTCCGCGACCCATAGTTTGCGGACCGTTGTTGATCTAAAACGCTTGATCCAAGGTTGAAGACAAGTCAAAGGAGTCAATATACTACACTCGATCTATAAATTAAGGAAAATCTGGTCAACGTGTCGCTGACTTTGTTTCTGCCAGCAAAAACAGGGTTCATGTAAAGAAACATATCCGATATACAATGTATGTTCCTATAAAGATCTATTGCCATAAATCACACCAATCATGAAATTTTGAACTCTTCCTTGTCACAAAAGGCACACAAAAGTATAGGGCACCAATTGAAAATCATTCTCCCTTTTAACTTAAAAAAAAGAAATTATTAGGATTTTACGCCTTATTGCCAGGGGGCAGGGAGCATTTCTAACAGGCACTAGAATTTTGACACATTATCTACAAAATAATTTGGATGATATAAACATTCATATCTGTAACAGTGCAAGTCGAGAATTTAAATGTCTAGGTTTTCTTTGTACATGCATGATATTTGGTCTTTGGGAAAGAAGTAGGAACATTTTATAGAGTACAACGGCTGACCTACATGTCCACATGGTGTAGGCTCTAATAATAGACTTTTCAGGCCTCATTAATAGCAGTTTCCTGATTTTTCCCAAGGGCAACGAAAATTGGAAAACAGACTAAAGTAGGAAGAATATCATGCCTTAACAATCTTTCGCTTAGCAGAAATGAGCAGGGTACCAGTCACAAATTGTACATGTGACATGGTAGTTTGGCTGGTAACCTTATTCTGGTAAACATAATTTTGTTGTGCTTAGCTACTTGTTGTGCTTAAGCAGCTCTATGTAATTGAGCCCTGTTTGTATAATGTTGCTTGTCAGTGCATCACAAAGTGCTTCGGGACTGGAAAGACATTGTGGCCATGAATGACCGAGGGCATGAAATACCCATTGGCCTCTGGCTCAACCTGAGTGATTTTCAGCCTCAGATTCAATAAACTCACAACCGAACAAATCCAATAATGTGGTTTGACCATACACCGATATGTGATAAGCACTGTATACTCATGTTTTCCAGATCCATGAAGAGACAACAAAAATCACAGGCATACTACTCAGGTGGGATTCGAACCAACGGCCCCCACATTCTACAGCAGAGTATAGCTAAATAGCACTGGTCTTGTAAAAGTGAAGTTTGGTGTTGTATGAGTTGTCTTGTGGGTTATTTTTTGTGAAACTCGAGCCTTGATTTCTACTGGCTGGTATATAGTCATTTGGAAAACCTCTTCTGTGCTAAGTAATTTTGATTGTTGTTGCTAAGCAAGCTTTGAAATCTATGAGCTTATCTCATAGCTGTACTGTGGTACTATGTGTCTCTGACTTAATCCAACTGGTTGGCACTGGGGGCGGGGACTTTGGCTTCTGTACTCGCTTCGGAAAACCTATGAACAAAAAAAGAGAAAAATGTCAACAATCTTGCAGTAATATCTTACAATGGATCAACCACACCCCTTCCACATTAGGACCTGCCTAGCAATGCTGCTCATTGTGTGTGTATAAGAGAGCTGTCCGCATAATTTCCAATGCTGGTATTCGTGAACACACAGCCTCATTATTTTTCAATCTTAAAATACTACAAATCATCAACCTGTATTATCTGAATCTAGATAAATTTATGCATGCATTTATGACTAACGCATTACCCACCTACTTTAGTTCATTTTTTGTCAACAAACCTTATATTAGCCTTTGTCGTGTTTGTCTGTCAACTCTGTCATCTGTGCATTATGTATTTGTCATATTTGGTATTTATTTTATGTATGTTTGTCAATAGGTCAAGGAACAAAAGCCACGGCTTCACCTAAACCTAATTGTTGCCCTACTGCTTATTACATACTGTATATTTATTACTAATTAAACATTGATATTGCGTTTTCATTTTATTAGCCTACTTTACCATAAATATGTTACTGTGTAACTGAATGTAATGTTGAACTATGCACTTGAATTTTGTAAGATGCAAGAACAACGATGAAATAAATGTTAATTATTATTATAATAAAAATAATAAATAATAATAATAATATACTGAGTATACAGTGCTTAAAACACATCAGTGTATGGGTAAAACTCACCTCGATGCAAAATTAATATGTTTTAAAATACTTACTGATATCACAGTTGTTGAACATCGAGGGACCTTCTTTGTATGTTGGCTCATATTCCCGCAATGTTTTCTCTGCAATAAATAAGAAAAAATGCCATGTTTTTATTAAAGGTTATGTCTGGTCTGGCCTATGGTGTCAAGTGTTATTTGACTATTTGGATGGGTCCATTTTGTTTTCCTGGTTTGAAAGCAAATAGCTTTGTCCGGATACAACCCTTTTTTTGGATACGACTGGTTTGGTCTGGTTCTAAATGGTTTTATCTGGATATGACTGGTTTCCTCCGGTTCTAAATGGTTTTATCTGGATATGACTGGTTTGGTCCGGTTCTAAATGGTTTTATCTGGATATGACTGGTTTCCTCCGGTTCTAAATGGTTTTATCTGGATATGACTGGTTTGGTCCGGTTCTAAATGGTTTTATCTGGATATGACTGGTTTGGTCCGGTTCTAAATGGTTTTATCTGGATATGACTGGTTTGGTCCGGTTCTAAATGGTTTTATCTGGATATGACTGGTTTGGTCCGGTTCTAAATGGTTTTATCTGGATATGACTGGTTTGGTCTGGTTCTAAATGGTTTCATCTGAATACGACTGGCTTTGTCTGGTTATTACTGGGTTTATCTGAATATGCCTGGTTTGGTCTGGTTCTAAATCGTTTGGCATTGTGTTGGCACACCAAGATTTTAGAATATGTCTTTATAATCTTTCTTTTCCCAAATGAAAAAGGGCAGTTGGTGAATTGAGAAAGTCGGACAGAGCTGGTCACCAGCTACATACAGGGCCAAATTTCATAGAGCTGCTAAGCACAACAATTTACTTAGCATGAAATTTCTTCCTTGATAAAATCAGGATTGCAAACCAAATTTCCACATGATTTTCAGGATAAGCAAACAACAGTTGAATACCAGTAACAAGCAATATGCAACACATGGAAATTTGGTTGATAATCCTGTTTTTATCAAGGAAGAAATTTCATGCTAAGCGAATTGTAGTGCTTAGCAGCTGTATGAAATTGGGCCCAGGTGATGACCCAATAGTCTAATAGTGTTTATGAGATTGATAGTAAAGTAACATTGTGTGCTACATTGAAACATAATTTTGTTACTGTTACATAAATTCCTAAGTTGTTGTCTTACTGATGATTTCGTTGAGGTCCGACACCAGAGCAGCCTGTGGACTTGTTGATAATGTAGATGGAGGCGAGGAGCGGGTACCAGTGGTGGATGGGTTGGAGCTCCTAGTGACCACATCTCCAATCTGGATGAGAAACACAGATGAACAAAAAAACAAACATCCTTTAAAGAGGGGCTCCAAGGTCAAATTCAGTTTTGTGATGCACTTAATTTCCAATAGATAGGGTCCTCATAAAAGTCGGGGAAAATTACAAGCTGCTCTTAAAAAAAAACATGTCATCAACTGAACCAACAGCTAAGATCCAATGTAAACAAAATCAGTTTGAAGTTGATAGAGATAATTGTGTACTCAGAGCCCTTAGAAGACCTACATAATTATGTCTCACCAAGAGGTTTTTTGATATGAAAATAAATTCATGTATATGGTTAAAACCGTCAACCCAATTGTGTCTTTGGCTAGAGACCCTCCTGAATCATTCATTCATCCCTTAATTAATTCATTCATTCTTTATACAGTTGTTGCACGCTGTGATGGGGTTCCTTGTGTTTTGTACACCCGAGGGGGCAAATTGCACCCTCGGCTTTGCCTCAAGTTTGGGTGCCATTTGCCAACCAAGGGTGTACAAAACCCATGGACCCCAATCACACAGCGTGCAACAATTGCTTTGTTATACCAAGGTATTAGATTCCCCTTCTTTCGAGGCGATCTGTTGTGATCTTCCAACATTATGACGACGAAATTGGCATAGTTTAAAAAAGCAGACGAACAGTGGCGAACGAATTGTAAACAATGGCAGTCGTTGACAGAAATATTGCTTCACTGTCCCCTACGGCACAACATAAACCAGCGTAATTACAACCTCGTACCCGGGGCTTTTTCTAACATTGTACAAGGTGGTGGAAATGACCAACGGAAGGCACTATCAAGGTAATGTATCCTTCAGGGTACATCACTCATGTTCCCCTGAGCCATGTACATGCGTCTTAGTAGCACATCACATAATTGGTTCACTCCTAAGGAGTTTTCCCCCCCTCATAAAAATCTACTATCTGTTCATTCTGATGGAAAAGGGCACAATACCTTTACAAAGAAACCTTTTGTTTTAAATTCAATCTTCTCTTTATGCGTTGCCAGCTTGTCTCTCTGGTTGGCTAGGAACTGGGAGATCTTCTGCTTGGATCTGTGCGAGGAAAACAAAATATATATAATGCAAAATATGAAAAAAAAAACTCCTTAGGAAGTACATGTTTCTGAACAAAGACAAAAGATAACTAATTTATATTTTGATGCCTAGTTTGATTTTAAAGAATTATCTGCTTAATGCTTTCAGAGTCCTACAGGGAAGAAGCCCCCAGTCTAAAACTAAGCCAACACTACTTGCATATTTTATAACAGATGTCTAGTAACATTACTGCCTCACAACTGAGCTTGTTTAGGGACTACAGATCATTGTACCAACATTCAATCATATATTTTAGCTCTACAAGTACGACACTATGACAATATTAATAATACTAATAACACTAAGACGAAGAAGATAAAGAAGAAGAAGAAGAGGAAAAACAAGATGAAGAAGAAGAAGAAGCATCTAGATCAAACAGGCACAACTGTGAGGATAGATCGGCTACAGATCTGAGAACAGCGAGGATCCTGCGAAAGACCCTTGAGATCTAAGGCTACGGGACGTAGCAAGACTCCAGGAGTCACTGGCACAAAGGAAAATGTAATCTTTCTTTTGCAAGCTGTGATAAAATGAAATAATGATAATAATAATAACAATAGGGGCTTCTTATAAAATAGCACACATTTCCGTCATGCAGTGAGGCTCATGGCGCTCAACAACATGCAAGTGATGTTTGAAGCTTTGCATGTGGTGGCTGTGGAAAGAATCTGTTGGTCAGTCCGTTTAGTCTGGTGGCACAACCTTTTTCCAATATGGCGAGCGCATACATGTAAAGAATGGCCTCATGTGTCTCCACCATGCGAGGCCTCAAATCCTAATTCAATTATTTTGCAAATAAGTTTGCATATATGCAAATATACTGATGCATATACATAATTGATGTACTTGTAGGTCAACATGAATATTCAATAGATGCTCACCTTCCCCCAGATCCAGACTCATCACCATCTTCACCTGTTAAAACAAACAACATAAATCAACAATCATGTTTTTAGTCCTTTCATTTCAATTCTGGTTGTGAAGCCAAGGATTCTCAGAAAAGCGACCTTAATCACTTTTATACTAGCCAAGAACCCCATGGAGAGAAGACAGGGAAGTTTCAGTTTTAGATGTGGAATGAAAACCCACACAGGGAAAACCCACGCACTCAGTTTGGGGCTGAAAACCCAATCCACATAGTGCCCCGGCCAGATTCGAACCGGGGTCCTAGAGGTGGAAGGCGATCAAAGATACCACTACGCCTACTTGACCACCTCTTAGGGGATTACACTGCTTAACTCATCAAGCTTGGCATTGGGAACAGGCATACCATCAACAGGGTGTCATAAGTAGGTCAACTTAAGAGGTAAAAAGGGAAAAATAATTTGGTTAACACCTCATCAGGTCAAACATGATGTGTGCTACCATTACTGACACGCTTCACAAACAGGAAGAGAGGATTAACAAAAATAACAAATTAGTGCAAATTTTTCTCAAACAATGCTAAAAGCCACTCTTGGTAAGGCAATACAGGAAGAAAAGATTCAAGATATAAATAGTAACCACCACCACAAAAGTACTAGCTTCAATGCAACCAATGTACTATAGCCCTATGGTAACTAATTGTGTACTAAATTTGACAGAACCTAAGTACAAGTTATACGCTTTGTAATAACAGCTATTGACTACTTTCAGTCATAGAGCAGGGAAACTAGCGTTCCTTGTAATCCCTGGCACCCTCGGCCCTCGCCTTGGGACGAAGAAAAAAAGAGAGAATAATTTTCATCACATCCCATATCTAACTCAAGCTTTGGCCTTGTTGCATATGGGACACAGAACTGCTAATATATTGGATGACTTAATAATAGAGTGCACACAATTATTTCTTTGCACAGCAACCCCAGCATTGACCAGTGATGCCCCCTCGACACCATGATAAAGTGGTTTGAAATGATTTCCAATCAAATGGTATCAAAGACTATAGGACTGGATGCCTACCATCATGAAACTCAAACGATGCAGACGTTTTCACAGGCACTTCGGGAGGCTTCTCATCGTCTGTGTAGTCACACTCCTCGTCAGTGAACGACGCCCAGGAGGAGCCACTCAAGATGGACTCCCTGGGCTGACCCGGTGATGTCGGTATCGTCCCTGTTGAAGATGGGATCATGTCGCATTTATGATAAAAGCACATAAAGCAGAACGAGCAAAATACACTACACAAGACAGACTATGAAGCACGGCATGATCTACAACACAGAAGTTGGCATTAACAGCACACACTAATTTTGCTCAATGAAGAAACAGCTACAGGGCCCAACTTCATAAAGCTGTTTAGCAGAAAATTCTGCTCAGCAAACTTCTTTGCTAAGCAAGAAATGAGTAGGGTACCAGCCACAGCAATGGTAACTGTATGGTATTTTGCCTGGTAACCAAATTTTCCAAAGCAAGAGTTTTCTGTGCTTAGCAAGTTTTGGGCTTACATTCTTTATGAAATTGGGCCCAGATGTCTTTACTACAGTGGACTTGCTCAAAGATGATCTTAGGGGCCTGGGCCCAATTTCATAGAGCTGCTAAAGCACAACAAGTAGCAAAGCACGACAATATTATGCTTACCAGAATAAGGTTACCAGCTACAATACCATGTCATTTGCACCATTTCTAACTGGCATCCTGCTAGTTTTTTGCTAAGCACAATAAATTGTTAGCAAAATTGTCCGCTTAAGCAGCTCTATGAAATTGGGCCCTGGTCACACAGGGCAATTTGTACTGGCAACTTTAGAGGCAACCAACTGCACTGCATGCAAAAGGAACACTTTGGTAGCACAGGAGTTATTTTTCTAACGATGGCTTACAATATAAAACTTTTGACAAAATGTGGAGATTGAAATGCCTATTCTTCTTGGAGATTGCTTGGAACTGGTTGCCTGTAAATTGCCGTGTGTGACATGGCCCTTATGACGGGAGCCTGGACTGATGTGCAGAAAACAGTTTTAAGAAATGTTTAAGCAGTTACGATTTCTTCTTACCTTGTGAATCATAACCAATGCTTTTATCAAACACAGGTGATTCTTCTTGGTCGGCTGGCCTCTGGCCAGAAAGGCCACCGACCTCAATGACCTCGTATGCCGATACCGTCGAAGACCTACTAGGGTTGCTTCTATCAACAGTGAACTTGTTCACATTCTCCCTGCCCTTGCCGGGCGTGATGGGTATCTGCACACCGCATGCATACGAATAGTCCGATCCCTGCGAGCTGCCTGGAGATTTAAACGAATCCTTCAGATTACCATCCTCAGAAGGATCAGCGTAGGCTGTGGCATAGGTCGGGCCTAAGCCAGTCCTGAGTTGGGGTTTGGACTGGGCCTCTTTTAGCTTTTCGATGACGCTTTTTGGTTGAGTTGCATAGCTGTATTCAGAGTTGGTGTTTTCAGGCACTGATTGTTGAGGTCTGGATAGATCAATTGTCTTCCTCCTCTGCATCTGACTCAGGTTGGAGTCCTGCTTGCCGGGGTTCTTGGAGTCCTTGGAGTCCACCTTGTCCTTGTGAGATTGAAGCTTCACCATGGATACTGGTTGGATCTGACACTGGAAGCTCTTCCCTAAATCACCTCCTTCCTCAGAAGGCTGTGATTTAGTGGTTTTATTCGTTGGTATTGATTTAATGACGGCAACAGGCGGTTTAGGAGGGGCAGAGGTGGGTCTGGTCCCGCCCTTGGAGTCCTTCTTCTCTTTACCCTTCTTGGGCTCTTTGTCCTTTCCAGGGTCACTCTCTGATTTGACCAGAGTTGCCTGGATTAAATTTTTGGCCTGCTGAAACTGAAGAGTCCCTAAGTGTGGTACTTTCCCCTGCTCCTCTGCGTTACCGTTGACCGGTTCGCTAGTTGGTCGCCGCCTCAGTCCAGAGGAAGAGCCCTTACCTGGTGAGTTATCCGTTTCCTTCTTCCTTCCAATGGCTGGTTTTGTAGGAATATTAGGACGTGGTAGCACCTTGACTGGTTTTTCACTCATTTGAGGTTTTTCACTGAGCAAGGGCTTTGATGATCGTGAAGGCTTCGCAGGGTCACCTTGATCATCGAAAGATTTGGACGATGAGATCGTTCTGACGGCCGGTTTGAAAGGCGGCATTGGTTTGGTATGATCTGCTGACTTGGGTGGGGCAGAGCGAGCTTGAGGCACTGGTGGAATGTCAAAATCCTTAAAAGCAGCGAGAGTGGTCTTGTAGCCACTCTCAAATCTCTCCTGAGCTAGAGGGCTCTGCTTTGGCGTCAGGGGGCTCAAAACTTCAGCTGCTTTCTCCTCCGAGTCTACTTTGTCTTGGACATTTGCATAAATGGTTTCATTACTCTCTGCATCGCGTTGTAGCTTGGTGGGCAACGACGGAGGTTTCAGGATTTTAGCTGAGGGTGGGCTCGACCTTCCATCAACAGGTGAACCTAGAAATGTAAAAGGGAAAATGAGGCTCAAATGTTGTTGAAGCTTCCAGACAGAGTACATATAATAATAAGCAGAAATATATTGAAATAACCTAAGTATTTTTATTATTGTTGCAGAGTCTATCCTGCATTAATGTCAAAAATGTTACACTTTAACAAAAAATTACAATAAATGGTTTACTTAAAATCATAACAAACATAAAGGGAATAAACAAATTTATTAAAATACACTATGATTAAAATCACACACAAGAATGTCAACAAAATCATGTATAAAAATCAAACACTTTTTGTTTTCACACCTTTAGTTCATGCACATTATTTGATTTTACATTTAAGTAAATGATCAGCTGGTGTGAGTTGTTTTTATGAGAGGTTTTTGGGAGAAATTAAAAAAGCAAACTTCAAGTGCGTCTGGAAACTACGAAAAGCGAAAACTAGTGATTACACACTCTTCTACTGTGGCATTCTTTTACCTCAATCCTGTTAGTAAGCTTGAGGTAATTCCACTGTAAGCCACCCCACTTCACACAAACTGGTTCTAACAATTACCAGAAGCCCGTAGGAATTGCATTAAGGTTGTTTTTCTTTGACAAGACAATTTATGTCCGAAAAGATTTTAACAATTGGGCTTCGCTTTTACATACATTCTTCCAAGACTAACAGTCTTCTCAGAATGAACAGATTCTGTCGTAAGAAATGCTCTTGAATGATGAAATGGGTGGGTTTTTTGGGATAAAATAACACACAAACGTATGTCAGCTTTGGAGCTGGAAGTAGCAAAAACTTTGGGCGTGCAGCAGATACGCACACGCGTGACGCATTGACTTACCAACAGGATGAATAAACTGTTCTTATACCTATTTTTTAAGAAGCAGGGCCCAATTTCATAGAGTTGCTTAAGCAGAAAATACTGCTTAAAAAATCCCTGCTTAGCATAATGAGCAGGATACCAGTCACAAATTGTACATGTGACATGGTATTTCGGCTGGTAATCTTTTTCTGTTTAGCATGATTTTGTTTTGCTTAGCTTATTTTTGTGCTTAAGCTGCTCTTTGAAATTGGGCCCTGGGCTCGATTTCACAGAGCTGCTCAAGCAGAAAATATTGCTTAACAGATTTACGCTAAGCAAAAATAAGCGGGATACCAGTCACATATTGTGTATGTGAAATGGGATTTAGGCTTTTAAGGATTTTAGGATTTTAAGCAGAAATATGTTGTGCTTAAGCAGCCGTATGAAATTGGGCCCAGTTCTTTTTAACATCCGATGGGTGTATCAAAGTGCTCACTATTTTTTACTGACGAGTATGCAGAGCTATGTTTGAATTATGAGACCCATTTATACAGCACCTTATAATGGTTTACAGGGTGATGTGGCACAATATTTATTTGATTACACATCCAACAGCACAATTAGCGCCAATAACAGGATGAATAGGAAACGAGGAGAACTGCTCAGTTTTATTTATTTATTTTATTACACTTCACACTGGCAAAACACTAAAAGGAATGAATAGATACAAACCCAAAAATATAACATGACAGAGATATAAAAATAGGTACAAATATTCAAAATTGTATAAAATACCGAGCCAGTGAATGGCAAGGAGGAACAGGTGACCAGCACCTCTAAAATAAAAAAATAAAAATAAAAATAAAAATAAAAGGCGCGTTCAGGCAAAACAGACAATCAATTTTAGATGTGGGAGGAAACCCCAATGGGGGAAACCAACGTAATCAGGTAGGTACTGAAAACCCGACCCACATGCAAGACTCCGGTCTGAGGTGGGATTCGAACTGGGGTCCACAGGAGGTGAAAGGCAGGGAAACAAACCCCTGAGCCAACCTGATCCCCCAATATGCAGCCAACCTCGCCAGAAGCACAAGGGCAAACCTTCCTGAAACAACAGGTTGGCGATCACCCACAGAACTCTCTCCAGGTTTGGCCTGATCGGAAACGTCGGCAAAACAGAGATTCTTCAAAACCCCGACCCTAAAGCAACTCTCAGCCTAGAGACACCATTAAGGACTCCGCCTACAGATTGTTTGTTTTGCAGAAGGTGATTAGAATCTCAACAATACCTTTTCCTGCTATCAAGTGGTTTACATAGTTATGGCCCAAGTCGTCTTTTTCTTTCATGTCTTTATGTCTCCGTTGCTTGGGACTTAACTGCAAAACAAAAGATAGACATATATGCACTTCAGGGCTCGAATATAACACTGGACCGCAGGCCCGAGGCCACTGATTTTAGCCCCAGGCCAGTAAACTCAAGACTGGACAAGCCCAGTGGTCTTGTGTTTCTTAATTGAATAATAATACCCCATTGTGTAATATCTGTAACAGAAAGAAATGATGTTCAAATGTTGACTTTGAGTTGAGTCTGGTGATTATCTTTCAATTCTGTTGAATATATGGATAATTATAGAATAACGGTTTCGGACGCTTCGCAGTGTCGTTTCCAAAAATCATTCCCGCCCGTTTGTCCCAATGAGGCACTGTCATGTCACGGGGGACAAGGTTGGTGTCTCTTTATGGAGTCGTCCACCTTGTTTCAAAAGGGTTATTTAGAATTTTCAGAGTGTGGGGAGGACGAGTTTCGATGTCATTTGATGTATATGCGAGTTATATAAAACAAACATTGAATGCATTTCACTCGGTGAAATCTGGCTATCCATTTTACTCGGCTTCGCCTCATGAAATGGAATAGTCCAGGTTTCACCTGGTGATTACATTCTGTGATAATGCACTCATCCAATCCAATATTTGTACAATATCATCCAAACAAATGGCTACACCTTTCCACAACAGATATATTAACCCTTTAGAAACTATTCTTTGAAACAAATTTTTAATGTAAAAGTTTCTGGGAAAACCCCCAAATATAGATCAGAAATTTTGTTTTGATTTGAAAACATAGATACTATGTTAACATGGAAACATTGGAAAATGTCAATTCAGGTCATGACCTTTACTTTAAACTTTTGGGGTTGAGTGGAAGTAGGTCAGATCTTGCAGTCGTTCTTGGCCGCTATGGGCATTTTGGTACAAGCCGTTTTCCGGCCGCTACGGTCTCTAAATGGATTAATAAACAACTAAATGCGATAACTATATAAAGCAACGTGTACAACAATATTAGACACTACAGGATCCCTGAGAAGGAGGAAACACTGGACTGAAAAAAGTCTGCAGTATGTGAATAAACAAACTCTTACTTTATGTGGTTGAGTTCTAATCTCTGGACTTAAGCTAGCTGCCCCTGGTGGCAAACGAGGACCCTAGGGAGAAGAAGAAGAAGAAGAAGATTATTAGGCAGTCGTTTGTGCAAAGTTAAAATGCTGTGGTGAAGACGAAATGTTTTTGATCACATGCGCGGTTGTGTTAACGATTTTGTTTTAACTCAAAATTTTGTCTATGAAACAGTTGGTTACACATGTTACCGACCGACATCCCCCGGAAAGCTATTGATGAGCATCCAACAGCGCCAATAACAGGGTAAATAGGAAGACGATAAAGAAATGTTCAGTTTTTGATGTGGGAATACCCCACTGGGGAAAAACACACGCAATCAGGTAGGGACTGAAAACCCAATCCACATGCAAGGCTCCAGTCTGAGATAGGATTCAAACAGGGGACCACAGAGGTGAAAGGCAGGGAACAAACCACTGAACCAACCTGATCCCCTTTTTTATCAAGCCTTTTGTCTCTTTGGATGGTAAGCAGTGCTGTCGATTAAACACACTGCTGAGAGGGGTTTTTGTGGGAGTCATCTGCAAGGTTGTAAATTGATATGACAATGCACCACTAATTACGTGGTATTTGGTGTAACACTCATGCTCTTTCTATAGTCTTGTCTTTACCTCCGCTTGAAGTTTGACGTTCTCATAAAGATGTCCAAAGTCCTTTGGATTTGGTGGAAGTCCAAGTTCTTTTCTGAACAGCCAAGCCACTGCCCTGTGTACTAACTCATACTGATCCTGCAAAGGGAATAAAAACACTTTTGAACGGTCGCCCATCACAAGGCTATAAAAGTCCACTCAAGGTGGGGGCAACAAAAATAGGGGAAGAGGAAGAGGAACATAACAAGGGAAAATCACAAAGTATAGACATCTGTTAACTTTCATTGACCTTAGCTAGATTTGTAGGTAGTGGGAAAGCAAGACACGGGTAAGGAGCTCCAAAGTGAGGTAGTACAGGGGAGGAAACTGGAGGCCTCCCTCACCCAACTGAAGTGCAGATATGGTGCACATTTGGTGTAGTTTTGGTGTGGGTGTTTTCCAAAAGCTGTTGTACACCAAATTGACACAAAAATCGTGAGTGGCGACGTTTTGGTGCACCCAATGAAAATCTCAACCTGAAAATTGTAAACCAAAAGAACACCACGCGTAAGTGTGGTGCTGTTTTGGTGCGGCCCACCGTGGTGCGGATTTGGTGCGCTGGCCCAAATTTCAGCAGTCCTCAATCCATACACCAAAACCGCACCATGCTACTACATGTACCACAAGGTATTAGCTATAGGAACAGTTACAGTACAGACCCCCTGCACTGCTGTCACACCCAGCTACTGTCGGCCATTTTAGGAGTCAGATTGCATGTAAAATTCAGTGCGCATCCAAGCATACATGCCGCTTGAACTGTAAACATGCCAGTAACCCACAGGGAATCCAACTTAGAAAATTACTTGTCAAGATTTATATCCAGGTAATGAAGTCATGTGAATTGTTTCAACAAAGGATGTGCATAAAAGGGGAGTAAGATGTGAGCACAGACAGTTTAGGAGTGTGAAGAAATATTTGTTTTGCAGTTCAACACAGCCTCGCTTGACTTTGCCTAAAAACAACATCCAGGCAAAGCAAAGCATCCAACAATTGAAGACAACAGTATAATTGGACTCAATGGAAGACAAAGAAATGTTATGATTCCAAATCTTACCCTGGTTTGGACGATAGCAGGTCTCTGCCGCCTCATGTCCTTAATGATGTCATACAGACAAAAGTCGGCACCAATTTTCTGACAGAAAAAATCAAGTTCAAGTAACACTTAACATTTGTCCATATAAAAAGTAAAGAAAGACTTGAGTTGAGCTCTCACCAGCAGGACCAAATTTCATAGAGCTGCTTAAGCAGAAAATATTGCTTAAACATTTTCTGCTTAGCAAAAATAAGCGGGATACCAGTCGCAGAAAGTACACGTGAAAAGGTATTTTGGCTGGTAACCTTATTCTAGTAAGCAGAGTTTTGTTGTGCTTAGGTACTTTTTGTGTGCTTAAGCAGCTCTATGAAATTGGGCCCAGGTTTGTTACCCTGATCCACAGTTGTAAAACAAAAAAATAAAGATTGCACAGCCACACAGTATTCAGAAAAGGAAAGAGGACTCTTGAGGGTGCTATTGTGACCTGTTTTTTGGGGGGGTCGCCATTTGCAATTAAACAATTAATGTGTCCATGTGATCAAGTTATCACTACAATAAATGGTGCATGAAAGGGTTAAACAGAGATAGGGGCTTTTACGACAAGTTGTTTACACTGAGGTCCAAACCTATTGAGACTTTTTCCATTTAAATGGCACCAATTACTAATGTTCCAGACTATAAAACAGAACATGCCATGTTACTTCTCTTGAAACTTTGAGCTGATGCTTGCCTTTGAAAAATCCAGGCTTGCAACTTGCCCTCGATGACTTGAGACTCCCATGTTAATATTCTTGGCACTTGACCCAAGGGATATGAGGCTTAATTGAGACTTGGCTCAGAAGACTTGAAGACAGCCTTGGTCTGATCGAGCCCAAGCGCCAAAACCATAGTTAGATGAGGGCCAACAGACGATCATGCAGTAAGCAATTTGTCTACCAAAGTTGATTTGTCTTTTCAAGGATAGTTTAGTCATCAATGTTATATTAGAGGGGTTGTATACCTTTAGTAATTGGAACCCACTGTTTGTTTCAATCCTATATAGTTGTAGATATACACCATAACCTTAACCTGTGAAGATTTCATTTCAAAAGGTGGTAGCGTTTTTGAGATATGCCGAAAATCGGGAACGGTTATGTCCACGCTGGAATAATAATCTGCAATTGGAATACACAATCTGAGAAACATGACTGTCAGTAACGCTTCTCAGATTCAGATTTTGGGGGATAAAAAGTGATATCGTTTTCCATAACAGCAGTACTTCTAAATGAAAAGTTTCTCAAAATGCATTATACTATCCAAAGCTGCTGTACTTCTTACCAAGTAAGTTTTTATTGCCATTGATTTTCAGAGTCATTACCAAACGTATACAGACCCTTTAAGTCGATTTGGCTTTATATCTTGTCACTGCATAACAAGTCCTTTGGCCAGAAAGGTTGGGATATTCAAATTATCTGAGGCTTACCCCTGCTTTAAGCTGCGTTCTGACATAGTCAATGCAGATCATTGTACCTGTCCGCCCACAACCAGCACTGAAAAAAGGAAGAAATTACAAGTAAGAATCTTCATCATGCACACTGGAGCTTGGATTCTTTGTATCGTAGAATGAGTACTAGATCATTAACCCTTTAGAGACCATAGCGGAGCAGCTTGTACCAAAATGGAAACGGCCGCAAGATTCCACTCAACCAAAAGTAAAAATCATGTCCTGAATTAACATTTTCCAATGATTCCCATGTTGACATAAAATATACAAATCAAAAACAAAACCATATTTATTTCTGTTTCTTTCTGTTTTGTTTCTCAACCAAAAAGGTCTTACAAGTAAAAATCATGTCCTGAAATAACATTTTCCAATGATTCCCATGTTGACATAAAATATACAAATCAAAAACAAAACCGTTTTTTCCTGTTTCTTTCTGCTTTGTTTCTCAACCAAAAAGGTCTTACAGAAAAGATCACGTCCTGAATTGTCATTTTTCAATGATTCCCATGTTGACATAAAAAATACAATTCAAAGACAAAAGCATACATTTCTGTTTCTTTTCTTGTTTTTCCCAGACATTTTTCCTGAAGAAATTGGGTCAAAAATCAACAAACTTTGCCATGTCTTGGCACATGGTGAAGATTATACAAAAATTAATGGTCTCTAAAGGGTTAAAGGCATCGATTTCACAAAGAGTTAAGATTGGTCGTAAAGGCACATACACGTTTGGTAATTGTCAAAGACCAGTGTTCTCACTTGGTGTATCCCAACATATGCATAAAAAAACAAGCCTGTGAAAATTTGGGCTCAATTGGTCATCGAAGTTGCAAGAAAATGATGAAAGAAAAAACACCCTTGTTGTACAAATTTGTGTGCTTTCAGATAGGAATAAAAACTTCTTGCAAGAAGTTTTTATTATTTTAGTGAGAAATTACCTCTTTCTCAAAAACTACGTTTCTTCAGAGGGAGTCGTTTCTCACAATGTTTTATACTATCAACAGCTCTCTGTTGCTCGTTACCAAGTCAGTTTTTATGCTAATGTATATTTTGAGTAATTACCAAACGTGTACAATGCCTTTAAGCAACAATTAACCACAATAATAATAATATCGACTCTTATATAGCACAATTCCAAAGTATGATCATTGCGCTTCAAACATTATTCAAACCATCCACAGATGTACAGTTTGGGGTCATCACAATAAAAAACACTTTATGTACAATAACTGAAGACAGAGGAGCCATGTGACATTACATGTATGTCTAAATAGTAACTAATATTAATAATAATAATAATAATAATAATAATAATTCAAAATTTATATGTGCGCCCTTCACATAAAAATGATCAAAAGCATATAGCATGTTTTCAAATACACAAAATGGAAGGAATAAAGAAATAGACTGGTCACCAGGCCAGTGCCCTAACCAAAGTATGGGGATACGTCTGTCCTGCCAACAGAGAACTAATAGTTACTTACTACATAAGCCTAACCCTGCTGGCATCGGTAATGTTTTGATCTTTTCAGGAGATGGACACCTCTAAACCCTACCTTGGTACAAAATCTAAACTAACTGGCAAGGTGACCATAGAAGTAAAACAAACAGAAGATAAAAAGACACAAAAGAACAACCCACATAAAAGCACTGACACGTACATCAGTGTAGCACTGGGTAAAACCAAATGGTTGTATTCCCAGTCTAAAGGAATTGCAAAACACTACAACAGAGGTGACAAGCACAAGAACATTTTTCCACAAATAATGATTCTAAAATTAGTACCAGCCTGATGAATGTTTCTGCTTGAGGTGTTTTGATTATTGAGAAATATGGGGAAATAAAAGCCAAGCATGCGAACAAATTATTGATGTGCGAAAAAAAATTGTTCAAAATTGTTTGTTCAAAATTGTAAAGTTTGTTCAAAATTGTAAAGTCTTAAAAACACTGGTGAACCACAAAATATCGCATTTTATGTATATTCGCTAAGCTTTAGTCAGCTGAAAAGTACATATGATTTCTACTGGTAATAAGCATGATTTGTATGATTTTCGTGATTTGTATAAATGATTATTTCCAAAGAAATGTCTAAACCAAATGACAAGCCAAGGTCATGGCTAAGCTGTGTTAAAAAAAAGAAGAAATAAAAAACCAACAGTGAAAGTTTTTTGAGACAGCAGCAAATAAAAACATCCCAACGGGTTTTCATATTTAATTGCTAGCGCTTCTCCTTATCGCGCATCATCACTTCAAGAAAAGGAGGTCAGAACAGTAGTACTCCACTAGCTCCCCCCCCCCTTGTCTGATATCCCAGTGTCTCACTCTCACATCTTACGCCCACATGGGAAGCTCAGTATTTGGACTATCGGCTTTGCACACTCACCCGGAAATAAATAAAACAAGTTTCCCTAACTCAGGAAATCAGCAACCCTTGGGGGGGGAACAGGTTGCCATGGCAAGCCAAACGGCCAATTTGGATGCATGGGGCTCAGAGGTTTTTCATATGATTAGTAATATTACACACATGTTGTGGGAGACCCAAACTCTGTACTAACTGTGCTCATACTTAGACGTAAAGATGCACTGGTTCAGCACACACAAACAGATGGTTTAGTCCGATTTTTGGACAATTTAAACCGAAAATTTAGATTTCAATATATTTAGATTTAAAGTAGCTATTTTGTATTGATTCAAGTTACATGCTTTCATTTAAGGTATTGCTTGAAAAAAATCCACTGATGAAAAGTGGTAGTTAATTAAAACATTAAAAAACGAATTATTGTCAGCAAACACAAACAGATGGTTTAGTCCGATTTTTGGACAATTTAAACCGAAAATTTAGATTTCAATATATTTAGATTTAAAGTAGCTATTTTGTATTGATTCAAGTTACATGCTTTCATTTAAGGTATTGCTTGAAAAAAATCCACTGATGAAAAGTGGTAGTTAATTAAAACATTAAAAAACGAATTATTGTCAGGATCCTGACATTATCTCACATCCCCATCAGCCATGTAGAAACAATTCAATTCCATTCAATTTAATTAATCTGTATTATATCCCAAAAAGGGTAATTAAAATGCTGTATAAAATACAGTAAAAAAAATGAAGCATAAACAAAAACATTAAAAAACAATTTTGCATGTATTTTGTGCATGCAAAAGTTGTGTATGTTTTTCACAGCATCGTTAGTTCAAAGAAAAATTCTTTAAAAAAAATGTCTTTCAGTGAAAATCGGCCCATGCAAACAATTGACCATATTTTTTACCGCATGAGGGTGCTTTTATCAGGGAATGTCTTGCATCACAATTACAGTCTCATCTTATTTTAATTGCCTGTATGTAGTTTTCTTGCATCAGTGATGAAATACATAAACATAATAATAAAAAAAACAAACCAAAAAACCTATTTGTTTACTTGTTATTCATCACGTGAAATTGGTCCACATACGCCCTCACGCGGTCAAAAATACGGCAATTTCGCTCATAAAGGGTACAATGTTTAAGCTCATAAACATGATACATGACACAAATATGTCATCAAATGTTTACTGTCGAAGATCGTTTATTTACGCTTCACTTCTTTACAATCAAAGTACTGATCAATATTTCTTTGGGTGATACTAAAAAATAAAATAAAACTTTTTATGACGAGTAATAAACTTTTTAGGTCGCTGATTATTTTGCCTAAATATTTATCTAGCTGTATGACCATAGTCTTTCAAAATGGAAAACTGGAATGATTGAAAACTTCCAATTGCCATTGCTGATATTGGCTGATTTCCTCTATTGGTCTCCTCCAAACCTTTACTCTAAGGTTTGAAGATGTGTAACTTGTATGTATTGTTTATTGTTTTTACAATTGTTAAGCTTTTTTTTTTCATGGACGAACGTTATATAAATCATGTTAATTATTGTTATTATTATTAATTGATTGATTTATTGTTTTATTCACAAAGGAACATACCCCCATCACCTTTGAGGAGGGTTACCACAATACTTTAACTAATACAAATGAGGTTTACATCACGATGGAAGAGTTAGAAAAACCATTAATTTTTAACTAATTATTTGTAGAATTGATTTTCTTCAACTTAGCCGACACACAAATATAATCGGCTAAGCAATAGGGCCAACCAAATATCTTATTCCCATGCATGATATTTAGCGATTGGCAAAAAGTAGGAAAATATTATGGAGTACAAAGTTTTGATAGGCTTTTCAGGCTACTTAACAACAATTTTGCTGAATTTTATGAGGGCAAATAAATATCGAAAATTGGATTAAAGTGGGAAGAATATCATTCCTACTTTTTCCTGAGAGGTCATTAAACAAAATTAATTTGTCTCTTTCCGATAACATACCAACATATCCTGCTTATTTTGTGCTTAGTAGGAAATTGTTTTAAAGTCATACTTTTCTTTTTAAGCAGCTCTATGAAATTGGGCCCAGATGATGGCCGCATTTGTACTAAAGATCGATATCATGGTGTGGCCATCTTTTTTACCCATTCAAGTCAATGTAACCAAACCGAGGCTGGAAGGGGAAATAGTCTGGTTCCTTTTTGTACAATGAATATTAGCATCCATTACTGTTATTGGATACAGGGAACATGACTAAGCATGATAATGGTCTATTGCTGTGAATCTGGCTTTACCTGCAATGCATGACCACCGGGCTGTCCTCGTTGGGCGAATACTCCCTGAACAGTTTAATCATATCCATGATGGGTTGCACGGTCTTCGGTACACCGTGATCCGGCCAAGCTGTGTAGTGGAACTGGTTTATAACTCTCTCCTCCTGTGTAAATAATTGTAAAAAAGAAACAAACAACAATTTCAGGCCTGTAATTACACAGAGGCCACGACCTCTGTTGCCCTTTGGTCTTGGCCTTGGTGGCCCCCCTTCAAAAGTTTCCCATAGACTTTTTTAAAGATTTTCCAATGAAAGTGCCCTTTGCAAAACGAAAATGGCCTTGCCCTCTCAAAGATGAAATTCCAGGCCTGATAACAAATTTCAAGTTTCTCCCTGCTTCCTATAAAAGTGGTTCAATATCTCAGCGCAGTCTGGAATGATGTGGTTTTTGCAGCAGGCCTGATACTTCACCAAGGGCAATGGACTGTGCAAGACTTGGGCATATACGAATGTCCAGGACCAAGTTGGTTCCAACCATATTGAGTTTTACACGTGGCGCAATTCTGTTTTTATTAAATGCTTTAGTTTAACATAGTTTATGACTACAAAAATTCTATCATATTGTTGGGAAAGTAAAACTTGGCAATGAAATATATGAAAGTAAAATCAATTTAACAAATCAACAAAGAAAACCTGAGAATAAGACTTGACCTCCATTTCTGGTTACATGTTAACAGTTAAGAATTTGCCCAACTGACGTTCATTTTTATCTTTTGCCCTTTCCAGGCCTTTTATTGCTCTTGTTTCTTCAACATTTAATTATTTATCAGAACATCACTCATTTACATACTATAAAATGATATATTACAAATTTAAATTACAACTGACGTTCATATCATCATTAAACCTATGTAATGGTCACAACAGTTCAAGCATGATTGGCAAATGGGGTTTCTTAAAAATATGCATCCTCATCCCAAGTTTCAATTTTGTTTTAAAGTTAATTTTAACAAGTTATTTGTATTACATAAATATTGGTGTTGTATTTATAACAAAATTGCCATTGGTATTTCTATCTTCAAGAATTTGGTGTTAATAAATGGCTTTTTAAAGGAAGATTTGATTTCATAGAAAAATAGTCTTGAGTTGTTTTCTTGTTTTAGATACGATGACACTTGTACAGTCTATAGCCTGCATTCCCTCGGCCATTGCCTTGGTGCCCCTTGAAATGTTCCAGTACAAATTTAAATTTCCCTCATACACACTACTGTTAAAAACTGTCTTGTCCTTATAACAATGAAGTATCAGGTCTGGTTTTCAGCCAGTTTTTATCGAGTGGTTAGACTGCAGGACTTGACAAGATTATGGGTTAAATTCCCAAGCCAATTGCTTAGTTTTTCATACCTGAAATTTATAGTTTGTTGGTAAAACCACAGACTCATTTATAAAGTTGAATCAATGGTGGTATTCTGACTGCCAGTTTATTATCTGCCTTCATATCCTTCTGTGGCAGTTGTGGCCGGTTCTTGTGACAGGAAACCCCGCCAAAACAAACAAACAAACCTGCTTTGCTCTGTCTTGAGGTTTACCCTTTCAAATCCCCACACTAACAGATTTTTCTTTCTCGTGTTACTCTCTTCGTAGGTTTCTTCAATTCAAGCCTAGGGGCTATTTACATTGAGGATTTATTGCTTTCATTTTCAGTGGAAAGGAAATGTAGATTCTTTCATAAGTGGGACTTTAACTCAAGAGGGAAAAGCAATTCTTTATGAGACTAGTTGTGGCTCTGTTATCCCCATAGCTCAATACTCAGCATTAAGGGTGTGCATAACATTGGTAAGAGTGAAAATATAAATGTTCACAGATTTAAACACAACTTACATGGTATCAGGATGGTCATGGTGGGAAACTCCTTTTGAAATAATTTCGAATGAAATGCAACAGTTTTTGAAAAATGAGTAAAACAATTAGTTTTGATCTTGCAAATCCAAAACTCAATGTTTGAAAACAGTGAAAACACTTAAAGTTTTTATTCCACTTTTTTCTTGTGACTCCAATGACCGGTTGAGCTTAAACTTGCACAGGTTTGTTCTTTCATGTTGAAGGTACACCTGACTTGTAGACAGTTGATGTCTGAGTCATTGTGTTCCACCCCCAATTGGACAGAAAACCCTGAACCATGTTTTTCTTTACTTCATTTCCTCTTCCCAAAAATCCCATCCCTTTCAAAGATAATTTTCAGTTTTCATGAGTTATTTCTGAACACAAAATAAGCAATTCTTAAGTTACAATGTTCCTACAGTGTATCAATGCTTATTCTTTAATATTATACAGGTCATACATACCCCTTGATTGTTGACTTTGAGCGTCCGAATCAGAAAGTCTGGCGTCACGCCCAACTGTCTAATCTGTGAGAGTAAAAGAAAAAAGAAGTTCATTTTTATTAGAGATGACTTCTTCAACATTGCAGCTGCAGGGCGGTCTCATCTACATTAATTTAAACAGTAGCCAGCTTTATTGTGCCTTCATCTCCTTCCGATACACTCGGACATTGGGGCCCAAAGTAAGGGTGTGCCACACAAAGCTCTGCCAACATTTGCATCTTGCAATCAGGGAGATTTTGTACAACAATCAGGGAGAAATTTAGAATTACATTCAACTTAATCGACCATATGTTTGACCGCATGAGGGCGCTTTCATGAGGGAATTGTCTTGCTTCACAATTACAGTTTTATCTTATTTTAATTGCCTGTATGTAGTTTCCTTGCATCAATGACGAAATACATAAAAATAATAATAACAACAATGAAAACATACGCCCTCATGCGGTCAAAAATACGGTGAATAGTTTCCATAATCAGGGAGATTTCCAAATTTGCTCATCAGATTATGGAAAGATTGGTTTATTTTCAGGGAACTTTCAGCAGAATCAGGAAGAATTGGAAGCTCTGGTTATAGCACGCTGTTTTTCCTTTCACTGTTTGAACCATTTTTATAATTGAAACTCAATCCTGATGCACAGCACTGAAAGGAGTCAGATGATTCTAAGATTGTCCCCTCACTACAAATATCACAAGAATAACGGGAGACATTGGGACACTAGTTGGCTGCAGAAATAACTCGCGCTTAGCACATTTTAAAAATAAAATAGCAATGCGGTTTACATTAGTGCCTTGTTAATTGGTCCAATACCATTCCTATAATCTTTCTCAGCTCCCTGGGGACTATGCAACCACGGGCTGCCGGCGCGCTCCGGAGGCTTTTTTCAAACACAATATCAACCTCTACCCTCGCATGTACCCATTTACATGTATATCCCTGGGTTAAGAGGAGCGATTATAGCATCTTGCTCAAGGACACAAGTGTCATGACTGGGATTCCAACCCACACTCCAATGACTTAACCACCAGAACTTGAGTCTGATGCCCTAGACCACATGGCCATGACATGCTACATAACCAGGTACTCTTTCATTGTCTACAAAGTTTTGAACATGCGAAGTCTGCTGCCACCTTGCAGCCGTGACTACAAGCTTCCTACTTTTGATAGCTCCCACTTGACGTCACACAGTGTAAAGGCAAAAACCTTTACGGGCAAATCAACCTTCTTTTTTTTACACACAACTATGTAATGCGTAAATACCGCGTGCGGCATGCGGGAGTTTTATCAAATTTCTTGCATAATTGGTCAGTGAACCACTTGGCTGCATAGAAAAATTAGAATGCTTGACGCAACTCAAAAGCCTTTAAAACCCACGTTGCCTGTAAAGATGGCATCTAATTGGGAACTACATGTATCTATACCGAATGAAAATAACTGGCACAGTTTACGACATTTTAATAATAATCTCTACAAAACATGAAACTGCCTCTGCACATTTTTTTTCAGTTGTTCATGGCATTAAATGTGTTAAACAAATAACAAATCAGCCGATCAGGTACTGTATGCCCCAGTTAGTGGTAAAAGCTTCCTGTGATGTTACAGATAGAAACACTCACTGCCAACAATAAACAACCTCGACCCTTGTCAAAACAAATTACATTTGATCTTACAAACTCGCATTGTCCTATATTTCAGTTGCAGTATCGAGTGAACAGTTCCCCTTGTATAGCACAGCAAAATGCCACCACCCTATCTTTAAGTTGCTACATAAAAATGATCAGGTCTCAATAATTAGCATTCGGTGTGCACAAAACATGCTCAGTCTGTCACTTGGTTTTACCCACACATCGATGTGTGTTTAAGCACTGTATAGGCCTACTCAGTACTTTCCCGATTCCAGTGAAAAAAATCCACAGGCATATTAGTCGGGTGGGATTCGAACCCACAACCTTGCAATTCTAGAGCAGATGTCTTACCAATAAACCATCGAGATAGCCCAATAGCTATAGGCAGCTAGAATCCTATATTTTAGCAGCGGGTACCGCAACAATTTAATAGATGTTAAATTTGCATCAGGGATAACAAAATATTATTTGGTTTTACCCTTACACCGATTTGATTTAGGACTGTATACTAAGTACTTTCCAGATTCCTGTGGAAAAAAAATCCACAGGCATATACAAATTTAACTGTCTATTAAAAATGCTCAGTCTAAATCCTTTGCAATAATGAAATGCAAAAATACTGGAAGAAAAGGGTCCCTGGTACCCATGCTGAATGCTTACCAGTGTGACTGTGATGTCCCCAAACTGTTTCTTCTCATTCTCCTCAGCCCAGTATCTCTCACATTTATGCTGAATGGAGAAAAGAACCATACTTGATCAAGGTAACAACGCACGTAATACAAAGGGAGATAAAACAAATGCATGAACAAATGTTTCCATTTGCTTTCCTCAAACAGAAGAAAGATAGATTACAATAATAACATGGCATTTGAAAACTAATGGCTTGAATTACTGAAAAAACATGCATTAATTTGCGCATAATTGTTTCCTTAAACCCTTTTGCCTTTACACAATATGAAACTATGAGAAAATAGAATTAGCTGTTGCAAACTGCTCACCAACCACTGTTACACCAGTATACCTGTTTGTGTGTGTGATGTGTTTTGTCTAGACTATGGCCTTCGAGAAAGACTCTGCTAGGGTCGAACTCGGCACAACTACCTACCCATGAACATGAACATTCAGCATTAATGTAACACAATAGATTTAAGAGCATTGTTTCATCATGGTTTCATTGAGCTGTACATTAACTCAATTAACTAAAGGGATTGTATCTGTTTCAAAAAAGGTGGTAGCGTTTTTGAGATATTGACGTAATTTGGAGGGGTTATGTCCAAACAGAAAGAATTATCTGCAATTCGAATACACAATCTGAGAAACGTTACTGTCAGTAACGCTTCTCAGATTCAACTTTGGGGGGATAAAAAGTGATATCTTTTTCCATAACCGCAGTACTTCGAAGTGAACAGTTTCTCAAAATGCATTATACTATCTAAAGCTGCTGTACTTCTTAATTTTCAGAGTCATTAACAAATGTATACAGACCCTTTAAAGAGATGTACAATATACTACGCAGCTAAGAAAAGCAAAGTGTGATGTCACAATACAAATCACTATGGTGATTTTGCTTTTTGAAATCGAGCCCGGACTAATTAATACAGTTCTTCCATCATTCCTAAACCATGTTGAACAGTTTAAGTGATTACTCAAATTGAATTGAGAAAGTGGTCAAAAAAAAAAAAAAAATCACTCTTAGCATCTGAATGAAAATACTTAACTTATTTGCACTGACTTGTGTCGTTAAGATTTAAAGAGATTTCTATAGTTACAAAAGTCATAACAAGGAAACAGAGTGTTATTTGTCTAAAACACAATAAACATCCACATTCCATAATGTCCCAAAAAATTAATCCTACAGATTGAAACAACAAGTCTTCTGTTCAATTTCATGGACGAAGTCCTGCTCAGCCAAAAACCAACCATTATAAAGCTATGCACAACGTTCACAAAAAATATGCAGCATGTTTTGATTTTCTTTTTCAAAGTATACAGGATCCTTCAAACAACTAATTTTTCCGTTCAAACTGAGAGCGTCCGAACCACAATGATTTCCTCTGCAACTTTCAACCTTCACCCCAAATACGACAGTGCATGTGTACCTTTCCACCCTCGTATTCATTGCATGCCATTATGACAACCTCCACCCCGCTCTCCCACATCATCCTCCAGAAGTCAAGCACCGTGTGCGGTAACGGGCCCTGCGCTGCGATGTAGACCTTCTTGCCATGTATATCCTGGTAAAGAGAAACAAGATTTGTTAATGTAAAACTTATTTGATTTGTTTCACTTTTGTTTAAAATCAGAGTTTTTTTTATAAACGAATTACAATACATTCAAGAGTACGATACACTTAAAGGCATCGTACACATTTGGAAATTGTCAAAGACCAGTGTTCTCACTTGGTGTATCCCAACATATGCATAAAATAACAAGCCTGTGAAAATTTGGGCTCAATTGGTCATCGAAGTTGCAAGAAAATGATGAAAGAAAAAACACCCTTGTTGTACAAATTGGTGTGCTCAGATAGAATAATAAAAACTTCTTGCAAGAAGTTTTTATTATTTTAGTGAGAAATTACCTCTTTCTCAAAAACTACGTTACTTCAGAGGGAGTCGTTTCTCACAATGTTTTATACTATCAACAGCTCTCTGTTGCTTGTTACCAAGTCAGTTTTTATGCTAATATATATTTTGAGTAATTACCAAACGTGTACGATGCCTTTTACATCATCAAGCTTGTACTGTGTAAATTTACACAGTGTGTATTATTTGCACGTAGAATCAATGCTGTTGATGATGATGTCAAAGGTTAAATCATCTTAGTTTGATTTCTTTGTACAATTATGGAATCAAAACTAATTATTTAAACTTCCTTGTGTGTTTAAACTTGCATTGAATCAGATTTAATGCAGATTCAACCTGGCTTACTTTTAATCTGAAATGATAGGAAACACTGGTTGACATCCTGGTCCCAATTTCATGGTTACCAAAGAATTCTGCAATTTGCACATACTATTCCTAAGGGGCCGTAGCAAGGCGTAGGCACAGACTTGCACGGTAAGCAGCCCCTGGGCCGAACTTCAGCAGCAAATATTGCTTAACATTTTTTTCCGCTAAGCAAAAATGAGCAGGATACCAGTCACAGAAGGTACATGGGGTACAGGTTTTTGGCTGGTAACCTTATTCTGGTGAGCATCAATTTGTTGTGCTTAGTTACTTTTTGTGCTTCAAAGTAGATCTATGGAACGTTTTGACCCTAGCATGCAGTGTCAATCTTCCTATCAAAGGTTTCAAGAGTGGAACTACAATACATGAAGTAAACATTATAAGGAATGAAACAGGACGCCGCTATCACTCTTACAATTATTAGATCGGTCAGAAAGAACTCTGTGGTTGATTAAATCTCCCACACTGTCCGATAACACTTATGTGCACTTTGCCAGAGTGCAATGTGAGATCATGTGACAATACAGAGCATACCATTTGTATACAGTATAAATAGATATGTGTGCAGTCATTTCAAATGGTTGTTCAACTCACTGGATTAATTGTTAAAACACAATGGTTCAAATAAAATGTTACAACGAAGCAAACGAGAATATTAAACTTGTGGCTGTACAGGCCACAATAGATCCATTTCCATAAAGCTGTTAAGCACAAATAAATGTGCTTAGCAGAGAAGAATCTTAATTTTTAATACTGAAATGGATTACCATACAAAACACCACGAGGTGTACATTGCTTGTGGCTGGGCGAACATCCTCTTATACCTAGTTTCTAACAAACATTTTCACCTGATAGACCTAGTCGCCTTGTTCACAAAAAGAGCCACATTGTGAATTCCATGGCATTTCCTGGCAGGCAAGATACTACACTGGTCATGTGCGTAGTTTTACATTTCAAATCATAACTACCCCATAAAATCAGGAGTAACAGCTATACAAGTTTTGAGAAGTGCCTCCTTATTTTCATACCCAAAGTAGTTTGTTTTTTTTCAAATTGCATGGTGCAATCTCCATATAGTTGTAAGATTTTCTGTTTTCGTTCTGTGTTCAAATTAGGCCTGCAGGAGGAATTGAAGGCTCTGTGGCTCTTTTGTTAACATGACACACCACAGGTAAGTGGGACTCAAGGCTAATCCTTTGTCCTTGACGCGATCGCGATCGCAGCCACGTTAAATCTAGCAAATATCAAGACTTGTCAAACCATTTTGACCAACTCTTTTTGGGGGATTTTACCATCGCACCCTTCATTTATTGTGAAAAGGGACAATCTTTTTACTTGCCCGGCCGACTTGTAAAGGAAGGGTTTTGCCTCACCCGCCGCTGTTTTCACTCACATTTGGCGACCGAGCGAACATTAATTTCAAAGGACCAGGCACTGTCCAAGGAAGCAACAAAGCAAGGACCAGGGAGGCAACAAATCACCTCTATACTGAAAGTATCATAAGGCCTGTATACTTTATACAATCCAAGCCCTAATAATTAACAGATCTACTTCCCTTAACATTAATAACATTTCAAAGTAGTTGTTGAATGGCCTTCGAATTCTGATCAAATATTTTGTCTAATGAGTTTAAAAGCATTTCTTCCTTGTCAATATCAATTATATGTCCTGCTGATTCACATTGAGCCCTTCGTGTTAACAGAATTCAAACCTAGACTTTAATGATAAATTGTTGAAGATTCAACAAAACAGCATGACACGTACATGTACTTGTACACGTACGGGCGTTGGATTTCATTCTTGAAGGGTTTTAGCGGCAGTTTTTCCATATTTTAGAGCACTGCTACATGAGTGCAAATGTAATCATTTAAAAATTATGTCGACTTTTTTGGAGGAGAAAAGGAGGGGGGTGGGGTATGATCCAGTTTTAATCATTCATTTATTTTAAACATCATTTTTTGCATGTATTTCTTATTCAACATGTTGAGAACTTTTGGTAGACACGCTCCCTCCATGGTCTTTCAAATTGGGGGATCCAGTGTTTTTCAACGTACATGTACAAACATGTGAACTAGAAACACAGGGTAAGTCCCTTCCTCCACATCCAGGCATTCTGTGCTCTATGGCTTCCCCAGTACAGAGGAGCTCTGCCTTGATGTCCAATCAAAAGGACAATCGTTTTTCCGATGCCTGCCATCTTCATGGGCAACTTGGGTTTTGGCTTTGAGCTGCGTCAAGTGTTCTAATTTGTCTTGTTAGCAGCCAAGTGGTTCACCGATCAATCATGCAAGGAACTTGATCAAGCTCCGGCATAAAACGAACGGTTGTGCATTCTATAAATGATTAATCATTGCCCGCAAAGATGCCTGTTTAAGACTGTGTGACATCAAGTAGAAACAACAGAGGTGGTGGTATCCCCTCCTTTTGGCCTTAGTGCTAATTCCAAATATTCCAATAGACTTTAAGTTTTCCAGATTGAGTACTTTAAGTTTTTCAGATTGAGTGCCCTTTCAAACTTGACCTTCAGAGATGAAATTTGTGGGAAAAGTGACAGTCGACATTAGTTCGTCTGACTAGACTGGAATGAATGCACTCTTCCAAAAATCACACCTTTTAAATTCAAACTGATGTTTGATTGTGTGAATGTACATGTACACAACAATGGTCAGCATTTGAAGCATTGTATCTGGTGGTGATACAGTCACAATCTTATTGAATTACACCACTCTGCAAATACATTTATCGTCAAGGGCTTCTACTGATATCAGGAAAGAGCAAACAATGAAAGACGGAAACAAAGTAGAATGGACTTTACGTGAAACTCTGCACTCACCAACTGCACACAGCTACATTTGTAACTGGGGAACATTTTGGTCAACATAACGGCGGGTTTAACAAATAGATTCATTTACGCACAGATCTAGGGTCTATCATGTCCAACAGACACACACACACTGATGTGTACCTATTATGTACATCATGTAGGCTAAAACCAAAAATATTATTCTTTATCCCTGATGGATGCAAATTATTACAAATTGTTTACAGTATCAACTCACTAAGGGTTCTCTCCATGCACAAGCTAGCGTATCGCGCATTATGTAAAACTGTTGTGTGGAGTTTTAAGAAAAGATTTCTACTAAACGGGACACACTGCCTTCAAATCTCTCAACATTTTGCTGTTTGGAATTGCTCCTTATCATTTTAAAGAGTTGTTAAAACACCTAAAGTGTGCTGTAATTAGTGAGTAGTGATAACAACAAACCCCATAAATTTGCCTCTGGAAATACAACCAAATGTCAAAACAATTTTGATACAAAATAGCGGACCGTGTTCTGTCATGAAATTACCAAAAAAAAAACACAATTCCAAGGGATATTAATGTGAATCATTATATTCTACTTTTAAAATATCTTTCCCTCCATATTCTTTTCATAACAAATGTTTTTTATGGCCAAAAGGGCCAATCCAAAGGCAATGTCTTTTCTACAGATATTTTCATGGTAAATGTGCCACCAGTGGGTCCGACCTAGTTCCTCCTATCAGGATGTTTGAGCGGGATACCAGACTTTCTGCTTCTTCTCACCCATACACTCTTAATTTGCTGATCTGTAGAACAAAGAGCCATTCTAACAGCTTTATTCCACGTACTGCATCTCTTTGGAACTCCTTGTCTGGTGCATGTTTCCCTCTATCCTATAATCTAGACTGAGGAGGAATATCAATAGACCGTGCAAGTCTCGCACGTATTCAAACATTTTGGGGACCACTTTGGTCCCACGTACATTGCTATAACGCGTGAAGGAAACAACTCGAGCAATTTAACGGGTCCCAATGTTCGACTTGCATGGTCTATTCCTACCTCCAGCTCTCCTGAGTTATTTTCACATTTAATAATTTTCTTCTTGTAGCCCCTTACCAAGAGTGGCTTTTAGCCTTGTTTGGGGTGAACTTCCATAACCAAAATTTAAAACAAATGTGCCCCTTTCAACACCATCCTCTATCAAAATTTGTTGGAAGTTAATTCTAAATGTTTTATGTCTTTCGGCAAAAAATTGTGCAATGCAACTTTAACACAATATAAATTTTATAACATCTAGGCCCCCTCCAGGCTATGGTTAAATTGACCCACAACAACTTCATCATTACAACATGACGAAGGATGGAGCATAAATCTAAACATTCAAGTGGTAAGTTTATTTATACGGTGTGTGTTGTCGTGGCAACAGCAAAACATACTTTATGAGTCGTCTGGGATTTTGTTCACTGGATTTTACATCAGGCTTATTGCAAATCCTGCAACTCAAAAATTGCAGTTAGGGGGTCTTACTTTTGCAATTATTTCTCTTGATGATTGGTACTAGTATACATCTTATAATCAGTGTGCTTTCAGATTGATGAAACTAATGAAAACAATTCAAATTTGTTAATTCCATATGCAAACTATCAGGTATATGCTGATCAATGATTCAGTCAAACAAACAAATTGTTTGTTTCAGTTATGTTTGGATCTGTTTAATGTCTTTAACCCTAAAAAGCCCAACTCCTTCAATATCTTCTTTGCCGAAGTGAAGGAATTAGGAGGACTTGGGTGATCGGGGCATTGCAGTAAAAGAGGATCCAGAAGGATTTGGCATGTTTGGGCCATAGTGGGTTTCTGCTGTGAGAAGATTTAGAAGGAATTAGGCTATCAGGTTATTTTTGACACAAGAGGGAATACTAGGATTTTTTCGGCTGGATGCAGCTTGGCCAAAATGGGAGTCTGAAGGATATGGGCTGTTGGGGGCTGGGAATGTGATGATGAAGCCTGTCACAGGAGGATCTAGAAGGATTTGGGCCCTTTGAGCTTTTACCTCTCTACTTCTGAAGGATATTGGCAGATTTGAGCTATGTGTAAGCAAACAGGTCTAGTCTGTTTGGGTTAATAGACAATATTTTTGCATTTTTACTCTAGGCTTATGTGAACTGGGCTACTTCCATACACTATAAAAAGTAAACAAGTAACAAACGATCATTATCTTTTAACTTCACCTTCAGAATATGCCAGAAATTGTTTTCAGACAGCAGGGTGCAACATTTTAACTGCTCGGCAAATTTCTCGGCCTCTCTACCTCAAATAATTGGGCCCCTGCTTGAAACACAGGGTATATGTTTATGTTTGATAATTTTCTGGGAAAACTACATGTATGAATCACCAAAGTCTCGATACGAAGAGAGGAAGCTTAGTGACAGCAGAACCCGGTGCGTGGAGGAAATCAAGTTCTGCCCTAGTCAGGTGCAGTGTGTGTGAACTCGAGACGATGGCCCACAACACTTGCTCTACTTGTTTATGGTCTGTGAACTCGTGTTGGACTCAAACGCAGGATCCAGTGCTCAAACAAACCTGGGTTTCCACCACGCAGTTGGATCGCTGCCAAACTGGAAATACGTTTTGCTTTTTTTTTTTCACCGCACACAGCATTTCCTTGTGGTTTCTATGTTCTTCACGTATACCATTCAACAAACAACAACAAAAGACAACAAACTTTCACTAACCGACTCTCCCCAAGTTTCCACAAAATGTGATTCCTCTAATGTGATTCAAACCATAGAAGTACATCTAGTCAGGAGAACGCTGAATTTATTTTAAATTTTGTATCTGTGACTCGGTTGTGAGATCATTTTATGAGGCCATTTCATTATTGGGTGTTTTTACGCATGTAAGGCAAAATATTATAACGTGACACGGGTGTGCAGAGTTTGCCCTTACCTTTCTCAGTGACTAGCTAGCGGGAACAATTAGCTTGCTGTTTTACAAGTCCACCAGCTTATTCACTAGTCCACCAGCTTTTTCACTAGTCCACCAGCTTGTTCACTAGTCCACCAGCTATTTCACAAGTCCACCAGCTTTTTCACTAGTCCACCAGCTTTTCCACTAGTCCACCAGCTTTTTCACAAGTAATTCATATTAAATGACATGTATTTCAACACCGAGCTAGTCGGTCAGACTACTTGGACAGAATTTTGACTGGTCCTCAGACAATATTTGGCCAGCAAACCACTGTTAAGGGAGAACGCTGGTGTGCGGAAAAAGTTGCCATAAAGATACTCTGGCATTTAGATCGACCAAATATCAAAAAGTAGAAAATAAAAATAATCATAATAATAATTTGTGAAGCTAATCATTCTTATTCGCAACTGAGAAGCTTAAATTGCAAAAAACGCGGCTACAACGTGGTCGAGCCGCAGGTGCCCTTCGGGCAGCAAGGCCCATCGGCCCAGGACCACAAGGCAAAGTAAGAGATCGAAAGAGTTTGATTTTTCTGGAGGGAGGAAAACCGGAGGGCTTGGAGAAAAAACCCTTGTGGCACAGGAGAGACCCAACGCACAACTCTACTCACCTGGCCCTAGCCAGGAACAGGACCAGGAGGGCCACAGTGGGGAGAGGTGAGCACTTTACACATAAGCCAACCATCAAATGCTCATTGCAATTCGGAATTTTTCCTTACACACACTATCATGTGGTATCAATACAACATGTCCATAAAGTGCGGTCGAACCCAACATTCTCTGGGTTCTTTTTCGATCAGTCACACAGAATCAGTGTTCCAGTTCAAATTTCTACATGTAGCCGATGCAGATATAACTAAACAATTTGGTACATGTAGCTGATTACAACAAAGTAAACTTAGTTTAAAGATTCATATTTTGTCTGCTCCGCCAATCAAGTACTTCATACTGTACATCAGTTCTACAATGTACATAGTGCACATGCAAGAATACACTCCCAATTATTAATTTTTGCTGAGTACCCTAAGCTTCCAAAGTGATTCATTTTGTTATTTAATGTTATGAATCATAACAGCAATGTGGCTTGGGGCGGCACATGTTTAAAAATCAAAAGAGCCAATTTTGTCAATGGTTGACAGGGAAAGGTCTAGGCTATCCAAGGAAATAAAAAAACAACCCGTCATGCTGTGTGAAATGCTCACGAGTATTTTAAACACTTTTCTACCACTTTTGATATGATCAGCGATGAGAGGTGATGTCTGTGAAAATTTCTGAAAGTGGCTTGCTGGTCTGGGTCCCCCATTATTCTAGACCCTGAACCTCCCAGATGTTACAATTCAGGAGATCTACAGATTGTACATTATCACCACAAATACAAAACCACAGGTTTGGACACAATGTGGACAATTTCTCTCTCCCTTCGGTGACTGCTTCACTTCTTTCAAGAAAATGTAAAGGCTCCAAGGAGAATTTGAGAAAATCCAGAAATCAGGAAAATTCCTGAGAAATCACAATGCCTGTATGATGTGATGGTACATGGACATCTCAAACAAAGTACTGTTATTTTGCCGTTTCCTTTTTGTTTTAGTACTATTGACTTCCTTTAACAGACTCTAAATATATCCTCTCTGTTTGCAGATGATGTAGGAAACTACATGTAGTGTATACTTCCACTTAATAGTCTATACTTTATGTACACATGTACAGCTTAACGGAACTTACATCATATTATAGTTTTCACAAACACAAGGACATCAGAAACAATGGTCAACAAATTAAAAACCATCAGAACATGTACATGTGTACACAACTGTGTACTTTTACATCAAATAATGGCATTACCATAAATTGTCACTGAGGATCTTTTGCCAAGTTTTGAAGGTGAAATCATAGCCAACAACTGCATTTTGAAGACAAACTTAAAGACAAACTGAAAGACAATCTCATGGCCAAGGGTAGTAATCACCCAGTAAATACCAAACTCTGAACAGTTGACGCTCTAGGGCCTATAAATACCTTTTCAAACATCAATCTCTAGCTGTGTAAGTTCTCACAATGAGTCAAAAGTCAAAACACTGACAGTGATCACCCATCAAGTTGAGAATGTTTGGGTGGCAAAGCCAGTCTATTTGCCCCTTCCACCATTGATATCAGCACGCGTGGAATTTTGTTATTATTTTTTTTTTGCGATTGGGTATAGGGAATGGGCGCCAGCAAACTGTCAGAAATTATTTGCCGAGCTGACCTCTGTCGTACCATGGAGGAAGGAAATACAGGTCGTACAGACCAAGCTGGGCGTTGATCGCACTCATGAATCCAAGATTGCATTCCAACGTCAAGATAACAAATAAATACGTCATGGAACCAAATGAAATCTATTCGGCTAGTAAATCAAGAACAAATTTCCTGAAAGTTCTGGAAAGACACTCTTGATAATATTGGTAATTTATATAGGAAGTGCCTTATGTATCCACCATTTGCAAAGCTACAATTTTTAGTGGATGCATCCTAAAGCAAATGTCAGCGTTGTTGGTCTCCAGACCAATCTAGGTTTCAAGACCGGTTTTGCTGGTCTCGGGTCTTGATCTCGATCTCGGTACCAGTGGCCTCGGTCTTGGTCTCGGGTCTTGGACCCTTCCATCTGGATATTGGACTGGTCTTGCATCGAGACCAGCCTTTACTTACCATTATGCAACACATGAAAATAATTGATCGTTTGTTTTCATTCAGGTCCATTGAAATGTCAATTTCAATGGACCTGAATTTTCAGTATTTTTGACAACGTCAGGACGTGTGTGAACTGAACGTACTTGATGCAAACAAGTAAAACAAAATGGGTGTTTTTTTCTCGTTATTATTATTATTATTTTTACAAAACATGCAGTAGAGATCTACGTGTGTATGCTACACAGCGCGTGTTCTTTCCTAACGGGTAGTACATGTCACTGAGAGTTTGATCTCTGTTTTGTCGAACCCTAATAAGGCCGCCATAGGGTATGAATTATTGGTTGGATGCAGGATCGTATCCCACAAGGGAAAGGGGGAAGACTCTGTATCTGGTAATCTGTACCAGGAGAGAGTCTTTAGCAGGGTGGCATTATCATGCGCCCCCCATAGACTATCAAGAGGAAATGTCGGGCATGCTTATGTTTTTTTAAATGCAACAAGAATGTTTCTTTAAAATGTGTCACAGATAATCAAACCATTTTTTTCTTCTTTTTTGAGTCGTCAACTGACTGTTATTGTACATTTATCATGCTTGTTTCACCTGACCAATGGTTTGGTTGAAGTGTTTTTATTTGGTCAATGTCTGTGATTTGTCATGATTTTTCCTGATTATGGGATTTTTTTCCATATCTTGTCCCTTTCTAGAAAATATATAAACTTCCCATGAAATAAATTACAGAAATTGCTTTTTTTGTTTCATTTGTGCAGAGTGGGTCTTTCAGTTTCATCCAGATAAGTAATACTAAAACAAAAAGTAACAAGTTGTTTTTTAAAAGAAAAATCTCAACTTTTAACAACATTTTCAAGTTGAATTGTAGATCTGAAACCATGAATCCTTGCAAATCAGCTGTGTATTACACACATTGTGTTAAGCCCCTCAAAAACACTGCAACAACTGTGAAAAGTACCAGAGGTGCAACTGTTGTATTTGCGTATGAGGTAACTGCCCGAGGCACAAAACTCCGTACAGTGTTTTTCAGATTTTTATGGCACTATACAAAAAGAGGAAATCGGCTGAAAATTTCCTCGCCGGATTAACTTAATGAAGTACAATTAGTGATTCAATACACCATTTCTATATTTCACTTGGTGCACATCCTATCCTCTTTTAAAGCAAAAAAAACCCATACAAACAAAAACAGTCAAAAAAAAGCAACACATGTACTCAAGGTTTTAGCCAGGATTTGGTAAAAGGGTTTCAAAATTTGCTGGAAATTTAAAAACTGGGTGTCCAAATTGTTCACTTACAATACATTTACATGTAAATGACAGATACAACAGGGTGTCCAAATTTACAACAGGGTGTCCAAAAGACACCCAGACACCCCTCTGGCTAACACTATGCATGTACTCATTGCTAAATTGTAGGCTAAATAATATTGGCAACCGTTACCATTCGGCAAATCAAAGTTGCAAGCACGGACATTTATGTGTAATTTATAATCTATGGTAAAAAAGTAACTCCAATTTCTGGTTGCTTGTTACACCATATATGAATGAAGTGTACAATGTAATACAGGGCTCGGATTTAGGCAAAAAATCCACAAGACTGCAGGGCTTGTAGCTCAAAATGTTTACTGGACCAGAATTTATTTTACAAGACCAGAATCAAAATGAGTTGAACAAGCAATAAGAAAAGATCTAGATAGATCTCATTTGTCTTAAGAGAGTACTTTGATATTCAAAAGAATTGAAAGATATTTTCAGATTCATAGTCAAATTTTTTTTCACAAAGTTAAAACACAATGAGGCAGCCTATTATTATTCAATTGGAAAACACACAAGACCACCGGGCTTGTCCGGTTTTGAGTTTACTGGCCCGATGCTAAAATCACTGGCCTCGGGCCTGCGGTCCAGTGATAATTTCAAGCCCTGGAATGTACACATGTATCATACGACACCAACCAAAGTTCTAAAATCACTCTGTACGTCATGACACCCTTGATTGAATGTGGTACATGTACAGTGCCATCACAGCCTTCAAACCATACACAAATTGCAGACCTCTTTTTTTCTTGTTTTCTTTTTTTACACAGATGACGTCTGAAATATGTACTCTATTATCCACAAATGAGTAACACGTGCCCACGTTTTGTGTCACACTGTGACCCCAAGTGCTCTCCAATTAACAGGGCATAGAGGTGGAATGTATAATTTTACTGGTTGGGTACTACTGGGGTTCATTCCTTGGCCAGCAGACCAGCTGTCTGAAACCTTACACTAAAGTATGCTGCGTTTCATTTGGCTGCATTAACCATCATCAGGTTACAGCACATTTTACTCTTTAAAAAAATCAGCAAAGGCCCTAATGTACAGAATGTATTGCAAAGTATTTTTAGTGGCTGTCCCCTTTTTTTCTTAATAATCAAGGCTTGACAATAAAAGCTTGATTGCACAACCCCCTCCCCCCACTTCACCTGTGACTTGAATGTTCACAACTCACAGAAAATTATGGATATCAAATAATAAAGCACACTTAGGAAAACTGACTGGGTAAATTTAATAATGGTTTGGGGTTGAACAACGACAAATTTACTAGAGCGGGACTTGCACCAACGACTTCCGGATTAACGTGCTATTTAGCCCTATGTTGGCAGTCTCCCTATTTTGTCAATATGTTTGTTCGAGGGTGCCAGTCAGAAGCCATACAACCGTTAACTGCCGTGTAGGCAGGAATCACACCCAAGAACATTATGGACTATACACTCTTTGTCTAATTAAAAAATGAAGCCTTGCTAGTTATAAAAATTTAAAAAACTTCTGAAAAGATATTATTCAGTGATGTTCTTCTCAAAGGTTGTCAACCCCCCCCCCCCCCATTATAATGACGATGGTTTTACATTTCCTAAAACATGGAGGAATGGAGTGATGATTTTCTTTTTTTTTCTTCAAAATATTACTGCTGTACCTTTAGGGAAAAATTCTGTGGAGCAACTCCAAACCGCAACATCAAATTCATGCCGATAAAAGGCTTTGAATCTGACTGACACATGTACATATGTATTGAAAATAAAACACTAAAAATTCGCAGTATTTTTGACTACGTGAGGACGTGTGCGGAATGAATGTACTTGATGCAAACAAGTAAAACATATGTACTGTTTGGGTTTTTTCATTGTTGTTATTAGTGTTATTATTATTACCTTATTTGGCCTTTGATACAAGAAAACAACATACAGGCAGTCAAAATAAGACAAAACTGTAGTTGTGATGCAAGGAAATTCGCCGAAAAGGGCCCTCATGTGGTCAAAAATACTGTCAATTTGCAATTTAATAAAAAGATAAATTTCTGTTTACCGTGATGTAGTTGGCGTTGATGTAATCTGATCCTTCAACATCATCCAGCTCTGGTAAGATGAAGCGTGTATAGTCAACTGTTGAAGAAATACAAAACTGTGTCAAGAAGCTATTGCTTTTCCTAAATACATGTACAGTAACTGCATCTGGAACCGAGCACTGGAGAGCTGTTGTTAGTATAAAACATTGTGAGAAACGACTCCCTCTGAAGTACATGTAACTAGTTTATGAGAAAGGTAATTTCTCACTAAAATATTTCAATCTGAGAAAGACTTCAGGCCTGAAGCCTTTTTCAGGCATATGAAAGCACAAAAATTTGTGCAAGAAGGGTGTTTTTTCTTTCATTATTTGCCTGCAACTTCGATGAGCCAAAGTTTTCACAGGTTTGTTATTTTATGCAAATGTTGGGATACACCAAGTGAGAATACAGGTCTTTGAAAATTACCAAGCGTGTCCAGTACCTTTCAGCAGCTCTATGAAATTGGGCCCAGGTACAATGTACATGTACATGTACTAGCAATTGATACACAATTGTTTTAAATGTCTCCCCAATGAACCACACATGACCATGTTACTTTAATATAAATTTGCTACCCATGAGGTAACACATGGTAGTGCTAGGTGGCAAGCTTTTAGGTAGGATTAGTGGAACAGGGTGTGTATTGAAAAAAAACAAGCCGTGGTTTCAAAAAGGGCCATGATGCACTACATTTTCCCCGCCCCAAACTCGTCGCTGTTAGCGCATCGCGCTCCCATGCACTCGGTTCTCCACAGGTTTAAATTTTGTCCGGGCGCTAAAACAATCCTGCACGATCGTCAAATTGCGCAAACCATTTCTGCACTGTTGTCAAATTGCGCAAATACTTCATGCACGATCGCCAAATTGCGCAAATTATTCCTGCACTATCGGCATATTGCGCACACTATTCCTGCACTATCGGCAAATTGCGCAAACTATTCCTGCACGATAGATAAGCCAATTGCACAAACTAAAATTCCTGCACGATCGGCAATTGCACAAACTATTCCTGCAAGATCGACTGATTGTGCAAACATTTTTGTGCAAATCATTTCAACACGAACAAAACCACTGATCCTGAACTAAAAATCCATCCACTTTGTGCACGATCGCCCGATAGCTTCTACTTGGAATGCGAGTTTCAGATTTGCGTCCGTTTTTTTTTTTTAACTCTCTGATCAGTCTCCTAATATCACGCTGTTGGACAATGTACAATAATAATATCTGTCACGATAGCGCGGGGTCGACTCAATTATTGAGTCTTGGATACAAGGTTCCGTTCATCGACTAAAAATGTAGTCAGGATGCCCTGCGACACAGAGAAAAATGCACGCGAAATGCTGTTACAAAGTAGCTGACTTCTGGGTACCAGTCGCTGCACACTATTTAATACAAAAAGATCGATCTACTAGCGCATTGAAACGGTAGTTTGTGTTCGTCGTAAGTATTTTTCGACATTTTTTGCCTGGGCGCTTGACGATTTTGTCCGTATAAAAAAAAAACAACAACAACAACAATCTTGGGATTTACAGCACGGCTTGCGCTAAAAAGTGGAAGCCGTGACACCGAAAAATAGGCCGTGTTTGTTTTCATTTGGCCGTGCTAATCACGGCTGCACGGCTGGCTACCTAAAAGCTTGCTAGGTGGCAGTGGCACCTGCAGGCTTATTCATTCTTATTGTTCCCTCGGTGTATCACATACATTGTACATGTATCAACTTTACAATGTGTCATCGCAATCACGGAGAGTGAAACAATTCCCTCATACAGCACAGCAAAATTATTTTCTGAGAGATATCGCCTGACATCACAAGACCGGACGGCCACTTCAAGATGAGGGCTACACTTAACTGATTTGGACTGTCGACCCAAATCAACTGTCACCAGGGGCCACCTACTCCTGGGGCTGAAACGAGGTTACCCCCTTCACAGTCCGTAAGGATGTAGGCATAGGTATCATCCACTAGGAGCCTGGTTGGTGGAGCAGAATGCACTACCTTCCCAACTTTTTAAGAAGCAATTACGGTTAAGTGCCTTGCTCAAGGGCACACGTGTCACGACCGAGATTCTAACCGACACTCTGCTGCTGACAACACCAGAGCTTGGGTCCGGTGTACTAGACCGCTCGGCCACGACACGGCCACAAAACGTATCAGCTAAAACGTATCAAATAATCATCATTTGCTAACTCAATATTTGCACTCCGTGTGCACTTCTGTATGCTCAGTCTAAATATTTTCGTCGGCAAAATTGCTGGACGAAATCGGTCCCTGACTGAGGAAGGATGGTACAATGTACTTACATGGGAGGATATCCTTGTATCTATTCTTGCGGAGGTTGATCTCATTTTCGCCTTCCGCTGTTGAGAAAGTCTTCTCTGTCTTATACCTTGTTGATTGCTGCTTCAGTGCCTGTAATTTATTAACCCAAAACAATAAGGTTTAATTGACATGACATTCGTAATAATAATAATAACAAATAGTTCTCATGTAAAGCGCATTTTACAATAACGTATCAATGCGCTTCACATTAGTGCCCTGGTCATTGGGCCAATAACGGGCCAATAACATTCCTTTAATCTTTCTCAGCTCCTTGGGGAGTATACAGCCCCAAGCTGCCATTGCGCTCCGAAGGCTTTTCAAACACAATATCAACCTCTACCCTCGCAGGTACCCATCTACACCCCTGGGTGAAGAGAAGCAATTATAGTGAAGTATCTTGCTCAAGGATACAAGTGTCACGACCGGGATTCGAACACACAACCCGATGACTTAACCATCAGAACTTGAATTTGATGCTCTAAACCACTCGGCTACATGACACCCTAAACTGATAAAAAATACTAAGAAATAATTATCAGGAAAGGAAGGGTTTTGGAAGACAAGTGAAGCAAAGAATTACCATGGAGGTTTCTCTCAAACAGGTCAAGGGCATCCCCACCCCCCCCCCACCCCATCCTACCTCCTCCATCCAGTTCTACATGTGTATCATCCATACATACATTGTAGCCTTTTCATAACAAACTACACACATGTATGTACAACATGTGCAGGTATACAACTACACATCAAACTGATCAAGCATGTACCGTGTAGGTTCTACGTACACAAACACACATGTTTGTCGACCCCGTAAATCAAGGACTTCTCTTTGTTCTCTCATTGTTTGGACTTCGTATAATTTAGCGACGTCCCCATTTGGTTTTGTACACAAAAGCGAAGTGAGGACGTCTTCGCTCTGTCAAAACACTGGGATCACTTGTTGTTAAAGTTCTCAGTTTCAACGGGTAGACACCCCCACGTACATGTACATCAACAACCAATTTGAAGTTTTCAAGCTGCTCATGGGATTTGAGGAGGTGGATAGGAGTTAGGTTTTTCACAAGGGCTGACAATTTACAGCACAAGAGGTCATTCTCTTAAGTTGTAGGAAGCATTTCATTACTGACTGGAATAAACTGCCAGAAGAGGTTGTTAGCACTTTAAGACAATCCCACAGTTTAAAGCAAGGCTCGACTCTCACTGGGGTATGAATCAAGATAGATGGGGTCTTAAAGGCAGAAGCCAAAATCTACTTCCCATACAACCGTAAGTAAGTTATATAAAGTAAGTCAGTAACCAAAACAGGTATCAGATTAATCTGATTACACAAGGAAGTACTTAATTAATTTGGGGGCCCTTGTGCGGGCCTTGGACTTTGACAGTAGAGACTTCTCACTGTGTACATTTGTGTTAGATGTTACGACAAGCACCCAAGTTGTACAGGTGTGTAAGTATACAAATTGAAATTCATTTACATGGCTTCAAACATGAGCAGCAAGTGTCACGCTCCATTTTTGCTTTCCTAGAGGCCTTGAGGGTGGCTTCACTTGACAATGGAAGGAGATGATTAATTGTTACGATCCATAAAATAATCCCCCAGTGTTCCTCGTTATAACGTGACATCAGCATTTCATCCAAGAACCGTTTCAAACCATGCCAGTGAATCATTCCTCTCAGTGACCCATTGGCAACAGTGATATTTCCTATCCAGTTATAAGCCACAAGAGGAAACTGACTGTGTAAATGTTTAAATAATTTTGGGTTGAACAAAGAAAAGTTGACCAGAGCTGGACTTGAACCTGCGACCTCCGGATTGACGTGCCGGCGCTCTACCAAATGAGCTAGATCTAGCCCTATGTTGGCGGTCTCCCTATTTTGTCAATACATGTATCTTTGTTTGGGGGTGCCAGACAGAAGCCATTCAACCGGTAACTGCCCTAAAGCCATGGATCACACCCACGTTTATGATACAACCTTGAATGCGGCAGCAGAGGGAATCATCTAAACTTTCTATCCCCTTAAACTTTGCAGTGAGCCTCAAGGCTGAAGATTGGTTATTTTACTGGATGAGATGTAACATAAACAATTTGGAAAGTATCCTGAATTACACATTTTTATATATTAAAAATAATACAACAGGCAGCAATGTTTATTTATTTATTTATTTATTTTTTATTTATTTTTTTTACCCATACACCGATGTTTGTTAGCACTGTATACTCAGTACTTTCCCGAGTCCTGTGAAAAAATATCACAGGCATATTACTCGGGTGGGATTCGAACCCACAACCCTTGCAATTCTAGAGCAGTGTCTTACCAACTAGACTACCGAGATTGCCCGGTAGCTAGAGGCAGTTCGAATCCTAACATAGGATTCAAACTGCCTCTAGCTCAAAATGTGTACTGGACCAGAATTTCTTTACAAGACCAGAATCAAAGTGAGAAAAAACTTCCTGACACAGTTTAACATGCATTTAACTGTTTTTGTTTGAACAAGCACTAGGACATAGATAAAGAAAAGATATCTCAGTTGTCTTTATGGGTGTTGAGTACATTTGGACATGATTTGTTTCAGTTTAATAATACTAATAATAGTGGCTTCTTATATAGCGCTCATATCCGTCACTCAGTGACGCTCAAGGCGCTTCGACAGTCAGTATTTTCCTGCTAGGTATGTGGAGCTATGTTTCTGAAGTATGAGACCAAGTCCTTTACATAGCACCATGTAATGGTTTACAAGGTGCTGTGGCACATTATACAGCCAATCTAACCAGGAACACCGGGGCAAACCCCTTATCTTTTCACTAAGTGCACTGGGTTCTTTTACGTGCATTACACAACACACAGGACCAACAGTTTAAGAATAAGGTACATTACACACTGGAAGGTATTGTTATCCATTTTGAAAAACACAAGACTGCCGTAGTTATCTGGTCATGTGTTTACTGTAGTTTTACTGGCCCAACACTAAAATCACTGGACTCGGGTTTGTGGTACAGTGTAAAATTTGAGCCCTGGACATGAAGTATGCACTTTCTGTACAGCACCATTCAGAATTCAGAATTCAGAATTCAGAATTCAGAATTCAGAATTCAGAATTCAGGAAGTGCATCTCCTACCCGGAGATCCTGATGTCAAAAGGTTACACAAGACTTGTCTTCTGTGCAATATATAACCATATAATACATTCCACCCGATGAAATTAATTTTCTATGGACTCAGTGTTCTCCCTTAACACTGGTCCGCTGGCCAAATGCTAGTTAAAACACCTGAGGAGCAGTCAAAATTCTCTCCAAGTGGCTGGCTAGTTCAGTGTTGAAAAGCATTACAACATATGGACTAGTGAAAAAGGTGACGGACGAATGAAAAGACTAGCTAACTGGTCATTGAAAACAAAAAATTAAAGGCAAACCCAGTGGACCATTTAACCTTGTTTACAAAAAGCGTGACCTTGTGCATTCCAGAGCATTTCCTGGCAGGCAAGATACTGCACTGGTCATACATGTATATAAGCAATTTTTTTCATTCTGTATCTTAATTAATTCTGTATCTTAATTAATTGTAAGATAAAAATCAAGACAAAAAGGAACAACTCTGTACAAGTTTTTTGAGTTATGTCCCCTTTTTTTCAGAATCAAAAGTTGATAAAAATCGTAGAGTGGAATCTCCTTAACATGGGACGATTTTGTTGTTGTTTACTAATATTGTATTGTGTATAAATTGTGCCAGCAGGAATTCCAGTACAATGAAGATCCTACTTCTGTACCTTAAGTTGAAGGTGAAAGCCACAAATCATCAGTGTCCAGTTTCATAAAGCTTTTCTCCTAAGCAAATTTCTTTGCTTAGAAGCAACAAATGAGTGGGGTACCAGTCACATCAATGTTTGGTATTTTGGCTGGTTACCTATTTTTCCTAAGCAAGAGTTTTCTGTGCTTAGCAAGTTTTTGTGCTTACATGCTTTATGAAATTGGGCCCAGTTCTTTAGCTTTATTTGGCACACAATTGGACTCGGAAATAGCAACTATACAAAGGGGGGACAGAGAAAAACTTATTTTTAATTTCTCTGATGCCATGATTTCTGTCTGTTAAAAGTGTACATTAAGGTAATTTGTGTACCATTTGGAATAGCTTTGAGGAATTACAACAGAGACTGCTAAAGATTCCCAAAGGTCCGAGAAAGTCATTGCGGAAATATAAATGAAGACAATATTCGCTTAAAAATACATGTGTGGGTTGCTGTACTTGTACAATAGCACTGTAAATATCAGGTTTTGGAAAAAATACATAATGTACGTACATGGTGTGGGTTGTTGTACTTAAGTACATTACATGTAGCACTGTAAACATCAGGTTTTTGGTACTTTGTATGAAGACAAGATTAATTTAAACAAACATGTGTGGGTTGCTGTACATGTAATTATCAGGTTTTCGGTACTTTGTATGAAGACAATATTCATTTAAACAAATATACATGTGGGTTGCTGTACATGTAAATATCAGGTTTTTTGTATTTTGTAGGAAGACAATATTCGTAAAAAAAAATACATGTGTGGGTAGCTGTACTTCTACAATAATACTTTAATAATATGCTTTTGGTATTAAAAAATATATATATATTTTGTTACGATGATAAACTTCAGTCCTGATTTTCATCTTTTAGAGGGCAATTTTTCATTTTTATTTTTTGGAGGACACTCTCCCATTGGAAAATTGGTTATTAAAACCCTCCTGCTGATACACCATTCAAAACCATTCAGGGGGTGTACTCTATACACAGATAGCTCACCACTCAAAACCATTCAAGCAAATGGTTTTGGATGGTCAGTCAACTCATAACAAATTGTGTTGGCAGTTTTTAATGGGAAACTTTTGAAGGGGCACCAAGGCCAAGACCAGGCAACCCATGGCCTCCGTTGCCGCCACGTTATTCCAGGCCTGAAACTTAAACATACATGTACACGTGTCCACTGTGAATAAAATATTGGAATTTAAAAGGTTCATATTTCAATAAAGGCAACAAATTACCAATATGCAATATGCATGGCTCTTAAAACACATGTTCAACAGAAAATGCACATCAGCCATCTTCACATCGTCACCGTTTTCACGAAAAGGCAATTTCTGAAAAAATCATGCATTTTGGCAAATCAATGTTTTTACATATTTTGAAAGTTACTATTGACATCAACATTTTCCCCAAGTTTCAAGTGATAAAACGTTATACTTTTCTAATTACACTAATTAGCACAAGGAACATTTTCCAAAACTATCGGTTTTGCGTTTTCACGAACAGCCACATTTAGATTTGCCAATTGTTACATTGAAGTACATAGCGCTAGCACGGTGCCAACAAAGGCTACTCTGCGTTTTCAGTTTTCACGAAGGGACAATTTGCATGACCTATATAAATTTTAGTTTTCACGAACAGACACTCGTCGTTTACGCAGTGGTCACAACGCGCTGCACACAGACCTCGTTTTGAAGTTTTCACAAAGGGAAACTTGTGTTTAACAGTTAATAACTCAATAATTAAACTAACTATAATTAAAATAGCAACAGATTTGCATGGTTTAAGATCTCCACTTTTATGCTTAGAAAAATGTCAGCGTTTCAATAATAACAGTGTCCGAAACAGTGATTTCAAAAATAGTTTCACTTCAAACGTGGATTTCTCCAAACATGAAAGTTTTGTGGAATGGCCTAAATTGCCTCTTCGTGAAAACAGTGACGACATGGTACCCTCGCTGTCAACCTCCTCTAGACCACAACCCCCCCCCCCCAAAAAAACCCCAAAAACCCACACAAATTACAAATCCCACAACAACACACTGGAACACCATCTTCTTGGCACTTCTGTGCGAGGGTTGTACACGTATGTTTGCAAATAACCGCATGTTCGTTTGTCACTTTGTAGACACATCCTGTGCTTCATAATAATATGATATGATGTGGTTAATTTGCAGTGACCGTGAGATCAGAGGCTGTCATGACGTCTGCCGCAGTCTGGTCCTTTAGTCTGATGCATCTTGTCTGACAGGACATTGTGTGTGTGTCACCTTGGATCATGTCCATGGTGGACTATAAGCCTATGTATGTAATCTCTCTCTCAAGACGTTGGTTAACGACACTCGAATGACGTAATTCTTTGCTCAATTTCTTTGAAATAGTCTTCCTGTGCATATTCGCCAGGCTAGTCCCTTTACAGTACACTGTTTTAAGTCTCTGTTAAAAACTCATTTGTTTGAAGCTGCTTATATCTGCTTACTTTAATGTATCTTTTACTTGTTGTATAATTATTTTCTTGTTCTCTTTATGCGCTTAGAGGCTTTGGCATTAGGCGCTTTACAAATGTCTTTATTATTATTATTAAAGCAAATGTACAACATTGGTAATTGTCAAGAACCAGTATCCACACTTGATGTGACCCAACATACATGTACATGAAATAACAAACCTGTGAAAGTTTAAGCTAAATCCGTCTTCGGGGTCATGAGAAAACAGTGAAAAACCCTTTCATATTTTCACTGTTTTCAAACGTCAGATTTTATCACCAGTGATAAAGACTAATTGTTTTACTCTTTTCCTAAAAACTATAGCATTTCAAGCAAAACTATTTCAAGGGAAGTTTTCCACGATGACCATCTTTATACCATGCAAGTTATGTGCAAATCTGTGAACATTTGTATTTTCAACCTTACCAATGTTGCAACCACCTTTTTTAAAGAGGGCATCCAAGGTCAAATTGAATTTTGTGATGTCTCCTCATTTTCCAATAAATAGAGTCCTCACGAAAGTGGGGGAAAATTACAAGTCTATAACCAAATATGTTAAAAAGGGTTTTATTTTATACTCATTCAGAGCACAATGGACATCAAAAACAAATGGGCTAGAACATGTACAGTGCACTCCAAAAGAAAGTTTGATCCCGTCAAAAGGTCAAATTCAATGCCATTTTGATTGCATATCATCAAAATTCAGGAATGAACTGAAAATTCTATACAATATTTAAAAAAGTACAGACCATTTTTATTTTTAATGTGACATCATCGAACATGTTTAGATTTTGACAAAAACTGCACTTGAAAAGGGTATCAAACACAGTGGCATTTCACACCATTTTAACGTGAGGTTAAATTTACCTTAAGGACTCGATTTTTGAGTCAAAATGTACACAAAGGAATTGACTCCAAAATGGCGCATTCCATGTCGAGCAAGCGGTCAATACCTATGAAATAATAGAAACAACTTCTCCAAGTTACAGCCAAATAAGCTGTTACTGTTGACAGACCAAATAACTGTACTTTTACCAGGCAATTTTGTGTGTTTTTCATTTTCCAAACATTATAAAATGGGCAGAAGCTTGTTTTGTCTTTAATTGACAGAGAAACCAGATTTTCTTTTCTTAGTTTTGAATTAATTTTAATGTGATACACATCAGGTATATGGACATTTTTTGTGACAATATGTCCATATCTGAATATCTGTCCCTTATAAAGATTTATCCCGAAAATGTACATTCAATTCTCCTTATAAAGAGCACAGTTATAAAGAACTTCTGCTTATAAAGAGTACATTCTAAAGTCCTGAATCGCATTTCTGCTTTGTGTTTCTTTGTTTCGCTGTCCACTTATAACAACGTTCCTGTTATAAAGAGGTAATTTGGCCAGTCCCAGCGATCTATAACGAGAGTCGACTGTACAATAAATATCGTAAATGTCTTGTCTACCCAAAGGGCTATATTGGATTATCCATTTTAATCCTCTTTGATAATTCACATATCTCGGGTCATTATTTTAGAATCCATTTATTTATTTTACTAACTGCCTGTCAATTTGTGATATTGTTCTAGGGACTCTACACCTACACTGTAGTACATGTCGTTGTGAGAGTTGAAGAGCTTTGAGCAGAAACTGGAGCTCTTACAACTGACACAATGTATTTACTTTACATGTAAATGGATAGTTATATCCCATTAGTGTTAAAAAAAACCTCTGATCTTTTCCCAATCTAACTCTGTATGGGATGCCTACAGAAACAAACCTAGTACAGTGTACCCAGTGGTATTGGAGCCACACCTTTTCAAACTAACCGGAAGTCGTTTTAATGAGCTTTTTTTTCTTTCTACCTTTTACGATCAAATTGACTATTTTCTATGAGTCATCAGCAAAACAAATAATTTCAAAACAACAATATGACATATTTTAGTGGTTTGTCTGCACAATGCAATGAACCATTTACAAGACCGGTTTGCGGCCAAACTTTATTAATACTCTGAACATACTGATGCACTAAAAACAAAATCAGTACATTGTGCATAGATCTGCTCTGGAGTAGAAGTTAAACGTTTTTAAAATGACCATGAGATCTCAAGCCATTGTCTGATCCTGTCAGCCTGGGTCAGTAAGTATCAAAGGATATGGGCTGGTCACGTCAGCTCAATTTTTAGTACAGTACTCACAAGTCCTTCATTGGCAGGCAGGTGGCAATTAATTAATCTAGACAGCCGATGGGGGAAACAGAGACAACTGCACTACCTTGTCCCTAAACCTTAACCCTTAGAAAACGAACACTGGAACTGTCAAGCCACACTTTGCCATGTTTACTTGAGAGTTGTTGTTTACTTGTTGTAGTGGGCTGTTTGTTTTGATGAAGGTCATTTTAAAGTGTCCCGTGTCCCCCCCCCCCTGTTCATACAATGAGTAGTGCCAAGTACAAATAAAGTGAGATTTGAAGTATTGCGGAAACATGTAAAAAAGTAAGGATAAAAGTTTGTGCACATCGTGAACAGTGCAAATTATGCAAAGAACTCTATCAACTGTGTTCTAAAAAGTTTTTGGAAACATTGTCACGCATTCCTAGATGAATATGGAACCTTCAAACATCTTCAAAAAATAATGTTGACACACTTTTCAACAGCGTTGTTTGAAATTGAAACTTCTTTTTCAACTCGTATCTTTACAACCCAGGAAAGCAACCGTATTGTGTGTGTGTGTGTGTGTGTGTGTCTGTAGTTATCAACAACCAATACATGTATCCATGTAACCCAGTGCCCACTTCTGAGTTTGTCTGTATGCTTTTCTGAATGACTATTCAATTTTCTGTGTTTGAAGAGCTTTCGAAAATTTGTATGTTTGAAGAGCTTTCTTGAAAATTTGTGTCTATTCTGGTGATAAATCTGGAGTTTCGTGACGAGCAGTTCAGTGCACTGGACTCAAGTTCAAATGTTGTCAGAGTTTGCGTTCAGCTCCCAGTCATCAGGTCATCAGGTCATGGCACTTTGTGTCCTTGAGCAAGACACTTTAAGTCAATCGCTTCGTCCATCGGATGGGACGTTAAAGGCAAAGTATACCTTTAGTTTTTGGAACCGTTCGGTTGTTTTAATCCTGAATGTAGATACCTGTATAATAAAACCAACCTGTGAAAAGTTCATTTCAAAAGGTGGTAGCGTTTTTGAGATACTGCCGAAAAATCTGGAGCAGTTTTGTCAATCCATGATTGGAATACACAATCTGAGAAATGTTTCATGCAGAAACGTTTCTCAGATTGAAATGTTTTTGAATCCCTCTCTCTCTAAAACCACATTCCTTTTTGAAGGGAATTGTTTCTCAAAATGCTATTACATTGTAATGTGTTGTGATTTCTCTTTTTAAATGTTATTATTGAATTAATAAAATCTGTGCGTATCCGTGTCTTTTAAAATAATTCCTTTTTAATTGTTATTCTTGAATTAATAAAATCTTTTATTTGAAAAAAAGGCTCCACTAAAAAAACCCTAGAACAGCAGTTATGTTTTTGAAGTTTTGCATGGATGAAACGAGCAAGGATTAATAATTAAAACCCCCCAAATACTGCCGAGTGCGTTCGCCGACATGAATTTATTAAATAAGCGGCATGTGTTTGAAATTGAGGATTGTCAGGGACTAACCTTTGGTGGTTTTGAGCCACGCGCGTGATTTAAGCCCTCTATTGTCTGCTTGGGTAAACCAGTCCGTTGAATAGACTGGTGGCACTCTACGAGCACCATGCAATTATCACCTCTATTGTATTCGGGGTTTAAGGGCTTCATGTCATTTCTCAACCTTGACGAAGGTAAGCGTTTCTTACACAATTATTCCGGGTCTCGCTACAAACGTCTGAAAACAATACATTTTGTCCCAGGGGACCGCAAAATTACCTCGTATTATCCGTGTTCTCGCTACTACCGTGCTCGTATAATCCATTTTTAAATGCATTGAAACACGCACGGGGCAGTTCGGGACCGGCAAAAAACCTTGTATTAACCGGAACCTCGTAACATGCGAGCTCGTATTAACGGGAGTCGACTGTATCAACAGCTGCAGTGCTTATTACCAAGTCAGTTTTTATGGTCATTAATTTTTGGAGTAATTACAAAAGGTTTTACCCTCCCTTTAAGCCTCTCAATGTGCACAACAAAACAACCCAAGTTCATTTATCGCTATTAGGGGTTTGCCCAAGTGTTTCTGGCATGGTTGGATGTAGATTGTGCCACATCACCTTGTAAACCCTTAATACAAGGTGCTACAAATGGGTCTCATTATTCATACTTTTGTATGCACTGTTGCAGCTCCGCATGAACCTGGCATAAAAATAAAGACTTCATGTCATGAAGCACTGTTAAGAAAGTCGTCTTATTATTTGTATATTTTTTTAAAAGTTATTTATGTATGAAATAAAATTTACAAATGTTTGTCCATTTCTTATTGCCTTGCAGCCAGAATAGCTTGCAAGACACATAATTCTCCACATCAGTATTATTATTATATTGAGCAGCAAATGATGATTTTTGTTTAATCCTTCATTTAATAGAAGAGGGTGAAGGTTTTCAACCCCACAACCAAACAAGTCTTTCAGTCTAGTGGTTTTCCAAACACACATTGTTTTCCAAACACACTAATGATACATTCATACTTTTCAATTCCAAACTTCCTCCTAAAATTCATCAACAATTAACAAAAAATAAAGAAAACAGGCATTAGGTCTTGTGTACAGAATATTTCTAGTCCAGTGAGAGTGGGCTGCAAGATATGTGGCCGAGTGGAGATTTTACTTGAAATTCAAGCCCAGGAATTAAATACTTTCAAGAGATGAACAGTCTTTCTGAAGCTGTAGTGTTAGCAAGAGGGGTGTCTGGGTGTCTTTTGGACACCCTGTTTTCAATTTGGACACCCTGTTTTATCTTTCATTTACATGTATAGTGAACAATTTGGACCCCCATTTTTTTAATTTCCAGCAAATTTGGACACCCTTTTAGCTACCAAATCCTGGCTAAAACCTTGCCACAATACATTGTGTGAAAGCCTGGAAGTCCCAAATAAAAAAATTCAATGGTGAAGCTGAAGAATGGCAAAAAACATTCATGACAAAATTCACACAAAATCAATGCGCAGAACAAGGAAATGTTTTGCCATTCTATTTCCAAAGATTTGGTATAAAATATTTATCCACCGCTCTAAAAAAAAGGAAAAAAAAAAAAGATAAAGAAACAAACAAATATTTCTCCACACATTGAAAGCATATAAATGTGCACAATTAGGCCTATACTTAAGGTTATGATTTCCGCAAGTAAGCCTATCTCTTGTTTTTCCATAGTTTGGAAATGAACATGACCGATACTAACCGATACCATTTCAAGTCAGCCATTCTTAAAAAATGTTTAACATTTTGTGCCCAGATGATACCAGTCTAAAAATTATCAGAGGTACTATAATACTTTAGTGAACTACTAGTGGTAGCTTAGTGGAAGAAAATTACAGGATGCAGAGATCCAATTTTGCGGGGAAAATCCACAAGACCACTTGGCTTGCGACTCAAAATATTTACTGGTTAAGAAAAAACTTCCCGACCCAGTTTAACATGCATTTCAGTTTCTGTCTTGACTTGAACAAGTGCTAAGACATGTTGTAAGAGAAGATTGATTTCATTTGTCACATGGTAAGTATCAAAGTCCCTGGTATTATGGGTATTAAGTATACTTCATTATATGTCATTACTCAATAGAATTGCAAGGTATTTTATCAGACTCAAAGTCAACATTCTAACATATTATTTTTTGTTCAAGATGTTACACAGTGAGGTATTATTCTTAATTAATATTCAATTAAAAAACACAAGACCGCCGCCGTTGGACTTGTCCAGTCAAAATGTTTACTGGCCCGACACTAAAACTACTGGCCTCAGGCCTGTGGCCCCAACTTTACTGTTAGGTTCCCATATATTAATAATCCCAAGCCCAGAGCCCAGACTCCGCCCCACACCAATTCGCAAGATCCATGAGCATGTGTACGTAGACAGTCAATTAGGCCAAGTAAAATAAATAACATGTTGCTCGTCCGGACTTTTTGAAAAAGTTGGTGAGGGAGGTCCTTGTTATTTGTTATTTTCAATTTTTTTGTTATTTTTTTCAAGATGGCCACCATGTCTAAGATGGCCGCCATATCGTATTTGAAGATGGTTTTATGGTTTTATGAGTATGTTCTGTATGTCCTCAAATTCTGTGTGTGTTTCTGTGTCCATTTTGATACATTGTAATTATTTCTAAAAAGTAATTCTTGATTTTGCTCCAAAGTTATTCTGTGTGCGTGGCATCGCGTCCTTGTGCAAAGAACTGTGGCATGCAAACCTGAAGGGCAAAACGTTTCAAAGTAAAGAGTTTCTCATTATGCGTTGCAATAGCTATTCTTGTAGGTCTACATGTAAGACAGATGATGAAAAAAAATAATGGGTACATTGGAAATAGCTATAAATAATATGTAAATTGATTTTTTTTTTTTTTTAATAACAAATAACAAAAAAATCAGTGCGGCCGCCAAAACCGAGGCGGGCGGGGACGAGCAACTTGTTATTTATTTTACTTGGCCTTAGTGTTTTCGATTTGTTTGCCTAGAAGACAGAAACAGTGACTAGAGGACAGGACAAATCATGGCAGCCAATGATCTTTAAACATGTTATTGTCAGCCTCGGAGATTATTCATAAATTGCACTGCACAGAAAAACGAGCCAACACAGCATTGTTTTAACGTGCCACAACTGCGTATATGGCCGGGTGAGTGTTAACTCACCCATTACGGCACGCATTGCAAGATAACATGAGGTAAACAATTCAATTGTGAGCTCTCATTTGTCAGTCCCTGAGGTGGGCGTAGGGTCAAGAAGTAAAAGGCGTCTAGCAGTCTAGTGTGTTGGCACTATGGGCTGCCTACCACCCATCTCATCTGTTTCTTATAAATAATAACAACCATCAAAACAAAGTAACTTGTCAAAAAGAACAGCAAATTCTCAATCTCCACCCTGTGCCTCTCCATTAATAATAATTAATATATAAAATTATAATACAAGCTACACACATGAAAAACCCATATTTGTTCCTACTCATTTATTGGAAGTTTAAAATGCATGACTCAGTTCGATCAGTCCTGGTGTACTGTACGCCCCCCCCCCCAACTCATGTCATGTATTCGGCAAACCCACCGAAACTGTCGACATGATGACTGGACTACGTCAAAAAAGAAACACGAACAGTCAACACTCACCATGAACTCTTTCAGAAATCCGTCCTCCCCACTTTCGGCCAGCATCCGTAGATGTTCCTCATGTTGTAGAAAGGCTTTCAAATGTTCTCGCTGTGGCATTTTGAACAAAAATCATGTCACAGAGTAACCGAAGTACTGAGTGTTATAAGTTGACTCATATCATGTGAAACTATTTGGTGATAAATGATTCGCCAACCAGGAAATGAAATTGACCACAACAGTGTGGGAAGTCATGGAAGTGTAAAGTAGTGCACTCATTTGTGTTTAGCGCATTTTTGGGTTTGCCCAATCTGCAGATTGCGCTGTTCTTTTTAAAGAATATAAAATGAGCAGCGTGATCTGCAGATTGGGCAAATCCTTAAAATGCGCTCAACACGCGGTGTGTCATGCTTGGTGTTTTTTAAAGTACGCCCTCAATAATCTCGTAAAACGAGAGAGGGCGGTAAATAAGATTTCCTTTCTAAAGTTAAACCTTGATTGGAGTAAACGTAATAACTATTTTGGGGTTATTATAATATTATGTCATTTGACCAGAACTATTTTATTGGAGCCTACAAGTATAATTATTAATTTTTCTTAACAATGAAAAAACCCTTAAAGGGAGACTAAAATGACAAGACAACACACACAATGTGTTGTGTTAAAGGCACTGGACACTATTGGTAATTACTCAAAATAATTGTTAGTATAAAAACTTACTTGGTAACGATCAATGGAGAGCTGTTGATAGTATAAAACATTGTGAGAAACGGCTCCCTCTGAAGTAACGTCGTTTTTGAGAAACAAGTAATTTCTCAGTAAAATATTTGAATTCAATTCGAGACCTCACGCGTGAGGTCTCGAAATCAAGCATCTGAAAGCACACAACTTCGTGTGGCAAGGGTGTTTTCTCTTCCATTATTATCTCGCAACTTCGATGACCAATTGAGTTCAAATTTTCACAGGTTTGTTATTTTTCGATACGTTGAGATACACCAAGTGAGAAGACTGGTCTTTGACAATTACCAAAGGTGTCCAGTGTCTTTAACTTTAGCCTTTGAGGGACTCTGCTACTTCTATGATTAACCAATGTTTGCATTTATACCATCGATTGGTCATAAGCAGTTTTAAACAGCTAATTCTATATGAAAACAACTTTTAACTCAGAACTCATAAACATTTCTCCGGGGGATTGGCTGATACAAAGTTTCTTATCAGTGAGCTGTCATATTGAAAGTTATAATCCCGTCTACTCACATCAATCCTTAGTGTACTTTGTCTTAATGGATGAAGTTTTTTTTTTCTTTTTCACCTGTTTGACAATTTACGAATCCTATTCTTTGTGTCAAAGTATTCGCAAGCATCATTTTTTTTAAGAAGAATAAATATTTTCCATCCTTAGGTATTTAATCGACAGGTCGCACAACCAATCTGCATATTTTCACTGGGTGGTCCCACAGTGAGTAGCCTACATTGAAAACTTATTAACTAATGGCAATTGTTCCAAGTGCTCATATCGGGCATGTCGAAGTTTATGTCGGATTTTAATCCACAAGAGGGCGCTATTTCAGGCAGCCCAAAAAACCACCACGGACAAAAAAGCCACCACCACAGACTTGGAACCAAGTCTAATTGTTACACAACAGACAACAACATCATAACAGTTGACTTGAAAATAAATTGTAACACAACGATTGAGGTGTGCATTTTGGATGCAAGACTGACAACAAATACTAGTAAAAAGCCATGGCTACGAAGGTGATACTCGGTTCTACGAGTCGATTTTTATCCAAAGTAAATAATAGAGTTCTACCTACGAACAGAACGTCTTTTCTTGGGTGCTTTTATAGTGCAGTTTCATCAGAAAATAAAGTTGACAAGAAATACAAGGTATGTCACGTCGTTGGTCTATGAATATGATAACATACATTGTGAATAAAATAAATAACAAATGTCATGATTGGCACTTGATCATGACCATTCATCTCAATGGATGGTCACAGCCACACTTTGGGCCGGCTCAATTTGAGTTTACACCCTCATAATATTTTCAGGCTAAGAAATGGGAAATACACATAAAATATTTTAACATTTAATAAACTCTGAATTTCCCAGTTCTTATTACTTACTATTAGTGCTCAGAGTGTGATCACTAGATCTAATGATCTAACTAGATATTGTTTAACCGATTTCTCTGAAAACTCTAGCAGCTCAAGCAAAAATAGCCAAAGGAAGTTTCCACCATGACTATCTTTGTAACATTTGTATTTGTAACTAGTATTACTGTAAGCATGGAGGAAGGATTATTTGCAAATCTGTGAGCATATAAATTTATATTTTCAATCATATTCACTGTTGTTTTGTGTTTTTACTGAAATTAAGGTTTTGTATGATGGCGATTGCCCGCTCTGTATGCAAGAAATGAAAGTGGTGAAGTACTTGAACGACAAGAGGCATACCCTAGACCTTGTAAACATTGCGTCTCCAGACTACAAACCAGAGGACAATAAGGATATCTCGTACGAGACAGCTATGGATGTTATGCATGTTATTGGGCCTGACGATCAGGTCAGTTTGTAGGCCGACCCTGTGATATTTAGCTCAATTTGTAAATTAGCATTGTTCTCCCTTAAAAGGCATCGTACACGTTTGGTAATGACTCTGATAATTAATGGCAATACAAACTTACTTGGTAAGAAGTACAGCAGCTTTGGATAGTTGCATTTTGAGAAACTTTTCACTTCAAAGTACTGCGGTTATGGAAAAATATATCACTTTTTATCCCCCAAAACATTTGAATCTGACTCAGAGTGTGTATTCCGATGCAGATTATTCTTCCTGCGTGGACATAACCACTCCAGATTTTGGCAATATCTCAAAAACGCTAACACCTTTTGAAATGAAATTTTCACAGGTTTAGTTTGATTATATATCTACAACTATATAGGTTTGTACAGTTAAAACTTCTGAGGACCCTAAGGGTGAAGTTCTGTCAAAGTTGTCTTGCTGGCTCATCCAAGTGTTTCCAGAAACTAAACGTAAACCAATGCCACCAAAATTGTTTGTTTCAAATCCTAAGTCCCATACTAAACAACAACGTTGACAGAAAACTGTAACCATAAGATAATGACCAGTGTAAAAGCTAACAGACTATTAGTTGCGATAACAGAACCCTCCTCCCGACGGCGAAGCCGGAGGGTTACGAGCCAAGCTCGAACGGCAAACGGCAATCTGGTCCAACACGTACAATTTCGACAGCTAGTCACCAGATTTGCTCCATTTTTACCACTTTTGAAAATCATGACACAAATTCTAGGAACACGAACTTGATCCTCAATGTCTAATGAATCCTTCCATATCACTCAAAACACCATTGAGGAAATATTTTGAAGAAAAAGGACAAAAACTTACCAGATCCCCAAGCGAAAGAGTCAAAAATATACACAATGCACCACACGCAGCACTGAGACCGTTGACCCCGTTGACCTGCACACACAGCCGAAGCTCCGCGCGCCCCACTCAGATTCAAATTCTCAACCTGGGACATTTTTTACTCTTTCGCTCGGGGTAAGTTCCCCGTCAGGAGGAGGGTTACGTTATCGCAACTAACAGACTATTGGCTAGTCACTGAAAAAGTTATTGACAAAAACCTGGGTTGTAAAGTGGAACACAAGTCTCTGTGGATATGTGTGATCCACTTGGGCATAAAACTGTGAGCTGTTGTAAGGAATATCAACAGTTAAACTGTTTTGATGTATTTTGAAACTAGCCCAGGTTAGGATGCAATTTCACCCTGACTGCAATCACTCTAGTCTCCCAATAGAGATGCCAGTAGTACTCGAATGGGAAACCCTTGGGTGAAAAATAAGAACACCAGTTTGAGTTGGGCTGACTGAGCTGTAAGAAACCACACTCTCTCGTTAAGATATCAGTGCTCTCTGATTGCAACCCTCTTCTCCCAGTTGGCAATCCCAATTGAGAACCAACTGATCTACTTTGGGAAATCCTTCGGCGACCCATCTGTGTTGCTTTCCTGTGGGCAACCCTCTAGTTCTCTCAATAAAGATATCAATAGCCCTCGGCTTGGAAACCCTAGGGTGAGTTGTATTGGTTCAAGTTTGAGCATTCTACCTCCATGGTTTGAGTCACAATATCTTCTTTGAAAAAGGTAGTTTAGCTCATTTAAGTTAATGTCTCATACAGTCGTCTTCAGGAACAGGGAAATGAACATAAAGAAAGTTTAGGTACATACCTACGACGTCACGTTTATAAAAAGAGCCACTGAGCCTGGACTTCTTGCGGTCGCGATTTTTACACAGCTCAAGAACACATCAAATCTGTTATTTTATTGAGATTGCGCTGCCTGGTTTTTATCAACTTTTTTATATGAAGAAAGGGGGCACAAAACTTGTTCAGCTGTTATTTTTATAACTCTTAAATTTATGTGGAAACTGTGACACAAAATGTGAACATTTCTCATATGACAAGTGTAGTGTCTTACCTGCCAGGAAATGACCTGGAACGTACAAAGTCACTCTTTTTGTAAACGAGGGTTACATGGTCTGTTGAGCAGTTACTAAAGTGAATCCTAAAGATCACCGAAATACGGCGCCCTCTCATAGAGGGGAAAGAATGTTGCTCATTGACGCAACCTGTGCACTACCCATTCATGCCTACAGGTGTATTTCCATTGTTTCATCAATTTTGTTGATGACAATTGGATAACATCAAAACCCCAGCAGTGCCCTATACAAAATATTTTTAATGCCATGCAAAAGCTGTAAATCACGGTTTTTTTCGTAGAAATTATTTTTTATTTTAAATATCAAGTTATAAACCAATTTTTCTTTGTTCAACCCAAAATTATAGAAAAAATTACCTAGTCAGTTTCCCTTGTGGTTTATTACTTGCTTTTTGAAATAAAAAGTGACATCACCTGAAGGTGATCCCTTTGCTGCCGCTTCCCAGGTGTAATCCCTGGCTGTACGGCAGTTACAGGCTGAATGGCTTCCGACTGGCACCCCCGAACAAAGATATTGGCAAAATAGGGAGACTGCCAACATAGTGCTGGATAGCTGTTGGTAGAGCGCCGGCATGTTAATCCGGAGGTCGCATGTTCAAATCCCGCTGTAGTAAATTTGTCTTTGTTCAACCCAAAATTATTTAAAAATTTACCCAGTCAGCTTCCCTTGTGGTTAATTACCAGTTTATTTTGTCTTATTGTCAGGTTTACACCAAGGTTGATGCTGTGCATGAGCTGTATTCAGCCCTGGGTGCGAGGTGGATGGTTGCCTACATGAAATGGCCAATTCTCTCTACTCTTTTTGACAAGTCGTACATGGTGTTTGCTCGGAACCGTCTTCGATGGACGACAGGCTGGCGTGGCCAGTGAGAGGATGACAAATGCCAGACGCCCCCAAAGACCATCGCCAAAGACCCCTGATGGAGGTTGTCATTATTTACATTAGAGTCTTCCTGTTGATAATGGGCCAACTGGGACCGAAACATCTGCAAGCTGGTCGCCAAGAGTGTGTTTGATTTCAGAAACTCAAGTCCTTGTAGTTGTAACTATATAATTTTGCTGCACTGTTCTGCAGAGGGGGTAGCAATCCAGTCGGTCCTTGGCGCCCCTAACTTGAGATCAATGGAGGGCGCTGGGTTATTTCACATGAATTACACAACGCATGGGACCTACAGCTTTATGTCTGAGGGAGGAAGCAATTATGGTCAAGTGTCTTGCTCAAGGTCAGAAATGCCATGACTGGCAACCGAACGCACAATCTGACATCAACTACATGCAGACTAGAGTCCGGTGCATGAGTCCGCTCAGCTCGTCACTACACTACCATCATGAGGTCCTTGCTCTACGGTATGAGCACGACCATTGTGTCGTAGTCAAGGGAGAGTAGATTTTGCACACAAAAAAGAATAAAACACTCAAGACACAGGGTTCACTTTGTTTTTGCATTTTACTAAGCCTTCTTCTCAAATATTTTTACATTACTGTACAATGTTTGTAACGGAAACTCCACTCCTATAACGAACAAAATGCAGTCTTTAGAAGACTGCACAGTACACCACAGTGGCACATGTATTAAACAGGATACACGTCTTTGAAATCAAACAAGACAAATCAGGGTGGTTTACAATCATGTAACTTAAAGTTGGGCATACCTCCATTGTTCATAATTGTATATAAATAAAATTAGAGGTTTTTTTAAATTTAGTTTTAATGTCTTACCAATGCCTTTTAGTATTCAGATAATTAAGTTATGATTAGTAATCTTTGGTTTTTGTTGAATAAATACTTCTAACGAGGGGCTGAAGTTGGCCTTGGAGACGGGGTAAGGAGGAGGGGGGTTAGGTTGGACACTTGAGGGTGGGGAAGGGAGCAGATTTGACCTTAGCCATTTGATTTCTAACAGTGACAAGGAGAGTAAAAGGTGCTGCTACCAATATTTGACAAATTGCCAAAGAACAAATTTCTTGGACCTCTTGAGGACTAGTATCTTTGAAGTAAGACATTGTATCTTTTTTCTAAGAAATAACCAAAGACGTAATATCTATACAGTCTTCTTTTTTTTGAAATGTAGAAAAGAAACGTCTCTTATTTCAGAAAATTAGGAAATGAAAAGTTATCATTAAAAGATTGTTAATGTAATTTAACATTTAAATTGTTTCGCACTTTTTGAAAAATAAAATACTTCTTTTTGTTGTCCCCTGAATCAAAATCGGACCTTGGCTATTATTGTTTACACCCTGTTGTACCGCTGTTTACAAAATAGCAATTCTATATCATCCAGTCACACAAAAAGTTTTTGTCTTTTTAGAGAGTACACAAGAAATAAATGACGTTGGTTGGAGTGAAGTGATGTTTTTCTTATGCAGATTAAAAGCAAAGAAATTGTAAATCCAATCACTCGCAGTTTTGTATGGGAAATTCAAAAAGTTGAACACTCAGAAAAGAAATTGAGTCAATGATTTCAGCCGGTTTTGTTCTTATATTGGGCATCTACGTGGAGAATACCCATACGATTTTGTTAATGATGTTAGTCTTTGGAACCACCGCAGGGATGAGATTTGCCGACCGTGATAACTCCTGAAAATGGTTTGGGTGCCTGGGTCCCCCTTATTCTAGACCGGAACCCCACCAGATGTTACAATTCAGGAGGTTTGCAGACTCTGTGCATCACCAGAAATACAAAACTACAGGTTTGGACACGAACCCATTGGTGACTGCTTTACTCCTTCCAAGAAAGTTTGAAGGTTAAATAAGATTTTGAAAAACATCCTGAATTCAGGACAAATCCTGTAAAAAAACCACAAACCTGCACAAACATCCTTTTCTTACATTGCCCTTGAATGAACTTGCTGACAACAACAAGATAATTGAGCACAGAGCTTCATCATATTGACGATCACAATTGTTTGCGCAAACGGTTGCAATCTGTTTGCGCAAGTGGAACACAGCCCAGGTGTTAATATCCCAAAGCAGGAGCCTTTTTGACAAACCCAAATGGAGGAAAAACCAGCCAAACAAAATTTGTGTTTAAATGAACAAAAAATCTGAACACCAGAGTTTAACTCTCAGTCTCTGAATGTGATCATGAAACCAGTGAAGGTTGCCAGGAACCAATAACTTAATTGGATACTCACAACCAATTTTTTCGCAACTCAATCGAGATTTCCCACCCCCAATCTAACTCCCTTCAATAAAATTGGAGGAGTCACAAACAGGAAATACTTGACAGGTTTCTTGACAAAATCATCACGAGTACAGTACTGACACCGAATGATGACTGTCCCTGGTGGACCGTTAAAAAATGTGAGGACGCCGCCCCTATCTTCACCAATGGCAATTAAGTCAATTACTGTCTGCCCTCTGGAAAAAGCCAAGCCTCCTATCAAGGATCCATGGAAAAAGGGGAGGGGGGAGGGAGGGAGAAGAAATATCCCAATGTCTAATACTGACTGTAGATATGCTGAACCATTCAAAAGATTTTCTGTCTTCTTGAAAAAAGAAAATTAACAAACGACGCCGGAGGGGAGTATGAACAAAATTCATACTTAATCGAGATAGCTACTTGACAAAATTGTTTTTTAATTGTAATACCTTCTCTGGTTGTTGCATTAAAAATTCAAAGCGGTTCCACTATGTTCCGTTTAACTTGTGGCATATTGTATGTAACTAGCTGCACTGCCACAGCGAGGCAACATCTACGTGCCAAGTTGAGTCATAAAACTATTGCTTCAAAATCTGGGCCCAATTTCATGGCTCTGCTTACCGCCGAATTCTGTGCTCGTGGTCACCATTCTTCGCTTACAGGGCAAGCGCCGAATTCCTGCGCTAGCTGTGTAAGCGAATAACGCCCAGTAACGTGGAATACTCAGGCGCACAAGCAAAAATTCCCTGCTAACCTGTGAAATACACTAGATGTAAACGCGAAATTTCCTCTTTACGTAAAGCGCCGTTTCTTTGCCTACAGTAAGCAGAGCCATGAAATCGGGCCCTGATCTTGCCCATTGCTTGCAATACCTGCAAGTCGGTATTATTGAAATCTTGGTCTAACAAATAATCACAGTTGCAATGCTTCATGGAAATAGTGCACAGCTTCGTTTGTTTGTTTCTTAAATTAAATGGTGGGAAATTAATGGTGGTGGATTGACGGATACGTGATTACTTAAAATGCTTGAAACAACATCAATAAGATGCACCACTAGCTGCACATAACATCAATAGTACAGAGAGATCACAATATCAGCCACTGAAGAGCCATACATGTATTAGTCTATCACACGGCGTTGTGTTACTCAGCACTGCTTAAAAACCGGGGCCTATTTTAAAAGAGCTGCTTAAGCACAAAATAATTATGCTTACCAGAATAAGGTTACCAGCCAAAATACCATGTGACATGTACAATTTATGACTGGTATCCTGCTCCTTTTTGCTTTGCAGAAAATTGTTAAGCAAACTTTTTCTGCTTTAGCGGCTCGATTAACTTAGGGCCCCGTACACAGATGGCAAAACACAGATGGCAAAATGTGGAGCCGTCAAGCAGACAAAGCTTATACAAGAAACTTTATGAGAAGAAATAAGTGGCTAACCAGTCAGTGACAGTGTACAATACCATAATGTTCCGGCATGTAATTCCTCCCACACTCTGTACTGCTCTCTGAAACTGGCCACGGAACTCGGGAGAGATAAATGATGATATTTCCTGATTTGGAATTACTATTTTTAAGAGGGATTTCTCATCTTTTGAGTTTTAATATTTATTTTTTGAACAAATTTCACTTTTCACAAATATTTGTCTGTAAAAAATTCTTGCCATAATAAGATCTCCCAAGTCCAGAAGTGTACAGTGGTTTTTATTCCAGGTTAAGACCGTGGGGCCTTTACCAAACCTCAGCTTGAGATCAAACTCCGGCTCTGTCGTCAACTTTGGAGCAGTGTACATTTTGCACAGTGCTTCCAACACCAAATGGAACCTGGAGCCGGAGTCTAAGCCGAGGTTTTGGAAAAAGCCACAAAACCTCGGTAAACCACTGCACAGGAACAGCACAGCCATCTTGTTTTCTTCCACATAAGTTCTCGTCACCAGACCCGAGATTGGAATCCTCAAAAGTCAGGTCCCTTCATGCATCAGTGCTACAGCTATCACTGTGCATTGGAAACCTGACTCCGCTGGCTACGATGTGATATAAAAGCCTGCTGCCAGGGCCAACTTTCATCAAGCTGTTCGGACGAAAATACTACTTAACAAATTTCCCTGCTTAGTAGAAACTGACAGGGACCAGCCATGAGCAGTGTATATTCCACTGTATTGTGGCTGGTAAACCCATTTCCGCTTAGCCAGATTTTCTGTGCTTAAAGCAAGTATTTGTGCTTAATTAACAGCTTTATGAAAATTAGCCCACAGACTATATATCATGACCAAACTTGTCTCGTGGATTTTTGATATAAAAAAATTCACAATGTTGACAAATTAATAATTTGACCATGAGTGCATTATATACAGCATCAGCAATAAATCCCATCCATGTAAACCAGATGACTTCTGTGAATATTACTTTTATACCAAAAAAGAAAGCTATAAAAAGTTTGACGCTCTGGCATTTGGTATCAAAACGGTTTGGCACACATACTATTCAAGTACAAATGTACATTCAATTCTGTTTGTAAAGCTCGACAAATATTCATGTTATTTATGTTTTGCACATGAATGTAAAAATTGAAATGACTGGAAGATAAAAGATAAAATATCACAAAAATGAGGATTCATGTTTTTGTGAAAACAACAACAACAACAACAACAACAACAACAACCCCAAATAGAAAAACATCAACAACAGACAATGTTAAGAAGTACATATTAAAATTGCCCCATAAAAAAGTTTGTTGAAGCTAAGTAGCGGTCTGCTACCCTCTATTGTAAAACGAATCCCATCCCTTTGGTTTTAAGATGTCTTTGATTCAAATCCCAACCAACTCGATCGTTGGATTGCAAATCGATGAAGGGCAAACCAAACACTGATCACAAATGCATATATCAAAAACATCCATACTGTGTTTGTTGCAACCAAGTCCATCTGAATGCAGTAATTTCAACAGAAACCTAAAATCAGCATGTTTCTTAACGTTGTTTATGACAAAAGCAACAAACAATTAGAGAGTGTTTAACTGAACTTTGCCCTTCATCGATGCAATTTTCAAACAAGTAATTAGGTAGCGTCTCTCAAGATATGCTTACTGAGCTTGCACAAGACTAACTTGATACATTTCAATAGAAGAGAAGGGCTCAAATTTTACACTGAACCGCAGGCCCTGGGCCAGTTAACTCATGACCGGACAAGTCCGGACGTCTTGCGTATTTCAACTGAATAATAATACCTCACTGTACAACATGTAATGATGTTCAAAGGTTGACCGAGTCTGATAAATACCTTTCAATTCTGATTGGGTTATCAAAATATACTAACCCATAAGACAAATGAGATTTAAATCTTCTCTTAGTGCCTGTTCAAATACAAACAGTTTACATGTTCAACTTTGTAGAGAATTCTTTCTTAGTTATTTAGATTCTGGTCTTGTAAAATAAATTCTGGTCCGGTAAAGAGTTTGAGCTACAGGCCCTGCGGTCTTTTGGAATGTTACCCCAAATTCGAGCCCTGTTAAGAGCAGTGGCCACTGCAATCCTCTATTCATTGATGTCCATACAGCCCACGATAAAAATTACTTACAATTTGAACCAGTACAACTTCCAGAAAAATTGCCGTCAACTTTCCGAGTGCTAGCAGCGTACATACCCCATACAAGATTGTAAAAGTTTTTTTCTTCTTTTCTTTTGAGGCACGACGTTGACATCACGGGGAACAAAAAAACCCATCATATTCAATTCATCAATCAGACCAACTTACATTCAAACACATTTAGTAATCTAGCAACAGAGGTATTGTCATGTAGGAAACATTACTCATTAAACTACCTACAATCTTTCCAATCATAAATTTCGTACTACCAACAAAATCCAAAATAAATAAATTAAAAAAAAAATCAAAACAAAATCCATTAACACTTTAATTGACAAAACTCTTAGTACATTATAAGAACATCAACATTTTATATATATATTTATATATATATATAAAGGGTGGGATGAAAAAGCATGCCTTTTTCTTTTAAAAGTAATAATATATTATTTACAAACTTTCTGTACATACAAAACATATTTAATTAATATTTAACTTTTAGATGGGCAGCGAGCTTTAGATGGCAAACTTGCCTAGCGGCAAACTTGCAACAAGTTTTACACAGACTCATTCTTAACACAACTTCTTTGCTTTGGTTTCTTGTATTCCTTTATTTTTTGTGTGCTACTGATTAAAAATGGGGTTCATCCACATTTCTACGACTTAAAAACAGTATACATGTAGTTTGAAAACTGTCCAAAATATAGCTTTGTATGCCCAGTGCAAGTGGGGTACAAGCTTTGAAGTTATTTCTTCTTCAAATTTCAGCAAAAAAGTTGCATTGTATGTAAAATGGAGTTATAAGATAACATAGCCACATCATTAGCCAAACACTGCGACTGTTAAGAATGGGCCCAATTTCATAAAGCTGGTAAGCACAGAAAAATCTTGCCTAGCAGGAAACAGAGTGCCGGCCAAAATTGCAATTAGGTTTACATTGTATGCGACTGGTGCCCTGCTGATATATTTTACTTAAGCAGTATTTTTTTCGCTTCACAGCTTTATGAAATTAGGCCCAAGGTGGCTTTCCTTTGGTTTTTTTTACAACATTGAGATCAATCCCATAATGCATCACATCATTACAGCACCTATAAGACATACCACGAGCGACCGATACCGAACCACACTGTATCAACACAGCTTTGTTGACCATCTTTTGAGACGTTTTTAAATTTTTTTTATATTCAGCCATTTTGTTTAATATATATATGAAAATAGTCTACTTACAGTAACAAGAAAGCCTGACAAACAGTTGAGTTTTGCTCATTTGTGTGTGTTTCTTTATTGAGAAACAACTAATGCCATATCTTGTGAACACTACAAGAACATCCATGGAGACGAGAACAGCACCAGCGTGAACCCCTATTCACCACTTTCACCCCCTGGGCTCGTTATCATAATGCTCTTAAGCAGCACATGTTACGTACTTTATCTGCCACATTACATAGTGGCAGGAAATCGCTCGGAAGCCATGCGCATTGCATGGCATTCTGGCTGCTACTCTGTTTAAGTTTTGTGTGCTTATTAGCTTTATGAAATCGACGCCCGAACAACGTTACATCACCAATTTTACAAAATGACCAACTTCCCAAATAACATCTATATAATGTGATACATCATGGGACAGAAACAAAATAAATTGTCTTTCCATTTTTTCAATACAATGCTCAAAAAGGAGTTGTAGAATAAATCTGCCACATTTCATACATTTATTAATACACAGCTTTTTGTGTTTTTGAGAATAAACAATAAGATTAAATAAACCATATCTACACATTGCTTGGCGGTGATATTCTACTCTGCGCCCGGCGAGCCTTCAGTGAGGGCGCTTTGTGGTATGACAACGATTTTGTCTTGTGGGTCGGGGAGAGGTGGGTGTTTGGTGCGGACGTGGTGTCGTGACACACCGCGCCGTTGGATTTCTTGCCGGGCATGTTATTGCGACAGTGGGTGTGGGGAACCTTTGAGGTCTCTGTGGTAGGGGTGGGGTTTTCATGGAGGTTGATGGGCGCCGTCTGCTGCTGGGTACCAGTCCGATGACTCCTCGGTATTGTGTGTGGGTGAAGATGCCTGTTATATGCAGATTGATCTGAAGAAAACAGAAACAGAGAAAAAAAAAACATTGATTAAATTCATTTTAAGACTAGAGTCTGACTGGATAGTGAGCTTATCTTTATAAACTTCAACCTCAATTTAATATTCTTGATTTCCTTCCTTTCCAAACCATAGCATCAAACTGTGGGTGGACCAGAAAACAGTATGAATCGCAGTTTGTATCACTGTTAAAATCAGTATAGGATTACACAAGGAATCCAGAAAAGATAAACGCATATTTATTACAATTATTTTGGAGGAACATATATAACCTTTTGAGGGGAATGACAATTTGGGTTTTTCAATTCAATTCAACTCCACTTGGTTTATTGTACAGTTCAAAAACAATTGGACTATAGTCCGAAGACAAAACAAGTCAAGTTTACAAAGATAAAAGATTACAGTAAAACTGATAGATTAAGATGGCATTGAATCGTAAAAAGGTAAACAGAGAAATATTTCTTAAAATATGAAAATACATACAATATTCAAATAGTTAAAATAGTTACATTGTGTAACTAACAAACACATTAAAGCCATGAACTACATAGAAAAAAACAACTTAATAAAATAAAAACAAACTTGTTCAGCTGTATAAACACAATTGAAGAAAATAATTAACAAAAACTTTTATTTACTGTTTCTGAACAACTGATTTTTCTATGTTACCTTTTGGACAATGCACGCATCCCTGTGAATGGCGACCAAGTGAGGTACTTCTGTTAAACTTATCAGCCGTGCACCGGCCGTCTTGATCGGTAGACGACCCGGGCGGCACTGAAGGATGGAACAGCCTCGATAATGTACCGTCCACGAAATCTGGTGACATCCCATCGACGTGGTCCCCAGCCTCTGGCTGCTGCCTCGGGTACGGATGTCTGGTGAAGGTGTTTTCCGAGGACTCGTCGTGGTCCGGGTACTCGCGGTGACATTCGTTGTGATCGGGGCAGCTTTCAGGATCCGTGTCGAGGTCTTTGTCGTAGTGGACGTGCTGCGGTGTGTCCAGCACGCTGTCACCTTCAGGTGTATTAAAAGTATCAAATAGAATTGGGTTAAAATAGCTCCATTAAAGATGATGTCAGTCTGTTCTGAGTGAGCCCAGTGTCGGGCCAAGCAACTGTATAAAAGGTAAGCCTATGTGTAGTTTAAATATGACTAGTTTGTACCGTTACGTATGTACCCCCACAAGACATAAATGTTTAAGACATTCCCCTGATACAAATCAAGACATGCTTGAAGTTCTGTACAAGGTGTTACGGTTCATTTAAAAGAATTCTGTTCACTCTTTGCCAATTAAGCACAACTAATCACTTAAAGAATTCAGCCAACGGTTTATAAATCGCTAATCAAAATGTGATGTCAAATACAACTCATATTGGCAATAACAACAACTTATTAAGTTGAATCAAACTACTTTTTCAAGGTGATTCAGCCAACAGTTCAAAAATCGATAAGCAAAATGTGATAACAAAACAAATCATTATGGCAATAATAACAACTCATCTTAACATGAATCAAAGTGCTTTATGAATTTGAGTCCTCAGTTCTTTTGTAAAAATTTCAACATTTTCACGGTCGTGCAGGGAGTACGACATTGGGAGGGGTCAGAGCCTTTGTGTGACTTGTGGGATAACAAATGTTGATATTTCTACAGTTAGACCCAACAGGGGAAAACAAAATAACACTGAAGATAACTTAAAATCTAGCAAGCCATTTTGTTGATTACGCCGTGTTGTAAAGGTGGGGGTGGGTGTTACTACAAAAATTATATGAATGCGTGTCATGGCCGAGCAGTTTTGCACATCAAATTCAAGTTCTGGTGGTTAAGTCATCGAGGTGTGGGTTCGAGTCCCAGTCATGACACTTGTGTCCTTGAGCAAGATGCTTTACTATAATTGCTTCTCTTCACCCAGGGGTATAAATAGGTACCTGCGAGGGTAGAGGTTGATATAACCTGAGAGGGCTGAGACAGTATGGTGTTGGTTTAACCCCTTAGAGATAATTTAAGCAGCTTGGGGTTGTATGCTCCCCAGGGAGTTGAGAAAGTTAGAGGAATGGTCTAAAAGTATGCCTGATGAACAGGGAGAACAATGTTGCAAAGTGTCTTGATCTAGCTACTAGGATATGTGCGCTATGTATATAAGAACCAATCATTGAACCACATGTACCTTTGTCATCTTCAACATCTCCTCCAGCAACGGCGATGTCCATCGGGTCGCTGGAGTCGCCCGGATACATCGGCGGATGTAGACGGTGCCTGTACTTGAGACTGTGATGTATCATGGGGCCGCCATCCAATGAGTCGCAGTCGCTGGGGTTGTCGGGAGGGAACTTGTCCGTAGCGGCGCTAGATATCCCGCTACTTGTCTCTTGGTGGATGGTGCCGTCCGAGGAGCCATTGAAGGCGGAGCTTGGGATCTCTGGGGGCAGGGCTGGGTCACCTGTATTTTTTTAATATAAGCGAAACATCCATGATTAACATTTGCTAAGAAGTTACTGACGGTTTTCATGCAGATTCTTTTTAGCGGTTTATCGTTTTGTTTTTGTGGAGAGCGTGGTTTCATGTTCATAAACCATGATGGAAGGAAACCAAGTTGGTTAGACTGGTGGAACATTATGGAAATATCCCTAGAACAGACAGAGGCTGGGTACAGACCTATGGTGAGAAAGAGGTTGTAATGGTATGACGAGCCCAACCAAATTAACAATTACGCTTCTGTACTATATCTTACAAAGATAAATGGCAGGCACAAGCCCCGGCCCAAACACTCCTCTATAAGGGGAAGTATAGTTATTGAACAGCATTGGGAGGTAAGAACTAAACATGTTGGAACTAACACAGAGCTGCCAACATTTGCAATCAGGAAGATTTTGTACAACAATCAGGGAGGTATTTAGAATTACATTCAACATGATAGGGGAAACAGTTTGCATAGTCAGAGAGATTGTCAAATCTGTTCATCAGACCATGGAAAGATTGGTTTATTTTCGGGAACTTTCTGCAGAATCAGGGAGAGTTGGCAGCTCTGCTAACAACATGCTATCGTAAGTAGTGGAAAGCCATACCTGCATGCGCTGTTGAGTAATGTCTTCGCTGTTTCCTAGTGTGATAGATAATCAGCACCCATACCAGTGATGTGCCCACTACGCAGCACACGACCAGGATAATAATGATCCCAGTGGTTGTACTGGAATATTTCATTTCTGCAAGAAAAGGAAGACAGAAAACTTATTTTACACAGATAAATCTTTTTTTTAAAAGTACCATGCTCTGGGGTTAAATTTTGTGAGAATGGCTAAACTGATAAATTGCCTGATGATTTCATTTGCTGGGCGAAAATTCAGTGTGGGACCGGTCAGAGGCGATACAAGTCATATGGCATACTGGTAAGCTGGTAATCTGCATTTGCTAAGCAAGATTTTCACAAGCTTGAAGTGCTCGAGAAATTGGGAAAAGATATCAATCAGTTTAACCGACATACGAGGCCAATCAATGAGTCAGGTCAGAAAATATCATTGTGTCAATGCAACAAGGTTATACATGTAACTTGATTCTGCATCAAAGTTGCATCTTGTGGGAAAAAGGCTCCGTGCAACAATATCATATCTTTGCGTAAATTCTTTGTTCATCCCGGTTGCTTTAAGTGATGTACAACCCGTTTGACATTCTAAGACTCGCGTTTTCACATAAACGCTATTTTAGGAGATACAGCCTTGTGCACTGATACGACTGAAGTCAAAAGGTTGCTTTTTCAGGGGAATGGGGACTTTCCATTAGACTTTTAGAATGGCAGAGGGAACTTTGCAAGAGCTGCGAGGGGTGTGACAATAAAATCAACGGCTGGCAAAAACACTTTTTAGTTTTGCAAATGTGAGGATTCTTGCCATCACAGGCTTTCTCCTGATTGATCTTAATTGACTTTGACTTACTTGGGAGGATACTCAGAATTGCAGAGCCCTTTTCAACGCCCACTTTATTGGAGACCTCACATGTATACACCCCATCATCTTCCATCCGGACACTCTTGATGATCAATAATCCATTATTGTCTGTCAATATGTGACCATCGTCCACTTCAAATGCCTCCTTATCCTTGGTCCACGTTATCCTGGGTCTCGGTGACCCCGTGACCTTACACTCAATGACAGCCGCCTCGCCGGACTGGACGACGATGTCCTCGGGGACCTTGAGGAAGCGAGGGGACTGCAGGACAGTCAGGGTGGCGTTGGCGCTGATCACCCCGGCGGCGTTCGTCGCTGTGCAGCTGTAGATCCCCATGTCGGTCACCTTGACGCTGGAGATGTAGAACATTTCCGATTCCTCGTCCATGACTTGGAAACGGCGTTCCCGAGCGGCGGGGAAGTCGTCCCCGCCATCTTTCTTCCAGGCAATGACCGGGGCGGGGTCTCCCGTGGCTGAACACTCCAGCTTGGCCGTGCCCCCAACACGGACTTCACTCTCTTTTGGGGTCAGGACAAAGGAGGGAAACACTGCCACAAGAAAGAGGACCAAAGAATATCAAAATCATGTCACAACACAAATATATCAATGTCACTATCAGTTTATAGTGCACCAACACAGTTTCTGTACATACATACATTCATACATAAGATAAAATAAAATAATAATTTATTCAGTCAATGTTTAAAAAGTTAAAAACCGTAACATCGGAAACACAGGACTTTTTATAGCGCCTCCACAAAGATCGGAGTGCTTTACAAAGCTTAGGCTATGTGTACATAAATAAAGATACACACAAACAAATGTATTGATACAGATACAAAACTATACAACAATAAGCATACAGCATGATTACACAATTAAATAGGTTTTATTTTGAAAAGTTGGGAGTGTGTTGGCGCTCTGGATGTTACTATCAGTTTATGGAGTGCCAACGCAGTTCTTGTAGAAAAGAAAAATTATATAAATCACATTCCATTAAATAGTCTTGACTGCCCACACAGTGTACTACAAATTAAATCCATTGTCAACACAACATGGCCAGAATCTCCCACCAAACAAATCTGCTGTATATGTAGCCAACACAAAAAGACTCCTATGTTATAACAACGACAATGGACTAACACAGAAAATATTGATTCTCAGTAACACAATTATACTGTTATGAAATAAAAGAATTTACAAAAAAAGCTAAACGGTCATTAACTCTTTTATAACAATAGACCGTGCAAATCTCGCGATTATTTGAATATTTTTTAGACCACTTTGGTCCATCGCACAGTGCTTTAGCACGCGAAGAAAACAAGCTCGCCCACTTTAACAGGTCCCAATGTTCGAGTACAGGCAAGACTTGCACAGTCTATTGAGCGACATCTGCACTTACCATGCACGGTGATGCGAGCCGTTTTGGACATCGTCGAGCCGAGTTTGTTTGTAATCACACATTGGAATCTTCCCATGTCAGCGTTTCCGATGTTAGGCAGACTCAGTACACTCTTGTACTGCCTCAGGTTTCCTTCACCCTGGCTGGCAAAGACCTCCATGTTAGGGTTGTTCAGAACCTGCAAACCGCAAAACCAAATTATGTCGTTAAACAAACCAAAAGAGAAACATATGCTTGATCGCAGTAGCAATGTGGGGCTAATTTCATAGAGTTGCAGGGCTCACCCAAACACTACCCACGCGTACATTGGTAACAAATGCTACGGGCTAGTAAAAACTACTTCTCAACTTGCCCTGTGGGCTTCTTAAAAACTGTGCAACCTACTTGTTTAATGCTCATATTCCTTCCTTTTCAGATGTAAATAATACATATATAGGATTTGAGGCATTGCATGGTGAGGTATCAATATATTTGGTTTGCGGTAACACCATGTGTGTATCTACTTGCCAGGTAGAGTTTGTTCTTAGAGAACTGTCTTGCTTAATTCTACTACCGCGGAGTAGATTGTTCGGGTGTTCGGGAGACTTCTCAGTTCTGAAAAGAACTGTCCTGTTTATTAACTATTACCTGGGCAGAAGGTATAGAAATAGGCTGGGACTACTACTTTAGCTTATAGGATTGTAATTAACTGTACTACCGCGGAGTCAGTTCTTGGATTGGTCTCAACGTTTCGACTAGCTTGCTCTAGTCATCGTCAATACATGTTTTAAAATGTGTTAATTTATTTTTGAGTGTGTGAATGGAACTTCATTTGACCATTAAACTGGCTGTGATCACTGCCAACTTTGAACTTCCTGGGGGCAAGTAAAATGCACAGTTTACGAGCCGGGTGGATTACTTTAAAAAAAGCGCTCAATCACAAGGCCTGAGCTGCTTGTGCAGAAAACGTTGCTGAATGATTTAGTGCCAAGCAAAAATGACCAGGATACCAGTCAAAGGTTGTGCATTTGACATGGGATTTTGGCTTGCAACTTTATTCTGAGTAAGTGTATTTTGTTGTGTGCTCAGCTACTTGTTGTGCTTTTAAAAGCAGGTCTATGATATTTGTGTACACTGGTCATAGCATTAAAGTAGTGAAACTGTTATCATTGTTTACAGTAATGCATTAAACATTTACAAAGTTGTGCAACTAAGAAAAAGAAAGTGACAACGGTTTTGATTTCCATAAGGCCACATAACAAAAAAAGTTAAGCAGGGCGGGAGGGAATTTAAAAAAAATTTGTTTACCTGTTTATTGAGGTTTTTTTAACATGGCAAAATATAGAATAAAGAATAAAAGAAATCATCACATTCACTATAAACAGAGGGTTTGTGTGATTTTTTTGTTTTTAATTGTTTTGTTCAGCCCATTTAACTCCTAGATGACATTTTCTGTAAACATTTTCAAAAAACAGTGTAGCCTAATTAAAAATTTGAAGAATTGTTGCCAACATGAATAACCTTTCTTCAAACACCTTTTCCAACCTATAGATTTGGAAAAAAATATCAGCTGAAAAATCTGGGAGTTAAAAAGGCCGTTTTTTATAAAGAAAAAAAATGGGGGTCGGGGGTTCCGTAGGGTCATGCGGGGACAATCAACAATTCTTTTGTTTTATGTGGCCTAATATCGTTGAATATAACGGACAAGTTCTACATCATGTCCCTCTGAAAAACTAAAACTAAAACACAATGCCTGAATGTGTTTTCAATTTGTTTTTGAAATCTTAGAACAATCAATCCTTTAATCCTACTGGAAGACTGTATGATTTAAAATAAAACCACACAATTGTTTTAATTCACAAGACAGACACAGTTCATCAGACATAAAGAGACTCCATGGTAATTGAAACCAGCAAACAATAGAGCTTTTGTCAATAAGCAATGACGAAACAATCAACAAGTAAAGCATGCACTTCCTGTCTTAACAACGGGACAAATCTTGAAGGAGTTTGCAAACAGACAAAAACAAGCTAAGCATTTCCAAGAAATCAAGTTCCTTTCGGTCTTGCTGGTACCCACCACGCCATCTTTCTTCCACGTAAATTCCATGGTAGACTCGCTGCTGCTGGACGCCATGCAGACCAACGACACGTTGTCTCCCTGGAGCGCCTCGGTCGTCTGGGGTTGCCGGATGATCAGGGGCTTAGAGTTATCATCTGGGATTAGGGGCAGGAACAAAGAAACGGAAGCCATTAATGATATACACAGGATATGAGGGATTTAGGGAGACTCTGGCCATGGCAAACCCAATTTATGAAAACATAATGTGAATATGATATTAATAATTGGTGACAGTGCTGTGTATGGTGACGTACCAGCGGTACGATTCCATCACTGTGACTCTAATCTATGGGCAAATCCTTCAATACAGGGTGGTTCAAAGAAAAGTGTACCCATATTGATAGCCATATTTGTCTACTTAAAAGTTTTTACAATTATTTTTGGATTATATGAAAGTGGTGACTGTTAAGCATTCGTGGTGAAAAAATCTAAGAAATCAGATAACTTTTTGTTCAAAATATGGTAGTTTAAAGGTGTCATGTGCAAAACAGATTTGTCCACAAATGCTCTTTCAACTCCATCCACTTTGAGGCAAACCTGGCCAACAGTAATTGATCATGGACTTTCAAATCCATGAAGTAATGTGTACTACTTTAAAATCACCTGTCCAGTAAAGGCTAGTTCATGTTCATGAGTTAAAATACTCTTATTTAGTGCCTATATATTATTTAAAAGATTACAAAAGAGAAGATGCTATCGTTGATGTTTATTCAGAAGTATTAATCAAGTGGAGGGAAAAAAACCCCTCAGCGGACAATTTTTTTTGCACATGATATCTTTAAACTACCATTTTTTGAAAACAAAATAACTGATTTCTTAAAAATTTTCACCACTAATGCTCAACAGTGACCACTTTCATAAATTAAAAAAAATAATTGTAAAAGCTTTAAAGTAAATAGGTGAAAATGGCTGTCGAAAGTGGGTACACTTTTTGTTGAACCATCCTGTATAATGACTACAGATACCAGAAATCTGGTGGCCTTAAAAACATTTGTGACTGGATTTTTAAATTTTCGTTATTGAATGGAAACAAATTAAACATACTGAGTTATGAGGATCACTCAGTAAACCAGATTTCCGATACTTGCAGTCAATGTAACCATGAGTGACCTTGGAATTGCCTCACATGCTCCATGACTTGCATTACTCCTAAAAGGCTCACAACCAGTGCTTAACTAAAGATACTTTCACACAAAAACTAAGACCTAGGGCTCAGAAACATTAAATGCCAAACACCACAGTCTTACCATGTTTGCAGTGGTTTCGTAACAATCCGAAGCTACCATAAACACATGATAAGATATGGGTGTATCTGTTGAAACTTAAAGACACAATGCTAGAGCGGTTTGTGTTTAAACCGGTGTATGATTTTTTAGCAATTATGTTCAACATTTTCATTTAAAGATTTTTCCTCATGATTAGTTGATCCATGTGAAAGTTCTTTGAGTATCAAAGACTGATATTTTGAATTAGGAAAATAACCAAATGAATGGCAGTGTTTAATGTGACCCAACGACTAAGATGTCATTGTAGTCCGGGACAAATTTCTGAAAAACCCAGAATAATTTGCACAGATGAAACTCATGAACGGGTTTATCTTCCCCAATGAATTTCCCTTACCACATGTGAATGACGATGCCTCAACACTGAAGAGGTTGGTCCCCCTCAGCGGCGGAGGATGGGAACACGTGCCGTCGATGGTACCTCGGTAACCGGCCGCATCTACCCATCCAGGGAACCAGGAGAGCTGGCAATCGCAGAACAGAGTACTGGAGTTGATCAACCTGTTGGAAAAAAACAGAGCTTAGTGAGGGATTCTGACAATTTAGGTAAACGCTTGGGGAAATTCCCCAAAGCAGTCATATCATGTTATAATGATTCGGTTAAAATACAAAGCTACATGTACCCTCCCCCAGGCCAAATTTCATTTAGCAGAAAATAGTGCTTAAACATTTTTTCTGCTTAGCAAAAAAACAGGATACCAGCCACAGATGATACATGTGGAATGGTATGTTGGCTGGTAACCCTATTCTGGTAAGCATAATTTTGTTGTCCTTTGCTACTTTATGTGCTTAAAGCAGCTTTATGAACTTGTGCTTAGCGGTTTTTGATGCTTAAGCAGCTCTAAGAAATTGGGCCCCGGAAAATCGCATGCCCTTGTTGATCGCAACTGAACACAGCAATACTACTGTACTGCAACAAAAAGATCATGTAATAAAATACAAATAAAATAACAAGATCACCAACGAGAGATTCTACAATGTTCAAATGACAAGATCGAGAGATTCTACAATGTTCAAAATAACAAGATCGAGAGATTCTACAATGTTCAAATAACAAGATCCACCAATGAGAGATTCTACAATGTTCACAAAAGGCAAGATCCACTAATGAGAGTTTCTACAATGTTCACAAAAGGCAAGGTTTATTTCCACAAAAAGAATGTTTTTCAAAATACATTAAGCACTAAACCTATGCCTCTGGGCAGTTTCAAGAACAAAAATCATTTAGTGACTACTCACAGTTGGCTGAGATGGTCCATATGGTGGAAAGCGTTGACCTGTATGGAAGTGATATTATTATCTCGAAGATCCCTGTAATAAAGAGATATTGAAGACATCAACCAAACTGAGAACTATTTAGCGATGATCTTTGTACAAGAACCTTAACTTGTTGTGGTAGTGAAGTGATGTGAAGACATCAATCAAACTGAGAACTATTTAGCGATGATCTTTGTACAAGAACCCATACTTGTTAAAGTTTTGAAGAGATATTGAAGACATCAACCAAACAGAGAACTATGTGTGATGATTTATATACAAGAACTTTCACTTGTTGTAGTAGTGAATACATCAACTAGGCAGATAACTATTAAGTAACGATATATATACAAGAACCTATACTTGTTGAAGTAATGAAGAGATACTGAAGACATCAACCAGACAGAATACTATTTAGTGGGGATCTATGTACAAGAACCTTTACTTGTTGAAGTCTATTGGGAAGTTTGTCAAAATTATTTATGGTTTCTTATCAACAAGGCACAACCTTTTTTAAAGTGTCATATTTTGTTCAGTATTGCAGATTTCAAACTGCTTTTTACCTCCGTATTCATTTACTTAAATATCAAGCTTTATAACCATGATACATACAATGTTAGATATTGAATCAAAACAGTGATTTTTTTTCCTCAATTAGAGTTTAATATTTTACATCAATGGAGTAAGAATTAGCACTTACAAATCTTCAATTCCTTCGATCCCTTCGAAGGCCTTCTTGGCGATGGAGCGGATCTTGTTATTGGCTAGATTGAGACGTTTGAGCGAGGTCAGGCCTTCAAATGCTCCCGGCATGTCTTCAAGACTCCACGAGATGCGATTGTTGCTCAACTCACTGAAATGTGTCCAGAAATGGAATTCAAAAAGTACTTGATTATGGGCATACATTTCCTTTTTCCATTTTAATACAAACCGTTATTCATACTGTAATTGAGCGTGTCCAGTTCACATTGGAACGCTCAATTGCCATTATTGCTGCCAATAGTTCAGGTTATTGAAAAGGGTTAACAAAATAAAAGCTATCCATGATTATTGATGATTCGTGATTATTTTTGTCTGTTGGACAATTCCATAGTCTCGCAGGACAACCAAAATCAGTAACAACTTCAGGATGTCAAATCTACATGTATGAGAGCTTGTACAAGTAAATTTGTGCACATGAAAGATCAATTTCATATATTTTCTTTTATTGAATGTTTTCATTGCTTTCTTATTTCTTATTCGATGTTACATGTACCTGTTAGTGGCGGTTAACCGCTGTTGATTATCAATAAATAAATAAAACAAAACAAATAAATAAATTGATCAGGGCTCAAATTCAAGGTTCTGCTTACCGCGGAATTCTGTGCTTACCGTGCCCTGTACAGCACATGAATCTATGGGCTGTAAGCGCAGAATTCTGCGGTAAGCAGAGCCATGAAATTGGGCGCTAAAGTTGGTGTACATGTGTACATACATATGTTGCATTTTGTTTTTGGAGTGCATGGTGTTTCACATAAAATGTACATACTGTGTCAAACAGGTCTTGCCTTTACATTAGGCTTGATTAAACGTTGAGTCATTTTTACAAAGGGTGTTGTGCAATTGGTAAAACAAGCAAATAGGCTGGGCATGTAGCCAGAAAGAAAGAAAGAAAATGTGCTACACAAACAAAAAAGGTTTTTAGGATTGGCAACCAAGGACAGGGGGGCAAAGGGAGAAGAGGTAGACAAATAGGGAAGACAGAGAGATGACAAACAAACGAGCTTGGACAACAATAGCAAGGTGTCCAGGCGGGAGCCGTCAAATGAACACAAACCCAAGTGATTTGGAGTGCTACTTACAGTACTTTAAGGGCAGGCAAGCCTTTAAAGGCTCCATCAGCAACGTTAGACACAACGTTCTGATTGATGAAGAGGTCCAGCAGTACTGGCAACTGTTCGAAGCCGTTCCTCTTCAGGACCTGAATGCGATTGAAGGAGAGGTCCAAGCCTTCCAGGGACTGACAGAACTTCCAGCCTTCCGGGTCGGTGGCGTTGATCAGGTTCCTGCTCAACAGGAGCTGGCGGATCTCCCCGAGACCAAACAGCCAGCCCTTGCTGACGTTGCTGATGCGGTTGCCGTCCAGCTGGAGGTCTTGGAGGGTCGCTAGCCCGTAGAAGGCTCCATCTTCCAGGGTGGAGATGCGGTTGCGCCTCAGGTTGAGGACATCTAAATTGGCCAGACCTTCGAAGTTCAGACTCTTGATGTTGAACAGCTTGTTACGGCTTAAATTTCTGGTGAAAATAAAAAAATATACCACATAAACTTCTGTATTCAACAATCTTTTCCAAGAACAAGTCAAAGTTGTAAACAGGGTTTTCCCTTCACATTTTTAGTGACTAGCCAGCAGGACCATTTAGCTTGTTATTTTACTAGTCCATCAGCTTTTTCACTGGTCAACTATTTCAAATGAACTACTAGGGATATTTTTTTAACACCAAACTAGTCAGCCGGACCACTTGGAGAGAATTCAGACTGGTCCTCATGTGTTTTAACTGGCATTTGGGCCCTGTACTCTTCACAACAGAACAAAAGCCTCTGTTGCATTTTGGTTGCATGTCGTGTTAGGGTTCAGCGAGACTACTAACTCGCATCGTTGTTAACAACATTTTAAACACATCGGTAGGATGCTTAGTTCAGATTTTGCACCTGACACAGAACTGATAAACAGATCCTTGTGCACGTAAACCCATGGGGGAGGGAGCAGGGACAACTGTGTGCAAGCCAAGCAATCTAAAGATCTGTGCACCCCCCCCACCTTATTAACCAAATTAACATATGACCTTCTGGATCCCCGTTTGATGAGAGTTGCACAGGAATAAGCAATTCAGCATCTGATTACAATTTTCATTAAGACTAATTGCGACTAATTTATGAGGCTAAACGACACCAGGAATTACCAGTGTAATTACTGAGCATATTACTCATTAGGGTCGTTTATTTTCTATAATGGCAATTCATCATCTAAAAATACAACTATGCCTAAATAAAACATGGCAACTGATGCTTTCTCTTTCTGCGGGACTCGCTGAAGGGTCAAGTCTACGAGAAATACCACAGTGGCTATTTTGGACCCAAATACAAATACCCCTTTATACAATAAATATTGAAGGAGAGACCAGGGCCCAATTTCATAGAGCTGCTTAAGCATAAAAAGTAGCTCAGCACAACAAAATTATGCTTACCAGCATAAGGTTACCAGCCAAAGTACTATGTCCTATGTGCAATCTGTGACTGGTATCCTGCTTATTTTTGCTTAGCAGAAAGTTGCTAAGCATAATTTTCTGCTTAAGCAGCTCCATGAAATTGGGCCCGAACTGAACACAGTGTAGGCTAACTATTAATCTTACCTACCTAAAATCTATCAAAATTTATCAAAACTCTGAACAAAAAGTGCCAATAGGAGTAAGCATGTCCTATAGGAACTGAGGTATGCCTTAAAATACTAAAAACTACAACTAATTAAACAAAAATTTGTAAGGTTTACTTAATTCTTAATTTGATCTCTGGCCACTAATTATGAAGCAGATTAAAAAAACATATTCAGCCAGGAAAACTGAAATAAAGTGTTTTGAATAATAGTCGGAGTGGAACGACACCGTCAAGCAAAGCGTAAAGAATATATTTAAAAAAAATCACAACCTCGGCAGCATGATGAGGGGTAATTGTTAGGGGTTGAATGTGAGCCGAGGGCGATACACACCAGCCACCCAGTTACCCCCGCCATCTGTGTTTGCTATTACACCCCCAGTCAGCTTCAGGGGGGGTCAGGGATCACCAGCTCCTATTTGTAATGGACATGGCTTTGTTGAAAGAAACAGCTTTCCGCCCGCCCATTTACACATGTACAGGGAACATGCCACACAGCCACCCCCCCATAGACATTGCAGGCCTGCCAACTCTTTTCCTGGGCCCTCGCGTCTCTGTGCGGACAAATTTGCACTTCAAAGAGTAAATTTGAAGCTGAATTTTGATAGGGGAAGGTAACTATGTGATGGAATCTCCTGTGTATGAAATTCTATCTCAATTTTTGTCTCATTTAGGTATTTAAACAGTTCACTGACGAACTCAAGGATTTACTGTTTACTAAATTAGAGAAGTGCAGGGGCAAATCATGTATAAAGGTCACATTACATAAAAAAGTTCTTTCGAATACATCCATTGGGATAAAATCCAGGAAAAAGTCAAAACTAGCGCCTTAAAGGACAAATCCTGCCGTTTTTGATCAACAGGGAATTTTGTTTTCCTGACACACATCACATAATATGGCAGAGAATGAAATATAAAAAATATCTTAGAAAGGGGGTGTTTTGATGTTTTGAAGCATTTAAAGTGTATAAATTGGACACTCTCTTTTTACAATAACAACCTCTATGAACCCCCCCTCTTATTTATGTTAAAAAGTGTTCCTTTTATGTTTTTTAATTATAACATAAATTTGTTCAAGCAATACACTCATGCTTTCTTCTGAACATCATTATTACATGTACATATGTGTATGACATAGGGCCCAGAACTTTACAATGAATTTTGGATGGTTATTGAAAGAATTTAACGTGCAATGTAAAATGTAACTCTATTTTGTTATAAAACTGCACAAGTGACAAACGTACAATGTACTACACAGGCCTGGAATTTCATCTTTTGAGAGAGCAAGGCCATTTTCATTTTGCAAAGGGCACTTCAATTGCAAAATCTCAATGTCTATCGGAATCTTTTGAAGGGGCACCAAGGCTAACACCAGGGGCAATAGAGGCCATGGCCTCCGTCAAATTCAAGGCCTGACTACAGCTTGTGTTTATTAAAAGAAAAGAAAAAAAGTCAAGTTTGGTGCAATCAGTAAAGGTAAATCGGTAGAGAAACAAGACTTTTTTATTGAGTAGGAGCAGGAGCAGAAGAGGTCACAGCCATTATTGGACCTTGTAGGGGCATTGTGACATAGGCTGACAAGCAACTCTCCTTTTTCTTCCCTCCTGGGTATAGGCCTTCTCACTTCCCCATTTACTGGGTTTCAACAATTGGCTCCTGAGATCTGGTTGTCATTAACTCAGGAACGCTGACTCCTTTCTGCGTGATATGCCTGTGAGCGTGAGTTAGTGTGTAATGCATATTGTACCTAAACATGTAGTATACATTGCACATCATACACCCACAAGTGTAAAAATTTGAATTATATTTTTTTTGTGGAGGGTTGCATTTTTACGAAAATAGCATTAAGGAAATTTCAAGAGTAACGTCTATGGAAAGGGCATGCTGCTGAACGGAAAACATTGTTCGAATTCATTTGCTGGGCGAACATAATAGCAGACAAGTGTAAAATTTGAAATATTTTTTTGTGGAGGGTTGCATTTTGACGAAAACAGCATTAAGGAAATCTACGGAGGAAAGGGCATGCTGCTGAACAGAAAACGCTGTTTGAATTCATTTGCTGGTCGAACACAATGGCGGAGCACCAGTCCCCAGTAAATATGTATCGCATTTATTTTGGCTGGTAATCTTGATTATTTTGGACGAGCAAAACATTTTTTGCGCTCTCGAGTATAATTGGCGAATAGTCCAACAGATGGCAAAAAAAACCTTTTCGGTTCTTTTGATTTTGTTTTAAGAAATTATGACCGAATTGATGAAAATCGTCTGAAAAGTATTTAAAATGCTGTAAGATTATTAATTTCAGACAAACACTTCCAACGAGGAACGTAACGTAGATCTTATTTCAAAGTATCGTCAGCATTGACAAACTTACAAAGTAAGTTTCCCTCAGTCCTAACGCTCCATGTCCAGATTTGATTGATGGCCATGTATTAAAGGAGCGCCGACTGGTACCTATAACTCTGATTAGCGGAAACAGACCACGTCAATCAGGCATCAGAATCCCCTGGAATTTGTTTAACATTTTTAATGATTTAAAGCTTATTTAAGGTCTGTTTTTCTCTTTAATCATGAAGTTTCCTTTGCTAATAAGTTGGGGCAGCGAGCAATTCCCCACCGTATTTGGCTGGTGCCCTCCAAACATTCAAACTTGAGGAACGTAAGTAGTTCCTTTAGCATTCTACACGTATGGGTCATTTATGGACTGGCAAAATGCCATGTTGATTTTTATTTTTGTTTCTTCTAATTTTCTTCAATATTAGTCATCTAACCTTTTCTGTGACCTATATTGCATGTACTGTACTTTGATAAACAGTTCATACAAAACCAGATTTTGTTTTTTAAACACAACGGGACCAAATAATATAAAGATTTCTAAATTCACGAAAGGAAATGGCATTCATCACTTCTGTAAATTCTTGTGAAACTTTGAACAACAATCATTAAACTTTCAGTGATCAAATTTTACCTCTTCAGGATGGGTATAGTTCGTATAGCTCTAGTTATCACAGGAGCCTCACATTGAGCCCGCAAGCGTTTCACAAATGGATTTTCTCGAAAATAAATGCCCAGACTGAGCTAAGCTCCAGTTTTCTGGGTCATTATTTAGTGCTTTTTCATTTGCAATAAATATCTATTGATTTCCGTTGATGAAATCTGATCTACAGATTGTAATGTCTGTGAATTCTCAGACGCAAATAAGTCATGCATTTGTAGTTCAACATTTGCAGAATTCTCCCGTCTTATCAGAGGTCCGCCGGCCAGATGTCACTTAAAACACCTGAGGACCAGTCTAACTTTACTCAAAGTGGTCTGGCTGGCTGGCTAAGTTCGGTGTTGAAAAAGTATAGATTCCTTTGAACTATGGACTAATGAAAAAGCTGGCGGACAAGTGAAATGACAAGCTAACTGGTCCTGCTGGCTAGTCACAACAATAGTTAGGGACAAACCCTGGGTTTCTAGTTTTCAATCTGAAAGCGCACTAATTATAAAAGTTCAAACCAGCACCAACCCTCCAGAGAAATCCTTCCAACTGAAATCATCTCAAAGTTGACTAAAAATTACCCCAAATCACCACTGCCTTTTAAAAAATACCCCCGATCGAAATAGGCCCGATATTAATGTGCACAAAATCCCTGACAAAACCGTAGATTCATTTTTGTTGCAAGTTTGATTACAATGTGACTACTGAATTATTCACAGGTGGGATGTATGGGGGTGCTCATTGAAATCTGGGGATTAAAATTAACTTACAACCCCCCCCCCCCCAAAAAAAAAAAAAAAAAAAAAAAAAAATTAAAAATAAATAAATAAATAAATAAAATAAAATAAAATACAATAAATAAATAAACATTCTTCCTCCATCAACCGACAAATTTTGACTGTTTAAAAAAAAGAAATTAGCAAAGAGAGCTTGAATGTAAAACATTAAACATCTTTGAAAATCGGTAGCAGCCGCCATTAAGGTCGCCATTTAGTCTGGAGATAAAAATCATCCTCAAAGCCCAGGGTGTTTTCTGTAATGGATTTTACAGACTGTCCACATAACTACAAATGGAAAACTAGTGTCTTGGGACAAATTCACATCTTCAAGAAAGTTTGAAGACAAAAGAAAATCAATGGGAAAAAAACCCCAAACTCGACAGATCAGAGGCCTGGACAAATTTCAAAGAGCTGCCTTAGCAGAAAACAGCGCTTAACAATTTATTTTCCACTGAGCAAAAAGTACGCAGGAAACCAGTCACAAATGGTTAATGCGACATGGTATTTTGGCTGGTAACCTTATTCTGCTAAGCAAAATTGTTTCATGCTTGAGCAACTCTATGGAATTGGGCCCTGCTGTCGTTACCATCTTACAATGCACAGATCAATGTCCAATTTGGGATTCCTGTGTTACAGTAATGCTAAAGTTTGTTGATGTTCTACACAAGTCCGTGTTTGGTTACTCTTTTTCAAAACTGGGGGGCATTCTGGACTGAAATGTTGGAAGTTGCATGTTGAATTGAAACGAGGTCCTCGGAATGTTTATTACTAAACAGTTTCTCTATGGTTTAAAAAAATCCCTACTGTCCAAACTGGGGCATTCTAGGTGGTTTTAGTGATTTTATCTTTATGATTTTCGCGAATATGATCTGAAGTCGCCCCCTCCGAGTTTTTGTTTTGCGTATTGGCCTGATACGATAGATTGTGCATGGGGAGAACCCTGAAGAGTAACACTGGAACAGTAACACTGGCGTGTCGGGACCGAGCGGCTAAGAGCACCGGACTCAAGCTCTAGTGTTTCTGTTCAGCAAAGTGTGGGTTCGAGTCCCGGTCGAGCAAGACACTTAACCATTATTGCTGCGTCCTTCCGATGGGACATAAAGATGTAGGTCCTGTGTGTTGTGTAATGCATGTAAAAGAACCCAGTGCACTTATCAAAAAGAGAAGGGGTTCGCTCCGGTGTTCCTGGTTTTATCGGCAGCACAGCACCTTGTAAACCATTACATGGGGCTATGTAAAGGAATTGGTCTCATATTTCAAAAACGTAGCTCCACAATACCTTGCAGAAAAATACTGAATGTTGAAGCGCCTTGAGCGTCACTGAGTGACGGATATGAGCTCTATATAAGAAGCCACTATTATTATTGTTATAACACTGGAACAGTAACACTGAAACAATAACACTAAAACAGTAATACTTACAGTGTGACCAACTTTTCCAGCATTAAGAAGAGCTCTTTGGGGAGAAACTCGATCCGATTCTTCTCCAGGTTGAGGGTTTGTAGCATCCTCAGTGGTTCCAAGGATCTAGGGGCTAGCAAAGCTATCCGATTGTTGTTCAGGAATCTAAGAAAAGGACAAATAATAAATAAATATATAAAAGTTAAAAGGCAAAATTCAGGAGTGGTGATGATCACTAAACAAACTGATTAGTTTTAATCTGAAAGCTCAATGATTATAAGTTAATACAAGTTCTCCAGAGATATATTCCCATCTGTACTGTCAAAGTTAAGAAAATAACATTTTACGACCCCCCTCCAATCACTGTTCCTTATTTTGATTCCTACAATCAGCATCAAAATAAGCCCAATATGAACGTGCACATTTTTCAATGTTTTCTCAAAAATATGGCAACAGATTCTGATGAACTTTTCACAGTTTGGTGTTTTTATGTGTTTATTCAAAACTAGAGCAATGGAATTAATTTACTCGAAATCCCCAAAACCAATGAAGTAATTTTCCTAAACTTTTTGTTCCAAGTAGATTTAAAAGCTTTAAAAAAAAATGTACGCACAATTACTTTGATGACAGTTTGCGCATACAAATTTAACAATTACTAAATTCTTAAAAATAATTGCCAAATTGCCCTTTAAGTTATGTGGTTACGAGTCATAATGTGTCCATGACCAAAATTATCAAAAGGTTTTTCTTTCATTGTGAGATTCCCTTATAACTTATATTGGTGTGTTTTTTTCAACGACAAAAAACACCCAGCAACAGGGATGAGATTTGATGAATGTGAAAACTACTTAAAAATTACTTGCTGGCCTGGGTTCCCCATTATTCTAGACCCAGAACCTCCCAGATGTTACAATTCAGGAGGTTTACAGACTCTGTGCATCACCAGAAAAGAAAAAAAAACTCCCCCCAAAACATCCCAGGTTTGAACACAATGCAGACCATTTCTTCCTATCTTTGGTGATTGCTTTATTTCTTTCAAGGCCCAAGGAGATTTTGAGAGAATCCTGAGAAATCATGTGGCTGCAATGAATAACTAAAATTCACACAAAATATTTTACCACAGTTTTTTTTCGGCTGTAGGGGTAGGCACATCAAATATTTGACAGGGTGTTATGCTGCCCTCTCCATCAGGGAACAACCCAAAAGTGTTACTGCATGGCCTCTCATGCGTGTAATTGCAAAAATTCCTCAACACAATATTCTATTTAACGCTTGCCTGATTTTTAAGTACTTTATTTGCCTTGCTTTGGGTGGTCTTGTAAAAGCAGTATTCTTGTTTCTTTCAACTTCGCTGTGTATGTAACATTGACATTAATTTATCACAGCTTTTACAACTTGTTATCTGTGAATTAACTGGTGGCAGACAGCTGATGGTTTGATATACTATTCAGTTTGAGTTTGTTTGATCTACTTTACTGTTGTTTTAATTGTTAATTGTTTTCCCTTTTAAACAAATGTTGATATTGTTTTTGTGTAATTCTATTGCCTTTTTACATTTTATATTCCCTGTATAACTTTCTGTAATTCGACCTTTGGTAGCTATTAGATTTGTTTTATTAAGAATAAACCATTATGAATGAATGAATGAAAAGGAAGAGAAAAATACTATCCAGTTTAAAGAACTGAAAAATACTATCCAGTTTGAATAGCTGAGAAATACTATCCAGTTTGGAGAACTGAAAAATACTATCCAGTCTGAAGAACTGAAAAGTACTATCCAGTTTGAAGAACTGAAAAATTCTATCCAGTTTGAATAGCTGAGAGATACCATCCAGTTTGGAGAACTGAAAAGTACTATCCAGTCTGAAGAACTGAAACATTCTATTCAGTTTGAATGGCTAAGAAATACCTATCCAGTTTGGACAAATGAAAAATACTTTCCTTTTTGAAGAACTGAAAAATACTATCCAGTTTGGAGAACTGAAAAATACTATCTAGTCTGAAGAACTGAAAAATACTGTCCAGTTTGGAGAGCAGAACTGTATTTATGCACAGTACAGCATGCGCAAACTACACCAGTGCCTGTATTATTTATGAAAATCTCTACATGCGGCTGGCAGTGTTTTGTTTACATCATTACTTACTGTACCAGTCCTTGAATTTCAGCGAGGCAAATTGCTCCCCCTGCCTCTGGTCTATGCGTGTCTCCCCTTATAATATATAGGTCCCACAGACATTTCAATTTTCTAATGGGAAATGCCACAAGGGGGAAAACTGCCTTGCCCCCCTTCAAGGCCCGCTTTAGTAGTCCAAAAGAAAGAAAGAAAGAAAAAAAACCTACATGTGATGGAGGTTGCTCTGTGATGGGAAAGTGTTCTCAGTGATGTTAACGATGTTGTTGTAACTCAGATCCAGCTTCCGTAATGACACAAACCCTTGCATCGATCCTGGTTCTATGTATTCAATCTCGTTGTGGTCCCTGGAAAAGGAGAAAAGAAAGAGAGAGAAATACAACATTAAGCAAATTGCAATTTTAACTACCTAAGTTAATGACTAATGGCAAACGTCAATGCTCTGTGTATATGTACTTACATGCAGCAGAAAACAGCCATTAGCAAAAAAACAAAATACTAAGCAGGGAAACAGTCACTAACAACAAGACAGGTCAAATTATTTAACTGGTTAACCGTTTGTGCTGAGCAGTATTTGTTTGCTATATAAAATGTGGCCACTGTTGGGGGGAAAATTTCTATGTAAATAAGGACTTGTCGACAGCAATGTCAGGGTTCTCCCAAGGATTTTTCAAAACTGTGTGGCATTCTGGTCCAAATTCTTTGAAGTTTGGCCAAAGGACGCTGAATTGAAACGAGATCTTCGGAATGTTTTTTACTTGGTGTTTATCTTGGTTTTGAATGCCCTAATGTGCATTCTTGAGCATTTTTTGTTTGTTTGCGTATCGGCCGAAATTTGCACCAATCGGCATGCAATTTGCGCGTGTCGGCCCGATACGCTAGCTTGTGCATGGGGAGAACCCCGAATGTCGTAAGGCCAGGGCTACATCATTGTTTCTGCCTATACTTCGACAGTCACTATACTCACACACAGCTAAAATAAGCTCAACTCCAAGACATGGCTTATAGTAACCATACCCTAACCTTCTTCCCCACTGCTAACAACCCCAAAGCCTTGAAACCCAAGTGAGACTTGAGGGTGGACAAGCCCTGGCCACACTGCAGGTGGGACATCTTTCAGAACAACAGAGGGCATCTCTATTAGTCACTAAACTCATGTGAAAACCAATGTAACCTTGGTCATGTGCTTCTCTTGAAAGGATTTGTTCTTGGCAAGGACTGTAACCTACCAACATGGGTAGATGTCTTGGCACTAAAAGCCAAATACGGGACTTTGGATCGTTGGAGAATGTCTGGAATTTCCCAAATGCTTTTCAGGTGTACGTTTCATGCAGGTGTGCCTTTTTTTAAGTTGAAGAGGTTGCCACTTAGGCCAAATAAAAATAAGAAATTGTTGATCGTCCTTTTTTGATGGGAAGTGGGGGAGGAAGGGTGGTTTTTTTTCTTTCTTTTTTTTCCCTTTTTTTTTTGACATGGCAAAATATGAAATAAAGAATAAAGATATCATCATAATCACTATAAACCAAAGGGTTTGTGTGATTTTGATGTTTTTAATTGTTTTGTTAAACCCTTTCAACTCCTAGATGACATTTTCTGTAAACATTTTCAAAAAACTAAAACGCAGCCTAAGTAAATATTTGAAGAATTGTTCTTGTTTTGCCAACATGAATAACCTTTCTTCAATCATCTATTTCCGACCTATGGATTTTGAACAATTATCAGCTGAAAAATCTGGGAGCCAAATTTGAATGAAAAGATCATTAAACAAACCGTTTTTATGATTTAAAAAAAAAAAAATATTGGGGTCGGGGGGCTTTGTAGGGTTGAGCGGGGACGATCAACATTTTTTTTTTTATGTGGCCTTATCAACAATGAAGTAAAGGTTTGGATTATGAAAAAGGGATAGGAACAGGAATTGAAATGATTTGTTTTCATTTTCGTCTGGGGAATTGAAAGCTAAATTTGATTCATGATCAACTACGTACATGTGCTGAATGTTCTCAAGAAAGCTGTACTAGTTTACATTCCTATAAATGTGCAATGCTTTATAAACTTAGGTTCTCAACCCATGGATTATTAAAAAAAAGAAGGGAATTCATGTATGCTATCAGTAACAGTTCGAGAACTAGTTCACAAGGTGTGAGTACAATTAAGTGTTTACCGTAGAATTCTATGCTGCCTATTAAAGAACTTCTATAAGAACTATTCAACATGGAACTTGCGCCTAAACCGTTTGGCAAAATATCCAACTTAATCTTTCCCCTGAAAGAAGTCTGAAAGACTTCCCTTTTTGAGGAAAACTTCCTTAACCCCATTTTCCGGGCCCTTCACGTCTGATGTTGTGGACACAACGTGCTGAAAATCGTCTCACCCAACTTTACTTGTAACAAAGACAAGTTCAGTCCGATTGTTGCGGGGGCTGATAAATTCTTTGACTGGCCACAATGGGACAATTAGCTTTTTGTAAGATCAAACGCCCGGTATTAAAATGAAGGGAGGAGGACATGTTAATGTTGACCCATTAAACTGAAAGTGTTCCCATTCAATAGAAAAATAGTTCAGCTTATTTGAGAAAGCAAGTGGAATACTAAGAGTGCAAATACAGGGACTTTTGTTTTCTTTCTCTCTCTACCCTTTTTTTTTTCTCTCCCCTCCTTCCGCTTCTTTCCATTTGTAAACTGGTAGCATTCTAGGTTCCCATCAACACCTGCAAGATCCTGGCAAGCTAATGCATATTGTCCCTGACCAACAAGCCTGGAGGCCCTCAAAGGGTTAATTTGAAAACTAGCACCGAAACTTGACCTGAATCGATCCGAGACATGAGGCAGCAAAAAAAAAAAAAAAAAAAAAACAAGAAAGAAAAAAAAAAAAACGCTTCAGACTTTGCCTGGGTAAAGTAGCTCAGGTCCTTTTCAGGGGGTAGATTTCGGGTTTTTGATGCCTTTGTTACCCATTACTAAATTTGTTCCTGGTCGGTACACCTTGGGGATATTAAGCCACCACGGATCAATGTTGGTTTCCAATTGAAATCCGTCAATGAGGCGGTGTGCACTCCCAGAACTTCAATCCTGAACTTGAGAGAGACTTTACACATCATTTCTAACATTTCATTGTGGACAAAATCAGATAAAAGCACACAAGCACAAAATCCTTTTGCACATTATCAAAAAAAGAAACTTAACTAAATGATACTTAGGCCAAGTAAAAAAGAACTCCATGTTGATTGTCGTGGTTCATTGTTTTTCTTGTTAAGAGGATGAGGGTCTTTTTATTTTATATTTTTTAAAATTATTTCTTCCAGGGAGAAAAGAGCCAAACAACAAATTTGTTGGCTTTGTAGAACTTAGACATCTAAACTATGGATGAACTAAATCAATTGTCGAAAGAATTGTGCCAAAATGAAGTGAAAATACATGAACAATTTAGTCTTTTGGGAGAAACCCCCCCCCCCACAAACAAACACACAAAAAGGGATGCGGCTTCAAAAAACAATGAGGGTGGGGACGATCAACTAATTTTTTTTTTACCTGGCCTTAGGAGAACAAGAAGCTTGTTTGCCTGAAATCTTTGAAGTTGAACTTCAGAGGTTGTTCATTACGTATCAAAAGGATTGCTTCCCTTTCTCAAAATTCCCTATTTTATTTCATTGAGTCACAATAAAGGACAACAAATACAAAAACCAGAATCCCGAATGGGTATTATTTTTTACAAAAAACCCCCACCCGAACCCTTCTCATGTACACATGGTAATACTTGTACTATGTAAATTACATGTAGAGAATATGCGAGCTGGGAAATGTAATGAAAGAGTGAAGGTACATGTACATGTATATACCTCATGCATTCTAAGTAGTCAATTTTCTCATTGCCAATCCACAAAGCACTCCAGTAGTCCGCTCGTCCCGTGAGACACACGCACAGCAAAAACCCCAAACTCATCAAATATATGGAGCAAACGGGGCCTCAAACCCTGTAACACTATCCCCCCTATTGATCCGCTTAGCAAGGGAATAAAAAACCCTGGTTTCTGCCGGAGCTCTACCGCTGCCGACCGACCGACCGACCGACCGTCCGTCTCAGACGAAGACTCCTGATCACTACAGCCCTATAGCTCCACCGTCCATTTGCGGGGAGGGGGGGGGATGTGGAATAACAATGCCCTAGCCAGCCGCATCAATTAATGGATATTGGCCCAAGAACACTGCATTCCTTGGGGGGGTGGGAATAGGACCTCGCACGCACCACTGCAGACTTACCACAGTGACCTCATTTTGTTTTCTCACTTCCCCCCCCCCCCCAAAAAAAAAAAAAAAAAAAAAAATACGGTCACCGTACTGCATTAATCACCAGTTGGCTAGGACGCAATTGGAGTGGATGCTGCACATGCAATATTCTCTCTTTCTCTCAAGATTCTTTCTTTGTGGCGGTTAGCACAATGGGGACTGTACACCTATCCATCACGATGCCAATGGATGAATACTTAAGTACCTTTGTGCATTAGTGTCTTTCTCTCATTGCTATCACTTCATATGATCACACAAGCACGCTTCGCTGAACCCAAGCGCTAACAATTTTCCCCCTGTAATTAATCACTGTCTCCTGTAAACTCATTCATACTACCACACACTGTTTTTTAAATTTTTTTTAATTCAAGTTGCCCTAATTTTAGGGGGGGGGACGGACTTGTTGGCATACTAATTAATTTTGTTGTTAAAGCATTCGGTAATTGTACTTCATCAAGAAGCAGTGCTCCATCATCTATGCAATGCAGGAGTGAACAAAGAAACTCTTCCACATCAATCAATGATGGAACTGTTCTTCCCATTTATAACGATTAAGTTCAACATACATGTATGATGATGTTTCCCGCCCAGAAAATTAAATCCAGCCCTGGAAAGATGGAGAGCGTACACTGGCTTCCCTTGCCCTGATCTTGGACATAATTCCCCCTTAAAAACACTCAAACAGACGTTTTGATCTTTCAATAAATGAGCCCTGTTTTCGAGAAAGGTCCCCCCCCCCCCCCGAAAGATTCAAATCAAGGCCTGAAAAAATCAAAAGGTAAAAGTACAATGTGCCAGGGCTCAACATCATGGGTCTGCTTACCGTAAGCGCAAAAATCAGTGCTTAGGGTAAGCGGAAAGATCTGCGCTTAATGTAAGCGCATTTCACAGCTTAGCAAGGCACTTTTTGCTCCTGCGTGTGTGTACTTCTTGTTAGTCGGCTTTCTTCGCTTACACATCTAGCGCAGAAGAGAGAGGCGCTTAACCCTGTTCATCGGAGAATGGTGACTGATGAAATTGTGCCATGCCTATTTTTCAATCCATGTACGAAAACTGTCAACTGCATGAAATCATTTACTACCTCAAAACAAAGTACCGCTCCCATAATCACTGTACAAACATGCACGCAGAATAATCAAACTTGCGGCAGATTTCACAGGTTGATTTGCAAAAACCAGAATGAAGTAAACACTCGGTCATTATTCATAGGCATTCTCCAGTCAAAGATACCTAGCAGCCGGGGAAAAACTCTCAAGGGGCTAATAATCAATCAGAAAATATGCAATGTCATCAAAAGTGAATAATACAAGTGCGCAGTCAAAAAGGATCACCCAAATTACAATATCGAGGTTTACAATCTGCCACAGGAAATATTATCAATAAGCAGTATAATTCAATCTCTGTCAATATGTCAGAGAATTATCTCAGTTCAGACTGGGGGGGAGTCAACGCTTGATGTTTCCCCAAATGTTTCGTTCCATAAAAAGACCGGACATTGATCAGGTAGATACGCATATCAATCAGGACCGACAGGTGCCACTTTTGAGCGCAAAATATATTGTGATGAGGTATGAAGATGCATTCCAATCTTTTCTGCCTCAAAGCCCGTGCATGCTATTTATTTATTTATTTTTCTGTCGCAGAGCCAGAAATGTCAATGAAATCCTGTCTAAAAAAAAAATGAAAATAAACGAAGGCATCACTTTACACAACTCCCGCAAATATTTTAAGTGAGAGCTCCGCTCTGGACTTGATGTGATATTTCCCCTAAATTGGTGCAACCCTGGAATGCAAAAAAATATATATCAAAAAAAGAGAGGAAAAGACGAGGGGGGAAAAAAACTGAGGAAACCACCCAAAGCGGCACTCTAATTACAGGGGACATCCCTGACACCTGTCTATCATGAAAAGCCTTTGCGAAAAAAAAAAGTATGACCTGTTTCTGGAATTTTGTTGGGGGTGCAAAGGAGGGTAATAAACCAAATGCCCTTGACTAAATCAGGAAACGAAAGGCGGGAAAATAAGCTTGGCGAAGCGGGCACCATGGAGAGGGAAACTGTTGAGAAGCCACAGGGGTATGACCTCTCCAATGCCTCCAAAGATGATGTCCATGAAATTCAATGCTTTCGTTTTCAGGGAAACTCACTTTGTTTTATTAAACTTCCAGTCAATTTCCAGCCGGAAAAAGTGTGGTAAATGGATGCAAGAGGTTGTAAACACGTTTGAGGGACACACCGGGGTTGTTGCAGTCATTTACAAGCACATGTACAGCGTTCAGTATGTGACGAAAAGGAGTGGATAGTGTTATCAATGGATGGAGAGGAGTAGGGCCTACATCAAAAGCTCAGCAGTCCGGTTTGTTTTCCAGCCTGTCTGTAAAGGGCTGTATAGAATGCTTCTCTTATACATGAATGTGACTTTTGGCATTGGTTTAAGACATAGTGCTAGTGCTAAACAGACAGGGTATGCAGTGATCGGCCAATACCCCTTTACCAGACACTGGAAGGGGTAAAAGAAAGAAGACAAAAAAGGGGGGAAAAGAAGAAAGAAAAAAAGGGAAAAAAGAAGTCTGGTCCCTTTCTCATGATACGAGTATACAAGTGTATTTGAATGCAATTGTTCATTCCCAACAACACAAGTGGACAATCACACTGACTACTGAACCAACGACCTCACTCTCACTCCCTCTCTCTCTGCTGGTTATTTGCATACGGACTGACCTTGTCACTCAGTGACCCAACACTGCAATGAATCAGTAAACTGACCATCAGGGACAACACTTTATCAACCGCAAACCGTAAATGGAACTATACAGCTGACCAGCCTGACCTCCACGACCCCCAAACCCCAAAATCCCCTGTCAAGAAATCTGGCTGCCGAGAGGGACATGGCAATCAGGATACAAGACAAATATGAAATGTTTCTATAGTTGGGAAGGCGGAGGAGAGGAGAGGGAATCGTGGCAACCGCAATGTGTAAGAGAGTGAAGAAATGGAAGCTCCTGTTTAGCCCCCGGCCTCCCTCGTAATGGAGGGTCAGTAGTATCAAGTCCCTACCCTGCTGGGAAGGGTTGACCCCCAAGTTCTATTCTTACACTTTGACTGCAGGCTATTTCAACTTTGGGGACGACCTTACATACTACTTGAGAGGAAAAAAGAGCTACCCGATTCACACAGTCTGGGTTTGGACTCAGCTCTGCAGATGTTAATCGTGCAGGCACCAGGCTGAAATCAAACAGGAGCTAGACCGTAATATAGATCCATGCATGCTTGTTAAACTTTCCATGCTGGCAAATTGACAGTGTCGTAGCCTTGAGTTGAAAATCAAACTAACCTTTCAAAAAATTAAACGGCTTTCTCTTCACAACAACAAAACAAAAAAACATGAACAACCTTACAAATTCAACGGAAATAGCATAACACAACATAAACAAACATGTATAAAACTAAATGCTGTTTAAAAATCCTTGACAAGACTGATAATTTTACCTCTTGCATCCCACCTTACATTGTTTCGTAACTATCTGCAATTTTGACGTGGCCAACATTTTAAAGATAAAATGAGTCTGTTGCCTTCAAAGAAACTTAAAGAAAATGTCATCTCGCTAACCTTAAAAGACTCCATGCATAGCTAGCCTTCAACGACTCCCATAACCCACCCGGGAAAAAAACAAAACCCAACAAGGTTAAATTTTAGGCTCCTCCCCTTTTCAGAATGAAGCAATATGCAAAACAGGCATTTCCAATTAGCCAAATGCCTCATCAACGTCTTTGAGTTCTTAATTCCTGCAGCTGCAGCCGAGACCCAAATACTAATTGTTACACCCCTAATGCAGGAGGGGATTAGGGGTTCCCGCATAGAAAAAGGCCACGGACGCGTACATGTGTACTGTTGAGTGGAACACCATCTGTGAAGCAGTGAGTGATGGAGTAGCTTGGTTCTAATATGGGTCCTCCCTGATAAAACTCCCCGCACGCACGATCCACTCAGCCAAGCAATAACTCTTACCGTTTGCAACGCAGCAATCTTTAAACAAACTTTTTTCAATGAGAAGAGAAGGAATTGACTCGGGCCAGACAAATTTTTTTTAAAGACACATCTTTAATTCAAAGTGACAAATGTGTTGAATCGGTTGATTCTTGGAGGAAATGTTTTAATCCGCGAGGATTCAAACTTTTCCTGAGTGACTAAAATGCTTTGCAGTTGGCGTAAACTAGATTAAATTTATGGGGCTATTTTGGTGGAATTTCAAGTGCGGCGGCGTCTAAAAACAGGTAAGAGTTGACAGTTTTGTTAATGTCAGGGTTCGTCGCCATTGATTTTTTAGAATAAAACCCATTCTGGTTTTGATTGATAAGAAATGTATGTGTCATTTACTTGTCAAGAAAGTTAACGATTAAAAAACACCAGGTCACAACTGAGAGGCGAGTGCTCAGATGATGAAAGGCAGTGACTGGTAACTAGCACTGGACCTTGCTTGGTATAGAGACCTTGAATTTTTTCATTTGTGTTCTACTGTACAGTAAGTGGACAAAATGTCTCAAAAATGAGACGAGCACTTTTGTTTCTTTGCTTTTTTAAATGTAGGGTCATAGATTGTTTGTTTTTTGTCAACGTAATACCGATTAATAGGCCAAATTGTAAATGAATATACAAGACTAGTCACTTGTGTAAGTGTGTACTTGTTGAGAAAGCAGCAACAAAACTGTCAAGGTATTTTCATCAAGAACTTTGAACCCATCGTCCTTGTTCAGGGATGTGACGTGAGTACCAACTCCGGCCCCAGCATTCACAAACGGACACCGTCTGGTATCTGCTTTGGTACCTGCTTTGGTACATGTACCTGCTTTGGTACATGCTTTGGTACCTGCTTTGGTACATGTACCTGCTTTGGTACCTGCTTTGGTACCTGCTTTGGTACATGTACCTGCTTTGGTACCTGCTTTGGTACCTGCTTTGGTACCTGTTTTGGTACCTGCTCTGGTACCTGCTTCAGGTACCTGCTTCAGGTACCTGATTTGTTACCTGCCAACCAGGGAAGTAGGGTGGATGAGAGAGAGAGAGGACAGAGAGGGTTCAACTAAGGGGTTGTGTTTCACTCTACTCTTCAATACCTTACACCCCTAAACAACAACATTTCTATTGCACTTATTTGGTACATGCCCTATATATTTTTACACTGGTTGATCATTTTATCGCGTCAAACAGGCAAATGCCTTTTTTCACATCTGTTTTGGACAAGTTGATGTATGGTTCAAATCTATCCCGCCGTCTATCAGTAATAGAAGTTACTCTTTAATGAGTCACTATGAACTTACGACTTATGGAACAACTAGCCAACGAAAGAAGGGAAAAATGTGTTCAATTTGCGTTTCAAAAAACACAGGTGAATTGAAAAGATTGGGGCTTGGTAAGTCATACAGAAACTTACATGCAATGATTAACTCCATGAATTAAACTTCTTAAGTCTCTGTGATGCACAAGTGTTTGTTTTTCGAATCGCATTTCTATAATTGTCCAATGAAAAGTTTCTGTACCAGAAAGTGCAAAAACTACTCTTGAAATCACAAAAACAAAATGCAAAATGAGTGATATTGCTCATGAGCTTGGCTAGATAAAAATCGGCTTGTGTTCTCGACACGATTATGATATCGCATGCCTTAAGTTACTGAACAACTGCAGTTTGTTTTTCGGCCTATCTCCCTACTGTCCGCTCCTCTGCAGTATCCCTTTCAAAATAGACAAGTACTTTGCTCCCAGGAGAACTTGCCTTTAAACCATTCAGGAACAAAATGAAAGAAACGATCCGGTGTAAATTATCAAAAAGATGTGGGTCAAAATGGAAGGACACTACCACGGAATCAATCACACAAACACACACACACACACATTTAATGACAGCTTTTACGGAGTCATTAACGAATAAAATTAAGTCTGGTTTTTCGTTTAACGTTTTGGCGCACTGAGAATGTACGCCAACAGCGGAGAACCTTAAATTGCCTGTAAAATTAGCACTCCATCAATTATGCGTTATGAGATTAACTGAAAACGCTTGACCCATATATCCTTCCAGCGTGACATATCCATCTCCTAATGGTTTTGTGGGGCAGCTGTCACACATGTCCTCTGATAATTGTTGATTGGGGGAAATTGAAAAAAGGAAAGATAAAACAGTAACCAAATCTTGGAGAATGATTAAATTATTAATGGGTGGAAGTAAAGCTACATTGTATACATAATAATATTATACATGTACATGTAGTCTTATATATAGCGCACGTATCTACCTATGAGAAACTCAAGGCGTTTGGACAAACAGAAACATTTTAAGACATGTTTTTAAAGTTTTTTATGTATGAGACCGATTTATGTGGCACATTACAAGGGGTTTACAAGGAGCTGCAGCACATTCAGCAGCCACTGCCAGAAACACCTTGGTAACCTCTTCTCTTGGCAGTCAGTCAGAAGTCATACAACCGTATATCGTCGTACAGCAAGGGATCACACCCAGTTTATGATATAACATGGGAAGCAACATTGTAAGAAGATCACCTTTAGGATGATTCCCCCCCCCAAAAAAGAGTTCCTTAAATCTGTGATGTACTCTGACATTGATGGATGGACTTGACAGGTACATCTGCAACATGCAACCTCCAAGGAAGTTGAGCATTCCACAGTTTACTTGGATTCATTTTGCTTTGCAAACATGCCGCTTTGGTAATTTGCCAAAATTCATGCTGTTCTACGCAGTAAAGCCTAAGAGAAATCACAAAAAATCTCCACTGGTTATAGTGACTGTTTCCCCCCCCCCCCCCCGGAAGTAACTTCTATACTTCTGCTGAATGCTGATTTTACCATCGTGTCTCTCTTGCTCAAATCCCTCAAGCCTCAAACTGAATCTCTCCACTACGTCCCCCTAAACCAAAACCTCTTGACAGTTTGAACAGAACAGCGGGAAAAAAATGCGTTATTCAGATGACATTTCATTCATGGGAGAGCACCTTGGCATCGAGAAAATGTCAAGTCAACAATAAAGTCTTTCTGAGGAGTTGATGTTACAATTTCTGAAGTACTCCGGGAAAAAAGCGAGTTGCCGAGGGGGGTTGGGGGGAAAGAAAGCAAGAGAGAGAGAGAGAAAAAAAAAGACCCACAAAAAGTTCCAAAGGGAAAAGTAGAAAAGAAAAAAAATACAAAAATTGAAAGCTTTCCGTGTAATGATAATATGAAGATCTGCTCACCTGCGTTCGGATGAGTCATCGCACATGAGATATGGCCGTGGTTGCAAATATGCAAGAGTACTTCAAAAATGTTTTAAACAAAATTGTAAATGGACGCTTACGGGGGAACTCACACTACCCGTACACTTCATCACACCCCTCAGGTATGAAATACCATACACTGAGGCAGCGCTGTGCTGAATTTCAAAATGATCTCTTCAACCCATGTCGACTTTTTAATGAAGTATTCATGAGGCCCTTCCATCAGCGAAGGCAGCGTATATATCATAAAGCGGACGCAGAATAGAAACCTCCAGGGATGTCAATCCTTTATGAAGGCTTCATAGCTATTTGTTTGAGATGAGTGCAGGGCAAGTTTTAACACGACCAAAGAAGAAGGGGAGAAAGACAGAGAAAAAAAACACACGCTGCAGCTCAAGATATTCAAGCCCACAGCGTTATTCAGAATGTTGCAAATCCAATGGTGCTTATGTGCAGGTCTCATAAATTTTCAAGACAATCTCTAATTGCTTTGCGTTAGCCACTGTATAACATGTGGTTTGCCCACTTGTAAATAAATTGGTTCCAACACTGACAGCATGGGTACATAGAATATGAACAGAATTTCAATGTGGTCCTTCTATAGGTACAGTGTACTCGCATGCATACACTGATTTCTACGGGTAAAATTTACCCCCGTGTTAGTCAGCCTAACCTTCAAATGCTTATTGCAACAACATGAGGTGAAATGTGAGCATTCTTTAATGTTCATGGACATGGACCTCAATTGACTCAGTCTGAAGTTCAACACTTTTGTGTTTCAGGACTGAGTGACGAATCCACGCTTCCAAGGCAATGTTTTTTGCCGTTGAAAAGAAACAGATAACGAGAGGGGGGGTTTCAGTAGTGAATCATATGGGCTTGGTCTTCCCCATCAGACTCAGGTAGTCTTTTCGCACCTCCCGGCAATCGCACACGACGATTGACAGACACGTCCGGGATGCCTGACCCCCCCCCTTTTGAAAGGAAGCGCTCAGAAATTAAAGGGCCTAGCCACCAACAATGGCTTGTTTACATTCTGTTCCACAAGATGGAGGAAATGAATCAAGAAGCGTTGACAAATGACATCAGGGTGACGCACTCTGCGGATCAAAGAAAGACTCCTCGGATCGACGGTCACTCTCAGCGACGTTCGTAAGAGCAAACGTGATCTCTCTGTGCGCCTCTGAAGTCAATTCCTGAGCCCTTTAATAACGGAATTGGGGCTACCTTGAAGCAGTTAGCCTCGGGGGGGGGGGGGGGGGGTAAAAAACAAGCAAGATAGATTTCCACAGAGGAAGATCATCAATTAGTTATTAAAACTTACCGTCAATTTGGTGTCTTCACTACACATTAAACGGGGGTAAAAGGAGTTACCAGTGCATAAACCATACACAGTGTCGCCCTCTTAAAATGTTTGTTAGAAATTGTGATTTTTTTTGCAAAGTGCTACCTTTTCTTTACCAAGAAAAAAAATTGCAAGCTCCTAAAGTCCTGTGTAATTTCATGAAGGTATTTCACACTCTCACCATCATTGTCAGGTTCCATGTACGCACTGAGCAATGATGAGTACCAATTCTTGTAATACCAAATGGGGGTCAGACCCACGTTCCTGTTAACATTTGAATAATGACATCATTTTGAATATAACCGCAAAACAGGACAGCAAGGCAGGCCTGGAATTTTCCTCTTTGAGAGGGCAAGGCCATTTTCATTTTGCAAAGGGCACTTCCACTGGAAAATCTTAAAGCCTATGGGGAACTTCTCAGAGGACACCAGGGCAAAGACCAGGGGCAAAAGAGACCATGGCCTCCGTGTAATTCCCCGCCTGGCAAGGACACTAAAAACAAAAAGATCTTTTGATTACTAAGCATTTCAACCTCTGAAAATGATCAGGTCAAAGCTGTAATATGCTAAACTGCCAACATTTCCATCGTGCCATTCCCTCCTGCTTATGAAATTTGCACTTGATGCTGAGGGGGGGGGGGGGGGCCTTGTTTTTCTAAGGTTTACATATGTCTGACTAATGACAGGCATGCCTTTCTGAATGCAAGCGAGGTGGGACAATTCGCCCCGGGGGTAACCCACTACACAGAAAAGCAGATTCCATCTGTTTCAATTGGTTGCCCAAAACATTTTGCATGTTTGTTCCTTTTCCATAAATTATGCCTACCCCATGATCACTGCACTGTTGATTTGCATCCGGAAAAAAAAATCAGGTTAATTTGCTACTTTTATTATTAAGTTTGAAGACAGATTTGAAGAAGTCTCTTTGAAACAATGCGAGTCACATTGATTTCAAGAGGTGAAAACAGGTTGGCATAGTCTCCCCATCTGGGGGCGCTCTGGGCAACATAGCGATTTCACTGGAAGGTCCATCCATTAATTTCACTAACTGAAGGTATTCTGAATACACTGAATTGAAAACTTACTTTGCTCTCAAGATTTAATTCAGTAACTGGAGAATATCAATTTCCGATTCTTGCTCCAGTTCAAAAGAAGTGGGCAAGTGGTGTTTTCACAATCAAATTGAACATATCTGGGTTGAAAGGAAATCTTGGGGGTATGCGAACCAAAAGTGTGGGTTTCCAATTCCAAGGGACGGAACGGAATAATGTAATCCAAGATTTAGAATTCTCAGGACTTTGGCAGTTATAATATCAAAAAAGAAAAAAAGCAAAAAAAAGCTGGCACACTGGGTGATTGGCTAGTGACTTGAACGTGGTACAGTGAAAGGGATAGGCACTATTGACATGCACACGATTTCACCAGGAAGTATGCAACTCCTTTACGGCGTCTCGAGAAAACTGATAATGTCAGCGCCGGTGGAAAGGAAGACTTGGGTACCGACACTGCTTGCACACTTCATGGTGTCGGCTGTCTGAACCTGACGAAGAGGCCGGGTGGATTCATTGAAACATTAGAGGCTTGCCTCATCCGATGGGGCAAACGGTATAATTATGTCAATCATTCCAGTGATAGCCACTCCTTCGCGAGGCCTTGTGAGGGCGCTGTTGAGGTGTTTCTGGGTTAGTTCAAGGTGTCACCACCCGATATGGGGGGCGTGTTTCATTAGATGCAGCACTCACTTTTTCAGTCATGTTATTAAAAACCTCTAAAAAAAATACCACAGAAAGCGAAAAAGATCTCATTCTACTTTCATTTCATGAAGGTAACCCTTTGCCAAAGAGTCCCTCAATCTACCCTTGCCTTCTGAAGTACTCATTAAAGATTATTGCAGATCATTACCAGCAGTGCTGATTACCAGAATGCTAAAAACCACTCTCCACACAGAGAACAAGGTCCACAAATAAAAATTTCCTTTCAAAAAGATCTTTGGCTATCTACCAAAATGACAACAAAAACATCACCACGGCTACTGAAACAGTAAAATCTTCTTTAATTACGGAAAAGAACTTGTCCGAAACTTGGGCTGTGATCTAGGAGGGAGTATCACATAACATGTCCCTCATCAGTTATTAAATCACGTTACTCTAAAGACCTGAATGAAATTTCGCCAGAAGGAGCGATGGCACATTTATGACCCGTAATTGTCCAGGAGATCAATAGTGCACACTTCAGATAGACAAGCCTGGTCCATTTACGCAGCGTGATGACAAGGAAAATACTTGAGTGAGCCGACCGACTGGCCCTTTCTAAAAAACCATCTTGGAAGGAGGAGGGCAAGGAAATTTGTGTGAAAAAAACCCCAACCCAACAACCCCAAACAAAACAAAACCAAAATGAGTCAAGGGAAATGCGATGCTTACAGTGAAACAGAGAGGGAGGAGGGCACTTTGGGATGTATTTATGCAATTATGCAATAAATTCACAGGAAAAACGATCTCGAGTTCAAAATTGCAGATTTGTGATGGTTGGATTAAGTTTGTACAAGAGTTTTCCCCAAACCTTTTAATAACAGCTCTGAATCTTAAGGAGTGGAGCAGGGGCTATAGGGAACAAATTCAGGAATGAAGAGGCCCCCAAAATTCAGTCGGGCAAGGTGCTTTATTACAAACAATAAAAACCGAGTTGATAATATTATTTTGCCAGAGCAAGTTGGTATTTTCTTCTGCACTTATGTGGCGTCTAACACACTCCATCCTTAGAGTGTCTGTCGGGGAAGGAGGAAATGTGGAGGCTACCTCATACAGCGAAACACGCCCTAATGGTGCGAGTTTCATTCCTATTTAACCTTTTTTTCCCTTCCTTTTCATGTCATGCAGATGTCCACATGGTGTTTCGGATTAATCAATTCTTTGCAACGCAAACTGAGATCCAGGGGCCCCCAAGAAAATTAGCTGTATTTTGTGACTTGTGTATTATGCGCCCTACCCCCCCCCCATATAATGACTACCATAATATTCCTGTGGAAACTCCGCAAGGGAACAGCGCTGTAGACAGCCCAGTACTTACCGGATCTGATGATGAGATAAGGGATGGAACACCACCGCACCACAGGGAAATCAAAGCTCGCCCCATTTCAAGAGAGAGAGAGAGAGAGGGGGGGGGGGTTAAAGAGATTAAGGTTATTAGTTTATGGGCTGGGGTTATAGCGCATTAGTGTGAAGCCAGTAGCTGTGCAATGTAAATTTGGTTCACATGATGTGCATGTGCAAGGAGTGTTATGTAGGTCATGGGTGTCCCTATGGAGGTTAATTCCACCGCCTTTCTGTTTTTTCTCCCTTTGTACGATCTCTGAGTGAGGACATATCATAGGTTATTGGTTATACACCATTCCCCTCCCCCCCACTACATATTGCCAGGGTTTGGTAAGAAAGCACTTTGGAGAGTTTCTGCTTTTAGAATTCCAGAGGGGGAAACGCGGCGGGGAAAGATCCGATGTATGATTTTCTGCTTATTGTTGATGTGGCAGAATGATGATGCCATGTACATGTACAACGTTTTCTGACATGATTTTACTGTCTGGATGAAGTCTTAACAAACTGCAAACAGATATATCAGGTACAATTGTAAATTGCTCACTTTATGCTACATGTAATTGCAAAATAAAAAGAGCTCTCTTTTACATGTAACTTCCAACAGTTCACCAAAAATGCTTCAACACCTTCATGTTTCCCATTGAGTTATTGAGCAAACAACATTGGGCAGTATTTTGGCTGGTAAATTATGTTTGCTCAGCAGAACTTTCCTGAAGAGTTGGCAGGGTTTTTGCCAGTGTCTAGCTAAAGGGTTGTCAAAATTTGCTGAAACACAGGCTGTACAAATTGTTCACTTCCAATTAGTGTGATATACTTGCCGAAGAAAAAAAAAGAGAGAAGTAAATGGATGATAAAGTGGGGTTTTCAAATTCAAAATGGATATTGAAAAGACACCTGGATGCCCCCTCTTGCTAGCACCAATGGTCTGAGTGGTGACATGAAGCAGCCACCAGAGTTTGCCCTTAATTTTTTTAGTGACCGACTAGCAGGACCATTTAGCTTGTCATTCCACTAGCTTTTTCACTGGTCCGTATTTCATATTAAATAGGGATGCTTTTCAACACTGAACTAGCCGCCGGACCACTTGGGAAGCATTTTTCTGTTAGGGGAGACTGCTGGCCACGCCCTGTCCATATTAAGCAAGCGCTTGCTTTTGTCCGGGGTTGCTCGTGGCAGCAGGTTTGAGTTGGGACTGTGTCACCTGCATCATCATCATCATATGCTGAGAAACTCTTGACTATGCGCAACTCTGCCGCTACGCTCTGACGGGATGAAACACTACACGGCTCCCATGTGTGAACAATTATGCATGTCTAACGCTGGCATTCCGCATAACTGAGAGAGAGAGAGCGCATTGCAACTTAATCTATGACTTGGAATTAACTGAAATTATAAATGCTGACTGAAGAGGGGATTTTTCGTTTGTACGTCCGGACGGCATTGTTTCTGAATCAATCGTAACCATTTTATACATTTCAAATTTCCTAGATAATTCATTGAATGTCCTTTCCGGTTAATTGTGTATGACTGAGGCTCTAAAGTGACCTACGTTTGTGAAACTTTTGATTTATAAATAAGAGGATGACAATAATACATTTGGACTTCTTTTGTATGTGTCTTTCTTTGAGTGTGTTTTTCTTCTCCGTAAACCCAGGCTGTGCACTATTACTGCAGGTTGACAATATTGACATTAGAATTATCGGCGTTGAGGTAACCCCTAAAAAAGAGGGCGAAGACTGCTGAATGTCCCAAAGTGCTTATTGATTACCACAAACTCGGCTTGTGTGAGAAAAAAAAAGAGAGAGAGATAGGGAGAGGACAGAGGGGGAGGAAGGGCGTGCTCGTTCTTCGCAGCCAAACTTAGAAACTTACAGATGTTGCATGCACTTTTTCCCCATCAATCAGCAGAAGATTGAGGCAGGTGACTTAATTGTGTGGAAGGGATTAAGGGATGCTGGCAGACTCCAAATGAGTCACTGGTCAAATGAGATGTGTTTTTCTTGAGGTGGTCTTTTTTTAGTTGATCGAGTCTTAGGTAATTGCCTTTAACCTTTTTTTTTTTTTTTTTTAATCTGCATAAACATAGTTCACACCCGGGGTAAATGATCGGTGACCATACAGGAAGGTACTGTTAAGTTGGTGATGAAACACCCTCCGTCATACATCGATGTGTATCTCTGCCGAGAGGCCAGGCTGAACAACACCTCCAACATTCCTCACTTCCTCAAACAGCCCCCCCCCACCTTAAAAAAAAACAAAAAACCCAATCATGACAATTCACTCAAAAGAGCACAATAGTCCCTTGATTTTCCAACAAGAAACGGTGACCTAAATATTAGCCCTGATAAAAAGAAACCCAACCAATCAGATCCTATGACTATAATCATATGACCGCTCCCTAGAGAGCCGATTGGCTCACCTGTGCCAGATCGAAAAAATTCAGCACCTTATCCCCAGTAAATTCCAAATCAGGTTTCTCTAAAACCCGTAACCCAAAACCCCCTCACTGGTATATCAGCCCTTGTGTAACTAGGCCTTCCTCCCAATCATCAGATAGAACAGAACCCAAACGGAATTGCCAAAAAAGAGGGGCCCATTTAACTTGCATATTTTTTCCAAAAAGTACCACGTAGCTTTGTAACCGAATCCCCTCCAAAGTAACACTGTATCGACCGACCACTGTTTTTTTTCCTCCTTTTTTTCCCTTCTCTCTTTTTCAGTACCTTATAATGGCAGCATATGTTTTCTCTTGTGAACGTATGAGTCATAGATGAAACTGTATGTGTTAGCACACATTCATGAGTATGGTGATGGTGCTGGGGACACTACAATCGGGGGGGGGGGGGGGAAGAAGGAAAACAAAACCCAAACCACCTTTATTTTAAAGATTTCCTTCTGTTTTACAATTCATTGTGATTCTTGTATATATTGCAGCCTTCCCGTTTGAAATTGCATCATAAAATAAACGAGACAATTTCCTGCAATCTTGCAGGGAAAGAAGGTTTGGCAGCTGGGGTACACCCGTGGTGGCTCAAACCATGAATTTTTCATATTCTTGCAGCCATCGAGTTTGTCTGACTTGCCAGATTGACGGGGGAAGCAGGGAGCCTAAATCTTGAACAATTTCTCAAGTTGATCTTTTTACAACAAAACAAAAAACAAAAACCCACAACTTTCACTTTCAGCAAAGAAGCCCCTTGCTTAGGACAAGAATTCAAAATTATAAGTAGTTTTCAAAAAACTAACTTAGTGTTTTGGAGTGGTGGGAGAGTTAGTCATCCTAAGACATGCAATGTGTACTTTCATAAGGTGCTTTTATCTTGAAAACATAACATTTAAAAGGAGATTGTTTTTTTGAAAGATTATCTTTGGCAAAAACAGGCAACTAATTGAAAAGCTCAAAGAATTGAGTGATCACCGCTTTTAGAAAGAGAACAGCTCCATACAAATTTCATAAAAAAAAGGTTGGATTTGAATAGCCGCCAACCATTCATTTAGTGACATTACCGTGAACATATGGATTAAGGGGTTGGGTGATTAATCTAGTCAACCATGGTGTGTAGTAATATTCTTGCACTGTCAGCCCGGTACGATATGTTCATTAACATTCATCCCAGTAGTATGCGCAGCTCATAAAGGGGGGGGGGGGGGGCTGCGTTGACATTGTATACATCCCATCCCTAGGATGTGAATGCATGATTAGTATGCATATGGGTCAGGCCAGTTAACTCAAAAAAGAAAAAGAGAGACCACACCGAGGGGTCCCCGTGGTGCCCTCTCCATATCCCATCAGCCAATACTGTAGCTGGGAGCATGACTGGGTAGGGTGCTTGATCAATGACGGGCTTGTCACGGCCGCTGACAAGGGCCGACATCGATAGTGACAAACTGGAGGAATCCTTAATCATAGCCTCTGCAACATCAACATATCCTCAAGTAGTTCCGAAAGGACCCCGTCTTTTTCTCCTTTTCTTTCTTGGGCATGTTGGCTTCGGCTTTTTATGAATGGATAATACATTAAATACGCGATCAGATCACGTAACCTGTTTTGTAGGATCTCGTGTTGTGGTGAGAAGGCTCGTGACTGAACTTGGTGCAGATGGATAGGTGGAGCACTTTCTTCCCTTCTGAAAGCCATCATGTTTTACGCTCGAAAACAGCTCCGAGATGATTCGCAATGAGAGGAAAAGAACCACAGAGGAAAATTTCCCCTGTTGACCTCAAAATGACATTGGTGCCCCTTAAAGTGTTTCCATAGACACTTTGACTTTGATTTATTATTGGATATGTCCCCCACTTCCTTTTTTTATTAAAGGGACAAATGCGTTGCCTCTGCAAGGGTGAAATTCTAGGAAGGGTCGTATATCTTTCAATTTCTAACAAAGCCATAACAATTATTTTTTTTATATAACATATATACAGTACAGCTTTGAACTTAATGAAACAAAACCTTATCAAGATTAAAAACAAATTCGAAAGACTTCCACGTATATTTTCCACTATATTAAAACATCAAAACATAATGATCTAATCAAACCTTCTTACTACTGGCTGCTCTCTTTTTTGTTCATGGAACTTTAAAGATTCTCATCCCTTAAACAAGAAAAGCACAAATATTTTATCACTTAGCAAAGTGTGTGTATCACCTGACCTTGCCCCCAATCCCGCCCCCTGTACAATTTTAACCCAAAATATGGCCTGCTCGGTGCAGATAAGATAAAGCTGGCACTCGCACTTGTTACAGGAATTATAAGTCACCATATAGCGCAACTTGAAGAAAAAAACCCACCAACAACCATCGTTTAAACAAAAATGAACGTGTTGACTTTCATTGGGCAATGAAACCGAAAGGGCGGAAACTAAGTAAAATATCGCGTGTATGACAAATACCTACGGGTACACCGCAAGGGCGGAGCCTAAATAACGTTCACTACATAGAATAATTGCCTGCAAGTAAAGATTTGCAAAACCGCTGTTATTGCGGTTTTATTTTTTGGGCAAGATTTTACAGTGTACATGTTTTTTACTTCTCCATATTCTCTTCAAGTGTTAGCATTTTCTTTCACATTCAGGCATGGGGTCCAACTGTTGCTAGCATAACACTTAAAAAAAGTCACGCACGGACAGTTTGAGGAAGCCAGAGAGGTCACTGCCTCCTTTTCCCTTGGTCATGGTACCAAGCAGCCTGGGTACCCATCGTTTCAAATAGTCCCGTGTAGACAATCTGATATCCAGAAGGAAGTGCAATGATACCCAAAGTCCCATACCAAGAATGAATTGCTAGTAACATAGGACCATGAAGCTAGCTGCACCTCTATTAACAGCTTTGCTACACATGTGTACGTGTACACCATGCCATATTGAGGAGTTACTGCAATACGGCCATCTGGCATACAACCGTTACTCAAATTTTTTTTTTCACGAGGCTCTAGCACAAATATTTTCGAACATACGTTTCCGTTCAACAGCTCAGCAGGATGAGGCCCGTCGACATAAAACATTCAACCCATGCCTGAAAGATACTTAGTATTCAGTAGGAAATATCAAATTCAGAGAAGGTGTTATTTTCTGCGGAATGAGACTGCAGGAATGAAAACAAAGGCACCTGCACTTTTTTAAGGCTGAACTTCGGTTCCCTCTACACACTTTACATACACAGTACACTTGTCTTTTTACAAGTAGTTAGCAGGGCTTAAATTTGGGGGGGGGGGGAATCCACAAGACCACAGGGGCTTGTAGCTCAGAATTTTTACTGGACCAGAAAACAAGACCAGAATCAAAATGAGAAAAGACAAAAACAAAAAAATAATAATACAGTATTAACATTTGAACTGCTTTTATTTAAACAAGCACTAAGAGAAGAGTTCTCTTTTTGTCTTTTTGATAGGTAAACTTTGATACTCAGCAGAATTGTAAGATATAAACCAGACTCAAACTCGACAATTGAACATCGTTTTGGGTTTTTTAACAAAGATATTGAATAGAAAAATAGAAGACCGCTGGACTTGTCCGGCTGTGAGTTTGCTGGCCCGACACTAAAATGGCCTCGGGCCTGCGGTCCAGAAAAACCACCCTTGTAAACACCCTTGTTTTTGATTTTGTACTAAAAATGTTGTTGAAATAAAGAGCAGTCAGGAGGAAGACAATCATAGCGTCTCCTCTGACACCAAGAACAGAGGAGTGAAGGGATTGCGATGACAAATTTCTGGGAGCAAAGCTTTGGTGCCCCTACCTCCTTGAAGGAAACAAGCCCTCAGGTGTTGGTGAGATGTTAAGCCTTATATCAGATCCTAATCCCAAAATGTCCAAGGTGCCAAGGCCTCTGAGGTCTTCCTGTTATAAGAATAAGTTGGTTATTGGATACAGAATGCGTGCTAAGGTATTTTGTTATCAGCCGAGAGGGCAGGGTTAACTGTCAGGTGCGACTGATTGACAAACTTGGTGTCTGCTGCCTAACGGTTTCCTTCTCTTCTACTTTTTAACAAGACTTGTTTAGACCAGTTACGCTGAGTCAGAGTCGGGGGGGGGGGGATTATTGTACATGTACGTTTCGCCCTCCCCCCCCCCTCTTTACAAACTCATCAAAACTGTGTAAGTATGAAGTACAGGAAACATACGAAATGTAATGAGGAAAAGATGAGCACAGAGCAGATAAGAGAACTTTACCAGGCAATTTGCTACGTCAGAGATACGGGCTTGATATTGGATGGAAAGTCCGTCTTCTACACAGCTTGTGTTTCTGGTCTCCTTGAAGATGGGGGAGCGCAAGGCCTGTGCCAGGAATGATTGATACTTAATGCACTCATCATGAGCTGTCAACGAACAAGTGTCCGTTCATCGCATGAGTGCAGTGAGTCAAAATGTCGGCCCGCAACTCAATCAAGGAGGCTGAGAGTCACCGACTTGCAGTTTAATAGACCATCATTGCAGTGCGGCCCTTTTGTTTTTTTCCCCCCTTCCATTCAGATGAATGTAATTGATAGTGAGGCTGGTAGGGTAAATAGTCTGGCCCCTTTGATTGTATATAGCAACAACTTCATGAGGAAATCAATTATTTATAATAATTAAGTATACAACAACTGTGCCTACATGTACATGTTACATTCCCCCAGAGAAAAGATGAGCCATTTACACATAATTTGATTGAAAACATACCTAAAAGTTGCAAATTCATTTGTCCGTTCAAAAAACAAGTTCGTATTATAAGAATTGTGCAACTTCTTAGAAAATTTACTTTTCATGATGAAGTCACTGAAAAGTTTCCTCTTCTACCTAAAGATTTGGTGCATAATCCACAGAAAATCTTGCCTGAAGTTGACAAGTTTTCGTTAAAATAAAAGCTATGGCGCATCGTAGCTGAGCAGTAAAGCGCACTGGACTCAAGCTCTGGTTTTCCTGATCAGCCGAGTGTGGGTTCGAGTCCCGGTCAGTGGCTGCTGAGTGCGCCGTAGCACCTTGTTAACCCTTATAAGATGCTACACAAATCAGTCTCATAATTATATAAAACAATGTCTTCAAAATGTTTCACTTTGTTCCAGCGTCTCGAGTACCTTATTGGTAAAACATGTGCTATTATATAGAGTATTATTATTATTATACAGTTGAACTTTTTTGTGGGACTTTGAGAATGTTTTGGTCACTCTCTCTCCCCCCTCTCTCTTTTTTCATTCCGTTTTTTTTCCTTTTCTTTGGGGGGGGGGGCGGCAGTGGTTGAAATGAGAAGACAGGATGAAACAGGATGAAACAGGAGATTTGTGTAAGCTGAGGTGTTCAGGAAAACCCCTGTACAAAGCCGTCCTGGATGAATCAGCCGGAGAGCGTACAGACCCGTATTAGGATATATCAACCACAAAGACTCTCAATGCAAAAAAGTCTAGACTAGTTACTAGAGGACATGAAGGGTCCACAGGTTAAACCCCCACAAGTTAAAGACTGGAAGCTGCGTAATTCACAAACTTGTCCTCTTAATTATATTCAGGTGCTCCCCCTAAACCCACAACTTGTATCAAGTGAAGGTAACTCTTCAATCAGTCGCGCCTCTAAAAAGTGACAGCTGGGATTAACAAAAAAGAAATCTACCCAGTCCTTACTTGATTCGTCCTCAAAATGCCCGATTAGTACGTCCCGATTTGGGTACCCAACCAGCATAGGGCTTTATCGGGACAACACGTATAGGCACAGGAAAGACTACACAGAATGTTGGAAGGGCTTAGGGGTCCAGTCTAAATGCCGCTTGAATGTTTCTTATCAGGGCAGACACTGAACGTGTTTATAATTAGGCTTCCCTTCCCTATGAAACATAAGGGTTGTTGACTCTGCTGATCACTGGGGACCCTCTGGAAGAAAAATGTATACTTTTTACAATTACGTTTTGGCTCTTCTGATCGCCAGGGAGGAGGATCCAAAGATGCACTTTCTTCGTCCAAATGGACGAAATCTCAAACCGTCAACTCAACAGTGGACATGTGCAACAGTAAAAGTACATGACTTGAGTCCAATTGCATAAAGCTGCTTAACAGTTTTCCTGCTTAGCAGTTAGCACAAATGGGCAGGATACCGTTCACCAATGGCACATGTGACATCGTATCTTGGCAGGAACATGTAACCTTATTCTGGTACAAGCTTAATTTTGTTGGTTTCCGCTTAAGCAGCTCTACATGCATGAAACTCGGCCAGGTATGTATCTTTAGAAGACTTGATGATAAGGTGGAAACAAAGATGAACCAATTTGACAATGCTGCTTGAACATCTACATACGTCTACACTTAAAGCACTACATGAATGTACATGTATGAGTCATTTTTGAGAGCTCTACTCGGTATTTACTTTACATGACATCACATTGTATAATTGTCTTGCAGCTTGAATGGTGTAACCAGGGTAAGGTCACTTACTGTCGTTTGACAAAAAAATATAAAAAAAACAGCATAAATGTCAACCGTCTCCAAATGCAAAAAAGGGTGTTTGTACAGTATGCAACCAACTAGTCCCAATAACCGTTGAGACGAAAAATGAAAAAATATATAAAAATAAATCATTCTTACATGGAACTGAATTATATAAAGTAACAAAAGTGTAAAAAATGACCTACATTAAGTACCTCCACTAATAAAACTACACACTGATTACTGAACACCTTGGTATTTTCACACATACCAGAAATTTAGCAGACCGTGTTGATAAACAATTGACAATTTATTCCATAGGTTCAAGTACATGTACAGTACTGTGTACGTAAACAGTACTTACAAGATCTTATTTGTTTGACTGTGATCGGGGTCCAATTTCATGGCTTGTGCATAACCGCAGAATTATGCGCTTGTGGCCCACAGAATCATGTGCTTTATTAACAGGGCGCTGTAAGTGCAGAATTCTATAGCAGGGCCAAGACATTGGGCCCAGTTTGCAGTTTGTAGAATAGAAACAAGTACAAGTACAAGTACCCCATTGACCTTGACTGACCCTGTGACCTTTGACACTCAGTACAATCTGACCAGCCTCAAATGATTATATGAGTACATGTACAATATACAGTTCTAAGGCTGGAGATCCAAAGTCAGGTCTTCCTCCCAGATGACTCCACAAATCAAATAATCGCTTTTCCATTCATTTGACAACTGAGGGATTGCGATCAGAGAGAGAAAGAGTGAGCGGTAAAGTGTTCACCGATGCGAGATGAGTGGGCCATAACAATGGGCCAACAAGCCGCGAAATGGGAAAATGGGAAATTCATCATTTTACACACATCAATTTGAAACGTTCCGTACAAACTATGCATTGAAGGAGGGGACTGGAACCTTTTTGTGATCGGATATTATTGTCATTTACATTGTTTACACAGGATCTATGTGGATCAGGTGTATGGAGAGGGCTCCTGTTAGTAATGACGACCCAATATACAGTTAAAGTAGTAGTGCCCATCGACAGATGGACCATGGAGGTAGGATAGGATTAACACAGACCATGGAGGAAGGCACAGACTTATCTGTAGATTAAAAGGACTGGGATCTTAGTTTGCCATAGTTTGTCTGTCACATTACAAAGGCTCTTTGTCATGTCTGCTGTTTATAATTTCAACATGGGTTTGGAAACATTTAAGCATCCTTCTTTGCTCTGCTGTCTCTTACTGGATGATAAACAGTCTTGGCTTTGTTCATCCTTATTTGTGGGGGTAATTTTTTCATTCTGACCTGCGTCACACTGACTGCTTTTCAAGAAAGTTACTCAAACCAATGAGCTTGAATCAGGATACACATCCATTGCCAAAGTTCTTTTGAATACAGTGCAATCCAATAAAGGAAGGCTACATAATGTATGAACAGCTGAAATAAATGCCGTGTTGGAAATCCTGATGTACAGACACACTGTAGCAAATCTCCGCAATTTTGCTCTAGAAACCCAAAGCATCAGGATGTCCGAGGTTTATCCAGTAAGCCAGATGACCCAAATCATTTACGCTAATTCTACTTTCCCCTCTATATATTGGGGCGGCCCGCTCCACTTGCCTGCGCTGCTATAAGTCCACGGTCATAAACAATGGCTTAGGAAGCTACACACACACACATACACAAGCGCACACCTACGGATGAGATGAAGAAGAGCTAAGCGCGAGAGAGAGTGCACAAGCACGGCCCGAAGCGTGACATTATGTTAATCCGCACTATGATTAAAACTGGCTCATCCCATAGAGTTTCTGCCCCCTGGCAGATTGTAGTGCACCGTTCTTGCATATTTATAAAAGAAGGCGCTTTAATCAGAGCATAGAGTAAATCAGAGTGGTTTTAATCACAAAGTGCAAGTCCTGTCGATGAATTCACTCGATGCAATTCTGGGGCCTTTTCCCCCTTTCCCTGCATCCATATTTGAATCTTTTCCCCTCAGGATGGGGGTCCCAATTGAAAAAAAATAAAACATTGGTGATATTTATTTTTTCACTGTGTGATGGGAGGGTCTAAATGAGACACTTTGACAAAACACCTACAATTATAATTTCACTTTTGTTTTCTTTTCTGTATTTGTCTTTTCTTTTTGTTGACTGTAACAATCGTTTTTAATAAAAAAAATATAAAAGAAGAGACAATTACGCAGTGTCTGACGACAGACAGAATTTCTCTTGAATATGGAAATTAAATTCCCTGCATGAGATAGCCCGTGTTCGAAAAGAAAATTACATTAAATCAGTCTGAATTTAATTTACACCCACGGAAAATACAGGTTAGAAAGACTCAACATAAAAAGGAATGAAAAAAAAGGAGCAGATTGGAAGAAGTGTTGACTGTTGTTCTCCCTCCCGCAAAAAAAATAAAAAATAAAGCAAAAGACAGATGCCAACAAACCAAAACCATGATAACGTCATCAATAATGGGGAGTCGTCGGTTACCAAGCAAATAAACACAATGCTGGTGATAATAGGGGCAACAGTAAACAAGAGGGTGTGAAGATGTAAACAATAAATATACAACAGCGAGAGGAGTTCGGAGAGCTCAAACAAATGAGCTTTCCCGCAATTGAACATCTTGATTGCCTTAAACTTAAAGGGAGGTGTGTACCTTTGGTAATTACTCCAAAATTAATGACCATAAAAACTGACTTGGCTGTTGATAGTGTATAACAAACGATTCCCTTCTAAGAAATGTGGTTTTAGAGAAAGGGAATACAAAAGATTCCAATCTGATAAATGTTTCATGCCTGAAGTTTCTCAGATTGTGTATTCCAATTACGGATTATTCTTCCTGCGTGGTCATAACCGCTCCAGATTTTCGTCAATATCTCAAAGACGCTAAAACCTTTTCAAATGAAATGTTCACAGGTTAGATTTATTGTATTCTTACTACATTTATATAGGATTAAAACAATCCGCGGTTTCAAAAAATTCAAAGGTGTACTTTGCCGTTAATAAAGATACTTACATGAGAAGCCTGGTCAGGTTGCTGATGCTGGGCCACTGAGTGGGGAACTCCGTTATCTGATTCTTGCTCAGATCCCTGCAGCAAATGGAACAAAGAGAGGGAGAGAGAAAGAGAAAAATAAATAAAAATGGCAGAATCAATATTTGTGTGATATATTTTATAAATATACACAATCACTCACATTGGTTCATTAATTATCCGCGCTTGGGGAGATCAATGTGTGTGTGTGGGGGGGGGGCAGGGAAAGCAATGTCTTTGAAAAGGATCTTTGTTTAAAAGACATATAAAAGTATTAAAGGCAGTGGACACTATTGGTAATTGTCAAAGACTAGCCTTCACATTTGGTGTATCTCAACATATGCATAAAATAACAAACCTGTGAAAATTTGAGCTCAATCGGTCATCGAAGTTGCTAGATAATAATGAAAGAAAAACAACCCTTGCAACACGAAGTTGTGTGCGTTTAGATGGTTGATTTCGAGACCTCAAGTTCTAAACTTGAGGTCTTGAAATCAAATTCGTGGAAAATTACTTCTTTCTCGAAAACTATTGCACTTCAGAGGGAGCTGTTTCTCACAATGTTTTATACCATCAACCTCTCCCCATTACTCGTCATCAAGCAAGGTTTTATGCCAATAATTATTTTGAGTAATTACCAATAGTGTCCACTGCCTTTAATACATACTGCCTTTAATTCCAACCCCCCTTTCCTTCCTACTTTGGCTCGGTGGTGGCTAGTTGGCACACGTGGTCTTGATACTTATTTATAAGCTGTATCAGTGAGAATATTTCTTCTCTCTAAATCCAAAGGTCGGAAATTCAGGGTGTTTGGGACTTTCTTAAAAATAACATGTTGCTCGTCCGGACTTTTTAAGAAGTTGGATAGGAAGGTCCTTATTATTTGTAATTTTCAATTTTTTAAATAATTTTTTCCAAGATGGCCTACATGTCTAAGATGGCCGCCATAACATATTTGAAGATGGTTTTATGGTTTACGAGCATGTTCTGTTTGTCCTCAAGATTAAGAAAACATAAGCCTAATTTTGGTAAGATCTGGTTTCAAAAAAGAACTGTATAGGCATGCAAATGTGAAGTGCAAAGAAAAGGTTTCGAAAAAAGATTTTCTCATAATCGCGTTGTGGAAATAGTATTTTTTGTAGGTCTACGTCCTTGCCCTTTGATTCAAGAAGGATGATGAAATTGCTCAATAAAAATGAAGGATGCACTTGAAAAAAGAGTTAGGGCTTCGATATTTTTTTGTTAATTTCGTAGACTTTTGTTGTTGTGATGTTTTTAATTAAACAACAAATAACAAAAAAATTGATTTGGCGTACAAAATCGGAGCGGGCGGGGACGAGTAACATGTTATTTATTTTACTTGGCCTTATACAAAGTCATGTATCCATTCTATGCAGTAGCCCTCATTGTTTTAATCCCTGCTTGCAATAACCGTGAATGCCATTCAGGCCTGGTACTTCACATAGGCCTTGGTGCCCCTTTAAATGTTCCACTTAGGTCTAAATGAAATGGCGCTACATAAAAGCCCAGTGTATGTACATTGAATATGCACACGTGTATGTATGTACATACATGTATGATAGAAATTTACAATTTCCTTTTAAGAGGTGCCCTTTACCAAGGAGAAAATGCCCTTTCAAAAAACAAAGCATCAGTCCCGGCTATCCATGCAGAAAGGGGCCACACTATACTGTCCTCCCAGCCTCAATTTGATTCACATTGATTTGATCGGAAAGCAAACAATGGTCGCAGAGCTGTACCTTGATTAAGGTTTGTGTTTATTAATCCAATTGGTCTTGTACACAATGGATAAATTTCAGATCATTGCTTACAGTTTAATAGCAAGGGAATCCTTATTGTGTTCAGCTACTGTATGTTTAACATTCATGTCACATGATTGAATTAGTTTGTGGGGAAAGGGAGAAGGGGGGTTGAGATATACAATTATGTACCTTGCCGATGCTCTAATTACCATTACTAGTCACTGTGGCTACATAAAAACATCTGAACTTGTTGTGAACAATCTGGGCTGAATTACAGTGGAATTATGCACATACGGATCAGGGAATTACTTGCATTTAAAGGGTGCCGTTAGTGCAGAATTCTGTGGTTAGCAATGCCATGAAGTTGTACAGACAACAGAGCTTTAAAACATTACGTTTCACTAATTTTGTCTGATGGGAACATTTCAAGGGGCGCCAATTCCAAGACCAGGTCGAGTGAGAGACTGGTCTCTGTGTCCAGCCCCAGTGTTCTGTTGTCCAAACTTGTTTAACAACCTCTGGAAGACTGGGGACATTCTACTATAACTGAACTGCTGCATATTGGAAAGAGCGGGAACCATACGACTTGGTTTTGATAACTGGGGGAGTCAGAAGGCATTTATGTGAAGATCACAGATTTCTAGCTGGTATTTGTTTACTCCTGAACTAAAGTTTGAAGATGAACAGGGGCAATGCCACGGATACTTGATAAGTGAGAACCAAAATTTAAAAATCTATTCTAGCCCGTATTGGTAGCCAATGTTAATCATTTAGAATGGGTGTGATGGATTTCCAAGTGCGAGTTCTGGTGACAAGTCTAGCAGCGGAAATTTTTAAACGCTGCAATTTAACAATTTGAGTGTCGGGTAGTCCGTAAAGTAGACTAACTATTAGAGTTAATTAATTGGCCACAATACTTTCCGCATACAGGCAGCTCCTCACAGCTAATCAATATGGGATCATAAAACCAAAAACTATGGATCTTTGGGCCCCCAGTTCAACTTAATTTATTTGCACCTGTTCTGCACAAGTGCTGAGGCGGATACCCCACCATAAAAGGCACTACGTTAATTGAGCCAATGTCCCAGTGATGTGCTCACTCTAGAAACGAAGGTGTTAACTGTGATCAAATAATAAGCTAACAACAGAGTGAACACCTAATTACCAAAGCAGTCCCTCTGTTAGTGGTTGCCGGTATTGTCTCCAATTCCATAAGGATCACCTCATGGTAAAGCATTAGGGTATAAACCTATTCACCCCTTAACAAGATGTTCACACCGATCTTTTATTATCGGTTATTGACTGTATAGATTTTCTTGTTTTTTGTGCTTGGATTGGAGGTGGAAGGGTTTCTGGGTAGGGGATCAGAGTTAAATTTGGTACACTGGTAAATATCAGAAGGATAAGGGTAGGCCACCTGATCAAACAATAATGAAGTCCCATGTGCCAGATCCCTTAATAGGGTAGGTCCTAGTGGATTAGTGCGGAGCCTACCTAGTATTAAAGTAGAACAACATACAAAGGTGAAGGTGGCATAAATGCATTCTTACACGTATTATATCACTGGGGCCAATTTCATTGCGTTGTTTACCACTAAGCAATTTTTCCTAGCGTATTGCACCAATTAAACCTGTAAGACGTTGAGTGTTGACATTAAATACTATCTGTCTGCAAAGTTAATAGCATTGCAGGGGTCGATTTCACAAAGCACTATAATTCATCTGAAGATGAGTTATCAGTATTACCATAGTGATTTGTATTGTGACATCACTCTTTGCTAAGCAACTGCGATGGATTTGCAGTTACGATCAATCTTAACTCTTTGTGAAATCGAGCCCAGGCCTGGGAGTTTCATCTTTGAGAGGGCAAGGCGATTTTTATTTTGCAAAGGGCCCTTCCACTGGAAAATCTTAAAAGTCTATAGGAATATTTTGAAGGGGCATCAAGGCCAAGACCAGGGGGCAACGGAGGGCTCCGTGTAACTCCAGGCCTGGCATTGCTGACACTTTTCAATGGGTTGTATTGTAGTACAGTCTTAATTTGTTCTATGTAAATTCATCTCCGAAATACTTCACACTTCACATTCCTTTATAGAGGAATGCCAAACTTCTAAGTAAGAGCAATTGCTTGGAAGTTTTAAGATAGCACACCTTTTCCAAGTTTCTATTAGGCCTATAATTAAGTTTGTTTTAATAATAATAGCGAAGTCTGCGCTGGTACAGGAAATGTGCAACTTAAGTCTGCGAAACCTCCACAAATGTTGTGATAACATTCCAAATTTAAGTGTTAAATTGAACGAAAGTATAACTAAACAGAAACCGGGCGATGGCAAAACAAAATTCCAATTGAGTATTAAAAACAATAACGGAAAAATCTGTGTTATAATATCAAGAGGATCTATATAAAACCCGAGTCTGTTTATCTAATATCACAGTTGTGTCACCCTTGGAACGAGTAGTATTAATATTTTATTAAATAAAAATGCCACCGCAGTCGTGAACACCAGCAGGCGAGCGGCCAAAATATTTGCAACATTGCCAAAATGCACATAATGGCTCGGCGGACGACCCAGAAACATGCATAATCCGATTTGGGACTGGATAGTTTCTGTCTGATCGCCGTAAAGGGGTTCCGCAAACTGGAGGCGGCTCCTCTGTTGTTTTGTTCCTGCCGAGCTTTTTCACACCTGTCATCATGCCAATAGGTTACCCACAATGCCAGTCAGAAAAATACATGCAGATTTATGAGATGTGGCTACGCGTCCCATAACTGTCAATTACAACACCTGTGAAGAGTTCTGTTGACCCCATGACGTGGAGAGGATGATTGATACGGGCAGGTATCATTCCATTTTCATGTTGTCTAATTTGATTTGTGTTCCAAGGGAAATTGAATTTCAGTGTTTTTGTTTGACATTAGAAGAAAAAAAAGTGCTGGTCAACTCATAAATTTTGTGCGTTACATATGAATTACATTTCAAGGCACTCAGCATTGCAACTGGTTCCCATGTTCTGACTACTTTTTACCACATTTCTACTTAAAGCCCTTTGTGTGGAGTAAGTTCTCCGAGGATTGACCGACTTTCCTGCGAAGGCCCTTGGCTATCGAGCGCTAGATGTTCATACACAATCAGATAAAAAAAAAAAGGTGGGATTTGAAGGGTCAAATGAACTTTTCCATGTAGCCAACTCACACTTCAAACCCTAAATGTCCACACAGTTTCTCTCCTCAGAATTCAGGTTTTTTTTAAATCTCGCCCCAAATGTGAGACACATCATTCAGATTACTATCTGCCTGGCACCAAAATGTTAAAATGCCAACTTGATTTATAACGATCGGGCAACATGTTTAACACCTATGCCATATTTCTCTATTTTGAGTGAAGAACCTTTTTTTTTATTATGATGAAACGACAACACAAAATGAGGCGATTGAGGCATTCCTGAACAGGCTATTCAAAACTACTGGACTGATCCAAGCCATTGGAACACTCCACAGTTCCCAACCATACTAGAGTTTGCTTGCTGGGAAAAAAAAAGAGCTGAAAGACACAATAGAATGCTTGAGTCAGCCCATACACAGTGCGCAAAATACACCCTTGAGCTACTAGGGCAGTGCCAACAAAAGCCTACTTGCTGCAGGGCGCGAAAAGCGATCAACTCATACAATGGCTTGCTCCACCAGGCACACAATCAATCTTTGGTTTAATTGTGTTGCAAACAGAGGTGGCTAGTAGGGGCAATTGGCATTACAATTGCTCCCAATACTTCAGAAAACCTAGGTTGCATGCCCAGGTGCACCGTCCCGGATTGCAGGAAGACTGCACATGTACACTTACACAGTTAGTTAGTTCTGGATTCCAGTTCACTTTCATAAGAGTGTTTTTCCTCGACATGTACAGTCAATAAAACAGCCACTGGGATAAACTTAGTTTACTCTATGACAGCTTTCATGAAAGATGAAGTTAACAATGGAACTTCAGTTTTAGAAGCACCAATTTGCCTTTGTTTCAATCAACATGAAAGTGAATCTGTTATTCCCACACTTTGGAAATGATGCTTATTTTATATAAAACACAAAATCAAAATAGTTTCGCGCAAGGTTTTAGCCAGGATTTGGTGAAAAAGGGTGCCCAAACTTGCTGGAAATTTAAAAACTGGGTGTCCAAATTGCTCTCTTACAATACATTTACGATGAAATAGAATTAGCTGTTGCAAACTGCTTACCAACCAAAATACATTTATCCAAATACAATACATTTACATGTAAATGACAGATACAACAAGGAGTCAAAATTTAAAACAGAGACACCCCTCTGGCTAACACTATGGTTCCAAGACCACTTCTGATAATACAAGTTCATGTTGTTCCCGATTTTACACCGAGTTTAAAAGAAATACTATGTTGCCTGTACCTCTACTAAAAGAGAAAAACACCAGGTGCTCCTTGTGTTCAGAGGCTAAAACATTTCAACTGAGGCAATTACAAAGTGTCCTGGGCCCATTTTTATAGAGCTGCTTAAGCACAAAAAAGTAGCTCAGCTCAACAAAATGTTGCTTACAAGAATATGGTAACTAGCCAAACTACCATCTCTTGTTAACAATTTGTGACTGCTCATTTCTGCTAAACAGAAAACTGTTAAGCAATATTTTCTGCTTAACCGGCTCTATGAAATTGGGCCCTGAAGTCATCAGGACACTACTTTGTTATTTTGAGTTAAGAATGGCAGGATTTTGTTTCCCAAACAAATATATTTCTTAATGACTACATTTATCCTGTAATTACATGTAGGCCTACATCCAGTAATTTAAAAGAATCAAGGTATTTTTTACAAACACAATCTGGTGAAGATTTCCACGACCCAGTATCGTTTTCCAAACAAAAACAAAGACAAAACAAATTGTACTCTGACCGTTTAAAAACAAAATATGAGTTGCAAAATTGTAATTTAATTTCCATAAACTTTCTGGTTTGACCACCTTGCCACAGCTGTGCGATAACTACCCATCAACACAAAAAAACGCTCCTCAGCGCTGTCACTACGCGAGCATTGTTGAATTTGTTCAGTCGCGGCAGTGTAACCACGCCAGTATTATTTCTTCTTTTAATCTGGCAAGAGGAGTTTCGTGAAAACACAATGAGAAGGACGTGCATGTTTTTATTCATAACACAGACGCAGCACCAGACTCGGCAATACTGTCCCGCCGAACAGCAAGGAATTCATTTTCCTTACAGATTGTGTTCTGTTGACATTTCATCACAGTAGGCCACCCTACCGGGGGCTGGCTCAGCTCGCAGAATCACATCAACTTCGACACTTGGATGCTAATCGTTCTCACCGATTTTCCTCTCCAGTAAATAAAAAAAATTTAAAATTCAGACTCTGAGGAACGGAAAATCAAGATTTCTTTTTGTAGACCCCTTTCTGAAATATACCCAGTGATTGTCGGATCTTTAAAAAAATATATATATACATACTGTGTTTGTCTCCATTTGATTTATCCATTGCAAACATGACATTTAATTGATACAAAATGAGGTGGGAGGACACAGGAAGGTTTTTACTTATGATTAGATCTACCCATCTTCCTTCCTCCATGATCTACCCCATAGCCCTGTTCCCTTTTCCTTTCCATAACTATGTTTGTGACCCAGCATTCATAAACCAAGATACACGCAGACAAAAATCCTCCATACAGCATAATTGCGCTAGCCGACGAAACCTTTCCCTTGCACCTCTATACATAATGCATGTCATCATTTCACAGCGCCTTGCAATATTTTGCCCACCTCTGATGATTTATGTCCATGTACAAGGCATGACACAAGTATGTGCACAGGTGTGCACCTTCATATTTGTGCAAGTTCCTGTTGTTCCTTATATTCTGTATTCATTTGCGTCAACTGCTGTTTGTCCGATATATATGCAAAGATGGGGTTGCTTTGTCTTTCTGCATGCACAGCAACACTGACTGACAAAAGGGAGGGGGGCCAGAAGGCGGTTATGCTGAGAACCTTCATTGTGTATGTGAGAAGATGTGTGTATTCTGCCAATGAGAAAATGGTGGGCCCAGGTAAACAAAGATTTAGTCCCCAGCATCATGAATATCTAATGAGCCAGAGAGTGAATCTAATGTAGTACTAGCTTGGTGTTATTTGAAGGACAAATCCACCAAGCACAGCAGTCACACCATACCAATGCATGCTGCACTTGAACACTGTGTGGCTCAGCATGGAAACAAAAACCTAAGGGGGCCAATTCAGAATTTTCAGTCTTTAAATTGTCCACCCAAATTTGTTGACCTACATGTACAAGTACCCAGCCACCCCAAATTGATTCCCCTTCTAACATTGAAAATCAGATTTTGATTTTCATTTATTATCTTTGACCTACACCCTCCCACATTGTTTACTTAAAAACAATATTATAATTTATTTTTTATTTTTTTGGTTTAAGATTGCTTATAATCTAAAAGGTAGCCACCTTATTTTTCGACCATTCATGCCAATAAAACCAAACAGGCACTTGGAAGGAAAACACACTCAGATTCTCAGGTTTATGCCAAACTTCAGACAAAATTTGCCATTTACATGGCGAGAACAAGTGGCTGAGAATCTCTCAAGATGTCAGCAGAGCAAACCACGTATCTTTTTCTACTTTCAGTTGTAAGAATCGCCCAGCTGTTGTTTGATGGACACTATACACTGTTACTCATTTAAAATAGCTGCATTTCTTCCTTGACTCGAGAAAAAAATTATCCAGAAACTCCATCATACTCATGACAGGAATGTTTTGTTTTAAGATCAGCTAAATATAAACCATTCTTCTAATCAGGTCGGCCTGCCAAATGAGAATGGCCTGAAAAAATACCCTGAAAATAATATTTAAAGTGAAGATGTTAAGTAGCACACCCATTACGATAGTCTGTTGGCTGAAAATTTGTTGATAAATTTAAGAATTAAGACACCTTTGTCTTTTTAAATTTTTATATTGAAAATTCAGTGGATTATGACAATATGTCTGACGGACGAACACCATCTTAGTGCGTCTACAATCTACAATGAAGATTTTGAGGATGTCAATTTGCTAGTTTCTTAGGTAGGGGAAAAAGATTACCTTAACAAGTGCGTTTTAATACCGACATGCATTTTAGCAGGGTGTAGTTTTTAATGCTTTATCATACACATCAGAACGCTTATTTTTAGCCTGAACCCTGAAATGGCTCTATAAAACAAAAATTACTTTCAGATACCAAAATCAATACAGTCTTCTACACAGAAAGATGCAAGAACAAATAAAACACTCCATACAGTATAATAAATAATGCATGTATATTATTTAAAAGGGTACACTTATACTGTGTATACATGTAGTATAGGCCTACTCACCCCCCCCCCCCACACCACTGTGTTTCATCAGTAAACACTTAAATCTATCATCGTCCTATACCACTTGTTTTCATTTAATTTCTAAGTGGGTGAAATGCAAAGATCATGTGCAAAATTCCTCACCGACCCGCGATTTTTTCTATTCATAGTGTGTGGTGCACATGACAAAACAGGCCAGAGCTAATCGCTGGCATACATTGGATGCAACAGAAGCTCACCTGAAGTCATCAAGCACAATGTCACAGCAGGTACTTGTGTAACTCACAACATTACCAACAGGAAACATCGCACCAATAATTTCCTGCACATATTATACTTAGGGATAGTGTAAACTGCTCCAAAACTTCATCAAAACTGCTCCAAATGAAAACATTTTCAAATCTATGCTGAAAACGTACCTCTTTAAAAAAAAAAAAAAAATTCTTTTGTAAAGCGCTTCGGGGCTTTTGTGTATGGCTTATTATTATTATTATTATTACTAATTGTAATTTTCCGTCCGCACCTTACATGTAGATAAGTGATGTACAAAGTATTAGGGTATTAGTTACAGTTAACTGTTTTTCGTTTCCACCTGGGCCCAATTTCATAGAGCTGCTTTTAAGCTGAAAAAGTAGCTAAGCGCAACCAAAGTTACAAGCCAACCTACATGTACCATGTCATGTGTTCAATTTGTAACTGGTGTCTTGCTCATTTCTGCTTAGCAGAAAATTGTTAAGCAATATTTTTTCCTATGAAATTTGGCCCTATGACACCCCCTTCCATATCGTTGACTTTTTACTAAATTGCCCTTGTTTGATTTATTAGTTGTAGTTCTTATTTACACATAAGAACCCCATTGTATGTTTTGGCAAGTCAGGTCCAGTCTTGGTCAGGAAACATTCATGTGGGCATCAAATGTGTCATTTTATCGACTGTGGTTTGATCAAGAAGTTCTAAGAACTGTTTTTGGTCTTCTCTACGTTTCATAGGTCCTGCTCTAGTTTTCATAAGGATTGTTGTCAATGATACGATCTAAAAATTGACTGTAACCAAACGTCAATTTATGCAAGTTTTTTTTAAAGTTTCTTGAGAAGCGAGGTGAAGTGACTGATGGCAAAGTGGAGATCATTCTGAATGACAAACTCACCAGGACCAGACCCTATTAAGGGTGTTTTAACATGTATTCTATTACTTTTGTGGCATACCACATCAGTGCAATGTGTGGACCATGTGTCCTGGATTTTTGGCATAACGCTGGCGTTGCATTAGGACCCGACAATCAGAGAAATGGGAAAAGAGAGAAAACAAAAAGTGGAAAATGAAATGCGATCCTGTTGACGAGGGGCTTGAGATTCCCCGCTCTGAAGGAACACCACAAGGTGGCGAGTTATGCCGTATTTTCACAGCTGCTATTGCCTTGTACAGGGTTAAGGGGGAGATCAGTGTAGAGGTTGTGCCGCTTTCACAATCTAACCGTACACCATGTACCGTGGTAAAAAGGGGGGGGGGGAATTAGGCCTTGAAATTTCTGGCATGACTATTGCTTGGCAATTTCTTTACTTCACCTGGCCGAGACTTACACACTGATTGACAAGGGACAACAGGGATTTCTCTTTTTCTGTACTAAAAAAAAAAAGAAAAAGCAATTGGAGGAGTACGAAACTAAAATGTCTGATTGAAGTTTTGTTAAAAACCTTGAGCATTTCAAAGTGGGCCCTTAAATAAGAAATTCCATTTGATACTTGAGAAATTATACCAAAAACCATGAAGGCGTCTTATTTGGGCTTACTCTTGATTTCTATATTTCCCCATTTGTGCCACTGCCCGTCATCGCATTCCCACCACCATTAAGACAAGGCGCTGAGGCCTGGCAAACCTTCCTGATCTGAATGTTCCACGACCTTATATACCTACTACTAGTACTAGATATACATGTACATGTACAATTGTGCATTCTCGTCTAATCCCACTCTCCAGCCCATCATAATACCCTGCATGATTTCACAGAACCGCTAATGTGGACGACTGCACAGAGAAGGAAGCGCCGAAAGCCATGGCCAACAACAACTGACATGCACGGCAACTGGAGCGTACCGGACCTCCGTATAAAACCCAACCACACCGCTCGATCATCCCTTCAAGTGAATTCTGCATGCAAGTATTAGGCCACACACTTAAATATACATGTACAGGTAATAAAGTTGACCTTGAAATTGCCTGCCTCATTTTTTTTTTAAACCTTCCTGTCTACAGCGATACCTATCTTGATGCTTTTTTGCTGAAGTTACACATTGTACATACACGTAGCAGAAACAAGGCCTGGACTAAGTGAATGTTGTGAATGCTATGCGTATAACATCTTATTAATAAAATATCACCTCCACATGCCGTGTATAAAGATAATTCAAGCTTAAAAATGTTACTGTTTCTTGAAATGATCAAAAGAAGGTAGTATTTTTGGCACATAATTCTACATGTATTTTAATGCAAGGTGGGTACAAACCAAGTAAACATTGTACTATTAATTATACTATTAATTGTGATCGTATAAAAATATGCTTTATTAAGCATCTAAATTTGTTGTTGCTGAATGTTGAAAATCAAGCATTGCCAACCTTAAAAATGAAAATTCAAAAAACAGCAAATTATAAGCAAAGCCAAATCGGTGAAAGGGCTATTTATTTGATCGTATTTCTTTCTATTATTGACTGATCCTGTGCATGCTAATCTGCCAGGCCAACTGACGGGTTTGCAGAATTACATCCCAGCGAGATATAAAGGCCGTGGCATCTCACACATTCAGGCTGCCCCGCTGGGTAGAAGATGGCAGTGGGTCGGGGGTACAGCCAAGGTTCAAATTTCATTAGGGCTTGTGGCGGGAGCAGCCATTGAATAATGGTAGTTTGTTTGGGAAACAAACTGACATGGTCTACTTAGGGCGGTCAGAGTGTAACTGAGGGGCCGGTAACTAAGGGCGGCCATCTTGGTGTTGTGCACTTAAGCCTTGCTCATCAATGGGGGTTATCTGCTCCAACGCTGTGTGCAAAGAGCTGCAAAGTAATGTCCCCAAAAAAACATTTTCTTCATGCTTTACAGACATGATCTAATGATGTAGGCCTAATATTTCAGGAAACCTAGGCTCAATTTCACAAAGCACTAAAAATGTGCATACAAATAAACGTTCACAGATCTGCATACATGTAACTTACATGGTATAAATATGGTAATGGTAGGACACTTCCCTCCAAATATTTTTGCTTGAAATGCAATAGTTTTTGAGAAACGAGTAAAACAATTGGTTTTGATCTTGCAAGTCCAAAACTCAATGTTTGAAAACAGTGAAAACATTGTAAGGGTTTTTTCCACTTTTTTTCTTGTGACTCCAATAACCGACTGAGCTTAAAAACTTTCACAAAATTCGTTATTTCATAATTGGGTCACATCATGGTCACATCAAGTGTGGTATTGGTCTTTGACAATTACCAATGTGACACATGTGCTTTAAGATGAGTTGTTAGCATAGTGATTTGTATTGTGATATCCAGGCCTGATGCTTCGTTCTTGTAAGGGTAAAGGCACCAAGGCGTTTTTTTCCCTTTAAAAAGGGCACCTCTTTGAGGAAATTGTAAATACAAGGAACATTTCAAGGGGCACCAAGGCAATGACCAGGGGCAACGAGGGCAATTGCCCCCATGAAGCATCAGGCCTGGACATCACTTTGCTTAGCAGTTAAGATTGATTCGCACTTGAAGGGTCAATCTTAGCACGCTGTGAAGTTGGCCGCTGGACTGCAGTCATAGTGTTTGGCCAGAGGGGTGTCTGGGTGTCTTTTGGACACCCTGTTTTAAATTTGGACACCCAGTTTTTAAATTTCCAGCCACTTTTGACACCCTTTTACCAAATTCTTCCTAAAACCTTGGCCACTGGACTGCAGTAATGTCAGTTATTGTGTAGGTTTGTTTGGGTACTTTTACCTCGGGAGCAACATTTGTTTGCATTATATGCACATTGTACATTAAAAATCTAACCCCTGACTGTCTTTGGCTATAGTACAGACCCTCATGAATCCTCCAATAACCTCCACTCTAAGGTAACTCAAAACCAAAGTGTCTGGAGTTTGCTAATATGCCTGGCTCAGTGATAATCAATTATGTAGTCCCAAATCTTCCAAAATCGGAATATTACTATTAGGATTTTTAAGGATTTAGAAGGGTTACACATGTAGGATTTCCAATATTTTTGGCTCGTTCCATCTGGGGATGTCAAAGTGACAGTCAAAATCTAAGTGTCCTTCACGAGGCTGTTAACAATACTAACGAAGTACCCGCAACATCATTTGAAAATGTATAAATGACATTCACCTTGACTGGATTGTATTTTATTGCTTCATTTGTATTTAGTTCTAAGAGAAAGATCAAATGAGGCGATTAACAGCAAATGAGGTTTTTTTTTATTGAAAGTTTCAAAGGACACAGGTTTTACATTTGGTTTAGAGCAATTCAATTTCATTAATTATCCGTACTGAATATGACAACTCTTTTTTATGGTGATGGAATGTTCATTTTAATTTTTTTATTTAAAAATAATGTTTTGAACATACCCCCCCAGCTTTATTGATATGTCTACTTGAACATTTACTGTTAATGGAATTACATGTAGTGTGATGTGATTAGGTTGTTTTTTTCAAGCTGCGCAAAACATGGTACATGGAACTGCCCACTGGACATGATCTGACAAAACTGGGCGGGGGAAACCTCCCAACTTACACCAATTCAATCTGGTAGGGTGCTTCTGTACCAGCTTCACAAGAAGCCTAGTAGCAGACTGACTCAAATTGGACTCTGCATTTTTTATGGTTTTACGCGGCACTTCAAATATCCATTGTGATCCTCGCTTGCATGTTCCAAAGAGCATAGAGGCAAGCGACTCAAACAGAACTCCTGTGAAACAAACAAAGTCCTTCACTGGATTTTCATGTTGGGCAACGGGACTTCTTTTTTATTTTGTGTGGTGAGTGTATACATGGACTCATTCAGTTGCAAGGTGTGAAAAGGCCAAGGTACATTAAAAATTCCTGGTCTGAAGGTGGCTGAGTGATAAAATTGTCATATCGATGAAGGATCGCTAAATAAGACAACGATGGACTTCCGCCATGCAGTTGGAACATGAACATCGTTAGATAACGATGTTCATGTGTCTAGATCTACATGTAGCAAATCAATATGAAATCCTCCCCACTACACTTATGAATGATATTACAGAATATACGTAATGTGAGGGAATAAGTCCTTTCAAAATTAATACGGTGACATGTAAGGCATGACTCCTGTCATTCCACTTTGGTTGCAAGAGAAATCCATGCATTGATCTGCAGAAGCTTCATGACCTTATGACAACACTCTACATGTACATTAAGGTGCTCGCATTTTTTAAGGAGGAATAAATTATTAAAAAATCAGAACTCGGTAAAGAATAAACACTTTTATCAGAAAAATCCGACAAAATCAGGACTCAGTAAAGAATAAACACTTTTACCAGAACACTATTATAAAGCCACACTACAACAAGCAACTTAACAATTAATATACTTTTTACAGCAATTGGAATTCATGCTACCTTACAGTACCTTGAAATAACAAATAAATAAAAAACTGACTGGTCCTGGAACTCAATTTCCCCTTAATGTTTGTAGTCTGAATGTCTGATTTTTTTCCCTCAAAAAAATAAATCAATACAACTACCAACAACTGCTATTAACATGGTTTCAGAGAAGTACTTGAAACTCGTCCCCAAAAAGCAATCTTGGAGCAAATGGAAAACTTATGAAGGAAAAAAAACCAGCAATAAAAGTAAGGTGTGCATAAATATGACAAAATGTATACAAGTCAGGTGAAATATGGCACCATTAACTGTCTGCACTGGGTTTACACAGGTGAATTTTAAGGGGGGCCTACACTTTTTTTAATGGCGTTTTATGTTGATGCACATCTGATCAGGGACGACGGCTTACTTCAGATGTTTTGTCTGCACTTATGTTTCATTAAGTATCAGTAACCTGTACCCTAGATTGGCGAGAGAAGGGGACTATACAATACCGGTGGCAATTATAAGCGAGATCTATAAATATCCAGTCCATCCTTCATCTAGGTGTGAACAAATGGTGGTTTCGTCACCGAGAACAAACAAATGGGAAAAAAACAGAAAGCTTAAAGAGCACTACATGTACGTGTCCAGATTCATGCAGAAAAGTTGATGGATGAACAAGACTTCTTTGCGCACCAATGTTTTAGCCAGAATTTGGTAAAAGGGTGTCCAAATTTACTGGAAATTTAAAAATTGAGTGTCAAAATTGTTCACTTACAATTACAATACATGTAAATGACAGATAAAACGGGGAGTCCAAATTTAAAACAGGGTGTCCACAAGACACCCAGACACCCCTCTGGCTAACATTATGTGGCCCACCCCATGAAAAAAAACAAAAAAACAACCAACCAACAAGACAAACAATGACTGAAAATGGCGACCCCCCCCCCCCCCCGATGATTTAAACAAAGGCTTGTAAAAAAGAAAAAAAAACAAAACAATATTTATGCAAACATACAAAACTTATGGAATTGAAGCCTGATACTCAAAACATATAATTTTCATTGCAAACTTGCAGCCTTTCCAATGAAGGTTTCTTTTAACACAATAGTGTGAAATAGTGGAATTTTGGGTTCAATGAGCAAGGGTTTGAGAATGTAGACATCTACCCTGTCGGGCAAAGTACAAGACTCTGCACTATGTATCATTAAAGATTCTGTGGGAAGCCATTATTGGTTCTCTGGCATGCAAGCACAATTGAACATAACACTGGAGAAAAGAAACAAAGCTATTTCTGCAGGCAGTGTGGAATTTAGGGCAGAAGAATAAAGCTAACCCTCTGTGAATGCCAGCACTCACAAGAGAGCTTGTAAGGGTTGTGTTTGTGGTACAGGTACATGATCTACACATTGGGTTATTTTATTGCTGCCCCACCTCTACACAATGAAAGCATAGCCCAGGAAATAAGGGTCAAAAGGTCACTCAGCTATTGACCTGAGTTGCTTGGTTCAGTCAGCAATGCTTATTCATTGCTAAAGGATGCCATACACTTGAACACTGAGAATGTGCTAACATTAACAGAGTGCAACGGGTATTCAATAACAAAAATTGTTGCTTCATTTGATAATTAACCAATTTTAGTACATGTACCGCCCAGCCTCCAACAAATCCACAGAATGGTTGTAGTATCATGGTATTATTCAAGAATTTGTTTTGATTGAATAACAAAGGGAAAATGACTTTCGAGGGAGTGCAATGACTTCAAGTTTCTATAGATGATGATGCCACTGACTGAAAACCTCCATACCAAACTTTTGCACTTGTAAACAAAATGTCACTGTAATGGACACCAAAGCTAAGAAAAATCAGCAACTGTCTTTCCAAAGTTGTCTTCTTCTGCCCCCTTTTTATTTCTTCCATAGTGTCCAGAGTTTTCATAACTGTAAGCATCCCACTTCAGTCATACTGTCAATTCGGAGCAGCCATTTTAAAACCTTGAAGCGCTTATGAACCACTAGAACCATCTACCCTCCCAACTAACAACAGTGTCTACATTGCATCTAGGTGGAGAAAATTGTGGTTAAGTGTCTTGCTCAAGGACAGACGCTCAAGCACAACAGACCCAAAGGACCAAGGTGTTGCCCAGGTGTTGCATTGGTGTTACTGTTCCATCTGCACCGTTCTACCTAACACAATCCTTTCATAATGGATACAACCATCATGAAAAGTCTAGTTAGTCTATATAGATTTGTGCAAATATTGCAATTTCTATTTTGCTCTGACTTGAGCTCTACATGTATGAGTCCCTCAGACAGACAACGGATAGAGCTAATAATTATGACTGCCACTTTTCACTCATTATTACCCCCAAAACATGTACATGTAATGTATTACTTTATGCACATCGAATAATATTTTTGATCATAATTGAAATAGTGGCAGTTGGATGCATTTCAGGAAATTCTTATAGTGTACACCAATGGTGGTTTGTTGGTTACTTACATAGATGTTAGTTGTTACCACAAAGTTACAATTTTGTTTAATGTTTTCAAAAGTGTTCTTTGGAGGGTGGAGGGGGAGGAGAGGCGGTGCCTTGTTGACTATTTTCATAATATAATAAAAACAAAGTAAGGAGTGATTCCACAGTCTGGAATTGAAGGGAGGACATGCGACCCAAGGAGGATCGAGAGGGCCCACAGGGCGAGGGTCTGCCTGGGTCGTGGCGGGACCCTTGCCTGGGCAGCGCGGGCGTCCTCCAGGAAGACGGCAGAGTACGGAGTTGGAGGCCTTCGGAGGAGCACCCTCATGGGGGCCAACGGAGCTCCGTTCCCCACCAGGTGGCCGGTCAGACGTAACCCAAGGAGAATCGAGAGGGTACACCGGGCGAGGGTCTGCCTGGGTTGCGGGCCGCGGCGGGACCCTTGGCTTGGCAGCGGGGCAGCTTATGGCCTCAGTTGTGCCCTGGTCTAGGCCTGCTTCAAAAGTTTCAAATAGAATTTAACCACTTCACGTTGGATGAATTATGGTGGACATTTACCGTGTGAAAGCACGGAACAACTTTGGAACAATCATTTTTTGTTCATGCTCGAAATCTCCCCTTTCAGGGGGTTGTGTTATCCCCGATTCCAGAACTTCGTCCTTGTGTTGTACAAACGAGGATTGTGAGAGATCGATAGGCTGCCATCATTGTTTTTCATTGTACCGTTGGCATATGGAAGGCAAGTTTGAGATTCCAGCATATCATAGCCAATTATCGGTTGTGGCTTACGGCCGAGGTGTGGGCTTATTCACAGTAAGACAGAGAAACTATAGAATACAGGTACATTTTTGAGAGCACCTTTTTGATCAGGGTGGAGGCGAGTTGTGTTGGTTAAATTGCATGTTGTGATACATGGAAATGTCGGATAACAGCATTATGATGATAAATGGCATGGAATTCGGACTATCTCTCCCTTTCTAAAAATATCCTTCAATAAGGGAGTGTTGGGGAAGGGCAATGAAGTTTACACTACATCTATTCTATAGTCGTACCATAATATAAATTTAAGACTGTGTCTGAAGTCAATGCTTTGGCAAATGAAAATTTGTAAGACTGTGTCTGAGGTCATTGCTTTGGCAAATGAACATTTAGGCCTACAGTTTGATAACTGAACAATTCTTGAACAAAATGCTGATCCAACCAGCGGCCAGGGCAAATTTATCAGTCAAGCGCACTGACTTGCTATGATCAAATCATTCATCAATCAGTATTGGTATTCACCCAAATTACGTAAACTGGGTGATACTGGTGAATGATTATCTTTTGTAGTAATGATTTAAAAACTGTCGGTCAGATACACTACATTTTTTTTTCCAATTCATGACTGTTATTTTGGCAAAGTCATCACACACTTCAGACATTACAAACAACATGAAAACATTACCATTTTATACTTAAATTTCTGTTATCAGTTGTGATTTCCCTCATGTGTTTAGCCAGAGGGATGTCTGGGTGTCTTTTGGAAACCCTGTCTTAAATTTAATTTGGACACCCTGTTTTATCTGTCATTTACGTGTAAAAGTATTTGTAAGTGAACAATTTGGACACCCAATTTTTTAATTTCCAGCAAATTTGGACAACCTTTTCCAAAATCCTGGCTAAATGATAAAATCCCTTGCTTGGACTCACTTGGGCATTTATGTCATCTGTCTTGTTTGTTGCCCCCACGAAATTTACAAAAAACAAATACTCACTTGAAGAGGGAATGGTGCTTTAGAAATGAGTTTAACCTCCATAGTTTAACCATTCTACCTCCATGGTTTAACTGATCAGATTATTAAAGCATAAACACTTCCATGTACTTTTACAAATGTGATTGAGTGAATACTTACAAAATCTTGACCCAGTGTGGTATGTCATTTGGCACAGCCGTCAACTGGCGTTTACTGCAATCAACCATTTCTCCTAAACACGAACATACTTCGGGACATCGGACATTTTGATGTTGTTGGGCTTCGGTAAGGGTACCCCGACCAAGGAACCCCACAGCACCGAAGAAACACCACCACCATATCACTCGAATTGTGGTCACCCAGGCGGACGCCATCTTGCTTGGTGACTGGTCGAACCCGCGGGACGGAGCAGCACACGGTGTTCGGGGGGAGCTCTCTCAACAACACACACACCAACGCAGCTGTGTATCGCTGCCGAGAATGGACGGTAACGGCGTCACCGACAAGAAAATTGAAGACTTCTCACTCACTTTCTTGAGTCCGAATTGTTGCTGAAAAATCCAAGAGATACATTGTACTGTTAAAGAATGCTCCACTGCTATGAAAACGGGAAATGTAGTCGAAACATCGCGGAAAAGTTCTCTGTTTCTTGCTGTTGACGTTTGTTATCGCAAGCACTAAGCCTTCACATGTAATGTACATGCATAACAAACGCGCTACATACAGCATACATACTGTACTGTACTGTACGCATGCATTGAAATCCCACATTATGCTCTCTCAATAAACGTACACGTACACTTGAGTGGCGGTGGCCTAATCTCCTCATGAATATTTATATTTCTAAATTTACAGGCAACAGACCAATCAGCAAAGATGTTAAATAAAGAGGACACATTCCACAACATGTTAGCAATATTTTGATTGGACAATATATGACCTTTTAGATTAGCCCCTAGGCTCGTTCGCCAAAATGCAAAGTATTATTTAAACAAGGCCAAGCAAAAATAAAAATGTGTTATGCATACTTCTTGAGGGGAATTTCGAATAGAAAGCGTTTATATAAACTTGAGGTGCATATTATAAACCAGATATTAATGTGAATTTTGCATTTGACTATTTATTATCATTAATTCTACCTCTATGCTATGATAACTAGTAGTTAAAAACAAAATAATAGTAATAATAGTAACAAAACTAAAACAAAAACAAAAACAAACAAAGAAACAAACACGTATTTAAAATATGAAATCAGAAACTTATCTTTAACATGCAAAATCGATGTATTTATTTTGGTCCTTGCTCCATGGTTAGGCCTTTATTTAATTTTAAAGGTGTTTTTGCTTAACAAACTTCTTATTCAAACGTAAACGTCAAAGTGTTATTTTCATTTCCAAACTTGAACTAGAAATTAAAGCTAAAATTCGACAAGATGCGGCCCCTCAAGGACCACTTATTAGGATCTGGAATAAATTAATCCCACTATTGTTTGTGTCCTCTTGTCCGTTGTCTTTATCCAGGTTGGACTGACACACCTCTTGGTGACAGTGCGGGCACTTTTGTCAGTCCTGGCAAACCTGGATTGTCGATGTCTTGTAGTACTTTGTTTTCTCTTTCACTGCCTGCCCCCGCTCTTTTTTAAATCTATATGTATCCCCTTTTTTACTGCTTTTTTTCATTCTAGACGGATTCAATTTTATATTTAATATTTTAAAGAATTTTATCCTATTCGTATAAAATACTAGTTTTTTGTATTTTAATGTGAAATTGCCAAATGAATAACAATAATAATAATGATACTTTATGCAAGTAACATTTAATAGATATCGTCGATAAAAATAGACATTATTCATTTTAACCGCAATGAGTCGAACCGTCTTGAGGATTTATAAAAATACTTTATATAATCATGGATTTCTACCTCCATGATATAATATTATAATTTCCTTCGTCATAATTCCAAGAATACATCAGTGCATGTAAAGCAACTTCTTAAGGGCCAGAAAAACAACAACAACAACAACCATTTAACAGTTGACCCTTTTCTACCTGATTTGAATGGGGACGAAAACATGAAGACTGTACCAGGTATCTATTTGGCAGTCCCGCTCCCCCCCTGCCCCCTATCCTAACCCGGATGCTTTCTTTGCTAGCGCACTATCATAACACAAACAGGGCCCAATTTCATAGAGCTGCTTAAGTAGAAAATTTTGCAGAAATGAGCAGGATACCAGTCATAAATTGTACTTGTGGCATGCTAGTTTGCTGGTAACCTTATTCTGGTAAGCATAATTTTTTTGTGCTTAGCTACTTTTTGTGCTTAAGCAGCTCTATGAAATTGGGCCCAGGCACAATGGCCTCGTGGCACGAAGGAACTCACTTAAACATTTCAAAAGATAAATTATAAAACAAAAAAATTAAGATGATATTGATCTGAATGTAAATTCCGTAATGCATACGAGAAAACAAACTCCATAACACCCCCAGAAAACAAACAAAAAACAAGAGGCGTTCGGCTGAAGCCCGAACACCTAACAAAAAACTAACAAACTTTGCTATTCTGATCTGCCAACACCTTTGGTATTTGGCAAACAAACGATATTTGTAGGTATCCATAGCGCATGAAAACTGTTCCATTGTGTTCACGACAGCGTTTCGAAAAGAACAATTTGATCATGCAAATGAGACGAAATCTCTGAGACACACAGATGAGACTTCGTGAGATGAGGATGGCCCTGCTTTATCTTTACCAGGTTTAAACTGGAGGAAGTAAATTGGCACTTCAGAAATCGATAATAAGGAGACGAAATAATGTGCACGAAATGACAATGAGGACGGGCTTGCACCATGGTGATACCAAATTCGCCCACTTTCTAACACGCCCACCCTATATTTAATCAAAGCAGCCATGTATAATTTTGCGTTATGCTGTTAGATGTATACCTTTTATGTCTAAAATCTACACTGGTTTAGATAATCAAGTATAGTACTTGGAAGCAGTGTTTGTATATTGCTTTTCGTCAGTCAGAAAATAATTTTCCAATTAGTTTTTTTTTACGTTTCAAATTATTCATGTAGGCCTATAGGCCCTAAATGTAAGTTGGGTTCACAGCTGCATGTAGGCCTACCACTTTTATCAATAGATGAATAAAGAGCAATTAATTTAATACAAAATAGATCCGCAGCGAATTTTTTTTTCATTTTATAATCCACCCACTTCACTTTAATTATCTTTAGACAGAATACTGAGATACATGCATTGTCCAGGATTGTATTCGATACTGCATTAGGTCAGTCCAATAATTAAATCCACCTTTAATGCCCACACAGCATGCACACATATTAAATATTCATGTAAGACACGAGTACAAAACGATGTCACCAAAGAAAGATCTCTGTATCCAGACAGCAAGGGTTATGACATTTTCATCATCTGTCGAACAAGCAGATATGAAATACTATGAATTAAGCCTGCTGGTGATCAACAACAAAAATACTTCAACCAAAATTAATAATACAGCGAGTGACTGGCTCATCAAGAGTCATATAGCGACGTATGAGTTAATTAAATGATGAAAGTAGTAATGTTGTTAACTGCATCAATTTGTCTCTTTGTCGGCGCACGTCCACTTAGAACTAGTTCAACAACAATGCTCGTCAATTACCAGGTTCGTGACTCGTCATAAATAGTTCGGAAAGTTCGTGATTTGAGCCTGGGTGGCGTCCGCTGCACCTGCTACGTTTAGCGAGAGACTTCAAGACATGGGGGCAGGATTTGTATAAATCCAGGCTGTTGTCATCAGGCTTGATACGAAAATCATTATGAAACCAAAGAGGGGGAAATTATTAATGATCGTGGACATTGAAAAGAAATTTTTGGTCATTAATCACAAAGCAGTTCCGGTGACATTTGAAAGGAAACATTTTACATACTCGAGGAAATACATTATGAATTCAGAAAAACCCCGCAAGGAAGTCTAAATTATATAGCACATGATCACAAAATAACGACGGTCGGAAAGTAGTGAATGTTTTGTACTTTGGAAAGCTTACATCAATAGTTGCAAAATTGGCATCCAGTAGGGGAAGTGAATAATTGTGTAATTGCTTTTTGGAAGAGTATATACATTCACTTAAAAATCAACCATACATTGTTTTTTAAAAATAACATCAAAGAAACATATGACATTTAGGCCAATGGACTGGATTCGTGCAGAATTCGCCAACAACAACGTTACAGATTGTTTGTTTTACGGTCCTTAATCACGTAGGCCTTCTTAACTCACTATATAGATCTTTCAGAAAATGAAACAAAAACATTCTCAAAATCTACTCTATACCCGTAGATCTAGGATGTGAAGAAGATGATGAAGAAATTATAGAAATTATAAGTTTTGGAAAACCCCTACGAGGGTAAAAACGCCAGTCCACGTGCACGGCCCCAGTCCAAAGCGAGATTCGAACCGGGATCGACAAAGTGAAATGCAGGGCAAGATAAAAAGCTAACCTGATCCCTATCTCTGAGCGTGTAAATCACAAAAATCTGTACTTATTTGTCTTCTTCTTCAAGTAATTTTCTTTCCTTAAAGGAACATTAAAGAATTGGTTTTTGCTAACAAGACAGTTAAGCACTTTATACAATCCACCATATACATAAACTGACAAACCTGTAGAAGTTTGAGATCGATCGGCCATCTGGGTCACGAGAAAATAGTGAAAAACCGATTACACATTTGCATGTGTTATACAATGCATGAATAAAACGCTCATGAGCGATAAACTCCAATCGGAAATTAGTTTTATTTATTTCTCATCAAATATGGCAATTCAGACAAAAATATTTCTAGGGATGTTTTCTGCTATCATCATCATTAGACCGTGTAAGTTTTATGTAAATCTGTGATCTTAAAGAAAATTTTAGTTACCAGTTCTGTAACGTTCCTTTAACCTTTGACACAATGACTATAGGCCAGGCCTAAAGCTTAACTAAGGCCTAACCGCCACATATTTTATTGCAATTATCAACATTTTCAAAATGAGCCCAATATATCGATGAGATTGTGGTTTCCTTTTCATCGCATATTTTTAACAGTTACTTCCTCAGCCACAGTGTCGTGACTTTTTTTTTATTTCATTGGGAGGTGAATCAACTGATTCTAAGAAAGATCTTTCTTTATACTATTTTTTAGATCTTTATTTGTAGTAAGTCCCGATACAGAATGGCAGCATGGCGGTCACATTATTGGCAAGCATCTTCGCACGACAGCAGGGGCAGGGGGGGGGGTACAAACAAGTTGGGTTTGTTTGTAATTCCAACCACAATGTGTGTCAGCTGGGCCCAATTTCATGGAGCTGCTAAGCACAAAAATTTGCTTAGCATGAAATTTCTTCCTTGATAAAAACAGGATTACCAACCAAATTTCCATGTGTTGCATATTGCTTGTTACTGTTATTCAGCTGTTGTTTGCTTATCCTGAAAATCACGTGGAAATTTTGTTGGTAATCCTGTTTTTATCAAGGAAGAAATGTCATGCTAAGCAAATTTTTGTGCTTAGCAGCTCTATGAAATTGGGCCCTGTTTTCATCGCACCATTCTCTAGCAAAATGGTAACATTAATTTCTGCACTTTCTGACGTTGGAATTGATTCAAACCGTTATCTCTAATACAACAAAATTGCACATGTTTTCCTGAATTATAAATGAAAGGCGGGACAGCTTGTCAATGTCAGGCTGTTCATGGAATAACTAGATATATTGATACCTTAATTCAGTCCGACTAACATTAACGTGGTCACCGGTGATGCAAAGATTTGTTATACAAGACGTGCGTCGGAACTGCACATTCTTCTTTCATACGGTTTTGTTTTCAAGAACCCCGTATTGTCCTGTTTTCATTGCGTATAAGCTGCCGTTATAATATGGGTGTTATTCATTTTCACAATCATTGTTTTATTTCTCTCACCTTAGGGGCTATTCGGCTGAAAAAAAAACACCCACCCCAAATTTCGATTTTTAAATATTGAATGGCTTCATAATATAATCTACTGAGGAACAATGTAATGCCTCAATGAAGCAGATATTTTAGATCAAAGGCCTCCAACATCAGAAGTTTTCAATGGCTTTTCCTGGCTTAAAACAAACAATTTTGTAGTTTAATCAGGAGTGAAAATTACAATGGCCAGCTCCTGAGCTGGGTTATTTTTTCCTCTTCTTTTTTTCGTCTGACACAAGTCAAAAAAAGAAAATATACGCATATTACATTTTGTTGATAAAAACCCCGTTGTATTATAAATTGAATGTGTGCATCCGCACCCGTCCAAGTATACATACGACTCAGCCGTCTGTTGGGCCACCTTGGCATTGAGACGGAATCAGATCGCCACCGAAGTGAAAATAAATCGAATCCAATAAAAAGCAGAGCATGAAATGCTGACGCGCAGTATGACGCAAAAGCCCATATCAAATTGGGGGAAAAAGAGATAAAAGCCAAGGTTCAATGAGGCTAAATGATGACAAGTTTTTAACTCATCATATTTTATTTAATAAAATGCAGTCTTCTTAAAATGTAGGTCCTGCAAGCTAATGACTAAATTCACATTTTGCTGTCATTGTAATTTGAAGTTAATAAACAGAAAGAATCATAAATTGGGATTTTGTTTATATTTAACCAATTTCTCGTCAATTTACGTTTTAAAAATGACGAAACTGTTATTTATGTTTTACATTTTATAGAGGGGAGGGGGTAGGAGGGGGAGGGGGATGGGTGGTGAAATAAATGAAGGCATAATCTCCTTTAAACCATTCTATATTTCACTAGCCCACGCTTCTTTTCAATTCTGGACGAATTTTCTAGCTTGGAGCATTTTCTTCCGTCCAATCGCGGCAGATTAATGTAATCGGGATAACACGCAGAAAACCCCAGATCTAATAAGCGGTCCCTACCGTTAATTTGATCGAGATGTCTTCACGGCAGCGTTCATTGAAATTACATGTACACGTCGTACCCCAGATTTCTCCTCCTTTGGAATGGAAAAAACCGGGTGTCCGTGCTATGTATGTTAACCGCCAAAATTACCCCCCTTCCCTTCCAAACTGGCTTCGATTTCTCCTAATTCTTACTGCTCAAGAGGAGACAAATTTACCGAGTTTTTTGGGTCAGGTGAGACGGTCGGATGTTGAGATAATTGAAGAATTCCATTAACACGGCAGACGGACCTGTTGTTTTATGAATTGACACTATATAGGCCTGGCAAAATACCATTTCTGTTCCGCATGCCAATTCTTATTGCGTTTTTATAAAAATAATTGAAAACTTGAACACCCTCACGCTATAATCCTGAAATCCCCCCAAAAAAATGTTTACGATTTGTTTTGTTTTTAAAATTTACAGAAAGACGATTCAAAAGAAAATGTGAGGTTTAGATAAAAAAAACCACTAAATAGGCCTATATTTTGGTAAGTTCGGCACGAAGATCTATCTTGCTTACCGTTGTATACAAAACCTAACGTGACCTTCCATCATTGTAGCAAATTCAGAGATCAAGGTGATTCGTGCCTGCCGTAAAACACCGTACGATTTCAAACCGGCAGTGATTGTGATTAGCAGACGTACTTTAAGGATCAGGTACTTCCTCCAACCGTAATCGACCCGTGAATCATAATAATTTTCAAGCTTAAAGGACATTAATATATAAGTTTAATAACCGGAACCATTAATGGGAGATACTCTATGGATCTTAAACTAGCCCCTGCAGATAATTATCAGAATATTTGAAGTCTTTAGGACAAGGTATACACAGTTCTGTTTTACTACCGCGTCCCGAGTTCTCGTTACTTTTTCCGCATTCGTATGAATTTCATCAACTGTAATTATAGAGCAACGGTATCGCTTTATTATTATAATACCAATCATTTCAATTGTTCCATTCATTAGCAGCGAAGACTGTGAATGTTCTGTTTCTAGCACGGTTGTGCAGCGTCGTAACTAGGGTAACATTATTTTTAGGGGGGCACAAGGGGGTGCATCATTTTTTCTAGGGGGGCACCTCTGGCCAAGTTTCCGTTTGCCTTGTAACGCCACTGCGATTGTGAGAACAGACAATTTTATTAATGTACACAAATCATTTTTTTTTTAAGAGTATATTTTAAAAGGCAAAGTATATCTTTGGTTTTTGGAACCTTTCGATTGTTTTAATCCTATGTAGAAATGTACAATACAACAAACCTGTGCAAATTTCTGTTCGCAAGGTGGTAACGTTTTTGAGATTTTGCCGACATTTTGGAGCGGTTATGTCCACGCAGGAAGAATAATCCGTAATTGGAATACACAATCTGAGAAGCGTTTCTGACATAAACGTTTCTCAGAGAGACAACCTTTTGAATCCCTTACTCTAAAACCACATTCCTTAAAGGAGGGAATCGTTTCTCAAAAATGTTATACATTATCAACAGCTGCAGTGCTTCTTACCAAGTAAGTTTTTATGGTCATTCATTTTTGGATTAATTACCTCCCTTGAATTTCCACTTCCAACAATTTCCAATAAACACACCACGGACACAAAATCTTGTGGACACGAGTAGCCACCGAAAAACGGTTTGCGTTTTGTCATTGTGTATCTTGTGCACGGTCATTCTATACGTGCCAATAGACTTGTATCATATGCTGCCACCATATTGGTCATGTTCCCTGTATCCAACAGCAGTCATTGATGCTAATATCCATTGTACAACAAGGGACCAGACTATTTGCCCTTCCAGCTTCGGTTTGGTTACATTGACTTCAATGGGAGAAAATCAAGATGGCCGCACCACGATAAACGTCAATCACAAATTGCGGCAGTCGAAATAGCCAATGGTGATTGGCGGTCTTTTTAATTTTCCCAACTTCCGTTATTTCACGACTGCCATGTGCTTTATAGTAAGTTTTCTTACAGATTGAAACTAGTTAAAAATAGTTGATTATTTATCCTGTACTTGTCTTTAAATTCTCCGGACGATTCTTTTAGACAGCTTTAAGGTCAAACTAATAAATTTCAAATCCCGGCGTCCACCTCGTTTGTTGCAGAACAAAATAATACTGCTTTATGTATAAATCGATCTGATTTAATTAACTGCAATTACCTTATTTTAATTTTTTTCAGTGCGGATAATTTGTTTTTTTCAAATTGAATTTATTTCAGATGGCATTTATTTCTGCCCAGGATATCAGCGGTGCCTGCAGCCTGTGAATAATTAACACCGAAGTAATCTTTCGAGAAATGTATACGGCCTAATATAATCAAGATTTTTAACGAGAAAAATACCACCTAACCAAGTGAAATAAAAAGTAACTAATAAGGAAAAACCTTCACGCGGTTGGCAAGTTGAAGATCAGCAGATCATTTGAGATGCACATGGTGATGATCAGGTTAAATGAGACCAGACACTGTTGGGGTAGGGCCCCCCGTCTATCAAAATGATAATTAGATAACGCGTAAAGGAAGTCAACTCTAATGCTTCTGCGTCCATGTCATCCCCCACGAGATCCCAAACTTCCTCCTGAATTTATCAGGGTGGCAAATAGGCGGCAATTAAAAACTTAGAGTCAATTAGAGATGATTTTATGTAGGTGTTTGGAGTCTTAATTACGCGGTGGGAGATGTAACACCAAGTATAGAAAAGGGGGGGGGGGGTTGCGGGGAGGACGAAGCGTAAACTGAGGAAAATGCTACCGCCTGTGGTGGACGAAAGCTCTTTTAATGAAACTTGTATGTTTATGCATAGAGAATGAAACTATACTTCCGCTCATACACAGTGAAGTTTTCTGTCAAACCATTTTCAGTCTCCTGCTGGAGCGATTCAGTTTGGATTAATTATGGATTCAATATTGGTAATTACTCCAAAAATTATTGACCATAAAAACATACTTAGTAAGAAGCACTGTATAACTGTTGATAAGTTACTCTCAAAACTCACCTTTTCAAGATAGTTTTGTTGCTTTCCATTGTTAATTATCTTTTCACTGGATATATGTTGTACATGTATTTTTTTGTTTGCATTGTCTCTGCTTCTCTGCGCCTCGAACATCTCTTTTGATTGATTTGGCGCATTACAAATGCCTATTATTATTATTCTTATTATTATTAATGAATAACATTTTGAGAAATGATTCCCTTCTATAAGGAATGTGGTTTTAAAGAAAGGAATCCCAAAACATTTCAATCTGAGAAACGGTTTTTGCATGAAACGTTTCTCAGACTGTGTATTCCAATTACGGATTATTCTTCCTGCTCGGACATAACCGCTACAGGTTTTCTGCGATATCTCAAATGAAATGTTCACAGGTTAGTTTTATTGTATATATTATCTATATTTATATAAAATTAAAACAATCGAACGGAAAAAACCGTTACTCGATTTTATTAGAAAACCTTGTTTTCAAACATCGGGATAGCAATTAAAAAAACATAGCATTTCAGGCACAATTTCAAGGCAAGTTTTCCTCATGACTACCTTCAAGTTTATACAATGTAAGTTATGAGCAAATCTGTTACCAAATCTTACCAACGTTTTACACACCCTAAATCTAGGTTTACTTCAAATTCACTGTAAGTTCAATGTATAAAACAGAAGCTCGTAACGGATGTCTCGAAGGAAAAATGATGTGGTCTCCCTCCTAAGTCCTTAATCGAAAAATGTGCATCAATAATAATGTGGTTCAATCCCGGCAAAATGTATTGGAAGATACTGTTTCCCCTACCCGAGGGACTATTATACGGCAAATCCCTGGATAGGTAGGCTAGCAAGAAGATCAACCGTCTTGTACCGCGGGCAAATTGGTGAAGAACACACCCTCATTGGCCGAAACGTGATACGGAAGCCCCAACTTAATGTGTCAAGCAATACTTGGAAATGATCTAACAAGACTAACAATATAGCGGAACATGAATTAATTTGGGGGAAGATCAATAGTGGTGCTCGGATTTGTTCCTGTAGGAAATTTCAAGTTTCACATAAATTACCGGGAGTATCCCCCTGTGTATCAGACGCGAGTTTCAGGTTACAAGAATGAAGGAAACACGAACTTCTCGGATTATCGAGCTCACTTACTAATAGCAGTTTATTTAAGACTCGGCAAAACTAATGAGAATACTGTGAGCAATGATATGAGATAAGAATAAGAACGGCCGAACATTACGGCAATCAAGATTTAAGACTTGCACGCGAGTGTTTTTAGAAAACTCGAAGCGCGCCCTCTATCAAAGAATTTAAGAACACACAAGCTCATCGTGAGTTGAGAGTGAATGGCGTGTACATTGTATTGAGTTGAAACCAACGGTTCTTTTCAGAACCACCCCCAACTCACATAGAGAGATTATTACATGTACATGGTGTCACCGCAAACCTTTCCATATCATATAGTGTACATTAAAAATGTACATGTATACCCGCACGCAGTTTACCTACAAATTTCAAACGCGTTCAGCCAGTGGCACCTCATAAGTTAAACTGTAACTAAGACAAACAGTTAGCTTCATATCATAAAATACGTGAATTCTAACCCGAACTGAGCACTTTTGACAGGCTGCGACGAATCTTGATACAAAACAAAGATTAAACGTGCACACCATTAATTGTTCAAGAACTTTATAATGTTGCCGCCATCTTCTTTATGGTCTTCGTACGCAGTTGACAGTGTTATATAAGAATAATAGTTAGACTCTCCCCTAGATGTGGTAAGGTTACGTTGATTTGGTTCCCACAATGTGAACCTCCTTGCCAAAACCTGGCACCTCTTGCTCAAAACACAAAACTGGGTTTATGTTCACGCCGACTCGTTAGGTATTACAAGAACTTTCAAACAACACAGGGTCATATTAAGCACTGGCGCAACTCGACATTTCCATTTTCATGGGGGAGGGGGTTGGTTTGGGCAAAGAAATAATTGGAGCAGGTATTTTTTAAAGTTGACCAAGAAAAGCCATTTGCCGGAAATGCAAGACTTATAGGCTTCCATACAATGTACTGTTATTAATTGAGTAGTGAACCTTTGTATCCATTGTCTTTTTAGATGCAGCACAAAAGATGTTTGGAAGGCGGGGTTGGGGGCAGGGGGAAGAGGGTGGGGAGGGGAAGGGTTCTGAGCGGGGGGGGGGGGGTTGGTTCTCAATGTACCTCTGTCCCCACCTCTGGCTACCATAGAAGGTCAGTATGTCTCAACATATAGAATGTTTAAGACATTACATCGCGTCGATATCAAGGTTGATGTTTGAGTTACATTTATTTCACAGAAGTGTCCGATTTTGGCGTGGAGTCTCACATGCAGTGCGTCTACATCCAGTCAAAAAAGAAAAAGAAAAAGTGCACTGCATGTGGGGATCCTATAGGAAACAACCATCGCATTAGTTTCACACGAGCCGAACCAAGTTAGAACCAGGAATTGTCTCGACTATATAAAACAAAAGTAAGCATCACTTCGGCAGTTCCAAATTTATCAAAGAAAAAATGAATTCCACTCGGCGGTTTTACAAATCCCATTTTCTTTCCAATTAATTAATTTCGCCCAACACTTTCGTGTACATCATTCTTTTTTCTTCCCAGTGTTAATATATAGACATTAATGAGATTACGACGATGAGTCATAACCAGTTAAAATTCATATCAACAAGACACTTTGAGTGGTTCGACCTCCTCGGTCTCCCTTGACAATCAAACCTCTCATATTGCATTCATTTCACTTTTTATGAATATTAATAATGACCAAAACCATTTACTACAAGCGCCTGTATATCGGTTAATCCCATGCACTGTGTGTGCGTGTGTGTGTGATTTTGTCCCCCTTCATTAACAAAAAAACCATATCGGGTCACTGGCCGGTATCACTGTGACCTCTAACCCTTGGATGTGGTCACTGGCACCCTGTCTTGCTTTCGTTGGCATCCACCCCTTTACCTTTCTTGTATAATTACTGAATGTCAAGGGTTCTGCGAACACTAAACACCTGGTGAGTCGGGGCCCTGACCGCATGCGGATGCTATTAGGCCTATATGCAGGCAACGAATCGGTTTAGTCTGGTTCTTCAGTCTCAGGGCATATTTGACCTACCTCATTAGCAGGGGGAAAATGAGCCGAATTCGTGTTTTATTTTCTTCTGTAAATTTGGCAAGGTCAACTCCTCAACCCGTTGCTAATAATTCACCCCAAATGAACCTCAATTAAGACATTGTTGATTTTAAATTCAACACAAATTCAGTATACCAAAAGCATGCAGGGATTTTATTGTCACACTCACAGGAATGTTTCTTTTTGAGTTTAATGATATATTGAGTGTATTTACTAAGATTTGTTTACTGTCAAAATAATGTTTTTTCCCTCAAAACATCGAACGTAGGATTTACACTTCTACCAAAAAGTTCTCGTTGAGTAAAACAAAGGTTTCAATATACAAATTACAGGCTTAGTGTTAGAAATATCTTCTTCTTCTTCTTCTTCCGTGAAAGAACAGTCCACCATCTGGTGTATTACGTACTGTGCATCTGTATGGGCCTGGTACTTCGTTCTTGTAAGGGCAATCGGCAGTTTTTTCCATTGATGAAGGGCACCTCTTATACGAGAATGAAAATTTCTTGGAACATATCGAGGGGCACCAAGGTAATGACCACATGGACATGTGGGCAACTGCCTTCATTGCCTGCGTGAAGAATCAGACCTGTGCATTACGGCCCGGAGTTACAGTACATTACGAACTCGGTTAACACACCACTCAAACCTTGATTAACCCATGGAGGTAGAAATAGCCTTACAAAATGCAACAAACATAAAAATCACGTATAAATGAGTGATGTGAATTGGACAAATAAAATTGACAAATTAATTTATTTGAACAAAAACAGTTAACGTTCTCTGTGTTTTTCCCGGAAGACCACCTAGTTTGATTAGTTGGTTGGTTATGTTGTATAGTGGTCTTATTAGAAACTAAATGAAAGGAATGAATTGGTCTCCTTAAAATAATATAGGGGAGAGAGGCCACAAGACCACGACAATCAGGACAGTGGTCCCCTCGGCATCAGCTTAATACTAGGCCAGATGATTGTTAGCTAACTAGAGTCTAGAGTCCCTTTGAATACGTATAGGCTACCATTTAATCCAACCTGTACGTCTACAATTTTCAAGAAGCATAGCCTATGATCAACTTTACCTGTTGAAATTTGATTGAAATGGTGCTCACCAATGTCCAGAGTGTGCTTTGTGTGTTTATTTTTTTCTCTTGTCTTGCAGCGACAGAAAGGTGAGATAGGTTTAAGTTACCGTTTCATCCAAAATTGCCATCGCTTGACACGTCATCATTTCTCATACACGACGATTGGTACCAACTTATTACAGCAAGTGGGTCTACAACCTTTTATATCACAATTCATGAACTCACTTTATTTTTTTTTAATCAACCGAAACTGTTCCATGTCATTGCTGTACAGGCATACAATTACTTAATACAGGGGTAGTGGACCGGTCGTAAATTTAAGACGAAGCCTATACGACTGACCACATAGCAGCGGACCGACTCACATGCACACGATAGAGCGCTCGTTCTGTTGGGTACTTCCACAAAGTTTTATTATTTTATAGACGTGCATTTCACATTTCTAACGCCATGGTTTATCCACGCATTGCTATTAAAAGAAGTGAATGGAACAAAACCGCGCATTTTAACGGGGCCAAACGCGAATCAACGCGAAACTAAACAATAGTACATACTTTGGATGACCAAGAAGGCCAACATTTTCCCACTTGTATTGTGTGTACACAGCAGCGGCACCCATAAATGGTTCTGGAAAAACTATTGAAGATGCATGGACGTTTTGTCAATACACACGTATAGAGAACACTTGTGCCGCATTTCTAACAAGGCTTAAGATTAATGTCTCTTTTCACCTTAGCTGAGGTTGACAAGGCTCCGGGGAGGAATTTTCCCCGACCCGGTTTATTGAACAACATTCTCTCTGTGTATTATGAGCACCTGGGACGAATCGTGAGTACGGGACAACATGTCTCGTCAAAACAGAGTTGATATAATGTTGAAGGCACCTTATAGCATTTATGCTAATGACATCCTAAAAATGTAAAGATACAAATTCATCTATACGTGTTTACGAGTTTTCAGTTGAAACCTGAGGGAACCACCTACCGTAACTTGTTCAGGGGGATATATAAAGATATACGTGTTTCAATTTGATTTGTCACGATGTGGAAACCAGAGATGTTTTTAAGGCAGATATTCAGGTCCGTTATATGAAAACTAAATGTTTTAGAACCTCCTGGCACTTTTTCAGCCAAATTTGTTAACTACTGGACTATTCACCGGTATACTTGTTTGCGAGTGCTGCTGATTTCACGAATAAATAATATACTAATAACTAGCATTATTTGGGGAACAACAGTGTGATGACCCGGTCTTCACTGCGTGGTGGCTTGCCGCTGTTAATGGACCTCGCCTTCGGCTCGGTCCATTAACAGCGGCAAGCCACCAACCAAGGTTCGTTGTCCAAATTTGAAAGCAAAAGTCTCTTAAAGGTCGTGAAATTCACTGAAATTGCACCGTGTAAGTAGCGATAGTTGGTTACTTACAGTTGTGTTGATTCTTAATGCCAACCTACCCCGATTTCTTTTTTTTTTTCAAATACGAAAACAGCATGTGTAAGACTTGTGGCAAACCACTATAGGCCTACAAATCATATACCAAACTGTAAATTAATCGAATTATTTATCAGTCAGGATCTTACGGATTCTTGAATTGATCGAAAATAGAAAACTCTAACAAACAATCGCTTGGACCAATACACCCAAATATCGATGCAATGCCTAACTGTGAGTGGAAAAAATACTGTCGTGTTATGTCAATAATATGTACAAAAATAGCCATCGAGTGCATGTCACTATTGAACATATAGAAAAATTGAAATTAGATTCACAGAAACTATATATTCCTTAATACAGGGCAATTTTATTAATGAGGTAGGGGTAGAATTCATCGCGGCCGCTCGATAATATGAGAACTGTTCGTGGACCGACCACCGTATAATGCAGCAAGTGTGAGCGGGCTCTTCGTGCCTACGTGCCTCGGGCTTCAAACGGCGTACTCGACGCCCAACAAATACGCTCGTGTGTTTTTTCCCCCTGTGTGTTACGGTGGGCCCCCACATTGGATTAATATAGTCATGAATCAGTTTAACCACGAATTTTGTCTATGATAAAATACAAGCTACTGTATGGAAAACTGCGTACACCCAGCTGCTGCTGCTGCTGCAAAACGTCCTCATTATTTTCCAATCTCGATATGTCACGAAACGATTATTCAATGAAAATCACGCAGCAGTCCAGGTGAGTTTGTCAATCGAAAAAATCAGAGGCCATTTATGCAACTTGGGGATTGAAATATCCGTATTTGTGGAGCAGACAGAATTGGGTATCTTTGATTGTAAACAAAAATAGAAAAGAAACTTTGGTGCCCTTTCTAATTGCAATTTAGTTGAGTGATTCGAATCACCAGGAATTTTTGGGCATACAATTCACATCAAAGCATACCGCGGGTATCAAACTCGGGAATAATTTGTCATCTTAAAAGTGCTTTTCCGCGTCCTTCAAGCCAACCGAACCATAAAATTAGCACAGTGAACTGCTTTATTGGATCCATAAATACCAGCGCATACGGTGTCGACTTGGAACTTTATAATAAGGGGTAAATATATTCTATGGGGTGGGTTGTTTTTGAGAGTTTGACATTTACTTAGAATGACACATTCATGTGAGAAAAATGTGTATTCGACAATCACCTGTCAATTTATCTTGGAAGGAAAAACATGGGCTGATCAGAATTTGTTCTTCGCCGTGTTGTTTGTTAAAACTCTTAAAGTTCAGTGGAAATAAAATGAAAGATTTTTTTTTGGCATATTTTGGATAGATCTAAACCTCACTGAGAAACACATCAAATAATCCCTCCGAATTTTACGAGGTACCAAAATAGTTTACCGACTCGGTCCCAGAACCCGGGAGAGCTCTGATTCACGTTCGGTGAAGTTAATGCACATAAATTGGCATGTATACCGATTATTTCAAACTAATTCTAACTAACTCATACACGTGTGTTCCGCAAGGTTCAACATTTGGTCCAAGGGAAAATGCAAATTTTAATTTACGTGAATGATGAACAAGAAAATATAAAAACAAGTTAATTTAATTAATTCAATTGCGGAAACTAAACCGAGTCGCACTGTCAAACACATTATCCCCAAACACCTTTTGAATTAGCTACCTTGACATTTTTGTGGTTACTGTGATTTCGTAATAAAATATATCGCGAACACGTTTGTGACAAATAAAATAAAATAATATTTCGCACCTATAAAAAAGAAACAGAAGAGTCAAATCAAGTTGTAGCCATGGACTGTGGCACTTTGATCCACTCCCAAATGCTTATTATACGTACGCCTGGAATTGAATTATTCAATCTCGCCTATTTCCGTCCTCATATTGAATCATTTTATAAAATGCGGTGGAAAATAAGTACAGCTTACCTCTCAGTTCAAAGTATACATGTGCTTTATCAGGTGAAACCATGCATGATCTCCAAATTCAGACTGATGATTATAGTCGTGTTCATCAAGCGTTAGTGCAAACTGGACGGTGTGTGTCAGAGTCAGACGCGACTCTAAACACGACTCTGCAAAAAAAGCCTCGCTCTTTCCGGGTCCAAATTTATGTCATTGTTGTGGTTCAAAATAAACAATTTGTAACTTTAGCCACGTTAGAGATACGCAGAGAAATAAATCCGTTTGTCGTGTATAGAGACCGGAGAGCCAGAATAACCTCTAGATATCCCTCGTCAAGCCGGGCGGAGTTTTTAGTAGCTCTCAATCGACGGCGTGATCCGAGTCTCAAAACTTGGCTCTGCCCTGTTGGATCGGGAGCACGCGTGTGTGTGCCTCTTTTGGGGTTTCGGGCGATAGTCAGTTTTTAGATCTGTCTTTTTTCTTCCTTCTTCTTCTCCTCATGAGAAGATATCAACGCACGCAATTATTAAACGCAGTCTTCTTGCGTGCTCTTCCTGTGCTGGTTGTAGCCCAGTGGTCACTGACTAACTAGACGGTGAGTTCTTCATGTTTACTCACGATCGAACGAGGATCGAAAAGTGTGTCAATACCGACCGTGGTATCAGCACACAGTGAGCGGCGTTTTTCTAATGGAGTTTTTCTCACTCTGTGCCTTACAAAACACTGCGTTTGTTAGTCTCCATCATGAAATATTCTTGGCCACGGAAGGTGTTGAAAAGGTCACTCACGCATGTAATCACATTAAAATTCCCTGGGCCCACCTTCGATGAGGAGACTGAGCTGGGCGATTACATTTGTTGAGTGTGGCGATAAAATATCGCTAAAGGGAGGGGAATAAAAACCCCAATATGTAAAGAATGAGCTGTTGATTTCAGGCGGTGCGAAAGATTATCCGTAGAGCACAACTTCAGAAAGCTTCTCTCATATTGTCCAGCTTCGATTTCAACAACTTGAGCTTGCAAATGTACAGCGTACAGGTATTGCTATGACAAGAAATGAATATCAATATTTCAGTCTTTGACACTCGATAAACCGTCACTCCGTATGACGCACGTCTAGTATGAAAACCGAGCCGGCGAACAGTTGTCGCACCAAGAATATGGCAAATCGAACTGCCTGATGCCCCGGTCATGAAAACGACATTATTTAGAACACAAATTTCTTACGGGCAGTCTAATTTTCAATTGCTTATAAAACGAAGGCAATCTGCACACTTTATCTCATGTAAGCCGAACAGGACTGCAGTCATATTTTGTTATTTGGGGAAAGCACGTTGGGAAATTTTATCTGGGATAAATTGCTACGGCGGGATAGAATTAGTGACCGGGCCACTTAGATGATGTTGGCCCGACATGAGGTCAGGGGCTGGGGGTGGCAACATGCTGAATGCAACCATATTGATTTCACCTCCAGTTTGCACCTTCAGTGTACAATAACCTCATTACAGGGGCATTCTCAAGGTGTTGACTTCTTTTTTATTTGGGGGTGCTGCCGCGTAACAAAAAATGTGATAGCTCTTAATTTGCAGAGGAGAGATGTGGTTGCATGCGGCTGTGTTTTGCTTGGATATTAATAAACAGGGCCTTATAGGCATTGGTTAAACTATTAATAATGATCGATACTTCCGATCTTCAAAGTACATTATCGCCATCGATTTATCATACAAGCGAACATGAAAGTGAATCTGAAATTGAATTTGAAATTAATTAAACACTGGACAAATTAATGATAATATGTACAAATTATTATTCATTGTAAAAGTATAAAACTTTCTAAGGTGAGATTCGAATCCAAGACACTCCAAAATAGCGACCAAAACACTCACCACTGCAACCTTGAAAAAGAAAGCACTGTCAGAAGTGGGATTCGAACCCACGCCTCCAAACGGAGACCAGAACACTCACAACCACTGTATTCAGTGCAGGCTTAGCACCTTGAGTCTGGCGCCTTAGACCGCTCGGCCATTCTGACACGATATAAGACAGGTAACACGGAACCCAAACGTATGGTAAAAATTTACTTCGACCTTGAAAAAGAAATAAATGTCAGAAGTGGGATTCGAACCCACGCCTCCAAACGGAGACCAGAACACTCATAGTCGCTGTATTCAGTGCAGGTTTAGCACCTTGAGTCTGGCGCCTTAGACCGCTCGGCCATTCTGACACGATATAAGACAGGTAAAACGGAACCCAAACGTATGGTAAAAATTCACTGCGACCTTGAAAAAGAAATAAATGTCAGAAGTGGGATTCGAACCCACGCCTCCAAACGGAGACCAGAACTCACAATCACTGTATTCAGTTAAGGCTTAGCACCTTGAGTCTGGCGCCTTAGACCGCTCGGCCATTCTGACACGATATAAGACAGGTAAAACGGAACCCAAACGTATGGTAAAAATTCACTTCGACCTTGAAAAAGAAATAAATGTCAGAAGTGGGATTCGAACCCACGCCTCCAAACGGAGACCAGAACACTCACAACCACTGTACTCAGTTAAGGCTTAGAACCTTGAGTCTGGCGCCTTAGACCGCTCGGCCATTCTGACACGATATAAGACAGGTAAAACGGAACCCAAACGTATGGTGTAAATTCACTTCGACCTTGAAAAAGAAATAAATGTCAGAAGTGGGATTCGAACCCACGCCTCCAAACGGAGACCAGAACACTCACAATCACTGTATTCAGTGCAGGTTTAGCACCTTGAGTCTGGCGCCTTAGACCGCTCGGCCATTCTGACACGATATATAAGACAAGTAAAACGGAACCCAAAAGTATGGTAAAAATTCACTTCGACTTTGAAAAAGAAATAAATGTCAGAAGTGGGATTCGAACCCACGCCTCCAAACGGAGACCAGAACACTCACAACCACTGTATTCAGTTAAGGCTTATAGCACCTTGAGTCTGGCGCCTTAGACCGCTCGGCCATTCTGACACGACATAAGACTAGTAAAACGGAACCCAATCGTATGGTAAAAATTCACTTCGACCTTGAAAAAGAAACAAATGTAGGATTCGAACCCACGCCTCCAAACGGAGACCAGAACACCCACAATCACTGTATTCAGTGCAGGTTTAGCACCTTGAGTCTGGCGCCTTAGACCGCTCGGCCATTCTGACACGATATAAGACAGGTAAAACGGAACCCAAAAGTTTGGTAAAAATTCACTTCGACTTTGAGAAAGAAATAAATGTCAGAAGTGGGATTCGAACCAACGCCTCCAAACGGAGACCAGAACACTCACAACCCCTGTATTCAGTTAAGGCTTAGCACCTTGAGTCTGGCGCCTTAGACCGCTCGGCCATTCTGACACGATATAAGACAGGTAAAACGGAACCCAAACGTATGGTAAAAATTCACTGTGACCTTGAAAAAGAAATAAATGTCAGAAGTGGGATTCGAACCCACGCCTCCAAACGGAGACCAGAACACTCACAACCACTGTACTCAGTTAAGGCTTAGAACCTTGAGTCTGGCGCCTTAGACCGCTCGGCCATTCTGACACGATATAAGACAGGTAAAACGGAACCCAAACGTATGGTGTAAATTCACTTCGACCTTGAAAAAGAAATAAATGTCAGAAGTGGGATTCGAACCCACGCCTCCAAACGGAGACCAGAACACTCACAATCACTGTATTCAGTGCAGGTTTAGCACCTTGAGTCTGGCGCCTTAGGCCGCTCGGCCATTCTGACACGATATAAGACAGGTAAAACGGAACCCAAAAGTATGGTAAAAATTCACTTCGACTTTGAAAAAGAAATAAATGTCAGAAGTGGGATTCGAACCCACGCCTCCAAGCGGAGACCAGAACACTCACAACCACTGTATTCAGTTAAGGCTTATAGCACCTTGAGTCTGGCGCCTTAGACCGCTCGGCCATTCTGACACGACATAAGACTGGTAAAACGGAACCCAATCGTATGGTAAAAATTCACTTCGACCTTGAAAAAGAAAAAAATGTGGGATTCGAACCCACGCCTCCAAACGGAGACCAGAACACTCACAACCACTGTATTCAGTTAAGGCTTATAGCACCTTGAGTCTGGCGCCTTAGACCGCTCGGCCATTCTGACACGATATAAGACAGGTAAAACGGAACCCAAAAGTTTGGTAAAAATTCACTTCGACTTTGAAAAAGAAATAAATGTCAGAAGTGGGATTCGAACCCACGCCTCCAAACGGAGACCAGAACACTCACAACCACTGTATTCAGTTAAGGCTTAGCACCTTGAGTCTGGCGCCTTAGACCGCTCGGCCATTCTGACACGATATAAGACAGGTAACACGGAACCCAAACGTATGGTAAAAATTTACTTCGACTTTGAAAAAGAAACAAATGTCAGAAGTGGGATTCGAACCCACGCCTCCAAACGGAGGCCAGAACACTCACAATCACCGTATTTAGTGCAGGTTTAGCACCTTGAGTAGGGCGCCTTATACCGCTCGGCCATTCTGACACGATATAAGACAGGTAAAACGGAACCCAAACGTATGGTAAAAATTCACTTCGACCTTGAAAAAGAAACAAATGTCAGAAGTGGGATTCGAACCCACGCCTCCAAACGGAGACCAGAACACTCACAATCACTGTATTCAGTGCAGGTTTAGCACCTTGAGTCTGGCGCCTTAGACCGCTCGGCCATTCTGACACGATATAAGACAGGTAAAACGGAACCCAAACGTATGGTAAAAATTCACTTCGACCTAGAAAAAGAAATAAATGTCAGAAGTGGGATTCGAACCCACGCCTCCAAACGGAGACCAAAACACTCACAGTCACTGTATTCAGTGCAGGCTTAGCACCTTGAGTCTGGCGCCTTAGACCGCTCGGCCATTCTGACACGATATGAGAACGGAAAAAAAAATACACAAAATAATTGTAAAAGACGCAAAACAAATACAAAAGGGTAGATATTATTACCAGCACATTCACCATTCACCCTTAGCCAACATCCTCAGCATCTGGCCTTTAAAATGTTAAAAATGGGCAGCTTAAAATATACTTACATTTTTAATGTGTTTTCCTCTCAGTCTTGGCGCTTTTAAATGTTGACTTGTGGTGGACAACCAAGTTGATCCCAAAATTCTCCCAATAAAGGTTATGATTTGAAGCCAAGTGAAAACTTCTTGAATATTACTGCCAGTGGACAGGTGATCATTCGATGTACGTAGGCCGGTGTTTTAAGAGTCGTAGCTCATGCAACACACAACATCAGTAATCATTGTAGCTGACTCTCATTTGATTTATGAGCCTTTTAGGGTTTACCATCCCAATATACAGACACAGTATGTTTTACGGTAATTGGCCGAACAGTTCTCTATTATGAGGGGATTATGTTGGACATTATGAGTACATAAATAATAGAATCCATCATCTTTTATAGACTGGTGCATGAGTTAATAAGCGCAGATGGCGAATGGGCAAACAGATGACTCTTTGGAAATAATTTAAGCACCGTCAAATAAATCATCCTGGATGGGACTCGTACAGTAATCTGCTATCTGTTTATACGTTGGATGAGAACTTCAAGACATGCATTTTGTAGATGAGCGAGAGAGAGTTAGAGAGAAGGGGGGGATTAAGTGCCAACGCCACCCTCAAGAGATGACTTAGGGATTTGGTATTAATGACAATCCCCCAGTGAACAAGGGGGAAAAAACCCATAACTGATAATAGGCCTTGTAAGTTTTTATGTATCCGTGTTTGATTTCAAACATCACTGCATGAGTCAAGGCGAATGCACTTTAGAATAACTTTCATCAAATTAAAAAACAATATAAAGTCTCACACATCTCTACTTTCAAATATAACTGATTCAGGTGGCAATGGATTGAAAATAGTCTGTCTATTTACCTGTAGTGGTGAAAAAGAAGATGTAAGATACAGCGACATGGGTGGGTGAGTTAGCATGAGAGTACGGCGTCTTGTGACGGGGGATAAACCACTTCAAAGGACGTACACGTAGTGTCCATTAGTGCAAAATAATGTTAGTTAATTTAATAGAAGAAAACAGGACAGATTCGTGATCTATTTACAGTGTAATGACGAATAACTCTTCAGAATGTCATCTCACTACAGTTATATAAATAAATAGGGACCTTGAAGTATAAGACTACAAAATATATCCACAATCTCAAAAGAAAACCTGAAATGCATCAGTCCAATTTGTGAGCAGAAACAGGTAACCAACAATTTCCCTGCAATAATTAATGTCTACTGTCACTGGTTACCTCTCTGTCAAGCTTCACTTGTAAACAGAAGGTATTAGACCGGGCCACGTGTAATGATATTCAGCAGGAACCGAGAACCGCACTCTGTGTGTAAAGTTAATATTGTTTGTCACCGTATTCAGCAACTGGTACCTGGCGGAGTTTTGAGTGGCAGTTTATGGCGATGTCCGAATTGGGGGCTACGGCTACGGCTACGGCTGAATCGCCGCGTCATCATGCGTTGAAGTATAGGACGCCCTAAGAAACACCCTTAGCAACAGTCGTAGCCGTAGCTGCAGCCGCCTATTCGGATACGGCCTTACTTATAACAACCATGCTTCTGTGTAGACGCTGTATGAATTTAGGTCTGATTACGGACCGTTAAGACGAACCCATTGTGTCCAACAACCCTCTATAATGTGTCCGTCAAACCATTACATCCAACCAAAAACAGGCTTAACTGTAATATGGCAAAGACGAGAAGGTTAATAACGTCTCTCAAGAAGGGGATGGGTGGGGAGATGTAACCCCCGGATCCACCAACAGAGGAAGACGATTTACCCCCATGACTCATTTACCCTCTCTCCGTGTGAATCCAACAACTGCCAAAGTGGCATCAGATGATGAAGTATCCCTTTAAGCCGTTCACACGTCACTCTTGATTGACAGGTCCGTGACACACCACCAGCGGCCTATTTCCCCCATGGAGTCCGGGTGACGTGGTCCCCGTGACTTTCTTGCCCACTTCGCATTTCAGCATGTTGCATGATGGAGTTCGCAATATCCACCGTGGCTCTTTAAACACTCACGTTATGACAATGTTTAATCCTATCGAACAGAATCAAAAGAGAGAACAAAATGAGATGAAAGAAGGCCCACACCTGAGTTAATAAAAAGACAAACCTGAACGTGTCAAAGAGCTCGTTTCTGTCCATTTAGCTGGTGTGTGTATACCAATACTAATCCAAAGGATCATAGGGCGTGACACGCGCTGCTTCAAAACCCCGCCAAAATTTACGCTATGGGTTCTTGCTAAATTCTTTTTGAGTGGAAGTGTGAAAGAGGCCGAAAGCGCGGAAGGTTTCAAAAAGTGATAGGGTCAATAATGTACCCCGAAAAGTGCCAGGTCATAACATTGACCCGTTAGAAGGGTCCGTATTGGACAGACCCACATCCTTTTGGGTCAGCAAGACCCCGTTTTCAATCGCGACCAAAAACACAAACTAATTACCCGGTGTCCTGGTCGGTGTGACCCGGAAATCGGTATGGCCAATAAGGACCTTTCTCTGGGTCGATTCTGACCTGTCACCCTTTAAAGTTTGCGAAGAGTACAATCATGATTTGGAGTACTTCCATAGTCAATAGGGGCTGTGTGAACTAGCAAGGGCTACCAAGGAAAGCGGAATGACTGTCCGTGTACATTTATAGAAGAGAAAGACAAAAAACATGCGACCTATTTGACAGCGAAAAACAAATCTTCTCATTTTAACAGGAAACTAGATGCCGTTCTTTGAGCGGAATGGAAAATGATTGAGACGAATCCAAAGACTCTAGAGTTTGTCCGTTGTGAACCTTTGTTAACAAGGGATATATAGCCCAGGCCGATTATCGAATAGCTACGGTGGTAGCAAACAGCAAAGTCAAAGACAACGGCAGACTCTCCCGTTCCGTTTAATGATCAGATTTGGCACCGTAAAGAGCACTCGTGTCTCCGTGGATCGGCTCGCACGTATCGATCGCTCTCCATTTTCCCGCCAAATCTTTGACCTCGCGAGATTTGGCGCCAAAACTGTTATGCTTACTGTCTGAGAGACCCAAGTTCAAGTAATTTTTATGTACGTCGGTGGCCGTTGATATCATCACACGACAGAGGGAGAAAACATGTTCTTCGTTGGGGAGGGGGAGGGGTTTAAATGTGGGAAATATTAATCGATCAATACCTGTAATTGTCAGTTTTCAAATAAATTAAAATAACATCAGTCTTAAGGCCATCAGATTATAATCAAGTTAAATTTTAACTATACATGGTACAGCTTTGGTGTTAACATGAAAGTGTGGTTTCTAACCGAAAGCATTGTTTGATTCCTGCGTATGATGGTCGTGATTAATTTGATCATATTGGAGGCATGTTGTCTTTCTTTGGTTTTGTTAAAAATTGACCACGAAATCTTACCCAACGTGTGTTTTCTTCCTGTGCCTAAATTGAGATGGTCGGATAAGCTTTTGCTTCCGTTTGCCACACCGTGTGGCAACAGCAAATACAGCCTAACTCTGGAGAAGGAACGTAGAATGGTCGAAAGGACGCCATTTTAGATACGGTGGATGGGGGGGGGGGGGGTGCTCCACCCATTAAAAAAACCGGGTGTGGGAGGTCGCAGGAAGGAAGGAGGGCGGGGTGGTGAGCGCAATTACACGTCGAGCGGATTTTGTGCATAGAGAAGCGGTTCCGGATGATGAGGGACATAATTTTCAGATTATCTTTCTAGCAACTTATGCCGGAGTCCATTTACTGATGAGCAGAAGGGTTAAATTAACAACAGTTCAAGTTTTGTACTGAACCAATACCGCCTCAAAATGGAGCTTTATTGCACAGAGATTCAAACACAGCCGTAGTTTGTTTTTGCTGACCCATTTTTGAGGGGTTCGCAGTCGGTGGATTTTTTTTTTAAATGACAAAAGCAAAACTGGGACACAAATTAAATTCGTCATTTTAACAACATTGACAGCTCATTACCTTTTGACGACAGTAGGCAGTGGTTCGTTTATTACCATGCGGGCTACTTTTATGCACTTTGTGGGGCAGGAAAGTAAACATTGAACACATTTCTCAGATGATATTCGTTGTTTATGACCATTGAACAGTCAGTCATAGCTGCTGTATATGCACTTTAAAGGGATTTTACACACTGACTTGTTTAAAGAAAATCAACTCTTGGAATTCTCATTGGATAATAAGAGTGGTCATGAAAAATGAAAACGGTTCGGAACAATTTGCTTCTAGTATTTCTTTCTTACACATAACATTTGGTGCTCGATATGGGGGCATGGAGTACCCCCACCCATTGTGTCTTCACTGTGTGCTTGGAATCACAGGAATTCTTTAGAGGATTTTAGGGGGGTACTTCTTTAAAAGAGGAAAACAGGTTGTTAAAGTATGTGAACATAATATGGGGGATACCCTCTGTCCCTTATCGGGCATGGTGGACACACTCTACCGTACCTGAATATGTTCAGAATAGACAGGTCTAAAAACTCCAGTTATGACATACGCGGATCCTCGCCTTAAATCGACACAAATACTTCAGCCGTGGGTCACACCTGCAAAAATGCACGCGGCACCAGTATAAAAAACCCACGGTGGCCCCATTAAAATGCCTCACAGATGTCATCATATTATAACGGACACATACCAGTTGTATATGATGACAATAGTCACACCTGTGAATCTCGGATGGATAACGGTATGTTCTGGTGGCTGTGTATATACTTTTTACCCTTAGGGGTCACCCCGATGGGGGCTCATACCTGCCTCAAGAGGGTTCAAGTGGTCGGTACGGGTCCCGAAGCTGAAGCCACTCCAACCGGCACACAATAACCCCCAACAAGTAGGGGGTAAAAAAGTTGTCAATTGGATACCGACCTGATCTCCACCTACTTGGGAAAGAACAATACACCTTTTTTCATGTACGAGACGGGTAATTAATCTGCACAATCACTTCATATCGAGATAAGAATAAGCCAGGTCGAGGAGCGGAAATGGATGGTTTACACTGGTCGGTGACCCTAGACAAGAAGGAAATGTCGAGGAAACGTTATCTCTGAAGAAGCTTTAAAATATATATTTATTTGAAACTAAAGTACGCGAGGATAAATAAAAGGTCTAAAAGATTATCTTTACACAAAAAACAGTTTCGAGGTTGAAAAGACGGTTTTCAACAGAAATATGATTCGAACCAACTCCTTCAAATTGCGGAAATGGAACGAAACCTAGCATGACTAATCACGTTCATAATTGCATGCTCTCAATTTAATATTAGTAAAAAGAGTGTCAGAAGTGGGATACGAATTCACACCTCCGAGTGGAAACCATCGGAACACTCACAATCACTGTATTAAGAAAAGACTTATAATTTACCGTGACTCTGGCATCTTAGATAGCTCGGCCATTCTAGCACGATGTGATGTATGCAGCCCGCGCCAAGAAACATGTATTCGTTGTTTCCTTTCAAAAAACAACAACAAATGGTGTCAGAAGTGGGATTCTAACCCACGTCTTCATAGGAGACCTGATGAACAACTCACACTCAACGAACCCACGCCTTCGAACGGAGTGAAAAACAAAGCCTAAAATCACTTCAGTCTGGCGCCTGAGACCACTTGGCCATTCCGATAAACTCAGCTGTACTGAAGACAACGTGCACCACACAGGGTGTTCTTTTTCATGAAGTTTAACTGTCAGAAGTGGGATTCGAACCCTTGCATTCAAATTGAGACTATAGAAGACTCACACTGTATTCATTCAAAACAAGGCTTCCGAAACGATGTGCATATACCACCTTGTGTCAAAAAATAATGTGTTGCATTTTTCTTTAGTTTAAAAGTACAAAAAATTAATGTCAGAAGTGGGATTCGAACCCACGCCTCCAAACGGAGATCAGAACACTCACAATCACTGTATTCAGTTAAGGCTTATCGTCTTGAGTCTGGCGCCTTAGACCGCTCGGCCATCTGACACGATATGAGGCAGGTAAAACGGAACCCAAACGTATGGTAAAAATTCAAAAGAAATAAATGTCAGAAGTGGGATTCGAACCCACGCCTCCAAACGGAGACCAGAACACTCACAATCACTGTATTCAGTGTAGGCTTATCACCTTGAGTCTGGCGCCTTAGACCGCTCGGCCATTCTGACACGATATAAGACAGGTAAAACGGAACCCAAACGTATGGTAAAAATTCACTTCGACCTTGAAAAAGAAATAAATGTCAGAAGTGGGATTCGAACCCACGCCTCCAAACGGAGACCAGAACACCCACCGTTGTATTCAGTTAAGGCTTATCATCTTGAGTCTGGCGCCTTAGACCGCTCGGCAATCTGACACGATATGAGGCAGGTAAAACGGAACCCAAACGTATGGTAAACATTCAAAAGAAATAAATGTCAGAAGTGGGATTCGAACCCACGCCTCCAAACGGAGACCAGAACACTCACAATCACTATATTCAGTGTAGCCTTAGCACATTGAGTCTGGCGCCTTAGACCGTTCGGCCATTCTGGCACGATATAAGACGAGTAAACTGGTACCGTGATATAAGGTGAAAGTTCACTTTTATCTTGAAAAAGAAAGAACTGACTGAAGTGGGAATCGAACCCACGCCTTCAAAGTGAGATCAAAACACTCACAATCACTATATTCAATACAAGATATATACATAGTAAAGTAAGAGTAATTAATACCTATCAAGTAAACCAAATGAAGTCGGCGTATGCGTTGAGATTGTTCAAGTAATTTGTAAAGATTTGACATTATTACATGGAAGACAGATGCATGTAAAAACGTAATGTTGTGACACATCCCTTCTCTTTATTCACCCAAAACATTGAGCTTTTATACAAATAACTTCTTGGAATTAGTAAATTATGGCGAGAAACAAAACACTTTGGTCAATAAGTCATCACTGACAAGTTTTCCTTTTTTGGCCCACAAACCCCCAAGTTCAATAGCCCGAGGCTAACTGGCCACTATTTCCCCCCAAAATGTTGTTCTAATCTGAACAGTGATTCTCGTCTTACACCATCTGTGTATGTGCATATGTCATCGATGAATCTCGCAGTCAAAGGTGCATTTGTGGTAGGCGTATTAGTTGTACCTTTAGGTCGTAACACTAATGGAAGCAAGTCGGCGTATCCTTAAGAAAACAAGATCGCAATCCAGTATTGTCTTTATTTTCTGGAGATCTCTCCGGATAACAGATATTCACCTCAAACTTAGATCATCCTAGGGATTGATCAAAATGAGAAAGGAGTGGGAACCAGTGTTCAAGTATGACTCAGTTGTTGGTGGTGGTTGGGGGGGGGGGGGTGTTATTTCAAATCTACATCATCCAAAGCAGACTTCAATTAGCCACACAGCACTTTCGGTGATGGCGTACCGGACTGGGAGGGCTCCCCGATCAGGGTAAAAATGAACAAAAAGCAATAAATTTACCACTTTTCAATTTACAATTCGATACGATTTTTGCCTCTGGTTATAAGAATAAAACATGAATAATAATAAGAAGAACACTGGGATGGGGCTAGGGCGCGGTGCATGAAGCATACCGATTGAACTATTCTTTCTTAGAGTTTAATGTCGATTTAAATACATCATTTATGTTTCCTACATTCACAAGCGATCGTGCACAAAGGATTGCCATTAGACTGTGTCTCGGTTTGGTTTAATACATATAGGGCCTACATGTTAATTGAAGAAATAAAAAACCCCAACGCAAGATTGTTGCTCATTGATGAAGATGTACTAGATCAAATAATGCGGGTCAAGATATCAGCAGAATCAAACACAACCAAAGCAAAAGATGCGGGGGGGGGGGGGAGGGCACGCAACTGAACCCAAACCAATGTCTTTCCATGACGTATAAGTCTGGGGACTTTTAGAAAACAAGCCTTCGTTTTGATTTTTCGCTGTATACGGCTGTTTGACGGTTCCCATTTTTAAAAGAAATCTAGTCGCAACCAACATGTTTTCTCAGCACACACACGCAAGTTGTGGCATTCTGTTCACATTGAGTGCACACAGCACAAGCTTCCGACTTCATTTTATACTTCAATCGATAGCAATACGTGCGAACTGCAGAGAAGGGGGAGACTTTGCATATGTATTTATACAACAGGACGGTTCGGAAGTGCATTTCCCCCTTCGGAAAATGCTTTTGTTTCCTCAACTTATACTCCAATTTGAGAGGTTTTGGCGCCGAACCGTTTGATCAGAACCGTTGGTTTAGTGGGTAGGCCTAGACCAGTTTTATTGCCATCTTGCAGCAGAAATATTGTCACCGTCCTTATTTCAATGAGCTTCACGTGAATCCTAAATTACCATTTGCGGGCAAGAAGGCTTGTGTGTGAGTGTGTGTGTGTGTGTGTGTGGGGGGGGGGTCAAAGGCCAATGTCAGGAGGTCATGATGAGTATAAGGGGGCATCTGAGCTTTTCACCCACGTGAGTGGATTAAAAAGAGAGTGTTGTCCTTGGTATTATTGAAAGTGGTGATTATACTTGAAAAGGTAAACTCCCAATCTTATACCAAAATAACCGTACGCACTCTTTTATATGTAATGACCAATGTCCATAACCCTCTCCATTGTATCTAGAGGCAGACGCGTATTATGCTGGTACGCCCGTTAATGTTTTTCCTAAATGTTTGTTTGCTTCTTGTTTCTTGTGCAAAACGGCTGCACACACCCTTATCACGGCACAGCCGTGTACCTAAGTAGTTTTCTCTACTATACAACAACCGTAGGGAAACAGTCTGGCACCTTATTACGACCTAAGAATTAGAACTGTTATTGTCATTGCAGAGTCGGTGAACCTGGCGGACGAAGATGGCAACAAAGTGAAAACAAGTTTCCGTTAACCCTTGAACCACCACCGGGTTAACTATTTTGGAGGCGTAAAGATCGTATTACAAAAGTTCTCGAACGGGTTTTGTGGAAAAAATCAAACACTTCAATTTCAATCGAATTAAGTTGGTAGAGAGAGGCATGACCTAATTTAGACACAATTTAGGTTGGGTTCTTCACGAGGGCGATGAAACAATTGAAAGGAAAGGAAAGCTTTTGGAGGCATCGATAAAGACCAATACTTCTGATTAATTTATTTGATTGTCCTACTTCCGTGTTCATTTGAGATTGCTGAAAGGTAAGGATCCGTAAATTACCCGAAGGTCCTTTTTTTTCACTGGCGAAACCCTGGTGTAAACAACACTCTAGAAAGCGTCATAACAAACCAAGAATTATAGCTGTTTTAATAGCAATAATAGATAGAGCTTCTTCAACAAAAGAGGGCGCTCGACCAGTTCACTGTATTAATGACGAGAACTACTCGGGAAAGACTTGGTCTTCATGTCGAAAGTCGGTTTTTTCGGTGGCATGACCAGCATGGCGGCACACACACGACTAACAGTTCAGCCAAAATGATTTTTGTGTGAAACCAAGTGGAACTGACTGTTCTTAAAGCATGTGTACAACATTGGTAATTTTCAACATATCCATGAAATAACAAACCTGTGAACATTTAAGCTCAATCGGTCCTCAGAGTAACAAGAAAACAGTTAAAGACCCCTGTGTATGTTTTCACTGTTTTCAATCATTGGATTTTGGACTCGCGAGATAAAAACTTATTGTTTTACTAATTTCTCAAAAACTAAAGCATTTCAACACAATATTGCTGCTCATTGATGAAGATGTGCTAGATCAAATCATGGAGGTAGGAATCAGGATTGCTGCAGAATCAAACACAACCATTTCAAGCAAAAATATTCCAAGGGAAATTTTCCACCAGTGACCATCCACATACCATGTAATTTATGTGCAAATCTGTGAACAATCATATTTTTAGTCTTACCAATTTTGTACACACAGTGTTTTCGAAGCTGGAGCCTCATACTGGAATGGTCATAATACAGAGCTTCATTAAACTTTCAAGCCGGTATCACATCATTTTAAACAAAACTCAAAACGAAATCGTCACCAGGTACCGAGTCTTATACCATTGCAATTTTGTTTATATATCTTTTCATTAAAATGTTAATTAATTACAATTTAAAATTTAGTTGTTTGCCCGGTTTCAACCTTTGTTAATTCATTTTGCTCTTGTGTATTCTTTTGTCTTTTCTGTCTCTTCTCTGCACCCTTTTCTGTCAATGGCTCTTGGGAATAATAATGGTATGCTTAACCTAGTCTTGGTTTCAAGACCTTCGTATATTCTGCCTTTTTGCCGAAATGGATCAATCCCGACTACTGAGGGCGCTATGCTCGTGAATGATTAAGGCACCGTGTCTGGCGGTGGATTGTGGAATAGTTCTGAGCTTTTTCCAAACCTCGGCTTGTCTCTGGCTCTCTGGGCTCCGTTTGATGTTAGAGACTCCGCGCTAAACGTACACTGCTCCAAAATTGATGACGGAGCCCAAGCCGGATCCGGAACCCAAGGCAAGGTTTGGGAAAAGGCTCAGTTTGAAACAAAAGGAATGTCTTGAAACTTCATGGATAAAGACAGGGGACCAGTCTACTTTTCTCCCATCCGATAAGGGGCGTGAGGTCATCAGTGGGCTCAGAGCCGTATAATACACAGCTCTGAGTGGGCTAGATAACTAGATAATGACGATACCATACCAAAACCTCTCCATGTAACAACTTCACAGACCGTATAAATGAATTGTTAAGAAAAATTAGTAATGAAAAATAAAAAATGCTACATTATGGGTGATTTCAATATTAAATTATGATGTGGATGTTGCAGTACAAAACTTAATAGATACTTTGTCTTCTCAGTTCTTTTATCCAACCATAATATCTTGTAGGCCTACAAGAATAGCTGCTGCAACTCTAATTGATAATACTTTAACAAATGACTTGCTGAATCATATTGCTGGTGTTTTGTCTAAAGAAATTTTTACAAAGCCATGTCTTATTAACTCTATATAATTGTTTTGTTCTTCCCTAAGTTACTCAATTCTTACTTGGGGTGGTTTATCTACACAATGTAATAGGCTTCTTACTTTACAAAAGCGAGCCGTTTAGGATAATTTCTAACGCTGGTTTTCTTGATCATACTGCTGCATTATTTTGTAATCTTAAATTGTTAAAATTTAATGATCTGTATCATTTGAAATTAGGTAAATTTATGTACAAGTACACGGGTAATGCATTACCACCCTGTTTTAGCTCATTTTTGTTTTACTATAACTACTAGCATTCATTCATACAAAACTCGAAGCACTTCAAAGATAAACTTGTTTGTTTCTCGCAACCGAACCTCAGTGTCCAAAAACAGCCTTGTTGGCGTGGTGTTACATACTGGAATAATTTGGATGGTTCTGTTAAATCTGCAATCACTCTACCTATTATTTTCAAAAAACTAAAACAATTACTACTCAATTCATATTCATTATAATTATTTCATGACTTTAATAGTATGAGTCAATTCAATGATGGCTTGCTTTTCGGGTATATTGTTGGTACACATTTGTTCGTCTGTCCTTTTAGTCCCTTGTCTTTGTGAGTCTTATGCAGTGTTAGTATGTCAATAGGTGAGGGTACAAAAGCCAAGGCTTCACCCAATCCTAAGTTTTGCCCTTCTGACTTGTTAATAATTTTGGCTACTGTTTATAACTGTCACTGTTAACATTTATGAAACACCAATAATGTATTAATCATGTGAGGAGTGAGGGCAATACCGAAATAAATGTTTATTGAATTGAATTTAATTGAGTTGAAGGGCAAAGCGTTGTTGTATGCATCTACATATTCTTTTCCAGACTGGTCACCTGCCTTGGTTTATCTGACAGGACAAAGACTAGCCCAAATGGGACTCCTCCTCTCTTGCTGTAGTAATAATAATAATAAGTTCTTATAAAGCGCTATTTCATATAGATCACAAAACTGTGACAAGCATCGAACCTCATCAGATAGATAGAAATTTCAAGAAAAGGGATGATCTAACATCAAAAACCTAGAATACTTCAAAGTTGAAAACAAGTGTATCTTTAAGTGCTTCCTAAAATGATTGAATATAGTGTCTAAGAATCTGACTTGAGATGGCAGTTCAATCCAAAGTCTGTGAGCTGCGTTAGTGAAAGCATTGTCACCAGCAGAATTTATTGTTCTATGTTCAGAAGAACGGTGCAGTCAGAGCCCGGGCGTTAGCCAGGTCGTCCAGGTTTGTAATGATATTCGCATTAATTCATCGAGGTAGCTCGGACCTATACTCCATGAAAACACTTGAAAGCATTCTAAGTTAATTTTGAAGTGTATTCGTTGTCGGACTGGAAGCCAGTGAAGAGTGCGGACTAAAGGAGTTGTAGATTCCCAGAGTTTTTTCTCCTGACACCCGAGCGAGCTGATCGCTCCTGAACTTGTTGTAGCTTGTTCAAGTCGGTACACTGTACTATTTACAAGAAAGTGGAAGCCCTCCATGGCCAGATAAAGGCATGCACCATTATTATAATTGTTTTGTATTTTGTTTTCATTTTGTTTGTTTGTTTGTTTGTTTGTTTGTTTGTTGTTGTTGTTGTTGTTTTTTTTTTTGGGGGGGGCGAGGTTTAGGGCACAGTTGGATGATGCTCAATCCAGAGAGAGAGAACTAACACCGGTATTGTTCCTGTTTCGTTGTTTTTTCATAAATGAAAAACAATGGGATCGAAATCAGCATGACGCCACTGTACATAACGAGAACCGCTTGAAAACTTCCTGTCCATTCGTAAATCAACCCTGAAAGCAAACAACATAATAAACATTTAAAAAAAATTATAAGATGCTGTAGCCTTATTGTGATTGTCGTCAGTGTGCTTTTGCTCACTGTAAGGGAGGGACTTACAGTCCCCATGATTAAGAACTTTAGAATTGTATTCCTTTCATAAGGGAGAAACGTCGCCATGGTCAACTGATTAGGCTCCAGGACTTGCAATCAGAAGGTGGTGGGTTCGAACCCGGCTAAGCTAACCGCTGATTTCACAATGACTAGAATAAGTATTGTCGTCTAGTGACTGAATCACAATTTATTTATTTGTGCAATTCATAATCAGGATCGAAGTCACTGAGGCGAGTTAATAAGTTCGCCGAGGCGAGATAGGAAGTCGACGAGGAGAGATAGTAAACAACATTTCGACATCTCACATAAAAGTTGCAAAACTATGTACAACGTCCGTAATAATACCAACCTGTCAGCAACCCACTTCCCATCCCACAAAATCCACCTATAAGCGCTTGCCAGCAAATCACAGCTACGAGCCGGTCAACGGACGTCAGAAACCGCACAAGGACGTCATGTGACTGCCCCACTAAACCGTTTGCCATTCCTATGAACCCCGTGACGATCATCTGCACAGAGAACAGTATCGTGAAAGCATCGGTGAGGAATGAGGCAAACATGAGGACGCTACCGAGATAAACCCAGCTGCATGTAGTTAGCTTGAATTGGGTGCGGTCCAACAGAGGAGGCATGGACTTGCCAAGGATGATTCCAATCCCGAAGGTTGTTGGTAACAGTGAAGCTTGGTAGTTGCTCAGCCCCTGGAATATACCGTGTGACACCATGTAGACTATCCACCCACTGAAGCAAAAATCAACACAGCTCATAGACGCGGTCAGAAATATGAATTTTCTGTTTGCCAGTATTTTAAAGTCCATAGATGTAAAGATACGCTGGATGTTCCCCTTTAGCGTCAAACACTTTCCCTGATGGGATTTAGAAGAAGAAATGTCGTCTCCCTCCGTTTCATCGATTGGTACCTGTTGGCACTGTTGTGTATCTGTTGGTGATGCTACTGCAGGAGCTTTTAGCAATGCACCACATACTACAATGTTGGAAGAAATACCACCCATTATCAGCATGGTTCCACGCCAGCCGTATGTATCCAGAAGTATCTGTGTCAGGGGACCATACACGATCATCGAGATTGGTACACTTGATGCTGCTATTGCAATAGCTACGGAATAGTTCTCACTGAAGCAGGACGCCAGAGCACCATTGCAGGGGAAAACACTCAAAGCTTTACCAAGACCTGTGAACAAAGACAACTGACATTGGCTAAACGAGTCATTGGAAAGAGGAACAATTTATAGCTATAGTATTTCGCGATAGGATTGCTTTGGAAGTTTGCCGTTTTAGGGTTGTTGCTACTGCTGCTGCTACTGATACTGCTGCTGCTACTGCTGCTGCTGCTGCTGTTTCCTGCTAGCTGCTGCTGCAGCGGCTGGTGCTGGTAATGTTGTTGCTGCTTGTGCTATTGCTTCTGCTGCTGCTCCTGCTGCTGCTGCTACTACTGCTGCTGCTGATAATGATGATGCTACTTCCTTTTGCTTGATGCTACTGCTACTACTGCTGCTGCTGCTACTGCGGCTACTGCTGCTTCTGCTTCTGCTGTTGCTGCTTCTGCTTCTGCTGATGCTTTTGCTGTTGTTTTTAAGAGATGGTTGACAATGTAAATCTTAGAGAGGAAGATGGTGTAAACATTATCGGATCCTCAAATCTTAACCTCAGCCCTATGAGATTCGATTGATGCCTTGAAACAAAATCAGATGGAGATCATCAGTATAAGTTAAGTCAGTTATATTCTTACCTGATAGAATGATAATACAAAGTGATATCTGAAACACCGAGGTCGACTGCGAGCCGATGATGAAGCCAGCGGACCCCAGTACTCCACCGACGATAACAACACTGCGTCTGCTGCTAACGAGACGATCAATGCTGGCAACAAAAGGACCTGCATCCAAACAGTAATGAAACCATTGAAAACATGGAAGAATCGAATTTTAAGACAAAGTACAGGATTTGTTACCTCCCCTGCCCCAAATCACCTTTGTTACGACTGCCTCAATTAAAAACACATCTATAAACGCACACAAGTTCCACGACATTACACCGTTTGATAAAGTTATTTTCACTACTGGTATTGTCGAGAAATATAAATGCCAATTATTACTTACACACAACATTAGTAACCATTGTAAAGCACAACAAATTATCGGGTATGCACTAGTACGTTTATTAATAAAATACCACCAAAAAATAAACATTAAAAGTGTAGAACAATTATTACTGCACAGGACTTAACTCTGCTCCTCGACATTCCGTATCTTTAGCATCCATGCCCTGGGGATGTTTTACGTTGACAATATAATATTGTAATTGAACATTGGCGTCCAAGTGCAAACAGTGCGAGCTCGACTGACAAGTTAATTTTCGAACCGTTTTGAATGTCAACTTGGGTCAAGGTTATATTGTACTTGTTCCATCCAGGTATAACAGTTATTGATAAAGGTCTGTAAGTTTCTTACCGGAGATGTAACTCATTGAGTTATATAGAACGGCCATCCAACCAATTATCCACACGTCACTATTGAAGTCATTCTTTATGGCTAGGAGGAGGACACCTAGAGCCTTCAGATTTCCGTAGGTGGTGAATAAGACGACAAATAATGCGCCTACAGTGGCCCAACCCCAACAGCCTGTGTTGCTCATTTTCATAAATGACACCTGTTCCAACAAAATCAATTGTTTAGAATTCCAATAGCTTGCTTATAAGTACATTATACTCAGACTCCATAATGAAACAAAGAATAAACATTCTTGCTTGTGTGAATTTATTCCACAGCCTTTGAAAACTGTTTTTTATTCAATTATCCCGGATTGTAGAATTCCAATAGCTTGCTTAATAGGGTCATTCCGTGTCAAATCAACCATTGTGGTGACGGGTCACCTCTCAGATTTGGCTGAAATTTCTTTTCAAATACTCATCTAGGGGTATATGAACACATGCAAAAAATAAAATTATAATTCCAAGTCATACTCTAGGTACCAATTTACAGCTTTGTATCTTATTTCAAAGGCGTTCTAAAACGTATTACAAAACGCAAACATATTCAACGGCGCGAATCACGCGAACTTGGAGGGGGTGCCACGCCCATTTTGAGGGACGTTAATTCCGAAACGACTTGGAATTTGATTTTTGTGTGTGCATGTGTTCATTATACCCCTAGATGAGTAATTGAAATGAATTTCAGCCAAATCCAAGAGGTGACCCGGAACAATTTTCAGAATATTGGTTGATTTGACACGGAAGTACAAGCTAGACACATAACGTTAATGTGCTTACCAGAATTAGGTTACTAACTAGACAAAATACCGTGTCAGGTACCATTTCTGACTGATTTCTGCTTATTTTTGTTTGACAGTGTTGTAAGCACTTACGTCGACTCGATCAGCTCTGCTCTGTGGAATTTGAAGACCTGGTCAAATCGCTGTGGGTTGCTTGGTGCTTTTATTACCACAATCGAAATAACCCATTGATGAAGTTGTACATAATGGCTACCCGTTTAACGTGTGTTTCATTCACTAAAATGTAACCTCGTTGCCTCTTCAACCAGTATGATAGCAGTAACAATTCCGCGGAAGAACCAACCATTATCTGGAGGTACGGTACATTATGGCGTTCTTTTTTCTGTTTTTGTCTTTAACCTGTAAAATCATATTTTATTCATTTAAATGCTATTTCACTTTAATTATTGTAATTGAAGTGACATATAGTTTATTCAGTAATTACGTGTACGATTTTATTCCGATGAATATTTGTTTTATATTACTACCCCCCCGGCAAATGGTGCAGTCTTTGTTGATATGCAGGGCTAGGGGTCGACCGCTACTCGGATCCATAGACTCGCTACACTGCTTTGAGCTTATTCTCCCTTGAAATGAGAAATGTTTGTGTTTTTTGGTAGGGTAACTAGTACAACCATTGTACAACAAACGATTCACAAATGTTAATCTGTTGTTAGTGGGTTTCTCTTTTTGGTTCAGATAATTATTCATACAGTTTTCTTATGTTTGAAAACTCAAAGTCATGGGCTCTCATCGACCCTGCTTTTACCCATTAATTGCCTCTGAATTGCCTTGTGACATAATGCTTTAAACCTAGGTTTGGTATTATGACCAATAAATACCAAATTGAGTAGTTTCAATGTAAAGCTTTACATTTCTAAAATTGATATTCATACCAATCTGCCTGAAATTTTTTTCCCTCTGAAATGTTGTTTCTGGATCCTAAAATAAACAGGTTTTGATCATTTCCTTTTGAAGCACCATCCTCCCCCTGCCTCAATGGACACCTATCATGAACCAATATGTAAATAAGGAATTCCAAAAGTGCTATTTTTTTCCTTTCGAAGCACCATCCTCCCCCATCTCAATTGACACCTGTCATGAACCTAGGCCTATATGTAAATAAGGAATTCCAAAACCTTACTATTTTTTTTCTTCCGAAGCACCATACCCCCGCCTCAATGTTGGAAACTTTGGTTGGCGCTCATGATTCAACATTCAATATTGCCTAAAATAAACAAGAGAGGTTTGAATACGCACAATGAACTGAAAGAAAATTAATGATAAAACCAAAACTATTATTCCTCAACACCTTTAATGTCAGAGGAAATGAGCTGTACAAATTTACACCTATCATGAACCTTATGTAAATAAGGAATTCAAAAGTGCTACTATAGTTTTACTTTCGAAGCACCATCCTTCCCCCCGCCTCAATGTTGGTTTGGTTGGTGTGGAAATTCTTGAGGTGCTGACTTGAAAGGGCGATTGAATCACATGACAGTTGACTGGCATGCGCTTGTTGGATTCAACATTGTAGCGGGGGGGGGGGGTTCCTAAAGTGTTTAATAAATTGGAAATTCTCAAAGCATGGTATAATACACATAGGCTTGACACATTCTTTACATATCATGCGAGTTTTCTATTCGAGGATACATCACAGTCTCGTTTCTTCCCGGCAACATTCGGACCAGAAACGTGCGTTGATTTCGGTGTAATGTACACGCACGCATTCAAAAATCTGAGGTATAGATAAGCAAGCTTTATAAAAATCTGAAATATCCAACAACAATACATGAAACCTTTGTGTGTTAAATACTAGTCTTTAATCTACTTAATTTGAATGATTAATAGTTGAAAAGGCCGTTTTACAGATCAACCCCTGGCGTTGATTTCGGTGTATGTACACGCACGGCAGTGTGGTACACACGTAGAGACTGCGGCAAAGTGATCTGTGGTCTTTAATATTACAAAATCAGATATAAATATAAGCAAGCTTTATAAAAATCTGATAAATCCAACAACAATACATAAAACCTGTGTGTGTTAAATACTAGTCTTTAATCTGCTTAATTTCAATGATTAATAGTTGAAAAGGCCGTTTTATAAATCGACCCCTGGCGTTGATTTCGGTGTAGTGTACACGCATGGTGGTGTATTACTCACGTAGAGACTGTATATATAGCAAAGTGATCTGTGGTCTTTAATATTACAAAATCAGAAATAAATATAAGCAAGCTTTATCAAAATCCAACAACAATACATAAAACCTTTTTGTGTACACGCATGGCGGTGTGGTACACACGTAAAGACTGCAGCAAAGTGATCTGTGGTCTCTATTATTAAAAAATCTCAAATAAATATAAGAAAAAGTTCTAAAAATCTAATAAATTCTACAACAATACATAAAACCTTTAGGCCTATGTGTGGAATGCTAGTCAGGAAGAGTTGGAAGTCGAGATCGAGTTTCATGTATCTGTGAAGATTGTGACTTATCATTGTGTGCGCGGGATGCGGACATAGATTCAGATAACGTTGGATGAGAGAGAGTCTGAAGGTGAGCACGCTGGAAGCAAGCTAGACCTAGACCTTCCCTCTCTGGTTTACGATAAAGGAGGTTTTTCTTAAGGAGGTGCCTCTTGTTGGACCAGACGAAATCGACGAGCATATCCTGGAGTTCACTTAGGACTTTGTCAGGGGAGAGAGAACGGCTAGACAGTGGAAGGTTTTGGAAGCCGCAAGTTGATTTGCGATGAGAACTTTGCCTTTGAATTAGATGATACTCATCAAGTTAGGGTGTTAAAATAACACTAGTTTCTGTAAAAACAATTACAATGGAGTTATTTCAACACCCTATGATGTTAATTTTGATTATCTCTTCGGTATATTATATGTGACAACCCCCATGATGTCAATTTTCGACACCCAAGTTTTTGCAGTGTAGATTTGCTGGTATCTATAATGTGACAACACCCATGGTATCAATTTTATCACTCCCGTTTTTGCAGTAGTATTAGGTACGTCGTTCATACTAATTGGTGTAATTATGAAACTGTTACGTATTAGGTACTGAAACTTGCTGAAAATGTTAGCAGTAATGAGTATACTAAAATTTGTGATTTTTGACTTCGTGGTAACAGCGACGAGCTGATTAAGATATAAAGAAAACCAATAAATTGGAATGGTCATTTTTAGAAAAAGAGGTTGACATTTCCGACTAAAATGCTGTAACAAAATATTCGGGCGAGTTATTGGCATTTGAAGACCTGAAAAATCGCGCAATCGAAATAAGCCCACGATGGAGGTGTACATAATGGCTGCCCGTTTGTCGTGTGTTTTATTCACTAAAATGCTACCCCCATTGCCTTTAAATCAACCAGTATGATAACAGAAGATCAGGATTAAATGTCCAGACCTATGGTTAACGACAACAAACTTACCTGCTTGCTGGAATATACAGGAAATATTTCAGAACATAAGCTATGGATTGTAGCCTCTGACACTTTGTTACTAGCTCGAATCGCCAGGCATAGCTACTTTTTTGGTGCACAAAATATACAAAAGCTCATTTAGTGCCATCGCAAATATATGTTGTTTTTTGGAAGTCTGTATTTGGCGAGTCTTGGTTTTTGTTAAAGTCTATATTTAGCAAATCTTGTTTTTTGGAAGTCTATATTTGGTGAGTCTTGTTTTTTGGATGTCTGTATTGAGCAAATCTTGTTTTTTGGAAGTATAATATTTGACGAGTCTTGCTTTTTGGATGTCTAGATTTAGCAAATTTTGTTTTTTGGAATTATATGTTTGGCGAGTCTTGTTTTTATTATGGACTCTATAGGCCTATTTAGCAAATCTCGTTTTTGGAAGTATAAATGTTTGGCGAGTCTTGTTTAAAAAAATGTTTTTAAAGTGCTAGATAGGGAGGTAAACAGAGCGTCGACCTCATTAATATTTTGTAGGCCCTCAAAATATTCTATATTAGACAGATTTGAGAGCCTCAAAAAGGGGGAAAGTGCCTACTCGACACCTGCGGTCTTCATCCCTCAATCTTCTGCATCAACCTTCCCCTCCTCCACGGACTTGTTCGTATGGTGGTAGAGCATTCAGCGTTGTAGCTTCTTCACTTTGGAACAGCCTGCCACCGATATTCGGCGCCTCGAGGCTGAACCGATCTGCAACTGTTTGCGCTTTATAAATCTCTCTTTATTATTATTATCACTTATTATTGAACCTTGAAGCAACTTGCCCCCTTTTATCAAGTCATCACGCAAGCCTTAGAGTTTATTCTGTGTTGCGCAACCGTGGATGACTGACCATCTCTGGTCCTTTCTCTATGCACTGACCAACACACTAAGGAAGTAGGAAAAAAATATGGTTGACTGCATCCACTGTTATTGCTAGTATAATACTGAAGTGGTGAGAATAGTTGTTTACGCAAACAAAGTAGTTATGCCTTAGCGTTTCGACCCCTGAAAAGTCTCAGAGGTTACAATCCATAGCTTATGATCTGAAATAATTCCTGTATATTCCAGCAAGCAGGTAAGTTGGTTGACGTTAACCATACATGTAGGTCTCGACCTTTAGTCCCGATCTACTGCTATCATACTTGTTGATTTAAAGGCAATGGGGGTCACATTTTAGTGTATAATACACACGTTAAACGCCCAGCCATTATGTACACATTCATCATGGGGTTATTTCGATTGTGGTAAGTGCAACAAGCAACAGCGATTTGCAAGGTCTTCAAATTCCACAGAGCTGTCGACGTATAAGTGCTTACAACACTGTCAAACAAAAATAAGTAGAAAATCAGTCATAAATGGTACCTGACACGGTATTTTGTCTAGTAACCTAATTCTGGTAAGCACATTATTGTTTTGTGTTTAGCTAGTTTATGTACTTACAATCAAGCTTTTGGAATTCTTACATTTGATTTTGTTGGAACAGGTGTCATTTATAATTGAACAACTCAGGCTCTGCTTTATGGCTTCCCAACGAAGACCAGTTCAACACCAGGACAGGGATCCGTGGGGTTGGGCCATTGTAGGCGCAACATTTGTCGTCTTATTCACCACCTACGGAAATCTGAAGGCTCTGGGTGTCCTCCTTCTAGCCATGCAGAATGACTTCAATAGTGACGTGTGGATAATTGGTTGGATGGCCGTTCTATATAACTCAATGAGTTACATCGCCGGTAAGAAACTTACAGACCTTTATCAATAACTGTATCTGGATGGAACAAGTACAATATAACCTTGACCCAAGTTAACATTCAAAACGGTTCGAAAATGAACTTGTCAGTAGAGCTCGCACTGTTTGCACTTGGACGTCAATGTTCATGTACAATATTATATTGTCAACGTAAAACATCCCCAGGGCATGGATTCAAAGGCTAGGAATGTCGAGGAGCAGAGTTAAGTGTTCTACACGTCTACATGTGTTTTTTAATTGAGGCAGTCGTAACAAGGCGATTTGGGGCAGGGGGTAGTTACAAATCCTGTACTTTGTGTTAAGTTCGAATCTTCCATGTTTTCAATGGTTTCATTACTGTTTGGATGCAGGTCCTTTTGTTGCCAGCATTAATAGTCTCGTTAGCAGCAGACGCTGTGTTGTTATCGTCGGTGGAGTACTGGGGTCCGCTGGCTTCATCATCGGCTCGCAGTCGACCTCGGTGTTTCAGTTGTCACTTTCTACTATCATTCTTTCAGGTAAGATTATAACTGACTTAACTTATGCTAATGATCACCACCTTATTTTATTTCAAGGCATTAATCGAATCTCACAGGGCCGAGTTTAAGATTTGAGGATCCGATAATGTTTACACCATCTTCCTCTCCAAGATTTACATGTCAACCATCTCTTAATGTCCACAGGCAGTAAAAACTGTTCGTCGTTGCTGCTGTTTGGTCTCTTTGTTTGTATGGAGTACAAACAACATCAACAGCATCAGCATCAGCAGAAGCAAAAGCAGCAGTAGCAGTAGCAGTAGCAGCAGCAGTAGTAGCAGTAGCAGTAGCAGCAGCAGCAATAGCACAAGCAGCAGCTGCTGTAGCAGCAGCAGCACCAGCCGCAGCAGCAGCAGCAGTAACAGCAGTAGCAGTAGCAGCAGCAGCAATAGCACAAGCAGCAGCAACAGTATCAGCAGCAGCAGTAACAGCGTAGCAGCAGTAGCAGCAGCAACAGTAGCAGCAGCAGCAGCAGCAGCATCATCAGTAACAACAGCAGCAGTAGCACCAGCAGCAGCAGCCGCAGCAGTAACAGCAGCAGCGGAAGCAGCAGTAGCAACAGCAGTAGCAGAAGGAAGTAGCATCATCATAATCAGCAGCAGAAGTAGTAGTAGCAGCAGCAGCAGCAGCAGCAGCAATAACATAAGCAGCAGCAACAGTAACAGCAGCAGCATCACCAGCACCAGCCGCAGCAGCAGCAGCAGCAGTAACAGCAGCGGCTGCAGTAGCAGCAGCAGCAGCAGTAGTAGTAACAGCAGCAGCAGCAGCAGCAGGTAGCAGCAGCAGTATCAGTAGCAACAACCTTAAAACGGCAAACTTCCAATGCAATCCTTTCGCAATATACTAGTTATATAGTTGGTCGGTGGTGGTCCGATTTCCTCTTCTATTTTATTGTTAATTGTCATTGACACGTTTAGCTAATTAATGTCTTTTTACAGGTCTTGGTAAATCTTTGAGTTATTTCCCGTGCAATGGTGCTCTGGCGTCCTGCTTCAGTGAGAACTATTCCGTAGCTATTGCAATAGCAGCATCAAGTATACCACTCTCAATGATCGTGTATGGTCCCCTGACACAGATACTTCTGGATACATACGGCTGGCGTGGAACCATGCTGCTAATGGGTGGTATTACTTCCAACATTGTAGTATGTGGTGCATTGCTAAAAGCTCCTGCAGTAGCATCACCAACAGATAAATACCAGATAAATACCAGAACAATACCAACAGGTACCACTCGATGCAACGGAGGGAGACGACATTTCTTCTTCTAAATCCCATCAGGGAAAGTGTTTGACGCTAAAGGGGAACATCCAGCGTATCTTTACATCTATGGACTTTAAAATACTGGCAAACAGAAGATTCATATTTCTGACCGCATCAATGAGCTGTTTTGTTTTTTGCTTCAGTGGGTGGATAGTCTACATGGTGTCACACGGTATATTCCAGGGGCTGAGCAACTACCAAGCTTCACTGTTACCAACAACCTTCGGGATTGGAATCATCCTCGGCAAGTCCATGCCTCCTCTGTTGGACCGCACCCAATTCAAGCTAACTACATGCAGCTGGTTTTATCTCGGTAGCGTCCTCATGTTTGCCTCATTCCTCACCGAAGCTTTCATTATACTGTTCCCTGTGCAGATGATCGTCACGGGGTTCATAGGAATTGGACAAGGTTTTGAATCGCAGTCACGTGACGTCCTTGTGCGGTTTCTGACGTCCGTTGATCGGCTCGTAGCTGTGATGTGCTGGCAAGCGCTTATAGGTGGATTTTGTGGGATGGGAAGCGGGTTGCTAACAGGTTGGTATTATTAAATACGTTGTACATAGTTTTGCAGCTTTTATGTGAGATGTCGAAATGTTGTTTACTATCTCTCCTCGTCGACTTCCTATCTCGCCTCGGCGAATTTATTAACTCGCCTCATAGTGACTTCGATTCTGATTATGAATTGCACAAATAAATAAATTTTGATTTAGTAACTATAGACGACAATGCTTATTCTATTAATTGTGAAATCAGCGGTTAGCTTAGCCGGGTTCGAACCCACCACCTTCTGATTGCAAGTCCTGGAGCCTAACCAATTGACCATAGCGACGTTTCTCCTTTTTAAAAGGAATACAAATCAAGTTCTTAATCATGGGGACTTTTTAAGATTCTCTCTTACAGTGAGCAAAAGCACACTGACGAACACACTGACATTTGACAATCACAATAATGCTACAGCATCTTAAATAAAAATGAAAAAGTTTATTATGGTGTTTGCTTTCAGGGTTGATTTACGAATGGACAGGGAGTTTTCAAGCAGCTCTCGTTATGTACAGTGGCATCATGCTGATTTCGATCCCATTGTTTTTCATGTATGATAAAACAACGAAACGGGAAAAAGACCGGTGTTAGTTCCCTCTCTCTGGATTGAGCATCATCCAACTATGCTCTAAACCTCGCCCCCCAAAAAAAATAAAATGAAAAAATTAACCAAAAACAAAACAATTATAATATTGATGCATGCCTTTATCTGGCCATGGAGGGCTTCCACTTTCTTGTAAATAGTATAGTGTACCGACTTGAACAAGCTACAACAAGTTCAGGAGCGATCAGCTCGCTCGGGTGTCAGGAGAAAAAACTCTGGGAATCGGCAACAACTTTAGTCCGCACTCTTCACCGGCTTACAGTCCGACAACGAATACACTTCAAAATTAACTTAGAATGCTTACAAGTGTTTTCATGGAGTATAGGTCCGAGCTAATTCAATGAATTAATGCGTATATCAATACAAACCTGGACAACCTGGCTAACGCCCGGGCTCTGACTGCACCGTTCTCGCTGAACATAGAACTATATATTCTGCTGGTGCCAACACTTTCACTCATGCAGCTCCCAGACTTTGGAATGAACCGCCATCTCAAGTCAGACTGTTAGACACTATTCAATCATTTAAGAAGCACTTAAAGATGCACTTGTTTTCAACTTTGTAGTTTTCTGGTTTTTTTTATGTTAGATCATCCCTTTTCTTGAATTGTCTATCTATCTGATGAGGTTCGATGCTTGTCACAGCTTTGAGATCTATATGAAATAGCGCTTTATAAGAACTTATTAGTATTATTACTACAGCAAGAGAGGAGTCCCATTTGGGCTAGTCTTTGTCCTGTCAGACAAACCAAGGCAGGTGACCAGTCTGGAAAAAAATATGAAGATGCATACAACAACGCTTTGCCATTTACTTCTCTGCTGTCCTATAGTATCCCTTTCAGATAGTGTTAACATAAAGAAATAGCAAATTTTAACTCCTCTCTCAGGTAAAATTAGGTGTAGTTGAAGTTGTATTTTGATAAGTAGTTCTTGAGTTATGAATTTTTGTAATTTTCAGCTTCCGGTTTGAACCGGAAGTCAAGGTCAAAAGGGGTCAGACTGTGTGTAGCGTTTGTTTAGTTATTGAATACCTTTCCGATGAGATGATGTATAGATTGTAAACATCCAATGTGTGGACTGGTTCAGGAGTCATATTTTTTTCAAGTACTAAACTTTGATTTAATTTACTTCGATACCCGATGACGTTTTTTTTGTCTGATGAATTTCAGTGTTTAATTCAGTTGCAATCCTGAGTTATGCTGTAGAGAAGAGTTGCGTGGAATAAGAAGAAGAAGAAGAAGAAGAAGTAGAAGAAGAAGAAGAAGAAGAAAACAAAAGAACCCACCCCCCAAAAAACCCCACAAAAAAAACCCCAAAAAACCCCAAACAAACAAAACAACAAAAAAACATCCCAAAACAAAACAAAACAAAACAAAAACAAAAACGGCCGCAAGGTTTTTGTTTGCCGGTTTGTTTCTGTTTTAAACGGTGGGTGTGTCTGTGTGGTTCATGGTTATTACTTATTATTTCAAAATATTTTTAGGCCTATAGCCTATATATTGTTTTCATGCAAAAAGTTCCAAAGTCGAAGTGAGTAAAGGAGCACTATCCTCGACTATTGCCCCCAGTTGCCAGGAAGCTTTAGCTACACTAGAAACTGGGACTGAAAATGCTGTCACTGGATCATTCTGAAAATACTCCGCCAAAATCCAGTCCTTTTCGAGAAAACTGCGCTTGAGACTTTAATCTTAAGTGTGTCAATGAACACGTAAGCCATTCTTAAAAGCGCGTACATTATAAGGCTTAATCATTCATAAGAGTTATAATACTAGGTGCAGCCTAATATTGATTTACTTTAATGTCATCTCGCTTACTGTATACATGTATACAATTGAATAAACAATCAACAATCCAAATAAAAATTGATATTTTAAACTTACCGTCACATCTTGATCTCGTTTCGTTGTTTTACCATGTATGATAAACGATGGGACCGAAACCACCATGGTACTTAACAAGAGCCGCTTGAAAACTCCCTGTCCATTCGCAAATCAACCTTGAAAGCAAATAACATGTACATAACACTATAAGTGTTAAGAGGCAGCAGTATTGTTATGGCATTAACGGAAATGAATTCCTGATGTGGTCTTTTCAGGTTTATGGTTCATGTTCCAGCTAGCTGCGGACCCGTCAGTGTGATTTCGGCCACTATGGTCTCTGTTTTTGCCTTGCTTTGTGCTTTTACTAAAGATAATAACCTTGCGTATACTACTATACGGTTTCTAAGCGTTATGATGTTGCTGTCCTTGCAGTTATACAAAGCCGAGCGGTTAAGAGCATTGAATTCAAGTTCTGATGGTTAGTCATCAGGTTGTGGGTTCCCAGTCATGGCACTTGTCTCCTTGAGCAAGACACTTAACTATAATTGCTTCTCTTCACCCAGGGGTATAAATGGGTACCTGCGAGGGTAGAGGTTGATATTGTGTTTGAAAAAGCCTCCGGAGCGCTACGGCAGCTCGGGCTGTTTACTCCCCACAGGGAGCTGTGAAAGGTTAAAGGAATGTTATTGGCCCAATGACCAGGGCACTAATGTAAAGCGCATTGATACGTTTATTGTAAAATGCGCTATATAAGAACTTGTTATTTATTTTTATTTAATACATGAACAGAAGAATATATTATTAAAAACATGTGAAAGATAAACAAAACAGATATTGAAACTAAAATTCCCACGTTCTCTTATGTGTATTGATAAGTCCAATGGTTTAGAACTGTATAATTTTTTTTCTGGGGGGCAGTAGAATTGTATGTATTGCGAACCTCACATTGATCCTGGTGATTTTCTAGCGCCCTCTTTTAAGTAGCCAATAATTATTGGCTACTCAAAAGAGGGCGCTAGAAAATCACAAGAATCAATGTTAGGTTCGAACAATGTTATTACAACAGGTTCATTTTTAACCACAGTTTTTCCTTTTTCACTTTTTTTGAGTAATATATAGCATTTGTTCTTAAAATTGTTCTGAAGATTTTAAAACCATGCTGTTTTTCTCCATAACATATCTCTGGGGGAACAAAGTTAGAAACTGGTGCACTGTGAAAGATATTTTCAACAGTTTTTTTATTTATCCCTTTTTGTTAGCAAAACAATTTGCCACATTTTGCATCATAATATCAAATGAAAAATACGCTCACCTTTTTATTTACAATGACACTTCATTATTGGGAGCGCTGACAAAAATACAAGTTTATTTGTGGTTCGGGTGGTTATAATTTAAGTAGAGGGATAAATTTGTTTCTCAAACCCAGCCGAAATGAGGAGGGGATATAATTTTCTATTCCCTGTTCCTCAAACCTAGCCGAAATGAGGAGGGGATAGAATTTTCTATCCCTTGTTCCTCAAACCTAGCCGAAAAGTGAAAGGGATTATCCTTTGCTGCTCAAACCAAGCGAAAAAGAGGAGGGGATAGATTTGTTTATCCCTTGGACCTCAAACATGAAAATTTATCCATTTTTTAATGTTAGCGTAGAAAAATTAGATTGATTTGTAAAATCTGGAGCACGTTTTTCACAATTTTGAGGAAAATAAGGTAACAGAAAAATTTGATGCTTTAAAATCCTGTTTTTATTGCAATTATCGGACTATAATGACAATTTTAAGCTGTAAATTTGAAAGTGAAACTAGAACAGCAGAAGCTGCCAAGGCGAGCTGCCGAACGCCCGATAGAGAAATAATGAATAATAGAAAAACAATCATTTGATCAACTGATGTTCAAAGAGGTGGGGACAGTTAACAAGTATGTAGTTGACCATTGCCTACTTGGTTTGACATGTGGGAAAGAGGCAAAAATGTTAACAACAAGTTTCAAGTAATTTCCAGTAATAATGAACCCTGAAAACTTTAACATGTTATTTAACCAATAGAAAAACTTGACCACAATTTCCATTTTCACCTAGTGAATCTATTCACACAAAAACAATTACATATCACAACAATGTAGCCCTCAATGTAGCTCTTGTAAGCTCAGACAAACAGCCGGACGGACGGACGGGGTACGGACAGACAAAATCGGTATTACATAGGCTCGCATTCTGCTAAAGCAACTCTCCAAAAACGCAGTTAAATATGAACCTGTTTTACGTAAAATTGCAACTATTTTGAAAATAGAAGATCCGAGTTTGATAATGTCGACACTCTCTTTTTAAGATTGATGTTCGTACACATGAACATTTACACATAGGGGTGGTTTCATTTGGAGGGAGAATAACTCGATGGGCTTTTGGTCACCCCATGTCAAATTGAGCAATGGATGAGTTTTCTGTTTAGTGTAAAAAGCTGTGAAACTTCTAAGTATTTGAAAAGTATTTTGGAACAATAGCATTTTGCACTGTAAGCGATGGGAGTTTATATTGTGGGGCGCACCCGTGGATGAAGCACTGACCCACACAATACGGAGATGGTTGACTGCATCCACTGTTATTGCTAAAGTAAATACTGTACATATCGATGTGCGACATGTGACGTTAGTGATAAAGTACCGGTAGTTGTTTACGCAAAAAAAGTAGTTGTGCCTGGCGTTTCGACCCAACAAAGTCGCAGAGGTTACAATCCATAGCTTATGATCTGAAATATTTCCTGTATATTCCAGCAAGCAGGTAAGTTGGTTGACGTTAACCCTACATGTAGGTCTCGACCTTAAGTCCCGATCTACTGCTATCATACTTGTTGATTTAAAGGCAATGGGGGTCACATTTTAGTGTATAACACACACGTTAAACGGCCAGCCATTATGTTCACATTCATCATGGGGTTGTTTCGATTGTGGTAAGTGCAACAAGCAACAGCGATTTGCCAGGTCTTCAAATTCCACAGAGCTGGTCGGGCCGACCATGGAGGAATAAGAACATTCCTCCATGGGCCGACGTAGTGCTTACAACACTGTCAAACAAAAATAAGCAGAAAATCAGTCATAAATGGTACCTGACACGGTATTTTGTCTATAGTAACCTAATTCTGGTAAGCACAATAAGGTTGTGTGTTTAGCTAGTTTTATGTACTTATAAGCAAGCTATTGGAACTCTAACAATTGATTTTGTTGGAGCAGGTGTCCTTTATAAAAATGAGCAACACAGGCTGTTGGGGTTGGGCCACTGTAGGCGCATTATTTGTCGTCTTATTCACCACCTACGGAAATCTGAAGGCTCTGGGTGTCCTCCTCCTAGCCATGCAGAATGACTTCAATAGTGACGTGTGGATAATTGGTTGGATGGCCGTTCTATATAACTCAATGAGTTTCATCTCCGGTAAGAAACTTACAGACCTTTATCAATAACTGTTATATCTGGATGGAACAAGTACAGTATAACCTTGACCCAAGTTAACATTCAAAACGGTTCGAAAATGAACTGTTTGCACTTGGACGTCAATGTTCATTTACAATATTATATTGTCAACGTGAAACATCCCCATGGCATGGATTCAAAGGCTAGGAATGTCGAGGAGCAGAGTTAAGTGTTCTACACTTCTACATGTGTTTTTTAATTGAGGCAGTCGTAACAAAGGTAATTTGGGGCAGGGGGTAGTTACCAATTCTGTACTTTGTCTTTACATTTGAATCTTCCATGTTTTCAATGGTTTCATTACTGTTTGGATGCAGGTCCTTTTGTTGCCAGCATTGATCGTCTCGTTAGCAGCAGACGCAGTGTTGTTATCGTCGGTGGAGTACTGGGGTCCGCTGGCTTCATCATCGGCTCGCAGTCGACCTCGGTGTTTCAGATATCACTTTCTATTATCATTCTCTCAGGTAATAATATAACTGACTTAATTTATGCTAATGATCACCATCTTATTTTATTTCAAGGCATCAATCGAATCTCATAGGGCTGAGGTTAAGATTTGAGGATCCGATAATGTTTACACCATCTTCCTCTCTAAGATTTACATGTTAACCATCTGTTAATGTCCACAGGCAGTAAAAACTGTTCGTCGTTGCTGCTGTTTGGTCTTTTTGTTTCTATGAAATAAAAACAACAGCAAAAGCATCAACATCAGCAGAAGCAGCAACGGTGGAAGCAGAAGCAGCAGTAGCAGCAGCGGCAGTAGCAGTAGCAGCAGCAGCAGCAGGAGGAAGTAGCATCATCATAATCAGCAGCAGCAGTAGTAGCAGCAGCAGCAGCAGCAGCAGTAATAATAACACAAGCAGCAGCAACAGTAACAGCAGCAGCACCACCAGCACCAGCCAAAGCAGCAGCAGCAGCAGCAGTAGCAGCAGTAGCAGCAGCAGCAGCAGCAGCAGTAGTAGTAGTAGCAGCAGCAGCAGCAGCAGGTAGCAGCAGCAGTATCAGTAGCAACAACCTTAAAACAGACAACTTCCAATGCAATCCTTTCGCGATATACTAGTTATATAGTTGGTCGGTGGTGGTCCGATTTCCTCTTTTATAAATTGTTTCTCTTCAATGATTCGTTTAGCTAATGTCAGTTGTCTTTTTTCACAGGTCTTGGCAAATCTTTGAGTTATTTCCCATGCAATGGTGCTCTGGCGTCCTGCTTCAGTGAGAACTATTCCGTAGCTATTGCAATAGCAGCATCAAGTATACCAATCTCGATGATCGTGTATGGTCCCCTGACACAGATACTTCTGGATACATACGGGTGGCGTGGAACCATGCTGCTAATGGGCGGTATTACTTCCAACATTGTAGTATGTGGTGCATTGCTAAAAGCTCCTGCAGTAGCATCACCAACAGATACAGAACAATACCAACAGGTACCAATCGATGCAACGGAGGGAGACGACATTTCTTCTTCTAAATCCCATCAGGGAAAGTGTTTGACGCTAAATGGGTACATCCAGCGTATCTTTACATCTATGGACTTTAAAATACTGGCAAACAGAAGATTCATATTTTTGACCGCGTTTATGAGCTGTGTTCATTTTTGCTTCAGTGGGTGGATAGTCTACATGGTGTCACACGGTATATTCCAGGGGCTGAGCAATTCCCAAGCTTCACTGTTACCAACAACCTTCGGGATTGGAATCATCCTCGGCAAGTCCATGCCTCCTCTGTTGGACCTGACCCAATTCAAGCTACCTACATGCAGCTGGGTTTATCTTGGCTGCGTCCTCATGTTTGCCTCATTCCTCACCGATGCTTTCATGAAACTGTTCTCTGTGCAGATGATCGTCACGGGGTTCATAGGAATGGGACACGGTATTGTATCGCAGTCACGTGACGTCCTTGTGCGGTTTCTGACGTCCGTTGACCGGCTCGTAGCTGTGATGTGCTGGCAAGCGCTTATTTGTGGATTTAGTGGGATGGGAAGCGGGTTGCTGACAGGTTGGTATTATTACGGACGTTGTACATACTTTTGCCGTTTTTTATGTGAGATGTCGAAACGTTGTTTACTATCTCTTCTCGGCGAATTTACTAACTCGCCTCAGTGACTTTGATTCTGATTATGAATTGCACAAATAAATAAATTGTGATTCATTTACTAGACGACAATACTTATATTCTAGTCAATGTGAAATCATCGGTTAGCTTAACCGGGTTCGAACCCACCACCTTCTGATTGCAAGTCCTGGAGCCTAATCAGTTGACCATGGCGACGCTTCTCCCTTATGAAAGGAATACAATTCTAAAGTTCTTCAATCATGGGGACTTCGTAAGACTCTCCCTTACAGTGAGCAAAAACACACTGACGACAATCACAATAAGGCTACAGCATCTTATAATTTTTTTTAAAATGTTTATAATATTGTTTGCTTTCAGGGTTGATTTACGAATGGACAGGGAGTTTTCAAGCGGCTCTCGTTGTGTACAGTGGCATCATGCTGATTTCAATCCCATTGTTTATCATGTATGATAGAACAACGAGACGGGAACAAGACCGGTGTTAGTTGCCTATCTCTGGATTGAGCATCATCCAACTATGCCCTAAACCTCGCCCCCCGAAAAACCCAACAACAAAAGTTTCTTGTAAATAGTAAAGTGTACCGACTTAAAACAGCTACAACAAATTCAGGAGCGATCAGCTCGCCTGGTGTCAGGAGAAAAAACGCTGGGAATCGGCAACTACTTTAGTCGGTACTCTTCACCGGCTTCCAGTCCGACAACGAATACACTTCAAAATTAACTTAGAATGCTTTCAAGTGTTTTCATGGAGTATAGGTCCGAGCTGCCTCAATGAATTAATACGAATATGAATACAAACCTGGACAACCTGGCTAACGCCCGGGCTCTGACTGCACCGTTCTTGCTGAACATAGAACTATACATTGTGCTGGTGACAATGCTTTCACTAACGCAGCTCACAGACTTTGGATTGAACTGCCATCTCAAGTCAGATTCTTAGACACTATATTCAATCATTTTAGGAAGCACTTAAAGATACACTTGTTTTCAACTTTGAAGTATTCTAGGTTTTTGATGTTAGATCATCCCTTTTCTTAAATTTTCTATCTATCTGATGAGGTTCGATGCTCGCCACAGCTTTGAGATCTATATGAAATAGCGCTTTATAAGAACTTATTGCTATTATTACTACAGCAAGAGAGGAGGAGTCCCAATTGGGCTAGTCTTTGTCCTGTCAGATAAACCAAGGCAGGTGACCAGTCTGGAAAAGAATATGTAGATGCATACAACAACGCTTTGCCCTTCACTACTCTGCTGTCCTATAGTATCCCTTTCAGATAGTGTTAACATAAAGAAATAGCAAATTTCAATTTCTCTCTCAGGTAAAATTAGGTGTAGTTGAAGTTGTATTTTGATAAGTAGTTCTTGAGTTATGAATTTTTGTAATTTTCAGCTTCCGGTTTGAACCGGAAGTCAAGGTCAAATGGGTTAAAACTATGTGTAGTGTTGCTTTAGTTTTTGAATACCTTTCCGATGAGATGATGTATAGATTGTAAACATCCAATGTGTGGACTGGTTCAGGAGTCAATTTTTTTTTCAAGTACTAAACTTTGATTTAATTTACTTCGATACCCGATGACGTTCATTTTTTGTCTGATGAATTTCAGTGTTTAATTCAGTTGCAATCTTGAGTTATGCTGTAGAGAAGAGTTGCGTGGAATAATAATAAGAAGAAGATGAAAACAAAAGAACCCACCCCAACCCCCCCACTCAACCCCCCCCCAAAAAAAAAACAAAAAAAACAAAAACAAAAACGACCGCAAGGTTTTTGTTTGCCGGTTTGTTTCTGTTTTAAACGGTGGGTGTGTCGGTGTGGTTCATGGTTATTACTTATTATTTCAAAATGTTTTTGAGGCCTATAGCCTAGTAGTAGTAACAATGGGGGTTCTGGACCACCTTGCTTGGGGTATATACAAATAGAGCACATGGGGTTTGCTCCCAGCTTTTTTGATAGGGCTCGCCCCGCTCTCTTGGTGGGCTGCTGGTTCTAGACCACTTTTGGGTTGGGGTATATATACAAATAGAGCACATGGGGTTCTACTAAATTTTCGTATACGAAAATTAGGTTTTAATAGGGCTCGCCCCGCTCTCTTGGCGGGCTCGACCCACAGCCAGCGACTTTCAACCTTAACGCTTCAACTTTCGTCTACGAAAGTTGAACACGATGGAGTGTAGCACGGTATACACAATGAGTGAACCCAACTGTAGACGTTTACGTTTGTGAATAACTGGGTGGAGGTTCGTTAAGTTTGCTACCACGGCTGAATTTAAAACTGGCAAAGCAACCGCACTTTATTTCAGTGTCGTTGCCGCAAGCTCTTTCATTATTGAAGCTCGGGCTTCGGCCATCAGCTCGTTTTTGCTACTTCGTTGGTTTGAGCTGCGTATACTTTGCGGCTTTTTCTGAATATCAGCTTTTATTTGTCGATATTTATTTATTTCGTTTATTACGAGCTTGAACTCTTCAGGGAGATGTGCCCATCTTGTAGCGCTTGTGAGATCACATCTGAAACGCTGTTGAGCTTAGATAGAGCGAGAACACGAATCTCATCGTGTTTTTAGCTTTTACAAGGAGCCGCCGAGAGACGAACTTGCCGGCAATACCGGCAAGACCACAAACACCTGCAGCTGCTTCAAGTGCAATGACAATAGGCGCAGCTATAATTGTGGAGAGCAATCCTACACCAGTAGCTCCCATTCCAAGGCATGATAGAATCAACACTGTGTCAATACCATCAACGATATTGATAGATCTACGGTACTTTTGTACAGCTTACTTCTGTCTTCTATCTCTTTTTCAAGTTTGCGTTCGAGGTTGCGGATTTCAGTCAGGCGATAATTAGAGCCTGTGTTGTTGTCCTCGGGCTGAAGAACGGGATACAATCGCTCAGTTGTTTCGATGGTAGGAGCTGTTGGTATCTTAGGCATTTTCTCGAATTTCAAGCACAACAGTTATGGGTTTGCTATGGTTTTGTAGCAACAGGTTATGTTTATCTAACGCGCGAAGGTTCAATTGATGTATGTGCCCAACTTCAAGTTTTTGTACATAGGACAAATAGGATTAATGTTTATAACACCTTTGGGTGCGGCTGGGGTTATGGCTAGTAGTGTTGAAGGAGCGCCATCAACGATGTTGGAGGTTGTAGAAAGTTGATCGAGGTGTATGTATACCCACTTGTGAATATCGAAGTTAGAGGGTCTGTCTCCCTCGTATTTCCCATCAATCAACCTTTATCGCTGATACCCAACAGGCGGCGTATATCAGAGGGTATTTTTAAGGCTCCGCCCGTTGGAATGCTGAACATGACTAGATTTGTTGCTTTATCTATCTCGACCGATACTTGGGGCAGCTCTTTTGTGAACAGATTTTGTAGGTATTCAAAGGTATATAATCCAGCAGGGATCATAATCTTTCGAGGTTTATCATCCAAGTTAGAACGCCACAAAATTCCAGCTGAATGCCCAATATTTCGATGGCTAACCTCATAATGCAAACCTCTGAGGGCAGCATAGAGCTTGCCATCTGTATTATCGATTACAGTCTGGAGATGCGACGCTTCTTCATTTTGAATATCGGTTAGTGTCACAAACATAACTAATCTTTTGTCTACGAAAGATTGTTAATGCAGTTATACTAAACAAAGCTTATAGCTTCAACACAGACGCATCTACTAGACAGGCTTAATCTCAAGTACTGCAGTCATAGAGATAGGATTGTCACGCATATCTTCACCATATTCATCTAACACGAGAAAGTTTAGTTTATATATATGTCCTGCTTTAAGTTTTTGTACATAGGGTAAGCAAGGTTAACGTTTACACTGCTTTCAGATTTGAACGGGGTTATGGTTAGCAGCGACGAGGGCGCCATCAATAATATTAGAAGCCGCATAAAGTTGATTGAGGTGTATAGAAACCAGGTTAGGGGTATGGAACCTTGAGGTCTAATTCCATCTAATCTTCCTTGGAACCAATGACCGTCAAAAGATTAGAGAGAATGCCCAATAGTGAACACATTGTATCATCAAATTTAAAAACATAGAAACACTCCTGACATTGACACTGACAAACCCCGTTGTTTTGTTCATTTGGAGTCCTATTTGGGGTATATTTGCTTTGAAAAACTGTTGTATATCTTCAAAGGTGTACATTCCTCGAACAACTTTAATCGAGGTATAACTAAGATTATTATTACTGTCAAACTTAAGATCAACAGTAGAGTCAACATCAAGAGTGTTAGTTTTTTTAAAATGCAACTCTCTTAGGGCAACACAGAGTTTACCATTTACATTGTTAATTGCGGGTTGGAGGAGCGGCGCTTCTCTCTTTTGAATATTGGTTTGTGTAACAAACATAGCGAACTTGCAAATAATCTTTTGAACTTATACGAGTATAACTTAAACTTTGCAAGCAAAGTTTGTGCAGTTATGTCTAACCAAGCTTATAGCTTTAACACAGATGCATCTTACCAAACAGGTGGGGTATACTCCGCAAAATCTCAACTCGTATTGCAAAATGTTACAATACAGGTTGATACGGGGCGGCGAGCTTTGACACCGTCTTTCCGGATATATTGTCGGCGGAGCGGTATAGGCTGCCACACGTACAAAGTGATGATGTAGTGGACACGTGGAGCTCAAACCCGATGAAATTTTGGCAAAATAAGATTAACTTTGCAGTGTGGTGTGCTACCACAGGTTGCGGTGTCTCTGCAGAAGACCATCTTAGCTCTAAAGTCCCGATGGTGCGATCAGTCTACCGCTTTCACGTATACTACCAGGTGCGAAGGATTCTTGAAGGGATGCAGGTGCCACTCCCACAGGATGACACTTGGGATGCCTTTGATACCCCATACAACCAGAGGGTATATGAGCAAATTTGCGCGGAGTTTGGTGTCTCACCGCACACCGACTGGCGGCAGAGCATCGACCAAAATAGTGGTCTTGGAACGCCGTATCATTGGTGGAAAGGTTCAGTGCTCTCTATTAAAGAAGTGAGCAACGATTTGGTTGCTAGTGGGGTCTTAACCCCAGCTTCGGTGTTTCGTCGAACGACTATAGAAAAGACCGCATGAGCTTTGGTGATAGACCAGCCACGTTCAGCGTCGACTACATCGGTCAGGGGCCAGAAGGAGACCAAGCATGGACAACATTTGTTCTCGACAAGTCGGAGGGCTTTACCCAACCTGGGGTTGAAAGAATCAACGACTCTATCCGAACATACGTGTGGGCTATCCTAGGCGCACAGGCGCAGATTCGCTCGAGTATTATTGGCACCGGTGCCGCATTTGACACCCAGAAACAGTTCTTAGCGAATGTTGAGGATGCAGTCTCAAGCCCTGTAGATCTCCCGAGTGCGGTGGCACGCTACCAAGACATGCTTCGATACGCCCGCTCTAAGGTTGACTATGTATTCGGAATTGGTTTGTATATGGCTCCCAGCAACATGGAGTTGCAGATTGGAACTATTCAGGACTACAACAACGAGATTGTGATCGCGGAGCAGGGGCAAAATTTGGGCTTTAACAACGGTATAAATGCAGTTGTCGAGAATTTGTTACCTGTAAAGGATATGGAGGGGCCTCCTGCAAGGCCAGCACACCTAGCTCAAACTCCGGAAGTTAGTTTGATGGGACCGGTTTTGGCACAGCCTGATATCGACGTAGATGAAAGACAAACTTTCGTAGACGAAAGTTTAGCGCACTATGATGGGCGAACTGCACTTGTTGTTGGTGGCGTTGCTCTTGGTCTCGGTTGGCTCGCTCTACGCTAAAACTTTTGTCTACAAAAAACTTTTGTCTACAAAAAACTTTTGTCTACAAAAAACTTTTGTCTACAAAAGTTTATTATTTATAAAAGATTAAAGTTAACAGTACACCGCCGATGGCAACAATTATTGCCCATAGGTTTCCCGCGAGCCAGCCAGCAGTTTTACTCAAGAGGTTGAGGAGCCACGATATAATGCCTCCGATGATGCCCGGTAGTGCGGCTGCAGCCTTTCCAGCTAATTGGGCTAGAAGGCGCCCGAGAGCTTGCAAATGTATTTTCGCCCACTCTTTTACCCCATCTTTACTTGCGGGGGGCGTGGGAGGTGTTGGCGGTGTAACCCCGCCAGCTGGCCCACCAGTCAAGGCAAGAACCAGAGTGCTGATGGCAAAGCCCAGTGCAGTGATAATGGTGGCTATGGTCACACCCTGCTCGCGGAACAGGGTCCGTAGCCGATCGGCCAGAGATTTGTTTTTATCTAGAACGCTAGATATGGTCTCACGAATTTGGCGGAACTGTGACCGAAGTTGTTGGTTGAGGACATCAACGCTGTCTCGAGCCGCTGCGAGATCATCTTCGGCTTTTGTAATTTCACGTTCGATTTGGTCCGCTCGCTCAGTTGTCCCGGGTTGCTTAAGCTCTTCGCGATAGCCCTCGATTAGCTGCTGGAGAGAAACTACTTTGCTCTCTTGCACCGCTTTTGTGGCACGCAAAGTTTTCAGGGCTTTGTCAAGCCCTAGAATCTCTCTCATAGGCAAAAGATTTTCTTCCTCAGTAGGCGGCTCAGATGACTTACTAATAAGTAAATCATCTAAAACATTAATTGTCTGATCTAGTACATCACCATCTGCTTGTGTTGCATTTTGTGCTTTATCAGCAACCTTTTCTAACTCGCGAAGGGTAGGTCGAGAATGACGATGCAGTGTACTGTCGTACCCAGGCAGGTTGAGAAAATCTCGAATAGCTCTGGAGCCCCCAGAGCCAAAACTTTGGGCAATAGTACCCAATCCTAAAAACTATTTAGGGCCTTTAGTAGCGCTCATCCGAACCTTTTTATCACCTTCTACCCAGTAAAGTGTTTTACCATCTTCGCCGACCTGAAACCGTTTGTATTCTATGATCGTAGGTTGAGGGCCATTGTTTAGACCTATCTCCTCATAGAAAGCATTTACTAAACGGTCTCGCTGTTCTCGCAACTCGTCTGTACGGATGTCGTCGCGCGCTTGGTTGATGCGGTCGCCGTATTCATTAGGCGATAGCCCATCTAAGGGTGCCCGATGGGAGGTTCAGGAAATAAAACTGGTGTCTTCTTCGACTTCTGGTTGTTTTTCGGGTGCATCAAAATCATTCATTTCAAAGCCACCTTCTGCCATATTGAATACAAAGGTTGGCTTTACTTATATTGAACACTCGCCAAGGTTTAATAGACAAAAGATAAAGTTTGGTTTGAATGGCATCGTCAAAGTACGGACGCAAACTGAATCCTCTTAGAAGCCTGCGGGATCCACTCGGGATCAAAGGCATACGGCAGAGCGTGGTTGTAACCAACAACCCCTCCACTATCGACCAAAATCAGCAGCTCTTGGTCCGCTTTCCCAACCTTGGCGCCCAGGATGTGATTGTTCCTGGAACAGCCCGCCTCGCATTTACCATCGCCCTCACCTCGACCGACGACAATCGAACAGTGGTTCAAAACCTTGGCCAAGCCGTTGTGAAGAAAAAGACAATCAGGATCAGTGGTAATGAGGTCATGTCTATAGATGACAGCGATGTTATCGGCTGCTACACCGACCTTTGGAAAACGTTGGGAGAGCGCCGGTCTCAGGTCTACCAGGGTATTGATGTGGCGGAAGACGCTAACATGCTTAAACTGAGGGTGGGCGCCGGAGATGGTGATAGTTCTACGGCGCAAGACAAGGCTGTTGCAGATGCATACAGCAACAGATTTAGCATTCCACTAGACTTTGAACTGTTGGAGAGCCACATGCCGTTCTTCCAGTCAGGCCTTGGTGACCGATTGGAGTACGAGCTTACCTTTAATGACTACAGCCGCGTTATAATGGCAACAGGTGATACAGATGCTAGCTACGTCATCGACAACATCTCTCTCGAGTTTGAAATTATGAGCGAGCCAAACTTAGCCCGAATGATTCGCAACCAGTATACTGCGCGAGTTGCCATCTTGTATGACCGCATTTTGCGCCACCGAAAGGTCACCCTCAACAAGAGTGATACGCTGTGGAACGTCAATCTTAATATTCCAGCCCGAAGCTTTAAGGGAATACTCATGCTCTTCGAGGATGCTGGAGCGGCGACCGCGTTTAACCGAAATACAGAATCGTTCTATAACCCCAAGATCGAAAAAGTTGAGGTCATAGTCGAGGAAGCCAAACCAGTTGTATGCCCAGGGTATGCGCGGGTACCAACAGTGGGATGAAGTTCGAAAGTACTTCGCTAGCAGCCCTTCAACCAAGCGCCACCCCACGTCTGCAATGGTCACCAAAGACTTAGCATTAGCTGATGTAACGGTAGGAGAGTATTTGACAACAAAGTACGGCCTATGGCTGGACTTGAGAAGCAACGATGATGACTCACTGCACGGCAGCGGCAGGCGCATAGAAAATGCAAGTGAGGGGTCACAGTCCAGATCACCAAAAAGGCAGAAACGGCGGGCACATTGAACATGTATTTGTATGTTATCATGGATGCTCAGCTCAACATCGAAAATGGTCGATATATCAGTGCGCTCTACTAAACCAAACTTATCTTTTGCAGGCAAAGATTGTTTTCGTCAACGAAAGTTCAAAGTATAAGTAAAAACTTATACGAGGATAAGTTTTACCCCACTCGGCCATCATCTGTGGCCAGACTGGCTGTGGGAAAACAGTCTTTATCTTAAACCTTCTCGAAGATCACTACTGCGGCGAATTTTCGCACATCGTTATACTCTGCCCCACAATTCGTTGGAACAAAACGTACCACGAGCGATCCTGGGTGTGGACAGACCCAGAGGTCTATATCGTCGACCCTGGCGATCAGCTTCAAAAGTGGTTGCGAGCTTTTTACTCGATTTTTGCTGGCGAGCCGACATTGTACATCATCGACGACTGCTCAGCTAGTAAAGCTCTGACCAAAAAGAAAGACATGCTGTCTGAGCTTGCGTTCTCGGGGCGCCACGCCTCTCAATCTGTGTGGGTTTTGACGCAAAAGTATAACTCGGTTCTTAAAGATCTCCGCGAGCAGACTAAGTGGGTAGGGCTCTTCCACTGCAAGGACAGGGACTCTTTTGAAGATTGCCTGCGAGAAAACGACGTTGTCCCGACGAGAGAGGAGCGAGATGCGCTTAGACAGCAGCTATCTAAAGCTAAACACGCTAAGCTTATACTAAAGACTGCTCAGCCGGTTGCTTATCAGTTGTTAACATAATCTTTTGTAGACAAAAGATTAGCTTAATACCAAGCAAAACTAAAGTTCTATGTGGGAGCAAACACAGCTAGCCATACAAACTATACATCTGGCAGTAGTTCTTGTGATGTTTGTCAAGTATGTTAGACTCATGCGCATAAACTTATACAGAGTATAAGTTTGATCTCAAAAGTAATCTTTTGCTCACAGAAGATTATGGATTGTGATGATTTGATCAACCAATTGTTGCAAGAGGTTCCCGATGAAAGCACCGATACCACCGTCTCGACGCTAAACAAAACTTTTGTAGACAAAAGTTTGAGCTGCACCTCGTCTACAAAAGATTTGCCAGCAAAAGATTACAAAAGTTTGGATCGTTTGCAAGAATAAAAACGGACCCGGCTGGCGGCAATTGTGGCTGGCGGCACAGCTAAAAATACATAGGAACCCGACTAACCCTTGCACAACTTGATGTGATGAGTGATGACGAGATTTCTAAGCACTATAGCCGCTATGAGGCACGACTAGGGGCCTCAATGACAAAAACTCTCGGGGCGTCTGCGCTGCAGATGTATGCACTAGCGGCTAGCACATTTCTACCAATTCCACCCGAAAATAAGCCTCAGCTCGTCATAGACCTCGAGGAGGACCCCTTTGTCGGACATGCGCTGACGACAGCCTGCTGCGAGCTGTATTATCGCTATGGTATGTACTTAGCCCCGCTTACAGCAGCGATGACAACTGCTAAGCACTGTCAATTTAAAGACAAAACTTATACGAGTATAAGTAAAACTTTCGTACACGAAAGTTTAGATGACAGAAGAGATGGCAAAGCCATCAGAAACGACATCGACAGAAGCAGCACAAGCTCTGGAGATGACAGCAGCGCAAGACCTAGAGACGACATCGACGCAGTTAAAAGTCAAGAGAGTGACTAATAAAGATCCACAAAAAGTTGAGGCTGGCCGCAAAGGTGCAGCAGCTAGAAAAGCAAAACAAGAAGCGCTGAAAGAGCAGCTGCGATAATCTTAATCCTTCATCTACAAAAGACCGCAAACATAAAAGTGAAATCTCATCGCAATCAGAAACTAATCTTTTGCCTGCAAAAGATTATCTTTTGCAGGCAAAAGATTGTTTGCTCCTTGCAGGGGCTGTTATAGCTGTTGGAGCTGTGGTATATGCTAAGTTTTCGTATACGCCTGCAAAACAATTACCAAATGTATCTCAAAAATCAAAGACAAACATATTAGACAAACAAACTAATCCTCATTATATGCAATAATAATCTCCTTCTTGCATAACAAAAATGACTACCCCAGTACTGATGGTAAACAGCTTGCTAATTTGGTGTACCACTCCGCCGTAGTAAGTGGACTTGCCGTGGGATACGCTACTCTTGGTAAAAATCATAAAGGTGTTACGCCAAAGTTAGACTTTGCGCCGTATGATGTTGGCATGGTCATACTAGATGTTGGCCTAGCTATGGCCACTAAAGACATGCTTGTCAAGCAGGGGATACTCCTGCAGACATATTAAAGTAAAGATGTATAAGTTTTCTCTTTTGAATACAAAAGATTATACAAATATAAGTTAAACTAATCTTTTGTCTACAAAAAGTTTTGTCTACAAAAGTTTAAGTTTGATGGCTTCTATTGTAATGCTTGTTGGCGGAGCGGTCGTGAACGCACTTGCGTTCTCTGGGTCAAATTTTCTGTTCTCGATGATGCGTGATCCAGGTGCCGATGAAGAGCGAAAACGACATGACAAGGCTGTAGAACAACTTCAAGCTGCGCAGTCTGAATGGTCACGCAAGAGGGCCGAACGCCTAGACTGGATTAATGAAGAGCTTCGCCGCCAAGGACATGCCGTGCACACTTTCCGCAATGTTGATGAAGCTATTCGCCAGTACAATCTTATAAACTTTTCTACAGAAAAGTTTGGCAGTGATTCAATGGCCCCCACGCTAGAAGAACCAAAACCCAAACTCTCAGATTTCTACTTGCCGTCCCCAGAGCAACGTGATCGCGAAATTGCTTTCGTTATCATGGGGCTTGGAGTTACTTCCTTCGCAGCCTATCAACTTTCGTAGACGAAAGTTTGGATTGTTAAGTAAACTAATCTTTTGCCTGCAAAGATTATCTTTGCTTGCACAGAAAAGTTTGATTAGGTTTAGTTTAGTTATTTTTGCAATCATAAACTAATCTTTGCAGGCAAAAGATTTTTTTCTACAGATAATCTTTTGATTGCAAAAACTTTTCTACAGAAAAGTTTAGTTAGACTTTGCAGGCGTAAACTTATATGGATACTAAACTGTCTGCATTGTACTACAGCCCCAAGGATACTGGAAGGGACTTGCGGCCATACAAAAACTAGCCGAGGCTGCAAAAGTCACTCAAGATGTGAGTAAAGATTGGCTCAAGAGACAAGCTATATGGCAGATATATCTCCCATCCCCTCGCCATGTGCCTCGCCCAAAATTTGATATTTCAGTGCCTAATGAAGTCCACCAAGCTGACCTATTGTTTCTTCCACACGATCGCCTGCCCAGGGGCCGAAAGATTTACAAATACGCCCTGACTGTGGTTGATGTTGCCAGCCGCTACAAAGAAGCTGAACCACTGACTTCAAAGGAATCCACCGAGGTGGCTACTGCTTTGTCCCGCATTTACAAGCGGGGACCTTTAAAGTGGCCGAAGGTGCTGCAGGTTGACCCTGGGCGTGAGTTTATGGGCTCCGTATCCCAAACTCTGGAGAAACATGGTGTCAAAGTCCGACGGGGTGAAAAAGATTTGCATCGAGCGCAGGGCATCGTGGAAAGATTCAACCGAACTCTAGCAGAAAAGCTCTTTGGGCATCAGTATGCGGTAGAGCTGCGTCTCCCAGATGATGAGAGGTCAACTGAGTGGGTAGCACGACTTCCCGCCGTTGTCTTAGCTCTGAACACAGAGGTTACCAGGTTGACGGAAAAAAAGCCCTCAGAAGCCATCAAGGCAAAATCGGTAAAACAAAAGCCCTCTACCATTGCAGACCGCCCTGTTGGTCTCAACGAGCAAAAGCTCCCCTCGGGCGTGGGCGTTCGGTACCTCTACCAGCCAGGTGAGCTAGAAGGTGGGCGTCGTCGCGCAACTGACCCAGTATGGTCCCTCCGGGTGCACCGGCTTGGGCGTTCAGTCACTAAACCCGGAGAGCCTGTTCTTTATTATCTTATGAAAGATCGTGGGGTACCAGCTCGTGGGTTTGTACGAGAAGAGCTACTTGTGGTGCCTCCCAACACCCAGGTGCCACCTGTTAAACTTTTGCTTAAACTTTCGTCTACGAAAGTTTAGGCGACAATCTCGTTGATAAACTAAACTAATCAAACTTTTCTACAGAAAAGTTGGCAAGCAAAAGATAATCTTTGCAGGCAAAAGATTAGTTTTTATGCAGGCATAATATCTTTGTGCCCATAGGCTAGTGTGGTGACACCGTCTTCAGCTATCCACCTCTTTGTGTCCAAGGGGGAGAGTGATACCTTGTTCAGACGCTGACCGTAAATTCTATGTCTCTCAGAACGCAGCACATCCATCCCGTGGCGGAAGGTCTTTTTTTGTGATAGAGCCTCTTTATACTGCTCATGTCGAATTTGTTTCTTCACAACAGACTTTTTCACACCTTTGGCTTTTTTGATGTTATTCCCACCAGCCTCGAAGATAGAGTACATCTTAGGCCGCAGCCCCACATACTCGGCGATGGGGCGCCCGGCGCACTCGTCCTTCATCTTTCCCAATACCTTCTTGTTTACCGTGTTGTGGAGGTAGTGCTCTTTGGGGTAGTCAGATGTGTCGTAGAGGTTCTGGTCTTCGGCTATGTCTTTGTACACATCCTCGGTTTGGATATCAAGGAGGAGAGAGTCTGTGTCTGTGTAAAGGAGCTGACACCGATCACCATACCGAGCCTTTATCTGATTATAGTAGAAGTCGTACATAAGGTGCTTCGAAAGGTCAGTATGCTCATACCCACGTAGGCGGGCCGGTTGAGTACCAGGCGGCTCTTATGAACCTGGATCGCCGCGAGGTTGTCATCAAAGATGTTTGCCCGAGCAAAGGCCGGGCTGGCAATAAGTCTCCTTAGCTTATCTTCTTCATCACTGCGCACCAGCTTAACGTCGACCCGCTTGCGTAGGTTCTCCATCGTTTTCCCAAATACACTATTGTTCATGAGTTTGTAGAGGTTCTTTTCGAAGACGCTGGTTGCCTCCTTCCGGTACTCCGTGTTCATCCGGATGTAGGGTTCCATCCAAGGGCTCTGCTCAAAGCGAAGAGCCCGGTGGATCTTCTTCAAGCGCATGCCGAGAGAGGTACAGCTGTAGGTTGCGATAGTGTAGCACATATCGTTCTTTATCACGGAGATTGGGTACCAGCTTTTCAACCTCTGTTGAAACTAATCTTTTGCCTGAAAACTTTTCTGTAGAAATAATCTTTTGCTTGCAAAAGATTAGGTTGTGCTGATACTCGGACATCCACTCTCTCTGAACGACCATGCGCTCTGGCGCTAACGGATAGGCGTTGTGTGCGTCGTGGAGCTCTACAGGGTACTCTAAGTCTACCTCCAAGATGTAGCCCTCTGGGCTGTCTGCCGGATGCTCCGTTAAAACTTTTGTAGACAACAGCTCCTCCACCCACTCAAAGCCGCCTGTAGGCAGCGACTGGCTCATTGCCCACCCATATAGGTTGTTAGCATCCAGGTAAGAAATGTACCTGTTCGGCTCGGAGGCCAAAGGGTTGTTAGCTCTCGCAAAGCGCTTAGATACCATGGAGATACCACCTCGCATCCCCTTCTCGATGAAAAGGTGCTGGTCATAGTCTGTGAGCAGTTTGAGTTCTACACCCGTCTTTTTGAGCAACGCGTCCCAAGAGAGGCCAGGACTGGTGTAGTAATGTGCGGGGTCCAAGCCGTACTGCCGCATGCAGGTCTTCCGGAAAGTCTCGAAGACATCTGCCAAAAGGAGCACATCTGTGCGGTTGTAGAGGTCGTGGTAGTCTCCCATGGTGTGGCATCTAAAGGTCTCCCACACCTTTTGTGCATGAACGTAGTCGGCCTCGCTAATGTACTCGTCTTTCAGCTTGCTGTAGAAGGCTTCCTTCGGAGGAGACCTGGCTCTGCAAACCTTTCCCAAGAGTCCATGTACTCGTACGGGTAGACGCCCTTGCGCAACAAAGATTGCGCCTTTCTTTACATGGCTCGTACTGGCCCGTTATTTGGAAAGCCTCGGGCAGGTTGGCTGCTACTAACTCGTCAAGAGAGGACGGCAAGAACTGGACGCTGTCGATAAATCGGAGCTGACCGAGGAGAAGCTAATGTATTTCTCGGTGTTGTTCGGGATGCAAGAAATCTTACCCTCTACCTTGGAAATAGCCTGCATCAGGAGGTGAGAATCGTAGCCCCGCAAATTGTGGAAGACCACAGGTATGGTTGTGGTTTTAGGGCTCAGGCGCAGCTTCAAGTTGCAAGCGTTGTGTGCAGCACCTCTGAATTTTCCAGTGATATGACAGTGGTCGCGGACAGTATCTCCCTCAAGTGGCTTCTCACACACGTGGCAGGTGGTGGCTGCCTTAAAGGCTCGCCGGTCATTAGCGGTCATCTTCATTGCTTTAGGGTTGGCTAGCACCTCCTTGATCTTTCGCTCCTCATACTGGATCGCTTTTAAGAAGTGCTCCGCCGCGTCGTGTCCACGGTATTCTACAGGTGTTTTTGTCCGTCCATCGCAGCGAACGACTACATAGCAATAGCCACAAGTCTCGTGGTGCTGCGTCTTCCGAGTGTTGCTCTTCGTGGGGTCCAGCTCGGGCCCTCTACCTTGTAGTTAGAGCCTCAAAGTCGGCGTAGATGATGAAAGGGGCGGAAACTGCTTGTGGTGGTTTTGAAAGGTCAGCTTATTTTTCCCTCTTCTGGCATCTCTACCCTCACCGCCGTCTGACCGATCCCACAACATTCAGGCTTGTGAGCTTCTAGGAGGTCTTCTCTCGAGTACCCATGGAGACATCTCTCACAAAAGTGCGTACGCTCCCGGTGCTTGTTTTCTTGGTAGAGAAGACGGTTTAGGTTTTTGACCCAGGTGTAGTGAAACTTGCCTGCCTTCTCGATCAGCAAGAGGTTAATCCTGGGCATGTCCATGGGCTTTTGCTTAGCCCGTGAACGATAACACCCTTATCCCAGCCAAATATGTTGATAGCTAGGTTGTTTTGTTTTCAACCTTCAGGATCTGAGAGTAGGGAGTAGGAGCCTCGATCCCCGTGAAGTCTAGGCCATCATCAGTGGGATATTGGGAAGGCCTATCCGTGTGGGCTCTGGCGGGGAAGAGAGCAGACCGTAAGGACCATCTCAGGCAGTGATCATCATTGTTCTTCACGTTGATGACCGCCTTCTTGCTTTTCACCGCTGCGGGTAGTGGAATGTATGAGCCGCCTCTCAAGGGCTGGTACCGAGCAATGTCAAGCCACAGCATCTCTACGTGGTCAACCGTCCACCCCGAGCCTCTTTGAGTAAATTTTTCAAGCGTCTCCTGGATGCGGGGAAAGGCCCTGTCTAGTGCATCATTAATATCGTTAGCCTGCAAAACAGACTCTTGTTTGTGGCGGAGCACGGGATCAGTGTATTCCTCACTCCCATCAGGGTTGTCTTTTCGAAGTTGAAGCTTGAGAGCCAGCTGAAACTTAATACCGTTAAAAGCTTTAAGCTCTTCCTCAAGTTTTTGGTAAATCTGAGAGCGCACGTCGTCCAGAAAGGCTCTGGGGTCTGCGCTAAGGAGATGCCCTTTGGGCACAACCATCTGCCAACCCCGCAGATATTTCCCGATCACCCGTGGGGTCTGCCTAAAGACTAGCTCATCCGTCTCTTTATATTCAAACTGCTCTAGAATCTCATTTTGGTAGTCTTGTACCGTTCTAAACGTTTTTGAAGTACTCGCCATTTATAGTATAAGCTACGACGTATTTCTCTAATAGAGAGTCATTAACACACAAAACCCAACAGTAGAGGGCATGAGGTTTGCTGGTGATAGCATAACCTACAACACACATATCTCTAATTGAAGTGTTCATTTTACAAAACTTAGGGAATTTCCCATGCACATTGCGCAATAAATTGGGATTCCCTAATGATAAAAACCATTTAGACATAAATGTATACCTGAGATATTCAATCTGCGAAATGAAAGGACACAATGTTTGTGCTTGGGTTAAAGTTGGTGAAGTTGATCTTTGTAATAGGAGCTGCTGCGGTAAATATTGTAAGTACCACTTAGTAAAGATCCGTAAAGGCAGAAATATTTCAATACCCTGTAAATCCTGTGGTATTGGGGTTCAGAGTGAAATACAGCTATGCCGAGACTGTGGCCGAGATAAAATAAGACATAGGAACATATCTCAAGAAAAAAGCTAAACAACAGTTTTCGTTGGTGTTGTCACAGCTCTTAGCTCGTGTTCAACTTTCGTAGACGAAAACTTTGCCTGCAAAAGTTTGTTATATCACAATTTTTGTTCTGCGGTGTGCCGGGCAAATCTTCTTGTGCCTCCACAAGGAGGAGCTACAGCTCAGCCCCCCACCACAATCCATACATATGTATTGCCGCGGTTCTTGTAAGCAAGGTGTCTTACGGTTCTCCAGGTGTCTCTTCAGGTTGTAGTACCTCTTAAAAAATTTGTGGCACTTATCACACTCCATCGTGTATACAGGTGCAGTGTATATGTCTAATTGTATATACAAATGAGGCGTTAAGGTTGGGAGTTGCTGGCTGTGGGTCGAGCCCGCCAAGAGAGCAGGGCGAGCCCTATTAAAACCTAATTTTCGTATACGAAAATTTAGTAGAACCCCATGTGCTCTATTTGTATATATACCCCAACCCAAAAGTGGTCTAGAACCAGCAGCCCACCAAGAGAGCGGGGCGAGCCCTATCAAAAAAGCTGGGAGCAAACCCCATGTGCTCTATTTGTATATACCCCAAGCAAGGTGGTCCAGAACCCCCATTGTTACTACTACTAGCCTATATATTGTTTTCATGCAAAAAGTTCCAAAGTCGAAGTGAGTAAAGGAGCACTATCCTCGACTATTGCCCCCAGTTGCCAGGAAGCTTTAGCTACACTAGAAACTGGGACTGAAAATGCTGTCACTGGATCATTCTGAAAATACTCCGCCAAAATCCAGTCCTTTTCGAGAAAACTGCGCTTGAGACTTTAATCTTAAGTGTGTCAATGAACACGTAAGCCATTCTTAAAAGCGCGAACATTATAAGGCTTATTCATTCATAAGAGTTATAATACTAGGTGCAGCCTAATATTGATTTACTTTAATGTCATCTCGCTTACTGTATACATGTATACAAATGAATAAACAATCAACAATCCAAATAAAAATTGACATTTTAAACTTACCGTCACATCTTGATCTCGTTTCGTTGTTTTACCATGTATGATAAACGATGGGACCGAAACCACCATGGTACTTAACAAGAGCCGCTTGAAAACTCCCTGTCCATTCGCAAATCAACCTTGAAAGCAAATAACATGTACATAACACTATAAGTGTTAGGCAGCAGTATTGTTATGGCATTAATGGAAATGAATTCCTGATGTGGTCTTTTCAGGTTTATGGTTCATGTTCCAGCTAGCTGCGGACCCGTCAGTGTGATTTCGGCCACTATGGTCTCTGTTTTTGCCTTGCTTTGTGCTTTTACTAAAGATAATAACCTTGCGTATACTTCTATACGGTTTCTAAGCGTTATGATGTTGCTGTCCTTGCAGTTATACAAAGCCGAGCGGTTAAGAGCATCGAATTCAAGTTCTGATGGTTAGTCATCAGGTTGTGGGTTCCCAGTCATGGCACTTGTCTCCTTGAGCAAGACACTTAACTATAATTGCTTCTCTTCACCCAGGGGTATAAATGGGTACCTGCGAGGGTAGAGGTTGATATTGTGTTTGAAAAAGCCTCCGGAGCGCAACGGCAGCTTGGGGCTGTTTACTCCCCAGGGAGCTGAGAAAGGTTAAAGGAATGTTATTGGCCCAATGACCAGGGCACTAATGTAAAGCGCATTGATACGTTTATTGTAAAATGCGCTATATAAGAACTTGTTATTTATTTTTATTTAATACATGAACAGAAGAATATATTATTAAAAACATGAGAAAGATAAACAAAACAGATATTGAAACTAAAATTCCCACGTTCTCTTATGTGTATTGATAAGTCCAATGGTTTAGAACTGTATAATTTTTTTTCTGGGGGGCAGTAGAATTGTATGTATTGCGAACCTCACATTGATCCTGGTGATTTTCTAGCGCCCTCTTTTAAGTAGCCAATAATTATTGGCTACTCAAAAGAGGGCGCTAGAAAATCACAAGAATCAATGTTAGGTTCGAACAATGTTATTACAACAGGTTCATTTTTAACCACAGTTTTTCCTTTTTCACTTTTTTTGAGTAATATATAGCATTTGTTCTTAAAATTGTTCTGAAGATTTTAAAACCATGCTGTTTTTCTCCATAACATATCTCTGGGGGAACAAAGTTAGAAACTGGTGCACTGTGAAAGATATTTTCAACAGTTTTTTTATTTATCCCTTTTTGTTAGCAAAACAATTTGCCACATTTTGCATCATAATATCAAAAGAAAAATACGCTCACCTTTTTATTTACAATGACACTTCATTATTGGGAGCGCTGACAAAAATACAAGTTTATTTGTGGTTCGGGTGGTTATAATTTAAGTAGAGGGATAAATTTGTTTCTCAAACCCAGCCGAAATGAGGAGGGGATATAGTTTTCTATTCCTTGTTCCTCAAACCTACCCGAAATGAGGAGGTGATAGAATTTTCTATCCCTTGTTCCTCAAACCTAGCCGAAAAGTGAAAGGGATTATCCTTTGCTGCTCAAACCAAGCGAAAAAGAGGAGGGGATAGATTTGTTTATCCCTTGGACCTCAAACATGAAAATTTATCCATTTTTTAATGTTAGCGTAGAAAAATTAGATTGATTTGTAAAATCTGGAGCACGTTTTTCACAATTTTGAGGAAAATAAGGTAACAGAAAAATTTGATGCTTTAAAATCCTGTTTTTATTGCAATTATCGGACTATAATGACAATTTTAAGCTGTAAATTTGAAAGTGAAACTAGAACAGCAGAAGCTGCCAAGGCGAGCTGCCGAACGCCCGATAGAGAAATAATGAATAATAGAAAAACAATCATTTGATCAACTGATGTTCAAAGAGGTGGGGACAGTTAACAAGTATGTAGTTGACCATTGCCTACTTGGTTTGACATGTGGGAAAGAGGCAAAAATGTTAACAACAAGTTTCAAGTAATTTCCAGTAATAATGAACCCTGAAAACTTTAACATGTTATTTAACCAATAGAAAAACTTGACCACAATTTCCATTTTCACCTAGTGAATCTATTCACACAAAAACAATTACATATCACAACAAATTATCTAAGGCAAAAACTTTAACAAAAAGTCTCAATGCGGACGGACGGACGGACGGACAGACAAACAGCCGCCACTCTCCTAAACAATGCCGGACGGGGTACGGACAGACAAAATCGGTATTACATAGGCTCGCATTCTGCTAAAGCAGCTCTCCAAAAACGCAGTTAAATATGAACCTGTTTTACGTAAAATTGCAACTATTTTGAAAATAGAAGATCCGAGTTTGATAATGTCGACACTCTCTTTTTAAGATTGATGTTCGTACACATGAACATTTACACATAGGGGTGGTTTCATTTGGAGGGAGAATAACTCGATGGGCTTTTGGTCACCCCATGTCAAATTGAGCAATGGATGAGTTTTCTGTTTAGTGTAAAAAGCTGTGAAACTTCTAAGTATTTGAAAAGTATTTTGGAACAATAGCATTTTGCACTGTAGGCGATGGGAGTTTATATTGTGGGGCGCACCCGTGGATGAAGCACTGACCCACACAATACGGAGATGGTTGACTGCATCCACTGTTATTGCTAAAGTAAATACTGTACATATCGATGTGCGACATGTGACGTTAGTGATAAAGTACCGGTAGTTGTTTACGCAAAAAAAGTAGTCGTGCCTGGCGTTTCGACCCCAACAAAGTCTCAGAGGTTACAATCCATAGCTTATGATCTGAAATATTTCCTGTATATTCCAGCAAGCAGGTAAGTTGGTTGACGTTAACCCTACATGTAGGTCTCGACCTTTAGTCCCGATCTACCGCTATCATACTTGCTGATTTAAAGGTAATGGGGGTCACATTTTAGTGTATAACACACACGTTAAACGGCCAGCCATTATGTTCACATTCATCATGGGGTTATTTCGATTGTGGTAAGTGCAACAAGCAACAGCGATTTGCCAGGTCTTCAAATTCCACAGAGCTGGTCGAGCCGACGTAGTGCTTACACAGGCTTACAACACTGTCAAACAAAAATAAGCAGGAAATCAGTCATAAATGGTACCTGACACGGTATTTTGTCTATGTAACCTAATTCTGGTAAGCACATTAAGGTTTTGTGTTTAGCTAGTTTTATGTACTTATAAGCAAGCTATTGGAATTCTAACAATAGATTTTGTTTGAACAGGTGCTGTTTATAAATGAGCAACACAGGCTGTTGGGGTTGGGCCACTGTAGGCGCATTATTTGTCGTCTTATTCACCACCTACGGAAATCTGAAGGCTCTGGGTGTCCTCCTCCTAGCCATGCAGAATGACTTCAATAGTGACGTGTGGATAATTGGTTGGATGGCCGTTCTATATAACTCAATGAGTTTCATCTCCGGTAAGAAACTTACAGAAATTTATCGATAACTGTACCTGGATGGAACAACAGTATAACCTTGACCTAAGTTAACATTCAAAACGGTTCGAAAATGAACTTGTCAGAAGAGCTCGCACTGTTGGCACTTGAACTTCAGTGTTCAATTACAATATGATATTGTCAACGTAAAACATCCCCCAGGGCTGGCTTCAATGTCGAGCAGCAGAGTTAAGTGTTCTACACTTTTAATGGTTATTTTTTGGTGGTATATTATTAATAAACGTACTAGTGCATATCCGAAGACTGATTCGCAATAATTTGTTGTGCTGTACAACGGTTACTAATGTTGTGTGTCTAAATGTGAAAATTGTCAAAAATATTTATCGAAAATAGGCCTACCCAGTGAAAATAACTTTATCAAACGGTGTTATGGATTGTAATGTAGTGGAAAATGTGTGCGTTTATAGATGTTTTTTTAATTTAGGCAGTCGTAACAAAGGTGATTTGGGGCAGGGGGTAGTTACAAATCATGTACTTTGTCTTTACATTTGAATCTTCCATGTTTTCAATGGTTTTATTACTGTTTGGATGCAGGTCCTTTTGTTGCCAGCACCGATCGTCTCGTTAGCAGCAGACGCTGTGTTGTTATCGTCGGTGGAGTTCTGGGGTCCGCGGGCTTCATCATCGGCTCGCAGTCGACCTCGGTGTTTCAGTTATCACTTTGTATTATCATTCTATCAGGTAAGAATATAACTGACTTAACTTATACTGATGATCTCCATCTGATTTTATTTCAAGGCATCAATCGAATCTCACAGGGCTGAGGCTAAGATTTGAGGATCCGATAATGTTTACACCATCTTCCTCTCTAAGATTTACATGTCAACCATCTCTTAATGTTCACAGTCAGTAAAAACTGTTCGTCGTTACTGCCGTTTACTGTTCGTCGTTACAGCAGCAGCAGTAGCAGCAGCAGTATCAGTAGCAGCAGCAGTATCAGTAGCAACAACCTTAAAACAGCCAACTTCCAATGCAATCCTTTCGCGATATACTAGTTATATAGTTGGTCGGTGGTGGTCCGATTTCCTCTTCTATAAATTGTTTCTCTTCAATGATTCGTTTAGCTAAAGTCAGTTGTCTTTTTTCACAGGTCTTGGTAAATCTTTGAGTTATTTCCCATGCAATGGTGCTCTGGCGTCCTGCTTCAGTGAGAACTATTCCGTAGCTATTGCAATAGCAGCATCAAGTATACCACTCTCAATGATCGTGTATGGTCCCCTGACACAGATACTTCTGGATACATACGGCTGGCGTGGAACCATGCTGCTAATGGGTGGTATTACTTCCAACATTGTAGTATGTGGTGCATTGCTAAAAGCTCCTGCAGTAGCATCACCAACAGATACAGAACAATACCAACAGGTACCAATCGATGCAACGGAGGGAGACGACATTTCTTCTTCTAAATCCCATCAGGGAAAGTGTGCGACGCTAAAGGGGAACATCCAGCGTATATTTACATCTATGGACTTTAAAATACTGGCAAACAGAAGATTCATACTTCTGACCGCATCAATGAGCTGTGTTAATTTTTGCTTCAGTGGGTGGGTAGTCTACATGGTGTCACACGGTATATTCCAGGGGCTGAGCAACTACCAAGCTTCACTGTTACCAACAACCTTCGGGATTGGAATCATCCTCGGCAAGTCCATGCCTCCTCTGTTGGACCTGACCCAATTCAAGCTAACTACATGCAGCTGGTTTTATCTCGGTAGCGTCCTCATGTTTGCCTCATTCCTCACCGAAGCTTTCATTATACTGTTCCCTGTGCAGATGATCGTCACGGGGTTCATAGGAATTGGACATGGTATTGTATCGCAGTCACGTGACGTCCTTGTGCGGTTTCTGACGTCCGTTGATCGGCTCGTAGCTGTGATGTGCTGGCAAGCGCTTATAGGTGGATTTTGTGGGATGGGAAGCGGGTTGCTAACAGGTTGGTATTATTAAATACGTTGTACATAGTTTTGCAGCTTTTATGTGAGATGTCGAAATGTTGTTTACTATCTCTCCTCGTCGACTTCCTATCTCGCTTCGGCGAATTTATTAACTCGCCTCATAGTGACTTCGATTCTGATTATGAGTTGCACAAATAAATAAATTTTGATTTAGTAACTGTAGACGACAATACTTATTCTATTAATTGTGAAATCAGCGGTTAGCTTAGCCGGGTTCGAACCCACCACCTTCTGATTGCAAGTCCTGGAGCCTAACCAATTGACCATAGCGACGTTTCTCCTTTTTAAAAGAAATACAAATCAAGTTCTTAATCATGGGGACTTTTTAAGATTCTCTCTTACAGTGAGCAAAAGCACACTGACGAACACACTGACATTTGACAATCACAAAAATGCTACAGCATCTTAAATACAAATAAAAAAGTTTATTATGTTGTTTGCTTTCAGGGTTGATTTACGAATGGACAGGGAGTTTTCAAGCAGCTCTCGTTATGTACAGTGGCATCATGCTGATTTCGATCCCATTGTTTTTCATGTATGATAAAACAACGAAACGGGAAAAAGACCGGTGTTAGTTCCCTCTCTCTGGATTGAGCATCATCCAACTATGCTCTAAACCTCGCCCCCAAAAAGATAAAATGAAAAAATTAACCAAAAACAAAACAATTATAATATTGATGCATGCCTTTATCTAGCCATGGAGGGCTTCCACTTTCTTGTAAATAGTAGAGTGTACCGACTTGAACAAGCTACAACAAGTTCAGGAGCGATCAGCTCGCTCGGGTGTCAGGAGAAAAAACTCTGGGAATCGGCAACTACTTTAGTCCGCACTCTTCACCGGCTTCCAGTCCGACAACGAATACACTTCAAAATTAACTTAGAATGCTTACAAGTGTTTTCATGGAGTATAGGTCCGAGCTAACTCAATGAATTAGTGCGAATATCATTACAAACCTGGACAACCTGGCTAACGCTCGGGCTCTGACTGCACCGTTCTCGCTGAACATAGAACTATATATTCTGCTGGTGCCAACACTTTCACTCATGCAGCTCCCAGACTTTGGAATGAATTGCCATCTCAAGGCAGACTGTTAGACACTATTCAATCATTTAGGAAGCACTTAAAGATACACTTGTTTTCAACTTTGTAGTTTTCTGGGTTTTTTGACGTAAGATCATCCCTTTTCTTGAATTGTCTATCTATCTGATGAGGTTCGATGCTTGTCACAGCTTTGAGATCTATATGAAATAGCGCTTTATAAGAACTTATTAGTATTATTACTACAGCAAGAGAGGAGGAGTCCCATTTGGGCTAGTCTTTGTCCTGTCAGATAAACCAAGGCAGGTGACCAGTCTGGAAAAGAATATGAAGATGCATACAACAACGCTTTGCCCTTTACTTCTCTGCTGTCCTATAGTATCCCTTTCAGATAGTGTTAACATAAAGAAATAGCCAATTTTAACTCCTCTCTCAGGTAAAATTAGGTGTAGTTGAAGTTGTATTTTGATAAGTAGTTCTTGAGTTATGAATTTTTGTAATTTTCAGCTTCCGGTTTGAACCGGAAGTCAAGGTCAAAAGGGGTCAGACTGTTGGTAGCGTTTGTTTAGTTATTGAATACCTTTCCGATGAGATGATGTATAGATTGTAAACATCCAATGTGTGGACTGGTTCAGGAGTCATATTTTTTTTCAAGTACTAAACTTTGATTTAATTTACTTCGATACCCGATGACGTTCATTTTTTGTCTGATGAATTTCAGTGTTTAATTCAGTTGCAATCCTGAGTTATGCTGTAGAGAAGAGTTGCGTGGAATAAGAAGAAGAAGAAGAAGTAGAAGAAGAAGAAGAAAAAGAAAACAAAAGAACCCACCCCCCCCAAAAAAAAACCCCAAAAAAAACAAAAAAAAACAAACAAACAAAAAAACAAAAAAACATCCCAAAACAAAACAAAACAAAAACAAAAACGGCCGCAAGGTTTTTGTTTGCCGGTTTGTTTCTGTTTTAAACGGTGGGTGTGTCGGTATGGTTCATGGTTATTACTTATTATTTCAAAATATTTTTAGGCCTATAGCCTATATATTGTTTTCATGCAAAAAGTTCCAAAGTCGAAGTGAGTAAAGGAGCACTATCCTCGACTATTGACCCCAGTTGCCAGGAAGCTTAAGCTACACTAGAAACTGGGACTGAAAATGCTGTCACTGGATCATTCTGAAAATACTCCGCCAAAATCCAGTCCTCTTCGAGAAAACTGCCCTTGAGACTTTAATCTTAAGTGTGTCAATGAACACGTAAGCCATTCTTAAAAACGCGTACATTATAAGGCTTATTCATTCATAAGAGTTATAATACTAGGTGCAGCCTAATATTGATTTACTTTAATGTCATCTCGCTTACTGTATACATGTATACAATTGAATAAACAATCAACAATCCAATTAAAAATTGATATTTTAAACTTACCGTCACATCTTGATCTCGTTTCGTTGTTTTACCATGTATGATAAACGATGGGACCGAAACCACCATGGTACTTAACAAGAGCCGCTTGAAAACTCCCTGTCCATTCGCAAATCAACCTTGAAAGCAAATAACATATACATAACACTATAAGTGTTAAGAGGCAGCAGTATTATTATGGCATTAATGGAAATGAATTCCTGATGTGGTCTTTTCAGGTTTATGGTTCATGTTCCAGCTAGCTGCGGACCCGTCAGTGTGATTTCGGCCACTATGGTCTCTGTTTTTGCCTTGCTTTGTGCTTTTACTAAAGATAATAACCTTGCGTATACTACTATACGGTTTCTAAGCGTTATGATGTTGCTGTCCTTGCAGTTATACAAAGCCGAGCGGTTAAGAGCATCGAATTCAAGTTCTGATGGTTAGTCATCAGGTTGTGGGTTCGAATCCCGGTCATGGCACTTGTCTCCTTGAGCAAGACACTTAACTATAATTGCTTCTCTTCACCCAGGGGTATAAATGGGTACCTGCGAGGTTAGAGGTTGATATTGTGTTTGAAAAAGCCTCCGGAGCGCTACGGCAGCTCGGGGCTGTTTACTCCCCACAGGGAGCTGAGAAAGGTTAAAGGAATGTTATTGGCCCAATGACCAGGGCACTAATGTAAAGCGCATTGATATGTTTATTGTAAAATGCGCTATATAAGAACTTGTTATTTATTTTTATTTAATACATGAACAGAAGAATATATTATTAAAAACATGAGAAAGATAAACAAAACAGATATTGAAACTAAAATTCCCACGTTCTCTTATGTGTATTGATAAGTCCAATGGTTTAGAACTGTATAATTTTTTTTCTGGGGGCAGTAGAATTGTATGTATTGCGAACCTCACATTGATCCTGGTGATTTTCTAGCGCCCTCTTTTAAGTAGCCAATAATTATTGGCTACTCAAAAGAGGGCGCTAGAAAAACACGAGAATCAATGTAAGGTTCGAACAATGTTATTACAACAGGTTCATTTTTAACCACAGTTTTTCCTTTTTCACTTTTTTTGAGTAATATATAGCATTTGTTCTTAAAATTGTTCTGAAGATTTTAAAATCATGCTGTTTTTCTCCATAACATATCTCTGGGGGAACAAAGTTAGAAACTGGTGCACTGTGAAAGATATTTTCAACAGTTTTTTTATTTATCCCTTTTTGTTAGCAAAACAATTTGCCACATTTTGCATTATAATATCAAATGAAAAATACGCTCACCTTTTTATTTACAATGACACTTCATTGTGGGGAAAGCTGACAAAAATACAAGTTTATTTGTGGTTCGGGTGGTTATAATTTAAGTAGAGGGATAAATTTGTTTCTCAAACCCAGCCGAAATGAGGAGGGGATATAATTTTCTATTCCTTGTTCCTCAAACCTAGCCGAAATGAGGAGGGGATAGAATGTTCTATCCCTTGTTCCTCAAACCTAGGCGAAAAGTGAAAGGGGTTATCCTTTGCTGCTCAAACCAAGCGAAAAAGAGGAGGGGATAGATTTGTTTATCCCTTGGACCTCAAACATGAAAATTTATCAATTTTTTAATGTTAGCGTAGAAAAATTAGATTGATTTGTAAAATCTGGAGCACGTTTTTCACAATTTTGAGGAAAATAAGGTAACAGAAAAATTTGATGCTTTAAAATCCTGTTTTTATTGCAATTATCGGACTATAATGACAATTTTAAGCTGTAAATTTGAAAGTGAAACTAGAACAGCAGAAGCTGCCAAGGCGAGCTGCCGAACGCCCGATAGAGGAATAATGAATAATAGAAAAACAATCATTTGATCAACTGATGTTCAAAGAGGTGGGGACAGTTAACAAGTATGTAGTTGACCATTGCCTACTTGGTTTGACATGTGGGAAAGAGGCAAAAATGTTAACAACAAGTTTCAATGCGGATGGCCGGACAGAAGCTGTTTAATTTCCAGAGGGTAATAATGTACCCTGAAAACTTTAACATTTTTAAACAATTTCCATTTGCACACTGTGGATCCAACCACATTTTGGCTGTAAGACAAATGAACTGCAATTGAGAGTAAAAACAATTATTTTACACAACAAACTATCTAACACTATGAGGCAAAAACTTTAACAAAAAGTCTTGATGCGGATGGCCGGACAGAAGCTGTTTAATTTCCAGTAATAATGAACCCTGAAAACTTTAACATGTTATTTAACCAATAGAAAAACTTGACCACAATTTCCATTTTCACCTAGTGAATCTATTCACACAAAAACAATTACATATCACAACAAATTATCTAAGGCAAAAACTTTAACAAAAAGTCTCAATGCGGACGGCCGGACGGACGCCACGACGGCCGCGACGGACGGACGGACGGACGGGGTACGGACGGACAAAATCGGTATTACATAGGCTCGCATTCTGCTAAAGCAGCTCTCCAAAAACGCAGTTAAATATAAACCTGTTTTACGTAAAATTGCAACTATTTTGAAAATAGAAGAACCGAGTTTGATAATGTCGACACTGCACTCTCTTTTTAAGATGGATGTTCGTACACATGAACATTTACACATAGGGGTGGTTTCATTTGGAGGGAGAATAACTCGATGGGCTTTTGGTCACCCCATGTCAAATTGAGCAATGGATGAGTTTTCTGTTTAGTGTAAAAAGCTGTGAAACTTCTAAGTATTTGAAAAGTTTTTTGGAACAATAGCATTTTGCACTGTAAGCGATGGGAGTTTATATTGTGGGGCGCACCCGTGGATGAAGCACTGACCCACACAATACGGAGGTGGTTGACTGCATCCACTGTTATTGCTAAAGTAAATACTGTACATATCGATGTGCGACATGTGACGTTAGTGATAAAGTACCGGTAGTTGTTTACGCAAAAAAAGTAGTTAATGCCTGGCGTTTCGACCCCAACAAAGTCTCAGAGGTTACAATCCATAGCTTATGAAATATTTCCTGTATATTCCAGCAAGCAGGTAAGTTGGTTGACGTTAATCCTACATGTAGGTCTCGACCTTTAGTCCCAATCTACTGCTATCATACTTGTTGATTTAAAGGCTCTGGGGGTCACATTTTAGTGTATAACACACACGTTAAACGGCCAGCCATTATGGTCACCTTGATCATGGGGTCATTTCGATTGTGGTAAGTGCAACAAGCAAGAGCGATTTGCCAGGTCTTCAAATTCCACAGAGCTGGTCGGGCTGACGTAGTGCTTACAACACTGTCAAACAAAAATAAGCAGAAAATCAGTCATAAATGGTACCTGACACGGTATTTTGTCTAGTAACCTAATTCTGGTAAGCACATTAAGGTTGTGTGTTTAGCTAGTTTTATGTACTTGTAAGCAAGCTATTGGAATTCTAACAATAGATTTTGTTGGAACAGGTGTCATTTATAAAAATGAGCAACACAGGCTGTTGGGGTTGGGCCACTGTAAGCGCATTATTTGTCGTCTTATTCAGCAACTACGGAAATCTGAAGGCTCTGGGTGTCCTCCTCCTAGCCATGCAGAATGACTTCAATAGTGACGTGTGGATAATTGGTTGGATGGCCGTTCTATATAACTCAATGAGTTTCATCTCCGGTAAGAAACTTACAGACCTTTATCAATAACTGTTCCTGGATGCCGGAACAAGTACAGTATAACCTTGACCCAAGTTAACATTCAAAACGGTTCGAAAATGAACTTGTCAGAAGAGCTCGCACTGTTTGCACTTGAACTTCAGTGTTCAATTACAATATTATATTGTCAACGTAAAACATCCCCCAGGGCTGGCTTCAATGTCGAGGAGCAGAGTTAAGTCCTGAGCAGTAATGAGTGTTCTACACTTTTAATGGTTATTTTTTGGTGGTATATTATTAATAAACGTACTAGTGCATACCCGAAAACTGATTCGCAATAATTTGTTGTGCTTTAAAATGGTTACTAATGTTGTGTGTCTAAATGTGAAAATTGTCAAAAATATTTCTCGACAATACCTAGTGAAAATAACTTCATCAAACGGTGTTGTGGATTGTAATGTCGTGGAAGTTGTGTGCGCTAACTGTTGTGTTTTTTATTTGAGGCAGTCGTAACAAAGGTGATTTGGGGCAGGGGGTAGTTACAAATCATGTACTTTGTCTTTAAATTCGAATCTTCCACGTTTTCAATGGTTTCATTACTGTTTGGATGCAGGTCCTTTTGTTGCCAGCATTGATCGTCTCGTTAACAACAGACGCTGCGTTATTATCGTCGGTGGAGTACTGGCGTCCGCTGGCTTCATCATCGGCTCGCAGTCGACCTCGGTGTTTCAGTTATCACTTTCTGTTATCATTCTATCAGGTAAGAATATAACTGACTTAACTTATACTGATGATCTCCATCTTATTTTGTTTCGAGGCATTAGTCGAATCTCACAGGGCTGAGTTTAAGATTTGAGGATCCGATAATGTTTAAACCATCTTCCTCTCTATAATTTACATGTCAACCATCTGTTAATGTCCACAGTCAGTAAAAACTGTTCGTCGTTACTGCCGTTTACTGTTCGTCGTTACAGCAGCAGCAGTAGCAGCAGCAGTATCAGTAGCAGCAGCAGTAGCAACAACCTTAAAACGGCAAACTTCCAATGCAATCCTATCGCGATATACTGGTTATATAGTTGGTCGGTGGTGGTCCGATTTCCTCTTCTATAAATTGTTACTTTTCAATGACACGTTTAGCTAATGTCAGTTGTCTTTTTTGACAGGTCTTGGTAAATCTTTGAGTCATTTCCCCTGCAATGGTGCTGTGGCGTCCTGCTTCAGTGAGAACTATTCCGTAGCTATTGCAATAGCAGCATCAAGTATACCACTCTCAATGATCGTGTATGGTCCCCTGACACAGATACTTCTGGATACATACGGGTGGCGTGGAACCATGCTGCTAATGGGTGGTATTACTTCCAACATTGTAGTATGTGGTGCATTGCTAAAAGCTCCTGCAGTAGCATCACCAACAGATACAGAACAGTACCAACAGGTACCAATCGATGCAACGGAGGGAGACGACATTTCTTCTTCTAAATCCCATCAGGGAAAGTGTTTGACGCTAAAGGGGAACATCCAGCGTTTCTTTACATCTATGGACTTTAAAATACTGACAAACAGAAGATTCATATTTCTGACCGCGTCTATGAGCTGTTTTGATTTTTGCTTCAGTGGGTGGGTAGTCTACATGGTGTCACACGGTATATTCCAGGGGCTGAGCAATTCCCAAGCTTCACTGTTACCAACAACCTTCGGGATTGGAATCATCTTCGGCAAGTCCATGCCTCCTCTGTTGGACCTGACCCAATTCAAGCTACCTACATGCAGCTGGGTTTATCTCGGTAGCGTCCTCATGTTTGCCTCATTCCTCACCGATGCTTTCATTATACTGTTCCCTGTGCAGATGATCGTCACGGGGTTCATAGGAATGGGACACGGTATTGTATCGCAGTCACATGACGTCATTGTGCGTTTTCTGACGTCCGTTGACCGGCTCGTAGCTGTGATGTGCTGGCAAGCGCTTATAGGTGGATTTAGTGGGATGGGAAGCGGGTTGCTGACAGGTTGGTATTATTACGGACGTTGTACATACTTTTGCAGCTTTTATTTGAGATGTCGAAATGTTGTTTACTAGCTCTCCTCGTCGACTTCGTATCTCGCCTCGGCGAATTTATTAACTCGCCTCAGTGACTTCGATTCTGATTATGAATTGCACAAATAAATAAATTGTGATTCAGTAACTAGACGACAGTACTTATTCTAGTCATTGTGAAATCAGCGGTTAGCTTAGCCGGGTTCGAACCCACCACGTTCTGATTGCAAGTCCTGGAGCCTAATCAGTTGACCTCGGCGACGCTTCTCCCTTCTGAAAGGAATACAATTCTAAAGTTCTTAATCATGGGGACTTCGTAAGACTCTCCCTTACAGTGAGCAAAAGCACACTGACGACAATCACAATAAGGCTACAGCATCTTATGATTTTTAAAAAAATGTTTATTATGTTGTTTGCTTTCAGGGTTGATTTACGAATGGACAGGGAGTTTTCAAGCGGCTCTCGTTATGTACAGTGGCATCATGCTGATTTCGATCCCATTGTTTTTCATATATGATAAAACAACAAAACGGGAACAAGACCGTTGTTAGTTGCGTATCTCTGGATTGAGCATCATCCAATTGTGCCCTAAACCTCGCCCCCCAAAACCCCCAACAACAAAACTTTCTTGTAAATAGTACAGTGTGCCGACTTGAACAAGCTACAACAAGTTCAGGAGCGATCAGCTCGACTGGTGTCAGGAGAAAAAACGCTGGGAATCGGCAACTCCTTTAGTCTGCACTCTTCACTGGCTTCCAGTCCGACAACGAATACACTTCAAAATTAACTTAGAATGCTTTCAAATGTTTTCATGGAGTGATAGGTACGGTTCGAGCTAACTCAATGAATTAATGCGTATATCATTACAAACCTGGACGACCTGGCTAACGCTCGGGCTCTGACTGCACCGTTCTTGCTGAACATAGAACTATAAATTCTGCTGGTGACAATGCTTTCACTAATGCAGCTCCACGACTTTGGATTGAACTGCCATCTCAAGTCAATTTGTTAGACACTATATTCAATCATTTTAGGAAGCACTTAAAGATAAACTTGTTTTCAACTTTGAAGTATTCTAGGTTTTTGATGTTAGATCATCCCCTTTCTTGAATTGTCTATCTATCTGATGATGTTCGATGCTTGTCACAGCTTTGTGATCTATATGAAATAGCGCTTTATAAGAACTTATTATTATTATTACTACAGCAACAGAGGAGATGTCCCAGTTGGGCTAGTCTTTGTCCTGTCAGATAAACCAAGGCAGGTGACCAGTCTGGAAAAGAATATGTAGATGCATACAACAACGCTTTGCCCTTCTCTACTCTGCTGTCCTATAGTATCCCTTTCACATAAAGAAATAGCCAATTTTAATTCCCCTCTTAGGTAAAATAAGGTGTAGTTGAAGTTGTATTTTGATAAGTAGTTCTTGAGTTATGAATTTTTGTAATTTTCAGCTTCCGGTTTGAACCGGAAGTCAAGGTCAAAAGGAGTCAGACTGTGTGTAGCGTTTGTTTAGTTATTGAATACCTTTCCGATGAGATGATGTATAGATTGTAAACATCCAATGTGTGGACTGGTTCAGGAGTCATATTTTTTTCAAGTACTAAACTTTGATTTAATTTACTTCGACACCCGATGACGTTCATTTTTTGTCTGATGAATTGCAGTGTTTAATTCAGTTGCAATCCTGAGTTATGCTGTAGAGAAGAGTTGCGTGGAATAAGAAGGAATAAGAAGAAGAAGAAGAAGAAGAAAACAAAAGAACCCACCCAAACCCCCCACTCAAAAAAAACCCCCAAAAAACAAAAACCTATCCCATCCCAAAACAAAACAAAAACAAAAACAGCCGCAAGGTTTTTGTTTGCCGGTTTGTTTCTGTTTTAAACGGTGGGTGTGTCGGTGTGGTTCATGGTTATTACTTATTATTTCAAAATATTTTTTAGGCCTATAGCCTTTATATGTTTTTCATGCAAAAAGTTCCAAAGTCGAAGTGAGTAAAGGAGCACTATCCTCGAATAATGCCCCCAGTTGCCAGGAAATTTTAGCTACACTAGAAACCGGGACTGAAAATGCTGTCACTGGATCATTCTGAAAATACTCCGCCAAAATCCAGTCCTTTTCGAGAAAACTGCGCTTTAGACTTAAATCTTAATTGCGTCAATGAACACGTAAGCCATTCTTAATAACGTTTACATTACAAGTCTTATTCATTCATAAGAGTTATAATACTAGGTGCAGCCTAAAATTGATTTACTCTAATATACCTTAATGTCATTTCGCTTACTGTATATACGATTGAATAAACAATCAACAATCCAAGTAAAAATTGTTATTAGGTGTTCGGGCATTCCGCCCGGAACACCTCTTGTTTTTGTTCGTTTTTTTTTGTTTAGGTGTTCGGGCAATCCGCCCGGAACACCTCTTGTTTTTGTTCCTTTTTTTTCTTCTTCTTAATACTTCTTCTTCTTCTTCTTCTTCTTCTTCTTCTTCTTCTCCCCGTCGCTTTTCCGCTAACAAAAACACACTTCCCAAGCACATATAAACTTGAAACTTCACATATAGTTAGATATTTATTAGGAGATGAAACCGCTTCAGTTACGTCATGATGACGTCATCAGGTGTCGAATTACGTTAAATCAAAGTTTAATATTTGAAAAAATCGTAACTCATGAACCACACAATGAATTTTCACAATCTATACATCATCGGAAAGGCCTTTGGAAACTCAAAAAACGCTACACAGAGTGTGACCCCATTTGACCTTGACTTCCGATTCAAACCGGAAGTTGAAAATTTCAAAAATCATATCTCAAGAACTACTTATACTTTAGTCACAATTTTTACATCAGGTTATATTGTGTTCTTGCCCCGCAAACTTTTCCACAGAAATGTTACCAATTTGACCCTAACTTCCCGTCGAAATCGGACGTTAACGCTCACGTATTAAAAACAACTGCACTGAATCTATCCTATAGCGCGTGGCTGGCTGTGCGCTCCAAACCTGCATACTGACAGGCAGCCACGTATTGTGTGCAGGTTTAGACGTGTCAAAGTTCATTGAACGTCATTACGTTGTCGTTGTATAGTACACACGTACAAATCTCAAATCTCAAACTCATTCAAAGTTCAGCATGAATTTACTTCGGTTTTGCACGTCTTATGGCGTAGTGGAAACCAAGGAATATAAGAGGAGGCTTCACTGAGATGTCCACCTGCTCTAGTGATTTGTATGGCTATTAATAACTGACTAAAATTTAATCTGAAAAAGAACAACACTGTTCGCTATGTCTCAAACACCGAGACCGTGTCACGCTGATCGTCGTGACCATGTCGGCCAACGGCGTTCTAGGCCCGCTAAGTATGTCCTTCAGACAAGGTGACTAAAATGGTAAGCTTTATTCCAATAGCATTCATTAATTGATTACAACAATAATTGTTTGTTCATTTGATGTCGGCCAACAAAGACACTTCCCAAGCTCACATAGCCTTCAAACTTCGCACATAGTTAGCTCTTTACTAGTACAAGACACCGCTTTAATGACGTCATCGGTTGTCAAATTAAATTTGATTTACGTTTGATTTTAGAAAAAATCATACCTCAAGAACCTCGCAATGGATTTTTAAATTGTATACATCATCAGAGAAGGCTTCAAAAAATTATCAAATGCTACAGAGGGTGTGACCTCTCTTGACCTTGTCTTCCGGACGAAACCGGAAATTGAAGTGAAAAAAATATTCCTGCGCCTCGTTTTGAGGTCTGCAAACAATATCATCGTAATTTTTGACATTTTCGCTTTGTTGGAAATAAAATTTGACCCCTTTTGAACCAAATATTATTAGGGGGAACAAAATAATTTTACTTTTTTTTAACAACATCTTCAAGTGTTTAGCTAATGATATCATTCTCCAGTTGAAAAATCACAAACTTGAACTAATAAACTTAAAAATGTATTTTCATGACTTGTTAACAATACTATACAGCATCAGTTGTTTGCCAACCGTTCAGATGGTGTACATATACTTTAAGATTGAACACAGATGCCTGTACGGAACAACCAATAATTTGTCAAGATTTTGAAGTATAGGTTTAGAATCAAAATTGTATACAATTTTCCAAAACTAGCGTTGCCTCCATTTGTCTACGATTCGGATATATTCCCCGTAGGCCTACACCCACCAACGGCACACAGAATGATGGCATTTTATCCCAGCACACAAGAAACTTTGTTAATTAACTAAATTTGTTTGAAAACTATCGAATTCCCATCCACAAACAATGGTGTCCTAGTTGTTCACGCTAGAAGCCAACTCCTAGTCTTAATTAAGCTAACTCCCACACATGACGTCACATGGAAGCGCACCGCAAACGGCAGAAGTGTTTTTAGTTTTTTGAAAAACTTGAGGTTGGGGCCTAATTTTTTGATTGATAATTACGAAAAATCCAGAAGTGTTTAAAACACATCAAAATTACGGTAAATGACAAACAAACACATTAAAAACAAGTTTAAATAGCATCCCCGTTCAAAGATTCTCGCTCAAGTAACTGTTTGAACTAACCATGTACTTAGACCGTAGTGTGTCAATGAAACCGCAAAGATTTTGGGGATGATGAAATCAATGTTTAATACAAAAAAAAAATCATATCTGAGGAACCATAATTGCTACACACAAGATCTTTGGATCATGTGAAAGACCCTGTAGTATTTTTAAAATCTTACACAAAGTTTGACCCCCTGTGATCTTTACTTCCGTTTAATAGTTTTTAAGTTATGTTTTGATTGTTGTTATTTTGTTTACAAAACTCGCAAAAGTACTGAGTATACAGTGCTTCAAACAGATCGGGAAAGGGTTAAAACCAAATTATAAAAACAAACCGAACACCGTTTGTTTGTAATTTACAAACAAGATAAGTCTAGTTTTAAACTTACCGTCACATCTTGTTTTCGTTTCGTTGTTTTACCATGTATGATAAACGATGGGACCGAAACCACCATGGTACATAACAAGAGCCGCTTGAAAACTCCCTGTCCATTCGCAAATCAACCTTGAAATCAAATATCATGTACATAACACTATTAGTCTTAAGAGGCAGCAGTATTATTATGGCATTAATGGAAATGAATTCCTGTGGTGTTATCCAGGTTATGGTTCATGTTCCATACAAATGGTAGATAAATAACCGTGCATACTACTTAGCGGTTTCTAAGCGCTGTGCTGTTGCTGTCCATGCAGTTAAGTAAAACCAGGGCAACAGCACACACAAAATACAAATTTACCGGTACAACATTAGAATAGATGAACAGAAGAATATATTATTAGAAACATGAGAAAGATAAACAAAACAGATATTGAAAATAAATTCCCACGTTCTCTTATACGTGTATTGACAAGTCCAATGGTTTAGAACTGTATTGTTTCATATATATATTTTATTGGGGGGGGAAGTAGAATTGTATAATATTGTTACGAACCTCACATTGATCCTTGTGATTTTCTAGAAAATCACAAGGATCAATGTGAGGTTCATAACAATATTATTACGTAAAATTGCAGCTATTTTAAAAATGGAAGATCCGAGTTTGATAATTTCGACACTGCACTCTCTTTTTAAGATTGATGTTCGTACACAGTCGGCGACTGACTTTTCAGGATCACACTGCGCCTGAGCATAAGACCATCGGGAACTTTTCAGTCGGCGATTATTTACGACCTGAGCGTAACTGCTATGATTTTAACACAATCGGAAACAGTCGCCGCACGAAAAAATTAACAGTCGCAAGAGTAGAACAATTTCAACTTGTACGACGTGATCCCGACGGTCGGGAACCAATCGCAGTCGACCTGTAAGTATTTTGGACATCGTGCGTGCGCAAGAAAATCGTAGGTCGACCTGAGGCCGGCTTTGGTAAATACTATACATATCGATGTGATACATATGACGCTGGGTGAAGTAGTTGTTTACGCACAAAGGGTAGTTATGCCTGGCGTTTCGACCCTATCAAAGTCTCAGAGGTTGCAATCCATAGCTTTGATCTGAAATATTTCCTGTATATTCCAGCAAGCAGGTAAGTTGGTTGACGTTAACCATACATGTAGGTCTCGACCTTTAGTCCCGATCTACTTTTATCATACTGGTTGATTTAAAGGCAATGGGGTCACATTTTAGTGAAAAAAACACACGTAGGCAGCCATTATGTACGGTGTACACCTTCACCCTAGGGTTTTTTCGATTGTGGTAAATGCAAAAAGCAACAGCGATTTAGTGCCAGGTCTTCATTGAAATTCCACAGAGCTGGTCGAGCCGACGTAAGTGCTTACAACACTGTCTAACAAAAATAAGCAGGAAATGGTACCTGACACAGTATTTGTCTCGTAATCTAATTCTGGTAAGCACATTAATGTTTTTCACTAATTATCGACCAAACATTGCACTATGTAATCGACAGCGATCGAGCACTGTTTACGGTTGTGATACGTCGGCTGGTTACATTTTCTTTGGAATACCTGCGCACAAACACCATGTGATCCAAATTCGCTAATCACAACCTATAGGTTATGTGACGATCAGAACAAACATGGCGGAATGTTTGAACTAAAAAATTGTTTTTTCCCGTTTTGTGTTTTTGTTTTTTAAAACCTTACAGGGCCTAAATCATTATTCAAATTTCAATATTCAATAATGGTTTATTAAAAACATGTTTGGCAGTTAGAAACTGAATTGCAAATGTGTACAGAAAATTAGTTCATAAAAATGTAATCATTTAAACATTAACAAAGGACAATTAAAGAGTAAATAAAACAATCATAAAAAAGAGCATTAAAAAAAGGTTAAAATGTGAAGACAATAATATGTAAAAATGGCATAAAAGAAATATTTACGAAGTATTTACAAAGTTAACAATTTGTGGAAGGGCACTGTTTAGCAAATCCCTTGATGCGACACTTGAAATGTTCGGACTTCTTAAGTTTTTAAAAAGGATATTTCTTTGAGGGGGTAACCAGTCTATACAAACATTTAGAGATTCAATTGATTGAGCAAAAACACGGCAAATATTCTGGCGTCTTTCCTGAAGTGTTTCAAGGTTGCATGTGTTTAAAGCATGAGCATTTATGTTTTGGAGTATGATTTGAAACGATCTAACCTATACACTTGGCATTAGCTAAGGTTACCATTAAAGACAGGGACACACAAAAAGAAAGAAAATAATACAAATAAAAAAAATAAAAAAATAAAAAATAGACAATGAAAGAAGAATTTCGTGTTTCAGCCGCGCAATTTTTATTTTGTGTGTGGGCAGACTTTAGTTCACAAATGGCGCACGCGCATTTTCAAAGATTGCCCCCGACAACGTTTTTAGAAAACTTTGTTTGTTGTGCATATTTGACTGAATACTTGTTGGAGAACTTTTAGTAAAGTGTTTAATATGTCTACAACTAATTATACCTTTAAAAAGTAGACCCACGAGGGTCGGAACAAAACTCATTTTCCAGGCGTCTTTTCATTTATACCGTATGTCCTATTTGTGTTTAGCTAGTTTATAATGCACCGATAAGCAAGCTATTGGAATTCTAAAAATTTATTTTTCGGAAACGGTGTCATTTATAATTGAACAACTCAGGCTGTGCTATGGCTTCCCAACGAAGACCAGTTCAACATCATGACAGGGATCCGTGGGGTTGGGCCACTGTAGGCGCAACATTTGTCGTCTTATTCACCACCTACGGAAATCTGAAGGCTCTGGGTGTCCTCCTTCTAGCCATGCAGAATGACTTCAATAGTGACGTGTGGATAATTGGTTGGGTGGCCGTTCTATATAACTCATTGAGTTTCATCTCCGGTAAGAAACTTACAGACCTTTATCGATAACTGTACCTGGATGGAACAACAGTATAACCTTGACCTAAGTTAACATTAAAAACGGTTCGAAAATGAACTTGTCAGTCGAGCTCGCACTGTTTGCACTTGGACGTCATTGTTCAATTACAATATTATTTTGTCAATGTAAAACATCCCCCAGGGCATGGATTCAAAGGCTAGGAATGTCGAGGAGCAGAGTTAAGTCTTGTGCAGTAATGGGTGTTCTGCAATCTTTAATTTTTGTTTTGCTGGTATATTAAAAAACAAAAATAGCACTGTATACCCAAAGACTAATTCGCAATAATTTGTTGTGCTTTACAACGATTACTAATGTTGTGTGTCTACATGTTGTGTGTATATAAATACTTCTCGACAATACCTAGTGCAAATAACTTTATCAAACAGTGTTATGGTGGAATTTGTGTGTGTTTATAGAGGCCTATGGTTTTTTTTTTAACGAAGGTGATTTGGGGGACGGGTAGTTATACAAGTCATGTACTGTGTCTTTACATTTGAATCTTCCATGTTTTCAATGGTTTCATTACTGTTTGGATGCAGGTCCTTTTGTTGCCAGCATCGATCGTCTCGTTAGCAGCAGACGCAGTGTTGTTATCGTCGGTGGAGTACTGGGGTCCGCTGGCTTCATCATCGGCTCGCAGTCGACCTCGGTGTTTCAGTTATCACTTTGTATTATCATTCTATCAGGTAAGAATATAACTGACTTAACTTATACTGATGATCACCATCTTATTTTATTTCAAGGCATCAATCGAATCTCACAGGGCTGAGGTTAAGATTTTAGGATCCGATAATGTTTATTATTATTATTATTATTATTGAAATCTTTATTGTCCACATTAAAAAGATAAAAATGGAAAATTTACATGTCTAAAATTGATTAAAGCTCTAGAACAGGACAGTAAAAATCTTAAACAAAGAAATACAGAACGAGGAATTAAGACAACAAGAACATTTCAGACAGTGCAGTACAACATATATTGTCAAGAGTAAACACCTCAGCACACAGCTTGCATCCCCATCCCCAAAATAACATTCAAAGCTATTGAAAAACTGATAGAAATACATTGAGACGTAACACCCAGATCAAAACACACTAGCGCTGCCCAGTCACCAGCCCCCACCCCGGCCACATGATGAGTGAAACAATCAATTGAAACTCTCACAGAGAATGGAACAAAGGAATTAAGATAGCGAGTTGTCCTACAATGGAGGCTACGAAGTCTCTTTCCTGACCTCATGAAACAATAGTGATGGTACAAAGGGTGGTCGTTGTTTTTCATTATTTCTCCAGCTTTGGTTAAAACACACTTGAGAAGTTTGTCGGATAAGTCTAGTTGCTCACCGAATATTTCACCGGCTTGGTTAGCTATTCTTTGTAGTTTTAACATATCTGGGTCATTCCATGTCAGACCAACGCACTTTTTTACCTTATGTCTTCCGATTTTGATAAAAATTGCTGTGCTTGTAGGTCCTAATGAGCAATGAATGCACACCAATTTTTAGCCCGATCCTACCTACCATATGGTCAGGGCAGAAACCACAAAAAATGGACATTTTTTGAGTAAAATACCACCCTTTTGGTACAAATATGTCAAAACCATGTCAATTTTCATCGAATATATGCAAATTTGGTATTAAAATAATGAGAATTGCATGCTCAATTCAATTCTTTTGTCAAAAATAAATTTTGTGAAAAGTAGGTCACCGTGACCTTTAATATGTTATTGTGACCTTTGACCCAATTTATCCAATAATGTATCATTCCGAAAATCAACGAAATTAAAATGACTTGATAGAGCATGTCTTCCTCTATCAGAATCCACTAAGAAATACTTGGGCTCTTTAAAATTTACAACTAAATGACTATTTTGTACAGTTGGTAGGTTATATAAATAAGTCAATTTATAGATTTTACATTAGAAATCCACCAACACATCTTACTGTTCTGTTTCAATTGTTACTAAAATTATTCTTGGTTGGGGAATTTCTCATGTTGGGGGCTGATGTGGTCTAACTAGAACCATACTTTAAATTATCAGCAGTGGCATACCCAGGATTTGGCTTTTTTTTGGGGGGGGCGCTTATTTTTTTTCTTCAAATTTCTTAAGAAGATTGTAAAAATAAATGACAAAAAAAGCATACAAACAAATTGACAACCTTGGAGGGGGTGTGCTCAAGCCCCCTGACCCCCCTCCCCCCGCCCGCCCCCCCTCGGTTGCGCCACTGATATTTAGTTATCCCACGAGCACGTTTGGAATACGAAATAATGCAATGCTGCTGTGACCCATATGCCACCGACGCACTACATTATTCTGTGTTCCACGAGCGCAAGTGGGATAGCGAATTTATCTTCACGCAAACTTGACAGCGAATGCGTTTGTGGTGAGGATGTACGTGCATAGTGTGCATGCAGCAGGAAATAAAAGCACACAATACAGCTGTGCAATACAGCTGTGCAATATTATACAGGGCCGTAGGAAAGCGGTACGACCGGTACAGCCATGGCCGTACCAATATTTTAGGTATTTATATATATTTATTGTTTTCCTTTTTTATTTTTTTCCCCCTTCCCACCGGAATCAAGTGAAAAAAGAAAACAAAAAAACAAAATCTTGGAAATAAAACTTATTTAGTAACAAGTTCATTTTCCGTTCTGCGCTGGCGATTGTATACTTTAGCTAGCTATAGGCAATTGAAGATGGAAATATGAGTACTTAAGAAATCTAGAAAGTAAACCAATAAAAAATGAATCGTATAGTTTGCTCAAAGAGTGAGTGAAAAGTGGCCAGGAATTACATCATATTGCACCACAGAGCATCTAGAATGAAAAGTTTCCCGGGGCCCTTAAGCGGGCCATGGATTCCAAGCCGTAATGGCTTCGCGCTAAGAGTACTTAAAAAATATTATTAGAGAGTAAACCAGTAAAAATGAATTTTATAACTGGCGCAAAAAGTGAGGGAAAAGTGACCAGGAGTTACGTCATATTGCACCAAAGAGCATCTAGAATGAAACATTTCCCGGGGCCCTTAAGCGGGCCCCGGACCCCACGCCTTCATGGCTTCGCGCTCGCATTGACTCCTAACACTGGTTCTCAAATGGGCCTGACCAATGTGTTTGAGCTTCCTACGGGCCTGTTATCAGAGTGTTGTTACTATGGATAGACTAATCAGGATCTACATGTAGGATTCAGGTTTGCTTAAGATAATACTCAAAATCGCAACTAAGTTACCTTACGCATTCTTCACTGCGCTTCTTAAAATTTAATGACTCTCACAGACTTGGCATTTTGTTCCTTTTAAATGAATTTCACCTGGATGTGACTCCGCTGAACTGGGTGCGGGTAGAAAGCATGGAACTGTTGCGTACCCTGAACAGTCACTGCTGATGAAAAACGACTCTTAAGGAATTCTCAGCACTGTTGCACTTCACTCTTGTCCACAAAATCAAACTGTATTCCTGGAATATTTATCTTAGCCTACGAATACAGCTTGTCAATTTGTTTGTTTGATTTTTTGGTCATTTATTTTTAACATTCTTAACATTCTTGACATATTTGTACCAAAACGGTGGTGTTTTACTAAAAAAATTTCCATTTTTTGTGGTTTCTGCCCTGACCACATGGTAGGTCGGATCGGGCTAAAAATTGGTGTGCATTCATTGCTCATTAGGACCTACAAGCACAGCAATTTTTATCAAAATCAGAAGACATAAGGTAAAAAAGTGCGTTGGTCTGACATGGAATGACCCATCTGCTTTCCTTGAACTTTGAATCCATACAAAACAACCGTAAAGAATGACACTTTCAATTACCAAGGTATAAAACAACTTCATACTTGTCTTGTCAACATTAAAACATCTGAGCTTAATTAAAAAGTACATGCGTTGATGCCCTTTTGAAACAAGTGCCCTACACTGGTCTGATCAAGTTAATTTGTTATCTATGGTAGTACCGAGATATTTATAGGACTGAACAATTTGAATATCAGAATTTCCAACATTTACAGGATTAACAGTTTTTTGAGTATTTTTCCTCCTGAAGTCAAAAATAAGTTCCTTTGTTTTACACCATCTTCCTCTCTAGGATTTACATGTCAACCATCTCTTAATGTCCACAGGCAGTAATCTGTTCGTCGTTGCTGCCGTTTGGTCTTTTTGTTTGTAATATAAACAACAGCAAAAGCATCAGCAGAAGCAGCAACAGCGGAAGCAGAAGCAGCAGTAGCAGCAGCAGCAGCAGCAGCAGCAGCAGTAGGAAGTAGCATCATCATAATCAGCAGCAACAGTAGCAGCAACAGCACCAGCCGCAGCAGCAGCAACAGTAACATCAGCAGCAGCAGCTACAGCAACAACAGCAGCAGCAGTATCAGTAGCAGCAGCAGCAGCAACAACCTTAAAACGGCAAAATTCCAATGCAATCCTTTCGCGAAAAAAACTACATTGTTCCCCTTCTATAAATTGTTTCTCTTCAATGATTCGTTTAGCTCATGTCAGTTGTCTTTTTTCACAGGTCTTGGTAAAGCTTTGAGTATTTTCCCCTGCAATGGTGCTCTGGCGTCCTGCTTCAGTGAGAACTATTCCGTTGCTATTGCAATAGCAGCTTCAAGTATACCACTCTCAATGATCGTGTATGGTCCCCTGACACAGATACTTCTGGATACATACGGCTGGCGTGGAACCATGTTGCTAATGGGTGGTATTACTTCCAACATTGTAGTATGTGGTGCATTGCTAAAAGCTCATGCAGTAGCATCACCAACAGATACAGAACAGTACCAACAGGTACCAATCGATGCAAAGGAGGGAGACGACATTTCTTCTTCTAAATCCAAACAGGGAAAGTGTTTGACGCTTACGGGGAACACATCCAGCGTTTCCTTTCATATATGGACTTTAAAATACTGGCAAACAGAAGATTCATACTTTTGACCGCATCAATGAGCTGTTTTGATTTTTGCTTCAGTGGGTGGATAGTCTACATGGTGTCACACGGTATATTCCAGGGGCTGAGCAATTCCCAAGCTTCACTGTTACCAACAACCTTCGGGATTGGAATCATCCTCGGCAAGTCAATGCCTCCTCTGTTGGACCTGTCCCAATTCAAACTAACTACATGCAGCTGGGTTTATCTTGGCTGCGTCCTCATGTTTGCCTCATTCCTCACCGAAGCTTTCATTATACTGTTCCCTGTGCAGATGATCGTCACGGGGTTCATAGGAATGGGACAAGGTATTGTATCGCAGTCACGTGACGTAATTGTGCGGTTTCTGACGTCCGTTGACCGGCTCGTAGCTGTGATGCGCTGGCAAGCGCTTATTTGTGGATTTAGTGGGATGGGAAGCGGGTTGCTGACAGGTTGGTATTATTACGGACGTTGTACATAGTTTGGCAGCTTTTTATGTGAGATGTCGAAATGTTGTTTACTGTCTCTCCTCGCCTCGGTGACCTTACTAACTCGCCTCAGTGACTTCGATTATGATAATGATTTGCATAACTAAATAAAGTGTGATTCAGTAATTAGGGACAATAATTAAGTCGTATTATATTCATTGTGAAACCTGCGGCTAGCTTGGACGGGTTCGAACCCACCACCTTCTGATTGCAAGTCCTGCAGTCTAACCAATTGTCCACGGCGACGTTTCTCCCTCCCGAAAGGAACACAGTTCTAAAGTTCTGAAGATGGGGACACCCCCTCACCTCGGGCGAAAAGCACACTGACGGACACTGCCATTGGCTGTTCCCTCCCTAAAAGAACGCAGTTCACAGTTCTTAACTTCTAAAGTTCTTAAGTTCTAAGGCATGGGGACTTTTTAAGACAACCATCTTACAGTGGGCGACAGCACACTAATGGACATACTGACATTTGACTACCACAATAATACTACAGCATCTCATAATATATATTTGATGTTTATTATGTTATTTGCTTTCAGGGTTGATTTACGAATGGACAGGGAGTTTTCAAGTGGCTCTCGTTATGTACAGTGGCATCATGCTGATTTCAACGAGACGGGAACAAGACCGGTGTTAGTTGCCTATCTCTGGGTTAAGCATCATCCAACTGTAACCGTACAACCTCCCTAAAATAATAATATTGATGCATGCCTTCAACTATCCCTCTTAATTGCGTTAATGTTTGCAATCTACATTCGAAAAACACGCAAGGCCTTAAGTGTTGTTTGAAGCTTTGCATGGTGTGGACAAATAAGAGGTAACTAAAACAAATAGTAAACTTGCGGGTACAACCATGTATAAAAACTCTTTTGTGGGAGTGTTGGCTCTGAAAAGAGCCGGTGGGGCCTTGACGTTTCGAACAGTATACTCTGCTCGTCAGCCGGTGGGGTCTCGACGTTTCGAACAGTATACTCTGCTCGACGAGCAGAGTATACTGTTCGAAACGTCGAGACCACACCGGCTCTTTTCAGAGCCAACACTCCCACAAAAGAGTTTTTACACATAGTTGCACCCGCAAGTTTACTATTTATTTTAGGTCCCTCTTACGTAAGGCCTTCTAAAAATGCGTTTTTGTCATTATTTGTTGCATGTTTGAGTTTAAAACGGCACTAGGTGTAGCCCTAAAATGGATGTATACTCTAATGTCATTTTTGGTTTACCGTGTAAAATTGAATAAATAATCGACAATCGACAATGATACTGTATAAAATCGTGGGCGGGTGCGTTGCTTCCCACCTATGGGGGGATAGCTATCCCCCACTTTCCACCAAGCTATTTAAAGGGAAGGTATACGTTTGGTAATCACTCTTAAAATTAATGGCAATAAACACCTACTTGGTCAGAAGTACAGCAGCATTCGATAGTATTAGGCATTTTGAGAATCATTTTACTTCGAGGTAAGTTATGGAAAAAGATATTAGTTTTTATCCCCCAAAATTTGAATCTGAGAAACGTTACTGTCAGATACGTTTCTCAGAATGTGTATTCCAATACGGATTATTCTTCCTGCGTGGACATTAAACCGCCCCGGATTTTCGGCAATATCTCAAAAACGCAACCATTTTGAAATGAAATTTTCACAGATTTTATTGTATATCTACATCTATATATAGGATTAAAACAATCGAGCGGTTCCAAAAACCAAAGGTATACTTTCCCTTTAATCATTTTCCGAAGTAAATAATAGGAATATAGCTTTTAAAAATGTATTATGGCTTTGCCCCCCCCCCCACTGAGTAAACTACAATAAGTATAAGAATAAATGCTACAAAAAGGAATTTGAAAATTGTATCTGGGCCACACGTCATCAAGCTGTCAGCCTTTAGGTTGAGTGAAGCGTACGTATAACCATAAAAGCCCGAACACGTACTGATCGAAATATTATGAAACCTCGAAATAACATACAGCGGTCACGAAGACGCACTTCTCCATAAAAATTAAAAAATTTGGTAAATCTGTGTCTTGTTACACATTTTGGATGATATCGTTGACATCAACATTTTCCCAAAGTTTCAAGTGATAAAACGTTACAGTTTCGTAATTACACTAATTAGCACAAGGACAATATCACAAAATGTACAGTTTTGAGTTTTCACGAACAGCCACATTTCGATTTGCCATTTTTGGCGAGCTGCTTTAGCAGAATGCAGCCTATGTTATACCGATTTTGTCCGTTCCTAGGTCGCCCACTATGTCACTCTCCTAAACAAATACGAACAGACAATTTTCGTTTATTGGTTTGTACACGACGCGCTGCACACAGAACTCGTTCGGGCAGTTTTCACGAAGAGACACTTGTATTAAATAGTTATTTCTCATTAATTAAACTTACTATGATAACAAATAACAACATATTTGCATGATTGGAATTTGTTTTACTGAGTCTAAAGGTTCTTGTCACAATTAATGGTTTTGAAAGGGATTGTGTTCACACACAAAAATACGACACGCCATTATAAATGCACTGTTTGAAACAGTACGCTGGTGTCACCTAATGTACGGAGGGTATACCTTTGGTAGTTACTCACAAAATTAATGACTATAAAAACTTACTTGGTAAAGAGCACTGGAGAGCTGTTGATATTATAAAACGTTTCTAGAAACGACCCCCTCTGAAGTATAGTAGTTTTAGAGAAAGGGGTAATGTTTCACCCATACATTTGGATCTGAGAAAGGTTTCAGGCGATCAGGCATCTAAAAGCACACTATTCTGAGCAACAAAGGTGCTTTTTCCGATCCATTATTTTCTTGCAACTATGACCAATTGAGCCCACATTTTCACAGGTTGGTTATTTTATGCATATGTTGGGATACACTAAGTGGGGATGCCGGTCTTTGATAATTACCAAAAGCATACCCTGCATTTAATCTCAGGTGACGCATAATGTTGAAACCATGATTTTAACACGGTGCTATATAGGGTAAAATGATGTCTTGCATTGGAAGTTTCAGCTATAATAAAACAAAAAGGGGGTTTCTGTATCAACCAACCGAACAATTATAACAACCTTTAGTAATCCTACTTATTTGATTTTAATAGTCTCGATTCACAACACTTTCAGGCAATTGTCTCCAGTACTAAATAGCACACACTATTAAACATACCATAGGCCTACATCACATGGCATGCCGAATTCCTCCATGGTGCAAGCAGAGAACAAGGAAGGTGAATAAAGAAACATCACCACTACCGTTGGATAAAGTTGTACCGTATAGCAAAGACAGGGTGTTTTGGTATACTCACAAATTCAACAGACAAATTCTGCTACATCCACTAGATGTTGTTCCGTCACCTTTCGTAGAGGGCAGCCTACGGCGAGGTCACGTCATCGTCGGTAATGTTCCACTTCCACCACAATTTAAGTGTGACTCTGTGTTTCTGAACTTGCTATTTTGGGCCAAATCCTCAAGTGACAGCCGGTGTTTTACATGTTATACTTTGACTCTCATTGAAGATAATAATGGTGGTGGTGGTGGTAGCGTATCAACTCGTACCACTCGTCATTTGTTATGTAGTAGGCCTACATCACACACGCACACGGACTGTACAGTACACACACGTGCATTCCTATTTTTGCATCCTGTGGAGACTTTGTGTGTTTCCTTTGTCCCTGTACTTAACATCCTCCCATGGCTTTGTACGATAAATTCCTCGTGGGGCATCATTCTGTACCCCCCCCCCCCGTGGAGACATGTTGTCTTCGGTTCTCTATAAGGCAGTGAATATTTAAACACACTGTTCTTACACACACAATTTTAAAGTTCTTATGAATATTATGAATATATGCAAAAGTTATACACAGATCTTACGGATATTAAACATGCAAATTTTGTAGTCAATAGTCTGAGGTTGACTCAGTCAATTTTCGTTTTAAATCAACGGGCATTAATCCTTGATGATTGTTTTTTCCGTTTTATCAAATGAAAGCTGACTTTTCCTACCTATGTAAAAATTAATATCAATTTAACCTTTCAATTTATTTTCTACCGTCAAATCGGTCTAAAATTGGGCAATGTATCTTTAAACAGCTACTTGAACGAAAATTGTTTAACGGGCATGCTATTTTTTACATGTTTATAATGTGTTTGTTTATCATTTTATTGTAATGTTGATAATTTGGCACGTCTCAATTTTTCGTAATTATCGATCCAAAAATTAGGCCCCAACCTTACAAGGTAAAGAAAAACTAGCTACACTTCTGCCGTTGACAGCGTGCGTCAAAATGGCAATACTTTGACGTCATTTGTGGGAGGTTCCTTTGTTATACCTCCATGTTGCGGCTATACAAAACGGAGCTCCCACAAATGACGTAAAATAAGTGATGACATATTGGGGCTTTTCGCGAATCTGTCTGAAAAGAACAAGAGAAGGGTGTTCAAAATGATTGTTGTTTTTCTTACAATTAAAATCAGTTTAATCCCATGTGAACTCGATTTCCTTATCGATTTAAAACACTTTAAATGAATTTAAGCAAAGATCACCTGTTGCCGTTTTCGTCACCAATTAGCTGGTCTTTAAAGGCACTGAACACGTTTGGAAATTGTCAAAGACCAGTGTTCTCACTTGGTGTATCCCAACATATGCATAAAATAACAAGCCTGTGAAAATTTGGGCTCAATTGGTCATCGAAGTTGCAAGTAATGATGAAAGAAAAAACACCCTTGTTGTACAAATTTGTGTGCTTTCAGATAGGACTAAAAACTTCTAGCAAGAAGTTTTTATTATTTTAGTGAGAAATTATACCTCTTTCTCAAAACCTACGTTACTTCAGAGGGAATCGTTTCCTATAATGTTTTATACTGTCAACAGCTCTCCGTTGCTTGTTACCAAGTAAGTTTTTATGCTAATATTTGTTTTGAGTCATTACCAAACGTGTACGATACATTAAAGCACCAGTCAAATTCTACTGTGTCTAAGACCCTCTGGAGCAGGCTTCGTCGGCCTGATTGAAGCCCCGTACGGAAAGCGCATGTTAAAAAAAAACCCACCTCAAACCAAACAAACAAACAAACGTTCAAGAATAGACCCATTGCATATGACGTCACACTCTAAAAAAGGAGGCAAATCATTGGACAATAGCTATTCTTTGTGCGTAAAAACGTGCGCGTGACCTCAGCGTACCTGTAGCGTTATGCGTTATGCAAGGGGAACCTATTGATTTCTATAGCCCCCTTACCAGGCTGCCAAACGCAAAACGCACCTCCGAGCAACGCGCGTCATTTTGGGTGTCAACTCTCCTTTGTGCATGTTTGTATACGATTTTGACACCCAAAATGCGCGTTGTGCAAGGGGCCTTGTTGGCGTTTCGCCCATTGCCCAACACTGAATCTAATTATATTCGGACATGGCATTAGGGAGGGTTTCTTTAACGGTGATTCTTCAAAGTTGGCGCAAGTCCCTTTAAATTTGTTGTTAGACTCTATGAGTACAAGTCTATTGGTCATAACTTTCAGTTGTATTGTTTAGTATGCAGCGCCGAAACTATAGGGTATTTTTTTTTGGGGGGGGGCACACAAGGGGTGAACCATTTTGTCTTTATAGAGTGGCACTTCTGGCCTATTAAAAATTGTAGTTTCCGTCTTCAGTGCTCTTAATTGTTATGCCATTTAATATTTTTTCATAAAGATAATCTGGCGTGAGTATAAAAACCAAACACAATTGTCTGTGTGTTAATGGAAAACAAATTTTAAAAATATTGATAATATCACATTAAAGCTTATAAAATCTAAACATGGCAATCTCGAAAGTCCATATTTCAAATGGGGGGGGGGGGCACCCGGCACGGACATCAATGGGGGGGGGGGTGTATAGTTACGCCACTTTTGGTATGAAAATCTTACAGTAACAGGGTAGGGAGAAGAACCACCTAAATGTTTGCCTAAAAAGTTATCGCAGAAAGGTTGAGAATGCGTAAAGAGTATCTGACTCTTCCAAATTGTACATGGGCCTGATCCCCACGCCGTAGGCTTCGAGACGTTTACTTGCATTCCTGCCCAATAATCGACCAGATTGATTATTTTCGAAAGACATAGAGCAAAAAGTCAAGAGAGAAAAAACATACACACTGTTCAAACTTCTCCTGCTCAAAAGATAACCAAAAATGAATAAAAAAAACTCAGAATGCAGGAGAGATCTTCAAAACATATATACGGGGCCCTCGAGTGGGCCCCCAATGCTGCCTTATTTTGTAAAAGAGAACAAAAGTAAGAAGGACAAACTAAATCGTGTACATCCGTGGAATGTTCAGTAAAACATCTTCTTTTTTAGATGCATACATTTTAATAAACAATCGGATAATATAATGCAAAACAACAATATTGATGTGCTATTATAATTTTAAAAACCCTGATAAAACAAAACAGATGCACTTAGCTTTGGATGCTCTATCATGATGCTCTGATAGCATCATGTGTGTTTTATAAGCGATGCAGTAAGGCTTGACATACTTTCTTATAAGTGACGATTGCTTGGCGAATCGGCTATCAGACTGGTTTTTTTTCACCGTACAACAGTGAGGGCACTGTACACGTTTGGTAATTATACAGTAAGCGAGCAACGGAGAGCTGTTGATAGTATAAAACATTGTGAGAAACGACTCCCTCTGAAGTAGCGTAGTTTTTGAGAAAGAGGTAATTTCCCACTAAAATAATAAAAGACTTCTTGCAAGAAGCCTTTTATTCCTATCTGAAAGCACACAAATTTGTTCAACAAGGGTGTTTTTTCTTTCAACATTTTCTTGCAACTTCGATGACCAATTGAGCCCAAATTTTCACAGGCTTGTTATTTGATGCATATGTTGGGATACACCAAGTGAGAACACTGGTCTTTGACAATTACCAAACGTGTTCAGTGCCTTTAAGACAAACTAACAAAAATACCGTTACGTATTTAGACATGCAAAACGCCGAAAGAGAACTTTACGTTCTACAACTCTATTTTTGTTCTGCCTGCAAACCAAATTCAAACTGCGACAGATCATTTTGCTTTTCCCGCTACCTTTTGTATCAAGCTTATCGAACATCATCATATCCATGACTATAATGATATGGATGTATGATATGTTATGGTAACTGATATTAAACAATATTTGCATCAATGCTGAACCGTCATCATCCATTTAAAAAAAAAAAAATTAATAATACATATTCATGCTTTTTTTCAATCTGTGGAGTATAATGTTCGGAATAATGTTCGTAACAATGTGTAGATAAGTGTTTATTTTAGTAAACTTAACAGTTCCTAGTTATCATCGTTAAGTTCAAGCCGATTTACTTCCAGCGTACCAACACTGCTCGGCCGTGCCTCCCCGAATGTCCCGCATCACCGCTTGCGTAACTATATCTCGTGGCAGACCTCCGAAACGGATGTAACTGTTGACACCTGGACGTTTTTCTTTGAGGTGGATGTCTCTGCCTACGTAGATACCTGATTCGGGGAAGACGATTTGCGAAATGTTAAAATTGTTATCAACCTCATTTTGAACTTCATTTTTGTACACACAAGGTACCTAATTGGTTTCATTGATAGAATTACACTGCAAGAACTGGGGTGTTAAAATGGACAATATGGGTGTTGTCACATATAGATACCCAAGAGAGAATCAAAATTAACACCATAGGGTATTAAAATAACCCCAATGTAAATGTGTTGGCAGAAATTAGTGTTTTTTCAACACCCTATGTTGTAAACTTTATTTTTGTTTTGGTATCTATGTTTGACAACACCCATGGTGTCAACTTTAGCACCCCAGTTTTTACAGTGTACTGTTTTGGGTGATAATCAAATAAAAGGTGCAGCATTGATCCTGGCGACAGAATTACCAAAACGGGTTTGCTCAATGCGTCACTTATTATGATCCTAGAAAATTGTACCACGCCTTTTTTGCTTTCCCATTCCAGACTAAGATAATGTGAAGCCCTGATTGCAAAAACAGCTGTGCAAATTTCAGCTTGTCATGATGACTAGATTGCCACCAAATCGTCAAAATGTGCAAAATAAAAAAGTTGACCCTTTTTAGACGAATAACATTCTGTATGCATTACGTTTTAAGTAACATTGTTCCATCTTAAAACGTGTTTATTCCTCTATTTTTAGTTAAAATGAAATGAGATATTTCTATATTAATGAATTGACTAACCAATCAAACCAGTTACAGAGTCCGAAAAACCTTCGCCGTTGTCGACACTGAATCCCAAATAATCGGCTTCGTCCTCCTGGTGGCGCCCTACATGCCTTGTCACAACGAAGCTAATGTCTGCCCTTGGCTGGATGGTCAAACGGTCACCATCAGACACCGATAGGTTAAAACCGTCGGCTGACTGCATCGAGTAATTCGTCCAAGGGACTGATAATGACGTGCCATCTTCAGACGATATGTTTTCTGTGGAAACAACGATCTTTTGGAGACCAAGTGTCAGGAAGATTCGGTCAAGAATAACCGGGACGGAGCCATTTCCCGAGGGGTGGTTCAACGCACTTGCTAATCGAGCCTTGACTACCAATTCTGAAACAAGAATAATTCAAGTCTGCTTAGTAATTATGAGCTTTTACATCAAAGGGATTAACAACAAACAACCAAAAACTGTATGATTTGTTCAATATCCAACTATCTAGTCGGTATACCAATCCCATTATCTTATGCTTCGTCTCTTAAAACCGTGGCGATACATTTTAGAGCATACAGTTATAATTTCAATACATTTTAAGAAGTAAACAAAAAAATGCTTTTAAAATTTCATGGAACCATAAGTGTACACGACCTAAGAGGCAACAAGCAATTAACACATAAAAAAGCATTTTGTGGAATGGAAAATGATTGGTTTTTTTTCTTTAATAAAACTGACTCACCATCAGTATCATAAACCAGTAGCAGACGATCTCCAGGAACCGCGTTGACATCAAAGCAAAGTGAAACGTTGCTTCGTTTATCACGTATTAAGAAACTAGGTTTCATATAGTTGACTTTTGTGTGTGGCCGAAAAGCCAAATAGATGAAAGAAAAAAGAAAGAAAGAAAACTATTTAGAGATTACTGAAATTAGATCACCTAAAAAAGGATCCGTGCCTTTTCCACAAGATTCGTCCATACAAAAGAGTTCCTGTTCGCTAATAATAAGTTTATATATATTTTGTTCACTAGTTTGTCAGTCAATTTGTTCCAGCCACCCCATTTGATCCCCTTCCTGACAACTCCACTTTGTTTATCTCATGCCTCTTCTCCTTTCTGTTCACTATTCTTAACTGACTGCTTCTGTTATATGTTCCACTACTATACTATGTGTGTCGTATTGTCATTAGCCCTTGATGAGAAAGACTCTGCTAGGGTCGAAACATGAGGCCACTAAAACTAGGTTGCATTTTTCATTTACATCAAACTATACCGCTTGTTAAATAAACCATTTCTGGCGAGAGAAAAAAACTTTTATTTGATAGATGAGGAAGATTTACTGATGGTCTTCTTTCCATTAGTATAGTGCCTTATCTCACCTGTTGGAATCGGTGTTGGCGTTAATGGGCTGATAAGCCTACGCGTGAGCCTTGTTGTTCTGTCTGAAAAATTCCATTTTATTCCGTGATTTTAGTAATACGTAGTATGTTTAGTTGTATTTAAAAGAAACTGTTTTTGGAACCAGACTGAATTAAAGAGAGACGAAAACTTAAGAACCACACGCAGAGTTTATCTGAATGTGTGTCGAATGTTAACTGACTGTTGATTCAAAATTTCACATTATTTTAAGATGTTGTATATATAGTCTTGCAGAACAATAAACTCAACAAGAACAATAAGCACAAACAACAGTCACAACGATACATTAGAACAAAACCACCCACTAAAACAAACATGTTTGTCGACCCCGTTAATTCTCGTCGTTCTCCCATTGTTTGGACTTTTTTTTGCGACGTCCCCATTGGTATTGTACACCAAAGTAAAGACAAAATGTTCTCGCTCCGTCAAAACACCCAGGTCACAATAATTGTTAAAACCCTCGGTTTCAATTGGGTAGACACGCCCACACACACAGCCCTGTGTAACATACCCTCTATGGACATTCCTTTTGTTCTGTGCACTTAAAAAAAAACACACCATATTCTTCAACACTAGTGAAAACACTGCGTGGACGTGTGGAAGTCCACATAGTGTTTTAAAACCCTGCCTTGTGTGGACCTCTTTTGTTCTCAGGTGCACACTTCGTATGTACTGCTTACCCAAAATAATTGGAATCTTCAAAACTAGCCTATATAGAGATGAAAAGTGTGGATGTAGAGAGTAATGTATCAAGTTTGGCAGAGAATGAACATGAATTTAATCTTGCACAGATCAAATGGTGTACCAGCCCTTTAAAATTAATCTGTCCATTATTCTCAATGATGGAGCAAACAATGAGAAGATTAATGTGCTATTGTGCTGCCTTATATTACGTATGATCAAGAGTTGAAAACATTGCCATCAATTTTTTGTTTTACAAATCACATCTTTTTGTCCTTTCTTTCTGCTTAGTCCCTTGATTCTACTCCAAAAAGAGCGAGACATGAAAAAAGAAATCAATAATTAAAAACAGGGAAGTGAAAAAAAACCCAGATATTTAAAAGTAAAAACAGAAAAATTGACGGAAGAAGATCGCAGAAATAACATCTTGCTAGAATTTACCAATAGGTGGACTCCAAGGTGGACCATAACTGTGTGATGCACTGGTTGTTTTTCTTCCTGCATTTTAGATTTGAAAACAAAAACACATTAAAAAATACTTGATGATATTAATGCCATACTGGAATGGGGGGGGATACAATTGAGCATCATTCCCTTTTTGTCTTCTTTCTTTCTGCGCAAGTTACTTGAATGTACTCCAAGTGGTGAGACATCGCTCAAAGGGTCTGCCTGTGGTCCCGATCCTTTGAGTACATTCGATGAGTCCGGAAACTTAAAGCGACCGTCCGCGTTTCCATGTTTCAATATCGCAGAAAAACGCAAATCGTAGGTAATTCGCCATATTTTTGACCGCGTGAGGGCGTATGTGAACCAATTTCACGTGGTGCAAAACAAGTAAACAAATAGTGTTTTTAGGGGTTTCGGCCTCATAGCCGAAACGCCTATGGTTTTTCATTGTTATTATTGTGTTTATGTATTTCGTCATTGATGCAAGAAAACTACAAACAGGCAATTAAAGTAAGATGAAACTGTTGTGCTGCAAGATATTCCCTAATGACAGCGCCCTCATGTGGTCAAAAATATGGTCAATTAAAATGTCTCCCCGTACTCAACGACGTCTTTCCAATGTGATTCTTCTGGTTTCCACGTTTCCGTCGTGGATCGTGGAAACCAGATCCACATAATCGGACAATCTGGTGTGAGGAACGACTTGGAAAACTTCTTACTATCTATCGAGGCCCATTTTTCTCTTTTTACATCAATTTAGAACGGAACATGGAAACGTGGATGGACACTTTAAACTTCCGTATTTAAAATGCGATTAAGGTCATAATGGTTGTGTTGATTGAGATAGGCCTACTCACGTTTCGGAGGTTGCTGGGGTCTTATCTGTGGAATTTGTCCAGACATAACTGCCAACCCTGACCAGAAACAAAATATTGAGAAAAACCATAAATTATTGACGTAATTGATTTAAAAGAAGAAGAAGTAGAGATGAGAGCATCAAATATAATTTAATTTATTATCTTTATTGAACAAACATCAAAATACAACGTGGTGCAAAAGGGAAACCCTGAACAGCCTGAACAGGCACGCAGGGCCACTAAATGTTTCCTTCGTCTTTGTGAATATTGACTTAGGAACAAAATTGTAGGACGGACAAGTGAGACCCCAGTCTACAACAAAATGAGAAATTCTCTTCATTGCCAAGAGCCAATAGAATCGCTAAACCTTATTGGTTAAAAAAAAAAAAAATAACAACCGGAAGTGAAAAAAACATAAAATTAAACGTGAAAACAGAAAATGTTTGAAGAAGATCGCAGATATAATTCTTTGCTATAATTTGAAGTTGGACTCGAAAGTATACCTCTTCCCTTTCCTCCACGACGTCTTGGTTCTTCTCTTTGGGCCTCTACCACGGGTTCTTCTCCGTCCGGTTTCACCACCACCAATGACGTCAGTGGAGTCACAAAGTGATACTTGAGAGACAGCTCTAGCGCCCTCTCCGTCAAGTTTGCCTTCTCGATGTCGCCGTCAGCTGCAGTGCGCTTGCGTAGAAGTTCCTTGATGGTCAAGAACGCCCACAACCTCTGCGCAAAGTCGTCAACGGATCGTCGACTTAACATACTTTCGGTCTCACTCTGCACGAGAAAATGATATTCATTCAGAATTATTGATTTACTTTGTCCTGAACATTTTTAAGAATTAGTCCCAAGATGTCCGATGTCCACGACCATATTATCGATGAAAATGACTTTATCTTACAAAAGGGAACCACGGGATGAGAAAACACCCTCACCGTTGCTTATTTCGATTGCACCAATTGAAATAATTCCCGAAAAACTTATAAAACCATTCTTCGTTGTTTTACGAAATGTCAGCAGTTTGTTTGTGTAATTGGTTTCATGAATGCAAAAGGATGGTATAAAGAAATGTTTCCTAAACAAAAACCAAGTGATGTTGACGGAAGTAACACTACGGGAGATATGAAGAGTAGGGGAAAAGAGAAATACGAAATAAATAAATAAACATATAAAAATAAAAGCATGAATAGGATTTATGGGAATCGGATGAGTAGGTAACTCAGCTGTCTTCGTTTCATGTAACATCACGACCATTATTTCCCCTCGACCATTTTTTAAACTACCCCTTTAGGAAAATAGTTTAGTCCAGTGAGTCGTCTTGTTATGTAAATCCCATGACCTGAATCAAGCCCACTGATTGGTTATACAAGCAAATTTTCCTTGAGTTGCATTCGTATTTTGTGGTTGCACTTATTTCACTAACCTTGATATTAGCTTCTGTTACAAGTATAATTTGATCTTCCCTGGATCTAGCAAGGACTGTGCAGATAATCCTATTCGGCCTTGACATAGCGGATTCATTGACTGCCAACCTGCCTGCCACAACCAACTCAGTGCCCTCAAAATACACAGGGTACTCGGTCTGGGAAATGCTGTTGACCTCAATGGCGTTGTTCTCATACTTGATCACAATATTTGTCAACAGTGGGGTGGCTACCTTGTCGAAGAACCCCACGAGTTGCAGCCCCGCATCGGCGTCCTTGTAGATCTTCCTGGCGAGACCGCGGTTTTGAAGGGAAAGCTTTTCCAGGAATGAAAAGTCGACGTTGTTGCCGAAACCGAGGCAGAACAGGGAGAATCTCCCTTCCATCCTCGCTTTGATGTCGGTAACGATGACGTTTGTGTTTGTTATTGTACCGGAGGTGGGCTGCCCGTCAGTCAACATGACGATGAGTGAGAAGGACCCGTCAGGCGCGAGCTCGTTACGTTTAAAATCTTCCAACATAGCAATACCTGCTACGATGCCCCCGTGTAAGTCGGTTCCTGCGTGAAAGAAACAACACAATGATTGACAATCAAATTTACCGCACCTGTTTTGGTTCAATGGTACCCTTCAAAGACTGTAACCAACTAAAGGTGAGAAGACAAATGTATTTTTTAAAATGTCTGCATGGTACTATCATAGTATTGTGGCAACTCATCTGACGTTTTTAAGTATCATGGCAACTCCCACGCCGACAAATTGGCATAGAGCGAAACACAACAACGTAAAAAGAAAATAAACAGAGACAAATATAATTTAACATTTGAAAATAATTTGAGTGTTGTAAATAAGACCTAAGTTCTGAAAAACTGTTAATAGCTTTACTGTTGTTCGAAACGCTTCATCAGAATCTTTAGTGTAATGGGGGACCTTTGGGACGCTAGATGGCAGCAGACTTACCGGGTAAATCATTTGTTCTATGTGATGTGCACATGCTCAGAACTACGTAAACAATGGAAATTACCTGGTAAGTCTGCTGCCACCTAGCGTTACAAAGTCTCCCTTGGCTTGTTCTGCAGTAGACTGGTCCCCTGTCTTTATGCGCAAGGATAAAGACAGGGACTGGTTTTACATGTCCAAAGTTCATTGGACAAGGTGCGCAGGTTTGCATGTAATGTTGTTTATACACAATGTAATGGTAGAAACTACCAGGATCCTGCCAGTTGCTCAAGGCCGCTATCTGGCGTTATTCACGGGCCTCGAAGTGTGACGTCAGATGTTCGGGCTAGTTCTGCAGTAGCCCGAACATCTGACGTCACACTTCGAGGCTCGTGAATAACGCCAGATAGCGGCCTTGAGCCAATGGAGGGATCCTGGTAGATGTACCTTTGACCTCGCATTCATTCACACATGGTGCGTTCGATTAGCTTCCCCGTGTGTACCGGAGACTTACACTCGTGGTAGCCACGAAACGAGGCTAATCGAATGCTGCAGTGTTTTCGATTGGCACTCTGGGAAAATTAAGGTCAAATGTTGTTGCGTCGCAGCGCGACTTAAAAAAGTGTGAACAGACAGCTCCGTCATTTCCGTCGTCTGCTCAATGCTTCTGCGCCTTGAACACCCAGCAGGGTGGATATGTGCGCATTACAAGTCTTATTATTATTATTATTAATTGGAAAATGTCGATGTCCGTGACGACAAAATTAATTATATCATTTATAATTTTTACACACTCACCAACTGTTTGTTTTTCAGGAAATACATTTCCTTTCCATTTCCCATTATTGTTTCATAGACGATAAATCTGTGTATTATTTTGTAGTTTTTGTACTTGGGTCGAATTCAACTTGTCCCCGCCATCTTGGTATGATACACCTGCAGCCGGAAACTACGTCATTACACACGGGCATCCACCAGAGACCCGCTCGCAAGCTGGGGCTGTGGTGGCTGACACCGGGGCAGACACGAGTATCACGTAATGGCTAATCGAACGCTCTCGTGTAAGTTTTACTTACACGTGTAAGCTAATCGAACTACAGAGATTCGTAGTCACACACACGTGGTACAGGCATTTACATTGTGTATAAACAACATTACATACAAACATTATGTACACGCGCGCAGCATGCAGCAGACTATCGAAAAGTTCATGCTGTATGGTGGGGCTGACAAACACGTCACTTCGGAGTGGGCCAATCATAACACTGATGTGGAAAGCTTACGTCACTGCACGTTTACCCAATGAAATCCTTGTATCCAATCAAATCATTGAATCTGTAAAACCAGTACCTGTCTTTATCCTTGCGGTTGCGGATAAAGACAGGGGACCAGTCTAGTTCTGCAGTGACTACGATATACGACGTCGACAGCGATAAACCAATCAACGAACCTCCATCAGCCTCCAGTCTTCTTATCTTGTCCTTCGCTGACTGGATGTTGTCTTTATTCGCTGCTATCATGGTCTCACGCCAAACTGTTGTCCGAGACGAAAAAGTTATCAATCCGAAGTTGTCTTGCTCGCGCAATTCCATCAGGATTTTCTTCATAGCTTCTTTCGTTTGCCGAATCTTGGTACCACTCATGGATCCGCTGGTGTCTAGAACGAAGACCACGTTTTTACTTACTGGTCTTAATCCAGCAGGGGAGAAGTGGTGCACGAAATAGCCGTTGACTATCTGTTTCAAAATAGCACATTACAAAGAAAATGTCTCGTCAACTTGAATATTAATTTCTAAAAAGATAACTCACAAACGTTTTTTTCCGATGCTGAACGTATCTGCGAATTAAAACCAGGTTAGACGAGGAAATTTACAAAAATATCAAATTGGTCTAGCAAAAGAAATTATGGAAAAACAAAAAATTCACAGTTGTGATATTTATTATTATTTGTTATTATTATTACAGAGACAAACCTCAATTTTGCCAGCATTTTCTCCATGGATGACGTCATATCTCACTACAAATTTACCCAAAATGCCATCGGGGGAGAGAAGCTCTTGCTCCTCTGTGTTTGGGTGAAACTGGACGTGGACACGGTGACGTTGAAGTTTTTTCATCTCTGACCAGTCAGGGTGCACTATAACCTTGTCATAGTCTGTCGAGCTGGGCCTCTCCAAAAAGAATTCCACACTACCTTCATCGATGCCCTGAGGTTCGTCGATGTGAACGTTGACAATGAGGTGCTTTACAAGCTAAAATAACAATCATACAATTTATAATAATTACTTTTACTAGTACTAAATACAAATTTAAAACAATAACAACTTCATATTATTATGTTTAGAATGTTCCTAGCACACATGAGAATGGGGAGGGTTGGGCATTTAGAATTCAAATTACTCCATCTCTATTTTTGTCTTCTTGAAAGTATCTTGGTATCTTACCTGGCGAGGTGAAATAGAAATGGCGTTTTCGAAATAGCCGTTGTGTCGCTTCAGGAGCTCTTCGTAGGTCATATTGAATGAAAGGGCGCCCTCCGCGGCAACATTGATGGACACCGTGAAGTCATTCCTTTTTTCTGACCTAACAATTAATAATAAATAATAATAAATAAACGATTCAATGGAGTTTATACGACAGGGGTTGATTGACGGTTGAGGAGTGTATGTCCGACAAGAATTAGAACGCCCAAGCGATGCCACGTGACCACACCCACATATGATATGGGCCACACCCACCGACCAATTCGGTGGCCATGTGTCTCATCAATCGCCTACGTGTTGTCTGAGCAAGTTTTTAAATTATAACACCCCTTACAAAGATTTTGGCTTGTGACTGGTTAAGAGTGCGTCACATGATATGTCTTATTTTTACAAGAAAGCTGCACGAACGCGACGTGCTATACCAAAGGCAACCAACGTACCATGCCCATAGCAACCAACGTACCATGCCCATAGCAACCAACGTACCATGCCCATAGCAACCCACGTACCAAGCCCATAGCAACCAACGTACCATACCCATAGCAACCAACGTGCCATGCCCATAGCAACCAACGTGCCATGCCAATAGCAACCAACGTGCCATGCCCATAGCAACCAACGTACCATGCCCATAGCAACCAACGTACCATACTTATAGCAACCAACGTACCAGGCCCATAGCAACCAATGTACTATAGCCGTAGCAACAGCAGCTTCTCGATACCTAGACATCGGTGATTCCTGGAGAGTTCTATTTCCTAAATAGAACGCTCTGCAGTATCACCCAGTACAGTTTGGCGCGTCGATGACGCGGTAATCACTTAAAGGGATTTTATACGTTTGGTAATTGGATCCCACTGTTTGTTTTAATCCTACATAGTTGTAGATATATACCATAAAACTAACCTGTGTAGATTTCATTTCAAAAGGTGGTAGCGATATTGCCGAAAATCTGGAGCGGTTATGACCACGCAGGAAGAATAATCTGCAATTGGAATACACAATCTTAGAAACGTTACTGCAGTAACGCTTCTCAGATTCAAATTTTTGGGGATAAAAAGTGATATCTTTTTCCATAACCGCAGTACTTCAAAGTGAAAAGTTTCTCAAAATGCATTATACTATCCAAAGCTGCTGTACTTCTTACCAAGTAAGTTTTCATTGCCATTAATTTTCAATACCATTAATTTTCAATACCAATCGTATACAGACCAGTGGTGGAATGCTTGTCTGACAGCGGGGCATTTCGAGCAAAAGTGACGTCATCAGTGCGGAGTGCTATTACTCACGTTTGTGAAACATGTCCAGTTGTCTGTCCCCGTTGCTTCGCTTGCTCGTAAGCCGCCTTCGCCCTCTCCTTCTCATCAACCCTGGAACGGTAAACTCTCCCCTCTGTTTCTCTGTGGGAGGATAGTGAATCAGGCGCGGATCCAGGGGGGGGGCAGGGGGCACGTGCCCCCCGGGTAAAAAAACACAAAAAAAACACGGAAAAAACAAAACAAAAAAAAAGGTAAAAGAGAAGCGAGATGAAAGGTGAGAAGTTTGTGTCCATTGATAGGTTGTTGTTCTCATTCAAAATGGAACAAATTGTTTCCGTTTTATAACTCTCTTTTCAACATATAAATAATTTTCTCAGAATTGTGGTAGATTTTGCAAAGTAGCTCTATTATTATGATTAGTATTTATTTGTCATTATACACGTGACAATACAAAACAAGAAACATACAATACAAAAGACACTAACTGTTGGCACGAACCAAAAAGGAGAAACACGTCACTGTTCAGGTATTTAGCTCCCGAACAAAACTCAAGGTAATAACATTTTATTAAATTTAGAATAAAATTCATGACAAAAACAAAAACCCACAAAAAAGAAGAACAGAGAAGAAGTAAAAAGCAAATAAAATAATTAAAAGTAGCAAGCATTTAAAATGTCTTACAAAATAAATCGCAAGCACATGGAAAAAGAAAATGGTAATAATAAAGTGAGAATAAATAATTCAATAGAAAAACGATACAACAATATTATTATCATAACCAGAGTTTCTTTGGTTTTCATACGGAGCCCCCTTTTGAACGGACACTTCAAAACAAAGAAAAGTATCTCGTGTGACCGATATATATTTGTTTAATGTCCCTTTTGGGCCTCAGGTCGTGACAGTTTCGTGACTCACATCAGAAATCCTGAGATGAAAGCCTCTTCAGGCAGCTCGATGTAAAAGTTGACCTCTTGACCCCTTCTCGCTGGGTTGACTACGTGACATGTCACAACTGTCTTGGCGAAGCGAGCTGTGATTGATGATGTCACGCGTATACCTCTCAATCGCAGAGCAGTGTCGTCAATGCCAGGGTCGTCCTGATAGTAAATTAAGAAACCTGCTGGTAAGTTTGGCACGGTATTAACACAAAACTCTATTCGAAAGGGTTGACTTTGTAGGCTTGCACGCCATTTGCAGTCTATGAATAATGCAATATTAAAGGGACACTTTTTGCCTTCGGATTGGGCGCTTTGGGCTATAAAAAGCATTTCTTATGAAATGAATAGGGTTGGTAAGATGTTTTAAAAGTAGAATATAAAGATCCACACAAATTTGCCTCGAAATAATGTGGTTTTCATTTCACTTCGTGAGCTAACACGGTCCGCCATTTTATGCTAATTATACATTTTGAGTAATTACCAAACGTGTCCAGTGCCTTTAAATCAGCTACTATAAATAATGTTATCATGTCAAAATTATTCATTGAGGCACTTATGTGACTAATACGTCTCCAGACCTTTCAAAACCTGGCATGATCATCATTATAAGGGAATAACTAACTTACTCACTTATTATTATTGTTATTTTTTTCATTTCTGATTTTGTGTATCAAGCCAACTTTCTATAGATCTGTTCCGTGTGTCTTTGATTACACTAGTCACTATAGCTTTCATCCACATTCTCTCCTTTCTGACAACGAATTTTCTCTGTTCAATATCAGCGTCTTCTGTCTGCTCTCTGCTCTTCGCTTTTCAATTCATAGCAATTTTCCCACCTGCCTCATTTTATGTGCGTATGTTGTGTTGTCATTAGCCTCTGCGAATTTGTTTGGTAAATAGTTTTTGCAACAGCTATCTATGTAATTCATTTCAACGTTATAGTAAGGTACGGAATTATTTCAAGTTTAAGTTGTCCTTGTTTCAAGAGCTTCGTTCAACAAAACATCACACATTTAGAAACTTTCTTGCTAGAAATTCATTAACACTATGGAGATTTGACTAAAGCTATGTTCACAAACATCTTTCAATCAATTGTGTTTGTTCTTAAGATCAACAATTTGAAAGATTTACCTGAACAAACTCCTCCAATTTCTTCCCGAGTGATAGGACCGATGATAGCAAACTGGTGGCTGCAGAGGATGCTGGTCCTGCCGAGACTGCTAGTGCTGGTCCTGCCGAGACTGCTGGTCCTGCCGAGACTGCTGGTCCTGCCGAGACTGCTGGTCCTGCCGGGGCTGCTGATCCTGCCGGGGCTGCTGCTCCTGCCGAGACTGCTGGTCCTGCCGAGACTGCTGGTCCTGCCGGGGCTGCTGATCCTGCCGGGGCTGCTGATCCTATAAACGGGTGTCTGCTGTAGAGCGATCCGGTGGCAACCATCGCCGTGATTAACGTCAGGATAAACGCCATGACTCGTCTTATTATACTGACTGCACCTGACAACAACAAAGATTCCTATTGATTCTAATCAATGGCTGAATTCTCAGGCTGATAAGACATACTTGCAGGTTTTCCCCTTGACACACCCACCAATTGAACATCAGTAGTGAAACTGTTTGCGGTAACCACTGCATGGTTGTAAGATTTAAACTACTAACTGTATACTCAGAATTGACCGAGATTCCGGGTACCGTGGGGCCTAACCTGTTTCTGGGTCATTATGACCCGGATTGGGTCCTCATCCCTTTCATTACACATCACTGTTAATGCATATTTGCACGAACCAGACTATGAGCTTAGAAAATTAACATCACCATTATGCTGTGCTTTGCATTATGTTCTTTTCATGCGTGGTAAAACCAGCTATACTGTTGAAAACAAAATCGGCAGAAAAATCTCAACAATTCCAGGTTTCCTATTGAGACCTAGACAAATAGCATGGAAAATCGCATAACAAATCACACCTTTATGTAACCATTCACCAGCACATCAGTCCACTTAAAACCACATCGTTTCTCCGGGCACGTCTAAGGAATGTATAAGCGAGCCCATTAAATCGCAATCTTCGGTGGGTCGATTTTAAAAAGCGCCTATTATAAAAGAGCCCTCCTCTCTCAGTATCTGACATAGTTTATTCTCAATATGGCTAGTCAGCAAACGTTCTTTCCCTTTTTAATTTTTTTTAAAAACTATAGTCAGCTAATGTTCTCTTTTTACATTACTTAAAGGAACATTACAGAATTGGCAGTGTAAGCACTTGAAATCCACCATGCTGTACATAAACTGACAAACCTGTAGAAGTTTGAGATCGATCGGCCATCTGGGTCACGAGAAAATTGAAAAACCGATTACACATTTGCATGTGTACAATGATGAATAAAACGCTCACGAGCGATAAACTCCAATCGTAAATTAGTTTTGTTTATTTCTCATCAAATATGGCATTTCAGACAGAAATATTTCTAGGGATGTTTTCTACTATCATTATCATTAGACCGTGTAAGTTTTATGTAAATCTGTGATCATAAAGAAAATTTTAATTACCAGTTCTGTAACGTTCCTTTAACTTATTATTCTTTTTCATAATTTCTGTCTTTGTTAAACCTGTCTGTCCGTACGTTCTCGTTCCTGTTTACGTTCTTCTTCTTTTTTTGTCAGTCCATCAGGCATCTCACCACAAGCCCTGGCTTATAGAAGATGCTTCCTTACTTATTTAATTTTCTGTCTTGTAAACAAAATGCATTTATAGTTACGTCTTTAAAGGCATCGTACACGTTTGGTAATGACTCTGAAAATTTATGGCAACAAAAACTTACTTGGTAAGAAGTACAGTAGCTTTGGGTAGTATAATGCATTTTGAGAGACTTTTAAATTCGAAGGACTGCGGTTATGGAAAAATATTTCACTTTTTATCCCCAAAATATGTTGAAGATTGAGATGCGTTAACGGTAATTGCTTCTCAGAGTGTGTATATTCCAATGCAGATTATTCTTCCTGCGTGGACATAACCGCTCCAGATTTTCGGCAATATCTCAAAAACGCTACCACCTTTTGAAATGAAATTTTCACAGGTTAGTTTTATGGTATATGCCTATATCTACAACAATATAGGATTGAAACAAACAATAGGCTCCAATTACCCAACGTGTACCATGCCTTTAAATCAATGTTTTGGCTATATGAATTGGAAATTTTCATGATTGAAGTATGGAAATAAATGTTTGAGTTTGAATTGAAATTGAATTGCTTGATGAGTGTATCGCCCCAAGAATGAGAAAGTATAACAAACATTGTGAAACAACACATTCGAATAACTTACCCTTTGGACGGTGAGAATTGGAGTCAGTGCAGAATTAATTCTCTGAGCAGTGGGAAGCCTATTATAAGCTAATTGAATCTTGCTACAGAACTCTATCACCAGCAACAACCAACGCAGCCCTCCGTCCTCTCTGTACAATATTACCCACTTCCTGGGAGCAGCAGGTGTGATCAGAGTTTACTTCACAGAAAGATAGTATCCCTACCCTGAGCTTCTGGTATACATGTACTATCACGCGTTCTACGTGACTTTTGACTGTGCATGACAAAGTATAAACAAAAACAACCAAACAGAAACAACAACAAAAACCTCATAACAGACCACTCACTGGAATTCCAAGGTGCTACAGATTAGATAGTGCGGCGCCAGTTCAAGAGGTCTTGGCCCATAGTCACAGCACAGCACAGCCTTCACTAGTCTTGGCCCAAGACGTCAGTGATCGATAGCGGATAGTGTACTGCGCTCGGTTACAACTCGTTATAGCGCGCCCTCTTGTGGCTTGAATTACCCAACTTGACTGAGAGCCAGTCAAGTTGGGTAATTCAAGCCACAAGAGGGCGCGCTATAACGAGTTGTAACCGAGCGCAGTACACTATCCGCTATCGATCACTGACGTCTTGGGCCAAGACTAAGCCTTCACACGAATACGAAACACCAAAAAACAACTTCTTTTTTCCCCCTTTTTTTTTGGGGGGGGGGGTGTCTGAAATATGCACTTGTTGCGCCCTCGTATGTATTATAAACCTTCAATCACAAGTTTGGGCGTGTGATAGCCAACAGAGGCAAAATGGCATTTTGAGTGACTGTGTGACGCAAACCAGAAATAACCCGAGACCCACGACTTGAAATCAAGTCTAATAACTCGAAATTGGAGAATTCGCTTTAACATCGCGTTGGTCTTGTTTTTCGGGCTTGGCAGAGCTGGTTGTACTTGGGTGCCATTCACAGCAGCTGGTCATTAAGGGGACACGTTGCCTCGGATCGGGCGATTTGAGCTATACGAAGCGTCTGAAAGCCTTCGTTATGAAATGAATATGGTTAGAAAGAAGTTTTAAAAGTAGAATATAATGATCCACACAAATATGCCTCGAAATTATGTGGTTTTCCTTTTACATGTACTTCGTTTACTATAACACAGTCCGCCATTTTGTGGTGTCAAAAAATTGGTTCTACAAAACGGCGGACCGTGTTAGTTCACAACTTAAAAGGAAAACCATACAATTTCGAGGCAATTGTGTGGATCATTATTTTCTACTTTTAAAACATCTTTCAAACCATAATATTCATTTCATACCGAACGCTTTCAAACGCTTTTTATAGCCCAAATCGCCCAATCCGAGGCAACGTGTCCCTTTAAATCAGCAACTTGTTCACAATTACACGCCGTGGATCTAAAGCTGGGAAAAACAACTTTGTCGGTGTTTGGACCATGTTTAGACGTGTTTTTTGTTTTCACAAAACGAAATCGGTCTTTGTAAACATCGATAGAGGAGAAATATTCGCGTTTAAAGCAAACATTTCATTAATAAAGGATGATTAAAAACGCGTTTACCACGAGAAAACCATAAAATCATGAAGTATAAAAAATTACCTGCAGATCTTTCAACGGTCATTTGCAAAGATGTTGTACCTTTGAAATGTTTGTTTACACTCTTAGAGTACAATTCAACCGGTCAGTTATGGGTGCATGAAAACCTTACAGTTTAAGAACTAGAAGTTGACTTTGAAGTTGAACAGGTTCGACAAAATAAAGGTCTGTATACGTTTGGTAATTACTCTGAAAATTAATGGCAATGCAAACTTACTTGGTAGTACAGCAGCTTTGGATAGTATAATGCATTTTGAGAAACTGTTCACTTAGAAGTACTGCGGTTATGGAAAAAGATATCACTTTTTATCCCCAAAAAATTTGAATCTGAGAAGCGTTACTAACAGTAACTGTAACGCTTCTCAGATTGTGTATTCCAATTGCAGATTATTCTTTCTGCGTGGAAATAACCGCTCCAGATTTTCGGCAATATCTCAAACCACACCTTTTGAAATCAAATTTTCACTAACGGGACGGTTAGTTTTATGGTATATATCTACAACTAGGATTGAAACAAACATGGGTTCCAATTACCAATCGTATGCAATCCCTCTAAGAAGGCTTATATTAACGCAAACTACTGAAGATCTCAGTCTTTCCCCGTGTTCATTGTTGATACTTCAATCAGTATGACTTCGTGTCCAGTGAACTCGACGTCCTAACCGGCTCAGTTCCTCCTTCTTACCAACAGCTGTCCACCTTATTAACCTGAACATTTATGGACGGTGTTCTTTACTCATTTTAAAAGGCAATTTGTTATTTTTTATTGACAATTACTATTAGGTTCCGCTATAAAAACAAATGATGTTGTTTTGTTATCAAAGCTACGACGAATTCGCCGGTAGTGACTTAGAGTCGTCAGATCTCTTGTGCGTTTTCAATGATTTAAAAAAACAAATCTCCCCCCCACAGATACAACAGTGCGTTTGAATTAAACAACAGGGGCGGATTAAAGTATACTTGCACGCGAAGTGCATTTTCACCGAATGGCCAAAACGATAGAAATAGAAGGGAGAGGAATTTGTTTACACAAATTGTTTTGCCTCAAAAGAGAACAGAGAATGGCATAAGAACGCGGCTAAGAATACCGGTATATGAATCTTCAAAGCCTCCACGGGGCCCGATCCCCACACTGTATCGGCTTCAAGACGCGTGCGTACTTTTATGCTTCTCAATTTGAGCCCAGATTGATTTTTTTCTTCAAGACATTGAGCAAAAGTTGAAAGAAAAGAGACAAACAGTTCAAACAGATCTCCTGCTCAAAAGATATCCAAACCAATAAAAACCTCAGAATGCAGGAGAGATTACCCCCTTTAAAACTTGTCCGAGGCCCTTGAGAGGGCCTTAATTTCATCGAATGAAGTGTTTGTCATTCCTCTTTGTAAAAGAGAACAGAATTATAATGAGCAAAAACTCAAACGTGTCTACGATTGTGGAATTTCCATTGCTTACCTAAACTTCAAGTTTAAAATGATTGTACTCTTCACTGATATATCTTTACAACTGTAAATTTTAATAAACAACATTCTTACATAATGCAACAAAACATTATTACTTTATGATTGCCATGAAAAATGAGTTGATAACAAAGAAAACAGCCTCTATACGACAACATACATAGTAAACCATTATACTGTAGTAAAATACAACTGTTAGGAGAATCATTATATACATTGCTACACAAGGGATCTCATTACATAGACGTTTTCGCAAATACTCAGTACGCGCTCATTTGCCGTGGAATGAGGTGCATGCTGGTCTTGTTCGCGACATTTGATCGCTAACTAGACCAGCATGCACCTCATTCCACGGCTAACGCATGCGCACGGAGTATTTGCGAAGTAGTCTATGGCCGTATCCGAATTTGCGGCTACGGCTACGGATACGGCTGTTGCTAAGGGTGTTGCTAAGGATGTCTTATACTTCAACGCATGATGACGCGGCGATCCAGCCATAGCCGTAGCCATAGCTGCCAATTCGGACACGGCCTATGGTGACTGGGGGACGGGATGAACGCCCTCAAGCTGTGAAGTACCGGTAGTTGTTTGGGTATAGAGTGTTCGTTAGGGCCCATCCTCATAAATCCACAGTGCGATTGTGTTATTTATAAACGAGCCAGAAAGCCCCGGTTTTTCAAAGAGCTGCTTAGCTCTTTGAAAATTGCTAAGCAAAAAACAACCATGCTTATCAGAAAAATTGTTACCAGCCAAAATAACATGTCATATGTACCGGTTGCGACTGGTTTCCTGCTTTACTTTACGACATGTATGACATGTTATTTTGACTTCAGTGCACCATCGAAATCTACGCGCACACTCACGCAAACTCATCACGCATTCGAACAGTATGTTTTATAATAGCGAGTATTTTTTGGGGGGTCCCTTTCCAAAGGGTCTAAACCATCAAATATAGCCCCCTTGGACCCAAAACAAAATCCAATCCATCCGGAAGACATGATTGGGTTCAGCCAGGAAGGGTAGTTTAACATTTGCCATGCTATTTGGCTATAGGCCTAAATAGAAATCTTTGGATTTTTGACCGAAGTTTTGGTGGAATACACAAACAAGTGGCGCATGAGTACACGACAACCACAGTTCAGAACCCTACGATGTCACTGTATAAAATGTAGGTTTGAACCATGCTATATGGACCACGGAATTTTGTGCATGCATAGTATGTTCATACCCCAATGGAAGACAACAAAATCTTACATTATATGGAGACTGCAGCCTAAGAACTTTGTCAACCATTGATATGAGAAAAAAAGGACACACCTCAAAACTTGGTCAGCTTGTACTTATTATTATCTGTTGCTTTTGAAGTGTTGACGTGTTGAAAATACGACAAACCATGTAAATCTTCCTAAACCAACAGTATTTTACTACCTTGCCTGCATGCCTGAAAATTCTCTTAGTTTATAACATTTCCCTGCTCAGGGCAGTTTCCCGCACCCCCCGCCCCCCTACACCTATCAAAATTAGGCAGATTCATCAAAGTCCCACTGAAGGACTTAAACGTCTACAGGTCCTCCACCGAACAATAAGATAAATTTAAAAAAAAAATCATTAGTATCGTAAACGTCTATAAGGACCACTACATTATACAAACACTTTACTTCTACCTATATACCAAATTAAAACAATGCACACTTCATCAATGAGAATGGAATTATGGCAGTTCATTTTACATTTCTTGTGTCAAGATTATCGAGCACCAATCACTCTATGAATATAATGATAACGATATTCATTTGTTTGCAATGACAAATGATAATTGACAATTTTTTCATCGTTCAACCAACATAATCTTTTTGGGGGTATTGACCAATATCTATTCGTGCTCTATAAAATAAAATTGTGGAGCATTAAGTTTATATTGGTAATAATTGGCAGACAACTGTATATTGGCGTATATTTAAAGGTATTATACAGGATTGGTAGAGCTGACAAAATAGTCACAGACATGGGTTCATGTTTTGTTTGATCAACCATAAACGAAACAATAAACCTGTAAAAATTTGGGCTTAATCCGTTGTGTCAGTCGGGAGAAAATAGTGAAAAACCATGCTCATTTTCAGCATGTAAACACATTGTCCTTAATTTTGGTTTATAACAATCAAAATCAGCCGTTTTTTTAAGGTCATCAGATACAGTTTTCTCGAATAATTATGACTTCATTTCAGAGGGAATATTTCACAGAAAAAAATGGTTCTAGTATGAACTTTATAATCAGTAAGCTTTCAGACTTAAAATTAACCAATGACGTTTTGTGTCCTTATACCAATCCTGTATAATTCCTTTAACCTTTTATCATTTTGCTTCAAGCCGATTTACTGCCAGAATACCAACATTGCTTGGCTGTGTCTTCCCGGATGTCCCGCATCACTGCTCGCGTGACCTCCTCTCGTTTCTGACCTCCGATGCTGATGTAATCTCTGGAATCTCCACTGTCTTTGATGAGGCGGATGTCTTTGCCTACGAAGGAACCTAATTAGGAAAAGACAGTTTGCGACAAGTTTGTTTAAATCTCCATCTACCTTATTTTGCTCTATACACATAAGGTATAACATTGGTCATGTTGATAACATTTCTGTAAGAAAGGGTATGAACTGACCATGTTGACAGAATAACCGAAACGGGTTTGCTTATTGAAATGAAGTGCATCACTTACTATAGCTTTGATTTAAGGGTATTGTAGAAAACATTCTAACTAGGTGTTATTTCCATAGTTAAAAATGTGTAAAAGATAATTGACCTTTTAGTCAAATTGCATCACATTTTGTGTTCTATTGATAGGAGTATGTTTCACTCATACTGAAACTCTGTTTACTCTCTTTTTGATGCTATGATATTAATAAATTGACTTACCAATCCAACCGTCTACAGAGTCAGAAAAACCTTCACCACTTGTGCTGAAACCCAAATAATCGGCTTTATCCTCTTGGTGGCGACCTACATGCCTTGTCACAACAAGGCTGACGTCTGCACTTGGATAGAGGGTCAAGCGGTCACCATCAGACACCGAAAGAATCAAACCGCCGGATAACTGTATCCGGTTCTCCGTCCAAAGGACTGTGAATGTGCCATCTTCAGACGATATTTGTTTTGTGGAAACAACGAGCCTTTGGTAACCAACTGTCACGACGAGTCGGTCAATAATAAGCGGGGCGGAGCCATTCCCCGAGGGGTGGTTCAACGCACTTGCTACTTGAGCCCTGACTTCCCATTCTGAAATAAGAATAATTCAAGTCTGCTTAGTAATTATGAGTTTTAACATCAAAAGGATGAAAAACAAACAACCAAAAACTCATGACTTTTGCTATATCCAAATTATCTTATTGGTAGGCCTACAAATCCCATTGCTACGTCTCTAAAAACGTGGCGAGTAGTAAGTTTTAGAGAACAAACTTACAACACATTATTAAATGCCTTTAAAATTCCATGGAACCTCAAGTGTAGATGGCCTGAGATGCAACAAACAATTACCACATAAAACCGCAAATTTTGTGGAACGAAAAATTCAATTTTCTACGCTGAATAACAACACTGGCTCACCTTTAACTGGATCGATCAGCAGTACCAGATGATCTCCAGGCACCGCGTTGACATCAAAGCACAATGTGACGTCGCTTTGTTCATCACGTATCAAGAAATTAGCATTCACGTCGACTGTTGTGTGTGGCCAAAAAGTTGAATGGATGCAGGGAGAAAAAAAGAAGAAATTTGAGATGATTCAGATGGGATCACGTAAAAACCGAAATATGTCTTTGCCTTCTTTGCCACATGATGCCTCTATACAAATTTCTCATAATTCGTTTTTAATACCTTTGTCTTTTATGTTTCTACACGAGCCAGATATGGCTCATCAGGCCGGTGTTTATACCCGGTTTCCTTGGCATTAAACGACTGAGAATATTTGTATATTCCCCCTGGACAGAATGCCAGTCTATTGCAGGTTACTCCCGAGCTCTAGACAGCACGCATTTGTACTCCTGGGTGGAGAGAAGCAATTGTGATTAAGTGCCTTGCTCACGGACACAAGTGTCATGACCGGGACTCGAACCCACACTCTGCTGATAAGAAACACCAGAGCTTGAGTCTGGTGCTCTTAACCGCTCGGCCACGATGTACCGCTGTTACCGGTACATCATCCAATTTCTTTCACCCCCTCAGTGTCTTTCCTGGTAACATTTATCAGGGTGTGGTCTTGTGGTAAGACATCTGCTCTAGCAATGCAAAGGTCGTGGGTTTGAATCCCACCCGAGTGATTTGCCAATGAATTGTTTTCCATAGAACTTGGGAAAGTACTGAGTATACAGTGCTTATTACAGTCATCGGTGTAAGGGTAAAAACATTTATATTCTTTATCCCCGATGCAAAATTAACATCTATACATTTGTTTTATCTTGTTCATTAACTTCTTCCGACTGCAGTCGTCTCATTTCTTGCACTCCATTTCTAACTGACTGCTTCAGAAGTAAAATGTGTGTTTTGTTTTGTCATTTAGCTCTCGAGAAGGACGCTACTGTTGACAAAATGTGAGGCCATTTGTTATTTTTTCCCGGGTCTGTATACGTTTGGTAATTACTCATAAAATGAATGGCAAAACAAACTTACTTGGTAAGAAGTACAGCAGCTTCTGATAGTATAAAGCATTTTGAGAAACATTTCACTCTGAAGTTATGTGGTCATGGAAAAAGATATCAGCTTTTATCCAAAAAGAATTGAATCTGAGAATCAGATTGTGCATTCCAATTGTAGATTATTCTTCCTGCGCGGATATAACCGCTCCTGATTTTCGGCAATATCTCAAAAACGCTACAACCTTTTGAAATACAATTTTCACAGGTGAGTTTTATGGTTTATAACTATCTACAACTATGTAGAATAATACAAATAAATCATTTCTACAAATAAATAATTTCTGGAAAAACCCTCATTTCACTTGACATGATTATTGTTAAAGATCATTTATTTTGTTCCACGAAGACGGTTTACTGATCGTCTTCTTGCCATTAGCATAGTACCGTTATCGTAGGGAAAGTTCAGTCAAAAGAGGGCGCTATCAGACGAAATTTCTACTAAATTCGCTGTATGGAGGACAGAATCTTCGGGGGGACCACAGAATCTCCTACCTCTGCCACACCGTATCATACTCACCTTTTGTCGAAGCTGGGGGTGTGGTACGTGCCGTTGTTACTGGAATCGTTGTAGACGTTTTTGGAGACGTTGCATGTGTCGTCGGAATTGTTGTATGCGTAGTGGGAATCGTTGTATGCGTAGTGGGAAATTGTGTATGCGTGATGGGAATCGTTGTATGCGTAGTGGGAATCGTTGTATGCGTAGTGGGAATCGTTGTATGCGTAGGGGGAATCGTTGTATGCGTAGTGGGAATCGTTGTATGCGTAGTGGGAATCGTTGTATGCGTAGTGGGAATCGTTGTATGCGTAGTGGGAATCGTTGTATGCGTAGTGGGAATCGTTGTATGCGTAGTGGGAATCGTTGTATGCGTAGTGGGCATCGTTGTATGAGTAGTGGGAATCGGTCTATGCGTAGCTGGATGTCTTGTTCGCCAATGGTGTATTAAACTGTATGCTAAACTGTGTGTCTCTGAAGATTAGATAACAATGGATGCATTACACCGTAATTACAATAATAGCAATTAGTTGATTTTGTAACCACAATAAAAAAAGAAAGAAGAAAACTACGCTAATAGTTTTTCCGAGCGTGTTTTGAGATAAAGTTAACTATCTAAATTTCATTTCATTTTTCATTTATGATTTATTAGTGTAAAAAACAGAGAACATTGATAACGCCACTGTGAACTTTACATGTTTATGCACATAGAAAGAACACTTTAAAATGTTGCACCCCCCCCCTGGTGGATTAAAAAACCTAAATTCTTCTCTCCTGAGTCAGCACTCCACAGTCAAAAGAAGTAAGTCAATTTCAACATTATTTAGCGTTCACTGGTCAAAATAAGAACATTCAAATTCATTAGGTCGCACAGATCGTTCAATTTCGCAAAAGCCAACAGCAAGATGATGGTCAACCATTCAATTTCAACACTTGAGTAAACAGGTCTACGACATCCAACTGAAGAATGGTGGAAATGGTATTCTTGAATATCTATAAAATGAAATAGAATGACAGAAACTACCCTGAAAGAGAATAAACGAAATCACGTGTTCACGAAAACGAAATTGATTGCAGTAGTAGCTAAAAAAATACTTTCATTGAGCTAGGAAAACATGCGTGAACTCGAATGCGTGTCAAAGAAACTGACATTTGTGCTGAAATCAACCAGGAGAACATTATATATAATAGGTTTTCCCGGCCAATTTCAGCAAAAACTCATTCAATTTTATTAACACGCATATTCAAATTCATACATTTTCCCCCCAATCCACTCAAACTAGGGTTTCATTTTAGCTATTAATGCATTCAATTTCGTTTTCGTGCACACATGATTTCGTTTTTTTTTTCATTCAGATTCGCTTCAGTCATTCTATTTCATGTATAAGCATTCAAGACTACACTTTGCCCATTCTTAAGTTGAATTTCTACTCCCTATTTACACTTGATCAAAATTGTATGGTTGATCAGCTGTTACTGCTGGCTTTTACGAAATTGAACGAGTCTCGCGGCCTAATGAAATTGAATGATCTTATTTGACCAGTGAATGCTAAACTGGTGAAATTGAATTACTCCTTTTGACTGTTGAATGCTGACTTCACGGAGCATTTATTTTCAAACGAAAGTGAATGAGCCGGGAGTTAAAATGAATGAATTATTGTTGAAATTGGCCGGGAAAACCTACAATAAAAATTACTTACGAGGCAGTACGAACGTAGGTAACACGGGGGGGAGGTATGGTACTCCGAGGCGTAATCCTCCTCCAATGTGTCCCCCAAAATTGGACGTACCAAAGAGCCTACTCTGTGGAGGAGCTATATAGGGCCTACCCTGTGGAGCTATATAGGGCCTACTCTGTGGAGCTATATAGGGCCTACTCTGTGGAGCTATAATGATGCAAATAAATTGAGATAGAGTATTGATTGAACAACTGGACACAAAACTTCCGGATAAAAGGAAGTATAAAACAAGTTTGGTAGCTAGAGAACGGAAATGAATTTAATATTGCGAAGACGATGACGCATCAATCCATAAAATTTGTTAAACAACCTTCTAGGAGTATATACTGAGCAGTGATAAGATTAATTATGCACTGCCTTATCTAATGTACGATGCAGTCTTATGTTGGATTTTAAAATGTCTTTTATATTAATTTTAGCAATTATATTAAAATATTTTAAATAATTGTATTTAGAAATAAAATGTTGATAAATATTTTTATGGCATACTGAAATGAGGTGAAATCCAGTCATTTCTATGGTATTTGTTTTCTTCTTCCCTTTAGTTTCTTGAATCTACTCCAAAAATAGGGAGACGTCGCTCCAATCGACTGTCCGTGGTCTCAATCTTTTTGGTACATTCAATGAGTACACGGAAACCAAAAGTGACCGTCCGCGTTTCCACACTTCTGTGCTATACATTATCGCAGACAAAAGTAAATCGTAGGTAATTAAGACGCCTTTCCGTACCTACACCATAAAACGACGTCTGTCCGATGTGTTTCTTCTAGTAGTTTCCATGATGGTCGAAAATCGAAGAAACCAGATACAGCAAATCAGAATGACTTCTTTAGTAATGATATGGGAACTCGGAAAAACATCTTATATATCTTTCTATCCATTTCTTTCCATTTACATTAACTGAGCTTGGAACAGACATGTTTAGGAGAGTGACATAGTGGGCATTCCACAGGTTGTGACTATGATCCCTTTTCTTTAATCTTTTCTGTTTTAAACATTGTGGGCATGAGCCCACAATGTAAGAAAAGCCCACAAGTACAGATCCTACTTACAAGTAGCCCCTCAATGTAGCTCTTGTAAGCACATGGAAACGTGGAAGGGTCACTTTAAGTGTCTGTGTTGAAATGCGTTTAATTTCGGTGATTTCACAATTAATGTTTTGTTTCTGATACTCACCGGGTTGACCGTAGGTTCTGCGCGATGAATGAAGATCTTCACTTACGACGCTACTAACAGGCGGCCCTGACCCGAAACAAAACAATGAGAAAATCCATCATAAATTAAATATAATAATAATAAAATATAATAATAAATAAATTAAAAATAAATTAATTCAAAAGTGAAAACAGAAACTTTTTGAGGTTGATCGCAGAATATAATTCCTTTCTGGATTTTAGTCTGTGATGTTTACCTGCATCAACCACGGGTTCTCTGTCCGGTTTCACCACCACCAATGACGTCAGTGGAGTCACAAAGTGATACTTGAGAGACAGCTCTAGCGCCCTCTCCGTCAGAATTGCCTTCTCGCTGTCGCCGTCGGCTGCACTGCGCTTGCGTAGAAGCTCCTTGATGGTCAAGAACGCCCACAACCTCTGCGCAAAGTCGTCAACGGATCTTGGACTCAACGGATCGGTCTCATTCTGCACGAGAAAATTATATTCATTCAGAATTATTGATTGATTTTTGCCCAAAGTCCTGACCATTAACAACCAGTCCCAAAATGTCTGATGTCCATGGCCATTTTATATAATCGATGTCAATTGTTTTCAGCTTTAAAAAAAAGAAGAAAAAGAAGACAAAATGCGGGATTGTAATTACCGGATTTTTATTTATTTATCCAATCTGGGTTATTTCTGGGTCATTTTGACATCGATTCCGGGTATACTAACTTAGAAAAGGGTCAGGCCCGCTAGGACACGGGATCCGGCTTAAATTCTCACCTGGAAGATTTTTTTATATAAGTACAAACCCTCCAGAGAAATAGCATTATCAATCTGACACACTGTTAAAGTCGAGAAATTAGTGTTTGGAGGCTTTCAAAATCACCGTTGTTTATTTCAATTGCACCAATAGAAACTTCAACCGTTTTACGTTGTGTTCACGAAAACGTGACCGTTGAATCTTAAACGAAATATTCACATGTTGGTTGTATGGTGGGTTTAATGAAAACAAGATAATGTATTTTAGGGAGTACTAGTTCATCACAATGTCTTACCATGGTAAAACATGCGATGTACAACTACTCCCTAAACTGAAGTAACACCACGGGAGATGTGAAGAATAAGTAGGATCTTGTTAAGTGAGGGGAAAAATGACAGAACAAGAATAAATAAAGTAAGAACTGGGACTCGTCTGAGCAGGTGACTTAGCTGTGTTTTTGTTCCACGTAATTATCACGACCAAATTTGTCCCCCTTACAAAATTTCTTAAATATCCCTTCATGGGAAAAAAGCTTGGTCCAGCAGCTCCTCATGTTGTCCTATAAATTAAAACATCTCGGATCCCATGACCCGAATCAAGCCCACTGATTGGTTAACATACCAGCAAAATTTCCTCGAGTTGCATTCGCATTTTGTGGTTGCACTTCTTTCACTAACCTTGATTTCAGTTTCTGTTACAAGGATTATTTCATCTTCCCAGGATATACCACGGACTGTGCAGATAAACCTATTCCGCTCCAAAAAAGCGGATTCATTGACTGCCAACCTGCCTGCCACAACCAACTCAGTGCCGTCAAAATACGCAGGGAATTCGGTCTGAGAAATGCTGTTGACCTCAATGGCGTTGTTCTCATACTTGATCACAATATTTGTCAACAGTGGGGTGGCTACCTCGTCGAAGAACCCCACGAGTTGCAGCCCCGCATCGGCGTCCTCGTAGATCTTCCTGGCGAGACCGCGGTTTTGAAGGGAAAGCTTTTCCAGGAATGAAAAGTCGACGTTGTTGCCGAAACCGAGGCAGAACAGGGAGAATCTACCTTCCATCCTCGCTTTGATGTCGGTAACGATGGCGTTTGTGTTTGTTATTGCACCGGAGGTGGGCTGTCCGTCAGTCAACATGACGATAAGTGAGAAGGACCCGTCAGGCGCGAGCTCGTTACGTTTAAAGTCTTCCAACATAGCAATACCTGCTACAATGCCCCCGTGCAAGTCAGTTCCTGTATTAAATAAACAACACAATGATTAACATAACAGTCAAATTTACAACAAAAATTCTAGCCTGTTACAATTATAAAGTTGAGAAGAACATTTAATGTAGTCAATAAAACGTCTGGCGTTTTCACATTATTATTGTGGTATTGAAGTTCACCTGAATTTTTGGTAACTCCCGCACCAATAACACAAACAGGCAGAAAGCAAAACATTACAACTTATGGAAAACAAAGAAAATTTACATTGCAAATTAATTTAGTGTTGTTTACAAAGTGCATAAAGAACGAGCAATACTGGTTTTACCATGGAAACTTGCTTTTTGTTGTACGAATCTATAATTGAAACTAAACGGTAGAGTGAGTGCAAAATAAAACTCAAGTTGTGAAGCACTTTTAATTTCCTTGGTACACCCGTACCAAGTCGTTCCAAATGTTACAGCACCATACTGCTTATTTCTCAGCGTTGGCTGATTCTGCACAGTGAATTGGTCTCGACAGTTGCATTGATTACATACATGCAGCCATTATGCCTTTGACTGTGACTGAACAATCGACAAACCTCCACCCGCCCCTAGTCTTCCTATCCTGTCCTTGGCTGACTCGATGTTATCTTTATTCGCTGCCATCATGGTCTCACGCCAAACTGTTGTCTGAGACGCAAACGTTATCAATCCGAAGTTGTCTTGCTCGCGCAATTCCTTCAGGATTTTCTGCATAGCTTCTTTTGTTTGCATAATCTTGGTACCGCTCATGGATCCGCTGGTGTCTAGAACGAAGACCACGTTCTTACTTACTGGTCTTAATCCAGCAGGGGAGAAGTGGTGCACGAAATAGCCGTTGACTATCTGTTTCAAAATAGCAATGTAAAAACAACAATAATAATTCAACATTCAATATTAATTTCTAGAAAAATTACTCTAAAACGTTTTGTTTGTACTGCCGAACCCATCTGCGAATTAAAACCAGATTAGGACGATGTAGTTTACAAAAAAATATCGAATTTTTCTAGCAACAAAATTATGGAAAAACGAAAAATTATCAAAGTTGTGATGATTATAATTATTTATTATAGAGACAAACCTCAATTTTGCCAGCATTTTCTCCATGGATGACGTCATATCTCACTACAAATTTACCCAGAATGCCATCGGGGGAGAGAAGCTCTTGCTCCTCTGTGTTTGGGTGAAACTGCACGTGGACACGGTCACGTTGAAGTTGTTTCATCTCTGCCCAGTCAGGGTGCACTATAACCTTGTCATAGTCTGTCGAGCTGGGCCTCTCCAAAAAGAATTCCATTTTACCTTCATCGATGCCCTGAGGTTCGTCGATGTGAACGTTGACAATGAGGTGCTTTACAAGCTAAAATAATAATAATAATAACAATAATATTACTATACGAATGTTTACAACCTATTTTATTGTAATTTTGTTATGGGCACAAAAGCACGGAGTTGCAATGTTATTCTTCAAATTTTACACAGCACACATAACCTTAAAGGTGCGTCAACATAACTGTATATAACAAGTCCCGTAATAATGCCAACCGCTTATGATGGAATAAAAATAGTTGAAGTCTCAAAAAGTGTTGAATACTGCATACAGCAAAGGCCTTTGAAGGCAGGGTATACTTTTGGTAATTGTCAAAGACCAGTACCCTCACTTGGTGTATCCCACATAGTGCATAAAACAACAAACCTGTGAAAAGTTGGGCTCAATTGGTCAACGAAGTGGCAATAATAATGAAAGAAAAAAAAACTTCCCTGTTGCATAGAATTGTTTTCTTTCAGAGTTCTGAGACTGAAGCCTTTCTCTAATTCAAATTTGTACGTGGAAAATCACCTCTTTCTCTAAAACTTCATTACTTCAAAGGGGGACGTTTCTAGCAATGTTTTATAATATCAACAGCTCTCCAGTGCTCTTTACCTAGTAAGTTTTTATTGTAATTAAAAGAATTTTTTGAAGTTTTAAGCCATGGGAGAAGAGGGATGGTTAGAAAATTAATGTTTCATGGACATTTTAATAATCAGAATTATACAATCTTCCTTGGAACGTATCTTGTAATCTTACCTGGCGAGGTGAAATAGAAATGGCGTTTTCGAAATAGCCGTTGTGTCGCTTCAAGAGCTCTTCGTAGGTCATATTGAATGAAAGGGCGCCCTCCGCGGCAACATTGATGGACACCGTGAAGTCGTTCCTTTTTTCTGACCTTTACCAAAATAACAACAATACCAGTTTCGGTAAATCATCAGTGATGTATGTAGTATACGATACACGCTGATTGACGGTTGTGAGTGCCTGCCCAGGAAGAAAGAAACATCAAAACCATGCCTGGGTCTGACCACACCCATTGACGATTTCGACCACACCCACTGACCAATTCAGTGGTCATGTGTCTGTGTCTCTCAACAAGCATTTTAAACTACACGTCCAATGAATTATTAGTCGAGTGGTTATACACATCACAGACAGCTGAAATGCAGTTAAATTATTGGGTAAGTTTACTCACGTTTGAGAAACATGTCCAGTTGTCTGTCCCTGATGCTTGGCTTGCTCGTAAGCCGCCTTTGCCTTCTTTTTCTCATCAACCCTGGAACGGTAAACTCTCCCCTCTGTTTCTCTGTGGGAGGATAGCGAATGATACAAGTGTCAATGTGCCCTCTCAAACTGATGATAGGTTCTTATTCTCATACAAAATGGAACAATTTTGTCACCATTTTATAACTCTCTTTTTAATAAGGAACACATTCTCTCGGAATGGTTGGTAAATTGTACAAAGTAGCTTTACATAACATAATATTATTCAAAGCTTCATTCCTATACGGAGTCCAAGATGGTGGAACGCACAGAGAAACCAATGCGCACTATACATCATTTTTGGTCTTCTTGAATGCCCCTTTAAGGGCTCGGTAGTTTCGTGACTTGAACTCACATCAGAAATCCCGAGATGAACGCCTCTTTAGGTAGCTCGATGTAAAAGTTGACCTCTTGACCCTGACTCGCTGGGTTGACCACGTGACATGTCACAACCGTCCTGGCGAAGCGGGCTGTGATGGATGACGTCACGCGTAGGCCCCTCAATCGCAGAGCAGTGTCGTTGTCGGCAGGGTCGTTGCCGGTAGTGTCGTTGCCGGCAGTGCCGTTCCCGGTAGTGTCGTTGCCGGCAGGGTCCTTCCCGGTAGTAGTGTCACCCTGATCGTAAATTATAACATCCAACTTTATTGGAAAATGTGAACTTCAAAGTATACATGAAATGCAAGCCGTCTGTATATTTTCTTCCTCTTTGGCAGTCTTATCTCAGAAGAATCCGAGCTTATTAAGTAATATTGAAAACTGAGCGCAAGAGTTTTCATTTTAAATGTAAAACAAATGTATTCGTTATGCCAGTGATTTTGTAAACATGGTTTTGTTTTCGCCATACTGTTGTTCATGTTGAGTTAGAAGAAAGAATGAAGGGGGTATAGTCTATAAATCGAGAAAGAGGTCCTGCTGTATGATGAGATTAGATCAGACGACATTAACATACATTCAGAGGAAGGAGACCCATCTAGCTCAGCTCATACAAAATTAGTCCGACATACCCATTTTTGCAAATGCCCAGTGACCAAGTCCAGCAAAGAAGGAAAGGAAAATGCTCGCATGTGTTGTATCATAACGGACGCCATTACCCACGACTGCATATCGGGTTATTGACGCACGGTGAAACCAGCTACAATGTAATGCTGCCTTATAAATAATGTTTTCTCTGAAATGTTAATCGGAACTTGCTCACCTTGTCGAACATAGGTGTGGGATTCACCTCGACATTTCTTCTTTCACGCTAAAAAGAGTAAAAATGCAACCTGTTAGCTGTCTGAATTTTAATTAGTTTAATGTTTACGTTATCTGTAAAAAGTGTTAATTGTCTTTTTTAGTTTTAAAAAACAACTGATACTATATAGAGATTTAATATAGTTTAATGTTTACGTTATCTGTAAAAAGTGTTAATTGTCTTTTTTTTAGCTTTACAAAACAACTGATTCTGTAGAGATTTAAAGGCACTGGACACGTTTGGTAATTGTCAAAGACCAGTGTTCTCACTTGGTGTATCCCAACACACGGATAAAATAACAAGCCTGTGAAAATTTGGGCTCAATTGGTCATCGAAGTTGCAAGAGAATAATGAAAGAAAAAACACCCTTGTTGCACAAGTGTGCTTTCAGATGCCTGAAAAAGGCTTCAGGCCTGAAGTCTTTCTTAGATTCAAATATTTTAGTCGAGAAATTACCTCTTTCTCAATATTACGTTATTTCAAAGGGAGTCGTTTCTCACAATGTTTTATTCTATCAACAGCTCTCCGTTGCTCGTTACCAAGTAAGTGTTATGCTAATATATATTTTGAGTAATTACCAAATACATTCACCGTGTCAATTTGATTTGCTGAGCATTAAGGCACTCCTGGAAACCACAGAGAAACTGTTCGTCTTAGTACAGAGACAGAGACATGTTGAATAAAGCGCCCCCACAGACCATTCAACCTCAGCATTGTCTGTACATCCTTAAAGGGAATGTTTAACAATCTCCCGTTTTACTCGGACTCCGTCTTTTAACTAAATCACTTCCTTCTTTTTTTGTATTTTTTGTGAGAGTGTTTTTTATTTATTTTTTATTTGGGGGGGGGGGGGTGATTAAATTGTGTTTTCAACTTCCACTCGGTTCCTTGTGTTTTTAGGCTACACTGTAGCTATACTAGCTAACTCAGTTAACCCTCTTGCCTCATTTCTGATTCTTTCTGATTCTGTGTTAAAGGGGCACAATCCCTTCAAATCTCTCAACATTTTGTTGTTTTGAATAAACACATAGACTCTTGAAATACAACCAGCGAAACATACGGTCCGCCATTTCGTGGAGTAAAAAAAATTTGTTCTTCAAAATAGCGGACCGTGCTCAGTCATAACATTACACAAAAAACACATAATTGCAAGGGATATTTATCAAATTCATTTCAAAACAAACGCTTTTTATAACCCAAAGTGCTAAATCCCTTTAGCATCTTAAGTCTGTTCACTATACTCCTTGCTTTTTCACAACATTCCCATTTCCCACCTGACTGATTTTGTTTATACATAAGTCTGTTCACTATAATCCGCATGGAGGGTATTCAATTCCCCTGGTATTCCAGATTTAAAGTGCTTCTTTCAACAAACATACATCACATTTGATCTTCTTTTTGAAACAACTTCAAAAACTTTATGTTTGGACAACAATTTGAAGGGATTTACCAAAACAAACTCCTCCAAATCCTTAATGACTGCCAGGAACGACGGACTACGGGCTGCTGGGGCTGCTGATGACCCGGTGATACTGTATAGCAACCCGGTGGCCATCACTGTCGTGATTAACGTCAGCATGGACGCCATGACTCGCCTTGAGACTGGCACCTGAAAACAACAAATACAATCAATTCACAGGTTCACAAGACATACTGAATGGACAACAGTGACATTGCTCAAGGTATTCACAGCTTTTGGTAAGACCTATTGCACCTCTATATATCTATACAACCTCATCACAGTGTTAATTAATAGTGTCTAACAAGTATAGGAAATAGCACAGTGAATTGTACCCCTATTTTGTTAAGTGCAGTAATCCCCATATAAACGTGCACAAACAATTGTTCTATAACAAATGAACAATTGTGATGAAATGTTCACAGTTTTATGGACAACTTTAACAAATTTCTGGAAGGAATGATAAACAGGGCTAGTCCAGAGTGTTATGGACGATTCAAATTCCAACTCAAGTTGGAGCGACATATATGTCGATTCGGTTCTCAGTCTCTAACCAGTTATGTTGGTTTCTTCCCCACCTTCCACATCTGTCAAATAATGCATATTTCTTCCTCGTGTTGTTCAGATTCGTAAATGGGGTGTATAGGCTTGTTTAGATTCGTAAATGGGGTGTATAGGCTTGTTTAGATTCGTAAATGGGGTGTATAGGCTTGTATAGATTCGTAAATGGGGTGTATAGGCTTGTTTAGATTCGTAAATGGGGTGTATAGCTAGGCTTGGTCTTTGCCGAAGGTATATTTCGGTTGCATTTACAACACAGGATTGATCATGATAAGAATTTATCGTCAAAAATGCATAATCAGGGGCTGGTTTCTTTACAATAAGCAGACAAAGAATTAGTTAACACATTTCTGGTAAGGAATGACTAATGGGACTTGTCACAGACAGTACGGCTGTGTGTCTTGGCTGGTAACAGTTTTATGGTAAAATTGGTTGCTTAGCTGTAGCTTTTTGCTTGATACAGGATTGGTAGAGCTGACAAAATAGTCGCAAACAGTTCATGGTTTTTTGCGATCAACCATATACATGAAATAACAATGAAATTTTGGGCTTAATCCATAGTATGAGTCAGGAGAAAATAAGGAAAAACCATGCATTTTTTTTTCAGCATTAGTAAACACATTGCCCTTATTTTGGTTGTAACAACCGAAATCAGCTGGTGCGTTTTTTAAAAATAAGTTTTCAGATACAGTTTTCTCGAGTATGACTTCATTTCAAAGGGAAATATTTCACAGAAAATATGGTTCTTGTATGGGCTTCATAACAACTTCAGCTTTCACACTAAAATTTAACAATGATTTTTTATCCTAAACTGCAAATCCTGTATATTACATCGAATGCAAAAATCCCCATAAAAACGTACAGAAATCCATACACACAAACCAAAAACACTAACAATAATTTTTTTTTTCCCCATTAAAATATGACCACTATTAAAATTGTGATGACATGTTAACAGATTTATGGATGTGTAACCTACAGGATGGGATTAATTGAGTAAACTGCTCCAGAAAACAACGATGTGCTTTCCCTAAAATGAATTGTCCATAATAAAAACTATTCCAAACATTCCCGAAGTGATGGGACAACAACAGACGAAAAGAAGAACAGAAAATACTATAACACGATAACACACCAGGTGCCGATTTCATAAAGCCTTAAGATTCATCTTAAGATGAGTTGTCAATATCACCATAGTGATTTGGATTGTGATATTACACTTTGCCTAGCACTTAAGATTGATTCGCAGTTAAGATTGAACTTAGCTCTTTGTGAAATCATAGAGAAAAGGACAATCGAGCCCTGGCGATACAATATCCAAAAACTTCCACTGTTGCTTATTCGATGTTGGTAAACTTAGAACAAGGGCGCGAGCTCGCACGGTGAAATCCCTGATTTTTCGCTCAGTGCTTCTGAAAAAGTGTGATAACTTATTAATTTGATGATGGTTGATATAGTACCGTGTAGTGTTTTTATTGAAAAGAAACTACGTTAGAAAAACTTAAAAAAAACTTTTAAAAAGAGAGAACAGAGAGTAGTTTAATATCTTATTACATTGCTTATTTACTTGCCTTGCGAGCAACAAAAACGCAATCCAATATTTACATCAACAATAATAATAAACAACCGATTCTTAACAGTGCAACTATACTGCTGTGTTTCTGTCTCATATACTCATTTAACTCACATAAAATACGATCTAGTCGATCAAGCACGATGATGCGTTGCCACAACCAGAGTAAGAAGTGTAACAGCATGGAGCTATAAAACACTACAGAACAAAAAACCCAAAACAACAACAAACAAACAAACGAACGAACGAACGAACAAACAACCACCCCAACACACCAAGAGTTAACCACCCAAAACATTAAACAACTTACCTTCTTAGTGCCGTTGAGAAAGGGAGTAGCTAGGTGCACGGATTCTCTGAGCAGTGGGTACTAGATAAGAGAGTCTTGATACAGAACTTTCTACCAGCAAACCCAGCCCGATTTTGTTGATCCTTCCCTGAATGCAGCAAGTGACCAGAGTGACTTATCACAGAAAGATAGTGTCCCTTTTATAAATCCTTCTGTCGTCCTAGTACCACGCCTTCTTGCTTCCAAAAACCTATCAGGTCACGACAAGGAGTCTGATCTTTCGATTGTGTCTGAAAAAAAAGAAAACAAAACAAAAGCCCACTCAATGACCGGATTTTCCGAGAAACTTCCGCATCAAGAGGCCACCCGTCCGTGGTGCCACCCCGCGGTGCCACTCTGTGTCGGCCAACGTGCGTCGCATATCCGATACATTCTTCTTATTGGTCTTTTCCAGCTTGGTCAGTCCTTTCTCTATGGTCAGTGCATGCTGTGTGTACTTTGGTGCCTGGGGAAAAAAGGGCAAATTCTTACATGTACACTTGGTAACCCTCCACGCCTGGTACAACAGTCCGGCAGCAGCTGGTCATTAAAGGGACACGTTGCCTTCGGGTTGGGCGCTGTTGGGCGCTTTTGGGCTATAGCAAGCGTTTGATGTATAATGAGCACGGTCGGAAAGATGTTTAAAAAGTAGAATATAATTATCCACACAAACGTGCCTTAGAAATGCTTCGCTTTTGCTGACCTTCGCGAAACAAAACGCTCCGCCATTTATGGGAGTCAAGATTTTGACTCCCATAAATGGCGGACAAATTCTATTAGTCTTATTTCCAGTCGCAGCTGTTGAACTACGACTGAGCAATTATTTTATTAAAAATGTTACGATTACCATCTGTTTATTGTATTCCAATAAATATCCAACACCGAGCTGAATCTAGCACAGTATTGGGCCCGATATAGCCAGCCGGCGATTAGAACACATGCAGTACAGGGAGGTGAACCAAATGTGATAGTTTGTCTCCTCCCTGTACTGCATGTGTTCTAATATTCTGAATATGCGGCTGGCCGTTCCGCAAATACGCGGCTGGATATTTCGGACCCAATACTGAGCTAGCTTTAGCTCGGTTTACAAGTTGCGAGCGAGGTAGAAAATGAGATTATTACCCGGTTTTCATCTGACCATAGAGCAAGGAGATCTGACTGGTTTACCAGGCCACTGACTACGGCACTAGCGTAACGACTGTTCGTCGCGCATTTTGCCCATTACATGGACGGTGGTATTTACGGCTGGAAATACGTATACGTTTCGCGGGGCAGATCTCGGGGTCAGATGGCAATGGTTTTTTTTAATCACCATTCACTAATTATAACACATTAAAGGCATGTTATTGCACGAACAACTCTTAATAAGTATAAGGAACACCTCCAAACAGTAAAATTTCATGAGATTTGAAGGCAACGTGTCCCTTTAAATTAGGGACCTATATTTACGCTCCCTTTCCTGTCATCCGACATCTGCAAAGAAACTTGGGTTTTCAACCATTCTTTTCCTTCCTCCATGCTCCATTGTTTAAATGTTCGAGAACAAAACAACACGTGTTGCTTCTGGATAACGGTTATTCTATAGCTCTACGGGTATACCCACGAAACTGAAACCTGATCACTTGGCGTCAGACGTATGTTTATCAAAATCAAATGTGTCTTTTGTAAACAGTTTTTGAAGAGAGGAATTTCAAACAATCGTGCTTCGAGGATACTTTTTATAAAGCAGGGTTTTTCGATGACTAGCCGGCAGGACCAGTTAGCTTAATTTCACTGGTCAGTCAGCTTTTTTCACTAGTCCATATTTCATATTAAATAGGGATGCTTTTCAACACTGAATAGCCAGCCAGACCACGTGGAGTGTATTTTGACAGGTCCTCAGGTTTTTTAACTGGAATTTGGCCAGCGGTCCACTGTTAAAGGAACATTACAGAATTGGTTTTTGCTAACAAAACAGTTGCTGGCAGTGTAAGCACTTTATATAATCCACCATATACATAAACTGACAAACCTGTAGAAGTTTGAGATCGATCGGCCAGCTGAGTCACGAGAAAATAGTGAAAAACCGATTACACATTTGCATGTGTTGTATGCACGAATAAAACGCTCATGAGCGATACACTCCAATCGGAAATTAGTTTTATTTATTTCTCATAACAATATGGCATTTCAGACAGAAATATTTGTAGGATGTTTTCTACTATCATCATCATTAGACCGTGTAAGTTTTATGTGAATCTGTGATCTTAAAGAAAATTTTAATTACCAGTTCTGTAACGTTCCTTTAAGGGAGAACGCTGTAAGATCGAGATTGAACTAACGCCCCCCACCCCCCCCCCCAAAAGGAGAAAACTTTCGATCGGTTTCGAAGTTCGGTTGCGGTAGTGCGGAGATAATGCAGTATTTCCCAGAACCCAGAACTCCGACCCAAGACTCTCTGTCTGTAGGGAGGGGGTGGGCGATGAATCTCTCACAGCAAGTGAGCTAGACACTCTGTCTGTGAAGGGAGGAGTGAAAACTGTGTTAAATTTCCCCCGTGGCTTGACCCATTATACCTTACACAATTAGACACAAAAAAGAGTAATTGAAAAACCCATCGTACCAGTCACCAATAACATCCTTACTTTCTTCCAGAAGTAAACGGTTAAACAGCCTCCATCCAAAATTGATCCTGTTTGGTTTCGGAACCTTGATCCAGATTTCATTGTGTTATTTCCTCTCTTTGATTGGATCTCCTTGTGAGGAGCTGATCTCCTTTTTAAATGTTGTATTTTTTTTTAGTGTTGATGTTTTTACTTCTTAACAAAGAAACATCATTGGCCTTTGGGCTAAGATTTGTATTTGTTCAATCCGAAACGGGTATTGTTATGTGACAACTTCTTAAGAGCAAACAGACTAATCTTGCTGTGGAAATCTTTACACGACGTAGACACAATACTTGCATCTTGAAAGACGGATAAGACGGGGGTGGGGTTGGGGGACGCGTACCAGTCCATAGCGCGCGAGTACCATCCGCTTCTTGGAAAATGACGTCATTATAATTCGAATCTCGTATCTTGAAGAACAGATAAGTCCATAGGATAATTTGGGGTCCTCACAAAAAATATAAATACATCAAAGACACCCTTCGGTAGAAATTAAGGGACACTGACAACAATAAACCCAACCTGGGTTACTGGCCTAATCGGACAATTTGCATGGGTAGTATAGTGGCGTGTATTCGTTTGAACGTTTACAAAAATTAACATTCATTGATCGATACACTGAAAACAGTGTACATTGGATAAAGCCTGTGCCCCCCCCCCCCCCAGTGTGCGGTACATACCCTTGTGACAATGTCAAACCGGAACGGCAAATCTCTAGTGAATAATTGATTGAATTACCCTTCGGTATATATCAAAAGTAGCCCTCTGAGAGTACTACTTCACGTCCTGGCGAGACCACGTCCCGAAATCGAAATCGAAACCGAAATTTCATATTTGCCGACCAAGGTCGGATTATATTGAATGGTTGCCGAGTTGTAGGCCTAGCCTATAGTATAGACTGTGCAAGTCTCGCGCATATTTGAACTTCCGGGACCAATGTTGTCCAAACCATATGCAGATTTACGTGGGCAAGATTTTGTTTTGTCAAATATTTTAGTTTAACGTGGTTTATGACCATGAAAAATATATATGTTGTTGGGAATGTAATACTTAGTGATAACAAATATGAAAGTAAAATCAATTCAACAATATAACGAAGGAAACCCCAGAATTAAACATTATCATTGGTCGAATTACTTGAACGGTAGTAGTACTGTAATTGTAGAATCGCATTGAGACAGATTCGTCGTTTAAGTACATCTATCGTACTTTTTGTAAGAAAACATTAATACTTTTGTGGAACAGGGGCCAAAAATCCAGGCCTTTTTTTTAAATTGACAATTTAACTGTTCGAAACAGTTCTGTTTTTGATGTTTAAAATTGGTCAGCCAACATTATGTGCTGTAAATTTATTTTTTAATAATTATTAACAACTAATTATACACACACACACACTTAGTTCTTTCTTGTTAAGCACTTTGGGGTTTATGCTTTAGATTACGGCGCTATTTAAGTTCTATTTATTATAATTATAATCAATGAGCTTTCAGATTGACAATCATTGTTTAACCGCTATTTGGCGTGTCGTGGTCGAGCGGTCTAGTTCACCGGACCCAAGCTCTGGTGTTGTCAGCAGCAGAGTGTGGGTTCGAATCCCGGTCGTGACAAGTTGGGAAGGTAGTGCATTCCTTCTACCAGCCAGGCTCCTAGTGGATGATACCAATGCGTACATCCTTACGGACTGTAAAGGGGGCAACCCTGTTTCAGCCCCAGGAGTAGGTGGCAACGTGCCCCTGGTGACAGTTGATTTGGCTCACGTGTAGCCCTCACTTTTTGTCTTCTTTTTTTTCTTCACAAATACGGTACTGTACCATTTCGTTATGTATACACTGTGTAGCCCACGGCAAAAAACGTCAGACTCTTGGTCATTACTAGTTCTCATATTCTTCACCATCACTCTGAAAACCATTTGGGAACATTTTTTGAACTGTTTGTTGTAATTATTTTACATGATATTCGAATTCATGCGAATTATAAGTTTATATGGATTGAGAAGTTGTCATTTGAAGTAGAACGTGTGAAGTAGGGAGGGGGTGTTCTTCCCTCAACATTGACTTTCACATTTGGGCCAGCTCTTCCATGACCGCAACATGAACACGGTTCATCACGTGATACCATATTCGCCGAAATCTTCAAGACGTCACTGCCGGATCTAGGCCTTTAATAATTCACGTGGGGTATTCTCTAATCCTGTTTGGCCCGAGAAGTTGTTCTTTTATAAACTTTCTATAAAAGAGAAACATTCTTCCAATGAAATTAAAATTGAAAATGTTATTAGTTTGAGCGTCTTCAATCTCGAGTCACCGGATGCCGCGCACCGTCTTGCTGCGGAGAATTCACCCTCAGTCGAATCTAGAGATTTCCCGATCGTTTATTTAGGTATGTATTATATTTAATTATTGTCATCCTTTGTGATTTGCGTACCTATTGGTTTTTCTTAAAAGCCGTTGATTTATGACTTGTTGTTTACTTGAGTGGAAATTAATAAACAAACAAAAACAAAACAAAACAATTCATAAGTGCCTTGTGCACATTTAGTGGTTTTTCTGTTTTCTCTGCTTTTTTCTGACTTGCTTGCTTTTTATCCCTTTGACTTAATGTACAAAATGTCCGCAATTCAGCTCTTGGCTGCCATGTGATATTTTTAATGAATAAACCAGCAATGAATGAATGACTGAATGAATGAATGATGTATACAAATGATAATACCATTATAAGGACCTCAATCTATAGGTCTTTGACATAATTTCCTTGTAAGACATTTGCTGTTTGTTTGTAATAGAAGCACATTTCAAATGACTATTATTTTCTTTATTTAAGCATGTGTTATTAGCCTGTTTCCCTTGAAAACTGTTATATGCATTAATTTCTTGACTTTACTCACGAGTCCTATAATGATATACTCGCGATCTACAAAACGTAGGTAGGTTTTCATTCAAAGAAGTGGAGTTCTATGGTAAAATAATCGGATTCATGTAAATATTCACTAACTTGTAAATGTTAACTACATACGCATCTTTTTAAAGAAAAATTATGAGTCAAAAAGTGACATTTCAATGATCTGTCATTATATAGAAAACAAGAACACCTTTGAAATCAGGAAAGTAATATGTTTCTATATGAAATACCTGTTGGAATGAAAGACAAATACTAAAATATATATGTTATTGACCCAAGTGATGTTTGAAGCTTTGCATGGTTTGGAAAATAAGAAGGTACAGTACTACAAATTGTAAACTTTGTGGGGACAACCAAGTGTAACATCTCTTTGTGGGAGTGTTGGCTCTGAAAAGAGCCGGTGCGGTCTCGACGTTTTGAACATACTCTGCTCATCTTCAGGAGGAGACTTTGTCTTTTCAGGGCAAACACTCCAACCAAAAGAGATTTTACACTTGGTTGTACCATAGGGAAAGGATTTTTTGTACCTATTTATAGTTACTTCTTATTGACCCAATAGACTCTGCTGTTGGATGCATTTACACTACTATCATTACTGCAGCGTTGTTTTTTGGCAACCTTGGTCCCGACAAATCAGCATTAGGACTATATACATACGATAATTACCTTTCTAAACATGTTTTGTAAACTGCGACTATGGGCCGCAATGCGTATCAAGGTAAATCGACACACCATTTTAGATTAAGGCACTGGACACGTTTGGTAATTGTCAAAGACCAGTGTTCTCATTTGGTGTATCCATTTATATGCATAAAATAACAAACCTGTGAAAATTTGGGCTGAATTGGTCATCGAAGTTGCAAGAAAATGATGCAAGAAAAAACACCCTTGTTGTACAAACTTGTGTGCTTTCAGATGCCTGAAAAAGGCTTCAGGCCAGAAGTCTTTTAATATTTTAGTGAGGAATTACCTCTTTCTAAAAAACTACGTTACTTCAGAGGGACTCATTTCTCATAATGTTTTATACTGTCAACAGCTCGCCGTTGCTCGTTACCAAGTAAATTTGTATGCTAATATATATTTTGAGTAATTACCAAACGTGTACAGTGCCTTTAAACAAATATTTACATAAGGTGTAAGGTTTAAAACAACAAAGATTTAGTCACCATATGTTTTATCTGTTATCAATCTCGATTTGGTCTCTTGGATAGTCCGAAGGTTTACAAAATAGTTTTGGTTTGAAATGTAGCAACAGGTAGTTTAAAATTACCATATCTCAATTTCAGCATACTGTGTGACTTTGATGTCATCTGAAGCTATCATGTTTCGTCTTTCACTGGATGCTGCATGTGTTTTGATAGCCGTTTTGGTTTCATGTCTTTCTTATCCGACTGAATCGGCGCCGTATCACCTCACCATCGTGGACGAACAGCTGGAGTCTGATGATTTGATCAGGTTTGATCAAATCTTAAAGGTACATGGAAGGGTAAAATCATTTCCCTATCTTCTAGTAGGGGCCTACGCACTCCAGACAACCAACCTATAGTGCATTTTGAAAAATCTAGTTTTCAGGTGGTTGCGTTTTCTTAAGAAGACATCGAAAAATTGATTTTTATTTGAGGGATTTTGTGGCTGCACGATTTTGATGAAACATTGATAGTGGGTGATTTAAACAGTTGTCTTCCTCCAAAGTGGTCCACTTCAAACGAGACAATTAATTTGTGTATAATGTTTGCCTTTATGTACAGCTAAATCTTGAAAAGATTCATCTATACATTTGTACGGGCCAGATTATGAAAGTCTTACCCATATTTCCGTCTGAATTATAAACGCGAGACATTTTACCCCACACACCCAGTTCTTTTCAAGATTTGGACAAAGCGAAACTAAAGAACATAGATATTTCAAAAACATGAATGCGCACACAAATTGCATGTTGTCACAGTCCCCAATCAGTGTTGTAGTCGAGTACTTTTCCGTCGAGTATCAAGTAATGCTGAACACCAGGGTGGTCGAGTAGTACTCAAGTACGAGTACCGGGGTGATCAAGTACGAGTACAAGTGTCCAAGTACCGAGTATTCTGATACCCGAGTACCGAGTATTCTGATATCCGAGTACCGGGTATTCTGATATCCGAGTACCGAGTATTCTTATATCCGAGTACCGATTATTCTGATATCCGAGTACAGGGTATTCTGATATCCGAGTACCGGTTATTCTGATACCCGAGTACCGAGTACTCTGATATCTGAGTACCGAGTATTCTGATGCCCGAGTACCGAGTATTCTGATATCCGAGTACCGAATATTCTGATACCCGAGTACCGAGTATTCTGATACCCGAGTACCGAATATTCTGATACCCGAGTACCGAGTACTCTGATACCCGAGTACCGAGTATTCTGATACCCGAGTACCGAATATTCTGACCCGAGTACCGAATATTCTGATACCCGAGTACCGAGTCCAACAGCCGAGTACCAAGTGCCGGGATCTCCGAGAACGAGCACGCGTACGAGAACTTTATACAATAAATACTGCAACAATGATGTATACAACTTTTTAAAAACTTAATTTCTAGCCGACAATATGTGCTTGATATGATAACTATCTTCTAAACGTGAGTGCATCATAGAAAACTTCAAATTTTTGTTCACAGAGCTTTATTCTTCTTTTCCTTGCACTAACGCACATGACAGGGAGAAGGAAAGTGGGTTTTTACCACGAGTACTTAAAATCGGATTCCGAGTACATTTTCAGTCGAGTATCGAGTACATGACTTTGAGTACAGATTTGTTTTCAGACAAGTATCGAGTATGGACTTCGAGTACGAGTATTTTGCTAAGCCGGGTACGTGTACGAGTATTAATAATATACATTGCGCAATACCTAATATGCATATATTTTACTGCACATTACAATAAAATATCAAAACATTCAGAGAATTACTCTAACAACAAATTAACCGCAATCAAATGGGTTTTTAACTGTTTGATATAAACACATCAAGTGAAGAGGATTACCTTCGAAACCGAGTACCACGAAACCGAGTACTAAGTACCGAGGGGAGTACTACACCACTGGTGCTAATATCGTCATTCGGTAATCCTCAGAAACTCGACTGCCTCATACGAGGAAACGTTAACTAACATGGGGTGTTTATTGAATATTGGAGTGGCTTTAAAAAAACCCGAAACCTACGTGCAAGTGCGATGTTTACTCCCCAAACAATGCACATGACGTTGGCTTCGAAGAAGCATTGACCTTGAAGGCCGATAGTGCAAAAGTCGGGTCATTGGCATCGAGCCAGTTGTGCTAATGTGTCTGTTTAAGTTAGTCTGTAGTCGTTTTTGTCTTTAATATGCTAAAGTGTTTGCAGTTATTTTCTGACAAACAAAACTTCGCTCCGTAAAAAGTGTATCCATCGGAGGCACCGGGTCTATAAGATCCACAACGGAGAGGACAAAAGGGTAGGGGTTGATGGGGGGGGGGAGGCGTTTGATGAAGTCAAATAACCACGATCTCAGACTTGAATAAGCACCAAATAAGGGGACAACGACTTTGAGTGGAGATTTTCAGTCTCTATCGGCCGTATTAAAGCCACTTTTGATAAAGTGACAGAAAAGGGAACATCATAAAACTGACGAAATTTGGGAGATCTCGCCGGGATAGTTGACACGAAAAGTGACGTCAATGCCGCGACTTGTGAATATAATTATAGTCACGAAATTGTGTTGAACAGAAAAGTCTTTAGCGAGTTGACTTGAAGTACCGGATAGGGATGGAGATGATTGAAGATCTTTTGGGAGAGCGTTCAAATCTCTCCTCATGACCGTCTCGATATGGTCTCAGAAACAGCCCCTTGTCTAGAAAATGAGTAAATATTGTAAATAATTATAACTTTGTATTATTACATTGCAGCGTGATGAACGAGCTGCAGATAGTGGAAGTGGAAGCGGGGGTGGAAGTGGAAGTAAAAGTGGAACTTGGAGTGGAAAAGGAAGCGGGAGTGGAAGTGGGGGTGGTTTTATATTGACCCCAATCACCCACACTGTATATACGAATCAAGACATGGTAAGACTGGCACCATCATTCTAATAATAATAATAATAATAATAAAGAGATATTATAAAGCGCAAACAGTTGCAGACCGGTTCCGCCTCAAGGCGCTGAATACACGCAAAAATGGACTAAACAACTTAATACAACGATAATTAAACAATTTTAAAAAAAAATTACGTCTCGACCAGCCAAATACGTACACAGTAGGCTAAAAAACTGAACTAGTTTCTTTAAAGAAATAGTTGTAGAAAATGAATAATAGATACAAACCTTTAAACATGTTGCAATGTTACAAAAATACTGTTTGAAAAGATGAGTCTTAAGGTGAGACTTGAACAACTCGATGGTCGACGACTCCCTGATGATCGGTGGCAGGCTGTTCTAAAGTGAAGGAGCTACAACGCTGAATGCTTTACTACCATGCGAACAAGTCCGTGGAGGAGGGGAAGGTTGATGCAGAAGATTGAGGGATGAAGACCGCAGGTCAAAAAAAGAAAGAAAAAAGAGAGAGTGAAAAAAAAAGAGAAATGAAGGAGCGTTAATAAAAACCACCCTTTATTTTACAGTCTTCATACATTGCCTTTATACATTGACTTGTTGAGAAATAAATAGTTCCAAGAGATATACAAATTATTTATTTGAGACGCCATCGTGTGGACTTTGTATTTTTGGTGGATGCTTGTCATTTATAAAACTATTTTACTTTCCTTACCCCATCATACGACGAGGGCAGATCCCTTCATGAAAAAACGGTATTTTTCAAAATGTTGTTTAATAGTAATCCTCTACTAATGAATACCACATTATCCAATTTTAAATGTATTATACAGGATTGGTATAAGGATAAAAAGCATAATTGTTTAGTTTTAGTCTGGAAGCTGACTAATCATGAAGTTCATACTAGAACCACTTTTTTTTCTGTAAAAATATTTCGAGAAAATTGTATCTGAAAACTTTTAAAAATAAGCAACCCCCCCATAAAACCCCAAAGCAGCTGATTTTGGTCGTTACAACCAACATTAAGGACAATATGTTTTTATGCTAAAAATTGTGCATTGTTTTCTACTATTTTCTCCTGACTCACACGTCGGATTAAGCCCAAATTTTTCACAGGTTTGTTATTGCATGTATTTTTTTTTATGGTTGATCACACAAAACATAAACACTGTCTGTGACTATTTTGTCAGCACACCAATCCCGTACAATACCTTTAGGCCTATTGGCTGGTTTACTGTTTCTACATAAGCAACTTTATACTGCTTAACGCGGAATTTAGTGCTTACGCCCTACTACGGCCCATTAGAAGCGCTTTATAAGGTGCAGAAAGCACAGACGTCTGTGGTAAGAAGTGCCATAACTTAATCACCTGTTATTATTATTTGATTACTGGTTTGCTTGTTTGTTCGGGTGTTGGAGTGATTGTTGTGAATTGTTTGTATGTCTCTCTGGTTTGTTGGTCCGTTCAGTTGTTTCTTTTGTCGGATAGTGCCAGAGGCATCCTTTTTCAGTTGTTCGTTGTTAATGTTTACTTCATACTGTGTTCTTTGGCGAAAAATCTATGATTTTTGTTAAAATTTTAGATGTCACTTTAAAATTAAAATGATCCAGTGCTTAATACACATCAGTGTAAGGGTAAAAAACGAATGAAATTCTTTATCCCCGATGCAAAATTAACATCTATTAAAATGATCTCGTCATTCATTGTTAAAATCTACCGGTGTTAATCCTTGAAATGATTATACTATTGGGGTTGGGACATTGATTGAGAAAACAATACACCTCCCTGTCCCCATAGCTATTATAAATGACTCGTTATTTTACTGTTCAAGATATTTGTTAGGTTTTTATTTATTTTAAACCTTCGGACACTAAAAACATATTGACCAGGAGTAGTCCAGGGAAGTACAACAGTTTTATAACTGTCATAAAAAAGATGTGTCTTCCACAATTGTTGACTATTCCGGCATTGGGCATAGTCATCAATTTTAGAGCAGTCTGCATTTTGCACCAAGCTTCAACATTAGACGGAGCCCGGCTGCTCGGCGGCGAGATTTTTTTTCCTGCGATTCTGTTGTCCCCCCCCCATACGGCGAACTGTGTACAAACTCATTTTGATAGCGCCCTCTTTTGAATCACCCTCTTCCAGCCCATGTTAATTTCCCGTATGGGGACGAAAAGTTCGTCGGAAAAAAATATAGCTGCCCGGCGTGGCAGGAGATTCTGTGGTCCCCCCCGAAGATTCTGTCCTCCTAGATATCATGTAAACCTAAAGTTATTCATTGTCTTTATGAGGAGATAAACAACTTTGTGCACAATACGCAGGTACCAAGTATTCCTATACGTATAAACCGACTCCACGTGACGTCAGCAGTCACTGCTCGATTCGCCAAGACCGTGGTCACGAGTCACGTGGTCAACCCTGCCAATCAGAGTCAAGAGGTCAACTTCTACACGGAGCTGCCCACCGATGCTTTCATATCGGGATTTCTAATGTGAGTTTCAATATTTGTTGTATTCCTCTAATAAAAAAACTTTCCCGGAGTCACCTCAAATTTCATATCACAAGTCTACACGAAACACTTGCAATGACTTTGGTTAGGTAAAGTTGGGCTTCAAAAGTTTGTTTTCTTTCCTTGCAGTGAAGCGGATGGCAAAGTGTATAACTCCACTGTTGATGAGAAAGAAAAAGCGCAGAAAGCGTACGACGATGCGAAAAGCCGTGGCAAGACTGCGGGCCAAGTCAAACAAACGTGAGTATAATATAGGGGCCTTTTCCAAACCGGGTCTGATCCCAGCTTGGGCATATGATGTTATTAATTTTAGAGCAGTCTGCATTTTGCACTAAGCTTCAACATCAGATGGAGCCCGGCGTGGCAGGAGATTCTGTCCCCCCCCCCCCGCTGAAGATTCTGTTCTTCATATAACGGCGAACTGTGTAAACATTTCGTTTGATAGCACTCTATTTTGAATCAACTTCCTTCATTCCATGTTAATTTAACGTATGGGTGACACACATACCGGGGTACAAAATCCGCTATGACAAGATGACACCAGAACCGGAGCCAGAGCCTCAGTCAAGGTCAGGAAAAATCCATAGATATCATTGTGATGGAGTGCGCCCTCTGCAGGCGAAACAAACCCGACTCCGTTGGTCCCGTTCGTTCCGTGGTTACCTTTTAAATTCACTGATAGGCCTAGTTGATTTCAAGGGATTGTATGCGTTTGCTAAGTGGAACCCACTGTTTGTTTCAATCCTATATAGTTGTAGATATATATCATAAAACTAACCTGTGAAATTGTCGTTAAAAATGTGGTAGCGTTTTTGAGATATTGTCGAAATCTGTAGCGGTTATGTTCTACGCAGGAAGAATAATCTGCAATTGGAATACACAATCTGAGAAACGTTACTGTCAGTAACGCTTCTCAGATTCAAATTTCTGGGGATAGAAAGTGATATTTTTTCCATAACCGCAGTACTTCTAAGTGAACAGTTTCTCAAAATGCATTATACTATCCAAAGCTGCTGTACTTCTTACAAAGTAAGTTTTTATTGCCATTAATTTTCAGAGTCATTACCATACCAAACGTATACAGACCTATACCAATATTCAGTTCCATTCACATATAATGCTTGTACACTCTGCAAAAACTGAGGTGTTAAAATTGATACCATGGATGTTGTCACATATAAATACACAAGAGAGAATCAAAATTAACATAATAGGGTGTATACACCAAAGTAATTGTGTTGGCAGAAATTAGTGTTATTTTAATGCCCCATGGTGTACTCTGGTGTAAATTTTGATGATTTTTTTGGTATCTATATATGTGACAACACACCCACAGTGTCAATTTTAACACACCAATTTTTGCAGTGTATATTTTGAGAAATCCTTTTTTGTTGCTCCGCCTTGAGGAAATACTAATTCTCACCACTACCGTCCACGGGTGTTACAGATCGGACAAGAAGAATGACTTCACTATATCAATCAACGTTGAAGGTGGGGGCTCACTGTCATTTAATCTGACCTACGAAGAGCTTCTTAGACGAAAGGGCGGTTACTTTAAGAACCAGATCTTCATCTCACCTGGCCAGGTACAAAAAAGTTCATGTTCAAGTTATAGACCTCGTAGTGTTCGAAAGTATTCGAACGTTATGCATTTCCTTATTCGCATTTCCTTTTTTTTTACTACTAAATCTCACACTTCAACGTTCAAACACTCCCAAGATTTGCACATTCTTTGATTGCTTGACGATATTTGGGAGACTAGGGCCTACATGTTGTACTCCTTTTGATCCCTCCCTAATTTGCTTGCTGTCCAACGTAATTAAAAATGCCATGAATCTTGTTCTACAGTATTTGTCCCTAGTTTGTCTGGTGTATAGTAAAGCATACCGTGCAATGGTGAAAAGACCAAACTGTTCACTACATAGCTTGTCAGACACACTGCTCATTGCAAAACGAGAACGAGGTAGTGACCGAATTACTTCTGATGATTTTGTTTTCTTATTTTTCTTATTTTGAAAAACTGTAGAGGGGCCTATAGTTATTTTGTATCGTTGTTTGTTTTTCCCCCACCACATTGCAGCCAGTTGAGCATCTCATTGTAGACGTTCACATCAACGAACCACAGGGCCTCGATGAAAGTAGGTTGGATTTCGGCGTTTTGGAGGAGAGTTCAATATCGACAGACAGTTACAGGGAGGCAGTGCGTCCTCAATGGGCAGAGGTGAAACTAATCCATCGTGACCGTGTCCACGTACAGTTTCATCCAGACAGGGAGGAGCAAGAGCTTGTTCCCCCCGATGGCATTCTGGGTAAATTCGTTGTTTGGTATGACGTCATCCACGGACAAAACGCTGGAAACATTGAGGTGTGTATATGGTGTAGAAAACGCTGAAAACAATGCTCTTAAGCTTTTAACTAAAAGACTTTCTCAAAACAGAATATGCATAGCCCATCTATAAAGAATAACAATAATTGACCTGTGATATGTTTAATAATCTGCAGATTGTCAACGGCTATTTCGTGCATCACTTTTCCCCGGAAGGCTTTTTGCCCATGCGTAAGAACGTCGTGTTTGTCCTCGACGTAAGTGGGTCAATGGGTGGTTTTAAAGAACAACAAATGAAGGAAGCCATGTCAACCATTCTACCAGACTTACGAGAGCAAGACAAATTTGGGATTCTCTTCTTCGAATCGAGAACAAGAGCCTGGAAAGAACAATTAGTGTCAGCGAGCAAATCGAATGTTGAAGATGCAAAACTCACAGTCAACGGTGTATATAGTGAAGGAGGTTCGTATTGCAGTTGTCCCCTAATCTCTGAGTTTGAATGAGAGGATTAGTACTAACACTTCCAATGCAGTGTTTAAAGCTTGGAGTCTTCTGGACGCTAGGTGGCAACAGACACTCTAGTGCGCATGCGTAGCCGTGGAATGAGGTGCATGTATTTGTCACTAACTAGACCAACATGCACCTCATTCTGTTGTCACTAAATAGACCAGCAATGCACCTCATTATGTTGTCACTAACTAGAACGAGTACCAGTTTGTGTTTAAAACCACGACTGATATACTTGATTTATTTAAAATATTATATTGTTATTATTGGTATTATTATTTGTTAACAATTAAATGTTTTACACTAAATTAACCACAGGTACTAATCTTCACGGGGGAATAATGGACGCTATCAGCTTATTAGAAGACGCTGAAAATAACGAAATATCAACCGCAAGTGTGTTTTCCCTCATCATCATGCTGACTGACGGTGCGCCCTCATCCGGCGTTACAGACTTGGATGACATCAAGTTTAATATCCGCGATAGGCTGGAAGGGAGGTATTCTCTCTTCTGCCTCGGTTTTGGGAGCAACTTGAACTACCCGTTCCTGGAGCAGCTGTCCCTGCAGAATCGCGGTCTCGCCCGGAAGATCTACCTAGACGCCGATGCGGGGCTGCAACTCGTGGGCTTCTACAGCGAGGTAGCCACCCCGCTGTTGTCAAACATTGAGATCAAGTACGAGGACAACCTGGTCGAGATAAACAGCATCTCCCAAACGCTGTTCGCTTCGTACTTCTCCGGGACCGAGTTGGTGGTGGCAGGCAAGTTGGTTGTTGGTGACGACCTGCCGAATATTTTGACATGCGTGGTGACTGCGGACACGGAGGATGCGCAGATCCAGCTTCAACTTGATACTGACGTCAAGGTTCGTACCCTGTACACTAAATATTTTCTATAGATAATTCTTTTCTATCAGTTATTGTTTAAGTTATATTATTGTGTTTACAAGACCTATTCGAGTGGGTTTTTTTTACAATTAGTTTTCAATGTTTAACAATAGTGGGGCAATGTAAAATCGACTAATAATAAAGACAACCCATCATATTTGCAACGACTATTCTCGTGAAAAGGTCACTCTATTACAAAAGCCTTTTGGAGTCAAGATTCTGTGACTATTTTAAATCTTCAGTTGGCTCCCTTAAACTGAACATTTAAAACATTCTTTGACTTCTGACTGGCACCCCGAACAAAGTTATTTTCAAATTAGAGAGACCGCCAACATTTGGGATAGATAGCTCAGTTGGAATAAGCGTCGGTGTTACAGGAGATTCTGTCCCCCGGAGATTCTGTCCCCACCATACGGCGAACTGTGTACAAACTTCTTATGATGGCGCCCTCTTTTGAATCAACACCCCTAAACCTTATGTTAATTTCCCATGGGGGGGGGGAACAGAATCTCCGGGGACAGATTTCCCTAGGACACCGGCACGTTAATCCGGCGGTCGCAGGTTCAAGTCCCGCTGTAGTCAATTTATCTCCGTTCATCCCAAAATGATGTAAAAACAATTACAAGTCAGTTTCCCCATGTGGTTTATTATTTGACATTTAAAACATTCACAGAATCTTGACTCGAGCAGGTTTTTTTTGTTTTAAGTGTGACTTTTTTACATTACAGGTTTTTACCTCGTATAGTCAAGATACTAAACTAATTAAAGTGTTAATAATTATGTACAGATTTCAACAGAAACTCAAGTATTTTAAAAATGCCAGCTGATGAGTTATGGGATGGTACTGCTTTACAAATGTGCTGGAATTTTAGGCTCTGTGGCTCTTTTGTGATGTCACGAAAAAACTTGCTTTAAAAACAACCCTTAAATGTTGAATTAAATTGGACAGAATGAGAGCGAATCAATGCTGAGCCCGCACGCCGTGGACGACTTCGCTCAGAGACTGTGGGCCTTCCTGACCATTAAGGAACTTCTGAGCAAGCGCGTTGCAGCCGACGGAAGCGCCAAAAAGGCCTCGCTGACGGCGAGGGCGCTAGATCTTTCTCTCAAGTATCACTTCGTGACCCCACTGACGTCACTTGTGGTGGTGAAACCGGATGAGGTCGACGCAGATGATGTTGACCTTGTGCCACCTGTTTCAGCTCAAGAAACACAGAGTAAGTTTCGCAACTTGTCCGTGTTTAAAGGCAAAGTATACCTTTGATTTTTGGAACTGTTCTATTGTTTTAATCCTATAAATATGTAGATACATTCAATAAAACTTAGCTGTGAAAATCTCATTTCAAAAGGTGGTAGCGTTTCTGAGATATCGCCAACAAAACTGAAGCAATTGTGTCCACGCAGGAAGAATAATCCGTAACTGGAATACAATCTGAGAAACATTTCATGCATGAACCGCTTTTCGGATTGACATTTTGTTAAACCCCTTTCTCTGAAAACACATTCCTAATAGAAGGGAATCGTTTTTCAAAATGTGAAACAGCTGCAATACTTAGTAAGTTTTTCTGGTCATTAATTTTTGGAGTAATTACCAAAGGTATACCCCTCTTTTTAATACCATAGCCTTAACATACCCTCTACCTCTTTTGCTGCAAATGTTGATAAGGAGAATTACAAATATTGGTCAACCGAGTGATGTTCAGGTTCAGTAAAATGATAGTATGCATTTACAAAGATGATCACTAAGCATGGAAGTTTGCGAACGTGTCATTTAATTGTACACGAAAGAAAGACAGGAGAAGTATCGTGCGAGTAGTGTACGAAAACAGTTTATATCACAGTTTTCTTATAAAACCGGTGCCACGATCAATGCAACTTCCACCAATTGGTTTCTATCTGTTAATAGGGACATTCTTATTAACTACCCTTGACGAACACAACGCGATGCTGTTGTTTTTTATGAACAGGTTACATCATCCCCATATCATCGGTTCCAGCAGGAAGACAAAATGTGGCCAGGACACGTAAGTGTTAAGCTAAACTCTAAATACTTTGAAATCAAACCCAAAACAAAACGCAAATCTTAAACTCTAAAAAAACCGGATCAAAATTGACCCGGATTCCGGGTCCAAGTGGGTCTGACTTATATCTGGGTCAGGCTGACCCGGAAAGTGGTTAAAAAATGGGATGTTAACTCAGAATAAGTGTAACCCATTCCTAGGTAATTTTGACACAGATTCTAAACCGGGTCAATTCTGATCAGAAAGTTTTTTATAGTGTGCACCGAAAGTGCATTTTACTGATGCGACACTGCATAAGCTACTGATCGTTTTTTTCCCTTCATATTTATTGTGTGTACTATTTGCGTAAACTTTGATGTGTGATAGCATTGACCCCCGTTACTCTATGGCTGTAGGCGAATACAATACCTTACAATAATCAAATAATTTTGTACCATAAGACCTCAGTGATAGAATTTGCTTTATGTAATGACAAGGTTTAGGTTAAGAAATTGCTCACGAACACTCTCTGGTGTGTTTTGCCGTGGCCGGTTTTATTACTTTCTGTTACTTAACACAGACACTGCCGTACTCGGCGTTCTCCGGGTTCATTTTCTATGGATATGCATTCTGTATAACACAGTCATTAGTGTTAACGCTGAAAGTTATTTCTTGGATTTCTGGTTACTGTTATATCAAACAGAATCTCTCGGCCAACCGGCACCTGTCGGACCAGTGGGACCTGTCGGACCAGTGGGACCTGTCGGACAAGTAGGACCTGTCGGACAAGTGGGACCTGTCGGACCAGTGGGACCTGTCGGACAAGTAGGACCTGTCGGACAAGTGGGACCTGTCGTACAGCAGGCTCCTGCTGGCAAAAGCCATTCTTGTAAGTAACTTCCGGTACATTAACCGTTTCTCTCCAATATGCGTTGTTCCACCATGAGTGATTTACAATCCCAAATCCAAATTTTTTTCTTCGAAGAGAAAACCGTTATTTTGTACCATGATTTTCTCCCGCGAACAAATTTATTTAAAGTGAATATCGAAAACGTATAACTTAATACTGATCATAATATTTAAGTTTGTTTTATGGTCTGTAGTTGTTTCGTGTATGTAAAAGTTGTCTGGCAGCCAATGTGTTCTTCGAAAAATATAAAAGCTGCTCTTGCAAATAAAAATCCTGCTCTTGAAAATAAAGAATAGATGCTCTTTATTTTTTTTAAGCTGCTCTCGAAAATAAGAATAACTGTTCTCGAAAATAAAATACTGATGTCACTAACGGGCATTCGTAGTCATTTATATACAGCGAGTAAATCAATGTCGACACAGAGAATGAGAGCCATTGAGAGAGACCTAGATCATTATGTCGGACAACTTTCTCGACAGTTTGTTTTGGTTTCACATGTCCGACCCTCTGTGTCCGACCAATCATTATTGGACACAGAGGTGCTTATACATAATTGATTTGACAGGTCTTTGGATTGGACAACATTTTGTCGAACCGGTTGTCAGGCACAATGTGTTCAATGTCGGTCATAAAACCCCCCAAACCCCAACAAAACAAACAAACAAACACCCCAACAAACAAACAAACAAACACCCCATCAAACAAACAAACAACAACAATATTTTGTTTTATTGTTTGCATGTTGTTGACACACAGACATGAGTGTGGACAGTGATCCCCATTTCATGGTTCACGACACACGTGACAACGTTACCGTCTGCTTCGACATTATGGGCACCCCTGGTGACGTCATTAGTCTGATCCACGACCCCATGTCAGGTGAGTACATTCCCACATTTTTAAATGAGAACTTTATATCAGTTTCATTTGAAAGGGGAATTGTAAACTTTGCATGGTGTAATCGCTATAGCTACATCTTTTTGTGTCACTAGTACTCGTACAAAAGCAGCTATATAGTAAAATATACCGCACTTATAGATCATTGTCATTTGATTGGTGGAATTCACGCGTCAAGTGTCATACTTTATTTTGCACTCCACAATTTAATATAGGAGTCCTATATTGACAAATATAGGGCGCTTGGTATGCTTCGCAGCTGCTACACTTTGCGAGTACTAATGATATTTTTTACATTGAGTACCATGTATTGATTGCGTTACGCGTTATTAACGCGCGCGTAAGCTTGTCACTCATGATATGTTATTTACATGGTGCAACCCATGAAAGCTCCCAATTCATATTTTGCTTCTTACTTTTTCTTTTGTAATATCGTTTAACTATTCTTTTAAAGGGATTGATATCAATGGTCATGTAGCAAGCCCTTATCGTGATTACGACTTGTCGACAATGCCGACCCCAACAATCTTCGACAGTCTGACGATGTCTCTAGCCGGCCATCAAATTCTCATCAATGCAGATAGTGTGAACATCGGGTTGACCCTTTCCATGAAGTGGGAGGCAGACTGGGACGTGAGTCTGGACGATGGAGTGTACGTCGGCGCAAGAGACCAAAAATATCTGACCGTCCGTTTGGGAAAAGACATAACGCTGGTTGTCTACCGTCATGATGTAGCGCGCCACCATGCGCACAAAGTTGATTACTTTGGCCTGTACATTGAAGATGGGGAAGGCTTTTCGCATCAAGTACACGGTATCATCGGTAAGCCCCCAATCATTGAAAAGTAACAATATACGCCAACCAAAGATATAGAGGGGCTTCAAGGTCAAATTCAGTTTTGTGATGCACTAATTTTCCAATATATAGAGTCCTCATGAAAGTGGGGAAAAATTACAAGACTCCAACCTCACGTTGAAATTGTGTTAAATGTCATCTTATTTGATACTCTTTCAGAGGAAAATTTGAAACTTGACTTCATCGGACATCAAAAACAAATGGGTACATTCCAAAGAGGATTTTGTGCGTCAATCAAAATGTCAAATTTCGAAGCCATTTTGATTGAATTTCATCAAAATTCATGAATGAACTGAAAAATTCTGTGTACAACAAAATGTTAAGACCATGTTATTTGAAATTTGACGTCTCGAACGTTTTGGGATTTGTACTTAAATGGTATCAAACACAATGGCATTTCTACATAATTTTAACGTGAGAGGTGGAGAGGTTAGAGACTAATTTTTAGAGTAATCTTCCCCAAATTTTCATAAGGACTCTATCGTTGGAAAATGAGTGGATCACAAAACTGACATTGACCTTGGGGCCCCTCTTTAAAAGGTTGCGGCTTTAGCATTCGCAGGGAGAAACGGCAAACAAATTAAGGTCAATTTAGATCCGTCAAGTTAATTCTTATATCAATGATTTTACCTTGACAGGCCAATTTGAACGCAGACAGATACGTCTGGAGAGGAACTCGGTAACTGTAGATGAAGACTTTCAGATCAAAGGTTACATCGAGGCAAACGAAAGGCTCATTGAAGCTACCCACACAGAGAGGAGGAACCTTCTGACAGACAGAGTGTGGACGTGCTGGTACGTGGATAACGACGCTTACGGACTGATTGATGGGAATTTAACTGACTATGTGGTTAATAAGTAGGAACTCAGCCATCTTGTTTTAGGCCGAGGTTACAAGCCATTCACTGGGTGCTTGACGTAAGACTCATAATTTATTCTTATGCAACACATTTTGTAACTTGCATTGTAAAGAATTTGAATGACAAAGATCAATATATAAATCTTGGAATTAAGTTGTTAAATTTAAGTTAAATTAAGTTGTTTATAAATTTCAGCAAATTCTTGCCGCGCTCTGTGCCGATTTATCGGTGTCCCTTAATTACCTTAGTAACCATTAGAAATAAAGCCAACGCAAAGCGCAAAACCACACTATCTTTCGAAATAATTAAAAGTCTTGGCCCAATTTCATAGAGCTGCTTAAGCAGAAAATATTGCTTAACAATTTTCAGCTAAGCAGAAATGAGCAGGATACCAGTCATAAATTGTACACGTGACATGGTAGTTTGGCTGATAACCTTATTCTGGTAAGCAAAATTTGGTCGCGCTTAGCAATTTTTTCTGCTTAAGCAGCTCTATGAAATTGGGCCCTGGTCAGAACCAGTCGCATTACGCCCGCTTCGTCTTAAACGTTCACGAACACACTCAACGAGCTTGCTAATTATACCAACAATTGAGGTAGAGCATTAATGGGGGGGGGGAATACATGAATAGTAATTTAATCTTGAAAACATCAAGGATGCTTCAACTCATAAAATAATTAATCTTCAAGAGTCTTCATGATTGAAGGATTGAACAAAAATAAGATGAATAATTATGAGCTGTCTCATCTAATGTACGGTGAAACCATACGTAGATTTTAAAAAAGTCGTTTGTAATTAGCTTTTTTTGTTTTGGAAATAAAATGCTCTCCATAGAAAGAACCCACGAATTACGGCTATGCTTGTTAACATTTTCGTCGTTTAACAAACTAAATCCAGTGCAGTCTGAATTTTTGTTTTAATGCAAGTTGATAATGGACGGACTTTGCAAGTGTCTTTACAAGAGTCAACATAAACGGTTCGTATTTTCTTGAACATAAAGGCAGATAAATTGTTTGTTAGGAGAGGGGTCTCCAAGGTCAAATTCACTTTTGTGATACACCCATTAGCTAATGGATAGAGTCCTTAAGAAAGTGGAAAATAAGTCTCTAACATCACGTTAAAATGGTGTAAACTGCCATTTTATTTGATACTCTTTTAGAGAGTGATATTTGAAACATGACATCATTGATTGTTATACAAAAAATGGGTACGTACATTCCGAACATTTCCTGTACAAAAATGTACAGACCCATAACATCTGAAATGTGACGTAATTTGATGTTTTAGGGTGTTGACAAAATTTGCACTGGAAGGGTAGGTATTAAACACAATGGCATTTTAAACCTTTTTAACGTGAGGTTAGACACTTGTGATTTTTCCCACTTTCGTAAAGATTTTATATTGGAAAATTGTTGCATCATAAAACTTAATTCAACCTTGGAGCCCCTCTTTAAGATTTTAACTATACAATGAACGACACAGTTTTGCTAAAATTTGATTAAATTATGAACCCATTCATAGCTAAGTAAATAATCGGTTCTGCATCCCAAAGGTACGTTAATATTCTAACTCATTGGACCAAACAAAGCAGTGACGAAGTATTCCTCCAAAAGCGTCTCTCAGTTACTCATTGATTACCAGCTAGGATCAGAGTTGTACATGGTGTTCCGGCAAATGCATCTCTTGCTCACACAGGTCCCTCCTTGGTAACTATAGCAACCCATGGCACCGCAGCATTTTGAGACGTTCGGCGAGCATCTGGTTCCCTGGGGTAAATATTCTTGGCCGAACTGTGAGTAAAAGTAGAAGATGGAAGATGGTAGCACACTGAAGATATTTAAATTCATTGATGACGGCCGTGATGGTGTCGATACAACATCTACATACGAGAAACAACGGTTATCAGCGGCAAAAGTAGCAGCTGCGGCACAGCAGCAGCAGCAACAGCAGCAGCAGCTTTGGCAACAGCTTTGGCAACAGCAGCAGCATCAGCAGCAGCATCAGCATCAGCAGCAGCAGCAGCAGCTTCAGCAACAGCAACAGTAACAGCAATAGCAACAACAACAACAACAACAACAACAACAACAACAACAACAACAACAGGATTGGGGAAACACGGGGAAAGCAACGGTGGGGAAAAAACACCAAAAACATTAGCAACAACCGGGGAAAAACTAAAACAAAGCAACTATACAGCAAACAGCAACACGAACAATAACACTACTAAATTGATGTAATAATTATATTAGGTATACATAATTTGTTATAGCTTCCCATAGTCTATCCTTTCCGAGGTTACGGGGGTAGTAGGTTCAAATCCCAACCGACTTTTTCCTCAGGACTTACGGCAGCAAAATTAAACCAACAACATCAACACCGATGTGTGAAAGTCACGGTATATTCCTTGCTTTCTGAGAATATGGGTGTCATGGGTTCGAATCCCAACCGAGTTACTTTTGGATTCTTGTTTCACACATAGTTCGGGATGTATTTGACGAGGTGACCTCTGTTTCAGAGCTGTGTATATACGGCTCTGCTCTGTTTACATTCAAACCGCCCTCTGTTGGTCCAAGTCATGTTTCCGCCGGGCAAGAAGACGCGTACTCATGGTAACATTGCATGTCCTTTATAGCTGGCTGCCAGTACACAAAGGTTTTGCCCGGCGACATGCGCGCGCATCATGTTATGGTTTTCGAATGACGTCAGAGGTCACATCGTCTGTAGCAACAACAATAATTTAACCAAACGACTTTGCATTCTGCAAATTCAATTGATTCAATTGACCCGGATCCGGGTCCTGTTGGGCCTGAATAATTTCTAGGTCAGTATGACCCGGAATATGTGTCAAAATGACCCAGAAATGGGTCAAATTGACGCAGATTCCAAGCTAAAATCCCATTTTCAAACCACTTTCCGGGTCAGCCTGTAATACTAACCCGGGAGTTTTTAGAGTGTCGTAGATACTTCTGAGACCCATCGGAATGTACACATTGTTCAGTGACCCACCTCAGGCATTCTTTTATTTGTGAATCTAAAGGTTTTTCGCAGATAAGTACAATTCTCTGCTCATGCAAGCGTAACAGCGGGTAATTGTGTAACATACAAGAGGAATTCCTGATCTGGTTTCACTTGGAGAAGGGTCTCTCAGCAGAGTGCCACCATTTCGTTGTTTTTTCAGCCTCATTACTCTTTCCTCCGTTAATGTACGGTACTTTTTGGCGAAACACAGTACCATCCACTTGTATATGCAGGATAATATCTCGGTGAGTTCCGTAGGGCGTAATTATTTCGTTACAAGATGTGATATTCACATGTAATTTCGTATAAACCTGAATATTTCAGTCTCAATTTTTTTTTGCATACGACCTGTTGCATAATCGTGGTTAAGTTATGTCAAATGTACCTTACAGGTATTTTAGACTTTGGATGTCCTCTACAATAAATTTCGGTGCTTTAAGTTGAGGAAATCTCTACGACTTTAAGGTCAAGTCTCTCATAAGAAATTTGCCGCAGCCGAACTTCAATTACAAAATTCTTTATTATTTCCATGTTCTTGCTTTTGTATATTTTGTTGGTATCATTAATAATTTCAAGTGTCCAGTATTTTGGCCCTATAATTGAGCTTATAAATGACACCCTTAATTTTGTGTATCCTTACGAATTCCCCCTGGACAGGATGCCAGTCCATCGCAGGTTACTCCCCAGCTCTTGCCGGTACCCATTTGTACTCCTGGTGAAGAGAAGCAATAATGGTTAAGTGTCTTGCTTAAGGACACAAGTGTCACGACCTGAACTCGAACCCACACTCTGCTGATCAGAAACACCAGAGTCCGGTGCTCTTATCCGCTTGGCCATGACACACCATTAAACTATAACAGGTCGTAATTAAGATATTTAAATTATTGAATATTCAATATTTAACGTGTTTATTAATTGTGGTATGGCTAAACTTGTACACAGACTGTCACTCCTAGTCTGACGTCATTGTTTTCCATCTGCACCAATATTGAGAAGAAACGAAGTTTAAGCAGCCATATTGATGTTCTTATTCTACAGGGGATCAAACCGAGGCCTGGTGGAGGAAAGTTAGCGCGGTTTCTTTGTAACAGACATATCATCCGCCGACACTCGTTGTGTCTCCCCTGATAAACTAACATTTGTAAATGACGTTCACTATACAATTTGCCCGATCGCTCTACATAACATTCGAAACGGTGAATGACAAGTTGGGGCCACAAAAAAGTGTTCGCCAAGGGAGAAAGATCCAACTGTCGGTAGGATAGGGTAAGTTATAATATTCAGTTTGTTATTATTATGCATGCCCTAGATCTGAAATAATGTGCTGTGAATGGCACAAATGAAGTGGATCGCCCTATTATCGTTTGAGTTCACGGCTAAAGTCGTGAGCATAATTTAAAAAATGAACAAACCCGCTCTAGTAAGTCTTTCCTTTATTCAACCCCAAATTATTTACAATTTACCCAGTCAGTTTCCATTGTGGTTTATAACTTGATGTTTTAAACATTTATATGAAGACCACACTATATTATAAAGTAAGCCCCCATCCGTTGTCATTTTCACCACGAACAGTCTCTCCTTCGCTCGTTTCGACACGTAGTGGCAGTAATTAGAAATGGCCGTGTTTTTTTCCCCCGTAGCTTCAATTTTTTATTTAGTTGTATTTAGGCTATTACTAAATTATCCCAAACCGGGGGGGGGTCGAAGAAAACCCGAACAGCCTATCATTACTTTGCGTTGAATCTTCACTCCCGTCTGGCCAGTCCCTCGAGCAGAGAGTCCTCATAAATCCGACACCTTGTAAAACATTCAGTGCCAAAATCATCCAAACTCGTCTCTGTGTGTGTGCAAAATACACGGCGGTTTGCCTCCAGGGTTGGTGGAGATGCAACATCATACAACTACGAACAATTCCGCCAAGTGGAAGTTCATGAACTGTACAAGAGAATAGGATACATACAACTTTATATTTCTAGTGGTAGATGGTGATTTTGGAGACTGAAATGTTTGAGATGGTGCCCCGCCCCCCCACTTTATATTGAAAGTTTAAATATTACCACAATGGTGTCTGCGTAAATACAATATTTTACTCTCGTTGATATATTCGCCCATTGTTCGACCAAGTGAAGGAGATTTTCATAATCACTTTGACCGAGCCTTTGGCCGAAGATAACACCCACGGTTCCCCGCACGGTCTGGCACCCTTTACCCCACACCAACTCCACCACAGGGTACCCACATCTGCCAATAAGGTGTTTGCGTCAGTCCCTGCAAGTGGCAACTCCAATCAAACCACGTGCACTTTTTAAATAAGGAAATAAGAGCATGAGGAGCCGGTCTTCACTGCGTGGTAACAACTTGCTGCTAAGCGAAAATGAGCAGGATACCAGTCACAAATACATAGTTTTTTGGCTGGTAACCTTAGTCAAGTAAGCAAAATTTGGTTGTACTTAGCTACTTCTTGTGCTTAGGCAGCTCAATGAAATTGGGCCCTGGTTGGTGAATGGCCTTCGGCTAGGTCCATTAACAGCGGCCAGACACCAACCAAGGTCATTACCACGCAGTTAAGAACGATTCCTGGCACCATTAAATACCTTTAAAAAAATATTTAAACAAGAAAAACAACGTTAAAAATCCTCAGAATTTGTGATTTTTCTTTCGCCGATTATTATTATTGATTTGATGAGTAATTACCAAACGTATTCAGTAGGTAGTATACAGACCATTTAAGTCTTGCCAGCCTTTTTAAATCAGCGAAACTATTAAGCCATAAGCAAGGCCGTGGAATACACCAAAATGTTACGGGTCTCAAAAGAGGGCGTAAAAGAGGGAATGAAAGCTATCATAACAAGGACTTTCATGTTGCTGAATATAGGCGTGGTATACTTCCCATCATTGTTTCCGCAGCGTTCGGATATGTATCAATTTTGGGGAAGAAGACATCCGTTCCCATTATCCAATTTGTCAAAATATCATCAACTAAGTAGGGGGTCACGCCAACCTCGTCCCCATGGTGTGTCGAGCAGTACGAGGTTGACCGCTCTCTCACCCTGGTATTGGATCATTTGCATATCCAAAATGTTTGGATACGTATGAAAATTAGAATAGTCTGGCTGTGAACATTGTGAATACTGAATGAGTACAACTTTACATGTTTACGTTAGACTTGCGTACACCAGTCGTTGTCCAATCAGGGTCCAAGTAAGGAGTTTCCCTCCCAGGGTCTACTATTGTAAACATGGTTGGAAATAAAGTAAACCATGGGGACGAGGTTGGGGGTCACGCTATCAAGAAAACGCAGAATTCGGTCCGTGCTTTTGAAGGGATTTTGTTCATGTCCTTAAAATGTTCTTGAGTGGGAGGCATAATGTGATATTTCAGAAATATGTCTTTGAACATTTTGTGAGATTTCAAGTTTATCAGAAGTAAGCTTTTAGATAAGAAGTCGTCAACCCGGTTTTAACTCTATTGATAATCACCAATCATGTGTTGTACATTTAAAGTCTGTATATCACATGTCGCTGAAGGCATATCATGTTAAAATTGTGAATCCCAATGCTAAGTTTCACTGCCATCATCCTATATGGAAACAAGACGGTTCGATTTACCATCTTGATAGTCTGGTTTACATCACTCCGGTAATCCAAACCACCAAGGACCGTCTATCGATTCCGCATCGTTAGAAAGCGCTCTTATAAGATCTTAATTAAAATCGAGAACTTTATACTAGGTCTCTTGACCTCGTGGGTCCTCTCGCCCTCTTTTCTCTGTTTCCCATGCCAGCCGAGGTTTCCCACTTTGAAGTGAAGCGTCACTGCTTCCGATTGGGGACGCATTTATCTCAACCCTCCTTTCTTAGACCATTGGCTGAATCAGATTTCAATGGAACAGGAAGCTGGAGCTTGCTGTCTGAAAAATATGACCATTTGCGACCAATTAGAATCAATTTTACCATCGTACACGGATGGTACTCAGATACATGTTGGGCTGTGGTATCAATTCTTCTTGTAGTTGTAGATAACCTATTTTTTAATAAATAAAGAAAGCTTCAAATTGACCGAAAACGACTTTAAAAGCTGACCTTGGAGATGATCATTAAAATGACATCATTATGTAAACAAATAGTATCGTGGTGATTATTTTTGGTTGGCTTTACTATTTTTGGTTGGCTATAGTGCGGTATATTGACTTCTTGCACGCACGTCATACGCATCGACTGTGCAACCATTTTGAGTATACCTGTGCAAAGAAAGCACAATTGCACAGTTGGGGCAACAATAATTGTTTATGAGACGATGCTAACGTCCACTTTTGGGTTTGAAGGAAATGAAGTTTCTGCACTCATACATTTTCATACGAGTAAAGGTCAAGGTTTTGTTTTCCTTTTTAAAGTCACAATAAAGTCACAAAAAAGAAGATATTGCCACCCCATGACCAAAATGTTCAGTCTGCCAACAAAATTATTTATACAAAGTTCGGACAAGCATCATACAAATGAAAATTTCAACAACTTTAGTTTCTATCAAGGAGAAAACTGTTGATTGCGACTGTAATTATAAGGAAACAGATGTTAAGCAACAAATATCGATGGGCATTGACTCCCACAAGGCACTCTTTTTCGAAACCGAGGCCGTGTCCGAATTGATGGCTTCGGTTGTGGCTACGGCCAGATCGCTGCTGGGTCTCGTTCTCAATACGTTGCAGCAGTAGTCAAGAGCCGTAGCCATTTCGGTTCCGCTCTGTTCGGTATCGCGAGGGTTCAGAAAGGCGGATAGAGTCTACCGACATAGCCGAAGCCAAAGTCGGGGTTTCGAAAATGCTCTTAAAGCCTAACCCTTGCCCCCAAAATAGAATGACATTTACATTATAGAGGGCGCCCTTTTGGTAATTGGTAATAATTTAAGACCGCAAAACCCCAAATTGCACGTGCCCCCCTTTAAGCTAACCGATTCATCAGGCGCTCGGGATTATGCGTCAGGTATAATTCCACAGCTGTAGAGAATTTAACATTTGATTTAAAGGAAAGCAGAATCTTGTTTTTGGGAAATGTGAGACTTTTTTAATTATCTCGGTGTCAGGAAACAGTTTGATGTGAGTAATCTTTTTGAGATTAATATCCAAATGGGCTCCATGTTGTTAAAGTAATTCAACGAGTTATTGATGTTATTCATGTAATAGATCGGTATACCTTCAAGAGCATTTCCTGTCAGGTAAGATATACTGCACTGGTTGTGATATGGACACAATTTACACTCTGTATTTTATTTACAAAACTATATAAATAACAGCTATGCAAGATGTGCCCCCTTTCTTCATATTCGTGGCGTGTCGTGGCCGATCGGATAAGAACACCGAACTCAAGCTCTGGTGTTTCTGATAAGCAAAGTGTGGGTTCGAATCCCAGTCGCAACACACTTAACCACATGCTTCGTCCTTCGGATGGGACGTTAAGCCGTAGGTCCCGTGTGTTGTTTAATGCACGTAAAAGAACCCAGTGCACTTATCGTAAAGAGAAGGGGTTCGCTCGGTGTTCCTGGTTTGATTGGCTGCATATTGCGCCACAGCACCTTGTAAACCATTACATGGTGCTATACAAAGGAATAGGTCTCATACTTCAGAACGTAACTCCACTTACCTTGTAGGAAAAATACTGAGCGCTTTGAGACACCCATCGGGAGTATAAAGCGCTATATAAGAACTTCATTATTATTATTATTATTTATTATTACGAAAGTTAATACAAATCGTACAGTGCCATGTCTCCATTAGACCTAATATGTTTGCTTCTATTGAGCTGTGTACAAATCATGCATGCAGGAACTCCAGGCTTTGTCATGTCACATGGTCTATTATAGTTCGTTTTCCCTTTTCGTCAAGTTGTTATGTTTTCGAGTCAGCAGGTTTCAAGACAAAAAGACATAAACATTTTCTGGAAATATCAAAATTGAAACTTCCCCCGTCTGTACTGTTGACAGTTCTAACTTTCCACAGTTGTCTGTATGCATATCAATCTCTTATACCTCGCCCCAATTATACAAAAATAAAATCCATCCTCAATGTCACATGCCCTTTCGTCAACAACAGATCATTTTATCAAAAATCCTAAACCAAAACGAAAATCATGTCCTCATGGCTTAGAGCAAGGGGCACATTAAACCAAACCCGGAAATTGACACTTCCTCTATTGGTGTTTTGTGGCAAACGGATAGTTTCCATCATAAAACAAGGCTATGTTTTAATTTGACTTGCCACTTGTCACTTGTTCTGCAACATTCAAAACTCATAAACTAAAAGGTGATCAATCCTTGAACTTACAAATCACATCCCCCCTCTCTCTCTCTCCCCAGCTCACATTTGCTTCTCTCACTCATAACTTATTTCCACACTCCACATAAGCTCTGATTTACCCCCAGTTTTCCCGTGATTAAACATACAGGCGAGTGTATGTTTAACCTACAAAAGGTAGGCCTTGGCCTACAAAAGTGGGGGTACGAATTACCATGGTCATGGGTGAGGGTGGTGTGCAAGTATTGCATAACTGAAAGTGGTTTATACAGGGCGTTTGTTTACACACTCGAATCTGGTGGGAAAAGGAAGACAAAAAATGAAGATTTGAAAAATACCAATGGATTGAGTCTGACAGTGACCCGCTCCATAGACCAAATCAAAAGAAGAGGACTGAAACCAACTTGTGGAATTATTGTTAGCAATATTTCTTGATAAATGACAAAGGTAAAACTCCTCATTAATCGCAAAATTTATATTACAAACATCGAACGATATTTAGTCTTATGTATACGTCTTCTGTATACTAATGTCGCAGGTTGTTTTGTAGCGCAAATAGCAGTTCCTGGCTCTTCTTAAAGGGATTGTATACGTTCGGAAATTGAAACCAACTGTTTGTTTCAATCCTATAATAGTTGTAGATATAGGCCTATACCATAAAACTATAACCTGTGAAAATTTCATTTCAAAAGATGCTAGCGTTTTTGAGATATTGCCGAAAATCTGGAGCGGTTTATCCACACAGGAAGAATAATCTGCAATTACAATACACAATCTGAGACGCGTTACTGCAGTAACGCTTCTCAGATTCAAATTGTTGGGGATAAAAAGTGATATCTTTGTCCATAACCGCAGTACTTCGAAGTGAAAAGTTTCTCAAAATGCATTATACTATCCAAAGCTGCTGTACTTCTTACCAAGTAAGTTTTTATTGCCATTAGTTTTCAGAGTCATTACCAAACGTATACAGACCCTTTACTAGACCAAAATGAGACTATTTTACTTTTAGCCTCGGTCTGGTTGCATCAATTTTTAATGTGAAGAAATTTAAGATATAGTGCCATTGTAATAATCAACAGGCTTATTATCAGACAAGACATATTAAACACGAATACTATGTTTTTACATTTACTTATTCTGTTTAGGCCGATCACATCGCCAGTAACCATGACTTCACTTCCTGTTTCGTAGAAAACTAACGGAAAACTGACGATCTTTCGCCAGGTGTTGACAAGGCCAAACAGTGAACCAATAACTACAGCAATTGCTGTGTCGACGGGTCACGGAACTTATTTATACCGTGGACCACCCCCTCCCCCAACAACAACATCAACAAAAAACAGCTTCGAGGGCAACAGAAACAATGAGAAAGATTTGTCCGGAAATGCCAATTTCCCAGAGACCGGAGAAAACTGTCCCCTTCATTCAACACTCTTGAGATAACTCTCCCTTGAATTGACATGTCACTTGTGACAGTGACAAAACATCATCTGTGACTTGTTCCATACAAGAAGAGTTCAATTGACCCGGGTCTTAAAGGCATCGTACACGTTTGGTAATTGTCAAAGACCAGTGTTCTCATTTGGTGTATCCCAACGTATGCATAAAATAACAAGCCTGTGAAAATTTAGGCTCAATTGGTCATCGAAGTTGCAAGAACATGACGAAAGAAAATACACACTTGTTGTACAAGTTTGTGTGCTTTCAGTTAGGAATAAAAACTTCTTGCAAGAAGTTTTTATTATTTTAGACAAAAATTACCTCTTTCTCAAAAACTACGTTACTTCAGGGGGAGTCGTTTCTCACAATGTTTTATACTATCAACAGCTCTCTGTTGCTCGTTACCAAGTCAGTTTTTATGCTAGTATATATTTTGAGTAATTACCAAACGTGTACAGTGCCTTTAAAGGGGGAAGTACCGGTACGTCATTGCTTTTGGAAGAGTACATTGATCCCATCCTCCAGTTGTACCGCGCTTAAACACATCATACAGGGAGCAGAGGGATGGAGGCCCCCCCCAGCTCAGAACCCTTGCCCCACATTGCCCCCAAAATGAAAATGTAATATAAATTATGGTTACGCCACTGCCAACCTGTGAAACCTTAATCGAATAAGATGAACCCATTTTCACTGAAAACACCATAAAAGTGCTCATATATACTGTTTGTCCACGTTCAAATCGGGCTCATTTCGACTGCAGTCAATCGAAATAAGCAACCGTTTGTGATCTGACTTACAATGCTATACTTTCTTGACTTTGACAGTGTTTCGGGCGGAAATATTTCTCAGGAGGATTGGTACTGGTATAGACCATGTAACCTGTGACATCACATGTTTACAAAAGAGCCACAGGGAGCCTTGACTTCCTGCAGGCAAATTTTGTACATAGCCAAATGGAAGAACAAATAGTGGAGATTGCCCTGTCTGATCTTTATCAACTTTTAATATGAAGAAAGGGGGTACATCTCAAAAGATGTAAATCTGTTATTTCTGCAACTCTTAAATTTATGCGGAAATGATGACACAAAATGTACAATTTCCCGAATGACCAGTGTAGTATCTTGCCTGCCAGAAAGGCCCTGGACTGTACATGGTCACCCTTTTTGCAAACAAAGGCTACATTGTCTATAGACTTTGTAATCAGTGAGCTTTCAGATTGATTTCGATAGTTATCAATCTTGTGTACGTTGTCTTTAAATCATGTCATGTACCCTTCTGACCTGGATTCCGAGTCCCAGGCGGCCGACTTATTTCTGAGTCAGGCTGACCCGGAAAATGGTTTATATGGAAATTTAATTCGTGTTATGCGTCAGTTTGACACACTTCTGGGTCATTTTGGCACAGATTCCCGTGACCCAGAAATGGACCAGACCCAAAGGAATCCTGAATCCTCGTCAATTCTGACTCGGGAGTTTTTAGAGTGTAGCTGCATATGCATTATTAAGCTCTGGGCCCAATTTCATAGAACTGCTTAAGCACAAAAAGTAGCTAAGCACAAACAAATTATGCTTACCAGAATAAGGTTACCAGCCAAACTACCATGTCACATGTACAATTTGTGACTGGTATTCTGCTCATTTCTGCTAAGCAAACAATTGTGAAGCAATATTTTCTGCTTAAGCAGCTCTATGAAATTGGGCCCTGATCTTTCGAACCATAACTAGGCCAGGGGTAAGAATTGAGTCAACGATTGTCGTACGTCTGTGAAAGCGTGATTTTAACCGTCAGTTGAACCCTGAAGATCCATTTCGTGTTTAGACACAAGCAAGGGTCATTTACATGTACAGCCGGTAAAGCAGGCTGCAGTCAACTGCCATTGCCGTAAAAATTGCTTAAAAACGCGTCCTAAAATGCTAGCAGTTTTTGCAAGCAGATAAAGTGGTGCGACAAGCAATTCCATTGCGAACGCCCTCACGCACTGTCAAATCTGCTTAATGGTTTGCAAAAGATGTGCTTACCAGTAAACGGCTTCATGAAATGTAGGCCCTGATCTGGCCTGACATGAACTCTTAGTGTCATAAACGCTTTTTGTATAATTGGTACGTTTGATAGGTCGGATGTTAGGCCCTTAGGTCAGCCTCTTAATTGTTCGACTGAGTCATTAATTCAATCCTTTATTATTAATTTGAACAGTTGTTTTGATTCTACATGGTGTTTATAACTCCCGTACGAGCCGTAAGAAGCTGTCAATTATAAGAGACAAAACTAAATATGAACCTACTGTATTTGTGTACATTGGTATCATAATTCTGCCCGACTTAAGGTACATAAGCAGTGATTAGCAATGGCGAGGTAGGTACATGTGGAAAATTATTGGCATAGAATCCATACATACACAGTATAGCATTTCAGGTTTACTGGTCAGCATAGCCCGTACGTGGTCCTGTTTCATCGTTGTACTCTCTGATAGTTTGTTGCGCTAGAAATCATTTCGTGCGCTAGAAGTCATTTATTTCGTGAGCACGAAATGATTTCGTAAGCACGAAATGATTTCGAGCGCATGAAATAAAGAACTCAAAATATTTCTTGGAACGAGGATCTATTTTCATCATTTTGTCCCTTAACGGGCTCTGTAACCTCTTTGTAATCTCGTAACATACATTATCGTTCTATTTCTCCGACTCAAATGTAATTTCCTTCCGTTCGTTTAACTCTTTCGGAAGTACCTAACTTCATGAATTGCTTTATGAAATGAAGTAATCAATTAAATCAATATTCTGTCAACTTTGAAATTGAGCATGAGCCAAGAAGCATCTGATGGTGCCACTGCATGGCGCTGCTTACCGCAGATTTAGGCTCTTACGGCGCCCATCAAAACATGTATTAAATTCCATGTGCCGTGAAGCGCAAAATGCTCTGAGCTCGATTTCACAAAGCGCAAAGATTCATCTTAAGATGAGTTGTTAATAATGTGATTTGTATTGTGACATCATACTTTGTTTTATAGCAGTTAAGATTGATTGGGAGTTAAGATCAGCCTTAGGTCTTTGAGAAATTGAGCCCAGATCCTTTCTCTTAACCCTGCGTGACACCATCAAAAACAAATCACACCGTGCGGCCATCGGTCAGTAGGCTACAGTCCGTTTTTAATTAGCATGTAATTAATTTTTGTGGAGAACCCAATCAATTTCAAATAGCCCAAACCATTAGATATGGACCCTACTCAATTCATCTAAACAAAAAAACAGGTCACTGCTTACAGCCATTGTACAAGTATACAGAAAAAGCCATCTGGAAACTGTGGTTCATTTCACCCATTAGTGGCTATTGACCCCAAGGTCAAGCAACTGCTGTGCAATTCCTATGGGAATTCCGGGACAGCTGGTCATTGATGGATTATTTTGGGTAAAAAAACCCGGATGGTAACAAGACATTTACCATGCTAGGCCTATTTGGCTAGGTGTAGATGGGGAATGTGGAATTTTTTAGATAAAAAAATAAAAGAAATGGCGGAGTACTGATTAATTAATTAATTAAAAACGGACTGTGGACTTCAGTTCGATGGCTAGAATGTATCTGTACCCGAACTCAATAATCGTTAAACTCAGTTAACGTTTTTGAAAACGACAGTTCCGTCCACACAGTGCCCTCTTCTTCATAACAGATGGGTAAATATCTTACAGCTATCGAAGCCGACGGCTCTTTTTTTATCAGACTAAATATTGTGGAGAGAAAAATTGAAACCACCAGACTATAAAGTCCATCGGGATTAAGGAACTGTTTTCGTTGAAATTCCAGGCCGTGTGCCTTTAACTACTGTCTGTGTTCATAGGGGGCTGCTCGGTGTCACCAGTAATCAGCACAAATCAACAATCATGATGCACTTACAACGATGACTAGAGACCAGTTGGAACTCATCGGCTCCCCCTCCCCTAGTCTCTCAAACGAGTCAAATGTAAATACATTTTGACAAGTCGGTCTCGTCCCCCGAGTGCCTGACCATTATTACACATCAGTAGCGTTTCCTCTACTGTCTGGATCAGATGCGGGACCCCCTGTCTAGTTCACTGTCGTGCATCCTTTTGCTAACTAGACCGTGCAAACTGCTTGTATGTCCCTAGGCTAGTTGTCATTTAGTGTCTTTGCAAATGAGCGCAACTTTTGAAGATAACGCGAGAAGGGATGTACACTATTAATGGTTATCTGTCATTGCTTTAAAAACGGGTCTTGCTAGATGCAAGGGCAGATGAAAGATCAGCATGGAATTATCAATTATTTTAGAAAATAAGAAAATGAGAAAGATTCATTTGCACTCCATAGTGTTCCGAGATTCCGATGTTAGTGTTCACATTGTCAAAGGGGGCAGTGAGCAATTGTTGGTGCACCAGAGGGGCCGGAGTGAAGGGGGCGGGGATTGATTTTGTGGGGACCCGTGGGAGTTGGCCACAAGCTAAATTCCCCGGTATGCCGAACTTACCTGGCCTTTTCTTGAACTAATGTCTATCAAAAGGCTACCAATCCTACCTTCACAGTTACCATAATTAATAGGCCTACATTAAATGCAAAATAAAAATGGCCTCACAACCTTTCCAGTCTCGAGCTTCTTGGATGGGTATCGGGTTCAATGTCCATTGAAACATTGCATGACCCCCCCCCCCCCCGTCTGTGACGTCAGTTCACTCTACTTTCATCATAAACGCGTGGATAAAGGATTTTTTTGTACCGGTAGGCTACATCTTTAGTTGTAACCTAATCGGAACAGAGTGTGTTGTCTTCTTGTTTTTTGTTGTTGTAAGGTTGCTGGTGTTTCCTTTTTTTTATGGGAATTGATGTTTTCTTTTAGCCAATTTTTGTAATTTTTTTAATTGCAAATATGTAAAGTTGAATAGTGTTAACCTTTTTGGTTGTTTGATTATTCAAATGAATAAACCATACAATAAATACAAATTAAAAACATTGATGCACAAATATACAATTCTACGAATGCTCTCAGAACGTTGAGTTTTAGTATAAAGTGCAAGCATCAACCAACACGAAGTCGGGTCATTGGGTCATCTCTTGTCTTTGAACCTCTCAAGAACTATTTACATTACAATCTAATCTTTTTTTGAGCTTCCTTCTGTTTGTGAGTTTGTTTGTGCCTCTATTGTTATTGTTAGGTGTTTAATGTATTTTATGTTGTGATTTTATTCCTTGCAACAACAAAACCCAACAAAACAAAAAGCTAAAAACAAAATCATAACAAAATATGGAGCTCTAATCCTTGAACAATCCTGAGCGCTCAATAAGAGTCGCACTTGTATCTTCGTTCAAGTTTGGCTTTGATAATTCGAGCCGTAAATAAAGAGAACAATTCGATGTTTCTATATTTTCGTATTCTTAATTACTGCCGCCTTTCATGTAGACGTGACATTAGAAGTATCTGCATTAATAGTGCCGCGCGCTCTTGTGCACGATGCAGCAGGCTACAATAGACCTTTATCATGGTACGGCCATCTTGATTTTCTCCCACTCAAATGAATGTATCCAAAACCAAGGCTGGAAGGAGAAATAGTCTGGTTCCTTTTAATACAAGGAATATCAGCATCCATTACTGCTATTGGATACAAGGAGAATGACCAAGATGGTGGCAGCCTGATAGTGGTCTATAACCACAACTGCCACAAACCAGAGCCGTATATCAATACACAGCTCTGCCACAAACGGCGTAATAGCGCCCCCATGCGTCCCAAAATAGTCAACAGATTTTAAAGCAGTAGGTCACCGACCAATCTTTTTCTTCTGTTGCTCAATCATTATCTTAGGTCCGTAACTTGTAGAATAATATTGAGGGAAGAAAAAAATACCTCATATTAGATTCTTTCTCTGTGGCCCAACATAATGTTTTGTCGATGTAAAAATCGAACGAATTAAAATACGACCTGTGATTAAGAGGAACGTGTAAATGAGTGCAGCGAATTCGGAAATGATAAAGTAAGCTTGAGTGAGTAGTGGGTAGGAACCTAGGTAGAGAAGGATATTTTGATTGCCAAGTCTCTCCCCGGTTATTGACTCATAGAGCTAGAAGGGCTGGGGGGCAACGACAACCCCCCCTCTCCGCAACACCCCCATGCATGCCCCTACTATGCCAACCCTAATCCTTTTACCTCATGCAAGGTCATGTGGGATATAATGTGATGCGAACTAACAGGTGCATTTGATGAGCGAGGTAAAGATGTCATGTCATCTTGAAACAATGGTTGAGGGTATTCAATCAAGTATCTGTAGAGCAATGGCTCAAACAACCTACATGATTTCACCAGTGGCTGAAGGCTCACAGTTATAAACACTAAATAACCAGTGTCGTAAATCATTAGTTCAAATTAACAGTGAACGTTGCGTAGGGTAGCAAATGACATGTGTAGTTGACGTAAGGCCAAAATAAGAAAGATACTTTTTGGAATCGTAGCAGACAGAACAATCTTTTATGTTTTGATGCTGCTACTCTGCCTTTTCTTTTGTTAGGTCATGGTGCATGCGTGCATAATTGATGACCAATGACCTTATTATCATATTTTCTATTCGCAAAAGGATGATTGAGACTGATATGAAAAGTGAAATAACTGAAACTATATGAAACTATGACACTATGACCCTAGTATGAAGCAACATGATGATTAAGAGACTAAAACTCACTGGGGATCCAAACAGTCACATCCCCCGTCCTGACTAATCTTACAACCGTCTTTCAAAACTAACCATGCGAACATTGTGTTATAAAGCATTTTGATTGCTGTACAATGATGAATGCATTCATAATTGAGAAAAGGAAAAAGAAGTTTCAGTTTGAAAGCTCACTGAAAGCTCACAACACTTTCTCCATTGTTGATTAAAAAGTTAAATAGGCCTATACCAGAACCAATAATACCCAGAGAAACATTTCCGTCTCAAAGACAGTCAAAGTAAAGAAAGTGGCATTTCAAGACCCACCAACCAAATAATCGTTGGTTATTTCGATTGCCGCATTTGAAATGTCACTTTTGAACAGACGTGCACACAACCACTGACCAACGAACCATTTTGGTCAATTTGCATTAAGATGGATTAACTTAATTTGATGATCTGACTGCAGGTAAGTTGGATGATAAACTTAATTAACTCATCACCAAACCAATTACACCTCTAGAATCAATAACTCTCGAAATGCAAATGTAAACGTATAGAAAATACAGTCGTCTCGGTAATTACAACACTAACTTAAACACAGGGTACATCCGAGCACAAGTTTATTGAACTTAAAAGAGGGCGTATAGTTGGTTCTGTTTTCATGGGGGATCTATTACTTGAGCCTCGGGAGGCGGCACAAACAAAATTGTGCAAAGCATGCAATTAACCACTACAACAACTCTCTGAGATTGATCTTCAGGTTTTCAGGAAGATTCTCTAGATGATAGGATACTTGAGAGGTCGGGGTTTCCATTCCGTTATTCATAAATGATGGCCTTGAACTGTCCAGGGACTATCGGTTATAAGGTCATGTCTAGGGCACCAACAAGCAGGGTGGGTAGACGACAGGGTATGACCGGCGGGACAGGACAGGACGAGGGTAGGGCACTTGTTATCAAATGAAAAAATCGTAGTGAAATCATGCAAGGTCTGTTGGGAAGGAGTAGAGGCCAAGTTAGGGCTTGTGCGGCGGGGTGGCATCTTTTCTAGCTTGGACAGGGAAGGTGCCGGTGTTGGTATCTAGTTAAGGCAATGCAGGCTACTAGGCTGTAATTGAAGAGGGTGGGGCCAGTAAGGTAGAATAGGGCAGGGCTAGGAATGACACGGCCGGTCCCTTTCAGGACACGGTCAGGGTGCGGCAATGAAGGTCAGAAATCGACAGCAGAGACCGTACTTCAGATAGTGGGGGTATGGCTCCGAAAAACCGCCTCTTATATAGCCTATATATGTGGAATTACTAAGATTGGGCAGGTGAGCGTTTGTCGAGTGGTGTTTGGTAGAACAGAACAAACCAAACCAAGCCGGGCAGGACAGAAGTCACAGATGGACATACCATTATGACGGTTTTTACAAAACACTACCGACTGGGAATTTCCCAAACTTACCCCTTGAAACACCGATGACAATATTGCGTGACATAAAACTAAGAATTGTTTTTCGTGGAGGGAGACAAGCAGGTTTTAACAGCATCCGAAGAGCCGGAAAGTTCCCAAAAGTCCAAGGTATGCTGCCCAACCTCATCGAAACCAAATTTAACTTGGCAACGAAATTGTTTCTCGTTATTCGTGACATGATTGAGCCACCTGTTACATCCCTGAATCCATAGAATCTTGATGAAGGACTTCTTGGTTTCGTATTTAATAACAATTTGAAAAAGGTATTGCTATTTGTGTCTATTGATACGGTAATAACTATAACCTTAGACATTAATGACTTAAGGTTGACGGCCAATTTCACACATTCTCCAGACAATACGTTTTTGAGGCAACAATTATTGACTTCAAAACTTACAACAAAACGATGTTTCCATTCATGATACGACTGCCCGTCTGTGTTAAAAACCTCACTTGAGATAACGAGGCACTTGAATTCCACTAAAGGTGAAAATAATATCAATTTACACCAAAGAAGACAATTTTTTTTAAATTCTTCTGTGCAGCCGTAACTAGATGCAAATCCGAGAACCATCTGCACAGGAAAATAACGTAAATTTGATCGTAAATCCATTTTTGGCTAGCTGTCGTCAAAGCCCCCTTTTTCCGCGGCCTTTTTTTCGCGCCTTTTTTCGCGCTTTTTTTCCGCGGCACTTTTTTTTTCTTGGCGGGAAGACTCATCTCAGAACGACAAATTCGGGGTAAATGTGGGACTCGGGTTGAACAAACATTGTTCAAAGCTACATACCATTGACGTTGATAATTCTGACTAATGCATGGAAGGGGAAAGAGGGATCAATCCTCAACTTAAAGGGAAAATACTTTTATTTGAGACCAATCGTTCCAATGATTTCAGTCGCTTTGTTCCAGGAAACGTAATCAAAAATCGTATATGAGAAGACTGAAATTTGATACCATTAGTTTTACGAGCACAAAATCTGCAGAATTTTGATTTTATTTTTTTCATTTCATTTCATTTATTCTAATTGCGAAGCCAAGGTCTCTCAGAAAAGCTAACCTAGCCTAATCACTGTACTAGCCAAGAAGCCAAAGAAGAAGACAAAGAAGGAAGTTTCAGTTTTAGATGTGGGAGGAAAACCCAAGAGAATTATTCCAGGAAAACCCACGCAGTCAGGTAGGGACTGAAAACTCAATCCACGTAGTGCCCCCGGCGTGATTCGAACCGGGGTCCTAGAGGTTGAAGATGTGGAACGATACCAACCTGACCACTAATTGTAATTTATTCCCGATTGTATTCATTAATCTTGTAAACAAAAGGTGAACATTTTTGGAAAAAGGAGTGGTAAGGAATGTCGCACCTGCCAATTTCGGCTGTCGCAATTCGCCGTCCATTGGTGCTTGCTTCGGATTTGATCATTGGTGAATTTTTTGGGGGTCTTTATTGAAATTGTGAATGTTGAACCGTCCCTTTATTTTAATGACTCAGCCGTCTGCGGTCGATGGTGCCGGTCTATGTACTAGTATGGTGGATTTAGTGGTTTGAGATGCCTCGATTGTTTTAGCATACTGTTGTCAGGGGATTTACAGGGTGTATCCTTGTGAGAAGTAATAGTCACAGTTTGGGAGTTGACTAATCTCAAAGATCCTATACCTGGATCCTACATATACAGCACGATTGTATTTATATTGAAAGATCTACATTAGTTTTAAACCACCCTTGTTTAATTTTAGTCTGAAAGCTTACTGATTTATGAAGTTCATACTAGAACTATTTTTTTTTCTGTGAAATATTTCCCCTTTAAAATGAATACATAGGCCTATCGAGAAAACTGTATCCGTAAACCTTAAAAAACGCAACAGCTAATTTCGGAGGTTGCAACCAAAATTAAGGACAATAATGTTTACATGTTGAAAATTGTGCTTGGTTTTTCACTATTTTCTCCTGAATCACACAACGGATTAGGCCAATATTTTCACAGGTTTGTTATTTCATGTATTATGGTTGATCACACAAAACTTGAACACTGTCTGCGACTATTTTGTCAGCTCTGTATACCAATCCTGTATGATACCTTTAATAGGATAATGATCAACGGCTGAAAAGAATCTGTCACTATCATTGGATGGGGGCAATGGGTGGGGAGGTCAGTGGAATTACCATCTTAGGAGGGGGGGCAAGTATCAGAACGTAACCCATGTTCAGAATCCTTACCCCATCCACCATGAAATCATAGAAAAGTCATAATATCTTCTTATATCTAGACGAAACATCTTGAATAGAAGTTTGGTTTTGTTCATTTGTTCAGTAGTTTTAAAACATCTTTTTGTGCAAACTGTGCGGAAAATGCATACAATAATTAACAGTGTATATAGGTAGGTCTTGAATTTCTTGCCAAAAAATCCCCCTCCCAAGAAAAGAAAAACAACAAGATAGCAATACAAATTTATTTTCCCCCGCCTACCCCCAAACAAAACGTCTGTAAACGCCACTGGGTATAGTTCTGAATCCCCCTACATAATTGGGATAGGGTGGTGACCCAACACTTTCTACCGGTCTTGCACCTCACCACCAGGCTTATAATTGCATATCCCTCCCGAGGAAAGAGTTATAAACCAACAAGGTAGCTGTTAATAAACTGGACGGCACATTCTGACATACCATGAGGCCAAAGCAAAAAAAGTGTTTGTTTGTCCTCGTCCGACCGACCGTCATTTGCGTCGCGACCGATTTATTTATTTATTTGTTCAATTTATTTTGTTTTCCGCTAAAAGTTTCAATAAAAATCTCAATAGAATTGGTCGAAAAATTTCGAAACAGGAAGAAACTATATTATTGAATATAAAGCAGTTTACCAACCCACGATGTTTATACATTCCTGACTTTTTATTTTGTTGAAATTTCAGTACTACAGGAGTGCTATGCACTCATCAGCTGGTAGCTGGTTAAAGCAACTCATCTCAACATCAACAACATAAAATCTTTGAGCAGTTGTTAGTATGAAAATACTATTCAAAGACATTTAATAAAAGAGTCAGAGTTTATGTTCCCAAATACAATATCCATATTTAAAAACACACAAAACCCCCAAAACAAACATTTTTTTAGCCTGACTTCCATGTAGCCACAGTAAAGCTTTGGTCCAATCTACAGCCACGGTCCAATTCGTCTCCTCTGTGAAAACGTCCAGATTGCCCTGCATCTGCTTGAAGGTAAAATCTAAATTTAACAATTTCCGAGGAATGCCCCTGGCCTGCACTTGTCCCGAGAGTGGAAATAGAACACGTTCCTGCGTGTGTACCCCCGGTCCTCTTGGTCTATAGTAGGCGAGACACGCTACCCTCCAATGACCCCCCATACCCTCGGGGTATGTTGTCGATAATTGCTGCGTTAATATCCAGAACAAGAAATAAAATAATTAATTTCTGTAGGTATTTATTTCTACCTCTATTCTTCACGATCTAAGGCTTTTTAAAGCAGCCTTTGTAAATTAAAGTGAACGTTAAACCAGGACGTTTAAACCATAAATGGAATATATTTTGCATGAAGAAGGGTGGTAACAATTTCTTGATTTATTTTATTGTATTGTTATATAGCCTACTGTAAACAGTCGGGATTCAACGAGTTCAAATGTATTGCTGTTAAGTACAGTAGAACTGGGGGTAGTTGTGTAAGTGTATAGGGCAATACAGTTTTGTTCTTGACTTATTGCATCTATGCCTACCCAGTGCAAAGATTTGTGGAATGGTAATTTAATGGGGGGGGGGGCATAGCTTTTCTTAGTCAGAGCTTGAGGAATTCTTGATAACAAGGCAGTGTCTTATGCAAATAAATTATTATTGTTTAAAAGCTTTGATGGTGGTAGGGTATTATGCAATAAGCAAGGCACGGTATGTACGTGCAGGTTCAGTTCAGGTAGATCAACAGCACCTTTTCCCGCAATGTTGGCTACTGATGCACAGCAAAGTCTATACTAACAAGGAAGGCTCTATTATTAGGGCAAGATATTCAGAGAATTTCTTTGTGGTTTTTGCCCGTGTGGCAACATGAAATAATTGTTTTGTCTGTGTGAAACATCGATTTCGATGGTGAACGTTAAAACTGGGCAGAATTTAAAGCAAGAAATACGAATGATAAACACCCCTTGAAGAAAGAAATCGTAAGTGGAAACTATTTGTTGAGTCTTTTATTTGTAAGTTAAAGAAAAATTCGTGTTGTGTTAGGAGCCGTTCAGAAAAATCAATGTTTAAACATGTCTATCTTTAATTCGAAATTGTGGGGTGGTGGGTCAAAATTTGAAACTGGAAATCAGTTTACAATTAATATAAGTGAACAAAAAAAAACAACACAATTTTTAGGGGAAAAATACCCAGCAATCTCTTGCAGGTCGTCTGTCATGTCCGTGCTCTCTGTTGTTAACGGTCAACTTTTTTTCCCGATAGCCGACCTCTGTGCCTGATGGGGGAGATGGCAAACATTTCCTCGACTACACAAAGCTGCATGCTGGAAGCCATGACATCCATTGAAAACCCCTGAGCTGGGAGAACATTAATCTGAATTATCTGCTTCATTTGGGTTAGTCATTTAAACAAATTCGAAAAAAGATCGAAAATTACATTGATTATTCTGAATATCCCCTTACAGAATTGTTTTATTGTTATTATAGAGATCGCCTAAAATCACAAGGCCGGACGGCCACTTCAAGGTGAGGGCTGCACTTAACTGATTTGGGCTGTCGACCCAAATCAACTGCCACCAGGGGCACATTGCCAAATACTATGGGGTTGAAACAGGGTTACCCCCTTCACAGTCCGTAATGATGTAGGCATGTGTATCATCCACTAGGAGCCTGGCTGGTAGAGCAGAATGCACTACCTGCCCAACCTGTTACGAAGCAATTATAGTTAAGTGCCTTGCTCAAGGGCACAAGTGTCATGACCGGGTATCAAACCACACTCTGCTGCTGACAATACCAGAGCTTGGGTCCGGTGAACTAGACCACGACACGCCAACTAGACCTCGGCCACGACACGCCACAAAATAATGTACTGAAAAAAGATTTTGGTGGTTAGTTTAAGAGGGGTTCCACAAAACAAAATTGGTTCTAGGTTTAAACATACATATTTGCAAGATATCATCAGATTTTTGGATTACCGGTATTTATCTTAATGGTATGATCATGGAGGAAGAGGAACACATGATGTACATGTAGATAACACAAGTACCGTACTTCATGAGCCACTATGGTCAGGGAGTGGGGTTGGCCAACCAAGGAAGGGGCAGTGACATACCCAGACAATTCTGTCAGTCACTACACCGGGCACTCAGGAGGTTGATGGACTCTGTTACCAATTCAGTCCCATCATTTGAGCAGCAGAACAGGGCGAGAATTCAAAGTGTCAACTCACACCTGGCTCCGGTGATTACTGTTAATGCCGATAACTAGTAGTGGCGTAGTAGGCCCTACATTATTATCTTGATTCATATCCTGAATATTTTACACTTTGGAGAACATTTTGAAGAACATCTGGAGAACATTTGGAGAACATCTGATTGTACTTTGTTTTTGTTAAAGGGTCTGTAGGCCCTATACGTTTGGTAATTACTCTGAAAATTAATGGCAATGCAAACTTACTTGGTAGTACAGCAGCTTTGGATAGTATATAATGCATTTTGAGAAACTTTTCACTTAGAAGTACTGCGGTTATGGAAAGAGATGTCACTTTTTATCCCCCAACATTTCAATCTGAGAAGCGTTACTGACAGTAATGTTTCTCAGATTGTGTATTCCATTTGCAAAATATTCTTCCTGCGTGGACATAACCGCTCCAGATTTTCGGCAATATCTCAAAACACCTTTTGAAATGAAGTTTTCACTTGTTAGTTTTATGGTAAGCCCTATATATCTACAACTATATGAAACAAACAGTGGGTTCCAATTACCAAACGTATACAATCCCTTTAAATCATAACCACGTAGGGAAAAGGGGGAAATGATGCAACAAAACTGGGTTTTCGAGTCGACTATATTGTAGGATGTAACAAAACATGTCAACCTGTCTTAATAACAAACTATTTCCTTGTGTAGTGAAATTTTGGTTTCGATGAGATAAGGAAAAAACCTTGGCCCGATTTGAAACCGTACTTATAAATCCTCCCAATTGCCAGAGGCCCGTTCTTTTACATTAAAAATCAGTCAGTGAACATAGTTCCGAAACTATGTTTTTCAATGTCACGCATGGACTACTGTAGTCGTCTCTGATTGGCCGGCAGTATATTCATGGATTTGCATATTGAGACCTTTTACTTTTTCATTTTGTCCACGTCCCCCTCCCCCAGTGTGCGAGACCCTCCCCGGACAGCCTCGCTCGGTTTGAATAGATGGCTAGAGGTTTTAGTCGAGTGACCAGTCAAGTCAGGTGAGCGTCCCGTGCGAAATGGTTTTGGCTCATGTTTCTAATAAACTCCACTTATTATAACCAGTTGATATTAGTCTGAGGAGATTTGAACAAATTAAATTGCCATTTCGTCAGCATTTTCACCAAGTGCCAAAAACATGAAAAATCGACAAAAAACTTATTTTGACTTTTTGGTTGGTTTCGATTTATTTGAACGGTATCTAAGAATTTACAAAGTTTTGGGTCAAAAAATTGTCTAGTTTCTTAATTATGCTAAGTTGATGAAAGACAAAAAACTCAAGCACCTGGAAATGCGTTTTCACGAAGTGCCAAAAACCTTTTTGTCACGCGCCCGCGTTAAAGACACGGCTGGCACAGCGCCAATCATGAGTGCTCCGGCTTTTGAGTTTTCACGAAGTGCCAAAAACTTTGACCTACAATGTTTTACGAAAAGGCCAAAAAAGTGCCACAACCTGGAATTGCGTTTTCACGAAGTGCCGAAAAGTGTATTGCTCCAACGCGTGGTTTTTTTTCCCCTGGCACAGTGCCAAAAGTGGGTGCTCCGGCACGTTTTGTGCAGTTTTCACGAAGTGACAATTTTGTTAATTAAATAAATACTCATTAATTAAACCGTTATGGACAAAATTGAAAACAGATTTGTATGATTTAAGATCTCTACTTCCCTGATATGTAAAATTTTAAAGATTAAACCGCGAATAGTCTACCAACCAGTAATTTCAAAATTAGCTTAACTTCAAACGCGGTTTTCTCCAAACATACATTTTTGGCTGTAGGGGACTTTTTTGCACTTCGTGAAATTGCTGACGATTTATCCGATCAGTCATCAAAACCTTTATTGTTTTGTTTGCTTTGGGTTCAGATGACCAGTCTTTTTATTTTCGCGAATTGAGGTATACATATATTAAACCCCCACGAACATCACATCGCCAGGTTATTAAAAATAAAATCAAATGTGAACCGTCTATGATTTACACTTTAAACGAGAAGATAATGCAAGTGCGGTTGAGGGCCGGGAAATGTGAGGTGTACTTTGCGCCAAACCGCCCCACTGCCCGTCCGCCTCACGTGTTTTACCGGTACCCGGATGAGGTCTATATATACATAAATATCTGGCCTACAAAACATACTTACACAATGTGGATCGGCTGTACCCTGTCGACACATGACTGAAATAGCCTAATTTTTAAGTTTTCCCGTGTAGAGCTTGCTCTATGTTTAGAAACAAGCTTTGATAACCTACCCCGCGAAAAAATGAAAGTCATGTTTTCGTTGACTTGGGGAAGATTTCGGATAAGAATATTATTTGTGTCGGGTGGCTATACACCGGGTCGGAACTTGCCTAGCGTTTAACATTATTCCGAAAATTAATGTTCTGTCAGAGAAATTTGTTTGCTTTTTGTTCGTATTTGTTTATGTATTCATTACGTGTTATAGATTATTGTTGTTATTATTATTTGACTATTATTTTATTTTAACATTTTAATAAATTGGTGGTGGGGGGGGGGTATGTTGTTTTGGGGTTTCGGTTGAAGTGTTCGTTTTCGTTTAGGGGCTGCTAATGATGTCAATCTAAAACACGCTATCCGTGTTTATCTGTTGAATAAATCAGATCAATTGATTGAAGGAAACAAAAGTGATTAAGGCTTTTTGGTGTTTTTCCAAAGAAATGTTTGCGTGTAGCCTATAATGTGAGGCAAACGGACATCCTATGATGTAGCGGTTGTCCTTGTTGAAAAAGTGCATCACGGTGAACTTGTTCAAAAACTCCTTACATTTACCGTAGGAGGTCCTGTTTTCAGGGCGTCCCTGAAATCGATGCAAATCTTTTACCTCTCTGCGCGCGATGTAAAACAGTCCCTAGATACAATTTTTGTGGTTTGACTTGTCAAGCAAAGAGTCTCCTCTCCTTTGACCAAAACTTAGAATTATGTGAGGCTCCACTGGCAAGTTGCACTTGTATTGCAAAAATTTGTGGTATTTTAGGCATTTCTACAAGGTACAAAAATATGTCATACTGTCGGGGCCATAAAAAAAAATTTGCTCGTCGAAAAAGTTTCATCGAACAATTTTTCAATTCACAATTCACGATGATAAAATCGTGTGACTTAAAATTCTGCTGAGCATTTTTGGGAAAAAAATACAGAGGCTTAAAGAAGCCATGTGCCTTATATCATTTTCTAACAGTCTGGAGAAATTTTTTTTAAACCCTCATATCATTTATTATTAATAACATTAAAATTTAAACATTGGCTTGGTGATTCAAATATCACTGTTTATTGATATGCTTTATTATAAATGTTAAGAAACATAAAAAGATTCAAAACTTTTTAAAAAATCAGATTTGAAAGCCAAGACTTATTGACACTTTTTTTTGTATTTTTTTTTTTTTTAATTTTTGCAAATTACCATCGTAATTTTTAAAATTAAATAAAAGATATTTTGAATAAAATGAAGACAACTGCTGGCTATAGAGTCATACACAACGTCTCACAGAACACTTGAAGTCACTGCAGATGTTTCTTCTGCGTATGGCTTCACCAGGACACCATACTTTCTTGTTTGCCTCGAAAACAGGTCAAACTCAAAACACGGGGACGCTATTGAAGTCATTGAAGATCGGTGCGTGGTGTGAAAGTTTCAATGTCTATCAAGTTTTAATATATTTTTACATACTTCTTATAAACAAAGGAAGGTAATTAGGGCATCAGTTGATATATGGCATCATTATTTTTTTTTCAATTCAAAGAAAAAGGCATAGTACATCGAAAACCGGACACGGGAGGATATATAAGAAATTAACCTGTTAAAATTAGGCCTAATACTATAGGCCTAGGCCTATGTCCAACAACTTGGAGTCCAGGTCGTGATTTTTTGTGAAATATTGGCGTCAATATTCAAGACCTGAGGCACAAGTCATGATTTTTTTTCCGCAAATTAAGTGGCGTCAATATTTACTACTTGGGGCACAAAGTCGACATTTGTGTGGAAAATGTTCACGAGTCGTGAAATTTAGCATGATTATTGACGTCAATGTTTACGTTCGATGTCCCTTTATGGCCAACTTACATTTACGCTTTCGTAGATATACAAGTTGTGCGAAAAATGTGTCTGAGCTGAAACACAATAACATTTTGCCAAATTCATACGAAGCTTTTTAACACCGACATCTTGCACCCTCAAGACTAGACTAATTTTATTAAACAATTGTGGCTGTCAAGATCAACCTCAAAACACCGGACCACCATTTCCTTGAATTATTATTTTGTCGCGCCGCCCAACGAATAAATGAAAAGTAAACCAGAGATTAAACCTCGACAGTTACAAATCATTGGGGACTCCTTTATAAACGGCAGAACAAGGGGGTAACTGTTACAACTCATAAAATAATAATAGTAATATAAAACAGATATTCGTCTTGGTTGATATTCATTGTTTAGAAGCCTCAATGACAAATATAATTCAAGGTGTGTGTTGGTTGGCAAGGAGAGTGGGGTCTGGAGTCAATTTCACGGCCCCGACACGGCCAGTATTTTTTGTCAAAGAGTCGTTGACAGTTTTTACAACCGAAAGTGCCGATGTGGTTGAAGTTCTTCTTTGATATATATATTCGAGCTTTACCCCCAGCCGTCGCGTATTTAATATATGATGGAGTAGTAATTGAAAAACATGTATTCCATCCGGTGATACGATTACAGCAGTCAACTGACCCCCCCTTAATTATTAAACGATGAAACAATTTGTCATTATTGTTGAACATGTTCCATCCAGTCTGTAGGAGCAGGCTCGATATATTTGTCAGCAAGTAGTAGTTAGTTCTCACTGTGCAGATAGAGTAGAGTCAGAGACCGGTTTGTGGAAGAGTTTGAAGGATTTCAATTCAAAACATGTGTAGGCCAAGTCACCGAAATAGTTACACTTCTTCCATGATCCAGTGAAAGGGTCATTTTGAGAAGTTGTAGTTTGAGTGGTGAGGCAGTTTTGTTATTGGGTTGATCATGGCCTCATCTGGCCAGATGATGTAAACACATTGTGGCAAATCCTTTGTTTTATTATGGAAGTTTTGTTACTTCCTAAAACAATGTTGGTCCCTTCTTTTTAACAAACTATTTTCAAATTTTAGGTTGGAAATCATTAATAAACTGTAAAGGCTATAGAGGTAACAAGTCCCTGAGACTAAACATTACGTCGTTTGCCCGGAAAAAAAAGGACGTAACAAAAAGTACCGGGGAAAGGGCGTAGCCTACCCTGCGATGCCCCGCCCCTGTCAGATTTACACGAATGCCACTAGGCATGCACTGCCAGTAGACCGTCGGGAAACGTGTATAACTCCTTTGTAATGTTGATTTCATACTTTTTTCAAAGCTAATAACCTTTCCAGATGTTGTAGAGACAGTTTGAAGAAGAAAAAAAATTAACAAATATTAATTTTTACTTTTTGTGTATTAATTAGTATGTGTTTTCACTGTAAAACCGCAAAAAAATTGTGCACAAGTCTATGTAGAAAGTGTTTTCTAACTGGAGATTCCGAGCCCATGAGTCACACTGCCTATAGGGTCATAGACTATGTCAATCGGGCCTGTCTGAGGATAGAACTTAAAGGGTTTCTACTATTTTTGCTAAAAACTTAATGAGCAATTAACTAAAATGTGTTTTCGGTCTACTGGCTGCAGACCGGTAGGCCATCGGAGGGTTTTAATGCGCAAAATTGTTCTCAAAGAAAACTGAGCGTGAAAGTTTGATCGGATAAGTCATGTATAGGAAGGTTAAATTCTGCGTGGGAATGGGGAAAACATGTCTTTGGGAGTAATAGTACGGTAACACAAATGTAACTGTAATTCCATATTTGTTTGTCAGGAGCCATTTGATTGCTTACGGCCTTTTGCTACTGGAAAAAGGGTACTTTGTGGGCCTGGAAGAAGGTCGTAGAGCCCTTCTTGACGGGACACGACGATTACACCTCGTGTATATTACTGTCCCCTTTTTATGACATTATTGGCCATAATGTTTACGCAAATAACAGAATAAACACTGTATTATAAATAGTCATTTTGACAAGTTTGTTTTCTTCTTCAAGAAACATGTGGGCACCGGAAGGCATAGTCTGTGGTTTTTTACTAGCCAAGGACGGCCGGCCGGCCGGCCGTAGCGATAGCAACAATCAGTTTATGATGAAACCACTGATGTGATAAATTCGCTAAAAGGGATGACGAGTCGGTGGTAAACTGAGACTTTCGGCTTATAAGTAATTGCACGCGTTGGCCACATCCAGAGCATTACGTCTATAGCACCATGGTCTAATTTCCATGGGGGGATTCTTCTTATTGTTTCAACCTGTTGTCTGCATCCGAAAAAACACACATACACATAATTGGTGATCATATTATTATTATTATTCTATTAATTAGTATTTATTCATTTATTTATAGGCCCCCTATATATATATTTTTGTGTGTATTTATAACTGTTCGTTAAGACTCCTGGACGAACGTAAACTTTGCTCGCCATATTACATTAGCCCGAGTTTACCTTTGAGTATCCATACTTTGCTCACCATGCTACATTGCACGAGTTTACCATTGAGTATCCATACTTTGCTCCCAATATTACATTAGCCCGAGTTTACCATTGAGTATCCATACTTTGCTCCCCATATCACATTAGCCCGAGTTTACCATTGAGTATCCATACTTTGCTCGCCATATTACATTGGCCCGAGTTTACCATTGAGTATCCATACTTTGCTCGCCATATTACATTAGCCCGAGTTTACCATTGAGTATCCATACTTTGCTCCCCATATTACATTAGCCCGAGTTTACCATTGAGTATCCATACTTTGCTCCCAATATTACATTGACCGAGTTTACCATACTTTGCTCGCCATATTACATTAGCCCGAGTTTACCATTGAGTATCCATACTTTGCTCGCCATATTACATTAGCCCGAGTTTACCATTGAGTATCCATACTTTGCTCCCCATATTACATTAGCCCGAGTTTACCATTGAGTATCCATACTTTGCTCCCCATATTACATTAGCCCGAGTTTACCATTGAGTATCCATACTTTGCTCGCCATATTACATTGACCGAGTTTACCATTGAGTATCCATACTTTGCTCGCCATATTACATTAGTCCGAGTTTACCATTGAGTATCCATACTTTGCTCCCCATATTACATTAGCCCGAGTTTACCATTGAGTATCCATACTTTGCTCCCAATATTACATTGACCGAGTTTACCATACTTTGCTCGCCATATTACATTAGCCCGAGTTTACCATTGAGTATCCATACTTTGCTCGCCATATTACATTAGCCCGAGTTTACCATTGAGTATCCATACTTTGCTCCCCATATTACATTAGCCCGAGTTTACCATTGAGTATCCATACTTTGCTCGCCATATTACATTAGCCCGAGTTTACCATTGAGTATCCATACTTTGCTCGCCATATTACATTAGCCCGAGTTTACCATTGAGTATCCATACTTTGCTCGCCATATTACATTAGCCCGAGTTTACCATTGAGTATCCATACTTTGCTCGCCATATTACATTAGCCCGAGTTTACCATTGAGTATCCATACTTTGCTCGCCATATTACATTGACCGAGTTTACCATTGAGTATCCATACTTTGCTCGCCATATTACATTAGCCCGAGTTTACCATTGAGTATCCATACTTTGCTCCCCATATTACATTAGCCCGAGTTTACCATTGAGTATCCATACTTTGCTCGCCATCTAACATTAGCCCGAGTTTACCATTGAGTATTCATACTTTGCTCGCCATATTACATTAGCCCGAGTTTACCATTGAGTATCCATACTTTGCTCGCCATCTAACATTAGCCCAAGTTTACCATTGAGTATCCATACTTTGCTCCCAATATTACATTAGCCCGAGTTTACCATTGAGTATCCATACTTTGCTCACCATATTACATTAGCCCGAGTTTACCATTGAGTATCCATACTTTGCTCGCCATCTAACATTAGCCCGAGTTTACCATTGAGTATCCATACTTTGCTCCCCATATTACATTAGCCCGAGTTTACCATTGAGTATCCATACTTTGCTCGCCATATTACATTAGCCCGAGTTTACCATTGAGTATCCATACTTTGCTCGCCATTACATTAGCCCGAGTTTACCATTGAGTATCCATACTTTGCTCGCCATATTACATTAGCCCGAGTTTACCATTGAGTATCCATACTTTGCTCGCCATATTACATTAGCCCGAGTTTGCCATTGAGTATCCATACTTTGCTCCCCATATTACATTAGCCCGAGTTTACCATTGAGTATCCATACTTTGCACCCCATATTACGTTAGCCCGAGTCTACCATTGAGTATCCATACTTTGCTCGCCATCTAACATTAGCCCGAGTTTACCATTGAGTATCCATACTTTGCTCCCCATATTACATTAGCCCGAGTTTACCATTGAGTATCCATACTTTGCTCGCCATATTACATTAGCCCGAGTTTACCATTGAGTATCCATACTTTGCTCGCCATTACATTAGCCCGAGTTTACCATTGAGTATCCATACTTTGCTCGCCATATTACATTAGCCCGAGTTTACCATTGAGTATCCATACTTTGCTCGCCATATTACATTAGCCCGAGTTTGCCATTGAGTATCCATACTTTGCTCCCCATATTACATTAGCCCGAGTTTACCATTGAGTATCCATACTTTGCACCCCATATTACGTTAGCCCGAGTCTACCATTGAGTATCCATACTTTGCTCGCCATATTACATTAGCCCGAGTTTACCATTGAGTATCCATACTTTGCTCGCCATATTACATTAGCCCGAGTTTACCATTGAGTATCCATACTTTGCTCGCCATATTACATTAGCCCGAGTTTACAATTGAGTATCCATACTTTGCTCGCCATATTACATTAGCCCGAGTTTACCATTAAGTATCCATATACTTTGCTCCCAATATTACATTGGCCCGAGTTTACCATTAAGTATCCATATACTTTGCTCGCCATATTACATTAGCCCGAGTCTACCATTGAGTATCCATACTTCGCTCGCCATATTACATTAGCCCGAGTTTACAATTGAGTATCCATACTTTGCTCGCCATATTACATTAGCCCGAGTTTACCATTGAGTATCCATACTTTGCTCACCATATTACATTAGCCCGAGTTTACCATTGAGTATCCATACTTTGCTCGCCATATTACATTAGCCCGAGTTTACCATTGAGTATCCATACTTTGCTCCCCATATTACATTAGCCCGAGTTTACCATTGAGTATCCATACTTTGCTCCCAATATTACATTGACCGAGTTTACCATTGAGTATACATACTTTGCTCGCCATATTACATTAGCCCGAGTTTACCATTGAGTATCCATACTTTGCTCCCCATATTACATTAGCCCGAGTTTACCATTGAGTATCCATACTTTGCTCCCAATATTAGAGAGGTTTCGCAACCGTAAGGATACAGATACAGATACAGATACGATAACCGTATCTGTTCACGTTGGATGCGTGTCAGATTTTGTTTCGCAATCATACAGTAATGTGTCAGGCCTAGGCCAAAGTATAGACACACGTTGGCATAGGTTTTGCGAGCAAAACAAATCCAAAAACATTTTATGTATGTTCTTGTTATGATGGATAATTTGTTTGAATAATAATTGTGTTTAACTGTTCGTTTTCGGACCCACACGTTAAACGCGTGCAAAGAAAGTTTCAAGCAAGCACGGCAAAATAGAGACCCTGTTTATACTGCATTTTTACCCCCATATTTTGCTTACAATGATTAACACATTTTTTCTAAATCATGAATGAGACCTTTAAAAGCGATACTGGGGAAAAAGTTTTTAATCTAGGGCAAGAATGCAACTAAAATCAGCAAAACGGTATCCGTTTTTTAACGTACGTGTATGAGCTCCCGTATCCGTTGTTAACGTCCATGCAAAACACGGAAGTCACGGTTACGCGTCACGTGAACACACAAAGTGTTGACGTATCCGTATCCGTATGTGTATCCGTAGCCTTGCGAAACCTCTCTATTACATTGACCGAGTTTACCATTGAGTATCCATACTTTGCTCCCAATATTACATTGACCGAGTCTACCATTGAGTATCCATACTTTGCTCGCCATCTAACATTAGCCCGAGTTTACCATTGAGTATCCATACTTTGCTCGCCATATTACATTAGCCCGAGTTTACCATTGAGTATCCATACTTTGCTCCCAATATTACATTGACCGAGTTTACCATTGAGTATACATACTTTGCTCGCCATATTACATTAGCCCGAGTTTACCATTGAGTATCCCTATACTTTGCTCGCCATATTACATTAGCCCGAGTTTACAATTGAGTATCCATATACTTTGCTCGCCATATTACATTAGCCCGAGTTTACCATTGAGGATCCATACTACCTTTATTCTGTGTGTTGAATAAACTGCGAGTGAGACGTCAATCAATTACCATGATGGTTACCGGATAGGGCTTAAAATAGAATCATGTCAGACGTTTCTATTTTGGAAACAAATCGCTTCCCACAACATAAGGGACTGGTCATGTTTGTGGAATGGCTGGGTTTTCGTTTCACAGCTCCGTAGATAGACAGAGTGAGGAATATATCGATACCATCTTCTTTTTGTTCGAAATTGGGCATTGGTAGAAACAGCAATTGGGTAAAAATAATGTAGGTACAAATCAACTTAATGGCTAAATTACTATAGCCCTGCTAGTTTATACATATTTCTCTCATTGCAACCCAGTCTGTTTTTTTTTATTTGCGTTACCTGTTTGTCTTGTCTCCAGGTTTGTAGTCTGTCTAGACTGTCTTCAACAAGCCTTGGCTTAATCTGACAGCCTCGTACTCTCCTGTGTTTTAGTATACATAGAGTAACTCTTTCCCCTCCATCTTCTGTGCTTATTATTTCGCTTATATATATAACATTTGGTATATATGGTTTGAGGTACATGTACACCGTGAAGTCGGCCCATGTATCAGCAGTCAGTCCCGCACTTTAGGCCTACAAAAATACTCCTTTCCGTTTCGTTTTGCCTGTCATAGCTCGTGTGTTTGTTCACACAAGAATGAGTCTTTGATCTAGAACTATTACAAATATATCTACTACGTACCGTTTCGTTTCCGTTTATAGAAGATCGACGCTTGACTCGTTTCATTTTGAAATTCGTTTTTTGTACTAGGGACTATATGAAGTTCTAATTAATGGATAGTGCCCTTGAGAACAAAGGTGTGTCCCATACGCTGAAATATAAACGCAGATGCCGGGTGACCTAGAGGTCAAACTGTGCTCCTTTGTAAGCAAACAGTCCAGTCAGTCACCCACTTGGTTGATACCTTGGCAATGACTTAAAAATATATGAATTTATAAAACTGGGTCATACATAGAAATGACATGCAATTTGATTAGGTTAGATAAACATTTTAGAGATGATCTGACTCATGACGTCACATTTGTATTATTATAAAGGGCCCACTATGTCAAAGGTTAGATGACATTGTGTACACGGGTTTTTGACACTTTTTACTAGGGGGTATCATGGAAGGCCTTGCTCTATATGTTTTAAATCTATACGACCAGCAGCCACAGCCATAGCCCTAGCCACTAAGAAATACTATACATTGGTGGTACACATCTTCCACTTCATTGAATCCGCTGCCAATAGCCACTGCCTCTAGGTCCAAGCCAGGGCCCAATTTTATACAGCTGCTTAAGCAGAAAATACTACTTTTAAAAACCTGCTTAGCAATAATGAGCAGGATACCAGTCACAAATTGTACATGTGACATGATATTTTAGCTGGTAACCTTATTCTGGTAAGCATAATTTTGTTTTGCTTAGCTTATTTTTGTGCTTATATGCAGCTCTATGAAATTGGGCCCTGGTGTGGTATGTCATTGTGCTCAGATGATTTCGTGTTAAATCTGCATGACGGAAGGAAGTGAAGGAAGTGTCTATGATCACCGAACAACTATAATCAGAATGGAAAAACATGGACTCGTGTAATTCAACAACGTCCGGTGAAAGTCTGAACACGCATATAAAGTGCAAACAGACGACCGTGGAACCCAGGAGCTAGAACGTGGAACCCATCATGACTCCTCTGGTTCTTGCTATGTATGCTCTATGGTCGCTCAGGATTGCATTCTTATATAAACATTTTCAGCTTGTCAGAGCATTTTCTCGTAGAAGGGTTACCGATGGGAACCATTATCAGGTGAAAAGGTGTTACAAAATGATACAAAAGCATTTCTTCACTTCTTTTGCTTCACTTTTTAAACTTTGTTTTCCATCAATTTGTAAAAAAAAAAAAAATGAGAGATCGCTTAACATCACAAAGCCAGACGGTTACTTCAAGGTGAAGGCTACACTTACCTGATTTGGGCTATCGACCCAAATCAACTGCCACTAGGGGCACTTTGCCACCTACTCCTGGGGCTGAAACAGGGTCACCACCTTCACAGTTCGTTATAAGGGTGTATAGGCATGGGTAACATCCACTAGGAGCCTGGCTGGTAGAGCAGAATGCACTACCTTCCCAACTTTGTACGAAGCAATTATGGTTAAGTGCCTTGCTCAAGGGCATGACCGGGATTCGAACCCACACTCTGCTGCTGACACATGTCTGAAAAAAATATAGGTAGAATATATGCAATTTTCAACATAAAAAAATGGCTGCCACTGCTAATTAAACCACCAATAATTTTTTTTCAAAGGACGATGGCCCTACAGCCAAATAACTTTCTCATTACATACTCTGACTGTGTTCCAAATTCCATGCTTGTATCATCCAAGGCAGAGGTTACACCCCTATGTGCCGATATCCCTAGTTCTGACACACCCCTAGGGGTGTCGGAATATAGAGCAGTCGCCAAGCAGAACCCCATCACCCACCTGCCTTTGTTTTGTTTTCACCTGTCTCTCTAGCTCTATTACTAGTAAGACAAAAAAATCATTAGCGATTTGGGTGTAACACAGCAATTCCCATATAAAGGGGGAATACTGAATGGGAAAAGATAAATCGAACTGGACCGTTAATGTCAAATGTGATCCAGGAAACATGAATGACCTAATAATATTTTAATTTTAAAATCATGCATGACACAACTACCGGTACCGTATGTGGTCATTTCCCCCCTAAATCTTTCGTTTGTATTTTGTTGTTCAGTGGAAATTTATTTGATTTGTAGTTTGTAGAACAGGGATAGACTTTCTAAGGTTGTTTAACGAGACCTTTGAACTTTTCTCAAATAATAGGAAAAACCACCATTGAGTTATACGAACGGTAATGTGTATAAGGACGTTTGTGTATTTGTTTTATGTTGTTTTTTCTCCACTCGTAACCACTGCTTTACCGTCCAAAGAATGACGGTACAGGCCGCTGAACGTGCCATGTCCAATCATAGAGAAAGGACCGGTCCAATCAATTGTCTCAGCCCCGTCCGAATTTGGCTTCTCCCCGGCCCTTGCTCCCACTGAGACCGTCTCTGCCAATTTGTGGGTGTTTGCTGCCAGTTCTTGACCAAATCAAAGCCACAAATTGGACGCAAGATTCGAGACCTAGCCCTTGGCATGTGCGGTCAATAAAAATAGCCGCGGGCTTACTATAAGAATAGGCGCTTTGTGCAGAAAACTGACATTTTCACTCTGCCCTGCCGTGCGACTGAAGGTTGAAATCTTGTTGCAAATTGGACATGAAATGACCCGTAGTTACCACCTACTGGCGGTCTAAGTCGTTACAATTCTCCTATCGCCAATTATTTATAAATAATAACCGACGGTTGGTGGGTGCCTCCAAAATACACATTCACAATAACAAGTTTCTATTTCGTATTTAGCAAGTAGTGACTAGGCGAGGTGGCATCTCTGTCACCCTTGTTTATTGGCACCCCTTACAGGTGCATGTCAACAAATTACTACTAGAAGAACCATGCTAGAACTTGCCCAGTGAAAGTGAAATTATTCAATGCCTTAAAATACATAAACCTGTTGTAATTCTTTCCACCATGATACATGAGGTAGCACTTGTACTTTTGAAAATGTAATCAAATATATCTCCTTTTTGAGTGCTTGGTAATGAGGAGTTGTGTTGCCAATGCTTACAAAACCCACTAGATAACAGAACAGTAGTCTCGCACAGAGCAGCAGTCTCGCGAGATACTTGCGAGAGAGCCGTTTCGCTATCACCGTGACAGACATTTAACGACTTAAAGGCACTGAAAACGTTTGGAAATTGTCAAAGACCAGTGTTCTCACTTGGTGTATCCCATTATATGCATACAAAAACAAGCCTGTGGAAATCTGGGCTCAATTGGTCATCGAAGTTGCAAGAAAATGATGTAAGAAAAAACAACCTTGTTGTACAAATTTGTGTACTTTCAGATAAGAATAACGGGCTTCAGGCCTGAAGTCTTTTATTATTTTAGTGAGAAATTACCTCTTTCTCAAAAACTACGTTACTTCAGAGGGAGTCGTTTCTCACAATGTTTTATACTATCAACAGCTCTCCGTTGCTCGTTACCAAGTAAGTTTTTAAGCTAATATATATATTTCGAGTAATTACCAAACGTGTACACTGCCTTTAAAGCAAATTATAATGCCTAAACAGGCCCGTTTCATCTTCTATAAATTGTACAGGTTCTTCTACAGGCCCTTTTCATCTTCTATAAATTTTACAGGTTCTTTCTACCTCCACACACTTATTTTCCAATTTTAAAATCTGGTTGAATGAAGATTCTGGAAACTTAACAAGTTATTGTTGAAGCTTGTCAAGCAATACATCCCCGTTTTTTATAATGTTCTTTATAAAGTGTTTGTAAGGTTATCTTGAAACTTGACCGGCCAGTCGTTACATAATGAGTTATAATTAGACCCAACAAGTGTTAATTAGTGTGGAAGTAGGACTGCCTAATAGTTTAACCTTCAGGCTGTGTTACGACATGATAAGGAGGATGTTGAATCCACGATCATCAATTTAGATAACGGACCCTCCCTCTTCATGCAACTCTTTCTGACAAGAAGTCTTTGGATAAGGCTAAAGGGCAATGACCGCTGGCTCGTTGCATCGATACCGTGTGATTGTACAGTCGCTATCGATCAGCCCCAGTGACTTAACCGTTTGAAGGGAGTAGGCCCTATAGATACATTGTTTTGTGGAAAAGTACATTGTTTTGCATTTTTCAATAAAAAATACCGTACAGACAACCTGTACAAATTTCATGTAATTAAGTGGTTAAATTTTTGTAATTTTTTTGGGGGGTGAAAACAACGAAAAAAAGATTGCATGTTTTGTGCACGTTCAAAACGGGCTCTTTCGGTTTATTGACTGGAAATTGAAATCTTCCTTCTTTTTTTACTTTACATATAATAGTTTTAATCTACAACAAATTGTCACAAGATTATCAGATTATTAAAACAATGCGTCAAACACAAATTAACTCGTTTTAAAATTTCATATATTTATTCTTTTTTATATATATTAATTTTGTTTATCAAGGAACACTTTCAGCATCTCCCTCGACAGACTAAAGATCTCTTTGAAAAAACAAAATTTAGAAAATATCAGAATTTATTTCGTCGGCTCGCTGATTTTGTGTAAAATATTTGGATCTATTGTTAAAATTACAATGCTTATGTCCCCCATATCAAAACAAAAATATGGCAACAGTAACCCTGTCTTTTTGTACAAGCAAATTTTACTTACTCTTTGACATACCGTATCCTCTATAATTAGTGACTTTCGAGTTGATGTATCAAGGGCAAAATTATGACTGGACAGGGTGAAGATCAACACCTGGGTAGTGTTAATCGTAAAATATAAAAAGTTCATATCTGACAACAACTTGCGTGAAATGGCCTTCTGGACGTAGTGTTTACCATGAGCTGCCGCGGGTGTGTCATTGATTTCTCGGCTTGGTCGAGACGTGAGACACTTACACTTCCAAGTCAATTTAACATGAAATATGAAATGTGTGCAATCAAATGGCAGGTTTGATTCCCCCCGGTGACCCGTGCGTCACTCTCGCCGACGAAGGCTAAGACAACTTAAGACAACAATAATACGTAGAACAAAGTTGAACGATTAAAAAGGGAGGGGTTTCTTCACATGTCGGGGCGGGGAGGGGGGGGGGTGGGCACCGCGCACGCTGAAATATCAAATTTCTACAGCGTCTGAATACAAAGAAACAAACAAATGACACTCCTATGGGCAACTGTTTCCCACTCATTATAGGGGCAACTGATTTCCACTCATGGGGGCAACTGATTTTCCACTCATGGGGCAACTGATTTCCACTCATGGGGCAACTGTTTCCCACTCATAGGGGCAACTGTTTCCCACTCATAGGGGCAACTGATTTCCACTCATGGGGGCAACTGATTTCCACTCATGGGTGCAACTGATTTTCACTCATGGGGGCAACTGATTTCCACTCATGGGTGCAACTGATTTTCACTCATGGGGGCAACTGTTTCCCACTCATAATAGGGGCAACTGATTTCCACTCATAGGGGCAACTGATTTCCACTCATAGGGGCAACTGATTTCCACTCTTGGGGGCAACTGTTTCCCACTCTTAGGGGCAATTGTTTCCCACTCGTATAAGAGGCTTGAAGGCGTTGTACATGAGAGAATGGGAATCAGATATAAATAAACCGTCCTTACACAGACACAAGAACTTGTGATCAACTCATTCACAGCTGTTGTACCATAGAGCGTGGGTACAGGTCCTTTCTCTGCGTTGGCTCGTACACAGGATGGACATTGAGTTTGTTTATGTACACTTGGGAATAATCCTAGTCCTTAATCACATTAGTACTTCATTTAGTCCAAGTTCAATGATTAGTGACGTCTCGGTTTTTAATCCACATGGTAATTAGTTGATAATGAGGATACATTTGTTGACAGTAAACAGGGAGGTGTAAACCCTTGACCTAAATCCCACCTAGGCTGTACTTTGATGAGGAACACCTGTGACTTGTTGCATTCAAACAAAAGAGTGAGCCAAGCTGTCTGTATCTATAGACAAAGGTACGGGTGTATCTGTGGTTGTCCTTGCTCTATGGTGTACCATAGGTATGTGGTTGAAAATGATCAAGACATGAGGATTTGCCACAAATTTTGTTTCGAGTACTTGTTTAGGCTCTATGTTTTAGATAATCTTCCCAACAAGGGAACTCGGCAAACTCCCACAAGGGTTTATGAGCACCAAGCATGGCAACAGCCAATTCCTCTCAAACAAACATTGGTTTAACGTCTAATGGTTATGAATTCCACAAATCAATTAATTGTGATTCAGTACAAGGAACTAGACCACCATACGTATTCTAATCATTGTGAAATCAGCGGTTAGCTTGGCGGGATTCGAACCCACAACCTTGTAATTGCATGTCCTGCAGACTAACCACTTGACAACGGCGACTTTGCTTTGACCTTCCGAATAATATGTATTAATGTAACGAGGAAAGATAACATTTGTCTTTGTAATTAATTGAAATTCGTTGGCCATTTCACGGCATGCTAAAAAGTTATTGTAACACCAGAAAAGACTTGTTCAATCATAGAGCAAGAATTTTTCAACGAAGCAAATAACTTAAAAACAATGCAATGAATTGTATTGAGAATGGGTGCTCTGTAATTATGTTTTAATTATTACCAAGTCATTTTAATACATTTTATTAGGTTTAGCAAGCATCGTTTCCGGCTTAATGCCTCTAGAGAACAGGGCCAAACATGGCTGAATTTACACGTTATGATATGCTCGAATTTTAATTAAAACATAATATTCGGGTTAGTGACTGACTTTCCTTCTGATGAAGTTTGTTTTCTTCAGTGTAGATAATTTAGTGTGTTTGTGTTTTAGTTTGTACTTTTAGAGAGAATAGAATTAGCCTTTGCAAACTGCTCACCAACTAAAAGGACCTACCGGCACCGGTCCGGTATAAATGCACAACAATAGTTAACGGCCTGACGTTTCGACCCTAGCAGAGTCTTTCTCAAAGGTCAAATGACATCACAACACAACACAACACAACATAAATCAATTTTCGTTTTGTTTTGTTATCAACGCTTCCCGCAATAACATGATTTGAGTGTGAAGATTTACATTTTGGAAACAAAGAAGAAAAAGAAAGACCTAACCTTTAATCGGGTAACCATTACCATCTTATTTTGCATCAATCGCGGGAGAAAACATTATCAGCGAAGCGTTGGTTTCCCTTCTCTAAAGACACAGTCCACATCAGTCTGAAAGGAACCATTGCTTCCTGTGTAATTTGTGCTCACCCTAAAAGACATTAAATATTGGGGAATTTAGATAGAAATATAATGACGCATTCTAATGTGGAAATAACAGATGAATGTAAGGGGGATGTGGTTACACCTTGGGAAGTTATCTTGTCTGAAGATATGGGAATCGCAGCTTCCTGATGATGACAGAAGTGTGTCGGTTGAAATGCCAAGTTAAGCTAAAACCCAGTCCCTTATTTTATTTAATTACTTCGAGGAATCTGTCTACCGAATTAGGTTTGTTCAACTTTTGAAATATTTGCAGGGTAAGAATAAACACTGCAGCGATTTATGGAATTACGGTTACTTCATTCATTTTAAAAAAATAGTTACCGTTCTTCTCAGAATCTGAATAAGGTTTTTATAATTTGAAATCTTTTAAGGGAAAGAATAAGCACTTAGCGAAGTGGTTCTTAAAATATTTATATAACTTCATTTTCGTAAGGATCGAGAAAAAACGCTAAAGATCCCTCTTTAATATATATTCAGTTTGCGGTAACACCATGTGTATATCTACTTATTTGCTAGGTAGATTTTGTTCTTTGAGAAGTTGACTTGCTTTCTATTCTACTGCCGCAGAGTAGAATATTTGGAATTCGGGAGACTTCTCATTTCTGAAAAGAAGCAAGTAGGTATACACATGGTGTTACCGCAAACCAAATATATATTGATACCTCACCATGCAATGCCTCAAATCCCACATCCCTCTTTAAAGTAGTAAAAGCCTCAATATATAAAACAAAATAAAAGATATAAAATACACGATGAGAATTCGATGTGATGCATTATACCACCACCGAGGTATTCAAACATAATTGTTCTTAATAAGGTGTGCTTCATGGTTGTGGGTTCGAATCCTAACGCTAACCGCTTATTTCACAATGACCAGAATAATTATTATCCTATTATACTGAATCACAATCTCTTGATTTGTGCAATTCATATACAGCTAAACCTGAAATATTGAGTACCCCCCTTTAAGTATAATGTGTTCCTTTTCCTGTTGTTTGACTCTCCCAAGAGACAAACATTTTTTAACTTGAAACTAGCCGGTTTTCTCGTGGTCGGTGCTGCGGTACTTTTGAGGTTTTCCTTTTACGTTTTTCCACGAGCTTCCTCCGGAATGGTGCCCACAACCAGACGGCTGATTGGGACTGGTACTGGCTCTCTGGTTAAAGCTCCCTTTTTTCGGTTGGGGTGTGGGAGGGGGTGGTGGGTTGGTGTGGGTTGAGTTTGACTAGCCAGTGGTTTTGGAATACGTACGGAATGAAACCCATTCGTGGGCGTGTTTTTGATTGATTTGGGGATACCACATGTATTTATCGGCATTGATTGACGTTTATTGGCGGGAAGTGTACTTATCGGATATTTTAATAAACAAGTAATAAACCACATGGGAAACTGACTGTTTATAAGAGCTACAGCACATTAATCCGGAGGTCGCAGGTCCAAGTCCCGCTCTTGTCAATTTTGTCTTCGTTCAACTCCAAATTACTTAAAGGCATGAACACGTTTGGTAATTGTCAAAGACCAGTGTTCTCACTTGGTGTATCCCAACATATGCATAAATTAACAAGCCTGTGAAAATTTGGGCTAAATTGGTCATCGAAGTTGCAAGAACATGATGAAAGAAAAAACACCCTTGCTGTACAAATTTGTGTGCTTTCAGATAGGAATAAAAATTCTTGCAAGAAGTTGTTATTGTTTTAGTGAGAAGTTACCTCTTTCTCAATAAATACGTTACTTCAGAGGGAGTCGTTTCCTACAATGTTTTATACTATCAACAGCTCCCCGTTGCTTGTTACCAAGTAAGTTTGTATGCTAATATGTGTTTTGAGTCATTACCAAACGTGTACGATACCTTTAACTAAACAATAAGAAATAAAACAGACTATTATTAAAGCTACTCTTGCTGTTTTCCATGAGCATTCTCGTCAATAAATTTAAGAAAAAACGCCACTACATACACATACAGACGTTGAGATCAGAGACAGACTGGGGAGCCCGTGGCGTCCATTACCCTCTGATGGCCCTCGGTGCTCCATGTTATTTTTAAATATTTTTTGTAATGAATCCATGAGGATGCCTCATCAGTGAACTTAATCACTGTAGCTCGCAAGCCTGAGGAAACCTGAAAACAAGGGTGCTTGCAATGTGAACCAGAAACACCGGGGTAACCCCTACTTTTCCCACGGTATATGTTCTGGGTTATTTTACGTGCACTACCAATCCTAGTGGACGGGACCAACGGCTTAATGTCACATCCGAAGGACAAAGCAATTATGGTAAAGTATCTTGATCAAGGATACAGGTGTCATGACCGGGACTCGAACCCACACTCTGCTGATCAGAAACACCAGAGCTCGAGTCCGGTGACTCTTAACCGCTCGGTCACGACACGCCACATTTTCCCACGACAATTAATCTCAAAGATTGCCCTTGTTTTAGGGGCCATTCAGAATGATCGATATTTTAGAATTTCGATTTCGAGTCATTTAAAACGTCATTTAAAATTGAAACTTGATACACTTTACAAACACAAGAAATAGGAAACAACAACAAATCGAAAATCTGAACGGTTTGTGCTGGGCGGGTCAAAAACAAATTGTTGAGGAAAAACAAATCAAAACTTTTATGTAAATATCTAAATGACCCTCTCAGACCAAACTATTGGCTAAGAGTTCCAATTCTGCGGCAGTAAAGTTGTGGTAGAAGGAAAGGTGGGAAAGCCTGTGGGATGGTGCACGATACTGTCAATGTGATAAATACATGTAATATTGATCGTTATTGGAAATGATGGTTTGTACTTCAGTTGTCCCCACGTTATGTTTACTCATCACTGTGACAATTATTCATGAGCTAAAGACCGGTAATTTTTGGAATCAGTGTTATCGTTTGATCTGAAGAATAGTAGAAGTTACTCTCTTTTTTGTACACGTCACCGGCCCGTGCAACCCTGGGCACATCAGTAGTAAGACCATCCCATCGAGCTTTGACTAGACAGTCAGCTCCCCGTACGTACCGTCGACTGGGAGGTACTCGTGACGTCACAGTGACTCACGCCCTGTCTGCACGAACGGATGAAATGATGTTCCCCCTCTCACAAGGGGGACGTGGGGGAGGGGGGGAGAAATATTATCAATTAAATATCGATATAAATGGGAGATTTGTATCATTGCTTAGACGGGGATGCAGTTCGAGCGTGGAGTAAAAGAAGTACGGTTAGGCTAGATGAAACGAAATGGAAAGTGAACGCCTTTAATTAAGAGGAAACGTAATTGTATCTTTTGGAGACGTAAATTACGGATACGGATCTCGGCATGTCAGGAAGCCTATATAAATAAACCGTGTCGTAAAATTGTAGTTGATCATAGGATTCACGAATGCAGAACGATCTGGCTATGATCTGCCTTTGATACCAATCAGCAACAGGGGCTGGGCCTAGCCACTGCAAGGCACTTGTTATTAATGAGCACGCGCATTGGATCCCTCCGGCCGGACATGCTCAATCTATTAGCCACGCTATATCGTGCCGGGATCACACAAGCTGGTCCATCACTTGTAGTTCAAGGTGTACACCACACACCAGAGGACACAAGTTTCTCCGTTGATCGTCATCAGCACCTCACGGCCAGTTTGCTAAACCAAGGCCGGCTTTTCCAACCAGCTTTATAAAAGGCTCCTTCATCCAGTGTCGCTGTGAGTGAGTCCATCCATGCAGCTAGAGAAAGTGGTTAATCAGCCACCATTCAGAGAGGCACGCTTTGTGGCCTCCCATCATCTCTACTTGTTACTTGTTATACTTCAGAGGATTGTAGTGGAGTTTGGACTAAGACCCACCAGATTGTGTAGCCTCCTGTTGGAGTTTCTCTTTTGTCTTCTCACTTCAGAATCCAGTGGTGTGTGACCGAGAGAGGTGATATATTGGGTTTTTGGAGATTCACGTTCCATCTAAAGTCCCTTTGAAAACTGGAAGATCAATACGGATGACAAAGCCCTCCTGCTCCTGAAAAGTGGATTAGTAGAAAGCCCCACATCCTGGGTTTAGCATTCAGAGCATCACCCCAGCCTGCTCACTAACTCTGAGAGGGGACAAGCTTCGATTCAGCATTAATTGCTGAGGCACACGACACACAAGTACTCTTTTTTAACAAGATGCATATCTATACGTTTCTAGCGGTGTTTGGTTTCTTCGCGTGTGTATGTCAAGGGTAAGTCTTTTTTCTTCTTCTTCAGTCATTCAAAATATTTAACACATTTTAATATTTAGTTAGATGTTTGGGGTTGAACAAAGAACATTTCAAATTTACCGAGTCAGTTTCCCTCGTGGTTTATTACTTGTCATTTAAATTTGAAAAAAACCCAAACCAAACCGTCCACCATTTCCAATTCTTTGACTTGAAGTGCCATCTAATTTACAACAACCAGTTGTTCGTTGTATTTTTTCAGGTATATGCAGCTTTTCAAGCTGATCTTAAGAGAGAAAAAAAAGGGTGTAACATTTAACTTATTCTGTACAACATTTTCTTTGTTGGGCTATTTCCTCTTTTTTTAACAAAGTTACAAAGTTTCGTGTCTAATTGTTTCTGACATTGTTTGTTCAATTACTTTACTTCTTGTGCTTTCCTTCGCCGTCTGGCTATAACGATCATGACCAAAAATCAACAGTGATTTTTTGTGGATGGGGGGCACGAGTTCATCCGAACGTCTTGTCTAACAAGACGGTGTGGGAGAATTCATCTCCCTAGACGTATCCCATTGCTCGCCCTCACCTGCTATATATCCCGGTGGCGACGGTAACTTGTCATTTTCTCTTCTATTCACACACATGTTCGTGTCTCTAAGACTCATCGTTACAAGTCCCATGAGATACAACCTGCCTTACGGGTTCGGTTCCCTTTCAAAAAAATCCAGATGTTACCAAACTTCATGTGGATTCATCTGTTTTCGAAAGAATTGTTTTAAAACTCCTTCCGTTGTGGGATGGAGGAACTTTGTCCTGAGTCTTTCAGCGGGCCGCTAATTCGGAGACACATTCTCTCATGTTCAGACGGTGGGGGTGGAACGCTGTGTTTTAGCTTGCTAGCCTTTGTTACATTTTGTTTCTCTTGTCTGCAAATTATCCTCGTTAGCAGCCGAAGTGTGGTAGAATGGTCTGTGGCGTAATGCACGCAGAATCGCCCCCAGGGTGATGTCTGATCTAATTCGCTTTTTAGGCGTCGGCAGCTGGTCGACATTTTTGAAGTCGTGAATGCATATTCTAGATGGTTGGAACATGAAGCTATAAAAAGATTGGAATTTGTTCTTTAATTTGTTTGAACAGTCGAATGAGATGCTTTTTTACAATCAGTAACCTGAGATTAGTTATGACTCGGCTATGAAAAGTTCACACAAATCTATAACCGTGAGAACACAAAACGCATACAAAGAAAAGTTTAAACGCATACAAAGAAAAGTTTACATGAACAGTTTGCAAAATATTTTCATGTTTATTAATTTTCGTACCCGGTCCATCAATCAGTCAGACCCAAGACAAACAGTGACGTGGTATAAACTGGGCTTGGAACGTTCAACAATTTCATACAGTGACTCTCCATCATGTTTCTTTGCGAGACTTTATCAATCCATCATCTCAAATTACACAAGTAATGATTTATGAAGCTGAGGAATTTTCTTGAAAGCCCCGTCAATATATATTACATGGAGTAGATTCAAACACTCGCTGAATACACAAATACAGAGGATGCCGGTCTTTTGTTGGGGTGTTTGTTTAACAAACCATTGATACGATAAGCTATTGGTAACCTGGTGAATATGATTATTCGACCTGAAATCAAGGGCATCAATCTTGTTTAAATGTTTGGAAGGGTTTCTGATGTGCTGCCCCAAACCTTTTCAGGGCATTTTTCGTTTTGCTTTGCTGTCCAAAAGGTATAGCAGCCAGACAACTGGGTTGTTTTTGTTTTGTTTGAAGGCAAGCTTGTGAGGTTTTTTTCTCAAACGTGTGGCTGTCGATCTGTGAATTCCTCGTGCTCGACCTGGTGCTCGACCTCGTGCTCGACAGAAGCCCACCAAAAGTACTTGTGATTTGTTAACGATAGATGAATTTCAGAAAACTTTGTTTGTTGTGACGTTATATCCAGCATGAAATGCAGGTTTTTAATCCTTTGAGACAGTTCACTAATCATTTTACTAAACGACATTTTGTTTTGCGAGGATTTTTTTTTTTTTTTGGGGGGGGGGTGATTCGGTCGGATCTTAAATAACCGGCTCCTGTGCCGCCCTCCGTATTTGCGGAAAAATCTGCTCCTTATGTTTGCCCAGAAGCGAATTGTTTGATCACAGCTTTTGGGAATTGTACTTTTTTTAAAAATCATTCAAGGCGTTCTGCATCATGGATAAAAGACATACCTTCAGATTTTCCAAGCAATTTGAGGTGATTATTTGGGTTTTGTTGCAGTTACGCTACATACTGTAAGTGGGATAACCCAGGGTAGATCATAGGTTGGTAAAAGGTATTTTTCTTGCCGGGCCTCTATAATCGTGTATTTGTTGTTTACCGAGACCAGACGCTCGTGGGCAGGAAACACGAAGAAGTTGTCTGGATATGCGTTAAGCCTAAGCAAATATTTACACACTAGCAATGTGGTCGAGTTTACTTTCGTGATAACAAGAGGCCCTTGAATCTTAAACACTACTGAGTTTACGACTGTGCTATAAAAAAATCACTTAGCAACAAGTATGAATGATGCAACAGAAGTAGTTCACTTTTCCAAAATTCTTGTGAATCGTTTTCTTGATGTACCCGGACGCGAACCAATCATGTTCCCTTTTTTGTTGGGGGGGGGGTGGGAAATGATTTGTCAGTATTGACGTCATCGCTGGTTGATCGGCCAATCGGAAGCGAGCTTTCATCAGTGTGTGGTGACTCGTTATATAGACAGTCTAGTCTGGGATAAATTCACCATGAAGATGAAATATGTCTGCAACCAGCTATAGTTTGGACTCTTGATCAGCTCATAGAGAAAGGCTTCAATTCAAGGAATGAATTTTTGTCTTTTTCTGGTATATGCTATGATAGGAATAACCGTGGAGATTTTTCTTCCGGAACTTTTAGTCTTCCACCACCGAGGCAAAAAGCGAAACATTCCTTGGTTCATTTTTGTTTTCAAGCCATTCAAAACTTAAAAACAATACTTGGATAAGTATCAAATGTTAACATTAATCAATCTAATTTAATCACGAATCATTTTATAAATCTGTGAGAGTAGAGAACGCTAAAAGTTTGAAACTGTTATTTTACGCAGTGCGTTAGTCATGGAAAGAGTTACACTAACTTGAACCGCCCTTCAAAGTAACTTAAAACCATGTCATTAATTGAAACCATCCTGGTTGGAATGCCACAAAGTTGGCGAGATCATGTGGCAGATTTTCTTGAACTTGCATTTAGGAAATGCGGTTGAAAGACACCTTGTTCCCTCGTTGATTGAGTTTACAATGAACTTTGCGTATGTGCACAACAGACCAAAACCGGATTGTTTTTTCCCCAGTACAAGGAAATTGGCACGTAAAGGGGTGTGCGTGACATCAGCATCGTCACCGTTATCGTTGATGGGCATCTCGACCGCCAAGTTTTTTCCCAAAGTAGGCATTTTTACTGTCACATCGGCTGACGTCTCAGACATTCTTGTAAGTTTTTTTTAATAATTAGGTCATGCAAATATCCAGCACAAAGAAGCGCTCCAGGCTATGCCCATGGCTAGCGATACAGACATTGCTGACATGGTATCAATAACTAGAATGATCTCGCTATTATTACAAAGAAAGGAAGGTATTATGACCCAGTATGTGGCCTGCATACTTCCTCCATGAGTTGATTGAAACGTCCTGCTAAGAACACATATTTGTTCTTTTTTTGTTTTCACCTTGAATGTATTGTATGCGGGCCACGCAGTTGAATGTGTCCAGACAAACTCTCAAAATGAGAGCTGGTAGAGAGACATTCTTCGACGTGTCCCACTGTCCCTTTGAGGTGACTTCAACCATGCTTCAACATAATTACAAGGATGACACCACGGTCCAATTTCATAAAGCTGCTTAAGCAGAAAATAATGCTTAACATTTTCTGGTAAGCAAAATAAGCCGGATACCAGTAAAAAATGTTACACGTGGAATGGTATTTTAGCTGGTAACCTTATTCTGGTAAGCATATTTTTGTTGTGCTTAGCTACTTTTTGTGCATAGCAGCTCTATGAAATTGGGCCCACCTCGGTGATCTCATACCAAACGCATCTTGGGGTTTTCGCAATGATTCTCTGCAAACATGATCGATGAATGATTCACGCTAGATTTCCACGGAGCTATGCTTATACTCCTCGGATCTTTTTTTATGATGGAGGGTCACACCCTTCCTCGATTGTCTGGTGGGACCTGATGGTATGCATTAATCCTTCAGTAAACCACCAATTTGTCTCCACAAAAGGATGCATCTCAACAATGTTCCTTTTTTGTACATAACAATGTTCACTGTAGGTACCCCTTTTACTTGAGCTAATACAGTAACAAGGTAGTAAAGCCCGAGGCTTACAAATTTCCCCATATACACCAGAGTCCAATTTCATAGAGTTGCTTAAGCACAAAAAGTAGCTAAGCATAACAAAATTACGCTACCCAGAATAAGGTTACCAGGCAAACTACCATGTTACACGTACAATGTGTGACTGGTATCCTGCTCATTTCTGCTTAGCAGAATATTGTTTAGCAATATTTTCTGCTTAAGCAGCTCTATGAAATTTGACCCAGGTCAGTGATAAATACCCATCAAAACCTCATGGCCATAGATGATCCAATGGGGTTTTATGCCATGAGAAATATTACAACTACAGCATCAATGACCCCCTTCCATTGAGGGACACCCACAAAGGATGGATCAAAAGCAACCACTTGTTATATCGGAATGAAATTTTAAGATGCTTTTTGCCTTCAATGGTGGGAGAGTCATCCGCGTAATGTTGCATTGAAATACCGATTGATGAGCTTTTTGTTTTACAAGTTGGGAAGGGTTGTTTGTTTGGATTTACGTGTACACTTTATCCCAGTTTCAGTCTATTTATCTGAATATCTCCAAAGGTGTTTTAAAGGGTCTGTATACGTTTGGTAATGACTCTGAAAATGAATTGCAATAAAAACTTACATGGTGAGAAGTACAGCAGCTTTGGATAGTATAATGCATTTTGAGAAACTTTTTACTTAGAAGTACTGCGGTTATGGACAAAGATATTACTTTTTATCCCCCAAAACTTAAATCTGAGAAGCGTTACTGACAGTAACGCTTCTCAGACTGTGTATTCCAATTGCAGATTATTCTTCCTGCGCGGACGTAACCGCTCCAGATTTTCGGCAATATCTCAAAAACGCTACCACCTTTTGAAATGAAATTTCACAGGTTAATTTTATGATATATATCAGGATAGATATACAGGATTAAAACAAACAGTGGGCTCCAATTACCAAACGCATACAATCCTTTAAAGGGAGTATTCAATATTGCAGGAAAAAGGTAGGTTATTAAACCATAGAGAGAGGACCTTTCTCTATGATTAAACAAACAAAATTTGCGGTTTTCAAAAGGAACAACACTATATTGTTTACCTGACGACAAAAACAAATGTTAACTGGAACACATGGATGTGTGTGACGGTTGCCTGTTGATAAATCGCGTCCGTACTTTCAGATCCATATATAATATTTATCAATTACTAAAAAGTTTTAATTTTGTCTTCATCAAACTGCCTAAAGAGAACAGAATGGCTATTTGTTTTGGAGTTGCTATATCAATAATGCCACAGCAGTAGACTTGCTAGCCACGCACTGTTCCTACATTACGTCTAATATTTGTGGTACTTTTGCTGTCGACCTTGGAGTACTCACGCAGGTCCCAACTAGACCGGAGGTTTAATCCCAAGTTTCATGTTGACTTTTTACCGATGATATAAAATAAAAATAAATACTCTGTAATTGCTGAGGAAAGAGAGTGATGCACGCTGATAATGATTCATAAGACGGCGCATAGTAGACTGGCTAGCCATCATCCAGACGGAAATGTAGGACAGAATTTACTAGTCCAATAGGGAAGGCAGTAACACACCCTTCACGTGCTCCTCATCATGTCAACTCGTCTACGGCTTGCCCTCAATGTAACCCGGAACCATGATCATTAAAAGTCACTCTCACTACAGACCAATACGTGGGCATAATCTCTACATTTGTTGCATGGTTTTGACTTGATGGTTTAGAGTAACTTTCCCCATTGGAGCTTGTACCGGGTATTCAAACTATAGAACAAGAGTTTGAGCGTAAGTATATGTGCATAATCATTGTACAGGTACCGATCGGTACTTGTACATGTATATAATGGCATACCAACCTCGGCAGCGTGCCGTATTGATACCAACGCTGATTGGCTAACCAAAAGTGATTGCTCGCTTGTATGCGCTTTTCGGGCGCTTAGTACGCGCGTGTAAAAATGCACGTATTTTGACGCAATACACTTCCAATAAATCATGCTTTTTACGTGGTCACCCTAAACTATGGTCATACGCATTGATCTCTATTATAATAGAGATATAATAGAGATCAATGGTCATACGTAACACAAGATCAAAAAGAATGCGAGGGGACCAGTTGCTCTATGACTTGATGCGTCTTTTGACAGCGCGCTCTGCATTAGTCTCTGTCATCGAAAACTTGCTTGAGCCAAACGCCCCGTTGTTCCTTCTCATGTTTGCTTTAATTTGTTTTTAACGAGATCGGGAATCCGGTCCTACATTGTAACGTATACCTAATACCATGCCTAGTGCTTCGTTCTTGAAAGGGCAATGGCATCGAGGGGTGTTCTCCTTTGTAAAGGCAACTGCCTCCGTGAAGCATCTTATTAACCAACTTGAGAAAAACAAAAGCCCTGTTCGCATTGGACTTTTTTTGGGGGGGAGGGGTAAACTAACAGAGTTAACGGGTAACTTGAACATTTCTAAGTCCAGTGCGGACATCCCAGGAAGTTTTCCTCCCGGGTAAATTACCCGACCCGAATGGGTAGTTTAACCGGCCCCCTTTAGTCAGATTAAATTGACCAGGTCAGTTTAACAGGGCCGAACAGTCCAGTGCGATCATATGACGATGAAATGAGCGGAATTTCATTGTTGATTCTTGATATTGTTAATGTTAATTATTAAGTGTAGCCTAAATTAAAGGTACAGTGACAAAAACAAAATTCAATCAAGGTTTCACGACCTTTCAGGCGCAATACGTAGTACATGTACATGTACATGTACATGAGAAGAGGTGCGTTGGACTTTTCAAGGCCAATCTAAAAGTCTATCCGCTTGCTGGTTTCTCGTTGTGCTCGGAACCAAATGTTACCCACACGACAGCAAGCCTATGGGCCTTATTGAATATGTTTGAGTTGAAGTAGCTCAACATTAACAGTTGATTGGTCATCAAGTACCGCTGCGAAGGCACCATTGGACGATGCACCTAAACTCTAAACCACGGAGAGCGACCTTGTGATGGAGATATAGCACTACGGATACAGACCTGTGAACTTTACGTTCCAGTACTAATGGTAATTAGACGCCGATATCAGAAGCGCAAAGGTGCAAGCGTCCAGATATATTTGAAATCATCAATTTGTACTGTCTGCATAATCCTGGGCGTCTCGGTGCCTTGTCAGATGTACTTTTATAGTTTGTCTAAAAACAGACGGGAAAACCTGTAGACAGGCGCCATGGAGACACAGTTGTCTTCTTTAATAGTGACTGTTATTACGCTTTTTGTATTGATGGTTTTTGCATCAAACAGCGTGTTGTTTAATCACCGCGATGTGTAAATTGGTCACGATCAATGGATATCGCATCGTTGAAGTGTTCGTGAAGTCCCCTGAATGACACCCTTGTGTAACAATAATATGCCTCTTGTAATTACAAAGAAAACCAGTCTATTTCACCGGTTTGCCTCGATGTGGCCATCTGGTTGGCAGGGAATGAAGTTGAAACACGTTGCATGGGATTTCCTTTCACGTGTATGTAGTTAGTAACAACTTTTTTTCCACTATGCATTTCACTGAAACAATTTCACAATGCACATCCTAGCAATGGCATCTACAGTTTTTCCATCATCATCTTTCGGAAAACCCAAATAGCAATCGTTAGGCGCCAGTCTCTCCAGCACCAACACTTACAACATGAACAAGCTTAAGATGTTTCTTATACCGTGGGCGCGTGTTGTCGATCATCAGTTTGCCAGACAGTAGCCGTGTGCCCGATATTCAATTTAGACAAAGATGCCCGACTTCAGATTGGAACGATTCTTTTCGACAACTTATTATGCCCACCATTAAATGTCCGTCGAACATTATGTCCGACGAGCATTGTTCGACAAATAGTTTGTGAATGGGTTTTTAAAACAAAAGTTAATGTGCTTGACTATGAGTATAACTATAAAACTAATACGAAGCTCAGTACATATCTTTCAACATGGAGGTACATGTGCCATTGTTTGTCCACGGCACGACCATGCTATACGACCAAACAGGTGCCAGTATTAGAGCTGACTGGTAAAGACCTTCAGCATAAACGCACACTGCAAAAACTGCGGTGTTAAAATTGACACCATGGGTGTTGTCGCATATAGATCCAAGAGAGAAACACAATTTACACCACAGGGTGTTAAAATAACACCAATGTAATTGTTTTGGCAGAAAGTAGTGTTATTTTAACACCCTATGTGTACATTTTGATTCTCTCTTCGGTATTAAAAAAAGCCCACACTGCAAAAACTGTGGTGTTAAAATTGACACCATGGGTGTTGTCACATATATAGATACCGAAGAGAGAATAAAAATGTTCACCACAGGGTGTTAAAATAACATTAATTTCTACAAAAACAATTACAATTAACACCCAGTGATGTTATGATTCTCTCTTCGGTATCTATAAGTGACAACACCCATGGTGTCAGTTTTAACACCCCAGTTTTTACGAACGAACACGTACACACCCTATAATTGCACTACATGCATTTCGGTTGGTACATGGCGGATTCTTCTATGGTTGTTGGGAGCAAGGGCCATGCTTTACTAGAAGAGAATCATGGTGTGGGCTTACCCCCCCCCCCACATTCCCCTGGGATATCATTTGTTGATAGACTGAATAGCGTGCAAACTTCAACATTGCCTTATTATTAATCACCTATGTACTTTGTAACGCACACCCATTATTCGCCGTACAGTGTGCGTGGACAGGTAACGAATTAAGAATTTCCTGCCTTTTAAACGACACAATATTTTCTTAAGCCTTTAGGTTTGATGTTTTAACAGTGCCTTCCCAGTGGCAAATTGATTCTAGAGGGCCATCAGTTGTTGCATAACAGGTATTGTGACACATAGCAAGGGCCAGCCCAACACGTACATTCTTCGTAACAGCGTGGAGCAGAGCTGTATTGAGAGAGTTGCGACAGAGAGGGACAAGTTTTCTTTGGTCACGTGGTTGCTGGACGCCATTTTCGGTCCAAATGCAGCACAACCCAAATGCGCAGTCTATAGTCTGGCACCATGTGTTCGCCCAAGCATTTTTGTGGTCATAAAATGGCTTCTAATCGCAAGTTGTCGCAACTCTCTCAATATATGTATGACAGGCATTTATTGGGCACCTTTAAACATCATGTCAAAGCGCACAAACATACTACTACCCCCGTCCATTGTGCCTCACGCATTCCTGATACCATCTCAACTCCTTTGGAGTGAGCAGCACAGGCAGCCAAATTGCTAATCATTCACATCAACTACCGGTATCTCTACCCTCGAAGGTACCCATACTCTTGGGTGATGAGGAGCTAGTTATATACAAGTGTGTCTTGCCCCAAAACACAAGTGTCTCGACCGGGATTCGAACCCACACTCTGATGACTCAGCCATCAGAACTTGTTTGTTGATATACTCTGTGTTTGTATTTGGTTTGACGGTTACCATAGTAACTTGGAAACGACAGTATCAACCCATTTTGTTTGAACGGTATGATCTGGAAAAGTTCATAACGATAATTTCCACCAGGTTTTATTTGTAAAATAGGTCGATACAATAAAAAGCCCCTTAAATTATGTTGTTGCCCCAAATGAAACTGTCTGGTTATGCCACTGCACCTCGGCGATGTTGACTATAAAGGTAGCCATGCAACTAGTGGAATGTACAGATTTCAGTTATTTGTTACAAGAAGAAAACATGTCACAGTCGTGTGGATTGTGTAATTATGACTGGTTTGGAACGAGGAAGAGATCTCGTCCTCTAAGCCTAAAACACACCATTCAATTTTCACTGGAAGTAACTGTACAACCACCGTCATTGTAGGGCTTCATACTAGAACCATGGAGGTAGAACTGAGTTAACACCATAGATGTACTTATACCCTGGGTGAAGATACCGCTGTTTGTTATTTTTACGGTCAGAATGTGGCAGAGGTTGTCCCCCCCCCCGGGCAAAAGATCTCAGACCCAATGACCCCTTTTGAATCAGTTTATCAATATACCATGCCCAGTATGTGGCAGAGGGTGTGTTCCCCCGTGGGCAAAATATTTCAAACCAAATGACCCCTTTTGGAACAGTGCATGAGCTCTCTGGAAATGTCCACATTACTAATGTTATTGAGGTGGAAATAGCAATGTAAACTTCAACAAGAAGGACAATATAAAAAGAAAAGTTTCATATACAGCATCACTTTCTTGGTACAACGGGACCAGCAGAGCTGGCAACTGTCACTTATAATTCTGCAGAAAGTTCCCTGACAATAAACCAATCTTTCCATGTTCTAATGAACAAATTTGAAAATATCCCTGATTATGGAAACAATTTCCACAAATCTTCCTGATTGTTGTACAAAATCTCCCTGATTGCAAGATGCAAATGTTAGCAGCTCTGTACCAGGTATCTTGGTTAGAAACATCAAATCAAAACTTCATTGTAAATGTCCGTGTTTTAATGCAAAATTAATTTGTTAAATGTTCGTTCTTTCTTTACGGGAGAATAGACCAAGAGTACTTATGGTTTTAAAACACCACGACTTATTTTAGCCGATTAATACGTTGCCAGGGAAACGAACATCTTTGCAAAGAGTAACGGGTACTCGACGTCAGTGTATTCATGTATATTTAAGTGACTCAGTAATTGCAATATTTGAATAATTTCATTTACCGCTGATCACTCCTGATTATCAATTAACGTTGATTCATAATTGTCTTATATAAAATGTATTCTTTATTTGCAAACAGAGTCCGCTCCCATGAAATGCTTGAACCTGAGGAACAACGGTAAAGTCTCGAGAATATTTTACGCACCAACACCTAACAATGATAATAACAATAGTACAAATAAAAAACAACTCTAAAAAAATCAATAAACATGTATTGTTGTACGCAACATTCATACGTTATTTACACTATAACTTCACATAATTTTTTATTGCACAATTTTTTTTTAAAGAGGCACTTTTAAAATAACAATTTGTGTTTAACATCTTTAACCGATAACCGTTTTTATGACTTATTTTGTGACTTTTATGATTTGCGGATTGCAAACCGATCTCCAAATGTAAACGTGTTGCCTTAAAACCAAGTAAAATTGTAACAGTTATTAATCCAGATAAATGCACATAACGGTGTTGGGTAATTTTGAATTCAATGCACCAATAGTATCGTCATAAAACTTAAATCCAACCACTGCACTAGCTTAAATTTAATTTTAATTTTCGTAAACATTGATTCAACGGAAGAAAATGTCTTACTAGAACCCCCATCTTTGGGTATTTAATCTAAAAACACCTAATATATAGTTCATACAAATCCCAATATTTCCCATATGGCAAGTGTAGTGTCTTGCCTATTATGAAATGACCTGGAATGTACATGGTCACTCTTTTTGTAAACAAAGGTTACATGATAGACCCATAAGATGCTGTTTGCATTGCCATTGACTTAAATCGTTGTCAGAGATGACTGCTAATCGTCTTGTACTGTGGACAATTTAATCTCCAGTGGCACAAGAGACGTCGTTTTCTGAACTTTTGGGATATTAATCTAACAAGTATAATCTGAACTGGCACCTTACCAAAACTGTCAATCTCTATAGGCCTTAACCCCAGAGTCCTAAACTTCAAGTGACAGTTTTATTTTGTAAGGGGGGAAACCTATTTCCTACAAGTGGATACAAACTTGTCAGATTTATGTTAGGAATGCTGCTCTTCTACTCAGAATAATTAGATGCAAATCCGGCACTTAAAACGACTAAAAGTTGCACAACTGGGTAAAGCTGGTGAAGGGTTTGTGGAAACGATTAACACAACTTGGGTAACTTTTGTACAAGTGTATTGTGTACTAACTTTGAAGTTAAGCATAAGTGAAATCTTAAAAAAAGACACTCGAATGGGCTAATCTGTCTCCTTACCATGAACTATAAAGGGCACATGCTCCCACACTGGCCATACTGATGTCCGGCCATTGAACCACAATCAGCAGAACGCAACCTAAAGTTATTTTACTCCCCAAAACAAAATTTCAATTTTATCATATATTTTTTGTTAACAAAGGGTTAAATAAGTTGTTAAGGGCATGGTATTGTGTCAACCAAGTTTTGTTTTCAACACACTTACAGCTGTCAGTTTTAAAAATGGTGGCCAGCAATGTTTGCAAACAATGATAAGTCTATCCATATAGACCTACGTTTACCACCTTGATAGCGCTGCGTCCTTTTGCAACAGTACTGTGAACCAAACCAATACGTACAAGATAATGACTTTACACCACTCTGCTATATTGTTAGCAGATTTGCTTTTATGACTTGGTATTGAATAACATTCTAGATTGTTAACTGTATTTATGGGTTTTTATGATGTCTTACCCGATGTTCATTGTTTGGTCAAACGGTGTTTTTACCGATAATTTTTAATGGACGAACATTTCCGTTCGGAAGCAAAACAATGATTTTAAGACAAGGTACTTTAATGAAATCAAGGTTATACTCTTTCGACATTAACAAAATAATGATGAAGGTGGAAATGTATTGCCGGCCCAAAATAGGAATTACGGTTCGTTGAACTAAACCCCATGAAAAAAAAGGTGGGAGAACGGGCGTTGTTCACCTGTGAATTTTCAGAGATTATTATGAATTTTTTGAAACAGAGAGTTAGTGCAGATTTACAAGGAAGACATACTTAGCTTCCTGGTTTTTTTAAACTTTTTATTTTATTTTTTATTTTTACAACAAACAGTGTTTTACCACAGCCACGTGAAAGGCGAAGTGAAAATCTACAGTTAAATTTTTGATGATGATGGTGAAATGACGCCATGTTGGATTGTATTATTTTAGTGAATTACTTGTTTTTTTTTGTTTACAGAGCTGACATCGGTGCCTTACGGGCTCGTTACAACGCACAGAAGTGGAGACACAACTACCCATCCACCAGTCGGGTGGCTTTCTGCCGCTATGGACAGTACCAGCGTCGAGAATGCTGCTACGGCTGGAGGTACCAGTCGACCAGTCAATGCGCACGTGAGTTTACCCCCACTGAATTAAAATTCAGTGGCTATTTTCTCCATGATTTGTTAAAACGAAAGCCTCTAGTTGTTTGCGCGTCTGAATATTATTAGAGGTATCCAGCGGTTTCCCCGGTGGTCAATTAAAACGACCGTGGCTGAAAACATGGACTGGTTGCCAGGGGGGTTGATTATGGACAGGTGTGTAGCAGGGAAGAGCCTACCGAGGACTCGCTTTCAATCAGTATCACTGTGTAAACCGGAATAGCCTCGCTCACCAATGTCGTCAGATTGTCATAAGAAATTACAATGTGCGGGTAAAGAGTTCTAATTTGATCCAGGAACAAAATTAAGTAAAGAAGAACCCCTTTGTTGAAGGGACTGTTATTTTTAGTAGACGATGACTATGGTTGGAGCATAGAGCAAGGAACTCTATGGTTGGAGGGGTTGTTGGGGTAGTTTTGCAATACTGTAATAATAGGTTTAGCCCTTTTTCGTCTAATGCCAAATCGAGTCACCCATAATTATATGATTGTTAATGATCTTTTTTTTTGGGGGGGGGGTGGTCGGGGGGGGGGACACAACACAAGCCCTGACGATTTTCAATCTGAAATCCGACTTTTAAGAAGCTTGATACCGTTTAGTAATATAATTGTCCGGAGTGTTGTTCGAAGCTTTGCATGATGTGGATCATAATGGGAACTACCAGTTCTACTTAGTAAACTTCTGAGTACAACAATTCTACCTCCATGGTACAACCATATGATTATTTTGTTGAGGTGTGTTTGCTATGAAAATGGCCGTTGTTGTGGTCTCGACGTTTCGATCAGTATACACTGATCGTCTTCAGGAGAACACAAAACGTTCCCCGATCTCTGTGTTTTTATTATATTTTGACGAATCGGAATAATGAGAACATGAATACGCACGAAATCATTTGACACAAGAGAAACCCCTTTTCCGTCGTTGTCTTAGTTGACGCTCCTTGCTCTACGGCTGATAATATCTTCAGTATCAGTTGGTTTATTGGGAAATAGAGGATAAGAAATAGGAATGATGATCTAGTCATTTCGAAGATGATGAACTTTTAACCAGAGTATAAAATATGTAAAGTGTCCACTGGTTGATTGTAAATTGTATCAGTTGGTTTATTGGGAAATAGAGGATAAGAAATAGAAAAGATACTCTAGTCATTTCGAAGATGATGAACTTTTAACCAGAGTATAACATATGTAAATTGTCCACGCAGCGTCCATCCGTATACAAAAGTCTGGCGGATCAGTGGTGGGGGCATGCAGGCAGAACGCACGGCCTGGGGCGTGGGTTGGTGGGGGTTCTTAACTCCAAGCATCTTGCCACGCCTAAAGATTAGTTGACCACAGGGTCGATGACCTGTTGTTTGTTTATAGCGTTTTTATCTTGTCTATTCCGGAACAACAATTGATCAGTGTGCGTTGTTTAGTGGTGGGATTACGTGACTGGATTTCCTTCCTCCATGGTTTGCTTGATTAACCACGCACTTTCCCTTTAGACAACATAAAATCTCTCCCAGCGCCGTTCGATTTCCTCATTTGCATGTTCAGATGGACATTTATTTGTCGTGACAATTCTTCTTAACAATAAACAATTGTCGTTCGGGTTCCATGCGTGAGACCATGGAGGTATGATAATGACCAAACTGGACATGGTTTGGGCCAACAAAATGTACATCTCAGATTTCTTTCTGCCCAATTCCTTCCTCGGTGAAAGTCGGTAATTATTGCCGGTTGACCCTGATCGCCAAGCAGGACTGAGCAGTTCCGGTGTTTCTGTTCCGGTATTGTGGGGGCGGAACCGCGGATCCCACGTAGCGGAACTTTTAAGTCATACTCATAAGTCCTTTCTCTATATGGTCAAACTGAGTAGATTTCGAATTGACATGACAGATTGTGTGAATCAAATTAATTCTAACATGTTTTCAGACATACGGTCAAGCAAAATTACCCAAATTATCTGTTTCAAACTTCAAAGCATTTTTTTAAATGTAGACTTTTGACTACCGGGACCACGCGTACTTATAAAAGAAATGACAGCTGTAATTTTTTTCTTTTCAAATTAATCATTTGTAATATAGGCTACAAGTCTTGTTTCCCGAGTCTAGAATTAGTTCAAACATGAGTGAAGCTGACAATTTTTCAGCCAGTCGACAACATTAAACAAATTTCAAAAACCTGTCTTAAATGGTCTGTATATATACGTTTGTGAATGACTCTGGAAATCAATGGCAATACAAACTTACTTGGTAAGAAGTACAGCAGCTTTGTATAGTATAATGCATTTTGAGAAACTTTTCATTTAGAAGTATTGCGGTTATGGAAAAAGATATCACTTTTTATCCCCAACAGTTTGAATCTGAGAACGTTTCTCAGATTGTGTATTCCAATTGCAGATTATTCTTCCTGCGTGGACATAACCGCTCCAGATTTTCGGCAATATCTCAAAAACGCTACCACCTTTTGAAATAAATTTTTCAAAGGTTAGTTTTATGGTACATATCCCTTTAAAATGTCTATGTTTGTTGAAGTGCCCTGAGTGCCTAAGTAATAGGTAGTTACGTGTGCTATATAAGACTCTATATTATTAAATGATTTTGGGTTGAACAAAGAAAAATTGACTAGAGTGGGATTTGAACCAACGACCTCCGGTTTAACGTAGACTCTAAGTTATTAATATTATCGGTATATTTCCAAATATCCACTTAAGCTGAATAGACTGTGTAAGTCTCGCGCGTATCGGAACGGGAAAACACGTCAAGCGAAGAACATTTTTTTTCTCTGAATTCAAATCTTTGTTTTAAATTACATTTAATGATAAAATCTGAACAACAAAAATACCCAAAAATACCCATTACATGTATATAATAAATACAAAAATAAATTTGTTAATTATTATTGAAGCAAAACTAAAACTCTGGACAAGGATGCTCATTTGTTCTTAACTTTTTTCAGAAACAACTTACGTTGATTCGCGATGGTTACACGGGCGTAAAATTAACGCTTGCCGCAGTTTAAAGAGGACGCTGACGCCTCAACAGCCATAGACTGCTATGAAAAGGCTTCGCGTTGAAATTACAGCATCTGGCGATTATCATCGCGCATACAAAACAAGCGTTTACATAAGTTTTGTGATCGGAGGTGAGCACAAAATTCTTATTTTTTGCAGCAACCGGAAGCTGAGGTCAAGTTTAATTCTCGGGTTTTCTTCGTCAATTGTTGAATTTATTTTACTTTAATTTTTGTTATCACTAAGTATTACATTCCCAAAAACTAATACAATTTTCATGGTCATTAACTACGTTAAACTAAAATAATTGACGAAACAAAATCTTGCCCACGCAAATCTCCATATGGTTGGGACCACAATGGTCCCGGAAGTTCAAATTATGCGCGAGACTTGCACAGTCCAAGGGTTTGGGGGTAAAGGACCGAGTAGGATAAGAATAACAAACATGCAACCCTCTGTGAGAAGCAGTGTGCTCTGGTCGTCTTCAGGAATAAGAGTCTTCGTCGTTTCTGATGAGCTGAGTTGTCAGTGAAATAGCCAGCATACCTGCCATAAGATTGCCCATGACCGCCTAGTGTACTTCCTAATTACAATTATAGCTAACACATGTCTGTAAGGTACGCTATTCCGTATCCAGGTACCGAAATACCGGTTTAAGGGGAGGGCAGGCCAAATATTTCGGGGGTGTCCTCAGACGCTGACCTGTCTAGACTGTATACGCTGTGTATTTTTAGCTCTCTGTGGCAAAGAGAGGTCTTGCGAACCAGTGTGACAATCTGACGATCTCTTGCCTCTTATCACATTGATTTCAATTTCTGGTTTTTGAACTTTAACTGAGCCGAATGTTTTGTGTCTGATGAATACCGAGTGACGAGAGATCCCAAGGGGGGGGGGGGGGGTTACATGTATGTTTTAGCTTCCTAATGTCTGATGTGGATGTCTGAAACACTTTTAGATCTTTTTGTTCTGGCCAGCAAATTATACTGAGCCGGAGTTCTGAGTTATGGTTCATTTTGAGTTAGTACAGTCAATTCTCTTTATAAAGAGCACGTTATAAAGATGTTCTGCTTATAAAGAGCAAATTCTTTAGTCCTAAATCTCATTTTCTGCTTTGTGTTTCTTTGTTTTGCTGTCCTCTTATAACAACGTTCCTGTTATACAGAGGTAATTTGGCCAGTCCCAGCAACCTTGATATAATGAGAGTCGACTGTACCCCGTTATAAGAACTGTGCAGTACAAAAATGGCTCCTCTGACATCAAAATATGGCATTAATGTTATTTTGTGTTGCTAGCGCCAGAACTAGGGTAACAATTGGGGTGGGGGGGGGGCATTTCTGGCCCCAATAAATCTAGTTTCCGGTTGCAATTTTCTTAAACAAGCCCCTTTTCATCACCCTCGTTATGTCATTTACTATTTCCTATAAGATAACCTGACGTGAGTGTTAAAACAAAAACATCGTCTGCTTGAAAATGGAAAACTGGTTTTAAAAACATCGAAATTATCACATGTCTCATAGAAAATGTGATACTTTACCCGGGTAATTGTTCTTCTTCTCAAAAGTCCAGATCTCAATGGGGGGGGGGGCAACCGGGGGCCATGGACATCATTTAGGGGTACACGTGCCCCCCCCCACCCTTAGTTATACACTACTGCGTAATGGCAAGATGCACATGTCGGCAGCTGTTATACTGTGGTTCTCATTCAGAGTTAAATCCGATTACCTGTGACTGATATTGCGGTCTCTTCGTTTCGCGCATTTATTTGTTGTCTCTCATAAAAATATCCCCACCATCCCATCAATAACTCCATGAATGTATGAAACTGTCAGCAGCGAGAGCGACTTTCGAGGCCTTTTTTAGAGTAATGGTTCGGAATTTGGCCTATAGACGATGTGACCTGTGACATCACATGTTTACAAAAGAGCCACAGAGCCTGGACTTCCTGCAGGCACGATTTGTACACAGACTAATGGAATAAAACATAAAATCTTATATTTTATGGAGATTGCACTGTCTAATTCCTATCAACTTTTGATATGATGAAAGGGGGCACATCTCAAAACTTGTCCAGCTTTTACTTTCATAATTCTTGGATTTATGTGGAAATTATGACACAAAATGTCAACTTTCCCATAGGACCTGTGTAGTATCTTGCCTGCCAGAATACTCAAAGAATGCACAACGGGTCACACTTATTGTAAACAAAGTTCACATGGTCTATAGGCAAGGAGAGGGGAACCGTTCAGATTTTCCGCTCCCTCAAAAGCAAAATAAACACCGGTTTGCGCCAAGGATCTTTGTGTTGCCTCTCGGTTCCAACCATGGAAGGATGGTGTACAACATTCTGACATCCGTCGGAAATGTTTGCGTCTGGAAGTGACTCTACATGACGGAAAGAGGAGTTGTCTGGTCTTCACGCTTCGTGTGATGTCAGATTGATATGAAAAGAAAAAGAGATAGTACATGTAGCATGCAGGTCTCTGCAATGAACCGTGATCAAATCTCATTCGGATCGAACTTCCTAAATTTAAAAAGGTTGTTTCCGCATCTAATCACAGCAAGGGAGTTCCAAGTTTGTACGAGGAAATTCAAATCGGTAGTTTCTTATTTGGAGTTAATTTTATGTTTTTTCTCGCGCAATTTTCAACAAGATTTAGTTCCCCACTGCGGCCAGGTGTCCTCAATGAAAGTTTATGAACGTCAACCGGTTTAACCGGAATTTTTTAACCGGAAATTACTCCCTTCGAGTTCTTTAGAAAAATTATGCTCAGACACATTGTACAGCATCCATTTTTTGATTTGTTCTACCATTCACATCCTTGGAAGTTTTAGTGAAAATCGAATTGTGCTCCTGGAGGTTTAGAGTAATCCGTGATGTTATCTTTTGTGTTTGCATTATCCCCTCTCTTGCTTAACATTTTATTTAGACTAGAGCACTTGAAGCAGAAATTCTACTCAGGTGAATCGATATCTTGAGTTACTTTTAATATGTGTCAATATGGTTATCAGAAATGGGTCAGGCCCCACGTGACCCGGATCAGGGTCAAATCTGACGCGTGAGTTTTGTTGTTGTTGAGTGTAACAAGTTGATGCGCACCTGATGCAGAAAAGTCGGTCGTTTACTATAGGAGTGGGTTCCAATCCCGGCCTAACCATCGCACAACTTGATTCCTTGATCAAGACACGTTTGCTTTTGGGCTGTATATAGAAAAGGTACCATTGTGCAAGAACAAGAATCCGGAACACGTTTCACAGTTGATGAGAAGAGGTGATTCTGTAATTCAAAGCATAATAGAAACCAAGTCTTGTTGACAGGTTTTCCCGAACGCTCCCGGGCCAAGTGGATTATGTTGATTTAGTATATACGCTTTTGTTGCAACCTTTGGTTTCAAACCCAGAAAAAAAATCGAATTTCTAAGTTAATGTTCTTCGGTTGATCTGTTTATCAGTTACCCCGTGGGGCATGGGTTGGGTTTAAAACACCGATTCCCTGAACATTCATGTTGTAGATACTGTTGTTAAGAAGAAAACAACACCGATTCCCTGAACATTCATGTTGAAAATACTGTTGTCATTAAAAGGTCTGATGTACACGTTTGGTAATCGGATCCCACTGTTTGTGTCAATCCTATATAGTTGTAGATATATACCATAAAATGAACCTGTGACAATTTTTGGTTGCGTTTTTGAGATGTTGCCGGAAAATCTGGAGCGGTTTGCCCACCCAGGAAGAATAATCTGCAATTGGAATACACAATCTGAGAAGCGTTACTGCAGTAACGCTTCTCAGATTCAAATTTTTCGGGATAAAAAGTCATACATTTTTTCCATAACCGCAGTACTTCGAAGTGAAAAGTTTCTCAAAATGCATTATACTATCCAAAGCTGATGTACTTCTTTCAGTAAATATTTTTGCCATTTATTTTCAGAGTCATTACCAAACGTATATATACAGACCCTTTAAGAAGAAAAGAACAAAACGGCATGAAACCCCAAACTAGTAACTTGTACAACACTGCCCTTCAGAAGGAACACCATTGGCCTGCCAGTTAGCAAAGCTAACACAATAAAAAAAGTATACTGAATCACAAATAGAAACATTGTCCGGATATGCCCTCTGGTAATGGGTTGGGTTTCATATCTGGAACATTAATAAAGGACAATGTGCTGTGTCAAACATGTACAGAAAGATATTCAATCATGTGTTGTAATTTCATTGTGCACCATCCTGTAAAATGTACACAGGTGGATCCCGAGTGGTAATGTGCACAGACGGTAAATATCACTTTACCATTCCTGGATCCCGTAAACAAAATTATATGTACATACATCACATTAGAAACCCAGAACAGACCCCTGAATTCTCATCAATATTTTGGTGGGTCAAATGTGTCAATTTGATTGGAAATCGTGTAATTGGTAACCCCAACTATAAATACCATAATAATAGTTGATTCGGCGGATTTTTTTTTGGTCCAAGGACACCTTGGCCTTTTTCTTGGTTTTTTTTTTCAATTTTCATGTACCCAATGTACATATGGTAAAAAGGACAACCTTTTTGAATGACACCTTGGTATTTTCTTTCTTCTGTGGAATACACAGAAACCAAAATGGCTTTATTTAGGCCTCTGTTGTGTTAATTTAATGAAATAAATACCAAATAACTATTTTTTTTTAATTTACAGTATCAGATGTTACATCGGAATTTTATTAAGTCATGTTTGGTGGCTCTTGTTTTATTTATTTATTCATTTATTTATTTATTTATTCATTTATGTATTTATTTATTTATTTATTTACTTATTTATAAAATATAATAGTATTGATTTTTTTAATTACGCAATTTTCCCAACCTCTTTTCCTTTATTTATTTGTTGAGTATATGCTATCATTTATAAGACCACAGCTCTTCATCTCAAACAACCAACCCTTCAAATAGACCACCCCCCCCCCCGCTTGTGACCCAACGTTCTTTAAGTAAATAATGAACAAACTTCCTTTTTAAAAGTTTTTCATTCCACCCGGTCACATGTCGTACATTCAAAATTTAAACATGGCTACATATTGTCTACATAATAATTCGTAATTATGTTAAACTTTCCTTCAGAAGTTCTGCAGGCCAAAGGATTGACAAATTAAGCAGGCGAGATCAAATTAATTGCCGAGCTCAATTGTTTGCCGATCTCGTCTATTGGAGAAGTTAAATAATAACTAGGTCACCATTGATTTTTAATATATATAAATATATTTTTATTAATTTAAGTTTTGATTATTATTTTCTGTCATACAGCAATTTGCGAGGATCGATGTGTTCATGGCAAATGCGTTGGACCCAATCGCTGCGAATGCGACAAGGGCTACACAGGAGCGACTTGTGATCGTGGTAAGTAATTGGTCTTCGTTTTTCTGCAATCTATTTTTTATTTTCGCTATTTCTTCCTTTCGATTAAAATTCAATTCAGTTGATCACAACATTTATTTCCATAGCAGTGCCCACCATGCAAGTAGTTATACAGAAGTTCAATTGATTAAAGATGTTCATTAATTAAATACTATTGTTTGGGGGTATTTGTTTAATACAAGACGCAAAATATTACCGGGAAATAGGGAGACATTATTCAAAAGACGCCTAGTGCAGAGAAATGCCTTAATAAAACAAGAAATTGGACTAACAAAACTACAACAGACCGAACAGGACAGACAGGGAACAGAACAGCACAAACAAAGCAAACGATCTTACGAACTAGGAATGGATGTATTTAAACTTGAAACTATCAGAAAAAGAGGTTTATAACAGAGAAGGGGCTACTCTAGATACTTAGAGACACTATTTGTTTTGGTATTATACTCTTTTAATTGATCCTGGGAAAACAACACAATTCACGGAGGACAACATGACAAGTGTTTCTGTTTTTGTATAAATAGACCAAACACTTATTTGTATGTAATTTTAAGCTCTGCAGTATTGGCAAGAGATGGTTTGAGGTTCCATTTCGACACGATTGAAAATTGGAATGAAGTTATACGAGGCTTGGTGGTGGGTTGTCCAAACAGCCAATAAGAACTTACCATTCGGCCATTAAGGCAGTTTAAAAATGTTGTCAAAGTACTCTTTCTTTTTTACAAATCTATCAATAACATTGTCCCCAACCTGACCCCATTGGCACTAGATTCTGACTAGACACCGAGCTGGCATGGTTGTACTTAACTAACAAGAAATCCTCCGGTATTCAGACTTGTTCACAACCCTCTTAATATAACTCACTGGTTAGATTTCCGTTATCCTTGTGAACATGTGGACTAAATATTGACATTGTGTCTCAAATTAAAATCCACCTTGCTGGCGACTGAGCGAGTGACAAATCAACCTGTTTCATTTTTGTTGTATACTCTTGTGTTTCTTCGTCAGATTATAACGAGTGCAGCACAAAGCCATGCTCTCATAGGTGTGTGAACAATATCGGCAGCTTCCGCTGTTTCTGCCCAACTGGTCATCTTCTGCAAGAAGACAAGGTCACGTGTGTTTGTAAGTAACTTTGATTTGACAGCTGCATGCACGCCTGGAAACCAGGCTGTTTTCAATTGTTTCTGCACGTGACGTCAAAGATATGAGCTACCCCCCCAAAACCCCACCCCCCCAAACCCCCCCCCCCAAAAAAAAAAAAAAAAACAACAACAACAACATTATGGAAAGCCTTTTTGATATAACCTACATTAGTGTGAAACCGGTACATTTAATAGTTTGGAAATGTAGAGCCTGAGTGTTTTTGAAAAGCTATCCTGTTGAAATCCTGGAAGAAAATGTTTCATTTTTATTTGTTTTAATTTTTAAATCTTTAATTATTTTTACAAAGAATAAAAGTTGAACAGGAGCTGTCCAGGAAATACAAATTAGTTTAAAAACATGCATCGAAAGATGTGTACAACCAGACCCATGTCAACAATAAAATGAAATTAAATATAATTATTAAAAATGAATTTGCACACAACGGATTATAACAAACATTAAAACAAAACAAAATCCACGCTGATTGGTCGATTGCCATGATATCAATTATCAATTCATAATGATCCTGTTCGTTTACCCCCCCCCCATCAGTTGCCCAGTGCTTTCCCGGTACTGATTGGCTGATATTGCGCTCATTTGCATACATTTGAATATACATTACCTGAATATCCATACAATTTTGTTTTAGAAGTTGAACACTGGCTGAAAATTGAGCTCTGGTATGAATATGCATTCATAGTTCGAACGTGTATACCAAGTTATTCTTTTGGTTTTTGCCCCGGGGTTTAACTGAGTCATAATCACAATCGTGACAACTCAAAATTTGAAAGTTGTAATAATTGCAAGGCGTAGAATGTCCTAATTACCCCCTCAGTCACAAGACCATTGTGACCTGGATGGCAAGGTAAGGTAGAAATGTGTGACTCAGAACTGTACGGGGGGGAAACCCTGGCTAAGAACATTGTTAAAGAAGAGTCCCAAATAAGTTTGCACAACTTTGGTACTGATGTAAACCCAGCCCCGAAAGGACATGGGAGAAGAAGGTACTAAGCCGTGATAAATACTCAAGTTGTTGAAAGAGCTTTTATATATTTCATCTTGACATTCAAACAATAAATAATCAGTATCGATTCAAAGTCAATTGACATCTTTTAAACTGTCCTTTTCTTCATTTGTGTTTAAAGGGGTTGTGTTGTCATGATCAAAACAGGCCTCTGCATGTGGCTGTACATTGAATTATGAACTCTCACCCAGTTACAGCACGTGCGCGCTCTCTATCAATAGATATAGGGCCAATTTCACAGCGCTGGTTGCTTAATAACGGTAAGCACATTTTTGTGCTTACTATAGCAGAACAATTTGCTTAGCGTATTTCACAGGTCAGCAAGAAAATTAGGCAGCCAGTTTGCCCGTTCACCATGTTCATTTCATACAGTTAGCATGTCATTTCGTGTGCTTACGGTTGGCAGCGCTATGAATTGGAAACTCGCACAGTAAGCACAAAATCGGCCGTTAAGCAGCTCTATGAAATTGGGCCCCCGATACGGAGGGAAGGCGCTTGCGTGTAGCAACTGGGCGAGAGGTCATAATTCCATGTACAGCCACAGGCCTGCTTTGATCATGACGACACAACCTCTTTAATAGGTTTTTCTTTTCAGAAAGCAAAACATTGATCATACTATTTTTTTCTGTTTTTTCTTTTCAATCAGGGGATTACAGGTGTCACCCGGACAGGTGCGCCTACGGCTGTGAGCAATACGGTTACAAATTCAGATGTCTTTGCCCTGATGGATTAAGAGTATCGGAAAATGGATTCCATTGCGAAGGTAAATATCTGAAAAAGAAATTTCTTCTCTGCCAGTGCTTGTCAAAATATTCATTGTTTTACTTCGAGGGGATTCGAACCTAGGACATTCCGTCTGCTGAAGCAGATCATTCAACCACGTCATGTTTAAAGTTTCATCATCAATAAAAAAGACTGCTTGGTTATAGGCCTATTAGAACAATTGAATTTCAAATAACCGAACACGATCATCGCTCTTTCATTACAAGCAACGTGAAAAACATACAGCGGAAGTCATATTGGGTCTAATTGAAGTAACCAGTGTCATGTAAGAGGAAATATTAACTCTACTGATTATATTGTACTTTGACTGCAGTCCAAAACGTTCAATGAACTGCCAACAAGTTAACGGTACCTAAACCTGATAAAAAATATAAAGTCATTTGGGTTCATGTAGATTTACACCTTAAAGGGTCTGTATATACGTGTGGTAATGACTCTGAAAATTAATGTCAATAAAACTTACTTGGTAAGTACAGCAGCTTTGGATAGTATAATGCATTTTGAGAAACTTTCCACTTCGAAGTACTGCGGTTATGGAAAAAGATATCACTCTTTATCCCTACAATTTGAATCTGAGAAGCGTTACTGCAGTTACGTTTCTCAGATAGTGTATTCCAAAATGCAGATTATTCTTCCTGCGTGGACATAACCGCTCCAGATTTTCGGCAATATCTAAAAAACGCGACCCACCTTTTGAAATGAAATGTTCACAGGTTAGTTTTATTGTATATATCTACAACTATATAGAATTGAAACAAAGGGTTCCAATTACCAAACGTACACAATCCCTTTAACATGCTGCTGCTTGCTGCAAAGCTTGTCAGCTGTTTTTTTGTTATGATCACAACACGAAGTAGACAAACAGACCACTACAGCCAAAAGGTGCTTCGCCCATGACCTTTATAACATTAGGGAAACATGTTACTTGAACTCTTCGCCAGCACAGGAGGTAGTTTTTAAGTAAGTGGAAATGAAGTGGTAAATTGCGTCCGTCATTGGCATCAATCTATTACTGGAATTAGGGTTGTGCTGTGCCATGCTGACAGAGTGTCTCCGCGATGTGGTTCACTGAGGAATTCGGAGTCGGGTTCACTCCTCTACTTGTTCTTTCTTTCGCTGACGAAAACACCTTTTTTAGTTCTGGCAAAACGTGACGGTTGTGGTTGACGTGGTTCCCGATATTTAAAGGTATTATACGGGATTGGTAGAGCTGACAAAATAGTCGAAGACAGTGTTCACGTTTTGTGTGATCAACCATGTAGGCCTATACATGAAATAACGAACCTGTGAAAATGTGGGTTCAATCCGTTGTGTGCGTCAGGGGAAAAAAGTGAAAAACCATGCACAATTTTCAGCATGTTAACACGTCCTTAATTCTGTTGCGTGTTTTTTTTTTATTAAGGTTTTCAGATACAGTTTTCTCGATTATGGCTTAATTTCAGATGGAAATATCTCACAGAAAAAATGGTTCTATTATGAACTTCATAATTAGTAGCCTATTTCAGACTAAAATTGAACAATGTTGTTTTTTATCGTTACCAATCCTGTATAATACCTTTAAGGTCTTGTGTCGCATTGGGGAGTTGAAAAGTTGTCAAATAATTCTACTTTTTTTGCTATTCATATGATGTAAGAATAGAACAGCAACAACTTGAACAATTATTCAGCAGCATTAAGGAATATGAATGTTTTTCCCTCTATTAAATCGGCAAAGACATTGGCGCATTCAATGCATTGCGAATTCATTTTATGCAAAGAAACTCCAACCTTGCAGAAGGAAACTCTGACCGTTTCCAAATTAGTGACTGCGGCTTAGGCTTGGTCACCGCGTCATCATTCGTTAAAGCATAGACTGCCCTTGACAACACCCTTAGCAACAGCTGTCACCGCGTCATCATGCGTTCAAGCATAGACTGCCCTTGACAACACCCTTAGCAACAGTCGTAGCTGTAACTACCAATTCGGACACGGCTCTGTTTGAGGGCTTGACTAAAAAAGTGTGTCACATTGTGTTCCAATGTACTGCGCAAGGCTAGCGTGACGGGTTTTTATACCACAAAGCACGTAGACGCCCTCTGGGCCAAATTTCATAAAGCATGTAAGCACAAAAACTTGCTAAGCACAAACAAACTCTTGCTTAGGAAAAATAGGTTAGGCCTACCAGCCAAAATGCCATACAATCACCTTTGATGTGACTGGTACCCCACTCATTATTTGCTTAGCAAAGCAATTTGCTGAGCAGAATGTTCTGCTAAACAGCTTTATGAAATTGGGCCCTGGTCATTCTCTTGAGTCTTGATGTAACACTTAGGTCTACAACCCAAAGAGGGTTTTTCGTTTAGTACCGCCTCACTAAATCACCACTTTGGTCATCTCTTCGCAGACGGAAGGAAAATAGAAGCAGAGCCAGCTGCAGCAAAACAAATAAACAGTAGTTCCCAAAAAATGCTAGGAGTAGAGGAGATGTGAAGGAATTCATCCAGGTTTCGTGATGATGCGGGGGGGGGACTTTGATGAGAGTATGTTAGGAATAGCAAGTGTGTTGCGTGCCTCGGGACTACCAGACAGTATTCCAGAGCGGATTCTGAATGATGCTTGTTCACATTCATTTCCTTCCGTCTTCCTAAATGCATGCAAGGAAAATAAATATCACCGGAATTTGATTGTTATTTAGAATACATGTCATTGAACATTGTATTCCCTTTTCACTGGAAGACCTACCACAATTGTCCCAGTTCCATACAGAAGTGGAAGAAAAACAACGAAGTTGACGCTGATTTGATGAGCTTGAATAATGCAAGGCATTGAAAATGGGTCACATTGCTCAAAAGGGCGTCTATAGATTTCGAATGTTATAGGCCGTTGATTTGCAACAATGCATTAATGCTGGTTTTTTTTTTTACACTGTGAGGTCTACTTCTCCTTTGGTCTTATCTGGTTGCACATTGCGATCCGCACATACTAATCCTACCTCCATGGTACATATAGCTTGGGTAATGTAAGGCATCGAAAATGGGTTACATTGCTAAAAAAAGGGCGCCTAGATTTCGAATGTTATAGGCAGTTGATTCTTCAACAATGCACCAAAGCCAGTTTTTTTCACACTGTGAGGTCTACTTCTCTCCTTTGGTCTTATCTGGTTGTACATTCTGATCCGTACATTTTCGTGATTGTTCACCAGAACTCACTTCTTTTCCGGCAACCTAATTATTGATGCTATTTTTAAGATGATGGTCTAATTGCTGAAAGACAAAACTATGAACTGGAGCGGCGGCGTTCCTGATGGAGGCACCCGGCGATCAGTTAGCACAGGATAGGGTTCCCACAGCTTTACCAAAGTGTTTTTGAGAAACAAGGGGGTACATTTTGACGTCTATCTAAATCAAGGATCTGCATCAACAGACAGAGGATTGTCCCTAGCCATTCTATATTCCCGTTTCATTTTAAAACGGTCTAATTCATTGACTTCTGGTGCAAGTTTAAATATGGATTTCTGTACGTGAAAGGTTGTAGGAGTACCACCCAATGTCATGCTTTTTCGAGGTAGCTTTAAGTTAGCCAATCAGGGAAAAGATTCATGAATGTGTTTATGCTTGCTAATTTTCTTAGCACACTAAAATTTATATGAGTTTTTAAACTTGTTCCATATAAAACTTTGCCTATAGGCAAGTTTGTTTTACTTTCCTACATATATTCGCTACCATAATACACATGCCTTCTTCCAGCATCTATCTTAAAAACTATAATTTCAGACACTATTCAAGCACACAAAAACACACATGTTTGTCGACCTGGTAAATCCAGGACTTCTCAGTACTCACAGAAGGAAACATGAAACTGTAAACACAAACATCGAACATTCATTGCTCAAAATGTGTAGAATTCCTGGTAAATGTCATACTTTAAAATCACTAATGTTGCCAGAACATTTCCTCAATGTATAACCACAGGATTCACAGGATCGGGTTCAAATTTGTCCACCTTTCGTGTTGGATAAAAAACTAAAGTGATTTATATCGCCAATAAAAAAAAAAACACTGGAATGCTCTAATAGGCCCCTTCATTTCCTTTGACAGGTACGATTCTTAATTATACCACAGTCTGGTCTGAGAAAAACTCGAGATTTATTTGGATAACTTTCGACGCTACATTAACCAACCTCCTTTCTTTCGGTGTGCAAATTATGCCAGTAAATAATGGACCTGTCTAAGATGAAATTGCACATCGTAAAATTTGGAATGAGTACAATTTCTCAACAACAAAACTAAATTATATTGGCCTATTCAGATTAGCTTTAAAGAGGACTTGCGAATATTTTGCCCTATTAGTCGTTTCATACCGATACCATTCCATCATTTTTATGGCCATGTGATTCCACTGATATTTCACAATTAATAGTTAATGCGTTTCCAATTTAGTTTCGCTCTTGTTTGTTAACTGAGACAAATTCTTGATTTTATTTTAAAACTATAATATTAAAAACACAACGAGCAAAACCAGTTGAAACCTCCTACATTTAACGGGATACAAAGTTAAGGCTACCATGCAATCCGATTGGCTATCAGTTACCGTACCCAATGCAATCCACATATTTAATCCAGTGCCAACCTAACAATGCTTGGATATTGTAATGTAATATATTGTTATGTAATATAAGGTTTTGTTTTAGCAAAAACAAAAATAGCCTAATTTTGACAATCGAGCTGGTAATTTAAGGGCAACTTGTTATAATGTTAAAGTGATTGCTACATCTGCCCGGGATGCAAACGGTCGGGGGTTCGCATCTCCTCAAGTCGCCTGACGTTCGTACCCTCACAAATGCACTGTCCCATAAAAAGTGCTTTATACAGACATTCAATTGGCGCTTGAAACCACGTAATGAAGCACAGTACACTATTACTACCCGTTCATAGTGCTGTAAGCATTACTAAAACATTCTCAACTCCTTAGGAGTATGCAGCACCGGCAACCAAATGGGTGATAATAATTTAAATCAATAATTTTTCATTAAGCCTTCGAGAAAGACTCTGCTATTGGGTCGAAACGTCAGGTTACTTAACTACTTTTTGCATTTATATACCATAGATCCTTTGGGTTGGTGAAGAAGTTTGCAACAGTCTATTCTATTTTCTCAAATAAAAAATCCTCTAAATTAACAAGTGGAGACAAATTGGTGACTAAACAAACTGAATTTATCCTGTTGCAGATATCGACGAGTGTAAGGAAGGTTTGGTGAAGTGCCCCTCTGATCAGAGATGCCACAATACATATGGTAACTACATGTGCATGTGCAAGGAAGGGTTTGCCTTTCAACTGATCAACCGTCGCCTAATATGCAAAGGTTAGTACATCCCAAATAATGCAACATAAGTGTTTATGGAGGCTAAGAGCCCTGTCACATGCGGCAACTTTTAGAGGCAACTTGGAGGCAACCAAATGCACTGTATACAAAATGAACACTTAGGGCCCTGTCACATGAGGCAACTTTTACAGGCAACTTGGAGGCAACCAACTGCAGTGCATGCTACAGGATCACTTTGGTAGCAATGGAGTAATTTTTCAAACAGTGTCTTAATTAAGATCCCAAATGTGAACATTCAAATGTGAATGCATTTTCTTTATGGAGATTGCCTGGAACTGGTTGTCTGTAAATTGCCTCGTGTTACATGGGCCTTAGAGAGTATACCATCAATTTGAATGATCAGGGCCTAATTTCATAGAGCTGCTAAGCACAACAATTTGCTTAGCATGAAATTTCTTCCTTGATAAAAACAGGATTACATGTACATTGTACCAACCAAATTTCAACGTGATTTTCAGGATAAGCAAACAACAGCTGAATAACAGTAACAAGCAATATGCAACACATGGAAATTTGGTTGGTAATCCTGTTTTTATCAAGGAAGAAATTTCATGCTAAGCAAATTGTTGTGCTTAGCAGCTGTATGAAATTGGGCCCTTGTTTGACCAGTGAATGCTAAACTGTTAAAAACTGAATTACTCCTTTTGTCTGTTGAATGCTGATGAACGGAATATTCATTTTCAATCGAAATTAAATGAACCGGATATTAGATTGAACGAATATTTGTTGAACTTGGCCGGGAAAACCTTCTTTTAGTGTCATTGTTGAACAGTAACAGCAGCCATTTCATTTTAAGTAAAAAAATAATTCATTGGGTTTTTTTCCATTTTCCTATAACAGAACGAGATCAGTGCGTAGTGCAAGGTTTGTTCTGCGATGAAAACGCCCACTGCGAAGAAAGTGGACCCAACGCAAAATGCGTCTGCAACGAAGGCTACGTCGGTGACGGCATTACTTGTAGATTAGTTGGTAAGTCGCTGTCAACAGCACCTCATTTTACAGTCCCTTGTACTTTTTGTAGCCTTCATTCAAACATGAGTCACTGTAGTGTTAATATTTTTTTGAGGATGTAATTCCATTGGATTATTATTGCTCGATCATAAACTAAACCCTTTTGAGTTTGAATAATTTTCGCACGTGAACGATGTCCTAATGTAGCCACAAGGTCAAGCGAGAAATAAGTTGACATTTCCCGAACGGTGTTGATTTAACTTGAAATGCTTTTCTAATCTAGCATATGCTCTTAACTAATCATAATAGAGTTCCAAAACAGATCTTGAACGAATTTCATTAGGACATTGTTCCCAGATCATTGTTATTACCTTTCACTCTATTAAAATTTCAGCTTGAAACTCACTGTAATCGATTGAAACTAGGGACAAAATCATCTGAAGTTGTCACTAGTTTCAATCAAATAGAGTGAATTTTAATCTGAAACTTTAAGAGATATTATTGCAGTGTACATGAAATGGTAGATTCCAGAGTATTTTTAAACAGTATGATACGCTATTGGTTTCAGATGAAATGTTTATTCCAATCCTCCAGTTTCACTGAACAGTCAACAAACCTGCTAAATTTTTAACAATTTGGGTGACTATGTTTTTGGGAAAACTGTGAATGACAGATTGTGCACCTTCGTTGTGTGCTGATTTAGATTTGCTAAACCGAAATTAAAACAGAGGTTTGAGGAACAATGTTTTTCAACACTTTACTTATTCAGATTGAAATATAGATTTACAGACAGGAAAATAGATTGTTACTGAAATTAAGTTTTAAAAAAGGTTAAAGAGCAGTTATTGTTTTTGTTCGATCGTAACCAATCATGTACCATACCTTTAATGTTTAACCTGTCGTGTGGGCGTGGTTTCATCTTGAGATTGAACAATTCATGAATCGATAACATATTCACCTTTATTAAATCCATATCGCCTGTCACCACCAAATTCCCAACTAATACTTACTACTACCACCACCGAATCCCCCCATAGCGAGTCGCACCTGTGCGGACAGACCCTGCTTCCCCGGGGTCGTGTGCACGAACATCCGGCTTAACCTGGACGAAATAGATCTGAATTCCGATGACCCTATCAAACTGTTCCGGTGTGGACCCTGCCCTCTTGGGTACACCGGGGATGGGGTCAGGTGTAGGGGTAAGTTTGGGATAAAGGAGGGGGTCCGCTGGACCTCTCTTCTCTGGAGACCCGTTGCTCGATCCTGCATGATATTCGCTGCACGACTCTGAATGGCGGAGTTATGTTTGTGGAGTCCAGTCTGGTGGTTTCTTTTATGTTTACATGATTTTTGTTTTCCCAAGCCCGGGCTACCGTAGTTTTTGCCAGTCCTTATGAAGAAAAGTGTCTCACTTCAAAATGGCCGACGAAACCCATAGAGACTTGGTTTCTGTAATGTCTCACTCAGAATTGACCCGGATTCCAGGTCCAAAGGGTGTCTGACCCTTCTCTGGGTCAGGCTGACCCGAAAACTGGTCAGAACTTGGATTGTGACTATGATCCTGTGTCAGTTTGATCCATTTATGGGTCATTTTGACACAGATTCAGCGTCATACTGACCCAGAAACGGGTCAGCCACAAAGGACTCGGATCGGGGTCAATTCATGACCTGGGAGTTTTCAGACTGCTCTCTCAGTCTCACTTAATGTATCGTACACTTCTCTTTACATTTCCAACTTTAAACCTGTCTTCCATTAGAATAATTATGTCTAAATGAGGGCCACCAGACTACTGATCGCATGGATGCATGATTAGCGAATCACTACCGTCTCGAGATTGAGAAGCCAAGGTGCCAGCTAAGAATATTTATTTGTTTTTTTACGCATGTGGAATGAGAGTATACTATTTTCATAGTCGCCATCAGTCACACATTTTGTAAGACCTGATTTCAGTATTTTCTACGTCAATATAAAATGGAAGCAATAGTAGAGTTTTGATTTGTCTGTAGTTCAGCTCTGCATGGTGTGGTTTTTAGTCTGTTAGAAAAAAAAGCATGACAGTCGTTGGCGGAAGTGTCTTTTCTCAAGCCCTTTCTTGCTTTAGCCAATTTAGTTATTTATTTATCTATTCTTGTTATGTATGTATTTGTTTTAGGATCAAGGGAGTTGATATTGTCTTGACAAACCCTACAGAAAAAGAAATCGAACTCGGACTAGAAATAGTTAGGCCCTGTGCTTCCAGATTTCCCGAACATTTAAACACAATTTTTCCGGGTGAAATAGTTTTAACCAATGAATTGCTTTCAGCCAATCAAATATACCATCATAAGAATAGTCATTAAGAGCAGATTTAATTATTGAATCCCACTTACAATTTGACTGATGATATACCTTATTAAACAAGATTGATTTAGCACCAACTCAGTACAACCCTATAAAACCCCACGGAGACATAACTTTTGATAAAGTTTAACAAAATGCTTCCTCTTTCGAATTAAGTTGTAAATCAACCTGCCCTCTATACTGGAGTCATCCTCCTATTTATATAGACGCTCGTAATAGTCGTTCGGCCCCTTTTTTCTTTTTTAGAAACCACTTATTTTTTGAGTAATCTGGACTTCCTGATTCGTCTGTCACGACCGCGAACATGTCACCATCTGCTTGCATGTGGATGCATGGCATCCACGGGACTCCGTAGCTGTGGCCTATTTTTAAAACAATAGGATACAAGACGCACCTGTTACACGCCCTTATATCCTGATCTTTGTTGTCCTGAGAGTGTAAGGTGCCATGAAACGGTGATAGGCCAGATCCCCCCTTTTATAATAACCCCGTATGGATTATTTCATATTGAGACAAAAACAAACAGTTTGACACAAGGGGCTGGCCTGCCGGGTATTGCTAGATTAAATCACTACAGACAGGTGTTACATGTTATAGGAGTGTTAGGATCTGTTTTTTGCAGATCAAGGACCTTCCAAGTTCAGGCTCTGAATTCCAGCTCGAGTTCCAATTAGGAATGAGTTCGACTGATGCTTGGTTTGGTGGCAGGTTTCAACCTTGAACTCCGACGATGTAATTAAGCACATTAGGCCTTACCTTATGTCTTTAGTCTGCTTTAACAAACTCCAGACTTGTTCGCTTGTTACAAACGAAAAACTACCCCCCCAACAAAAATAATGACAGCAACAACAAATACCAAGCGCGTCCATGACGAAAAACGTTCCCAAAAACACCACACTGATCATGTGCTCTCACCAAATAGAAGAAGAAGAAGACAAAAAAAGAGAGAAAATATGGAAGTTGAAATATAGTTTCAAAATGTGCACATTTCAGGTTCGGAGAGATGGCAAGTTGAGATGGAAGTTGAACTATTATAATCACCTTCCTTTTACCAGACCATGGTATTCTTAAGGCTGTAAGTTGCAGTCATCCTTCATGTGGGTTCAAACAGGTTGCATGGATGTTATGATTTATCTTTCAACATCATCGGTTGACTGTGATGTTAGGGCAGCAGGCACCCCATGGGTAGCTAAGAAAAACACACACAAAAATAATGACCTTTCATCTGAAGAAATTAATTTGGGGATACATGACAAGGAACAGGGATCACGTGCGTGATAAAACAAATTCTTCAATTTAACCCAAATTATTACTCACTGGAACAACACTGTTATTGGTATTTAATATTAACATACTGTATTTTTGTCGAAGTGCATTAGACTTAGAGCCACTGGGGCGGGGATATGATTTTGAAATTTCGAATCTGCGGCTGCAAAGTGCTTTGAAAGAGGTGCAAAATTAAAGTCCCGTCCATTCTGTTGAACTAACCTTTGTCATGCTGCCCCCATCTTGGTCATGTTCCCTGTATCCAGTAACAGTAATGGATGCTGATATTCATCGCACAAAAAGGAACCAGACTATGTTTCCTTCCAGCCTTGCTTTGATTACATTGAGTTGAATGGGAGAATATCAAGATGGCCGCACAATGATAAAGGTCTATAAAAGCATTTTAGGTATTAAGGAGATTAGCGTACAGCCACTGTATGGTACTCGAATAAGAGCATAGAGCAAAGATTTGGTGTCATTTCTTCGTAACTATTCTCATAATTTTCACTGCTGACTTAACATTTTTTTTCAAAAGATGGTCCATCGAGCCATAGTCCCCGCTCCACTGTCCAAAAATTTCGGGTACTTAATTTATCCCCAGCACCCCCATGTTGCCTTTTTCAAAAACGTTGATCATCTTCTTGAGCGAATGGACTCCCCCCCCCCCGACTCCGAATAGCAAATATTCAGTGCCGGTTGCATATTCCGTTTAACAAGATGCATAACATGAAAATAAACAAAACATTCTTCGTCTATCAAAACACTCTGCACACGGCACGCTGCACGTCGGTTAGTGATACATTGTTTCACCACTTTTACTTTTTCCTTTTTTCGTGCACTTTGGTGTATCTGTCCAATGTACGTAACTCTGTCATTTCAATTTACACCGGACCTGCAGTATTTTAATAACAGATGAAAGGATGATAAAGTGGGAGTGGCTAGTCATGCCGTGGCTTAGTTACTTTTTCGCCCAAACTAACCAACAGGTCAGTCGGACTAATACCACGGGAAGTTTGGTTCCGCTGTACAATCTGTTACAAATATCATCCAAATCGTGAAAAGTTCAAACTGGTGACATCTTGTCTGCAACCCTTACAAATTCTATCAGAATTTCTGTTCAACTTCGAACTTGTTTTGTTCCTCGAGCAAAAAATAACCCTCCAACAAACACAATACACAACAGCCTGTCAGTCTTCTCTTGTCACATCTTGGCAAAACGCTTAAAATGACCGAGTAGGAAATGGATAATGACTTTTCACTCGGTTCGAATGACAACGACCCGCGTCTTTAGTCTCTAGCCCCTGGAGCAAATCACCTGCACATGCGCTCAAATCGTGTCTTACCCGCAATAAGCCTATTTCTCACGGAATTTAGAAAGGTATTAAAACAAACTTTAAAATTTTCACCTGAAAATGCTACCGATCTTCAACAATGTCGGACCCCTTTTAAACTAATCAATCTTTGGTGGAAACAATGACACGTTATTCGTGCATAGAAATGTTGTTCTGGAAAAGTCAGCAACTAAATCCGGTTACTGAGTTCTATTTAAATGCTATGCGGTTAGTTCACCAAAATTGTGGATTGTTCTGCTCCAATTAAAAACTGAGCACTGAGACCATCGCCCACAACATGACCCCGTTCCCAATTTAATAAATTAAAATTATTGCCAACATCTGCGCCAGACATCAGTGGCTATAAATTATCACCAAAGCAGTGTACAAATAAGTACCGTACGAGTTCTGGAATGTTTCAGCAGTCAATAAGTCTTAGTGCGAGTTATAACAGATAGCTCATCCCTGTCTCCAGATGATTTGTCTCCGCGACAATGTTATGACTAACTGTAAAATTCCGATTACTCCAATTCAATAGAGATTTTTATCCACTACCACTGGGGGTTTAAGTAATATTTCTAAACGAAGAAATGCTAACAATCACCGTACTTCAACTAGCCAATAAAAGAACATACAACATTATTCTCAACCAAACACCACATACTTTTAGGCTTGGAGTGAAACATTATTTCAGGCGTATTTTCTGGAAGTCTTATTTCATCGCTTGAGTTCACCACATGTCCATTAGACACCGCGTTTAGGCAACCCAAAGCCGGCACAAACAATGATGGGATTTGTGTTTGTCTGTATCTTTATTTGTCTTTCTTTTTTATTATGCTGTAGGCCTATCTGACCGTATACTTGTGCACGAGTGTGCGGCCCGCCAAGTGTGTATAGCCCGGCCATAAATGTAGCCCCTAAAATTGTATCAAAATGTAGCCCAAACCTAAAAATAGCCAAACGCTAAACGTAGCCCACCTCTATAGCTAAATGTAGGCCTATTTATGTCTGGGCTATATTTAACTACAATATTTGGGCTACATTTAGTTCTGGGCAGGTGCAAGATTGAGGCTGTGTTAAGGTACGGGGTTGGGTTGAAGTTTGTGTTCTTTCCAGGCGTTGATTATCAAAGTTACGCTTAAGCTTACTCTTGATTCATTATATCAACAAGGTCATTTATTAAGAACCATGGATATTACTCATTGCACGGTTCATTCTCCTCTGACCAAAGGTCACCTATGAACTTCCGGTCACTCCTATCCTGCCTGACATCAACCGTGAATAATTTCCCAGTGGCATCTTCCCAGAAGCTCCCGCTGTCAACACTGTTCTTTTAAATTCTTTCGCTGTCAACCTTTTAAATGGAAGATTTAACATTATTATTGATGGCCGGCATTTCATCATTATCTTTCTCGGCACTATTCGAAAACTTTCCAGATGTAAAGATGATACAAGTGCAACACTTGTGAATTTATTTCATCTCTGCATCGTATCGTTGGTGAGGGAACTGTATTGTGAAAGTGATATTTGTAAATTAACCTTAACCCCCCCCCAAACAAACATAACTTTTTTGGAGGATTTGCATAATGAGTGCCTTGTAATCTGACTTGTTATTAACAATAATGGCTTCTTATATTGCGTTCAAATCTGTCACTCAGTGACTCTAACATTGTTACCCCTTGTCACTCGGCTATTTGTTTCATTTTTAAAACCATCTCACCTTTCTATGGAGTAGAATACAGCCTGTGCGGAAAAATAATTATGTGGCGCACCAAGCTAAATCAATCACAAGAACCATCTCTGTCCTCCATCTATACCCTGTGTGAAGAGAAGCAATTGTAATAAGTATCTTACACAAGTGTCATGCGGGATTCGAACCCACATCCGGATAACTTGGCCACCAGAACTTCGCAATCCGTCAGTCTTGGCTAAAACCACTAACCTTGGCACAGTCATAAAGTATCACACTGAAATGTGGTTACTATTTTTATCCACAATGTTGCAAAGCTTCAGCAACTTATGTTTTCGTCTCCGCACCGTACGAAGGCCATTGTGTTTAATTTTAGACTACGGTAATTAAGAAACCACGCTGGCAATTTCTCACCCGTGACCATCATCTTATTAGTAATCTCAGGGGAGATGGCATTATTGAAGGGGGGATGTCTTCATCTTGACCATGGGGAAGGAGGAAGCCATGTTGTCTTGTCTAATCATGTCTGAAGAAAGTATGACCTTTTTTTTGATGACTTCACCGGGAGAGACTTCCGTATCCGGTGGTAGAGGTCACGATCGGTACCGTAACGCTAGCGCCCCTAGCGGCAGGTACTTGTTGGACCCAACTGAACTTCACTGTTTTAACAAACGCAGTTACCTCTCCCTACAATGATACGTCGAACAATCAAAAAACACAAGTCAAAAAAGTTACCCTTTCGCTGCCTGTCACGGGAAGAACGTTTCACGTCCACTTAGTAAATGTTCACGTTGTTTGTTAGAATGATCTTGCCTCTCGAGACATGGCCCTAAAAGTTTGTATCTGTAATTTTTTTGTTCAGCTATTAAATTGCAAGTTCAGGCCGAATTAAAGTCACATGTACATGTACGTGTATATGCGACTGCATGATACTGCATGATATAGGGCATGTTCTATCTCTACTTAAAAGCAAATGCATCTAGTCTCAAAATGTCTGAGGGTGGGGGGGGGGTAAGTGTTGGAGGGGGCCAATAAAAACGCTCTTTTCCACAGCTAGTGGCTGTATTTGTTGAGGTACTTGACTATTAGTTTTGTTTTGTTTTGTATTTGGTTAAGGCCTATGTATATGTACTTGCTTTAATACTGCAGCAAGTTAGTTCATTTTTTATTTGGTGTTTGTATGTTTAGGTGCGTGAATTTGAGCAGCAACTTTGTTCGTGTTTTTATTTTGAGCGTATGGAGGATTTACAAGGTATACATGTATCTATAATTAGACAGCAGCGCATGTTATTGCATGGTCGCGCATGCTCTGTGGAGTAAAAAATTCCGCCGTCGTGAATAAATTAGATACAGCTTCTTCTTATTTTTATTGGGTTCTATTATTTTTTAGAATGACTCCGAAATAGATTAGATCTGACTGGGTTTTTGACTAGACAAACATTATTGACTTTTCGAACTATCGAACGGATGGAGAAACGCAACAACGTAGGGCCATGAAAACACGTAGGGTCCAGTCCTGCAAACAAAGTTTCCAAAAAGAGGTAGCCTTATCAATAAATTGGAGGAAAATGAATTAATGAAACGAGACTATTTTGTGGAAAGGAACATGGTAATTATTTCCCTGTCTGAGCATCCTCATAGTAGATTTTATGATAATTCATCATCATATCGAAAGAGTTCACATTCAATCAATTCACTTTATTATCGACAACGGGAAATTCATTTTGGCCTTTACATCTATAAGGTAAAATTACAATACGTTAAAATTTACCATTTCAGTACAAAATACATAAAAAAACCACGAAACTTCATAGTGATTATTTGTGTTGAAAACGAGGAAAGGACAAATACAGCACATAATACAGAGGCGCGGGATGAGACAGAAGAACTATCTACTAATCGTACATTTTCTAACCCCCTAGTTTCATTTGTCCCCCCCCCCCGAAATTACTCACCACCTCCACACCCCCACTGAGCTTCAAAGACTGTAGCAGTCATGCAGTGAGATATATCCGTACTGGTACCTTATGTTCGTCTATGACGATTTACGTGCATCTCAAAAAAGGGCTCACACTTTGTTCGAACACTTCTCTTTGTTGCATACACTCTGTGGACATTCCTTTGTTCTGTACACTTAAGGAAAATCCTATTCTTCAACACTGTAAAAAAACACACTGTGTGGACATGTGTTAGTCCACATAGTGTTTAAATTCTCTATATTATGTGGACCTATTTTGTTCTCAGGTCCACACTTCGTATGTAGCGTTAAAACACTGTGTGGACGTGTGTTTTAAGTCCACATAGTCTTTCGTCCCTACACTGTGTGGAGCTCTGTTGTTCTTAGCTCCACACTTCGTGGTGACGCTTAAAGACAGAACCTCGTTTCCTTTATCGATACATTACAAATACATGCATCAAAATCATACAGGATGGTTTCGTAGCGATAATGAAGTCAGTCACTCTCTTAAAGCGATAAAACATCATTGGATTTTGGAATAGAGTAATTTCATTTTCATCCTCTGGTTTTCAATAAACACATCATCCAATCAACCTGAAGAAATTTCACCTAATCACGTGTTCACGTCTGACAGGGAATTTGTACACATTCGTATAGTATCACTTCTTCCAATTGCTGCAATCGTAATTAGCAAAGATGATTTTGGGTGCTTAGAATGCCAACTTCTTCGACTTTGACAGTTACTTCAGACAGAGGACTCGTTTTTTTTATAAGCCCTGTGAACTTTCAGATTGAAACTTCAGATTGAAACATAACTCTCTTTGTTGTGACAATTATACCATTTCTGAACCTGATCAGGACACGTTGCTGCATATCTTGCGACGTTCAACAACACGTCTCTGAGTATTGACATTTGATTTGCCTGTAACTATTTTTCTGAACACGATCTCCAGTACGTGATGATTGTTAAGAGACCTATTGAGTTTTATAATTTGATACTTTTTCCGTGCAGATGTCAACGAGTGTCTTAACGGGAATTACGAGTGCCACGAGAATGCTACCTGCATCAACACGCAGGGGTCGTACGAATGCCAATGCAAGCAAGGTTTTGTAGGAGACGGCACAAGATGCGTACCTATAGGTAAGGATGAAGAGTGGACTGAAAAAAAAAGAGTATAAGAACCCGTCAAAGACCGTCATGAGACTGATTTGAAGAACGGCCAAATACCACTTGTACACCGTCACAGTGTCATCATCAATGCAAGATCTTCCTTTGAAAATGGCAAAAAGTGTTGATCTTAAGTGTGGGATTATTGACTTTCGATACAAGTAGAAAGGCACTCATCTATTTTATTTGGAATAAAACAAATTCTGAAATGAGTACAGCTGATACACCGTCAGAGAATAGACGGAGGCAAACCTAGTTTGAAGACGAAGCAGATGTGTAATTCAAGGTTGGGTCATCACTATAAATAAGTCTCATTAAGTGATAAGTTTACAAATAACTGCATGACCCAATTATCTCCGTTCCAATCTGTCCCCATCCGATGATGCATACACAGTATCTACTTTAAATGACTGCTAGATTTAGAATATTTTTGGGGACTTGAAGTGCCTTCTAAATTATGTGTTCAGTTTCAGTTTTTGTTCGTAATTTTGTTTTCTTCAGACCGGACAGTCTGTGCCGATACTCCTTGTTTTGAAGGTGTACGATGCTTCGATATCCCCTTGAATCTTAACAACATCGATCTCGAGTCGGCAACCATCGTCAGACTCTACCGATGTGGAAGCTGCCCCGCTGGGTTCGAGGGTGACGGCAAAACATGCGTGGGTACGGACAAGTTGTATTTTTTATTATCTTTTATACCTCATATTCCACATTCTATGTAAACGTAGATTGTGTAAAATTAATACAGTTTCTGAGAGGAACTTGAAGTATGTACATTAAGGTTGCAGAAGAATGTCGGGGTATGTTATTATGTATTCTTGAGTTTGTTGCTGGTTTAACAATACACATCCAGTACACTTCTATGCTAGTTAAAGCTTGATTTCAGTGGGAGACCTTTTGAGACGTTACGTTGAAGAAAACATACCGGGTAATTTTCCAATGTTTTCGTGTAGTTATTGGCATGCTCGCATTTATGATTACAAAAGGGCTTACCATGGGATATTCGAACTAATGACTTAGGCTGTGGCTATGGCAAAACCGCTGACAAAAGGCCTAATCTCCAACATTGCCTCTGAAGCTAGCGGCCATCACCGTAGCTGAAGTCTGCTGCCACCAGCGTCCCCCAATAGCCACCTATGTGAGTTATTCCCGATGCAGGGGCCCGTTGCGGTAAAGTCATGTTGTGTCATCACGGTATGTTTATCCAGGCAAGGCTTACCCTCGATAAGGGTCAAGGCTCACTGTTCTACAATTGTCCTGGGCCCAATTTCATAAAGCTGTTTAGCAGAAAATTCTGCTCAGCAAATTTCTTTGCTAAGCAAGAAATGAGTGGGATACCAGTCACAGCAATGGTAACTGTATGCTGTTTTGACCGGTAATCTATATTTTTCCTAGGCAAGAGTTTTCTGTGCTTAGCAAGTTTTTGTGCTTACATGCTTTATGCAATTGGGCCCTGCCCAGCTTGACGTGGATTACAGGAAAGACTGACCGAGATCAGTATACCATACCCGATATGTGGCAGGGGGTGTTCCCCCTAAATGTTCCCATACTTCAACACACTCTTTTCCTCTTGTCCAGAAGTACCCCACCTAAAATCCTCTGAAAAATAACTGAGATTCCCAGAACACAATGAAGACACAATAGGAGAGGGGGGTGGGGGTACACCATGCTACATATCGAGCACCAAATGAAGATCAGTCCTCCACGGGGCGAGGGGCTCGTGGCCTTTTCCAAACGTCGGCTTGGGCTCCGTCTCCGGCTTGGGCTCAATCTCCGGCTTGGGCTCCATTATACATTTTTGGAGCAGCGTGTATTTTGCACGCGGTGTTTCGAACATCAGACAAAGCCGGTGTGGCAGGAGATTCTCTGTTCCCCCCGGAGATTCTGTCCCCCCATACGGCGAACTGTGTACAAACTTCTTTTGATAGCGCCCTCTTTTGAATCATCCTCCTGCAGCCCATGTTAATTTCCCGTATGGGGACAGAATCTCCGGGGGACAGATTTCCCTGGGACACCGATCGCCCGAGCCCTAGCCGAGGTTTAAGTTATTGTTTCAAACCCGGAACTGTATTTTTTATATATATATATGATTTCGCATTACTGTTTCATCATTATTTGTCATTTGCCCCCTCAGATAAGAACGAGTGTGAAGATAGAAGGCAGCGATGCAACATCAATGCCGACTGCATCAATACCCCAGGCAGCTACAAATGCCAATGTAGAGAAGGGTTCGCGGGAGACGGTCTCGTCTGTGTACCACTAGGTAATTATTGAAATCCTGATCGTAAAATCCGTTTTAACATTTGATTTTTCCACCAGGGCCCAATTTCATAGAGCTGCTTAAGCAAAAAATATTGCTTAACAATTTCTTGCTAAGCAGAAATGAGCAGGATACCAGTCACAAATTGTACATGCGACGTGTTAGTTTGGCTGGTAACCTTATTCTGGTAAGCAACATTTTATTGTGCTTAGCTACTGTATATGTGCTTAAGCAGCTCTATGAAATTGGGCCCAGAAGAATAAGCAGAGAAAAGGTGTCTTGATTGGAACCGTATTTTCATTCTACTTATCAAGTTTCCTTAATCAAAACGAGACACACCATCTCCCCAATCCGTCTAAGACCAGGACCCAATTTCATAGAGCTGCTTAAGCACAGCAAGTAGCTATAAGCACAACAAAATTATGCTTGAATACCAGAATAAGGTTACCAGCCAAACTACCATGTCAAGTGTACGACCTATGACTGATATCCTGCTTACTTTTGCTTAGCAGAAACTTTCTAAGTACATGTAATATTTTCTGCTCCAGCACAAAAAAGTAGCTAAACACATAACAACCAGCCAAAATACGTGTCACACGTACCGTTTGTGACTGGTTTCCTGCTAATTGTTGCCCTGCAGAAAATTAATAAGCAGTATTTTGTGCTTATGCATGTTCTGTGAAACTGGGCTCAGATTGAGGTCTTGTTACTGAGGTAAACTATATAACATACATTTAATTCCTGTGAAGCGTGTGAGAGTAAACCATAAACTGGTACAAATAAGAACTAAAAAAAAAATGGAAGGGGTAAAACCTAAGGGCCTTAATTAATTGAGCCACGCCCCTTAAGGGGAACTATTACAACCTGGATTTGCCGACCAACTGGCGTCACTCTCCACCATACCAACTCTAATACGGTATCCCATTCGATGATGTATACCCAACTACCACGAGGGTAACCCGATTCGTTAACTGGTTTACGGTTAAGTAAAAGCATGTAGAAATAAGCCAGTCTAGGGAATTGCCATCGGGGTTATACCCCCTAATGAATATGTCCCAATCGGGGGCGTTGCCGTAATACCGGCTTGTCGTGCTGTAGGGGTTGAGCCAAACGGTGTATACTGAGTTTGTGATGTCTATAGTCTGTCCCCTGCGTTGATTTGGCTAACGAGGTGGAAACCAGTCATCAGCACACGGACTGACACATTCAGGGACGAGATTGGACCCGTTTGTCAGCATCTTTCGCCCGGCTTAAATTTCCCCTTGTGATTATTTTCAAAAAGAGTGGTTTAAGCAACAGATCGGACTTAACACATCGGTGACAACCACAACTATCGGTTTAAAAAGAATCACAAATTTAGCATTTAAAAGCCATTTAAGGGTGTTTAATGGCAGTGTATGCATTTGGTATTACCCACAAGTTAATGACCATAAAAACTTACTAGGCCAAGAGCACTGGAGAGCTGTCAATATTTAAAAAAAAATTGTTAGAAACAACCCCTTTGAAGTAAAGTAAACATCTGAAACCACACAATTCTATACAACAAGGGTGTTTTTTTTTCTTTCATTATTTTTTTTTGCGATCACCAATTGAGCCAAAATGTTCACAGGTTTGTTATTTTATGCATAAGTTGGGATACACCAAGTGAGGATACTGGTCTTTGACAATTACCAAAAGTTTACCCTGCCTTAACATCGAAATGAATAGACCGCGGGATCCGTGAGGAGAGGGGGAAGGGGGAATGCCACAAAGCCCCGACTTGATGCATGCAGTCACAATTTGTTCACAACTCGATGGAAGAAAACATGAAATCTTCATGTTATGAAGACTGCAGTGAACAGTTTATATAAACTTTTGGTATGACGAAAAAGGGCATAATGTCAACAAAACCTTTGTTAAAACTCTTGGTCTTATGTAGAAATTCAATTGCAAAACGCAAATCTTCCCATAAGGCTATGCATTAGCATCTTGCCTGCCAGAAAATGACATTGAATGCACAAGTTAAATATTGTTGACAAACAAGGTGACGTAGTCTATAATATGACTCTGGTAATTAAGGCTTTTGAGGAAAACTAGACGAGCTTAAAGCGTGCACAATGTGAGGACAAACAGCAATTTAATGATTAAGCATGCATATCATAATACTCAGTGGAAAGATTTTCTTGTTACGCGCCAAGAATGTACCATTTCGCGCCAGATCCAGATCTTTCGCGCCAGGTCGACCGTTTCGCACCAAAGGTGTGACTTCAAGAGAGCAGCAACGATCTTTCCCAAATTAAAACAGTAGCTGCGGTCCTCACACTACAGCCTAGCAGCTGTCTCTACTGAACATGGGCGGTAATTAATTGACAAGAATTATGAGTCACCGTGCAAAGGAAACGCCCATGAGGAGTGTTATTCTTTTTATGATGCACAACATTATTTTCCACTTTTCTTACTGCACTCGGGGGATGATAAGACGTGGCGTATGAGTTCCGTTCTTTTGATTCGGCTGTCTTTTCAGGAAGACCTTTTGCTGTTTCTTTCATCCCTATAAAGATGATATTTTAGACTTCATTCAAGTCCCTGGGTCTTTAGATTTCCCCCCAATTGACCCCTTTTATTGCAACTTCTCTGTCTAGTCGTTTGAGACAATGTCAGCAGTTTTACAGACATTAACCCGAGCGGAGTCTACTCGCTGTCATGTGAGTTCATGCTTGGAGTAGCATTGAGGGAGTTATCCGTCTGAGAATTGAGTTGGTTGCAGGATTTGGTTGGGCTATTTGGTATAGTGGTAAGACATCTGCTGTAACATGGCAAAGGTCGTGGGTTCGAATTCCACCCGAGTGATATGCCTCCCTATTATTATTTTGTTCACAGAACTCGGGACAGTACTGAGTATAGAGTGCTTAATACTTCGGTGTAAAGGGCAAAACCAAATAATATATTATTTCTCCCTGATGCAAAATCAACATCTATTATTAAAATAATAGAGATGATTGTAGTTTTACACTCGGGACATTTTCCTTGAGTCTCAGAGTATGCCTGTATATTTTGTTTAATTTGCTGTTGTGCTGACCTTTTTTCCACAGTACTGACAGTGCTGTAGGATAATGTCCTCAGCCAAATTGTACAATCAAATGTTGTCTTTTTGGCGTGTCCTTGGCCCAATTTGATAGAGCTGCTTAAGTACACAAAGTCACTCAGCACAAAACAATTTTGCTCACAAGAATCAGGTTACCAGCCAAAATACCATTCCATATATATTGTCTGTGACTGGTTTCCTGCTTATTTGTGCTCAGCAGAAAGTTGTTAAGCAAACTTTTCTGCTTAATGAGAAAATCTGTGAAATTCGGCCCAGATTGTAGAGACGGTTCTTTTGTGTCAACATTTGTATTTAGGATCTTTTGACAAAATGGTCACAGAATCGGTAGAAACTGGCTCCTGTTGAGCATATTTCGAAACGTCAGCATCTACACATCAAACTGATCCACTGTATTTCATAAAAAAGCTGAACCATATCGTTATGAATTAGTGTAAATATTCAATTTCATTTTTTTCCCCCACAGACCCCCGGACATGCGCAGAGCAGCCCTGCTTCATAGGGGTAGATTGTGAGGACATCCCACTGCAGAGGATACTGAACTCACCAAACTGGAGGCAGCTTGACGTCATCAGGTTATTCAGGTGTGGCAACTGCCCAACAGGGTACCAGGGAGACGGTGATACGTGTGCAGGTATGCTTCAGAATAAATCAATGACTTTACTAGTGGGGAGAAGCAACCAGGCTGCCATATTACCACTCCACACAACATACAAAAGGAGAGTTATAGAAGTGCAACATGAATCCTCCATATGCTTTATATTACAGTATTATTGTCCCTTGGGAATGTGTTTAACACAATTTATTTTGGGTTGTAGGTGTGACGTGGGGTCTCTATCCTTCTGTTTGATAAGAAGGGGTTGTGTTCACCAAAACATATTGCACGCTTATTCACACCTACTGTACAATATCCATTAAACTACGATTGTGTATTAAACGGTTGGCGTAGACTCCCATGCTGCACCGCGGGGTTTTAATGTGTCATTTGTTCTGATTCAGTTGAAAACGTGTGCCAGTGGCAGCATTACCCTTGCTGTAATGCACGCTCTAATAATTTACCACCACAACTTTTTACTAAGTATGTTTTAACAATTCGGTCTTAGGGTAATACCAAAAGCAGGTTATTTCACAAATAAATAAAAAGAGGGAGAGAAATAGGCGTTAGAGAAGCATAATTCTGTAATTTAAAAAAAAACAGACAAAGGAGTCTGTTATAAACATTCTGAAGATACCCATAATGTTGATTCAAAAAAAGGCAAATTGAAAGATTACAATTTCAAGTCCTCAACTAAATGTTTGAATCGACGCCTTATAAAAATGAACCAAAATCCCTTGAGCACGTAGGTGATATAAATTGTCTGAAATCTTTAAATGTTGCCAACCTTTTTCGGCTTGCAGATATTAACGAGTGTGAACGCGGACTTGACAACTGCCACGCCGATGCAACTTGTATCAACACACTGGGGAGCTACCGATGCGTCTGTAATGACGGCTTCGCTGGTAACGGATTCCTCTGTGTACCAGTCGGTGGGTAGTCACTTATTTTCTCTCTTCTTGGGTTTATCGTGTTGGTTGGTTGGAGGTTTGACCTACTGGAACCGGAAGAGCAGTGTAAATGAACTTTAATATTGGACATGTATGATAAACTGTTCGTTTACCTTGCACTTCCGGTTCAAATACGTCATCACTTTAAAAAGAGAATTGTGGTAGTAACACAAATTCGAAAGAAACAAGGTCATTTCAATAGGAACAATTGGGCCCCACAAGGGAATTCTTCAGAAAAGGGAATAATAGAACAACAATAGCAGTACCCCACAAACCGGATCCGTAAGGATGTGTGTGTGTGTGTGTTTTTTTTTTTTTAGGACTTCGTGGAATTTATGGTCAAGTGTCTTGCTCAAGTCAAGGACACAAGCATCGTGTCCGGCCGTAGAGGTGGGGTGCACAGTGATGTGATCGGCCATAACCGTTGTTAATGTTAATCAGGAGTAATTCTTATAATAATAATCTTCTTAAAAAAACCACACCCAGATCCAAGAACTTGTGCTGACCAACCATGCTTCGGAGGCCGAGTACCATGCCAGGATCTTCAGCTTGTGGCTGTTCTCCGTAACACTGATCTATCTACAGCTACCATCATCACACTCTTCCGTTGCGGGCCATGTCCCGATGGTTACTTCGGTAACGGAGAGGTCTGTCAGGGTAAGTTCAGATCTAAACAGAAAACCTGCACAAAGTTCACCCAAAATCCAAAATGAACAAACTCCCTACCTCTCTTCGTTTATTTAAAACATTATTCGTATCAGTGATCGTGACCAAGAAAAGGAGAAACAACTTTGAATCGTTAATGGTGCACTTTAAGGCAATACCGGTACATGTCCAGTGTTCTTGTAAAGTCTGGGCATTCCTGGTATAGTCTGCCGCCACTTACAGTACGGCAGGCGGGTGATGGGATTGTGTTTTTTTATGATAATACGCACAAGCATGGAATTTAGCACACAGTCAGAGTATATGTCAGGAGGAAGATATTATTTTGGCTTGAGGACCATCACAGATTTGCCCTTTATAAAATACAGGAGCAAGCAATGGCAGCCATTTTGAATTGTTAGAAAACGCTTGTTATTCTACCAATATCTTTTCGAAAGCGAATTTGCGATGGCCCTAGGTCAAGTATCTGTCTCTAAAATACTCTGACTGTGTACCAAATTCCTTGCTTGTACCATCAAAGGCACAATTTCCCAAACTATTTCCCCTCTCCGCCCCACTATTAGATTCCCAAAACCATCAAACTGCCATCAATAGACCTTTATCATGGTGCGGCCATCTTGATTTTCTCCCACTCAAATGAATGTATCCAAAACCAAGGCTGGAAGGAGAAATAGTCTTGTTCCTTTTTTATACAAGGAATATCAGCATTCATTACTGTTATTGGATACAAGGAGAATGACCAAGATGGTGGCAGCATGATAGTGGTCTATATTAAACAAGGATCGTACTCTAAAAGTTTTCTTCTCATGTTGGTGTAGATATCGACGAGTGCTCTCTGAATCTCTTTGAATGTCACGAGAAAGCGACTTGTGTTAATACGGACGGAGGCTACGAGTGTATTTGCGACCCAGGTTACGCTGGAGATGGCAAACGGTGCAGGGAGATTGGTATGCTAATTATTATTCTCTTATTCCCTTTTTGTATGTACAACAAATTGTTTGCAAGAAGTCAATGAGTACGGTGTTTCGGCTTGTGATTCTGAACTTTTAGTAATTTTCTATTTTAGTTTCCGAGTCTACATTGATCAGCTTTTGCCATGTACATTCTTCGCTTTTCCTTCCTTACTACTTTAAGAGCAAGAATAGCAAACTTGATGACGACTTTCAAAATATCTTGTTTTTTCTTCCTTTTTTGTTGTTGTTTTACAATCAGTGTGACTCTTATTAACGTTTTTAGACCAGAGTGTAAAACGCTTGTTGTGTATTTAACAAAATTTGTACCTTCGTTACATTTAAAATGTTGCTTTTTAAATTAAAACAGACCCAACAAGGTGTGCAGACAGGCCCTGTTTCGATGGAGTTCGATGCACAGACTTGCCCCTGGACATTGATACTCTTGACTTGGACAGCACTGATATCATCAAGCTGTACCGATGTGGTAACTGCCCGCCTGGTTACCGCGGGGACGGTGAAATCTGCGTCGGTATGTATTTTCAATGATCGTTTCCTTACTTGACCTTTTTTCCTAGTCCGCTGGTCCATTGCTCATTTTTTTTCATCACTGTTATCAGCCTTGTTTCCAGTGGTGTACGATCTCGCCACGCCATCCCCCTACCCAGAATGCATAGCTCGATTAGAGGTGAGTCGATACGGCCCGCTCACGCGCACGTTTTGACGCACCAAGAACATCTATCGTCCAATGATCTGCCTCCTTGTGCCTCATTGAGGGCGCTGTTTGAGATTGTGAGGTTAACTTCAAGGGGTCTATTATTTTAAGTGAGACTTGATTTTGAAGTGTTTACATGAACAGTCTTTGGAGGGCGTGGTTTGCGGCGTCGCTCTGGGAAGCAATACACAGATTGCATTGTCAATGATGCGTGTTATTTTCCCGTCTATCTAATGTGGGCAATTTTCAAATGGGTGAAACCTAAAACTAAATGTTATTGTATCACTGTATATTGTTCATAAGTTAAGAGAGCTAAGAACTTACTATCTTTTACGATGCCTTTTTTCTTCTTCTTAATCTACTAGATATTGACGAATGTTTGGAGCGACGGTTTGTCTGTTCTGAGAACTCCTCGTGTCAAAATCTACCCGGTACCTACCACTGTGTTTGCAACGAGGGCTTCTTCGGGGACGGTGACGACTGCGTGCCACTCGGTAGGTTCAATGCCGTTGATGCTATTTATAGTCTCCCCGTTCCATTTTCACCATAATGTGAGACCACCCATCTCATGAGGCAAGCCATGTTGGATTAGTGCCATCCCACGTCAATTTATTAACCGACTAGAGAATGGACGTGTAAAATAGTCCAGTCCCATTTTGGTGCAACTGTAACCTTTACACGTTCTGGCATTTCCTTATTTACTATCCTCATCCACCCTCTTTCCGTTGCATTCCTAAGTGAGTCATCCAACCATTCGAAACCATTCAACTGCACGGGTTATGTGTGGTAGATTGCCTGTACACAGAACTATGTACTTGGTTGATGCATTCACCACATGACATCCTCATGACAGAGTGGCATACAGTGCGTTTATTCTACAAAACCATGCGGATGACGTTGAATGGTATAATAGATTGGCAGGGTAAACCAGTGACAATGTGAGGACTCAACATTTTCTTCATCAGCCAGAAAACAATACCGTTGACTTGTCTTTATTACAGATCCTCGTACCTGTGCCGATCAGCCATGTTTTGTGGGGGTAGAGTGTACAGTAGTTGACCCTTTCACTCTCCATTGGAAGACAATGCAGGTGGTTAGGAGATTCGAATGCGGTGATTGCCCAGAAGGGTTCGCTGGGGATGGAGAAATATGCAAAAGTGAGTAACATCGATAAATAAAGGCAGGGTATACTTTTGGTAATTGTCAAAGGCCAGTATCCTCACTTGGTGTATCCCAACATGTGCATTAAAAACAAATCTGTGAAAAGTTGGGCTCAATTGGTCTTCGAAGTAAATAATGAAAAAAAAACCACACCAAATAACCCTTGTTGCATAGAATTGTATGCTTTCAGATAAAGGCTTCAGGCCTGAAGCCTTTCTCAGATTCAAATATTTTAGTGAGAAATTACCCCTTTCTCAAAAACTACGTTACTTCAGAGGGAGTCATTTCTCACAATGTTTTATACTATCAACAGCTCCCCAGTGCTCTTTACCAAGTAAGTTGTTATGGTCAGGGATTTGTTTATTTTGTAATTGTTTGCCTTCTTAATCTAACTTGAGTTCACTTCACAGTAATACTTTTACCATTCCCACGAAGTCATCACAAATTTTACATTGTGTCCACAATAATTGCGATATGCAAACTTTTACTTATCAAACTAAAGTTAGTTTTAATTTAGGAAATAAATATAGAAAAATTGAGCATCATCCCATCTATTCGAGAAAAAAAAGACAACAGTTTAGGTCAATTTCAGGGGGAAAGTGACTATAAAATGAGGGAAAAAACATGCAAATTTGATTCACTATCGCTCTTGAGAAATCGTGAGTAATACAGTAGCTGGTTTTTATACACCTGTTTTGTACACAGTGTCTCACAGTAATACAAAGTAATACAGTAAACACTTTACAAACATTGAAGGGTAATGCAGTAGCACTGTTGATAATGGAACCCCCGGGTACTGTTTGTACATTATAATGTAGCAAAGTGTAACACGTAGCAGGAATTGTTGCTACATATTACAATATAGCAAGGTGTAACACGGTAGCAGGAAATGTTGCTACATATTACAATATAGCAAGGTGTAACACGGTAGCAGGAAATGTTGCTATATATGACAATATAGCAAGGTGTAGCACGGTAGCAGGAAATGTTGCTACACATTACAATATAGCAAGGTGTAACACGGTAGCAGGAAATTTACTACATATTACAATATAGCAAGGTGTAACACGGTAGCAGGAAATGTTGCTACATATTACAATATAGCAAGGTGTAACACGGTAGCAGGAAATGTTGCTACATATTACAATATAGCAAGGTGTAACGCAGTAGGAGGAAATACTGTTGCTACAATACACATTTCTTTTGTAAAGTCCAGTAGCTAAAAAGGACCAAAGTGCATTTTCCACCAATATATGTCTAACAACCTTTTTTGTTTAATGGTGCAATAAGATTTATGTTTAGGTCAAACATTGTGCTGTGTTCACTTACAGAATCGACACCAGTCGTGAAAATAATTATAAATAATATAACCGCGTGGAGTAACTCAAGAAAATGACATTTGAAGACGCCCCCACTGCACTGTGGCTAAATGAACGTGCATAAAACCCAGTGTTTCCTTCACTGCAAAAACGTAAAAAAGTAAATGTTGATTCTCTCTTCGGTATCTACAGGTCCTATGTGACAACAACCAAGGTGTCAATTTTAACACCCAGTTTTTTTTGCAGTGAAGAAAAAGCTTTGGTGGTTTCACTAAAACTTGACCCCTAAATTGTTGGCACAGGTTTGTTGTACGGTGTTGTTTTTGAAATCAAGAGAATTGGATTTAATTTACTCTTTCGGAAACAAAAACTTACTTTCCTTACTTCAGCTTATTAGGCCTACACATCTTTTGAATACATTTCATATTAATACTTCATAAATCACTCGATATTGAAAAAGGACCACATCATAACAGGCAAAACGATATTAAGTTTTGGAAGGGGCCTTTTTAGATAGTATAATGCATATTGAGAAACTTTTCACTTCGAAATACTGCGGTTATGGACAAATACATCACTTTTTATCCCAAAACATTTGAATCTGAGAAGCGTTACGCGTAACGCTTCTCAGATTGTGTATTCCATTGCAAATTATTCTTCCTGGTGGACATAACCGCTCCAGATTTTCAGCAATTTCTCAAAAACGCTACCACCTTTTGAAATGAAATTTTCACAGGTTAGTTTTACGGTATATATCTACAACTATATGAGTTTGAAACAAACAATGGGCTCCAATTACCAAACGTGTACGATGCCTTTAAATCATGTTTGTCTTCACAACTTGCGCGTTGGGCATGTTGACAACAAACCCAACATGTGTATCGGCACTTGTCGTGTAAACCCCAAGTTGAAAACCTGACGAATAAGCCCATGATTATTTGTTATTCAAGTTTTTAATGCAGAGTTTTCACATCTTATATCCCCCTGCAGAAATCCCACCACCCATCGTGATTCCTGAAAACGTCACTCTGACGGTTGTGGTAATCAACCCATCACCACAACCCAGAGAGAGCCCACTGATCACCGACGCCGTCGTCACGGCTTACATCGCGGACGAGAAGACCGGAACGGATAGATACGCAGCCGCGGACACCGGTTACAGCGGTTTCACCAAGATTGCCGTACCACACAACGAGTCAGTCATGATTACTGTCAGTCACGATGATTTCCTGACCAAGTCACAATCGTTCAAAGCAAGTCTACTCAAGAGTAAGTTCAATCTGAACCATATTTTACCACCAGTTGCTATACCATGCCCAATATGTTGCAGAGGGTGCCCCTCCCAAGTGTTCCCGTAACACACTATTTTCCTCAGAAGTACCCCCTCCTAAAATCATCAAAATAGTTCATGAGATTCCCAGAACACAAGGAAAACACAATAGTACCCCGGTTCAAATCCCACCGAGGGCACTATGTGGATTGGGTTTTCAGTCCCTACTCTTTGCGTGGGTTTTGCCTGGAATAATTCTCTGGGGTTTTCCTCCCACACCTAAAACTGAAACTTCCTTGTCTTCTCTCCATGGAGTTCTTGGCTAGTACAGTGATTAAGTTCGCTTTTCTGAGAGTCCTTGGCTTTACAACAAGAATTAATAAATGAAATGAATAGTAGGGGGTACACCACGCCACATATCAAATGACAGTTCAGTTGCCCATCCGTTATACTGGCGTGTACTTGGTTGTTTGGCTCTCCTGTTTAAAGTCAATGTAATCAAACCGAGGCTCGGGGGTAACAAAACAGTCTGGTTCTATTATGATAAAAGAAACCCGAGTTAATCACGATTGCTTTTGCCACAAGGACCATAGAACAAACAAATCAGCATGACGAAGGCCTTTTTTTTGTCAAAGTATTATCAAATATTTTCCTAGTTGTTTTATGATTAAAGCAAATATTTTATATATTGGTCAAGCAATTATAGGTTTTTGGTTGAGAGCAAAAACTTCCATGCCCTGTTCGGTTGACGCATGTAACACAACCAAAAGCACTGTACAAAGTTGAATAGTTAAAATTATAACACCCCTTACAAAAATTCTGCCTTTTCATTGGTTTAGAGCGCGTCACATGATATGTCTTAGTTTTACTAGAAACCCGGTGGCCGTGTGATAGTCGTTTGCCATGCAATAGTCAAAAGACTATTACATGGCGCGCGCGTTACCCAGACGTCTTTTTTACCCACCTCGAACCCAATCAGTTGTGCATCTGTGTATCTGAAATGCGCGTACGAACGTTACGTGTACGAGGATGATAAATAGTCTGTTGAGGTGTTATAAAACAAATATTGACTGCTTTTACTCGTGCTATGGTTAAAACTCCGACTCCCTCGGTGATCCCCGGAGCGTTCTATTTTCCCTCGGCTGCGCCTCGGGAAAATAGAACGCTCCGGGGATCACCTCGGGAGTCGTAGTTTTAACCATAGCACTCGAAGCAGTCAATATTTGTATACACTGGCCTGGTTAATTTTTTAACAACCTTTCTTTTTTTTCTCGCATAGTTTTGAAGCACTAAAGTAAATCAAAATGGCTATGCCATGGAAAACAGTAAAGTCAGATCTCACCATTTGTCAAGCATGTTATCTTTTTTAATGACAGTTTTCCCTACACCATTATATGGGGTCCGCCATCGGAAAAATTTGGATCCATTGGTCTCGTTTTTACTGTTGCCAGAATACATACAAATAATTTTCGAACGGGCGACACAGATCTTGTTTTTGGCTGTGCTTGTTTAGACAGTTTTAGTAGATAGTTTTTAGTGGACTGAACCCCCATCAGCAGACTGTCCCGTTTTTCTCAACACCAAGAAAGAGACTCTTGCAAGTCCTCCAAGAGTTGTTTTCCCATTTTAACGCCCTAAAAGGCACTGGACACGTTTGGAAATTGTCAAAGACCAGTGTTCTCACTTGGTGTATCTCAACATATGCATAAAATAACAAGCCTTTGAAAATTTGGGCTCAATTGGTCATAGAAGTTGAAAGAAAATTATAAAAGAAAAAACACCCTTGTTGTACAAGTTTGTGTGCTTTCAGATAGGAATAAAAGGCTGCTTTCAAGAAGTCTTTTATTATTTTAGTGAGAAATTACCTCTTTCTCAAAAACTACGTTACTTCAGAGGGAGTCGTTTTTCACAATGTTTTATACTATCAACAGCTCTCCGTTGCTCGTTACCAAGTCAGTTTTTATGCTAATATATATTTTGAGTAATTACCAAACGTGTGCAGTGCCTTTAATACCTTCGTTGATTCAAAAACAAAAGGTCATAACTCGATACCCAGCAAATGACTGGTATGAACTCTTATTCTTATTGCCTAGTTGTTCTTTCCTCTTTGTAATATATAGATAACACGTTGACGATCGAGCTCTTCAAATTCTCAGAGCTGACTGAATTCCTGTGGACATCAGCGACCAGCCGTGCCCTAGAATTTGGAGACTTGCTGAGGCTTGAAATTCCAAAAGGTTCGTGAAAATAATTGATAATCCGAATTCATTTGTTTTTTTTTCTTTTTGGTTCTTTTTAGTTTATTCGTTTATTGGTTTATTAAAAACATTTCAAAAGCCACGTCCAGAGGCCGAATTTGAATTACAATATTAAACAAATAAAGGTAAAACTTAAAATTAAAGGCACAAAAGCCAAGTAAAAAACCTACTCCAAACTCTAAATACCAAAATTGTGGCTCGATGGCGAACTTAGCACATTTAAAAACGATAAAAAATGGCAAAAGGAGCAATACTTTAAAAAAAAAAAACATGGCAGCTGTGCGAACAGCGCCCTCTGTTAATTCATATTGTAGTCAAAGTTAATGTTTACATCAGTTATGTATTTGCACCAGTTGTTCGATTTGAGTTTGTTGTGAATACATTTTTCTTCGCCACAATAAATTATACGTTTGTGCAAACACAGTTCATTATGAGTATAGACTTTGATGATGGTGCAGCCATCTTGTTTTCCTTCCATTCAAATCAATGTAACCAAACTGAGGCTGGAAGGGAAATAGTCTGGCCCCTTTTCATAAAATCGAGAGTAAAACTGTCGGTGCCATTGTGTATACGGGGAATCTGACAAAGATGGCTGTAGTGTTATAAAGGTCTATTTGGATTGATTTAAATGTGTACACATTGTAACTAGGTTAGGATCGACTCAGGGGAAACATGTCGGTGTGTTAATAACTATGGTCGTCTTGAAAATAATTTACCAAAAAAATGCTGTCCGTTTTAAGAGATTAAAAGAAAATCAGATTTCTTTCAAATTGGCAGACAAGCTAGTGAGAAATAGAAAAACACGACAATGTATGGACAAAGTTAACTATAAATGTGTATTCTCAAAACCTCGAGGACGTGGAATTTGCAATAGCCCATAATATGCACCAGCGCCATCTTTAAAATATACCGCAATGCATCTTGGGAAACCGAGTACGGGAACGCCAAAAATGCCAAGATGGACGACGTGCTTTAGCCATTTCTCCATTAATATCGACTAGGCTGTGGCTTACATGTAACTATGTCAGGATTTATAGTTGTGTTGTGAATTGCTTCAATATCAGCGCGCCATGATGGTTGCCAGTGTTGCTTATAGGCTCGGATTTTTCTTTGATCCTTTGCGCGCCGATCATGCGCATTGGGACATGCATGTGGGCTTTTCGGTTTGTATAATGATTTATTTTTATTTTTTTTCGAGAATTCGAATTCATTCATTCATTCATGGTTTGTTCTTTATAAAACAAATTTCCCATAGCGACAAAAGGTCGAATTACAGGAATTTATACAGGGAAAAAATTTTTTAAAAAGGCGATCGAATTACACAATGGCTGATCTTATCTCCCATTTGTGTACTCATTAACTAATCCTTGATTCAGAGTTTGCCACAAAATACACCCTGTGTACGGTATTAAAATCAGCAGTGAATGATTATTTCATTGTTTTTTTGGTTTTTTTGCACAGGTGGTCTGGCAGTGGCCAACGGAGTGAGGGTTACAATCGAGTGCCGTCCTCTCAATATGTCCCTTATGGAAGGACCGTCAGAAGGGCCAGAATTAATAGCTGGAATACGAAACGATGCTACAGGTATAAACAGGGAATGTTTCAAGTGTGTTAAAGGAACATTCTCCAAATAAAAGGGGTTTGGTCGACGAAACAAATTCACATACCGCAATTTTGACAATTAAGTATTTATCAAATAGACCGAACTAAAACAAATATGAATTTTGAGGCGTTGTATGATCAAGTATCCATGTTTGATTTACGGGGAAAACACCATGTGGATATATCTGCTTACTGTGAACCCCCCCCCCCCGAAGTAGACAAAAGGGTCCCAAGACGAGTTGACTAGTGACATTCAATGAAGAGTGGTATGTTTGTGGTTATTTGTATATAATGATTGTGATTAACCTTCTACAAACAACAGCAAGAATATGCTAATTAATCTATTCCATTAAATATTCCAATTACATTCACGCATGCGTACAGACACAAATGATTGGCAAACGCAAACGCGCATGCGTCACGCCACTATCAGCCCCAGACAAAAAGGGGCGGTGTTTCCCCCCATTTTGTCAGCCAGTAGTGATAGTATACGTACACAAGCGCGATGTGTCATTCACATATTTCACGAGAAAGGTCTATTGATTTGCTCATAGTTTGAAGTAGTATAGCCTATATTGGGATCTTTTGAAATTACTTTTTCAAACCGTTGAGTTGAAGCAACTGAGAGAAATGCTTAGCTTAAAAAGGTCTTGCTTAGCAGAAAAGAGTTATCAGCCAAAATCCCTTGTGCTGTACAAAGCTCATTTCTGGTCCTCTGGTTTAATTTGCTTGGCAATGCTAACCAATATTTTCTGCCAAATAGATTGATTGGTGAAATTAGCCTATTTGGGGAAAACAAAACAGAAAACTAATCTGAACAAAATATACATTATGTGGCAATTTAGCTAAATATCTGCTAACCACCAGACAAGTCACTTGTGAAAAGTTATCTTTAATTGCCACTTCATATTCCGATTTAATTTGTTGATGTGACCGGTATATGCCCGCTTGCTTCGCAGGTGAGATCGAGCTGACTGGGATCGAGGTCTTCGGAATGACGGAACTGAAGTGTCTTGTACCCAAAAGGTCCAGACAAGGGCCCACGAAGAGACCCGCCAGGGACACCATGCCGTTTACCATCTCAATGCCGGTCATTGACCTCGTTGACGATCCAGAGAGTCCTCTGTATGCATGGCGTTACCATGATGAAAAAGGTATAGACTTGCTAACATAATATACATTCCCCCAGTCACCACAGTGTGGGTCATCTATGTGAACAGATGTATCAAACTCTATGGATGTACCTTTACTTCTATTCTCGAATGCCGAAGTGTGCTGATATTCCTAACAATACCACAGGTTCTAAAAAATGACACTGTGCCATATTTACAGGCTACTGGGTTCTCGAGGGTGAGATCTCCGGAGTAACCGGCGTAACAGGCGACGAGAGCGCAGCAGCCACCGCAAATGAGGAGCAGGTGACCCGTCTCATGTGGCAGTACTTCGCCAGGAACTTCACTTACTCGTGGTGGGCATTTGGCAGGGCGTGGGAGTCATCAAGCTGTGTGACGGCGAGGGTGTGCTACGATTTGGCCTGCAGATTCCCAGTGGATAATGCCCTGATCGAGTGAGTATACGATCCTAGTTGTTAAAGTAACATTTACATTTAGAGTTATTAATGGTTTAGTAAGGTAAACAAAAATAGGCCTTCAACTTATGTGGTTTACTTGCTGATCATCAAAACTGAAGCTGTAGGTCTCTGTCCGTCTCGAATGGCGATGAACTTAAAGAAAAAAGAGGGACGCCGATTTGCTTTGCTTGGTGAGTTACCAGTGGCTCTGGTTGTAGTTCGACTCTGCCAAAATGATCAACTAAAATAGACAAGGGTTTGTGGAACATCAAGTTTACAGCAAGTTTATTTGTTATTCCCTGTACCCTACAGTCATGTAACAAACTTTAAAATAGTACCAGGATACAAATCATGTCCACGTAGTTTTTCGACTCCCTAGGCTGTAACATTGGTAAAAGTGAAAATATAAATTATTACAAGTTTGCACATAACTTAATACATGGGATAAAGATGGTCATGGTGGAAAACATCCCTTGGAATATTTTTGCTTGGAATGCTATAGTTTTTGAGAAATGAATAAAACAATTAGTTTTGATCTCGCGTGTCCAAAACCTAGTGTTTGAAAACAGTGAAAACATATAATTGGGTTTTTCACTGTTTTCTTGTGACTCCAATGACTGATTGTGCTAAAACTTTCACAGGTTTGTTAGTTTGTGTATATGTTGGGTCACATAAAGTTTGGATACTGTGCTTTGACAATTACCAATGTTGTCCTTGTGCTTTAAAGGCACTGGACACGTTTGGTAACTACTCAAAATATATATTAACATAAAAACTTACTTGGTAACGAGCAACGGAGAGCTGTTGATAGTATAACACATTGTGAGAAACGACTCCCTCTGGAGTAACGTAGTTTTTGAGAAAGAGGTAGTTTCTCACTAAAATATTTTAATCTGAGAAAGACTTCAGGCCTGAAGCCCTTCTCAGGCATCTGAGAGCACACAAAATTGTGCAACAAGGGTGTTTTTTCTTTCATTATATTCTTGCACATTCGATGACCAATTGAGCCCAAATTTTCACAGGTTTGTTATTTTATGCATATGTTAGGATGCACCAAGTGTGGATCCTGTTCTTTGATAATTACCAATGTTGTCCTTGTGCTTTAAAGTCTGCCATTAAATCGGTTGTGAATTGGTGGCTGTGGATGTGGCTGTGGTTCTTCTAAAGCTGTGTGGATACATCCAATGACTAGCCGTAGCCAAAGTAGACTTAAAGACAGGTACTGGTTTTATAGACCCAATGATTTCATTGGATACGAGGCGCGCGTGTTTGTATGTGTTTGTAAGTTTGTTTATACACAAATGTATTGCGTGTACACGACGTGTGACTACTACGAATCTCTGCCGTGTGATTGGATGCGAGGTAAAAGGTGCGTTTTCCAGGATCCCGCCCTTCGCTCAAGGCTGGTCTCTGGCGTTATTCACGAGCCTCGAAGTGTGACGTCAGATGTTCGGGCTATAGCCAAAGTCGCCTCACATTGATACGGTTTTGATAATGTATTGATAATGCCATTCCTGTCTCTTTCGCTTAAGGCTTTACGGAGTGGACTTCCGTTACACCGTTTCACGCTACACCGGAGTTGACGGCATCGTGCGCTTTCAGTACAAGACCGGTGGGCAAGTGGTGCTCAGAGCCCCGTGCATCCAAAAAGAGTATAAGGTTCCATTTTCTTCACAGTATCCTCCGTCTACCTGTCCAGCTGACGGCGATGAGGGAATCTTAACGCCGAGAGAGGGCGTAGCTGTTGGCACTGCACGAGTAACTTTCATATTCATCGGTAAGTTGTAACTGTGCATTTCTCCGGCCTTTTGGATGAATAACTTTATGATTAACCAGACGTTCAACTGACAATTTGAAAATACATTTTCAATTAATTCTCATGTAAGCATGTTTTTGCCTTTTTATTTACTTCAGACGATAGCACACGAGATCACATATCACGAGAAACCTGCGGTAATCCCGGAGAGGTGTCCGGTGCTAAAAGATTTGGGAACGAGTTTTCTCATGGGAACGAGGTACGTATAAGCCCCGCCTTTTTAAGCCTTTGGTCTTATAGACCATGTGACCTGTGACAACCCATGTTTATAAAACTTCCTGAACTTGTGTTGTCGAGAGACATTTACCGTGTTTCTCTTTTCCGGATAAGTTATGAACAAAAGCAGTGATGTCCTTCTTCCATTTAGGGTCGTTGAGAAATTAGTTATTGGTTTTTTTGCAAGGATTATGACATTATACACCAATCCTTCACCGATCTTGAACTCTTGGTGGCAGCAGAAACGCCTCAATTACTGCGGTGGTACCTGGGTGGTACTGCGCTGCCTATCGATGGGCTTAAGGGCTGGGCTACACTAGTTAATTTATAAATGGTTATATGTAAATAATGGTTGTTTATAAATAATAGTTACATAAGTGGCAAGGTCGTACCACCGCAGTACCACCGCAGTTTGTCTGCTGCCACCAAGAGTTCAAGATCGGTGAAGGATTGGTGTATAGCAGGCAGCGGATGATATCTAAAAAAGGAAGTATACCATGTCACTTTGTTTTCAGAGTGAAATTGTGCATTCCATGGCATTTCCTGGCAGGCAAAAAAATGTCAGATTGGTAGTATACTAGGACGGTTAACAAGCTGTATCGCACGTACAAGAAAAACCCCACAACAAAACAACATTTATAACATTTGAACAAGTTGATCAAAATTGTATGCTGCAATGTCCATTACCCTTTTTGAGATATGGCGAACACCATATAGGGATACACCATTTGGTTTGGGTGTTTAAACAGACATATTTACCCTAACCAAAATAGTGCAATTATAATGTGTTCACCATTATATTTCAAATACAGACAGATTTGCCCTAACCACATAGTGCAATTTTAATGTGTTCACCATTATATTTCAAAATGGCTTCTAGAATGAAAGATTTTTCTTTTGTCTCCCAGTTTACCTGTGTCGGGTTTGGTGTCTCGTATTTAAATCCCTCTGGTCTGGTTTTCCCCTCTCTTTTGCAGGTGATATATCAATGTGATGATCCGGACCTTACTATCCGGACTAGTACCAGGGTATGCCTGAAGTGTGGAGAGTGGAGCGGTGACTCCCCCTCTTGCTCCGAAAATGGACTCTTTGACGACTACTCCTATTAATAGAATCTTTGATCGAGTTGGATCGCATACAAAAAATTACAAATAAAACAAACTCAACATTATTTAAATGCTCCATTTTGTTTGCTTGAGATTTAGCTGACTGGTTGTGTTTTATGCTCGCCAATTTTGCACACTTGCTGTCGTTGAATTAAAATGACACAATATTATGTCGTCGTTACAATACACCGTTTTGGCAAAGTGAAACGGATTCATGTATAGTAATAGTGTTTTAACGATGATTTATTTTTTTCAAGAAACATTTTGTTCTAGGCTTTGGACTGGTTTGACAGTTGTCTTTCTTGTTTATTTGCATCGAATTATTGTGATACACAGAAATGTAATTGCACTGTCACCATAGCTTCAGCGCCGTTCGATTCAGTTAAGCTATAATTAATTGTTATTACTAATAATATTGTAATTATTGACGAGGTGGTCATGTTGTTGTTGTTAATTTGGACAGGAACAGGACCTTAGTGTTGCCACATTTTTCTATAACAGAAAAGGCAATCGTGTACGTCTTGACGTTTAGTTTTAACTTACAGGGGAATCCAACAATTTTGCAACATAGGCCTATTGTATTTAACATTATATGAAGAAGAAGAAAACAATTTTCGATTTGGGAAATTAGAGGTTTCTATTTAATGTTATTATTATTATAAAACTTCCTTAATATGTTAAACAATCCGTAATCATTTTATACACTTTTTAAGGAGCTGTGCAAAGTATATTTTTGTTTTGCAAAATGTAGAAATATCCACGTTTTTATTATCACGCAAAACCCAGTTTTCTCAACCTCGTTCACACGGACAGTGTGCTGTATCTTAAACAAGGCATTCTAGGGACAGATTCGACAGCGAGATCGTACACTAAAATGGGAACGAGGTTACTTTTTATTATTTGAAACCCAAACACATACATATTGGTGCTTATAAACTAATTATTTCAAAATCATTTGAATGTTAAAATATTAGACTAGGCATAATAATAGAGTTGTAAAAATGTACAATACACACTAACTATTAGGTTGAGTAAAGTAACAGATACATAATATACCGTATCAAAATCGTCCTTACAAAATTGGGTTTAAGGACAGAAAGTGCACTGTGCATTTCCATATTGATTTTGGCATTTACCGGCCTCCGTAGACGGATACGTCGATAGTATAAGTAAATTGTAATGATACTCGATATTGTATTTATTTTCTATCTTAATGTTTTCTTTAATATGGGAGAATGTCTTCCAAAACTAACAAAATTATGTGCCTTATAAAAATAAAAAAAGTAAAAGTAAATATGCTTCAATCCACCATGCGGATCACAATATAGGTATGTAATTCTGTGGTTTTTACTCTTAACTGGGCCATGTCACATGAGGCAATTTACTGGCAACCCAGTTTGGGGCAATCTCCAAGAAGAAAACGAATTCACGCATCAATATTCACATAATTTTCTTGTGGATGGTAAGACACTATAAGAAAAATGTCCCTCGTGCTAAACGGAGTGTTCCCTTTGCAACGCAGTGAAGTTGGTTGCCCCTAAAGTTGCCTTAACAAACTGCCCCGTGTGACAAGGCCTATTGTTATTGATACTGCCATCACAGAGAATGATCTACATAGGAATAGACCTTATGCATTGACGTCATCCAGCCGCCATCTTAGAGGTAAAACGATGACGAAACAATGGAAACGCACAGATTTGTACGCGCGGCGCACAAGATTGGCCAACGAACAAGCGCCTTTTGACCTCTAAGCGAGGGCGCCCTACTGAAATGACGTCATGTGCATAAGGTCTATACATGATCCGAAATAATAATTAAAAACGAATAAGTAAACAATATATAAAATAGGGGAGTGAGAGCAGATGATGACGTCATCCGCAGGGTGTCATTTGTTAAAAGTTTGAAATTAGATGAACAATCTCGCTCGTGTCGATGAGTTCGTCCTTTATATACAATGTACTCAACATTTTAAGAAGTCTCACAGAAGGGAGGCTCGTGTAAAACATTCGAATAGAGATATTTGTAGTCATTTCATGCCGTTAGTGTTACCAAAATAATTGTAACCAATGCCTGAATTTAAAAGCTTATGAATATCATCGTTTGGAAAATGTATTTACCCCTAAAACAGCCACTAAAGGGAACCTGGGATGCAGACATCTTGTTTGTATTTTCTTTACAAAATATTCACTCGACTTAAAGTCAGGCTGAAGGTGAAAATAGCCGGGTTCCTTTTGTTGTATATTTTAATTGGCGCTTCTAGTCGTTAGTTTATATAAAGGGGACCAGACCAGATAGAGATGATAACGGCTTAACAAAAGACTTACTGCTAAAAGCTCTAGAAAAAAAAATTGCTTTCGTCAATTTGCTTTTAAGCAATTCTGATTCAAGCAGAACACATGTCTTGAATCTTAGACAAGTATAAAGACACGTCGAGAATGTATGGGCATTTCATTCAAAAACCAACGGCAAACAATGTAGTCTAACAGAATATAACACTTTTTAATGATTTCAACAGCCTTTCTTAATAAATTGCGTTACTATTTTTTAATTTAAACCTCGTGTTGTTGTCGTTTTTTATTGATGTTGTATTGGTACAAACATAAAGTCTGTAAAAGCATATGGAAGACTTTTTTTTCCCTGAGACATGATTGTGACATAGAAAAACGAAATCCTCTCTCGACTATAGACAAATTCAACGTCTTCGCCCAATTTCATAGAGCTGCTTAAGCAGAAAATATTGCATCACAATGTTCTGCTTTGCAGAAATGAGCAGGATACCAGTCACAAATTGTAAATGTGACATGGTAGTTTCGCTGGTAACCTTATTCTGGTAAGCATAATTTTGTTGTGCTTAGCTATACTTTTTGTTCTTAAGCAGCTCTATGAAATTTGGCCCTGGTACTCGATTTGTGGTTTGGTGTACCCTCCTCCTATTGTGTCTTCATTGCGTTCTCGAGTCTCGGGAATTTATTTAGAGGTGTGTGTGTGGGGGGGGGTGGGGGTGGGGGTTACTTCTGTGCGAGAGGGGAAGAGTGTCTTAGAGTAATAGGAGCATTTGGGGGGGAGGCTCCCTCCGCCACGTATTGGGAATGGTATACAATCCGAAGACATCACACTCTCGTCAACCCGTCGAGCACTGCTGGTGTAGTAGTATCATGCAAAATTCCCATTCTTGCGACCCGGGTTCGATTCCCGGGCAGTGCAAGTATTTTTTCTCTTTTTCTTTTTGTCATTCTTTTTCTTTACAGATCCATTTATTGAGTTACGTGTATTCATTTGCAGGGGCGGATCCAGGATTTTCCAAACGGGGGGGGGGGGGCGCCATCCCCAGACCGCGCCATCCCCAGACAGCATTTTATTTTTCTGCACTGTGAAATTGCCAATGCACTAATGAGTATGACTTCTGAATTTTTTTTCTTTCTCCTTTTTTTTCCTTTTTTTCCTGGCAAAAGGGGGGGGGGCGTGCGCCCCCACGCCCCCCCCGGATCCGGGCCTGATTTGGTTATTGTGTTTGTTTGTATGAGCCTTGTCTTGCAGGGCAATTTTCTACAGGCAACTTGGAGGCAACCAACTTCCTACTGTCTTTTGTCCCTTCTTTTTCTTTGAGATTGTTATCCCCAAAACAATTATTAGATAATGGAAAAGTGAATGACCAATTCTTATTGGATGTTGCCTGAAACTAATTGCCACGGTAAGGATTATATTAATCATGGACTAGTTTAGGGGAAACAGAAGCATGTTGGTCAGCAAAACAATAATCCATTGACATTTTGACAAACCAAAATTTGATCCGTAATTAAAAATGTTCGTTAGAATAGCAGTCATGAATCAGAACGTTCCAACGATTCTCAGATAAAAAGTATCTGTCACACACTTGGAGTGGCGTGACAGGGATTTTCATTGGGGGGGGGGCAGGGGCCAAGACATAATTTAGGGGGCTATTTAATGTATCGAAACACTTTTTTGGGGGGTGGGGGAAAAGGGGGGCAAGGGTTCTGAGCGCCGCCCTCCCCGCCCCCCTCATATGGTTACTGCACACTTGCCAGACCAGTACATGTATTAGACAAATCTATCTAAAAGGAGACTTTGGAACGCTAGGTGGCAGCAGGCTTACCAATAAAATGTCCATTGCTTACGTAGTTCTGGGCATGCGCACATTACCGAGAACGATGGATTTGCCTGGTAAGTTTGCTGCCACCTAGCGTCCCAAAAGTCTCCCATTGTGATGTTGCAATGATCAAGAGCAATCCAACTTTAGTGACAGAGCTATCACGAACTTTGTTCATACACCTGTACATGTTAAATTATCGAAAACAACTTTCCCAAATCTTGCCCGATGGCTGGCATCTTAAATGCACAAAGGGCAAAAGGGTGCAGTGATTGGGTTGGGGCGGGAGCCATGCCACCCCCAACTAAAAACATTGAATAACCCCACGGTCACACTCTGGCCAGACCGGTGAGAAAAATCTATAGTTTTGATGGTACAAAGATCATTTAGTACCATGAGCAATGCAACTTGGGGAACTTTATCTCTACCGTGTTGTGTTAATCTAGTTTCACGCTGTCCACTTTCATTTTGGTAAGTGGACATAATATTTAGGAGATGAAAGCCATATAAAATTGTGTGTTTCGTTTAGTTTAATGACTTATTTATTTAAGTTAGTATCGTTTAGCCTTTTTACTTTCAAAGAACTTTCCCAAATCTTGCCAGGTGAGTGGCATTTCAAAATGTACAAAAAGCAAAGGAACTTAGAAAGCAACGGACAGAGTGCAGTGATGTTGGTTGAGGCAGGCGCCACGATGATGCCACCCCAGAGAAACAACAAAGAACCCACGGAAGTTGATGATAAGATACAGTAAAGCTCCACCATATCCCTATCAATATACTCAGTTACAGATCGAAATTTAGATGGTGAAATTCTCTTCTATCGGGCATGATATTTGGCCCTTGGGAAGAAAAACAAGTAGAAAAGGTGTTAATTGGTACAAGGGATGACCAACATTATTATGGTATAGGCTTTGATAGACTTTTGAGGCTATACAATAACAATTCTGCTGTTTTTTCTGAGGGCAACAAATCGGAAATCAGATTGAAGTAGGAAGAGTATCATGCCTGTTCTATTTATAACAACAATTTCAACAGGCAATGTCTGCCAGACAAACGATTGATCAGCTGGAATGTGAATTTTGAGATTTTCAAGCATCCATTGATATGCTGATTAATGTGGGTTGGTACAATGTATAGTAATTCCCTAACGGTGACAATGTGCATTCAAATCATACTGCCGTGTGGCCGAGCAAAGACCCATTCAGCCTCGCGTGCCACTTCGCAATGGACGGCTACACACCACAGCAAGCTGTCTTGAAGAGCAGACAGCATTGGCGACATTTCCGGAGTTTTGGTGAGCAAAGCAACATAACTGAGCCATTCCTACGATATAGACTGATGTTCAAATCGTGCACCTGAAGCCAGAAGATGTGAGTCAAAAACGATACAGTCTTAGCCCTCTATACAGTTATTGCGGAAATGGATAAAGCCGTAGAGTAACTGTCCTTGCTCTATGATGAGACCCACATTATAACCAGGCGAAACCAATCTACCCAGGCAAAACCAATCTACCCAGGCAAAACCAACCTGCCCAGGGTAAGTATAAGCTCAATACACAGTAAATACAAACTAATAAAATGATCATTTTGAATGTGCTGCTTCTGTTTTATTATGTTTGAAAAACATACTCCAGGGAGATATTGTTTTGGCCTTTTGTGTCAAATAATGTATGCGCCACCTCACCAAGGTAATTTGAAATGTTCTTCTTCTTCCAGTAGAATGCAAGCCATAATTATAACTTCTACTTCTATTCTAAGATGATTCTCATTAAAGCTTGTTCAGCATCTAGATGAGGCAAAAGTGTATGGATGGCAGAACCGGTAAAAATGTTCTACTGCCACTTTTTCATTCATGAGTGAAAAGGGGGCAGTCGGATACGGACATTTGCCTGAATAACGAGAGGGAGGTAAAACACTATAACAGTTTTACAAGGTGAGGTGGCGCGCCGATTATTGATTCAAGAAACACCAAGGAGACTTTTGTCGTAGAGCGGCCATTTCCCATAATAATCAACGTAAACAAACTAAGTTTGGGGGGGATATCTCCTAACTTTACCATCATTTTAAGATTAAGATGTTTTGAACAATGTTAAATTCAACTCAAGGAAAATATTACCCATATAAATTAATAGAAAAAGAATGCAGGTACCAATAATCAGATACTGGTTGATGATTTCATTACGGTACTTTCTTTTTTAAACAAAGGCTCGGATCCAAGCCTTTGAAGATGATTTACCTGTGAGTTGGCTGAAGCACACACTCCCTCTATACCTCAGAGTCATTTGGGAGAATTCATCAAAGAGACGGGTTCCTAGGTTGCAACGGAAATGGACGGTAAGTCTTGCAACTTACTCAAATACTCACCCCATGTCTTATTATGTTCATCACTATAAACCATGTTCCCCCTTGTTTACAAAAAGAGTGACCTGGTACATTCCAGGTCATTTCCTGGCAGGCAAGATACTACACAGGTCATACTGGAAGTTTTACATTTTGTTTCATAATTTTCACAAAAATTAAAAAGTTATAAAAAAAACCAGCTGAACAAGTTTTTGTCCCCTTTCTTCATATCAAAAGTTGATTAAACTGGGACGGCGCAATAAAATATAAAATTTGATGTGTTCTTCCATTGGCCTGTGTACAAATCATGCATGCAAGAAGTCCAGGCTTATAGTGGCTCTTTATATGTGGCGTCACTGGTTACATGGCCCATAACATATCTTGTAAATAAATTCTTGCCCTCATCAAGAACTGTTCCGCAGAAATGAAAAAAGGGCAGAGTTTACTCAATTGTTATATGGATGATGAAGTTTCTAAACTGCAGACCAAGTTCTGTTGTATCTATCTTTTGTATCACAACTCTCGGACGGGCGGTGAAAAACCATCTTTGCACGTTTCTTTTTTTATAGAAAAGCTGCTCTTGCTGAACAAACCGATTTCCTTGGGCAATAGCATTCCACAAAATAAAAGTACAGTTCTAGAGGTCACAAATTAAAATATTGTATTTTTTGTTGTTGTATTGTCTAAAGATTGACTGTGGAAATTAACTTTGAAACCTGCGCCATCTTGGTGCTGTTTCCTCCCCTTCCCCCTTCTTTTCTCTTCTTTTTAAACTGTGCATTTTCCTTATTTCAGATTAATGTATTATTGTGGATTTTGTGTATTTCTTCTTGATATTGATAGTCTATTGATGTGTAAAATCTATACAGTTAATGCTGCATTTATCTTGTTTTAATATTGCTCAATATTACACTGCTTTTACATTCTTGATAAGAGTTACTTCTGTATCTTTGCTCCATGTTCCTCTGTTGCGCTCTAAGATTAAGTAAACTAATTGTTGTGTATATATTGTATTATAATTATATTATCGTGCTTGTCCTGCTTTTGTATTGCAAATGTCACCCATTTTTCAATTTATGCAGTTTGCATATGTTTTACTTTTTATTCCATCGTTTTAAATATTTACTTCGGCGCCGTTTTGTTTTAGCTTACCTTGATTAGTGTCACATATGTTATGAATTGTCACTTTATGTTTGATGTTTACCGTTCAAAATATGCTATTGGTATTTAAATATATGCTTTTATAATTTGCTAACACTGATAATTGTTTTCCTTTATCTTCTAAAACAGGGCCAGTAAGAATGCAGTTTGAATGGAGGAGATTATCCTGTTAAAGACAGGCATGGTATTCTTCCTACTTAAGTCTGATTTACGTTTTGTTTTGGACCTGAGAAAAATCAACACATTATTGTTCTTAAATAGCCTGAAAGTCAATTAAAGCCTATTATGTACATGTAGGTAAGCCCTTGTACTCAATACAATTCCTTCATTTTTAAAGGGCCCCGTAGCATGCCTGTAAGGTAAAACAGGAAAATACTAAAATAAAATAAAACAAATATCGCCGCTCTTCATTTGTTAAAAACATATTGATATCAATAGCCTTTCGACATTTAGCTCCTTCTTCCAAGTACAAATCATTCCATCGTGTTTTCATGACTGAAAGCACTACTGGTGTCATGGTATTATCAGAAGAGAGGGGACAGTAGAAAAAAGGGAACACAAAAGGAACAAATGCTATCCTCAATTTTGAATCTTTTGTATTTTTATGTCCTCACATTTTTTTTTTCGTGCGCTTAGTCTATGGAGAGTGTTAAGTTAGAGGGACAAAGGAAAGTCCTCACATTGATAGCAATAAATTGATGGTTGTAGTGGTATCATGTAAGACGACTCTGATTGAGATCTAGGTTCGATTCCCGCCCAGTGCAATCTTCAATTTTTCTAATCCGGCTGTTGATTTAAAGACAATACAATGAATGGCAAATAAGTTATTTCAACAAAATACAAAATTTTTCATCATGGCATGAAGTTGTTAATTTGATAATAAAAAAAGGGTATCTTTTTCTTGTCTTTCTTCAGATATGTTAACAAGCTTCTTCGTCAACAAAGGCGGTCTTGAAGGGATGTCTACATTCCAGTAGCCATCCGATTCCCATACAGCCTGCTGCTACAGCGCCCTCACTTGATTTACAGGTAATAACAATCACGAAGAGTCAAACTCTTCATGTCTTTTTCTTTCCAAAGTCTTGTATATGGTGGCCCTGGAGGGACATCAAACATATATATTAAAACATATGTTTGATGTCCCTTCAGGGCCACCATGGGGATAAGAAGTCTGGTGAAAAAAATAATGTTATGAACTACAGATGTGTCTGTGTTTGTAAAAATGCTATTGTGTAGACAAAAATGATGACAAATCTTTGTTAGGTACCTAAGTAAAAGTTCAAAATTTCAAAAAATGCTTGAAATATTTCATTGGGATCACTGATTTCCGATTTTTTCCCCCACTAAGAAAATCAGTGAAATTGTGATTAAAATAGTTTGAAATTCAATAAAGCATGTACCAAATATGTAGGTAAGCCCTTGTACTCAATACAATATCCATTTTTTTTCCAAGGGCCAAATATCATGCCTGGGTATCCTAAATGGGTCTACATGTACATGTACAATGAAAATGCTAAAACCAGTGCATCTTTTTCTCACCGTTTATTTCAAAGTTTAGTACAAATGAAATGACATTTTAATAATTTCCCTAGAAAGTGCAGAGTGCCACCTGAAGTTAGTTAGGGATTGGGATTTGATTGAAGTACCCTGCCCATAGGGAGGAAAATAAATAGGCCATGAGCTACAGTGTCAAAGGTCACCGAATCTTTGGCTTGTACAGTGTGTGTGGAACTGGTAGTCTTAGGGTCACTCATTGACAAATAGTAAATCCTTGTTCGGTGCCTTACGTTACAAATGCTTGGAATGTTTCTTTATGAACACTGACTGTAGGAATGTCCATCCTTTTCATCGGAAACAGGCAGCGATTTTTATGATGGGGATAGGTAGTCCAGTGAAAAGAAAATTTTGTGAACATCAGACGTCTGTGTTTGTAAAATGCTACGGTAGCGTAAATTGGTCTACATACATTTGTAATGAAAATGCCAAAACCAGCACATATTTTTCTTACTAACGTTTATTTCAAAATTTAGCACAAATGTAATGACAAGTTATAAGTTTCCCTAGCAAGTGTAAAGTGTCATATGCAGTTTAATGTAGTTGGGGATTTCCACAGAAAGAAAAATAAATAGGCCACTGGGCCATGAACCACAATGTCAGAGGTCACCAAATCTTTGGCTTGTAGTATGTGTTAAAACTGGTAGTCTTAATATCACTCACAAGCTGTGTATACAAAAAGTGTTAACAAATAGTAAATCCTTGTTGGGTGCCTTATTAAAGTTACAAATGCTTGGAACATTTCATTCGGGAACACTGACTGTCGGTAAGAATGTCCATCCTTTCCACTGGAAACAGGCAGCGATAGGTAATCCGGTGAAAAGATAATGATTATTGTGAACGACAAAGTGTCTGTCTGTTAATGGCTGCATTGTCTCAAGAAACAAAAGTTGAAGTTAAGTGTCTAGGCAGACATGCTGTGTGATCCACACACCTTGAATTATGAAGTTCCTGACATACAGATTTGTCAACACAAAATGCAGCATTGCACAGGATTTCGTTAAACCAACAAAGCAAAAATCCATAATAGTTCATATCAAACTGAGGGATAGGCTCGTAGTATTTTCACATCATCTAACGGGCGGTCATCAGAATTTGTGTCCACCATTCCCATGCGTTTCACAACACCCAAGCCCTCGGAGACCCGTCCGAACACGGCGTGTTTACCGTCCAAATTCTGGCAGGGTGCTAACGTGATGAAGAATTGGCTGCCGTTGGAATCGGGGCCGGCGTTTGCCATTGAGAGTACTCCAGCTCCGGTGTGCCGAAGCTCTGGATGAATCTCATCTGGGAAGGTTGATCCGTAGATGGAGGCACCTCCACGTCCTGAAAGTGGAGGTAAAAAAACATAACAGGTGTAACCATTATTGCAAAGGTCAATATCATTATTATAACCTTCCTACTGTTCTTCCATTCAATATCACCCATAAGGTTTTGAGTGATATACATGTAAGCAATATACCAGCCTTCAATACGATACAAGGTGGTGAATGCACGTAAAAGAACCCAGTACACTTATCATTCAGAGAAGGGTTTCGCCCCGGTGTTTCTGGCAGTGGCTGCCGAATTCGCAACAGCACCTTGTAAACCCTTGTAAGGTGCTACATAAATCGGTCTCATAAATCATAAAAACTTCAAAACCTGCCTTAAAAAGTGTCTCTCTTTTTTCAATCACCTTGAGCACCTTATAGGTGGATACGTGCGCTATACAAGACTACATTATTATTATTATTATTGTTATTATTATTATTATCATTATTTTTATTACACAGTAGCTCTGTGCCGTTTCTTTGCTTAACACAAACTTTGCAGTGGAATGGTTTGCAAATGGTTGGTAAAGCCACTCAATGGCAATTTTTTTCAAAAGTAGGCGAGAACATGGCCTACTCCAACTTAAGAATAAGCTTAGTGTCAAATAAAAAAAAAAAATTATCTGGAGGAACTGTTATTTTAACAAAACGAAGCAAAAATTCATATAAACTAACCAGGTGTATTTACATTGTAGGAACCTGCGATGTCTGAGTTAGTATAGCCCAGTATAGCTTATTAAGTGCTGCATAGGGATTATTCTACTGAAGACTGAAGTACTATGTAACCACTACCCACCATTATACATAGTTTGAGGTTGTATGCCCTTCAGGGAGTTGAAAAAGTTAGAGGAATGGTCAATAGGTATGCCTGATGAACAGGGATAGAACAGTTGCAAGGGGGCCTTGAGCTACCTACTGGGGTATGTGCGCTATTATAAGAACCTATTTTTTGTTATCAATAATTACATGTAACTACCTGTGCCAGTTGGATCACCACCTTGCACGACAAAGTTGGCGATGATGCGATGAAATATAACGCCATTGTAGTATCCCCGCCTCGCCAGCTCGGCAAAATTTTTGCAGGTTTTGGGTGAATGGTGCCAGTACAACTCGATGGTTACTTTCCCCATACTACAGAAAACAAAAGACATCATGGAGGGTTAGAAAATGTCAATGTGTAATGGGAATAATATTGACGCAAGCTTTAGTGTTTAAAATGGAAGGGTGTTTGTTGTCATGTACATAATTAATGCACAGGGCAAGATATGAAACTCTAAAATAAATGAAAATTAATTGTTTATATCTGACAATAATACTAATAGAGTTTATCTACTGATAAAAACAGCACCAATCCTCGGAATACCCAATCCTCTAATAGAAACATAATTGTGTCTAAAATACTGTCAAAGTCAATGAAATAGTATCCTCCCGTGTCCGGTTTTTGATGTACTATGCCTTTTTCTTTGAATTGAAAAAAAAATAATGATGCCATATATTAACTGATGCCCTAATTACCTTCCTTTGTTTATAAGAAGTATGTAAAAATATATTACAACTTGATAGACATTGAAACTTTCACACCATTTGAGTTTGACCTGTTTTCGAGGCAAACAAGAAAGTATGGTGTCCTGGTGAAGCCATACGCAGAAGAAACATCTGCAGTGACTTCAAGTGTTCTGTGAGACGTTGTGTATGACTCTATAGCCAGCAGTTGTCTTCATTTTATTCAAAATATTTTTTATTTAATTTTAAAAATTACGATGGTAATTTGCAAAAACTTAAAAAAAAAAAATTTTTAACAAAAAGTGTCAATAAGTCTTGGCTTTCAAATCTGATTTTTAAAAAAGTTTTGAATCTTTTTATGTTTCTTAACATTTATAATAAAGCATATCAATAAACAGTGATATTTGAATCACCAAGCCAATGTTTAAATTTTAATGTTATTAATAATAAATGATATGAAAAAATCTCCAGACTGTTAGAAAATGATATAAGGCACATGGCTTCTTTAAGCCTCTGTATTTTTTTCCCCAGAATGCTCAGCAGAATTTTAAGTCACTTGATTTTATCATCGTGAATTGTGAATTGAAAAATTGTTCGATGAAACTTTTTCGGCGGGCAAATTTTTTTTTATGGCCCCGACAGTATGACATATTTTTGTACCTTGTAGAAATGCCTAAAATACCACAAATTTTTGTAATACACGTGCAACTTGCCAGTGGAGCCTCACATAATTCTAAGTTTTGGTCAAAGGAGATGAGACTCTTTGCTTGGCAAGTCAAACCACAAAAACTGTATCTAGGGACTGTTTACATCGCGCGCAGAGAGGTAAAAGATTTGCATCGATTTCAGGGACGCCCTGAAAACAGGACCTCCTACGATATACATTCAAGCACACAGCACACCATTTAATCATATTCATAGCCCGTTGTACGGTTCTGGTCCTTGCTCTATGTTTTTGCTAAACAAAAATGAACACACAGAAAGCCTGGTGGTAGTGATATGATTTTGTACATACTCCCTGCAAACACATTTGCGTTACCTGGTATCTAAAACAACACTTGGTGGTGGCTGAGAAGACATGTCAGCAGGAAAACTGGTATTACTTGGCAAATATTTCACAGAAAGTAAGGCACTGAAACAGCTCAAAAATGTCGTTTGCACCGTTTTGTTAATGCAACCAACACACGTTTACTCTAAATAGCGCCACCAAGAGTTAGTTATTTTCCAGGTAGCTGATTATAATCGTAGACATGCCACAAGTCCACTACGCAATGCGTTTACTATAGTACAGTAGTCTGCCCTTTACGAAACAAAGACAAGTGGGGGGAGGGGAGGGGGGAGGGGTACAGTAATGGTTGGCCCAATGTCACCACCATGTAGGTAGCATTAGAACGTATAATCTTCTTCATCTCATATGTCATCTTTTTTCGTTTGTCAATGTTAGCCCTCTTCTCTTGGAAAGGGAGGGGGTATAAAAATAAAATGAAAAATATTATCTCATAGGATATCATAACACAAAATCTAATAATCAGTTTGGTTGATAAGAAAGCCCCTAAATCTTGCTGAGGAACCTTCACACGTGCATGAAACTTAAAACTTAGCCATCATTGTGACACTGAGTTAGTCCTATGAGGCCGACAATTATTGACAATACATAGTGATTGGTTGGGATTGTCTTTTTGAAAGACGAACGACGAAGTACAAAGCGGTTCCCCTAACTAATTAAATTGGCTTGAACTGTTCGCTAATTGACTCACTTTTGTGTAGGAGGGACTCCTTTTCAAATTTATCTGAATCATATTGTTAAGAGTCCTGGAGTGACGAACCTTAACCCTGTGATGCCCCGCCCCTGTCAGATTTACACGAATGTCATTGGTTACTGCAGCCAATAGACCGTTGGGAATCGTGTATAACTCTTTTGTAATGTTGATTTCATATTTTGTTTAAAGCCAAAAATCTTTCCAGATTTGAAGAGACAGTTTGACACAAACAAAATTACAAATTAATATTTTTTGTGTGTTTGTTAGTATGCGTTTACACTGTAAAACCGCAGTATTTGTTGTGCACAAGTCTATGTAGAAAGTGTGTTCTAATTGGAGATTCCGAGTCCATGGGTCACACTGCCTATGGGTCATAGACTATGTCAATCGGGCCTGTCTGAGGATGGCACTTAAAAGGTTTTCACCTATTGTTGCTAAAAACTGAACGAGTGATTAAGTAAAATGTGTTTTCGGTCTACTGGCTGCAGACCGGTAGGCCATCGGAGTTTTATAAGGAGTCTATAGGGGACTGCCACAGTGGATAAATCAATCGTAATGCATACAAAGGCAATATGCGTATGGAGGATATAACTTCACTCTGGGTGGATAAGATTGATACCTGATATTAACGATAATGTGGTATCTTTATAAAATTTATGATGAAGTTAATATCAAAAGCAAAGGATAACGACAAGAATCCTGTCTGGAAATAAAATAATAACGCAGGAAGATGTCTTCGACCATGGGTCCCAGGAGGTATCGGGTGCCCACGCAGTCTCGTACTATGGCTGATTAACTTTCAGTCCTAACACAAGTTCTGTCTTTCTATTAATCTCAAAAATGAAGAAAAGAAAAAAAGGAAAGAAAGAAAGAAATCTAAAAGAAAATAGCAAAATGTACATTGAGATTGTACATTAGCTTGTAAGGGGGTGTTTGCGTGAGTCTAACTCCTATGCGTTATAAACAGCTCAGAGTTTGCATAAATTCTCGCTATTTCTTGTGTCGTGTACTATCTAAAAACTTCCTGGTTGAGGGCCTAGTGACCCATTTCTGGGTACAGTACGACCCGGAATCTAAGTCACAAATGACCCATGAATGGGCCAAACTGACGCCCGAGTTAAAATCCCAACCAGTTTCCGGGTATAAACTCTACCCGAGAGTTTTCAGAGTGCTGTCACTGATCAGCCCAATTCATCACAGAGTACATAAAGTGGGTCGGGGATGGGGAGCTCATCAACTCATTCTGAAATCAACTCATTTTGAAATTTTACAATGTTGGACAATAAAAAAGCCAAATGTTTTGTTAATTCGATAGCTCATTCCGTATTTGGTTTATTTCACAGTTGACTACTAGTAACTTACTGATTTCTGATATTGAAGATAATGATTTTTTGTTTTTATAAATATTGTAATACAATCAAAGCATTGAACCTGGGATAATTATTATGCATGAAAGTTGTCTTCAATCATGGTCCAATCAAGAGGCATCTTAAAGGAACATTACAGAATTGGTTTTTGCTCACAAAAAATGTAAGCACTTTATATAATCCACCATATACATAAACTGACAAACCTGTAGAAGTTTGAAATTGATCGGCCATCTGGGTCACGAGAAAATAGTGAAAAACCGATTACACATGAATTTTGCATGTGTTATACAATGCATGAATAAAACGCTCATGAGCGATAAAGTCCAATCGGAAATTAGTTTTATTTATTTCTCATCAAATATGGCATTCAGACAGAAATATTTCTAGGGATGTTTTCTACTATCATCATTATTAGACCGTGTAAGTTTAATGTAAATCTGTGATCTTAAAGAAAATTTTAATTACCAGTTCTGTAACGTTCCTTTAATGTTTTACCGAGAACAAAATGTATTGCTTACTGATGTGCATTTTATCCCGCGCGCTCATTATGTATTATTATACACAAGAGTGTAAATTTTCTTTCTCCATAACGATACTGAAAAGTGATATTAAATGCCATGGACAATGCATCAGCATGGGCGTCTGATCCACACAAAGGCTTCATAGTAATCGCTGTACGTTAATATTGAAGAATAATTTGAAACAGTCATCAAGACACAGAAGCAATTACTTTTTTCTCCCTGGGTTTGTCACTTCAAGACATGATTGGTATTATGGAAAATGTACGCGAAATGATAAAAGCCTCAGGCATCTATTGAACAATGACTCTGTTGTGCTCTACTGTAAGTTCATCTTTCATGCTGAAATCAATGCCGTTATTACAAACATGCAGCAGCAACGTGCAGTCATAGGTTATGTCTGGTAGGGGGGGGGGGTAAAGAGGGAAAGCTTAAATTTATTATAAAGAAATGCGTAAGAAATAAAGTGCAAACAAACAGTGCATGTTATTTTGAGACACGTCGATCACTAACAATGTTCAACGTTTGCGGGTATTTTCTCTTCTTGTAAATAAATCAAATATGATGCATTTAATTTGCTTATAATTTGGGGAATAGGGGGCCACCTCAGCCCATGGGGAATTTTACCTCCAGTTGGATTTACGCACGTGATGGTGTAAAATTGATAGATCGTAAACCTCAGCCCCCCCTTATATTACCTTCAAACAAAAACAAAATTAAATCTTAAAGGCAGGGTTATACCTTTTGAAATTACTCCAAAAATTAATGACCATAAAACTTACTTGGTAAAGAGAACTGGAGAGAACTGGAAATTGTTAGAAGAATGCGGTAATTTTCACCTCCAAAATTTGAATCTGAGAAAGGCTTCAGGCATGAAGCCTTTCTCGGGCATCTGAAAGCACACAACTCTATGCAACAAGGGTGTTTTTTATTTCATTATTTTCTTGCAACTCCGATGACCAATTGTGAGCCAAAATTTTAACAGGTTTGTTATTTTAAACAATGTTGGGATACACCGAGTGGGGATACTGGTCTTCGACAATATTACCAAAAGTATACCCCGCCTTTAACCTAAACACCAAAACACAATCCTCAAAACGTGCACAACATTAATGGCATCGTCTGCTGCCATGGGAACGCGCGTCTGGAATTGGAGTAAATTAAAAAAGATAAAGGTTATCGCAAGCTGAGGTATGATGTAAGATGAACAAAATACTGATAACAAGTTAATACTGAGAGGGTGTAGACAAATACAAATTATATGCAAACTGTTTTTGTATTTTGTATTTTTGTATTCCGCGGTTTAGGAAGGAGTTGATGCGGCCAACGGTTTCTCTTAACTCGCCCTGTCCGGCCAGAAAGCCGGGCCCTGCCTTTCAATACAAATTCACCCCTTCTCCGAATGCCGAAAAAGGTTGGCTTTGCATAACATTCGGGTAAGGCTGTTTTCAAATTAGTGGCTGCCGCTGCGGCTATGGCTGGATCACCATGGTAACATGTGTTGAAGCATAGGCTGCCCTTATAGCAACACCCTTAGCAACAACCATTGCCACCAATTCGAACACGTCCTATTAGTAGGCTACTGTAAGACTTTCGCAATAGGATATGCAACTTAATTAATGGTTGTTATTCCATGACAAACCTTTGAAATAACACAAAGAAACATTTTGACCATCGACCTTCATGTGCGACACTTTAAAAACCTCCTGGTCAGAATTGACTCGGATCCGGGTCCCGTTGGGCCTGACAAATTTCTGGGTCAGTATTACCCGGAATTTGTGTCAAAATTACCCAGAAATTTGTAAACAAAATACACAGATTCTGAGTTTAAAAAAACCCCACTTTTAAACCACTATCCGGTTCAGCCTGACCCAGAAATGGATCAGGCCCCCTGGGACCCGGAATCCGGGTCATTTTCTGACCCGGGAGTTTTTAGAGTGTCGTGGCCGAGCGGTTAAGAGCATCGAATTCAAGTTCTGGTGGTTAGTCATCAGGTTGTGGGTTCGAATCCCGGTCATGGCACTTGTGTCCTTGAGCAAGACACTCAACTATAATTGCTTCTCTTCACCCAGGGGTATAAATGGGTACCTGCGAGGGTTGTGTTTGAAAAAGCCTTCGGAGCGCCACGGTTACCCAGGGTTGTATACTCCCCAGGGAGCTGAGAAAGGTTAAAGGAATGTTATTGTCCCAATGACCAGGGCACTAATGTAAAGCGCATTGAGACGTTTATTGTAAAATGCGCTATATATGAACTTGTTATTATTATTATTATTATTAGTTTACTGAAGTTGGAATTTTCGTCGAATGTCTCAAATCAGAGCAAGTAGTACCGTACATTGGAACATTAACTCTAGCAAACAGCTGCAAGTTTTCTGAACTTTGAATAATGACGTAGGGGAGGATCCATTTGGATCTGGGGATCAATGAGACTTAGGTCACCGGGGATTTGACCTTTCAGAATCTATGGAAGATAGGTTACACTTGAAAAAGTAGAGTCTTAAAGTCTGTGAGGTTACGGTTAAAATCGCTGGCGGTATCACCTGGACAACTCCATTCTAGACTTTGAAAGATTGGAAATTACAAGGGGCTAAATTTGCTGTTTGTTTAATCGTTGTATGCGAGCTTGTGCCGCACCCCCTGCCTGCACCAACTCGACCGATCCGAATCTTTATGTATACACATCAGAGCCTTTAGCTATCCATGCTTCGTCTGGCGTCATCCCGAATACCTCTCCGTCTGAAATGTTGCTGCTTCTCCTACCCTGTCCCTCAGCCTCTTTCTTCTTCTACAGTTTACATGATGGTATTTACTCATGTCTCTCACTCTAGTCCCTAATGTATGCCCCATTCACTCGCAGTACACGTTTATTAGTCTCGTCCCTTCACGGTATCTGTTCCAAAGGCAATAATAGTTCTGCGAGATTCTCGTCAGCTTTCGCCCCTCTGCTGCACTTGGGGTGTTTCTTGTTCTCCGAAAATGTACAACTTAGAACTGTCTGCATTGAAATTTGAACAGATAAGATAACTCCATGTGACAGTGTTTTTCTTTTCCAATATTTGCCAAGATAGCCCGAATCTTGAGTGCCCGTCTGTGTAATTTACTGTCATTGTTCCAAAGAGCACCTCACTTGTTTTAATTAATAATAATTATCTTCGTTGATGATTGTGTGTACAGAAGACACTGCAAAAACTTGGGTGTTAATATTGACACCAATTAGTCACATAATATAGAAACCGAAGTGAGAATAAAAATTAACATCATAGGGTGTTAAAATAACACCAATGCAATTGTTTTTGCAGAAATTAGTTTTAGTTTAACACCCTATGGTGTAAATTTTGATTTTATTTTGGTATCTATATGTGACAACACCCGTGGTGTCAATTTTAATACCCCAGTTTTTGCAGTTTAGAGGAAATGATACATGTGATGGCACACAATGGTTTTGGAACAGACACTCTTTGGAAAATATAATATCCGGACCGTCCAGGGAAGGGCAAACGTCAGAAAATGGTCATCAAAAAAGATGTGCCCTCCCCGATCCCGCTCATCAAAGACAATAAAACATTGAACAATATTATAAAATACACAGAAAACTAAAATTAAATTGAAAAGTAGAAAAAAAGGCAAGAAAAGGAATAGAATATATCAACAGAAACCAACAATACTTAAAACCCACAGTCAAACAAAAATTGAAACACTAACCAGACAAACTGAAATAATAAAAATATGAAAAATATGAATAAATTTCAACATGCTCACTAAAACTAGAAAACAAGTTCCATCATTGTCCACAAATTTAATGTTTTGACTATTCATTTTTTAACGGAATTTGTTAACGAATTTACAGTGAACATTTTCACAACACCAACCGAATTGAATTTTTCCTGAAACGTTTATTTCGCTTTGACAGCAATAATTACCATCCGAGAAACTACAAACAGATTCGAATGTTTATGCTTATAAATTATTTACCTTTAGTGGTTTTTCTTTTTATTACAACGATCCAGCTAGCACATCAAGAAAAAGTATGTAAATCCTTAATCATTGTGGGTTTGTATTGGGTTGAATTCGGCAAAAAACACGTTATAGTTCCAACCCGTCAGAAACTGAGAACTGATAATTATTTGTTTAATAGTTAAAACACTTCTTTACCCACGTAACCCAAGACAGTCAATAATGGTTCCAATGGCGGGCCCTACCTTCATCTCATCACAATAAATATTTTGCCGCATAATTTTATGTTTAGTATTATGCTTTGATACACTGTCCAACACACAACTGTAAATTCTTCCTCTATGTAGGACCCCGCGTCTTCCTCGGTTGATGGAATTAGTTTGCAGTTCCCAACCCCTTTTATAAACTCCCAACCCTAACTAAGCTCATTTGCAAGAAGAGGACACACTGTCAAGTTACAGAAAGAGGAGGTTTGCGTTCGTTCCCCATGTCCCCCCACTCTGAAATGCGGTTAACTTAATTAAGAATCACTTGATGCGGTACTAGTCTGGCTTATTCACTCCTCTTAGTGGGTGGTACACTGTCGGGGTGGGGTATGGGAAAGGCGGTTGCCCGCAGCCGAGGTAGCCCCCCCCCCCCACCAGTCCAATATGACGAAACATGGTTGGGTGATGACGCAGAAAGGGTGGTTTTTCTCCCCCGGAGGTTGTAGCAGTGGGAGAGAGGTGAAAACATGGTTTATTAGTAGGGATATGCAGCTAATAATAATCACGATGGGAAACACGTCCCCAGGGTGACAAACTGGTATCCTGATTGGATTGAATAGTTGCGCAGCGTTTGCAAAAAGGCCTCGTCGGGAGACTAGTGTGCAATCGGTCGTCTCACCATGTGAACTCACACATACACAAAACGATACAACAAAATAATAATAAAAATATAATACAGAATACATAAATAATCTGGTTTAATCTAATCAGCTTCTTAATCTAAAGGTAAATTAAAAATTAAAGTCTTTTATCACTTACCTATATCATTGTGCCGTTTGTGTGGCACAGTGTTGAGGGATATTTTGTAGGGAGTATAATCTCGTAAAATGACACAGTGCAGTTTCCCCAAGGGTGGCGAGTTCCGGAACTGTTTTTGGATAAACAACATGCTCGTTGGATGTAATAAGGCAAGCCCCCTATCGTGATGGATTTCTTGTTGTGATAGTAGATCAGTCGTCATTTCCTTAAACGCCTTGTTGTTTGAGATACACCGCCTGAAACTGCAAATCAACGTTTGTTTCGATGACTTGCACTTTAATTTTGTGCTGATCCAAGTCTCTCTTCTTTTTCTTCTTCACATTTTTATTTATTTGACAGTGAAATATGAAATATTAGTTTTCCCAGAATCATATTCCCCGGAGCAGTTCAATTTGTCTTCATTGTACCAAAGTATAACGTACTTTTGACGAGGGAAATGTCGAGGGTTCATGTCGATACCTGGGGAGATGACAAATAACAATATCATGTAAATGTATTTAGCATTATTGAGTAATTGGTAAAGGGCTCACGACCGCAGTAAAGACCAAAGATGAATCACTCCATGCAGGACAGAGACCCTTTTTATTCCGTAAATGTTGACGCCATTTCCGCTTTCCAATTCCCCCATTGACTATAAATAATAACAATAATAGCGAAACGAGTAGTCCCAACCGATTTCCTACCTTCCGCCCGGGTAGTAGTTAAGAAGCAGGACAGTTCTTTTCAGAACTTGGTAGTCTCCCGAATTCTGAAAATTTACTCTTCTGCAGTAGAATAGTCTCCCGAATTCCGAAACCTACTCTCCACGGCAGTACTATACATAGCAAGACAAATTCCCAAAGAACAAAAATCTACACAGCAAAGTATTATACAAATGGTGTTACCGCAAGCCAAATATACATTGATACCCCACCATGCAATGCCTCAAAACCTTTAACAATAAAATAGCAGTAAACAAGATATAAAAAAATAACAACGATTAAACTTGACCATCGCAGAATGTTCTGATAAATATTTCCGGCTGAAATTTTACAAAGTGCGCAAAAACGTAGTGCTTTCTTTTACCTCTTTTGATTTATATATTTTTGTTTCGATTTGTTAAAGCGAAATAATAAAGCATGTAAACATACGTGTACAAAATCCCATAAAAAACATTGATCGTCATTTAGTAGTCTTTCTAAAGGGTGCAGCTTATTGATGAAATATTCGCATATTGTTTGCCTCGGTGATAACTTAAAACTAGAGAACGGGAATCAAATACAATTCCCAAAGTTCTGGAGCTCGTGAGCGCCATGCCACTTATCCATAAAAAACGAGATAATTTATCGCGCCGAGTCAACTTATTTTATGGAAGAAGTCAAATGTTCATAACATTTTTCTCGACAAGACGACTTATTGAACAAAACAAGGCGACTTATGATAATTTATACCCCCAAGACGAGTTATTTTATGGAATAAGTCGACTTGTCCTAATAATTATTTCTTCAACACGACTTACTAAAAATAAGAAGTCGACTTATTTCGGTTTCAGTAAAGTCATCTTGCTGAGATGAATAATAGTCAAGACAAGTCGACTTCTTAGTTTGTAGTAAGTCGACTCGACTCGGCGAGATCAATATACACGGTAAGTCGACATCTAAGTCTCAGTAAGTCGACTTAACGAGATAAACGATCTCGTTATCTGGATCAGTGGTATGGCTCTCATGGAGCTACGTATAATAAACAACGATGTTTCATCTCATTAATTAACAAGCAGACACCCCGACACCCTCGACAAACATGCAAACAAACACCCCAACACACCCCAACACCCCGACAAACAAACAAATAATAACCAGCGAGCCAATCAACTTTCTAATGATGCAATAATTTAATGAGTATCCACTAAGCAACAATTCCTGTAATTACATTACATTGTCCATCAGATTAAAAAATATAACACATAACCGTCTTTTCTTAATTTCGCTGTACAGTTTAAGTACTGGCACATTGTACTTTGTTGAAACAATTAATAATTATTGTAAATAGTTAACGAAGACATTCTTTAGAAATGACGCTGTCACAAACAAGGCTTCTTACTCCTGCTTCGTTTAAATTGTAACAGCCACGGGGTCAGTACCCGATTACAGATTGATGTTTAGCAAGAAAGTTTGCTTAGCAAAAATAGATTAACAGTCAAACATACCACGTGAAATGAATGATCCATCACGACTTCTTATCAAATAAATTCAAACTAATAAGCAGTTGCATGAGAGTTTACACACAGATTTACCCAAGGAAACAAAAAAGGGCGTGGTCGGATCGGGATTTAGATGACGTTGGCCATAATTATACAAATTCTAAAGCCAAAAAGGATTACGAATGCTAAGAATGTGTATGTACATGTACTTTCGGTTCAAAGCCAACTGAATTTGTCTATTGGTTTTATTTTATAATTATGTTGTTGCTGTTTTGTTTTGTTTTGTTTTTGGAAGAAGAAGAAGAAAACAAAATGAGATGGAAAACAAAGCATACCCACAGAAACACTAATTAAAGCATTGTTAATGTGGACCCCATGAATCATACCATTGCCTTGTTTGATAATAAGAGAATTTGACCGGTCTTTTGAAGCCGTCTGTTTTAAACTCACAGAACAAAACCTGGTTTCACATACATTAAACACACAGTCACAACATTCCATTACACTTTGATCCCCATCTTTACCACTTCACTTATTCCACCCTTCTCATTCAAATCAAACTCGATTCCTTCTCACCGGTCTTATCTCAACCTTTATCACTCGCAGTCTTCTTCCTCTTCGACCCCCTTCCCCCATCTCACTTTCACTTCAAGACGCACCACATGTTATGTTTCTCCCTCCATCACCTTTCCTTTTATCTTCATCTCCCCCCACACGTGCAGCGGCATCTTTGTCTCTTGCTTACAGTTAATTTTCTCGTCTATTTCTTTCACCTTTCCGGGTTATCTCCTCGAACCTCATTCCTGCTCCCCTTCATCACCGATCTTCCACTCAAGAAGTCTTATCTCAGTACATCTCCCAACTATTGCATCTCCCAAACTACTCCTTCAGCTCATCCTTGCTTTCAATTGACACTGGCGATTTCTCTTATCTCGTCATCTTACACCCATTAGCTCACCCGATCAGACCAGAGACTGCATCACTTAAAAACACGCTACACACCTCTTACACTCCAACTAATTAATGTGAATGCATCGTTTATATCTCTAGTGTAAAAGTCCTCTCTTTACTTCACACGTTCTATACTCTCATCTCCATCGAGAATCTTGCCAGCTCTCTCTCCCTCTCGCTCTCTCAGTTGAACTTCCTTTCTACAATTCACAACCCTCTCTTACTCTCACTCCATCTCCCCTTTTCACCACATTACGACATCATGCTTTAACAGCCAAATATCTCTGTCTCTCTTGAGAGTTGTTCGTGAAAAAAAAACCCAAAACAGCTGTAAAAATGTATAGCTGACGTTGGTACAAAGCTTTCGTTGAAAATGTCACTCTGTCTAATTTTTTCTCGATAACATGAATTGTTTTAATTGCATTTAAATACGTTCTTATTAACGAAGCACTAACAGCAACCTAGAACTTCCACAAGGTGGCTCTATATATCTCTAGAGGTAAAGAGAATTTGTTTTGACGCTAAAAACTCACACCATTGACATTTGTGGAACACTCTATTCACTTGCTTCAACCTTTGACACAAACTCCGGAAAAACAACGGTACCACTATAATTATTTAAAAAAACACGAGACACAGCATTACCTCCTCTTCACAATGTACTTATAACTCCAACAATTATGTTATTTTAAAAGACTGTTTTATACAGGAATAAGGTGCAGCACAGAAAACAAAACAAAATCATATCTTTCCCTGAATATTGTGTTTATAACACAAGCAAGTTAATAGCCATTGATAGTTCATTATAATTCCAGTAATGACACACCGTGAATTCCTCTCTTCATCTCAACGCCCCCCCCTCTCTCATTGATTCCACTCTTCATTGTCTATCACAGTCCTTCATATCGCCACCTAAATCCTCAACTATATCCAAATCAAGAGCTCCCCAATGGAGATCAGACACATACTCGATTCCTCTCCTTACATTCTCACAAACTCTGCCCTCGCCCTCTTTTCCTCCTGTCTCCGGAATATACACTGAACATCCTGAGCCATAGTTACTGACCAAACACCCCCGAGTCGACTGTGAAATCGTTTTGCATTTCTGAACTCAAAAAATAAGTTTACTTATTTACAATGCAATACATTCAACTGTGAGTTGAGTAATATACAACTACCGGTAATTTTTGTTTTTTACATAAGGCCCTTCATCAAACTTAGTTTATTCTTCATTTAAGTCACCCTTCGTTTCCACTTGAATAAAATCAGTTCCTGGTTCACGTTTTGCATTCAACACCAGGGCCCAATTTCATAGAGCTGCTAAGCACAACAATTTGCTTAGCATGAAATTTCTTCCTTGATAAAAACAGGATTACCAACCAAATTTCCATGTGTTGCATATTGCTTGTTACTGGTATTCAGCTGTTGTTTGCTTATCCTGAAAATCACGTGGAAATTTGTTTGGTAATCTTGTTTTTATCAAGGAAGAAATTTCATGCTAAGCAAATTGTTGTGCTTAGCAGCTCTATGAAATTAGGCCCTGGTGACAGTTTGAGATTGGCTTAGTTGTGGAGACTCTGCGGTACAAGGTCAGTTCCTTGGTATAAGTAGCTCTGTTGTCATCACTTGGAATTATTGTTTTGTCCAATATGACAAGAATAATAACTATTAAAGAAATAGCACAAACGTGGCCAAAGGACGGCCGATAAACTTGGTTCATCTGCAAGAATCCTAAAAATCATGTCAACCTCGCGAGTTTTTGCTGATGCTCGCATAATATCGAAAAGCCAACACACGGTACCTTTTCTGATGTGAGTGTCGGTATACAATCATTGTTAATGTACAAGGTATTTCAGAAGTATAGTAAATTTTTCACCCTTATATGCGTGTTTAGATTCAAACATCTATGCGTCGTCCCCTTTAGACAAACAAGAATTTATTTAGACAAATAGGAATTTGATGAAATATTATGATATTTTTCCACTCTACCACATCCGTCAAATACAATGAGAATCTCCCCACATTTAAATTGTGAAAACGTCGTTCCGCCTGTTGTTTTCTTAAGAAAATTGCTGTCAATCTTAGTCTTATTAAAATAACAGGTGCAATTTAAACAACTTTACATCACATTCGACCAATTACATGAAACACTGTTTAATTGATATGTTTACTTCAAAAGTTGTAGATACTTCTTCTTTGCTTTGAACAATGCAATGGTGCATTATTGGAATTATTACTCGAGTTTTGGGTACCGGGAGAGTATAGTCAAAACTCACTCCGAGAGCAGTTGGTACTAGCACCAGTCACCCACAGAGGCCTACAAGAAATGATAATGTTTCTTGGTGGAAACCTTAATTTATCTGAGAGGGCAAAGGAAATAACAATTTCCACAACAATATACTGTTAATGGGTTTAATTGGGATACTGACCTTCACCATTACATAGACATATCACCAAAAACATTTGTTTTGAAGTTTAAAAAAATACAATTGAAATATTTTGACCACACCGTCGTGGTGCTGATATCTGAGAGTCTGTTTATCCACGATTGAATGCGGTGCTTTCAACATAAGCATAAAACAAGCAGTTACAAAAACAAAATACAAGATCCGTCCACCCAACCCCTTTTTATTTTTTGCCGCTACGCGAAACATTGTTTTCCTTTCCTTATTAAGAAAAAAAAATGTTTAAATGAATATATGCAAATTATTCATGACGTAACAAGAAACCGCTGTGAGTATTTTTGTAATCTACCTTCCAACACTTTAAGCTGTTTAAAACGAAATAATAGTAATAAATAAATAAATAAATAAATAAATAAATAAATAAATAAATAAATAAATAAATAAATGAATAAATAAAAAAAGAACGATAACTTTATAAAGATTAATTCCAGGCTATGATATAAAAAAAATGGGTTACAATTGTGACACAAACTTTTCCAAAAGTCTTCCAAAAGTTCCAGGTTTTGTCCTTTTTAATAAAATAATGTTTAATATAATAAATCTCAAGCCCATTCGCTGCGATTTGTCAACAACAAAAACAGCTTACTGTATTACACATGGACGAAAGCAACTCTGACACGCAGAGTACCGTATACACGCCCCCTTCTTAAAACATTGTGACTTTCAACAATTTTGATCAAATTGATATTGTTCTTCTCTTGGAAAGCTTGTGGTCTAGGGTTTTAAAAAGTAAGTGTTTTGAATGATAATATTTGTAATTTCTCCAGTTTGAAGTTTGAAATTCGAAGCAGGCCTGTATTATATAACTATAACAGTTCACGCCCTTTAAGATCAAAAACGACCACAGAAAATCTCTTTGTATGTGTGTTTCTGACATCATGTCCGACATGGAACCATAATGTCCGACAACCGATTTGGAATATTAAGACCCATTGTGTCTGACAAAACTTGTTGTCCAATAATATGCCCGACAAAACATGTCGTCCGACCCATGGTGTCCGACATACCATTATGACCCAATCTGTCAGTCAAACTATTAAGATCGACTTATTTTGTCGGACAAACCGTTATGGCCAACCCCATTGTCGGACATGAGTAGTGTGTAAACATACATTTTCCACTTGCGATTACAACACACTGGGGTACTCTTGGTTTGGGGTTTGATATCACCACAAATTGCCCATTAGCAAGAGGGGAGATTCGAGTCAAGACCCAATCTCAAAAAGCTAACAAATTTGTTAATTTGGTTAAACAAATACTAGGTCGCTTTGTAAGGGGAAAAACAACTACCAGTCAAAATCGTATCCAATGTATATTGATTGTGACTGGTCCCCCGCTTATTAGTGCTTAGTAAATATAACAGATCTATTCGGCTCAGTAGCTTTGTGAAATAGGATTCTTGATCATAACTTTAAGATAGCCAAGGAGGAACAAGCCATAGAAATAACCTGCCCAGCAGAAACAGGATACCAGTCCAAATCCCATGTGAAATAAATTGTTGCGACCGGCATCCCACTATTTTGTTTACTTGTCAAATGTTCCGCGTCACTTTTTTTCTTCTTTTTGAAATCGTGCCCCGAACACAAATTATTATCAGACAGACATCATGCTGTTACTAACTCTGCATAATTAACGTGTAGGCTAGGCCTATACTACACTTCAACTGCTACTGCAGCATGGCCGATGCATTGGGTAGGTAGATGCTTAGAAGGGTGTGTACATATTCGGTAAGGAGGCCTCAAGTTCAGGGTGTGGGTTCGAATCCCGGTCATGACACTTGTGTCCTTGAGCAAGACACTTAACCATAATTGCTTCTCATCACCCAGGAGTAAAAGGGTACCTGTGAGGGAAGAGATGGTTCTTGTGATTGATTTAGCTTATTGCGCTACATTACTTGGCAGCACAGGCTCTATACTCCCCAGGGAGCTAAGATGGTTTAAGGAATGAAATAAATGGCCCAGTGGCCAGGGGGTAATAATATTTGAAGCGCAATGACCATTCTTTGGAATTGCGCTATTTATTATTATTACCCACTAGAAGGGGATGGGCAGACAACCAAAGGAAGGCTCCGATTTCTGACTGGTACCTTTTTGATCAAGCATTGACAGTTTTTAAATGAAATCAGTTTGAAAATAGACCAACTATAGGAGATTTTTCCCCAAAGAAAAGTAAAATTTACATTTGATTCTAAATATGGAAATATGTTAAAGGAGATTTTACCTATTTTATTACCGCAACTTCGTAAAGTAAGATTTGTTTTTGCAACACTCCCTTGCACAACCTCATTAGCGATGTTTCGTGTATATATTTTTAACAGGTCTGATTGGAGAAGGGAAAAGTTCAGCCTGCAAATACAATTTGTGGAGATACGAAACGGTATTCACAACGGAGAAAGCAAACGTTTAAACCTCAAAGATATATAGCAGTTTTAACATATCAATGAATTTCAATATTTTACCTTGAAATTTCATTTTTCTCTTAATCATAGAATATCAAATACAGCTGTTTTAAAAGTCACCACTTTATGTAATAAATCATTTTTTTAGTATAATCGTTTATTTACTTTCTACAATTTGTACAAAGCATTGATGACGTTGCAGCACTGTTATGTCCCGGCACGATCTCATCTCTTTTTGATTCGCAGTATTTTCTTGAACGACTTTCTGAACGTGGAATTACACAACGGGTAGATGACGGGGTTTAGTGTGGAGTTAATGTAACCCAGCCATATGCTACCGAGGTAGAGTTTGTCGTCTATACAATGCGCACAGAAGGCAACTATCATGAAGAACACCATGTACGTGATCCAACAACATATAAAGCACCCGACTATCACACCCAGCTGTTTAGCTGCTTTTCGCTCTTTGCTAAGCGACATCTTACGGATTCTCCGGAGAGTCTCTGAAGCCCGCCCCGGTCTCATGCTGAACCGGGACAGGGAGAACTTGGCCCGGGGATTTGCGGGGTTCTTCATGGCGTCCTCGTCGCTATCCGTCGTGGTCGCCGCGGTAGAAGAGTCCCCACGACCCTCTACGCCCAGTAGACGGGACGTCACGCCGTTCCGACGGTCCTTTCTACCTCTGTCTGCTCTGGACGAATCGCCCTGCCGCGTTCCGCCGCGATACTCGGCACAGAGTCTCCTCTTGGTCGGTATACAACCCATCCCGACTGCCGAGGCTTTCTTCCGTCCCGGTAAATCCTCGGTTGAGAATGAGATCTTTTTGGAAGAGAGGTTGCCGTTTTGCAGACAGTCACCCGCCGTACCCTCTGCCGTACTGTTCCTCCTCAGAATGGATTTCTTACTCCCGTTTTGAGATAGATAAGTTCTTTTCTTTAGAGGTTGTAACTCCTCCGTGGCAGCAGGCTTTCCTTTTACCCTGTCCAGAGAATTTTTCTTACTGACAAAAGTGTGGCCATGGCGACCTCGCGAGTTTGATTCCTTCCGATTAAATGCATCATCAGGGGACAGAAACTGCGTCTCTTTCATTTTGGGTTCTCCGTGGAAACACGGGCTTCTTGTACACGATCCTTTGACAGACTCCGAGGGTGACGCGTCCTTGTTGACGGCCCTCTTCAGAGCCTCCGGGTCCACTATACCGTGCAGCCCAACCGTCAGTAACGTCAGGTTGGATATATTTTTTAACTGTGTGTTGATACGCCTGGGCTTCTTCGCACGCGTCTTCTCCTCACTACTTGGACTCCCGCTGTTGTTTTCAGCTGGGTCGGGGGTCTCATTCGAAGTGTCTTTGCTTGTGCTGATAGAGTCATCATACTCGGGTGTCCAAGTTGCATCCACCCTGGTTAATTCCACGTCATTTCCTTTAGACACTACATTGTGCACGGACGGCTGAGACGATCGCGTCCCACCGCAGGACCGTCTCCCTAGCACCATCTTGGAACGTTTCTGTATCTCATGGTATATCTTTGCATATATACAGAACATACAGGCGAGTGGTACGTAAAAATTCCCTATAGCAGTAGCTACCTTGAGCGGTTTATTTGTACTGAACTCTGTGTCACACCTGTTGCTCTGCACTTGCCGAACCCCCTGGTTGAAGATCAGGTGCCAACAAGTGATGGGTATAACCCACATCGAGGATGCTAGCCACGCACATGATATCATTATCGAGGCCCTTTTACCGGTCCGCTTTCGCATGTATTTCAGAGGGTAGCGAATAGACCAATACCTGTCTAAACTTAGCACAAGAAGGTTGAATATGGACGCTGTTGATGACACATAATCAATACATAGCCAGATTTGGCAGGGGACTAGTCCAAGCACCCAGTCCTCACTCACGAAGTACACCGTGCTCAGAGGCATCACGATCATGCCGATCAAGAAGTCAGATACGGCCAAACTCACAATGAAATAATTACTGACTGTTTGCAACCTCTTTTCCGTCCTGACTGCGTAGATCACCAATGAATTCCCGAAGATGGTAATCAAGCTGAGTAAGGTCATGATCGTAGCGAAGGGTACCGCGACTCCCATCGGTGGCCTACTCGGGGCGTCATCGTCCGGCGTGGTGTCCGATGCCGTCCCGTTCGTACTCTCCCAGTCTGTGGTGTTTGTGAAGAGGACATAGACTGGCGTCGCTTCTCGGTTCCCGCTGGAGATTTCAAACAAATTGTGCTCGGTCTGAAGAGCCCCGGAAGCCATGCTCCTACCCTTTCCATCGAGTCCGAATCTCTGATACTGTCACACGAGGGGTTGCTCCGACTACTGCTTAATCAGTCTCAATTTTCTCATTGTTCTGTAAAAATACATGGATAAATACAGAAATTATTAGATATGGGTCACTTTTTGCAAAAAACAGTATGGAAATTATGAACATGGCCCAAGCTGCTAAGTACAAAATAAATCTTGCTTAGCAGAAAAAAGTTACCCGCCAAGGTGGTGAGTAAGGTACATTACTCATGACTGGTTGCCTGCTTATTTTCCTTAGCAATGCTTAGCAGAAATAAGTTACCAGCCAAGGTGCTGAGTAAGGTACATTACTCATGACTGTTTACCTGCTTATTTTTGCTTAGCAAATCACAATGTCAAGCTACAGGCCTATTTCCTGCTGCATCTCTGATGTTTGAGTGGAGATTGCTTTGAGTAGACGCTGGTAAGACGTTTCGTCAACCTGTACTCGGGTACATGTCCGCGGGCCGGGTATCACTGACCGGCATATGACATGTGATTATCACGTGCAAGGGCGAGATTGAATCTGATGGGTTCAGCTTTATATACATGTACCTGGAAACAAAGACATGATTTTATTCGGAAATTCCGCGAAGAGGACCCCCTTGTTTGGGTCGAACCTGCATAAGAAAATAAATCACTAGGGGCCTATTTAAATAAATAAATAATAGATCTACTACTACACTAATAATACAATAATGCAATTTTCCATGCGGACTTAAAGGCGATGCTTGCGCGAATAAAACCACCAAACCAATCAATGAAATAAAACATTACAATAAAACATTAAAACAAGTTCAGGCTCGCTATTTCGAAAACAACATAACAATCGTCGCTATACATGTAGTTGTTTTTATCCATACTCATCTATCCTTGTGGATGAAGCGACCCACTGAGTTTTCGTTTGAGTTTTCGTTCACAAGAAACCCATCAAATTGTACAGTTTGTTCAAGTACCAGTATGTAAGAGTTTTATTTGGACAAGTTTATCCTGTCATTCATGTCCTAAATCAGCAGGGCATTAACACTTTATTTTTCTTTATCTTATTTTAATTCATATTATTAGTTCACCTAGGGATAGTATATTATATTGTACTATCATGCTATTTTGCATGCAATTTTATTGGTATAGTTTTGATACAATGAACCAATCGCAGTCTGGGTACTCCACTACAGGAGGGTTATACCTCCTCTGGATGATACCTCCATTTGTACCTTATTACATATTCATAAACAACTATATCTGTTGTTATTTAATGTATTTTCAGGTGTGCTTTGCAGATGGAAATAAAACAAACAAACAAAAAAACAAACAAACAAACAGGTTCACAAAAAGGATATTTTGTGTACGAAAACTGTTCCCAAAGCACTGATCAATATCGATATGGTTTTAAAATACATTGTACAAAAATATAATAATAAGTAATAATAATAATAATAATAACAACAACACGTATTTTTTATAATAAAAATACCTTTTAAATAGCAACACATTTTTTGTTAAATCAGACAACTGCCCAAACAACCTTATTTTAATATCCAAATTAGCTCCTCTTGAACACACCATAAATCCAGTTAAGCGTAACCGCCCCCTCCCAAAATATAACCGCGTAAACTAATCGAAGATGAACTGTGAACTGTTTAATTATTCAAGTGGAAATAAATACGGAGAGTGGCGTAGGAATTAGCTGTTTTTGTCGTCTCACTAAACAAGTTTGTTGACGGTGCTGCACCGTTAAACATTGACTAACAATGACCATGAGATTTCGTGTACACCGCAATAATCATACTCAGAGCACGGCATCCACGTTGTTATTGGTATAACCTTTAAAAAAAAGCCAACACGTTCACAATCAAGGGCTGTATCGTGTGACAGAAGCGACGTCGTGGTACAGGGCCCAGCTTCATAAAGCTGTTTAAAGCCAAAAATATTGCAAGTATAAAGCATTAGCAGGGCACCAGTTGCAATGATGTAAACTCAACAGAATTGTGGATGGGGACCTGAAGGAATTTTCTGCACTTATGTTTTTTTTTTATCGTTGCTTACCAGCTTTTATCACAATTTAACCATGTCATTCGTAAGTTCCTTACGTAAACCCTAAAAGTGCAGTTATGTCATTGTATTTATCATAATTATATTCATAATTTTGAGTTTAAGTGCAAGGCCCTCTCTGAAAGTGGGAGCAAACTAGGCGTCGACTAACCCCCTTGCTTTGGACGAGTCGAAATGGCGGGACCAGAGGGTTCGAAATGGATAATAGCAAAATATAGGGGGAAAGAGGGTTGTTCTTGGAGAGGTCGACACATCACGTTCACGTAGATACATAATTGTACTACCATAATCTTATAAATCTCTTCGGTTCAACTTAATCTGTATTATTTTTAACCACAATAATCACAGGCTGCCTTGCTGTCTAAAGCTTCTTATTGACAAATGACAACTCAATTTTCAAAAGGTGGGGGTTAGAAATGTTAACATGATGTTAAACCCCACCACACACAGTCACCAACGATAAATTCGCACCGAAAACTTTTATTGGCAGTCTCAGCACACATTGTCCGATGACTAGATCCAAAGCTAAAACTGCCAAGCCCCCCTTACGAAGTAATTTCTTTGATCGACCATTTTGACTACCTTCTTCAGGTAATCGATTCCGAGTCTACAGCAGTATAATTTTGTAAAAAACGGGATGAAATCTAAAGAGCATAACCGTACCTCATGACCGACTTCTGTTGCCACCCGCGCGGTGTGTCTCAACTCGTAGACAGTTGAGCAAGCGAAATCGTCGTCATGGCATCGTTGAAAACCCCTGACGTTTAACACACATCCAATAAAATGCGACGACACAAGATCTCGTCCGTACAGACTGCATTGATTTTCCGTGCAATAAAGTCGTCTTATAGGGGTCTTGCAATCTTCCCCCCACACACACTCTCAGACGAACATTGGTTTTGGTGTTGACACGGTGGGGTCAGGTCGACTGTGGAAAGTAATTGAGGGGGAGATACGCAATAAAAACTCGCCACCTCTGGCGCGTTCGTGCGTGTGAATCTCACGTCGGTTGCCGATCCCGTTCCAAGGCTACATTTAATGTGCGTTTACTCAATGCTGAGTGGAAAAATTAACGTGTGTCATCACCACACGAGGCGATATGAATATCGCGGCTAATTTGGGTGACACGGAGGGAGGGAGGGGGGATTTCAGCACACATCCCACAGCCTGCCACGGGGCTGAATTTCAGGCATGGTGTTGGTTAGAAATGTAGCTCTTCATTTCAGGTCATATGTATCGGTATAGAGGCGTTTCATCCAGCTCCGTCGTCACCTCCGTATTAAATCGATCCCGACTTGGGAGAGTAATATCTGATGGGGGTGTTTCGGTTTGCGTTAACACCATGTGAGTTGCACTAAGTAGAGTTTAGTTCTGACAAGAACTCGTCCATAGCTTATTTCTGAAAAAGTCGTGTCTTGTTATTTATCGTTAGCCGCGGAGTATGTAGGTTCGCTTTGTGGAACGGGAGGAGGCGGCGCGGAGGGTGGGTGGGGGGGGGTCGGCCTTTTCGGAATTTTCCTCACTATCTCTGGATGAGATAAGTTTGTCTCAACAGTTCAACTGGCCTGCTCCAATTCTCTTCAGGAGAATTCTCCCAGTTCTACTTAGCGAAAAGTATAGAAACCCCCGGTTCACTACTCGACGGCAGTGGATAATAAGCACGCGTCTGAACAGTTCTTTCAGAACTAAAAAGAACAAGTTCTCATCAAGTTTCACTAGACGAAAGTAGATGATATGGCGTTTTGTTACCACAAAACAAAAATTGTTTCTCCACCACGCAATGGCTCCAATCATGTAATTATTTACTTAAAGACTCTTCTTTCATCGTTGGTGCATTATAAATCCATTTAGCCGTCTTTATCATAAATTCAAGTGGAGTTAATCATGAAAATACCCGTAAAGTCATAATATACATTTTTCAACAACGATAGTTAAAAACTCATTCCCCTCGGATACAACTTGACCTTCCATTAGAAAGAAGCGGCGATTAAATAAAATAAAATGATATTGGTATTGCGATAAATATGGATGAGCCGACGCAAACACGGAGTGTGGGTTCCGGTTTAAGCGAGAGCGGCCTTAGCACATCGCGGGGTGTACTGACGAGACCTAACCCGTTCCACTCAATCATCAAGGCCTAAGTTCGTCCTCGGGAGAAAATTAAATCGGTGCAAAGTAGGGGATCTTTATGGAAATGGTTTTGCAAAAAAAAAATTGTACTTGTTCGATTCACATTCATACTATAATTATGTCTCGCTTGATAAAGATTCCGCTATATGAATTCTGAGATGTTGCCACCATACTGCGTATACAGCGCGACTTAGGCTCCAAGTGAACGACCGGCAACGCATGCAGTATAGATTCAAAGGTTGATCTAAATAATTAAGACCGAACTTTTACCTCATATAGAACTACCACCTTATTTTTCCTTCGATTTGAATACAACCTTTTATGATCAAGAGAGGTTTGCGGTGACACCGTGTGCATAAATCTCCCTTTTTTGTGTAGTGGTGGTTCTGAGAAGAACCGGTGGTTTGACAACTCGACGTTTCGATCAGTATGCTCTGATCGTCTTCAGGAGAATGAGGACACAGGTCGAAACGTTGAGTTATCAAACACCGATTCTTCTCAGAACGACCACTACTAAACAAAACAGAGATTTATGCACATGGTGTCACCATGCAGAGTTTCAAATCTTACTATACCGGTACCTTTTATGAGCTTATCCTATTTATATGCAGCGAATGGCCGCTGCGTATTACATGTTTATATTCTTTTCTCGATAATTGCTTTTGTTTTGTCGACCAACCAGAAGAGTTATCTCCCCCAACTAAACACTGTACTGCAGACCACCCCCCCCCCGCAATAGCTCTTGGTCAACGGATAGCAAGTAAATCGATATTTTGTTCGCCAACCGAAAGTGTGCTAATCGAATTTTCAAGAGAAAAAGTAGACGAAAATAATACAAGATGCTCACGGAAGATTACATTTCCCGACAAAGTGTTTTTTTTCTCTGGTCAACGTCGAGATTGCACTGTCCAGCGTGAAGGGTCAGAAAGTAGGACAACGGCCGAAAGGGTGAATCGAGTACATGTGAGTTCATCAAGCTCGAGTTAATACAGACAGGAGGACATTGACCTTTTCCCTTATAAACGTCCATAGCGATTAAAAGGTTAATGAAGTCCTGTGATCAGAATTGATTAAAACCGCAAATACACGATGAATATTTTAAAACAAGTAAAATACGACCTACGTTTTGCAAAGGCTCGTGCTACTTCCACGCAATTTCTTATTCCTGTATTATAAGGCAAGCTTAGAGTTTTGAAATACACAATATTTAAATGTGATTTCAATTTTTGATTTCAATATAATCATTTCACTTTGAACAGTTTTATTGTTTGGGTAGTTTCGAACGCCTTGTCCAGCCTAAAAATAAAATTAAACAAAATAAAAATAAAAATAAAAAATAAAATGAATAAAGGGTAGATTCGCGAATGAATTCACATCTTTCCGTTCTGCGTATTTCATAGTAATGGCTGACGCAATACGCAGGGAAAGTCCTATCTAGTTTTATCCACAGACGCGTACCATAACGCCATCAACAATTTCAAGAAGGAAAAACAAATGGGCTGGTAATGTTCAGTAAGAAAACTATTTCACAAGGATTTACTGAACCAACTCCAACTCGGGGACGCTCGAAATGGAACAAAGGTTACCCATGAAGTAACAGAATTAGACAAAAGTGAGACAAAAGAAGCGTATAAATGAGCTTTCTTAATTAATTGGTGAAAAATACCTGCACAGAAATCGGATATGAACGGAAACTACCCACATTTCAGTCCTAGCCAGTGTGTTTTATTTTTGCAGTAATACTTTCATCACCCACTCTCTCGGTTCTTCAACGCACTAAAGTATCAATAAAGCGTATCGATGATGCCACGTTGTTTTCCATCATCAGCTCCTCAGGTCTTGAACAATCTTCGCTAACTACTCAATTACCCCATCCTCACTTAACACATCCCATGTGACTTCAAAACACGTCCTCCTGCTTGCAGGCCTTCATCACAATTAGCGGTATGTTGCAAACCAACCCAAATTAATGAATGTTTGTGGTGAAAGAATGAGACCAAGGAATTCCAATTTGTATGTAGCGCTGACGGGAATTTGTAGAGTGTTAAGGAAAATTAAAGGCACTGAACACGTTTGGAAATTGTCAAAGACCAGTGTTCTCACTTGGTGTATCCCAACATATGCATAAAATAACAATCCTGTGAGAATTTGGGCTCAATTGGTCATCGACGTTGCAAGAAAATGATGAAAGAAAAAACACCCTTGTTGTACAAATTTGTGTGCTTTCAGATAGGTTTTTGTTATTTTAGTGAGAAATTACCTCTTTCTCAAAAACTACGTTACTTCAGAGGGAGTCGTTTCCTACAATGTTTTATACAATCAACAGTTCTCCGTTGCTTGTTACCAAGTAAGTTTTTAAGCTAATATTTGTTTTGAGTCATTACCAAACGTGTACGATACCTTCAAGTAGGCTATTCCATTTCGTTTTGACGAGAAAAGACAAAACAAGAAGAACAAGACGGGGAAAAACAGCAATCTCTTTTGGAGAATTTTTTTCAGGACCACGGAATGAGATTGAGTCGTGCTTTTTGAATTATCGGGACAGGGAGACGCCGGTGTATCACTGCCTCATTTCACACATGGAAAGAGCCTCTTTTGTCTAAAAAAAGCAAAACCAACAGTAGCTCAAGTCGGTCTATAGGCACTGCGAACTATAGCCACCGCTGACAGAACACTCGGTAAATTTAGTTTCCACAGTTACCAATTGAGGACTGCATCTCGACTGCAGGTAACCATGGCGACCACGCCAGCCGTGTTACCCACACTGAGATTGCGTGTCACACTGTAAAACCCAATGCAAAACGCTGGGATCATTAAGAAACCCAACGTGTCATTTCCTTGCTCTTTGTTTGACACCAGCGGCTCAATGAGAACTCCAGACGGAGGGGGGGGGGAGCAAGGGTTCTTTGCCGCTCCCCTGATCTTGGTAATTTCCTCTCCCATCTTCCCCTTATGTCTACGACTACGTCTTATGTTTGGATCCTCTCACTCCGTATAAGAAATTGAATGCCACCAATGTGTATGTGAATCCGACACATCACTTTGATTAGTAAGGAGTTTTAATGAAGCCAGGTGGGGTCTTAGACACGTAGACAACCCCCTTCTCTGACCACACACGTACGGGGGGAGAATGCCGACTTTATACAGCCATCCGCGCATATACCCTTGGAATATTTTGTTTTGCTTCTTAAAAAAAATTCACATTAACGTGGGTTGGAGGCCTTGCATAGATATAATACCACTTTGAGAGCTGTGCGGCAAGCTTAAAGAAAACGGATCCTTGGGGGATATGATGTGTTTAGTTCTAACAAACATCACGGACGATCCTCTTTGGCAAAGTCAAAACAACAGTTTATAAATAAATCAGATCGTATTTCATTGTTACTTTGTAAGGGCGGCTAGATAATTAGATAAAGAATTTATGCAAACATGTTTATTTTCTTTAGCGGCATTTTTACTTTGGTGTCCTTCTGACGTCATACTTGTTCATATAATATATGAAAAGTATTCCAACCGTGTATTTTAGTTATTCTGTATTAAATGCTTAATTAGTATGATAAAGGCCAATATGCTCAGGGTCTTGGTTGATGGTGTATGTGCTGGTAACCCCTCCCCCAACTTTGTTAGCTATTATTAGTATCATTATTATTATTGTGAAATAATGCACGTTTTTTTCCCGTAGTCTTTTTCACGTAGACGTTTTTACGTAGACGTTTTTACGTATATGGTTTTTTACGTAGGCAGTTTTACGTAGACGTTTTTACGTAGACATTTTTACGCAGACGTTTTTACGTGGACGTTTTTAAGTATACGTTTTTACGTAAACGTTTTTACGTAAACGTTTTTACGTGGACGTTTTTAAGTATACGTTTTTACGTAGGCGTTTTTACGTCGCCGTTTTTACGGAGACGCTGTTACATGCCTACGATGTGCGTTATCGGTGTTTTCGTTGGACCATCTCCAAACCTGAGCTTGGGCTCCGGCTTGGCCTCCGTCAAACATGTTGGAGCAATGTGCATTTTGCACGGTGCTTCAACATCAAACGGAGACTGGGGTCGAAGTCGGAGCCGAGACCGAAGTCGGAGCCTAAGTCGAGGTTTTGGAAAGGCACTTTGACAAACACATGGCGTAGAGAGACCGTACATTCACGTCAGCCAGGACGAATAAATAACAAAGTCGGCCCACACAATTAAAGCAGCACACTTTAGTTGTTTTTCTTTCTTTCACATAAAACTGACATGTACATGGTACTTCAATCCCAATTCCAACCCCAGGTTTTCATAGAGAAGTTTTGTGTGCTACCCGTTTTATGAGAAACCATAACAACTTTAAGTTACGTAATTTTCCTTAATTATCACATTATAACATTTTAGTTTCAATTTGTAGTAATTTATCACTGTTTTTGTTTATTTTTGTTGATCATTTATTAATTTATTTATTTCTCTTTGATTAGGTTATTGTATCATTGTAACTTTACCGTGTTCGACCACTGAGTATATCTTGAATTGCTGAAGCTGTATAGCATCGTCGTAAAAGGAAGAAAGAAAACAACAACTTTAAACTAAATAATACCTTTGTTGTTGTTGTTGTTGTTGTTGTTGTTGTTGTTGTTGTTGTTGTTGTTGTTGTTGTTGTTGTGGTTGCTGTTGTTGTTGTTGTTGTTGTTGTTGTTGTTGTTGTTGTTGTTGTTGTTGTTGTTGTTGTTGTTGTTGTTGTTGTTGTTGTTGTTGTTGTTGATATCTAGGAATCTTGAATTTCTCCCTGCCATGTACATCAGTACATAATCATTATTTAAACTAAATCTCAGTGACATAATATGTCCCTGTATAACTTCCATTTTTAATACATCTTGAAGACGATCGAGAAAAAGAGAAGACGAACCTTGATACATTCTGAAGATTCTTAAAATTATGTTCATAAAGTTCAGGTTGACTGGATAAATTGACTTTAAAAATTACATACCAGCTTTTGGCATGTTAAAGACATTTCCTTCTTAGAAATGTCGTTTACTTTTTTTTTCTTTCATCTTAGTTTAAATCACTTCAGATGAAGCATAAATAATGGCTTCTTCGAGTGTTTTAGAGTTAATCGTATAAGATAGTTTACTCGGAAAAATTACCCAATGGTAATAGTGTCTTCAACCTTAGAGCTGACTGAAATTCCATCCCTGCACGCCACGGTATCTTTCGGCCCTACGGGATATTTTTGTTCCGTGGGCTTGACTCAGAATGATGGGGCACGCTAGCGGGTATAACATCGACTTGCCTAGGCTATCAAGTCAATGCACTGTACAAATATAAAAAAGAAGGTAGATTTGTGAGGGTACAACAGAGTTAAATCGGTGGTGAATTTGTCCTCAAATTGGATGCTATGAGTTTGGGAAGCCTGGATGAAGAGGGGGAGATTAAGGTACGGTTGGCTGGGTAGATTGGCTACTTCGGCGAGCTGGTTTAGTTGTACAGGCTGATTCGGAGATGCAATGAAATCATACGCTAGATGCTCGCCAATCGCTGATAAACGGAGAGCAGGCCATGAGGGGAGAAAAAAAGCTCGGCTGAAGTAAATGTTTGAACAGACTGAGCGATTTCCACAATTTGGGAATAGGTTAGAGGCTGAATATACACGCTGCCGTTTTAAGGGGGGAAAAGTATTTAACTGTCTCTTTGTGAACCAATATTGTGTTATACCTCAAACTCGAAAACAAACATGTAAACCAGCAAGTGATTGTAATAGTAATCACAATAATAATAACAATAATAACAAGGAATTTATATAGCACAATTAAAACCTAAACTAAAACAGCAAAGCAAAACATAAGTGATGATTAAAATAAGTAAGTTGTAAGCAAATATGTTGGTAATGCATGGCGCACGACTCGTTCCAATGATCGGGTGCTGCATCATGGACCCTTGCAATGAGTTATAGAAGACTTTAAAGGCATCGTTCACGTTTGGTAATTGGAGCCTATTGTTTATTTCAAACCTATAAGTTGTATATAAATACCATAAATCTAACCTGTGGAAATTTCATTTCAAAAGGTGGTAGCGTTTTTGAGATATTGCCGAAAATCTGGAGTGGTTATGTCCACGCAAGAAGAATAATCTGCATTGGAATACACACTCAGAGAAGCGTTACGCGTAACGCTTCTCAGATTCAAATGTTTTGGGGGATAAATTGTGATATATTTTTCCATAACCGCAGTACTTCGAAGTGAAACGTTTCTCAAAATGCATTATACTATTCAAAGCTGCTGTACTTCCTACCAAGTAAGTTTCTATTGCAATTCATTTTCAGAGTCATTACCAAACGTATACGATGCCTTTAATCTAGTTTTTGGATTGTGTTAAAATACCGGGAATCGGAACGGTAGCGAAACTCCATCGTAATGTGGCTGATAAAGAACCATAAGTTATTTAAGATTTGAGGTTGTGCAATCATTGAAGCATTTAATAAACAAGTATAACACAGGCCTGAGCCCTTTGAGAGTTTTACTTTGAAAAATGAATGATTTTCATTCGTCACGAAGACGGGAATGTTTGTTTGTTTCAGACTGACCATTTACCATTCCAGCCATGGTGATTTCTTTCTACCCAAACTACCCAAACTCGAATCAGAATCAGAACCATCACTGTCCATTGCGTATGTGGGGAACCCGACACAGACGGCCACGCCACAATATAACAGCCAATCAAAAACAAGCACTTGTGAACGTCACGATTTTGCATAATTATTTCCTTTCATAAACGGGGTTGATGTGTAACAAATTATCTGACAAAAAAAAACTGCTGATCTGTGATTACCCCCGGAAATAAGTCAGACTCAAAAACTAATTAAGATCAGTGTATCTAATCCCAACTAGTATCTCCGTATCTATCTAATTAAGTTCGTTATACCGTGACATAATTGTCAAATATATTCTCCAGGAAGACGTTTCTTGTGGACATCTTCCATAAATATAAATAATAAATTCATAGGGCCTAAAGTTTGTTCCACGGGAAACTTCTTAATATTCCCAAAGTATTCCCAAAAGCAATTTGTACGAGTATTTTCAACCTTTTCGATTTCGCCATGTGTAATCTTTAAAATGTGGAGAAAACAAACCAAATAAATGCCGGGGAGCTTGGAAAAACAAACGCTTCCGGGAAGGTATGCATAAGGATGAACAATATTATCTTTTACCCATATCCCCAAGGCTAACTGGGATTGGGGAGCTGTCTTATGTGTGGGTGTCTGAGCTTGAGAAAAACATCGTCAAAAAAACCCAACCTCAGCACGAACAAAATGCGCAAACCAATTTCTAACCAATATCTACAATTAACAATTGCTTCGTGGACGTGTACGTTTATTTATGTATCAATCTTTCAGGGACACGTTGCCTTTGAATTGTGCGCTTTGGGCTATAAAAAGTGTTTGTTGTGAAATGAATATAGTTGGAAAGATGTTTTAAAAGTAGAATACATATTCAACCACACAAACATACCTCGAAATTAGTTTTCCCGTTACTTCGTAAACTAACACGGTCCGCCATTTTGTAGAACCACATTTTTGACTCCACAACATGGCGGACCGCGTTAGTTCACGAAGTAAAAGGAAAACCACACAATTTCGAGTGATAATTGTGTGAATCATTATATTCTACTTTTTAAAACATCTTTCCAACCATGTTCATTTCATAACAAAATGCTTTTTATAGCCCAAACTGCCCGATCCGCCAGCAATGTGCCCCAATCAGCCAGGCAACACAATACGTATTTCTTTAAACAATTTTGTCACAATAGGTGCTTCAACGCTGGTATATTTGTTATTTATGTTTGTATCGGACACCATGGGCGATTACTTAAAGACACGATGTGTAATTATCGAAAAAGCAATCTTTGTTTACTTTCAATCTGAAATTTCACTAATTAAAAAATTCACACCAGTAGCAGTCTTCGAGAGCTGGAAATCCTGATAAAAAAGAATAGTCGAGAAAGTAGAAATGGAAGATCCCCCTCCCAATCAAGTTATTTGTGCATACTTTAACTGCCGCAATCGAGAAACAAAAAGGCCGTTTTGAACGTTCAAATAAAAAGCAGAAGAGAACACTCTTAAAAACTCCCGGTTCAAAATTGACCGATTTCGGGTCCCAGGGTCAGTATGATCCGGAATCTGTGTCATATTCCGGAATAACCCAGAAATGGGTCAAACTGCAGAATCAGAGTTAAAATCCCATATTTAAAAACAGTTTCCGGGTCAGCCTGACCCAGAAATGGGTCAGGGACCCTTGGACTCAGACTACAAATCTGACCAGGGAGTTTTTTTATAGCGTACGCTTGCGGTATTTATTACAAGTTGTGGTACGGCAACTACACCATAAGTATACGGTACCCGAAATCGATAGTAATGCGCACACAGTGCTTGTACTCCACTGTCAGAATTGACATGAACGATACATATACCAATGATTCAAAGAGAATGTTGAAGTACATTAGTAATACTAACTGTTGCATTGACATCACACACAATAATGTAGGATTTGGGGCTTTGTATGGTGAAGATGATCTTAACTAAATTCTTACGGGTGAACACACGTGTTTCCAGCACCTAACTCCGGTCCGGGGCATAATTGTATTAACCCAAAACCCCCATACCTATCAACTGTAGCCCTGGTCAATTGTAACCCAAACGTTGTACCTAAATGTAGTCCGGGTCAATTATAACCCAATTCCTGTACCTAAATGTAGCACATGGTCCAATTACAACCCAAAACCTTTACCTATGTAACCTAGAATCCAATTTAGCATCAAACACGTACTTTTTGTTTTGCTTATCTTTCATGGCTTTTTTTGTATTGCTCTGTATTTTACTATTTTACTTGTTACTGTTTGTACATAGGGCCCTTAGGGATAGCAGTTGTAAAACTGATAAGGCTACTCTGTCTGAATAAATAAATAGATAAATAAATAAATGTCGCCCGGCCCAACTAAAACCTAATACCTGTACCTAAATGTAGCACAGGGTCCAATATTGTAACCAACAATCTGTACATGTGTAGCCCAGGAGACCGAGCCCTAAATGTAGTCCAAACCTAAATTACGCCCGACCCTGTATCCCAGACTGTACTTAGTTAATCTAGTTCATGCTCTGGCTACGTTTAGGGCTAATGCTACAACACCACACTTCCAGAACTCTCTAATAACCACTATCGGATCAGAGTTGACCCGGATTCCGGTTCTCATGTGGCCTGACCCATTTCATGGTCAAGCTGATCCGGAAACTAGTTTAAGAATGGGATTTAAACCCGGATTATGCGTCAATTTGACCCATGTCTGGGGCATTTTGACACACATTCCGGGTCATACTGATCCAGAAATGGGTCAGGCCCCACGGGAATTCTGACCCGTGAGTATCAGACGGTGGGTGAAAATGGCTGAACATGGAAGCCACGAAACGGGAGAGGCACAATTTAAAAAAAACCTTACTGACCCCCAATATTTCCAACATCTTCAGAACATCAGCTTCATTTACATAAAAAAAACCCTTATTATTACTACTGTACCGCAACGAACATTTCTTATCGTTCAGAGTGTGTTTCAGACCGTGTAGGATTTTACTGGCCCACAACGGTCTGTTTGAATACACTTTAAGACCACCGTGACGTCATCACGAATACATCATAAATCGATCTTTATTAAAGTTATGACGTCATGTTTGGTAAAGATTATGTGTAAATCAATATGGCCATTACAGCATTGCATATGCAAGAAAGCGCACATGAGACCGATTCTATACAATTCCATTCTGTATTGTTAAAATTAAAATGTACTTTAATTGGCAGAATTTTGGGGGTTTTCCTGTCATTCGTATGGCTCATCTCTTCAAGAAATTTTAGCTTAATCTTCGAGAGAGAGAGAGAGAAAAAAGACAAGAAAAGAAGCTGTGCCTCATTTGGGAAATCTTGGGGAGCCATCGAGTGATGTGCAAACAACCTCTAGAATCTGGAAAACCTAACCCCGTTGGATAACACCCAGCGGCAAGGGGTGGTCTCCAGTGACGGGCCAAGCATAGAGCCCTGAGGGACCACAGGAAGGTAATCAAATGTCAAGAAGGGCGTACTCGATAGGGTTACCATATTCAATCTTACTCCAAGCTTTGCGGTTAGAATTTTTAATTAACGCTGACGGAATTTACATTTTGTTTGTTATTGTTTTTCACGAACCACACTCGAAGACATCTCGCAAAAAACTATCACCAATGTTTCTTTTTTCCTCCTAAAGAGATTGGTCTCATTTTTCTCAGAAATCTTACCATCAATATAGAAGTAGCAGTTGTCAACAAGCTGGAAATTGAAAAGAGCCCGCACGTTAACGCCAGCTCAAAATCTTACTGAACTGTATCCCTAATCGAACTGTATCCCCCCACGCAACATCACTCATGATTCTGATGGTGCAAAACAGGAGCAGACCTGCGGGCTCGATTTCACAAAGCAACAACATTCATCTTAAGATGAGTTGTCAATATTGTCACAGTGATTTGTACTGTGACGTCACACTTTGCTAAGCAATTAAGATCGATACACAGTTAAGATCAATCTTCAAATTAAGATCAATCTTACCTCTTTGTGAAATCGACCCCAGTTTTATTTTTAAGCTCGGTTTGCTTACCACGTAGACTTGGGTAAATACAAGACGACTACTCCCTGATAATGAGCTTTTGTCTAATATTGAGTAATTAAAGGTAGGGTCATAAATTGGTAAGTACTCCAAAAATGTATGGCTATAAAAACTTACTTGGTAAGCTGTTGATAGTGTAACTTATTTTGAGAAAAAATTCCCTTCGAACTAATAATGGGTTGGATAATTTTTCCACTCAAAAACATTTTGAATGTGAGAAAATATTCATGTATGAATCGTTTCTCAGATTTCTGAGGGTTGACCGAAAATTCAAATTTCCGTGGTGTCCGTTCGCGAATGCTGCGGCCAGAGATGCGGTTGGTACACGCTGTATTAAACCTCGCCGAACGTGGATGGATTCGACGTTTTTCCGTGAAACATTTTTTGCTCTTTTCTCAGTATAATTCACCGTCAGCAATTTCACGAAGAGCCAAAAACATTTTTAAAAAAGTTAGAAAACTCATTTTGACGTTTTTGACGTTTCGATTTAGTTGATCGGTATCTAACAATTTACAAAGTTACAGCTCTCAAAAGCGTCTAGTTTCTTAATTATGCTAAGTCGATGAAAGGCAAAAACCCCAAGAATCTAGAATTGTGTTTTCACGAAGAGCCAAAGGACAAAATTGAAAGCAGATTTGTATGATTTGGGATATCTTCTTCCTTGATAAGTAAAATTTCAAAGAATAAACTGCGAATAGTCTACCAACCTTCGTGAAATTGCTGACGATACACTGTATTCAGCTGAAACCTCACAGGTAACTTTTTTGTAATGTTAATTTTCCCTTTACATCAGCATTGCGTTGACAAAAACCAATCTATGACCCCATACCTTTAAATTCATTAACAATTGACACATAACCTCAGTGGGTTGCAATTACCTTGAGTCAACATCAATCCATGAATAATAAATATATGATATTATAATAAATCTATACAATTTTTGTTGAACCGGTAACTATTCTAACGCCATAATTCAGCGGAACACTCCACGTGCGCATTAATAAAACAAATTGGTAACAACAAAATGCAAACAGTAGGCGTCCGTGAACCAAAACCAAGTGGATGATAATTGCTTTGGCAATATGTTGTTTAAGCAAGAATTTAAGTCGAACTATTGATACCTCTAGCGGTGGAGCTGGTAACCCTTTTTTCTGTTAAGCATTATTATGTTTAATATATATTTGGTTTGCGGTAACACCATGTGTATATCTACTTGCTAGGTAGATTGTGTTCTTTGAGAACTTGTCTTGCTTTTTATTATACTGCCGTAGAGTAGAATGTTTGGAATTCGGGAGACTTCTCAGTTCTGAAAAGAACTGTCCTTCTTATTAACTATGGGCGGGAGGTAGGAAATCGGGCGGGACTGCTACTTTCGCTATGTGGATCGGGGGGACTTCTCGTTAATAACTACACTGCCGCGGAGTGAGTCTAAAAAGGTCTCAAGTTTCGACTAGCTTGCTCTAGTCATCGTCATGTTTGTGCTTAGTGTGTCCATGGAGCTAGGTCTAGAGATGATGACCTCCCTCTACCGCGTGTTAACTACCGGTAGATCAAGAATGATCGACTGAGCCCAAATTGACATCTCAGCCCCCCATGAACTTAATCAAGTCAAGTCTTCATCAAGTATTTATCCTGTGAAATTACCCCCAAAGATAGAGCGAGAGAGAGAGAGAAAAAAGAAATAACAGTTGGTCCGTACTCAACGCTTTTTATTAACGACGCCCTGGATGAGACTGAAGTGTTTTATTGTTGCACACATTGAACTGTGAGTAATTGACAGAGAAAACTGTTATGGCAACCTCTGGGAATGACGGCTTCGGTTGGATGAAGTAGAGGGTCCTTCCGATAAATCCATGGCTTAAAGGACGCGAGTTTTAAAGAGGGTTTCCAAGGTCGAGTTAAGTTTTGCGATGAGCGCATCATCTATCATAGATGGAGTCCTTGTGAAAGCGGGGGGGGGGGATTGAAGTCTCTACTTCACGCTAAAAAATGGTTTAAAATGCCCTTGTAATATGATACTCTTTCCGAACGAAATTTGAAATGATCAACGACAAATGGGTATGTACATTTCAAAGAGGAATTTTTGCGTCAGTCAAAAGGTCAAATTCAATGACTTTTTTCGGTTGAAAATCATCCAAATTCAAGATTGAACTAAAACAAATTCCCGTCCAAAATAATGTGCAGACTCGTGTATTTGAAAAGTGACGTCATTGGAAGTTTTAGGATGTTTACACAATTTACATCGAAGGGGGATCGAATACCATGGCATTTTACACCATTTTAGGGTGAAGTTATAGACCTGTAATTTTTCCCCTACTTTCATAAGGACTCCATCTATTGGAAAATGAGTGCATCACAAAACTGAAACCGACCTTGGAGCCCCTCTTTAAAGATGCAAGGAGAAATGCTGGATTGTATCAGGTCGTGCAAGTTGGTCAATAAGGAATGCTTTCTGCATGAAGATAATCATTATGCTGATTAATTATTAAGCTTATCATTGTAGTCTGTTGCTCAGTCCTTCCTGTAAAAAAATTACAAGTATGATAAGGCAGTAAGCCTCACAAGACTTTCCCTTTGCATAGGAAAATGTCTCTGATGACAATGATGTGATGTATTGTAGAGCCTTATCAAAGGATCTTTGTACACGATTATTGTTCACAATCTCTAAAATGTTGTTTAAAGGGATTATATACATTTGGTAGTTGGAACCCACTGTTTGTTTCAATCATTTTGTAGATATACATGTTTACCATACAACTAGTGACAATTTCATTTCAAAAGGTGGTAGCGTTTTTGATATTGCCGAAAATCTGGAGCGTATGTCCACGCAGGAAGAATAATCTGCAATTGGAATACACAATCTGAGAAACTTAATACTGCAGTAACGCTTCTCAGATTCAATTTTTGTTGTGATAAAATTTGAGATATTTTCCATAAACGCAGTACTTCGAAGTGAAAATTTCTCAAAATGCATTATACTATCAAAAGCTGCTGTACTTCTTACCAAGTTAGTTTGTATTGCCATTAATTTTCAGAGTCATTACCTAACGTAGGCCTATAAAGACCCTTTAATCATTTTCTTTTAGTCTTAATCGGGTACGTTCAGAATCAGAACTTATTGTTAATGAAAGTGGGGTTTGAGGCAATAATATAACTTAGATGTTACGCAAGCACCATGTGATTAATCTGAGGTGGTAGGTCTGAAAAGAGATGGTTTCTTTGTTCTCAAGAAGTTTTCAAGTTCATTTTATTTTCAAGAAATTGTAAAGTGATGGACAGAGTTTCATGTGTGGCGATCGAAGCAGCAAAAAACTATCTCGCATAAAAGAGTTCAGCAGATAAAAGTACTCCGACTGTTAATACAACTTGAACAGTGTGACAGTGACTCTACATAGCGTCCTTAGTAAACAGGTCAATTAAAGGGTAGATATTATCGAACTACTTGGAAAAAAGTCTCCACGATAATAACAACATACTGACAAGGCCAAGCTGTGTTTATCATGACATGTTGCAAAAACCAATTCCAGCTTGTCAAAATGTGCATTGAAATGTCAGGAGATAATGTGATTGGTGAGTTAAGGTTACTCTCTCGCTAGGTAGGTCACAGTATTCCCCATTATGACAACTGAACTGAAATTAGTATCCTCTTTATGGAATTAAAAAATACATTTTCAAAAATATCCCTGGTCACTCTAACGAATCCTTAGTTCACGGAGTCTTCTATACGAAACAAACATTTCACTAATGTGACCGTCATCATTAAAGTGACATGTGCTGACTTCAAAGTGAAAGCACTCACAGAAACTATGCTGTAAAGTCCGTTGAGAGATTCGCCGCGTTTGCACGTTGCGTTCAATCAGTCATCCCCAGAACCCATTGGCTTTAATCACCCCCAACGTCTGAGCCCCCCGAATCCGTGTTCAACCACGGGCATTATTTATTCACGGATGGCCCTCGAGCCAAGAACTACTGCAACGACCCATACGGCGGATAAATCGACGATTTCTTGTTCTGCCCGCGTGTCCGTAAAACCCACTTGAGATAGTGGAAGCTGGGATTTGAAAAATGATGGGAGGGGGGATGTCAGTCGAATTTAAGGGGAGGAATATGCAATTTGTCTCCGTCAACTAAGGGGGAAATGGCGGTGATTTCTGTCTCAAATCCAAACGTTGATTTGTTACCCCTTTCTAACTGTTCGCACCGCTGTTCCTTTTTGCTTTAATGGTAGTACACAGGATGGGCGGACAACTCTCTTGACCATCCTCCCCGCTCGCAAAAAACAAAAGTGATTAAAAGACAAGAGGAACTGAATAAAACAACGATGCACCTGTTTCTTTACAAGTACACAGGCCCCCGCGCTAGTAGTCATTCAACAACGGTAATGAATAACGGTTTGTCAAAACAGTGTAGACGTCTTTGATTTGTTGACGATCTGGGCTTCAACTGGGTCTTCCATCACCGCACAACCCACTTGTATCTCTGATGCGCGCAATCAAACTGAAGTAATCTGCTAATAACCTGGCTACTTTTATCATCAAAGAGGAACTGCTGTAACAGGAATCCCACAGAAAAATGGCAAGGGTATAATGTGTTTGAAGAACGGTAACAAGTTTGTAAGGGGGGGGGGGGGTTATAGGTTAATTTTGCAACAACAATTGTCGTACTTCCCTTTAAATGTTACACTCTCAAAAACTCCCGGGTCACCGCGTCCCATGGGGCCTGACCCATTTATAGGTCAGTATGACCCGGAATCTGTGTCGAAATTACCCGAAGCTGTGTCAAACTGACGCAGAATCCGAGTCAAAAATTTTGTTTTTCCAGTTTCCTGGTCAGACTGACCCAGAAGTGGGTCAGGCAAGCTGGGACCAGGAATCTGGGTTAATTCTGACCCTGGTGTTTTTAGAGTGTTACCTGTGATAGTTTGTGCCGCTATAACACTCTATGATAACATTCTTTATCGATATTGTCCATTATGTTACAGCTGATATACCTTATTTATGTTTAGTTACTTCTTATGTTACAAACTTCATAGGCCTATCAGTTTCAATCAATTAGAACAAAAAATCAGCCAAAATTATTTTGAAAATTTACCCAGTCAATTTCCCTAGTGGTTTATTTCTTGCAACTTCCATTAACAAATAGTGAAACAAGGAAAAACTGGTTTTGTTTGTTTGTGTTGTTCTTTTTTTCCTAGGGTTTTTGTGCATGCTCATTATACTTTTCAAATAATGCACTCGGAGAAAAACAAAGGTATATATCTTGACCGGTGGGTTTGACCGGTCAAGAATAAATATACAGTATCAGCAAATCCCAGGTTCCGTTTGCTGATGTTTGGGGGGGGGGGGTAGGAGTTACATCAAAATTAATTTCGCCAATACTGTTGGGATACTGAGAGGGAATCGTAGCGATTCCAGGCACCCACAACATGACACAGACGCGGCAAGGTCCCCCAGTATCGGAGAAAATTGCTTTAGATTGATTTGCATTGGCAGAAATAATATTGACGATCGTTGGAGTTCAGGAAAAAGCAAGGTCGACCGTGATTGTAGACGGTTGGAGATGGGCCGATTGAGGCAGGCAGTCGAATGTTCGCAGTGAAATTGTCATTTCGAAATCCACATTTTTTTTCTTCCCAAATGGAATCTTGTCATGAACGTCTTTTTTTTCTTTTCTTTTAATGTACAGGTCACAGATTGCCTGTTTAATGTAACTGCAGCAGCATGCGTACCTTGCGTACCTTATTGCGATTTATAAGATGTGAACATTATTGAATGAGATACAAACGTAAGGTATATCAGGTTTAAACGACATCGTATATATCAAAGAGATTGCGTAAATATACGTGATGTGGAAAACATGTACATTTCCTGTTTACAAACAAAATATTAAAAATTCATATAAAATTTACAATGATGTTAGGCCTAACATACTGCAATGAGCATGATAACACTCCATACTTAGATTTTGCCTTGTGATTGGTTTAGAGCGCGTCACATGATTGGTATGCCTTATTTTTACTGATGGAAAGCCGCGCGAGCGCACCGCGCTATACGCTTAGCAACCAAAGTACTCTATCATATAGCAACCGATTTACTTTACCCATGGCAACTAGTGAACTAAACCCATAGCAACGGCTGCGTGTTGGTACCCAGACATCTAGGTTAGTTAATCGTATGGTATGTTCTAACACAAATATTTGCTGGTTTTACTCGTCATTAGAACTACGACCAACCTCGTCCCCAGCGGTGTATAATCTCGCCACGCCATTTTCCCCCAGAATGCCTTGCTCGATAAGTGACAAGAGGTATAGATACGGCGCGCTGCCCATGGTAGCGAGGCTGAACTACGACATCCCTCGGTGATCCCCGGAGTGTTCTATTTTCCCATTGGCTTGAGTCGTTACCATAGCACTCGAAGCATTCAATATTTGTATACTATGTAAAGCGCTTGTCATCATCACAAAAACAGAATTAACCCGGTCATGGGCGCCTCCTTATGAAGCTAATACACGAGACAGATGATTAAATTTTAAGATAAAAAAAAATACAAATAATACAAATAACCATAATTGTAAGTTCTCATAAAACGCTATTTCATATAGATCGCAGCGCTGTGACAAGCATAGAACCTCATCAGATATATAGAACATTCCAGAAAAGGGATGATCTAACATCAAAAAACAAGAATTCTACAAAGATGAAAACAAGTCTCCTAAATGATTGAATAGTGTCTAACAATATGACTGAAGATGGCAGTTCATTCCAAAGTCTGGGAGCTGGTGGAAGCCAGAACCATACTCTAACTTACCGTAGCCTTACATTATAATCATACTGTAGGAAGTAGGACGCTCCATGGAGTTGAACAGACACAGGTAGACATTCCCCTTCATTTTGCCCAGAAGCGAAATAGCTGAAAAGCAAGTTCCATCGGGTATGTAGTCGCGGATACCCAGATTTTCTCCGAGTGACACTTGACTCGTAAATCATACACGCATAAGGCATGCCGGCGGCCACAGCCTGTCCAGCCCTATGCCCGCATCTGCTGAAAGACTCCGCGATGGTAGGAAACTTGCATTAATATAGTCGCAGGCCAGAAGTGTTTTATCATTGTGGTGATGAAAGGGAGGACGCGGACCAGCTTGACGAATAACCAAGACTGTTTATAGAGATTCGTCGTCGTAGTCATGAGAGTCAAGACTGACTCATCATCTTGACCATTATGATGATGGAGTTCCACCTCCGCTTGTCCAAAGCTGACCGGTAGGCTGTGGTCAGAGACAAGCCCGTCAGCTCCTTTATTCCACCAGTCCAGCGGAGTTACTGTCACATGAACGGCTTCATTGTACATTTCCTTGGACATCTCCAGATAATCTCCTTATCTTCTTGAGGCATTTCCAAAATACTGTATTATACAGATACACCACTGAGCAATTAGTGTTATCCATTTTTCCACAGGACGTATTTTCAAAGACCAAGCCCCCCACCACCAGTACTAATCTCGGGCCAAGGTTGGATTCAACTAGACACTGAATGAACATAGCCTTGAAAATGTTTGTGGCAGACTTATCTTTATTCTGCACGTAGTCTGTTCTTCTGCAACCACCATAGTGTAATAAATGAACGTGACTACATTGCTTTGAATTTAAGAGTCCCATGTTGTTTAAAGATAAACTTGGAGTACCTTCAAAGTTTGTTCACAACTTCTTAATGAGCTAAGGAGCCTCCTCTGTTTCTACATGTGACAGTTACATACGGGCAGGGTACAGCAGCCCCTCAAGTTGATAATATTGTCCCCATTATCGCGTGAACTGGTCGCTGAATCGTAAAAGTAATACAACAAATATCTCTTATAATATCTATTAGGACTAGATATCTCAATTATTTAAAGAGAAATCTATATTTTATATTAATAGAGATCAGACACTATTTCGCTTCTGGTTTCAAGGTGTTGTATCAATTTCTGGTCAATTTATTTTCCACTTTGTCTTGTGTGACCTTACCTCGGAAAAGATAAATAGACGTCCTGATTACCTGAGGTAGGGAAATTTAATGTAAATAACAGATATCTCTCTATTTATAACAGAGATATATTTTTATAACAAAAAATCTCTATTTAAAACAAACATATCCTTTATAACAGAGAAATCTATATTCTTAACAACTAATCTTTTTATAACAGAGATATCTCTATTGATAACACATGTATTTTTTTAACAGAGTTGTCCTTATTTATAAAACATAAAACACGAATATCTCTATTCACAACAGATAAATATCTCTTCATAACAAATATATATATATTCATAACCAGACATCTCTGTTTACAATAGAGATGTCTATGTTGATAACAGAGATATATCTGTTCATAACAAATAATAGTTTTATATAACAGAGATATCTCTATTTACAACTGAGATATCTCTATTGTATAACATATGTATCTTTATAACTGGGTTATATTTATTTATAACATAGATGTTTCTATTTATAACACAGATATATCTATTTATAACAGAGATATAGGCCTTTCCCTTTTTAACAAAGAAATATTTCTATTGTCGGTATAAACATTAGGAATGTATATATACGCCCATACATTACAGTGCTACTTTAAAGTCGGTTATCACACGTATGCCCTTACAATTGCCAGGTATACCGAAACAGTTGAGACCTTGATAATGCCGTTTTCTTTTTTTGACATACCTATGTAATTTCATTACAGAAAGGTCAGACGTCAAGTAAAATGTAGTCGCAATCGAGTGATTTGTTGTAGTATGACAGCAAGATACTTGTTATAGTCACCCGCTCATCATCCCGCCAACATCACCCCAATACTCTGTGCACTTCATTGGTTACCTGTCTCCAAACGTATGGAATTCAAACTCCTCCTACTGACATACAAATCCCTCAACCAATCTGCACCCCTACAGTACCTCCAATCCTTCACTCATACCAACCTCGTCGTACCCTCCGTTCCAGCTCTACTTCTCAACTCGTCCCATACATTTATTACATCACTCGTACTAAATCATATGGCCATCGCTCATTTTTACTTTCTACACCGACATTGTGGAACTATTTGCAAAACTTCATCAAAACTGCTCCAAATGAAAACATTTTCAAATCTATGCTGTTTAATTAATTGTTTTACTGTAATTTATTTTGTAAAGCGATTCGGGGCTTTTGTGTGAGGCGCTATATAAGTATGGTTTATTATTATTATTAATATTTCTGGTTTCCTAAGTTATGCACAAACAGCTGTACCGTTCGATCTTACACAGAAGGGGCCTGACTATTTTTGTCACCCAGCCTCAATTATTATGGGTGGCGTGCGTTTTTATTTGTATCGAATGAATAGAAGATTATAGGGTCGCGATACACATGTCTTATACCGATCAAGACGAGACCAACTGTTAATAATAAATAAATAACTTCATCCAAACTGATACTTAAAAGGCATATTAGTATTTATTTATTTATGTATTTATTTATTGTGGTTACTTGTTAAAAGACGTGGGTAGATGTCGTTTGATTAGGGTGAACCATAGCCTATACCTAAAATTATTTTACATGAAGTTATCAAATGTTGAATAAATTCAGAATGGGTTAAGCTTGGCGAAAGGGTAAACGTGATGGACATGCACAAATGAAATAACTCTAATATTTCATCTTGCTATTTCTGTTTTGTAGTGACTGCTGCGTGTTATGCATTATTGTCAATTATGCGAACCCTTGTCAGGATTCTTGGACAGTGAGCCCTCGGAAAGAAAACACGTCGTGCTGGCCCACGGTCTGGCCCAAATTAGGCCCCAGATCACGGTCAATGCTGACACGGGAGTTCAAGTATAATTGCGTGAATACGTAGGTTATATTTTAGTAGTAGTAACGGTAGTAGTAGTAGTAGTATAGTAGTAGTACCGGTAGATAGTAGTACCGGTAGTAGAAGTAGTACCGGTAGTAGAACAGTAGTAGTAGTAGTTTACGGCTTGCAATGAACAATACCAATACTTTATCCACACAAAATAGCAAACCATCATCCCCTCCAATCGTGAATATATAGAAATATATTTGCTGGGAAACATCCTTGTTATCACACGGCAACGTCCTAATTTGCCTGGATATCATTCTAATTGTGTCATGGAGCAATTCTTTCCCTCCGACAGTTCTTGCCCTTGCAATTTACTCGCCACAACCAATTCCCTAGCTGCTCCCTCTCCTGACAATGGAAAGTGTCCTAATTAACCATTCCACCTACGTACAAAGTTTGCACACCATTTGATCACAGGTCCGATCAATCACGGAATGATTTCTGTCCACTTAACTCAATAAATGACTGAAAAAGAGACTAGTGACCTCTACTCCTTCATGCTTTTCTTTTATGATCCCCCTTTAATCACCAAATAATAAATAATACTCTTCCGCGATCTGTACGCCTCTCAACCGATTAATTTAGCCGGTGAATTCCACCCAACCCCCCTCGTTTTTCAGTCCCTCATTTTGAGGATCAGATATTAGCAGCTTGATTGGTTGAGTAGATGACTGGTATCCTGGGAGGGAAAAACTTCGATGGTACTCCACGAACGTCCACTTCATTACTTACATTATTCATCAATTGCTCTAGTGGGACCCTCAAGTGCGCAATTAACTTGTTTCCTTGGAACGTACGCCGGCTCGTCGAGAACAGGAAGATTTAAATTGCATGTGTAATTCACGGGAGTGGAAGCCCTAAGTGCCGAACCAATCCCGTACCATGGTTTCGACGACGGTCCAGACCTTTTTAAAAGTGATTCCACAAAACCTTAACTCTTGATAAAGTTTCGCCCGAACTGTAACTCCACAGTGACCATTAATGTGTCTAGCTTCGCTTTAATTGGTGCATACCTTAATACCGTACACGTATTCATGACAAACTAATGACAACACTCTAAACAAAATCCGTGTCAGAATTGACCTGGATCCGGTCCGGTGGGGCCTGAGCCATTATGACCCGGAATCTGTGTTTCAAACCCAGAAATGGGTCAAAATTACGCAGAGTCCAGGTTAAAAGTCAACTTTTTTCTTCTGACCCATTTCTGGGTCAACCGGACCCGGATCCGGTCCCGTGGGGGTACGGGTCATTATGAGCCGGAATCTGTGTTTCAAACCCAGAATTGGGTCAAAATTACGCAGAGCCCAGGTCAAAAGTCGAAACAAATTCTTCAGTTTTTGCGTCAACCTGACACAGAAATGGGTCAGGCCACCTATAGGGACCCGGAGTCCGGGTCAAATCTAACCGGAAGTGTTTAGAGTGTACCTACCGGATATGCCAGAATTAATTATGCCATAGCCGAGAAAACAAATTTGAAACATTCCAGGAATATTTTTAATTTGTTTTACCATTACGTGGCATCTGAAAATATTACGACCTTAAAATTCGACTTACCCATAATATTCCACTTGCCTTTTTGGACCAAACAGCAACGTCCACCTCAACATCAATGAAATTTTGTTTAATTAAATTTAAGGGTTAATAACCCCATAAATACAAAAAAGGTCTGATTTATTTTTACATTTGGTAAAGTTTTCAAGAGTTGAATATATTTCTTAATCTGTTTCCTTTACAACAAGACATCATCTACATTTTGTGAACCATTAGTAGTAACCAGGGGCGGATCCAGGATTTTCCAAACGGGGGGGGGCGTGAAAATATACCAAGCAGCAAAATGATAAATGAAGTTTGTTGCGCCTGCGTAACACAAAGCTTCCCCATTTCTCCCTCCCCTTCTCTCTCTCTCCCTCTTTTTTTCTTTTCTCCCTCTTTTTTTTTATATATGAAAAAGGGGGGGCGTGCGCCCCCCACGCCCCCCTGGATCCGCGCCTGGTAACTTCAAAACATGAATTGATCTGTTTATTTCAACGTGAGTTCCTATCACTTGACAATTTGAAAGGCACGCTTCATCTGATAAACGTTATCGACTGTTCTCTAAAAAATGTCATCAATAATGTAATACATTGGTAATTTCGAGAATCTGTTTCCGTGCAAAAATGATATATATTTCCCCTATTCCACCATCTTTGATCAGTAGAATACTCCCTTCGCCTTTCATTATCATTCACACAAATGTTGAAGCTGTTTCATCTTGTTTTTTCTTTTCAAAACAAAATCTCGCAGATATTACTACGATCAGTTCCTTTTCAAATCGAAAAATCGTTCAAAACGACTACAGGGTTCGGTTAGATTTAAAGGGGGGGGTCAACAAGCCTATAGATAAGGCAAACCTTTTGCTCTTGTTTTGTAATGAATAACCTCAATCTGCATCTGTCTGCTGTAACCCGGAGCAATTTACTGCAGAAGACTCCTCCTCAAAGGGAACCGCGATGGTAGCCGATATTTATTTTTCAATCAGCTGATAATAGCCTTGGCTTCTAGTGAAAGGACCTCGCAAAAAAATACAGGACGCTCTCGGCGTATTACGTTCTGTGTGTCGACTGTTTTCCATGTTCATTTTGGGGGGCAATAAGCGGGCGCGAAAAAATACCAATGCTAAAATAGCGTTGACCCAGTTTTCTCATCAAAAACGTGTTACAGCGTTACTATGGACACATTCAGCGGGTAGCCTGGGGGTGCTGTCATAATAACAAACGCAGAATCTTTCTTAGTTTTATTGCCAAACCGACTTGCCTTCAGAATACATAACAAAAAAGGCTTCTTGCTGGGTCAACAAAGTTTCTCTGTTTTTTAAAGTCTCCCGAAATAGAGAGAGGGGGAGAGAGACAGGGAGGCACGGTCGCCTTGCTCCCTTCTCCGGTAAATGACTCAGTAAGTCATGCATGGAGGAGGTCAAACTGCTGCCTTTTTTTTAACACCTGCCGTCGACAGGAATTGTTCAAGCTTGGCCTCGTGGAGTAGCATGAAGAGTGCTACACGCTGCGCTGACACAGTTCGGCTCTCTAATGGATAAAATGAATTCCTTACATCTGGGGAAAATTGGAAATCAGCTTTCGTTTGTTGTGGGGATTGTATATCAGTCCTTGCTTTATTTGTAGGTTATTTCAATATCGCGCTCAGTATCGTAGATGTACTTTCAGTCAATTTGATGAGTTCATATCTCCGAAAGCAACACCGCATACACTGCAAAAACTGGGGTGTTAAAATTGACACCATGGGTGTTGTCACAGATAGCGAAGAGAGAATCAAAATTGACAACAATGGGTGTTAAAATAACACCAATGTAATTGTTTTGGCCGAAATTAGTTTTATTTTAACACCCTTTGGTGTAGATTTTGTTTATGTCATTTTAACACCCAGTTTTTTGCAGTGTAGTGAATAGTTTTGTTAAATAATTATCTTCAATAATTAGTTAATGAGAGTAGGAATATTAGGCTGAAGTGAAGCAAATATTTCTTTTATAAAATAAACTAATACAATAAAACGCAATCGTGTACAGTTAGTCACGGGGTTCCTCGTAAACGAGTGCGAAGAGGAATTATGTAAATTATTATCCTCGGATCCATGATTGGATAGGCATGGCCGATGATGTATTGGTCTGGAAAACAATCCAACATGACAATAAATTCAGCGCTTATTGGCTTATTTATATTTGACAATTGATGTATTTTTCGTTGAAGTAAATTGTAACTGCACTGCAAAAACTTGGATGTTTAAATTGACACTGTGTGTGTTGTCACACATAGATACCGAAGAGAGAACCAACATTAACATCTTAGGGTGTTAAAGTAACACTAATGTAATTGTGTTTGCAGAAATTAGTGTTATTTTAACACCTTATGGTGTAAATTTTGATTCCTTTTCGGCATCTATAAGTGACAGCACCCATGGTGTCAATTTTAACACCCCAGTTTTTGCAGTGTGTCTTTTTCAGTACTGGGAAAGATAAACAATCTGTACGGTTTGCCGAATAATGGATTGTTAACTATTAATAGTAATAGTAGAAGAAAAAACATTTAAAAAACGTATTTGTTATGCTGAAAAACGTTTGCTTTTGCGTAAACTGCCAGCTTATTAAAAGCACGCTATCGTATTCAAAGATGGTCCTCTTCAAAACAGCTTTTCGAGTTATTGGAGTCGCTCAGCATCTATAACAACAATAATTTATAATTTGCTCTAACTTTATAAATACTCGTCTTTAACTGATAATAACATTTCTGTGGTAGTAGATTGATTTGTACATTTCGTAATAAGTGTTTGGAAGCTATAACTGGTCATTTTTTCGATTAACCTCGCACAAAGTAACAACCGAATCTTCTAAAATGTAAAAATAGAGGGGAAATACAAATCATAGTCGATGGAACTTTCGCAGTGCATTTTTAATTTTTCCCCCGAACACCCGAGGATTAAAGTTAAAGTGATGTTCCGATTTTAAAAGTTAAACCCTCTCTTTAATTTCCAATCTTCCTTTTGACAAGCATCGATGCAGAGATGTGATGAATTTCGTTCATCATATATTCCTGACTGAGAGAGAACGGAGAAAGTGCCGTTTTAGACATGAATGGTTGGTCTGAGATTGTAAAGGTCAAGTGGGTGTATTATAAGGTGGATTCATCACCACCGGATCTTATTATACGATGCAGCACATACATTGCATCCCAAGGGATTCCTCACCACCTTATCGCCTAGCTTCTTCAAAGAAACGTAAAACGTTTTGCCCTTGTAGAATTACTTTCATCAAATTACTACTCTCTTTATAGACAGACAATCTTCAAACGGTTTGTTCCATTAAAAGGTAACACCCTATACGCCTTCTTGTTTTTGTTTGACCATGTTCTTTTTGTTTCTGCTGTTTGTGTATGGGAAAACATACTAATATAAATGCACTACACAATATTTGTCATTAGATTTCCCTCTGCTTTTGCAATGGAGTATTACGACAAGAAGTGGGAAGGAGGCGTACCAGTGTGTGTATGAGGGTTCGTCAACTTCACATTTTTTGCGAAGTTTCCCCCCTCTTGGCACTTTGAAACTGTATTTTTGCGCAGTCTTGATCTATATACATAGTAATTGTATACTATCATGTGGCTGTTTGTTTTAATGTAATGCTATAAATGTAATAAACACATATCTATGTATCTAGAACAATTATTTTTCTCCTGACAAACAACAAATATGAAGTTCGACCCTTCCCTCCTTAACATGGTCCCACGTCCGATCTCTCCTTTCATTGCGAACACTTGGAGGAGGTTTCATTATAAGGGGATAGAGTCTAAAGGGATAAAGTTCAAACGGATTGTATAAACGTTTGGTAGTTGGAACCCACTGTTTGTTTCAATCCTATATAGTTGTAGGTATATACCATAAAACTAACCCGTGAAGATTTCATTTCAAAAGGTGGTAGCGTTTTTGAGATATTGCCGAAAATCTGGAGCGGTTTGGTCCACGCAGGAAGAATAATCTGCAATTGGATTACACAAACTGAGAAACATTTCTCGAAACGTTTCACAGATTTAATTTTGTTTCGATAAAAATTAATATCTTTTTCCATAACCACATTACTTCAAAGTGAAAAGTTTCTCAAAATGCTTTATACTATCAGAAGCTGCTGTACTTTTTACCAAGTAAGTTTTTATTGCCGTTAATTGTATGAGTAATTGCCAAACGTATACAGACCCTTTAAGTTTCTTTTTGCAAAAACAACATTCATGATGACCGAATGCCTTTTTCGTATCCCCCCCAAAAAAAACACCCAAACAAACTGGACTTTACATCGGGAGACGGGTTTATAGGACAAAATCCCCTGACCCTTCATATTTATTACACCTGTGATCGGTGGAAGGTGGGTGCCTCTTCGTAGGTATTAGTCGATAACCAAAACCTATTAAGTATCAAACTCAGGCAGTATATTTAGAAGTGACATATTGAACAAGTTCGGATTCCCTCGTAATTGCTGTTCAATCAGCGCGCAGTACGTGGTATACACGAGAGTGTCATACATTCTATATGTTTAACCCCAATTTAAAGGTGCGGGACTGGAGCTAACGACTTGATTAATAAAAAATGCCGTTGCAGGGAGAAAGGTGCTGGCGGGGGAGGAGAATGAGCGTTTGACGGGTCGGTAGTTCATTCGATCCTTTCGTAGCCGAGTGTCGACTCTTTGGGATGTAACAAGAGAAATGTCCGGTGAAGCATGTTTTGTTTGTTTTTTTTTTTTGTTTTTTTTTGGGGGGGGGGGGTTTATCCAGTCGACATGGTTCGTTCGTATACTTCAAAACAAACTATTATTAAGGTATTCCCGGTTGCTGTTGCTGGTGTTGGTGTTGTTAATGTAGTTGATGTTTTGTTTTTATGAGCGATACGAATTGATCGTTAAATTTATGGGCCTATTAAGTTGAATTAATTAACTACTTTTAAAAGAAGAGAAAGCAAACAAGAGAAAAAGAGGGGTTTTCTCTAATCGAAATATTTTTAAAAATAACAAAACGATTAAAAAATAAATAAATAGGCCTACTTGTTTTGTATTGCCTTAAAACACATCGGAACAATATACAAGCTAGAGGGGCAGCCCCAACTGAAAAGAAAAGAAAGGAATTTTAAACAAAATAATAAATCCACGACAAAACAACATTTACTAGGTTTTTTCCATCAAAAGACTGACCAGGTATATAAGCATAAAATTTCGACGAAAGTCACCGAAGCTTACATAGGAATGTGCACAATGTGCGAACGATCTGTAAATTGATTGTATTCATTTAATTTTGCTTTTGGCAACTCAATCGAATGCTTTTTAATGAACCCTGCAAAAATAATAATCCGTAACGAAGTCGCACGCAGTGTATACGTAGAAACTTGATGGTATGTTTTATATTGTATTAGTCTTGTGAACTATCTGATAAACATAGTATATCTTATAAACATATAATCCTGTCCTGTCATGTTTCCCACATTACCCAGAATGGTCCAGTAATCCACCCTTTCACATTGACCAACCTTTGGTCCTCAATTACTCTGATTGGTTCTTAGTCACCCCACTGTTTGTAAATTAATAGCTTTGATTGGCTATTATTTTCCCGCTTTTTTCTGGATACCTTCCCATAATCCTTTGCTCCTCTTTTTTCTATAAATGGATACGTTTGTGTTTGTGCTGTTTATGCTTCTGACGAAGGTCCGGTTTGGATCGAAAGCTAAGGCCATCTCCCCTACTAATTTTATAAACATATATCGTATATCTTATTACGAAATATATATTTTATTTCATTAACGAATATAGATAAGGACTTACGAGTGAATAATTGAGACGCAATATGAGGCATACACAAACATATAAAAATCACCACCAAAGAGACAACGATAATGTTTAAGGTACTTACTGAAGTCAAAAGCTTTACACACGTAAACCGGTAGCGACCGGTACAAGCAATTCAAAGCGTTAGCACTGCGTTCGGAAAACATCACCCAAGTGCCAAAAATCGACATTCTCTAAATGTGCGCGGCAATCAAATTTCGCGAGTTGACAGAGAAATACAAATGCTTTCATGGGAATTTCCCAGGAGAGTCTGTCGCCCTATTCAAATATATCTCGTCTACATCTATCATTACAGACCACGGGTTGTGTTTGCTTTTCCTTTTTCTTTATGCTCTTGTGAGTTTTAACTGCAATATTGGTATAAAAGGTTCATAATTCTTGTTTCAGTGTGTGTAATGCTCTGCTGTTGAAAGCAGTTGAAATGTTTGGTTTTGCCCGCTGATGAACCAGATAGGGAATAATGCACAACCGGATGCACCTTGACAGATATGGGGTACTGTAAATCTCATCAATTCATTTTTCGTCCTGCTGACAATGTCAGTTATATCTTTGAAGTAAACTCTTATAAAAAAAAAATCTTCTATTTTTCTTCATGTGAGTTCCCAGGGTGTGAATTAAATTGATGTGGATCGTGCAGAGAATCGTCATGACGCTAGGTGGATTGTGATAACATTAAAGGGGCCGATTGCCTTTAATTTTTGTATTATGTTTTGTTGTTAGGAATTGTTCCTTATCCTTGTTAAGAGTTGTTGATGCACTTAAACACCTACAGTGTGTTTTAATTAGTGAGTGGTGATTTAAAACAAACATAAACTTGTTACATACAAATCAGCGGACCGTGTTCTGTTATGACACTGAACAAAAAGACCACACAATTTCTTTACTACTATTCATTTAATTACAAGCGCTTGTTATAGCCCAAAGCGCCCAATCTGAAGAAGGCATTGTGCCCTTTTAAAGGGAAACTGCATTAGCGTTTTTATTTTGGACAAGAAAATTAAATCTAGTTTTTTTTCTGTAAATACACTATAATTATACAACGATGGAGGTAGAAATACATGATACAACCAACCTGTGCACTTATCGACTTCAGTGGTTACGTAGTCCTAGAGTGAACTATTACACGTTCATACTGCACTCTAAATCCCTGGCCAAAATTGACCCGGATTCCGAGTCCGGGGGTGGGGTCTGGGCGGGGTGGGTCTGGCCCATTTCTGGAAAATTCGACCCGGAAACTGTGTCAAACTGAACCGAATCTGCGTGTCGAACTTTTTCACAAATTTCCGGGTCAGCCTGATCCAGAAATGGGTCAAGCCCCCCCCCCCCAACCCAGAATCCGGGTCAATTCTGACCCGAGATCTTTTAGAGTGTGGGCTTACTTCGATTGTAGAAATCGATGTAAAAACCATGATGCAGGGAGGCGTGTAATCAGTATGCACATATAATTGTTGGTTTATGATTTATTTTTTATTGATTGAATCCTCTCATAACCGTTTGGGGATTTTTTGTGAATTCAACATTTCGTGCCACCACAATATAAATTCCCTGTTTGTACGAAGACCACTCATGTTGCTTAGTTATATTGTAAAGTCATCAACATGAAATGTGCAAATATACATTCCAATGTTTGCTTGATTTTATGGCATGCATATATATAACGTTTAAAGACACTGGACACCTTTGGTAATTGTCAAAGACCAGTCTTCTCACTTGGTGTATCTCAACATATGCACAAAATAACAAACCTGTGACAATTTGAACTCAATTGGTCATCGAAGTTGCGAGATAATAATGGAAGAAAAAACACCCTTGTCACACGAAGTTGTGTGCTTTCAGATGCTTGATTTCGAGACCTCACGCGTGAGGTCTCGAAATGAATTCAAATAATTTACTGAGAAATTACCTTTTTCTCAAAAACGACGTTACTTCAGCGGGAGCCGTTTCTCACAATGTTTTATACTATCAACAGCTCTCCATTGATCGTTACCAAGTAAGTTTTTATGCTAACAATTATTTTGAGTAATTACCAATAATGTCCGGTGCCTTTAAATGGATGAAAGATTCGCAATCTATATCTCCATTGAACCAAACCTTCCCGCTTTCTATCAAAGGGAGCTTCATCTTTCATCCATCAGTCAGTTTTAAGATCCGGAGTTGCATCATTCAACCCTGAAGTGACTCTTCTAAAGACATAACACTGCCCCCATTTGTGCTCAGGCGGTAAACAACAAAGGCAATTTACACAGCCGAACACTAATTAGATCAAATTTAAAAGAAAGAGGGCTCTTTATTGTTAAGCCATAAGTAACCTTGGGGCAGACATTAATAATATTCTTGCCGTATTTGTTTTTCCCATAAAAGATGCAGAACGACAATGTACTATGTGCTTCGGAGTGAATCCCGTAAAAACATAAATATGATAACGAAATATTATAAATATTTTTTAGTGTGGATGCCCTTGGAGGCAATATAATTTTATGAGGCTGACCGATTGTATTGGCAGGGTCAAATTCCAGTCACAAAGTGCATTGTTTGTTCGAACATGGACATCTATTGTGATGTTAGTTTTGTTAATAAGTAAATCGTTTTCAATTCTGAATCCGCTAGCTCAATACCGTATAACATGCATCTAAGCTATGACAAGTTGATCGAATGCCTTGGTAACGTTTAAGTGGAAACAGCAAAACTGTTTACTCTTTGCCAGGTTTGTTTGTATTCATGTTCATACTGCACTGCAAAAACTGGGGTGTTCAAATTGACATCATGGGCACATATAGATACCGAAGAGAAAACCAAAATTTAACATTATAGGGTGTTACAATAACACCAACGTCATTGTCTTGGCAGAAATTAGTGTTATTTTAAAACCCTATTGTGTAAATTTTGATTCTCTATTCGGTATCTATAATGTGACAACACCCTTATTATCAATTTTAACACCCCAGTTTTTGCAGTGTGGCTTTTTTTGATTTTCGGCAATCGAAATAAGCAAAGGGGGTGGGGGTTCAAATGCTTGTTCCTCCTCATTCAGAAGAATTACAACGAAATTATTTCTGTGGAGGATTGGTTTAAATTTGAACTTTATCAACATCTTCCATAATTAATTTGGGGTTGAACAAAGAGAAATCTACTAGAATGGTTTTTGAACCGGCAACCTCCGGATTAACTAAACGCGCCGGCACTCCACCAACTGGGCCATATAGCCCTAATGCTGGCTCTCTCCAAGTCAGTTTCCTTTGTTGATTATTTTCATATTTAAATTACCCCTCTTTCTTTTTTCAAGACGTCTATTTCAGAGATATAGTCTTCTGAAGCCCATGTACACATTTCTCGCATATTAAACAATCCTTTTAACCCATGACAATTATGGCAGGAGCTTCAAAGTATAATTGCATTTTTTTCCCCACACTTTTCCACTTTTTGTTTTTAGCAGACATCTGAAAATATGTTGTTCTGGAAAATTACAAACTTGTAAAAAAATAAATAAAAAATGCTCGGAAAAGTGGATAAATAGTATGTGTCTACACAGAGAGTCCAATCTCTTGTTGAATAACGATTCCTTTGAAAAGAAAAGCACATCGGTACGCTATTGTAAAATGCGCTGTATAATAATTAGCTTCGGTATTATTATTATTATTGAAAGTGGGATACTTTCGGTTCTAGACAAGAACAAATGGATCGACTGAACCTTAACCAAAAGATAATTTAAAATGGCAAATTTAGATTTCTGGATTTTGGGTTTCTGTGGTTATTTGAAATAATGACCGTATTAAAATAATGACCGTTTTGAAATAATGACCGTATTGATATAATGACTGTTGAAATAAAGACAGTATTGAAGTAATGACCGTTTTAAAAAATAAAGACCGTATTGGCATAATGACCGTGTTGAAATAATGACCGTATTGAAATAATGACCGTATTGAAATAATGACCGTTTTGAAATAATGACCGTTTTGAAATAATGACCGTATTGATATTGAAATTACTGTTGAAATAAAGACAGTATTGAAGTAATGACGGTTTAAAAAAAATAAAGACCGTATTGGCATAATGACCGTGTTGAAATAATGACCGTATTGAAATAATGACCGTATTGAAATAATGACCGTATTGAAATAATGACCGTATTGAAATAATGACTGACTGTATAGAAATAATGACCGTATTGAAATAATAACCGTATTGAAATAAAGAACGTGTTGAAATAAAGACCGTACTTCAGATAAAGCATTTTGTGAAAAACTACAAGATTGTCAGCAAACAAGGAGAGTAAGGTCGTCAAAAATCCAACGATAATTGCTATGATAAAATACGAGGCTAAAAAGATGTCCTCAGATTAAGTATGTCCGCGCTGAAGGGAAGTATTTGAAAACACCTATAGAATACGGGGCTTACGATGAGGCGAGTGAGTCTTTATCACAGCGTGGTTGTCTGGAATTAGTTCCCTGATGCCTAGGCAAGATGGTTAAGTCTCGAGGGATGTCAGCCAAGGCTATGACATTTTAGATTGTCAATAATAATCGGAACCTAACGTAGGCCGATATATTGTATACTGCTGTTGCTTCAGGGACATACCCAAAATTAGGAACGCACCTACAATGATATAACAGGCTGAATAGAAACGAAGATCTGCAGAAGGGGCTTACAACAATACGTGTAGATCATGTCAAGATCTCCGCAGTCTGCAGACAGATATTAAAGGCACTGAACACGTTTGGAAATTGTCAAAGACCAGTATTCTCACTTGGTGTATCCCAACATATGCACAAAATAACAAGCCTGTGAAAATTTGGGCTCAATTGGTCATCGAAGTTGCAAGAAAATAATGAAGAAAAAAAAAACACCCTTGTTGTACAAATTTGTGTGCTTTCAGGTAGAAATAAAAACTTCCTGCAAGAAGTTTTTATTATTTTAGTGAGAAATTACCTCTTTCTCAAAAACTACGTTACTTCAGAGGGAGTCGTTTCCTACAATGTTTATACTATCAACAGCTCTCCGTTGCTTGTTACCAAGTAATTTGTCATGCTTATATTTGTTTTTTAGTCATTATCAAACGTCTACGATACCTTTAAAGCGTTTATAAGCCGCGCATACTGTGGTTCTGTAGAGCGGGTTATCACTGTAGACCTAAATTTCGATAGATCAGGGTCATTTTCAAAAGAGTGTAGAAAAAATCTGCACAATGGGGTCACAATATTATGGATCATCTCATAATTGATCAAGATATTGTAGACTTGGGTGCCGAAATTTTGTACACGCATTCTGTAAAAATGGAGACCGTCAGTAGTAAGAAATGTAGGTTAAATTTGTTTACCTGCAGAATAAAAGGATGAACACAAGCTCAGTTTTAAAACATCATAACACGGCGTGTTGCCTGCTTAACGGTAGGGTCACAGATTGGTAAATACTCCAAAAATTAGTAACCACAAAAACTTACCACAACAACTTACTTGGTGAGAAGCACTGCAGCTGTTGATAATGTATAAACTATTTTGGAAACAAATCCTTCTAAGTAATATGGTTTGGATAATTGTTCACCCAAAAAAACTTTTGAATCTGAGAAACGATTCATGCATGAATCGTTTCTCAGATTTCTTAGGGCTGGTGTCCGTTCGCGATTGTTGCGGCCAATTTAATATGCAATTGGTACCTGCCGTCACCGCGCTAAACAAAAATGGATTCGACGTTCTTGTGAAAATACCGTGACAGTTATTTGCTGTTTTCTCAACAAGTAGACACTGTATTCAGCTGAAACATTCACATGTGACTTTTGTTGTATCTTTCTTGATATCGTGGCCTTTAATTCAGCATTACGTTGACAAAAACCAGTTACAGCTGAGCATTGCAACCACTAATAACTGTGCAGGGTGTAACCTTTCAGGTTAAAGGTCGACAAATGTAATCATTTTAATAGATGTTAAATTTGCATCGGGGATAAAAATATTATATTTGTTTTTTTTACCCGTACACCGATGTCTGTTACGCAGTACTTTCCCGAGTCCTGGCCAATACCAATCTTATACTACGTCAAATAAAAACAGAACAAGTCTGTACAAATAAAGTAATTTTGGATAACAGTACGAGATGTACCATTCATTGTAATTGCTATTTTTATCAAAATAAATCGAGGAAAACTCTCCCGGATATCTATACACATAGTCAACGCGGGGCATAAAATGCAATATATTTAATATCGGAGCTTTATAGTCGGCCTCAAACACCTGTAATTGTTGTTGATTCTGCTATATTTAGCTCAAATCTCCACTTCGGAACTTACAGCAGAGTTCTGCACTAAGGAGAAATGTTCAGTATTCTTCAGTGCTCGCTAGTAAAATCGCCTTGACCCAAAACACAGACGTCAATTTTGTAATGTTTTTCGGGGGAGAGAATTCTTTCCCCCTCGGTGTTCCGAATTGTCTGGGATGTGGACGAGGAATCAATAATAACAGAAATCGATCGGGCAGACACTAACTCCAAGGAAATGCCGCTGGTGTTTTTTTTTTAAATCAAGTCGTAGTGACGCAGTAGTAGTTCAAGTCACTGCAGGGCAAACCAACTAAATCCAAATTAATAATTATGTGCCTGCACTTTGCATAATCTCCTGATATTTGTATTTCTGTCAAGAATATCAGTAATAATACAGATGTAATGACAAAAAAGTTTAGATTTACATCAGCTAATATTAAATATATTCAGTTTTCAGGTGTTATGAGAAGGGAATGAGTGTTTACAAATGTGTATAATTCATCTTTTTTTAAACATTTTATTTAATTTTTTTTTTTTGATTAATCGATTTATTTAGTATTATTCATATTGTTATTAATATTAGTATTATTTATTTATTTATTTATTTATTTATTTATTTGTTTTATTTATTTATTTATTTATTTGTTTTATTTATTTATTTATTTATTTATTTTTATTTTATTTTATATTTATATTAAGAAATCACTATAAATACATAGTAAACTTGCGGGTACAACCATGTGTACACTCCCACCAAGAGATTTACACATGGTTGTACCCGCAAGTTTACTAATTATTTATAGTGATTTCTTATTTCTCAACACCATGCAAAGCTTCAAACAACACTTATATTTATATTATTTATTTATTTATTTTTTGTTTTTATTGTTGGGGGCTGAGGAGTCTTCACTTTATTCGAATGCGGATTCCTCGTAGTAAAAGTCCGAATGAAAGGAAACATGCCGGTGTGTGCCGGGCCGGACTGGTTTTTCCATTTCACTTCCGGCGCAAACTACGTCATCAGCCATCAAGGAAACCGGATCCAGCAGGTCTCGAAAACCGGAGTCAAGGTACGGACCGATCGGCATTCAGAGCGCACACGAGCGGCTTAATGTAAAAGCATCCTGACCGGGCAGCTAGACTTCCACGTCATATTCCCATGTAATTACCACACATTTTATATAATGACGGCAATTTTCATCAAGTTCACCCACAACTTGATCGAGCTCCGATTAGCCCTAAAAGCTACCGACTTCCACTTGCATTAGGTCAACATGGCGATTGAGCAGATGAAAAATTCAAACAAACAAGAAGTGAAAGACGGCAGATAAAAAGTGGCAGCCAAATATTAAATTGGCCCGAGGCAATGTTAGTTTTGTAATTATCAAAGCATTGCGGAGTCTTTTAGTGAATTATTCACATCGACTATCAATATCACGTGATTTTCACAGATGCCTAATACGAGACTTACCAATAATGCATCACTTACCATGGCGATCAGCTTCCGTGATTTTAATAACAACATCAGTCGTTGAATAATAGTTGGTAAATTTATAATCACCAAAATTAACTACGAACCTAATCACATTTTGATTCATTTAAACTTTCGTATTTTCCGCTAAGGGGCTACAAAGCCCGAATACACTCGAAATCGCTATAGACGTCTATGGTACCAAGAAGCTGCTGTTGCTACGGGTGTACTTCATTTGTTGCTATGGGCATGATGCATTGGTTGCTACGGGTATAGTACCATGGTTGTTACGGGTCTAGTTCGTTACGTTCGCGCAGCTTTCTAGTAAAAATATACGGTAAGACATATCATGTGACGCACTCTAAACCAATCACGAAGTAGAATCTCTGGGATGGGATATGGTATGGGATGTTATAATGAACATTTAGATGTCTGGATCTAATGAATATGAAGGATGTTGGATATTGCTTGTTTAAAGTCTGTCTCGATAAAGATTTGTCACATGCTGTTAAAGGGATGGTACACCTTTGGTAATTGCTCCAAAAAATGAATGACCATAAAAACTTACTTGGTAAAGAAGCACAGCAGCTGTTGATAATGTATAACATTTTGAGAAACGATTCCCTTCTAAGGAATGTGTTTTTAGAGAAAGGGATTCAAAACATTGTCAATCTGGGGAACGTTTCATGCATAAAACGTTTCTCAGATTGTGTATTCCAATTACGGATTATTCTTTCTGCGTGAACATAACCGCTCCAGATTTTCGGCGATATCTCAAAAACGCTACCACCCTTTGAAATGCAGTTTTCACAGGTTAGTTTTATTGTATAAATCTAAATTTATATAGGATTAAAACAATCGAACGGTCCAAAAACCAACCGTATTCTTTGCCTTTAATTATACACAACGTTCGGTCATAGTCCTTCGCCGCATCCATGATTGCATTCGTCAGTTTTGAGACCTAACAACATTCATTTCCGTGCCATTATTTCCGTCCGACCAACCTGTGAACATTTCATCCAAAATTATGAGGCAATCCCAAGTGAGTGAAAAACAGAAGGCTAATTGAATGCTAAATGGAGTAGTCTTTATGAATAATGATTCTGTCCCTTGTAGAAAGTGTAGAAGCAAGCTTCCTTCTATTAGCATATTTATTTGTATACAGAGTTATTCTTTCACCGGTAATCAGTTAATTATTTATTTGTTTTAATGTTTGATTTTGTTGTCTTCTCTGCGATTATTGTGGCTGATGTTTTGTTGTTGTTTAGCGTCCTGTTTTTGTTTTTGTTTTGTAAAAAGTAGCTAGTATGTACTACTTCTTTTTTAAGTGGTTTTCGGTGTCTGTCAAGGAGTGTCTAAACACGTTCATGTATACTCGCTTCATATTGCGGCAATCTAAATAAGCTATGGTGCTTTCGGGGCATCTTAGTGTTATGTTTCTCAACTGTGTTAGCGTTTAAGAGAGGGATATTTCTCTGGAGGATCATGGGACAGGTATCAACAGCTTTCAGAATGGCACTAATCAAATTTTTTCCGAAGATAAATACCAAGACGAGATACGTTGTCTTTGAAGGCAAAGTATACCTTTGGTTTTTGGAACCGTTAGGTTGTTTTAATCCTATGTAAATGTAGAGATAAAACTACCATGTGACAATTTCATTTCAAAAGTAGCGTTTTCAAGATATCGCCGAAAATCTTGAGCGGTTATGTTTTGTCCACGCATAAAGAATAATCCGTAATTGGAATACACAATATGATAAACATTTCATGCACGAAACGTTTCTTAGATTGAAACGTTTTTGAATCTCTTTCTCTAAAACCACATTTTCTTATAAGGGAATTGTTTCTCAAAATGTTTTACATTATCAACAGCTGCAGTGCTTCTTCCAGTACAATTTTATGGTCGTTAATTTTTGGAGTTATTACCAAAGGTATACCCTCCCTTTAAGTGGCCCGACTGTTTTCCGTTCAGCCTCAGAATGGTTGCGTGTATAGTTTCACTATGGACGAAGATGCCCGAAAATTGCGGGGGGAAAAATATTCTCGTGGCTGTTTTTAGACGTGAAGTGGCTGTCTGGGGTTGTTTACTGGTTATTAAATATCCCAGCGGGACCATATAGCGCCTTAGCATGGATCAGCGTGGATATTCTATGCTCTGTGGCTAGATTTGCTATAGATAGCCACCGAGGAGCGATATTAAATAGATATCACCTTCATGGTTGGTAAGCTTAGAGGGGTCTGCGTACATCATATACGCGACCCAGAGATCAGATCGTAATGACAGTGATTTCGCCCTGCCGCGTGTGGTTGAAGAAATGGCCCCTGCCCCCCCGGTAACCACGGACACCGTGGAGTGACAGGCCCAGCGTCTAGCGTCAAAAGCCTCACCCCTAGAAACCTGCCTGGTGTCATGGCATGGCGAGTCGTCGGTGAGCATTATGCCACATGTGTGTTATTATATGCACTGAAAAATATAAGTTACACTGACTTGGGATGTTTCGGCAGGGCGAGAAGATTGGGTTCTAGTAATCTATTTGTTTTGTTTTTGACTGACATGGCGAATGAAGATATAGGCCTAGGTCTTAATAAATTAGGGTTTTACACTTTACATTTTTAAATATTTGTGAGAGAAAAGAGTGTCTGTTTGGGTGAGCTTTTAACCATTCCAGTACATTTGCTTCGTCTTATGCTGTGTTGATATGTTGCTTGTTTTCCTTTTTTCGTGTAGGCTAAAGTTGTATTTAAAAAAACCGTCCGTATCGTTATTACATAGGGTGGACATTTTTTCACAAACTATTGAAGTATAAAGAACAAGAAAGTACTCATTGAGAAAAATAAGCATATTTGATAATCAATACAATGAAACAAATGAGGTGAGGGACTGGTATCACTTAATTTTACAAAATGTTGAACTTTAAAAGAAGATTGTAGCTTAGGCCTATCTACACACACCCCATTTACCGTGACGTGATAGGACTACGTATAGGTTAGAACTACAGGATTAAAGGTCATTCAAAATGTCAGTAGGCCTATGTCACCAATATACCTGCACTACAGGTTTTTCATTTTGACAATCCATTCAAAACAACTTGAACTATAACGATCGAGTCCTGGAGATGGAAAAATGGACTGCCTTTGCTGTATAATGATAACCGGTATCAGTAATTACTACTATATGCTTGGAACATTACACAGATCCTGCCTTCATGACAAAGATCCATAAACATTCGATTTGAATATTCACGGAAGATCGCATGAAGTAAACACAGCGGTTCTACCTGCAAGCCCAAATCGTTCTCCCTGTCCCTGAAACAATACTTGAGAGTTGAAATAAAACCGTAGGAGTTGGTGTTTTAAACCCCTTTTCAAAAAAATCGTACGTAATGTTATGATAATGATGAATCCATAATATTAACCTCAAAATTAGATTGATGGACGAACGTCCTACCTCGTGCAAAGGCTCGCAGATCTATATTTCCTCCGCAAAGCAAACCCCCAAGATTTTGCATCCTGATTAATTTGCCCCAGGGCAAACAAAGAAAGGGGGTTGAGAGGGATCTTGATTTGCTGCTGTTATTTTTAGACGCTGAAAAATCAACTTGCACCCTGTCAGGGAAATGTTCCGCTCACCGAGAGCAAACAACCGGAGAGGCCACGACGCGTCGTGACCGGGGCGCGAGCCATGGTTACGGTTATTGGAATCAAAGTTTCTAAACATTCAAACCCCTATACCTTGTCTACGTGTGTTTGCCTAATGAGCTGTATAAAATATATGATAAACACTGCAAATCCCCCTCAATGTCAACCGACCTACTCTTAAGTGTACACCTGTGTACTTGACTTTAGAGACGTCAGTAACTCTTAAACAACCAGCTCATGGACATCAAGTTGGCTTTTAGGGTTGGCTCAGATTTCTATGATCTGAAAAAAGGAGAATTGCCGGGAGTGGCTCTAATACGGTCAAGGGGAAAAGAGCATATCGAGTGAAGACACGAACTTTTTGTTCAAGTTGACATGAGGGTCCAGAGTCCGGGCGCCATGTTTTGTTTTCAAGTGCACCCCAAAGTCATACCTTGTAATAACATTTAATAATAAACAAATTCAACAGCAAAAGTTGTGACTGATAATTTGTGCTGAATGAATACTAATCAGTTACATTGGTTTATTTTTTAAATATCGAGATGAGCTTGAATATATCAGATCTGCTTATTGTATCGGGGGAAAACAGATTTATTGTTATGTTAAGAATAGTATGTACTTTTTATTCATTATGTACTTATTGATTCATTATTATCATATCGTTTGTCAAAATGTTAGTTATGACTAGACACATGTCACAGGGGGAATGTTATTTTGTTTTTATGTTGACAAATTAATTATAAGAAATGGTATGCAAACTTTCCTTGAGTTCAAAGAGACACCAGATTGGCCTATCAGCACGAGGGTTGCAACTGTTCGTAGTCGCAAGGTTTGGTTTGCAATCACTTGTTGTTTCAAGTGAAATTAAAACCAACATCAACATCAACTTCAATAACGAAGGAGTTTCCTATATATAGCACTGTATATATATATTCTTTGCAAATTAAGTTACAACTCTTATCAAGTTTTGAAATTACATACAAGTGAAAACCCGCAGGTTACACACATTATTGTCTGCTTCGCAATGTACACCCACACAAACCTTAGCGATTGAGAGCCGAAACACGCACAAACAGATAAATATTCCAGATTTGTTCTATTTTTAATTTTCCGTTGGGGGAAAAACAAAAAAGATTAGTGAGTGACGATTTCGCACCTGTTTGTCCGTGGCTATGTAACACAATTACGGGTTCTGACTAAGAACAAACTCAACGGTCACAAGAGAATCGACGTGTGCATAAACGAACGGTAAATGGCTGCATATTATAGTTTATCACATATAGAGGACGAGGTTTGTAGATTTTGGTCCGCCACATAATAAGCCGTAGGGTCTACTACAGTACAACCTATTTGAGACCTTTATCATGGGTACTGTCATCTTGTTTTTTGTCTCGCTATTCAAAAACACTGTCACCACAACGAGGCTGGAGGGACAAACCAGCCTGAACCTCTTTCCATATAGGGGGCCTATGTTGAGGATCACACGGTCGCACACGGTGAAAATTACAAAATAGTGGTAGCATGATGCAAGTCTAAATCAATAGAGACCTCGAAGTCTATCTCTATAATAACTGATAGTTGCTATAAAGTATCATCGAAAGGGATATCTCTCTATAGCATTCAATAATTTTGACATAACATAATAGTTGTTATCCTTTTATAGGTGTATTTATAGCAGAGTTGTCTCTATTTTAGCAGGATTACATCAATATATGGACTTATCAATACATTTGCACGCCATAGTCAGAAGTATATTGTCAGTCAACTGTCATTGTCAAGCTACTTCGCACTGTTCTCTAGAGAACGTTGGAGAAGACAAGCCACTGTTGCACTCATCATCAGCTGACTATCTTCCCAGTTGGCCTAAATACATGATATAGCAGACTATATTTTGACAAAGCTCTTATTTTATCCTCGCCTCTGGTTTGGGACTTATACGGAAAAAGCAATCCATTAAGCCATGCAGAGAAAAAAAACCATCAGTTATTTCACTTGGAAAACACCAACACCAAGGGACGGAATAATCAAAGACACTAGAGTGCGGTAGCCTAGAGGTTTGTAAACGCTTGTCTTTTTGGAAAGCAGGGAATTGGGGCGTATCACCGGGGCAAATCGGTCAGTCGTGGAAATGTGCTTCACACCAACACGCTTCAACTCTTCTTAGTCCTTATTAGCAAAGCATTCTTAACGCTATAGGTCCACGCCAAATAAGTGTATTTTTAAATTTACCAACTTTAGCGCGCGGTGTCTTACATGATGTGGTTACAACACACACACTGGCGCTGGCCTGGACCAGATGTTTGTGTGTGGGAGGCGATTGCAGGGTGCCTATAACCGGAGACGAAAACGCAATTTGTTTGCACCGAAACGAAGCACAACGAAGACAAAAATGGGTTGAATTATTCATTCTTTTATTCCATTAAAAATGTAAATATGCAAGCCTATAGTCATTATAGATTTAATTTATCACCGTATGCCTGCTCCCCTCAAGGTTTGTCATACAACACGAGGTTGGCTTGCCACTAAACACCTAGCGCCTTGACCCTGAGTTCACAATAGAAGTAGGACGAGTGAAAATTCACTTCGCTGTTCAACTTGAGATCCTCTATCATTCAATTCCCTTTGGTGAATATGATACAAGTGTAAAGCCGACCAACAACACTGGACATTAAACTACAGAAGAGGTCCTAGATAACACGTTGTTGTGCACGTCCAGTACGGTTAGTGACCAACGGCAATGCACACTGGTTAGTGGTTATTTGCTTGTAAATGTTGACGGTTGGGAGTTGGGGAGCACTTCAGGTTATGCGGCAATGCAGTGTATAGATATCACAAACGATATCGTACTTCCTGGCCTTGCTGTATAGAAAGCTAGCTATGCTGGTGGTTCGGGGTCCAGTGGGATCCAGTGATGCAACCAGGGAGTTGATGTTATAATAATACGCAGCATGCATTTTGAAAGTGAGGCAAACCCCCTTTATGTAGGCCTTACACGGCGAAACAGCCTTATAGTTTAGGGCTCGGACTACATTTAGGGGCCGCACAGACGTGTGTTAAATAATACAACATGGTTTCATCTTTGACTATTAAGACCTTCCCACTTTTTGACCATTCAGTGTCATCCGTGTGATTTTGAATGATAGACGCACTGTATGCGTGCGTGCTGTGTGATATCATGTGGTGAACGCATAGATCTACACAATGCACACAAAATATAATTCTGCGCACTAATCCATCATGTACCCAAACCGGGCAGTTGAATGCTTCCGTATGATCGGTCAACTTACTGACAAATTGTAAAACATTTGTGTTAAACTACAAACTTCATGTGCACATGAAACAAACTGGTAAGATGTGAAATATTTATCGTAGCTCGTGAATTAATGTGTCGACTGGGAAAAGACAATTCTAAATTACAGCAAGTTTCCTGTTTTTATAATCAATGCCACCAACAGCGCCGAAACTTTGATAAAATTTTAAGGGGAAAAGGGGTGCACCATTTTTTCCTGGGTTGGGGGGGGGCACTAGATTTGGCCAATTAAAACTGTAGTTTACGTTTGCATGTTTCTTAAACAAACGCCTTTTCAGTGCTGTATTTGTGTCATTTACTAATGAGATAATCTGCCGTGGAGGTAAAAACAAATACATTGTCTGCGTGTAAGAAAATAGTTTCAAAAACAATAATCATACTACATCAAAGCTCATAAAATGTACTTTTTTATCGGGTAATTTTTAATCTCAAATTCTAGATTTTATTATTTTTAGGCCCCCTTTTAAAAAATCTTGTTGAGGGGCGGGGGGGCACAGACATCAACTGGAGAGGGGGCACGTACAGTTAAGCACTGTAGTTCAAGGGTATGATAGATTAATCAGATTTGTTACTCTGTAGAAAGGAGAATTAGAGGGGAGACTGTGGCACTTGCCTCCTCCAGCACGAAAATTAAGTACAAAATGTCCTTCGTATGAGACTGTTAGCCCAGGGGGACTGTATCGGCCACGTCCTAGAATAAATAACAGGCGTACATTCTAAGAAAACGGAAGAGAGGGTCTTATCCCGGTAATTACGTATCAAATCAAGCAACCTGTTCATTTATCCTGTTACTAACAATTATCTACTGTTGGATGTGAAATATATAGGTTAAAGCATTGAGGGGGAAAATCCTCCATGGTTAAAAAAAAGAATCACTGAGAAAAATGACGCCCTAAAAAAACTTTTTTCCTGAAAACCTAATACAATGCATCGCCGCCTCTCGAGTGTAAGAAACAAGGTGTCACATCCGGAGTTGTCTTGCAAGCATGGAGCTTTCAATCTTCACAATAGATGCTACCAATTGTGACTAGAAAACGTGTCATAAAGACATATAGCCTACTTAGTACTACACACACAAAAATACTCACTAATCAGTAGAATTTCTGCCAAGAGATAGACGGCAACTTAAAGTACAACTTTAGAAACTGCATAATTCTCGTTTTCAACGGTGCATGCCTGCTGACTGTTTTAGGACAAGTGCCATATTTTTATTTATTTATTATTTTTTACTAGGTGTTTTGGGCAATGGCCGAAAACTATTTATTTATTTAATATTTTACGTGAGTTTTGATGTTTCAATTCGCTTTGACAACACTTGATCATGAATTGAATTGAATTGAATTTTACTATAGGCTATGTTGCATTATGATAAACATTCATAATATTAGCCGAATATTGTTTGGATGTAACCTTGTTTCGGTCAGGTTTACTATGTTTTCGTCCTAAAAGTCACACCGGTTATTACTGTGTGCATTGCATGTTCTGCAATGAACCGTGTTTTCGATGATTGACGTTCTTGGGGTCATGACGGTGATCCGTGCCTTGTATATAGCCTTACTAAATGGCACTCACTCATCAATAACTATCAATATAATCGATTTATGGGGAACCAAATTTGGCGAAGTCAATTTCCTACCGGCGTCACCTCGAATGATTATGAATGATGGCCATCTTAAATTCCTCAGACTGATCATGTCAATAAAAGTCAGTTTCATGTGGACTGAGGCAAGCGTGAAATGTGGCACCTTCCCTCTCTGAGTTATAATGTACTAATGTATAGCAACAGTGCTGTGTGAACAGTTGAGGTGTTACTTTGCTGTATATCACATAACGTGCATAATTTCAAACAGTTTGAACTCAACATTATCAAGCTGAAGATCGTATAGATTTATTTCAATTCCGATCGAATTTCGGGATCAGATCGAAAAGGGCAACCGGTAGGCAACAATGAAACGTACCCTTTTGTCCCTTTGTTTCGGAATAATTTTGTTGATACGTTATCGGAAAAAAATCAAATCGACAGATCAACACAGCAAAAACAAACACCCCATCACCCCACCACACGCAGTCCATTCCCGTTTGATGCCGACAGGGTAAAAAAACAAATCTTACCATTGTTGGTTTGTGTCCGTAAACCCGCTGGATTAAGAAATGCCGCTGATGAACTATTTTCCCGAATTCCGCAAACTCATCCAGTGGAGTTAAATCAAATCAGCCATCTCTAATTCATGGCCAATAACCAGGTTAATCAAGTTAACAGTCCATCAATGAGTGAACCACGATCAAACAGTGAACTACAGTTCCACTGTACCGACGTGTGAACGGTTTGTTTAACTAGGCTGTGTTTGTTGGATTAGTAGGTCGTTCCTCTAAAGTGGGGACGTTGAGTGGGGTAAAACTTGGACATCGTAGCGATAGAATGAGGCCGGCTGGATTGAAGTTTACAATTAAACCAAGCCAGGAGGCCGTTGCAACATGTGCTACACCAGCTTTCAACGTGTGGTTAATTCAATACTAGTCCAACTAGACGGATGAGGAAATGCAACAAAATTTGCTGGCCATAAATATTCCACATCCTCGGCAGTTTCTGACGTAATGATTTGATATCGTGGTGTCAGATGCAGTGTAGAATCCGGTCACACCGAGGTCAATTTTGTCATAATCCAAATAAAAACAACGATCTTGAATATCAACGCCCCAAATCAAACTACCGTATAGTTACAAGTTCCTTCTTCCGCCTTTGATTTGGCGACATTACTTTACCAACAGCAACATTACTGCACAACCAGTAATTTATATTCAGCAAACGAAGCGGGAGTGACGTTGCCGAACACTCCTCTAGTACACCAGACTGGTGTTATTCAGAGTATGGGTTCGGGTCCCGGTATCGGCACTTGTGTCCTTTACCTTGAGCAAGACACTTAACCATTATTGCTTCGTCTGTTGAATGGGACGCGAAGCCGTAGGTCCCTTGTGTTGTGTAACGAACATAACTAACTCAGAGAACACTTTATCGCTAAGAGGAGGAGTTCGCTCCGGTGTTTCTAAAACATGGTTGGCTGCAGATTACACCACATGTTCTTGTTAAACACTTAGAAGGTGATGCGGCGCAGTCTGCTATCATCAAAATGGGTCTGATAAGTAAAAACATAACTCTGCCTACCTCTCAGTAAAATAATGAAGCGTTATATTAGAAATGAGTGCTTTACTATTATTCTAAAAGTTACTGCAGATAGAACTGTGCACTTGTGTATGTGTTTTTTCTTGTGTGTGTTGCTGCTGCTGCTGCTGCTACTGCTGCTGCTGCTGTTGTGATGTTGTTGTTGTTGTTGTTGTTGTTGTTGTTGTTGTTGCTGTTGTGTTGTTGTTGTTGTTGCTGCTGCTGCTGCTGCTGCTGATGCTGCTGCTGATGCTGCTGCTGCTGATGCTGCTGCTCCTGCTGCCGTTGTCGTTGAAGTTGTTGTTGTTCAATTTGTTGTTGTTTAAGTTGTTGCTGTTGTTCAAGTTGTTCAAGTTGTTGTTCAAGTTGTTGTTGTTGTTGTGGCACACCCCAAAACAATCATTCTAACTTCTCTTGGTCTCCGAACCGTACCCTTTATATCCGTTGTAATGGAACAATTTACTGCACTCGCAGTCACAGACTAAAAGATTTAAACGAGATATCACCTACAAACCCCCAACGTGTTATAATTCCATGTGGCGTAAAAAATAAGAAATCAGGGCAACATTGGGATTGACGCAAGAAGATCCTCTATGGTAAGAATATTTTTGTTTTCTTGAAGACGATGAGTCAACCGTCTGGAGGGCAGTCATAGGCCGCCTTAATCCCCCTGTATCAAAACTGGCAAATCGTGGCAGTCGAAACTCCAATCAGGCGTTCGCCGTCATTTTGCGGGTGCTTAACTTGTTGCACTTTTGGGTATTAGGCCATTCACGGGGAACTCTAATTGTACAAGCGGTGTCTCACACAGAACGTGCTCAGAATGAATCTACCATCTAAATTTTTCCAGTTGAATATTTGAAAGCTCACTCTGAAGTGGAAGTAATGACACAAATCTAGAGCAATTGTTTCACAATTCCACACGACTGTCGACTGATTTTGAGTGTCATTATTCAGAATTGTTTCGTAAAATGCAAAATAAAGATCACTGGGAACTATAGAGAATGGAAACGAATACAACTCTCCTATGGAAGACACCGATGTTATTAAGACGGCAGAGACGGTTTTAAGTTTTTAAAATATAAAATAAAACAAAACTCTCAATAGTCAGAAATTTAAAGTTGTCGTCTGATTGAGTTTCACTGCAATTCCACTGATGCGGTTTCGTTTTTCCATTTCTGCTCGACCGAATCAATTGTGTCAGTTAACTTTGATAAAAACAGGATGCTTCGTTGTTGCCAAATGGAATCATAATACATTTATATAAAAAACAGCACAATAGAAGCCTGCACTCAAATTCCACCTCAAAGAAGCTTCTAGTTTCAGTCGGCAAAAATTAGATTGTCGGCAAAAAAATAAAAAAATGCGAAGCTAAAACATGAGTGCAGTATAGTTCCAAAATTATTGTGGAACCCTTTTATCAGTCCGGATTACTTATGTGTATTGAGGCAGTGGCAAACAAATGGTTGCTACGGTTGCGGCTATTGCCAGAGCTGCAAACTCTCACTGATTCTGCAGAAAGGTTCCCTGAAAAACTAATCAATCTTTCTATGTTCTGATGAACAATTCTGAAAATCCCCCTGATTATGGAAACGTATTCCCTATTATGCTGAATGCAATTCTAAATATCACCCTTATTGTTGCACAAAGTCTCTCTTGATTGCAAGATGCAAATGTTGGCAACCCGGTTATTGCTAAGGGCAGCCTTAAAGGCCCTGTACACTATTGGTAAGATCGAAACACACAAATGTTCACAGAATCACACACAACTTACATGATTTAAAGTAAGTAGTGGTAGAAAGGGTTCCTTAAAATATTTCTGCCTAAAATGCTACCGTTTCTGAGAAATTAGTAAAGCAATAGTTTTTATCACGCGTGATAAAAACTCGATGTTTGAATAAACAGAAAACACATAAGGTCTATTTTCACTATGTTCTCGTGACCTCGATGACCAATTGAGCTCAAACTTTCACAGGATTGTTTGTTCATGCATATGTTGAATCACACAAAATGTGGACACTGATTTTGAGCTGTTACCAAAAGTGTACAATACCTTTTAGCCCTGTGGTATGAGTCAACGCTTGTTATATTGTGTGATCAAGTCGCATCCATAGCCGCTATTCTTGAAACGGCCTGGTTACATGCTAAGTTTGATACCTGAGCTTACCGTACTTTGGTCTACATATTGACGTTTGTTCAAATGGAGCTACAAAACTACACGGCCGTCTTCTATACCGTTGTGTGGTTTTCATATCTTCTGATATTGTACTAATTGACTAATAACCATGGAAAGGTTCATGTAAATGTTTTCTGTATGTAGTGACGCAGTTTCAAGATGAGCTCAATGGCGAATCTTGCACTTAGATCAATCTCTAAATCGGAACAATCATCTTAAAATGAATTCCAAGCTTGCCTAATTGTTAAAGAGACTACGACCCTTTCTTACTAAACAAAGATCTAGACTGCTTGCCAACTCCTTATAGTTCAACCTCATTTCGATTATTGTATAGTTCTGCCTGGTCAAATTGTAATGCCAACCTCAAGGGTAATCTTATCGAACTGCGGGAATAAGTGTGACGCACGATACTGTAGGCTGACCCTCGGACCGCTACTGATGTTGTCTTCTCGAAATTAAGATGGGTTTCTATCGAAAGTAGATGGAAATTTCAACAACAACAAATAATTCACCATGCCATCAATGGTAATTCCCCCAACTATTAGGTGCGACTTATTTACTCCTACGCAGCTGCAAGGCCTAATTATTTCAGCATAAACACAGAGAGTAATGGGTTGTGTGTACCTAAAGTTAGGACTGAGAAAGGCAAAAGATTAAGGAAGGTTCCTTTTGCCTGAGAGATTGTGTAATAAGCCCACCTTGACTTCTTTCACTTCCATGTACTGGCGTTTACCGAGTCGTTGACTTGTCTGTTTGTTTTTCTCTTGCTCTTTTTTTGCTAAGGCTTCTTTGGTTTTGTTCTCACTCGGGTTTAGATTACTATTGTTGCTTTATGGTTTGTTTTTTTTCATTCGTGCTTTTCCTTTGTTTTGTTGTTCATTACAGGGCCCTCCGGGAGAACAGTGTTTTTACACTGATTGGGCTACCCTCTATAAACAATACTAATTAATAGTAATAATAATAATAATTAAAAGCTGTTCAACTTTTTAGTGTTCCTCGTCATAACCCCGGTGTTGCTAAAGTTTGCACGCTCGTTTAAAACTAGTAGAATCCAAGTTTCAACCTTAAGTGTTACTAATTGTAATATGTACGAACAAAGTCACTACGTATGGTCTCACCTTTGCAACCGATAGTTCTGTGAAATTCTATTTTCGAGTTTGTTGGCTTTTGTAGCCCAAAATGTTGCCCACATCTCGAGTTTTACGCGAGGATGTTTTTCGTTGCTAATGTTTACTTCAACTGTATGTTACATAGGCTATTGCTCAATAGTTTTGGAAGACATTGATAGGCAATCGAAAACCAGGTTTCCTGGACGGTCGTTTCCGTTCGGTGATATTCGGCCGTGTAAATGTCCACAACATCAAGACAAAAAAGGGGGCACGTGATCAATATGCAAACAAGATTTTCGATGTTTACGTATGTCTATTGAGAAGTAGTGTATTGAGGTTTTTCTTTATTGTTTTTCCTTCTCCTTTTCTTTATTTAGCTCTTCATAAACAGACAGAAGTGCAAGTAACATTTTACTTACTAGGCTCTTTTTTTTTAAAGTAAACAGACCCCATGAACAAAATTACAGTCGATAAAACTACATGCAGTCCTTCACCGAAATAAAAAAAACCTTCTTAATAAAGTCCACTTTTTAATAAAAGCGTCAACTTTTTAATAAAAGCGTCAACATGTTTGCTTGAGGAAATCTTAATATACGGTAATAATAGACTGGTTTGTTTTGAACCCCCTTCTAGTTAATTGGCCCTGTTTTTGGTTAAATGAGGTCACCACGGTGATTCCCCTCTGCCTAATCACCCCCCAATTACGGATTCAGACCCAGTGACAGAGGCCCCAGAGGACCTGTACGGGGTTACTATCGACCACGGAGGCTTTGCTAAGATTTTTTTCTTTTGCCACAGCTCCCCTTGTGGCCTACTCTTGTGTCGGAATTATCATGCACGACTACAAGTTCCTCGGCGAGGGACGGGATATAAGAGTAAGATTAAAGGTGAGCTTCTTTCTGGGATATGAGAGTTTTTCTCCATCAGCCCACGCTCCACGCTGGGATTAGAGCTAAAACAATCTGGAGGAAACGATGAGTGACGTCACCTTCACATGAAAGCAATTATATCTGCATCTGTCTGCATGGTAGATTACATTCCTCATTCTGATCTTGTGGTAGAGAATCAGAGATGCACTGCGAAGAACCCAATGAACTCCGTAATGTACTTAAGACCGACAAGCAAAGTATCCGTTTTTGTAATATCGGGTGATACTGATTTAATAAGTTTCCTTTTTCCAGGTAACGAGTTTAAAGCAATCCCGGGCCTTCATCGTGGCACGGCAATCTCGTATTTAGTTTCCAACAGAAATGCAGCCATCCAATAAAAGCGAGGCCGGAAGCCAGCAGTAGTCGGGACCCCATTTGAGCTTTATAATTAGCACGAAATGGAATCGACTTAAACAGGGAACCATGACACAGATAGGCAAAGCCGGAATAATGGAGGCACCTGTCATATCCACACGTCAGTCCCCGTTCAACGTTAGATTCCACACACGGTGACAATCTACTGGAGAGTAAAAAATGGAAATATTTGATGGAACGCCATTCTCAACGTCCTCCCACCGACCTATATAGTGTTAAGCACTGCATTTCCAAATTCGATCCAATTTAGGAATACAAACAAGATGAATGTTTGTTGTACATTTAAAGGGATTGTATACGTTTGGTAATTGGATCCCACTGTTTGTTTCAATCCTATACAGTTGTAGATATATACCATAAAACTAACCTATGAACATTTCATTTCAAAAAGGTGGTAGCGTTTTTGAGATATTGCCGAAAATCTGGAGCGGTTATGTCCACGTAGGAAGAATAATCTGCCATTGAAATACACAATCTGAGAAATGTTACTGTCAGTAACGCTTCTCGGATTCAAATTTTTGGGGATAAAAAAAGATATCTTTTTCCAAAACCGCAGTACTTCTTGTAAAAAGTTTCTCAAAATGCATTATACTATCCAAATATGCTGTACTTCTTACCAAGTCAGAGTCATTGCCAAACGTATACAGACCCTTTAAGGCAAGGCTATTCGTCTCCAAACTCAATCTGTGAAGATAACAAAAACTCTGATATTGACAATGACAATGTGGCGTTCACCTGTGGGCAATCGGCACACACGGACAAAGTTTCATTTTTTTCATCTAATAATGAATATGCCTAATAACAAAAAGACACACTGTCTGCTGAGTGAGACACTGAGTCACAGCTCATTGTGATCTGTATCATGCTCGCAAACACCTCCAGGACGGGATACTGATCGACGGTAGCCCTCCTAGGAATTGAGGCGTCGCCCTCGTCCAAACAACATTCGTCTTCCGTTAAAACAGTCAGCCAATACCTAAAATTCAATTGTGTTATTGCTACGAACTGAAAACGTAACTCGGACGCACTGTACCTAAATGACGTACCTCAACGTAGCCTGGCTCCGTTCGGGCGCGGGTTTGCGGCTACATTTGGGTCCCAGGCTACATTTTGGTACAGGTTTGGAACTACATTTAGGTTTGGGCTACACATTTCTTGTGTACGGGGTTGGAGCTAAATGAAGGTTCGGGTTACATTTATGGACATGTTTGGGGCTAAATATAAGTTCAGGTCACACTATGTACAGGGTTGGGGATAAATGTAGGTTCAGGTTACAATAATGTTCACGTTGGGGCTAAATGTAAGTTCAGGTTACATTAATGTACAGGGTTGGAGCTAAATGTAGGTCATGGACTACATTTAGGTCTCTGGCTACATTACTATAGGTGCCCCGTGCAGATAATTAATGCCCCATGTTGATATCCGCTCGTGATCTGTTCGCCACTTGGCGAACTATGTAGATTTAAGTATGTGCTATAGTAACCATTATGAAGAGATAAATTAATGTGCGTGTGCACAATATTGGACCTTGAGGCGCTTTGTGATCACAGCAGTATTTCGGTGCCCACATCTCCCTCCTCGGGAAGTTATGAGGTAGACAAACACAAAAGTTAATCCATAGATTTATTGACCACGTCCGGGAATACACCGAAGAAACCATCAATCCATAATCAATGTCTGGTCGTGCATACACATCTCTGTTACAGTTGAAGCCTCCGTTGGGGTTTGATTTAAATAAAATGTTTCACCGAAGACGAAACTGAATCTAGCTGTTGGTCACGCCGTTAGGTGAAGCACAATGAATCATTCGGGACCTTCACGCGTTATGATCTGCAATGATCGCTGAGAGCGCAGGATCGCTTTGTTAATCAGGGGGAATACTCGATCGATTCAAACCGGCCACATTCGAAGAAGTTAATATCATCACCTTAAACCAACTAATAACGAAAAACAAAAACCCGTAAACAAACCTGTGAATACCGCAGACACCTATTGACCCAATTCACCTGACGTCATCATCACAAAATCTTGTTTGCGCCATTTTGGTCGGGAGTCAATGTCCCCCGCGTGTTATGGTTATAGACCTTTCTTTTGACACGTCACAGCCCAAGTTTTTGCCAACCGAGGTTGGAAAACTATGGAAAGCCATAAATGCAAAGCATAAGCAAATAGCCATAGTTTGTAATAATGTTACACAAATATTTTTAAAACAGTGTTGAATTTGTTGGAAAAATAGCAACCAATCATGGTATGTATTTTTGGTTGATTGAAAGTTTACAGAAATGTTGAATTTGGACACAACATTTGTTAACACGATTGAATGTTTTGCTAACATTCGGCCGTCCATGCCAACCAGCGCGGTTTGTTTATCAACAAAAGAAAGGTCTATACAGTCTGCTGCGCATTTTTAAGCGGCGCGGCGTTTACACGCTTTACTGAATGGTGATAGTGGCGCAGTCACTGCGTGTTGACGAGCGTGCATTAGAGGTCAAAGTTAAATGTGGTGGTACTTCTTGCATAGAAGGTAATTAAAAAACAAGATTGGAATTCCCAAATTTATCCACACCTGTTGCTTGACCGGTTTTGTTTAAATATGAATTTATATTCTTTTCTATTAACCATTGAATTCTGACTCATTTAAAGGGATTGTATGCGTTTGGTAAATGGGACCCAATGTTTGTTTCAATCATTTATAGTTGTAGATATATGCCATAAAACTAACCTGTGAACATTTTATTTCAAAAGGTGGAAGCGTTTTTGAGATATTGCCGAAAATCTGGAGCGGTTATGTCCACGCAGGAAGAATAATCTGCAATTTGAGTACACTATCTGAGAAACGTTACTGCAGTAACGCTTCTCAGATTCAATTTTTTGGGGGATAAAAAGTTATATATTTTTCCTTAACCGCAGTACCTCGAATTGAAAAGTTTCTCAAAATGAATTATACTATCCGAAGCTGCTGTAAAGTAACTTTTTTGCCATTAATTTCAGAGTCACCAAACGTATATACACCATCCTTGCCAGTAATTTACCTTAAGTGAAGGATACCTCATTGATTGTGTTAAAGATGTCATTCACTCACAACGTCCAGTTTACAAGAAATATCTTCGAGCCAAACATAATGTGGCCTTCCACATTGCACTTATAAATAATTGTGCATTCATAATTTAAGATACATATCAAGGTTTTGTTTGTTTTCAAGGTATTTTTACTTATCGTCTGCTCAGGATTAAAAGCTCATTCGTGCAATTTGTATGGAATTCATCAAATTGCTTTGTACATTTTGGGGCTCCTGAGAAATAGAGTTTGTTGATCAAGAGTGGTCTTCAAAGTATTTGCTTGGCAAAAAGAAACATTTAATGTCTATATAAAACATTTATTTGTTGATTTTGATTTTAAAAAAATCAAATGTATACGCATTTTTCATTTCATTACCTTTTGATCATTAAGGATGTGAAATTGAAGTTTATGACCTTATAGCACTGAGCCGACGTTATGATATTATTTTTTTCCTGTAATAATTTTAAAGCGCCCAGCTGCGTCTACACAATCAAGTTGAAAGTTAATTTCGATTTGTGGAGAGGCTTGTACGGTGCCGCCCTCTACCTGACCCCACGGGCTCGGGTTTCTTATGGCGTTTGAGATCACGGCGCGCCTGCTGAAATTGCTGCGATCATAAGAAAACCATTATCACTGATCGATTCTTCGTAAAAATTTGACTTGTGTGGCGAACTTGAATCAAACTCTACACAGCGCGGGAGAGAAACGTCTCTTAAAGGTCTGTGAACGGAGTTGTTAAATCGAAGTCATCATTGTTACCTAAATGCACGTGTTAATGGGTGTGTGAATACGAATTTATAAGAATCAATACGCGATAAGGTCATTCACCGCGGTGTGTTCCACGACCGTGTACTTTTTCTTATGATGCTTTAAGGTTAAGATGTGCGATACCTGTGTAGAAACCGCACTTATAAAGTGGTTTAAATGACGTCAAGCTTCAGAGAAGCAGTAATTGGTTTAAGTGATTGTCTTTTAGGTGACTTTAAGGGAGGGTATATATACAGCTGGTAATTACTCCACAAATTAATGACCATCAAAACTTACTTTGGTAAGAAGCAATGCAGCTGTTGATAATGTATAACATTTTGAGAAACGATTCCTTCAAAGGTAGGGCCTATGTGGTTTTAGAGAGAGGGATTCAAAAACATTTCAATCTGAGAAACTGTGTATTCCAATTACGGATTTTTCTTCCTGCGTGGACCTAACCGCTCCAGATTTTCGGCGACATCTCAAAAACGATACAACCTTTTGAACTAAAATTTTTACATGTTAGTTTTATTTTATATATTACATTTATATAGGATTAAACAATTGAACAGATCCAAAAACCAAAGGTATACTTTGCCTTTAACGGAAGCATTGTTGGTGGTTACCCTTGAACCGGCTTAGAGAAAGAACCGTATGGTTGTACTATGACGGCCATTACACCGCGCGATCGTGACTGAGTCAAACCCATATACGGCTCATTATCCCATAATGCTAAGCAAACACAAACGTTATACTTAGCAGAATTGGTTATCAGCCAAAATGACTTATATCAGTTGTTTAAGACTGCATGGTTCCATGTCTGTATTTACTTAGCAGATCTTTTAAACATGTAAGCTTGGATTTATTATGCAAAACATTAATTAAGACAGTGGTTACTGACGACAGGTTATACGTTATTGGTTTTGGAAGAGTAAACAAATTTCCCTCATCTAGTTTTCAATAACCACACAACATACAACCACCCTGTACAATTTTTAACAAATTCAGTGATCACGTTTTGAAGAAAATACAAGACAAAAAAACGGTTTATGTTTTGACAGGGATTTTGTGGACGCCCATATCGGTCTTATTTATAGTGCGGCAATCGAATTAAGCAACGGTTGTTGTGGGGCATTTATAGGATATTAGTTTCATCGATTTTGACAGTGCTGGAAGATAACTAACATCAAGTTTGTCGGAAGGGGTAATCAATGAGCTTCCCGATTGAGAAGTGGTCATTTTTTGTATTCATATATTTGATTAATTTTGGGTGAAACAAAGAAAAAATACTAAAGCAGGACTTGTTCCTGCGACCTCCGGATTAATTGTACCGGCGCTCTACCAACTATGCTATATAGCCCTAAAGTTGGTGGTCGCCCTATTTTGATTAATTTAATTGTTTATCTTAATTTCTAATTTTCAGTCTTGTACTTTATCATGAAAGCCTATATTTCACAAAATTCACGATCTAAAAAGAAAAATACTGGGAGCCAACAATGCACCACAAAGGCCCAATACTTCAGAGGAGCTCAAAATATATCGGACTACATTGTCTTGTGCCGGGAGGGCCTCTTGTTTGTACTTTGCCAGAACTTCTTGGGCCCAAACCATACCCGTCCCGTATTAAAGACAAATTGCACATAGATCGGTATAGACCTTTATCATTCTGCCACCATCTTGGTCATGTTCCCTGTATCCAACAGCAGTAATGGATGGTAATATTCATTGTACAACAAGAAACCAGACTATTTGCCCTTCCAGCCTCGGTTTCGTTTCATTGATTTCAATGGGAAAGAATCAAGATGGCTGAACCATGATAACGTATCTATTATCAAGGGAAAGACAACAAATCAGGTCACTTTCAATCAGAACTTACTTCCCATAAACAGGGAAAGGATGATGTACAAGTGGTTGTTGTTGCTGTTTTTGTTTTGTTTTGTCTTTGTTTTTTTCCACGAAACTTATCTTTTTATATTCTTATGTTCTGCGTAAAAATAGAATTCCAGGCAGCAGACGGCATATCATAACAACAACAATATGAGACATACAAATATACACGTGACGGAGTGGGGGGGGGGTGACACAAATTATCCCCTGATCAATGAAAGGTGTTTCTGTTCCTTAACGCTCGCCCTCAATAGTCCAATAGTCCATACGCCAAAGGCAAAAACAAAATACACTAGCGAAAAAAACAAAAAGCGACACCATCGCAATGCTGTGCTTTAAAGCGCGAACTATAAACACTATCCACTCAGTCGATGGCCGAGAGTAACCACAGTAATGTATTGGTACCTTAGACTCATCCGGTAATAATAACAGAGACATCAACGTTCAATTGTTACTGCCAGTTGTAATCAGAGGACGGAGCAGTACGTCTCCCTTATCATCAATCTTGATGTACGATTGATACCGTCTCATAATGGTCTTATTACAATATCGTTTCTGACTATAAATAAGTAAGACGTTCAATCAGTACTGGTATTGACGAGGACAAATCAATTTAGAGGACAAGAAATAAACGTGAACTTCCGTATGGAAGTAGGTCGACAGGTTCCTACGACAGAATCCAAGGGTAAACGATTTTTTTAAACTTGTTTGATGTTGTGACGAAAGGAAAACTTGTCTTACCTCAAAATGGTTATCCACTTGTGAATATATTGCCCACCGCGCACAACCACTAAAAAAGAAAACTGGCGTCTTCAACTGTTAAAGTCACGAGCTCCAAGAGAAGATTATTACAAACTGGAAGTCGAATCCTTCAGTGGTTATTTGCAAACAATCGTCTTAAATTCCATTGCGGAGCGAACATTAGCGCCGACACACGGCGTTGGATTTTCATCATGGTATGGGGCCAGACGGCTCTCACACGGATCCGGCGTTGTGTTGTCAGTCTGTCTTACGGGTGGGTGCGTGATCACTCTAGCCTCCGTCTGTATACCTGAATGCATGGAGCGCGGAAGACGAGGCACGCCGTTGCACACAGTGATATGCCCACCGCAGGTAGAATGCGTCAATTCCTGGGAAGACGAGAAGGACAGAAATTGTCATCAGCAGCGCACAAACCAGCAGAGTTTATGAATTATGAATGAGTTTACGGTAGCTGGACTGCCGTGTGCAGCCATTCGTCGCTTGGAGGCAAGGTAAATTCCGACTGCCGACGCGCAGCCAGTCTGGGCAGGGGCAGTGCGCCGGCCATAGAAAGAGAAAGAGAGGGGGGAAACAATCTACCTCAGTGGATAAAGAGTCAGGATTTGTATCACGGCGTTCAGAAAACAAACCCTCAAATCAAAAAAAAATATCATCCCTGACACACACAACCTTTCTCATTTCCTCGCTATAAAACTATTCCATCAAATTTGAATTATCTTTAAATCAATACAAACACGAGAACAGTTCCACCTCTCAACTCCCTTAAGACTCTTCCCCAACTCTAAAAGGCTGCACCACCGGGTACTCGTGAGTGGGAGGAAGTGCCTTCTAGCCTTCAGGTCTACGAGGAAGACTTATTAATATTTAATCCCCACCATATCAATAATTTTCTGTATTTTGTTCCACCTGCGAACGTAGCCTCTTTGCCGATGAGTCTGCAACTCAGTAATACGCTATTTAATTATTAAGTTCTAAAAATGTTTGCAAACAATTTGATTTTTTTTCGGTTAGTTAGAGCTCAGTCAATCTAACACAATGAAATATGTTCCAATTTCAGTGGTGATAATCTCTCCCCACCCTTTTAAAAAAACATTTGTTATGGACTAAAACATTTGAAACACTATTCCAAAACACAGGCAGTGACGGCTATATAGTTTCTTTACATTCGGTATTAAACATTGGCATACGCTTTGGTCTGTTTGTTGTCGCAGATTGGGCCAGACTGTACTCGCATTGTGGCATTATTGATTGTTATCTCGTTAGTACGACTTACTATATCGTATATGTACGACTAAAATGACCCCATCGTACGACTGTTACCCCGTTTAGGCATGACACAACCTCGTGTAGGCATGACACAACCTCGTTTAGGCATGACACAACCTCGAGTAGGTATGACACAACCTCGTGTAGGCATGACACAACCTCTTCTTTCGACTTAGTTTTGCACACACACACACACACACATGGGTCTTGAAAAATGCATCCTTGTGGAGCATTCTTTTGGTCTTTCCTTTGTCCCTGCACTTAACAGTTTCCCCATAGACTTTGTACAAACAATTTCTTGTGGAGCACCCCGGTCTTTAGAATTCCCCTATGGAGTCCTTTTATTTTCCCTTTTTTGTTTTGTCCTTGGTCTCCATAAAGTACCGAAAGTGAGCACACACATTTGTGAATCCCATAAATCGAGGACTTCTCTTTGTTCTCCCATTGTTTAGACTTGGTTTTCTCTAGCGAGGTCCCCATTGGTTTTGTACACGGAAGCGAACCGAGGACGTCCTCGCTCTGTCAAACACCCGGATCCCTTTTGTTAAAGTCCTCGGTTTCAACGGGCAGAACACACACACACACAATGTGACATGGCAGCTCTAAGTTTTCGTAAACTGGCATTTGTTTCTCGTTGTCGAGTTAGTATACATATATGTTCCATGGTTTATTGGTCTCCAATGTGTGCTAAAAGATAAACCACGACCTTGGATCATAATAAGGTACATTTCACAAATGTTTCTAGAGGTTATGATACCACGTTTGTTGTCATGGTTTCGTAAGCTATGGCTGCTTTATCATCCTTGACTTCAACCATACGCGTTTTTCGCTGGGGTTTGGATTGCATTTCTGGTCATTTGCAAATCTGTAGTCATTTTGTAACTTGGAATAAAAAATTTACAAATGCAAAATTGCAATACATTAAGAGCGACTTTCCTCAGCATTTAACCTTGCGATGGAAAGTCAGCAGCTGTTCGATGTATTTCTTGAGCTTACAGCACAGATCGGAAGATGTCGGGAGTGTAATACGCTTCGCCGATTACATCCGGGATTGTCTCTTAATTTCACAGGTTGTCTTTTGACAGGTGACTTTTAATGTTACTATCAGTACGTAAATGAGTTGTACATTTCATGCGGATTAAGACACATTTGAAGGGTTTTTGTGATGACCTAAAAGTCAATTTTGTTGGTGATTATGCCGGGTTATATTTTTTGCAAGAAGTGTGCACAACTGACCAGCATTCTGTACACAAATAGTAAACACGAAAAGTAATACATTTGACAATTCATAAAATGTAGTATTATTAGCATATTATATATGCACAAATTCACTATAACGTAGATTATTTGCATGGTTTGAAACACGCTATGCAGGTCATAAGTTTGTACGTCATTATTATTATCTAACCAGAAAGAAACATCTTCGACGATTTAAGACTTCGCAGATGGATACTTGATTATGGCCTAGGTAAGCCTACGCCATTTTCCTCCAAATATTTTCTGTGCATGTCTCTCTCCATCACGTAAAAGAGATAGCTTTTATGGTTTATGCAAGCTACAACAATACAAGAATAGCGTGCTTTGTCACGTCGAAGTCTCTCCACTGGCTAATTGACAAAAGCATATAGTGCTTTCCAAAATACCTGAGTTCGACTCTTCATTAATTTGATTAACAATTCTTTACATATTCCAACGGTGTGAATGATGCAGACCAAGAAAATAATTTTGATTTGATTTTTGTTTTGTTTTTTTGTTACATAGCATATTATTTGTGGTTGCTCTGCACACGGGTTCAATGAATTGACAGTCAATTTGGTTTTCTGCGCGCGTTGGAGTTCTTGCAACTAAACGACCGGTGTTGCTCTGTGTATGCCATTGGATGCGGGTGGTTTATGTACTTTTTTTTTATTCCTGTCGACTTTTACATGTACAAGGTCAACTACGCCTTTCGAAGTATCTCATCAATAATGAATATTCATGAAGCATTATTAGTCTAAAAATAGCCCTATATACACGCCATGTCTCATTCACTGAGTAAAAGTATTAGTGAAATGTGGCGAAGAGAACAGAGTCGAGCCGTTTTTTGGCTGGACATTTTTGTTTTATTTGCACGGATTAATGGACACTCGATTAGATTACGGCCTTGGCCACTCGTGCCCGGCACGATAAGGGGCGGAAGTGAGCTCCGATGCCCCCCGTCCGACGTCACCCTCAAGACATGGTGGCAAAGTTATAGTTCTGATCGATTGCAGGACCCTTCAAAATAGCATCTTGTTATTCCAAATGAAGACATTTGGCATAGGCGTTGCGTGCGGGTATTGAGCTATACTGTTGCTCGCCTGTGTTACTTCAAAGTGACAGTGCACGACTGCACGTAATAGGTCAGTGTGAAGGCTATGGTGTACCAGCAGACGACAAGGGGGATTTATTCATTTATTGTAAGGCAACATAACAACAAAACAATTGCTGATCGTCCCCCCCCCCGACCCTACAAAACCCCCGAGCCCATTTTTGTTTTATCATAAAAACGGCGCTTTCAACTCCCAGAATTTTTAGCTGATATTTTTTCAAAATCTATAGGTTGAAACCGCCCGTCCCTACAAAACCCCCCGAGCACATTTTTGTTTTATCATAAAAAACGGCCTTTTCGACTCCCAGAATTTGTAGCTGGTATTTTATTCAAAATCTATAGGTTTGAAAATATGTTTGAAGAAAGGTTCTGCATTCTGGCAAAAACAAGAACAATTCTTAAAATTTACTGAGGCTACACTGCGCTTAAGTTTCTTGAAAATGTTTACAGAAAATGTCATCTAGGAGTTGAATGGGTTTAACAAAACAATTAAAAACATCAAAATCACACAAACCCTGTTTTATAGTGATTGTGATGATTTCTTTATTCTTTATTTCACATTTTGCCATGTCAAAACTCGACAAAACTCGAAAAAATCCTTCCCGCCCCACCCCTCCCTCTCTCCCCAATAGGACGCTCAATATTTGTGTTGTTTGGGCCTAATCTCCAGTTCGCACATTTACGAAATAATCGGCTTGCAACATGATCCATGGACAAAAAGCGACCACACTTACAGCATTAGAAAAGTTGGAAACACATTTCAAATAAAAATTGATTGTGCACGAAAATGATATTAATAAGCATATAACAATCTTTATTTTCTAGCTTGAATAACCGTCAATAATACGATGGAAATCTCAGCATGCTCACGGAAAGAAAATCCAGAAAAGAAAACTGCCATAATGATTTGTCCTTACACTCTTCATGAACAAAGTATATTGCACTGGTGTAATAGATCCCTGTTGAAAAAGCGAAGGGGATAATTTTCAACTTCGCGTGCAATAGAGAGCCAAATTTAGTTTGTAAACATGACGTAGGCCCTACGTACAACATTAGCTTTCCCACAACTGTTTACAGCACAATATGTTTATTTCGTTAACATTTGAAAGACATGAATTGTATGCCCGGTTTGTACCTGCCTGTGCCTGACATATCCCTGCATCCGAAAATCAGACTTTTAGTGCCACTTTGCGACATCTTCAGACCGGAAATGACCAGCAAGTTGGGATACTCCGAATGCTCCTCAAGAGCGTGTTCAACGGGATTTTATGTGGAGGAAATTTTATAACGTTCTCATTTTATTTTTATTTTTATTAATTGTATACACTTTTATTTTGACAGTACGGAAGCATTTTTTTCGATGGTGGGGGTGGAGGGGGGGCCTGGGGATCCTCTAAGTCCCTGCTCCCAAAAAACTGGGAGATATTTGTCCCCTATCCCACCCTCCCCGGGCGTACACCCGTTAACAATTGTATGGTTAGCAAGTTGATATTTGACGTGCATAGAAATACCGCGTGATTACTACGGTACATCCCGTAAAGATTGTCTGATTTGGCACTCACTGTAAGAATATGGCGAAATGTGACAGTAAATAGCCGCGGGCATACCTAACGGGTTATTTAGTTAATCTACTTTTAGAAAATACATGAAACAGACTCAGTTGGGCATTTATGCAGCTTACAAGGGAGTCAATAGTAGCATATTTATAAATGGCAACCAGAGCTTATAGCTCTGTATTTCTTTCTTGTTTTTTTCTTTTTGTCCAACTGCGATATTAGATATCGTGTCTCAGCAAATGAAAAAAAAGTGCAGACTTGCTGGATTTGTTCTTTTCTTTCTTTTGCTTCATTTATAAATGAATGCTTTTTGATCAAGCTAGACTTGATGTCTATAATTTCTTAGCCTTATATCAAAGAAATAAATGACTCAAGTACTGCCATTGGAGATCAAGTCAAAAATGACGCTGTACTTTCATGTGAATGTTCTTCAGAGTATTCATATAATGTTGAATACTGTTGATGTTTACTTCTCATTTGTGGGGGTATAGCCAAAGTTTCTGTTTTGACAACCATAATTTAATAAAATAAATTGTGGTTTATTACTTGATATTAATAATATTAATTTAAATAATACCACACATAGAGATCCTTGTCATTTGATTGGTGGAACATGGGTCACTTGTCATCCATTATTTTGCCATGTACTTACTTAATATTATTTGAGACCAATATGGATGATTATTGGAAGCCGCAGCGTCGCTCCCAAAATAATCGTTCCCAAAATGTCATCAAACGAGGCAAGGTCGTTTTTCGGCGGACAAGGTTGGTGTATACATGGAGTCGTTCATTTTGTTTAGAAGTTCATCAGAATGTGGATGAACGTGTCTTTTTTTGTGTTCATTGTGAAAGAAACAATCTATTTATGAGTTATATAAAAACAAATATTGAATGCATTTCGATGGTGCATTGTCGCAGAATATAATCACTCGGTGAAATCTGGCTTTTCCAATTGTACTCGATTTCACCTCGTGATTATTTTTCTGTGACAATGTGCACTCATAGGCGTCCAATATTGTATGGTATTTTAATTACGAAAGCTACGTATCAGTACTAGAATAATCATGTGTCATTATATTTAAAAAAAATGATATCAAAACATTGAATAATAATCTCACTGTAAAAATTTGTTGTTTCATGTCACGTCAAATACAGGGTGTTGACAAAACACTAAGGGTGTACAATGTATTCTTACAGGGTGTTTAAATAGATCGAAATTCCACAAATAACCACAGCTGTTGGAAAGTGTAACACAGTTGTTTCCTGTAGGTGTGTAGCGAATGGCGATCGTGCATGTCCTCTGGGTGTTTTCTTCGTCAGATGTTTTATTTATAGGTTATGTAAATATTTTTGCTTTGCATTATTGGCTATATGATTCCATTGGTAAAAAATCTACACTGAACCATTAGGATATCACGATTTGTGTAGACAAAAAGTCATTAACAAATATATAGAAATAGACAATGGTTTAAATTTAATTTTGTGAAGATTAACAACAAATTATTCGTTTCATTGCATAAAAGCTTTTAAACCTTGTGAGAATTAGTTACACATTTCGTCTTAAAAACATAGATATATTTCATAAAAAACACACACAAGTGCCTTTATTGACTGCATTTGTGTATGGGGAACCCTAAAAACTTAGTCTTCTAGCAATGGGGTGAGTTTGTTCATCAATTCTGCTCAATTGGTCTTCTGTGTAAACCACGGATAGAGCACTCGGCTGGTCATTTAAACAAAATAGTTTCTCATCTTGATGTGGAACATTGCAACTGAATAAATTTGTATCAACATATTTTCTTACTGACATTAAACAAAAAGTACAATATTTTGGTCTGCAAATCTGGTATCATTTATGTTAGGCAATCTTCCAACACTGCCGTCAATCTCTTTCTCATCACCCCGTGATGAATAATGTAATGCGTACGAAATGAAGCATTTATCTCTGAACCAGACATTAATATTGATTAAAAATCCGAGGTAGGCATATTGTACGGAGCCGTAAGACAGTAAGGCCACATAAAAACATAAATTGTTGATCGTCCTTTTTTGGGGGGGGAGTGGGGGAGGGAGGGCGGTTTTTTATTTTTATTTGTTATTTAGTTTTGTTGACACGGCCAAATATGAAATAAAGAATAAAGAAATCATCTCAATCACTATAAAACAGAGGGTTTGTGTGTTTTTGACGTTTTTAATTGTTTTGTTAAACCCATTTAACTCCTATATGAAAACAAATTTTAAAAAAACCGCAGTGTAGCCCAAGGGGACGATCAACAATTTTTTTGTGTATGTGGCCTAAGGAGCCGCACAAGTGTTCCCCCCTAATATTTCAACTCCGGGCAGAATGTTTTGCAGCAAACAGTCCGATCCATAGGGCAATGCACATCCGTAATTTTGCTGTTCAATAATTATGCTGGGATATAAGATTACTGATCGGTGTTTCATTATAGATACCGAATGATTTAATACCGGGTGAATGCCACTGAGACATCCATGGTTAATTCATAAAGAAGAATATTGAGTGTTGTTTCCACTGTGAAGCTAATACAGCTATTAAATTAGAGATCACGACATGACAAAATTCATACGAAACGAACTGATGAGTGTAGAAAATTCATTCTTCTGAGCAAACAGCTGCTTGGTCTTAGCACAAACCCCTGGGGTTTTTCACTTGATACTGCCCCCAACAAAATTGTTTGTAATAATAACTTCTTTCGATTGAAAGGTGAGTCTTAAGAATGTATTCTCTCTTTAAAAATGCTAACCTATTCAAATCGTTATGTTTTATTTTGGGTTGGGGGGGGGGGTTGGGGTTTTTTTTTTTTTTTTTTTTTTTTTTTGGGGGGGGTTCATTTCCAGTGATGACTTGGTTTATTGCATTCGTAAGAAATTCACATAATATTCATAGAGAGAGACAGAAAAAACCCACACAGAAACTCGCAAATTACAAAACATGAATTTAAATGACAGAATACATTTTAAATCGTGATATAAAGTCACAACAACATTTAGAGACAGAAAACAAATTGCACCAAGTATGTGACCGTACCAATGATCCGAACGAAAGCACATGGACACCGAGCGTTAAATTGAGTTATTAATCAATCGTAATTAAAGGTCTAGTTTCCTATTCATCCTGTTATTGGCGCTAATTTGTGCTGTTGGATGTGTATCAGATAAAGAAAAAACATAATAGTAGAATAAATAGCCAGGCGAGTTCTCAAAGAACAAATCTACACAGTTAAGTAGATGTATACACATGGTGTTACCACAAACTGAATATACAACAACATAACTTAATCGAAAAGTGATTTTGAGTGGTTGTTTTTTTCCAATATATCACAGAGCATGATTATTGGTGTAAATTTGTATCGATGTGCAAGGTAGACATTCACTGTGTACAAACCTATGTGAATATCCAATGTCCAATATCGATGTGCAAGGTAGACATTCACTGTGTACAAACCTATGTGAATATCCAATGTCCAATATCGATGTGCAAGGTAGACATTCACTGTGTACAAACCTATGTGAATGTCCAATGTCCAATATCGAAAAAAGCAACGTTGACATTCAGTGTAACCTATGTGATCAAACTACCTTTCTGTCATCAGTGTCCAATCTACTTTTTTCCTTGTTGAAGTTGCATACAGAAACTTAAGTTAACACTCTACCCAAAGAGACGTTGTGTGCGCTAATGTCTGTGGACATTTGTGATTGTTGAGTTTGTTGGAGAAAAAAAGGAAAAACTAATGTGTTTTAGGTTGAAACAACAGGAAAACGCAGTTCAAAACAGCTGATTTTGTGCTTTATGTTATTAATGACGTAAGGGAAAGACTGATGTTGAACGAAAAACAACAAAATGATTTATTTATTTATTTATTTATTTATTTATTAGGCCTTTACACATAATTTAAACAGGATACATACACTCTAAGAACTCCCGGGTCAAAACTGACCCGGATTCCGGAACCCAGGGGGGCCTGACCCATTTCTGGGTCAGGCTGACCGGGAATCTGGTTCAAATGTGGGATTTAAACTTGGATTCTGCATCAGTTTTACCATTTCTGGGTTTTTTTTGAATAGATTCTGTAGTCATACTGACCTAATGGGTCAGGCCCTGGGACCTGACTGGGGTCAATTTCAAAAACTCTTCCTCTAACTAACTAGAGTCCTAGGCAATGAGAAGAGATAGACTTTGTCTTAAGGACCTCCAAGACTTGTCCTATCTCTTAGCATTGCTAGGACTGGTCCTAAGTTAGGAAGAGTTTTGTGAAATCGACCCCTGAAATCCGAGTTAATACTAACCCGGGAGTTTCAGAGCAAATCAGCACAAAGGTTGTTTTTCATTATTTGCCTTTTCAACAAACGTAATGTGACATTATCAAGCAAGCAAAACAAAAACACAAGCAAATTGTACAAGGGAAAACACTGCTTGACTTGTAAACAACGGATATAATCGGACGATCAAAATGTCCTGTATACGGTACCATCAACATTTCCATCTCGTCTCCAGAGGATGTTACTTTAAATTGAGACATCAAAAAGTGCATTGAGTTCTAAGTACCATTGATAGGAATATCAGTGGGAATATCAACTGACGGTACCGTTGAGTTAAACTCCTATTAAAGCTCCCATGGGCGTCCTGGTTTAGCGTAAACAGTTAATGTCAAATAACGAATAAGCCAGCCTGTATTTAATAATTGACTAATAAATTGGAGGGGGACATTTTATGTTTAATTTTTTATACCGAGATGCCTATTCAAGATCTCAATTAATTAACTATTACAGCAGTTTGTTGTAGGCTTAATTAACCTCCAAAGAGCCACAAGTATTTACAGAGAAAGGAATTGCCCTTGGGCCCCTGGGCATTTTTTTTTCGTACGCGGTCTTCTTGCACCGTATGCTTGTTAATAAAACATGTTTCCTCTATTAATTAACGTTTGCTGCTGGAGTCTTGTGGAGGATGTCGGCTTGTATGCCGGGGAGGTTGGAGGGGCAATGGTTCGAAGATGAGATGGGTGGAAATAAGTATAGTTTCATGATAATCATGACTTCAAGCAATGGTGGAGAGGGACCGAATGATGTACCCCAATTGGCTCACACCTCCCACCGAACGCGTCTAAACCTCATCCCAACGTAATAAGGCTCACCGATTCGTTTTATATCTGATCGAAAATGGGTGGGATTTGGTACATACATCCAAACCTGTATCCAGTGGTTGGGTTCTTCTGAGCCCAATTTCATAAAGCTGTGAAGCAGACTAACACTGCTTAGCAAATTTCATTGCGAAGCAAAAAAGGAAAAGAGTAATGGGTGGGATTTGGTACATCCAAACCTGTATCCAGTGGTTGGGTTCTTCTGAGCCCAATTTCATAAAGCTGTTAAGCAGACTAACACTGCTTAGCAAATTTCATTGCGAAGCAAAAAAGAAAAGAGTGGTGCACCAATTGTAACGATTTACTTCATGGAGTTTTTGCTTGTTTACCTGTTTCTGCTAGTAAGCAATATTTGTTGTGCTTAGCAAGTTTTTGGTGCTTACAGGCTTTATGGAGTTTGGCCCTGGTCGGGATAGCCCGGTGTATACTTTGCTTAACTCCCCCCAGACACTTCACCATGTACAATCCTCTGCTATTCAACATTTAAGGTATATTTGAAGAGGTGGAACTGTATAAGAGATCTTTCAATTGCACCATTGTCAGAAGAGCGAGGCTGAGTTTAGATCGTGTGCGATGAATACAGCTTTTAAAGAGGAAGGGAAATGACAAATTAAATTTTGTTATGCACTCATTTTCCACTAGATAGAGTCCTCATTGTGAGTGGGGGAAAAGTTACAAGTCTCTAACCTCACGTTAAAACGGTGTAAATTGCCATTGTATTCGATACCCTTCCAGTGCAAAATTTGTCAACATCCAAAACATATGATGACATCATTCTAAAAAAAAGGGGTCTCTATATTAATGGTACGGGGATGTTTTGTTTCATAACTGACTTTTTATGATATTCAATCAAACCGGCCTATTGAGTGACGGAAAAATTCCCCTCCTTAGAATGTAAAGATCCATTAGTTGTTGAAATCCAATGAGGTCATGTTTCAAATTTCGCTCTGAAAAAGTCAGTTATGAACCAAGCATCCCCCTACAAAAATGTAGAAATCCATTTTTCTCAGACTGATGTCATCAGATGTTTTGGATGTTGAAAAATTATGCACTGGAGGGGTATCGAATACAATGGCAATTTACACCGTTTTAACGTGAGGTTAGAGACTTGTTAAAAAACATTCCCACTCACATAAGGAATCCTTCTATTGGAAAATGGGTACATCGCAAAATTGAATTAGTCATTTCCCTTCCTCTTTATAAAGTTCAGTTCCATTTTAGTATCCCCGTTTGTATTCTCCGTTTTACCTTTGTATAGTCTATAGCTGCATACTTACACCGTCTGCTTTCATTCTCTAAGACAAAAAGGAGGAACACAAATATGTCATCATCAGCAATCATCAGCCCCTAGGTTGTGACCTCAGAGGTCTGGCTTTTGGACAGTCAATTTCCCACCCAATCGTCCAGAAGGCTGCTCGCCAGCCGTTCATCATTAAGAATCGTTAGTCTCGTTAAGCCAGGTGTGAAAAATGCAATGAATAAATTGGCAGTTTGCCAAGTGATGACATATTATAGAACGCTCTTCAATTAAATGTGAGTGTGCAGACATACACTTTGGCTGATTACTTACATTAGTTTGTGCTGTTGTTGTTGCTTTTTTGTTGTCTCGAGCAAATTAACCACAAGGGAAACTGACTGGGTAAATTATTGTTTTTTTAGGTTTTGTTTTATTAAACTTTTAGTTATTTATTTTATCTACGATCTTACTTTAATAACAGTGGTGGTGCCAAATATCGAGTGTCGTGATTTAATGGACCACTCTCCTTTTTCAAAAAGTTCCCCTCATACATGGACGTTGCACCGATTTCTACCTCAACTATTTTATAAAGAGACAACATAAAAAGTTACCTATACGCCTAACTGGCTATATTGACCCAATTCACCCGACGATGGTTGCGCTAATTTGGGAGTCGGATTTCCCGTACGTGTGTTTAAGCGTTACATACGAAGTGTGGACCTGAGTACAGTAGAGGTCCACACAGTGCATGGACTTGAAACACTATGTGGACTTACACACGTCCACACAGTGTGTTTTGATTACAGTGTTGAAGAGTTTGTTGTTGTTTTGCACAGAACAAATGAATGTCCACAGAGTGTATGCAACACAGAGCTGTGTGTGTTACTGTGTGCACATATTCGGTACCTTTTATGGAGACCAAGGACAAAACATAAAAGGGAAACAAATGGTTGTTCTTTCCTTTGTCCCTGCACATAACATTTTTCCATAGACTTTGAACACAAATTTCCTATAAGAGCACCCCAGTCTTTAGAATTCCCCAATGGATAATTTGAATTTTTTTTTTCCCTTGGTCTCCATAAGAAACCGATATGAGCACACTGTTCCGCCCATAAAAAATGGAGGTCACTGCTGACAAGCAAAAGGAAGTTCTACCACCGGATGTTCCCATCATCTTCGATTTTTAACCCTGTGTCATCTTCGGTAGAGTTCCGTGTTCACATGAAATCAGTGAAACATACGATGTCCATGTTCAAATTAATCGCTAATACATACCAGAAGAAATTCTCATAATAAGTGACATTAATCCGTATTGACAATGAACAAAAATGTGGCTACACTTCTTTAGCAAATGTATGTACAGCGCGCCTAGTGATGGGGTATGAATGATACTCGTTTACAATACCGATTTATCCCTCAGCCTCCCCAGACTCGGTTCGGTTTACGTGAATGTGTATACTGTGGGAACCAAGATGGCTGCATTCTGCCGTAAAGATCGATTTAGACACCCGGGCATGTTTCTCAAAAGGGCTTTAGCCTTCACTGGTTTGCCGTGGCAGTCCCCCCTCATTGATTCCTCCCGTCACGGGGTTAATACCATCCTTCAACATCGATGAAGTAAAATCAGTTTCGTTCTCCTGACAGGGAACTTGCGGAAAGCATGATTGACATTCTCAATGTGCAGTTACATATTAAAACCCCTTCAAAATGTCATGGCTATTAGAATTGTGTTAATAAACACTTAATACGTGACCCGCGTGCACAAGTTAGACGGTATAGTCCCGTCTTTAAAGTGGTTACTGTATGATTGAAGTGAGAGATGAGAGAAGAAGAAAAAAAAAGGGAAAATCTCAAATAACATCGAGTCCCTGCGTAATTGAGGAGGACTTGAAAGGTCGAGTAGTAGACGAGCTTTAAATGTCTCCTCCGCAATCAGGCATTAATTGGCTACTCGTGATATGTCAACGTTTAATGGACAACGTCATGCTATATCAGCTACCGTTTGACAATTCGACTCTTCTCTTTGAGTCGTGTATTTTGCTGAAGAGGTGGACAGGTTGATTGTATAGTTAATGGACGGAGTCTATTTACTCATCCATACCTAAAGTGAAAGTACATCATTGATTCCTTTTTCATTTTTTGAAAAGGAATTTCATCTAAATCATTTAGTGAATATAACACAAAATTAACAAGTATGTATGTTTTAAATGAATAAAAGTAAGGGTTTTTTTTCCCTGAGGAAAAAAACAAAACAAGCCAGTGACAAATTCGTTTTCTTTGGAGTTTACGTTTAAAGTGAAAACAATGGGGAAATCGGTTCTTGTTTTGTCAGTGCACAATGTTCACATCGGGTTTATTTCAAACATGGCAATCAAAATAAGCAACGATGACCCGTGTGGTTTTCAAAGGCACCATAACACTGTGAGGTTGATTTTGTGATAACGAACATGGGTGCGTGGTCTGATGCAAATGGTTAAATCTACACTGCAAAAACTGGGGTGTTAAAATTGACACCATTGGTGTTGTCATTATAGATACCAAAAAAGAGTCAAAATTAGCATCATAATGTGTTAAAATAACACCAATGTAATTGTGTTGACAGAAATTAGTGTTATTTTAAAACCTTATGATGTCAATTTTGATTCTGTTTATGGTATAAATGTGACTTTACCCATAGTGTTACTTTTAACACCCCAGTTTTTGCAATGTAAAGCGAGATTGGAGAAGAACTTTGTTGACACTGCTCACCATTGAATGTACTGGTATGAACTTTGTAATCATTGAGCTCTGAGATTGAAAACCATTTTTGTTTGTATCGATTACCAGTCCCGACTTTAATGACGAAAAGATAAGCCTGTGAAAATGTCATCTGGGTTAATTCACAGAATAGACTGTGCAAGTGTCGCGCATATTTGAACTTCCGGGACCATTGTTGTCCCAACCATATGCATATTGAGTTTTACGTGGGCGGGATTTTGTTTTGTCAATTATTTTAGTTTAACGTAGTTTATGGCTATGAAAATTGTTTATCTCGTTTGGAATGTATTACTAAGTGATTAACAATATGAAAGTAAAATCAATTCAACAAAATAACGGGGAAAAACATGATAGTAAGACTTGACCTCCGTTTCCGGTTACTTGTAAAAATTAAGAATTTTGCCCAACTTACGGTCATGTTGTCATTAAACCTATGTAATAAACGCACACATCCGGGCGTGATAGGCAAATGGGGTTTACTAACAATAACCACCCTCGTCCCAAGTTTTAATTTTGTTTCAATGTTAATTTGAACAAATTATTTGTAATATACAACAATTTTAAATTTATTTATAACAACTTGCTATGGGTATTTTTATTTTCAAGAATTTTGTATAAACATAATTTTAAAAGAAGATTTGATTTCATAGAAAAATATAGTCTTCTTTCAGGTTTTTTTCTCGTTTTCGATATGCGCGAGTCTATTTGGTGCCCAATATAAATAACTGGTCATGTAAAGCCATTACTGAACACAGGCAATTGTTTGGAGATACCAGCGAGGCGCGTCACCGGTATACCGTCAATAGTGTAAGTGAAGGGTTAAAACAAAATTGTCCGTGGAACATGAAGCTCTCCACGCAGTGAATTTTATAATGCATTCCATGTAATCATTTTCACCGGGTTGATTGATGAATTTGACTTCAGTCGAGTGGTGTCATCCCCTGTAAATAACGTAGACGCATTAGTGTTGCAATAAACGATAACGAATGAAGCTATGCACCATTCAGCAGTCATTAGTACCAGACTGTTTATTAACAGAGTGTCATTTTTATTTCCTTAGTCTCGGGATCATTATAGAATCGTGTGGTCTGACATTACCAGAGATCAATGAGGAACGGCCTCGCACGTTTTAAATTCCCCTCTGATCCCTTTATCGCACGCGGTGTGCCCGGCTCATTTCGTAAACGATATCAAATTTAAAAAAAAAAAAAAAAAAAAACAGTTGAACGTTATTCTTTAATATTGCAATAGACCGATTATATGGACTGATTGGTGGTGGTGCGTGGGTGTGCGTAGAGAGAAATTATTCTCTAATAAATTTTTAATTGAATTTAGACGCAATTCAATGTTCTGATGTGATGTCTTTTTTTATATTTATAAATAATAAATAAACCATTTATCTAAAAACGCTTGCCGATCACGTGACGTGGGATAGGCTGGACACTGCTGAAACACCTTCGGCTCGATGAGCACTTTGTGTGTGTGACGCACACGTACGCTGATTGTTTTGAAGTGCGAAGGCCGCAGCAAGTTAAATTGCATTGAAGTTTATTAATGCACAGTTTTACTGTAAAGATTTTCTGTGAAGGATTGAAGTCTTAAGTCAAGTGTGAGAAGGCAGCTCATACAAAATCTATAATAATGACTGCGTGTCACACCATTTTGTTTTTGACGTCAACTTTGAATATCTCAATGTACCGTGGAATAGACGGCAGACGTGTTTACAATTTTTGGCAGAGAATAATATACTGCGGAAGGTTTCAAACATATTTTGTGTTCTATTTTAGATCCTTGCTTCACAGTTTTGAGAACAACTGGGGAGTGTGCGGGAAACTGTTCGAGTTTATAATGTTGGGGTAAAATGTTTTTAAAAAAAATATTGTTTTATTCTGATAATGAAACAAATTTGTCACTTAAAAGCAACTCGCACTGTAACCCGGTGGCTCGAAGTTATCCTGTGTAAAGAAGACGACGAGAAAGTGTACGTTTTTAGACGTGGGAGGCAAGCCCTTAATATGGGAAACTCACTGAATCGGGTAGGGACTGAAAACCCGTGCAGTCGAGGTGCGAGGTCCCAATCTGCGGCGGGATTTGTACCGGGGTCCAAAAGAGGTGACTGTTTGTCATTTCTGATACCAGTGGCGAGTTACCAAACTATGCTAGTGTCTTCTGGTGGATTATGCACACTGAAAACGGGTCAGAATTGATCTGGATCCGAGTCCCTTGGTGCCTGACCCAGCCTCACTACCATGGGCATCGCGCCGTATCGATACCTCTCGTCACGAAAGGCATTCTGGGGGAAAATGGCGCGGCGAGATTGTACACCACTGGGAACGAGGTTGGGCCTGGCCCATTTCTGGGTCAGTCTGACCCGGAATCTGTGTCAAAATGACTCAGAAATTGTTCAAAATGACACAGAAATCGAATTAAAATAGTATATTTTTTAAACTCATTTCTGACCCGGAAATGGATCAGGCCCCCTGGGACCCGGAATTAGGGTCAGTTTTTAGAGTTAATGATGCTGTATTAACACGATAAACGTGCAAAGTTAACATGTTTCACTGTAGATAGATATCTCTGATATAGTTATGCATGATCTTTTTCATCCTCACCAAGACATCTCTACCAAGGATAGACAAATATTGTTTTTGTTTAAATATATATGCTTATATCAACGGCGAAATAATACGGAGATAGCGTAACTACAACTATTTAAAATTCACAGAAATACCTGTGTGTCTCACACAGGTACTTCATTAAGAAACAATACTTTTGAAGACAAGCCGAGGTTTAATCCATCTGGATGAAAAATTAATATGGACTGCTAGAGGCGACGATCCTGAAGATTACCGATTTGGAAATAGAAATTAAATTGTAATTACATATGCTCTACACATAATTAGCCTAAAGCCGACATTGGTTTAATAACGAGTTGGAAATATAAATTAAATTGTAATTATATATGCTCTACACATAATTAGCCTAAAGCCGACATTGGTTGAATAACGAGAACGTACGGTAGTGAAGGGGACATTTAAAACTTTCGTAACATTATAATTTGCAATATTGGACACTTCGTTTTGTACTATTTATCAAATGGATAAATAAGATATGTTTGAAGGATATATCAAGCATAATATCTAAGTTGAAATCTTTTAAGTTCCTCGATCTTTATACTGGTTTACAATAAATGTCAAAATGAACAAACTCCTAGAATGGTACTGGGTATTAACAGTTAAAGGCATCGTACACGTTTGGTAATTACTCAAAATATATACTAGCATAAAAACTGACTTGGTAACGAGGAACAGAGAGCTGTTGATAGTATAAAACATTGTGAGAAACGACTCCCTCTGAAGTAACGTAGTTTTTGAGACAGAGGTAATTTCTCACTAAAATAATAAAAACTTCTTGCAAGAAGTTTTTATTCCTACATCTGAAAGCACACAAATTTGTACAACAAGGGTGTTTTTTCTTTCATCATTTTCTTCGATGACCAATTGAGCCCAAATTTTCACAGGCTTGTTATTTTATGCATATGTTGGGATACACCGAATGAGAACACTGACAAAAACCAAACGTGTACGATGCCTTTAAGCGGTTCCTAGTAAAGTCCTTAAAGGGTGTGTACAACATTGGTAAGGTTGAAAATATAAATGTTTTCAGATTTGCACATAACTTACATGGTATAAAGATGGTCATGGTGGAAAACTTCCCTTGAAATAGTTTTGCTTGAAATGCTATAGTGTTTAGGAAATGCGTAAGATAGTTAGTCTTTATCACTGGTGACAAAATCCGATGCTTGAAAACAGTAGAAATATATATTGGAGGTTTTTTTTACTGTTTTCTCATGACTCCGAAGACCGATTTAGCTTAAACTTGCACAGGTTTGTTATTTAATGCAAATCTGAGTAGGATACTGGTCACAGATGGTGTGTGTTTAAGCTGGTAACCTTATTCTTGTTAAACGTTGTTGTGCTTAATAAGTACTTTTTGTGCTGAAACAGCGTTTTGAGATTGGGCCCTCAACCTGGTCCCATTGATTTGAATGTGAACAAAATAAGAATATCTACTCCACAAAAAAGATAAGTTAGAAAAGACATATGGACACATTTTAACAGACTTTTTATCACCAACAAGAATTTAATATGTTCTGCCTAACAGGGTGACCAAGAGGAAACAGATATCACGTCAAGCGGATATCCGAACCACGTCTAAACATCCTCTCGCGGCACTATTAATATTCTCTTACCTATCCCCTACATCAATTACCGGTCCCTGATATCGCCAACTTGCATGTTTGCAACAACAAATCTCACCTTCGGGAAATGATAACCACAAATTGAATTGTTGTGATAGTTCAATTCCTAAGACTAATGTTGGTGCAGCAGTAACTGAGTATACAGCAACAGCTGCATGCCCCCATAGAAGATGGAAATTGCTTTCTCGAAGGCAACATTAGTGAGTAGAGAGAAAACGTTTGCTTATTAAATCAACGAAACCTGCTGACAAATGATAAAATAATAATAGTATTACAGAAAAAAAATAACTTCAAAGATTGAAATATATATATATATATATTTTTCTCTTCAGTCTATAAACCTGTGACGCTTAAGTGCTGAAGGTGGTTTCTTAATCACAAACATTATGTTTGCTATCTGCATATTGCAGCATTCACCAGCAGTCTGCAGTCAGAATTGACCCGGGAGGTCCCGTGGGGCCTGACCCATTTCTGGGTCAGTATGACCTGGAATCTGTGTCAACATGATCCGAACGTCTGTCAACCTGACGCAGAATCCGAGTCAAAATCCAACCTTTTCAACCAGATTCCGGGTGAGCCTGACCCAGACATGGGTCTGTGACCCGGAATCCGGGTCAATTCTGACCCGAGAGTTTTCAGAGTGTGTGTGTGTGCTTCGTTAAATTGCAAGAGGGTTTTTACCTCTTCTGAATTTAACCCTTATTTGTACACAGCAAAATGTTTTAGGGCCTATATGATTCATATTGTTTTACTTGTCATTAATTATGTAGGGGGCCTATAATTTTTAGTGGTAAATGGGAAATAAAACAAACAAGGCAACAAACAAACAAACAAACAAACTCAGTGACTTCACCACTTTAAAAACAATCCACGACAGTACATTGTTAATGAAACGAGGGGTTCGTAGTTACAGCTATTAAAATCAGGTTAATGATGCTTTCATGGTTCTTTATAGACTATTTCAAAGTTTTTATTTCAGTCCTAATTGTACATTTCTAAACACTTTCGAGTACTAAGATGCAGAAAAACCTACTAAGAAAAAACGTTTACTACCAATCCACTCTCTATATATAGATCGTGCCAGTTTTGATATAAGATTGCGATAGAAGATTCAGATCGCAACATGCCTTCGGGGACAAATGGAGGGAATGACGACACATAAATTTAAAGAGAGACAAGTGCTTAGGATTGCAATTTTTGCAAAGATGTGTTTTTCAGTTGTGTATACGAATCCGCTCTCCGGGAGGATGGCGATGTCTCAAACATGGATAAACTCCCAATGTCATTCACTGTTAAGATTCCACCTCGAAAGGGGGTAAACCGGGACCACATCAGAAAAAAATTGTACTGTGTCAAGTCCCATAAAGACCCTCTTTATCGGATGTTGCAATTTTATATTTCCTGTATTCTTTTGGAATCTCTGCAATGTATTTGAACATTTGTTTGCTTGATAGAGAAAAAAAGTATTATATAATAACCTCTCGATTGTAGTATCTGTGATAGTTAACTCCAATTTATTAAAAAACAAAAAGAAATTTGTTTTTGTGTTTAGGTCTTGACAATCTGACCAAGAAGAGGGAATGAAATGAATCATGCTTCCATTTCGGAATTTGCCAAACAAATATTGGGTCAACGAAACTGTTTGTGTATAATATTGGATGACAATTTAATATTCGTATGAAATTATTAGTTTACAGAATCGTAAAACGAAACAAAAAGTACTAAAAATGATATTGTGTCAAGCCCAATGTCCCCCGATGAGGTGTCACAATACTATCTTTCCTGTATTCTTTAGGGATCTCTGCAATCTAATTGAATATCAAAATTGTTTTTTTGTTTACCAGGAATTAGGTTTCCTATTATAACACCTCTTGATTGTAGTATCTGTAACAGTAAACTATACCAATAAAGAACAAAGAGAGCTTTGTTTGTGTTTCTGTCTTGACCGTCTGACCAAGAAGAGGGGACGAAATGAATTGAACTTCCATTCCGGAATTTGCCAAATATATGTTAGGTCAACGAAACTGTTTGTGTTTAATATTGGATGACAGTTTGATATTCGTATGGTGTTATTTTGTACAGAATCGTAGAACGACACAAAACACTGAAACTGATATTGGGTCACTCCTCTATAAGGCCCTCTATGGGGTAACCACGATAAACACTCCTTCCATTTCCTAATTTGCTAAATGAGTATATAGGGCCTATTGGTCTACGAAACTGCTGATGTATAAAGTTGGATGACAATTTGTAATTCGTATGTTATGAATGTGTACAGAATCGTGGGACGATAAAAAAAATACTAACAAGGATATTGTGTCACAAGGCCCCTTTACGGGGTGCCACAATATTGTATTTAAATACTACTTCCATTTCGGAATTTGCCTAATAAAATTACGAAGCAGTGTACTGGCGGACAATTTGATATTCGTGTGACATTAATGTGTCCGGTGCAGAACGAAAACAAAAACTAACTTAATAACAAACATATTTCTTTATATTGCGCTCATTCCATATTCACGAGCGTAAGCAATTTGTCAAAGTTGAACTCAACACAAAAATTAATGATATTGTTCTGCGGGCCTAACATTTTGTTTTGGTTTCCATTTTGCCTACGGTAGTATTTTGGATTTGGAGTGTGCATTACACATTAGTAGAATGAACATATAAATGTTCACAAATTTACACATAACGTACATATGAAGATGGTCATGGTAGAAAACTTCCCTTGAAATATTTGTGCTTGAAATACTGTATAGTTTCTGATAAACTAGTGAAGTAATCGACTTTGACCTCGCGAGTTCGAAACCCGATGTTTGAAAACAGTGAAAACGGTAATGATTTTAGTTTTCTTCACTATTTTCTCGTGCCTCCGATGACCGATTGAGCTTAAACTTTCACAGGTTGGATATGTCATGTATGTTGGGTCACATAAAGTGTGGAGTTGACAGTTACAATAGTTGTCCGTTGCTTCAAGTTGCACGTCCATCGAAATTTGGAAATAGTCGACTTCTTGCATTAACCGCCATCGGAAACGTACTCGTGTGTACGTGCCGCGCGCAACTCTCAGCCAATGACATGTCTTCAGTGAGGGTGATGTTTGTGCTTGTGACGTCACATGCAAGAAGTCATTTTATGCTGATTTTTATTTTAAAAACTCCCGCTAGACTGGCTTGATCGGTTTTCCCAAGAATCAGAGTCTGGAAATTCTTTAGCAAGAGAATTACAACCTCGTTGAAAAAAAAGATAATATCTAATTCATCAATTTGAACATTCTATCGATTAGTACAAATTAATGTATGAATGTCCTTCATGTACCGTTTGGTTTATTCCTAGCAGATGTTCTCCCTTCAAGCGCATTCTCTTCATGCGCATTGTTTCTGAACTTTCGCGCTCGAAGCAGTCCTAAACATTTGTGTTTTCCGCGGGTTTTTAAACCACAGGGCCCGTGCCCGTTTAATAAATAGCTATTACACGCAGGTTGCACGAACCGTTTCTTCGAAATAAAAAAGGTGAGAATAATGTCATGCTCACCTGTGGGGATTGCAGGAGAAGATTAGTCAAGTTTAAACCGTCAATCCATTATTTTGATTGAAATCCCACTAGGAGAATCAAAGAATTCAACATTCCAGACAGCCTTCGGGGACACCTGACCCACTTAAGGCCAAAAAAGGAAGACGGGAAAAAAACCCATATGATCCCTTCAAACCCTATGAGGTATTCTTGGCTGTGTTCCGGAACGGGCATCTTTTTTTCCAGCAGCGGGTATGGCACCATTGCCCCGAGGCCTGGAAATGACACGAGCAGGCCCGGTGAGATCAGAGGACGGGAGGCACGCTCCGGAGTTACTCAACACGATGGCAAGATTCCATGAGGCACGGCTTAGCCCAGACACACAGGTGATGATTGGTAGTGTGGTTATTAGTTAAATGAGGCTGTGAGACTACCAACTTTCATGTTAGTGCCAGACAAATAATGAAGAAAAAAGAGACCCTTCAGTTATTGGAATTCCACGAGCATGTTGACATTGTGAGGAATGGAATACGCCACTAATATTGACGTTGGAATAATGTTAAATTGTAAATCAACTTTAAGACAGGGTTGGTAATTTTCGGGGGGGGGGGAACGAGTAACAAAATCAATAAAAGATTAATTAGTATCAACTTGAAAGCTCATTGACTATACATTTCTAATTATCAGTTTATACCCGGTTTCCTTGGCATTAATTGACTGAGAATATTTCTATTCCCCATGGATATGATGCCAGTCCATCGCAGGTTAATCCCCAGCTCTCTTTGGTACCCATTTGTACTCCTGGGTGAAGAGAAACAATTATGATAAAGCGCCTTTCTCAAGGACACAAGTGTCGCGACTGACCAGGCCAGGATTCGAACCCACATTCTGTAAATTACAGAACTTGAGTCCACCGCCCTAGACCGCTCTTGAACATTCTGTGACATCAAGTGTTTTACAAAAGAGCCACAGAGCCTGGACTTCCTGCAGGCACAATTTGTACAAAAGGATGGACGAAAACATAAAATCTGATATTTTATGGCGATTGCACTGTCAGACTTGTTTTCAACTTTTGAAATGATGAAAGAAGACACTACTCAAAACATGTTCAATTATTATTGTTTATTTTTAAAACTGAAAGTTATGACACTAAAATGTGCAATGTCTTGCCTGTCAGAAAGGCCCTGGGATGTGAATGGCGACTTTTTTTAATGAAAAAAAAGGTTTACATGGTCGATAGCCAGACAAGCTATTAGAAAACACTCAATTGTTTAATTTCCACGAGCATTGGAAATCAACCTCAAATATTGACAATGGAATCATAAACTAATAAGAATTCAAGTGAAATCGTCCTGCAGACACAAATCCATGTCATGTTTATTATTATTAAATCCACTGTCTCACCTATCTTTAGAATTATTCAAAGAATGTCCTTTGATCTTGAATGGTGCAGTTGTTTATGGTAGGGTATCCATACTGAATCTTTAACCTTGTATGTAATATTCCCCCGTGGCCCATAAGGACTTCTCCATATATATATAGTTTCTTTCATGTAGCAAAAGAATTTCTAAAGCCTTAATACAGTGCTGAATAATGTACATGTAGGTTTGGTTATATATTTTGAAAAACGCACGTTGCATAATTTTATTCACCAGTCGTTGTTGTTCACCACCAGATCTCAACGATGCAAAGGGCTTATGGGCAACGAAATCCGATAAATCCTGCATGGGTTGACCTATCATATAATTGTGTTGTATGACATTAATATCATTCAATCCCATTGCAACCACACAATCCGCACGTAGGACTGGCCAAATGCTTCATTTTGCAAACGAAGAAAGCATGCTATTAATTGGCATCGGATATCCATCATGGCTGACTGATGACGTCACGCCTGGGCTCAATTTGTTTAATGCTCAACACTTCGGTATGCTTACAAAGCAGTTGCTCCGTGCCTATACGACATTGTGTTGAATGAGGTTTCATCTGGGGATATCAGTCCGTCCCGTATAAACCAACCCTTATTAAAGCGACTCATCCAGCAGGGAATATGTTTATGTCATAGATGCGAGTCATATTACAAGTTGGCCAAAATCTTTGGTCCTGCGCTTCCTGGACCATTTCAATACCCAGGTGAAATTAAAACCTACACTGTCTTGTTCTTCAGTGAATAGGAATAGTACACGGACGGTCTGTGCAATGTTTCCAGTCAATATAAACAAGGCTTCACAGCCGCAGAGTCTTGTGTGAAGGGCTTCTTCTTTTTGTTCTTGGTGTTTTTTGTGGACTATCGATTTCTCCCACTGATAGACGAAATAACCAGCGGCCAGCAGCGGGCAGGGGGGAAGTCCGAGGAACGTTGCCCAGAGAAGATAATTCCGACTTAACGACCACGGGGGCCCGGTACCGAAGCGTCATCTCGCGCCCAGGGAGTACGAATGAGTTACCTTACCACTACAGACAGCCCACTAATTGGGAAGATTACGCCTTGAGCGGAGAGACAAAATGAAATCCAGCGGGGACGTTTCTGGCTCTCCAAAAAACTTAACAAAATGAAATACGGACGGGATGGAACATGTGCGTAAAACGGAAACTCAGTTATCAGGGTTGAGGGGGAAAAAACCTGGAGAAACAGATTGAATGAAAAGAAGAAAGTGATATTTTTTGTCCTCAACGAAGCTCAACATTTCTGATACAAATTAAAACACAGACAAATTAATTTGCTTGGATTGAATTTCATATCGTGAAGAAAAAACCCCACATACACACACGTGTTTAATTAGACTGTAATTCTAACAAGTTATTGGGTGGACCTTTTTGTATTGTTTGTATTTATTGAAAAATAAATCAAGGCAGATGTTTTGATCTCTACGATAAACACCACGATCAACATAGATACGAACAAGATGAACATGAGTCTAATAGCAATACAGCGGTCCTTAAACTTTCAGGCAGGTGGTGCAACATTTTATAGGCACTCGGCCGCGACCCATCCGTCGGTAGTTGAACCTACCTCCATGCTGTAGAGGTAAAGTCATAAAACAGGCAAATCTTAACAAGAGTAAGTTATTAATTGAAGCAATATGTACGCTTATATAATTTATGACTAATTGCATTTAATTGATAATACACAAAGCAATACGAAGATTTTTGTCATAGATCGATTGTGTTATTTGACACATTTAACAAATATTAATATGTACTCCATATTTATACTATAAGCAACAGCCTAAAATCGCAGTTGAAACAAAAATACAGAGCCTGGCCCATTTCTGGGTCAGTGTGGTCTAGAATCTGTGTCAAAATTACCCAGAAATTGGTCAAACTGACGCAGAATCCAAATTAAACAAAAAAAAACGATTTTCTAAAACTAGTTTCCGGATCAGCCTGCCCCTGGGACCCAGATTCCGGGTCCGTTCTGACCCCGGAGTTTTTAGAGTGTATCTCCTATGAAGATATGCGCTCTCGTATAGTAGCTATCTCCAAGGTCGGTTGTCTCCTGTATTGACCATCTAATAGATAACTATCATCTAGATAACTATCATCATCTAAACCATGTCTCAGAACTTAGAACTTGAATATCTGATGAATGCATCATCTCGTAGATTTACTATCTATTCTATCTTCTTTCTAAACTTTGACAACATCTTAGACTGACTCTGGTTTAGACTGAAACGAACTGAACTTCATATTTAATATACATTGACTGAAAGGACTTGAGTTGAAATGTCCACTTGAGCCGATCTCAAAATATTGGGCATTCCACTAACTTTCGAGTATGAATTATCCGATATGTAGGGTTCACTTTGAACTGGTGTTGAAAGTCGTAATCCTCTTTGTTGTGTGTGCGACATCGTGCGAATCATCTTAATAACATCTTAAGAGTTCCAAGGAAGGCGCTAAAAACAAATAATCACCATCGACATGTGAAATTGCCCCCATTGAATTGATTGCCGTTCCACCGTGTGATTAAATTAAACCCCTATAGGAAATCGCCTAACCGGCTCAAAGTCGTCTGTTGGCACCGTCAGCGGATCATCTACACCCCATGCACAGCCGTTGAAGGCACGTCGCCAATCCATCTTACCCCTTCCCCCGCCTCGTTGAATTCCATCACTCATGGTAGGTCGTCTTAATGATGTGGGAAGGTATACGGGTCGGGTCTGCGACCCCGATTCAGACTTTTCAGCAAACCGTTTTCTGAGCAAGAGTTGCTTGCTTTTAAAAAGGCCCATTATTGTCTGTTTTCTGGACCGGCATGAGATGTTCTTGACTTAACAATGGTAACTATAATACGCAGCTACAATTGTGTGGAATCGGGAATGTTACACCAACCTTGTGTTAGGTGGCAGTATCAAAAGTTGGAGGTGTCAGAATGGAATTTCCGAGATGTTGTTGGAAGGGCTCTGGGTTTAGAGCAGTTTAGTATGAAGGTCCCATAGGGTTAAAGAACTGTTGGGGATAGGGTGCTAATGGGCCCCAGAATCATGGGTTTTTAAAGGGAGGGTACTGGGCTGTTTTTATCACACTGTGGCGAAAGGCAACGGGCGACGCGCGACTGCTGACGGGCGACGCACGACATACGACGGTCGACGAACGGCGCACGACGTGCGACGCGCGACGGGCGACGGGCGACGCACGATGGGCTACGCACGACGGGTGACGCACAACATTTGCTGTGAGTAAATGCTAAGTGTTCTGGGCAAAAGCCTAGTGCAGTTTGGTGATCGTATAGTCAGTTTTCTGGGCAATAGCTTTGCAGTTTCGAGATCATAGTGGCAGTGTTCTTGGCAATGCTTGCAGTTTCGAGATCGTAGTGTCGGTGTTCTTGGCACTATAGCCTTGCAGTTTTGGGATTGTAGTGTCAGTGTTCTAGGCAATAGCCTCGCAGTTGTGGGATCGTAGTGTCAGTGTTGTGGGCAATGCTTGCAACTTGGGAATCGTATGTCATTGTTCTGGGCAATGAGCCTTGCAGTATGGATGATGTTAGGGTCAGTTTTAATCTGGTCAACCCTTACAGTTTATGGGGGTCTTTGTGTTAGGATTATATAGTTTGGTGGTTTAGAAGTCGTAGTGTCGGTGTACTGGCGCTAGGCCCGTCTTGACGGTTTAGGGATTGTTATAGTGTGCCGAGGATATAGTATATTATAGTAAAGTATAGTTCTCTATGTAAGGTTTTGGGGGTTTCCTCAAGTTTGTATAACTTAATGGGGGAGGGCGGGGGTCACTGTCACTGTATATCTATAACTGACTAGGTCTTAATCTGCCCAGAATAAAAAGGGCTGCATTTTATTAACACTTTGTACTATCACACTTGAACCAATATTCACAAATTTTCGTTGAGTCCGATTTTTGTTATTGTCGCCTGAAAAAATGTTTCGATTTTTAAAAAAATAACAATTCATTTACTATTTTAAAGAAAATCGCAGTGACAGTGTGTCAGAAAGTTACACATAATTCCGAACCAGTAACTGAATAAAGTGGGACTGCATGAGCCCAGATACTGCTTAATCAAAAACATTGCCCGGCTGGCTTTTCAATTATCAACTTGTTCTGAAAACCCATCGATGGATTTTCAAGAAGGAGACTCAAAAGATAAGAAAGAGAAGACGAAGCAGAAGGAGGAGGACACACTTTCATGTTGGGAGCCAATTATTACTCGGGAGAAAAAACAAAATATCGCCCCTGGCTCACACTATCGATTGGTCTCGTACAGCTACACGTCACCCGTGCCCTGCGCTCTGCGTACGGTAGCTCTCCGATGCCTACACTGCTCTAGTCCGCAATTGGGAATCCTCTGCGTAAAAAACAGTCGGAATGCAGCAGCCCTGAATAATTTACAACACTACTCATGGAATTACAACATGTTTCGATCACGTATGTTTTTGATGGGTGGGGAAGTTCTGATACTCTAATTGAAAACTTTCCCGGTGATGACGAACGTGGTGGCCTTGAACAAAAACAAAAAGTAATTTAAGTGCAAATGACAAGCGTGCGGGGGTTATCCTCTGAGCAGCAATGGGTAGAACATGGTTCTGGCGGTAAGGAATCTGTTGAATTATGGTTGAACCATAGAGCAAGGAACAAACTCCACACGAAATCGAGCAATGCTGTCTGTCTGCAGGAAAAGTAGATCTTCAACACAATCGCTGTTAGGTTGAAACTCTGAAAACTCCCGTGTCAAAATTGACCCATTTCTTGGTCAGTATGACCTCGAATCTGTGTCTAAATGACAAAAAAAATTGTCAAACTAACGTAGAACCCGAGCTAAAACAATACCCCGTCTGTTAACCAGTTTTCGGGTCAGCCTGAAAGACTATTTAACACCGAAGGACCAGACCATTTAACACTGAAGGACCAGACTATTTTTACACTGAATGGTCAAGCTATTTAACACCGAAGGGCCAGACTATTTAACACTGAAGGACAGAACATTTAACACTGAAGGACCAGCCTATTTAACACCGAAGGGCCAGACTATTTAACACCGAAGGGCCACACTATTTAACACTGAAGGACCAGACCATTTAACACTGAAGGGCCAGACTATTTAACACTGAAGGACCAAACCATTCAACACTGAATGGCGAGACTATTTAACACTGAAGGACCAGACTGCTTTTTTATTCAGGCCTCGGTTTAGATGAAAAGAGGAAAAAGATTGCCGAACCGTACGAAAGTGGTATTTTACTGGTTTTTGTCAAGTACCCTGCAACCAATGCAGACTACTAAAACATGGAAAAGAACAAAAATCAGAATAGGCTGTGGAGAGAAAAATTGTTTCGTCTGATATGCTGCAGTCTCACATTATATTTGTGTGGGATAATATTATACTAATATTATATTATACATGCAGTTTATAGCATGTATATAAGTGATAACAGACATGTTTTAATAATCCATTCGCATCCACATGTCCCCTTTATTATGGAGACCAATAGGCTTTATCTCACACCGAGGCACTGAAGATAATTACAAGAAGCCCCCCCCCCCCCGACCTACTATCGCTAAAGAAGAAGTCCCTTCGGTTACCCTGTTTTCTCCGAGGTAGCAGATAAACATCAAGACAAGTTCTTATCAGAACTTGTCTCCAGGTTTTCCCAATCTACTCCACGGCAGTAGATAGATATCAGGACCAGTTCTTATACAAGAACTATACACAGTAAGTTAATGATATCAATACCTGGTGTTACAGCGAAAGGGATACTTCATCGTGCAATGACTCAAATCACATACTAGATGGAACCCTTCATCAACTCGTCTGCAGTTAATTCAGGAAAAGATATCCCTCCGAGATGAACAAGAGAATCAAACAAACCTTTTCATGATCACATCTTAGGTGTGTGGGTGATACATCGGCTATTGTTCTGGATGAACTTCCGGTGTATTGATACGAGTGTATATAGATGGCTATCCACGTTCAATGTGGGAAAGTAATAACAGATACAATCAACTCAACGTTTATTGGAAGTTTCTTTCAAGCTCATCAGGCGGTCAAGGCTGCACAAACCTTGTACACGAAAGCCCCCGTCTTTCATTATTCAAGATGATTTTCAAAGGAATAATTGCTTCATAATTTGCCAAAGACGTTGCCAGGGTAACTGCAGGTCAGCGGCATCATCGTCTGCAAGCCCTTTTTTTATTTTATTGACGAAACCTGAGAAGGGGAAAACAACCTCCATCCCTGCTGGGTTTATCGTCGAGCCTATATTGACCAATGGGGTTAAACACTTAGCGCCGCCACTCTCCACCCTTCAGCTATTGACAGTGTGAATTCACAATGTCTCTTTAGTTGTGCTTGGCCAGCCTTGTAGGTATAGGGACTCCATTCCAACTCAACTTGAGCTTCACAGCGCTTGCGCACACACCCACACACACACAAAATTCCCTTAGTGATATCATTCAACTGGATGCGTTACCATGCAAACCGTTCTAGAGCAGAGTGGCGCCAATGTGTTGAGCGCTAAGAGCAAAAAACAAGATATCATCACGTTATTTACACAAACTTCACCAGCCGTTGTTGACCGCCTTTTTTGTTGTTGTTCACGCGTGATGCCAGTCCAATGAACAGCGGAACCGCCAAGACCTCACACTTGAACGTCCGGTGATGGATGAAATTCACTTTCGCTCAATATGCTAAGCATTGTTAAGGAGTGAGACGAAAATTGGCGGGAAAGAAAATAATACCTTCTAGAAGATGCGAAGTCGCGATGTGTGAAAAGAAGAGGAGACCTAGTCTTTTCAGTTAAAAACCACTTCGTCTGACATAGGACAATGAATGAAACTGGCGAGACTGCAGCGGCGGAGAGGAGACAACAACAAAAAAACTTCCTATTATGACTGTGGTAGTCTCCCAACAAGAAGAAGATAACAACAGCAATACAAGGGTCTTCGAAACTCACCAAAGTTACGTTTACGACAATGGATGTGTTATTTACGGAAGCGTATTGCCGCCACATGAATAAAAAACATTCTCTCTCTTATCGTGTACGTACACGATAAGTTTGGACTTACCGTGTACGTACACGATAAGTTCGGACTTATCGTGTACGTATTCGATAAGTTATCGTGTACGTACACGATAAGAGAGAGAATTTTTTTATTCAAGTGGGCGGCAATACGCTACCGTAGTTATTCGAGAAAAGGAAGGGCTAACACTTTTTGTAGATGATCCTTTGGAATTTCATATTGCAAAATAATGTAATGATACTGGCTTTAACTCTATCTCTATCTCTCTATTGTTCCATCGGTGTTAGATTATTAAACTTTTCCCAGCAGTTAGAGTCATAGCTTTTTATTCTCCAAAGCAGCAAACCGAGTAGATGTTCAAACGAGTTCGTTCATTCGTTCTAAACTCAATGGAATCGGATTGTAGACAAACCGATTCCATTTTTTATGAAACCGATTCCATTTTTATGCCAATACATAATCTTAGTCTGGGAACGTCGTGGCTGAGTTGGTCGAATGCACCGGACTCGCGGTTCTGGTGGCAGGTTCATCCGAATAATAGGTTGGAATCCTGGTCTGGCCGGCCATGCTGTTTGTGTAATTAAGTAAGACACTTAACCATAAATTGCTTCTCTTCACCCAGGTGTATAATGTGTTTCTGCTGGGCTGAGTGGTTTTGGGTTGGATTAACCCTTTAACACTCAAACAGTATGAGGTTGTATATGCTCCCTACAGTCACTTAATGAAATTCGAGGAATTGGTTTGAGAATGCCAATGAGAATACTGTTATACAGTGCTTTGATCTGGTCACGATGGAGTGCGCTATATTAGAACCCAGTATTATTACTAAGTTATTAGATTCAAGTCCCTCTTCATTAAGCCATAAACCGTAATCCAGATCCATAGAGTCATCTTGCCTTCTTTCCTTCCAAACCTTATGTGAGCAAACCGAAGCTTGGAGACAAAACAATCTGCCCTCTCATGTCTTAAAAGGCACCCGTATGAATAAACGATATATCGATTTTGAAGAAGGAAAAACAAGTGTCGTGGTTAACGCTGCTGCCGCACATTGTTGGTCTCATTCTATGTTTTTCCCCCATTTACTGGTTTAACTGGGGGGTTGACGCCTAAGAATCTTTTTGATAGCAACACGTACAAGAGCTTTGACCTTTTCCTTCCTTCCAGTGTGAACCATTTTACACAATTCGGATTTGACAATTTACCTCTGCCTCTGGGCGACGAAACGCTCCAGTTTACGAATGGAGAAGCCAATTTGACAAAAGGGCCGCTGCCTATCTGCCAAGAGATCGTATAGCAATGCAGGGGAAAAACGTGATTCTGTCACTGTACGGTGAAAAAACCACCAGATATATGAGAGCTTCGTCTGCCTAACGAAGACACCTGATCTCCACACTTTTCAATACATCTGCAGCCAGGCTGAATGTAACTAAATTTATGTTCTCTTTTTAAAGAACACATATAGTTGCAGAACTACGAGAGTCATTGCTGACAAAATAATATTGTCACAATTTTTGTCTTGCCTTTTTTTTTCATTGAATGAGGTTTCCAAGTATACTAGATTCGAATGAATGTTTCACTCGAGGCTGCTAATAAACCTTGTGCACGTGACGCCCTTTGAGTGGGACGCCCTTGCTTTGGGAGTCAAAAGGAGGTTGTTCATTGGCCAAACCTTGGCTCCGCGCGTACAAACTCGTCGTTATCATTGTTTCATCATCGGTTTACCTCTAAGATGGCGGCTAGATGACGTCATTGCATCAGGTCTATTATGGGTGCAATCAAATCCATGATGATCTTGATTAGGATATTCACCGTTAAAGGGATTGTATACGTTTGGTAATCCTATAGTTGTATATATATATATACCATACAACTGACATGTGAAAATTTCATTTCAAAAGTTGGTAGCGTTTTTGAGGCATTGCCGAAAATCTGTAGCGGTTATGTCCACGCATGCAGAAAGGATAATGTGAAATTGAAATTCTCAGATTCAAACATTTTCGGATAAAAAGTGATTTTGTTTTCCATAACCGCTGCATACTATCCAAAGCTGCTGTAATTCTTACCAAGTAAGTTTTTTTCGCCATTAATTTTCAGAGTCATTACCAAACGTGTACAGACCCTTTAAAACACATGGGTAGGCTCAGGGAGGATTAGAACCTAGACCCGTTTGCGTTAATGTGCTTCCTTGTTGACTTATAAAAATAACACACAATTCAAATCACATTAACCGCAATATAAGATGTTTCTGTCAATTGGAATCGAACCAGCGACCAACGGCTGTTTATTGCCAGTTTATATTGAAGAATGCAGAGTAAAGTGAAGTACCCACGCGCACAAACAAAAATGCCCTGCTTACCTGTGAAATACGCTCGATGTAAGCGCAGAATTCCCTGCTTCCGTAAGTACAGAATATTTGCTTACGGTAAGCAGAGCCATTAAATCGGGTCCTGATCTTAAACGCTGTTGCCGAAAACAGCAGCCATGTCCCCACCCGAAGTAGCTTGAGCCGGACGCAGCTTTTACGCAAGGGAAATTCGACTTCTCAAAATGGCGTATCCGAGATTTATCGCGAGTGATGACGTCAGGTACATTCGGTCAATAGAAAACCATGATTGTTTTTTACCTCTTCGGAAAATCCCCTCGTGTAGACAGGTGACTGCTCTATATTCCGACACCCCTATGTTCCGACAACCCTATGTTCCGAAGAACCCCTCGTGATTTACACGCTAGGGCAGGGTTAGGGTTAGGGTTAGGGTTAGGGATATACACTTGCGGTTTCGAAATATAGGGGTGTCGGAACATGGTGTCGGAACATAGGTGCGTATAACCGTGTAGACATTATCAAAGACTGGTACTAGAACATGAATGCCCTGTTGGCTCTTGCTACTGTTGTTGTTAATTGAGGAAAACTTTGTTTAACTTTTGCCTCCCATTAAATTCCCGAGTTAGTTCTCGACTAAAGGCGCGAGAAAGTCTCCCTCGTCAAGACTGGCCTTTGACGTTGGTGGAGATTGAATTAAAGTCTACTTCTCACCCGCCATTACCTTAACAACGATCGATTAGACTGACTGATAGTCACGGTACAAGAAATCTGATCACCTTATTAAGTGAATGAGGATTCACCGTGGTGAAATCAGATATATTCTTTCCCAAGAAAATGAAAAATCGAAAATGCAAAGGGGAAAAGAGGAAAGATGTTTACAATGAGTGCATCACGTTGTCGTTTGGTGCATTATTAACACGTGCACTTACGCACTCAAGGCCGTATTGACTTGTTTTATTATGAAGACAAACTTGCAAGGTCGAATGGGGGAGGCTTCTATCGTGTTGTCCTCGACCGCCTTGACTAAAATGAATCCAAACACAATGTACACAATTCAACTCCAAATCAAATCAGCTCTTGAACGAGTGCTTTCATCCAAGGTCTTAGCACGTCTTGGAATTATCTTCTCTGTTTTCTGGGATGTATTCTGTGTATTATTAGAAAACGAGATTTGTGGATCGCCGGCGATGAAATAATAATGTATGAATTTGTTGTTATTCTGTTAACACTTCTTGGTGAGGCGCTGTGATGCAGCTTTTTGTAAGAGCGCTATATAAATGTTTTTCTGCATTGTATTGTGTTGTATCGCATCAGACAATTTTAACATAACTACTTAGGGGTCGTTCCCATTATACTGCAAACCATTTGAGGTATACTCTTCCGTCAACAGGAATTGCAAAACAATGATTTTTTCTTCTTCAAATTAATACTAAATCCATCTAGAGAGTCTAACTGCACAGAAATTTGTCTCAAAGCTAACATACTTAACTTAATTGGAATAGATGCCCAGGTTCTGAGAAGGCAAGGTATAATACTACATTTTTATTCCCGTTGTTAGATCATAACATACTTGTCTGGAGAGCGAAGGTATTCAGACAAACTTTCCGGGTCTCAGCAGACGAGTTCCTGCATTTCAGTCCAGTAAGTAACAATAAGCAAAAACTCATCTACGCCAACTGCCCCCGCATTCCCTCGGAGGCTTGTGTTTTCAAAATAATAGACTAAATTGTACATGACCCACTACAATGTACTTGAACTTAATCAAATGCTGCCCAAACGTAGACGATCTGAGCAATAGGCCTACACCTTAACGGGGTTTTTTCAATAGTACTTGTTTCAATACTTGAAATAATATGACAAGTTCCACTGAATTTTAATTAAATTACTTTTCATTATTTCCTCTCAAATACAACTGTTAAAGGAATGATACAGATTAAAATTCCACCTAGAATCTTGAAGAAGAAGAAGACAAAATCGTAAAATCTCACTCACATTTTAGTCAAATGGATTGTATATCTGTGGAATTTTTTCTCGAAGTCTTCTTTGTGGGTCGTCGGGTGGGCTCTAAGCTAGCAGTGGGCTTAGGTTATACGTTTTAGCTGTTATTGTTGTTGGTGTTGTCTGTTTTTTTAATTTGTCTGTTATTGTTGTTGTTGTTGTTGTTGTTGTTGTTGTTGTTGTTGTTGTTGTTGTTGTTGTTGTTGTTGTTGTTGTTGTTGTTGTTGTCGAAGTTGCCTCCATCGTCCATTATTTTTGAGACTGTTTTCTTACTCATTTCTTCATCATGGATATATAACCCACAATTATCGATGATCGATATTATTAATTAGATTACCAATTAGTGTAATGATGTAATCAAATTATTTTGTTTGGTCGGGTCTATTTTGTATCTGTAGGCTGCATCCTTATATCGACTGGTTGAACTTCCTTTGTCAGGATCATTTGCACTGTCTATCGATTGTTGAATCTTCAGTTGTTTCTGTTTATCGCAATTACTGTATTAAAGAGTCGGTTCTGAATCATGTTATGCCATCTGATTACCAATCATTCAAGCGTGGCAGATCACTTGCCAAACCAAGACGATGCCAACACTCGCTGCACTTCCACATCACATGACCTGACGTTACCTCGTTTAATGAAAAGGGGGGCCATTCAGTTTCATAAACACCTGTTAAGTAGATTGGCCGGGGGTAGCGGCAGCCGGAAGCAGCTCCTCGCCGCAGTTCATTTTCCACCAGGAATATTCAAAGACTGTTGAGAATGTCTCAGAAGAATTATGATGATATTGTTCTTTTCTTCTGAACCACTTAGCAGGAGCTTGGCTATAAGCGCTTGGGGTAGAGTTTGTAATTAAGGAGTCCGTAATGGAGGAGATAGCCACACGGGCAAGGCAACATTAATGAACCAGCATTCAGCTAGGGTTCCTTCAAGTGTCTCGCTTGATGAGTTCAAGATGTCTCGTTTCCCCCTCGGTGTTCTGTTTGAAGTTTCGTCGTCATAGAAATAACTCAAGCATTTCATCAAGAGTGGAAATTGAACTTACTGATATAATTATACCTGGTGTTCGAAAAGAGGGCGTGTGGACGTGTGCTAAATACAGATATGGTTCATCAACCGAGTTCAACATCAATTATATGGAAAAAGTAGAAATAGAGCAACATGGTAGTACGAGGAAATGTATAGCTTACGGGACATTAAGTAAATATTTCTTCTTTCAAAAGTGGTTGGGTTCTGAGTGGAACCAGTGGTTGAGATAAGTCTGGACTTGTTGAGCAGTGTGCTCGATATGTTCGTCTTCATTACGACTCAGGGGGAACCACCACTTTATTGCAAAAAGTGAACTAGTTTTCCATTTTAACTTCCATACAAGTCCATTCCAACTGAATCGTTTGTTGCAAATGAAAAAAAAAATAGTTGTGAACAATTATTTATGGTTGTAGATTAAACCAAATCAAAAAGTCACCCCTATTATACAACATCTAAATTGTTGAAATAAAAGACAAGCTTTAAGTGTATACAAAAGGGAAGTTTTGCAGTGTTTGTTTTTTTCGCGGTGGAGGAACAGTCTAAACTTTAAGATTTCTAAAACAACAATTTCCCTCCTCATAGGGGGGGGGGTATCTCCCGGACTGTTTGTAAGGAAATTCTACCCATATTGTACCAACCTCACTGACACTGTATGCTGAATTTTATTTCGAATTATATCTTAAGTGACTGTCCCTGATTTTCAACCAATTCAAGGTATAATTATGCGATCGAGGGATAAAACTTTCGTCTGTTGGCTATACTCACAGTTCTCGGAACGTAGTATGTAACTCATCACAAAATAAAGTATAGTAGGCCTTTAAGATTGTTCTCAACATCTCTTTCAAATGATATTTTTATTGTGATTTGTTTTCTTGAGGAATTATAACCATCATTGTTGAACAGACTTAGAAGGGCTTACAGTGAGGTACCAAGTAACCCACTCGTATCGAGGGATATGGGTGGGTGAAATGAACCCAACTGGGAATCTATAGGGTAAAATAAATAAATAAACAAATAAACAAATACATAAATGAACAAATACATAACACACCCATATAAACAAGGTCATGCATCATCCTCATCTTGTTACTGTGCATCAAGTAATGACAGATATTACTTGATGAGATGCAAATATTATGCAATTGTTATGAGTGACTTGAAGGAAGGCTGAAAAAGTGAAATCGCACACGATCCGAGGCCACCCTTGTGTCTCAGAGCGTCCATAACCAGAACGCACCACGTTTGTTTTGGTTTTTTTTTTGTTCTAATCATTTTATGCACTATTTCTCTTATTTAGAGAATTTAATACATTTTCATCACAATGTTCTACATCCCATAATATTTTGACGTCCCGAATAAGTCCCGCTGGTAGGCTACTTTATGAAAAAATCTTCCTACGCCTAGCGTACGTATAATTATGGCTCATCTTGCGTACATTGAATAGCGCCCTCCATAGGCGATTGTTGATTCATCCACCTGCTGGAAGTTGTAATGGCGGCGGGTTCGGAAGAGAAAGTTTTGAGTTACCACGACAGCCTTTTGAGAAACAATGATTTACTCCTGCTCGATGGACCACGTTGGCTCAATGATAAACTGATTGGGTTTTCATTCGAGTAAGTTACATTTTAAGTGTTTTGTTATTGTCCTGGGTAGAAAACAAGACTGACTGAGTATTCCTGTGTTGGATCATTCACACTTAACCAGTTTCGGGAAAATTACTGTGTGCCGTGTGAACTGTCACTGTCAGTGTACATGTAGGTGTATCCATACCTCCATGGTGTATCGTATGTGTAAAGAGGATGTATTTGTATATTGTTTTCCCCGAGGTTTTAATTATTTTTACTTCAGGACTTGAGCCAAATTGACGAAATTATAAGCCCTAATTGTTGTAGGCATACTTGTTTTGTAAATATGACTGAGTATCATTCAATCATGATGTAGCACCCGCCACTACTCGCTGCTGCTGGTCTTGTCTGGAGTCCATTTTTTTTGTGGACGCAGACTTGGACTCTGTCTCGGAGCATCGTGGGTCAGAGTTGGACTCGAACTCGACCCAGGGACTAGGCCTGACTTGGCTTGAGACCCGCTCAAGAATGGGGAAAAACATGCAACTTTAGCTACCTTTATCATGTTTATTTTAACTTTATGGTGCCCATGTATGTATGGTCAATAATTTTTGAAAAATAGTCATTGTTACTGTCGATGCGTTGGGTAATGGTAATGCCTAGATGCATATTAACCATGGACCATGTTTGTTTCAACCAAACATGTCATGGTTAAATTCTTGTTCAAGTATGTCACGGTAATTGTTTGTCTTCCTGAAATAGCGCCCTCTTCTTGATTAACCTTCCAAATAGCGTTCAGTCAAAACTAAGTGCAATCTCAGACTTGAAACGGCAGGCTGTACAGCTGGCTCGTCTTGTCCGCTTTTTCGTTGGTTTACAGTGTTTGGTCCATGGAGATTTTTTACAGTCCATGATTGGTCGTAGTTGACACATACTGTATCCCTACGGATTTCGAACAAGTCGGTCAGTTTTTGTAAGTTTGTGTAGTTTGGGGGGTTTTTGTGGGGTTTTTCCTCTCTTCTTTTCCCCTGCTTGATGTGTTAAGTATTCTAATTTGATTCATTACACAATGGGGATCAATTAATGTGTTTTGTAATATTTTTTAATGGTAGGGCCTACCAGTTGGGAAAAACTGGTCACTAGTCTTACAGAAATGGCTGGAAAATGGCCGGAATTGCAGTAATGTTCCCTTCGACTGTTGGAGGATCGACGATTTCAATTAAAGGCATCGTACACGTTTGGTAATTGTCAAAGACCAGTGTTCTCATTTTGTTTATCCCAACCAACGTATGCATAAAATAACAAGCCTGTGATAATTTGGGCTCAATTGGTCATCGAAGTTGCAGGAAAATGATGAAAGAAAAAACACCCTTGTTGTACAAATTTGTGTGCTTTCATATAGGAATAAAAACTTCTTGCAAGAAGTTTTTATTATTTTAGTGAGAAATTACCTCTTTCTCAAAAACTACGTTACTTCAGAGGGAGTCGTTTCTCACAATGTTTTAAACTATCAACAGCTCTCTGTTGCTCGTTACCAAGTCAGTTTTTATGCTAATATATATTTTGAGTAATTACCAAACGTGTACGATGCCTTTAAATAGCAACACTGTTCTAGGTGTGGCTTATCACTGTAAATCATGCCAACTGTTTTGAAAAAGGCTCCACTGATTACCAGAAACCTTTTTTTTTAAATATTTATGAATGAAAGATTCACACAGGTTACCTTCTGTTGTCATTTACAGATACTTCGAATACGAAACATTTAAAGCGATTGCTGATAAAGTAGCTTTCATCGGTGCGGAGGTGACGCAGTGTATCAAACTCAGCAATGGTAGGTGACAGTTTAACATAGGTCCAAGAGTAAAACCATGAAATAACTAGAGTCTTGATCCACGATGAAAAGTATCATACCTTCCATCCAGGCTAGCATTGGGTGCATGGGTATCTTCTTATTTCAAAGCTGGTACTATGTGGACTTAGTCTCCACAGTCTCCTGTGGAATTTTGTGGCAAGGACCAGATGGGCAGTAGAGTATAACGATACACTGGTACCACAGACTGCCACAAAGTGCCATACCTTCCAGGCTAGCATTGGGTACATTGGTTTCTTCTGTTTGTTGTACAGCTGGTATTATCAGCAATCCCGGCATGGCTTGTGTATTGTACTGTAGGCTTAGTCTTTACAGTCTCATGTGGAGATTTGTGGCAAGGGTCAGTTGGCAGGAGAGTTTACCGATACAGACTGCCACAAAGTGCCATACCTTACAGGCTACCATTGGGTGCTTGGGTTTCTTCTGTTTGTACAGCTGGTATCATCAGGAATCCCGGCATGGCTTGTGTATTGTAGGCTTAGTCTTCACAGTCTCCTGTGGAGTTTTGTGGCAAGGGTCAGTTGGCAGGAGAGTTTACCGATACATTGGTACCACAGACTGCCACAAAGTACCTTACAATCCAGGCTAGCATTTGGTGCATGAGTGTCTTCTGATTGTAAAGCTAGTATTATCAGGAAACCTGTGTACTGTGCACTTGGTATCTTGTGGAATTTTGTGGCGAGGGCCAGTTTGGAAAATAAGTATACCGATGGTAACTGTAAACTACATAATATGTCACACACTGCACACAGCACTTGGAGCAAGTAACTACAGAACATACTCTTTCGAAAAAAAACAGTATACCATCACTTTAAGTTTGCAGCTTCTACACTTGACACTGTTGATGTATGTTTTAGGTGTGTTTTTTATGTATCCTTTTACTTTAGTTCAGTTGATTTTTAGATTTTTTGTTTACCCCCAAAGAGCGTGCAGGATGATGAATTTGTTATTGCTGTAAGTTGTGCGTGAAAGGGTAAATAAACCTTCTTAAAGGCACATGTTAGACATGTCCAAGAGTGCAAGGACGATTGATTTCACATTTAACACAAGTTCTTTGGGTTGCTCTCTAGAGCATGCAAGTTGCAGCTGTGTCAACGCACACGTTGTGCCAAAGTGGGTTTAAACTTTAAAGAGACAAAGTATATTGAGTTTAGTGTCAACGCACACGTTGTGCCAAAAGTGGGTTTAAACTTTAAAGAGACAAAGTATATTGAGTTTAGTGTCGGTGAAGGTGCCCTTTTTTAAAGACTATATTTGAACAATACAATAAGAGTGTTACTACTCTGAAACTATGTGAACGTGTATGATTGATCGTAAATTTTGCCAATGGCGACTCAGCAAAAAAGAAATGTAAAAAAAATTAATTTAACAAAATAGAATTGTGATTGAAAGTACCTTGTGTTTCTTGCTGTTTTGCTTTTAAGTGCTTAGCCCTTGGGTAATAAGTAGCATTTTGGAAAAAACGTGGTGCTTTTGTCCGGAGTGTCCACATCCATCCCAAATATGGTCATAAGCTGCCTGACTTATAAAAGCTTATGTTACATAAAGCAAGTGGCACATTTCTGGCCGGCCATATGTGTACATTATAATCAAAAGAGGGGAGGTACAAATATGTTCGATTTATGGTGTCAGCACATTTATATCTACTATAGTTACAATAAACACATTATATAACCAACCTCTGCACACCCATCTCGTCCTTAATTCGATTGCGGCAATCAAAATAAGGAATGACGATTTTTTTTTATTGTTTTTTGTTGGGGTTTTTGAGGAGGGAAGGGGGGGGGGTCTTCAAGTGTTCTTTGCTCAATTTTGACACAGGATCGCTACTGGTATGGACAGTCAAGCTTCTTCTTGCGTACACTCTAAAAACTCCCGGGTCAGAATTGACCCTGATCCCACGGTACCTAACCCATTACTGGGTCAGGCTGACCCCCAAACTGGTCAAAACAGGGGTTTTTGACCTGGATTCTGCTTGACACAGATTGCGAGTCAAATTGACTCAGAAATGGGTCAGGCCCCACGGGACCCAGAATCCGGGTCAATTCTGACCAGGAAGTTTTTTTTAGAGTGTACTGCCTTACTTAGAGATGAATGGCATTTTCATGAGGAGGGCTACATCCTACACTGGATTAACACAGCCTTAATTCATTCAAAAGCTTTATAATTAAAATGAAGCAATTGTTAACAAAAAATACTTACAGAGAAAATAAATGAAGGATTGCTGCTTTATTTGTATGTGTACTCATTTATTTATTTGTTGGTTTATTTGTATGTATTTATTTATTTATTTATTTTATTTATTTGTTGGTTTGTTTTTATTTAGTTATTTTGTTTTTATTATATTTATTTGTTTACTTTATTATATTTATTTGTATTTATTTATTTATTTATTTATTTTTATTTATTTATTTACTTTGGGTGTGTGTTTTTTGTGGGAGGGGGGGTTGACAAATTTTGTATTCGTATCCCTTAAAAAATATTCCTTCTGAACATTTAACATCCGTAGCCTCCAAAGTTCTCCTAATTTATGCATTTGTCAGTTGAAACAGTAAATTCACGGTTTGAAGCGATAATGCTTTTGCCGATTGATTACTGGGGTAGGATACGCAATCAGCGTATAGTGAGACATATCTCAGGTGGTTCATGTGAATCCACTATACATGTTGCCCAACGGTGCGGAAGCAATTTTCAAATTACGTGTGCTGGTTTGTAACCAGCGACGCTTCTGCTGTGATGAGCATATACTACGTCCTTGAAGTTGAACCCGGCTCAGAAATGGTGAAAACAGAAATGCCAAGGATCAAACAGGCTTACATCCTTGGCCCTGCAGTGTCTCACCCCACTAGCAATGTGCACGAAACAGTTCATGCTGTCAGTGTCATTGCTAATACACACAGGTTGCTATAGCTGTATATGTACAACACGTTATGTGTGTATGGGTTTTGAGGCATAGCATGGTGAGGTATCAATGTATGCTATATTCGGTTTGCGGTATAACCATGTGCATATCTACTTTGCTGCGTAGATTTTGTTCTTTGAGAACTTGTCTTGCTATTTATTATACGTTATGTGTATCAACTTGCTCTCAGTTATTCATTATTACGGGAATAGGTATCATAATATATTGTTTTTTTTCTGTTTTCTAAATTCTATCCACTTGACTTCAATAAACATACCACCCTAGCCAAGCTGAGAAACAAAATCATCAAACTAGGTTATCCCGTTTTAGTGAACACAACGAAAACTGTGTTTTGTCAGGAGTATAACGAATGTATGAACGAAGTAACGAATGTATGAACGAAGTAACGAATGTATGAACAATAAAATAATATTCTGCAAAAATCACTTTTTGTTCCAAATTCTTGACAAACTCATTGCTGTTAACATTTTCAGCAGGTTTTGGAGACCTCACCTAACACGTAATCGTTTCATAATTACACTAATGAACGACGAATAACTAGATTTGCAATTTCGCGTTTTAACTCGCTTATTTCGATTGTGACAATCTATATAAGCAATTGTGAGTTGGGGTGTGTCTTTAGGTGCTATGATCTTGTCTTTGACAGTACCTGTATTTCATAAATAATTCTCTGAAGGATTTGGTGTGAAAAAAAGTTATGCATTACAAATTAAAAAGCTACTAAATTATTGGTTTTGAAATTACGGTTATCACCTTTAATATTGTTAAAAAGAGCATTTCATTAAAAATGCAAATATTTTGATCTGATTTTAATGAGTAAGGATGTTACGTTTTTGTTTTTCTCATATTTAGATTCCGAAGTTGGAATATTTATTGAGCCTTTGAACCTGCCGCAAAAAGATTACGTGTTCATGGCGGTCAACAATAATCAAGCTCAGTTGACTGCTGGAGGAACTCACTGGTAAGAAATTCATCTTTGAAAAATCGGAAGAACCTATCCAAGAACGATTATGTTTTATGATATCCAAAAAGGAGAACAGCAGTGCGTTCCCCCCGAAACGAGCATACCGCGGTGTTCCGCAAATTGCTGATTCCTAAACCGGAACGAGTGCTGTTCCTTGTGGGGTTTCCAATTTATAATGAATGTTCCCGGTGGAACATTACCCATCATCCCAAAGGAAAGACAGTATATTCATGGGAATAACAGCTTGCGTATCCATTGGGAACAGTGCTTCCAGGAAAAATGTTGTAATCGTTGTTGAGTTGGAGACGCTGGAGACGCTCCCCTCCCACTGCTTTTAATTTTCGGTCTTGTAAATGTTAGGAGGAAGATTGGCTGACGTATATAATGGAACACAAACAAGCCCCTATATAATGTAGGTCTCTGATTTGTTATTAAAACTCTAACAGATCGGCTCTACGTATAGAGACCTACATCGGCGTTCTCTTCTTTGTTATTACACAAAAAGAGAACCGTGTACATTCCAGGGCCTTTGTGGCAGGCAAGATACCGACATGGGTCATTTGAGAAATTCGACATTTTGCGTCATAAATTGACATAAACTCAACAAGTTATTCCCCTTTTCTTCATATTAAAATTGATTAAAAAATCAGTCAGTGCAATTTCCATAAAATGTTCGATTTTATCTTCCATTGAGTTGTGTATAAATCATACCTGCATGAAGTCCAGGGTCTGTGGCTCTTTTGTAAATATGTGATGTCACAGGTCACATGGTCTATACTAAACTATAAAAACAAGTAAAGTAAGGTTTTCGGTAACACCTGTATATGAACAAAACTGCTCGAGATGTTTTAGATGTCATGTTTACGAAAAGAACCGCGGTGGTATAACAACTCGATCCGTTCGCTCTGATTGTCTTTAAGAGAAAGGCAGTGCGAGCTCAATGAGATTCTCCTGAAGACAATCAGAGGATACTGATCGAAACGTCAATTTGTTACACCACCACAGTTGTTATTATTATTATTAATATTATTTATTTGTCAAACAAAACAAGAAACATACAATAAGAGACACTAACTGATGACAGGAACTAAAAAAGTGAATTCAATCACTGTTGCCCTCAGGAATCTAGCTCCCGATAAATACAAGGTTATAAAATCCAGAACCACGGCATCTCAGACATGGAATTCATGTACATGGTGTTATAATCGCAAAGACTGTATCTCCACCATGCAGAGTTTCAAATCCTACTTAATTAACAATCATGTACCTTGTCTAAAACTGTCATGTGTTGCAAACGGAGAAAGTAGAAATCCATGGACGGATAATGGTAACAAACTGGTAACAATTTCATAGAGCTGCTTAAGCACAAAAAGTAGCTGAGCACAACGAAATTGTGCTTACCAGAATAAGGTTACCAGCCAAACTACCATGTTGTATGTACAATGTGTAACTGGTATTCTGCTCATTGATGCTTAGCAGACAATTTTCAAGCAATATTTTCTTCTTGAGCAGCTCTAATGGACCCTGGTAACAATCCATTTTATCCACTTACATGGTGTATTTCATACAATGCAATCAGCAATCAGACATCGTGGGTCGTCGGAATCCTTTCATAGAACGACTAATGCAAAGTCATCAACTCTGTGCAGATTTTTTTATTTTTTTATTAAGTGTAACGAATATTTCAATTCAACTACAGCTTCCTTTGGACGATTCTTAAACTGCAATCTATGTATAATTAATTGCCATGTCACACGAGGCAATTTACAGGCAACCAGTTCCAGGCAATCTCCAATAAGAAAATTCATTCATATTTTAGTTTTCTCACCATTTTCCTGTGGATTAGTGAGTTACAGCTATAGTAGAATAACGCTTGTGCTGCCAAAGTGTTCATTTTGCATATAATTATACAGTGCAGTTGGTTGCCTCCAAGTTGCCTGAAAAAATTGCTCTGTGTGACACGGTCGACACGGTCGTAATGCTGCCAAATTGGTTGAAATAGAGGTATATTTTATGCATTTACATAACACAATAATAAAAAAGACAGCGGAGTATAATCTAAAACCTTCAACGGTAGACAATTAGAAACAAATTGGCGTACAGGAACATTTTAATTAATACAACCAGCGTTTGAATTCCTTAATTATTAAAACTTCTTAATAAAACCGTCAGAATTGGCCAACGCAGCCCACAAAATATAACGACCGTGCCCTCAAGAGGAAAATTTGTCAGCAGACAATAGCTCCATACCTCGTCGTGACGTTAAAGATGACCTCCTCTCCTTGATTCTGCCTTTATGGCGAATTATGACGCTAATTATAAGTCGAGCACTTGCCTCGCTATTTATGGCGAACCTCGTGACTTGTGATCAGTTTGATTCGTTCTCCTCGGACCACTTACCGTACTATTAACAGCGGTGATGTGTGACATTTAAAGATTCCTCTTCCTTCTGTTTTTTTTTGTGTGTGGGTTTTTTGGAGGGTTACATTTCATACCAATTCTCTCGTCAACTCAACTTATACATCGTACAGTTAGCCTTTGGTAATTTTATCAAAGTAGGTGGACAATACTTCGGGACTTATTAACTAAATCTGTTTAAAATGTTGCCAGGATTGTGTGCCATATAAGTTTGTATCATGTCGTCTTATGCTTGATTGAATATGATAGGTCCAATTTTACTCGAAAATTTAGATTAGAATTTTTAATAGCTATTTTTATAGATTTGGAAAATATAAGCTTTCATTTAAAGGCATCGTACACGTCTGGTAATTGGAGCCTATTGTTTGTTTCAAACCTATATAGTTGTAGATATATACCATAAAACTAACGTGTGAAAATTTCATTTCAAAAGATGGTAGCGTTTTTGAGATATTGCCGAAAATCTGGAGCGGTTATGTCCACGCAGGAAGAATAATCTGCATTGGAATACACACTCTGAGAAGCGTTACGTGTAATGCTTCTCAGATTCGAATGTTCATGGGGATAAAAAGTGATATATTTTTCCATAACCGCAGTACTTCGAAATAAAAAGTTTCTCAAAATGCATTATACTAGCAAAAGCTGCTGTACTTCTTACCAAGTAAGTTTTTATTGCCATTAATTATCAGAGTCATTACCAAACGTGTCCGATGCCTTTTAGGTGTTGCCCGAAGAAGAAAAAATCCAGCAATGATAAGTGGTGGTTAATTAAAAATTAAAAATGAATTATTGTCGGGACCCCGATGTTATCTCACGTCCATCATATCAGCCATACAAACATTTTTTGCACGGCATGTGTATTTTGTGCGTTGTCCGTAGCATATGCGAAAAGTTGTATGTTTTTCATTTTGAAATAGCATCATGTGTCAACATTCGTTCGTTCGTTCGGAGAAAAAAAAAGTCTTTAAAAAACAATTCTTTCGGCAAAGATTGGGCCATGCAACTTTAAATTAAGCTTTAAAAAATCTGGATATTTAGAGGACAATTTCCACTTTGGCATTCGTACTAATTATACATGCTATCTTTAAGGTCCAGCACTGACATTATAATACGCGAACACGAGAGACGGTCGAGATCGAGTTCTATATTTACTATTCATTAAAAAGCCAAAATGAATTGACAAAACTGATCAATTCAACTGCGTGCGCATTCAATGTGTCACACTTGAATGAGTGAACCGTTCAGGCAGATTTTTTGCACACGGGTGTCTCTTTTGACAGTGCCATGTAAATAAATAACAAAATAAACAAACATGTTGATGCAGGACACAACAACTTCTACCGACATCTCAAATATTATGAGACTACTATCGATTTCATATTGTAAGACTTGTCCCCCACCTTTGTTGCGATCCCTCTGTGCTGAAGTAACTTCGAATAGGGATTGTGTCACGGAACAAAATGCAACCAGACTATTGTTCCCCGTCGTTCCACCCTCGGTTTGGTTACATTAACTTGAATGGTTGCATCTTGGTATGTCAAAAAAATATCGATACCACCAAAGTAAACAAGGCTTTACAATTTGAATTGTGTGTAGTTTTATATTGAGAGTCACTTTGCAAACAGGATATCTTTTTTTCTTCCTTTTTTCCCAAATATACATTTACCGTATCAAATGTTTAAACGCCAACGCACCTTTTGTGCCATTGGTTTCTGATGTTGATGTTAGAACGCGACTTTCCCTTACCTTTTGTACCAATTATGAAAAGAAGACGTTAAAAAAAAGGCTCTCTACATCCAGCAACGGTTCATTATTGATGTCAGTATTGTATTACGTTCGGTTTATATCAGTTATACAAGTAGTATTCACTTGAATTTGGTTGTTTATTTAAATGTATTCATTCATTCCAGAAAGAGTAATTACATTAAACGCAACTGAAATGTTGACAAATACAAATCCAGACAAGATATTGAGTAAAAAAAAATTTCCACCGCGTAACTCAGCAGGACTCAAAATTAATAAACTTTTAACAAAAATGGCAATCGAATTCATTTGTTGTTGTACATACGAACAATACAAAATGTTGCCGTGTGTGACTTGCGTTTTAATGAGGTGGTTTTATGCAGTATCTTGTCATTTCTGTGGTGTTTGTGATTGTGTTGTTCTTGTTACTATAAAGCTATCCCTTCATACACCAAGGTTGTACTATGAATAGCTTATGAACAGTTGTTGTTCCCCCTCTCCCCTGTTTTTTCCTTGATGCAGGAGTCTACTTGTTTTTAACAGACCCGAAGGCAAGTTCAGCCACTACGACTCGTTTGGATCCAGTAATCAAAGCCCTGCCATGGCATTGAGCTGCAAACTCCATCCATTCCTCACAGGTATTTGCATTTTGACATTGCAGTTATCAAAAAAAAGGTGTTTCGTGGCAATGCTTTCCCTATGGGCTAAGTCCATAATCACGAGCCGGTCACCCTGTGCACAGCGTGACAAATCGCAGTAAACCAAGGGCGTACAAGTCGATAGGTAATGTAGTTGGACACTCAAAAAAAAAATATCAAAAATGAGATTGTTCAATCAGAAAGCTCACTGATTGTAAAGTTCATACCAGTACCAATCTCTAGAGAAATATGTCCAGCTGAAATACTGTCAAAGATAAGGGAAAAACAATCAGAAAACTGCGCACAAAATCTGTCTAAACTGTGGCTATTTGTTTTAGAGTATAGTGAGAGATGACTTTTGTTAAAGCCCCATACCTTAACAAAGATATGTCTTGAACTCTCTGAGCGCCTTCCGTTCCCGACAATTTAAAAGTATCTCGTGAGCTCCCAGTTGAAAATATGAACATGAATCATTAATGAATCATGTTACTCGTGACATCGCATGTAAGAAGACCCTTGACTTCCTTCAGGCATTTTGTAAACAGTTCTACTGAGAATGCAGCGCACGATTTTTATCAACTTTTTACACGAAGACAGGGGGCACATTTCTTGTTCAGCTTGGTTTTTGGTGTTTTAGGGTGGTGTTTTTTACAGTTCTTGTTTTTAAGTGTTATTTACAATTCAAAATGTACAAATTCTCAAATGGCCAGTGCAGTATCTTGCCTGCCGGGAAATGACCTGGAATGCAGAAGGTCACTTATCTTTTGTAAACAAGGTGACATGGTCTCTGACAGGCACTCAGTTCCCACGCGCCAAGCTTGATTGGGCCAGTAAGTGTTGCAGTACTTAATCCATCAAAACCAGTACTCATTCTTGGAGTTTGATGAACTTGGCATTTATAAAGGGCTTCATTTCTCACCGGAAGGACTGTGGAGTTGTCTGATTTAAAAGGAGATGCTTTACCTGTCTATACCTGACAGCTCCCGCTGAGAGGACGATTTGTGAATTCACAAAATTTTACAACACTTCACATGGTGCACATTGTTAAATATTGACTTGTGGTTAGGATAGGCATACACCCCATGACACTCGTCATATACGGGGCAATCGGGACATAGCCGTGGCTGTGTATTTGCATTGATTGTCTTCATGTTTGCCATTCAGAAGAGCATAGCCAGCTAAATGGCGCTATTTTTCTTCGCATTTTTTTTCTTCTTCTGCTCAGAGCAACGAATATGGATTAGAAATTATGGATCAGTCTGCTCAGAAGTGCACGATCTGGTCAATGGGAACCATCTACACAAGCACCAGAGGTCATTTTCAGGCCCTGGAAGTACACGGAGGCCATGGCCTCTGTTGCCCTGGTCTTGGCCTTTGTGCCCCTTCAGAAGTTTCCATATAGACTTTATGGTTTTCCCAATAGAGTGCCCTTTGCAAAAATGAAACTGGCCCTGCCCCCTCTCGAAGATGAAACTCCCGGCCTGCATTTGTCAATATTAAGAAGGATCTGAAACGTTTTCATCATGGCGGAGATACCAACTATATTGGTTTGCGGTAACACCGCGACCATGAGGATTCCCCTCTGGGTTGTGGTGGTTCTTAAAACAATTGGGTGGTGTAACACCTCGACGTATCGATCAGTATGCTCTGATCGTCTTCAGGAGAAAGCTGGGCTCAGTTACTGCAGGCTGTACTGTTGATGTTACACTATTGGTAATGGGCATTATCACCCCACGATTGCCGTTTATGTCTATATCGCCTCCTGAAGTACACTGTTGTCGTTAATAAGAGAAGCGGGTTTCTCCGGTGTTTCTTGCATATTGTGCCGCATCGACCTGTCAATCCTTATAAGGTGCTATCAATTGGTCTCATAATTCAAACACAGCTCTGCATACTTGTCGTAAAAAAATAGTGAACGCTTTGAGACGCCTTCGGGTGTGTTAATAAAGCGCTGAATAAGAACTGCTTACAATTATTAATTAGGGATTAACAGTGTGATGACCCGGTCTTCACTGCGTGGTAATGATGGAACGAGCCGAAGGCGAGGTCCATTAACAGCGGCCAGCCACCAACCAAGGTCATTACCACGCAGTGAAGACCGGGTCATCACACTGTTAATCCCATTAATAAATACCTTATAACGAAAAAACCGGTAAAAATCGTCCGAATTTGTGATTTATCTTTTGCCGTTATTTTTAGAAATGTTCTACTTATGTTCAAGGGCCATTCCTTTGGCTGTTCAACTTGTGTGTGGTACCTAATCGCTCACACGTAAATAACAATTTATGCATATTTTTAAGAACCAGACTATGACTTTGCATTATGTTGGTTTCCAGCCTCGCTACAATGGGCAGCGCGCCGTATCGATACCTCTCGTCACGAGCAAGGCATTCTGGGAAGGAAAAAAAATGGCGCGGCGAGATCGTACACCACTGGGAACGAGGTTGGGTGGTTTCATGCGCGTACCAGCTACCATAATTAATACATTGTCTGCGCGTTCACATTGCCTACGCGTGGTGCCTACGCGTGGTGTGCGCGTGAACGCGGCACCATCTACTCTGTCCTTTAAAAAAAAAAACGCACAAAGAAATGAGTCGATTTGTTGATTTGATAGTAGTTCGGTAGTTTCCCGCACATAGTGCATAGGACTTTTACACAACAATGTGCTTGTTTAGGGGCCATTTATTCGCTAGTTCACCGAGCCAGTCTTTATATCACATGTTAATACACCCCACGTGACCAGTCTTCGACCAATCAGAGTGCATAAACTCTCCATTTATTAATAATGAATAACAATAGAACCAAGTTTCGTATAGCTCCTCGAAGACCAACGGTACTCGGATGTCGCTGAATGGGCTTGGCTGTAAAACCCGAAGGTGGAATACACTGAGGCGCAGATATACTTTTTGTCTCCCTGTACTATTAATTTCTTTGCCCTTGGTGTTTTCAGTCAACATAAAGGGACGCACTTAAACCTTTCACAAAACACAGATCTCTTGCTTTTGAAGGGGGAAAACAAAAATATAAATTGACTTACCGTTACTTTTTGAGGCGCATCCAAATGTGTAGGATGTTATTAAGATAATCCAGTAAAGAGTCCTGGAAAAAGGTAAATAAAAGACAGAAACCTTGAAATGTTGTTGTTGTTGTTGTTGTTGTTGTTGTTGTTGCAACTGGGAAACATTTTTAAAAATATTTTAATGTTTGCCCTGACTATTTTTTATTAATTTTTTTTAATGAGCTATCGCCTAACATCACAAGGCCAGACGGCCACTTCAAGGTGAGGGCTACACCTAACTGGTTTGGGCTATCGACCCAAATCAACTGTCACCAGGGGCACGTTGCCACCTACTCCTAGGGCTGAAACAGGGTTAACCCCTTCACAGTCCGTAAGGATGTGGGCATGGGTATCATCAACTAGGAGCCTGGCTGGTATAATGCATAAAATACAAAAGGCAAGAGATATAAAAATATAAACAGCAGATTGCACAATACGTTTCAAAGACAGGACAATGGCACACACCTGAAGGATTACAAAAAAGTAAACTAAATTACTGTCTAGATGTTTTCCAAATGCCATATGACGATGACTAGAGCAAGCTAGTCGAAACGTTGATACCAATCCAAGAACTGACTCCGCGGTAGTACAGTTAATTACGATCCTATAAGCTAAAGTAGTAGTCCCAACCTATTTCTATACAATTCGCCCAGGTAATAGTTAATAAGCAGGACAGTTCTTTTCAGAACTGAGAAGTCTCCCGAACACCCGAACAATCTACTCCGCGGTAGTAGAATTAAGCAAGACAGTTCTCTAAGAACAAACTCTACCTGGCAAGTAGATACACACATGGTGTTACCGCAAACCAAATATATTGATACCTCACCATTCAATGCCTCAAATCCTATAATGCCATATGGTTACAGAGTACGGATGACAGATCAATCAGCTCACCTATACTATTGCAGTTTGTATAGAAACCTGTGTCAAACTATTCAGTTGTATCGTTCAATGATGTAAATTCAAATCATATTAATAACCTGAAGGAGGAACTTGACATTTTTTAAATCGAGATGAAGCCAATGCAATGATCGGCTACGTTATCCACGGCAATTTTGAGTGAGTGAGTATCGAAATGAGCGACTCCTATTAAGGCATCTATATCTGTCCGTCTTGGAGTTTAACAGAACGGCTTAATTTGCCTCCTCCAAGATATTGTGCGTCTTCAAGCCAACCTTCCAGATAATTTTGTTCATTTATATCTAGTTTTCCCTCTTAAAAGACTACTATTTCCATACGTCGTATCCACTCCGGGGTTCACTTAACCATAAAACAAGACTCACATTCAACCTTCCAAATCACCTTCCGTTTCTTCAAAAGGAACTGTATCCATTTTCCCTGAGAGCCCTTAACCAAAGCCTTTGGCATAATTACTTACCCCGAATACAGAGACTGTGTTGAGAGCCGTTTCAGCTTTTTTAAGTCACTTTAACATCAGGCATTTGACACTCTCCCAAGTTGTGAAGAAATCATCATCCAGGCCTTGCCAATGCCATAAACAGCTTTGTGTGGTTTACAGTCAGAGAGCATAATATAGGAAAGAAACAGACATTCAGAAACTAATACCGGTCCGGGACTGTGCCTCATGTGTCACGTAGTGTGCTTGATCGAACAGATATTGGCCAGCGTTTCAGTCCATCCGAAACAAATCATTCGGACAAATTAATAAAAGAGAGCCTGTGGGAATTATTGACCAAGCCGTTACTAATTGGCTGAACTAATGTTCCTCAGTGAGACGAAGGATGCTGATGAAGTGCAACTACACTTGTACGAGGAGCCACCCTTTACGTCCGACTACTCTTCGGTTACAGAGAGAGAGAGAAAAAACCACTCGTTAAGTTTAAATTACATTGCTAGGACAACGCAATGCCATACCACCCACCCAAGGACACCGTTGCAGTATAACGGCCCTAATCACCGCAATGTGCCGATAATTTAGTTGCCTTGCCTCACTCTACTACAAAATGAACTGTGTACGTTTAGCATGCTTCCTGATGTGAGAACCATTTCGCAAATGACGTTTGTTCTTTAATTTAAGATTAACGAATATGATTGAATGTTTGACAAACTACCGGTAGTATTTAAAGACAGTTGCGTACATGGTGACCATGCTTTCAAAATGTATATAAAGAGTAACAACATAACTCAAACTGTATATTTGTTCGCATACTAATTCGTATAATACCACATTAAATTGCACTGTCAAAGACTAGTGTCCGAACTTCATGTGACCCAACATATCGTGAAATAACAAACCTGTGAAAGTTTAAAGGCACTGGCAGTGGTATTTTGTCAAAATAAAGCTTTTGTCGTTAATATATACATTTTTATGAGTGGAATGTGAATAAACAATCAACTAAGGTTAAACAATTGTGTTTTTAGTTTAATTACAAATTTAAAAATAGGCCCTCGTTTACATGGCGTTGTTCGTGACGTCAATCGAGGCGCGGGATATTTGAAGAGAAAATGTGTAGTCTGGCCCTGTACATACGTCTGGGTACCTGATCAGTATGACGCGTTTTCGTATTCGGACGTCACCCAATGCAAACCTAGGACAGTGTACAGTCGACCTTTATACGAGGTTTTTCACCCAAAACAACTTTATCTATTTTTTTAAACATATAAATCGTGACAAACAATTACTACAAATATTGTTTTATTGTTAATATACAAATACTCTTATGTAAAATAAAAAATAAAAACTATTTCCAGGTGGCTTGACGCTCAATCAAATATCGGCGTCACGAGAAAAATAGTATATGTTTTCACTGCTTTCAAATATCGGGTTTTGGACTCGCGAGATAAAAACTAATTGCATTACTCAATTTGAAGAAAAGAAAATAACAAACAAAGAACAGCAACAATAACAAACTATTTCATTGGAAGTTTTTGGGAAATTTTCCACACCATGACCATCTTTATACCATGTGCAAATCTGTGTATATTTAGCCTATTTATGTTCAATCTTACCAATGTTGTACAAACCCTTGACACGACTTTTTTTCTCTCCCTCTGTCCCAATACTTGATTTGATCGGATATTAACCTCAAGAAGCCGCCCGGTTGACGTCTTTGTTCTCTTTATGTATACGGAAACCAAAAAAATCAATTCATTTCTTTTAAGCAAATCATTTTTTGTTTTGTTTTGTTAATGTTGACTTCAATTCCTTCCTGCTTGTGCAGTTTATTGATTTGAAATGAAGACCAGCTATTTATAAAGTACAATGCAATACAAATTGATATTTGCAAAGTGCAAACACATGGGGAAGGCATCTCATAAAACGATATTTTCTTTGTATTGAATGCCGACCCGCGGACAGAGTAAACGATTTACAAATTTGTAGTGATTGAGTTTTATTTTGCCCATGGCTGACATAGTGAATGTGAAGTGAATGTGAAGTACAACATGCATGTTATGTAGCCACAATACCCGGGAAAAGTCAGTCAAAGAGTACAGTGGCATTTTTAGAGTGGTTTATCTTCTTCTGGTACACAGGTCAAGTGTACGAAAGGGTCCCCAATACATTAACGTGTACCGAAAGAGGGTAATGAGTCAAAGTTGATAGCAGGCAAAAAGTATAGAACGTGATGACTTCTGAGCAAGAAAGCACAAAATGTGGATTTTCTTCTTTGCAGATTGCAGTATTTTGCTTGTTTTTGTTTGGTCGTTTTAGATGTTTTATACTGAGAACTGTATACATGGGCACATTTTAAATTGGTTTAATTTTGATTCTTGTTGACAATGTGGATATCGCTACCTTGTACTGGGCACCGAGGTGCAGCCCCAGTGAAATGAATCAACCCCCCATCTGACCCTAAATGCCATGGTCACTTTTATGGTAATCAATGGGGCTATGTGCAATGTACCCCGGTCTGGTTTAATGTTAATATCAAACATTGCACTGGAGGTTTTGTGTTGGCTTTTGCCAGCTACACAATCGTATGGTCTTCTTGTCATTAAAAACCTCAATGTCGTCTTCTCAAAATGGGTGAGGCACTTTAATGCTATACTTATAAATGGGCAAACCTTATACTCATTTGAATTGATCACCCACTTTAACTAAATAGTATACAACTTATCCCCTTCTACGATTTATCTAGGCTAATGGCATTAGTTTCTGTGAGAAACTTAAGCCTATACCCAAAACAAAATCCATTTTTGATACCCTTGGGTATCTTTTGGGTAAAGCACCATTTGTACACACAAAGAGAATGAATGATTACAATCTTAAAAGAAGGGGCAAAAAACCACCATCATAATGAATTCCCACCAGCTCCTTAAAGAGTGTAAAGTGCTTAACCCTCCAGCACCATTGAATGTTCCGTCTTTTATGCCGATTCCCTCCCACCAAACATTTGGAGCCAGTTGGTGCCGCTTGCCACTTGATTTAATCATGCATCCATTGAAAACGGAGATACCAGCAGTACCGTGTATAAACGCTGTCCAGCCTGGACTAATAATAGTAGTAGTAGTAGTGTCCCCGGGCCAGCCTGGTTATTTAGACCTGCCGATTTCCTTTGATGACACCTCCACCCATCATTTGGAACTCATCGTCCAAGATACTTTTGGAAACGAGCATGGTTTACTCAGTACCCCCACCCCCGGCTAAATTATTTCACATAAAGTGTAAGGGATTTGGGGAGCTTAAAACATCTTCCCTTGAAAACATGCGAAGCCGCGTTTGCCGTATGCGCACCCACACCGACACACAGGAAAAAAAACCTCCCTGGTGACTGGATGAAGCAGGGGTTTGCACATAATCCCCACAAAGGTGCAATCTACTTTCAATCATTAGTGAGGCATGGTGGAACCCTTAGCTTAAGAACCGAAGAAGGGACTGGGGAAAAAGAATAGCCGTATATATGCAACACTGCTGTTCTTTACTCAGTTTGTCAGCGTAACTATGTATCACAGCATTAGTGTTCAGTGTCCGAGAAGACTAAATTCAGTTCAGTCTTCTGATCGTTTAAAATCACATTATCCCATCAACCAACCTGTGAAATTTTTCATCAAATTGGCTCGTCCCGTTTTAGTGAAAACAACGAAAAATGGTTGATGGTTTGAGTATGGAATTTTACGTGGGATTTTGTGCACGTCCGTGTTGGAGTTATTTCGATTACAGCAAAATTCAACAAATTATGGAAATTTTAAAAGTCTTCAAGTGCTGTTTTCTCAACTCTGACTTTTTTTCAAACGGATGTATTTCTTAGGGGAATTAGAACAGGTTTGATCTTTATAATCAGCGAGCTTTCAGTTTGAATTTAATCAATTATAGTTTCCCGATAACCGATAATTAGCGATCTGACGGCAATGATAAAGGCACGTGTTCACGGCAATGTTTTTACAGCGGACTTCTGCGCTTTAATACGGCCCATAGAATCACGCGCTTTACAAGGTGCAATAGGCACATCATTTTAGGCCGTATGCCCAACCCTCATCTTAACAAAATATACCGCAATGCATCTTGGGAAAACGAGTATAGTTTACAAAATAAATCAAGCTGCGACTATGGACTCCATGCTGTAGTTTACATGTAACTATGCCAGGTTTTGTAGTTGTGTATATACAGCATTACTTCAAAACCAGCGCGCCATCATGGTTGCCGGTGTTGCTTGGACTCGGATTTCACCCAGAATCCTTTGCGCACCGATCATGCGCTTTGGGACATGCATACGGGCTATTTGATGGCAGAAGTGTTCTCCCCATCCTCAGCTTCGGTTAGAGTGATTTGAATGGAAACAAAACGTGTGATACTCATTGGCTTCTTTCTTTGGTAACGAGTAGAAGAGTGAAACGTTCACGGGTTGCTTTCACTGGTCATGTGTTTGTATTGACCCCATGCATTCCCTCCGCCATCTTGGGTGTTAAAATATACACAAAGAAATTGACCCCCGAAATGGTGGTTATGGTAGACACCCATAAAATGGTGGATATGGTAGACGCCCATTTTGCGAAGGTGCGTTTCGCGTCTGCAAATATGCTATTAAAAAAAGGAATTAAATGCCAACAGGGGCAATGGGCAACACATGACACTTCAGGGCCATTTTTTTTCTCTCTATAATCTTTCTGGTAATGAAACCAGCGGATTGTCAAAAAAAAAACTATTAACCCGTAGGCCCGAAGAAATCCGTTCACTCTAAAATCACCCGGGTCAGAATTGACTCGGATCCTGATCCTGTAGGGCCTGACCCATTTTTGAGTCAATATGACCCGAAATCTGTGCCAAAATGACCAAGAAATAGGTAAAATTGACGCAGAATCCAGGTCAAAATTCATTTTTTTAACCAGTTTCCGGGTCAGCTGACCCAGAAATGGGTCAAGTTCCCTGGTACCCAGAATCCGGATATGACCAAGAAACAGCTGGTTATCAGCCCCAGTAAACACTTCGTGGATCATTGTATCTTCGTGGCGCTCTCTCCGCTTAATTCTCTATGACAATATTTCGTTGCAACGAAAGCCTTGCTCGAAGTTCCAGATTGGCATGAGGATGAAACAAATTTTCAGAATCACATAATCTTGGCACGGTGGGCCCCGACGGCAAAACGGAACATCCATTCAGGTCTGGAGAGGATAAACATTTCTCCCGTTGTCAGTTGAGACTTCGTCCCATCAATGTATATCAAGATGAAAAGCCATTTAATATCTCTTAGGTTATCAGCTTGGGAGATAATGTTGTGAATGTGCCCCCAGTAATATTCGCAGCTGACATGCCTCCCAACCCGAAAAAAAGCATACGTTTTTAATGTGTAATTTTGCTGCGGGTGCATGTTCAATTTATGCGTTTAGCACCCATAATAAGAGTTTCCTCTTACTGATATGCACAATTGGTGTTGGGGCAACATGCAAATATGTAACAGTTAGATCTGGATCGTGCTGGGGCTGTCGTCCTCTTGGGCAATGCAAAATTGAACCAGTTAGATCTAGATCGTGCTGGGGCTGTCAACGTTTTAGTAAAGTTGGGAAATTATGCAAAATTGAACCAGTTGGATCTAGAGCGTGCTGGGGCTGTCAACGTGTAAGTAAGGTTGGGAAATTATGTAAAATTGAACCAGTTGGATGTAGATCGTGCTGGCGCTCATTTTAGTAAAATTGGGAAATATTGTGCAAAATTGAACCAGTTGGATCTAGATCGTGATGGGTGGTCATCCTTTTCTTAGTAAAGTTGGGAAATTATGCTAAATTGAACCAGTTGGATCTAGATCACGCCGGGGCTGTCATCCTTTTTGTAAAGTTGGGAAATTATGCAAAATTGAACCAGTTGGATCTAGAGCGTGCTGGGGCTGTCAACGTGTAAGTAAGGTTGGGAAATTATGTAAAATTGAACCAGTTGGATCTAGATCGTGCTGGGGCTCATTTTAGTAAAATTGGGAAATATTGTGCAAAATTGAACCAGTTGGATCTAGATCGTGCTGGAGATGTCATCCTTTATTAAAAAAGTAAAGTTGGGAAATTATGCAAAATTGAACCAGTTGGATCTAGATCGTGCTGGAGATGTCATCCTGTTGGGCAGTGTAAAATTGAACCAGTTGGATCTAGATCATGCTGGGGATATATCATCCTTTTAGTAAAGTTGGGAAAGTATGTTAAATTGAATCAGTTGGATCTAGATCATGCTGGGGCTGCCATCCCAGCAAACCAATAGAGTCGCTGTTTCCCGCATATTCATCATCATCTTCTGGCGTTTAACTCTGCATTTCATGTTCAAAAACAAGCTGTTTTTCCTCTTATTTTTGGCCATACCTGCACGATAGGGGAATTTAGCTTTCTAGGAACGCCGTATTGGAATGATATCATGATGAGTGCACTAATGAGTTGCAGTTATCCACATGTGGCTGAACCATGTGGTATGGCAAATATTAGCCGTCTGCGGTGACATGTCCCAGACTCCATAATAAAGCACATTATCTATAACATGCCGTGGCATTTATCTTCTTCTTCTTTATTACGAGGGGATTGTGGGATATAATGACGGAGTCCAAATTTGCGGCTGCGGCTGTTACAAGGGACGCTGCTAGGGTATTTATATTTAACCGTGTTTTTTAAATCTGACACATTGGAATTTTGTTGTGGATGAGTGTACATATATGCATGTACGTGTACTTATTATATGATATAAACTCGTAAAACAGTGCTCTGGGGGTCCTCGCCCGCATTGCCCATTTCCGTGCACGTTCTCTCCTTGGGTTGGATCCCCCTTGGCGATCACTCAGTTTAACCCGGCATTTTACTTGCTGACCTGCAAGGCCATTGTATCGAGTCCACTGTTTTGTTTTTGTCCTTCGTCTATTTGCTATAACAAGTGTCTATTCTTTTTCGAGTACGTGCTTGTGCATTGAAACCTATTAATTATATTATTTGTTTTCTTTAGTGGCTCGACTCGACCACACGGACCTCCTTGATTCACTTAATTGTTATTCTCTGTCTCAATGCAAATTCATGTCTTAAGGGACCATTGCCCACAAAAGCCCTGCTTCTGAAATGGATCCCTCTGCAGTGTCATATTTGTTTTCATATAGTTCTTGAACTGTAAAGCTGTATTCTGTGTACTGATCTCTTTAGAATGATAGTGTCTTTTTTGTTTTGATAATGTGGAAAATAAAATGAACCCTGAACCTTCAACTCTTCAACTTATGTTGATGCGTTGATGTAGCCGTATATGGCCATACGGCCTTGAAGCCAGGCACCCCATGACGTCATAACATTATAACTGGCGTTTTTTAAGAAACGTCGCGGGAATAAGAACATTCGTAAACGCGTACTGGGAGTTTAATTGCATCTTGATTAAGAGAGTCAAATTAGATTAAATTCATCCAGGGAAATACTTTTACGTTTTGCCTGAAGACTACAACATCCGTTGCAACAATTAAAATTTATTAAAATGTAAAATTTCTTCTACGGAGAGCCTCGAAGCCTCAGACTTGTTCTTCTTCTTCGGCTTTTCCCCATTTCAAATCAATTCAACTCAACATTTATTTCCATCTTGCAAAATGTACATACAAGTAATTAAAGAGAAGGTAAATTGAGCAAAGATGTATTAGAACTACTAGAATAATAATTATATGAGACACAAAGAAACAGAGGCAAGTATATGGAGGCATATTCAAAAGACCAATTCTTGTGGAGAATTGCCTTTATAAAACAAGAAACTGGACTTCTTAACAAAAACTTAACGTACAACAAATTGTACAGGACCGACAGGGGACGGAACAGGACAAATAAAGAAAGCGAGAAGGTGAATCATACATAGAACCTCATTGAGGTGAAAAATAAATGAAAAGAGAAGAAGCTACTCTTACATAGATAATAAGAGACAAGATGTTTTTTGTTAGAATTCTTAAAACAACCCACAGATGACCCTGTCTTAATGTTGCCATCAATACTAGTCCTCTAGGACCCTGGTTCGAATCACGCCAGGGGCACTACGTGGATTGGGTTTTCAGGCCCTCCCCGACTGCGTGGGTTTTCCCTCGATTAACTCTCTTGGGTTTTCCTCCCACATCTACAACTGAAACTTCCTTCCTCGTCTTCTCTCCATTGGGTTCTTGGCTAGTACAGTGATTAAGTTTGCTTTTCTGAGAGTCCTTGGCTTCACAACCAGAATAAATGAAATGAAATAAAATGAAAGACGAGGTCCGTATATAGAAACTCAATTTGTTCAGAGTAGGTGGTGCGCGCAAACGGTAGAAACATATTGCGGTTTGATATATGGTGTTATGACTGTGAATAGTATGAACTGCAGAACAATAAGAGGAAAACACTATACAGGAAACAGGTTGTGAACGTGCCTGTACACAAAAAAATCCCTGCATGGAGTTTATTAAGACTATACAACACATTATATAATTGCAATAACTTGCACATGTGTGTGGATGGAGGTCTTCAAAAAGCATAGCTTGTCGCGAGTGGAGACTCCACTTGATACATTGACAAAATAAATAATAAAAATAAATAACTAATATGATAGCAAGACAACCTTAATAACAATTCAATGATTGGTAAAATATATAGGTGTATAAAGATAAGCCTGCGAAAAGAAAGAAAAATAAGAATAACAACCTTATACAATTAGCCAATTAGATGTGTTTTAGTTTTACATTGAGATAATGATTGACGAACACATTATTGTATTCCCTCGTGAAATGACAATTCTGTTACCCAGAATACTAGCGGTTTGGTACGAACGCACGATCATCGCTATACCCTTGAAGGAGTAACATACCTCGCTATTCAAATGGAATGTTTCATCCTCCTAAAGCAAGAGGCTGTTTATAGACGATCACATGCCCAGAATTAATTAAGTCATTCTGTAACAACAACCAGCCCCTTTCAAAAGGGATGTCTTATTCCATAAATACATAATATTGTGTTAATGTATAACATGATCATTGCATTTTGTATATTAAGGTTTGTGGATATTACACCAGTCCATGTACAAATCTGGGCTATGGTGGATCTTAGAAGAACTGCTGGTGTATCATCTCTACGTTTCGATCAGTGTTGCTCTGATCGTCTTCCAGGGGAAAAAAAGAGAGTGACAATAAATATATTCGAAAGAAAAGTGCGGTGAACATGTCTGCATTTTAGTTTCGCTATTTCCACAAGGAAACAACTTAATCAAATATGCTTCGCTCGTTACGTATACATTGCTAAAAAAAGGTTTACCTTGAAATAAGAACAAATCTTATTTTAGGAAAACTGTTCTTGTGTCACAACCAAAAATCTTATTAGAATATCTTTCTAGGGAGTGACACAAGAATTGTTTTCTTGAAATAAGTTTGTTTTCTTCTTATTTCAAGAATACAATTTTTGCAGTGATACGTCAAGCTTAAGGCAGCACACAGGGTTTGTAATGTATCAGTTAATTAAAAGTATCAGTTACAGATCGAAAAATCGCTGATTACACAGGTAACATCTGCACCAAAACCTTCGGATAAATCTTTCCGTCTGAAATACGATCGTAGTAGCATTTGGAGACCTTCAAAATAGGCGTTGTTTATTGCATTTGCCGCATCACTAAAGCTCAAATATGAACGTGCACAGAATCATACACAATACACAAACCGTAAAACGGAAGCACCTAATTTGATGATATTTCAAAGATATTGTAAGGTTTTTCGCTCTTCCGGAAGCCTAGTATTTAATATCCCCCTAATTCTTTCAGAGATATGGGGGAGTGAAAGCTCAATGGTTTCGTTTGTCACTGTTTGGTCGGGAGGAATTCCTCAAGATTCGACAAAACACGCTGGAATCACATCGTATACAATAGCGACAGCGACCGGCTCTAGTCTGCGTTGCATTGTATGAAAATATTAAATTGTTTTTATAATGCCAACAAGTTTTTGTTTTTTTGGTGTGTGTGTCTTTTGGGTTTTGGTTTTTGGGTGATTTTCTTCTTCCCCCCCCCCTCCTCTCCCCTTTTTTTCTTTTTGTTGTTAGGGTACATCGCCCTATTAATAAGCCGTCTTCATATTAAAACCGAGTCCTACCGGCACACAGCACACGTCACTGGGGAACTACAAAAGCATTGTTAATGGATCACGGTCCTTTCACAATAGTGTACGACAAGTGCACTGTCTATATATGAACCTGCAATTACTCAAATATTGATTAGCTCAAACAATAATATGGAGCGCTAATTAGAAGGCAAACAAACAGCGACTGAGACTCGATACGTTGCAATGGTCGCGATGCACTGCACACTGTGTTCGTGGGTGTACGGAGCCCAAGGAATGACATCCAACTTATGCAGAAAAAGACTGAGATAGTTTGGCTCGCCAGGTTGTTTTATTTTGTAGAATCAATCGACTTGTCATGACATTTTGTCTCTCCAAGACGACTTATTGGACCTAAGATGTCGACTTGACACGACATCCATGACGACTTATTGGATCTAAGATGTCGACTTGACTTGACATAATGTCTTACCAAGACGACTTATTGGACCTAAGATGTCGACTTGACATGACATCCATGACGACTTATTGGATCTAAGATGTCGACTTGACATGACATCCATGACGACTTATTGGATCTAAGATGTCGACTTGACTTGACATAATGTCTTTCCAAGACGACTTATTGGATCTAAGATGTCGACTTGACATGACATCCATGACGACTTATTGGATCTAAGATGTCGACTTGACTTGACATCCATGACGACTTATTGGATCTAAGATGTCGACTTGACTTGACATAATGTCTTTCCAAGGCGAATTATTGGACCTAAGAAGTCAACTTTGATTGGTAATAAATCTCGCAAAGCCGACCTATTTAAAAGAAATAGGTCAAATTGTCATAATAATTTTCTCGCCAAGACGACTATAAATTGAACAGAAGAAGTCGACTTTTCCTGACAATTTATCTCGCCAAGAGGAGGAATTTTATGGAATAAGTCGACTTGTCGCGATAATGTACCGCAGTTTGCCAAGACAAGATTTTTTACGGAATAAGTCGACTTGTCCTGATAATTTATCTCACCAAGACAAGACGGGCTTACTAAAAACCAAGAAGTAGACTTACTCTCTCAGTTTCAGTAAAGTCATTTTGTTGGGATGAACGATTCGGTCAAGACCAGTCGTCATCTTAGTTTGCATTGAGTCGACTCGGCGTGATCCATTTCCACAGTATGTGGACATCTTAGTGTCGACTTGCCGACTCTGGATCAGTGGTATACTATGGCACTCTCATTGAGCTCCATAAATCGATGGCTATGTCAGCCAATACTCTGAGATCGTTGGATCTTTTATGGGTTTTCTTTAAAAAGGTAAAGCACATGATTTAGGATTTGAAAGCTTGTTCAAACTACGGGCAATTGTTCTGTGATTTACTCCATCTGCAATAATGCGGGAAAATTCTCCCCAAACAACCAGATTTCCGTATATGCAGAATTTGAAAAAAGGGCTCCGACGAGTACGTGCACTGAGTCCCTGTCTAAATAAACACTGTTATTCTGTCGTTCTTCAAAACGTGACCACCCAGTGAAATTCTCACAGGTTGGGTTATTTGAAAACCTTACCGATAGAGTGAGTTTGCTCCATCCAAAAAGCAAATACAACTCGTGGGGTTTTTTCGGGTGTTTTTTTTATATTAAAGGCACAAGTATAAATGTAGATTGGTCTAGGATTTCATCATCGAAAAATCGTTCTTGAATCCGGTCTTCTTCCTCCTTTCCCTGGCGATACCAAAAACCGATATCAGAACATATACCGGTACCTCTTAAATACTTCTTCTTTTTTGTAAACGTGACCCCCCCCCCCCACACACACACACACTCCACCCCTTTACAATGTTACTGAAAAGGAGGGTTCCAGTGCATCTAAAATAGTTTGGGAAGCTAAATTATCTGTCAGAAGTTTATTTTTTACTGTAACTTCCTGATGTGTTTTAAAACACATTGAAACTACCGAAAGCGTGGACCTCCTAACACGTATCATTCATTTAGTAGAGTTTACCAGTTAATTGAGGGAAAGCTCCATAGATAGAACACTGACCCGTCATAATGTATTCTGAGCGAAACACAAATTTGAATACTTTATTTCGAAACAAAGTATGGGATCTGTAAGTATGGTGGTGGGGGGGGACTCTGAAATGCCACTGATTTTAAAAGCTCGTACCAGTACCAAATCCTCCAGAGAAATATTTCCGTCCTAAATGTCACAGTCGAAAGCACGCCATTTGTAAATCCCCTTCCCCCATTAGCAATGCTCTTCATCCGCAATCGAATTTAGCCCGATGCTGTGAACGTGCCCACGACGCAACAGAGACAAAATCTTGTCTGTTTTCGCTGAAAACGCAGTCGTCAAATGTGATGAAATTTTCACAACTAGGTGGATAGTGTGCTTATTAAAACAGATGTAAATTCACCGGGAGTTTTTTTCCTTGTATTAGACCGTTTTATACTAGCCTCTTTAAGTTTAATCAATAGTTAGGCCGTCTATGAGACCCGTATAAGTCCCGCTTTCCTCTTTGTGATAATATTCCCATAGGGAGGAATGCATGTGCAATATCGTTTACCTGCATCTCATTGGTTTTGCATGAAACAAAAAAAAAGTGTTTGGGCCTTGGGCGTTATAAATTTGAGAGAATATACTTTCTTCCTTTTTTCAAATGTATAAATTTGCGATTATCATAACAGTTGATATTCAACTGTATGATATCCCACATGTATGAAACACAGATTTAAATTACATCTTACACACTATCGTATTTCTTGGTGAAAAGCCTTGTTTATTTCAATCGCTGAATTTTCTTTCACAGTTCTTCAAAGGACAAGGAGAGCATGTTTTGAAAAGGAGTATTAAGTTTAATAATTTAATTGAAAATTATCTTGCACAGAGTTAACAAAATAGAGGGCGATTTCAAAATGAACAAATAGGGAAAGAAATACTCTCAGTTTCCTTTGGTTCTTGGAAGTGTTTTTGTTTGAAGTATTTCCCCATGTGGAAAAGATTTATTGAGGTTGGGTGGAGCTTCCATTTGGCCTACTTCTTACAGTCTCATAGGTGTTGCGACAATGGACATACACTGCCTATGCTATTTTTAACCAGTGTTTATCGCTAACATGTTAGTTGAAGTATCTTACATTGCCGGTTTTTCTTTTTGCATGACCAAAGAGACTTTTGGGCGTCAGCCCCTAAATGTAGCCCTCAACCTAAATGTAGCCCAGACGTAGGGTAGCCATTATCTTGTGTTTAATAGTAGCCTGGACCTAAATAGCTCACATGTAATATTTGTAGATTCACTTTTGTAATTAAATATAGCCCAGACGTAAATGTAGCTGCTATCTTGTACCTAAATGTAGCCCGGGATTAAGTGTAGCCCAGACGTAAATTTTGTCCCAATATTGTACCTTTATGTAGCCTGGACGTAAATGTTGCCGAGCCTAGTGTAGCCGATACGTAAATGTAACACCGAGAGTGTATCTAAAAACAGCCCGGACGTAAATATTGCCGCAATCATATACCTAAATATAGCCCGGACGTAGATGTAGCCCAGATGTAAATGTAGCCCCTTTCTTTTACATAAATGTAGCCCAGTCGTAATTGAAGCCGCAATTTTGTACCTATAGAAGTAACCCAGAATCAAATGTAGCCCGAATATTGTACCTATTAAATGTAGCCGGGATCTAGATCGGGTTACATTAGGTATATGATTGTGGCTACATTTACGTCTGGGCTACAATAAGGTACAATAATGGGGCTACGTTTAGGACTGGACTCCATGTAGGTCTAGGGCTATTTTAAGGCCGCGCAGACATCTGTCTCAAGTTATTGACTATAACACGAATGGGAATTATTCTTCAGATTAGGAAAAGTGAAATGTCGGTGGATTTATCCATAATAGGCAACCTTAATGGTCGCCTTGCCAGTGGAGGGAAAAACAAACAATAAAGGGAAGTCAAATGTCCATTGCTATCAAGCTTGCGGAAAATTGGACTGCTTCTGGGGCTATCCAGCTTCTATGGGGAATCTTTTCAAAGTGCTTCAATCTCGGGACACAGATTAAAGTGGTTTGTGTCATTTTAATCACTATGAAAGAGGCGTGGTATTAGTTGTGACCGCGTTGAATACATTGTACGTGATGTAGATACATACCACGTAGGTATTCTTAGTATTTTCTTCATTCGGCCAATATCGTGAAACACAAAAACAGTTATTAAGTAATAAGCTCGAGCGATAGCAATCAAACAATTGCAAGTAAGGCTTTAGAACGACTATGTTGATTCATTTAAAGTTCACAATTCTTATGGGAAAAGTCATTTAATTCCCATCCTCTGGTTTTCAATAAATACACTGTACAACAACTTGGCGAATATTGTCATCAAATCGGCAATTCTGTTGAAGTAACGGTACGCGTTTTGTCAAGCAGTCCATGCACGTTCATTGCTACAATAATGAATCAAGTAAATGTGATTTGTGGGGTTCTCGCATGAGTTTGACAGTATAAATGTGACGGAAATATTCTTCCTCTGAAGGATTGGCACCGATGTGAACTTTCAGACTGAAATTATAGTTTGTCAACAATTACCAATTTGATACGCTGTCTCTAATGATCTCTTTAGGCTGATTTCTCTATCTGAAAGCACGTGGTCTGAATCTAAGATCACAGCAATATTTAAGAGCTTTCCGTTTAGGATAGTAAATACCTGGGAATGCAAAAATTACTTGAATTTTTGTTCATTATTATAATGTTTCCTTTTTGAGGCACATTTAACAGCTCTTACATTGTTTTGTGACATCAGACAGTTGTTTAAAGGGTCTGTATATACGTTTGATAATGACTCTGACAATTAATGGCAATAAAAACTTACCTGGTAAGAAGTACAGCAGCTTTGGATATATAGTCTAATGCATTTTGAGAACTTTTTCACTTCGAAGTACTGCGGTTATGGAAAAATATATCACTTTTTATCCCCCAAAATTTGAATCTGAGAAGCGTTTATACTGGAAACGTTTCTCAGATTGTGTATTCAAATTGCAGATTATTCTTCCTGCGTGCACATAACCGCTCCAGATTTTCGGCAATATCTCAAAAACGCTACCACCTTTTGAAATGAAATTTTCACAGGTTAGTTTTATGGTATTATATCTACAACTATCTGGGTCTGAAACAAACAGTGGCTCACAATTACCAAACGTATACAATCCCTTCAATCGGGGCATCGAGCTTTTGAATCATGTTGGGTTGGGGTTCATCCATATGTAGGGCCTAGCATACATGTTGTGGACATCACACTAGTCACTCGGAGGCTTATCAGTCGGTGTACAACTTGATCGCATTTTTTTTAATATCCAGACTAATATAATCTATACTATGTTTCCTGGGGATTGAGAAGCAAATACAGCGACAGGTGGATGTGGTATTGATTTTCTTTTCTCCATGGAGAGAGAGAAAGGAAAAGAGAACAGTCAGTCCACCTGCTCAGATCGTATTCTTTTTTTGTTTAAATAATGAGATAGAGAAAATGGAAATTGTCAGATTGTTATGTTCCTGCTTTAATTGGACTGAATTCTCGACTATGGTATCGATTATCGTTTGTATGTGTAGGGATATCTACCCGTACGTTGTAGCCGAGGACTTTGACAAAATGAGGGATCTAGGTGTCTAAGGGGAGCGAGGACGTCCTCGAGTGGCTTTTGTGTACACAAGCAGTAGAGACTTCGCTAAAGAAAACCAAGTCCAAACATTGGGGAGAACAAAGAGAAGTCCTCGATTTACGGGATTTACAAACGTGTGTGTGCGGTGTGTTTAACAAAGGGGATATGGGTGTTTAAACAGCGTAAGCACGTCCTCGCTTGGCTTTCGTGTACAAAACCAATGTGTCGTCGCTTAAGAAAACCAAGTCCAAACAATGGGAGAACAAGTCCTCTATAGTAACGGGGTCGACAATACTTTTACGAAAAAATATTTTGCAAAAACTATTTAACCTGGTACTGTAAGCTTTTAATTAAATGTACTAAGCAATATATTGGGCCTAGGTCAACAGTTTGACAAACTGTCCACATGGTGGAGGGCAGATGACGTGATCCTTGCGTCTTAAAAATACTTGTTCAGTTTAAGAAATTTTATGGTTCTTCGTGAAGGGTATAGAGCCGCGTTTGAATGGAACCTTTTCTGTCCAGCTTACCGTATATGAAGCATTGTTTGAATGAAGTTTTAACAGATGGTACCTGTAAGATTTTGTTTCTTAAAATATAAGACGTCTTAAATAAATTGAAAACAAAGTTGCTTGTTTCCATTCCTTGATAGCCTTTTTTCCTTTTTTTTTCTTTATCTGTTTTACTCCACAGCGGCAGGTGACTTGACTCTTGTAGCTGAAGAGTGCCCACAGCAGGAGAACGGTAAGTCAAGAAGCCTACAACTTATCTACAAACAATGTTGCCCCCGTTAACCAAAGTTCGAACTTAACTTAATTCAGTATATCATTCTATCCTCATTCTCGCTTCACGTCTGAATTTTGTTTGTGAACATTAAAACAAGTGAAGTTGATTGCTGCCTCTTGATAACAAATCCTAAACGAATAATGTTATCGTGATTGATTGATTGATTGATTGATTGATTGATTGGTGAATAAATTGTGCCGTAATTTGGTTGCCGACGTGTTGCACACTTCGAACGAGTTGATTGCGGTATATCAACAATAACAGGGGTAGACAGAAAACATTGACAACAATTACAGACTGATCTCTCATTAAATCCGAGTGTGTTTAAACTGGATATACTAAACGCAATTAGACGCAATTAGATGAGACTGGACGACCTGGTTCTATATGATCCTGAAGCCAATTATCTATTCCATCATCTATACTATACCCCGGCAATCAAACCACTCAGGTGCAGTTAACGTCTCGTCTGTCATGATGACAGTAAAGTCGATAAGTACTACTAAAGGGTCCTTCAACTCTCATATTCCTGCCCTTTGAAACCCAAACTCAATCAATATCTCCTGATATTATATTGATGAGATGAGAGTCCGTTACGCAAGAAATGACGAAAGCCTTTTTAAAGTGTTTTCGTTGATTCCATACTACATAATCGCTGTTTGTGCAGAGTGGAGGGCCTTGCAGCATACGATCTATTTTAAGAGGAATATCAATTCCTACCTCCAGCCCTGCTGAGTTATTTTCACATTTATTAATGTTCTTGTTGTAGCCCCTTACCAAGAGTGGCTTTTAGCCTTGTTTGGGGCGATCTTGCATACCAAAATATATAAATATTCCCCTCGTATTTAGCTGAGAGCATGGCCGAGTTTTTTGCGTACTCAAGCTGGCTCTTATAGGCCAAAATCGAAACAGGTTTCCCCCTGCTATGTATTACTTATGTGACATAACTTTAAAAGCTACAAATCCTGATGTGGTATTTTTAACAGTGATACACCACTAGTAAACTATAGGCATTGGGTTTTTGTTTCGTGTGTAGACCAGACTCTAAACACCTTGTTGCCACCATCTTTGTCTTATTCCCTGTCAACCGTATTGATCTTGTTTACCAAGTTTCATCATGCCAAAAAGGAACCAGACTATTTTCCTTCCAGTCTCGTTTTGGTGACATTGATTTGAATGGGAGAAAAACAAGATGGCCGCACCATGATAAAGGTCTCTTATTGACCATTATTAGTTGAGCGTTGAGCCGCGCAATTTTTCTCCCGTAACACGCCTACCGGTCTGCAGCCAGTAGACCGAAAACACAATTTTGTTAAGTACTCGTTCAGTTTTAGCAAAAATAGGTGAAACCCTTTAAGTTCTATCTTCAGACGGGACCGATTGACATAGTCTATGACCCTATAGGCAGTGTGACTCATGGACTCGGAATCTCGAGTTAGAAAACACTTTCTACATAGGGTTGTGCACAAAAAATACTGCGGTTTTACAGTGTAAGCACATACTAATTAAAAACAAATTAATAATAATAATTAATATTTGTTAATTTTCATTAAAATTTTCATCAAACTGTCTCTACACCATCTGGACGGGTTATTAGCTATAACAAAAGTATGAAATCAACATTACAAAGAAGTTATACCACGTTTCCCAACGGTCTACTGGCTGCAGTAACCAATGGCAGTCGTGTAAATCTGACAGGGGCGGGGCATCGCAGGGTTCTCGAGAAAGTTCGAAATCGCGCGAGACTTTTACGGTCTATTGCAAACATCAAGCTAAGAATACAGCTCGTTGATTGGAGTCAATGACGACAATTACCACGTCTGCATTATTCAAAAACTGTGCCCAACATTTAATTTTATTAATTTATTTGTAATGTTTTTCAAGATACAAATTCGACCAATGATGTTGGCGCTACTGTATACGAAAAGCCAGCGTGACACGCGGCAAAACCGCGCGCAATGGGGTATACGCGCTGTATTCGCCCCGGATAAAGGCGGGAAATTTGGTACAGGGCCTTTGAAACCATGCAAATGACCGGGATCAATGATTGGTCCACACGGTCCAAGTCAACTTGCTCAATCATATAACCCGTGTCATTTCAAACCTTCTCGGGATTTATCATAATGTCATTCCCGGTCAAGAATAATCAAATTAAACAAAAAATTCCCCCAAACTAAAAATAAATTGTTGTACGGTAAGTGTATTTCTAAGCTCAGCTAACATAATGTTTGAATGTTAATCCTGGCCTGCTTTTTTGGAAACCTTCGCAAAATGAAAAGTGACTTGCCGTGGCATACATTGTCAGACAGTCGATAAATATACGCGCCCATTTTTTTTTTTTTTTTTTTAAAGATAGGATTGGAGCTGTAAGCAAGCACTTTGTTTCAAGACACTGGACACTATTGGTAATTGTCAAAGACCAGTCTTCTCACTTGGTGTATCTCAACATATGCATAAAATAACAAACCTGTGAAAATTTGAGCTCAATTGGTCGTCGAAGTTGCGAGATAATAATGCAAGAAAAAACACCCTTGTCACACGAAGTTGTGTGCTTTCAGATGCTTGATTTCGAGACCTCAAAATCTAATTCCGAGGTCTCGAAATCAAATTCGTGGAAAATTACTTCTTTCTCGAAAACTACGTTACTTCAGAGGGAGCCGTTTCTCACAATGTTTTATACTATCAACAGCTCCCCATTACTCGTTACCAAGTAAGGTTTTATGCCAACAATTATTTTGAGTAATTACCAATCGTGTCCACTGCCTTTAAAGTACAGTCACCGGTGGTACAGTCAATATAAGTGTGAAGAAAGACGATATTCACGTCAAACACGGGCCACGTTTTGATCACACGACATAGTGAGACATACAAATAGAACGCTGGATAATTCAAAATGTGTCAAAACAAATAGCCATTAATAGTATACGTGCATGTGTTTAATGTCAAGTTTCCCAGATCGGTATCTAAAGTGGTGTTGGTGAATTGAAGTGTGATTTGGTAAAAGTGCGGGGGTGTGACCTTAATCTTTCAAGAAGGGTTTGAAGTGGCTAGAGCTAGTCTTCATTACAAGACGTGTCGATGTTATTCAGTGATTATAAGCATGCAGTGAATTGGTCAATGAATGTCACCCACTGAAGTTTTGTTGATAATAATAATAATAATAATAATAGTGCGCCATGTCTGTCAAGAATGACACTCCTGGCGCAGGAAACAAGAACTCTGCTATTACACGAAAGACAACCATAGGCCGAAGCTATAATTTCTGAAATCTGAGACATGTATTAAACTGAGAACAAGTAGGCCTATCTGTTCGTCTGAGTAAACAGAACCATGTTGTATGTGTTTTGCATTTATGTGTTTGAGGGAGACAGTTGACTGTTGGTCTGTTTTGTAAGATCCCGCGACTTGTACAATAACGAATTCATGTGTACACCATTGTCCTTTTATAGAGAGGCTATTTATGCTGAAGCCCGTGACACAATCGAAGTCACTTGTAAAAGTTTCATTGACATTGGGTAAACAAAAACATGTTTGCCCGAGGCAAGACAATCATATTTGTTTTCGAAGACGAAATCAAAACAGAGGGAAATATTTCCCAAGACAAACAGTACCGGTAAAAATTTCAAACGGGAAGTCTATAGATTATACAAATAATTTATTTATTTCCACTGGTAACTGCCCATGCCACATTTTACGCAATGAATTGTGGATTATTATTATAGGCCCCAAAATACTTGACCTGTGTAAGATAAGAGGACACTTGACATTTTATTTGCCTCCCAACCTTTCAAATTCAGAGAATATTCTCATCCATTTACATAAAGAATCAATTGCCTTTTTGGTCAAAAGTCAGCATCGCAATAACTTGAATCTACTTGAAAGTCGCCCTGTCGAACTTTAGCATAAATTGTTGAGCCAGATCAACGTATGACCCTACCGGAGAATTATCTGTCCTTTTTGGAGATCATTTTTTCCCCCATGAAGATTATTAGGCAGCTGCACAAATCATGCGATGGACTCTATAATTATTCGAATGCATGTCTGAATATGTAATGACCTTGTGTCTATAAATACCGTGTCTTTAAATTATTTAAAGACATACAGGACGTACATGTATACTGTGTAATTTATTATTGGGAAAAAAAACCAATGAGATTTAATCTGAAAAATTATAACATTCAAACCAGTACCAATCCTCCAGAGAAATGTTTCAGTCTGAAATACTGTGAAAGTCAAGAAAATGGATATTTGAAGCCCCCCCCCCCCAAAAAAAGGGCAAAAAAAAACCACCTGACATGCACAATATTCTCGATAAAACCAAACACCAGTTTTCACAAGAGCCTGACCACCGAAGTTGGTAAAATTTACGCCATGGGTGATGTCACATACCGAACAGAGAATGAAACTTAACATCATATGGTGTTAAAATAACACCATTGTAATTGTTTTTGCAGAAATTAGTGTTATTTTAACACCCTATGGTGTCAATTTTGATTTTTTGTTTGTATCTACATGTGACAACACCTATGGTGTCAATTTAACACCCCAGTTTTTGCAGTGTTATATTGGTTGTACTATCTGTTAAATGGAAAGTGGATGGTGTAGTCTCCTTTTATACAAGTGTATCTCATGTTAGTATAATTGTATGCATATTTGTTCCACTAGGGTAATAAATTATGTATATATGTATATACTTTTACTTGTACTTTAGACGAGACGTGTTTTTTAATAGAACAGTAAAAATTACTCATTATAAATGTGAGTGCCTGTCTCATGGTTGGATTGGAGTTTGAGCATTCACGTCTCGCTCTATGGCAAGTGTGTGGTTTTGTCTGGAACCGAAACAATCTTTGTACGGTTCCCACTTTCACAATGATAAAGTTCCAGGTGTCATTTCTATGTAAGAAACCATACTATATAGTGTGCCTTTTCTGCCACACTTTATTTTAACATTAATACTTGATAAAATAGAAACAAAATGTACATATTATAGGCCTATAGGTGATCCTCCGAGTGTTGCTGTGAACAAAATTATCGAATGCATTGCTTGAAGACTTTGAACGAAATTATGGGTGTACAATAACGTGTACTTCCAAGCTTGTATGTTGACATAATATGAACAGATGGTAACCTCATCCTTCTCTTTGAATTGCTGTAACCTGCTATAGGAATTCTGGAAGGTGTCGATAAAACAACACCGAACAAAACCAACTCGTGAATTTCTTCACTTATCATTGATTTTTGTATTTATTTATAATTATTATTTATTATTTATTTATTTATATATATATAATACTAAACTAGTAAAAATTTCAGCTGATGCAGACATGCCGGTAGTAATCGATTCACAAATTATAAGCCTGTCTCGCGTGTGAGTAAATCTGTGATCGTGTCTAGGTAATTTCACCTTTTCCCCCCCTCGTAGTCCACTCAGACAGATATATTTTAGCATTCATCTCGTTATTCTCTAAGCCCACACGTCTTGAATTTCAATTCCCCCACCCCCCACTTCTTCTTTCTCACCGGTGTGTCACTGTTACTCATGCTTACAAAAACAACAAATCCTACCCCACTTGTACTCGATGGATATGAACAGGAGACTATCATTACAGCCTCTTGAGAGGGTCGGGAATGTGCAACTTGGATTCCTCGGGGATGCATGTTGCTCGGGGGAGATGTCTGACCATAATATTTGCAATGAAAGGAGATCGTTATATTAGTCAGGATGGGTACTCGGTCAGAGCCGTGTATTGAGAGAATTCGCCGTATTTTTGACCGTGTGAGGGCGTTTGTGGACCAATTTCTTACGTGATGAAAAACAAGTAAAAAAACTTCTTTCTTTAAATTTTTGTTATTATTATGCTTACGTGTTTCGTCACTGATGCAAGAAAACTACATACAGGCAATTAAAATAAGATGAAACTGTAATTGTGATGCAAGACATTCCCTGAAGAAAGCGCCCTCAGGCGGTCAAAAATATGGCGAATTGCGACAAGTTGCGATTAGAAGCCATTTTGTGTCCAAAAACCACATTGGCGAATACAGGGTGCCAGACTAGTCTGCCCATTTTGTTGTCGTCCAGCAACCACGTGATCGAAGAAAACTGGTCCCTCTATTATGTCGCAACTCTCTCAATACACAGCTCTGTACTCAGTCTGCCAATGTGCGCTAGTTCTACGGGGTTTGCTTATGATCATAACAGTAGAGTTGGTCCTCGATCCTCGGTTTACAACGATCACGCTGTTCTTGTCTTTGCATCTTCATTACAAAAAGGGATTGGAGCTTTGTATCAGAAAGGATAACTACGTGTGACTCCACATTTAATGAAACAAAAAGGTCGTCCACCTTAACACCTTAAACAAACGTGTGGTCTCTCAGAAAGGACAGAGCTGTAATAAGAATGATAAAGGCGATGAGTCCACGCATGTATAAACAAAATGCTGTGTTGAGACAAGGATTTGACTGAAGGTAATGATTCCTTGTCAGGATACCATTAGGGGGCAGCCATTTTAATTTTTCTCCTATGTAAAACAATGTAACCAAACCGAGGCTGCGGATGAATAGTCAGACCCTTCTTGTAGATGCATTGGAACTTAAGTGTCCATGGTTTGATTTGGCATACATGGAACACATTCCAAAGATGGTGGCAGATTGACACCGATCTATTTGTCTGCTTAACTCGAACTAAAAAAAAACACGTCTAGCGCGAACGTTTCTCACAACGATCGCATATCTGGGCACCAGTATCGGGTTTTCATAAATCTCATTTCAAAACTTATCAGATATGTATTTTGTGGCATATTATTCAAGTTAATGGTGAATATGACACTCTAAACATCAATATAACATAACAAACATCATTTGAGAAGGCTCAAAATGGATATTATCTCTGGTTTCTATAGTTTCAAGCACATGACTTTGCCCCACACCGAGTTTCATATTTACCAGTGATTTGTACTTGATGAAGGACACATGCAAACCATTCATGTAGCTCTTCCTTGTTCACGTCACTGGGCGATCAGATTCCTGTGTATGTAACCGATAGTAGCATTGATTTGAGCCGCACCGAAAAAATCTCTAATTACCAACGGGGAAATCGGAGAGGTGAGTCTGTTGCCTACCCGGCAAAGATGGTCTCTGCGAGAGATCCCCCCCCCAAAAAAAAAAATGCCTGAAACACCAAGCTAACCCTATCCCCAACCATAAGAGTACTATACTAACAAAACAAAAACGACAACAACAACAATAGATATACACATGGTGTTACCGCAAACCAAATATATATTGATACCTCATCATGCAATGCCTCAAATCCCATAAACAACAACAATAACAACAACAACAACAACAACAACAACAACAACAACTACAACAACGACAACAAAGATTATCTGCTGTTCCAATACAATCGATTGATTTTGTAGAAACCCACAGGGATCTTTCGTCCGTTGTACTGAGATCCAAACGACAAGGATCCTACATGACTCCTTTACCCTCCGCCTTACTAGCCTAATTAAAGAGAGGGTGGGGTTTTTCTGTGTTCTTGTTCTTCTGATTCGAACGTGCAACTCTATTAACCTGCGATTTTATTGGGGGTAGCTACCGGTTTCTGCTTTAAGGCAGTCATGAGTTGATACACAAACCGGAGTGATATCGTTTTTGATGATTATCTCACAGTCCCCTACGGCTTGTGAGACGTGCTTATTGCAATTTTGTGGTTTAATGGAAGCACTGTATGTGAACAATTTCCCCCAGAAACTACATGTATCAACATTTTTGTTTCTTTAGAGGACCGAGTTGACATCGATCAATGCCGTCGCCCGAAATATCCCTTGACATTTGCACATTAAGTGTGTCTAAAATCAATTAGACCAAGCCGAAATCCAAACCAAATGTTTTCTTAGAATGAAGCTTCAGTAAAATGGCTATTTTTGTAGACATTCGTTATTTGTTAAATTAAGCACTTTTTTTGTACGTAGTAAAACAATATTTTGCAATTGCTTATTTATATATTCATTTGTTTATTTATTATGTAACCACCTGGAAATTACGGTATCTGACATGGTTGTGTAAAGTCGTTTTAATTTGGCGTCGTTGTGTACTGGTAAACATCTCAATCAGTGAAACTGACGTCATCACTTACTGAAACGATATTGACGTCACAGTTTATGCACATTAGCATAATTTGCTTGTTGTATGATTGCTGTTTAACGTGAGTACTCATATACACCAGGTTTCTTTTTCAATGAAAGACACAAAACAATTGAGAGGGACAATAAGAGGTTAATCAATTACTAAAAAACTTGAATAGGGGCCTTTATCTTACAATATTTGAGGCAATTTACGGTGCATCTGTACATATTTATATAATGTACACACGAAAGATTTTTAATAACAGTTGCCTTATTAAAATATTGGCGGGGTGGCACGTACTTTATTATAGAGGCGTTTGGTGTGAATATTGTATACATGATTGCGTTTACTTTTTCCGCATTAACACTTCGCGTTGTTACGTTGGTCTATGTGGCTGTTTTATTGAGAAGGTAAAAGACTTGAATGCTATGTAAACCAATTGGTCGATCAAAAGCAGCGCTTCATTTTTTTTCTCGTTGTTTTCTCATGTGTCATGTATACTTTCTCATGTAAAACTTTCTCGTGGACTGGTTCCATTTCTGGGCCTGTTTTACCTCTGGAATTCATGTTAAACTTGACAAGGGTTGTGTGTTAGAAAGGGGGGAGTGGGTGACTCCCCTAGCCCAGTCCTTGACAGCCTCGCTACCATGGGCAGCTCCGTATCGATACCTCTCCTCACTAACCCCTGGGAGGGAAACACTGAAAATCAACGCCGATTGGCTCCCAAAAGTGACTGATTTGCGTGCACGCTTGTTAATAACATTCGAGCGCTTGTAGGGCGCTTGTCTGGCTCTTAGTACGCGCGTAAAAATGCACGTAGAACGCGTGTAAAAATGCAAGTATTTCGACGCAATACTTTTCAAATAAATCATGTTTTTACATGGTCTCCTTAAACTGCATACAGTTAGACGTATCACAAGATCGAACAAGAATGGGAGGGGCCAGTTGCTCTATGACTTGATGCGTATTTTGACAGCGCGCTCTGCGTAGTCTCTAAAACAGAATGGATCAACCACAGGACTAATTAAAATAGCCAAATATATGGGCTACTTTCGTTTCACACTTCCAGGGTGTACAATCGAGCAAGGCATTCTGGGAAAGAAAACAAAATGGCGCGTGAGATTGTACACCATGGGAACGAGGTTGAGTCCTTGATGATACAGAGCTCAGTCTTGCCCAGCCTATGGCAATCGTGATCCATAAGTTCGTAGGGCTAAATGAAGCTGGGACTGTACCCATCATAAAAATGTGATCATGTCCACCTTTAATATGACATCCGTGCTGGCGTCAGTTATTTTCATTCACGTTCAAATAATACACAACGTGGTTGAACCTCGTTTTCTCTCTCGATACTTGCTTGGTTTCTAATTATGCTTTTCAAACCGATCCGTCGAATTGGAACATCCATTGTACGAGTTTTCTGGGTTGAGAAATGTTCCCGGCTTAGTCACCAATAAAGAGCTCTGCAGATTGCTATTAATTGTTTATAATCAAGTTGGCGCTTGCCATTGGGGAATTTTCCGGTAGGCGTGATATCTGTGAAGATGATCAACCGAATTGGAGCCTCGATACAATGGTAGGGAAATAATGGCAACCTGGGGAAATGACAAATGACCTAGTACCGTGTAATGTCTCTAGATCCCCCTCAAGTTTTAGCCTTTTTCTCTCGCCCCCTCTCTCTCCCCATTCACCGGAAAACAAACAGTGTTGCTCTATTGCTCATTAGATACACGGTTAGTGAACATCAGTTGCTTTCGATGTTGCTTTGGTGTATTTGGCAAGAATTTATGGAATCAGTGAGGGCATGTATGAAGTGAACCAGACAATGCTTATATCCTATTTGTATATTGGGAATGTTGTACATGATTAGGTTTCCATGCATCCAGACGAGCCCAGTCGTGCAGAGCAGTACATTTTCACATTTATTTATAATTATAATGTTTTTATTTTGTTAGTGGAATCATAGTTGTGGCCATGGCAGTGCTGACGTAACTGATTGAAACATCTCGCTCAAATGTATGACAGAGAGATGTCATGATTACGTATACGCCAATGTCAGGGCACCAACTCGTGAACAAACAAACAATTTCGACGGAAGACAACAGAACAATACACCAAACACTACAAGAACAATAGGCAAAAAATCGCAGCGAAAGTCTGCTTAATTTCGTTGAGGTCATTACAGGGAACCATCGAAAAGAGCGCTGCTAACGGCGAGAATGAAATTCTCGATACGCAAAAACACGCTATAACTGAAATCTTCGTCGAATTTGTAGCACAAAATGGATGATAAAAATTATAAAGTAATACTAAACAAAATATATCTGTTACAATCAAGGTTTACACACTGCAAAAACTGAGGTGTTAAAATTGACACCATGGGTGTTGTCACATATAGATACCGAAGAGAGAATCAAAAAATAATTGGCAGAAATTAGTGTTGTTTTAACACCCTAATTGTGGTGTACATTTTGATTCTTTGTTGGTATCTATAAATGTGACAACACACATGGTGTCAATTTTAACTCCCTATTGCAGTGCAGTTCTTTTGTATTTTCGTTTCAGACCAATGAAGATAGAAATTACAGGGTTAAACAATCGAGAGGAAAGAATAATATTACCGTAGTTTCAATCTGAAAGCTCACTGATTTGTTTTGACGAGTATCGTAGCCTACCATTCACCCTGATAAATATTTCCGTCTGAAATAGAACTGACACTGTCGAGGAAATGTGAAGACCAAACAAACCAGTCTGCTCATTTCAATTGGCGCATTCGAAATAAGCCCCAAATGAACGTACACAAAATCCCTGGACAAAGCGTAAACCGTGTTCGTTGATTTTATTCAAATCATCAAATTTGATGACCTTTTCTCAGCTACAGCTGAATGGTGTGTTTATTGAAAACTAGAGGAAGGAGTGGGTCTACTCTAACGAAAAATACATACAAATACGCACTTTCTTTTCAAGCTACACGTTTTGCAGATGCGTTTTGAGGCTCTCGGGTTTGATGTTTACCCACCTTGATTGTAGTGCACTTCAAATTTCCACCAACGCCCGGTTATTTGCTTCCTCTGTCTGGGTACACGTACCTGTGGCTTGTGATTATATTTCTGGACTCTCTGATGTCAGTTGGTGGTCTTTCCCCGATGTCTTCGATCAGTTCAGATTAACTGCGAAGTTCTCAGACATGTCCATGGTAATTGCCGCTGATCAAACGTGTTTTAGGTGATTGGACTTGTGGGACCCTCTTGTTTAACTGTTACCGGTGTAGAATATTACACGGGATCGCGCAGATGTTTTTTTGTTGTTCTCCCCAAGGAAATCTTTTTATCAAGATATGATTGATCGATTTAATTATTATATTTTGAAGTTGACCACCGTATTATTAGGTTGAAGCTCAGACAATTACCTTTAGATATAACACTGTGTGTAAAGATAACAGCGTTTGGTAAAATGGCGGCAAAACTCTTATATGTATATACGTTGCTTTAGTGCAGCATCGTTGGTGTCTCTCGCATAGGCGATAACTGACAAGTTTTCGCTAATTAGAAGTGTATGCTCTCTTTGATGCAACATTTGGAAACGTATTTTTTACCGTGTTAAAACTATGTGTACACGCTCTTTAATAATAACTATAGTTCTTATATAGCGCATTTCACAACAACGTCTCAATGCGCTTTACATTAGTGCCCTGGTCATTGGGCCAATAACATTCCTTTAATCTTTCTCAGCTCCCTGGGGAGTATACGGCCCGGGCTGCCGTGGCGCTCAGAAGGCCTATTCAAACACAATATAAACCTCTACCCTCACAGGTACCCATTTATAGTACCCCTGGGTGAAGAGGAGCAATTATAGCAAAGCATCTTGCTCAAGGACACAAATGTCATGACCGGGATCGAACCCACACCCCGATGACTTAACCACCAGTACTTGAATTCGGTGCTCTAAAACGCTTAGCCATGACACCCTTTGAATCAAGTCAAAGTACAATGCCGGTGTTCTTGGCTAAGGTTTGCGTATCCCCCCCCCCCCTTGAATCAAGATGTTTAACATACATATGCTCGATAACCTTGAACAGCCGTTTGCTACCAGGACAATAATGTCTTTGAATCAAGTAAGGGTACAACATTGACGATCTTGAACAAGCTACCGCTACACCGGTATTCGTAGACTTTGTTTGAATCCAGAAGTTCACTTAATAATTAGCCTGTGATTTCGTGTGCGTGTATTATTTTAAACTACACATGATTGTTCTTACTGCATTGGATAAATAACCAGAGTATAGAAAAGCAAGGATAAGTTGGTGAATCGGGAATAATAAAACCATCCGGGATTCTGCATGGTGATCAAGAAAACTTAACAGATTCACCGACCAGCCACACTCCCCCTCGGATATTGATATTAATCCCAGCACCACCAGTGACAAGCAGTGATCCCTGATGTTTGAAATGCTGTGGGTCACTGACCAATAGGCTGACCGGTCTTACATCACTCTCCCCCCCCCCCGCCCCCACCCTTATCCACCTCTGGTTGTGCCAGGGCATAAAGCTCCTATATTTACATGATATTTCAGCTGAAAGCTGAGTGGATCATCGCTCAACGGAAATATGATGATATTAGCTCATTTTTCGATCCGATGCATTCTTTTGACCGCCGAGGACCCCGGCGGGTATATACCAATCAATCGCTGATCGACACTGCAATGTCTCTGAGGGGATGTTCTTCTTGTTTAGTCTCGGCCTTCTGTTTTCTTTATCGTCTCGGTTGTCTCCAGAGACTGAACTCTGTTGTCGAATATTACAATGATCTAAACATGAATGTTTGTCCAGTCAGAGCTGGCTCAGCTGATACCCTTATGCTGATACTGACCGGTTTCTTCTTTAAAGGCACTGGACACGTTTGGTAATTGTCAAAGACTAGTATTCTCACTTGGTGTATCCAACATATGCATCAAAAAACAAACCTGTGAAAATTTGGGCTCAATTGGTCATCGAATTTGCAAGAAAATAATGAAAGAAAAAACACCCTTGTTGCACAAATTTGTGTGCGTCCAGGTCTTGAAAAAGACTTCTAGCCAGAAGTCTTTTTCAGATTCAAATATTTCAGTGAGAAGTTACTTTTTTCTCAAAAACTACGTAACTCCAGAGGAGTCGTTTCTACCAATGTTTTATACTAACAACAGCTCTCCGTTGCTCGTTACCAAGTAAGTTTTTATGCTATTTTTTCTCTTTCTTTTTTTGTGGGGGGGGGGAGTTATTACCAAACGTGTATAGAGTGCCTTTAAGATGTGACAAGAGCCTTTAACTTTCGTTCTTCTGCCTCTCCACTCTCGGCCTCTCTCCCCTGTGTTTTTGTTTAATTATACCGCTTGTGTTGGAAATTATTTGAGAGAATAGTTGTCAACAGCACACATTTATGTGCAGGTTTTTGTGGCCTTTTTCTGATAATGTTGTGAAGTGAAGTCTCCTGTATCAGGAGAAATCTAAATATATATTGACAGAGACTAAACTCATACCGCATGGTTTGAGACGCGGGGTCATTTTGGAAATCTTGGTTGATCTCAAAGAAAGATGAGTCTTGTATTGGTATCTGGAGGAGATCAAAACAAGCAATGGCTTGGTCAAACCGGTTTTGTTTCCTTTTTTTCAATTCAGAAGAATAACCTATTCCTCATAAATACAATATATTACACACACAAAATTATTGATTCTATTAAGTGTAACTTTCAGATAGCCTGTTGTAAATCACCTTTACTTTTTATGTCAATGGAAAACTTTCACGCAAGCCTAGAATGTCCATACAAAGGGGTTGGTATTTGGTAATTCTTTAAGGGCGCAGATTTATTTATACAATTTTTCCCCATTGCATATACAGGGAAAGGTTTGCAGACCTTAGGCCAGTTTCATTGAGATTTGTAATTGTGACTCTATATTTATCAAACGCACAGGGTACCAATCATTGACACAGCATTTTAAGCATTTTAAGCATGCACCAAGTACAGGTAGTGCTTTAAAATATGCAGAAATATGACTATAATAGTATCAGGAAACCAGTGTTGTGAATGGTAGATTATTACTTTATGGTTTGGCTATAACTTGTTTTCTGGTAAGCACATATTTTTGTGCTTAGCTGTCTGTTGTGCTTAAGCAGCTCTATGAAAATTGGGCCAGATAATAGTGATGTTTGAAAGACAGTGCACATTATGATTGAACATTCTCAAGAACGTTGTGATCATTTGAAAAATGCTTGTTTGAAATAGACCCAGTGTGTTGCATTCGTAGAAAAAGTTCAACAAGCAACCGCGCCGCATGTGTCACGGACACGTACAAACAATTCAAGCAATAAAGTGATTGACAGAGTAATGAGGGCTTGTCACGAACTGTTTCTCGTGCCTGCAACATGATCCCGCTATACACACACACATAGACACATGTACCCGTGAAGATGGTTGTGGGTTGGGGAGGAAGACAGCTAACAATCTGATGTCCTGATTTGGTAAAATCATCTTTATTTGGTTAACGTGATACGGGTCGTGCTGCCTGGGATATCCGGAGGCCGTCAGATGTGATGCGGGGTCTTATTACGGTGGGGAAAAAAAAAATCATTATCAATGGGTCAGGAATTGCTAGAGCCATCGTCAAAACTCCCATCCAAGCACAAACCAGCCTCTCATGCTTAAAGTGTTAATAGTGTTACCGTCGAGTTTGAATCGATAGGTTTTTTTGTTTGGTTAATATTTTGGTCTGCTTCTCGCGTGTCCATAAAGTGTGACATTTGGGCATACTGGATTGCGCTCGGGAAGGGGACTATCGGGTTTCTTGGTTTAGTGACCCAAATGTGGAAATTGAGGACAAGTGGGCAAAGCTTATTGAAAGCAAACTGAAAACAACTGCACTTGAGTGGCTTTGGGGAGAGGTTTTTTGTGTGTGTAGTGCACGGAAGGCCGGGTAAAAGGTTTTACACAAAAGATGTCAGCGGTTGATAAAATGTTCTATCGTGTAATTCTCGAGATGAAGGTATCAATCCAAGGGGTGCATTATCAGAATCATAAAGTCAAGGTCAGTTGCGCGTCTATACCCTGAATTCCTCAGAGCTGCCGAGCGCATAATATTATATTTACATGAGCACAAATAATGTAAACTTTTAGCAAAGACTGGATTACTGTGTCAAATACCTTGTGGTTTGTCTTGGACCGGTCTAATTTTGAGCCAGCGGTTGTTCTCAGAGCCAACACTCCTTCCAAAAGAGATTTGCCCATGGTTATAACCCGCAAGATTTACTAGAAATAGTTCATAAATTGTGAGCTGGAAATGAAAGTGTCAAACATGGTTTCATACCGATTGCATTTCTTTTCAACTTGATTCTGTTCTTCTGCTTCACAATAAACATTACGCCCACCCACAAAATATATAGGCCCTACATATAAAAATAAAATAAATATAAAACAAGCACATACATAAAAAGTTAAATAACATACTGTTTACCCGGTAGCCTGTATCTGTGGGATAATTTTGTGTAAAACTCTATGTTATTTGCTTCAGGTTTGAAACAAACTTCTTCTTCTTTTTTGACATCCTCCCAGGAGGAACGATCTGTCAGACTGAACGCTGTCGGGGTTTCCGGGCAGCGTCTTTACGGGTTTAAGTCCGGTCGAGACCGGCCTCTGGACAACCGTGTGTAACATCTATGACTATACCCTGAAATTATCGATAGAAGTCTGGATTTAATACCGTCCCAAGCCCGGTAGGCCTATCTTCAAATATGGTATCTACAAATAAAGTATTAGCTTACAGCGAGTCTCTTTATAGCGGTATAGTTTCTATGATACAGATAAATTATATTACACAATAATCCTGATAACAGTGTATATTATCAAACTGCAGTTTAGATCAGATTGCCTCCGTGAGGTTATATTGTGTTATGAGATTGTCTGCATGCACTACTAAATTATGGAAATATGTTCATTTGCATTTATAGCTCTGAACTGGGTTTATGAACCATAAACCAGAGTGTCTAGTCTTTTGTAATCCAGAGGCGCATATAATTTGTATGAGAATTTTATGTTGATTTGGTGTACTGTTAGTTCACATACAACTGTATGTAATATACTGTCTTATCATGTGGGTATATATGACAACTGTCACAATCAACAATGTACCAGCAAGGGCCCAATTTCATAGAGCTGCTTAAGCATCAAATATTGCTTAACAATTTTCCGCTAAGATAAAATGAGCAGGATACCAGTCACATATTGTACAATGGTAATTGGCTGGTAACCGTATTACGGTAAGCCTAATTTTGTTGTGCTAAGCTACTTTCTTTGCTTAAGCAGCTCTATGAAATTGGGCCCTAGCCTCACCATTAACACTAGCCGGCATACATTGTCTAGTACAAAACTGCTATGAGCTAAACACCAACTCTCAACCTGCCCCGTGGGCCTACTAAAAACTGTGCAACGTACTCGTTTAAAATGCTCATATTATTTCCTCCTTTTTCAGATGTGAATACAAAAAATTAACGAATGTGTTAATTCATTGTTTGAGTGTGTGAGTGAAACTTCATTTGAGCATTAAACTGGTTGTGATTGCTACACCATTAATAAATTAGAAAGATACATTTATGACAAGACATGTTTAAAATCTGGGCAACTAAAATGGGGGCGGGAGTAAAACGCACATATTACTAGCCAAATGGGCTACTTTACAAAAAAGCTTTGTGCAAGGCCTGATGTATGCTTCCATTGTTGCCCTTTTTTCACTTGTTTCAATATAATGTTTCCAACCATTTGCAAACATTATTAAGCAGTTTTAATACTATAATATGACGACAGCAACATACACGTGAATGAAAGCAGTCTTGTGAGTAATGTAACCCGACCCGTTTCAGTATTGACGAATCGCGATCACTATATGGCGAAGACATTTTCAATGGTTATTAGTATTTACATTGGGGGGAAAACCTTTGGATTGGGATGGATTTATTATTGTCAGACATTAGTCTTTTCCTTTAGAAAGCTTTTCAGGGGGAAAAAAAGTAAATCGAAAAATAACACTGATTTTTGTTGAATGCCTGGAAGGTGTATGTGTTCATGTATGTCCGTAGGGTAATTGTTGATCAGAGGACATGCAGATAAACGCCCTGGCTTGAAGTTAAGTGTATGTTGTCAAACAACACATATAGCCCGGGTCTGTACTTACATCATCATCAAATCACATTTTGTGTTTGCGTAGTATTGGGAGATGAAATGCGTATGGAATCCCTAGCTTCCTCTCAATACGCTAAGGGCATGTTATTGCTGGAGAATAATCAAAACAAATAGCTCTTCAACGCAGGAACTGACGGGAAGCCGAGGAATCACCCCCACCTTCAACCAACTGGCATTTCCCCTTTTTTTTATTTCCACACAATCTGATTCCGGATTTCAGCAGTATTACAAACACCCTACCGATATTATATTTCATCTCCCCTGTGCACGGCAGCAGATAATTATCGTCAGACCCACATCCGACAATCAAAAAAATTGAGCTTTTTTTTTTTTGGTGATCGAGATTTTGTACACCAACCCCTTGTGTAAATTTGGACTTAGATGGTTGTATGTATCTGGAACTCCATTGGTTGAGAAATATTGACGGGAATTGACGGAAATGTCATCGGCTTCTCCTGGGTGTACGCACGCAAGACGATTTACCTTTTGCTTTAAGAGTTTGTTTTATATTTTTATTCTCAGACGGAGACCCCCCTTGAGATGCCCCTGCTTGAGGAACTGAAATCTCGAGCATCGATTGTTCGAGGGGCATGTGTATTATTTATCATAATGTTTATCAAGTGTTTTCCAAAGTGAAGCTTTCAAGTTTACCCGCCGGGGAAGACCTCAAAAGTTAAACAAGTACACGGGGAAATGCCGTGGGTTTTTGCCTCTCCCGCGGTAGGACAATGCTTGAACTCGAAGCTTTTTTTTTCCCCGAAAATGCAAGACATATTTTCATATATACAGATAGGGACTTAAACCTGATGGGAAATAAAAAATTATAGTGGAGACAGGTGCTCAATTAAAGTTATTTTGTCCAACAATTGTTTAAGGCAAGATGGATAATGATCGAAAATAATAAAACGACACTTATTTTGTTTGTTTGTTTGTTTGTTTGTTTGTTTGTTTGTTTGTTCTTTGTTGGGGTGTTTGTAGCTGTTGTTGTTATTGTTTGTCTTTTGTTTTGTTCTGGGTGTTTGTTTTTTTAAGTTCGCCCCAACAAGGCTTAAAAAAACACTCTTGGTAAGGGGCTACAAGAAGAAAACATTTAAGATGAAAATAACTCAGGGGAGCTGAAGGCAGGAATAGATATTCCTCTTAAAACGGTCTATCTAGATTGTAGGATGGAGGGGAAAATGCACCAGGGAAGGAGTTCCAAAGAGAGGTGTAAGTGGAATAAAGCTGTTGGAGTAGTTCTTTGTTCTATACATCTCAGCAAAGCAAGAGTATGTGAGTGAGATCAAGCAGCAATTCTGGTTTCACGCTCAAACACCCTGATAGGAGGAACCAGAGGGTGTTTGGCTTGGTGGGGATCTTGTTGGGCTGTTGGGGTGGGGGGTTTTTGTCTGAAAACTTGCCTTTTTTTTTTAAATGCCCAGTACCAAACGCCCGGAGAAGTGTTTCCGTCAAGTTGTCCACGGTGTGCAGGATAATACTGCACCGGTACGCGGTTCTTATATTTTGATTTGCGAAATAAGCACGCGAACGTGATCAAAATATCGTGCAAATCATAACGGTTTTGGTGTACCCTCCACAACCTTGCCCATCTATATGAAGTTTCCGAAGGTTGGTTTTTGTAATTGTGTGTTTGTAGGGGGATTGCGTTTGCTTGTTTTTAAAAAAAGTTTAAAGGGACACGTTGCCTTGGATAGGACGAGTTGGTCAACAAAAATGCGTTTGTAACCGTTTGTTATAAAATGCATTTGGTTAGAAAGATGTTTTAAAAGTAGAATACAATGATCCACACAAATATGTCTCGAAATTGCGTGGTTTTCCTTTTACTTTGTGAATTAACACAGTCGGCCATTTTGTGGAGTCAAAATTTTGACTCCACAAAATGGCCGACCGTGTTTGTTCACGATGTAAAAGGAAAACCACGCAATTTCGAGACATATTTGTGTGGATCATTGTATTCTACTTTTAAAACATCTTTCTAACCATATGCATTTTATAACAAACGGTTACAAATGCTTTTGATAGACCAACTTGCCCGATCCAAGGCAACGTGTCCCTTTAAATGAATGTACAATCTTCCATTCCAAGGATGCTAATACATCTATACAAAAGTTAGCCGACTGATCCTTATTATGAACATAATACATTATTGGCATCCAAAATAAGACGCTCCCATTTGTTTTGTACACACTTTCCAACTGGGTACCTTTGCCCATACAAACACTGACCCGCTAAGTTGAAGACTTTTCTTTGCTCATTCCTTGTTTGGGCTTGATTTTTTGATTTTTTTTTTTTTGACGTCCTCCTTGGTTTTGTACACAAAGGCAAAGCGATGACGTCCTCGCTCTGTTACACCCGTATCCCTGTTGTCAAAGTGTTAGGTTTCAACGGGTAGACACGCTCCCTCACACACTGCTCTGTGTTGCAGTCACTCTGTGGACATTCATTTGTTCTGTACACTTAGGAAAATCCTATTCTTCAACACTGTGTAAAAAACTGAAAAACAGTGTGTGGACATGTGTAAGTCCACATAGTGTTTCAAGTCCCTACATTATGTGGAAACATGTTTTGTTATCAGGTCCACACTTCGTATGTAGCGTTAAAACACAGTAATGTAGCAGAAGCAGTCAGATGGAAAGGGAGCAATGTGTTCAGAAGAGGCATAAGATGAACGCAGACAAATAGTTATCTGTGAATTATGGTAAACGTAGACTCGATTGAATTGCTCACTTTAACAATACTTATATTTACAGATACCACATGACTTTGGAATTGTACACTCTGGTTGTTTATGCCTATGCATACAGTCACACACTTTGTGATAGTCTGAATAAATTACAGACATACAATTAATGAGTGTTAGGACGTGTTACATGTCATTAATAAGAGAAACATTGAATGTACAAATTGTATTAAAGTGTTTATCTGTATTCTGAACTGGGTCCCCTTGCCTACAATTTAGCTCAAATCAAATATAAATTGTGTCATTTACGACTATGATAACCGGTTTGCAAATAGGTTTCTTTCTCGAGAAAGCCATGCCGCGGAGCTGGACGGAATTGTTTGTCTGGCCAAGTTGTCGGTGTGTATAATTAATGTTGTTATAAATGAACTATAACCCATTTTTCAGGGGGTAGTCTTAATAAAGCTGACAGTAGAAAAACATGTATTGAAACTTCTACAAAAGGTGTAGAATGGTACGGTATAGTAAACATTGAACGGAAGATAGTGAACATTTAGACGTATATATTTCGGTATAAAGCGGGTGCTAAAGGTTTGTTTTGTGAACTATATACTATCAGCACTCAGCAGCACCTTGTAAACCCTTATAAGGTGCTACATATAACGGGTCTCATAATTCTTAAACTTCAAAAACTGTCTTACAAAGTGTTTCTCTTTGCTCAAGCGCCTTGAGCACATTATTGTTGGATATACGTGTGCGCTATATAAGACTCCAATATTATTAATATTAATATTGTATAACGGAAAATGACCATACACATTGGATTGTGTCTCTAATTTATGAAAGACTGAGTATGAATTCATTTTTTTTTTCAGAATGTGTTTTAGTATTTTAGACAAGCAAAGTGTCAAGTGCTTATTTCCGCTCACACTTGAGATAATGTGTACCATTGAAGTTTTAGTTTCCTCTTTAGTGTTGTTTGCTGTGTGGTTGAAAAAGGAGAAGTTGGAGAGCAGGATTTCATTCTGATTCTGCACATTTCACAAAACTCTCTGTGAATGTTGTCACAATCTGTTCTTTTGATATTACGCCTATAATGTTAAATAATGCAAGTTGCATTGACGGCAACTTTTTTTAAAAACTAAATAAGAATACCAATTGCTTACATAATGCAACCTTTTTTTTTTCCCATAAACAAATTGATCCACTTCTCTTATGTTGTTCTACATGATCATCCTCACGTTCGCACCAAAATAACTATCTTACCTCGTTCGCTCTGTTCACCTCTACACTCTGACGTTCTTTTCCACCAGATTGATTTAAGTGTCCTTTCTTTATTCCCTATGACGTCACGTGGGATTTGAGACCCTTTGCTTTGGCCGCCATCGCTGAGGTCAAACAATGGAAACGTGCAGCGTGTACGCACCTCGGCACGACTCTCAGCCAATAATAGGTCTTCCCTTGACCTAAATGAGGGCGCTGTTTGAGGTTGTGACGTCATATGCAAGGGGTCTATGAGTAATAACTTGGTAACTTTACAACCAGGTATATCAATCTTTGTCCCAGCTTTTGCTCTTAATTCATGTTTACTTTATATTAGTGCTTGCAGACAACCGTGTTGCTGTTGGTTTAGTTCTCGACGTTTCAAGCAGTGTACTCTGCTCGTCTTCAGCAGAATGTTGCTGCGATCTGTACATGGTTTAGTCACTACTTCTTATCCACAACATGTAAAGCTGCAAACATCAAATGTTATGTTACTTCACTCATGGAGCTCAATTATTAATCAACGATCGAACGTACAATGTCCTTCGTACGATGTCCTAAACAAAAGTACATTCGCAAACGGGGTAAGTGCTACAAACACCGAATGTGGTTGTTAGATCGCTATATAGGTCATGGGTAGTGGGGTTCCGATTTGAGCATGCCGACCAGCGTCTCTTTAAAAAAAAATTAGCTCAGACCAGCTGACTTATGATCCCGCTTGACATCGCAGGTGATATAATGTGCCTTAACAATCTTCCTCGCCATGTTTCCAGGCTCCAGCGGTTTTAATATCCCAAATTTGACAATGACATCGAGCGTGCAAGGGCAACGGGGGCTTTTAAGCTGTCCAAACATTTATCGTGGCGTAATGAGTATATGCCTGTGCCGCTTAGTCAACCCGACCATGGGGGGGGGGCTTGAATGTGTAGCCGTATGTATTCTGGCGAACATCTTGAGCGGCCGGATGGAGCAATTGATATAAACACATATTGGTAAAATCAGTTGAGCAACTTGAATCAATATGCTACGTCGGTTTAGAGGATGCAATTTGGATCACCTCGATTAATCACAGAGTGCATTTTAATATTTACTTGTACTGTTGAGTGGACAAGGGAGCGGTATGAAATGCAGTAAACAAAATTGGCAGATCGTGTGATGGGCAGGTTCGAATCCCGACACGGTGCGTCGCGATGGATGTGATTGTGATCGAGGTATTTTTTTTTCATAAACACCGCTCTATATCCATCGGATGGGACAATGAATCTCAGGTCTTGGGAAACTATTAATGAAAATGATAGAATGAACTTAAGAGCATTCCTAGTTTCTGCCGCTATGCGTTTCAACGGAGCACCTTCTGCGAAGTCGTAATTTAACGTTGCCGTGGGAACGGATCAGAGTGAAAGCTCCTTAAAAAATAAGAAGATTATCAATTACAAACACTGGATACAATCAAGCTTTATTATACAAAAAGTGCATTTGAATTTGATAGCTTCAAGTGAAGGTATTGTGGTAATTTTCGTACGTTTTTTTATTATTGTATTATTGTATAATGACAGAAGATCATTTTTTTCGAAATCAACATTATGATTGATTTCTGTATTTTGAAAACAAATATAAATTCGCTGCCCCTCTTCTCTGCCCTCCTCTCTGTGTATCTCCCTTCTTTTGATTCCTCTCCTCTCCTCCGCACTTTTCTTCTGCACTCCATGTCTGCCCCTCCTCTCTACCCTCATCTGTTAGCATCTCATTCCTGCCTTTTCATTCTGCACCCCCTTTGCCCCTCCTCTCTACCCTCATCTCTTAGCATCTCATTCCTGCCTTTTCATTCTGCACTCTCTCTCTCTCTCTCTGTCCCTCCTAGCATTTTACTCCTGCCTTTTCATTCTGTAAACCATGTCTGCCCCTCTTCTCTGCCCTTACCTCTTAGCATCTTATTCTTGCCTTTTCATTCTGTACCCCCTGTCTGCCCCTCCTCTCTAACCTCATCCCTTATCCTCTCAATCTTGCCTTTTCATTCTGCACCCCTCTCTGCCCCTCTTCTCTACCCTACCCTCCTAGCATCTCACTCCTACCTTTTCACTCTGCACCCCCTGTCTGCCCCTCTCTACCCTCATCCCTTAGCATCTCACTCCTACCTTTTCATTCTGCACCCCCGTCTGCCCCTCTCTACCCTCATCCCTTAGCATCTTACGCCTGCCTTTTAATTCTGCACCCCCTCTCTGCCCCTCTTCTCTACACTACCCTCGTAGCATCTCACTCCTACCTTTTCATTCTGTACCCCCTGTCTGCCCCTCTCTACCCTCATCCCTTCAGCATCTCATTCCTGCCTTTTCATTCTGCACTCTCTCTTTCCCTCTTATCTACCCTCCCCTCCTATACCATCTCACTCCTGCCTTTTCATTCTGCACCCCCGTCTGCCCCTCTCTACCCTCATCCCTTAGCATCTTACTCCTGCCTTTTAATTCTGCACCCCCTCTCTGCCCCTCTTCTCTACACTACCCTCGTAGCATCTCACTCCTACCTTTTCATTCTGTACCCCCTGTCTGCCCCTCTCTACCCTCATCCCTTAGCATCTCATTCCTGCCTTTTCATTCTGCACTCTCTCTGTCCCTCTTATCTACCCTCCCCTCCTATACCATCTCACTCCTGCCTTTTCATTCTGCACCCCCGTCTGCCCCTCTCTACCCTCATCCCTTAGCATCTTACTCCTGCCTTTTAATTCTGCACCCCCTCTCTGCCCCTCTTCTCTACACTACCCTCGTAGCATCTCACTCCTACCTTTTCATTCTGTACCCCTGTCTGCCCCTCTCTACCCTCATCCCTTAGCATCTCATTCCTGCCTTTTCATTCTGCACTCTCTCTGTCCCTCTTCTCTACCCTCCCCTCCTAGCATCTTACTGCTGCCTTTTCATTCTGTACTCCCTCACTTTCCCTCCCCTCTACCCTCCCCTCCTAGCATCTTATTGCTGCCTTTTCATTCTGCATCCCCTCTCTGCCCCTTATTTTTACCCTCCCCCCAGCATCTCACTCCTGCCTTTTCATTCTGCACCCCCTCTCTGCCGCTCTTTTCTACCCTCCCCTCCTAGCATCTCACTCCTGCCTTTTCTTTCTGTACCCGCCTCTCTGCACCTCTCCTCCCCCACTTCTTAGCATCTAACTCCCCCCTCCTTTCTGCTCTCCCCTCTGAACATCTCCCTTCTTTCGATTGCGCACTTCCTCTTTGCCCCTTCCTTCCGTGCCCCCTTTCTGCCCCTCCTCCCTGCCCCTCCTCCCCACCACCTTCTCTGCCCCTCCACTCTGAACATCTCCCTCCCTTCCATTCTTCCCTTCCTCTTTGCCCCCTCCTAAACTAATTTCCTTTTTTTTTCATTACGCAATCAAATACCTTTGACTTGCCACAAGCGTTTCTAATTATTGTTTTCTTCTCGCATAATACACACATGGCAGCCTTTACATACGCCCCTTTGATTCCGATAAATAACCTGTCTTGTAATATTAATGAAAATGGTCACAGCAGGCAAAGAAGTGCAAGGTGTAGACTTAACATCTAATGTAAAGTGCAAGTTGATGTTTAGCTGTAGTTCAGATTAATCAATGATAAACACGGTGCCTGAAAATGTCACAACAAACAAACAAACAGATTGTACAAAATCAACTTCCACCGCTTTTATGCAAAACAATTGGGTTCCCCTCTTTGCGCATGTCTAATTGTATGCCGAAGAAAAACAATTTGACCGATTTTGAAAATAATCCTTTGTTTTCATAAGACCTTCATACCGCGTCTCTAAAAAAAAAGAATAAATTACTCGCTGAAAGTATAAAAATATGTCAAGCCTTCAAATCTAATGTACAGGTTTGAATTTCAATATCATTTAACATTAGACTATTATGTAATAACCGCGAGCAAACACGTCTGACTGATACACATTGGAAACAAATCTCGAAACAGAAATAAACAACACATGCTAGGCCAGTAACCAACCACGTGCCTGAATACGACACCCCGTCCTTAAGCCGTCAACCCCCCCCCCTCCACATAACAGCTATAAATCCCCCCAAACGTAGCATAAAAGGTAGTAATTGGTTAATTCTTGGTAAAGCCATCTGCAGAGCAATTGGGCGTGAAATGGAGTGATGGCGCTATGGACGGGGCTATTTCCTCCCAAGCCCGTTGGCAATATCCGCACTTCCGGAAACTCCCCAGTAATAGCCTGCGCCGTAAACATAAAATGTGCCTTAAACGGAAAATGTGCCAGTGCTCGCGGTGTCAAGCTTTATATTAAAAGGCCTACAGTGGCTTGCCTCGTATACGTATACATATACATGTACTGTGGGGCTTTATTATAGCAAATACAAGGTACAGCATCGGAAATGTTTACAGAATGAATTCAGTTCCTTATTCACTCCCAATCTCTATCTCCCAACTTGAATATTCGTCCAACCATGCTCAAATCATAGAATCGCGTGCAGTTTAAAGGATTCGTACACCATTAATGGTCTCTGTTTTAAGCCAGGAGTCTAATTCGTTTACTCTCAGGAAGCAAAATGTACTAATTAAATGACGTGAATATTTTTCGCTGGTTCTTGAGTAAACAGAATGACGTGAATATCTGTCGCTGGTTCTCGAGTAAACAGCTTTCAGGCGCTGACATAGTTTTCACGTGGTGTCTTTGTATTTTTCTTATCGAATTCCCTGACAAAGTCATTTAAATTGGGCCCGAATCAAACGTTAATTGTTAATGGAAAAAAATACTTCTCCTAATGACTGGTGCTAATAATATAGACTGGTACTAGACTTTGAACAACACAGCTGCAATCTCATTGACAATTAACCAATTAGTTTGTTTTCATCAGTTCATCAGGAAAAACAATTAAGATGTCATTGTCTTAGTGACTTCCAGCTGGTTTGTTGTAGTTCCATTACTAATTGAAATGTGTCTACGTCATTGACGAACCTTAAAGGGAGGGGTTTACCTTTGGTAATTACTCCAAAAATTAATGACCGTAAAAACTTACTTGGTAAGAAGCACTGCAGCTGTTGATAATGTATAACATGTTGAGAAACGATTTCCTTCTAAGGAATGTGGTTTAGTTTAGAGAGAGGGATGCAAAAACATTTCAATGTTCTCAGATTGTCTATTCCAATTACGGATTATTCTTCCTGTGTGGACAGGTTTTCGGCGATATCTCAAAACGCTACCACCTTTTGAAATGAAATTTTCACAGGTGAGTTTTTTGTATATATTTACATTTAAATTGGATTAAAAACAATCGAACGGTTCCAAAAATTAATGGTGTACTTTGCAGTTAAATTGTAGTTTATCATGAACCGTGTCAGTGTGATAGGCTTCAAATCGAAATGTAAACGACCACTTTCCATTGTTGGAATAAACAATTGAATATTAAATCTAGTTTTTACTTTCAACACACCAGTTTAATTAACCTAATGGATGGAGTTTCAACGCTATTTTTGCGAATTCCCTTATTATGACGATCGAATAGAGGCATTTTGTTGTCACTGTATTGGCTCTGTACGGAGCCCCTGAAGGAACATGTACAGAAATAATAGAGCAGGTGTAAGAAAAGTGGGGGTGGGGGAGAGTAATTCATTCCCTCGTAATAATATTTTGTTCCCTCGACATATTATTTTGTTCTTCCGATATTTTTTTATTTTTTTATTTCTTATTTGTTTTGTTCCCTCGAAATATTTTTTGAGGGAACGAAATTTGCATATACAGTTTTTTCTATGTCTCTTTAGAGGCTCCGTATCTCTGAGCAAATGCCATCGTGACTTTGAACCATATTTCTATGAATAATCAAAATGGCATTGAATCCAAGGCTGCGGTTACTTCCTCAATTTGAATAATCTCTTTAGTGATGTGAAACAAGATTTTACTGATCTGGGCTTCCTAAAACCCCCTTAATCTTATTAAAAGCATCCATATAGAAAATATATGTAAACAAAAAAAGTCCTTGTATTTGTCACTTTGCAGCTCTGTACACGTTTTTGTGTCTCCTGTAATTCAATTTCTTAGAAGCAGTTAACAACAAACAAATAATGAAAACAAAAAAGTAAAAAACCTTTAGGTGAAATATCGCCGATTGAAAAATTTACCATTGTCGTTTGGGGAAAAGGGATGTGCGTCACAGTCTTTAAAATCCTTTTCTTTTTCTTTTCCTTCTTCTTCTTCTATTCCTGCTTCATCTTCTTCTTCTTTGTTGTGAAATTAAATTTGCTGATCATGCTTTCGGTTTGATTTGGGTCCTTTGTAAGTGGTTGTCAACATGTTACAATGGATTAAAATGCTTTCACTTAGAGTTTTCATTTGGCTTTCCCTTTTTGGACACCAAGTTGGTTGGTTTACGCACCATGAAGCTCACAATATTATATTGTATTGTGTTCAAGGTTCATAATCAAAGCTATTCTTACATAAATTCTGTGACATGATGATGTTATTCATTATAGGAGACTATTTGTTGTCACTTTAATTTTTAAAGGGTGTGCACAACATTTGTATGATCGAAAAGGTAGATATTCACACAAAACTTACATTGTATAAAGATGGATGGTGGAAAAGTTCCCTGGAGCAAATTTTGTTTGAAATGTTATAGTATTTGTTTGTGTCTTTCTTTTTTTCGTCTTGTTTTTTCTTTTTTCAAGATAAGTGGCACTTAGTTTTGCTCTTTTTAAAGGCAGGGTGTACTTTCGGTAATTTTCAAAGACCAGTTTCCTCAGCTCACAAAATAACATACCTGTGAAAATTTGGGTTCAATTGGGCATCGAAGTTGCAAGAAAATAATGAACAAAAAAAACCACCCTTTTTGCATAGAATTGTGTGCTTTCAGATGCCCGCGAATGGCTTCATGCCTGAAGCTTTTCTCAGATTCAAATTTGTTGGTGAAAAACTACCCATTTCCCTAAAACTGCATTACTTCAAAGTGTGTCGTTACAATGTTTCATAACATCAACAGCTCTTCAGTGCTCTTTATACCAACTCAGTTTGGTATGGTCATTATTTTTGGAGTAATTACTAAAGTTATAAGTAACCCTCCCTTTAACCGTTGCCGATCATGTATCATATCTCTACCTTCCTCTTCTTCTCCTTTTTTACAAAGAGAGATATACCTTCAAGTCAGGGCACGCGAACCGCTCACAATGTTGTCGCTTTATTAGTCCAATGATCCCAATGAAATTGAACCAGACAGTCAAACAAGCGGAACAAATAATTTAGCGATTTCATAGATGGCAAAACTCTGTCCTTGGCACTGTGAATTAACTTCATGTCGACATCAGGGCTTTCAATAATGATGTGATGGTGGTGAGGGGGTGTGGGTGTAATTTCATTCCAGGTAAAGGCCCACAATGGCTAAACATTGAGCTCGCACATTCTCAAGGTTATCCAATAATGGGGGTTTTCTTTTAAGATGTTTTCAGAGAGGAAATGTTTGAATTTGCAGTGAGACAATAAACTAAGGCCTTTTCGAAACCACGACCTTGGGCTTGGGCTTTGGCTCAAGGCTCCGTGCGACTGTTCGAAGCCCCGTAAGGAAAGCACACGTTTTCAAAAATAACTGACGGAGTCTAAGCCGGAGCCTGAGCACAAACCGTGGTTTCGAAAGGGCTTAAGACCGAGGACCAACATCGCAGCGCTAATTGGCGCCGTATTCGGCGCTTTCTAATCAAAGTTCTATAGACGATGTGACCTGTGACATCACATGTTTACAAAAGAGCCACAGAGCCTGGACTTCCTGCAGGCACGATTTGTACACAGACTAATGGAATAAAACATAAAATCTTATATTTTATGGAGATTGCACTCTCTAATTCTTATCAACTTTTGATATGATGAAAGGGGGCACATCTCAAAACTTGTCCAGCTTTTACTTTCATAATTCTTGGATTTATGTGGAAATTATGACACAAAATGTCAACTTTCCCATAGGACCTGTGTAGTATCTTGCCTGCCAGAATACCCAAAGAATGCACAAGGTCACACTTATTGTAAACAAAGTTCACAAGGTCTATACTCATACAAGGTTAGCGTCAAATGTTTGAGTTAACTTGGCATAGCACAGCTTTATAAAGCTGTAGATATCTAAATACTGCCCCACAACAATTTCTGGAGTACTATATAATAACCACTAGCAGTGTAATGTGTTATCTGTAAACCTAAGCAAGATTTAGTTTTCTGCTGCTGAGCAATTTGTGCGCCCACTTTAAAAACACCCAGGTCAAAATTGAGCCGGACTCTGGGTCACAAGGGTCCTGACCAATTTCATTTCCAGGCAGAAACGGATAATATTGTTATTTTTTTAATGGATTTCAAACTGGGATTCTACGTCTTTTTTTAAACCAATTTCGGGGGGCATTTTGGCACAAATTTCCGGTCTTACTGACCCAGAAATGGGTCAGGCCCCCACACGGGAGCCGGATCTGGGTCAATTTTTACCCGGAGGTTTTGAGAGTGTAGCTGACTCCTGTGAGGACTTCGCAGGTAGTCATAACGTGGAAGTAGTTACGTATTATAGGCCGGAATGTTCCGCTAACGAAAACTAAAAACGGTCTTCTACCGCATGTCCCCTGTTGTATGCAAACGAATTATCATAGGGTTTCTTTAATGATGATATCATTATTGCTTTGTTTTTTTTGGATGAGTATACATTCAGTGGCGTGTCGCGGCCGAGCAGATAAGAACACCGGACTCAAGCTCTGGTGTTTCTGATCAGCAGAGTGTGGGTTCGAGTCCCGGTCGTGACACTTGTGTCATTAACCATTATTGCTTCTCTTCACCCAGGGGTACAAATGGGTACCGGCGAGAGCTGGGAAGTAACCTGCGATGGACTGGCAGCCTGTCCAGGGGGAATATAAATAACCTCAGTTGTTTAATACCAAGGACAGCTGATATAAACACCGGCCTGATGAGCCATACTTTACTATACATTCAGTGATATCCTCTAATTTTAATTTAACACACCGTTCAGACACCCTTTGAAAACTTCATCAAGTCAGGTAGTCTTAAACAAAAGTACAATTGCAAAACAAAACAAAATGTACAAATGCCTTTACACTCATCCTTGCTATATCCTTGCCACTATGCAGTCATTAGTATTCATGTTGCTTTGTCCACTTATCCCTAGGGCATTGTCACTGAATTTGGAACTTGATGAAAACATGACTGTGAGATGTTTTCTTTGTCTCGGCTATAAAAACAGACAGTGTTATAGCACATAACACTTCTGCTCTGTTAAAACACATTAAAGAGTGTTGTATTTTGTGTACATTCGTTGCATGAAACAACCTTTTCACTAACCTCAGAATCGTAATACTGTCGTTATACTGTCCAGGTTTAATTCGCAATTTGCAATCGGCGCGCGCGCGAAGCCATTTTTTCAAAACACACAAATCACGTTTTTGGAATACACGAACAGCAATGTGCCAGCACAGCGCTGATGGAAGAAGTTAATTACAATATGTATGTATCGGAGTGATCCAAGCGTTCTTTTGCTTTCGGCGAAATTACCCTGAATCGTGTAGAGCTATTCAGAATACCAACTATTATTATGACCGAAACCACCGGGCAGTTCTTGTAATTTGACTTGGACTTATTCGCGTGCCGTGACTGCTCGAATTCCTGTCTTTCCACAGCCCGTTGATTCAGATCATTGAGCCAGACACCCCGGGAGCATTTTATCTTCCGACAAGAAGTTTTAAATATGCCTTCTCGTTTGACAGATCTCATCATGATGTGTCCGGTCATGTCATTTGTACATTTCTTATTTTGGGTTTGGTTCGGATATTAAAGATCGATTCCTTGAAAAATAACTTAATTTCAAGAAGGTTGAGTTTATGTATGTTTAGTTATCAATCTTCAATATTTCTTGGAGAAATAGTCACAATGCAGAAACTATTTCCTTTAGTCATAAATAAATTGCCTCTTGGAATTTACAGACATAAATCGAGGTTCCAGATTGTCAAAACAGTGAAATTGCCGAGTCTGACCTTGGTGATTACTGGATAATTCCCCATTGGAAATGGCATGGTTTGTTAAAAGCAGCCACTTTCAACCAAGAGGACTGTATGTATGTATACTCGAGCCCGCTTCAATTAATTTAAGTGACGTGGCCAAGTTTAAGTTATTTCAGCGCAAATACACGCATTAGGTACCGCGAGTAATTTCCTCTTTTTTTTAAGCAATTCTGTTCAATTTATTTTACTGGACCTTGACATGTTTTCTGAAATTAAGGATGTAAACTTCCGAAAGAATAATGCACATTTACGGTGTATCGTTGACAGCGTTTTTTAAACGTAAGATAAATGGTTGTAATGATTCGATGAGAGAGAAAAATAACCGCTTTTAAATTTGAAAGCTGATTTCTTTTTTCAACAAACATGGTGCTATCAGTTGTACTGAGAAATAGTTATGTCTGAAATACTTTAATAAAACAAATATTTTTAAATCACAAACGTGGCTCTACCGGTATGAGAAATATATCTGTCTGAAATACTTTGATACTAGATAACAATTTCACTCAAACATTAATTACAAAGTGAAGTAGGCACACTATGATCGTGTAAACACAATACCCTTCAAAATAATTTGTTTAATTGGTTGTTGCGATGTATTTTTCAATTTCGATTGAAAATTAGAAGATTGGAATGAATGAACTGCATGCTCCAAAGGCCAGCGATACCTTTTATAAAATACCTTACTGTATAAATTTGTTAATTTAAAAGATTTAGTATTTTGGATCTGAGGATTTCTATACAGCCTACATATTGTATACCTCTGAGCGGGTATTTTTCATACGTTTGGCAACAATGAAACTTATCGGTGAAATACTTTGATACTAGATAACAATTTTCACTCAAACATTAATTACAAATTGAAGTAGGCACACTATGATCGTGTAAACAATTACCCTTCAATTTATTTTTTTAAAGACACTGGACACCTTTGGTAATTGTCAAAGACCAGTCTTCTCACTTGGTGCATCTCAACATATGCACAAAATAACAAACCTGTGAAAATTTTAACTCAATTGGTCATCGAAGTTGCGAGATAATAATGGAAGAAAAAACACCCTTGTCACACGAAGTTGTGTGCTGTCAGATGTGATTTCGAGACCTCACGCGTGAGGTCTAGAAATGAATTCAAATATTTTACTGAGAAATTACTTTTTTCTCAAAAACGACGTTACCTCAGAGGGAGCCGTTTCTCACAATGTTTTATACTATCAACAGCTCTCCATTGATCGTTACCAAGTAAGTTTTTATGCTAACAATTATTTTGAGTAATTACCAATAGTGTCCAGTGCCTTTAAACGGTTGTTGCGATGTATATTTTTTATTATTTCGTTTGAAAACTAGAAGATTGGATTGGGTGTACTGCATTCTCCAAAGGTCAGCGATACCTTTTATAATATACCTTACTGTATAAAGTTGTTAATTTTAAAGCTTTAGTATTTTGTATCTGAGGATTTCCATACAGCCTACATCTTGTTTCCCTATAAGTTACAAATACCACTGAGCGGGTATTTTTCATACATTTGGCATCAATGAAACTTATCGGTGAAATTTGGCTGAACTGTTATTTTCAGTACAAACTATCCGCTTATAGATTATCCCTGAATACTCGATTCATGCAACAAAACAAAGAAGAAGAAGAAGAAATGTAACTAACCTGTTATCAACCGTTCATCTTCTTGCAAGCATTCTTGGTATGGAACATAGATTTTCCTTGACTTTGGGGAGTGTTTATCCGTGCCGCACCATGCACACTGATTCCTGATATTGACTCGATGCCCAAGGAGAGAGAAAACAGCACGACCAGTCTCTCGTGGTCTACCATAGAATAGACTCGACAATGTGTAGTATCTGGAAGACACTGGCCAGTTAAGAGGAGGAAAAAAATCCGTATCCCTAGCAACAGCATGGAACGCACCATCATCCACTTAATAACAATTTTTTCTATTTGTTCGACTACTGTACACGTAACGCTGATGTTCAAGAATGGTTTGCTATTAGTATTATATACGATTGAAAAGCGAGTATTTTTTGAAATATTTCTTCTCCATGACCTTTGGTTTCTTCAAGTTACCAGAATGAGTCTGCAATTGTAATGAAGACCGAATGCCGGATGGGTATATAGAGAACATGTGCTCTGGGTGTAGTTCTGATAGCTGCATGTAATACACGGTATAATTCAAGCGAGATACAGCTTCCACACCGCCATTGGCTGTTACTCGCATCTGGTGTGCTTTACCAATGAGTTCATTACAGCAATGATGCGCCACCACTCTCCATGAAAATGCCTCGCGGATTAAAAATCTCTCATCTAGTACACACAATAATATACGCTGTTGGTATTAGTAATATTTTCAATTCTGAGCGATGGTGATATCCTCGGGGTCAACTTATGAAGATATGCCTAGGAGTCATATTTTCCTCTCTTTTTTTCCATTTCATTTAATTAACAATCCATATACCATGTCTACTGATCACACGGTATCCTGTCCTGTAGGCATTCCGGAATTATTTCAATTAAACTTGCGCGCGCACTCTCTATTTAACCTGTACGCACTGGTTTAAGACGAGACTATCTAATGTTGTCTGTGTTATTACAAGATGAATCAATGCTCGAAATATGAATTTCAGAAAAGAAGTAGGGTTTTGTTTCCTTCCCCCCCCCCCACAATCAATCGCTCTAATGTACATGTTGTAAACATACCTCAAGTACATGTATTTGGAACTACTGACAGCTTCTCGTCTACGCCAGGTTGTACCGATATATTCAGGCTCAGCTATATAACGAGCCACAGACCAAGCAGCGTGTATTATAACAGGTCACGCGTCGCACACCATAACGTGTGTTCTTAAGGGAGTGTTACACTTTGCAAAGTACAAACACCCGTGTTCCACTTCGGAGTGGAAGTATTTTCATAACGGATACGGATACATTTACGAATCTGCTTTGTTTAGAGTAAACATCCGAGTTTCAATATGTGCTGGTATCTTTAATAAGGCATGGTGAATAATCCACAGAGCTTTATATCGCAAAGTATAAAGGATTGCTGATGCGGCCTTAATGCGTGAATTCAATCTAGCGTATTCGAATGACTATATCTGATTTTCAAATCAAAGCAAGGTGCCGGACGTGTTAATATCAAACGTAATACGTAATAATTATTGAGACTCAACTGCTTGCTATTATACACTGTTAAATAATAGTTTTATAATAATATTCACATTTACATATCCCGGCTGGGAGTCACATAGCATTGAAAGTGATCAGAGTTTTATTCTAAATGTCACATTCAAATTGTTTTAATACCGCTCTGACAAGACGATTTGTGATACGCAGAAAACTATTCCCTTTTGAATTGTAAGTGTTGATTTCCATATCTGTAATCATGTTTTCATACCATGTAAAGTTTCGAAATGCTAACTGGAGGCTATATTTCTTCGTTGAAATACAATGCACGCTGGTGGTACCACATTCTATGTTTTATACTCTTTCAGTTTGAACGAGTCTGATCGTCCAACGTAAGAGCGTTGATAGAAGAAGATTCTGTTAATACCAGATATCTTGATGTACTTACATTTTATCGTGGTAAAGCTCGTACAGATAAATTCAAATACAATGGCATGGTTCGTTTTCCAAAAGGGTTTTCTAATCTTGCTCCTGAAACCAGGAGCAGTCTCATCACTGAAATTGTCTATGTTTTTAGATCCAGAATGAGAGAGCATTTTTAACTGACTTTGATTTTTAATTCTTAATGGGGTTTTTTAATCTGGTTTTCTTGTTTTGCTTATAGTTAGTCGCTCTATTTCTCTTTTTATTCTGTCTCCAAAAGTTTACGTTATTTTTACATTGTGTATTTTGTATTTATTTATTTTTTATATATCTTGGTAGTAGTGGTTTTATTGGGTCTGACACATCTATGATGACAGTTTTATTTTTACTCTTATCTTGACCCGGACAATTTTAAATGTATATATGTACTTATGCCCGAAGATTTAAAATAAAAAGAATATAAAATATTTAAAGAAGGCAAAAGATAAACTTAATCATTTTAACAACAAATTGCCTGTTATTTGTAAAGTGTAAGAAATCCCGTCTCCCCAGCGCTCTGTCGCTGAAATTGCTGACCGGATTGTGAATGTAGGTATAACCCTTGCATTAACATCACACGCTGCTACTGCCTGCCACGCTCGCCATTTTGGCAGTCAAATTTGCACGTGCAAATTATAGCGTGTGGGAACGCTGCGTCGCCTAAAAATGTGCACTACGCTGTACAACACCACGGGGACATTGACTATACCAAGATGGCGCAACCAAGATGATTGTGATGTTGTCATCAGCTGAGTTGGGTCAACAGAACAAAAACATCGATATCTGTCTTAGTTGTTGATGTTGTTGTTAAAACTCGATTACCCCCCATCTCACGAAATATCACCCTAAAAAAATAGAACCTTGAAGACAATCAAATAATGCTTATCGAAACGTCGAGTTGTTTCAACGTCGGTTCTTTCCGCGACAACAAGAATTTCATTGAGAGATATCAACACGCTGTTACCGCGAACCATGTACTTTATTAAAAATTAATTTCGATCCCCAGCTTAGAAAAACAAAACACGTTCCCAGCAAACACCCACAAGGACCCGCCACTATTCAGACTGACAATGTTCCGGTTATTGTGATAAGAAATTATACAGTTTAAAAACAACTTTAAAAAATGGAACTGTTTTGGGGGTTCAATTATAAGTTAAAACACAACCTCTATGCCTATAGTTGTACTTATTTAAAACAAGAAATTACAAGAAACGATTGTCAATACCGCGTAGTTTATTTAGAGCAATTATATCACTCCTACTTTCCAGGAAAATTGTGCCAGTGGGTTGATCAACAATTCAAAACCATGTTTAAGTGCGGGTTGTCTTTGGTAGAACAGCCGTGCACAAAATCTTATCTTACAAAATCAATCTTACTACAGACACAGTCACCACATTATATCAGCGGGTTGTACGAGTGCACCATTCATTCAAAACCATGTAGATGATATTGAATGATCGGGGCTTAGACCGGAAAAAACCTCACATTTTCCGCACATGTTTACTCCCATATTGTGAACAAGTTTCATCGAAAGCACGATCCGTTATCTGGGTCAGTGACAAAAGCCAAATCAAAATGGCCGGATTTGGTTATGATCAAGATGTCCCTCACTCCACCCGCACGGATCTTTGTGAAACGAACACGTCCTAGTTAGATGGTTATGCAGTTTTGTACAGCCACTGCGTGACATGTTGCCTCTCAAGGGAGTGAGAGGAATAGCCAGGAACATAAGCCCATGTGACAGCGATTTCCACGGTAGTGATTTGCAATCCTTGATGTTTATGCAGTGCATGCATTCAACCGATATTCTTGTTTCAAATGGGAATATCGAAATGGGTTAATGGTATCGTGGTTTTTTGTAAGGCACCATTGGTCCGATCCTCTATCCCACCGGTATCACATATAGATCACACTCTAAAAACCTGACCCGGTTCTGGGTCGCAGGGGGTCTGACCCACTTCTGGGTCAATGTGACCCGGAATTTGTGTCAAAATACCCAGACATGGGTTAAAACTAACGTAGAACCCGAGCCAAAATCCAATTTGTTAACCAGTTTGTGGTTCAGCCTGACCTAGAATGGGTCAGGCCACCCTGGGATCTGGAATCCGGGTCAGTTCTGACCCGTGAGTTTTAGTGCAGTGTCTCCAACCAAAGGGGCATTTATGCCTTTATTCCCTTCTTCACTGATAACCCAACCCTTCTAACCTTCACCAAAAGCCCACGCACAATACCCATCCAAATCACTCTATTATTAGTTATCATCCCTAATGAATCAACCATTCCTTCCTGAAGAAACAGTCCACCATTACCATTCATGACCCTCACTGGCACCAACATTCCCTCCCACTCTCTTTCTCTCTCCTCAATGCACAAACACTCTTGTTGGGAAACCGACCCTCAACTCCCATCTTCACTGACCCCCAGCAATCTCTTCCAATCCACCAGGGAGCCCCCAGCACACCTCTCCACCTTCCCGGAAACAGGTAAGGTGTGAAAGCCCTCCACCCACCGATTCCCTCAGCAAATAAGTTCATTTCATTTCCATTTTCCTCCGACAGGTTATGACTGCGGGTTGTACGTGATATGCATAACGGAACAGCTTTGCCGTCACATCGTGGGAGACCGCGTCGAGTCCCTCCACGCGAAAGTTACCAAGACGACTGTCGGTAACAAACGCAAGGAATTGAAATCTCTGATTCTTGCCCTTGCCAAAGGTTCTCCGAGTTAGCATATGGGATTCCAAAGTCTATAGCTATAACCCCGTCACCACGCTCCCGTTTTATCCCAATGCGAATATCACTAGCCGGAAGTGGGGCTGTGATGGGTAGGGAAAACTTTCCTAGCTACCCCGTTATGGATTAATTCTCAGCATTTTGAATGTGATGACCTACCACAGGGGGAAACCAATTCAGAACGGACGGGAAATTAAGTCCCTTCAGTATTTTACAAAGAGAGCAGTCCTCCAGGGAAATGTTGTTTTAAAGAAGTAAAACATTGGTTAACGAAGTGAAGGATTGTCCGCTTCAGTATTGAACCACATGCGAAGAGACTGTTTACAATAACACCTGCACTCTAGTACCATACAAACTGTCTGCGTAAACTTTAACATCACCACTAATCTATCACGGGCACTTGCACATTGCTCTTTAATTTATTAGTCAAGGTTTTCATACAACGAAAGCCGTATTAAAGATCACTCTTCAGTTCGTTTAGGTGCAGTGTTTATAGGCTTAAAGCTTAACTATTAAACTATATTTGCTTAATAATAATTATAATTATTATAAAGGGCATACAGTATTAAACAGGCCTACTATTAACAAAAGCTACTCTCGGCGCTGAGACATTGAAACACTTATTTTGGAAAAACCCGGGAACTATATTTTTGAAGCTAGTATGTGTTCCTTCATTTTTGGAACCGATTTTGTCTACAATCTCTTGACTGTACGAAAATGTTGTTAAATTTGTTAGGTGTTTTTTTTTGTATTTCACAACAACAGTTATTTTCAATAAAACTCCTTATTTCTACGGGTAATTTGATTTTAATTAAGTAGGATTTGAAACTTTGCATAGTGGAGATAATGTCTAATATGTAAAGCTGTCCAAATATCCAATTAAAGTTTGCATTACATGTTTATGTAACTACTTTAAATTTACTAGTTAAAAGCAATCTCGTAAAGATTTACGGTGACACTATGTACGTGAAAATCTCCGAAGTGAATTGTATTGGCTTTTACAAGAACCGGTGGTTTAAACAACTCATGGTTCTTTTCAGAACCAGCACAACTCATAGACAGATTTCCGTGTACATGGTTTTGTAGCAATTCTTATTAGATTGCTTTTAATGTGTAAATTTTAAGTAGTTAAAGGATCTCTATACGTTTGGTAGTTGAAACCCATTGTTTGTTTCAATCCTATAGTTGTAGATATATACCATAAAACTAACCTGTGAAAATTTCATTTCAAAAGGTGGTAGCGTTTTTGAGATATTGCTGAAAATATGGAGTGGTTATGTCCACGCAGGAAGAATAATCTGCATTACAATCTGATAAACGTTACTGCAGTAACGCTTCTCAGATTCAAATTTGTTGGGATAAATAGTGATATCTTTTTCCATAGCCGTAGTACTTCGAAGTGAAAAGTTTCTCAAAATGCATTATACTATCCAAAGCTTCTGTACTTCTTACCAAGTAAGTTTGTATTGCCATACATTATCAGAGTCGTTACCAAACGTATACAGACCCTTTAACATGTATTGCAAGTTTAACTTTAATTTGATGTATATTGCCAATATTATTGGACATAGAAGTGTACACATTACGTAACTTTATTTGCGAGAAAGATCAGAGAGGAACTCTGGTGACTGAAAATCTCTCCACCAAAAAACCTTAGTTTAGATTCTAGATTTCCTATCAGACTCAATTAATTTGGTTGGTAGTTTTTTACTGTACAAATGCAAAGTTTGGGCGATTAGTGGGAGAGATTGATGACAATATCGGACATTAATACTAGAAATGCAGAGTCTTTTAATGTTGTTTTCCCTAAACCAAACGTTGAGTGTTTTAAACAGTCTTTTAAGTTTGCCGGGGCTAAAGTTTGGAATAATTGTTCTTCTTCTATTCCAAATTCTTCCTGTGTTGACAATGTTAAATGTTTATGTAGGAAACTGTACTGCAAGTAGTTATCTTTCTTATTCATCTTCTGTTGTTGTTCTTGTTGTCGTTTGCTCTCTTTTTTCTTTTCTTTTTTCTTTTTTGATGTAAAAAAGCAGATTTTTTTATCCTGAATACAGATTTTATAATAAATAAATAAATAAATAAGTAATAAAATAAATAATAATAGCAGTAACATTGGTATTTAATAATAACACTGCGAAATATCGTCCAGAAAAAAAAACAATGTTTTTGTTGTGGTTTATTTTGTGATCATTATGACGCAAGACATTCACAGAAATCGCAGTGGGACGCAAAGCGATTGTGTATTTACCTAGAACAGCGTGTGGCACAAACAAACAAAATAATTCTCTTTCACATTCACTCTATGTGGTGAACTCACTTGCTGTTATGATCGCATATAAATCAACATGTACACACACAAACATTAACTCGGTTATATTCACACGAATACAAATTCTTGGAAAGCAAACAATGAGCCATTTTCAGTACGGCAGTACTCAAACTCGTCTTTTTGAATGGGAGATGCAACTATAACAACTATGGTAAAGAGCCTTGGAGAGCTGTTGATATTGTAAAATATTGTCAGAAACGACCCTAGTTTGAAGTAATGTAGTTTTCACCCATCCGTACAATTAAGTATTAATGCGTATTAATGCGTTTTCCTATAGCTGTTATTTTTCTGTATGAAGTTGTGCATACAGAGCAGATTAATTACTGTAAAAAAATCACTGTTAATATTATTGATTGATTGTTGATTTTTTGTTATTGAATAAAAGAGAAAATAATTATGTGTAATATTCAAACGAATAAGCATATACACAAACAAAATTTAACTTGCACGCTAGTATAATCACATCAATAAGCGTGTAACCAACACAATTTGTACATGCTGTTATATTCACACATATCAGAATATAACACAAACAAAAATATGAGTCACTCTTATACTCACACAAATCACCGCACGGCCCCAACAAATTTAATAAAGCTGTCCAACTCGGAATGTGATCCTTGGTTAGCAAATGATGCCATTATTTTTGTACCATCTCTTTAAAAGGTCCAATTCTGAATCCGATATTGATGTAATTGCAACAAGTTCCGATGCTTGACACGCATCGATAATGGCCCCTCAAGAACCACAACCTGCCTGCCTTGATTTTTATTTTTTATTTTTTTATTTTTTTGGGGGGAGCAAGATCATCACATGAGACAAGGCATGCAACAATGAAGTTTCAAGTCTATTAGACTACTTTAGTGTCTTATATTTCCCTAGTCGTGTCCTCTTTGGGGAAACAGAGTGATACTCCGCCTGACAGGTTCGAGCAGGGCATATTGGAGGGAGAGGCGTCAGACGGTGTGATCTATAGCAGAGTAGTCTGCAGTCGATCAGTGGACATGATGAGGACATTGATGGATAGTCAATCAACGTATAACAGCTTGATTATACAGTAACTTTGTAAAGGACAGTTCATTTTGAGCATTCAAATAACTAGGGAGGAGTAACAGTAAGAAAACACTTCACACTCCCTTTTCCAAAATCAAGTTGATGAGCTGGGAAAGTGAGTTTGTAAACAGATTCGACACCATTTTGCTCATTACAGACGCAGAACTGTGTTCGATCTCGTGCTATTATTGTCGAATACAATTGGTCAATTTTGTAAAACTATTCCCAGAGGGATTTGGAGTGAGACAAGTGTCGCCTTTGTGAAAGTCTATAACCCTTACCCGTCCAATCTGCTCGTCAATCGTTGTAAACGTGTACGAAAGAGAGAACTTTGGCACGGCTTTCAGTTGAGTAGCCTTAAGGAAGTAATGGCGTGACGTCACGATCAAGAAAGTTCAGCTATCTTATGGTATTTTCCTAGTGAAATATCAAAGTAAAACGACTGGCAAGTAGATTGCATTTCTACCGTGTTTTTCTGCCAGTTGTTTCAAGAAATCTGACCACATGGGCCTTGTTCAAAATCACCGGATTGTATTGGTTCATCCTTGGTTATATAATGAAAATATCTTGACTCGAAACTACTATGCTGTGCTTTACATTGATTCAAATACATCACCGATACCTCGGTTTGGGTAGTCGGGTTGGCATAGTGGTATCTTTCTTCGCCTTCCACCTCTATAGGACCCTGGTTCGAATCACGCCGGGGGCACTACGTGGATTGGGATTTTCAGTCCCTACCTGACTGCGTGGGTTTTCCCTGGAAGAAATCTCTTGGGTTTTCCTCCCACATCTAAAACTGAAACTTCCTTCCTTGCCTTCTCTCCATTGGGTTCTTGGCTATTACAGTGAATTAAGTTCGCTTTTCTGAGAGTCCTTGGCTTCACAGCCAGAATAAATGAAATGAAATGACAACCAGAATGTTGCGGCAATAAGTGGCAACATTACCACTGTTGTACACTGTCTTGGTTCTAAGACATCAAATAAACACCAGGAGCAGCCATGGCAACACTCTCAAGTACCTGTATCTTGTTTATCTTTATCTTGATTGAAATGCACCAAGCACTATACCAGCAGTTATTGTGGCAACGCTGCAAATACTGTACTTTGACTTGATTCAACTTCATCACACATACCATAACTGTTGCAACACTGCCCTCGATGTGTGTCTTGCTTGGTTCAGAGAAACCATCAGCAGCAATGGCAACACTGTGAACGCTGTATCTTATATTGATTCACATCAACCGAGTATAGCAACAGTGGCATTCTTACCATTACGGTATAACTTTTGTTTTGATGCAATAAGCACCAGAAGCAGCCGTGCCAGCACTCTCGACGATATGTCTTATATTGATTCATATAAATCGAGAATTTATAGCAACGGTGGTAACATTGCCTATGACGTACTTTGTTTTTATGCAAGTACAACATGCACCAGAAACAGCAGTGGCAACATTGTCAACGCTGTAGCTTATATTGAGTCAAAGAAACCAAGTAGATATCAACAGCGGCATATTATGCCTATGACGTACCTTATCTTGATTCAAATGTATCAAGCACCAGAAGCAGCAGTGGAAACGCTCTCTATACGACATGCATTATCTTGATTCAAGTAAATTGAGAATGGCGGTGTCGTTGCAAGTGTAGCAGCATCTGGAAGACATGAAAGTAGATATCAACAACGGCATATTATGCCTATGACGTACCTTAACTTGATTCAAAGGCACGAAGCACCAGAAGCAGCAGTGGAAACGCTCTCTATACGACATGCATTATCTTGATTCAAATAAATTGAGAATGGTGGCGTCGTTGCCAGTGTAGCAGCATCTGGAAGACATGAAAGTGACCCTCAGTTTCTATTGTTTACCATTAAGTGTTAGTCGCACCAGTAAAATGTTTGCCATGTTGACATGTAAACCTTACCTTAATTTGAAGAAGCCATATATTGAATACCAGCTGTAGCAGCTTGTCCACAAAACCACTGCAAAGTTTGCAAAGAAAATTGTTGTAAAGCAACATTTTCCGCCTAGTATTGTAAAAACAAAAAGCTGTATGCAATTAGTCCCGATTAATCTGTTTAACCTTGCTGGGACAGTGACCTCGTTTAATGTGTAGGCCTACGCATCTCGATCTGTCTTTCTCTACCATTCAGCATTGTAGATAATGAGCAATACGTCAATGGAACACTGGAGAGTAAAATGGGGTATCTCCCAGTGAGGATCAATTAAACTGATTCCTACTTTTACTTCATAGGTTTTTTTTATGAAATTATGCTGTTGGCATTTTGGCGAGTTCGGAAAACACTTTAGAGGTTCGGAGTTAGTAATAAACAACGGTAGAAATCCTGGAAAGAAAAAGCAAAACGTCAAGCCGTAGAGGTGTTTGTTTATTTATACAAAAACAACAAGTTGAAGTTGAAACCCCTCGATGACAAATTTATGTAAAGACAGTAGGTGAGAAGAACAACACAGGCGGCGTCGCTGCTTAGCTGACGTCATCTCGTCGCTCATTCGCCTGTAGGGACGAGTAACCGTTTTAATTGGTGTATCATAAAAACCCGCCTCGAGTCTGGTATACGGTGTCCGGCCGAGTCATGTATGCGCGTGGTCATTGGAGATGTAAACCAAGTTTAGTGTGACTGTGAAAAGAAGACGAATAAGCTATGAAGCATCTCCTTGGCTTTACAGTCTACGTTGGGTATACCAAACCATGGAGGTAGGATCTACCATGACCAAACTTAGTTTTTGATTGAATTTAAGTTTACTCTGTCATGTTTGTTAGGTTTTTCTTGTGTATTTAACTTTGATGTGTGCCGCATTCGTTCAGTGACTAACGTATGTCAATATAACCGGTGCAGTCGGCTTCCAAATCTTCATCTGATGCTTGTTAGGGTGTAAGAAACCTATATTAAAAAAAGTAATGGCAGTTTCATCGAATGATGATTGCAAAAGCAGAGCCCCCTATCCACTCCTCTTGGCCTACATGTGGTTAAAGCCGGACAAACTATCGCCCAGAGTACAGACGACACCCATCTGGACGTCTCATGGGCGACGTCAATTATCATATTTTTACACATTTTACAACAAATTACTTTTTATTAATAGAATCGATTGTCTTATATATCATGGAGGCTACATGGAGCTAGATTGGCTTTTATTACTTCTGCATATGACCGTGTTGACCTTATATGAACTGTTACTAATGCATGACGGCTGTGCTGCTTTATTAATACTGATTTTTATACATTAATGCATTGTGTCGTTGCAACTGGATACTGTAAGGTTTTATTTCACTAAACATGCATATTCAGGTAGCAATTGCAAAAGTGCATTGAACTTTTACTCATCTGACGTGATTCGTGGAAGCTATGATGGAAATGAACTATAGGTCCTCATATAAAACAATGAAATGTCATAAAAAAAATGAGCTGTCGCATTTTCATAGCCTACTTTTGACATATTTCAGTAGGGCGCCCTCGGATAAACGTCATAATGGGTTGCTCATTGGCCCATTCTGTGCGCCTCGCGTACATAGGTGTGCGTTTTTCATTCTTTCGTCACCGTAAGATGGCGACGTAATGACATCAAAACGTAAGGTCCATATAAAGAAGCGCACGGTTGGGTTTTTCAACCTGACTTGTTATTCATGTACTCAGAATAAAGTGGCAAATACAAACTCGATACCTGCACCGAGTTTGATGTGGAATACGTAACCCCAGCATTAAAACTGACCTTGTGGAAACGATCCAGGGGAAAAGTAACAGGATACCCGGGCGATTTGTACTTCCATCAAACGCTTTTAAAGGATGAAGATTCGAACGTGACCAGGCGGTTGTTGGTACACGGGATCGTTCGGGCTTGCAGTGCTTTAACCTTTGAAGACAAATATGATCGGATTAAAACTCTAGGAACTAGATATTCACCGTTAAAAGCTGTATATTGTCCTGTAATATGAGCGAGGTAGTTTGTAAACAAAATAACGGAAGGAGGTGTCAGCATGCAAGTTTGGAATTTTATTTAGTAGAGGAAAGGTATCACAAAATGTATATCATGCTATTGTGCTGCAAATGAGTCCTAACTGAGACCTAAATGTAGCCCCAGGCCTGTTACTAAACGTACTCCTACAGCCTTGTAAATAAGCGTATCCCCAGCCCTGTACCTAGACGTAGCCCCACAGCCCTGTACCTTAAAGGCACTGAACACGTTTGGTAATTGTCAAAGACCAGTGTTCTCACTTGGTGTATCCCAACATATGCATAAAATAACAAGCCTGTGAAAATTTGGGCTCAATTGGTCATCGACGTTGCAAGAAAATGATCAAAGAAAAAACACCCTTGTTGTACAAATTTGTGTGCTTTCAGATATAGGAATAACAACTTCTTGCAAGAAGTTTTTATTATTTTAGTGAGAAATTACCTCTTTCTCAAAAACTACGTTACTTCAGCGGGAGTCGTTTCCTACAATGTTTTATACTATCAACAGCTCTCCGTTGCTTGTTACCAAGTAAGTTTTTTGCTAATATTTGTTTTGAGTCATTACCAAACGTGTACGATACATTTAATGAAGCCCAAACCTTGAACCGCAATGTAGTCCAAACCCTGTATCTAATAATCATCCCTGATTGAGATACAGTGTTGGGATACAGTTAGGTAAGGGCTACATTTAGGTACAGGGCTAAATGTCAGTGATCAGATGGTACTTTTTGGAAGAAAAACAATTACTACTGTTCTTAAACTCAGTTAAATTCTTCTTTCTTTCCTTCTTCTTTTGTTTTCTTTTTTGGGGGGGGGATGATGAATCCAATAATAGCGGATAACAAGCTTGATTTTTATAGGCCTTGACCCAGAAAAACAAATCATGTTCAGAAAGCAAGTAAACATAGCAGAGGACGGCTGTTACAGAGTACAGCTGCTATGCTGTATGGCACTGAAACGAAGGGGATATCGTACTAGTCGAACAATCCACTGTACACAGTGTATTTAAAACGAAAACGAAACGACAACAACAAACACATACAGAAATTGATCACCAACGTTTATAGTGTTCGTGATTTTTCGGGGTATTTTTACACCTTTTTGCAGAAATGAATTCCCCGTTCTGTGAGATGGAAACCTATAAATCTGCTCTTGTTGTCATAAACAGAGTCAAGTGGTAGGTGACCTTGATGGTTGGTCATGGTGATCATGCGATAAAAAGCGAAGTTTTAAAATGATTGATAATTTACGTTTCCATGTTCCATTGTTATTTGTTTTTGGGTTTTTTTGTTGTTTAATGTTGTGTGGGTTTATTTTGAATATTATTATTATTATTGATTATTTCGTGCAACACTTTTTTATTCTACCTGGAAAATTTTCACATTATTCACTCACATACATTGAATTTTATCCTGAATTATAGAAAACGTGTTTTATCGTTCCTACCAAAATTAAATAATAAATGATTCTATACAAAAAAAGGAAAGGAATCATCTTAATTTTGTATATCCCATCGATATCATCTAGCCATGCATCGTCCTTCAGAATATGATCACGATAAGAGAGATAGAAGATCAAAGCGATATACTGTAAAGCGTGCTCAATAGAACCCAGCATTGAAAGCCCAGATACGCAGTTCTGAATTGGCATTGTATAAAAAGACTGAAATGAAAAGAAAGAAAAAAATAATAACCCACTAGCGGGTAGACATTGTAGTGTGTATGATTTATTACATTTGTGGGTTAAATACATGGCTGTCATGGGCGATTATGGATGGGGACAAAATCAAAGCGTAACACTTTCTCGGTTTCGCCTTTTACCTTCACCTTCGCCAAACGATATGTTTCAAAATCAGCTACAAGACTATATTTGATACAAATCAGGTCTTGTTACTAAATATTGCCATGCAAAACATTCGATTGCAGGCGTTTAACGTGGACATAAACACAATTTTAAAAACGTTTTTAATGACTAATTCTGTTTCCTCGAACAAGGTGATTTAGAATAAATGCACTGTTTGCTTAAAGACATTGGGATACATAAAAAAGTTGGGGGACAAAATGTGTTTAATGTGAAATTGTGTATGTAATTAACACTTAACAACCTGATTTGTGTGAAAGAGAACTGGGGGAAATGCATAACCGACGAACTTATGATTAAAGTGTATTTCCGTGTGTAAAATGTTCCTTAAAAGAACTTAGATATTCGACATTTTGTATAAATACCAAACTAAAAATAGGTTATTCCATTATAACAACAACCAATGTATATATAGGTCAATTAATTTCTTCCTCCGTTATTCAATGATGCATGTTGAGCGATGCACGCTAGTCATGCAGTCACATCGCCCTTGATATACTGGTATGGTTATTGAAAAGCACCCACACGTTCCAACGATTTTTGTAAAACTTACTTTCCTGAGGTACATATTGATTTTTGTTTCAAGTGTAAATCTTGGAGTGGTGTCTACTCGTGTTGTTTGAGAATTCGGGACTGTTTCAACAATTTAACTTGGCTCTGGTTTAATTCAGTAGGCTGTGTCTACGCGTTAATCAAATACAGTTTATGCTGTGTTTAATTACAGAAGTAACGGAGTAGACATAATTATAACTGGTGTACAGACATGTTATTTTTCCTACTTTAGTCTGTTTTCCGATTTTTTTTTTTTGCCCTTGGAAAAATCAGAAAAACTATGATTAAATAGCCTGAAAAGTCTATTAAAGCCGTAACGGAGTATATAGACATGGTACAGACGTGATATTTTTCCTACTTTAGTCTGTTTTCCGATTTCTTTTTCCCTTTGAAAAAATCAGAAAAACTGTGATTAAAGAGCCTAAAAAGTCTATTAAAGCCTACACTATAATATGGATGTGTGTCAGCTCTTGTATACTCAATACAATTTCCCTACTTTTTTCCAAGGACCAAACATCATGCCTGTTGGTATCACTCTAAAAAAAAACCTCACGGGTCAGAATAGACCAGGATTCCGGGTTTCAGGGGGGGGCTGACCCACCATTTGTGGGTCAGTATTATCCGGAATATGTGTCAAATTGACCCCCAAACTGTGTCAAACTGACGCAGGCTCAGAGTACAAAATCCCCACCAGTTTCAGCCTGAAACAGAAAGGAGTCAGGCCCCTGGGACCCGGAATCTGGGTCAACTCTGACCCGGGTGTTTTTAGTAATTACCGGCAAACGTTTTGGAGTAATTTCAATCTGAAAAGCTCATGGATTCATGAAGTTTATACCAGGTACCAATCCTCCAAAGAAAATATCCGTCTAAAATGCTTTTTGTCAAAATTCAGAAAATAGCACTCAAAGACCTTCAATATAGCCTAGCCTTTCCTTGTTTCGATTGCAGCAAGCAAAATAAGCACGTATAAATGAACACGTTCAAAATATCTGATAAAATAAACATTGTTTTTGTTGTTATTTTTGAGTTGTTGTTTCACTGAAACATGACCACCAAATTAGATTTTAAAAACATATACATTGTTTGCATTATAACGGTTGCGTGTTGTGTTTATTGAAACTATAGTGGATGGGGCGGAATTATTATTTCAATCTGTGAAGTATGAATCTCGTATTTTCAGGTAGAAGAGACAAATATAAAGTTAGTGATCAGTTTTAGGGTGGGGAAAATTAACTAAGACTAGACATTTCTAGACACTTTCCTTTGAACTTTGAAATTACCGAATGTCACAATCATTCCAATAATTCTTTAACTCTCAAGTATCCAACAATATTCCTCCATTAATTCGTTAACTCTCAATGATCCAACAATATTCCTCCAATAATTTGTTAACTCTCAAGGATCCGACAATATTCCTTCCAATAATTTGTTAACCCTCTATGATCCAACAAAATTCCTCCAATAATTTGTTAACCCTCTAGGATCCAACAATATTTCTTCAGTAATTCGTTAAATCTTAAGGATGCAACAATATTCCTCCAAAAATTCGTTAACTCTCAAGAATCCAACAGTATTTAGTAATTCGTTAACTCTCAAAGATCCAACAATATTTAGTAATTCGTTAACTTTCAAGGATCCAACAATATTCCTCCAATAATTTATTAATTCTCAAGGATCCAACAATATTCATTCAGTAATTTATTAATTCTCAAGGATCCAACAATATTCATTCAGTAATTCGTTAACTCAGTCAAGAATCCGCACTTCCAATGTTTAAGAAGTGCTCTTTGGACATTCATCTTTGCCGATGATAACAGTCTGGTTTACCAACTCTGGATTATCCGGTTTATCTGTTTACAAAAACCTGTCATCAGTTGATTGCCGACTTCACCCCAGTGAAGAAAATATTCCGTCTCTCATGCTCCACCATTCAAGGATCTTATCCAGCTCAGTCAATATTGGCTGACTGTCCCACTGCTCACGTCAGGAGTGTCCAATCATTTAAACTCTCAATTAGCACTCGGGTTAGGGCCATCTATAATTGAAGAAAAAAAGTACCAAACTGTACGAGAACATGGTCTTAAAATTTAGGCTATACCTTTTCAGTGCGCTTGCCAGTAAATCAAGGAAAATTATCAAAATTGCAATTATCTGTTTTTGGATAAAAAATTCTGTTAGACTAAAATGCTTTTTGACAAAGAGCCCTATATAAATTAATTTAAAGAACTACAACAAATCACAGGGTTTTCTCCAGAAACAACATTTAAAAGGACTTTCATCTGTGCCGCAGCATGCATGGGAGAACTCTGGCTGCCTGTCTCTAACTTCACACACCTCACACGCCCGACTTCAAAATGGTACTCTAAACATACTTTCACTTTCTCCACTTCATATCCCACACTGCCACTCTGTTCACTCACGCACACCAGTGAAAAAAAAAATAAACAGACTCTAGCAATGCCTTTGTAAGTACTACTTCTGCACAGTAGCACTTGCACACCTGCCAAAACTATGTACAACGAAGCAGCTGTTGCAAATCATTAGTGGACAAAGACAATACAAAATAAGCATTTCAATCAACTTCCATGGGTCTAGCTGTGACACCGAAGCTGAGTTTCATGAGTAAATCTTAATTTTGTGTCTGTTTAAGTTTCTTGATTCTCCGAGACTGCCAACATAGGGCTTGTTAATCCGGAGTTCGTTGGTTCAAATCCCGCTCTAGTCAATTTTTCTTTGTCCAACCCCAAATCATTAAACAAATTTCCATTCAGTTTCCCTTGTGGTTTATTATTTGATGTTTTATTATTCGATGTTTAAGTTTCTTGTAACTTCATCCTTACAGGGTTCGATTTTCACTCTTTTCACTCCGATTTATTCTTCCGGTAATAATTTGGACCAAAAAACGTTTAACCAAGTAGCTTTTAAAATAAAAAAAGTCACCGTTTTCCAATAATCAACATCACTTTCCCATATCTTTAAGAGGCCTTTAATGCTTCACTCTGAAGTAAAAAGTAAAAAAAGTGACAAACCTCTCAAATTACTGAGCAATGTATGATCAGACATTTATCTACTGCGGCCTGACACGAGAAGTAGAAGGGTACTCACTGGATAGCATTTCCTGCCCCCCTCGAGCGAGGCACTTAACCCAGTCAACTTTCATTCTACAACCTCGGAGAGTGCTTGGGCAGGATAGATGGGTGGCTAACTAAGGGTTGCCAGTCTGAAATAACAATCCCCAAGGACAAGGAGGGGGCCGGAAAACAGTCCCCGTGATCATTCGTATGATATACCTCAGTTCATATAAACTGTCACAATTGTATAGTTATTAATATCAAATAGTAAGTTTGAATTTGCATTATGACCTTATAGTTGGGCATTTGGTGTGTTTTATGCTATTCTTGTTGTTTTTGGTGTCGGGGTGTGTGTTTTATGTGTGGGGTTTTTGTTTTGGGGTGTTGGGGTGTTAGGGTGTTTGTTTGATTGTTTTTTATTGTATATCATTTTATTAAAGTATACAGTTTTATCAAATCTACCTTATTAATTTTAGATGCAAATTATAACTGTGCTGTCGATGACACATTTGGACTATTTGGACCAGCATCCCGTACTTTTGTCTTCTAACTTAATTTTGTGTTCAGTATTATTGAAATCAATACTCTTCCTAAAGTTGTTGTGTGTTTGTTTTTTTGTGTGGGGCTTTTTTGCTTATAGGGGTAAATGTCGTCATGATCAAAACTGGGCCCAATTTCATAGAGCTGCTTAAGCACAACAAGTAGCTAAGCACAACCAAATTATGCTTACAAGAATAAGGTTGCAAGCCAAACTATCATGTCACATTGTACAATCTCTGACTGGTATCCTGCTCATTTCTGCTTAGCAGACAATCGTTAAGCAAAGTTTTCTGCTAAAGCAGCTCTATGAAATTGGGCCCAGGCCTGTGGCTGTAGACCTACATGGAATTATAAAATTTCACCACTTTCTGCACGTACGAGCCCTCCCCTTATGGAGGGCGCGCGCGTTCAGTAAGTGGGTGAAATTGTATAAATCCACAGCCACAGGCCACAGGCCTGCTTTGATTATAACGACAGTCCTCCTTTAAGCAGCTCTATGAAATATGGCCCTGGGGACAATTTCACAGCGCTGCTTAACAGTAAGCAAATTTTCGTGCTAACTATAGCAGAAAAATGTACTTAAGCGTAAGCGTATTTCACAGGTTAGCAAGAAAATTAGGCGGCCAGCTTGCGCGTTCCACCAGGGATTTGCATTGTTACGTCATTCATTTTCATAAAGTTAGCACCGGAAGGTTAGCATGCCTTCTCGTGTGCTTACGGTTAGCAGCGTTTATGAAATGGAAACTCGAGCAGTAAGCAGAAAATCGGCCGTTAAAGGTATCATATACGTTTGGTAATGACTCAAAACAAATATTAGCATAAAAAACTTACTTGGTAACAAGCAACGGAGAGCTGTTGATAGTATAAAACATTGTAGGAAACGACTCCCTCTGAAGTAACGTAGTTTTTGAGAAAGAGGTAATTTCTCACAAAAATAATTTTAAAAACTTCGTGAGAACACTGGTCTTTGACAATTTCCAAACAAGTGCCTTTAAGCAGCTCTATGAAATTGGACCCTGGTTTCTTCCGCATGTACAACGTCTGTCTAGAAGAGGTTACTTTTTTTACTTTTGTAAATAAATATGCCTCCCACAAGTTAAATTTGCTGTTACCTTCAACACCATGCACAGCTTTAAATTTGACTAACGAGTAACCTTGTTGCAGTAGGGAAGGGGAGTAGGATGGTATACGTTCTCACTGGTTGTTGCAATATTATGGAATTCTATAATGTCATCGTACCTCGCCCGTAGCCCGTCGCCCGTAGCCCGTCGCCCATCGTGCGTCACCCGTCGTCCGTCGCCCGTCGCCCGTCGCATGTTTATATGTCTTGTCACGCATGCACAGTGCAATTTTTCGCTTGCTTTCGTGTCCTAATAACATGTACAACAAACGCTTCTTGTAACTATTATGGCCTTTGTTGAACGATTGACCAATATGGAACGCCAAAGAGGCAAATTATACGATCAACACATCGATCGGTCTTTTGCATCGATCAATCGGTCTTTTGCATCGATCGATCGGTCTTTTGCATCGATCGATCGGTCTTTGCGTCGATCGATCGGTCTTTTTCATCGATCGATCGGTCTTTGCATCGATCGATCGGTCTTTTGCATCGATCGATCGGTCTTTGCATCGATCGATCGGTCTTTGCGTCGATCGATCGATCGGTCTTTGCATTGATCGATCGGTCCTTTCCACCGATCGGTCGACGAAAGAAGACCGTTAAAGAAGAGTGGTTGAAAAAGAGCGATTAAAAAAGACCGATGACAAAAGGAGATGAAAAAAGACAGATGAGCCTACATCGATGCGTATACGCCTCACACACAGTCCGCCGTCGTGTAGACCTGTGTGTGAAGACCGACGGCATTCTGTTTCCTCCCCGAATGACATTGAAGGTAGTCCTACTGATCAGTTTTAATTTAAAGAACTCTGCTCACATCAGGGAAGAGCACCAGTTCTATTGAATGCAACTAAACTGTCTGACACATTATTAACAACCGGAATAATATTAAAGAAAGTTAGACACAACTTGTATTCGTCGGTGTCATTGATCTGTCATTTCAGTTCCACTATCTCCAGATGGATTAGTGGTACAAGTCACAGGGCAGTGTGTTTGATGTAAATAATAACGGGCGACGCACGACGGGCGACGCACGACGGGCGACACACGACGGGCGACACACGACGGGCGACACACGACGGGCGACACACGACGGGCGACACACGACGGGCGACACACGACGGGCGACACACGACGGGCGACACACGACGGGCGACGCACGACGGGCGACACACGACGGGCGACACACGACGGGCGACACACGACGGGCGACACACGACGGGCGACACACGACGGGCGACACACGACGGGCGACACACGACGGGCGACACACGACGGGCGACACACGACGGGCGACACACGACGGGCGACACACGACGGGCGACGCACGACGGGCAACGCACAATGGCAGATATGGAATTCCATAGCAATATTACAGTACTTATTGTACGAAACAAACCTCTCACAGTGGCAGTGTTTCTATCACATCTATCATGTACGTAAAGCTAGCTTTAAAACACAGCTGTAAATTGGTCCGTTGAAAAGTCTTAAATTTTGCTCTTTGCTCTTCCCTTCACCTAACCCCCTCCCCCATAAATATAATTCTCAGGGATCCCTCTGTCGGGCAATTGTAAATATTTATATTGTTTGAGGTTTTGGGTTTTTGGGGGGGTTGTTTGTTTGTTTTTGGTGTGAGTGTTTTTTTTTACGATATAAATATGACATGATCTAGAGGTTTTTTCTTGTTGTTTGTTTGTTTGTTTGTTCGTTTGTGTGTTTGCTTTTGTTAATGCTGTTTTCATAATTGTTAATAACCTTTAATTACTTTGTAAACAAGGTTATATCAGCCACTTCCGTAGCAGCCATCCGTGCGGTCTTTATTAATAAACCTGAATGGAAAAATATGCAATATGTTGTCAATTATCTCATCTCATACTCAATGAACACTCAATACAATTCACTTCATCTTCATCGGATGTGAGATGAAAAGACCGTTGTCTAAGGATGACTTTTTGTCGGGGTCGATTAGGTTTAATTACCGTCATAACTCAGTTGTAGCGGCCTTGAGGAGACGTCTTCCTGTTGTGATGATAATTTATATCTATATCATGGCGGTCTTCTTAGAACTCACTGGTCGGTAATCGTCTCACTTCATCACTGTTTCGTTCGTCAGGGAGAGAGTGGTTTAACTATTTGTTTTTCCTATTTTTTGCCTATCATCTCTCAAGGAGCTTATCATCTCATTACATTGAGGCTAAGTTTGTACTTTTTAAACCCTTACAAGGTGCTTCATAAACGGGTCTATAATTCAAAACATGTCTTAAAAAGTGTTTGTTCGAGCGCCTTGAGCACCTTATTGGTGGATACGTGCTCTACTCCAATATTATACTTGAAAAGAGATGGCAATTATACTAAGCATCATTTAAACTAGGGTCATTCCATGTCAGACCAACGCACTTTTTTACCTTATGTCTTCTGATTTTGATAAAAATTGCTGTGCTTGTAGGTCCTAATGAGCAATGAATGCACACCAATTTTTAGCCCGATCCGACCTACCATATGGTCAGGGCAGAAACCACAAAAAATGGACATTTTTTGAGTAAAATACAACCCTTTTGGTACAAATATGTCAAAACCATGTCAATTTTCATCGAATATATGCAAATTTGGTATTAAAATAATGAGAATTGCATGCTCAATTCAATTCTTTTGTCAAAAATAAATTTTGTGAAAAGTAGGTCACCGTGACCTTTAATATGTTATTGTGACCTTTGACCCAATTTATCAAATAATGTATCATTCCGAAAATCAACGAAATTAAAATGACTTGATAGAGCATGTCTCCCTCTATCAGAATCCACTAAGAAATACTTGGGCTCTTTGAAATTTACAACTTTATGACTATTTTTGTACAGTTGGTAGGTTATAAATTAGTCAATTTATAGATTTTACATTAGAAATCCACTAACACATCTTACTGTTCTGTTTCAATTGTTACTAAAATTAATCTTGGTTGGGGAATTTCTCATGTTGAGGGCTGATGTGGTCTAACTAGAATCATACTTTAAATTATCAGCAGTGGCATACCCAGGATTTGGCTTTTTTTTTGGGGGCTTTTTTCCTTCAAATTTCTTAAGAAGATTGTAAAAATAAATGACAAAAAATCAAACAAACAAATTGACAACCTTGGAGGGGGTGTGCTCAAGCCCCTCTGACCCCTCCCCGTACTCCTGGCCGTACCAATATTTTAGGTATTTATGTATATTTATTGTTTTCCTTTTTATTTTTCCCCCTTCCCACCCGAATCAAGTGAAAAAAAGAAAACAAAAAAACAAATCTTGGAAATAAAACTTATTTAGTAACAAGTTCATTTTCCATTCTACGCTGGCGATTGTATACCTTAGCTAGCTATAGGCGATTGAAGATGGAAATATGAGTACTTAAGAAATCTAGAAAGTAAACCAATAAAAAATGAATCGTATAGTTTGCTCAAAAAGTGAGTGAAAAGTGGCCAGGAATTACATCATATTGCACCACAGAGCATCTAGAATTAAAAGTTTCCCGGGGCCCTTAAGCGGGCCATGGATTCCAAGCCGTAATGGCTTCGCGCTATGAGTACTTAAGAAATATTATTAGAGGGTAAACCAGTAAAAACGAATTTTATAACTGGCGCAAAAAGTGAGGGAAAAGTGACCAGGAGTTACGTCATATTGCACCAAAGAGCATCTAGAATGAAACATTAAGGGCCCCGGACCCCACGCCTTAATGGCTTCGCGCTCGCATAGACTCCTAACACTTGTTCTCAAATGGGCTTGACCAATGTATTTGAGCTTCCTACGGGCCTGTTATCAGAGTGTTGTTACTATGGATAGACTAATCAGGATCTACATGTAGGATTCAGGTTTGCTTGAAGATAATACTCAAAATCCAAACAAAGTTACCTTTTGCATTCTTCACTGCGCTTCTTAAAATTTAATGACTCTCACAGACTTGGCATTTTGTTCCTTTTAAATGAATTTCACCTGGATGTGAGTCCGCTGAACTGGGTGCGGGTAGAAAGCATGGAACTGTTGCGTACCCTGAACAGTCACTGCTGATGAAAAACGACTCTTAAGGAATTCTCAGCACTGTTGCACTTCACTCTTGTCCACAAAATCAAACTGTATTCCCGGAATATTCACCTTAGCCTACGAATACAGCTTGTCAATTGTTTGTTTGATTTTTTGGTCATTTATTTTTAACAATCTTCTAAAGAAATTTGAAGGAAAAAAATGAGCCCTCCCCCCCCCCAATTTTTTTGTTTTTTTTAAATAGCCAAATCCTGGGTACTCCACAGGTGATAATTTAAAGTATGAGTCTGGTTAGAACACATCAGCCCTCAACATGAGAAATTCCTCAACCAAGATTAATTTTAGTAACAATTGAAACAGAACAGTAAGTTGTGTTAGTGGATTTCTAATGTAAAATCTATAAATTGACTAATTTATAACCTACCAACTGTACAAAAATAGTCATAAAGTTGTAAATTTTAAAGAGCCCAAGTATTTCTTAGTGGATTCTGATAGAGGAAGACATGCTCTATCAAGTCATTTTAATTTCGTTGATTTTCGGAATGATACATTTTTACAAAAATTGGGTCAAAGGTCATGATGACATATTAACGGTCACGGTGACCTACTTTTCACAAAATTTATTTTTGACAAAAGAATTGAATTGAGCATGCAATTCTCATTATTTTAATACCAAATTTGCATATATTCGATGAAAATTGACATGGTTTTGACATATTTGTACCAAAAGGGTGGTGTTTTACTCAAAAAATGTCCATTTTTTGTGGTTTCTGCCCTGACCACATGGTAGGTCGGATCAAGCTAAAAATTGGTGTGCATTCATTGCTCATTAGGACCTACAAGCACAGCAATTTTTATCATAAGGTAAAAAAGTGCGTTGGTCTGACATGGAATGACCCACTAGAAGAAAACACGATGACACTTAGTCATTACCCAGTAATCGTGCAATACAGGAAAAACTACCTCGACACAATTTGCTGAGAAAAATTAACGTGTGTAAAAGCCCCTTTTGTCAATTTCATTGCCACAATGCTAAATGTTGAACTAATTTGAAAAAAGAAAAAAAAACATATTTTGTTTTGTTTTTTCTATGACAGAACGAAGCTCCCACATTCGTTTGTTTTCATTAGTTGTTTGATTTGAATGAATTTAACTGTTTAATTAATACTTATAGCAGCCAGGAACTCTGCTATCCTTTCTTAACAAAACAACCTTGTCATCAAAATGAGACGGGCCATCGCTAACGAAAACAGGGTAATCTTACTTCCGTTTTGGGTCCCCGCGTCATTGTCCTGCAAGTCTGACGAGTTGAATGACTTGGAAGGTAGAAGATCCATCTCGACAATCGCAAGCTGGACTGCCTTATCAAGTCAATAAATGTCATCACCTCAACAGGGTTGTTTTTGTTTTGTTACCAGGAGTCTTCAGTAAATAAGGCCACTTCACATGAGGGTTTGCACACACACACACACACATCAAGCACGATCACTGACCGCTTGGTCATTTCCTCCCGGTTGCCATGGCAACGCATCGTCTGGCATGGAGATGATGTACTTGTATGTGTACTTTTCCCTGCCGTTGCCATTACTAGGGGTGAGCTTCTTGTATGTCAGTGATTGAGAATGTCATTGGTGTTTTTTTTATCTCCCACCTCGGGCTCCTCCCTGGACCGTGTGTTCCCGAAACACCTCAAGGGCAAATTAAGCGATGAGGGACGGTGTTAACTGTGTAATCTCTGAAAGTGCACACGGGGGCGCTGTGATTTCCCCCAGCCATAAATACACATTAACTCGATAAGGTTTAAGGGAATGCTTTTTTGTCCCCTTCCTTTTTGTTTTAATCTGTCGAAAGCAAGAAGCCTATCTCACGAGTCTTTAAACTCTGAAGTATACCCAGTCATGCAAACTTCAAGGTTTTTCGATTATTACGTTTACCATGACAGCAATTTTGTTGTCTTCCCACTAGCAGATCAAACGAGTTTACACTATTACTCACCAACACGGAAGTTTTCTATTTCGAGACGCTGCTATTGTGATGTATGTATCTGACAATCACCACTGCATCATTCGACATCTTCCAATGTATTTACAAGGCGAATTAAATATGTGCCATGATTAAATCTTTCCGACTCTGGTTTGAATTCGTGTTTTTGGCCCATTTATGACTCAATATCAATATAAATGGCGTGTCGTGGCCGAGCGGTCTAGTTCACCGAACTCAAGCTCTGGTGTTGTCAGCAGCAGAGTGTGGGTTCAAATCCCGGTCATGACACTTGTGCCCTTGAGCAGGGCACTTACCATAATTGCTTCGTAAAAAGTTGGGAAGGTAGTGCATTCTGCTCTACCAGCCAGCTCCTAGTGGATGATACCCATGCCTACATCCTTACGTACTGTGAAGGGGTTAACCCTGTTTCAGCCCTAGGAGTAGGTGGCAACCTGCCCCTGGTGACAGTTGATTTGGGTCGACAGCCCAAATCAGTTAAGGGTAGCCCTTACCTTGAAGTGGCCGTCCGGCCTTGTGAGTATTTAAGGCGATATCTCATAAAACAAAAATTAAAAAAATACCTCTGGAACCGCGATCCCTTGTTTGATTTGAACAAAGTCTGAGTCGAGGCGATCATTTTTAATCGTGGTTCCACCACGCTATGTAATTCCAATGTGACCTTTAATAATTGAATACTTAATGATAGTGTGAAACAGCAGAAGTCATCCGTAACAGGCAGTTATTGCAATACATACATATTGGATATCATGGAATTAAAACAAAGTCAGCATAATAATAATAACAAGAATATTACAAACAATACTTTCCTTCATAATATAAGCTATTTTGTTATTGTTATCAACATTTGTATATACCTGATGTGATTCCCAAATATTATATACAAATAAAAACCTCACTCGGATAATTCCGTTACTATAGATATACACTATTTCTAAACCCCCCCCCCCCACCACCACGCGATTAGATACTTAAGGGTTCATAACTAAAATTGAAGGAATTTGTTTGAAGGTTAACAAAACAAAACAAAAACACACGGGTTTCCAGGGTATACTGTAAAACCAGTCGGTGACGTAACTTTAATAACTTTAAACATTATTCAACAGCGTGGCATTGTTTGTCTGACAAAAGCTTATTGTCTTTGATGTAAATTTGTTGCGATGCGAGATCGTCATTGCATTTGACACGATTTCTGAAGTTGCTCGACCGGTATTCGGCGGCGTGAACGCCTTGGGATAAATTGCGTTGACAACGCTGCTGAGTGCACGAGTGTGACCAGCACTCTTGAGACTCGATCGAAACGTCAACACCTAGGGCCAATTCACACAGGCCTGCCGATCAAACTTGCTCGCTTTATCGCTAAGCAGAAACAGGTAAACCAGTTGTAATGCTTGCGACTGGACCACTATTCCCGAAAGCTGTTTATTCGTACGTATTCGCTTAAAACAGAAAAATCTTGCTTTAAGTGAGAACAGGTTACCAGCCAAAATTACGTGCATGTACGCTATGTGACTCGTACTCCGCTATTGTTTGCAAAGCAAAATTTATTTGTGAAGCAAAAATTGTCTGCTTAAAAGCTTTTTGACAGTGAAATGATACTTTGAGCCTTTTCAATTTGTACCGATTTTATTTCTACGAGTTGCAAATCAAAAAAGCTGGGGAGATTCGAATTTGGAATGACACGCAACTCACCAAAGTGAATACTGCTAATCGTTCCATTGCCTTTAATCGACACTGAGTAGAATTGTCGTCAGTCGTTCATCGTTTACTGTCGAGTTGTGTCAGGTACTAATTAAGGGTAACCGTCAAAGTCGATTTTAAAACGACTGGTTTACAAGACTATGGCTTGTGACAGTCATACCACGCTTTGTTCCTTACATGCAGCACAGAGCAAGGACCAACTTTGCAGCCAGCCAACATTATAAACTAAAGGATTTGTATATACACATCACCATAAAAAAATCTTAATCTGAAAGCTCACTCATTATACCCGGAACCTTACCCTCTAGAGAAATGTTCCCTGAGTATACTGTTAAACAAATGCAGAATACTGTGGAATAGATAGACCCATTTGTTTTTGTTGTCCGATGACGTCATATTTCAAATTTTGCCTAAAGAGTATCAAATAAAATGATATTTTACACCATTTTTACGTGAGGTTAGAGACTTGTAATGTTTTCCCCACTTTTATGAGAACTCTATCTTTTAGGAAATGAATGCATCACAGATCTCAATTTAACCTTGTAGCCCCTCTTTAAATTACAGTTGCTTGTGGCGATATGAACGTGTGCAAAATACCCGACACAACGTGAACCGTTCTGCATTGTTTTCACATAATAATGTGACCGCCTAATTTGATGAAGTTTTCACTGCTCGGTTGTATGGTGTGAAACTATTGAACGCTATAGTGGGTGGAAATTGATTTCCTTTTTCCCAAAATAATAATAAATTAATATAATTGTAAAAATGTATATTTGTTGTGTGTTTCCCTTAAGGGGTATTTGAATATTATATAATGTGACCATTTGAACATCCACGTAGCCAAAGTGATGTCTGAGGTTGGAAAGGGCTGGCTCCTTCTCTCATGAGGTGTAATTTATTTGCGGAATGACTTTCTCAACTGATGTGAATGAGGTTGAGCATACAATGCTGCCCGTTAATTGGCTGTCTGTCACTCCTCTAGCTTCATGTCTGTCCACAGGGTTTTTTAAAACTCGTTTATGTAAAGTGTTCGTCAAGTCGTGCTGTGCATTAATTAAGTGATGACTGAACGTGGGGTTAAAGGGACACGTTGCCTTGGATCGGACAAGTTGATTTAAAAACAGGGTTTGTAACCGTTTGTTATAAAATATTGTGTCAAAATTTGACTCCATAAAATGGCCGACCGTGTTTGTTCACGATGTAAAAGGAAAACCACGCAATTTCGAGACATATTTGTGTGGATCATTGTGTTCTACTTTTAAAACATCGTTCTAACCATATGCATTTTATAACAAACGGGTACAAACCCTGTTTTTATAGACCAACTCGCCCGATCCAAGGCAACGTGTCCCCTTAAGGAACAGGGTGGTAAAGTCAGAAAGCGTCGAATGTTCTTCATTAAAAAAACCACCAAACAAACAAACAAACAAACAAACAAACACGCCCATGTACACGGATGTGAACCAATAAGACACGCTCAGACTGAACCGCGTCGATCTCTTTAGTTAGGGTGACATTTTGGATGAGGTCCCTCCAAATCTCTGCGTACACTTTGCACATTCACTGTCTGAGCTATGGGATGATGTGTGTTGCGGGCAGTGTGAGCAATTAAGAGGGTTTTTTTCTCTTCCTTTGTCAGTCTCTTTTGCTTCCACTGTATTCACTTGGGGATTTCATTTTACAGATTGGCAAAATAATATGATCACATCTCATCTGATTTCTATAATTTTCAATCTACGACGTGAGTTGAACGCAAAAAAAATCAGCAGTGTCCCTTCTACTATATAATTGTTAATCAAATTCCTCTGAATATAAAACCTCACTGGCAAAGATGGCCAAGTTTATCGGGAAGGCGTAAGAACGAACGTGGTCGTTACCAAATTGACCATATTTTGGACCGCATGGGGGCGCTTTCATCAGGGAATGTCTTGCATCACAATAACATCTTCATCTTATTGTAATTGCCTGTACGTAGTTTTCTTGCATCAATGACGAAATACATAAACATAATAATAACAACAATTTTAAAAAAAAATTGTTTTCTTGTTTTTCATCAAGTGAAATTGGTCCACATACGCCCTCACGCGGTCAAAAAACGGCGAATTAGTGGCTGCGACTTGACTTTAAACATGCGTTGAAGGATAGGCTGCTGCCCTACACGGCCTTACACTTGTTCTTAATAGTTGTCACTTTTAAATTATCCTTTTATACATTTTAGATACTGATAGATTTTTGTCGAGCTAATAATACCGTATAGTCAAAGCTGTTTATTGAGAGAGTTGCGACATAGAGGGACCAGTAAGTGTTTTATTCGGTCACGTGAATGCTGGACGCCATTTTCGGTTTAAATGCAGCACAATCCAATGTGCAGACTAGTCTGGCACCCTGTGTTCGTGCATGCGGGGGTTTTTTTTTGGGGGGGGGAGTTTACACAAAATGGCTTCCGAGGGTGCACCCCACTAAATAGGGGGAAAACAGAGCGTCGGCCTCATTAATATTTTGTAGACCCTCAAAATATTTTATACTAGACAGATTTGAGAGCCAAATAAAAGGGGAACAGTGTAAAACGTTTGCCCAATAGTTACCTGGGGGTTGTTGACTTCAAACTTTGGGTATTTTAGATGACATAGGCCCTGGAAAATTGTCCTTTTTGCCGCAAGGTTTAGGAACATTTTTCAAGATTGATGCTTGGACGTTTGGAAAATTTCACTTCTGTAGAGGTGTTTTTATTTTGAGGGAGAATAACTCTCCAGGCCTTGGGACTCCCCATATTAAGTTGAGCAGAAGATACAAGTTCAAGAGTCAATGAATAATTTTCCCTTTACTGTAAAAAGCTGTGAGACTTCTAAGTATTATTTCTTTTGTATTTTTGAATATTTAGCATTTTGCACTGTATGCTATGGTTTATTTAGTGGGGTGCACCTCCAATTGCAAGTTGTCGCAACTCTCTCAATATACGGCTCTGACCGTAGTGGCGGATTGCCGCCCTCTTTTGACAGTGTTTAAATTTCACGGTAGCTGAAGTTTCATGTACGGGCATGTACACCGATTTGCAAATTACACATCAACACAAACTCCCCAAACTTTATCTAAAACAAAAGCAAATTAACTTATTTGTGAGGTGTTTTTTTAAGTACCCATTATCATGATACATTGTATGTTCTAAAAGTACACATTCTCAACTAATTAAATTAACGAATCGAATATAATTTCTGAGAAATATTTCGAACATTCTTTTGTTTTTAATATTTTCTTAATATCAGCGGGGTACCAATCACAAACAAATTCACGTTGCATCTTGGCTGGTAATCTGTGTCTGCTAAGCGAAACATTTCAATCAACAAATGTTTGTAATTATCTGGCCATGAGCCCCAGTGTATTCGAGATGTCAATATCTATATTTCGTCAGCAACTTCACAATGTGCAACAATTTCCCCTGCAGCCAAACCGTATTGTTTGGAGTTAAGCAACTTTGAAATCATTGGCAACTTCCGAGCGTATTCGAAACTTGGACTCGTTCAAGTGCGAGAGTTTGTTTCCTACGTGCGTTAAAGCAATACATGTGACCAAAGTGGTCCCAAAAAATGTTCGAATACGCGCGAGACTTGCATGGTCTATTGAGTTTTCTTACCGTTTGATTTTTGTCATTTATTTTGGCACTTCGTGATGTTGCTGACGATTTGTTCGCTTAATAGATTATTCATTGATTGGTATCTGATATACCGAAAAGACGCTGCTTGTTCGGTATCTGATATACCCCAAAGACGGTGGATTATTTGTGTTTTATTTAGTACCCTGGCAGATTCGTAATATGCCTGGCTGTGGCAGTGCGGGCAGACTCAAGTGAAGAGCACTGGACAAGTCTAAATGTCTGCCATTCTGCATGGCTCACCACTTGGGCAATTTCGTTTGGTAATGGATATTATTAGTCAGCTAAAGTTAGTCTTATTATTGTCATCTCATCCCTTCCGATTTGACACGAGCGCAAACATGCTTTCTATCGGAACCATTCAACAAAACGACTATGCTCCAATGTAACTTCCTCCTGGGAAACTGGACACCGTTGATTCGTATGTGGTTACATTATCGCGGAGGATGCAATTCGACTCCGGCATCCTGTGGATGTTGTGGTTATTATTACATTCGAGCTGTTGAATTATCGGTTACATTTTAATGTTTTGCCCCCCCCCCCAAATAAAAAAAGTTTAAATTGGAGAAAAATAAAACAAAATGTATCGAGTGAGCAATGGTTTTACATTTCGTAGACTGGGAGTACATTGATACCGTGAACTTTAAGTTCCTTAATGTAACACCACGAGTGACAGTTGTGTTTATTATTAATTTGTCAGGGTATGTTTGCCCTGCTTCAATTTCCCCGTTTCCCCTTTTATTCAAACCCCGGAAGCGTTTTCAGAAACAATATCCGTATTGACATGAAATCACAGGTTCTCAGTTTTAAGAATAATACGCATAAAGGTAATATTAGCCCTCATGCGTGAAATCATCTTATTCAAATATTTACCTTGCAACTTGTTTATTTGTCTTTTACAGCAAGGGAATTCAAGATCCGGTTGAAACATATCACTTTCTCGATGGTAACTGCCTTTCAGATGGAATTGTTTATCAGTGCGAAGTTTATAACAAGTACCGGGTAAGTTTTGTTTTTACTATTATTTTAGATTCGTTGACCCCCCCCCCCCCCGCAAACCCGACCCCGCCAACCCCACCCCAATACTGAATATAATATATCCTTAGGAGGTTTTTATTTTCGTCTGAGAATTGCAGTTGACTTTGTTATAATTTGTTTTGTATATTCAGCAGTTTGTTGTTTATATCTAACTATTGGTGAGTATTTAAAATAACTTAGGCTCATAATGTGTGTTAGGAGATGAGACCCGTCTAAAAAGAGCATATACATTGAGGCTCTGAATGTCGATTGGGGTTCGGGGGTGAAGGTGACAGAATACTTAAGTTTAAATTAAAAATTTCATAGTTAATATGATTAAATAATCTTTGTGCGTTTATTTTAAAAGTGTGGATAGGTGTTGATTATGTCGACTGAATGTGTCTTGTCTGATCAAGCTACGATTTTTTTGAAATATTCGTCTCCTTTGAAGGTGCTTTGTGTTTTAGCGATTTATTTCAACGTGGTCTGTAGTATTATCTTTATTATGAGGTACTACTTCTTGTTTACATTTTAATATCACGGATTATAAATATTTAGGTCAATATTTGTTTGCGAGAATGTGAAATGCCGATAAATAAATATTATCACTTTTTGTCCAGACTAAACTCCTCTGAAGTCGTTATCCATGTTAAAGACGTGTGAGACGACTTGTGGACGAGGCTAATGACAATGTTCCAATGCGCATGCGTCAATACGTCATTTTGTTATATTATTAAATTTACACACAGAAGGTCCTCTATTATATTACGGATACCAAAATTAAACTATAATGAAAGATTGCTCCAATCCAGCCATTTGCATATTCATGAGTTGATTCTAGATCATGGTGGACGTTGCATCAGCATGTTTTTTGGGATAGGCGTTAAACATCCGTGCATGGGACACCGTCGAAGTCTTCACATCGCCATTCTATACAGTTTTTCTTAGTTGGTGCGTCTAGTCTGGGCTCCAACACCATCTTTATACTCCGAGTGAGCGGAGATTTCTCCGTGTACGCTTTCTCATCGGAGTCGGGGTCTGTCACCCGCCTCTTGTCCTCTTGATGAATCTCACACTTAATAACCACCTGGTGTTTCTTATCGTCACGATCCCACGTGATGTCGTCATCGAGTTCCTCGGCTTTCTCCATTGGTACAAGTTTCGGTGCTAGCGCCCTCCATCGAGAGCCGTGTTTTAGGATCGATCTTTTAGGCGCTTGTGGTTCGGCATTTAACCCGTTTACAGTCTTCATTTCTATGACATCAGTGGGAGCCGCGGCCCCAGCGTGGTTCTGATTCGGGTGTTGGAAATGGCGAGTGACAGCAGTTTTCCATCGTTTGTGCAGGGTAGGCGACCTCTTGATAAGTATACTCTTAATGGGAGATCGACGAGGCATTGGTGGCGATCTTGTTGGGGACCGGTTGGGGCTGGTGTTCGGCGACTTCTTCAGGATACCCGGAGGATTGGCCTTCTTCTTGATCGGGGACATTGGCGGGGATCTCTTGGAAGTTCCCGCCGTTGGTTGCTGTTTCAGACAAGGCCGCCAGTTTTTAAACTCCTGGTCGTCTGAGTTCTGTTGGGAAATTATAACAACCATAAAACTGTAAAAACTTATGTTCTTGTATCGGTTTAATGGTTGTAGGTTCAAAACCTAGCCATCAGATGGCTCGTATATTGTTGAGTGAGACACTTCACCATAATTAATTTCCCTCCACCCAGTTGTAAGAATGGAAAGTGTTGGGATCGTTTGATGTTTGATTAGTCCCTTAGAGCTCATTTATAACTGCTTGCAGACAGCAATTTGAACTGGAGATAATAAACACACTGAGACCTAGTGGTTATGTATTGTTTTGTTAAATAACTGTGCTTGATTGCCTCTCACCATTCACCACCCAAATGTGCAAATGGGAGGTTGAGTTTGGTTTTTGTTTAGGGTTTTTGTCGCTTCCAAAGCGCTAATTATAACTGCTTGAGACAGCAGGGGTCCAACAGGGAGCCGATGAAAGTGATTAGTGCGCCTGGTGACTGATGCTAATACACACACACACATAGAGCCATCGCGGTGGTCAATATTTGTATATTTGTTTATATTTTAAAACTGTGCATTACTATCAAAAACTAATGAGCACAACCACATACCCTGGGGACCCCAAGATAGCCGGTCTGTACCGCCAGATTCTCGGACGACGACGAGCCAGTCTCTGTCCGTAGTTCCGAGGACGAGGGTGACGTAGACTCCTCTCCGTCCGCTTCGTGATCTGGCAAGACCTCGGCTATCGTCGCCTCTTTCTCCTTTTTCTTTGGTTGGATCATGTTCAGGCTGGCGCCCTCATCGTCCTCACCCGACATGTTGAAGCGAATCACTGGCATGTCGTAAACATCCTGCAGGAATACAGGTTATAGGTTTTAGTTGATGTAACGTACATCGTACAACCGAAATAGTATTAGAATTATGACTGCATTAAAGTGACTACAGTGTGTGATTTTGAGGCTAAAGATTCTCGTCCAGTAGTTAAAATCAAAGCCCACCACTACTTGTTCACAGGCTGCCTCTGTCCACACTGAGCCGTTGCTTCCCATCCCATAATCTTCGTACAGTATGTGTTCATTCACTATTGATGTAGTACTCATGTTTCCAATTGTCTCTTACATGGATGAGAAATGTCAGACTTCAGACTTTTGTTATATGTCAGCTTGGTCAAAAAATAGCTCTTAATTTTTTCAGATCTAAAAGAAATCATGTTCTTTTATCTACTTCTCTAGCTCTGATGATACTGTTCCCATAAGCTCCTTGAAATCTATAAACTCCAGTGGTTGCCAAAAGGTGGAATTGCCATTTCAATGTACCTCCTAAATTTGTATGATATTTTCAGGCCTTTTTGTCAGCAACGACTTTCACCCCTGTTCTTAGTGTTGAAGCTACTGCCTCATCATCGTTGTAAAGCTGCCCACCCTCTACATCCCGCACAGCTTATTTCTAAATACATGTACACGAACTCACTCGTTCTCTAAGGCCGTGTCCAAATTGGCAGCTACAGCTACGGCTACGGCTAGATTTCCGCGTCATCATGCGTTGAAGAATAGGACGTCCCTAGCAACAGTCGTAGCCGTAGCTGTAGTCGCCAATTCGGATACGGCCTTACACTCTAAAAACTTCCGGTCAGAATTGACCCGGATTCCGGGTCACAGGGAGCTTGACCCGTTTCCGGGTCAGCCTGACCCCAAAGATGGTCCAAATTGCGATTTTGCCTCAGATTCTGCGTCAGTTTGACCCATTTCTGGGTCATTTTGGGTACAGATTCCGGGTCATACTGACCCAGAAATGGGTCAGGCCCAACGAGACCCGGAATTACGGGTCAATTCTGACCCCGGAGTTTTTAGACTGTAGTAAATGCCTACTAGTATGTTGTGCGTTGTAACACTTTGACACTTGGTTATGAAAGATTGGGGGATAGTGACTGTTTTTACCACCTTATGACTCACCATCAATGTTTTTCGGACATGTGCTACTTCATGGGGATACGTTCTTGTCTGCGAAGCGAACTGCTTTTCGCTACCACGTTTTCTGTATGGAGGACAGTAATATGCAATAAGATACGCCATGTTAGAATGGATGTTAGCAGAGTGTATATATATATATATATATATAGACTGAATAATATGTAGACCATGTAACCTTTGACATCACATGTTTACAAAAGACCCACATGGCCTGGGTGATTCGTACACAACTCAATCAATAAAAACATTAATCTGATATTTTATGGGGACTGCATTGTCTTATTATCAACTTTTGATATGTATGAACGGGGCACATCTCAAAACTTGTTCAGCCGTTATTTTTATAACTCCTGAATGTGTAAATTATGACACAAAATGTTAAATTTCCCGTATGACCAGTGTAGTACCTTGCCTGCCAGGAAATGCCCTGGAATGTACAAGGCCACTCTTTTTGGAAACAAAGGTTTTTAATACATGGTCTTTTTGAGGGGTTTGGCTTGGGTTTTGTGTTCTGTTTTAATCGAGACCAGGCATTACCTCACAATGTCAATTATAGGCAATTTGTACCTTGCATTGTGCGTGGCATTTCCGAAAGTATTTTGTGTTTTTTTGTCTCGAAACAGCATCATCAGTCAAAATTCGTTTGGTTAAAAAATGTATAATCTTTTAAGTTTGTAGGTGAAAACATTATTTTAATGCACACGTGACGTAGAGGTTTTGTTTCCAATGACACTGGTACGGTTTTTGTTTTTTGGGTTTTTTTGTTTGTTTGTTGTTGTTTTGTTTTGTTTTTTGTTTTGTTTTGGGGGGCGGGGTTGGGGGGCTGCAACCAACAGCTATAGGCTGTTGCTCCCTCAGACTATCGAAACGATACTACTGGTACTCTTGCCAGTATTGACTATTTGTTGGTTCACGCCACAGTGGCACCAATGTATTTGCGTTGCGTTTCCGCGTGGCAAATAAATTCAGGTCGAGAGGTTTCAGTTTGCACGTCCTTATCAAAAAGAAAAATTAGAGAATATAAATTGTCAGATTATTCGATTTTTTTTCATTCCACAAATGGCATTGAAATTACAACTAGATAAATAGGTAGTCCAGTGGTTTTCTTGTTATATAATGAGCAAGAGAGAGCACATTAATTTTCTGTAGGTATTTCTCTCTATTTTGTAGGGAGCATGGCTCTGGCCACGCTCCAAATAAGTGTGCTAGAGCTCTCTGTGAGTATTGTGTTGAACTCTTCGTTTTATTAGAGAAATATTGTAATTCTTAGGGCTAGTTAAATCGGGTATTGTGAACTTGCATGTGTATGTAGCCAGCCTCGTGTTGACCTTTCGCCCCTTTCATAGTGGACTTTGCTACATAGTACTGCCAATTTGTATTAGATCATTTCATATATTATTAGGCCATAAACGTCATCGTGTGGATTTTGCTTTTGTAGTATTTTGGTGAATGCTCGTCCTTTTTAATTTAGAGGGCCGTCCTCCTTCCCGTGTCTCCACAATAAATGCAATGGAAAAACCCCTAATAAGGATTGTTCCCATTCAAGGTAATTGTTTTTGTCATAAAGTCCAGGCCTCTTATTGCTTATACTTACTTGCTTTGGACTCGTTTCTCAACAGCAAAACACGTTAGCCAGACACACAGCAGCAAGGCGACACTCATGCAGACCGCTGTGACTAACATCTCTAGTTGTTTGTACTCCTCGTCAGTAATGACTTAGAAAGAAACACAAAAACAATCAAGAACTTATAACCAGGGCCCAATTTCATAGAGCTGCTTTAAAACAGAAAAATTTATGCTAAGCAGAAATGAGCAGAATACCAGTCACAAATTGTACATGTGACATGGTAGTTTGGCTGGTAGCCTTATTCTGGGAAGCATAATTTTGTTGTGCTTAGCTACTTGTTGTGCTTAAGCAGTTCTATGAAATGGGGCCCAGATGTTTTTAATGTCGAGGCTTTTTTTTGAGACAGAGAGAGAGAGAAAGAGAGAAATTGCTCGTAAACGATTTTGCCACTTTGGCTCTTTTTTGATCTTCCAGTGCTGCGACTTTTATCACTTGTTTTTTAGCAGCTAACTGTATAGCTTGATTGTACACCAGACATTTCCTCGTGTTGTATTTCCTCTCTGAGATAGCAATGTCTTGTGAAGTGATGGCATCTTGTGATGTAATCCATGCCGTGGGTATCAAATTATTTGACACTTGGTTCTAAACTTCCAGACAGTCATTTCCTAATTTGTATCGTTCCAAACTCTTCATTATTTAATAGAAAAGCTCACATTAATCTAAAATGTAACTATCTAATGTCAAGTTGTCTTTTGACAAGAGTCTTGAACACTTGGGGATTAGGAATAAATGGACAGTAAAGCAGTGGTTTACCGTCTCCACGAAAAACTAGTCATGGCCAAAAGTATGTTTTAAAAGTGAGCAGTTTGTGTTATCGAACAATGGGTGACTTTGGGGGACGCTAGGTGGCAGCAGACTTACCAGGTAAATCTATTGTTTCAAGAAATGTGCGCATTGTCAAATATACGTAAACAAAGGACATTTGTATCTGGTAAGTTTGATGCCACCTAGAGTCTCGAAGTCTCCCATTGGCAAACTGTAACACTGTGTCACAATAAGTGAGGGTAGCCGACACTTCTGACGTCACACTTCGAGGCGCGTAACCTTCTGGTTGTCTGCCAAATGTACCTTTGACCCACTTAATTTTAACAGGTCATAATGCTTACACTCATGTTTTTGACCCCGTAAATCGGGGCATCCCTTTGTTCCACCCATTGTTTATACTAAAATTCAGCGACGTCGTCCCCATTGGTTTTGTACACGAAAGCGACTCTGTTAAAGTCCTTGGTTTCAACGGGCATGTGTGAGTATCAGTCTGGTAGTTATGTTATGTGCACATTACACACAGTGTGTCCTTGTATGTATAGTTATGTCTTCTCAATTAAACCATTGGGTTTGTAAGATCACTGGCTGTCTTTATCCTAACGGATAAAGACAGGGGACCAGTCTAAGGAGGGGCGAGCACTACAGTAACTTAAGACTACAATAATTACCTTCAGTTTTATTACTGGCAGTGCCATTACTAGTGACAAGCCAGCTGGATATACTGCCCTCTGTTGATAAATCGCTTCTCGTAGAAACTGCGTCTGAAATGAGAATTGTAACGTCGTCACAAACAAACAAATCTGAAAAAATGATTGCCGTATTTTCCATGTACAATAACACATGAAATCCTCCATGTAGTTTTGAAGGCTTTACTAATGAGCACCGTTCCCTGGTGTGATTTGACATGGAATGTTGCTGATGAATGCTCCTCCGGAGTCCCCAAGGAGTACAATTACGTGCACGAAATTCCAATTACCTTGCCATTTGAGAAGCGTAAAATATGGACTTATCAAAGAAGAACGCCGGGACCCCCTTATCGTCCCAAATGTCTTTTTCAATGTTCCCCTACTGATTAACACAATGTACAATTACAATTCATGAAGCTGTCACTTCATTGCAAATGTGAAACGGCACAGACTTTTTGCGAACAGACATTAACAATGCGTTACACATACTAATGGGGGTTCTAAGAGCGGTCGGCGTATCTTGTATATCAAAATTCAAACAACATGAATTAATCTTGCTTTGACGTCACCACCGTGTGGCACGTATAAACGATTCGCACACAAAGTAAGTGGAGACTGTAGGTCTTCCCCGTCGGCCATTTTTGAAATCGTACGTTTCCAGCATAGGTAGGTGGCCGGTGCCTTTGATGGAACCGGGAGCTGAAATCGGGTTTTCGAAAACAATTCCCTTGTGCCTAATGTAAGCTCGTCAACGATAATACAATCCCTTCTCAAAATGTTCTATACACAAAGACAACTTCTGACACTTTTGGCGCTTTTTTTTGCATCCTCCCTTTTCCCCCTTTGGATACGCCCATGCGTTTTTGTTATTGTTGAAACAACTCACAGCCTCTTGTACCAGCCATCTTGACAACCGTGCTTGAGGTAGATGCTGTATTACTGTCACATGAAATCTCGAGATACAATAGGTAGCCACTGAGCGACTGAAATGCGTCTAGACTGCCAGTCCACTGTAAAAAACAAAAAAACAAAAAAAAAACAAACAATATCACAGGCATGGTTAAGTTTAATTGTTCATAACTAACCCCTTTCACATGGACGATTTTCCCCAGGAAATTCCCGGGGAAAATGTGGTTAACTTTAGCCTAATAGTTCACCCTTGAATTTTTACCCCTGGCAAACTCCCGGGAAATACACATTTATCGAGAAACACCTATACCCCTGCTTGGATTATGGTTAACCGAGATAACTCTATTTAATAGATGTTAAATTTGCATCGGGGATAAAGAGTATTGTTATTTGGTTTTACCCGTACACCGATGTGTGTAAAGCACTGTATACTCAGTACTTTCCCGAGTCCTGTGAGAGATAACTCGAGATAACTCTAGGGTTAACATGCTGAGTGTTCATTTCCCAATTTATATAAAATGACAACATACACAGCAAAACGAATAAAACTCTCAGTCATTTCACTTCGATCCTGGCATGCTGCTCTGGTTAAGGTTGAAATTAATTTCTATTGATGACCACGTGTGTGATATTAATCAATGTAGTTTACCTCCGCTCAAAGTAATCCATATCGTAATTTATTAGCGAGCACACCGCAGCTCTTCCCCGACCACATACCCACTCGTTTCATCTCGGAAATGTGTCATTGAGAAGAGTGAGAGAGAAGTAAAAAGAAAATCAATGGTGCTTATTACCCAAACATTGCGACCAGCGCTGTCGGTTTCCTTAGCTACCGTCCAGATGCCCCTGTCCTGGGTGATGTTCAATTTCTCCAAGTTGGTCCACTCTCCGCATTTAAACACGCTGGTCTTCCGGACTCTGCAATTTTCAGAGGCAGATTTGTTCTTGGTTGCGTCTACGAGTGTGATGCTTGTGGGTTTCGACGCCGAGAAACTGCCAGCTAGAGGGAAAAGAGAAAGTGAACCAAACACACAATAAATTGTTTTGTTTATGGAATGTGGTAATAATCTTACAATTTTTTAAGTAAACAAGTTGCCAATAGCGTCATACCAGATTTTAAACTCTCAAAACTCCCGGGTCATAATTGACCCAGATTCCGATCTAAGGGGACCTGATCCATTTCTGGGTCACTTTGACCCGGAATCTGTGTCAAATTGACCCGGAATCCGAGTCAAAAGACCGGGGCCCAATTTCATAAAGCTGTTGAGCAGAAAATACTGCTTAGCAAATTCCTTTGCTAAGCAAAACATGAGTGGGGCACCAGTTGCAACAATGTAAACTTGATGGAATTTTGGCTGGTAATCAGTTTATATTAAGCAATATTTTTCTGTGCTTAGGAAGTTTTTATGCCTACAGGCTATATGAAATTGGGCCCGGGGCCAAATTTCATAGAGCTGCTTAAGCAGAAACTGTTGCTAAAACATTTTATGCTTAGCAAAAATAAACACTTAAATAGTTTAAAGACAGTGTACACTATTGGTAATTGTCAAATACCAGTCTTCTCACTTGGTGTATCTCAACATATGCATAAAATAACAAACCTGTGAAAATTTGAGCTCGATCGGTCGTCGGAGTTGCAAGATAACTATGAAAGAAAAAAACACCCCTGTCACACGAAGTTGTGTGCTTTCAGATGCTTGATTTCGAGACCTCAAGTTCTGAACTTGAGGTCTCGAAATCAAATTCGTGGAAAATTACTTCTTTCTCGAAAACTACTCCACTTCAGAGGGAGCCGTTTCTCACAATGTTTTATACTACCAACCTCTCCCCATTACTTGATACCAAGTAAGGTTTTGTGCTAATAATTATTTTGAGTAATTACCAATAGTGTCCACTGCCTTTAATACAATTATATATTACAATAAAAACATGTGCTCCATCGCTTGCCAAACCATGTCAAATACATGCGCCACCCTCTCTCTCTCGAGTTCATTCCAATTCCATGTTTTTCACTTCTCGTGTTTTCTCAATCACATAACGGCCCTGCTCATTTTAATCGCTCCCTCCGACTAATTGCAGCTGAGTTCCTAGTTTAGCAATTTGAAAATGTTATTAAATTATGTTTAGCTCATGTCTAGGTGGGTGCTGAATTCAATGTATTTAAGATTTGGTTAACACCGAGGTAAACTGTAAAAAACGCCAAGGGCAATATTTGCACATCTCACTGATATAGGTTCCTGTACATGTAAGACTTCTTGAGAAGTGTTTCTATAACATCATTATCCTTATTTTAATACATTCTCTGTGGTCATAAAACTATGGTTTCCTCTAAAGTGGCTTACAATTAAACCCGTAGGCCAGATGATATTGTGCAGAGAAGACGAAGAATGCTTAATGTTAGGGATAAAATTAAGGGGACATCCCAAGTTACCAGAACCCAGTTTCATAAGAGCAGCTTAAGCACTAAAAGTAACTAAGCACAAAACAATTTTGCTAACCAGAACAAAGTTACCAGCCGAAAGACCATGTCACATGTACCATCTGTGACTGGTTCCCTGCTTATTTTTGCTTTGCAGGAAATCTTTATGCACTATTGCCGGCTTAAGCAGCTCTATGAAATTCGACCCTGATGATAATGTGTGGAGAAGACGAAGAATGAATGATGTCAACCAAGGGAGGAAATTAGGGAACAACCCATGGCCCAATTTCGTAGAGCTGCTCAAGCACAAAAAGCAGCTAAGCGCAACAAAATTATGCTTACCAGAATAAGGTTACAAGCCAAAATTACATATCACATGTACCATCAGTGATTGTTATCCAGTTTACTTTTGCTTAGCAACATTTCCTGCTTTAGAAGTTCTATGTAATTGGGCCCAGGGCCCAGTTTCAGAGCTGCTTCAGCACAACATGTAGCTAAGCACAACACAAATATGCTTACCAGAAAAGGGGTAACCTGTTTCTACTGAGCAGGTTTGTTCTATGCTTAGCAAGTTGTTTGTGCTAACTCGCTTTATGAAATCGGTCCCAGTTTGTTTTACAATGTTCACAGACACTTTTGGCACTTCCGTCACGAGGCAATGCGTCTATATAATTATAAGGCATTAATATTTGCGGGGCCTTTTTTCCTCCTTCTGACTCCTGTTGATAGCAGTCATTAATTGAAAGCCAACACTTTTCACATGCAGATTATTGTTGGCGGTCATTAATGGTTTATTAATGGCTTCCTCCTCTGCGATCGCCAGAAGCGAGACATAATTTATCATGTACGAACTCGCGTTAGATTCGATATTTTGAGCACATCATCACGACCGTCCTCACCGCAGCACCGTCCTCCTTTCTTCCCCCTCCCCCTCCTCCCCTTCCCACAATGTTCCCCACATGGATTCTGTCTCCACGATTGATGACAAATTTCGTCTCGAGTTCAGAGCTAAAAGCTTTCTGAAGACAAGAGGGAGTCATCAGTATAGTGCCCATAGACAGAATCTGACAGTACAAGCCATTCAATCTATGCAAAATCTTTAATAGGGACTGTTCCGGGGAGATGGGGGATAGAATCAAACCGGGACAAAAACCACTCTGTCGACCTGATGATAATCACGTTTGATGAATTATGTCGCCATCTTTACAGCTAAGTGAATAAAGGAACGGTTGGAAATAGATCCTGGGTCGAGACGTCTTAATTTGTTCGTAATGTCATCCCGACATTGTCGATTTGTTGTTGACCGGGCGGTAAGGTCCATTGACCCCCCAAGAGTTATACAGAGATTTATTTCTAGTGAAATTCAGTCTCTGCTCCACGCTCCACGCTCCATGTAGATACTAAATCGTATTATGTTTGGTGTCATGTCTTGTTATATCGGCATACAGTATGCAAAATGCATACCATAATCCTTGACTCTTGATACATGTTGATGTCAGTATTCTTCAAACACTGTGTCCCCCCACCCTGGCTTCAGCCACCCCTTCCTCAGAACGGAGCGAGGACCTTATACTCGGACCATACCCTTTCTCCTCCATATATGTACGCCTTGCATTACCCCTACGTTTTGGGAATGTTCCTTTTTCTTATCTTGAGGGGCAAGTAATAATTGTTTACTAGGTAATTGTTAGTACATTGAACATGTGATTGTTTTATGGGAAGCCTACCAGTAATGTTTGTTGCAAACAGATTATGTGCTGAGCATCAGTTGAAAGCAAGATAATCACAGAAGCCAGGGTCGATAGTATATACGACACACAACATGTGGATGCATACAATTTTTCAATAAGCATTTATCCCCAAACACAACCATGAAATCAAACTGTTCACAGACTATACGTTTTGCTCTGAGAGCTGCATAAGTGTCGGACCGGCCGTACCATCCTGGGCAAAAGTTCAATTCACGGTGTTGCAACCAACCAACTGAAGTAATTTGAAAACATTTGTTACGATCCAAAAATCTCCAAACTATCCGTGAATATAAATCACTCAAAAAGCCTGAATTTTCTCAGATGCAACAAAGAAATCAAACAAGGTGACACTGATGTAAAGAACACAGAATCAAAGTGATTTAATGATGAAACTGTCAGCCACTTCAAATACCGATTGGGTTTAACAAACATACAATGATTGAGTAAAACAAGTGTACATTAAAAATAGATTTTATACAAAATAAGTAATCTTACGGGCTAATACGTCAACCGGGATGAAATACAGGCGAGGATCACGGCAACAGAAGATACAGCGAGGATCACATACACTGGCTCTAAAACGATCAACTCCAGGGGCGGTAAAACAGTTCTTTGCCGATGTGACTATGAGCTATCACGGGGCGAACTCACTCCGAAAAATGTCCAGAAGAAGACGAAGCAACAACGGGTACACAATCTGACACCCGCCACAAAATATGGGGAAGAAGACCCCAAAATACCGAACTGTAGATTAAGTTCGAAACTGTCCTTTCCGGATTTAAATTAAGCTCTTTAACTGCACTCGGTCAAAAGCGAACTCTACCAAAAGCTCCTCCAACGAGTTGAATCACAATCACAGAAGTCGTAGCTTTCACCAGTCTCGAGTATTTGTGTCCCGTCCTAGATTTACCCCCAGCCCGTATATAAAGGATTTGTGTCGTTTTCTAGAAAGTACTACTCTAGATCATTCTATTAGCACTGCCCACTAGGGTTAACGACCTTACACTCAAAGAATGATTGACAGCGTGCGTTGAACACACGTAACTAATGTACATGTATTAGGGTCTCATAACACAATATTATATTTTTAATAATTCTTATTACTTGCACCTTGGCTATATATCTTTGTTTCCTTACTTCCGTATCAGTATTTTGACCGTTTTGAAGTGTATCCCAACTCCGTATGTGTGGACAGCAAGCCTCGTAGTGCTACTTGTCAAACTTATGGTGTATGTACAATGTATGTGTGCTGCAACACACCCGCTCATTGTAGCGTGTGCGCAGCGCCATTACCCAATGTCATGTATAATTTGAACCAACATAACCAAGGCTTTGCTATATGCGGGGGGGGGGGTGGGTGAAAGTCAGGATATTAATGATGGAGTTTTTCTTGGTTCAGGTGAGTTAGATTTTAGACACAGTGCAAAATAAATTACTATTTGTAATCTGCAACCAGCCTGCTATCTCCGTGGAAGGTTATAAGGTTATTATTTATTTTTTAACAAAATGCAAAATTATTAATAAACGTTTATAAGCAACCAATTTAATATAATCAAATCAAATAATATTATACATTGCTACCATGAAATCGAACCGTCCATAGAACCACGTGACTAGAAATTACGTCTGTCAAAGACATCACTTCTCTTGGTCCATAATATACATTGTACACAGTACAACCTGATATGAGGATATAAGCCAATCTCCCCGGGGAAAACAAGCAAGAGCGTTATTCATAAATTAAAGACGCCATAATTCGCCCATTGAGTGTGAAATTTCATCATTTAGGAATATACTTCTCATGTCTCCTCTGATGGGGCCATATTAGTATTTCCCACTAACATGTTTCGCTGGTCCCAGGTGGGCCTGTGCAAGACATAAGAGACTCACAGGTGACGAATCTCACACTGGTGTCCCCACTCCCTCCTCCCCTACTTCCGGACTGTCACATCTTCTGACAGCACGAACATTACATTCAAAACCTTATTGAGTTAGAAGCATTTTTTTTACTGATGGCAAGATCGACTGAATGTTTTTTCTAAAAGGATCTGGACCAATTGGCATTCGCAGTTGTGAGAGAATCTCACATTAACATGAGGTGTTTTGGGGTTGGGTTTTTTACCTGCCTCTGGTGCTGACGCATGTACTCATTTTGGACCGTAAACAAAATTATACATGTTTACCGTTAAATCATACAGCACTCGCTTTCTAATTGCCGCCTCGTCGTCGAAATTTAAATGTCTTCGTCGATACCACAATTCAATTAAGTTCACTTCAGATCAATCCACACCTGTCGAAATCGATTCAATTCGCACCAAACCCAGATCAATCCACACCAGTCGAAACCGATTCAATTCGATAAAATACACTACCTGTACCAAACCCAGATCAATCCACACCAGTCGAAATCGATTCAATTCGATAAAATACACTACCTGTACCAAACCCAGATCAATCCACACCAGTCATCGATTCAATTCGATATACAAACACTACCTACACCAAACCCAGATCAATCCACACCAGTCGAAACCGATTCAATTCGATAAAATACACTACCTGTACCAAAGCCAGATCAATCCACACCAGTCGAAATCGATTCAATTCGATAAAATACACTACCTGTACCAAACCCAGATCAATCCACACCAGTCATCGATTCAATTCGATATACAAACACTACCTACACCAAACCCAGATCAATCCACACCAGTCGAAACCGATTCAATTCGATAAAATACACTACCTGTACCGAACCAAGATCAATCCACACCAGTCGAAATCGATTCAATTCGATATACAAACACTACCTGCACCAAACCCAGATCAATCCACACCAGTCGAAATCGATTCAATTCGACAAAAAACACTACCTGTACCAAACCCAGATCAATCCACACCAGTCGAAATCGATTCAATTCGATAAACAAACACTACCTGCACCTAACCCAGATCAATCCACACCAGTTGAAATCGATTCAATTCGATATACAAACACCACAATCAATCCACACCAATTGATATCGATTCAATTCGATAAACAAACACTATCTCTCCCAAACATCAGAGGTTTGGTACAGCCTTTGAAATTATTTGTATAATAGATAGTTATAAAGAAGAAATACAGTATAGAAGGAATCTCATGGGCACATACTCGTTGTCGTTTTAACTCTGCCGCAGGCCTACACTTGATTCTCATAGAGATATGAGATTCCATACGAAGCATTTTTTCTAAAATAATCTACAATTTCTGAACGTAATATTTCTACAAATTACTGCAAATTCTAACTCAAATCTGTATTTACCTTTTCCCGAGCTATCTTAATTGTCGACGTCCTTGCAGCTGGCAAGCAGATGTTTGTATGTGTCCTTTATAATATTTTCTCATCTCATTTTCACCCCGTGTATTTGCCACAGGGTGAAACTATACGGTGTCTCATAATGAACACTCATGCCGCACAAATCTTCGAAATTGTTAATTCGTGATACTGACTTCTTTTCTCCATTTATAGGTCGGCGTTTTGGATCGTATCATGATGTGTAGCAAATCGATCTTGATTAATTAAATCAATCAGTGACGAAACAAATCGATCGTGACGAAATAAATCGATCGTGACGAAATAAATAAATTAATCGTGACGAAATAAATCGATTGTGAAGAAGGAAATTGATCAACCCAAAATTCGGTGGTCTTGATCAGAGTTTCAGCAAACTCTCTTAACTTTCTTGACGAAATAAATCGATCGTGAAGAAGGAAATCGATCGACCCAAAGTTCGGTGCTCTTGATCAGAGTTTCAGCAAAACTCTCTTAACTTTCTTGGCGAAATAAATCGATCGTGAAGAAGGAAATCGATCGACCCAAAATTCAGTACTCTTGATCAAAGTTTCAGCAAACTCTCTTAACTTTCTTGAGTTTATGCCTAGGTAAAAACAAAACTACGTATATGTTCCGATGGGGAATTAATAAAAAAATGAATTTATAAATGCCTCATGTATGGTGAAAGAAAAGTTGTAATCAAGATTTCCCTCGTCTTTGTACTCTTTTCTTTTTCTTTTCAGTATTTCCTCTTTATCAAGATTGCACTTAAATTTCATTTCCCCGATGACGAAAAAAAAAACTACTTTCAGTCCATGCAAGATCACGCAGTGTAATCATAAAACTTCACTCTAAACCGTTGGCATACATTGGACTGGTGGTTTTATTGCGTGTGTGGTGTGCCCGTAGTACTGAGCATCTTTATCAAATTTGTATTCGACACCGTAACTCGAGTCGTATGAGGATTTATAGAAGGAGAGAAAGAAAGAAAAAAAACGACGTTGAGTCGACATAAATTATTCATGGATAGAATTTTCTATGCTTTCCATTCATCAGTTCCTCATCAAAAATACAGCAGGACATGCATTTCGAAACCAATAACTGGCACCCTTTTAAGATTAGATGCAGAATTGCTAACTAGATTCCACCCCCCCCCCCCCCCCTTAGCATTTCAATGTAAACCTTACTATTCGGACCTATACGAAATCACGTCTTTCGCCTGAAGTCTTCGTTACGGGGCTTCAGACGCTGATGCAGGCGGACGGATCGGAGCCTATAACCCGGATCCGACGCTGAATCAAAAGGCACGTTTTCGGGCCTCAGTATGGCGCGAAGAATGGAGACATCAATAAAAAGCCAACAGTAAACTTTGCACGGCACTTTGCACAGAGTCACAACTACAGTGTATAACAAAATTCAAACTTCTTTTTCACAATTAATTTGAACGCAAAATTTAATGAGCAAGGAACACTATCACACATATCATCATAATTATACAGACACTCAGAATTTGTAAACTGTCTTTATAATTCACGCTCTCTCCACAGTGTATCTTGAACCAAAGCGTTAACAGTAATACTTTCAATAGGTTCATAATGCTTTTAATATAGGGCCTATAATAAATGCACTTTAGAGGGATTATGCCTGCCTCATTTGTTGATAATTCCAATCCACGATAAACACACCATACAACCAACGCGTTGAGAACTCATCAATTTAGGTGATGTTGAGTGAAATCAACGTAAAACTATTCATGTTTTTAAGGAGATAATGTGCACGCCCATATCTGCCTTGTTTCGATTGCTGCAATCAAAATAACCACCGCTGATTTGGTGATTGATTCTCCCGACTTTGACAGTGTTTCAGACGGAAATATTTCCCATGCGGATCTGGACTGATATAAATAATCAGTAAGTTTTCGTAAATTATCATGTGCGTTGACTTTAAAGTATTGTCAATTTAACAAGATCTTGTTTGTCTTACCATTACAAGAGAAAACGTCTTACAGGAGAAAACGGTGTAAAATCTTTACTGTAAATTTCACAAATGCCTGGCCCCCGTAACACCGCAAAAACTGAGGTGTTAATATTGACACCATGGGTGTTGTCACATATTGATACAAAAACAAAATGTACAACATCTGGTGTTAAAATAACACTAATTTCTGCCAACACAATTACATTGGTGTTATTTTAACACCCTATGGTGTTAATTTTGATTCTCTCTTGGGTATAACTATCTATATGTAACAACACCCATGGTGTCCATTTTGACACTCCAGTTTTTGATTTTCCTGTGTATCCTGAGAGATGGGGTGTATCAGAAACTCTTGTTCCCCCCCCCCCCCAAAAAAAAGTGATTGAGAGCATTCTTTGAAAAAACGAAACGATTGGATGAGTTGCCATTATAACATGTGTCTATTTATAATATTGTATGGAAAAGTAAATACGTATTCTGTTTGCGCATTCAACAGAAACAAATTCACACATTTTACGGTGTTTGCTTGACTCGGCATGTAAACACAAATATATCAGTCTATATGAGGCGTGGGAACTACAGAAATTAAATGTATATGTTTTGATTAAGTTATAATATTGTTAATATCAGTTTCATTTCATTATTTGTTTTTGTTGAATATATCACATTTCGTGGCCAACACGCCAAATTGGATGTGATTAACATTCAGTAATAAGCAATAAAAAGTAAAAACGGTAAAAATATTACAAGTAGAATTTTTAAAAAACTAAAAAAACAACAACCTAATCACAGGAATAAAATTGATTTACAATCAATATTTATTCTAGAGCAATAAACATTTACTGTAAAAACACAGTGGAATGCAGTATAAAATCTAAACAGAGTGAAACGTCAAAACCATTAAATATTAAACAAATTAATAAAATAAGGAATTGACAAGTGATTGAAATTTATTGTCAAAAAAAAATTATATTTAGGGGAAGGGATAATAAATTCTTATAAACCACAGTGTGCTTTAGAATTCTACACATCCATAGGCACTTTAACTTGCAGCACGTCTTTCATATTTTAAAAGCTTGTCACATTGTGAAGTCCGCCGCCATTTGGGCATTTTCTGGGTCAAGGCTTGCGCAATGCAAGACATTGTCTGTCAAATCACATGACCTTTCTACCGGAGCCGCGCCATTTACTGTGCTTGTCATACCTCAAGCGTGCGCTAATTATTCTTTTTTTTGTATTGAAAGAAATATGACATTTTTTTGTATGGTCAATTGACTTTCAGTTCGCAGCGTTCTGGGGATTTTTTTCCTCCTGAGGTAATACAAAAGGAGTACAAATTGGAATGTGCATGACTGTAAATATTTGACAGCAGAAAGGTTGCTAGAACGTAGGGCATCAGATACGCTCGGATGTTATGAGGAAGATTGGGTTCAAGTGGTAACATGTTTCAAATAGACAGAATTTATACATGTTGCACGAGCCTAAACGAGCCCAAATTAATGGGTTCCTCGTGTGGTAAAAACGAACCTTTTCCAAAAATATAAACGCTTGGCTAGAAAAGGAGGCGCGGGTAAGGGGTTTGCTAGGCTTGGTTTGGGTTTAATTTCACAAGTCAACGGGAGTTTCCTCATAAGAGTACTAAGAATTAAAAAAAACTTGCGTTTGACGTCACAAGCTTAAACAGCGCCCTCATGAGGTCAACGAAGTCATCATTGGCTGAGAGTTGTGCGTTGCGCTTGCACGCGTGCACGTTTCCATTGTTTGACCTCAGCAATGGCGGCCAATACAAAGGGTCCATAGGAAATGGTTGGGGTGTGGTTTTGTTTGTGCACAGATTCTATATATGTGTATTTGTAAATCATCATGTGTGCTATGTTTAAACCGTGTGGTAAAACAACAACAGAAAGGGATTACAAATTGCATTGTGGAACTTTGTACACAACAAATAAAAAAGCTAAACCACTGCGAATGACCATAATTGACTTTGTTGAACGTTAATGAATTAATGTTCAGTTGAAAAATGTCATAATCATACCAGGAAGGTGTACATTTTCTGCTCGCTATGATTTTATTCTAGAAATTAAACGCTTAGAACTCAAACGAAGAGAAAAACGAACTGTAAAAACAAAACTATGTATTCCGACAGACTCAACTTTAATATGCAAAGATAGCCCCCTAATGTTTGCTCCTGTAGTTAGCGCTGTTTGGATAGATCGCTGTCTGTCGGTACCGATGCTTCGATAATGGTTTTATGACTAAACTTTTCCCCCTGAACTATTTATATTAATATTATTATTTGATCTAAATGCATGGTCGGTAAATTCCCGTATAAACACGATCATCATGACAAGATTAATTGCAGACGAGTTTAAAAAAAAACTGTTTCATTTCTAGTTAAAAAATATATATATATGTTTGCGGGTTTTGGTGGTTTTTTTTACACAGGATATTTAAGTAGGGGCCCAATATTTCGTGACGCCATTTGATCATTGCTATTAAGCACATTTGATTGTCGACACAATCAGATCTGAGGCAGTCACAAGCAGTGTGCAAGTAAATCCCGACCGGTTACCTGTGTTTTTGCTTAGCAAGTTTGCGCGCTTACATAGTTTGATGAAATTGGGCCAATTAAAACGCACGGTCAACCATTATAACAGATCCCTTTTTTCACGCTACCGTATCAACCTTCGCCACACGTATGTACAACAGATTAACCCTGGCCATGAATTACTGATTATTATAGATCCATTAAACTAGGTCATCCCATTACCTCCCCAGGTCACTCAGAAGAAAAGTACAACATCATCAAAAGGGTAAAGTGGTTTGAGCAGGGAGGGGGGCTGAGGATCACATAGACATGATGTCGCACACGGCGTAAATTGCAGTGTTGAAAATGATAGCGATATAAATGAGGCATTAGGTGGCCAGACATTCAGTGCTGGATGGTATTAGCAAATAATGCCAGACGGGTCGAGCACTGCATGGTTTTAGCTCAACCACCTGTGTTTGTTCTTGTGGGGGTTTTTTTAACCACTGTAACTCCAGTGCAGGGAGTCTCGAAATGTCGGCGATAGCGTCTGTTCTCGGCGAGATGGTTTTGAATAATTCCAAATCTTCCTCGCAGGAGCACCTGCACAACACTGAGCTGTATATATAGGACAACTTTACTATATCCACAGACATTAACTGTAATAGAATAGAACATTTTTATTTTCAACCTCAATATAAAACCGGTTGGATTTAAATACACTCGATAACAATAACATTACTAAACAATCTACAATACAAGACGTTGGCCTTGCCTATACACCTAATACAGACGTGTTAAAGAACCACAGAGCCTTGACTTCCTGCAGGCACAATTTGTACATAGCCCAATGGAAGAAAACATTAAGTCCTACATTTCATGGAGATTCTTGAGTCAATTTTTTTTATTTTTGGGGGCATATGAAGACGTGTCTAAAACTAATCTAAAACTGATTTAGCTGTTAAATTTTTACTATTCATAATTTACAATTTGATAACTACGATACAAAATTGAAACGTTAACTTGTGGCCAGTGTATATTTTACAACACAATCCAACAGCAAAATTAGCGCCAATAACATGATGAATATAGGAAACGAGGAGAAATGTTCAGTTTTAGACTGTGTAGTATCTTGCCTGCCGGGAAATGCCCTACAAAGCACAAGGTACTCTGTAAACAATGTGACATGGTAAACCCGCGTGTAGGCCTTTACCCTGTAGGCCTTACTGTATACGTAACGTGTCTACGTCATTTTGGTTGTTGTTGATGAGAACATCACAGCATACACAATTATCTTAATACGAACGAGTTTAATTTCATTACACTATCCATCGATCAAACAAAACGCATACCCATCGTATATATGACGAAAAACCGGCTGTCGTGCTGCCGAGTGTTTGGGGTTTTATTTCTTGTAGTATTTTTTGTGTGTGTCTGTTCTCTCTCTTTATTAAAACGTTGATGCGAGTTCTGAGACCCGAAATGCGGCAGGAGTTAATCCAAGGGTTTTATTGATAGCTAAAAACCTCATGGTGGCAAAAATGGCAATGCGTCATGGTATTATCTTGTTTAGGTGATCACAACGTCCTCCATGCTACACTGCGGTTCCCTCTCGATGTGTATGGCCCACCGTAATGACTTGTTCAAGCGAGTATCAATAAGGAATAATGAATTATTAATGTTTATCTGAGTTGGGCGATCAACCAAGCAAGCCTTTTACGGGCATTTATAATGATTACTGCACTTCAATTTAAAACTGGTCAGCATGGAAAATTGCTTAGCACAACTACGTTCTGCTAAGCGTAAACGGGCCAGCAAGCCAGAATGCTCTAATAGTTTGACACCCCAGTTTTTTGCAGTGTAGGTTAATCTCAGTTGCTGCACTCTGTTGAGTGTAACGAGACTTTCTTAGACTATCCAGTCCTATTGACAAACTTTTGCACGACTTCATTTTGAGGTAAGTATTAACAAAGTGCAGAAGAAAAAAAATTCTTCATTTTTGAGAAATTTGTTATATTGTTTTTGTTTTGGGGTTTTTACTCGTGGACCTTGTCCAAATAATGGCCTGTGATCCTTTATATGATTGTGTGTCCTCGCAAGCCTCCTAAAATACTTCTTGAATTCGCACATTATCAGGCCATGGCTTAGACTACAGGATTGGTAGAGCTAACAAAATAGTCGCAGTGTTCATGTTTTGTGTTGTCAATCATAGGCCTACATAAAATAACAAACCTGTGAACATGGCTTCATCCGTTGTGTAAGTCAGGGGGAAATAGTTTTTAAAATCATGCAAAATGTTCAGCATGTAAACACATTGTCTTTAATTTTGGTTGTAACAACCGAAATCAGCTGTTGCATTTTCTTAGGTTTACAGATACAGTTTTCTCGAATATGACTTCATTTCAGAGGGAACTATTTTCGAAAGAAAAAACAAATGGTTCTAGTATCATGAACGTCATAATCAGTAAGCTTTCATATTAAAATTAAACAATGATGTTGTTTATCCTTATCCTGTAAATGAAAGAAGTCGAAGTTCTTTTATCCTTCGTCAACATGCTTTAGAATTAGCTAGTTTTCAACTCGCACGCGAACGAGGTTTCAGAAAACACCGCACCCTTTTTTCTTCTTCTTTATTAAAAAAAAATCAGACCTTTTCAGATCACTTTTGCAATTACAAAATAAGGTGCGTGTTTGACATCATTTGCGATCGTTATGTGAATTAACCTCAACCCAAAGGGACAGAAACAGTCTGGAAGTTTTCTTGAAGCTTCATTCGATCAAATCTTTAGACCACTTTTGTGCCTGACTTTGGGTGCCTGCATGGTCAATAGTAGTTTATTATACACAGGTGCGCACAGTGTTCGCTTTAAGATAAATTTCTTTAAATGGCAACTAATAACCAACCCTTCTTCAAGTTGGCAAATTTTCCTCAGGTTTTTTTGTGTTGATTTTTTTTTAAACGTATTGATGCGTAGTCGTGAAGATCGTGGCAAAAAGATAAGCTCACAATTTTCAGCTTAATAGAAAAAAACAGCAAAGAGTTCTTTTTGGAGCAAGAGTGCAACCAGGTAGAGGTAACATTATTCTTTATGTTTAGCGTTCTGAAACGTCGGTTCGTGCCGATGCCTGAAAGTGTGGCGCCTAAATCCGACGACGGTTAATGCTGTATGATCGGCAAACCCATAGACCGGGGTATGTAATTGACTGTGTTCGCTCCCATAGGTGAGTCTGCAGTAAACAACGTTCAGTCAGAGTGGGTATTTTCGGTTTTAAATTGCTGAAAATGGCTCACAGTGTTTATGAAAGAAGAGCAAAGGTTATTTGTGTTATGTCGAAGAGGAACCCACGCAGTCAATGACAGAGTGATTGAAACGTGCTTATAACAGAAAGAAGATGAAAACCTCCAGAAATAGATCTATTTACCTTCAAGTGTCTTTGGAAAACAAATTTTGAAAACAATACGGCCAACGCACTGAAAGCACTTAGCAACTTTGGTAATCCATAGACTGTGCATATCTCACTTGTATCGATCATCTGGACACGTTAGAGTACGAGGTTTTGTTCTCTTCACATGGAAAAACACATTAAATGATTATATCTATAACTATTGACCATTTACGTACAGATTTTGAACATACAGGATGCTAGCAGAGTTTTGTCCTGCCCCCTCCTGACCAAATCACTGACCCCTGTTGATTGACACCCCCTCTAGGGTGTGTGGAATGGTGCAGCTGAGGATATCACGAACTGACCGGTGTGTACGACATGGTTCAGACAATACAAATAATCAGCAAGTCCTGACAGTGGCCTCATTTGAGGGGTTAAAATAGGTTACCTGTGCAATTATTCTAGAATAAGAGGTCGACGTTCAAAAATGCATAGATGTCTTAAACGCCAAGCGTGCTCGAGGCGGTTAAACTTTAAAGTGATTCATTTTATTTCGCCGTTGAAGATTGGGACTAATCGTAAAAACTCGAAATTGGAAAACAGATCCTGAGGAAAACAAATCGCTGGTGGGAAATATCTTCTAACCAGTGGTCACAGCCTGTCGCTGACAGAAATTGGATTTTTAAATACTCAGTTAGGATGTTGACAAGTCAAAGTACGTGACAGGTAATTATTGAAAAACGATTCAATCTGAAAGATCAATTATCTTCTTTTTTTACCGTACCGTACTAAACATATAATAGCCTATCTAAAATTCTCACTGTCTAAAGTCGAGGAAACGCAAACTATTTCGTGGGTTCTTGTTTAAAGGCACTGAACACGTTTGGTACTTGTCAAAGACCAGTGTTCTCACTTGGTGTATCCCAACATATGCATAAAATAACAAGCCTGTGAAAATTTGGGCTCAATTAGTCATCGAAGTTGCAAGAAAATGTTGAAAGAAAAAACACCCTTGTTGTAAAAATTTGTGTGCTTTCAGATAGGAATAAAAGGCTTCTTGCAAGAAGTCTTTTATTATTTTAGTGAGAAATTACCTCTTTCTAAAAAACTACGTTACTTCAGAGGGAGTCGTTTCTCACGATGTTTTATACTATCAACAGCTCTCCGTTGCTCGTTACCAAGTCAGTTTTTATGTTAATATATATTTTAAGTAATTACCAAACGTGTACAGTGCCTTTAAATAGGGTATTTGAATGAAATCACTTTTCAATAAAAACAAATATGATGAAATGTCTCTTTAAAAGGGGAAAAGTATCAAACTCTTGAGCAGCTCGCAAATACTCAGGACGACGCTCTGCAGCTATCCATCTTAAGCAGTAATTACCAGTTCTGTATCTCCATCCCTTAAGCGTTCTAAGCCCGTGGCTATATATTTTACAGAATTAGTATTGGTAAAATGCCAGTATGCATATCGTGTATCCTTGGTGTGAAATAATCGATATTTTAGTCAATAATCCAACACGTTACAGAGGCTGAACGATTTCAAAAGTTCCTGTGAAACTTCATTAATATTATTCTTATTTATTTTTTCGTTTATTTGTTCGTGTTCTTTTTTTTAAGGGGGATTTGTTTTATTGTTAAAAGATTTCGAATTCAACGTGAACAAATCTACCACTAAGTCTTTTAAGTATTACTTGTACACTAAAAATATTTTATTCTTAGGACTGTAGCGCGTTAAATCATCAAATAACCTCAATGTACTTTACACGATAGAAATAATCCAATTGCAAAACGATATCATAACACATTAAAAGGCACTAAAAAATACTATTTGTGACAATCCATGCAAAAAGGTACTTCGTTCTCCCCAAACTCAAAACTGGGTTTATCTCGTCATCTTATAGATAAGAACAAATACATAATTATGGCCCATAAAATAAATAATTGTCAACATAGAGAATGTTTTTAAGACATTACTTCATATTGATATACTCAATACTGTTGTCTCAGTTGTCTTCACTTTTATTGCCATCTCACCTTTTATGAGAAATGCCAGAGGCGTTACGTTTGCTAATGGCTGTAACTATCAATAATATTTTGCAGAGGAGGTTCGTCGCGCGCGTCTTATTAACCTATGGATTAAGCAATTTAAGTCAAAATCATTTTTTAATCAACTTATTTTTAAAGGTTAAATGTTAGAGTTATTTCTCATGAAATACAATAATAATTAACAGCTAATGGTTGAATAAACACCGCTTAATAATGTCCAGTTTCCCTGAGAAATTGTATTCTGTTGCAACACTTTGCAAACTGAATTAAACTTTTATTTTAAAAAGGGACACATTGCCTTCGGACTGGGTGCTTTGGGCTATTAAGGCGTTTTTTACGACATGAGTGGAGTTGAAAATGTGTGGTTTTCCTTTTACTTCGTGAGCTAACATGGTCCGTAAAAGGAAAACCACACAATTTCAAGGGATATTTGTGTGAATCTTTGTATTCTACTTTTAAAACATCTTTCCAACCACATTATTGTCATTTTTTGTTCACGCTTTTTATAGCCCAAAGCGTCCAATCCGAAGGCAACGTGTCCTTTTAAGCTGAAAGGGGAATCAAGTTGATTTAGTGGTATCTGGCCCTGCCTGTCACCTCTGTGGACCCCGGTTCGAGTCCCACACATCCTTGTTTGTGTTTGTTGGGGGTGTTGTCATAAAAAGGGGTACTCTCTGTACGCTTTTAAAAATTTGAAAATGATTAGCCACCCTTTATTCAGGCTCAAGAGTAAGCCTGGCCCAGTCAGGTGTGAAATGAGTAAATGAACCCTAATTGGAGTTTGGATTCTAGACATGGGACCAGACGAGGGAAAGTGCGCCCTCATCTGTCAAGGTGTAAGCATTCTTCTGTTTTCTTAATACTGTTTCACATGATTTCTGGAAAAGTAACCGACAGTAATTTGACATTCGAGCTTCCTCCGCATCGAAGGGTTTTTCAGTCGTTTGCCAATGATAAAATAGCACCGTGTTCAACGATAAAAAGGTTACTTTTGTGTGTGTGGGTTTTAATTTTTATTTTATATTTTGCATCAATTTCTGAAAGGTTAACGTGTCAGATCGCGCAATTCCCAGTTTTCCGAAGTCATGGTACAGAGATGTTGGAATGTGTAATGTACGTGGGAAAATACGTATGTCAGAGTAGCCCTAGCACACAATAGCTGCCATCTTGGAAAGTGTTTTGTTATCATAACTCAACATGACATTTAACCTGCATACATGGACTGTGCACTTTATATTCATGAGCAGTTAGGAAAGTAGTTCCACAGTGATTTTATCAATACATTACAGAATGGAAAATGTTTTATACTGAAAAATAGGTTGTAACGCACAGGAGGGGGGACACATTTTGTCACGTGCTTGTTTATTCTTGTATGTTGTTTTTGTTATGTTAATTTATACTTCGATGTTAAAATTTTGTATTATTGTACAATTTTAAACTACTCCAACTGGAGAGGGGAAAATATTGATCACTGCTATATGTATCTGAATTATTAAATAAGAGTAATATGGACTTACAAATAATAATATGACCAACACCGGTCAACCGATGATCACAACAACAACAATTTCTCTAAGAGACAAATTGCGGTACTCTTAATAGAAAATGCACTCTCCACTTTAAACGGATTGTATTTGTGAGCAAAAAGACTGTCTCTCACCAATTACACCACATTAAGGGTAAAATTGTTCGGTTCAGATGATATCAGATGTGTCTTAACAAGCAATAAAGCATTAAATGCCAAGGTCTTTTGGCGTAGCGTATGTGGCTGTTACACACGAATCCCATTAGATGCCCCTGAACTGCAGAATTTCCCGCTGCCGTTTATTATGAATAATTAAGGTAATTTACGGCAAACTACCCTGAATTAGTACGCATGAATATCAACCCGCAATTATGTTGCTATTCGCTCACAAGGTCGCTCCTTCCTCGAATTCTCAGTGAAAACTGTGTCCTTAAGACAAATGCTGTGCATCCGTAATTACAATAAGACAAAATAAAATTAATTATTGATTTCATCAAATGGTACGAGTTGGTTGGGTGTTTCTGTGTGGAATATCCAAAACCGCATATGTAAAATAACATACAAATGTGTCGTGAATTTCGTGCATTCGTTTAATCTAAAAGCTTGCAACTATGTTCTGAAGCGGTGTTTCCTTCTGAGATATTATTTTGTACGGCCTCATCTCGCTATCATTTTGACTCTCTTTAAACTGTAAATGTGTTGTCGATCGCAGACATTTACGTTGTTTGTTTCACCCCCTCCCCTTCGTGGTCACTGTACTTCTGTTTCATGTACATTTTGATTAACATAACATTGTTCATCGGGGCCTAAAATACATGCTGTGCTTCAAAGTCGTGTTTAGGCTTATGGTTAGAGGTAGGGTTAGGGTTGGGGTTAGGTTTAGAGTTAGGCTTGGGCTTAGGGTTAGGGTTGGGCTTTAGGTTAGGATTAGGGTTAGGCTTAGATTTAGGCTTAGGTTTAGGCTTGGGCTTCGGTTTAGGGTTAGGGTCAGGCTAAGGGTAACTATAATGCTAAGGTTATGCCTTGATTTTGAAACAGTGTAACGGGGTACCCTTTCCCCTGGCTCTGCTTCATACTCTCGTGTACACATCGTAGTTTCTTCATTTATAAACTCACCACTTATATTTGTGTACTCTCTTCAATTATTCATGGTAATGAATTGACTCGGAAATAAAGTGCTGCGACTAATCCGTGTAAATCCAATCGTCTACGAGAAAATGTTTAATCGAACCCGATTGTAATTGATGCACGTTGTCATTTTTTAGTATCACGCGTTGTGACTGTCGTATTTTACACGCGAACTAGTTGTGCGGCTTCGTTTAATGAAATCCGACGCGTGATTAGGAATGCACACTTGCAAGAATTCAGAATTTAGAGTCCTGTTTCGATGAATCCTGATGAGGTATGGACATTAGGTCTTCCCGGCTGAATACAACCGGATGAGTCTCTCTCTCTCATTAACTCAAGAAGGATGGTCATCAACTCGCGCATCTTAATGAGAAACAATTTCCTAATTAGGCCTAGCCTACAAGGTTAAGGCCTTTCTATGACTGGTGCTTATCCACGAGGACAGTGTTACAATCACCAGCAGCGTCCATTTTTTCTCGTACAAATTTCCCTTTTTTCAATTTCAGTTCAACGAACATTTCGTTACATGTTGGCATCACAGTTAAATTATTTTTAGCTTTTCATGACATGGGGCCTGTGGATGACACATCTTTTTGATGGCAGTTTTAAAACTTGTTGTAATTCCCTGGACTACTCCTGGTCAAGATGTTTGTAAGTGTCCGAAGATTTAAAATAAATAAATAAAATTAAATAAAAATTAAAGATGTATAATTTGATATCAACAAGAAGTAGGCCTATGCAATGTTGAATTTGACATTAAAGGCCCTGTACACTATTGGTAAAATCGAAAAACACAAATGTTCACAGATTCACACACAACTTACATGATTTAAAGTAAGTAATGGTTGAAAGGGTTCCTTAAAATATTTCTGCCTGAAATGCTATCGTTTCTGAGAAAGGAGTAAAACAATAGTTTTTATCACGCGCGATATTTTGAAAAAACAGAAAACACATAGGGGGGCCTAAGGTCTCTGTTCACTATTTTCTCGTGATCTCGATGACCAATTGAGCTCAAACTTTCACAGGTTTGTTTGTTCATGCATATAAAGTGTCCACATAAAATGTGGACACTGATTTTGAGCAGTTACCAAAAGTGTATAATACCTTTAAGTCAGAAGGCCAATAATAATGTAGGGAAAAGTGAAGCAAATTGCTTTTATATTTTGCCTCCCCTAGAACAGACAAAGACTAGAAACATGACAAGAGTAAAAACACTATAGTAGGCAGTAGGACCAGATGTCTCGTTTTTAAAAAGATGCCTATTAATTTGTAACCTTAAGCTAGTTTACAAAAAGAGTGACCTTGTACATTCCAGAGTCTTTCTGGCAGGCAAGACACTACATTGGTCATATCAGGAATGATGTAAATTGGGCACTGTCAATAAATAAAGCAAGATTGATTCGATATCATCCCAGGTTAAATATGAGGTGTCATATCATTGATGTCATCGGGTTCATCGAACTATACATAAAGATGCACACACACAAATCCACACAGCTCTGTGCTGCATTATATGAACATTCCTTTATTCTGTGCACTTAAGAAAAACCATATTCTTCAACACTGTAAATAAAAACAAACTGCGTGGACGTGTGCAAGTCCACATAGTGTTTCAAGTCCCTGCATTGTGTGGATATATTTTGTTTTCAGGTCCACACTTCGTATGAAGCGCTTAAACCTGGTTACCCATGGCGTCACTACTTAATGTTACGTGCAATGATTATTGTTTTGACACCACGCAGTAAGACGTGATGTAATCACTATTGAAAACACCTTCGGGTCCACCCACCGACGTTCTAAATACAGAAGATATGTTTCTTGTATGACGTGAGATAGGCATAAGTGCTCACGGTACCTTATGGAGACCGAAGACAAAACAAACAAAGGAAAACAAAAGTTCTCCATATGGAAATTCTAAAAACTGGGGACAAACAAAAATTTGTGAACAAAGTTTTTGAGGAGGATGTTAAGTAAAGGGACAAAGGAAAGAACAATAAAAGTCTCAACAGGGATGCGTTTTTGAGAATGTGTGTTTTGTCGTGGCTGTTTAGTATTTTTCCACAAGGGAGTGGTCCTACACCTACTTCACCGGTCACCCCGAGTTACTTCATGCCGTCATTTGAACCAAATTCAACGGCCATATTGTTCTCTTGCACGTGGCGTCAGAATGCCTACCGTGGTTTTTTCTCGCAGATTTAGCCCCTCATCGAGACAGCTATCAATTGACGCTGTAATATCTTCCCTGGCTGTTTGTCTACCCGTTGCCATGGTAATAGGCTAGTCTTACAAGCCACCCGTTTTCAGACCGTTCTGCATTTTCCCCCTTCAAAGGTAACCGAACCGCTCGTATCGATCGCCTTAGCAATGCTACCCCCAAAAAGGAAAAAAGGAAGATATGTTGTTGGCAAGCTGGCAATATATTAGCGCCGGACACACGGCAAGTTTCATAGACGGAAACAGAGCTTTGGGGGTCCAGAAGTGAATTTGTAGCGATTTTGAATGAGCGTAGTGTGTATGGACATAATTACTGGCCTGTTGACGTCTTCGGGTGGATATTGAAACGCGATTGTTGTGCGGTGTTTAATTTAATACTGGGAGGACAGCGTAGAAACTGTTTACGATCAGGCAATACCCTCCGTATATGTGTTATAACCCTTCTCTGTGATATATACAGAGATATCTGTTCCACCCATATGAAGCATTGTTGCTGTTTTATTACCACCTACTTCATAAACATAAACAAAAATCAAATCTTGGATATAAATGGGGAATAATTATCATCTCTGTTTTTCAGAATGCTATTCTCATACAGTGTCAGCTTTAACCATCCTCGTGCATGTGCCATTCACTTCCGTTTCTTTCTATTCTTAATTTTATGTGTGTTGTGTTGTGTTGTGTTGTGTTGTGTTGTGTTGTGTTGTGTTGTGTTGTCACTTAGCCTTTGAGAAAGACTCTGCTGGGGGTCGAAACGTCAGGCCATTAACTCTTGTTTTTCTTTTCTAGTCCATCATGACTACGAGTTTATTTTATTTTGTTCTATAATGCATCTAACTGCCATAGGATGAATAGGAGACGATGAAGACATGTTCAGTTTTAGATTATGGGTGGGAAAACCCATGCAATAAAGTAGGGACTCGAAACCCAATCCACATGCAAGGTGGATTCGAACCGGGATCCACTGGGATGGAAGGCAGGGAAGGAAACCACTATTAGCCAACATTTTTTTAGCGACGTCCCCATTGGATTTGTACACGAAGACGAAGCGAGGGCGTCCTCGCTCTGTCAAACACCCGGATCCCTTTTGTTAAAGTCTTCGGTTTCAATGGATAGACACGATCACACACACACATGTTTGTGAATCCTGTATATCGAGGACTTCTCTATGTTCTCCCATCACTGGACTTTTTAACGACGTCCCCATTGGTTTTGTACATGCAAGGTGGATTCGAACCGGGATCCACTGGGCTGGAAGGCAGGGAAGGAAACCACTATTAGCCAACATTTTTTTAGCGACGTCCCCATTGTACTCTAAAGCGAAGCGAGAACGTCCTCGCTCTGTCAAACACCCGGACCCCTTTTGTTAAAGTCCTCGGTTTCAACGGGTAGACACACTTACATAAATTGTCTTACCTTTTCTCAATGTCTTCCGCATTGATACTTTTGATCCCCCGAACACCATCCCAGCATAACATAGTGTATGACACAAGCTCTATTATGGCTTGAGGTAGGCTAAATGACGCATATAGATCACATCAAAACATGAATTTATCTCCACTGATTTATAGGGAGGTAATAAGCAGCTCACGACCATTACATCGTTTAGGTGGAATGCAGTATGTTTCATTGCTGCAATGGTATGAAAGACATGTCCCTACGGCGTAAAGTTGGCTCGTATACAAGCAAGGTCTGGAAACACTGGTTAACGATCTGGTTCATGTGTACAATAATAACATGGCATCTCTATAAAAAAAAAATCCCTCAAAACTGACGTAAAGGAGAGATTCTAGTCTCCGCTCCGAGACATGTAAATCTAATTATTTTCACGGAGTATCTTCTTAGAAACACCCCCCCCCCTTTCTCCTCTTCTTGATCGCAGTGCCTTGAAGGTTACCGGAAAACGTCTCCCACTCCTAGTCAATGGCTGCCTGCCTCTTCAAGACACACGAGGAAATGCTGTTCAAATAATTTGCAACAGATACCTTCTTCACGAACCGCATTTCTGCATGAAACCTGAAGACAATCATCGGCGAGATGTTTGTTTTTAATTCACAGGATCTTCATATCCAACCTTTCCTTCTTATTCATTTCAAACTAGTGTGTTGTACGTTTGTTCTCTTTTTAGTGGTTGTTGTAGGGTTTTGGTGTGGGTTTTTTTTTTGTGTTTTTTGTATTTTGGGGTTTGTTTGGGGTTTTTGTTTTGTTTTGTTGTGTTTTTTTTGGGGGGGGGGGGTTGGGGGGTTTTGGGGGGTGTTTATGTAGCTTTTGTTTTTTATATCAAATGCAATTCGTGCTGGCGATGACCAAAAAAAATCATTTTTAAAGAATTTTTTTGACCCGGATTAAAAAAATGCCCTCTTCAGAATATGGCAGCCTCCATTTCAGCTTCTTTTGTAATCTTATATATTTCTGCCTTTTGTTCAGTGATTTTGATACTTTTTATAAAGTTTCTCTATCTTTTCATATTATTTTAACTTAGTTTCCCCTTTTTTATAGTCCATTTGAATGCCAGTTTTTCTTGTTATGTGTATGTGTTTTTCGTTGTTTTCGGGTTTTTTATGATATAGAACATGCAGCACAGCTTCTTGGAAGTAAACACAAATTAAAAATACTACTAAAAACATAATAATAACAGGCGTATTGAAAATCCATCAAAATAAAGAGGTCACCCAAATTTCGAATTACAATCACAACAAATATTCATACATTTTTTTAAGGCATTTATGGCACAAAGTATTATGTTATAAGCAGCCAAAATGAGGCTCGACCTTAAAGGAAATCTGGTTGTTTTTGTTTTTGCGTTTTTAGCTCCATTGGTAGAGCGCCGGCACGTTAATCCGGAGGTCGTTGGTTCAAATCCCGCTCTAGTAAATTTTTCTTTGTTCAACCCCAAATCATAGTTATTTTTGTTTATTGCCAGCTTTCGATTTCTCCTTTAAAAAAAAACATCGATAGAGGGCACAACTTTTGAGGCTGTTTGAATTTGTCGATGTATCGCACCCGTCAAGCCGATGAACGAGGTTGCGGAACGAATCACTAATAACCACAGCTCACGCTCACCCTGGCCGCTCAGACGACATTACATGCACACCGGTGCGTTTGTATGAGCTCGAATAAAAAACCTCCAGTAAGGAGCTGTTTTATTAGTAAAACAAGACCTTTTATTCAGTAATCTTTGATTTTGTATCATTTCAGACCAGAACACCCTGGTAAAAACACATGGTATGTAGTGTATTTATCAAAACATGGCAGTTGATATCAAGAAGAAAAAAGAAAAGTTATGTAGGCCTATTCTCCATGTATACACTGTAAGAAAATTTGGGTCAGTATGACCCAGAAATGGGTCAAACTGACGCAGAATCCGAGTTAAAACCCCCATTCTTAACCCCTTTCCGGGTGGGTCCGACTCAGAAATGAGTAAGGCCCCCTGATGGGACCCGGAGATCAATACTGACCGGGGGTGGGTGTGCAGTGTAGTTTAAGGTTTAAAACTAGGCCCTATGCTACCTTTACAAGGCTATTTCCGTAGTGTATACTAGTATATCTTTCTTTAGTTTCATTGTATTAACGATAAAACAAAAAAGAACCAAGCGTGGGTTGTTATTTTCGATTTCGATATGGACTTTATTTACCCACTTGTGACTTAAAGATTGTACATTTTGCCTGAGGGTCCAACTGTCCACTTTATGTTTAAATGCGCGTCAATTTTGTTTTCTATTGATATTCTTTTCGCTAGAAGCTATCTACTTAGATTAATGGCATTCTTGTGGCCAGTTTGAAATATATATATGTATGTATATAGACTAAAATTAGTAGGGGCGATGGCCTTAGCTTTCGATCCAAACCGAACCTTCGTCAGAGGCAAAAACAAGCACAAACACAAACATCCATTTATAGCAAAAAGAGGAGCAAAGGATATAATATGAAATACCGTAAATAGATAAAGGCACTGAACACGTTTGGTAATTGTCAAAGACCAGTGTTCTCACTTGTTGTATCCCAACATATGCATAAAATAACAAGCCTGTAAAAATTTGGGCTCAATTGGTCATCGAAGTTGCAAGAAAATGATGAAAGAAAAAACACCCTTGTTGTACAAATTTGTGTGCTTTCAGATAGTAATAAAAGGCTTCTTGCAAGAAGTCTTTTATTATTTCAGTGAGAAATTACCTCTTTCTCAAAAACTACGTTACTTCAGAGGGAGTCGTTTCTCACAATGTTTTATACTATCAACAGCTCTCTGTTGCTTGTTATCAAGTCAGTTGTTATGCTAATATATATTTTTAGTAATTACCAAACGTGTACAGTGCTTTTAATGCTTCTCCATTTTTTACTTGGGGTGGAAAACGAAGTACAAATTACATGAGTTCATGGTATAACTGACTGCACAGGTAAGCCTTGTGTGGTCTTGCGTAAAGACGGATAAAAGGAAAATGCAAATTGCCAACTCGACCTCTCTAAGTGATCGAAAAGGAAACAATAAAAGACTCCATTGTAACGTTTTAAGACTACGCGAATATTCCCCTTCACCTAAAACGACTTATTGTCGCTTCATTTCGTTCCATCGATCCTACTTTGTTTTGTAGGCATTAGTCTGGGGAAAAGGTTAAACGTCACGGACCTGGGAAAGAGATAGTCTCAAGATTAGTTCTATCTGTGGTGGTGGTGGGGGGGGGTGGTGTGCTTAATGCACCTCTTTAATGTACGATACATCATTGGGCGAGTGTGAAAGCGTGCATTCCTTCCGACCCACTTTACTTTCGAAAAACATGTTTGTTAAAATTTCATTCAAAAGGTTGCCGATGTTTTCGAGAACACAACGGTTACATTGTGTGTGATGTTTTGGGTGGTTTTTGTTTTTGTTTTCTCTCTCTCTTCTTTAAAGGTATCGTACACGTTTGGTAATGACTCAAAACAAATATTAGCATAAAAACTTACTTGGTAACAAGCAACGGAGAGCTGTTGATAGTATAAAACATTGTAGGAAACGACTCGCTCTGAAGTAACGTAGTCTTTGAGAAAGAGGTAATTTCTCACTAAAATAATAAAGACTTCTTGCAAGAAGTTTTTATTCCTATCTGAAAGCACACAAATGTGTACAACAATGGTGTTTTTTCTTTCATCAATTTCTTGCAACTTCGATGACCAATTGAGCCCAAATGTTCACAGGCTTGTTATTTTATGCATATGTTGGGATACACCAAGTGAGAACACTGGTCTTTGACAATTTCCAAACGTGTTCAGTGCCTTTAAAAAGAAGGCCCCATGTACCTGTTTTCAGAAATCCTTGTTATATACACGTTCCTCAACTTTTTGGTTGCAACTTGATTACGGATTATGGATAGATAGAAAATGTATATAGACAAATTTAGGCTATCATCGTACTGTAAAAAAACAAATGACCTTTAAAATTGTTAATTTCGGTGTTGAGTTTAAGAGAAAATTGTAACGGTTATGGCTTTTGTTTTGTTTTAATGTGCAAAAATACGGATATATAAACAGACAATTTAAATACATTGGCGGTTGATTTCAAACGAGCCGTTCGTTTCAATCTTACTTCAGAAAAAAAAACATGTTATAAAAGTAACCTTTGTAAATTTAAGTGAAAACGTTTTTGAGAAAACAACCGGTAATAATAATGCGATCCATTCTAATAATAATAATAATAATAATAATAATATTTGTATAGCGCTGGTATCTAGAAAAACTATTCACTGCGCTGAGACCTCGGGAGAGTTAATAATATACCTGATTGAAAAGGTAAGATTTGAGACGTGATCGAAAAGAAGTAATGTCAGGTTGTGTTCTAAGAGTCATTGGCAAATTGTTCCATAGGTGGGGGGCTGCAACTGGAAAACTTCTATCTCCGTAAGCTTTCATCCTGGCAGATGGAACCATAAGCAAGTGGGCATTACTTGACCGTAATTGGCACACCGGATTGTATGGTGATAAAAGGTGCTGCAGGTATGGGGAGACGAGCCAGCATTGACGTATTTTTGAACTGCATGGATAAACAATTTAATAATGGAAATTGATACCTGGTGTATAATGGCAGCATCGCATACGAAATTTTATAACAGACTGATTGATACTAATTCAGAGTAAAAAGCCCTTAATTTAAAATGTGGACTATTTGTTTGGGTTTTTTCCAATCCCTTTTTATATCGGGAGGTGGGACTGTAGACTTAAACATCAAGAGTCCTAAATTGATGTTGAGGAATCGTACTCGACACATCTAATGCTTTCAAATTCTTTAAGTGGAGGGGGAAAGTGGACAAGTCCCTGTATCTTTTATTAAAGGTTAATATTAGTTGAATTTGGAATCGGACCAACCGGATTTCAACCTCAGCCTCAAATTCATTTGACTGTATAAAAAAGGCAGGGATCCTTAACAAATACTGACATATGCAGCATATAGAGCTGGACTGGGAAAGTTAGCATGGCCGATGGATTGTGGGGCGGTAAACCTCAATTGTAGACAGTAACTAAGGGCTGGGGGAACACCTCCCCCTCCATTGAAATTCGTGCCCCCTCCATTGAAATTCGTGCCCCCTGCCAGGAAAACACACGTTGGATTTTAAAGGTATCGTACACGCTTGGTAATGACTCAAAACAAATATTAGCATAAAAACTTACTTGGTAACACGCAACGGAGAGCTGTTGATAGTATAACACATTGTAGGAAACGACTCCCTCTGAAGTAACGTAGTTTTTGAGAAAGAGGTAATTTCTCACTAAAATAATAAAAACTTCTTTCAAGAAGTTTTTATTCCTATCTGAAAGCACACAAATTTGTACAACAAACGTGTTCAGTGCCTTTAAGGGAGATAATTAGATCCTTCAGTTTTCAAGAAACATAGTATTTAATTTGGGAATCGTTCATTCCAATCCTGCAAAATACTAGCAAATACAACCTGTTTATCAATATTATCAATGGCTGATGCATTTGTAGTTCAGCTAACATAGTACTAATCGTTGACGTTTTTGTGTGTTGGGGCAAAAACAATCCGACGATACATTCTTTAACTTGGAATTAAACAAAATGGCGCGCTTAAACGAGTCCAAAGTGTGCCCAATTATGCACGAGATTTGTAAAAACAGTCTATTATATGATTATGATTCTTCCCTGCCTATAACTTGGTTAGATAGTTAGTTTTCCGATTAAAACAAATTCTCATTGTCAGATAATATTCTTCTAGGTCGAGATCATAGTAAGGCTCTTCAGTCAACATAATGATCCCATTCACCTGACGTCACCACCCACAACACACAATGGTAACGCCATTTTGGCAGTCAAATTATTGGTGAAACACACCCCGTAGGCCTACCTTAACTTGAGATAATAATAACTAGTTCTTGTATAGCGCATTTTACAATAACATATCAATGCGCTTTACATTAGTGCCCTGGTCATTGGGCCAATAACATTCCTTAATCTTTCTCAGCTCCCTGGGGCGTATACAGCCCGGGCTGCCGTGGCGCTCAGAAGGTTTTTTCAAGCACAATATCAACCTCTACCCTCACAGGTACCCATTTATACCCCTGTGTGAAGAGAAGTAATTATAGTAAAGCATCTTGCTCATGGACACAAATGTCATGGCCGGGATTCGAACCCACACATCGATGACTAAACCACCAGAACTTGAATTCGATGCTCTGAACCGCTCGGCCATGACACAATATTTTGACCAGTAACTCCTAAAATGGCCGACCATGAGGCTAGAATGTTTTAGCCGCGTGTGGGGAAGTTAATGCAAGGGATCTTACCCTATACTTTAATACAATCAGGTGTGCATTCCTTGATATCCAACCAGATAGAGTTATCTCCAGTAAAGATATCGTCAGCACGTGTACAAAATGCAAGCTTTACATCTTGTGACATGTTATTACGGAGCCTGCATACTAAAAACCAGACAGGTTATTTGTACAGGTTGTTCACAAATACGATGTCTTGACAGTTTAAATACTGCGTTTAATTTCAGTTCGGACTCGGCCATTTTTAAACAATAAAGGCAGTGTATAGACCTTACATGTTACAGTCGTAGTATATAATTTCGGTCAGTATAAAGACAGACCAAGACATGAGACCTACCGATTCTTTTAGAATCCCCCATACGCAACTGATGATTGCCAAGTAGGCATGAAAACATGTTATTGCTATTTGAGAATCTGAACAAATATTCTCAGTCTCACTACCCCAGTTATAACCACTGACTGAATAGTCATGCGAGTTCCTGGTCAAATTATATTCACAAATAACACAAGTCATTATGACAAAATTTGAATATAATACCCAGACATGGACCTTATCCATAAAATAATGTAATCACAATTTTACAGATTTATGTTTTTTCAAGTCAACAGTCATGGAGTGTCAACTGAATTGGACAGCGCCATCATTTATCAATCATTGTTTCCAAACCGAAATCACAAATTTATTTCTGTTTACATGTAGCGCTTGTTCAGTTATTTTTAGCATATAGCAGTATGGAAATAAAATGAACTTGAATACGTGTTTTAGACTGCAATGAGAATAGTTTTCCCACCTGAAATGCTGTCTTCTTTTATAAAATTGAGCTCTCACACCCTTTTCTCTTTCAGGCAATTAAAAGAAACCTTTTGCAAGTGTTGAAATAATTATCCTCTAAAACATCAGCACCTTTTGTGTTCACAGATTTTTTATTCATTAGCCCCCTTTAACGCTAAATCATCGTTTTCGAGTGTAGATGAGCGTAATTACCATTCGTACGTTGAATTCAGCCAGGGTTTATACATACGGGGAGAGAACAAGGGTCTGAGTTGAAATGATGCTTTTAATTGATTGATGGGGGATGGCTGCATTTAATGAATTTTTAATGAAGCTGGATGACAGTCTGATGATTACTGTCGAGGTACACTCGTTCCCAGGAGTAACACCTTAAAGATCATATTTAACATTATTCCTAAGGGGACGCACTGCTGCATTTCTGCATAAGCGTTTACTCTCTTTGAATCAAGATAAGGTATAGAATGTTGCGAAAGATTTTCTAAAAATGTATGATTCATTATGCTCCGTGTGTGAATCAATAGATTGCACAGTACTTGCACCACTGTGTGTTTGTAAAGATCCTTCTTCCAGTGTGCGTACTCTCTTTGAATCAAGATAAGGTATATGTGTTGCGAAAGCTTTTGTAAAAATGTATGATTCATATACTCCGTGTGTGAATCAATATATTGTACAATACTTGCCCCACTGTGTGCTTGTAAAGATCCTTATTTCAGTGTGCGTACTCTCTTTGAATCAAGATAAAGTATAATGTTGCGAAAGCTTTTGTAAAAAATTATGATTCATATGCTCCGTGTGTGAATCAATAGATTGTACAATACTTGCACCACTGTGTGTTTGTAAAGATCTTTCTTCCAGTGTGCGTACTCTCTTTGAATCAAGATAAAGTATATGTGTTGCGAAAGCTTTTGTAAAAATGTATGATTCATATACTCCGTGTGTGAATCAATATATTGCACAATACTTGCACCACTGTGTGTTTGTAAAGATCTTTCTTCCAGTGTGCGTACTCTCTTTGAAGTAAGATGAAGTATAGATGTTGCGAAAGCTTTTGTAAAAATGTATGATTCATATACTCCGTGTGTGAATCAATATATTGTACAATACTTGCCCCACTGTGTGTTTGTAAAGATCCTTCTTCCAGTGTGCGTACTCTCTTTGAATCAAGATCAAGTATAATGTTGCGAAAGCTTTTGTAAAAAATTATGATTCATATACTCCGTGTGTGAATCAACAAATTGTACAATACTTGCACCACTGTGTGTTTGTAAAGATCTTTCTTCCAGTGGGCGTACTCTCTTTGAATCAAGATAAGGTATAGATGTTGCGTAAGCTTTTGTAAAAATGTATGATTCATAGACTCCGTGTGCGAATCAACAGATTGCACAGTACTTGCACCACTGTGTGTTTTTAAACATCCTTCTTCCAGTGTGCGTACTCCCTTTGAATCAAGATAAGGTATAGATGTTGCGAAAGCTTTTGTAAAAATGTATGATTCATATACTCCGTGTGTGAATCAATATATTGCACAATACTTGCACCACTGTGTGTATGTAAAGATCCTTCTTCCAGTGTGCGTACTCTCTTTGAATCAAGATCAAGTATAATGTTGCGAAAGCTTTTGTAAAAAATTATGATTCATATACTCCGTGTGTGAATCAATAGATTGTACAATACTTACACCACTGTGTGTTTGTAAAGATCTTTCTTCCAGTGTGCGTACTCTCTTTGAATCAAGATAAGGTATAGATGTTGCGTAAGCTTTTGTAAAAATGTATGATTCATAGACTCCGTGTGCGAATCAATAGATTGCACAGTACTTGCACCACTGTGTGTTTGTAAAGATCCTTCTTCCAGAGTGCGTATACTCTCTTTGAATCAAGATAAGGTATAGGGTGCTGCGAAAGCTTTTGTAAAAATGTATGATTCATATACTCCGTGTGCGATTGCACAGTATTTGAACCACTGTGTGTTTGTAAGGATCCTTCTTCCAGTGTGCGTACTCTCCTTGAATCAATATAAGGTACGTCATATTGATGGAGGAACTATTTATCATTACTCTCTTTTTTTATTAAGAGTATCGACCATTTTGTAGTTGAACTGGTGTGACCTGAATTGAACTATAAATATTAATGGGCCAAAATGATGTGCATGTTGTTTACAACCTTGAATAGATTGTAAACATGTTTGTCTACATAGTATTATTTCTATAAACAAAAATAATAACATACTGAAGCGTGTACGTGGATAGGTGTGATGCACTTCTAGTTTAGAGTCAGCCCCCTTTTGGGGGCTGTGCGTGATAACACATGCTCATGAGGTGTTGATGACGTCTGGCCGTGTGCTGTGTCGACACGAGGTCTTTTAAGTCGTTGATAACTCGCGCTTTCAGCGGCGAACCGTTTCACAAAAACAACCCAAAATGAAGGCATTTTTTTTTTGTCACATTTTTTCCTAAATCCATGGCTTCCCAAAGCGTCATTGAAACTACCTATTGATCTGGATACTTTATCATTATTGATTTGGTCAGGATACGTAATCCAGGGTTCATTTTCATAGAGCTTCTTAAGCAAGCCGAAACTATTGCTTAAAGTTGTTTTGAGATTGAAGCAAAATTGCAGGATACCCTCACCATGTGGCACATATGACATGGTATTTTGGCTGGTAACCTTATTCTGGTAAGCATAATATCGTTGAGCTTAGCTACTTTTTGGAGCTAAAGCAGCTTTATGAAATTGGGCCCAATTGGAAACGAGTAAAGCATGTAAACACATTACTGAAGTAGTAGTTTGGAATTGTGGTAATTTTATCATTCATAACTGCAGCCTCAGTTCTTCAATCGTGTAAACATGTTGACATTTCCAGACGGAAGCGTCAGACATTATGATGTCAATTGATTTGGATAATTTGTTGTTGTTTTTCCGGTTTTTTCTTGAGAAAGGAAAACATCAACAAGCGTTTATGAGACTTTGTCAAGTTGAGTCTTCCAGAAGACCCGGCTATACTTGGTGTTGAGGGAAGGGGGTGCAGGGGTGGGGGGTCAAGGGGTGGCAGGGGTGGGGGGTCAAGGGGTGGCCATGAGGCCGCATCTGAATCGGTACCTTTGGGCTGCGCCTATGGTCAGATCCCTAAAAAACAAACCCATTCCTCAACCTTTGCTTCGACAGCCATTGGCCACAAACATGACCGAAGCCACTTCATTAGGCCACGGCCACATAAGTGCTGAAAATGAATAATTTCATAAATCTGCTTAGCACAGAAGTATGAGCTTACGGCACCCTGTAATGCATCTATATGGGCCATAAGTGCAGAACTCCGCGGTAAGAAGCGCTTTAAAATAGCTGCCCTCGGTCATACCACCATCTGCACAGGCATTGGGAAATCTGATGGGTGCACCCCACTAAATAAACTCCCATAGCATACAGTGAAAAATGCTAAATATTCAAAAATACTTTTAAAATGCTATATCTGTTTGCTCTCTGCCTCTATTCATGTATTTCCACTTGAATGCTTTTGTTACACTTATATACCTGTTCATGTGTGTTGTCTTGTCATTTAGCCTTCGAGAAAGACTCTGCTAGGGTCGAAACGTCAGGCCATTAACCATTTTTTGCTTTTAAAATACTTCATAGAAGTCTCACAGCTTTTTACAGTAAAGGAAAATTAGCCATTGACTCTTGAACTGTTAACCTCTGATCAATTCAATATGGGGTGTCCCAAGGCCCGGCGAGTTATCCTCCCTTAAAATAAAAACATCCCCAACACCAGTGTAATATTTACAAACGTACGAGCATCAATCTTGAAAAAATGTCCCAACACCTCTCGGCAAAAAGGACCATTTTCTTTAGGGCTTATGTCATCCAAAATACCTCAAGTTAGAAGTCAACAACCGGCCCCCAGGTCACAATTGAGAAAAATTTAAACACTGTACCCCTTTTATTGGGCTCTCAAATCTGTATAATATATAATGTTTTGAGGGCCAACAAAATATTAATGATACCGACACTCTGTTTTCTCCCTATTTAGTGGAGAGCACATGACAGCCTTGTGTGGGAATGATAGTGCAGCATGCACGTCTGGGAACATGACTCTGATCATGTAAATAATAAAGAACCCGATAGACACACAACAGCGACAATGTGCGACTGCCTTCACATGTTATGTTTTCCTTCACACTGTCTCGAGTTATGTTTGCAACCCTTAAGCCAATAAACACTTTTGTCATTTTAAGATAAGACAACTGACAGTATGTTATGATTTGTGTGACAAATCTAATCTAGACACATGTCAGTCTCTCAACAAACTTCTTTAATACTAAATAAGTGCATTTCACTGTCTATTTAACTTTTCCCATACAATATGGGCCTAAGTTTGTGAATTGATGAATTTCACAGGAGTGGGGGGGGCGTGATTAAAGGGCCACTTTGCCTTGGATTGGGCGCTTCGGGCTATAAAAAATGTTTGTTCTGAAATGAATAGGGTTGGAAAGATGTTTTAAAAGTAGAATATAATGATCCACACAAACTTCTTGTGTCTGTTTTTCCTTTCACTTCGTGAACTATCACAGTCCGCCGTTTTGAAGAACCAAATGTTTGACTCCACGAAAAGGCGGACCGTAATTTGGAGACAGATTTGTGTGGATCATTGTATTCTACTTTTAAAACATATTTCCAACCATATTCATTTCATAACAAATGCTTTTTATAGCCCAAAGCGCCCAATCTAAGGCCACGTGTCCCTTTAACTTCAATTTCAAACTCACTTTTTAAAATTATCAATCCTCACGAGAGTCGTTTCCGCTTGAAAAACATTTCAAGTCGTGAAAATAGCATTTGAAGATCACAAAATGCTTATTTCGATTGCAGTCACGTAACTATGAACGTGCTCAAAATCGATGACAAAATGATTTTAGTTTGTCCACTACAACGTGACCGGATAAAATGTGATGGATTTTTCACAGCTTGGTTGTATGGTGTGTTTATGGAAAATGTGGAGGATGTGGGAGGAATCTATTCTGCCATAAACCAACGATTGATTGTTCTTTAAAGGTATTATACAGGATTGGTAAGGATAAAAAACATCATTGTTTAATTTTAGTCTGAAAGCTTACTGATTTTTTTTCTGTGAAATATTTCGCTCTGAAATGAAGTCATATTCGAGAAAACTGTTTCAGAAAACGCAACAGCTGATTTCGGTTGTTACAACCATAGAGCAAGGTAGGTCCTTGCTCTATGGTGCAAGAACAGTATGTTGACATGCTTAAAATAATGTTGTAACTATTTTCTCCTGACTCACACGACGGATTCATCCCAAATTTTCACAGCTTTGTTATTTCATGGTTGATCACATCGAACATGATACACTGTCTGCGACTATTTTGTCATGCTCTACCGATGATGTATTGTTCCCTTTAATATTGGTCATAATTTACTAGTGTTTCCCGAGGCACGCTACGATGAGATACGATCACTGCAGGCTTCCCAGCATGTGCATTATCTGCCGAAGAAGCAGTTATCAGCAGTACACGAAGTGTCATAATCAGTTCAGTAACCCCTATCTCCCGTTAAATGCAAAAAGGTGATGTTGAAGTTATTTACGAAATCACACTTGCATATTATCTCATGCTTGTCACAACGATCTTCGTGGACTGGTAGCTACCTCGACAACAATCTTGATCGATAGAAATTTATCAAAGTATACACAGAAACAAAAAATGATGTTGCCTTAGCCATCTAAATATTCACTGATATTTGAAACCAGCTTTTGTATAAACAAAATGGTCGGGCTACTTTAATAATGGGAATGTGCATGAACAAAAACCCAATTTTAAGAGGGAACAAGACATGAACGAAAACACCTGCGACTTAATCATCTATATTACAGCCTTGTGTCTTAGACAAATAGTCGGGTTACTTGAATGGGGATGTGCTTGAACGAACCCCTGTTTAAAAGGGAACAAGATATACGTGATAGCTCTAATAACGAAATACACCTGCAACTAAATCATGTATATTCTAGCACTATCTATAATTGCCATTACCAAGTTTCACATTGTGAACGACACGCTTCGTGCGATCAATGGCACTTATTCCTTCCCCCTTCTTCTTCATCTTCTTCTTCTTTTACTTCTTCTTCTCACATAATTTCTCGCGGAAACACGTCTAAAAGTTTACCCGAGGCGAGGGAATCGGTAATGGAGGAGACTTATTTCGCACAAACACAATTATCAAATTTCTTTCAGACACATACAAATGATATTCCAGCACGTAACTGCTCTCAGAATGTAATTGTGGCTGGTTTTGAATGAGTTATAATGCCAATTATAGGGAATTAAGATTTGAATTTTCAAATCAACGTCCTCTCGAGGTTGTCAAGTTTCAATACATTTGCGATTATTTCTTGTTTTCTTGCTGTACAGAACAGAAAGAAATTTTCTCTCGTGTGTGAGTGAAGTGTGGAATAAGTGTACTGGCATTTCTGTATACCCTCCAAGTATCAGAATTTCTGTCCAATATAGTCTGCACATTTTGTTGTTGAGATTTCAACATTTAGCTTGATAATTTTTAACCTAATATCTTACTTAACATATTTGTATGTTATGGGTAATTATTATAATTCATGTGAAATACAGTTCGAGAACATTTTTATGAATCCAATGTCATTTATGTGTTTTACGATATGACGCAAGGTCCTTTGCCTGAGAAATTTTAAAGAAAACTTGAAATAATTTGATTTGAGAATACTGTTCAAAACACCACCAGTGTATCATCCCGTAACTGTGACACCATACACTCTTGTCTTTTATAATTAGAAAATCTAAGTTTGTATAAAATTATGGTTGCCAACACTCATGTCATTATTACTGAGTTGTCAGCCTTCGTTATTAGCCACTGTTTTGTGACAATGGTTCGGAAGATAGCACCGATTATGGTCGACCAATGGATAGCACCGGCTATATGGTCGACCAATGGGTGTAGAGTCGTGGTATCGCCACTTTTGTTAGGTTCCTTCATCAAATAGTTTATATTATTATTCATACGGTGACCCGGAAGTGCCATTCGACTTTATTATCGAAATCCTGACATATACCTTTCGGTATGACGACATCCTAAAGGAAAAATAAGTCGACACCCGGGATAATCATTGAAGATGCCAACCTACTATTAAGATTACGACAACTGAGAACTATAGCATGCCATCTTCAATTTGTCTCGGAATGACGACATCCTAAAAGTAGGATTTCGTCCTCATTTGGTAATTTATCTCAGCATGACGTCATCCCGACATAAATTATCATATGATAATTTGTCTCAGGGTGACGACATCCTAAGATCCTCGGGATGACGTCAATCCACGTGTAAAATCTCGAGATGATGACGACCTCGATTACAATCTCGAGATGACGACATCCTGCATGTAGGATATCGTCATCTCGAGATTGTTATACTCAGAATCGTCATCCCAAGATAAATTATGTCGGGATCTCGTCAAGTCGGATGGCACTTCCAGAACTCCGTATATTCAATATACATGAATAGTGCCAAACTATATTCCCTGACACCTTTCGTCATGTCATGTTTGCATGGAGAAAAGTGAGTTGTCATACACTGTAACACAAACATGAGCACATGACTAGGGATATACGCTGCCACTTTGGTTTCCAATCTAGATTTATTCATAACAGCGTAAAACAATTTGCAAATACAAATATAGGGTGGGAAATGTTTGAGGGAATTGTACCTGTGACGACACAAGCATGGAATTTGGCACACATTCAGAGTATGTCATGAGAAAGATATTCGGCTATAATATGGCCATCACAAATTAAAGGTATAATAACAAGCGATTTTTTTATTTTTCAAAATAACTGACACTGCTTGTTATAATACCTATAAAAAAAATTAAATGACAAATCCGCGATGGCCCTTTTGCCAAAAGAACTTTCTTTCCCATGACATACTCTAATTGTGTTCCAAATTCCATGCTTGTATCATCACAGGCACAATTACATCACCTACCTGCCGTACATTCATGCTTTTTGTTACAGATATGGAGTTTCCATAAAACTAAATGTTATGATTTTCTCGTCTTGAAAGACGGCAACATTATTGAGTGGTGTGTTTTCACATACATGGTTTTATAATTATAACTCCAAGGTGTGTTTCACCCTCCCATGTTGATGACGTCACGTCACGTCACCCTAACCGCAAAAGATGTGACCTTGCTTGTTAATGCGTAGTTTACAGTACTGAAAAATGCACATTTTGCACTTGAATTCCCCGCGACTCCTTTCAACAAATTACATCTCATTTAAGATGTACCCCGCATATCATTTTAATTATACACTTCAATCTGCATAAAATACCAGCTTTCATATTTTCTTCTACAGACCTTTGTACACTTTGTGCCGGTAAACTAATCACTCGGCAGGCATGCGACGTCACAATGACGCCATTCGCGCATAATAAACAACCGACCGAGCGTTCATTATATACGTTTTAATCATCAAACATTTATTATTGCCAACGATGAGTTTTATTGGAAATGTCTTTTTGTCCACTTTACCGACGTTGTGTTACCAGACCACGCTTGATTACTCCGTTGATTAAGTTGCGTTCCAGGGAACCAAGAAAACAAAACAAATTTATCAATCGGTTGTACATGCATCGTGGTCGCTAAACAAATTGCTCGGCAATGTGCAAGTACAATTTATTTTTTCAGCGCGCATGGCCGTAAGTCGGAAAAAAAGGCTTGTCTTTTAATTTAACTTCGGTTAGGGGAAAACAAATTGTCCGAGACCTTGAACTTTTCACGGTTTGAGCTGGGCTGGTATTTATCAAATAGAAATAATACACAATCGTAACAATTCATAGATGATACCGTGCATGTATTTACAAAATACTGAGTTATTTATATAGCGCACATATCCTAGTAGCTAGATCAAGGTGCTTTGCAACATTATTATCCCTGATCAATACTATAACCAATCTATAAACTTTCTCAACTCCCTGGGAAGCATATACAACCCCAATCTGTTTATAATGGCGCAAAGGGGTTAATCTAACATGAAATAGTCTCAACCCTCACATGTTTTCATATATACACCTGGGTTAAGAGAAGCAAATTATGTTGAAGTGTCTTGCTGAAGGACACAACAGTCATAACCGGGATTCGAACCCACACTCCGATGATTCAGCCATCAGAACTTGAGTCCGATGCGCTAGACCGCTCAGCCACAGGACATTATGCCAAATATATTGAGATTAATAAATCAATCTTTAAAATTCGACAATCTCTTATCTCAGTCGAGTTTAATTCCTCAAGACTCCTCTCTAACGGGGGATCGGGTTGGCTGTGTGTGGTTTCATGCCCTCCCTTTCACCTTTGTGGAACCCGGTTCGAATCCCACCTCGGACGGAGCCTCGCATGTGGATTGGATTTGCAGTCCTTAATACCCGATCGTTACAACATTTTGTTTTTTTCCTCCAACATCGGAAACTGATCAGCTCTTCATCGGACTCTTCACTTAACCAGTACTATCTGGCCTGCGGGAATACAGTGCTATTATATCCGCTTTTGACAATCCCTTGCTTTCACATCGAGAAAGAGTTTTTTAAAGTAAGAAAACAAACAAAATGTCAAAAATTATACATCTCCAGACACTATTACCGTAAACAAACACCTTTGAGTGCCTTGAAAATATACAGACAGATAATGACATTGTCCGAAGCGATCAGCCTTTTTTGTGACACGGAAAGGTATTTTTCTGGCATTGTCTGCGGCCATGCCCGAAACAAGCATCACATCACTTAAAAAGTCGAGGACGGGAAGCCTTTTATATTGACTCCTCCAATAAACAACCCTGGTGTCTTTTGTATAGCAATGCATCCATGGCAATGGAGACGTCATCTTTCTGCCCCCTGAAAATTGCTAGATAAAATAGAAAGCCCTAAATATTGTTATGGCGAAACAGAAAAAAACTGCTCTTTCTTCGAGAATAGAATCGGTTGACATTATGAATGCTGCATGGAAAAAAGTTGTGTGGTTGAGTTGCAGCTTTGTCTAAACGAGCTGAATGCAAACCAAATCAAGATGCGGTTTTGAATAATGTTCGATCTTTTGAGGGAAGACAGATAAACTATTTAAACACCACCCACTAAAGTAGACGTGTAGTGGCTCCCTCAATAAATATTGCATTGTGTGCGCGAGATGAGTTCTTGTGTGTGCAAATGAATGCTGGGGAAATATTATTCTTTCCTGTTCACCGTACGGGCTCGCTGCCCAGTTTCTTCATCTCCCGGGGGGGGGGTGCGAAGGGATCGATGACAATTATACATGAGTATGGATTGCATTTGTTATAATTTCTGTATGTGTACATGAATGCACATTCATCATGTAAGCCTTTTGCTACGACTACTTTACATGCAAAAAATATATAAACCCTTGAAGGTCAAGGTAAAGAAAAATAATAAAACGTGCATGTTAGTTGCAAGTATTGACTGTAGGGTCAGCAGTGCATTGGTTTTCTGCAGAGAACTCTACTAGTAAGACATCATAATAATAGATATTTATTAAGCGATTTTAAAGACTGTGTCAAAGCTCCTTATACTCCCTAACTACCCCCTGTTAAAGGCACTGAACACGTTTGGAAATTGTCAAAGACCAGTGTTCTCACTTTGTGTATCCCAACATATGCATAAAATAACAAGCCTGTGAAAATTTGGGCTCAATTGGTCATCGAAGTTGCAAGAAAATGATGAAAGAAAAAACACCCTTGTTGTACAAATTTGTGTGCTTTCAGATAGGAATAAAAACTTCTTGCAAGAAGTTTTTATTATTTTAGTGAGAAGTTACCTCTTTCACAAAAACTATTTCACTTCAGAGGGAGTCGTTTCCTACAATGTTTTATACTATCAACAGCTCTCCGTTGCTTGTTACCAAGTCAGTTTTTATGCTAATATTTGTTGTGAGTAAATACCAAACGTGTACGATACCTTTAATTGGGCCTTAACGCAATCCTGAAACCACAAAATATCGTGGGTCAGAATTGATCCGGATTCCGGGTCCCATGGGACCTGACCCATTTCTGTGTCAGGCTGAACCCGAAAATGGTTAAAAATTGGGTTTTTGACTCGGATTCTGCATAATTTGGACCCATTTCTGGGTCATTTTAACACAGACTCCGGGTCATACTGATCCAGAAATGGGTCAGGTCCCACGGGATCTTGATTCGGGTCAATTCTGACCCGGGAAATTTTAGAGTGCACGAAAAAAAACTCAAGTAAGGAGCTATATTAAAACACTATTTTGTATTCATTGTTCTTTGAAGGTCTATTATTTTAGACAATGACACCCTGGTAAAAGCATGTAGTTAGTGGTTTATTAACGTGATAGTTGACATCATGAAGACAAAAATTATGTACTCTGTACACTGTAAAAACTTCTGGTTCAGAAATGACCCGGTCCCTGCACCCCGGGGCCCGACCCCTTTCTGGGTCAGGATGACCCAGAAAGGGGTCAAACTGACGCAGAATCCGAGCTAAAATCATTTTGTTTTACCAGTTTACGGGTCAGCCTGACACAGAAATGGTTCAGACCCACTGGGACCCGGGATCCACGTCAATTCTGACCCGGGAGTTTTTAGAGTGTAGACCAGGTCGAATCATGTAATTAGCAGCGGGTGCCGCATCAATGTTAACAGGTGCATCCCAGATTCTCTTATTAAAGACACTAAACGTATATTGAAAAGTCTTCTGCAGTGTCCATTATTACAGAACTCTCTAGACGATTTGCATCGCGTCAACGTCGTCATACCAAGCAGGCTTTTATATTAAATTGTGTCATTTTAAATTCCCCAATAGTCCATATGGCCGTTAAATTCCGGTTATGCAAACGTGTAGGCCTACTGTCTGTCTAGAAATTGTTCAGACTTAGAGGCGTAGAATCAGGGGTTTTTTTTCTTGTAACATCAGTAGACTACTACATTCTACGCGTCTGATTAATGACGCCAGTACTAACGATTAAAAAGACAACATGACGGACGTTAATCGATAATGATCAAACTTGTTCAAATGCCTGGATCGATCCAGCAAATGTTTTTCCAGCTATAACCAAAGCAATTCGCGCTCCAGAGAGTGCAATCAATGAAACGAAATCCACAGCTGTCGGTGTGTTCGAGGTTTTGAGGTTTTTGTTGTAGACTTCAATTAATGGTTTTAATATTTTCAATTACTATGCCAGAGATATGAGGCTTTGCTTGCAAATTCATAAACAAAACCAGCTCTAGCAATTTTTGTTTTCTTCTTGTTATTTCCTGTAAAACTAAATAAGTCTGACAATTTTTTTGGTCAAACCACCCTTTACCAATTGTCTCTTTCTTGACATTTGTTTCAACCCTGTACACATGTCTTCACTGTGCTACCACCCACTTGCTTGCTTTCTGTTGTCATTGGACATATTTTGGTGTACTTTTTTGAAAGATTTGTCAACTGTTAACATCGACATCTTGATGGTGCTACTGCCTACCTGCTTGCTTTCTGTTGTCATTGGATATAATTTGTGAATTTTTTTGAAAGATTTGTCAACTCTTAAAGGAACGTTACAGAACTGGTAATTAAAATTTTCTTTAAGATCACAGATTTACATAAAACTTACACGGTCTAATGATGATGATAGTAGAAAACCTCCCTAGAAATATTTCTGTCTGAAATGCCATATTTGATGAGAAATAAATAAAACTAATTTCCGATTGGAGTTCATCGCTCATGAGCGTTTTATTCATGCATTGTATAACACATGCAAATGTGTAATCGGTTTTTCACTATTTTCTCGTGACCCAGATGGCCGATCGATCTCAAACTTCTACAGGTTTGTCAGTTTATGTATATGGTGGATTATATAAAGTGCTTACACTGTTTTGTTAGCAAACACCAAGTCTGTAATGTTCCTTTATTCATGCTTATGTTGACTGCCGACCACCTTACTTGCTTACTCTTTGTCGTTTTTATAAGGAGAAGAAAAAGGAAAGGCAATCTAATTGGTTTCAAAAGTTATTATTTGAGGGTCCAGCTTCACTTTATAACTGCCCAAGGAATGAGAGCAGTCTTCAAGAGTTGCCTTTAACTCTTCAGCAATCATAATTGTGTTTGGTATGTGTGTATTTTGTTCAGCCTTTTTTTATTTCTATTTTTTGTAGGGGGTGTATCTTTATTTATGTATTCAATTTTTGTTTTTGTTTCTTTTTTTCTCTGTTTTAAATTTTAACTTCAGTTCTATGTGATGTACCGTTTATTTCTGTTAGGTATTTTTCCCCGACGTTTTGACGAAAACGTTTTAGTCTCTACCACGAAACTGATAACAACTGTAAATTATTTAACAACTAAACTATTTTTTTTAAACCAACAAACTGGTATGTTTCTCAACAGGTAAAAGCCCCTAGAGTCACAATTATCATTCCCCTTTAAAAGAAAATTATAATAATTGCAAAAAATCCAAATTCATCTCCTGTGCGCCCTCATAGGGCCCTCATTGGCCAAGTTATCTGCACCTCGCGTTTCTGTTTCTTCTATCCAGTGGGCAGATGCTACCAGTAAGTTTACAACCACGAATAGTGTCAATGCCCGCAATGTTGATGTTATGTTGAGGTAGAAGAACCCAGAACTCCATAGGGGTTGTGTCTCCCTGGATTATCTGTGAAATAGTTGTATAGAAGTAGGCTGCCTGGCGGGCAAACGGCCGAATGTGACCCTACTTCAACTATGTTACTAGCCCCCTTGTCGAGTAAATAACCCCCTTATATCCAGAAGTGCCACTCGCAGACGTTCCTGTTTTGTTTTTGGTGAAACAGCATCTCAAGCCAAATCGATAGGTTTTGACAAAGAGAAGGCATTCTTGTTTTACAGAGACATTTAAGTTTCTTGTTACAATGTTGTTGTTGCAGTTTCTTTGTAGAACCACCCCCCCCCCCTCCTTTGTAAGAAGACACAATGGGTGGCCAGATAAATTAAAGATATAATACACTGGCTACATTTTAATTACAAGCTTTAAACTCGCCAGATATCCTAAGAAATATATCTGTCGCGCGATATCCTAAGAAATATATCAGAAGAAGAAAAAATCGACGAGTGAAAATGCATCATTTAAAAATAACCAAGCAAAACATAACTTTCAGCTGTGATAGGCGATTGTCTAGTAACTTTATGAAGTTTGTTCATGATGGGTGACAACCATGTGGGTAAAATATCTCTGATGAGTAGTGGTAGGAATAGGAATAGGAGGTAGGAATAATAGTCTCGACGTTTCGAACAGTCAATACTGCTCGTCGTCTCTCTAGGAGACGAGCAGAATACACTGTCGAGAGGTACCGTAGTTGAGAAAATAGTTTCGAAGTGTACTCTACCCGTCCTATGATTTAACCCACATGGTTGTCACACACAAACTTTTCCATATTGTATTTACACCATGCAAATCTTCAAAGCTTAATTGTCACTTGATTGTTGTGTGTTTGTGTTTATGGGAAACTATAGAGGATTAAAATGAATTGATAAGGTCACTTCTTCGTGGTTTTTGCCACGTGGTACACAAAATGACGTACGGGTACCAGCTGTGCTTTCCTCACCATCACCAACACCATCCTCCCACTCGTGTGAAGAACGCTGCTGGCCGTCATTATTATCCGCAATTCGCATGTGCCACTGGAAACCTGTTGCCAGTCTGTCCGGGTGACGTCACGAGTTTGTCTCGGGCTGTATTCTAACTATTATCTGTAGTGTGGCGCCTGAATATAAACGTGACGTCATAAATGCTCGCACGTCGTAAACATCACGATTGGTTAGAGGTATACGTTGAATCATTCGATTTAAGATTTTGCTATGGAGATATTGGGCAGATGAAGTTTGCCTCACAGCTTGGAAGTGCAAAACACCCTTTTGTTGATTGATAAATGACAATCGTTTCTTGTTTACGCCTCCATGATTGGGTGTCGGTGTAGAGTTAAAAGAAAAACAAAAAAGCATTTTCACTTTGATGAAGCCTTCATCCTAACCCAATGTAGTTTGCTTCTCAGTAATGCCAAGACCGCTCTGTGGAATGACCGATAATGTCTTATAAATCCAAGAATTTCGAACCCCATGCGTTTGAAGTCGTGCACCACTTTACCGTGAACCTGAAACGGATCGATCTTTCTGTGTGTCCATTTGAAATTATACACTTGTTATGACTCTCCTCTATCAAGAAAATAATAATAATACTGCACTGCGCGGAAAATTGTTTACTTCTTGTGAATTTTTCAGCACCTTGGCCAATCTCCGAAAGTAAACGAACTTCCTGCTGTAAACGTGCAGGTCGGATCCAACGGTTCCCCATGGTCTAGAAGAAAACTAGGTTAGCCTGATCGATCTAGACCATCGTTGAGTCCATGGTAAAGACAAACACAACTTCTTCTTCTTCTTTTTTCACGGATAAACCCCGGTGTGCTAAATTTGATTCCCCTTTCGTGATCGAATGCACAGCTCAGGTTGCGCAACGTGTAAAAGAGCCATACCCTGATGATTGATCGCAAGAAGACAGTTGTCTCTCCCTCTCGGATCGTTGACTTATTTCATGTACACACTTGATTTATCTTGTTGTGGCTCGGACCTCTTGGCGATAATGATAGAGAAAGACGGACGGACGAACAGATTTTGTAGATACCATGACTGCAGACCGTTATCACGGGGGTAAATAAAGGACAACACCGTATGCGCAGAACCACGTTATTAAAGGTATCCAAAGCCTTATATTAGAGTTAAACAGTGAACGTGTAAACCTAAAACAGATTCTTTTAAATATTCTGCGGCTAATCGTTTCCCCAAAGCGTTTTCTGAACTTCGTGTTGAAACCAGAAACTCGTTGGTTCTTGATTCATTCCAGACGTTTCGTTCCATCTTGAGAGATGATCTAAGAAGTTAAGTTCATTTGTTTCCGGCTCTGTTATGGTGTTTCTGCTTTTGTTTGAGTATTTGTGGGTCTTAAGTAACGGTGGTTTCTGTATAATACATTGAAATAATTCTTTTACTTGCCATTTTTTGTTTTACTCTTTGCTACAATTTGAGATTGCTGTGTATTATATGATATCAATGTTTATTCTTTTAAATGAGTACGGTCTGGGAGGGCACATGTTTTTTATGATTTTTGTTCATACTTTGCACTTCCCTAGACGGCCTCTACTCGTAATATTGTGTTATCCAAAGAATTAAAATTTAAATTTAATAAAAAATAAATTAAAAATATTTCTTTGTAGACCAACCGTAATATAATCCGATATATTACAGTTGCCCTTTATGTAGCCCCCATATTTGACCTATAAGTAGGCCTATTTCATCCAACCATTCATGACTAAAAACCTAACCGTACGTTCTATGTTTTAGCCAGATATTTTCTCTGTTTAAAGGCACTGAACACGTTTGGTAATTGTCAAAGACCAGTATTCTCACTTGGTGTATCCCAACATAGGCCTAAGCATAAATTAACAAGCCTGTGAAAATTTGGGCTCAATTGGTCATTGAAGTTGCAAGAAAATGATGAAAGAAAAAACCCTTGTTGTACAAATTGTTGTGCTTTCAGATAGGAATACAAGGCTTCTTGCAAGAAGTCTTTTTTTATTTTAGTGAGAAATTACCTCTTTCTCAAAAACTACGTTACTTCAGAGGGAGTCGTTTCCTACAATGTTTTATACTATCAACAGCTCTCCGTTGCTTGTTACCAAGTAAGTTTTTATGCTAATATTTGTTTTGAGTAAGGGATAGGGCCTATACACGGTTAATGGAGATACCCTTGACGATCCCTTTATGTGGTCCCATGCTTAATGCAGCCTGTAACATAAGTCTGAGACAACACAATTAATGTAACCCAAACCTCGCAATCAGTTGCGTGGTGTGAAATCCACAAAGAACTACTCGTCGGGTGATTTGATACAAGAATAAGTGTGTGTGTAATTCAAAATGAACAATATAATATGCCTTTCGTCATAACTGTACGCGAGTCCAAAGTTCAGACCTGTATTGTCAACTTACACATGATTTATTGATATCGTAAACAGGGAACTTCGTTTCTAATTAAAGAAAAAAAATCAACATTTTGCTGTCGGTTTACGGCCATGGACCTATGTCGAATTTGAACCAGTTGTTGTTCTGGGGTTTTTTGCTGGTCGGTGTATTTGTGTATGTTGTCGATTGTGTAATTTGTTTTTCTTTGTTGCTGTTGACGTTGTTGTTTTGGTGTTACAGGCTTAGCATCGTGGTTACATCGTGAATAATCTATATTGAAAGAAGTGGTTTCCCATGCAGGAAGTGACAGTTAGGTTTTTTCTCAACGTTTTGGTTGATGTGCCCTGACGTCTTCATTAGGCGTCGTTTCACTTTCCCCTATTACTTCGTCTTCTTTTTAGTGAGGTGTTTGTGTTTGTTTTTTTGGTGGGAACATTCGAATCAATTCTAGTTACCGAGCCTGGAAGGTCAAGCAATCTACACAGTCTATAAATAATCTTAAACAATAAAGAAATTGTGTCCCATTTATGGGGATGTATACGCATGTAATTCAAACAAAACAGATGATAACAGGGCAAAGGTCATGACCCGTGTCGTCAATACATTTTAATAATATACATGACCTGATAGAACTCGTGCAATGCACTCCATACCCTCTCCACACAGCACTAATTATCATAATGTGTACTTAGTGATTTAAATACTTTCATCCGATCACAACCCAAAAGCAATCATTACTTCCATTTCATTTAAGGAGACAATCTCTTCTGTTTTTTCCCTCTCTCTCACTTTCACTCTCTGTCTCCATAGAGAACGGTCCTTTCTCTATGCTATCTCTCAACCTCTATCCGCCACGTTATTCTTTCCCTCACGTTGTCAACATCGCTTCAACTAATCCTGTGGGGGTGAGATGGAGCGCTAGCCAGGGGGCAAAATGCGTCCAGAACACGGTGGAGAAATTCGCTTTGCTTTTAAGACACACGATGCAAGCACGCTTTTAAAAAATCGATGTAGTGGATTGATTATGTAAACTGTTGTATCCGTACATTATTTTTTGTCACCACCATTTCTCCATCTGCAGTTACATATCTGTAATTATTTCTTGCAGTGTTTTTTATAAATACCTCTTTCTTCTTCTTCTTCTTTTTTTTTATATTTTTAGAATACATATATTTCCATCCTATAGTTTTCGATCACAAAAACCGACCTGCACAAATTTGCATCAAATTCTATGCTCATGTTTTATTGTGAAAACAACAGAAATAGTTTTGTTTTGTTAGGGATGTTTCAGTTCAGATCAAGCCTTTTTTGTTTTGTTTCGAGTGCAGATATGAGGGGTCTTCAAATTCTATAATTGCCTTGACTTTAAAAGCAATTCAGACGGAAATGCTTCTCTGAAGGGTTGGAACTGAGATGTTCTTAAATCCAGTGACGTTTCAGATAAAAAAAAAATATGTATGTTGTATTTTATACAAATGAACATTTAAAGAATAATAGCAGCACAGTTCATAGTTTTAAAAAGTGACAACTTTTCAAACGAACTGTACGTACGGTGAAACTTCAAATCATCGCCATTTTATGCACACAGATAGATTTATATTTTAAGGTTTTTTGGTTTGTGTTTTTGGTTTTGTTTTTTACACGAGAGCCAAGTCCTCTTTAACATTTATGAATGAATCAGCAGCTCCTCGTGCGTTAAGACATCCCAAGGCACTGTCCTATTTTTCCAAGTAACCGATCTGAAGTTCGTATAGCTCGGTATAGCTCGCTGAGATGCCCGCTGTACATTAGACCATGTAGAGCCTAGAAAATCACCGATTAAAGCGGCAGTCTAACGCTGAATATTAAGGGGAAAACACGTTCATTTGAAGGTATTATACACTTTTGGTAACAGCTCAAAATCAGTGTCCACATTTTGTGTGATTCAACATATGCATGAACAAACAAACCTGTGAAAGTTTGAGTTCAATTGGTCATCGAGGTCACGAGAAAATAGTGAAAAGAGACCTTATGTGTTTTCTGTTCTTTTCAAACTATCGCGCGAGATAAAAACTATTGTTTTACTCATTTCTCAGAAACGATAGCATTTTAGGCAGAAAGATTTTAAGGAACCCTTTTTACCATTACTTACTTTAAATCATGTAAGTTATGTGTAAATCTGTGAACATTTGTATTTTTCGATCTTACCAATAGTGTACAGGACCTTTATAGGGAAGGTTTACGTTTGGTAATCACTCCTATAAGTAATGGCAATAAAAACCTACTTAGTCAGAAGTGCAGCAGCTTTCGATATAGTATAAAGCATTTCGAGAATCATTCCACTTTGATGTTATGTGGTTATGGAATAAGATATCAGTTTTTATCCCAACAAATTTGAATCTGAGAAACGTTACTGTCAGATACGTTTCTCAGATTGTGATTGTGTAGTTACGGATTATTCTTCCTGCGTGGACATAACCGCACCGGATTTTTCGGCGATATCTACAAAAAACGACCACCTTTTGAAATTAAATTTTCACATGTTATTTTCATTGTTTATCTAGATTTATATAAAGGATTAAAACAATCAAACGGTTCCAAAAACCAAAGGTATACTTCCCCTTTAAAGTACAATTTTATTCAATTTCCTTGAACACGAACCGGTGAAAAAACAATTACGTGTTTTAAAAAGCTTCTTCTGATTTGGGTTTGGTGTTTTTAAAGATAATTAATTGCTTGCTAATTAATTTGTTCCAACAAAAACAGGTATTGGATTTCAATCAAAAAGGATGCCAGAAAGATGACATCGTTTCACGAGGGAAAGTAGCTCAGCATAAATTTTTAAATAGAACCATTTGATGATAGCAATAAGCATTTGTGATCAAAGACCGTCATTTTGTTTGTTTGTTTCTTTGTTTGTTGTTGCTGTTGTTGTTTTTGGGTCTGTTGTTGTTTTGTTTTTGGGGATTTTTGTTCGTTGTTTTACATTATTTTTTTCAAACTACATTGTCTCTTTATCCATGGTGATCTATATTTCAGGCACATCTCTCTGTAACCCAAGATCTCTTATAGTTTGGTTGGAAGTTATCATAGTAATGTATCTAATCTCTGGGTATTCGCGTCCATCATTCCAACCTGTGCAATCTCTATAGCTACCATTGTTTTGTCTCTAGATAACCGCGCAGTGTTTAATAGTGGAATGTTTGTCTTCTGTCATTTTCACCTTAAAGGTGCAATACTGTTATTGGCAACTGTCTGTTAGAAAGTACTTCATTTTTCTCATTCTAATACCAGTGCCGACTCCACTGAGGTATGTTTCCATCTGAAACACTGACAAGTTAAAACAAAATTGTAACCAAACTCAGGTCTATATTCAACTTAATTTGATTTGCCAAAATTATAAAAAACAGCTCATAAGAATGCACACAAAATCCCTCACAAAATGCATGAATCATTTTTCAGTGTTTTCCCCTTAACATTACTAAATTTATTAAAATGTCATAGGTCGGTGGATATAAGTGAACAACAAGTAAGGATGTACCACACATTTTAACCCGCACAAGCTTGAGTGTCGAGGGATGTGAAACACTCTTTTACACTACAGATTATTTTTGTCTAGCAAGCAGTTTGCCTTTTACCACGTTGCTGAGTCTTTTTGTCTTGGCCCCTGTTTGCAAAAAAGGCATCCCTGAACACGACTCCCCATTGGCCTAAATTTGCTACAACAACATCAGGCCAGATTATCATTTTCACTCTCAATCATGGGTTTGGGTTTGATTGATTTTATGGAAGAAAACTAAACTGCGCTAAGGGAACTCGCGCCAAAAATACCCTCATTTCATTCGGAAATAAATAATTAGGAAATGGGAGCAAGTGTTTCCGGGAACATGCTCCGTAACCTAGATACACTGTCCTCCTTCGTGTGTAGAAGTTACGGCGTGTATACAGGCAGAGGGTGGGCTTTTAATAAAATTGTGAAAATAGATCACACTGAAGACGCCTCACGGCAGGGGGGCACATTATTTATCATCGCAGCGATCTGTGCCTGGTCACAATTACGTGAACCGTGCATAGAGGGCTTTAGAACAGGTGTAGCGCCCTAATGAATTTAACTATACTTTTAACGATTATCATATGAGAGACAAAGCATTCATTTTAAAAGTGTCTTAAGCTAAAGGTATGACATAGCTATAAGGGTACGTTATTTGGCATAGGGAAAATAATGCAACCGCTGGGGTAAATTGTTTGGCGCAGTTATCTATGCGCATTAGAAAATACTACTTCGTTATACTTCTGTATCTTTAGGGTTTGGCCCGATGGACGAAACAAAAATCAATTCTCCTTTGTCCCCAGTGCAATAACTACATCTTTAAAATGCAATGCGGTTTTGTTGACCCTTTTAAGAACACAAAAGCAGAAACGTAGGGCATAACGACAATTATTTACAATCGTCTTTCACGAAGTAACCACAGGCAAACAAACAACAAACCAGCACGAATCTGTTGACGCCGAATACTGATGCTACAGAGTAAGACAAAGTCATCTCAAAATTGAATTTATTTTACATGCTTTTGAAAGTTACCTTGAGGAACAGAATCAATCTTGGAAGGGTTTGTTTTTTACTGTTGTTCCATTAGTCTACTTCGAACCCTTGTGTAATAAATACACCAGACATGCAGCAACTCAAAGCCCTGGGGGTGAGGTTAAATCGTGCGCCAAGGCCTAAAATGCAGTTTTAAAAAAGGCTTTCCAATAGTTCGGTTCCTTTGACGTCACCAACCCACACAAAAATATAATGTATTTTCCCAGGGTCTTGGGGTCAGGGAACGCGACCAAAGAATCCCGCGTGTGAACTCAAGGTCCTATAGGTTAAACCCCCGTCATTCAACCCTTGTCCGAATCAAGATGCAAATATAAAACACCATGTGTCACGTTGAGTTAATTCCCAACTTTCGCCTGCATGTGTTATTTATTCTTTCAATTCCTCTATCGAGAAATCGCATGCGGTGTTTCAAATTTTGTTTTAACCATGAATGCATTGATTAGCTGACCATACGGGGAACTTCTGTCCCTAACTCTCTCGCTCTCTCTTAATAAAGCAACCCGTACACTTTGTATGCATCAAGGTAGAGATGCCCGGCACAACGAGTTGTTAAGAGACGCAGGCCCACGCATAGTAAATCTCGTTTAACCATGCCGCAGTTTATTCCCATAGGACAAAGGCGAGGACACATGGGTATAGCGAATATTCCAGTGGAAATCTTCGTGCTGCGAACACAAACAAAATACTACCCACTTGATGAAATAAAAGCCTTTTCATTTTTTTGTCTTCTTCTTCTGTTCTGTGCCTGGAAATTTATTGAATGAAATCTTAACTTTTTTGTTCACTTATACAATGACAGAATAAAGGCCAATTAGATTCTATTGTGACGTCAGTACACAGATGAATCGTTTCAATGAGGGTCCTAATTAGATTTCTTGCTGAGGGAACAAAACTTCTGCCGTGAATACACTGATTCTCTCCGGTCTACCTCTGGAGAGTCGGACTTCTCAAAAATTACATTTTTCATCAAGTATATGACATTGAAGGATACCTAACATTTCAAATTGACTTTTATGGATGAGAACATCCCTTCAATTCTCATTAAACAAAATATATAATAACAAACTATGAAAGTAACCAGAGAATTCAATTTGTACACTTATAGGTTTTCGATTGTTTGGAGACATTGATGCAAAAAGTTGCTACATGTTTTCTGTTTTTCATAATGCACTCCCCGGGGTCAAAATTGACCCGGATTCCGGGGTCAGAGAGGGCCTGACCCTATCCTGGGTCAGGCTGACCCGCAAACTGGTTAAACAATGGGATTTTAGCTCGGATTCTACGTCAGTTTGATCCACTTCTGGGTCATTTTGACACAGATTCCGAGTCACACTGACCTAGAATTGGGTCAGGTCCCTTGGACTTGAAACCGGGTCAGTTGTTAGGGTTTGCTTATTAACGTACCGGTATGTCGTCAGCTGCATGGCATTAATTCACGTCTCGTGTTCTCAGGGATGAAACTATCCCTTATGGCAGAATCGCTTGGGATGATTAGTCGTCGTATACCAACGTTATAAAGTGTGCTATCGATTACTGACTGAATATCTTCTAAAACTGAGTTCTCGATTACTGATTGAATATCTTCTAAAACTGAGTTCTCGATTACTGGTTGAATATCTTTTAAATTGGGTTCTCATCAACGATTATCAGAACATAACGAATTTATTTTTAAAACAGAGTCTGTTTTAAAAAAGTTGTCGCATATTGAGTAGAGCGAAGTGAAATGTTGAGCTTAAAAAAAGTATGTATATAAAAAAAGAAATCCGGTGAACAGGCGATGAAGGTGTTTCATGCAGATCTTTTGTCATTATAAAAGAAAACAAATATTTGCAATTTTTTTTAATTGCCTCACGTTTTGACCCTGGCAGAGGTTTCCTAAATATTTGAAGTCAAAATGTTAGTAATTAAAACAATAATTATATACAGATTATTTGTGCTAAAATTATTTATTTATTTATGTATTTTTTTAATTTTGTTGAGCTTTAATAAATTTGTTCATGTTTTTCAGGAAGACTTAACTCATTCCCATCCTCCATTTTTAATTCAAATCAATTGAATTCAATTAATCGTTATTATATCCCAAAAGGATAATTTAAGCTCGCATACGTTTAAAACATTGAAAAATTGTTTGTTTAGGAAAAAAACACACACATGTACACACAATATGTGACAATGTCATCAAATTAGGTGATCCCGTTTTAGATGGTGTGCGATCGTTCGCGCTTATTTTGCTTGCATCAATCGAAATAAGCAACGGCCATTAGGGGGGGCCTTTTCTGTTATTTCTCAACTCTGACAGTATTTCAGAGGGAAATATTCACCTGGAGAATTGTTATACTAGTATGAACTTTAATCAGTAAGCTTTCAGAATGAAACCAATCAAATGTTTTCCCAAAGTTACCAATCCTGTACAACATCTTTATGAATTACAGCCGAGTCTGTATGTTAGTTTGGCTTAAATTAAAATGTTGATATTTTGTCCAGGGGGCACAAGAAACAAGACCGCGTTTGAACCGTGCGGCCATTGAGTCATTTTTAATGTAGTCGAGGCCGCTGATCTCTACTCGCTTCTGCGATGTGATATTTTTAGGCTTACCTTAATCAGATCGGCACATCGCATAATAGAGTCCAGATCGAGAATAGGTAAGGGTGCATCGTGGATCTCCTCTCCTCAGCATTCGAACCGCGGCATGATGTTCACATTGTCCTAGTCGATAAAACAGTCCCTACAGTTTACGTGCGCAGCGCTGCTGCAGTCAAGATGCATGTATACAGAAGTAGAAAAAATAGCTCCTTTGTCAAAAACAGACCTTCTTTATACGAAATGCTGCCTGGGTAAAATCTTGTAACCTTTCTGATGGGTGTTAAACTAGACTGGGTGAGGGTGGCGAAGCGAATGATGCGCAGATACACCCACACACCTTCAATCACAGATGAAAATGTAGATGTTTCAGCTAGATATCGTCTGTCTTCACATGTTTACTTAAAGGTATTCTGGACTGAGAGTAAATCTATTTTCCTATCCTTGTTTTAAAACAAACACATCCATACAATCAACCTGTGAAAATTCCATCAAATTCGATCGTTTACGTTTTGGGGGAAAACACAACGAAGTACGGGTGTTGTTTTGTCAGAGATTTTGTGTGAACTTCATACCAGGCTTAAAATAAAACAAGGGTGATTTTAAAGGTCTTCAAGCGCAACTTTCCTCGGCTTTGAAAGTTTGATAGACGGAAAATTGTCTCTGGAAATTTGAACATGTTTTATTTTTATTTTGTTCGATCATCCTGTTCTACGCCTTCAAGCGAAGACACATCATCGTTCTCCCTTTGGACGCTAAATTGTGAATATTGTTGTGTCGATGGCTAAATTAACTTCTTGCAAAGTGTTCCTTTATTTATGAAATATCCGTACAAACTTCATCATTGCAGAATTGTTGCCAGCAAGTTCCCCGGGCTTGAAGATGAGGTACCCTTTGCGTTCACAAATCTGCCCCCCCCCCCTGTTTTGCCTCTATTCACAGATCTGTAAATGTGCACATTCTATTGCAATGGATTATCAATTGGATTCAATTATGAAAGCGCATTATAGTCTCAAAGAAATTGGTTTGTCAATGTTGTGTTCATGTACATCTTGATTCAGATCCTGTTTGTCAGAAATGTCGTTAACATCCAAATTCAAGATAAATTCATTGATGCTGGTTAGTTGTATATTTCCTCTACCTTTCCCCTCTTACAGGGCTCCGGTTCGAATCCCACCGGAACAAAGCTTGACAATGTAAATTGGGTATCAGTCCCTAACCTGACTGTGCGGTTTTACCCATTTGGTAGGACTGAAACGACTCTACTAGTTGATATCCTTGACTTTAAAGGTAGAGCAATTCTTCATTGCCATCTCTACACAGGTATCTTCAGACCTACGGGTTGCAGTGCTATAGACACTTATTGAGGGTCCATTGGTTCCATTACCACATCGATATAAATCCAATCATGTACCGGTAATATGAAATTATAGAACACGAATATTTTCTGTGATTGACACATCCCGCTGGTGGCATTGCAGAACATCTTGTAGGACTGAAACGACTCTACTATTTGAAACCCTTGATTTTAGAACGCGGTCGCTTACAGCTCTCGATGTCACTAAAACACCACTGCTGTATATAGCGCTCGCATCAAGAAATTTCAATGAAACGCGTTGTGCCGCACCAAATATTTACGTTAAGAGTGAATTGTGGAAACAAACATGTCATCTTTCGCAGGTAACGGAAAATTTCACGATAGGCAGATGCAGTGGTTGTTTATGTATGCTTTTAAGATAATAATTATAGTGAAGCTTTTAGGTATAGGGCCTAGACCAAGTTACCTGTGACATCACATATTTACAAACGAGCCACAGAGCCTGGACTTCCTGCAGGCACGATTTATACACAGTTCAATGGAAGAATACATTAAATCTGCTATTTTATGGAAATTGCACTGTCTGATGTTTATCAACATGTGATATGAAGAAAGGGGCACATCTCAGAACTTGTCCAGCTGTTATTTCTATAACTCTATATTGAAATCACGACACAATATCTAAAATTTCCCATACGACCCAGTGTAGTATCTTGCCTGCCAGAAAGTCCCCGGAACGTACAATGTCACTCTTTTTGTAAACAAAGGTCACTTGGTCTATAGCACTTTAAAGTGTGACGTTGGACTGATGCACTAAAATTCGTACCACATACAAGTCTTATGACATAGTGCAGTAACCGCTCGTACAACTATACATATACAAAAGCAAATACAGAAAGGGCTTGAAGATGTCATGTTCCTCATGTGTTTGCTATGTTCCTCTTGCTCAGCTCATGACGTGTGTAGTATACCGTTAAGATGTCATGTTTTAATAGCCGTAGGCCTCGTTGGTTTGTCTGTAATTGACAAGTCCTGCTGACAACAGTCCACTGTGCATTGACTTCAAAGTGTTAACATCTTCCTATATACGAAAACCCGTTGGTGCCATCGCTATTCATTTTCAAAAGCAGTTATTTTTATTTTCAAGAGCAGCTCAGGTGGTCGATTGCCAGTGAGCCCCAAGGCGATCCTTGCCACTGTATTTGGGAAATAAAAAATAACTGCCCCCGAAAGCAAAATAGCGATGGTACTAACGGGCTTTCGTATTTTCCCGTATAGTAAATTGTTTACTATTTTTTGTTTCATTGCATTTCTTTTCAGGGACTTTTTTACCTTGGTTTTCATGTTTAACAGACCGGTTATTTGTATATCATATATATAATATACAAATAAATCATGGTATAAACAAAAACGAAACATTGGATTACAAAAAAAGAATCATTAATGTCATATCTTTAGGGGGGTTTTCCAGGTCATAAATGTAAAGGTCTTTTTGGGGGAGGGTTACGCCCCAAACAAGGCTAAAAGTCGCTCTTTATAACGGGGATACAAAGAAGAAATTATAATATGAAAAGTGAAAGGTAGGAATGGTTTTCGTCTTAAAACAGGCTATAGGCCTATATTGTAGGATGGGGGGAAACGTGTACCAGGCAGAGAGTTCCAAATTGATGCAGTACGTGGAAGAAGAAGAATACATCCCATAGCCTACTGTGAGCTTGGTAATCGTTAAATATTTCTTACGGTACATTTACACGTGTTCCTATACAGGTTTCACAATATTTGCTAATGGCTAAAATAGCAATCTTGTCCATGACCATACAAGCGTTTGTTTATATGCAGAGTGTCACATCAACGCCAACACTATAGATAGTATCGACTGAAAACCCTTTATTAATACACTACAGACCCACTTCAAATATTTCAAGATCAGTAGGCCTACGTGTTTCAGCGTTAAATCATAAGCGAGGCGGTACTTGTTTTACTTGTTTGTCTTTCAAATTATTTAAAGTGGTACTTTTGTTTTCGTTTCTGTTTTACCACTTGACGGGCGTAATTAACGATGTGTGAATCATGAACTTGAACTCACATTGAAAAACCCTGACTGGGTTCGAAATCTGATGCGGGGCTGATGGAGGGGAAGGTGAAGTAACGTTCCTGAGTTACGAATAACGAGCTGGGTATATGCGATATGGGGTGCCTGAGACCTCGTGCTCAATTAGCCTTTAAACAGTTTGATATTACGCTGCTCATGAATAAAGATCCACACTGTGTACAAGAATATGCGGCTTGCTGTATATGCATTGAACATGGATGTAGATTATAATACTCCAACCAGTGTATTCTATATTGGGTTCTTGTAACACACACACCCACACACAGATTCCAGATAAATGGGTTACAGTAATGACTCACAAGTGACTAATTTTATACATATTATTTTTTTATATTCATCAATCTTTAGTTGTTGTAAATTCCACTTTTGTCTTGGTCTATTAAGTACACGTACACGTACGAAAGGGGGTGCATCATTGGGTGCTCATTAATCGGTACCTTCCATGGGCTAATAAAATGTCGATGCAAATACTGTCAGTTTCCCCATGATCTATCATGTATAGAAGTGTATCTCTGTCTGTAATAAGTAATAATGCACCAAAACAATCCAACCAAAGAGTCGTAAAAAAAATATTATGTGTATGTATCGCTTGAATTCTGACACAATTCTTTCAGGTTTGGGTATTGGTTGTCGACATAGAACGGCAGTATTGCAAGTTACGTTGGAGACTATCCATATACCTCAATTGATAAAAACCTCAACGGAATCGTATTGGTGGTTCGTGGATGGGGTAGGGGCTCTGACAGAACAAATGCACTTTACCAATTAAAAAAATGCATGAATAAATTGGGTTTCAACTGTGTGTATAGGCCTTATACTTTTACATATCGAAAAATACACAGTCAAAGAGAATTGTCAATATTTGCTATCGCTTTGTGTGTCTTTTTTAAAAACTCTATTGCCGTGGCATTTAGCCCCTTCTTTCATATTAACCAGCTCTTCGTACAGGCAAGGCCTGGTGGTCTGGTTCAACACAGTGTTTGATATCAGCAGAGTGGGTGCAACCGTATAGACTTTCCATCATGGCCAGGTCAATTTGCAAATGAACGAGATTAACTAAACAAAAAGAGAGTCGATACTTTAGACGAGGAATCGATGCTTTGATTTTCTTCCTTTTTAGATTTGGAAACAGTTTTCTCGTCTTTATTGACATTGGAAAATATTGCTGATCAAGTACTTGGTAATACCTGGTCCTCAATTAGACCGAAATCCTACGTTACCGTTAAAGTGAAACCGGTAGTACATATTTGATTTTAGAGGAGTACCGTACGTTATTTCCAGTCGTTTCATTCTTGGAATAAACCACCCTGGGAAATTTGCTTCGTAGTATAGGCCCAGGGTCCACGTTTCTTGAAGTAGCGTAGTGAAGTATATTGTATCTTTCGGGTCAAGTGGCAACTTATACTTGCCAAATTGTTTGGAATTGTAAGATATTTTATAGTCGTAAAATGCTTGAAGCTGGCATTTTCTATATGTGTCTGTAAGCAACGTTACCTACTTCCTAACAGTGAACTACAAAGCCCTTTAAGTCAAGGAGTAATCTGACCCGTGTTCCAACCCCCAAAAGATGTGTTTGCACTCTTCCCACGTCAAATTGATTGGCATATGTTTAATAACTCAGCTAGAATCCCGCGGGGCAGTCTGTGTTATTAAACTTCCTTGCACATGAAGTAATTATATCAAATATGGACTATATACACGTCACAACTTTTGAGGTCGACCTTACCTGAAAATGTATCCACACACAAATTGATGTCCGTTCTGAATGTTTGGTTATACGGGCACCGACAGGTACATGGGTATTCCCTGAGATCACAACGGAGCCGGACCGCCTTGGCTTGCCGGCACAGGTCGCCACAGCGCGGACACGAGCTGATCAAGGCATCGCCATCGTTCCTCCGCGTCACGTTCACCCAGAATGTATCCCCGTTGCACCCAGTAATATGGTCCTCGGCCGAGGGTTGGTCAGTGCAGGCCGACATGAAGGGTAAACCTAGAATCATAGTGAGAGGCAGCAGGGTGAGAGTGACCACCATACCTGGTCTGGGTCACGACAGCCGGATGGTGCGAGGTGCCGGCGAGCAAGGCTGGGCCAACAACCATGACATTCCAGGGACTCCAAACTTGACGTTGACCACGGCGAAGGCGGCGGGAAATCAATTGGTGGTGGAAACCCAAACACGGGGCTCGTTCCGGCCAACAGACGGAGCCTGTATTTCATCGAACCTCCACACATGAGTTGACACGATTATGCGTGACAAGATGGGGCTACTCCCAAAAGGCTGCCGACCTGAAGTATATGATTATACCGTAGCTGTCTTCACCGTGAAGCACATTTTTACTATTGCTGTCATAAACCGTACAGTCCATACAACGATCAGCGTATGCAATGGCTATTACACGTAGAGGCAACCACACTACGGTCGTAGCTCACCTATCGTGACTATATTTTATAATTACTCAGTGATACATATTGTGGCAAGTCGTTTGATAATGCAAGGTGGTCATTGCCGAGCGTACATCATCACAAGGTCGCTGCAGTTTTCCCAAGGACAGAATCAGGCAAAATGATTGCGTGCCAATTGTTGATATTGCAATGACATCAGACGACGCGTTCATCTACTACACTCGGCGATATCCATCTTCAGTTAATCCAGATACGCACAATGTTAAACTCGTGCTCGTGGAGATCAAACACGACACGACGCTGGTCACGGTATACACGGTATGATCAAGCCTGAGTACCCAATGTCATTCACGCGTTCTCATCTATCTGCATTAACATTCCGAAGGGATTTCAATTTGCCCCTACTGTTTTTTGATATCAATGTAATTTAAAGATACCAAAAAGTCTTCCAGTCGCTATAGGCCTAAGCGACAGCGCATTACAGCGAATGCTATAAGCGAACTACTATCTTTGGTTGGTTCAGACTGCATAGCATGGTGCAAGAAGGCTTGTAGTGGTCAGGTTTTAATGGCAGTTGTTTGTCGGTTGCATGAGTTACTACCCGTCAGTCGTGCTCATTGCAAACTTTGAAGAGTTAGCCATCTATACGGCAGAGCATCTCAGGCAGTAAGCGTTCCTCCCGCATGTACCAATGCCCTCACCATAAAAGCGGGCAAGTGTGTACCTAATATCGCGGCCGTGAACATCAACATACAAACCGCCCCCAGGCACAGAAGTGTCACCTGCTTTCACCCGGATTGCTGCTTCATGCTCCAACTCATCGCAACCATTGGCTAACTTTGCTATGACGTCATACGCCACAGCGTTGAATATTCACGGCTATAAATCAATCTGTTGGTCGCGCACCACAATAAAGGACTGGATACCTTTCGGAGATTGTACCGAGAGATTTTCAAGTTCATACACAAATATCAGTGTAATCTGGACTTCTCTTTTCTTGCGTGGGATATAGTATTGATATTATTCACGGAGTGGAATTGGGAAGTCTGCATCATACCGAGCCGGCCTTGAGGCTTCAGTCAAGTAAGACGGGGATACCCTGGTCTTGTCATGAGCCTGGATTCTCTTGATTCCCTCGCCCGGGAATAACATGCCATCACTGATCGATCCTGGCCCTCCCCGTACTTCAATCCCATGTCATCACGTCACTCTCAGGGTTGGACCCTTCCATCTTCCTCTCCCCGTATATAAGCCACGACTCACCCGTTAACCGCATAATGCAATTACTGTGTAATGTCATAACACTGCTGCTAGGGTTATACGTGTAATAGCGCAATAAGTACGGAACTGCAGAGGGAGTCCGTGATACGACCCTTTGGTGAATGATAAGCTTTTTTGTTTATAATGTACTGAGTGACAGACTTCAAGACGAGAGATATTCATTCAAAGCGGCCTCCATCACTGCTGTAGATTCATCCCATTAGGATGACCGTTTAAGTGTGCCGTAGAATGGACAAGCAATCATAACTAACAAGTTCTCCTTAATCTAATCGTTAATTACACATTAATGTATTAAATTGAGATCCCCATCCTTGTCTCCGATACTTAAGTGGCCGTGTTCGAATGCTCGCATTCATTGCACTATGTCAACAAATTTAAAATATCCGAGGACTCAATCGGCCACAGACAATGAATGCTATGTGTCTTGGCGCACTTGGCATGACGATGAAAAAATAATGCCTCTTTACTTGGGATAGATATTCAATACGGTGGATCAAATTCCTTCACTTTGTGTGGGAGAGGTCTAACAAAATTGCTATTGTAAAACGATACACACAAAAAGTAAGCAAGTGCTAGACGCTGATGGGTGTTCCAAAGTCGCGATTATGTTACCATTTTATGTTCGTTTCAAACTGCTTGAAAGAAAAAGAAATAATGAGCATTTAGTTGCATATTCCTCCATCTGTTCGTTGTACCAACCAGGGTCTGCAAAGAAAAACAATCCGATTCGTTACAGGGTCTTTGGTAATTTTTTTTTTACATCAGTTCAGTTGAAGGGTTTCTAGTGAAGCAACTTTATTTATTATGTTTCCCCCCCCCCCCATGTTTAATCGGCAGGCCGCCGGAAGATAATGTTATCTTCTTGTTAAAGTTCACATTTTGAATGACGTAGTCATTCTTATTTGCGAAGTTTGCAAGATTATTTCGAAAGAAACAAAATAGTCCGAAATTTTTTCGAAACGGATTTATGATTATTTTAGGCTGACAGTTTTCAATTGGCATATTTTATAAATATCTGATTTCTCACTGAAGATTAAAATATTCAAAACTGGGAAAATTAATTTGTGTTTTTTTTAGTATTTTCTTAAATTTACAAAACGTAGCCAAATACGTTGCACATGTACCTTTCCTTGATGACGGAAATCAGGTATAGGGTGGCGTATCGATTGATCGCAGCTAGAAGTCTAGACAACCTTCCTCATTGTCAAGTTGGTATGCTAGATTTTACCTTATATACGTGGCATACTGCGAGGCTCTGTGGTTTATAATGATGAGGAGTACAGGCCTAATTCTGCATTTATTATGACGATATTTCTGACATTTTATTTTCTTATTTATTTAGCGAAAAAATGGGGGGGGCTGTCCATTCACAAATTGGGTTGGGGGGACTTGCAGTGTATGCGTTATAAATATAATATGAAACTGAAATCGAGTGAACGAGAATTTCTCCCACCCGTTTGCCGTGTGTTACCTGAGGGTTAATGTGTTTTCATTAGACTATGTTGTTGTTCCTTATTGGTCAAATGGGAAAATAAACAACATTCAAAATATGCCCCAAAATATTGAAATTAAACACGATCTAGAATCGAACGAAATAGTAAAGTTGCTGAAAAGAAAGAAACAAAAACAGGTTCTTAAAGGCACTGTACACGTTTGGTAATTACCCAAAATATATATTAGCATAAAAACTGACTTGGTAACGAGCAACAGAGAGCTGTTGATAGTATAAAACATTGTGAGAAACGACTCCCTCTGAAGTAACGTAGTTTTTGAGAAAGAGGTAATTTCTCACTAAAATAATAAAAACTTCTTGCAAGAAGTTTTTATTCCTAACTGAAAGCACACAAATTTGTACAACAAGGGTGTATTTTCTTTCATCATTTTCTTTGCAACTTCGATGACCAATTGAGCCCACATTTTCACAGGCTTGTTATTTTATGCATTTGTTGGGATACACCAAAATAAAATGAGGACACTGGTCTTTGACAATTTCCAAACGTGTACGATGCCTTTAAAGTGGACTGGACTATATATAGCCTACAGGTTTGGATGTTGGTGCGTGTCGTGTTCATATGTAGGTCATTCCACTATGTCTTTCCTTTTAAGTTTGATTTAGTTCAGTTTTCGACATTTTAATTGTATTAATAACTGAACCTCTATTCCCGATGCAGAAAAAACTACTGTCTGCGATCAGCTCCTGGAGAATTTGTTTTCTTCTCCTTTTTTGAGAATGAGTGGTACAAAGTTTACATTGAACGTTTAAATGAGGACCGCAATGAAAATAAGTCTTTGACTTTCTGTGTGATATCCTTGGCAACCAAATTTCTTCTATTGCTGTTTTCTGTCTATTTGTCTCTTTTGTATATATTTGCATGTATTGTCCTTGTAGTTTTGCCCCCGCCCCCCCCCAAAAAAAAAAAATCAAAAATCAAAAATCAAATCAACGAGCTTGTGCACAGGACAACTTGGTTTAACCGTTTTAAAATTGACTTTATCAAAGCATCTTTAAGATAAATTCAGAATGTATTTAACATTGTGATAGTCTCTATTATTCGTTCATGAAGATGTGGGCGTTCCCACCATCCCTCTTCTCTGCTGGACTAAAGCAGAGGCCTACATTTTGAAATGACCCGCGTGCCACGGTGTCGCCAATCTAAGGGCCAACCTTGTGTAATCCAAGCTATGGCGTCACACACGGTGTCAACCCATGCTCATCTCGACCGTACGGCTTCATCAGGGGTAACGCTTTTTTGGCGGGAAACGAAAAGTAATAAGTGCCCATATACTGCCGCAAGCAAAATATCCAAAACCCTGTCTGCATGTGTGCGTTTCTTTAACGTTGCTGAAGTCAGTACCTCCATCTTTGTTCTGGAGTATTTATTAATAAGTACTGAAGCTGCAGGTAAATTGAGAAAAACAGCATGCATAACATTTCGAAAGCTTGGATGCACGGAATTATATATGGTATGGTAAACAACAACAGATGAGCCCAACAACGTCAAGTTCACCGAAGGTTTTCTTATAGTTTTTTGTTCAATTTGTGCCGACGTAACTCACACTCTATAATCCCCAAGAGCAATCTTATCCAAACATACGGATGGTCAAGTAATCATTTTTGTTACGGCCAGTACCTCGATGAAGCTGTAGTCTTTGGGGACGGTCCGCCCGCCGTACATAACAGAGTACCGTCCTTGTTTACTCTGCCAAAATTAATCGGTTGAAAAGTACCTGTTGGAATTTTATTAGGTTACGGCTCCAGTCGGGAATGCTGGGAATCCAGAAGCTGATTTCTAAAACTTAATTAAAAGTAATGCACGGTGAAAGGAGAAATTACGTAAACTGCCAGATATGCAAATCAGTGAGTTATTGTTTTACATAATGAACGGTATTGTGCCTGTTAAATAACTTGTTTTTGTGTGTGTTTTCATTTAATTTGCATCTTGTCAATTTTGAGGTCTTCCAAAAGAAATGATTGAATAAAAATTATAAACAAATACACAATTCTTATCAAAGTGTCTCCGTGTTTAAGGATATCGGTAGCAGAAGAAACATTTTGTTATTCACACCCGGTTCCCATCTGCTCTCTAAATCATGTCGTCACCATCTTTCCCATGTACCCTGTGTTCCGGAGCAATATGGACATTGATTTTACATCCTACCAAAAAGGGGCCTGACTATTTTCCCCCGCCATTCTCGGTTATAGTCACATTTTAGTCCCAGCAGAAGAAAAACATGGTAACTGTGTGATGCATTTGATCCTAGGCCAACGTTAATGCTTTTCACAAAATTGCAGCTAAAAATACAGTTGACCAACCGCAAGTTCGTTTTCCCTGTTAAAGGCATCGTACACGTTTGGTAATGACTCTGATAATTAATGGCAATAAAAACTTACTTGGTAAGAAGTACAGCAGCTTTGGATAGTAGGCCTATAATGCATTTTGAGAAACTTTCACTTCGAAGTACTGCGGTTATGGAAAAATATATCACTTTTTACCCCAAAAACGTTTGATTCAGAGTGTGTATTCCAACACAGATTATTCTTCCTGCGTGGTCATAACTGCTTCAGATTTTCGGCAATATCTCAAAAACGCTAACACCTTTTGAAATGAAATTTTCACAGGTTAGTTTTATGGTATATATCTAAAACTATATAGTTTTGAAACAAACATAGGCTCAGGCTCTAATTATACCAAACGTGTTCGATGCCTTTAATGTCCAGTTTACTGGTACAGTTTATCTGTGCCAAACACGGCATAGCATTAAGGGCAGTGCTATCTATGGAATGGTATCGTTCCCAGGAGTCGGTAATTTGTGCCATTTGACTGAAGGGAATACAAAGTAAGTCTACGAGGTGGGAATAAATCCTCTGGATTGCGTAGGCTTTACTTTCTTGGCTGTCAGGCAAACCGGTTATGAAAATATACTTAAATAATTGATTCTGTACACTCTAGCGTCAACATCAAATGATGTTTTGCTTCGGGGCAAGGGAATGTTGTTGACAGGACTCGGTATGTTTTTTCTATCTGCATTTAAAATAAACGTCTTTCTTACGAAGCCCAGGCATTCTCGTACCATACATAAACCGAGTCTATATCATGAGTTTCATTGAGAAAAATGTGTGTCTTTGTTCATTAGTGATGTGGTTTTAATATTAGTTGAACAATAAGGGGAAACTACCATCATCATTTTTTAGAAGAAGAAATTAACTCCCATCCTCTAGTTTTCTACGACCAACCTGCAAAAATCGTATTCATATTTTATTTTAATTTATTTTTACTTAATTTTGTTTTGTTCAGGGATTTTGTGTATGTTCACGTAATTTTATCGAAATAAGAATAAATAGAAAATGTTTTTGGTTTTTTTAAATGAACTGGTAACTTTAAATAAACTTCACAATCAGCGAGCTTTGAGACCTGACCTGTATATATGTGGGTCCTTTAAAACCCTTTACACGATGTCCTCCTACGCACAACTCTCAACCAATGATAGGTCTTCAATGACCTCAGTGAGGGCGCTGTTGTTGGGCTTGTGACGTTATACGCAATGGGTCAATTAAAGTCATGTTGTTGAGGCCTATACAGTCGTTGCACTTTTTAAAGTCCTTTAGCCAGGCACTTTACAATAATTGCTCTGTCCTTCGAATTGGATGGTAATTAGGGCTATTATGGTATTCATGTACAAGGCTTGGTGGTGCAGAACACTTATCGTATAATTGGACTTGCAAAGGAATTTTTTCGTTCACATCATACATCCGTTTTATACGTGGTTGACAAGAGTTGGATAAAATGAGTCCTAAATTGATCATTCGATAATTGTCACCAGATTGTTTTTCAAGTTGTTAAAATCAGCGGGACATGAGTACAAGAGTATGTGAAGTTCGAGCCGTATACACATTCAAGAATGAGCAGTTCACCAACAGTGAAAACCCAAATGAATTATGGCTGATATATAGATGTTGAGATGGCCGAAAGTTGAACCGCGCATAACTAGGGGATTTTACTGGAATGAGCAATGCGGCAAATTTCACCTAGTAATAAAACAGTCTGGTAGGATAGCTCGGTGTCATTCTATTATCGAGACAGCGCTTGTAATGGCTGTATTTAATACATTCAGTCTCTGTGTTGAAAAATCCCCCCCCCCCGCGTGTAGTCTGTATAAGAGGCGCACACAGCACTCATAGTGGCAACGTTACCATGGAAACATATACAATGAGAAATGCTGAGCACCACTATTCCTCAGGCTGATTAACATTATTTTATATGTGGATTTTTTTTCTCTCTATATCTCTCTTTTTTCCTTCTTCTTTTTCTCCTCTTTTTCGTGATGCGGAAAAGGATGTTCGAAGTGGAATGTGAAATGTCTGATAATGAGTTGTGTCGACATTCATTTATTTGACATGACATTCATGAGCTATAGGGGCCATTTAGGTATAATGATGTTATTGTATTTTCGGAGACAGTACGTTACCGTCCTGTGGTTTTCTATACAAGGCCTATACATGTTTGTACATACCATACAATAGCACAACAGTACAACAGTCTGTGTAAAGGTTGATTTCGAAAGAGACATCGAAAATAGTTTCAGGTTTTTATCAGCGATTTTTAGACAGTCCCCTGACGCAAAAAAAGGATGAGAGCCGAGTTTGGCGCAACACATTTTCTTGTTCTGGGTTGTATTTTTGGCGGCAATATTTATCGGTACAACTTCAGCGGCGTAGAGCCACGGGGGTAGGAGATGGGGGCACAGGTGCCCCTCGAAAAAAAATCCAGGTACACAATGTAGTGCCCTCAAAAAAGGGTAAATCGATGAAAAGAACAAAATGTTGCTCTCCCCCACTAAAAATCAAATCCCCCGCCCCGCCCACGTGAAAACGTACTGGCTATGCCACTGTGCAACTTTAACTGGTGGTGTCAAGTACATACAAAGTGAGTATTGAAGTTCAAAATCGTTGTTGTTGTTGTTGTTGTCTTTGGAGTTGTTGTTTTTTTTTTTTGTTGAATCTGTATCGCTCTTGTATATAATTATCCAAGATTTGTGAGTAAGGGGGCATCGAAAGCGGGTAATTCAATTTTCAATAAAGAAAAGAGAAGTGTTGTCTTGATAGTCCTCATTCCAACGGTAAATAGAAAAACAGAGTAGGCCTACACAGTTTTGTGCTCTTGGCAATTTCCTGTTTTGAGGGATTTTTAATTTAATTTATGAAATTGCAATTATGATAAGATAGTCCCTAAAAAGTGTACTGGAAGCCTGTAAAAGCCATTGGAATGACAAATGGATCATTCACTATTCAAAAGACAACTTAAACAGAACGGAAATATTATAGGTTTTCCCGGTCATTTTTAACAAAAATACCCCAGCATATTTCACTTTCATGCACTCGTATTCAAGTGATGTTGCCTTTTCTTTTGAAACCGTCAGTCAATTTCATTTCGAGGCATGCAAAATCGGCACTCAATTTAGCAGAATAGGCGCAACTAGGAGATTTTCAGCGAAAAGCTGCTGCGAATTTGAATGATGTTGGAGTGGATTGTTAAAGTGAATGGTTATCTTTGTAAGTGGCATGCAGCGCCGTAACTAGGGTAGCATTTTAGGGGGCACAAAGGGGTGCACCATTTTTTTTCTAGGGGGCACTTATGGCCAAGTTTCCGTTTGCCTTTTTTCTGAAACAAGCCTTTTTTCAGCGCCTTTTTATATTATTTACTGGGGGGTTTAAGATAATCTGGCGTGAGTGTGAAAACAAATACATTTTCTGCGTGTAAATGGAAAAATAGTTTTAAAAACATTGAAATTATCACATTAAAGCGTATAAAATGTAACATTTTACTCTGGAAATTTCCAATCCCCAAAGTCCAGATTTCAAATTGGGGGGGGGGGGGGCACGTGCCGAGGTTTGGGGAAAATCATAATAAAAGCACTTTGCAACGTCGTTTTCAAAACGTTTGTCCTTAATATTGGGGCAAGGTCGTGTCACTGCGGTTAAGGTTGGTGCCTACTAGTCTTCCACGTTGTATAGAAGGGGCTTTTTTGTAAAGAATTTTCGGAGTGTGGGGTTGACCAGTTTCTGTATACTTTGTGTTTGGTGTAAAACAACTTCAAATGACAAGGATATTATGTGTAAAGTTAAACAAAATTAATATTGTATGCATTTCGCTCGTCGTGCATTGTCGAATATAATCACTCCGTGAAAATTTTGCTTTTCCATTTCACTCGGCTAAGCCTCGTGAAAAAAGCCAGTTGTGGGTTATCATTTTCCAAATACACTAAAAATACCCCGCCCCCAAAAGGTACATTTACATGCCAAACAGTGGTTCTTGTTGCACGACATAGCATATAGGACCCCAAAACTTACGGGGTCTTCAAGCGGGCCCCGAACCTACGCCGTATGCATGGCTTTGCGCTCCGGGCTCGCAACTTGCATTTGGAAAAAACCCAATCACCCCTTGCAAAAATGTGTTCTCACGGGCCTGTCCAAGAGACAGTCTGATAAATCAGAAAGTTGTCCCCTTCCATACAAAAAAAAATCCCTCACACGGGTCAGAATTGACCCGGATTCCGGGTCCCATGGGGCCTGACGCATATCCGGGTTAGGCTGACCGGTAAAGTGGTTAAAATGTGATTTTAACTCGGATTCTGCGTAATTTCGACCCATTCTTTGTCAATTTGACACAGATTCTGGCTACCTGTTGAAACAAAAGTTCCCATCTGTTATTTTGCGTATGTACACTTTGACAAGTAGATTCTTACGTCACAAAAGCTTTTGGGAACTTTTAAAAGAAATCTAGTTTGTTGTCGATGTTTCACCAATTCTTTACATTATTTCTTATACTAAAGCTCTTCATGGCGTAGAGGGACAGACAAGTAACTTCTCTTGGGTAGAATAGTGATCCTGAAAAAAAGAACTGTTAGGGTAGCAATTGTATTTAACAGTGTTCGGGATTGTGATATTTTCTTTTGTTTTAAACACATGAATTAGTCTATTAAATGCCTTTTTTGTCATCCCCTTATTTTGTTTGTAATAGACTGTGAGTTCTCATACAACTATGGACACATTAACTTGAACCTTGAGGTGATTTCAGAAGGACGGTTCTGCGACAATTAAAGTCTGCTGCGACTAATGGAAGTTCGGTCCCGTTTTTCAGAGCCACCTTGACCTTCACCTACTTCGTAGTCATCAAAGGTATACAAAAGAGTGAGCCCTAAAAGTATTTGGGTGTGATTATCAGTCAATCGGTAAAGCAAATTCTGGTTTTCACGAAGAAAATAAATTTAATTATAGAAGCCACGGCAAAACAGGGGCACCTGCTGAAAGGATAGTTCCAATCTTTTATTTTGTGTGTACACTGTGACAAGTACGCCGTAAGAGATTTTGAGGACTTAAAGGGACACGTTGCCTTGGATCGGACGAGTTGGTCAACAAAAAAGCGTTTGTAACCGTTTGTTATAAAATGCATAGGCCTATGGTTAGAAAGACGTTATAAAAGTAAAATACAATGATCCACACAAATATGCTTCGAAATTGCGTGGTTTTCCTTTTACTTTGTGAACTAACACGGTCGGCCATTTTGTGGAGTCAAAATGTTGACTCCACAAATGAAAATGTTCAAAACATCTTTCTAATCATATGTATTTTATAACAAACGGTTACAACTGCTTTTAATAGACCAACTTGCCCGATCCAAGGCAACGTGAATCTAGTTTATTTGCCGATGTTACAGTATTTTACATTATTTCCTAAAGGCATCGTACACGTTTGGTAATGACTCTGATAATTAATGGCAATAAAAGCTTACTTGGTAAGAAGTACAGCAGCTGTGGATAGTATAATGCATTTTGAGAAACTGTTCACTTCGAAGTACTGCGGTTATGGAAAAAATATCCTTTTTTAGATTTTTTGAACATGGAGATTGTGCCTGAATGTGCTTTTCTTATGTCCATGTTGGTCAATATGATCCCGCGGATGTTTGAAAATCCCCAACCATCACATTTCTTTATGGGGTGGGGTTGTGATATTTTGTTTGTGTTAAATAGTTGAACGAGCCTAATTAAATGCCTTTGCTTGGTTTATCCCCTTATTCAGAGACAGATTGTGAGTTCCCATGAAACTATGGACACAAGCGTGAACCTTGAGGTGATTTCAGAAGGACAGTTTTGTGACAATCTGAGTCTGCTGCGGCTAATTGAAGTTCAGTTCCCGCTTTTTCAGAGCCACCTTTACCTTCACCTACTTCGTAAGTCTGTTTATTTTTATAATGAGAAATTTTCCATTAGTCATCAAAGGTAGTGACTCAAAATTTATAAGAGCCTTTTGGCACCGATCCTGTAAATCGAGGATTATGCCCTATTGGGGGTCGTTTCTGTCAGGGATTTTTCTAAATTTTTCCAACTTAAGACTTTCGGCCTATTTCGGATCACCCGAAAAGGGTATCCTGTTTTACTCACACAATAGTGCACGACCCTTTGTCCAGAATGGACGCTTCCCTCTGAAAGTGTTGTAGTCGTAGGGTTGGTCTTTATTTTGTAACATATCGAAGGGCTTTCCGTGCAAAATTTTCCAGAAAGAAAATGTTTCAGCGTGAAAGATTGTGGCTATTTGTCTTGTCATTTCAAGGGGCTTTCAGAATAATCTGAATAATGTTAAGGGTTTTTTTGTAATCTTTAGCATTTATCATAATGGTTGCCATGGAACCTAGTGGGTGTATACATCCCATCACATACACATCCCGCAACCCGATGTGATTTTAGTAGTGTAACACAGATGGCAATTTAATTACCTTAAGCCCATCATCTAGGAGGTGTATTGTACAGTTTTGACAGCTTGCTCGGTGGATAGAAATAACGACTTTTATAAGATTGCTTTTAATACCGCCGTGGATTCATAACAAGATCTAGTTCAAATATTGTGACTCGTTACCCGACAACTACATAACTATATAGAAAGCGTATATACACGGGAGCTAGATCCCTGGAGCAATATTGGTTTTGCACGTACCTCAATCCAAATCAAATTAATCCATAAAATATATGGCACTTTATATAATGTTTACAGTTTGATTCCACCAATTTATAAAAGAAAAAATCAATCAAAAGGGAAGGTGCACATGGATAAGCAAATATATCTCATGACAAGACAGTTTCTCAACCTTGAAGATTCTTCTTAAAAGCATTTTTTGATTAATTGATTTTACACAAAGCCATAATAATAGCACAAAGCATTTTGAACCCTCCAGCACTATCTTCAACGTGAAGGAACAATGACATAATCAATTGTCGCAAGTGTTTTTAGAGTTCTGTGTCGTACGATTTTCCTTCGCATTAAGTTTATTTTCAGTCCAAACGGATTGTGATGTCTTTGAGACTGCTGGGGCCGATTTCACAAAGCCTTAGCTAAGATGAATCTTAGTGCTTTGTGAAGTCGAGCCCAGGGCTCTCCAATGACAAGGTGCACAATGCAGATTCCATATTAAAATGTGCCCAAATTCGTTATTTCCTAAAGCTACCGGTGCTAAGCAACAGCAAATATTTGTATTGACTAAAAAACAGTTGGGGCAACCTCGTCCCCATGGTTTACGTTATTTCCAACCATGTTTACAATAGTAAACCCTGGGAGGGAAACTCCTTACTTGGACCCTGATTGGACAACGACTGCGACTGGTGTACCAAAGTCTAACGAAAACATGTTAAGTTGTACTCATTCAGTATTCACATGGTATTCACCATGTTCACAGCCAGACTATTCTAATTTGCATACGTATCCAAAAATTTTGGATATGCAAATGATCCAATACCAGGGTGAGAGACCGGTCAACCTCGTACTGCTCGACACACCTTGGGGACGAGGTTGCAGTTGGGGGTGTTTTGAGGTTTGTTTGTTTGTTTTTCTTTGCTCGGTTTAATGGGATTACCAGCGACAAGAGTATACATGTGTGTTAGTTATTTGTGACTGGTTTCCTGCTGATGTTAAGTCTAATTCTAGTACACTTTTAAGTAACACTTGAACCTCGGCACAGGATCTCCCGGAAATTTTGGTCTTGACTCTGAAACGGTAAGCGAAACATTTCGTGGTCAGTTCTCCACACTCTCATTCTCAACCCAATACTAACGGTTACCATACATGTTGCAGCATCGGCAATGCCTCCCCTGCAGACTGTGTGAGAGCTTAAACGTGACTCGTGTTCAAAGTGGGCTAAACTAATTTGGCGCTCTCTCTGTGTGTGTGTCTGTGATCGAAGAAGATTCATTGTGATTGTTTGCTTGGAGACGATGTTAAGGGTTTTGACGCGTCGTCTCGCCTGGCCCCCCTTCGGCATAACAAACTTGTTTGTTCCTTTACGGATGTGTTTTGAGTATTGCCATTGATTGGTTTTCTCGCAGTTCAGCAACTATTACATTTTAGGTAATCACATATAGGCAGGATACGAGATTATTCATAAGCATGATAAGGCGGGGGTGGGGGTGCAAGCTTGTTTCTAGTTATCAATTCGTTTCAGATCACATTGATACTGACATAATTCCAGTTGATTTGTAAAGTTTGTTTGTGGTAATTTTTTTTTTTTGGGGGGGGGTGGGTAATTTCTGCATACATATATACATTTTTCATACAATTACTATTGTTGATGTTGTATTGACGCAGAACCCTTGTGTTGTGGAAGTAAGCTTCTACTACAGTACTAACTAGCCCCTTGACTGTGAAGTGAAGTGGTAAGCAGGTAAGGCTTCCCTGGGGCTGCTCAATTACTCTTTCCAGGGTCATGGGGAATCATCTCAAAGACTGTGTGGCAAAGATAAAATTACCTAAGACACTCTGAGTCTGACTCTAGTGTTAAAGACGATAACTCCGAAAATTTTGATTTAAATGTTAAAAAAGCTATTTTTATAGATTCTGGAAAGTTAGGAGCTTTAATTTATTAGGTTTTGCACAAGAAAAATATCTGCCAATGGTAAGTGGTGAATAATTCAAAATGAATTTTTGTCCGGATTCGGACCTCACTTCCATCAGCCATGTACACAAAATCGTGCATGTCACATGTAGTTTGTGCATTGTCTGTGGCTTATGAAAAAGTTTTTGTGTGTCAACATTTATTCAGAGAAAAACATTCTTTACAACAAAAAAATTTGGAAAAAATCTGGCCATGCAAATTTATAGTACATCCTTCCTTTCGAATAACAATCCAATTTTAAAATAGCCCAGTAAGAATTTGTAGTCTTTGCTGATGATAATTACAATAATGAAGGGTTTGTATATAAGCAAAAACTGAAATTATATAATTTTATTATTATTATTTTAAAAAAATTATATCGCCTAACATCACAAGGCCGGAAGGCCACTTCAAGGTGAGGGCTACACTGAACTGACTTGGGCTGTGGACCCAAATCAACTGTCCCCAGGGGCATGTTGCTACATACTCCTGAGGATGAAACAGGGTTACCCCCTTCACAGTCTGTAAGAATGTAGGCATGCACTGTAAAAATGGCGTTTAGAACATAAACACATTTCTAAGCACATTGCTTGTACCCACCTTTTTCACACGTTTAGCCCTCAACATGTTTAGATTCTGCGTTTCTGTGACATGTTTAGCTCAAGACACGTTTAGCCTGTGACATGTTTAGCTTGAAAGTGTTTAGGGTTGCTAGATCGTGGGTACTAAACATGTTTGGAATGCATGAAGTGTTTAGAGATAATGTCAGAGAATGCGCTTAGCTTTTAAACATTTGTCTCTTTTCTTTCAATTAAAAGAAAAGGGGAAATGTTGAAAATCCAAGTATTGCATTGCTCTGACATCTGTCTCTGAACGCATCCTGTATTCTGTAAAATAAAAATGATAAATTAAATGATTATTGTTTTTGCTTGAAGAAGAGGGCTCTTGAATTTATAATTTTACAGAAATGAAATGAAATATCAACAGCAAGGTTTCACTTTTCAGTACAAACACAACTAAGAAACTTCTTATTGTTTGAAGTTGTATTTATTTTTTAAATTCTCTGAATCCATCGTCTAATTTTTAAAAATAAACAGGCTTGTTTGCAATATTTCACCTAATTGGCTTTACGGGCAAAAGAATTGTTTATTTGTACCTTAATTTTGATGAAATTTACAGTTGAAGAAAACATTAGTGAAAAATAGATATGCATGGTTTTCTCCAAGGCAACACCAATGTTCTTGAATTTTTCAGCACAATTGGGCTGTATACCAACTTAATGTCTAAAAAAGTTTTAAGTTAAAAAAAATTCCATGCCTCTAAGCTACACACCGATGTCATCCCCAGCTATTGTCTATCCACCCCTCTACCTGGTGCCAATTTGAGGTTTTCTGTAATTTATCGCTGTATTTATTTTCTTTTTACAATATCAGTAATTATAACTATATTACATTCTTTTATGACCTTTGACCTAAAAATATTGGCGATACAAAGAGAGGTGCGAGTTGTACTGAGCTTTAAATTCATGTGACGTGTATACATGCAGTACCCATGTCTGTGTAGCCTATACAAGATAGAGCAATCTAAAAGACAACTTATTTATCTTTTTCGAATGAGATAAAATCTTAGCAGCTCTGTTGTCTTTAGATGATACAAAACGTTTGTTTTAAAATTCTGAACTTAAATGTCCCTTTAAAGGCACTGAACACGTTTGGAAATTGTCAAAGACCAGTGTTCTCACTTGGTGTATCCCAACATATGCATAAAATAACAAGCCTGTGAAAATTTGGGCTCAATTGGTCATCGAAGTTGCAAGAAAATGATGAAAGAAAAAACACCCTTGTTGTACAATATTTTGTGCTTTCAGATAGGAATAAAAACTTCTTGCAAGAAGCTTTTATTATTTTAGTGAGAAATTACCTCTTTCTCAAAAACTATGTTACTTCAGAGGGAGTTGTTTCCTACAATGTTTTATACTATCAACAGCTCTCCATTGCTTGTTACCAAGTAAGTTTTTATGCTAATATTTGTTTTGAGTCATTACCAAACGTGTACGATACCTTTAAGAGCTGTTTGATTCACTTACTCTTCAATTTCAGTTCGTTAATACCGAGCCACCACAAAGTCATATTTTGTGCAGTTTGTACACTTTAAGAATTTGTTGTCACTTTCCTTAAAAAAATACCGAGGAAATAAGCTAATAATTTGGTACTGTTTTGAATATGACAGTTTCACCATAAAATTATGGACAAACTGTAAGTATATGGTCATTGCAAAACACCATCCCGACTCCCGAGGCAAGCATGCGATGACTTCTCTATCACTGCCAAGAGCCCACTGGTTAGCAGGTCATCCTTCGTCATGGGGTGGCCCTTGCTTAGAAGCTGCCATCAAGTTTTTTCCCTGAAATTAAAAGAAAATACCATATTTAATATTTCATTACAAGCAGGTGTAACTAAATTTACCTTTGCTATTTTAGTTTTACTAAATATATTGCCTGTTGTGTGATAAACACTACTGTTCAAGTCCTGTATGTACACTCATGTGGGATTTGAACCCCACAACACCTACATCGGCATGCCTTTGGATATTTCCGACAGCTATTGGAAAGTACTGAGTATAAAGTGCTTACAGTCACACATCAGTTTTATGGGAGATTTTTCTACACAACATTAAAGGAACATTACAGAATTGGTTTTTGCTAACAAAACAGTGTAAGCACTTTATATAATCCACCATATACATAAACTGACAAACCTGTAGAAGTTTGAGATCGATCGGCCATCTGGGTCATAAGAAAAAATTGAAAAACCGATTACACATTTGCATGTGTTATATACAATGCATGAATAAAACGCTCATGAGCGATAAACTCCAATCGGAAATTAGTTTTATTTATTTCTCATCAAATATGGCATTTCATAATACAGAAATATTTCTAGGGATGTTTTCTACTATCATCATCATTAGACCGTGTAAGTTTTATGTAAATCTGTGATCTTAAAGAAAATTTTAATTACCAGTTCTGTAATGTTCCTTTAACAGTAAACCTTGTATCATAATTTTGTTTTCATTATGAATAGGGTCCATATTTAACAGACCTAGGGTGACACGCATAGCGAAGAAAAGTACTTCACCCAAATATTATTTTACCTGGATCATTGCCTTGGTGATTGCTTCTATGCTGCTTGCTGATCTTTTCCTGAATCTAATGAATTGAAGACTGAAGCGATGCCCCTTCTTTGAGCTCTTTCATGGTGTCCAAAACATCTTTGTGACTCTCAGTCTCAGTGTCAGTGTCACTTGTGGTGGTTTTTCTAAACCATAAACAAATTCTTTACTATTTAGTACTGTTCCAATCTGTAAATGGCTCTTTTATTGTTACACAGATTCAAGTACATTACATCTCTGTGGGAGATTTTTGACAAAGTTGGATCCAAGGCTTCTTTTGACCAGCCAATCATCAGGTAATAATTCAGTCAATCACTTCAGTGCACAGGCAGCTCACTCAATGACCAACATGCATGCATGTTTTTGGCGGGAACTGAAAAATAATGCTTTTAAGTTAGCCATATTAAAGGTATTGTACAGTTTTGGTAACAGCTCAAAATCAGTGTCCACATTTTGTGTGATTCAACATATGCATGAACAAACAAACCTGTGAAAGTTTGAGCTTAATTGGTCATCAAGGTCACGAGAAAATTTGTTTTTTCAAATTACCACGCGTGTTAAAAACTATTGTTTTACTCATTTCTCAGAGCATTTTAGGCAGAAATATTCTAAGGAACCCTTTCTACCATTACTTACTTAAAATCATGTAAGTTATGTGTGAATCTGTGAACATTGTGTTTTTCGATCTTACCAATAGTGTACAGGGCCTTTAAACAAACTTTCAAGGTCGGGACACCTTGCATTCTTGGGATGTGACATACATCATATATTATGTTATAATCATTCAATTTAACGTCGGTCATATTCCATGGGAATAGGATAAAAGACGGATCTTAGGTCGATGTCGTATGTCGGTACATCATACAATTAATTACAATCAAACCGATGTCAGACAACTCGTCTGTTGGACAGCTCGACAGTCAGACCACATGCAATCATTTATGCGCTGGTGTATTATGACAAACCATGGGCAAATTACGTCATGTATGTACTCATTCCACACCTTACATTGAATCTATATGACCGATGGAACATGATTATCATTCTAATGAAATTTGTTTTGAAAATTACTTACCAAACATACCAAAATGAGCTGTTTTCTGTCATGTCACTCGGCTCCTCTGTTCGTGACGAGCTCGTCTGCCCGTCCGTGGTGATCGTTCTGCGCATGCGGTGGTTGGTTGTTGCGGACCTGTGAGTACGCAACAACAGCTGTGCCCAACAGTTGAATTTTACACGTGTCAAAAAGCTAAACACGTTTTTATTTTTCTAAACATGTTGACATGTGAAGACGTTTGAATGTGTTTAAAACCTAAACGTCATTTACAATTAAGATTAAAAATCTAAACTCGTTTAGCTTTTGACTTGTTGAAATATACACCTGTTTAGCTTGCAAACAAGTTCTTAAACATGTTGACATGTAAACACATTTGAATTGTGTTTAATTGCTAAGCGTCAATTCTAACCAAGGTTAAAAATCTAAACACTTTTAGATTTTCAACATGAAAATAGATACCCATTTAGCTTACAAACACAGGCCTGAAATTTCATATTTGAGAGGGCAAGGCCATTTTCATCTTGCAAAGGGCACTTCCATAGTAAAACCTTAAAGTCCGAGTATGGAAATGTTTGAAGGGGCACCAAGGCCAACACAAGGGCAACGGAGGCCATGGCCTCCGTGGCCGCCGTTTAATTCCAGGCCTGCAAACACTTTTCTGAACGCGTTTGTGTTTAAACATGTTTTGTTTGTGTTTAAACCCTAAACGCTGTTTTTACAGTGATCATCAACTAGGAGCCTGGCTGGTAGAGCAGAATGCACTACCTTCCCAACTTTTTATGAAGCAATGGTTAAGTGCCTTGCTAAAGGGCACAAGTGTCATGACTGGGTTTCGAACCCACACTCTGCTGCTGACATCACCAGAGCATGGGTCCGTTGAACTAGACCATATTGGGCTATGGTGAATTTATGTTTATGACTCTAAATTGATTTAACAATTGGAACGATTTGCCTGTGTCTTGTGGTTTTTGACGCAGCTTGAGGCAATTTCTTTTCAAGCTCACTAGAAACCCTGGAGGTTCATAAACTCGGTACATGATTGGTAAGTTGGCCCTTCAAGAAATCCCAGTCGTGACACTTATGTCCTTAAGCAAGGCACTTAACCACATGCTTCATCCTTCGGATGGGACGTTAAGCCGTAGGTCCCGTGTGTTGTGTAATGCCTGTCAAAGAACCCAGTGCACTTATCGTAAAGAGAAGGGGTTCGCCTCAGTGTTCCTGGTTTGATTGGCTGCACATTGCACCACAGCACCTTGTAAACCATTACATGGTGCTATGCAAAGGAATAGGTCTCACACTTCAACACGTAACTCCACTTACCTTGTAGGAAAAAATAAATACTGAGCGCTTTGAGACACCCATCGGGAGTATAAAGCGCTATATAAGAACTGCGTATTATTATTATTATTATTCAACAAAATAAATGTTTGGTTTCAATCTGGAAACTCACTTAGTCTAAAGTTTATAGGCCTACCAGTACTAATCCGGCAGAGAAGTATTCCGTCCGTCAGAGATGGAAAATTGCATTTGAAAACCCCCTAAAAGCAACCTTATTTCAATTGCAGCTATCAAAAAAGTCTGTATTATTGTTATGATCATGCACAAAATCCCTAACAAACCAATTTTCATTCAAACTTGACCTCAGAATTTGATAACATTTTTACAGGTCCTGTGGGGTTTTTTTTTTGTTAAACTAGATGGTGGGAATGAACTTTACTCCTTCATAAGGCCATTATAGCCTTCTTGAGATATGGTGGACACTAGAGGAGTGCACTATTTGGTTTGGGTGTTTTTATACAAACAAATTTACTTAAAGGCACTGAACACGTTTGGAAATTGTCAAAGACCAGTGTTCTCACTTGGTGTATCCCAACATATGCATAAAATAACAAGCCAGTGAAAATTTGGGCTCAATTGGTCATCGAAGTTGCAAGAAAATGATGAAAGAAAAAACACCCTTGTTGTACAAATTTGTGTGCTTTCAGATAGGAATAAAAACTTCTTGAAAGAAGTTTTTATTATTTTAGTGAGAAATTACCTCTTTCTCAAAAACTACGTTACTTCAGAGGGAGTCGTTTCCTACAATGTTTTATACTACCAACAGCTCTCCGTTGCTTGTTACCAAGTAATTTATTATGCTAATATTTGTTTTGAGTCATTACGAAACGTGTACGATACCCTTAAACCAATTGGTCCTATCATAATGTGTCCACAGGGCTCAAATTTTACACTGGACCACTGGCCTGAGGCCAGTTATTTTAGCCCCGGGCCAGTAAACTCATAACCTGACAAATCTGGCAGTCTTGTGTTTTTCAATTGATTAATACCTAACTGTGTAAATATCTCTTTACAGAAAGAAATGATGTTCAAATGTTGTCTTTGAGTCTGGTAGCACAATTTCATTGCGTATCAAAATATACAAACCCATAACACAAATGAGATAATCTTCTCTAAGTGCTTGTTAAAATAAACAAAAATGTACATGTTAAACTCTGTACAAAGCTCTTTCTTATGAAGATTCTAGGCCCAATTTCATAGAGCTGCTTAAGAACAAAAAGTAGCTATAAACACAATAAAATTATGCTTACCAGAATAAGGCTACCAGCTAAACTACCATGTAACATTTACAATTTGTGACTGGTATCCTGCTCATTTCTGCTAAGCAGAACATTTTTTAAGCAATTTTTTTCTGCTTGAGCAACTCTTTGAAATTGGGCCCTGGTCTGGTGAAATAAATTCTGGTCCAGTAATTATTTTGAGCTATCCGCCCTGCGGTCTTGTGGAATGTTAAACCAAAAATCGAGCCCTAATCCACCATATCTCAAAATAACATAATTGGTGTGTTTTATCGCTTTAAAATTGCCACAGGTGATTTTGCGGATTCCTAAAAGGCGGAGAAGATTTCAAAAATGAAATCACTCAACCAAAGACCAATATTTGCTTTGAGCAATTTATCACTTGGAAGAAATTCCTCGACTTGAGGTGGATGTGGGCAATTGATCTGAACTCTCCAACAGTGGTGACTCGGATACTGTCTTGAAGCAGCTGTCTCAACAATAGTTCACTTAGACGTACTTTTTTACCATTGCCACTCTTCCAAGGTGTTTATCTCTCGTCGTTGATGGAAGTTACCATGACATCCGGTGAGTTTTTTCTCCATCCCTGTCTACATGCAGTAAGCTTGTGACAAATTGTTTCTTATTTTAGATTTGACATTTTATAATATCTGATGATTTACCTTGTCTCATTTGTAAGTGAAGGAAGATGTTTTGATTCTTTCTTCAAGTCCGTTAAACTTTGTCCACAATGTTCTGGAATCCTCGGAAAAAGTTAGCATTTTATATTAACATCATAAACCTTAAATCCTACCCTTACACTCACCCTACCCCTACCCTTGCCTTAATCAAACACTTCCCTTGCACTAACCCATGCACTTGCCTGAACCCAACTCTTACCCCTTCCATTCCCACACTCAATCACTCAGCCAACACTTGTCTCTACATTTACCCTTACTCTTTCCTAAACCCATTTTTTAACCTTGCCCTAACCAAACCCTTGCCAAACCTACCCATACACCTTCTCTAACCAAACTCCTACCATTGCCCAAACCCAATCAAATCCCTACTTTTGCCAAAACCCAACCTTTAGGGCCTCAACCCCACACATAACCTTTCCTGAACTTGACCTTTACCCTTTCCCTATCCAAACCTCTACTCTAACCTCAACCCAACCCTTACCATTGCTTGAACTTGACCCTTACCCCCGGATAGTTGTGAGAGAGGTTGGGATATATGTGACTGTGTATGGCTAGGGGTTGGTTGCAAAGGGTAGGGTTTGTGTGAGGGTAGGGGATTCCTCAGTCCACATGTTCATGCAGTAACATGTTCACTACTCTTACCCTGACACAATCCTTACCCTTGCCATGAATAAACACTTAGACCTGCCTAAAACCAAGACTTAACGAGACACTTACCCTTACTCTTACCAAGAGCAGCAACCCAGCCCTTACCTTCCCCTAACCCAACACATCTCTTGCCTAAGACACCTGTATTGCCCAAACCAAAACCCCTACCGATGCCCATACACAACCATTACCCTTGCCCTAATCTAAACATTGCCCTTGCCCAAACCCGACCCCTATCTTGCCGAAACCAAACCACTACCCTTGCCCAAACCCAAACATTACCCTTGTCCTAATCTAAACATTACCCTTGCCAAAACCGACCCCTACCCTTGCCCAAACCCAACCATTACCCTTGCCCTAATCTAAACATTGCCCTTGCCCAAACCCGACCCTTACCCTTGCACAAACCCAACCACTACACTTGACCAAACCATTACCCTTGCCCTAATCTAAACATTGCCCTTGCCAAAACTTGACCCCTACCCTTGCCCAAACCCAACCACTACCCTTGCCCAAACCCAACCATTACCTTTGCCCTTATCTAAACATTACCCTTGCCCAAACCCAACCATTACCCTTGCCCTAACCCAACCATTACCCTTGACCAAACCCAACCATTATCCTTGCCCAAACCGAACCTCTACCCTCGCCAAACCCTACCACTACCCTTGCCAAAACCCAACCACTGCCCTTGCCCAAACCCAACCATTACCTTTGCCCTTATCTAAAAATTACCCTTGCCAAAACCCGACCCTTACCCTTGCACAAACCCAACCACTACACTTGACCAAACCATTACCCTTGCCCTAATCTAAACATTGCCCTTGCCAAAACTTGACCCCTACCCTTGCCCAAACCCAACCACTACCCTTGCCCAAACCCAACCATTACCTTTGCCCTTATCTAAACATTACCCTTGCCCAAACCCAACCATTACCCTTGCCCTAACCCAACCATTACCCTTGACCAAACCCAACCATTATCCTTGCCCAAACCGAACCTCTACCCTCGCCAAACCCTACCACTACCCTTGCCAAAACCCAACCACTGCCCTTGCCCAAACCCAACCATTAACCTTGCCCTAATCTAAACATTGCCCTTGCAAAAAACCCAACCCCTACCCTTTCCCAAACCCAACCATTACTCTTGCAATACCCAAACCCAACCATAACTCCTGCCCAAACCCAACCATTACCCTTGCCCTAATCTAAACAATGCCCTTATCAAAACCCAACCCTTACCCTTGCCCAAACCCAACTATTACCCTTGCGCAAACCCAACTATAACCCTTGCGCAAGCCCAACCACTACACTTGCCCAAACCCAACCATTACCCTTGCCCAAATCCAACCATTACCCTTGCCCTAATCTAAACATTGCCCATGCCAAAACCCGACCCCTACCCTTGCCCAAACTTAAATACTATACCCTTGCCCAAACCCAATCATTACCCTTGCGCAAACCCGACCACTACACTTGCCCAAACCCAACCATTACCCTTGCCCAAACCCAACCATTACCCTTGCGCAAACCCAACCATTACCCTTGCCCTAATCTAAACATTGCCCTTGCCAAAACCCGACCCCTACCCTTGCCCAAACCCAATTACTACCCTTGCCCAAACCCAACCAATACCCTTGCCCAAACCATACCATTACCCTTGCCCTAATTTAAACATTGCCCTTGCCAAAACCCGACCACTACACTTGCCCAAGCCCAACCATTACCCTTGCCCAAACCCAACCATTATCATAGCCCAAACCCAACCATTACCCTTGCCAAAACCTGACCATTACCTTTGCCCCAACCTAACCATTACCATACCCCAAACCCAATCATTACTCTTAATGAAACAAAAACAATTACCCTTGCAAAAACGCAACCCTTCCCTTAACCCTCACCCTATTCACCCTTACCCTTGTTAAAACCAAACCTTTACCCTTGCTGAAACCCAACCATTATCTTTTTCCAAAACGGAACCATTGTCCTTGCTAAAACCAAACCACAAAACTTGCCCAAACCCAACCCCTATCTTTGCCTTAATCCAACCAATTCATGCTTCTCTTCTAACCCAACCCTACATGCCATTCAAAAACTCCAACCTGAACTAGTTCTACAACCATAACACAAAACACATGTAACAAACTCATTTCACAATCAATTTTATGTTTATTGTAACGTGCTTTTGGTAAGCATTGTTCAAACTACCTTTACATAACAAATGAGGTCAATATAACCGTTTGACTGAACATTTGATTTAATTGCACTTCTATAAATTGATATCAGCCATCAGCATGGCTAAAAGAGTTGAGTTGTCAATCATCTAATTAATAATAATTATGTATGTACTATAACACATGGCCTCTGATATTTTGTGTGCTGCTTAGCAAGGCGTACAAACCTAGCCCTAGGGCGACTCCAGTGCACTAGTTTTGATGACTTTGTAAATCATGATGTGGGTTCAAATCTTGGTAATGAAATTTGTGCCCTTGAACAAGACACCTAACTACAATTGCTTCTCTTCACACAGGAGTCAATGCGTACCTGTGAGGATGTAATCAGTACTTGAATCAAAACTGATGGATACAAGACCAGCCAAGTCAAGACCCAAGAATCCCCCCCCCCCCCGACCAAAGGGTTTCCTATACCCAAAGTCACCTAAAAAGGCAACTAGTTCGATCACTGTCCCCTAGATAGGCAAAACCTCTCATCTCATCCAACGTATCCTGGCCTCACAAGACATTAAAGTATATCACTAGGCACCCAACAAGATCCGCAACATGCTTATCCGGGTAACCAGCAGAGATTTCTCCACCCGTCTCAACGAACACAAAGCCCACGGCCGAAGAGGCGGGTTAGACAAATCGTTCATCATCAAGCATTCTCACTTCACACAGACAACATCATCCAATGGCAGGACACATCACTCATCCCCAGCATTGAATAGTGTTCTCTTCAATTGAACATGTACTCAATAATTGCCTCAATTATGACCCAAACTGGTGTATTATTGGTCATGTTCTCTTCAACTGAACATGTACTCAGTAATTGCCTCAATTATGACCCAAACTGATGTAATATTGGTCATGTTCTCTTCAACTGAACATGTATTCAGTAATTGCCTCAAATATGACCCAAACTGATGTTTTATTGGTTATGTTCTCTTCAACTGAACATGTACTCATTAATTGCCTCAAATATGACCCAAATTGATGTCTTATGGTCATGTTCTCTTCAACTGAACATGTACTCAGTAAGATGCATTATTGGCTATGTTCTCTTCAACTGAACATGTACTCAATAATTGCCTCAATTATGACAACAGTAAGCGCTCAATATGACCCAAAACTGATGCATTATTGGTCATGTTCTCCTCACTGAACATGTACTCAGTAATTGGGTCCAAATATGACCCAAACTGATGTATTATCATGTTCTTTCTCTTCAACTGAATACAATATCTCAGTAATTGCAAAAAATGACCCAAACTGATATGTTCAGTTGAGGAGAACGTGACAACAAAATCAGTTTGGGTTTGGTGCAATAACTGAACTGCAGTACATGTTGTAAGAAAAAAAAAGAGATCAAAATATGACCCAAATTGATGTCTTATGGTCATGTTCTCTTCAACTGAACATGTACTCAGTAAGCGCTCAAATATGACCCAAACTGATGCATTATTGGTTATGTTCTCTTCAACTGAACATGTACTCAATAATTGCCTCAATTATGACCAAAAGTGATGTATTATTAGTCATGTCTCTTCAACTGAACATGTACTCAGTAAGCGCTCAAATATGACCCAAACTGATGCATTATTGGTCATGTTCTCCTCAACTGAACATGTACTCAGTAATTGCCTCAAATATGACCCAAACTGATGTATTATTGGTCATGTTCTCTTTCAACTGAACACATACTCAGTAATTGCCTCAAATATGACCCAAACTGATATGTTCAGTTGAGGAGAACGTGACAAATATTACATCAGTTTGGGTCATATGTGAGGCAATAACTGCTGAGTACATGTTCAGTAGAAGAAAACAAGACCAATGTAACATCATTTCGGGTAAGTTATTTGAGGCAATTACTGAGTACATGTTCAGTTCAAATATGACCCAAACTGTTGTTTTATTTGTCATGTTCTCTTCAACTGAATATGTTTACTCTTACTTAAAGATATGTTTTGCTTTACTCCGTAATACATGTAACTGTTGTTATTCTTTTATGAGAGTATGGAAGTAAATGTATTCTTGAATTGAATTGAATTGAATTGAACATGTATCCAGTAATTGTTCTCTTCAACTGAACATGTGCTCAATAATTGCCTCAAATATGACCCAAATTGATGTCTTATGGTCATGTTCTCTTCAACTGAACATGTACTCAGTAAGCGCTCAAATATGACCCAAACTGATGCATTATTGGTTATGTTCTCTTCAACTGAACATGTACTCAATAATTGCCTCAATTATGACCAAAAGTGATGTATTATTAGTCATGTCTCTTCAACTGAACATGTACTCAGTAAGCGCTCAAATATGACCCAAACTGATGCATTATTGGTCATGTTCTCCTCAACTGAACATGTACTCAGTAAATGCCTCAAATATGACCCAAACTGATGAATCATTGGTCATGTTCTCTTTCAACTGAACACATACTCAGTAATTGCCTCAAATATGACCCAAACTGATGTATTATTGGTCATGTTCTCTTTCAACTGAACACATACTCAGTAATTGCCTCAAATATGACCCAAACTGATGCATTATTGGTCATGTTCTCTTCAACTGAACATATACTCAGTAATTGCCTCAAATATTACCCAAACTGATATGTTCAGTTGAGGAGAACGTGACAAATATTACATCAGTTTGGGTCATATAGAGGCAATAACTGCTGAGTACATGTTCAGTAGAAGAAAACAAGACCAATGTAACATCATTTCGGGTAAGTTATTTGAGGCAATTACTGAGTACATGTTCAGTTCAAATATGACCCAAACTGTTGTTTTATTTGTCATGTTCTCTTCAACTGAACATGTTTACTCTTACTTAAAGATATGTTTTGCTTTACTCCGTAATACATGTAACTGTTGTTATTCTTTTATGAGAGTATGGAAGTAAATGTATTCTTGAATTGAATTGAATTGAATTGAACATGTATCCAGTAATTGCCTCACATAAAACCCAAAATGATGTAATATTGGTATTGTTTTCTTCAACTGAACATGTACTCAGTTTTTGCTTCAAATATGACCCAAACTGATATGTTCAGTTGAGGAGAACATGACAAATATTACATCAGTTTGGGTCATATTTGAGGCAATAACTGAGTACATGTTCAGTTGAAGAGAACATGACCAATAATATGACCCAAACTTATGTACTATTGGTCATGTTCTCCTCAACTGAAAATATACTCAGTTATTGCCTAAAATATGACCCAAACTGATGTGTTATTAATTATGTTCTCTTCAACTGAATATATTGTAAGTTATCACACAAGCGCGAGTGGTATAACCAACACTGATGTATTATGTTCATGTTCTCTTCAACTGCAAATGTACTTAGTAATTGCCTCTTGAAAGACTGAACATGTACCCAGTAATTGCCTCAAATATAACCCAAACTGGTGTCTTACTGGTTATGTTCTCTCCAACTGAACATATACTCAGTAATTGCCTCAAATATGACCCAAACTGGTGTCTTACTGGTTATGTTCTCTCCAACTGAACATATACTCAGTAATTGCCTCAAATATGACCCAAACTGAGTTGTATTATTTGTCATGTTCTCTTCAACTGAACATATACTCAGTAATTGCCTCAAATATGACCCAAATTGATGCATTATTGGTCATGTTTTCTTCAACTGAAAATTAACTCAGTTATTGCCTCAAGTATGACCCAAACTGTTGTATTATTGGTCATGTTCTCTTCAACTGAAAATGAACTCAGTACTTGACTCAGTTATGACCAAAACTGATTTTTTTTTTTGATCATGTTTTCTTCAACTGAACATGTATTCATATCAATTTTACTTAATACAATGTAACAATTGATTTATCTAGCTGGTCTCATCAGACAGTTAGATAAAATGAAAGTGTTAAAGTCCTTGTCCAGTCCGAGTCTTTGTCTGTCACATGGAAAATCTTAAAAGCACTGCATATTGGTAATAACGTTAATAGTCCAATTATATTAAATTTATGATTATGTTTCAATTGCAGTTTGTAGGTATGTAATGCTTTAACTATATTTGATTTGTTTGTTGTTACCAATATTGGAATAAATGTATAAATGCAATACACTCAGCAATTGTCTCAAATATGTCTCAAACTGATGTCTTTATTAGTCATGTTCTCTTTAACTGAACATGTACTCAATAAGTGCCTCAAATATGACCCAAACTGATGCATTATGGTCTTGTTCACTTCAACTGAAAATAATACTCAGTAAGTGCCTCGAATATGATCCAAACTGATGTATATTTTGTCATATTCTCTTTAACTGAACTTATACTCAGTTATTGCTTCAAATATGAGCCAAATTCAACTGAATATGTGAAGTGGACCCCCCCCCTTCTGTCTTGTGGGTATGTGTACTCCACCCTTTTATTAAAAAACTTTAAATTACTTTTCCATCAAGTAATGAAGCACAAACAGGTTGCCTGAGTATATTTTTAACTGATTCTTAAATTTCCTTGAGAGATTTGTCACTAATTATTCTGAGTATTCAGTACTTAACTCACATCAATATAGGGTAAAAAAAATGTTTTATCTTTATCCTGGATACAAATTTAAAATTGCTCAGAACCCTTGCCACCTCCCCCCCCCCCCCTCCGCTCAGAACCCTTGCTCCCCTTGCCCCCCACCAATGGAATCCATAAAATAATGCGACGACATCATTAATTTTACAGGTCTTTTTAAAACTCTAGGATCTCTTTGAAAATAATACGAGGAACAGTAAAGCTGCCCTTCAACCCCCTCTACTTCACTGGGGTCACCACCCACATGGTAATACATTTTTGCCCAGTTATATGGATGTGTTATAATTTAGCTCGAGGTATGGACAAAATATAAATTGATATTTGGTACTAGCAATTGCTATTAAACCTCTCCTTTTATTTGTTTGAGAAAATCTTCTGATTGGAAAATTGTTCCATTTTCAATGGGGGTGTTCATGAAGGGGTGGCAAATCTCGAAGCTATTTCTCCCCATCTTTCCGAACGTTTTCGAGACTATCGACATGCTTGCCGGTATTTCAAATAATTCTTTAATCGAAAAGCCCAAGTTTATGTTATTTAATTGTGCATTCCTTTTTTCGCATTATTCACTTCCCCTCTATTATTCCTGAAGCATTGTCTGATACCCAAGGTTTCGCTTTGATATGCAAATTTTTCACAGTGGCGTGACCCATCCGCGCCCCACAAAGAAAGACAACATGGCCGACCAAAAACACCCTGCGTTTTCTCTAAAGTTTTTTCTCATTTTATAGCGAATTCTGTTCACGAAACCACAGCAAAATGGGCTAGGTGAGTTGAATATTGTTTATAGAATCCATTGAAAGATTTCTTACGATGAATAGGAATTTTCAAAACAGTCAAAAGGAGGAAAACATAAGGCTTCACCATCGAGCATGGCGGCAAACTTGAAAAATGCATGGCATGAAATTGTATCTAGCTCGTACAGTAGAAGTATTTACGTGAAAAGGCAGAAAATATTTTCAACAACAGTTTCATGTTTTCGAGACTCGGGAATTGACAACTTGGTAACAGGTATGAGGGCATGGGGATGATTGGGGGAGGGGGTGTACCAAGATCTCTAAAGTTGACGCTAAACACTGATGATTGTTGAATTCGAATTGGGATCACTTAACCTCATTCGTTCTAGGAGTGAGAGGGGTCGTGGCAGCAGCCTAGCCAGGATTTTTTTCATTGTGGTGGAGGGGGGGGGGGACACACAGGGGCATTGCTCTTCGGTTGGGGGGGGGGGGGTCATGGGCAATGTTTCTTCTTTTAAGGGCACTACATGTATCTGAATGTTCTGAGGGCACTGTAAATTGTGGGGGCACATAATTAGCTCTCAACAAAATATAAAACATTAGACAAACATTGATTCCTCACTAACAGAAGTGTGTCATGTGGAAGGGGCAGCAGGGTGGCAGGGGTAAAATTCTAAGATACATTATATATATATTTGATTGAGGTAACATCAGTAAGTAAAATTATTGTTGTAACGCCAAACATACATTTCTTATTTCATTGACACATTTTTATTGAACCTTTTTAAAGCTAATTGAGGTTATCCTTATGATCATTGTAGCTATAAGGAGCTTTATTATACCGGTAGTGAACAAAAGTCAAATTTTAATGGTCAAACTATACATCAAATTAAAGGTCTTTTCGTGAGAAATTTAATGGTGAAAACACCATTGTCATAGATGCTTTTGTTAATAAGCTATGCCTTCCAAAAGACACCATACACCTAGTACCCTTCTGGTTACCAACTGAGTCAAATTTAGACCACCCAAACTACTAAAGCTCATCAGCCTTTGCGAACCCTATCCCTGACGCAACACTCCAGAGGTTCCAAATGAGATCTTGCCGAGTACTATATGTTACAAAGAAACACTCGTTGGAAAGTTACTCCTTGGTTGAAGTCCAACATTATGAGACTAGCTTTGGGTTGGGGGTAGGGTGGGTGGGGGAGGGGTTAGTCTTGAAATCAAGTCGGTAATTGTTGTGCGGTCTCGGTATTTGTTGTGCGGTCTAGTTGCAGGAACGGTACACACATCCTCGATCCCAATGTGTGTGAGTCAGTCCCAATCCTTGCCACGACCGTTGCATGAATGTATAATCGCACTGTGACTGTTGCATGAACTGCAGGATGTGTGTTTGTAATAGGCAGTGCTGGCAGACAAATAGACACTGACTAACGACTTGTCATCAAGTCTAGGGAGGGGTAATAGGGCCAGGTGGCAGTTGTATACAGTACTCTTACAGACAAGGGCCCAATTTCATAGAGCTGCTTAAGCACAAAAAGTAGCCAAGCACATCAAAATGATGCTAACCAAATTAAGGTTACCAGCCAAAATACCATGTCACATGCACCATCTTTGACTGGTATCTTGCTAATTTTTGTTAAAGGTATCATACACGTTTGTAAATTGTCAAAGACCAGTGTTCTTACTTGGTGTATCCCAACATGTGCATAAAATAACAAGCCTGTGAAAATTTGGGCTCAATTGGTCATCGAAGTTGCAAGAAAATGATGAAAGAAAAAACACCCTTGTACAAATTTGTGTGCTTTCAGATAGGAATAAAAACTTCTTGCAAGAAGTTTTTATTATTTTAGTGAGAAATTACCTCTTTCTCAAAAACTACGTTACTTCAGAGGGAGTCGTTTCCTACAATGTTTTATACTATCAACAGCTCTCCGTTGCTTGTTACAAAGTAAGTTTTTATGCTAATATTTGTTTTGAGTCATTACCAAACGTGTACGATACCTTTAAAGGCCTCAAGTGAAAAAGTCTTAGTGGTCCAAGATATTCATGCAGCGTGACAAACCGACTCATCGATAATGGCAACCATTAGGATTGGATTTATGTTGGGAAATTACTAAAGTTATTTTAAGTGTATTAAATATGGAGATGATGGAATACTCAGTTATACTGCTCTCTCATTTACTCCACTCAGGTTTACACCTTGTGCTGGCACTTCCCAAGATATCATCCCGTGCATGCCATGCACGAAGCAGATTGTTGGCAACTCAACGACAACTCAAGTGTGTCCATCTAAAGTAAGTTTATGAAACCTAAAGGGAAGCTACAAGCATTCATTTCTTTGGCATGGGCTGTGTTAGATGCAGTGGTGTAACAAGAGGAGTTCAGGGGGGCGGTAGCCCCCCCCCCAGAACACTTGCCCCCAAATGACTGTAAAGAAATTACACAGATGAATAGTTTGAGACATGAAAAAGCATCCCCACCCCCCCCCCACCCAGAATAAAAAGTGAAATAAAACAATATAAATTAATACAAACTAGAGATTCAGTTTTTGTTGGTTACAAAAACAAGGTGTTCGTGAGTGATTTCATCAAATTATGATTAAATGAATTGGTGACAAAAATTTTACGTTAAGTTCGTTTTTTCCATTATAAAACTTCAACTTCCAGTTTGAACTGGAAGTCAGGTCAAATGGGGTCACATTTAGTGCTTGTTGAGATTTTAAAGACCTGTTTAATGGCGTAATTATTGTAAAAATCCATTGTGTGCATGGTACAGGAGATATGTTTTTGACAAACGTTAAATTTCATTTTCCGGTTTGAAACGGAAGTCAAGGTCAAATGGGGTCACACTGTGTGTATCTTTTCTTGAGTTTTTACATACTTTTCCAATGTATAGGTTGTAAAAACCCAATGTGTAGTTCAGAAGTTATGTTTTTTTGAAATTTTAAATTTCAACAACCGGTTTTAACCGGAAGTCAAGGTCAAATGAGGTCACAATGTGTATCGCAAGTTAAATCCTTGGAGCCCTTTCAGATGACGCATAGATGATAAAAATCCAATGTGTGGTTCAGGAGTTATGATTTTTTCAAATACAACATTTCACCTTTCGGTTTGGACCGTAAGTAAAGGTCAAATGGGGTCACATTGTGTGCATCGTTTCTTAAGTTGTTACATACTTTCACAATGATGTATATATTGTAAAAATCCATTCTGTGGTTCAGGAATTATGAATTTTGAAGCATTAAATGTCATTTTCCGCTTTAAACCGGAAGTCAAGCTCAAAGGGGTCACAATTAGTGTAGCGTATGTTAGCGTTTTTAAGTGTTTGGAGCCATTTCTGATGACGTATAGATGATAAAAATCCAATGTGTGGTTCAGGAGTTCTAATTTTTTCAAATATAAAATTTCATCTTCCGGTTTGAACCGGAAGTCAGGGTCAAATGGGGCCTTATTCTGTTTATCGTTTGTTACATACTTTTCCAATGATGTATAGATTGTAAAAATTCATTGTGTGGTTCAGGAATTATGAATTTTGAAACATTAAATGTCAACTTCCGCTTTGAACCGGAAGTCAAGGTCAAAGGGGGTCACAATTAGTGTAGCATATGTAGGTACCTTTCAGATGATGTATGGATTGTAAAAATCCAGTGTGTAGTTCAAGAGTTACGAATTTTTCAAGTGTTAGATGGATTGTCTTTATGCCGGGGTGCGCAATATAAGGTAACAGCGATGCTAAATGTATTCCTACATGTAGTTGATGTAACTGAACTACACGTACAATGTACATGTATCTGTACACGTGTTATTACACTATCTCGCATTATCAAAGTGATCAACACAAATGTGTGCTTTAATGCCGGTGGTTAAGACAAGAAGTAAATTTGTCAAAATGTTGTTATTTCTGTGCAAAAGTTTGAGCAGGTCAACGTTCTACAACCTGATGCAAAAATTATGCTGAAATGATAAGTAGTTTTTGAGATACAAATTTTATGCAATTTTCAATTTCCGGTTTGAACCGGAAATCAAGGTCAAATGGGGTCATGCTTTGTGTAGCGTTTGTTGAACTCTTAACGAACTTTCCGATGATGTATAGATTGTAAAAATCTAACATGTCGTTCATGAGTAATGATTTTTTTTCAAATATTAAACTTTGATTTAATGTAATTCAATACCCGATGACGTCATCATGACATCATCAAATTTGTGTCGTCTTGATATTGAGGTTCAATTATCTGATGAGTTTCAATGTAAAATTCAATTTCAATCTTGAGTTATGCTGTAGATAAGCCCGAAAGTGATGTTTTTCAAGAAAAAAACCAAAGGCAAACTTTGACCTAGGGGCATGACCTTGAAGAAAAGGTCATATGATTTTGACGTTAACTTTTGAAATGTAGCCCCAGTCTTCATCAATCACATGCCCAATTATGAACACCATATCTTTCATATTCAACAAGATACAGCAGATACCAAATGGTCATTTTTCAACTTTAAAAACCTTGTAATTCGACACCCGATGACGTCATGACGTCATGACGTCATGAAAACTGTGCCGTCTTCATATTAAGGTTCGATTGTCTGATGAGTTTCAATGTTCAATTCAGTTTCAATCTTGAGTTATGCTGTAGAGAAGAGTTCCGTGGAAGAAGAAGAAGAAGAAGAAGATGACGAAAAAACCCAGAACAGAAACAAGAGGTGTTCGTGCTTGTATTGCACGAACACCTAATTAATTATGTCTTTTCCCCCTAATGAAATGTCTGGTTACACCATTGGTTAGATGACAACCTCATTTACCCATTACATTAAATGTTCATCCTGTAGTTGGAATTAGAAGCACCGTGCACATAAACCACATAATCAGTGGGCTTTCATACCGTGCACATAAACCACATAATCAGTGGGCTTTCATACCGACACTATAATTTTGTACAGTGTGTGTGGGGGTTCCAAATTTGATTTTTTTTTTTAACCTCCCCTTCATGTCAAATGAACAAACTTAGTTGTTGAAGTCGAACTTTTACTAACATCTGTCATTTAATTCCACTTACTTAGGTTCATACCATGTGCTGGCACTTCCCATATAACAAGCAGATTGTTGGCGTCTACAACTTGACATGTCCAGCTCACATACTCGTATACTCCAAGGTAAGTTTATGATACCTCATTATGTATATATACATGTAGGAAAGGTATAAAAATGAATATCTTTGACATTTAATTATCTACAGGCTCCTTCGTCACTGTACCAAAATCCAACACCATGAAAAAAACATGAACCATTGCATAAACTGTTGGACTTTGATAATGGAAGTGTGCTTGATCTCATGTAGGCTAAAGCAAAATCAGTTTAACAAGGTGCAACCCTCAGTCAAACAGAATCAAACAAAATTGCATTTCGATTTTGATGGTTTGGGAATAGTTATGTTTCACAGTAAGAAGATATGATTTTTTTTTCCAATAAACACTCCACACAACCAACCAACCTTATAAAAATAAAAACAAGGGAAAAATACTTTATGACCATAAAGGCAGGGTGTACTTTTGGTGTACTTTACACAAGTTAATGACAATAAAAAACTTACTTGGTAAAAAACAATGGAGAGGTGTTGACATCATAAAACATCGTTAGAAATGACCCCTTGAAGTAGTGTATAGTTATGGAGATAGAGATAATTTTTAACAAAAAATTTGAATATGAGAATGAAGCCTTTCTCAGGCATCTGAAGCACACAATTCTATGCAACAAGGTTGTTTCTCTTTCATTATCTTCTTGCAACTTTGATGACCAATATAGCCCAAATTTTCAAAGGTTGTTGGGATACAGCAAGTGAAGATTCTGGTCTTTTAACAGTTACCAAAAGTATACCCTGCCTTTAAGGGATTTTGTGGATGTTCATTAGTGCTTATTTTAAATGCAACATTAAAAATAAGCAAAGGTAGTTTTTGTGGCCTTCAAATTTATTTCCCAATTTTGACACCTTCAGCTAGAAGTGCACTCCCTCCACACATTTGAAATCTGGATCTTTGTGAAGAAAAATTGCCAAAATAAAATTGTACGTGTTATAAGCTTGTATGCAGTAATTTCAGTATTTAAAAAAACTGTTTTCCACTTGACGCTCAAACAATGTATTTATTTTTACATCCATGTCAGACAATCTTACAAAAAAAAGTAAACAACACTCAACAGTTTTGATTGGCCAAAATTAAAAACTAACCTATAAATTTACCTTATTGTTAATGTGATATTTATATTGTACATTAGCTTATCACTTCATAGTGAGAACAAAAACAAGATATCGTTCATGTTCATAAGTGCTTATTTTGATTAAAGCAAACTAAGGTCGTTTTTGTGGTCATCAATTTTCTTTCTTCTAAACTTCAACTGTACTTCAGACAATTTCCCTAAAGGTTTGGTTCTCAAACAAACAGTGGTGTAACCAGACATTTTCATTTGAGGGGGCAAGGGTTCTGGGCCAATTCTGAACATAAACCACATAAACAGTGGGATTTCATACTGACACTACATGTATATATTTGTACATTGTGTGTTGGGGTTCCAAATTTGATTTTGTTTTAAACCTCCCCTACATGTCAGATGAACAAACTTAGTTGTTCAAATCAAAATTTTACTACCGTCTGTCATTTCATTCCACTCAGGTTGGTACCTTGTGCTGGCACTTCCCATGTAACAAGCAGATTGTTGGCGTCTACAACTCAGCATGTCCAGCTCACATACTCTAATACTCCAAGGTAAGTTTATGATACCTCATTATGTAAATATAGGAAAGGTATGAGCATGAATTTCTTTGACATTGAATGATCTACAGGCTCCTTCGTCACTGTACCAAAATCCAGCACCATGAAAAAACATGAACCAATGCAGAAACTGTTGGACTCTGATTATGGAAGTGTGTTTGATCCCATGTAAAGCGAAATCAGTTTACTAAAATGCAGTTGAATTTTGATGGTTTGGAAATAGTTATAGTTCAAAGTTAGAAGATATGTTTTTTGGGGTTTTTTTTCAATAAACACTCCATACAACAATTTTTATCTACTTAGTGAAAACAAAGAAAAAATACTTTCTACCTTAAGGCAGGGTGTACTTTTGGTATACTCCACACAAGTTAGTTGCCATAAAAACTTACTAGGTAAAAAACAATGGACCCCTTTGAAGTAATGTGTAGTTTTGGAGAAAGATTATTGGTCACCTAAAAATTTGAATCTGAGAAGAGCAATATAATGTATTCCCATTAAGATTTCAATTTACACACCAAACAACCGACCTTTGAAATATTTATAACATTAACTTCTTTGTATTTTAATAAATAACAAACAAGGTAACATAACAAGCTGAAATTTGAATTCTGTCATGTTTGGTACCGTACTAACATTTGTTAGATGTTTGATATAAATCTTCTGCCTCTCAGCCTCGTTTTAGGAAACACTCATTTGTACATGTTTGTAATTAAAGAAAGATGGATGTTTCATAAACAGCTCTGGGCCCCTTCTGGTTACTCACCTGCACATAAACCACATAATCTGGGCTTTCGTACAGACACCATATTGTACAGTGTGTGTTGTTCGACCCAAACTTATATCTTATTGGTCATGTTCTCTTTAACTGAACATGTGCTCAGTAAATGCATCAAATATGACCCAAACTGGTGTATTATTGGTCATGTTCTCTTCAACTGAACATGTACTCAGTAATTGCCTCAAGTATGTCCAAAACTGATGTCTTGTTGGTCATGTTCTCTTCAACTGAATATACACTCAGTAAGTGTCTTGAATATGACCTAAACTGATGTTTTATTGGTCATCTTATCTTCATTTGAACAAATACTTAGTTATTGCTTCAAATATGACCAAAACTGTTCTATTATTGGTCATGTTCTCTTTAACTTAACATATAATCAAATAATTGTCTCAAATATGACCCTTCTTGATCTATATTTAGTCATTTTCTCTTCAACTGAGTACATACTCAGTTATTGCTTCAAATATGACCCAAACTGATTAATTATTGGTCATATTCTCTTCAACTGAACACAAACTCAGTAATAGCTTCAAATATGACTCAACCTGGTGTATTATTGGTCATGATCTCTTTAACTGAACATGTGCTCAGTAAATGCCTCAAATATGACCCAAACTGGTGTATTATTGGTCATGTTCTCTCCAACTGAGCATGTACTCAGTGATTGCCTCAATTATGACCAAAACTGATGTAAAAAATTTGTCATGTTCTCTCCAACTGAACATGTACTCAGTATTTGCCTCAATTATGACCCAAATTGATGTCTTATTGGTCATGTTCTCTTTGAACAACTGAACTTGTACTCAGTAATTGCCTCAAATATGACCCAAACTGATGTATCGTTTGTCATGTTCTCTTCAACTGAACATGTACTCAGTACTTGACTCAGTTTCGACCCAAACTTATCTTATTGGTCATGTTCTCTTCAACTGAACACAAACTCAGTAATTGACTCAAATATGTCCCAAACTGATGTCTTATTGGTCATGTTCTCTCCATCAACTGAGCACGTACTCAATAATTGACTTAGTTATGACCAAAACTGATGTAAAATTTGTCATGTTCTCTTCAACTGAACATGTGCTCAGTAATTGCCTCAAATATGACCCAAACTGATGTATCATTGGTCATGTTCTCTTCAACTGAACATGTACTCAGTACTTGACTCAGTTTCGACCTAAACTTATATCTTATTGGTCATGTTCTATTCAACTGAACACAAACTCAGTAATTGCTTCAAATATGACTCAAACTGGTGTATAATTGGTCATGTTCTCTTTTACTGAACATGTACTCAGTAATTGCCTCAAATATGACCCAAACTGATGTATTATTGGTCATGTTCTCTTCAACTGAGCATGTACTCAGCAATTGCTTCAAATATGACTCAAACTGGTGTCTCACTGGTCATGCTCTCTTCAACTGAACATGTACTTAGTAATTGCCTCCATTAAGACCCAAACTGATGTATTATTGATCATGTTCTCTCCACTGAGCATGTACTCAGTGATTGCCTCAATTATGACCAAAACTGATGTCTTATTGGTCATATTCTCTTCAACTGAACACAAACTCAGTAATTGACTCAAATATGTCCCAAACTGATGTCTTATTAGTCATGTTCTCTCCATCAACTGTGAGCACGTACTCAATAATTGACTTAGTTATGACCAAAACTGGTGTATTATTGGTCATGTTCTCTTTAACTGAACATGTACTCAGTAATTGCCTTAAATATGACCCAAACTGATGTACTATTGGTCATGTTCTCTTCAACTGAGCATGTACTCAGCAATTGCTTCAAATATGACTCAAACTGGTGTCTTACTGGTCATGTTCTCTTCAACTGAACATGTACTTAGTAATTGCCTCCATGTACTATTGGTCATGTTCTCTCCACTGAGCATGTACATGTACTCAGTGATTGCCTCAATTATGACCAAAACTGATGTAAAATTTGTCATGTTCTCTCCAACTGAACATGTACTCAGTAATTGCCTCAATTATGACCAAAACTGATGTCTTATTGGTCATGTTCTCTTTGAACAACTGAACTTGTACTCAGTAATTGCCTCAAATATGACCCAAACTGATGTAGTGTTTGTCATCTTCAACTGAACATGTACTCAGTACTTGACTCAGTTTCGACCTAAACTTATATCTTATTGGTCATGTTCTCTTCAACTGAACACAAACTCAGTAATTGCTTCAAATATGACTCAAACTGGTGTATTATTGGTCATGTTCTCTTCAACTGAGCATGTACTCAGCAATTGCTTCAAATATGACTCAAACCGGTGTCTTACTGGCCATGTTCTCTTCAACTGAACATGTACTCAGTAATTGCCTCAATTAAGACCCAAACTGATGTATTATTGGTCATGTTCTCTCCAACTGAGCATGTACTCAGTGATTGCCTCAATTATGACCAAAACTGATGTAAAATTTGTCATGTTCTCTCCAACTGAACATGTACTCAGTAATTGCCTCAATTATGACCCAAACTGATGTAATATTGGTCATGTTCTCTTTGAACAACTGAACTTGTACTCAGTAATTGCCTCAAATATGACCCAAACTGATGTAACATATGTCATGTTCTCTTCAACTGAACATGTACTCAGTACTTGACTCAGTTTCGACCCAAACTTATCTAATTGGTCATGTTCTCTTCAACTGAACACAAACTCAGTAATGACTCAGATATGTCCCAAACTGATGTCTTATTGGTCATGTTCTCTCCATCAACTGAGCACGTACTCAATAATTGACTTAGTTATGACCAAAACTGATGTAAAATTTGCCTTGTTCTCTTCAACTGAACATGTGCTCAGCAATTGCCTCAAATATGACCCAAACTGATGTATCATTGGTCATGTTCTCTTCAACTGAACATGTACTCAGTACTTGACTCAGTTTCGACCTAAACTTATATCTTATTGGTCATGTTCTCTTCAACTGAACATGTGCTCAGTAATTGCCTCAAATATGACCCAAACTGATGTATCATTGGTCATGTTCTCTTCAACTGAACATGTACTCGGTAATTTTCTCAAATATGACCCAATCTTATGTCTTATTTGTCATGTTCTCTTCAAATGAACATATACTCAGTAATTGCCTCAAGCATGACCCAAACTGATGTCTTATTGGATATGTTCTTTCATGCTTTACTCATTGGTATTTACTCATAAAATAAATGGCAACAAAAACTTTCTTAGTAAGAAGTAGCAGCTTTTGATAGTATTGAGAAACATTTCACTTTGAAGTAAGATATGTGGTTATGGAAAAATATATCAGTTTTTATCAAAACAAATTTGAGTCTGAGGTCTGAGATTTTTCATAAAATTATGCCAAAATGAGCGCGCACATATCGTGTTAATGTGCTCTCCATAAATGAGCTACGGTAAGTGACAACTGGGGGAAAAATCTGTAAATTTTCCGCAGCAAGCCACCACTTTATCTCACTTAATTTAGGTCAAATTATATCCTTGCCTGTCCAGAAGGGTTGACAGAATGTATACAGAGAGGCACAGGCACTTTGAACGGCTACAAAGTGTCAAAATCTTGAAAAATAAGCCATTTTTGGGTCTACGGTAGTCTTGACAGCGCTGCTTGCTACACTCCGTTTTAGTCACTTTGCGCACGAGTGGGCAACTTTGCGCAAGATTTCTGTCCGCGCGATGAAATGTGCGCTTGAATTTTCATTTTTAAATGTCAAAATTTAGCGTTTTAGCTACCAATTCCTTACAAAGAATATTTTTAAAAAGGGATATGAAGTCCAACATCCATCAAAAAATCAAATAAATCCCTTAGAAATTGGTAGCATGCTGCGGAAACTATTCCGAAAAATCTTGGCATAAAAACGTGGATTTCTATTTGAAAAATTATTTCACCTCCTAGAGGTACTCGGGCGTAAGGCCAAGAAGCAGAGGGAGTCCAGCGTATTGGCACTGTTTATGGGGCTATTCATATAGGGTATGAAAACTAATTGACATCCATAGTATAACTATAACATATAATTTTGTTTCCTTTCAGAGTAAATGGAGGCTGATGCCTCCGTTTCACCCAGTGTATGCTGCCTATCCCTGTCGTAGCAGTCTTCCCAGCCCTGCATAGTCACTGAGGGACAACGCCATACCTTGCCAAGCCTCAACCATACTGTAAGGCCAACCAAAATTGGTTTTCCTATTACAAGATCAAATAACAGGCATGATATTCTTCCCACTTTAATCTGATTAATATTATCTTTAATCAGCAAATTTTTATTAAAGCCTGTCATATCATTTATGTAGGTCACCTTAGTACACTCAATACAATTGTCATACCTTTCTCTCAAGATCCACATAATTTGTTTTCCTTTTTCTTCTTTTGGGGAGGGGGGCCTCCGAAAAATCAGTGAAATGTCTAAAGCCTGTACCATAATTTACATAGTTCAGCTCTTCTACTCAATGAAATTTTCATGTTCCTCCGGGACAGCCTGAGCCCTTGGGGGATTGCACCTGTGACACCACGTCGCCGCGGCAGAAATCCCCCAGTCAGCCCCCTCGGCCACTATCGGCTGCTGGGGCTGACGGACCCATTAACCGGGCGAGGGACCTTACGGTTCCTCCGTCCCCGGTTAGTGTACTTGGGTCCACCCAACCGAAGCGGAAGCGACCCGGTAAGGCAAGGAAATTGCCCGGTACCGGGGCAATACCCAAAAGAGGGCGGGCGGCCAAGCGGCCAGGCCCCTCTTCGGGGCACACACAGCCGGAGGGACTACCCCTCCACGGCTCGGTGCACCCAGGTGTGCCTACAGGGCAGACGCAGCCAGAGGGAGTACCCCTCCACGGCTAGCTGAACCCGGATCCTCCCAATGTCACCCTGGATACCACAGTGTCCAGGGATGGGCTTTTGTACGGCCGCCTTGAATGTGCAGCACCCGACTATCCTATCGGGCTCGGGGCGCTGTCGGCTGCCCAGGCCATTGGCCACGGGGAACATGTTCCATGGGGCCCCTTCGGATCGATACATTCCGAGGGCCCGCCCTCCACATTGGGTTTTACCCACTGTTCTGGAATCCCCTTGAATCCAAGTGACGTCGGAGCAATCCTCGGGGACCACTCAGGGTCGTTCAACCAAAAAGAAAGGGAAAAAGTCCCGTCATTCTCGCTGCTCACCATCGAGCTCGAGCGATTCCTCTGAGCGGGCACGCCGTGGCAAACGCCACAAAGGGGGCGACTATCTCCAGAGAGGATTTTTTGGAGGCCTTCAATACCTTCGCCGCCTCCCTATCGGGCCGGCGGGATGATTCAGGCCAAGGCCCCTGTGACTCGGCCGACCCAAAGGGGCCCCCAAGTCATTAGGGTCACGGTTGGGTAACCAAGAACCAACGGGGTATACCATGCTCCGGAGTCCCCCCAGGCTTGCAGCCACCGCTCGCCAGTCATCACGGCCAGGGCCGCGTGGCGTCCCCGCCAGGTATAAGCCTGCACCTGTCGGCATCCTTTGAGTCGTACAACGACTCACAGGGTCACCGTGACCATGCTATGGCGCCATCGGGGTATGGATCTCATTCCCCGGCGGCATCTCGTCCCCCCGACTTGGCCATCTCGGCCGACGAAGAGGACGAGTTGGCCAACAGCATCCAGAGATTGTCTGTCTCTGAGACCGAGCTGCGGCTGGTCCACAGGGACATGATCAGGGCGTTGAATCTCCCCACCGACTCGGAGCCCCCTCCTTAGGAACGGCAATCATTCAAAAGGAGGTCGGGCCCAGAGACTGGAGTGCCCAAGGTTTTCCCCACGATGCCCCTGGATCTGGTGTGTGTCAACCACATGGACGGGGTGATGGGGGCAAAGACTTGGGCCCCGTACTCCAAGCATACGGAACCATACTATCGTTTTCCCTCCGGGGATTTCGAGTACTTTGCCACCCCCGTTCTGCCGGATTCGGCCACAGACAAGCTGGCCACCGATAGAGGGTTGGCGTCCTCCAAGCTCCCCTTTGCGGATAAGACCCGCGGGAAGCTGGAGGACGTGGCACGGAAGATGGACTCTTCGGGGCGCATGCCCATGCACGCCACCTCCTTCCTCCTGCTCCTCTCTGAGTATTTGGCACTGGGGTGCGAGGAAGAGTCGGCGGTTTCGGCGGACATAATGGTCGCCGCTCTCCACTGCCTCGAGAACGGGCTTCGCTCTGTTTTAGACCAGTTTAAGAGAGTGGCAACCCTGGTGACTTCAGCGCGCCAAGCCAATGTCCTCAAGGCGCTATTTCTGCCATCACCGGGGGTGCGTAAGCACCTTGATGGCCTCCCACTCACAGGGTCAGACCTATTTGCGGGAAAATTCCAGGAATCGATGGAGGCCGAGGCTAAGCGCCTCAAGGCCACCAATAAGATCAACCTAAAAAAGCCGCAAGCCCCGGCATCCAAAGCCGCGGGCAAGGCCAGGAAACAGGCGTCGTTTGTCATCCCCCGACGCCGCCCGCAACAAGCGACCCGGGGCAGTGCTCGTGGCCGTGCCGGAAACCCGGCCAGCTCATGCTTTTCACAGCCCCCTCCCGGACAGCAGCGTGCCCAGTGGGCCGCAGCTTTTGTGCACCCGCCCCCGTTATACAGGGGCGTGGCGCAAATGACTTGACTGTCTCAGGGCGACCTCCCGCCGACGGACCTGTGAGAGGCCGCCTTCAGAGGTCCTTGGGGTCCTGGGTTCAGGTTTCCCCTGAGACCGAGCTGCGGCTGGTCCAGAGAGACATGATCAGGGCGTTGAATCTCCCCTCCGACTCGGAGCCCCCTCCTGAGGAACGCCAATCATTCAAAAGGAGGTCAGGCCCAGTGACTGTAGTGCCCAAGGCCTTCCCCATGATGCCCCTGGATCGGGTGAGTGTTTTCCTCATGGACGGGATGATGTGGGTTCTCGAAACGATCAGGTGCGGTTACGCGCTCAAATTTACGCGGACCCCCCCCCCCCCCCCCGTCGGACATGCTAAGTCGGCCAACGCACGCACCGTCCGACATGGCAAAGCGCCGCTCTCTCGAGGGGGAGATCAACTCTCTCCTCCTCAAGCGAGCGGTGCGTATTGTCCCCCGTTTGGGGACTCGGACGGGCTTCATGTCAACCTTCTTGACCCCAAAGAAGGAGGCTGGCGTGGGGCGCTCGATCCTAAATCTGAAACCCCTCAACAGGTTTATACGTTCGAGGCGTTTCCGTATGGAAACACTAAGGACAATCCTGGAGTCAATATCCACGCACGCGTGGGCGGCAAGTCTGGACCTGAAGGACGCGTATCTTCACGTACCAATCAGGCAGGAGCACCGCAAATTCCTACATTTCCAATACAACGATACCCTGTACGAATTTGCATTGCTCCCGTTCGGACTTTCCACCTCACCGCAGGTGTTCACCCGAATCGCAAAAACGATCGGGGCGGCACTGCGGAGGCGAGGCATCATGATTTTTATGTACCTCGACAATTGGCTGGTCGTGGGTCGTTCTCGGGAGGAAACGGAAGCGGCGCTACAGCTTACCTGGCGCCTAGCTTCCAACCTCGGTTTCATAATCAACACCGAGAAATCCCGGTCCACCCCCTCACAGGTTCCCACCTTCTTGGGTGCGTCCCTCGACCTTCACAGGGGGCTGGCCTGCCCATCAAAGGACCGCCTGTTGAACCTTCGACAGTGCGTGTCCCTCTTCCTCCCGGCGGTAGTGGCTCCGGCAATGGCGTGGCTCAGGCTGTTGGGCCTTATGGCCAGCATGGTGGACTTGGTAGAATTTTGCAGGCTGAGGATGAGACCTATCCAACTTCACCTGCTCTCCTTCTACAGGCCCGTTCGGCACCCAATTCACCATCCAGTGCCTGGCTAGTTCTCCACCTTCGCTGGTGGCTTGTCGAGGGGAACGTCCTGCAGGGCCGCGCCTTCTGCCCGCCCCGTCTGTCACTGTCTATCACGACCGAAGCGTTGCTCCACGGCTGGGGGGCAACCCTCCACCTGCGACAAGTGGCAGGCGTATGGGGTCCCGATCACCGATCGTTCCACATCAATGTCCTGGAAATGCTAGCAGTCTCCAACGCACTGAAGCATTTCCAGACAGACATCAAAGGGCGAGCTGTCCTGGTGAGATGCGACAACACCACAGTTGTGGTGTACATTAATCACCAGGGGCACTCGGTCGGGCCGGCTGTGCGCACTAGCGTGGAACCTTATCCTCTGGTGCACGCAGCACGGGATGGCACTGTCAGCAGTCCACATCGCGAGCGAAGAGAACGTCACAGCCGACGCTCTCTCCAGAGGCTGGATCGCCCCTGACGGAATGGTCCCTGCTTCCACAGGTGGCTCGGTCGCTCTTCCAACTGATCGACCGGCCCCTCGTGGACTTGTTTGCCTCTCACGCGAACAATCAGCTGCCGGTCTACTGCTCAAGGGGCCCAGACCCTAACGCGTGGCAGATCAATGCACTGACGGTTCAGTGGGACGGCCTGCTGGCCTATGCATTCCCGCCCATCTCCCTCATTTTGCGGGTGCTTGCCAAGAGTGAGCAGGAGGACTGTCTAATCATCCTCATAGCTCCATTCTGGCCCCGCCAGCCGTGGTTCCCCCGGCTCGTCAGGCTTCTGGTTCACCGCCCGGTGATTCTACCAAAGCGGCCAGATCTCCTTTATCAACCCGGCTCTGGGATGATCCATCGGGCTCCGGGGGATCTTCACCTGACTTGCTGGGTATTGTCACGAGATCCCTCTGCTCAGCAGGCCTTTCACGACGAGCTGCAACGATTGCAGCTCATTCGTGTCGAGCCTCAACCAGAAAGGTATACGACAGTCGACAACGCTATTTCTTTAAATGGTGTAGACGGAAATCCCTTTATCCCTCCAATACTTCTGTAGGGGAGGTGGGGGATTTCCTCGTAAAAAATTACTGGTCGGCCGTTGCCGCAATCCATTTTGGTTTCCCAGATGGGTCCTCCGTCTCGGATAACCGGGGAATCAGCCAACTTGTCAAGGGGATGTTTGTATCTCACCCCCAATACGCAAACTGGCAAACTGGTCCCGCCCTGGGACCTTTTTAGCGTACTGTCTACTTTGGCGAAGCCCCCTTTCGAACCGATGGATTGTTCAACCCTGTTGCAACTCGCCATCACGGTTGCTTTCCTCCTGGCCATCGCTACATCCCGACGGCACAGCGAGTTGCACTCTCTGTCGGTGGGGGCGGGGCACATTCGCTGGGAACCGGGCGGTGTCCGCCTTGTCCCTACGGCTGGTTTTCTTACCAAAAACCAGTCGGAGTCCTTTACGCCTCCTGACATTTTTGTCCCGGGTATTAAGTCCTTCTCATCCAAACCAAATGACAAATTTTGGTGCCCGGTCCGGGCACTCAAATGGTACATCAGCCGTACGAGGTCTCTCCGTACAGGCGATGAAAAGTTACGCGATACCATCTGGTATTAGTAGGAAGTACAGCAGCTTCTGATAGTATTGAGAAACATTTCACTTTGAAGTAATGTGGTTACGGAAAAAGTTATCAGTTTTCATCCAAACAAATTTGATTTTGAGAAGCGTTTCTGTCTGAAACGTATTTCAGATTGTGTATTCCAATTGCAGATTATTCTTCCTGCGTGAACATAACCGTTCCAGATTTTCGGCAATATCTAAAAACTACCACCTTTTGAAATGAAATTTTCGCAGGTTAGTTTTATGGTATATATCTAGGATTGAAACAAACAGTGGGTTCCAAACGTATACAATCCATTTAATACTAAACTACCAGTTAGGTCATTGCCTTTTATAATATTTTAGAGAAGCATTTTGCCACATTTTAGTTCCAAAAAGGAATGAGTAGGCCTACACTTTATTTCTGTACTGATTGATTGATTGACTGTTTATGAATTTTATGCAAGTATGCACCACCCCACCCCCCCCCCCCAACTGATGGATTTTAAGCTCAGCTTTTTTATTTTAGAATCTTAGATAAAAATGTATAGTTTATTTGATCATTCTGATTATCATTTTTAAGTAGTTGAAGGCAGGGTACACCTTTGGTTAATGACCATAAAAACTTACTTGGTGAAGAGCACTGGAGAGTTGTTGATATTATAAAACGTTGACAGAAACAACATTGAAGTAATGTAGTTTTAGAGAAAGAGGTACGTTTTCACGAAAAAAAAATTGATTCTAAGAAAGGCTTCAGGCATGAAGCCTTTTTCAGGCATCTGAAAGCACACAATTCTATGCATGGAATGTGGGGTTTTCTTTCATTATTTTCTTGCAGCCTTGAAACAGACCATCAAAGTTATAAGCAGTTCATTAGAAGCAATATCGGTTCAAAAACAAGGATTCATCAGAAAAGAATTAGAGCAAAACAAACTTGTTTACGTGAATTTTACAAGACTTTATTTGCACAAACTATTTTCCACCAAGGTAGCCAGCTTTTTTTAAATTATTGAAAGAAAGAAACAATACATAAATTAGAGCACCCACACTGTTAGACATTCCCCCACCCCACTCAGGAATGTGTTGGTTTCACTTGCATTAGAAGTACAAGTGAAACCAGAACTTCCTAGATCAGTTCTATTATATAATTATGCCAATGTATGTTATGTTTACTGAGTTTTTAAATTAAAATTAAATGTTTGTTTTTGGAGTGCTTTGGCACTCCTACTGTTTCCTTACTATTCATTTGATAGTTGCTCAAATGGTTGGAAATATGCCAGTTGATATAAATACTCTTTGAAAACCTCACATTAAAATTCTTTTTTTAGTTTTAAGCACTTGTCAAGTGCTAAAATTCTAAAATTGTATTTGTTAAAACCGATACAGCTTCAATTCCTATTTGTTTTTAATTATTTTGATGTGAAATATTGAAAATGTGTGCATTTTCAAAATTTAACCCCACAAAACTAGATCAGACATTATCGTAAAACAAATATCAGCTGGCAAATGACAACCATAGCTCGGAAATATAAATGATCAACCAAGCAAGAAATGTAACCTGTTGTATCCAAATGGAGTCCACATGTCTAACGTTACTGTTTCATGAAAAACATGAATTAACTATGTGGTTTCTGCCTACTTTTAAAATACTTCTTGAATTTTTTTTTGTTTTTCTTCCACAATACAAGAACTGAGAATGTTTATGAAATCAAAGCGTTTTTTCCCCCCTTTAAAACAAATCTAATTCAAATTGACTCCTTTGTGGTTTACAGGTTGCATTTCTTAGTTATAAAGAAGGTACAACATTGGTATTCAATTACTACATATACATGTAAAATTCTATCTAAAACTTGCAGCGTTTCAGAGGAAAAAAAATCTCAATTTATTGTTTCACTCAAAGATTTTTTTACGTCAAGTGGACTTTCAGATGACTGTTTACTTGCATGCTTACCAAAATTTAAGGCAATCCCTATTCCCGCATAAAATTCATAAGTTCAATTCGCAATAGAGTAACTACCAATGTTGTATCTTCTATAAAGGCCGCATCTTATAGCTTGTTCTGTGACTTTATACATCTTGAAAGTTTTATGAGTCAAAAATGACTAAGTATTTTGTCAAAAATGACTAAGTGTTTGTAAACATCTTGCTAAGTGTTTATAAACATCCAGAAAAAATGACTCCGTGTTTGTAAACATCTAGAAAAAATGACTAAGTGTTTGTAAACAAACATCTTGAATCCAAATTATCTTGAAAAAATGACTAAGTGTTTGTAAACATCTAGAAAAAATGACTAAGTGTTTGTAAACAAACATCTTGAATCCAAATTATCTTGAAAAAATGACTAAGTGTTTGTAAACAAACATCTTGAATCCAAATTATCTTGAAAAAATGACTAAGTGTTTGTAAACAAACCAAATTACTAATGTTAAAGGTCACAGCCAAGCTTTAAGACGATACCTTTGATAAGGGGTTGCATTCCATTATGATGTATCCAAGCAATGTAATCTCATGGTAATTTGAATATGACCCATATGCAAATCACTTGTCGATTACAATGTTGGTATACATTACTATGGGATACAGCCTCTTCTGCACCCCTTTAGGGGGTGCACTTGGTTGATCATGATTTTAATAAAGGGGGGGTACGGCCAAAGTTTTCACGCAGTTAATTTCGAATTGTACATTGGAACGAAAAAAAAGTTTGGCTGACTTAGGAGTATAAAAAAGGGTATTTTTAAGGCATTTTTAAGGCAATTTTTAGAAGAAAAATACAATTTTTGAGGCAATTTTTGATTTATTAGGCAATTTTATTTATTTTTTTTTCAATTTTGAACTGTAGAAGCAGCAGAGTTGTGCAAACTTTGGTGGAAAGACCAAAGTGTTAATGGAGGAAAGCATTTTATTAAGTAAAATCAAGTTAATGTTTCAATGATGATCTGTTTTTTACCAAAGTCCTTTACATGATTGACAAACTAAAAAATTTGTTTTTAAAGTCCAAAAGTCGGAAAGGATGTTTGATGAACCAAGTGTACTAAGTTCTTGGAGTCAGTTTTTGGTTGAAGTGTAAAAGGACGCTTCGACTTTGTCACCAATTGAGTCCTGTACCATCAGAATAACGAAGACTTCGATCCAGATGATGATGTGCTGATCAGAGAAACAATATTCCAACATGGCTGCCGAATTTTTGTTTAAAGAAAAGGAACAAAATTTGTATGTTCTTTTCAATGATAACAGCATACTCAGGATGTATTGGTTTTAACTTGCATTAGAAGTACAAGTGAAACCAATGTAATGCCTGAGTACCTGAGTGAAATGCAAATAGCCATGTTTAGAATCTCGTTTCTCCGACCCTCACTCCAACATCTGGGTAGAAGTCCCCACCATCCGTCAGGTTCAGAGGCTCCCTCAGATCAGAAGAGGATGTCCGGTGTAGAAAAGTTGCTCAAAAAGGTTTGTCAATCATGTAAGGTAGGACATCGGTAAAACAGACTACCAGTGCCACATCAACAAGACTTCACTTAATAAAATGCTTACCAACCATAACACTTGCGTCAGTAGGTCACCACACATTCCAGACAGTAGACGGCCACACACGTTTGCACAACTCTGCTGCTTCTACAGTTCAGCGGTACTTTCTACAGCATTTAACCAATAGTTTAAAAAATACAAACAGCCAAGTACAACATTTCGTATTATCGAGATGAAAATAAATGCAAACAATCTCAATGAAATTTACAACTGTTAACCATGAATGTTCATAGCAATGCAAAGAAAAAAACGTCACATAATTTTTGTTCAGTTTCGTAAACAAATTTGTACTGATGTTTTGCTTGCAGAAATTACCTTGAATGCAAGTTGTACTTGGCTTGACAATCAATAAAGAACAAAAGTCACAAGCAAATTATACATCATCCCCTTCCATTTAATGAATTGTAATAACGTCAAATTTTCAAATCTAGAATGGATAAGAACATTTTTTTAAAGCGATTAAAGTTTTTAAAATAAATACGTAATAATGTGAACTGGTTTCATTTGACAAAATAAGCTTAAACGTTTTAAGAAAACTATTTAGCAGCTGTGACCCAAACTAACAAACAAGATAAATCTTTTCACAATGTTCAATTTTCTGCCCAAAATAAGAACACCTTTTGCTAAAAAAAGGGAGAACTTTCTGCCAAAACAAAGAATGATGAGCATATTTTACATGTAATGATTTTGTTAAGTTGGGTCACAGATGCAGTGAAATGCACATAATCATGAATAAATAAGAACAATTTAAAACACATGGTTCGAAATTTATCATTGTTACAAATACCCCAGGCAGAAAGGGACAGAGGTTACATGGAGTTTTCGGCAACCCTACCCTAGGCAGGAAGGGGTACAGGTTACATGGCACGTAGCCATTTCTAACACAGTAGCAAAGTTTGCTGCAACCCTACCCCAGGCAGGAAGGGGAACAGGTTACATGGCACGTCGCCATTTCTAACAAAAGTAGCAAAGTTTGGAAGGGACAGAGGTTACATGGAGTTTGCGGCAACCCTACCCCAGGCAGAAAGGGGCACAGGTTACATGGCAGGTGGCCATTTCTAATACTAAGTATCAAAGTTTGCGGCAACCCTACCATAGGCAGGAAGGGGCACAGGTTACATAGCACGTGGCCATTTCTAACAAAGTAGCAAAGTTTGGAAGGGACAGAGGTTACATGGAGTTTGCGGCAACCCTACCCCAGGCAGAAAGGGGCACAGGTTACATGGCAGGTGGCCATTTCTAATACTAAGTATCAAAGTTTGCGGCAACCTAACCCCAGGCAGGAAGGGGCAGAGGTTACATGGCAGGTGGCCATTTCTAATACTAAGTATCAAAGTTTGCGGCAACCCTACCATAGGCAGGAAGGGGCACAGGTTACATAGCACGTGGCCATTTCTAACAAAGTAGCAAAGTTTGGAAGGGACAGAGGTTACATGGAGTTTGCGGCAACCCTACCCCAGGCAGAAAGGGGCACAGGTTACATGGCAGGTGGCCATTTCTAATACCAAGTATCAAAGTTTGCGGCAACCCTACCCCAGGCAGAAAGGGGCAGAGGTTACATGGTAGGTAGCCATTTCTAATTCTAAGAATCAAAGTTTGCGGCAACCCTACCCTAGGCAGGAAGGGGCACAGTTTACATGGCACAGGGCCATTTCTAACAAAGTAGCAAAGTTTGCTGCAACCCCAGGCAGGAAGGGACAGAGGTTACATTGGCAGGTGACCATTTCTAATAAAAAGTACCAAAGTTTGCGGCAACCCTACCCCAGACAGAAAGGGGCAGAGGTTACATGGCAGGTGGCCATTTCTAATACTTAATATCAAAGTTTGGAAGGGACAGAGGTTACATGGAGTTTGCGGCAACCCTACACCAGGCAGAAAGGGGCAGAGGTTACATGGCAGGTGGCCATTTCTAACAAAGTAGCAAAGTTTAGAAGGGACAGAGGTTACATGGAGTTTGCGGCAACCCTACCCCAGGCAGAAAGGGGCAGAGGTTACATGGTAGTTAGCCATTTCTAATACTAAGTATCAAAGTTTGCGGCAACCCTACCCTAGGCAGGAAGGGCACAGGTTACATGGCACAGGGCCATTTCTAACAAAGTAGCAAAGTTTGCTGCAACCCCAGGCAGGAAGGGACAGAGGTTACATTGGCAGGTGACCATTTCTAATAAAAAGTACCAAAGTTTGCAGCAACCCTACCCCAGACAGAAAGGGACAGAGGTTACATGGCTGGTGGCCATTTCTAATACTAAGTATCAAAGTTTGCGGCAACCCTACCATAGGCAGAAAGGGGCACAGGTTACATAGCACGTGGCCATTTCTAACCAAGTAGCAAAGTTTGGAAGGGACAGAGGTTACATGGAGTTTGCGGCAACCCTACCCCGGGCAGAAAGGGGCAGAGGTTACATGGTAGTTAGCCATTTCTAATACTAAGTATCAAAGTTTGCGGCAACCCTACCCTAGGCAGGAAGGGCACAGGTTACATGGCACAGGACCATTTCTAACAAAGTAGCAAAGTTTGCTGCAACCCCAGGCAGGAAGGGACAGAGGTTACATTGGCAGGTGACCATTTCTAATAAAAAGTACCAAAGTTTGCGGCAACCCTACCCCAGACAGAAAGGGGCAGAGGTTACATGGCAGGTGGCCATTTCTAAGACTAAGTATCAAAGTTTGGAAGGGACAGAGGTTACATGGGGTTTGCGGCAACCCTACCCCACGCAGAAAGGGGCAGAGGTTACATGGCAGGTGGCCATTTCTAATACTAAGTATCAAAGTTTGCGGCAACCCTACCATAGGCAGGAAGGGGCACAGGTTGCATAGCACGTGGCCATTTCTAACAAAGTAGCAAAGTTTGGAAGGGACAGAGGTTACATGGACTTTGTGGCAACCCTACCCCAGGCAGAAAGGGGCAGAGGTTACATGGTTGGTGGCCATTTCTAATACTAAGTATCAAAGTTTGCGGAAACCCTACCCTAGGCAGGAAGGGGCAGAGGTTACATGGCACAGGGCCATTTCTAACAAAGTAGCAAAGTTTGCGGCAACCCCAGGCATGAAGGGACAGAGGTTACATTGGCAGGTGACCATTTGTAATAAAAAGTATCAAAGTTTGCGGCAACCCTACCCCAGGCAGGAAGGGGCACAGGTTACATGGCACGTGGCCATTTCTAACAAAGTAGCAAAGTTTGGAAGGGACAGAGGTTACATGGAGTTTGCGGCAACCCTACCCCAGGCAGAAAGGGGCAGAGGTTACTTGGCAGGTGGTCATTTCTAATACTAAGTATCAAAGTTTGTGGCAACCCTACCATAGGCAGGAAGGGGCACAGGTTACATAGCACGTGGCCATTTTTAACAAAGTAGCAAAGTTTGGAAGGGACAGAGGTTACATGGAGTTTGCGGCAACCCTACCCCAGGCTGAAAGGGGCAGAGGTTACATGGCAGGTGGCCATTTCTAATTCTAAGCATCAAAGTTTGCGGCAACCCTACCCTAGGCAGGAAGGGGCATAGGTTACATGGCACAGGGCCATTTCTAACAAAGTAGCAAAGTTTGTTGCAACCCCAGGCAAGAAGGGACAGAGGTTATATTGGCAGGTGACCATTTCTAACAAAAAGTACCAAAGTTTGCGGCAACCCTACCCCAGGCAGAAAGGGGCAGAGGTTACATGGCATGTGGCCATTTCTATTACTAAGTGTCAAAGTTTGCTGCAACCCTACCCCAGGCAGTAAGGGGCAGAGGTTACATGACAGGTGGCCGTTTCTAATACTAAGTATCAAAGTTTGCTGCAACCCCAGGCAGGAAGGGACAGAGGTTACATTGGCGGGTGACCATTTCTAATACTAAGTATCAAAGTTTGCAGCAACCCTACCCCGGGCAGAAAGGGGCAGAGGTTACATGGCAGGTGGCCATTTCTAATACTAAGTATCAATAATAGCATGAGTTAAAGCACATTGATAGTTCAAACACCTTTACCACAATTCGGCCATTTTGTCTGGTTCCCCTTGTACCAATCAAAACCTGCCCGAAACTCAAACTCTCAAAGTTTGAAAGGAACCAGACTAATTTTGATGCCAGCCTCATTTTGCTTTTTGAGACGATCCTGATTTGGCACTGTTAGTAAAGGATTCTGATCTACTTAAGTACCGATACTGTAACTACTGCAGACGGATGGATGTCAGGTTTCCTCCTCAATAAGGCGACTCTCTGGCATCAGCTGGTGGTGGTGTCACCTCCTTGATCCAGTGAGCTCTTGCCTGATCCGAAGATGTTGATTCCCTTCAGCTTGTCCCTCTTAGGAGTACTCAATCTCTTGATGCCTGTCATCAAACAACAAAAATCAAAACATTACTTACTACATACAAAATGTAACCTTAGCCCTAACCATCCCAACCCTTCAAAATCCAACTGCATGAAGTGTTTTGATTCTGTTGGACTGAGGACTGCACTAGTAACCTGATCATGCTTTACACCAAATCAGGCAAACAGCAGTAATCAAAGTCCACCATCTTGGGTGTCGAGTTATCACGTGGCCTTAGATTTTGCTTTAGATTAGTTTGGCACCATTTTCTGCTTAACAGAAGCTACGCCCTGTTCATGACAGAGCAAACGACTGCTCGACCACATTGCTCCACAAAATAATAACCACAACAGTGGCTTCTTATATAGCGCTCAAATTCATCACTCAGACACAACAAAAGTCACATGTGAAAGTTTCAGCAGAATACAGGGTCTACTTGCTGAGAAAAACATCAAGAAACTGTTACAGTATTTTCACACGAGTTCCAAATCCATCCATGTTTAGCGAGGTGACATTGGGTACCAACCGCATCTCTGGCTGCAGCCTACACGAATGGACACCAACCCTAAGAAATGATTCATGCATGAATCGTTTCTCAGATTCAAATGTTTTGGGGTGAAAATTATCCAAACCATATTATTTTGAAGGGAATCCTTTCTCAAAATAGTTTATACTATCAACAGCTGCAGTGCTTCTTAAAGGGATTGTATAAGTTTGGCAATTGGAACCCATATTATTTCAAAATTAACCTTAATGAAATAAACTTTCAATTAAAAAAAAGAACAATTCTATTTCAAACATTTTAAAAAATCGGCCAGAGGTTTCCCTACGGGTGGCGAACCCTTTGGCACAGTTTTTGCTCTTTTCTCAGAGTTAAATATTACAATGTAAAAAATCTCTCAAATAAAATAAATAAATGAAAACAAAATGTTTTGGGGGTTATTTCTTCAAAATTAACCAAACGATAAATCACCTTTTAATTCAATACTAAAGTTGTGAATTTTTCTATTTAAAACAATTTAAAATTCAGCAGAATACGGGGTCTACTTGCTGAGAAAACAGCAAGAAACTGTTACAGTAGTTTCACACGAGTTTCAAATCCATCCATGTTTAGCAAGGTGACATTGGGTACCAACCGCATCTCTGGCTGCAGCATACACGAATGGACACCAACCCTTAGAAATGATTCATGCATGAATCGTTTCTCAGATTCAAATGTTTTGGGGTGAAAATTATCCAAACCATATTATTTTGAAGGGAATCTTTTCTCAAAATAGTTTATACTATCAACAGCTTCAGTGCTTTTTAAAGGGATTGTATAAGTTTGGCTATTGGAACCCACTGTTTGTTTCAATCCTATATAGTTGTAGATATATGCTATAAAACTAACCTGAGAAGATTTTGATGCCAGCCTTATTTTGCTGCTTGAGACGATCCTGATGGCACTGTTAATAAAGGATCCTGATCTTAGTACCCATACTGTAATTACTGCAGACGGACGAATGTCAGGTTTCCTCATCAATAAGGCGACTCTCTACTGGCATCAGCTGGTTGTTGTTGTCGTTGTCGTTGGTGGTGGTGATGTCACCTCCTTGATCCAGTGAGCTCTTGCCTTAAGTTCTTCTCAGTGAGACTGATCCGAAGACGTTGATTCCCTTCAGCTTGTCCTTCTTAGGAGAACTCAATCTCTTGATGCCTGTCATCAAACAACAAAAATCAAAACATTACTTATCACATACAAAATTTTCCCTTAGCCCTAACCATCCCAACCCTTCAAAATCCAACTGCATGAAGTGTTTGATTCTGTTGGACTGAGGACTGCACTAGTAACCTGATCATGCTCTACACCAAATCAGGCAAACAGCAGTAACAAAGTCCACCAGCTTGGGTGTCGAGTTATCACATGGCCTTAGATTTTGCTTTAGATTAGTTTGGCACCATTTTCTGCTTAATAGAAGCTACGCCCTGTTCATGACAGAGCAAACGACTGCTCGACCACATTGCTCCACAAAATAATAATAATAACAGTGGCTTCTTATATAGTGCTGAAATCCATCACTCAGATACAACAAAAGTCACATGTGAAAGTTTCAGAAGAATACAGGGTCTACTTGCTGAGAAAACGGCAAGAAACTGTTACAGTATTTTCACAGAGTGTCAAACCCATCCACAATTAGCGAGGTGACATTGGGTACCAACTGCATCTCTGGCTACAGCATTCACAAATGGACACCAACCCTAAGAAATGATTCATTCATGAATCGTTTCTCAGATTCAAATGTTTTTGGGTGAAAATTATCCAAACCATATTATTTTGAAGGGAACCCTTTCTCAAAATAGTTTATACTATCGACAGCAGCAGTGCTTCATAAAGGGATTGTATAAGTTTGGCATTTGAAACCCATATTATTTCAAAATTAACCTTAATGAAATAAACTTTCTATTAAAAAAAGAATATTTCCATTTAAAACATTTTTTTAAATTGGCCAGAGGTTTCCTTACGGGTGGCGAACCCTTTGTCACAGTTTTTTGCTCTCTTTTTTTCAGAGTTAAATATAACATTTAAAAATCTCTCAAATAAAATAAATAAATGAAAACAAAATGTTTTTGGGGTTATTTCTTCAAAATTAACCAAACGATAAATCAACTTTTTATTCATTACAAAAGTTGTGAATTTTCCTATTTAAAACAATTTAAAAATTCAGCAGAATACAGGGTCTACTTGCTGAGAAAACAGCAAGAAACTGTTACAGTATTTCCACACGAGTGTCAAACCCATCCACAATTAGCGAGGTGACAATGGGTACCAACTGCATCTATGGCTACAGCATTCACGAATGGACATAAGAAATGATCCATGCATGAATCGTTTCTCAGATTTAAATGTTTTGGGGTGAAAATTATCCAAACCATATTATTTTGAAGGGAATCATTTCTCAAAATAGTTTATACTATCAACAGCTGCAGTGCTTCTAAAAGGGATTGTATAGGTTTGGCAATTGGAACCCACTGTTTGTTTCAATCCTGTTTAGTTGTAGATATATACCATAAAACTAACCTGTGAAAATTTTGACGCCAGCCTCATTTTGCTGCTTGAGACGATCTGATGGCACTGTTAATAAAGACTCTGATCTTAGTCCCCATACTGTAATTACTGCAGAAGGACGAGTGTCAGGTTTCCTCATCAATAAGGCGACTCTCTGGCATCAGCTGGTTGTCATTGTCGTTGGTGGTGGTGATGTCACCTCCTTGATCCAGTGAGCTCTTGCCTTAAGTTCTTCTCAGTTAGACTGATCCGAAAACATTGATTCCCTTCAGCTTGTCCCTCTTAAGATTACTCAATCTCTTGATGCCTGTCATCAAACAACAAAAATCAAAACATTACTTACTACATAAAAAATGTACCCTTAGCCCTAACCATCCCAACCCTTCAAAATCCAACTGCATGAAGTGTTTGATTCTGTTGGACTGAGGACTGCACTAGTAACCTGATCATGCTCTACACCAAATCAGGCAAACAGCAGTAATGAAAGTCCACCAGCTTGGGTGTCGAGTTATCACATGGCCTTAGATTTTGCTTTAGATTAGTTAGGCACCATTTTCTGCTTGGTAATTGGCACCTCTATGAAGAAATTGTAAACTTCTATTGCTACATTTCAAGGGGCACTAAGGCAATGGCCAGGGGCAACACAGGCCTGTTGAATAACTAACACTATTGAGGATGACGTTTGCAATGACCAACTCCCAGGGAATAGGGGTTCCGTCAACTGATTTGAGCATAGAAGATGTGTATTTAAGTCTCGTTTGTTCTTTCATTCAATCAACCCACCCCAGGGTAAGGGGAGGATCAATCATTAACAATTCATGAAGGTAAACGAGTGAATTTAGATGCTCTTCCGCTAAATAACAGCAATTCAGTATGAGTTATCACAAACTAGTGTAAGCACATTGATAGTTCAAACACCTTTACCACAATTCGGCCATTTTGTCTGGTTCCCCTTGTACCGATCAAAACCCGCCCGAAACTCAAACTCTCAAAGTTTGAAAGGAACCAGACTAATTTTGATGCCAGCCTCATTTTGCTTCTTGAGACGATCCTGATGGCACTGTTAGTAAAGGATTTTTATCTACTTAGGTACCGATACTGAACTACTGCAGACGGATGGATGTCAGGTTTCCTCCTCAATAAGGCGACTCTCTGGCATCAGCTGGTGGTGGTGTCACCTCCTTGATCCAGTGAGCTCTTGCCTGATCCGAAGACGTTGATTCCCTTCGGCTTGACCCTCTTAAGATTACTCAATCTCTTGATGCCTGTCATCAAACAACAAAAATCAAAACATTACTTACTACATAAAAAATGTACCCTTAGCCCTAACCATCCCAACCCTTCAAAATCCAACTGCATGAATTGTTTGATTCTGTTTGACCGAGGACTGCACTAGTAACCTGATCATGCTTTACACCAAATCAGGCAAACAGCAGTAATCAAAGTCCACCAGCTTGGGTGTCGAGTTATCACATGGCCTTAGATTTTGCTTTAGATTAGTTAGGCACCATTTTCTGCTTAATAGAAGCTACGCCCTGTTCATGACAGAGCAAACGACTGCTCGACCACATTGCTCAACAAAATAATAATAATAACAGTGGCTTCTTATATAGTGCTGAAATCCATCACTCAGATACAACAAAAGTCACATGTGAAAGTTTCAGAAGAATACAGGGTCTACTTGCTGAGAAAACAGCAAAAAACTTTTGCAATATTTTCTTACGAGTGTCAAATCCATCCACAATTAGCGAGGTGACAATGGGTACCAACTGCATCTCTGGCTACAGCATTCACAAATGGACACCAACCCTAAGAAATGATTCATGCATGAATCGTTTCTCGAATTCAAATATTTTTGGGTGAAAATTATACAAACCATATTATTTTGAAGGGAATCCTTTCTCAAAATAGTTTATACTATCGACAGCAGCAGTGCTTCATAAGGGGATTGTATAAGCTTGGCGTTATATTATTTCCAATTAACCTTAATGAAATAAACTTTGAATTATAAAAAAGAATATTTCCATTATTTAAAACATTTTTTTAAATTGGCCAGAGGTTTCCCTACGGGTGGCGAACCCTTTGGCACAGTTTTTTTGTTCTTTTTTTTCAGAGTTAAACATAACAATTTAAAAATCTCTCAAATAAAATAAATAAATGAAAACAAATTTTGGGGGGGTTATTTCTTTAAAATTAACCAAACGATAAATCAACTTTTTATTCATTACAAAAGTTGTGAATTTTCCTATTTAAAACAATTGAAAAATTCAGCAGAACACAGGGTCTACTTGCTGAGAAAACAGCAAGAAACTTTTACAGCATTTTCACACGAGTGTCAAATCCATCCACGTTTAGCGAGGTGACATTGGGTACCAACCCCATCTATGGCTGCAGCATTCACAAATGGACATAAGAAATGAATCGTTTCTCAGATTTAAATGTTTTTGGGTGAAAATGATCCAAACCATATTATTTTGAAGGGAATCATTTCTCAGAATAGCCTCAACAGCTGCAGGTTTGACTAAAAGGGATTGTATAAGTTTGGCAATTGGAACCCATATTATTTCAAATTTAACCTTTATGAAATAAACTTTCAATTAAAAACAAACTTTTTTATTTAAAACATTTTTAAAAATTGGCCAGAGGTTTCCCTACGGGTGGCGAACCCTTTGGCACAGTTTTTTGTTCTTTTTTTCAGAGTTAAACATAACAATTTAAAAATCTCTCAAATAAAATAAATAAATGCAAACAAATTTTTGGGGGGTTATTTCTTTAAAATTAACCAAACGATAAATCAACTTTTTATTCATTACAAAAGTTGTGAATTTTCCTATTTAAAACAATTGAAAAATTCAGCAGAACACAGGGTCTACTTGCTGAGAAAACAGCAAGAAACTTTTACAGCATTTTCACACGAGTGTCAAATCCATCCACGTTTAGCGAGGTGACATTGGGTACCAACCCCATCTATGGCTGCAGCATTCACAAATGGACATAAGAAATGAATCATTTCTCAGATTTAAATGTTTTTTGGTGAAAATGATCCAAACCATATTATTTTGAAGGGAATCATTTCTCAGAATAGCCTCAACAGCTGCAGGTTTGACTAAAAGGGATTGTATAAGTTTGGCAATTGGAACCCATATTATTTCAAATTTTAACCTTTATGAAAAACAAACTTTTTTATTTAAAACATTTTTAAAAATTGGCCAGAGGTTTCCCTACGGGTGGCGAACCCTTTGGCACAGTTTTTTTGCTCTTTTTTTTAGAGTTAAATATAACAATTTAAAAATCTCTCAATTAAATTAAATAAATGAAAACAAAATATTTTGGGGGTTATTTCTTCAAAATTAACCAAACGATAAATCACATTTTAATCCAATACAAAAGTTTTGAATTTTCCTATTTAAAACAATTTAAAAATTGGTCAGGGGTTCCCCTGCGGGTGGTGAACCCTTTTCACCGATTTTTTTTTTTGTTTGCATTTTTCAGTCAGAGTTTAATAATATAAAATATTAAACCTCTGGAACAAATAAACAAACAATATTAAATGTTTTGGGGGTTATTTTCTTCAAAAGAAAACTAAATGACCTTTAAACAAAATTTTTAAAAAGTTATGCATTTTTTTCATTTAAAACAATTCATTAAAATAGCCAGAGGTTCCCCTATGAGTGGTGAACCTTTTCAATGATTTTGGGCATTTTTCATTCAGAGTTAAATATAAAACATTAAAACTGTGAACAAAAATAAATGTAAACTAAATGAAAACTAGACGTTTTGACAGGGTATTTACTTCAAAATTAACCATATCACCTTTTAATCTAAATAAAAGTATGCATTTTCCAAAAAACAACTTTAAAATTTGCCAGGGTTACACCATGGGTGGTGAGCCCTTTTCACCGATATTTGCATTTTCCATTCAGAGTTAAATATAAAAAATCAAACCTCTGAAGAAGAAAAAAATTTACAATTTTATTTTATTTATTTATTTTTTTTTGGGGGGGCAGGGGTATTTTCTTCAAAATTAATTAAATTACATCACTTTTAATCTAAAAAGAAAAATGCACTTTGCCCATTTCAAACAGTTGTAAAAATTGGCCAGAGTTCAACGAGATTAGATCCGTTTGTTAAAATAAATGTGGGGAAAAAATACATTATTTTGACAAAATTAACAGAATTTCAGCCAAAAATTGTTTTCTTGCAACTTTGGAAAAATTTCCATATAATCCCACCACTTTCTATGTGATTTTGTAATGAATGTAGGACTTCATTTTCCTTTTTTTAATAATGCTCGTGAAGAATTGGTAGCTAAAACGCTACATTTTTACCATTAAAAATGAAAATTCAAGTGCACAATTCATAGTGCATTTTATAGCACTCGTGCCAAAAGGAACTATAAAACGGAGTGTAAGCAAGCAGCGTTGTGAAGATGTGGTGGAATACAGCGGAAAATTATCCCAAATATTTGCCCTGGTTTTGGCCTTCGGTGTATCAAAAGTTGTGTGGATTAACAAACACAACCACACAACACAAGGTTTCCATGAGTTATATGCAAAGTACAAGAACAGTTTACCACTTCCTTCTTTCTTTAGTAAATTTTCAGCAGCAAGCCACTAAGTTATCTCATTTAATTTAGGTCAAATTATATCCTTGCCACCTGTCCAGAAAGATTGAAAGAATATATACAGAGAGGCACAGGCACTTTGAACAGCTACAAAGTGTCAAAATCATGAAAAATAAGCCATTTTCGGGTCTACGGTGGTCTTAACAGCGCTGCTCCCTACACTCCGTTTTGGTCACTATTGCGCACAAGTGGGCGACTTTGCGCAAGATTTCTGTCCGCATGATGAAATGTGCCCTGTGATTTTATTTATTTTCAAAGGTCAAAATTTAGCGTTTCAGCTACCAATTCCTACCGAGGAATATTAAAAAAGGGCAATGAAGTCAAACATCCATTACACAATCAAATAAATCCCTTAGAAACTGGTGGGATGATACAAAAATACAGTGCAGGACTGGTACCAGGGTACGGTAGGCAGACAGGCAAAAAAACCGAAACAACCCAGAATAAAATTATTCAAAATTCTGAATAGGCAGAGACCTAAAATTTCTGTCAACATCAGCATTTAAACCTAAAAGATTCGGACATTTCCTAATGATATTAATAATCCATGTTTTACTCACCAGCAGTGGTCCAAGGTCTTTATGGCTGATGAACGGCCTCATGACGACCTTGCTAGTTTCTTCCAAGAGTTGAGACGCAATTGGTACAGTGGGAATGATAGACCACACCATGTAATGCAGCTGAAAATAAGGAGGAGAAAGAAAGATGGTGAGTTTTCATTAACTCAAAAATCTGCTAATCTGATGGGTTTTTTCCTAACAACAAAACACAGTGCACATCCTTGACATAATCAGTCACACAGAACATAGCAGGCTGGGACTCAATGTCATTTACATAGATAGCAGGCTGAGACTCAACGTCATTTACATAAATCAGAGTTAAAGTCATTGAGTTGACTTTGCAATTAATATATATAATAATCTACTTTGGTGCGATCAGCTATCCTGACTCAGTGCCCCCCGGACGTCCCGGCCACACCTTAACCCTAACGCACGACAAGTCAAGGCTACATTTTATTCAACCACACACACACAACTTAATAAGTCTCGGTTTCCACAAGATATATATTTCAAACTTACTTTTTACATCCACTTTATCTAGACATGTCTTGCATTTCATAACTACTGAACCATTCTCAGGAAACGGTAGGATGGAACCACATTGCGGGCAAAAATCTCTCGAAGAAGCAAATGCGTTGCCTCCCGGCCATGCTTTCCAGAAAATCGAGAGTCTGGCCAGCGTGACGTACCACCTTCGCGGGCATTCTACGCACGTGACTGTTTTGTCAAGCTGGACTTCATCCCATAGTTCAGCGTTGAATTTGGTTTAGGGTATCTGACTAGCTTTTTGAAAATGACTTCCGCCCTCTGTTGGTGTAAAAGAGAAATCTCCCGCGCTAAGTTAATGAGTTGTATTAATTGATTTACTTGGACGGTATTTGATTAATAATCAAATAAGCAACTGGCTCCCACAAGATCTCGCGGTAAGGGTGCCATTCAGAATAGTCAATGTTAAAAAAGTTCGATTTTTTCCCCGAAATTGTGGGTGGGTGGGTCAAAAGAAATAACTGAAAATCGAAATTCAGTTTTTATTTAAAAACAATATAAATATATATATTAACAAACTAAGAGCAAGAAGCAAAAATACCCAGCTTCCCAAGATCATCAATTTAATTCATGATTCAAATACAAAGTTATTTGTTTAAGCCAGGAAAGCCATTGAAAAACTACTGATGTTGGAGACCTTATCTAAAATATCTGCTTCATTTGAGGCATTACTTTGTTTGTCAGTGTGTAGATCATAAGAAGCCATTCAATATTTAAAACTCGAGTTTTGGGGTGAGTGGGTGGGTCAAAACAATTTCGTTATTATTTTTAAATATTGACTATTGACTATTCTGAATGGCCCCAAATGAACAGATGCGAGATAGTCGGACTGGTAGTAATTTTCTTGCTTGCTTCAAATTGTTTTGATTAAAATGCTGGACTTAACCCTTGTGATTTTTTGCCTAAATTTGACAAAAACGGCTGGACCCCTTGTGTTTTAAAAAAATCTTTGACCAAGATTGAAAGTTTGATTGTATACTATCAATTGAAGCGGCTGATGCCATTACTTCACAATTAACCTTGGCATCTATAATATTATTTTGTCAAAGTAGTAATGATTTTCAGTAAATGGTTGTTATTTCATTGTGACTTATTGTGGGTACAGTTGACCATACATACATGTTGACTTTTGTACACACATTACCAACCAACCTTTGAAACATTTATATCATTCACTTCTGTTGTGTTTTAATAAACAACAAACAAGGTCACATAACAAGCTGAAATTTGAACTCCGTCATGTTTGGTACTAACATTTGTTAGATATTTGATATCAGTCTTCTGCCTCTCAGCCTCGTTTTGGTAACACTCATTTGTACGTACATGAGTGTAATTAAGAAAAGATGGATACTTCCTGAATAGCTCTGCCATATAATACAAGTGAACTTCTGAAAAACACATAAACACATGGAGTTGTTATTTCTAGTTGAGTTGCTGTTGGTACTAAACATTAAATAATTAGTTTCATCTTTGTTCATTACAAGATGGGAGAAACGTTTAGCGGAGTGCAGACAAAACCTGATGCAGTACCCTCCTACTCTGAAATACTCTGATCCTCAACGAGACAAAGAATCTGTTGCAGCCTTAGAACAATCAACATGTGATGGAAACAAGCACTGACTCTATCATGGACAATTTCTACACTGAGCCTCTGGACGAGAACCTTCGTAATTTTGATTTAAGTAAAAACAGTTAAGAGCTACCATTTTGCTGAAACTTTCCATGTCTATGAAGATGATGAAGTAATTTCAACAAAACTGAGACGTGAAACAAACTCTTTGAAAAAGATATTTTCTTAAAGATGTAAAGTAAAGAAACCTTTTTAAGTGCATTATTCCTGCAAATAAATTGAAGTCCTCAACGAAGACAGTGATCTAAGAATAACCAGCTAAAGTACAGCAATTAAGTCTCCTCTTCAATTTTTAATTTAAAGTTTCAAGAAGACAACATTTAAAACTACTACTTCAGTTCGAAGCCCATTAAATCGAGTTACCATAATTTTCATTTTGACTAGAGGTCTTTAGGAATAAGTTTCCATAACAAATTTATATAAACTTGTTTTAACTAATTTATTAAGAAAGTTTGATCTCTAGGAGAATAAAGGCTGATGCTATTAAAGGGGAAATCAACTAAATCAAAGGGCATATACATAGTTGTGAATAAAGTGTTTAAATAAGATTTCCCCGATTTCCCCTTAGGTTGATTTGCTCTAACCTTGACTGTTGTCTGATTATTTGAGTTGTCTTGTGTACTTGGCTGCCATGTTTGCCCACGATGCAACATTAATTGGGTGTGTATTATTTTTACGAAAGTTTCAGTGCGCAAAATACTTCGCTTAAAGCGCCTAATACACACCCAGTTGCATTGTTGGAAAACATGGTGACCTGAGGGTCCATCTTATCAAGATGGAACCCACCCCACCCTGTAGAAACTGACCCCCTAAGTTGGTTTCTACAGGGTGGGGGTGGGTTCCGCCTAGATTAGATGGACCTAAATATCTTTGGGGAGGACACACGGGGGGGAGGAGGTTTCACATAAATAAGACACAAAATACAGAGACGAGGTATATTTCTTTCTTTTTTATAAAAAAAAAGACTTTAAAAAAAGGAGCAGAGTTGTGCAAACACCTGTGCCCATCGGTGCCCGGCTACCCAGAACTTGTAGTGACTTGAAGGCCCAAGACTTGGGCCTTCAAGTCACTACACTCTTGGCAAGAGCAATGGTCGATATGTTCTCTGTTCAGTGAAGTTCAATTAGATGTACCATCAGAGGTCTACTTCAATTATGTAATGTCTTACAAGACCAGATGAGCTAGACGCAATTGTTGCGCTTTGTTTTAGACGCAGAAGTTTTGAGCAGAAGGGAGTTGTTGCTTGCTTAAATGAGTGATGCCCCCAAGAGTGCTTAAGATTTCACCTCTTGTTGCAAGCTACCCGGGTGCACTGGTGGTGCCGAGAGATGTTGACTCTTGTTCCAATGGGATCCTAACCCAATAGATGATGAAGACTTCTATCCAGATGATCGTATGCTGGTCGGAGAAACATGTTCAGCAATGGCCCTAATGTCCCCCTTGCTTTTCATGGGGCAGCAATTTGGACATTCAGATGAAGTCGACTGACCAAACAACTACAAGAGAACTAATTTTGACCGACTTTGATAAAAAACAAAGTCATAAGTGTATAAAAGCATCCATTATAAACATAGAGGAAACTGTTTGGTGTAACTGTTCTAGTTACATTGAGTGGTGACCTTTTCAACTTTGTCGCCAATAAATACCAAAGATGACATTGAATTAATAAAAGACCTAATATTCTACAACTATAACTGCCTTTGAACATAAACTAATGTGATATCCCTTATTGCTATGGGTAACTGGTTTAAAGTATGGATGAATCACACAAGGGGAAGTATGGGTGATTTGCCAGACAAGGGGAAAGAATGGGTAAATCGCCTTACAAGCAGAGGAGAAGTATGGGTAAATCACACCAGGGGAAGGGGGTGGAGTGTGTAAATCACCTCACAAGGGGAGTATGGGTGCTTCACCATGCACACCTTGGAAGTATATGTGCTTCACCTTACAAGGGGAATAAGGGTACTTCACCTTACAAGGGGAATAAGGGTACTTCACCTTACAAGGGGAGTATGGGTACTTCACCTTACAAGGGGGGATATGGGTACTTCACCTTACAAGGGGGGATATGGGTACTTCACCTTACAAGGGGAATATGGGTACTTCACCTTACAAGGGGAGTATAGATGCTTCACCTTACAAGGGGCATATGGGTGCTTCACCTTACAAGGGGAGTATGGGTACTTCACCTTACAAGGGGAATATGGGTACTTCACCTTACAAGGGGAATATGGGTACTTCACCTTACAAGGGGAATATGGGTACTTCACCTTACAAGGGGAGTATAGGTGCTCCACCTTACAAGGGGAATATGGGTACTTCACCTTACAAGGGGAATATGGGTACTTCACCTTACAAGGGGAATATGGGTACTTCACCTTACAAGGGGAGTATAGGTGCTCCACCTTACAAGGGGAATATGGGTACTTCACCTTACAAGGGGAGTATAGGTGCTCCACCTTACAAGGGGAGTATGAGTGCTTCACCTTACAAGGGGAGTATGGGTACTTCACCTTACAAGGGGAGTATGGGTACTTCACCTTACAAGGGGAGTATAGATGCTTCACCTTACAAGGGGAATATGGGTACTTCACCTTACAAGGGGAGTATAGGTGCTCCACCTTACAAGGGGAGTATGAGTGCTTCACCTTACAAGGGGAGTATGGGTACTTCACCTTACAAGGGGAGTATAGATGCTTCACCTTACAAGGGGCATATGGGTGCTTCACCTTACAAGGGGAGTATAGGTGCTCCACCTTACAAGGGGAGTATGAGTGCTTCACCTTACAAGGGGAGTATGGGTACTTCACCTTACAAGGGGAGTATAGATGCTTCACCTTACAAGGGGCATATGGGTGCTTCACCTTACAAGGGGAGTATGGGTACTTCACCTTACAAGGGGGATATGGGTGCTTCACCTTACAAGGGGAATATGGGTACTTCACCTTACAAGGGGAATATGGGTGCTTCACCTTACAAGGGGAGTATAGGTGCTCCACCTTACAAGGGGAGTATGAGTGCTTCACCTTACAAGGGGAGTATGGGTACTTCACCTTACAAGGGGAGTATAGATGCTTCACCTTACAAGGGGCATATGGGTGCTTCACCTTACAAGGGGAGTATGGGTACTTCACCTTACAAGGGGAATATGGGTACTTCACCTTACAAGGGGAATGGGTAATTCACCTTACAAGGGGAGTATAGGTGCTCCACCTTACAAGGGGAGTATGGGTGCTTCACCTTAAAGGGGGTATGGGTGCTTCACCTTACAAGGGGAGTATAGATGCTTCACCACACAAGGGAAGTATGGGTGCTTCACCACACAAGGGAAGTATGGGTAATTCACCACAAAGGGGGAAAGATGGGTGCTTCGCCTAACAAGGGAACTATGGATGCTTTACCACACAAGACGAATTAGGGTGCTTCACCACACAAGGAGAAGTATGGGTTGGACTTGACCTCTACTGAAAAAAAACTAGTTCAAAAAATTATACAAATCCAATGTCATCTTCGACATCTTGGGAGATCGATCAACACGTTTTAGGGACCAACAACTCGCTTCCAGCTCACCCTAGTATGTACACGCATGCTTCAAAAAATGCTCGCTCTAGGTCTTCAAGTCTTGTAAGTCATTACATCATTGAAGTAGAACACAGATGGTGCATCTAAGTGAACTTCACTGAACAGAGAACATACCTTCCACTGCACCCGGGCCAGCAGTATCACCACTTGTTCCAGGCAGCCAAGGGGGGCTCACCGACAGGCACAGGTGTTTGCACAACTCTGCAGATGAGTTTTCAAAAGGTTTTTATACATGCATGAAAGAAACTCATCGAAATAAGCTGCCCATACACAATGAAGCCATGTAATTCATAATAATATAATAATAGAGAAACACAAAATGTTTGAAACACTTAAAATAATGCAGACATTTTGTGGTTTTGCCTGCAAGCTCTGAATGATCCTCAATATCATGCAGAGCCTAAACAAAAATTAGTTTGTTTAAATTCAAACCTCACCAAGAAAAAATAATTTCTTCACTGTTAGATGCCAAATAGAAATTGGTTAAATTCCTTTCAAGAGTTTTGTCAAATGACGACTCAACTTGCAAGCAAAGTCATTATTTTTAGAACATGTAATTTGTAAATGGCTTCATTTTTCGGTAGGAGCAACTCAACACGTTTACATTTATGCAAATTTATTAAGATATGTGATACAGAATTAGATTTAAGTCTGAATTAAAAAACAATAAGATAAAAAGAGATTAATTTTCTTTTTGAATGTAAATTCTCAGAATATTCTGAATTTAGCAACAAGTCTAGTTACAATCAGACTTATTAAGTCATTTCCAAGGAAGACAATCTGAGTGCCCTGATTATCTGCATGGAATTTTCGGTTAAACTTTTTTCGTGCAATATTTTTGTGTCAATGTCAGACTTTATCTTATTCTGAATCATGTAGCTTTGTGCAGAGTAAAACTGGATGGACCTTTTTGTTTTATCAATACTAGTATTTCATCAAACAAGGGGAAGCATGGATAAAACACAACACAAGAGAAGGTTGGTTCAATCACCATAAAATGAAAGCATGGATAATCCATCACACAGGAATAGAATATTTACCACACAAATCGAAAGTACGCCAAGTTTAATAACACAAGGGGATATATGGGATATTCACCGCAAAAGTGGAAGTGTGGCTGATTCACCACACAAGTGGTAGTGTGGCTGATTCACTACACAAGTGGAAATGTAGATTCACCACACAAGTGTGTGACTCATTCACCACAAGTGAAAGTGTGGCTGATTCACCACACAAGTGAACGTGTGGCTGATTCACCACACAAGTGAAAGTGTGGCTTATTCACCACACAAGTGAACGTGTGGCTTCTTCACCACACAAGTGTGTGACTCATTCACCACAAGTTAAAGTGTGGCTGATGACACAGGTGGAAGTGTAGCTGATTCACCACACAAGTGAAAGTGTGGCTGATTCACCGCACAGACGAAAGGGTGGCTTATTCACCACACAAGTGAAAGTGTGGCTTATTCATTACAGAAATGAAAGTGTGGCACAGAAATGAAAGTGTGGCTTTTTCTGCACACAAGTGTGTGACTCATTCACCACAAGTGAAAGTGTGGCTTATTTACCACACAAGTGAAAGTGTCCCTGATTCACAACACAAGTGAAAGTGTCGCTGATTCACCACAAAAATGAAAGTGTGGCTGATTCTCCAAACAAGTCGAAGTGTGGCTTATTCACCACACAGGGGGAACTGTGGTTGATTCACCACACATGTAGAAGTGTCGCTGATTCACCACACAAGTGAAAGTGTCGCTGATTCACCACAGAAATGAAAGAGTGGCTGATTCACCACAGAAATGGAAGTGCGGCTGATTCACCACACAGGGGGAAGTGTGGCTGAAAGTGTGGCTGATTTACCACACAAGTGGAACTGTGGTTCATTCACCACACATGTAGAAGTGTGGCTAATTTACCACACTTAGGAAAGCATGCTTTTTTGTTAAATTGTACACAAAATCCATCCCAGATAATAATTATTATTCTACTGCTGAGGTAGACTACTGCTGGGCTCCAATGTTGATAGATCTGGGCAACTCTACTGGTTATGAAGTGCAACAGCTGTTCTGCATGAAGATCCGAAACTCTGTCTGGATTTATACCGAAAAAGGTTGAATATACATACATCTGCTGACAGAACTATTTATAAATGTGATAGACAAACTAAAGGCCTGGAATTAATACAAAAGCGATGGCCTCTTTTGCCCCCTTCATTTTGTCTATTGAATGTAAGATTTTTCAGAGCAAGTGTCTTGTAGCAAATATAAAATTGGCCTTGCCCCTCCCAAGATAAACTTTTGTCACCAAAACTACTTGCTACCGACACAATTTATTTTTCAGCAATGCCGTGCAAAAGGAAACATCATCTGTCTTTCTTGCAAAAAACAAATGTCTAATAAAACTTTTCTCAAGCATAAAACATTTTAAAACCCATAATAGACCAAGGGTGCAAATGTTGCTTTTACAAGAAACATTTTAAGGTCAAAATTGCTGACTGTCTGTGTATATTCAAATCATGGCATGCACTCATTCCATTTCATGTGATTTGACGATCTCCGTTTTCCACTTTCTTTTCCAGACACTTATTTGATGATACAGGACAATTTGGATGGATCTTTTAATAATACATATCAAGTATAAAGTTTTCATTAATGAAAATAGTTTTCAAGGTTATGTTTCTACTTGAGAGGAAATATAATGAGTTGGGCTAGCCTGATATTGCATTGAACATTCGAACAAGTTTAGTACTCATTGTTTTCTTGGCAATTTGAGAGTCTAGTTACCCTTTTAAATAAAGAAATTGAAATTATTGTTTCTATAAAGAATTTATACATTTACAATTGTACAAATTTACTGACGGTGTTTAAATACTTATTCATCAATTTGAATCAGCTCATAATTGTCTAATCTCACCTGGCATCAGCAATATATTCAAGAAAGTCCTTTGGTTTTGGATATTCTTGACCCTATTGAAATGGGCATCAGGGACTCAATGCCTTGTAAATGCAAGTTCTTTACTTTAACTTGTGACAGTCGTCACTTTCAAATTTGTTCTCTGTTCATATTAAAAGGATTCCTTGCTTGGTAACTTAACTCTTTCACACTTCAACCGGTCGCAAGCGACCGGTTAAAATCCATTCAACGGATTTGCACTTTAAACAAAATCACTGCTGGGTTAGATAGGAACATCCTTGTAATTTCGTTTACTTTTGAAGAATAAAAACAAAACCATGATTGAAAAGTGAATTATTTTCCCATTTCTAGGCTTAACACATGCATATATTTAGGCAATGTTTAGTGTCTGCAATCTTACCATGCTGGCACCATTGGTCCTTCGTTGTTGTCCCTGTCGTTCTGCTCATCAATAGTGTAGTGACTTGAATGGCTCTCTACCACAGAGTTTGAGTCTGCTTGAATGTCATCAAGGTGTTTCTGTTTGAAAGTAAACATAGTGATCATGTAGTGGAAAGCTGCAGTTCGGTTGACATCAGCTACATGGAGGTGTCTCAAGCAGAGGGTGACCATACAGAAGTTTCATGTGTTAAAGGTACACATGAAGGGTGAACACCTTTGGGATCTTGTGTTTTCACTGATGGTTTTATCTGGTGGGAAAGGAAAGGCAGGACAAGGTTAAACACATCTGTAGGCTTACTACATAAGTCTTTGGTGCAATAACTCAGTCTGTTAGGAAACAATAAAATGATCACCAACTCTTCACAGATACTTGATAAAGTTGTACACTAGTGCCGCAACAGACACTGGCTCAATAGGAGAGCTCCATATTTAGCAAATGTACACTCCAATGAGAGTGCCCTTTCAGAGATGAAATTCCAGGCCTGTTATGCATTTATTATATTAGAAATACCTTTTCTGTTAAACACTTCAGAACTGTATTTGTAAAAAAATCCATGCATATCCCAAGTATTATTTTTCAGAACTTATGGGAGCTTCTTGAGTTATCATTTTCCTTTAAAAATATTGTTGCAACAAAGAAACCCTGACTTGGCAAAGAAAACAAAGATGATCATCATTAGTTTTGGGATTTGATGTTGTTGTGTGAGAAAATTGAGTAGGCACTCATTGTGATTCGCAGAAACTCAACCGTGAGCCACTGCCGAAAATCTGCAATGGTATGCGGGAATCTCAGAACGCTCGGACTTTTGAGCTCCCATTGGGTCGCCATGATGGCAGCCTGTCCATTCTTGTATTCCACATTTGTATAAAAATAAAGGTCTGGAAGGTGGGGTTACACAATACTCTTGGAAAGGAAATTTACAAGCCTTTAGTGTATCACGGTAGGTGCCTCCTACCTTAACACGCTTCACAATATGGAAAGCCCAGGTGGATAAAAACATTAGTCATTCGCATGTCAGCAAAGAATGGAGGAAAATCTGAAGTTATTCGGAGCGTCAAAAAACATCCACCGTAAGTTTGCCGCAAATATTTTTGCAAGTACAGACATCTCCGACGTGAAGTGGTTAACGTCATCCAACGTGATGTAGATATTTCCAGTCCTGGAAAATACACAATGCTTAACTTTTAAAAGTAATTGCTGGTTTAACAAGGAACATCCTTGTAAATTACTTTTACTTTTGAAGAAAAAAATCAAAACCAACTTGAAACATGAATGATTTTCCCATTTCTTGGCTGAACTATTAAAAATATAAAAATGTATATTTATTTAAAAGGCAGTTGTCAGCACCTGCAATCTTACCTTGGTTGCAGCACAGGTTCTTTGTTGTTGTTCCTGGTGTTCTGTCCTGGAGAGCCGGCACCAGACTGCTGTTAGGTTTTAATTATTTGAACTTAATAATAACTTCTGTCTGGAAGTTTCAGGAATGCTATTGTGCTCTGCATAATTTTGGTCTTGTAATTATATATATTTTTTTTAAAATAATTTGTCTAACAAAGACTGCACTGATTTACTTGAGTTCTAACAAGTTTTGATCACAGAGGTAACTTCTCTTTTGAGAAGAAATTGTTACCGAGAAGAAATCTGATCGTAATAGCCGGTTACGCAAACTCAAAAACCCTCTTTGGGGAAAAATGAGACGTAGTTTGGCCCCAAGGCTATCTATTTCATGCCAACCTGATGATCAGATATATTTGTTACATTATTTATGGTTGCACATCAATTTTGTTTTATGTAAAATGTGCATACAATTGTTAATTTAAAAAACTTAGTGTACTTTTCTTTTTTAATGGATGAACTTTTTTTTATTGTTAATTTTAAAACATTTAGTGTAATTTTTTGTAATGGATAAACATTGTTTTATTGTTAATTTTTAAAAATTAGTGTAATTTTTTCAAGTGGATGAATTTTGTTAATTCATAATTCCAGTTTTGACTAATTTTTCAGCTTTGCCTTTAGTTTAAATTTACATTGTAGGCTATTGTTGTTTTTGTTTGTTTGTTTTTTTCGGTGCTCTTTGTTTGCGATCAACACATAAATTTCATTAATTTATTATTCTTATTATGTTTTATCTTTAATTGTTGATGTGATATTTGTTAAATTTGTAATCGTTCTTTGATTTTCGTTTTTTATGCTAGTTTTCAAAAATACAGTTAGTTTTTGTTTTATTTAGGTTTTGGCCCTTTTGGCCGCCCATAGATAATGGTGTTACCGCAAACCGAATAAACCTTTTACCTGTTTGTACACAACATCATGGCGTGAAAAATATCGCCCCCGTGTTACGTTTGTGTACGAGGTTGACGCGGTTTCAAAATTGTTGCCCAGAAAAAGAATTCTTAATTCTTCATAAATATTACAAAAAATTAAAACACAATAAACTTACCAAAATGACCTTTAGTTCTTGCAGAATAAGCTAACGTGTCCATGTTGTTCCAAAAAAGCAATTTTGAACAGGTTTCCGTCGTCTGAATCTTGAGAAATTTCATGACCGCACTTCACAACAGGTAAAGTCATAAGTCAGAAAAATTAGCCGTTTATCATTAAGTTCTTCGATTTTGCTTTTTTATTATTATTATTTATTTTATTTGTATTATATTTTTTAATTGTAAACATTTTGCATTATTAAATTGTTGCTTGTTTTGATTGTTTATATCCAAATTATATCAAATAATCCCTCGCTGCTGGCGGAGGGATTTTTCTAGATGCGTGGACGTGACGAAGCCTAGTTGGGGGTGGGATTATTGTATAGAGCAGGCCTAAGGAAATTTGTATCCTTGTGAAATTACAGGTTGTAGCCCAAAGGTCGCCTAAACATTGTTTTTGTACAAAAACTATTTGATAATAATTATTAATATCTCAAATTACAAGAGGTCCCGTGGGGGACATTCCTCTTTTCTCAAAAACAAAAATATTAGTCCATTGCAAACATAGGACGTAACATCGACGGGTTTAGGCCTATTTCAAATTAAATCAAATACTAGTTAGCTAAATTAGAGGGGAAAATCAGCTGTTTTCGCAGATTGTTATTAAAATAATGAAGTACACTTGGTTTTAGACAAAAATATTTGGTTTACTTTGAAGGTAGGAAAGGAAAAAACACAACCGTTTCCTGCCCCCCTCTTTGAGAAATGGAATCTTCTCAAATCCTTTTGTGTTTTTTCCAACCGGGAATGATGCCGATGGGATATGAAAACTGGGGATTAAATGCCGATCACAACAACTACACGTGCGTGTGCGTGTGCGTGTATAGGGTCAGTCGTACATAACTTTAGAACATAAGCTTTATTTTGGGAAATATTGACAGTTGAAGACAGGCCAAAAATTGAAAAAATCATAAGGGGTAAGTAAGTCCAACATATTTATCAAATTTTAAAGTTGCGATTTTAAACGATGCAGTAGGCTCTTTTTCTCTAGGCTCGGGGATTATTTCATAGAGTAGGCCTAACTAACATGACTAAGGAAAGTTGTAACATTGTGAAATTACAGGTTGTAGCCCGAAGGTCGCCTGATCAAATTTTGGAAAATTTTAAAGTTGCGATTTTAAGCTCAAAAACGATGCAGTAGGCTATAGGCCTACCGATGCCTTTTTTACGTAACTTGACCCAGAATATTAAAGCTTTATTTTGGGAAATATTCACAGTTGACGACAGGCCAAAAATGTAAAAGATCATAAGAGGTAAGTCCAGCATATTTATCAAATGTTTGCAAATTTTTAAGTTGCGATTTTAAGCTCCAAAACGATGCAGTAGGTTCTACTGATGCCTTTTTTCTGTAACTTGACCCATCCAGGACATAAGCTTTATTTTTGGAACTATTGACAGTTGAAGACAGGCCAAAATTTTGAAATTTTGTAAGTTGCAACTTTAGGCTCTGAATTGATGCAGTAGACTCTACTGATGCCTTTCTATTTGAGCAGTTACTTCATATTTCCACATTGGAATGGCTTGCACGACTGGATTTCAGCAGTACACATTTAATAAGTAAACCTGGGCCCGATTTCACAAAGAGCTAAGATTGATATTAATTTGTATCAATCTCAATTGCTAAGCAAAGTGTGATGTCACAATAGAAAACACTCTGGAAAAATGATGAATCTTTGTGTTTTGTGAAATCCTGGGAGTTGACCATTTAATAAAATCTTCTTTTCCTAGTCGGTATACTGTTTCTTTTTTTGAATTGAAAATCCTCTTTATCGATATGAAAGAAAGTATTTTATAACTTTGAAATAAAATCATAACAAATTAATTTAGGGGTGGACTGATCATATACAGTTAGTGCTATTGTCTGGTTAGTACTGCAATGCAGGGTACCAGTATATACTATATATTATTTATTTATTCATGGTTTATTTCAAACATTCAATTTGGTTGCCAAAGGCAAAATTACATTGAATTTACAATTTTCAAAAAATGCATCAAAATGTTAGATAGGATGAAGAGAAGGCTTGCTCACTACACTCCTACCAAAATCAAGCAGGTCTATACTTGGCAGCTTGCCAATAGGCCTAAATTTGGCAGCTTGCCAAGGCCTTAAAAAAAATCAGATAGGCCTATATATACATGGTAGCTTGCCAAGGCCTAACAGTAAATAAATGAATGATTGAACATTTTGTACAAATCATATTACAATTGAAGCTGTAAATGCACAGTTTGATTCCACCATTTGTACTCACGGTCGGTCAGAGTAGCCCCATCTGAACTGATGGGCGCCCAAACTATGCTTACAAATTCGGCTTTAATTTAAAAGGAAATAATCAAAAAAGAGGCATTGTCAGTCCTGATCCCCATAAATTTGCCACGCACTTGTAATGCAACCAAGGTATTCAGGACTGCCCTACAATATCTAGAACTTACTCTTAAAAAGGTGGAGTGCAGGGGTAGAGGCGGGTTGAATTGATCCCGTTTAATAGAAAGCTGCAACAAAAGTATTAACTACCATAAATCTGGCGCCAGTCCCCTAAATCTTCCACTGCAAGGCTTAGTTGTGATTGGACGAAACTGTGTTCGCCCATCAAAGGAAAAGAGAAACTGACCAATCCCAAAAGAGCCTGCGAACTTCATGGGTAACCTGCCAAAGGAAAGTCGGCAGACTAAGCCTATGGATTTTAAATCAAGACCTGGGAGCAAATTAACATAAAGCTGATGTCTTATTGGTCATGTTCTGTTCAACTGAACATGTACTCAGTACTTGACTCAGTTATGACCCAAACTGATCTATTGTTGGTCATATTCTCTCCAACTGAACATGTACTCAGTAATTGCCTCAAATATGACCCAAACTGAAGTATTATTGGTCATGTTCTCTTCAACTGAACATGTACTCAGTAATTGCCTCAAATATGACTCAAACTGATCTATTGTTGGTCATTTTCTCTTCAACTGAACATGTACTCAGTAATTGCCTCAAATATGACCCAAACTGATGTATTATTGGTCATGTTCTCTTCAACTGAACATGTACTCAGTAGGCCTAATTGCCTCAAATATGACCCAAAACTGATGTATTATTGGTCATTTTCTCTTCAACTGAACATGTACTCAGTAATTGCCTCAAATATGACTCAAACTGATCTATTGTTGGTCATTTTCTCTTCAACTGAACATGTACTCAGTAATTACCTCAAATATGACCCAAACTGATGTATTATTGGTCATTTTCTCTTCAACTGAACATGTACTCAGTAATTGCCTCAAATATGACTCAAACTGATCTATTATTGGTCATGTTCTCTCCAACTGAACATGTACTCAGTAATTGCCTCAATTATGACCCAAACTGAAGTATTATTGGTCATATTCTCTCCAACTGAACATGTACTCAATAATTGCCTCAAATATGACCCAAACTGATGTATTATTGGTCATTTTCTCTTCAACTGAACATGTACTCAGTAATTGCCTCAAATATGACCCAAACTGATGTATTATTGGTCATTTTCTCTTCAACTGAACATGTACTAAGTAATTGCCTCAAATATGACCCAAACTGAAGTATTATTGGTCATGTTCTCTTCAACTGAACATGTACTCAATAATTGCCTCAAATTTGACCCAAACTGATGTATTATTGGTCATTTTCTCTTCAACTGAAAAATTGCCTCAAATATGACTCAAACTGATCTATTGTTGGTCATTTTCTCTTCAACTGAACATGTACTCAGTAATTTCCTCAAATATGACCCAAACTGATGTATTTTTAGTCATGTTCTCTTCAACTGAAACTGCACTCAGTACTTGACTCATGTATGACCCAAACTGTTGTATTTTTTCTCATGTCATCTTCAACTGCAAGTACTCATTAATTGCCTCAAATATGACCCAAACTGATGTGTTTTTGGTCATGTTCTCTTCAACTGAACATGTACTCAGTAATAGCCTAAAATATGACCCAACTTAAGTATTATTGGTCATGTGCTCTTTAACTGAACATGTACTCAGTATTTGCCTCAATTATGACCCTAACTGAAATATTATTGGTCATATTCTCTCCAACTGAACATGTACTCAGTAATTGCCTCAAATATGACCCACCTTAAGTATTATTGGTCATGTTCTCTTTAACTGATCATATACTCAGTAATTGCCTCAAATATGACCCAAACTGATGTATCATTGCTCATGTTCTCTTTGTCTGTACATATACTCAGTAATTGCCTCAATTATGACCCAAACTGAAGTATTATTGGTCGTATTCTCTCCAACTGAGCATGTACTCAGTAATTGCCTCAAATATGACCCAAACCGATGTATTATTGGTCATGTTATCTTCAAGTGAACATGTACTCAGTAATTGCCTCAAATATGACCCAAACTGATGTATTATTGGTCTGTTTTCTCTTCAACTGAACATGTACTCAGTAATTGCCTCAAATATGACTCAAACTGATCTATTTTCGGTCATTTTCTCTTCAACTGAACATATACTCAGTAATTGCCTCAAATATGACCCAAACTGATGTCTTAGTGGTCATGGGTTTTTTTCAACTGAACATATACTCAGTAATTTCCTCAAATATGACTTATGTATTATTGGTCAATGTTCTCTTCAACTGAACATATACTCAGTAAATATGACCCAAAATGGTCTGTGGTTGGTAATTTTCTCTTCAACTGAACATGTACTCAATTATTGCCTCAAATATGACCCAAACTGATGTCTTAGTGGTCATGTTTTCTTCAACTGAACATGTACTCAGTAATTGCCTCAAATATAACCCAAACTGATGTATTATTGGTCATGTTCTCTTCAACTGAACTTATTGTAGCGACGGTGCCGTTCGACCGGTAGGGGGTGCCAGCACGACTCCACTGCGGAGCACTGCTTGCTGCCCCTGCTGGTCGATCGGGGAACCCGCTCACCAGAAAGGTTGCCTCTGGCTTCGGCCTTCTTCTTCGTGTAAAGGTCAAGACTTGTTGAGTGTGAATAAAGCTCCAGATCAAGGGACAGAAAAGCCAGTAAAGAGTATTCTTGTGTCATTTAAAGCTGTGTACATCACAACCCCCGGTCAACGCTACATTGGTGGCAGCGACGGTACAGTTTAGAGGACCGGACAAGAAGGTAAATTTGTGTTATTTCTGGGATGCTGAACACACGAGGCCAGGGTAGTGTAGCATTGGACTCTCAACAGGCAGGAGACGATGGGTGCTGGGGGGAGGCCAGACTGGCTCCCCGAGCTGGGGACTATTCATCAGTATGGATGATTTGTTGTCCTTCGAAAGGATGGGAGGACAGGGGGGGAGTTTTATCCCCAGAGATTTGATGGCCTTCTCGTGGACTGTTCTTCAGTAGTGTGGATGATTTGTTGTCCTTCGAGGGACCAGAGGACAAGAAGGAAGTTTTATCCCCAGAGATTTTATGGCAGTCTTGAGGACTATTCATCAGTAGTGTGGATGATTTGTTGACCCTCGAGAGACCAGAGGACAAGGGGGAAGATTTATCCCCAGAGATATTATGGGAGTCTCGGGGACTGTCAGGTCTGGCTGGACGTGGGGAAATGCTCGTAGGGACAGGCCAGGACGAGACACCTTTCAATTGTAGCAGCCCCACGCTGCGTGCACATCTACGTCAGACGCACGGGTCCACTTGGAGCCGTCCCGTCCGACATGCATTCAAACACAAGACACACAATTTCACTCCAGAGCAGCCCCACGCTGCCTACACATCTCATCTGTTGCACGGGTCCACTCGGAGCCGTACCGTTTGACACGCATTCAAACACAAGACACATATTTCACCTCAGAGCAGCCCCACGCTGCGTACACATCTACGTTGGATGCACGAGTCCACTCGGAGCCGCCCCGTCCAACACGCACACACGCACCAGACAGTTGTTTTCTCTTTGAGCAGCCCCATGCACGAACTCAGGCAAGCCGGATGCACTGATCCACTCTGAGCCGTCCCAGAGTTGGAGTGACAGGAGATGTAATAGACGCACACGCCAGCGACTCAGCGCTGGACGAGGAGCTGATGGAGTGGGGGAGGTTCGCGACCACTCGGAACGTCCTCCAACCACTCCATCCACCCCAGCGGGAGATAAGCCGTCTGGAAAGGGGTATTTTGACAGCCCAGAACGATCTCCATCTCCCTCCCCACCACACCTTCAGAGGCGACCTCCAACAAAGCGACAACACCAGCCAGAGGCCCGGAAGCGACGCACCAGAGGCCACAACGCCACCTCCGCCGGAACTGAGCGATCTCTTCTCCCTGGGGGTCTGACCAATCATAGAGGACCAACTCCCCCTCAGAGTGGTCTCCGACACCACCTCCCCCAACGGCAAAAGGTAGCTCCGCCAGGCTCCCTTCCGGTGGAGCAGAGGATGCCGACACTCCGGACACCTGGCCGGACGGCGAGGCAACCACCAACACGTCTTCACTACGTCATCATGTCAGGCAGATAACAGCACCAAGACGGGTAGCACCACCCGACCAGTCTCCCCTACGGATAACAGTACCCAGATGGAGAGCGACGCCCGGCCCGCCTCTCCTGCGGATAACGGCACCCAGACGGAGAGCGCCGCCCGGCCCGCCTCTCCTGTGGATAACGGCACCCAGGCGGAGAGCATCACCCGGCCCGCCTCTCCTGCGGATATCAGCACCAAGACAGAGAGCGCCGCCATACCCGCCTCTCCTGTGGATAACAGCACCCAGACGGGGAGCGCCGTCCGACCTGCCTTTCCTGCAGATAACAGCACCCAGGCGGAGAGCACCACCCGGCCCGCCTCTCCTGCGGATAACGGCACCCAGACGTAGAGCACCACCAGGCCCGCCTCTCCTGCGGATAACAGCACCCAGACGGGGAGGGCCGCCCGACCCGCCTCTCCTGCGGATAACAACACCCAGACGGAGAGCACCACCAGGCCCGCCTCTCCTGCGAATCACAGCACCCAGGCGGAGAGCACCACCCGGCCGCCTCTCCTGCGGATAACAGCACCCAGACGGAGAGCACCACCCGGCCCGCCTCTCCTGCGGATAACGGCACCCAGACGGGGAGCGCCGTCCGACCCGCCTCTCCTGTGGATAACAGCACCCAGGCGGAGAGCACCACCAGGCCCGCCTCTCCTGCGGATAACAGCACCCAGACGGAGAGCGCCGCCCAGCCCGCCTCTCCTGCGGATAATGGCAACCAGGCGGAGAGCACCACCCGGCCTGCCTCTCCTGCGGATAACAGCACCCAGACGGAGAGCGGCGCCATACCCGCCTCTCCGGTGGATAACAGCACCCAGACGGGGAGGGCCGCCCGACCCGCCTCTCCTGCGGATAACAGCACCCAGGTTGCGGCGACATTCATCGAGGACCCCTGCCAGTACCCCCGCCACCATCACGACCAACTCCCCCATAGTTCCCCCCCTTTGTTAAAACGTTCTGTTGTTTCTTTTTTGTTGTTGTAAAGGGGTTGCTCTGCTGGCGAGCACTGGCGCTCGCTGCCTGCTTCTGGGACAAGCAGGGTCCTAGGAGGGGGCAGTGTAGCGATGGTGCCGTTCGACTGGTAGGGGGCGCCAGCACGACTCCACTGCGGAGCACTGCTGGCTGCCCCTGCTGGTCGATCGGGGAACCCGCTCGACAGAGAGGGCGTCCTCTGGCTTCGGCCTTCTTCTTCGTGTAAAGGTCAAGAATTGTTGAGTGTGAATAAAGCTCCAGATCAAGGGACAGAAAAGCCAGTAAAGAGTATTCTTGTGTCATTTAAAGCTGTGAAAATCGCAACCCCCGGTCAACGCTACAATATATTCAGTAATTGCCTCAAATATGACCCAAACTGATCTATTGTTGGTCATTTTCTCTTCAACTGTACATGTACTCTGTAATTGCCTCAAATATGACCCAAACTGATGTATTATTGGTCAAGTTCTCTTCGACTGTACATATAGGCCTACTCAGTAATTGCCTCAAATATGATGCAAACTGATGTCTTATTGGTCATGTTCTCTTCAACTGAACATATACTCAGTACTTGCTTCAAATATAGGACCCAAACTGATGTCTTATTTGTCATGTTCTCTTCAACTGAAATTGCACTCAGTACTTGACTCAGATATGACCAGATAAGCCGCCTGGAAAAGGGTATTTTGACAGCCAAAACGATCTCCGTCTCCCTCCCCACCACACCTTCGGAGGCGACCTCCAAAACACCGACAACACTGGCCAGAGGCCGGAAAAAAGGCACCAGAGGCCACAACGCCACCTCCGCCGGAAATGAGCGATCTCTTCTCCCTGGGGGTCGGAGCGAACGTAGAGGACCAACTCCCCTCGGAGTGGTCTCCGACACCACGTCCCCCAACGGCAAAAGGTAGCTCCGCCAGGCTCCCTTCCGGTGGAGCAGAGGACGCCGACACTCCGGACACCTGGCCGGACGGCGAGGCAACCACCAACACGTCTTTACTACGTCATCATGTCAGGTGGATAACAGCACCAATACGGGGAGCACCACCTGACCCGTCTCCCCTACGGATAACAGCACCCAGACGTAGGGCGCCGCCCGGCCCGCCTCTCCTGCGGGTAACAGCACCCAATCGGGGAGCGCCACCTGACCCGTCTCCCCTACGGATATCAGCACCCACACGGAGAGCGCCGCCCGGCCCGCCTCTCCTGCGGATAACGGCACCGAGACGGAGAGCGTTGCCCGGCCCGCCTCTCCTGCGGATAACAGCACCCAGGCGGAGAGCACCACCCGGCCCACCTCTCCTGCGGATATTGGCACTCAGACGGAGAGCACCACCAGGCCCGCCTCTCCTGCGGATAACAGCACCCAGATGGGGAGGGCCGCCCGACCCGCCTCTCCTGTGGATAACGGCACCCAGACGGAGAGCACCACCAGGCCAGCCTCTCCTGCGAATAACAGCACCCAGGCGGAGAGCACCACCCGGCCCGCCTCTCCTGCGGATAACAGCACCCAGACGGAGAGCACCACCCGGCCCGCCTCTCCTGCGGATAATGGCACCCAGATGTAGAGCACCACCCGGCCCGCCTCTCCTGCGGATAACGGCACCCAGACGGGGAGCGCCGTCCGGCCCGCCTCTCCTGTGGATAACAGCACCCAGGCGGAGAGCACCACCAGGCCCGCCTCTCCTGCGGATAACGGCACCCAGACGGAGAGCGCTGCCCGGCCCGCCTCTCCTGCGGATAACAGCACCCAGACGGAGAGCGGCGCCATACCCGCCTCTCCGGTGGATAACAGCACCCAGACGGGGAGGGCCGCCCGACCCGCCTCTCCTGCGGATAACAGCACCCAGGTTGCGGCGACATTCATCGAGGACCCCTGCCAGTACCCCCGCCACCATCACGACCAACTCCCCCATAGTTCCCCCCCTTTGTTAAAACGTTCTGTTGTTTCTTTTTTGTTGTTGTAAAGGGGTTGCTCTGCTGGCGAGCACTGGCGCTCGCTGCCTGCTTCTGGGACAAGCAGGGTCCTAGGAGGGGGCAGTGTAGCGACGGTGCCGTTTGACCGGTAGGGGGCGCCAGCACGACTCCACTGCGGAGCACTGCTGGCTGCCCCTGCTGGTCGATCAGGGAACCCGCTCGACAGAGAGGGCGTCCTCTGGCTTCGGCCTTCTTCTTCGTGTAAAGGTCAAGAATTGTTGAGTGTGAATAAAGCTCCAGATCAAGGGACAGAAAAGCCAGTAAAGAGTATTCTTGTGTCATTTAAAGCTGTGAACATCGCAACCCCCGGTCAACGCTACAATATACTCAGTAATTGCCTCAAATATGACCCAAACTGATCTATTGTTGGTCATTTTCTCTTCAACTGTACATGTACTCTGTAATTGCCTCAAATATGACCCAAACTGATGTATTATTGGTCAAGTTCTCTTCGACTGTAAAAAAAGGCCTACTCAGTAATTGCCTCAAATATGACGCAAACTGATGTCTTACTTGGTCATGTTCTCTCAACTGAACATATACTCAGTACTTGCTTCAAATATAGGACCCGAACTGATGTCTTATTTGTCATGTTCTCTTCAACTGAAATTGCAATCAGTACTTAACTCAGATATTACCCAAACTGTTGTATTTTTAGTCATGTCATCTTCAACTGAAAATGCACTCAGTAATTGCCTCAAATATGACCCAAGCTGATGTATTATTGGTTACGTTCTCTTCAACTGAACATGTCCTCAGTAGTTGCCTCAATATGACCAAAACTGATGTAATATTGGTCATGCTCTCTTCAACTGTACATGTACTCAGTGATTGCCTCAAATATGAACCAAACTTATGTAATATTATTTATGTCAATTTCAATTGAAAATGTACTCAGAAATTGCCTCAAACATGACCCAAAACTAATGTATTATTGGTCATGTTCTCTTTAACTGAACATATACTCAGTAATTGCCTCAAATATGACCTAAACTGATCTATTATTGGTCATGTTCTCTCCAACTGAGCATGTACTCAGTAATTGCCTCAAATATGACCCCAAAGTGATGTATTATTGGTCATGTTCTCTTCAACTGAACATGTACACATATACTTAGTAATTGCCTCAAAATGTTAAATGCTAAATGTTCAGAAGTGTGGAAATGCTACAAAGTTGATGAAGTTATAGTGGCGAAATTATTTATTGCTGTTAAAGGCTGTGTACAACATCGGTAAGAATGAAAATATAAATGCTCACAGATTTACACATAACTCACATGGTATAAAGATGGTCATGATAAAAAACTTCCCTTGAAACAGTTTTGCTTGAAATGCCATAGTTTTTACGAAATGAGTAAAATAATAGTATTTATCCTGCAGGATAAATTTCGATGTTTGAAAAAAAGTTTAAACACATAAGGTTTTTTTCACTGTCTTCTCATGACTCCGAAGACAGATTCAGCTTAAACTTTGACAGGTTTGTTATTTCATGTATATATGTTGGGTCACATCGAGTTTGGATACAGGTCTTTGGCAATTACCAATATTGTACACACCCTTTAAAGGCACTGTACACGTTTGGTAATTACTCAAAATATATATTAGCATAAAAACTGACTTGGAAACGAGCAACAGAGAGCTGTTGATAGAATAAAACATTGTAGGAAACGACTCCCTCTGAAGTAACGTAGTTTTTGAGAAAGAGGTAATTTCTCATCTGAAAGCACACATATTTGTACAACAAGGGTGTTTTTTTCTTCCATAATTTTCTTGCAACTTCGATGACAAATTGAGCCCAAATTTTCACAGGCTTATTATTTTATGCATATGTTGGGATACACCAAGTTAGAACACTGGTCTTTGGCAATTTCCAAACGTGCTCAGTGCCTTTAAGTGATAACTCAAGTGCTTGATGATTTGTCCATTTTACTTATAGTTAAGGTGATAACTCTCTCAAAAACCTAAATAGAGAGATGTAACAAAAACGTTGTCAACGAAATTGTATGAAGTTGTAACGAAACTACAATCAATAACGATGTATTTGATTGATGTGCATTGATTTGGTTAATTTCTTTTATAGATGACCATTTAACCTGTGGATAAGACGACTCCCTCAGTGCCCAATTCCGACCGGATCGCGGGGACGACCACGGCAGGGACAAGGACAATTACAGTTGTCAGTCGTTGGACGAGGTTCACCCTCAAGACGTAGGTCCTTCCAGGAAGGTTGACCAGCGAAAGACTGTATGAAATTATCTTATTTAACCTATTGCAATTAATGCTTGAAGCCAAATCGGCAGTGTTTCAGCATTAGGAATATTCTATTGTTTTACGCTTGCCTGCTGAAAGTTGAGAACCTTACACAATCAGAAGAAACGAGGAATTATTTTATTCAATGGTAAGTTTTGTATGTCAGTACAAGGTTCAGAGAAAGTATGATAATTTATTTTATAAGCTAAACTATTTAAAAGAAGTGTCTTTGTTGGTGATGAAAATTACAACCCACAATTACCGGCAACTCAAAATTATGGAAGCCATCACATTAGTTTATATTCTTATTAAATTTTAAATATTGAAAATTTATACCAGCAAAGTGCGAAGTAAGAATCCATCTGGAATTTATCTTGTGTCAAGTAAACTTGATTTGTGTCTGTCTTATGGTAACAAGATTTCTGTCAACAATAGTTTGACAATTGATTATGCTCTTCAACTGAAGATGTGGTCAGTACTTGACTCACTCTTGACCCAAACTGATGAAATATTGGTCATGTTCTCTTCAACTAAACATAAACTCAGTAATTGCCTCAAAAATTACAATGGTGCATTATTGGTCATGTTCTCTTTAACTGAACATGTACTCAGTAATTGCCTCCAATATGACCTAAACTGATGTATTATTTGTCATGTTCTCTTCAACTGAACATGCACTCAGTAATTGCCTCAAATATGACCCAAACTGATGTAATATTGGTCATTTTCTCTTTAACTGAACATGTACTCAGTAATTGTTTAGACAATGTCTAAATTTAGACAATGCATACATGAAGATAAAAATATAAAATTTACAGAGGCTTACTACACAGAGAAAAACTTGTTAAAAAGATTTTAAAAGCACAATATCGGTAAAACAATACAAAAAGTTAGGAGGCAGCACTGTTGGCATTTAAAATGTTGACAAAATACTGAATCGGACTATCTTTAAAAGGGTTATTCTTTCACTTTACTTGAGATAATTTGTCGGCCTGTCTGAGTTGATTAAGAGCTTATCAAAATGCCAAGGACTTTAATACAGTCAACTTCCTGAAGATCAGTACGCAAAATATGGAGGGGCTGCCACTGGGTTTTGTTTTTCATAAAACAAACTTCATATTAGCACATTTAGAAGGGTTGATTTTCATATTGTTTTGTACAGCCCAGTCAATTTATGTAAAGTAGACTAAATAGATCGTCTCTATCACTATAATGGATTTCTACAATGGTCATATCATCTACATATTTTAAACAGAGAACATTGTTACTGTTAACCATGTCAGAACCACAACCCAAGGCATCATTAATTTTGGCGAGAAAACCCAATGGACCAAATGTTGTGCCTTGGGGTAGGCCACCTTTTAGGATTCTAAAATTGTATAACAAATTTTTGTACCTGACACATTTGAGATCGCTTAGTAAAAAAACTACATATCCAAGGAATAACTGATTGACGTGTGCCCAACCAAAGCAGGTCTTTGACAAGAATGTTATGATCAATTTGGCACAGGCCTTAGTAAAGTCTGTAACAACTAAGCTACTATGACTCCTTGGAGTATCAGCATGAGAACATAAGTTATTAATCAATTTGACAAGGAAATGAGCTGTTGAAACTCTATTCCTATTTCCAAACTGGTTCGGGTCCATATTTATGCCAATATCTGAAGTGATCCATTGCACAATAAAATGTTCGGATAACTAAGAAAAATGGTCTGTTAACGACACTGGACAAAGATTTTCCAAGATGGAGGAGAGCTTCAGGGGGCCTTCGCCCACGGACACCCACCGGGGCTTTGCCCCTGGACCCCACCATTGATGTTACAGAAATTTTTCTAGTAAATTTGAAGATTGATATGGATCTGAAGTGCTCAAAAAGTGTGTCTATTTCTCTGTTTTAGGCACACGGAGGCTTGATTTTACACCCCTCAAAATGCCAAAAGCTCAGAGAATCCGGGGGCTTCTCCCCCTGGACCCCAAACAGCGCTTCGCCCCTAGGCCCAACCATCGATGTTACAGAAGTTTTCCCAATAAATTTAGAAGAGTGATATGGATCTGAATTGCTTAAAAAGTTTGTCTTTTTGTCTGTTTTAGGCACACGGAGGCTTGATTATTCACCTCTCAAAATGCCAAAGGCCCAGAGCTTCCGGGACTTCACCCCCTGGACCCCCACCATTGATGTTAAGGAAATTTTTCCAGTAAATTTAAAGTTTGATATGGATCTTTATTGCTTAAAATGTGTGTTTATTTCTCTGTTTTAGGCACATGTATAGGCTTGATTTTTCACCCCTCAAAACGCCAAAGGCTCAGAGCTTCCGGGGCTTTGCCTGCTGGACTCCCATCAGGGGCCGTTAGGCCGGCCCCTGGACCCCAACCAGTTTATTTTGGAGCCCCCCCCCCCTAATACAAAATCCTGGGTGTGCTGTTGTGCCCCCCGGCTTAAAAAATCCAGGATCCACCCCTCGTCATACATTTAATTTTGCTCAGTTGGTTATAGACTTCCCAAACATGAACAGAAGGACACGGTTGAGGAGATGGTAAATATACAGGAAGTTTTGTTAAAACCAGAGGACCTAAATTCTCATCAACTGAAGTAAACGATTCATTAAAACTGTTTACTATGGCCAGATTGTCATTAATATCCACACCAGGAGGGAGAGCAATTGAAGGTCCAGAAGAAGCACCAGATGTCATAAGTTTAATGGTACGATACCATGAGGCAGGATTTTGTGTTTTTAACCTCTGAACACGGCCATGGTAATAATCCTTTTTAGCAAAAGCAATGAGCCTAATAATCTTGTTTCTTAATGATTTTTAATTTCATGTTACCTTGAGCAAATAAAACTTGTCTACGTTTAATCAAAGTCTTAATCTTTAACGTCATCCAAGGTTTATCATTATTAGGGATTTCAATGGAAAAAACTCATTCATAGCTTTAATCAACATATTATAAGGAGTCGCATTTTTGCTGAGTGCCCACAGCAGAATACACTTCGGGCCATTCAAACTAAGTGATCCACTGATCAAATTCACCATCAGAGAGAGCCATCAGTTCATTGCGAGAATAACTAATTGAAGTTTTTTAAACCCGTTTTTGCTCTGAAAGTATCCTGTACACCGTCAACAACCGTCGGAAAAGATGAATGGTTCAGTTAACACTTGATAGTTTTACAAGCCAAAATATCTTCTCTCACAAAGCACTGAACAGATGGACCGGATTATGCTTCTCAATAGAATTACCGATGTAGTTAGTGGACATGAAACTTGGACTTGAAGCAGCATCATCATTGCTAGGCGTGGTTCTATATATTTTGTTGAAAATATAGAAGTTTGCATCAGGGCCAGGGTTCAAGGGATGAGATTCAGAGATGTCCATCCATATAGTTAAAAGTCTAAAAGAGGATTGTGTGTGGTGATCTGAAGGCAATTGTATCCATGTTTCGACCATTTTTAAAAAAGAGGTCTTCTCGAAAGGTGGAAGCCACCAGGGGTCCGCATACCTGATGTCTGTAAACTTGTTTGTATGTAGAACCATGACTGAGATAATGTTAACAACTCCAAGTGAACAGAATCTGTACAAACATCAGTCTTGGAGAACAACATTATCAGGCATCTTGTCAAAAATTGGGTAGACACAAATAAAGCAAAGCAGCAATCCCAATGTGATGTTTGGCTTAGGCATGATGACAAATTTGTTATGTGGCAGAGCCCTTGCCGTTGGTTCACAAAGTTAGGAGTAAAAACAGTAAAAATCTCACCAATTGCCGATACATACACACAAACTGAAGAGCCAAACTTGTAGACCAAACATCAAGCAAGCATAATCCACAAGAATTACAGGAGGATGGTTAAAACTGACGAAGATTTAAACAGATTTTAAGAAAAATACACCGGAACAACATAAAAAGCATGGCAGCACATGTACATGAAGAGCGCCCTCCTCAAACATGACCCAACTGATGTATAATTGGTCATGTTCTCTTCAACTAAACATGTACTCAGTACTTTCCTCTAATATGACCCAAACTGATGTTTTATTGGTCATATTCTCTTCAACTAAACATGTACTCAGTAATTTCCTCAATTGGAGAGAAATGCACCATTGAAGACCATTTCAGCAGCCAAACTTCAAGCAGTATCCCAGGTACAATACTGGCAAGTAAATAACTAATTGGTGATAAGACATGATCAGAGGAAAACCCTTGAATAAACTCTACCCTTGGGTGTGAGGGTAGGGGATTCCTCAGTTACCTTCGCCATGAATAAACCATTACTCTTACCCTTGCTGAAACCCCAACCCTACCCTTGGCCTAATCCAACCCTTACCCTTGCCCAAGCCCAACTGGGATTACTCTTACCCTTGCTGAAACCAAACCCTTACCCTTGCCCTAATCTAATCCTTACTCTTTCCCTTGCCCAACACATCTCTTGCCTAAGAAACCCTTATTGCCGAAACCAAAAACCCTATCGGCGCCATACCCAACCGTTACCCTTGCTCTCACCTTTCCTAAACCCAACCCGACCCTTGCCCTAATCCAATCCTTACCCTTGCCCAAGCCCAACTGGGATTACTCTTACCCTTGCTGAAACCCCACCCCTGCCCTTGCCCTCATCCAATCCTTACCTTTGCCCTAATCCAACCCTTACCCTTGCCCAAGCCCAACTGGGATTACTCTTACCCTTGCTGAAACCCCACCCCTACCCTTGCCCTAATCCAATCCTTACCTTTGCCCTAATCCAACCCTTACCCTTGCCCAAGCCCAACTGGGATTACTCTTACCCTTGCTGAAACCCCACCCCTACCCTTGCCCTAATCTAATCCTTACTCTTTCCCTAACCCTAACCCTAACCCCTACCCTTGCCCTAATCCAACCCCTACCCTTGCCCAAGCCCAACTGGGATTACTCTTACCCTTGCTGAAACCCAACCCTTACACTTGCCCTAATCCAATCCTTACCCTTGCCCTAATCCAACCCTTACCCTTGCCCAAGCCCAACTGGGATTACCCTTACCCTTGCTGAAACCCCACCCCTACCCTTGCCCTAATCTAATCCTTACTCTTTCCCTAACCCTAACCCTAACCCCTACCCTTGCCCTAATCCAACCCCTACCCTTGCCCAAGCCCAACTGGGATTACTCTTACCCTTGCTGAAACCCCACCCCTACCCTTGCCCTAATCCAATCCTTACCTTTGCCCTAATCCAACCCTTACCCTTGCCCAAGCCCAACTGGGATTACTCTTACCCTTGCTGAAACCCCACCCCTACCCTTACCCTAATCTAATCCTTACTCTTTCCCTAACCCTAACCCTAACCCCTACCCTTGCCCTAATCCAACCCCTACCCTTGCCCAAGCCCAACTGGGATTACTCTTACCCTTGCTGAAACCCAACCCTTACACTTGCCCTAATCCAATCCTTACCCTTGCCCTAATCCAACCCTTACCCTTGCCCAAGCCCAACTGGGATTACCCTTACCCTTGCTGAAACCCCACCCCTACCCTTGCCCTAATCTAATCCTTACTCTTTCCCTAACCCTAACCCTAACCCCTACCCTTGCCCTAATCCAACCCCTACCCTTGCCCAAGCCCAACTGGGATTACTCTTACCCGTGCTGAAACCCCACCCCTACCCTTGTCCTAATCCAACCCTTACCCTTGCCCTAATCCAACCCTTACCCTTGCCCAAGCCCAACTGGGATTACCCTTACCCTTGCTGAAACCCCACCCCTACCCTTGCCCTAATCCAATCCTTACTCTTTCCCGTGCTGAAACCCCATCCCTACCCTTGCCCTAATCTAATCCTTACTCTTTCCCGTGCTGAAACCCCACCCCTACCCAGCCCTAATCCAATCCTTACCCTTGCCCTAATCCAACCCTTACCCTTGCCCAAGCCCAACTGGGATTACTCTTACCCTTGCTGAAACCCCACCCCTACCCTTGCTTAATCCAATCCTTACCCTTGCCTAAACCCAACCATTATCCTTGCCCAAACCCAACTTGGATTACTCTTACCCTTACTGAAACCCCACCCCTACCCTTGCCCTAATCTAATCCCTACTCTTTCCCGTGCTGAAACCCAACCCCTACCCTTGCCCTAATCCAATCCTTACTCTTTCCCTTGCTGAAAGCCCAACCCTACTCTTGCCCTAATCCAATCCTTACCCTTGCCCAAGCCCAACTGGGATTACTCTTAATCTTGCTGAAACCCAACCCCTCCCCTTGCCCTAATCCAATCCTTACTCTTTCCCTTGCTGAAACCCCAACCCTACTCTTGCCCTAATCCAATCCTTACCCTTGCCCAAGCCCAACTGGGATTACTCTTAATCTTGCTGAAACCCAACCCTTACCCTTCCCCAAACCAAACTTATCCTTGCCCAAACCCAACTAGGATTACTCTTACCCTTGCTGAAACCCGACCCCTACCCTTGCCCTCATCCATCCAATACATTGGCCTAACCCAACCCTACATGTCATAACACAAAACACAAATAACAAACTCATTTCACCATCAGTTTGATGTTTGTTGTAACATTTGTTTATTCATACATGCTTTTGGTAAGCATTGTTCAAAAACCCTTTACATAACAAATAAGATCAACAATACATGTACTTTTCACTTAACATTTTCTTTAATTGCATTTCAAAAAAATTAACATCGGCCATCAGCATGGCTAAAAGAGTTGTGCTGTCAATCATCTAATTAATAATCAAACTTACTCATGGGAGCGGTACCAGTGATTCCAGCGGGGTACAATTTGAGGAGGAGATCACGGGCAAATGCCTATGTATACTAGAGAGAGACTTAAAAATTATGAATCTATTATTACACATGGCATCTCTTTTAGTTTGTGTATCTGATATTTTGTGTGTTGCCTAGCAAGGCATACAAACTAGCACATTGTAAAACTTACTTGTCTTCGCTCTAGGGCGACTCCAGTGCACTAGTTTTGATGACTTCGCAAATCATAATGTGGGTTCAAATCTTGGTTTTTTATGACCAAGATTTGAACCCTAAGTGAAGTTCAATAAAAAGGCATCAGTAGAGCCTACTGCATCATTTTAGAGCACAAAATCGCAACTTAAACATTTTTTGACGCAACATTTTTAAGTCGATTTTAAGCTATAAAATGAAGCAGGCACCTCTACTAAGGCCACTGAATCTCACTTAACCTCCGCTACTCTATTTGTTTTGGAAATATTAGTGATTTTCGGCCTAAGTAATGTTGATTTCTGAACAAAAGTAATCAATATTTCCCAAACTATAGCTAATTTCTCCAATCCACATAAATAAAATGGCATTGGTAGTCTCTACTGTATCCTTTTGAACCATAATATCGCCGTCAATTTTTGACCCAAATTTAAAACAAAATACTAGAATGACCCCTTGTGTTTTTTGTGGGGGGGTTTTCTTCATGTTTTAATATTGGTAATTTTTTGTTCAGAATACAATATTAATTTGGCCGAAAACCGTTAATAACACAAACAAAATGGCATCAGTATTGACCTTCATGCAATAGCTGCTATTTCAGACATGGTCAGACAGAGGCTGGAGGGGAAGTAGGCTGGTGCCACTTGCATGCAAGCATTTTGATCCATAAACCTGCCTCATGCTGCCACAATTTGTGTCTTGTTCCCTGTCCTCAAAACTGCAATAGTGTACACTGATTCTCGTTGCACCAGTCGAGGAGACAGATCAACTTTCCCTCCAGCCTCGCTTCTGTTAACACTAATTTGAAAGGAGAGGTTGAAATAAGATTCTCTGATGCTAGTTTAATTCAGCAGACTCTAAATATACTTTACATGACGAGCAACAATTGTGCAAAATTACAAAATACCACAATTTAGAGTTGACTGTAAAGAATCCCTCATTAAAAATCCTGTAAAATTGATGAGAAACATCAACCACTATCCACTGTTTCAACTTGCTTCAATTGTCACATATTAATAATGTGCATCGCTAATGCTTTTTGAGTGATGAAACTACTGCCATAAAAATATCATGACGTGCTTGCTATTAAAATATGATGTAGCCCACACATTTAATTGAATGAAAATTCTTTCACGCAATTGTAGCGAGGTTTGGTGAATTAATTAAAAATTAAAAGTTGTCCATTCGGCCAGAGGGTCAGTGAATGGACCTTGATGAGATATTCCATTGTTATAATATTTTATTTGTATACATTTACGACTCCACATCTTCACCACACGACACAAACAAGAATCTCATTTGCAGTAAACAATTTAGAAATACACGTATAATTACAGTCTACATTATACTCCTTCCTTTGTTAAAAAATTCTCAATATTTTGGGGACAATTTTCCATGTAAGTTGTTAATGCTATTTAAAGGTAGGGTCATAGATTGGTAAGTAGTCCAAAAATTAATGAGCATAAAAAACTTACTTGGTGAGAAGCACTGCAGCTGTTGATTGCACAAACCATTTTGAGAAAGGAATCCCTTCCTTCGAAGTAATATGGTTTGGATAATTTTTCACCCAAAAACATTTGAGTCTGAGAGACGATTCATGCATGTTTCTCAGATTTCTGAGGTTTTGAAGTCCGTTTGCGAATGCTGCGACCAGGATTCGGTTTGTACATGTACCAATGCTTTCACCTCGCCAATTGATGGATTTGACATTTGTGTGAAAATACCGTGACAGTTTTTTGCTGTTTTCTCAGCAAGTAGACAATTTATTCAGCCTGAAACTTTCACGTGTGACTTTTATTGTGTCTTTCTTAATAATTTTGCCTATAAATCGGCATTACAGTGAAAAAAACACAATCTATGACCCTTTAAGCAGAATCAACTTGGTATGGATTTCATAAAGCTGTTACTGAAGAAGACAATTATTTGTAAATACAATAGGCAATGTGACCTCTGTTTACATTCAAACCACCCTCTGTTGACAAAACACTCGTTTCCGCCGCCCAAGAAGACGCGTACTCATGGTAACATTGCGTGTCCTTTATAGCTGGCTGTCAGTACACCAAGGTTTTGCCCGGCGACATGCGCGCGCATCATGTTATGGTTTTCGAATGACGTCAGAGGTCACATCGTCTATACAATGAAGTATGAAGTCGAGGCTCTACACGCACATGGCGGATCCATGCAGAGGGCGAATAAGACAGTCTGGCCCCTTCAAGGTATAATAATAATCAGTATTTGTGATTGCTACAGCACACGGGGATCATGACAAAGCCAGAAAAGGGTCTCTTCTTTACAGTCCTTACCACTCTAGTTCCAAATTACTTGATACACTTTTACGGGTACATTTTACTCATTCCATTTTCAGTCTGGAAACAAAGGGCTTATATCAAAAATTATAAATGACAAGGCAAACCTGTGCATTTTTTCACCTTTTCAATGCATAATTGTGAACATTTCATTACCTTTTGAGAAATTCAAAGGCACAATATCAGGAAATACGTCTTTGACTGAAATATAATATAAAGGAACAAATTCAGCTGCTGCTACCTTTGCATAAATAGCCATGCATTAAGTGACATGTGGTAAACATGAAATTAGATGAGCTAAATTGATCTCAAAAATGTATCAACAATTGATACATGTACATTTTGTCTGACTCTCTAAAGCTTCACATAACTAGGTCTGGTCCCCAGAAGCCAGAACTTATATGTATCTCTACTACATGTACTGGTGCATGAGATCGCACATGCACAAATATTCTGTAGAAAGACAAGTTTCTACGAGCCAAAGGGACTCATTATGCAATTTTTAACAGAAAACTGGAGGCGTCCAACTACAAAGCATGTAGAAGGAACACTTCAATGAGCACAAAAGATATTCGTTTAAAGGCACTGAATACGATTGGTAATTGTCAAAGACCAGTGTTCTCACTTGGTGTATCCCAACATATGCATAAATTAACAAGCCTGTAAAAATTTGGGATCAGTTGGTCATCAAAGTTGCAAGAAAATGTTGAAAGAAAAAACACCCTTGTTGTACAAACTTGTGTGCTTTCAGATAGGAATAAAAGGCTTCTTGCAAGAAGTCTTTTATTATTTTAGTGAGAAATTACCTCTTTCTCAAAAACTATGTTACTTCAGAGGGAGTTGTTTCTCACAATGTTTTATACTATCAACAGCTCTCCGTTGCTCGTTACCAAGTCAGTTTTTATGTTAATATATATTTTGAGTAATTACCAAACGTGTACAGTGCCTTTAATAGTCTTTTTACTATTCCCACAAGAAACCTTTGTTGAAAAATTGTTAATGCAGTTTTGTTCTTGCTTGGAATTGGTTGCATCACAAACCTGACCCGTACCTTAAATTCTAATGCAGTTACAAAAAACAGCCAAGATTGTATTTAGAAATTCAAACTCAGACTGCAACAACCGGGTTGTCTGTTTGAAAAATACTTAAGAAATGGAGGGGGGGTTCAGGATCTCAGTTAGACTAATCTTGTGCTGTCGTTAGCGGCAGAATGAGTGAAACTTAATCCGGGGGCCATCAGTCAGTGCAATTTACTCTTTTTCCCTGCACACCTGCGAGCAGTGGGTTGTATAATCATGCAGTAATGGACCCTCCTCTGACGTCTTGTGAATGCTAAACAGCAAACTGATGAAACCGAAATCCATTTTGGATGGATTAAATAAATCCACTGGACTTATACGACATATCACCTGATATGATAAGCTGTTAGCCGCTGGCTTTCAGAAATGATGTGTACTCACTTGACGTTTGAACTCAGTCCAGTTCGAGGTCACTGTCGTCGCTGTCTTCTTGGAGTCCATTCTGGGCCCGTATCATTTCTTGCTCTTCTTTGCTTGGTAGGTGACTGTGCCTGGTTGGAGGGTAAAACAGAAATAGAAATTTCTGATTGAATGGGTTGTGTATATACCATTGGTGATCATTACAAGGTGGGAAATATGTTCGTATATTTAAGCACATTACTTAATCATTAATTTATTTATTACACATCCAATTAGCTCCAATTACATGATAAATAGGAAACAAGAACAACTGTTCAGTTTTTAGATGTGGGAGGAAAACCCCAAATGGGGGGCAAACCATGCAATCAGGTAGCGACAGAAAACCCAATCCACATGCAAGGCTCCAGTCTGAGGTGGGATTTGAACCTGGGTCCACAGAGGTGAAAGGCAGGGAAAGAAACCACTACAAGCCAACCTGATCTCCACTAATATTGCACAAATTCCATACAAATTGTTTTCAAATGCGCATTACATAAGCTATACTCTAAACATACTCCGAGATGACACATTATGCAGCCGGTCCAGAAGCACCAGGGCAAGCCCCTGCTCTTTAATAGCAATAATAATAATAACTAGTTCTTATATAGCGCATTTTACAATAACGTCAATGCGCTTTACATTATAGTGCCCTGGTCATTGGGCCAATAACATTCCTTTAATTTTGTTCAGCTCCCTGGGGAGTATACAGCCCCCGAGCTGCCATGGTGCTCCGAAGGCTTTTTCAATAACACAATATCAACCTCTACCCTCGCAGGTACCCATTTATACCCCTGGGTGAAGAGAAGCATTTATAGTCAAGCATCTTACTGAAGGACACAAGTGTCATGACCAGGACTCAACCCACACCCTGATGACTTCACCACCAGAACTTGAATTCGATGCTCTAAACCGCTCGGCCAAGACACCCTAAGACACAGTAAGTGCCCTGGGTGCTGTTGACATGCATTACACAATGCAGAGAAGCAAGGGTTTTACATCCCATCCAGCCATGGGCCTGATGTTGAGGAGCCCTAGAATGCCCCAGACAAGCCATCAGTCATGACAACAATTTGTTTTGGTCACAGATCGACTCTACTGTTACTCACGATTCAACAAAAAAATGAAAATAAAAAACTAGTTTTCAGGGATGAGAGTCATTATTGACAAAAAGGTCTGAAACTAGGTTCCAAATTGTCCATTAATTAATTAATTAACATTTATTGTAGGAAGTATGTTGAAACAATTACATTTCCACCTTTTAGTAACTTCAGGAGTTATTGATTTAAAGGAGCTTCTGTGAATAATGCCCTGAGCGCTAGAGAAAAGAACCATGGAGAGCAGGATTTCTTTATATCTGTAGCCTTGCTCACTGCAGTTTTCACTCCGAAAAAGAGGTGCTGTGTACATTGTACCTGGACTGCGTAATTTGTGTATCAGACTATTCACGACACCCGTACTACTACTGTGCGTAGGTCATTCGCACTCGTATTACTGTCCGCATACGGAGAGTCCACGTATACATCTCACACCACGCACGCACTGCGTATACATACACATGCATGTGCCTACAGAGACTGCACATATCTAGCTCGGGCAGGTAGCCTTTAGCAAAAAGGGAAAACAAATAAATAATTGCAAATAAAACTCCAATGCCTCGGTCAAGGCTATTACATCTGATGAAAATAACTTGTTTTCACCAAACAGACACAAAAAAGTCTGAATTCAATTAAAGTCTGAAATGCCTCATCCCTGAATTTTATGGGGAAAAAATTATAAGTTTAAAAATAAAAAAAATTCAGAGTGCCTTAGAGTGCCTTACACAAAGACATCACAATTGTTTAGGAGTATGCAGCACCAGCACAGGTTGCTTATCATTCACATCAACAATCTCTACCCACCAAGGTACCCATTTACTCCTGGGTGATGAGAAGCAACTATGGTTAAGTGTCTTACTCAGAGACACGAGCATCACAGCAAGGATTCGAACCCACACTACGATGACTTAGCCACCTAAACTTGAGTTTGGTGAACTACAAGTAGATCACTCGGCCATGACACTGAAGCCACTCAAAACATACAGATGACCATTGGTATCTTTGGTTAAGTTAACAGGAGCTACCATAGAACAAGCTATGTAAGAGAAGATGCTCAGACTAACTATACGCGACAAAGTCAGACGTTACCAACATAAGGCAAAACACTCAGATCAAAGACATCATGAAAAAGATCAAGGAAGTGAAATGGAGATGGGCTGGACACTTATCAAGCAGACATGACAACAGGTGGACCAAGAGACTACATTGCCTGATACTTAAAGGCACTGGACACATTTGGTAATTACTCAAAATATATATTAGCATAAAACCTTACTTGGTAATGAGCAACGGAGAGCTGTTGATAGTATAAAACATTGTGAGAAACGACTCCCTCTGAAGTAACGTAGTTTTTGAGAAAGAGGTAATTTCTCACTAAAATAATAAAAACTTCTTGCAAGAAGTTTTTATTCCTATCTGAAAGCACACAAATTTGTACAACAAGGGTGTTTTTTCTTTCATCATTTCTTGCAACTTCGATGACCAATTGAGTTCAAATTTTCACAGGCTTGTTATTTTATGCGTATGTATGTATAGTGCAAACTACAAACTTGCCAAACTTGCCAATTTATTTTTGTGTGTCTGTATTTTTACTGGTATAACTTTTCCTAAGATGTCTTGAAGTGGCACCATTAGTATTGTTAAAGGCATTGTACACGTTTGGAAATTGTCAAAGACCAGTGTTCTCACTTGGTGTATCCCAACATATGCATAAAATAACAAGCCTGTGAAAATTTGGGCTCAATTGGTCATCGAAGTTGCAAGAAAATGATGAAAGAAAAAACACCCTTGTTGTGCAAATTTGTGTGCTTTCAGATAGAATAATAAAACCTTCTTGCAAGAAGTTTTTATTATTTTAGTGAGAAATTACCCCTTTCTCAAAAACTACGTTACTTCAGAGGGAGTCGTTTCCTACAATGTTTTTTACTATCAACAGCTTTCCGTTGCTTGTTACCAAGTAAGTTTTTATGCTAATATTTGTTTTGAGTCATTACCAAACGTGTAAGATACCTTTAAATACCCCAACAACAAAAAATTCTGCAGAATTGAAGGCAACGTTAACATAAAAAAATGAAAAACTATCCTTAAAATGATGTATCCAGTACTGCACATAAATTATGTAAATGCACGCACAACTATAAATTTTTGATCTACTTTTATTATTCACTCAAAATGTCATGGACACTCTGTTCGAGTTTCAGACGTTATAATTTTTATCATCTCTCAAGGGGAAAGAAAACAAAAAATAGACTGTCATTATGTTTGAGGCCATCAGAGCTCGAAATACCCACTGAACCACTGGCAAGTGTCTATAGTAATTTAAGCATTGGGAAAATAAGAAGAAGAAGAAGAAGAAGAAGAAGAAGAAGAAGAAGAAGAAGAAGAAGAATATAGTCTTATATGGCTCACGTATCTACCAATAAGGTACTCAAGGCGCTTGAACAGACAGAAACATTCTATGGCAGGTTTTTGAAATTATGAGACCAAATTTTATGTACGGTAGCACCTTATCAAGGTGCTGCAGCACATTTAGCAGCCACTGCCAGACACACCGGGGCAAACACCTTCTCTTGGGTTCTTTTACATGCATTACACAACACACGGGACCTACAGCTTTACGCCCCATCCGAAGGACGAAGCAATAATGGTTAAGTGTCTCGCTTAAGGACACACGTGTCACAATAACATCACAACCTGTCCTGTAGTCTAGTGTTTTTTTCCAAGATTTACTTTTACATATTCTAAAGATGAAACCTCCTCCTAATAATTCAGCAAACATTAAAAGAGAATATCAAGTAATAAACTTCAAGGGAAACTGACTTGGTAAATTTTAAAATAATTTGGGGTTGAACAAAGACAAATTAACTAGAACAGGACTTGAACCTGCAACCTCCGGATTAATGTGCTCTACCAACTGAGGTATGTAGCTAACAAAGACAACAAAAATTGACAACATAGGGTTAGAAAGCTCAGTTGGTAGAGAGCCTTCACTTTAATCCGAAGGTCCCTGGTTCAAGTCCCGCTCTAGTCAATTTGTCTTTGTTCTACCCAAAATTATTCAAAAACATTAAAAGGGAACGGAATTATTTGGCCTCGTACAGATATTTCTACTCCAGAGCAATTTCTGAGCTACAAGACCTACAGTCTAGCGGAGATTTAACTTAAAATTCAAGACCTGGCCGTCCAAATTTTTCTTCAAAGATCTAAATCAATGCATCCAACGTGAGGTTTGAAGGGTATATAGTCTGGTCCCCTGACAAGAGTCTGCATTCATGGTTGCTGTTGCACTCCAGGAACATGTCAACGGTACTCCGTTAATTGCCTTTTGTTTCAACCCTTAGAGTGTCCTAGTAGTGACAGATGGAAGGAAATCCATTGTAAAGTCTGATCAATTTGTTTGCAGACACACATCAAACACTCCTAATCTAATATTGATACACAGCATAAACCTTAATGGAGACATTTGCCAGTTAAAGGTAGGGTCATAGATTGGTTTTTGTCAACGTAATGCTGATTTATGGGCAAAATTATCAAGAAATATACAATAAAAGTCGCATGTGAAAGTTTCAGCGGATAATAGTGTCTACTACTTGCTGAAAAAACAGCGTTTAGCGAGGTGACAGCCGGTAACCAATCGCATCTCTGGCCGCAGCATTCGCAAACGGACACCAACCCTCAAAAATTTGAGAAACGATTCGTGCATGAATCGTTTCTCAGACTAAAATATTTTTGGGTGAACAATTTTCCAAACCACATTACTTTAAAAGAAGGTAATCCTTGCTCAAAATAGTTTATAAATATTTTTGGGTGAACAATTTTCCAAACCACATTACTTTAAAAGAAGGTAATCCTTGCTCAAAATAGTTTATACTATCAACAGCTGCAGTGCTTCTCACCAAGTAAGTTTTTATGGTCATTGATTTTTTTTAGTATTTACCAATGTTTGACCCTACCTTTAATAATTAAAGGTGCATGCGTACCATAATGAAGCAACTCTTCTTCTTTTTTAAAACACTTATCTACTTATCATTGGAACTGCCTTTGGTTTTTAACTTTGTTTGGGTTAACTTTGTACTTCAAATAGGGAGTTAGATTTAAAGGGAAGGTATACGTTTGGTAATCACTCTAGAAATTGATGGCAATATAAACCTACTTGGTTAGAAGTACAGCAGCTTTCGATAGTAGAAAGCATTTTGAGAATCATTTCACTTTGAAGTAATGTGGTTATGGGCAAAGTTATCGGTTGTTATCCCCCACAATTTGAATGAGAAACATTACTGTCAGATACATTTCTCAGAGTGTGTATTCCAATTACAGATTATTCCTCTTGCATGGACATAACCGTTCCAGATTTTCGGCGATATCTCAAAAACACGACCGCCTTTTGAAATGAAGTGTTCACAGGTTAGTTTTATTGTATATCTACATTTATATATAGGATTTAAACAATCGAACGGTTCCAAAAACCAAAGGGTTGGAATACTTTCCCTTAAAATGATGTCTGGTAAACGCCTTGTTCGGTCACAAGCAACTGCTCAATTTGAATTTCTAAGACTGGATCCATCAGCAACATGTATGTCACATGGTTACAAGCTTTTTGTTTGTTACATAAGGGGCGACAAACGCCCATGGACAATTCACAATGAAAAGTGTGGCACTACCAGTCTTTGCTTATGTGGAGGTTGCAATGCAAAGGCTTGCTCCGCACCATGGGAGCGGAGTTGCTCAGCTATGAAGATGAGCAGAGTACACTGTTCGAAATGTCAAAACCAAACCAACTGATCTTCACAAAGCCAACACTCCTCCCAAAAGAGATTCACACATGTTTGTATACCAGCCAGATTTACTAGTAGTAGTTATTTCCTATTTAAGTTTAGCATTGTCACAAAATGGTGATTCCCCATTTACTTGTACGTCGTTTTGTATGAAGCACTCTGGCTGCAGGTCTCATTTTCCGTTTTCACAAAGTGTTGAATAAGTTTAGGAACTAATGACTCATTGAAAAAAGTTGCAAGAATGACAAATATGGACAGTTGTGTACCACTGAAGAGATCAGCTTTAGAAGTAATTTTTTTAAGATTTAAGCAGTCACTGAAGGAGCAGTTTGAAAAAGAGTGAAGTTTTAAACGTATTTTTCTCAAAGTGGTTGTGGGGCGGATTCAGCACTTTGTGTAAACGTTGACAAAATGTGTCACATTCTAGAGAGGAAAAACCCTCAATACGTAATACGATATTCAGACTCTTCTACAACATCATCATAAACGGCAAACAAGAGGATTACAACTATGGCCAACGCCTTAGAAGACAACTTACGGCCCACAGGTGAAAACATGATTAAAAACAAATTGCTTGGGTGGAATTCGAACCCACGACCTTTACCATTCTGGAGCAGATGTCTCAGAGGTCTTGGGTTCGAATCCCACCCAAGTAAAATATGCCTTTGGACTTTTTTGTTCACAGGACTCGGGGAAAGTACTGAGTATTTCGTGCTTTACACACATCGGTATGGGTCAAACCAAATAATATTCTTTATCCCTGATGCAAAATTTAACATCTATTAACAAAAGGTAAACAGTGTACTTTACAGCAATGCCAAGAGAAGGCGAGGACTGCTTCACGCCCACAGGTAAACACATGATTAGGCAATAGAAAAAGGTACAGTACACACTAAGGAAGGACCACAAGAGTCTGGAAAATAAGTTGTCAGATTTTCATCTTGAAAATCTTTCCAGCACAAGAATCATTCCAAGCAAAAAAATGGGGGGGGGGGGATGCTTTGATAAATGTTGCACTTAACATTAACAGGTGATCTATTTAGCATAGACAGCAGGAAGATACGCACAGAAAGATATGTGGCAGTTGAAGGCTGCCAGAGGAAGAAGAGCACTGATGCTTATGAGTAACCAGCGACCTTCTCAGCCGAGAAACTAGGGCATGCCATCTACTAAATATTTCATTTACCAAATGGGAAAGGTAACCTCCTGTACATTACTGTGGATCTATCCCCCATGATGCATCAATTAGACCTGTCAATCTGACTGACCAGCGCGGTTTCACATCACCATGGCGATCACTTTCTACTGGCAAATTAACCCATCCAGGTTTGACTCTTAAGTTCAGATATTTTTTAATGATATAATCCATTGACTTACATTCACATTTTGATAGAGTCCCGTCGCTCCAAAATTTGGGGCTTTCGAATTTCAGAGCAATTAAACTGCATCGCCGGCGGCAAAATATGCAGTTAGAGATTTTGACAAGTGAAACAAATGTAATTATGAGTTAAGCTATTTTTTATTGGAGTATGTAGTCAAATATTTAAGCGGCTTGAGATAGTTCCTAATTGCTGACTGGATTTATCGTAGTGGCAGCATTCTTCAGTGTTCATCAGGGGGGAACTGCAATGCTACACGTCCCTCGTCCACCCACAAGTCAATAAGCAATGAGGCTACCCTGATGCTACCGTGTTTGAACAGCTCTTTGATCTCGGCTTTTCTGAGCTGTGGTCTCTCCCCCGGGGGGAGGTTTACTTATATTGGCAGAATGATCAGGAGCAATAATAATGAAAAGCGTCTGTTGAAAATTAACAGTTAGACCCGCTGTAACTTTTCCTTACGAAGAATTTGTATTATGAAAACAGGGTTACCGATGGGTTCCAGATAATAATTTGAAGGGGGTGATTACATGATCCGAACACTAGAATTAAAATTAATTGTATAAATTCAAGATGGGAAAATCCCTTTTTTCATTCCAGATTTTATCAAACTTTTACTTTTCATTTTCATGCAAATTATCCCCACATCATTACTATTATTATTACTATTATTTGTATTATTATTATCATATATTTCTGGAAATGAAACCAAGGATGCCACATAAGTGAACTTAATCACTGTAACTAGAGGGTGCTTGCTATGTGCAACCAAAACACCCGGGTTAACCCCCTACTCTTCCTCGATAAGCGTTCTGGGTTCTTTTACACGCACTACAAATCGTAAAACTTGGGACCTACAGCTGAATCTCCCATCCAAAGGACAAATAAAACTATGGTCAAATATCTTGCTCAAGGACACAAGTGCCACGACCGGGACTCAAACCCACACTCCCCTGATAAAAAAAAAAAGAGCTTGAGTCCGGTGCTCTTAAACACTCGGCCATTCTCAGCTTGCATGTACCTTTAAACGTCAAGTATTTCCAACTACCTTCTTCTTCTTTTTTATATAAACTGCAGAAAACCCGTACATCTTGGCTTCTTGCTTTTTTAGTGGCATTACCCTTGGGCTGATGAAAGAAATATTTAATAAAACTAAGGATATCAGTCACGGTAAATAGCGGCTCATTGCCTCAGGTTCATCAACCCCCCTAAGAGTGTGTGCTTAGTTTGGGAATGAAAACATTCCAAATTAAAAGTGAACACGGTCTAGGGTCATTAACCTGCCCTCCGAAAAAGTTAAATCCTTGTTTTGGTTTCCTGAAGGGAAGGGGGGGGGGAGTTTTTATATTGTGATATCTCTGAGATGCTTGCATCAATTATATGACTACAGGGAGAGAATGCTGCAATAGATTCGGGTAACGGCATGCGTCAGAAGTTCTTAGGGGGTTTGAAAAACTGCCTGTCCAAATTAAACTGAGTGCACGGCACGAAGTGATAGCGTGTTGGCCATTGCAGCCGTTAAGGTGGTTAGGATCTGACAGTGCAGGCCCCACAAACACCTTGCATTTAAGATGCATTCTGGTCGATTTTGAACATAATTGCTACTTTTTTAGCTTTAAAATGGTTTGAGAAAGGAATTACACTATGAATTTTATGTATTTTTGCTTCTTTAATCCTGAATGAAAATTGGCTAACAAGAGATTGTAAATTGAAAGGGGATAACAAATGTGCATGTTTCTTCTTAGACATTTACATGACTTGGCAGGCAGGGTCTATGTACATGTATTAACAATCTTCTCCGATTTGACTTTGTACCATCCCTGTGGGGAGATGGAGGATAAGTCCCAATCAAGGAGAGTTAAGTCCCAATCATTGAGACATGTCTTACTAGTCATTAGACTCTTAAAAAAAAAGCTTACACAGGCGTGAGAATGCTTAAGACAGACTACACAATGAATACTGGACTGTCCTGGACAGGTACAGTTGGAAGCTAAGGTTCTTGTAAAATAAAGTCAGTCCAGAGCCAATATGGCTTATCAGGCCGCGGGTTTATACCCGGTTTCATTGTCATTAAACGACTGAGAATATTTCTTTTCCCCATGGACAGGATGCCAGTCCATCGCAGGTTAATCCCCAGCTCTCGTCGGTACCCATTTGTATTCCTGGGTGGAGAGAAGCAATTATGACAAAGTGCCTTGCTCAAGGACACAAGTGTCACGACTGAATAAGCCAGGATTCGAACCCACATTCTGTAAATTACAGAATTTGTGTCTGCTGCCCTTATCGACATGTAGACCACTCAGCCAGGACACACCACTGGTCCCAACTAGGGTCAATACAACTTCTTGATGCTGTTTGTTTAATTCAAATGGTACCCTCACGTAAAAATCACAATTCTCTGGGCCTAACCACAGAGTTCCATGGTAAATAGTGCAACGACAATAACATTGAACCCCAATTTGGGCCAAAGTGTTTGTGTATACATGATTGGTTGAATGCAGAAGATGTGAATGGATTGTCTCAAACAATGTTTTCTACATCAACCGCTGAAACTTTCCCTTTTTCTTCACAGAATAACAGTAAACAACTCTGTACAATTTTTAAAATGGGTCACTCCGATAAAAGTGTCAACCGCCAAATACAAATACACGTACATGTACGGTGGAAAATAACGCCAGTGGGAAAAGTCTATAATTATGAAGAGCACTGGATGTGTGAAGTGGGTCAGATGGTATCTCCCATGATGAAAAACATGTGTTACTGCTGTGCTTTCACTTCAGTCCGATCAATTAATCATTAATTTAGTATTGATCAGGATCCAGGAAAAATTCCTTCACCACTTCAGTGAAGCGTAATCCTTAATTCTATTTGATTCAACGCAACATCTCTACAATCTCCACGTACATGTACGTGCAAAATGAATAAAAATTGAACAGATTGTGATGTTTTGCATTGGAATGTTTTCTTTTTGTTTTCTTTGCACTTGTTTTTTTCTATAACTTATTTATTATTATTAATAGCACAAGTAAGCAGATGGTAGGTGAATGCATCAACGCCATTTCAGCTGATCATGTATACACTTTTAAGAAAACATTCAGAATTTATCCTATTCCTATCGAACACAATCTCATGTTTGTACAGTGGTTAGTTTTAAAAACAAGCTGGCTACTAAGCATGCTTACTTCTCATGAATCAAGCATGCTTACTTCTCATGACATAAGCATGCTTACTTCTGATGAAGCGAGCATGCTTACTTCTCCAATGCACCTATAAATGTCATAAAGGCTCCTCTTTTTACCAACTTTCTCTTCCATCATTATTTTTCTCTCTATGCAAACAAAACTAAATTAATAAAGTTTTTGAAAATTGGCAGGCCCTTGGCCTCTTTAATTCTTCAAGGGGGTCATTTCTAACAATGCCAGCTCTCCAGCTTTCTTTACCAAGTCATCAACTTGTGGAGTAATTACCAAAAGTACACCCTGCAGTGACACCATGCCTTATTAATATTGATAAACAATACAAGGTCTTTACGAAGCACTCATGAAAAATAGTAACACATCATAAACAAATGAATGAGATGTTATCTTGAATCATGGCTCTGCTTACCACATACATGCATGAATCTATGGGCAGTTAGCGCAGCGGTTCCATGGTAAACAGAGCCAAGAAACTGGCCCCTGAGCTGCCGATCATACAGACAAAACTTGTATAAATTAATCAGATCGGCTCTATGGCTTTCTTATCCTGTCGCTTATCACTGTGTGGACCCCTGGTTTTAATTTCAAATCCCAGCCTAAGCGTGCGGATTGGGTATTCAGCTCTTACTTCGTTGTGCAAGTTTACCACAATCGGAGGGGATTTTCACCGCCAAGTACGTGTGCAATCTGCTCATTTTTAGTCTCTTCACGGGTGCCTTTGGCCTACAGGCGACAGTGCTGGTCCCTTCTGAGGAAACCTTGATTTCATTTCAAGAGAGGTTTATCCCGTAAAATAAATAACGGGTCTACTCTTCTTACAGGTTCATTGTAGTTCCGTAAAATCATGTGTACAGATCATTGGGGATTATACCCATTTTAATTACTTTGAGGGGACTAAGTTCGCCTTAGAGCCAACGGTCGATGGTGTCAAATATTCCTTTCTACATGACGGATGCTTTTTTTCTTTAATAAAAGTAAACCGTTTGCACTGATTGTCCCCACCACAGCATATCTGGACACGTTTGGTAATTGTCAAAGACCAGTATTCTCACTTGGTGTATCCCAACATATATGCATAAAATATCAAACCTGTGAAAATTTGGGCTCAATTGGTCACAGAAGTTGCAAGAAAATAATGAAAGAAAAAACACCCTTGTTGCACAAATTTGTGTGCTTTCAGATGCCGAAAAAAGGCTTCAGGCCTGAAGTCTTTTTCAGATTCAAATATTTTAGTGAGAAATTACCTCTTTCCCAAAAACCAAGTTACTTCAGAGGGAGTCGTTTCTCACAATGTTTTATACTATCAACAGCTCTCCGTTGCTCGTTACCAAGTAAGTTTTTATGCTAATATATATTTTGAGTAATTTATAAAAGTGTCCAGTGCCTTTAATCCACTCTCAGTTTAAATTTCAAGTAGTGCACTAGAAGTAGCAGCACACTCGTCGCTGGAAACCACTAATGCAAACATCTTTTGTGTGATTTCACTTCTCAGTTAGCTGTGTGATAGGTCTGCATGACATCTTCAATAAGCCGTTAGGCTGTTAAATTTGAATAATGTCTGGTGCAGCGACTGGCCTGTTTACTGTTAAGTGCTCAATTTGAATTCCGCAGAGTGAAAACTACTGTCGCTACACCGCATAGTTCCGAGCAAGCTTTGCATAGCAACCTCCAGATCAGCAAAGACTGGTATCCTTTTTGATCGGAAAGTGTGTATGGGTGTTGGCCGTCTCTAATGTTACTATATATGCAAAAGCTTGTTCCTAACCATTGTGACATACATACAGACAGTACAAATTACACAGTATGCAGGAGCACTGGATTTAGTCTGAGGAAATCAATTGAGATTTTCACTTGTGACTGAGCAAGGGTACTGTATCAGATACCATTCATATACGTAACTCGCAAATGGCTGATAAAATTGACCTCCTCCTACACACAAGTACCACAGACTGCCACACAGTACCATTAGGTGGCATGGGTTTCTTCTGTTTGTACAGCTGGAAACCTCAGTGGCTCGTGTCCTGTGGACTTAGCCTCCACAGTCTCCTGTGGTGTATTGTGGAAAGAGCCAGTTAGGCAGGAGAGTGCACCGATGGTAATAGGGTGTTAATCAGTTGATTTTGAAAACTGATGCATTGATTTATGTGAATACAAACAAAACATGAACATTGGTGTACTGTTTGACGGGAAAAATTTATTTTACTTACAAATTTACAGATATGGTTTTTGAGGCATTGCATGGTGAGGTATCAATGTATATTCGGTTTGCGGTAACACCACGTGTATATCTACTTTGCTGTGTAGATTTTGTTCTTTGAGAACTTGTCTGGCTATTTATTCTACTGCCGCAGAGTAGATTTTGGAATTCGGGAGACTACTAAGTTCAGAAAAGAACAGTCCTGCTTATTAAGTACTACCTGGGCGGAAGGTAGGAAATAGGCCGGGACTACTACTTTGGCTAAGTGGATGGAGGGGACTTCTCGTTATTAACTTCACTGCCGCAAAGTGAGTTCTAAATTTACAGATGTTTTATCACAGGGGTCCCTTTACGATGCATTTGACTGTCCAAAGGAAACAATGTTTTAAAGAAAACCACAACAATACTTGGATATCTCGGAGTTTACTACGCAGCAAATATTTCATAACAAGAAGAAGAAGAAGGAGACAAAAAGTGATTTTGCTTGAAGGATGTTTTCTTTAAAAGGTGACTTCTACCGTCTGGAAGTTTCTCATCAAATGAAAACACTCCTTCGGAACTGAACGCACCTGCGATTATCCGCCTGACCTGGTTGTATGCCTGGATGTAATGACATGGCCCCCTTTTTTTGTGCAACGGGACCGTTGTGGTTTTAATGACGTGTGGGGCATTGGGTATACAACGTTCCTTGGTTCTAAACAACATGTGTAAGCTATTATGCACGGGTTGTACTTATTGTAATTCAAAGCGCTTTGAACTTAAAATACATCATCAGAAGTCCGCCGCAGGGATTCAGGTTCCGTTAATTAAAGATACAAGACTGAAGTATGTTCTGTGAGTAGGTTGAGATTGGGGCGGAATGATTTGTACATCTACAGTATGGATGCCTGGTCAGTTTTAGAGTGGGTGGTTTAAGGACCAGGCTTGTTTCAAGAGTGGACTTTTGGATGTGGTCCCGGATTCACTACTTCATGAAAACAGTTAGGATATATTATATTTGGTTTTACCCGTACACCGATGTGTGTAAAGCACTGTATACTCAGTACTTTCCCGAGTCCTGTGAAAAGAATCACAGGCATATTACTCGGGTGGGATTCAAACCCACGACCTTTGAAATTCTAGAGCAGATGTCTTACCAACTAGACCACCGAGATTGCCCGGTAGCTAGAGGCAGTTCGAATCCTATATTTTAGCAGCGAGGACCGCGATAATTTAATGTTAAAAGTTAGGATATATTTGGTTTGTTGAAAACTTTGGACAGTTGGGGTGCAGAGTCAGGGTCGAAAAAAAGTACACAATCAGATAATTATCAATCCTAACCACCTTTATGATTAGGCTTGAATTTGATGGATCTGGTACCACTAGGTTTGCCAATCCTAAGCATTCAAACATTGGGTGTAGCAGGGCTCGAAGTTTACACTCTCAACCGCAGGCCCGGGGCCAGTGATTTTAGCGTTGGGCTAGTGAAGTCAAAACTGGACAAGTCCGTTGGTCTTGTGTTTTTGTTTAAATGTCGACTTTCAGTCTAAATCATAAATATCTTTTAATTCTTTTCAGTATTTAAAAATACTTACCAATAAAATAAATGAGATAAATCTTCTCTGAGCCATTGTTCAAGTTTAAACAGTTCAAATGATAAACTGTGCACCGGTAGTTTGGGGTTTTTTTTTTCTCTCATTTCAATTCTGGTCTTGTGAAAAAACAATTCTGGTCCAGTAAACATTTTGAGCTACAAGCTGTCTTGTGGATTTCCCCCCCAAATTCAATTCCTGTGTAGAGTTACCATGGCCACACATCCAAAAGTGTAAGGGTTTAAAAAAAACAAAAAAAAAACAACAACAATTGTACGTAATTGTCATGATCCGATTTGTTTGTCCAATAGTTCATGTCATATTCTATGACTCATGTGCATCTCAGAAGCCTAAAGACTAAGATTCCTCATCATGCATGGATGCATAATGATAAGTCCTTCACACTTCATTATCAGCCACTTTGGCACGATCCTGCTACTACCGCTAACAAATAAAGGGGCGGGGGGTAAAACCCCGCTGGGGAAGGGACAGAAAAAACCCATCAGAAATGCAGCTCCTGGTCAGGATGACATTCATGTGAGTAAAGGAACGTTACAGAACTGGTAATTAAAATATTCTTTAAGATCACAGATTTACATAAAACTTACACGGTCTAATGATGATGATGGTAGAAAACATCCCTAGAAATATTTCTGTCTGAAATGCCATATTTGATGAGAAATAAATAAAACTAATTTCCGATTGGAGTTTATCGCTCATGAGCGTTTTATTCATGCATTGTTTAACACATGCAAATGTGTAATCGGTTTTTCACTATTTTCTCGTGACCCAGATGGCCGATCGATCTCAAACTTCTACAGGTTTGTCAGTTTATGTATATGGTGGATTATATAAAGTGCTTACACTGTTTTGTTAGCAAAAACCAATTCTGTAATGTTCCTTTAAAGATAAAGTTGAGGCACATTTTTTCAAGTTTTGCCATCACGTGCAACCAAAATGTACTATAAAATCAACTTCATCATATCAATGAAACTTATCTCTGATTGTACTTTATTTAAAGGGAGGGTAAACCTTTGGTAATTACTCCAAAAAATTAAAGACCATCAAAACGTACTTGGTAAGAAGCACTGCAGCTAATGTATAACATTTTAAGAAACGATTCCCTTCTATGGAAGGTGGTCAAATTAAAGAAAGTGATTCAAAAATATTTCAATCTGTGAAACGTTTCATGTAGAAACGTTTCTCAGATTGTGTATTCCAATTACGGATTCTTCTTCCTGCGTGGACATAACCGCTCCAGATTTTCGGCGATATCTCAAAAACGCCACCACCTTTTGAAATGAAATTCTCACAGGTTAATTTTATTGTATAAATATCTCATTTTATATAGGATTAAAACAATCAAACGGTTCCAAATGCCAAAGATATACTTTGCCTTGAACTCGTCTGAAGATAGTTCAAAATATATCAAAATGAAAGCTACAATTTTTCTCGTGATTGTTCGACTGCTTCTGCGTATAACAGTATCTTGTTACTGCACAACATCCTGAATCAAAGTAATTAGACTCATGTACCCTTGTGCAAAACATTTTGTGAGCCAGGAAAAAAAAATGCTAACATGATGGATGCAAAGTGGCACCTTTTCTGTGTTTCCTGTCAGAAATGGGCATAATGGGCGATATACACTGTACATGTACATCATACAAACAGGCACACAACCCTCTAGTGACAACCTGCGAGCGGCTGGTACTAAAATACCCATAGCAGCAGCAGCATGTCAACATTGGAGGCGCCCCAACACTTGAGTGAACAATAAATTATTCAATACATTGTATTCTCTTCCACACAATCAATTGAAATGTGACTTTGTATACTTATATTTGATTGAACATCAATGAATGCAACTAACAAATGCTTTATTGTTTTTTTCCCAGACAGTTTTCCTGGAAAAATTTGAAATACTGGGAAATACTGGGAAATTAGCGAAATTTGGTCTGTAAAGGGGTTCATGAGCCAACCTTATGGATGGGATTTGTGAGGGTTTGTGTTGGGTCTTGCCATCATTTGCTCTATTGTACCCTTTTCTGAAGAAGTCCTCCCTAGGGTACAAAATGAGCAAAAAGAAAACCTTGTGGGAAGCAGTGATTTATTGTTTTGAGATCAGCAGAAAATACTGCTTAACAAATCCCTGCTTGGCAATAATGAGCAGGTTACCAGTCACAAATTGTACATGTGACATGGTATTTTGGCTGGTAACCTTATTCTGGTTAGCATAATTCTGTTTTGCTTAGCTTATTTTTGTGCTTAAGCAGCTCTATGAAATTGGGCCCTGATGTGAACTTCTGCCCACTCTTGTGCAGTACTTGTACTTGTGCATTCTTGAGCCCATTTGGCATATTGAGAGAGAAATGTATGGGGACGCTGTACGCAACAACTCGTTCTACATGTACAACCCCACCTAGACCCAAGCTGGCGGGGACCAGTTGGAAAGGAATGCTGTCATTGATCTGGGGAATTACGAAGGGTTGTTTTCAGTACAAGTCCACAGCCTCCTTGGCATTGCCACAGCTGGTCTTCACACATACACTCGATGAAATTGCCACCATCTGATCAGAGAGCTGATTGGTCCACGACATGCCCACAGCTGGATGACCTACATTTACATGCGATCCATCCACTAAATTCTCACCTTTACCAACCGAAAGTCCATCATATGCAAACAGCAACATGCCAAGAATTATTCAAGATTGATGTCTCTTTTAATAGGGAGTGATTTTTAAAGGGTCCGTCCACCATGTTTGCTGTATCTGTCAATGTGGGGCTCAAGTTTACAGGGTACTTATGTACTTGCTTATTGACATCTTTCTGGTAGTGACAATAAGGTATACTCAAAAGCGACTAGCACTGTAACCCGCAGGCCTGAAAAATACCTGTGTAGAGGTGAAGATGTAGAAATATTGACTTTTAAATATGGGGAAAAAAAACCAAAGGGGAGCCACACACTCGGAGTGTATGGACTGACCACCCAATCCACTGGACCAATGCAGGATTTGAACCAGGGACCATCCAAAGAGATGAAAGGCTAAGAAAGATACCTCTAACCAATGTAACACCCCCTCCCCCCTATGAAGTGCAAACAGTAGATGATCCGAACAGTATGCTAAGCCAGAAATGCACAGAGACAAAACATGAAACGGCATTAGTGACTCTCAAAGCATTGTAGGTGATGACATCGTAAGAGGTTTACAAAAACAGACTTCTTTGGGTACATGTAGGTCAACATTTGTTTTCGGAGGCAGACATATCGTGTCGATGATTCCTTGTGTCTTCAAGAAATTCCAATATGTATAACTACCCTTTGAGAGCTTCAACAAAATCAATATTAGCTACTCACTCTCATGCAGAAAAACAACCCTGGCACCAATGACAGTTACAAAGATTTACATTTAAAGGTAGCATCATCATTTGGCTTTTGACAGGGAAATACTGATTCATAGGCAAAATTATCAAAGAAGATACAATAAAAGTCACCTGTGAAAAAGACAGTGCCTTTTTGATGAGAAAACAGCAAAAAATTGTGTTCTCATCACGAACGTCATATCCATCCGCGTTCAGCGAGCTGACAGCGGATACCAACCGCATCTGGCCGTATTGAGGGCAGCAATCAAACGGACACCACGAAAATTTCCAAAAGTTGCCTGCAGGCGATCATTGGAGATTCAAAGTTTTTGACATATAGGCCTTCTTGGGTGGCATGGTTGGAATTGCCACCCCCCACGAGGGTTTTCAAGACCATCCGGTTTTCCTCCCTCAGAAAAAATCAAACACTTTCGATCTCTGGCTGTGCTTCGTGGTCATAATGGGTTGATGTGGCTGGCTGCCAAAGGCGCCCTTGCATACCTGCTTCTTGAACACATTGTAGCTGCGTCCTTCGCAATTTAGCTCTTAGCTGCCAGTAAGGATGATTAGCCTCCCAAATTATTATTATTTATTTTATGGATTTCTAATCAACAGGGGCACTCCAGTTGAAACAATTTTGCAGCACGCTTACTACTATTACCATCTTTATAACAAGTAGGCTTTCACATGAAAATCACACAATTTCTTTTCGTTGTCATTACCAAAGTATGACTCTAACTTTAAGAGTATGATTGACATATTGCTTTTTAGCAACATCTTGATCTCTGACATTACATCTCGTGTGTTTCACAAAGGCCAAATGAATACTCCAAAGTGATTTTTCGGGACGATTGTGGTCCGTCTGCTTTAAAAAGCCAATCCCGTGAGATTGTAAATCGTCATGTCGTCAGGTCTATAAGGTTGTTAGTGCAGTTTGTGTGGATTTCATTCAATTGGTTATGCATATTTTGGAGCTACTGAGAAATCTATATGCATTTTTCATTTAGTGTCCTTTTGACCATTACAGATATGAAATTGTAATTAATTAAAGAGCTTACAGCCAACGATGTTATGATAATTAATAAATCCAAAGTCCTACATTGTACCTCCCCCTTTAAAGGGATTGTATACGTTTAGTAGTTGGAACCCACTTTTTGTATTAAATTTATGCTGCAATTGGGATACACAATCTGTCTCAGATTCAAATTTGTTGGGAAAAAAGATAACTAACTTTTTCTTTGCCCGCAGTACTTCGAAGTGAAAAGTTTCTCAAAATGCCTTATACTATCCAAAGCTTCTGTTCTTCTTACCGAGCAAGTTTTTATTGCCATTAATTTTCATAGTCATTACCAAACGTATACAGACCCTTTAAGAGGTTCCATGTCAGATATCACACCTGTCCTAAAACCTCAAGTAGTTGTATTCCTCTTAGCACGAGAGCCAGAGAGGACTAGCTCATTGTGATGAGGAGATGACAGTTAGACACCCCCAGGACAACCCACATTTTATTGCTGTGGTCGTGATGATGATTTCCCCCCCCCCTCCCCAGCAGCAAGGATTAGTGTCTGAACTGATGAAGAAGTGAACACCAATAATCCACTCTGCTAATACCTTCCCACATGTCTTTGCATAAAGTAAATTGATTTGGGGGTTTTTCCCCCCCATCTTTCGTTCTTTTCTTTACCTGGCATCATCACTGTTTCACCAGACGGGTTTATCCAAATTAACTGACAGACAGATACTATTAATGCAATTGACAGCATTTACACAAACAAATTTAAAGACTTTTGTGGACAGTTTTTCATGTCAACAATTGTATTTTTTCCCATCCAAAATTTTAAAAAAACCTAAATTCTCTTCTACAGAAACGGCTGTTACAGGGAGGCTAAGTAAGAAAGGTTCGGAAGTCATTAAGATGATGATGATGCAGGATGGATAAAGGACAGAGGGGATGATAACCATCTCCTAGAAGCAGGAAGAGGAGGAAGTAATATAGGATAAGAAGACAGAGAACAATGGGTTAGAAAGAAATAATGATGACGATGATGATGATAGTGATCAGAGCGTCTAGGTTGGATGTTCTGTTCAGCAGATGGAGTACAATACTAACATTGACAAGAGGATGGTACAAAAGAGAACAGGTTCTAGCGACAATAAGACAAGAGTATGAGGTGCACCTGGTTGGAGTAAAAGAGAAAAAGGATGAGAAGGAAAGTGGACAAAAAAGTGTAAAGAGACGATTTTATTCCAGCAGTGGGCTCAGAATCATCTAAAAAAGTGGGTTTCAGACACAATTAATGAGGATGGTTTGGATACAACTGAGAAGATAATGGGAGACTTTTGGGGACGCTCAGTGGCACATACTGGCACATTTTATTTAACCAATACCAGGGGTTATGAGCGAGCAGCTCATGCTGGGGGAAAAAATGGCGCGTTGAGTTTGATCACCCCTGGGAACGAGGTCGGTCGAACATGTGCCCAATGTTCCAACTCTCATAATGAATTGGGGAGTCAGTGATATAAAAGGAGTGAGTCACAATTTCCGTCTAGGCACCTTGACTTTTTTCTTTTCTTCAAATATAATTCCTTGCTTGTCTCTTTGTTCATAAGATGGGTCCCGTTTCTTTGTAAACAAATTAGTCAAAGCATGGATACAGAATTTTTCAATGAGTGCCCCTCTACCTCTAAATTTAAAGAACCTTTCAAGCTGCACTATTTGATAGAGGACAATATATTGAATATAAAGAGCTGTTTGTACTGAACGTGCAGTGCGTTTTAACCGGAAATTGTTCCAGAGTGATTGGTACAATCCGACTTGACATGGGCTGGTGTCATAGGGAAATCTGTCCCCCGGAGATTCTGTCCCCCATATGGGAAATTAACTTGGGCTGAAGGAGGTTGATTCAAAAGAGGGCCCTATCAGAAGAAATTAATACACAATTTGCTGTATGGGGGGACCAGAATCTCCGGGGATTCAGAATCTCCTGCCACACCCGCACAAAATGTTTGACCTGTAGCAGAGTCTGATGACTCTTGGAACAGGCTCCTCTGACATCCCCACACCCAGGCCCAATTTCATAGACCTGCTTGAACAGAAGATATTGCTTTACATTTTTCTGCTGAGCAAAACTAAGTAGGATACCAGTTACATTTTGTACATTTAACATGGTATTTTAGCTGCTAACCTTTATTCTGGTAAGGATAATTTGGTTGTGCTTAGCTACTTTTTGTGCTTGAGCAGCTCTATGAAATTGGCCCCCGTATTTATTGATGGAGACAGTCTTACTTGATAACCAGGGACCGTAGTTGATTATGACTGATCAATGATGATGACGTCAGTGCCATTTAGTCATACTTGGGTATTTTTGGGGTGTACATCGGGGAATGTTTAAGAAACACCTCGCCTTGTTACAACATGTACAAGTGTAAAAACAACATGACTGTGACATGGTTGACCTGTGTTAGCCTTGTCCGAGGCTCTTTACGCAAGCACCTGCTTCGAAATCACCAGGCAGCAAGAATCACACACTCAGGAACTGCATACCTTAACATGTGCAATGTACAGTGCAGCAGAAATAACACGCGCTCAAACTGCGTATAAAGTGCTGTGGGGTCGAAGCACGGTTTTTCAACCTCGTACAGCGAAGCTCACATAGATCTTACTGTGCAATATGTACATAGTACAATTGTTGCACATATAAATGAAGTGACTGACTGCAGCGAGGTGCGTTAGCAACAGGAGGGCCCAGCAGGACAAGCTGCTGCATGGCTGGACACGGCAAGCTTATCTGCGGGTGCTCTTTGTAACTGCCTTGGACAAGGCTATGTACATTTATCCTTAGTTACCTTGAAGCACTTACATGTATACCTGATGAGTACATTTCAGTATACATGCAGAATGTCATGGTATTGCCAGCAGAGTGGGGACAGCGGAACATAGGAACACAAAAGGAACAATGCTGTCCTCACATTGGAATCCTTTGTATTTTTGTGTCCTCACATTTTTGTGTGCGCTTAGTCTATGGAGAGTGTTAAATTAAAGGGACAAAGGAACGTCCTCACATTGATAGCAATAAACTGATGGTTGTACATGTATGTATGTACCCTGTACACATTTTGAAATTACATCATTTAACCATTTGGAAAAAATTGACTTTGTTTTGCAGCCCCTATGTTGACAAACCGAAACAAATCATTCCCCCCCCCCAACCACACATACTGAATTTTTTTTTAAACACCCACTCAAGAATCAAGGTACAATGTACCACATGAAATACATACATGGTACATATCTATTACAGACAGACTGCTAGCAATACAAGCCAAAACACCCACGCACCCCTTCCCCCTTGTTCCACTCACGCCTAAATCTAAGGTTTAAAACACAACCGCAGGTGCCCTGAAACTAAACAAAAATACACATTTCTGTTTGCGCCAATATTGCACACTGTCCAAGTGCTTCAGAACCACTGTACTTCTCGCTGGTTCCTTTAAGACTTCCATTATAACACAGAAAATCTATTTGTGGCGGGAGAGAGAGGGGGCTTTCAGTCTGGGAGAAATAACCTTTTAAATGGAATTAATCACTGATGGAAAACAAGGAGTCATGAGCCAGCCCATAGTTGAACGTCACAGGTTACCTTACAGCAGAATCAAAGATTTCCAAAATGTTTACATTTGTCCCTGGGTATTTTTTGTTGTGGGTCTGTACGTTTGGTTATTACGCAAAATTAATGGCAATAAAAACTTACTTAGTAAGAAGTACAGCAGCTTCTGATAGTATAAAGCATTTTGAGAATTATTTCACTTTGAAGTAATGTGGTAATGGAAAAAGATATCAGTTTTTATCCCCCAAAAAATTGAATCTGAAAAGCGTTTCTGTCAGAAACGTTTCTCAGATTGTGTATTCCAATTGCAGATTATTCTTCCTGCGTGGACATAACTGCTCCAGATTTTCTGCAATATCTCAAAAACACTACCACCTTTTGAAATGAAATTTTCACAGGTTAGTTTTTTTGGTATAGCTACAACTATATAGGATTGAAACAAACAGTGGGTTCCAATTAAAAAACGTATACAATCCCTTTAAGAAATCAAAAGTCAAAGGAAATTCTCAGTGTATTTAGTGTGTTATACCTGGGGAAAAAAGCCATCTGGGAACTATCGTATTGGCAGGTAGTAATGAACTCAAGAGCATGCACAGTATGAAATTACCTCGACTTTTTAAATGGAATTAAAAAGCCAGACAAATTAAGATTTTTTTTAAGAGCCTCTCTTTGAAGGTTAAGGGTTTTCTCTGTAATCGTATAATGGATTCGTTTCAAAGGGATGATCAGACTGGGGGATTCTTATAAGGGGGAATATGCAGTGAGAGCTCAAAAGAAATCTACTGAACAACAGGAAACAAGTTCAGACATTATAATTAGCAATCTCGGAATCAACCGAACAAGCTCCCCCCCCCAAAAAAAAAAGGGGGGGAAGAAAAAAGTTCTTGAAACTATTATAAATAATACAATAATTTAAATTCATCTCTTCTAAATTATGCCACAATTTTGCTCATTTATGGCAAGTTTTAGGGGAGACAAATATGGAAACCAAAGTAGTTTCCACTTAGTCACAGTTCTGAGCTAGGGGGAGTGGTGCACCAGACTTCCTGCCTAGTGCACCAGACTCAAGCTTTGGGCCCAATTTCATAAAGCTGTTTAGCAGAAAATTCTGCTCAGCAAATTTCTTTGCTAAGCAAGAAATGAGTGGGGTACCAGTCACAACGATGGTAGTATGGTATTTTGGCTGGTAACCTATTTTTCTTAAGAAAGAGTTTTCTGTGCGTAGCAAGTTTTTGTGCTTACATGCTTTATGAAATTGGGCCAGTAGTATGTTCTGCTTAAGCAGCTCTATGAAATTGGACCCTTAAAAAAAATAGCAACAGATTTGCATGATTTAAGATCTCCACTTTTATGCTTGGAAAAATGTCAGTGTTTCAATAAAAAACAGTGTCCGAAACAGTGATTTCAAAAATAGCTTAACTTCAAACGTGGATTTCTCCAAACATGAAAGTTTTGTGGAATGGCCTAAATTGCCTCTTCATGAAAACAGTGACGATATGGGATGGGACATCAAGTCATACATGTCGGCACCCATGTGTTCTGTAATACCTGTAAAAAATATTCCAGCACACTTATCTTTTGCGCAGAGTTTCTGGCATGGTTGGCTGCAGATTGCGGCCCATCACCTTGTAATACAAGGTGCTATATAAATGGTTATCATAATTCACACAAAGCTCAGCATACCTGCCATAAACAAAAATGAGAGCTTTGATACGCCCATTCATGTTTTTTTGTTTTTGTTTTTTTTTTGGGGGGGGGGTTTAAGGGATTTTCTCTAAGCTCAAAAGAGGGGGCTCAAAGGTCAAATTCAGCTTTGTGATGCACTCATTTTCCAATAGATAGAGTCTTCATAAAAGTGGGGAGAAAATTACAAGTCTGTAACCTCTCGTTAAAATGATGCAAAATGCCATTTTATTTGATACTCTTTCAGAGCAAAATTTGAAACATGACGTCTTCGGATATCAGAAACAAATGTCTGTACATTCTAAAGAGGAATTTTTGTGCCAGTCGAAAGGTCATATTCAATGGCTTTTTGATTGAATGTTATCATCATTCAGGAATAAACAAAACAAATTCTGTACAAAAATGTGACATCATCAAACATTTTTTTCATTTTGACAAAAGTTACCTGTGAAGGGTATCAAACACAGTGGCATTTCACACCATTTTAACCTGAGGTTAGAGACTTTTCCCCTATTTCCATAATGACTCTATTGGAAAATGGGTGGATCACAAAACTGAATTTGACTTAGGGGTCCCTCTTTAAATTTACAACAGGACAAATTTTCCAGCTTGATGGACATTTATGCCGACACAAAACTTGTTTAAATAGCTGTATTGTTATGATTTTTTGCATCCGGACAAACAAACCAGCTTTTTTAACCCTACACTGATGTGTGATAAGCACTATTTACTCAGTACTTCCGGAGTCCTGTTGGGGGGAAACCAACTCCACAGGCATGACAGGCATACTACTCAGCTGGGATTGGAATCCAACTTGACATCCTCCTTGATGTTCAGCTACTTCACTCAAATCTGCTGTCCACCTCCCCCCCCCCCTCTCAAACCTCTTGACAACCCAGACTGCCTTAAGAGACATCAGCCAGCCAGTGAAGACAACGCTCATCGGCTCAGAAATCGTCCCAAGATTCTCTCCAAACACAAAATACACTGATATCTTTTTCCACGAGGACAATTGCAGACATGGTGTAGGCCTACCTCATGATCTTGATTACTCATCCATTATTTACAGCCTAGCCTTGAGCGATTCCCCCTTGGCTACCCACAACATCCGTCACAATTACTGCGTTTTTGGTTCACTTTACAAGCAGGCCTGATGAGCAGCACAAGTTGAATTTCACGGATGAGTTGCCGATTGACAATATGGGGACTTCATGGTCTTTTTTTTTTCTTTTTCTTTTAAATCGTAGGAAACAAAATACTGACGATTTTTTTAACACGTTCATGTGCCTAATGGTAGATGCGGTAGAGTTACTTCGACAAGTGCTCACGGCGTGCCACACAAGCACATACTAAATGACTCTTTAATGACTTTTTAATTGCGTTACTCTAACAGAATACTTAAACGCATATGCACAAGTGCCAAAGTGCACAAAGTACATTCACCAGACCAGCCACAGCACAGCAATCATCAAAAGGTACCTCTTTGCACAGTCGATGGTGGTTCCAAAAAGGCGACCAAAACGAGTTAAGTGCAATATATGCCAGACACTCTACTGAATTATTGGTGTTGAAAACTAGGCCCAACTAGGCTAAAAGCTCATCAATGTGCGGTGCTTGAACAACAGGAGAATGAAGGAACAGAAAACTTGAGAATCTTCCTCCCAGAAAACATTGAAGAGACTGTAGAAGAACAAATTATGGTTCTTGCGACGAAATTGGACTTTAGTAAACACCTCAAACATGCATCTATTACATCCCATCGTGACTACTGTAACAGCCAGAGAAGGAACTTTGTGATTTAACCAAAAAAAAGTGCAGGCCTGGAATTACACGGATGCCATGGAGGCCATGGCCTCTGTTGCCCCTGGTCTAGGCCCTGGTGCCCCTTCAGAAGTTTCCCATAGACTTTAACATTTTCCAATGGAAGTGCCCTTTGCCAAATGAAAATAGACTTGCCTTGTCAAAGATGAAATTCCCGGCCTGAGAGAGAAACATGGCCGAGCACACACAACTTTGTTACAGTGTTTTTCAGTTTCCTATTACAATGCTTTATTTTGATGAAAACAAAAAGAGGAAATCAGCTGATCGGTTGCATGCCTGAAGAACACTTGTTGTTTGGGCTTGCCGACTTCTCAAATTGGCCCACTTCAAAGGAAATTCAGAGTTCGGCAGCTCGTCATGGTTTCAGGCCAAACGTCGGGATAACGTCACTTCACTTCTCCGTTCACTACATTGGTTCTATAGGTAACTCAACGCATTAAATACACGATTCTTCTTCTCACTTACTTAAAGGGGCACACTGCCTTCGGATTGGGCCCTCTTGGCTATAAAAAGCAGGGTTTTTTTATATGATAAATATGGTTGGAAAGATAGTTTAAAAGTAGAATATAATGATTCACATAAATATCCCTTGAAGTGGTGTGGTTTTTGTGTAATTTCATGACAGAACACGGTCCGCCATTTCGTGGAACCAAATTTTTTACTCCACAAAATGGCAGACCGTATCTTCTGCTGGTTGTACATGTACATGTACATGTGTGTACTTCCAGAAGCAAATTTATGTTTTTTTAATCACAGTCACTAATTAAAAAACACCGTACGTGTTTTTGTGCATGAACAACTCTTAAAAAAGGACAAGGAGCAATTCCAAACAGCAACATTTTGAGAGATTTGAAGGCAATGCGCCCCTTTAACAGTTAATGGCAATGCACGTACACACACACCTTCAGAGTATAATTTCTTCTGAAGTTCCCAACACCTCCCTTCTATTTATGGTCCTCATACCATTCTCAATTTGCTAAATGGTTCACGTGATGTACTTACACTCGCTATGGCCAACGAGCTTTCACGGTATTGCCCCACCATCACTGTGGAACAATCTCCACCTTCATATATAACACATTACCTCGATTGACCCATTCAAATCTCTCTAAAAGGCTCAGCTTTTTGTTACTTTAAAGTTTAAGAGCTTAGACATGCCAAGGTATTAAAGCACCGTATATACATGTACAAGTGTCATACCCAAAAGATAATTGGGACCACATCCCTATACATTTAAATAAATGAAAACCAGGCACCAAGCCACTTATTCATACACTTTAACAACAGCTACAACACAGTGGACATGTCCTTTGAAAGACCACAGCGAAACCTACAAGAACTTCCTGTTCGCCCCCTCCCCCCCCCCCATCCCATGGCAAGAAACATAGAGGCCGCCAACCAACAACATCTCAAGGCTACATCCAAAAACTGCTTGGAGACACAGAAGGGATGTTAACCACAGACATGATCGCCGATACAGCTCAAGATGGAGCAGCATGCCAACAACTTGTGGTCGCCTGCACAGCAGCCAAATGATGATTATTATTATGGTAGTATACTAGTTGATGATACCCATGCCTACATCCTTGCGCACTGTAAAGGGGGTAGCCCCTGTTTCAGCCCCAGGAGTAGGTGGCAATGTGCCTCTGGTGGCAGTTGATTTGGGTTGATAGCTCAAATCAGTTAAGTGTAGCCCTCACCTTGAAGTGGCCTTCCGGCCTTGTGATGTAAGGTGATCTCTCATAATAAATTAAAAATGAAGATTGTAGAAACATCCATCAAGGACAATGCATCCATCAAGGACAACGCATCCCAATTAAAGAGGATGGACAACAAAAAGCAGAACAGATATGAAATTAAAGAAACAGTACTCACTCTTGCAGGTAGGTCTCCAAGTCGCCAGCATAAAAGTCTTGACCGAGCTGGTCGGATAATCTTACAAAGTTGCCTATCAGAGCACCACCTTTGTAGATCTGTAAAGCTGGGAGGCCATTTTGGATCTGTGGCGATTCAAGAAATCATAGTTGGGTAAACATGTCATTTACATTTCCACAGAATAAAGATAGACATTTCTACAGGAACTTTACGAAAGGCCCTACAGCAAAATAATAATAATAGTGTACATTTATTTATTAATGCGCCGTGTCTGTCATAAATGGCACTCCTGGCGCCGGAGTATTAATTCATGTGGAGCTTGTTAATGATTTTTTTGATGGGGCAAAGCAACCACAAAACAACACCATGAAAAGGGGATACAAGGTGAGGTGGTGCATACTGCCGCTGGGCCATGCCAGAAACACCGGGGCAAGCTCAAAATCTCCACGAGAAGTGTACTGGGTTCTTTTACATGCATCACACAACACATGGGAGTTACAGCTTTAAATGTCCTATCCGAAAGGACAAAGCAATTATGCTCAAAGACGCAAATGCCACAACCAGGACCTGAACCCACAACTCTGACAACACCAGAACTTGAGCCCGGTGCACTAAACAGCTCGGCCACGACACTCCAAACAAAAAAAGAGGGAAACGGCATTGATTGCTATGGGTATTCGGTTCTACTTCTGCACACATGTATTTCAACTTAAACTGCAGATCTTAAGTTTAAGTGATGGTTTATATAAAACAATGTTGATGTGCAAGCCTGCCTACTGAGTATACTTTGTACACACAGATTTTGCGCAGATTTTGTTCATGCTTTTTTTCAAAAGATTTATGATCCATAAGTATGTTTTATGAATTTAACTTGACAACTGAGGAATTGCACACCGACAACCAGGATTGACCACGCAAGGAGCAGGAACGATCATCCCCATGGTGCTTTCACTAACCCAAACAAATGAACTTTGCACAGTGAGGCAGACAAGGTTGTTGTCAGCAGGGTTTCTCTTTCACAGATTCTTGATATCTTAAAAACAGACAACTGTGTCCCATTAAGAATATGTACCGTGTAAAGTTTGGGCATTCAACACCAAAACTCAAGTGATTGGCAGAATCCTTGCATATCTATTGGTGGACAGAAGAGAAAAATCTCCTTTTGCTGAGAAGAAACTGTTTTCCTTGTAGGACTCTTTAAAGGGTGTGTACAACATTGGTAATTGCCAAAGACCTGTATCCAAACTGGATGTGACCTAACATATACATGAAATGACAAACCTGTGAAAGTTTAAGCTCAATCGGTCTTCGGAGCGATAAGAAAACAGTGAAAAAACCCCTTATCATGTTTTAACTTTTTTTCAAACATCGGAATTTATCCTGCAGGATAACTACTATTATTTTACTCATTTCGTAAAAACTATGCCATTTCAAGCAAAAATATTTCAAGGGAAGTCTTCTACCATGACCATCTTTATGCCATGTGAGTTACGTGCAAATCTGTGAGCATTTATATTTTCATTCTTACCAATGTTGTACACACCCTTTAAGTGTTCAGGGTTCTCCACAGGAGTTTTCAAAACTGAACACTGGGAGCATTCTGGACCAAAGTTTTGGAAGTTTGGCCACAGCAGGCTGAATTGAAATCTGGTCCTTGGAATGTTCATCTTGGTTTTAAAAGCCCTACTGTGCAATCTGGGGCACTCTAAACGCTTCTTGAGTCAAATATACAGTGTATAATATACTCTTTTTTGCATATCGGCCACAATTTGCAAACCTTAGATGTTTTATTAATCCAAAGTATGCAAGCACAATTGTACACCTACGACACAGACTATTTAATACTATTATCACTCGAAAAGAAAGTAAATGTATATTTTCAAGCACAAATGTAAACGTATGCCACGTTTTTGTAACCTTGGATGAAACCAAAATTTCAATATGCTGTCAGACTGAAATGTTATTCATTGTAACTTTTCTTTTCTTTCTTTTTTAAAGAAAGGTGAACAAAAAAAGAACACCTGCCATTCATTTTCAATCATGCAAAGATCCAATTAACTCCAATTTCCATGCAGAATTTGTTAGAATAGGTCGTTTTGTAGCAGTGGGGAATAGGTGGGTTTCTGTTGGGCGTTAATTGCCCGGGTGTCTGACAGGCTCTCTAATAATGCTGCGGGTGTCTGCAGGTGACAGTGTCTGTAAGGAAACAGCCGCCTCGCTGGCATTTACTTTGACACTCATCTCCTCCGCCTGTAGACACCTTCACGAGACAGGTGTCGTATGAGCATTGTAAGTCAACTTGAAATAGTCTCTATTCATAAACACCTGGTTGATGGGGGGGGGAAAAGCGTGGCATAACAAAATGATTTCTCAAGATCGTTGGATTAGTATTCCGAACCGCTCATTTGGTGTGAAGTTGAGTGCAAAGCAACCAGCAGAATGGCTCTTTGCTGAAGTGCTTTGGCCTTTGAACGAGAAATACTTACTTTTGAGTTGAATACCCCGCCCCTCCAAAAAAAATAATAAAACAAATGTTAAATGCTGATAGAAATTACCAACATCCAGCAGTTCTTTCTTCTGCTTTTTTAAATGTTAGAGTGTTTTGAAAGAAACAGTTACAAAAATCAATTTCAGTAAATGATTTCCCTTGTTTAGCATTTACAAAATGCTACACATTCACTTACGAGTGACCGGAAACGGAGGTCAAGTCTTATTCTCACGTTTTTGTTGATCTGTTAAATTTATTCTACTTTCATATATTTCATGGCTATAAATGTTCACTTTCACAACCTATAATAAAAATTTTAACAAGCCATAAACTGCGTTTAAACTAAAGCATTTGAAGAAACAAAATCGCGCACACATAAAACTCAAATATGGTTGGGACCAACATCCCGGGAGTTCGTATATGCATGAGATTTGAACAGTCTATCCAATGAGAGAAAACTAAAATAAATAGTAAACTTGCGGGTACAACCATGTGTAAAAACTCTTTTGTGGGAGTGTTGGCTCTGAAAAGAGCTGGTGGGGTCTCGACGTTTCGAACAGTATACTCTGCTCGTCTTCAGTAGAATCTTCAGGAGAATGGTTGTACCTGCAAGTTTACTATTTATTTTAGTTACCTCTTACCATGCGAAGCTTCAAACAACACTATCCAATGAGTTTGGATTGTTGAGCGTCAATAATTACAACTACATGTGTATTTAATCACAGTGAATCCTCTTAATGAGGTGTACTATTATGAATCTACTCTTCAGGTTCACACACCAATTATACGCTGAATAAACAGCTTGATCCAATGATTAGATTACTGAAGGACACGCACATCATGTATACACTCATTAAGAACGTCTTTAATAATCAAATGTTTCTCCCACAAACAATAGACACCTGCAAGCATGGCTGGAATGAGGGCTTGTCTTGAAGGTCAACAAGATACAAATCCAAGACATGATATTTGGCCCTTGGGAAAAAAAGCAGGAAAACTTTATTGGGTAGAAGGGCTGACCAAATGTACATAGCTTTTCAGGGTATCTAATAAAGTAGCAATTTTGCTGATTTTTCTGAGGGCCCCAAAAATCGGAAATCAGACTTAAAGGCAAAGTATACTGTACCTTTGGTTTTTGGAACCATTCAATTGTGTTAATCCTATATAAATGGAGACATATACAATAAAACTAACCTGTGAAAATTTCACTTCAAAAGGTGGTAGCGTTTTTGTGATATCGCTGAAAATCTGGAGCGGTTATGTCCAAGCAGGAAGAATAATCCTTAAATGGAATACACAATCTGAGAAACGTTTGTCTCAGATTGAATTGTTTTTGAATCCCTCTCTCTAAAACCACATTCCTTTCAAGGGAATTGTTTCTAAACATTTTATGCATTACCAACAGCTGCAGTGCTTCTTTCCAAGTAAGTTTTATGGTCATTTATTTGGGGAGTAATTACCAAAGGTATAACTTCCCTTTAAGTGGGAAGAACACCATGCCTGAAATTCACAGCCTATGAGACCAGAGTTGACCTGACTACTAGAATAGAGGGTGTGTTGTTGTTTTTTTTCATGGTGCAGACAATTTTTTGTTTGTTTTCCATTCAAACCAATATCACCAGTATGAGGCTGGAAGAAAAATAGTCTGGTGCCTGTTTATATTTTGAGAACTAAAACTATCAGTGCCATAGTGTATTCAGGGAAGCTGCAAAGATGGCTGCAGTGTGATAAAGTTTCACAGGTTTGTTATTTCATGTATAAGTGTTGAGTCACATAAAGTACGAACACAGGTCTATGGTCGCAAGCTTCAATTTTTTATTTTTTTATTTTTATTATAACAGGTACATTTTGTATTGCCAATAACCCAACGCCAGGGGACCATCTGATGGCAGGAAAACAAAGAAAAACAAATATTTTATTTCAGTTCAGTTTCATAAGGAAATTGTACTATTCCTCATCTGGCTAGAGTTTAAATATTGTATAAATTTGTAAGAATTTATACTAAAATAACTCACAAGGGTTTAACTTGATATTTCTTCTGTGACACTTTCCAAAGCTCATGAGAGGTTGCAAACAGAGGGCTCCAGAGGTAGGGAATTCAACACCAAAATATAGTGTCACAAAAGTGCTGAGAATAGTTCCTACAAAAAAGTTAATGTTTAAAGGGATAGACACTACTGTACATGGGTCCACTGATCGCACACATCATACTGTGGATTTATCAGACAGCTTCTAGCTTTGATCAGCAAAATTCTTGGTACCACAAACAAAAGGCTTGGAATATATTAATTGTTTGGAAGTAAGGTGACTATTGAAAGGACTTTAAAACCCTAACTCTCTTGAGTGATTTACTAGGATCCTTCCTCACTCTAAACAAAATCCAACACCATGGTAAACAAACGTCTTGATGCTTTTGGCACTTGGACCCGCCCACATTTGTTTTTCTGACTGTGATTTTGAATATTCAAGACATGTAACACACGTGTACAATGTCCAGCGGACGGTGAACTAGACTGTTCCTCTGTCTTCCCTATGTTAATTGTGGACATTTTCTGGAACAATAACCGCCAAATAATATTTGCAATCGCGACTAATCGATTGTATTATTTGTGATTGACAATTAGAAACCTGCAAACGACGAATGTCCATAGATTTTTTAAACTCTTCAAGACCAAGTTTACTTCTTGCAAATTCTACCACCGGTGTCTAGGGGGATCCAGTCTGGGTTGATTTTCATCTGACCGGACAGACAACAGTGCGAAATTCCACGTGATACCATCCGGGAAAGTTCCTCCATGGTGATACAGTCCGAACAGACATGATAATCTGAGCCTGGACACCTGTTCCTCAGACCTGATCACAGGATCTCATGTTCGGTCAGACTCGATCATTGGCCAGACAAGATCAACTGTCAAACCGTTCCTATAACTTAACCTGCTCTAATCTAAACAGCCATTCACTGCAGGCATACAAGGTTTATAACAGATTTCTTACACATACTCTGTTGCTGAATGCCTCAACATAAATTATGCAGATTACCCTCGATTTGATCTCCCTGGATTTTGCGCCAGGGTCCCATGCTAAATTCGTCAAGACGCTAGTTTTGAACCAGATTCGTAGACTTGCCCAGTCCCTCCGAGTTGCGCCCTCTACCGGCGACTAATACAAAAAACTAGCATTGCCAATCAAGACTACATGGAGGTGGAACTATGCAAGCTAGTCTACAGGATAGACCTCTCCCTTGATACAGCCACCTTGTTTTACTTCTATCCAACTGAATGTAAGGCCATGCCTGAATTGATGGCTACAGCTATGGCTACGGCTAGATTTCCGCGTCATCATGTATTGAAGAATAGGACGTCCTTAGCAACACCCTTAGCAACAGTCGTAGCCATAACCGTAGCCACCAATTCGGATGGCCTAAACCAAACCAAGGCTGGAAGGACGAAATAGTCTGGCCCCTTTTAAAGAAATAGCAATCACAACATTCATTATCATTGTACACACAGGGTACCCGACAACGATGACTTAAAAGTCTATCAAGCCCCACGTGTGTAAACTACATTATGTGCTAACCATGTAGCAATAAATTCAAGTTGAGAAACTCAAACAGCTTACGTCAGCAGGTTACGGGAAAACACAGGATTGAGACCAATAGAAACATTGATTATTTACGACTACGTTTAGCCTGAGTGACGAATCATGTTGAATGCAAGAAAAGTTTATGGCTAATCAGTGTGAAAGTAGGTAAAGACCAAGTCCAATACAAGGCCTTTTTCCCCATGGGTACGGCTATCATCCACATCAATCAATGTCATTACAGCTCACCACACTTAAAACATGGCTGCTCAATTCAGACTGGCCTAAACGCTGCTGCTGTGTGTCATGCATTGCTAAATACTCCTCCCTCACGCAACAATCCCTTCTGACCTCCGCGACGCGCAATTTCTGATACTGTACACCAACTCTCCACTCTCCGGTGAGAGTAAAAAAAACAAAAATCCCTTTAATGACACCAGTATCTAAGCAGGAGTTGAAGAGTACACATATGTAGCTCTCCAAGAAGAGAAAAAAAAGGCATGTTTAATGCATGTTATTGGTTCAGCTGCAGCGGATCGATGGACTCCCCCCAAGCTAGAAACGTATCAAGCCATAAGACACTACCCCCCCCCCCCTCTCTCTCTCTGCTCCTTCAACACCTCATCATCCATAGTGATCTCTCAATGGCGGATCCACATGTATATCTACATTCATCCAACACTTCCTGCCTATGAAATGCACCACTCTACTTAGCCTTGGGTACTTTTAGCCACTCTTTTTCTCTTCTCTTTTTTTTGTCTCCGAGTTGATTTTTTCATTTTTTCTCCTTAATCCGCAGAGACAAACTAAAAGCGACTGCTACGAAATAATCTTGATATGGTCATGCAAGGGTGTTGATCTCTCATCAATAGAATAAATTACAAGGTTAAAACAACACGCACGTTATCGGTTCTTAATGAGAAGACAGTAGTGAACACCTCGAAGACTCCAGGCTAAGGAGAAATAAAACCTCACACCTTGTCCTGGAGATGCTCCTAAGTATCACCTTTATTGAATTCCTAATTTGACAGAGAATTGCTCAACCAAATCTCAAAGCCGCAGGATCTTGACTGGCATGACTGATTAGTAATTCAATTCTCAGTGTACTAAATTATTTCTCAAAATTTGGCAGGGGGGGGGGAGTTATCGAAAGGGTCTTAAAGGGTCTGTATACGTTTGGTAATGATTCTGAAAATTAATGGCAATAAAAATTAACTTGGTAAGAAGTACAGCAGCTTTGGATAGTAAAATGCATTTTGAGAAACTGTTCACTTCGAATTACTGCGGTTATGGAAAAAGATATCACTTTTTATCCCCCAAAATTTGAATCTGAGAAGCGTTACTGACAGTAACGTTTCTCAGATTGTGTATTCCAATTGCAGATTATTATTCCTGCGTGAACATAACCGCTCCAGTTTTTCGGCAATAGCTCAAAAATGCTACCATTTTGAAATGAAATTTTCACAGGTTAGTTTTATGGTATATACCTACAACTTTATAGGATTGAAACAAACAGTGGGTTCCAATTACCAAACAGATACAATCCCTTTAAAGACAAATTACGAAATATAGATATTATTGGTCATTTCCAAAGGTATGATTTCATTTTAGGATTAGAGGATTTAAACAAGAGAAATGCGCCCTGGGCAGAGATCCTAATTTTGTTGCTTAAATACAGTTACCGTGTATTTCGGGGGGGGGGGGGATTTTAGTTGAGGATTTGGGTGGTTACAACAGGTTCTAACACTCACAAACCTAGTTTAAGTTTTCTCTACTATCAATTTTTTTCAACTTTTGTTAACTCGTTCACCTTTTAGCTAACTGTGTAAATTTGGCTGGTCCAGACGTAATCTTTGTAACCATGTAACTGTCTTTGTTTGTAATTTATTTTGTTTAATTCATTTGTTTATATCCAGCGCCTTGAGGCAGAGCTGATCTGCAACTGTTTGCACTTTCTACATTTCTCTTTACTATTATTGTTATTTTTATTATTGGTTGAAGGTTTGTGGTAACACCATGCACATGAAATCTTTCTTTGAGTTGTGGTGGTTTCTGAAAAGTGAAAAGAACGGTTCCACTGGTGTAACAACTCATTGTTTCAGTCACTATTCTCTGTGGCATGCTCTGACCATCTTCAGGAGAGACCAGATCCCACCACAACTCAAACAGAGATTTCACTTATAGTATTACATGATATCACCACAAGCTTTACTTGTGTAGACTGCATCTCCATTATGCAAAGTTTCCAATCCTATTAATACTCACAAAGTTCTGACTAAGGTTGACGTCTGACGCATGTATGCAGCAAAACTTGATTTGGTTATACTCTTGAGCTAGGCAATGGAGACAACCGTTCATGGCATCACAGGCTGGTACTGTCTGTATAGAGGGGGGAAACAAAAACAATGGAGACGTCAGGCAATTGTTCACAACATTACTAAGTCAAACAATTACAAGGTTTCCATGTCGCCGGCTGAGTGGTCAAGCGCCATGGACTCAAGCTACGATGTCTCTGATCAGCAGAGTGTCGGTTCGAGTCCTGGTTTTGAAACTTGCGTCCCTAAGCAAGACACTTAATCATTATTGCTTCATCCTACGGATGGGACGTAAAGCCGTGGGTTCTGTGTGTTGTGTAGAACAAGTAAAAGAACCCAGTTATACACTTATCGCTAAGAGAAGGTGTTTGCCCTGGTGTTTCTGGCAGTGGCTGCACCATGTAGACCCTTAATACATGTAAGGTGCTACATGTTTCGGTTTCAAAATTTAAACAAGAAAATCTCAAAAACATGTTTAAAATGTCCTCTTTGTTCTAGCGCCTGGAGTACCTTATTGATAGATACAGTGTATACTGTGTGCACTATATCGACTTCGGTGTTATTAAACCTTTTATAACACTGTAAGTGGTTTGCCTGGGTGGCTAATGTCAGTGTCTCCCTTTTTTGTTTTTGCTCATAATACAAACCTTACTCAAGGCCTGAAACTTTTAAATAGACTTTAAGATTCTGCAGTATAAGGCCCTTTGCAAAATGAAATTGGCCTTGCCCTCTCAAAGATGAAATTCCAGGCTGGAAAAATTCCCATAGACTTAAAACTTTTCCAGTATAAGTGCCCTCTGCAAAATGAAAATGGTGCTGCCCTCTCAAAGATGAAAGTCTGACATTGTTATTATCATGACAAACTTTTGCCGATAAAAAAACTAAAAAGCAGACTTTAAAGAAGTTGCGAGCAAGGTTTTCTTTTCTTCATCGACAAACATCAATTATTTAAACCTGTAGTGATATTAGTGTTGGTGTAAAGTTACCTCCCATTTACGCAGCGCCCAATTTGGCAAGCTGTGATTCTTCTTTTGTCCACTTTGCGCAGTGGATCAGACATGGGACTCCAAAAGCACTTAGTATACACATCTTATCGCACATCAGTGTAAAAGGGTACACCAAAATGATATTCTTTATACCCTGATACAATTGTTACATCAATTAAACATGCAGTGCACTTATTTTATTTTATTTTATTTTGTCTTATTTAACAAGGGTAGCCCTGCGGTCCATCGGTTTTCAAGTAATCATTTGTACACTTCACTCTATCCTTGATCCAAGCAGAGTTACCACAAGCATTCTTTACAACAAACAAACGTATAGGAGTAGAGGAAATTAAAAAAATACTGTGTGTAAAGAACAACATTGTCACAACCATAGACCATGTGAGCTGTGACACCACATGTTTACGAAACAGCCACAGAGCCTGGACCTCCAGCAGGTACCATTAACTACAGCTCATTCTCAAATCTGATATTTTTATGGAGATTGCACTATCTGATGTTTATTCAACTTTTGTTTATGAACATGATGAAGAAAGGGGTGCACATCTCAAAACTTGTACAGCTGTTAATGTTTACAACTCTTGAATTTAAGTGCAAGTTATCACACAAAATGTAAAATTTCCCATATGACCAGTGAGGTACATGCGCATTGCCTGCCAGAAAGGCGCTGGAATGTACACGGTCATTCTGTTTGTAAACATGTGTCTATGTGATCATTAACACAAAAAACAGAATCATTAAACCTACTGAGATTGCTACAATGGAGTTAGTCCAAGTGCAAGGGAGCCAAAATAAAACCAGTTACTCGATAGTAATATAGAGGATTCAGTGACACATGTACACCCACGACACAAACTGACAAGTGCCCAATTTAACAAATCTGTTTAGCAGGAGAGCAAATTTCTTTGCTAAGCAAGCAATGAGTAGAGTACCAGTCACAGCAATGGTTACTGTATGGTATTTTGGCTGGTAACTTATTTTTCCTAAGCAAGAGTTTTCTGTACTTAGCAAGTTTTTGTGCTTAAATGCTTTATGAAATTGGGGCCTAGTAGTGGTACATGTAAACTGTCTTGACAAAACCTAATTCATCTTGAAAAGCACTACACCAGTAACTAGGTACGTTGATTTCACCGCTTTGCTCTTTTCAAACCATTCATCAGACGAGACTAAAAAAACAAAACTAAAACCTGTGCCTCGGAGCAATTCAATCCAACTTAAGGCCAAGGTCAGATCTCTAATTTGTAACAGTTGACCTTTTACGGTGGATAAAATAAACACACTGTGCGTAACACCGAAAGGCCGACATCGTTTCTTTGATCGCTTACATTCGGAGACAACCGCGGACGTGTCGCTCCATCGATTCCGCTTTCCTCGTCCAACAAACCACAGTTTACTCAGCTGATGGCCTTAAAGACAATTTTGGATTTTAATCATCGGGTTCAGAAAAAAGTAATTTACTGGCTTGATTGGCTTACGGGGCTAAGCTCAGGGATGGCGTTATTGATCAGGCCAGCCTTGAGTAGTCTGGATTGTGTAGTTAACATTAAGTGAGCCAATTTAGGCATGCTAACATTATTGATTGATAATGCAGAAATAAGTTGGGATTCGGGTTGTTGTTGTTTTTTTGTGTGTGGTGAATTTTCTATGTGTGTATTTGACTCGCACTAACAGTCACCATGTGTATATCTACTTTGCTGTGTAGATTTTGTTCTTTGAGAACTTGTCTTGCTATATTCTACTGCCGCAGAGTAGATTTCAGAAATTCGGGAGACTATTCTACTGCCGCAGAGTAGATTTTCGGAATTCGGGAGACTACCAAGTTCTGAAAAGAACTGTCCTGCTTCTTAACTACTATCTGGGCGGAAGGTAGGAAATCGGTCGGGACTACTACTTTCGCTTAGTGGATCGGGGGGAGTCAGTTCTTAATTGGTCTCAACGTTTCGACTAGCTTGCTCTAATCATCGTGCATTTTCTAACCGTTACCCCTTGGCATACTAGCTAAGAGCTGTCCGATATCTCCTCATGTAACCAACTCTCCCTACTGTAGTGTTAAAATAGCAGTATCCCGGGGCACTTGAACTGGCCCAATTTTCTGACTGTGTATAGACTATGCAAGTCTCTCGCCCGTATTCGAACTTCCGGGACTAAGTTGAGTTTTACGAGTGCGCAATTCTGTTTCTTCAAATACTTTAGTTTAAAACAAAGTTGATGGCTATAAAAATTATATCATGTGGTTGGCAATGTAAAATTAAGCCAAGATGAAAGTGAAATAAATTTAATAAATCAATGGAGAAAACCAGAGAATAAGACTTAACCTTTGTTCCTGATTACTTGTAAACAATAAAGAATTTTGCCCAACTGACATTCATGTCATCATTTAATGGTTGCACAAATTTGGACATGATTGGCAAATGGGTTTCTTACAAAAATTAGCATCCTCGTCTCTAGTTTTAATTTTGTTTCAATGTTAACTTTAACAAATTTTTTGTATTATATGAAAATTTAAATTGTATTTATAACAAATTCCTATGGGTATTTTTTATTTTCAAAAATTTGTGTAAAAATTTATAGAATTTAAAAAGACAATTTTGATTTTGTAGTAAAATATAGTTGTTTGTTTTGTTTTCTCGTTTTCGATACGCGCGAGACTTTCACAGTCTATTGTCAGGGCTGATTAAATTGGCTCTTTTTATATTGCATTAGCCTTTTTGAGATATGGTGGACACTATAGGAGTGCACTGTAGGATTTGGGTGTATACAGACAATTTACCCAAATCAAACATTATTATAGTAATGTGTCCGCCATTTCTCAAAATGGCTTATTAAATCCGTGTTAACTTGATGCCATGGCAAAAGCTTAATATCGGTGAAGACTATTGGCATAAAAAATTGAGCATTCGCACTATCAACCAATCCACGAAACTGATAGAAAAGGATTGACCTTTCAAGCTCAGGTCATTTGCACATTATGATGATATACATGCAATGACAATCATTGCTGTACAGTTAGTAGTAGTCAGGGCTAGAATTTGGGGGGGGGAAATCCACAAGACTGCAGGACTTGTAGCTCAAAACTTTTACTGGACCAGAAAATTTGTTACAAGACCAGAACCAAAATGAGAAAAAAGTCTATCTACACAGTAACACCTGTTTTTATTAAAGAAAAGATATCTCTTTTGTCTTATCGGTCAAACTTTCATACTCAGCAGAATTGAAAAATATTTATCGGACTCAAAGTCAACAGTTTAACATACTTTTTATAATTAAAGATGAGGTGAGGTATTTATTATTCAAAAACACAAGACCATCGGACTTGTCCGGTCATAAGTTTACTGGCCTGACACTAAAAACACTGGCCTCGGGCCTGCAGTCCAGTGTTAATTTCGAGCCCTGGTAGTACATACACTGCACATTATGGCCGTGCCCAAGGTGCAACATGGAATTGGGTATCCTGTTGGAAAATCAATACATCCTACACATGCGCATCCGCAGTACACTTAAGGTTTTGGCTACTTCCAGTTCCAAAGCTGGCACACATTTGTGTGTAATTTTTACCCCAAACATCACTAATTTCATTGTTCAAAAACATTTCCTACGACAAAACAGATAATTCTGACAAGACCTGAGGCTCTGTAAATCATTAGTGGAAGACAAGTCCAAAAACATACATCAATTTTCAAAGAAATCCATTGCTCAATGCATTTCCTATGGGCTTCTGGTAATCGTTGGGAGCTAGTTTGTGTGAAGTGGGTGTGTGGCTTAAAGTGGACAATACCTTAGTTTTTTCTTATTTGCCTACATGTATTGGTGTCCTTCACTGAAATAAAAAAAGTGGCATTCCCCTTCTAAATGACTCCCCTGGAAATGAGAGCTTTTAACAACACCACCTAGTGATTAGTAGTACTTTGAATAATTACAGTGAGTTAACGAGCTGCATCTAATCAATGAGGCATTACCAGACTCTCCATTACAGGAAAACGCACTCCTATATTGATCAGACAATTGGACACTGAGCAAACTAAATTGTTTTTTCCCAACTACCCATAACACTGAGACCAAGACCAGGATCTGGAAGATCGAGAGCGAGAACTGGAAGTCCGACACTGAGACCATGACCATGACCCACAAGACCGAGACTGAGACCTGGAAGTCCAACCCTGAGACCAAGACCAGAACCCAGAAGACTGAGACTGGGACCTGGAAGTTGAAGACCGAGACTGAGACCTGGAAGTCAAACCCTGAGACCAAGACCAGAACCCAGCAGACCAAGACTGAGACCTGGAAGTCAAACCCTGAGACCAAGACCAGAACCCAGCAGACCAAGACTGGGACCTGGAAGTTGAAGACCGAGACCGAGACCTGGAAGTCCAACACTGAGACCAAGACCAGGAACTGGAAGATCGAGAGCGAGAACTGGAAGATCGAGAGCGAGAACTGGAAGTCCGACACTGAGACCACGACCATGACCCACAAGACCGAGACTGAGACCTGGAAGTCCAACCCTGAGACCAAGACCAGAACCCAGAAGACCGAGACTGGGACCTGGAAGTTGAAGACCGAGACTGAGACCTGGAAGTCCAACCCTGAGACCAAGACCAGAACCCAGAAGACCGAGACTGAGACCTGGAAGTCCAACACTGTGACCAAGACCAGGAACTGGAAGATCGAGAGCGAGAACTGGAAGATCGAGAGCGAGAACTGGAAGTCCGACACTGAGACCACGACCATGACCCACAAGACCGAGACTGAGACCTGGAAGTCCAACCCTGAGACCAAGACCAGAACCCAGAAGACTGAGACTGGGACCTGGAAGTTGTAGACCGAGACCGAGACCTGGAAGTCCAACACTGAGACCAAGACCAGGAACTGGAAGATCGAGAGCGAGAACTAGAAGTCCGAAACTGAGATAACAACCATGATCCCCAGAAGACAGAAACTGGGACCTAACTGTACAAGACTGAGACCAAGGGGGAGACTTGGAAGTCCAAGACTAAGACTGGGATTGCGACCGGGACCTGGAAAGCCTAGTCCAAAACAACAACTGAGACCGGGATCTGGAAGTCCAAGTCCTGGACCAAGGGGAGACCTGAAACTCCAAGACCCGAGACTGAGGCCGTGACCGGAACCTGAAAGCTTTACTGGGTTACATGTACGTTTTATGGTCAGTAAAGAAAACTGACAGTTGGACTTTCAAAATATGAATTAGAGAGTTATATTTAGAAATGACACATATCTTGATCGATGTTCTCAAAGCATTCGGGTCACTTCACTTCATATTATGACAAAATGGCAGTGCTGCTTTCTATCCAAAAGCTATTTGATGTCAAATCCAAAACTGGTCATAACAAGTTAACTAAATCTTTCACACACCATACCACAACATCATATGATTACATATTTTCAAGAAATTTTCAAGCCAGACTGCAAGTTCTTTTTTCCCAAGACTTTATTCCTTTTGGAGTACTGTACTTTTATATTTCACCCATCTTGTACTTTTGTCAGTCTGTTTCAAGTTTGGCTTATTTGTTTTGGGTTTTTTGTTGGCTTTGAAAAGAGCTGCATATCCCAGCCAAGGTCTCTCAATTCAACCAAAAGTACACATCACAAGGTTCAAAAACACACACACGCACACACTCACTGTCTCTATGATATTGATTTATTGCATATCCGCGTCTTCATAAAAAAGTGTCTGTCCTATTCACTGCGACATCGCTGAAGAATTGTGCTTTAGTGAGGAAACCTCAACGGGAGCCGCCTCGTCGTCCGTCGACTCACAGGAACAAAAGACTCAGAAGCCGTGCCTCATTAGAAGGCAGATGGTTAGTTGTTGAGGACATCCGTGTAATTAGTGATAGATTGTTAAATCCTCTGATCAGAATTCCCTCTGTGCTGACCCTAAAGATTGTTATTATTTTTATTATTTTTATATATTTCTGGTAACGTGACCAAGGATGCCTCATAAGTGAACTTAATCACTGTGGCTCGCAAGCCCGAGGAAACCTGTAAACAAGGGTGCTTGCTATGTGAACCAGAAACACCGAGGTTAACCCCAAACTCTTCCTCGATAAAGTGGTCTGGATTCTTTTATGTGCACTACCAACTCTGGTACAAGGGACCTACGCCTTAATTTCCCATCCGAAGGACAAAGCAATTATGATAAAGTATCTTGCTCAATGACACAAGTGCCATGACTGGGACTAGAACCCACAATCTGTTTATCAGAAACACCAGAGCTCGAGTCCAGTGCGCTTAACCGCTCGGCCACCACACGCCACTTTGTCTCAAGTCACTCAGATTCAGTCAAAAAGTTTGCCAACCCAAACCTACATGTGCCGGGACAAATGTTACTTACCCTCGGACAGATTTGACCAGTGTGTCTAAGTTTTTGAAGACTTGAAGATTATTTTTAAGGGGGGAATTACATTCACAGAATGTTTTAACACACAGAGAATTTCTCAAAACATGCTAAATGAGTTGTAAAAGAATAACGGAAAAAAACCCACGCAGAATTCCATATGTATTGAATATTTCAATTCATCTGTATTAGGCCTGGAATTTCATCTTTGAGGGGGCAAGGCCATTTTCATTTTACAAGGGACACTTCCATTGGAAACCCTTCAAGTATGGAAAACTTTTGAAGGGCACCAAGGCCAAGACCAGGGCAACAGAGGCCACAGCCTTTGTGACCTCCGTGTAATTCCCGGCCTGCAACATGCTTCCCTTCCCTTGATGTTTAGGTGCAAAACTTTGATTGAGAGCGGCTCCGTGCGAAAAACCATTGCATCTCTGTTTCTGTGTACAATCGGGAGACTTAAAACACTCTGTTGCAGTATCACACACGCCTGTTGTGTAAAGGTTTTCAAACATAATCAAATCGCTCCCTCTGCATAAGTGCACATTAATCATCAGACTCCAAATTAATAAATTGGTATTGATCAGGGGAGATGAGGACATTGAAGTGGACACTGAAAGTGGTCTCAGTCAAACCCTGGAGGAAAAAAACAGACTGGACGGTGGTGGTACACGAATGGCAAAAAAGAGAGAGAGAGAGGAACACACTTGTCTGTGGATCAATGGACAGGATGGCAGGAAAGCCTGGCGGTCAAATCAATCAATGTCTTTCCTGGGGGTAAGACACTTGGACATGGTCAACGGTGCATCCAGTCAGGAATGTATTGACCGCTTGATGGTACAGACAGTAAACAGCAGAGAGCTAATTGACATGTACTGTGATGATAACAGCATTAAAGTGAGACTATTAGTGGGCATGGTGGGGAGGAGGCTGAGGCGTTTTTAAAACAAAGAAATGCAGAAAGTGTCCTTTATGGATGAATCAAGGTGTGCCTGGCACTTAACTCTTTCAGTGCCAAGGTCGTACATGTATGATCTTTTTCATTTACTCAAAAAGTGTCTAAAGTTGTACATGTACGACCTGTTATATACATGTTATCACAAAAAGGCAATATCACTCAAGAAATACTAATGACTTTTGGATGTACCAAGGCAACATAAATCAGCAAGATACATTTTGTTTGGTGAGAAAGACTTATTTATTTTTTCTAGTACAGAATTTCGAAAAAGCCCAAAAAGCTGGGCATTTTAGGTTCAAAACGCAGCAAAAAGCGGGCATTGAAAGAGTCAACTTCCTTCCAATTTCATAGAGTTTCTTAACGGCTGATTTTGTGCTTACTGCACGAGTTTCCATTTAATAGCACTGCTAAAACCATAACCACACGAAAAGGCATGCTAACCTTCCGCTGCTGGTATGAAAATGAATGACGTAACAATGCAAATCCATGGAAGACGTGCAAGCTGGCGGCCTAATTTTCTTGCTAACCTGTGAAATACACTAACGCTTAAGCAAATTTTTCTGCTATAGTTAGCACGAAAATTTGCTTACCATTGAACAGCGCTATGAAATTGGCCCCAGAATCTAAATGGTTCATTATAATCGTTTATTGGACGCAACAGAATTTCAGACAGGCCGTTGACTTCATCACTCTGATATTGGTCTTGGTGCCACTATAAAGTATCCCCCCCTCCCCCAGTCCTTCCGATTTTCCAATGGCAATGAGCTTTTTCTCAGGAGTTAATGGACGAAATTCCAGGCTGGTGTAAGCCTGGAAACCCTATGTACATTACATGATTAGACTACCCTCTCATCATTAGGCATGCTCGGTGGTCTAATGGTAAGACATCTGCTCTAGAATGGCGAGGGTCATAGTAGCTAGTACGCCTGTGGATTTTTTTCCCGCCGCAGTGGAAAGCACAGAGTATACAGTGCTAATCATTGGTAAAAGGGTAGAAGCAAAAATAATATTCTTTATCCTAATGTAATTATTACATCTTTTTGAAATATTTTCCAGGCCCACCTGCGGTATTATTTTTCAGAACTTTTTGGAACTTCTGGAGTAATTGCAGTTATGTCAAAACAACTCGGTAACGGGAGGGTTAGTAATAATATTACTGAATTTCCGAGTGCAATTTTTATTTATTTGTCAGAAACCAAATAAGAAGAATACCATGCCAAAGTAAAATTACACAAAGACAGCTTTTTTTCTGGCAAACAAAAATGTTCAACTCCATGTGCTCTGATGGACTTGTCAAAATTTATGCTGGCTCGTCCAGTGTAAGAAGGATTTTAAAATATATAGCTCTCAGGACTAGCAAATGCAGACACACAAATGTATGATCGCACACAATCAACTCATACCCAGAGCCTTACATTGCTAACTAAAAAAAAATGAAACTAGCATAAGTACAGTATGGATACAGCTCTCAACTCATTTGGTCAAAATCAATAAATGCGTTCTGAGTGGAATAACAAACTGAGCAAAATCTGACGTGACAGCCCCGATCAATACTGACTTAAATCTACGGTTCCGTGTACTCAGATGCTACTGATTTAATTTTGTGGGGTGGGAATAGATTCCGAGGACTGACGATGTTGTTTTTTCGCAAAATGTAATATGCAAACAAAAAAGTGACTTTTCTGTGTGAGTCAAACTACACCTTGTCTTGCTCTGTGTATAGTTGTTAAGGCTGAAATTTATTTATGTATTTTTATTTATTTGATTACACATCCAACAGCACAATTACCGCTAATAACAGGATGAATAGGAAACAAGAAGAAATGCTCAGTTTTAGACGTGGGAGGAAAACCCCACTGAGGGGAAAACACACACAATCAGGTAGGGACTGAAAACCCAATCCACATGCAAGGATACATTCTGAGGTAGGATTCGACCCAGAGGTGAAACAGAGGTGAAAAGGCAGGGAAAGAAACCACTGAGCCAAACTGATAACAAAATGCGTTATTATGACATGTTCGTAAAAAAAAACATGATTGTTCAATGCTCAAATGTTTTGGGTAACAACCACAAGGCTGCAGGACTTGTAGCTCAAAATGTTTGCTAGACCAGAATTTATTTTACAAGACCAGAATCACAATGAGTTGAACAAGCAGTAAGAGAAAATCTAGACACATGTAGATCTCATTTGTCTTCATGTGTAAGCGTACTTTGATAGAATTGAAAGATATTATCAGATTTTTTCACAAAGATATTACACAATGAGGTAGCCTATTATTCAATTGAAAAACACAAGACTGTTGAACTTGTCCAGTCATGGGTTTACTGGCCCGATGCTAAAAACACTGGCCTAGGGCCTCCAGTCCAAAGTTAATTTTGAGCCCTGTTGATTACAGTTGTGCTAAAGATTTTCTCAACGTCAGTTTACTTGATTGGTCATTGCCTAGATTACATCATCCTCCATACATGTACTTGATCTGATTGGGCAGAAAATGTCTGACCTCTTCAAAAGTTTTGAAATCAAGTTAAACTACATACATGTGTACTGTTTCAAATAGCAAATGAAAGCTGCATTTAACCTAAGTATACATAATTGCTGACCAAAGACAACATCAAAATGTCTGACCTCTTCAAAAGTTTGAAATCAAGTTAAACTACATGTATGTGTACTGTTTCAAATAGTAAATGAAAGCTGCATAACCTAAGTATACATAATTGCTGACCAAAGACAACATCAAAATGTGATCTGATGTACAATGCCTGTGACTTAATTATCTACCATTTTCAGCCGTCAAATAAATTGTTGAAGCTATTTTTTCAGGTCTACAGACTGAAGCTAAATGTACTACATTGTACAATACATGTATGTAAGACTTGATAAAGCAGTAGGCCCCCAACATTGTACACATATAAAGTTTCCCCAACCTACAATCAACCTCAATGTGAATTGCCAAAACACCCTCCCCCGCCCACAATGTAAAAGGCTACTAAGTCAATATTTGAATTGATGCATACATGTACGTAAGACTTGATAAAGCAGTAGGCCCCCTACATTGTACGCATATAAAGTTTCCCCAACCTACAATCAACTTCAATTTGAATTGCCAAAACACCCTCCCCCGTCCACAATGTAAAAGGCTACCAAGTCAATATTTGAATTGATGCATACATGTACGTGTCAGCGAAATTTTTCCTTTTGAATTATCGTGTGATTGCATATAGCCAGCCGGAATAGAGACTTGGTATACAATGTAAGGTGTCTGATAATCATTGTTAACCTAATCAATGTATTCCCCCACCCACCTCCATAGTCACCTCCGGCCCCATCCAACCCATCCATTCCAGCCCACTTTATTACATGTACTTTAACTCTTTAGAGACAATAGCGGCTGCAAACGGCTTGTACCAAAACAGTTAAAAATGCAAATATATGTTGATTCTGATCTTGTAAAAACAATTCTGGTCCAGTAAACATTTTGAGTAACAAGCCCTGTGGTCTTGTGGATTTTCCCCCCACATTCGAGCCCTGCGGCTTTCAGGAATGTATGCTTGAGGAACCAATAAGTAGGATATTAAAATAGTTTTGAAATTTACTCATATAAATGCCCCTATTTGCTTTAAGTCCAGACAACATGTAGAACAAACATCACATCACACACATGTATACAGGTCAATATTTCCTGATGCAAACATCCTGTCAATTTAAGAGCAAGTGTAATGTAACTCAACCGTCCCCCCTCCCGCAGCAAGGAATACATTACAAAGAGCTACATCCATCAAACATTAAGCATTGGAATGATTGTGATAGACAGACTATGGTACATGTATAACCAAGTATAAACCATTAAATGTATCTGTCCACGGCGGCGTGTCATGTTAGGTCTGCCATGTGTCTGATGGAATGTCACTGATCAATTGATCACTGACTCTTCATAATGAGTGGTATGCCAAGCGGCAGAGTTACCGTCCACTCTGTGCACAGCCTACTGGGGGCGCTGTTCACTTTTAACAGTGGTCCGCTGGCCCAATGCCAGTTAAAATACCAGAGGACCAGTCAAATTCACTCCAAGTGGTCCAGCTGGCTAGTTCAGTTTGAAAAGCTTCACTATTTCATTTGAACATTTTTGAACATTTTTCCAACCTGGAGCAGTATCTTCCACAAAACATTAAAATAATTATCGGCTCAATGCACAAGCTTGCTCAGGGAACCATAACCTTACAAGCTTTGCTTCTTTATGGGTCCCTCCACAGTTTCATGAATGTCCATGCTTATTACTCATTTAATTACTCTTATCAAACAACTATTTATTTCTTAATTTCCAATTTACATTGCCTTTGATTTGATTTTGATTGTGATTTTGATACTGTGGAAATAAACTGATTGATTGATTGATTGATTGATTGATTGATTGATTAAAAAAAAAAAAAAAATATGGACCAGTGAAAAAGGTGATGGACCAGTGAAAAAGGTGATGGACTAGTGAAATGATAACCTAACTGGTCCTGCTGGCTAGTCACTAGAAAAAGTTAAGGTCAAACCCCGAGTAGGAGCTACTGCCAGGCATAAAAGGCTTACTAGAAAGAACACCAATCCAGATTCTAAACCATGTGACTATAAATGCATAGATTTTAACTCTTTCAGTGCCCGCGTTTTTGTTGTGTTTGGACCCTAAAATGCCCAGGTTTTTTTAGGTTTTCAAAATTCTGTAAAAAATTAAATTAAAAAGTTTTACTCAACAAACAAAATGTATCTTGCTGATTTGTGTTGCCTTGGTACATCCAGAAGTCGAAAGTATTTCTTTACAGAGTGATAGACTGAGAAGTAAAGCGTGTACGTTTCCTGGGGGCTGCCATTGTTTCAAAAGTGTAAAACAAGCAGACGGTCAATCGACCCATGGCGGTATCGATCGTAGTTAAACATACAGTAGAATACATTAGAAAAGCTCAGAAAACGATGCGCCCTCTTGCAAGAACCCGAATAAAACCTAGAGAAACAGGTTGTACATTTACAAATTTTTATAATACGTTAAGAGTGATAATGCCCTTTCGTGATAACATTATGGGTCGTAAATGTACGATTTATGGCACTTTTTGAGTACATAAAATAGATCGTACATGTACGATATTGGCGTTTTCAGAATACATAAAATAGATCGTACATACGACCTTGGCACTGAAAGAGTTAACAAACTTGGGGATAACTTTTACAAAATGGCTTTCGACCCAAGTTCTGCGGATAACAAGTCCCCGGGTCTAATGAGTTTCCTTTGCTGTCCATTTAAAAGAATCTTAGTGACTATCACGTGTAGCCATAACTGGGTAGGCACTATTCCATATAGACTTTTATTATGGTGCCGCCATCTTGATTTTCTCCCATATAGATCAATGTATCCAAACCGAGGTTGGAAAGAGAAATAGTCTGGTTCCTTTTGTACAATGAAGGTTATTAATCATGCTGATATTGGAAACAAGGAACATGACCAAGATGGTGGTAGTATGATAATGGTCTATTGCACCCAGCGTTCAATTTGTACACATCACAGTATCTTTGACCAATAATGTTGACGTAACTATAAAAAGCACCAGCATGACCTGAGATCACGGCCTAGGGGACTGCCGAGTCATGGTGAACAAAGAGGACTTCCAGGCAAAACTTCTCTAAAGAGAACTGTTAATCCCCGTACCCAATATTAGAATGTTTGTTGCATTTAACATTCCACAAATAAAACTTTCTGCTTGGCATCCATGGGTGGTACCGAAACAATTTTAGAAACCCCAGAGTAAACTGGTTATGAGTATACTTTGTGGAAGGACCAATACTTGTCTAGTAATGTTTTTATTAATTTTTTATTTTGGGTTGAACAAAGACAAATTTACTAGAGCGGGATTTGAGCCTACGACCTCCAGATTAATGTGCCAACGCTCCACCAACTGAGCTATCTAGCCCTAGCTCTAGCATTTTACTTCTTAAGTCAGGGTTTCATGTCAACTACATTCCACACAAAAAACATTTTCTGGTTGGTTTTCTGAAAATTGCACCTGTGGATGTTACCGAAAAAAATCAGAAACCCAAGAGCAAACTGGTTCTATGAGTGTACTTTGCAGGAGGACCCATACCTGTCTCGGGCATGACATTTGGCCTTTGGAAAAAAGTAGCAACAAATTTATTGATTACAAGGACTATAGGTATTCATAGATTTTTCAGACTATTTAATGACACTTTTGCTGAGTTTTCTGAGGGCAACAAAATCAGAAAATTACACTTAAGTAGGAAGAATATCATGCCTGCTGTCTGTCACTATCCAATTGATGGAATAACTTACCGGAGAGCTAATGTGAATGATGACTGCTACACTTTGGTTTTCCTTGTCGATGGCATCCACAAAGTTCTCTCGATTAAGCTGGATCACTTTACCAAACAGCGGTCTGGATTTAAGGAGGCAAAGTAAAGATCCATTTAGCAAAATTCATACGGAAATTGTTATTCAATAAAAATACTTGCACCAGAAGAAGAAAAATGTGTGTGTTTTTAAAAAGGAACTTTCCTCATAAAAGGGTGTGCACAACATTGGTAAGAGTGAAAATATAAATGTTCACAGATTTGAAAATAACTTACATGGTGCAAAGATGGTCCTGGTGGAAAAATTTCCATTGAAGTTTGAAATATTACAGTTTTTGAAAAAATTTGTAAAACAATTGGATTTGATGTCACAAATCTATAACAGAGAAAACATATCTGGGTTGGTTTTTTTCACTATTTTCTTGTGACTCCGATGACCGATTGAGTTTGAGCTTTTACAGGTTGGTTATAATTGATGTATTTGTTGGGTAACACATACATAGTGCTTAATCACACCCGATGGGCATCTCAAAGCTCCCAGTATTTTTCATTATGCGGGGCTACGTTTTAAAGTACGAGACTTATTCCTTTCAATAGCACCATGTAATGATTTAAAAGGTGCTGTGGCGCAATATGCTGCTGATCAAACCAGGAACATCGGGGCGAACCCCTTCTCTTTCATGATAAGTGCACCAGTCTTATTTATGTGCATTACACAACACACAGGACCTACGGCTTTGCATCCCATCCGAAGGACGCAGCAATAATAGTTATGTGTCTTGCTTTTAAAGGGATTGTATACATTTGGTAATTGGAACCCATTGTTTATTTCAATCCTATAGTTGTAGATATATACCAAAAAACTAACAGGCTGTAAAAATTTCATTTCAAAACCTGGTAGCGTTTTTGAAATATTGCCAAAAATCTGGAGCGGTTATGTCCACGTAGGAAGAATAATCTGCCATTGAAATACACAATCTGAGTAACGTTACTGCAGTAACACTTCTCAGATTCAAATTTTGGGGGATAAAAAGTGATATATTTTTCCATAACCGCAGTACTTCGAAGTGAAAATTTTCTCAAAATGCACTATACTATCCAAAGCTGCTGCTCTTCTTAACACGTAAGTTTTTATTGCCATTAATTTTCAGAGTCATTACCAAAGGTATACAGACCCTTTAGGCACGTCTCAATTTTTGACTCCACAAAATGGCCAACCGTATGCTCCGCTGGTTGTATTTCCAGAGGCAAATTTATGTTTTTTCAACCACTACTCACTAATTACAACACACTTTAGGTGCAAGGGTCGTGGGTTCGAATCCCACCCAAGTAATAAGCCTGTGATATTTTTTTTCACAGGACTCGGGGAAAGTACTGAGTATACAGTGCTAACACACATCGGTGTATGGGTAAAAACCAAAATTTATATACTTTATCCCCGATGCAAATTTAACATCTATTATAATCGTTGCGGTACCCGCTGCCAAAACATAGGATTCGAACTGCCTCTAGCTACTGGGCAATCTCGGTAGTCTAGTTGGTAAGACACTGCTCTAGAATTGCAAGGGTCGTGGGTTCGAATCCCACCCGAGTAATAAGCCTGTGATATTTGTTCACAGGACTCGGGAAAGTACTGAGTATACAGTGCTAACACACATCGGTGTATGGGTAAAAACCAAAATTTATACACTTTAGGTGTTTATTGCATGAACAACTCTTAAAAAAAGGATAATGAGCAATTCTAAACAGCAACATTTTGAGTGATTTGGCAGCAACGTGCCCCTTTAATACTGACCGATTATGTTGCAGACTGGCCATCATTTCTCGCATCCTCTGCTCTCTGTATTGCTTCAAGAATTCCTGATCGATGCCCAGCATCATCATCTCCTCCTCCTCGTCGTTCTGTTGGTCTTTAGCTTTTTCATCATCAAGCTATAGACAAGAAGCAAAAAAGAAAACGCCAGCGAGCATTACCTGGGGTGAGAGTCATTGCTTACAAAAAGGTCTGAAACTAGAATCCAAATGTTAGGAGATATGTTGAAATCAGAGCTGTGTATTGAGAGAGTTTCGACAACTTGCGATTAGAAGCCATTTTTGGTCTAGAAAAAACCCGAATGACACTTAACTTCGTCCTTTTAAAGCTGTAGATCCCGTGTGTTGTATCATGTACATAAAATAACGTTGAGACCAATTAGAACTCACTCCGCGGCAGTGAAGTTAATAAGGAGAAGTCCCCTCGATCCACTAAGCAAAACTAGTAGTCCCGGTCGATTTCCTACCGTCCGCCAAGGTAGTAGTTGATAAGCAGGACTTCAGTTCTTTTCCGAACTACATGTTAGTAGTCTCCCGAATTCAAAAATCTACTCCGTGGCAGTAGAATAAATAGCAAGACAAGTTCTCAAAGAACAGAAGTAGATATACACGCGTGGTGTTACCGCAAACTGAATATACATTGATACATCACAATGTAATGCCTCAAAACCCACACATGATCCAACTTACATATGATCGACAGGTAAGAGCTAGTTGTTTAGCGAGAGCACTCCTCTCCTCTTCCCGTTCCTTTCTCTTCTCAGTCTCCAGCTGCTTGTATCTCCTCCAGTCTTCTATGACACCTTTTGGTCCTGTCTGTCAGTAAGAAAAACATCACAAGACATGGTTAAAGTTGGTTTCAACAAATTGATTTGTTTGACTTTTTTGTTATACATGCATGATTGTACAGGGCATTGAGGCAATAGGTAACCACAGAGAGACTGTTCGTCTGCGTAGGGAGAAACTGTGGATAAGGCACCTCCAGACCATTCAACCCCATGGTCTGAACATCCAATAAGGAAATGATTAACAATTTTTTTGTCTTTACCTTCTTTTTTCCCCACAGATATCTTCCTCTTTTTTTCCCTCATTCACTAATTACTTACTTTTTCTCCCTCTTCTTACCTTTGATTTTGTCTTTTGTGTTTCCATCCTCTTGTGGTTAAACCAGCCCCATCCTTTGACCCTCCCCCTTGTCTCCGTCTTAATTGTTCATCCCTTGCTTTTTCCGTGTGCTTTCTACCTCTCTCTCTTTTCATTTTGTTCCACTTGACTGCTGTTGTTTTAACAGTTTACCTGTTTATGTGTGTTGTGTTGTTGTCATTTAGCCTTCGAGACAGACTCTGCTAGGGTCAAAACGTCAGGCCATTGACTATTTTTACAGGTACTTAAAGTGACCTGCAAGAGTCACTAATAAGCTGATGATGTCAGCAAGTCCCCCAAAAAGAATCCCAATAGGCTATTCACATGGTTCAATGCCACTCATAAAAATAACATAAGATCTACAAATTCACAAAACATGAGAAAAAAATCCATCACTACCACTTTGGTTCGTCAAGACCCGTTTGATGAAAACAGTGTCTGCTGATTTTTGAGCACTGAAGCAAAGAGCGTATTCATCTTGAGACTAGTCCTAAACCCCATAATTAGCGCCCATATTCCCCATTTTCCTATTCCCTATACTCTCCCATGTGGCCGAGCGGTTTAGAGAACCCGACTCAAGCTCTGGTCTTTCTGATCAGCAGAGTGTGGGTTCGAGTCCCTGTCATGACACTTGTGTCCTTCAGCAAGATACTTTACCATAATTGCTTTGTCCTTCGCATGGGACACTAAGCAGTAGGTCCCATGTACTAGGATTGGTAGTGCACGTAAAAGAACCCAGAACACTTATCGTGGAAGGGTAGGGGTTAACCCGGTGTTTCTGGTTCACACAGCAAGCACCCTTGTTTAGAAGTTTCCTCAGGCTTGCAAGCTACAGTGAACAAGTTCACTTATAAGGCATCCTTGGTTTTATTACCAGAAATATATAATAATAATAATGAGGACGTTTTCTTGCTCAAGGTTGTCCAGTTCTATTGATATGACCAAAGTATTTCTGAACAGTTCAGTCAGTCAGAACAACCTGCTTGAGAACAAACTTGTCTGGTACTAGGAAACAGACTGCAGAACACACAAATAATATTTTTAAATCCTTTTTGAATAGCATCCTGTAAGTTAAACATGCTATTTTGTAATTGCAAAAATGACACAGCGGCCATGCCAAAATACTTTTTATAAAGGGAGGGTATACCTTTGGTAATTACTCCAAAAATTAATGACCATAAATCTTACTTGGAAAGAAGCACTGCAGCTAGTGATAATGTATAACATTTTGAGAAAAGATTCCGTTTCTAAGGAATGTGGTTTTAGAGAAAGGGATTCAAAAAGAATTCAGTTTAAGAAACTTTTCAAGCAGAAATGTTCTCAGATTGTTGACATAATTGCTCAAGATTTTTGGCGATATCTCAAAAACGCTACCACCTTTTGAAATGAAATTTTCACAGCTGTTTTATTGTATAGGATTCAAACAACCGAACGGTTCCAAAAACCAAAGGTATACTTTTTCTTTAAGCATTTATTACTTTCTTTCAAAAGAGGAAATCAGCTGATCATGGAGCAATTTCATATCTCTGCTTACCATGGAATTCTGCGCTTATTTATGGTCATAATTCTCTCTCTACATACAAGGCTAATACAATTTCTCCACTAGCAGTGTGTAACAAAATTCCTTGCTAACCTACATACTGTGCGTGTACTGAGATTGTTTTGCTTCCAGCATTCCACATTTTTCGCTTACAGTTATTAAAAACAAAAACTATATGTTTGCTAAATCAGGCCGAATAAAATTAGGGTAGGTAGGTCAGGCTTTTTCTTTCAGGCTTGTTTTTTTTTTTATATGGTTTTAAACGTTTACATTTTTTGCAGCACCACCAGAAAAATCCATATCTGGTGGTGGTGGTGCCTCCTCAGAAGGACCCTTGACTGTCTTTGGTCGGTCGTCACCGCTGTCGTCTCCACTCTCTTCATCACTACTGTAGTAATATTGTCCCTTCTCCCCCAGCATTCGGTCATCAAACGTATCTGCCATGGCTCACTTTAAATCTTTAAAGGACAATCAGAGAAAAATTAATATCATTATTGACTTCAATTTTAACTTGAAGCTGTTAAATGTGACATTTGTGGGGTGTCGTGGCCAAGCGGTCTAAGTTCACCGGACCTAAGCTCTGGTGTTGTCAGCAGCAGAGTGTGGGTTCGATACCCGGTCATGACACTTGTGCCCTTGAGCAAGGCACTTAACCATAATTGCTTCATAAAAAGTTGGGAAGGTAGTGCATTCTGCTCTACCAACCAGGCTCCTAGTGGATGATACCCATGCCTACATCCTTACGGACTGTGAAGGAGGTAACCCTGTTTCAGCCCTAGGAGTAGGTGGCAACCTGCCCCTGGTGACAGTTGATTTGGATTGACAACCCAAATCAGTTAAGTGTAGCCCTCACCTTGAAGTGGCCGTCCACCCTTGTGATATTGTTAGACAATATCCCATAAAAAATAATAACAAATTTTAATTATGCAAAAATACACACTTTAAAGGCACTGGACACGTTTGGTAGTTACTCAAAATATATATTAGCATACAAATTTACTTGGTAACGAGCAACAGAGAGCTGTTGATAGTATAAAACATTGTGAGAAACGTCTCCCTCTGAAGTAACATAGTTTTTGAGAAAGAGGTAATCTCTTATTAAATATTTGAATCTGAGAAAGACTTCAGGCCTGAAGCCTTTCTCAGGCATCTGAAAGCACACAAATTTGTGCAACAAGGATGTTTTTCTTTTATTATTTTCTTGCAACTTCGATGACCAATTGAGCCCAAATTTTCACAATCACAGGTTTGTTATTTTATGCATATGTTGGGATACACCAATTGGGATACTGGTCTTTGACAATTACCAAACGTGTCCAGTGCCTTTAAAGTCTTCAGTCTAGTCGTACAGTTTGAAATGGCATTTTTGGGGCAATACTCTTTTACTGTTCTGCTACCATCTTGGTAATCGTCTTCAAATCACAATAGTAAACAACCATTCTCATTATACCACAAAGGCACCAGACTATTCTGCACTTCCAACCTCGGTTTGGAAACACTGATTTTGGATGGGAAAACAACAAAATGGCTGCAACATGATCAAGTCTATTAGTATTACCTGTTTTGTTTTGTTACTGAAAATTAAAAATTTTTTATCCAATTGCAAAAAAGTGAAGGATTCAGAAGGACTGGGGCCAGGTAGGCCCAAATAACAAGTGTTCATCATACCATGGAGCTATTACCGCGGGGCGGTTCGTGGGCTAAAATCAGGTGTTCGTGGTGCGCCCTATTGGCGAGTTGAATGAGCGGGTCGTCGGCCGCGCTGTGCGTGAAAGGTAAACGAGAAACGCCTTGCATCAAGACCATAGCGCATTAGCAAAATCGGGGATGCCGGGCAGTCAAACCGTGTGAGTAACGCCGCCGATTTTCTTCATAAATTACACCAAAACGAGCAAGCTCTTTTTCGAATTAATGTGCTGTCCACAAATGAGCTACAATAAGTGACAACTGGGGAAAAAATCTCAGCATAAAAACATGAGTTTCTATTCGAAAACAAATGTCACCTCCTGGAGGTACATGGGCGTAGGGCCAAGGATCGGAGGAAGTCCAGAGTATTGGCACTATTATAAATAGGCAGTTTCAGTGAAATTTAATGCAGGTGATTTTTTCTCTGACAAGATGAGGTCTGATAAGGTGTAATCTAAGAAGTAAAAATCAATTTAAAATTTTGAGATCGGGTGTTTGGTTGCTGAGATATCGTTTTTGAATGAGCATGGGTCGTGCAAAAAACGTACGTGAGTTCAAGTTCAATTCTTATGTTTTTCTTCAAATCGGCTACGGTCAAGTTTAATACACAGCCTATGGCGATAGAGGGCGCACTATATGACGAGCGCCCTCTACTGCTGGAGAGGTTTACAAACTGTATGTATGATTTTTATGAACGGCAAAAAGTGAAATTTTGTGAATCAACACTGAGGAGCGGCAACGTGGGGGAAAATGTTAACATATAAAAATTAAATATGTGTTAAGTTCTGCAGGTGTGTGAATATACTTTACTAATTATGTCAACAAACAGCCAATTAAATGAACCAGAATGGAATAAAATTTAAGTGTTTATGACTGAAATTTTTTCTTTAATTTTAGATTGATCCTTTAAAATTGTAGTATTATATACAGTAAAAGTTTAGACCCAAGCCCATACACCACATTCATTAATAAAAACTTGAGGGTGAAGGCATTGGTGCAGTCGTTTTACAAAGACAAATTCTGAAAACTAGTTGGATTACAATACAATCAAGTTTTCGTTTTACTTTCGTTTTCGTTTCAATTATTAGGCCTGGAAAAATAGATAATAAATACTAGTTTCTTTTGACTCACGATGAACAGTCTGTTATTATCACGTCAGAACTTGGAAGTTACCAAACACAAGAGTGGGCAGCTTTTTGTCCCTAACCCAGACTAAAAAACATAATTACAGCCCAGCCCTGTCAAACTTATTGCAACACACACCCTCTTGTGGTGGAACGTTATGGAAACACGAAGATGTACGAAGTACATTCGTGACGTATTTAGGACAACTTTGCAAGGAATGGTTGAACAAAACCTCTTGGAGGTAGAAGAATACTTGATAATATTACACCAAATTTTCACAAGTTAAACCTAAAAGTATCAGCATTAACACTTACAATGTCGCATTCCATGTTGATAATTATCTCTGGACGAAATCTTGATTCAAATAACGGAAAACGCCGAAGAAAATAGATTTTCACGTTAAAAGCAATGCGACTAAATGTACCATAGGCGGAATTTTATCGGCTACACGATGATGTAATCATTATCTCACTTTGTGTAAACAAGCGCTCCCTCATCGCAAAAAACCTTCTTCAGGCTTCTTCGGGCGCTTTCCGAAGTTTTCCGAAATCTGTCGTCCACGGAGTTCATAGGTGACGTCATGCAACTGCACAAACGAATGGGCGCTGCACGTGAGGCCAAGCATCCGTTATTTGTCTTTGCTCTTTATTTTTTACAATATCTCCGAAACTATTCATCCGATTTCAACAAAAATTAAAATGTAAGTAAGAGGAGAGAATGCTCCTGCCTGCTGTAAAGTGTCATAGTTGTGAGTTGTACAAAATGTGAGTTATGATTTAATATATTTCGTTATTTTTTTTCGGGGCTGTGTGTGTGTGTGTGTGTGTTGGTGGTACACGTGAAATCAACTTGATGGAACTGCCTATTATAAATAATGGGGCTACACTGCACCGGGCATGCCGGGTCAGGCATTCCAATGTTATCTCTGTCCAAACATTTTGGTGTGTGTGTGCAGTGACATAGGAGAAGAGGATATGGGAGGAGTGAGGCCACATCATGCCAGCAACAATGCCTAGTCTGTAAAGCTTACACCAAACAATACACAAATACAAAACAAAACAGTTGTCACTGTCACTGTCACCAGTCACTGAGCACTGTGTCAGTGTCACTTAAGTTTAGCTTACCTTTGCTTTTTTTGTTGTTGCTCAGCTGCCCGAGAATTTCGCTCAATAAATTAATGATGGTAAAAACTCCAGTGCAGTTTTCGGCTCAAAAACGTAAACAATCTAGAACCCACTTAGGTCCCTATACCCGTGAACTCAGGTTCTTTCCGGAGCAGTTTCAATGAATCTTTTTTTCAACAGGAAGCGGCCATATTGAATACACACAGAGCAATAAATGAGGGAATAGCGCCCTCTTGAGATTTATCTCCCCTCCCTACTCCTTGTTTTTTAATGGGCCATGTACACATGTCATGCATGTGGAGGTTAGCCTATAGCCTACATGTGTACATACGTGCGTCAAACAAATCTCTGTTACGTCCTTTTGAATCATACATTGAATTGAATGTAATCGGTGTATTTTATTTATAACTTTTATTTAGAGTAAAAACATTGAAAATTATTGAGATAAAATCTTACGGGGGCATTAATTATAAACAAAAATTGAATAAATAATGCTTATTATCAGCTATTACACACCAAGTGGTCTGGCATAGTACAACAGACGTGAAAGATTAAATAATGGTTATAATAGTTACCGGTATTTATGAATAATGGTTATATATAAATAATGGTTATTTATAAATAATGGTTATACATAAATAATGGGTATATATAAATTAATGTACAAATCACTGATGGTCAAATATTTTGTTCTCCCAAAAGCACAGGAAAAGTGGGCTTCGATTTTAAGCTTCACTTAATTTAATTTCGACTGGGCCAATAATTATTTGGACCAAATTAAACATGAACAATATTATGGACGCCAAAGACAAAGACATCCTTTTTAGACTTTATCACAGGATTCTGCCAACCCAAGATAAACTAATCGCATGAAAATCACAGATAGAGTCGACTGTCCTTTCTGTAAATTCGACACTGAAACTGTCGAACATTTTGTTTCTATTATACTGTAATAAGATGTTGAACCATGGTTGAACCCTGGTTATACGTCGAATCTTTAATTAGAAAACAAACTGGCTGCCGTTTCCTTTGTCTCAGTGATTGTATAAGAATTTTATGTATGAATTTGTCATTTGTATCTATGATAATTGTCAGCATGTTGTCACATAAAGATACTCAAGAGAGAATCAAATTTAACACTTGGGTGTTAAAATAACACCAATATAATTGAATTGGCATAAATTAGTGTTATTTTAACACCCTATGGTGTAAATATTTCTTTTGTTTTGTTTTCGGTTTCTATGAAAACACCCATGGTGTCAATGTTAACACCCCTGTTTTTGTTTTTCAATTGTCCAGTGCATCCTATTACCATTTGCTCATGACGGCAAACCCCCTTTAGAGAGGCTCCAAAATTGCCAAGGATTATTTTGAGATTTGTACAACCCTGAACCCCAGGCCTAAAAGCTACGAGGAGGCCGCGTCATAAGGGAGGGGAGGGTATACCCCAAAGCCATTCTCTTTTAGTATTTTAATTAAGAATTCACAACAGCATTCCTTATTGTACTGAATAACTGTTCGGATGCCTGACGAATCACAGTAGATCAGTTGTCTGTTCCCTAATGGTTAACTTCAGGCAAATACACCCTTCACAGAAAGCACAGTGAAAAGTAATGTTTAACCTGACACATAACTGTTTGGAGAAACTCAACAAATTAGTACTGGCATGCAAAAACAAACACGTTCACAAAACACCACTTTGCTGTAACAACACCGTACGGTGGTGCAAGGTGCTATTGACTCCCAAATTGGATCGGATACTTTGTTGTACTCCGATTGACTTCCCCCAACCCATCGCTGTGACCCGCGGGAACAAAAAGCTTTGTGTGTCAAACAAAAACTTTTGAGGGAATATCGTGCACCAATTTAAAAATCGGACCGTAAAAGGTGCGTGTGTTTTGTTAAGGTACAGACGGCTTTGTATACGTTTGGTTATTGGAACCCACAGTTTGTTTCAATCCTATTTAGTTGTAGATATAAAATACAAAAAAACTAACCTGTGAAAAATTTCATTTCAAAAGGTGGTAGAATTTTTGAGATATTGCCGAAAACCTGGAGAGGTTAAGTCCACGCAGGAGGAATAATCTGCAATTGGAATACACAACCTGAGAAACATTACTGCAGCAGTAACGCTTCCCAGATTCAAATTTTTGTGGATAAAAACTGATATCTTTTTCCATAACCACAGTACTTCAAAGTGAAAAGTTTCTCAAAATGCATTAGACTTTCCAAAGCTGCTGTACTTCTTACCGAGTAAGTTTGTATTGCCATTATTTAATTTTCAGAGTCATTACCAAACGTATACAGACCCTATAAGTGAAACATCTATGGTGAAACGAACACCGAAGTTCTGCGTTAATTTCCGGGGCTACCCATCCACGAAGCAACCGTACCGATGTACTTCGAGGAGGGGGGAATGTACGGACAACAAGGAGGTGAAACTTACCAAAAGTCACAGTTGTGTATCGATCAGGTTCTATCCAATTGTGTTATATATATACAGAGCAAACATCAAACAAGAAAGACAAATCAATCGTATTGAACTGTGTGTTGTGTTTGCGGGACGGGTGTATTACTTTTAACGAGGCCCAACTTATTTATTATTAACGAGCATTTCGCTTTGTCACTATGTCAGAGTATCTTAAAGTGCAGATCTCCCGAGTTGAAGTTAAACTTGTATAAAACAACACACACAAAAACCCAGCCAGAATGATGTACTATCACTTCTATCAGTCACATTATCTTTTTTGTTTTGTTCGTTTTGTTTCATTTGATACTTTTTAACTTTGCTTTCAAACAATGATTGTTTCTGGGGCCTTCTCCTTTATCTCCTTTGTAGTTATTTGTTGAGATCCGACGTGCATACACATTGAATAATGTTTAAATGAATAAATATTGTGAACGAATATTACAACATGTGAGTGATTAAAGGCACTGAACACGTTTGGTAATTGTCAGAGACCAGTGTTCTCACTTGGTGTATCCCAACATTTGCATAAAATAACAAGCCTGTGAAAATTTGGGCTCAATTGGTCATCGAAGTTGCAAGAAAATGATGAAAGAAAAAACACCCTTGTTGTACAAATTTGTGTGCTTTCAGTTAGGAATAAAAACTTCTTGCAAGAAGTTTTTATTATTTTAGTGAGAAATTACCTCTTTCTCAAAAACTACGTTACTTCAGAGGGAGTCGTTTCTCACAATGTTTTATACTATCAACAGCTCTCTGTTGCTCGTTACCAAGTCAGTTTTTATGCTAATATATATTTTGAGTAATTACCAAACGTGTACGATGCCTTTAAGTATCGGTGAATCGGGCTAACCATGAGCACTTGGCTTACAACTGAGTCTAACCATAGGGGAAGGAGCACATGTCTTACTTCCTTTAAGTTGGGCGGGGCCATTGCCTTGACGACAAGTGGTTGTGCGGCCCATGCTTCTCTGCGAGTGCGCATGTGTCAGTGTGCGTGAGACGGTTACAGTGTGTTGACCGACGACCGGTCCCGTAAATAAATAAAAAATACATGCACGCACGCACGCCTCATGAGTCGGCGGCCAGAGGTCGAGAATAATGGGGGAAAACAACTGCAAACTTTGAAGTTGTTTTATTTGACAGACATTTTGTTGTTGGAGATAAATTAAACCACTGTGACAGCTGAACTTGGCAAAAACAATAAGTTATATGACCCGCGTCGAAGACAAAAGCCATGTGTTTGTTTCGGTAGCAGGCTGTACAGCAATCACGAAATCAGGCGGCGAATTTGTGCGTCTCTTACTTTGCAGTGTTGGTCCATATCGACGTGTGGTGAAACTTTGAACGAATTCCAGACACAGCGGGAAAGGAAATTCTGCATTTCTGTGTAAGTTGCTGGTTTATAATTTTACATCATTTTGGAAAAATGAGCAGTGGTGTTAATTTAAATAAGTGAAAGGCTTGTGCCCACCTGTCGATGCGTTGACAATAAACCAACGGCTCTCCTCTCAGAACAAGTACTTATTTTATTAAAAGATTATCTCATGGTTTACTTCCATTATTTATCTTGACCATGCAAAACTGCATTTGACCAACATCTGGGACATGTGTGAAGGAAATCTGTGTCAAAGTTGTTATGTTCTCATGTTTTTTTGCCACTTTTGATCTTCTTAACCATACTTTTTTCTCTCCTTGTTTTTTTTTTCGGGGGGGGGGGGGTAAGCGGGGCAATCACATTACTTTTTTGGGGGTGAGAGTGTGGGGCTTTTTGGGGGGGGGGGTGGGCAAGGGTTCAGAGCAGGGCGTTCCATCAGCCCGCCCCTCTGTTTATACTCCACTGTTTCAATGAGGATAGAAAAACTATAGAAACTGAGGCCTACTCTTCATAAATTAAAACCCCCAAAATGACTCTGATTAGTTGATCATTATCTACTGTTGCAGTATTCAAAATGAATGTAGTATTTTTTTAAGTGTGCCTTTTTACTATGGGAGGATGCATGTACAACTAGCTTAGCGTGCGGCATTAGGGGCCCTATTGGCTATTTTGTGTAACACAATTATAAAAGGTGTACAAAGGTTTGGCATTTTGCATTTTCCATTTCCTAATATTATTATTTTCAAACATGTTTGAGATAATCTCTAGTTATGGTCATTCCATTTCAGTTCGAATGTTTATTTTGAGACTTTGGGGGCTAAAGTCAAATTTGTTCACTCTGGCGGGTCTAAATGTTTCCGTTGAGCGACCGAGTCGCGTCTGGATTTACAACATTCCATCCACACAATTTTGTTTTCTTTTCTTTTTTCTCTATCCGCAAACAATCACAATTTCCACAAACGTTTGTCTATATCAATGTCACTGCTTTAAGATCTGGTTCCTAAACGTGTTTACCCAATGCACCATCAACGTATACGATGCCATTCGTGCAACACCTAACTTGTTTTTGCCACAGGTAGAAATGGTAGAAAAATAACAAACGTCTGTCTGATATCTTGGATATAGAGATATAGCAGAATAGGCTAACAGTGTAGGCCTACATGCACTGTGGCTGCGTGAGTGTATAACCATGGAGCGTATAACTGTTACTGGGCAACTGTGAAGTAGCTCTCCACTTCACTCCTAACCCACAAAGCTATCTGGTAATTTGTCTATCTGATGTTTGGCCTCTTGTCAACAAAATTCGTAATCTCAGTTGTCAACCAAATTTATGTGGTGTGCTAGTGCAAATATGGACCTTAGCGGTTCACATTATACCGAAATACCATAGGTGAGAACGTAACGACATAATCACCCTCTTTTATTGGATGATGTTGGTTAAGTATAAACATTAAAAAATAGGTGCTAATAGCGTTACTGTGGCAACGAAACTTGAAACTGAGGTTGTGTATAGAAGTAAGCCTAATTTTGTAAACCAACCTAGGCTAGATCCCATTAAAATTCCATTGCTGTGTACAATGTGGATTTCTTGCAGTGAATCGGACAATTTTTAAAATCTCAATCTAGTCTAGATAAATGCTTTTTAATCAATAGTTTAAAAACTCTTCATCAGTCATCCATGGAACAATAACATGTACAATTTTTATAGCTCGTAAAACGTGTGCCAAAAATGTTCTATTTTCATGTTCGTTTTTTCTTTGTTCTCCTTTTAATTGTTAATTCAATTTCACGGAAACATGGTGTTAAAGACTTGAAGTTAAAATCCAAGTTGGCTTAAAAATGGATGAAGATTCGGACAATTATACGCATTGGCCAAAAAGAAGTTGCATCAAAGGGGCAAAAGCGCCCAGTTTAGGCCCTTCAACAATCAGTGTCAAACTGCAACGAACTACGTTTGTGCCACTGTATAATCACATTGCTCCGATGCAAGTCCACACCAAAAATAAATGTTGGCTGAATTTTGCCTGCAGTTTTTAAAGTGAGCTTACCCACAGTCAAAAGGGGCCGAAATGTTGCTGACTATGACGTGATCGAACAATCAAGCACCACCTGAGGATGTTATGGCCAGCCCAGAGTGAGAGTTGTTGTCTGCCTGTCTCTGGCCCGGCCGTTTGCATCCTGCAAGACCCTTTTACAAAGACCCCCTTATAGACGAAGTTGCCAGGGATATGTACAATGCGTAAAGTGTGAGGTTCTTGTGTACGATTCCGTTTGGCAACCTCCGAGGTGAGACTATGCCTAACCTTCACATAGTGTGCATCTGATCGTATCCATTTCTCAAGATCGCTCCTGCACAATTCCCAATTAAGTTTGTAGCTACAGATTGAACAAATGACTGAAAAGGGAACCTATTTTAAAATGCTCCATTTTTCCCGGTAGTCCATAGAGCGATGATCAACAGCAATAAACACAGACTACATGATATTTTCGAAGACAAGGAAAATGAATAAATAAGTTAATCAAATAAATATGTCTCCCCAAAGAAAGAGACAGACAGAGGGGGAGGGCGGGGGGAGAAGGGGAGGAAACCAAAGTTTGTAAACGTGGACTAAAACGGGCAGAAATTGAGTAAAGGCCAAACCATGAAAATGTCGCTCTTAGTTTTTAATCGGCTTTAGTTCTTTTGGAATACACCATGGAGGAGGGATGAGACTTAGCCCACAGGCCTTGTGTGTCACAACAGAGAAACATCAATGAAGAGGATTATTTTAATCCACTTTCAGAACCTTCTTAAAAGAATCAATGGCTCTCGGAAGCTCTGAGTTTATGCTCCTTCAAACAACTTTGAGGAGGATTCGCTCCTAAATTGCACCAACAAACTTATTCGGGAATTGTGCAGGTGCGATCATGAGAGATGGATAATCAGATGAATACTTTGCTAAGGATAAATAGTCTCACAGTTATACAGAAATAGTTGCGAGTTCTCACAAGTTTTAAACCGGTTAGCTGTTTTATACTTTCTTATTTGAACAAAAGATCAAAGATGAACGAGAACATTTTGTCGTGTGTCCGGCAGAAAGGCGTAAGACTATACGCCCTTCTTATTCCAGGCACGAACAGTATACTGTTTGTCCCCCAGATAAGGTCATAAACAATAAAAGTGGCCCCCGACAAAACAATATATTGCATTAATGGGTTTTTTTTTCTTTAGAAATATCCCTAAGACATGCTTTCCCATCCCCATGCAGAATTTAACTTTCATATAACGATATGAACAGCACACAACTGATCAAACTTTCAAGCTCATTCTTCTAATTGAAACACAAATTTTGCACATTTTGCTTGCACCCCTTTTCGGTAAAACTTAGCTTTACACCCGGGGCACAGACTTGATAACACATACTGGTAGGCAACACCTCTCCCCTGCTCCCGTCCGCCATGCAATCTCCGCTAAAGTGCAATATCATCCTTTACTGAGCAATTTGAAATTATTTCTTTTACAAAATTATAATTATGACACAGATTAATGTTACACAACGTTCTAAATCATTCCGTGATAGTTCTTAAAATTGATGGATAGCATCAAAGTTAGTATGAGGTTAATAACTTGATTTATTTTTCCTTGATCTAAACAGATGTTCTCCAGACACTCTTACAGATGACGTCACACCTGTTGAGGACTTGCGGATAATAGCCCTATCACACAAAGACTTCCTACTGCTCGAGGGGATAAACTTTCTCCGCGAGTCTTTCAAGATGGCCATTCACCCGGTTCCCTCTCGCCAGCTTCGCCCTTGTCACAAGTCTCGGTCTTCTCCGTTCAAAGCAAGGGATCATCAATCGGACATTAAAGTAGCCAGTCACAAGCTCGCCCTTCAACACTCGGTACGGTCACAGAAGCTGGACGAACGCCAACTCAACAAGTTCTTCAAGAGTTTGGAAGATTTGAAAATCAAGAGGATCTTACAGATTGATAAGGAGGTGTCTGAGCAGGAAGAGGTCTTGGAGAAACTGAATTATGATAAGGAGACGGCCAAGGAGCAGAGGCTTGAACGGCGAGGTAACAGTTCAAAGGGTTCCAATGTTGAAAGTGAATTCTCCTTTGTCTTGCCGGACCATTTCAAGAGAGGCCCTCGCCCGTCTTTGAGGCGAGGGTCGAGTAATTTTGACCTTTATGCTTTTATGATGCGACGGGAAAGCGATATCACAACAACACGAACTAAAAAGAGTCACACGAAAACAAGATTAGCGAAACAATCGAAGAGATCATCGATCCTGCGCTGTAATTCAAGTTTGAAATCCTCATCTTGGGAAGAAGGTCCCGTGGTTGCGAAGGATGCGTGGAATGAGCCAGGACACCGGGTCGTCTCCCCTGGAAAGTCCGAACAGCTCGTCGCTTCGCCGTCATCCCACTACAGTCATGTCAGTGCTGCCGAGAGCGTCAGTATCGGTAGTCTACCGCCCTCGTCGCCCGAGTGCGACAGCAGCTTCCCGCCTAAACATTTTCCCTCTGGCTCTGATTGGCTGGATGAAGTTGGGACCAGTGACGTCAACAAAGGCTTCAGACATCTTCCGCGTACAAAGCAACCGAGAGTAACACGCGGTCGTCAACAAGAGGTTGGAGATATCCAAACTAGAAACACAAGAGCAAGAGAAACGGATAAAGCAGTCGGACAAAATCGGACTCAAGGTGAAACTGGTTCGATTTATGAAAAATTATCCCAACGCATACGTGAATCAGATGCCGATAAAAAGGGGGTTACTTCGGCAGGCGGTAACTTCTTTTCAAACGTAGGGTTCAACGCGGGCAATCGACGAAGGCGTCGTCCCCCGGTTAGAAAACTAAAGAAAGCAGTATCGTTTCTTTTTCCTGCTGATGGCGAAGACGACCATGGATATGTTGCGGATGAAAGTCTTGCTCTAGGTGCAGGGATTATGCATAAAAACAGCCTGCTCAAAGACGGATCAGAACCATCAGCGGAGCCATTGGAGCAATGCAATGAACCAGACTGTATTTTCCATAATAAGGCATACAGACGGGGGAGTCGTGTCAACGACGACTACACCATTGATGATTACTACCGGACGGTAAGAGGTAAACCTACCGTATCGCCACTGTTCATGCCGGCGGACAGCCCCCGCTTGTGGAGCCGTAGTCGACGGCAAGCTGTCCGCCCGCCGTCGCCGAGTCCCTCGGATTTCCTCCGCGAGTTCGATAACGTGCCCGCCGCTGAGGCGTCCAAATCCACCCTGACAGAGTCCGACAGTTTCCTATCGGTCAGACGACCGCTGAAGGGCTCCAATCGAGAGAGAATGTTAAAAGACAAAGAAGAAAACGTCCGCACGACATTCGAAGTTATGAGGCAGAAAATGGCGGGGCAAAGGCCACTGGATTTTAACCAAAATTACGGAACGCCAACTCCCAATTGGAAAATACTGAATCCACTGAAGCTGCGCCACAAAATCAACCAGAGTAACCCACTACACGCAAGATGGGGACTATGAAGCTTCTACTATAGGTAAAAACAACAACAGAATATTAGCATGTAAATAAACATACGGAAGAAAAACTGGAAACATACAGAAGACCTTAAAAATAACTGACAGTAACTTGGTTCAATATGGAAACTTTCATTGTTACCATTTTTCAAGTATTGCGTTGTATTAGTTGGAAAACATTACATTTACCACGGAACTATAAAAAAGATAGCTCGATGCATTTACAGTGTCGTATCTTTTTCCTCAAAAGATATTGTTTACGTTAAGAGCCTGTCAATAAAGTTCACTGGTGAACAAAGTTCAGAGACTGTATGAATTTAGTCAATTTGATAAATTTGGTGTGAATCGGGCTGGTTGTGCAACTATTGTTGGTATATGACAATGTTTTGTCATACGCGGACGCATTGGTCGCCGGTGTGATGCTTGGTTCTACTTTCTGGCTCAGATTTTATAGGCCTATTGGATGCATATGAGTACATTATTGGATGCATATATTGGATGCATATGAGTACAATATTGGATGCATATGAGTACAATAAACGAGTGATTATATTCTGCTTTATTGTATGAATAAAATGCATCCTAAATTTGTTCTATATACCTCACACATAGATCCTTGTCAATTTATATTTTATATGGTGCATAATTTATTTCAACAATAATAATACAAAGTTTTGAACAATATATAATGTAGTTAAAACAATATAGGCCTATTAAAGGGGCTGTGTTGTCATGATAAAAGCAGGCCTGTGGCTGTACATGGAATTATGAACTCTTACCCCGTTACTGCACATGCACGCGCACTCTCCATCTCTATAGACCTTATGCATTGATGTCATCCAGCCGCCATCTTGGAGGTAAAATGATGGCAAAACACGCGGCCCACAGGATTGGCCAATGAACAACCTCCTTTTGACCTCAAGGCGAGGGCGCCCTACTGAAATGACATCATGTGCATAAGGTCTATTATACGGGGAGCGCACGCGTGTCAAGTAATTGGGTGAAAGTTCGTAATTCCATGAACAGCCACAGGCCTGTATTGGTCTAGTCTTGGCCCAAGACGTCAGTGATCGATAGCTGATAGTGTACTGCGCTCGGTTACAACTCGTTATAGCGTGCCCTCTTGTGGCTTGAATTACCCAACTTGACTGGGAGCCAGTCAATCTGGGTAAATCCTCCCGTAAGAGGTCGCGCTATAATAATTTACAACGAGCGCAGTACACTATCCGCTATCGATCACTGACGTCTTGGGCCAAGACTAGTTTTGATCATGCCGACACAGCCCCTTTAAATGACTGATAAAGATATAGCTGGAGCTTTTTATGACCGGTTGGCTAAAGCACATTAGGGGTTCATACGCGTGTTGGCGCGCAGGCTTATGCGCGCTTATAACGCATAACGCGATCAATACACACGGAAGGCCTACTCAATGTAAAATATTTTAGTGCTCGCGAAGGTTAACTGCGAGGCGTCCCAGTAAAGACCTTATGCATTGAAGTCATCCAGCCGCCATTAGAGGTAAACCGATGATGAAAAATGGAAACGCACAGATTTGTACGCGCGGCGCACAGGATTGGCCAATGAACAACCTCCTTTTGACCTCTAGGCGAGGGCGCTCTACTCAAATGATGTCATGTGCATAAGGTCTATTCATGGCAAAACAAAGTATGACATGTGATGCGTGTTCCACCAATCAAATGACAAGGATCTATTAGTGTGGTATATAACAATTGCTATAGATGCCCGTGAAGTGGCTGATGCGATTGTATCCGAAACATAAAACAAAATTTCAAATCAGCAAAAATTTGCACAAAAATTGGTGGCCATCGACTTTTCGAAGACAAACGCTTCTCGCACTTCTCGCAGAGAGGTGTGTAGAAGCTGTTGTTCATGGAACAGCTGTTGCCTACCCCCGCTCAATTTGTATCTGTTGTTGGTAGTTGTTGTTTTGTGTTGTTTGTTTGTTTGTTTGTTTGTTTGTTTGTGTTTTTTTGTTTTTTTTTGTGGGGGGGTTGTGTACTGTAGTGAACATGAGAATATTGGAATGAAATTCTCTCCCCAAAATACCTTTAACAATCAATGGTCACTAATTAATACAGTAGCCTCGTTTGAGTGTATGATAAGTTTACATTGTACTTGGGTTTGGGAGGATAAGCAAATGCAATCAAGTACAAAATAGAAAACTGCAACCCCTTGTTATTTCACTGTACAATAATAAGATTTGTTTATTCATTTGGCATTTACAAATTTTCATATTATTACACAAAACTAATTTGTGCCAATAGTTTTTTTTCAACAATATACACAATACAAACTTCTTAAACAGTCCATGCACCACTAGTCCTCGACTGTTTGGACTAAATTTTAGTGCATTAACAAACAAAAAAACGAAAGAAATATGTTCACCGTATTACAATAAACTATAAGTTATTAAACCTTCAACTTAATTAAATCCATATAAATCCGGAGACAAACTCCAGACCATTCTTGTATGAATCGCGGTGGAAAATTGTTTTAAACTAATGTATGTGATATGACCAGTTAGTATTCAGATATGTTCCATTTCTGACAAATTACAGCCCCTAATTTTGCAACAGAATAAAATTGTTCACAGAACATATTTCTTCTTCCACTTTATGTTGTTGCATTTGTCTTCACCACCAAGACTCCTCTCTAAGAAAGAGGACTTGTGTAAGCATCAATTTTTAATTAAATAAAATAAAAAATGACTACATCATCATCATAGAGAAGAATTTAAGCACTGGAAATATTACAGTATGATCTGAATCTCTGCATAGTGGACATTCTATATTGTTGTGGCACCGCTGTAATCATCCCAACATAAGTAACAAGACCAGGACATTTTTCATGGGGCTGCCACAGACATTATTTATAAAGGTAACTGTGGAGCACATCTTCATTCAATGAAATGTAAAGATTTCACAAATGAAAAGAAACATTTCTATCAACATTTAGAAATGTCACTTAACAATGACAAAACACTGTCAGGTTTTTGTAGATTCTTATAATTAATTATCAGTAGCATAACCAGAATAGGGGGAGTGCAGGGGACGGGAAGAGCCCCAGTAAAACAATTATTGCAGTACAAATTTATTTTGCAAAGCAAAGCCTTGTGAGGATGAGGAGTCATTCACAAACAAAACACATCATATCTAATTTTGGCTTGTAACTGATTTTTCTACTAAGCAAAAGCTGTCTGTCTTCAGAAAAAAATAAAATAAAATTGTCCATGGCAGTGCTATGAATCTGGGTCCAGAAAAGTGGCAAAAAGTCAGCTTTTGAACAATTCCCTCTGTTAAAAACTATGACAACTGGGTCTATCAATAACTTTTCTAAGGAGAAGTTTTGATTATGACTTCCAGCTTGATTTGGGTTTAAGATGGCAAGGTGGTAATTGTCTAAAAGTCCAAACAGTTTAAACCACAGTGATTATTGGAATTATTCTTGAGGGAGGAGGGCAAGGGAAGGTAAAGGTGGTGGGGGTGGGCAGGGTCAATGATTTACCTTTAACCAGAGAGAGAGAGTAATACAACCTTTACACTGAATGCTGATTGTTTAGGGATTCTCCCCTTCAACCCATTCTACACATTATGCCATTTTGTTTGACTCTTTGACATACACCACGTAATAAAGATATTAAATTTGAATTGCACCAAACTGAGCCTAATTTGACTTCCCATAGATTAAACGATGGGAACAAGGCCAATTCCGAGTTAGCGGCTGCGGCTGTAATTCAATCACCACATTGAATCACAAGTGATGAAGTATAGGCTGCCCTTAGCAACAGCCAGTGCCACAGTCACCAGTTGAAACCACAGCCTTAAGAGCGTACTTTAGAAGGGTTGCTACGGTGATATAGCAATATTGCTTTAGTGATTTGTAGTATGACATCACACTTAGCAATTTAAGATTGATACACATCTTCAGATCAATCTTAGCTCTTTCTGAAATTGACTTAATATTGGACAGGCGCCCATCCAATATGGATAATTATTGGGCGCTTTGCAGTGTCATTCCCAAACTAATCGTGCCCCCCCCCCTTGGTAATTATCAAAACAATTTTTTTGATAAGATTCAATCTGAAAGCTCACTGGTTATAAAGTTCATACCAGTCTAGAATACTGTCTGTGTCGAGAAAATAGCATTTGAAGAACCCACAAATTACTGTTGTTTACTTTGATTGATGCAACTCAAAGCAACCCAATATGAACAATCACAGATTCCCTGACAATAAGTAAACTGTGTATCATTTTTTTACATTTAACCATCGAATTTGATAAAATGTTCACAGATTGGTTGTATTATTGGATTTTTTAATTTAAAACTAAAAGATGGCCATTAATTAATATTATATACCACACATACAGATCCTTTTCATTTGATTGGTGGAACACGCGTCATGTCTCATCCATTATTTTGCCATGTATTTACTGTCGCGACGCTCTAAAATTTAATATTGGACATGCGTCCATCCAATATGGATAATTATTGGATGCTTCGCAGCGTCACTCCAAAAATAATATTTCCCTGCCTGTTTGTCCAAACGAGGCAAGGTCGTGTCACGGCAAACAAAGTTGGTGTCTACATGGAGTTGTTCATGTTGATTAGAAAGATTGTTTTTAGAATTTTCTGAGAGGGTGAGTTTCCATGTCTATTTAAAAAGAAATGGATCTATGTGTGAGTAACATAACAAAAATATTGAATGCATTTCGTTCGTGTATTGTTGCAGAATGTAATCACTAGGTGAGATCTGGCTTTTCCATTCGTCAAGTGACACGGAATTAGTCCAGATTTCGCAACGTGCTGAAATATATTCGGCGACATTGCACTCATATGCATCCAATATTTGTATAATATCCCAGGGAGTTTGTTTTGACAGACAGTGTGACTAAATCTTCCACAACAATGTAGTGTGAAAACACACTTTTAACCTCTAATGCAGTTTTTGTTTCAGTTTAACAAAGTTATTTTAAAATAAAAACAAAGAACAAAAGGCAAGGCTCATGCAAGTTTACTGCTACTTAATGCTTATATTTACCAATAAAACTATTGTTACACCTAACGGGTTTAAGCCATGGGTTTTTTTTAACTTGAAATAGGTCAATAACCACAGGCATAACAAACTAAAAAAAGTAATTTCAGTTTATGACTTCACAGCGTGGGCATGAATGAAGCTCTTCTGCAAAGTCTACCTTATGATATATAAAGATTGCCGATACAATATGAAATATAAAACTATAAAACATGACATAGAAGTATCAGGTGTAAACAGAACTGGAAAAATAGAACCTTGATACTTCTAAGATATATTGAAATAATGACGATACCAACGTATGTAAAAATGTTGACAAGAAGTTGCAAGAAGAATAAAAAACAACTTGGCAATGAGCGGATAAACCGAGTCTTATAGAAGGTCTCCAGGATGCGGAGAGAGTTTGTCCCATTACAGGGTATGGTTTTAATTATTCGTAACGACATGGGTCATGGGTCATGGGTCATGATGAGGATGGATATATACCGGTACACTGCCATTTTGAATGAGATTTTGCCATATTCCACCACGTTTTCTTCCTTGTGTCCTCCCATCTCCCAACTTGTCTACTATAGCTGTCAAATTAGCAAGGACCCTTACACAGAGACATTAGTGGCTGTGGCTTGATCGTCATGTCAACTTGTGTTGAAGCATAGGATGCCCTTAGCAACAGCCACAGCTGTAGCCGCAGCCGCCAATTTGGACACAACCTTACTTGTACCACTCCCAACCCATAAGAGTCCAACTGCATGTTTTTGTATCGAGGACTGCATCAGAAAAGTGATCATGCGTTCCATGGGATTGTGCATACCACCATTATCAGATCCCCATAAGTTTGGATGTTGAGTTATAATAACAGTGTTGGATTTTGTTAGAGTGAGGAAGGATCTTAAATCACTCTAGGGAGATAGGGTTATGCATCACATTCCATGTACAACAGCTTGGCCCAAGTTCATAAAGTCGTTAGCACAGAAAAAACTGCTTTGCTAAGACAGTTTTACCAGCCAAAATGTTATTTATTGAATGTTACTTGCGACTGGTACCCGCTTATTTTTGCTTAGAAAATGACTTTGGTAAGCAAGTGTCTCTGCTTTATGAAAGTGGGTCGTGCATAAGACACTCAAATTTGCTAAGCGTACATTAAAGGATGCTTAGCACACACACAGATTACCACCCAAAATTGTATGTAATGCACATTGCCTTTAACAGGTTCCCTTGCAATTTTTCTTCTTGGGAAATAATGCCATCTTTTAAAACTCAAACTGAAATCTGTCAAACAGGCATGTTAAGCTCAATAATTATTTGAAAAAAAAGAAGGAAAAACATGTTATTAGAAGACTTTCATAGAATGGAAAATTGAAAATTCTGTTTCTTGAAATACAAATACCAATGCCGATTTTGAGAGCATTAAATTGGATACTGTCAGTTAACAATATATTTTAGGGATTCAGCAACTAATTGTGTCCGTATAGGATTATTTTTCCCCCAACACTTCAAGTGACGATAATGCTGAATCTTAGATCACCAACAACAAACAGTTCAAGTGCCATCTTTCAAAACATGCAGAAAGAAGAAAAAACACTACCCCAATTAGATTTATTGCTGACACAAAAACAGACTCCCTCTTCATTTACCTGCAGAGAATTATCCACAAAAAATATGCATCACACGCTGTTTCGCTGATGCTATTCTTGCTAAGCAGAAACTAGTACTTGCCTACCAAGTTTAACAGCTCTTTGAGACACAATAATGCGCATGACTGAAGACAATAAGACTATCACACAACTGCCCGATTTCTTGTCATTTTTTGGTTGAGATTTTTGAAGTTAATTTTAAAGATTTAAGTAGGAAAAGACTGGATGAGAAAAACATAAAATAGGAGGAGGTAAACTCGTCATCTTTGGTTAATATTTATTGTACCAAGTTACCAAAAAATGTATGTTTATATATTTATTGCAGAGGTGTGGTTTTTTCATTGTTCAACTTTTTGTGCTGGTAAGGTAATTCATAACATTACTTCTTCTTTTTTCAAAAACAGAAAAAAAAATTAATAAACTGGTTTTCCACAGAAATCCAACTTCTGCGGACTTATACCGAGAATTATATTTCTTATATTAATCATTTACCTATTAATATTAATTGTTTTAAACTGGTTTTTATTAATAAATATGGCTACATGTAAAATGCACAATGTCATAAATAGTTTCTAAAAAATGTTATGCATCATGACAAAATACACCTTGAAGGGTGTCTAATTTACAAGTGCACTTCTCCCCACAAGAAATGACTTTGGTTTTTTCGATCTCTCAATTGATCAGAATTTATCGTCGATTCATAACGCTCAAAATCATGGAATCAGGAACTACTTTACATACAGTCAGAAAACAACGCCAGGAAAACGATGTGACATTTCTGAAAAAATCAGCAAAACAAAACAACAACAAAGAAGGCGAGATAAATTTAATGTTATCTCCAAAATTATTACAGATGTCTGTCTTTTGCTCTGTGTACCCTAGTCTTTCCCTCAGTGCCCACCCCCCTACGAAAAGTTCATTTGCCTCGCAGTGATTCTCTTCACAAGAGAAGAATTTACCAGCCCACTTGAATAACAAGGCAGTTGAGGACCCTTGACAAATTTAAACAAGAATCATTTCATTCATTGACACAAAAACATGAACTCAACAATTTGTGACTGGACTCTCTTGAGCTGTTGCTTGACGGCTAATTGTTGAAAGAAAGAAAAAAGACGATATTTGCGTAGCTTTTTTTTTTAAAGGGTTATCAAATTGTATTTAAAAAAAGGAAATTTAGTAAATATGATATTTAGGTTATATGGTTTCTGAATGTTCTTTAAGACTTGATATGTTGAGTTCTGGTGATATCAATACCTGTGACTGCTCTATGTTCCAACACCCCTATGTTCCGACACCCGGATGTTACGACACCCCTATGTTCCAACACCCCTATGTTCCGACACCCCTATGTTCCGACACTCCTATGTTCCGACACCCCTATGTTCCGACACTCCTATGTTCCGACACTCCTATGTTCCGACACTCCTATGTTCTGACACTCCCATGTTCCGACACCACTGTGTTCTGAAACCCCTATGTTCCAATAACCTCCTCTTGATCTACACGCTAGGGTTAGAATTAGGGTTAGGGTTAAGATTAGGACTCAAGCTCTAGTGCTTCTGATCAGCAGAGTGTGGGTTCAAGTCCCGGTCATGGCACTTGTGTCCTTGAGCAAGATACTTTACCATAATTGCTTTGTCCTTCGGATGGGATGTAAAGCTGTAGGCCTCGTGTGTTATGTAATTCGCGTAAAAGAACCCAGTTACACTTATCACTAAGAGCAGGGGTTTGCCCCGGTGTTTCTGGCAGTGGCTGCTGAATGCGCCGCAGCACCTTGTAAACCATTAGAAGGTGCTACATAAATGCCTCTCATAATTCAAAACATAGCTCTGCTTATCCTATTGAAAAATAGGGGTGTCGTAAAATGCTGTTTTAAGTATTGTCATAATCCTTATTATCAAGTCATGAATTCCACTCAGAAAACCATAAATATTGGTGGTCACGGTAAATCAGGGTAACTGTTGAATCGTCATTCTGCCTGAAAAGCTACACCAACCCTGATTGCACTGAGGCCAGGCATACAAATCTTTGCCACACTATAAAGTGTACAGATTTTGGTTTACAACATGTTAATGGATTTCGATGCATTCTGGAAGGTTCCCCCTAAACACACCAAAAATACATGACAAAACCGTATCCTGTTTGTTTTTTTATAATAATGAATGGCAAGGCCAATCTGTCTCAACAAGTAGTTACAAGGTTTCAGATACTCAGAAGTAAACCTTTGTATCTGTTGAAGATTTACGACCCTTAATTGGAAACAAGCCATCCCTAAATGTATCATTAAAATGTATCACTTCCTCGAAAAAGGACAAATTAATAGTTCTTATTACATGATATGTTTTGAAATCCAACAGAACATGGGTCCAATTGCATCAAGCACAAAATGAAGCTAAGCCAACATATTTGCTTAGCCACAAAATTGCAGTGTACCATTCACAAAATTGTTGTGTACATGGCTTTTTGGCTGGTAACCTGTTTCTGCTAAGCATGTTCTTGTCCTGGACAAATTTGTGTGATCACCGCCTCCACAACACTGAGACCTGATCTCAATTTCCTAAAGCTGTTAAGCGGTTGAACTTGTTTAACAAATTAATTTGCTGAGCCAAAAAAAAGCTGGAAATCAGTCACAAGTAAGGTACATTATGTGACAATTTGGCTGGTACACTATTTCTGCTAATCAAGATGTTTCTGTGCTAAGCAAATTGGTGTGCTTAACAGCCCGATCCAAGATCCCTAAGTTGCTAAGGGCAAAGATGATTCACTCATTCAACACAGACAGATAGAGCTCTGAAGAGCGCCCTCACACTGATTCCCAAGGACAGTTCTTTTAAAATTTTACTGAAGTATTTCTATTTTGCAAATGGGATAAGGTTTGGCAAAATGATATGGCCTGAAGATGCATCAAGCAACTAGTGTATCTAAATATATAAACAGGTGTGCGCCATTTGAACAATAGAGAATTAATGAATTGATTTGAGTTGACTTGATTTGACTTGATTTGATTTGATTTGATTTGATTTGATTTGAGACGGTCTTGTCAACGGTGAACGGTCACAGACTTCTAAATTGTGACACCAAGTCACAACAGAAAACCTGCATCTGCATGACCGAGTAGTCTACACACAAAATGTTATACTGTAAAAAAAAATTAAGTTGATTAGATGCACTCATCAAGAGTCCACCAAATGCTAGACATGCAAAGTTTCTATCCCAGAAGAACATTTTTTAAAAATCAGAAAAAATGAGTAACCTCTTCTCTTAATCAATCCTTGCAGAGTCTTACATCTCACTGCATATTTGTCAATTCATTTCATTTTCTTTTATAATAATAATAATAATCCAATGCTGAGATACTAGGTGAAGTTCTTTAGAAGTGCACACATATACATATATTATGTCTCAATAATCGTTAACCAAAGAATTCCTGCACAGAAATGTAGAACATGGATACAGTGTGGCTATTGATACTCAAAGAACCGCACCGTAACACACACATTCCGACAACTCCACAAATACATCAACAAAATCAATTCAAAATTCCTTCCGTGATTTGAAAGACTTATGCATGACTATCTGCTGGGGGCTTTCTTACACCAGTGAGAGGATTTGTTGAAAGTCAAAGTCTTACACTTAAACACTTCACAACGATATTCCACAAACATTTTCTGTGCCCATGTGTGGTATTATTTTTCAGAACTTTTTGGAGCATTTGGAGTAATTGTTTTCCTTTGAAAAAGTCGTTAACGAAACCCTGACTTGACAAAGGAAAGACAACAAAGGTTCTCATAAATAAGCACCAGGATTTGTTGTTCTCTTGTGAGAAAATATGAGTAGGCACGCACCGTGAATCACAAAACCTCGGCCGTAAGCCACGGCAAATTAACTGCCATGGTATTCTGGAATCTCAGAATGCTTGGATGACCTCCCATTGAGCCGATAACGAACTCCCGTAGTAAGCCTGTCCAAAAGATGTTGCCATTTATACACATGATCCAACGTAGATGTGGAGTGGTTAATGACAAACCCAAATTTTCACTCATATAAATTGTCTTCTTCAAGCAGTTAACATACTTTGAAATTTAAACCCATATCTGCCTGAATGCTCACAGTACATAAACACTGTTCCTGCCTACAACCCAGAAACATTCGTTATTTACTGCCTTGCAAATATACACAACCCAACAAAAGGGAAAGAAAATATTCTGATGCTTCAAACAGAATCTTTGTTCTCTCGGCTTTAAGTCATGGTTTCTTTGTGCTAGCGATACTCTCAAAGAAAAAGGATTCCTGCAATTTCGAGAAAATACTCCCGTCAGGGTGGAAGATCCCAGGCGTTAACTGGTTAAATTGGAGTGAAAATATTACATCTTAAAATATTCAAAATTTCTACTTCCATGCAAAAAAAAGGCTGAAATTTCCTCTTTTTTTCTCCATCACACAAATCAATTTTGTTCTTTGAGTATCAATAATCATGCAAAATAATCAGTCACTATTTTTATATTAATTGCAAATTCATTATAAAAATAATATAAAGCCTTCATAGATGTCAACAGACATCCAAGTATAAATGACTACATATATATCGTCTGTTCCCTGATTCCATTCATTTAAATACAACGTGGCAAAAAAATAATTTATTCACAAAATACCCTCTCTTCACATTGGTTGACGTTGTCCGTAGGCACCGTTTGATTGGCTTAATGCTGCATCTTGAGCTCCTGTCTGTTGTCCTCCTCCTGACTCATCCCCATCTGTGATTGGTCGGCACCCTGCAAACTGATTGGCTGCCCGGATCCTGGTTGCTGCAGGTGCAGTGCAATGGCACCCTGAGAAAGGACGGCTGATTGGGATAAGACTTTGCCCCCTTGATCCGCTGCTACAGCAGGGGCAAGGGTCAACCCGCCCTGGAGGGCACTCGGGTTGAGTGGCTGGGTCGGAATGCTCTGGAAGAGACCTGGGATAAGAGTGCTGCCCAGTGGCATTGACTTGCCCTGTGCGTCCATCGTGACCAGATTAGAAATCTGCTGCGGGGTGAGCTGCAACTGGTGGAACTGCAGCGCCTGTTGATGTTGCTGCTGATGCTGCTGCTGTTGTAACTGCTGCTGGCCGGTGAGCTGTGCGATGGATCGATGATGCAGGTGGGGATGGTTGTGTTTCTGATTCAAGGTGGATTTGGGAAGGTTGTGAGAGTTGCCCTTAGGTGAGACTAAAGAGAGTTTGCCTGTACACGAAAGAAAAGAAAAACAAAAGCAGAAACGAATGAAAGAAAAACTCACTGCCGAATGCCTTTTAGTTTTAGACCCACACTCTGAATAAGACAAATGTAAGAAAAACTGTCAATGAATTTTATCCTCTTTAAGTTTCTATAATGCAAGATGAGACTGTCCCACCCAACTTAAGAAATCCTCAATTCCCTTTCAGAAGTGTAAGAAACATTACTTATAAAAACTACAAAAAATAGGGAAAACATAGGGGATTTACTGGCAAGGAACTTTCCCAATTCTTACCACTTGTAGTAAATGAACCCGGTAGGATATGCGCGCTGATGTTTGGAGAAGCTTCCGTTGAGCCGGTTCCCGGCGAGGGCGTACTTGTTCTGCTCGGACTCATCCCTCGCTGCATGTGATTGGCCGACGCAACCGTGGATGTCGCTATGACGGTACCTGGGTACGGCTTGAAGGTGATGTTGGTTGGTGAGGGAATGATACCATTCGGGATGGGCGAGGAAAGCTGTGGACTGGCGGAATTCTATTAAAAAAACCACCAAGAGCGATTGCTTTAGTTGCAAGTCTACTTCTTTGTTAAAAAAATTCTACCATGCCATCTGAAAAGCAGAACTGTGAATGCATGTTTGACCAGTAAGATATGTAACAGCAACAATCATAAATAAAGGGTACACACAGCGATTAAAATAACCATTACAGGACTAGAAATTAAACAAAAAGTGAGGATATTTTTAACAGTTTAAGTTATCAATAATCAATTTAAACTACAAGACATATTCAATTGTCCTATTATTCCATACGATTGCATACAGTGCTATAAAGAATCAAACAGAAGTCGTAATTGAGAAAATAGAATTAGCTGTTGCAAACTGCTTACCAACCAAAAGGACCTATGGTATAAATGCACAAAATGGTTAGTGGCCTGACGTTTCGACCCTAGCAGAGTCTTTCTCGAAGAAAGAATCTGCTGGGGTCGAAACGTCAGGCCACTTACCTTTTTTTTGGCCAAAATAGTAATTAACGACCAAGTGTAGTACCATACTGAAATTAACAAATTTGAACTCACCGGCCTAAGCTGAGGGCTAGGTGCATTGGATTGCGGACTCTGTAGTGATTGGCACATATTCACTGTGAATCCTGCTTCGTTACTGCCACCTCCGACTCCGCCCCCTCCTCCCCCTACACCCATAGTCTCTTGAGATGAACACTCAACAAAAGGCGGATTGACTATTGCTATATTCTGCAGTCCCGTCACGGTATTGCCGCCGGAGAGCCGGCGACCTTGCCTCTCCATGGCGGACTTCCCCGAACTGGCGCTCTTAGTCCGCGACTTGACGTTCAGTTTCCTGTCATAAGGCAGTGCTAAGGCTCCGAGATTCCCTAATAATACTGGCGTATTTCCGAGTGCATTTCCGATGGTTGCATTAAGTATTGGAACGGTGAAGTTACTGGTTGCCTGAGGGGTGGCTGAGTTTGCGTTGGCTGGGGCGCCACCGTTGACGCTGGGGTCAATGTTTGTCACAACAAAACGCAGATTCTTTAAGAGGCTGTCCGATAGCTCCTGACTGGAGAGAGTGGCTGGGTCTAAACCGACGACTCCGCCGCCAAGTTGCAGACCACTATTAGTCACTATGGAGTAAGCGCTCGACGCAGGAGTGAGTGTCACTGGGCTAGCACTAGATACTGAGAACAAATTCTGTGCAACGCTCACGCTCACACTCGGACTGGCGTTACTCTTTCCTCCACCACCACCACCGCCGCTCCCGCTTTTCCTCCGCGTCTTTGAATTCTTGACAGGATGCTGCATGGACGACAATCCTTTCCCGTCACCGGATTTACCAGGCGTTTTACCCGCCACCTTGCTCAGTTTCTTCGCCGCGCCTTTACTGAAATTGTTCTGCACGGCGTTCGGCACACTTTTGACCCTACTAACACTGTCAGCGCCATTGTTGCTACCGTTCCCACACGTGGTCGCTGGAATCTTGCTCCCGCTGGGAATGGTGTCAAACAGCGAAACGCTGGAGAAGGAGAATGCACTTGTTGATGCAGCGGAGTGAGACGAGGCGGAATTGTTCATCTGTAGATTGGGAGCATCGGACGGAGGGGATGTATCCATAGCAACGTCTTCCAACGGCTCATTCGATAAACACATTTTTCTGCAAAGAATCATGCACAGAGAAATGAATACTGGAACACAAGTAAAAAAACCAATTTTGCGAGAGTCTGAAATAATTTATAAAATAAATTTAGAAACACTCATTCATTTTTCAAACTCATGACACCTCACAAATCAGGCAATGTAGTGTACAGGCATAAACTACAGCTTTGAAAATCATCTAGAGCCCTTCCAGTACAAACATATTTTGTTACCCATTAGATACTGCACTGTTGTGCACTTATATGCAACAAATTGACTGCTTCACCTTGTTTACACACACAAAATTACTGGCCTTCCCATTCCAGGGCATTTCCTGGCAGGCAAGGTACTACACTGTTGATATAAAAAGTATTACATTTTGTACAGTGTATATATATATATATGCACACATTTTTTTCTTCCAGTTAAGGCCCTTTTTGAAATCCCGACTTCGGTCTTGGTTCAGGCTTAGGGACCGTCGGGTATCTTTAAAATATGTGTTTTCGGTACAGGGCTTCAACCAGGCGGCCAGCGCCTAGGCCTGAGCCCAAGCCAAAGCTGCCTACGACTTACTTTAATGGAGGAGGTCTTGAGGTATGTTTCTCAACTAAGGCAGCCATGGTGGATCTTAGGTGATCTAATCTCCGATTGAAAGCATACAGGCCCTTGCCAACTTGTCTTGCACCATATGAACACATCTACAAATCAAAATGTGTTAGTCCCATAAAGTATTACACTCACTTCCATAAGCCATTTTTTTTCCTTTTTCTTTTTTTTCTTTCCTTTTTTGTAATACCAGGGGATACTTATTTATTGATCTGTAGGTTCACACCGGAAAGTATATACAACAATAGTATTATAATAAATTGATCATACAAAATTATGTCACAAATTAAGTAAAAGACATCAGTCATGGCACAGTGCTGAAAGGGTACCCCATTTACTATAGAATTTAGGGATGTTACTGTTTGAGGAATACATAAATTTCTCAGCAATGAAATCCATAAGCCATTTTGAGGTATGGTGGACACAATACTATGGCACTGTTAGGTTTGGGTAAAATTGTCTGTATACATCTAAACCAAACAGTGCACTCCTATAGTGTCCACCATATCTCAAAAAGGCTAATGAGATTCTGCAGAAACCAGAAACAAAAATACCCGAACAGTAGGCAGTTGTCAGAAATAAAGCAATATCAATTTTGAAGCATGATCCAGTTGTGATTATTTACTGCTACATGTATGACATCACAACATCAATGTTATAATATACCGCACACACAGTTCTTTGTCATTTGATATGTAGTATTCACTCTTCAGCTAAGTAGAATGATTGTAGACCAGAGCCAAATTTCATGGAGCTGCTTAACAGCCAATTTTGTGCTTACTGCGCGAGTTTCCATTTCATAGCGCTGCTAACCATTAGCACACGAAAAGACATGCTAACCTTCCGGTGCTTACTGTACAAAAATGAATGACGTAACAATGCAAATCCACGGTGAACGCGCAAGCTCGCTGCCTAATTTTCTTGCCAACCTGTATAATACGCTTACGCTTAAGCAAATTTTTCTGGTATAGTTAGCACAAAAGTTTGCTTACCGTTAAGCAGCGCTATGAAATTGGCCCCTGCTCATTTCTGGTAAGCAGAAAATTGTCGAGCAATATTTTCTGCTTGAGCAGCAGACAAACGTACAAAAAAACTCAACTTGGCTTCAGTGAACAAGAGCAATGAAAACTGAACAAAGACAATGTGACTTGAGACAAGTAACAACAGAAACTCACTGCAACTGGTCTTGGGTGGTGATGCGAACACGAGAAGTCTGATTTGTCTTTCGTTTCAGCCCCCTTCTCCGTGACGTGGCCAGAGCTCCCGATGCCGCTACCGCTACCCGCAGCCTCTGGTAGGGAGGGTCTACTCTGTGGTGAGGGAACCTCAGGGGTGGGTGAGGTCCCCCGTTGGGAAAGGGAAGGATGGGGTGTTCTGAAAGAGAAGAGAGAGAAGGGCACACACAAAACCCAAGGTTGATAGATCGTCAAAAGTGATATTCAGTGACTGAATTCAATGGCATGAGATCTCTCTTAAAACAAACTGGGCCCACTTGTATAAACTAGGTAAGCACAGAAATTTTGCTAAGTACAGACAAATCTTGCTTTAAATCTTTAAATGGCATTACAACTTGGGTCTTAAACACAAAGTCTACCAGAGACCCCGATATATTATGTTTAGTTGCAGATACTTGAAAACTATAGACCCCTTGCATATGGCGTCAAAAGACCCAAAGAGCGCCCTCACCGAGGTCAATGAAGACCTATCATATGCCGAGAGTTTTGCATGGCGCGTGCATGTTTCCGTTGTTTGACCTCAGCGATGGCGGCCAATGCAAGGGGTCTATTAATAACAGAGTACAGATCATAGAGTTGTGTTACTGAAAAGCAAATTTGAATGAATCTCAGCTTACTTGGTTGGAAGAACTGAGTTGAGGTTGAAGGTTTTGACGGGCCCCGGTACGGGCATGATCTTCTGGAACATCACCTGAGGCTTCACACCGGGCTCCGCCTTCACGTGCAAACTAGCCGTCTGAGTCCTAGGGGTCAACAGTTTCGGTGTCAGTGCCTTGGGGGTGGTCGCCTTGGGTGTGTTCGGGCGGGGCGTGATTACCTTCGGTGTGGTGGGCCTGGCATTACCCTGGGTTGCCGGATTGCTCGACAGACCGCTCGCTGGTGTTGACGTCGGGGGTACTGGTTTCTTGATTAAGGATGGGTTGTTCACCGCAGCAAGAGCCTGAGAACGGGCTTTGTGCTCTGCCAGGAGCTCGTCAAAGGGTTTCCGACGTCCCTTGACTGCTCTCCTCAGGGATAAGGCGTGTGTCTGCACAAACAATCAAATACAAACAGGCTCTTAGTTCTTTCAAAAATGTATACCACAAATGTTCAATCCCCATTTTTCAAAATTCTAACAAACTACAACAAGACTGATATCTTCTTTACTAACTTCACACAAAAGTTGGATAAACATTTTCCACAAGTTTCACCTTCCATTGTAATTGAGCACAGAGTGGTGGTCACCCTCAGTGGCTACAACAACAGTTGGTGACGACATGTTACAGTGAGAGACCATAAACTGACACATTTCATAATAATCCTAGGTGGTGCAAGTGCCAGACCACACAGAGTGGCCACAAATAACAAGTTACAGTCAGTGTCTTGATGCAGGTGACTGCTTGACCATCTTAACCGATTTAACCACTTCACGTCGAATGAAGCCTTAATCCGCAATTTTTTGTTGGCCAACATTTTTAACGCTCGGAACAATTTAGGCTGACATTTTTTACCCCCCCGGAAATTTGCAGTATGTAGCGTGTTGTGGCAGGCACCTACTGTCATACCCCTCGTTTCACCCGTACAAAAAGCGACAACAGGTTCTGGAAAACATGCCTTTTAAAATCTCTTTCCGGAGGTTATTGTGCAACCCCCCTCCCACTATTCCAGACCTTTGTCCTGCTGTTATACAAATGTGGCAAACAAGAATGGACAGGCTGCAACCATTGTTTATCATTATATTCGGCTTAATGGGAGGCAAGTTTGAGCATTCCGAGAGTCCAGCATAGCATGGCAGATTTTCGGCCGCCGCTCACTGCCGAGGTTCTGCGAATCAAGATGAGCGCCTACTCAATTTTCTCACACAACATCAAATCCCGGAACTAACCATGAGAACCTTTGTCGTCTTTCCTTTGTCAAGTCAGGGTTTCATTGTGGCAACGATATTCTTTTAAAGGAAAATGATTACTCAAGAAGCTCCAAAAAGTTCTGAAAAATAATACCCCAAGTGGGCATGGAAATCTTTTTTTAAATACCGACGTCAAGTGGTTAAGTGACAATGACCTGACGCCCTCTGCCGTGTCCACAGTAGTTAACCGCATTTTGAGAAGTCAAACTTAGGCCACTCATGAGTGTCAGTCAAAATACATTGACTTGCTACAATGAGCGACCACAATGAGTAACCTCAGCGAGTGATCACTCACTCATTAGACAACGAGTGAGCGTAGGGTGTTTACCTTGCAAGTGAGTGACCTTGTACACTGTCGGTGATCAGCCTCAACCCACACACCGCAATGCTTGTTTACGTCGTACTCTCGATCTGTGAAACAAGGAACCAAATCATTATGCAAAATTAATTTCATCCAAACTAAAAAACAAACCTCGTGCAAAACAGTAGTCTTTTAATTAACAATCTGAATATTATTATGAAGTCATGTATAATATCCCTATTTTAACAAATATAGGAATTGTTTAGGGCTGCCATTACCCCCTTGAAATTATCCACCCCCTCCCCTGAATGCTCTCGTTGTCTTACAGACTTTCTAATGGCAGTGCCTTTTGCAAAAAGAAACTGAGCCTGCCGAAGGGGTTCGCCCCGGTGTTCCTGGTTTAATTGGCTGCATACTGCGCCACAGCACCTTGTAAACCATACATGGTGCTATGCAAAGGAATAGGTCTCATACTTCAACACGTAACTCCACTTACCTTGTAGGAAAAATACTGAGTGCTTTGAGACACCCATCGGGAGTATAAAGCGCTATATAAGAACTGCGTATTATTATTATTTCAGGCCAGGACCCAATCTAACAGCCCTGCTTACTGTGGAATTCTCTCCTCACAGTCAGTATTCTCTAACTACTAGGTTAGTGCCAACTTTATGTGCTAGGCTTGTACTAAACGAAGAATGCTCAGCAATGTGAAGTAAGCACGTGCACAAGTTCTAACCTGTGAAACACGCTTAAGTTAGGCGCAGACTCTTTTCTGGTACCTTAAGTGTAGTTTTTTAGCTTACGGTAAGCAGAGCCATGAAATTGGGCCATGTTTTTTGCTCCAATGAACATGCATCAATTCTTGGCCAAAATTAAGGTAAACTTATTCTGCCAATCCTAATTTCGTTGTGCTTAGCTACTTTTTGTGCTTAAGCAGCTCTATGAAATTGGGCCATTGTAACTCCTTTATACATTTCACAGGCAACCTGATGAATAACCTTGCAATCCAACAGGTCCCTACCACTCATTACTACTACTGATGCATCCTGTTGAGTTGAACAGGGTTAGTGTTAAAAGTAAACTGCAGATTGTGTTAAAAATGCATGAGACAAAAAGAGCTCCAGTTCCTGAATTGCATTCTAAAGCAGACAACATTTGCATCTTGCAATCAGGGAGATGTTGAACAACAAATCAGGGAGATATTTAGAATTACAATTCAACGTCATGGGGACTTTCAAGTGTTCTCATCAGAACATGGAAATATTGGTTTATTTTCAGGAAACTTCCTGCAGAATCAGTGAGAGTTGGCAGCTCGGGCATTCTCACTGAAACAACCTACCTTTACATAATATGTTCTTCTTTGGAGACAGCTTTTTATTCTTTTTCGTGGGTACCGGCTGGGCAGGTGCGAGCTTGAGCAAACTGGTATGTGCCGGTGCTGGCTGGATTGGAGGTGGCTGGACAAGGGCAGGTTTGACTGTCTGCATCATACCGGCCGGAACCGGTGCCAACTGGACCATTGCCGGTTGGACCGGCTTAGCGGTCTGCAATAACGTTTGGGACTGTTGTTGCGGGAGCGTATTGGGAGCACATTGAATGGATCGGCCCGGCGCGGAGGCCAGCTCGATGGTGGTCTGTTGGATGCTTGACAGAGACGTCGGTGAAATTCCAAAAGATTGAATCGTGGAGTCACAGGTCTGTTGAGGTGACATTTTTTCTACTCTTACAATGGGTAGTGTTGTGCTCACAAGGCTGGAGACACTCTCCTGAAAGTAATATCAAAATTCAGATTCAATTATTTGGATCTCAAACTTCAATTGTTTCTGAACATTGCACCCCCCAAAAAAGAAGCTACATAAAACAAGTTTTATTTGAACTGTCAGAACACACAAACTCAAACTCTCTAGTCTCTAGTCAACCGAGGTAGGAATCATGTTGAGATTTGCCCATTCTTGTCTAGCCCTCATTAAGTTAGAAAGTTCAGTTGGAAGCACTCTGATTTCCCTGGCAACTACCTCTGTATAGCTAAGCTTTTGTCTTCCCCTATATCTCCTTCCATGTTTTGGTGACCAGGTGATAAGCTGAGAGACAGGTTCTTTGATGTTTCTGTATGAGTGCCCTGCTAGACTCAGACGACGCTGTTGTATTTTAGTGGATAGTTTTGGTTCATTGCCATACAGTTCAGTATTTGTCAAACTATTTTCAAATATATACCACATGTAAGCACAATGATGAAATCTATGCAAGGTTGGCCATGTGAGTCTACTGCCCCTTTGTTTCTAAAACACCAACAACTTTCTACACATCTTACCTGTGACCCTAGTGGTGAGTTAAGCTGAATGAGCCCCGTCGGGGAGGCATTCTGCCGATCCCTTTCCGGCACCGACGTGGTGTAATCGATCGGGGACTCCTGCCTCTGCGCTAAATGACCCGGGAGCTGTTTGGTAAGTACTGTGTCAAAGGTCAACTCCTGCTGAGTCTGCGATGCCGACGGTCTGAGCGTTAGAGGGTGCATGATGTGGGTATGGGAGAGTTCACTGTCCACCTCGGGACTGTTCTCGTATTGGCTGGATAGTCTGGACTTGTCCAGCGGGGCTCTGAGAGTTGTTGGGATCAGTATCTGAGGAGAGTGCATTTCCATCTCGCGTGTGACGTCCGGTGGTTTATCCGGTGGTTTGCCATGTCGTAATTCTGTTTGAGAAAAAAAAGGAGAGGGGAAATAATCAATGAGTGGTGACATGAAGGATACAATAATGGAGTGCACCTATCCACAGTAAGCTGCTCAAGGCGCTAGCAAATTATAACCCCTTTCTTGTCAGGCATCCTTTTTAAAAAAACACACCTGGTACGTTCTCGACACCTGTTTGAGTATACAACTTCAGTAGCCTGTTAGACACTCGAATACACAATACCACCTCAGGGTCCCCATTTCTACTCCTGGGTAAAGAGAAGCAACTTATGACGAAGTGACTTGCTCAAGGACACAAAGCCACGTTTGACCAGTATGGGACTCGAACCCACATTCTGACGACTCCGGAGCTTGAGCCCAGTGCGCCATACCACTCTGCCACAACACTCCACAAGTCTCTGATTGTTTCTTTACCGATATCATCAGACTGTGTCCATCCACTCATGGACCAAGGTGGACGGAAAGAGACAGCCCTTGTGATCCTTCAAATGTTTTCTGTTCAACCTGTCCAGTTGTTATCAGTTAAGCTGTGACCATACATTTTTAAAAACCTGCAACAGCATAACCTTAAGAGTTGACTGTGTCAATTCACTACTGGATGTAGCGCAGCTCATATTTATTCCATTGTTTCTCGTCTCTTGCTCTTCAATCTATGAAACAACACAATCATCACCACGTTGTCCATCCTCACAGGTGTAATTTCACTTTTTCAAGCTATTTCTCACATTTCTTGCAATCTTAACGCTTTCTTGTTTGGAAAGATATTGGCAAACTGTCACCAAGCAACAGACTGTTTGGAAACTAGTGGTACACAGCTGCATTGTAATTGGTACAAGTTTGACCTACATCTACACGCAAATGTATAAAAGATACGTATGAAGAACTAGGTCTCGATTTTACAAAGCACTAAGATTTACAAGTATCTCAAGAAGAGTTGTCAATATTGCAATAGTGATTTGTAAGGTGACATTACAATTTCCTTTATAGCAATTAACATCGGTACACAAAGATCAAACTGAGCCCTTTGATGTTTGGATGCTTGCGTTTTCCCAATGAATTTACTATACAGGTACCAGATCAACTAAACGGTTAGCAACAAATTGACGATGTATTCTAAAACAAAAACATCAAACAAACGTGTTGACTTTCAGTGTTCTTTCTATGCATTATAGAGAGATGCAAGATATGCAAGATAAGCAAAATAGAAACAAAATGTCGCAAGTTCCTCTTGGATTGGTAGAAGCAAATGAGACGCCCTCTAACAAAATGAAAAGGAGGTCATGAAAACGTTTTTGAATAGACCTTATATGCACATGACGTCATTTGAATAGGGCGCCCTCGGCTAGAAGTCAAAAGAAGGTTGCTCATTGGCCGATCCTGTGTGCCCAAATTTTGGAAGTTTTGCCTAAGCACGCTGAATTGAAACGAGGTCCTCTGAATATTTTTACTTGGTGTTTATCTTTATTTTAAAAGCCCTATGTGCAATCTGCCCGGCATTCTAATATCTTGATGATTTTTGTGAATTTGATCTCAAGCCCCCCCCCCCCAAAAAAAACCACAAAAAACCCAACATATATATTTAAAAAAACCCAAATATTATTATTTTTTTTTGCATATTGACCCTAATTTGTACAAATCAGCACGCAATTTGAGCGCATTGGCCCGAACGCTAGCTTGTGCACGGGAAGAACCCTGCAAGGTGCTACTGCAAATGTCTGTAGCTTTGACCTTCACTCACGTTCTGTGTGTGGAAGGCCTTGTGGATTAGAAGAAGACATGACGGGATAATACACTAATGGTTTTTGGAAGAGAGTAAATTTATGTTCATCCTACAGTTTTCAATAAAGACACCACACAAACCACTCTCATTAAACCATAGAGCTAAGTGATGAATCCTTTTTTAGCTTTTTAGTGAAAAAATGTTAATTTGTGCAGTGTAGGCTTTGTATGGGCTGTTGTACACATTTGTAACCAGGTTTATTTTAATTGCTACAATCAAATTAAGCATTGGCAAAATGTTTTTATTTTTATTGTTGTTATTATTATTATTTATTTATTATTTTTTTAGGGGGGGGGGAGAGACTCCAAAGGCTTTTTTCTCCAGTTGACAGTATTTCAGATGCAAACATTATTTCTCTAGAAGATTGGTACTAGTATAAACCTTATTATCGGTGAGCTTTCAATTTGACACTAAATAATTGTTGCAGACTTGGAATTTCATCTTTGAGAGAGTAAGGCCATTTTCATTTTGCAAAGGGCACTTCCACTGGAAAAAATCTTGAGGTCTGTGGGAAACTTTCAAAGGAGCACCAAGGCCAAGACCAGGGGCAACAGATCAAAGACCAGGGGCAACAGATCAAAGACCAGGGGCAACAGATCAAAGACCAGGGGCAACAGATCAAAGACCAGGGGCAACAGATCAAAGACCATGGCCTCTGTGTAATTCCTGGCCGCCTGTTGTTATATTCTGCATACACACCCAATAACGAAACATAACAACTGAAATTAGTAAGGCACTATTCCATCAATATCCCAGCGCACAGGATAGAAACGTAACATGGATAGGAGGCGAGTCTTAAGAGCTTTCTGAAATAGACCCCTTGCAAAACACAAAATGATACAGGGACGCTGAGGTCACGCGCACATTTGTATGCGCAAAGAACAGCTATGAGGGCGCTTTTTGGCCTCAGTGAGGGCGCTTTTTTAGGGGTCTATAGAGATAAACTAACCAGTTCCCTAATGACAGGAGGAAGATTGTTCCAAGTCATTGGTCCAGCTACACTGAATGCTTTTTGACCCAGAACTTTCTTTGCACGAGGAACATTTCAATCCTTTGCTCTGTCTTTAAATCAACGAAAGAAAAGGAAGACAAAACTCTCCTCTATGACTTGACAGTTTTCATCTCTGAGAAACGGATGGATGAGAGAGCTTCGATTCATCATGCAGGATAATCAAAGCTTCTACTTCTACTCTGATACTCGGTAGGATCCATAAGTCTGGATATAAAGCTCACCACCCCCCCCCCTCTTCTCCCATTTTGTTTGGATTCCTCTTACATCAACAGTTCCTTTGTTATTTGTGGGTCAGTGTGTTTGAGATGAGAGTTGTTATTTTGCTGAGTAGGATCCTTGATATTAGGATGTGTTTGCCTCAGGGGGTAAAAGGTGGAGGAAATAAGAGAAGAATGCAATAAGTACATAATTCTCACACACACACATAAAAAGATGACACATTGATACACTGTGGACACCGACAGTTGTAAGCATCAAGTTTGTTATCTGATCTAGGTTTAGGAGATTGTATGTACATACATGCGCCAAAGACCCCTAGGCACCCCTTAAAAATAATAATAATAATAATAATAATAATAATAATAATAAAAATAATAATAATAATAATCAGACACGGAGGCCTTGGCCTTGGTCATGTTGGTGCCCCTTGAGACAGTTTTCCGTAGACTTTAAGATGTTCTAATGGAAGTGTACTTTGCAAAATGAAAATGGCCTTGCCCTCTCAAAGATGAAATTCCAGGCCTGGACCCCATACAATTTAAAACAACAAATTAAAACAACACACGTGTCAGCTTCCATGGGCTACATGTATATTTAGCGACCTTTCATTAGATACACACCATGGATACACCATGGAGGAAGGATTCACTGAACGCTTTCCACTTTACTCTATACAAGGTATATTGGTAAAAACTCCCCAGTTGATGACAATCACAATCTGAAATCTGTATCCGCGCCAAGGAAGCACTTACTCCATAATGGATTCCTACCGACCAATCCAGACTTTCCTCCAAATACATGAGTGGGATGTGAAAATTCCTGAAAACAGCTTGCGAGCCTGGGTTCCCCCCCTTATTGTAGAACCCGGAACCTCCCAGATGTTACCATTCAGGAGATATACAGACTCTATGCATCACCAGAAATACAAAACCAAAGGTTTGGACACAATGGGGACTATTTCATTCTATCTTTGGCGATTGCTTTACTTCTTTCAAGAACATTTGAAAGCTCAAGAAGATTTTGAGAAAATCCTGAAATCAGGAAAATCGTGATAACACTGTACACGTAAATTTTTCTCCACACCCCCCCCCAAAAAACCCCAAACCAGATTCAACATTCATGCAGCATTCTCCTCTCAAAATTGAAGAGTGTGTATTGTCAAGTTGTAAACAGTCCTGCTTGATGAACAGCCTTCTACACCTCACCCCCACCATATCACCCCTTTCCCTTAATTCCTCCCCCTCCTTTCTTCCAATTCCTCATCTCCCCTTCCCCAAATTCCCCCGCCCTTCCTCCCCCCTTCCCCTAATTCCTTATGTGACGCAAGACTTCACCAGCTAATGCTGATCCTTTAGGACTTTACAGTGTATATCCACCCCAAGAAATTGTCATGTATGTATAAAAATAACTGTTTCGCAATGAAAAGGTTCCCATTCCCCAAAGCATAGCAGTGAAAACTGTTGGATCAACTCACAAGTCCACTGTCTCCACAGATCCTTCACTTCAAGAGGCTCTCCACATACACGCAGTACTTGGAACTCACAATAAACAGTAACTGAAGCTACAGGAAATCTGATGATAACAAATTTGGAATCTCCTTGACCTTGAAGACCTGGATTGATTTATGCTGGAACCCTTGGCAAATAATGTTTTCTATTTACTGTAAGTTGTTGTGGTGCTAACCTGCCTGGTTTTCCCTTTTCCAATTGGAAAATTATGACATTTCCTCACTGTTTTCATGAAGAGAAAATTTAGCCCCTGCAGCCAAACTATTAAGTTTGGAGAAAACTGCATTTAAAGTTAAACTATTTTTGAAATCATTGCTTCGGACACTTTGCCATATAAACATTGACATTTTACCAAGCATGAAAGTGGAAATTTTAAATCATGCAAATCTGTTGTTATTTTAATCATAGTACGTTTAATTAATGAGTAATTAACTGTTTAACATGAGTGTGTGCAGCTTCAGGGTTTTTTTTTCTGGGGTAATTAGCAAAAATTCCAAACAGCTGACCTGCCAAAAATTGAAAAGAAATCTGAAGTTTAGTTGTCTGGAAATATATTTGATTGGTTTTCAAGACGCGAGAGACTTTTCAATATTTTTTGAGTATTTTTGAATATTTAGCATTTAGCATTGGTTGCTATCGGAGTTTATTTAGTGTGGTGCACACAAAATGGATTTACCTGGTCAAGTCTGCTGCCACCTAGTGTCCCAAACCAAATGAACTGTACTGCATGCAGAGGTCATTATGCTCATTATACTACGTAGCGCATGTCTACAGTGTGCATATATATGTGTATGTATCCATAATTATCCACACCATGTCTACTTTATGCATCAATCCCTGATGTAAATAGTGCATGTATCCTGAACCCTGCACAATGACCTGCTTTTAATTGCAAGGTCCCTCAATTCTTGCTACAATTTGAGATCACTGTCCACACTCAGGGTGTTGCGATGGCCATGACATTATCGATACCACAATTAGTATCAATAACAACATTGATCCTATACACACATGAACGCGTCAAGTACACTGTGGACACGAACACGTCATGTGTACACCGTTACAAGTGGTAAACACGAGGCATGTAAACAGGCATTAAAAAGCCATCAGGCTCAAAGACCGTAGAAACCATGGAGGACGAAAATACAGCACGTACAGAATGTCAATTTATTTATATGTACTCGGAAATAAACCGCATGATATTTGGCCCTTGGGGGTAGAAAACATTTTATTGAGTACAAGGGCTGACCTACATGTACATTTGGAATAGGCTTCAATAGGCTTTTCAAGCTTTTAAATAAACAGTTTGCTGATTTTCCCCCCGAGGGCCCAAAAATCTGAAATCAGACCTTAAAGGAACATTACAGAATTGGTTTTTGCTCACAAAACAGTGTAAGCACTTTATATAATCCACCATACTGACAAACCTGTAGAAGTTTGAGATCGATCGGCCATCTGGGTCACGAGAAAAATAGTAAAAAACCGATTACACATTTGCATGTGTTATACAATACATGAATAAAACGCTCATGAGCAAGAAACTCCAATCGGAAATTAGTTTTATTTATTTCTCATCAAATATGGCATGTCAGACAGAAATATTTCTAGGGATGTTTTCTACTATCATCATCATTAGACCGTGTAAGTTTTATGTAAATCTGTGATCTTAAAGAAAATGTTATTGACCAGTTCTGTAACGTTCTGTTAAGTGCAATAAATGTTATGCCTGAAAAGAAAATACCATTAAGCATGATACAGAAGGTCATGCTACAATAATCTTTTCTATCTCTGCAACAAAAAGGAACATAACACAAATCATGGATTTCCATTGCACCCTTGGGCTTTTTCCCCAGATGAACAGACATTGTATATTTTTTTAAAAGATGACGTCTGTGTATGTAACGGCTTTCTACCATGTTTACTGTCATGCCGCCTATGCTTGGAGTAAAAAGATGTTTACATAAATGAGTCCGCAATTAGACATATTATTTGTTAAAAATACAAGACGTCGTTCTTTTTATTTTGAAAATAAAAACACACGGGCACATTTGAAAACTGGATTATCGGGGCTTGACATTTACACTGGACCACAGGCCCGAGGCCAGAGATTTTAGCATCGGGCCAGTAAACTAATGACTAGACAAGACCCGCGGTGTCCTGTTTTGTTCAAATGTTGACTTTCAGTCTGATAAATCTCTTTCAATTTCTGTTGAGTATTGGAGAATACTTAGGGGCCTACCCATAATATAAATGAGAAACAAAAAATCTTCTCTTAGTGCTTGTTCAAAGTGTGAGCACCATGAAGGTGCTTTCTGTAGTACAAATGTTTTAAAGTTCAGCAGCTCAGTCAGATGAAGGTGATGGACTATTGGAATGTTCCCGACTGAGCCAGGTGTCCCGACCTGAGTGGTGGCCCCTCTTGATGGAATGTTTCCGCTTCTATTTGAATCCAATCCCGCTGTGTTTACAGCAATGGGAAATGAAGGCTTACATTTTGACATATGTACAAATGTAGGTCATAATGTTGTCTGGTCCAAGACCAAAGCTGTACAATTGTATTGTGCAAGCACCCCAATTTAATGGGAGGGTGGCTTTAACCTTTGACCCAAACTGGGCCATCTAGGCATTATAGACCATGTAACCTTTGTTTACAAAAAGAGTAACCTTGTGCAGGTTCTTTCTGGCAGGCAAGATACTGCACTGGTCATACGAGAAATGTTTTACACTTTGTGTCACAATTTAAGAGATCTTATGAAAATAACAGCTGAAGTAGTTTCAAGATGTGCCCGTTGCTTCATATCAAAAGTTAATAACAGTCAGACAGTGAAATCTCCAAAAAATACAAGATTGAATGTTTTCTTCCATTGGGCTGTGTACAAATGGTGCCTGCAGGAAGGCCGGGCTCTGTGGCTCTTTTGTAAACATGTGATGTCACAGGTTACATGGTCTTCACAAGCACAGAAAACAATCCATTGACGGCGCATGTACATGTAGGAAGTACAGAGTACCGACCCTATACATCCACAACTAATCAGCAAAATTGTCTGCCTAAATTATAGCCTACACAGTGTGTACAAAATGTAGTATGACATGCTCTATGATTAACCCATGTACAGTACCTGCTGTACTTAGAAGGTTTTCCTAAAAATAGGTAATTCAATATCAGCCCTCAGTGCAACTTAACAATAATGTATACAAGAGAGACAACATCAATAGACTCATTTACATGTAAGACCAGGCTGGAGAACATTCATAACTACTTCCATAGGGGGGGGGGATGTGTCTCAACACTAATTTGTTTGTCTACTGGCCACACATAGATCCCATGAGAAGTTTGTTGCAGTAGACAGATACTCACAAAATAATGGTACATGTACATTGGATAATGAACCTAGATGCATTGTGTGTGTCTGTGTGTCCATGTACAGTGTCATGCATCTATGGTAGGCCTACATGATGAATCAAGCGCACATCCTTTGTACATGGTACAATGGTACAATGTAAACACAAGGCAAGTCATAACACCTAATGTAGTCATCACCATTGCCACAAACACGATTAACAAATTATGCGACCACACATAAATCTAGCCCACTCCACAATAAAAGAAACAGTACTTACATTAAGTGCATAAAAGCCGGCTTGTCAGTAGGGGGGGGGTCCTTGAACCCTTCTAGGGTACTATTTACAATGATTTGGGTGATTCAGGCTTCAGCCAGACACCTCTTGTTATTGTGTATTTTGAGACTGCTGCATGAACACAACATGAGCAGGAACATGTAAACACACAGCTGGTGATGCACTTGTCATGAATCCCGGAAAATAGTTGGTTTATTTTTAGCTGAGTGGATTGTCCCTCCAGGGTACTCAGTAACCTGTAATACCCCTAAATGCTACAGGTCAACATCCCAGTCTGCTCTGTTCTGTTATTGATGTATTACAAAGCATACATTGTGGCATTCTTGTGATGTACATGTATGTACAGTGCACTACTACATCCTTCTCAACACAACATTGCTGTGGATGAGACCTGCTGCCTTAATTAGAGAAAATGTGTTTTAAACACCATAGAGAAAGGACCCCATGCACTCCATTGTGTAGAATGTCACGGTGAACCTGTACATTGTGTGGATAATGTATCGATTCATAATTACACAGTGGAGGGCCTGCTCTGGTGATTTTTATTACAATGGCCGGCTGGGCATGTAAAATTATTTATGCTACACCTACTGTACAATTCACACCGTAAGTGCACATTCTATAAACAAGTACATTGTTCACACACGACTGTGCTGTAAGAATGAAGGACCATAGTTGCAGCATGGGTTTTTTGTGTTGTGTTTTGCCAATTACCATTCTGTTTACAGTTCTTGAACCCATGTCAATAGTCATGATCCCGATCCCATCATGTCACTTTAGTCTACTGTGAATGGCCAGTCTACCCTGGGGGTGGGTAAGAGAAAGGAAACCACTTCGGAACACACACTCACATGTATACACAAAGCCTACACACAAGCTCAAGCTCTTCCTACGCTTTGACGAGCCGTTGATGCAACTTGCTCCAAAATGATGCTTGTTATTGCCTCAAAGAGGGATGCAACAACTGGCTACTGAGACAGTAATTCATGATTTATAAATAATAAATGACCTGAAAAATAATCTTGGGAAAACAATTTCACAGGGATACGTGTACAACAGATTGTATTTCAAATTTTATAATAAAATTTATTCTTCTCAACACTGAACTAGCCAGCTGGACCACTCAGAGAGAATTTTGACTGGTCCTCGTGTGTTTTACCTGTAACTAGCATTTGGCCAGTGGACCAGAGTTACAATTTGGCAGAATGCTGGATACAGACGTGTAAATGTATAATTGCCATCACCCTGCTTCTACGACATATATTTTCTACTAGCTGATTTTGGGGTATATTCTTATCACCTTTCGGTCTAGGAACGTCTTCACATTGTCATCATCCATGATCATTGAGGTCTCAATTCCACATCGACCTTAATTACTCGTCAATTCACCCCAAAATCGACCGCTCCAAGCCCGATCTTCAGATCGGGTATCTTTGCATGTATCACATAAAAGGCACAACTAAATGGCCTCAATGCTAACCCTCTGTTTTAAAGAGTAAAAACCCCAGTCTTGTTCCCATGGGTAGTGTGCTGTATCGATCCCTACCATCAATAACCTGCTGCAAGGGAGACACTGATAAACGCTGATGACTTCCAAAACTGACTGCTTTGAGCATCCACGCTTAATTAAACCATTGCAGTGCTCCAAGGGTACTTTATCATACCTGTGTCAAAGATACGAGTATTTTGACATAATCGCACTGCATTCAAATAACTCATGTTTTACACGATCACTCTGGATTGCATTACAGTTGAAAACAATTGCTCTGTGTGGCTGTCATGTAATGCCTCTTTTGCTGGCTACCGCAGAGCTTGGCCAACATATTGTATCTTGTAATCAGGGAGATTTTGTACAACAATCAGGGAGATACTTGGAATAACATTCAACATAATCAGGAAAAAGTTTCCTTTTAAAAGCAGGGAGATTTTTAAGTTTGTTCAGAATCAGAGCATGGAAAGATTGGTTTATTTTCAGGGAACTTTCTGCAGAATCAGGGAGAGGTTGGCAGCCTCTCCTACCACGTTTGAATGCGTGCATCGAGTGCATTAACCATAGTCCTACATTATTAGACATTAAAAATTACACAATCCCTGGAGTTACGATTGAGCAAGGCAAGCTGGGATAAAAACGGCACAGCAAGATGTTCCATGGGAACAAGCTTCGTAATCTGCCCTCCTTCCCCATCCATCACCCCCCTCCCCCACCCTCTCTGAGGCAAAGTGGCTCCTGTTGCCCTTACATTGTAGCCCTTACATTAATCCCAACATGAATTAAAATTTCAGGCCTGTTGTCATGGTTGTGTACACATGCATTACATGTAAGTACACGGTTAATGTACCCACACGTTGTACCGTACGTTCCGCTCGCAGCAGCATCAACTGCCCTTCAATCTACACATTTATTCCCCCACAGTGTTTCCAATTAAAAAGACTGGCAAAGTTCAACACCGCATCAATCTACCACTGATGAGTCAATGAGAGATTGACTCCCCCAATCTAAATATAGCCTTTACAATTACACTGCTGGAGCGGGCAGACTTACCAACTCATCCCCGTTAACATCGCCTCCCATGTGTACGCTTGTACACTATAAACCACATACCAACTGTACCCGTCAGATTGAGCTGTCAGCTTGTTGATGAGTCAGTAACACCAGCAGAGTCTTCCAGGTACAGTTAGTTGATGATGTGACGCACGTCTTAATCAAAGCTTACAATGCACATGTCCATGTACATGAACATGTCTACGCATTCAAACCCGAGGACTTTCACAAAAGGGATCCGGGAAAAATTACATATTGGGGACAGTCCTCGGTTTGCTTTCGTGTACAAAACCAATAGGGACGTCGCTAAAAAAAACTAAGTCCAAACCATGGGATGTCCTCGGTTTACACCATTTACAAACGTGTGTGTCCATGTATGTACATTATTTCATGCAAAGTACTCTGACAGTGTACATGTATATACATGTATGCTCACCTAATAAAAGATCTAACGTAACACAAACAAAATCTTATACATCACAGTAAGCGTACTACTACTAGACACGTACAAGTACTGTGCAATGCGTTATGTGCACACAATGCACCCTTTGTCATAATTTCTTCCCTCTCAAGTCATGCTCAAATAAATTTTCTTTGTACAAAAGTGTGAGAGGCTCAAAATCTGGGCTGAAAGAAGAAATCCCAGTAAGCTTTCTTTGAAATACTTCGGCTCAAAGTATTCAGAGCTATAAACCTATTGGGGCAGAAGTGTACGTGCCTCCAAATTGGGCTGGCGTAATTACTAGACACATGCCTGCATACATGCACATTGTACACAAACTAACTGATAATTTTACACGTACAACATCAGTTAGTTTGTGTACAATATGCACAATGTATGCAGGCATATATGTGTAATATTACGCCAACCCATTCATGTATGAATGTAACTTTGTTCACATGCAACAAGTTCAGAGATACGCATTGTGATCCCTTTCCCAGTTTGGGCCCTCGATATTTTGCTTCAAAAGTTGAATAATTGGAAACTATTTAGGGCAACAAACTGAGAATATTGCTTACAGTAAACTCTGTTTCGCTGAACAAGAGACACTGTGGGATCAAGCAATACATGATACATAGTACATAGAGTATAACAATGGCCCGTAATCCATATAATTGATATGTGTTTAGCAACTTTAATCTCAAAACTTTTAAGGTACTTCGAAATTCAACCCTGGTTTTGTATAATTTCCTAAGTATTCTTGATTTTACATTTTCACCATTTCTGCAAGTGGATCTCAAATCAATGAGGAGAATAACATTGACTTTTATAACACAACTGAAACTCTATTATAGCTTTTACCTCCTCCCGACCATGCTCTCACTTCAGCACAAAAACCCTACATGTAACTAACTGTAACATTGAGTTTGTATTTAATAGTTCTACATCTAGAGGGCGTACAAAACCATGTGACACGGCCCCGGCAGGAAGCATTTTTTGACCATTTAGAAAATGGTGTCGACCCATTGTATAACACAGGTCACGCACCAGTTCACCGACCAACATTTTGTAAGTGGAACATCTGTGTTTAATTTAGCCATCTAGGGATTCGTGCCCATGGTGGGACAGCGCCGACACGTGTGTAATAACGAATGCTCCCTCTTGTTCCATTGTAACTCTATGAGAAGTAAACACAATTTTGGAAAACACCTGCTCTTTTCAGTGCTAAAACAAATCTTTGAGTAGTTTCCATGGTAATAAGAGCAATTTCTGAGCGTCAATCCCACCTCAGACCAGATCTCTCCCATGTGTTTCTTTTTTTCCATTTGGTTTTTGTTTCCATCCACACACGGTATTTTCAGGCCTACAGTGTCAAGTCACTTTTGAGGATCATAACAAGAAAGATTTTTAAATAAAATGAATGTACGCTATGCAAAAAAGCACCTTGTACAGAGTGTGAATACATGGGCCCACTAATCCAGTGAGATTAGACCCATTCTATTGTTCAGGTCTACAATATACTTAGCACTGACCTTGTCCCAGTGGTCCCATGAACATGACAAGATTAAATACACAAAACGTACCCACACACACAAACACATTGGATACAGTGTAAAGGATACACTTGCCTAGAAATTAAAATCTTGGAAGCAATCTGGACTGGCATTTAAGCACACAATCTTGAAAAGTTCACATGATTACAATGGCCAGTGGCACGGTCCATGGACTGAGCTCACGTACACAATTCATAATAATATATCCATCACTCTTCCAGAAGCCATGATAATAATAATCCTGGGAACACTGGTGAGGGAACATGAACAGCTCCCTCTAGTGGCGGGAAGAGTGTCAGTAAGTCTACTTGTCTTGGATGGTCAAATCCATTTTGTGATGACTCTTTCTTTCAAAGAACAGTCAGTATTAGTCATTCCTTACTATTTAATTAAAAATGCAGAAAGTGGTTAACCACTACAAGTACAAAAGGATGGTAAAAATACACCTGTACAGGTTGTATGGTGCAATATTACATACTTATGTACATAGTGTGTTTTTTAGAAAAGCATGTATAAATGCATGATCTTTTCAGACTTACATCTACATTTAGTCATAAATTATTTTCTTTTTGGTTAGTTGCCATTTACAGGGCAACCCCTTAAAGACCTACATGTACCTGAACGAAAATGGCAACAAGTGGTCTTTGTTGAAATTCATTTAAAATGTTTTCAATCAATAAGGAAATTGAGTTCAGATGAGAATGAACCGATTTTAATTGTGTGTAAAAAAAAAAAAAAATTTGAACACCCTTCACCGGTGCTTTTCAGAAATATTCTCGAAAAGCCCTGTTACATGTACGTCATCACTCATGTTTCGTCATGGGAGCTCTATCAAGTTCACTTCAGGAACAAAAATCCCTTTCCCAGTACCCACCCATGCAGGCTTATGTCAGTCACAAGACAACTTTCTAGCCATTAATACTTTGTTTTGAGCATGATACTCCGTTTGGACACCCATATACAAAGACGTTTTTATCATTGACATTTGCTGATTTTAATGGCTCCTATTTTGTTTGCGGTCGTGTTTCTGAAGCACAATCAAACTGCTGGAAAGCCGTACATGTTAATGGCCTATCATCCACCCACGCCCGGTCGAACAGACGGCACCCCGCAGAGAGATAAAAAGGCCTCATGACAATGCAGTATAATTCGTCTTTACAAAATCTTGGCTGGTATATATGTGAAGAAACAGGTCTTCGACAAAGGCACTCGGCACAGAAATTAATTCAAAGAGTTAATCTGTTTATTGTTTGCAGTGCCTTTTGACTGAAACATGACTACACGAGCTCCGTGAAACAGTTGCCTGTGTACGCGTGATCCTCCCACAGTGCCTCACCACGCAGGGTGTGTTGACATGACCACCGCTAAACACGCACAGAAACTTGAACGCCAGTTTACACGACCACCACTGCATGTTGTGTAAAACTTGTGCGTGTTATTGTGTCCTCCGAAGCAAACTGGCTAAAGTACACAAGAACCACAATCTTGCATAACCCTAGACACCATGTCAGGCCAAATAAAAAAAAATACCAGTTGATCGTCCTGATTTTTCCAAAAAGAGGAGGATGAGGGCCTTTTTACTTTTTATTTTTAATTTTTTTCCCAAGATGGCCGGCAAGTATTTCAATTCAAACAGGCCACCAAAATAGCATGCGTTTTGCTTCCCCTACTGACCGTGCATACCAAGGCTTCAGAATTTTGCTTTTGGTGCGAATTAACACACAAAGACCATCTCGCTTTCCAGTGAAATGTCTGAAAAAATCATTACAAAAATAAATGTTGTTTTGAAGACTTAGTACAGGATTGGTACGTGTAATTATCAAAAAAAGTAAACAAGAACATTTGAATTAAAAAATTAATTTAGAAAAAGTATTTTTTTAAACGGTTTTCAATTACAAAATTATTCCCGTGCTTGCCCCCCTTTTTCTGAATTCATTCATGGAATATTTTGATTAGTTTTAATCTTTAAGCTCACAGATTATAAAGTTCATAATTAATTGTCTCAATCCCCCAGAGAAATAACTCAAACTGAAACACTGTCAAAGCCGAGGCTATTGGTGTTTGAACACCCCACAAATCACCGTTACTTAGCCTATGTAGTATTTCAACTGCTGAAGTCGAAACAAGCCTGGTGTACGTGCACAAAATCCCAGGCTCGGAATTACACAGTAGCCACGGCCTCTGGTGCCTCGGTGCCCCTTCAAAAAGTTTCCCAGAGACTTTAAGATTTCCCACTAGAAGTGCCCTTTGCAAAAAGAAGATTGCCTTGCCCTCTCAAAGATGAAATTATAGTCCTTAAATCCCTAAAGAAAACAACATCAAAATGTTCTCAGTTGCTTTAACTAAAACAATGACTTTGACAAAATGTTTATAGAATAATTGTATCTAGAAGTCTTTTCACAAGAGGGAATTAAGCAGGTGGTCCATGGTCCTAAGAGCACAATGTTGTCAAGTCCACATCGTGTGAAATGTACCTCTGCTCTGCACAAACACGGGTCCCTAGTCTTTTTTTGACTATGATTGAGACCAGCGACAAAAAACACAACATTGTGAAAACTCACCACGATCGTCTGTGCATGCTGTATGAATGAACACCCCACGCACACAGACCAAAGACCAGGACCATAGTTTAGCCAGAGCTACCAAACATGCGCGCAAGATGATTGGTAATCAACACGTGCAATAGCGATCCCATGCTAGCTGCACGGACACCAGTGAGATGGACGATAAACAATGTTGACCTTTGACACCCCAAAAGATGACACAATCTGTGACAAGGGACGTTGGTTTTTTGCTTCGAGTGAAAGGGTTGTGTTCGAGTTTGACCAACTTCCGTGGTCAAGACAACTGGCGCCCGAGTCCAAGGACCCTCGTTTGCCTTTGTGGTGGGAAAAGGGCTTCGTAAGGGTCTTTATTGACATGGCTAAAATTTTAAAACAGTGATGTACAGTACTTTCCCCTTTAAGGGCAAAGTATACCTTTGGTTTTTGGAACCAAACGATTTAATCCTAGAAATGGAAATATATACAATAAGACTAATCTGTAAAAATTTCATTTCAAAAGGTGGTAGAGTTTTTTCTGAAAATCTGGAGCGGTTATGTCCGAGCAGGAAGACTAATCCGTAATTGGGAATACACAATCTGAGAAACGTTTCATGCAGAAATGTTTCTCAGATTGAAATGCTTTTTATTCCCTCTTTCTAAAACCACATTCCTTTGAAGGGAATTGTTTCTCAAAATGTTATACATTATCAACAGCTGTGCAGTGCTTCTAATACCAAGTAAGATTTTATAGTCATTAATTTTTGGAGTAATTACCAAAGGTATACCTTCCCTTTAAGAGAATCAAATGTACCTGAACACGTACAACCTGTAATAAAAAGGATTCTGACAGGGCGAGTAAATTTGTGAAGCTGTCAGCTCAGGATATGACCTTTTACTACAACCTTTTTCGGTGAATGGAGGAAAAAAAAGGTCAAATCTTCAAACCATTTAGCGACCTCATGGTCTTTTCCAGTACAATCCACATACGACCGCGCCACAATCTCTGAAGTGATCATAAAACTTCCGAAATCTGAAGTGGAGTCATGGAACCCACAAGATTACTCAATCTTACACTGACAACATCACTGACAAATGCATCGTACAAATGTACTTACACGTACGTATACTTCTGAGCTATCTTGTCACTCCAGGTACTACAGGCAATTTGACAGGGGACAAAGTTACATGTATGTACATGGACATCCCGGAAAGGTTTAATGTAAATCGCTCCTGCCCTAAATGTCAAATCAACTGCTTTCTGACACTTGCCATCCTAATCTATGCAAAAACACCAGATGAAACTGTCAAAACACGTTCTGCAGCAGCAGTGCAATACATAAAATATATAGGATTATTGAAAAGGTTTCATCCTTTATTATTTTCCCATGTATTTGATCAGTGTGCTACAAGACGGTGTACGACCAGTTGGTATTGAATTTTTTATTGAAAGGGAGAATTGATAGTCATTGACAAAAACTGAACGTTAATTTAAATCTGGGAGCTCACTCATTAAAAAGGTTGAATCGGTAGCAATTGGACAAGCTAGCGTATCTGGCCTATACACGCAAATTGCAGACCGACACACGCAAATTGCGGCCGATATGCAACAACAAAAATTCTAATAAATTAATGGACCTCAGATTATATTACGCAAATCATAAAGATAAAACCATTTAGAATACTCTAGATTGCACAAGTATGGCTTACAAAACCAAAGATAAAGTAAAAACATTCAGAGAACCTCCATTCAATTCAGCGTGGCTTGGCCAAACTTCAAAAATTTGGGTCCAGAATGCCCCAGTTTTGAAAAAAAAACCTGGGGAGAACCCTGCGAGAGAAATGTTTCCAACTCAAATCAAGTCAAGGAAGCAGTATTTGAAGCCTACCCAAATCACTGATTGGTTGTTTAGCCACAATTGAAATATATTACAAGTGTATACGAACTTGCAGAAAATTCCTGACAAAAAAATGAAACCGTATCTTGTTGTTTTCACTTAAACAGTTTGATGACATTTTCATAGGTTGGTCGTTTGGTGTACTTGTTGGGAACTACCAGATGCAAATGAATTTACTTTTCTAAAGATGTCTAATCCGCCTTTCTTTTTACGTACAATTTAACATAACATAAATCGTTGCGGAACCCGCTACTAAATAAAGGATTCAAACTGCCTATTGGGCAATCTCAGTGGTCTAGTGGTTAGATATCTGCTCTAGAATGGCAAAGGTCCTGGGTTCAAATCCCACCCGAATATTATGACTGTATATTTTCCCCACAGTATACAGTGCTTACCATACATCGGTGTGTGGGTAAAACACAAATAATAAAACAAATCATGTTCTCAATTTTATGATGGCCTTGTACTTAATTTTTGAAGAACGATTCCTGAAAATGGTATTAAATGAATGAAACCTATTTGGTTTTGGATAAACCAAATCCTCAAGAGCAATTATTAAGAACTTTACTGTAAAATGTGTAATTGGTAAAAATGTAAACGCGCATTCTCATCAGAAACAAGAAAAATGCAAAGTTATTTTTAAGCATGAGACTATCTTGCCGATTTGCAGTACTTAAATGAAAGCGACACCAACACATGATGGGGTTAAACCACTATATAAAGAGGGGGGGGGGAAATATACATGATGGGATGGGCGAGTGTATCCCAAGTGCCCCATCCTCTTTATATTTTGGGGGAAGGAAGGAGGTTGGGGGTAGGTGATGGGAAAGGTCACGAGTATACATGTTTGAAGCTGTGTATTGATGGAGTTGCAACATGACAAGTTTTCTTTGGTTACATTGTTGCTGGACCCAATTCTCGGTCCAAATGTAACACAACCCAACGTGCAGTCTAGTCTGGCACCCGATTTTTTAGATTGAAAATTGCTTCTAATCTCAAGCTGTCGCACCCCTCTTAATACACAGCTCTGCATATGTATGTCCCATACCCCTTCTACCCGCTATTATCACCACAAAATTGCTACCATTGCCAAGAATTTTCCAAGTATTCTCCTCATGCATGTCATGGCAGAGATTACAGAACTAAAAGTTTTCACTTACCCATATGCCTTTCTAGTGCCTGTGGTTTGACGACTTGCTTGCACTGCTCGCAGACTACCAGGTAGAACTCGTCTTGCGTGGGACAGATGCCGAAGACATTTGCATCTGAGCTGTCAGTTAAGGAAAGGTTTCTCACCAGACAAAACATAAGAGGTGGGTCAATGACCTTCTTGAGAGACGAAAGGAAAACAAGAAAGTTGTTTTAATAGTTTCACGATTAAGAACATCGAGCTGTAAGAGTCGGACTATGAATTGATTCATAAGGATTATGCAGGTATGCATAAAAATAGCGAAAAACCAAAAACAATTCCCTATTTGAATCATAACCAAATTGGAAAACTCACGATCTTTGTACAAAATGCAGAAACTCTGGTTAATTGCATAAGAAACAAGTCACTGTCAAGTGACATGGCTAAAAATAAATACTGGTCAGGATCAAACATGCAATTCCATTTTTTCCCCAAAATAAATACAATTGATTTTTTAAAGGCTTCAAATATTTGATTAAGATTATGTGCCTGGTTATGAAGATAGTATCTGAACATTGACAGACCTAGATAATTCACTTGAAGCTGATACTGTTCCAAGTGAGTTTACCAAGCAAGTATAGTAAATTCCGTATGTACAGAGTAAATGTTAGATTTTTATCATTAGTTATCACAAAAGTGAGAGTGCGGCCTCATTGTATATTGAATGCAGAAGAACTATATTGTTCTGTGTTTCACGAGCACGCGCACAACAAAGACAGAAGGTCTGGAATCATTGATTACACAATAACTATGGAAAAAGGGAGATTTTGAACATGAATTCCAGTACCCTCTGTCCCTCTTTTATGACACAACAAAAATAAGTATTCTTTCGAGGACCAATTTCTAATTCCCCCCAAAAACTACGAATTGTTGATTTGTATGGTACATGACAGGTGACATTGCAAACTTCCAATTTCTAAACTCAATCCGTCAAACTCCAACAGCATACAGTAATAGCTTCTCAACCAAACCATTAGGCTGTGTACGAATTGTCGGCTATGGCTACAGCTACGACCTACGACTGGATTGCCGTGTCATCATGCGTTGAAGTATAGAACATCCTTAGCAACACCCTTAGCAACAGTCGTAGCCGTAGCCGCCAATTGGGGTACAGCCTTCACTCATGTAGACTGGTCCCCTGTCTTTATCCGCAAGGATAAAGAAAGGCACTGGTTTTACAGATCCAATGATTTCATTGGATACAATGATTTCATTGGATAAACGGGCAGTGACGTAAGCTTTCCATATCTGTGTTATGATTTTGGTCCGCTCCGAATTCAGCTGTTTGTCAGCTACACCATCAGCACGAACTTTTCCATCATCTGCTGCATGCTGCGCGCGTGTACATAATGTTTGTATGAAATGTTGTTTTTACACAATGTAATATGTGTACACGTGTGTTTGACTACGAATCTCTGCCGTGTGAATGGATGCGAAGCAACTGGCAGGATCCTGCCAGTTGCTCAAGGCCGGTATCTGGCGTAATTCCTAGCCTCAAAGTGTGACGTCAGATGTTCAGGCTATAACTCATGTAGAATGGAAGACTCTTGGGCAATAGGTGGCAGCAGACTTTCAGTGTACATCCATTGTTCTTGGAAGTACACGCATGCTCTGAACTACGGAAGTGTAAAATTACCAGGTTCGGCTCATACCCCATAACGCCTCAAAATACATAGACCATGTAACCTTCTATTTGAATCCAATCCCGCTGTGTTTACAACATTGAGAAATGAAGGCTCAAATTTTGACATGTAGGTCATATTTTTGTCTGGTCCAAAGATGTACAATGTGAAATTGTATTGTGCAAGCACCCAACAAAATAAGGAGGGTGGCTTTAACCTTTGACCCTAACTGGACCTCCATCTAGGCATTATAGACCATGTAACCTTTGTTTACAAAAGGAGTGACCTTGTGCATTCCAGGGCCTTTCTGGCAGGCAAGATACGGCACTGGTCATACGAGAAATGTCAAATTTTATGTCATAACTTCCAAATAAATTCAACAATTATAAAAATAACAGCTGAACAAGTTTTGAGAAATGCCCCCTATCTTCACTTCAAAAATTGATAAAAATCAGACAGTGTAATCTCCATAAAATATCAGAATGACTGTTTTCTTCCATTGGGCCGTGTACAGATCAGGCCTGCAGGAGGTCCAGGCTCTGTGGCTCTTTTGTAATTATGTGATGTCAAAGGTTACATGGTTCTATCCCGTTGGTTCTAACCCCAGCCTCATGCAAAGCATGACTGGCCCTACTTTGCAGTGCAGTGCCGAGTTCCATCATCATCTGTCAAAATATACCAACAGATTTTGATAGAGTCTTGAATGTATCCTGTAATGGAACCAAATAAGCCCATCTGCAAAAATTCAAAATTTGTGATTAATCTGGTGGAAGACAAGAGGTGAAAAGTAAAATTTGTACAAGAAACTTTTGTTACCACAACCCCAAGGAAATTACCATCTTTTCGAAGGCAGACAAGGGCAAACAAGAATGTAAATTAGATTCTACTGCATCAAAGAAGTCTCTTCAGCAGGAAATTTGAAACTGTACTCAATAAGGCAACGATACAGTAAACCAATCCTCCAGACAGATTTACTTCACTCAGAGAAGTCAAACATCTCAACAGCAAATTCACTTCCACACAGACATGGCTGGTGATCCTTCCTCCTGTGTACTCACAAGGAATACCCTGGCATCAACATAGCTTTGGAATCTACCTCTTCCATCAATCCTTAACCTCATTAACATTAATTAACCAGACACAGCAAAGGATCCACGCACTGAAGATGCCATGGCTTGCCAATACACCTTTATCAGTCTGCCACCATCTTGGTCATGTTCCCTGTATCCAACAGCAGTAATGGATGCTGTACAAAACGGAACCAAATTATTTGCCCTTCCAGCCTTGGTTTGGCTACATTGATTTGAATGGGAGAGAATCAAGAAGGCTGCGCCATGATAAAGGCCTATGGCAGCACAATGACTGGTAGATGCAACAACTATCAACTTATGTCTGTCAGACTGGCCATTTATTAACATCACACACATCTCCATTAACGTTTCAATATGGAATCTTGCCAATTAGAAAATTTATGCAATTAGTGAGCAAAATTGTGTTGAATTACTTAATAGGATTGGAAACAAGCCATTTGGATATGACTATCACAAAAAGGGAGAGTGGTTTACATGAGACTATCACAAAGTAGGATTGGGATCTCACAACCACTGAGTGGGATTTGGATCTCACCATCATAAGTTAGATTGGGATCTCACAATCACTGAGTGGGATTTGGATCTCACAATCACTGAGTGGGATTGGGATCTCACCATCATAAGTGGGATTGGGATCTCACAATCACCGAGTGGGATTGGGATCTCACTATCACAGAGTGGGATAGGAATCTCACTATCAAAAGTGGGATTGGGATCTCATTATCAAAAGTGGGATTGGGATCTCACTATCAAAAGTGGGATTGGGATCTCACTATCACAAAGTGGGATTGGGATCTCACTATCAAAAGTGGGATTGGGATCTCACTATCACAAAGTGGGATTGGGATCTCACTATCAAAAGTGGGATTGGGATCTCACTATCAAAAGTGGGATTAGGATCTCACTATCAAAAGTGGGATTGGGATCTCACTATCACAGAGTGGGATAAGGATCTCACTATCAAAAGTTGGATTGGGATCTCACTATCACTGAGTGGAATTTGGATTTCACCATCAAAAGTGGGATTGGGATCTCACTATCAAAAGTGGGTTTGGGATCTCACTATCACAAAGTGGGATTGGGATCTCACTATCAAAAGTGGGATTGAGATCTCACTATCACAAAGTGGGATTAGGATCTCACTATCACCGAGAGGGATTGGGATCTCACTATCACAAAGTGGGATTAGGATCTCACTATCACCGAATAGGATTGGGAATTGGGATCTCACTATCACAAAGTGGGATTAGGATTTCACTATCACCGAGTGGGATTGGGATCTCACTATCAGAAAGTGGGATTGGGATCTCACTATCACAAAGTGAGATTAGGATCTCACTATCAACGAGTGGGGTGGGATCTTACTATCGCTGAGTGGGATTAGGATCTCACTATCACAAAGTGGGATTGGGATCTCACTATCACAAAGTGGGATTGGGATCTCACTATCACAAAGTGAGGTTAGGATAACACTATCAACGAGTGGGGTGGGATCTTACTATCACCGAGTGGGATTAGGATCTCACTATCACAAAGTGGGATTAGGATCTCACTATCACTGAGTGGGATTTGGATCTCACTATCACAAAGTGGGATTAGGATCTCACTATCACAAAGTGGGATTAGGATCCCGGTCATGGCAGTGAGTCCTTGAGCAAGACACTTAACTATAATTGCTTCTCTTCACCCAGGGGTATAAATGGGTACCTGCGAGGGTAGAGGTTGATATTGTGTTTGAAAAAGCCTTCGGAGCGCCACGGCAGCTCGGGCTGTATACTCCCCAGGGAGCTGAGAAAGATTAAAGGAATGTTATTGGCCCAATGACCAGGGGACTAATGTAAAGCGCATTGATACGTTTATTGTAAAATGCGCTATATAAGAACTTGTTATTTTATAGGATCTCACTATCACTGAGTGGGATTTGGATCTCACTATCACTGAGTGGGATTTGGATCTCACTATCACAAAGTGGGATTAGGATCTCACTATCAACGAGTGGGGTTGGATCTTACTATCACTGAGTGGACCTGGGATCTTATTATCATCATGCAGATAGATTGGGATTGGGATCCTACTCCCACTCATATCATTGATTGGGATTGGGAGCTGACAAGTTAATGACACGAGTGAAAATCTCACAGATATCTGAATAATTCCATACAAGTGCTACATTTCTACAACTAGAAAACTTCCCATATATATCTAGAATAACCAGGAAAATCAATTCTGCTGCCACTTTGTTTGGCCTACCTTGTTTCACACGTTTCTTGAGAGGAAATATCAGTCTAAATGAACGAGTGACGAGCTCAAGATGATTCTCCCCTGAGTAACGTCTCCACAAAAATACGTCAGACTGTAACAAATGAACTGACTTGAGAGTATAAGTACCTTTAGCTTCATCACAAGTAAGTGGCAAGGAAGCATACCCAATGCTGTTAAAGCGTTTTGGTCTCCCCTGCTGAAATCAAAAATCAGAAAAACTTAAAGTACCTTCTTAAAGATACTTTACTGTCACTATTGGAGGATAGCATGAAATGATTTATATCCAAAGAAATGTATGGGCAACTCATAGTGTTAACAAGAGGAGTGTCTGGGTGTCTTTTGGACACCCCGTTTTATATTTGGACACCCTGTTTTTTCTGTGTCATTTACATGTAAATGTATTGTAAGTGAAAAATTTGGACACACAGATTTTTTTAAATTTCCAGAAATTTGGACACCCTTTTACCAAATCCTGGCTAAAACCTTGATGGGCACCAACGTGTGAAGGCACTTGTGTATTTAGAGGTTTTGACTTACTGGGTATTCTCTTTCTTTTTTTCTTTTTTCATTATTTCATATGACACATGCATGTAAACCAAGCAAAACACATTCATAATCTTTGCCCAAAGTACTCCTGGAGACGACTGATTCTGCTACTTTTTTTTCTGCGAAAATGTCTGGAAATTGTTTGAAATTGAGTCTTACTTCTTTTGTCTATGTCTACAAGGCGACTAAATGGATTAAACTACAGAACAAAAAAACCTGTTTGAGTTGGACTGCTGATTTCATAGACGTTTTCATTCAATCATGGGTTAGTTTATGATCAGGGATGAGATTTGACGAATGTGGAAATTCCTAAAAATTAGCTTGCTGGCCTGGGCCCAATTTCATAGAGCTGCTTAAGCACAAAAAGTAGCTAAGCACAACAAGATTATGCTTACCAGAACAGGGTTACCAGCTAAAATACCATGTCACATGTACAATTTGTGACTGGTATCCTGCTCATTTCTGCTAAGCAGAAAATTGTTAAGCAATATTTTCTGCTTAAGCAGCTCCATGAAATTGGGCCCTGGGTTCCCCCTTATTCTAGACACGGCGCCGCTCAGATGTTACAATTTAGGAGGTGTACAGACTCACTGCATCATCAAAAATAAAGGCTCCAGGCACGGTATTTGGCCTTCAGAAAAAAAGTAGAAAATTGTTTGTTGAGTACAAGGGCTGACCTGCTTATGATAAGTGGAAAGGCTTTTCAGGCTATTTAATAACATTTTTGCTGATTTTCGGATATCAGATTACAGTAGGAAGAATATAATGTCTAAGGCTCAACATGATTTTGAGAAAATCCTGAAAACCCCCCACACGCCTGTTATGATGTAGTTTAGTGAAAACCAGGCCTGAAATTACAAGGAGGCCACGAAGACCACGGCCTCTGTTGCCCCTGGTCTTGACCTTGGTGCCCCTTCAAAGGTTTACCATAAACCTAAAGACTTTCCAATGGAAGTGCCCTTTGCAAAATGAAAAATGGCCTTGCCCTCTCAAAGATGAAACTCTAGGCCTGGAATTCTAAATCTTTCAACATCCAACGTACTTGTATCATGCCTTGAGACTTGATGATGTCCCTCTGATTAAAGGGTCTGTATACGTTTGGAAATGACTCTGAAAATTAATGGCAATAAAAACTTACTTGGTAAGAAGTACAGCAGCTTTGGATAGTATAATGCATTTTGAGAAACTTTTCACTTCTAAGTACTGCGCTTATGGAAAAAGATATCACTTTTTATCCCCCAAAATTTGAATCTGAGAAACGCTTCTCGGATTGAGTATTCCAATTGCAGATTGTCGACAAACCGCTCCAGATTTTCTGCATTATATCAAAAACGCTACCACCTTTTGAAATGAAATTTTCAAAGGTTAGTTTTATGGTATATATCTACAACTATATAGGATTGAAACAAACAGTTGGTTTCAATTACCAAACGTATACAATTCCTCTAAATCTCAAGTTCTTCCAGGTACCAATAGACAATGTCAATGTCCTTCCCTCCACTACAAATACCATAATGAAAGCTGTCAGGGAAATAGACTTTGTGAATGTAATGATAAGCAGAACTGAGATTGCATTAGCAGCATACAGTGAATCCAATGTAGATGACCGCACAGTGACGATTGTCTTGCGAGTAAAAATCTGAAACACATGAAGGCAACCCGAGGACAAAGACATACTGTGGTGGTCCACATCTGCTGAGTATCTGTGATAAAAAGCAAAAGAGTCTCAGAGATGCAGTCCGCCAGTTCTGAACAGAAACATAATAGATTGGTTTAGTGAAATCACTTCGAAAACCTCTGTAAAACAAACAAAGTGTGAATTGCGTTATTTCCCAGGCTCCAAGCGTACTGTTAGTAACCACAATGTGAATGAAAATAAAGCAGGCATTGCACATGTATGCACAACCCCAATTCATGAATTTATCATGTGAAAACAAACCACATCATTTTAATCGCATCGATCGGGGTTGACCACTTCACGTTTGATGAAAAGTACACACCCCAAATTTTTCTGGACTGGCTTACAGCAGACGCTTTTTAACGCCCAGAACAACTTCAGGTCGCCCTTATTTGTTTGTAGTCAGTCGGACGGCTGATGTGTATATTCACACGGACATTCCATTGTGTAGCATGCACAGGCATGCACCTACCATGATATGCTTTGTTTCACCTGTACAAAGATGGACAGAAGGTACTGGAAATCATGGTCGTAATGTCCCCTTTTTCTGGGGGTTATTGTGTAATCCCTGATTCTAGACCTACATGTATGTCCTTTTGTTATACAAATGTGGCATACAAGAATAGACAGGCTGCCACCATCAGTCCGGAGATCCGAGCATTCGGAGATTCCAGCATACCACGGCAGATTATCGGCCGTGGCTTATGGCCGAAGTTTGGCGATTTACAGTGAGTGCATACTCATAGTTTCTCACAAGAGAACAACAATTGAGAACCTTTGTTGTCTTACCTTTGTCAAGTCAGGGTTTCATTGTGGCAATGAAAATGATTATGAAAGCTCCAAAAAGTTATGAAAAACAATACCGTGCATGGGCTCGGAAAAATCATTTTGGAATACCAGCACGAAGTGGTTAAAGAATATCACTTTGGTTTTACCTTGTATTTATTAAATTGTTTGCAGTATCCTCCTGCTAGTTAAGCCTGATTCATACTTCCTGTGAATGCGAATGCGATGTGAATTTCGACTTTACAAATTCGCAACGAACAATTTGAAAGAATTGAGCTGTGGGCAACTCTTGCGAAACATTCGCAGTGAAAACAGAGCTGTGACGTCAAATTCGCTTCGCACGAAGCATTCGCAGGAAGTATGAACTGGGGTCAACAGGATTGAAAATACCCCCTCCTCACCCGGCACATTGGGTGATCTTGTGGTTAAGACATTGCTATAGAAAGCAGGGATCATGGGTTTGAATTCCACCTTAAAGTAGCACGTGGATTTGTTCTCCCGCATGATTTGGAAGGCACTGAGTATGCAGTGCTTGTCACACTATGGTGACAGGTTAGAACCAAAATGATAAAAGTTTTGATCTCAAGCATCTGCTTAAGTTATGATGGTGTAGAAAAAAAGGCAAGTAGAGAGGAGAAAACCAGATAAACATGTAATTGTTTCATCAACTGAACATCAACTGAACATTGATTTTGTATTATATAACTGATACATGTATGTTGTTTTGGAATGTTGTTATATTATTTGTTTAGTGTTTTGTACCGCGCCATTGATGGATACCGGTGCGTAATAAGTGTTCTTCTTCTTCTTATTATTATTATTGTACACCACGCACAACTACAATTCCCCTAGATCATCTATTACGAGTAGGATCCTTCCTTTTCTCACAAACGCCTATCCGTTAGATTCTTATTATGGCGTCATGCCTGCAAAGCAAAACAATGTTTGGCGATACTGTATATAGTGAAACAAAACAGAAACAAAATGCATCGTTAGATTTGATGGGTCGAGGGGTATACGATTAAGGTTAGTGTTATCACAATAAATTATTTCCATCATATAACTAGCTACATGTAACAACTTGGTTCAGTGTTACTCTTATTGTTCACTCAGAGAATGTGGGGAAAAAATTCAGAGTGCATGTGAACAATTCGAGCAGTCAATTAAATTTTCCTGTTGATAGGAACAAAATACTAAGAGTGTACACTTACAAGAGCATGTTTTAAAGTATACAAAGAAAGAAAATGTTCTAGAAAATAAGTGATTAGCCTAAATGTTAGGACAGAAAAGAACCGCATTGACTGACAACTTGTGTACAAAAATTGTTTGCTCAATGCATAAAAATAAATCCAATTTGGTTAAAACCTTAACTCTTATAGAACTAGAACTTAAAAGACAAATCAGTCAATCTGTAGATAATAATCTGTGAATTATGTGCTTCTTAGATGTTAGTCTCAGACATGCATGGCGGAATGAAATAGTATGAAATGCAAAATCGGAACTTACACTAAAACCGATGATGCCAAAGTGCGCATGATCTTAGGAACAACAATACACGATTGGAACGAAACCTAAAGTGTATGCGACTATTAGCCTGGTTTGTCATAATGTTACAGTATACAGCACCTTTAGTTTAGCTCAACTATCCTTCAATACAACAACAGACAAATGCCAGAAACTGTGTCTGAATTGTTTGCAACTGTGGTGTACACAATCTTGTTTTACGACTGTTTTGGACAAAAACTTGGAGTGTATTCTCGAGTGAACAAAAGACACTGTAGATTTGGAATTCGGAGTTGATGAGTATTTCTTATTTATGATTCCTCTGTGTCTGACTTTGAAGACACCAAAGCAAGGACAACAATGCTAACTAGATGATCTAGCACCACACTCTGTGTGTGGACAAATCTTACCCTACATACAGCACTGCAGTAATGACAATAAGCTTGCGCATGATCCCAATACTGGGGGTGAAGTTTCTCCATAACTACTCACAAACATGCCAGCTGTGTGGCCTCTTAAGACAAAGGATACCCTCTATTCTGAGTTTCATTACTTGCTCTCTGTCCTGCTCCCTGTCCGCATCTTCATCTTGAACTTCCAACGACCCATCAGTTTCTTCGTCCCCTCGACCCGACGGAGCATCTGTGCATAAGGAATAGGAAAATCCCGCGATTAAACATGCCGTGTAATAACCACTATCGTCAAGATTTTCTGACCAAGGAAAACTCGAATGCCGGCGTGAGTGGTCTTCAAAGAAAGTTGAAAGATCTATGCTCACCTTTAGTGTCGGTACCGACCACTTTGTCGGCCCATGACGACCAGGGCTGGCCCACAAACTGTGACGGACTACCGTGGTCTATGGTCGCCATTACTGATCTGCCGTGTTGCCTGCCATGTATCCCGTCGTGCTATGCGCGTGACGTCACTGACAGTTCGCATGGCCAGAGTCGGAGTCATGATGACTTTTCCTTGCAACTATTTTCTCCGAAATGTCTTTCTTTTTTGTATATTCCAGTTACTTCAAGAGTTTTACAGTCTTTACAAAAGTTAAGAAACAATTCATGATAAGTGGCCTTTATATGTGTATACGTACTAAATTTCTCTATGTTCTTTGAGAACACAATATTTGGTGCAGGAAGCAATAATTTTTTCTTTGAGCAGTCTTTATCTTTTACCTTTATTGTATTTAGTGCAAGCTCCACCACGCAGAGCATTGTTCCCATAATAAGTTTCAGCAAGGCGTCTAACCCCAACCCGACTTGATGAAAGTTTCTTATTTAGTTCATAATCAACACCCAAACTTCATTACCATCCAAGAAAGATTTTTAGTCAATAATGAAATTATACTGGGGGAAAAAAGTCACACACACACACACCTAAAATACATAAAAACTATCAAATCAAGAAAATTAAATTGAGTTGTAGAAATGGAAAAATCAGAGATTTGGTTCTGTTCTGGCTCATCGTCGTGTTATCCCAACTGAATCTCCAGTTTGTTTGGGGATTTGTAGTTGGTTGCTTAGTGTCCAGAACATATAGAGATTTAACTTAACAGTAAATAACAAGTGAGTGAAAGTTTGTTGAAATAGAAATATTAATGTTTGAACCCTTCTATATGGATGTTTTCTTGAAAAAGTAATTTCAAGTCTGCCAATTATCAATAATAATCAATCAACTTTTTAATTTTCCTAACCCACACAATAAATTGTTTTCATGCCACAATAATCTTCCTTTCTTTGTCTAACTTACTTTAGTTGTAAATTTGTTTAATGCAATTTACAGTGTATTCAAAACTTAACACTTGGGAAATGATCTATTATTGGCATGGAAGAATGTCGTTTTAAATTTACTAATAATTTCCTTTTGTTTTCTCTTTGTAGCTGGGGGTGAAAGAATGGTTTTTTTTTAATTTACTAATTTTTTAAATTTTCTATTTGTGGCTGGGGGTGATGTGTACAGTATCATCTGCTCACTTTGTATATAAAAAATTAAAAAGATATTAATTCTTCCAAAATTGTAGTAATTTTTGTTTTGTAGCTGGGAACTTTAAACCTACGCACTGATGTGTACAGTATCTTATAAAAGTAAAATTCGCCCGCTTCCAGAGTATTTTAATGAATAGAACTAAAATCTTAAAAAATCATAAACGGGGAATAATTTACTGATCTGGGCCCCATTTCAAAAAACTTGTAAACACAAAAACTTGCTAGCACAAATCATGCTTAGCAGAAACAGGTTACCAGCCAAAACTCAATAAAGTTCACATTGTTGCGACTGCTGCCCCACTCATTTTTTGCTTAGCAAAGAAATTTTCTATGGGCCCTACGAAGTGGACAGTGCTGTAGGGGAAAGTTGCCCTGAACATAATTATGGCAACATGTTTTGCTGGTAACCAATTCCTGACAAGTATTATTCGTCTGCGCTAAGCAAAGTTGAGTGACAGGCTGTTTAAAAGCATGATTAGCCCAATTTAACAAAGCTGGAAAATAGAATATATTAGCAGCATGGAACTTATGGTGAGCATTGTTCACTACCAAGGATTTTAGGTGGTAACCCATTTTTTTGCTCAGCAGGTTTTTTCTGTGCTTAGCATATTTTTGTGCTTAACCCATTTAAGAATTTTCGCCCAGTTGATAATGACAACACAAACCGACATCTGGGCCCAATTTCATGGCACTGCTAGTGCTTACCGTGGAATTCTGCGCTTACGCCCAGCTGCGTCCCATAGAAATACAACTGTTACAATGCGCGTAAGCGCAGAATTATTTGGTAAGCAGTGCCATGAAATTGGGCCCAGTAGAGGTAGGTCCATGGGAGACACAAGTTGGGTGCAAGTAACAAAAAACAAAACACAATCAGTCATTAATATATTTTTATACTGCACTTTCAAATGCGGTTTTAATCAACATTAATGTGGTGTAGAATGATGACTTTGTAGCCATTTTTTTTTATCTGCAACCTTTGCCAAATATCATACTGTAAACCTTAAACCTTACTAGTAAAGAAAAAATTAATTCACAAGCTCTTGTGATGTTTTGACAAACTATTGTATCACAAAAGTTATTAGTTTAAGCAGAATGGTTTTTTCTCAAAGAGATTAACAGCTTGGGAATTAGACTCCTAAGTTAATCAATCTTTGTCACATGTTTATTCATGCAGTTAACTTCTACTTAATAAATGAGAGGTTATGCACTATAGGGGAACACCAGTGCACTGTTCACCCTTTGTTTTTTGGGTCATACAATTTAACCATACAACATGGGGCCAATTCCATGGAGCTGTCTGGCATAACGATTTGATGGACTTTGAGGATTTCTAAGATGTGGGTGCAACCATGGCTAAATCTCTCATGGGAGGAGTGTTGGCTCTGAAAAGACGTTTATATGGTCTTGACGTTTCGATCAGTGTACTCTGCTCGTTTTCAGGAGAAAACAAGCAGAGAACAGTACGCTGTTCGAAGCATCAAGACTGTACCAACGACTATTCTCAGAGCCAACACTCCTCCCAAAAGAGATTTACACATAGTTGAACCCGCAAGTTTACTTATAATAGTCATGTCTTATCATCTACACCATGCAAAGCTTTAAAACATCACTGATAGGCAGAAAAAACTGCCACAATGCCTTATGACGTTTAGCATCTGTAACCAAATCCCAATAGGCTATTGCCGGATAGCACTATTTGTTGGCAATGTTTTATCATTGCTCTATGGTTTTGTTATTAAAAACAGCTCTATAAATAAACACCCTAGTGTCACTTCACCAGTTCAGTCAAACTTTCTTTGGTAACTTTACTCAAATTTAGTATACAACTTTTCAAGATACACTTCAAATTTTACAAAAAAGCAATTATAGGGACAACCCCCCCCCCCCCGGAATTTTTACCGATGAAAGGGAACAATCTGTATGGATGTGTTTTTTTACTTTTTGGTTTTTGTGAAAACTTTAATATATATGTATAAGTTAGTGTACTTAAAGTGATGGAAACAGTGGTAGTAACTACTATATTGTTTTTATTCAACAACAAATGCAGGTGTCCAGTTTGTTGAGATTAGGAATATCAAAGGGCGCTAAACTCTGGGACATTTTTGAAGACTATCATCTAAAATATGACTTGTTGGCTAGTAAGCTCTTTCTGCAAGTGCAGTGTCCTCCTTGAACAGTGATCCGCTGACCAAATGCTAGCTAGAACACCCGATGACCAGTCAACAATTCTCTCCAAGTGGTCCGGTTGGTCATTTCAGTTCAAAAATATGGACTTGTGAAAAAGCTAGCAGACTGGTTTCAATGACAAGCTAACTTGGTCCTGCTGGCTAGTCACTGATAAAGTTACGGACAAACCCTGGTGTGCTTGCTTGGCAAACTTGTGTGCTTACAACTCTCTATTGAATATTGGGTCACGTTGAACAACTCCTCGTCACCCTAACAATCTTCCTTATTAATTAGTCAAGCCGGGCCAAATTCAAACAAAGCAGCTACAGCACCCAAATTTGCTAAGCTCAAAAACATTCCGGTTAGCAGTAACAGATCACTAGCCAAATAATTATCATGTACTGTACAATGCTAGTAGTGCCTGGTTCTCACACACATTTTCGCTTAGCAAATATTATTAATAAGTAAATGTTTTTGGTGCTTGGAGGCTTTACTTGAAACATTCCATGTCACAGTTTGACATGGATTTGTTTAGAACATAATTTGTATTCTTTATTTTATCTATTTATTTATTTATTTATATTTTTTTGGAGGGGGGTTAACTAATTTTGCATACAAATTTCTTTTGAAATTGAATTTAAAAAAAAAAAAAATCTTATACAGAATTTGAAACAAATAAATCATATTAATTATTAAAGTTTTGTACTTAAAGAATAAGAGATATTGTCACCAAGTGAAGCTTTAAATTAATATAAACAAAATCACTAATGACAATTGTCTACCTTTTTTCACCTGGATTAACGCAAAACAAAATTTTTTTTATGTACACACAACAAAAGACCTTCATTGAGTTACCATCGCAACTCGATTCCTGTTACTTTCTTTTGCAAAATTGTTTTAAATGTATGTACATAACTGGCACCGAGAATTGAAAAAATGACGAAAACTTTTACAAGTCCCGAAAAACATCACTTCTTTTTGAGAGAGAATAATGACCAATATACAATGTAGTACTTTGTAGACTTTTTAAAATCAGTTTTATGTGTTACCTATACAAGCTTTTGTTAAATATATGTTCTAAGTGAAGCAAGTCTTGTGAGATGTTCTCTCTCTAGAAAAGATGCAAGACTAAGCGAACTGCAGAAACAGCCACTGCATTGATTTCTATGTTTTTAAAAAGCATTGAAATTAAGATAAAGTGTTTGTTGACTACATGCAAATGATTGAACGGAGAGTATCAAAATTCAATTTGGATTTGTAATTTGTCCAGAGTAGTTTTGATGTATTCATGGACAACAAATGTGCATAATTGTTTTCAAGTAAGTGAACATTGTGCAGCGAGGCGCCATCGCACATAGCTCACTCCAACAAAAGTGTAGCGTATACAATATAAATGCATACTGTTTAACAATTATGAAAAACCATTTGACCAGACTTACAAGAGAGACCACATATTTCTTTCCCCATACTTTGTGAGAGATCTTTTAAGAACTTGACTTTCACTCAACTGAAAAGTGCGTTTTTAGTTTTGGCAATATGTTAGCATCATCTCACAAAGTGATGACTGCTGCCTGCAGAAACAAAAAGGAGTACGGAAAAGAAAAACACTTTTTGACCAAAACACTTTTTGGTCAGTCAAATTGTCCAGAACATTTAAGAAGTTGTACACATGGTCATGACATTTTTGTCATGTTTTGCCCACATAACTTTTCCTGCTTGAGGTAGAAAATTCTGCAAAGAAACAAAGTAAGCATTTAAACAATAAAAGGAAAAAAGGGCAAGTCAAAACAGAAAATAAAACAAAGGAAATACAGAGAATCAAAAATAAATACAGAACTTAAAGAGAACTTTCAACAGAAGTTATAATTTTCATCAAACAAGTAGGTCTCGCAGTATTCGGCAAAGTTCGGTACATTATTTCACAGTTTCTCTTCAAAGTATAAGAATGAAAAAAGTTCCTGACAAATTATAACTTCGTTTTGACGTTCCGGAAATCACATTGCACTACAAAATAATGTACATGTATTACTCAGGTATGAGATACTTTGGGGGATTTTTCCAAAGTTTTAGATGAGTTTTTTGTTTTTTTTGTTTTCTGGTCAATGTTGAACTTTTTTATTCTTTATTTGGGAAGATGCAGCAACTATTTCATCATAAGTGTTTCCATCTTATGCAGTCAGGTTTGCTCAGGCAGTCAGGTTGGCTCAGGCAGTCAGGTTGGCTCAGTGGTTTCTTCCCTGCCTTTCACCTCTGCGGACCAGGGTTCGATTCCCGGACCGAAGCCTTGCATGTGGATTGGGTTTTCAGTCCCTACCCGACTGCGTGGGTTTTTCCTTTTGGGGGTTTTTCTCCCGCATCTAAAAACTGAAATTTCTTTCTTCTTTACTAAAGTTGGTGGTGATGTTTCCATTCGGATGCTTTGCCGACTATATAATTCAGATTCAGATGCAATAAATAACTGCCATCTGGTCGTTTTCCAATCATCCTTCCCAAAGTATAGTTTCGGTGGCAAACCTTTCCCATCAGTCTAAAGGGAAACTAAGGAATAATGTACTTATAACGGTGAGGTACAGGTACAAGAGTAGGGCACTAAGTGCTGCATCAGTTTAAAAAAAAAAAAAAAAAAAAAAAGAGTGGAAAATTAGTTCTCAATTTCCAATCATTTAACTAAATTTTTGTGTCATGCACTCGTACTTTAGAAATGCAACTCCCACGCTTCAAGTAACAGCTGATCTAGAAGAAAAAAGAACGCAGAGATTACGTTGGAAAGGGAAAATCTCAAGGAGTGCTCTGAACTCTTTGGTAGATACTTATTTTCGATTAGATTGATCGAGACCGAATTTTCGTCTCATACCATTTATTTTGATGGTAAAGGGGAAAAGTGAAGCTTTCAAAGGGGGAATAATTTGTTCCACTTAATATTAGAATATGCTTAATTATTTTAACGAACACCGACCTCATTTTGAGTTTTGAAAGTTTACCTTTTCCAATGTTTTAGGGTGGTAAGTTCCTACATTTTTTGTTTTATACATCTCTTGTACCGTACAAGTAACTAAAATGAACGGTGAGGGTGCTTAACAAGAAACCTGAAGCCATAGAACCACATCCCGTTTGTACAATGTTCCTATCATGCCGCCGTACGACCATCTTGTTTCACCTCCCACGTAAATCAATGTAAACGAACGCGAGGCGGAAGGTAAACGGTCTGGCCCCCTTTCTATGTGTATAATGAGCATCAATATTCATTATTATGTATAGTATACAGGAAACTAGACACAGATGACTGCAGCATGATAATTGTGGCATACTTTCTTTGAAAAACAGAGCAGAGATCTGAACTGCGCTATCTACTAACTTCATAGTTTTTTCCAAATTAATCCCAGCACTGTAGTTGGCGCAATCATGATATGCGTAATTCACTCGAGTCACCTTCAACAGTTTCTTGTGTAGTGGTCTTTCCTACGGTAGGGGTACCTTCACAGTTGTCTGACAATGCTGGGGTAAAACTGGGCTCCTCCTGGGTAACACCTGGTTCCTCCTGGGTAACACAGGGTTCTTCATGAGTAACACTAGGTTCCTGCAAGGTACCAGTAGGTTCTGATGTGTCTGAAGATACAGGTAGAGTGGGTTCTGCATGGGTAGCACTGGGCTCTGCTAATGATGTACTGGGTTCTACGGGTGCCAGGGAAACTGGGGAAGTAGGCTCCAACTGAGATTCACCAGGCTCGGATGAGGTCGTGATGGGATCTTCTTGTAATGTACCCAGTTCAGGAGATAATGCTCGTGGTGGTGTCGGCGATTTATCAACAAGTGTTTCACTGTTATGCTCGAGTGGCATTGATTCCGATGTCTTAGCTTCTAAAGTTCTGTCCATGGGTGACTTCACCTCAGGCTCCTGTACATCCATAGCTTCATCCTGGGCTGCTTCTGGAGAATTAGCCACAGGGGTTGAAACCACAGAGATTATTTCTTCAGACGTGTCCATCGGGGCCACTGCCTCCTGTACATCTTCACTTTCCACTGTTCGCTCGGCAGCTGGTACACCTTGCTCACTCGCTGCAATAGTTGAGGTCTGAGTGGGTTCCCGAGTAGAATCTATAGTAAGATCCGTTTCCATCGCTGTGATTTCTGGCTGCTCTTTGGTACAAGGAGTGTGATTGATTACGGGACATGGCTCATCAGGATTGACCTTCTGATTCTCGTCGGCAACTAGATTCAACTTGTCCATAGTTTGAGGATTTACATCTGTTACCTCGTCGTCTTCTACTGGTAGTGGAGCCTGCTCGGGCATCATGTCGTTGGGTTCCGTCTTGATCTGGATGTCCTGTGGTGTCGTTGGTGGGGTTGGTGTTGCAGCACCGCTGCTCCTCCGTGCTTCGGCCCTCTGGGCTGCGTGACGAGCCTTCGCTGCAGCAGACTGACGCTGTCTTTTGATGCAGGGACGACAGATGAACTCCTCATCGTCACCTGGTTCTTGGGTCATGCCTGGTTCAATGAAAACGTGGATTCATTCAGAAAGGCACCATTTTATTAATGAATAAGATTACCTCAATCAAACATCAGCAAAGAGCCATCTACTCAACATAGTTTTCTCTGTAGAAAATAATTTGGGAGCTTAAAACTCGCTACAAACACAGTACAATTTTTTGTTATTATTAACCAGTTTACAATGTTAATCTTCCATTTTTTCCCATCCACCCTGATGGGAGTATTTTCTCAGAAGTGTTGGAATAATTGTTTTCTTTGAGAGTACCGCTGGCACAAACACATCATGACTTAACAAAGCCAAGAGAACAAAGAATCTGTCTGAACACCGATATTTTTTTCTTTCTCTTTCGAGAAAATAACATATTCACGCACAATGAATTGCTAAACCTCAGCTGTGAAACACGGCCTCCAATTTGGTCCATGAATGGAACCAAGGCTGGAATCTCTGTCCGCTCAGAGATTACAAAGGCAGAATTTTACCTTTTTAACCCACCACCAACTGTCCTGTTTGTGTGGGTGAAACGATAAATTGCACGGGGATTGTGTGCCCCGACCACGCTCCAGAGTGGAAAGTATGGGCGGCCTTTGCTTCGGTCATCCGATGTGACACGGAAATACAAAATGTACATCACCCAGGATACAGCAGGGAGAATATTGGCGTGTTAACACGACATCCAGCATCAACTGATTAATAACCACAATCATCATTCAGATAGGTAGCCCCTTTTCATATACACCTATCATCCAAACGATAAACAACAGAACTTCTGTCTGGTATTTCTACCCCAGTGAAGTGTGGTGCTACCAGCAATCGTAACAGTTTTCCATCAATGGAAAGGAGCTCTGACAAACCCCCCCCCCCCGCCAACCTTTACTTTATAAACCTCGGTCTTCTACACTTACCAATGCACAGGAGGTGGTACCACTTCTGGCACTTGTCACATTGCACCCAGCTGATGTCATCTCCAGTGGGTTGCAGGCAGTGTTTGGCTGAGCACTGTTCGTCGTCTTCATCACCGTCTACGTTGACAAACGGCTCCGACTCTCCGACTGGTTTGTTCATCTTGTCCTCCTCTTTGACTACTTTAAAGAAAAGAAGGGCAAACAAAAAAATTGAATACAAATTTCAATTGGAGGAATATTTTTAGCACACCTTGAACTTCACTAGGGGAAAGTTTTGAGAAACTGTCTGCCAAACGTCTTCTTAAGCATGCTAACTTCGCACCACAAATTTAAAATCTAGAAAGACTGAATAAATGTAGCCTTTTGAAATTCGCTCACTGCCTCAAGCCAATAATCTTTTGTCTTTATCAGCATTGAAAGACAGCAACAAGAGTTGAATCTATTCCGAGGGTGTTGCCTTTCATCTAGGGTAAAGACGGCCAACGCTCAACCAAAAGAAGGCGCACTAGTAACTACATTTTGGGGGGTAAAATAACATTTTCTTTTCATCTCGGAGATATTAGTTTAGTCTCACAGGTACACCATGCAATGACACGTTCAAAAACAGATCATGGTGTAAGTGTAGGACTTAAACTAATTTGATTATTTACAGTTCCTTACCCTTCTTCTTCTTCGTCTTCTTAATATGCTCCTCCTTCATCTTGTTCTCCTTGCCTTCTTTCTTGATCTTGTCGACGACCTCCTTCTTGACGATCTGACGGTCTTTCTCCTTGTTCTTCTTCTTCTTCATCCTCTTCTCCAGTCTGTGAGCTTCGTCGAGCATGCTGGCGCGGAAAGCGCCCTCCTCGACGCCCTCGTTCTCCCGTTTGCGTTTCAGCTTCTTCTTCTCCTTGTCCAGTGGTTTGGGCCTCACCAGAATCTTCTCAGTAATCGTTTCCTCCTTTAATTGCTAGAAAGAAAAAAACAAAGCTATTTGTTTTTTCCCAAATTCCTTATAAAGCAATCTTGTTTAATTGTTCAAAATGATGATGTTTTGTACTCACTGACTTTTTGATTCAAAAAAGAAGAAGAAAATCCAACCAAATATCTTTAGCATAGCACCTATGATAGTTAAAATTTCACATTTCTTTAATAATTTCAGGTGCCACTTATATTTAAACCAAACATCTACCTGTACAAAGTGTTCCATGAAGCGCTCCTCACGTACTGGTTGACACGCCTGCAGGATGCGCCAGATGTGCTGTGTCTCATCAAGAGAAACCTCCAACAAGTCACCCTCCATCATTAGATCTTCCAGCTGAGCCTTCACCATGGCCGATAGCTCCAGTACTGGCGACTCCAAGGGTCTTGGAACATGGGGGGATTTCCGAGCGTGTTTACGTTGCGGAGCTGCTGGTGGTGGCTGTTCAGCTTTTGGGACTGCACTGTAAGCATGCTCAGAATTGGAGGCCGCACTGTAAGTGTGCTCCGAGTCCACTACCTGATCGCTGGTGGGGATGTCAGAGTCTGAGATATCAGGGGGAGGGTAGGTGTCTTCTTGCTCGATCGACGAGTCTAGGATCGTCTCTTCCAAACCTACCACTTGAGGGGAGACTGTGTTTATACCGTGATGTCCTTCAGTGTCCATGGCATAGGGAGTGGTGTTGTCAGCGGGGTAAAATGTGTCGTTATCTACCACTGGGTGGATGTTCTGGGTAGCAACAGGTGGCATACCGTGGAGGATGGAGGATGAGTGGACGTCACGTTGATCAGTCACGGGCGACAAATTCCTATCAAATGTACCCTGCAAGATTCCGTGCATATGCTCTTGCTGATCAAGATTGGTGGTAGCTTTCTTGAGCTCTGCCGAGGTATTCTGCTCTTCTTTCTCTTTAGCAGCTTGCTCTACGATGCGTTGACTCAGCACAGAGAGTTTGGCTAATGCAGAAGCTAATTCCTCTGTAGCTAGAGCCTGGCGAGCACGATCCTGCCAGCTCATACCACGCTCAGTTAAGCACTGCAGAGCCTCTCCCTCTGGTAGCCGCACGGGTAGTTTCTGAAGAGACACCAGCAGCGACAAGATGGTCTCCAAGCGAGGCCGGCGCGACCGCAAACACATCGGGCACAGGAACTTCATGTCGCGCACTTGCGGCTGTTGTTGCTGCTGCACTGTTGCCGTGGATGCACTGCCGCCCACGGCTGTAAGGAACTTGCTCTTGCTGGCACTCGGCTTGGGCAGGGGCACGCAGGTGCTGTGGAACCAGTCCTTGCAGAGTTCACACTGGAGCATGAAGCCACCAACGCCTTTGCGGCAGACGCAGTACTTGCCCTGCTCTGTTCCTTCCTCCTCCATCTGCTGCTTCCGGCGATTCTTGTCTCGAAGAAGACGCATCAAGTCAATCTCCCTTGCCTCGTTATCTTTGTATGCTGCCACCTAAAATTAACAACATTGTTCAGTAAAAAGTAATATTCACCTTGTGAGAAGCCTATTTTAGAATTAAAGTTATATTTGTTACTTTTATTATATATTTTTTTCAAACAAAGCCAAAGTTAAAAGATGTTAAATTCGCATCGGAGATAAAGAATATTATTTGGTTTTACCCATACTACGATGTGTGTAAAGTACTGTACACTCAGTACTTTCCAGTCCTGTTAAAAAAATCCACAGGCATATTACACGGCTGGTATTCGAACCCACGACCTTTGCCATTCTAGAGCCAATTTTTTTTTAACAAGTCCATCAAATTGTTCCCTTCATTCAGCTCTGTCTTATTTTGGTAAAAGTCAACACTGACATTTCAGGAATTTTTTTAACTCCGCTTCAGTATATAAAATGAACTCACAAATGCTGCAGGATCTCTGGTTTCATTTGGGTCAACGTCCACTGCATATTCCTTTTCAATTTCACGCAGTCTCTCCAGATCTTTCTGTTTCTTTCTGCGTGCTTTGCTGGACTGGTAGATACCAATATCCCTCCTTGATGAAAGCACCTTGATGACAGAAAATCAAAAAATCATTACTGGGATGCAATTTATCGTATTTCGACGTGTCCTTGTTTTGTGTGTACATCCAGGCAATTTTAAGCGACAATTTCAAACTCGCGCCTAAGGTAAGTGCATTTTTTAGGAGACACGACAATTGGTTGGAGATGAATGTGATGTGTAAAATAATTATACTGGGTGTATTTGCATCTCAGTATACGCTGAAAACACAGATACAGGATAATCCCAATGGATTGGACTCTAACTGAAATGGCTATCTCTCTTCCTATTTGCCTGAGAAATGAATTTCCCAGTATATCTTAAAGAGTTTTATTTGCGAAAGTATACAATTTTTCTATGCACCAACTTATTATGTCATTCATGTTCTAAATCAGCAGGGCATTAATACTTGATTTTTTTCTTGTTCATGTTTTAAGTCTAATTATTAGTTAACCTAGGGATAGTATGCTATCTTTTATTATCATCATGCATTTTCACATGCAATAAGTATAGTTTTGAACCAATCGCAGTCTGGGTACTCCACTACAGTATACCTCCTCCGGATGTTACCTGCATTTGTACCTTATTATATATTCATTAACAATTATAACTGTTGTTATTTAATGTATTTTCAAGTTTGTTGTGCAGATGGAAATAAACCAAACAAACAACAAACTTTGCCTTCTAACAAACGCTGTTAACTTTTTTGGGGGTGTGTACATGTCCCTTGGTATATTTAAGTCATGTCTCCTACCTCCACAAGAGAGTATGGCGAGTTCTTCTTGAGGAACGTCCGAGCTGTTCGCTCCCTCCAGGCCCTGGCGGCAGACACCTGTGACTCCACCTGGGGTAGCTGCTCCAGACGCACTGGTACTGGACGCCCACTCATAACCATGCTCTCCAACACATCCAGATAGGGGAAGTGCTCGCCGTTCTTGAAGAGAATATGTAAATCATTCGTTAATTCAATCTTAGTTATCCATGGTCTGACAATGCCTTTTAAAGGGAAAGTATACCTTTGGTTTTTGGAACTATTCGATTGTTTTAATCCTATATAAATGTAGATATAGACAGTAAAACTAACTTGTGAAAATTTCATTTCAAAAGGTGGTAGCGTTTATGAAATATCCCTGAAAATCCGGAGTGGTTATGTCTACGCAGGAAGAATAATCCGCAATTGAAATACAAAATCTAGATTCAAATTTTTGGGGATAAAAAATGATATCTTTTTCCATAACCACATACTTCGAATTGAAATGATTCTCAAAATGCTTTATACTATCCAAAGCTGCTGTACTTCTAACCAAGTAAGTTTTTATTGCCATTAATTTTAAAAGCGATTACCAAATGTATACCTTCCCTTTAAGTTTGGCGGAAATCGACTTTTACAGACGACACTAGGTGGGACAAAAAGATGGGCTAAAGTGAGAGCAGTCTATTGGGCAAGTTTTCTTATCATACGAATCATGATACACATTGGAACTACATACACTCAACACCAATCCTGGCTTGTTCACTTGATGTTTCACAATAATATTTGTTACCGGTCTTCAAGAGCAAGAACGCACATGAAACGCAAGCCTCCTGTCCCTAACCAGCTTACCTGTATCTCTTCCATCTTCCTGGTCCAATCCTTGGCCCTCTTGAGGGCCTCGTTCAGTGCTGCTGTATTCGGGAGGAAGGCCGGTATGTTCCTGGCTTCGTTGACAATGGTATCCAAGGTTGCCATAGCATGACGTGGTCTGAAACCAACAAAAATGATCGGGATGGTTTTAGGAGCAGCATTTAGGACAAACATATAAGTTCCTGACACTATCATTAAAAAAATGCTTTCAAAAACATTTTCTGGGCTGATTTCATTGTTAGTTGGTTAAAAAAATTGCAATATATCGCCACCAGTATTCACAAAGATACATTTTTGTCAAAAACCATAAATTTGTGCATATCTTGGGGTTTTTTTAAAACAAATTTTGAATTGTTTAAACTGACATCAACATTTTCGTCAAGTTTCACATTTTAAGTTTTAAGTTTCATTTTAGTTTTTTCAGATGGGCACTCTTCCATATGTCCCCTCTTTTTGTTTTACCTTGAAACACATAATGCTGGCACAGTGCCACACATGGGTGCTTTTGCTTTTAAGTTTCCATAAAGAAAAGGAAAAAAATTGGTTTCTTAAAAACAAAAAAAACAAAGGCTCATAGATCTCAAACAGCATTAACAAATTCAACATCCAGATTAAAATGAAATCATGGCATCAGGGTTGACACGATCCTTACTTGGCCTGGAGGCATATCTTGGCCTTTTCTTCCCATCGTTCGCTGACTGTGAGTAGCTCCTGTAGTTCTGCCATTGCTTTCTCTACAGCTGGATGAGGTACCAGGCTAACACCAGAATCGATGAGCTTGCGCAGGGTGTCCAGAGTGACGTTGGTGGGGATCTGTAGAGTGGCGCGCACTTCGTCCAGCCAATGGGCCTGTGATAACTCCTGTTGGGCAATCATGAACAGGTGGTTAGCATATTAATATTATGTTATTATTATATTTCTGGTAATGAAACCGAGGATGCCTCATACGTGAACTTAATCACTGTAGCTCGCAAGCCTGAGGAAACCTGTAAACAAGGGTGCTTGCTATGTGATCCCGAAACACAGAGGTTAACCCCTACTCTTCCACGATAAAAAAATGTCCCATCCAAAAGAAAAAGCAATCATGGTAAAGTATCTTGCTCGTGGACACAAGTGCCACGACCGGGACTCGAACCCACACTCTGTTGATCAGAAACACCAGAGCTTGAGCCCGGTGCTCTTAACGGCTCAGGCATAACACGCCACATATTCCATATGTATGGCAGAAATAATGCAGCATACACTTATCAAGGTTTTCAATTGTTATGTGAAAATTACAGGGTTTGTCCTTAAAATTTTCAGTAACTTGCCAGCAGGACCAGTAAGCTTGTCATTTCACTAGCTTTCTCACTATTCTATACATGCAATAGACCCCTTGCATATGTCGCCACACTCTCAAAAAGCACCACCCCCGAGGCCAAAAGGAGGCGGATCATTGGACGATAGCTGTTCTTTGTGCGTAAAAAACGTGCGCGTGACCTCAGCCTACCAAGAACAAAAAACAAAACAGCTGTAAGGTTTCCAAGTTAATCGTTTAGTTTTACTTTCATTCAGAGAGAGTGAAGGTAAACTGAAGCCACCTTAATGAGCAGTTGACCTTCAACTGACCTGTTTGAGTTTGGGTATCTCCGGCAGTTCAATATCGATCCCTTTACCGGCTTCCAGCAGTCTTTTGAGTTTGTCTGAATCCGGGATTGCATCACAGAGAGCGTCTTGAGCCTCAGCCTGGAACCCTTCCACTTTCACTAGCAGATCCTTCAAAAAAAGAAAACAGCAGATAAGTAAACGGATGGACTCAATGAGAAAACCTCCCTTTTAACATTTATTCTTTTATTAAACCCTGACAATCTCACAGCCTCCAATATCCGTCTCATGGTTTTGTTAGATTTTGTGTTATACCCCCAAAAACACTGGAATGAACAGTCAAATTTACTCTTTACCTTGGATTATTATGTAATCCCAAATTCAAGACTGTCTGACAAACCAGAATCACAACAGACTGAATGACTGCCACGATGTTCTCAGTACTGGGGTAACTGTGAGATTCCAGCGCGCCATGGCCGAATTATTGGCCAAGGTATACAGCCTACTGGACAGCCGAATCACGCTGAAAAAAAGAGGGCTTCTGTGCAAGTTTTCTCACTGCAAATCCCAGTGCCAAACACCGCAGTGTTTGTTGTCTTCTTTCAACAACAACATTTCTCACAAAAAAAAGGAGAAGAACAGTTCAAATAGCTAACCTCACATATGGTACAACCATTCTTTTTAAAACCAAGTTTACAATGTCGTTCCAACACCATTTTATTTTTTCTCAATAGGAATCTTACCTGTACTAATTCCACTTCTCTGATTTCACACGGCAAGCCCTGAACCTGCACCATGAAGTCCTTCAGCTCCTCCAGGGTCAACCGATTCGCATACTTGGACTCTCCTTGCTGCCGTTGTCTGAACAAATGAATAATACCACTGCGTCAGTGCAAAAAGGTCAGAACTTATAATCGGTCAAAAGGTCATATTTCAGCAAACTTTAAAATATCAAGTAATATAAGGGAAACTGACTGAGTGAATATAAGGCCGTGTCCATATTGGCAGCTACGGCTACAGCTACGGCTACAGCTACGGCTATGGTTGGATCGATGCGTCATCATGCATTGAAGTAAGGGCATACTTGGGCATACTTAGCAACACCATTAGCAACAGTCATAGCTGTAGCCGCCAATTCGGACAGTCTAAATAAATTTTGGGGTGAACAAAGAAAAAATTACTAGAGCAAGACTTGAACCTGCTATCTCCAGGTTTCTGTACCAGTACTCTACCAACTGAGCAATCTAGCTCTACGTTGGCAGTCAATATCTTTTTTTGGGGGGGTGGGGAGGGGAGTTGCCAAGTCAGAAGTCATACAACCATATTAAAAACAGAGTGAGATTTTACCTTCTTACACTGATCCAATCGTGCTTGTTCAGAATGTTTACCAAGCCACCTTGTTGCTCAAGAAACTTTGTTAAGACCGAACCAAGAGCTTCAAAAACCTCTATGAATCCAGGAAAGATCAAGTATGACATACCTTGTCCTGTGCTTCTTGCTGACAAGCTGAGTGGCAACATTGGCACAGCGCTCTGCCTCGGTGACAGCAGACACTAACTGCTGCAGTAGCTCGTTGTCAGGGAAACGTTTCTCATCTGCTTCAACGATCATCTCTTTCAGCTGGGTCACATCTAGGAAGAAACAGAATGAGTAAAACTCTTAATCTTAATCAATTCATATTTACTTTCCATACCTCCAAGAAGCGAAGTAACAACATTTACATGAACAGCAGATTAAAACTCAAAGCAGCAAATATTTTGACACAGAAATCAGAAAATCAATATTGCACGGGGCTGTTGTGATAAATCAGAGGCTTGTGAAAAAAAGAAGTGTGGACAGCAGCGCAAAGAACAGACAGACAGACAAAAGACATGACAATGATTAGGTTTAGACGCAGATAATTCATACTGAAAAAAATTGGGAGAAAAATATATAAACCTTTAATTATGAGACCCGTTTACATTGCATTTTGTAAGGATTTACAAGGTGCTGAAGCCAGAAACACTGGAGCAAACCCCTTCTCTTAACAATATGTGTAACTGGGTTCTTTTACGGGCATACAGCACATGGGACCTACGGCTTTAGGTCCCATCTAAAGGACCAAGCAATTATGGTCAAGTGTATTGTTTAAACACACAAGTGCCATGACAGGACACCAAACCCACACTCAAGTGTATTAGACTGCTCGACCACGGTACACTATGTGTGAACAGGGCCCAAGCTCATAGAGCTGCTTAAGCAGTCATTAGTGCTTAACCATTTTCCAATAAGCAAAAAAAGGAGGAAACCAGTTGCAAATTGTACATCTGACAGGTATTTTTACTGCAAACTCTTTGTGAGGGTTTGCACGACTGGTTTGAGCTTCAGAATTTGTTCTACTTAACCCTTTAGAGACCACAGCGGCCGCAAATGGCTTGTACCAAAATGCATATAGCGGCCGCAAAGGGCTGCAAGATCTGACCCACTTCCACTCAACAATGGCCAAAGTATAAGGTCATGACCTGAATTGACATGTTCTAATGTTTCTCATGTCAACATGGTATATATGTTTCTATAAACAAAAACCAAATTTGTTCAGACACCTTTACAAGAAAAAATTGTTTAAAAAAATCTCCAATAAAACCATGTCTGGGCGTATGGTGATAATTATACAGAAATAATTGGTCTCTAAAGGGTTAAGAAGCACTATGAGAAAGGCCCTGGGAGGTTGCGGCAATCACCCCACCAATGCCTCTGTGAAGTATGAAGCCTGATGTTATCCTAGCAGTGTACTTGCTGCGGTTACTGTAGATATCTTACCTAGTTTAGAGTCTTGAGTTGCATTCAGAGCATTCTTCACCTTGTTGGCCCAGTTATCAAAAGACTCTGCCCTCACCTTGAGACGATGTAGCATCGCTGGCAACTCATCCAGTGTGTAACGATATCTAAGAATTATAAAGACACACCATTTTCCATGAATCTTACCGACTCCAGTGAATAGGATTTTATATAACAGAGGGGATTACAAAAATTCCATGTGCTCTGCTCCTATGGGACAAAATAAATGGTTTTCCTTTTCATCGTAGTGAGCCCTTATTTTCAGAGAACACTTTTTCCCACAGAATGTTTTTCTTTGTGAATGTAGATGGTTTTCTTTTACCTATCAAATGGTTTTGACATCACCATGAAATTTGAGGAGGAATGTTTCACCCTTTGCTGGCTTCAGACTGCCGTTATTTTTCTCCGTTCGCTTTCACTCGCAGATCTTCACAATCACCTTCATATACAATCAGTGACACCAAAGCACCATGTAGTTTCCACTTTGGGCTGCTACAGGAATTATTTCACTCACAGACTGTTTTTTGTTAAAAATGCCTTGTCATGTCCTCGCTCAAAGCTACAAGCTCAGTGGTCTCTGACATCTTCATTTGTTTCAAATCCCCGCCCTGAATTGTTTCATATCATGACCTTTGGCCTAAAAACCATGTAACCTGTGACATGACGTCACACAAAACAGGTACAGAGCCTGGACTTCCTACGGGCACAATTTGTACACAGCTCAATGAAAGAGAGCACAAAATCTAACATTTTATGGAGATTGCACCATACAATTTCTGATATTAAGAAAGAGGGCACGTCCTCAACATTTATTGTGAAGCCCTTGTTTTTTACAATGTTTTTGTTTTTGTTTTTAATGTGGTAATAATATTACAAAATGTTAAACTGTTCACAAGACCAGTGTAATATCTTGCCTGGCAGGGAATGAAATGGATTGCACAATATCTCTCCTTTTGTAAACATTAACAAGGTGTGATGGTCTTTATGGCTGTATCCGAATTGGCGGCACCAGCTACTGTACTTCTACAGCTGTTGCTAAGACTGTTGCTAAGGACTTCCTTTACTTCACCGCATGATGACAAGGAAATCTAGCTGTAGCCGTAGCTTAGCCGCTAATTCGGAAACGGCCTGAGCTCAACTCTACTGGAGGCAAGGTAGTTTTCTCTGAGAAAAGGTGAACTTCCAAAAAAACTACAGTGGGAATACTTTCAAGGGGCACAGGCTGAGGCCTCAATACTAGGGCACTGGAGGAAATGGCCTTGAATTACTACTAACCTCAGGCAATGCTTAGAGGGATGACAAGAGCAGAGTTTGTCCGTATGGTGGATGCAGACTAGCTTGTTGGGGGCACAAGGGCAAGTCACACCCGAGAGGAAACAAGTCGTCTTGCAGCAATCGCACTGCCGCTCATCATCCGGCAGGAGTTCAAATGCTTCACGTTCAGCTTCTGCAGTGCCCTAAATAAACACAAAAATCACACACACAATAAATTTGAGCTATTCTTCGGAAAGAAAAAGGCCTACTGTCTAGACATGATGATGTAGTTGCTTTACTGGTTATGAGCACAGTAAGGAATAAGACCCTTCATCAGGGATGAGATTTTGACAATTGTGGACATTCCTGAAAAATGGCTCGCAGGCCTGGGTTTCCCCTTAAATTTCCTTCCATGTCTTCTCTCCATTAGGGTTGTCGTCCAGTATAGTGATTCATTTTGCTTTGCTGAGAATCCTTGTCTTCACAACCAGAATGAATAAATTAACATAATAAAATAAATAAATTGACAATCTAAGGCCATTTTCAGACACCAAAGCTTCGGCTTCAGCTTTGGTTTCAAATCCGGCTCAGTCACCGTCCGCCTGTTTGAAGTCCTGTGCCAAAAAGTGTAAGTTTTAAAAATTACTTTTTAAATTGAGAGAGTCCAAGCCGAAGCATAGACATAAGCTGTGGTTTTAAAAAGGGCATAAGGAAATGTTACATCAGCCATTTAATCAACATAAAAATGCAACAGTTCGATGATGTTTTTGAAGTTTTTAAATAATTTTTGTGATAAACAAAGACTTCCCATGTTTTATAAAGTAAACCCCATGCAACACCAGTACTTACCCTCTCCAGTAATTGCTTGCGTAACTTCTTCTCTTTCTCCACCATGACCAGCATCTCCTTGTGGACAGCAGCAGCCAGATTGAGGTCCAGACTGTCCGGGTCGGCTGCCATCTTACAGACCAGCTCCTCGTGGGAGAAGACACAGAATCGACGCAGTCTACGGTAATGCTCGATGCATGCACGGCCACTAGGAAGCTGCACAAAGAGATAAATACAAATGTACATATAAATACCTACACACATCAATAGACCAAGCAAGTCTCGCGCATATTTGAACATTTTTGGGACCACTTTGGTCCCACGTACATTGCTTTAATGCGCGAAGGAAACAAACTCGCACGCTTTATCGGGTCCCAATGTTCTAATACGCGCGAGAATTGCACAGTCATTCCAATAGAACAATGTTTGCTAGCTTGAGACTGTAACAGAATGGCTTTACTTCAGGCAAGACAGGCATGCATGGGGGGAACACAACTGTAATGCAGTAAGGATCACTGGAGGCATGGCCACTACAAACAAAGTCAAAACCATCTAAAAAACTTCAACAGACTTCCATTTATTTTCTAGAAACTTTTAAAGAGTGGCATCACCAGTAAAGATGTAAGAAATGTAGCCTGCAGCATTGCTTGATACAAACACAGCAAATTGGAAGCTACAATTAGATTCCATTGTTATCTCCTGTAAAACACAGTGGCACCGCAACAAAGGGGAATGAGACACCCACCAATATGATAACACGTGATATTACAAGCTGTTGACCCAATTCACCTGGGCCCAATTTAATAAAGCCGTTAAGCAGAAAACACTGCTTATAAAATGTATTTGCTAAGCAAAATATGAGCGGAGCACCAGTCGCAACAATGTAAACTTTACAGATTTCGGGCTGGTAACCTGTTTCTGCTAAGCAAGATTTATCTGTGCTAAGTAAGTTTTTGTGCTTACAGGCTTTATGAAATTTGGCCCCGACGTCATCATCACAATAATCTTGGTTGCGCCATTTTTGGAGTCAATGTCCCTGCGTGTTATGCAGTGTAGGGCAACGCGGCGTGCACATGCTAACGAGTTGACTCCTACTAATGAAATGCGTGGCAGACAGCAGCCGCGTGTGTCGTTGGTGCAAGGGGTCAATACAGCGATGTCATCATGTGATGCAAGGCATTTGTATTGCACTAAGGTTCTGGCAGACAGAGTGCCACAAACTGGATGAAAGTTCTGCTACATACCCAGTCAGTCGGGCAGAAATTCACAGCCTCGGCAAAGTTGTATCCTTGATTGAAACCTGCATGATAAGCTCTTGGGAAAGTGATGACAAATTCACCTGCACACTGGTTGGTTCTCACAAGCTACAGACACAGGGGGAAAGAAAATTACGAAAGAAATTGAGAAATACTTTTGAAGTTTGAGTTTGCACTTGTAATGGTGAGGTTTTCCAAATAATACGTCAAAGCAGTGGTGGTAACCTGCCCCGTCAAAAAAGTGGCGACATTTTCTTAGATACTGAATTGATTTGAAAATGTAGGATCCTAGTAGGGACCTGGATTAAAATGGGAAGAATATCATGCCTGCTTCCATTCTTAACCCTTTAGAGACCGTAGTGGCTTATACAAAAATGCCCATAGCAGCCGCAAGGTTTGACCTACTTCCTTTCACACAAAGAGGTCAAAGTAAAGGTCATGTCCGGATATGAAATTTTCCAATGTAGTATGTTAACATAGTATCCAAATTTCTAAACACAAAACTAAATTTTATGTTTCATGTTATTTCTGTTGACATTTTTACTTACAAAATTTGATTAAAGAATCGAACAATATTAGCAATGTCTGGGCAATTTGTGATGATTATACAGAAATGAATGGTCTCTAAAGGGTTAAATTAACTCACCGGTACGTCATTCTTCATGAGGATGGTCGGTGAGAGGATGGTGACAAGCTGTTGCAGTAGATCAGGCTGGGCATCAAAGAGCTCTGGTGCCTGCTCCTTCATCACTTGCTCAAATTGATCGGCCGACTTGCCAGGGACGCCGTACCACGTTTTTGGTTCACCCCTAATTGGTGACGAGAAGGAAAGAGAACAAAAGTGATGGGACAAACTTTAAAAAGTAGGATTTGCAAATTTGCATGGTGTAAAGTTAAGGTTTGCGGTAACACCTCGTACATTGGATATAGAAGGATTTGGGAATGTAAGGTACACTGTGTATTTCAAGACAGTTTGAAAGTTACTCCCAGCAGTTGAAACAGGAGATGTGATCTTACCAATGGAGATAGTTGATGGAGTAACTCCAATGGTCCTCATTATGCCAGCAAAAGGAGGAGAAGCACATCCCGACGTACATCCACGGAACCTTCATCCCAGAGATGTCAGCGTTGATGTGGCTCAGCACGGATCCATCCAGGATCGGCAGGTTGTTCAGGTTCCAGCCCGAGTTCACGTATTCCTGATTAGTGATGAAAATGGCGACGATTTAGTCACTAGTCAGGTGTACAAACAGAAGGTGTACAAAAACTAGTCGAGAGTGCCGAGGACAAGTCAAACATGCAGCAAGGTGGACTATTTAAATTTAGCATCCTGGCTGTTTAAAATGTTTACCTTTACATGAAAATACATGTATAAATTCATATGCAACACGGTCTATTAGAATTCGTGCTTCCCAAGGGATTTAAAAAACAAAACAAAAAAATTCTTTCAATTACACATTTTAAAATAACAGATCATGGAAATTTTTCAGATAATTAGCTTCCTGATACCTGTAGGATTTTTCAAAAGCAGGTTCACACTCTACGAAGAGTCCTTCTTTCCCAAACCACAAATGTAAACTGTTATTAAAAGATTCCATTTCAACAAAATTATATATATATTTTGTAATTTTGTAATTTTTTTATTGGAGTACCTGTATTCTGTTCAGGGCTAATTATTACATAAAAAAATGCAATTAAATACAAATTGTTCTTTTGTTCTCTACGGGGCTTTGGAAGTGCCATCCGACTTTTTGAGATCATGAGATGATTTACTGCAAATTGATGACATCAGAAACTTAAGATGATGACACCCTGGAATGTATTCTGTTCAGGGCTAATTATTACATAAAAAAATGCAATTAAATACAAATTGTTCTTTTGTTCTCTACGGGGCTTTGGAAGTGCCATCCGACTTTTTGAGATCATGAGATGATTTACTGCAAATTGATGACATCAGAAACTTAAGATGATGACACCCTGGAATAATTTATCTCGAGATGACCACATACTAAAGTAGGATGTCGCCTTTCCGATACATTTTATCTCAGGACGTCGACATCATGAAAATAAGATGTCGACTTCGTTAGATTAATTATCTCGGGACAACAATCCTGAACGAAGGATCTCGACATCCCAAAATAAAATATCATAGGAAGACGTCATCATCCTGAAATAATTTTCTGTTTGTGTCGACTGATTTGTCTCTAAGATGGCCTCATCCTGAGATTATTATGTCAGGATCTCAACATGTCGGAGGGCATTTCAAGAGCTCTGAAGTTTTCAGAGTGATAATTTCATACCATATCTTCCTCTCCAATGGTCTTGCTCCTCTTATTAGGGAAGGCGCTGCCGTGATCCAGAGAGTGGATGTCAGCCCCGTATGCTACCTTCACGTCTTCATCGATTGCCATCACTAACCGCCAGAACTCCTTCTCAATTGTCTCTGGAGGTACCATCTGGAATGAGAAACGCCAGAGAAGAGGGAATTACTCGACGGGCAAGTTGCAATATTGATTCAGGATGCCTATCAGGTGTGAAACTTGGACCCTCATGAAGTCCATGGCCAAGGTCCCTAGATGACTGCTACACTTAGGAAAAATAATTGGTACCAGAAATTGATTTTTTTTTTGGAGAGAGACAGGACAGGATAAGACACTTACATGAACGGGCATAGAGAAGTAGTCTCTCTTGAATTGGTCTGCCATCTCTCCAAACGACTGCAGTGTGTACAGCTTCAATGCTGACTCAAAACCAAAGGCTTCTGTTGGCTTCTTACATTCCTGTAAACCAACAAAGTTAACAAGAACTATGACAAACGGATTGACAAAATTTGATGGTCATGTGCAATAATGTTTAACAATTTACTGCAAAAATAAGCAGGAAACCAGTCACAAACGGTACATATGACATGGTGTTTTGGCTGGTGATCTAATTCTGGTAAGCACAATTGTTTTATGCTCAGTAAAATTTCCTGCTTAAGCAGCTCTGTGAAATTGAGCCCAGAACATCACAGGACTCACACACTCTCAACATCCCCACATACATGTAACAGGACTGGTCACAATATAGGCTACCCTTTTCTCCCTTGTTGATACTAGATTAGTCACCACTAAACAACAAGCACTGAATGATTTTCCAAGCACGGCACAGCAAAATGCCACACAAAATGTGCCAGTTGCCACTTCAAAAATTTTCATTTGCTACTCAGTATTAGCATTCAGTGTGTACAAAAAATATGTTCAGTCCAACTATTTTGCTATGCAAAACCACTTAACGAACTTGTTCCCTGACAAGCATACTTTTGTAGGCATTGATTATAACTTTGATTGACCGACCTGTACTAGGCATCTTGGGCATCTCCAATCCCCCTTGGGGACTTCAAAGAGAGGAGGGATGAGACAGAAGGTGTGAAAGCTGTCATCACATCCGTCACAGAGTAACAAGCTCTCCTCTGCGTCACCACGCCCGCATCCACGGCACACGTAGTTCTCAATCTACAAGAAAATCAACACGAAACTCTTTGTGTCCGACAGAATAAAACAAATCCTCAAGTCATTGGCTTAACATTTTACGACGAAGACTCATGTTTCGGGAAACCACTGAAGAGTGTGTCCAGCCACCTCTAAATGGAGTAGTTCAGGCCTGGAGTTACACGGAGGTCATGGCCTCCGTTGCCCTGGTCTTGGCCTTGGTGCCCCTTCAAAAGTTTCCAATGGAAGTGCCCTTTGCAAAATGAAAATGGCTTTGCCCTCTCAAACATGAAATTCCAGGCCTGGTAGTTTATTCAACTTCAAAAGAATTAATGGCAATGACATTTCTAAATTCTGTTTCCTGTCACCAAGCTTTCTCATAAGTTCTAAAGATTCTGATTGGTGGTATTTCCCCTTAAGTAACCCAGTCAGATTCTACTACATGGTACTACTCACAAAGCTTGCACTGAGGACATTTGAACGATCTCGCATTGTCATAGAAGATCCGGCAGACTTCTCATCCGGTTTCCTTGGGGAGGATCTCTTCATTTTAGCCTCCTCTTCCTTGGATTCTTCTTTCATAGGCTTAGCTTTGACATCTTCCTCTTTGAGAATGCAATCTTAAGATCAAAAGATCAGCAAGATAAGTTGAACGATTTTGAGGTTATGCATGATGGATGGTCAGTATCATTAGTTCGCAGTACAACATGTGGTTCACTACACCCTTTCTCAATGATGTCATTATTTCTATATCAACGCGGGAAGTTTCCATGATGTAGTGAAATGCACATGTACGATACATGCGCATAGTGTCATCCAGCATTGTGCTTTGTAGCAAACAATCGTGCACACAACCTTACGGATCAGGTTTGTGGGGTCACGCTAATGGTCTTCTATTATTCCCTTTTCTAAAGAATTCCTCAGAAGGCTCAGAGAGGTTTTGGGAAAATCCTGAAATCAGGAAAAATTCCACACCTGGAGGATCTCAAACTATAAAATGGACGGAAATATTGAATGCTTATTTTAAACTGCACACATCAACAAGTATCACTACAACTTTACAAAAAAATGACATGAGGGAAAAACCGGCATGTAGTGGGGGTTCTTCCATTCCAGATTATCTCACCTTGTTTCTTATCGCTACCTGCCACCAAACCCAGACCCTGGAACTTGGGACCTGGTCCGTACAGCTGAAGTTTCTTCAACTCAGGATTATTGCTGAAGTCTATATTCAGAGGGTCCTGCATTCGGATTAAATCAATAAGTCACGGATGAAGTGAATGATGACATGGTGATATTATTTTTTTTTCTTTTTCTGGACAGCACAGTTGAAGTGAACGCATGAACACTAACACTCATATTTGAATGTTTCATGGACAGTATCTAGCAGTGACTTGATCACTTAATTTGTGATGTAAGGTACAAGTATTCCCTTCATCTTTTCCAGAAATAGTTTGAAGTTTCACCAAAGGGATAACCCCACTTCATGACAGAATGTCTTTTTTGTAAAAAGTAATCATTTACTTCCGACAAATAGATTGATGCAAACTCCCTTATTACTACTCTCAATGTATTTCAAACTTCTTTGCACTAACGACCAAACCTTTCTAAAAATTCAAAGCCTGAACCCAACAAATAACACAGCCAACATTTCGACAGAATGTCGTCCAACGATGGAAATCAAAAACAAGAAAGATGACTGAAAGAAACAAAAATTCAGAAAAGAAAACAAAAAGAAAAATGAAAAAGGCAGAGGTTGCCACCACAACATACCACCAGCACCATACTTACATCTGCGTTACTTACTTCGGGAGCTTGGCGTTTGACTCTCCGACTGTATCCGCCACCTCCAAGCGGTTTGATGGCCTGGCGGGAAACGATACCGTGTGGTACATAGTCTTTATCCTTGGAGTCACCCTCGGGGAGTGCCTTCAGAGACAAGGAGGGGTTAAAGGTAGGGTCATAGATTGGTAAATACTCCAAAAATTAATGACCATCAAAACTTACTTGGTGAGAAGAACTGCAATTGTTCATAGTATAAACTATTTTGAGAAAGGATTCCCTTTATATGGTTTGGATAACTTTTCACCCCAAAACATTTGAACCTGAGAAATGATTCATGCATGAATCATTTCTCAGATTTGTGAGGGGTGGTGTACGTTCGCGAATGCTGCGGCCAGAGATGTGGTTGGTCACCTAGCTCAATATGGGATTCGACGTTCATGTGAAAATACCGTGACAGTTTTGTTGCTGTTTTCTCAGCAAGTAGACACTGTATTCAGCAGAAACTTTCACATGAGACTTTTACTGTATCTTTACGTTGACAAAAACCAATCTATGACCCTACCTTTCAAGGGGGACTAACGTCATAGACTACTTCGCAAATACTCCATGCGCATGCGTTAGCCGTGGAATGAGGTGCATGCTGCGATCAAATGTGTCGCTAACTAGACCAGCATGCACCTCATTCCACGGTAAGTGAGCGCGTACCGAGTATTTGCAAAGTAGTCTATGATCATAGCAATCCTGTGGCTGTACATGTACATGGAATTTCTTCATTCTAACCTAGTTGCTACGCACTCACGCTAGCCACCACCTCACAATGATGGCACCCTTTGTGATGTTACGGCTGTGCACGCGTGCAGTAAACTGGGTGAGAGTTCATCATTCCATGTATAGCCACAGGCCTGGGCCCAATTTCATAGAGCTGCTTAAGCGCGAAAAACAGCTAAGCACAACAAAATTATGCTTACCAGAATAAGGTTACCAGCTAAAATACCATTTCACATTGTATCATCTGTGACTGGTATCCTGCTTATTTTTGCTTAGCAAAACAATTGTCAAGCAATAATTGCTGCTTAAGCAGCTCTATGAAATTGGGCCCTGCTATGATCATGATGACAGTCCCCCTTTAAAGGAGGTGTACACCTAGAGATCAAACTATACTTTTGCAACAATCCCTGTGTACATGTGTCGGGTTAGAACACATAGATTTTGGACTGAACCACCCTGAATTCAAGCTGTGAGCTAAGAGCCCTCATCCAGCATTTAAAAATTCTACATGAATCTCAACTCAAAATGTCCTTTCCTTCCAACCGATAACAAATATGTCACAGAAGGATGTTTGGGACCTACTAATAAGCTTTTTTAATTTGTTTATATTAATTCTGTTGTTACTTCCAAAACAGAATTATCAAATGTATTTACCAATCGTGTAAACATCCTTTAAATCCATTTGTCTCTGGCAGCTAACACTTTTAACCCCATCTCAAATATCCATATACGTTATTTTTATTGTTATTATTATTCTGTGTTTTTTTTAGTAGCAGCACTCGGAAGTTCTACATGTACTTAGAGGAATTTTAAATGACTGTTCATTCTGAGAGCTTGGACTTGAATTTAATACAAACTTCAATCCCTGGACAGTTTAGGTCATATCAATTTCTACATGATTTATACTTTGTGAATGTTTCCCGGACAATATCTGTCAAAAAAACTATATATAGGTCTCCACTTTCAAACCGCAATGCATTAACCCTTTCCAATTTGGTTTCTGAAATGGACAATTACATGTGCAACTGACCGTTTCAGAAGCGGTTAACACGTTTACAAAAATAACCTTTAACGCACAAACTTTGTTCTGATAATCTGAAGGACATTATTTGGAGTATATTTAAATCTTGTCTACTGCCCATGCCTCATTCTTATTGAGTAGGACTCTTCTTCTGTATCATACACAGATCCTGAATCCTAGTCTAGAACGGCTCTGGCGCAGGGCGGAGAATTTTGTTCCATCTACAACTTCAATCTCCCCTGTAAGAAGCTACTGATTTCATCTACACATATTTCAACATCTCATAGCTGAATACATTTCTGGGTTACTTCACACCAAATTTACGGATTAAAGAGGATAATCTGATGTCCAAACCCTGACGACATACATGTAAAACATAATAATTGGCCACGATGCGCTAATGGAGTGACATTAATAGCTTCCAACAGGTTAACATTTAAATTATCGGAAGAACACAATTTAGCCTCATGTCCAGGAAGTCACTGAGGTATTTATACGAAAGTGAAAGACCTCCTGGGCCACCATACAATGTACATGCTCCCTGAACACCACCAAAATACCCTTCATGCATAGGCAATTTTTTGTATGTTTTTTGTTTTCCCTATCCCAAAGTACTATTTCTAAGCATCAAAGTTTAACAACAAAAATATGAAAAAAGGACCCGACTACTTTCCCTCACAGCCTCAATTTCACATCATTGCTGGCCAGACAACAAGATACATGTACTGTGTCTGCACTGTGATAGAGAGCAATTATTCATTTTGAACTCCTTTACACCACACCACATAAGGGATACCTTGCCACCACAAGAAACCCATCCAACACTTTCTTGCAAGCAATTCCCTCAAAGGTAAAACGATTCCGGCAATTCAAAGCAAATAATCCCGTCAGTGTTGTAGGAAGAAGAAAAAAATGAAATGAAAGATCCCCAGTGCCAACTGGTTAAATAAAGGACCAAGCTACTTAAGCTCTGGGAAAAACAACAAGTTAAAAAAGACAGAAAGTGCTTACTACTGGAGCATCTAGAGTGGCGCCAGCTTGGAAGATATCATACGGCCACAGAATCCGTTCATAGTGCTTCATGAGCTGTGATCCTACTGCCTTGGATACAAAACCCATCTGTGTTTAGGACAAAACAAACCAAAAAACTATATGTTTACACATTTTTAGATCAGAAACATTCAAGCGATTGCAAGGTAAGTTCAACCAAATACCGAATCATTCTTGGAAGTTTCGCAATAAATTGTGATATTCTAACTAATATACACAAATCCTTTTGTGATTTTTCACCAAGAAGCTTTGCTCATACCTTGACGGCCACTCTGCTCCATTTTCTTTCCCGAACACAGACTTCAAAACCACCTTCATCAGTGACGACCTAAATCAATAAAACAAACCACAGAAATATCAGCGTTTTAGCCAATTATTTATTCAAGAAAAAAAGAAAAGAAAAAAAACCCTTAAACTAATTACAAGACAAGGAAAGTATATGGACTTAGAAAACAAAATCAGCAGAAATTGTGTTTAAAATTCCTCTTCCCCCTCTGGAAATTCACCTCAGTTTATCAATTGGCTTACCTTAAACAAATTGTACAAATCCAGGGATTTGCCGTAGCAGCTTGGAATTCGTAAACGACATCCCTGTACGAAAAGAAAAGACAAATACTATTATTATTATTAATGTAACAGAACAGTATTGCTACCCATTTCACAGTTCTAATAAAGGGTGCCATCAATTTATCCCATAAACATGAAAAATGTCATCAAAATTTTTGACAATTATTCCCTACCATCAACCCCCAATAGACACAGCCTGATGGGATATTTTGGAACAGCTATAACATTTATTTACTGAATGAAGTACATCATTCATTTTAATAGGTGTTAAATTTGCATCAGGGACAAAGGAAATTATTCTGAGTATTTACCCATACACTAATGCGTGTTAAAACTCTATACTCAGTACCCCCCCCCCCCTGTGAAGAACCCTCGGGTATTTTCGGTTGGGATTCAAACCCATGACCTATGCCCATGACATCGGCTCTGGGTTGGCAAAAGTCGTGGGTTCGAATCCCATCCGAGTAATGCCTCGAGTTTTTTCACAGGACTCAGGAAAGCACCGAGTTAATACACAACGGTGTACGCGTAAAAACACAAAATAATTACATCATTCATGTTTTTGTAATTTCAAAGTTACTCTCAAAATTTGATCCATCCCCACTTTCGCCTTATTAAATTTGTAATCTACTTTTAACACCGGGATGTTATGTGGAGGATAAAGCTTAACAATTAACAAACCTGCAGTTCCCAGTATTTGGCGATCTGATCCAGAAAGTTGAGCTTGATACGTGTCTTGGCCTGAGAGGAAACAAACAGAAAAAATAAAAGTCACAGGGGATTAGCTTCAATCTAGATTTTGGTGAAGATAGGTTCGAAATACACACAGGACCATGATTTTTAGGTGAAGTCATGAAGTCTAGGCAGGCAAGATACAGACACATGTCCATGCAACATGTACATATGTCAATAACGTACATGGTGTGTCATGGCCGAGCGGTCAAGTTAACTGGACTCAAGCTCTAGTGTTTCTGATCAGCAGAGAGTTGGTTTGAGTTCCGGTCTTGACACATGTGTCCTTAAGCAAGACACTTGACCAATATTGCTTTGTCCTTCGGATGGGACGGAAAGCCGTAGGCCCTGTACGTTGTGTAATGCACACAAAAGAACCCAGTTAAGCTAATCGCTGAGAGAAGGGAGCTTGCCCAAGTGTTTCTTGCAGTGGCTGCAGAATGCACCGCATGACCTTACATCCTTATAAGGTGCTACATAAATCAGCCTCACAATCAAAAATACTTCAAAATATGCCTTGAATTTTGTTATGTTTATTCGAGCGCCTTCAGTAACTTATTGGTACATGCGCTATATACGACTTCGACAACGACTATTATTGTTAAATTCTTATGGAATAAATAAAGCATATTAAGATGGCTTTTCCTTACCTCTAGCTCATTTAACCTCTGGATTCTCGGCGTGAACTTAAAATTGTCAACATCAACAGCGAATGGTGGTTGCCAATCCTGCAATACACCAAAAAGAAAGAAACACAGCAAATCAGTTTTGTTCCACTGCTTTTTTGATTTTTTCCCATAGTGGATTATAGGTGGGGGTAAAACATTTAATTATGTAATAAGCGACCATACAAAACCCGGATGGTTCTGTTTATTTGTAACAACCAACAATGGGGCACCATTATCGGAAACCAATAATAATCCTATAAATGACCGCAAAAAATGTTTAAGGGATTTTTCTTTTTTTACAAAAACTAAATTAATTTCAACCATCTAGTTTGCCAAAAACACAACATACAATCAAACTGTGAAAATCCCACTAAATTCAATGAAAACTTTTTGATTAAAAAAACCTACAAATAACATTACTTTGTCGGGGGTTTTGTGCACATTCAAAATTCTTTTGATTGCGGCTATTGTGATGTGTGGGGGTGACCAAATGCTAGTTTCCTGCCTTTGACAGTATTTCAGATGGACATGTTGATCTGAGGAATTGGTACTGGTATAAACTTTATACTCGGGGGCTCTTCCATATTGAAACTAATCAATTTATTTTTACTTTTTAAATAATTACCAAACCTGTATTTTGGCTTTACTATGATCAAGCAAATATTACAATGCCTTCCCATGTATTGTGTAAACTCATGTGAAAGAAAGATAATTAGCCAATGTTCCACCTTCCTAATTAAACAGTGTATAGACAGAGCATACGTACATGACAAAGACAAGAAGAGGGTGACCCGTATGTGTAGTCCATGTGTATACTTGTGCTAAATGCACATACTTACATCCAACATGTACACCTGTAGTACATACTTCGTATAAATTCAGGGATCGAATTTGGGGAGAAAATCTACAACATCACAGTGCTTGTACATGTACTCCTAATGTTTACTGGACCAGAAATTGTCTTACAAGACCAGAATCTAAATGAGAAACCACTTCCTAACACAGTTTTAACATGTGCATTTAACTGTTTTTATTAGAACAAGCACTAAGACACATATAGGCCTATGTAAGAGAATATTAATCTCATTTATGGGTATACTTCCTTCATTACTAGATTTAAAAATTATTTTCTGTTTAAGATATAATTACACTATGAGGTGTTGTTATTCAATTGAGAAACACAAGATTATCGTGACCATATCATGACACGAACGTATGGCATAAACGACAAAAAATAAACATGGAAATGCTCAGTGCATGTTACCATTATGCAATACACACATCACAAGATATTATCAGGCCTGATACATGTACTTCACAGAGGCTAATGTGCCTCCATGCCTCTGGTCATTGCCTTGGTGCCCCTTGAAATGTTCCAGTATAAATTCGTATTTCCCTCTGGATACAACCTTTAATAATGAAAAACAGCCTTGTCCTTACAAGAATGAAACATCAAGGCCCAATTTCATAAAGATGTTGAGCAGAAAATACTGCTTGACAAATTTCTTTGCCGAGTAAAAATTGAGTGGGGCACCAGCCACAACAATGCAAACCTAATGTAACTTTGGCTAGTAACCTGTTTCTGCTAAGCAATACTATTCTGTGCTTAGCAAGTTTTTGTGCTCACAGGCTTTATGAAATTGGGCCCAGGCCTCTAGGCCTTTACTATTTAGCAGTACTCGTGTGTCACGGAACTGCCAACATTTGCATCTTACAATCAGGGAGATTTTGTACAATAATCAGGGAGACTTTCAACATACATGTAATAGGGACAAAGTTTCCACTATCAGGGAGATTTTCAAATTTGTTCATCAGAACATGGAAAGATTATTTTATTTTCAGGGAGCTTTCGTCAGAGTCAGGGAGAATTGGCAGACTGTGGTTTCATGTGGTATTGAAACACACCGTACCCACAGGACAGAGAACGTCAAGTGACATCTAGCTCAACATTTTTCTCTTTTATTTCTATGCGATCTGTGTATTGCTCAAATTATTCAAATCTACAAATAATAAAGATTACCTTTATCTATTCTTATTTTTCAGTATCCATTATTTATGCCAATTTGCATAATGTCCAATCCCATGATGCAATTTTGTAATTCACTGTACTGCATTGTACTGTAACACTATACAGGTGATGCAAGGACAAGGCTTCTATTTCCGACACAATGAATTTTTCAACATAAAACTATTGACAACTGAATGATATCGTCGGTGGTTTTACGATCTGGCAAAATAGCTAAATTACATGAATTTTCGATTTTCTAATCTTTTCATATTCTGAAAGTATTTATTCAATTGTACCTTTTCACAAAATTTCAACCCTGGAAACGCGATATTTTTTTAGATATGGTGAATGTCTGGAAGGGGAAAATGTCCAAAATGTAGACTTATGTAAAAATTTGGATTTTACGAATCGACAATACATTGTGTCACCGGTTCGTAAAATCCACACACGCCACGTGTGTGCACGCGCTGTACTTGGCGAACTGACCTAGTTGTTGTGTTGTCGGTTCGTAATGACTAGTCCTCACCTAGCTTACGCATAGCGTATGTGTGCCTGCGTGAAACTAAAAGGCACGCCGCCATGGCCGCCATGTTTATGATTGTTTTTGTTGGGGTTTTCCAACTTGATGTCCCTTCCTTCACGAGGCTAACATCTGCAGAACATCCCCATTAAAAGTAAGTCAATTGTCGTCTTTCAAATCAGACTGGAAATCAGCCTGCAACATTGTATTTTGTAATAGAAAAAGCTAGTGTAAAAGTACGTTCTCAAAGATTGTTCGCAGATATTTACGCCCAACTGCAATTTTCACCCAACTCATACTTGGACTGGTCCAACTAACGCGGCAAAGCACACAATGAAGGGATGACCCATGGCCCATTCCAAGATGGAGTCCAAGATGGAGTCCAATCGGACACAATCTGCAATTGGGTGGGGGGGGGGGGGTTATCAACAATGTAAAAAAACCCAGCTAAGGCTTAAGCGTGGCTTATGCCAAACCTCACAATAATCACAAGGTTGCATAGTGTTTACAAACTATAGTGTATGTATTTACTTACATTATTATTAAACTTTATAATACAAAGATAAAATGTTATTAGCCTACTGTTATCTTAAAAGATCAGTCTTGATGTTAATTAATAATCATTCATCAGTCACTCACTGACTCAGTCATGTATTCTCAGAATAGTTAGTTATGTTTACTGTTGAAGTAAATTTACTTTTCATCGAATTTAGTGCACATTAAGTATTCATCGTGATTTGGAAATAATTATTAAATACATTTATTTGCAGAATAACGAGTCTCAACAAAGTAAAAAATATCTCTGCAGTTTATAGGTTTTCTTCTATGGAGTGGAAGTATAAACCTCATCCATTTCATTTTATAATTTACAGATTGCTCAAACTTGTACATTACTGCTGGGTTCAAGAATGGACGAAACAGGTAAGTGATGGGTTTCTCTTTCTTTTTTCTCTTAGCATGTTCCGTTTTAGTCCTCCTTGAATTCTCAAATAATTGAAAATTGCGACTCCCGAATTGAGTCATAATATTTACTCAATATCATTATTATGAGTCGTTAGTACCAACAAGATTGAGTCTCTAGTCCAGTCAATTGTTTTTCATGTTGACTTAATTTTGTTATGTGTTTCAAAACAATTAAATAAACAGATGATGTTGATGTGGTCGTTAAATGGAAGAAAGATGGTTCGCTCAACATAGTGAATGTAAAAGATCTCTGCATAACTTCCAAGAGACCTCTACAGAAGGGAACAAGCGTCAAAATGAGAAGCAAAGCAAGTTGGTGGAAGGGACGAATCATTCAAATATTACCAAAGACCACAGTAATGGATTACCAGGAGAGTGATGAAAATGATGAAAGTGATGATGATGTATCTTTAGCAATTGTTGGTAAGTAGATTTATGATAAGTGTGTAGGCCTATGCAATGTACAATTTTTGTGTAGGTTTTTATTTATATTATCCACTCATTATTTTAGTGTTTACTTTTTTGTATATATTTTATCTTTTAATGTTCCAGCTTCTCTCAATCTCAATCCTATGTGAGATTTTAGATGTATTTTTTAAATATACGTTCAATGTAATTTTGCCTTTTGCAACAACATTGAATGTTTTTAATGAACCACAAAAAAATAATCATAATATTAACAACAACAATAATAATTTAATAGACAAATGGGGTAGATTGTGATTCTCACTCAGAAATTTAACTTTACACAAGCAGGCATGGAATCATGACACAGTGTTTTAATTGCAAGTAAAATTGTGTTTTCCTGCCCTCTTTTTAGCCTCTCGAGCAGTGCCTGTTAATACTGTTGTCCAGCATGAAAGCCAGCCTGACGGTGGTGAGACTGTCGACCAGCATGAAACCCAGCCTGACCGTGGTGAGACTGTCGTCCAGCATGAAACCCAGCCTGACCGTGGTGAGACTGTCGACCAGCATGAAATCCAACCTGACCGTGGAGAGACTGTCGTCCAGCATGAAACCCAGCCTGACGGTGGTGAGACTGTCGACCAGCATGAAAGCCAGCCTGACGGTGGTGAGACTGTCGTCCAGCATGAAACCCAGCCTGACGGTGGTGAGACTGTCGACCAGCATGAAACCCAGCCTGACCGTGGTGAGACTGTCATCCAGCATGAAACCCAGCCTGACCATGGTGAGACTGTCGACCAGCATGAAACCCAGCCTGACGGTGGTGAGACTGTCGTCCAGCATGAAACCCAGCCTGACCGTGGTGAGACTGTCGACCAGCATGAAAGCCAGCCTGACCGTGGTGAGACTGTCATCCAGCATGAAACCCAGCCTGACCATGGTGAGACTGTCGACCAGCATGAAACCCAGCCTGACCGTGGTGAGACTGTCGTCCAGCATGAAACCCAGCCTGACCGTGGTGAGACTGTCGACCAGCATGAAACCCAGCCTGACCGTGGTGAGACTGTCGTCCAGCATGAAACCCAGCCTGACCGTGGTGAGACTGTCGTCCAGCATGAAAGCCAGCCTGACCGTGGTGAGACTGTCATCCAGCATGAAACCCAGCCTGACCGTGGTGAGACTGTCGTCCAGCATGAAACCCAGCCTGACCGTGGTGAGACTGTCGTCCAGCATGAAACCCAGCCTGACCGTGGTGAGACTGTCGACCAGCATGAAACCCAGCCTGACCGTGGTGAGACTGTCGTCCAGCATGAAACCCAGCCTGACCGTGGTGAGACTGTCGTCCAGCATGAAACCCAGCCTGACCATGGTGAGACTGTCGACCAGCATGAAAGCCAGCCTGACCGTGGTGAGACTGTCGACCAGCATGAAACCCAGCCTGACCGTGGTGAGACTGTCGTCCAGCATGAAACCCAGCCTGACCGTGGTGAGACTGTCGACCAGCATGAAACCCAGCCTGACCGTGGTGAGACTGTCGTCCAGCATGAAACCCAGCCTGACCGTGGTGAGACTGTCGACCAGCATGAAACCCAGCCTGACCGTGGTGAGACTGTCGTCCAGCATGAAACCCAGCCTGACCGTGGTGAGACTGTCGTCCAGCATGAAAGCCAGCCTGACCGTGGTGAGACTGTCATCCAGCATGAAACCCAGCCTGACCGTGGTGAGACTGTCGTCCAGCATGAAACCCAGGCTGACATCCAATATGTTGTCCTGCCTAATTTAGGATCACCAGCTCTTCCAGAATCAAGCTCTTTGCCAACTGAAGGTAAATTGTAGACAACAACACATTTACTTCATGTGATTACACCCCTCCCCCCACCTGTGTATGGAGTGCTTCTATGCCTCAGAGACTGAGTTTCAAAAACAAAAATCTGGTCCCTTGCAACCTTAATTTTTCTTAGCACACTTTTATGTTCTCTTTTAGTTTAGTCTAAACTTTTATGTTCTCTTTTAGTTTAGTCTGAATATGGTGAGGGATTGGAGTGTAGCAATACACTTTTTTTAAGGTTTCAAGACAGTAAGTAATACATACCGTTGATAAGTCTTTCTTGTGCATAACTTGTATCCCTTTTCATTTTTAACATTTAGAATTGTTACTACACACAGAAGAAGAAGACAATGATGACATCCCACTCTCAATCCTTGGTAAGAATTATCAAATACTTTTCGTAATGTTTTAAAATAAAGTATGTTGTTAAAATCTGCCAGTCATTAGCTGTTAGGTGTAAGATTAAAATATAAACCTTAATTGTTCATAATGAACAAAATGTTTGTTGTCGCATCTGGTCGCATTATCTCTCAAAGTGGAATTGTTTTACACTACACCTGTTGCACACACATGTACATGAATTAATTGTGAAATATATTTCTAATTTTTTTTAAATTCAAGCCTCCTATCCTCCAGCGACTATCGACATCCAGGCAGTTGTTTGAAATGGAGAACTTATGTTATCGTCTGTTCCACCTAGAGGCTGGATGGAAATCATGGGCCAAGGTGTGTTTTTTCTTCATTTCATTTTTCATTTATCTTATTTTTGTTTCCCCGTTTTTACTTTTAAAAATTGGCATACCTTTTCTTGCAGCTCCTGCAATGTCACTCGACTTAGAAACGGAAGATGAGCCAATGTCAATAGAGTCTGATTGGGAAGGTAAATTCTTTAGTATACTACAGTCCATTACTTTTGTCTATATTTTAGTGTTATGCTTGAGAAAATAATCCAGTATGGACATTTTGTCTGGATGACTAGGTTTTATAGCCACCTGTTTTGGTCAAATAATTTTGCCAACAGAGGAATATTTTTATCAGCAAGAAGAAATAGTTAGGCTGAGTTTAGTTTATTTAGTTCTGATCAGCAAATTCTGTTCAATTGAGTTAATTTGAATTTAAAATTTGTCTTGTTGTTTGCTTGTGATAATTTACATTTAGAATTTGTATTTTTCTTTTACAGGTTCACAGCTATCCACAATTGATGATGTAGCCGTTCATACAGATGATGAGAATCCAGAAAGCTTCATCATCGATGAATCTGTAGGTAGTGATAATGCCTTATTACTTGATCAGTTTGATACTCCTCCTCAACAGAAAACACCCAGGTCAAAGAATAGGATGGTCAAACAAAAACGTAACAAGGGTCTATCATATTACTCTGAAAAGTCTCACAGATTCATTGAGGGTAGGAAAACCATACACAAGCAAAAGTGTACAGGGAAACGGTGTAAATATAAGCTTAGTTGCACTAAATTTGATGACCAGGCAGTAAAGTCTTTAAGAGAAGACTTCTATGAAGCAGGGAACTTGGCCCTTCAAAGGGAGTACATAGCGCGACATGTCAGTTACTCTATTGTCAGTAAAAGTAGGTGTCACAAAAACAGAATTAAATACACTCTCCCACACCCATCCATCCCAGGGGAAGTTGTTCAAGTTTGTAGAACGACTTTTTTGAGTTCACTTGCAATAGCGGACCGCCAGGTCCGTACAGTACTGCACAAGAAAAGTAGGCAAACTGGGGTACTTGAAGGAGAAAAAAGGGGTGGTAAGCAAAATCAACAGCCTCACAAGAGACGTAGGATTCTTCAACATCTCAATCGCTTTCCCCGAATAGAATCCCACTACTGTAGAGCATCTACGAAGTGGAACTACCTCTCTGCAGAACTAACAAGGAGAAAGATGTACAGGATGTTTAAAAAGGATCATCCTGGCTGTGGGTCGTTTTCTCTTTATAAGAAAGTAATGAGAGAACAAAATCTGAAAATTCACAGGCCAAAAAAAGATAAATGCGGACGATGCGAAACATTTCGTCATTGTAGTGAAGCAGAACGTCCAAAATATCAAACTGACTACGACAGACACAGGGAAGAGATTTCTGAAGTAAGAAAATTCAAAGAACAAAGCAAAGAACGTGCCATTGGAGACGTTTCCCACAATTCTGCTGTCTTTGACTTGCAGCAGAACATATACCTCCCAAAATCGAACAGGGGCGAAATATTCTATAAACGCCGCCTTGCATGTTACAATTTTACTATCTATGACTTGGCTTCCCATGAGGGGTTTTGCTACCTTTCCAATGAAACGATCACAAAGCGAGGGGCATGTGAGGTGTCCTCTCACGTCATGGACTACCTCAAAAAACTTGACATAGAGGGTAAGGAGTCAGTCGACTTTTTCTGCGACGGCTGTGCAGGTCAAAATAAAAATTCGATTCTGCCAGCAATGTTTAAAGGTTTCTTGTCAAAATCTTTGAACATAAAAGTAATAACCATATATTACTTTGAAAGCAATCACGGACAAAGTGAGGGCGATAGCATGCACTCGGTAATTGAGCAAAACCTGGCCCGCACAGAAGAGGTTTTCCATCCTTGTGAACTATCCAACATAATAGAGGATGCTAGGCACAAACCTTGCCCCTATGTAGTCAGACATGTTAAAACCTCTGATATAGTAGACTGGAAGTCATACGGACAAGCCATGGGCATTCTAAAATGCAGGGAAGCAAATGATGGTAGCTCTATGGACTGGACCAAAGTGAAACAGATACAAATTCACAAACATCTGGCCAATGTGATTAGCTTTAAGACTTCACACACACAAAAAGAGTTTAAGACTCTTACACTGGGAAATTTGCGTAACCTCCGTTCAGCTAATAATTCAATTTCTCCTAGCCCCAAACCAGATCTTCCAAAATGCTTGTACTCGAATCGTCCAAAACTGTCGGCGGGTAAATATCAAGATCTACTAAGTCTTTGCACGGGGTCCTTCCCACTAATTGCTCAACAAGATCTTGTCGACTACTATAAAAACTTGCCTCATGAGGAGTGATCTACAACACGTTTTAGCTTTTCGAAAGACAATAATATCAAAAAACTGTGTGCGAACAAAATATTTATAAAATCAACAATAAATTAACCTTTTTGACAATCCGAAGGCGATTTTATAGGTAGGGGTGATCCAATGGCTCATTATCTTGGGTTAGATTTCACAAATCACTATAGATTTAAGTTAATATTGCAATAATAATTTACATTGTGACATCAAACTTTGCTTAGCAATTAAGATTTATAACGATATGCATTTTAAAGGCTGTGTATAATATTGGTAAGAGTGGAAATATAAATGTTCACAGATTTTCAAATAACTTGGTATAAAGATGGTCATGGTGGAAAACTTCCCTTGAAATATTTTTGCTTGGAATGCTACAGTTGCTTAGAAATGCTTATAACAATAAGTTTTGATATCGCAAGTCAAAATCTAAATGTTTGAAAAGAGTGAAAACATACAATTTTTTTGCTTCACTATTTTCTTGTGACTCCGAACTTTCATAGTTTTGTTATGTTATGTATAATGTTGAGTCACATAAACTGTTGATACTGGTCTTCAGCAATTAGCAATGTTGTCCTTGTGCTTTAAGATCATTCTTAAATCATTCTTAGCTAGCTCTGACTGACTAACATAAAATCATTACACATGGACTGACTGAATTTTTCATATACGGTTTGGAAGAGGTGAAAATTATTTATTTCAAACGATAACTTTAACAAAATATGTACAACTTTCAAATCCCACTAATGAATTTTGGATTACACAATACTGATCGTTTTCATTATAAACCAATACCAGTATGCATCAGGACAAGTCAGGAACCAAATTGCATATTAACATTAATTGCTGCACAAGTAAAACGTAATTTGCTGTATATTATGATAAAAATAATGAATTTACATTTTGGTGTTAAGGTATTGTACTTCAATGAATTTAATTGTTATGTTAATAATAGTCTGTTTAAAATTGATTGAAAGAACAGAATAAGTGTTAATGCTTTATTTATAAAATATAATAAACTGACTCTCATAAATTAAACTGTTTACTTGCTGTTTGGTTTGTATTGATTGTTTGTTGTATTTTGTGTGTTCTGGCAGGGGGATCCATCTTGGTGGGCAGCTTTGAAAAAACGTTGACATTAAGAAATTATTTTCCCAATAAGTTAACTAGATCCATATTCTTAACGCCTTTACCTAGTACAGAAAAATATATTTTGTGGTTAGGTTGAATAATGTTTGAAATCACATTTTGTGATAATTTGGGAACAAACCGGAGCTGCATATGCAGTTTAACTGTTTCAGAAATGGGGTCGAGACTACTGCAGCGTCAGTTCGTAAAACGTTACCAAGTGAATCATACTTACACTCTCGTGTTTTTAGTTTCTGAAGTGACAAATTAGTAAGCGCGACAGTTCGTTAAACCGTCACACAGTACATCATTATACTTACACTCTCGTGTTTTAAGTTTCTGAAGTGACAAAATAGTAAGCGCGACAGTTCGTAAAACCGTCACACAGTACATCATTATGCGCGTGTACCGTAAAACATATTTTTACGAACTGAACAAGTTATTTACATTTAATTATCTTAATTAAAACAAAAGTACTGATAAAATATATACGTGTACTGTTAAAAGTAAACCCTGTGCAACTGTTCTGGAAATCTTACCCGCAATTGTGCGTGTAAGCCTATTCAATTAAGCGTTTCAAAACTCCAATATCGTCAAACCCGATTTTCTCGAAATCCAGATTTCAACCGAATTGCTTGTTTTGCCGGATCGTAAAAACACCGACGATATGATACCCCCAAAAGAGTAAACTGTATCATTTTAAGATGATGCTACATAAAAATAAGTGTTTCCATCGATAGCAAAATGTGTTACAAGACAACAAATTATGTGATAACAAATTTTTTTTAAACGAAATTTATAGTAACATAACGCATGCACAGAAATGGCATAAAGGCACTTTTAATGCAAACAAAGCCTTTTGTTATATTTACAAATGTCCATAAATTTGTCGTAGTAAGTCAAATTGTACCATACCTCGGCAATCATATTGTGTGACACTCTATTAATTGATATTTATAACAATTTGCATAGGCCTACTACATTCGAGCTCCATACAGGTACATGTACTTACATGTAGAACAAAAATAATTCACACAAAAAAATTCCTTTTTGAAATAATACGGCTTAACAAGTGGAGGGTTTTGTCAAAGGAGAACAATCTTGTCAGCTCAGAATCAACAATTTCTAAGGATGATCTGCACAAACTGATCTTTAAATGAGCTTTTAGCTGAAACGCAGCATTCGGTAAGAAACAGCATCAACTTTGAAAGACCGTAGCGTAAGTTGTAACAAAATGTGATAGCTTCGTCAATTATAATTCAAACTGCTGAATACATTGTATGCATATTGTCCTTCGTTGACAGCTGGTTAAAACCTTTTTTGTATACAGTATGTATAATGTAAAGGAAAACAAAAATTGGGAAAATGACAGAGAAAAAGGCAAAATAAACACTTTATGAAACAAAAAGATACATGTAGCAAAGGATGAAAACAAAGTGTGAGTTTAGAATGTAGGCCCCCCAACAGGGCTTGAATGGGGGACTTTTGGGACGCTAGGTGGCAGCAGACTTACCAGGTAAAATAAATTTTTCTTGGTAATGCGCACGCTCAGAAACTACGTAAACAGTGGAAATTTACCTGGTAAGTCTGCTGCCACCTAAAGTTCCAAAGTCTCCAATTGGGGGGGGGGGGAGGGGGAATCCACAAGACCACAGGGTTTGTTGCTTAAAATGTTTACTGGACCAGAATCCATTTTTCCAATGACCGAAATCAAAATGAGTAAAAAGTTCTTATCGTTTTTATATGAACAAGTACTGAGACATGTTAAAGATGATTTATCTCGTTTGTCTTTATGGGTTAAGTATACTTCGTAGAATAGAATTGACAGTTATTTTATCCGACTCAAAATCCAACATTTGAACACGATATTACACAGAGTGAGGTATTATTATTCAATTGAAACACACAAGACCGGCCATGCGTTTACTGGCCTGACACTATAACTACTGGCCTCGGGGCCTGTGGTCCAATGAACAAATTTGAGTCTTGCCCATGAAACATTTAGCCTAGTAAAAGGTGTTTTAAATTCATTCAGTAATCACTTGTTACACATTATTTTTGGAAATCACCAATACTGACACACCCCACCTCTGTACGAACTCATCCATTGTGTAAAATGACTTGGGGGAAAACTTAACTTAAGTGCAGAAGGAAGGCAGGCCTTTGCCCTCATTGCCCAGGGCCCAATTTCATAGAGCTGCTTTAAGCAAAACAAAGTAGCTAAGCACAACAAAGTTATGCTTACCAGTATAAGGTTACCAGCCAAATTACCATGTCACATGTACCATCTGTGACTGGTATCCTGCTCATTATTGCTAAGCATCATTATTTGAAGCGATATTTTCTGCTTTATAAGCAGCTCTATGTATTTGAGCCCTGGTCTTGGCCTTCATGCTCCATAAAAATGTTTCCATATTTCCTGAAATTTTACCTTTGGAGATTTGACAGCCGTGGCCTCCATTCAATGTGGTTAATAAAGTATAGTTTTTGAAATGGATACAATGGATGTGCGTATTGATTGACAACAAAATAAACTTATTTTATCATCATTTTCTCAGTGAGTGCCTGTAAAAATGATATTTAATGGATAAAAAGAAACCATGGAAACTGGTGTTATTTGAAGATGAAACTTCTTCATCAGACATTTTGAAACAATTATTCTATTGATAAATGCCCACTCTGAAAACTGATCATGAAAGAAAGATCATTCAGGGCTCAAATTTGGGGGGGGGGGGAATCCTCAAGAATGCAGGGCTTGTAGCTCAAAATATTTACTGGACCAGATTTGTTTTTACATGACCATAATTTAAGAGAAGATTTATCTTGTTTGTGTTATGTATAGGCCCCCTATGGGTAAGAATTCTTTAATACTCAACAGAAATGAGAAAAATTTATCAGGCTGAAAATCATCATTTCAACCAAAAAACAAGACCGCTGGCCTTTTCCCAGTCACGAGTACCCTGGCCTGATGCTATAATCACTGGCCTCGGGCCTGCGGACCAGTGTAAATTTCGAGCCCTGATTAAAGGGACACGTTGCCTTGGATCGGGCGAGTTTGTCCATAAAAAGCATTTGTAACCATTTGTTAGAAAATTCACACACTTAGAAAGATGTTTTAAAAGTAGAATACAATGATCCGAACAAATATGTCTCGAAATTGCGTGGTTTTCCTTTTACATCGTGAACAAACACGGACCGCCATTTTTGACTCCACAAAATGGCCGACCGTGTTTGTTCGAGGCATACTTGTGTGGATCATTGTATTCTACTTTTATGACGTCTTTCTAACCAATGCATTTTATAACAAACGGTTTCAAACGCTTTTTTTAGACCAACTCGTCCTATCCAAGGCAACGTGTCCCTTTAAAGACATAACCTGGCCCCTTCATTAAGTCAATGACAGAATTCAGGGAGAAATGTTTTCTCATTTTAGGCTGGGTCGATAAATTTCTAAAACAAAAAGTATGATATAAAAATTACGTTGATGGAGCAGTAAAATATATTTTTGTGCAAATGTAATAAAATACTAATAAGATCATGACAATCTTCTGATTTCAGTACATTTCCTTGAATCTTGATATACCCATGGAGGGAATTCCAAAACGAATACAAGTCTATCCACACACTTCTTAAAAGTGTGAGAGTCTGAAAAGTGTTCTTTCTGTTACCATTTTTAGGGTAATATGCTGTATCTGGCTTCAACTTGTTTACTCATTAAGACAAGACACAATCTATATCGGTAATTAAAATGATCTTTGACATAACGAGTGAAAAGATGGTGCTTGGATTTGGCATATTTTCCCTTTTTTTGACAAGGGGGACCACACATTCAGCCATGTTAGAATTGTTTGTGATCATCAATCCCATATCCATGCCATCCAATTTACTTTACTTTAAAGTCAGAAAATAATATTAATGGGCATTTTGCCTTCTTTTTCACAATGGTTTTGGGAAAGAAATTTGTTTCTATTGCGTTGATGACAGAAATTTGCATCTTCCCATCACAAATTTGATCAAGATGTTTCAAATATTGGAACTGTCTTTTGTCAGGGATCGAATGAAAGCAAGGCAAGTAACACACCTACGACGTACATTAAACCACAGACCAAGTCATGAACACAATGAAGCGTCATTTTATGCCTCACTCACATAACCACATGCCTGTGTGTTTTTGTCAGGAAATGTGAAAAAGTCTCTCCTTCAATTTTCACATATTTCCACATTTCTGACGGTTCAAAGATGACAAAACAACACAAACGACGTGACAACACACATTAGAAAAACGCGGACATATGTGGAAATGTTAAGTAAGATAAGAGTTTATATTTTATGGGAAAATACCCAGAAAAAAATAGGGTCTCACCGAAGGAGGTCTTATTTTACAAATTCCACTCTTCTCGGCAATTGGGCGAATCTTAGCGATGTAGCCGAGAGGGTCGGCGAATTCCTCCTCCGTCGGCTCAAACACTGGAGCCTCCGGTGGCGGAATGAACGTCTCCGGTACAATCATTACTTGCCATGGACCATGCCAAAAATGAGACGTGTTCACAAGTCAAAAAGCAAAGTTTCCAGTATTTTTTCTCGGTAGTTTTTCAATCATGCGATAAATTACAACGTAACTCTATGGGAAAACAGGTTCAGCCTTCTTGCAGAGCAGGGACTTCGCTTACAACAGCTTGCTAAGCATTCATAACACACATTTTGCACGTAGGGCCTTTTTACGCCCCTCTGGTTCTACAAAAGGGCGACTGTTACATAGATCTCGGTTTTTTAACTTAACAACGTAAACATCGTACTTTGAAATATTAAACTTAACATGTACTTTCAATAATACCAAAATATTCAACTATCAAGTATTTTAAACTCCCGGTGGATAGAAAAAGTATCATTCATTGAAAACTCGGAGTAATATTAAAATTCAATTTCGTCGACACAAAATGTTGGGCTTTGAAAGTAGTTACGGTATGTAGGGGTCAAACAGCTGGGAGCGAGGGGTCACTGATTGGTGCTCTGCGTACGTCATGGGACATGTAGATTGTAAATAATTTTGGTTTGGGTACCAGCGAAGATGATGTTATTGCATGTCGTCCCTGTGTTCACGAGTCGTCTGTTTGTTTCTTTATTTTGACACATGCAAGTTATGTAACTTCGGGCAATTACTTGTAGTTGCAATAGTGACGTTTGCAATAACTCTTCCCATGAAGGAAGGCCTTCCTCCATGCTCTTCACAAAGAGTTGTATGCTCTTACATCACAGAAAACATAATGTATCACAATTTTCAGATCCCGAAAAACAAAAATCCTTCATGCTTTGCGATGAGCATGAAGGATTAAGATTGTGTAGTCTTGATTCCAAAACGCAAGTGGGATGTTCCACCATCATTATTTCACTAAGTGCAAATATAAACATCAAGATGTCTATCATAATACAAATCACTATTGCAATGTTGACAATTAATTTTGAGATTTATCTTATTAGTGCTTTGTGCCCCGTTGCATCAGTTGGAAAAAAGAAATCATTGCCGACAGAGGGCGCTATCCGACGACCCGCTAAACAAAAATAACACAGCATCTTCGAGAGGACTGTGATTTTGTGCGGTGGGCCACGGTGGGTAAGGCCGGGGTGGGTAAGGCCGGGGTGGGTAAGGCCGGGGTGGGTAAGGCCGGGTGGGTAAGGCCGGGGTGGGTGAGGCCGGGGCGGGGAAGGGGTGGGGCTGGACAAGGTGTACGCAGAACGCACCAAAGTACTCTAGGCCCACTGTGAGTTTTGTGATTCTGGGGTGGATGGAATCACTGGAGAGTGCGCAGTTATCCGTGGAATGCAGGAGGGCGTGGTGATTTCTCAGTGTCGGTGGGACGGTCACGTGTGGATAATTTCATCTTTTATCCAAATCTTGAATCTCAACAAATGCCACGTGTATGTTTTTTGGTTTGTTTGTTTGTTCGGTTGTTTTTTTCTGATACGGACGTGTCAGTATACAGTTGCCCAGTTTGACCCCTAATGGCTAAATGGGTTTTTCAACAGTGTTCGGTGACTAATGGACATCATCAGGAATAAAGTTCATCAAATACAAACCCTACAGCATGCCGTATTGCTTTCAAGATGGTGTCAAAGATGGACACCAATACCATAAAATGTCTACAAGTCAGTTATTATTCACCCTTGTCCTGGTGCCTATTCCCAGGTTTTAAGGGTCCATTGGTGAAAAAAACTTCAAAAGTTCATGTGGCTGCGTAGCGCTATTATTGCAGCGTGTTTCTGATGTGTTGATGCTAGTCTTGCTCTATATGGTAGTCGAGTAGGCCTTAAGTTAGTACTTTTATCACCATTAGGATTTATCGTGCTTTTTGGACTGTTTACTTTTTGTTCATAACCTTTTGTTTTTCTTTTCTTTGCGATGTTTTGTTTGCTTTTAAACGATCTTTGGATGAATGTCGAAGGAACCGTGTTGCATCGGACCTTCGCCGGACTAAGGAAATACAGTTTTGTGTAGATCGGACATAGTTATATTATAATGTATATTACATAAACAGAGCACCAGCCTACTTGCAACAATACTGCGTAACAATGTCACGTAAATTCGCTAACCTTTGACCGCTTTCGGTTTTTCGAACATAAAAATTGAAAAGAGCCGGTTTCAAACAGTAGGCCTATACTCTGCTCGTCTTCAGAGCCAACACTCCTCCCAAAAGAGATTTACACATGGTTGTACCCGCAAGTTTACTACTATTTATAGTTACTTTCTACCTTCAACACCATGCAAAGCTTCAAACACCACATATAGTAAATTATGTGATATTTTCCAGGGTTCTTTACAGCCATCTAATGATATGATTCTCACGTACTGAGCTATACGTACCGGTAAACATGTACGCTCCTTTTTCTCTGGGCTCAGTTCTATTCCCATGGGCACGGGGGCATCCCCCCAAATAATAATACAAAATAATAAAATTAACTAAATAAATAACAATAAATAAAAACAATTGAAATCTGGACATTTTGAGATTAAATAATATCAGAATAATGTTACATTTTTATAAGCTTTCATTTAGTAATTTCAATGTCTTTTAAGGGTCTGTATAAGTTTGGTAATGACTCTGAAAATTAATGGCAATAAAACTTATGCCTACTTGGTAAGAAGTACAGCAGCGTTGGATAGTATAATGCGTTTTGAGAAACGTTTCACTTCGAAGTACTGCGGTTATGGAAAGAGATATCACCTTTTTTCTCACAAAATTTGAATCTAAGAAGCGTTACTGCAGTAACGTTACTCAGATATAGTGTATTCAAATTGCAGATTATTCTTCCTGCGGGGACATAACCGCTCCAGATTTTTGGCGATATCTCAAAAACCACCTTTTGAAATGAAATTTTCACAGGTTAGTTTTATGGTATATACTACAACTATATAGGATACCAAACGTATACAATCCCTTTAGAGAGATTGTATACGTTTCAACAGTTTGGTTTCATAACCGCAGTACAGTAGTTTCTCAAAATGCATTATGCTCATCCCAAGCTGATGTACCGGTACTTCTTACCAAGTATGTTTTTATTGCCATTAATTTATCAGAGTCGTTACCAACCGTATCAGACCCTTTGAAACTATTTTTCTATTAACAGGCAGACAATGTAGGCCTGTCTGTTTTTACCTCCACGTTATGATATAAAGGTCGTAAACAAAATAGTAAAATGGCATAAACAAGAGCGCCGAAAGGGGGTTTGTTTCCAGAGAAATGCAAACGGAAACTACAGTTTTAACTGGCCAGTAGTTCCCCCCTAGATTTTTTTTTCGGCACTCCTGTGCCACCCCCTTAAATGTTCCCTATTTTCGTCGCTGGCCAACCCTCTGTGCCAAATAACATTATAGCTAAAGAAGCATCAGTTTCGCTCAACGGTTTTGGCAACACACTCCTCCCAGCGTCTCGTTGCCTGGTCATCGCCTTCGCTGCTGTTGCAACCTCACTGAGTGCACCTCTGACTGCATCACCTTTGTTGGACCGGTCACGCACGACTAAATGAAGGTTCACTCCCGAAGGAAATGAGCTCGGTGAACTGGGCCTCGGGTCACCCTATAGGCTTCGCTTTTAATGACCAGGGCCCAAATTCATAGAGATGCTCAAGCGCAAAAAGTTAGCTAAGCACAACAAATTTATGCTCACTAGGGTTATCAACCAAAATACTGTGTCATTGTGACTGGTATTTTGCTCATTTTGGCTGAGTAGAACATTAGTACTGGCATGACTATCACCTTTGCCAGCTTAGCAGCTCTGCTAAACTCGCTAAACTCGCTCAGCGGGTGCTCATTCTCCTCACATGCCTATGTCACAGGGAATTCTGTCCCCCCGCACAGCGGTCCGGGGGGACAGAATCCCCTAGGGAAATGTGTCCCCCGCCCAGGGTTTTCTGTCCGCCAGGGGAATTTGTCCCCCCTCTCACATTTGTTCCCTTGTTTGCCTCTGTGCGACACTTGAAATCTTTTTAACTATATAAAATCAAGCATGAGAATGGGCGATGATGACAAAACCGGAAATCCATCGTACAAAAAATAAATCGGAAAATTCCAACGCTAAAAAATATTATCCGGATTCTGGGCAATGTCCGTAATTTGGGCAAAGTGACCCAGGCGTCAGCGCCGCACTCAGTGAATTGTTGTCAGTAGACTTTTCTTTTCAAAGTCTCCACACACAAAAATGTTCCTTTGCTTAAAATTATTGACTAAAATAAGTAACAATAAGATAATAAATACTTCTATTATAAACCAGCAAAGCCAGGTGAATAAAGCAAGTTTATTGATTTAGTTCCGTCGGTGGACATATTCTCCGTTGGAGGACACAATCTCCGTTGAGCACGGCGGACAGTATAACCTAACGAGAGACAGTTTATCCTAGGAGATACTGTCTCGGGGGACGTTGTACCCTAAAAAACCAGGTAAAGTTGTCCGGGGGGACAGATTCACCGGGGGGACAGAATCTCCGTCCACACCGTCGCATTGTCGATCGCGTCGTGCCGTTGCATAGTCGCTTCGTGCCGTGGCATTGTCACGTTGTTGCATTGTTTTGTACTGTTTGTATAGGCTGTTGCATTGTCGCGTCATGCCGTCGCATAGTCGCGTCGTGCCATCGCATTGTCAGGTCGTCGGGTCGTGCCATCGCATAGTCATGATGTGCCGTCGCATTGTCGCGTCTTGTCGTCGCATAGTTGCGTCGTGCCGTCGCATTGTCGCGTCGTGCCGTCGCGTCGTCGCATTGTTTTGTACTGTTTGTATAGGCCGTTGCATTGTCGCGTCGTGGCGTCGCGTCGTGCCGTCGCATAGTCGCGTCGCGCCGTCGCATAGTCGCGTCCTGCCGTCGTATTGTCGCATTTTCATTAATTCATTTTCCAGGGCTTCACCAAGAGGGCGCTGTTGTGCTGTGTTTGCTTCACCAAGAGTTGTGCTGTGTTTGGGTGCAATGCAACGGCACGACGCGACAATGCGACGGCACGTTGCGACAATGCGACGATACGGCGGCACGACGCGACTATTCGACGGCACGACGCTACTTTGCGATGGCACGACGCGACAATGCGCACAGGAAAAGTGGGTCTGGTCATTGCGGATAAAACCGTCAAGCACCTTGAAGCTTGGTCTCTCCCTGATTTGTTTTAGTGAGTGAACTATATTATTACTGATGTTCAACTATACAGAGACATTTTGTATGCGTCTCGTGGGTCAGTGGCTGCTTGGGAGGGAGTGGTGAAAAGTTTGACTTCATGTTCCTAGTTGATTGGGCTGCACTTCTCTTCCCCGGGGCTCTTTGTTTATGTATATATTGTTTTGTATAGCTTTATTGTTGTGTTCCTCGTATGACCATGGTCCGTATTCACTGCCCATGTCTGTACGTGCCTACTGTGTCATCGTTAGCAGACTGCTGTTAATTCTTTTTTATTATTTATTAGGTATGTTTATGTTACTATGCAAAAATTCGTTATGCAAGATGAAAACAAGTTGCAATATTGTTATTTATTCCCTCATGTATTATATTTGACATATTATGTGTACCCTGGATTCCTCCATGAATACACATAACAATGATTGTCTTGCTGATTTCCTTGACGATGAAACTAAGAGACGTTGGTTTTAGTGTGCCATCTCCATATAATAATGATTACCACACTATTAGTAGTCGTTATGTTACATTTTCTGATTTCAATGCTTTTATTAACAATTTTTCTGATCCGATTACTTTTATGCAATTGAATATATGTAGTCTCAAGTAAATAGGATGATTTCAAAACTCATGTGCACTTCGTAAGCCAGAAGAAACAAATAACTTTATTGCGTTATCCGAGACTTATCTTAATGATACAAATTGTCAAGTCTTTGATGATCTTTCTGGTTATCACCCATTAAGTTTGTGTGAGAAGCACCGCAGTTTTAGAAAGGAGGTGGCGTTGGTATATTTATGGATGATCAATTTAACTTCATTGTTCGTGAAGATTTGTCCTATTTCTCACCTGAAATTGAATTAATTGTGGCAGAAATAAGTCCAATAGATCTAAGGATGGTTTCTTTATCTGTTCATTGTACAGGCCCCCTGGATGTGAACTTTCTGAACTGGTTAGGTTTAAACACTTTATGAGTAATTTCTTTTTTAAAGTTAAACAAGCTAAAGTTGAAGCCTGTTACATACTAGGGGACATTAATATTAATTTGTTAAATTATGGGAAACAGTCCTCCCAGGGTAAATTTTGTACTGAATTTATTGACACTTTGTTTGCTGATAATTATGTACCACTGATCTTGCGACCCACCAGGATTGATCCCAACATTAATTATTCTACGTTGATTGATAACATTTTTACAGAGTGGACAGAGATGCAGCTTCTTTTATTTTAAAAAGTGATCTCTTTGATCATTTCATTTCACTGTATTCTTTCGAAACTGGCAAAACCAAACAGGCTCGTACAGAGCGTAAATCTGCATTTAGAAAATTCAATTCTGTCAATTGTCAGGCATTTCGTAGACTGTTATCCTCTGCAGATTGGTCCCTAGTTTATGAAACTGATCATCTTAATTCCAAAATGTCTGTGTTTGACGACGATATTCTCCACTATTCATTTGATCTAGCATTTCCTTTACAGGAAAAATCGACTCGTCGTGGAACACTTAGATCTCCTTGGATGACTCCTGGATTATTAATCTCGTTATAATAAGCAAAAGTATTATGCCAACAGAATTAAAAGTCCAGCCAAGCTTGCCTTTTATAAAAATTTGTTTAATAAACTGAAGCATATTGCTAAAACTACTTATTATCACAGTAAGCTTAATGGTTTAAGAGGTAATGCTAAACAAACATGGCGTCTCCTTAATTCTATGATCAAATGCAGCTCTAAACATTCTTCAGGGAGTATAAGTAGTATTGATGTTAACAACAAAGTTATTTGTGACGCACAGGGTATTGCAGATGCTTTTAAAACTCATTTCTGCTCAATAGGTGAAACTACTTGCAAAAGTGTGCCATATTCTAACAAAGATGTCAATTATTATGTTAACTTTGCTAATTCTCCAATCAATTCTTTTTTTGCAACTCCTACGGAACCCAAAGAAATTATTGAGATTGTTCTGAAATTTGAGGACAAGTCTAGTTCTGGACCCGATGAAATTAGTAATACTGTGTTAAAAAAAGTCATTGATATAATTTCTCACCCTTTATCTAATATATTTAATGCTTCGTTTAATCAGGAGATATTTCCAGACAAATTTAAAATTGCTAAAGTTGTTCCTATTTTTTAAAAGGGTGATGTTCAGGATCCTAGTAATTATCGGCCAATTTTATTATTGAATACTTGTTCAAAAGTTGTTGCATAAACGTTTATTGTCATTTTTTGTAGTAATAATGGAATGTAATAATTTACTTTGTTGTAACCAGTATGGATTTCGTTCCGGGAGAAGTACGGTGCATGCTATGCTTGATTTGTATAATCATTTAACGGATGCTGTTAATCAAGACCCTTCCCAAGCTTCTATAGGTGTATTTCTGGACTTAAAAAAGGTGTTTGATACTGTCAATCACGACTTTTTGCTAAATAAACTAAAATATTATGGAATTAGGGGAGTTTCACTCAAATGGTTTAGTAGCTATCTTCTCATGCGTAGCCAGTATGTGACACTGAATGGAGTAGAATCCAACCTTCAAGGTATTAATTGTGGTGTCCCCCAAGGTTCCACACTGGGGCCGTTATTATTTTTAATTTATGTTAATGATATGCCATTGTGTTGTTCGGTTGTTAAGCCCATTTTGTTTGCTGATGATACAACTCTTCTTGCTTCTGGTAATGAATTGAATGAATTAGCTGTGGGGGTAAACAGAGATTTATTGGTTTTACAAGACTGGTTTAGAGCTAATAGGTTGAGAGTGCACCCAGATAAAACTTATTAGCTGTTCCGATGCAGTCGGAACAGCTATTGTTTTCGTCAAGTTTTTTGTTATTTTTATTATTATTATTATTCTTTGTTTCCGCCTAAATCCCATAGCATTTGTACACGTTTTTTGTATGCAGCTGATATCCAAGAGCGTAAAATACGAAAGAGTTAAATCATATATCAAATTGAAGCTTAGTACAAGAACTTAACTCTAAATGTAAAAAATGCTAAAATTCTTAATTAATTAGCCAATTAACCGTGGGGTGATTATTTAATTAGCCAACCTTACAAGCACCATATCTAAAGAATTACACAACCGATTTTCAAACTTTTTTCAGTTATAGACTCCTTAGGCATTAGAAATTAGCCTTGGGTAACCGTGACCCCATGTTGACCTTTACTTCTGGGTCAACCGGAAGTGGGACCATATCTCAAGAACTACACAACCGATTTTCAAACTTTTTTCAGTTATGGACTCTTTGGGCATTGGAGATTAACCTTGGGTAACTGTGACCCCATGTTGACCTTTACTTCTGGGTCAACCGGAAGTGGGACCATATCTCAAGAACTACACAACCGATTTTCAAACTTTTTTCAGTTATAGACTCCTTGGGCATTGGAGATTAGCCTTGGGTAACCGTGACCCCATGTTGACCTTTACTTCCGGGTCAACCGGAAGTGGGACCATATCTCAACAACTACATAACCGATTTTCAAACCTTTTTCAGTTATGGACTCTTTGGGCATTGGAGATTAACCTTAGGTAACCGTGACCCCATGTTGACCTCTACTTCCGGGTCAACCGGAAGTGGGACCATATCTCAAGAACCACACACCATATTTGCAATTTCTTTTCAGTTATAGACCCTTTGAGCATTTAAGATTGAACTTGGGTTACTGTGACCCCATGTTGACCTTTATTTCCGGGTCAACCGGAAGTGGGACCATATCTCAAGAACTACACAGCCAATTTTCGAATTATTTTCAGTTTAAAACCTTTGAGCATGTAAAAAAAACATGGAACAGCTTTGTGTTTGTTCACAAACACCTAATGTCTAGTTATTATTATTCTTTGTTTCTGCCAAAATCCCATAGCAATTGCACACGTTTTTTGTATACAGCTAATATCCTAGAGCGTAAAATATGAAAGAGCTAGATCCTATATCTAATTGAAGCTTAGTACATGAACTTAACTCTAAATATAAAAAATGTTAAAATTCTTAATTAATTAGCCAATTAACAGCGAGGTGAATATTTAATTAGCCAACCTTACAAGCACCATATCTAAAGAATTACACAACCGATTTTCAAACTTCTTTCAGTTATAGACTCCTTGGGCATTGGAGATTAGCCTTGGGTAACCGTGACCCCATGCGTAAAATATGAAAGAGCTAGATCCTATATCTAATTGAAGCTTAGTACATGAACTTAACTCTAAATGTAAAAAATGTTAAAATTCTTAATTAATTAGCCAATTAACAGCTAGGTGAATATTTAATGAGCCAACCTTACAAGCACCATATCTAAAGAATTACACAACCGATTTTCAAACTTTTTTCAGTTATAGACTTCTTGGGCATTGGAGATTAGCCTTGGGTAACCGTGACCCCATGTTGACCTTTACCTATGGGTCAACCGGAAGTGAGACCATATCTCAAGAACAACACAACCGATTTTCAAACTTTTTTCAGTTATGGACTCCTTGGGCATTGGAGATTAGTCTTGGGTAACCGTGACCAAATGATGACCTTTACTTCCGGGTCAACCAGAAGTGAGACCAGATCTCAAGAACTACACAACTGATTTTCAAACTTTTTTCAGTTATAGACTCCTTGGGCATTGAAGATTAGCCTTGGGTAACTGTGACCCAATGTTGACCTTTACCTCTGGGTCAAGAGGAAGTTGGACCATATCTAAAGAATTACACAGCCGATGTTTAAACTTTTTTCAGTTATAGACTCCTTGGGCATTGGAGATTAGCCTTTGGTAACCGTGACCCCATGTTGACCTTTACCTATGGGTCAACCGGAAGTGAGACATTGGGCATGGGAGATTAGCCTTGGGTAACCATGACCCCATGGTCCCTGAAGGAATTAATTTTTTTTTGTGATTTCTGCAACTGAAATGAACTGTATATTTTTAACTGCTATTATCTACTTATTTGTAATTTGACAGCAGTCTTGTATAACTTGGTATAGTTTATCACTTTGTGTATTAATGATTAAAATTATTTGTTGTATGAATGGAAATAAAAAATAAAACAAAAATAAATAAAACAAACAAGCAAACACTAAAAACACTGGGTTTTAACTGAAAAAAGTGATGTACCTACAAAGTGAAAACTTATTGGAGAGCGCGCAATAAAAAAATTCACTTTTGACATCAAGGACTTCTTCATTCAGCATTTGCCTCGAAACCTTCGTCCTCATCTACTTTAGGAGCTGGGGGGATGGGTGGGACCTCTTGTGGCTCTTCCTCCGACAGATCTTCCTCAGCAACAGGGTCACCACATTCCTGAAAGAATGGACAAAAAACAAAACATCTTCATGTTAAATAATGGAGGTGAAAGTGTCACTCCAAAACAATTTAAAGGAAATGTCCACGCAGTGATTTTGCTATGCCAGTACAATGCAATGTTTCATCTCCAAAGAAAGCTTCATTATTAGACAAAGTTGCTTGAAAGTACACAAATGTTGTATCTTTCTAAACATGTACCAGGTCCATTCACAAACCCCTGATATTCAATGTTTAAAGGCTCCAAGGTATATGGTATCTACATGTAATTAGTACACAAATGTACAGTGGTTGTTTCTATATGTACAGTTGTGCCACCATACAAAACACCATGCAGTTGGATGTTTTCAAATGATCCGCCAACTTGCTGGAAACTGTTACCAAGAAAAGGAGTGTTAAAATTATTTCTTAGGCTAACCTCGTCTGCTGCACCTTCTACACAGGTTGGGGGTATAAATTCCTCTGTGGGAGGTCCCACAGGCGTCCCGTAATCAACCTGAAAATAAAAATTATAAAAGAACTGATTACTATTATTCTGGTTTATTCATTAATTAAAAGACAAATTGAAACAAGAAGCCAGAAGGCCAAAATTTTTACAATGTACAATAAGGATATTATAAAAAGATTAAAAGGTCAAAGTGTAAAAATTCATCAATAACACAGAAAAATACAAATAAAATCTAGAACTGTAGTGTTTGTAGAATTGAAACACTAGGCGTTCGGGTTGTGTGAATAGCAGGTAAGTATTAACAGTTAAATTAAAAAAGATTTACAAATATGGACCTAAAACCCACTTAATAATGCTTTATAATATATATGTATGTATTTGAACCAACCCCCAAAACCTGGAGTCTGATCCAGATGGATCCAAAGAGTGTGCTATCTGCACTGTGTTAGTTAAGAACAAGCACATGTCAGGTAGGGGAAAGGTGGGACCCACGTAGCAGGAGGGTATATACTACTCGTACGTATTCAAACATTGGGACCTGTTAAAGTGCACAAGTTTGTTTCCTGCACGTTTTAAAGCATCGTATGTGGGACTAAAGTGGTCCTAACAACATTTGAATATGATAACCCATTTGTCATCTGCCTTTGTTACAAACCATTACTAAGGCCATTTTCGAAACCATGGCTTGGGCTTGGCTGGGATGGGCTCCCTCAATTGTTTAGAAAACCGGTGATGTACTCATGGGGCTTCAAACAGGCAGACAGAGGCCAAGCCGGAGCCGGAGCCCAAGCAGTGGTTTCAAAAACAGCCTAATAATAAGGAAACTTCTAATAGTTAGCCTTAACTTAAGTTAAAAGCAATTTTATACAACGTAGCACAACAGCAGGTAGATGTAAATTAATAGTTAAAATTCTTACAAGGCGTTATCGTATTTTCCTCTCATAAAAAAGTCTTCAAATATTTCAAATCGGCATTTGTTGCAAGGCTGAAATGCCCAGAGTTGTGTGGAAATTTTGCAACTAGAGCAACCCTAAAGATGTTATTATTGTAGTACGTGTTATTATTTAAACTTGCTATTATATATAGTACCTGATTCTCTTGCCGCATCAATTGATTGAGCTCAGATATAGACCTCACCTAAAAATAACAAATAATATAAATATTTTTAAGGCAATGTCTATGTTCCACAGATGTTTTCAAATGGTACTTGAGACACTGTGAAACAAAACACTAGATAATGTTTCCATGTATACCAGTAGAAATCAAAGAATGGACAACTTTGTGAATAGCATGCTTTTAAAATACTTCTATGGTTTGCAATGTTCTGAAGGGTAAAAAATATAACAATAATAACAACAAAAATAAATGGTTTTACATGGCGACAAATTACCAAAGGATTCAAGGCACTTTAACCACTTGACGCAGTATGTCGTATTGATACGCCATTGTCTCCTTACTAGAATTTGGATGACGTGCATTTTGTATTTTAGTGTCACACCAGATGAATGGAGCAAAGGCCACCTGTGCGGGGCGTGGTCAGAGCATGCCTTAAAGGCATCGTACACGTTTGGTAATTGTCAAAGACCAGTGTTCTCATTTGGTGTATCCCAACATAAGCATAAAATAACAAGCCTGTGAAAATTTGGGCTCAATTGGTCATCGAAGTTGCAAGAAAATGATGAAAGAAAAAACGCCCTTGTTGTACAAATTTGTGTGCTTTCAAATAGGAATAAAAACTTCTTGCAAGAAGTTTTTATTATTTTAGTGAGAAATTACCTCTTTCTCAAAAACTACGTTACTTCAGAGGGAGTCGTTTCTCACAATGTTTTATACTATCAACAGCTCTCTGTTGCTCGTTACCAAGTCAGTTTTTGTGCTAATATATATTTTGAGTAATTACCAATTGTGTACGATGCCTTTAATAATAATGATTAACACGTAACGATTTGACACTTTGAGTTTGATATTTATGTCATAAGGTTTTTGTAAGGGGAAGATGTAAATCACATGTTACACATCTACCCACTGAAACGATGTGTTTCAGAAAAGGTGACATGCTCTAGAACTGAAACACAAACGAAGATGATTTCCTACTCAAAGTAAAAAATTTCTCTGTAAAGCTTCTAGCAAGTGGCTATAACATTTCAGAAATAAACAAAATTGCTGAAAAAGTATCACACAGAGAATGATAAATTCTGATTCAAGCTGCAGACAAAATTGGAAAGCAAAACTCCATTGGTATTTCAGTACGACATACAACCCGTACATCAACCAAAGTGACCTAAAAAAGTCAATCAAACAACACTATTGTGTTTAGTCTCCAATATGCAACAATGAAACACTTTTTGAGATCTTTCCAGACCCTCCTTTCATAGAAAATATCAAAACATAAGAGAAAAGTTTATCAGAGCAAAACTAAACTGGAGTCCAACCGACTCGACCTCTAAACAGCTCGCTCCACCCCCTGAAAATTCGGGTTTTGAAGATCCGGACGAATCACTAAACATCCTTATCTCCCTACTGGAAGAACAGGTCATTTATACTGAAAACTCGACTCAGGATTAAAAATACCCATTCCGATTCGATTCAATTTACCTGAATCTAAGCGAAATAGACAAATAATATGTCTCTCACCAGACATGATGAGACCTACAGATTATATTAGAATCACCCACAAGCAACAGATGAGCGCCAAGAAGGCATGAAAACATGTTATTGCTATACAGAGAAAATCTGAAAAAATATCCTTGCAGTATCCCCTAAAAAAATCCATGTCGTATTAACACATCAATGTTTTCCCTGCTAGTATTCGGGTGAAGTGCATTTTGAATTTTCGTGTCACATTACATGAATGGAGCAAAGGCCACAAGTACAGCAAATAAAACCAGAAAAAGGAAAAGGAGGGAAGCAAACACATCCAACCTATAATACACTTTTAAATATGTGAAAAAGGTGAAAGGCTTAAAGGAAAACAATCTCCTTGCGTAGGCTGCAGATTGCAATTCTGGAATTTAAAACTCACATATCCAGGAAATGCAGGAGATGGGCTTGGTAACTGTACTGTCTGCAATGAAAACAAATTAATAGTAATGATAAACACACATTGATTTGACACTTTGATTGTGATGATGTTATGTCAGGAAGTTTTTGTACGGTGAAGATAGATATCACATGTTACACATGTGACATGCTCTAAAACAGAGCTTGTTGGTTTATTCTCAAAGTTTTGACTCTCTAAAGCTGTCCGCGGGACACTGCTTCCTGTCAACAGCTTGAAATGTTGAGATTGAACAAACCAGGGCCCAACTTCGTAAAGCTACCTTAGCAGACAATAGTATATAACAATTTTCTGCTCTTAGACAAAAATAAGCAGGAAACCAGTTGCAATCAGTACATATGACATTATATTTTGCTTGTAACCTCAATTGTTTTGTGCTTAGCTTATTTTTGTGCTTTTTTGTGTGTGCTTTTTTCAGAGAGCTGCTTAAAAGCAGCTCTCTGAAATTTTGCCATGCTTTTTTCAGAGCAGCCATCTCCTAAAAAGAGATCATAAAATGTGTTGGTGATATCAGGCTGCCATATCATCTTTGTCAATGGGTCATGCTCCATCCCGATACACATTCACTGACATTGCAATAACTAATACTGAATCTCATTACATCAAAAACTATACAGCACCAAACTAGGTGGTTCACTGTATAAGATTGACTTACCTCAAGCTTTGCACTCCAAGCAATACCACTGTATGCAGAAACATTCAGGGCAATGCTTCCACTGGAAACTGGGCACCGAAGAGGGCATTTATACTTCCCTCTTATTTCTCTATACTGTACACTACAGTTCCCACACATGAATGCTCGGCATTTACAGCAGACAATGAGGGGCTCTGACCCAAATTCCAAGCAGCCTGCGCAGGGTCTCCATGAAGAGTTATCAGTGCTCTGAAATAAAACAAATTCTGAAAGTTTGAAATGAGATTAAAAATGGGTGTGCATGATTCTGGGGTCGATTTCACAAAGAGATAAGACTAGTCTTATCTGAAGTAGGACCAGTAACTGGTCTTAACTTAAGACTAGTCCTATCTCTTAGCATTGCCTAGGACTAGTCCAAAGTTAGGAAGAGTTTTGTGAAATCGACCCCAGGTTATACAGCAGTTTCAGGTTGAATTGCTTCTGTAAGGCACTCCTGAACAAAGACATTGACTAAATAGGGCGACCGGCAACATTAGGGCTAGATTGCTCAATTGGTAGAGTGCCAGCACGTTAATCTGGAAGTTGCAGGTTCAAATACCGTTATGGTCAATTTTCCTTTGTTCACCCCAAAATTACAAATACAAATAATAGAAAAAAAACCATAATTTTGTTTATAACAACTATAATACAGAGGCAAAGTACAATTACATTTTTAAAAACTTGTTTATGTTCTACACAACAATTTTCTTCAAGTTTTGATGTAAGTTATTTTTAAGGATTTATCTTGACACTTGTTGTGCACCATTTATTTTACCCTGTTTGTGAATGATCCTGGACAATCTTGTCATCCATCCACCATGTTTAAAACCCGACAACAGAGTTCACATCTTTGTTTGTGTCCTATGTTGTTATTTGCTCTTTGCCTGACTGGACTGCGTACCTACCAAGAGTGTAATTCCAACACCTTTAACAGGGAGAAATACAGTAGGATTGTACCATTCTTTGACACTCATTTCAACCAAACAGCATTCAAGTCAACAATGACCCACCAGTATCACAAAAATAGCTGATTCTAAACCTCATGTTATCCTCGCTACTCAAGACTTGGCTAACACCTACCATTAGCAGTAGTGAATGCTTAACCATTCAACTACACTGCATTCTGAAAGGACTGCCCAGCTAACACAATACGTTGTTACAACGTTGCACAACGTTGTGATAAGGTTGCAATTTGGTTGATGGGATGACAACGTTTTGACTACGTTGCAAGAACGTCAGATCTTAACATGATCTTCAACCAATGTTGTACATTGGTTGCATGTTGGTAATTTATGCATTGTTACCGAAATATTTTATATGTAACGTGTTGACAACGTTGTATTTTGGTATTATTACAACGTAGTATTTAAGTAAAGGCAACAATGTTGTCGATAAGTTATATTTTGGTCTTAATAAAATGTAGTAAATATGTTGTGACGAGAACGTTGTCTGCACGTTGTATTTTGGTTTTATCAAAACATCATATTTAAATCGCGGCGGTCACGTTGTCTTGACGTTGTATTTTGGTAACATTAAAACGTAGTAATTAGGTTGTTACGAGCACGTTTTCTACACGTTGTATTTTGGTAACATTAAAACGTAGTAATTATGTTGTGACGAGCACGTTGTCTGCACATTTCATTTTGGTTTTATCAAAACGTCATATTTAAATCGCGGCGGTCACGTTGTCTACACGTTGTATTTTGGTAACATTAAAACGTAGTAATTAGGTTGTGACGAGCACGTTGTCTACACGTTGTATTTTGGTAACATTAAAACGTAGTAATTAGGTTGTGATGAGCACGTTGTCTGCACGTTGTATTTTGGTTTTATCAAAACGTCATATTTAAATCGCGGCGGTCACGTTGTCTTGACGTTGTATTTTGGTATTGCAAAGAAAAAAGTAGCCTACTATTCAAGTTGTGACAGCTACGTTGTCTCAACCTTCAAACGTATATTGTAACCATCACGCTGTGGCCTTGTAGTTTTATCACAGCGTAGTATCTTTGTTTTTACCATCACGTTGTGACATTACTTTAATTTCAACGTACAAATATAGTTTTTATGTTTTGACCATGACATCGTATGGCGTTGTATTTGAGTTTGTATTGGCGATGTTTAGACCATGTGTTGAATAGTTCAAGCAGCTCGTTTGGTTTTGGAAGACATTTATTAGCTAACAACTATTGGTAGGCCTAATGTTTGACATTGCAAACAATGTTTGTTCTCAATTTATTTTTTTATATTGGTTGTCATAAATAAAATAGGCACTTGAGGAGCGGCGTTGCTATCACATTGGCATTTAATGATCAATCTGAATAGTACAATCATTAGTTGCATTTAATTGAGCTTATTGTGTCAAGCAGCAGTGCACCGGTGTGGGAGAAATTCGATTCTACCCCCCCCCCCCCCACCTGTACAGTGGCATTCCAAGCTGTAGATAGAATCTTCTAGAGAAACATTTACACTTGATAGGATTTTCTATCCTCACTTAGGCTGTTTTGTCCCCCGCTAAAAACTTCCTCTAAAACCATGGTGTTGAATAGTTCAAGCAGCTCGATCGTTGGGATGGTTTTGGAGGACATTTATCAGCTAACAACTAATGGTAGGCCTAATGTTTGACATCTCAAACAATGTTTGTTGTCAATTTAGTTTTTTATATCGGTTGTCATAAATAAAATAGGCACTTGAGGAGCAGCATTGCTATCACATTGGCATTTAATGATCAATCTGAATAGTACTAATAATTAGTTGCATTTAATTGAGCTTATTGTGTCAAGCAGCAGTGCGCCGGTATGGGAGAGATTCGATTATATTACCCCCCCACCACCTCCTGTACAGTGGCATTCCAAGTCGTAGATAGAATCTTCTAGAGAGACAGTTTCCCTTGATAGGATTTTCTATCCTCACTTAGGCCGTTTTGTCCCCCGCTAAAAACTTCCTCTAAAACCAAAATTTGCTCCTTAAATTCAAGACACTCAAAGTTTGTAGTACTTTTGGGTAGGCCTACCACTAATATGTTTTGTTTTCAGTTTTGAAGAACAAATTAAAGACCTACGTTTCCGCGCAGGTACGCTCAACTTGCCGCATAACCAGCGTGCGGAATGCTGCATGTCTATTACAAATTAATATGACGACGTCATGACAACGTAAATATCACATATGCAAATTAGTAAATTGGGCTTAGAAGTTGTACAATTCCTACAAAATATTTTACGAAATTTACCAAATTTATGAACTAGGTGCACTGGTTTCTTCTTGTAATTGTCTAAACTATCAGAGGATCATACGGACAAATAAAATTCAGTAACTAAACATGTAATTTTATATTCAGAAATATTATTAAAATGGAAAAAATTAAAAACAATATACACCCATGACTGCCAAAGTCAGGAAATCGGTTTGTATATATAGTACATGCTGTACGATGTATAGTATACAGGTGCAGTGAAGTCAGGAACGGCAACGTGTAGTAGGGACCTAACCATGGTAAGTTTGTGTATAAGTAATTCATTGATCATGTTGACATATCAATTAACAATATTCATTAAACTATTGTATAATTAACTGATATAGCAAACAATAACTTAATATTGGGCTGACATTGTGACAACGTTTAGGGTACTAGAAAAAATACGTTGTTGCAACATTCTTTTTAAATGATTATTTACAACAAGACAACGTTGTGTATACGTGCCAACAACGTTGTCGTTTCGTTGCATCATTACGTTCTAAAGACGTACAGGGGAGTCGACAAAGATTCGTTGCTACAACGTTACTTAGATAACGTTATAACAACCAAACAAACACGCTCGGGGAACGTTGTTGCAACGTTTGTATAAGTTGTCATGAGGTCACTGGAAACGTGTCTTAAACGTACCAACAACGTTGTTGTTACGTTGCGTTATTACGTTCGGAAGACGTATAGGGGAGTCGACAAAGTTCCGTAGTCACAACGTTATATTCATAACGTTACTTACACCAAAGTCTGACTTCATTACAACGTTGTGAGAACGTCAAATTGTTAGCTGGGCTGTACAGTGAAAGGTATCTCAAGAGGAGGTGGTGTGCTTATTGCAGTTAGAAATTATATCATTGCAACTCATGTTGAAGAACTGCATGTAGATACAGAAATACTGTGGGTCAAACTACAATTGGTTAACTCCAAACCCATTTACATCCATTGGTGTCTTTTACCGTCAACATAAACTGGGTACCGAACCTCTCTGCAAACTGCACGAATCCTTATCCAAAATTGATCTAGCCAAAAACCATCACATGGTTTGGTGGAGATTTTAATGTTCCTGATATTAATTGGGCGATCCCAACCAGGAAACCAGCTGGCGACTGAACCTATAGTGAGGATATTACATCTGCTCTTCTTGATATAATTGGTGACTTTTCCCTGCATCAACTGGCTATTGAAGTCACGAATGCCATTCAGACAAAGTGTGCATCAAGTGTTTAATATACATCAACTTATCCCGGTGACCTATCCTCATCTACTAATACCAGTCCAGATATATCTGACCACTTCATCCCGACAGCTGTTCCAAATCTGAAGCCAAGCTTTCAAAAGGCTTCTCGTAGTAAGGTATACAAGTTCGATAAGGCAGATGTTCATGGTCTGAAAAACCATATGCAGAATTTTGCTAACACTTTTATGCAGAATGCCAACAAATCATCTCTGGAGGAGAATTGGCATAGCTTTGAGTCAACAATCAACCTGTCGGCTACAGATGCTTTTATTCCATCATCTTTTAAGAGTTCTAGATTCAATCTCCCCTGGGTGAATAGACCTCTTAAGCGCCTTGTCAGGAGGAAACAAAGAGCTTTATGTAAGGCAAAAAGAACCAACACTCATCAAAGCTGGGATTGCTACTGCTCCATCCACTGTGTTGGCTGCACTTTGGGATGGTCAGAAAGTCGACAGCTCAGCACAAGATCAAGCAGAAGTTCTCGGCAGAGAATATCAATGTGCCTTTACAAGGGAGGTCAGGGCCCTCTACCTGATATGAAAGGGCAACATTTCCCACTGCTCCTTTCCTGAAAGGTGTCTTCAAACTGCTTCATATCTTATCCCCACAAAAGGTTCCAGGCCATGATGGGATTCGCCCTTTTGTCCTCCAGAAATGTGCTGCTAAAATCGTCCCAGTTCTCACCAAAATTTCAATTAAAGCTTCAGCACTGGAACTTTACCATCATCTTGGACCAAAGCCAATGTAACAGCCATCCATAAAAAAGGGAGCAGCATTGATCCAGCCAACTATAGGCCTGTTTCGCTTACTTCAGTTTGTTAAAGGTGCTGTACGTTTGGTGATTGGAACCCACTGTTTGTTTCAATCCTATATAGTTGTAGATATATACCATAAAACTAACCTGTGAAAATTTCATTTCAAAAGGTGATAGCGTTTTTGAGATATTGCTGAAAGTCTGGAGCGGTTATGTCCATGCAGGAAGAATAATGTGCATTGGAATACACACTCTGAGAAGCGTTACGCCCCCAGCAAAGTAAAAATCCAGGTCTCTAAGAGTTTAGTTCGTCCCAACATTGAGTATTGCAGTCTGGGACTCACACACGAATCGAAACATCAGGAAAGTCGAGGCTATCAATAACCGCCATGTTGGGTGAACTCCAACTTCAAACACTCCAAGAGTGACGCCAAATTCAGCGGCATGTCACATTGCAAAAGAAATTTCATAACAATATAGACCTCAAGTTGGACGAGCATCTTGTATTCAACAAAAAGAGTTTATCAGCATCAACTACCAGAAACCACAACCCACTCTCGCTCCAAAAATTGTCACCTAAGACCAACTGTCATCAAAAGTCAGTTTTTCCCAAACACGGCAGGAAACCATAATCCACCACTAGTATCCCAGACACAAAACCTATGTTGGGAAAAATTAAAGTGTGTCCATGTTTTAATTCCCTTTCTCAAACTTTTTCTTAATTCCTTGAGCCAATCAAAGATAAGAATCAGGCACCATGAAAGTCACCCCGTGGTCAGATCTTGACTAACTGATGATCCTCTCTGAAGTCTGCAACCTTTTTAGGAAAAAATGCTTCATCAATTTGGAAGAACTGATGATGAATACCACTTCTTCCAATCTACTTTGCAGCCCTCAAAACAGACTTGATCTAATTACTACTATAAACCTTACCCAGAGATGTACTGGGATGATGTATTGCTTTCCTCTTCTCCCTTTCTCTGCACAATCTGGACTGCAGAATACCCCTTTAAAAGCATACCAGACATCATCACTCTCTTCCCCAATGAAGTACACGCGGATGCTTTGGGGTGGTTCCTTGCAAATAGTGCAAGTGATACCGTCATCACTTCGAGGACCCTGTCAACACAAAACGAAAATCTTGTAATTCATTCACTTGACACAAACCTTTTAACATCTTAATTTATTCAAGCTATTTGGTGCTGCAGGAACATTCACCTCACCTCCTAATATAACACTGATCATAGCTTTAAAAAGTACATACTACTAGGATTCCTTAGGTTCCTATTACAAAGCTACATGTACATGATAACACATCATGATTTACATTGTTATGCACCTCTGATGTAGAACCAGTAATTTGTTCCTCTCCTCATACTATGCAAAGAGAAGGGAAACAAAAACCAAACCAAAAACTATGAAATGTTCCACTGTAAGAAGTCAATAATTGTTGTTTGAGTGCCTGTCATGCCTATAAGAAATGCTCACTGTCTTTATATTTATTAAAAGAAAACCCTGACGATTTTTGAAGCCACTTTTACATTGATGAAATATTATTTTGTTACCTCAAAATATTATTTCGTTCCCTTGAAATATTCAAAATAATATTTTGAGGGAAGAAATAATATTTAAAGGGAACGAATTAATATTTTGAGGAAATGAAATAAGTTATTTCATGGGAACCAATTATTATTTAGACAAAACAAAATATTAGATATAAAAACTATTATTTTTCTGTATCCGAATTCTCTTAGAACTTCATCAGGTTGTATTTCCCTGACTTTCCTAATTGAGCGAAGCAAAAAATACAACGCCCAGCAGAATGATTGACAGCCCTTTTTTTGCCAAGATTGCATCTTATCTTTAATCCTATAAAATTGTTACACTGTTTTATCTTTGAACGCCGAAAAGACTTGTACAGAATTCTATTATCAACACTTCTATTCTCACTCTACTTGAAACTAATGAAACTTTGATTTAATTATTAAGAAAATGATCTGAACCCCCTCCCCCTCCAAAAAAGACAAAAAACAAAAAACAAACACTAATAGTCCTACGGCGATCTCGTATTAATAGTAGGAAATAAAATGGCATATCAAGGGCTCTGCAGCCCCTCAATTATTTAGCGGGAATGGAATAATATTTTGTTCTTTCGTCCAACGAATTGTATTATCATTTTGCTCCTCGAAATTACATTTTGTTCCTGGAAATGTTATTGCGTTCCCCCCAAAATATCATTTTGCGTGGCTAAGGTACGGGTGGCAAAAGAAAAAAACCAAGCAAACAAACAAACAAACACATTAACAGGCCATTAGTCCTACGGTGATCCCGTAATGATAGTAGGAAATTAAATGGCATGTCAAGGGCTCTGCAACATTGTTGGATGTTGTATGGCTTCTGACAGACTCCCACGAACGAAGACATTGACAAAATAGGGAGACCGCCAACATCGCGCTAGATAGCTCAGTTGGTAGAGCGCCGGCACGTTAATCCGGAGGTTGTTGGTTCAAATCCCGCTCTACTTAATTTTTCTTTGTTCAATCCCAAATTAAATTAGGGGAGACATACATTTAAAATTGGATCCCAACACCGGTGGGAGAAATTTGAAGACATTAGGTGACAGCAGACTACTGGGTAAATCCATTAATCTTAAAAAATTACCCTGACTGCTGTCACCTACACCGTCTCAAACTAGGCTTTGTGAGCTTCTTTTTGTGTTATATAAAACCTTTTTTATTTCTAATCTAAAAACATGAAGAAGACAATAATAATAATAATGTAGAAAGATTATAGACCTTACAAATTTACCTCCAACTCATCCTCACCCTCCTCCTGATGGTCCCTAAACCATAATCAAAACAAAAATATTTGGCATTGACTTGGGAAATAAAAGACAGATCTCATTGTCTTATGGGTGAGTATACTTCGTTACTCAACTGAATGATATTTATCAGATCCAAAGTAAACATTTGAACCTCTTTTTTTTTAATCTAAAAATAAAAAATATTAGGCTACACATTTGAGTATTACCATTCTATTGGAACAAAAAAAAACACAATCTAGAAATAAAAGATATTTCTTATTAGGCTACACATTTTGGTATAACTATTCCATTGAAAAAAACCCCAAGACTGCCGGAATTGTCCAGTCATGAGTTTGCTGGCCCAATGATAAATTCACTGGCCTAAATTTCGAGCCCTGCATATAATGCTTCTTCTATAAGCTCTGCAGCATTTGACTTATTTCCCTTTTACTTTAAATGAATGAGTTTGAAGAAATAAAAAGTGAATGGCATATAAATTTGTATACCATCTTCAACATTACTAGTGAAAATTTAATCAAATTATAAAAGTCAAACAAAATGAGACCGAGTTCCAACACACAACTTCTTGATTTGAATTACATGTATTGTAAGACGATCGCTACTATAAGTGCCAGCAGTCAAGAACACTCCAGATTAAAAATAGATAAATTATGATTTCAATGTACCTGTAATGACCAGAGATCGGGGGTTTACCCCGGCCATCGTCAGGGGGTTCTGAACCCCCTACTCCACTAGCTGTGGTGGTGGGAGAGGTACCTCTTGACTGGGTACCACTGGGTAGATTGTTCTCAGGGGTGGAGGTGGTGCCATTAATAATTTGTCCATCACCTCCGCTCTTGGTTTCATCAATGCAAGTAATCTTTGCTTTCATCAAACAATTGTCTGTACAAGGAAATGTGTAAATAGATCAGTCTGTTCAAGCACAGTTGGCACTAAGTTTTGTTGGAGGACCATGGGGTAGTCAATGTACACAACCCGAAAATGAGATTCATCCAGGTTCTTTTGTGTAAATTTGAGCACTTCAAGTCCAATTTGTATGGTGATTCATGATGATTTTCATGGAGACTACAACTGGGCCCCCAAGTAAGAATTTTTTTTTTCTTCTCATATCAGGATACCTTTTGATACACAAAGTTTTAAATTTTGTTCCCCAAAGGGTCTGTATACGTTTGGTAATGACTGAAAATTAATGGCAATAAAAATTTACTTGGTAAGAAGTACAGCAGCTTTGGATAGTAAAATGCATTTTGAGAAACTTTTCACTTTGAAGTACTGCAGTTATGGAAAAAGATATCACTTTTTATCCCCCAAAATTTGAATCCCAGACAGATTGTGTATTCCAAATGCAGATTATTCTTCCTGAGGAGATAACCGCTCCAGATTTTCGGCAATATCTCAAAAACGCTACCACCTTTTGAAATGAAATTTTCACAGGTTAGTTTTATGGTATATATCTACAACTATACATGTAGGATTGAAACAGTGGGTTCCAATTACCAAACGTATACAATCCCTTTAACCTATGACCAGTGACCACCATAAATATGGATCATAACACAAGTGAAACATAAATTCAAGAACTGTTAAAAAACAAACAAACTGCTGAATAAGTTTTCAGATGGACCTCCCTAATCTCTTTTAAAATTATTACAAGTTCTTATAAATGCTGCAGTCTTCCATTGAGCCATGCAAACATTGTGCTTGTGGGAAGCACACAGGCTCTGCAGTTCTATTGTAAAAATTAATATAATGCCACTTGCCATGAATGATTAAATATAAAAGCTTACAGTCTGCAAGTACAGTAAACCTGCTCAACATTGAACCCTAGACACGATAAAGCAAGGCCAGGTTAGTTCCGACACCCCTAGTGCATTTTTCTTTTTCTTTTCCTTTTCCAAACCCTAACCCTAACGTGTAAATCATGAGGTGGTTTTCGGAACACAGAAACAATTTATTTGCTGGAGTCTGAAACCAAAACACCTGCTTACCTGAGGAGTTTAAACTTAATAATCATTTTCCCATGTTAATAAGATAAGTAAATCATACCTGATTTTGAACTTAAATAATTTTTTAGAAGCTTGTGTGATGAGTTGAATACATTACTGCAAATCACATGCACCGGCAAAAACATGGCCGCGGTACAGTGACGTCTACACGTAGTTCAAGGGAATTTGTTTTTAGAGGGGTCGGTCGGTGGGGAACTTTTGTTGTTATTTCCTTTTGAGGTTTAATGCCTGAAAAATCTTGTAAAAGCCTATAGTGTACTATATAGCAAGGAGACATGTACAAAGTACATGTACTGGTGACAATATACTTTTTGTTCAAGAAGTATGCAACAAACATTTACACATTAAATTCATAACTTTAATAAGAAAAGTCGTATTGGTAAACACAAATGCCCCGCAAGCCAGTATGTTTTTTGACCTACGTGGTCCAAAAACAATAAGGCTTATATGGATCCCGAGATCAATCCACACACCAGTATGGAGTTCATATGCCAAGTTCTTCTGAATTTATCACTGGGACATCATTTCTAATAATATGCCAAGTCCCTTCTAGAGTTATCGCGCGAACAAAATATCTTTGTTTTAGCCATAATGACCTTGACAATTTATCTAGGGTTCCACAAACAATAGGCTTCTAGGGAATTCCAAGACCAATCCACACACTAAGTTTTGAGTTGATATGACAAGTCCTTTGTGAGTTATCGCTCAGACAACATTTTTTTTGTTTTAGCCATACCTTGACATTTGACTTTGGTGGGGGGAAGGGGGGGTCCACAAACAATAGACTTCTAAGGGATCCCAAGACCAATCCACAAACCAAGTTTGCAGTTAATATGCAAAGTCCATCTCGAGTTATCGCTCCAAGAACATTTCTTTTGTTTTATTGCAGGTGAGAGGAGCCGGAGGGGGGGGGGGGAATTTATGAACCTATATTGTTCCATGTGTGACTTAGATTTATGGTTTGATGTATTATGTCAATGAATACTCACATTCAAAAGGTTTGTGGAAGTGCATTTTATTATTTACATAACATCAGACGTATAAGAAAACACCTGTCCACTGAAAGTACTGAAACCTTGATTCATGCTTTCATTTCCAGTCGTTTAGATTACTGTAATAGCCTTTTATATGGTTTACCTGACTGTCAGATTAATCATCTTCAACGAGTACAGAATGCCAACTTATCATTAAGAATCCCTCATCTCGTTACAATCTTTATAGTTCTTATGATGACACTCTCCTGGGCTACCCTTTTCGCCGTATCAAAGTTACCCTTGGGGATAGTGCTTTTGTTAATGCTGCCCCTTACCCTCTGGAATGCCCTCCCAATTAACATTAGGAGAACTAACAGTGTTGATTACTTCAAGTCTATGTTAAAAACTCATCTTTTCCAGTTGGCCTTTTACTGATTTTGTTGTTACTTCATTGTATTTTATATTGGTTTTAATCTTCTTTTGATTGTGGTAATTTTGTTGTAATTTTAATTGTTCATTTTTAAAGCAATTTTTTTGCTGTTACCTTTATTAATGTGTGTAATAGCGCATATGGGTATATTTTTATAGTGTATTTTCTTGTATTTTTTATTAATATTTTATTGTTCAGCGCATTTGAACAAAATTATATTGGAATTTGCACTATAGGCCTATAAATAAATTAATTATATTATTATTATGTGTGTAGTTTACATATTGGTTTTACTTCAATTGTTCAGTCACTTTTATCCTTCATCCACATTTCTTTTTTTTTTTGGGGGGGGATAAAGGTGCTCCTGTGGTCAATGTTATGGAGTGGCATGAATAGGCCACCGTAGCCTTGCTGTATGAGGTGATGAGAGGGGCTATAAATAAACCACTTTCAGTGAATGCTATTACTGGAGTCATGCCATCTTTAGAACAGTCAATGTGTTCCATCCATTGATAATGTAATATTAGCATATGCTGCAAAGAAGTAGAGGACAAGAGCCAAAATGTTGAATCTAGAGATGGACTTGGATGACGCAAACCAGAGCTATGTAGCCTCACTGATTGGTTTGAAGCTCTGTGCCTTACCCTGGTGTGCTGGAGACTGCTTATCTGATGCAGTATCAGGCCTACTAATGACAGAGAGGCTGTTGAGGGGACACTAGATCAGTACATGTAAGTACCACTTCTTTGTTAACAACTTATACAATTTGTCAATGTGATCTTTCCTTTGGGCCAGTTTTTACATTCTAAATAGACAGGCCTCTTACAGAGAATACAATTTTGAAAAAAAACCTTGCTCCTTCAAGGCATGAAACTTTAACTCTGCTAAGCATACTGTACATGTACCTACATGTATAGAGTCCTTAAAAGTATTCCATTAAATACACCCCTCACCCCACCCCCTTTTATATTAATTGTTTAACCAAACAATAATAATAATGCACCTCACACTTAAGTCCCACAGTACTTTACAATAAGAAATTAGCAACCGGGCAATAATTCGTTAAGATTGGTCATGACTTGTCAAAATTGTAAAATAAAAGTTGAAAATAAAAATAAAATTCTTATTACAAATCTAGCATGGATTTCATGTGGTTAATTCTCAAGGGTTTGTCTTGCTGATTTTGACCTGCATATAAAAATGTGAACACTTGCATAGGATTTGAAAACTTTACAGTCTATACTTGATGACTATAGGTGCCTGCCTTAGAAACACCCTGGTGTTATCTTGTGCTTTTCTAGCTTCAAAATTGTCAAAAAGGATTGCTTCAAATATAGGTTTCACTTCAAGTATATAATAGACTCTACAAACAGGCTTTATAAGTAAATACAGTTTATTTTTACAGGACAGACAGCCAAGTTTTACCTGTCCTGAAACACGCGGACAAGTGGCTTTGTAAGACCCTGACGCCAAAATCATTGCAGCAAGCTAACCTGGGACAAGTCATTCCTCACAATCTGTAAAATGTGTTAATTTATATATCAATATATGTTTGGTTTCTGTAACACCATGTGTATATCTACTTGCTAGGTAGATTTTGTTCTTTGAGAACTTGTCTTGCTTATTATTCTACTGCCGTAGAGTAGAATATTCGGAATTCGGGGGACTTCTCGGTTCTTAAATCTACTTGCTAGGTAAATTTTGTTTGTTCTATGAGAACTTGTCTTGCTTATTATTCTACTGCCGCAGAGTAGAATATTCGGAATTCGGGAGACTTCTCAGTTCTGAAAAGAACTGTCCTTCTTATTAACTACTACTTGGGCGGGAGGTAGGAAATCGGGCGGGACTACTACTTCCGCTATGTGGATCGGGGGGACTTCTCGTTAATTACTACACTGCCGCGGAGTGAGTCTAAATAGGTCTCAACGTTTCGACTAGCTTGCAAGTAGATTTAAGAACCGAGAAGTCCCCCGAATTCCTATGGTGTTACCGCAAACCAAACATATATTGATACCTCACCATGCAATGCCTCAAATCCTATAATTTATATATCATTTGTGAGCTTAATATTGGATCGAGTGTTGTCAACGAAACATATATCCCATTCCTTGCATCGGAAATCGGGAAAAATGTACCTCTGTGGAGTCGGTCCTACGCAAGCCTGGAATTTCATTTTTGACAAGGAAAGGCCATTATTATTTTGCAAGGGGGACTTCCATCTTGGAAAATCTTAACGTCTACAGGAAACTTCTGAAGGGGCACCAAGGTCAAAACTAGGGGCAACAGAGGCCGTGGCCTCCATGGCATCCGTGTAATTCAAGGCCTGCCCTGTATACCAACCAACGGCAAAGGATGACGGCATGTTATCCTAACTTTAAAAAGAAATTCTAAACAGATTTCTTTCTCAAACTATCGAATCCCCATCCACGAAAATCAGTGTTCTACTTGTTTACGTAAAACATAACTCCAAACACTGATAACATCGTACGCTGGTAAACGTGGGTAATGTTGCTTTGTGTTGATTTCATGTTGGGAGCCATAGCGCGCGTCGCCAACAGCAGAAGTGTCTTGAGACTTTTAAAACTTTGGGTTGGGGTCTAATTTTTGTATTGATTTTTACGAAAAATTCACAACATTCAAAAATACAATCACATCAATAAAACAAACACATAGGCCTATCAAAAGTTTTCACTGTAGCCCTAAGTTAAGTAGCTGTTTAAGATTTTCCAATGAAAGTGCCTTTTGTAAAACAAATGCAATGCCCTTGAGCTATATACAGATAGTATTACGATAGAATGATTTTTTTATTATAAATTAATATATTCATAAGAAAATAAGAGTATTTTAAAATCAAAATTTAAACCCTTAAATCCTTTCTCAGTGTACTCAGACTTTTTTGCCTTGGCATCCATGTGACCCAGTTATATTGATAATTGCCTTGGCATAAATTGTATTTGCATAAACTGAGAAGGATTACAAATTGAACTTTTACTAGAGAAAGATAATATCCCAAGAATGATAATATCACAAAGGTGTTAAGAGTAAAACCCATGGCCATATTTATAGCATAAAAAAGCAAAAGGAACCGTAACAAATGTAAAATTTACCTATAGTACTAGTACTAGCCGTATCCATTACGAACACACACTCACCTTTTTTTGGTTTTTGGTAAATACTTGACATGTGAAGTTGTGGAAGGAACCTCAGTACCGCTGAACACGACTTAACTATTGTTGTATTCTCCGTGGATGTTTTATTCAAATGTAATTATGTGTTTTAACTGCACGAATGTCTTTTACGAATATGGAAAAAGTGAAGGAAAGTTATGTCGCAGCCGCCATCAACAACCAATGAATGAGTGAATTAAATTCCCATTGGCCCCAACACACACTTTTCTCTCGTATTCGTGTGATGTGTAGGGAGGCAAGGCGCAATCATCAGATTGGGCACTATCAGAAAAGCTGTAAATTTTGGAGAGCGAGAGAGGGCGCTTAATTTGATGAAGAAAACAAATATTGCTCGCATCAAAAAGTTTACTCGAGAGTTTTGAATAGCTGCCGATCCTTGCTGTATAAAATAAATAATTATTTAAAAATAAATAGTCAGTAGGAATTGTGGTCAGTTACCTCAGTCATAGTGTGGCTCGATTTTTGTGTTTGACAATCTAATTTAGTGGGTTTATAACTCTGCTGAACCATGGAGGTAGAGTTAGATGGCTGAACCATATGGCTGAACTACTCTAAAAAAATAACAGACCATTCCTACTAGAAACAAGGAAGTAGTGGTAGCACTTAAAGACTAACTAATTACATAAACAACTGCATTATAAGCTTTTGTAGTTTTTTACGTAATAAGTTATTCTTTAAGTGCTACCTCTACCTTCCTTGTTTGAACTACTCTGTAAACGTTTAGGCTGAATCATGAATGATAGAGGGAGCAGTCTGTATCATAGGACATGCCATTTCTACCCCACCCAGTTCCATGAATTATTAGTTGATGGTACAGAATCAGAAGGGAAGCCTAATGTAATTTACTTTAGACGTTAATTTTTTAAAATAGGAGCACTGACATGAGGAGGCCCAGTCCCCCGTTTAGCCCTCATCCTTCACTGGCGGCTCCTTCTATGGGGTAGGCCTACACATTGTATAAGTGGTATAGAGTAACTACTGTGTTAGATGGATGGGGGCCTGCACATTAACATGTCATTTCATGTGTATCACTAAGTAAGGAGGTAGATATAAATGACACAAAAATTGTATTCATGTACTATAGTACATTTTTTACTTTTAGTAATCAAAAATCTATACTATAGCTGTAGTGTAGTGTGTAGTATTGTATACTAATTTATTTTTAGTATTTAGTATGTTGCGATAATCCACCTAAAATCCACCAAACAATAGTATTAATTATATTATAAGTTTTAAGTAATATAACAGTAACACACCCAAGAAAGTCCTTGTAGTTTGATTGGAGGATGATATTGTTGTTTTTTTTTTTACGATCTTTTGATGTCGAAGGAGCGTTTTCCATTGTTGAGATATGGTGGAGACATTACAAGTACTATTTGGTTTGGGTAATCTGATCGCAATCTGTTAAGGAAATAAAGTTTTGTGTAGATGTCGGTTGTTTTACCTGGACCCTCATGTTCCTCAACCCCAGTGGATATAACTTTTGGTATAGTTGTTACTCACGCAGACAGAATAAAATGGCAACGATGAATTCACTTTATATTGACTAAAGTATTTATTAGCAACTAGGCCTACGGATATTGTCTTGACAAAGTACAAAAAAGAAATCCCATTTATATTACATCAAATTATCATTGCAATAGGGGCAAGTAACGGAATTTCGCCCATTTGTCACTTTGTCAAGGCTTATTCCTTCCCAAGAAAATATGTTCTATGCTAGACAACTAATCTAAACATGGAAAAGGAGCCAAGACCCAATAGAATTGATTGACCCCCCCCCCAAGATTACCCTTTAAAGGGCGGAGATTAATATCGGTAACGGAATTACGGACGGCGGACAAGCATATTTGAGTTCTCGCATCAATTAATAAAACTCCTTGAAGTTTTGAAATTTTAGAATTGGACACTACCTGTTATTTGTAGAGTTCAGGGGTGTTGTTAACTACAATGCAGAACAAAGTTGAAAAAATAATCACTCTTTTCATAATTTTCATTTTAATCACGGGAATTACGCCTGGGCGGTAACGGAATTACGCCATAGTTTTAATATGTAAATGCAATACATAAACATTGAATTCAACATAAACTCATCACAATACAAATTTACATAATCTGGAGAAAATGTGCATACTTTGTGCATGCGTAATTCCGTTACCGTAATTCCGTTACCGTTTCGTAATTCCGTTACCACTTGGAAAAATGCCAAGAAATTACTTTTTTAAAGTTTTTACTTTTCATTTATGTTTATAGTTGATAGTTGGGTCTTTTCTCAACATACATGATTTGAAGGAAAAAACCAAGAAAATTTGTGAAATAAGTAACTTTTGCCATTTTTCGGTAACGGAATTACGTGCTAATTTTGACATTTTTAAATGAAGGCCTACACTATATATAAATATATATATATATATAGGTTTTTTTTTAATGACCCTGAGTAATGTTGGTAACTTGTAAAGTAAATCAAACCTTTTCCCTGTAATTCAGAAAGTACATCTGAACGTTTTTAATCATGATTTGCAAAAATCACTGTTTTTCCATATATATTTTTTTTCTATTTCGTTTTTTGAACTGAGTTCCCCATTTAATTGAGGTCTGCAAAAAGTACAGAAAAGGTTTGATTGGCCTTATGTAAATAATTAGTTTAGACATTTTTTCTCTTCCATTGAGAATTGCCCATGGATGTATATTTGGCTTGCGGTAACACCATGTGTATATCTACCTTGCTGTGTGTAGATTGTTGTTCTTTGAGAACTTGTCTTGCTATGCATTCTACTGCCGCAGAGTAGATTTTCGGAATTCGGGAGACTACCAAGTTCTGAAAAGAACTGTCCTGCTTCTTAACGACTACTACTTTCGCTTAGTGGATCGGGGGGACTTCTCGTTTTTAACTTCACTGCCGCCGAGTGAGTTCTTAATATTGGTCTCAATGTTTCGACTAGTCATCGTCAGTAGAATACATAGCAAGACAAGTTCTCAAAGAACAAAAATCTACACAGCAAGGTTTGTAGATATACACATGGTGTTACCGCAAGCCAAATATACATTGATACCAACCATGCAATGCCTCAAATCCTACATATATAAAAAGATGGGGGTTTTTTTATTCAAAGTAGTTTTCACTTTGTAATTGTAGGTACATCACTTTTGCAGTCAATATTTTATGCAGAACCTACCATCAGGAAAAGGGCACATACAGGATCTTTGAGCAGACCTTTGAGTTCATTCAACCAACTCTTTGTGGAATAATTGAAATCTTTAAAGAAAATTGGACAGTACCAAATTTTAGAAGTATATAAATGTGTAAGTCGTCGCTCGTACCACGAAGTGACCTATCTGGAAGCGTAGTATTTTCACCAACTGAAATATGCATTTGTTTGTACACAGCGCAATAACTTAAAAGCAAATAGTGAATGTCTTATCTAGTCAGAACTATTTTTAGGCTAGTTCCTTCTGTCTGCGGAGTGAAAAACCAGAGATAAAAACTCTTTCATGAAAATACTCCAGAAAACCCAGCGAATATAGCATAATATTGGTATATATATCAACCTTTATTATCACTGTTTATATTATACAGCCATGCAAAGGAAAAAAGTGGTGTACATACAAAGTGAAAACTACTAATAAATACAATACAAAATTCACTTTTGACATCTAGGGACCTTCTTCATTCAGTAGAATCGATACCCTCGTCCTCAACTTCTCTTTCACTCTCTTTAGGAGCTGGGAGGATGGTTGGTACCTCTTGTGGCTGTTCCTCCAACAGATCTTCCTCAGCAACAGGGTCGTCACATTCCTGAAAGAATGGACAAAAAACAAATTATCTTCATGTTAAATAATAGAGGTGAAAGTGTCACTCCAAAACAATTTAAAGGAAATGACCACAGCAGTGATTTTGCTATGCCCGTACGATGCAATGTTTCATCTCCAAAGAAAGCCTCATTATTAGGTTGCTTGAAAGTGAACAAATGTTGTATCTTGCTAAAAATATCCCAGGTCCATTCGCAGACCCCTGATATTCAATGTTTAATGGCTCCAAGATATATGGTATCTACACATGTAGTACATATATGTACAGTGTTTGTTTCTGTGTACAGTTGTGCCACTATATAAAACCCATGCAGTTGGATGGTTTCAAATGATCCGTCAACTTCCTGGTAACTGTTACCAAGAAAAGGAGGGTTAAATTATTTAATGAGCTAACCTCTTCCACTCCACCTTCAACAGTTGGAGGTTGAAACTCCTCTGTGGGTGGCCCTGAAGTCATCCCACCCAAATCCTGAAAATAAAAATAATAAAATAACTGATTGTTATTCTTCTGGTTTATTCATTAATTGAACTACAAATGAAACAAGAAGCCAGAAAGCCAAAATCGTTACCATGTACAAAAAGGATATTATAAAAAGATTAAAAGGTAACAGTGTAAAAGTTAAATCAAATAAAATATATAAAAGTCAACAAAATACCATTAAATAGAGCTTTATAGTATATATTTTATTTGAACTTTCGGTTTGGACAGGAAGTCAGGCCAATTCAGGTCACTAAAATAAAACAAATTTTATACATCAAACTTTTACAGACAGTGCAAAGATTCACATCATAACAGCTGAGGGTCTCAAGATATGATTTTTTTGAAATAATAAACTTTGATTAAGTGTATTATGTGAAAACCAATCGCGTCTTAATCTTACTTCTTATCCGGGCATTGAGATTTAAGTATGTGCCAAGTTTTACACTTCTTTTGAACTTGCAACAGGTTTTCAGCAAAATAGTATGAGGATCATTCAGTATTTCAAATGTTAATAGATGGTTCTCATGGAGTGTTCATGTTTTATAAGTCTACCAGCTAATATGTTTACACCCCCCCCCCCACAAAAAAATAAAATAAAATAGAAGAAAAATTAAACAGGAGTCAAAGGTTGACCTTCCATGTCTGAGCCCAAGCTATGGGCACATAATGCTAAGGGTCTAAACAACAAAATAATTTCTATGCAAATTCTTAACAAGATTGTTTGAGTTTAAGATCTTATTTCTCCACATGAGTTGCTCAATAGGGATCTATACAATTCTTAAAAACAAAACAAAAAAACAACACAAAAAAACACTGGTTAATATTTTCTCCTTAGTTGTCTTGAGATTTGTCTCAAAACAACTGGAAGAGGTCTATATGCTATGCAAAATTTTAATATTAAAGCAACTTACACTATCATCTAATAGATGGGATGAGATAAGATTTCCAGAGGACTCCTGTAAGGTAAAAAAGGCGCAGCATTTGAGAGAAAGTGTTCTTGTGGAATTAAACTTGTGAAAAGTAGACAAACTATTTAAATTAAAGTAGGAAGTTGGTTAGAATCATATACATTTTTTTCCCGCACAGTTTCAAATGCCGAAATTCAAGTGTTTCTTCATTTTGTTTGAAAGACTGAAAATCTGTTCAGGTCGCTGGCTCTGTATACACCATGTCTGAAAAACATATACATTATTGTACAGGCTGAATTAATCAGTCCAAGAAATGCAAATTGGTCAGTCTTCAATTCGCTCTTCAAAAATCAAATTATCATACTTTTCCTTTTAAATGGCATAACATGCAGGCATGATATTTGGTCCTTGGGAAAAATAGGAATATTTTACAAGGGCTAACCTACATATGGAGTAGGCTATAGACTTTTCAGGCTATCTAGTTACAATTTTTCTGATTTTCCAAGGGCCCAAAAATTTGGAAATCAGACTAAAAGTAGGGAAAATATCATACCTGATTACATGTATAAAAAAAAGAAGCTCACATTAGTCTTGAGCTATATTGAATAAGAGAGAAAAAGCTTTACAGACGACTTCTTTACATTTATTATTTTGAAAACAATTTTAGAAGCAAAAGCCCTGGGCTCGATTTCACAAAGAGCTTAGATTCTTATTAACTGCAAATCAGTCTTAGTTGCTAAGTAAAATGTGATTTCACAATACAAATCACTATGGTAATAATGGCAACTTATCTTAAGATGAATTTCAGTGCTTTGTGAAATCGAGCCATGATCCCCTAAGGCTCTGCCACCTAATATATCAACCACTCATAACTTTGAATACACGCCCCCAAAACAAGTCTGACAAGATGCAATCATATTTTTGTGTAACAAAACAAATTGATTACAAAAGGATTTGAGCCTGCGACATGCAGATTAATGAGCCGGTGCTCTACCAACTGAGCTATCTAGCCCTAATGTTAGTGTAGTCTCCCTATTTTGTCAAAATCTCTGTTCGGGGGTGTCAGTCAGAAGCCATTCATCCTGTAACTACCGTATATCCAGTGACCACAGTTTATGATACAACCTGGGAAGCGGCAGCAAAGGGATCACCCGTATATAATCCTATATCAGGTAATTAACCACAAAGAGAAACTGACCAGGTACATCCAAATAAAATTTGGGTGAACAAAGAAAAATTGCCTGGAGCGACCTCTTTATGTGCCGGTGCTCTGCCAACTCAGCTATCTAGCCCTGATGCATGGCCGTCTCCCTATTTTGTCAATTTCTTTGATAGGAGGGTGCAAGTCAGAAGTTGCCTCCAGTCTAATACTGCCATATTGACCCCTTGTAGACGCGGAACGCACCTCCTCGTTTACTATTTCAAACCATTTTGGGAGTCAATTCCTATTTGTACATTTTTACTCAAGCACACTGCGTAACTAACGTGCCCCCCCTCCCCCCCCGAACAAACTTTTTGCTTAGTGTGTTATTTATAAGTTGCACAGTTACAATGTAGACTTTTTAATTAGTTTTTTTTTTGCAGACTTTTTTATTCTTCATTTTGTATAGTTTATTTGTTTATTTCATTTGTTATTATTATTTTTTTTTAAGGGGGGCCGTCTGACCCCCCCCCCCCAGATTACGGGCATTGGCTTGTTTTAAAGAAAAAGGCAAACGGAAACTTGGCCAGGAGTGCACCCCTTGAAAAAATGAAATTTTACCCTAGTTACGCCGCTGAGTGCAACTAGGGGTCAATATCCAGGAATCATGCCCACATTATGATAAAACCTGTAAATATGCATTAGGGAGATCACCATATTATAAATGGATGCAGCTTCCCTTCTTTTTTTCCAAAGACAACCTTATTACAAAACAAGCTGCTAACATTAAGCGTAGCTCTGCATTGTGTGTGGCGCTGTATGCCGACTGGATGATCCATGGGCTGAGACACAGAGGTGTACATCGATCCACATGACCACCATTGTAAGGCAGTTGCTATGGTGGGCTGTGCTTAATGCATCATCTACCCTACTGGACTATTTCAACTAATCTACAGCTTGAGTAACTGGCAATTGGCAAGGAAGAGGAAACACTGTCAGAGAACAAATTTTGACGTTGTACCTCTGATACAAATAGATCTTGGAAGTAGTTTGCTTCCTCTAACCGCCTACTCTCATCATCTAGTTGTTGTCTTCTATGTCGCATCAACTAAACAAAAATAACAAAAACAGGTCATTATAAATTTGTTTCTTCTCACCATATTTGTTATCATAAACCAATCAAGAAATTTCCATTACAAACTCAAGGTTTTCACTACACCACATAATTATCTCTTTGATGAGTTGTGGTGGTCCAACGTTTCAACCAGAGTCACTAGAATGTCTTAAATTATGAAAATGTCTGCTACATGTACTTCATTTAGTCAGGGTTTAATTTTGACAACATTAACAATAATCCAAAACAAATATCTTGGGGTCGGTGTGCCATGAATTAATCCTGCGGGTGGTACTGAGAAATTTTGGAGACTCCATATTTAAGCGGTTAAGTAATGTGAGAAAGTATCTGCTCCATGAAGCTTTAGGGCAACCAACCAAAAAACCATGGAGTCTGATCCAGATGGATCCAAAGAGTGTGCTCTCTGCACTGTGTTAGTGAAGAACAAGCACATGTCAGGTACAGAGATGCCACTTTTCCGGATTTACCCGGATTTCCTTAATTTTTTTAAAATAAAATTAACCTCAACTTCCTTTTTTTTTTGCAAAAAAACCCAAAACATTTTTTAAAATCAATCCTAAATAAAGTTATAACTGTTTGGTCTCTAAAGCAAGTCCGCTTTACAATAAGCACTTTTCGCTGAAAATATTAGGTTATATCGTAAATGTCGTAATTTTCCTTTTTTTTACGGCTCAGTGAGTTGTATGCCTGACTTGAACTTAAGTGCTTGACGGTGCTACTCTTTTTGGGTTTTCAATGTTGGCATCTCTGCGATGATTGCTCTGCGATAATTTGCCAAATGGTACCACTCGCGACATTCATTCAGTGGCTTTCTGCTTTTGTCTAAGGAAAAATAATTTTCAGGTTTTTTTTCGTTACCACAGTGGCATCTCTGCAGGTAGGGGAAAGGTGAGACCAACGGAGCAGGAGGGTATAGATTGTGAAAGTCTCGCACGTATTCAAACATTGGGACCCGTTAAAGTGCGCGAGTTTGTTTCTTGCATGTGTTAAAGCATCGTACGTGGGAATAAAATGGTCCCAAAAACAATCAAATATGATAACCCATTTGTCATCTGCATTTAATACAAACAGTTACTAAGGCCATTTTAAAAAAGACAACGGCTCCCTTAATTGTTTAGAAAACAGGTGCTCTACTCATGGGGCTTCAAACATGCAGACGGAACCAATCCGGAGCCCAAGCCGTCGTTTTGAAAACAGCCTAATAAGGCAACTGCTGGTTAGCTCAAAAGCAGTTGGATAGTCTATATAGATGTAAATTAATAGTTTAAAAACTTACAAAGGCATTGTCAGATTTTCCTCATAAAAAAAGGCTTTTAAATATTTCATATCAGCATTTGTTGCACAGCTAAAATGTTCAGTGATATGTGGAAATTGTCCAACTAGAGCAACCCTAAGGATGTTTAATATTGTGCTATCAGTTTATTTGCTATCATCTATAGTACCTGTTCCTCCTGCGACATCCTCTGAATGACACCAGCTACCGCCCTCTCCTAAAGGAAAAAAGGGAAAAAAAGAGAAAAAAAGGAATGTCAACATTCCAGAGACTTAAAAAAGATAAAAAAATTAATAACAAAATAAAAAAACATTCCAGAGACTTTGTCAAATGGTACTCGAGACGCTGTGAAACGAAACATCAGGTACTGTTAAAGAATGGAAATCTTTGTGAATAGGATGCTTTTAAAACTAATTCTATAATGCAATATGTTCTGAAGGTGGAAACAAATAATAACTAGGCAATAGGGCAATAGGTGTTTTTGAACAAACACAAAGCTGTTCCGTTTTGTTTTACTTTAATTAAACGCTCCAGACCTTTAAAGTGAGCCTGACTTTGAGATAGAAGACCCTACACCTTTGACAGGCCCTTATTTTGAATTTAAGTGTACCTACAAACCTAAAACTGCTTTTCATTGTGATACTGACGCTAAAACTGACTTTAAACCTGACCCTGAATCTGACCCTAACTTTGACCATCATTCTAACTGAACCATGTGCTATAGGACCCTAATTCGTACCCTCGACCACCCCACCTGGTTCAGGAATTGTGATTTTAAAATGTTAACCTCCTGTTTGGACTAGAAGAAAGGTCAAATTGGGGTCACGTTTTTGAATAAAATGTTAAATGTGCCATAAGTTACAAGATGGCACAGAGATTATGACTTTATGACGTGTGATTTGGGAAAAGTTATTTAATTAAAACTCACTTCTCCAGACTGATCCGTAGGAACTGATGGTTCCAACTCTACTCTCTGCAATGGAAAAAATTTATTAATGATGAACACCAGACGATTTGACACTTTGAGTCTGATGATGTCATGAGGTTTGTGTAAGGTGAAGATAGATATCAGTATAAATATGTTACACATCTACCATGAAACGATCTGTTTCTGAAAAGGTGACATGCTTGTTGGTTCATTCCCAAAGTTTGGACTCTCTATAGCTGTCCTCGGGACACTGTTTCCTATCAACAGCAGTTGAAATTTTTAGATTGAACAAGCCAGGGTCCAACTTCGTAAAACTGCCGCAGCAGACATTAGTTTATAACAACTTTCTGCTATTAAGCAAAAATGAGCATGAAACCAGTTGCAAACAGTACACATGCCGTTATACTTTGCCATTATATCTTGACCGGTGGGTACTGGTGAGTAATACACAACGGTGTAAAGAAGGTACAGTAGTAGCACCAAAGTTTTTTTTAACTGTTTCAGATTGACTTACCTTCAACCGTGCAGGCCCGGCAATACAGGCTGGCAAAACAACAGTGATTATTCCATTGGACCCTGGGCATTGATGAGGGCATTTATAATACCCTCTAATTTGTTTACATCTTATGCTGCAGATGCCGCATATGTATGCTTGACAGTTACGGCAGACTGTAACGGGCATAGACCGAAACCTGAGGCAGGAGGCACAGGGTCTCCATGAAGATGTCTCTGTGTTCTGAAATAAAACAAATTCTCAATGTTTGAAATAATATATTAAAAATGAATGCAGCTTCTTTTCATAAGCAGGCATAAGAGTGGTCAGTGAAAAAACGTGGCAATCTTTTGGTTGTATCTAGCTTTTGTGGAGTGCGACGTCATAAAGGAAACAAAATTGCAATTACATGCGTTGCAAAATTTATCCTGCACTTTTGCTTCACTATTATTTAATACAAATGTCCGTAGACAGCAGATGATTTGGATTGAAAACAGAAAATTTTCTACACACAAAACTTGCAGCATCACCTACATGATACATGATATTTTATATTGTTATACACTATGTCTTTTACTTTATGTGTATTTTCTGTTTGTATTGTGACATGCCTGAATAAAGTATTATTATTATTATTATTATTATTATGACGAGACAGCTCAACCTACCACTGACCGACTCAACTATAGAGACAACTCTGGGCCTACCGTTTACAAACTCAGCTGTAATTTTGAGACATGAGCCCGATCCAAATTAGCGGCTGTGGACATAGGCTACGGCTCGATCAGCATGTGATTGTGCATTGAAACATATGCTGTCCTTAGCATCACCTCTAGCAACAGCCATAGCTGTAGTTGAAGCCGCTTTTTCGGACTATAGTTTACATCCACACGCTCGGACATGGACAAGTTTTCCGCCGTTTACCGGGTCTAGTCCCCGGCTCATGTGCCAAAATCACAGAGTGATCTTAATGAAGTGCACCCCCGATGCCCGGTTCCAATTCTCTGTTTCAAAAAGTGTGTACTGCTTGAAAATAGTATATAGTATTCATGGTGAGGCCGGGAAAAATGTCAGTAATGCCTTACTGTGATTTCTTTGCTATAAACCCTTCTCAATTTGTCTTTGTTCAACCCAAAATTGAGTTAAAATTTACCCAGTCAGTTTCCCTTGTGGTTTATTACCTGATATTTGAAATAAAAAGTCACATCCCCTCAAGGTGATTCCTCCACTGCCGCTTCCCAGGTTGTATTTTAAACTTAGGTGTAATCCCTGATTATACGGCAGTTGCAGGTTAAATGGCTTCTGACTGGCACCCCGAACAAAACATTTACAAAATTGGGAGACTGCCAACATTAGGCTAGATTGCTCAGTTATAAGAGCATCCAGCAATTTAATCCGACAGTCGCAGGTTCAAATCCTGTTCTAGTCAAATTTCCTTAGTTCACGGAAAATTTAAAATAAACATAACAGAGAAAAACAGCACAAATATTTTAAAAACTATTATACAGAGGCAAAGTACATAATATTTGTTAAGGTAAACCAAATATATTTAGCACACAGGATACTTTTACAAGGGTCTGGACCAACTAAAAAATCTGACACTAGGAATTGTAACAAAAAACATACGTGGGGGAAATGTATAGTTTATTATGATATCTGTGTTTCAATGTTCTTTGTTGTCATACTTTCTCAAAACTTAAAATTCCTTGAGCCAATCAAAGCTAAAAATCAGGCACTATGAGAGTTGCCCCCTGATCAGATCTTTTTATGATAAAATGCTTATCAACTAATTTTGGAAGAACTGATAAATAAGTCTTTCGATCTACCCTGCAGCCCTCAAAACAGACTTGCAGACCTGCCAACCTTGTAAAAAAAAATTGAGTACCACATTAGCGCAGCGGCATTAAAACCAGAAGCCTGTGCACGGCGACATAACCCAGAAGCCCAACTACATGTACATGTACTGTTGGCACTGTGTGTTCCAATTGCCTAGATCATAGATGTCACTCAAGGGGCAAACAAATTGTTAGGGCGAAAAAAAATTAAAAATTGGCCAGGGGTTCCCCTACGGGCGGTAAGCCCATTTTGACTGATTTCTGTTCCACTATCATGTATAAATCTCAATGACAAACACAATTCAATAATGTACAAAATGTACTTTTCACCAAAAATTGGCCAGGGGTTTCCCTACGGGCGGTGAGCCCATTTTGACTGATTTCTATTCCAATTACATATATTAATTTATATGAAAAGCACTGTTCAACAATGTTCCTAAATTATTAGTAACTTACTCGGCATGCAAATAACTTGACAATAATAATGAGAAAGGTTCCATCTTTAGTTGCCCAGTAAACGGACAAACGAAAGCCTATCGTAGAATTGTCCAGTTCCACTTCAATTCATCATTTGTTTCTCTTATACAAAGATCACAGGCCATGAAATTCGCACTATTCTCCCCTAATAAAAGTAAAACTAACAGAAATGATGTATTTCCTTCCTCCATGATTAATCTGACACTTCGATCGGCGTCCATGTTGTACACTCAAGTATAATCACACGGCGATGCCGAACACGTGCGTTGTGTGCACGTACATCCATGCATACGGCTAAACAATGTACTGTACCAGATTGACCGAAACTGGATTGCGCCATTCCCACCCCCTTTGTTACGCATTGGTTTATCAGTATTCCAGCGGGAGTAAGAATTTAAAATATAATGTAGTTCTAAGCACAACCTCTTTTTTATCGAAGCACATAATGATCACTCAGATGCAGGGTGTCTTTGTTCGGTTGTTTTTGCACTTGGGGTCGAACGAATGACAGTTGAAGAAATTGAGAACAAAATTGTCCGTTCGTGCTGCAGTTTAAAAACACCGCAATTTAGATTTTGCGTCTTTTGCGTATTTTCTGCATAAATCTCGTACCGCCGTACCCAGATGTGAAAATGCGTACATGATACGCAAAATGCGTACAGGTTGGCAGGTCTGGACTTGATCTAAGTATTTCTATGAACCTTACCCATAGATTGACACAGATGACAACTTGATTTCCAGCAGTTCTGCTCTGTGCACATTCTTCACTGCAATAAACGCAGATAACCTTCCAGACATCATCACTAACTTCTGCAGAAAAGAAAACCTGGACGGTTTGGGGTTGACCTTCGCAACAACTGCAAGTCACTCCTGTTGTGACACATCTGGAATTCTGGGATCACAAAAAAAACACCAAACAAATTAACAAACAAAAAAACAAAAATGTAAGCCTTTTTTTCGTATCACAGAAACTTTTTCTTTTCCATTTTTATCCAAAAACATGAAAAAGACAATATCAATCATCCAGAAATTTTCTCGACCTTACAAATTTACCTCAAACCTTTTCTCACTGTCACTCTGAGCTTTCCCCTGGTGGTCACTAAACAAAAAAGAGCTAGAGCCACAATATGATTTGTAAAATTTACTGGAAGAGGTAGCGGTAACATATTCACTATGGTTTAAATGGTGTTTAATGAATAATTAACAGTGCCAGAAAATATTAAAAACTACCCAAATTAAAGTCACATGTATAAGGCTACTTAGGGCATAAGATTTTTCCAAAATAAAAATGTCCACAGAATAACTACTGAATATGTATTTCTATTGTTTTTATTTAAACTTGCTATCATGTACAGTATCTGTTCCTTCAACTCCTGCAATCTCCTTACAAAGCACAGATTTACAGGCATGATATTTGACATTGGAAAATACTAGGAATATTTTATCGAGTACAAGAACTGACCTAAATGTACATGTACACATGGTTTAGGCTTTAATGGACATTTGAGGCTATTTAACCACACTAACTTTTCCGAAGGACAAAACAAAAATTGGAAATCAAACTAATTAAAATTAAAATGAAACCTGCTATTTCATTATTTTATATTTCCAATGACATACATTATTTGTCACTTCACAGACATTAAACGTTCCATGTACAACAGTAGAAATTCAGGGATTAAAAAACTATTTTTTGTGAAGAGCAAGCTTTTAAAACAATTTAAATGGTTCAGACGGTTCCGAGGGTGCAAAACATGCCAAGTGGCATTTTCACTCAATACATCAGCAAGCTACAGTATAAAAAAAACTATTGATAAATAAATAGAAATAAGAAATTAAGCTTTAATTACAAAATTTCAGTTCAAGTGTCTCCCTAGCCAAATTCTTCACTGGCAAATTCAGCAAAGATAACCTACGTTAACACGCATCTAGAACAAATGTAGAAATTAAGCCATAGGCCTATCGAGGTGTAATAATTTCGTTTCATTTCGGGAAACAAATAAATCGAAATACACAACTCTGATGTCTGGAAAGTCATTTGTTTTCAAAGCAATCACATCCCAAATCTTGCAAAATATGTTTTAATATTGTTTAAAAAAACTGAAATCCACAAAAAGTAATAAACTAATCAAACTCCATGTACATAGACCCATTTCATAAAACATGCAATGACAGAAAGGTCACAAAAGTCAGAAAACATTAATGTATTCTGAGCAAGTAATATAAAAATCAGGCGCTTTTCTGGTGCGGCTTATATAATATTGCCAACATTAACATTGACAATGTGGTGGCTTTTTTATGTCTAAACTCAAGAATTATTCTTGATTCTAGTCCACTCTTTGTAAAATTTGACTCAAGCATTTGGACCTAAACCTTCAAATCAAGCTAACCGAAGTTGTTGGTAATCGATAATTCTAGCTTTCAGGAAGAAAAACAAAACTCACCTCGTTGGAATCATCAGTCCCATCATCAGACACTTCCGGACTATTTAAGGGAACATCCTGTAAAATAAAATATAAAACTTGATACACTGCAATAATGACAAAGCTCTTTTACAGGGATATCCTAACTTTCATAAATTATTTTCTTGTGATGCAGCTTTTATTCTGAGCGGCTAATATACGGTACTATGACAATGTGGTGGCTTCTTTATGTCTAAACTCAAGAATTATTCTTGATTTTAGTCCACTCTTTGTAAAATTTGACTCAAGCATTTGGACCTAAACCTTCGAATCAAGCTAACCGAAGTTGTTGGTAATCGATAATTCTAGCTTTCAAGAAGAAAAACAAAACTCACCTCGATGGAGTCATCAGTTCCATCAACAGCTTCTTCCAGACTATTTAAGGGAATATCCTGTAAAATAAAATATAAAACTTGTTAAACTGCAATAATGACAAAGCACTTTTACACGGATATCCTAACTTTCATAAGGCTGGTTGAATCAACAAAAAATGTAGCCAAAAGGCAAAGCGCAATATATGGTAGCACCTTTAAACCCAGACTCAAAAATGAGTCTTGCATTCGGTCCACTCATTGCAGATCTTGCTTCGAGTCTCTGGACTTGGTCCATATCACATTAAATTAGGGGAGACGTACATTTGAAACTGGATCCCAACACCAGTGCGAGACATTCAAAGACAATAGGTGACAGCAGACTACTGGGTAAATCCATTGATCTTAGAAAAATTACCCTGACTGATGTCATCTACACCGCCTCGAACTAGGCTTTGTGAGCTTCTTTTTGTGTAATATAAAACCTTTTTTATTTCTTATCTATAAACATGAAAAAGACAATTATAACTAGACGTGCGTTGGTTGCATAACAAACACTAGGGGTTTCGGTCATAACAAGTAAACTATTCAGAACTGAAAAATGTCATGGTGACGTTGTTAAGTTTTCACAGTCCCGATATGGTGATCGATTGTCCAGATGTGAAAATGTCAAGAATGGAAATGGAACCTAATTCTTGACAGCGCTTTAGTTTACAAGATGACAAGGAAACAATATGAAATTTCTTGATTAATTTTGTTGTAGGCACAATTAAATTTGCACACATTTATTTTCTTTTTGAACTTCCTGTTTGTACCGGCTGAAAGGGTAAGTTCAGGTCGTGTTTGAGCATGAAATGTGACACTTGTGAGGAGCTATAACATGTTGCAAAACTATAAATTTATGACATGCGGCTCTAATTACATTCTCCTTTTAAACATTATCCTTTAATTGATTTTGTGTAAGTTGACACCTGATGATGTAGTGATGACGTCATATTTTGTTTATTAAAGTAAGCAATATATGGTGTCACGGTAACCCAAGGCTAATCTCTCATAAAAATCTTGATGAAAACAAAACCTGTTCCGACTACCACGTCGGAACAGCTAATAAAAATCTTGACGAAAACAAAACTGGTTCCGACAGTAGGTCGGAACAGCTAATTACAAAAATAATAAAAATATCGACGAAAACAATAGCTGTTCCGACCACTACCTCGGAAAAGCTAATTATAAATCTGTTCGAAAACAAAGGTTTCGGCACATGGCTGAAACCCCCAATAATGTAGACAAATTCTAGACCTTACAAATTTACCTCAAACACATCATCACTGGCTAACCCATCCTGACCATCAGCTTCCCCTTGGTGGTCCCTAAAAACATAATCAAAACAAACACATTTGATATTGACTTGAAAAAAAGAGTAAACAGTGTCAAATAGAAATGAATAGAAGTAAATAAATATTTGCAAAGAATGCATCTGATTATGAAATGATTATGAAAAGCTCTACAGCATTCTACTTATTTCCCTTTGAATGAGTTTGAAGAAGAGAAAAAAGAAAATCAATTTGGCATAAAAATTTGTACACCATCTTCAACCTCACAAGTGAAAATTTAATGAAATTATAAAAGTAAAAAAGACAATAACATGTTGTTTTGTGTTTGTTGATACTGTGGAAATAAAACGAACCTTGAACAAGACCATGATCCAACACAACTTCTTGATTTGCACTACATGTAAGACGAATTGCTACTACAAGTGCCAACTGTATACCAAGAACACTTAAAAACAGATAAATGATGATTTCAATATAACCACCAAAACTATTTTCAAAGTCCTATAATGTAAAGTAGCTATATTATTTAATGTTAGGATTACTAAAAATTGTGCGGAGGACACTCAACAAATTAATAAGGAGACTCGTGTACCTGTTATGAACAGGGATCAAGGGTATACCCTGTCCATCTGCAGGGTGTTCCAAAGCCCCTACTCCACTAGCTGAATTGCTGGTAGGTATATGGGTGGCTCTTGACTGGGTCCGAGTGGTGGAGGTGGTGCTCTGCTGACCCTGTACTTCACCTCCATTAAAGAAATCCTCTGCAAAAGGAAAATATGTAAATAGATCAGTCTTTTCAAGCACAGTTTGCAGTAATTTTTTTTGTGAGGTCCATGGGGTAGTCAATGTACACAGCCTGAACATGACGTTCATGGATGTTGACTGCATGTATGGACTACGACTACTATAAATAATAAGTACATGTACAACTTTTTTTACATGCAGTGGTGAGGTTACTTGCCCAGGATTCTCCCCATGTACAAGCTAGTGTATTAGGGCAATGCGCATGAAATGTGGTCGATTTGGTCCAGCTTGTATTTGGAGCTCTGTATTCAAATGACAAGTCCACCAGCTGACATGCTATTTATATACATTGAATCAGCGAGGGGAAAAAAGCTATAGACTTACCCCACAAGTTGTTTGGATTAATCTCCAAAAGCCATTCATCTTTAACAAAAAAAAGAAGAGAGAACAATGCATAAATGTTTGAGGCTAAAGCTTCCACCATTGCCTACAAGTTTCATGTGTGTAATTACAGTAAAAGATTTTCTTGCTTTTTAAAATAATAACGAATGGACTGATTTCCCTTCCGGCCTCTGTTACTGAGGTCAGGGGTGAGAGTCATCGCTAACTAAAATTTCTAATACCACTCAAAATTTTAGGAAAAATATTCAGAAAAATGATTGCTTTGTGTTGATTTTTGTATTTTGTTTTAGCTTCATGTGTGGATAATCTTTCCAATTGGCACAGCCTTCATATCGTCAGCAATTTCACAAAATGCCAAAAACATGAAAAATCGATAAAAAACTTATTTTGACTTTTTTGTTGGTTTCGATTTAGTTAACAATATCTAAGAAATTACAAAGTTTTAGGTCTAAAAATCGTCGTGTTTCTTAATCATGCTAAGTTGGTGAAAGACAAAAACCTCAAGAACCTGGAAATGCGTTTTCACGAAGAGCCAAAAACCTTTTTGTCACACGCCCGCGTTAAAGATACTGCTGGCACAGCGCCAATCATGAGTGCTCCGGCTTTTGAGTTTTCACGAAGTGCCAAAAACTTGACACACGACGCGCTGCACACAGACCATGTTTAGTGCAGTTTTCACGAAGGGACAATTTTGTTAATTAAATAAATACTCATTAATTAAACCGTTATGGACAAAATTGAAAACAGATTTGTATGATTTAAGATCTTTCCTTCCCTGATATGTAAAATTTTAAAAATTAAACCGCGAATAGTCTACCAACCAGTAATTTCAAAATTAGGTTTACTTCAAACACGGTTTTCTCCTAACATACATTTTTGGCTGCAGGTGACTTTTTGGCACTTCCTGAAATTGCTGACGATATGGAGCCATTTTAGAGAAGAAAAAAAAAATCAAAGAATGTTTTGGGTCACACAGGTTAAGAATGGAGGGAGGCACACACTTAAATGTTGGGTACATGTATACATGTAAATCCGAGTAAATGGCTGCCATTGTATATATTCTCATATCTGATTCCTCAACCATTCAAATTCAAGCACAAGGTCTCATCACAAGGTCAAATAATGGGGGGGGGGGAGGAAATCCCCAAAAACTTTGTAGTGTCCTGAACCAAGACTGTACACATGAACGATTCTATTCATTGTGAAAAAAGACATATTTATAGATATGTTTTGGGAGTCATGTTTATATAATTTTTGTCCCTATGGATAATTTGTTTGCAATTTACATGTAGCCCCTGCAGCCAAACTTTTATGTTTGGAGAAAATCGTGTTTGCAGTTAAACTATTTTTGAAATCATTGTTTCGGAGACTGTTCGCCAATTAAACTTTTACATTTTACCAACAATGAATGTACAGATCTTAAATCATTCAAATCTGTTGTTATTTTTACCATAGTAAGTTTTTAGTGAGTAATTAACTGTTTATTGCCTCTTCAAAGTCTGTGTGCAGCGTGTCATGTACAAACCAATGTGTACACGAAATTGCCTGTTCGTGACTTAATCTAGGTCTTACAAATTGCCTCTTCATGAAAACTCAAAAGGCAGAGTAGTCGTTTTGGGGACCGTGCCAGCGTAATGTACTTCAATGTAAAAAGGCAAATCAAACAAATTGGCTGTTCGTGAAAACTCAAAGCTGAATTTGGTGATATTGTCCTAACAAGTGCTAATTAGTATAAATATGAAACTATAACATTTTATGACTTGAAACTCTGTGAAAATGTTGATGTCAATGATAACATCCAAAATGTGTAAAAAACACCAATAGCGGCTGTTCATGCAAACGGTGATGATGTACCTTCTTACCTTCAACAGAGACTACAATATCAGCACCTTGGTTTGACAGTTCCACATCACTGGAACTGAATGTTAAGAAAGAATTCACAGAATTGGGACAATCTTTAAAATAATGCAATATGCAATTAATAAACTAACAGGGGGGTCTCAAAATACCACATGACCACTGGCTAGAGTCAAGTAATTTTATCACTTGGTCAGACAAAAGTATATCGGGTGAATGATATCAACATCCCATTTAAATGCTCACTATATATTAATGACACTCCTCTCCACTACAATAAAATTACAAAATGTTAATAGAAAACAGGTAGTGGGGCTGTGATAAGGTTCGAGGTTCAATTATTTTCCACAGTATCAACAAATAAAAAGACATTATCATTTAAGAGCGATCAGTTTAAATAATACAACTTTACAGTATAGATATCAAGAACTAGATGAAAACAAACATGACACTGCAGAGGGGTCCATTTTAGAAGCAGAGCTTGTAGGCACTGGTCCCTAAAGACATGCATTTGCATTGAGACAGAGAATAACAATTACAATTAGGTGAACCAAAAGGTCCGTGGTCGAGTCGAGAACAAAATATTATAATAGGTCTCAATGCACAAGCACATATTCAAAAAAGAAGTTTAAGTAAACACTTATAACTAAAGTACAACTAAATATGGTGTATAGTCACAGATAATCTACACATGTATACATACCTTGCAGAGATTCTATCTCTCTCTTCAAAAATATGTAGGCATCTCTGTGTCTCCACACAGAAAAATTTAATACTCATTATTCTGTATACACAAAGGGAAAAAATCATGTCGTTATTATGGTACATGGTACATGCAGTTAAGTTATTATTGTACTATTGTTTGTAATTATTATTTTTATTAGTGATATTTCTTTTTTACATACCTTTTTTTATCTGACTGTTTTCCTTTGAGTTACAAAGTACACATATATGCCTTGTTTACAAAAAGAGTTAAGATATTACGCCGATACACAAAGTTTTACATGTTGTTCCTTAACCTTTGATCATCATAAATATGGATCACGACACAAGTGAAACATAAATTCAAGAACTGTAAAAAAAACCTGCTCCATAAGTTTTCAGATAGTTCTCCCTAATCTCTTTAAAAATTAATACAATTTCCTACAAACTCTGCAGTCTTCCATATCTCTTCCATTGAGCCATGCAAACATTGTTCTTGTTGGAAGCACACAGGCTCTGCAGTTCTATTGTAAAAAATAATGTAATGCCACTTTCCGTGAATGGTTAAATACAAAAGCTTATAGTCTGCAAGTACAGTGAACCTGTTCAAATATACATTGAACCCAAGACATGATAGAGCAAGGCCAGGTTAGCTCTGACACCCCCTAGTGCATTTTCCTTTTTCTTTTCCTAACCCTAACCCTAACCCCAACATGTAAATCATGAGGCGGTTTTCGGGAACACAGAAACAATTTATAGCTGGAGTCTGAAACCAAAGACACCTGCTAACCTGAGGAGTTTAAACTTAATGATCGTTTTCCCATGTTTATAAGATAAGTAAATCATACCTGATTTTGAACTTACCTAATTTTTACCTAATTTTTTAGACGCGTCCAAAAAACTACAAGTTGAGTACATTTCTGCAAACATCACATGCACCGGGAAAAAATGGCCATGGTACAGTGACGTCACTAAAAAAACCACTAGTCAAGAATTGTTGTGCTGCCCTCTACATGTACAATGTAGTTCAGGGATTTTTTTTTACAGGGGTCGGTCGGTGGGGAACTTTTGTTGTTGTTTCCCTTTGAGGTTTAAATGCCTGAAAAACCTTGTTGTGTTCTGTACTATATAGCAATAAATATAAAGGAGACATGTACATTGTACAAAGTACACTTTTTGTTCAAGAAGTATGCAACAAACATTTACACATTAAATTCATATCTTTAACAAGTTTTAAAGGTGCCTTCGTTGGCCTCACACAAAATCTCTCTAAAGGTTTCCTTAAAAATTTAGTACTTTATTTCCTTTTTTGTTTATAACTTCCTCTTGAGGAATTGGTTAATACAACCCCACAGCACGACCAGTCTTTGACCAATCAGAGTGCATAAACTCTCCGAGGTGTTTATTATGATAAACTATACAACAAATTGATGCTGATAATATACTTTTTAATGCATTTCCAAACAATGTGATTGCAAGTGAGAATTGCGGGGGGAGGGGGGGGGATTTATGAACCTATATTGATACACGTGTGTAGTTTACATAGTTGGTTTTACTTCAATTGTTCAGTCACTTTTATCTTTCATCCATATTTTTTTGGATAAAGGAGCTCCTGTGGTCAATGTTATGGAGTGGCATGAATAGGCCAGCATAGCCTTGTTGTATGGTGATGTTATAGGGGCTATAAATAAACCACTTTCAGTGAATGCTTTTACTGGAGTCCTGCCGTCTTTAGAACATGGTGTGAGAAGTCTCATCTTTCGTGGAACCCGTATTGTAATTCCGGTAACTGCTCTATATTTTGCAACCCCCATGTTCTGACAACCCTATGTTCAGAAAAACCCATTTTCTTTATTTGCTAGGGTTAGAGTTAGGGGTAAGGGTTAGGGTTAGGATTAAGAAAATACACTAAGGATGTCGGAACATAGGGGTGTCAGAACATAGCGTAGGGGTGTAACCGTAATTCCTCTGTACAGAAATGATAGCAAGAGCACACACATCTAGGGCGTGCAGTACACAACCAACACTGTACGGGACATAACCCTCACCCTAACCCCAGCTCAGTTGCAAGAACACAAGTTGCGCCTTCTGCTACGACAGCCCCCCAGAACTGTACACTAACCCTACCACCACCAGGTCTGGTCGAGTTTGCAGACCACCTAAAGAGACTCATTGAATCATAAAACTGACTTTGAGTTGCTCTTTTATGGGCCATTCCATGAAAAATAGGACACGAGGGTAAATAAAATAAAAAAATCATTTTTGCAGTTAGTGTTTTATATCATGAAAGAAGATTATTTAAACTTTTTGAAAATATCAAGTTGGGCCAAATTTATTGGCCCCTACGAAAATAATTCAGGCTGCCACTGAGGGCGCTGTTGTAAAAGTTTTTCTGGCATTTTAAATGGCATAATCCTTCAAGTCAGTTTTAACAATTTGTAACGTGCCAGATAGATTTATGTGTTGGGGACATAATAAGCATGGAATACTTAATGAACAATTTTGAGCAAATTTGAGTTGGGCTTCATCTCGGGGGGGGGGGGGGGGGGATAATGCCCGTCACAAAAAATAACGACTTTTTAAATATATTTATGTACAAAATTTTTAAAAAATTCTATTATCACAAATCAAATGCTAGTTTGTCATGGTCTTTCATTGCAAATATTGCAAATTTCAACAACATTTTTTTTATAAATAGGTAAAATGTGACGGATGTTACGTGATGGACGTTACACTAGACCACTTTGTGTAAATCCTTGCAAAAGTTTTGTATACGTTGCACAAGTTACATGTATATTGTAAACAAGCTAGCCAAAAACATTGTCTGTTTTCACTGTACACATAGTCAGACCCTAGTATTTTAATCAAGCTTAAAATTCTCAGTTTTAGCAAGGAGAAACAGAGGGCTGCAGACTGAGGCTGTAAAGTGGATCAATGCATGCCCTCTAGATTGGCGACATGATTACCATGTGCTGAGGGCAATACACAAAAATAAACTTGTTGTTGTTTTCTGACTATATAAATAATACTTACTGCCAGGTAAGCAGTTATTCTTTACAGCACAAACTTTGTTAACTTTGTATAGGCCTATACATGTAAATTATCTGTTTCAAGATTATTTAGTTAAGAAAATACACCCCATAAACTTTGTAATGTCACCTGATAGTCAGGCCTACTGATTGGCAAGGCTTACTTATGTACATGTAGGCTATGTTCTGGTATTGCTACACTGGTTTTTCTTAACCAAACGAGGGGGCTGATAAGTGATAGTAAAATATTACAATGTTCACCAGTGGTTGTTGGTGTAAGTTTTCCTTTCTGGATCCATGTGGTTATCTAGTTATTTTTTTAAAGTTACAAATGACTTGAAAAGGTGGGGGGGGGGGGTCGGTCAGGCTAAGTGTAAATGTAAATGTTTAAATGTATATAATTGTGGAATACCTGAATAACAGCTATTGACATATCATTTAAATTGAAAGAATTTGCAGAAGCTTAATATGTATAATGTTAAATTCTCATCAAGTTTATTTTTTGTAGCAATGCTGAATCTGTAAGTTGGGTTACATGTATGTTCTCTTTTTTAGAATGGGGGACCTTTATAGCTCAATAATGACTAAAAGTGACAAGATTGAGCAACAAGAATGCCGAGCAAGAAAGCGGGAGAGAAATGCTTTCAAATTTAGAGAAATTGAAGAGAGGAGGAAACATATGATACAGCCAGCAAAAGACAACTTGCCCTGAACAATGTGACACAGCAGCACTGTCTTTAGTCTGAGGAATTCCAAACGGTTACACCCCTATGTTCCAACACCCCTATGTTCCGACAACCCTAGTGTATTTTCCTATTCCTAACCCTAACCCTATGTAAATCATGAGGGGGTTGTCGGAACATAGGGGTGTCGGAATATAGGGGTGTCGGAATATAGAGCATTCACCATTCCAAACTGTGTGTTCACTCATGAACAGTGAAGTCCTTGTATCTGACTTATTCAACTCTAACTGACAAAAGGGCTAAATTCATGACCATATTTTTGACCGCATGAGAGTGCTTTCATCAGGGAATTTCTTGCATCACAATTACAGTTTCATCTTATTTTAATTGCCTGTATGTGGTTTTCTTGCATCAATGATGAAATAAATAGACATAATAATAACAAAAATGAAAGAAACAAAAACATGTTTGTTTACTTGTTTTTCATCACGTGAAATTGGTCCACATACGCCTTCATAATGTGGTCAAAACTTCGGTGAATTATGGCTGGGGGGTGGCTGGCGGAGATTCATATGTAAAAATGTCAGATCTTGTTTATCTCAAAGTTGATAGTAGGTGAATATGTACAATTCACAGGGATTTTGAACTAAATGCCAAGAGTCAAGAGTTAAATGTAATGTCCGTCACAATATTTATTTTAATTTTAATAAAGATTGACAGAAAATCAAGATCTTACGTAACATGCTTTATTACTAGTGACTTGTTGTGCTATCAACCTGTAACTATTATTATCTTTCCCAGCAAACCTTGATCAAAAATCTGCAAGACAAATTGTTGGTTATTTTCTGTGCAAATGTAACGTTCGTTACAATGGAATCGCCCAAAACCGTAAAGAACATATTTATTTATGTATTTATTTATTGTCCAAACCAACAGCGGGCAAACCACCAATTACAGGAAAGGGAAAACAAAAAAAAATGAATCTTTAAATTTACAGATACCAACAAAATACATAAATGTTATAAAGTTCAAGTTAGAAAAGATAAATTAATAAACAAACAAATAAATACAGTATACATGTACTTGATACATTTAAAAAAAATAGATAAGTGCTTGCTTTAGAGACAAAAATACTCACCTACAGTTAGTTGTTAAAGTTGTTGTCATAACTGTTGGTTTTATTTGAGCGAACGCTTTTCTTAAATAAGTGGTGTTGAAGTTGTTTTCTACGGAAGCGTATTGCCGCCACATGAATAAAAAAAATCTCTCAATATGTTCCATCCATTGATAATGTAATTTAGCATATGCTGCAAAGAAGTAGAGGACAAAACAAAAACCACAATGTCCGGAGCAACAATTTTCCCTGATATAACTGTATGGTTCATTACATTGTACATGCCATAACGTCGTAAATAAAGGGAATATAAACGCATGCAAGTTACATGACAGTTGCTGTCTGTTTCACACATTTTTATAAATCTGCATCAAATCACCTTTATTCTAAGCTTCTCGTTCAGAGTTTTCACGACGAGTTGTTTATCAGTATTTCTTCTCGTGGTACTGCCTAGAACTCCCGGTGTTTTTCCTCCGGAAAAGTTAAGTCCCGTGCAGAAAAACATGGCTGACAAACACAGATGACATCGTGAAGGCTGCTGGGGAAAAACAGTCATAAAAGGGCATGTTAGGCTTTTATCAATAATGCAATGTTTTTCGAGTTAAAATAGTAGCTCAGCGTTCGAAGTGTTCGCATGTACTATGGATATAAACACGTAGCTCGGCAGATATGGGTTAAGGGAGAACACTGCCTTGATAAAATTGTTCCCTGGTAGCCCTCTACACTTGGTTTACCATGGAGGGTAGACACACGACAATTCAAATCTACAGTGTACATGACAAACTCTTGGATTTATAACATAGTGAACTTGCCTTTATTGTAAAAGTCATAGTGGATATTGTACAATGTACAATACTAACCCTCTTGAGAATTGTTTTCATCTGAAATGCTGTCATCTTTGAGACAGTTCAGGGCTCGAGGCCAGTGATTTTAGCCTTGGGCCAGTAAACTCCTGACCAGACAAGTCCGGTGGGCTTGTGTTTTTCAATTGAATATCAATACCTAACTGTGTATTATCATTTCATTATATTCAAATTTTTGTCTATGAGTCTGATAAATATCTTTCAATTCTGTTAAGAATTGCAGAATACTTACCCATAAGACAAATGAGACTAATCTTCTCTTAGTGCTTGTTCAGATAAAAGTAGTTAAAATGTTAAACTGTGCAGAAAGTTTTTTTAAATTTAGATTCTGATCTTGTAAAATAAATTTTCTAGTCCTTCAAAATTGTCAAAAAAGGACTTGCTTCAAATAGGTTTGGCTTCAAGTAGACTCTAAAAACAGGCCTTAGTGAATATAATTACAGGACAGACAGCTGAGTTTGACCTGTCCTGAACAAGTAAACATGTGGGTGGCTTTATGAGACCCTGACGCCCAGAAAACCAAATCATTCCTACAGTTATCTGTAAAATGTGTTAAAGGTATTATTATACAATCTAGCTCAGTTGGTAGAGCGCCGGCACGTTAAGCCAGAGGTCATTGGTTCAAATCCCGCTCTAGTCAATTTTTCTTTGTTCAACCCAAAATCATTTAAAAATTCACCCAGTTTCCCTTGTGGTTTATTATTTGATATCTGATATAAAAAGTCGCTTCCATTTAAGGTGATCCCCTGGCTGCCGCTTCCCAGGTTGTATCGTATACTTGGGTGTGATCCCTGGCTACACGGCAGTTTGCGGTTGAATGGCTTCTGACTGGCACCCCCCGAACAAAGATATTGACAAAATAGGGAGACGGCCAACATAGGGCTAGATAGCTCAGTTGGTAGAGCGCCGGCACGTTAAACCGGAGGTCGTTGGTTCAAATCCCGCTCTAGTCAATTTTTCATTGTTCAACCCAAAATCATTATACAATCTTGCTAGAATCTTGCTAGAAATATTGGGTTGGTAGAAAGCCAAGGACTTATTTGACCCGTCTCGTCAAGACTTAAATGTAGGCACCATAGAGGGGTATTTGCTGCAGACATGAAGTTATAAGCGAGAGGCTCTACTTAATATCTAGATAAAAATTTGTGATCAAGGTTTTTTCAGAATTTGTTTAAGTTAGTTTTGAATTGGTTAAGATAGAAGGAGCTGAAACAATCTCATTTGATAAGTTGTTCCAATGGTCAACAACTCCATGAAGTCTGCAATGCTGTTTGTAAAGCTTCTTGCTATGGCCCCTAGTAGAATGAATAAAATATAATTGAACAAAGTCCGGTGTCTCCACATGGTCGATGTCATTCAAGATTTTGTAGACCTGTATCATGTCAGCTCTTAGACAACAATATTCAAGTGTAGGTAGTCCAAGTGCCAACAGCCTTTCTTGGTAAGATTTATTCTTTTATTCTTAAGTCCGGGCCGAGGACTAAACACGTTGCTCTGTGCTGCAATGACTCTAAGAATTTGATATCTTTTACAAGATAAGGTGACCAAACACAACTATTATATTCCAGGATTGGTGGTCGGAGCTGAATAAATAGTCGCAGACAGTCAGTGTTCATGTTTTGTGTGATCAACCATTACATGAAATACTACAAACCTGTGATTATTTGGGCCTAATTTGCTATGTCAGTCGGGAAAGTAGTGAAAAACCTTGTTCAGTTTTTATGGTTTACAAACCATGATTTGTGAACACAGTTTTTCACATGGTTTATAAACCATGTTTTATGATGCCTCAATTTTCATATAGTCTATAAACCGTGTTTTTAAGAAGCTTGAACAATTTTCACGGTTTATAAATGAATATTAATAATGAAGACTTATAATGCACCATGTCTGTCACATCGTGACACTCCTGGCGCAGAAAACCCTTAGCTAAACTGACATCAGAGAACCGTACACAAATAAACAGAAGGTGAAACAACTTATAAAAGAGCATAATGAAAACTAAGTATACAAAATCTATAGGACAAAAGCTCTGTACACACAACACAGGGTGCCTGCGCACACCCGCTGTGAAATAATGTTATACATTGTTATGTGAATGGTATGTGCCCTGGCATACAAAGTAACCGCAGCAGTGGGTATAAGTTTTTTAATTAAACATGGTCGTTGGAAAATATTTTCCATAGACACAGCTGTTGCATCAGTGTGAAGATGATTTCACGGGCTTCGAGAATGACGTCACCCCAAAGGCTACACCGAGTTGTTCCTTTGGTTATAAAGCGGCAAACAAGGCCATGCAATAAAAAAATAGGTGGCTGTTTGCGTGTTGTGCACATTTGAATATGTACTTCTGCTGTTTTGGTGTATGACTCAAGTTTTGTAAACTAAAATGGTCTAATATCTTCTCGGTAATGATGTAAACAAATGGTATCACTAGAAAGGCAGGGTTATTTTGTTTAATATTCTGATCACCCCAAATTTACAGCCTCGTCCATTTTAGTTATATGACCAATTTGAAGGCGCAACTGCAAATGCAATGTTTGATGACGATTCAATTTTCATGGTTTCTAAATAATGATTTATAAATAAATGTTGATTGTATGCTGTCATCTGGTTTAAAGCACACACAATACACGACAAAACATTACGTTCCTGCGAATCCTGGTACAACTTATTTTGGAAATTTTGACAACACTTTCTATCAATTTTGTATCATGTCTATGGTTGGTTTACAATTGTTGTAAACCATAGTAAACACATGTCACCAATTAAATGCGCAAAACAATTAACTGACAAACGGCGCCACATAGTTTGATAAATACATAGGCCCAACAACACTCACTTGACTTGTGCATCATATTCATAATCATAGAGAACCACTGCTGCACAACTCAAAACTTAACTATTGTTGTATTCTCCGTGTAGGTTTCATTAAAATATAATGAGTTACTGCACGAGTTTTGTCAAGAAACACAGACTAATGAAAGAAATCGAGAGAAATATAGTCAAGCTGTTTGGTTTAAATTAGATACGGCGGAGCCAAGTTGCCCCTCTCTATGGTTATCACCGTGACACACTCAGAATTCCCCTTTCCCGCGTGGTGGTTTAAATTAGCTCATTAACCAATTATCATAGCCTCGTTCACTTAGTTGTAAAAACAATAAATGCCAATAATATATAATATAATAAATTATTTGTAAATAATAGCGTTAGATAATAAATGTACACTTGACATCTCATCTGTCATAGTATCCTGCCGTCCGTTAAGTATATTCCGGACATTTAATTTCGGTCGTAAATAGAAAGAGTATTAATGTTGAAGCGCATTCTACTGATTTGCCCAATCTGTGGTAGATCTGTGCTCATTTTGTGGATTTTTGGCCTTTGACAAAAATGTGCGCAATTTGTAGATTGGGCAAATTCCTAAAATGCGCTCAACACCATGTACACTTTGGAGCGCAAGAGGGGGGAAAGAGGGCGCTAAATTAGAAATTTTGTTTGAGAAAAGTTACTTGAACTCTGACGATAGTTTTGAATGTCTGCTGCTGTCTGTGAACTACATACAATAACAATTATGGTCAGTAGTGTAGCCAAATAGCATGTATAGTGTGGCTTGATTTTTGTGTTTGAATATCTGATTTATTTATGATGGGGGTAACTCTGAACTGTGTAAACATTTGGCTGAAAAAATGATGGAGGCGGAAGCGATGTGTATCGTGACATTGTCGACATGACTCCGTCGACATTGTCATGCCAATATAAATTACATTATGGGCTGTATACGTTTGGTAATTGGAACCCACTGTTTGTTTCAATCCTATATAGTTGTAGATATATACCATAAAACTAACCTGTGACAATTTAATTTCAAAAGGTGGTAGCGTTTTTTGAGATATTGCCGAAAATTTGGAGCGGTTTATGTCCACGCAGATGAAATGGTCAACCGCAGATGTCAACATTTCGAAAAAACGAGTAGGCCTACAGCGCCCCAGTTACTGGGTCTAGTCCACGCAGCTCAGCCTCAGGAAGAATAATCTGCAATTGGAATACACAATTTGAGAAACGTTACTGCATTAACGCTTCTCATATTCAAATTTGTTTGGATAAAAGTGGGATATCTTTTTCCACAACTCACTGCAGTACTTCGAAGTTAAACGTTTCTCAAAATGCATTACTACTCCTAGAACTATTATGAGGTTTATTCCGCTATTGTCTCCATCTGTCCATTGGTAATGGAGACGATAGCGGAATGAACCCCAGTCATACATGTAGTTCTAGGAGTAACTAATTACTATCCAAACTGCTGTACTTCTCATGGACTCAAAGGATTAAGCCACCTGTCATGCGTAGACATCTTATTGAATAAGAGGAAAATGAATTACTGAAGAGATTATACTTACTACAGCTCTAGCAGCTATAGTCAGTGAGATAGTGGACGTAAAGTAATGCGTAACTCTTTACTATCTCAACTTCCTGTTTTTTGTACAGAGCTGGTGAACTGAACTCCATTTTTCGATAGCACAAAAAAGGAACATCAGCCCTTGTAGTAATACTATATTTATAAGTAAAACCGTTGCTCAGCATGACGGCGGAGCGATCTGGACGTGTTTCCTTCCAAGGCCAAGACGTCAATGATGAAGATGATGTCACCATGGATATACCGTCGGTGAATAAACGGCTTGGACACCTGCGACCATCCAGAGAACTTTTGGAGTATTATCGGAAGAAGATCGCCGAGTTTGATGGGGAGCACGAGGACATGCTGAGTAGACTTGAACAATACAAGATGACCTATGAACAACAGGTACCGGTACATGAACATAAACCCCCAACAATGGAGAAAAGAAATTTCATCAAGGTTTTAACCTTTCTTCAGTGTTTTCACTGGCCTGTCAAATCAGCCAGTCAGCCGAACATGGCCAAAATAATTTTTTTGGAAAACAAACCCCAAAAGGCCATATCCGACCTACACTTTCTATGTTTTATTTGGTGGTTTTAAAATGAATTTTTGACTGTATTTCCCTTTATCTAGTACTCAATGAACACACCGACCAATTATTGGGGTACAAATGGTCTAATGAGCCTGTGAAATGTTCATCAAATTAGGCAGTTCAGTAGTACAGGGATAAGAAATGTCAGAGTTTTATCTGAATTCACGTTTTTATTATTATTTGATAGGCCTAATTGACAATCAAGTCCTTTTGATCCAATGTTATTTTATTGACCATTGCCACAACACGCAAGCGCATTTACACGCGCCTAACCTGTCCGCCATTTTGGGAGTCAAAATGTACACAGAGGAATTGACTCCCAAAATGGTGGAAATGGTAGACGTGCATTGTGCGGAGCTGCGTTTTTACGCTGTGCAAGGGGTCAATATTGATGTTTCTTCCGTGGAATTCCACCATACAGCATAAGTTGGAGTGGGAATTGAGACAGCGCGAGGAAGAGATTGCCGAGTTACAGAAAGCCCTGAGTGACATGCAAGTGTATCTCTTCCAAGAGAGGGACCACGTCTTAAGACTCTTTGCTGAGAACGACCGACTCAAGATACAGGAACTTGAAGATAGAAAGAGGTCAGTACGTGGGGGTTAGGTTATTATAATGATAGCAGCCTTCCTGTTCTCCCTTAAAAGGCATCATACACGTTTGGTAATGACTCTGATGATTAATGGCAATAAAAACTTACTTGGTAAGAAGTACAGCAGCTTTGGATAGTATAATGCATTTTGAGAATCTTTTTACTTCGAAGGACTGCGGTTAGGGAAAAATATATCACTTTTGATCCCCAAAATATTTTGAATATTGAGAAGCGTTTCTCAGAGTGTGTATTCCAATGCAGGATTTTCTTCCTGCGTGGACATAACCGCTCCAGATTTTCGGTAATATCTCAAAAACGCTACCACCTTTTGAAATGAAATTTTTACAGGTTAGTTTTTTGGTATATATCTACAACTATATAGAATTGAAACAAACAATAGGCTCCAATTACCAAACGTGTACGATGCCTTTAAGGACTTGCTTTTATAGAGCTGCTTAAGGACTGTATAATGCTTACAGTGCAATTTCCATGTAACCCTTTCAGCCACAATGGTAGCTTCAGTCGATTGTGGCCCGAGGCCAGTAGGTTTAGCGTTGGGCCAGTGAACTCATGACCAGACAAGTCCAGCAGTCTTGTGTTTTTCATTTGAGTTTAAACAATAGCTAAAAATGTATTATCTTTAACATGTTCAAATGTTGAGTTTGAGTCTGGTAAATATACCTTTCGATTCCATTGAGTAATGAAGTATACCTTATACCCATAAAGACAAATGAGATCAATCTTCTCTTACACTTCTTCTTAGCGCTTGTGAAAATAAAAACAGTTAAATGCATGTTAGACTGAGTCAGGAAGTTTTTTCTCATTTTGATTCTGGTCTGGTAACAACAAATTTTGGTCCAGTAAACAGTTTGAGCTACGAGCCATGTGGGCTTTCAGATCCACCCCTCCTCAAATTCAAGCCCTGGTGGCCCCTGTTGGTAAGTCAAAAAATCACATACAGTGCATCTGCTACACAAGCATGGACTAGATGGAAAAGCTAGTCAAACATTTGAATCTTGTGACCCAAAATCTTATTTTTTTCCAGATGAACTCACATTTAATAACAAATTTTACATCACTGCAGTCATCATCACAAACCCTGAAGTGATGATTTTCCACTAGATAAATCCAATACATCACTGTTTATTCCCCTCCTCTGACCTTTTCCAACCTTTCTCAGAATCCAGCATCTGCTGTCCCTGTCGAGCCCGGCAGGTCCTGAGGTAACCTACTTCCACAAAGAGCCTCCTGCAAGAGCCATTGTCAAACAGAAACACCCACAGAAGAGATACCCAAACACAGGTCAAACCTAACCTCAAATTGTCATACTTCTCTTGGTCTGTCAGTCCTGAGCAAATTCAAGGGAACTGTCAAGTGGCTCACTGATCTTGATTTGAAATGATAATGGACTTGTAACAATGAATAGAATATTCCAAAGAACATTGACAAACATTTTCTTTAAATTGTGCCACAGCGCATTCACATTGTAACTCTTGCAACAGTGCACCGTGAAGTTAATATCTCCATTTTAAACTAATATATTTCATCCCTATCAAGAGAAATCAGAAGATCTTCATTTTTAATTTCTTTTCCTGTTTCTTCATCAGACAATGAAAAATTGGGTTTAAAAGCTGAAGTTCCCCTCAGACCTCAGGGTAACAGGACGAGGAGAGAAGCCCAGGATAGGTTAGCAGCTAAAACGACCAAAGGTAATTTAATTTAGGGTGGGTTGTTGCGCCCTCATTCAAATATTCAGTCAACGCTTGTTAAATCTCCTCTAAGCTATTTGAAACATCCACATAAAGTGCATTTATCTATTAGTGATGTTATACTTGTTATACGGCGTGTTGTGGCCGACCGGTCAAGCACACTGGACTTAAGCTCTGGTGTTTTTGATCAGCAGAGTGTGGGTTTGGGTCCCAGTCTTGACACTTGTGTCCTTAAGCAAGACACTTAACCATTATTGCACCGTCCTTCGGATGGGACGTAATACCAGAGGTCCTGTGTGTTGTGTAACGCACATAAAAGAACCCAGTTACACTTATCGCGAAGAGAAGGGGTTTGCCCAGGTGTTTCTCACAGTGGCTGCTGAATGCACCGCAGCACCTTGTAAACCATTAAAAGGTGCTACATAAATGGGTCTCATATTTCAAAACATGCTTATCCTGTTGAAAAACAAATAATGAGCGCTTTGATATGCCTCGAGGGTGTGATAAAGTGCTATTATTATAGGAACCCAGTATTATTGTTATTACTTGTAGCTAAACAGCGTCCCTACAGTGCCAAGCCGAGGGCTGTCTCCTCGGACGCCAACAACACCGATCATCAGGCAGATGCAGAGATCTTGATGCTACAGATAGAGGCCTTACAGTCCCAGATGAAGGAGCAAACGGTGGCAGCTAGAGAGCAGACTGAATCACTGATGGAGGATCGGAGGGTCCGCGTGGAAGAGATGCAGACAATCATCGAGAGAGACCGCAGCAAGATACAGTCCCTCAATGAAAAGTCAGTCCCGACACCTCAATGATCTTGACTCAAATGGTTTTAATAGATATTGAATTTGCATCAGGGATAATTAATATTATTTTGTTGTTTGTTGCTGCTAAAATATAGGATTCAAACTGCCTCTAGCTACCGGACCAATCTCGGTGGTCTTGTGGTAGACATCTGCTATAGAATGGCTAAGGTCGTGGGTTCGAATCCCACCTGAGTAATATGCCCGTGTTTTTTTTTCCACACGACTCGGGTAACAGTATACAGTGGTTTACACACATCGGTGTATGGATAAAACCAAATAATATTCAAATGGTTTTGTTTCTAACCCTCCTACTGTTGTACCACTCAATATCATCCACATGGTTTTGAATGATAGATGCACTGTGCAGCCATGCAATATGATATCACACTGTGAATGTGTCTACACAGTACATAGATAGTGCTGTGCACAGTTGTTCAACCACACACAACCAGTGCAGTTGAACAACGGCATGAATGGTTAGTAAACTTAGTGCCAATACTAATTGTAAGTGCATCACGTGCCATCATTTTGCCATGTATTTACTGCCACGACGCTCCAAATTTGGAAATTTATTGGACTCTTCGCAGTGTCGTTCCCAAAATAATTGTTACCCGCCTGTTTGCCCAAACGAGGCAAGGTCATGTCACGTGGAACAAGGCTGGTGTACTGTCCACATGAAGTCGTTCAAGTTGATTAGAAAGGGTTTGTAGAATGATTAGAGTGTGGGGTGGATGAGCTTGTGTTTATTGTGAAAAAATACCAAATGAAAAGGATTTACATGTTTGTGTTATTTCAAACAAACATTGGATACATTTCTTTTGCGCATTGTCCACTCGGTGAAATCTGGCTTTTCCATTTCTCTTGGGTTCGCCTTCTTATATGGAATAGTGCAGATTTCACACTGTGAAAATATTACTCGTATGCATCCAATATTTGCATAATACACACAATTTTTGGTATTCCTTGATTAAACCATACTTATGTGTAGGCAAATTTGAGTGGCAATCATGTGCCGCTATTGTGTCAAGTTTTTTTTCACCCATTGTAGGTCTTTGACAAACAATATTGACATCACTTTACAAAAGGTATGCAAGGGTGGTATGCGACTCAGTAATGGCGGAAAACAACTGGTACAATGGAAATGAAAACAAATGGATTGGTCTAAAGACTTGATTTCACACAACACCAATAAGGATGAAATGATGACTATAATAAAAGAACTATCTGATTACGTTTCTAGATTACACCGCACACAGCAGATGTTATACGACAGCACCAAGGACTACCTGGAGCTGAAGTACGAAGGACGCTCTCACGAGAGAGGATGGATGGCAGAGAAGGACTGCCTCCTCCAAGATCTTGACCACTGTAAGGAGCAACTAAACGTCTCCAAAGAAGATGATGTCCTGGTCATCTCGGACCATGTCTTGGAGCAGCGCCAGACGCAGAATATGGAAATAGAGGTACGGTTCTCAGCCAAAGTGCTTTAACCCTGCTACTCGTATACATGTAGCTCTTTACACACTGTCGGAACTCCCAAGAAAAATCTGGTCGAGCTTTTCACACTTGAACTGCTAACCCTGGTAAACTCCTGGGAAGTAGCCATTTCCTGGGAAATGTGTGTACATGTTTTTTTTAAATATCTTTCTGAAGGATTGGAATTTGGAATGAATGTACTCATAAAAAACCAAAAAACAAAATAATGAAGTAACATTATTTGAATTAATTGAGTTTCACTTTGGTTTTGTTCTCATTCAGGCATTGGAAAACCAGCTACAGCAGGCTCAGAAGCTAGCGGATATGTATCGTGAGCAGGTGATTGGTCTTGAAGATGAACTAGCGCGTATTAGGGAGAGAGATGACGTCAGTAAAGATGCTTACAAGGTGGGTAGCAACATTGACACGTGACGTCAGCTTCTTGTCTCTTCCACATCACTTGGACATAATTTACCGAGATCTGATTGCAGTTTATGCTTCAAACAATAATGAGTGGGCTACATTTCAAATGTTACAAACGGTGAACCTTATCATAAATCATAGAGAGTAACATACCACTAGCAGCAGTTTGCCACTACTACCAGTTTGGTACCGCATCTTGAGGTGTCGTGGCCGAGCAGATAAGAACACTGGACTCAAGCTCTGGTGTTTCTGATCAGCAGAGTGTGGGTTCGAGTCCCAGTTGGGACACTTATGTCCTTAAGCTTAACCATTGTTGCTTCGTCTTTCAGATGGGACGTAAAGCCGTAGGTCCTGTGTGTTGTGTAATGCACGTAAAAGAACCCAGTGCACTTATCGTAAAGAGAAGGGGATCGCCCCGGTGTTCCTGGTTTTATTGGCTGCATATTGCGCCACAGCACCTTGTAAATCATTACATGGTGCTATGTAAAGGAAAAAGATCTCATACTTCAAAAACGTAGCTCCGCATACCTTACAGGAACAAATACTTTTAAAAAAGCGCTGTGGTCTAAATGAAATGGCGCTATTAAAAGCCCAGTGCATGTATGATTCAAAAAGAGAAAGCATAACAATAGCATCATTTTAAAAATAAATGTTAAAAATGCTGCACCCTGTCTTGATTCAAAGAGTGTATAAAGCACACCAGTGGCAGAATGTTTGTCATCAACAGCGATGCTGTACAATTATCATTAACAGGACAAGGTCGCCAAGCTTGCCAAGCGTCTTCACCTGATGAACCAACGGTACGAGGCACTGGAGAAGAGACGCAATCTGGAGATCGAAGGCTTCAAGAACGATACTCGCATCCTTAGGACTCGTCTCAAGGAAGTGGAAAAGCAGCTTTACAAGGTACATATTCGGTTGATGATCAATTAAGAATTTCTTTTGCGAAAACAAAAAAAATGTGTCGATGACATGGCTGTGTGGTCATGTGGCTGTGTGGTCATGTGGCCGTGTTCACATGGATTACTTTCCTAAAGATGTGCAGGCAAAGAAAATATTGCTTGAACAATGTATTAGCTAAGACAGAAATACCAGGGGGCCAGTCGCAAGCAATATAAATTGAATGGTATTTGGACTGGTAACCCCTTTCTGCTAAGCAAGACTGGTTACTTCAAAGTGAAGTATGTGGGAAAATAAAAGTCGCTTGTCACTTCCTCCATTTCTCAGGTAACTGTCGGCGTGGGAGAAGATGGCGACATGTTCATGCTTCATGACGTTCATCAGACGACCAAACGGTCAAAGAAAATGCAGAGCGAACTCCACCAACTAAAGGCCCTCATATACGGCATGGAAACAGACCTGAGAAACTTGTGATAATGACCCAAGATGACCCTTGCACATAAACACTGCCCTCTAGTGTTGAACAAAAGACCAGTCTACAAAGTCTGGCGAGGCCCCTTTACACTGTTCCTACTAGGACACTCAATTTTGATTTATTGGTTCTGGAGAGTCCTTCATTCAGATAGAAAGCTGGGCCCAATTTCATTGGTCTGCTTACTGTGGAATTCTGCGCTTACGGTCCATAGATTCACCTGCTTTACAGGGCCCCGTAAACGCAGAATTCTGTGGTAACCAGGGCCATGAAATTGGGACCTGCTTTATCGACCTACTGTTGATGTCACACACGGCTGCAGTCTGCCCATGGTATGCCATTTTGGGAGTCAAAATGCGTGTAACGACATAGTGGTGTATCTCAACACCTTCGCGTCGCCTGAAATACACATTTGCACAGTGACAAATGGGGGAACCTGACGCCCACAATAGCCTAACCGATATTTGTCAGGCGTGATGACGTCGGGTAAATTCGGTCAATACGCCCCATGTCATCGTTTAGGTACATAAAGGCTCTGTCCACTAGAGACTGGTTTCCAGCTGGAAAGACTTTTCAAACATTGTCATGTTAAATACCTCTTGAAGTGCGCATCTGGCAAGAGGTCCACACATTTGTACAGGATTGGCACTCAGGAGCTGGATTACAAGAGATTCCTTAACAGTCTTATCACTCTATCCGAAGACTCAGGTGCTGCTTTGGTGTAAAACGTCCATCTTTTTATCTAAAAAATTACAGTAATCCTTTTTATGTAGTTTAGACAAGCTTGCTTAGGAACATGTATAAATGTTTAATTGTGAAATGTTACTCCAGCGGATATTTCATCGTTGCATTGAAAATTTACATGATTGTAAATAAAAACATCTATGCAATAAAAAAGACCAGTTCAAATGTTTTCTTGTACTTTTTACCAGTCTTTTTTTTGTCTTCTTCTTTTTACTTCTTATTCACTAAGAATGTATACATTACAATCACAGAGATGGGTTATTATTGAAAGGCTACATGTAAGCAGGATGCGAAGTTTCGCATGGTGTGAAAGGTAAAACAAAACTAGTTTACAGATTACAAGCATGCAATTATCTCTTCCAAGAAGAAGTAATTGTTTTGGGAAAAGTGATGGATTATAAAAAAAGTTTCCCCTTTTACCATTCACAGTTCCTAATAATGCTGACAGTTTTAAAGCTGCATGACTGTTTGTAATGCTTAATTATGTCATCAATGTTAAGAAGCACTGATTTATTCCGGCTGAACGTCTGACGTCACACTGTGAGGCGCGGGAATAACGCCAGATACCGGCCTTTAGAACCTACTGGTTCCTGCCAGATGTACCTTTGTCCTTGCATGCCATAAATAAGCAGACACTCATGCGTGTAGTATCACTATCAGTCTGGTAGTTACGCGTCATTGCATGTACAGTGTATATAGGTTTAAGTCAGATTTGAAACTTTTCATGGTGGGAGTACAATCAAGTGAGGTTTGCGGTGACACCATGTAATCTCTTTATGAGCTGTGGTGGTTCTGAGAAGAACCAGTGGCTTGACAACTCGACGTTTCGATCAGTATGCTCTGATCGTCTTCAATGAAACCATCGGGTTTGTGAGACCAGTGCCTGTCAAGAAGGGACCCAGTCTATCATTCACTTAGCAACAGGGAAAAAAGACGAGCATTTGAGAATGGTAGCAAGCCTGGAATTACACGGTGGCCATCATCTGTTGCCCTAGTCTTGGCCTTAGTGTCTCTTCAAAGGTTTCCCATAGACTTTAAGATTTTCCAACGATAGTGCCCTTGCAAAGTAAAAATGGCCTTGCCCTCTCAAACATAAAGTTCCAAGACTGTGCTAGAATAAGGAACAAGTTCAAATTTCCACGTCGATCTTCTGAGATTACTGTCATTTGGTTTAGGGGGGCTAAGAAAACTAGCTTTAGATTTTGAACGACCCAAAACAAAAAGATACCACCACACAGCATTATTATGTAACTCTCTTTCTGTGTTATTCCACGCCGAGTCCAATGAACATTACATACTAGTATTAGATACATACATAAATCTTATATAACATGCACTCTGTTGAGAACAGCCCCCATCATGTGTCGACACCAATTATACAATACTAACAATCACTCTGCTACCTGGCAACTCGGGTTGATCAGTCCTCAACCCCAGCTTGCCCTTAAAAATAAGAGCTACTGATACAAAACTGTAACATGAGTGCTATACATATACATCTGTCTCCCCGGTCGGCCCACATCATGACACTGGTTACCGCAACATACCAATCACTTGATTCTCTACTCAAAGGGGTTAGCACCAAACGGTAGGGCCAATGCTCAAGCCTATAAGCCATGCGGGGGTGAGATCTTTTTCGGTAAAGTGCGCAGGCACACTAGCGAAAAATAAAACGCCAACCCCGATGAAATACACGTGTAATGCTTGTTACAAGTGCAGAATTTCTGCTTACTGTTAATGGTACAGGGCTGAGTCCATATGCTTTTACACTTAAAAGTAATCAAAAAACCTGTGCTATTTTACACTCACATCACTGAACAGTGCATGCGTAACAATGAAATATCAAAAGGTGTCTGAATTTAAGACATTTTTCTTTCATAAAATAGGTCTATAAATAGAGTGATCCCCGTGTAAAAATGATGATTACAAATTTCCGCTTTTGACCGTCGGGGGGAGAACCAACACAAACAAATTCCCCTCGTGCAAATAGAAAATATCGTCTCTTTTCTTCTCCACACACTGTTTTCTTTTATTTCTTTTTTATTTATTTAAATTTTCTTCCGAATCATTCCCTGAAATAAATGTGCTATAAAGTTGGCAAGTAATGCTCTTTGGGGTTCTTCACTCCTCTTCCAACTCTAGCGTGCAGTTGGTGTGGAAGACAGGGTGGAATAGAAATGCACAAAACACGCCTCGTATGAACTACATACTCCTTACACACGTACCACCAAGAAATTTCAAACCAATTAATCTAGATACAAATTAACTAGTGTGTTTTATGTACAAATTGCTTTGGCTGCATATCAGTTGTTAAAATCTTCAAAGACGCTTCGTATTTTTTTGCAAAAAGCGACCTCAAGTTTGATATTTTATACAGTTTTGTTTAAGTCACAGGGTGTTACATTTAAACTACAAGTAATTTTAACTGGAAAGCAGTTTTGCCAGGGTGCACTTTCCGATCTCTTCAAACAATGCAATGTTTGCCGACACTTTCTTAAAACAATAGTTCACAGTTCACTATGTATAATATTAAAATATTTTTAGAAGTATTTTTGGGTATTTAGTAGTATTTTATTTGTATATAGTCTGTACAAGGGAAGTAAGGACTTAAAATGGCTCCCACTTTCTGTGTAGTACATTAATTTAACAGTGGGTATCTAGTACACATTATACATGGCTGAATCTTAACGATGAGTTAATAATGTCACAAAATCCACAGCAAAGCTGGCGCCAATCGCAGCAGCCTAGTCTTCATGACAATTTGGCTGGTAACCTATTCCTGCTTAGCAAGTTTTTTCTGTGCTGGGCAATAGTTTGTGCTTACAGGCTTTTATGATGAAATTGGGTCAAGGTTAATTGCCATTGGGTTTTTTTCTTCTAATTCTGGGCGTGCCAACATTTTCAAGAGCAATGGATTTCAACTGGTTTGTCTGATGCCACCTAGTGGCTCGTTTGTTTTGCCCTGGCGTTCATGTCCTCTTTAATTTCACCACCAATGGAACCAAGATCAGAGCCCAGCTTAAGTACAAAAACTAGCTAAGCACAACAAAATTATGCTTACCAGAAACAGGTGACCAGCTAAAATACCCTGTCACGTGTAGTATCTGTGACTGGTATTCTGCTTATTTTTGCTTACCAGATATTTTTAAGCAATATTTTCTGCTTCAGTAGCTCTATGAAATTGGGTCCTGGTAACACGCACAAACGAATATCACAACTGGAATTTTAATTGAAATTTTCCTTTAAGATGTCTGATATAAGCCATGCATTCCTCCTACTATCGGGTGGATAGTGGAGCCCACTGTTTCCCAATCCAAAAACATTTACACGTTTTACTGATCAACATTGATCAAAGCTATAGATTGTGTACAAATAACCGAGAGGAATGGATTGTTCAATGGTTTCAAACGGGAATATTTAAAGGGTTCTAAACCCATCAGCACCATGACACGTTCAGTCTCACTTTGTTGGGTTAAAGTCACATTATATTCCCAACACCATCAACTATGTGCAGAGGATAGTTCCTCAATTGCAATAATTATCTCGATATCTAGCTAAGATTTCTAGTATAAATGTAAAAAGCAATTTTAAATTTTTACCAAGGATCATTGACAAGGGAGTGCAAAGTAGAGTTTCCCCTGTTTGTGCATTTCTCTTAATACTTCAAACCACACAAACATTACAGATGGAGCGTTATTTGTCTAAACAAGATTGGGCAAATCCACTACCTTTATTATATACTGGGGCGGGTTTCATGGGGCTGTTAAGCACACAAATTTGCTTAGCTAAGTAAATACAGGTAACCAACCAAACTGCGATAGTGTTGTATACTGTATGACTGGTTCCCTGTTACAATCATAAGGAAACTAAGCAAATTGCTAATTACTTAACGCTACAGCTCTATAACATTGGGCTCTGGATGGTGGTGGACAAACTCATTTATCAATCAAAGGGATGTTTTTACTAACAAAAGCTGGCAAGTTTGGTCATTCACAAATGTGACCCTCCGATGTCAAAACTGGGCTTAGTTGTTCATCAAATAGATTTAGAATAAGCGCTTTCAAATAACACCTAATTGACCATATTTTTGACCGCGTGAGGGCGCTTTCATCATGGAATTGTCTTGCACAATTACAGTTTCATCTTATTTAAATTGCCTGTATGTAGTTTTCTAAACATAAACATGATCATAACAATGAAAAAAAAACCAGAGTTTATTTATTTGTTTTATATCAAGCGGTCAAAAATTGGGGCCTATATGGTAAATATTTCTCAACATATAAAATGTTTAAGATTTGACATCACATTGATATCATGGCTGATTTTTCAGTTGTCTTCACTTTTAATGCCATTTCACTATTTCCCAGAAGTGCTTGATTTTGCCGTGGGGCGTCACAAATTATTAAAAAGGAAGCCATAAGAGAGAATTTGGTGGAAATATAGAATGATCTCATCCTGAAGTGTTCGAAAACAACAACAGAAAAATGCTAGATGCAATGTTGAAGACAGAATAAACATTACCAAATACCGATATACTATAATAAACCTAATAATATTAAACTCAATTACCGAGTCTGCTGGAATTCACATCCTGGTCTAGCCTGGTTTTGATGGCCAAATCAACCATTGCATATTGTCTAACTTCATGAAGTGTTTAACCAGAAACAATATCCGATGAAAACATTTATCTTCAAGGCAAACTTGAAACGCAGCTTAAAATAGCGCAAAACGTGGAGTTACAACAGCGCAATACGCAGGGTGTGATACGGACCGTGCAATTTGGTTTAATATCACATTGTTGTTACTTGAAGATATTAGCTGTTAAATGACCATCAGGTTGTGTGTTACCATGAGAACCTATGGAGCTTCTATGCATATACAAAATGGCAGGGTACCACGGCAGCCCAAAAAATATTACACATGGCATAAAAGTTTGGCTGGCAATAAGTTCTGGCACGCAAAACTTGTCTGTGCTTTGAGAAAAAACAAAAAAAACAACTATGTCCATAACCATAAAGCTGCTTAGCACAAAGAAGTGCTTAAAAAATTTCTGCTTAGCAAAAAATAAACAGTATACCAGTTGCAAACCGTACTTGAAACATGGTAGTATGGCTGGTAACCTTTTTCTGGTAAGGACAATTGTTTTTGTGCTTAAGCAGCTCTTTGAGATTCGGCCCATGTGCTTAGGAACTCTTCATGGTCCATGTAGTGGCAGGAACGTTCCTGAACCAAATGCTTGATGGTCCCACAGGTTGAGATAACTCCACCGTTTGTTTCTCCTGCCCCCAAAACAGAACAATGCGTTGCAAGAAGCACTTTCCAGAGTTATTGCTGAAGGATTGTGAGCACCGTACTTAATATGGAGAATTGCATGCCCTTGTAAACTACCAAACAATATCATAAACAAATCTGTCAAATAGCTCATTAATTTTAAATCCAGTTTCCAAGCGTCTTCCAGCATGTCCATTTAAGCAAACCAACCACTACCTTTATATGTCGTGTAAGCTAATGGCGTTCTGTTACTAGTTTTCAAATTTGTCTGTTTTTGAAAGCTCTTCTATTCCCCCCCTCTTCTTTAATTTAAAAATTGCACAAATTCTTTTCCAAAAAATGTAAATGAAACAAAAGATAAAATAATAAAATAATAGGATTTAAATGTTTTTTCTTTTAATATTCTTTATATATACAGTTGCATAGCTTATGATGAACCAAAGTTTTCTTCTTCTTCTTTTTTCAAATTCCAAAATTATTCAAATTCAATGAAACTTATTGAGCAAGAAATATTCACAAAGTTTATACCAGCTGGCAAATAATACTCTAAATACCCTTATTTATAATTCAATGTAGATCACTTTTCTTTTTGATACAAAAGAATCTTCTTCTTTTTTTTAATTCATAGAACCATGTTCAGTGAAAATATATACCCCTTGCACGAATTTCACACATACTTCTACGATATTTGAGATCATTTCATGATCCGTGTAACACAGCAAATGCTGTGGCAAGCTCGATGCGTGAAGCTTCTGCAGCCAAATCTCAACAGGTTACCTGAACAGAAGACATTATAGAAACTAAAAAACCATTGAATCCTTTGTACAATACGACAGTGTCTTCTATCAAAGATAAGAAAAAAGGGAAAGCATTTTCCAATCTGTCGGAACTAATTTTTGCAAAAAATGCTGCATCTTTGATTTATATTAGTATAAAAAATGATACGCAATCACAGCAAACCTTCCACAGAGTGGGCTAGTTCGCCACTATGGGTAAGCGTACAAAGACAGTTGAGACAACTAGCAATCTTTAAGCCGGGCCTCAATTGCAAATATTTTATCAAAGAGGGAAAGCTGCAACGAGAAAGTACAGTAGTGGCTTCAACTTTTTTTTCTTCTTACAACAAATTTATCCTCGAAACGTGAGGCCATTAATCTTTTTTTGGCACAAATTTAACCTGTGAGAGTTCATCACACGAGGGCGCCCAATCTTTTGAGATATGTAGTTTGGCAGGTTTAGTTTGTAGCAAGGAGCTTATTCAATGGCAACTTGTCTTCACATTTTTGTTACTCTCACTTCAACAAATCAAACAAAATTGCAAAATATTTGCAGTGACAATAAATTCCAGGGTTTAAAAGGTACTGATACAAAAAAACCAAGTTGGATCTCAAACCAAATTGTGGTCATTCAAATGTACATTATTTTAATAAGAATAACGTGGTATGAGTTGGTGTAGGGAAAGTCTTATACTCTGCTTTTAAAAGCAATTCTAACGTAAAAAATAAGTAAGTTACAACTAACTCTTGTTACATGGTTGGTACTACAAGAGACTATTACATTGCTACCGGTAATCACAACTTAGTTGGAAACCAGTAAAAACACTAACCATCAGTACATAATGGCTGGTTACCCATATCTGCTGAGCATCTTCTGTACTTCCTGCTTAGAGAGTAACTGTGCTTAGCAGAGTACTATGAAATTGGCTCTCGGTGAGTGTAGAAAATTAATCACATGATGCGTTCAACAACTGAAGAACCAACGAAATTCAAAATGTCGAAGATGATCGTTCAAGAGCAAGTGCAGAGGAGAACTTGAAGATATGCACAGCGCCCTCCTGTGGTGAGTGTTGTGATCCAACGAGGCAGCAAAAGCACCAATTGTTTGTGTTTTACTTCATCCCCTACAATACAAGCTAAAGCCTGCCGATCCACATTATGTACATGTACATGTTCATGTATGTATAACTGCCTACGCCCCAGCAGAGCAAAAAGAACAACAGTGCCCTCGTCTGGCAGAATCACAGTTTAGTCCAAGGGATTTTCATTTCTCAAAGTGATCTCTGTATGCTGCCATCTAGTGGTGAAGCCAATCAGTGCCAACGGAAACGCTACTTGCATAGTGCATGCGTGTTATCAAACAACACAGTTCATTTACAGGGTCCATTGCTGTGGAAGCAGTTAACAGCATTCGAAAATGGCGCATTCCAAGGGGTGCCCCCCGAAGAAAAAAAATCACCCAATCCTATATCCATGATGCATAGACCCATAGTGATGGTTTGCCCGTGCGTCTTTCACACGAGTGTCGAGAAGGAGTCATCATGAGTCTGTTGGCTCGTTGCCGGCTGCGCTGAGGTCGAGCGTGGGCTGGATGACTTTGTTTCGGGCGCTGAAGACGCTGGTGAGGGGGCTCCCGTTTCGGTTTTTTCTTGGGAGGGGCATTGTGGCGTTGATATCCAGGGTCTGATGGAAGAAAGAGTAAGTGATATTAACGATTACTGACATTTTGAAAATTCTTTATCAATCACAGTTTTTCTATACAAACTAAATTACCAACAACAAAAAAACGTTGAAATTAAACAAATATATGAAGAAGACAGAAACAGCCTCGGTATTGGGAAATAAAAACAAATGAAATAAATGAATTATAAATTACATCTACATTGTTTCTGACTCGTAGGTGTTTACTATTACACATAAACTACTAAAAACAATCAAACTACATGACATTAAGTTTAATAACTTAATTAGGGACATTAGTACCACTAGTTACGCCTAAGAATGATAACAAATACTCAATAATGATAAAGTTAAATGTTCCCGCTTTTCATTTTACACCTGTCTCCCATTTTTTAATACTTTTCTTTGTTGTAATTTGTTGAGGGGGGTGAAAAAAATAAGGAAATGCCTGCAAATCGATTTTCAAGATAAAAGATCTGTTGACCATGTCACCTTGTTTAAAAATAAAAGGTGATCTTGTAGATTCCAGGGCATTTCCTGGCAGGCAAAACACTACACTGGACATAATGAGAAATTTTCACCTTTTTTATTATCATAATTAAGAATTGTAGAAGTAACAGCTGAACAAGTTTCAAGAATTCCCCCCTTTTCTTTATATGTAAAAGTTTATGAAAATCGTACAGTGCAATCTCCATAAAATATAAGATTTTTGTGCTTTCTTCCATTGAGCTTTGCACAAATTGTGTCTGCAGGAAGTCTAGGCTCTGTAGCTGCTTAGTAAACATGTGGTGTCACAGGTTGCATGGACCAGAGCTGTGTATTGAGAGAGCTGCGACAACTTGCGATTAGAAGCCATTTTGTGTCAAAAAACCCATGGGCGAACACAGGTGTCAGACTAGACTGCGTATTGAGTTGTGCTGCATATGGACCAAAAATGACGTCCAGCAACCACGTGACCGAAGAAAACTGGTCCCTCTATGTCGCAACTCTCTCAATACACGGCTCTGGCATGGACTGACTAGAAAACTGAGCACGTCCAATCATGGGTAGGCATTGCGTCACAAAGACACCATGTTCATTACAAGAGCAATGTAGGCCCTTTTCGAAACACGGCTTGGGCCCAGGCTTGGGCTCACCGTCCGCCTGTTTGAAGCCCCGAAAGAAAAGCGCATGTTGTCTGAATAACTGACTGAGCACAAGCCCAAGCCAGAGCCAAAGCCAAAGCCCAAGCCCAAGCCCAAGCCCAAGCCCAAGCCATTGTTTCGAAAAGGGCCATAGATGCATTCTATTCAAATATTTTTCTTGCCAAACTTTAATTTGTTGGCAAAGTCCAGGACAGTATGGACAAGTTCTGCATTTCTAGTTGTTTCTTAACTAAAATGTTCATCGGTTGCTAATGGGAGACAAACAAACATGGTGGACAGAACATACCCCGATCTGACCCTAACACACACACATGCATGAATATTTAGAAAGATTACAGGGTTCTGCTAAACTCTGTTGGAATGAAAACCCTTCAAGTCTATACACTGGAGAAACTGATACATGCACAAAGAGTAAAGAACACGGGAGTCCGGGTTGGAAGTATTAGAAGGACAGTTACTATATGGGAAAAACGAAGGAAAATCTTGGTCAGTTATTCGGACGAAGAAAGTTTCTACTACACAGGATGCATTTCATGTGTCAAATAAAAAAATACATGAAAAATGCACGCACTAAGCACTGGTATAAAAGACACACTGGTCGTGACACAACACAAACATAGAAAGGGTTGAACACACATTCAAAAGGTATGTGTTACAGACAAGATTCATGAAGGAAACACTACAGAGTATCTCTAGATCACTGAAAAAATCCTACGTCTATAAACGAAACCCCTTTGAAATCACGGAATGATAGGCAGTTTAGTTTAGTCCTGAGATTAGGATTAGGTTTAGATACTGTGAGGAGGAAAGCTGCGGTGGAATTGGGAATTCTCTCAAGTAATAAATTATAAATCCTGGATTTCTTCAAGAAATGCATCACTATGATCAATTTGCGGTTGATCAAAGTCCTCATACAAACAAATAATTAGTGCAAGTGCAAACAGAAACCCATAAATCTAAATTCAAATACACCATAATTTTCCGGTTTAGTTGTAAATTAGCTTGAAGTGAATAGGATCGTACCTATGCTGTTTACAACAACCTCAAATGTCACGATGCAATGCACAGTATCTGGCGCATCAACGAGTGACCATGAGGGCTGGTATTCAAAATAGACCAGCGCCTTCAAATCTTTTACTTTTGTATGGTGAATTATAATGGGTACACCATAATGGCCAATTACATCATGAGACAACTCATCATCTCATGAATATGCATCAGATACATATATCTCTTCATCACAATTGGTCCCTATTGATTTGCCTATGTATGATCAACAGCTCAAAGGTATTTGTGGTTTACATGAGGGGAAACCCCACCTCCCAACTATTGGTTGTCGGTTTACTACTACTAGCTACTACGAGACATTTACGTTCATCATGAGAACCATGCATTAAAACGGAGACAGCTTCAACTCACACAGCCACAATGCGTGTGACGGCCCACTATACGACGGGATATGAATGTGGTTGTGTGCAAAGAGGGGGGAAAAAAGACACAATGTGCTTTACATCAATTTCTCAAAAAATCCAGCAAAGATTCGCCCACTATAAACGTTTCAACCGCAACTGGCTTCGGTTGTTCCTGATTGCAACCCTCCCACTCTTAGTTAACAGTTTTCCCAGCGAGTTGACCAACCGTCTGAAACACAATTCAACTGCAACGGTTTGTGCATTGCGGGACAGAACTAAACTCTGTATATTTGCATAATGTGTAGATGCTACATTCACCTCATAATAATAATAATTTGGGAGGCGAGTCATTCTTACTTGCAGCTGAGAAGCTAAATTGCGAAGGATGCAGCTACAACGTGTTCGAGAAGCAGGCATGCAAGGGCGCCTTTGGCAGCCAGCCACATCAACCCATTATGACCACAGAGCACAGCCAGAGATCAAAAGTGTTTGATTTTTCCGGAGGGAAGAAAACCGGAAGGACCGGAGAAACACCCACTTGGCATAGGAGAGAACCAATGCACAACTCTACTCACATATGGCCTTAGGCAGGAATCGAACCAGGGCCACATTGGTGAGAGGCGAGCGCTTTACGGACTAGCCACTAATGCCATCCATGATATGAGTGACATTAGAAAAACCAACATCTATTGCAGGCTGGCGTAGTTTATCTATCATTCAAAACCACAGTGGGTGATAATGAATGGTCAGACAGTAGGAGGGTTAATTACTACTACTGTAACATATAAAAGTGTATCAAACAAATCGTCCAGTAAGAATGCAGAGAACTGATCCAATCAAATATCAGACATTACAATGCACAATATTACTTTTCTTTGCAGCTACATGTACTAATATCAATGCATGATACAACACTGGTTGCCCATGCTAAAAAAAAAATGGAGTTGCACATTCCAACACATGCCTAGTTGATGAGCGTCTTGATCAAATCAGTGCGCGGTTTGGACTCCACGAAAAAATGAATTAATTTATTTAATCAATGTTTATTTTGCATCGGGAATAAAGAATATAATTTGTCTTTTGCCCTTACACTGATGTGAAATTAGAAAAACAATATCTTTTCACTCTCTTCACATAATATCTTTCCACTCCCTTAAAACAATGGCAATTAAAGGCAAGTCAAGATCAAGACTTCCAGCAAAATCAACCCTGAAAACTTTGTGAAACTGACTTCCTCCAATGCCATGAAAGCTATTTCATATTAATGACAATAAGGTTGAGAGGAAACTTGTTGTTTACGTACCACTCCACTGTCAAGAGAGCTTGCACTGTTCCTGTGATTTTTCTTGGCTGTAGAAAGAAAAACATGTCAAATAATTAATCAAGGATCCAATTATTGGGAGTAAATTAATACAAGAAAGAATGAATAAGCATAGTAGGAAAAAATTCTTTGCCACAAAACCTATTATTAAACTAAAATATTCCTTTGCGATTTTCCGCTGCTAAGGGATTATAGAATTATGATAATTTATTTATTTGAAACTCTGGTTCCCCCGACCACATCACAACAACATGATGAAGAAAAATCAAAACAAAAACCAAACCCCAAAAACAAAAACATACATACAAATCTGCAATTACTCTTTAAAAATGATATAATCAGTACTTTATAAATAATACAGATGCCTGAACTGGACCTCATTTTAGGATGTTTGGTTTGTTTAAAGCCACTTTGCAAAGATTTGTTTTTCATATTTCTTTCCCAGTACACTTTGTAGAAAATCTCCTGAACATAGTTACATGACTGCCCCAAATCAACTTACAAGCTGCTTCCTTCAAGTCCATCAGCGAGTTAGAAAGCGCACTCCTCTTCAAACTCCCGGTATCCGTGGCTTGAGGAGCCAGTGAATCCATACTGCCGCTCAGATTCTGCGTACTAGCAAAACTCTCTGTGTCTAGACCCAGCCCGGAGTCCGCCGTGCTTGCTTGGCTTTTACGGACAATCTTCTGTCTCTCCAGCTCGGCTGTTTGTCAGACAGAATCAATAAAGTTGGTTAGTAGTCGCTAAAAATCTCTTCTTGTTTTCTTCTTTGTTTGCATTTTTGATTTAATGTTCCCCTTTTTTAACCTCATAAAAATAATCAAATAATACTTGTTCTAGCTAAAAACCAAACCAAAATACAAATTATTTTAAAAAAATATCAAAAGCATCAAGCAAAAGAAGTCTCGGGTATAAATCTTAAAAAGTCACTTCTGAATTAGCGAGACATGAAATTCAAAACTATTGTTAGAAACAATTAAAACATCACTTGATACAACTTTGGGCAAGTGCATTGCTGTATTGTTTACCATTTATGGATAAATATCAATCAAAGGGAAAAAAGAAGAATCATTAAAAGCAGTTAATGCAAAATATTAATGAGCTGAACGGGTACAAAGATTAATGAGGGGCAGGGCTCTCCCCATGCATAAGCTAGTGTATTGGGCCGATACACGCAATTGCAGGCCGATACACGCAAATTGTGGGCAAATACACGCAAGTTGTGGGCCGATACACACAAATTGCGGGCAAATACACGCAAATTGTGGCTGATAAGCAACACAATAAAATAAAATAAAATATATTTATTTTTTTATAAAAATAAAAAATCTGATAAAAGTCACAAAAATCATACAGATAAAACGATTTAGAATGCCCCAGATTGCAGGGTAGGGCTTTTAAAACCAACGATATAAACACAAAGTAAAAAACATTCTGAGGACCTTGTTTCAATTCAGCGTGCTCAGGCCAAACTTTACAAATTTGGGTCCAGAATGCCCCACAATTTTTGAAAATCCTGGGGAGAACCGGAAGAGAGAATAATAAACACTTTTTTCCCATTATATTACAAACAAAAAACTAGCTTTGTGCAGAAGAGTTACATTTCTGAGCGAAGGGAAAATGTGGGTAAATTTCTAAAATACACAAAGAAAATGCAGACTGTGAAAAAGAAGTTCCTCAATAGATTGACAAAAACACATGCACATTGACTCCACAGTGTTCTACTTGTACAAATGGTTATAAATCTAGGCAAATCCACAACATTACAATCCTTGTTTAAAGCACAACATCGACCTTTGATATTCACACGTATTTCAGTTGTTAGTTTTTACAAACTGGAGTGAAAAATAACCTGAGAAAGTTCCAAAGCAAAGGGTAAAGGTGTTTGTTTGATTGTTTGTTTGTTTGTTTTTTAAGCAAAAGAGCTGAAAACTAACACAGCACAGCGGGTTTTTTTTCCAGAGGGCTTTGGGGCCTTACAATTTCACATTCCAGTAAACTGGGATTTTAACACAAAACATGTCATCTTAAATGACCAACATGATGTGTATACCCTTTCCACAAAAACACAGACTACAATATGCTACTAGAAGACTATGTGGCTAGAGATTACAACAGACAAATATTGCTTACATAGAAGAAAACACGTCGTTAGATTCAATCTTTTCATTAATTTACCAGTAATCACAGAAAGCTTTAAATACTATCTACAACAATTTAAAAAAAAACAAAAACAAGAAGATAAGTATCTGCTTATTCGATGACTCTTCAAAGAAATTCTCCAGCATTCAAAAACCCTTTTTAAGTAACACTGGTCAATTTTTTTTCTTCAAATTTTCTTACTGATTTATCACAAGAAAATGTTGTATCACTTGTGAATTTCTTTTTTATTGTAAAAGTCATTTCAAAAACTGTTTGACATGTTTTAAAAAACTTGTGTTAACTGATCTACACGTCTCAACGATGTTGAGAAAAAAACATTCACGATTTTGAGCCAACGTTTCTCTGGCAACAGTGAAACTCAGACACTGAGGATTTCTAGGACCCTGAGATATGCCACATTATAGATGACCTTGAAAGTATTCCACACAGAACTGCAATGCGCTCAAAATAAACCCTTTTTTCACATGACTTCATTTGAGTAGGGCGCCCTCGGCTAGAGGTAAAACGAAAGGTAGCTCATAGGCCCATCCTGTCTGCTGCACATGTAAAGATTTGCATTTTTGATTGTTTCATCATCGTTTTACCTTTATGATGGCGGAGCGATGACGTCAATGCATAAGGTCTAGTACATTATAGTGAAGCTGTTCTGGCGTTTGCGAAAGTGTAGCTTTGTGGGGGCGTTAACTTAGGTTCAAGCAGATAGTCCAACGACAGAGAAAAGAATAGTAATGGCCAAAGGTCAGTGCCTCAATTTCCATACAAACTTTATTCCACGGAAGCTACACTTTCGCAAACGCCAGAACAGAAGCAATATCCCCACCCATTCAAATCATTGAAACCAAGAACGTGAAAGCAAAATAGTCGGGCTCTTTGACGTAGAATGAGAATCAGTTATAATGACTGCAGGTACAAACAGGGAACATGACGAAGATGAAGTCAGAAAGTATATAGACTATCATCCTAGTCATTTAACGGTTCGCTTTGATAAGCGAGTTTAACATTCCCCTTCTCAGGGAACTGACCTCAATAAAGATAAACAAAGAAGTTGGCAAAAGAACAATATTGCTACAGAAGTGGCTACATGAAGGGATACAGACATGTACATGAAAGTGCGAAAAAGAAAGAGACAAATAAAGTTGCCAAAATTTGAAAACAATATCTACTATTGCATATGAAAAGGATACAACGAAAGAACACACAAAGATAAGAGTGGGACATGTATTTATCCCAAGAACTTAAACATTTAGAGTGCAGTACATCAAAAGAAAGAATGGTGATGCATGCAGAGCTGGTAGATGAAAAGATGCCATCAAAAGTTCATAAAAGTAAAACTACTTCTGTGTGTTAAATTCACCCATTGGAAGACCTTGGAAGACTCAATAGCAGCAGACATACAAGGACAATTCCCGAATTTGTGCGCGCAAATCTGGGCATGCGCATATTCAAAAGAACAATGGCTTTACTTGGTGAGTCTGCTGCCACCTAGTGTCCCTTAAAGTCTCCCAATGAGCCCCTCCGCCATCTTGCAAGGAGACGATTTCGAACCTCAAGTTAACATCCTTTCATTATTGGCTAGGGTCAAAGCTGCGGGCGCTGTTCCAGCTCCAGAGAGTGAGTGTGTATTATTGGGCATTCCAAGATTCACGTGAATTCACAACGTGCCAGAATAAATTAACGTTGAGCAGGAAAGCGGCATAGCGAATGATTCATGGGTATTAATCCTGTAATGTTTCTGTTAATGCGTTTATATTTTAGTAGGATTGAGGTTGGATGCTTCTTCTTCATCAGCAAGGATGTTATTTTAAACCCCAGATAATCATCACCATATGCCCAGGCTTTGCTAAATTTGTTGATTTGTTATTTTCAGGAAATTCAGGAAAAGTATTAAGAAACATAAATAAATGGTTTTGTCTTAAAGTTGTAGATTCTATGTTAATATGGGAAACATTGGAAAATGTCAATTCGATCTGATACCTTTTCTTTGACCCTCTAGTTTGAGAGGAAGTAGGTCAAATGTTGCGGCCGTTCGCGGCCAGCCGCTATGGGTCTTTTGGTACAAGCTGCTTGCTGCCGCTATGGTCTCTAAAGTGTTAAATCCCAAAATAAAAACCTGTGTTCGTTTCACTGATGGCCAACATAACCACGATGCTTGTATGAGGTCAATCTGTTTTTCTATTATTTAAAAAAATGATGATCAACATAATTGTGATGATTGTATGAGCTCAGCTTTTTTGCGTTTCTAAATTTATTTATATATATTTTTTTGAAAGAGAAGATAAAAATTATATTATGATTTGATCAACTTGTTTACATTTGTATTGTTGAGTTGTAAACATGCTCATTTGTTTCTTGTACTGTCGGCCGATGTTCAAAACAGTGATGTCTGGAAAAGGACCATTGGAAAAAAAACAATTTTTTAAATTCAAATTAGACAGCAAGAAAACTGTAGCTTACTTAACACACTCTTAAATATATGTACAGTAATTCTGTGACTCCGACAGAAGGAATTTACAGTCAAAACGCCTGTTTGGAAAAAAGACTCGGATTGTTAAGTGCCCTCACTGGGTTTGCTTCAGCCGTTATAAAGCCCTCCACCTAATTATTTATTCCTTCTCAAAATTCAACAAATACTCGTACATTGAGATTTGTTTTGTTACACTGGAGCAACAAAGTACTTCAGACAACGTAGGTGCATATCACAAAGCGAAGCATGCAAAAAAGGAATGGTGGTACAAAATTGGTTTTCTGGAGGAGTCCATGCATTTAAACACTCCCTAGTTTAGTTTCAGGAATCGTATCTTAAACATAATGCGTAAAAATGAAATAATTCCCTCATGTATGTCAGAAAACATCAGACAGATTATCACACCAGTATGCTGTATATTTTTATCTTTTTCAAATCTCTTACTAATTGACACGTCAAGAGAGTTTACAAATCAGACTCATTGATTTTAAAAAAAAAGAAGTCAACATTTCGACTGGAACGTATCTTATGACGGTTAGTAGCAGTTCCAAATTTTCCACCGAGCAATCTTCGAGATCCCTTTCTTTTCTCCCCCTTAATCACCACAACTATACCACGTCCTTTTTTAACAGAAACACTGAATGTTTTGTGCACAACAACAACAACAACAACAACACCAACAAAAGAAAACCACAATTTTCTCTCCACTCACACCACATCAGTATCAAACACAATCGCCACAGTTTTTTTTTTTTTTTTTTTTTTCTGGCTCATACGTACCTTCCCATGGGCACATTTCCCTTGGGGGATAAACTAAAGAAGCGTGACGAGGAAGGGAAGGGGGGTAAAACAAATGCAAAATAACTCTTAATCATAAATCAGGGAGTTTCTCAAATCAAAAGCAAGATGAGAAGGCACAAGTGTGGATGCAGTCCCTCAGGTCTTAACGAAATCACGCCATGTATAAAGATTAAGTAACCGTGAGAAAAAAGTCAAGCACAAGAGCGAGTTTGGAGGTCATACTGTGCGTAGTCTATCAGCTGACGTCAGTTGCAATGGAAACTTTTCATGAAACACCCAGAGTTTTATATTAGACAGTAAGATGAAGAAGCTTTTCATCCTACTTGTGTTCACAAGCAAGAGACAAGTTAAAAAGATAATGGAGGAAGACGTTTAAGATTAAGATGACAATATTTGTTCAGACATTTGCAGGGTTTGCCTTTACTTTTTTCAGTGACTTAGCCAGCAGGACCAGTTACCTTGTCATTTCACTGGTCCCCCAGCTTTTTCACTAGTCTATACTTTATATTAAATGGGATGTTTTTCAACACTGAGCTAGCCAGCCGCACCACTTTGAGTGAATTTTGACTGGTCCTCAGGTGATTTAACTGGTCAGCGGACCACTTTTAAGGGAGAACGCTGGTGTTTAAGTTAGTTTAACATTCTCTTTCCTCCGAGGTTGGTTACTCATAAAGTCAAGGTATTCATTCCAGGAAAGAGATAGGACTACAGTCATGCCTACACAAGCAAGCTCCCTAAATGAAGTGACAGTACATTCACCCTCATCAACTATTGATTTGGTGAGGGGGGAGTCAATATTAGTTATGCCAAGGTTTGTAGCTCCATGCCATGGTCAGTTTATAAAATCCCTGCTCAGTCTTTATAGACTGTCTTGTGAGTCAGAGGAAATGAGAGATGACACCTGAACCTTAGCGGGGTCAGTGGCAAAATAGAAACAATTTAACAAAATTCAGAGCAATTCCACAGTAACCCACGTATAACACTGGAAAACAGAAATTGGGATTCTTTCAATAATAATAATATTGACTTGATGTGTTACTGATAACACATTTCATTATTATGAAGTCACAAATGATCATGACGAAAGCCAGCTTGCCACCTGTCTGTAGCCAATGCAACGCGAGCAACCGTGGAATTCGCCCTTTTGGTTTCAGATGATGCATCAACAGAATGAAAACCTGGTATAAATATCACGGTAACTGTGACTAGGTTCTGGTTTCAAAAGTGAAAAGAAGTTTGGTTCATTGACTTCGGGTAATGCCACCAATGGAAATAATAATAGCAAGGTGACCAACATCAAGCTTTACAGATGTGATCAATTTGATAAGGTGAGCTTGGAATATCGATTGCATCCTGGTCCCAATTTCATACAGCTGCAAGAAAAGTATGCTTACCAGACTAAGGATACCAGCCAAAATGACATTTCACATACTCCATCTCTGACTGGTATCCTGCTCATTTTTTGCTCAGCAGAAAAATGTTTAAGCAATGTTTTCTGCTGAAGCAGCTCTGTGAAATTAGGCCCTGATTTGATGTTTCTGGTGAATTCTTAACTTGGTTGTAAGAACACATGGAACCCTCAAGTTAGTTGAAAGTATAGTGTTGTACCTTAATGACACCAGATTATGATGTTAGATGAGAGGGGTCTAAAGATGGGTTACAAGTTCAGCATGCATAATGAGCACCAAGTTTTTAGTGTGTGACGGATGGTTAAAGAAATGAAATGATGGGATAGTTTTAGTATCGAAAAACCAAGTCCAGTCAATGGAGCTTGTTTATCATGTACAGTTAGCTGTTTGTGTATGAATCAAGCAGTTTTACTTAATTATGTAACTTTTTTTTAAGTTAAGAAAATGAACCCTGCTCCACCACCATGGAAGGTTGCCATGCATGGCTGGCTTGCAGTGGATATACCACCATAGCACTGTTCGATCCAAGAATGTTCACAATGTACTTCAAAAAGTATTGGAGATTTGACTTGCCATTTCTTCCTCCCCCGCCCCCTAATATTAAATGCAGAAACAGGAAAAGTTTGTTAAATTTTCTCCACTTCTCCCGTCCAATAATGTTTATATATTTTAAATCAAGCTCTTTTTTTCAACCTAGGAGTATAAAAACATTACAAAGTAGCCGTCACCCAGCCCTGTCTTTCATGTTATCATATACACCTGTAACGCTTGAAATTTATTTTCACTAACACAGAAATGCCTTAGATCTCCGGACTGATAGTTCAAAGGTCAGACTTTGATTTGGGGCTCATGAATATTTATGATACTGACCTCCTATTCTGATGTCCTCCATCTCGTTGACCTCTTGGACAGTCTCCCTCAGGTCGGCCACAAACCTAGCCTTCTCCTCCTGCGAGTTGGCGCAGAACGTGATTAGTGTGCGGTTGTTCATTGCAGCCACCAGTCTGATCCCATGAGGATAATCTGCATGGATTACACAGGATTAACCAGGAGATTTCATCATAAGTTGAAATAAAATTTTGGAACAATTCGATTGTTTTAATCCTATATAAATGTAGATGTATACAATAAAACTAAGCTGTGAAAATTTCATTTCAAAAGATGGTAGCGTTTTTGAGATATCACCGAAAATCTGGAGCGATTATGTCCACGCAGGAAGAATAATCTTATACACAATCTGAAACGTTTCTCAGATTGAAATTGTTTTGAATCCCTTTCTCTAAAACCACATTCCTTTAAAGGGAATCGTTTCTCAAAGTGTTATAAATTACCAAAAGCTGCAGTGCTTCTTACCAAGTAAGTTTTAATGGTCATTAATTTTTGGACTAATTACCAAAGGTATGCCTTCCCTTTAAATGTTGTACAACTCAGTGAGTAAAATGTTTAGATGACAGGGGGGCTCTCAATGTACTTACGCTGAGAGGAGAAGTCTAAAACACACGCAGCATGTAGAGGGAAGGCTTTCTTGAAGCCGTATATACTACCTGTCTTCTTCTTGTAGATTTTAGTTATCTACAGAAAAGAAGGAAGAAAACAAGTTCATTATTTGCTTGGTGGTGAGGTTTGGACATGGAGTGAGTTTTTAGAGCATCTGTTAGTTCCTAATGGAGCTTTACAGTGATGAAGCCCTATACACTGACTGCTTCTCTGTTTCAACTTTGCATATCCTCAAATAAATTGACATACATATAAAAATACACACCATGAGAGTCTTCTCGAAGGGGTAAATTTGCATATAATCTGATAAATTTAAATATAAAAATACACACAATTAACATATCTTTGAAGATGAATAAATTTGCATACATTCATTGAAAAATAACATAACAAATACACACCATGAGAATATATTTGAAGAAAAATAAAATTGCGTACATTCATTAAAATTTACACACAAATGAAAAATACACACTATAAGCACATTGCCAAAGATAAGTAACTTTGCATACATTCATTAAAATCAACATAAATACAAAAAATACACAATGAGCACATCATTGAAGATGAATAAATTTGCATACATTCATTAAAAAGAACACAAGGACAAATACACTCCCTAAGCATATCGTTGAAGATGAATAAATTTGCATACATTCATTCGAAATACCTCAAATAGAAAATATATACACTATTAGCATATCGTTGAGGATGAATAAATTTGCATAAATTCATTCAAATTATATCAACAACGAAAAAGACACACTATGAGCAAATCATTTAAGATGAATAAATTTGCATACCTTCATTTAAAAAAAAAAACATACAAAAAATACACACCATGAGCATATCGTTGAAGAGGAATACATGTCTTTGATGTTTCTTGTCTTTCTTGGTCGGGTCGTAGACCTCCGATAGGCTACAGTCACGAACCAGACGCCGATGGGACTCTGCAAGGATCTACGGAAGATGGTGGGAGGAGAGAATAATCAGTACGGGATTAAAGTAGGAAAAATTGTAGTTAGGAGTTGAGTCTTGTTTCTGCATCTTGGATGTGAGTAAATGAAACAGGGATAAAGGAGGATGGCTGAAATTAGACAGGAACGAGTACTAGTTCTGCCTCTTTTTATTAAGCGGAGGATGAAACAGGGATAGGACGGCTGAAATAGGACGGGAGGTAGATTAACATTTGTCTCTGATGATGAAGTGAAGAGGTTGGATCAGGGTTGTCCACAGATTTGTGATGGTGGAAATAGTTCAAGACTTACGTCTCATTGTACACTGAGGACGATGGTCAATGAAGCAAGTATAAGAAGCAAGAGGACACACGGGGGATAAGAGGGGAACAGTGGGTACAATGTTAACCCATATCCGACTGACTGGTCACAGTACATCAACACTGTTCCTGCCTAAGCCCATGTAGCAGCTTATTACTGCTTTACAATAAATATTCAACTTGTACTGCCTTGCAACTAAACATATCCTAACAAACTGTTCACCATTTGAAAGATCACCTCATTCTCTTTAAAATGATACAAATTTTGCAATTTTTCCCGTCTCATACCACTAGAAGTGAGAGTGTAAAGAAAGATACTAACTTCTTGTCCATCTGCGGGTTTTCCCGTAGTTAGGCGCTAACACCGTTTATGTGTTCTACGGGAAATCCCATAGTTAGGCAGATATGGGTTAAGACCAGAACAAAGACGTGGATTCTGAATTTGAGAATAGAGTGATGTTTCCCTGAGACCAGCATTTAGAACAAAAGGTCGGACAATTTCAGGGAACCAGTGGCCAGCCATCTTTTCAGCATGGCATGAGCTTCATAATGAAGAGCTATAGACCCCTTGAACGACGCCCAGCGCACTTTACACATGGCTTATCCTTTCCGCCATTTTGGTAGTCAAAAATGTACACAAAGGAATTGAATCCTGAAAGGGGATGGAAATTGTAGACACGCATTGTGTGGAGGTGCATTCTGCATTGTGGAAGGGTATCCTTCTTTATTTTATTTGCAAAACTGTTTTTCTTCTTTTCCAAAACATAAGGAGTGAAGCCCAATCACACAGCAGGGCCCAATTTCATAGAGCTGCTTAAGCACAACAAGTAGCTAAGCACAACAAAATTATGCTTACCAGAATTAGGGTTACCAGCTAAAATACCATGTCACATGTGAAAATCTGTGACTGGTATCCTGCTGATTTTTGCTTAGCAGAAAAGCAGCTCTAAGAAATTGGGCTCTGGGTAGGAAACAAGGGATCAACTCTACATGTACTCTAAGAGGGTGCACAAGATGAACATCAAAAAAGAAGAGAAAGAAGAAGAAGATTTTAGGAAGGAACATACTGGTCGATTGCCACTGATATTTTGCTCCAACTTGAAGACAATGCTAGTATGATCCTCTCCCGGTTGGAATGGATGCTGCTGGATGCGGTTGTAGATACCTACAAGGAGGTCATGATCTACGTCATGTCCATCATCGATACCTACAATGATCCAACGACAATGAAAGCATTTTTATTTTGGTCTAATGTTCAAATAACACATCTTAACTCCATAACAATTTTTTGATTAGCAGAAATGAGCAGGATACCAGTCACAAATTGTACATGTGATATTGTAGTTTGGCTGGTATCCTTATTGTGGTAATAAGCATAATTTTGTTGTGCTTAGCTACTTTTTGTGCTTAAGCAATTCTCTGAAATTGGGCCCTGGCTCTGTGAGAGTACTGTCACTGAGAAAGGCATGACTGAAAAATGGAACCAAAAAAAGGTGTTCACATTTGCCTGTTGTGTAATTTTGTCTTGAAAATCAGCACTTTACTGGAATGTGTGTTGCTGTTAAAGGGACACTTCGTGAACTAACCCGGTCCGCCATATTGTAGAACCAAATTTTTGAATCCACAAAATTACGGACCGTGATTAGTTCAAGAGGTAAAAGGAAAAAAACACACAATTTGGAGGGATATCTGTGTGAATCATTATATTCTACTTTTAAAACATCTTTCCAACCATATTCATTTCATAACTAATGCATTTATAGCCAAAAAGCGCCCAATTCGAAGGCAATGTGTCCCTTTATTTATTTATTTTGTTTAAATACCCAAATATAAATTTTGCAATATCATTTTTGTTTTTAATTCAAGCTAATATGAATGGCCAATAAATGTAAAGATTGAAGAAAAAACAAATAATAATGAGGACAAATGTATTTTTTCGTCTCTGATTTCTTACCACTGAGATTCCTGATGAATTCATGTATCTTCATCCGCCTTTCCGATTTCTGATTGGGGCTGTGGAGATCAGTGTTCAGCATAATGATTGCAAATGCCAAGATGAAGATAGTATCTGGTTTCCAGAACATCCTTGCCACGTCACCGTTGCAGATGCAGTAACGCTGGGCAAAAGCCTGCCGTTGCAAAAAAACAGAAGACATGTTTTGTAAAATTCTTCTTCTGTTTGAGTGATTTTGTACAACAATCAGGGAGATATTTAGAACACATTCAATAAAATAGGGAAACATTTTCCATAATCTGGGATATTACTCAGGAAGATATTAAGAAGACATTCAATATAATAGGGAAAAAGTTTCCATAATCTGGGAGGTTTTGTACAACAATCAGGGAGATATTTAGAAGACATTCAACATAATAGGGAAAAAGTTTCAACAATCTTGGGGATTTTGTACAACAATTAGGGAGATATTTAGAAAACATTCAGCATAATAGGAAAACAGTTTCCACAATCAGGGAGATTTTCAAATTATTTATTTAGAACATGGACAGATTGGTTATATTCAGGGAACTTTCTGCAGAATCAGAGAGAGTTGGCAGCTCTAACCTCTCACAACCAATGCTGCCTCAGTTTGTCTGGCCTCTCAGGGAGAACGAGCATACCATGACCCAATTTCATAGAGCTGCCTAAGCACAAAAAGTAGCCAAGCACAACAAAATTATGCTTACCAGAATATAATCACCAACCAAAATACCATTTCTCCAATACAATCTGTGACTGGTATCCTGCTAATTTTTGCTTGGCAGAAACTTGTTAGGCAATATTTTCTGCTTAATAGCAGCTCTATGAAGTTGGGCCCAAATGATGTAGTCACATCTTGAAAAATCGATCCAGGTATGTAAGATTACACCCAAGGTTTTCTATACCTGGGGCCTTTCTCAAACCTCGGCTCGGGCTCCGTCTCCGGCTTGGGCTTTGTTATACATTTTTGGAGCAGCGTGTATTTTGCAAGCGGTGGTTCGAACATTATACGGAGCCTGGAGTCGGAACCGGAGGCAAAGCCGAGGTTTGAGAAAGGCCCCTGGAAGCGGTAAGGTGGGGGATAGGGGGGGAAGTGTCACTTTTAGCACTCACCTCCATGAGTCTCTCGATCTTCTGTGCCTCCCCGGGCAGCCGAAATGCTGTCTGGAACTTCCTCAGAGCATCATCAATGGACATGTCTCGGAAATTCATCTCGTCGACATAACACCTACAAGACAATAGAGTGAGAGAGAGAGAGAGGGGGGGAGGCAACAGGGAGAGTTTGTAAGGTGATTATTGAGAGGTCTGATGTTAACACAAATAATCTAGAGGATATTTATGATGAAGTGATTATACAATTTGGCCTGGGACAACACCCTCCATTTGAAAAGGATTATTATTAACATTATAAATGTCCACCCCTTTGTTTTCTTCTTTTTTAATACAAAAAAAACATGTTGATGATTACAATCATTATCATCAACATTATTATTATTTAATTATTTGTTTTATTTTAAAAATGTATTTATTATTTAATTATTTGTTTATTTGTTGATTTTTTCTTTTTTGGGGTGGTGGAGTTGGGACAGGATTTGGTTTCAACAGCAGAGATTTATAATCAGGAGAAATTTATAATAAGCATAAAGGCAGAAGCCTTAATAAAATACAGACAATGAGGAAGCTACTGCTTCCAACATATGGAATAAACCGAGGGAAGTTTTGAATTTAACATGCGTTTTTTAAGTCAGAAAATTAGGATTCTGAAATAAAGTGTCCTCAAAAACCTGGCCGGATGTTGGAACCAATTACAATGTCCTGTCTAATTGTAGTACAAGCTATTAATTAATCCTGTGGTTAAAGAATTAATGTAACTGGACATTACTAATCAATCACTGCCCACTATTGTATTAGTGAACGCCCAGTTTCATCCCAAAAATAAACGCTGACTGTTTTATTTATTTGTCTTTTTGAATGGTTCTATTTATATATTTCTGTGTAGTTGTTGGTGAGATCACTTGATCTCCCGGTTGTCATAGGAAGGAAGTTGTATTCAACCTTGTAAAATGGAATACAAAGTATGCTTGAATTTGTAGCGTAACCAACAATAACGACCGATGACTAAGATGTCCTGTATTTGTTTCCAACTACACTCCATTTTGTTGTGGCGATTTTTAAGCGGGGGTGGATGAGAACTGATCCGGCGAATGTCAGCAGGAATGGCGTTTGGCCAAACACCAAGTACTCTGTTCTCATTTCCAGAAACAGTTGCTAAAGAGATCTTGATGGATTACGCTTTTACACATGAACGCCAACATCAATCAATTATGCAGTTCCTGGTTTCTTTTTTACCGAGCTCAGTTGGACTTTCAACATCCTTGATGAACATTTTGTGACATCCTTGGTGAACATGTTTGATTTAGACAGATTGATAACAATTACTTGTCAAACTAATTCATTTATCTAGGATTAATCTGATTGAAGACAATCAATCAAAATATTGATTTCACTCAGACAGAAACAGTCACAAAGACTGCAATGACACAATTTTATATTGAAAGTGTACGTCACTCAAAGCTTCAATACATAGACACGTATCTTGACCTCCCCCCCCCCCCAAAAAAAAAAGAAGAAAGAAAAAAAAGAAGGAGGAAATCAGATGACCTATAGAGAAGTTGCATGCCTGAACACAGTCATAAATTCTACTACACAGGATTTTCACCAAAACATGCTTCCAAATAAAAATTAACAATTTCCATTTAAAATATAACAAACTCCGAAGAACAAGAAGTACTTCCTTGTTTGAGATAAACTGTAAACAGCCTTTTCAAAACTGATCCGCGCAGCAAGTTCTTTCAGAGACCCCGCCCAGATGCACGGGCTGGACTATTTTTGGCAAATGAATAACTCATCCCCGATTGTGAAACAACGATGCGACTTTCGGTTCCTCATATTCTGAAGTGTGAATACAGGATGGTGTGTAACACAAACCCACCCGGACTACCAGTATGTTCAGGAAACCACAAAGTGCGTAACGATCGATGGCACATGCTGAGGGTTAGCATAATAAATGGAAGTGTGCCATCACGTTCCACTTTAATAATGAAAAATATACATACATGTTTTATATAGAGAAGCATTCACCCAACCTCATTCCCAGGGGGGATCATTTTTTTCCAGCACACCTTGCTTACTCATAACCCCTGGTATTGGTGAACTTACATGTGCTAATAAAAGGCACATTTTAATTGTGTTCAATCCATTCTTTGTGCGAGCTCAAGTATGGTAGCAAGCACAAGAGGCCTCAAGTCAAAGAGTAACTGGTCCCCTCTCATTCTTCTTTTATTATGTCTAACTGTATGCAGTTTTGGGTGACCGTGTAAAAACATGATTTAATTGCATTTTGACACGCACGTGCTTAGCATCTTTATAATTATGCGACAAGCGCTCAAATTTTTTATAACAAGCATGCAAGCAAATCAGTCACTTTTAGGAGCCAATCAGCATTGTTTTTCAGCACTGATGAGAGGTATCGATACGGCGCGCTGCCCAGGGTAGCGTCGCCGACATTTACCTACAAGTAAAACAATTCAACAGATTTTATCTTAACTAACGGAAGCCTTATATGAGTATAGAATAGACCTTTGTTTGTTGTTGTTTGTGCGACTGCATGATTGTTATTAGCATACCTCATTGGAAAGGCTAATTAAGAATCACTGGTACAGAAACAACAGTATTTGGACTAACTCTCAAAATCAGCATGATACAAGGAGCCGAAGAAGTTCTGACAAGAACGTTGATTCGTTTTTAAAATCCCAACTTGTCCCTCTCCTAATTCTTCTTCCTGACTGACTCCCGATTAGACCCCACCCCCCACATTCCCTAGATGATACTCACTCTAAGACCAGCATGTTGAATTCTTTCTGCAAGTTGCCAAGGTATTCCCCAATCTTAGACTTGCTCAGTCCCGTGCGGTGCAGCAGGAACTTAGCCACTTCATTCGGTGAGTTTTCCACAAATTTATTATCGACTAGAAATTTAATTCCTTTCTCCGGTTTCCTGTTGGTAAAGAAAGCAAGGGGAGTTTATTATATACCGTGTCGAGTACACATATTGAATTTATGGATTCGTTTTGAGTCTATCTTTCTACTGCTATCCTGTAACCTCTGTGATGCGTGGGTTATGGGGGGAACTGCTTTTGACATTATAACAATCCTCTGCTATCTCACTCGCTTCACTTCTGACTACCTCCATGGTTTAATAATATGTTAATTTATACAAATATTATTGGTGTTAATTTCATGCAAATATCCTCCGTACTCAGTACATGCTATACATGTACAACAAACAGACTGCCAAGGGGATTAGACTGTCATTTGGAAAACTCATACTAAAACCCTCCTACATGTATACACAGGTACCACAGACTGCCACAAGGTACCATGATACCTTCCAGGCTGTGACAATCCCAGCCATATCTCGTCTCCCCCCCCCCCCCAGGCCCCCGTTCAATGTTGGCTCTCATTGCGCAGTCTGCTTTCCAGCTGAGGTTAACAACATTGAGCGGGGGAACGGGGGAGGGTATGTTTATTGTCAAATGGCCCAAGCATTTTGGCCGGGATTGTAGCATTGGGTACATGGGTTTTTCTGTTTGTACAGCTGGTTTGATGTCGAAGCCCCCATGGCTTGTGTACTGTGGACTTAGTCTCTGAAGCCTCCTGAGGTACTTTGTGGCAAGTAGAGCCAGTTGGGCAGGAAGAGTGCATCGATAGTAATTGGGTTGTATTTTAATGGTTTGATTAGTTTTAGTTTTTGAGAACGATACAGAGTACATTGGAGAGATGCCATGTTATAGCAGTGTAAATTTCTGCTTATATGCAGCCATTGCTAGGCAAGTTCCCCATGTGCAACTGCAATTATGGATACTGTTTTCTCAACAAACCAAAAAGGGATCAGACTGCTTTGTTTTTTTCTTTCCAGCCCCAGTCTGATTACACTAAATATTTATTGTTTATTGTTTGTTTGTCAATCGATCAATCATCAGGCAATAGAAGAACGCTATCCCTCTAGTTTCCAATTCCAACAATGCTCACTGAGCACAATACAGCATTATCCCTTAGCAGTCGTCCGCTGGCCAAATACCCCCAAAACACCTGAGGACCAATCAAAAGTCTCTCCAAGTGGTCTGGCTGGATAGTTTAGGGTCGAAAAAAAAAGAAGCATCCCTATTTCATATGAAATATGGACAAGTGAAAAAGCTGAGGGACTAGTGAAATGACAAGCTAACTGGTCCTGCTGGTCAGTCACTAGAAAAAGTTAAGGGTAAACCCTGACAATGCCAGATGAAAAATATCTTCCAACTTAAAAAAAGAAAGAGGGTTTGTCATTCACGTTCGATCATGTATTTAATTAATTTATTTCCCAGTTAACTTCCCCCAGTTTTTCTTCTCTTTTCTTCTTTTTGAGGAGGAAATGTACACATGTAGAGATGGTGCTCTGGTTCGTCATAATGCAACAAACCAAATCAAATGTGCTCAGTGCTGATTGAAAACACTTGACTGAAACAGAAAAGCTTCGTCTGACTAACATTAATGTCCAGTGTAAACGGATATCATACATCAGCCAACTGCCTCTAGTTGGCGCCATAAAGCTCGATGAGTCAAGAAGCAGGCTGATAATGTTCTAAGGGGAAGGGGGGGGGGGATTCTACACCACATTATCTAAGCCGGTTCAAGATTCTTCCCGGTAGTTACAAACCCCAATTCCTTGTATGTGGATTAAATAAGAGGCCTTGACACTTATTTATACAAGAGTTCTCATTCGAGGAATAAATGCAGTATTGAAATCTATTCACTTCAAAGTTCCTGAGCAATTGCTTACAATTGAGCTAGCCAGACAGACCACTTGGAGAGAATTTTTGACTGGTCCCGCTAGACTGGTCCTCAGGTGATTTAACTGGCATTTGGCCAGCGGACCACTGTTAAGGGAGAACGCTGTTGAAGTGCTGGTGTTTTTTTTAATGATATCAGTTTTTCATAACAAATCAATAATTGACTGATACATGTACCACATTAATAAAGGTCCCCCCTGACTCCATGCCAATAAGTGCTTTAACAAAATCAATTTAACTTTTCCTTATTACCAGTGTAATAATAATAATAATACGCAGTTCTTATATAGCGCTTTATACTCCCGATGGGTGTCTCAAAACGCTCAGTATTTTTCCTACAAGGTACATGTAAGTGGAGTTACGTGTTGAAGTATGAGAGCTATTCTTTTGCATAGCACCATGTAATGGTTTACAAGGTGCTGTAGCGCAATATGCAGCCAATCAAACCAGGTACACCGGGGCGAACCCCTTCTCTTTACGATAAGTGCACTGGGTTCTTTTACGTGCATTCACAACACACGGGACCTACGACCTACAGAATGTGGTAAAGTGTCTTCCTTAAGGACACAAGTGTCACGACTGGGATTCGAACCCACACTCTGCTGATCAGAAACACCAGCACTTATTCGCTCGGCCACGACACGCCACATTACACATTACCAGCTATTAAAAAAAGCAAGTAATTAATGGCTTGAAAAAAAACACCACACACTGGAACAGTCTTAGCTTCTATCTCTCCAGGACCCTACAGACTGTACAAGTCACGCCCGTATTTTAACATTTGGTGCTCGATATGTGTCTTCATTGTGTTCTGGGAATCTCAGGAATTCTTTACAAGTTTTAGGGGGGGGGGGGATTTACATGTACGTCTGTGCGAGAGGAAAAGAGTGTGTTTAAATATGGGAACATTTTGTATTAATTTTTTTTATATTTAAAAACAAAATTGGGGGGGGGGACATCACCCTCTGCCACATATTGGGCAGGGTATAGTATCTTAACACTTGTACAAAAAATTAAGTGTGCAATTTTATTTCCTTTAAAGGGGTTCCCAAAATGTTCCTGGAAGTTAGAACAGGCGGGGTACTTCTAAATGTCAAAGTTAAAGACCAGGGTCAACCTTAAACAAATCTGCACTTGAAGCTTGATCAGGAATGAAGTGTTTTCAACGATGAGTGACACATACATTGCAAAAGAGCAATATCAATTGAAATGGAACCATAAATGATTTAACTCACGGCCACGGAGAGCCCGAGGCAAGGACTTTTAAAAGCCAAGTATCACCCGCCGGTTTTTGCCTTGGGCTTGATTTGGATCCGGCTGGCACCGCCATTAAATCATTGCTTTTTAATGAAATCTCGTGCTGGGAGTCTCTAACTTTACGAGTTTGTATACTTGGGAAATTGAAGTGTACATTATAGATCTCAAATCTCATACACATCACAGAGATATATATGTACACATACAAACTGACATGTAGATCTTTGGCTTGCATAAATTGTAGGTCTCGGAAGTTGTTTTATGAGCAGGCTTTGCAGGCAAAAGTTTGGGCTTGTTGAATTACATTAATATCTAAATTGATATCAGGTTTGGTAATGTTGAAGGGCTTGTGTTGTCACGGTTGGTGTGGCTCCAGAAGGCTTGCCTGCATTTCCTGACAGCTGGCAGGGTACACGCAAATGTTCAGCAGATATTTGCCTGACCCAAGGTCTGATTCTAATAGTTCAGCGTACACAGATTTGCTTGGAACGACTTCCTTTCTCTTTGCAATTATTTCATGTGTTTCGTGATAGTGTACCGCTATACGTGTACATGTAGGTCAGATGGCTTTTTCTGATTTGATTTGGTCTGGTCTGATTTTACTATTTCAGCGTACACAGATTTGTTTGGAATGACTTCCTTTCTCTTTCCAATTATTTCATGTGTTTTGTGATAGTGTACCGCTATACGTGTACATGTAGGTCAGATGGCTTTTTCTGATCGGTATCAAAAAGCCACCGTCCGTGTTGGTCATGCTCGCCGTGTGCAATAATGTATACTGAGTCCCACTACACCCAAACCATTAACCTGTAATTATCATGATAAGAAAGGTGAACCTAGACACTCTGGTTATGAACAAATCTACATTTGGTCCCCGCTGCTAAAATATAGGATTCGAACTGCCTCTAGCTACCGGGCAATCTCGGTGGTCTAGTTGGTAAGACATCTGCTCTAGAATTGCAAAGGTCGTGGGTTCGAATTCCACCCGAGTAATCTGCCTGTGGGGTTTTTCAAAGGACTCGGGAAAGTGCTGAGTATACAGTGCTTTACACACATCGGTGTACGGGTAAAACCAAATATAATAAATCTACATTGATTAAAACCCATTGTTACTATCAAATGTGCTGATCAACAGCTTACACACATGTACTAAAACTGACAGTCGAGAAACACAATAAAAGAGGTCCACTGTGCATGTGTAACATTCACAGTTTTTCCAATGGTTTATAATTTTGTCTTTTAGGTACCTGAAACCGCCCAATGATGTTCCAACATGTGAATGCTTTTATACATGCACGCTTATACTAAAAATAATTTGAGTTGATTCATTTGTTGCTGTTTGTTTCTTAAATCACCCTCAAATTTCCATCTAAAATTGAAAGAAAAAGCGACAAAATGTTTCCATCCATTATTTGATTGAAATTTTAGGTTAATTAAAATCAAAAATACTCAAAATTACTTAGAGTATAGACCTGCATGTCCATTTACATGTTGGAACACTTTTAGGGTGGTTCAGGGACTACTTTTTTTTACAACCATTTCAAAAACTACAACTGTGACGAAAGCAAAGCTGTCCCCTTTATTGTGTTTCTTGTCGAAACTGACGAGCATCAACGCTGTGTGAGTGAAAAAGAAAAATTGCAGGTTACTTACTTGTTGAATAGATTGAGTCCGATTCTATATCTCCGCCATCTGACTGCAGTCATTGGTATACTTAGCATCGGATCTAAAGGTCTCTTATCAAGTGACTCCATATAACTAGACTCTAAGGAAAGACTGTCTATACTATCAGTTATACTTGAATCGTCTCCGACCATGAAACGACTCGATGAGTTGCTGCCCTCACTGCTCATGCTGTCGCCAGTTTCTGATCTAGCCAGGCTTTTGGACGGCTGGCCAACAGTGCCGTTCACTAGCGTCCCGTTACGAGTTGCCACTTTGGTGTTTTTACTCTTGCGCTTCCAGATAGGAGATTCCATACCGCTGGCGCTCTGCACCCTGGAGACCAGCTGCTTCGATGCGGAGGTCGGCGGTGAGGATGCGGTGTGTCCCGAGAGGCTGACAATCGGTAGAGAGGCACGTTTCTGACGGGGTGTGGTGACTTCATCTTCTGAGTCCGAGTCCATCGACGACGTGGAGATGATCTTGTCGAGCATTGTCAACGACCCCTCGGGTGTTGCAACGGTTAAAGCTGGAACGTCCTGAACAGAATCCCTGTCAAAATCACTGGTGGTTACAGTGGAGGCAATAGATAACTGGTCCGATCTATCTCCTAGGTCACTGCTGCCGACGGAATTTGAACGCAGTTTATCAGCTTCCTGAGCACTCTTTTTCCTCATAAGTGCTTCCATAGATCCAACGGTATGCACGCGTGGTCTCTCATGTGTAGCCGATTGTTGTAGCTCTACGTCAACAGGGAGCCCATCTGATGAGGAACCTGTCTTCCGGCATTGCGATGGGCTATTAACATCGGGTTTCCCCTCCACACTTCCTTTGTGCATTTCCTCCCCTGAGGTTGGTTGCTTTTGTACACTCTCTGGCGGTGCCCTGGGACTATGATGCCGTTGTGGTTTCGGGGAGTTTGTGGGTGATGCTTTACCTTTGCGGTCCCCACTGCGACTGCGAGAGAACGGCCAACGCTCCTTGGGTGATTTCTTCTTGGGAGAGTCTTCGGGGCCGTTCTTGCTGCGAGAGTTCTTCTTGGACCGCTTGGTGCTTGGACTGCCCTTTCCAGCAGAATCTTTGGTCGCAGCCTTGGACATAACAGTTTTTCTATTTTCAGTGGAAATTGGGGACATTAAGGGCCCCTCTGCCTCAGCAGTGGGTGTGGTCGGACTGACACAAGATTCCTCTTGGTCATTTTCGTCACAATAAGTCTCTTCCTGTGGTTCTTCAGGAGCTGTGGATACAGTCTCTGACACAGCTGTTTCAGTGTCAAGTTCAACTTTATTAACCGACTCAACGACTTCTTCACTTGAACAAGTCTCGGTCTGGTCCATTGGTACTAAATCCCCATCTAGGGTACTTTGTTTGGCTTGTACTGAGTCGCTGACCGTTGGCGTTGGGTCAGGCTCATCAAATGGAAGCTGCCTGGCTACAGCATGTTGACCAGGTCCGCCGAGCCTACAGGCAAAGGCTCTTCCACCACCATCTCTAAGTTCAGTGTTCTGTATCACCATCTGAATTGTCTTCTCTGACGAGCCGCCCTCAGGATGGCTCAAGTCTGTTTTGCTGTCCGTCCTTGCACTCAAGTCGTCACGAGAGCCACGCGGAGTGGACTCCGAGCTCGTGTGACTGTGGCTATCACTCTCGTCAGAATGTCGTTGCATAGTCAGTGTCACTACCATGGTCTTGGAGGGCAGACGATCTCTTAGCGCATCGCCGTCCGCTTTCAAGCTGGCATCAGGGCTGGCCGGGAAAAGTATCCCGCGTTTGGGTGTGACATTGTTGCTGTTGTTGTGATGGACTTTGTGCTTTTTCTTCTCCACTCCAGACTCCTCCTCGTCTCTCACTCTGACCGTCTCAATCTCTCGCAGCTGCTCGACAGCTCCGAGCTCTTGAATGTCCTTGAGCGGAGGTCTGGTTGAGACTGGAGACGTTGGCCCCGTGTCACCGATCACCATGACCTTAGCTCGGCTGCCACTGATGCCCCACTGCTTATTACGGTTGTCCAGGTAACGGGATATGCGACTTTCTGACGGTGTACGGCGGAGACGTTGGAATTCCTTCTTCATGTTGTGTTTACGGAAAGCTTCTTGGATTACTTTAGCGGCGTGGTCAGCTCGAAAACGTCCACCATAACGCTTCTCTAGCATCTCCACCTGCAGCCAAGGGAGATAAATAAGATTGCATTGTCAACTGAAGTTCTCTCACGGCAGACATTTTTTTCTGTCAAGAAATTGACAAGCTTCATAAAGACCAATACTATTACACGCCTTCATGTAAAAGGAAAAGATTGTACCTCCACAAAAATTTAGCGCAAATATTCAGTACATGAACACGCAGAGTTTTACACAGACTGGCCTTATAATTCACCGAAAAAAAATGGCTCTAGTGTCAATGTTATAATCAGTTAGCTTTCACACTAAAATTAAACAATGATGTGCTTTATCCATACCAATCATTAGATGTCTTTAAAAATGAATGTGGGAAAAAAATAATTATATAAGCTGTGACTTCCTTTGAAAGTTTCCGTCGGGTTAATACAAAGTATGTAAATGAAAAGAAAAATTAATGGTAAACAAAGAATTTAAAAAAAACAATCCCTGTGTAAAAGTTGCACAACCTCATGTGAATTCCTGCATTTGTCTTGGAATTTCATGCGTTTGCATTGCAACTAACATTAGAAACATTCATAGACAGTTATACATGTATAACTAAAAATAACATTTTAAAAGGTCAAAAACACATGATTACTGATTTGTGTTCATTGACTCTGTGTAAAGGATCTGATGTAACCACCACATGCACACATGTACACATGTACATTATGCATTCTATAATGTTTAGAATCTTTGGAGGGTAGGACATTTTTTGCCATTTTCAAAAACCACGGCTTATAGGTTAAGTCTCCGGGTGAGGCACTCCTATTTGAAGTCCCAAAAATGATTTGGGGTTGAACAAAGAAAAATTTACTAGAGCGGGATTTGAACCAATGACCTCTGGGTTAACGTGCCGGCGCTCAACCAACTGAGCTATCTAGCCCTATGTTGGCGGTCTCCCTATTTTGGCAATTTCTTTGTTCAGGGTGCCAGTCAGCAACTGTTAACTGCCATATAGCCAGGGATCACACGCAAGTTTACGATACAACCTGGGAAGCGGCACCACAGGGATCATCTTAAGGGGATGCGACTTAGTAAACTTGGGTGTGATCCAAGCACGTTAATCTGGAGGTCGTCGGTTCAAATCCCGCTCTCATCAATCTACATGTAAATGCCAACTAGATTTTTCTGTATTTTTTTCAAACTTTTGTGTCTCCTCTGTGGATTCTACTGTAGAATCATCCACATTTTAAAACAACCTTTTAAACCCCCCCTTCATGGTCTGAACCCCAAAATGTATACCATTTTGAATAATATTTTTAAAAATTAACAAAAAGACAAAACACACGAAAAACACAAAAAACAGCACCAAGGCATTATCCACGCTTTGATGTATGTATAGCAGATAGTAAATCATGGCAATTTATTCGTGCAAAAGTGTCCACTCTGGACTAAGTGAGTTATTATGCCTTTTTAAAAGCTCAATCAAATTCCTTGACATGCGATGATTATGCATGTCAGTTGCCATGGCAATATCTTTTTTAAGATGACTGACAATGTTGTAATAACTGTAGAAATGGCGTACATTGTGTAGGCTGGCGGAGTATGTATATTATCAATGAAGAAGGACACATTATGTGAGTGATGTATTTCAATGATGCACACCAGAGCACTCATACAAAAAATGCACGCCACGTTATCATGCTTAAAAGACCGCCCAAGGAGCAAAGGACCAATGGTTTCCCAGCACAATATTCAATATGGTGTACATTGTACTGGTATGTTTTTCAACGCAAAGATATTTAATAGATGTTAAATTTGCATCGGGGATAAAGAATATTATATTTGGTAGCAAACCAAATATAACGCAAAGATAGTTGTCATGCAATATTTTTGATATAATCTTAAATCAGTATTTGTTCTGTAGAAAATTGGGCCCGTGAAAGGTTATGATAAATTCATTGGTAATACCAATAATAAGATTTCTCATATTTTCACTTTTCAGTTTGGTTTTAGTCTAAACAAATTCCTTTACCTACCTGTTTATTTTTGAGATCCGAGGACAGCTCATACGAATTGACTAAAACCCTAGACTTCTGTATCTGTCTCTCCTCTTCTCTTCTCTGCTGCAGTGATTTCTCCCGTCGTAATGAACATCTGGTGGGGTTACCTCGCGGTGACGGCTCAAACCGGGATCGGGCTGCCTCGGGACTGATCACACGTCTAATCACCGATTCGCTGTCGGGAATGGACGCTGAGCGCTGGAGCGAAACGCCCCCTCGGTCTTGACGAGAGTACTCTTCGGTTTTACTCCAGCGGACGATGGGGACGTGTGATTTCCCTTTATTGGAATCCTTCTCAGTCTGTATGGCAATTGTTCGAGTTGGTGTGGTCAGTATATCAATAGCTTTGGTCCTCTTTGTGGGCGATTCGTTGGACGCTTCTTGCTCTTTCAAGTTGAACTGCCGGGCTTTCTCAGCGACTGACCGAGAACTCAGCAGATCCGGTTCCTCCTTGTTCAGATCTTTCTCGTGCTGCTCGCTTGGAGCTTCTTGAGGTAGGTCTTTGGAAGCAAGGTCCACTGAACTTAAAGTCTCCACTTCGTGCGGATCACTGTAGCAAAAATAGAAAACAGATAACAAATTGTACATCATCTGGGGCAAATTGGCATTATTATTATTATATATGTCTGGTGATGAAACCAAGGATGCCTCACAAGTGAACTTAATCACTGTAGCTCACAAGCCTAAGGAAACCTGTAAAAAAGGGTGCTTGCTATGTGAACCCGAAACACCGGGGTTAACTCCTACTCTTCCAAGATAAGTCTTCTGGTTTCTTTTACGTGCACTACCAATCCAGTACACGGAACCTACGGCTTAATGTCCCACCAAAAGGACAAGGCAATTATTGGAAGTATCTTGCTCAAGGACACAAGTGCCACGACCGGGACTCGAACCCACACTCTGCTGATCAGAAACACCAGAGCTTGAGTCCAGTGCTCTTAACTGCTCGGCCACGATAAGCCACACCTTTTGAGAATTCGAAATCGGCCTTTCAAACAAACTCTTTTAAACAGTTTGCTCTCCATATCTGTCCCAGTGAGGAAAACCAAGTTTGTAAAAGGCAAAAACAAATATCTCCTGATGGTTCATTTTGAGGCAAGGTATCAAATGTGTAGACTTCAAAACACAAAAAACTACCCACAACAAGGAAAGTATAACAGTCAGACAAACCATGGTGGAAAAACCTTATAGTTTGACTATAATACTCAAATAGTAGAGCTACACACCCATGACCTGGTTCTAAACAACTCACAGAAGACTACTGTAAAAAAGATCAAATCTACGTAAATACAACATCCCCACAAACTTACTTTTATCTTGCTACACATGTGGCTTATGACTTTATCAGATTAAATATCACAGAAGAAATAAACTTCGGCTTCTTCTTCTGAACGTCCATGAGGTAATGAAGCCTGGCCTGGTTGCTCGCTCTATGACTGGACCAAGCCAACAACAAAACATGTTGAATTATTTTAGGCGGGTTATCAAAACAACAGCAAGGTACTGACTAGTCGTCCCACAAGTATTGGAGCTATTCAAAATATGTCTATGCATGGCTGACCGCAATAGGGAAGAATATTATCCATTTGGTTGAATCAATGGTGTTCATTTAACTGTAATAGGTACAATGGATTCACCACAGATGAACGCCGACATCAAAGGTTCATGTTGCATGACCGCTATGTGTGGGAATAAAGGCATTTGTGACACAACACACAAGTGAACAAATTGAAACACGCTTCGTCAAATTTCCTGAATCAGTGGAAAATAGATCAAGCAGAGGGGGAAAAACATGCGTAAATTACATGATACTCAACAAAAACAAACTGTCTGCCTTTCCGCTGGCTGATAAAAAGTTGTATAAATCTGTATCTATTGTGTTAGTCTCATTGCAAGCTTGAATAATTTTGGTAACGTGATAGTCAAGAGTTAAAATTTCGATTGAATATTTAGAAATGTGAGAAGATACGAGTTGGAGTTTGTGACAAACAACATATAGTGCACTACGCTGTGCAGAGTCAACACTCGACTTTACTTACTGCAGAAAAATACACATACTTTATATGTAAACTATTTAAATATTGAGGGTGAATCTTTTCAAAAGGCTCTAACATCCTACTGCAAATATGGATTGATGAATATCAAATCACTTGTTGGGGCGCCTCCAAATACAGTACGCACAAAATGTGACCCTGGCTCGCATATGTACAAATGTACATGTATGCTGATTATTAGGGGAATTAGTCTACGAGAAAGACTCCGCTATACGGTCGAAACGCGAGGCCATTAATTGACAATTTATGCACACTATAAAAACAGAATATAGCGTTCTCCCTTGACAGTGGACGGCTGGCCAAATGCCAGTTAAAACACATGATGAGGACCAGTCAGAATTCACTCCAAGTGGTCAGGCTGACTTAGTTCAGTGTTGAAAAGCATCCCTATTTCATATGAAATATGGACTAGTGAAAACGCTGACGGACTAGTGAAATGACAAGCTGACTGGTCCTGCTGGCCAGTCACAAAAAAAATTAAGCGCACGGGCATCAGCACTTTGACTCATGTACAAGTACATATTACATTATGCATGTATCGTACAATATCTTTAGTTCTTTTATATGCTGAAATTTAATATACATTTCAAACCCAATTGTACAATCCCTGAATAAAATTGTTTGTTTCCAGCTGGTTTTCTACATGACACGTCTGCAACAAACAAAATTGACATAAAAGCCTTGTGTCATTGCAGGTAGGAAAAATATATATAACACTTATAAATGTAATTGTACATGTTGTACCATTAGTCATGGTCTTTCACACATACAGTTTGCTGTGCAATCATGTACATGTATGTCAAGAAAGCATGTGTTTTCACACCTGCCATAACATACCCTATACTTCAAAACATCAGTCAGCAAGTTTTGCTTGCAGCCCCAAATGAACTTGTGTAAGCGAATGAATATGCCTACAGTACCTTAAAGGGATTGTATACGTTTGGTAATTGGAACCCACTGTTTGTTTCAATCCTATATAGTTGTACATACCATAAACCTAACCTATGAATATTTGGTAGCATTTTCGAGATATTGTCAAAAATCTGGAGCGGTTATGTCCACGCAGAAAGAATAATCTGCAATGGAATACACAATCTGAGAAACGTTACTGCAGTGATTAAAATTTTTGGGGATAAAAAGTGATTATCTTTTTCCATAACCGCAGTACTTAAAAGTGAAAAGTTCCTCAAAATGCATTACACTATCCAAAGCTGCTGTACTTCTTACCAAGTAAGTTTTTATTGCCATTATTTTTCGGAGTCATTACTAAACGTATACAGACCCTTTAAGTAGATGAGTGGGGTTCAAGTCTGCTGTATGTTACATGTGTACCCCGTAGCCTTGTCGATGTAATGGTGTGTAACATCACATTCCCATGACGCTGATTTGAACATCCTTCACAAGTAATGAGCCACATTTGATAATTTCCTGAATATATTTTTCAAGGATAGCTCTTTTTTTTCTTTTCTTTTTTTATGTCATTGCAAAACCTGTTTTTTTTTTGGTAACCCTTAAACTGAAGACACCCCCAATGATATCCCTCTCTTCACAGAGCAGAAAATATTGCTTACAAAATTTCTACTGAGCAAAAATATGCAGGACACCAGTCAAGATGGTAACATACTTGGTGGTATTTTGGCTGGTTACCTTATTATGGTAAGCAAAATTGTTCTGTGCTTAGCTACTTGTATCCCTCCTTTCTAAACAGAAGGCCCTATTTCACAGAGCAGAACATATTGCTTGAAAATTTTCTGCTGAGCAAAACTAAGCAGGACACCAGTAAAGACGGTAACATGCTTGATGGTAATTTGGCCGGTTACCTTATTATGGTAACAACATTGTTTTGTGCTTAGCTACTTGTTGTGCTTAAGCAGCTCTATGAAATTGAGCTCTGGTTCTTCTTTCTAACCGTTTTGTGGTGCCAGGTTTGACACCAGAGCCTCGTTTCACACCTATGAAATCTCAATTAACCAGTGTAGTTTGGGGAGTGCGCTGGCGACGCAGAGAAGAGGTGACTACACTTTATTCCCCTCCCCCCTCGTTCCAAAATTTTAATGAAAAAAATATCATGTAAATTATTAATGCCATCTGCGTGTGTATTTATAACACAGTGTATTGTATATGGAGACAATAGGGGAAGGACACCCGTGAACCTGGTACCCCTGCTGAGTAACCATATGGAACGTGAAATAAAATATGGCTCAGTATATGGACATCTCTCTGATACCAAGTCCAAATTTGAGAAGCACATGTCAGTAGAGTTGTTCCTGGTGATGACTGATGACATTGGCAAACCCTATCCGTTGAAAATGAAAATCGTGATCAAAATACAACCCCCCTCCCCCCACATCCTACTCCAGATCCACCCACAGCCATGGATTATTCTGTTGCCATATCGCATGCATACATTCACATTTAACAAGGTTGAAAATATAACAAAACATACACCGCCGTAAATTTGCCGACCAAACACTAATAAAACGAATGGCTTTATTTAGGAACCCCATTTCTTGACGTTGTTTACACAATGCCCTGAGGTAATACCAAACATTATTAAACATGGTTCTGTGTACTTTATGGCCTATAAATTGCAATTATTCTGTGTACCAAGTTGCAACATGGTTGCACTAAGTAAAGAGTGGGTAGAGAGGCCGTGTCCATACCAGTACTTTACGTGTGTACATGTAAAACCTGGCTTTCTTTCATGGTGGAATGAATTCTAAAAGTTTGTTTTATGTCTAGATTTTGTATCTGTTTATTTATCCTAAAATGGTCAGATGTTGCAGTTTTTAAGTATTCTTTGACCTGACATCTAAACAAAAATTGAATTAAAACTCATGGTCTATTTTATTTTGTTGTCTTTTTCAAAAGAGTTACAATGCAACCCACAAAGTTGATGGCCGATTTTTGCATAAGATAAACAACAATTCATTTAGGTTGATGACCTTTCTCTCTCTTTACGAAACTAAAATTCATAAGAATGTTAAAAAACAACCCATAAAATTGATGAGCCATTCCCGCACAAGAATTTTAAGAGTAACCAACTAAAATTTCATAGCCCATAAATTTGTACCCACATTGAAGAAATTTGTTCACCTCTCCATAAAAAACAACAACACCCCACAACGATGTTGAGTACAAAATGATAAAGCCTGGTTTGTCACCTTTGTTCCAAGATCCTACCTCTATATCCTAACCATAGTAGACTACAGGGTATCAGACTTAATGTCCTTAAGATGGCCAGAGCATGACGAACGTCATACCAATAAAAAACGCTAACGGTAAACAGCTTGTTTCAAAGCGAGCAACCCAAACAAGTTAAGTTGTTCCAATGTTTATCAGGAAGTGAAAGTTTCCGCAGGCCTAGTTTTCAAGACCTTGAGTTGGCCCCCGCAGGAGCTGTTAGCAAAATCGCAAGCGTCTGGTCCTCCGATGTCTAATTATCAGTACTCCATGCTCAGCTGATCTTCATTGCCATGATCAGGGCCAGATTTTCATGGCACAGTTGACCTTGGCATTCTGCAGTTACAGCCCATAGATTCACGCTCTCTTCACAGAGCCCTCGTAAGCGCAGAATTCAGTGGTAAGCAGCGCCATGATATTAGGACCAGATGTGAATCTGGTATTGCGCTCTTCCGCAGTCATGTATTGGATCAAAAACCTTCAACATGTGTTGGCAAACAGAATACCTATATAATACTTGTCTAACATGCTCTAGTGCAGAGTTTGCCCTTAACTTTTTCAGTGACTGGCCAGCAGGACCATTTAGCTTGTCATTTCACTGGTCCATCACCTTTTTCCACTAGTCCATAGTATTAAATAAGGATACTTTTCAATACTAAACTAGCCAGCCGGACAACTTGGAGAGACTTTTGACTGGTCCTCTGGGGTTTTAACTGTCATTTGGTCAGCGGACCACTGTTAAGGGAGAAAGCTGTCCTTACTATATCCCAATCATCCAAAATGCTTGGGTTTTGGAAGATTTGTGTTGATTATCAGTAGTGCTAGCTGCAGAACCAAGCCAACTATGCTATACCAATCTTATTAGAGTGAAAAGCGTTTAGGTGTTGAGTTTCTACAGTTGGATTTTGATCTGATAGAGCTAGGGAGATTACATAGCAGGAACTAACAACAATACCTTTGACATTACAGTTTATAAAACTACAGATGTGGTATCTATTTATATAGCACACACCCAACAGCGCATTTAGCAGTGCAACAGGATGAATAGGAGATCATGAAGAAAATGTTCAGTTTCAGATGTGAGGGGAAAACCCCTAATAAGGAAAACCCACACAATCAGGGTCCACTTTTATGGCTCTGCAAAATTCTGTGCTTGTAAAGCACACAATTCTACAGGCCGTAAGTGCGAAATTCCATGATAAGCAGAGCCACGAAATTGGGCCCAGGTAGGAAGTGACTAACCCAATCCACATACGAGCTCCGGTCTGAGGTGGGATTCGAACCGGGGTCCACAGAGTCGAAAGGCAGAAAAAGAAACCACTGAGCCAAACTGATCCCCAATGACAAAATGACAGAATGATCAGGTCCAAAGGTCCATCTCCCAACATATCAACCTCTCGGGGCAGAAAACAACCTCTCATCTTATTATGCACTGTTTACTTCAAACACCAACTGCCGATTTCAGGTCCACAAACCCCCTAGCAACACTTCCTTTTAGCAAGCCATTTCTGAATTGATGAAGTACAAGACTGGCGTCCAGGACAGGAACCAATAGATTTACACCAGTAAGAATTAATCTTCATTTATGCTGCCCTCCGCTAATTAGCTACTAATCCCATTTCCTTTCAAGACAACTCCGTGGAGTCCCGGATTTGGGGGCCCGACTCCAAATACATGTATTTCAGAGAAACATGCCTAAACTTGGAAAGGAACTGCAGCAACCCTTTTTTTCTTCTTTCTTTTCGGGAGGGATTTAGGGATGTCAGGCTTTGTCGATTGCTATTGAGAGACTAAGGATGACACGGTTAGCCAACACTGAGATTTAAATAGCGTATGCAAGGCAGACCAGTAGGGAGAGTACACATCCAGACGGATGGACTTTGGAAGCCAATTTAGAAATTTCAATTTACAAATTTACCTTCGCCGAGGATTAAGCGACACCAATACAGTTGTGATCAGACTATGTCTGACATGTAAAGTGGAATTTAATTACCCCCCCCCCAAAGTGAGTGTGTTTTCAGAACTCTCCCCGCCTCCAGGCTGACATATTTGGAGTAACTTGCGTTACCATGGATATAGTAACCAAGTGCTAATCAGTAGTAATAATATATGGTTTGCAAACACTGTAGGCTCCTGGCTGAAGCAAACTTTGGATTGTTAATTAGCGTCATGCAGCACCAAAAATGGTTTCTGCCTTTTTCCATTTCCGACACAAGAGAAAACAGAATACCCAAAATTGTTATTCTTTTTCTCTATGTACTATTTATCTATGTAGTTCGGTTGCTAAAATGAGCATGTTGCATGTTATTAATTTGTCTGGCAATATTTCATTTCCAACTCCTTATTTAAAAAAATTAAAGGGCACTGTGAAAATTCAGACTTACATGTTTTAACTCTGATCTCCAATAAGACTTTTAAATGACTCAACCTGGCCGTAGATACATTAACAATGTAGGTCAAAGGTAAAATCCTTGTCCTGAATTAATATCTTCCAATGTTTCAGAAATTAAAATATTGTCTACATATCAAAAACAAACTTCTGTTTTGTAACATTTTTACAGAAATTGTTATTGAAAAGAGTGGAGTAAAAAAATCATTTATATTAGCCGTGTTTGGGCATAATTGTGATGATCATACAGAAATGACTGATTTCTAATATAAAGGGTTAAGGTTTCGCTGTGTACACCAAGTAACAAATATTTTGCATGCTGTAAGTAGACTTGTTGACAGGGATCGAATTTGGGGGGAAAATCCACAAGACTGCAGGGGTTGTAGCTCAAAACTTTTACTGGACCAGAAAATTTGTTACAAGACCAGAACCAAAATGAGTAAAAAGTCTATCTACACAGTGTCACAATTAAACTGTTTTTATTTGAACAAGCACTAAGAGAAGATTTATCTCATTACTTATCAGCAAAACTTTCATACTCGACAGAATTGAAAGATATTTATCAAACTCAAAGCCAACAGTTGAACATTCGAAAAACACAATACCCCCGCACTTGTTCGGTCATGTTAGTTTACCAGACTGGCCTCGGGCCTGCGGTCTAGTGTTAATTTCGAGCCCTTGTTGGCTCTGAAAAGAGCCGATATAGGGGCCATTAGTTATTCTCAATGTTTCGACCAGTGTGCTCCACCAAAACTGTTAATTGCTTCAAAAGAGAAAGCCTTTCAGTTGACAAAATATTGACATTAAAATGAGACGAGCTAGATGGCTTCTTAAATCTTTTAGATCTTTACACAGATAACAACTCTTTGACGTATCTCTGACGAGAAAAAAATAAAAACAACAACACCACTTTGCTGCTGGTGTCCTGCACCTGCATTCGATCCTACTGCGGTAGTTATAGCTTGGTTGCCATAGTTACAGGTTGGTCACCAGCCAATACGAGGTGAGGCCATACTGAATCACAGGATGGTGGCTTTAATGTTAATTAGTCTCTCCTTATCTCTGCTTTTGTCGAGTGCTTGATGTCGCCGGGCATCCTATCTTTAAATCGTTTTCTTTTGACCTAGTGTTTAATTAATGAGCAGGTGCTTCTTCAAAGTGACTACAACTTGATGTAGATTCAAATCAGCACCTAATTTTCATGGCTTTGCCTACCGCGGAATTCTGCGCCAATGGCCACTAATCTCTGCTTACAGGGTACATGTAAGCATGTAAGCGCCAAATTTCGGTGCTAGCTAAGAACGCTTTGAATGGTGTACACACACAAAAACACGTAGTCAAAATTTCCCCCAAGTGGTTCAGTTGGCTAGTTCATTGTTGAAGGGGTCCCTATTTATTATGAAACATGAAAAGGCTGGCAGACTAGTGAAATGACAAGCTCTCTGGTCCCGCTGGCTAGTCACTAAAAAAAGGGCAAACCCTGAAAGATGCATGTACAGGGTTCTACACAAAGTGAATGTAAGGGCTGTGTGATTGTTTTTAACCCTTCAGAGACCATAGCGGCTGCAAGCAGCTTGTACCAAAATGCCCATCCCGTTGTGGCCGCAAGATTTGACCTACTTCCACTCAACCCAGAAGGTCAAAGTACATGTAAAGGTCATGATGTCCTAAATTAACATTTTCAAATAATTCCCAAGTTGACATAGAATCTACAATTCAAAAAACAAAACCATATTTTTCTGTTTCTTTTCTTGTTTTTCCAGACATTCATCCTGAAAAAAACTTGAGTGAAAAAAAAAATCAACAAACTTTGCCATGTCTGGTCACATGGTGATGATTGTACAGAAATGAATGGTCTTAAGGGTTAAGCAGCTCAGTGAGATTTCTCCCCCACTGCACCCATATTCAAGCTTAATTTCATTTTAATTCTGCCAAATGCGATTGGTAACGCTGCCTTCTTACACATTCTGCATTACTTTTTCTAGAATACATTAAGACAATTTTGTTTTCCCCTAGTACTGGATTCAAAACCATGCCCGTCTGAGTTGGAACTGTTCTCAAGCAAAACAAACAAACAAACTGCACATATTGACGATTGCTACAGCCCGCCAAATGAACATCCAAGAGGAAGTATCACAGGAGGAGTGGGATACAAAAATATGCACAGACGGAAGCGAAACAACAACCCTGAACCCTCATCCTAGCCCTCCCTCGGGGGCCCCCCAGCCTTATTGATCATCCCCAGGAAGAAAACCAAATGCTATTCCCGCCACTATGCTCTTAATACGATGATGTACGAACGAGTGGCCACGATTGTGCAACGCACGCAGCTTGTTTACTGGATGGATTATGGAGGGTTGAGAAAAGTATCTTTATCTTCCCCGAGCAAATAATAAAATATAATTTTTTGCCACAGATGAGATTAGAATTAGCAGAGCTTCTTGGATCTGATAAGTGTTATGGTTTGCAGCAACACTACATGTATGTATGTACATTGTACATCAAAAGGACAGCATTGAAATACATGTACTTGAAATGGGATGAAATGGTGGTTCTGAAAAAACAGAGACAATGTTGTGACAACTGATCGATCAGTACGCTCTGACTATCTTTAGGGGAAAGAATTTTGTTCATATACATGGTGCTACCACAAACCTCACTGGATTGTAACCCCACCATGCAAAGTTTCAAATCCTACTCATGTACATGGTGTTACTGCAAACCTTACTAGATTGTATTCCCATCCACCATGGAAGTTAAATGCAAAGTTTCAAATCCAAACCATGTACATGGTGTTACCGCAAACTTTAATACTAGATTGTATTGTCACCATGTAAAGTTTCAAATCCTTCTCATGTACATGGTGTTACTGCAAACCTCACTAGATTGTATCTCCAGTTCTCCACCATTTACTTTAGTGATAAATTGATCATCATACACATTAATTGTTTACTTATTTTTTTGCAAATGGCGACCCCCCCAAAAAAACAGATCACAATAGAACCCTCATGAGTCCTCTTTCCCATTCTGAAAACAGTGTGACTATTTTTCTGAAGGGATTTAAACCAGTCGCTAGTGACCGGTCGGCGCATGAAGGAGTTAATTCAAAGTTCTGCCGAGATCCATCACATTAAGATGACATTTGTATTCACCCTCGCTGAATACATTACAGCTTTTTTGTGATTAACATTCATGGGCATTAACAGTAGCCATGGTAACCGAATTACTTGTCAGAGGGTGTGAGCAAGAGGCATGCTGAGCTTCTTCAGCAGAAATCATCCGACACCCTGAAGAAATCCTAGTCCACATAAACCAACCCCCCATAATAATCAGTGACAAGCTATTTCATGTATCAACACACAAAACACATGCGTTGTACGTCCATGATTCATTTAATGCATAAAAAGTACCCCCATCACAGGTTGACATTTTCACGACGAAACTAAATCCTATGACATTCAAATCACATGATTATAAGCGTGTAATAAAGTCACCTTAAAGTGATGACTGTCGCCAAACGGTGTATCATCTTTCCACAAACACATTATACACGCACAATCTGGGCAGACAGCACATACAATTTATGTCTGCCGGCCAATCGTTAACATCCTACAGCATTAACAGGCAATTCCCCCCCCCCCACTCGGTGAATCCTCTTGACTCAAACTCTGAGAGAATCAAAGAAGAAAATCTTACCAGTGTGGAGTCATGTTGTAAGAGCCGCTTCGACCCATGGCCTCGGCCACCGGTACGTTCCCCATGCTATAAATCTCCCATACGAAGACGTAGAGGTGGTGGAGGAGGGAGCAGGAAGAGGGGAGAAACTCTTCTCTACACTACTCACTACTATCGTCTCATCCAACGACAGCTTCACCCCAAAAAACATCACAGGCGATTCACTCGAGCTGATGACGTCAGACGATGACCAATCATAATGATTTCAATCGATGGGCATAAGGGGGCGCTACCACCACCGTCGCCGTCACAGGATCCCGTGTGTCAACCACTTAAGCCCTAAAGCTTAGCTTTTAAGCAGGAATCTGACCCACCTGATCGATAGTGGTATTATTATAAGTATTATTAAATGCGGCGGCCGTTTACTTATTCACTCGTTGTGAGGCTGGGTGTAGCACTGTGATGTAGCAGACAGCTAGAATTTTTATTGGCACGGAAACTGCATGTAAATTGGCGATTGATGCAAGTGTAGCACGGAACGGTTGATCGTGTATGCCCGTCGTGTACACACTACAGATGCTGTACAGTATGTATTGCATAGAGCTTATTGACAAATAGGACAATTATATGATGGTGAGTGATTATCAAACAAGGCTGAGAGTCATCATCTAATCCACATATCGATTACAAACATCGCTGACATGGCAAGTGGATTTTCCAAATAAAATTAATTTATAAAAACACTGAAAACAGGTGTGCTATTTTTTCAACTTTACATTCATGTAGTACATCGTCTCTATATTTTCCATCTTTTTATCTCTATATTTTCCATCTTTTTAATTAAAATGTCTAGAGATTCAGATAGAAATCTATGAAAAGAAAAGGAAAACTAATACTTAAACTTCATTGAATTGCTAAACTTCATGTATGTTGTCCTATGCATTTTATAAAATTATCTCTATTTATAAGCACACCACTGCAAGGTGATGAAAGTCAAAACTTTTTGAAACCAAAATTCAGGGAAACTAAATCTCCTGAAGACGATCAGGGCATACTAATCGAAACGTCGAGTTGTCAACCAGTTCTTTTCATAACCACCACAACTCATCAGAGAGATTTCGAGTACATGGTGTTACCGGAAACCTTACTAGGTTATTTTCTCCAACAGACAAAGTTTCAAATCCTAAACAATTTTGTTATTGATATGCAGGATTGAAAAGAAGAAAAAAAAGTATATCGCGCAGCATTGGGATCATAGGTCTAGTGGATGATGGCTGTAATCTAATGTAAACTTTGCCACGAGATAGTGGCCGGGTACCACTCAGCCAGCCTATCCTATACTCACCATCGATGATCGGTACACATCGTGTTCAATAGTTGTACACTGCAAACATTGAACATTGCAATGGTGGAAAGTTGGAGGGCCATTGCAAAAGCAGTGTGCAGGCTAGATTATCCCCCCCTACAAACAAAAAACAATGATCAAGGGCAAAGGAAACACAATCATTGTAAATGTAGAATGGATACCGACTGACACACTCAACCTAAATGTCAAAGTAAAGCACCCCATAGTGAAACCACTGGATCCCTCCATTGGTAGCATCAAGTACAAACGCACTTAATCAAAAACGTCACGGTTTATAAGTTATGAAACAGGATGTTCCATGATCTCCCCCTTGTCAACAAATAAAACAATCGACCTGATGTTATCACCGAAAAGCATCGCACAGATAAATATAACGCCAACTTGCAATATTAATGAAGCTGATCCAACATTCAAATGAAGATAAGTCTCCTAGCCCTTTCATGCTCCATTTATTTTAGTAATAAATTGATCATATGGACACAATAATTGTTTACTGTTGGTTTTTTGCAAATGGCCACCCCCCAAAAAACAGGCCACAATAGCACCCTCAAGAGTCCTCTTTCCCATTCTGAAAACTTTGTGGCCGTGCGATCTTTATTTTTCGCTTTACAACTATTATCTTGAAGGGATTTAAAGCGGTCGCTAGCGACCGGTCGGCGCGTGAAAGGGTTAACAAAGTAACAAAAGCAGACTGGTATGTCAAGTTTTGGAAAATAAATGAACTGTTTTTGTTTTTGTTTTCATTTAGTGGTAATTTTAATAAAACATATATATGAAAACACACAAATTTAAATGAAAAAAGTGAATGCCTTGATTTTTATTCACTTATTAACAAAGATCTAATAATATCATTAAATATGTTCATTTAAATACAATGTACGAAGGAGTTGCAATATAGTGCCAGTTCTTCAAATTCATACTGGATACATGTAACATGTACGTGTACAACTGTACATGTACGTATACTGGTCTTTGAGACTTCTTAATTTTCCTAGACACATACTGACACAAGAGGGGGCTGTTCAAGTTTTCCAGTCTATCAACAAAACGGGGCAGTGGCATTCACTCCAACCCAATGACTCAGCATCACCTTTATGAACTGAGGAAATTCAGACACAAGAGGGAGGTGGGGTGTTCAACCAGTGTTTCGTAGACCTGATTTCATGGTCTTGGTGTACAGTGTACGTCTCGACACCCTTGTTAAAATCTCATCCTGCTGAGAGCTCAAATTGTACTCGTCTTGAATCAAAACTTGAACGACATTATAAATCCTTTTTTATTTACAGATCTACTGCATCCAGTCTCAGAGATGTTGTTTAATTGATGTAATATTTGCATCCGGGATGAAGAACAAAGATGTAAATGATTTTGATTTTACCCTTACACCGATGTATGATAAGCACTGTTCATACTCAGTACTTTCCTGCTCCTGCGGAAAAGGTTGTTGTAACACACTACAACTAAAAAACTACATCAATTTCACTTTTTGAAGGCATGAGGAAAGAGGGACTGCTCCTGTCAACAATCAAAATGTAAGACATGAAGTATCTCATAATGACATTATAACACAGATCAGACTAGGCATTCTTGCTAGGCATTATCCCACGTCCACTTCTCCTATGTCAATCCACACCAAAATGTTAGTACTTAGATAAGATCGGAGTGCCTGACCCTGTGATAAGCAATTTGTTATTTGGGCCTACCAGCCCCAGTCTTTCTGAATCCTTCACTTTGTTTTGAACCACAAACAATGGATGACCTACTCAGATGTCCCCTACTGGAGCAGAAATGCCAGGCTGGAGACCTAGCTGAATTCAATGAAAGTGCCAAAGACTGTGCTCAGTTCTGGCTGAAACACAACATCTAGCGTGTGTGGACACGATAAGAGGAACTTTGGCAACTGTATACGTGTAAAAGGATTTGGGACTGTAAGGGTTTTAAAGTACATTCTAAAAAATATAATCATGAGTGATTTTGTTCTTGGTCACATAAATCTGCATAGTAGCTTTTTCCTTAAAAAAAAACTAGCATTTGTCTTGTGGCCCCACTGAAACATTATTCAAAAGCATTTAGATGTTATATTGTGAGTGCTTCTCACTGAAAGGAAAGGCAACTGCTTTGCCCTTCCCTGCACTGAAAAGAGAAATAAATAGGCCCTATACACACACAATTTTTTTCCCTACACCCCATGATGTATCAAACACTAGTCAGCCCACCTCTGGCATCACAAGAGTCTGATGCAGAATGTAAATATAGACTTCATTTGAATCCACCGAGAGAACATGCATGACACGAACATGACTATGTACCCCCAAAAGAAAATGGTCCAAAATGACTGCCTTATGTTTGCGTCTTCCTGTTGAGGGGAAAACTAAGTATTGTGATGACAGATTGAAGCCAGGACCTATGTTGAGGCTAGAGGAGAAGACTCCTCGAATCCACAGACTAGACTATCGCCTCCCCAAGCCCCAACGCTCCCAACACCCCCTCCCACCATCCTTAGGTTTTCCGTCTAAAAAGTAGAAGTAAACTACTTGATAAGGAGCTGCATGCAAACCCCTTTTCCTATAATACATTCTGTACATCTGTCCCTGAACTACTGAATCATCTTATTTATCGAAAATGATAATTTTACAAAGCACTGCCCAACAAGCTCTATCACTACACATACAATGATATCCATCCCTAACCCAAATCAGAGCCGCCAACATTTGCATCTTGCAATCAGGAGGATTTTGTACAATAATCAGGGAGATATTTAGAACTACATGGGAAAAAGTTTCCACAATCAGGGAGACTTTCAAATTTGTTCACCAGAACATGGAAGGTTTACTTTCAGGGAACTTTCTGCAGAATCAGGGAGAGTTGGCAGCTCTGCCAAATATATGACAGGAGCAAAACAGAGGAACGCTGTAAAATAGTTGTGTTATGTCATAAAAAATACCAAGTAGCATTGGTATAGAGAATCTTTCAGATCAGATCAGTATACACACAAATCCCACACCCCCCAAAAAAGAGAAAACCCCACAACAACAAGCAAACAAACAAACAAACCCCAAAACATAGAAGAGCACAGGCACCAAATGTGTGTTTTTTGTGATTGTGAAAAGAATCGAAAGTGTGATTGACAGACTTATTGTCATGTCAGGAAAAGGAAACGAGTCTGTTTAAGTATTCCTATTGATTTTGTAATCATACTGTTTTTCACCCTGGAGGGGAAGCTCCATGCAAAAACATGTCATGCCCGATGCTTCACAGCTAGGCCATTTGCCTTGGTGCCCCTTGAAAACATTCCAAATAGAAATTGAAACTTTCTTCATGGAGGTGCCCTTGATAAACACAAAACATGCTTTGCCCTTAAAAGGATAAAGCATCGGGCGAGGTACAGCATGTGTGAAACACACACATGCTGCACAAAAAACCTCTCTTTTCTTCAAGAATGGGTTTGAATTACAAAATAAAAACAATTATCAAATAGAAACCCCCCTCCCTCTTCAACAAATGATTGCAATTAAGAAAATGCAATCCAGTACTTCAACAACCATCTGCTGAAAAAAATGTCAATGAGTCAGAGAGAAGGGCCATCATAAATTTCCATTCCATTCATTCCCTGTCTATTTCCTACCTCCCGATTTGTTTCATATTGATTCAAGGTTTCACGCATTAATACTCAGAAGTCGTTCAGAAAAATGACAGTGCATCGTACCCCAGTGACCTGGTGACGGGACGCAGTGGAGGGTGTCGCAAGTGTCCTCGCCAGATCCTGCCTTAATTAAATACATCAGGATGCAATGTCACAGCGGGAATAATTGAAACTGGAATTGAACCAGTGGCTTAACAAATAGGGAACAGTCACAGTGATTGTAACTGTGATTCACAGTGATTGTGATGACCCGATTTGTATTTAAGAAAGACGTGAAATCAGAATCCGACTCTGAAGGATACAGCAAATTAATGACTCCGTAACGGTGGAATAGTAGCAAGTCTATTGAAGCACATAAATAATAATAATTACAAGATTTATAGAGTGCTTAATATGTATGTTTCTAAGCGTTATAACCAGACTATTCAGAGTGACAAAACAGATGGGTTTTAAAATAATGATTTAAAAGTATCCAATGAAGGTGCCGCTTGAATGTTGGTGGGTAGTTTGTTCCAAAGTGTTGGAGCTATGACCGAAAAGGCACGATCGCCGTAGCGTGTCATGCCATGGTGCGGAGTCCCGGGGTAAGCTGGAAATGAGCGGTGGAAGAAGAGTGAAGGCGTCGGGTAGCTGATGACAGTGAAGATGAACGAAGGGCTAAGAGTTGCACCACATAGGTTCACCACATTATAATTATGTGAAACTCTTACGTAAATCACTGCTGTCTCTGAAGCAAATAGCTAGTAGCAAGTCTATCAGGTAACATCCTTATTGAAACAGCAAGCTTCATAACTGACTGTGGCAAGTTTAGCAGGGGTCAATGTGATCTTGTACTTTGTAGACTTCATAAGTGACTAGTATCGAGTCTAAAACATAAAAAAACCAAAGTGCTGTTCAAACCAAGTGGGCGGGCTCAGTAGTGAGCGCTGCAAGGGGGTGGGGGTAATCTTTAAGGGCACTGATCGTGAAATACCCGAGGTATACACACATTTGTCTACCATCAGACGTCAGTACACTATGGTCCTCCATGCTCTCCCATGCAATTAATCGCTTCTCACCCATCCAAACGTTAGATTGCAACTCGAACATTGCAATTAATCGACTCGTGTTCGGACTAAAATCAATGATTGTAAAACGATATTGCCCTTTGGTGCAGCTTTTTGCCGTCAGGAACATTTTCTGCGTTTGTACATCTGTCAGGTGCCGGTGACGTGTACCGTCCGTGCGTGTTATTTAATTGTTGTGTGTCTGCATGTATTGAGGACATGGCGGGCCTAAGATGGTTTGCCCTAAGACAGATTTCAAGAAGCTGTGTACACACCGAGAAAGTCTTACAACTCACACTAAGAGCAAGCTCACAGCGACAGTACAACCCTTGTTTTGATTTAATCAGTATTCTGAGAAGAAACCAAAGAAGCAACGTTCTCAAGGGACCGACCAAAAAATACTCCCACTCAAAAAGAAGAACTTTTCTGTAACCTTTTCCAAAAGATCTCGACAGTTGTCATGGGGAATTATTGTCGGGAGTCATTTTTGCTTATACTGCATGTCCAAATTAATTTACTTTGTATTTAAAATTAAATCCAAGTTGACGACTCTATTGACCTTTATCACACTGCCGCCATCTTGGTCATGTTCCCTGTATCCAATAATAGTAATGAATGCTAATATTCATTGTACAAAAAGGAACCAGACTATTTTTCCATTCCAGCCTAAGTTTGTTTACATTGGTTTGAATGGGAGAAAATCAAGATGGCCGCACCGTGATAAAGGTCTATAGTAACCCATTGCCTGTCATTTCCTGTGTACAGAAAAGATTTTGTTCCTGTATCTGCCATGACAATAATGCAGCATTAACAAATCTATAGACAACAAACACTTCTATCTAGCTACTGCTTGGTTACAAACAGTTTTCCCAGAGACATGAGTCGCCTCGGGATACAAATATCCCTCTGAGGTGGAGGTGGCTTGAAAACGTTACAAATTCCAATAATTATGTTCGTGAGTTAAACTTTGACATTTAACAGTTATGCCTGATTGTGAACCTGTCAGAATTTACTCTTTAATCGGAGCAGGTGACAAGTTCAGGTGGCAAGTTAAGCCACGCCAAATTACACACAGAAATAAATGTTATTCAGCAAAAACACTTTAACCAATCAGTATGAATCGTGCAAAAATGTAAATTGGTTGAAACTGGTTCCCTATAAATTCTTGCTTAGCAGTAAACAGATCAACTGACCGTTGAAATACTCTCTGCTTGGCCAACAGACCTGTATCATTGTGCAGCCATCTTGATTCTTTCCCATTGAAATCAATGTAACCAAACCGAGGCTGGAAGGGCAAAGAGTCTGGTTCCTTTCTGTACAATGAATATTAGCATCCATTACAACTGCTGGATACAGGGAACATAACCAAGATGGTGGCAGAATGATAAATATCTATAGGACAAGTTCTAAGTTTCCCATTATTATTGTGTCCAGGCCTTCCATCTTAAAGTAACAAGTCTTTAATTTTATTCCCCGAGGAGAAGGGCAAAACTTCCCTCAGCCTGAGAAAACTTCCACTTCCATAAGAACATCAGAAAAGGTCATATTTTAAAGGGACGCAAAGGCCGAGACGAGGGCAAAAGAGGCACTGACCTCCATGAAATTCCAGTCTCCCTGTACACACCATGTACCTTTTTCACTAGCACTCTTAAGTTACATATATTGTGGAATTTCGCGAACTTTTCAAGTGGGAAACCCGGAAGTGATTGAAATACAGCCCTTAATGTTGCAACAAAAAAATCCTGGAAAGGTCAAGAACAACAGGAAATACAGAGGTAATACAATCATGAAAATACCAATGGTTGGTCATCCCGCCAGGAAACCAGCATACTCAGTTGGCAGTGCAGCTAGCTTGGACACAAACATTTCCCGCCAAATTTCTAGAATTTCTGGAGATCTATCCAGTACCCCTCAAGGGTGAATATGATAACAAGAGAATTGCAATTCAAGTTTTGCAATGACACCATTTCAAAACTGGAATTTGATGTTTTACGGAGTGCCACTGTAACTCAAAGCCCCAGATAGAATAGCGACATTTATGCCAGTTTTGGTCAGTTTTGGTTGATACATTGTAAAAAAAAAAAAACCTGCAACTTTTCAGAAGTGACCAAAGATGTTACAGGTATTTATTTACTCATCCTAAAGTGATACAAAGAGCATGAAAACATGAACTTTGTTTTGGGTACAAATGGGGGAAGGAACTGGCCTATATTTTGGTGCAAGCCTAAAAATTGATGTTTCGAAGATGAGATTTGACGTATCATATGAAAGTTCGTACTTCTGGGCCTGGATTCCCCCTTACTCTAGACCCGGAACCTCCCAGATGTTAAAATTCAAGAGGTTTACAGACTCTGTTTGCATCACCAGTAATACAAAACTACAACACAGACTTTTCCGTTTTCCCCTTGGTAGCTGCTTTACTTCTTTCAAGAAAATATGATTGGCTCCTGGACATTTTGAGAAAATCCTAAAATCAGGAAAAATCCTCAGAAATCACATGTCTGTTGTTTGTGTGAATGTTGCGGGGGGGGGGGGGGATGCCTTCCTTCTAAGAATTAATTATTAGTGACCTAACAAAATTTTAAATGAAATACAAACAAGCCTGGCCAATAACAAAATAACAACTCACCAAATACAGTTAGAGTGCGGCAGCCAACAAACAGCTCATATTATATCCAAATTACAACACAATGAAAAGAACAACATCGATCTCATCTTTCCTTTTCAACACCCAACTTTCCAGAAATACACCACAAAAAAACAAAGACACCCCGTATCATATTCCTCGAAAAAAAAAAAAACACACAGGGTTCATTTGTTGCCAAACATTTGTGAGTCACACGTATTAAAGCAATTCATTTGCATCACGAGCAGCCGAAATCGCTGACTTTTCAGACAACACTGGACGGATAATGGTGGTAACAATTCCAGCATTGTTTGCAGAAAGTCTCAAGTCACCTCTGTGAAGAGAACAAAAGGAGCAATGGTGGAAGCTGGCAGAGGGAATACTTAAGAGATTACGGCATTGTGTGATGGCTTTGTATTTGTTGCACAGTATTAGAGTCAGATAACTGTTGATAATATGTTTGCCAAGTATGTGTGTTTATTTCGCCAGACCCTTCAACCAATTCGCACCTCTTTACACAACTAGAATTTAGTCAACAGTTATATGCGCCTTGCAATCAAGCTGCCCTGTTGCTTCATGGAGGCAACGAATGTGATAGCCACTGTATGCCTTGGTGCCCCTTTTAGAATGTTCCAGTAGAACAGGCCTGCAATTTCATCTTTGAGAGGGCGAGCAAAGCCATTTTCATTTTGCAAAGGGCTCTTCCATTGGAAAATCTTAAAAGTCTATGGGAAACTTTTGAAGGGGCACCAAGGCCAAGACCAGGGGCAACAGAAGCCATGACCTCTTTGTAATTCCAGGCTTGGTAGAAATCTCCCTCATAGAGGTGCCCTTTACTAAAGGACAAACTGCCTTGCCCTTACGAGAGTGAAGTATCAGGCATAGTCATGAATTGTTTTGTTTTTTAAAGTGTAAACCTCACTGCAAAAACTCTTCTCTTTACTCTTGTGAATAGGGAGAGAATTAAATCAACTTGGGAGGACAGACAGAACACAAAAACAACCCCTTTAATTGAAATCTACTCCACGGCAGTAGAATACATAGTAAGACAAGTTCTCAAAGAACAAAATGTACACAGCAAAGTAGATATACACATGGTGTTTACCGCAAACCGAATATACATTGATACCTCACCATGCAATGCCTCAAAACCTATAAACCCCTAATTGATCATTTTTTGTTCAGGATATATTTATTTCAAAAGTTCCAAACAAAGTTCCCAACCAAGTAAGGTCATGTAAACAAACTTCATTTACATCTGACGATACAAATGCAGTGTTCAACTGTTTTTTAGTTGGATTTGAAAGTAAGTCAGGTACAGAAAGTCCCCCCGCAATCAAAACTGAAAGAGGAAATGTTACAATGAAAGTAATTCTTGCACACAACATTATACATTGATAAATAACACTGCTTTATGGTCTCGGAGGGTACATTTTTCATGGTTTTTATACAATGTTTGGCTTTTGTATCCCCAAAATGATGCCTAAATATCTTGTATACACTAGACTCAATTTGACTGTATTTATGACCGCATGAGGGCGCGTTCAAAGGCTCATTTCCTCGCATGACAATCTAATTTTGACTGCCTGTATGTTGTTTTCTTGCATCAATTGCCAAACAAATAATAATAACAACAATGGAAAAACCAGTTCATTCTACTAAATTTGGTTGACACACACCGTTACACAGTCAAAAATACTGCGAATTGACATGGTTTTATTTTGGTTGGTAAAAATGAAGTTTGTGATACCTGCATGGTGTCACACAGTCATCGACTTCAATTTTCATTTCATTTTGCATCCACATTTTTGTAGAGTCTGGTTAGGCCAATCGAATAACGTGCTTCCTGGCCACTTGTTCATGTTTGGTGGCCAAGTAAGCCCCTATTTTGGTATATTAACTCTTTCACGTGTCGACCGGTCGCTAGCGACCGGTATGTTATCCCTTCAGAAAAATAGTTGTCAAACTAAAAATAAACATCGCACGGTCACACAGTTTCTCTGAATGGGAAAGAGGACTCTTGGGGGGGTTGCCATTTACAAAAAATGAATAAACAATTAATGTGTCCATGTGATCACTTTATCAATAAAATAAATGGTGCATGAAAGGGTAAAAATAAATGGAGCATGAAAGGGTTAAAATGCATAAAGTAGTGAACAATAGGACACTGCACTGCACTGAAAGAATGGCACTGTCCCCAGTAGTTTCACAGTTCGATGATTTCTCCCCCCAAAACCAATAACTCCTTATCCAATCGGAGCAAAACAATTTACAATGTTGTCAAAATATCCTCATGGAAACCGCACAGAATGAGTCATTGACAGTAGAGAGACGATGTCGGCGTTTGATGCGAGAGATTTATCACCTCGTTCTTCACTTTATCCGCTCGCAACCGCGCACTCTGGAATTACCAATTGCGAGAGACAAAGGCAGTTGCCACAAATGGCGTGATTAATCATTAGACTCTGAGGTCTCAACGGCCGAAAATTATGCGATCGCTAATGTGTGGAAATATAACGATGGCGAGTATTACCACTATCATGAGTGTCTAGAGAAACATTGCCCGCAGAAATTTCAATCAGAAAGTTCTGAATATTAAATGTCAAATGTCAGGGTTCTCCCCAGGATTTTTTCCAAACTGTGGGGCTTCCTGGATCCAAAGTTTGGCCGAAAATCGCTGAATGACATAAACCTTCATATCTCCCCCAAAAATAAGAGAAAAAAGAAAGTGATAAAACCTGAGAAAGGAGCTGTACAAACCAAAATAGAAATACTTATTTAGATCCAGAAACAGCTTGAAGAAAGAGATCTAAACAACATCTCAAAAAAAACCTCAACTTATTATGCATACTATTTGCTACAAAATTAATAATATCAGATTGAAATTGGCATTTAGGTGTGCTCTACGTCAAGCCCAAAGTCTTTTTCCAGATGCGCCACCTTGACGTGAAGCTTGCAAAAAAGAAAAAAGAAGAAGACGTACCTGCGTGTTTTCATCATAATTATAGCTTAAATCCAGGTCTTCATTGAACCCTTGAGTGGCATTCCCTTAAAGAGAGACCTGCCCATCACAATCCGCTCATGAGTAAGAGGGTCACCTTACAAGCTTTACATCATACCGAATGATCTTCAAGTAGTCAAGAAAACCCTTTCGGCTGCGGTCTCTCTCGCCTCCTCCGGTCACATATATACTGTGACATTTTTCGACAACTGCAGCCAAGCGTCCGGTATCACATCGCAACATTCAGGTCACGAACAACAACTCCTCGTCATTTAAAGCATATTTAAAAAGATTTGGTTTTCAGAAGTAGAATTGCACTAATGAAACTGCCTCTAGGAAGCTTCATGTGCCATTTATCTGTGACACACTTCCTGTTTCTGCATCACCAGGGTTTTTTTATCAGCTATGAAAAAATAAAACCCATCATGGAGCTCCTTTCACTCACCATCATGTTTCCCCTGTCCCTCAGAAGCTGCCGACAAACAAACAAGTGCAATTTTCGTCAGCCTCGGTTCTATGCCCATTACATTAAAATTCAATTATGCTATCGATAACCTTTACCTTGGCCCAGATTTCCTAAAAGGAAAAATCTCGCCCAAGAATTATAGTACAACCACTATAAACAGTGCCGACAATCTATAAAGTCCATCTTATATTGGACACTTGGATAATTCAGAGCCTGGACATTACTACTGGCCTTGTCAAAGAATTCCTTCAGCCTTCCCCCTAAAAAAAAAAAAAAAAATGAGGCAAGGAATTTTGTTATCACCTGCCATGGTAAGGATAATTGATTGGTATGAAATGATACTAAGGGTATCAATGTAATGTATTACTAGATCCAATCAGGGTTCGGCATTGACAAGACCCAGGGTCCTAAGCTTTCACTTAGAGATATTCCCATATGTCACGAACTCACTGACAACCTAAAGAGTAAAAACATTGCCTTGTGATAAATATAATAATCTTAATATATTATTTGATTTTTACCCGTACACCAATGTGTGTAAAGCACTGAATACTCAGTACTTCCCCCCCCCCCAAGTCCTGTGGAAAAAAGGCATATTACTCGGGTGGGATTCGAACCCACAACCGTTGCTAATTCTACAGCAGATCTCTTACCACTAGACCAATGAGATTGCGCGGTAAAACCAAATAATATTCCAGATGCAAATTTAACATCTATTAAATATATAAAAAACTGGTCGTCAAATGAAGTGGGTTTCGGGTAAAATAGCAAATACATAGATTTAAAATTGCACTCCAGGAATTTTGAGAGTCTGGGCCAAGTTTGCGCAAGGACTATCGTTGACCATACTTCGACTAAGTTAGCCTGAACTCGTCTTGTCGACATTAATTGGACTACGCTAGTCGACTATTAATTTGGAACCAGCCTACTGGGCATGGTCGTATCGCTGGTTATCAATAGCCATTTTCATAGCACAGTACAGAGTGGACCAGTTATCAGAAAATGATAACGTACGTTGAGCCGCCGGGTCGCATTGACATGACATGACTAGAGTCGTTCGCACTTCAACTTCTGTGCACATGCCCCACGTGTGTCACTAATTAACTACTAGTTAGTAATTGGTCCTTGCACGAACTTGACCATGGAATGAAGTTTGATGTAGGGTGGATGACAGATTGCTATGCACAGAGTCTGGAACAGAAATGTACCAATTTGGGTCAATGGACCAATTTGGGTCCATAGCGTTAAGTATGTGTGTGTGTGTGTGTGTGGGGGGGGGGGGGTTAATTGGCTGTCCCTCCCCCTTCCCTCCCCAGCAATCATCATGTTCTATGTGAGTGGACGAGACAACCCTACCCCCCACCACACCAACCTGCACACACATGACTCACATGGCACATGTTCATGTTCTGTCCAAGATGCTACATGTGCCTATAGGTATTAGCATTCAAACACCCCTAATTTCCTGTTTTCAATACGCAGCACGTGTTGGACAACCCAGCCAGCTGCTGGCATCTCATAGACCGGCTGTAAAACCTCCTTTACTAAAAAAAAAAAAAAAAAAGACCCCAGCCCGACCACGCCTACTCCAGTCCTCAAGGACCCTTTCACAACTGAACACACCCAGTACAACTGAGATTCATTTCCACAGTTCCCCTTGGGATGCTAAGCTCCAATTACCTGAGGTAAATTGGGCACCAATCAATGTATTAAACAAAATTGTGCTGTAGATGGACATGTCTGTCAAAGGGTATTACATTTGTCAGCTGGAAAAATTGTGTGAATACAGTATACAAACTGAGAGAGATGGAACTTTATAAGGCAATTTACAGGCAACCAGTTCCAGGCAATCTCGAAGAAGAAAAGGCATTCACATTTGATTGTTCAAATATTTATCATTGGGATTGTAAGACATTGTTTGAAAAATTACCCATGTGCTACCAAAGTGTTTCTGTAGCATGCACTGCAGTTGGTTGCCTCCAAGTTGCCTAGTTGAGTCGTGTGATGAGGCCTTAACACTACAGCTAAACTTGTTGGGGGAGGGAGGCAGGAATGGAGTTATTGCGACCAATTGACAAGGAAATTAGGCAGGGTGTCACTCTATCAGCACGGTCAAATAAAAGAGACTTTGTGGGTCTTAGTCTAAATCTATTCTCCATCTGATGTTTGCCAACGAAAAATCCTATAATCCAGGTTATTGAAAAAAAATATATAAGCTCAAGATAATTAAGGGTTTATTATGCATAAGAATGAAGAGAAATAATTCACTACGGCAAAATCTAAGATGAAAAAAAAATCCACTGCAAAAAGAAAGAAGAAGAAAAAAAAACGGAGAGGAAATTTTAATAATCCATTACGGTCTAGACTTACGATGGATAATTGAGGACTTGGGCAATTAGGAAGGTCATGTTGGAGATGGGAAATGCTGTAATGCCATCCCATAAGCTCTGGTCTGTCTGTCTGGATGTTTGGTTTAATAATTGTCATCGTTATTTGATTTGGTGGGATGACGTTAACGTTTGTGGCAGCGGTTGGATGGATGGAGGGAGAGGGGGATGTCAAAGCGGCCAAGAGCAAATTAACCGAAATGATCAAATTGGGCCGAATTAGCACTCCAGGATTAACAACCTTGTTTGGGAGGCACGTATGAAAATAAGACTAATGAATTTATCGAACATGAGTTTAAACCGATCAAGCAGAGATTATTGCAGTTGACATTTCAATAGATGGCTTTCGTTTTTCCTCTAAAAGACAAAACTTGAACATGTCTTTTGAAAATGCATCAACAAGAATTACTCGACTGGCCGTTTAACTATTTATAAAAGGCAGTCCACATAACCACGATCTAAAACTTTAAAATCTCTGATTTGTTTTGCCACACTGAATGAGCTGATGAGGTTTAACTTTACACAAAGTACTTTTGTGCCCTTTTCATTCGTCGGAGAACACAGTTAGTGATGCTTTGGGAAGATAAGACGGGCAATTTGTTCTGCATCACACCAACAACCTAGTCAAGTAAGCACCCAAACGCACTGACATTATCACAAGTAAGACGAAGTATCTGTGAACCGCGAAAGAGGTAGCTTTTATGGACAAAAACTCGCTATGTTGCTCAACAGAATTAATCTCATCATTTACACATATTATTGTAAACAGTCCGTTTTGAGACAAAAACTGCAACAACACGTCGTCAAGTTGCACAACCAGGATATGAAGCAGGCTCTGAAACCTGAAAGTGCATTAGTACTTTGCAAAAAGGGAGAGCCCAACAATGGTTAAAGGTATTATACAGGATTGGTAGAGCTGACAAAATAGTCGCAGACAGTGTTCATGTTTTGGGTCGATCAATCATAAACATGAAATAGCAAACCTGTGAACATTTGGGCTTATTCCCTTGTTGTGAATCAGGAAAAAATAGTGGAAAAACCATGCACAATTTTCAGCGTTTACCCATATAAAAACTGATATAAGTACTGTTAAAGATTATACCTTTGTGTACAAGAAGTGTGACCTTGTACATTCCAGGGCATTTTCTGGCAGGCAAGACACTACACTGGTCATAACGAAAATAATTCTCTGTCATAATTTCCACATAGTTTCTGTGGTGTGGGTCGGAGTAACACACCCCTGTGGTGATAGTGTTTTATTTCACTTTTGTTTTCCTCCTAGGCAGCCCATCATTTGTTTTGTCTGTTGCTCCTTGGTTTGTTTGGCCTGTTGTGTGTTTCTGTCTTTGCCATGTTTATTTTCAAACGTCGCTGTATATTTCAATCCATGCTGAAAATCGGGATGGGGCAGTTTTTATATTTTTATAGTACCTCTATTCTTGATGTATATTTAGATGGGGTAGTTTTTCATATTTTATATTTTTATACGCTATGTCTTTTACTTCATGTGTTTTTTCTGTTTGTATTGTGACTTGCCTGAATAAAGTATTATTATTAAAGAGTTATAAAAATAGCAGCTGAACAAGTTTGGAGATGGGCCCCCTGTCTTCATATCAATAGTTGATAAACATCAGAGAGTGCAATCCCCATAAAATATTAGATTTAATGGTTTCTTCCATTGGGCTGTGTACAAATCATGCCTGCAGGAAGTCCAGGCTCTGTTGACTCTTTCATAAACATGAGATGTCACAGGTTGAAAGGTGTATACTCAGTGCTTTCTGAGCCCTGTGAAAAAATAAAATCTACAGAATACTCAAGTGGGATTCGAACCAACATCCCCCTGCAGATTTCTAAACCCCTAGACCACCAAGCAGGCTCGGTGACAAGAGGCCGTCTCGAATCCTATAAGTAATTTGCAGCAGGTATCACAAACAAACTTAATTGAGGCAATGATTACATCATTTACATAAAATCCAATCCTTTCTGAATGAAGAGATTTATCTTTTAAGATAACAAGAAATAAATAACATGACTACAAACAAATTGGGTACACAAATTTCCCTTTAATTTTTGGTGCTACAGATTTAAATTAAATACACAAAACATACCTTCAAATTTCACCACTTGGTTCTGTGAACATGATTCTGAATTCTTAGAAGTTTTCCGAACAAAATAACCACAATGGTGTGCTTTACTTTGAACACTGCATCACTGAACAAATTACACTGAAGAGATTTATAAATCCAGCAAAGTTAGTGCAGCCATCATCAGTCCACCATGTGTAGTACTCCACCATCAATAACAAATAAATCGCCTCCGTCTCTCTGCTACTAGTGCTAGTCTGCAGTACACTTTGCTTGCAACCCCAGGACCCGACTGACTTCACAAACTGCAACCCGCCTTCATCAACACTGACTCACCACACGACTCATCCACCGAAACGAGGGTATACCTCACAAACAGTCATGCAAACACAACGTGTGTGACACTAACCCGAACAATAGTTACATCAACGGCGGCGACGCCATATCAACGCAGTCACCCAACCGTGAAAAATAATAATAATAATAATAAATTATCACAGCTGAAGTTTACACAGGGAGAAGAAAACAAAATCCAGGAAACATGAACTAAATAAAGCATGTGTACAACATCGCTTTCTATAAATCTACCTAATCATGTAATGGATGATACACAATCATATTACACAACTCGTTTATGACACCACACAAGCGAATAATGCAATTGTCCTTGTGATTTTTATCCCAAACAAAAAAAATTATGACAGATATGTGTCACCGCATCCCTTGTCCGACCCACCACAAGAAAAGAAAATGACTAATCAGGACAGGAGAGTGGATTAATTTTTATGTATTTTTTAATGGTGATAATAATTTGACTTATGAGTGGCGGGCGGACGACTAGATAGATCCAAGATGAGGTAATTAGGGCTCCCTCATGTGGCAACAGGATAAAAATAGCATTCCCAAGAGGGAGGAGAAAGGGTGGAAATTGTCCATGTTTATCCATTAGGGACCACAGTTGTCTGTGGATTTTATTTACAAAAAATAGTTAGTGGCCTGACGTCTTGACCCTAGCAGAGTCTTTCTCGAGTTTGAGAAAGACTCTGTTAGGGTCGAAACGTCAGTCCACTAACTATTTGTTTGTTGCATAGGTCCTTTTGGTTGGTAAGCAGTTTGCAAGAGCTAATTCTATTTTCTGGATTTGATTTAATAACTTTATTGATTTTTTTGTTGTCATTGTTTTATCACCACTGCAAAAATGAGAATAAAAAACCCCCAATAAAAATGGATTGATGTATTTTCTGTCAATTCCTCCGAACAAGCTTATAAAGGGCAAGTGATTAAGTGTTCGACTCTTTTAGTAAATTTATTGTTATTTTATTTTTCTCTTTCGCTATGATTATATATTAATTGTCTCATCATTCGTGGACAATTCTAGACGGAAGGTTATTTTTGTACTCATAAAATACTTTATTGACCCTCTTGGGAATTTATAGTGCAGATTTTCTTGAATCAGATCAGTTGATGATTTATGCAACCATCAACTCCATTAGTATTAAACCACAGATAATTTATTTTGGTTCATCTATACAATTTCAACTGGGTTTTTTATATTCTGTATCTAGTTTAAATTTTATTACTTCAACATGTCAGTGAAATAAGTGAATTCTGTATGATTTGTTTGCTCATTTACGTTAATCTATTTCAGACTGTAACCCATCCAGCTCAGTTAATGAATTGGGGCCTTCATACAAAAAAATTGAATGAAAATAGAAGTTAGTTCTTTTGCTTGTTGTAATGTGTGGCAAGTTGTAATGGCTAATGTAGTGATTGCTGATAACACAAACTGCAGAATGGAGGTCATTTAGGAAGCCCTCCTACTCTCAGCAACGCTTTGTCAGTGAGTTGACAAACCATTCAAAACCATTCAACTACAAGGGTTTTGTAAGGTGGCACAACTGTACTCAGAACCAAAGATAATACTTAGCACCGCAGGCCCAAGATGTGCAACTCAAACTGAAATGTGAACTATGCGCCGGATTCCATTTTAGTAAGCAGGGTCCAGTTTCACGGCTCTGCTTACTGCAGAATTCTGCGCTTACTACAGCCCACAGAACTTTGTGATTTACACTTACAGACATCGTAAGCGAAGATTTCTGTGGTAAGCAGAACCATAAAATTAGACCAAGATCTTTTGATGCAACAGTAGATCAGTGCAGACAATGACCATTGCTATCAATGCTATATATTACAAGACATTTTTTCTTACTGAAATGGCCGCCCGTGCCGTACTTTACGTTCGAACAATAGATAGAGCTCCAGTTGCCTATCCTGCGCCTTACCATCTTTGCTCAGAACAATATGTGTACACTCTGGATACATTCCCCATGATATCATATTGCAGGTTGACATACATGTAATAGTGCATGTCATTCAAAACCATGTGGACGAAGAATGGTCACACGGCAGAAGTAAAGAGAAAGGGTCCACTATGGTAGGAGGGTTTCATGTCCCATGTTTTACAGAGTCTACTCATGTAAAAGGCACAGAGAACCATCTTGAAGATGACAGTTTTGACACGACCAGCAGTTTTTTTGCACAATGACAAACTGTCACAAATAAAACTATTCACCACTGAACAAAATCTCATCCCAGGTGAATAAACGAAAGCAATTTTTTCATCTAGACTGATGAAGGGCTTGTACCATACCCCCCCCCCCTATAGAAATGTCAGAAATCTTACCTTGAAATACTTTACAGACAACATAACGATTAAAGCTCAAATCTGGAGAGGCTTGTCCCGGACGCTTACTTACACTATGTCAATTTGATGGTCGCTCCAAGAATACTATACAGTCAAGTTCCCGCCATATGTCCAATACATTGATCTACATGTACAGGCCCTGAGCTACTGTTATGCTTTCCTTATGGCTGTAGTATAATCTAAAAACAATATCAATTGCTTTTATCTGCATTGGGAAGTATTACTTCTAAATAATCTTGTTAAGCTGAGATTAGTGAAGTCTATACAAACAAGGTTGTCATGATGACAACAGAAAGAATTGCAAAGGGAACAGAAGCTTTTTCCGAGTTATAAGTACTTGCTGAACTTTACTCGTCCGATAAAGAAAAGGAGTTAAATGAATGGGTTCGATGCCTACTTCTGTGAATGTTGGTTTTGTCACAAAGTCCACAAACGATTTCTGATGGGTCTCTAACGGAAGGAACCACACCATATATGCGTCGGGTCTATTTTTGAATGAACGTTTGTTTGTTGATAAGTGACGCGCACAGGCTAGGTGTGGTCAGTATTTAGATTTGTTATTCATTAATAAAAACTAATCAAGATCACTATCGTGTTGAGTTGTAAATTCTCCGGTAATGCAAGATGTCGTGACCACATTATATTTGTTTGTTTTATTGCTTGCGGGGACTCATATCCGCAACCCAGTTTGATTTTTGGGCTAGCTCAGTATGTTTCACAAGTGCTGAACTTCCTCTCTGATTTGTGAAGATCACAGGAAAATTAATCTATGACATACAATTTGTTTTATCCTTACACCGATGTGTATTAAGCACTGTATACTCAGTACTCTCCCGAGTTCTGTGAACAAATTCCACAGGCAAATCACTCGGGTGGGATTCAAACCCATGACCTTTGCATTGCTAGAGCAGATGTCTTAACATTAGACCACCGAGCTAGCCCGGTGGATAGAGGCAGTTCAAATCCAAAACAAATTATATTCTTTATCCCCGATGAAAAAAATAATATCTATTAAAATCTATGACATGCCGGAAAATCGATACGAGCTTACACTGACAGGCAAAAAAGCAAAAAGAAATTTCAACTAGCCACGGGCTAAGTGAGACTTTTGTTTACATCATGATAAATCATAAAAATAAAAGGGTTAAAACAAAAATGTAAAAAATAAATCAAAGAAGTATTAAGCATCAAATTAATTTGATCTTTAAAAATAATGCAGTATGTATGTGTACACTCACACGAGGAGATTATGAATTTCAAATATGTCCTTTATGTGTGTGCACTTACAACCTCTTAGACAGTGTATAGAATAAAGATGTTTTTTTGGTTTTTTTTAGATGATCTTCCTGCCAAGGGAACTTCACCCCCCCCCCCCAGAAGAAGATAAAAACCAAAAACCAAAACCCAAAACAGCAATTGTAGATTTCCATAAATTACATTGGAGCGCTCTTAATCTTTCATAATAAATAATACTGTTTATGTTATAAACAAACATGCACATGTAGATCATAAAATGGGATGTTTACATCATTAGCAGACAACTAAAAATCCAGCGAAGGCCAAACGCCAGGAGAAATTGCCACGGCCGGCCATTCAAGACTAGGCCTTTTCAAGACCATCACTTAACACCTAGCCACAGGTTCTGTCTACCTGACATTTCAAAGAGACACAACTGCAGCACTAAATTGCTAACTCTGCTCTGTAAGAGATTACAAGATAGACTTAACTATTTATGTATTCAAAACTAGGCACTGGAAAAAGTGTTGCGCTAATTGTTAAATTGTATCCCTCTGCAAAAGAAACCAGGAAATGTACATGTACATGTAATTGATACATGTACATAGTAGTCTCCCCCCCCAACCTAAAAGTATTGACACAATTTGACAAACTGACATTTCCTCGCTTAGTCTATAATCAAATCAGGGGCATTTACTCTGTGAAGGATTGGGGGGGGGGTGGCTTCACAAGTTCATGTGAATTATACCGTGTACATAGAACATTAGCCTTTTTGATAATTATAGGGTGGACATTACGAGTACATGAGTGCATTGGGTGTATACAGACAAATTTACCCAAACCTAATACCGTTTTTATAGTGTCATAGTATTGTGTCCACCATATCTCAAAATGGCTTATGGATGTCTATGTTTGCACATTTCACTCAGCTGAAACCCAAAGTTCTCTTCCTCGATGATAATACACAATCTTGAGTTATTTACAACTGAGTCACAACTGATGAGTTCTCTACACTCACACTTGAAACCCAAACACTCGCTCACTCTGTCAGTTTTCTGAGACTGAGTTTTGGATCGTGAACGTGGATCATGCACTGAACAAGTACATATACATGCACAATGTACATTTGTTGTACATGTACACAAGTTTTGAATACACGCAGCATGCATTGTACTTCCTCGTTTCACCTGTAGATCTCATCCCCTAACTCAATAGACCTTTACCATGGTGCGGCCATCTTGATTTGTACCCATTCAAATCAATGTAACCAAACCGAGGCTGGGAGGAGAAATAGTCTGGTTCCTTTTTGCGCAATGAATATTATCATCCGTTACTGCTGTTGGATACATGGAACATGACCAAGATGGCGGCAACACGATACAGGTCTCATAGACTATTTGCTGTCTCCCATGACAGGAGGGTCAAGGGTCAATGTTATGATTCTCTGAATCTAAGCCCACTACTCTCGAGCTCTTTAAATGCAACAATCACACAACAATACAACGAGAACGTTGACTCTCAATGACTCAATCACAACTCAAAAAGTTCTTCAGCCAAATCCTCTCCGTACCCTAACAATAATTTGCTCTGTCTACAAATCTTGAGTAAATACATGTGTTGGAGACAGGTCCTTATTTGACCATGATCATATGTTTGCACATACCAAAAGGCAGTGAAAAATGCCAAAGCACAGACATTTTGTGGTTTACCTTCTCTCGGCCTCACTGGGTGGACTTCTTTTCACACTCGATACGTTGAAATCTCCTGGCCGTCTGATATACAAACTCTCATCCGATGTTGCCATGTTAATACTTTGGATTCCAAAAACATCCACAAAGAAAGACTCAGTGCTCTCTCAAATACACGTACAAGTGAGTTTTAATGTCCCTCCGCAGCAAAAACAGTGAAGGAAGAAAGCAAAATGGCTGCTTTGTTTTTATCTCCTCAGGTCTTGATGGTTATAGCACAGTTTGGTTAAGCTGCCGTTCGACTTCCTGCTTCTCGTATAGATTTGTGCGTGAAGACCAAACCGACCATCAGGTTTGTGAAGTGAAATATGTGACAATGGTGGACAGGATGTGTGAGATCTAAAGGAAATACTGGAAGGAAATTACTTTTACACACAACATCCTGAGCTGGTGGTTGGAATCTAACCACCAGTGCTTCTGTCCCCATCACGTGGGGGGACCCGGAGAGACTGTGATTGGTTTCCAGATCACCGAGACAACTGGAACTTCCACCGGCCGTGTCAAGACAGTCGGACTGTTTGCGTGCGACACGCACACATTGCGCAATCCCGATGTTAAATTACAAACGGTTAGGCTGAAAGGAGATTTAAAACAAAATAATGGCAACGACAACAACTGAAAGTAACCAACAGAATCAAAAATGAAAATGGTCAAGTTTCAAATAAGACTGAAAGTACATTTACACTGGGCGACTGCACACAGTTGTGTATTTTGTACTTGACTTGTTGTAGCTAGATCAGCCCATTTGCTTCAATTATTTGGAAAATTATGAATGGTTTGAACTTGTATATGTTGTACAAGACAAGTACAAAAAAGCAAGACAAGTTCTCAAAGAACAAATCTTCACAGCAAAGTAGATACACATGGCATTACGCAAACTAAATATACATTGATACTTCACCATGCAAAGCCTCAAATCCCATAAGTACATTGTACATGTAACTCCACCATCACTTCCCATTTCTGCAATCAGTATCGAGTAGGCCTACACCTTTGTGGTGGTGTCACATTATGAACTTCGAACTGATAACGGACTAAGAACAGCGGATGAAAGAATAAGAATAACGGATGAAGGAATAAGAAGAGCGGATGAAAGAATAAGAATCAATCATCCAGCTCTTTCCAAGAAAGATTCAGACAAGATTTAACCTTGCCAAATAGAATACCAGCAATCAGTTATTCTGGTGTCTTGGATGGGATCCTTACCGTACGCTATTGTATAAGGCTGTGTCTACATTAGTGGCTGCAGCTTGATCCTCACTTGAACAAGCATTGAATGAAGCACAGACTACCCTTGGCAACACCGTTAACAACAGCTGCAGCCATTGGCCACAGCCGCCAATACACCGTGGAAGTCTCGTGTTTGTTCAAACATTTTGGGGACCACTTTGGTCCCAGGTACATTGCTATAACGCGTGAAGGAAACAAACTCGCGCACCCTAACAGGCCCCAATGTTTGAATATGCGCGAGACTTGCACAGTCCAGTTTTATATGTAATGAACACAGTAAAACCATTGCATCTTGCACTCTTGATTTTCTCTGAAGAGTGCATTTATTTCAATCCTCTTGATTTCAAGGAATATCTCCTCAAAATAACCTGGGGAACTCACACAAACCTCTGCTGAGCATAGACAAGTTTTGCCTTTAAAAATTATCGCAGAAACGGGTTACCAGCCTAAACACTATATGCGTTGTATTGCTCGGAATGGTTCCCCGCAAATGTTTTGATGGGTTTTAGCTAAGCAAAAGCACTCTGATGAACAAATCTTCTGCCATTTTTTTCAAAACCACAGCTAGGCTTCAGCTTTGGCACCGTCAACCTGTTTTAAGTCCCATACCTAAAAGAACCTAAGCCCAAAACGTGTGGTGTTTTTTTTAAAGCGCCTACGTAACTAGCCCTTAGTGAAGAAACGAGCATTGTATCACTGTTACCAAGGGGGGTAATATGCACTTATTTTTGAAAAAAATAATTCCATTCCTCTCTTCCTACCACAGGCGTAATAACCAGATGTGACAACACGCAAACAATGGCCTTCCATCATACACCTATTTCAAATATAGAACAACTGCGTCAATCCAAAAGCGTCAACAAATCAATTAAAAGCACATGAGCACATTTATGGATCTAGGATAACACCATTAAAGATAAAAGAGTGCATTCATCTCTGGGGGGATTGTCATTTCATCAAAGCCACTAACGAAGTGTTTACTTCCTAGTGAAAGATTTCTAAAACGCAATGCCACTGTTGAATTAGAGACCGCAGGGATAAGCAAGAAGGAAAGTAGGAAATGACGGCATACTCTTGCCCTAACTACTTCATGACCCTCGGCAACTGTGTAACATATATACTGATAATTAAGTAATCAAAGTGGACAGAGTAACCTTGCTGAGTGCTCAGGAACTGTGGAAGGTAACTTCATGGCAACAACTATGTACCAACCAGATAAGTCCATTTCTACTAGGAAGCTTTGATTTTCCACTTTTGAGACATGACAGGTGAAACATAAATTGAACAAACCACACAATTTCCATACAGAGTGCAGCCCTAAAACTAAAAAAACACAGTGTACAGAAGTGCATTTCATTCTTAAAAAGCAACCTGAACACTACAAATAGTCAATTAAAAACCTGAGTCTTAAAAACTTAAAGGAAAGTGACTCTTGTCTGACTGGCATGCACCAGGGCCATGGATACCAAGTTTAAAGGGGTGGGGGGGAGACCCTGGAAATTTACTCATATTTAACAAATGAACTGCTGTCCAGAAGCTTTCTCGGTTGAAAATTTTCAAACTAAGTAGTAATCAAAAGTTTAACGTTATCTTAGTTCAATCATGTATGTAATCTAACTTTGTCAATGGAAATGCTCTAAAAACGTCTTCTTATTTCCCCCTTTTTTGGCATTAAAGAGAAATTGAGCACAAGCCAGTAAAAGGACCCAAGGGCTTAGTGTGTTAATTCTTGCTGATCAATTACTAATAATCCTCGGCCACCAAGGGAATACAAATTCACTTCCAAAAATTAACGGTATATATTATCTTAGTTCATATGTAATTCCAACTTTGTCAACGCTCTCAAAACCTCTGCTTTTTTCCCTTCTTTTTGTTGGCGTTAAAGAGAAATTGGGCACAAGTGAGTAAAAACAACCCATGAGAACCAGAAGCAAAGGCTTAGTGTGTTAAGTCTTGCTGATCAATGAGGTATGACCTCGGCCACCAAGGGAATACAAAATCACTTCCAAAGGTTTTGTGTTTGGATCGCGTTTTTTTTTTTTTGAAGGCAGTGGGTCCAACATATCAGGTAACATGCACTGCCCCAGGCCAGCAAACATCATTTACACAGGTCAATGCTAATAACATGTGCCTCCAGGGGGAGAGAGGGGGGGGGGGGTTCATACAAGGTCAGTTACAGGTTTCCTTCAAGTGGGAGTCATAACTGTTAAAGAGATTACAAGCCACTTGGACAGTTTGTAAACATGAAGGAAATGAGGGGTTATTCCATGGTCCACTAAAACAAGTCGTCAAGTGAAATTGACAAGGGGTGCAGTGATAATGCGGGGGAAGATTGTGTCATCCATGATCCATTTTGGGGACGATTGATATCTTCAGTGGGAGCACAGAGAAAGGACTTTCTCTATGGTGGGAGCATGGAACATAATGTAGGTGAATAGTGTCTCAGTGTGAACACCATCAAGTTTAAAAGCTTGCAGCCAGCCCCCAAAGAGGGCAGTTCAAGGTTCAAGTGTCTTCTTCAGTGGGAACAAGTGATATTAGGATAAATTCAGGAAACCTAAATGCATGTTATTTCTGAGTAAAAATTGCCCTCTTAATTCTACAAGAAGGTTGAATGAATTAAAGATTATCTCAAATTAAACATTTCTGTCAACTTTGGTTTCATCCGCACAGTCAACGTCTTAAGCCCTGTTCGCATTGGACTTTATGGGGGGGGGGGTAAACTATAACTGAGCAAATGGGTAACTTGACCATTTTAAGTCCAGTGCGGACAGCCCAGAAAAATTTTACCCTGGTAACTTAACCCGAGTCCAACGGGTAGTTTAACGGGCCACCTTCTGCCCAGGTAAATTAACCTGGCCAAACTAACTGAGCCAAAAAGTCCCAGTGCGGACACATCGTTCAATGTGTTTATACATGTATTTAGTCAGTAGGTTTGTTTCATCATCGTCTCGGTTAGTTTACCCATGGTTTACCTGACATCAAATAAACCGAGTGCGGACGTATGGTAAGATTTACCTATTGGAATGTTACCTATGGTCTTGGTTAAATATTAATCCAATGCGAACATGGCTTTAATTGAAGATACATGTACATGTAAGTTACTTTGGTAATACATGAATATTGCCTAACACCATAAAAGGCAATCATAAACATACTGCAAGTATCATAAGTCATAAATCTGTCCTCCGCATTGTTACGTGTTTAGCTTAAGAGCATCATGACCTGTGTCACTGCTATGATTGACGACGTTACACTGAAACACTTTCTGTCTTTGCAGAAACCAAAACTGGCATTGCTGAGTTATCCTATGGGAGAAAGGCTGGGAGGGAACCATTGAACAATATGCTTCATTGTACCATGGAGGAAGAATTCCTCCATGATTGTACCATAGAGAAAGGAGGTCCTTTCTCTATGATTGTACAGAGAGTCCTGAAGGACTATACTTCGCTGGAAAGCAGGAAATGTTCATTACATGCATTAAAGGGGTATTACTTCATGGACGACTTCACAAATACTCAGTGCACACACCATAACCATGGAATGAGATTCCATTGGTCTAGCTAGCGTCCAAGTTTAGATGCTAACTAGACCAGCATGCATCCCATAGGCTTAGACCAGCCTATGGGATGCATGCTGGTCTAGCTAGTGTCCGAGTTTAGACGCTAGCTAGACCAGAATGCATCTCAGACACTGGTCTAGCTAGCGTCCGAGTTTAGACGCTAGCTAGACCAGCATGCATCTCATATGCTGGTCTAGCTAGTGTCCGAGTTTAGACGCTAGCTAGACCAGCATGCATCTCATATGCTGGTCTAGCTAGTGTCCGAGTTTGGACGCTAGCTAGACCAGCATGCATCTCATATGCTGGTCTAGCTAGTGTCCAAGTTTAGACGCTAGCTAGACCAGCATGCATCTCATATGCTGGTCTAGCTAGTGTTCGAGTTTAGACGCTAGCTAGACCAGAATGCATCTCAGACACTGGTCTAGCTAGCGTCCGAGTTTAGACGCTAGCTAGACCAGCATGCATCTCATACGCTGGTCTAGCTAGTGTCCAAGTTTAGACGCTAGCTAGACCAGCATGCATCTCATACGCTGGTCTAGCTGGACGCTAGCTAGACCAGCATGCATCTCATACGCTGGTCTAGCTAGGGTGCGTTTTGGCGGCGGTAACCAAAAACTGTTTCGGTTGTTGGTCGGTGGTTCTGCTGTTCAGACTGAACGACAACCGTGTTGTGAGCTCGGTTACCGTTTTGGTTATGACGTCAGAAACAACTATTGGTTACAGCCGCCAAAACGCACCCCTAGTGTCCAAGTTTAGACGCTAGCTAGACCAGCATGCATCTCATACGCTGGTCTAGCTAGTGTCCGAGTTTAGACGCTAGCTAGACCAGAATGCATCTCAAACACTGGTCTAGCTGGACGCTAGCTAGATCAGCATGCATCTAATACGTTGGTCTAGCTAGCGTACGAGTTTAGACGCTAGCTAGACCAGAATGCATCTCAAACACTGGTCTAGCTAGCGTCCGAGTTTAGACGCTAGCTAGACCAGAATGCATCTCAAACACTGGTCTAGCTAGTGTCCAAGTTTAGACGCTAGCTAGACCAGCATGCATCTCATACGCTGGTCTAGACCAGCATGGGGTGCATTTTGGCGGCGGTAACCAAAAACTATTTCGGTTGTTGGTCGTTGGTTCTGCTGTTCAGACTGCCAGCATGCATCTTATATGCTGGTGCTAGACCAGCATGCATCTTATATGCTGGTCTAGACCAGCATGCATCTTATATGCTGGTCTAGCTAGCGTCCGAGTTTAGACCCTAGCTAGACCAGCATGCATCTCATACGCTGGTCTAGCTAGTGTCCGAGTTTGAACCAGCAGGACCAGTTAGCATTTGTCATTTGACAGTTGTCATTTCAGTAGTCTATCAGCTTTTTCACTAGTCTGTATTTCATATTAAATTGGGCTGCTTTTCAACACTAACTATTTTTACCATTATTACGTTTGAATTGTGAAATCTTGAGTATCAATTTTGGCTGTAAAGGAAATATTATAAAACCATAAAACTATAATATTATAGAGTCTACATGTGCATCAGCCTCAAAACATGCCTTCGGGAAAGTTGCATACAACATAGACAAAATACACATAATGTGCAGTGCACAACATGTTGCGGAATCCTACTATAAACCACTAAGTGAAATTTCAATGATAGGATTACATTTTTGGATCACACCTCCTTCCCCCTTTGCAGGAAGATGGTGCTTGTCTGTAGCCGGTAGCCAGACCACATCCTGGTGTCCATGCCTTGTACGCAGCCACATTAAACAAAAACAAAAACATGCAAACACACAAACCGGACTTGGATTAACACATCTTTCACAATGCACTATTTACATACATGAGGATACGTTCCGTTCTTGTGCAATTAACAGCCGTGTCACAATTTGTATACATTTTTCTTTTGAATAATCTGAATACTTATTGTAAATTACTTAGCCAATAAATCATGTTTTTCTCAAAATTGATGGAATAATTCACTGCCCAGTGGACGTTCAAAGTTTCCCCCTAGTGCCTGATTTAAAAAAGCTCTCAAGAGTAATTTTACAGTCATCATAAAAAAAAGAGGTCAGAATACAGTGGTAGTAAACCCATATTTGAAGAGTCTTGAAGATGTTGATACACAAACTGAAATGATAAAAGTTGAGTCATCCATTTGTCTGCAAGTGTGTCCGATGCACTACTTGACCGATCTTTATTACACACTGACACAATGACATTCCTGAACTGTCATTTAAATCCTAAACAACATCCAAGAATGAAAACATTTTTCACCATCATCAAGAAGAATTTGAGTGGGGTCACCATGTGTGCATTTTTACTTTTGTGTAATGATTTTTTTCCCCAACAAAAATAGGGAGACCGCCAACATTAAGGCTAGATAGATAGCTCAGTTGGTAGAGCGCCGGTACGTTAATGCCGCTCTAGTAAAATTTACCCAGCCAGTTTCCCTAGTGGCCTATTACTTGCTATTTGAAATTAAAAAGCTGCATCCCCTTTAAGCTGAAACCTCCGCTGCAAATTTTGTTCATCAGAACATGGAAAGATTATTTTATTTTCAGGGAACTTTCCGCGAATCGAGGAGAGTTGGCAGCTCTGTGTTGAATGCAACAAAAAGGTTACGAATGGGACTCTGTCAGCGGTCCAGACTGCCAGCAATAGCCACTGCCAAAGCCATCAAGTCGGATACGGGCTAAGGACTTCTAGACAAGTCAATCAGACTTCACCTCATCAAACTAAACTATTTCTCATTTGAGTTTCCCCCTCATATTTCTGAAATAAACAAAATCACATTTGATTCCTACAGACAGTTCTATAAGGAAAATGTTCCACATGCAACAAAACGAGCAATCTGCCCCACTGGCATGTTATTGCAAAACATCATCCCAATGTAAACCAGACGATGTCACCGCACTCGTTAGCCGAGGGTATAGAAGTGGTGGGAGCTGCAATTGTTTGTCTATGTCACCGGGTGACATCTTCAGACATCTGGTCCTTGGTACCCTAACGAACTGGCTGTTACCAACCAAAAATATAATGGTGTTCTTGTCACCAAGCGAGTCCAATAATACTTTTGATCCAATATGATGATGAAGGTGGATTGTTATTTTCCCCCCGTTGAGATTTGGGTTGGAGGGGGGGGGGGAGTCCAGTCGACCAATGAGTGAGTGCCCATTCAATTTCCCGCAGCGAATATTTACCGATGTAGTTTTATGCCCAGAGAGCTGTGAGTCTAGCCTGGGTAGTGGGTCGATAATTCTTTGGCCTCAAATTCAATTACTGTAATGTGTAAATTGAATTTGCTAAAAGTATTGCGAATGTTTTCTTTGTGACCAAAATGTAAATGAAAATAATATTGGTTCTTGCCTGTTATTTGCAGAAAGTTTATGGAATATATTAAAGGGTCTGTGATATTAAACCACCAGAACTCAAGTGATTTACAAAAGAAAGAAATAACAGTACAAGCATAAAATATGTGAGAAAAACAAATACAATTGACTGGATTGAAACAAAATACAAGTTTTTCACACAAAAAAGTTGGAGAGATTTATTTACTAATTTAACTTTGACTAATCTAGCTTATTACTAGTGTTCGAATTCCCCCCTGTTATCATGACACAGATAATTCTTAAAAGTACCCTGCCACCAAATAAGAATGAGGTAAAAACCCATTCAGTCCCATGATGTCGAGAGGATCTTCTAAAATCAGATTACGGATGATTTTGATCACGATCTAGAATGCGGGGTAAGAGCGTGAAGGTGCTAATTACAAAACGATCGAAGGTGAAGGTGCTTATTACAAAACGATCGCAATGCACTGCCCATCAACCGCGACGTAAATTTCCTACTTGATCAATTTCGAGTGTCTGTCAATTATTACGTACGCCGCACGCAGCAACAACAAACAAAAAGAGACCCAGGCAATTATTATTTGATTTTGCTCACACATCTGTCTCAAAGTGACAAATTCCTTCGTTACTGAAGGAGCGGTAAAATACTCAATGTAAAGTTTCGGCCAGACGAATTGACAGATTATTTCGGAGACCTTTGTAAGAGCTATTTTTTCCCCATTAGTAACACGGATAGGGTTTGAAAGGGGGAAGTTTAAGTGCCAGGCCACACAGATCTTAAGAGGGGCGAGGAGGGTCCGTGGCTAGACTTGATGAGAAGAGATCCGACCTCCTCGAGATGGATCGAACACTAGTCTATGCCTTCATTTCAACTGCGAGAGAAACCCGGCTTGGAATATTTTGTTTAAAGGAGCTCGATCATAGTCTTGTGGCGCTTGAATATTTGACAACATAAAACAAATTATAATAAAACAAGACATGATATCTGCAGTTTTCTCAATTTCTACGATGAAACTACCACAGATAAAAAAAAAAAAAAAAAGAGTTGTACCTGCAATTTGTAAAAGTTAAATGTGTTGCACTATATGTGATGATTCTGTTTATGTGGCAAGATGTTTCAGGGAGGTAATGAAAGTGGTGTTGGGAAATTTTAAGGGCACATACAATTCTTGTTATAATGTTCTCTAGGGGTAAGGTTAAAAACCTAAAAATCAAAACTAAACATCATGAGTAATTTCAGGAAAAAAATACTTTTAGAAAAGTGTACAATAACCAAAAGAATTTTGCGAGTGCAAACACCGCTATGGCACCCTGAGAAACCTAGAGTTTTTTATTTTATTTTTTCTCACCCCCCCCCCCAAGGACACCATGCAGGTAACCCTGCAAACACTCTACCTTGTGTTACTCCAAATGCTTCCGGAGATATGTCTCCATATGATACACCATGTCAATGAGTAAGTCGATTACGCACAACACGCTGAGCAGAGAAGGCTTCATGTCAAGATCATTCCCAAAAGAGGGGGGGGGGGTGTGATGAAACCCAGGGGCCACCCCCTCTTCTCCCTTCCTTTTGTACCCCTCTGGGTAAACACATCAAGGCACCCGTCAACCGCACGAGTGTTACTCACTGTTAAAGCCGAGTATAAGGCACCTTGTTTTTGATGATGTACGGATAGACCATGTGAACTTTGTTTACAATAAGTGTGACCTTGTGCATTCTTTGGGTATTCTGGCAGGCAAGATACTACACAGGTCCTATAGGAAAGTTGACATTTTGTGTCATAATTTCCACATAAATCCAAGAATTATGAAAGTAAAAGCTGGACAAGTTTTGAGATGTGCCCCTTTTCATCATATCTAAAATTGATAGGAATTAGACAGTGCAATCTCCATAAAATATAAGATTTTATGTTGTATTCCATTAGTCTGTGTATAAATCGTGCCTGCAGGAAGTCCAGGCTCTGTGGCTCTTTTGTAAACATGTGATGTCACAGGTCACATCGTCTATAGGCCCCTGGGGTTCTCCCTAGGTTTGTTCAAAACTGTGAGGCATTCTGGACCCAATTTTTTGGAAGTGTGGCCTAGGTTTACTGAATTGAAACAAGGTCTTTGGAATGTTTTCTACTTGGTGTTTATCTTGGTTTTAAAAGCCCTACTGTGCAATCTGGAGCATTCTATATGGTTTTCTCTTGATGTTTTTTTGTGATACGCTAGCTTATGCATGGGGAGAACCCTACCCCTCTATGCTCATCAGTACACTGGTCTTGTCAGCTTATTGATTAATAAACATTTTCAGCGAGCTACGCGAGAAGACAAAATGCAAATTTCTCATCTATCGTAGGAAAAACAATTTTGCGGCATCCTTTTTCATCGTTCCCACGATAATTTCAAAACGGCAATAAGCACTTTTTCCTGACACTGCCTTTTTTTAAAGCTGTCAATCACTTGGACTTCTTTCCAACTGGAGGAAATTGCTTGTGGGTTTTTAAATTACCCTCTCACACAGACAGCGAGAGTTTTGTCTCACTCCCCACTGTTTGCTGTCAACCGAGCACCCATCCACAGGGTGACAACCAGACACCCTTCACCTACGTAAGTACCCTACGTAGGTAAGTACCCTACGTAGGTACAGGAAATACACACACAAGTACCCAGACAATTGTCTTGGTTGGACCTCTTACCGCACAGCTCTTGGCCTTATTCATGCTGCGGCCATCCTATGTATTATTTCCAAATAGGATTTTCTGATGACGAAGAAAGCTAGCTGTAACCATAGCTGCTAATTCGGACACTGCCTTTTTTTTTACGTATGCAATCCAAGTATGGAAAGGTCTGGACAACCAACCATTATGCGCGCAATGACCTTCCTCATTGAGGAAACAGACTAAATATTGCCTGTTTTCAGGTGAAAAACCTCACTTTCAAAATATCAAATATTCTGTTGATTTAACATTTACTTTTAAACTTGGAATTCAGCTGACAACATGACATGATTCCATAATAACTCCAATTAAAGCAAAATAAAATATACTTGAGTCTGGCAGCCTGCCAAGAGAAAATTGCAATCCAATCTTCATTCCCTTAATAAAAAAACCAATGAGGAAAAACAACATGGGAAAAGAAAAACCTTTTGACTATAAAATATGTTTGGCCGTGTGCAGCGTTAAAACACATTTGTAAATGGTGTAAACAGAGGACATCCCTTTGTTCTCCCATTGTTTGGACTTAGTTTCTTGATGAAACACCTTAAAGGGATTGTATACGTTTGGTAATTTGAACCCACTGTTTTTTCAATCCTATATAGTTGTAGATATATACCATAAAACTAACCTGTGAAAAATTTCATTTCAAAAGGTGGTAGCATTTTTGACATATTGCCGAAAATCTGGAGCGGTTACGGCCATGCAGGAAGAATAACCTGCAATTGGTTTACACAATCTCAGATTCAAATTTTTGGTTTTTCCAACTGCATTACTTCGAAGTGAAAAGTTTCTCAAAATGCATAATACTATCCCAAAGCTGCTGTACTTCTTACCAAGTAAGTTTTTATTGCCATAAATTTTCAGAGTCATGACCAAACGTATACAGACCCTTTAATGTTTGAAAGCATTTCCGAAAAAAGAAATTTAACAAGTTTATTTGCAACTTAGTATGGACATCATTAGCCCTTTTTGAGATATGATGGACACTATAGGAATACACTGTTTAGTTTGGGTCTCTACAGACAAATTTACCCACACCTGATAGTGTCATAGTAATGTCCACCATAGCTCAATATAACTTATTATACTGCAACAACATTTCAACAACAAAAAAATCTTTGAAAATTTAGTGATCTGTCTGCTGCCCTGAAGCCGACAATAAGCAACCGTTTTCCACTGAATCACCAAATATGGTGAAGAAATGTGTCTACTAGAACTACCTTTCAAAGACCAACGATAATTCAGCTAGAGGAAGTCTGAGATAAAGGACCAGGGAGAGAGAGAGAGAAGAGGGAGCACTTGGTCTGTCAGAATCCATTTGCTATCTGCCATTTTATATTTTTACGATCATGTTAATAGCAGGCCAAAAGTACAAGTGCACAGTGATTTAGAATGTTAAGTGGTGGAATCTATCACTAAAGACATCCGGCTGGTCTCCCTGTGGAAGTTGCCATCACAGAGCAGACGCTACTAACAATCCAGTTATTTTTAGCTTGGAGTGTTGTTTTTGTCGTCATACAAAAAGAAGAAGGTGTTATCGAAATCAGTAAACTTTTTATTATTTTTCTCAGATGGTGCATCAGATGACAAGAATAGTATTTCTTGATTGTTTCCACGGGGATGTGATGTCACACCTTCAACGACCAATCAGTATTGAGGGAGTGAGTTGTATGACCAGCTACACTGAAACTGAAAAACCTCTGAGGAAAAACTATCCAAAGTTTAAAGTAATCCTTTATTTATCTATTTATTTATTTATTCATTCATTCAATAGGGGCCTACACGTCCAACTGCACAATTAGCGCCAATGTCAGGATGAATAGGAATGAACAAGAAGAAATGCTCAGTTTTAGATGTGGAAGGAAAACTCCAATGGGGGAAAACCCACCCAATCAAGTAGGGACTGAAAACCCAATCCACATGCATGGCTCTGATCTGAGGTGGGATTCGAACCGGGGTCCACAGAGGTGGAAGGCAGGGAAAGAAACCACTGAGCCAACCTGATCCCCTTGTACACGTGTCTGTACAAAAGTCACTTTACCGTTCACAAGGAAATATGTAGGAACAAATTTTTAAGAAAATGCAAAACTGATTTTGCTACATCTTTATTCCCGTAACAAACTATATTCCCAGTCCCGATAATCTGTACCAAATCCCTTTAACAGTGCCTAACAGTACACTATTGGCAAAGCCTCCAATTGAAAGGTAAATAACTGCTGTTCTGTTTTCATACACGTGTGTCGCTTAATGTCCTCCACCCCCACCGGGAAGAAAATTGAATTTATTTTGAAATCTCTTTATGGGTCAAACATGTGCAAAGGCTTGGTTGAAATGGCCCCAATGTACATGTACATGCAGGCTGACCTCGCACCAAGCAGCTCATAAATTATGAACCAGAAACTCACTTGAACAAGATGTGCTGCAGTGTAATTACCGAGACTAATCCATTACAAAAAATAACAAGATATTTCCTTTAAAGAGCGGCTCCAAGGTCAAATTCAGTTTTGTGATCCACTCATTTTCCAATAGATAAGAGTTCTTATGAAAATTGTGGGGAAAATTTCAAGTCTCTAACCTCCAGTTAAAATGGTGTAAAATGCAACTGTGTTTGATACCTATCAAGTGCAATGTTTATCAAAATCCAAAAACATTCGATGACGTCACATTTCAAATATATGGTCTGTACATTTTTGTACAGGGAATTTTCAGTTCATTCCTGAATTCTGATGATACTCTATCAAAACGGCATTGAATTTGACCTTTTGACTCGCGCAAAAATTCATCTTTAGAATGTATAGACCAATTTGATTTTGATGTCCGATGACGTCATGTTTCAAATTTCGCTCTGAAAGAGTATCAAATAAAATGGCATTTTACACCATTTTAAGTGAGGTTAGAGACTTGTAAATTTTCCCCGAGTTTCATGAGAAGCGCGTCACAAAACTGAGTTCGACCGTGGAGCCCCTCTTTAAAAGTTAAAAAAAATATATATACAAAAAGTTTGGACTTGTATTTTGATAAACCAATTAGCCAATTAGATATTTGTATTGAGGTCGAACGAATATTCCTAAGCAACCAAACACAGTGAATACTTTCATCAGGTGACATTTTACCCTTGCCTTGCATGGTGAATGACAGATCCAGGTTTTTTTTTTCACAATATAAACAGATGCCAATACAACCAGATGTCTATTTCCATCCCAACGAAAGAATGCCAGATATGACCACCATTAAAACTAGACTTTCCCTTCCAGACTACTTTTCAGTAGGACCCTGTCAATCAACTCAAGTGCCTCTCAGCAAAGTTTACACACACAAAACTGTCATTCCTAACAATTATTACAGCCATAAAAATACAACTGGGGCAACAATATTTTGTCCCCTTAAGAAGTAGGAGTCCTCACGAGGATTAACACTGTAATTTATTTCAGAGAATCAGAATATCTGATAGCGGACTTAAAGGGATTGTATACGTTTGGTAATTGGAACCCACTGTTTATTTCAATCCTATATAGTTGTAGACATATACCATAAAACTAACCTGTCAATATCACCCAATTCAAACTGCCTTAAAGGTCTGTTTTCCCGTAGTCTTATTCTGTAAGTGAATTTGTTGGAGGTAAGCAAACAAAAAAATGAATTGGAATGAAATCTTGGAATGAAGCAAGAACGGCTGTAAAAGAATGAAACAAATGGTTTGAGGGCATAAACAGATAACTAGGCCTTATGTGCTATGCGTCCCAAAGGACACAGTAGGTAAGAATTTGTATGTCAGGACTGCAATATGACTATGAGGATAAAACTTACCTACCCATGGGACTAACTTAGTACCAGGCACAGAACAGTGCGTAATGCGTCTACCATACTGGCTGTTGAGGAGTACTTTCGAAGAGCAATTTGTCTACACTTGACCATAGCCTCTGAAACAGGTCCCCCTCCCCCTTCCCTTCAAGGCGAGGGCACACCTCTCAGATTCTTATGTATTGACAGTGTGTAGTTTGAGTGGAGCAATTAGAAACCCCCATGTGATCTTTGCCACTGGAGGCGTTACTCAGAATGCTGACACCTCACTATTTCCAGCTAGGTTATTTCTGGGGCTATTTTAGGCATCGACCTGTCTGGACCTATCAGCTCCCTCGCTGTGCCTTACAACAAAACTGCCTACGGTCTTAAAGGTGGAATTTCTCGCTGTTTCTCTCTCTCACTCTCTCGTAGATGGAAAAATTCGTTCTCTTTAGATTAATGGAGTCTCCACTTTGACAAGCATCGTGGGGATTAACGGCAAGATGTGGAGTAATAGCCACATTTGACCCTTGACAATTAACAAGCTGCCACCTTTGCCTTGTTCCCATATCCAATCACAGGCAAGAATAATAAGATTTCTGTTCTCTAAAGAGTGCCGATACTTTCCCATCAGCCTGAGATGCAATGTTTTTAAAAGGACAAGAAAATGGATGCGATTTTTAATTTCAACTTGAGCTCTATCAACCACAGATTTCTATTACACAGAGCACGGATATTTATTTGCAATGCACACACACTACCCAGCATGTGCATTTGCTTTAGACAAACAAAGCATCATTACACGTATAACTAATTACAGTGCACAGTCACGTCCTCTGCCTCACCTCTGCTTTCCAGAACAAGATGCAACGAAATCGCAGCTTTCCTTTCAAAAATAAATGACGTGCACTTTCAGAAGAGTGAAACACCATATTGTGTTTATTTCGCACAATCAAACGACTTGATTACAAAAACGTTTGAATCCGACTTGTTTGCTGAAACAATTTCAGGGTTTTGCAAAGTTACACACACTGTAAAGTCGTCCGAAAAGTACACCTGCCTACTACTCGCTCAAACAAATTTTAAAACCACGGAAATCATTATTCGACAGCTCAACCATAAATTGTGCTTATTCAACAAGAACTAACCATCTCCTAATTTGACTTTCAAATTTCAAAGAATTATACACCATCATGTGTAGACATTTATTGATTATGAATTTTTGCTCATTGATCAGTGGCACTGCAGAGAAGGGTGTGGGGTTATCACGAGGACTTGAAAAGAAAATGTTGTCACTTGAGCAGCAGAAAATATAAATACCTTTTTCGAAAAGGTTTCTGTGCATACATTTATTGATAGTGACACTGATATAAATTCCAGATGTAAAATTTTCTTATTGGTTAGTTCCAAGTAACATTAAACTCTGATTTCACAAACGGATATCTGGAACAGCTCCAAACACTTTGAGTGAATATCAAGAGACTCGTTCCCCTCACCCCCTACGGAATCCTTAGCCTACAGCATGACCCCTTAGGCGTTTTGGTAATCCTCGGGTTACTAGCCAAATATTGTTTGTTTTACCTTGACCACTCTAGACCTAAACCATTTTGGGCAACGAAAACACATCAAAAACCAGGAGCCTTATATGAAGTGATGCTAATTAGAGAAGTCGGACACTTGTTCCATTTCGCTTCTGGCCCATTTTAAACAAAATTTGTCACGAACATCTTGGCACCAAAAATGTATTCAACCAGGTTTGTGTTTATTCTTGTAGATCAACATTCATTTATGCATTTTTGTAATTCTGAAAAAAAACTCTTCCCATTTTCTAATAATAATAATAATATGCAGTTCTTAAATAGCAAAAGCTCTTATTGTTTTTTCTACAAGAGATGTGGAGCTATGATTAAAATATAAGACCCATTTATTTACAAAGCACCATGTTTACAAGGTGCTGTGGCGCAATCTGCAGCCAACCCTACCAGAAAACACCAGGGTGGACCCCTTCTCTTAACGATACTATTTGTACTGGGTTCTTTTACGTGCATAACACAACACACGGGTCCAAAGGATGAAGCAATAATGGTTAAGTCCCCTGCTGAAGTGTAAAGTGGGACTCGAACCAGCACTCTGCTGATCAGAAACACCAGAGCTTGTCCAGTGCGCTTGACCGCTCGGCCACGACACGCATAAAACAACCAAATTAAGACTTACAAAACAGCAGGCTTTTGGGGGTTTTGTTTTTGTTTACGCATTCAAAACTAAAGCAATTCGTCCAATTTGCCTTTTTCTACAGTAACAATTAGTTTGAATCTATCACAATAACCAACAGGCAGTGTATCCAAAAAACAATTTCAACATCCAATCATGAATGTACAAATGCATCTCTTGTTATGTAATTCAATCCACATGAAAAGTACAAGTTACAACTTATCGTTACACTGGATGATACGCCGGTCTAAACCGCCTCTACTCAAAAAGAGATCTTATTCCACAAGGTGTCATTCAGGCATGATATTTGGCCCTTAGAAAAAAAGTAGGACAATGTTGTTGAGTACAAGGGCCGACCTACATGTATGGTATAGGCTTTGATTGGCTGTTCAGCCTAGTTAAAAACAATTTTGCAGACATTTCTGAAGGCAAACTGAAGGAAATCAGTAGGAAGAATATCATGCCTGTTTAACGTTGTTACAGTTAATCATGTCATTTTTTGAAGAGCTTGAATACAAAACATTCACATACGAAGATAAAAAGACTAAACAAACCGGTATCCACTGTAGACCAGCTTCCCACTGCCACATCTTCAAGTCTGTATCCATGAACTCCGACACTCGTCTACCTCAATCACCCAAAACGTTCATGTAACAACACCCAGGGTCTCCACCAAAACAAAATCAGGATCCCACACATCTGTGTCTCTCATCAACCTCGAAATCCAAACAAATTCTTGGTACACGGCAGGCCCAGGATGGTGCCAAACCTGTGCATCCTCACACCAGGCTCCATTTCTGAGAAGTTGTTACTTTACTTGCTAAACCACAGGACTAAATAAGTAGACACAGGGCCCCCAGTCTTCCGATGCATACAGTAGTAGCTAATAATAAAGAGATTCAATGCTCATCTAAATTCAATTACCCAGCCGAAATATTGACCAGAGTCGGTTCAAGAGGAGTTCAGTGGCCACTAAAAAGGTTAATGGTTGAAATAAAAAGATTGGGTAGGTCCTAAACCGATATTTCAGATTGGCCTGAAGTTGGTCAATGGACATTAAATTTAACAACCCCAGGGGACAAGAGGATCTTTATTTGTTTATGTTGGGGTGAACTGCAGCGTGACAAATCTTTCCTGTGTCTCCATGACCCAGTAAGAGGTTATTCATCTTATTCATCAATATTTTTTTTCTGCAAACATTTTTTCCCCCTTCTTTCCTTTTAACTGCATCTCTTCAAATCCTGTCTGAAGACTTACAAAGTGATTTTTGTTCACAATTTCATACAAAAGGTCTCCTTCAGACGGATAATGGCAAAGGAAGTGTCAATCGAAGGAATGAACTATGTAAGGTACGATGACGTAAACTTTGCACACGGTAACAGGGCTCAAAATTAACACTGGACCGCAGGCCTGAGGCCAGTGTTTTTAGCACCGGGGCCAGTAAACTCATGACTGGACAAGTCTAGCGGTCTCGTGTTTTTTTGTTCAAATGTTGACTTTTCAGTCTGATAAAATTCTTTCAATTCTGTATTGAGTATTGAAAAATACTTGCACATAATGAATGCAAATTGAGATAACCCTTCTCTTAGTGCTTGTTCAAAATTAAAACGGTTCAAATGTTAAACTGTGTTCGTACTTTTTCTTCTATCATTTCAATTCTGGTCTTGTACAAATAAATTCTGGTCCAGTAGACATTTTGAGCTGCAAGCCATGCGGTCTTGTGGAGTTCCCCCAAAATTTGAGCCCTGGGTAAGCCTTAAATATGATTAATCCAAGACTCGGTTCATTAAACAAAATTATAAATAAAAAGTATACTTTCTACTCAATTAATAATAATATACAAAATTGGAAAAAAATATATAGAATTTTGTACTTCAATGAGAGGTACATGTAAACACCATGACAACATTATCTAGAAAATCCAGGGGGAAAATACTATGTTTGTTGGTTTTTTTCCTAGTTTCTTCGGGGATGAAACGTACAGAGTTGAACTGTTGACGATAATCATAACTTATCACAAAATTATTTTAACACCTCTGCATAAAGAATTATATAATTATATTCATACCTTTCACCGGGAAATCTTCTCAAAATCAGAGCAGAAAAATCCAAAGTCAAAAAATCACCTCAGCCAGAATATTGGGGTTGACAGAATCACAAATCTTGAAGATGATCCAATATGATGAGCCAATAAAACAGAAGGCTTCTCATTCTGGTTCCCTCAGGATTCGCGTCTTAAACATCCCCCTTTATCTCGACGCTGCTGGATGGTATATTAGTAGTAGTCCAATTTATCGCTCTCAGATTTAGGGCGTGAAGACGTTGGAGTGTCTGATTTCCTTGTCTCTACGCCGCCTCGTCAAAGAGTGTTTGTTCCCTTCCAAGCTCATCAATAATCAGACCTTGGGTGTCTGAGTACGAGGAGTCAAATGGTAACAACTTTCCCTTTGGACTCTAGAGTCTTGTCAGCAGTGACACAATCATCGATGATGTAAAAAACTGGGTGTGTTGACTTTTCCCCGGCGCATAATCAGCAAAAAGTCAACATCACCTGGAACAAAAATAGGTGAACACTTTCACCTAAATTAAATCTTGGTCCGTCTGTTTAAGTTTCTCACAAATTAGAGATTTCTTTTTTCCAGTGAGCTTTAAGAAAAAAAACTTACAAAAAAATGTCAACTTTCAAATATTTTGACACAATCGTGGAATGACGAGTTATGATTATTCTTGACGTAATCGGTGTTATGACAAATTTTGATTGTCTTGCAGTGTTTGGACAGAGCGTCCAAGAGTCTTCACTGGTACAAACAATCGTCGACTCTCTGGTTAAACTTTTTATCACGTATGATGGTACCTTCTTTGGATCACCAGCACTAAAAGCTGGTATGGTAGATCAATGACTCACCCAAGCCTCAACTTTGACGGTGAGGGTACAGTACAGCATGCCTTGCCTACAAGTCAACCATCATCCTGCCAATCTCCAATGAAATAACATCATCATCAGCACGATCGGCTCAGTCTCTTGGAAAGTTCCGTGGGTCTTGAAGGATACTTGGGCCAGTCAGTCTGGTAAATCAATTGAACTTTTCAGAGTCTCAGCAGCTGATATGATTTAGAGTCATTTTCAAGCTACGATGGTGATCCGACCAGTCTGCATGTCAAGAATTCTTTCCCTGCACCGATTTCTTCATGCCAAATTTTCTTTCCGTCTTCAGATTAGGCATATAAGTACTGCTCCATCCAAAGAAGTCGTTTAATAAATATCCAACGACTACTAATCTGTCGCATTTTTTAGTCAAAGGAATCTTGATGACTTCGTTTCCAAAACAATATGCAGTCCGCACTAGGGCTGTCTCCAACCCCCCAATGGGCTCGGCCAACCCAACTGAGTAATATCTTTTCTTGTCTCCACAGCTCACCCCAGCCTGACCTCTTATGACCGGCCAAAGCTTGTCTTGTGTCTTAAATAGGCCCTCCTGCAGGGTCTTAAGACTTGGGTTAGGGTTTCCGGTTTCCCCTGCACAGAGACCATTCAAATCTAGGCTCACTGCCGCCCAGAGTCTCCAGGTGGCGAGGCCGTAGTTACTGCACCCCCAACCCTTCTAATTCTACAACACCAACCCCTGTCCCCAGCCGACCGACCGATCGTTGCCGCCACAGTTTCCCACCAGCCAGGACGATCCTTTATTCTGTCACAGCGCACAGACAAACTGAGCTCTTATACCAGTCAAGACGTCAAGAGCTGGAAGACGAAACCCAGTGTGTGCTTGGGAATTAGTGACATGCCATCACGGCCACGCCATCCAGAAATACCAGAGTACAAGATGAGGCCTCTTGCAATTTCATCTTTCCAAACGCCGTCTCTCGTAAATTCATAGCTTTGATTTGCTGCACATACTACAGATCCTTGTGCTAACCTTCCTTCCCCCACTTCTAAATTACACACACTGGATATCTATGCCATGTATTGATGTAAGGTCAGTTCCATTTTATTAAATGGGGGGGGAGGTGTTTCTCTTACTGATGACAGGGACAAGCTTTCCGACTTTGATTTTTAATCAAAGCAAGTTTAAAAGCTTGACAATTTATTCGCATTGTTGATTGCAGTGGCTCAGACAGTCAGGGTTACAGCAGAGGAGAGTTTCGGCATCGGGGAGTGGAAACATTAATTTACACCATGTGCAGCAAGCACTGCAGGTTGCCAAGCTACACTGGCAGAGCAGAATACCAGCTACTGGCAAGAGATCGTTAATAACATTTCTCACAGCTTAGTCACAAGTCAGACCCTGGTCATAGCATAGTCAGAGTTATAGTATTCCGATTTTAATTGCTCTATTCTTTGACTGGGTATGTTAATGTACACACACTCGCCAAGTATACTTGAACCTTCATTATTAACAGCTTATTTTATTTACCAATCATTCATAGTGCACATTATAACCAGCACTTTTTGAAACTGCAATCCATTAATTTTCCATTGTTTATAACACTCCATTGTTTATAAAAAACCTAGATTATTCATCCAGCTCTCTAACAATTATAGAATTTTAAAAAGAAATTCAAAATTCATGCACATGGGCCCAATTTCATAACGCTGTTTTACAGAAATTACTGCTCAGCAAATTTCTTTGCTTTAAGCAAAAAAAGAGTGGAGCACCAGTCACAACAATGAAACTTCATGGCATTTTGGCTGGTAACAAGTTTAAGCTAAGCAAGATTTTTCAGTGCTTGGCAAGTTTTTCTGCTCACAAGCTTTATGAAATTGGGCCATGGACAAAATTTCATAGAGCTGCTAAGCAGCAGAAAATGAGCAGGATACCAGTCATGAATGGTACATGCAAAACTGTATTTTTGGCTGTGGTTTTCCGTTTTCTATTGCACAAATGTTCAAGAAACAAAGAGGGGATCAGCCGATCATCTAAAAAATTACAAGCCTGTACAGGGCTCAAATTTGGGGGGGGGGGGAATCCACAAGACCACAGGGCTTGTGGTTCAAAATGTCTACTGCACAAGAATTCTTTTTACAAGACCATAATTAAAATAAATTAAATCTTCGTAATCCAGTTTAACATGCTGTTTTTATTTGAACAAGCGCTAAGACATGTAAGAGAAGACTGATTTCATTTGTCTTTAGGGGTATTAAGTAATACTTCATTATGTCATTACTCAATAGAAGTGAATGGTATTTCATCAGATCAGAGTCAACATTTGAACATATTATGTTACACAGTGAGGTATTATTCTTAATTAATATTCATTAAAAAACACACAAGACTAGCCGGACTTTTCCGGTCAAAAGTTTACTGGCCCAACACTAAAACTATTGGACTCGGGCCTGTGGTTCAGTGTAGAATTCGAGCCCTGCTGTTTAAGATCAGCTCCCAATCACAGAAACTCATTGCAACTTCTATATTTTACATATTTGACAGAGGGGTGATAAATTCAGCTTCAACTCAGCATTGATCCATAAGATGTAATGAGTCCCACAGATGTGACCTCCTGGGTTTGAAAATCCTCCACATAACTCCATGGCTGAGCTTGGTGTTCTGGTGTATATCTTAAATGTAAATGAACAGTGATTTGACACTGCCTACAAAATGTATACTGAATGCGCAGGGCAAGAAATTTTTGTATGAACTACATTGGGATCTCTTGAGGCATTAAAGGCAAAGTATACCTTTGGTTTTTGGAACCGTTGGATTGTTTTAATCCTGTATAGATATATACACTGAAACTAACCTGTGAAAGTTCATTTCAAAAGATCAAAATCATCGGCCGTGTGCGGTCGCTATGGGCATTTTGGTACAAGCCGCTTGAGGCTGCTATATGAACTCTAAAGGGGTTGCATGTATAACCATGGAGCTATAAAAAGGACCTTTTTATAGCTCCATGGTATAACCAGCATTTTTCTAATTTGTTTCTTTTAAAACAACTCCTGACTGCTGAACTTTATTGGATCGTTTACGGTCAGTTTATAAGACACACAATTGTCCTGAATCCCCACGGATGGATTGATTATCCCTCCCTAAAAAACAACTTTCTAAATAAATAACAATATTGCATGTTCCCTTTGAAGTAGACTGGTCCCCTGTCTTTATCTGCACAGATAAAGACACGCACTGGTCTTACAGGCCCAATGATTTCATTGGATAAACGTGCAGTGATGTAAGCTTTCCATATCTGTGTTATGATTGGTCTGAGGTGATGTAGTTTGTCAGCTTGCACTTTCGGTCGTCTGCATGCAGCGTGTGTATAATGTTTGTACATGCATGTAATGTTGTTTTATTCACTGTGTAATATGTGCATGTACGTGTGAATTGACTGAGAATCTCCATGTGAAATTGATGCGAGGTCAAAGGTACATCTGGCAGGATCCGGCCAGGTGCTCAAGGCAGGTATCTGGCGTTACGCGTTATTCACAAACCTCAAAGTGTGACGTCAGATGTTCAGGCTACATTTGAAGTGACATTATCCCTCTCTTCAGCCACTACTCCCCACTCCACACCAATCACAGCACCAATCCAGCTGCACTACAATCTAAAGTCAAACGTCTTATAAATTACTCAACTTGACAACTTTATCAAGACAGCCTCAGTTCCTCCTCAAGGAAACCCAGACTGCTGAGCTTCTCCTCTCCTCCTGAGCTAAAACCCAACATCACCGCTATCCAGGGACCACGACTGGGGACCTTCTGAAAAAAAGTGACCCCGGGTCAGGGTCAATACCAGGGTCAACCCAAGGTCAATCGAGGTCAGCTTGAGGGATGGACCCCGAGGGAGTAAAATTCACTTCACAGTCATGATGATAGTTGCTACTATTGAAACCATTGACTGAATTAACTTTTAATTTGATGACGGATGGCCGTGAAAGAACTCCTGATGAATTCAATCTAATACCCCATCACAGAAACACGGGTTAAAAATTGAGTTACGACATTCTTGGCTTTGTTGAATTTTATAGCTCATGAGTAAGGTACATGTATGAGAAAGTTACGAAATTTCAAATTGATGGGGTCTTCTGTTTAGGAGGGCGAACCCAAAACCCCAACTACAGTCCACTCTAGTTGATAGCAAGGTTGCTGGGGCTGGCCAAACTACCTCTTTATAACAGGAACGTTGTTAAAAGAGGACAGCAAACCAAAGAAACACAAAGTAGAAAATGAGATTCAGGACTTCAGATTGTACTCTTCATAATCAGAACCTCTTTATAACAGTGCTCTTGAAAAGGAGAGTTGACTGTATTATAGCATTTTGGCATAACCTGTCTCACGATAAAAATATTAATTGATATTATTATTATTACAGTTACAATCATTGTTGTTGTTGTTGTTGGGTTGTTTTTTTGACAGTTTAATTTTACTCATTCAGTGTTTTGAATGAGCAAGTTTAACGTAATTGAGAGGGGTAGGGGGACAAAAGTACAGCAAATTTTAGATCATTTGTTGCACCCCTATGCAATTCAAATAAAAGGCCAGACAATTAACAAACAGGGGGAGCCATAAAGGACAATTTCCTGACCTGATGTAGATTAGTGACAGCTCAACCAAATTCTAATCCCAACCAGCAGATAGCCAAAGCATCCTCCCGTCCGCAGCCACCGTCCGTACCCGCAGTTAATTGCATTCCTAATCCCCAACGCGTATCCAAGACCTTTGATCTGGCCAGCTATCTCCGTGGTTAATTCAAACAAACGGCTATAGGTGCCTTCTGCTCATCCGCAATATCGCAGAAAGGAAATTGGGAGGGGAATTGCACTCCTCTGATGTCAAAGCCTCCTCCGCCCCCGTGAGAGATTGAATTATCTGAGGACGTGAACTTCTATTACGGGGCAGATTGTTCTGGGTGTTATGTCATTAGCGTCAGTATTGTTCTGTGACTATTGGACAGGTGGGGGTTGCTTCCTTCATGGTCAGTTGTCTGGTGGAGGATGGGAGGGGGGGGGGGCCTTTTGCACTATATTATTAATGAGATTACAAATAGCTGGTGTACAGGTATCCTGATTTGATAACAAGCCCAATTATTGATATCCTCAACCTTCAGAATTCAAGATTGTTATTAATTCACAAATAAGGAAATAAAATAAAAGCTTCCATATATTCACTTAATCGGTTCTCAATTGTGGAAATTATGCACATCTATTTATCCATTAGCGATTGCAGCGTTCAGTAGTCGCATATTTATTTCCACATGTTTACCCATTCTTGTTACACACTGTACATGTATACACTGTTCATACATATGTACATATGTAGAAGACACATCTTTTTGATGACAGTTTATTTATACTTCTCTTTGTACTTCCCTCGACAACTCCTAGTCAAGATATTTTTATTGTCCGAAAATCACAATACAGCAAGCCTCAGACATCACAACTCCTGAAATACATTTCCATGGTACAACCAAAAAGAAAGGGTACAACATGTAACTTAATTAATTAAACACATAAAAAACCCACTTTGTGTTCCGAATAGGCCTGGATTTTCATCTTTGAGAGGGCAAGGCCATTTTCAATTTGCAAAGGGCATTTCCAATGGAAAGTCTTTAAGTCCATGAGAAACTTTTGAAGGGGCACCAAGGCTAGCCAAGATCAGGGGCAACAGAGGTCACCGGCCACCATGACCTCTGTGTAATTCCAGTCCTGCACATATCATTGAGCTTTCTGCTTTGTAAAGCTTAAAACTCTACTGAGAAACAAATGATTAATTTCATTTAAATTTGATGAAAATCCTAATTCCTTGGGTTGTGCTGTGAGCATGAACACATGGCCTGCTTTGCATTCGAGAAGGCTCTACACAGTCATGCTAGAGTGATAACGCAATGCCTTTCAGCAAGGTGTCGGCCTGAGTACAATCCACTACACACTTAAAGGTTCTGTTTCTAAGCAACGCTTTCAGTACGCATTATACTCATTAATGAATAACCACCAGTTAAGTGAGATGGACTCATTCACTGGAATGACTGATCTACAGTAATACAACAAGATGGCTGCCAAAATGACATTAACGCTAAAGGTTTTCTATTGCAATGTCAAAGCCCCAAGTTTTTCTGCCAACCAAAGTTGGAAAACTATGGGAAGCAATAAATGCAAAGCAGAAACAGATAGCCACAGTTTGTAATAATGTTATGCAAGATACTCAAAAATAGTGTTGAATTTGTTAGAAACAAAGCAACCTATCATGGGATGTAATTTTTTGTTAATTGAAAGTTTGCAGAAATGTTGAATTTGGACGCAGCATCTGTTAACATGGTTGAATGTTTTGCTAACATTTGGCCGTCCATGCCAACCAGCGCGGTTTGTTTATCAACAATTGAAAGGTCTATATCTCATGACACAAACAATATAATCAGGATAGACAGCAAGGTATTAAAAAATGTCAAAAAGTGAAAACATCATCAAAAGCATTCACTTTAATAAAACATTTGTGAGTTAAGATTTTGAATAAAATCTGGTACAATGACTTGATTAGTCACAAGGACACACTCAAATTTGATCCCTACAGTTTAGGGTGGGAGTCCATTGCTGACAAAAAAGGTCTGAAACGTGGATCCAGATCTTAGGATGTGTGTTGAAATGTTGGCATTCCATGTTTTGGTAACCCCTGGAGTTCTAGATACCAAGGAGCTTCTGAGAACTTAGAGAAGCAGATCCGGAGAAAATTGCAGCGGTTTTTGTCAATAGACAGATCTATACAAAATAATTGTCTGAATTTGTATATAGAAAATACTGAAATTTCTCATCCCTGCTACATGTACAATGTACATCTCATGGTTCACGGCAAGCTTTTGTATAGAAACCTCCAGATGGTCAAAGCATGGTACCACTGTGCCATACACATTCAATCAAAACTGTGTATGCTGCGCCGTCTCTTACATAACTATGCAAAGGCTGGCCCCCGAACCATGTGACATAGCAACTCTAGTCTGAGAAATTTAAATTGAAGTGGTCATTTTTGACTAAGCAAGTCATTGTACCAGACATTATTTAAATGTAACTCGCAAATGGCTTATTCACGCTTGAAATGTTGCTTTTCATGTCTGAAACTGATTTCTTACTGAACTTCTTTTTTAGACATTGAACATCTGAAGTTCTCACTGGTTTGGTTTCTCATTTCAATCAATTCGGTTCTTGATTTCAGTGTAAAGAAACTGGGTTAGAGAAGTCAGGCCAAATCTAAGCATCCTCATGAAATCCTATCTGGAGTTTTCCTTCTGTATTTTTCGACAGACTCCATTTCCGCTTTGAAATTCCCTCGATCAAAGTCTATCGAGGAAATATCTTCCTTTGATCAATGACATCATCGTTAAGGGGGGAGAGAGCGTAAATTTTAGTCACCGGCCCCATGTGGTTTCCCAGTGTTTCCTCCCAGAAAATATATAACGTGAGCTCATTTACTTGTCAACGTGCCAAGCGGAGGGGTGTACAGTATGAGCGATATTGTCGGCGGGGGTTGAGTGGGTTTCCACGTTTGCTGTTTCAGATAACTTTCCAAATTTCCAATCAGGAAATCATCAATTGCACTTTAATTTATAGGTTTTGCATTTCTAAATTGAGTGGAAATTTTACAACTCTATATAAATGCACAGCTGTTAACTATGTGTGTTGCTTGAAAACTCTCTTTTTTTGAGCAGTACTGCCAATTTGTAAATTCACTTTCTTGATGCTATGAGAATTTACTACATTTTTGACTGTCTAAAAAATGTGCAGTGTTTTAGTCAAAACCTAGAACTTTGAGACTTTGACCAAAAAGTCTAAGAATGTGTGATGTCACAGGAATACCGAATAGGCTGCCCTCCCTCCAGGTCAAAGGATACCTCGTTGGCCCATCTTGTGCGCCCCGCAAATAGCTGAGTGTTTCCCATTGTTTCATCATTGCTTTACCTTGAAGGATAGCGGGGGATGTTGTCAATGCATAAGGTCTATAAAAGACCAACACTGAGACCGAGACCAAGACTTCAAATTCAAGAACAAGACACATGAATCCAAGTACGAAACCTGAATACCCCAAGGTGGAAATTGTTCCATTTACAAAATTAATCTACATGTAGGTCTGTGTATCTGAGTTCAAATACAAACATGTTTATGCACTAAATTGACCGAGGAGCAAGGTATTTGTGAAGTTGTGATAACCCGCAGATTCTAAGCTACACGAGTGACTGATGTCCACTGAAAAACAGACGGGTCTTTCTCCATTGCAGACAAACTTCTGAGACCGATGAAATATTTGTCTCTTAAAGACCACAAAGAGACCATCAAGTCTGAGACCAAGAATGGGAGGTCACTAGGTGTGTCATTGGGTGTGTCAAGGCCAAGAAAGAAATCAAAGTGTGTCAAGACAAGACAGAAATCAGAGGGTGTCAAGACAAGACAGAAATCAGAGGGTGTCAAGACAAGACAGAAATCAAAGGGTGTCAAGACAAGACAGAAATCAAAGTGTGTCAAGACAAGACAGAAATCAAAGGGTGTCAAGACAAGACAGAAATCAGAGGGCCTCAAGACCAAGACAGAAATCAAAGTGTGTCAAGACAAGACAGAAATCAAAGGGTGTCAAGACAAGACAGAAATCAGAGGGTGTCAAGACAAGACAGAAATCAAAGGGCCTTAAGACAAGACAGAAATCAAAGGGTGTCAAGACAAGACAGAAATCAGAGGGTGTCAAGACCAAGACAGAAATCAAAGGGTGTCAAGACAAGACAGAAATCAAAGGGCCTCAAGACCAAGACAGAAATCAAAGGGTGTCAAGACAAGACAGAAATCAATGGGTGTCAAGACCAGGAATGATTTGCAGCATTTTCAAGACTGAAATCAGTGTGACATGCAATTTCCTGCCGCATTTACCCCCCCTTCCCCCACCCAGTAGTGTGGACCTACAGATTTGGGAGGGGAAAAGAGCAAGTACTGAACTCTCTCTCTCTTTTTTAGCCATATCACCGTCCTCCTGCCAGATGCTGCCGATTTTCTCTCTGTAGTGACAACATTGTCAGGTGTTTCGGTCCAATCCTAATCCAAACTGGCGTTGTAAGGGATTACAGCAGCCATTGGCTATGACATACCACCTTTGTATTATAACCACACACACCCCTAAAAGGGCTTGGTGGCTTAGGTGAACAAACTCCACCCAACTATCCAAGGTGCATGACCCCCTCATATAATGTCTGTATTTTTTCTTCACCAGGTAACTAAGTCCGAAGGAGGTTTGAAAGATTTGTTTTGACAAATCTTCCTAACTCCATATCTTAATTTCCATCAGAAATTTAACCAAAAGAGGGGAATATGAGACTGCAAGTCAGATTCAAATTCTAATTTTATACATGAAATACATTTTTTTTTTAAACAAGACAATTTTTTGCCACTAATGTACTGAGATGGCATGAACAACATCCAAACTACACTCATTGGAGTTACCCAGTCTGCTTTGCGATTGATACTCACAAAACCTTTGAATTGTCCCATCCGAAGGATAAAGCAATTACGGTTAAAGTGATTCGCTCAAGGACACACGTGCTACAACCTAGATTCGAACCCAAACTCTGCTGTCGACAACACCAGAACTTAAGACTAATGAAACTAGACCACTGGGCCACAACGCATGTCCACATGATGATCAAGCTACGTGTCATAAGTGCCAACATAATAAAATGTTCTAATTCTTGGAATGAGTGGAAACCGCAGTTCCAACCACAGTTCGAAGTGTTCAAATACTTTAAAAGTGGGCCACCAATTGAAAGAGTTTTGTCACGTCAAATTCCTGTTATAGTCTTATAACATTCCAACGTAAATACAGTAGCGCAAAGTTGTAAGCACCGGTAGCCATTAAAGGTGATTATCACTGTATGTCAGGTGTTTCTTTTGTCTACACCTAGTAGAATATATTTGGGGAATTTCGGGAGTACGGTAGAGTACCAATTGACACGGTGGGGAGTAGACGATGCCCGATGTGGACGCCGGACCCTGAAGACTTCCAAGGTGTGGCCGGAGGCAAGGCGACGGACCAGCAACGTGGACCGCTACTTTTCCAGACTACCACCGTGTCAATTCAATAATCATCCGTACTACCTGAGCCAGTTTCCTTAGCCAGACCAGGGGGTTCGTCGCCCGGTACTCTCGACCTCCTGTAAGTAAAATTGTCATTGTTTCTATACCCAAAATGTTCCACTGTGATTTTTGCAAATTTCCATTTTTTGCTGTGTAACGAAATTTACAATTCTCTCGATTAAAGCGAGTTTCTTTTGTGCATCTTTTAACTCACAGGGTTTTTGGGCATGAGGCACAGCCTAACAAGGAAACTGGCATTCACCACGCTCATCGTTGTTTTAAATTGTTTACTGTAGTAGTAATTCAGTTATGAAAATGTCCTCGCAAGTTATGTTGGCTTTCTTGCTTTAAGTTGCTTTTTAAGTTAGCCATATTTAATCCTGCTTAAGCTTTTGTTATAACGCTGGCTTGATTGCTTCTGAACTTCAATTATATTAATCATGCACATTTGGTTGCTTTGTAAATAATCTGCTTTGCAGTTCTTTGATTTCGCAGTTATGATTAAACTTAATTTATTTATTCTTTATAAAACGTGTTTCTGAGAATCATTTTATTGTTTACGTCCTATGTCTTGTGTTGCCCTGTGACTATTAACCGTTCTTTTTAAATGTCACAATTCCATATGTGACACTACGACTGCAGCCTTTATTTGGGACACAACCTTACAGTGTTATTTAGTTGGTAGCCTGTTTCGGCTAAGCAAGATTTTTTGATGCATGGCAAATTTGTTTACTTTTTTATATAAGCAGCTTAATGAAAATCACTCCGGAATGAAACCCTCTTCGTAACAAGGCCACCAGGCTTTTCTACACCATTACTCATTGGCCTGGTAAGGTTCTTAAGATTATGATGCCATCGGAGTGCCTAAAGTGCATGGTAAATGTCAACTAACTAGTCTGGTCCTTGCTATTTACTTACAGGTAGCAGACAATAGCATGACCCAGCAAAGTGCAGGGACTACTACTACAATGAACCAATCATAGTCTGGGTACTCCACTACAGGAGGGTTATACCTCCTCTGGATGTTACCTCCATTTGTACCCTATTAAATAATCATTAATAATTATAACTGTTATTTTGTAATGTATTTTCAAGTTTGTTGAGCAGATGGAAATAAACCAATCATACAAACAAACAAACAAACAAACAAACTAGCCTGGTCCTTGCTCCATACCTCCAGGTAGGAGACAATAGCATGACCCAGCAAAGTGCAGGGGTACGTTTTTCGCGGCTGTAACTAGTAACTGTTTCAGTCATTGGTCAATGATCAATCAAAAATGCACCCCTGGGTCCTGTAATAATACTTTGCCGCAAACACAAGGTCTGCGCAGTAAGTTTAACAGTGGGCAGTGTGATTGTTACTTCCATAGGTAGTACTGTAAGCAGGGCTCTAACAGAGGTGCATACATCAAGTGCGCTGAACAGTGACACGGTCAACTTTCTGTTTCTGTCGATAAAATTGTAAGCAAGATGATTTTGGTTGGCTGTTTAGATTTTAAGGTAATTGCAAAATAAAAATGGGAAGTGGCGGGCACAGACGATCGAGGTAAGACAATGGGGAAATGTGTTAAGTCATAACAAACTTAATAGCCTTGTTATAGCTATACTTATTATAGAATATCCGCTTAAATTTATGACTAATAGCTTGATCATGATCAATAAAAATGCTCGGAAATCCCTGTGAGCAACAGAGGGCGCTATTTATTTTTGTATTCAACCAAGTGCAGATTTTTCTTGTATTGATTTGTCTTTCACAAGGCGACATAAGAGCACCCTCTTGTGGTGAGACACTGAGATGGATTGTCTGGTACATGATGCTGCACCATGCTCTTTCCTGGCAATGGAAATTATCACATGGTACTAACAAGCAGCATTCGCCAGTTAAAACACCTGAGGACCAGTGACAATTCACTCCAAGTGGTCGGGCTGGCTAGTTCAGTGTTGAAAAGCATCCCTAATTCATTTGAAAAATGGACTTGTGAAAAAGCTGGTGGACTCGGGAAATGACAAGCTGACTGGTCCTGCTGGCTAGTCACTGAAAAAGTTAAGGGTGAACCCTGACAAGCTCTGTGCATACATGTACATTGTATACAGTCGAATTGGGTCCCAACTGTGTAGTTCTCACATAAATATAAGTAACAAATTAATTTATCATAAATAAGTAATACATTTCCTTTGCTAATCCACATATTTCTTTGCAAGTTAATGGTTGATGAGCATTTTTTAAAAGATGAATAAGTGTTTTTCAGTGTGAAATAAGACCAATAAGCACAGTTCAAAAATATTACTGTCCGTTAGTGTATCTAGACTTTTTGGTTACTGAGAATTAGAACTACTAAAAAATGAAGTAATAGACCTTATGCACATGACGTCATTTGAGTTGGGTGCCATCGGCTAGAGGTCAAAGGAAGGTTGCTCATTGGCTGATCCTGCGCGCCGTGCGTCAGAGATGTGCGTTTCTATTGTTTCATCATCATTACCTCTAAAGATGGCAGCGCGATGGCGTCAACGCACAAGATCTATCGTATTTTGCTAAAATTAGTAATTACTTCAAGATATTTATAATATTAATTTAATACTTCAAAAAACAAATCTTTTAATGAACTGTGCACACGTTGTGGCTGTTAACCTTCGACACAGCAGGCTCGTGATGTCATGAGTCACATCATGAAGACAAAGTGTATTTTCGCGACTATAATTACATGTCAAGTCCTTCAAGTAACGTCCATATCAGCGTGAACAACTCAACCATGTGCCTCATTCTCCCAGAGGAATCCCAGCTCGGATAAAAGACAGAAGAGGAGAAAGGAAAAAAACATCAGATGATCCCAGCAATAATTACAAAGTGCCTTAAGCATCACATCATTGTGAGAATGGCGCTATATCCAACCTCCAATATCATCTATTATTCATACCTGTGTATAAATGATTGATGAAATATCATTATTTTTTAAAATTTCCACCCTGAAAGAGCTGAAAAGCTATTACTATTTTATGGCTGAACACTAAGAAGCAATGAAACAAATAAAAAGCAATCATTTTAAAAAGTAATGATATTTATAAAAAACATGTACATATTTTATGTATTTATATAAATATTTCCTGTTTGGTTTATAAAAAAAATATCTCCTGTTTGGTTTTTATACATTTGTTTTCCATCTTGTTTTTGGCAGGGGGGCCTACCGCCTACACCACACATGTATAAACATTTTATTCAATTATGGCGTATTCACATTCTAAAAACGTCAGAAATTTCACAAAATCTTTTGACTGAATAAAAGGATAAAAACATATCAAAATTGAATAAAATAAAATAAAGTAAGTCGAAGAATGGAACTTACAATTTCAACCAAGTGAAGCATTCCATTGTGCTTTTTGTGGTCGAGACAACGCCATTCAAATATTTGCTTGTAAGGGTGTGCACAAGCTAGCATCGGGCCAATACGCGCGAAGTGTGTGCTGATACCCGCAGATTGTGGCTGATAAGGGGTAATTTTTACATATATAATTTGTATTTTTATTCATTTTATTATTTAAAAAAACTTTTTTGGGGGGGGGGTGGAGACTTCAGACCAACTTCACACAAATCATAAAGATAAAACCATTTAGAATGCCTCAGATTGCACAGTACACGTAGGCCTTTTAAAACCAAAAACACCAAGTTAAAAAACATTCCAAGGACATTCGTTTCAATTCAGTGGCTTAGGCCAAAATTTGGGCCCAGAATGCCCCACAGTTTTGAAAAAAACTTGGAAAGAAACCTGCTTGTAACATTTCACTTGTCTTCATATAATATAAGGTCACATACTTGTGGTTCAATCCCATGTGGGAATGTTTGCAATGCAATAGTCTGAAATATGCCACATTGTCCAAGAATGTAGCAACACCCTGCACTGACACAATGACTCGGCTGACTACGGAAGTAAATGGTACTCCCCACAAACGTCTTTTCTTTAACAAATTTAAAGATCCATCTCCCTCCCCCCAAAACCCCCCACAAAAAACCCCCCAAAAAACAAACAAACAAACCCCAAAACATTGCACAGACGTTAATAACTGTCCACAATTCAGAGCTGCCGATATTTGCATCTTAAAATCAGGGAGATTTTGTACAAAAATCAGGAAGATATTTAGAATAACATTCAACATAATAGGAAAACAGTTTCCATAACCAGGGAGATTTTCCAAATGTGTTCATCAGTACATATTGGAAAGATTGGTTTGTTTTCAGGGAACTTTCTGCAGAATCAGGGAGAGTTGGCAGCTCTGACAATTGCGTGAAATTAAACTGGTTAGCCAAAATCATCATGAGCTAGATCACCCTCCCCTCAAAATCCTGAAATTCCAGAAAATCCTTCAGCAGAAAGTACTGTCTTTCATCATCATCTTTACTACTTCTCCATGGTGTTACTTAAGACACAGGGCAGTGGACTGGCCAGTCTCCAAGACATACATCACATTGCAAGCAATCTTGGGAAGGTTTCTCTTGTGTCAACCCTCCCCTTCTTTAGTATGCCATCTTTGATTACGTGTGCCTTTGGCGAAGAGGCAAAGGATTATAATCTTAGAAAATGTCATCCCTGGAGGTTCGAGGTTCCTCGTGATGAGCAAACTTACAAATGAACAGTGAAAAATACAGGATCAGGTATAACTCTACTGAAGTTTTGATTTGTGCTGAAAATTGTTCAAATGCTGATACAAAAGGTGTTCTTTGAAGTACTTTGTTGGCTTAAAAAACAAATAGATATTTCACTCAAAGCATACAATATATCCATGTACACTATGCTGGTAAAAGATTAGGAGAAAATCATGTAAACAAATGGTACACATGTACATTTGTTTTACATTTGTACAATTTACTTTTTCTGTACAATTAAACTAAATACACTGTAAAGTACCCAATTTGGAAAATCTATAATAAAACAAAAAACAATAAAATTAAATAAATGGCAATCAGTACATAACAAAAAGTTCAATATTAAATACGCTCACCAATTCCACGAAATCCAATGGACAAATCCCTGTCAATCTCGCTCCTGACAGTCCCACAAACCAATCCAACGTAATAGTAGAGTGTACAGAATTGATTCAAAGCAGTTAAGTGTAAAGGTATGCACACAGATAGTGCTCCCCAGCTCGTGTGGCCTCGTGTGCCTTTCCTCCCAGTCAACACAGGACAAAGGGAGCTCCCAGCGTGAAGAATGAACGGAATACAAGAGAGGGGAAGAGGGGGGAGGGAGCCAAAAGGGTTGAAGAGTCCAACTGCCATCACCAGCCGGAAAGGGCGTACCGTTGGGAATTCGGGGCGTGTGTCGCCGCACGTTCACTTGCTTCATCAGGGCGGCGGCGCTGGGGTGGTAGCGTCGGTGCGTGTCCACGCAAACCAATCCCGTTAAGGGGGGAGATATTCAGAATCGTGACTCGATGCTCGGGCATTGTTTCAAATCCCGGGGGAGTGATTCCACTCTGAGGGGGGGGGGGGGGATGACAGTGTAATTAATGGCTTATGGTTCATCCAGGCATTATGATGTTGTGTCAATAAGACACCATGAATGACAGGGGGGGTTGACTGTGGAGGGAACCGGAGAAGCCCTGGTACACATAAAGGTTGAGATGGGTGAGTGGACTCCGGTTGGTGGTTTGTAATGGAACTGGGTCAGCAGTGACAGGACCGGATAAGGGCTGTTTAAATTTCATTTGGTCATCGCACTATTGGGTTACTATTGACCAAGATCTCCTAGGCAGGCGGTGGTCAAGATCTAGGGTGCTGATGAGAGATTTTTGAAGAGCCACTTTCGGAACATATTGCGCCTTATTAATTTGCGAGGCAATACCTGGGAGTGAAATGGGCCAGCGCTGTGTGAAATGAATTCGAGGACAACAATAATGACTGACATCTCTCTCAGTGTGGGAACCTAATCCGGTAAAAACCAATAAGAGAATACACACACGTGTGTGAAATGCAAAGTGTGTAAATGGGGTTTAAAATATCATGGTTCAACGACGGCAGTTGGATAATATGCACCAGCACCGTATGTAGAAATCACTGAGAATGCATTGAACACCTCGGTAGTCAAGAAAGATATATCTGTTTTCGTCCCACCTTGCATTTTACATGTGTAACTTAAACAGGGATGAGTGGTTTTTGATTCACTGTAGAGGATGGGATAGCACCATAGGTTTCTCTATTATCATTTAACTTACAAGAAATCTCACTGGGACAGTACAGCTTACTGACTAACTAATTTGTTACACAGTGCAATGTAAACCCTTTGGTAAAGTGCATAGACGACCAGATACAAAAAGTTACATCAAAATAAAAATGTGACATGTGTAACATATACCCAAAACAGTTACCTGTACACAGGCCTGGGGCCGATTTCACATAGCACTAAGATTCATCTTAAGATGAGTTGTCAATATTACCATTTAGTGATTTGTATTGTGACATCACACTTTGCTTAGCAATAAAGAGTGATTTGCAGTTAAGATCAATCTTAACTCTTTGTGAAATCGAGCCCTGGAGTTTCATCTTTCAGAGGGCAAGGCCATTTTCATTTTGCAAAGGGTATTTTCTATTGGGAAAATCTTCAATCTATGGGAAACTTCTGAAGGAGCACCCAGGCCACGTCCAGGGCAAACAGAGCCAATGGCCTCCATGTAATTCCAGGCCTGAGTACAGTGCTCCCAACTTGGCAAGGTTGGGAAATTGAGGGAAAAAACACCAAACAAAGCGTGAAATAATTTTGAACATGACTTTTTGTTCGGCGTGCCAGACCAGACAACCACCAGGTGTCAGCAAGTTGTTGACATCTGAATCCCCAGACAGGGACAAGTCATGTGATCAGGAGGATAATCCCTCCGATGCCAAACAAACCTACAACCTATTTTCATCATCCTCTGCGATCTACAGAAACACCTGTCACTAATCCCTTAACGGGACACGACTGAGAACATGTTTTGGTGCGGTACATTATTATTAAAGGCACTCTTGACAGGCCTGAAAGATCGGCGCAAATTTCCTCAGAACCTGGGCCAAATTTCATAGAGCTGCTTAAACACAAAAAGTAGCTAAGCGCAAACAAATTATGCTCACCGGAATAAGGTTACCAGCCAAGCTACCATGTCACGTGTACAATTTTTGACTGGTATCCTGCTCATTTCTGCTCAGCAGAAAATTTGAATACATTTTTGTTTCTGCTTTTAAAAGCAGCTCTATGAAATTGGGCCCAGTGGTGTCTATGTCTTGGTCATAATATCTCAAGTTAATCTGTCTAATATTTGTTAATTAATTGAATTCTTTCATCATTAATTGTTTATTTATTTATTTGTTTCTTTTTTTAAAAAATTTTTTCCCCGGGGTAGGATTTGTTGTTTTGTTTTGGCAGAGAGAATCGCACCATTTAGTTTGAAGTCTAATCTCAAGTTTGAGCAATTTTCAGATCAGAGGTGGTTACCGTTATCCATGTGGCCTCACCCCCTTTAACATGAACTGTTGGAATCAACAGGTAAAGGTGGAGGGAGTATTATAGGGAACTATACACAGGACCAGACAGGTGTTGGCATTGTACATAAACCGAGCAGCTGGGAACGTCATGCTGTATTTCATTCATAGTAGTCATCTGTAAACATTATTTGCCTAGCCCAATTCTTGTACAGCGGTATGCATGTTTCATTGAATCAGGCATGCCAGGAATGAACTATTTCATCTTTTCTGAACTTTGTACAGTATGGAACGAAGGGTGCAATGTCACGCTGTGCACAGCCGGTTGTATGCTCCAATTAAACCATGGAGGAAATACATGTAAACTGAACAAGTGTATGTGCACATATGTATAAGTCACTTTATAATTGATTGAGAAAATAAAATTAGCAGTTGCAGACCTCTTACCAACCAAAAGGACCTATGGTATACATGTACATGTAAATGAAACAATAGTAGTTAATGGCCTGACGTAATAATTGATTGTCTGATTACCACAGAGCAAGGACCAGTCTTACTCTAGGCTATGATAATCTACCCGCAGGTCCCAATTTCATAGAGCTGCTTAAGCACAGAAAGGAGCTTAACAAAACAAAATTCTGCTTACCAAAATAAGGTAACCAGCCAAAATACCATTCCACATGTGAAATCTGTCACTGGTACCCTGCTTATTTTTGCTTAGCAGAAAACTGTTAATTAACATTTGCTGTTTAAGCAGTTCTATATGAATTTGGGGCCCTGATCGAAAAGATTAAGGCCCACTTACACACAAACAGTAGCTCAGCACAAAACACATTTTGCTTCCTCCAATGGTATTTATGTAGCTGTCTGTGACTTCCTGCTTTTCTTTTGCTTAGCGCGAAACTGTTCAGCTAGTTTTCTGCTTCAGCAGCTTTATGAAATTGGGCCAAAATATTCATCCACACAAAGCACGAGACATGTACATTATTTTTACACAATATTTGAAAACCTCTTCCCATGCACGTATACAAGAAAAACCTACAGTACAATTTACAAACCACGTACAACACATTCTAAAAAATATTCAAATAAAATCTACAAGAGAAGAACAAAAACATCCATATGAAAAATTTGCAGTGAAATAGGCATTCTTTACTTTATTTACAAATCCTCAATTATTTGAAATTGTTCTAGGCTTATGATTTATGAATATCGGTTGCCAATTAGTATCGGTTTCAGGAAGGGGGAAGATCCTTGTTTATATTCTGACAAGTTTCTATGACAAACTCTTGATTTATGGATGAGGTAGTAGTAGAGTAATTCCCCATTCGGTTTCGGCCAATCTCATTCGAGGAATACCTTGTCCTGTCCGTTTAATTTGAGCTGAAACCAGAAGGAACGTACACTTGGACACTTCAGTAATTTCTTTGTTCATGTGATGATGGAATTTATATCATGACATATCGACTAAATTTATCCACTTGAGAAAAATCCCTTTTTTGATATGTATATATATACGTTTTATTTATTTATTTATTTTAAAAATAGGTGAATAGAATAGAATCTATTGTGGATACTTGTAATTGCAGTATACTACGTACATCCTAATTAAGCAACTTCCCGATTAAACTTGATTGATGTGGAGTTGTCAGGGTTAGCACACTTCTCCAAAAATCGTTCAAGCATAAATAATAAAGCACATGTCGGTCTGAAATGGCTGTATGTTGACGAAAGAAATGCTCCAGTTTCCAAAGCAGTCCAATTTTTGGGGTCTACCAGTGAACCCCCCAAATTAACGAACTTAAATCCTGTGTCACACAACCTCTGCTGTCACCTCATATGTTCAGTCAATTGAGCTGCAAAAGGCTTGTTGTTGGACCATTGGACCAACGAGGGACCAACTGGAGCAGATTGTATGATTCTCACACCTTACCCCTCGCCGCTTGGCAAGCGGCAAGGTTGAGTCATACCATGGTCATACGTTGCCTGACAACTGGACCAAATCACTGTTTATTTTCTCACTGATGAAACTGTCAAACACCCGGAGATGACCTCTTCAGAGGAATAAAGACAAACTTGTTTGGTAATAAAAATGCGCACTTGACATACAGAGTACAGACATTTGAAATATTATGTACAAATACCAGATATTTTGACATTTGTATGATGTAAATATTCCAAAAGGTCATTTGTTTCATTTAAAATAATCCTATGATCAGAATCATAATGCTAAACAATGGCCAAGCTAAGACTGGCTCTGGTCTCATTGCTCCATGTCAAGTACAACATTCAGCGGAGAGACCCCAACAACTCTAAATCCTTCAACGTTAATTCCCAGGTCCTGCAAGTTTATGAGTTGAGGCACTTTGTGCTCGAGCAAAATCAACCATGCCTGGGCAAGAGGCCATGCATTTGGTACAAATCATGTCAGTGTCTGGAGGTTTTCAAAATTAGTTAACATACAATATGCTCAAGGATTTTGACGGGCAAGGAAGAGCTGTCTCCTTCAGGTTGACTCAGTGGTTTCTTCCCTGCCTTTCACCTCTGTGGACCCCGATTCGATTCCCAATCCAATGTGGATTGGGTTTTCAGTCCCTACCTGATTGCGTGGGGTTTTCCTCCAATATCTAAAACTGACTGGCCTACAGGTCAAGGGCCTACGAGTTATAAGGGCCTATGGGTTACAGTGATATAGTAATTTGTGTGCATCCCTTGGTACTTTCGTTACCAGAAAGATAATGTGGTCACAGTAATAATCACAGTCACAGTCTCCTGACGATGACTAGAGCAAGCTAGTCGAAACATTGAGACCAATCCAAGAACTGACTCCGCGGTAGTACAGTTAATTACGATCCTATAAGCTAAAGTAGTAGTCCCAGCCTATTTCTATACCTTCCGCCCAGGTAATAGTTAATAAACAGGACAGTTCTTTTCAGAACTGAGAAGTTTCCCGAACACCCGAACAATCTACTCCGCGGTAGTAGAATTAAGCAAGACAGTTCTCTAAGAACAAACTCTACCTGGCAAGTAGATACACACATGGTGTCACCGCAAACCAAATATATTGATACCTCACCATGCAATGCCTCAAATCCTACACAGTAATAATGTTGTTAAGCGCCTGTCATTTTCTTGCAGTTTGAGGGAAAATTGCAGCCGTTAATTGTTTCTTCCACTCAAATCAATATTTAACCAAACCGAGTCTGGAACTTGGGCAAGCCTGATCCCTTTTGGGCATAATGAGAACAAGTATAGATTATTGCTATCGGGCCACTGGGAGCATGATAAACATGGTGGCAGAGTGATAAGGGTCCATTACCACTGGGAGTTGAGATCAAAATGAGACGACCATCTCACACATATTCCCCCTACAGGGTTAACCTGGAAATCATCCCGTGTGCCGCAACCCAACGATTTAAACCAACATGTAAATTGTTGCCATTCACGGACGCCGATGTTTTGGCAGTTGGCCAGCAGTGTTGTTCGAGCCGCTTTATTTGTGCTTTTTTTTTGTACTCAATGCCGGAGGCTATGGATCAAGCCATTCTTAACCATATTTCAGCATCTTCTGCTGTGTATCCTATTTCTCGAATCACTTAAGCACATTGTCATGTCCGCACCCAGCCACGGCAAATCTTTTACCCACAAAGGGTGAAGCAGATCAAATTGGATCGTTTTCAGTTAATTTTGTACATTTGTGGACACCATTTAAAACCAATTAATCTCCCAGAGTAGCTTAAGTTCCACGTTAAAAAGATTAATTTGTTGTTCAGAATGCCCGCAGCCACGTATTGACTATTGGTCTCTCATCTCTTTTATCTTTCCCTGCAATTGAAAAAATGAAACTTTACAAAAAGAAGACAATTTCAAACGTTTTCTTGGATGAATCATACCACGTTAAAAATTGATGTGCTTGGGCTATTGCACCCGAGGGGGATGATGGGGATGGTGGTTTGGGGGGGGGGGTTAGCGTTGTGATTGTTTGAAGTGTAAAGGCTAGACAGATGGTGAGTGCATGGCTGAGTGGACATAAGCAATGATGAGTATCGGTCACACACACACACATACACACTGGGGTGAGAATTCCGAGTGGGAAGACTTTCTCCAACTTCTCCCGACACCACAAGAAGGTGAGGACGGGTAACATTAGACCTCAAAAAACCAGCCTCTCCGCTCCAGGGTGATATAAGGGGTAATTAATGGGTAGAATGTCCACCCTGGGTTTGTGCTCATACCAAAAAATCACCAGTCATTATTCACCTGGGGAACAGACAGTGGGAAAACTCATTTATGAGACCATGCGAGACTGCATGTGCACTTCATGCCAGCTCTAATAATAGTGGCTTCTTATATAGCGCACATATCCGTCACTCAGTGACGCTCAAGGCGCTTTTAACGTTCATTATTTTCCTGCAAGGTATTGTGGAGCTACGTTTTTGAAGTATGAGACCAAGTCCTTTACATAGCACCATGTAATGGTTTACAAGGTGCTGTGGCACAATATGCTGCCGATCAAACAAGGAACACCGGGGCGAACCCCTTCTCTTTTCGATAAGTGCACTGGGTTCTTTTACGTGCATTACACAACACACGGGACCTACGGCTTAACGTCCCATCCAAAGGACGAAGCATGTGGTAAAGTGTCTTGCTTAAGGACACAAGTGTCTCGACTGGGATTCGAACCCACACTCTGCTGATCAGAAACACAAGAGCTTGAGTTCGGTGTTCTTATCCGCTCGGCCACGACACGCCAGCTCTGTCTATACATCCATGGTCTCCCCTTGTTGTAATGTGATGGCAGTGTTTGTATATACACTAGGGTATGGTTAGTTTACATTCTTTTATACCGAACATGATGAATTACAAATGAGCTGGATGTTTCTTCCACTTACATTCAAGTTTCAGAGTATAGTATGCTTGACAATCATCTGAGTAGTAATTTGATGGTTTTTACAAGTAATCTAGGGTCAGTTTAATTGGGTTAAATGCTGCCGTTAAAAGTACTTCCATGAGAAATGCAATCAACTTCAAGAACATACACGTACAATGTAATTTCCAAACCTCCAAAGACTTCAATAAACAAAATATGTCAAACTTTTCTCCGAAACAGTTTGTTTGTTTGTTTGTTTGTTTGTTTGTTTGTTGGGGTGTTTGTTTGTTTGTTTATTTCCTTATATCACAACAGAGAATCTGTTAACATATGAATTAGATACAAATGGTGATAAATGGAGGGCACCAGGGAAAAGCGAAGGCTTATACAGACCCTGGTCCCTTTAATGAATAAGTGAATTATTAACAATTTAAGAACAACACTGACTTCAGAGAGAGAGAGAAAAAAACAAAAACAAAAATGTATATAGAAAGTCCAAGAGCAAGTCGGGAAGTATAAAAAAGAAATCAAGAAAGTGCATAAAAAAAGAAAGGGAGAAAAAAGAAGATTTTTTATCATGAAGTCAGCCTGCAAACCAAACCATACATTGTACAACATGCACTTCATTATCACTTCTGTCAGATTCCCTGTATTCAACAATAGTTATGACAACTGAAGCTCAACAAGGAGCCAGCCTTTTTCCACCTTGCAGGTCCCAATGATATGAACATTTGGGGGGGGGGGTGGGGGACACGACAAGATGGCTGCACACATGTGATTCTTGATGTTAGAGGTCCCTGACCGTAATGACACAAACCCCTACAAACCCGGTCATAGTGAAGCAACTGGGGCAGACATAATAAGATGATACGTTTTCTTGTGAGATGTTTTTGGAGGAGACAGTCAGTCTCATCCCTCACGTTACTGATACTTTTGGGCTCTGCGTGGTACAATCAGCATCATCATATCATCTTAGTGGGGTCTCCGGACTCTGTGCATCGCGTTTCATAAACTGGCTCGAGGCGGAAACAAAAAAATGGGTCCCTGGCCCGATGAGTTTGAGAGTTTTGCCTTTGTACTCCTCTTTCTTGAGATGCCTGCATCATCTTACAGTCTAGAGCATCTTCGGGGGGTTATTTTTCATCTTCATTTTGGCAAACTTAGTGATGAAAGCAGAGCACAAAGGTAGATTCGTGTAATGCATCCACAACTCATACAGGGATCTCTTGATAATGCTGTACGAATCTCCGCTTGAGCTTGCACATGTGTACACGTATTCAGGCCTGGATTTAGTTTGTCATTAAGTCATTGGAGGCCATTGAGGCTATTTGAGGCCAGTGGGCCTCATTGCTCTCAATGACCTTTAGTGCCTTTTATAAATGTTCCCATGAGAGGTGTAGTTCCTCTTGTTGTACATATGAATTGCACACAGTACAAGTGTGCTGCACCTAAAGTTAAAGGGAACGTATACGTTTGGCAATCACTCTTAAAATTAATGGCAATAAAAACTTACTTCGTTAGAAATACAGTAGCTTACGATCAGATAAAGTGTTTTTTAGAAACATTTCACTTCGAAGTAATGTGGTTATGGAAAAAGATATCATTCTTTATCCCCCCCAAAATGTGTATTCCAATTACGGATTATTCTTCGCGGACATATTCGCTCCGGGTTTTTGGCGATCTAAAAAACGCGAAAGCCTTTTGAAATGAAATTTTCACAGGTTAGTTTTATTAGTTATATATATATAAAAATCTACATTTAAATAGAATTTTAAAAAATCGAACGGTTCCAAAAACCAAAGGTATACTTTCCCTTACTTTCCCTTTAATACTAAAAGATTTCAGACACAACAAGGGCTTTTCATTTTGCTAATTTTCCTCTGTGATTTCTTTAAAAAAAATGTGAATACCATGAATGGACCAAAAAATAAACTGGACTGTTTTCTTTTCAAACACACAATGTAGGTGGGGCCTACATGTACATAAAACTAATAGCAATATGAGGAATTCAGTAAAGAATATATGCCAATGGCATCTACATGTACATTGTAACTTAATGTACATATGATATGTACAAATGTAGTTGCAATCCATAATTCATACATTCATATAAATGTATGTGATGTACATTTGTACATCTACCCTTAGAGCAAGGATGTACCCACTTATTTATGCACAATCTGTATTCCCCCGAGGCCACAACCTTAAAGGGACACGTTGCCTTCGGGTTGGGCGCTGTTGGGCGCTTTTGGGCTATAACAAGCGTTTGATGTATAATGAGCATGGTCAGAAAGATGTTTAAAAAGTAGAATATAATTATCCACACAAACGTGCCTTAGAAATGCTTCGCTTTTGCTCACCTTCGCGAAACAAAACGCTCCGCCATTTATGGGAGTCAAGATTTTGACTCCCATAAATGGCGGACAAATTCTATTAGTCTTATTTCCAGTCGCAGCTGTTGAACTACGACTGAGCAATTATTTTATTAAAAATGTTACGATTACCATCTGTTTATTGTATTCCAATAAATATCCAACACCGAGCTGAATCTAGCACAGTATTGGGCCCGATATAGCCAGCCGGTGATTAGAACACATGCAGTACAGGGAGGTGAACCAAATGTGATAGTTTGTCTCCTCCCTGTACTGCATGTGTTCTAATATTCTGAATATGCGGCTGGCCGTTCCGCAAATACGCGGCTGGATATTTCGGACCCAATACTGAGCTAGCTTTAGCTCGGTTTACAAGTTGCGAGCGAGGTAGAAAATGAGATTATTACCCGGTTTTCATCTGACAATAGAGCAAGGAGATCTGACTGGTTTACCAGGCCACTGACTACGGCACTAGCGTAACGACTGTTCGTCGCGCATTTTGCCCATTACATGGACGGTGGTTACGGCTGGAAATACGTATACGTTTCGCGGGGCAGATCTCGGGGTCAGATGGCAATGGGGTTTTTTTTTAATCACCATTCACTAATTATAACACATTAAAGGCATGTTATTGCACGAACAACTCTAAATAAGTATAAGGAACACCTCCAAACAGAAAAATTTCATGAGATTTGAAGGCAACGTGTCCCTTTAAAACCCTGACTGAGGCTTGGCTCAAGGGGACCTGTCAGTGCGGACTACCAACCACCGTGATCTGCCTCTCCCACTAAAACAAACCAACATGGGCCAAAAAGTAATAACATGACAACGGACTTGATATTTGTTTGATATTTTAGAGAAATCAATCATCCATGAAGGGGGGCACATTGCCTTCAAAATCTCTCAAGATTTTGCTGTTGAATTGCTCCTTATCCTTTTCAAGAGTTGGTCATGCACAAAACACCTACGTGTTTTGGAACTTATGAGTAGTGATTTAAAATAAATAAATTTGCCTCTTGAAATACAACCAGCAAAACATACGGTCCGCCATTTTGTGGAGTCAAAAATTGGCTCAACAAAATAGCGGACATTTTCTGTAATGAATAACACAAAAACCACACAATTCAAGGGATATTTATGTGAATCATGATACTCCACTTTTAAAATATCCTTCCAACCATACTCATTTCGAAACAACGCTTTTTTTTATAGCCCCAAAGCGCCCAATCCGAAGGCATCCTGACCCTTTAAAAGCACCGACAAAACCCAGAGTTTTTGCACGGCTCAGGTGTGTGTGCCGGTAATTTATGCACCAGCAACCAACTGGAACAGCGACACACACAGGTGCGGGTACCGGTGAATTCCATTTGAAACTGGCCTGCATAAGTGCAGCCGGAGGAAGTTATTCCTCGGGGCATTAGAACAATAATAATAATAATTGCCTTTGGGGGATTTTTGAAGTCTATCTGTCATATTTTTGTTCTTCAGAAGAGTAGAATATTAATGACATTCACAGCAATGCTTTCCTGGGCAGGTTAATGTACAGGTGTATGAAAACGCTCCCCCCGACCTCATTTAAATTAACATCAACAACCACAGGTAAAAATAACAGAAAAGACTCAATGAGAGAGATGGGTAGTGGGTGCAAGTGGGGGGGGGGAGAAGAAAATAAGCAAATCTTTGTTTGTTCATACATGTTTGTTCCTGTTTCAAACCCAAGCAAGGTTTTAGCCAGGATTTGGTAAAAGGGTGTCCAAATTTGCTGGAAATTTAAAACTGGGTGTCCAAATTGTTCACTTACAATACATTTACATGTTCATGTAAATGACAGATAAAAAAGGGTGTCCAAATTTAAAACAGGGTGTCCAAAAGACACCCAGAGACACCCCTCTGGCAAACACTAAGAACCCAAGTATCATTTTTACTGATCTCTTTTGAATTTGACTAACACTGGTCGCTGATGGTTTTGATTGCTTCGTTCAAATCGATGGAGCAACAAGACCTACCCAATTTCTCATCTAGATATCACAAATTTCCATCAATGTGGCGATGTGTGCATAGCTGTTTGTGAATTTAATTTCCTCTAGTGTAAGCTACAAATATACGCTGCTCTAAAAAAAATTATCTAAAATCGGTCGACTTCAATTTCACTTTGATCTTGAAGAAATTTATAAAAACAAAACTGCAGTGGGAGCCGGTTTCCTGGTCAGCCCAAGCCTATGTACTTTGCTTTTCAATCATTTATTTGCAATTATTTTTCACTGAGATTTAATAGATTTGAAAATTGTATCCTGGAAGATACTGATCTAATTTCACACAGTGCACACCTTCAAATCAAAAATAACTCAGTGAAAATTGAAACACACAAATTAAATTAAAACGTCCGCAAGGTAAAGAAACGGCTTTCAAAAACAACCTTGAGCGGCCTTGAGAATTAATTGTCTTACACTGTCAGGTGCGTTGTATGCTCATTATGCTAGGTCATAGGTCAAAACACACAATCCTTACGAAGTCAAGGTACATGTACATGTACATACAAGTACATACATCACTAACACCTGTTTATCTACATGATGTCTACATGCAGGGCTCTAAATTTACACTGGACTGCAGGCCCGAGGCCAGTGATTTCCGCACCAGGCCAGTGAGTAACTTCATGACTCGACAAGTCCGGCGTTCATGTGTTTTTGTTCAAATGTTGACTTTCAGTCTGATAAAAAATACTTTCAATTCTGTTGAGTATTGAAGAATACTTGCCCATAATACAATCGAGATAAATCTTCTCTCAGTGCTTTTTCGAAATAAACAGTTCAATTTTTTTTTCTTATGACTGGTCTTGTAAATAAACACACCATCTGGTCCAGTAAACATTCTGAGCTACAAGCCCTGTAGTCTTGTGGATTTTCCCCCCAAATTCGAGCCCTGCATACTATGTACATAAGTATGTAGGCCTACATGTACATTGATAGCAAAAAATTGGTACATGTACATGTCAAGGAAAAGATCTGAATTTCTACCTAACCTAGCCAATAACCAAGAAAAAATGTGCAAATATTTTCCTATTCAGCCACTATCTCCTGGTAAAGAAAACACAAAACAACAAGCCTCGAGGAAAGTTTGTCTTACATTCAAGCCTTTTAAGTCAATTGGTTAAATACAGGTTACTGCACTTGCGTTCAGAGAATAAAACAAAACATCTGCGTCCAAACATTTGGCTCGGACTATTCAATGACAAACCAAAAAGGAAAAGACTCGAGGAAGGCTGACTAAGAGTCATCGAGTGCAAACAGAAGACGCTGGAGATTTCAGGGGAAACAAAGAGGAAGACTATTAAGAAAACAATTTCTAAGAACCCTGGGAATAGGAAATATTGGGTTATAAACAAATTCATGTGGAACAGACGGATGGAGATGAGTGGAGCGTGGTGTGAGACGGGACGGGAGCAAAGATCCCTCTCTGTTTCTCTGAGTTAGTGTGATTCAAGGGTGATGAAGGGAAGACAGGTACCGCGTCTACACTCACGACCACAAGGGAGGGGGTGGTCAGTTACCTTGGTGTGAAGTGAAGGAAATCAATTTTAAATCTCATTCGGGGAACAAAATATGCAGTTTAATTTTAATCATTCAGACTATGATTAAAATGCTATCTTTTTCATTGAGGTGCATTTTTTCACAGGTTTGAACTCTTCTTTCCTTTTTTCAGGGACGGCCTGTTTTCAAAAGACCAAAGTCACATCCTGAAGAAAAATTGGGTTCAAACGGGGATTGTCCCTCTTGTGTCTACAACCCTCAATCCTCCAATGTGGAATCACTTTACTGCCTTCTTCAAAAATATAATCATGTGTCGGATGAGGTCTGCTTCTGGAGGTGCCCTTTACTCCTTTTGAGAAGTTTGGGCGTCAAAAGAGACATTTGTTCCCAGATTATCACATGCTTGCTTCGCAGGACAATTAAAACACAAATTTATCCATGTCCATTGTTTTATAGGGGGGGGGAAGGTCATGGTTGTTCATTCACTGAACACTTTCTTCAACTACATGTAGTGATACGTTCTGGGCATACCCATAGCAAGGATCCTTGGTTATGGCACAGTAATCGTTTCACACTAAATATCGTGGCGATTTTAACATGGTTGCTATTTTTTGGAGGAGGCCTGGATCTCTGTTAAAAATAACAAGGGTCCTTGGTTATTATTTAACGAGGATAGCTTTCACACGACTGGAATTTGCTAAATTTTAACATCAATGTGATTTTAGTTGAGGTCTCTTGCAAAAAATTGTCGCGTGTGTAAGGGCCTAGGTCTGTTGTACCTGAACAAACATACACAGGTACAATTTTTAATAAACAGACGACATAGACTTATATTTCCTGGTTTCGTTTCAATGAAGGGTGGATGTTCAGTGCTTCCCTACCAGGAGTTAGTGACGAGAGGTATCGATACGGCGTGCTGCCCGTGGCAGGGAGGCTGACAATGATGTTTTTTTAGTAACAAACTGATACATTTTGTGTAGCATTTTGCTGTGCTACACAAGGGAAATCAGTGAGTGCACTGCCGTATACAGAACCTGGCAACACTTTTCCAACAAGCGCTGCAATTCTGTTATGGCAGCATGGGTAAAACGGTGGTACTATAGGAATATCTAAATATATATTTAAACATGGTACACACAAAGCGAGTACCACCCGTCTATTGTGCGTGACCCCCAACCTTAACCCCAACATTCCCTGTCAACCAGTCTGAAGACATCAACAGTAGAGACTGATATTTGTAATCTAATAAAGGGTCCAATCAGAACAAGCGCGCACCGTCCGTCCGTGTACCAACCCTAACATCAGTACAGTTCCTTGGTCTCGCTGTTGTCACAGCTCATTAGACCGAACCCTTCAAACCAACAAACAAAACTGATTAAGATATCATCAAGTATGATACAAGAGATGAAATAATAAGAAGGAATTCCAGTACTTACAGGTCCACATACCACTGTGTTTTTCCACCGAGGCGATGAGCCATGGTTGCAGGTGAGAGAGGCGATCTGTCAAATACAATCAACACAAGAAATTGTCATCGGTGAAAAGGGTAGTCATACAAAAAAACAGGAAATGTTGTTCAAAATAATAACACAGATGCTGCGAAAAAGAAACAAGAAACTACATGTATGAACGCGGATATCCTCCAGCATGTAGCTGAAAAAATCAGGATGGGGTTTGTGAAGATAAAATACAAAACCCAGGTGATAATTGTATAAAGAATATGGATATCTGCAAATAGCAAAAAGGTGGGGGAGTCGACATCAATATTTTATACGCTCAGCTCCCACGCTTCACTTTCTAGCTTGATGCCTCTTTTTTGTAAAGTTCCTTTGGACAGGTCAATAGTGCACTTTCTCATGGCAGTAAACCTCTTAACAGAGATGGGGAGATGAAGTCAACCATTATGTAGTTTTCTTACATATCTGAAAATGCTTTCTTTAAATATCTCCCAAATTGAGATAGGAAATTAAAAATCAAACAAAAAACTTTCAACAATAAACACAAAGAAACAACTTTAACGCATTTCTCTGAAACTGTAGGTCACTCTCACAAGCTACCCAAGTTTCATTCCATTTTAAAAAAAAACCCCAAGTAAACAAGTTTACATTTTTTCCATTGATCATTTCCACAAAACAAACTTTAGATTGCATTTATGCACAAAGACTAATCTGCTTATCTACACAAGTTTAGAACTCATAGAAAGTTAACCTTGACACACGACATACTTTATTAGCGTATTCCAACACTGCTATAGATACATGTAAATGTACAAAATATACAACTCTGTACAAAACATGCACACATTACGAGCATATGACCTTGGTTGTTTCCACCCTTCTCCACAATGGTTAACACCCTAATAATAATAATAATGTGCAAGCCCAAACTGAAATCTTCAAATGCATTTTCCAGACAACCGTCTCTCAAATTCTTTGGAAAAACCATTTCACACATGAACTGGTATTAATGCAATTTTCATAACGTGTAACGCTGTGTGTAAATGTATCCATGCATGCGTATAAATACATATCGCCAACCATTCCTTACGTGAATGTATTCCATTCCATCTGCATGGACACAATTGAAGGGCAGCCCGGTTTCCTCCATGTGCTCCCGAACAAAAATATAAACATAATTAGCATAGAGAAATATGCGCGGAAAAACTGCTGACAAACGTCTGGAAGTTGTTTGAATCACGTAGCCTTTATGTTAATGTGGCTAGGATTTGGTAAAAGGGTGTCCAAATATGCTAGAAATTCAAAAACTGGGTGTCAAAATTGTTCACTTACAATACATGTACATGTAAATGACAGATACAACAGGGTGTCTAAATTTAAAACAGGGTGTCCAAAAGACATTCATTTTTGGAGTATTTACCAATCTGTGACCCTACTATTTTAAGTACAAAGTATGGATTTTTGAAGATGACCATTTACAGTGCACATGCTTTCACTTTTCCTTCGGCAAAAAAACAAGTTTGAAAAATAAAGTAAATCTTTAGGCCTTTGTAAATCATATTACTGGTCCAGTGAAGTTTCTAAGCAAGTGTGTGGTCTACATGTATCTAGTGGAGATTTTCTGTACATTTGATCCCTGGAATTTTCCCTTCCTTGGCAAAAAGGTAGCTTTGAACAAACTGGTAATATTACTACTTCAAAATGAGTGACTAAGTGTCAAGAGCTTACTCAACTCATAAGTTTATAAATTACAATCATTCTGAAGAAGTGTTAGCAGATAGAGTCATTCTTTCCTAAGAAAACAGTTATTTGTAAATGACTCACTACAATACATCACTAAACCAGAGAATTGGAAAATGAAGACCAAGCAGGGTTTGTTTGATTTCAACATCAGTGACTAGCCAGCAGGACCATTTACATTAGCTTTTAGTCTTGGTGCAAGACGTAAGATTACATTGTCATTAGTAAAACCATGGAGCTATAAAAACCATTCACACCCAATACTAACAGCGCCCGTTATCATTTGATGGTTCAAGTATACATGACACGCGGATAGGGAGAGTCGCGATAGTCAAGTGATGAACAACAACATCTTGTACCAAGACTATAGGTACGTTTTCGCGGCTGTGACCAGTAACTGTTTCTGTTATTGGCTAGTGATTAACCAATGTCCAATTCATCTGGAACAGTTATTGGTTATGACAGCGAAAACGCACCCTTTATAGCTTTGTTTTACCCCCTCCTTCGCTGGTCTATATTTGAAGGTTTCCTTTGAAAATTGTCATTATTGTACATGGTAGTAGAACCTCCATGTTGAACTTGCATGTAAAGCCATGTGAATGATCTATGCAGGCAGTGGTTTACATACTTGTTAGTCAATTTGAGAAGCAATTAACAAGCCAGCCTGACCGCTGGGACTGGTCCCCAGGTGTTTAACATATGTACAATGTAAAGTCTACCACTTGCCTCACAGACCACTGACCATTAGAGAAAATTGACATGATTGATATACATGTAGTAACACTTCCAGTACCAGGCATGGAGAGTGGAAAGTTCATTCTTGACAATGTGGAACTTTAGGGGAAGTTCACATTGTTTGTACAACTATCGTAAATTCTGCAAAGAATGTTTATTTTTTGGAAAGGGTCAAGGTACATCTTAAAATACAACCAGCAGGGTCAGTAAACACGCTTGTTTGTATGTGGTTTTTTTTCTCAATGGTGTAGCCTACAATAGAGCAAGGACAGATGTTTGATACATGTAGCTTTCTGGACACAAGTTCAAGACAAACAGAAACACTGCCACCAGTACAGGGGAATGATCAAACCTACCGGTCCGAAGGTCTACGGTACAACACGCGTATCAAGCATTTTCTTATCAATTCCTCACTTGCCATGTCGTCATTCAACCCTAGCTCAGACACTTTCTAAACATTCCTTCCTAGAAGAAACCAGCAATTTCCTGAAACAATCTTCTCTCGACACCTCCAGTTCAAAAATCCAATTAAATATGTAGTATTTGGAAGAGATTTCACACACGATCAGCAGAATTACATGTACAGCCAGTGACGACAACCCGCATAATTATTGTCGGATACTGTTATTGGGTTAATATTAATACTAAAAGTTCCTGCGGCCAGGTACCACAACATTCACCCACCAGTACCAGTAATTATCACTTCCTTTGTGCTATCACTGGTGGTCATTAAAGCTAGTCTGAGACCATACTGGTACATCAGAGCACACATAATAATGTATGTACCTACCTTTAGAGCTTGAGGCTACACGACAAACCACGCAGCCTAATAATTGTAAACCTATTGTGTACAGTGTTTACTGCCCACTGTCAGAATATTGAGTACAGGCTGGATGCAGACATGTACAAAAAAAACCCAGTGTAAACATACATTTGACATGCATAGTGCACACTGCTGGTGCATACTTGTACAGTAGATAGTTCTCTACTAAACACTTACATACCAGCAGAATCAGATATCGCCATATAATTCACTCCTCATCCTCCAAACATTGGATATTCCTAAGAGGTGTGTACCAGCTTGTTCTGACCAGATGTAAACAAGGTTTGTATACAAATCTTAATACCAGAAGCAGATCCACCCACAACTGTCACAGCCCACTCATCAGTTTGTACCTGACTGTACAAATGACATCATATTCCCATAGTAAACTTTTAACACTATTATCACACAATCTTATCAACAGGGAATTTGTGCAGGTCATTGATAAACACACTGATAGTTAAAAGGGCACCCAGCAGCAAGTAAGTGAGCATCAGTGAGCAATTATTAATCCCACTAAGGTATGTTTTTTGGGTAGTCTTGTCTACGTGTACCAGTCTGTCCTGTTATGAGACTCTGTACATTGTACAAAGTGAAAGGCTAAAGGTCAATGCCTCCAAAATCTACACACCCACTATGACCCTTCTAGGCCCTCTACACAAGTCCCTGGCTCACTGCACAGATGCAACACCACTTGTAATGTGGAAAGCTTTCCACAATACCCAGTTTGCCAGGTTTCAAAATAAACATGCTCAGTTCAAAGCAGTTCTTCCACTACCAGACTTATTTGTCATTATTTACATGTAGTTTTGGGTTGAACATGAGAAAAATTGACAAGAGCAGGACTTGAACCTGCGACCTCCAAATTAACATGCCGGTGCTCTACTAACTGAGCTTTTTTGCCCTGATGTTTGCAATTCACCAACTTATTCAAAAAACAAATTCAGGGGTGCCAGTCAGAAGCCAATCAACCTGTAACTGTCGTATAGCCAGGGATCACACCCAATTTTAAGATACAACCTGGGAAGCAGCAGCAGAGTGGATCACCTTCAGTTCAGGAAAACAACTTTTTATTTCAAATAGTAATAAACCACAAGGGAAACTGACTGGGTAAATTTGAAACAAATTTTGATTGTACAAAGAAAAATTTACTAGAGCGGGACTTGAACCTGCGTCCTCCAAATCAGCATGCCAAACACTCTCCCAACTGAGCTATCAAGCGGTCTCCCTATTTTGTTGGCAGTCTCCCTAATTTGTCAATATCTTTGTCCGGGGGTGCACACATCTACAACTGCATGACAAAGTTATTCACTGCACTTTAATTCATCTTCAAACAGAGTCAAGTGAAATAAAGCCTGTTTTTGTAGATACTGCTTCATAAGTCTATCTGTGCAAGGCAACTCAATGAACAGGAAAACAGACATTAGCAATGTACATGAATTTTTCAGTTGTTATCAACACCATTATTTATAAGGAGTGATTTGAGTTTGATTGCACTCCTCCGCACCCTTTAACAAACTGTCTGAGGAGTGCTAATAATAAAACCCCTTCAAATTTAAACTGGACTTATAACAACATTTGTGCAAAATTTGAATTTTATTCCCAGCAGGTACTATCAATGTGGCGTTTATTAGCCAGGCATGCAACTGCAGTAACTTGTCCGCACAAAAAAACCCCAGAGGAAAGTGCCAGGCACAGCCAGACTTTGTACTGTGTTTCTCAATTTCCGAAGATACAGCTGAGAAACCAATAACGAGGAAATCAGATGATCAGCTGAAAATTTGCAAGCCCGATTAGCATTGGGAAAATACTTTCCACAAAACTTTCAAAAAAACCCACACACAAATAAATGTTGCATTTAAAACTGGCAAATTCCTTGCTGCAGAGAACAACACATCAAATTATGTGTTAACAATATTTGTGATAAATAGAACTTAAAGTCTTATTAATTTTGCCTCCAGAGGGCAGTCTACTGTAAAGTTTATCAGACTACATGCATGACTCAGTCACACCCGATGTTTGAATCATACACAAGCGGATCATCACAGTTAAATGTCATCCCTTGAATACCAAGCTCGATAAATAGCCCCCTCTGTTGACTAGACACAGCCAGTCGGTATGATCACTTGGCCTTGTCAAAACAAAATGGGCCAAGTGGCAGTTGGCATGTTTGCCCTGAAGATTTCAAGGATAAAACCAATGCCAAATATTGACAAATGTATTGAGCTCGACAGATTTCCCCAAATAAGTAGATCGATTCCCGGCAATGGAATACAGCAGGTGTTGTATGGAAAATACAAAGTTGATTCCATGTCCTCTTGTTATTGAACAACCCCCACCCCCTATAAAAAACAACCCAAGAAAACAACAACAAAAACAACAATAACAACAAATAAACATCTATACAAAAATTAAAAAAGAGAGTATTAGAAAAGTTACTAATAAAGGAAAGGAGTAGACTTCAAGCATATGGGTTTCACAACGTTTACACATTTCTTTGTATGGTTAAAGATGACAGACTAATTTTAATTTCTAAATGAGTCGTTGAATTTTCTCACCAAACTTATTGTATGTCCCTTTACATAATTATTTTTGAGAAAAGGATTTTAATGTTGAAAAAATTGATAACAATCTCTCTCTCCCACCGATGACCTGGTTTGGGTTTTGTTTTTGTTTTTTTCTCAACAAAAGGCCAAAGGGCCAACAAGGTGAAGGCTACAAGAAAAATAAAGACAATTTAAAGAGAGAGAAGGTACCTGTTCACATTCCTCTTGAACTGGAATAGATTGCGAGATGATGGGAAAACAAGATATAGGTGCATGTAGGGAGTTCCAAAGTGCAGTCAGTAAGGGGGGGGGGGGGGGAAAGGCTATTTGAATATCTCACTGTATCAGCCATGATATTTGGTCCTTGGGAAAAAAATAGGAATATTCTATGGGGGGGGGGGTACAAGGGCTGACCTACATTATATGGTGTAAGCTTTAAAGGGATTGTGTATGTTTGGTGATTGGAACCCACTGTTTTGTTTCAATCTTACATAGTTGTAGATATATACCATAAAACTAACCTGTGAAAATTTCATTTCAAAAAGGGGTTGCGTTTTGAGATATTGCTGAAAATCTGGAGCGGTTATGTCCACGCAGGAAGAATTCTCTGCAATTAGAATACACAATCTGAGGAACGTTACTGCAGTAACGCTTCTCAGATTCAAATTTTGGGGGATTAAAAGTGATATCTTTTTCCATGACCGCAGTACTTCAAAGTGAAAAGTTTCTCCAAATGCATTATACTATCCAAAGCTGCTGTACTTCTTACCAAGTAAGTTTTTATTGGCATAAAGGTCATTACCAAACATATATAGACCCTTTAACAGATATTTCAGGCAATTTAATAACAATTCCTCCACAGGCAAAAAATCGGAAATCAGACTTACATGTAAGTAGGAAGAATATTATGCCTGCAGTATTGGCCTAAGTTGGAACAGCTACACAGTGAAGGAGTGATATGGGGTGAGAAGATGAAACAAAGCATGTAATGCGAGTGAAGGTGCGTACAGAAGGAAATGAAAAACAAGAATACGCTTTCAGTAATTTTGACTCTTGCTTCTGTAAGAAAATACTACAGCAGCGTTCTTGTAAAGACTGCATACTATGTACACTTCTATTCTTTATAATTAAAGATTCCCGAACCAGCTCATCATCATCCCTAGCCAGTGTCCCTAGCCTGTAACCCTTAAAGGGACAGACTCTATCCCTCACTTAACTTTTCACATAATCCATTGGAATCCAACTGGGGGCTGTTGATTCTAGGGTATGGATTTGCAGCTAGAGTTTCATTTTGTGAAACAGTGGGTTGCTCCGAGGGAGAAAAACAAAATTGGCACGCACAAAAGGGAAGGAGGGAGGCGAGGAAGGTCCCCTCGTCACTCTGAAATCATCTCAAACCATTTCTTAGGGGCATGGGGGTGAAGCTGAAGAAGACCTCTGAGGAGGCGCTCTCAGTATTAACAGGGGGTGGTAATTCGTCTTGAAGTTTCAAGAGGTTGATCATTTGAAATGACTGTGACTGTATATCGTCAGAATGTCTCCAACGCTTCACTTGAGGAGCGCTGGTCAGGGCTTGAAATTTTGGGGAAAAGGGCTTGTGGCTCAAAATGTTTACTGGAACAGCAGAATTGTTTTTACAAGACCAGAATCAAAATGAGAAAAATAACTTCCTGACATAGCCTAACATGCATTCGGCGTATATGCTAGCTTGTGCATATAGGGAGAACCCGGATGTTCATACAATGTAGTACAATTTACTACATGTAGGCCAAAATGTCAACCAAAAAAAGGACAGAATACTCAAACTATGATTTCCCCACTGTACATGTTTACCTATATGCAGTTTGAATGTACAGTACTGTATGTGTTTGTTATTTGAAAGAAGATCATTATTATTCAACATTTGAATTTCAACAAAACATCTTGAATATCATGTTACTCATGAATGACGTTAAATTCCATGTCGAAGGTCAGGGAAGAAGACGACACGAACAACCAAACCTGTGAAATTAATTACAACTACTGAAAAGGAAAACAATTGACTCTGAGGTACATGTAAATTAATTAATTTTCTCTGCATCACTTCACATGACTCAGCAGTATGACTACTGCACTTCATCCAAATAAACATGGGCTCCAGTCGTTTTGGTTATCCATTTATTGTTTGTAAACCACATGGGTTAAAGGGGGCATTGGATGCTGTGCCCCCCCCCCCCCCCGCCCCATAGGGTCCAGGATTTTGGCTCATTTAGACTTGCAGCAGCTGACCATGACCTCTGGCTTGTGAAATAGCGCCCTCGTGTTTCAGTGCCTTCTATTTTAGAATTTTTTTTTGGTGGGGGGGGGGTTAAAAAACGAGACATCCTGGTTTTGACAAACAGGACAGTCGGCAGTCCAATACATGTACCTATAAGCAATTACTCTTAAAGTTACTGTGTACTGATTACTGATGGCTGTTCATGTAGCTTCCCTTTAAGCTAATATGCGTGATGCTAAACAGAGACACACGCTGCCCCACTGCCCCCTTCACTATTAGAGAGACTCTTGCAGATGTACATGTGCAGCACGGATCTGTAAAGTCCCAACCGCAATTACTGTACCATGAAACCACGGTTATAACCCATGCGAATAAAAGGCAGACGTTTGACGGGTCAGAAACTGCCGACGCGCAATCGGGCTGAACTGATTGCCGGGGGGGGGAGGGGGGGGGGGGTTGAAAATGAAAGGGACACAAAAAATTTAACAGAAAGGAGGCTAGTAGTAAATCAAAATCTAGGTTCAGTTATGGGCAGATCATGCAGAAATTGGAGCCAATTTCTCATTGAGTGATAAAGTAGTAAATAATGAAGAAGGGTCAGGGCTGACAACAAGACAACATTGAGTGCATGTACATGCTGCACATTACAGAAGTGTATTCCAGTAGAATCATGTATCCTTCTTCCTTCTTTTAATATTACTGTTTACATGTTCCAGAGCTGCCAACATTTGCATCTTGCAATCAGGGAGATTTTGTACAGCAATCAGGAAGATATTTAGAATTACATTCAACATTTATAGGGACAAAGTTTCCATAATCAGGAAGATTTTCAAATTTGTTCCTCGGAACATGGAAAGATTGGTTTATTTTCAGGGAACTTTCTAAAGAATCAGGGAGAGTTGGCAGCTCTGCATGATCACACACATTGGCAGTTGTGTAGCGTATGAATAAATTCAAATTACATCGGTTAAAATTGAAAGGGCTTTTTTACATTTATGGCTAAGGATGTCAAAATTCATATTATTTGTCAGCACATTTTTCTTGCTATGGTTTTTTTGTGGTGAACAATTACACTTATACTGTATTGTTTGTAAACATTTCTTGCTGGTACACTGTAACACAAATGATAAATTTGTATTCAATAATTTAATTGCAGTGTTTACATTTTTTTCATTTCATTCATTCTGGTTGTGAAGCCAAGGACTCTCAGAAAAGCGAACGTAATCACTGTACTAGCCAAGATTCCAATGGAGAGACGACAAGAAAATATATGTATAAGTTTCAGTTTTAGATGTGGGAGGAAAACCCCAGAGAACTATTCCAGGGAAAACCCATGCAGTCAGGTAGGGACTGAAAACCTAATCCACGTAGTGCCCCCGGCGTGATTTGAACCAGGGTCCTAGAGGTGGAAGGCGAGGAAAGATACCTCTATACCAACCTGACCAGTGTTTACACTTAATGATTTCACACCGTGCTGGCCTGATATCCTACTTTACTGAGGCACTCTTCACTGAGGCACTGGAGGCAATTTATGCCATAATGGAGGGGGAAAAAGAGGGGAAAATAAGAAAAAACAGGGGGAAAAACAGTGATTTGTGACTCCATTTTGTTAGTTTTTCCCCCATTATTTCAAATTCATTTTTACATTAAAAAATTGTGTTGTGCTGTTTTATTATTATTATGTGTTTTCTTTTTCACCATGTGGAGACGCTACCCAATTCTTTCTTTTGACATGGCCCCTAAACAGCACCACCGAATAGTAAATTAGCCATACTGGAATGCAATCTAATTTCAGCCAGCAGTGTAAACCCATGCCTCAATACAGGAAATTACTGCTCAATGTGAAATAGCATTCTAGTAACAAATAGTTTCCGGAATTAAGAAACATGTGCAGGCAGAAAGCGGGATCTTAATCCAATTAAACTTTTACCAATCTGTACGAAATTGACAGTCTTCAGGGGTTGAAGAGTGTGGTTTAACAGAAATCTGATCACTCCAGAAAATTCACGTTTTATGTAACATTGGAAATTGTCAAGGACCAGTGAGTATCCACACTTGATGTGACCCAACGTATGTATACATGAAATAAACCTGGAAAGTTTAAGCTCAATCGCTACCATTCATCAGAAAGATTGATGACCAATACATGCTTAAAATGTGGGCTACTAAAACTTCCTGTGGGCAACTAAAGTACACAGTTGACTAGCCCAGTGAGCTACTTTACAAAAAGCTTTTAAGCACAAGGCATGAATGTATGATTTTTCTAATAAATTGCAACCACAATTTGTCCTCTATCCCCCAAAATGACCAATGCACCAGATGACAGTTTCACCCAAATCTTTTTCAAAGTATGCACATTGTACTTGTAGGCCTTGGATTTCATCACTGAGAGAGCAAGTCCATGTTCATTTTGCAAAGGTCACATCAGCTGGACAATCTTAAAGTCTCAGGGGATATTTCGAAGGGACACCAAGAGCCAACACCTTGAGCACCTGAGGCCACCGCCTCTCTGTGTAATTCCAGATCAGTTAGATTCTTCAGAGGCTGTACAACATCATTTATTAATCAGACTCAAATCCTTTTCAATCAAAATATTCAAATGGGGTCAAAAATTCACAGCCACTCCAAAAACCAGAATGCAGATTCTGTCCGAGATTTCACTTCAAGATAAGAACCACCGGCATGTCTGAGCAAAAAGGAAAATTTACAAAGTCCAGTAATAATTAGGCAGTTTTTATTTGGCGCCGTACAAGTAGATCAGTGTGCATCTAACCAAGAGCTAGAAAAAAAATGCAAATTAGGGAGAATGCATTTATTTACATAATTTCATCAAAGAAAGACTAATGCTCTTAAAAGATTAAAACTTCTAATCATGTACGCGATCACTGTAAATGTCCAAGACACATGTGAAAATTTCAGTTTAATGGACATTTGATGTTATTTAGTCAACCAGAGAAAATCAGATATAAAGAAAACGGAGTCTGAGCAATCAAGAACAATGTTCAACCCTCCACTGCAAACATCTGACCCTAGTCTTGTTTCCAGTCACAATTTACTTGGGAACCGATCCATTAATTGACATCCTTGCTGTAAGAGCTCAGCATCCTCCTCTCGACTGCTTGAGCAGCGTCTTCACTCTCCTATCAAGATCGCTGAACAGGACGATAAAAATGACACAGCAGACAGTGCAATCCCCCCCCCATCCTCCTTACAGACACAGTTTGCTACTAGGCAACCAAATGACGCAGGCAGACGAGCGATTAATTACTGCGAGTGTTTCAGAGGATTAGAGGTTAAAGATGTAATGATCCGCAGTGAGCGATTGTGGATACCATTAATACGCCCCAGTCCATCACCCCTGGGTCTCATTAGAAAATCAGGGAACCGGGGAACTGGATATACATGTATGCAGAAATCTAAGCACGGGCACCAATGTGTAAAGAAAGAAGAAAAAACCGATCTTGACGATGATGACAATGTGATGGAGTGAAACTCTGGGCCTTCATGTAGAAAATAATTTCTGATTGGGAAAGGCCACTTCCCTTAGGAAAAGGTCAAATTTGAAAATCAGACTTTTTACAGAGACATTTTATACAGGGTACATAATATGTAGGCAAAGACCAGGGCAATGTAGGCAATGAATTATTTGCCTGCATGAATTCCAATCGCCTTTTTGAGATATGGTAGACACTATTAGGAGTGCACTGTTTGGTTTGGGTGTATACAGACAAATTTACCCAAACCTACTAGTGTCGTAGTATGGTGTCCACCATATATTTCAAAATTGCTTATGGCAGAATCCCTCTCCAAAAAGAAAGACAAAATTTGTTCGGTTGTGCTGCTACACAACGTTTTTATCAGATCAGTAGCACCTGTTTCATATAAACTTTCATGGCACAACAATGATAACAACATCCCATATCTTAGAACCCTCCTGGGCAATACAGTTCGTGGAACAACACAATCTCACCTGCTGGTTGGTTATCAACCCACAAACAGCAATAATTCAAAGAAAAGGACAAAATATTACAAATGTTCGAAATATTGCAAGGGTCGAACGTCAGGCTCCATGCTTTAAGTAAAGATCAGGTTTCTTGGCTCAGTTGTAATCACCCCTTGCACGCATGTCACACGCAGCGACTATGCCACGCTCATCGTGTTTGGGAGTCAACTCATTAACGTGTAAACACCGCCGCGTCGCCCGAAATTCCCACTGCACTGTATAACACACAGGGACATTGACTCCCAAAAAGGCACAACCAAGATTATTGTGATGATGACGTCAGGTGAATTCTTTGCCGTATGTTTGACCGCGTGAGGGCGTATTTGGACCATTTTCCATAATGAAAAACAAGTAAACAAACAGAGTTTTTTGTCATTGTTGTTATTATTATGTTTATGTAATTTGTCATTGATGCAAGAAAATTCATACATGTATAGGCAATTAAAATAAGATGAAACTGTAATTGTGAAGCAAGACATTCCCTGATGAAAGCCCCCCCCCCCCAAAAAAAATATGGTCAATTGGATCAATGGGCGAGGTGCCAAAAAACTTTTTGAAGACGGCAGCACTGCACCGGCTTGTTATCTCCTGAGTACCAGGAGGGATTTAAAAGCATCCTGTGCTATTCTGATTCACTGTAGTATTTTTAAATATCTATGGAGTGGTACTTGGTGGAAAATACAACAATAGCTTTTCATATCATTAAAAAATATCACACCACTTCAACAAAATTCTTTGCATAATAGTGATAAAGCGTGAGTTCCCCACATTGCATTTCCTAATAAAGGATGAAAGAAAGCTGCATTGTATTGGATAAAATGCAGCCCTGCTGGGTTTGGAACAGCCACTTCCCTTCTCTGGTTATAATTGTAACCATTAAGCTCACAGGGGGTTGATCGAAACCAAACGTTGTCCCCCATGTTGTCCATTCATACAAAAGATTACATAAAATGTGTACATGTAGTTCATACGGCAAAGCCAGCACCTGAAAGTGAAACCAGACTTTTATAAAATCCAAAACTTTATCACAGTGATAAGAACTGTACTTTGATATCAGTATCTGTGTACGTGTACAGTAAACAAAAAGCTTATTTTTCTTAGTTCAACCAAAAATTATTTTTGTAAGTTTCCCTTGTGGTTTATAACTTGAAATTTTAAAGGCATCGTTCACATTTGGTAATGACTCTGATAATTAATGGCAATAAAAACGTAGTTGGTAAGAAGTACAGCCAGCTTTGGATAGTATAATGCATTATTTCACTTTGAAGAACTGCAGTTATGGAAAAATATATCACTTTTTATCCTCCAAAACATTTGAATCTGAGAACGCGTAACGGTTCTCAGAGTGTGTATTCCAATGCAGATTATTCTTCCTGCGTGGACATAATCGCTCCAGATTTTCGGCAATATCTCAAAAACGCTACCACTTTTTGAAATAACATTTTTACAGGTTAGTTTTATGGTATATATATCTACAAATATAGGTTTGAAACAAACAATAGGCTCCAATTACCAAACGTTTATGATACCTTTAAACAAAAAGCTGTTACAACAATTGATAATGGTATGGGACAAAGACTGGGAATGTAAGAGTCAGGGATGAGATTTGAAGAATGTAAAAATTCCTGAAAAATGGATCGTTGGCTTGGGTACCCCCTTATTCTAGACCCAGAACCTCCCAGATGTTTACAATTCAGGAGGTTTACAGACTCTGTGCACATCACCAGAAATACATGTACAAACCTAAAAGTTAGGACCCTTCAAATCCTTCAAATTACGTTGGACTGAGGACTGCACTTATAAATGCTTTACTAGGAATCAAGCATGGCACCATGATCAAACACTTTGGGAGTCGAGTTACCATGGTGTTGGATTCTGGTAGTGTGACTAGGACCATAGTAATTCACTCAAGGGAGTTATGGTTTGAAAAAAAACCAATGCATCAAAACAAGTCATGTCTTGAAAAAAGGAAGGGGTTTTCCCTGTGACACTGGAGTGCGTTTTGGCGGCTGTAACCAATAACTGTTTCTGACGTCATAACCGAAACGGTAACCGAGCTCACAACTTGGTTATCGTTCAGTCTGAACAGCAGAACCAACGACCAACAACCGAACCGGTTATTGGTTGGGGTCGCCAAAACGCACTCCTGGCATTGCTGGCCAGCACCTAGTGCCATCAACTTGTACTAGTCCAGGCAATCTGTAGGCCAAACCCTGAATGAGAGCAAGCTGATGTCAAAGAGATTTTATCTATGATTGTATGAAATTAACCAAATTCCTCAACATAAATGCTGTCTCTTCTGTGAGTGTCATTCCGGCAAGAAAATTACTCCACATAAATAAATGCACATGTTGGCACCTACATGTAAATTACAGTACATGTATTAAAGAGTAAAATGATCCACACAAATATATCTTGAAATTGTGCAGTTTTCCTTTTACTTCGTGAACTAACACGGTCCGCCATTTTGTAGAACCAAATTTTGGACTCCACAAAATGGCAGACTGTTTTAGTTCACGAAGTAAAAGGAAAACCACACAATTTCGAGGCATATTTGTGCGGATCTTTATATTCTACTTTCAAAGCATCTTTCCAACCATATTCATTTCACGTCAATTGCTTTCAATCGCTTTTTATAGTCAAAAGCGCCCAGTCCGAGGCAACGTGTCTCTTTAACAACATGATACATGTGTAGTTTCACACATAATCACAGCATGTTATTTGCAATGTCAGCCACATTGTTATTGAGATTTATTCATGTTACAGCCTTTTGCCGACAAACCTCATTACATTTTATTATGAATTCCCACGCATGAGAATCTGTCAGGAGCTAGACAAAGGTATGATTAATTATAACATTCCCCCTCGCAATGATAATTACATTCAAGTATCCACTAGATCTTAATAAGGTACAGAAGGCCAGGGTGAAGAAAAGAATCTTTGGGCCTCGTCGAACGAGGCATTTTTGTTCACCATGAACGACTTCGAGGCAACCATTATGCACTCCATGCAAACGGAACACTTTGACAGCGCAAGAGAACATTTTTTTAATGGTGTCTCAATGTCTCATTGTGTAAAAACACAGCGGCCTCAGTTGCCCTGGTTCTTGTCCTGGTGCCCCTGCAAAAGTTTCCCCTAGACTTTGAGATTTTCCAATGGAAGTGTCCTTTACAAAAAAGAAAGTAGCCTTTCCCTCTCAAAGATAAAATTCCAGGACTGCAACACGCCTTTATTTCAACACACACACGTCTGGAATGGAAATCAAAACTCATTCAACGCTTTGACACGCAATCAGGAACCTTCTAAATGGAGAACATGGTAGGTGTGTGCTGCATACAGAATCACATGGCCTAATATGAAATATAAACGTGTGCATTTGAAGAAGAAATACAATCTTGAATCATGTTTTCATGCTGATGAAAGAGAATCTTACTCTCTTAAAGTTTAAGACTGAAATTCACTCGAATCGATTGAAACTAGTGACAACCTCACAGATGATTTGTCCCTATAGTTTCAATCGATTAGAGTGCCATTCATTCTTAAACTTTAGAGAGTAGGAATTTTGAAATTCTGTTCATTTTAAAACAAAAATGAAAATAAAAAATTAACTTTTTTTCTTTTCTTTTCTTTTAAGGGTGAAGGGGTAGCGAGTAAGGATTTGGGGTGTAACTTTTTTCCCTACAATTACTGTCATTCAGTGTTCAATGATACTCTCAAATATACTCTCATTTTCAAAAATCCACAAAACTCATTAAATTTTCACACTGTGCATATATTTCACCAAATGTTCAGTTTCAATTGCCTAAAACACAGATATTACAACAGCAGCTGAAACACAAATAATACCCGTATTCCACAAGCAATCTAGAAATATCATTTCATACGCTCTTCAAGGTCTGCGAAAGGAAAAGGTATTTTACACACGTACCGTGCGTCAAGTGCATTATGGATTGAAAAGCCGACCAACAAGGGATCATGTGGAAGAGATCTTAGTTCATTTTTGAGCCGTTCAGCCCGTCCACTGTCACGCCAACTGTACAGGTGACATTTGAGTAGTGCAAGCATTTCATCGTGGGTGCTGAATGACAATTTTATCCCCAATTTCACGCTACTCAGTCAGTCAGAATAGCAAGAGCGAGTGTAAGTTTTCTTGAAAAGCTGCACATTTACAAGATTTCAAATAAATGTGTACATGTACATGTCCATGAGATAGAGTAGATAAAAATCCTGCAAGGCATTGTCCATTTTATATTCAGCATACATGTACACGTAAGCTGGCAGAGCTCAAATTTTACACTGGAATCGCAGGCCCGAGGCCAGTGGTTTTAGTGTCGGGCCAGTAAACTTATGACCAGACAAGTCCGGCAGTCTTGTGTTAAACAATTGAATAATTATACCTCACTGTGTAATATCTTGAACAGAAACAAATTATGTTCAAATGTTGACCTTAAGTCTGGATTCTGGAAAATACCTTTCAATTCTGTTGAGTAATGAAGCATAATGAAGAACAAAATCTACCTAGCAAGTAGATTTCAGAACTGATAAGTCTCCCGAATTCCAAATATTCTACTCTGTGGCAGTAGAATAATAAGCAAGACAAGTTCTCAAGAACAAAATCTACCTAGAAAGTAGATATACACATGGTGTTACTGCAAACCAAATATGTATTGATACCTCACCATGCAATGCCTCAAATCCTATAGAAGTATAACTTAATACACAAAGAGATAGATGAGATCAATTTTCTCTTACATGTTTTTAAAGTGCTCAAATAAAAACAGTTCAATGCATGTTAAACTGTGTCAGGTCTCAGGAAAATTTTCTCATTTTGATTCTGATCTTGTACAAAAATGTCTGGTCCAGTAAAAATTGTGAGCTACAAGCCCTGCAGTCTTGTGGAGTTTTTCTCCCAAATTCGAGCCCTGGTATGACTTTTATTTTTTGTTGATGGCAATTTCCCCTCGATAAGATTCACCTCCAACATGAACAACAGGCCTAGAAATACATGGAGGCCACGGAGGCCACTGAGAACATGGCCTCTGTTGCCCCTGTGGAGGCCAATGAGGCCACTGAGGACATGGCATCTGTTGCCCCTGTGGAGGCCAATGAGGCCACTGAGGACATGGCCTCTGTTGTTGCCCCTGTGGAGGCCACAGAGGCCACTGAGAACATGGCCTCTGTCGTTGCCCCTGTTCTTGGCCTTGGTGCCCCTTCAAAAGTTTCCCATAGACTTTATAAGATTTTCCAAAGGAATGAGCCTTAATTGCAAAGTGAAAATGGCCTTCCTCTCAAAGATGAAATGCCAAGGCCTGGAACAAAATAATGTTCTTATCCTGCACTTGGGTAGAACTGTTATACCTACTGTTGTAATGGTGTTGGCCAAATGTTCTATAAACGCACAATTCAGGCATGGTATTTGGAACTTGGGAAAAAAGGAGGAACATTATATTGAGCAAGGGTTTACATATGGTATAGGCTTTTACAGACTTTTATTTCAGGCTATTTTAATAACAATTTTGCAGATTTTTCCCGAGGGCAAGAAAAATCGAACTGCAGATTAAAGAAGGAAAATATCATGCCTGACAATTTCAGGCATGCTGTAAAATGGCAATTTGCACAGTCTGCGACATCACACTCATTAGGAAACTGTACTTGAGTTGAGGATTGAGGCAATTTATATCCACTGTCCAATCTCTGGACTTTAAACCCATGGGTCCGACTTCCTGAAAATGCTGCACTGCGAGCAGAAAAAAAACACCTGAACAAATTATATTAGCCAAATTGACAGGGAAACAGTCACAAAACAACTCTCAAGGTGTAGCTTTACTGGCAGGTAGTCTTAGCCGCTCTATAAACTCAGCCTGCCTCTACATGTATGCCCCTCTGTGTAGTTTGCTCTTGAAACTTCCTCCTGCAGTACCAAGGCTACAAGAAAATCTCTACAATTGAAATTGTGAAATTCTTGAAAATTTAATAAAATCTCCTCAAGCCCACAGCTCTTATTGCTCAGAATTTTTCACTGGACTGTGAGTGTGAAACATTTTCACAAGTCCACAAGACCTCTAAACTATTTCTTTCTCTCTTATTCTAGCTGAACAGTTAGTAAGAGATTTGGACTTAATAAGCGACTCTTCAGACGTAAGTGATGGGAGAAACTACTTGACCACTGTCCAGTGGTCATGTGGTTATTTTGTGCCCCCACCTGTTCCCTTTCCCCTGGTCTGTCTCAAGTTAAACTGGGTGCATGTATTATTACTAATACTTGTGTTGGAGTTGTATTGTTAAAGGGAGGGTATACCTTTGGTAATCACTCAAAAATGAATGACCATAAAAACATACTCGGTAAGAAGCACTACAGCTGTTGATAATGTATAACATTTTGAGAAACGATTCCTTCAAAGGAATGTGGTTTTAGAGAGAGGGACTCAAAAACATTTCAATCTCAGAATGTGTATTCCACCTACAGATTATTCTTCCTGCGTGGACATAACCGTTCAAGATTTTCGGCAATATCTCAAAAACGCTACCACCTTTTGAAATGAAATTTCCACAGGTTAGTTTTATTGTATACATGTACAGTGTACATGTACATTTATATATGATTAAAACAATCGGCCGGTTCCAAAAACCAAAGGTATACTTTGCCTCTAAAGTGGATAGCTAAACGTGAACTTATGAAATCTATTTAGGCAATATTCAACCAAATGTGCAACCTTCGCTACACAGACATGGTGCAGCTTAACGGTGTCAACTTGTCAACTCACTTAATGAGATAATCGATTGCTGCCGACCCAACTAAAGTCGCTTCCAATTAGTTTCCACGATTTGATGTTGTGCGAACTGAAAATGTTTATTGATCCAACAGTTCTCGCTCGGCAGCTGCATTCATTTCACCATGTCATGTTTAACGATGTTGCAAGCTTACAGGTACATGTACATGTGTTTCATTAACTCCTACAATGTTGCAGTGTGATTATGGTTTTTTTTAAACATATTTGATTGTTTAGAGAACCCACAAGTTGCAGACTGTTTGTCTATCTCTACATGTAGGTAGAAGATGTGACACTCTAACAAGACCTTGTACACGAAATAGAGTTGCTTGGGAATGTTGACATGTTTTGACTGGTTCATCCTCGATGCAAATGACGGAAAAGACAAAACACAACATCAGAAACTTGTGGATTGCTTAACATCACAGTACCTGTCGAAGTTAAGAAATTATCAATTAATTTTATTGTACAATTCTCTATTTAGCTTTGACATCAAAACAATAAAATCCCTGTTTAGTACATGATGATGGATGATGCATCCCTGGCAATAAGCCTGAACAGTGATTCAAAAACATTTTGGTGGATAACTTGAGCGTTTATTAATTTCAGCTGTCGCGATACCCGCTTTCTAATTACAGGATTCAAACTGGCCTGTTGTCACCTGGCAAGCTCGGTGGTCTACAGGTCAGACATCCTCTCTAGAGTGGCGGGGTCATGGGTTCTAATCCCACTCAAGTAGTATTCCTATGGATTTTTTTTTCCTCAGGACTAGGGAAAGCACTGAGAATACAGTGCTTTATCACACATCGGTGTATGGGTAACAAAACTAAAACAACACCGAACAATCAAATTAAAACAAGTTTATGTTTTTAACTTTTTAATTTTGTTTTTGGGGGAGGGTGTTTAGGAGTAAATAAAATAATGAACAATATTTCTCAAGTCACATACTGTACAACCTGTTACAGTTTCTGCTCGTGATGTTGTTTCAGCTTCAGTTTCAAGTGTGTAAATGTAAAGGTGTTTTTGACAGGCCCACTTTTCTTTTCTATGTAAAGTACATTTCTGTATATTCAATGAGTACATTGCTGAGAATCATTGTTGTTGTTGTTCTTGTTCTTGTTTTTTTCTCGTCACCTCGAGGAGGGTGGGTTATAACCTGGGCCCAATTTCATAGAGCTGCTTAAGCAGACAATTTTGCTGAACAATTTTCTGCTAAACAAAAACTAGCAGGGTAGCAGTCAAAGATGGAACATGTGACATGGTATTTTGGCTGATAACCTAATTCTGGTAAGCATAATTTTGTTGTGCTTAGCTACTTGTTGTGCTTTAAGCCGAAATTGGGCCCAGGCTGATGTCATTACTGATTACAGAAACTCTGAAATCATAAAGTCTAACACATTATCTCCCGTAGCCAGAAAGTTTTAAATGTACATTGTACATCAAAGCTTGTCCTATAATTGTGTACGTACGTACATTTCACAATTTTTCATCATATGGGTTTACCAGAAACTTACATGTAACTCTATATATATTTTAGAGCTAAAGTTTCCCCTGAGAATTGTGCATCAATTACTCGGACAGTGTGAGGCATCTTGAGGTCATGTCACAGTCAAGCTGTACCTTGTGCATGCCCTGCAACACACACACACGCACCCTGCACGTGCAAAAACACACCCATACCCACTGTTCCAGAAGGTGCGAAATATGAAATTAATTTTCCAACTGGACCGGATGGTTATGACATTATAACAGGGCAAGGGTACCCCCCCTCCCATTCCCTCTCGTTGCCCTCGAGGAGGGTGGGTTAGAACCAGGTTGATGTCATTACAGACAACTCTGAATCATATTATAAGATATATAACACATGGAGATTCACTCCTTGGTGTGATCATGGGAGTGATCAGCTTGAGGATCCTGCATGCAGAGTAACTGAAGCTGATGATGTGCACACATTTGGTTGCCATTTGTGCTGGTGAATGATGAGCCAGACTTTAAAGATATGTTGTAGGCCTACATGTGTGCGTTATGGATTTCATATGTGTGATGCAACAAGAAAATGTTTTTACCAAGAAAAAAAGAAACAGCCAAACAATTCAACTGCCCGGAGGGAACTTGAGAACACATGAACAACAAGGACAAGACGAAAACAAGCAAACAAAACCTAAAACATTTGATCAAAGACTGTGAACAACAGATAAAGACAAACCAGGTTTGCCAGGACTGACAAGAGTGCCTGTAACTGCAATGTCACCCATGAGGTGTGTCAGTCCATAAAGGAAAGAATAAAATCCCTTCATGGTCAGTCCAACCTGAACTTGAAACAAGTTACTAAAAATAAAAAGGAAACAAGACAGAAAACAAGAAGACGACAACATGGAAAACAAGAAAGACAACAAACAAAACAGACAAGACAAAAAACAAAGCAAACAAAACAAAGACAAAAACTCAGCTGGGATACATGTATTGAACGAACTAGTGTGCATATATAACATATTTTGTGATTAATGTTCAATATACAGTACCTGATGTACAACATGCAATGAGACCTGCACTCAAATCGATTAACCTCCCTATTCTTCTATTTAAACTGGATATTTGCATCATTCAGAGGTCTTGTCCTGTGGTTCATAGACTAACCTAAATAACAGCTGGAGAGGTAGGCTATCTACTACAGTGTACCTCAAGGCTTCATCTCCGCTTGGGGCCATTTATTTCTACACTACATCAATACAAACTGTTTGGAACATGGAGCACTTACATTTACAGTCATAGGCTACACGAATGTAAATGTGTGCGTAAATATATTTTTTACAAAATACTTGGAACAGAAATCTACACGGCAAAGTGTATATATACACATATGGTGTTACCCCAAGCCAAATATACAATGGTACCCCACCATGCAATGCCTCAAATCCTATATACTTAGAATTGGTTGTCCAATTGAACCATCACAAGAGGTTAAATTTACATGAATTTTCTGTCTCACACCTAAACATACAGGTCAGGCTTACACAGACCGTAGGTCACTTCATGTACATTAAAACCTTGCAGACTAAGCATTTTGGCTATAGTGCGGCCCAAATCCTGCCGTTTCCTCTTCTCCTGTGTCACTCCACACCAAATGGTTTGGACTTAAGAAAAAATTGGAATGCCCGACCCTGTGATAAGCATTGATTAATGGGCCACCTGGCCCCAGTCCTTCTGAATCCTTCTATTTGGCAATTGGATAGCAGGATTTTGGACTTTGGCCAGTAAACCCTTCTACTTTAAAGGGACACGTTGCCTTGGATCGGACGAGTTGGTCTAAAAAAGCGTTTGTAACCGTTTGTTATAAAATGCATATGGCTAGAAAGACATTATAAAAGTAGAATACAATGATCCACACAAATATGCCTCGAAATTGCGTGGTTTTCCTTTTACTTTGCGAACTAACACGGTCGGCCATTTTGTGGAGTCAAAAAGTTGACTCCACAAAATGGCCGACAGTGTTTTTTCTCGGCGCGTACTACATGTAAATAACAGCTGGAGAGGTAGGCTATCTACTACAGTGTACCTCAAGGCTTCATCTCCGCTTGGGGCCATTTATTTCTACACTACATCAATACAAATTGTTTAGAACATGGAGCACTTACATTTACAGTCATAGGCTACACGAATGTAAATGTGTGCGTAAATTAGTTTTTACAAAATACTTGGAACAGAAATCTACACGGCAATATACACATATGGTGTTACCCAAAGCCAAATATACAATGGTACCCCACCATGCAATGCCTCAAATCCTATATACTTAGAATTGGTTGTCCAATTGAACCATCACAAGAGGTTAAATTTACATGAATTTTCTGTCTCACACCTCAACATACAGGTCAGGCTTACACAGATCTGTAGATCACTTCATGTACATTAACTCTTTCATGCGCTGACTGGTCGCTAGCAACCGGTTTAAGTCCCTTCAAAAAAATAGTTGTAAAAATAAAAATAAAGATCGCACGACCACACAGTTTTCAGAATGGGAAAGAGGACTCTTGAGGGTGCTATTGTGACCTGTTTTGGTTTGGGGTTTTTTTTTTGGGGGGGGGGTTGCCGTTTGCAAAAATTAGTTAACAATTAATGTGTCCATGTATATGATTAATCACTAGAATAAATGGTGCATGAAAGGGTTAAAAACTTGCAGACTAAGCATTTTGGCTATAGTACGGCCCAAATCCTCCCGTTTCCTCTTCTCCTGTGTCACTCCACACCAATTTGTTTGGACTTTAAAAAAATGGAATGCCAAACCCTGTGATAAGCATTGACTAATAGGCCTACCATCCCATCTCTTCTCTTTGGCAATTGGATAGCAGGAATTTGGACTTTGGCCAGTAAACCCTTCTACTTTGACTTTTATGTAACTACTAACTATCAGCTAGTGAGCTATACACAGAGTACAAATCGTCGCATCAGTGCAAAAAAATCGTACCTCGCTGAAAATTTTCCGTGCAAAAACGTTGTATCTCGGCGCGGACTTCTTTTGTGTGTGCATCCGAACTATTTTAGGCAAGAAACAACGTTTTGACAGTTTCAAACCTGCGCATAACATAAGTGCTATTTTAGGAGATACAACGTTTTTGCACTGACACAATGAAATATTGTAGACCACAAATCAAAATGCACTGATTATTTCTGATTATTGTGTCCAAATACCGGCTGGCTAGTTTATTGCTTGCCACTAATCTAAACTAACTAATCTAACATGTAATGTACATAGCAAGTACATGTACACAATGTAAATGTGTGTGTAGATATATTTTTACGAAATACTTAGTACTGGTAATGTATCTCGGCGCGCACACTTGTTTTGTGTGTACATCCGGGCTATTTTAAGAGAGAAACAACGTTTTGACAGTTTCAAACATGTATTTCTTGGACTTCCTGCACATTGCTACAATCTGTATCAGCGTTCTCCCTTAACAGTGGTCCGCTGGCCAAATGCCAATTAAAACAGCCAAGGACCAATCAGAATTGTGTCCAACTACCGGCTGGCTAGTTTATTGCTTGCCACTGCTCTAAACTAACTGATTGTTCAATATTACCTCAAACTACAAGTCCCATGCAGATGTCAGTGTTGAAAGGAAACCTTAAAAAGTGGACCAGTAAAAATACTGGCTGACCAGTGAAATGAGGATTGAACTGGTCCCCGCCGGCTAGTCACTGAAAAAAGTTAAGGGCAAACCCTGTGTATCAAAAAGGATTTACGCCTACATCATGCACTGTATGTTGGAGCCAAGTAAAGGAAGTTTTATCTCCAAATAAATACAGCCCAGACAGCCACCTCATTAGTCATGTATTATGACTGCTTTAAGTGGCTTCGCCAACATGACCAACATCAACAAAAGACAAGCCTCCTTGCTGCTGAGAAAAACCTTTCCAATTTGCCACTTCAGTGACAGCTAAGGTCCAAATATTTCCATACACTTCGACATCGACCCCCCCCCCCACACCCGGTGAAGAAAACATAGCACTCTCCCTCAATTACAACATTAATTTTATTTTGCAAAAGATTTCTCCACTACTCACATCAAAGTTTGAAAGCCAGTCAAATTTATCAATAACCATTATCATTTTTGTCAATGCTCTTGAAACAGTCACAAAATATGTACAGGCATAAAATTGTCACACTTTTTTTTGTGTCAGGTAATGTGCTTTGTGTTATTATTAATTTGTTTAAAGTCCAACAGACAATTGTGTATCCGGGCATGTTTTGATTCCACCCTTTGGGGTATTTCTGAATGCGGTTGAACGGAGCATAGAAAGCAATGTAATCGGTTTGCCCGGACTTATGAAAGGAATTCACCGACACCTTTTGTGGGTGAATTTTAAAAGCTTTTGTTAGCGCATCTGTGATTATTTGTGGTTGGATAGACGGTGAGAAATGAAAATTTACATGCATAATGTGTGTTTGTTATTGTCCCTTTATAACGTGCATTTTAAACAGTTTCAATCGCCCGGCCGGCAACTGTCTGATTTTGCCGAAAAGTCTTTCGTCTGGTAAATGTACCTGGTCCCCTTTAACATTTTTCACACAGATCATTGTAATTCTAGATCTGGTTTCATATCTTCTCCCCTTTTCTTATCTGTGCCAAAACTTTACAAAGCTGAGCAAAAACGTGCAGTTGACTATAAACTGATCTGATGTAGCAATAAGCAGAGAACCAGTCAAAAGCTAAATAAAATACATTGTAAATTTGGCTGGTCAACAAAGCAAGGTTTTAAGTTCCATGCATGTATCGTCTTTCAAATTGGGAATCAGGTTGGCTTAATGTTTTTCCCCCTGCCTTTCACCTCTGTGGACCCAGGTTCAAATATGGCTCTTGGATCAGGGTCTTGCATATAGATTTTATGTTTGTAATTTATACTTTATGTGTAATTTTCACAATTTTTATCACAGATTTGTTCTTGTACTTTTTTGTGCCTTTGTAGGTTTTTATTGTCTGGATCGCCTTTAGATAGTGATTTTTTTTTCGCTTTTTGGTTATCTGCAAGTTTGTTCTCTGACTGCGTAATCCTATTTTTACTGTTTATTCTTTGTATGGAAATAAATAAATAAGTACAAATTAAATTTGCATGCAGATTGGGTTTTCAGTCCCTACCTGATTACGTGGGTTTTCCTTATTTGGGGTTTTCTTCCCACATCTAAAAAATCATCTTTTATTCATCATTTCTAATTCATCCTGGTATTGGCGCTTGCGCTATTGGATGTGTAATGGAATTAATTAGTTAATTAATCAATTAAAATTCCTGATGTTATTTCTCGACTCACTTACCGGTCTGCTTCCTTGCACTGCCGTCTTGTTTCTTAACGAGTAGTCTGTCTACGTTTAACCAAATTCAATTTTAAGCCCTGTTCTTTACGTGTGCATTGTCTCATTCCACACGTTCACCTGTGTAATGTAATTCTCAAGTCTAGTTCCCCACCCTTCTCCTCTTAACCTGTCTCGTACTACGTGTATGCATCAAAACATTAATAATGTTGACTTTCGATTGGCAGTATTTTCAGAGAGTTTTTTTATGAATTTCCGATTAATTTCTAACAAAGGCCACAAATCACACCGAAGAACTTGAAAAGGCCATGACTTTTCCAAAGCTTTTTTTGTTTTGTCCCTGTCTATTCCTGGCTTGCATGGTACATTATGGTACAGTCTGTTTATAACCATGTGGTTTATCTATATTTAGCTATTGAGGCCAGTACTAGACTCCTTCAGTATATTTCTATGTAGGTGTAGTGAGAGTGTTCTTTTGAATAATACAACCAAAAGAAGCAAGAAGCATTTTAATATTCCTACAGACTGTGCAAGTCTCGCGCGTATGTATTCAAGCATTTTTGGGACCACTTTGGTCCCACGTACGATGCTTTAACGCGTGAAGGAAATTAATGGTTTTAATGGCCCCAATGTTCGAATACGCACGAGACTTACACAGTCTATTGCTCTTTTTTGCATGTGTTTTATATAATTTATTCACTTGTATGTTATTTGAAAGTTGTTTTGTCATGAGGATCAGTTTATCTCAGTGGTTTCTTTCCCTGCCTTTCACCTCTGTGGACACCGGTTCGAATCCCACCTCAGACCGGAGCCTTGCATGTGGATTGGGTTTTCAGTCCTTACCTGATTGCATTAGTTTTCCCCCATTGGGTTTTCCTCCCACATCTAAAACTGAGCATTTCTTCGCGTTTCCTATTCATCCTGTTATTGGTGCTAATTGTGCTGTTGAATGTGTACCGGTAATAAAATATTAAAAATGAAACCAAGGGGATTCTGAAAAATATGACTTGCACTTATGTGTACAACATTGGTAAGAATGAAAATATAAATACTCACAGATTTGCACATAACTTACATGGTATAGAGATGGTCATGGTAGAAAACTTCCCATGAAATAGTTTTGCTTGAAATGCCATAGATATTAGGAAATGAGTAAAATAATAGTATTTATCCTGCAGGATAAATTCTGATGTTTGAAAAAAAGTTAAAACACATAAGGAGGTTTTTCACTGTTTTCTCATGACTCCGAAGACCGATTTAGCCTAAACTTTCACAGGTTTGTTATTTCATGTATCAGTCCCAGACTGAATATGAACCAAGGTCCACAGACGTGAAAGGTTAGGAAAAAAAATGCAAAGGCAACACCTGATTCCTTCCCCCCCCCCCCCCGAAAAAAAAACCCAAAAAACAAAAAACTAATTGCCCTGAAGTACTGAAGTGCTCTGTAACCAGGCATGCAACTACAGTTTTAAGAGTTTCCAATTTCCATGCACAGCAAGACTTTACGTTTTTCAATTTCCAACTGCACAGGTGAGAACTGAACAAGAGGAAATCAGCTGATCAGCTGAAAAGTTACACGCTGTGTAACAAAATAGAATGTTTAGAACTGGCAGCAGATCGGGGTTCATGACCTTCCAAACTTTGCTTCAATTTTCATCCACATTATTGCCTTATTGTGAAAATTTGTCACGAAAGAAATTTACCTTGGAATACAATTTGGAAACTCTGTATGTACATTTGGGCAAAACATAGCATGTACCAACAACATCACACATAAAGTTAATGAATTCCTCTGTAATTTCACTCTTCAAAGCTCACATCTTATTTTAAAAATATGCTACCTTGTCTTTGGTACTTTTTGATCAGGATTTTTCCTTGACCAAAAGATGAACAGAAGCCCGTAACTGTGAACATGTTAAGGTTAAAGTGGGGCAGATCTACAGTACATGTCTGATGTGTTACACAAGTCATTGCGCATTTGTCATGTTTGTGTTACATGTATGTACGTCCGTGCAAGTACAGCAAAGATGTGTGCTGTGGCATATACATGTATTCTGGTTCAATAAGCCATTTGCCATTTAGATTTGAATAAAGTCTGGTAAAATGAATTTCTTAGTAACAAGTTACCGGTACTGCTTAAATTTGAATTCCTCAGACTATAGAGACAGTTGCTATGTCAAATGGTTTGGGGCAAGCTTTTGCGTAGCAACCTCCAGATGAGCAAACCCTGGTACCATTGTGCCATACACATTCAATCAAAATGGTGTACGGGTGTACGCCCTCTCTTACGCAACTACGTATGCAAAAGCTTGCCCCGAATCATGTGACATAACCGTCTCGATGGTCTGAGGAATTCAAATTTAAGCAGTAACTTGTGATCAAGCAAGTCATTGTACCAGACATTATTCAAATCTAACACGCAAATGGCTTATTACCAATTTTTCTTTTTCAACACCTTTCTCGGTTCATGAGCCAGAGGGGGAAACACAGAGTTTGAATAATCAGACGCTAGCTCCAGGATGCTCCACATCATCTACATGTCCAACTACATACACTGCTAAATGACAAGAACAATTATTGACTAACATGAATGTCAATAAAAACTAATTAGCTGACGAAGCAGCCCTGTCTGCCGTAGAGCCTGGGACTCCTAAGTAATAGAGTGACTATTTGTTTTTATAGATCTTTTTAATAGATCGCTGTTTACTTCTGGCCTTGATTGTAAATTGCTGGCAAAAGATTACAAGCTGCAGAGAAGTTTAAATGGAGAATACTTTGAAAGATATGAAGAACTGTCAGCTTCAAAAAACAATCTCGTAGAAAACTGTAGCTCTGCCTCTAACTTGTAATAATATTTGTGTAGTAATTAGCAAAAATCTGTAATGATAATAATGTTCATAAATGTACAGTCTTTCTTTGGTCAGCAGGTGTTTGATACAGAATGTGGAAACAAGAGTGTCCAAATGTTAATCAAAATTAGGAAGTCCGATTTGATGACCTATTTTTTATCAGGAAACCAGCCACAGCCGCTCTGAAAAACTGACATAGTATTAGTATTTTGGCTGGTAACCTTATTCTGGTAAGCGCAATTGTTTTGTGTTTAGTTCAGTTTAGCTCTTTTCAGCAGCTCTATGAAATGGGGTTGTGGTTTTTGTTTCCAGTGTTGTACATGTAAGTTCATCTACATGTAGCTAAATTCCCCCCCCCCTCCCATTTTTAAAAATAATTCATCAATATATTTATCTTCGCGCAGAAGTTCCGTCAAGTGAAACATTATTTGGGGTAATGTAGATCCACAACTCAACAAAAATAAAACACAATCTGGGTAATGAAAAACTGCATTCCAAGTAAGAACATTAACCATAATATATTTGACGACAATGTGGTGATGAACGGTATAAGGCCTACACTGGAGCGACTCCTTTCCATTCATGAACAACGCATCGCATTAAGATGAAAAATGTCACATGCGACCGAAATTGATGTAACCTGCAAATTCGGCCTGACTCATCCTCCATAATTCAATTGCTGGTGAAAAATAAGTTGAACAATATTAACAAAGTAAATTCCTGAGTAGACAAAATGCCTTCTGGCACAAAAAGAAATATCAAAAATGTGCGGTTGGCTATGCTTTGACTGTGAATTGACTGTGTGTGTATACATGAACCCCGACCATCAGTTACACATTTCTCACTTCTAAATACTTTTCCACCGGGTTAAACCACAGGTTTTCCCCTTTCCCCGAACCCATGCTGCTTTTGTTGAGCAAGGACTATGGAACAAAACATTTCTTTCTAAAGGGGGCATTCATAACCTTTGAAAACATTTGAAGAAAAGAAAAAAAGGCCATTCAGCATCTGCGTAAATTAACTTCTTTGTTCACCTTTCCCGTTTACGACTTCTGGTACAGCATTACCCAAGGTTTCTTTTAATAGCACGGTATTTTTAAAAAGAGTGATTCACGTGGCTTGAATTTATTGCAAAGTTCAATTAATAATTCTGCAACAAAAAACAAAAAAAATATTACACAAATTTCAACATTGGACGAGTCCAATTGAAATTTCCTACGAACAAAAACACTGAGACTTCAGTGTGAATGTCACTTGATAAGAGTTCTTCAATGCTGATTAAATTTTAATCTACATGTATCTTCATAATTTTGTGAATATCCAACAACAAATGAGGAATTATATTAACTGAAGTTATTAATTAATGCATCGTGGATAAGGAACAATGTGATTTGGTTTCGCTCTACACCGATATATGATAAGCAATGTATGTACACTCAGAGTTCTTTCAGAGTTCTACAGGAATGTTCCTGGTATGTTTTTTTCAGTGATGGGGGGGGAGGGTGCTGAGCAGTCTTCATCCTTTGGATGGGACCTAAAGACTTAGGTCCCCTGTGTTCCGTGTTGTGTGACGCATGTGAAAGAACCCAGTTACATACATACATTTGTCGCTACGAAAAGGGGTTTGCCCCGATGGTTCTTGCAGTGGCTGCTGAATGTGCCGCAGCATCTTGTAAACCCTTAAAAGGTGACTACATAAATCGGTCTCACAATTCAAAAACCTCTAAAACCTGTCTCAAATGTTTACTTTAAGGCATGGAGTACCTTATTGGTACAATAACTTAGATAGATGTACCTGCACAACATAAGACCCCAGTATTTTTATTTATTAATTACTTATTTAATTTTTGAAATAGAATTAGCTCTTGCAAACTGCTTACCAACCAAAAGGACCTATGGTATAAATGCAAAAAATAAGTAAATAGTTATTTAATTTTGGTTAAAGTTCTCTTTAATACAACTGCAAATGTTTTATTTATTTTTTTATTTATTAATCTGTGCATTAAAACTAAGCTTTCTGATTTAATGTTGTATTTTCATATCAATATTTTGTATTAAAACTGAAGACAACCGACAATCACTTTATGAAAAGAATGCTCAATTACTAAAGTCACGTTTCCCAACCATTGGCTTAATTTAATACCCTAACCTACATGTAGATGAATTGCAAAATACATGTTTCTATCAGCTGGAACAGTTTTGACTGCAGTCATCAAAAGGTTATGTACATAAAATACATTCATTATACCCAGGACATATGGTTCCCTTGAAAAGAAAAAAAATTCAATTCACTCCAGGAAATCAATTAGCGGACCAGCAGAATGCACAGCGGAGTGTTTTATTTGTTAATCTGATGATTTTGACATTACGAGTTGTATCAATAAAAACCAATTACAATTTACCGAGCTTTGAAATGTTTTGTGCACAGCCACAATCATGGGTACTATGTTTACGTGGTGTCCACTGTCCCTCTCATGATCAACAGCTTGCAAACCACTGGGCCCAATTTCACGGTACCGCTTACCAAAGAATTCTGCGCTTACGGCGTTCTCTGTAGTGCGCGGGATTCTATTTTGAGATACGCAGTGCCATTAAATTGGGCCCAGATGTCTTGGTTATTAATGTAAAACAACAATATTTATAGAGTAATTATCCAGGTTTTTGACAATGAAGAATGCTTACGTTTATCGAAACATAGATCTTCAAAGAGTTACCCTTGTTGTAGTCGTTCAAGATTTGGGGCGATTAGCAAAACTATACGCCTACATTTTTGGAATCTGTATGGAGGTTACAAAATCAGAATATACCAATGTTTTGGTTTTCCCTGAGGAATACATGTATGCATGGTCTATTACACTTTAATACATCAGTGTATCTAGATCCATGTAAGTAGTTGACAATTGACATCAAAAACAAAACAATTTTTTTATATTTTTTACTCACACCACAAATTGTTTTTATACAAATGGAAATAACCAAACACATTGTAAACATGCTTGTGATGTAAAATTCAAACTGACCGCTTACCTTGAACAACAAAGACTGTAAAAAAATAAAATAAAAATAAACACACACACAAACAAAGACAACAATATTTGTGTTCACTGAAAAGCAATTTGCGTTCTAAACTTTGGCTAGTCAAGATTAAATCCTGAATGTCAAACCATGTTGACTTTTCATTGGACTTGGAGGTCCCCCCTGACAAAGACCAAGTCAAAGTCTAACACTTCAAAAGCCACGACAGGTAAATGTTGCGTGTATATCCGGTGCAGCAGTTTTCAGCCACTGAGTCATAATAAACGCAATACACACAAACACAGGGGAACCTGAGACACAATAGGTAGGAGCAGACAATGAAGGTGGTTCTACAAATACAGGAGACCCAAACACACGGTGTAAAAAGAAGATAAACAGAAGAGTTGGGTATAGTCATTGTGTGTATCTGATTTGACCCTGTCTTGCCCCACACATCTCTGTACCGTTTAGGTCCGTTTCGGGGTGGCTTACCAAGCATTCTTGGTAAACAATGACACCTGTAGCTACATGTAGTTGGCTGGGTCCATTCTATTTACCCCGATCAGACCGCAAACCGTGTGTACAGCCGGCCGTGGCTAGACGGTAGACTGGTCTTTTCAAGGACCCTTATTTCACAGTCTCGTTAGTACACCAGAATTAAAATTAATTCTGGTGTACTAACGAGAATTTTCTCGTTTTTGTTTTTATTATTTTACAGAGAAGGTTTTTTAAAAATCCAAAAATGAGACAATGTCAAAGGTCACCAAAGAGAAAACCCTGAGGCCACCTTTGACCTACATATAACACCAAGGTTCTGTGCGCGAAGCAACAGTTTCATCTTAAACTTGCAATCTTATTGATCAAGGCCACCTTTCTTATGAGTTTCTTATGGGTGGGCATTTCCATCTTGAAAGACTAGATGTACATTTGTATACATGTGGGAGAATATTTGGGAAGGGCAATAAGGGCAAGATCAGGGCAACATGGCGAGGCAAATGGCCTGTGTGGGCTCCATGAATTTCCTGGCCATGGACGGAGGAAAGAAAGGGAATAATGACACATTATGAAACACAAATTTTAACGCTAGTGTGAAGACACCTTTAAAAAATATGTGACATTGGCACTGCCTGTTTGTGGCGTGTCGTGGCCGAGTGGATAAGAACACCGAACTCAAGCTCTGGTGTTTCTGAATAGCAGAGTGTGGGTTCGAATCCCAGTCGTGACACTTGTGTCCTTAAGCAAGACACTTAACCACATGCTTCGTTCTTTGGACGGGACGTAAAGCCGTTGAACCCAGTGCACTTATCGTAAAGAGAAGGGGTTCGCCCCGGTGTTCCTGGTCTGATCGGCAGCATATATTGCGCCACAGCACCTTGTAAACCATTGCATGGTGCTATAAACGAATAGGCCTCATACTTCAAATGTAGCTGCATACCTTACAGGAAAAAATGTGTAGTCAGACAATTGTGCGCTTAAAAACATCCGTATTAAACGCTAATAAATGCTGTGTACATGTATTATTATTATTATTGATGATTCAAGCGGGATGTTAACCAAGCCCACAAAACTGAAATGCAAGGAAAAAACCCACTACCAGTATGTGTGTGTGTGTGCGTTTACAATCACTGTGTGTTATTATATTGATTTTTGTGTTGTCCTTCCACCATGTAGCCATACATGTACCACCATGACCACACAGGAACATATTGACATGTAGGCAAGGTCAGGGGGTAAATAGAGGTAGTTAAAGTGGGAGGTGGATCTGGGGAAATGGATCGGAATAAATCTCTCCAGTCCTCATGGCCCATCTCTATCCATGTTTGATCACGGTTGGATCAACCAATCACGCGGTACTCACCTCCTACTCACAATGCGCATCTACCATTTCCACGCTTTTGGGAATCAATTCCTCTGCGTATATATCTAGACTCCAAAAATGGCGGACAGGATAGGTGCGTGCAAGTGCGCTGCGCGCCCTGAAATGGGTCAACAGTAAGATACCGATAGTGTTAGCCAGAGGGGTGTCTGGGTGTCTTGTGGACACCCTGTTTTAAATTTGGACACACTGTTTTATCTGTCAATTAGGCCTATATGTTATGTATTGTAAGTGAACAATTTGAACACCCAGTTTTTAAATTTCCAGCAAATTTGGACACCCTTTTACCAAATCCTGGCTAAAACCTTGAAGATACCCTATGTGCAGTAATGGCTAACATGCTGGTTAAAGAAAACCAAACTATTTTAGCTGCCAGCCTCAGTTATGAGATGAGATCACTTGCATTTAGGGTAAGAATTACACAGGAATGACAACATTCCATGGAAACATCAAGATCGGGTCACCGTCACGTTGGTGGAAATATAAATATCATCTGCATCACTTTACAATGGTTGTAATAACGAAAATAATTCTTTAAAATTTCTCAGTCATTACAAATGTAAAAACTGGTACAGTACTTCAGGCATTTCTCAGAACATTTGATACTTTAGGTAAATACCATTTGCACGTATACATTATACATGTAGTTAGCTAAATTGTAATGTACACCTTACAGCAAAGAGCTACATGCACAGTTACACATGAAGGAAGTCTTCCTCTAATACATATGTTATAACAACTTTGACATTGACTATGACTGAAATAAATATTCATCCAAAACAAACCAAGCAAGAAATTCATAGATACCATTGCCTTTATATTATTGCCCAGCTCTTGGTATTCACAATTCCTTCAATCAGTTTCTTTACATGTATTGTTTTGTTTCGAATTCTGAATATTCTACTCTGCGGCAGTAGAATAAAAAGCAAGATAAGTTCTCAAAGAACAAAATCTACCTAGCAAGTACATATACATGTACAGTAGTGTTACCGCAAACCAAATATATATTGATACCTCACCATGCAATGCCTCAAATCCTATATTGTTTTGTTCTTCAAATGGATATTTTCAGTTCTCACACAGAAGACTTTCTTGTTTGTAAAAAGACAAAAATGGAATTGACAGCAGGGGTGAGAAAAATTTCTGACCAAAAAAGGTCTGAAAATAGGATCCAAATTTTGGGAGGTAAGTCATCAATGATGGCGTTTCCACCTTTTGATAAACCCCTGGAGTTATAGATTCGAAAGAGCTTCTTGGAACAGTCTCCTCGGTGCTAGAGAAGTACATGTAGATCAAAGAGCACGATTTCAATCAATCTAAAGAAAATCACATGTATTCTTTTTCCAAAAAAAAAAAAAAAGCATGACATTTCTCATACCATATTGAAAGTCACTGTCAAGGCCTCCTCCTGAACTTAGCCTCTAACAACGATTTGATTTCTTCTACGCACGGCTGATCATTTGAGATCACAACAGTGCATCTGCACACACTGACATAAACCAGCGCGTATTTGACGAGGATTCTTCAATAAATCAGTGTATCCTTGATTTGATTCCACTACAATGACGGAACCACTCTGCACACAATTAGAGGATGAATCACAAACTATACAGAAAACACAGTGCATTGTGTGCACATCAGACGAGTGACACACAGTCGGCGAGACAGTACACCATGCTGAGAAGGGCAGCCAAGAAGGCACTGGAAACATGGACCCCTAATTTGAAAAGTCTGTGGTGGATTTTTAAAGAGGATGCATTACACTTTCGAGACAAGTAGGCCTATCGGATGCATAGAAAGCTTACAAAGAGTGTTTACTACCTATGAACTTGAACAAATAAAAATACATTTAGGACATATTCTCTTGAAAACAGTTTCCCTGTGAACGTTTTTCTCGCATTTCTGTACCCTCAGTTTATTCCAGTATCTGAAATGTTTCCCATGCCTACATCCTTACAGACCAAGGATTAGGGATGGCAACGTGCCCCTGGTGACAGTTGATTTGGGTTGATAGCCCAAATCAGTTAAGAGTAGCCCTTACCTTGAAGTGGCTGTCCGGCCTTGTGGTGTTAGGCAATTTCTCATTTAAATAAATAAAAATAAATTAAAAATACAAAATCATCATCATCATCAGGCTACGTACATGTATGTTCATCCCTTGTTGGATGAAGGTCTCCTCATGCAATTTCCATTCTCTACTGTATTTATAATGTCTCCAGCCTAATCTTCTCAATTCTGTACACAATTTGTCTGTGTACACAAAAACATGTACACGTAACAGTAACACTGTAGGAATGAAAAAAACATTAAAAGTCTGTTCAAGATGAACATGAATACAAATACTTTATATCTGCACGAACTCTCCCACCATGTACAGCAAATGACTGATACACAATGTTTATTGTACACCACAAACACTCACCAGTTTTCCCCTGTACCCTGCATCGGCAGCAATTCCTGAAAACAACTGTCAGAACTCGTTCAAAAACACAAAACTGGACTTTTCGGATAATACCATTTCGAAAAAAACAACACATAATCACCAGAATTCATTTCCTTCTTACTTCTGCTGAAAAAGGTGACTACATGTAGGTGTACTATGTTTTCCGAGAATTTATCTTTTGAAGAAAACAATAGTTGCTGTTTTTGTTACACTCATAGGAATGACGCAATCAAATATATTTTTAATTATAATACATGGATTGAGATTACGATGCTATGCGCTGGCAAAAACCCATGGTCAAAGCAATCGTGGTGTGCGCGTTGTTTTTGTATACGCAGCAAACCATCCATCTGCTTTGACACAACCCACATGCTCATTAATTATGATTACCCAGCTATTGATTTACTTTTTATGAATGGGCGAGCAGGACGAGCTCATTACACTATCTGAAGCCAGCAACACTTGTCTATTTTAAACCATGTACACCTGGTGCAGACATTTAAAGGCATACCAGATATGACTTGGACAAGAATGGAATGATTTCACAGAATGTCGCTGTTTGATCACAATAAAGCCAGTGGTGTACTACACATGTACTTGGAACCTTCATTTCATTTGCCCTTTTTATATTTCAAACATTCTGTGTGTCTAAAACTTGCCATGAACTCTTGACCTTTGGATTATTCTACCATATCCACTGGTACAGTTTGTTTGTTTGTCTGGTTTTGGTATTTGCTTTCATTTCCATTTTTCCCCTGACTCAACAAATTCTTGCAAAATCAGATTTGATACTTCTCAACTACATAAATTTATACCTGTACCTGTATGCAGGCTATGCAAGAAATTCATAGTTTCCAACCAGTGCGCCAAGCTCCAGTAAATTTTAACATCAAACAAGCAAACTCAGCTGAACTAATTGCTTGTAAGTTTATGATTATTTTTGTAAACGTGTAACCATTTCTGAAATGGTCGGTTAGACGTGCAACCGTCTGTTTTAGAAACAAAATTTAGAGTTTAACCTAATTTGTTCTTCATCTTCTTCTTTTTTTAACCAATTTTAGTTAAACTTTGCAGAAGGGAATAAAAATCCTGTTCCATAAAAAAATATTATAAAGATATGCATTGATTGCACATATTTATGTACAGGAATCTCCCCAGGTTTTTTCAAAACTGTGGGGCATTCTGGACCCAAATTTGTTCATGTTTGGCCGAAGCACGCTGATTAGAAACAAGGTTTTCTACTTGGTGTTTATTTTGGTTTTAAAAGCCCTACTGTGCAATCTGGAGCATTCTATATGGTTTTTCTCTTGATGTTTTTTGTGAAATTATAAAAAATTAAACAAATATTTTAAAAAATGTTTTGCGTATCGGCCGAAATTTGGGCGTATTGACCCATGTTAATCGCGCATATCGGCCTGATACACTAGCCAAGTGAAGGAGAACCCTGATGTATGTCATCCAATAAGGTTCCATCTACAAATTGGTAAAGATCCCATGGTTCAGGGAACAACAAAAGTGTCTAAAATTGCAGTTGGATCGTGTCTATCTTTCTACCTGAAAGTTTGATGATCATGAATGTTTATTTTGAAGAACCCATCATCACAGGTTCGTATTTATCTTATGCTATCATTTTGACATCTGACACGCTGGTTATTTGACATTTCAGATCGTAGACAGTTTACAAGATAATCTGTTATGATGAACATTCTAGATGCGATGTCAAATAAAGTACAAATGTAACGTGAGGACGAAGGCATTTAATAGAGCTCACTAAACTGACGAGCAAGTATCGAACAATTTAAAGAGAAATTGTCCAACCCCAAACAAGTAATAATATAGCTCAAAAAGCTCATAACCTTTTGAGAATTAAATTCTGTCCCAAGTGAATTAACTGTTAAAGGAAAACACTGATTTGCCTGTGGATTTTTTTCCCCACAGAATTCGGGAAAGTACTGAGTATACAAAGCTTACACATCGGTGTTAGGGTAAAAACAAAATATATTCTTTATCCCCGATGCAAAATTATCATCTATGAAATCTTGTTTAAGTTTAGGAATTTTCACAGCTTAATTCTTGTACATTGTAGATAATGGTGGATCAGGGTTGGCTTGCAGTGTGGTTCCATTCCATGCCTTCCACCTCTGTGGACTCCACTTCCAATCCCACCTCAGACCGGAGCCTTGGCATGTGGATTGGGGTCTTCAGTCCCTGCATGATAGTGTGGGTTTGCCTCCCCCACATCTAAAATTGATCATTTCTTCTTGTTTCCTAATCATCTTGTTACATGTATTGGCGCTACAGTAATTGTGCTGCTGGGTGTGTAATAAAAATTTAAAAATATTAGCCTTCGAGAAAGACTCTGCTAGGGTCGAAACATCAGGCCATTAACTATTTTTTGCAAAAATTTAAAACATGTAATAATAAATTTTGGAAGCAAATGACAGATATCATTCCCACTCTTAAAAGGGTCTGTATACATTTGATAATGACTCTGAACATTAACGGCAATGACTCTGAACATTAACGGCAATAAAAACTTACTTGGTAAGAAGTACAGCAACTTTGGATAGTATTTATGTATTTTGAGAAACTTTTCACTTCAAAGTACTGTGGTTATGGAAAAAGATATCACTTTTTATCCACCAGCGTTACTGACAAAAACGTTTCTCAGATTGTGTATTTCAATTGCAGATTATTCTTCCTGCGTGGACATTTATAACCGCTCCAGATTTTCGGCAATATCTCAAAGACGCCACCACCTTTTGAAATGAAATTTTCACAGGTTAGTTTTATGGTATATTATCTACAACTAGGATTGAAACAAACAGTGGGTTCCTATTACCAAACGTACACAATCCCTTTAAAGCCTAAATAATCTCATTAACACCCTCTACATCCCCCACCACCAATTCTGAACACAACGGCTTGGATTAAAGCTGTTTGCTAATAAATACAGAATTGCACCACGGCGTTGCATGAAAATAGAGCAAGCGATTAGTGACAAATTGACAGGCGTCCTGTTAGGTGAGAAGAAATGGACTGAGCAGAACGTGCTCCCTTAGGCATCTTGATAAAACAAATAATGCGTATCGCTAAATGCACACACTGAATGAACGGGGGAGACAGCGGAGAAAGAAAAATATAATAAATAAACCCGGCTTATATTAGAGCAGCATACGCTCTCCAGTTAAATTTGTTACTAACCCCAAGTACTACACTGTATGGACGCTACATGACTCATCATATGGTGTAAGCTGAACTCTCGCGTGTGCAGACCTACACTAATTGTATAGTGTTACACAGTGAGGCTTTTGAGACTTGAAATGTGACACCTGGGTGTTGGGTTTTTTCTCCTTTTTTTTCCTCACTCTCTCTCTCTCTCGCTTACTCCCATTTATTTATTTTTATTATTTTTTTTCAGGAGAAAAATGCTGATAGAACAAGTCTCACAAGAATGAAAAGCGAGACATGTTTGGATTGTGAATCGTTGGCGGAATGTCGTTGTCAGGCTTAAATTACAAAAGAAATATAACAAATTACATTCAAAGGATGATTAGGCCTATCCTCTCTAAACACTGAATGCAAAAAGGAGAGAGAAATAAATGTAATGCACATGCACTGTGACTATGGGAGAGCAACTTTTTTCATGAAAAGATTTAGGTTAAACAAAAATTATGGCGAATCAAATACACGATTTTATATCGCAATAAAATGTCGACAATGGCATACACTGTACTTTTTATTGGATGTTTGAATCTGAGCACATTATTTTAAGGGTAATTTTTTTTAAATAGGCTATTCTTAACCACTTAAGGCCGGATAAGGTGTATGAGACACGTTCAAGACACAGGCACGGAGTGTGTGATAAAACCGTATTTTATAGTGGAACCTTTTGTGTGGGGCTTCTTGACAATGACATGATGACAGGCCCAGAATGTTCTGTGAGGGGACATGTTCAACAGTCAGTGGATGTTTTGTATGGACCATCTTGGAAACCTCTTTTTTGTTGGTAGCATGCACCATGCACGCACTTATGGTGTAATGCAAGCGTCGTTGGCCTGATACAGATACTGACAAAACGGGACACCCTGCAAATGGTCAAAATCACTCTTTCCAGTGTCCTACATGTAGACAACTCCGCACCCCTTTGAAGTTGATTGTCTCAAAAACCAGGATTATGAGATACATGTATCGGTTGTTTCGGGAACCATTGTTCTCAGCACAGAGGTGTACATGTAAGTGCCAAATTCCAGAATGAAATGGCCGATTATTGACGTAGCTTATATTTTTTATAGCCAAGGGGACGGCTGAGTCATGGTTGACAAAAAAAATTCATTCAAATTTTCTAAATTAAGAGAAAAGTACATCCTAGCAGTGCAAACTTTGTTGTCAACCTTAACTGAACGAAACCACAGTACAATTACATCGTACTCCCATGATCACGAAAATCCGGCATACAAGGAGGTCTGGTGGAAACAATTTCATTGAATTTGAATCTTAACCTTTTCCTCTACCAACAAGCACAGCGATTTTTCCCTTGTTGATAAGCACGTCCTTAATATAAGGAAACAAATTTGAACACTTCAAGGAAAGCGAGGCAAATGACAAGAGTAGTACAGAGCTAATTGTATCCACTTCCTGCATGAAAGATCAAGGTCTGTCGGTTACTAAATAGTTTAAATTATATTTCCCCCCCCTTAAAGTTCAAGAATCATCATCCATGAGCCGTGGCATTTGATGGCTATAACTGAGAGAGGAAAAGGAGTGAAGGAAAGCAATGATTTTGCTATAATACATCTTGCACGCACAACTTGGTTAGAAATATGAATCCGCAAAATTCAATTGATCTGTCTGCCCTTGGGTAAACATGAAGACGGTTCAAAAGCCGTGTTCAAACTATATTACTAACTCTCTCATTGCAGACATTTTCATCAGCATCGCCTGGTGGCGGGTATTCTACCTCCACGGTGCCGAGCTCTCCGACTCCGGTGGATGGAGGCTCGGATGATCTAATGTAACACTCTAGTCTGTGATTGTATCTGGATGTTCGTTAGTTGCATTCCAGCGAGACATTATTAGGATCCTTCACTACATTAATCAGATTATACATGTAGGTTTCTTGAAGACGAATATGGGATGCAGAGTCATGCAATCTTGGACTGAACTTTGTCCTAACTGCATCTCATACGTACTTATTACACTTGTCCATGACATGTTGTACATGGATTGTAGTGTACTGCAAGTTTTGTACATTCGTCATGCTCCTGATAATATAACCAGAATGATTGGATTCAACGAAACAGAAAGGTTTCATTCCAAACATAGTGTTAGCCAGAGGGGTGTCTGGGTGTCTTTTCAACGGGGAACCCTGGTTTAAATTTGGACACCCTGTTTTATCTGTCATACATTCAAATGTATTGTACATGTACGTACGTAGCCGAAGTGAACAATTTGGACACCCGTTTTTTTTAATTTCCATTAAATTTGGACACCCTTTGCAGAAATCCTGGCAAAAACCTTGATTCCAAACATTTTGTACAGCAACAATTTACTGGCATGTGCCTTCAGGCATTTTTTGTTATTTATTTATTATTTATTTTTTTGAAGCATTTTGCAATACAGGAGGCCTATGCCTTGGAACACATCATGGAGACATCTGTTGTCCAGGGCTTGGGCTTGGTGTCCCTTAAAAAGTTTCCCATAGACTTTAAAGGCATCGTACACGTTTGGTAATTACTCAAAATATTCAAAATATATATTAGCATAAAAACTGACTTGGTAACGAGCAACAGAGAGCTGTTGATAGTATAAAACATTGTGAGAAACGACTCCCTCTGAAGTAACGTAGTTTTTGAGAAAGAGGTAATTTCTCACTAAAATAATAAAAACTTCTTGCAAGAAGTTTTTATTCCTAACTGAAAGCACACAAATTTGTACAACAAGGGTGTATTTTCTTTCATCATTTTCTTGCAACTTCGATGACCAATTGAGCCCAAATTTTCACAGGCTTGTTATTTTATGCATATGTTGGGATACACAAAATGAGAACACTGGTCTTTGACAATAACCAAACGTGTACGATGCCTTTAAGATTTCCAATGGAAGTGCCATTTGCAAAAATGGAAATGGCCTTGCCCTCTCAAAAATGAAACTCCAGGCCTGCAGTAGGCCTACAGTAGATGCAATAACTGTGTTGGGGCATTTGGGGAATTCCAGGCTGGTCGATGCTCCTCAGGCTTTAAAGTGTGGGCTCCAAAGCCATGTACAGGATGTGCATTCAGCACAAGACTTTGGCTAATGGCTATTCTCACTGAAGTCAGAGCCGGAAGAAAATCAATACAGCCCTGTGTGTGTGTCTCAATTTTACCAACCGGCAAAGTTGGGCATAGAACGTGTGCTCCGTTGGTGTGTGTGTGTGCTATGACACTGACAGGGTAAGGCGTTTTTCCCAAGGTGAAATGCACCACAAATCCTTTAATGTGTATTTCAACGAGGAAACTGTCAATTTGCTGAAAATATTTCAAGTCATAAGACAGGCCGTAGAGTTTCAAGGTATTCCTGTATTTATGCAATGTATTTAATACAATTTGTTTCTTTTCCATGAGACATCCTTTTACTGCCAGTACATGTGCATGCATCTTTTATCAAATGTTTTAATACAGTATAAGTGTGAAGTTTTAATATAAAAAATAAAATTTTAAAAAAAGGTAATTTCATTCCTCTATTTTCTAAATTGTCAATATTCTTTGCATTTACAATGCTGATATACATCAATCTTATCTGTTTCCCCCTTGCACCCCCATGAAGTATAAAATTACACTGTGGATAAATTTGTAGTTTCCTGGAGAATCCTGAGTGAGGTTCAGCAATTATCTTGACACCAAAATCTGTCGTACAGTATACACTTACATTGTACATGTATAATAACTACATGTAGCATTTTAAGGTAACTTCAGCGAATTTTTTTCTTCAATGTTTATGACGACAAACATTTTATCTTAGCGCATTCACTCACCCCTAACCCTGCTCAGTCCTCCATTATCAACCAGATGATTTCGGATAATACATTAGCTTTGGAGAGAATTGAGTCAGGTTTTCAAATTAACAAATTAACAACTTGTTAGGCCCCTATACGACACAAGTTTTAGCTCTTCCACAGTGACTTGTTCTCCTAATTTTAACCTTCGTCAGGTAAAAAAACTAGTGTCACACCCCTTTTCCTTCCTTGCCCTCACAGCATGCATGATTTCACATCCCAATTAATATGTCAGAACAATTTTTACAACTCAGATCGTTTCCATCCGTATCTCCTACCCCTTGTTGGTTACCAAGAATTTCTTTTAATTAAATTCATTCATAATTTAAGAATATCAGTGATCAAGAATATATTAGGCCCTATTTTACTTTTATTTTTTTTTCTCTGGAAGTCAGTTCAGTCTTGCTTGACATGAGTGATACATCTAGTGTCCCTGTTGACTGTCTATGGACGATCATCCTTCGGGATCAGACTAAATCTCTCTGGGGTCTTGGTGTCGTGTGAATTTGCTCAAAGATGTTATTAAATACAAGATAGTGCTGGACATCCGCATAATATTGACCTCTGGGGGTCAATGTCCACAAGTTCCCTGCAAGCATCCCTGGTTCCCTGCAAGAATCCCTGGTATACATCTGTACATATATGTATACTGTACTTTAAAATTTACTTTTTGTTGTTGTTATAAACCGTTTTCAGAATTGAACTCAACTTTTTCACACTTTTTTATAAATTGTTTTCCCCCAATAGTTGTTAATACCATGGGTAGGATTTCTTTCAGAAAAAAAAAGTTTTATCCAACTTAAAACTTTTTAAGGTTGCTTGTGCACTTCAGTTGATGAATGTTGGACTGTATTTCCCTTTAAAAATATAGAGTAACTGGTAGTGGTAGTGACGTACAATGACAACAAATAAGAAATTATGAGAAGAATTGTGGCGGACGGATACAGCAAGTTTTGTCTTACATTTTAAAGTTCACTTTAAGTTATATTTTAGTAAATATTTGGCATATTCTGCACCCAAGATCTTCCTTTGCTAACAAACCTGTGTGATCTGCAATGTGTGGATTGGGATGTTCTTAATTTTAATTAATTAACGATATCTTTAATAACAACTCAACAACTCATGTATGAGCTACATGTATTTTTGTATTTGGCCTCTTGAAAATGTTTTTCCCTCTCCTCTCAGCCCTTGGGCAAAAAAAACAAGAGGAAATTATGTCAATGTATAAATTAAAAAATGTAATCACACGGCTAATAAAATAATACACACTTATTGAACAAATTAGTAATGACTAGCTTTTTAGGTTTTGCGATCTACTTACGTTGGATTCTGTCCACCGGCCTCGGTATTAATTCCTGCTTTTCTACGAATTGCAGGTGAGGGTTTCTCCTTTAACTCTGCATCTCCAGTCGCCTTGGGTTGCTGCTTATTATCTCCACCAGTTCCCTTCGATAAAGTATCCATTGTATCTCCTCCCCGCTCCTCATCAACACAAACATTCGAAGGCTGCTGTGGAGACTCCGGCGATGACGAATCAGCTGACTGTGACAACAGCTGATCGTCCGCCGTGGATGCCGCCTGCATGACGGTATCAATCGAACGTCAACACACGGTGAATTTACTGCTCCAATTTGAGTCAGCGACTCGGCGATATTTATGTTACTAAAAAGCTCTGAAATTCCCACAGACGTTTTCGCCAACAAATAAATAAACTCTACTTAAATGTCCATACTGTATTTGATAACAAGGCAGAGAATTGCAGGAATTTTGAAATCCCAATTAACTCCAGGATTCACAACAGCTACATGTAACCGCTGAAGTTAATAGTACGGTTTTTCTCCCATGCTTAGAAATTCGCTGGTGCATGCTATCATCATTATCCACATACAAATGCTATCATCATTATCCACATACATGTACTTTACCTTGAAGTTGGACACCAGCGAAATTTAACCGCAGCATGCTTAATACATCAAAAGGGGGCGCTGTTCAGTATTTTTTATTAAAATTATAGAAAATAATGTTTTACCTGGGCTGCGGTGTCCGCAATGAAGTTTAAACAAATTCTGGTTATCAAAATAATTCTATGCTACACAGATGGGGAAATTCGGTCCAATGAGAGACTCAATGAAAAATTCTCAAACAGTAAACCAAAACATGAAAGCAACATTTTTTACTTTCATCTTGACTGTAATCTTTTATCGTTGTAAACTTGACTTGTTTAGTCTTCGGACTATAGTCCAGGTGTTTTTTAATTGTACAGTAAACCAAGTTGAATTGAATTAAATTGAATTGAATTGAACATTGCTTAATTAAAAAAAATACAATAAATGGCAGAGCCAGTCTTACCCTAACATACAACGGGGAAAAAGGGTGGAAGTGCAGTACAGTTATCTCTTTAAAGGAGCGTTACAGAACTGGTAATTAAAATTTTCTTTAAGATCACAGATTTACATAAAACTTACACAGTCTAATGATAATGATAGTAGAAAACATCCCTAGAAATATTTCTGTCTGAAATGCCATATTTGATGAGAAATAAATAAAACTAATTTCCGATTGGAGTTTATCGCTCATGAGCGTTTTATTCATGCATTGTATAACACATGCAAATGTGTAATCGGTTTTTCACTATTTTCTCGTGACCCAGATGGCCGATCAATCTCAAACTCCTACAGGTTTGTCAGTTTATGTATTATGGTGGATTATATAAAGTGCCGAACTGTGTTGTTAGCAAAAACCAATTCTGTAATATTCCTTTAACAATGATTATTGACTTTTCCGTCAGTTTAAAGTAACCGTTTGAATAATCAACTCTACGGGAATGTTTGATTTATAACGGTCCAGGGGTCGATTTCGCAAAGCACTAAGATTCATCTTAAGATGAGTTGTCGGTATTACAATAGTGCTTTGTATTGTGACATCATACTAAGCAATTAAGATTGATTTGCACTTCGCTCCCACTCATTCTCTCCGATCTTTGTAAAATCGAGCACTGGAGAATTCTACACCCCAAAGGCCAAGTACTGTACTTTTCACGAATTAAATTATCCTAATCAGTATTTTTTTTATTGCCATTGTCGATCGATCCAACAATCATGGGTTTGGTCGGGTATGCATTGCATGCAATGTATGTACTTTGCACTAATTAATAATGTCTAAGATTGTTGTAGGGGCCTACTTGTTATGTTATTTAATAATAAGCTTCTTTCACTATCTTTGTTGTGTTGCATTCCTGAAACATGTTTTCTGTTAGTCTTGTTTACTTCGGGGAAAGGTCAGTTCACATGGTTTTTTTTTCCATGGTGAACAAAGATAAGTCGAGTTGAATCTGATTTCTTTACAATTATTAGAAAACTCCCGAAAAACAGGCAAACATTAATTCATTGTGGTGATGATGTTTTATTCCTCTTGTCTTATAATTTTATTTAAAGGCACTGTACACGTTTGGTAATGACTCAAAATATATATTAGCATAAAAACTGACTTGGTAACGAGCAACAGAGAGCTGTTGATAGTATAAAACATTGTGAGAAACGACTCCCTCTGAAGTAATAGTTTTTGAGAAAGAGGTAATTTCTCACTAAAATAATAAAAACTTCTTGCAAGAAGTTTTTATTCCCAATCTGAAAGCACACAAATTTGTACAACAAGGGTGTTTTTTCTTTCGTCATTTTCTTGCAACTTCGATGACCAATTGAGCCCAAATTTTCACAGGCTTGTTATTTTATGCATATGTTGGAATACACCAAGTGAGAACACTGGTCTGTGACAATTACCAAACGTGTACGATGCCTTTAAGATGGCCTCGCTCAAAAACCCAGTGGGGTTATTTGTTTGTTTCGTTCATAAGCAAATAATTTTTGATGATCAATAACGCCCTCATTGATCGAAAATAGGTTGTCGCTAGACATGGACAGCGTCAGAATCGCAACAGTTCAAAGCCAATTGGAACAATATAGTGACGGTGCATGTAAAGTAACAATCTCGGTTTACCAAAGGCAATTTTCCGGTGTCGCAGGGAATTCTGTCCCCCCGCACAGCGGTCCGGGGGGACAGAATCCCCTAGGGAAATGTGTCCCCCGCCCAGGGTTTTCTGTCCGCCAGGGGAATTTGTCCCCCCTCTCACATTTGTTCCCTTGTTTGCCTCTGTGCGACACTTGAAATCTTTTAACTATATAAAATCAAGCATGAGAATGGGCGATGATGACAAAACCGGAAATCCATCGTACGAAAAATAAATCGGAAAATTCCAACGCTAAAAATGCATATTATCCGGATTCTGGGCAATGTCCGTAATTTGGGCAAAGTGACCCAGGCGTCAGCGCCGCACTCAGTGAATTGTTGTCAGTGGACTTTTCTTTTCAAAGTCTCCACACACAAAAATGTTCCTTTGTTTAAAATTATTGACTAAAATAAGTAACAATAAGATAATACTTCTATTATAAACCAGCAAAGCCAGGTGAATAAAGCAAGTTTATTGATTTAATTCCGTCGGTGGACGCTCGTGCCTGGGGGACATATTCTCCGTTGGAGGACACAATCTCCGTTGAGCACGGCGGACAGAATAACCTAACGAGAGACAGTTTATCCTAGGAGATACTGTCTCGGTGGACGTTGTACCCTAAAAAACCAGGTAAAGTTGTCCGGGGGGGACAGATTCACCGGGGGGACAGAATCTCCGTCCACACCGGCAATGAAGTCAATAGACCTTATGCACATGATGTCATAACAGTAGGGCGCCCTCGCCTAGAGGTCAAAAGGAGGTTGTTCATTGGCCAATCCTGTGTGCCGCGCGTACAAATCTGTATGTTTCGATTGTTTCGTTATCGTTTTACCTCTTAAGATGGCGGCTGGATGACGTCAATGCATAAGGTAATGTATATATGAATTGGTAACAAAACCACCCATAAAGCAAGCGGCCGACAAATGTAATTGTGAAAGACCAGATAGGCCTATATCTGCACTTTAGTGACCCAACCTAAACATGAAATAACAAACATGGGAAAAGTTTAAGCTCATCGGAGCCACTGGAAAATAGTGAAACGGCCCGTCCTGTTTTCACTGTTTTTCAAACATCTGATTTCGGACTCGCGAGATCAAAATTGATTGTTTTACTCATTTCTCAAAAGCTATTAGCATTTCAGGCAAAAATATGTCGAGGGAAGTTTTCCACCATGACAATCTAAGTTAGGCCTATTATGTGTAAATAGGGAACATCTATTGTTTAATCTACTAACGTTATGCACAGCATATTTAATTATTAATCCATATTCAACCATGGAGGAAAGTTCCTCCACGCTTCAACGAAGTGCACTCTATAACAACTCCCGGTTCAGAACTGACCCGATTCCGGGGAGCATGCAGGGGGCCTGACCCATTTCTGGGTAAGTGTGACCCGGAATCTGTGTCAAAATGACACATAAATGGGTCATACTGACTGACGCAGAATCTGAGCTACAGTCCTATTAATTAACAAGTTTCTGGTTCGCCGCCCCCGGGTCCCGGAATCCGGTGTGGCGGTTTCACCCTTCCGACGTGTTCAGTTTTCCGGGTGACGTAGCCGGACATTTCAGTACGTTGTTGGAACGGTTTCAGCTTTCCTGCGTGTATAGGTTTCCGGGTGACGTAGCCGGACAAAAATAGTACCGCCGCGCGAGTACCCTGGCGAGTACTGCTCTCAGTGACCCCAAATTGTTTCTATTACGATTCTTTTCTGTTTAGTCACATTATCTTGGCCCATCTTTACACGTATTCATGCGTTATATGTAACACTGGTTAAATAAAGGATAATTTGCTTGGTCTTCACACCAAATTCTCTCATACAATCCACGCGTTCACCGCTCGTTGTACTCGTGGACGCCGCCATGACAGCTACCGGAGAGTAACACAGATGACTCAGTACGGCACTAAAAATGGACTACTTTCGCTTGCTGTGCGCAGGCATCGCATGACGTCATGTTACCGTATTTGGTCATTCGGAAAACTGAACACGCCGGAAGGCTGAAACCGCCACACCGGGTCTGTTCTTACCCAGGAGTTTTTAGAGTGTGTTTCTGTATAACACCTATGGCAATTTACGGATTTTCATTTCACATCCCTTTAGTGAATCGACGCTGCTGAATGTCGTCCAAACGATACCGTTCCCGTCCCCCGGAACGGCATCGGCATAATCTCTGTACGGTCCATTCAGATGACTCAAGACGCAGGAAGAGAAATACCACCAAGCTCCCTGGTACCCTTGAGCGCAAGAACCTACGTGGTAACCGTCGTTGTCCCGGTCCAGGGTAGAGAAGTCACTCCCGTTATGAAGGTTCAAAGAGTCGCCTATGGTAAGCCAAAGCAAAGGAGACAAGAAGGAAATGGTAAAAAAAAGGTTTGGGGGAAAAAATAGTGAATCAAAATCATATCTGGGCCTAAAGTTGTGTTCACTATTGAGACCAACAATAGTACCTCAACTCGTTGTTCAGAATTACCATAAATTAATTTGAGCAGACTTTTACATGATAGTCAACACGTTTCATTTTCATCTTTTAGGCCGTATCCAAATTAGTGGTGAGGGGGTGTACCCCGTACCTCCTCCTCCTCCAGGTTTCTTGTCAGCTGCTAGCAGTGTGTACTCGTCGCCTCTAACTTCAAAGGAGCCATACCTGCTGTAAGCCGTGATGCCGTCCCAATCGACTAAATCCACCCTCAGCTCCCACTCATTCTCCCCGGTCAGACGGCGTAGGTTATCGTTGCCGAGCCAAAACTCACCAGATATATTCCCAAACCCAGTTCTATTGAAATAATTATTGCGAAATATGTTAATCTTTTACTATGGTTTCCGTTTTGAGAAAGATTGACTAGAATAATGATGTAAACATTCTTGTATTGGGGATAATTTTTGACCGTCGCCCACCATTTTTATATACAGGGGTCATTTTCACAGACTAAGCACACCAAAGTAATGCTTACCAGAATATAAGGTTACCAGCCACCATGCCACGTCACTTCTACCATCTGTGACTGCACGGTTACCAGTTCTCCTTCGCTTGTATAAGTTAAGCAATTCATGCAGTTCCATCAACGTGGGACCCTCATCTCTGATATTTTTTGCAAAAAGGGGAAATCCACAAGTTTCGGTAGGAACTCGTATAGCGTACGGCACCGACATGGCAAAATTCGTGGCCCGGCCATGGTCTGTAATGGAATTTTAATTGTACGGTATATTTAGGCCTAGTTTACCCATTCCGATCCGTACCTGTATGTGAGCCAATCGCGGTAGAAATCCACGGACCCATCCTGCCGTCGCTGGAATACCTAACAAGAACAAGAACATTCACAATATTAAGAATAATGTAGAGTAGCCCGGGTGAATAGGGAATTAAAAAGACGAAGAATCCCCCCCCCAAAAAAAATGTAGGCAAAAACAGTCGTCATGCAATCAAATAAGTTTGTACATAGGCGTCGCTAATTGGTCACACTTTCTTCGGGGACGGTGGTGGGAGGGGCACAGCTGGTACCGTTCGAAAGGGGGTCGTGCCTTCATGAACAACCCTTCAAAACACGCATTATAATTCATATTAAAAAAACACGCACACACAATTCCTAGTTGGGGATAATTATTGTGTTTACTCACTATCCAACCGCCAACACCTGTATCCATATCACAGTATACGGTCACACCGGGGGCGGTGCCGTGAGGGTAGATGGTGTACGGTCCGCTTTCGTCGGTTCCATTGCCAAGGATGTCTTCACAGTCGGTCGGCCAAAGAGCAGCAATGGTAGGGACTGCAGCAGTGGTAGAGACTGCAGCAGTGGTAGGGACTGCAGCAGTGGTAGGGACTACAGCAGTGGTAGGGACTGCAGCAGTGGTAGGGACTGCAGCAGTGGTAGTGACTGAAGCAGTGGTTGGGACTGCAGCAGTGGTAGGGACTGCAGCAGTGGTAGGGACTGCAGCAGTGGTAGTGACTGCAGCAGTGGTAGGGACTGCAGCAGTAGTAGGGACTGCATCAGTAGTAGGAACTGCAGCAGTGGTAGGGACTGCAGCAGTGGTAGGGACTGCAGCAGTGGTAGTGACTGAAGCAGTGGTTGGAACTGCAACAGTGGTAGGGACTGCAGCAGTGGTAGGGACTGCAGCAGTGGTAGGGACTGCAGCAGTGGTAGCGACTGCAGCAGTGGTAGGGACTGCAGCAGTGGTAGTGACTGCATCAGTAGTAGTGACTGCAGCAGTGGTAGGAACTGCAGCAGTGACAGGGACTGCAGCAGTGGTAGTGACTGCAGCAGTAGTAGGAACTGCAGCAGTGGTAGGGACTGCAGCAGTGGTAGGAACTGCAGCAGTGGTAGGGACTGCAGCAGTGGTAGGGACTGCAGCAGTGGTAGGGACTGCAGCAGTGGTAGTGACTGCAGCAGTGGTAGGAACTGCAGCAGTGGCAGGGACTGTAGTAGTGGTAGTAACTGCAGCAGTGGTAGGGACTGCAGCAGTGGTAGTGACTGCAGCAGTGGTAGGAACCGCAGCAGTGGCAGGGACTGTAGTAGTGGTAGTAACTGCAGCAGTGGTAGTGACTGGAATGCAATTGAAGTAGGTTTTAGATCATGTTTTCATGTTACATAATTATTGAAAAGGTGCACTGAAACGACATGGACCCATCCATGCAGATAATTATTTTTCATGAACATCACATATAATGCCAAATAAAAGCCCCCTGTAGTTGGAAGTTATGCTAATATTATATGCTAATTCAAGTTGATCTAATTTTACTCAAACAAACTGCTTCTAGGACTCGTAGTAGGAAAGCTGGAATGTACCAACGAACCACAAACCAAACATGCCTGTCTTCCGTACCTTATACTCCCTGCCAAGAAAAACAAGAAAATGCCAGACCAAAAACAAAAACAAGAAGTAAAATGCCATCACCAATACCAGAAAGAAGGCAAAAGAACAAAGGTCCTACATTATAAATTTAAAAAGAGTTATTATGGACCTATTGGTATACCCTGGTTATGTGATAAGTCTGAATTGTCCTCTAAATAATAGTCAGTGTCGGTATTGTCAAACGCAATTGTGAGAAACGTAGTTAGGTAGCATGGCCACATCTACCTTCCATGCTAGGACATCCAAACCACGCCCTCAACTTCTCTTCGTTGCGAGTGAAGAGCACTTCCTTGAGATAGCCGTTGGGTAGTTCAGGCTCTTCCAAGGTGTTTAACCCCCCAACGCGAGTCTCTTTACAACTGCATGGGTCCGGGGGTGAAACCCACTTGACTACACCCTGTCGGACGGTTGACTGATGGATGTAACAGACTTCGCTACTTGCTACGTTTGGAAGGAACACTTTGGGAGGAAACAGATATAGGTTTGGTTGGAGGAGTGGAGTGGATGGGGGTGTAGAGGGAAGGGACAAAAAGTGGCACTTAACAATATTGATATTCTCGTGGTTAATTCTCCCCTTTGCATGAAACCTACAGTGGAACTCAATGCAAAATAATTTTTGGGGTTGAACAAAGAAAAATTGACTAGAGCGGGACTTGAACCTGCAACCTCCAAGTTAACGACGCTCTATACCAACTGAGCTATCTTGTCCCAATGTTGACGGTTTTGCTATTTTGTCGATATCTTTGCTCGGGGTGCTACAGTCAGAAGCCATGCAACCTGTAACCTGTTCAACCCCAAGATATTTAAAATTTACCCGGTCAGTTTCCCTTGTGGTTTATTACTCAATGCATAAATAAACATGTTTTTTTTTAGTCCAGGGAACATTCTCAAATATTCATTACTGCATGTGGTGATTTCTTTTGGGGGTTTTCATTTGTCCCATGCTTAACATACACTAGTACTAAACAATGTTCTGCTTTTAATAAGCAAAAGTAACTCACGAACAACAGCACCCGCGGAAATCATCATCAAGCTGAAGCGAATAATACATCCCAAAATATAATGGTTCATGATCATCTAACAAAGAAGAAGAAGAAGAAGAAGAGAAGACAGAATATTATGTTTGGCTACTCACTCTCAGAGAAATAAGCTATCTCAACTATACAACCACTCTCTCATTTGGTGCTCGGGCATGGTATACACTCGATAAGTGTAGACGAAAGACTGGCATTTTCTTCCGCTTCTTATAAAATATTAAAAAGTTGTTTTTAATAATTAAACCATCATTGATTCTCGGATGTGACAATTCTGCATTTGTATTGATTCCACACGATGTCAGAATACTGTTTTAAATTTAAGAACATAAGATAATAACATAATTATGTTATAGTTACCTTCAGTTGTATAACAGCAACCGGGGGTGACAGCAACGGAATTTTGGCAGCCAGAAGACCGAGGACGTCTCTTGACTTGATACCGCCAGAGTTGACATGAAACGTTCTCCTCTTGTTTCGCGAACGTGGCCGGCACGACAAGAGAATCTCGCCAAAGTCAACACTTCGTGTATAAAACCAGCAACACGGAGAAGTGCAAACATCGACTGTTTTAAATTAAAAAATTATGACACGGGAAGATTGAATATAAAACGGTTGTTTACCAATGCTTGACATTATTTGCGGTTTGACATTGAATTTATGAAAATTTTGCTATTTTGAGAAGGCTCTATATAGGCTAATGATCACATTGTGTTACTTATGTAATTTGTACGGAATATACGAACCTCTTTGCAGGGTTAAGGGGCAGTGGCGTAACTAAGGGGGGGGGGCACGTGCCCCCCAATTGATGTCCGTGCCCCCCCCATTTGAAATCTTGACTTTTTTGACTGGAGATTTCCAGAGTAAATTGTAACATTTTATACGCTTTGATGAGATAATTTCGATGTTTTTAAAACTATTTCTCCATTTACATGCAGAATTTTTTTTTTTTTACACTCACGCCAGATTATCTTATAAAAAAATAGAAAGTTACATAACAAAAAGGGATGAAAAAGGGGCTTGTTCAGGCCCGTAACCGGGATTTTACTTTCTTTTTTGGGGGGCTAATATGAAAGAAAATGTACATCGGCGCGTTAGTGCCGCCCGTCACGTAGCGACGCAGGGGGAGTGGGAGGAGGATGTGCCCCCCACAGAAATTAGAAATTTTGTAAAAAAGAATGCCCAATTCAAGCCATTTGGTGCACCATTTTGCGCTATGATATTGGTTTTATCTGAAAACAACTCAATTACAGCTTTGTACCAATATTATTTTTGCATATTCAATGCTCAGACGGCGTCCGCACATTTAACGATAATAAGTCACAGTTATGATGCAGACTTTTTTAATTATTTTTTTTGCAGTCTTTTTAAATTAACTATTTTTTGCAGACTTTTTGTTAATTTTTTTTTAATATAATTTATTTATTTCATATTTTTTTAGGGGGCCGTCCGACCCCCCCCCCGATTACGGACATGGGCTTGTTTTATAGAAAAAGGCTAACGGAAACTTGGCCAGAAGTGCCCCCTAGAAGAAATGGTGCACCCCTTGTGCCCCCCTCTAGTTACGCCGCTGTTAAGGGGGGGGGGGTCTTGACCGTTATAATTTGGAGAAGAATGCATGCGTCTACATTTTTTCAAGAAACATTTCTGTTTTTTTTCCTTGCAGTGGTGGAACCATTGTGATTTCATTTCATGTTTAGAGGCAGGGTATACTGTCAATTGGTAATTGTCAAAGACCAGGGGCGGATTACAATAAAACGTATACCCTCGCTTAAAATAACAAACCTGTAACAATTTGGGCTCAATTTGTCATCGAAGTTGCAAGAAAATAATGAAAGAAACAAACACCATTGCTGCATAGAATTGTGTGCTTTCAGAAGCCTGAGAAAAGCTAAATGCCAGAAGCCTATCTCAGATTCAATTTTTTTTTTTTTTTTGGGGGGGGGGGGGGGTGAAAAATTACTCTAAGGGGGTCATTTCTAACAATGTTTTATAATATCACGTGTTTATGGTCATTAGTGTTTGGAATAATTACCAATGGTATAACCTCCCTTTAAACAGATTTGCTATAACGAAATTATTTATACATTGATAACGAATAACGCTGCAAATAATAAAAGAATAACAGTATAGATGGACATCTAATTAACAGAAAGAACTGACAACTACATTAATGAATGGAATAATTAACGAATGGAACAAAATGAGACTATTGATGGGTACTGCTACTGAAAAGACCAAGTACGCTAAATTCAAGAAATTTGTTCTGCACTTTATAGCACCATTTCCACCATAAAGTTCTGGAATATTGTCTGCAAGCAATCTAACACGAATCTGTGTTTTTTAAGCATTCTTTTGTATTCCAGAAAAGTATCAGGGTGTTTGCCTTGTTTGTTTAATTGAATGGGGTTCCGAACATTCAAGGAATAGTACCATTAAGATAACCATGCGTATAGGTATGTAATTATTTTAACTGGAATGGGGAAAGGGTAAGCTATGAATGGTCCCCTGTCTTAATCCGCAAAGTAAAGGTCCCCAGTAAGAAAGTGTGTAAAAAACCATTGGGAGCTGTTGCCAAAAAAAGAGAGGTACAATAGGAAGTCCCCGACTGCAGGGGTTTACACACTTGCGTGCTCACTTTAGGTACCTTATGGAGACCAAGGACAAAACAAAAAAGGGAAAATAAAAGGTCTCCATAGGGGAATTCTAAAGACCGGGGTGCTCCACAAGAAATTGTTTGTACAAACCCTATGGGGAAACTGTTATTGTTAAGTGCAGGGACAAAGGAAAGAACAAAAGAATGCTCCACAAGGATGCAGGACGTCCTCGCTTCGTTTTCGTGTACAAAACCAATGGGGACGTCGCTAAAAAAAACTGTGTGTGTGTGCGCGTGCGCGGGGGGGGGGGGGGGTAAGGTGGTGTTACTGGTCGAAACAACATAATACAAGCTCGCTATATAGGCCCTAGTCTCACATTGTAGTGTTCTACATAATATCCGAGGCGACAATCAGAGCTGCAACGGCCCAATATAAGAGAAAGAGAGAAAAAATAAGAAACAACGACAACAACAACAACAACAACAACAACCCAAATCAGTATGTATAACGAACATTGTAAATGCATGTGGGCGGGGCTTTGGGAGTGGTGAATATCCTACCCTTCTTTAACAATTTTCGAGCAAGAAAAATGTTTAACTGAAAATGTTTACCTCGCAAATTAGCAAGGTGTCGATTACAAAACTGGTTAGTTTTTCTTTCGCCAGCCGTGCTTTTTGCGGGAAAAAACCCAACACCACACAAAATTGTTTGAAGAACGAACGTTGGCTGACAGCAATCTTATGGTCATCTTCTGCAGTGACTGAGTTTGCGAACTGTAGCCAGCGACCACTGAACAAATATACACTTGGCGAGAAATACTGCCTCCTTTTTGAAGGTATTCTGCAAATATTGTACAAAGAAGGACTCTCGAAATTGCTCTAATTTCCCCCACACTCTTAGCATTATTTAGGTTCCCAGATGTCAGAAATGTTCTTTCGTCATTGGTGTCCTGTTTTTTCTTTTTCAATATTGTTCTTGAGACCTGGAAGTTGATTATGTACAAAAGTTACAAACAAATGAACATCAAAAAATTAGCTCTCAATGGCTGACAAATTACTTGCGGTAGCTATGATTTGCGCCCTCTTGTGAGAATGGATCAACCTCAAAGGACAATCAAGAGGAATCTATAAGAAATAGAGTATTTAAGAAAATCTTGAAATTAAAATTGAAAGTAAATGTGTGATAAAAGTTATGATTTAAGTTTTACAATTATCTCATGGGGATCAGTTCAAAAAGCAGAATAGGCAAAATTTATTCAAAGTATTGTTCTAATCATGGGGGATTAGCTCAAATATTTCTACAGTACAAGAGCGCTCGCATTGCATGTGAGAGGTACCGGGATCGATACCCGGATCTTCCAATCTTTAACCAATTTTTTTTCAAAAAAGAGAAGAAGAAAAAAAAGAAAGAACGTGCACATTTTATGCAAAGTTTTTGTTATAATGACTTGGGGGATAAGCTCAATTAATGGTAGAGGGCTCACTTTGTATATGAGAGGTACCAAGTTAAATCCCGGATCTTCCAATCTTTACCCTTTTTTTCATACAAAAAAAGAATGTGAACATTTTATGCAAATTATTTGTAATAATGACATGGGGTATTAGCTCAAATGGTAGAGCGCTTGCTTTGCATGTGAGAGGTACCGGGATCGATACCCGGATCTTCCAATCTTTAACCAACTTTTTTGAAAACAAAAATGAATGTTAATATTTAATGGAAATTATTTGTAATAATGACATGGGGGATTAGCTCAAATGGTAGAGCGCTCGCTTTGCATGTGAGAGGTACCGGGATCAATACCCGGATCTTCCAATCTTAACCAACTTTTTTCAAACAAAAATGAATGTTAACATTTTGTGGAAATTATTTGTAATAATGACATGGGGGATTAGCTCAAATGGTAGAGCGCTCGCTTTGCATGTGAGAGGTACCGGGATCGATACCCGGATCTTCCAATCTTTAAGCAACTTTTTTCAAAAGAAAAAAGAATGTTCACACTCTATGCAAATTATTTATTATAATGACATGGGGGATTAGCTCAAATGGTAGAGCGCTCGCTTAGCATGTGAGAGGTACCGGGATCGATACCCGGATCTTCCAATCTTTAACCAACTTTTTTCCAAAATAAAAAAGAAAAAAGAATGTTCACATTTAAAGCAAATTATTTGTTATTATGACATGGGGGATTAGCTCATAATGGTAGAGCGCTCGCTTTGCATGTGAGAGGTACCGGGATCAATACCCGGATCTTCCAATCTGTAACCAACTTTTTTTAAAAGAAAAAAGAAAAAAGAATGTTCACATTTAAAGCAAATTATTTGTTATTATGACATGGGGGATTAGCTCATAATGGTAGAGCGCTCGCTTTGCATGTGAGAGGTACCGGGATCGATACCCGGATCTTCCAATCTTTACAACAAGTTTTCAAACAAAAAAAAATGTTAACATTTTATGCATAATATTTGTAATAATGACATGGGGGATTAGCTCAAATGGTAGAGCGCTCGCTTAGCATGTGAGAGGTACCGGGATCAATACCCGGATCTTCCAATCTTTAACCAACTTTTTTCAAACGAAAATGAATGTTAACATTTTATGGAATTATTTGTAAAATAGACATGGGGGATTAGCTCAAATGGTAGAGTGCTCGCTTTGCATGTGAGAGGTACCGGGATCGATACCCGGATCTTCCAATCTTTAACCAACTTTTTTCAAAAGAAAAAAGAAAAAAGAATGTTCACATCTAAAGCAAATACATGTAGTATAGTGACATGGGGGATTAGCTCAAATGGTAGAGCGCTCGCTTTGCATGTGAGAGGTACCGGGACCGATACCCGGATCTTCCAATCTTTAACCAAGTTTTTTTTAAACAAAAAGGAATATTAACATTTTATGGAAATTATTTGTAATATTGACATGGGGGATTAGCTCAAATGGTAGAGCGCTCGCTTAGCATGTGAGAGGTACGGGGATCGATACCCGGATCTTCCAATCTTTACAACAAATTTTCAAACAAAAATGAATGTTGACATTTTATGCATATTATTTGTAATAATGACATGGGGGATTAGCTCAAATGGTAGAGCGCTCGCTTAGCATGTGAGAGGTACCGGGATCGATACCCGGATCTTCCAATCTTTAACCGACTCTTTTCAAAAGAAAAAAGAAAAAAGAATGTTCACATCTAAAGCAAATTATTTGTTATAATGACATGGGGGATTAGCTCAAATGGAAGAGTGCTCGCTTTGCATGTGAGAGGTACCCGGATCTTCCAATCTTTAACCAACTTTTTTCAAACTAAAATATATGCTTACATTTTATGCAAAATATTGCAATAATGAAATTGGGGATTAACTCAAATGGTAGAGCGCTTGCTTAGCATGTGAGAGGTACCGGGATCGATACCCAGATCTTCCAATCTTTAACCAACCTTTTTTAAAACAAAAAGGAATGTTAACATTTTATGGAAATTATTTGTAATATTGACATGGGGGATTAGCTCAAATGGTAGAGCGCTCGCTTAGCATGTGAGAGGTACCGGGATCGATACCCGGATCTTCCAATCTTTAACCAACTTTTTTCAAACGAAAATAAATGCTTACATTTTATGCAAATTACTTGCAATAATGAAATTGGGGATTAGCTCAATGGTAGAGCATGTGAGCATGGTACCGGGATCAATACCCAGATCTTCCAATCTTTAACCAACCTTTTTTAAAACAAAAATGAATGTTAACACTTTATGCAAATTATTTGTAATAATGACATGGGGGATTAGCTCAAATGGTAGAGCGCTCGCTTAGCATGTGAGAGGTACCGGGATCGATACCCGGATCTTCCAATCTTTAACAAACTTTTTTCCAAAATAAAAAAGAATGTTTAAAACACTTTATGCAAATTATTTGTAAGAATGACATGGGGGATTAGCTCAAATGGTAGAGTGCTCACTTAGCATGTGAGAGGTACCGGGATCGATACCCGGATCTTCCAATCTTTAACCAACTTTTTTTTAAAAGAAAAAAGAAAAAAAACAATGTTCACATTTCAAGCAAATTGTTTGTTACAATGACATGGGGGATTAGCTCAAATGGTAGAGTGCTCGCTTTGCATGTGAGAGGTACCGGGATCGATACCCGGATCTTCCAATCTTTAACCGACCTTTTTTGAAAGAAAAAAGAAAAAAGAATGTTCACATCTAAAGCAAATTATTTGTAATAATGACATGGGGGATTAGCTCAAATGGTAGAGTGCTCGCTTAGCATGTGAGAGGTACCGGGATCAATACCCGGATCTTCCAATCTTTACAACAAATTTTCAAACAAAAAAGAATGTTAACATTTTATGCATACATTATTTGTAATAATGACATGGGGGATTAACTCAAATGGTAGAGCTCTCGCTTAGCATGTGAGATGTACCGGGATCGATACCCGGATCTTCCAATCTTTAACCAACTTTTTTCAAAAGAAAAAAGAAAAAAGAATGTTCACCTTTCAAGCAAATTATTTGTTATAATGACATGGGGGATTAGCTCAAATGGTAGAGCGCTCGCTTAGCATGTGAGAGGTACCGGGATCGATACCCGGATCTTCCAATCTTTAATCAACTTTTTTGAAAACAAAAAGGAATGTTAACATTTTATGGAAATTATTTGTAATATTGACATGGGGGATTAGCTCAAATGGTAGAGCACTTGCTTAGCATGTGAGAGGTACCAGGATCGATACGCGGATCTTCCAATCTTTAACCGACTTTTTTCGAAAGAAAAAAGAAAAAAGAATGTTCACATCTAAAGCAAATTATTTGTTATAATGACATGGGGGATTAGCTCAAATGGTAGAGCACTCGCTTAGCATGTGAGAGGTACCAGGATCGATACCCGGATCTTCCAATCTTTAACCGACTTTTTTCGAAAGAAAAAAGAAAAAAGAATGTTCACATCTAAAGCAAATTATTTGTTATGATGACATGGCGGATTAGCTCAAATGGTAGAGCGCTCGCTTAGCATGTGAGAGGTACCGGGATCGATACCCGGATCTTCAAATCTTTAACCAACTTTTTTTAAAAGAAAAAAGAAAAAAGAACGTTCACCTTTAAAGCAAATTATTTGTTATAATGACATGGGGGATTAGCTCAAATGGTAGAGCGCTCGCTTTGCATGTGAGAGGTACCGGGATCGATACCCGGATCTTCCAATCTTTAACCAACCTTTTTTAAAACAAAAAGGAATGTTAACATTTTATGCAAATTATTTGTAATATTGACATGGGGGATTAGCTCAAATGGTAGAGCGCTCGCTTAGCATGTGAGAGGTACCGGGATCGATACCCGGATCTTCCAATCTTTAACCAACTTTTTTTTAAAAGAAAAAAGAAAAAACAATGTTCACATTTCAAGCAAATTATTTGTAATAATGACATGGGGGATTAGCTCAAATGGTAGAGTGCTCGCTTAGCATGTGAGAGGTACCGGGATCGATACCCGGATCTTCCAATCTTTACAACAAATTTTCAAACAAAAAAGAATGTTAACATTTTATGCATATATTATTTGTAATAATGACATGGGGGATTAGCTCAAATGGTAGAGCGCTCGCTTAGCATGTGAGAGGTACCGGGATCGATACCCGGATCTTCCAATCTTTAACCAACTTTTTTTTAAACAAAAAGGAATGTTAACATTTTATGGAAATTATTTGTAATATTGACATGGGGGATTAGCTCAAATGGTAGAGCGCTCGCTTAGCATGTGAGAGGTACCGGGATCAATACCAGGATCTTCCAATCTTTAACCAACCTTTTTTAAAACAAAAATGAATGTTAACACTTTATGCAAACTATTTGTAATAATGACATGGGGGATTAGCTCAAATGATAGAGTGCTGGCTTAGCATGTGAGAGGTACCGGGATCAATACCTGGATCTTCCAATCTTTAACCAACTTTTTTCAAACGAAAATGAATGTTAACACTTTATGCAAACTATTTGTAATAATGACATGGGGGATTAGCTCAAATGGTAGAGTGCTGGCTTAGCATGTGAGAGGTACCGGGATCAATACCTGGATCTTCCAATCTTTAACCAACTTTTTTCAAACGAAAATAAATGCTTACATTTTATGTAAAATATTTGCAATAATGAAATTGGCGATTAGCTCAAATGGTAGAGCGCTTGCTTAGCGTGTGAGAGGTACCGCGATCGATACCCAGATCTTCCAATCTTTAACCAACCTTTTTTAAAACAAAAATGAATGTTAACACTTTATTCAAATTATTTGTAATAGGGACATGGGGGATTAGCTCAAATGGTAGAGCGCTCGCTTAGCATGTGAGAGGTACCGGGATCGATACCCGGATCTTCCAATCTTTAACCAACTTTTTTTCAAAAGAAAAAAGAAAAAAGAATGTTCACATTTAAAACAAATTATTTGTTATAATGACATGGGGGATTAGCTCAAATGGTAGAGCGCTCGCTTTGCATGTGAGAGGTACCGGGATCAATACCCGGATCTTCCAATCTTTAACGTACTTTTTTTAAAAAGAAAAAAGAAAAAAGAATGTTCACATTTAAAGCAAATTATTTGTTATAATGACATGGGGGATTAGCTCAAATGGTAGAGCGCTCGCTTTGCATGTGAGAGGTACCGGGATCGATACCCGGATCTTCCAATCTTTAACCAACTTTTTTCAAACGAAAATGAATGTTAACATTTTATGGAATTATTTGTAAAAGTGACATGGGGGATTAGCTCAAATGGTAGAGCGCTGGCTTTGCATGTGAGAGGTACCGGGATCGATACCCGGATCTTCCAATCTTTAACCAACTTTTTTCAAAAGAAAAAAGAAATAAGAATGTTTACATTTAAAGCAAATTATTTGTAATAATGACATGGGGGATTAGCTCAAATGGTAGAGCGCTTGCTTTGCATGTGAGAGGTACCGGGATTGATACCCGGATCTTCCAATCTTTAACCAACTTGTATCAAACGAAAATGAATGTTAACATTTTATGGAATTGTTTGTAAAAGTGACGTGGGGGATTAGCTCAAATGGTAGAGCGCTCGCTTTGCATGTGAGAGGTACCGGGATCGATACCCGGATCTTCCAATCTTTACAACAAATTTTCAAACAAAAAAGAATGTTAACATTTTACGCATATTATTTGTAATAATGACATGGGGGATTAGCTCAAATGGTAGAGCGCTCGCTTAGCATGTGAGAGGTACCGAGATCGATACCCGGATCTTCCAATCTTTAACCAACTTTTTTGAAAAGAAAAAAGAAAAAAGAATGTTCACATTTAAAGCAAATTATTTGTTAGAATGACATGGGGGATTAGCTCAAATGGTAGAGCGCTTGCTTTGCATGTGAGAGGTACCGGGATCGATACCCGGATCTTCCAATCTTTAATCAACTTTTTTGAAAACAAAAAGGAATGTTAACATTTTATGGAAATTATTTGTAATATTGACATGGGGGATTAGCTCAAATGGTAGAGCGCTCGCTTAGCATGTGAAAGGTACCGGGATCGATACCCGGATCTTCCAATCTTTAACCAACTTTTTTTAAAAGAAAAAAGAAAAAAGAATGTTCACCTTTCAAGCAAATTATTTGTTATAATGACATTGGGGATTAGCTCAAATGGTAGAGCGCTCGCTTTGCATGTGAGAGGTACCGGGATCGATACCCGGATCTTCCAATCTTTAACCAACCTTTTTTAAAACAAAAAGGAATGTTAACACTTTATGCAAATTATTTGTAATAATGACATGGGGGATTAGCTCAAATGGTAGAGCGCTCGCTTTGCATGTGAGAGGTACCGGGATCGATACCCGGATCTTCCAATCTTTACAACAAATTTTCAAACAAAAAAGAATGTTAACATTTTATGCATATTATTTGTAATAATGACATGGGGGATTAGCTCAAATGGTAGAGCGCTCGCTTAGCATGTGAGAGGTACCGAGATCGATACCCGGATCTTCCAATCTTTAACCAACTTTTTTGAAAAGAAAAAAGAAAAAAGAATGTTCACATTTAAAGCAAATTATTTGTTAGAATGACATGGGGGATTAGCTCAAATGGTAGAGCGCTTGCTTTGCATGTGAGAGGTACCGGGATCGATACCCGGATCTTCCAATCTTTAATCAACTTTTTTGAAAACAAAAAGGAATGTTAACATTTTATGGAAATTATTTGTAATATTGACATGGGGGATTAGCTCAAATGGTAGAGCGCTCGCTTAGCATGTGAAAGGTACCGGGATCGATACCCGGATCTTCCAATCTTTAACCAACTTTTTTTAAAAGAAAAAAGAAAAAAGAATGTTCACCTTTCAAGCAAATTATTTGTTATAATGACATTGGGGCTTAGCTCAAATGGTAGAGTGCTTGCTTTGCATGTGAGAGGTACCGGGATCGATACCCGGATCTTCCAATCTTTAACCAACTTTTGTTTAAACAAAAAGGAATGTTAACATTTTATGGAAATTATTTGTAATATTGACATGGGGGATTAGCTCAAATGGTAGAGCGCTCGCTTAGCATGTGAGAGGTACCGGGATCGATACCCAGATCTTCCAATCTTTAACCAACTTTTTTCAAAAGAAAAAAGAAAAAAAAATATTCACATTTAAAGCAAATTATTTGGTATAATGACATGGGGCATTAGCTCAAATGGTAGAGTGCTCGCTTAGCATGTGAGAGGTACCGGGATCGATACCCGGAGCTTCCAATCTTTAACCAACTTTTATCAAACGAAAATGAATGTTAACATTTTATGGAATTGTTTGTAAAAGTAACATGGGGGATTAGCTCAAATGGTAGAGTGCTCGCTTTGCATGTGAGAGGTACCGGGATCGATACCCGGATCTTCCAATCTTTAGCCGACTTTTTTCGAAAGAAAAAAGAAAAAAGAATGTTCACATCTAAAGCAAATTATTTGTTATAATGACATGGCGGATTAGCTCAAATGGTAGAGCGCTCGCTTAGCATGTGAGAGGTACCGGGATCGATACCCGGATCTTCAAACCTTTAACCAACTTTTTTTAAAAGAAAAAAGAAAAAAGAATGTTCACCTTTAAAGCAAATTATTTGTTATAATGACATGGGGGATTAGCTCAAAAGGTAGAGCGCTCGCTTTGCATGTGAGAGGTATCGGGATCGATACCCGGATCTTCCAATCTTTAACCAACTTTTGTTTAAACAAAAAGGAATGTTAACATTTTATGGAAATTATTTGTAATAATGACATGGGGGATTAGCTCAAATGGTAGAGCGCTCGCTTAGCATGTGAGAGGTACCGGGATCGATACCCGGATCTTCCAATCTTTAACCAACTTTTTTCAAAAGAAAAAAGAAAAAAGAATGTTCACATTTAAAGCAAATTATTTGTTATAATGACATGGGGGATTAGCTCAAATGGTAGAGCGCTCGCTTAGCATGTGAGAGGTACCGGGATCGATACCCGGATCTTCCAATCTTTTCAACAAATTTTCAAACAAAAAAGAATATTAACATTTTATGCATATATTATTTGTAATAATGACATGGGGGATTAGCTCAAATGGTAGAGCGCTCGCTTAGCATGTGAGAGGTACCGGGATCGATACCCGGATCTTCCAATCTTTAACCAACTTTTTTTTAAACAAAAAGGAATGTTAACATTTTATGGAAATTATTTGTAATATTGACATGGGGGATTAGCTCAAATGGTAGAGTGCTCGCTTAGCATGTGAGAGGTACTGGGATCAATACCTGGATCTTCCAATCTTTAACGTACTTTTTTTCAAAAAAAAAAAGAAAAAAGAATGTTCACATTTAAAGCAAATTATTTGTTATAATGACATGGGGGATTAGCTCAAATGGTAGAGCGCTCGCTTTGCATGTGAGAGGTACTGGGATCGATACCCGGATCTTCCAATCTTTAACCAACTTTTTTCAAACGAAAATGAATGTTAACATTTTATGGAATTATTTGTAAAAGTGACATGGGGGATTAGCTCAAATGGTAGAGTGCTGGCTTTGCATGTGAGAGGTACCGGGATCGATACCCGGATCTTCCAATCTTTAACCAACTTTTTTCAAAAGAAAAAAGAAAAAAGAATGTTCACATTTAAAGCAAATTATTTGTAATAATGACATGGGGGATTAGCTCAAATGGAAGAGCGCTTGCTTTGCATGTGAGAGGTACCGGGATCGATACCCGGATCTTCCAATCTTTAACCAACTTTTATCAAACGAAAATGAATGTTAACATTTTATGGAATTGTTTGTAAAAGTGACATGGGGGATTAGCTCAAATGGTAGAGCGCTCGCTTTGCATGTGAGAGGTACCGGGATCGATACCCGGATCTTCCAATCTTTTCAACAAATTTTCAAACAAAAAAGAATATTAACATTTTATGCAAATTATTTGTAATAATGACATGGGGGATTAGCTCAAATGGTAGAGCGCTCGCTTAGCATGTGAGAGGTACCGGGATCGATACCCGGATCTTCCAATCTTTAACCAACTTTTTTCAAAAGAAAAAAGAAAAAAGAATGTTCACATTTAAAGCAAATTATTTGTTAGAATGACATTGGGGCTTAGCTCAAATGGTAGAGCGCTTGCTTTGCATGTGAGAGGTACCGGGATCGATACCCGGATCTTCCAATCTTTAATCAACTTTTTTGAAAACAAAAAGGAATGTTAACATTTTATGAAATTATTTGTAATATTGACATGGGGGATTAGCTCAAATGGTAGAGCGCTCGCTTAGCATGTGAGATGTACCAGGATCGATACCCGGATCTTCCAATCTTTAACCGACTTTTTTCGAAAGAAAAAAGAAAAAAGAATGTTCACATCTAAAGCAAATTATTTGTTATAATGACATGGGGGATTAGCTCAAATGGTAGAGCGCTCGCTTAGCATGTGAAAGGTACCGGGATCGATACCCGGATCTTCCAATCTTTAACCAACTTTTTTTTAAAGAAAAAAGAAAAAAGAATGTTCACCTTTAAAGCAAATTATTTGTTATAATGACATTGGGGATTAGCTCAAATGGTAGAGCGCTCGCTTTGCATGTGAGAGGTACCGGGATCGATACCCGGATCTTCCAATCTTTAACCAACTTTTGTTTAAACAAAAAGGAATGTTAACATTTTATGGAAATTATTTGTAATATTGACATGGGGGATTAGCTCAAATGGTAGAGCGCTCGCTTAGCATGTGAGAGGTACCGGGATCGATACCCGGATCTTCCAATCTTTAACCAACTTTTATCAAACGAAAATGAATGTAAACATTTTATGGAATTGTTTGTAAAAGTAACATGGGGGATTAGCTCAAATGGTAGAGCGCTCGCTTTGCATGTGAGAGGTACTGGGATCGATACCTGGATCTTCCAATCTTTAACCAACTTTTATCAAACGAAAATGAATGTTAACATTTTATGGAATTGTTTGTAAAAGTAACATGGGGGATTAGCTCAAATGGTAGAGCGCTCGCTTAGCATGTGAGAGGTACCGGGATCGATACCCGGATCTTCCAATCTTTAACCAACTTTTGTTTAAACAAAAAGGAATGTTAACATTTTATGGAAATTATTTGTAATATTGACATGGGGGATTAGCTCAAATGGTAGAGCGCTCGCTTAGCATGTGAGAGGTACCGGGATCGATACCCAGATCTTCCAATGTTTAACCAACTTTTTTCAAAAGAAAAAAGAAAAAAGAATGTTCACATTTAAAGCAAATTATTTGTTATAATGACATGGGGGATTAGCTCAAATGGTAGAGCGCTCGCTTTGCATGTGAGAGGTACCGGGATCGATACCCGGATCTTCCAATCTTTAACCAACTTTTATCAAACGAAAATGAATGTTAACATTTTATGGAATTGTTTGTAAAAGTAACATGGGGGATTAGCTCAAATGGTAGAGCGCTCGCTTTGCATGTGAGAGGTACCGGGATCAATACCCGGATCTTCCAATCTTTAACCGACTTTTTTCGAAAGAAAAAAGAAAAAAGAATGTTCACATCTAAAGCAAATTATTTGTTATAATGACATGGAGGATTAGCTCAAATGGTAGAGCGCTCGCTTAGCATGTGAGAGGTACCGGGATCGATACCTGGATCTTCAAATCTTTAACCAACTTTTTTTAAAAGAAAAAAGAAAAAAGAATGTTCACCTTTAAAGCAAATTATTTGTTATAATGACATGGGGGATTAGCTCAAAAGGTAGAGCGCTCGCTTTGCATGTGAGAGGTATCGGGATCGATACCCGGATCTTCCAATCTTTAACCAACTTTTGTTTAAACAAAAAGGAATGTTAACATTTTATGGAAATTATTTGTAATATTGACATGGGGGATTAGCTCAAATGGTAGAGCGCTCGCTTAGCATGTGAGAGGTACCGGGAACGATACCCGGATCTTCCAATCTTTAACCAACTTTTTTTTAAAAGAAAAAAGAAAAAACAATGTTCACATTTCAAGCAAATTATTTGTAATAATTACATGGGGGATTAGCTCAAATGGTAGAGTGCTCGCTTAGCATGTGAGAGGTACAGGGATCGATACCTGGATCTTCCAATCTTTACAACAAATTTTCAAACAAAAAAGAATGTTAACATTTTATGCATATATTATTTGTAATAATGACATGGGGGATTAGCTCAAATGGTAGAGCATGTGAGAGGTACCGGGATCGATACCCGGATCTTCCAATCTTTAACCAACTTTTTTTTAAACAAAAAGGAATGTTAACATTTTATGGAAATTATTTGTAATATTGACATGGGGGATTAGCTCAAATGGTAGAGCGCTCGCTTAGCATGTGAGAGGTACCGGGATCAATACCCGGATCTTCCAATCTTTAACCAACCTTTTTTAAAACAAAAATGAATGTTAACACTTTATGCAAATTATTTGTAATAATGACATGGGGGATTAGCTCAAATGGTAGAGTGCTGGCTTAGCATGTGAGACGTACCGGGATCAATACCTGGATCTTCCAATCTTTAACCAACTTTTTTCAAACGAAAATGAATGTTAACACTTTATGCAAACTATTTGTAATAATGACATGGGGGATTAGCTCAAATGGTAGAGCGCTCGCTTTGCATGTGAGAGGTACCGGGATCGATACCCGGATCTTCCAATCTTTAACCAACTTTTTTCAAAAGAAAAAAGAAAAAAGAATGTTCACATTTAAAGCAAATTATTTGTTATAATGACATGGGGGATTAGCTCAAATGGTAGAGCGCTCGCTTTGCATGTGAGAGGTACCGGGATCGATACCCGATCTTCCAATCTTTAACCAACTTTTTTCAAACGAAAATGAATGTTAACATTTTATGGAATTATTTGTAAAAGTGACATGGGGGATTAGCTCAAATGGTAGAGCGCTCGCTTAGCATGTGAGAGGTACCGGGATCGATACCCGGATCTTCCAATCTTTAACTGACTTTTTTCAAAAGAAAAAAGAAAAAAGAATGTTCACATTTAAAGCAAATTATTTGTTATAATGACATGGGGGATTAGCTCAAATGGTAGAGCGCTCGCTTTGCATGTGAGAGGTACCGGGATCGATACCCGGATCTTCCAATCTTTAACCAACTTTTATCAAACAAAAATGAATGTTAACATTTTATGGAATTATTTGTAAAAGTGACATGGGGGATTAGCTCAAATGGTAGAGCGCTCGCTTTGCATGTGAGAGGTACTGGGATCGATGCCCGGATCTTCCAATCTTTACAACAAATTTTCAAACAAAAAAGAATGTTAACATTTTACGCATATTATTTGTAATAATGACATGGGGGATTAGCTCAAATGGTAGCGCGCTCGCTTAGCATGTGAGAGGTACCGGGATCGATACCCGGATCTTCCAATCTTTAACCAACTTTTTTGAAAAGAAAAAAGAAAAAAGAATGTTCACATTTAAAGCAAATTATTTGTTAGAATGACATTGGGGCTTAGCTCAAATGGTAGAGTGCTTGCTTTGCATGTGAGAGGTACCGGGATCGATACCCGGATCTTCCAATCTTTAATCAACTTTTTTGAAAACAAAAAGGAATGTTAACATTTTATGAAATTATTTGTAATATTGACATGGGGGATTAGCTCAAATGGTAGAGCGCTCGCTTAGCATGTGAGAGGTACCGGGATCGATACCCGGATCTTCCAATCTTTAACTGACTTTTTTCAAAAGAAAAAAGAAAAAAGAATGTTCACATCTAAAGCAAATTATTTGTTATAATGACATGGGGGATTAGCTCAAACGGTAGAGCGCTCGCTTTGCATGTGAAAGGTACCGGGATCGATACCCGGATCTTCCAATCTTTAACCAACTTTTTTTTAAAGAAAAAAGAAAAAACAATGTTCACCTTTAAAGCAAGTTATTGACATGGGGGATTAGCTCAAATGGTAGAGTGCTCGCTTTGCATGTGAGAGGTACCGGGATCGATACCCGGATCTTCCAATCTTTAACCAACTTTTTTTTAAACAAAAAGGAATGTTAACATTTTATGGAAATTATTTGTAATAATGACATGGGGGATTAGCTCAAATGGTAGAGCGCTCGCTTAGCATGTGAGAGGTACCGGGATCGATACCCGGATCTTCCAATCTTTAACCAACTTTTATCAAACGAAAATGAATGTTAACATTTTATGGAATTGTTTGTAAAAGTAACATGGGGGATTAGCTCAAATGGTAGAGCGCTCGCTTTGCATGTGAGAGGTACCGGGATCGATACCCGGATCTTCCAATCTTTAACCAACTTTTATCAAACGAAAATGAATGTTAACATTTTATGGAATTGTTTGTAAAAGTAACATGGGGGATTAGCTCAAATGGTAGAGCGCTCGCTTAGCATGTGAGAGGTACTGGGATCGATACCCGGATCTTCCAATCTTTAACCAACTTTTTTCAAAAGAAAAAAGAAAAAAGAATGTTCACATTTAAAGCAAATTATTTGTTATAATGACATGAGGGATTAGATCAAATGGTAGAGCGCTCGCTTTGCATGTGAGAGGTACCGGGATCGATACCCGGATCTTCCAATCTTTAACCAACTTTTTTCAAAAGAAAAATGAAAAAAGAATGTTCACATCTAAAGCAAATTTTTTGTTATAATGACATGGGGGATTAGCTCAAATGGTAGAGCGCTCGCTTAGCATGTGAGAGGTACCGGGATCGATACCCGGATCTTCCAATCTTTAACCAACTTTTTTCAAAAGAAAAAAGAAAAAAGAATGTTCACATTTAAAGCAAATTATTTGGTATAATGACATGGGGCATTAGCTCAAATGGTAGAGCGCTCGCTTTGCGTGTGAGATGTACCGGGATCGATACCCGGATCTTCCAATCTTTAACCAACTTTTTTCAAACAAAAATGAATGTTTACATTTTATGCAAATTATTTGTAATAATAAAATGGGGGATTAGCTCAAATGGTAGAGTGCTCGCTTTGCATGTGAGAGGTACCGGAATTGATACCCGGATCTTCCAATCTTTAACCAACTTCTTTCAAAAGAAAAAAGAAAAAAGAATTATTTGTTATAATGACATGGGGGATTAACTAAGGGTAGAGCGCTTTCTTTGCATGTGAGAGGTACCGGGATCGATACCCGGATCTTCCAATCTTTACAACAAATTTCCAACTAAAAAAGAATGTTAACATTTTATGCAAATTATTTGTAATAATGACAAAGGGGATGAGCTCAAATGGTACAGCGCTCGCTTTGCATGTGAGAGGTACCGGGATCGATACCTGGATCTTCCAATATTTAACCAACTTTTTTCAAACAAAAATGAATGTTAACGTTTTATGCAAATTAATTTTTAATAATGACATGGGGGATTAGCTCAAATTGAAGAGCGCTCGCTTAGCATGTGAGAGGTACTGGTATCGATACCCGGATCTTCCAATCTTTACAACACATTTTCAAACAAAACAGAATGTTAACATTTTATGCAAATTATTTGTAAAAATGACATGGGGGATTAGCTCAAATGGTAGAGCGCTCGCTTCATGTCGGAGAGGTCCTGTAAAAGGCGACCCTGAAATCGGGTCAAATCTTTTTACCTCTCTAGTCTGCTAGTGTGCGCGCGATGTAAACAGTCCCTAGATACAATTATTGTGGTTTGACTTGCCAAGCAAAGAGTCTCCTTTCCTTCGACGAAAACTTAGAATCATGTAAGGCTCCACTGGTTAGTTGCACTTGTAAATGCAAAAAGTTGTGGTATTTTAGGCATTTCTACAAAGTACAAAAATATGTCATACTGTCGGGGCCATAAAAAAATTGCCCCGCCGAAAAAGTTTCATCAAACACTTTTTCAATTCACAATTCACGATGATCAAATCACGTGACCATGGAGGTAGGTGACTGAACATTCTGCTGAGCATTCTGGGGGAAAAATACAGAGGTTTAAAGAAGCCATGTGCCTTATATCATTTTCTAATAGTCTGGGGAATGTTGTTGACCCTCATGTCATTGTTATTATTAATATCAAAATTTAAACATGGGCTTGGTGATTCAATTATCGCTGTTTATTTGTATGCTTTATTCTAAATGTTAAGAAACATAAAAGACACAAACTAAATAAAAATCAGATTTGAAAGCCAAGAATTTTTTACACTTTTTAATTTTTTTTATATTATTTATAGTTTTTGCAAATTACCATGGTAATTTTTTTAATTAAATAAAAAATATTTTGAATAAAATGAAGACAACTGCTGGCTATAGAGTCATACACGAAGTCTCACAGAACACTTGTAGTCGCTGCAGATGTTCTTCATTTCGTTTGCCTTGAAAACATGTAACGTAGGCCCTAAAACTCCAAACAAATGGGACGCTATTGAAGTCATCGAAGATCGGTGCGTGCTGTGAAAGTTCCAATGTCCATCAAGTTTTAATATGTTTGCATACTTCTTATAAACAAAGGAAGCCAATTAGGGCATCAGTTGATATGCATGGCATCATTTTTTTTTTTCAATTCAAAGAAAAAGCTATCCCCGAAAACCGGCGACTGTAGGATTATTATTATTAGCATAACAACTTACTTCGTAACGAGCAACGTATAAAACATTGTAAGAAACGACTCCCTCTGAACATGCTGAAGTAACGTAGTTTTTGAGAAAGAGGTAATTTCTCACTAAAATAATAAAAGACTTCTTGAAAGAAGCCTATCTGAAAGCACACAAATTTGTACAACAAGGGTGTTTTTTCTTTCATCATATTCTTGCAACTTCAATTGAGCCCAAATTTTCACAGGCTTGTTATCTTACGCACATGTTGTGATACACCAAGTGAGAATACTGGTCTTTGACAATTACCAAACGAAAAAAACTAAAGGGGGCTTCTTCGAGGTTCGAATTTATAGTTTATTAACCCCGAATAGAAGTCCTTGGTGTGACCATAGAGAAAGGACCCACGTCCTTTCTCTATGGTGTGACCATGGAGCTACTTGGGTTTTGTGAGCGACAATGTGCCGTCTGCTATTGAAGCCTTTGACAGCTGACCCCGGGGACATAACGCGTGAAGGGTTTGGCCATGCACAGGAGTCACTCACACACGTATCACATGTACCATGCACACAATGCAGGTACCATTTACGCCCGTCCGTACACTGTGTGCACTGTACATGCACACACAGCATCCGGGAATCTAGAAATTGCATTCATTCTGAGTGGACAAAATGGCGGCATCGGGACACACTGCACTGAATGATCGAGAACTACGAACAGAATTGAAGCGCTTAGGCTTCAATGCTGGACCTGTGACCGACTCCACTCGGAAGATTTATCTAAAGAAACTGGGCAAGCTCCAAGCTGAGGAGAAATTGAAGGTGAACTTGCCAACATCAGCCGTTCCAGGTCGTAAATTACTCGGTTTCAGCTCCGACGAAAGTGATGGTGAATCAGCAGCGGGCAATAGGAGGCGCTCCATGCCGGTTGCAAGCAAAGGTTTACGGCGAAGAAGCTTGAAAGTCCGGCCTCATACACCTTACAATGGCACAGCTGATGACCATGGAGATACACCTGCAAAGTCAACAAAGCCTCCCTCGGAAGGTTCACGGTTGAATTCCAGTTCCAAATCGAAGAGATATTCGACAGGTATGTTGCCGAGTGCAGGTCCTTCAATTGACCGAACAAAATCGAAAACCCGCGGCAGCTTATTGGCTGGCCGAGATGCAGTGTCTAAATCCAGGGTTGCGCCAACTCCAGGCAAAGGTGAATTTTCGGACTCTGATGTGGATGAAGAGGATAATGAAGAGGATAATGAAGAAGAAGATGAAGATAATAATGATGTGTTGACCGAGCCTCAAATGACTGAGACTACCACAAATTCATCAAAGTACGAAGAAAGAAACAGAAATTCAAGAGGCAGGATGAATGACACATACACAAAAGACCATGTTAATTCAGAGGCAAATGATTTATCATCAACTGGTAACAAGCCTTCCGGACTCTGGTGGTCAACAGCCAGACCTTCTCCCCGGCAAAGCCTCCCCAAATCATTAACCCCAAGAACTAGCACCCCGCGCAAATCCAACCGCTTGCGTCTGTCAGATGCCTATGATGACGAAGTGGATGTAAGTCAACTAAACGCAGCCCGAAACAACAACAGTAATACTCTTGCCCCCGCATCAAGAAATAACATCAACTCCAGAAACCCAAACCTCAATCAAAGCAAATCAAGTTCCAGCAAACTAAACAATGTATCGCTTCCAAGATCCACCAGTTCAAGCTTCCTGAACTCTAAAATCAACCACACACCAAGAAGTCACCCCAATGCCTACCAGCCAGACAGATCGAAATCCACGAGCAACCCCCGCAGTTCTGACCTCCCTGAAAGAGAGGAGAACCTCTATGAAGAGTTTGCCACGGAGGACCACTCTGCCACCAGTCTTGGCTCCAGGATTGGTCACCACGTTCCGATGATCTTGCTGTCGTGTGCCTTTCTTTTCTTTGTAATTTTGGGGATGGTTTACATGAATGTTGGCACCGAAAATCTAGAGGGTGAGTATGGCTTGTATATTTCATGGTTAACGTTAGACCCAGTAACTGGGGCGCTGTTCTCCTTTTTTCAAAATTTTGACATCATCGGTCGTACTAGCGCCCCAGATTACGGTTGTATTTTCCCCGAGGGATCTTCAATTTGTAGGTGCCTTGCCTCAACCGTGATAACAGGGCGGTTGAGGCAGGACACCGGTCTAAAATTGGACAGGTGTCCTGCCTCAACCGCGATGCCTCAACCGCACTGTTATCAGGTGCCCGTAAGCGCAGAATTATTTGGTGAGCGGTGCCATGAAATTGGGCCCTGGTTTCAAACAAGAACTGTAGTTGCGCGAATGTGACGGGCAAAAAATCTTGTATATTTACTACTACATTGCTACCTAGAGGTTTTGCTATACTTCTACCTCCATGGTGTAACAAAGTCGTAGTTCTTACATGTAGGAGTACATGATGTGTTGTGAACATGTTGTACAGTCGAGCGTGTTTTGTTTGCATGACTCAAAGGGTAAATATTTGGGTCGTCAGATGCTGCTGGGGCCCCTTGTCACGTTGATTTGATTTGAGTTATAATGACAGTCATCATCAGGTGTTCAGAAATAATTAAATAGCTGGTTAAACAAAATGCACAGGTGGCATTGTTTTATTTGCACCTTCGATGAGGATTGACATCTCGGAACACTATTTTATTGTTACTTAAACACGAGAATAATTCAAAGGGGCACAAGGGCAAAGACGAGGGCCCAGTTTGATAAAGAGTTGATTTGGCGCCAAACTCAAACGTTTGAGATACAACTTGATTGATTGATTGAGAGAAAAGAAAATACTGTTTTCTTTGACTTTGAACAGATAGACACCTTGCATATGACGTCTCAAGCTCAAACAGTGCCCTCACTGAGGTCAAAGGAAGACCTACATGTACACGTGTCACCAGTTGAGAGTTGTGCGTGGTCCTTACATGTACGTGCTAGCACGTTTCCATTGTTTGACCTCAGCGATGGCAGCCTTTGCAGGGGGGTCTATTACTTTGATTTTTTGAGAAGATGATCATATTCTGTAATAGACCCCAGGTTGCATTTATATGACTCCACAAGCCCAAAACAGTCCCCTCACTGGTGTCAATGAAGAGCTATCATTGGCTGATACTGATACATGTAGTTGTGCGCTGCACATGTACATGCTGCACGTTTCCATTGTTTGACATCAGCAATGGCGGCCAATGCAAGGGGTCTACATATACATGTACTTCAACTTAATCCCACCTGCACACTTCTGATACAGGTACGTGTACATGTACCATATGATGTAGTATGATTGGAATAGGTTTAACGATTTTTGGGAGTAACACAAGTTTGGGTAACAGACAAGTTCTTGAAACTATGTACTTGTCCCGTCAATATTTTGCATCGACTTGAAGTTAAAGATTGACTTCTTGCTGTCAAGAAACCCAAAGAAAGAAGACACCATTCCATGCCTATTACCCTATACCTAAAATGATGCTTTGAATGTCGGACTAGCCAACTTAATGAGCTTGTCTCGGCTAGACTGTAATTGAGAGTCCTAAGGCCCCCTCCCCCAAAGAAAAAAAAGTTATACAATGCTCCTCTCTGTAAAGTATCAGGTAGGGCCTTCTTGTACATTGTGCTGTAGGCCTATTGTCGTCTCATGAGGCTCAGTACTCATTCAAAGCAAACATGTCCTCAGAAAAAGAAAAGCTTTGTGATAACGTATGTTCAAGGAGTCTGGTAGAAACAAGTCCAATGTGCCCACTCTAATTCTTTTGGTTGTCTTGCATACACGTGTGCCAAGAGAACATTTTCGTCTAATGAAACTGGGTTGAAGTTTCAACTTGGCCAGCTAAGTTTAAGACAACCAGTACTAACATCTACATGTTTATACATTGTACACAAAGTCAGCGTTCTCCCTTAACAATGGTCTGCTGGCCAAATGCCAGTTAAAACACAGAGTACCAGTCGAAAACCTCTCCAAGTGGTCCGGCTGGCTAGTTCAGTGTTGAAAATCATCCCTACTTCATTTGAAGTATGGACTAGTGAAAAGGCTGGTGGACCAGTGAAATTACAAGCTAACTGGTCCTGCTGGCCAGTCAATAGAAATGTTAACGGCAAACCCTGAAAGTACTATGTGAACTACGTACATTGTATCTCCCCTAGACAAACCTTACTGAGACTGTCACTGAGAGACAGTTAGCCAGTTTTGTTGATGGCTATCATTCCCCGCATGACGGGACATCCCATGCAGAACACTGACTCAGAAGTGTCGAAGAGCTACCCTCTCTCTCTACTTGGGTCTGAAGACACCTCGGCCAGGTCGGTTGCACGCTTCCTTCCTGTGTCACCAGCTGTTGTGTCGTCTCCCCACCGCCTTAATTCTAGTTGCTGATGATAGAAGATGTTATTATCAATTAATAAAGAGCACCCCCCCTTCCCCATTGAAGCGTAATACTTTCAGCTTAAAAAGGTGTTGACCGAGGAGTTAAAAGTAAGGACAGGTATTTTACGTGATTATGTATGGCATGAGAGGGGTACATTGTAATGCTGCTGTTCAGTTGGATGTTGGATAGGGTTGGTAAAAGGGTGTCCAAGTTTGCTGGAATAATAAAAACTGGGTGTCCAAATTGTTCACTTACAATACATATTTACATGTAAATGACAGATAAAAGAGGTTGTCCTAACAGGGTGTCCAAAAGACACCCAGACACCCCTCTGGTTAACACTATGGTTGGATGTACATTTTGTGTTACAGAATTGCATGTGTACATATCCATGTTGTCAATTCATTCAAAATTTATGTAGTTTGTACATTTATAAGAACAATGAGATAGGCCTATTGGCTTGATAAATGGGAGATTGTAATGATGCTCATAATGTAATACAAAGTTAAGTGTACAAGCTATTAGCACTAAAAGATTCATAAAAGCTGTTGAACACAAAAATGTACTTGGCACAGGAAATTTGTGTTTAAAGCAGAAAAAGGTTACATCTACACATTGTACAATTGTAGACCATGTAACCTGTGACATCAGCATGTTTACAAAAGAGCCACAGAGCCTGGACTTCCTGCAGGCACGATTTGTACACAGCCAAATGGAAGAAAACATTTAAAATCTTATATTCCATGGAGATTGCTCTGTCTGATTTGTAGCTTTTGATGTGAAGAAATGAGGCACCCGATGTTTCCCCCACCTATTCAAAGTGAGGCAGTACTTTCACTCAGTGACCCAGGGTTCTCCCCAGGTTTTTTTTGTTTAAACTGTTGGGCGCTCTGGACCCAAATTGTTAGATGTTTGGCCGAAGCACGCTGAATTGAAACAAGGTCTTTGGAACGTTTTCTGCTTGGTGTTTACCTGGGGTTTTAAAAGCCCTAAGCTGTGCAATCTGGAGCATTCTATATGGTTTTCGCTCTTTCTTTTTTTCGTATCGGCTGAAATTTGGGTGTATCAGCATGCAAATTGCGCAGATAGGCCCGATACGCCAGCCTGTGCATGGGGAGAACCCTGTGACCACTTCGTTCATGTTTTTGCAAATATCACCGCCTTGCTGTAAAGATTTTTCAAAGGAAACACTAATAAAAAATGTTTTGTTTTTTATGTTATTATGATATTTAAGACGTAATGTATCAAGAAGTCAAAAATGTTGGGAGTGTGGATAGAATCATTGCGCATTTCTGTGAACACTGCATTCTTGTCAGTTTGCAGGCTGCATAAATTTTGCTTCAATCACCCATTTGAATTAGTCCTTCCCATGAAATAATGCTTATTACATTCATGCATGCGTGCAGACACTAGTTGGCAGACACCATGTTCCTAGACAGTACGCACAAATGCGTACATATGCGTCACGCCACCATCAGTTCCTTACAAAAAACTGCGATGTTCCCTCATTTTGCCCACAAGTAAATGTAAGTGCACACGCGCGATGTGCAATTTGCAACATGGGAAGGGTCTATTGTTAACCGCCCTCGCTTAGTTTATCAGCCAGGGAAAACAACAACAGCACCCCAGGGCCCAATTTCATAAAGCATGTAAGCATAAAAACTTGCTAAGCACAGAAATATATTGCTTAGCAGAAATAGGTTACCAGCCGAAATACCATACAGTTTACATGCTGCGACTGGTACCCCACTCGATTCTTGCTTAACAACGATGTACATGGAATTATCTGCTTAACAGGCTCATTATGAAATTGGGCCCATGTCATTTTGGTTGGAGGTCAGTGTGCAACAGCTTTCTTTTTCTGCCCATTTTATGCACTTTTAAAGCAACATTGAAACCATGGGTATAAAAATCCTCTCGACAAATGTTGCGTGTCCTGTCGCTCGTATTGCGTGTAACGAAAGACCCAGAATATATTGCCTTGATCTGTTTTTAAACCTGTTGCTTGTTGGCGTGTGATTCACTCCCTGGCTTTTGGCAATTAGGGTTAATTATTCTTAGGTTAAGCATGCTTTGATGGGGATTTATTTAGGGGTTAATGGATGGGGCTGGCGTTTCTCATAACACTGTTGGGCTGACTTGACGTTATCAGTGTTAGTGATAACAAGATATATCCTTTATAGTTTGTAGACGATTCAGGCGGCCCCTGGCTCGTCAAAAATGACTGAATTCAGTATTCATACTTGAATTATTATTTCATGGCAGAATTACATGCCAGGGCTGATAAAAAAACCAACAAGACCCCGGGGCTTGCATACATGCAGGGCTCAAATTTACACTGGACCACTGTCCCGAGGCCAGTGATTTTAGCTTTGGGCCAGTAAACTCAGGACCGAACAAGTCCTGCGGTCTTGTGTTTTTCAATTGAATAGTAACACCTCACGGTGTATTTATTATCTTAAATTATTTTTATTTATTTATTCGATATCCAACAGCGGATATCCCCCAATTTAACAAGTATCATTTAAGAACAAATAAATATATAGAAGTTAAAATTACAGTTACACAATATACGTGACACAAATAATGATGTTTACTTTGAGTGTGGTAAATATGTTTCAATTCTGTTGACATTGTTGAATATCAAGGTACACTCGCCATAAGACTGGATAATGAATAATAATCTTCTCTTGGTGCTTGTTCAAATAAAACAGTTTACATGTTGAACTTTGTAGAAAGTTCTTTCTCATTTAGATTCTGGTCAATGTAAAAACAATTCTGGTCCAATTTTAAGCTACAAGACCTGCGGTCTTGTCATGCTTGTGGAATTTTACCCCAAATTTAAGCCCTGCTTGTACAATTATTTCAACACTTTTACCAGACCAGATTATTCTTTACATGACCATAATCAAAATGAGAATAGACTGTACAGTGTACATAACCTGTTCTTGTTTGAACAATCACTAAGAGAAGATAGATTTCATTTGTCTTATGGGTGAGTATACTTTGATACAACAGAATTGAAAGATATTCCTCCATGATCAGACCTACTGTAGTTAATATTTGAACAACAAGTTTTTTTGTTACATAAAGGTTATAACACTTTGAGGTATTTTTATTCAATTTTAAAACGCAAGACCGCCGAACTTGTCTAGTCGTGGGTTTATTGTCCCAACGCATAAAAAAAAATCACTGGCCTCGGGCCTGCGGTCCAGTGTAAATTTCAAGCCTTGCATACATTGTACATGTGGGTCAGTGTTTCCCTGGCTGATTTAACTGCAGTTACAAATCCAAACTCGTAAATGAAGCAAGGTTTACGCAGCCTGCAAACTGACAAGAATGCAACGCTCAGACACAGGATGCGCAATGATTCCATTCTGCATTTTCAAAGTGGGAGTTCTTGAGAAGAGGTCAAGAAGTATTTCCACGGCAAATTTTCACAGCAAGAGGTGGTGATACTGCGAGGTGGTTCACTGGAAGTAGGGCCGCCTCACATTTGAATGGTACCTTCCGGTTCGAGAGGGTGATTTGGTTTGTTACAGTAGGTTTAGTACAAAAACTACCTCCGAGTGCAGTTCCTTCTAGAAATTTATAAATTATAACTAAACTGTGTATGCACACAATGTGTACCGTTTAGATGGACACGGTACATGCAATGTAATTGCAGTGCACATGGAACATATATAAACAAGACATTATGCTGTAGGTCCATCTTAAATGCTGATTTTGAGTTCATTTGTATGACGTGTATATATCACATGTGCACAGGTCCTCATTTATTAGCGCAAGATTGCATGGTATCAGTCTAAAGTGGAAACAGACCTGTACATGTACAGGTGTGTACAATGTACATTGTATGTACAGTACACAGGAACTTGTACATTGTATGAACATGTCTGACATTAACAAACTGCCTGTTCCTTACAAGAGCGAAGTGTAAGGCCTGGTTATGTACAGTATCCAAGTACATGTATGCAGGCCTGGAATTTCATCTTTGAGGGGGCAAGGCAATTTTCATTTTGCAAAGGGCACTTCCATTGGAAAATCTTAAAGTCTATGGGAAACTTTTGAAGGGGCACCAAGGCCAAGACCAGGGGCAACGGAGGCCAATGCCTCTGTGGCCTCTGTGCTGTAATTCCAGGCCTGTGTATGTACAATTGGTTGGTGCAATGCAGTCCAACGTCAAAGCCAAAAAAGGCACGACATTTGCATTTAGTCGATTTAAAGTCTGATGCCTTTACAGACGGATTTGATAGCATTGGTCCTGGTGGTGTGTTTTTAGTTTTGTGTGTTTTTAGTAATTGTGTGTTTTTAGTATTGTATGTGTATTGGCTGCAGAGCAGTCTAGTGAACCGGACTCAAGTTCTGGTGGCTGAATGACACTTGAACAAGACACTTACATAATTGCTTCTCTTCACCCAGGAGTAAATGGGTACATTGTGAGGGCAGATGCTTTCTTGTGATTGGTTTACAATGTAGTTTGGTGCGCTACATTTATACGTAATAATAAGCTAATAACACCTACAGCCTGGCGTACATTGTCTAGTAAAAACTGCTATGGGCTATTAGACACCACTTCTCAACTTGTCCTGTGGGCTACTGAGAAAAACTGTGCAACCTACTCTTTTTTTTGAAATGTGTTAATTTATTTTTTAGTGAGTGAACTTAACTTCATTTGACATCACTACCATAAGTGAATACATCAGAAAGATACGTTTATGACAATACATGTTTAAAATCTGGAGCTACTAAAACTTCCGGAGGGCAAGTAAAAGGCACAGTCTATTAGCAGGGTGGGCTACTAACTTTACAAAAAGCTTAAGCTCAAGGCCTGGAGGAGTATTTGTAAACCCTCCCCTTCCCCTTCCCTCATCCCAAACCCACCATTGCCCCCCCCCCCCACAGCCAAATTCAGTCACGAACCAAACTGGATAAAAATGTGACGGAGCGTTATGTTGGCGCCAAACACAAGAGAGTACGACACAGCACATACAGGCAGTACATGTGTTTATGATTTATATATTAGCCAACTGTACCTTTTGGTTGTATTATTAATACTAGAGTACCACAGCCCAGGAGTAGGGCTGCAGGCCAGGATAAGACAGTCTGCGGGCTTTCCTGGGCTTTCACTTGACCCAACCAACATCCTTGGCTGACAAGTCGCGTACATACATTGCTTAAGACTTGTTGTCAGTGTATTGAGCTTTAAAGGGAAAGTATTGTGCAACACTAAGGACAAAAACGGAACCATCAGGGAAAAGAAATCACGGTGCGTGTATGTAAGTTGAACAATCAGTCTGAAATCAATAACACCCCCCAAACAAAAAGTATAAGAAATACAGTTCAAATCCCATCTGAGAGAATCATTATAAATAAATAAATAAATAAATTAAACAATTAAATCATCGTACAGTTTAGGTTTAGAAAACCCTTTTCCCACATAAAATTCCAGTCACTATTTTCAAGATAAAGTTAGCACCTTTTGCCTTGAACTTTACAACAAAAAAATACTTCTATTAAAAGGATGTTCAGAAGACTAAATAAAAACTCCCTTCTCACATACTGTACAAGTTACAGTGTCAGTTGTCCTAGATGTATTTTGGGCCATCATGTTGCCTGGTATTAAATGCACAGCTGTCGTTCTTTGTGACGTACATGTACAGCAATAATTATTGTACGGAATACAAAAGCCATTTGTGACGTCTTTTATTAAACCCGTTTATCTTTTGTAAGTTCCTCTACACTAATGAAGATGAGTTTCCAAAAATACAGCAAAGTTTTGGCAGTGATCTGTTTTTTTGCTTTCTTTGTTTGTTAGGGGCCGTTTTTAAGTATCAAATTTTTCATAAGCACACAAACCGTATACTGGGCGGGGGTTAATGCACGCTGTACGCTTTCGTTTTCTGAAAAAATTGCGAACTATAAAAACATAGCCTCATCGCCCTTTTTGCACCGTTAAATACATTGTAATGTAAGACGCAGTGATTTTTTTGTTGACCTTTAAAAGTCAGATAAGCTGAGTCTTGTACGCAGGAAATTACGGTATTATATACTGTTTAAGATGTGTACGTTCTCTACGTGTATACGTACTTCTTGTATTCGTGCTCGTACTAACCAGGGTTTGCATGTGTTATTCACATACGAGTATCTCTATGTACATGTAGTTAATAGAATGAAAAGAATCCCTGTTTAAAACGAAATATGGGCAAGTACAAAAACTGACAGACCAGTGAAATGACAAGCTAACTTGTCCTGCTGGCTAGTCACTGAAAAAGTTAAGGGTAAACCCTGACTGTTGGTGCACGATATTATCAAAAATGACCAGCTCAATACAAACAATGACATACATAATGTTAGAAGTTGTACGCGTGTATTTCACACGCTGTGCGTGGTGTATGCTACATCAATTGCCAAGCTTGATTCCTTACTCGGTGCATTTGCATGCGTCGCAAACACACATGAGTTTGTGTACAACTTGTTTTGTGTATCCATGTAAGTTTATAGGTTATGAGTTAATTACACCACTTTCATATCCAGAGCTCATTTATACAAAATTCTTCAAATTACCTTTAATTTTTAAGGGAAAATAAACCTGAATTTTCTCAGTCTATCTGTTGAAAAATCATGCGTTGGGGTGTGCTCCAAGTTTCCTATGAGGGTGGCAGTTTCACATTGATGATAATTGAATTGCAACCCCAAAAACCGCAATGTCCTGGCCCTCCACTGGGGATTCCTCCTATTAATTACCCTGGGGTAACTCTGTGGTTTTGTGCTTGAGATCAACACATTACCAATCCTGCTGTTGCTTGTACACACCTCAAGCCCTTCCTTTTGACAAATGGAATATTTTGTGCACATGCTCATACTGACAATAATAAGGGAATCAAAGTGCTGTGAAGAGGTTTTAAACTACACTGTAGTTGTTCAAACACACTGATGCCTGGTTCTTGATAATTTTACAGTTCAAAACCGATTCAACACACTTTGATTCCCATTCATAAATACCTTTCCGTTCAAAACATTTTTAAAAAAAACCTGTTAAAGTTGAGAACAAAATATGTCAGTTTAGCCTCGGCTTACCTCAACTCTGCATTGTTCCTATGCATGTGTTGAGTGCGGGATGAGTACCTCCTTGCACAAGTTTCAAACCTGCAAGCGATAGTTTCTAACTATCGCACGCAAGTTTCAAACTTGCGTGCTTAAGTTTCAAAGTAATGCATGCAAGTTTCAAACTTGGGCAGGTCAACTACAGTATGCAACTTAAATGTACCAGCACCCTCTTTTGACTCAATATAGTCAGGTCATTTCTAACTGTTTAAGTTGCATGTTTAAACATGGCCACGTGATCTCCTCTCGACCAATCAGAATAGATAAACTGTCCCAGGTTTCATGAATGACAAATCAACATAACTGAATAACTGAAAACTAAAAAAACAACCACAATGAAACGTTGAAACCCTTTTTTGGTGGTTTCTGGTACCCAATTTACAACCATTGGGGAAAACTGCTAACATGACAGATGAAAAGTGGTCCCCTTTATTGTGTTTCTTGTCTTATATGGCAACTGGTGCACACTTTCATGCAGAAATACTTCTCAGGTCAATACTGCTGTACTTGAAGTCTCAAATTTTATATTATAATCATCTAAGCTTTCCGTTTAAATGTCGCCAAATCCAGTTTTTGAAGTTCACTTTAGGGGCCATTCAAAATTGTCAATGATTTTTTAATTTCAAATTTTTCAGATTAGTGGGTGGGTGGGTCAAGGTAAATAATTGAAAATTGAAATTCACTTTTCATTAAAAAAAACAACCCCAAAATGGAAAAAAGCTAGACCGTTTGACTTGCCTGCGTACCAGCGTTCCTATGCGCGTGATGACCTGAGGTACAATGTGTACACGTACATGTACATTATAATTTGTACAGCATGCATGTGCGTGACTCACCACTATGCAAAAAAACACCGTGTGCTTGGCCCATTATGTGAAACACCATTGGGAGGACGGCCCGCGTGTGATTCGGCACAACGGACGAGTTGACTTTTCTATTTTACTTGCAGCGGTCGAGTTGGACAACGAACGTGTTGGACAACAGACGAGTTGAGCTTTTAAATTGAAACCACAACTGTCGAGTTAGTACAACGATCGAGTTGGTAAACGGTCGAGTTGGTCAGAATCGAGTTGGCAAGCGGTGGTCGAGCAGGCATGTGAGACCTCTGCGTCCAACATCGATCATCAAGCAGCAAGTAATTTTACTGCACAACACTCTCACACAGAGGGGGAACCTGGCATCAGGAAGCACTTTAAGTTTGCCTGTATAATCATATATCGCGGGGGTGGGTGGGTAAAAAAACTTTGGGAAAAAAAAAAAATCGAAATGTAAAAAACATCGACAATTATGAATGGCCCCTTACCCAGAAAAAAAGTCAAAAAGAAAACTGCTGGGAACCGATCAAAAGCAATGTACATGTACCTGTGTTACTGCAAGCAAGAGTTGCTGGTGTATTGTTTTGGGGTTTTTTGATATTAAAAACAAAAATTTGTTTATAAATTGTTTGATTAATTGCTTGTAGCAGTTGGACTCTGGCCTGGACTAGGTACAGTGTACATATTGTAAGAGGTGCTCTCGTCAAGCTTGTAGACACCACTCAATGTGTTATTTGACAAATATGTACAGTGTAGCTGATCTATCACATGTAGGCCTACAATGTATATATATTTAATGGTGGTCTTTTTAAAATGCAAGTTGGTGGATCCAGGTTTCAAAATAATTTTGGAGGGCGCACTGCCTCAAAGGAAAGGGGGGGGGGGAGGTGGTCATAGTGTTAGCCAGAGGGGTGTCTGGGTGTCTTTTGGACACCCTGTTTTATCTGTCGTTTACATGTAAATGTATTGGAAGTGTACAATTTGGACACCTAGTTTTTAAATTTCCCTGCAAATTTGGACACCTTTTTACCAAATCCTGGCTGAAACCTTGGCAGGTTGTTACACACCACCTGAAACCCCTCTCTTCTGGGTCTCTTGACTTTGCTAACTGCCTTGTACTGTGTGCATGGGGTGCATGTACTTTGTGCATGAGGAAGGAAGACACATTAACTTATCCTCATGGTATGATGATCCTGATAGTGATATAATCGGAGACACGATAACACTTTGGTACCAAGATGTACTAGACACTATCCTCAGAGGACCCTGACCACATAAAAATAGAATAATAATAAAAATTAAAAAAAATAAAAATAATAATAATAACAATAATAATAATAATAATAATAATAATAATAATAATAATAATAATAATAAAGAGACATTTATAAAGCGCAAACAGTTGCAGATCGGCTTTGCCTCAAGGTGCTGAATACAAGCAAATGGATTAAACAAAATAAATTAAAAACAACGATAATAATTTGTTTTACAAAAATTACGTCTGGACCAGTCAAATACACAGTAGTTGTAGAAATTGAATAATAGATCAAAACTTTTAATTGAAGTTAAAACGTTACAAAAATACATCTTATGACTTCATTGCTCTGCCAGTTCCATGTTGGTGCAATTAGGCCTACATGTTGGTGCAATTACATAATTTTATTGATTGTATTCCTCATCCATTCCTGTTTTCAGGTGTGTTTTTTAATGTTTTTTAATTTTACTTGTAATTTTCTTATCGTTTTTACTATATTGCTTATTACTGATTGTCAATTAAATCCAATTTGGCCTGTGGGCCATGAAATGTGGTGTTAATGAAAGGAAATGAAATGAAATAATGGAACAATGCTAAGTTCTTCCTGAGATACATGTACGCACATCCATTGATAGTAGTACAAGCTACGTATACAATGTACGTACAATGTATATTGTGTAATACATTCGCACTGTCCAATTTCTTAGAAATGCGTCTGTAAATTACTCTTGAATTTTTTTACACAGTACCGGTACATTGTACACAATAGTGCTGTACACATTGGTTGGTGTCCAGGTTTTCCAGAAAATACAAATTCAATGTTTTTTCTTTTTAATTTTATACACAGTTTGTACTGCCCGACATTGAACAATACTATACAAAATTGCTTTTAAAATCGTGCACACATACATTCTTTTACCCAAAGATGCAAAAAAGTAGGCAATATAAGATTTAAACACTTTTTGAATTTTTTTTTATTTCCTTACATGTATGATTGCAGGACATCCATTTACCATGGTTATTACTTTAATTGATTATTTCATCAGTAAAATTCATAGGTTTCCATGCGTGTGTACAAGTTGCACATATTTGTAAAGTGGTATAATCTAAGCTTGATAATGCTGACTTTCCTCACAGAAGGTTTTGTCACAAAGCACCCTTCAAGTCCACATCTATTCCCGTTCTTGCCAGACAGCCCTGACTGAACTGCTCCATCTTTCCCATGAAAGCTTTCAATCAATCAAACAAACATTGAGACAGCTCTGGAGTGTGGAGTGCCTGTCCAGTCAGCCCCTTATGGGTGGTACTAATCATTGCACAGGCTGCATACAGATGGGAGTCCAACCAGAGCCCAATTTCATAGAGCTGCTTAAGCAGAAAATATTGCTTAACAATGGTCTGCTAAGCAGGATACCAGTCACAAACTGTACATGTGACATGGTAGTTTGGCTGGTAACCTTATTCTGGGAAGCATAATTTTGTTGTGCTTAGCTACTTTTTGTGCTTAAGCAGCTCTATGAAATTGGGCCCTGGGGGTCTGAACAAGTTAAACTGCTAAGCATGAGGGAAAACTCTTGCTCAGTTCACTTACTGAAACGGGTTTCCAGCCAAAAATAACATGCACAGTGTTAGAAATGCAATTACTCCCGACAGGTTTCCCACTGATACATGTACATGTACCTGTATTTGCTTAGCTTAACTTGAAGCAGCTCAAAAGCTCTATAACCATGGAGGTATAACATACATGTACATGAAAATGGTTGTGTACTAACAATTATTGCAATTATTGTAATTATTGACATGCCCAATTTGAACACGAAGTTCGATGCCTGTAAACCTAAACCTGTAAACCTGGTATAAATTCCTCAAAATGCATGTCTCAATTGTGTCTCTTTTTGTCGGGCAAGCAATCTGCGACCAAAGCATGCACTATCGGGCAAGTAAGTAAGAAAAGAAAAAATTGTTGAGGGCTGTGCTAGATCTCAAGGCAGTGGCCGTGTCAGTGGCCACTATGGTGAACTTGATCTAACTTTGAATGACAGTATTCTGATTTCCTTGTCTGCGGTTAAATTTACATGTATCCTTAAAGGGACACGTTGCCTTGGATCGGGCGAGTTGGTCTATAAAAAGCATTTGTAACCGTTTGTTATAAAATGCATACGGTTAGAAAGATGTTTTAAAAGTAGAATACAATGATCCACACAAATAAGTCTCGAAATTGCGTGGTTTTCCTTTTACATCGTGAACAAACACGGCCCACCGTGTTAGTTCACAAAGTAAAAGAAAAACCACGCAATTTCGAGGCATATTTGTGTGGATCATTGTATTATACTTTTATAACGTCTTTCTAACCATATGCATTTTATAACAAACTGTTTCAAACGCTTTTTGTTTAGACCAACTCGTCCGATCCAAGGCAACATGTCCCTTTAATGAAACTATTTGCTTCTTATGTTTAAAAGTAACAAGATTTTCACAGATGGAATCAAAGTAAGGTAAACAATTTTTGGTTAATAGCTTCTTGATTACAATTTTTCCTTTTCTATTTCAGATTCAAAATACTTGGGCATCGATGATGGAAGCAGCCAATCTTGGGTAAGAACTATTGTTAGGCCGTATCCGAATTGCCGGCTACAGCTACGGCTACAGGTGTTGCTAAGGACGTACTGGACTTCAACGCATGATGACATGGAAATCTAGCCGTAGCCGTAGCTGTTGCTGCAATTTGGGACGTGGCTTTATTCTGTGACTGAAACCATTCCATTGACTGATCCTTCAATGACATTCAATACGTAGTTTCATTTGTAAGACAAACTTACTCAACATGTTTATGTCCTGTAAAATATTGATAACTTTTGAACCAAAAGTTCATACCAGTACCGATTCTCCAGAGAAATACTTCCATCTGAAATACTGTCAAAGTGGAGGAAACAACATTTGTTTTGATTTCTGCAATCAAAATAAGCCTGATTAAAGACTGTGCAGAAAAACTCTGACAAAACATTTATAACTGTTTGTTGTTTTTCACTTCAAAATATCCGTGACCCGTCAAATTTGGATGACATTTTCTCTGGTTGGTTGTACACATGCCGTCTGATGTGCTGGCAATTCAACCAAGAGCATTTCTCACCATTAATTCACTAGGAAGTTGGGATGAACTGCATGTTCATGTTTGTTGAAAATGAGAGGATGGGAATTATTTAACAGTAAATGTGCTTCTTCAAAACCAACAATGGAGTACATTTGTACACGCTGCCCTTTGAGATTTAATAGCAATAATGCTCAGCTCTTTAGTGCTTTATGTACGGGGGTCTTGTCACCATTTTAACTATTGGTAAGCCAAGTTTGGGCTTCCTGTTAACCCTTTCATGCACCATTTTTGTTTACTCATTTTTTTGCAAAATGGAGACCTCCCAAAAAACAGGTTGCAATAGCACCCTCAAGAGTCCGTTTTCCCATTCTGAAAACTGTGTGGCTTGTGATCTTTATTTTTGTTTTGCATCTATTTTTCTGAAGGGATTTAAATCGGTCTCTAGCGACTGGTCGGCGCGTGAAAGAGTTAATATATTATCTTATATAAGGGTTTACAAGGTGATGTTACACTGCAAACCATGGCAAACCCTCCAATGAATAAACATTGTACTCTACAATAATCAGGGTTCTCCCCAGGATTTGTCAAAATTGTGGAGCATTCTGGACCCAAATATTGCAAGTTTGGCCGAAGCACGCTGAATTGAAACAAGGTCCAGGGAATGTTGTTTACACATATTTGATGTTTATGTTTGGTTTAAAAGCTGTAATAATGTGCAATCTAGAATGGTTTTGTGTAAGTTAATCTGAAATCTTATCAAAAAAAAACGTTTTAGATATATTTTTTTTGCTGTATCGGCCCGATACACTAGCTTGTGCATTTAGAGAACTCTGTACACTATGTTCCTCAATATTTTAAAAGATTGGGAAGTTGCAATAAGGCGAGTAATTAGTCAAGTGACTTGCAACGGTGCTGTCCATCACGAAGAAGCCAACTTGTTTTTCCTCCCATTCAAAATTAGGCTGTATCCGAATTGGCGGCTACAGCTACGGCTATGGCTGGATCGCCGCATCATCATACGTTGAAGTATAGGGTCATTCTTAACAACACCCTTAGCAACATCTGTAGCCGTAGCCAACAATTTGCATACGGCCTTAGTCTCACCACACACTGAGGTTTAGAAGGAAAATAGTCTGGACCCCCTTTATACAGTCCATCATGAGTGCCATGTAATGCAGAAAATAATCATTGTCGTTGTGAATGCCGGGAACCTGACCAAGACACACTCAAAAATGTTTAACATCTCGGAGTGATGACATGGATGAATCATTCAGCCGATTTGACCTTTGACCGGAGCAGAGCCACACCCTGAAACCCAGCAGCATCCAATCAGGCTCCTCCCCTATTATCTTAAATTCATTCATCCTCAGTCAGAAGTGTCAAACAGGGGAAAAACTAAACAGGGATTGGATTAGGGGTATTAACCAGAATGTGGAAATATATTGTGTATTTTTATCATGGTAAATGACAGGAGGAAGAATGGTGCCCAAATATTAGCCATTGGCGAGTTTGATTGAATAATATCTGGTACAGTGACTTGCTAAGTGGCAAGTTACTGCTTAAATTTGAATTCCCCAGACTATAGAGACAGTTGCTAGTGTCAAATGGTTCGGGGCAAGCTTTTGTATAGCAACCTCTAGAAGAGCAAACCCTGGTACCATTGTGCCATACACATTTATTCAGAATTGTGTATCTGGGTGTTTGCTGTCTGTTACATAAAGTTACACAAAAGTTTGCCCCGAACCATGAGACATAGGAACTGCACCTATATAGTCTGAGGAATTCAAATAATGTATATGTAACTTTTGACCAAGCAAGTCATTGTCCCAGGTATTATTCAAATCTAACTCGCAAATGGCTTCTTTTCAAACCAGGGAGTCCAAAAGACACACAGACAACACTTCTTGCTGAAACCATGATAGTTTCTCCTGTAAGATCATCAGACGTTTGACTTATGCACACATACATGTAGAGTTTTAACCGTCAAGTAGGTGGCCAGACATTGGGTGGCATAAGCCGAACTACAACTATTGTTTGTTTGTTGCGTCCTCAATCAATTCGTCAATTGTTTTGGCTTGGTTCTGACAGAATTGCATTGGTAGTGTCGGTTGCAGTACATGTACTTGTTGAAGAGCAATTGCTTTGATTGGTTTGTATGTGCTGAAAAAACTTAAGAAAGGAAACATTTGCCCTAAATGGGTGTATACATGTAAATGTACATTATGCACAGATTAGTCAGCAAGACTTTTCGTACTATACAAGTATGTACATGTACATGTACGTGTACAGTTGTACATGTACTGCACACATATTGCACAGTAGTTTTTTAGACATTTGTACACATGTAATGCATACAATGTAGCACATCTTGAAGTTGAACTTGAACTTACTGTATTGTGTAACATTTACTTATGGAGCTAAGAAATGATTGATGTCTTCGGGTACTTGGTCATGAATCATGACTTTGTGCACATACCAGGAGACATGTTGTTTTCGGATGTTGAACATACATGTACATGCTATTAGCAATGATTTGTCATTTTGCACATTGTACAGGTATACATTTGTAATTGACATTCTTTGGAGAAGGAATGTGATCTGAATGCATTGTTGTGTTGAACTGTACATTGTACATTGTACCTTTTGCGCTTGTCAAATAGGACCAAGATACACATTCTATATAGTGTTACCACAGGGATAGGACGAACTCTACTGCCACTAGTTCCATGATTTCTAAAATAGTTACAGATGTATGTCACTCCATTGTCATTTTAAAGCTGTCAGTTACCGGGCCCAATTTCATAGAGCTGCTTACATCAACAGAAAATATTGCTTAACTATTTCCTGCTTAGCAAAAAACAAGCAGGATGCCAGTGACAAATGGTGCATGTGAAATGGTATTTTGGCTGATTACCTTATTTTGCTAAGCATAATTTTGTTGTGCTTAGCTACTTTTTGTGCTTGTGAAATTGGACCCTGGTATCGATGTTTGGAATTGGAGATGGGGGGGGGGAGGCCAAACTTTACCCATCTACCAGCTCAAGAAACGATCACGCCACGACAAATTTCCTTGTTATTTTGCGGTGATGGATGAAGACTGTTGATGTGCATTGATTTCCTCATTAGTAAACATGTTTTTCCTGATCTCACTGAGTACATTCATTCATGTGCTTGTTGAATCCAGCTGGTGACTTGTCCGTGCGTCTGTCACGAACGTAACTTACTCGTCAAGGATTTGACGTGTCCATAACATGTCTGTCGTACTTTAAAGAAACATTTTTAACTTGAGTTGACTTGGACAGATTTTTGTTTGACTTTCTGATTCTGAGGTAATAATTTGTTATACTAATAATTAAACTAGTGACTTGACTTGACATAAATTGTGAAATGGGTTCAGTTGAAGAAAATGATTTGTGACTGGTCTTTCCTGAGAAAAATAATTACTGCGTCCAAAATCTACCTTTGGTCTTTTTGTGAACTTGGTTAAATTTTTAGTAAGAACGTGTTTGTTATTGTAAGAAAGAAGGGGGAAAAAATTTCTATTTAAAACTAGTTACCGCTCTTAATGGCTTAGCAAACTGTTGTGTTTTGTAGCTCTATTTAAATGGGGCCCAGAAAACTGATAATTGATAGACTTCGCTGCGATGACGTTTGTTTAAAGTCAGTGTTCCCCCCTTTTGTTTTACAGAAGACAGCAGAAATGAACCATATTGAGGCAATGAAGATTGTGCAGGCTTTGTATGTTAAGTTATCTGATCTTGCAGGTGAGTTGGTCCCCCCTCCTCTTCCTCCATACTCCTCGTTCACCTCTCCCATATCAAGGGGGAATAGTCTGGCTCGGTTGTGTTCTTGCCCTGCCTTTCACCTCTGTGGACCCCGGTTCGAATCCCACCTGGTACAGAGCCTCCCATGTGGAGTGGGGGTTCGCCGTCCCTAACCGATTACGTTGTTTAATCCCTCTATTTGGGGTTTTCTTCCCACATCTGAAACTGAGACTTCGTCATCATTTTCTCGCCACTTGTTTCTTCAACCCTATGGTTTGTACAGTGGTAGTCGCTTTTGAGGATCCATTACAGTTTCATGGCCAGAAAGATTTGAAATAAACAATGAACAATCCAGTGATGCAGCTACAGTTCCCACAATGGATTGTACAAAACTCTACGTACATGTACGCCGCAGACAAATAATGTCCACAGATACTACAGTGTAAATGTATTCAACAACATGCTAAACATCCATTCTGGCTGTAAGAGAAATGAAACCCCGAAAAAGGTAATCATCTTCACCCTTCCCTCCCCCCCCACCAGGTCAAGGGGATGGGATTGACCCACTTGCATAACTCTAGGGGGCTACAAATACCCGCTGGACCCTTTGCCATACCCCACCATTCCATGTGATGTAGCATTTAAGGCATGACTGAGCAAGTCCGGTAGTCTAGTGCTTTTTTTGGTACCGTATATTTCTTATCTTGCAGATTTTCTGCCATACTAAATTAACAAAGTTTCCAAGCGCACCTCAGAATGTTACTGAAAGATATGAGAAAAAAATTGAAAAACAAAGTTGCGTTTCTCTTATTTTTTTGGTGGAAATTCTGAGCTGCAAGCTCTGGTTATAAGGGAAATTGTTTCACCCTGAAATTTGTGGTCTGTATACATTACAATGTGATTTCAAAGAAAGGTGTGTTCTTTTTGTTTGTCGAGGGAAGTTAAAAATGAAATAGCCTTTTTTCTCTTTTCTTCGTGTGACGAAAATACAGGAAAGTACGAGTGTCAAGCGCCAGAGGTCACAAGCAAAAATATGACAACTGAACAAGCAAAGTTATTTCTCAAGTATGAATTTGTAAGTATTCACTCGACTTCATGTACATGTACATCTTTACCACTCATGATTTTCTTTATGGATTTGAATAGAAGGTGCAGGACACATTATCTTGAATCAAAAAATTATGTTATACATTTAGGTGGAACTGGTCCGAGCGAAGCAAGATGTGTTGTATGAGAATTTTCAACGATATGGGTTAAAAAACCGAAATTTTGCAAATCGTTTTTTGGTACATTATTGATATTTTTGTTACTTTTAATATTTTCAACAAGTTTCATGACCTAACACGTAATAGTTTTCGTATTTACACTAATTAGCATGACTGACGTATCACTAGATTTGCCATTCTGCATTTCCACGAAGTGACGTATCATGATACTCATTTTTATCCATTGAAACACATAGCACTGGCACGATGCCAAACACGCGAAGTACAACCTTTTCATGTTCAAGATGTGATGTATCTGTTGACCTATTTGAAGTTTAGCGTTTTCTTGAAGCGACATATGCATTGGTTTGTACACAGTGCTCTGCGTGCATGTCTGTTTTTTTCTTTTTCATAAAGTGGCAGATGAATTTATTTTGGTATTGTACAAAAATAGTAATCAGTCTCCAAAACAGCAACTTGAAAAATAGTTAAACTTCAACCGCGATTTTCTCCAAACACAGAGTTTTGGCTGTGGTGCACCATCTGTCAGTTCGTGCCTATTCGTGACATGACCGACGCATTTGACCAAAGATGCTGTTAGAAAGCTATGCCGCACGCAAAAGGCAAACTTCACCCGTTACAAGGCTACATGTACATGTGTTGCATAATAAATTTCACATTAAAATCTGACCAAAGATATCGTGAGAAAACAGTGAAGCATGAAATGTACGATCCGAATGAACCACACGCACCGTTCTATTATTATACAATGTTTCTTCTTCAGCGGAGTGAGATTGCGAAACAGAGCCACTGGCTGGACCGCTACTTTGAGTACGCTCTTCAAAAGATTGTTAACAACACCCAATGGGGTCTCAGGTAAGGTGCTAAGGACTTCGGTCTAATTTCCAGGTCAAAGGTCAGATGTACACAAAATATGAGTCTATAATATATACCGCACTCTGCCGTTTCCAGCGTCACACTGTTAACAGTGAGGTGCATTAGTAGTTTGCAACTTGGCCTGTGTTATTTAAAATAGCAATTTTTAGTTTGTTTCCGGCCCCTAACCCCACCCCTAAAAAGGTTGATGTTGGAATCTTAGGCCGATGTTGGAATCTTAGGCAGATGAATCTTTGTAAATAATGCACCAGTGCACATTCACAATCATGGGGACACACTTTTGGGGTTGCCCCTGTTTGTGAACAACGGATTGAAAACCACTGAAGTAGAAGTCATTCACTCTACGTTTTGATCAGTGAGCAGTGAACGCGGCGCACTACATGACATGTACAACACAGCTATCCACATGGCCCCAGCTCATAGTTACTTGTTTAAGTGCGTGATTTTGTTTCCTTCACGCATTAGAGCAATGCATGTGGTCCAAAAAATGTTCAAAAACGCACTAGACTCGCACATTCTGTTGTGATTGGTCAGTTCGTAAGTAAAGGGGAGGAGCCTAACGGATCTGTTGTCAATCGTTAATTTTGAAGGTTATACAATTCTAAAAAAGAGCCACTGATGGTAGAGGAGGGCAACTCTTTGGATCCGATGAGCTTGATGGAGCAGACTGTCTGGTTGGAGTCATTGCAACCCCAGATGTCTTGGATGTGTAGGGTGCAACGATCAGCAGTGTTGGTCATCTTTAGGCTGGTCGTGTTTTCTTTGGGTAAGTTTAATTTCATATCCACTTTGCCTTTGTTCCCCTTAAAAAAAAACACCAAGGTTTTCGCTTAAATGGTCTTATGGAAATGCTCTTTTCTTATGGAATGTGGCCATCTGAAGATATTCTGTTCGTCTTCAGGAGAAGCAATGTCTTCTTCTGAAGATACTCTGATTGTCTTCAGGAGAAGCTATGTCTTCTTCTGAAGATACTCTGATTGTCTTCAGGAGAAGCTATGTCTTCTTCTGAAGATACTCTGATTGTCTTCAGGAGAAGCTATGTCTTCTTCTGAAGATACTCTGATTGTCTTCAGGAGAAGCAATGTCTTCTCCTGAAGACGATCAGAGCATACTGATCGAAACTTCAAGTTGTCAAACAAACGGTTCTTCTTAGAACCACCACAACTCATAAAGAGAGTTTATGTACAAAGTGTCTCCACAAACCTCACTTGATAGTACTCCCACCATGCAGAGTTTCAAATCTTACTTAAAATGTTAGCTTTTGGTGAAGTTATTGTACAAATTGACTACATGTATTTTGAATTGGTTTGATTCTTTTTCTACAGTGGTGCTGATGTTGTGGCTGGTGTACAAGTACACAATGTATCGCATGAAGCGAGACAGGGAGGAGAAGCAACGCATGCTTGAACTTGTGGATGAAATTAATGGTAAGTGCTGGGTAGTTTATGAGACCTGGGCCCGATTTCATAGAGCTGCTTAAGCAGAAAATATTGCTTAACAATTGTCTGCTAAGCAGAAATGAGCAGGATACCAGTCACAAATTGTACATGTGACATGGTAGTTTGGCTGGTAACCTTGTTCTGGTAAGCGTAATTTTGTTGTGCTTAGCTACTTTTTGTGTTTAAGCAGCTCTATGAAATTGGGCCCAGGGATTCGTTGAATTGAAGAAATAGCTTTTTGCAATTTAGGCTTCATCTTTGATTATATTACACATCTGACAGCGCGATTAGCGCCAATAACAGGGTGAATAGGAAACGAGAAGAAACGCTCAGTTTTAGATGCGAGAGGAGAACCCCACAAATTACTATACAGTGTGGACAGATTCAAGCGGCAATCAAAATAATGCGTGTGATAGATTAATATTTAGTTGAATGGATAACTACATGTACCTCAAAAAACGGTTTATTAAACTTCTGTTCAAGTGAAATATTTTTATTTATTTTTTTTTGAAAAAATATGAAGTTCACTGGAAGAAAAGAACAAACAAGATAAAGCTTTTATAGTGTATAGATGTTGACTTCCTTCCCAACACTGCAACTAAAATATACACATAGTATACACCTTGTATTATGAGTGTGCAGATTTTGTTTTTCAAACCACTGCATCACTTTTGGTAGAGTTAAGAAACCTTTACTTCCGTGTCCAGGGGTATGTGTTTTAGCTTTCCCTGCCCAGACACGGCCTTCCTCCCTCCCTTGCCCAGCCCTTCTACGCTTGTATCAACAGGTTGTTTACTTGGTTGGAGTCTAAAGTACAAGCGAGTGGAGGGGGATGGGTGGCAAGAAGTCAACCCGAGGAAGTTAATGAACCTAGAAAAATAAATATGAGCTGGAAATAACAAACATACCTTTAAAGATATATAGTATCTGTCGGTTGAGAATTAAAAGAATAAATAAAGATTTCCTTGTAAGGTTTGCGGTTATGAGTTGTGGTGGTTCCGAAAAGAACCAATGGTGTAAGCAGGGCTTAAATTTCAGGACTTAATTGTTTTACTCGTTTCTCAAAAACGATTACATTTCAAGTAAAAATATTTCAAAGGGAATTTCCCACCATGGCCATCTTTATACCATGTAAGTTGTGGGCAAATCTGTGAACATTCATATTTGTACTCTTACCAATGTTATGCACACCCTTTAAATAATGAAATACATGTATTACAACAAATGCCTTCCCCCTTGTGGTGCGTAATGATGAATTAACTGTTAATTCAATTTCCGTGCAAGGAGGGATTTTGAACTTTGTGTCGTGGGAGTAATACGATCTGGAGAGGTTTGCGATAATATCGTGCACACAAATTCAATTCAATTCATTTTCAAAGTAAGATTTATTTCCACATTAACGTTCATAATTGGAGGATACAGTAACTAGGATGGGGAGGCATGACCCGAAAAAGCAGGGCTTGTCAAGGAACAGCCTGTAAACAGAAAAAGAAGAACTCACACAATACAACAACTAGACACAGGCGACTAAACAATGTGTACGTACTAGGTCATACAAAGCAGTAGTATTGGAATTTGAATACTTACTGAGGAAACAGCAATAGAAAACATTTAAGCTTGGAAGAGTAACATCGGTGGAAGGGTAACAACAAATCGTATTTTTTATCCCCGATGCAAAGTTAACATCTATTAAATTTAAGCTTCTGTTTAAAGGTAGGGTCATACATTGGTCAATACTAAAAAAATTAATGACTTTAAAAACTTACTTGGTGAGAAGCACTGCAGCTTGATAGTTTGAACCTTTTTGATAGTTTAAACCTTTTTGAGAAAGGATTCCCTTCTAAGTAATATGGTTTGGAAAATTTTTCACCCCAAAATATTTGAATCTGAGAAATGATTCATGCATGAATCATTTCTCAGATTTCTGAGGGTTGGTGTCCGTTCGCGAATGCTGCGGCCAGAGATGCGGTTGGTACCCCTTGCCACCTCGCTAAATGTGGATGGATGCAACGTTCTTGTGAAACTACCGTGACAGTTTTTGGCAATTTTCTCATTAAGTAGACACTGTATTCAGTTGAAACTTTCAAATGTGCTTTTTATTGTATCTTTCTTTATAATTTTGCCTATAAATCAGCATAATGTTGACAAACACCAATCTATGACCAGGCCTCGAATTACATGACGGCCAGTGCCGTCGATGCCCTTGCAACTGGCCGTGATGCCCCTCGAAAAAATATCCTTTTCACGGCCATAATGCCGTGCCCTTTTCCCCTGATGGCCGTCGTGCCCCTTCCCCTGTTGGCCGTCGTGCCCTTTTGATGAAAGTTAAATATTTACTTGTGTTGGTTTTTGTTTTCAGCATACGATGTATCTTGTGCTTGTGACGTGTTTTAATGTACATATCCATCCAGCGCAATCCGCAAGGGAACTTCCCTGATAGGGGATAGCATAAATGACGTTCAACGCATCGCGACTCTTTATCGGTTGCATACAATGCGTGCATCCGTTGTACACAAACACCCGACGTCGTTAAGCAGGAGACCAGTCTAAAATAAAAACCATTAACCAACAGAGGGCGCTCTTTTGTTTGAACGCCCTCTTCTGGTGGAATTGTTGCACCGCATGACATAAAAAAAAAAATTGGTGAATGAATGGCGTTGCTGCCGTCCAAAACTTTACGGGTTATACTACAAGTCTGAGTTTAATATAATAATAATGCCGCGAAAAGAACGTTTGAAGCGGGCTGTAAAGGGTGAACTAGAACACTCTGCTGCTAAATGAACTACATGTAAGTGGCCTTGGTGCCCTTTTTATTTTCTCATTTTGGCCTTGGTGCCCTTTCTACTGGCCTTGGTGCCCTCCAAAATTTCGAATACTCCAAGGCCAAAGTGGCCTTGCCCTAAAAAAATTGTAATTCCAGGCCTGTATGACCCTACCTTTAAAAAGAGCAATTGACAGAAAGCAATAACTTCATGAGTAATTTCTGCTGCCTGAAATGAACTGGTTGTTTGGCAACTCAATGTTTTTGTTCTGTAGGTTCTGTCAGTTTTTTAAGTATAATAATAATAATAAAGAGAGATTTATAAAGCGCAAACAGTTTCAGATCGTTCCGCCTCAAGGCGCTGAAATACAAGCAAACAAAAATGGATTAAACAACATAAACTAAATTAAAAACACGTCTTGACCAGCCAAAATACACAGTAAGCTAAAAAGATGAACTACTGTAGTTAAAAATAGTTGTAGAAAATGAATACTAGATACAAACCTTTCAATAAGTTGCAATGTTACAAAAATACTGTTTGAAAAGATGAGTCTGAAGGCGAGACTTGAACAACTCGATGATCGACGACTCCCTGACGATCGGTGGCAGGCTGTTCCAAAGTATCTGGCTATTCTCAGAACAATCAAAACCCAAAGATCCATGCTGTACCCCAAAACCTGTCTTGAATTGTCTTGCAAATATTTAAACAAAAATGAAAGTAAAGGAAACAAGAAGCCTTGAAAAATTGCCTTGTGTGAGTGTGACTGAGCCCTTACAGGGTTTGCCCTTATCTTGTTCAATGACGAGCCAGCAGGACCAGTTAGCTTGTCATTTCACTGGTATGCCAGCTTTTTCAATGGTCCATATTTTTCAGGTTTTCTTTCAACATTGTCATTAGCGTAGGACTTGTAATTTGAAATTATTATGAAGCGCTAACATGTAGTGATGGGACTTCAGAAATAAACTAGCCAGCAGGACCAGTCAAACAGAACTCTGACTGGTCCTTAGGTGTTTTAACTGGCCTTTGACCAGCGGACCACTGTTAAGGGAGAACACTGTCTTACCGTTACCAATTTGCAGTCCTCCATTATCTTACTATCATCCACCTTATAGCATTCTTGAATTGCTTCTCATTACATGTATTGAACTCTTTGATCTTGCTACAGAGATGTTGAGAAGTCATCAAATGGCCTACAACAAGGACAAGAGCTTGTCACCGTACCTCGCCATACCGCACGTCAGAGATACCCTCATACCGCTCAAACACAGGTAAACACAACTAAATCCAACCACGTTAGTACAATTAATAACTCTTGGATCCATCAATCTTTGTGGAGATTATTAGCTTGTCTTGGGTTTGTTGTAAACTCTCATCAAATTGATTCACAGCCCGTTCTCTGATCTTCACATGTCTGGAAACTCAACGCCATTAAAAAGCTTCTGCCTCTTGTAGCACAAGAAAAAAAATGTTTCAGTTTGTGTGCAACGGATTTGCCTGTAAAGGACTTCTTCAGGTCTTGTGGGGATAAGGTTCTTTATTTGTACAATCTGAGCTGAGGGTTTTTCCAGGAGGAAATCCGAATGTCTATAGGAACATTTCTGATGGTGCACCAAGCCTTAGGCAGCAGAAACCACACTGCTGTCGTCTTGCCTGTGTGTACTTTCCAGGCCAGATGAACTGACCTAAATCATGAGAGAATATGCCTTTCCTCCGAGAAGTAATAAACTGTCTCATCCAGGGTTGTCTCTCCCCCCCCCCCATCCTTCCTTCAACCAATCATCACGTGGGGATGTCTTTGTCGCATTTTCTCTGGCAGCCCGAAATCTTTTCCGTCCTTATCTCTTGGAACCAGAGAAAAGTCTCTTAACCCTATCCAACCCACGCTTACCCTGTCTGCTTAAAGGGAAGGGACAACTTGGTTTTTCGTTTTTTATATTAGCTTTCATTTTGATTGTTAACTTTTTCAAGAAATGCTTTTGTGGTCTTGCTTGGTAATAAGCCTTTTTGAGGTATGGCGGACACAATGCTACAACACTGTAAAGTTGTGGTAAATTTGTGCGTATTGACCATAGAAATAGAACGTATGTTATTCAGTGAAGTGCGCATTTTAGGCGACGCGGCGTTTACACGTAAACCTAATGACCACCAACATGGTGAGCGTGGCATCAGTCGCGGCTTGCGACGCGCGCGTATCACGTCCGCCATACCTCAAAAAGGCTTATGGAAGTCGATTAAAACTTGTTACTTTTGGAGAAAATGGCATGAAATGATGAACCTTCATTTATTGTTTATTTAAGTAAATATTCTTGAAATGCAACTTTTTGTTATCAACAGTAGTTTATTTTGTTTTATTAAAAAATAACATCTTCGGGGAAAAGGTGGGAGCTGTTCATATTCAATATGAAATATTAAAACAGAGAAACGTTTCTGTCTGAAATACTTTCAAAAGAAGAAAATGTCATTTAAAGACCCTACAATTCACCATGCTTATTTTTTGATTGCTGCAACGTAAATAAGGACATATTTATATGAACTTGCAACAAATTTTGAACAGCTTTTTGTAGTTTGCACCGAAACGAGATCATTCTAATTCGATGAAGTTTTCACAGGTTGTTGTGTTTGTTAAAAATTTAGAGGATGAACATAAATTTTACTCTTTAAAAAAAACCCCAAAAAACCCCAATGATGTCATGTGCAGGTACCTTCAAGTAGTAACAATAATGTTAGAAGTTTAAGATGCGCATTTTTGCATTAAGGATCAAGGCGCCCACACAAAATGAAAACAGGAAATGATACAAAGAGACACTGATCAGCCTAAATAAATGAGGCTGATGTCCTTGTCGCCAACATAGCATTTATGAACCAAATTGCGAAAACAGGAAACTCTTGCTTCACAGAAACTGATCTTTTGCAAATTACATGTACCATTTAATTAAGTGCTTCTTTAAATTGATCTATTTAGCCCTTTTGAGATATGGTGCACAGATCCGCCATTTACGTGTAGAGCCTCGACCGCAACTTCAAGCTCCATTTGTATTGTTTTAATAATAAATAACTAATAATAACTACATGTAGTTCATATATAGCGCATTTTACAATAACATATCAATGCACTTTACATTAGTGCCCTGGTCATTGGGCAATTACATTCCTTTAATCTTTCTCAGCTCCCTGGGGAGTATACAGCCCGGGCTCCCGTGGCGCTCAGAAAGTTTTTTCAAACACAATATCAACCTCTACCTTCGCAGGTATCAATTTATACCCCTGGGTGAAGAGAAGCAATTATAGTAAAGCATCTTGCTCAAGGATACAAATATTTTTGCCGGGATTCGAACCCACACACCGATAACTTGACCAGCAGAACTTGAATTCGATGCTCAAAACCGCTCGGCCATGACACCCTCTTTATGCATCTGTTTGGATGAAAGTGTCATTAGATTACAGAGCTACCAACTCTCCCTGATTCTGAAGCAAGTTCCCTGAAAATAAGTAAGATTTTCCATGAACTGATGAACAGATTTGAAAATCTCCCTGATTGTGGAATCTTTTTCCCTAATATGTTGAATGTAATTCTAAATATCTCCCTGATTGTTGTACAAAATCTCCCTGATTGTTGTACAAAATCTCCCCGATTGCAAGGTGCAAATGTTGGCAGCTCTGACATTACCGTGACGATACAGAGTTATATAATGCTTCTATTCACTGCTGTTCTCCATTCGAGGCTCTACACGCAAATGGCTGACCGTGCAAAGGGCGAATACAATGTTTGAGTGCACCTTTCGGTTTGGGTGTATTCGCCATCGTACGAGGAAGAGCCAATGAGCAACCTTCCTTTGAGCTTTAGCCAAAAGCGCCCTACACAAATGACGTCATTTTCATAAGGTCTTATCAGCGTCCATTTGGCCAAACTTGCGAAATTCAAATCCAGAATGCCCCAGTCTTGACAGTTTTTATAAATTCAGGGGAGAACCCTGGGTAGCTAAAATGTACAGATTGACCACCGTGCCTGTTTGTGACATTAGGGAAAAACAGTTTCTCTTTAATTAATCACCTGCACGAGATCAAGTGCTCAAGGACGTAAGAAGAATCATGTTCCACTTCAATTCGTAATAAACAGCTCCTTCAGGACGTGTCAGGACTCCGCCGAGTGTATTTCTTGTCGGAAGCAATCAAAATCAATATATGCTTTAAAAAAAGAACGAAAAAAAAGAAGAAAAAAAACTCTTCTCTAGTCTAGATTATGTTGCACTTCCTTGGCTGGAGGTTTCTTGTGAGAGAGAATCAAAGTCGGTGAGATATTTTCTGCACGAGATGGGAAGAATGACAGATGCTTTTTCAGTGTGGATAATCTTGATTGACAGTACCTGTCAGTGCCCTTGTACCCATCCTGACAGCTGACTGTGTATCCCATCCAGTCACAGACATGAACACAACAAGACAGTATAATATACATGCACAGGGTTTCGATTTCGGGGGGAAGATCCACAAGACCGCAGGACTTGTAGCTCAGAATCTTTGCTGGACCGGGATTTTATTTACAAGACCAGAATCAAAATGAGAAGAGACTAGAATCAAAATGAGAACATGGTTTTATCATCTGAACTGTTTTATTTGAACAAACACCGAGAGAAGATTTATCTCTTCTGTGTTATGGGTGATAGTCAGCAGGATTGAAAGATATTTGTGAGACTCAAACTCCACATTTGAACATCATTCTCTTGAGACAAAGATGTTGAATTGAAGAAAAAACAAACCAAAACATGTACAGTGATGTACCATAGGTTTACATCATCTTGCCAAGAGTGCATGTCAGACAGAAAATATCAGTGGAATGATAATGAAATATGCTGTGTTTGACAAGAGAGAGATCCATCGTACATGTACTGCAACAGAGATTGTTTTACGTGTAGTACACTGGATGGTGGCGACAAGAAGAATAACTGCTTAGTATACAATACATGCTAAGCACCGTTGTGTTGTGTGAGAATCCTACATGTGGCCGAATTCTGCTAAAATGTCCTGCGTGGGTGATTCATGTCCAGACTGTGCACGTTTCCTGTCTTCTAGCCGTGCCAGCCTTGGATGCTAGCGGTATATATTTAGCGACAAGTCCGGCACACACTCAAGCGTTCTCCGCTTTACTCTCTCTCTCCCCTCCCCCCCTTTCGCTCCGTCACCTAATCAATCAGGGGAACAGATGGGCTAAGGGGTACCCAGTCCAAGGAGGGTGTTGAGGGGGCACATTAGGAGCAAGATAAATTGCTTGTGACAGGGAGAGTGTGTTGGCGGATATTCAATGAAGTCAAAACCCTAACATTCAGAGTAATAACATCACCTTCTGAGGTAATTGCCCTCTTGGTGAAGTGCATTCGGTATAGCGTTTGGCTAGTATTAGTTTTGTTTCTCTGTCTCTCACTCTCTTTCTGGAGTCGTTGAGAGGAAGTTGGCAATTAATGTGTTTTTTTGAAATGTAGAAACAGATAGGAACTTGACATTTAAAAGAGAAGAGCCTGACCATTACACAAGGTGTTCATACAACTTGGTTTAGACTGATGGAGCTCACCCTAAAAGCAATTAAAGAATCAATCTTTCAGTTCAGTAATGAGCTTTTCTTCCACACAGTAATGAGAAACTGTGTAGTGGCAGTGTGTTTTATGGGGCCTCCCGGTTTCTGGAAACTCTTTTGTTTGTCTGTAATTTACTTAAAAATACGGTTTTGCCCTGAAGGATCTCGGAGGAAGTCTGTCTATGTGTCATCCATATAGTGTCTACAAGTCCATTATGTATAGTAGGTGTGCAGTTAGTAGATTCAAGCAAACAAGTTTATTTCTCTCCATGTGTAGATCAGTGATACATTAGCGAATACTGTGCTCGGTGGGCAGATTTTTTTTTTTCCTTCAAGGTTAACCGTTAACTGAATACATGTAGAGCCTGGAGAATACGAGGCTTGACCGCACTCTTGTGTCCACTGTGGATGGGGCGTGTCGATACCACAACATGCGTGTATGGCAAAAATGATATCACGTGACATGCGTGAACGGTAACGCGCATTTCCTACATGTTTTTTTATCGCGCATTTCCTACATATTTTTTTATTGATCAACTATTGATTTTAATGCAATAGTAGCTGTATGGCACAATACACCCTTTCCACGTGATACCGCTTACTTTTTACATGTAATGGTAGTGCAATTAATTTGATTTGTGAACACTTTAGGAAATTTTCAGTTCAGCAGAAGGATGGAGGTAGTTGATCCAAATTCTCTCATGGATATTGTGATAAAAAGCACGAGGAAAAAAAAGGAAATTGATCAATTCGTAGGTTTCGCAGTACAGTGCGCCCTCTACAGTTTGCCCAGGAGAGGCCATTTTTCGCAGTGTATCATGGGAACAGGTCGGCAAGGTTTCTGTCCGCAAGCATTGCCCGTCGTTTGTTTGCATTGTAGCATGTGGTTTTTCCTGTGTTTACGGCATCAGATTGTATTCTTCAGGAGGCTGGTGAATGTTTTCCACATTCATGTCGGACATTTAAAAGGCCCAAACAAACCCCTATGTAAAGTTTTTCATGCTGTCTTTCCTCTTTTTTGGGGGTAATAATAAGGTCACATGTCGTGGCAGAGCGATTAAGCGCACTGACTCAAGCTCTGGTGTTTCTTATCAGGAGAGTGAGGGTTTGAGTCCCAGTCATGACAATTGTGTCCTTAAGCAAGACACTTAACCTTTATTGCTTCGTCCTTCGGATGGGACGTAAAAGCCGTAGGTCCCGTGTGTTGTGTAATGCAAGTAAAAGAACCCAGTTACACTTATCGCTAAGAGAAGGTGTTTGCCCAGGTGTTTCTGGCAGTGGCTGACTGAATGTCGCAGCACCCTTGTAAACCCTTGCTACATAAATAAGTTTCATAATTCATAAAAACTTCAAAACCTGTCTTTAAAAATTGTTTCTCTTTGTTGAAGTGCCTTAAGCACCTTATTGACGAGGCAATTTACTGGCAACCAGTTCCAGGCAATCTCCAAAAAGAAAAGGAACTCACATTTGAAAGTTCACGTATTTTTCTAGGGGATCATAAGACACTGTCTGAAAAATTACTCATGTGCTACTAAAGTGGTACCGCAGCTTGCACTGCAGTTGGTTGCCTCCAAGTTGCCTGTAAAAGTTGCCTCGTGTGACAAGGTCCTAAGACTTCAATATTATTATGACCAAGTATCATTCCTTTAGTAAATCTATCTGTCAAATGACTCTGTTCTACCCTCTGACAGACGAGAGAAGCAGCAACTCTGGGACAGGGCTGTCCTTTTTATCAACACCCACGAGTCACGGGTACGGATGGAGACACAGCAAATTGCCGGGGAAGAGTTTCTAGTCTGGAGATGGATTCTACCGTCCCCGGTCGTCGCCTCGTTCACTCCAATGACCGAACTGGTGAGATCATTTGCTAACTTTTGAAGTCCAGGGTTTAAAGGTATTGTACACTTTTGGTAACAGCTCAAAATCAGTGTCCACATTTTGTGTGATTCAACATTGCATGGACAAACAAACCTGTGAAAGTTTGAGCTCAATTAGTCATCGAGGTCACGAGAAAATAGTGAAAAGAGACCTTATGTGTTTTCTGTTTTTTCAAACCTGATACAAACTATTGTTTTACTCATTTCTCAGAAACGATAGCATTTTACGCAGAAATATTTTAAGGAACCCTTTCTACCATTACTTACTTTAAATCATGTAAGTTATGTGTGAATCTGTGAACATTTGTGTTTTTCGATCTTACCAATAGTGTACAGGGCCTTTAACCTAAAGAAACTTAAACAAAAACTGATTTAAACCAACTGCCAAGACAAAGAGAGCGACTTACCAAATCAGCTATTGTAGGATCATCATTTGTTCAATGATATGACTGACCTGTATTGGGTAAGACCACCGTAAAAAATTTCTGATTTTGATTTATTTGATTTTAATTTTTGTTTTGCTTTGCTGGTTGGATTTGCAAGGTTGCATTTTACAACATCAAAATATGCCAAATGGTAAAAGTAATTGTATTTTGCTGCATTAAGCAGTCAACTCAAATGTTATACTCGGTTGCGCTGAGCTGCTTTTTTAGCAGGGTTCTACCTGGCCTTGATATGGTCCATGTGCAATCCCAGTGCTATAATCTCAACCACCTTAGAATCAATCAGAAAGCACACATGGCGGTAGGAGTGTACGAACGCGCACATGAACAAAAAAAACAACCCAGAATTTTATTTTGGGTTTTCTTCTTTCTTTCTTTTTTCTGTGTCAAACAGGAGCTGAACCCAAACAGAGTGAAAGTGTGGCAAGGCACAGGTGAGTTTGGAAATGAGGTCGGGAAGTTAAAAGATCAAACGTTGAGATTGCGTTGAGATCTCACTGGCTGCCACGCACTCACCTGAGATCAATCCCCCCCCCACCCTTAGGTCCTGGCGTGCTCAGCTTAAGCCTGCCCAGCCCCTCTGTGGCAGACATGTGTCCCCTGACTCTAAAGCTGCTTGCCCCCTTAGATGATTTTGGCGACATCTGGTGGAAGCAAGATACATTCCATTGGACTGCTGTTGGACACACACACACACACCCAAGCAGGGTTTTCAGCTTGTTTTTTTGGCAAATGCATGCTTCCGTTCTTAGTTTTAGTCTACATCGCAAATGTCTTACGTCTCGCTGGAAACCTGTTTTATTTATGCACGGAGAGCGTGCGGAAACGATATACATTTGCATCAGATGTGCTGATGGAAGTTTGTGGACTTGTTTTGCTAGCGTGTGGTACCATGCAACGCAATCGAGTGACAGTTTCAATCAATCTTGGCTTCAATAGAAAAACAAATTCAAGCCTTTGAAAGAATCAATGTCCCAAGGAGTATACTTCAATCGTATTTTAGTTTTTGACTTTTTTGTATGCTTAGCATCAACAAAACAGTGTGCTTTGCAGTTTTTGAAATTGACCCTTTCAAAGTAGCACAATGAAGATGAGTGTACATGTATGCTGTATAAACAGGCTTGGAATTGTACAGAAGCAATGGAGGCCTTTTTCCCAACGGAAGTGCCCTTTCCAAATGAAAATTGCCTCGCCCTCTCAAATATGAATCTCCAGGCCTGTATGCATAGTAAATGTTTCGGTTTTCAAAAATGATAGATCGCTTTTTACAACCTCGCTCTTGGCTTCTATCCATGGTGACACACTTACATGTACAAGCCATGGATAGCAAATGTTTTGGTTTTCAAAAATGATAGATCGCTTTTTACAACCTCCCTCTTGGATGTCTACCGATAGTGACACACTTACATGTTATAAGCCACCTTCTGTGCAAAGCCTTAAATCCTGCATAAGTGTCATACCTCCCTAGGGTCTGCCCCTTCCACACATTGACCCCAAATGCCAGAGCAGGTCAATATTATAAATCAACTCGATGTGTGAACAGGGTTTAAAAATAACCCAGAGTCCGTCTCCCACGGACTTCGGGGCATTCACTTTATGCCCCCGCGAGACCTCAATCCTCTCTGTCCCCCTTCACTCAAACAATAGCCCCCAGAATATATGGACCCCTCCTGTCTAGCGGGTTTACCCTGAACGCACCTGAGGTGGATTGGACAGGGATTTCCTGATTAGATTATTACTGATTCTCACTGATTACTGACAGACAAGAAGGGGGGATGTATTGCATTGATTCATAGCCCTCCCTCACCTGTTGTGAATATGGCTGTGCCGGCCGGCCTCAGATGATCGCGTAGTTGGTGACGGTATGTACAGGTGCTACCGTGAAAAAACCCTGCTCAGGCTCTGTGTGTTTCTTTTTTTAATGAATGCGAGGGAGGGGGGGGGGTAGGGGAACCACATGCAAACTCGGCTTAATTGTGCCCACCCTTACTTAAACCAAGCTATTGGCATTGTCTAATCGGATTACAACTACAGGTGCTTTAAGTCTTGTATTGTGTCGGGGCATGGCGTTGCGCTGAGTGGAAGGGAACGTGGGTATCGATGATTTGAAACCGGTGTATCGTTGGTAGTGTGCATTGCGTGTTTATTGACTCGAGTTATTAGATTCATTGCATGTAAGCGATGAGGAGAATATATTTAGAAATGGCCTAATAATTTGAAGGCAATAATTTGCATTGTGGGTACGGCTCAGACGTGAACTGAAAATAAAAAGACAGTTCATCATCTTCCTCATTCTAGTTATTTATTCAGCTTCGATAAAAACATTTCATAAACCAGCATAAGCTAAACGTACATGTATAACAGTCAGCGACAAAGTGCCATAAAATAAGAAAATGATAACTTGATGACCTTCGACCCGAGGGCCTTCATTTCTAATACTTCTGACTTGGCATGAAGTCTTGACTTACTTTCATCAAGTCTTGGTTGTCTTGGTAATTGTACAGTGTTTATTCTCATGGTGCAAAGTCCTGTCTTTAAAAAAAAATTATTGAACATTTATATTTGATTAAAAGCAAAGCAAAGAAAATAGGCCAAAAAATACAGGAAAAAACAAAAACTTGGTCAGGTCATTCAAAACAATTTGAATAATTTGAATTTTAAAACATTGATCATTCTGAATGGCCCATTCCAATATCATTTTTGGGAAAATACTTCATTCAGTCGATCTATTATCTAAGAAAAAAAGAAGAAGAAACAAAAAAATTATGAAAAATCAGAAGCATGAACAATTCTTTTGAAATGGGGCCTACCTTTTTGTATGGTGCCCGTGTAATTGACTGAAACCTGCACTTGTACGACAGGTATATGGTGTGCACCAGACTCGACTGTACACCAAGTAAGCTGTTTGCTGTTAAATGTAAACAATAATCACCTTATTTTGTCCATTACCATCGATACTCTTGCATGTGTTGTAGCAGATCTTCTGCACAACAGAAGCATTGAGCAATCTGAAAAGAAACACTGTCTGACTGGGTTCCAATAATTGCTCCCTTTTTCTGACTGACTCAGTGACTGCCATTGGCAGGGTTGAAAATCTAAAGTGACTCCCCTGAAACCCCCCCCCCCCAAAAAAAAAAAAACCTCAAAAAACATGTCCATGTTACGCATGATTCAGCAGATACTCAGATGCAATCAGCCCTGATTTCTGCCTGAATTATTTGGTACTTAGTCACTCCCTTCAGTAATTTATCGCAACAGTAATTTATCTCTTGACGAACTTTAGAGATTGGGGGCGTAAGTTTTTTATTTCAAACTTAACTACCTTAATTTTGATGATGGTATCTGTAGTTTCTAATCAGGTTTTTTCTTCTCCAAAAGGTCAGTCTTCTATATTAATGTCATTGGTTTCAGGAAGAGTAAATCTGTTTTCATCCGCTTAGATAGTCTGAATAATAAAAATAATTTGGGGTTGAACAAAGACAAATTTACTAGAGCGGGATTTGAACCAACGACCTCCGGTTTACGTGCCGGCGCTCTGCCAAATGAGCTATCTAGCCCTATCTAGTAATAATTTTTTTTAAATAATAATAATAATAATAATAACAACTAGTTCTTATATAGCACATTTTACATTACATATCAATGCGCTTTACATTGGTGCCCTTGTCATTTGGGTCAATAACATGGGTTATAACATTCCTGTAATCTTTCTCAGCTCCCTGGGGAGTTCACAGCCCTGGGCCACGGTGGTTCTCGGAAGGCTTTTTTAAACACAATACCGACCTCTACCCTCATATCTACAAATTTATACACCTGGGTGAAGAGAAGCAATTATAGTAAAGCATCTTGCTCATGGACACAATTGTCATGATCAGGATTCGAACCCACACCACGATGACTTGACCAGCAGAACTTGGGTCCGGTGCACTAGATCGTTCGGCCGTGACATGCTACCAAGTCGTCTTCTTATAGTCTTCTTTAAATCACACAATCCAACAAACCTGTGAATCACTTGATATGCCTGATCCCGTGTAAAGCATGATCAGTTTACTAGTGCAGTCCTCGGTCCATCAGCATCAAACATGCAGTTGGCAGAAAGTTCCCTGAAAATAAGTCAATATTTTCATGTTCTGATGAACAAATTCGAAAATCTCCCTGATTGAGGAAACGTTTTCCCTATTATGTTGAATGTAATTCTAAATATCTCCCTGTTTGTTGTGCAAAATCTCCCTGATTGCAAGATGAAAATGTTGGCAGTTCTGAGTTAGACACCTTTAGACGTTGAAGGGTTTGGGGGTAGGTTGGAGTTGAAGAGACACATGCAGATTTACCCTGTCATCCTAGTTTTTCAGGAAATGAATTGTCGATATGTCAGCCATAATCGATAGCAGTACAGATATCAATGTAGTGCTGTATTCCACTCAGCATTGATGCCTCCCTTCCTTAGTGGCAGTGCTAACTTCCTTTGTCTTTCTTTCTTGTTATTCCTTTTGTTTTTGTCTCAGCATTTGACAATCTGGACACCGCCATCAAGACCCCTCGCTACACTCCAACGCCGTGTCTGAAGATCAGGAACATGTTTGATCCAACACTGTGAGTCACTTTCTTACCTGTTTTTGTATCCAGTTTATATTTTGCAAGGCGAGGGTTCAGGGGCTGACTTGATCTTACTATGCCGAGCCAGATAGTCTGCTAAAAATGTGCGCCAAATGTTATAAATCAAATTTGTTTTACCCGTACACCGATGTGTATTAAGCACTGTATACTCGGTACTTTCATGAGTTCTGTGAAAGGGTGTGTAAGGGTAAAACAAATTATAATCTTTATCTTTATCTATTAAAATCGTTGCGGTACCCGCTTCTAAAACATAGTGGTTTGATTGCTTCTAGCCACCGGGCTAGCTCGGTGGTCTAGTGGTAAGACATCTCCTCTAGGCATGCAAAGGTCATGGGTTCGAATCCCACCCAAGTGATTTGCCTGTGGATTTTTTTCACAGAACTCGGGAAAGTACTAAATATTTAGTGCACATCGGTGTAAGGGTAAAACAAATTATATTCTTTATCCCCGATTGAAATCTATTAAATGTTATCAAGACGATTTGTTTGCAAATTGGTTTACGACAGACATTTTGGCCACTTTCATTGTAAAGCACACAACTTTTGCTTCAACAGAAAATGCCTTTGTAACCAACTACATGTACATGAATGTTACCAGCCAAAACACTATTCTATGCAGGCATGATATTCTTCCTACTTTAAGCTGTTTCCGATTTTTCCCCCTCAGAAAAATCTGCAATTTCTTTTATTAAATAGCCTGAAAAGTCTATAAAAGAATGTGTACCTACTACATGTTGGTCGGCTCTTGTACTGAATACAATTTTCCTACTTTTTTCTAAGTGCCAAATATCATGCCTGTTTATGTATTCCGTCTGCGACTGTTTGCAGCTGTTCAGTATATTTCCTCTTGTCTGCTGTTTTTGTGCCACTTAGAATAAAAAATAACAATAATAACAAAACACTGCACAAAGCTTTGTGTGTTTCTAAAAACACTTTCCATTTTATTTTGCTGTCACAATGTTGCATGTCTGATTAATATTTACCCCGCAAAAGTTATCAATAACTGAGAAATTTGCTTAATAGTGGTAGGTTTTATTGATCACCATGATCAAGCACAGTTGATAGGTTGATTTGGAAAATTAAATGTCAGGGAACCAACGGTTTTGAAAGAGTTTTATTAGTGGGGCCTCTGAGGCAAGAAAGCCCTAGATTTGCAGAGGCTATCAAAATTTCAGCTTTCCACTTTTAGCAGAAGTTAAAGTTCAGTTGCGGTGTCTCATTACTCGTTCCATTTTATCCCTTCGGCCATTTCTTAATCCAATATCCTTCTGTAAAGTATTTCAAGGGAGGATTGGGTGCCGTCAAAATGGCTACAAAAATAGAGGCAGCTGAAACAAAAAGAGCTCAACAACTTCTGTCTTTCGACTCGTTCTGTGCCCCCTTTTTGTCCTTTTTCTAAATCCGGATTTCTGGGTTTCAGTGGAAATTTCTTGTAGCTGATTACATTTTTATCGACCTATAAATTCATGTTTGTAAGGAAACCTACAATTACTTTATTCTTGTTAGTCTAGACGTATACCAGATAACACTATTTTGTGGTCCTGTTAAATGATGTTTCAGTTTCTTGAAGTCATGGTGGTTTTTTTTGAAGTGATCTAGGATGTTTGTCAAGGACTGAATAAATTAGTTGATTTCCTGCTCCAATCATTTTGGCTCCATCTGATGTCTGAAGTGGATGTGCATTTTTCACCAAAATCAACCATTTGTCATCATTTCTGTAGTAGTGCTTTTCCCATGTTAGCAAGGGGGATCTCTACTGAGGCTGCGGTTGCTGCTTTTGCTGTGGCTGTTTCTTCGGCTGTGGCTGCTGCTTGGGCTGTGATTGTTGCTTGGGCTGTGGTTATTGCTTGGGCTGTGGCGGCTGCTTGGGCTGTGGTTGCTTCTTGGGCCGTGGGGGCTGTGGCGGCTGCTTGGGCTGTGGTTGCTGCTTGGGCTGTGGTTGCTGGTTGGGCTGTGGTTGCTGGTTGGGCTGTGGTTGCTGGTTGGGCTGTGGTTGCTGGTTGGGCTGCGGTTGCTGCTTGGGCTGTGGTTGCTGGTTGGGCTGTGGTTGCTGCTTGGGCTGTGGTTGCTGGTTGGGCTGTGGTTGCTGGTTGGGCTGCGGTTGCTGCTTGGGCTGCGGTTGCTGCTTGGGCTGCGGTTGCTGCTTGGGCTGTGGTTGCTGCTTGGGCTGTGGTTGCTGCTTGGGCTGTGGTTGCTGCTTGGGCTGTGGTTGCTGGTTGGGCTGCGGTTGCTGGTTGGGCTGCGGTTGCTGCTTGGGCTGTGGCTGCTGCTTGTGCTGTGGTTGCTGCTTGGGCTGTGGTCGCTGCTTGGGCTGTGGCTGCTGCTTGGGCTGTGGTTGCTACTTGGGCTGCTGTTGCTGGTTGGGCTGTGGTTGCTGCTTGGGCTGTGGCTGCTGCTTGGGCTGTGGTTGCTGCTTGGGCTGTGGTTGCTACTTGGGCTGTGGTTGCTACTTGGGTCGTGGCTGCTGGTTAAGCTGTGATGGTGGAGTCCCTTTTCTCTGTTGAGGTTTTCTTATTTTTGTGGTTTGTTTTTTTAGAAAGAACTGAGTATAGTTTGTTCATCGGGTATTATTATTATTAGAAAACTGAACTTACTACTTTTAATCAGTCTTACTTCCTAAGAAACGGATGTTGTGTACAGAAACAAACTTGTCTTTCAGTGCGTCTTGTTTCACTGTTTTCAAGAAATGACATTGTGCATAAACTAAAGCATTAACAATAACAAGGATTGATGATTAGATTTTCTATTTTGTTCCGATATCAGAGAAGCAGATGGTGACTGGCATGTGACAATAGAGGATGCCATACTGGAACGATGCGCGGACAATGATGGTATTGTTCATGTCGCTGTGGACAGAACCTCCAGAGAGGTAGGTAAAGCGGTGATATATTATATTACAAAGGAAGCAACAGTCACGGAAAAAGTCATCAATAACCTGACCCGGGTGGAGGTCGATAAGAGACGGAGAAATGTCAAAGTGTCACAGAGTTTGAGGAGTGTGATTTGTTCAAATGAGTGCGCATAATGAAATGTTTCCATCAATCTTGAAAGTTCAGTGGAACGGGATGCAGCGATACGAGCTTCGGAAACCTGCTTGAGGCCACAAAGAATTCTGTTCTGCTTCACTTGCCAAGAGTTTGTGTTTGTGAATTAAGGGGGGGGGGGTGACATGGGTGAATTTAGAAAGAAAAAGAAGGATGGGGGGACTTGATAACTTCATACTCTTGTGGGGGTTCGTTTGCTGCAGAAAAGATTGAGTTGTTTGAATAATTAGTAACAACAATAAAGGTATTATACAGGATTGGTAGAGCTGACAAAAATAGTCGCAGACAGTGTTCATGATTTTGTGTGATCAACCATATACATGAAATAACAAACCTGTGAAAAATTGGGCTTAATCCGTTGTGTGAGTCAGGAGAAAATAGTGAAAAAAAACCATGCATAATTCATAGCTTTATACACATTTTCCTTCATTTTGGTAGTAACATATCCAAAATCAGCAGGTGCAGGGTTTTTTTAAAGATTTCAGATACAGTTTTCTTGAATATTATTTCATTTCAGAGGGAAATATTCCACAGAAAATAATGGTTCTAGTATGAACTTCATAATTAGTAAGCTTTCACACTATATAGGGCTGAATTTTTGGTAAAATTCCACAAGACCACAGGGCTTGTAGCTGAGAATTTTGACTGGACCAGAATTGATTTTACAAGACCAGAATCTAAATGATAAAGAACTTTCTACAAATTTCAACATTTAAACTGTTCTAAATAAACACTAAGGGAAAATTTATCTCAGTGTACTCTAATACTCATCAAAATTGGAAGATTTTTACCAGACTCAACGTCAACATTTGAACATAACTTTTTGTTAGTTTAAGATAATTAGACGGAGAGGTATTATTATTCAATTGAAAACCTCAAGACAGTCGGACTTCTTTGGTCCTGAGTTTACTGGCCAAAAGGTAAAATCATTGTGGTCCAGTATTAAATTTGATCCCTGCTATATAAGAACTGCATATATTATGATGAAAGTGGATCTTATTGGCCGAGCAGTCCAAGGCTCATGAATCTACTTCTGTTAGTGACATAAAGTAAGTCTAATCACGTCCGTGCTGATCAAAGTACTGATTACAAACACAATACCAAAGGGAAAATGGAGAGCTTTGGCTGGTTCATCAGTTCATGATTTATTCACCGTTTAGAGAGCACAGCGGTCGGAAACGGCTTGTACCAAAATGCCCATAGCGGCCGCAAACGGCTGCAAGATCTAGCCTACTTCCACTCAACCAAAAAGGTCATGACCTGAACTTACATTTTCTAATGTTTCCCATGTTAACATAGCATCTATGTTTCTTAAAACAATACCAAATTGCTGTTTCATGTAACTTGTTTCAGACACTTTTACAAGTCAAATAATATTAGTGATGTCTGGGCGTATGGTGATGATTTCACAGAAATGATTAACATATCTTTTTAAATTGTGATTCTTTAGGGTTGTGTGTATGTGAAATGTGCCACACCGGACAGTGCAGGCCGAGCGTACAGAGCACTACAGGGAAGCTGGTTTGATGGTAAGCAAAATGGGCAATTCAACAGTCAAGGCAGGAGTCTGAAATATGGGCCCGACTTCATAGAACTGCTTAAGCACTACAAAGTAGCTAAGCACAACAAAATTATGCTTACCGTCGGATGTGATAAAGCACTACATGTATAAAAACTGCATATCATTATTATTAACTGTATTATAACTGCCTTAAATATTGAACTCAATTAGGCCTTCCAGACTGGACTTGGCAAATTTCTTCAATGTTCCAGTTTGTGGAACATTCATGGTCACGTAACGCATATTCCGTCCTCAAAATAGAAATTTCTCCAGCATTTTTTTGATTTTTTGGGAGGCTCCTGTAACTGCATCCTTTAGATACGGAGCCTTAAGCTCAAATCCTAAAAATCTGACGAGAAGGGAGGGAGGACACTCGATAATGTACCACAAAAGATTAGTGGGTCTTTCCTTTTCAGCGCGCCACTCACCCGGAAAAATGGTGCAGTTGGTCCCACCCAAACCATTAAACTGTCTGAACATGAAATTAAACACAAACCACGAGAAAACTAGGTTTTAAACCCAAACTTAGCTCTTCCCGGCATGTAAAGGCAAAAGAAATGAACTCATTATTTACATTGCTTATTAATGTGTCAAGACGAAATTAAGTTTGGGTCGGTACATTTGCAAAACATATGACTGTTTGATGATTTTTTCTGAAAATGTCAGCGCTTAACTTGATAAAAGTTTCCATCCAACCCATAAGTAAATTTTCTCTTCCAAAAAACAATATTATGCAGAGGTTATTCTTGCATCGAAGTGTTTGAGCTTTGCCATAACACTGTTGTTTTACATGGACCTAAACTGGCCTCATGTAACTGAGCAATCTTGTTGGTCAAGCAGTCGAGACAACTGGGCCGAATTTCATAGAGCTGCTCAAGCACAAAAAGTAGCTAAGCACATTTTGTGCTTAGCTCATTTTTGTAAGCGATATTATTTCAATTTTTGCCTCCCAGAATTAGGTTACCAGCCAAATTACAATGTCACTTATACCACCTGTGACTGGTTTCCTGCTCATTTTTGCTTAGCAGAAATTTATAAAAGCACTATTGTCTGCGCAAAGGTAGGGTCATAGATTGTGTTTTTTTCACTGTAATGCTGATTTGTAGGCCAAATTATTAAGAAAGATACAATAAAAGTCACCTGTGAAAGTTTCAGCTGAATACAGTGTTTACTTGTTGAGCAAAGAGCAAAACACTCACGATATTTTCACAAAAATGTTGAATCCATCCACGTTTAAGCGAGGTGACAGTGGGTACCAACCGCAACTCTGGCCGCAGCATTCATGAACGGACACCAACCCTCAGAAATCTGAGAAACGATTCATGCGTGAATGTTTTCTCAGATTCAAATGTTTTGATTGATTTCTAATCAACGGGGGCATTTCAGACAAAACAATTTCACAGGATGCTTACTACCATTACCATCTTTATAACAAGTAAGCTTTCGGATAGAAATTACACAACTTTACCCAACCTTTAAGCAGCTCTATGAAAGTGGGTCCTGGTGTAGAATGTGGACAGTTGCGAGTGTTTTTTATTCTTTGCTGGACTTTGTCAACAGAACAACAGTGAGTGGTGTTTGAAGCTTTGCATGGTGTTGAAAGTAAGAAGTAACTATAAATAGTTGTAAACTTGGGGGTACAACCATGTGTAAAATCTCTTTTGGGAGGAGTGTTGGCTCTGAAAACGTTGAGACCCCACCGGCTCTTTTCAGAGCCAACACTCCTTCCAAAAGAGATTTTACACATGGTTGTACCCGCAAGTTTACTACTATTTATAGCTACTTCTTAGAACAACAGTACTTTATACCTATATGTCGGTGTAGAGTAAAATCCAAAATGAATGTGCATTTACATACTTTCCCCCCTTCTTCTTTTTACTTTGCAGGTAAACTTGTGACAGTGAAATACCTTAGATTAGACCGTTATCATCAGCGCTTCCCGTTTGCAGTCAACTTCAACACACCACTGAGGCCTTCCAATAACCTCAAGAAATCCCTCTCTCATCCTAGCCAATCGACCTCTCTGGAATCATCATAGGTTCAAAGGTCAATTCAGTCAGGTTCCTCCCGTCCAGGCCAGCGGTCATTGTTTTTTCAAATTTGCCGTGCCTGTGGTGGATGCCGTAGTCAATGTTGTTTGGCAGACGGTCTTACTCTTTAATGTTCTTTGGTCTGGGTGCTGACATGGTGCTCGACCTCAGGGGTTTGTACATTAGAATCCTCTGGTAATTGGTACCCACTATATGTACATATATTCAATTTTTGTTCTGTTGTTTGTTTTTTGTTTGGGAGGACGGGGGGAGTATATCATCGAGACAGGGTACCAGCTCCCTGGTGCTGGTTATCTTTATGCTGCTTCAATTGATAAGTCAGGTGGCTTGTGTCATGTGACTTGTATCATGTGACTCATGTTGGGAGATTGCTGTTTAGTTGTAGCTCATTGTACATGTAGACTACCCCCAAAACATTGGCAGACTACCCCTCTAGAGCTGGTTGGCTAGGTTGGTCCCTTTTGTGTATTGATCAACAGTGCTATGATCATACTGTGGGGATACAGAGGAAGACGCAAACAGCTCAACAATTATTCACAAGTGTAAACACTGGTCAGGTGTTTTAAAAACACATTTCTACGTTTGGAGTTGCTTGGCTAGGTTGGTCCCTTCTGTGTATTGATTACTGGTGCTATGATCATACTGTGGGGATACAGGGATCCAAAGAAAGACACAAACAGCTCAAAAACTATTCACAAGCGTAAATACTGGTCAGGTGTTGGGAGGGCACACCTTGTTCAGTAAATTAACGCCACCCCCAGAAGTCGGGTATTAAGGGGCTTTTTTGAAACCACATTTTCGGCGTAGGCTCAGGCTGTTTGAAGCCCTGTACCCCAAAGCAGACATTAACAAAAAAATCTGACGGAGCATAAGCCGGAGCACAAACCCGAGCTGTGGTTTTAAAAAGTGTCAGAGTTCATCTCCTGACTTCACCACACTCCGCCATAATGATGGAGCCCTAACTCAGTGATAGAGGGTAAGCCCTAAGCAACAGACGATGTACAGTGTATCTATTTAAAGTGGTATGAATCAATTACTCAGCTTAAAAGAACCAACAGCCAGACGACTACGCCAAGCTGACATTTTGAAGTATGGCGTAAGTCTGAGAAGCAATAGTGCCATGGGCTCTATTTGGAATCCACTGCTTTGGCTTGGGCTCCAGCCGTGGTTTCGGGAAAAGGCAATGCAGTTCATCAATTCCTAGAAATAAGTTTCACTGCTCTTAAAAAGAGTGTCTCAGTGGAAGTATCAGAACTTTGTGGGTGCATTTACTGCTGTTGATAATGAAAAAATTACTTATAAATATTAAACTGTACAGATTTGTTTTCTTTCTTTTCTTTTATTAAAGAAAAAATTTGAAAAGTACTTGTCGTAATGTTTACGTAAAATGTACAAAGACGGAAATTCATTGGTCATAATATGTGAAGGGTACAGATTTACAGAAGGAACTATACAGTGATTGTAAGGTTGCAGTTAGTGTGGGTTTGGGTTTTTCGGGGTGAAAATTTGTTAACGAGAGAACAAATTGGTTATTGGAAAAACATCTGAGCAAATAAGCAAGAAAAGTAAATATGACTAGCTTCAGGGAATGGTCTTGTCTTGTGCTGGACTTTTTACTTCTTTGGTAAAGACTGTGTATCGAATGCCTATCCCCAATTTGAGTTGTGTCTATCAAAAGCACATTGGTCTTTAATCGGCCTGCAACCATCATGGTCTGATCCCCAGTACAATCATATAGAGCTTCATCATGCTGCCGCCATCTTGGTCATGTTCCCTGTATCCAATAACAGTAATGGATGCTAATATTCATCGTACAAAAAGGAACCAGACTCTTTCTCCTCCCAGCCTCGGTTAGATTTGAATTGGAGAAAAACAAGATGGATGACCGCACCATGATAAAGGTCTATTGCAGTCTGGCATGGCAGATGACCTTGAATCAGTAGCTGGTAGCTGTTTCCTCCAACAGCACCTCTCATTTAGTTCCTCTTCTGATCTGAGTTGGCAGCACATGGTACCAGTGAAGGCCGCAGAGCTGCCAACTCTACTTGATTCTGCAGAAAGTTCCATGAAAATAAACCAAACTTTCCATGTTCTGATGAACAAGCTTGAAAATTTCTCTGATTATGGAAACTTTTTCCCTATCATGTTGAATGTAATTCTAAATTTCTCCCTGATTGTTGTACAAAATCTCCCTGATTGCAAGATGCAAATGTTGGCAACTCTCAGGCTTTTTTGCTTCCGATGTTGCCTGTAACCTGATAAGGGACACCCAGTTTCAAGGGGTGATGGAACTGGCTTGTGAGAAGAACGTTTGATTTTGAACCCATCTTGATTGCCTATGCGTTACTCAATTCCGCAGTAAAGCTTGGTCCATAATGCTGATGTTGTTCAATGAGCAATTGGTCACTTTGTTTTCTCGCGTGGGACACTTCTGTCTTGTAGATTAATGACGGACATCAACCTCTACCTCTGAATGTAAGTGGTGTTCCTTGAAGTTGTGCCCCACCTGTGAGGAGGGGAATTGATAATTAATTCCCCCGCGGCCAAACAGAAGTTGGGTGAGGGGATCCAGAAATGGCTGACTAAATTTTTCTCTGTACTTCTGCACTCTTTTACATGTAATCAACGACTGAAATACAGTCCTGTATAATTGTGTACAAAGCATTTTTAGTGGATATAAACGTAGAATTCTACTTGAATCAGTAGTGTAACTAGAGTCGGTGGACGTGATTCTTTATAGGAAGTCCTCTTGCAGAGGTTCGGGTGGATCTTGAAACCACCCGTATTTGTTAAATATTCAATTTAATTGTACACTTAATTAGGTAATTAACTCATTCTAGAATTATGTTATTCTATTATTGTTTTTCTTCTGGAGAAATGCATTGTAACATGTTAATTTTTTGATAGATTTTTCTCATTTGAGAGTTTTTTTGTCTCCATTATGTTATCTTCAAAAGCACTGGTCGTTGTCTCCGATGTTGCTGGGAGACGGGTTATAGCGCCCTCATGTGCTGATAGCAATTGGAGTGAGTGAATGGATTAATTTGTATTTGTGCAGCAATGTTTTCTCCAGTCATGTCTGCCAAACAAATACTTCTAAACTGAAAGGACTTTGCAATGGAATGTCCAGTTACAATAGAATGAAATGTGACGCCCCATGCATGACACTTCGCAGAAATAGTGTAATGACATTAAAAGTGAAGAAAACCCAAAACATTAGCCACGATATCGATGTGATGTGATATCTTAAACATGCTATTGACCAAATTCATCTGACGGCAACATCACTAATCTCGATTAGTGCCATTTTGTGAGTCATTGTCCCTGTGTGCTCTACGGTGTAGTGCGCACTTTAGGCAAAACAGTGTTTACAAACTTGCCATAATTTTTATAGGTGAGTGTAGCAGACATTAGCAAAATGTTACGTTGATGCAAGTAGTCAATATGCTGAGAAATACTTGTATTCATGTATTTGATGAGCAAATTAACCACGTTTTGAGTTATGGCAAAAAGTGTGTGGTTTTGTTTTGGCATTGAGGATCACAAAAGAATGCCATTGTAAAAGAGATTGTACAACTCTTATTAGAATCTTCCAAGACCTCTAATATACCCCCTCCCCAGTTCCCACCCCAGTTCAGTCTGACTTGACAAGAAAGTGTCACAAATTTAGTGAGCTGTTCTCTCAAAACATTTTGTGCACATTCAGTGAATGGCCCTTTTTATGTCGTGTTACTTAGTAACTGAACAACCTATCTGAAAACCAATGATGCGCCATCTCATTGAAACTGTAGAACTTGGAGTGAATGCACATTTTTTCCCAGAAATCCAATTTTCATCTGTCGTTGAAATTTCACATTCATGGTCAATATGTTTTTAACATTTAGACTTGAATCAGTCCCCTCCCTGTGCTTGGATGCTGGAAGCAATCTGCTTAAAATTGTAGATGTGGAGATGGGCGGGGGGGTGGGGGTGGTATCACGGTTTGAAACTTGGTAAATGGGTGACAAACATAGTTCATTCCATGATGGTGGTAGCTGTAATTGGCAAGATGGTGGAATTCAATCTAAATTGTTGCCACTGTTTTTTCACCATGGAAGGGAGGGGCGGAGTTCACGCCTCCAAAATTTGAAGCCCACACACCTGAAATAAGTTAATTTATTGTTGACATGGGGATTGTGGTATTTTGTTACATGGTTAGGTTAAATACTGAAGGTGGAACTTTCAATGAAGTGGTAAAACCGCTTAGTATTTGTATGTATTTTGGACGGTGTTTAAGTTGTTGTATTTGTTGGTGAAAGCTTATTTTTTTCAGGGATGAAGATCCCCATGGGGACTTTTTGATATTATTTAAATAAGTTTTTATTTGTGTTGGATGATAGTGTAAGAAAAATGCATGGATAGGTTTGTTTTTCCCTGCACAAAAATTGGCGGTCAGTTCAATTGATTCATTTTTCGAAAATTTTGCTGGGTGATGATGAAAACAGCCGTTGATTTCTGATCCATGCTGCGGTTTCAAATGGTCGATTGAACTGGGTCGACTGAACTGTCACGACTATTTAATGAATATCAACGTGAACCCACCTTGATCCCATTCACGTTGGAATGGTGTACATAACTTGAAGTATTACAATTTAAATTAATGCCTCGTGTCACATTGTGTTTGGTAAGTTACCCCAGCACTTGTTTTTGTTTTTGTTTAAAAAACTAAAGATGAATTGTTCTGTGTTTAAAACTGTTTACGGTACTGTATTTATATTTACTACTAATAAATCAAATACATTTAGTATTAATAAATAATTCAGTGTCAAGTTGTCTGTTCTTTTTTTTTGTTAAGTCAACTCTATTAAAGGCACCGTACACGTTTGGTAATTGTCAAAGACCAGTGTTCTCACTTGGTGTATCCCAACATGTGCATAAAATAGCAAGCCTGTGAAAATTTGGGCTCAATATTGGTCATCGAAGTTGCAAGAAAATTATGAAAGAAAAAACACCCTTGTTGTACAATATTGTGTGCTTTCAGATAGGAATAAAAACTTCTTGCAAGAAGTTTTTATTATTTTAGTGAGAAATTACCTTTTTCTCAAAAACTACGTTACTTCAGAGGGAGTCGTTTCCTACAATGTTTTATACTATCAACAGCTCTCCGTTGCTTGTTACCAAGTAAGTTTGTATGCTAATATTTGGTTTGAGTCATTACCAAACGTGTACGATACCTTTAAAGGGGTTGTATACGTCTGTTAATTGGAACCCACTGTTTCAATCCTATATAGTTGTAGATAACTATATACCATGAAACTAAACTGTGAAAAATTCATTTCAAATTAATGGTGGTAGCGTTTTTGAGATATATCCGAAAATCTGGAGCGGTTATGTCCACACAGGAATAATAATCTGCAATTGGAATACACAATCTGAGAAACGTTAGTGCAGTAACGCTTCTCAGATTCAAATTTTTGGGGATAAAAAGTTATATCTTTTTCCATAACCGCAGTACCGCAGTACTATGTGAACATTTTCTCCAAATGCATTGTACTATCCAAAGCTGCTGTACTTCTTACCAAGTAAATTTTTATTGATATTAATTTACAGAGTAATTACCAAACGTATACAGACCCTTTAAAGGCAGCCGGAAACTGAGGGACCAAGTCTGTCCAATTTGTGCATATGTTTTCTAAAGTAAGAGCAGCAAAATATTTAGGCACAACCTGTTTCATTCTAAATTGTGCACAGTTCCTGCATTTCCATAATACAAGAAGATCGTAAAAAACGGGAAATGGTGCAATTGAACCCTTTTGGGGGTAAAAGCTGGCGCCAAACGGGGTTTTGATTATACAACTTGGGTGTCCTTTGAGGACTTGCTAACAAAAATGACGTGTGGGGTTGGGGATGTTTCCAAGATCGTTGCCGTTGGATTACTCAAACGACAGAGGGCGTTATCCATGCTGCCGTTCATCTGGTTATTCCATGGAATATCTAACTGAAAAAGGTATTTCTCAATGTGGAAGCTCACAGTGTACAAATTAGTACTTAGTAGATGTATAAAGTTCATACAAATCCTCCAGAGAAATCTCTCGAGAAAATAGCAACTGGGGACCTTAATAGTCACTATTGCTTATTCCGATTGCAGCAATCGAAATAAGCCCAACATGAACTGCACGAAATCCCTCATCAAACCAGAAACTATTTTGAGCTGTTTTTACTCAAAATAAATATGAAAATTGACTCTCCCCAAATCAACAATGTAGTATCCCTTTATTTATTGACAATATCAACACCTTTTTCCAGATTGTTTACCATGGGACGCCCTCCTATTGACCCCTTGGCACGATGCGCATACACGGCGCGCCTATATCCTGTCCGCTATTTTGAGAATCAATGATGTACACAAATAAAGGAACTGACTCGGCTCCCAAAATGGCGGAAATGGTAGACGTGTATTGTATGTTGAGGTGCATTCCTCGTCGTGCAAGGGGTGCAATACAGCCTTAGATTTGAGATTGATTTCACTAGTTTCTTATCAGGGGCGGATCCAGGATTTTCTAAACGGGGGGGGGGGCGTGAAAATATACCAAGCAGCAAAATGATAAATGAAGTTTGTTGCCCCATTTCTCCCTCCCCTTCTCTCTCTCTCCCTCTTTTTTCTTTACTCCCTCTTTTTTTTTTTTTAAATATGAAAAAGGGGGGGCGTGCGCCCCCCACGCCCCCCCTGGATCCGCGCCTGCATATAACTCCAAAATACCCTCTCTGTTTGGTGGACGTGGCGTTCCCCTTATTCCTCTTTAAAAACAAAGTATAAGTATTAGCAGAAATATTGAGACTAGCCCTCTAAGGAAGCCTACAGTTAGCTGAGCCGATGGTGGGCCCCTTTTTTTCCCGACAGTTAGGGTGATACTCTTTTACTCCGAGTCATGAGTTCACCAAATGCTGATTACTTACGATTGAAGTCAATATTTCACACAATCAAGAAAGATGGACATGCCATTATATATTTTTATGCAGCAACACCTCTTGCAAGCCGCAATCTTGGAACAATTCATCAAGCACAAACATTGGAAAGTCATGCTTAACAAAAATTGGTTACCAGTCAAAATACTGTAAAATATACGATCAGGTTAGCACATAATGTGTGCAATAATATTCTTCTTATTAACTATTTGATGGAATTGGACCCACTATTCTTGTCTACATACCGTGACCATACCATGACAGCATTGCCTGAGGACCAATCAAAACCATTATTTGAAACTTCATCGGACAATGCACGTGTTTGGTTTGTTGAGTTGTTTCACATACATGTATTACAGTCACCTTTTTGTATATAGCGCTACAGGTGGTGTTACCAGCGCCCGGTGGACCAGTGGAATGTTAAGATTAAAATGACCGCCGGGTTCAACTCTTTTTTAATGGAAAATTTGGGCGGAATGAAACTAGAGGAATTCCCCAGGCATTGGACGCAACACCGTAGCAGTTTCTCAACAGTTCGTTCCAGACGAGATCAATGGGGGCAGAATTGCCACAAATGTCATCACGTCATGTCGATTGAAACGTACCTGATCTTGACTGCACGGGATGTGATTATACCACAGCGCTCACACGTTAATAATAGTACACAAATCATTGTTACTCGTGTCAAACTGAGATACGGTGTTTCCTGAACCACACGTATTGTTTACCATGGAATCAGACGACATACCTGGATAAAATAAGCTCTGGAATATTATTATAAACACTCCGGAAAAAGGAAAACAGTATATTCTTAGTGATCAGGATGCAGTTTGCTGGCTGAGTTTGGGTAACTAACAAAATAATGCATCGACCACCACCGAAGAGATCGGCATCCCTGCCCACTTTTTGCCTGCCCGGTATCACTGAGAATGTCACACTCCAGTCGTCGTTGTCTTCCCCGTTGGAAGGAGCAAATCGCCCCGCCTGTGGTCCCTTCGAGCGACGGTACACACCCATTAGGCGCCATCGTGGTAGGGCTTCTTTGGATGGCCGAAGTGTACCATTGGATTACACCATTCGGAGTGGATACAAGAGTAAGTTGGACTGCTCGTCTATATCAATTAGGCATTGTGTTGTATCCGACCGCCACTTTCTAATGACAAAAACATTCTTGGTATTTTTGGACATAAATGAGTGAACAAGTGGCAGTCGGATTCAGCATATTTCCCACCATGACTAATGTTGCCCCAATTAAATCATCACAGCATTATAACCTTTGTCTCAAGTTGTGATATACCGGTAAGCTTGCACGGGCCTTCACGCCAGTGATCTGTGTTAAAAAAAAAAAAACACACTTTTTAAAAGCCGAACTTTTCGCAAGTAAGGTTTCAGGGAGCTATTGGCCTAAGATTAGTAACCCTATATACATGTTCCAAAATACATAGAAAACATTAATGTGTGACTGTACAAAACGTCCAGAATGTTTGGAGCTTGCTTTTACAGGACCCAGAGACCATTGTGTAAGACTGTAGGCTTCGTTTGCAGCCGCCCAGCCAGCCGGCCATAATTTCATTTCTGATAAAGAACCAAAATATGATAACGACCTGAGTGTGTGAGTTAAGGGCAAATACCACATGCCATAATATAACGTAACCCTGTAGGGGAAGCATGCGACAGCTGACTGGGCCGAGCGAAGCACTAAATTATGTAGGCCAACTGCTGTCCATACTCTATCTCCAATAATCGAGTCAATACTAGCCCATTTACTATTAATATAAATATATTAATAATCAGAATTTACATTGTTTTGTGAGTGTGTGTGTGTATATAAATGTGACAATAGCACAGGCCAGCTGGTGCCTTCATTACAGTGCATGTATGCGGCTTTTCAAAATCAATTAACGCACTTGAAACAAACCTGGTTCACAACGTTAGGGATTATTTTATTGCAAAATATGCCTGTCAAAAACTACACCACAGGAGTGTGGGGTTCTACAGGAGTCCCCATTCATGAAACATAAACAACGCGAACATTCTGTGGACGCATGATTGTGTATGCTCGTTTAAACACTGACCCGCATACTATAAAACTCTTAATTTATTAAAATGCAGAGTTAGCATGTAATTTGACAATTCATGTAGTATTAAGTTAGTTATTAAAATGATGTCCATATTGCGACTGCCAGCAGTTTTAACGCTATAGTCTAATTTTAGGGGAGACCTTAAACTCGTTTGATTAATTATTATATGAAAGATTTTATGGCAATTTATTACCCGGCCAAACAAATTAATGCAATTGTGAATGATTGCTTAGTAGCAGCAAAAAACCCAAGAAAAAGCTTGGAAAATGTTGTCTTCCAGCAAACGTGTTCGGTGACAAACTGGTTTGACGGCAATCAGATTGTCTACACATTTGTTTTAAACAAAAAAAACAAAAACAAAAACCCCAAAACAAAAACAACAACCCAAGAAGATGCACAAAGACAAGAGTGAGGTAGGTCATACCGCTGCGGCCCATCGCATATTTTAACAGAATTTGAACAAGAGGCCTGTCTCAAATTATTATGCATTTAAAAACAGTCATAAAATTCACTTCATAAGGATGACCGATCCACGTTGACACGACTGCATCATTCTGAAAATTTAATGAAAATAATCATGAGTAAGTTGTTAGTATTGTTTACAGACACGCTCTGAAAAATGAATCCCTGTGGAGACTGCTATTGTTCTTTCCTTTGTCCCTAAACTTCCACATCCTCCCATAGACTTAAAACACAGGATTTCTTGTGGAGCACACCTCCGGTCTTTAGAATTTCCCTTTGGACTTGGAGATCCTTTGATTTTCTCTTTCTTGCTTTGTCGTAGGTCAGGGCACCGAGTATGAGCACAGTGGGTTGTTATTGGTGTACTTTCCAATGAAAAGTATTCCCCTCCATAATGTAACCTATGACCCGTAACAAAACATGTAGGCCTAACCATTACGGAGGGTTTCCTGAAAAAATGTAAACCTTGATTCAGATTGAATTCTCCGATTGTTTTTTTTTTATGGTACTTCTCTCGAACACTGGATGATTGTAAAAGATGTGGAAATAGAAACATTGTTCCACCGCGTTATTAAAAATTGGAACAAGTCAAAGTCTCAAATCCTCTTCGAGGTTCTCTTGTTTTCGAAAAGAGAAGTTATTCCCCAAAGTAATAGGTCCTGTGCCGTATTGTAAAAGTTACTTGTTACACATTTCAGTCCACTCTAAAAACTGCCGGGATAATTGACCCCTAAGATTCCGGTTCCCTGTGGGCCTGACCCCTGTCTGGGTCAGGCTGACCCGGAAACTAGTTAGGGATTTTACACTCAAATTTTGCGTAATTTTGACCCACTACTGGGTCATTTTTGACTGATTCCGGGTCGTACTGACCCAGAAATGGGTCAGGTCCCATCGGACCCTGATCCGGGTAAATTCTGACCCGGTAGTGTTTAGAGTGTAAGAGTACAACATGAACTGGGTTTTATAAATTAACCACAGGTCTAGCTACATGATTGTATGTGCTTTATGCTTTGATCGTAATGGTTTTCTATCGTTTTGTTCTCCTATTTCACAACCTTGTAAGACATCTGCTCTAGAATAGCAAGGTCGTGGGTTCGAATCCCACACGAGTAACATGCATGAAAGTAACGAGTATAGGCCTACAGTGCTTTTCACACCTCGGTGTATGGGTAAAACCAAACAATATTAATGCACTGAATTGTAAAAGCTATGACACGTGAACGGAAATTAACGAACACAATAAATGAACGATCTTTATACCAAAAGCTTAGGGCTACCGTTGCTTTTTATAAACTTTGGGTTTATGAACAAAGAAAAATTGGATAGAGCGGGATTTGAACCTGTAACCTCTGGATTATTTATCGGTGTCATAGGGTATAGGGGATTTTTTTTTTGTCCCATGACCCCATACGGTAGATTAACATGGGCTGGAGGAAATTGAGTCAAAAGAGGGCACTATCAGACGAAATTTCTTCACAATATTCGCCTTATGGGGGACATAATCTCAGAGAGGAGGGGGAGGGGCAGAATCTCCTCCTGCCACACCGGCGCTCCACCAGGCACATTTATCCGGAGGCCACAGGTTCAAATCCAACTCTAAAGTAGAATTTTTTTTGTTCAACCCAAAATTAAGTTAACATGTACCTAGTTAATTTCCCTTGTGGTTTAATACCGTGCTTGATTTTTATGAACTCGATACCAGTCTATAGTAATACTCCGAAGAAATGTTTGCGTCTCAGGGGAAAAAAAATACAATGAGTGCAAAAATATCCTCAACACTCTGTTCTTGTATCGATTAAGCCCGTTATAAGGTTTTCATTTCCGCCTGCCCCAATGTTTTCCCCCGGGGACGTACAATCTCAACAACTCCACAGGTACGGCCCCGTTGAAAATGTGAGGACATAAAAATACAAAGGATTCCAAAGTGAGGACAGCATTGTCCCTTTTGTGTTCCTTTGTTCTACTGTCCCCTCTCTTCTGATACCATGTCAGGTTTCTGGATGTTTTATTGTACCGCGAAACCCCTCGTAAAACCATGTTTGCAACCGATTTGTAACATACACGAATGTAAGCATTTAAAGGCATGTACTTTTGGTAATAATCAAAGACCGGTATCCTCATTTGGTGTATTCCAACATGTATGCATAAAGTAACAAACTTGTGAAAATTTGGGCTCAATTGGTCATCGAAATTGCAAGAAAATAATGCAAGAAAAAAACACCCTTGTTGCACAGAATTGTGTGCTTTCATATGCCTGAGAAAGGCTTCATGCCTGAAAGGCTTCATGCCTGAAGCCTTTCTCAGATTCAATTTTTGTGTTTGAAAATTACCTCTTTCTGTAAACATTCTTCAAAGTGGATTGTTTCTATGTTATATAAAATCAACATCTCTCAAGTGCTCTTGACCAAGTAGGTTTTTATGCATCAATTGTTTGAGTAATTACCAAAGGTGTACCGGGTACCCTCACTTTAAATAAACCTCCCCGCGTAAACTGAATAATGTCCCCAAAACAGCCCGTCAACAATTTAATACATGCAATACCGCAACTAGGGATGCAATAAAAAAAGCTACCCCAAAAATCAACGTGGCGACGAAAGTGATCATCAAGTCAATGTTGTACCATGCCTTTAAAGTGCATTCGGTCATATTTTGATTAATGGAAGCAAATATAATCTCAGAAAGATTTTTTCCTGTAGCCTGTAGGAGCCGCGATAATACATAGGTGTTCAGCACAATACAAATCTCGGGGCCTCTGGCAGTGGTTTAAACGGAACAAAGCGAACATACGGTACATCAACCAGCAGGAAACACATAAATGGTTTGTGACAGCCTTTTGAATATGTTTGCTGGCTTTGGAGAGAGTATATGGAGCACTCACTTGTTATTACACTGAAGGAAACAAACCACAACTGGGTTTAGTTGGCTCTAAACCAGGTTTCCCGTTTTTATGGAGTTCCAATAATGATTTCAAGTGCGTGTCTACGGCATTCGCCAAGTTTAAATGTGGAACTGAAACAATGCAAAACAGCTTTTGACTACACTTGAATGTTCATATAGTAATAGACTGCGCAAGTCTCGCGCATTTTGAACTTCCGGGACCATTGTGGTCCCAACCATAATGGAGTTTTACGTGGCTATGAAAATTATATACGACTATAATGTTTTTGGGAATTTAATACCAAGTAATTAAAGGCACCGAACACGTTTGGAAATTGTCAAAGACCAGTGTTCTCACTTGGTGTATCCCAACATAATTATGCATAAAATAACAAGCCTGTGAAAAATTGGGCTCAATTGGTCATCGAAGTTGCAAGAAAATGATGAAAGAAAAAACACCCTTTTTGTACAAATTTGTGTGCTTCAGATAGGAATAAAAACTTCTTGCAAGAAGTGTTTATTATTTTAGTGAGAAATTACATCTTCCTCAAAAACTACGTTACTTCAGAGGGAGTCGTTTCCTACAATGTGTTATACTATCAACAGCTCTCCGTTGCTTCACCAAGTAAGTTTTTTATGCTAATATTTGTTTTGAGTCATTACCAAACGTGTACGATACCTTTAACAATGGGAAAGTAAAATCATTATTGAGCAAAATAACGAACACTTGAATGCTCATAGTATTACGACAACGTATAGATGTCCTTCTTTAGTCATTTTCAGGCCATTGCCTCCATGACCAAAGTCAGTGCCCTGGTGCTATCTGATTTCTCTGAAATGTTCCCTTGTCAGCAACGATGGAATTTTTTCCGGTCAGCTGGTTCCAAATAATCCCCGTACATCATATTTTATTTGTATACAAGCAATTACTATTAAGCAGTTAATATACAGTTCCAATCAATTCGTGACCATCTTGTATATTAAATAACAACGATACAACACATTACGAACCACCAGAAATAACAACAGTTTTCGAGAAAAGTTTTAGAAAGTTAAAAGTTGGGAGACCGAGTTTAAAATTTGTTTCGAGACCTAATAATAATAGTAGCATTAATCATATACATTTATGTTGCCCAGTACCTCAATGAAAATATTCTTCTGCGCATCACAATGAAACACAGTTTTATTATCTGCATCTTTCCGAAATGATTTCATAGTAAACATATCAGGTAAGCCTCAGAGCATATCCTTACCATTTTATGAGCAGATTGTTAGCAAACCTTTATAGTAGCCGCATTGTCATTTCTGCACTCTAAACATACGGAATTTCCGCATTCCTATAGAAGGCCCTCTAGCATAAATAAAATATGTTTTGTTCATAAAAACTTTACGAAGTCTTTGTCAGCAACAATGCACATTTCCCTGCTTTATCATAAAGGAATGTAAAAGGACCTTTCAAAAATTGTATGATGGATGGTGTTTGGCTAGTAATCGTCGTCTGCTGTAAATAAACCGCATGTCGTGATCACAGTCAAAATGGTGTACGGGGTGCCCCCCACTAAATAAACTCCCATAGCAACCAATGCTAAATGCTAAATATTCAAAAATACTATAAAAAATACTTTAAAGTCCCCCGGCCTCTTGAAAACCACTCAATTATATTTTCGGACAACTAAAGTTCAGATTTCTTTTCAATTTTTGACAGGTCAGCCTTTTGGAATTTTTGCTAATTACCCCAGAAAAACACCCACAAAATGTGCTTATTTCCCAAACCGACTTGCTGCCAGTTTTCATGAAGCACTCCTCCAATACCCACGCCAAATAGGAACAACTGTAAAGCCTAAATCTATCAAATCTCCTCAAAGCACAGAAAACTCAGGTTGTAATAACTTGTAAAAAATACACAATCTATTAATTGCATGACCCCAAAACGTTATTATTCAAAAGAATTTGACGGCTTACAAAATAATAATCAGTTTGGCACATGAATTTAAGTGTGGTGCAAACAAAGTATATCACGATATTGAAATTAAAAACACCGCCCTCTTCTGACAAAATGATTTATTGTCGCAAGTTTTCTACAAAATCTTCTTTGTGAATGTCATCTCGAAATATCAATTATTCGTATACGTTTGTTGGTAGTTGGCAAAGTCCAGTATCCTCACTTGGTCTATCCCAACATATACATAAAATAACAAACCTGTGAAAATTTGGGCTCAATATTGGTCATCGAAATAACAAGAAAACAATGGAAGAAAAAAACCACCTAAGTTGCATAGAATTGGGTGCTTTCAGAAGCCTTTCTCAGATTTAAACTTTTGGGTAAAAAATGACCCCTTTCTCTAAAACTACATTGTATACTTCAAAGGGTGTCGTTTCTAATAATGTTTTATAGTATCAACAGCTCTCCATCAGTGTTCTTTACTAGTAAGTTTTTATGGTCATTAATTTGTTTTAGTAATTACCAAAGGTATATCCTCCCTTTAAATCATATTCATTTCCTAAGCAAACATTAGCGCATGGCAAGTTAACCGTGAACCTCCTCACATTGACCGATATCGTCCAGCAATTTTGCAGAACAAAAACAATTATTTTAGACTCGGTGAAAATGTTTTGCACCGGTGAATGGTGATAGATACCCGGTATTATAGATGATGGTTTTTGAGTTGCACCTTTTGTGGAGCATTATGCTATGCTATACAAGGGGAACCGTTCACCTAAAACCCTCCGAGCAGCCACGGGAAATTGTTTACATGCTGGATCCCAAAAAGCGTACGAGAGGCACGGGTAAATAACTGTATTTGGGGGGCACAATTCTTGTTCTAATGGTCTGAACAGATGAATAGATGTTTCCTGGACCCCACACACTAAAGATTGAAGCATTCTGGAAATTTACACATTGGTTCACTACTAATTTTCAAAACATAGTACATTTCGAAAGGATTAAGTTTTTGTGCACACAATAGGATTTTTGTGTTCACGTTATAATTGTACCCAGCTTTCACACACTATTTGTCAACCTCTGAATTCACTCACCCAGAAATCACTACAGTATAGAAAGAGGGGTGTTAAAGGGTTGATTAAAAAAAATCAGCGGAATTGATCCACACATTTGTAGTTTATTAAAAAAAGTATGAAGCTGGTTCTCGCGGCTGCTCCCTTTGGCTGCTCGGAACGTTTGCCCACCACACTCCCGAACACTTAGACGGCTCTACGTTGAAACTGCTTGTACTATACTCCTACTATTGGCACGAGGCTCAGTTTCCACTGATCAGTATACCCTTCACTCTAAAAACCCTAATAACCCCCTGACCCATTTCTGGGTCAATATGACCCGGAATCCATGTCAAGATGACCCAGAAATGGGTCAAACTGACGTAAATGCCCAGTTAAAATCCTACTAATACTATAACCAGTTTCCGTGTTAGTCTGACCCAGAAATGGCATAGCCCCTGTGACCCGGACGGAATCCTGGGGTCGATTGCACAAAGCACCATGATTCATCTTAAGATGAGTTATCAGTATTACCATAGTGATTTGTATTGTGACATCACACTTTACTAAGCAACTACGATTGATTTGCAGTTACGATCAATCTTAGATCGTTGTGAAATCGGCCCCAGGTCCCCTTCTGACCCTGGAGTTTGTCACTGACATTGTCTGTGCACGCAGTGTCAGCGGATAAACGTAAATACTACTTTGTATATTGCTATGCATGCTACATTCATCACTGCTGTACATGATTGTACTGGACATACTGTGCTCCTTCGACAATGCGAAGTATATAGCTGTATAGCTATCGGGTTTCATAAACATTTAAAGTCCAGATTTATTGATGCATTACACGTGCAGGTATTTGAAGATTGACAGTAACTACACCAGCCATAGCTCCCCCTTCGAGTATTTTCTAGTAAATGGACCCCTGAAATGTCCATTGTGACATTATTACACGCATATTTCTACACCATAATATATTTGGCCGAGGACATTCCCACAGCGCCACCATCGTCGTCTAGTTCCCAGGGGTCTGATTGTAACCAAACAATGTGAAATGGATCATGTTCATTCTCTCAGACTACTCTGGAACCCCGTTCTGAGACTTAGGCGCCATTCTGATTAAAAACAGGTTAGACTTGAAGTTAAATTGAACTAGCTGTGCTCTTCGTGCCTGTGGGGGGCAACATTACTTCTAAAGGCAAGGCAGGTAGTAAAATTTGTTTTATGGAGGACAATTACTAATGGCATTTAAGTTTGGCTTATGGAACTTTTAAGTTTATTTCTGAACTTGTAGTCGGCGTTTCTTTAAGTTGTCTTTTTACAATTTAAATAACAAAGCGTTATGTTTGGAATGTTTGACATACCATAGGCCTACAGACCATAGGAAAAATGCCCTATTATGTGAAAGTTGGTTTTAAGCATGAAGTGTATCCGAGATTGGTGTCAAATCTTTCTCTACAACTGGCGTGAAACTAGAGATAATTTAAGATTCCAAATTCCCATGCGTGTTTGTATGTTATTTTATTATGCCAGAGGGTTGCAAAATTTACCTGCGTTTAGCTTGTATTATTCCACATTTCTTTATAGCATTTTGTCGAAGCATTGAAAGTGGCATATCATTTGCAATTCGAAACAAAACTACTTATTCCGAGGAGGGTATCACTTAACCCGAATTACTATACCGCACTTATAGATCCTTGTCGCTCGATTGGTGGAACGTGCGTCACGTGTCATACTTTATTTTGTCATGTATGCTGTTCTGAGACTCACAAAATTTAATAAAGGAGTCCTATAGACCGTTCTTTTGACACGTCACAGCCCGAGTTTTTGCCAACCGAGGGTGGAAAAATATGGAAAGCCATAAATGCAAAGCAAAAACAGATAGCCATAGTTTGCAGCAATGTCGCACAAAAATTCAAAAATAATGTTGAATTCGTTGGAAACAAATCAACCAATTATGGGAGGTATTTCAGCTCGTGAATCTTTACAGAAAATGTTGAATTTGGTCACAGTTTTCTTTTAACACGATCGATTGTTTTGCTAACATTCGGCTGGCCATGCCAACCGGCGCACTTTGTTTATCAACATAAGAAAGGTCTATAGACCCCTTGCTTATGACGTCACACTCTCAAACAGCGCCCCTCAATGAGGCAAAATGAGGCAGCTCATTGGACGAACGCTGTTCTTTGTGCGTATAAACGTGCGCGTGACCTCAGCGTACCAGCAGCGTCGCGCGTTATGCGAGGGGTCTATAGACCCATTGCATATGACGTCACTCTCTCAAAAAGGAGGCAGATCATTGGACGATAGCTGTTCTCTGTGCATAAAAACGTGCGCGTGACCTCAGCGTATCTATAGCGTTTCGCGTTATGCAAGGGGGACCTATTGATTTATAATAGACCCGGAACGCGCCTCCGACAATGCGCGTCATTTTGGGTGTCAAAACTCTCTTTTGTGCATGTTTGTATACGATTTTGACACCCAAAATGACACCCAGGATAGGCGCAGTGAGTACGCTGCGCGTTGTGCAATGGGTCTATATTGATAAATATAGGACCCTTTGGACGCTTCGTGGCTAACCTTCGCGCGCACTTATATATTTTACACTGAGCACCGTAACGTTACGCGTTGAGCTTAAGCTTGTGCACCAACACGCGCTTAAGCCACAGCTCCAGTTATGTCTTGATCAGCCGTTCTTGTTGACATAAATTAAAAATTGTTCAAGACTTCGTATTGTTTATTTTTGAAATTAATTATGAATTTTATGAAAAATACTATGTGTGACGTATATAAAACAAATTACGGGAGGCATTTTAGTCATACAATATAGCAGAATAATCACTCGTTGAAATATTGACTGTTCCATTTCACTCGCATTCGCCTCGTGAAGTGGAACAGTCCAGATTTCACCTCGTGATTATATTCTGCTATTATTAAACTCAAATGCATCCAATATTTGTGTATTGTACTACGACCGGCATGTCAATGTCCTTTACAAAAAAATGTTAAATTTGTATACAAGGCAGACCGGCCATTTCTCCCATGACTGTGGTCTTCTGTTAACGATCAGTCATCGGGCTACATTAGACTCTGCTCAGTATTGGTATGCGATCATTAAAACATGTTGAGCTAGCTCATGATGGGATATGGACGGAATGCTTCCTGAAGATATTTTAAACATCCACGCAGAGTCTGGAACATGTTCAGGGATTAAGTTTTAAAAAAAGCAACCTCCATAAAGTATTTATTTATCAGAGCTGAGAATACCGTTTACATGTCGTCATGGGGGAGCTACACTTCAATACACTCTTCAATGTATTGCTTCAATATTGTGTAAAGTATAGTGTAAACAAATTCAATACAAATCCATACAAGCTGATATAAGACAAAGTTATGCGGAGTAAATTGTGTAAAAGGTCTTATCATTATTTTTACCAAAAGTTAAAAGAAACTAAGTCCTCAAAGCAAACGGAAAGCGATGGTAATATTGTCACAGACCAGTTTCCGCACTTTATGTGACCCTTCATACCATGTAAATTGTGTGCAAATCTGTGAACATGTTCATCCTTATCACAGTCATAAACACAATACTTCGCCCCTATACGATACATTACTCAAATAACAATCCAAAATACATAATTTTGCGGTAAGCCTGCCGAGCGACTTTGCACCACTTTTTAATCAACTTAAACGCTCTAAAACTGCCAAAAACTCAAACAGAGTGTTTTGATTTGTGCTGTATCGCTTTTCCTGATACAGATGACAACTACGGTCCGGGATTAAAAAACCAGAGATAAAACTTGAAAAGCGCAAAACTCTGGAAAAACCCTCGGCCACGGCTTAATAAGCCACCTGGAACAAATATATATACATTTGTTAACGCCTTTTGCGTGGTTTACTTAAAATAAATAACATCTTGTTAAAACAAAAAACGTGCTAGTCATCTGCTGTGCAAGGCTAGAATGGCCCCTCATTCGGTACGCACCCTTCATGCACCCTTGCCTCCTAACATATTCAAATTTACCCCCCGCCCGGCGGGCCATTACGTTACAATAACCACGACATTGTGTTCCCACATGTCAAACGTATAAACAATGTTTACCTGCTATACTACGTAACGCAGGTAAAAACATTTATAATGTTCAATCTTACCAATGTTCTTTTACACCTCAGTAACATTATTGGTTTTTTGAAAATTTAAAGTAACTTAATTTCCTTCTTCAATAAACACCTCATTCAACCAACATGTGTAACTTTCAACGAGGTTTCCCGTTTTAGCGGGAAAAAAGGTACATAGTGAAGATGGTTGTCTTATCATGGATTTTGTGCAGGTATATACATGTGTACAACAATCGAAATAAGTAATATGGTTGATGAGCTAGGTGTCCTCATATGCCATTTCCGTATAGTAGTGCGTAAATATATCGCCGTAGTATTAAGTTGTATCGCCGTAGTATTGCGTTAAATCGACGTTGTATTGCGTTAATCGCCGTTATATTGCGTTAAATCGACGTTATATTGCGTTAAATCGACGTTGTATTGCGTTAATGGCCGTTGTATTGCGTTAATCGCCGTTGTATTGCGTTAAACGCCGTAGTATTGCGTTACATCGACGTTGTATTGCGTTACATCGACGTTGTATTGAGTCGAAATCGGCGTTTTTATTACTTTATGTCGCCATATTAAAAAACAATACCTCAAAAACTCCCTAACAAAACAAACAAACAAACACCCCACACAAAAACAAAATCCTGTTAAGACTATACATGAGGTTCATCAGAACACAATGAAGACACAGGGGGGGGGGGTGTACACCATGAAATGTGTTTTCCCGTTTTTACTTTAAAACGTAACCACCTTTCATGCAAGTTTCACAGGATAATTTGATGGTGTATTTTTTTAAAACTAGGTGATGTGAATTATAATTTCCAAAAACCGCAAAGAATGTACCTTTTTAAGATTGTTTTCTTTACTAGCCATGCTATGGATTCATGTGAACTTGACTTCAATCTTGCTCGTAATGCCTTTGTACAAGTTTGCAGAATGGTACAAAGCCCCCAGGGCTTAAGCCGATCGTTTTGCTTACTTTTCCCAAGCCGCCCATAAACCTTTGTTCTGACTGTTAGCAAGATCAAGGAAATAACGAATGCTCAGCCAAACAGTCATCGGCATTCGGCTTATCACTTTCTAAATCTCTTACCGTAAAGCCAAAGGGTAAGATTGAAGGGTTATGGTTGAAGGTTCGTAGTGATTATATTGGGTTGATGCATAGCCTTGCTGTTCACATTTACAGTGTGAAACGATACTGTTAATGAGAATAGTTATTAGACTATGCTGCTGCATTGTTTGTGCCATTACAAACCCTAGATATTCGAGATTGATGTTAAAATGGTGCCGTCGTGAATTGAAAATTTAAGTGAAAGATGATGTAGGCCTACTGCAAAGCCTTGTTGATCAAGTTACTTATGGAAATTTAGTAATATTAAAAACAATAATAATCGATTTTAATGATACAACGATACATGCCTTGAGACGCGCCCGACGGGGGGGGGGGGGGGCACGTGATGTATTTTTATATTAGGTGAGGGCCCCAGATGTTCAGCTGTGCTGGATGGGTTGTAAATAAATAAATAAATAAGATAAAACTTCCACTTGCCCCACGCGGTATATGCGAAAAACACAGAGCTACCGGTAGTTTTGGGCTCAAAATATGTTACCATCACCGGTCAAGATGGCCGACCTTACCACTTACTATGTCAGCCTCGATACCAGAATGGGCAGCGCGCTGTATCGATATCTCTCGCCACTCGAGCAAGGCATTCTGGGGGGGGGGGGGGGTGGCGCGGTGAGATCGTATACCACTGGGAACGAGGTTGCCACTATATCAAACATACCAGTAGATTCACCAGCACTAAGTGGTATATCTGTAAATAATCAATGTAAATTGGGCATGACAAGGCTTCCACATTGAAATGACTATAGTCCCATTCCACATCTGGAGTGAAACTTCACTTAAAGGCAAGTAACGGGATTTGTAAGTTAAAAAAAAAAAAAAAAAAAAAAAAAGATTTCTTCGAATCTGAAAATTAGCTGATTATAATTAAAGGTCTTAATGCCAGTTCCAGCTATGATGAAGCACATTGTACACTAAAACGTGACCACTGAGTTCGATTCAATTTTCGATTTGGTTGTGTGGTGTGTTTATTGAAAACTACAAGACGAGAATTAGTTCGAATCCATAAGTGGAATTAAGTGTTGTTTGAAGCTTTGCATTGTGTGGACAAATAAGAGGTAACTAAAAATAAATAGTAAACTTGCGGTACAACCATGTGTAAAAACTATTTTGTGGAAGTGTTGGCTCTGAAAAGAGCCGGTGGGGTCTCGACGTTTCGAAGGGTGCTTATGTTGAAGACGAGCAGAGTATACTATTCGAAACGTCTGTAACCCGCACGTTTACTATTTATTTTTAGTAACCTCTTATAAGTGGATTTGTCCCTATGGTTAATACGCCTACATCGAAGACCATAGAAAATCACAAGAGGGCGCCAATCAACGGCTCCACGGACGTTGACAACGTTCTAATTTTACAATTTTACAACGTTCTAATTCTTTGGGAATACTGCCCACAAGCGTATTCGCGTCATTGTGCTCGGTAGAGTTTTGTTCCAAATATCGTGGTTACTATTTGATCCCCGAAAGTTAACCCCCTAAAATGCATCGAAATTACAAGGTGAAAACTCCATGGAATGTCACTTCTCGCTGTCTGTATAAATGCAGGCATGATATTCTTCCTATTTAAGTCTGTTTTCCGATTTTGTGTTGCCCTTGGAAAAATCTGAAAACTGTTATTAATGAGGCATGAAAAGTATAACATTAGAGCCTACACCAAGTGGATATGTACATGTAGGTCAGCCCTTGTACTCGATAAAATGTTCCACTTTTTTTCTCCAAGGACCAAAGTCATGCCTGATAATAATATTCATAAAGTACTCAAATCGTTTCCTTACAGCAAGATGTAGGCCGGGGTCGATCATTATATAGGTCTCGATTGAATAAGAGACATGTGTACCAAATTGTCAACGTCGACCCCGATTCTGGTAAACAAAAACAATTACAGACCTTGGATTATTATTATTATTTTTTGCAACGAACCGTATCAGAGAAATATCTCAACCTCTTTTTTTAATCTGGGAACCCCTGGTTGACCCCCGAGGTACTTTTGTGGAATGATGTTACGGGTGGACAAGTTCGTTTTAAAGCATACATTTATCGCCGGATAAATTAATTAACCGAAGAGGTAAAAACCTGTTTCTTCGGGCTATTATGTGGCAAAGAATTTGACACACCGACAGTGGGGAATATGAAATCAATCCAGGGGAGGGTGGGGGGGGGGGTATCGAGATGAAGATTCGCCCTGGGCTTGGAGATGTTTATTTATCAATTTTTAAAATTATTATTCATAAACTGTGCATTAAATCAGGTTTGGATTAAGTTTGTGAAAACCTCGTTTTCAGCCTGGTACGTGCGACAACACAATATCTTGGCACGTTTTGTTACGTCGAGGTTATAAATCATTGCATGAACTCGTCCAAACACAAACCCACACTGCCGAACTTAGGCCAGTAATATTATGACGATTTAGCTGGCAGAATGGGTGCCAAATAACAACCATTAAATCCAGTGTTCACGAGAAAAGAAAATTCGCGTTCGACTGGAATTGCACCGTCATTTTTACACTTCAATACATAGTTATGATATTTGTTTTTAGTGAGGGGGGGTTCTGTACTTGATTTTACCGAGAGAAATCGTTGCAAGAAGTACAAGACAAAGGCCAACATAGTTGATGTACATCTTGTACGAGCCATGCATTTACCAGTAGGCCTACGGATTTTTCCAAACAGTATTGCTTAGTTTACAGGTGTTCTACTTAGGCACTCTAAAAACCTCCGGGTCAGAAGTGACCCGGAGGTCCCGTGGGGCCTGACCCATTTCTGGGTCAGTATGACCCGGACTCTGTGTCCAAATGATCCAGAAATTTGTCACAATAACGCAGATCCGAGTTCAATACCCGTTTTTGTTAACCACTCTCTGAGTCAGCCTGACCCGGAAATGGGTCAGGCTTCCCTGAGACCCGGAATACGGGTCAATTCTGACCCCGGAAGGTTTTAAAGTTTGATAATTAAACAAAACCTATTTTATTTTTTCTTCGATCTTTGGGGGGGGGGGGGAGTTCTGAGTGGGGTTCAACCCCCCCCCTCGTCCCAAAACCCAAACCCTGTTCGCCACTGTTTGAAAATGGTTTGAAAGGCAACAGTTATCATTTGAAAATGAGGTTGCCGTAGCCTGCAAAACTAATAAATTTAAGATCTCGCTACAAAATAATGAGCACCTTTCCCGCTTAAAAAAACATTTTGTAATGAGGGATTAAAACATAAAGATGGCTGACTATGTGTTATTGTGTGACCCATGTACTGTATTACCAACGCCTAATTCAATCACACAATACTCACAAGCGGCTTAGTATATGGTCGAGCAGTCAATTTTTGAAGGCCAATCGACATTTCCAACTATAGTTAAATTGACACCAATTGGTTTTTATAGGAGAGGATCGACCGAGTGCCTTTTCCAAACCCGTGCCTTGGACTCCAGCTCCGGCTTGGGTCACCGTCATCAATTTTTGGAGCAGTGTATACATTATGCACGGTGTTTCATCATCAGACATCGTCAGCCTGGAGCCTATAAGCCGAGGTTTGGAAAAGGCCCGAATGTTCTTGGCAACAACTCCTTCACTGCAAAACGTAGGTCTACTTGCAAGTCTAACATACAACGATTTGAAGACATTAAATAAACGATGTAAACATTCAGTACAGTAGGTCTACTTGCAAAAAAAAGCGAAAGAGTGCGTACCAGCTATTACCCGGTAGTATTACTGTTATTGAAATTAAACTCTTTCTCATTAAAATCTCGAGGGAGGCATAATTATGGTTTTTATACCATCGAATGCATCCTCGTTAGATTAAGTCTGTGTACAAAAAAAACTAAACTACGATAGAGCAATTACCAATCTTGATAAAAGTATTTCAGTCAGCTCTCAGAAAATGAAAAACCACCCAGGGCCCAGTTCGTTATCAAGTGACTTTGTGGCCTATACTTGACACACAAAGTTGTGGCCTAGTTCCCTAGTTGTGCTTTACCTTTTGCAACACAGCAACAGTTAAATTATATTTTTCCTCCATAAGGAGTCTGACTATTATTGAAACCCTCCGAGCCTCAGTGTGAATATACTTTTGTTTGAATAGAAGAAAAACAAAACATGGCTGCAGCATGTGGAGATCCAGTGAGTGACTGTCTTTTAGCTGAAACATAATGATGATGACCACGTGGTACAGATTCTTTGCAGCTATTTTTGAATACAAGCAGATTGCAATGGTCACTACACCACTCAGTGATCCAATGGTGTCCACTCAATGTATATCATGATGTGTTAAACGAGCACGGTCTGACGCCCGCCGTTCATCGCCCCATGATAAGTCGCATCGATCCTCCCCGAGCAACAACACCTCGCATCATGTACGCAAAGAGATATCAAGCTCATCAATTATTGACAGACTATTGATCGAATTAGTTCAATTACTTCAAGAAAGCCCTGCCTGATCTGTAAAAATAACATCGTCTTATATACGTACAGGGTTATCATTCACCAAGCTCATGGACCGTGCAATTAGTGTAAGCCGTTAGGCGCTTTTGATATTTCAATGGGAATCGGTTTGTTGGGTCCCTTGGGGATCTGTTTTTACATTTTTGGTAATACAGAAAAGGTTTGGGGGCCATCGTGCCTCTGTATCATAATAATAGAAAACTATTAGAGAGAGTGGATTGTAGCGGTTGAAGTCAGCAGATGCTTTTGAGGTCGTGGAATGTTTATCGAGGCAAAATGGATTGCGGCCAATATAAATGGCAGGAGAGGAAATCGAATCTCACCCCCCCCCCCCCATTTCTAGGTCATGACTTTTTTATTCATGTCTGATGATGGAACATATGGTTGTTTTACTCGGCTCATCCCGTTTTGGGAGAAAAGTGTTACAACGGCTTTATGAAAATTGTTATAGTATTATTTTAATTTCCCTTTGTGTCAAAGCCGGTTTTGATAAATACCGTTTACGTGCACAGGAACATTTACGTTTTATATTGTTGACATGAATTCAGGAGTAAATAACAATGTATATAACTGTTACTTATAACTTTGTGTCCAAAATGTAATCAAGTTTTGGGAAAAGGCATGACTGTGAGGACTTGGAATGTACTGGCAGTGCTTATTTATGAATCATTGTAAAGCTTAAACCTTAATAAGAAAATGGCTTAAGTTGCACTGTCCGATTTTCGCCGAAAGACATTTTATTTGATTATTATTATTTTTTCGTTGAACGAATTCTGACAGATGATGCTATTTCTAAACGAGATAAGTTCAAATCTTTCGCATATGCCACGCACAATGTACAAAATACATGTAACATGCAAAATGTTTGCAAATGGCCGATGGACGTGAGATAATGTTAGGATCCCGACACCTAATAATTTTACTTTTTTAAATAACTTCCACTGATCATTCGTGCAATACTAATGTAATTATGTAACTTTCTCGGATCTATAGCATCTTTAAGTTTAGTTGAGAAGTCAAGTTCCCCGTGTTCGATTGACATCCTGACTCACTTTATACAAACTATGGAACAGACTATTCGTACCCTCTCGGCATCGGTTTGATCTCTTTTTTGAACGGTCACACGAGAGCAACAAAATACAAAAACAGTGACAACGATCATCTTCTAATACAGTTTGTTCGGGTGTCCGATTTGGCGTTAAAATATAAGTTAATGGGATTGTATACGTTTGGTAATTAGAGCCCACTGTTTGTTTCAATCCTATATATAGTTGTAGATATATATACCATAAAACTAACCTGTGAAAATTTCATTTAAAAAGGTGGTAGCGTTTTTTGAGATAATTCCGAAAATCTGGAGCGGTCACGCAGGCGGAATTATAGAATACACAATCTGAGAAACGTTGTCAGTACCGTAACGCTTCACAGATTCAAATGTTTGGGGATAAAAAGTGATATATTTTTCTATGAAAAGTGAAAAGTGAAAAGTTTCTCAAAATGCATTATTCTATCCAAAGCTGCTGTACTTCTTACCAAGTAAGTTTGTATTACCATTATTTTTCAGAGTCATTACCAAACGTATACAGACCCATTAAACCGGTAAACAGTAAACATAAATAAAAAGGGTAAGCAGATTGACTGCAGCACCTGCCATCCACGGGATGACTGTCTGACCGAGTAAGTTGCAGGAATTTCATTAATTCGAACGCTCCACTCGCGAAGTGTAAGATCACACCCACTCGTCATCATGGTAGAACCTCTTCCAACCATTCATAGCCTGTCTTAAAGGTATCGTACACGTTTGGTAATTACGCAAAATATATATTAGCATAAAAACTTACTTGGTAACGAGCAACGGAGAGCTGTTGATAGTATAAAACATTGTGAGAAACGACTCCCTCTGAAGTAACGTAGTTTTTGAGAAAGAGGTAATTTCTCACTAAAATAATAAAAACTTCTTGCAAGAAGATTTTATTCCTATCTGAAAGCACACAAATTTGTACAACAAGGGTGTATTTTCTTTCATCATTTTCTTGCAACTTCGATGACCAATTGAGCCCAAATTTTCACAGGCTTGTTATTTTATGCATATTTTGGGATACACCAAATGAGAACACTGGTCTTTGACAATTACCAAACGTGTACGATGCCTTTAAAGGGATTGTATACCTTTGGTAAAGACTCTGAAAATTAATGGCAATAAAAACTTACTTGGTAAGAAGTACAGCAGCTTTGGATAGTATTATGCATTTTTAGAAACTTTTCACTTAGAAGTACTGCGGTTATGGAAAAATATATCACTTTTTATCCCTTAAAGGCATCGTACACGTTTGGTAATTGTCAAAGACCAGTGTTCTCATTTGGTGTATCCCAACATATGCATAAAATAACAAGCCTGTGAAAATTTGGGCTCAATTGGTCATCGAAGTTGCAAGAAAATGATGAAAGAAAAAACACCCTTGTTGTACAAATTTGTGTGCTTTCAGATAGGAATAAAAGGCTTCTAGCTAGAAGTCTTTTATTATTTTAGTGAGAAATTACCTCTTTCTCAAAAACTACGTTACTTCAGAGGGAGTCGTTTCTCACAATGTGTTATACTATCAACAGCTCTCTGTTGCTCGTTACCAAGTAAGTTTTTATGCTAATATATATTTTTAGTAAATACCAAACTTGTACGATACCTTTAAACAATTGAATGTGAGAAGCGTTTAGTTACTGACAGTATACATGTACAGAGATTATTTGTAAGAGTTGTTGTTCAAGAGATTCCACCCCTCTGCATTTTTCCAACCTTCTGTCATAAAAACTCTGACTTGTCTGGAATTTTCCCGATTTCACGAATTGTTCAATGTCCCATTGCTTTAAGCAAAACATCGACATGAAGTGAACACCAGGGAAAGAAAGACACACATCCAAGTTGTATATTATTGTTGTTGCGGTGAGTAAGATTCTCAATGTATGTAGCACACTGCAAACTCAGGGGTGGGGTTCGGGGGTGGGGGCTTTATCTCCAGACGGAGAGAAGTTCGCACCCATGTCCCATTTTGTTTCTTCATTTCTGTCCAGTCAAACCCCTGTAACAGGAAATTTTTGAAAATTAGGTTAATGAGAAACCAACATTATACATTTTATACTCGTAGCAGCATATTAAAAAAGAACATGGTTTCATTTATAGATGTCAGCTCTTTGGACGTTATTTTTCTATAAGATAGGCCATCTTTATAACAAGCTTAAAGCTTTTATGGTTTTAGAAAATGTGAGTTTCATATTTCAGAATATTTCGGCGACTGGTGTGATCAAATCAAAACATGAATTCCGCAAAAGAAATTGGACTTTGTCTTCGTGGTATCATTAGGTAATTCCCTCTGGACTGCCACTTTGGTGTCTCGCTTCCGGGGCGTGGTCCCTGCAAGTTAGGCTGTTTTTGTTGTTGTTGTTTTGTTGTTTTGGGGTGTCTTTTATTTGTTTGATTTGGGGGTATTCCTTCCCATATAGGGAGTTGTGGAAATAGTATCCAAAACCCTGATTTATTTGTCCTTTATATAGTTTTTCTCGAACAACATGGCGACATTTTAGATGGTTTTTCTTGACGCCTTTATACTCCATACACCTGACATCTTTTAAATTGACAATAAAAACTCAACAAATTGTTAGCCGTCTCGCTCTGGTCCACCATGACGAACCACTGGACACATCAGATAGGTGTTAATCTAAACACTTAGGCTAGTGTTCTGCAAGCATTTTAGTAAAATCAAAGTCATCCAATTTGGAAATTATAATGTAGTCATTTAAAATAGATTAGCCTGACTTAAACATTACATCGTTTGCTGATAATGGCTCAAATTGCCAGAAATTAGTGGAAACCAGACAGTGTTGAAATTCTTCTTGCAAGCTATTCCATTACTTTGTTAAAAAAAAACACCCAATAAAACAACTGCAAAGCTATAGCCAACTTTATTTGAGTTAGGCCTACCTATATAACAATTTGCAGGATTTGTCAATCACTAAGACATTTACAACCGTAATCATTCGACGGCTTGGTTCAAGGAAAACATCCCGCAAGTATCTTGACATCGTTGGCAAATAATGAACGATTAAAGATCTCCACCACGCCACGTTGGATCCGTAACCATTTTCCCAGCTGCCCAAATCTCCGCGTGCACCAAGACACTATAGAATGCGACATGTGCTGTGACGACTTGGTGATTTGATTCCCGTTTATATTTAGAGTTGACTTTCATAACTAGAATGGCTTGCGGTGCAGTGACATCAGGTCTTCTATAATACCATCAATTATTTGGAGACATCACTCATGAAAAAAATAACTGACGACGAAACCAAAGCCTGGGTTAAGCTTTTTCTGTATCTGATGGAAGTTGATACCACAACCTTCACTGTGCTTATTGCCTCACTGATATAGTATTGTCACCATTGGAATGATGGAGCCGCACTCACAAGTGGATTATTATTAGGGGGGTCATGATATAGCGGTATTATCACTTGCTGTTCGTTCTCTCGCATCACTTGATCGATTAAGTCGATACGTCAGGGCAGTTTTCATAGACACTGGGTTTAGCGACCCTCGTGCCGCCGCATTGTTTGTAAAGTCTTCCCGTTGACTCCCAACAAAGTCATGAAAGAGAGGAGCGATTTTGAAGATGGTATTCTTTTGCTGTGAAACAAAATTGCGGCCTTCGAGCAGTGGATGGCGATACTCATAACAACAACCGCATGCGTCTGGGACTAATGACTGGTGTTTTCGTCCGGTGTGGAAGTTGGAGGACTTTTGGTTAATTTGCTTCTTATGGAGTGGTGCAGTTGTATGTAGCCGTCATGGTAAGACATTAGTGCTGGTATCTGCGTCAGGGTCCCTCTTTACGGAGACAGAGGACACCGTCTTGGTAGAGGAGAAAGGGGGAGTCTTGGAGGACAGGATGAGAACTATATGAGAGTAATCGACCGGGATCAGAGTTGGATACAGTCTGACAGTTCCAACAAGCGGAGGTTTGTACAGTTGTGGGGCAGTGGGAGTGCTGAGGCTACAGTAGCTCATTCATGCTAAAAAGTTCTTATTTCCAGGGAAAATTATGAGCGAGAAAAAAAACATAAGAATGCTCCTATAAAAAAGTTCATCACCCTGAAACCATTCATCCATACATGCCGCCAATTGTTGTAAGGTAATCGGGTGGTAAAAATGAGCCTTGAAATAACTATTTCAGCGGGACGATCGAGGCCAAACTTTGCCCGGCACTTGCCCAACAGGACAGTGGGGGTTGATGCCTCCGATTATACCCACTGGACAATCACCACGTTGAGATAAAAGATGGCACTTATTCAGTACAGAGTTTGCGTTCCGGATAGGTGGGAATAAAAGCTACAAGTCTTTTGCCATCGCCAGGGGATCTTCAGAAGTCGAGTATCCGTTTTGTTAGTCGAGATGAGTTTCACTACTGATTTGGATTACATCATCGAGGACCTTAAAAAGGGCCAAGCAGCGGGGGCCATGAAAAATAAGCCTAGCGCTGTCCGTGGGGTAACCAGCGTCTCGGTGATTAGGCACAGTGTTGCCAGCGGCCAGTCCACCAAATGTACCACGGTGAAGAGGAGGGGCACACCTACAGCATCTTCAGGTCTTAGCCCCAACCAACTGGATATACTGGAGGGCAAAGCAGCGGCTGCGCTGAGAGTCATCCAGAGGGCATCGGCTTCATTTGATGAGGTACTGCAGCAACAGACCACAGTCTCGATGGCTTCCTCGTCGTCATCCCCGGCACCACCACGTCGCTCCACCAGCGACACCACCTCGTTCTCATCACCCATAATGAAGAAGAAGAAAAGGAAAGAGGACAAGGTAGAGGGTAAGACCAAGTGGAAATCCAAATCAAAAAGCCCTCCAGGCAGTGTAGAGAAAGCTATTTTTAAAGAGGGTAAAGATTGGATTCAGGGGATTGAAGTCCGGCGGCCGAGCAAGAAAGTAACCTCGACCGTCACTCTGTCGTACATCCAGGATGAGCGGAGGGGAAGCAAAGACATAGATGATATCATGGTTGATAATCAAGGTTCTATCAACAAGCCCAAATCTAGAGTTGAACGATTAGAAACCGTCTCAGACCGGGACAGCTCGGACAGGGGAAGCCACTCCCCAAAAATATCCAGAAGTCACCGCCAACTCAGTGTTAAATCAGACGCCGTCACAGGAAAACTGGATTCGGCCATTTACATCTCGCAAGGTGTGCAGACTTCAGACGAGAGCGATTATAAAGATAACAGGGATGATATTAAAATGGTCCGAAAAGAGATTGCCAACTTGAAGAAGGAGAATGAAGACTTGAGGAGACAGTTGGATGAAACTGTGAAGTGGGAGGTACAGGTGATGAAAGCTTACAAGACGCTTGCAGAGAAGCATCATCAAGACTCAAGAGACACAACGGTCAAGGAGAGCAAACATCCCGGTGAGTTTTGAGACAATAATTATTGTCTGTTCACTCTGGAATAGTTCTCCATTAGTCTCCGTGACATTTCCATTGCATACAATGTGGTTCAGCTGTACAAAATGATGTGCGATGCGTAGATAGTCTTTTTATTTTACATTTAAGAAAGTATACTTAACGATTGTATGTAATCCCCCCCCCCCCCGTGTTCAGCCCAGAAGTTTACAGGATTAAGTAGTTTTTAAGAGAACATCTAAAAGTCTATGTTTCAATTCAGAAAACGGAATACCTTTCAGAACGCTGTTTTTCTTTTCCAACAAAATTAACATTCTGTTCTCCGTTTACAAACAGCATTCTTTCAAGACGAAAAGCACAAACTTGGGTAGCATATTTTGTGTACAGTTTTGTCAGTAGAACATCAAATCGTTTAAACTCCGGATTCATCTTTACTTCTATACACTGGTGGCATCTTGTTATTGTCTTCCGATTTTTTTTGTTTTTGTTTGTTTGTGGTAACCTCGTGGATGGCCATCAGTATCCCAACGTTTCAGTTGAGAATTCAAACTAAATCGTTACAAAGATTATCCTGAAATGTCGTTGTGCAGCATATGGAAGTATGAAGGGCTTGTCCCAATTCCAATTGCGAACTGTTTATACTTTGCGAAGAATATAGACCTAAGTTTCCTTTCCACTGCAAATGCCTTGTAAAATGCATTGTACGGACGACCAAACTTCGTAAAGACTATATAGTCGTGTGTCGGGCCCATTGGTTCCCCAGAAAGTACAGTATGCCGTGTTACCACGTGTGTGCGTGGATCTATTGTAGAAATGTATGGGTATACATATACGCAGGGCATTTACAAAGCCACATAAGAAGATCAGTTAGAGTAGAAAGTTGTTAACAAAGGGAAATAATATTCGACAAACTATAAGTGGCCTTGTTTTTTTTGAAGAGTTGTTCCATCTTTGGGAAGAAGGTCGCCATTTTGTTTTTCTCAAACAACATACTGAAGCATGAACCCAACCGTAAGGTCAAACGAAAAAGTCTGGCCCATCAGTTAGGTAGTTAGAAGAAGAAAGAATTGTAATTTTGCTTGCATAATACAGGAGACTAGACTGTCTTTCCCCCCTAAAAACCCACACAAACGCACATACTGGCTTACCGTATTGCTACAGTAGTTTTCTGAAGGATTGCACGTCATTTTTCAATGGCCTGTAATGTATTATAAAGGTGGAGCTATTTTGGACAGTACGACCTGTCAGTTTGAATCGTAGACACGGCTGTGCATTCGTACAATGATTTACGTGGGTTGAATACCCGATGTGAAATGCAAAGGTAAAGCCTATAGTCGTTTATTGAGAGATCACGGCAGTGGTCACCTGTGACGTCATGTCCCTTTCGCTGGTATGTAATTACCGCATGATGACGACTGTATCGTCTTTGCATCCGGTATCGATAGAATAGGCGTTCACTTGCATTCAATACTAAAAAGGAAAACCATGCAAGTTTTCTGTACCTTTCTTTCTTTCTTGCTGTTGAGGCACCTCTGTTTCAAAACGGCTGACTGGTTTCGTACCAGGAGCATTGACCAACAAGTCACCGAACTGCATGGATTGGGAGTCATAAAAAGGATATTCGCTGTGTACATTTTGACTAAGGAACCAGAACAAAAACGATACTTTAACTTTAAGAACGATACTTTAACAGGAAACTTTGTTTTGAAAATAAACATTCTTGCTAAACTTTTGTGGGGTCAATGGTATAAAGAAGTTAGGGATACCGTAAGCCAAGTAGAAACCAACAGTTAGTTTGTCTATAGCTTCCGTATATTCCCCATCGTGTGATCAAATCACTGATATATGGGTTTAATTTGATGATAATTAGAAGGCAAAGACGCAGATGTCCCTTGACGGTATAGTGTATTATGCTTTAATAGGGTACAGCTTTCTCTATGGGTACAGTGAGTCTTTTTTATTATCATTAGGTTGCGTACATCAGATGAAGCATGGATTGTGTTCATCAGATCATGGAGGAAGAAAATAGAAAAGAAAATTTCTTCCTCCATGATCAGATCATAGAGAAATGAGGCATGGACATGCAATGTTGTATTGACATGGGTTATCCACCTCTGTTTTATATTGTAATGTTTGTATAGTTATATGGCGCTGGCAGCGTGTGTTCAGTGGCTGTTGGTATTTATTAATCACAGCTGCAGTAATATGAATAGAAATCCAGTTCAGTGTACATCTTTTTCCACAGTATCAAAATCAAAGACAATTGTTAATGGGAAATCATAAGATATTTTACTATTTGTTATGAAGAATACAAGCAGGCATAGGCTTATAGATCTTTATCGTACCATCTTGACCATGTTCCCTGTATCCAATAACAGTGCTAAATGCTAGTATTAATTGTACACAAAAGGAACCAGACTATTTCTTTCCTTCCAGCCCGGGTTTGGTTACATTGATTTGAATGAGATACAATCAAAATCATGATAAAGGTTTATTCATCCACGCTCAGGAGGACAGAAATCTTTCATCCAATACACCTTACCAAAAAGCCATTCGAACCACCAAGGTTCTTTATCGTCCTTAAATTCTTGATGCTTCATTAATCTACGATCCTTTGTAACCCATCACCGCCTTGCAAGGACGGGATAATCTACGGTTTAACGAAGAGATTTACGACATACATGTACCTTGTTTGCTCGCTTTTTAAGCTACACACAGTGTTATACCGTATAGTGAACCCCTATATATATATCATTCACACATTCACACACCGAGGATGGCACAATGTTACTTTCCAATGGGACTTTTGGTACTCGTTTCAAGGTGTTGTAACTCTGCGTAAGACCAGAAAAGGTTTCATCTATGCAAAAACCCAAAAGAAGAACCCGAAAACATTTTGGGTAATAATTTGTGCAGGTGGCCTTGCATGATAGTCAACCCTGGGGAAATTCTCTTCTTGCCTTTTCTGGGATTCAAGTCCTCGATCCAGCACTGCATCCAGGAGGGCTGGTGACCTACTGGACCATCAAACTGGTACAGCAACCCTCGTTATAAAGAGAACTTATAGAGAGGTCTGCTTTATACTGAGTACATTCTGAAATCCAATCTCATTTTTGCGTTGTGTTTCTTTGTTGTCCTCTCTATAACAACGTTCCCGGGGATCAGGTTGGCTCAGTGGTTTATTTTCTCTGCCTCTCATCTTGTGGACCCCGGTTCGAATCCTACCTCAGACCGGAGCCTTGCATGTGGATTGGGTTTTCAGTCCCTACCTGATCGCGTGGGTTTTTCTGAACCACATCTAAAACTGAACAATTCTTCTCGTGTCCTATTCGTTATGTTATTGACGCTAATTGTGCTGTTGGATGTGTAATAACTAAGATAAAAATAAATAAATAAATAAATAGGTAATTTGGCGAGTACAAGCGATATTGTCAAACGAGAGTCAACTTAAACCGTTTATAATCACTGTACGTCTTCTTAGGGGCAAAAACCTCAATGACCCTTTAAAGGGACACGTTTCCTTGGATTGGGCGATTTGGGCTATAAAAAGCGTTTGAACGCGTTTGTTATGAAATCAATATGGTTGGAAACATGTTTTAAAAGTAGAATATAATGATCCCATGCCTCGAAATTGTGTGGTTTTAATTTTACTGAGTACGCGGTCCGCCATTTTGTAGAACTCCACAAAATGGCGGACCGTGTATTTAGTTCACAAAGTAAAAGGAAAACCACACAGTTTCGAGGCATATTTTGTGTGAATCGTTATATTTTACTTTTAAAACATATTTCCAACCATATTCTTTACATAGCAAACGCTTTTTATAGCCAAAAGTGCCCAATCCAAGGCAACGTGTCCTTTTCTAAAGCTCGTCGATTTATTTCTTATATTCCAGTATATTGTTCTTTATCATATCGGTATATTTCTGTTGTAAACACCCTGTTTGCTTCATTCTGTGTACTTCACCCTGGATGTTCCCGTATAGACCAATGTTTGAGGAACGGTTGTACATGGTTCATGTTAATTCCAGACCTTCTCCCCAGGGATTAGAATGTTGTCGATTAATTGGTCCCACTGGGATCTCCTGAATTGCCGCTTAGGACGGAGAGGACGCATCACATGATCAGCTGTTAAGATGTGGGTGGCGGCATTCTCATAGTAGTGCACGCCAAAAGCGAACTGACAGGCAGTTGATTCAATTTTGTTGTGGGTTGTAAAAAAAAATATTGAAGAGGGAAAATAAAAATGTTCGTGAAAGATAAGACAAATGTTACTGGCAACAGCATTTTTGGCAGCGGACATAATTTCGAATGGGATAGTGAACCAAGTTGCTCTGGTATCAAGTCTTATAGGAGTGAGCTTTCATTATTAAAATCGTCAGTGTCGACTTTTCGATCACCACTATTCATGAATCATTAAGATACAATAATGAGGCAGTCATGCTCTGTTCATCTTAAACACAGCACACCTTTCACTGTGACACCAATGGGCTTTACTGTACTTTTCTGACAGTTCAAGTGGATTTTGCTTTTACCAATGACATACCTTTACGTTTACCCAGAGCTGTGTATTGAGAGAGTTGCGACATAGAGGAACCAGTTTTCTTTGGTCACGTGGTTGCTGGAAGCCAGTTTTGGTCCAAATGCAGCACAACCAAGACTATAGTCTGGCACTCTGCGTTTGCCTATAATATGCTGCCCTCAGCAACATGTCTGAAATGAAATTCCCGTGCCTGTAATATTTGGGTTCAAAAAGTGAAGTTAATCGTCAATTTTGTTTGTCAAAATGAGCCAACTATTTCAGGTTCAACGTTCATGGCCAATCATCAGGCACTGGTCCATAAACTCGAAAGGCATTGATGGATTAATGATGGCATATAGAATAACTTGGTTTCATGGCACGTTATGTGCAGTTGGACGCGGGACATGGATACTGAACTGTACCGGTAACGGCTTGGTACACCCAGACGAGTTTGCCCCAGAGTAAACACTTCTGCAACGGGAAAAAAACACCCTTCCTGGTGTCATTATTGCATCGGAAATGACCGGGTAACAGAACAATAAGATTTAGTTCTTCATATACGCCTGTATGATAAACACTGTATTGGCTCACCTGACGTTATCACTCACGACAAAGTTTGGTTGCGCCACGTCCCTTCGTTCGGGGCACATAAAATGTTACACTTACAATTTGTCCTGTGTTAAATTGGTATATAGAGGTTTTACAGCTGACGTCACTATAGCCCCGCCTACCGCAACGGCAGCCATCTTGCCGGTCAGGGTTAGGATCTTGCAGCTGGTCATTGACCGGCAATAGACCTTTCTTTTGCAACGTCACAGCCCGAGTTTTTGCCAACCGAGGTTGGAAAACTATGGAAAGCCATAAATGAAAAGCATCAGCAGAAAGCCACAGTTTGTAATAATGTTACACAAATATTCAAAAATAGTGTTGAATTTGTTGGAAACAAAGCAACCAATCATGGTATGTATTTTTGGTTGATTGAAAATTTACAGAAATGTTGAATTTCCTCACAACTTTTGTTAACACGATTGAATGTTTTGCAAACATTCGGCCGTCCATGCCAACCAGCGCGGTTTGTTTATCAACAAAAGAAAGGTCTATATGGCGTCTCAAACACATAGTCACGTGATAAAATCACGTGACTGTAAAACCTCTTATAAGGCTTCATTAATTCAAATAAGCGCAGAGTAATGATTTCAAATAAACTTTATTTGTGTGAGTTCCATATTGTAATCACTGCCCTGTCTAGTCAGGTTGTATTCGGACAGAGTTCTGTATTGATAGAGTTGGAATATGGTTGGACTAGTTTTCTTTAGTAAACTGGTTGCTGGACACCATTTTGGTCAATTTTGTAGCACAACCCAATGTGTAGTCCAGTCTGGTACCCTGTGCGCGCACATGGGTTTTGTAACCGAACATGGCTTTTAGTCGCAAGTTGTCGAAACTTTCTCAATACACATCAGCTGTGGTTTTTAGAATGAAGATTGCGCCCTCATGTGTTTTGTTTATGTGTTTTGGTTTATGTTCAGTCAGGTTTTTTGGGGGGTACACGTTCTTATATTAAATAATGGAGCTTGTTTCTACTTGGGCAATCGATACAAGCAACGGTGACTTGTGGGGTTCTTCAAAAGCTGTTTCTTCGAGTCTGGCAGTATTCCAGACGGACAAATTTCTCTGGAGGATCGGTACTGATATGAACTTTGTAATTAGTGAGCTTTGGAACTGATTGTATTCTTCAAATAATTAGCTATCTATAGTCTGTCCTCCTATTGACCCAGTGTAACTAACGTGTTTTATTGCCGAGGGCCCGTCTCTCAAATACAACGTCTGCACAGAGGTATCAGTAGCATTTTAACTGAACGTCAGAACGCTGCAATATTATTAATTTCTTTTGGAGATGCCAAGGGCAAAGAGTCCCCCTCTCGGTCTCTCTTTTCTGTCAGTGTCCGATGTTTGTGATTTCTGAATCATTTTCGTTTAGTTTGGAAACCGCCTGCAGGCTGCCCTCTTTGAAAGATTGCAGTTTGGTTCGCTGGAGGGAGATTTTGTCTGTCCTTTTCTTTAGCAAACCGAGAGAACTGATGGAAGGAAATGACCTTCTTTGTCTTCACTCGTAGTGTACAGACGTAGGTCACAAATATCATTCTAGTTTTTGGTGAATCACCCCCTTTTCTTCTCCTTGCTGATGTTTTCGCCTTTTCAAGATTGTTGTTCTTTTGTGAAGCAACGTCCTCGTTTTAATTTGACAAAATTCGACTGTAGACCCTTGCACTGACGTCACTCGTGGCTTCAGTCTCCCCATGGTCTGCCATTTTAGAGGTCAAATTGCACGTAAAAGGTGTGTGCAGGTCTCGCCACGTACTCGTCGTCCAAAATGCACACTGCATGTACAGTCACGGGGGAATTCGACTTCCAAAATGGCGCAATTAAGATTTGTTTAGTGATGACGTCAGGCGAATTGGGTCAACAGAATCTTTTGTTTTATTGATTTGATTTATTTGTTCCCCGTGGTGTCATCTGTGGTTATAGAAATTAATGTTAAAGTTTCTATTTGTTTATTTTTTTACAATATTGTAAAAAAAACTTTCATGAACGAATTTTTATTGGTCTGTCCCCACAATGTGAAACAATGATATTTGTCCAATAGAGGGCGGAATTCAGACACACACTGTGCGGTTGTAAAAGGCTGGGGCATTCCGTGCATGACGTAACGCCGTGTCGTTGCAGCCCCCATCGGCGGCAAAAAACAAGCCCACACATTCTATGAAAAAGGCTTTATACGATAATGTTTCTTAATATGTTTTGTTGCGGAAGCTTTTTTTACCAGCCCCCGTTCTCGAAATTATGTTAGGCACACGCATTTCTGTATACGTTAGGCACACGCATTTCTGTATACCTCCCCTCTCAACTAATCACATTTGAAGTCAGTAAATGTATACATCCCCCAAATGTAGGCCAGCACAAATAGGAAATGATGATCTCTCAGATACGAATGGAAATACATTCCTAATACTGTCGTCCAATCCTCAAACATCGAGTCTGGCAGACAGCAAGCATTGCATTATCTTGTTTACCTGGCTCCACAATAAAGGAACGTACGAGAAGCAAGCTGTATTTCGCTGAAGGCCAGTGCAGTTTGGCCATTCAAAAAAAGACACGTTCATTGATTGTACGGAGCGCTGTGCTGATGATGATGATGCAATTAAATGTTGTGGGTGTTGCAACCAGGCGAAAACAAACTCGTATGCTTTTTACCCCCCCCCCCCTTTACTAACAGCAAATTATGTGAACTGATTAGACTTCGAGTTGTGATTTGCGACAGGTTTCAGTCAAGAGTAGAAGTAGATAATAATATATTTTACGGGGAAATCTGTATGAGCCTTTGGAGAGGACAAATTGCTCCATGCGTAAACAGACTTCTCGGAGCAGTCTTTCAGTCTTCACACAATATTGTTAATGAGGATATTTCATATAATTACAGCTGAAGATAAACTTGTTAAATACATGCGATCAAACTGAACGTAAGAACAGTTCATCTGTTTTTATGTAATTTTCCAAAAAGCCCCGTACGTCACACAATCTTGTTAATGAGGATATTTAATAATAATTACAGCTGAAGATAATCTTGTTAAATACATGCGATCAAACTGAACGTATAAACAGTTCATCTGTTTTTATGTAATTTTCCAAAAAACCCGTACACTGTAGTGGCTAAAAGCACTATGTGGTAAACTTTGGTTTGTTTGTTTGTTTGTTTGTTTATTTCCATATATCACTACTAGACAATCTGTCAATATATAAATTAGATACAAATGGTGACAAATGGAGGGCACTGGGAAAAGCCAAGGCTTGTACAGGCCCTGGTTAATAAGTGAATTAATAACAATTTAGGAATAACAATGATAATTATTGAACACAAAAAAGGAGAAGTTAGAGTACATGTATATAACAAACAATGGTAAAAAACAACTAGTTTTTACATACACAAATTAAATAGATGTATTTATACTGTCCTTTTTGCTTTGTAGCAGTTTAAACGTAAAGACCTATTAGTACATGATTGGTAGTCAAAGAGCGGCTCCAAGGTCAGATTCAGTTTTGTATTGTACTCATTTTCCAATAGATAGAGTCCTTATGAAAATGAAAACAATATTTACAAGTTCCTAACCTCACATTAAAATGGTGTAAAGGCCGTTGTATTTGACACTTCACTTGGTGCGAAACTTGTTTACATCCCAAAATGTCCAATGACGTCGCATCTCAAATAATATGGGTTTACACAGGGGAAGTTTTAGTTCGTTCCTGAATTTCCACGATATTCAATCAACACGGCGTTGAGTTTGACCTTCTTCACTACAAAAAATTCTTGCGCGAAATGTACAGGCCCATTGATTGTTGACATTAAATGACGTCATGTTTTTAATTTCGCTCTAAAAGAGTATCACATATCTTGAACTAAATTTCTCACCATTTTTAACGTGATGCAGAGGCTTTTAATTTTGTTTACACTTTCATAATGTATAATAAGGACTTTATCTATTGGAAAATGAGTGAATAACAAACCAAAATCTGACCTTAGAGCTACTCTGTAAAGGTTGTGCATAGCATTGGTAAGATTGAAAATACACTGCAAAAACTTGGGTGTTAAAAATTTACACAATTTGTGTTGTCACATAAAGATACCAAGAAAGAATCAAAATTTACACCACGGGGTGTTAAAATGACACTAATTTCTGCCGAAACATTTTTATTGGTGTAATTTTAAAACCCTATTATGTTAGTTATGATTCTCTTCGGTCTATAATTATGTGACAACCTCCATGTTGACAATTTTAACAAGCCAGTTTTTGCAATGTATAGGCCCTAAGTGTTGACAGATTTTCATATTTTTGCCCGAAATGCTATCATTTTTGAGAAATGAGTGAAACAATTTGTTTTGATCTGGGAAGTCCGAAAACCGATGCTTGAAAAGAGTGTAAAGGTGATGCGGTTTGTGACTATTTTCTTGTGATTCTAATAACCCGGTTCTAAAAACCTCACTGTTCAGACCAGTACCAATCGTCCAGAGTAATATTTCTCATCTCAAACACAATTGAGGTCGAGAAACTAGCATTTGAAAACCCAACAAGTCACCCCCTCAGTTATTGAATAAAGGTAGCGAGGAACTAAATTGCGTTCACGGACAATTTTTATTCAGCTGAGGTGACTGTGAATTTGTTTTCGGCCATATGGTATTAATCTACGATCAACTGTCCTTTTGTTTTAATTGATGACTAATTTATAAACCTTTTATCATCAAGCAAGCAACCTGTTTTCTCAGCCTGAATAATTAATGCCAACTGAATATTCATAAGTAGTGGAGAGAACTCTCAAACGCTATGGCCCCAGCTGCACGTTTGACATTTCTGAGGATCAACCCGGAATAATCACACTCCATCAAGCTGTGATGCTTAAAGTATAATACTCCTCAACATCATGTGCAACTTGCCGTTTCGCGCCGTAAATCAAAGAAATAAAAGTGCGCATGATGATGGATGCGGCGCTGCCATAAAACTGCACGGTCCGCTGCTGGTGCCTTATGGAGTGTAGCTCGTATAACGGTTGAATTTAAACGGTGCCCGTTGCACGTGACGGCTTTAACGAGGCTTATTAAACGCAAGGCTGGCACACAGCTGCTGGTGACTCTAGAAATATGTATATATATATATACTTTTAAAAGTACTGCTAGACGTCAGTGTTTAAAGAATATATTCTCACCAGACAAAATTTATCAAACTAAAATGAACTTAAATTTCACTATGGTTTTTTTTTTCTGGCCGAAGTATTTCACATCAGAAATCCCACTTTAAAAAAACCCCCAACAATGCACCGATGGTGTGGACATTCTATTGATTTTAAAACCTTATAAAGTTGTCAATTGTTTTGACTTTTATAACTCGAGCTCAGCTTGTCCCCAACCTCAACCCCAGCGGTGATAAAACTACGGTATCGCTCACTGTGGAAAATCATTAAAATTTACTGATCACCCGAAGAGTAACCAATATTAGGCCCTTTTTTGCCTGTGCTGTATGGCTTACTCAGAAGTAAATTCACACGACCTCGACACCCAAGCCAGCTTTAGCTTGCAGGTATATTAGAACTATCTTGAATCAAGTTACAGGGTGGGAGAATTGTTGTTGTACGTCTTCTATATCTCTTCAACAATCCGGTATTGGAGAGCCATAAATGTTACCAAAACACTGCAGTGTTTTGATAGATCTTGCTGATGCGGTTCGTTGTACTTGCCACCGCTCTATTTGTGTATTGTTTCAATTATGTCCACGTACATGCACTTATTATTGGGACGAAATGTAGAATTGTTGCGTATTTTGCATAATCATGCACGTGGTACCCCCCACGGGAGCGTTCCAACCAGTCTCAAACAGGCTTAAGATTTGTCACTGTCTGTTCTGCATTTTGCTGCTTCTTTTTTATAAATCAGTCGTGGCCTGGGTTTTTTTCCCCTTCTTTCTCCCCGCCACCGAAACATCCTGATTACTGGCCGGGATGAAATCGCGGATCTCCCCGTCTCATTCTCATTCTCCGGTGTCCCCCCAACTCAACGCTAAAACTAATTACAGCGATTCGACATTTCAACGGATAACGATTTATGGTGTTCCACATACATACATTTATCAAGCTTGACATAAAATGTTGTGTATATGGGCAGCAAGTGCATTAGGTCCCCACTGTCACTTCCTCGTCATTTGAATTTCAAATGACTGCAATTCAGTTGATCTGCGTGCACTATTCACTCTTCATTCTATACACAAAATGTAAAGTGATTTTTGGAGCTGTTTTTGTGCATGGTGTTGATAATAGGAAATTACTTTTACCAGTAAACTTGCTGGTACAGTCACGTGTGAAATCTCTTTTAGGAGGAGTGTTGGCTCTACGGAAAGCTGTCGCTGTGGTTTTGACGTTTCGAGCAATATACTCTACACGTCTTCAGGAGAAAGAAAGACGAGCGGGGTTACTGTTCAACAAACGTAAACTCTGCTCGTCTTCGTCTTCACTCTGCTGAATACCAGCAGAGTACATTGTTCGAAACGTCGAGGTCGCAGCAACGGCTCTCCACAGAGCCAACACTCCTCCCAAAATAGATTTAAACATGTTTGTAACTGCAAAGGTGGAATAGTTACGTTACTTCGTATACAAAATGCAAAGTCAGGGATATGAAAATTGCCTGCGTTCATACGGAGAATTGGAATGATAGCCAGTCTAATTTATCTCACCGGGCTGGAGAATTTGCAGCTATTATGTTTAGCATATTTTTGTGTTTCGTTACACATGTTACATTATTCAATGGAATGGTTTAATAACACCATTCTCTTCCTGGATTGTGATGCAAGACAATTTCCCCAATTCTCACTCTGTACTTCTATACAGCCCCATCGGCTCAAGCCATGGTTCACCTACCTTCACTGTCACCAAACTGTTTCGTGTTAAGAGCAAAAACAAAAATCACCCGTTAGTGCCTTTAAATCAACCCATTCAAAATTAGACAGGTTGCTCGCAAATTGAATTAAATATCAATGCCTTGTGACACAGTAATTTATTGTTTTACTTCCATTCTAAAATGAAAAAAGGAAATTTTAATTTAATATCAATTTAAATAGTACAATAGCCTTTCACTTACCGGTGCGATAGACGAATCTCATTATGAGAGTGTCAGCCGTAACCAAGGGCCATATGGTCCGTTCTTTTCTAGATTATGTTTCATAACTCTCTTAAACCGAGGACATTGTTAAAAAAAGGAATGACCGTATTGTCTTTGAAAGATACAAATATGAAATTTCTGTAAAATCAAGGACGGTTCGCAATCAGGAGAGATCCATGATTCATGTCTGGTTGTTTTCAGTTATTCAAACCATACGGCGGGGGGGGGGGGTTGTAGCCAAAACAGTCTACAGAGTCTGTCATAATTGAATTTGAGCCATTACTGTAAATACTTAAGACATATTCTAAAAACTCCGGGTTCGGAACAGACCCGGATTCCAGGTACCGTATAGGTGCCTGACCCGGAGTGTGTGTCAAACTGACGCAAAATCCGAGTTGAAATCCCATGTGACCAGTTTGTGACCAGTTTCTCTGGATCAGCCTGACCCATTTCTGGGTCAGGGTTCAATGGGACCCAAAATCCGGGTCAGCTCTTTGAACATGTTTTTGTTTAGAGAACATCATTTAAAATTTATACTGAAAGGAAGTGTCTGGCGTAGAAGCTGGGTATGGAAAGGACGTGGCACTGCCGAGAAAAAAATATTGCCTACTGATTGTACACGAATTGGTTATATACTTTCGTATGTAAAGCTAAAACACACACACCTGCAATCGGGGACCTCCTATTGCCCCTCTTTTGTTCGTACTTTTTGGCAACATCTCTCATGGGTTTTGTACACACTTTCCAACTGGGGACCTTTCCCCAAATCGGGGACCCTATTGTCCTCTTTTGTTATAGGTCCCCGGTTTGAATGTGTATACCTATCCACAACACACGCAAGTTTTAAACACCTGCAATTGTGGACCTCATATTGTCCCTCTTTTGTTTCTACTTAAACCTTTTGGCAACAGCTCCCATTGGTTTTGTACACACTTTCCAACTGGGGACCTTCACCCAACCGGGAACCCTATTGTCCCTTTTGTTAAAGGTCCCCGGTTTGAATGTGTATACCTACATGCACATACATTTTGTCGACCCCATAAAACGAGGACTTCATCTTTGTTCTCCCATTGTGTGAATCTAAATATTTGTAACGACGTCACCATTGGTTTTGTACATAAAAGCCTCGCCCTGTCAAAACAACCCTGATCCCTTATTATAGTCATCGGTTTCAATGGGTAAAGACAAACCCCACACACACGAAAAATCGAGGACTTCTCTTTGCTCCCCCATTGTGTTGACCTAGTTATTTTCAGCGACGCCCTCATCGGTTTTGTACACAAAATCAAAGCAGGGACGTCCTTGGTTTGTCAAACTATCTGCATCAAGTCCTCGGTGTCAACGGGTAAAGATACACAGCTCTGTGCCGCAGTCACTCTGTAAACCAAATCAATCAATCAAACAGACATTTCTTTGTTCTGTACACTTAAGGAAAATCCTATTCTTCAACACTGTAAAAAACACTGTGTGGACGTGTGTAAGTCCACATAGTGTTTTAAGTCCCGGACCTCTTTTGTTCTCAGGTCCACACTTCGTATGTAGCGCCAAAACACGCTCACTTACATCGTATCTTTAAAATACGGTACATTCCATGGCAACCATCGAGACGTTTGCTCGGGTCTAGACCGAGATTCGTCACCAGGGTGAGGGGGAACGCGAAGACAGTGAGACGGGGAAACTCATCGATGAATACCCGGACACCAGAGGCTTATCCTTAATCTATTGTCGTGATTCCTGAAAACATAAACATCCACGGAAAGGGTACGTGTAATGCTGAAAATAAGTCCAGCGCTGTTATAAAGCGAAACATTGTTATGTTATGTCAGAAAAAAGGGTTGTGGAACTATAAATTATAATAATCGTATATCAAACAAGACAGGTTCCTAGACAACGTATCAATGACAAATAAAGAGAAGCGAATCAAAATAAACACACAGAGTTTGTTGTTGCTTTTGCAGTTACGAAATTTTTGCTCCAAAGGTCCGAGACGCGGTCCGATTTCACGAAACGCCACGATCCGGCTGGAGGCAACAAATTCATCTTTTAAGATTTATCAAAATACAGAGCACTTTAGACCCTAAGGGACATCTTTTATCTGTATAAATTGTTTATTACTTTGTGAAAATGGGCACCTCACATGCAACGGCTCTCGATGGTTACAGAGTTATGGAACTCTCCTGCATTGATTCTTCTAAAATGTATATCTAAGATGTTATTTGCATTGGGGCCAGTTTGGTTTTTGCCCTTAACACTGATGTGTATTAAGTACTGAATCCTCAGCACTTTCCCGAGTCCTGTGAAAACAAATCCACAGGCATATCACTCGGGTTGGATTCGAACCCGTCATATGGCAAATGTTTTGGATTCGAATCCCACCGAGTAATTTGCCTATGGATTTGTTTTCTTCACATGACTCGGGAAAGTACTGAGTATACAGTTCTTAATACACATCGGTGTAACGGCAAAAACCAAATAACTTTCTAAAATTCCACGCGTAATTTTTGTGTTGACCTGTCATTATTGTTTATATCAAGGCCCAATTTTAGAGCTGCGTAAGCACAACAACTAGCTAGGCACAACAAAATTATGCTTACCAGAAAAAGGTTACCAGCTAAAATGCCATTTTACGTGCAGCATCTGTGACTGGTAGCCTGCTTATTTTTGCTTAACGAAAGTAGTATTTGCTGCTTAAGCAGTTCTATGAACTAGGGCCCGGGGCTTTACAATATGGTTAAGCAGGGGATTGGGAGTAGCGTATAGGGGTCTTATCAGTCGCAACAATGTGGCATTTTGCCTCGTAATATGTTTCTGCTGAGCAAGTTAACTCTGTCCTGAAACTATCCTTTCCAATAAAGAAAAATGCTTATAACATTCACGCATGCGTACATACACTATTGGTTGGTAACGCCACCACCAGCCCCATACAAAAAGGAGCGATGTGCCCTCATTGCCACCCAGTAGTTTTAGTGCGCACGCGCGATGTGCAATTTTACATTTCTATAGGTGAATGTGTTTTTGTGGCATTAGGTTGAAACCTGGTCTACAAACGTCTGTCGTACCTGCCCCAGACAATATTAAATATCAACTCGATAAGCATTTACAGTGCTGTTATGTTGTGGGAATAAAATTATCTTGAGATGCATTTGATGATACTCAACTTAAGTTCAAAGTTTATCAACATGAACAGATTGAGGTAATCATGCAACATTAAAGAGATGGTTTCACATTGTTTTCTGATTTTGTTGTTTAAACAAAACTCAAAAACACCAACATAAAAGTAGAGTTCTGATCGAAACGTCGATTGTTTCACTGTATGTTCTTTCCACGACTCGTAAGAGAGATTTACATACTATATTGTATTTCACCTTACAAAGTTTCAATAACACAAAACTACTTGGCCTTTAGAAGTATAAGATTTGGGTGCTTTCGATATCTAGAACACAGCGTCAAATAGATTGTTGCAATCTGTTTTTTGTCATGCTTTTATGATATCTATTTCTTCTTGCCATGTAAGTATAAGGGAAGGAAGATTGACAAATTTAACTCCAATTTTTCTAAAACATTCTATAATAGCCCTATAATCATATCAAACCGGGAAAGATATTCCCAAAATAAATGAAAACACTCGTATCTTTCCCCAAAAAACAAATTTGAGCCCCCTATCTATAAGGTGAAATGAAAAATGAAAAATTCAACCCCCCCCCCCGAAAAAAATATATAAAAAAAATAAAAATAAATAATTGAATATTATTTTAAAAAAAAAATAATAATCAGACCTCACGTCTTTAATGTTTAAAATAATCCTAGGCGTACCTCAAGACTTTAGGCCCACATAATTCTCTAACATTCTCCACCAAGACGTTATGCGCAAAAACTAATTTCATGTGTGTCTGAAAGTGAACAAAATGCTTTCACCGTGGACACCAGAGAATTGCGCTTCTTAAAATCGTCCGCATTTCCTCACGTCTCCAGCGTCTCCCTTAAGCCGACGCTCAGTGACGTCATCGCGAGCCTGCGCGCCTCGAGCTGTATTTTCTATTTTAAGACTTTGCGCCCAAAAATACCTCATGTCTTTTTGTTATGTTTCATATTACAGTTAAGGTGTGCAACACACACCCACGCAGAGCTGCCGGGCTTCCCGCATCACAATCAAAGCTAAATATACAATTTTAATGCGAGTGTTGTCCAGAAATAGCAGGTAATCCGCGCTTTCTGTGCGATCGTGGTTATTATTATCGTCTGCCATTTGTAAGAGAGCCGAATTTACCCTGACTTCGGGGTATAAGACTTTTGTGTTCGTCCTCAGATGGCCTTATTTTTTATGTTTTCTGCAATAAAATATTCTAACGGTGATTCTGCGTCCAGAGAATTGCTGTGGGCCGACAGACCGTCAAAGTTAAAACATGCTTTGTTACCATGGATACGGAATATTTCTTTAAGTGTTTTATATAAGAATTAGTGCAGTGGTGTATGATGTCTGCCTTTGCGTGCATAATTAGTGTGAAAATCAAAGGGTCCTTACACGACAGTATTAGTTTTTTTGTTTTTACTTCGTTGATTGTGACCTTTGTATTATACTAACAATCTGAAGAAAATGAAAATTATACGGTTATTTGTAAGCTGAGTTGTCTCGAAATTGCGACCACCTAAACTTCTTGGATTTTAATTTTTACAGGTTGACTGTATATGTGTAATTAATTTGAACACGAAGATTGAAATAAATGTGTTCTTTCTTAAAACAAATTAAATGTTATAAAACATCTTTCAAATGAACCCTAATGTCAGACCATTCATACAAGCGTAGAATTTGTCATGAGAAAGATATTTGGTTATCGGGCCATAGTAGTTTTGTCCTTTGGAAAAAAATAAAGGTTGTATATAACAAGCAATGGCAGCCATTTTGAAACTTTTAAAAACTGCTTGTTGTTCCACCTATATTTTGTTCATAATTCAAATCTGCGATGGCCCTATAGACCTTTCCATTGCAAAGTCACAGCCGGAGTTTTTGCCAACCAAGGTTTGAAAATCATGGGAAGCCATAAATGCAAACCAAAAACAGATATCCACAGTTTGAAACAATATAACACAAATACCAAAAAATTGTGTTGAATTTGTTGGAAACAAAGCAACCAATCATGGGCTGTATATATTTGTTAATGAAAGTTTGCAGAAATGATGAATTTTGTCACATTATTTGTTAAACACGATCGAATGTTTTGCTAACATTCGGCCGTCCATGCCAACCAGCGCGGTTTGTTTATCAACAGTAGAAAGGTCTATGACCACATATGACATACTATGACTGTGTGCCAAAATGTCTTACTTGTGTATCATCAAAGGCACAATCGCCCCAAATATTTCCCTATTTGCCCATTGCCACTAGGCAAACTTGTCACGTTAATAACGAAAATAGAGTATCGTCTCCATCTTGAATTCCCGTTTAAGTTCATGTCCTTGAACTTGGGATTTTAAAATCAGTTGATGCCATGCCGTAGAGCAGAACTTTATTATAGAATACTTAATCAATGTATATTCGGTTTGCGGTAACACCATGTGTATATCTACTTTGCTAAGTAGATTTTGTTCTTTGAGAACTTGTCTTGCTATGTATTTTACTGCGGAGTAGATTTCGGAATTCGGGAGACTATTCTACTGACGCAGAGTAGATTTGGGAATTCGGGAGACTACCGAGTTCCGAAAAGAACTGTCCTGCTTCGTAACACGTTCTCAAAGAATAAAATCTACACAGCAAAGTACCATATACACCGAATATACATTGATACCTCACCATGCAATGTCTCAAATCCATAATACATCATCAGTTGCATTTATGGTAGTTTTATAGACAATGTTTCTCACTGAACACGCAGAGGTCAAAAAACATTTCTTAGAATATGTTATTTTTCGTGGTACCTGGCTCACACGCGACATACGTATGCTGCTCTCGTGAGAGTACTGGCTCCCGACTAAGGGCAGTAGTCGCGAGAGCAGATCGCTGAAGCAGCAGTTTCGCGGGAGTTTAGTCTCGTGTGAGAGCCGTTAACGCTATCACTGCGACAAACACTGAACGACTTGTCCACAAGTCTAACGGTTAATCGGAAACCAACGCGTAGGCCTATGCATTTCCCTATAAAAAAATATGAATTTTGAATATATATTATGATAACCAGATATGGGGAGGGAGATACACTGCAAAAACTGGGGTGTTGAAAACACCATGGATGTTGTCACATTATAAATACCCCCCCCAAAAAAAAAAAAAAAAAAAAAAATCACCATATAGGTTGTTAAAATAACACTAGTTTCTTTTAGAACAATTACATTGGTGTTATTTTAACACCCTTCGATGTTAATTTTGATTCTCTCTTCGGTATCTATTATGTGACGACACCAATGGTGTCAATTTTAACACCCCGGTTTTTACAGTGTATAAGGAAAAAGGAACCTCGTTTACCATGGACAGATCGGGGTTTGTCAGATGACGGTGTAGTTTAAAACAAAGCATTTACATATTTTTGTCCTTCTTCCCAACAGAGAAAGATGCATCGCAAACTTCGCTGAAATCTTCTCCAGGTAAGACACCATTATAAAGAATGTTACAGAGGTACAAAATATGGAATGAACCTCCAGCTACTGTAATAAATCAATCTAGCAGAACTCCCACCAGATCAGTTTTGTTTTAACATGGATGTTAATTAAATCAGACTTACCAACATGGATGTTAATTATGTGCAATCCTTATGGTATTACTTTCGTTCTCATTGTTTTTTAATTGTTGGTTGTAAATTGCATTGTTTCTGTTTTTTAAACATGGCTTCTTGTTATACTGTAGTGTTTTTGTGGATTGACTGGGCATCAGTGGAAAACTGCTTCCATGCTGAGCTGTTTTTACTAAAGTATACCGGTAACTAAAGTAGAAATAGAATATAAATAAATAAGTAAGTAAACATTAGCGTCTCCACTCGTACGTCTCGCTTGTCCGGCGACCGCGATTTTCGTTGCTAACATCACCACTTGTGTTTGTATAAAGCTGATGAGTGGAAAATAAAGTGAACTTAAAAAGATAATTATGCAAGTTCGCCCCAAGCAAGGCTAAAAGCCACTCTTGGTAAGGGGCTACAAGAAGAAAACAATTAAGATGAAAATAACCCAGGGAGCTGAAGTTAGGAATTGATATTCCTATAGTCTAGATTGTAGGATGGAGGGAAACATGCACCAGGCAAAGAGTTGCAAAGAGATGCAGTACGTGGAATAAAGCTGTTGGAATGGCTCTTTGTTCTATATACATCTCTGGACTAAAATTGTTTGATCTAACTTCTCATCTATCCATATTCATAAGTGGCTCTTGTTTATGCAATTAAAACAAAATGTTTTCTTTGAACAGCATATGTGGGAGGAAACCCACCTGTCAATGAAATATTAATAAGCGACAACACATTGGCGTATCAAATCTACGTGTTAAAGTCACGTTCGCATAGCTTTAATGTTGTTTGTAACCCACGCCTATTATTGCTACCGAAATCAAATCGTATGTTACAGAGTATTTTGTACAATGCAAAGCCACACCAGGTGATGTGCTAATTACTGTGTGGTAGGTTATATTGTGCCGTTAGTTATGCAGATAATTGATCAAAATATCAAAAACGATCTTACAGATTGAAGATATTCGTGATCGAAGTGTGTGTGTCAAATTGCGTCACAGAACGAGCTGCTGGGGGAATGTTTGGCTGGTTTTGGTTTACCGCAGGGTCAACTAGATTTATTGTTCTAGGCAGATCAGATTTGCAATCATGCTACGGGAAAAACAAATTATTTTACTACCCTTGCTTTTTTGTTTATGAAGCTGTCAGACCAAGGTCAGAAAGGCCACTATGTAAAAAGGGGACGATGTAACGTTTGCACGCGGAGAGTGAAAAACCATAAGAGTAACGTAGATTCCTTATAAATATTATAGTTTGCAGAAGCTTTACTCGTGTTTGATCGCTGTTGGATGCTGTAAAAAATGTATCTGTCCTGAAGGCTTTGCTGGTATCTGTCATGAGCCACCAATACGTCAAGATTATCTCAAAACAGGAACATTTCTAATTAAAAAGAAAGCTTGTCATTGTTTAGCAGATTGAACTTCCACAGGAAAACGTAATATTCACAACTTAATTAATTTATCGCTAGAGCAAACATAAACCGGTTTGTTTTCTTATTCGAGATATTATTTCCCAATCGTCCGTTTTGGTCAAATCGTGGCGTTCACCCTTAGGCCTCAAATTCACGAACGCTTGTTAATTAAAACTAAACAATATTGTATTCAACCTTCACAAGTCCAGACTTTAGCGATGTTTACACAAGAAAATGGTTTAGGGACCTAGAGTTTCTGCAAACCTATAATGCCCTTCGTTTTCTATTTGTTCTGAAATATTTGCGCGTGTATCTTGAAAGGTCAGCATTGAAATGAAACGCATAAATCATAAAGGTGTCTGGGACTGAAAGAAGAAGGGAAAATATACCTTCAGGGCTTCGAAATGGTGCATCTTTTACTGACAGAACGATCTATTGACGGGGTACCGGTAGATAAGTAAACGTAATTACACTCTATAAAAGATCACGAGATATGCGTTAACAATGTAACGGACGTAGTAAACTCGAGAAATCATCGACCATGTTTGCACATTGTCAATATATAATCTTAGATGGCGTTCGTGTTCTAAGTTTGTTCTCTTCTTTTTTGTTTAACCTTACAATCATAACCCCCCCCCCCCCTCGAGCCATGTCAATTACTCGGGTGGCTGAAATATTTTGTTTTCCTTCAGAAGACCACCTTACTAAAAGCAAAACGAAAGTGGGAAATCTCTTATTCAACAGGGACTGCTCCGTGACAGCATGAATAAGACAAACAGAGTGCATCCTGGATGCTTTTCAACACATTCTATTGTTGCCCCCCCCCCCCCACTCGTACGGTATACAGTCTGAAAGCACCCAGCATGCACCGCGAGCAGGAGTCCTCACAAAACCCGTGCGCGTGCGAGAGCACACTGCGTAGCAACTCCCGCCTTTTTGACATTTAGGGGCTAAGGCACGGACGGCCGGATGAGGATGATATCACACGCAGTTTATATGAACATCGTTCTCTTAGGATGGATTGTACCGGACCGACCAACCTGTAAGCAGAGCATGCTGCACGATGGATAATAAACCGTTTAGGCCCCCACAGCTGGGTAACTTCTGCTTGACTGACGAAGGTGAGCCAACAGCTTCTGTCATGACTTACCTTTCAGAAACTGCACACTTTAAGGCAGTATTAATAATGCAGATTTGTTTTAATAGCATACGAGGCGGCCTTGTACATTTGGGCAAAAGTATACAAAATTTCCATCCGTTGTTGCGTACATTTGGTGGTTTATTAGGCTATACATCTTTCCATTTTGATCTGCTGTCGTCCAATGTGTTTATGTAATGATCATAAGGTCACCTATGTCAAATTGTGCTGTAGATCATCAAGTGAAGATTTTTGTGCATTTGATATTGAAGTGAATGATTCAGGCTCTGTGAAAGTGCGGTTTCAAGTTTCAGTTTTGAAAGCCCTTTGTGTATAATATTTTAAAATGTATTGAAATAATGTGGAGTCGTGTACAGTTATATCAGGAATCCGCGGTTCAGCGCACTAGGCCTCAGCCGACCGGCTTAACGCGCTGAATGTTGGGTTCGAATCCCAGCACAGCCAATCGAGGCACAATATTTGTCCCTTAGAGAAGGACAAACAGTACGCTTTTGATTGGTGACACTTTAACGTAGAAAATTATAATAAGTCACTATCATCTAGTGTGTAGTGCATGGGAAAGAAGCTGTAGAGTGCTCATCGCGAACGAAAAGGGGGTTGCCGTAATGTATATTTCTGTCCTACCCTGACCAGTTCATAATTGCGTAACGGCACGAAGTTACACACACCTTTGCAAAAGTGTCGCCTTGCAGTGATTCGGCATGATTCATTCAAAAGCTCTCCCAACCAATCTCCAACTGCCGCTAAATTATTCAAGCACCATCGAAGAGGAACTACTGTGGGCTGACAATGAAAACCCGGTGCAAAGTATAAATACCAGTGATGTGTTCTAATCAAGGTTTGTTGCAATTTTTTTTTTTTTTTTTTTTTTTTTGGGGGGGGGGGGTAAAATTTAATGGCGGTGTCGTCAGTCATTGCAACAGGGAAAAGTGATTATTTTTCCCTCCATCTATAAATAAAAACCGTCCCTACATTGATACTGTTACGAAGGTTACAATACATTAGGCAATGCAATATTATATGTAAGAGTATGATATAGTTTGTCACTGAGGAATCGTTTAAAAAAATCTAATAATTTTGAACAAAAAATTATAAATATTGGCTTGCAGGACTATTTAATTCATGAAAATTCTGAATTGTTACACTAATAATCAGTCTCTTTTTAATAACTACCCCATTGGGGAATGTTAACATGAAATTCGAAGCATTATTTTAATGAGATGCAAATAGGGCACTTCATGTATATATCCGTCTGAGGGTGATTACCATAATTATAGAAATACCATCATATTTTTTAGTAGCCTTTGTTTTAGGAGAACTTGGAAAAACGTATATGGATTCAGTTGTCGTTTGTATGCAACGAGAATTGCTCTTCATTTTCGAGATAATGTGCAGTTTTCAGTGTTTGTGAAGCTGCAGTTTGCAGAAACGAAAACATTGGCGTGTCACGATTATAATCATGTACATAAACTACGTAATGGCTGTTTTTAATACATACTTCACATATCGACTTCGCCGGTTTACGACCTTTAACATTTTGAAATGGTCGTCATGTTTAACCCGACTTCGGCGAGATGTGAGGGTTTTTTACGTTTGCCGTTTCACCGAGTTATATTGCACGGTCGCCAAATTCGTTTTCTTCCCCCATGGTTCAACGGACTAATATTTACCTACATATCATCATTATGTGTAGGCACCGGTCTTTAACATACTGCAGTTCCTTTATAATATGAAACGTCTTCGATGATTTCATTTTGAAGGAAGTCTTTTAGTCTTGAGTATGCAGGGAAAACAAAAAAGTCAAACAAATGGCTCGGCAAATGGTGTATATATTCTATGGGGAGACGCTGCCCGAGATTCTGTCTGAATCGAGGTGATACAGTGAATCTATTTTTATACGCCTCCCTGTTGTGCCACAGAACAGGCAGACTTGAGCTTTGTTGGTTGGTCATTGTCAAACATACCCCTTTTGTGATCATTTTTTTTTTTCCTTCTTCTTTGCTGAGGATTGAGACGTGTATTATTTTGAACACGGATACCTTTTTGTGTACCGTCAATTTGCCTCACCGAGGGATTTCCCTAAAAGATTTTCCCGGGATCTATGGTTACTTTGTGTATCAACATTTCTAGGAAGTAGCCGTGGTAAAATGTCATCCCTCAAAAAAAAAATACCCACAATCGAACACAATAACATCATCATTAATAACTAATTTTTTATTACGGATCTTTTCAATGACATGCTGATTGTAAAGCCATAACATCAAATATTCTCACGAAAGGAAAAAATTATGATCCAATTTATCATGGATTGTTTTTATTTGAGGTACTCATATTATACGAATTCTAGGCACGGGAGAAGCCCGATTGCTTTATCATAAATTCGTTTTGACGATCAGAATAAATGTATACTTGGTTATCCGCTTGTTCGTTAACAATTACGTGATGTAGTCTCGTTTTGCGAGTATCGTTTTTCAGGCGGGTAATACATGGTCGTCCATCCATCCCTCAGTGACAGATATGATATCAGTTGATACACACAAAGTCTCTTTTGTCACTTGACCAAATGTCGTCCAATTGACAGACATCAAGCCTGGGTCATCCTAAACGAATAGAGTCTCGCATATCATACTGCCAGACAAATAGAGAAGTACACCGGCCTTTTTTAAAGTTGATTTTGTTGGATGTTTATATCCCCCCACTCAAAAACGTCAGACAGGACTGTGTGATTGAGTTATCATTGTGCAGTGACGTCCGGAGACCTCAGTCGGCATTTATCTGCTGCCTGCACCTGTGGATTCCCCACGCTAAGTGCTTTTTAGCTGGACATATTTTCACAAGGCGTCTCGATCCGGACTTGCTAAACGTCTTGCAAAGTATCTGTCGAGTTGTCAAGAGGTCGCTAGTGCCAAGCAGTTATGATATTTCGCCTCCAGGGACCTATCCAGACCCATGAACTATATACATGAACGCGGAATGAATGGTTTGGTCGTTTTTAAATGCCTTCTTTAAACCGGGATTGATCGAACTATGATGCAATCTCAACAGTGATCACGGGAATAATTCGTGAGGTGATAAAAGCAATGTCGTGACTCCCAGCAAAGACTTCCCACTCGGTCGTAAAAAAACCCATGTACGTATCACGGATTGTTTGTTTGTGCCACACGCCCCTTAGTGTATACACACAACAGCAAAGGGTGATAGAAACGCAAATGAATTGATACGCAAAGTAAATCATTCATATTGAGCAATTACTTAATTGTACTCCATCATCAATCATCATTATTATAATGCTACATGCGCGGGCCCGTGCTTCTTGTTTTTACCCAATTGTACAATGGCCTTCTCTATAGTTGCGAACATTATCACGTCAAACGCAGTGTCTTGGTGTTATTATCATATCATTAAAAAGTTAATTTATTTACATTTTCTAGTTTTCAATACACACACCATTCAACCACCATCAAAATTCCATCAAATTTATAGGTGGTGACGTTTTTAGTGAAAACAATGAAATATGGTTATGTTTAGACAGGGATGTGGTACATGCTCACATATACGTGCTTATTTCGATTGCTGTAAACGTAATAATGGTTATTTTGGGGTGTTGATTGTCAATATAAACACTTTGGCATGAGACACTGAAATGAACGTGTATAACCAGCGAGCTTTTTTAGGTTGAAACTATAAGGTAATTTTCGGGGGAAAACGGTTAGGACGTTGGCTTGGGCTCCAAAATGCTACCCCAAACTTGATTATTGCAACAGTTTGCTTTTTGGCCTGCCTGAGTTCCGAATTGAGGAAATTACAGGTCATTCAAAATTCAGCTGCGCGCCTTGTCACTGGAATAAAAAAAATTGAGCATATTACTCCAGTGCTGAAAAGTTTACATTGGCTTCCAGTAAATAAGCGTTTGGAATGTAAAAAGTTGTGTCTTGTCTACAAGATTCTAAAAGGAATAGCTCCAGGGTATCTTTTTGAGCTACTATAACTATAAGTGTCAAACCAACTACACGCACTCTGCGCTCGACATCCTCTTGTGCGGTATCTTTACAGCAGCCACTTGGAAAAACTAAATACTATGGCGATCGATCATTCGCAACATTTGCCCCCCGCTTGTGGAATCTGCCGACGGCAATCTGATCTGCTGATACCCTTGAAAATTGTAAAACTTCTTTGAAAACCCACCTTTTTATGAATTACTTTTTTATCACTTAATAGGCCTATTGTCATTGTCATTGTTAATAATCAATGTATCTGTATTTCTTAATAACTTATGGATTTTTACTGTACAGCGTTTTGTGATGTCTATGTGACATGGAAAGCGTTTTTTAAATAATAGATATTACTATTATTAGGCTCCCTCAATTACTTGGAAAATTTGCGCTTTCGATAAGGGGCTTCCAATCTGGCGAGCAGGAGCCGGAGCCCAACCCCAAATCCATGGTTTCGAAAAGGCCCTGTGAAAGTTCTTCTTATCAGTTCTTCGTGAAATTGTTGATGAGCAATTTTTTCTTTTTGAGTTTCGATGCTGATATGACACTTAAGGTCAAAGGTCAATAATGATAACGTCCCACGGAGTTGAGACCCCGAACCAAACCTTTATAAACAGAACTTGAACTGTAAACATCGTCAGGAATGCTGTAGCAACAGGTAGGGCCTACGTGTATATTCTGATCAATCCTCCCAAGTCGTATCGGCATATACCTTTAAAGGGATTGTATACGTTTGGTAATTGGAACCCACTGTTTGTTTCAATCCTATATAGTTGTAGATATATACCATAAAACTATAACCTGTGAAAATTTCATTTCAAAAGGTGGTAGCGTTTTTGAGATATTGCCGAAAATCTGGAGTGGTTATGTCCACGCAGGAAGAATAATCTGCAATTGGAATGCACTATCTGAGCAACTGTCAGTAACGCTCCTCAGATTCAATTTTTGGGGGATAAAATTGTGATATCTTTTTCCATAACCGCAGTACTTTTGAGTGAAAAGTTTCTCAAAATGCATAATACTATCCCAAGATGCTGTACTTCTTACCAAGTAAGTTTTTATTGCCATTAATTTTCAGAATCATTACCAAACGTACACAGCCCCTTTAACTCCCGGTTGGTGATGAATTGGTTGTTTGTTCCTCGGAGAGAACACGGGCCACGGTAGTGGAGATGTTGCCCTTAACAAGAAAACCAATCAGCTCGTGACTGATAACTTTGTAAGAATGTGTAAGAACATACGATGTTTATACGGGGATTGGATTTCAAAACATAAATTCTTGGCCATGTGGGCATAAACATTTAAAGAGGAACACCATTATGTTTGACGAGGACAGTGACACTTGCTGTGAGAATGTGTGGAAGTTTCACAATTAAAGGGACACGTTGCCTTGGATCGGGCGAGTTGGTCTATAAAAAGCATTTGTAACCGTTTGTTATAAAATTCATACAGTTCGAAAGATGTTTTAAAAGTAGAATACAATGATCCACACAAATATGTCTCGAAATTGCGTGGTTTTCCTTTTACATCGTGAAGAAACACGGTCGGCCATTTTGGTGGAGTCAACATTTTGACTCCACAAAATGGCCGACCGTGTTTGTTCGCAAAATAAAAGGAAAACCACGCAATTTCGAGGCATATTTGTGTGGATCATTGTATTCTACTTTTATAAAGTTTTTCTAACCATATGCATTTTATAACAAACGGTTTCAAACGCTTTTTTTAAACCAACTCGTCCAATCCAAGGCAATTTGTCCCTTTAATAATGTGGTCACCTCTTTGAGAAAACACTGCAGTGTACCGGCTGTATAATGGTACATTCTTAACAAAATGTTCTCGATACCGTTTTGAATAGTGTGTCTCATAAGAGTTCAAGTCCAGGTCATTTCGAGCAGAGGTAGTACTCAAGGGATACGGTACTTTAATGTATAAAAACTTGACAGCCTATACACTTTGTAATACACTGAATGCTAATAATTCTGGAGTAAATGCTGATTTTTGAGGAGCAACTGATACATTTTGGGTAGCATTTTGCTCTGCTGAACTAGGGAAATTGTTCACTGGCTTGATTGAAGTTTGTAGCCAAAGACTACCCGTCTCTTTAGGATACCTTTTTGGCTAACTTGAATGACGTTTGTAGCCAGTGCCTTTTGGGCTTGAATGAAGTCTGTGGGCTTGGATAAACTCTGTAGCCAACTTGAATAAAGTCTGTATAGCAAGTGCCCAACCGTCTCTTTAAGTTACATTGTTGGGCTTGGATGAAGTTTGTAGCCAGTGCCAAACCGTTTCTTTAAGATACCTTTTGGGGCTTGAATAAAGTCTGTATAGCAAGTGCCTAACCGTCTCTTTAAGATACCTTTGGGCTTGAATGAAGTCTGTGGGCTTGGATAAAGTCTGTAGCCAGTGCCAAACCGTTTCTTTAAGATACCTATTGTGGGTTTGAATGAAGTCTGTTTGCCAGTGCCTAACCGTCTCTTTTAAGATACCCTTTGGGCTTGAATGAAGTCTGTAGTCAGTGCCTAACACTAACAGTCTCTTTAAGATACCTTTAGGGCTTAAATGATGTATGTAGCCAATGCCTAACCGTCTCTTTAAGTTGCATTGTTAGGCTTGAATGAAGTTTGTAGCCAGTGCCTAACCGTCTCTTTAAGATACCTTTTGGGCTTGAATGAAGTCTGTAGCCAGTGCCTAACCGTCTCTTTAAGACACATTTTGGGCTTGAATGAAGTTTGTAGCCAGTGCCTAACCGTCTCTTTAAGATACCTTTCGGGCTTGAATAAAGTCTGTGGGCTTGGATAAAGTCTGTAGCCAGTGCCAAACCGTTTCTTTAAGATACCTATTGTGGGCTTGAATGAAGTCTGTTTGCCAGTGCCTAACCGTCTCTTTTAAGATACCCTTTGGGCTTGAATGAAGTCTGTAGTCAGTGCCTAACACTAACAGTCTCTTTAAGATACCTTTAGGGCTTAAATGATGTCTGTAGCCAGTGCCTAACCGTCTCTTTAAGTTACATTGTTAGGCTTGAATGAAGTTTGTAGCCAGTGCCTAACCGTCTCTTTAAGATACCTTTTGGGCTTGAAGAAGTCTGTAGCCAGTGTCTAACATTCTCTTTAAGATACATTTTTTGGGCCTAAATCAAATTTGTTCCCAGCGGCTAACCGTCTCTTTAAGATACATTTTGGGTTTGAATGGTGTCTGATAGCCAGTGCCTAACCGTCTCTTTAAGACACATTTTGGGTTTGAATGATGTCTATAGCCAGTGTCTAACATTCTCTTTAAGTTACATTGTTGGGCTTGAATCAAGTTTGTTCGCAGTGGCTAACCGTCTCTTTAAAATACCTTGTCGGGGCTTGAAATGAATCTGTTGCCAGTGCCTTTCCATCTCTTTAATGATCGCCTTTCAGGCCATGTATAATGTTCATCAATACAGGACTTGTCAAGTTTTTGATTTACCCGGTTTGAGACTCGAGAGAAGATTTCTCAGTAATGGCTATGGGCACAGCTGTATTCCAATACACTCCCTGTCATGGATGTGTACCCAAGAACTACGTGCCTACTTACTTTAACACACAATGGACAATATTCGATAACCAAAAAAAAAAGACAGACAAAAACACAGAGTCATCCCTTGGCTTCGATATTATTGAAGAATTCGTCTGAATGTCATTTTGATGTTGTACGGGGGAGGGGGCACTTGGAATGCTGTGAGTGGGCGAGTTTGGGTATTACCGAGCCGTGGGTGGAGATATGGAGGGAGCAAATCGTCTTGGATGACCCTACCCTAGATCCCATCGGAATCACCGCTGCAAATTCAACGAGAAAGACCCTTGAACAACCGACGAGGGCATACAGACCTTTGTGGTGTCTTTTAAAGATAGGTCGCAGCATTGGTCGGTCACAAAAGACTGCCGTAAACGTAACTCAAGTTGTGAATCCAGTTTTTATTTAAATAGTTTTTGTGAAAAATGTGCTGTCATTTTCAATTGAAGGTTACGACTTTGTTTTCTGTTAACTAACTAGGTTCGTCAAAGTTATTGACAATAAAATTCTGCAAATGTAATGTACCAAGCATGCTTGTAGCATATAAGCGTTTGGGAAACTACGGCTGCAGCTGCAGTTCCCCGATATGCTTAGTGCCTGTCGAAAACAAAGTCCCGTGCCGAAAGTGAGGGTTTTCAAAGTTGCTGATGCAGACGAAGCCGGACAGGAAGCCAAAGCCTAGGTTTCGAAAAAGCCCATAAGAACCTGGGATCCTATTATCCTTAATAGAGTTAACACTCTCGTGTGGCAAGAAAATATAGCCTGAGCACGTAACCTGTGTCTATACTTAAGCTCGGGCCTAAAGTGTAGCGTAAACCTTGTACAATACAGCTGCATGTTTAGGTCTGGGCTACATTTAGATAAAATGTGTTAGGGCTACGCCTAGGTCCCGGGCTATATTACGGTCTCTTACTACACTTTACCCAAGACCATGTTTTACACAACTTTTATGTTGATAATCAAAATGTTATTAACTAAAGTATTATCTGATGACATATATTTCAAATGAGTTTCTTTTTCCATCAAAAATAAAGATCTGGCAAAACAAAAATATAACAAAAAGTAACAATAACAACAGCAACAAACTAACAAAAACAAAAACACTTTCATTTTCCTTTACATGTTTTCTTCGATGCTTTTAATGAAAAAAAACCCTGCACACTTTTAAAAAAAACTAATTTCAACAAAGAAGGGAAAGCACTCGATTGCCATTTGGTAAAAAGAATAATTAAAACTTTGCAAACAGTGTATTGTCACAATCGCTCTGATGATGAAAGTAAATATATCCTCTAAAACTATTCTCTCATCAGTTCGAAGATAATGTCCTTTGTTTGCTTGTGTTTTGTTTTTCTCTCTCTCAACTGGCCTTTACTCGGAATCGATTTACATTTTTTTTCATTACTCCCAATTGTTTCAGTTAAACAAGTTCAGAGTGTAGTTGAATAGCACGGTACTTGTTTGAATTGGTAATTAATAATGTTGGGGAAAAAGAAAAGAGCAAAATGTAATATTCAATTGCCTCTGAATACAATTCTGCGCGTAATCACTTTACTGTGCAGCTGTCCAGTTCAGTGACACTTTACCATTTACCGTTTTTGAAATTACATTATCTTGTAAGTTCATCACCTTGTTTGACATTCACATTGGGATGTGGACTGTTGATTTAAATGTATTAGCGATGGGCAATCTAATTCGAAACACCAAAAGCACATCGAGGTTTCTTTCCCAAATGGTGATAAATGTGGGGCATCTCATGTTAATTGGACGCAGAGAAATGCGTGTTTATGCGTCACATAAAAGAGCCGACTGTCGTGATTTAAAACCTACACGTGTAGTAAATACATACTTGGCATATCTCTCCTATACACAGTAGTGATTACGCACAGATTTATATTCAGAGGCAATACATTTTGCTCCTTTCTTTTTTTCCTCATTCAGTGTTCTATTTTAATGTCCCAGACGCATTGATCTGGGGTCTCTCCACCTCTCTTCTCAGAGTCCAGTGGAGTCTTGTAAGGAAGGTTGCGCGAAAAGAAAAGTACACCTTTAAAAAATAACAAAAAAAGTTTGAAGAGATCCGATAAACAGGGTTATGCCGTTTTATTAATTGGGAGCAATGCGGATTGTGCCTTTTAAAACCCTCTGATGGCCTACCGGTCTGCAGCCAGTAGACCGAAACACATTTTAGTTAATTACTCGTTCAGTTTTTAGCAAAAATAGGTGAAACCCTTTAAGTTCTATCCTCAGACAGGCCCGATTGACATAGCCTATGACCCTATAGACAGATAACTCATGGACTCGGAATCTCCAGTTAGAAAACACTTTCTACATAGGCGTGTGCACAAAAATACTGCGGGTTTACAGTGTAAAAACGTGATCAATTAACACACACAAAAATAATTTGTACTTGTTTTTCGGTCAAACTGTCTCTACAACATCTGGAAAGGTTATTAGCTTTGACAAAAAGTAGGGAATCAACATTACAAAGGAGGTATATACACGTTTCCCAACGGTCTACTGGCTGCAGTACCGCAACCAATGGCAGTCGTAAATCTGACAGGGGTGGGGCATCGGAGGGTTGGTGTTGGATGCAATGAAGGGATTTTTGGTTATCTAGACCAAGCTTGTACTCCGTCCTCGTAAATAATGTAGGCCATTTAATCTGCTCTTATACACATCGTAATTTCTCAGAGGATTTTTTAAATGCGGATAGGTTATGGACTTGGCGAAGACGTTGGTTTAATGCTGTGCGCAGGAATCCGGGTCGTGTGACACGCAGGCAGGTTGAGTGCCGTGTATTTTTAGATGATTTAGCGACAGTTTTCAGCCTGGGCCCAATTTCGTAGCGCTGCTTAACGGTAAGCAAATTTTCGTGCTAACTATAGCAGAAAAATTTGCTTGTTCATAAGCGTATTTTACAGGTTGGCAAGAAAATTAGGCGGCCACCTTGCGCGTTCACCATGGATTTGCGTTGTCACGTCATTCATTTTCATATCACAGTAAGCATCGGAATGTTAGCATGCCTTTTCGTGTGCTTACGGTTAGCAGCGCTGTGAAATGGAAACTCGCTCAGTAAGCAAAAAACGTGTGCTTAGCAGCTCTATGAAATTGGGCCCTGATGGTATAATGAACGTTCTTTTAATCATTGCAGTTGACCGGTTTAATGTTCGTCTAAATAGGCACTGAAAGCCAATTTAACGAACAGGCGTTTTTTTATATCATAATTGTATTTTGTGATTTGTTTAGCTGCCATATAGCGCTCCAGAGTTTCATGAGGCTATGATTCCGACCACAGGCCACAGTGGTTGAAGCGCAACTATACTTTGACTATTATTTCAAGAAGACAAGTTACGGTAATGTATTTACCGTTTACCATTGGTTTGGACCTTGTGTAAGTTCTTGTTTTTAGTTTGTGTCCGGTTTTTTCAAAGGTCGGTATCCGGGATAATTGAATAAAAACAGTTTTCAAAGGCTGTGGCATAGATTCACACAAGCAAGAATGTTTATTCTTTGTTTCATTATTGAGTCTGAGTATAATGAACAGTAATACTCCACCTTAAACAAAAAGGTTTAAGTAGATTTTTATTGATGAAAATGCTGACATTTTGTTCCTAATTGTAACGTGTTATGACCAAGAGGTCAAGTGCACCAGACTTTAGCTCTGGTTGTTGTAGGAAAGTTAGTAAAAGTAGTACTGGTTGCGGCACTTGTGTCCGTGCACGATACATTTTGTCATTTCGGTGTTGTCCTTCAAGTAGAGTTGGGTTTGCCGTCGTGTTTTACGGCATGGGTTTGAGTTGCACCAAAGTGCCTTGGTATCCTTTCTATGTAGTCTTGTAGGGCGTAATATGGAGACAATGTAGACAAACTCCTTATTCAGGGGCCATGCAAGGTAAAAAAAGAACCAATGATATGTTGCAGCTTTGAAGCAACAATGTTTTGAGTGTCTTATGCCTTTCATATTTTTTTTTTATCGAACTGAGGCAAGTTTCAGAAAAATATCATAATTTAAAGTATATAGCGTATCTTTTCGTATCACAACAACTTACTGTATATGTATTGAGTATCGATTAGGCTATTATAGCGAGACAGCACTTAAGTTTCGATTTGAAAATTCGATTATGGGAACGAGAGTTGGCATACTCGTATTTCGATATTCTGTATTCGAGAGACATGTGCCGCGTTCTGAAGGCCGTTTCGCGTTTTCTAAAGAGGGAGCGGTCGATACGGTGACGTCATCTCTGTTTTCCTTCCCATCAATGATTTCCCAGTACTCAAGCTCATCCTTTCACTCTTCAAATTCTCCCTTTGAATGAATGGGCTCCTGCCAAAATAATAAGTTGGAGGTATTCAAAGACCGCGCCTTCATCCCACCGTTAACAGTCAAGGTAAACATCCAGAGAAAATAAAGAGTGACAATTTCAGTTCACTTTTAAGTGTCAAGACAACACTTCATTGCTGTCAACATATTGTTATCATCATCGTCAACAACAACAGCAACAGCAATAACATAAGCAGCAGCAGCAGCAGCAGCAGCAACAGCAACATCAGCAACAAAATCAGCAACAACAGTAACATCAGCAACAACAGCAGCAACAGCAGCAACAACAACAGTTGTTTACAAGTTGAACTTGTCTCCATCGGCAATGTAGAAAATATGTGAGGGAGAAATCACATTGATTTATGCTATTTTAAGATTTTCATTGGATTTTGTGACGATAACGCAGATTGCGTTTTCTTTTAGAGGCCTATGTGCGATGAATAATTCAGAAACAGCTCCCGGCGGTCCATTTTGGTACAGTGATCTGTTGTTGTTTTTGATTTAACATACATTATAATAATTTGATTAATACTTGTGCGTCAACCATGTATCATTTCCTGAGAAGTTTTCAGCATTAACTAAAGAAGGTGAAACATCAATGAGAAGAACAAGACAAAGAAAAAAGAAAAAAGAGGGAGAAACAAAATTCCCCCAAAACAACCACAACTCCTTTTGCAATCAAGTCAAATTATTTGAATTAGTTGTAGGCTCATCTGAACGGTCTTTAGTTCGAATCCCGGCCTTGGCTAAAATCTTGTTTAGCTTCATGTTCCATTTTTTATACTCTCGCATTGCTTCGTTCGACGCAGATGTACGCTGATTACACTGACACACAACCTAACAGCACACTTTGCAAACAGAGAAAGCAAGTTTCAAACTAATAATTAATTTGAAACCCCCCCCCCCCAAAAAAAAAAAAAAAAAAAAAAAAAATCCCCAACCCCCCCCCCAAAAAAAAAACATTGAAGAAAATCATACTATCGGTACAAGTTATAATATTTCAAGGAACACTTAAATCAAAGATACAGTATAGGCCGGGACAATTCTGTTGTAGTCACGGTCTCAGTAAGTTTGACATTATGAGATGTTTATTGTCTATGACACCCCAAGAAGGCGTAAGTCTTCTTCAAACGCCGACTCAAACACGAGCTGAATTCCAAATCTGACTGTTGCCAATTTGTCGCTGTCACAGTCGTTTCAATTATTGCAGCCTCCTATATCAGCCTGATAAGGGTGGTCAGTTGATGCAAAGACTGCTATACGAGTGAAAGGAAAAAAAACCTCTTCGATTGGACTCTTCTTTCAACCTCCTCGAGGTTCTGAAAGAAAGATGAGGATATTTTGCAAAGAGCCTCGCAATGCCCATGGGTTGGGGGAAATATCACCTTACAAGGCCTGCTTGGATCGTGGGGCAATTACTTATGAATCAAGATGGTGACCTTTTATGTTCGGGGAAGGTAGATTAGGCAGAGGTGTGACAATGGATTAAGCCATGCCCATTACACGTTTACATTCCTCATAGAACATGAACATTATGTTTGGCCTGATTCTGTCCGATCCAACCAGTTTTATTCCATTTTTGCAGTTTCCCGCCATCTCTCTCAACAGCTCGTCGACCGTATAGTGGATTCACGGACATTATCGTTTCCACACAATCAGTTAGTAATGAAATAAACTAAAACCGTAAATAGGTCACCTGGAACGGTCGAGGCATTTACCGACATGGGCCGTGTATGATGCTGATTGATTTTTTGACTTGGATATTCTTGATGAATAGGGCTATCCATAGTCGTCTCATCGATTCTTTACCCAATTATACATGTAAAATGCAATGTTATTAGTGTATTTTGGAATAAACGAATACACGTGAAGTCCGGGTGAGTCACAACAACCCACTGTACCGGTAAAATTTGTTTCTCATCTCGCAGGTACTTGGTTGGAGTTTCTCCCGAATGTGTGTTAGAACAAATTACTGTATAAAGGAATCTCAACCACTTGTTGGTGTTTGTCTCAAAGACAAACCTTTACCTGACCACCTTGTTTAATAACTATTTCAGAATTTCAAATGGTAAAGCGTTTCGTAGCCGAGCTCATCGAACTCAAGTTCATGGTGACAAGGTCATCGGAGTTTGGGATCGAATCCCGGTCTTGACACACTTTTGTGCCCATGGGGGAGACACTTAACTATAATTGACTCTTCACCATTTAAGAATAATTGAGTGCCGGTGAGGGTAGAGATGATTTCTTCAAATAGCCCATATGCATGTCCCAATGCGCATGATCAGCGCGCAAAGGATTCTGGGTGAAACTCGAGTCCAAGCAACACCAGCACCATCATGGTGCGCTGATTTGAAGTAATGCTGTACACAACTAGAAAACCTGGCATAGTTACATGTAATCTACGGCATGGCGTCTATCTTCGAGGCTTGATATATTTTGTTATCTGTACTCGGTTTCCCAATATGCACTGCGGTATATCTTTAAAATGGCGCCTGTGCATGTCGCTATTGGTTGAAGGTGGTAAATACTCCCGAACGATAATACTCCTAAGGAGTTGGGATGGTTATGGGACTGCTTGGGGGCCCGATGATCAGAGGGTTATAACAATAATACTAGTGTACAGTGTTAGAGGTAAAAACAAATAGTTTAAGACGCTTTTAGGGGCATACTTGCTTTGAAAATGCGCATCATAATAAATACATTATATAGACTTTTCTGTTGCAACGTCACAGCCCGAGTTTTTGCCAACTGAGGTCGGTAAACTATGGAAAGCCACAAATGCAAAACAAAAACAGATGGCAACAGTTTGTAAATCACACAAATAGGATATTCAAAAAAAGTGTTGATTTTGTTGGAAACAAAGTAACCAATCATGGGAGGTATTTTAGTGGGTTGAAAGTTTGCAGAAAATGTTGAATTTGGTCACAACATTATGTTAACACGATTGAATGTTTTGCTAACATTCGGCCGTGCATGCCAACCAGCGCGGTTTGTTTATCTGCAATAGAAAGGCCTATATTCAAGAAGTAGTCAGACTTTGTTGTTGTTGTTGTTGTTGTTGTTGTTGTTATTGCTGCTGCTGCTGCTGTTGTTTTGTTTTCGTTTTGTTGTTGTTGTCGTTGTTGTTCTCGTTGTTGTTGTTGTTGTTGTTGCTGCTGCTGCCGCGGTTTTCCTCCTTAATTGAATCTAATTTGTATTCACTCCGCACTGACCTGACACTCAACACAATTAAGTCCCAGGATCAATTTGAGTTTAATTAAAATGACTCGGCGTCATGACTCAGAATTCCAATCTGGAATTTGATACATCAGACCAAAATGCAGTTAATTAGCATGTAGATAATTCCCGTGTTAGGAACATTCTTGTTGAGGAGCGACCATTCACCGAGAAAAAGTAGAGAAAATGATAAGACAATATGTGGATTCCTCTTAGAGTCTATTTAATGTATTATACAGAATTGAAAACAACTTTTAGTAGATTTTTAATCTCAAGGGGTTTCATATACGTGATACTAAACAAAATTGATCTGAGAAATAGTTCCGTCTGAGATAATGCCATGCAGGCCTACTCGAGATCCTTCCCTCAAGGAAATGTGCAAACTCGGAACGGGCACATTCTATTCGCATACGAAATCCCAGGGAAACCCCCCACGTTTTTCGGTGTTATTTTGTTGGTGAATCGTGCGTTACTCTCTTAAAGTGTTAGAATTCACTAACATTCTTTAAAACTCACTCTAAATCAATTGAAACGAGTGAAAACTGCAGAATATTTTGTCTCTAGTTTCAATCGATTAGAGTGAATTTGAGTCTAAAACTTTAGGAGAGTAGGCCTATACCGTCTCATTTGATGACAAGCGAGGAAGCACAGAAAGCGATTCTGTTCACACAACCTCCTGTGAATAAGAAGCAGTGATTATTTCTTCCATTCCATGAGACAGCAACATTTTTTCATGAACCCTTTTCAATTACAAGTTAACAACCTCCTGCTGGTCTAGTAATACTTTGAGAAATGTTGCCGCTAACGTTCACCCGCTTATAACACCGCTAGTGTCGATAACCTGTAAAGAGATTGAAGAAACCCGTCATGTATAAACCATAAGGTATCAGAGGGAATTAATCAAACACAAGGTGAACGATTTACAGTCCTGACCCCAACACTGAAATGCAATTAGGAGACACTCTGGCCATCACTGCGGCGTCTGTATAATTATGATGTGCCCCCGTCCATTAGAAAGACAAGAAAAGTGGTCGTGTTACGGAAGTATCTACAATGACTTGCCAGTAAAAGAAAACGCCAAACAGGCGTCTAATAAGTTACAAGTATAGACAAATACTGATTTACCCATTTCAGTTTTACAATCTGGATAATTTCGCAATAATAGCGTATTCATATTCAATATAATGGAATCACGGTGTCCTTTGGACACCCTGCAATCAATTTGAACACCAACGTACTTCATCTTTAATACTTGTTATTTTCATCACTGTTATAATCATTGTTATTAAATGTTTATGGTAATGAATCCAAGGGCCCCCATCAAGTGCGACTATATCCGTCACCCGTAGGCCTGACGATATCTGTGTATACAGAGAAGATGCTTAAGAAATGTTAGTTTTAGATGTGGGAGGAAAACCCAATCCACATGCAAGGCTTCGGTCCGGGATTCGAACCCTGGTCCGCAGAGGTGAAAGGCAGGGAAGAAACCACTGAGACAAACTGAATACCCAAACCTGAACGTAAATTTCATTTACATGTAAAACATAACATAAAGTCATGAATAATTTGAACGCACTGTTTTTGATGTACAGCAAAGTTGGACGCCCCGTGTCTGGACTCTGTAGAACCTTTAAGTTAAGTTGGGTTATACCCCGATTTTGCTGCATGACGATTTTAAGCGTTCATCAACATTACCTCCAAAGTGTTGCTAGATTAATCTTTATAATTAATATTCTCGCAACAGACTTTTGTATTCATCACAATAGACATAGAGACTATGCCCCCATTGAAACTGGAGAATGCTAGTTCATTAATCCATGGAGGAAGATGATTAATAATATATACTTGGTTATTTTAGAAAATATCCCTATAGCAAACAGCAGGTGGTCGATTCTATCAGGTGAGCAGATCAGCAATTCAAAGCGTAAATTTGGTTACAAATTGTTTTCAGAATCAGAATACCATTAACCGATCGAAGCAGCTTTCACCGGGGACAGGTTTGTTTAACCAATGTCCAAGCAAAGTATTTTATAAGAATTATTTTGCTGTGAACGTTCACCCCTTGGGCGATATCGCCGTCTTAAAAAATAGCTCTTCAGTCCAACAAGACACTTCGTGAACAGTAGAAGCCTGAAGGGGTTTATTCAACATTGGCGACTGTAGAGTCCAGGCATGTTGCACAAGATCTGTGCCCGATTTCATAAAGCTTCTATCTGCAAACACTTTTTGCTAAGTCAAAATTCCCACTGAGCAGAAAAAGATCACCGAGCAGCAAAGGTCACCAACCAAGGCCATCAAAAAGCTGCTGACAAGCGGAAAATTATGATGAATTTTTTTTCTGCGAAGCAAAAGTAGGAAACCAGTCACAGACGGTACATGTGACATGGTATTTTGGCAGGTAACATTATTCTTGTAAGCAAAATTGTTTTGTGCTTAGCTATTTATTGTTTGTTTAAGCAGCTGAATAAAATGAGGCCTAGGGCAGTGTTATTTTAGAGCTGTTTAGCAGAAAAACCCCACTAATTATTTGGTCAGTAAAATTCTTCGGGAAGCAATTTCTTTTAGCAAGTAACCGGTCCAAACTGTATACATCTTCGAACTTTTTGGCTGATCACCTAGGCCCAATCATAATGAGGAAGAATCGTTCGTGCTTATACATAATTTGTGTGGTAGTGCACCCATGAATATTTTGGCCCCAGGTTCGCTACATAATGGAACAACTGTATAGACCCCTTGCGTGTGACGTCACAAGCTCGAATAGCGCCCTCACTGATGAGGTCAAAGGAAGACCCATCATTGGCTGAATGTTGTGCGTGGCACGTACACGCGCTTGCGCGTTTCCATTGTTTGACCTCAGCAATGGTGGCCTATACAAGGGGTCTATTTGGGAAACGTGACAAAAGTCTTAACATGCATAATGTGACGTAATTTAACACTAGCGATCATTGTTTGTTCAACCCAAAAGTAATGTTCGTATTCGTACAACATTAATCGGAGTGTAACAAGGAGAGTTAAATTGGAAAGGATACTGAGCAGAACGAAATAAGATATCATAATGGCAGCCATCCGGCAAACCACAGTAATATAGTTTGTATCGCTCCATTTGACATGGCAAATTATGAGTTCAGTTGTCACGCAGTTGCCTTAAAGGAAAAGCACCACACCGGTTTAGATAAAAGGTATCAACCGATATGGGCATTTTCGTTATAATAAATATAATGATTTCGTCCAAATAACTGATCAATGTGTTTAGAAGAGGGAATGTCACGGTAACATTATTCAGTTATCTGTAATAAGTCTGTCGAGTTTGAGAAGGTCTTATCTCGAACAATGAACACAGACATAATGGTTCACAGGCGAAAATGTCACGTATCGACAATGTACCAAAGGTTGTGTATCGACATTGTACCAAAGGTCGTATCCCGAACAATACGCAAGAACGTGTTGTTCCAATGGTCCAAACCCGTTCGTATGTCGAGTTTGTGAATGGTCGTATCGCATAAAAAACCCAAACACACCAGAACATTATTGTGAACACAGTCATGAATCAGCTTTATAAAAAGGTCGTATCTCGGCATCACGGTCGTGACTCAAATTTGTTAAAAGGTCATATCTAGGCAACATGTTCGTGAATCGACTTTGTGAAAGGGTTGTACCTCGGCAACACGGTTCTGAATCGACTTTGTTAAAGGGTCGTATCTGGACAAAACTGTCGTGAATTGATTTTGTTAAAAGGTCATATCTCAGCATCACGGTCGTGAATCGACTTTGCTAAAAGGACGTATCTCGGCATTACGGTCGTGAATCAACTTTGTTAAAAGGTCGTATCTCAGCATCACGGTCATGAATCAACTGTGATAAAAGGTCGTATCTCAGCATCACGGTCGTGAATCAACTTTGATAAAAGGTCGTATCTCCACCACGGTCGTGAGTCGTTGTTGGTGTCAAGGTATACGTGTGGACATATTTTGGACACACGTAGTTACAGTTTTCAACAAAAAATATGTGTACCACACAAGGTAGAAAAAGGCCTTTGCCGTTTTTGAACCACATGACAATATTTAATCTTTCATTTAATCTTTAATTTAATATTTATTGAAATTGTCCATCCTCATTATGAGATTGTTATGCGATGAGGCCGTCTACCACTGGTCATCCAAAACCTTGAAACAATAATCGTCGATTTGAAAGGCCGAGTCTTCTGAGAGAAAAAACAAACAGATATTCCTTTGCTACTTCTGAACGTCCATTTAAAACCCTTGCTGATGTTACACGAGTAATTATCCCCCAGTAATAGAGATCACGCAATGGATGATGAAGATGAAGCGGCAAGAACCACGTCTCATTATACCAGACTAAAAATCATCATCTGGTTCGTTGCACGTCTGATCACTCGATACTCAGTTTGACCTTTAACAAAGCGAGGGGTCGTGCACAAACGAGAGAATGTAGCGTTTTACGGCACTACCCCCTTTTTGAAGAGATATCTCATTAGTCGGTGATATGACTTGACTTGTTCCCAGTGCATGATCCACCCCAGCTAGCGCGTAATGCAATTTTTGTTTTTAAGGGGAGCTTGAGTTGAAAACGGCGTGCAGTGTTTTGCCGCCAAATTTCAGAGCGATGTGTTTTCGTAGAGAGGCAGAGACTGGTGGCCCAGGGGGAATTGGCGTCAAACGTGGCCTGGGGTCAGTAGTATTGAAGTATAGCAACAAGGTTGAACAGTTACAGAGTTACACGTTGAATGGTCAATATTATGGACAATAGAATTACAATAATTATAACCCGCAGTTGATATTCTCTCTTCAATTGAAAAACAAAAAGGAAAACAAAAGTATTTTCAAGCCACTCTGTCACTGATAACAGTGCACATCAGAGTTACGCAATGTTTCCATTGTGGGTATCCAAACCCTGTTTTATTATTGAATTGTCGAAATTCAAAGGATATCGCAATAGGCGACAGGTGCCTTTTCCTCCGCAACAAAATTACAAAATAAAACAGTAATTAATATCGTTCGTGATTCGGGAGAGGGTTGGCAAACTTGTCGAGCCGTATTTCTTTAAATCAAAAAGATTTCTTTAAATCAAAATGGTGCATCGCGTACTTTACCCATGCCACAGAATACTTCAGTTTACAAAAGAGTGGAAATAATTGGGAAAACAATTGCGTGACGTCAAATTCAATCCTTTCAAAGAAGCTTGTGTATTACATCATGTAAGATGTATACTGAGTCCATTAATGATTCCAAATCATCTGGAGCCTTGTGTTTAGACAGTGTAAGCGCACACTGCAATAGCAAAAGGTTACAGCTTGAAGAAGCTGCAATTTATGATATGTTATTTCGATGAGCTGCATTAGTGAATATCTAATTACGGTAGCATTTGCACTGGAGACATAAATAGTGATATGGAGCTATGTGTCTGGACGATCTACAGCGCCCACACCAATAGGCTGGCTACTCTAGTTTGAAATACGTAGTTTTTGCGGCCTTATTACTCCAAATGTTGAGCTATTTTGTTTTGATGAGTTGCATTTGTGAATATCTAACGGAAGCATTTGCACTGGTTAGACACTCGACACATCACATTAGTGATCTGGAGTTGTGTGATTGGACAATCTATAGCCCCCTGACCAATAGGCTAGCTACTTTAGTTTGAAACACTTAGTTTTGCGGCAGTAGTTAACCAAATTTGTGCTATTTTATTTTGATGAGTAATTGTATGCGTGAATACCTCCCTGGATTGCACGCACCAATTTGTCGTAGCATTTTGTTTTTCTCGCGAGATTCTATAGCTCATAAACAACGATGACGTCATCAGGCCGTAGCACGAGCTTCCCTCGACGTGTATTCATAACTAATACCAGATAGTTTAAATATTTCCCTCTATAGTGTTCATATAATATGACTGCTTAATTAAGTATAGCCGGTTGCTAATTAGTATTAATTAAACCGGTCTTTATTATTATTCGCGACAAGCTGCAACTGTTGAAACAATTTGACGTCATCAGTTTCCAGTTGTGTTTGCTTACTTTTGGTTATTTTTTGGTGTGTTGATGTTTTAAATTATTTAGTTTTTTTCTTTTTATTTTTCATATATTTATTTTTCTTTTTATTCTGTGCTTTTTCCTGCTTTTGTCTTAATTTGCAACTGAATCCCAGATCTGTGTCAGTAAATTCGCACAACTCGTTTTCCCCCTTCTGCGTCCAATTTCATGGCTCTGCTAACCGCATAATTCGGCGCTTACGTCCCACACAGAATGATGTGCATGACATGGCTCCGTAAGCGCAGAATTCCGCTGCGGTAAGCAGAGCCATAAACATTGGACCAAGATCAATTACAGACCAATAAATTTTAAAGTTGTTTTGGTAAAAGGAGAGGGACGATTCCGTATGAAGACATGGACAGTCTAGGCTGGATGTATGGTTGGCCAGGAAGATGCTTCAATGATTCGGATGAAAGTCATTAATAAGCCCAAGGTCTTTGCATTTTTTCTTATACTGCATTTAGAAAAAGTCAAATATGAAATAAACTGAAATCTTTAACTCAATGTCCTGCCTTTGAGAATGGACGGTTGTTGATGTTACTTTCGCATAAAAGGGTTAAGTCGCAGCTCATGAATCTCGTCATGAGTCAGTCCCATCAAGAAGCCCTCATTGCGTCTCACTAGGTTATAAAAACCCATTGAATGATAGATAGAGACGTCAAAAATCTCGCCATTTATCAGAGACGAAAACAAAAACCCCATCGCGATGAAAAGATACCTGCAAGCAAATAAAACTTTGCTCAATGAGCCATTTGGAGTGTTTTCCGTATACAGGGTGGAAATCAAGGCGCCGGGACTTTATTGGTGCAAACACTGACGACGACAGACGTCTCACAACATGACACAAATGGCACTGTGATGAGCTCTACGTCCGTAGTCCATATACCTCTTGGCCTAAAATAGAAACCGCCTTAACGTGTCTTTAATTCCTGCTGTTGACACGCATCTGACAAAGTGGGCCCCCAGAGCTAGACCGTCGTTACTGTTCGAAGACGGTTTACACGTGTTTTATGAAACATTCTACAAGATGTGATATAACGATGGCAACGCCATGATTCCGAAAACAATCCCCAAGCGATTTAGTGTTCGAAAATGGTTCTCTTGCCATGTTAAAGGTTGCCCTGCTATCAGAACAACAGTCACTGAACACGTTTGGTAATTGTCACAGACCAGTGTTCTCACTTGGTGTTTCCCAACATGTGCATAAAATAACAAGCCTGTGAAAATTTGGGCTCAATTGGTCATCGAAGTTGCAAGAAAATGATGAAAGAAAAAACAACCTCGTTGTACAATTTTGTGTGCTTTCAGATAGGAATAAAAAATTCTTGCAAGAAGTTTTTATTATTTTTAGTGAGAAATTACCTCTTTCTCAAAAACTACATTACTTCAGAGGGAGTTGTTTCCTACAATGTTTTATACTATCAACAGCTCTCCGTGGCTTGTTACCAAGTAAGTTTTTATGCTAATATTTGTTTTGAGTCATTACAAAACGTGTACGATACATTTAAGAGGAGTTTTTATTTTTGTAAACTAAAGTTAGAATGCTCAAATGGTATTGATATTTTAAACCATCGCAATTTTTTTAAAAACAAGTCGAGCGTTGTTGGCTTTGCTTAACTATCGTACATTTATTCTTGCAACAATTTGGGGTAATGTTTACACAAAGAACGTGGAAATTTAGTGAACAAGTTAATTTTTTGGAGTAGGGTAGAGGAAGTACAGTTTAAATGCATAACAGTATAATCATTAGGAGATTATCATAATCATTAGGAGATTATCATAAACATTAGGAGATTATCATAAACATTAGGAGATTATCATAAATATTAGGAGATTATCATAATCATTAGGAGATTATCATAATCATTAGGAGATTATCATAATCATTAGGAGATTATCATAATCATTAGGAGATTATCATAATCATTGGGAGATTATCATAATCATTAGGAGATTATCATAATCATTAGGAGATTATCATAATCATTAGGAGACTATCATAATCATTAGGAGATTATCATAATCATTAGGAGATTATCATAATCATTAGGAGATTATCTACAGGGTTTTTTTTAATATAGAAAGAATAACACCAGCAACCCCACCCTCTCCTCAAAAGAAATGGAAAATATAACATTTAACAAAATAAATAACATCAAGTACACAAAGAACTTGTATACATCACAACAAAAGCATCATCAATAAGAACACGCTTTAAGAAAAAAGCAAAGGAATTAAAAATAGGTAAATAACTAAAATTTATAATTATAATTTTTTTTGAAAAATAGCAGCCTCATTTACAATATCCTTTAAATATTAAATATACAAAGCAAGGGAAATACAAATCTGTAAATAATTAAAGAACTAAATTACTGAGTAAAAAATAGTAAGGAATAGCAACTTCAATTACAACACCCTTTAAATAAACAAACAAACAAACAAACAAACAAACAAACAAATATAACAACCATGAGTACGTAAATTACACAAATAAATGAACTAATAATACACTATTGAAAAACGGAATCACTGCAGCAGCGATGGTTTTATCGCCAAGTTTTCTTATCATCTGTTATAAACGTTAGAATGGTAACAGATGGGGCTCAACCATTGCTTGTAAAAACCAGCATAAAAAAATTAACAATGTGTTCAGAAGCAAGTACCAAACTTAAACCAAGTAGCTTTAAAGGTATTGTGCACTTTTGGTAACAGCTCAAAATCAGTGTCCACATTTTGTGTGATTCAACATATGCATGAACAAACAAACCTGTGAAAGTTTGAGCTCAATTGGTCATCGAGGTCACGAGAAAATAGTGAAAAGAGATCTTATGTGTTTTCTGTTTTTTCAAATTATCGCGCGTGATAAAAACCATTGTTTTACTCATTTCTCAGAAACGATAGCATTTCAGGCAGAAATGTTTTAAGGAACCCTTTCTACCATTACTTACTTTCAATCATGTAAGTTATGTGTGAATCTGGGAACATTGTGTTTTTCGATCTTACCAATAGTGTACAGGGCCTTTAAGGGCCATGTCACACGAGGCAATTTACAGACAACCAGTTCCAAGAAGAGAATCCATTCACATTTGAATGTTCACTTTTTGGGATCGTAAAGACATTGTTTGAAAAATGACTCATGTGCTACCAAAGTGGTCCTGGTAGCTAGCACTGCAGTTGGTTACCTCCAAGTTGCCTGTAAAAAGTTGCCTCGTGTGACAAGGCCCTTCGAATGCTCCAATTATGTTTCAAAATAACCACACATTCTAGACCAATCTAACGCAGCTGACACGTACAGCCATAAGTCTTGTGCCCGAGGTGACACTCGGGAAGTTTTTTTTCATAATTCAAACTGCTCGATAATGTCAAGCAAGAGTCGGAGGCGGAGATGATATTTTTATGAGTTTATAATCTCAAGATCCCCTCTCCTACATCCTGGGAGGATAGCAGGTCGTAGAAGGCTTTGGCTGTATGATGAACAGCGTCTTGGAGTGTTGTCTTCTCTTCTTTCTCGGTAGATGGGGCACCTCTTGGAAACACAAGAACCCCCCAGAGAGACACACTGTGTATAATGTGGGATGTAATTTGAGATGGAGGCTATTTGTCTTGTGAGTCACAGTTTTTCAATTTACAATGAAGTTATTATATGAACATCGGGCTAGGATTGCTACAAACGTTTTAGGAATATAGATTTCTGCCTTTTTATTTCAATTTTTTTGACTTAATAGGTCATCGTTGATATCGGCAGTGTAGGAATGCTGATATCCTTCCACTCTTTTTTTTTAAATTCTGAACTTAGACTGGAATTATCTTAACATCCCATAAAGTAAAATACAATTCCGGAATGTATTATTTACTACTTTGTTGTCAATTCAAACTTGTCAGTGGAATTTTGGTTATGACGTAGTAAAGGATTGTTAATATTAACAGAAAGGTTATGTCACACGAGGCAATTTGTTTCTCTTGAAACTTTGAGGCAACTCGACATGGCCCGACACGTGACATGACCCAAGTTGCCGAATTAATTTGAACATGCTATATAGTTTATAACGCCCATGAGTGGAAAACAAACTCACATTTAAATGTTCGGGTTTGTTTACCGGCACACTAATCTTTCTTCGGGATGGCTGAGAGCGTTTCGGTCACACTAGTCATGATTGAGACGTAATAGCCCATACGAACAGGCGCCATCTTAAAAATATACCGCAATGCATCTTGGGAAACCGAATACGGTTAAACAAAATAAACCAAGCTGTTCGACGCCATTCTGTAATGTACATGTTAATCTAGTCCAGGTTTTTATTGTCACGTACCGCATTGCTGCAAATCCAGCGCGCCATGATGTTTGCCGATGTTGCTCGGACTCAGATTTCACCCAGAATCCTTTGCGCGCCGATCATGCACATTGGGACATACAAATGGCCTATATTACTGACCCAAGTTGTTCCACGTTTATGCACGTCACAAGGAGAGATGATGACCCGTAGTATAAATAAAAACGCGTGAATGGCATTATATGTTATTTACACAGTTAATGTCACTTCTACGCAAAGAGTTTTTAGGTATATAAAATAGTTTCCCTCAAACCCTCTTATCCCGTATGTAAAGTCAGAGAGTTTGGTTTAATGGCTGTGCCGCAGCCGCGGCTTTGGATTCGTTGGAAGCATGCATTATGCCGACCACGTACATGTACATGTCCCGTGCAGTACTTATTCCTTTCACTTGAATTATACATGAAACGCACGTGTATAACCCACAGTTTGTCTGGCAACAGGAAACATGTTTACCTGAGTTTTCAGGTAAAGTATAGACAGATAATAATGATATAGCAAGCAAAATTAATGTTTTTGGACGAGGCTGAAGCGATCCTTGTTTCCCAACCTCGTGCCTACGGGTAAGATCTTGAACACCCCCACTCGTTATGACCTGCAAAAAGCCCTTAGTCTCTCATAAGAGAACGAGAACCTGTTTAAATAAAACACTCCAATACACGTACAACAGCTGCACGATCTTCGTTTGTGACATGAATGGTAGAAGGTAGATAAACGAACACTTAATTAAGATGCACAGTTGTTCACCCCCTTGTATGAAGGTTTGAAACATAGGCCTATTTGGGATTTTTGAAGAATAACTTCACTTATCTAATTTTCAGACGAGTAAACCAACCATATAACTATTTTATCGACCAAGGAATTGGTGATTATTTTTTAAAGGGGTTATATACGTTTGGTAATTGGAACCCACCGTTTGTTTCAATCCTATATTGTTGTAGATATATACCATAAAACTAACCTTTGAAAATTTCATTTCAAAATGTGGTAGCGTTTTTGAGATATTGCCGACAATCTGGAGCGGTTATGTCCACGCATAAAGAATAATCTGCAATTGGAATACACAATCTGAGAAACGTTACTGTCAGTAATAATTCTCAGATTCAAGTTTTTGGGGATAACATGTGATATCTTTTTCCATAACCGCAGTACTTCTAAGTGAAAAGTTTCTCAAAATGCATTATACTATCCAAAGCTGCTGTACTTCTTACCATGTAAATTTGTATTGCCATTAATTTTCAGAGTCATTACCAAACGTATACAGACCCATTAAGGAAAACTTTCTAAAACACGGAATTATTTAAAATTGAGCTATTCCTGAAAACTATTGGTAAAATCGATGGTTTCTAAAATAAAGCTTAACATTTAGATTTTAAATCGTTTGTTTATTTGTTTCAATCTCTACCGTACCAGAGGGCTCAATATGCCTTCAAGAGAATGTAAAATAAAAAATAAAAACATTTTGTAAAACAAAAAACCCCAAACAGAATGTTGAAATACGGGGGTGGGAAACCAATTTGGACTAGGAATCTCTGCGGGAACTCTTTCCCCCTCTCTCCCGACCTCCCAAACGGTCAGGGACACAACGGTTGTCAGACAGTGCCATGCAACATCAACATCCATGCCGCTTGTTGTCGCTTATAATTTGACATGACAAATCACCTTTGATATTGTCACAGTTATCGTAGAGTCGTAGGTATGTTTTCGTTTGGCTTGAGTAAATACCATGCAATAAGCAATGGGTTTCAAAGCCCATGAGTGTAGCACCACTCAAAGAAACCCTCAACGAGTACAGTGTGGACTGCAATGAACTCACAATCTTTAAAGGTACCATCATTGGTTTGGGGGAGAATTAATTGATTTCAATCCTCTAGTTTTCAATAAATGCACCAACCTGTGAACGATTCATAAATGTAGGCAATCCTGTTTTAGGCCGAACAGTGTATAGTCCAAATAAGCAACTGTGGTTTGGGGAGTCAACCGTTTGACAGTATTCAGACAGAAATATTTCTCTGGAGGGTTGGGTCCTGCTTCGAACTTTATAAATCAGAAAGTCAGTTTTTAGATTGAGGCTGATCAATATTGTTGTTTCTTTGTTACTTAACAGTCTACTTGAAATACATTTAAGCACCAACTTGCCTAGCAAATGAGCCCCATAGCTTGATATGAAAATAAACATTTTGTAGCTTGAAGGGTTTGGGGCTGTAATCATTAGACCCAGGCATTCCGTGCACAACGTCACACCTCGTTGCAATTATTGCAAATTGTAGTTGACGGCCCCCGGTTACGAATGCCACTCACTTAGAGTGGACAGCTTGGTAATTAATTACAATTTAATTAAGACAATGGGGGGGGGGGCTAGTACTTTCTATTCTTCTTTATTCTAGTCTGTTGTTTATGTTGACCATTTATGTTCAGCAGGACATTGATGTAAAACAGCTTTTGCTGATTTTTAAAATCCTGTATAAAGATGTTGACATAAATAAATAAATTAAATAATTTTCACTTGGGGCAATTCTTTTGATGTGTGTACTGATACATGAAAACTTGCCACGTCCATAACAATTATAAGAAGTTGAATTTAGTCCATGAAGTGTGAGTTTATTTGACCAATTTCGAATCCGTAATTGGGCTTAAGGAACGTGTCTCGCATCGTGCATAGTGTGTCAGGCTAATATTCCTTAAACAGCTACTTGAGCGATTTCTTTTTTACGGGAATATAACGTTTATACTGTGTTTGTTAATCGTTTAAATGTAATTTTGATAGTTGTAAACTTCTGAATTTTTCGTAATTATCGATCAAACAATTAGAGCGCAACCTCAAGAATTGGAAAACTAGAAACACTTCTGCCGTTGACGGCGTGCGTCAAAATGACAATACTTTGACGTCACGTGTGGGAGTTTGCTTTGTTATACCACCATGCTGCAACAAAGCGGCTATATAAAAACGGAGCTCCCACATATGACGTAACAATCATGAGTGATGACGGAACAGGGCTTTTCGCGAATCTTTCTAAAAAGCACCGGAGAAGGGTATTCAAAATGATTAATTTTACACAATTAAAATCTGTTTAATCTCATGTGAACTCAATTTCCTTATTGATTGAAAACATTGTAAATGAATTTCAGCAAAAATCGCTTGTTGCCGTTTTCGTTCAAGTAGGAGAATAATTGTTAAGATGCTGAACAGTAATTGAGATATATCATGCGACTGAGTTCAGGGTGCAGCGAAGACTTCGTGTGGGCTGCTTGCTGACAATAATTGAATTGTCTAGTATTCAACAATTACTGTCAACTCTAATGCATCACCAATTTAAATGACTTTTACAGATCAACATGTCATTAAGACGGTTCAGTTAAACGCTTTGCACTTTTTGGGGGAGGAAACTTAATTTGATTTAGGACCCAGTGTTTTCACTGAAATGTTTGAACGAATTTTTGTTATGTTATGTACGCCTTCAGAACAAAGAAATCTGAATGGACCGTGGATATGATTGTTGAAACACAACAATGTTAACAATACATATCTAGAATACAGATATTTATAAAATAAAACTTATAACATGATTTTGATTATTTTCATAATATATGAAATATTTGAAAGATTTCAAAAGAATTTGGACTGTTTTCTCATAACGAAGAAATTAACAGCGAGAGAGAAAACTTCGGATTGGATTGTGATTTGTTTTTACAAATCTGGTTCTAGTAAAGGTAAACATTAAAGCAAATGCACAACATATTTTGAAGTCGTATTTTTCCGCAATGTAAGTTACAATCTTACAAATAATCTTATCAATGATTTATGTTACTGTAAAAGGGTTGGTGTTTACTCCAATTTATGTATGGATTCCTTTTACATAATCCGTGTATAAAGCTGGAGGTGACAAGCTGGTTGCGGAGTTCACACCGAGATTGCACACGTTTACTAATAATATTAGCTTGCTGTACAGCCCCCTTGCGATGTGCAGGGACGGTTGGTGACGACGAGCATGCCGCACGCGTGATTAATCCATCGGCGATGATCAGTCGTCGTCGAATCCAGACGCGGTTAGTTTTGTCATCCCCGCTGGAGGACGTGCAGATGGAGGAGGCGGGGACCGCACACCTGGAAATCACTCCGCAGTCAGAGATCAAGGGGAAGGAGAACGAGTGCCTGGACTGGAGATGATGAAGTAGTGTGCGGACATCACGCCTCTCTCTCACACACAGTCGAGATAGAGAGAGTGATATACAATTACACGACTGCCGATGTGGATGGTTTGCCATCCCACAACAGTTGACATGCAAACATTCTTGTTATGAGATGTTGATTGGCAAAGCTGTGAGAGGGTGAACAGAAACAAATAGCTGCTCAACAAACACGCCACCTCAAGTTTATCCTATACATTATAGGATGTTTCATAAACGCCTAGCTCGCACGGGAGATTTTGTGTTTAATTGACGTTCCTGACTATGGATGAAGCACTTCAATGCTTATTGAGTTTTTACTTCGTGAAAGCATAACGGAGGATGACGAGAGACGGCTTCCTGGGTTGAGATAGAAGCGCCCCCCCCCCACTCACACACACAATCTCATTCCTTATTCAACTGCCTCTCTGACGTTCGCGTGAACAAATCCCAGCGAACGAAAATACACTCCAGAGTTTTTTTCTTTCTACAGCTTATCGCCGAGCAGGTGGTCAAAGTGTCACTGTTGATAGAAGAATCGAAGGTGCTGAAAGGTTTCCCAACTCGCTGCCGTTTTAAACTCAATATTTAAACGTGAAAACAAGCCCGACGCAGAGGAGGAGTAGACGATGTGATTCCGGAATCGGTGGAAAAGTTGTAATTCGGATTGGATACCGGACAAACTAGAGATGAACTAGACTGTAGAGTAAAACTCGACCGGAGTGAATCCCTCTGAGAAGAATAAACCAGTTGCTTGAAAGTACTGAGTACAAAAGTGCGGCTGAACAACGTCTATGGCCATATCACTTTGTACCGAAACGTGTCTATTTAAAGGAGCCATTGTAACAAAAACACGCGTCTGATATCCTCCCTCCCATTCCACGATGGTTTAATTGGTTTGACACGAACTTTTTCCCGAACCTCGGTGAAAAATAAGAATGCGCATGCGTGTTTTATGAGATCATGAATATTCATGAATGGCTGTTTGCTTGGCCATTATTACTCTCTCCGTGGAGTAAAAAGTATACGGATTAAAACGACGATTCGTGCTTCGCCAAAGACTGGATGATGTCATTTTGCAAAAATGGTGAGGCAGTCTGCAGTGCCGTAAGTCAGTAGGACAAGACCGTCCGTCTTTCCAAAGGAAAAGTGTGATATTTTTGTTCAATCAGTTGAGATAAATGAGGCTTAGCATCTTCTTAATCAGGGAGTCTGCCGGTGATTTTTTTTATTCGATTGAGAGGGGTCTACTATGCTGAAGTTTGTACCGATAGTTTCACAGCCGCCACCGTCGGCTAGCCACACCGGGCGCCCGCTAGAAATGATTATAGGTGAGTTATTACTGGAGGATTTGATTTGTACAAGCTTTGTACCCCTTTGTACCTTAGATAGGATTACTCCCCCAAAGGAGTGGTCAACTCGGGGTTGTATCTACCGCCAGGATTCTTGGCAACGTTGATTAAAAGAAAAGAAAAATAATAATTAGAGGGGGGCTCCATGATTTGTTGCTTGGTGTCTTCGGAGAACCGGGATTTACCATGGCTCATTCTGTTGATTTATTGAGGGATTACGTAGACATTTATAAGTTGTACATGTTTTTTTTAGGGTGAACAAGTGTTGTCACAAACTCCCATTTAAAAAAAATTGTTTTGACTACAATCGTCAATATATATGCGCAGTGAAACCATAAACGGTACCGGGACCCGGTGTGATGTTGTGCTAAATCCAAATGTCATTGACGTGGATTTATGACGTATTATTATGGACAATACAGAAACGCAATTATAATGGTGCAGCTTTCTCGTTGAACAAACACCAACCCAGTAGAGCTTTTCTCTGGAGAGGTTTGGGGAAAACTCCAGAGTCTGTTCACGGGACCACAAGAGCTCCAAGCATATCCGCTAGTGCACCATAAAGAGCGATTTATGATCTTCAACGCCGTTCCTCGACCGTTTTTTTGTTGTACACAACGGTCTTGTGTGCTCAGTTGGCTCACGATATTTACGGAACATGATGGAAACCGCGTATAAAGTGGTACAGGCGTCACACAGTTTGATCGGATGTTCCGGTTGGATCGGATGTTCCGGTATACACATTCTCTGCGTGTAAACTCGTTGACATGTTTCTTTCTACTGCGCTGCATTTTTATCTTTACTGGATCAGCCGGACTAAAGTAACTCTTTTTGGCCTCACATTGGTCTTGAGTTAAGGGGAACTATAGTGTTTAAATTCATTATCAGGCATGTGATTTTACAATGTTAATGATTTTACGAGCAAAACATGAAAGTCTCCGGATTGTGAAAGTGGGCAGGGCTTCTTTTGTTGCCTGGCGTGAAAAATGAAGAAAACATTGAGAACAAAAATGTGTATTGACCACTTAAAAACGTCCGCGTGTTATATCCAGGTTTTGATATTGACACCATTCTGCTCATATCCATAATCATAAACAGGTTAAGAACTTAAACATAGTACACATACGTAATTGGACACTCTACTTTTTTCACTTAGTGTATTACCTTTTTCCTTGTTCATAATTTTAGTTGAACTTTTCAACTTGAAGTAGCAAACATCATGTGAAATATGGCAATGTTAAGTGCTTTTGAATTTGAGTGCCCGATATTAAGGCGTCTTGTCAAATAATGGCAGCAAGTTTGCCTGACGTGACATTTTACCCAACTCTTGAGACCGACATGTACAGATAGTTAAGTACGCCATGACTGTATATTTGCCCTGCGTAAACGTTCTGTTAGTCACATCGTCTTCCCGATAGCTATAGAGGAATGCTTTAAGATGGTACTTTATGCCGGGCCATTCTTTGAGGAATAGCAAAGGAAAAAAAGATTTCCATTGAGTAAAGGGACAGAGGATGTTCACAAAAGAGACCCCGGGAGTCTATCAGGACATTTAAGTCGCAACATCTTCGTGGCTACCTCTCTTATGGATGGGTTTGGATGATAATTGAAGAAGTCAGGGAGCTTTCTGTTACATACTGAAGTACTTTCCATCTTTAATGGATATGATAATGGCAGCCGGGGGGCTTGAGTTGCTTTGTGCCCTTTTGTGCAAGGTACTGGGTCGGCTAGAGGGGGGGGGGGACTGAGACAACTGATGGAAGGGGAATATATCAAGAAATCAGCTAGGGGCTGGCCAGCAAGATATGCTGTCTTAAAAAAAATGGATGTTGTCAATTGTGTAGTCGCTCACTGTTAAAAGTGCGGTGGGATTTCCCTCGCGACGCCAGGTAAAATTGTTGTCTTTCTGTGATTGGTGACACGAACTGCGTGCTCTTAGTGACTCCCAACGTATAATACGCTCCATTAATTTCCAGTACCGGTGCTAAAGGTTTCGGGTTTGACCATGGAGGTAGAATTGACACGGTCTTGTCGGTTATTGTAACGACTTGATGCGACTCGTCTTCATGCAGAGAGGGTGATGGTTTTGAGGAAATCAGAATTTGTTTGTTTTTAGCTTAGGGCAACACGTGACAAGGGTTTCAAAAATGAGTAGGTGCGCCTAAACATTACGCGTACGTGCAATTTGTCAACGCGAGGAGCGACTTTTAGAAAACAACAGTCAGCAATACACAGGCCTGGGGTATAAAAGCTATATATGCAGCTACTTGAGTGACATAGCACCTTTTCCAGATTATCTTATCTCGTCAAAAACTCATCGTTATTCGTAGCCAAAAGGACTTATAACCGAAACGAAGAAATTGTCTTAGCGTCTTAAGTTCAGAAACCCGTCTTGGCGAGATCATTTTATAATGGTAAGTCTCGTTATGTGGATATGCCACTCTCGAAGCTCCGTAATAAACATAAAATTACGCTCGAAGATTTTCTCGCAGTTCAAGTGAAGAGTCCCCAAGAGTTACCTGTTCTTATTGTGTTGGGGTTTTTTTAATGATTGTTTACAGTTACGATTCTACGTCAAATTGTGACCAACTTTTATGTTATGTCAATAGTCATAAAATATCTCGAGGCGCTGACCTATAGCAACGGTATAAATATTATTATTGTTGGCGATTGGTAGTTTAAATTTGGATAAAAAATGAGCACGTGTGTTCAGTGTTTTCTGCAGCTGACGTATAACGAGCCAGAATAATTACTTGTTATTGTATCTTATTATGACTGAGTGTGTACAATTACGATTCTTTACATCACATTTTGACTAATTTAGTGTAATGTGAAAATTCATATAATATCTTGAGGCACTGACCTGTAGCAACAGTAAAACAGATTATCATTGTTAGCGATTGATGTGGTTTGTGTGTCAAGCATTCTGCACTTTTTCCCGGAAACTTTTACACACGGACTTGATTGAGATGTCGGCCTTTGACGGGAATACAATCTCAATTTGACCTTGGGGGGTCTACTGTAAACACTGGCAACACGGACCATATTGCTTAATAACCACACTGCGCGCTGCAAGAAAAAAAAATCACATCACAACCCGTGTAAGGGTTTTATTTGGCCAGCTCCGAGGGCTGGTGACGAAACACGAATACAGAGACATTTTGACGCAGCCTCTAAATTGTGTCCAAAACGGTAATGATTTTGGCCAAGTGCATCTAAAAATAGAGTTCTTTTTTAACCTCTGTGCCTCTGTGAAGAATGTCAGTTTCACTAATTGGGTTTTAGGGTTCAAGAAACGTTTTAAAAGCAACAATTAAATTTAGACCCATTCTTCTGAGAAAAGTATCCCCATCTTGCTTTTCTTGCCAGTAGCAAGACAAGAGATACAATGACCATGTTTAGAAAGAAAGCGAATAATTATTTCAAAGACCTGATCCCAATTTCACAGAGCTGGTTAAGCACAAAGAGTAGCTAAGCACAAAACAATTTTTTACCAGCATAAGGTTACCAGCCACAATCATGTACTAGTTGTGACTGGTTTCCTGCTAATTTTTGCTGAACAGAAAACTATTAAGCACAATTTTCTGCTTAAGCAGCTCTTTAAAATTGGGCCCTGTTCCCAGCTATGAAAAAAAAGGAATTAGCTGTTGAAAACTAACTGCTCACCAACCAAAATGACCTGTGGAATAAACACACAAATCGTCAATGACCTCACGTTTTGACTCTAGACGTGTGTTTCTTTTAAAAAGTAAGGTTCGTAACTTTGCATGATGAGAACACAATCTATAGCGAGCCTTGCGGAGACACCATATACATACAACTCCATCCTTGAGTTATGGCAGTTCTGAATAGAACCGGTTGTTTGACAACTCGACCTTTCGATCAGTATGCTCTGATCGTCTTCAGGGCCATCCTGGACCCTGTTGCTGAATGCTGCTTAAGAACTGCCGATGAGGTTAAGCTAACATGTATAGGCTTATAGGCTTAAAGGTTGTTGCACCATTCTAGCTTTAGCTGTGTGGTTGATACCTCCCCTTCATTTAGAGGTTGTCTTCCGTTTCACAGTTGTGTCTGATGAGAGATGATCGCTTACCACCTTTGGAATTTATGACAGGTTAACGGTCCCATTTTTAAGTAGAATTTAGCTTATCGATCTGACATCGTTCAAGCAAAGTGAGATACCTATACCTTATAATTGGCCATTAACACATTAATATGTTCGGACAGGGCTTGAATACACGCTTTGTTTGCTTTTTGTATTACTGATAATTACTTGTTTAATGAAATTTGTTCAATACTTTACGACAAGTGGATTAATAAAGGGTTTACCATTATGATCAATGTGGTGGCCAATGACGTCACAATGTCAACCAAAGTGCCCCAGCCTGGACTTTTGGCATAACCCAATTTGTATACACAGGTCAATGGAAGAAAAGTACTTCCAACATATTTATGAAGGTGGCAGTGTACAATATTTGTATTTCACTTTTGAAACGAAGAAAAAGGGCACATTTCAGCACTTAACTCGGCTGTAAGAAATGCCCTGAAATCTTTGATGTCACTCTTTTGTAAAAACAATATATCGAGGGCAATTTATCCAATTCACATGACGTCATCAGCCATCACGAAAAGTCTTGATGGCTCCATTTTGGGAGTCAGTCTCCCGCCGTGTTACTGGGCAGTGGCTATTCTAGGCAACGTGCTCGCGGTTTAGAGGCGGGCACCATCGTCTTTACATGCAATTTTACCCCAAAATGGCAGACAAAACTGGCAGACCATGGGCTGACTGTAGCCACGTGTGACGTCAATGCAAAGTGTCTATACTTTTTCTTGTTGACTTTCTGAGTTGCAACTGATTGATCAATTTGATTTCAGATTTCGAGGGCAACGTTTGGAGTGCCTAAGTTACTGTGCACTGGGTGAAGTAAACCATTTTTTAATTAAAGTTATTTAATCCTGTGGCTGTTCTGTTCTGTTTGCTTTGATTGAATCTTATAATTGACTATTATGTGGTTAACATTAATTGGCAGTGGTGGGTAAATAATGCTTACGTTGGGTAACAGGTTGAAAGGTCACTGCGTGTGAAATGAATGCAGGCAACAGTCGTAAAATGTACTTGTCATTTGATGTGAACTGATTTCATGTATAAGTAATGTGGAATTGATTAGGGCTTGTTGAATGGGGGAAAAGGCTGCCTATAACAGTTTTTGTACCGTGTGAACACACCATTAGATAAGAGACCACAGTAAGGGTTGTCCTCAATTGTCCCATGATAAGATGTCGATAAAACCACCGTCTTGGGGTTCACACTAGTCCTCGTTAACTACCCACTCGCATTAAATAGGGGCTCCAAGGTCAAATTCAGCTTTGTGCTTCACTCATTTACTACCAATAGATAGAGTCCTTTTGAAAACGGGGTAACAAAACCAAGTCTCTAACCTCACATTTAAACGGTGTAAAGTGCCAATGTGTTTTTTCATTTGTTTTTACAAAAACGTTCGATGACGTCACATTTCAAGTATAATGGTCTGCACGTTTTCGTACAGAGAATTGTTAGTTCATTCCTGAATGAAAACTGAATTGGATTTGACCTTTTGTCTGGCACAATAAATTCCTCTGTGGATACAAACTCATTTTTTTATTTGGTGTTTGATGACGTCAGGTTTCAAATTTCGCTATGAAAGGGTATAAAATAAAATGACATTTTACACCTTTAGAGGTCAGAGACTTGTAATGTTTTCCCCCAACTTTCATGAGGACTCTATCCATTGGAAAATGAGTGCAACACAAAACTGAGTTTGACATTGGAGCCCCTCTTTAACCATAGAAGTAATGTCCCGTAGGAATCCTAACTGACACCACACTGCACAGACTTGACCATCTTTTATCATCAAAACACTGACAATTATTATAGGCCACTGTTCCTTGTTTCGTTCTCACACGGGGTCGTAAATGGAATGTTTCCCTGCTCAGGAGCAAGTACGGGTATCGTATTGCACCCAGTTTGATATCACAGTTCAGTAGGGCGACAATCCAGACACGCGTCTTGACGATAGGGGATGCATTCCCGAAGCTGCAGGATGAAAGCCAAGAATTCTCCGAGAGCATTCCTGACATAAGTTAAGATTATACTTCCGAGGACGTTATCATAACCTCATTTCGTTGTTGTCCGTGTGAGCTGTTTTTTTTACGTAATCTCTCCGGCACTTAAAGACAAAGTACAGGATATGTAATTATCGACAAGAAAAAGTAATTAGCTTCAACTTGACAGAGCACTGATTCTTAAAGGGTCTGTATACGTTTGGTAATTACTGACTATAAAGTTTCACAGACTGTGTATTCCAATTTTAGATTATTTTTCCTGCGTGGTCATAACCGCTCCAGATTTTCGGCAATATCTAAAAAACGCTATACAACCTTTTGAAATTAAATTTTCACAGGTTAGTTTCATGAGATATATCTACAACTATGTAGGATTGAAACAAACAGTGGGTTCCAATTACCAAACTTATACAATCCATTTAATTCCATACCATTACCGATCTTCAAGAGAAAACATTGACGTCTGAAATACTGCCCAAGATAAGAAAAAAAGCCCTGTAAAGGCACTGAATGAGTTTGGAATTTGTCAAAGACCAGTGTTCTCACTTGGTGTATCCCAACATATGCATAAAATAACAAGCCTATGAAAATTTGGGCTCAATTGGTCATCGAAGTTGGCAGAAAATGATGAAAGAAAAAACACCCTTATTGCACAAATTTGTGTGCTTTCAGATAGGAATAAAAACTTCTTGCAAGAAGTTTTTATTATTTTAGTGAGAAATTACCTCTTTATCAAAAACTACGTTACTTCAGAGGGAGTCGTTTCCTACAATGTTTTATACTATCAACAGCTCTCCGTTGCTTGTTACCAAGTAAGTTTTTATGCTAATGTTTAATATGAGTCATTACCAAACGTGTACGATACCTTTAAAAGACCTGATTGCGTACACGAATGTGTACACAATCACTGAAAAGGCATAAACCATTTTTTTCGTTGTCTCGGAATTTTCAAATGGTGTTTTTTGTTTTGTTTTTCTCAACAAGAGAATGGAAATAAATTTAATCTTCAAAAAACCAATTGGCCTAACTTAATACACATCTAAGAAATAAATAATGCTAATTGTGGGATTATTATATGAAGCCACAAGAAGTAAGATGATCGACACACGGGTACTCAACCACCTTAAGACGCTCACAGACACTTGCCCAACCCGTGATTTGTTTATCTGAAAAAAATATTTAAGTACGTAACCCTTGTGCAAAGACAAACAGCTGTATAGACGTTTTGTGATAATGTGTTTTATATATATATATTTGTTTTGTATACTGCTCGTATTTAGGAAATTGCAAAATGCGAGTCCCAAGGCAAAATCTATCCATACAAATAATTGTTGTGTTCGGAAGAAGTCCTGTTTTGATTTTTTTCAATCTCGCAAAGGAAATGACCAATGGTTCCATTATGGATTGGCGGGAATCCTTGAGCCGTTGTAGGCTGCCCCGGTCTAACAACAGCACTCGAAAAACAACAAGATTGATCCCAAAGCTAACACTCCAGATAACGTATCGAGAAGAGACTATAAGATGATCCAGCGAGCGTCTCTTAATACTTCTTGTGAGGAAGTCGAGAAGAAATAAGATATTTTTTACCCGGAGAAGACAAGTGGCTAATGCTGTTTTCTTTGAGGTCGGCTTAACATGTTTTGCTTTTTTGTATTTTCTTCGTGAAGAGAGACACTCGTCCACATTAATCTTTCTTGGGGGATGGATATTTCTTTCCAATCACGTGGGATGTTCAATCATTGGGCAGGTGTAAAAGGTTTAGCCGGATCCAGCAGGATAATTAACAAAGTAATAGAAACATGAAATACATGCGGCATTCCATCCCCCCCCCCTCTTTGTTGGGCGTGTGCTTCTCAGAAGAAAGAACGAGCAAACTATCGCACAATGATGCGTATTATAAGGCCAGAGCCTAAACGTAGTCTAAAGACATGTATCCAAATGTAGCCCAGGTTTAAGGTGCAGCCCCATCATTATACCTTTTATGTAGCCTGGGTCTTGTTGTGGCCCAAACCCTGTACCTAAATGTAGCACTTGTGTAAATGTAGCCTCAATCATGTACCTATTATGTAGCATGTGCCTTAATGTAGCCCAGACCCGGTACTTTTTATGTAGCCTGGGTCTTATTGTAGCCCAAACCCTGTACTTAATTGTAGCGTTTGTCTAAATGTAGCCTCAGATATGTACATATTACGTAGCATGTGCCTTAATGTAGCCCAGATCCGGTACCTAATATGAAGCCTGGGTCTTAGTGTAGTCCCAAGCCTTGTACCTAAATGTAGCCTGTGTTTAAATGTAGTCCAAACCCTGTACCTATTATGTGGCCTGGGTCTTATACAGACCAAGACCTGTACCTAAATGTAGCTTGGGTCTTATTTTAAACCAACCATGTACCGGTACCTAAATGTAGGCTAGATCTAAATATATAGCCCCAAGCATGCACATAAATCTAATACGGGCTACAGGAGGGTGGTGGCTACATTTAGGTCTTAGGCTGCATCAGGTGACTCACTGGTGTGGCTGAGGGTAAAGATGGCGGTGTCACTCCATCCCGATGATGTCCTTAAAAACACATTCATTATAAAGTCATACAACTGCACAGTCCGATGACCTAAAACTAAAGCTTTTTGCTTTAGGCAAACTGTAGTCAAACTTTACTTGGAAGCAGAGTCTCTTTGTCTACGAGTCGTTTCAAAGGTTGTCACAACACACCCACTCTTCGTACTAACTTTCAGTATATAAAACCGCTCTCCAAAAACAGCTGCATGAAAGACGGCAAGGATCAAATTTAATAATATAACATCTTTTAGCTATTTACGCATTTGACCATTTTCAACCTTTTATATAAAATAATAATGAAATACAAAGCCTATTAGATCACACTTTACGAGACGGCAAATAATTCGAAGAAGCAGGGCAATCTTACTTAAATTTCGTTTTTCTTTTGATTTTCAATAAATATGATTCCCGCCTACGTGATATTACCGCACACTTGCAACGTGACATCTTGACAGTCCGCCAGCCACATCGCCACTTATAATCCAAGTCAACCTCGTTCTTATTAAGGCTTTCGAACTGTTGATTCAATACACAAGGGGGGCTCTGTAGAAAAGGGGGTGTCCGCTGGGGGAACGGGGACGGTGGATCATCTTGAACCAGAGTTGATGTCTTTTTTATTACTATATACGAGGCGGCCATTTTGGTTATTTCCTGCATGCATCCGAATCAAGGGAGTCCGGTTACGGCTATGGCCGTTAGCTGCAGCGACAGCGTTGAAGAATGGGACGGCGTTCCGGCCGTAGCCACTGCCAAAGCCTTTAGTTTGGACACGTCCGTTCTAACAGGTTCTTCAAACCTCGGTTCTGTCATTTTGACACAGATTCCGGGTCATAATGACCCAGATGTGGGTCAGGCCCCACGGTCAATTCTGACCCGGAAGTGTTTAGGGTGTACCAGAACGAGGCTTGAAGACAGTCTGGCTACGTAATACATTCATAATCACACTGAGACAGAACACAATCTGACAACCTATTTACGCTTTGCGTTGCACAATAAGACATTGATATCATTTCATTATGTTTTATTTGAAAGTAGTTCTGTTTTTAATCACACATTCACCGAACAATCCAGTTCATTCGAGATGCTATCCGTGACCTGGTTGTCAGTCAAATTATTAGAGCCAAATGGAGCGATAACAGCACGCGTGCTTTCCGTTGTTGTACTGGCGTGATCGTGTGCTGAGCTTATTAATTATGCAAGGTCACAGGTTAACAGTATTTGATTTACATAAAAGATATCAGCAAGACAACACCTTTAAAGTTTATAACTTTTCTGTTTTACAATAAACTCACCATCAAACCAACCTCGATAATTTCATCAAATTAGGTGAACTGGTTTCAATCAAAACTAGGAGAAAACTATTTACGGTTTTTTTCAGGAATATTTTACATATCGAAGTAAGTATTATAATTTTGTGTGGTGTTCAATCACTATTTCCTCGACTTTGACAGTTTTTCAACAGAAAGAAATATTTCTCCGGAGAAATTGGTACTGGTATGACCTTTACAATCAGTGAGCTTTCAGAATGAAAGTAATGTTGCTAGCAATTTAACTTGGATCGGTCATTTGGAAATTCATGTTTTAAATCAAATCTTGTTGGTTAAATGGAGGCACGCATTGCAGTCCGCACTGGGACTTCTTAAAGGAACGTTACAGAACTGGTAGTTAAAATTTTCTTTAAGATCACATATTTACATAAAACTTACACGGTCTAATGATGATGATAGTAGAAAACATCCCTAGAAATATTTATGTCTGAAATGCCATATTTGATGAGAATTAAATAAAACTAATTTCCGATTGGAGTTTACCGCTCATGAGCGTTTTATTCATGCCTTGTATAACACATGCAAATATGTAATCGGTTTTTCACTATTTTCTCGTGACCCAGATGGCCGATCGATCTCAAACTTGTACAGGTTTGTCAGTTTATGTATATGGTGGATTATATAAAGTGCTTACGCTGCCAGCAACTGTTTTGTTAGCAAAAACCAATTCCGTAATGTTCCTTTAACCATTGTCAAACAAAATCATTGCAACATAAATATTTAGGTATTTATGCTCCCTGTGTTAATAACCTTCCAGCTATAAATGTTGGATGTGGAAAGTGATGCTCTATAAATTTAAGTAACATTTATGTTTGACTTTGCCTTATGCCTGTCCACAATTCACTCTCGTGCCATACGCTATAATACACACCACCATGTGTTTTCGTCGTTATAAGGCACATCTCTGCCTCACATCTAAACCAATGCGTCCCTCACTTTATCATGCTCCGTCTTCTTACAATAACAATCGTCTAGAAAATATTGAAAATTCATCCTACATGCTGTCGATCGATTTGTTGTTATGAAATAAAAAGTGATTTTTTTCTTTTTAACGGTTACAAAAATGTCACGTTCTCCTTGGCACGTGTAAATCACCACCTCGGTTTCGCGTCAGTGATTGTACGCTAGCTTTTCCAGGTCATGGGAGTTATGTATACGTAGGGGTTTTGTGTAGTGGAAATGCGCGGGAAACGTAGGGTATCTGTTTTTAAAGTGCGGAGGTAAACAATTGTTGTGTTGACAGTTGACACACTCATACATATTATTACCATATATCTTTCTATTGTTGATAAACAAACCGCGCTGGTTAGCATGGACGGCCGAATGTTAGCAAAACATGCAATCGTGTTAACAGATGTTGTGACCAAGTTCAACATTTCTGCAAACATTCAATTACACAAAAATTACATCCCATGATTGGTTGCTTTGTTTCCAACAAAATCAACATAATTTTTGAATATTTGTGTGCCATTGTTACAATCTGTGGCTATCTATTTTTGTTTTGCATTTATGACTTTCCATAGTTTTCGAACCTTGGTTGGCAAAAACTCGGGCTGTGAAGTTGCAATAGAAAGGTCAATACTCGGTGAACATTTTCCTTTGTAATTGTGCAGTTAAGAAATAGATATTTTTTAAAAGAAAACCCCAAGATATTTTTATTTGAAGTCGATTTGAGAGCTGTTTTTGTTCTGGCGATCCCTTGAGTATTCTGACTTTACTTTTTCAAGAAAGAGGTTGCAATTCGGGGAAAAAAAGTGTGGTTGTATGTAGAAGTCGCCCTCAGAAAGTCTCAAGGTCCTGTGTAGACATGGGCCCAATTTCATAGAGCTGCTTAAGCACAAAAGGTAGCTAAGCACAAATAATTATGCTTACCAGAATAAGGTTGCCAGCCAAAATACCAAGTCACATGTAAAATTTATGACTGGTATCGTGCTCCTTTTTGCTTTAGCGGAAAATTGTTGAGTAATATGTCCTGCTTAAGCATGCAGCTCTATGAAATTAGGCCATGTGTGTTCTTTAGTCCACAGCTCCAAATGTCTGAATCACATTTATCACCTCTAAAGGAATTCGCGTGATCCACACTGTAGGCCTACTCGTATTATATCGCCGTGAAAGAAGGAAGGGTTGGTGTTGGCATGGGTTTCATATCAACCAAATCAACACACCCGCAGGAAGTCATCGTACCGCAAAGGCGACAGTTTCTGCTGGTTGCATTACCATTCATGAAAGATCAATCTAAAGTCAAAGATGCTAAATGTCTGTCTCGCGCAGGAAGATGCATTTTGTTGCCGGATTTCTAAAAAAGATCTCGGTCAACGTAATGAGGTTGATGTACACGCCAGTGAGTGATTGCTTTAAACCGTATTCATCGCAACCCATCAGTCGTCACGGTCTGAACGTTGTTTAACCGTGTGAGTTTTCTATCGGTGTTCTCTCTTCGGTTTAAATGTCAATCATATTGCATCGGAATTACAACAGTCTGGCCATCATCGTTAGATTGAAATACAATGATCACTTCATCGGTTCATCATTTCAAGTATTAAAGGTAGGCCCTACCAAGAGTCATCAAACATCTCAACATTTTTCTGCAGCAAATTGACATACCAGGAGTGATTTTGCAATGAGCTGATGAGGTGCCGTTGATCACTGCAATTTCAACAGCCCATTACACATGGCAAGGAGTCATTCTATATTTTCTCAAACATTGTCCAATGGCACCTCCTCAGATTGGAGTTAGCATATTTCAATTCTGAATGAAAATACAATAATTGTTCTTCATTAGGAGTTCCCCCTGCCGAATTTCACTTTATGTTCTTCCATTTCACACACACTTCCCACCTCTTAAAGACGTCCCGGTTCCGATATTATCAAAGCTGCTTAATATCGGGAAAGTTGGCTAAGCATTATTTGACGGGGAACCAGTCACGAGAAACGCTCAATACATGATATCTCGACAGGTAACTTGTTTCTGCTAAGAGAGATTTTACATACTTCAAGGCCGCGTCCAAAATCAAGCGACTTCGGTTACGGCTCTGGCCTTTGGCTAAGGCGACAACGTTGAAGAATGGGCCTCTTCAGCAATCTGGCCCTAGCCACTGTTGAAGCCGTTAATTCGAACACTGCCTATGCAATCTTATCATAGATATGAAGTGATATATCTAGTTCTGATTTCTCCAAGCATTCATCGTAATAATAGAATGATCTGAATGACTTCCCTATAAGCAGTTGATTGTTTGTCCATGAACTCAAAGACGATACGCCCAGCAGCGGCTTTCCTTAGATACAAACACAATCCCAAGTCAATCTATAACGGTATAACGCGGTATGATATTTTAATTCTTCATTTTCTTCTTTTGCCTTTGAATGCAAAATCAATACCTCCCAACTCGTCCTCTGCGCGCGCTCTAGATTTAGCACATCAGAAAAACAACTACAAGGATCCGGGACTCGTCGTCGATCTGAGACTTAGGGCTGACCTAGAATGTCTCATTGTACGTGTGAAGCGTGAACCTTCGGGGAAAGACGTCTTATAAGTTGAGAACGATACGTCTGACTGGGGATACCGAGGTGACATAAAACAGGTTCGCAATGAAACGCTCTAAGAGAACAATGTTTAGGTTGTGCATTGCTGAAATAAATTTCTAAATGCTGATCAACTTCTGTCATACATATCAAATTTAAAGTTAATACTAATTGATTTCGTAAAACCAACCATGGAACCCATTTTTGATAGGCCGATTGTGCTGATATTGTCTTGCCATGATATTTTGCTGTGGTTGTGACAAAAAAAACTTGTGGTAACAACTTGACGTTTCGAGCAGTATGCTTTGGTTGTCTTCAGTAGAAAAGCGTACCTCGTAACTTGTGGTAACAACTTGACGTTTCGAGCAGTATGCTTTGGTTGTCTTCAGTAGAAAAGCGTACCTCGTTTTAGATATAATTGTTTCGTTGTTGCTTCGGGAAAGGGGGATGGAAATTTGATTATGGAGGTTCAATTTGTTCATACAAATATGTTTACGGTGATTTTCAGTCAAAGGTTTGTCTCGCAGACGTGCTTATATTGGATTAACAGTGCATTAGACGAGACTGGATCGATGAAGATTGGCAACAGTCTCTCCTTGTCTTCGACCCACCTCAACCCATCATTAGCCCTTCCGTGGATAAATGCTAATGGAAAGACTTGTCAAGTCGATTTCTTTTCGCTTGGATTGACACTAATATAAGTCTGCGATCTTGAACCGATCTAGATTTGTGTGACTTTATGTTTGATCTAAGTTTCAATTGGAATATTGAACTGAATCACGTTGGATTTGGTAATGTTTAATTATAAACTCTTTTAATTGATCCTTAGCTTAATACTCCTTCGCGTATCTGTGAGATTATCTCCCCGTACATCAGAGTGTGCCATCACTCTAAAAACTCCCCGTTTTAATGACCCAGAAATTGGTCAAATTGACGCAGAATCCGGTTCAAAGTTCAATTTTTTTGACTAGCTTCCGGGTCAGCCTGACCCAGAAATGGATCAGCGCACGTTCTCAAAATTACTGACGGACCTCAAACTGGAGCCGAAGCTAAAAGCCGTGGTTTCGAAAAGGGCATCAGTTTCATTCTCGTTGAATTGATAGGCGTTTTTAATAAATGAATATTCATGACTAATGACACACAGGTTGTTGATAAATGAAAGTACATCTAGTCTATAACCAAGGAAATACTGCCATGGCTCCTCGGGGTCGAATCGTGCACTAGTTTGACATGCAACGCGTGTTTGTCACCCGATACGTTTCTTATTCAGTCTCATCACACAACAAAAACAGAACCAACAGAAAAAAGGGAGGTGTGAAAGAATCACTGAAGTCCGTCAACATGCATTCCCACCTCCTCCTCCTCATGTAGGATCCTTCAAGACGTCAAGGAGGAAGCTTTTGACGTATCTCAAGGATGTGTCACGTCCGTCAGTATTATCACGACCCCATTCAACTCCATATTATCCTCCAACCCCCAACCCCCAGCCACTACACACGTTCTTTATTCGGATCATTCAAATCCCGACACAATCCCAATTGTTGGATTACTACCCGGATTAAACTGATACGCATGATTAGCAATTTGGGAATGATTGAGTGTGACACACCTCCCGGCTCATCCGATCGGTTAATCCGATCACTGATGGGATGTGTGTCTTAACATCGAATCAAATCCTAAAATTAACAGCTGTACGATCCTGTTGACTGAAAGATAATAGACCTTTTGCATTGACGTCATCCAGCCGCCATCTTAGAGGTAGAGCGATGATGAAACAATGGAATACACACAGATTTGTACGCGGGGCGCACAGGATTGGCCAATGAATAGCCTCTTTTTTGCCCTGTAGGCGAGGGCACCTTTTACTCAAATGACGCCATGTGCATACGATCTAATACGTTTGGATTTTTGTCCATGAGAACTGATTTTGGCAGTTATTATTTTAAAGCGACAGTCAAAAAAGCTTAAAGGGCAGGAACCAGTTGTTTTCCTTTTTTTTAATTGTTATTTTTTAACATTTTCAATTGTGTAACGTTAAAAAACATAACCGTATCATTTAAAACTTCCATTTAAAAACGTATTATATCATTTTTGCGCAGTTAAGTCGTGGTATGTTTGCACATTATACTATTTCTTATCTAATTTTCCTAGACAGGCAATTAAATTAAGATTGGATGAGTCCATTCTCAAGCTTCCAAACGGAAACATTTCTAACTGGGGGTATTTTCTAAGCCTTGGCTTGTGCTTCACGTATGGCTTACGGCTTGGGCTCTGGCTCCGGCTTGGGCTTCTCAATTTAGGAGCAGATAGTGGTCATTCTGCACAGTGTTTTTACAACATCAACCGGAGCCTGAAGCAGGAGACTAAGCCGGGGTTGTAAAAAACAACAACAATTGCTTTACGGCAGTATCGGTAACAATCAAGGCTGTGTATAGTCAAAAATAAAATTGTTTGTTTCACTGTGGTTTTGCGTGTGTTTTGGATTTTGTGATGTAGTATTTCTATATGAAACCAACCAACCCAATTGTTTTGTTTCTATTTGACTTTACTTTCTCAATGCAATTTAAAAAAAAAAATCATGATGACGTCATTCAAGTCACCTCTTGTTTAAAAACCATAGTCACTAACTAAACCTTCGCACCTTATTTTGATCATTTTATTAATAACCACCGACCTCACTGTAAAAAAATATTTCCCCATTAAGCCCATCTCCGGTTTATTTTAGAAGAAAATAGAGGTTATAACCACAAATTTTGTCTTAGTTCGCCTCATCCAAACTTGCTTCCGTTTCCAACTCAAGCCCGTGCGTGAATATTGAGCCAAATGTTAGCAACAAACTCATTTCTTTTTGTAATGGAAACTGTGCAAATGAAAAGCTTTTAGAAAAATTATCGTCACTTTGAAATATTTCTGGCTGGAGGTTGCTGGGGGGGGGGCACAAACGGATCGAGTTGCCGTAGGGCAGGTGGAGGCTTGTTGATGCAAATTGTGAAGTGAGCTTTATAAAAGTGTTATGTGAGGAGGAAACAAACTCAATCAAAGATGAAGGACACCAACAAGAGAGAGAGAGAGTGAGATAGATGCTGCGAATGCCAAGTAGTCGTTTACACAACTGACCGTTTTGAAATAGTACCGGTAACTCAGAAAACTATAAAGAAATGCGCAATATATGTTTTTATATACTTGGATTAATCAAGATAAGGATCAAAATGAGAACAAAAGGAAACACATTTTGTTGACACGGGTACATGTGTAAACAACAAATACACTACATAAATGTAATTGGCTATTTTTTGTTGGGTAGCATTCGTAATTTGTTAAAGTAACCGGAAACGGAGGTCAGGCCTTAGTCTCGGGTTTTCTTCGTTATTTTGTTGAATTGGTTTTACTTTCATATTGTTTATTACTTAGTATTTCATTCCCAACAATCATATAAAATGTTCATGGCCATAAACTACGTTAATTTCATAATAAAGGCAATACCAGTAATTCAGTTGTTGCGGCTTGTTTTCACCCAAAGGTATCATTGTTGAGATGAGTAGCTGCTGAGTATACGATTATTGTGGCACTTGCGGGCGGCGAATTTTTTTCTCCCAAACGATATTGCTATGATGACCTTTTTTTGTTATGATTTTGATTTTTTTTTTCGATCGGAATGCGGATGTTGGAAAGAAATAAAATATATAAAAAAGGTAAATAAAAAAAAAGTTTTGGAAAAAAATTCGCTTGCGGGCGACCCTGCGATTATTGCAAAATTAGCCGTCTACCCCGCCCCAGAGATAATTGAGACTGGAAAAATATTATTGTGTCTTGAGGTTATTGGGGTACGATCACCTGTACCGTGAGAATGAGGTTGTAGATACTGGATCCAGTGGCTCTAACCATTTTTAGGGAACTTAAATTATAATGTCTTTGTTATATATATTTAGTTTATGGTAATTGTACATGAATATTTGCAGCTGAATTGTGACGATGTGACATTTTGGAAATGGATAATATTTATTCAAACATTCACTGCCAAAAGTGTGTTAAATTAATTATCTTGGTATCTTCATGTGACAACACCGTGATGGTGTTAATTTCACCAACGATATGTAATGGGAATAATTAGCACCATGTCGGTGTTGTCACATTACAGATACCGGATGGAATCAATTTAACACCGCAGTTTTTGCAGTGTCGGTTGTTCGTGTAGGGCACAACTGTTTGTTCTTGCCGTCGTGGAATCTGTCCCCGCCTTGCATCTCTGCGGACCCCGGTTTGAATCCCTACCCGGACTAGAGAGTTTCTTGGCTACTCGCCGGGGGGGGGGGGTACTATCCGGGGGTTTTCATTCCCACGTCTAAAACGAAACGTGCCTTCAGCACCGTCTTCTTGACGGTATTGGCCAGCAGGCTTGCGGCTTGTCTTGGACGATTTCCTTGGGTTATTTAATCAAAAAGATACCATGTTATCCATTAACAAGGTGGTAAATGTCTAAATTGGATCAACTATTTACGAAGACCGTCTGTTTTTGTTTATTTGTTTTTATAATTTAAATCTTTCTGATAGAGAAATCAAGGAATACTCAAGCGATACCACCGCAGCCCCGTAGGCTTGACGATGCCTGTGCACAGGTCTCTTCAAACGCACAGCTATACAGGGAATATCATTGGTATAGGGAAACCCACCTAATCAGTTAGGGCTGAATACATAAACCACACATGCAAGGCTCTGGTCCGTAGTGGGATTTGAACCAGGGTCCACAGAGGTTGGAGGCGGGGCAGGATACACAAAGTCATTCTCCTGCTCCCAAAGTTGTGAGAAGTCCTCACTTTTTTCTGTTTATAAATCTGAGTGAATCAGTGAAGAGATAGCGGGAACCATGCAATGGTTTAATGGCAATACTAGGTTCTCTGGCTTACTGTCATTGTCATTGGCAAGTTCATGGTTTTTTCATTGCATGACCAGGTTTGGCTTTGTTACAGATGTCATTTTAACTCAGTCGGTTCCTTTTGTCATATTCCTTAATTTGCATGAACTGTTAGTTCTCGTGTTGCCTTCCAGCATGTTTACGGCTCGTCGACAGTGCGAAGAAAGACATCACAAATGAGTGACGTTTTTTCAACAGAATAAAAAAACAAACACTTCATCCAAATAACTCATATTCGGTCGTCATTTATCATCAGACGTCATGATCTTTCGCCTTTTAGCGCCGTGACTCACTTTTATCCAAATATTGTCCCGCGAAATAAATATATAAAAAAAGTGTCCTTTTACGGTTGCTTTATTGACGCCGTGTTACAAGGCAGGCGAGTTCTCATGCGATCAATGCAATTTCAATTTCATCCGGGCCATTTCAAGTGGAAATTCAGACGTCGAGGCGCGAACCAACTCCAAGATTTCCATTGCAGTAAAATTACCACTTTTTTATTTGCTTCAAATAAACCCCGTATTGACACAGGCACATCACTGAACAAATAGATCTTTCCATGGCTGCATTTTGGTCCTCATTTCCCACTCTATTATTATTTTGTTTTTTTCCCTTGCATATCTCCCCCGGGTAGAGAGTGTGACAAAGTTTAGCAGTTCTATATAAAAGTACAGCCTGCCGGTAATGAAAATTGTAAACAATAGGATTGGAAAGGAATTCCTCCGTTTCAATCAATCTTCAAGAAGTTTAGGCGTCACATTTAAAACCGGTTCTGTAGTAAAATACATCATTCAAGCGAGGTCGGCTTCTGTGTCCAATTTAATATGTCTGTCGATTATTATCTCAATATTTCTTGAAGGTATTACATATTTCTTTCTGGTCATGAAATCATTCAAGCGTGATTAACATCTGTCTCCAATATAATGCCGTCTGCTCAGGACTAATAAGGTCATTAGTGCAATTTGTACGGATTTCATAAAAATGGTTTTGTATATTTTGGATCTCATGGTAAATGCAGTTTATTTGTCAAAAGTGGTCTCCAAAGTAATCGTTTGGCAACAAGAAACATTCACTTTCTAAGTAAAACATTTTTTTGTTGATTTTGATTTTTTTCTCTCCAAATATACACATTTTGATCATTACGGATGTGAAATTGCAATTAATAACCTTATAGCGCTGAGCCGACGGTGTGTCCTTTGAACAATGTTACAAAAAAATTCTTAAAGTTATATGTGTAGAGATATATCTTTCTGGTAATGAAACCAAGAAATGCCCAAAATTTACTAGCACTGCAGCCTGTAGGTATATGAAGATACACGTATATAGGAAACAAAGCAAGAAATGCCATCAGGCTGTAGATGTGGGTGGGAAAAAACCACACCCCAAGGTCAGCGATGAGTTGATAACAAAAATGTAAGAGAATTTGATTTTAAATGGACATATGTCAAGTTAGCTGTGGTGGGATTTGATAGAGGCCTATACTGCATTAATTATCCACTTCGCAATACAACATTCCGGGCTGTACGACTAGACCTCAGACCAGGTTGAACTTTAAAATAGAGCGTCGAGTGGTTTGTTTACCCGGATCCTGACATATATAAAGGGAAATTTTCATGCCAGTTAAAATGCTATGCGACATCGATAGTGCTGTTTTGCCTTTGAAGATAATCTCTCCCTAAACAAAATGTTACGGACAGTGCCCCCCTCCTCCTCCCTGGAGTTATCCCGTTATAACAAAAATGTCTTTGCTTAACTTCAAACAACGACCTTATTTTGGGGGAACTGAACAAGAACTGTCTTGGGTTTTAGTTCCAGGTTTCTTGAAGAATTCAGTTCGCCAACTGTAACGCAAGGTTTTTCTGTGAGGTCAATTTTTTTTGGCAGTGTTCAAAGACGTGTGAGGGATTATTCATATCAGAAATGTAAATTAAATAGTTTTGAAGTCAACCCGCTTGTTACGAAGTTGTTTTCAAGTCGAAACTGGTATACCAATAAGCGCGAACAATCAGTTTAATTTTCTGTCTTATCTTTAATTATGAAACACCTGTTTGATTCCGATTGAATTTAAACTACAAGACCCTTAGGAATATCCATGAACAGAAAAGTACACGATGTATAACCGCTGTACTCTTCTTCATATGGGCGGGGGCAGAACCCCCCGCTCAGAACCCTTGCCCCCCCCCCCAATGCACCAATGAACAGCCCGATACATTAAATTGCCAAAAATTATGTCTTTGCCCGAGCTCCCCCAATGAAAATGGCTGGCTATACATTTCATTGAAATTTGACAACACATTTATAATTGGGGGCGGCTTCCCCCAATGCGCACCCCCCTCCACTTCAACACGTGTGCCGTTCCACGTTTAAGTTTCGTACGAAGTGCCTCTTTCATAAGGGGGGAGAAGAATAACAAAGGGCCTCGGCACTTCTCGAAGAGCGAAATCGAGGAACAGTGAGATCCGATATTTTAATTAGAACGAACCCGCTATTCAATTTATTCAAAAAAGGTCCCTCTCGAGGAGCGGAGACGTGAAAAGATTGTATTATGTTACACGGGATTTAGTTTGTGGCGTGGTGTATAGAGTAGATCGGGTATAACAGACCTATAACCATGTAGCGCTTGGTATGGCGTTATTAATAGGCATCATCCAAGATTTGATACTAAAAATAGAAGCTGCAGGTGAATGAAGACAGTCACTGTCTATAAAATATCGACGGATTAAATGTGAAATAGTGATTTTTTTCTTCTTCTTCCCGAATACCTTAAAGGGAGTGTATATTATTATTGATTAATGGGAAAGTGTACCAGTTGAAATTCTGAAAGTTGTTGTGAAATATTCCTTACTTTGTAAATAAAATGTGCCGTTACATATCAATGTTGGTAAACAAAAGGAATTTGCAGGATGCATTTCCTTAAAATTATTTATTCGCAACCCCGAAATATGTCGACCACAAGAGGGCGCAATTTGTTGTGGTAAACTTGGAGGTGATTAGAAGTTTGTCCTCAGGGAATAGTAACTGTTCTAATTAGATATCGACAAAATAAGGAGACCGCCCACATTAGTTGGTAGAGCGCCGGTGTGGCAGGAGATTCTGTCCCCCGGAGATTCTGTCCCCCCCCCCACCCCATACGGCGAACTGTGTAAAAACTACTTTTGATAGCGCCCTCTTTTGAATCATCCTCCTGCAGCCCAAGTTAATTTCCCCATGGGGACATAATCTCCGGGGGACAGAATCCTGGGACACCGGCACGTAATCCGGAGGTCGCAGGTTCAAGTCCAGCTTTGGTAATTTTGTTCTTTGTTCAACCCCAAAAAATTCTAATTAATGTATACTGATAATTAATAAACTTTACTTCAAGGGTCATCAAATTGAATTAGAGTTAAAACACCTTTTATACACAGCATGTTGAAATCTTTTGAAGAAAATAATGATATGATTCATTTTAACGTATAGGGAAGTTGCAAAACCTTTATGTGTTTTATTTTCTCGGAAACTTCGTACAAAGCTATAACCTGTTTTTTTGTTATTCTAATCCTTTTAATCAATTTTAATTCGATGATTATAATGTAGTCACCAGACAATTGTAGGCTGATGTACAACTTTATAATTGCACACAACCACACAATAGCTCACCACAACCCAAATTGCATCAGTAACATACGGTTGGCATGTACCTTCATCTTATGATTGTAAAATTGTTACGATTCGAAAATAAAAAACAAGTAGGAAAATCATTGAATATTCTTTTCGAAAAATTACGAAAATAAATAGTGGGTTTTTTGGTTATAGACTGAGGAAATCCAGTATGCACACAGTTGTATGGGATACAACAAATCAATCACACCAATGTTCCTGCACACACGTCAACTGAAAAAATTGCAATATCAATTTGCGGATCCTTACTAGAAAAGAAAACACTCACGGATCCAAAAATGTTGCCAGGAGGCGAAGTAAAAAACTCGACAAAAATCACCTGTAAATACATTGCGCATGACCGGTGTGTGTTTTTTTTTTCTTTTTCATTTTTGCTTAATTCTCATAAGTATGCTTGTTTGACACCAGCTTTACCTAACACCCTCGGGGGCACTTTTACCATTACAAAGGCCACCAGGACGAGTAGACATTTCACTGTCCATAAACAAAAATGATCTCCAGCTCTTTTTGGAGAGAAAGCTCTCTGAATGCGAAAGGATGAGAACGGAGCGAATTCTCCGAGGTCATCAACCTGTGTCGAGTCGGTTGATTGGGGTTTAGTCGCCGGGAGGGACTCCGCCGGGAGAGACAGAAGAGTGCCGGTCATAGAGCCATTCCCTAGAAAAGTCCACAAACCCTTTTCAACCACTCTGTTTGATATGTCAACACGTTTGCATTCAAATATCTACATTTTTTCCAGTCGTGAGAACTGCTGGTCATGCGGTCGACTCAAAATTAAAGTAACTTTAGTGAAACAACTGCTGTGAGTCTCATCAAAGAGAAATTCATTTTTGAAAACAAAAAAAATGAATTTCTACCAGAGAGACTTTCATCAACCAAACATTAAGCGTTAGCTCCCAAAGTCTTTCAAGAAATCACTGACAACTGTTCAGATTTTATTGACGATGTGTGTTGCTAATGCGCTTATTTTGATATGGCAGATTGAAATAAGAAAAGAAAAAAATTCTGGATTTTTGGTCCTGGCAATATTCCGTCTGACTGTGGTAACAGTATAACCACTGTTCCTGCCTAACGCCATGTAGCGCTTATTGCTATACATTTGCAATAAACACTCATTATTTACTGCCTTAAAATAAACAAGCCACCAGCAAATTGTATACTGTTGGAACGACCATACAATTCTCTTTAAACTGAAGTAGTTTTTCATCCACGTACAGTCGCTTTGCGACTACACAGCTGTCGAAGCCACACGAAAGTGTTGACGAAAGAAGCCTATAATTGATAAATACAGGACGCTTGGTTGAGATGCTTCGCAGCTAACCTTCGCGCTTACTAGTAAAAGAGACCCCTTGCATAACGCGAAACGCTACAGAGAACAGCTACCGTCCAATGATTTTCCTCCTTTGGCCTCAGTGAGGGCACTTTTTGGCCTCAGTGAGAGCGCTTTTTGAGCGTGTGACGTCATATGCAAGGGGTCTTCTAGATATTAAGAAATATCAATAATTACAAGGACCTAAGTGGGAGGTATAATAGGCGTATTATATAGGATGCATTGTATTCACACAGTAGCAGAATGTTAGCACTCGTTGAAATATAGGCTGTTCCTATTCACTCGGCTTTCTACCTTCAAAATACCGATCGTGACTCAGCGAGTCTGCATGTACTTATATATTTATTTATGTTTTATTTTTATGTTTTGCTTACGTAAGTACGATGAAGGTTAAAGGGACAACCTAATCCCTGTTGACACTTTTCACCAACGTCCAATATGACTGCAAATATTACCCCTGATGACTCGACAACATAAATATGTATTGTGCTATTTCCAAGTGGAAGACGTCCATGGTGATTTTGCGTTTTTACTAAGCTTGGGGTAGACCTCCTAAAATTAATTTAGAAAAATCGCGAGATTTTTCCCTCGTTAAAAAGCAACAACATCACGAATGGCAAAGAGAACATTACCAACATAAAAAAACATGTTTTTCTTTCAATGAAATTCTCAACCGATACCTGAAGGTTGAGTGTTGCTTCTTTAAAATAAAGAGTCCCGCCAGAATGTCAAGTGGTATTACACTATTTGAAGCTCAAACTTCTAACCGCTGATCAAGTGTTACCAAACTACGATGAGTTTTTACGTTATCAGTTGGTGATTATTTTGCGAATATATGACGACTGTCGGATGTCAGCTTAGGTAAAAGTGAATTGCCGTATTTTGTTAATGATTTTACGGATTATGTGACTGTCGGCGATCAGTTTGCTATATGAATCTTTTGCATTGAAAATAGTTAAAGATCTCGTGGATTATAGATAAATATTCCTAACATAAAGTTGAAGTAAAACAATTATGCCCTCTTTTTGAGGAAAGTACAAACAGTAAAGTGGAACACCCCAGGTCAAATTAATTCATCAAATGACTTTATCTTTTGATTGCACATTTTTCCAACGCTGTTCACATCTAACTTGTTCATTCTTCGTTTGGTTTCTGTATAAGAAAATGCATGGGTGATGTTTGGTAAAAAATACACGCAATCGTACGACAGCTTTGCAGCCGAAGTACTGAAACCTATGTGCGTGCAGCAGATACGCCCGCAAGTGACGTTATGACTTACCAAAACAGTGAACTGGGAATAGACTGTGCAAGTCTCGCGCGTATCCGAACATTGCAACCCGTTAAAATGCGCGAGTTTGTTTCCTTCACGCAATAAAGCAATGTACGTGGGACCAAAGTGGTCCCAAAAATGTTCGAATACGCGCGAGACTTGCACGGTCTGTAGACCCCTTGCATATGACGTCATAAGCCCAAACAGTCCCCCTTAACTGAGGTCAATGAAGAGCTATCATTGGCTGAGAGTCGTGCGCAGCGCGTACACGCTTGCACGTTTCCTTTGTTTGACATCAAATATGGCGGCCAATGGAAGGGGTCTATAGTAGACTACTCTTACAGAAATCATTTGTACCTTTCCATTGAAACTTTATGTCCCAGAACATCGTTAAAATATGATGAAGTAAACATTTCCAAGAATATGTCCCTTTCAAGTTTCATAGTTTCAGTTCAGCCAGGTTTTCCCGTTGGTTTCGTCTCTAATAATATTTCAAGGTGAGCTGAGAGAGGTTGATATATACTTCTAGACATGATGAAGCATTATTCGTTCGATTCAGTGTAATTACGCACTATATATTTATTTATATACATGGCGTATGATGAGGTATTTTTGTCTTCCTTTTACCTTTCTTGTAGTGGTTTGAATGGATGTTGACACCATTTATATTTTTCATCTCCTACACTAGTGTCTTGCGCTGGTGAACTCGGGTTGTATACGTCAGGCATGTTACTCTAACTTCGCATTGCATCTGTTGTTGTTCCTCGGAGACAGTGTCACCTTGTTTACAAAAAAGTGACTTCACCATGTGGTTCCAAGGCCTTTTCCAGGCAGGCAAGATTGTTCACAGATTGTTTTTTACCCTAATTACGAACTGTCAAGAGATTGCAGCTGAACGAGTTGGGGATATGACCCCTTTCTTGATAACAAGAAAGTGTGGTGCAATGTCCGTTAAAAGAAGAAGATCTTTATGTTTTCTTCCTTTGAGCTGTGTACATAATTGTGCCTGCAGTAAGTCCGCGCTCTGTGGCTGGTTTTTTTTTAACCCATGGTGTCACAGGTAATCTATATGAACTTTGCGTACTGAGTTGACATTTAAGTGGTTTAGTTTATGTGTACTATTTGGTTCACTCAACCCTGATTAATGTTACATTTATGTTGTCTAAGCCGTCAGTTGTATCCAATACTGCAAACAAAAATATTGCAGGTGGTCAAAGTTTGACATTTTTATTTTTTCGTATTGACGCAAATTGTGATTTGTATCTCAGTTTTCGAAGCTCCCAGCTATGCACGGCCCCAGTAGACTTGGCACTTCATGAAGACGTCTGAATGTCTGAGCCGACATCACCCCGAGAAGGCAAGGATCTTCAAGACACCATTAATCTTAGAGATTTTTTGATTTGTCTCGTTTGAGTGCCATTTTACAAATTGAGTTTACCTTGCACGATGACAGTGATGCTTATGATTCAGTTAGAGGGACCGTTGCGAATAGACATAAGCCCCAGGGTAGAATGAGAGGCTGGGCCAGTTTTAGGGGACATGAACGTTGTGTTGGGCAACCTGAAACACGTGGGTTACCAACCAATAAGCCCCTACATGGAGGTTATTGACTGGTTGTCTGCCAATGTCTGCTTTTGTAGGGCACTCTGAAACACGTGGGTTACCAACCAAAAAGCCCCAACACGAATGTTATTGACTCACTGGTTGTTTGCCAGTTTCTGCGTGTGTAGGGCAACCTGAAACACGTGGGTTACCAACCAAAAAGCCCCGACATGAATGTTATTGACTGGTTGTCTGCCAATGTCTTCTTAGAAATTTAGTTTACCAATTATAATTGATAAAGAGCTAGCATGCACCCACATTGTTTCCTGTTTGCTTTACGTCTATGTGACTAGCTTATTGAAAGTTCGTGTTGATACTCATGTATTTTTTTCTTTCTCGGAAAGCTATTATTATGTTTTTTTTTTGTTTGGGTCAGACGGACCTAATGTAAATTTCTTTGAATTTGAATTGAAGTGAAAAGGAATGCTGAAACTTGATTCTTGTAATCACACTTGTATTATTGACCCCTTTTTATTCAGGAAAAATAAACTTCCCAAGGCAATGTTACTTTAAAAATACGTAATTTGGGGAAAATCTTTTTGCGTATATATTGACAGAAATAATGCTTTGTTATTTTTCTCAAATAAGAAATTATTATAACACCCAAAGGCGATCATTTCAGGTATTTGGCCAATTCTCAGAAACCAAAACTTCAACAAAAAAATCATGAAGTTGGACACAATCTATTAATTTCCCTTTAAATGATACATTAAAATTTCCCGGCTAGCACTCTTTTTAAAGGTGGTATATCAAGTCATGATTTAATCAAAGATTAAATACTAATGTGTGATTGGTCCCTGTATCAACAGGCCTTTGAATATTCATACGACGATTTTGAAAATAGCATATCAATTTGATGCAACTTGTCTTTAATGATCGAGAAGGAAAAGGACATAGAAAGATCGTGTGTTTGTGTGGTGTATTTTTTTATACCAAGTGAATTGCCGCTCACCAACATTTTGATAGTACAACATGCATAAACACTTCAAAAGACTCCTGATCTTCCAAAAGCTTAATACCCGCGGGGGAGAAGCTACTTACTTTTGGAGAATGTTGATGTACCCTTTGACAAAGAAGGATCAACGATCCTCGTAACTTGTACCGTCATAATAGAACACTTTGTTTGCATTTTCCACCGATGCGTTCGGACCTGTGATTTATTCGCTCGTGGATGGATAAACGATAACATGTTTTACTGCTTTGCATCGAAAGTATATGCTTGTGTAAAAAAAACTTTAGAAATGAGATATTGCAAGGACGTAAGTCGTTGTTGTTGTTGTTGTTTGTTGTTGATGTTGATGTTTTTTTCTTTGTTTAGTTCAAAGTGACGTCGTTTTTATTTTGGCGAACGGACCCCTTTTTTCCCTTTGGGCGTGTCTGCAAAAAACACAAAATGTTTTACTTCAATTTATGTTGCTCGAATTATTATGGAAAATACGCTCTTATATTCTCAAATACAGATATCCTGTATTATGAGAAAGGTTTTACTAATTTTACTATGTATTGTGTTCTGTTGTATAGGCCTTATTATTATAAATCGTGTGGTTATACTTTTTTTTTTAACTCACTGCGAGTAAAGACCTTGACATAATAGTAATGATAGAGGGCGCTAGACAGCATATACACTCTCATGTTTTAAAAGACGATAACCTTGAGCAATCAAATGAGGTGCACAGCATTCTGAAGTTTCGTGTCACCATCGAATCCACTGAAGCATAATTGTTATACAGTGTAGTAATCTGGCAGTTGTTGTATAGCAAGACACAAAAACAAAGATTAACCAGTTGAAGGGAAGGTATACGTTTGGTAATCAGTCACTCTTAAAATTAATGGCAATAAAAACTTACTTAATGGTTAGAAGTACATCAGCTTTCGATTGTATAAAGCATTTGATAATCATTTCACTTCGAAGTAATGTGGTTATGGAAAAATTAATATCAGTTTTTATCCCCCAATATTTGATGTGAGAAACGTTACCTGCAGTAACGTCAGTAAAAAGATACCACGTTCAATTCAAGTAAGTAATTTACAGTGACCAAATCAATGCACAGGCCAACATGAGCCACGGAGAATGTCTTGTATCAGAGAAAATCAACCCTCTATGCTCTGTTTTTTAGGATGAGCAATAAGAAGGACTTGGACATAGACGCTGACGTTTTATCCTAATAAGTGGCAAAGAGGAGGAAGACGCTCTAAGACGTTGACCCCGAAGTGGTCACGATGTTGTTGTGGTGGTGGTGTTGTGTGTGTGAGGAGGAGATTGTGCGTTGCTCCGGTTCACATCAGCATGTCATCGATCGAGGAAATCCACTTGTAGGAGACAAGGCTGATTCTCTCGGGATAGTTGCCCAGGCGGAATGAGTTGAAAGCCCCCAAGATCGGCTGAGTACACAGAGTAAGGACCAGATGAGCTTAATGTATCACCCCCCCCGCACCATCTATTTGGTCGAGAGTGGACGGAGACCACTCATTGCAAGTGGTCATGCGAGGGGTAATTCTGTGTAAACAGGAACTGGCGAACTTTAACCTAATGGAAGGAGTCTGTAGAGTTACAAAACTCAAAGGTAGCCTCTGTCTTCTGTATAGGTGATGCACAATGACAACAACACACACACAGTGGCCCTTGGAGTCAAGACGACGGCAGTGTTCGAATGGTCGGCTACGGCTGTTGTTGTGGCTGTTGCTAAGGGTGTTGCTATGGACATCCTAACTTCAACACTTGTTCACCATGGCCCTCATTCTGACATGGCTGATCACTGGGTGCCGACTGTGGAACTCATCCGTAGCTTCCCTCAAAAGCACTTCTCCATGACAGAGCATTGTGCCCATATAATTAATACATTGTAAGTGGATGAGCTTTGGATAAAGACAGATCGGAAAAAAGGGCAGCTGTGCCATAAAATAGGTTTACATCTTCAGCCACAACCAATCTTCAATGCTCATAATAAGACCATTATTATCATTTCGTACTTACGTGTTGAAGAGACTCGCAAGGACCATTGTGATGACGTCACTAATGCTCTCACTGATGCATTCGCATGATTTGTTACGGGAAAGAGGTTTATCCCGCTGAGCATCCCGTCTGCTTGCAGGAAGATGCAGTCGTTAGGGTTTCATCTTCTTCTTCAAACATCCTGCTCCACCTCGTTGTATGTAAATGATATCTACGAGATTGTAATGTTTATTCAGAATGTCTTTTGAAGAGAGGTCGATTGTTGATTGCGTTTTTGACTTCTTAATACTCTTTAGAGGTCATTCAGAAAAGTCAATGTTAAAAACTCACTGTGGCAATATTGACACCTCATCCTTAAGGCAGGGTATACTTTTGGTAATTGTCAAAGACCAGTATCCTCACTTGTTGTCTCCCAACATATGCATCAAATAACAAACAAGTGAAAATTTGGGCTCAATTATTGGTCATCGAAGTTGCAAGAAAATAATACAAGAAAAAACCACCCTTTCAGATGCATGAGAAAGGATTCATGCCTGTGAAGCCTTTCTCAGATTCAAATTTTTGGGTGAAGAATACCTCTTCATCTAAAACTACATTTCTTCATAGGATGTCGTTTCTAACAATGTTGTATAATATGAACAGCTCCCCAGTGCTCTTTATCAAGTAAGTTGTTATGGTCATTATTTTGTTGGAGTAATTACCAAAGGTATACAAGGTATACCCTGCCTTGCAAGTGTTGTGTGCAATCGAGCCCTGGTTGTTACACCACAAACGCAGGTAAATATTATGTCTTGGCTTGAAACATTCCCACTTAAATTATTAGGAATAATGGAGACCATGGGTTTGAGAGGCTGTTTACGTAGAATTATCTTTCCCAAGAAACTTAAACTATTGTCATGTGGAGCTTTTTCAAATTCACTGTAAATTATGTTTGCAACAAATTTCTTCCCAAGTGTATACTGCGGAGATTAATTTTACTCCTCTTTGGTTTTAAAAAAACTAATCATAATATGAAACAAAAATCGCAGCTGTTTTTGGTTTCATGCGTTCCTGGCACTAAGTGTGTTTTGAAGAGATTTTTTTCTTCAAACTGACCGGTAACGCATAAGACATTTTTTCAAAGATTTATTTTGGCAGATCACCAGTTAATTGATTAATTGATTACGTCAATCGTGGCTTGGGATTATTCAAGATCGTCTTGAGCTGGCTTTAAGCTGGCTTTAAGCTGATGTCAACCGGACAATGGTTCTCTATTGATCGGTTATTTCATCGTATTGATAAATCCCCTGAATCGAGACTAAGGGGGTTGTCATTGAAAGGAAAGAGGATTAACAATTTTAAGTGCTCTCTACAAATGGAGGGAGTTTAAAGCTAACATACTGCATGTTGGATAAAGTTGGATAAAGTCGTTGTCCGTGGTGTTTTTATATAAGCCTGCCTTAGCCTGCCTTATGATATGTACTCAAAAGTGCTGCATAACCTTCGTAAACCCAGGTGAAAAATGATTCGCGATCACTCCATCGACTATCATTTCATTCCCCAAAGCGCTCAGTTATGATAAAATGAACCTGATGAAACGTGCAGTCTGTATGCCAATGCAAACATATTGATTTAATGCGTGTGTGTCGACTTCATGCTTGTAAATATTTCTGTCCAAGACTATAATAAGTCGCTGAGCATACCTTCTTAACCTCGCTTAAGAAAGGTAAAAAAGGGTTTACTGTGTCCTCGTATACATCTAAACTCCAAAACCAATATGTAATCTAGTGTCTGGGATGGGTGATTTGTGTAGCTCTGATGTAAGGAACTTGTTATCACATTGGATTTTTAAGTTTAAATTCGGCTTAATTTATGTTGTACGATCTTGACATTTTCAACAATGTGGTGTCAGTCTCTTTAGAGAGGATTCGTTGGACCTGATTTATTTCCAGCGGTGATGTTTTGTCTGCAAATTATAAAAAGCTCGGACCACAACGCTTCTGTGTATGGACCACTGCCAGTTCCGGGTGAGCGCGACTTCCCCCCCCTTCCATTTTTTTTTTTTTTTTTTTTAGGGGGGGGGGGTTAATGTGACACTTTTATTTGCGGGTTTACACTACCAGGAATCCGGGTCGGTAATGTGGTTTTTTTATGAATCAAATTGAGGGTCATGGTGATCCAGAAAAACGGTAAATTGACCCGTGACCTTTTAGAGTGTAGGATACCCCCCTCCCCCATAACACTATTATTTCCCCCACCCGACACTTGTTTCTCCCGTTGAATCATGGTCTAATAGAACACCAAAGTCCAGTTTGAGTCCGGTCACCAACACCTGGCCCGTCTCTTCGTTCTAATGTGACTTTTTTCTGGAGGTGTGATTGGTGAGGAGGTGATGTGGGGGGGGTGCTGTTTCATGATTTCCTTTGAACAAGCTATACCTGGCTTGGGTCTGATGTCCTATATATCACAATCAAATCCCTCCTGATTCACTTTACACTCTCCGTGATCTAATGAGCAAGATTAAGGCGCACTCTTGAACGGGTGGTTTGAGATACTACAGACACTCGTAAACCGTGCTCATCGAAAAAGGGGTCAAGCGGCGGACGCTGGTTGCTTCTTCTGAATGCATCAGTTGGGAAAACGGCTTCAGGGTTTAATCCCTACGAAAAGATTCCCATTGCTTTCGCCTTGTTGACTACAGATTACACGTCGTATTCTTTGAATAAAGCTTCCGCCACAGTGCAGGGGTGACTGTTTCATTACAACAACCAACCACCATCCATTTATTTTCCACCCATTTTATCCGCGTGGACATTTTAGACAATTGCGTTAATGTAAAACGCAAACAACATTTTTGAGAAATTCGCAACAAACTTAAGATGCGAGCTTAAGACATCTTTAAAGACTTTCGGGGGCAATATATTATCATTTGCAGATGCCAGTTACTTGTTTTCTGTGTGTTTTACATTTGTACTGGAAGCCGGAGAAGGCTAGCTCCATGACAAAGCAGTCAGTCATAGGAGATTTAGCAGACAATAGAGTACAGAGCCGTGAACAGAGTTAGCCACTGGGGACCTCCGGTGACAAAGCTCTTTGTGTCAGGGAGGAAGAAACTCTTGTGTGCATAGCGTCACGACCCTCATCTATGTAATGCCTGCTTCACTTGCACTTTTCTGATGTCCTTGGAAGTTGGAATTTTCGGTGTGAATCCCAACCCACCTGTGTAGAAGGTTCTGTAAGTTCAGACGCAGTATCTCACCTGGTGCTGGTTGTAATTTCATGATAAAACATTAAAAACAAAAATATTGATAAACTTTGCCCATTCGGAAGGAAGTTTTACCCAAGACGATTTCTAACGCAGTCAACTAGCGCGAGTGACACCTCAACAAATGGGTTGACGATTTGTTGTCTTATGTTTATGATGGAAGATACGAAGACTGGAATCAACCAACAGATAACTTCTTCGTCGACGATGTTTGATAAACTGATCGATATTTGGGACGAACTCTTTAGCAAAGGTATGTTATAACAGTGGACTGCAAAAAAGTATCACATTTTCACTGAGGTTTCTTTTTTCTTCTTCAATCAAACGATCAGGGGTCGATTTCACACAACTCTTCCTAACTTAGGACTAGTCGTAGGCAATGCTAAGAGATAGGACTAGTCTTAAGTTAAGACCAGTTACTGGTCCTAACTTCAGATATAAGACTAGTCTTATCTCTTTGTGAAATCGGCCCACACCTGGTGACGGAACTCTGAATTCGGCAACCTTTTTGTCACTCATGACCAAAGTATCTTATTATTTGTAGCCAATTAATAATGTTTCAAGTAATAAACCACATAAGGGAAAGTGACTGGGTACATTTTTAATAATTTAGGGTTAATTTAAACAAATTATTAATTTGTGTGATTATAACGAGTGGCTATAAAGTAGAGGTTGGACAGTGAGTATTACCTATAGTTTGGAACATCTTCCAATTGCAACAGAAGCGTTGAGCATTGTTTTTTACTTGATCTAAATTTTGTTTCCTGGCAGGCGTCTTTTGATATTTTAAAACAAATGTTCTTGCGAATCTTTGAAGAGTTAGGTACGAAACGACGTTGGTACGGTAGGATGACTATAATTTATAGTCTAACATTTGGGGGTACGGAACGACTTGGGTACGAAACGAACTGCTTCGATTATTTGATTACTTGTCTAACATTTTGGTTCACATGAGACAGCCACGGTGTCAGGACACTTCGTACCTTTACCTTTTCGTACCCGGGACACTTCGTACCGTCAGCCGAGTCACTTCGTACCTTTCGTACCTCGAACTGATTATGTTTTATTCTGCCTCGTTTCGAGAGGGTCATACTGCCAAAGAATCAGCGGTGCAAAGAATCATTAATGACCAGTTCTGACTAGACTGATACGAGGTACGAAGTGTCTTGTATGAAGGTACGAAGTGTCTTGTAAAAGGTACGAACTGTCTTGTAAAAGGTATGAAGTGTCCAAGGGAATGTTCCGTCCAAGGTACGAAGTGTCCAAAGTCACTTCGTGCCCTGCAAAAGGTACGAAGTGGCAAAGGTACGAAATGACATGACACCCCTTTTTTGTTTTGCAGAAAATTCCCAGGGGAGTTCAGCTGGTAACCTTTTTCTGGCTATAAGCAAGAACTTTCTGAGCTAATCATGTTTTGTTTCGCTTACAAGTTTTATGAACTCGGACTCTGACTAATATTCTTATTGTTTGGAATGGTTGATCTTTTGTTTTCATTGGGATATTTGATCTTGGAAAATTTCCAAGCGTTCGCTGGTTCTTGTAGAAAATGCCTTGGCGCTTCACATGCAATTACATCCTAGCTAGAATGCTGTTTCTACATAAGCCGGCAAGCGTCTGCCCCCCTTATTTATATTGTTACATTTTTAACTGGGTAAAAGTAAAGTATTAAACAACTCTGAAGTGTCCTAGAGTAAAAAACAAAATCCGGGTCCCAAACGCGCCAGAACCCACGCTGTAAGGCTATTATGCACTTCGCTTGCTGGTTCGTCTCAGATGCCCCATACTATAATTTCATCCTGCTGGCTAGAAGGGTGTGTGGCACACGGTAACTTTCGCAGGTAGTTTACTTGGACCATAAAGTCCACCACCACCCGGGCTCTCCAGTCCTAAAAGGACTGTATATCTCTGTATGGAGTCGATGTTACTGCAGTTAACATATGCATCGTTGTCCTGACCGACACGGATCAAACTTGGTCATGTAGGCCTACGTACATAAACCAGTGGAACATTGGGATGTCGGCATGGACTATATGGTTTGGTGTCAGGACACTTCGTACTTTTGCCACTTCGTACCCTGGACACTTCGTACCTTTTGCAAGGTACGAAGTGACTTTGGACACTTCGTACCTTGGACACTTCGTACCTTCTTACAAGACACTTCGTACCTTCTCACAAGACACTTCGTACCTTCTCACAAGACACTTCGTACCTTCTCACGAGACACTTCGTACCTTCGGATTTCTGCATCGTTTCTGGATTTCTGCATCGTTTCTACAGGGTCACACCGCTAAAATTAAGTAATGGCCCGTTGTCACTAAACTTGAGTTCAAGTCAATTGTTGACTGATAGTGATGAGTATGAAATAAAAACGAATCAAACCCAAATGGTGATTTATTTAATTACTTGTTGACTGATAGTGATGAGTATGAAATAAAAACGAATCAAACCCAAATGGTGATTTATTTAATTACTTGTTGACTGATAGTGATACACTTATTTTTAGATCAATTTTATAAAAAAACAATTTCTAAAAAAATCAGTGAAATGAAACATTTAATAATCATTTAAAAAGTTAAAGCTGGAAAGTGTTCAATATATACGTGCCGAGATAATGAGAACATAAAAACAAAAATATAGGGTTTACAAAATACGGACAAAATAAAGGTATTTTAAAGATATTTTTATACAATAAAAATAATAACATTTCACATTAAAAAGGACATTCACATAATTAAACAAAATGAAAATTCCGATTAAGTATTATTTTGTATCTCAACGAACATTATCTTATTAAGGAAATACCCATTTTACTGAAGGTACGAAGTGACTCAGCTGATGGTCACTTCGTACCCCGCCCACGGTACGAAGTGACCAATTTGGTTACGGTACGAAGTGTCCCGAAGGTACGAAGTGTCCAGGGTACGAAGTGGCAAAGGTACGAAGTGTCCGACATCCCATGTTTTAGGCAACATTTGAGAAAAGAAAAGAAGTAGAAGAAGTTTTTTTTAAATGACTCTTGACACTTTTGTACGCAACCTGTATGGAGACTTGCTCTCCATTCAACTTCAGCCGATGCTAACAGAACATCTCCAACCAACCAAAACGACCCCTGTGGGTCATCAGACAGAGTTAATTTACCCACTTCAATGATTACTAGAATATCCCCCAGGGTCATCCAATGACCCTCTCTCCTTTTGTTCCCGTCTCTTAGGCGTTTGTTTGGAGCCTTGTTGACATCTTCCATTCAAGCTGATAATGTGTATAAATTACACCCTGGACACGCAATTTGATAATTTGCCCTCGTTCTCCCACTGGACATTGTAATGGAGATGGTCTAAAGCTTTCAACGACATAATAAGCTTATTGGGATGTGAATTTTGGATTTCACTTTTCTCAGGGACATCTTTCTGGGACGTTTTGTCGATATGTTTTTACCCTGAGGGGAAGCTGGTGATATGAATCATACACGTCTGTGTTCTGCCAGCGAATCATTGTACGTAATATTCAATGTAACCTGTGTTTACACCAAGAGTGACCTTGTACGTTCCAGGGCCTTTCTGGTAGACAAGAAACTAATTTACACATTAATTCAAGAATTATAAAAGAAACAGCTGGACAAGATTTGAGTTGTGCCTCCTTTCTTCTCATCAAAAGTTGATATAATCAGACAGTGCAATCTCTATGAAACATAAGATGTAATGGTTTCTTCCATTGAGCTGTGTACAAATCGTGTCTGCAGGAAGTACGGGCTATGTGGCCCATTTGTAAACATGTGATGTCACAGGTTACACGGTCTTTAATGCCGACTGTTGAAGATGAAACCATTTATGAAACAGAGCACCAATTATTACCTCCCAGGGAATCAGTTTATTCTGGGAAGGACCATAGAACTGTAGGCCTTAACCCAAGAACTATTAGTTATACCACCTCCATGGTTATACTTTTGTGGACACCTTTTGAGCCCTCTCGATTGACCGTCATTTCCTTTGCTTGTGACGTATCCATTCATTCATTCATTCATTTAAACTTATATTTATTTCCATACTTCATGAAAACAGAGTACACACAATTTTTTGTATAAAGGAATAACCAATAAACAAAGCTATTTAATGAGGCAGAGTAAGATAAATAAATATAGTATGGAGGCATCATCTGGAAGCCGAGGCTTATGTAGGGATGCCTGGGGACAGACAATAAACGGGGACAAGAACGGACGGACAGACAACTAGAACAAGACTGACATGATGAAGACAACAATGATGAGAATAATAATTGCACAGCAATAATAATACCAATAATAACAAAAATAATAAGAAATCAAGTAATAATAAAAAAGCGTTTGCTGACAACTAAGCAAAAGTAAAATGGGAGTGAGAAGGCATAAGTAAAAGTTAACAACAGTCAATAGTCTACCAACAAACATATCCATGCACTCTTCATTCTTAGTTTTGTATTCCCCGTGTGAAGTATACACAGTTTTGGATATTCTGTATACCACTTTCTTGGAAAGTCCCAAGTATATACCGGTAGCACAGGGTAGGTTAAGCTGCAGCGCTTGAAATTGCCAGGTTATGGGTGCAAAGTAAAGCCTTGTGGCTACCTTTCCCCATCGCCTAGATGTATACCCTTTTTGTTTTCTGGAATAATGGTGACAACTGCGTCATTCGTAATCAATGTTAATTATGACGTGAAAAGCTTGTGCTTATACCTTAAAACCATAATTACACCGTTGCGTCTTTCAAGTTGAGTTTTATCTTCCTCTGTTCAGCTCGAAATTTTACGTAAATTTGTTTGCGAGTAGAGAATGGCACTGTCGGTATTGGTATGCATGGATCAGGGTACCAGTGAAACTGACGTTTGACATTTATGTTTTTTATCCACTTTCATAATTTTTGTCTTTGCAAAGCAATTCGTTATCTGTATTTTCGGCACCTCGAACATAAAATTACCATAGTCAACAGGCAAGAGACAACCATTTTCATACGCAATGTTCAAATTATTAAACTGGTATAGTTACTACACCTTTTCTTTTTATTTGGCATCCGGTTTTTTTAAGGTTTTTTAAAATTTGTTTTAATTTATTTTTTAAATTCTATATTTGTTTTTTATTAAACTTGGTCGAGTCTGTTTTTTCCATACCTGATTCTTGCGCCAACATGTAAACAAAAAGTAGTATGTAAGGATCGGTTGCGTTTTTGACTTCGTATTCCAAGTCGAGCCTGTCTTTTTTTCTTCAGCCCAATTCTTTCGCAAATATTTGTTTTGGGGTGTTGTTTTTGTTTTGTTTTTTTCATTTTGGTCGAGCTTAGGTATATGCCTGATTCTTTTGCAATTATGGTTTGGGGTTTTTCTGGTTGTGTTTTCACTTTGTAACCTTGGTTACGCATGTGTTTTGTTTATACCTAATAGTTGCTGAAGTATTTTTTATTTTCTTTAAATGTATTTGTGACTCGCTCAAGTTTGTTTTCATTTTTGTTACCTTGGACTAGCCCAGGTGTTTCCATGTGATTCTGTTTCAACTGAACGCATGGAAGATTAATTCACGGTACAGAAGTTTCGGGAGTCTTGGAAAGAAAAGATTAGCATCGCATGGCAAGAATTAATTGCAATTATTTCAAACCATGGAGGTTAGATTTATTACAGCACAGGTCAATTCTAATAACGAGGTTACGCAACAGAGAGGTCAAGCATTGTAACCGGTACCAGACTAAATCTGTTGCAAAGTTGATAAAACATACCAGACCCTTTTCGAAATCGCGGATTGAGCTTAGGCTCCTGTCAGTACCAGTGCGCTTTCCTTACGGGGCGTAAATCAGGCTGACGGATCCAAAGCCCAAGCCACGTGGTTTCGAAAAGGCCTTAGTTGTGGCGACACCATTGAGTAAACATTCATATACGGGATGTTTGGTTTCTCGCTTCTCATCACATCGGCAATGTGCAGCCATGGTATTGCACTATAGTTTTGTAATTCCTCTGCGATTTGTTCTGTTTACAGAGGTTCCAAGCAGACAGACGCGGCCGAGCAGTGTCACGAATCATGCCGACTACCAGGACAACGAGCTGCACAAAAAAGCACCAGAAACCACCGTGAACATCACCGACCCTGCGGGTAACAAGCATGACGCTACAAGCAGCCCGGTCGCCATCGACGACAAAACAAACACTGTCGAACTTTCGAAACCATCCTCCGAAATAATTGTGAATCAACAGAAAAGTGAAAAGGATGAAGATGGCACCAATGTAATGACAACAAATAACCGTTTAAAACAAAACTTTTTGATGAGTCGAAGTTATTCTGTCGGCAACAAGATGACATCGCCGTGTTCGCCAGTGTCAAGAAAGCGCGCCATTTCTGTTTCGACACCGAAGAAGACCGTTAGTAAAGATCGCAACTCAGGCTACAGTGTCGTATCCGCAAGACGGGTTACCTTAGATGTTGACCAAAACTCCGACGGGTCATCGATTTATGAACAATTTGAAATAAGTGGGGATCGTCATGATATGCGGTTTCCATGGCAGCACGACGTGCCTGTTCAGTGTGATCTCGTTGAGACGAAAGAGGTTAGCATCCAAACGGATTTTAAACCCTGCAGTCAGTGCGAACTAAGACGGCTATCCACTGCATCGGATACGAGCGGTTTAGAGTCAGCCAGTAACTACGGGGTGTATATGGGTTTGAAACGAGGCAGTGAAGCCTCGTCTTCGCGCAAGTCCTCCGCCAAGGGAAAGAAACTGCACCGGCAAAACTTCAGTCTCGATCTGAGTGATTACCCAGGCTCATCAAACGATGGCGGTCTGATGGTTAACGGAGCTGCGGCACCAGGCTCACCGACAGCACCTTTCAGAAATCGGTCGTCTCGGCTCTCTGTAACGCGCCCTCTATCGGACTCAGATATCAGTCGTAGCTCAATGGATAGCTTCCTGGGACACTCCAAGATTTTCCAAAGACGCAAGGGAACTATTGATGTAGCGACATCGAAAAGTGGAATAACCCTGACGATAGACAGGTGTGATTCCGACTCATTGCCGTGCTCTCCAATACCGTCACCTCTACCACAGGTAAGACTTCTACAGGATTATTAATTATCGAGAAAATAGGATTATACTTTCAATCTGAAAGGTCACTCAATAATTATAAAGTTCATACCACTATCAACCCCCCCCCCTCAAGAGAAATAGTTTTGTCTGAAATACTACTAAAGTATTTTCTTTAGTAGTTTGTTTAGCTTTTATCTTGCCCTTTAAAACAAAACAAAATTATGTGTCTTTTTTGTCTAGTTTAGTTTTGATTGTAGAGTGTTTTCCTTTAGTGATTCTTTGTATGCTTGTAATATCTCTATGGGTGCGCCCCACTAAATAAACTCCCATAGCATACAGTGCAAAATGCTAAACTCAAAAATAAAATATTGATACTTAAAAATCTCACAGCTTTGTATCCATTTGCTCTTGAAATTTTATTCTCTGCTCAATTTGAAATGGGGAGTCCCAAGGCCCGTCAAGTTATTCTCCCTCCAAATAAAAACATCCCCTACACCGGTGTAATTTTCCAACAGTCCGTGCATCAATCTTGAAAAGTGTCCCTTCACCTCTCGGCAAATGGCACAATTTTTCAGGGCCTATATGTCATCCAAAATACCTCAAGTTGGAAGTCAGCAACCCCCAGGTTACAATTGGGCAATTCATTTTTACACTTTACCCCATTTATTGGGCTCTCAATAAAGATGTGATAAAGTAGCAAGTCCTGTTCCGGGTCATCTAATTCATTCCTATATCCGCACTGTGACACCGGGGAAATCACATCTGTAACTTGACTGGACGGTCGTGCCCATCCCCACCCCCTCCCCACCCACTGCATTGCATAATGTCTTGGATAGAACGATTTGTAATCAAAACTAAGGGGGGTTCGTGACTCGACGTATCCGGCGGGGTGTGAGAAAGGGGAACAACTTGAACGAATGTTAAACCATCATTTCCTTCCTCCATGGTTAAACACTCTTCCAATCAAGCGCTTGTGTATATGGCGCCCTCTTTCGTCTCAGTCGTGTCCAGACTCCCTTTTATTTGTTTTGACTTTTAAAAACACGACCGAAAACAATCAAGGCTCATTAAACAATGCTGTAGAGGCAACCGAGTTTCATAATGCCACGCAGGAAATGCCCACGCACTCTCAGTAGCCGATTAACAGGGCACACAACATATTTTTAAGTTGGTAACAATGTATTTTCCAAGTAAAATAACATTAGATGAATGACAGAAATGCTATGAATATAGTGGGCAATTCTGTATCGTAATGCCCGATGCTTCCTACTGCAAGACTACTGGGTCAACGTCGATAACAAAATAGTACAGTCAACAACAACAAGCAGATCGATTTCATGAACCAATAGCGAAGAGGTAAACAACGGTACGTCAGCTAAGTTAATTGTGCCGCAAACCCAAATCTAGCGGTGCTAGCGGTGCTAAAATGTTGTGATCGTTTTGCGTGGCTACAGAAGCCGGGCGATATATTAAATTCCGATGTGTGTGCAGTTCAATGACGCAATGGCCTGGTATCGCACGGGGTGATGGTACTTGCACTCGGCGTCTGTGTGTGTGTGTGTATAATGTGGTGCGGTACCAGCTAGCGACCGTGTTTAATAACAAAAACCGACCTGTCAGTTAAATTGAATTTATTGCACACGTCATTTTTTTTTTCTTCAATTTTACAATAAAAAAACTAAATCGTGGTAAACATGTGAAATGGATAAGATGTATACTTTCAACGTATAAGAATGCCAACAGGCGTGTCTGTAACTGGAAAGTCGCTGCAAAAAAAACAAAAATACAAATTATGAGGTGATTTCTAGCCTCGTGGCGTTTACGTTAATTCAACCGTTTGGCGCGTTTTCTCTCTCAAGCTCAGAAAACAACATGTGACGAAATGACAGCGTACGTGGTGCTTTATCAGTTGTTATGCAGCCGCGGGAAGGCACACGTCAAAGCGCTACGACTGGTGAAGGAATGCCATTGCATCGGGATTTCAGTTCATTTTTTGGGGTGAAAATATTCCAACTTCTCGATGAGATACTCAACACTAATGAAGTCCAAACAGCAACCCGGGAATTTGAAAATAGCAGCGTGCAATGAAGGTGTCGCTGTTAAGTGCCCCTTTTTCGCAATCACTAGAGTGTCCACACCAATGTGAATTAATGATTAACGGCTTTGACCGTAGATTGTATTCGACGATTGAAGAACGACCAGGTATTGGTGGCCCGTGTTTTTAATCTGATTTGTTACAACCCAAAATCAATCAAATTTAAATTCACCGAAACATACAAACCGTTGTGAATTTTCTTTGAACCAGCATTAAAAACAACAAAAACAAAACATTTATCACAAACACTTTTTCGTTCTTAGCTTGCGAAAATTAGATTTACCTTTTCATAGAAAGTAGTCTCATAAAACCTTGACGATCATTTTGAGCAACTCTGAAACCATAAGGTTACGTTCTTTGGTGACTTTTCTTCTTTGACTTCATAACGTATGACTGTGCAAAAAAACATTGTCAATATTATGCCGTATACCGTATGGTAAACGAGGTAAAAATGTTTACTTTCCCGGAATTCCATAGTAATTAGAGCGATTGATGTGACCGCATCTGTGACTGTACATGAGGGGAAGGTTACGTGCGAACACCTTTTAACGAGAGCCTACGTTTTCTATAATTATAATAATTATCTTGAACAAAACCAAAAAGAAGACAATCTTCAACTGCAAAATGTTGTAACGTATGCCCGGAGTGTGCAGAGATGGCGCCACTTCTTAGTGACAGCGTCTTGTGAAGTGGTGCGATGAGGCAATCCTTGTTAAAGCAAATAGCAGCTTTGCGGTCCGTGAACAAGCAATGAGTCAAGTCATTTCCTGATAATCGTTATTAATATAATATAAGCGACTCAAGAGACAGTATCATCTGGTAATATATATCAAGGGGCTTGCGTAGAGATTTGTTGATGGTACCTCAAAACATAATTGCATGTTTGTGAAAGACCCACTCCAATCTCTGTAAATCCACGATTCGAATTCGATGTCCATGGCGTTTCCTAGTCTTGTCCGAGGCTATTTATACTCGAGCCCGCTTGCACATCGGCAACTATGGACAGGAATATCATTTTACAAATGCCTTGAACCAAGACTATAGCTGATTTCTTACAATATATATGAGAAGGATATTTGTTTTGAGATTATACTTTACTGTGACATGACATCTAAAAACAAAACAGGTGGTCCTTTGCGTGGACATGTTCAGACTTTCAAATTAAAACCGATTCAATAAATGTTTGTTTCCACGAAAACAATTCTTAAAAAACAAACAAACAAACAAACACAACAACAACAACAACAACAAATATGTAATTACCGTAACTGATAATTCTTTCCATCCATTTCAACGGTTTCCACCTCCGGACATTTTTTTGATGGCTTTCCAAATGTCCCTGTCCAGCATGCCTTGCCTAAATGTCCTCACTGGTCAGGTTGGAGTCTTCACATAGTTGGTTAATGTATGTTTTGGTTGGCCTTCCTTTGCTTCTCTTTCCATGTGTTGGTTGTCACACGAACATTGCAAAATCATGGAAGGATAAAGAAAGAAAGAAAAAACCGGTTTGCAAAGCATGAGGTCTCAAGTCTTTAACAAATGAGACGGGACAGACAAACAAACAAAAACACCAAAAGACACCGACCAATTTGAAATCCTTGTTTTATGCTTTCTCGAATACAGGAATTAGACAGCTCGTCCTACTTCAGACAGAAGCCAAAGGTCATAGTCACTCACCATGACGACCCAGATGACGTTTCACTGGGGAGGAGCAGCAGTAACGGTACGTAATACTTTACAGACAGTAAGGCTTTTTTTCTTCAAAACTTAAGCTTGGGCTCCGGCTTTGGCTACGGCTTGAAGCAGTGTGCATAACGGAGCTGCAGCCTAAGACGGTTCTGGGAAAGCCCTTAGGCCGTTTTCGAAACCATGGCCTAGGCTTCAGCTGCGGCTTCAGCTCTCTGGGCCCAATATCATAGAGCTGCTTAAGTACATACAGAAGCTAAGCACAAACAAATTATGCTTACCAGAATATGAATACCAGCCAAACTACCATGTCACATGTAAAATCTGTGACTGGTATCCTGCTCATTTCTGCTAAGCAGAAGTTTGTTAAGCAATATTTTGTGCTTAAGCAGCTCTATGCAATTGGGCCCTGGTTAGGCACTGGCCCCTTGTTTGAACTCCCGTATACCGTATAAGTGTACGTTTTCAAAATTGCCGAGTGGAGCCCATGCCATAGTCTAAGCCGGAAACTTATTAGCTGAAGCCATGGTTTCGAAAAACCCTATTAATAACTGACGTCAACACTTGAAGGTGGTACGGGCCCTTGTTGTACACCTGCTTAGAAGAAGTTTATTTCAAGACACTTTCTCTTGGAAGTAAATTTAAGTAGGGAACCAGTGACAAGTCACACGATGTGCAACACGTGATTTATGTCCGCTTTAATGTTTCCTGTGGGGACGCCAATGGAAATAAGCTCAAGTTATTGGCTTTTTGATGTATCATTGGATATAATTGTGGTTTTGTCCCCTTGTCTACAGTCTTCAAATCTATATATTTTGCCATGTGGCTGAGTGCTCTAGTTCACCGGACCCAAGCTCTGGTGTTGTCAGCAGCAGAGTGAGGGTTCAAATAATGGTCATGACACTTGTGCCCTTGAGCAAGGCACTTAACCATAATTGCTTCGTAAAAAGGTTGGGAAGGTAGTGCATTCTGCTCTAACAGCCAGGCTCCTAGTGCATGATACCAATGCCTATACATCCAAACGGACTGTGAAGGGGGCGGGGGTAACCCTGTTTCAACGAGTAGGTGGCAACGTGCCCCTGATGGCAGTTGATTTGGGTCGATAACCAAAATCAGTTAAGTGGCTCCGTCAATTTTGTGATGTTAGGCGATTTTTCATGAAAACCCCCCCCCCAAAAAAAAAAAACATGTTTCTTACTTTTTTTGTTATCCCTATAATAAACAACAAAATTATATAATTGCCATTTATAGTCCAATCAAAAACTCTCCTGGCTTTGAGTACGCCATTCCCAAGAGCACAATAATTGCTCTTCATTAGCTCACGCTATACCCCCGTTGATATAATTAAACTAGTGGGTTGTTATTCTCTTTGAGGCTTTATTTCATGCTTGGACATGTGAACAAGAATCATTAAGCCTGATACCGTTTGGGTCGTCAGTCACGAACCCCTTTTTAGTAATTTCAGGGTGTTTCCATGCAGTGGACCAAGCACTGTCTATTCCGGATCTAGTGCTTAAAGGCATCGTACACGTTTGGTAATTGTCAAAGACCAGTGTTCTCACTTGGTGTATCCCAACATATGCATGAAATAACAAGCCTGTGGAAATTTGGGCTCAATTGGTCATCGAAGAAAAAACACCCTTGTTGTACAATTGTGTGCTTTCAGATAGGAATAGAAACTTCTTGCAAGAAGTTTTTAAAATTTTAGTGAGAAATTACAAAAACTAAGTTACTTCGGAGGGAGTCGTTTCCTACAATGTTGTATACTATCAACAGCTCTCCGTTGCTTGTTACCAAGTAAGTTTGTATGCTAATATATATTTTGAGTCATTACCAGACGTGTACGATACCTTTAAATAATGGTGTAGTCCTGTAGAAGTCACGGTATAACAATTTGTGGATCATTTCGCTGTGCTGTAACCGAACGGTTCCCAATGTGGCATCTTCATTGGGAGAACATGGCTTCAATTGGGGTATAAGTGTAACCCAATTGGGGGCTATCGAGAGAAATGTTCCTTCTAAGTGGTTGGACGTTGACCGTGTTGACTTTGCCCACGTGTCGTTGTTGCGCATGACTGTTATTCCCCGATTGGGCACCATTGATATCTTCATCGGGAGATGAGGAGTCCCATCGCGGTAATGCATATCTTCATTGGGATAGTTCAGTAGACAACCGGGAGAAGCCGCTGCCAGATTAAAGCTTGATGCTTGTTAGTATTAAATTCATACACTGCAAAAACTGGGGTAATGTAATTGTGTTGGCAGAAATTAGTGTTAATTTTAACACCCTATGGTGTAAATTGTGATAATTGTTTCGGTATTTATATGTGACAACACCCATGGTGTCAATTTTAACACCTCAGTTTTTGCAGTGTACATAGGCCTGCATAGACTGCCGAGCAGAGCGTGCCACTTGACGTACGTTACGATGACGTCAGGTCAATGGTGTCTATAGGGGTTTTCCCTTATAGTAATGTCAGAAACGATCTATACTGTGAACTAAATAATCGTCTAAACATGCTTTGAACCGTAACACTTTTGTCAGTTGTATGACTTTAAATGCATGCACAGGTGGTCATATCGTGTTTGTGAAGAGTGGGCTCGACGGACAGGGGCGTGCACATTGGAGCAGGGTGGCGCGCACATGTAATGCAATGCGCGGTGAATTTTGATCAAAGTGCGGGGGAAGGGGTTTCCCCCTGAACGTTCTGCACAAAGGATGAACTGATCGTCCAGTACATTGATTAACGTATTAACCCCTTTGCAGTCAGTCATTTATTGTGAAAGACGACACGCACGCATACACAGTGCGGTTGATGTGTGGGAACGGCTGGTTCGACGAACTCCGAATCATTTTGTCTATCTTGTTATACTGGGGGTTTCCCCCATTGCATGTATTTGAGTGAGAGATATCTGCTTTGGTTTGGGTTTTTTTTTCTTTCAGGCAAGCCCCCTTTTTTTCAAAATTAATCTGATCGGGTGACGTTTTTTGTTGTGGTGTCACACTCACTTGTCAATGCCTACGTCTTCATCCAGGTTTCGCCCTTAATCTCAACCCAATCATCGTTTATAACTCATTTTGTTTTGATGATCGCGTAAGCACACACTTCTCAAAAAAGTATGCAGGCAGGAAATGCATATGAACTCAAACCATTTTATCGCAGACTCATTCAAAAACTCTCGGTGGCATTCTTAGTCACTAGCCTTTTCATTATTCATTTTATCAACAACTTTTGCATTTATAACATTGTTTAAACTAATTTATTGGATAGTTTTTAAAATTGCATCGGGAATAAAGAATAATTTGATATGTGTTTAATGTATATTCCGTTTGCAGCAATACCATGTGTATATCTACTTTGCTCTACGTTATAATACACACGCACTGCAAAAACTGCTATGACACCATGGGTATTGTCATATAAAGATACCGAAGAGAGAATATAAATTAACATCGTAGGGTGTTAAAATAACACCAATGTAATTGTGTTGGCAGAAATTAGTGTTATTTTAACAACCTAAAGTGTAAATTATGATTCTTTTTGGTATAAACAACACCCATGGTGTCAATTTTAACACCTCAGTTTTTGCAGTGTGTTGTTGCCGCAAACTGAATATTCATTCAACAACAAAGCATATTATTCTTTATTCCCGATGCAAACTCAACATCTATTAAATAAATTATTTAAAACAATGTTATCTAATAATGCAAAAACAAAAACATACACTGGTCTTTTAACCTCAACATGCAATGCCTCAAAACCTATGTGATTTTTGTTTCTTTTTTACCTATACGCCGATGTGTGTTAAGCACTGTATTCTCAGTAATTTCCAGAGTCTTATTAAATGAATATTCATTATAATTTTATGTAGCATCGAGAGACGTTCAACTTCACCTTGATTCCAAATTTTCTGTTATTAGTCATTTTCTGTAATTAGTTATACCATTTTCTCGCGGAACCATTCATGCAAAACATTTGGATGCAATCCGTAAACTAAAACGAAATGCTGGCCCGGTTGCGAATTCCACCGCCCAATTGATGTACACCATGGATGTCTCACACACAGCCTTGAGCCATTTTTGTTTTGAACGCACACAACTCTGTGTCGACACAACTCTGTGTCGCATACACTCTGTGGACACTGTTTTTTCTGCGCACTTAATAACAAAAAACCCATATTTTTCAACACTGTAAAAAACACTGTGTGGACGTGTGGTCCACATAGTGTTTAAATGTGTGGACCTCTTTTGTTCGAAAGGTCCACACTTCGCACGTGACTCTTAAGCGCAAGTTCGGATGCAGTTTACCTGGTACTCATCAAATAAAAACCATTCATCGTCCTAGCAGCAGTTTGCATGTCGGTCGTCGACCGCAATCACCTCAACGCGAATGTTTTGTTGATGTGTATATTATAACGGCCGCGTAATCATTTGAAACTAATTCGAAGGGGAAAAACCGGTGGTTCGTATTACATTGAAACTTAACCCGTATTGTACAAAATATTGAGTTGAAGTTCGGTCATGCCTGGGCTGTTTTCATCGAACCTAGTGGAGAATGATCATGTCTGATTATATATAAAAGTAACAAACGCATTTCCTAAGTTGATAGTTGGTTACATCGGAGCCTTTAGTTGATACAGGAGCGAACTCACAAGCCGACCATACTACTACACCGGACCAGGAATAGAGTTCAGTGTTCACAACTTCACACTATAATAGGGATAAATCAAGATGGTTTTCCACACCATGCGCTTAGTGAACCGTCGTCTCGGTTTCTTTACCTCCCGTCGTCGATCCAGAATATTGCCGGCAAACAGAGTCGTCCGCCGGTCATCTCATGCACCTTCGCATAATGAATGCTCTTTGCATGGCTCAACGTTTAATGTTCCGCAACAGTGGCGTAAGTATAAAGGGGGTCACGGGGCACGATGTCCGTGCCCCTCCCTCGGGTGCTACATTTGAAATCTGGACATTTTTATGTAGTACTGTCAACTATTTTTCTATTTACAGGCAGGCAATATATTTGTTTTTACCTCCACATCTGATTATCATATTATAAAAAACAATTAAATGGCATAACAAGAGCGCTAAAAATGATCGAAAAATGCAAACGGAAACTACAGTTTTAATTGGCCTAGAAAAATTGGTGCACCCCCTTGTGCCCCCAAAACCTTTACCCCAGTTTCGCCGCTGTTCCGCATCAAAATAGCCAATGTGCTCACTTCAATCAAAATCCTAACACTGAATACTGTATATTTTATAAAACAATTATTGAATATGGCCGAGTCGACCTTGCAGCATTACCCGAGTTGTCATTAACCGACGATGATCCTTGTTGTTCTAGGCTCTCAAGATTCCACTACCAGCGACAGTAGCTCCCTGCGGGTACCCTCACCGGAATTCCTGCAGACAAAGGCAATATTCACCAAGGAGAGATCGGTAAGAAAATCCGTTTGATTAAAAATACACTTCAACTTGTTTTGATATCTTATTTATTTTATTTATTTTTATCCCATGTATCTGTTTGCTTTTCCCCTACTTTGGTGTTGAAAAATTGCTCCAGATTCAACACCAATCCAAACTTCAAACATTTATTGGAATCAACTTGGATGTATTGCTAGTCAATTTTGCGGTATAGCCTTGTGTAAATCTCTTCAGGGAGGAATTTTTGCTCTGAAAACAGCCGTTGGTTATTGTCTCGACGATTCGATCAGAGTATTATGCTTGTCTTCGGGAGAAAAAGACGATGAAGACGGGAAGCGTACACTGTTCGAAACGTCGAGACCAAACCAATGGGCTCTTAACAGAGGCCGGCACTCCTCCCCAAAGAGATGTACACACGGGTTCTACCGGCAATATTTACTAGCACTTCTTATAGTCCACATCACGCAAAGCTTCAAACATCACTTAACTTTTATTGTGGCAGTTTTGTTGTTGTTGTGTTTTGGGGGGTTTTAATTAATGAATGTGTAGTTAATATTCTTCAAGTATAATTTAACATTACTGATTCTTTTTCGCTGGTTTATATCGTGTTTTGTTGTTGTGTGAACATGTTTTGAAGTCTCGAAGTTGAATAGATGTATACTTTCCCGTGAATTTCTTAAAGCAAACAACAACATTTCCACAGTATTCGCGACTTTCTTTAAAAAGGTAGCGCGACTATTTTCGTGCAAGTTTCCTCCGCTGTGGTTTTAATTATGTTAACGTGAACTATGAATGGACACAGCCCAGAAATAGATTTGTGTTTTGTCAGCATCCCAGTTCTCGCTCATTATTGACGCTCTTAGTAGACAGTGCGCATGCGCGAGAGTCACCACAATTGGGGGGAACCCCCTCGGTGGGTTGTTGGATGACAACACCGTGATGTGTGAGACAGTCGACGTGACGACGAGCAGCGGGGGTTCGTGGAAAACTTCCCCCGCGAGCTCTACTTCCGAGTGTCGACTTCGTGAGTCGCGATCAATATATAGTATCCGTCAGTGTGTGTGTGTGTATGTATGCACCACTATCATTGGATGGTCCTATAACCTAATATGTTGCCGAGTGATGAGGGTACCGTGCTGTAGCCTGCGGTCCGTGTATTAATACATATATTAGTTTGACGACGGTGAGTTGACGATCACTACACGACGGCTCATGGGTTGTAACTGACGTATTACGCGGTTCTCTCTTGAGTATACGCCGAGTCACACTCCATCCTTAATAATAACTGATACCGCACTGTGAATCGAACAGAAGTGACGGGGCTGACCCAACGTTCAGTGGACATTACCATCACTTGGGTGAAACCGACGAATGAAATGCCCAAGTCTGGATTTTACTGAATGACTTTGTAATCGGTTGGTAGCGGTCGATTTAAAATTTGTGGCCAGACGGGCCTTGTCTCCCCCCATGCCAGTGTCAGCTCTTAGGACCACGGTCACTGTAGTCCGGAGGTGCCTAAACAAAATGAGACGCGAAACCTTATTTCGTCTGTTGCCGAGAGGTGTGTCGTCTGACGCTGTCCTTTGTCACCCTTCCCAACACCAGGTAACATCCAGCAGTGACGTGGAGGACGACGAGCCATCGGCCAGGCCACCTACTTCAAGGATTCACCAGCGGAGGGGTGCAGTCATCTCTCAAGTCCCACCATCCAGCTCTGATATCGCCGACGATGATGGCGGTGGCAGCAGTGTCAGGTAAGGGCAAACCTAGACACTGTTTAACCATGAAAACTTTACAACATTTTTCGACTCAATGCTGTGTGATTTGTCTTTCTGATTACGCATTTTGTTCTGAGCAGTGCATTGTGTTCGTGACATTTGTTTATCGCGTTACAGGTAAGTTATGCAGTAAAACTGCACTAGCTCTCTACCGGGCTTTTTGTTATACCAAGCTCTACGTGGTATTGATTCCTGATTATTAGTAATGCACAAATTTGAGTTACAACATGAGTTCTGGGACACGTTCTTCCACTGTTGTCAGTGAAAGTGTTAATGTTGATATGCTTTATACTGGAAGTCAAATATTGTCTTAATTATTTTGCTTTGTTCATTCCGGTTCTGTTTTTAGCTTTAAGATTTTATTTTTAACATTAAAATTCCAGCAGATAACAAATTAGTGGTTATGTGTTATGACAGTTGTGTATTTACGTCCGATTTCATCCAGAGGATGGCCTTTCGGAGTTAAGAATTCCCTTTTCATGTGATTTTATTTGTCACCGATAAGAGGAAAATCACTGATTATGGATTTTAAAAAGACGTCCAGCGGAAAATGTAGCGTTGACCGCAATTTTAGTTCCACGACCCCCCAAGTACGTGGCCAAAGGATGAGATTTCCGCGACCTAACCCCCCCTTACGTCATTCCCAGTCATGTACGTAAGGAAACGACTATCAAACCAAAGAGTCAGAAATTTGTTATCAAGAATGATTTGAGAAACCATAAAGTCAAATTGATTGTACAAAAAGTACGGTTTAAGTAGAAGGCCTCATATTGAGTTCAAATTATGGTCTTTCCTTGATCTTCAATGGTAAAACAAAATTTAAAAAATTAACGTTCACACCATAGTACGATGATTTATTTTCTCCTGGTAAAGTGCGAACTGTCCAGGATTTTGTTAATTGAGGTCATCACTAATACATTAAACAAGTCAATGGAACGCAAAAGATATGTTGCCCATGGAAACGCTCATCTCCAATGTAATGAAACCAGGGAACAGATATTTCAAACATGCTGGTACGTAAAACGCGTAGACCTCCCAACGATTGTTATGTTAATTATATTCAGGAATATTCATTGGCTCATCATTGGAAGTAATGAGACCATGGCCAGGCTCTGATGGATGAATCGTGCATGCATTGTATTAAAGAGGGATTGAATTTTACTGCGTTTGTTTATTTTCTTATATGAGTTATAATGTTGCCCCCTCTCAACTCTAAATTGATTATAATCGAAAGTATTGCATTATTCCTGCTCGGGTGGCTTATACCAGGCAATCAAGCAGTACGACACTTGCCATGGTTAATCTGCCATGTCCATCCATGTGAAAACCTACTGTCCAATTACATAGATTAACACTCAGACGTACAGTCAAATTGATGAAACGCTTGTACAGACGAGCAAATAGAAACACCCAACTTCCCAATCCTTATGCATATCTAATTCGATCGTGGCTTCATTACAGCCACTTTGTAATTTGTTTTTGTATATAGGGCCTAGTAAATTTAACTGCTGATTTCCCCGTTTAATTTGCTCAACACTTCAAATGGTCAAAGAAAATTAAATTAGTTTCTCGTTGGTTACAAAGTATATGCATTATTGAATTGTACGAGCTGTCGAACGTGAGTGGAAACATAACGGCATGCGTAATTGTCTAGCCGGCGGGGATATCAAATACAGTGCTTCTGATAGCAATGGGATTCGATGAACTACGTCATCGCGATACAAAGGAAATGCCGTGTGTGTTTATAGTCTCATGGTCCCTAGATCGTAGTTGCATATTTGTATAGCCCATAACCCATCAGCACGAAATTTGCAAGTCTTCTGCGGTGCATAGAAATAATGAAAATGTAAATCAAAACAATAATCAAAATCCATTGTTGGCGTTTTAATTGGATCTTAATTTGTTGAGCAAGCTCATTTGACTTAATTTGATAATTTCCTGGCCTTTTATTACTGATGATGATTGACGTCAATGAAGAAAATAGTTTGACAAAAAAATTGTAACGCGACTCTGTTGCACGTGGGATTACTTCCTGAACCGCTTGTGCACTTCTGGATAAATGATATGTCCGTGTATAGATAGTCCTGAATTTAGGTGAGTCACGTTCGCATAAATACTTCAGGGGCTAAGGAAACTTTCCTTTTGTTATAGTCTTTGTGCGCTTGTTTGTAACTTCTGTCTCTTGAAACAAATCCAAAGTTTGTCTTATGACGTCAATCCGATCAAAGCAGTTAATGATGGACTGTCCCATTGATGAAGGGGGGTGTTCTTGTAAACTTCAATCAGTCTGTGTAGACTGATCTCCCAATTAAGGGTATCATGTGCATGTTCCTTTGAAAATGCTCGTTAGCTGGCCAACTAGATAATTACGTTACAATTACATTCAAGTTTTCAAAACGTGGACGAGGCCGTACAATTATGCAATAGCTACGGATTTAATCATCCATAACACACTGCTGATAATACTCAGCAATATTCTGGTGCCCACTCTACCCATACCGCTTCACCAGCGACAAGAGAGTTTTGCTAACTTGCTCAATCAGACCAGGTTTGGCGATGATTGGTCTTCGCTGCTTACACCGATTCCCCTTTTCCACAAACACACCAGGTATCTTGCTTTTTGTATTGCCTGTACGAGTTAACAGTTACTGCGAAACGGGGGACTTAGGGCGCTAAGTGGCGTCAGACTTACCTTAATAATTGGCTCGTTGATTTGGGGCGGTGTTTGCAATCCGGAAAATCCCCATCACATTCCCCCCATGAGTCGGTAATGCCCCCCCCCTGTGCTTCATCGTCATTGACTCGTGTACTTGTCGTCTGCTGCCGTATGTTTTGATTTGGCTTTGAGTTATGTTCCTTTAGCTGTTTAGATTTAATTGGTTGTTGGTGTTTCTCAGAAGCATCGGGAACGAGTGCTCGCGTGCACTGGGCTCAATTTCGTAGAGCTACTTAAGCTCTGAATATTGCTTAATTAATTTTCTGCTCGGCAAAAATGAGCAGGATATCAGTCATGTGAAATGGTATTTTGGCTGGTAACCTGATTCTGGTAAGCACATTTTAGTGGCGCTAAGCTACGCTGTGTGCTTAATTAAGCAGATGAAATTGGGCACTGGTGGCAAATTGCAATTCGGAAACAATCTAAACTTGGCACAATGAAACTTACTCAATCTTATAGTTGATGTACCTGCCACGTTAAGAAATGCTTTATTTTTGCATTTTGCAGAATGTCAAGCCAAACGTCTTATCTCGAATATGATGGAGGCATACAAGATGATACGTAATACTTTAAGATGCACACCAAGTTTTAGGAATGTATGCTGTTTGAATAAAGGCATAATGTGACGTGATTCGAGTTTCTTTTTCTTTTTACACATTACTGTTGTAATTTGTGAAGAAAGTGTAATGCATTCCCTTGTCTCATGCACTTGTTTTCAAAGTTTAAATTAAAAGCCTTTGACTGTTTTTGATTCCCTACCCCGGTTTGGTTTACACCGACGAACCGGATGGGCTGCTTCGAAATCCCGAAAAGAGCAGTTTCGCGAAGATCACTTTCTTCCATTAATTTCCTATATGATTTCATCGAAGCACTTAACTTTAGATGGATGATGAGCACTTTCTTTAGGAGGTATGACACACCGGCCACCCCTCTATCAGGCTTCATCTTAGCCCGCATCATTTTCACTTTTGCAGTCGAGGAAATAATTTTGTAGTCCATTAAGTGGTTAAAAGGGAATTTAATTTTACTTTTCATACTGTCTTACTCTGTCTTGGTAAAATGAAACTTTGAGCAAACTTGTATTTGGTTCCATCATAAGACAACGTTTGACTCGTTTATGTTGTTTTCAAGTGCAAATAAGTATCTATCATTATACGCTATCAATAATTGGGTCTTCAATGACGAAAGGTCCGCCCATTGATTGAAGTTTGATGAAGTTTCTGTGTTGTTTTGTTACCACATACAGCAAATAATTCAAGACCTCGTTCACACTAACACAGTTTTTAGCTGTACGCAATATCGAATGTTGTTTGTCGTTAATTTAGCCAGTCATTGAGTAGCTGATGTTTTTTCCCGTGAAGAGGTGCTTCACCTCTCTATACGGATGACTCGGGATCCCTGTCACATAAAATGGAAATCTAATTTCGAACGAAATTGTGAAACAGAAGTTCTTTCTTGATTACTTTGTCGAAAACTGTCCGTGGTTGTAGCGCTCACAAAGTGAGGGGTAATTGTTTTCATCATGCAGGAGATTCTTATGTTCACGTGCATATTATATTTATACATTGGAAAACATGTCCTTTTAAGATATGAAAACGTTCGTGATTGAAATCGATGTCAGTTCGTCCAGGGAAAACATTCAAATCTAATATATGCTGTCAGTTTTAACACAATGTTGTGCTTTGAAGTTTGACTATGCAGTTTTTAAAAGAGGAATCAGCGCCAAAGTACCAAAGTAAAAACTGCAAAAATGGGGTGTTAAATTGACACCATGGGTGTTGGCACATATGTATACCAACAAAAGAATCACAATGTACACTATAGGGTGTTAAAATAACACTAATTTCTGCAAAAAACATTTACATTGGTGTTACTTTAACACCCTATGATGTAATGTTGATTCTCTGTTTGGTATCTATATGTGACAACACCCATGGTGTCAATTTTAACACCCGTTTGTTGCAGTGTACTGATACACTCATCACACTGAAAACAATGTTTGAGCTGCCGAACGCTAATTACAGTTGGTTGTTCTTGTTTGGGTGTTTGCTTGTTTGCTTATCTTGAAAGAAGAACTATCCTTTTAATGGAATCCATACACGTGACGTGGTTCGGCATGGTCATTTTGGCACAATACAATTCAGTGACGTCCATTATTATTTGCGGTCTTTGAGAGAAAAGCAGCTGTTTTGTGTACACGCATGTTGTTCGGACTCACTGTTTGACACCGTTCCTGCTTCCAAGATAATAATTGAATCTCCCTTGGGGCCGAGTCATTTTCAAAAGCCACATCATAAAGTCCAAATTATATTAAAAATGTCACTCCGATGAATTTATCTGAAAGCCCAAAGATGTTTTTGAAGAGATTAATTATATTTTTAGTTGGACGTGGGGCCTACTTGAATAAATTTAATTGAGCCGGGTTTTTGCGCATTAATACAAATAGTTGGGTAGGATTGGTGTCCCTGAGGCAGAACGATGGAAATACACCAGATACGGTAAATATTGCTGATCTTCCGGTTGGTTTTATTATTACCGGTAAGTCCAAACTACCTTTAGGCCTGAACAGCGAAGAACAAGTACGGTACCGTTTTAAAGGCAGTGTATACTTTTGATAGTTTCCAAAGACCAGTATCCTCACTTGACGTATCCCAACATGTGCATACAATAACAAACCATGTGAAAATTTATGCACAATATAGGTTATCGAATTTTCAAGAAAATAATGAAAGAAAAAACATCCTTGTTGCATAAAATTGTGTGTTTTCAAATGCCTGAGAAAGCTTCATGCCTGAAGCCTTTCTCATATTAAAATTTTGTGTGAAAAATTACCTCTTTCTCTAAAACTGCATTACTTCAGAGGGTGTCGTTTCTAACAATGTTTTATAATATCAACAGCTCTCCAGTGCTCTGTAGGCCTACCAAGTAAGTTTTTATGAATTTTTTGAGTAATTACCAAAAGTATACCCTCCCTTTATACATTAGGCCATTTGAGGCTTTAAATGTTATTTTTCTATTGAATTGGAGAGCGTCTTTCATTGCAGAAGTGTCGCAATCTGGTATTCAAGGGTCTATTTCACTGAAATCAGGTTTATACAAACAAATGCTGAATTCCTGACTATTAGCTTGAATCTACCTGTACTGGGTACCGTATAAAGAACAAAACAACGAAACAAGTGTTGGCGCTTGGTTTTTCAGCAAAGATTAGAGCACATGTCATAACGACTGCCCACAATTTAGAAATATAGTTTAGAGATTATGAGTCTTGGAAACTATAATATTTGAGCGAGCTTAGGCCACATAAAAATAAAAAATTGTTGATCGTCCTTTTTTGATGGGAAGTGGGGGAGGGAGGGCGTTTTTTTGTTGTTTTTTTTTGACATGGCAAAATATGAAATAAAGAATAAAGATATCATCATAATCACTATAAAACAAAGGGTTTGTGTGGTTTTGATGTTTTCAATTGTTTTGTTAAACCCTTTCAAATCCTAGATGACATTTTCTGTAAACATTTTCAAAAAACTAAAACGCAGCCTAAGTAAATATTTGAAGAATTTTTCTTGTTTTGCAAACATGAATAATCTTTCTTCAATCATCTGTTTCCGACCTATGGATTTTGAAAAAATATCAGCTAAACAAAAATCTGGGAGCCAAGTTTGACTGAAAAGATCATTAAAAATACCGTTTTTTATGATTAAAAAAATAATAATAATAATAAATTGGGGTCGGGGGGTTTTGTAGGGTCGGGTGGGGACGATCAACAATTTTATTTTTTTATGTGGCCTTACCCAAGGAATATTTGTGTCGCCCCCACCCTCCGCACGCACACCCCGCCCTCACAAAATATCAATATTTATTGAGTATATTATATGGGTTTTCAAGAGCACACTGTAACTCGAGTGTATTATGAGGTAAGCGTCTACATGTATCAACAGCACGGACTGCCTTTTTTTTGTCCCTGGTGAATCTAAGACAAAAAATGCAATCAATTATGCCGATGTAAAGCTCGACTATAATATCATCATATTCTAGTCAAGGTGTTATGATTTTGTCTGTAAAAATCCTTCCCTGAAACCGTACCCGTAATATGGCGGATTTTGACAGCTTCAAAAGTGAAATATTTACGCCTTTTCTTTGCTGACTCGGTGTGAAACGGAACCACTTTCAACCGATGCACTGCATGTTTGGTTCGTTTCAGCTGCGTCGTATCATGGTTTCATTGCAGGGCAAACTTGTCGGTCTACCTCTCGTAGCAATTGATACTTCTTTTTTTTAAGTGTGCGGTTCGGTTGAGTCTGCAGAAGGGTGTCGACCTGATACACCTGTTTGCCCATGGACGGATATCTTAATATGGAAATTGACAAAACATCGACTGTCTGTTGCCCAGGTATAAATAGATGAATTCTCAAGGCTAGGAATTGCGATTACAGCTGGGAAACTAATTGATTTCAGGCCTGTCATATCCCTTTTTTTCTTTTTTTCTTTTTACGGTGATACTAATTTTGGGACTCTGCTTCCGGAGAGCGTTTGTTTTGTTTCCCGCCCCTTTTTGTTAAATTGGTTTGTTTCCTTGCTTTTCTTCGATCTGGATAAACCAATATTTTAGTGGGGTTCGGTGGTTTCATAGTAGTATCCGATACAGTAATATCTGATGGAGAGCCTATGCTTGATAGAAGGTTGACGATTCGCATTAAAACAAGAAATTGTTCTGTTTGTCACTTACAGGATTGATAAATTATCGGAGCAAAACTAACTAGTTTCAATTCGTCAGAGAAATATTTCCATTTGAAACGCTGTCAAAGACAAGAAAATCACCCCAAATTGCCGTTGCTTACACTCTTAAAAAACCCATCTCCGTGGTCAGAATTGATCCAAATCCCGGGCCCCATGGGTCCTGACCCTTTTCTGGGTCAGTCTGACCCTGAAAGTGGTCAAACAAATTGAGAGTTTTACTCGAATTTAACATTATCCTTCAACACCGAAATTAATACACGGTTCACTTCGCAGAAACGAAACCATTAAGAACGTGATAATGCGGTAACACCGCGTGCCTCCCCTGGATTTATTGCAAGAAAAAAAAACGCGGCAGAAATTACAAACCGTGGTCACAACGCCTCCCTGTCAGACTGCTCGCGGTTTATTTTATGAAATTATACTACCAGGAAAAACAAAAAAAATTCACTTGAAAGTCACAGTATCTGGTGCCTGGAGCTGTGATGCCACGGCGCGGTTATTTATTCAATAGCGTTTAATTTTGTCGTCCATGCATATCCTTTTTATGTACAACACTGCGATGGGTTTTGTTTTGACTCTAAACATCCCAGTATAGGATACATAATAAGGTATAGCAGATAATAAATGTGTGGTTTTCTCGTGTGCGCTGTAGGGAGGTATATCATGTTTTTCTTCTTCTTCCAAACACATGTTTTTATAATCAACGCATTACTTTATAGCTTCCAAAAAACGGAAGTTAAATCTAAAGCCCTGCATGCAGGTCTTTGACCAAACAATCGCGAAATATGAAACACGTAGTTTGCCTTTGATTTGCTATTAGATAACCGGAGATCCACATAATACCTCCAATTTATATGGTTCGTGGAAAAGCAGCTGATCGAGGAAACTCCTCTGATTGCCCGGGGCCTCCTGTCAGGGTTATGGGTCCTGAGGTAAGGGATGTATCTCCTTTCAATAATCCATACAACCGTCTTGCAATCATTGCTTTTTTGTAGAAAAACTGATGACAAGCCGCTTTTCCGTTTGCTTGGTTTAATTTGGCAGCAAGAATGTGAGTTTATCGAGTGCTGAGCTTTACTGTATGGCAATTTTTAGTGGTTTATAATTCTATAAACTCTCCAACAAAAAAGTATTTCAGATGTATATACTCCAAAATATAGTCTGCATTAATCTGAATAGTCCATTCTGACTACAGATATCAGTCAGGTTAGGATTCTAAAATCAGGGATTCATATTTTACTCACGTATGTTTAAAGTTAATGAAATTAATTTGTGTTTGTAAATCCATTGTAAAGCGCTTTGAGACGCTGTCTGCGGCACTTTAAACTCATGTATTATTAATATTATTATTCAGCGGCAAAGCAAAATTTTGGGGGTTAAGTCAAAGATTTTTCTTGATTATTATTCATCAGCATCATCAGGCAAGGTGCCAAGGGACAACTTAAAAGTATAAGACCTCTGTAATAGGAAATGGGTGATGAAATAGATGGTCGTAGTATTTTTTTTGCCGGCATCTTTTAGTGTGGATTGAAGGAGATACCGTGATGAAAGAGACACCATAATGTATGTAATGCCACGGGGAAAACGGGTTCGGGTTACATGGATATATTTCACTTGTTAGCAAGCAATTTATGATTTTTTTTTCTAGAGGTAGTTTCATTTGGCCGTGCTTGTGCATATACTGTTCGTTGGTATAGAGTGTACAGTGTTTCGATGACTGTGGAGGAGAAACACGAGTTGTACTCGCAAAGTGCTGTTCTCAACCGTTGTTGAAATGTACTTGACGTTTAACTTCACCGTGGACGTGATGCGAAGCCATGACGTCAGTTAATGCGAGGATACGCTGGAACTGTTCGCATTTGTCTCGTGCATTATGTCCTAATCGCCGCCGTCGTATAATAAGGGAACACAGGTGTGGCGACGAAGTCTTACACAAACGTTTTTATTAACGGCAGGGTCGTGGCCGTGCGTTTAAGGACAGAACCGGCCACGACCCTGCAAGGTTTAAGAGTTACTATTCTTTCTTTTTTGCATTCGTAAATGCCTTTTTTGTTGTTAAAAAGCGTTATAATGTTGGAAAATCTGTAAACTTGTCTGTAAATTTTCAATAGACCTAAGCACAAGCGCCGTCTTAAAAGTATACCGCAATGCATCTTGGTAAACCGAGTACATAAACAAAAACAATAAAAGCTGCCAAGATGGACGCCATGCTGTAGTTTACATGGAACTCTCCCAGGTTTTATGGGTGCACCCCACTAATTCAACTCCCATAGCATTCAGTGCAAAAGGCTAAATATTCAAAAATACACGAAAAATACTTAAAAGTCTCACAGCTTTTTACAGTAAAGGGAAAAGTATTAATTGACTCTTGAACTTTTATTCTCTGCTCAATTTAATATGGGGAGTCCCTGGTCCCGTCGAGTTATTCTCCCTCCAAATCAAAACACCCCTACACCGGTGTAATTTTCCAAACGTCCGAGCATCAATCTTGAAAAATGTCCCTACACCTCTCGGCAAATAGGACCAGTTTTTCAGGGCCTATGTCATCCAAAATACCTCAAGTTGGAAGTCAACAACCCCCAGGTTACAATTGGGCAACATTTTTACACTCTACCCCTTTTATTGGGCTCTCAAATCTGTATAATATAGGATATTTTGAGGGCCTACAAAATATTCATGAGCTCGACGCTCTGTTTTCTCCATATTTAGTGGGGTGCACCCTATAGAGGAATTATTTTTACAGTTTGACTGGAAACCACATTCAGGATATTAGGAATATTGTCAAGAACATATTTCTTCAGGAAAATTTGAATTTGTTTAATCCGTTGAGAAATGGCAGGCTTAAACAAACAAACCACTCCTATGGTGTTTTGTGTACATTTTCAAATGAATGAGCATGCCTGATGGTGATACAAACACACATTAGATATTTCCTCTCATGTAATATGTTTCTTCCATTTGAACTACCCACAGAGTTTTTGCTCTGTCTGTAAATTCCTTGACAATATATCCTACGGTTCTGATGAAACATTTTGAGAATGTGTTGTTTTTCTTTAAATTTAACCTTTTAAGTGGGAGGATCCCTGGTGATAGCAACGGAGGGGCGGGCAATGGGCAAATGAACTGGAGAATTTACAGTTGAGGGCTTTAAACCATTCTTATACCCAGTGCAATAATTGTTTCATATTCCAAGTAGAAAAATAGGTAGGGTTAGGTTTCAAGTTAGAGTTAGGTAAGGGTTTATCCTCAATCAGCAGACAATTTAAGTTTTGGAACAAACAAAGGGTCTCAAATTTAGGCCTACATGTGTTCCTGTAGTGGCCTCACCAGAACAATGCCCCTCACTTATTACTGGCAAAAGGGGTGGACCAGTGTATATGTCTATGTAGGCCTATTTCTATAGATCAAAGAGAGTGGTCAAAGAGAGTGGAGCTCCAGAATTGGATGGGTGGGGGGGGGGTAATAAAATTGTAATTAAAAACTGCATACACTAACAACTTGGACAAGTCATGATCACTGACTTTCTAAAGAATTTGTAAAGACACAAATGGGGTGACATCTGGGGAGGAGAGGGGGGTGTGAGAAAGAAAACTGAATGACTAACAGAAAGCTACACTTCTGCCTGGGAGAAAGTTCTGTTAGCTTCTCACTTACACAGTTCAATATGGGGCTGGTTGGACGTGGAATCTACAAAAAGAAAAAAGGATGGCTCAAAAAAACAAGAACACTGGGCCCCCTGCCGAAGCTGAAAGTGAGACATGAACCCCAAGTGAGAAACTCACCAACTGTCTACATCAGGCCATCAAAGGATCATCTTGATTTGGCTTTCACTAGAGATGAGCAGGGTTTTTTTCAATCAAAACCCAATGCAGAGTTACCCACCAGACCTGTCATGGTACTTCGACCCACATATGCTGAAACGACCCCTGTTGAGGAAATCCAACACAAGAGTGGAGTTGCACTTCAGAAAATGCCTAACAAACTCCATCTCAAGAGTGAGGATGATCACCAGGAAGAAGAAGGAGGAGGCTACAGGTTTGTCAAAGTCAATTCTGCAGTAAATTTAGGAGTGGATGCTGCACTAGATCACCAACGAGCAAATCCTGAATGCAATGGTCGTCCCCAACTTGACGCTGGTGCAGAGGAACGTCGAGGTCTTGCCGTGGCCGAGATGATGTCATGCCGAAAGTGTGGGTTCCACACCGACAAGAAAAACTGTACACAGAAATACCTCAGACAAGGAGAGGACGACGAACTGCCGTCCCAAACATGGCGTTCCAAGTTGGCCTACACAATACTGGGATTGGAGCTGCTGGTGCAAGGAGACTTCTATCTGCGATGGATACAGCCGTTCCCTCACAAAACGCCCTGCAGAAAAGTGCAAACAGAGTAGGTGCTATTTTGACAATTGAAAACGAAGAAGACATGGCAGAAAAGAGAAGGCTCGTGAAAGACGTTCACGAATTACAAGGCTACGAAAGGGAGAGTGGAGTGGCCGTTGAAATAGATCGACAGTACAACAATCCGCTGAGAAACTGTCGCATATTAACTCCTTTTGTTTCTGAAACACAAAAGAGTGTTGTCGTTTGTGAAAATGTGACTACAAAAAAACATTGTGATGTTCAACCATGAATCCAAACTCTGCAAACAATGTTCAACCTCCTTAGACAAAAAGGACACAAACCTAGAAATGCAACATGCACCGCCACTCGTCCTGGAAACTACAACATGGGTGACGAACGAGAAGGAGGATTGCAGTGTGCAAAGAAACTGTTGAACTGTAAGGAGCCACTTAAAATAAATAGAGTCACAACTGATGCCGATGGGTGTCTTGCACATGGCATTAGTACATTTATGCACACACAGGCAGGTATGGAGACTGAACATTTGCTAGACCCCTCATCTTAATAGATCTCTTTGTGCAGCCATAAGTCGTGCTAAATTCAGCACAGATATGTTTCCGGGCAAAACCAAAAAGAAAAGTCTAAATTGCAAGACAGATTTGCCGATGATGTCAGCCATAGGGCTCAGGCCGAGGCTGGTTCAATCCTTAACCAAAAACTTGGTGATCAGTCACAAAGACAGCCATGGCTGCAAATGCAGCAATTGCAATTCCTGAATGTTACATGGGAAACCATGATCTGTGCAAAAGACATCTCACATTTGCCATGGTGGTGCCAGACATCAGAAATACAAATTTCCATACCTGCCTGCTAGTGCTCGGGAAAAATTTAAATTGTCTAAACATGATAAAGAGACAGTCATCAAACTTTTGGACAAACGACTTGGTAAAGAAGCCATGGAAAAACCCAGTACGGTACAAGCACTCAAAAGCAGAATCCCTGAACCATGCATTTTCAGTCACAAATCCAAAAGGAGCACTCACCTTTGCGAGAAATGGTCCTTGTAGAGATCACAGTGCCGTGCATTTGGTCAATAATGGTCATGCAAACTCGATAGTAAAAAATGTAAATCTGCTGGGTGTCCAGTAACTGTTGGCTCCCCAGCTGCTAAGGCCCTTTCTGAAATGGATAAGAAACAGAAATATTACTCTGACAGGGCCAAAGGAAAGGCATACAAGAGACGAAGGGCACAGTGTCGATACAATCGATTCCATTTGTACTATGCTTCACAACAACTGTACAAGAAAGGGCAACTAGAACCAAATTTTCAAAACGACTGGCACAATATTCAAAACGAACACAGTTATAGCAAACGTTGCCCACCATGAACAGATGAATGAATGAATTAATGATTGATAGTTAGTGATAGATAATTCGAACAAAAAATCTTACACTTCTCATCAGATTAAGCAGTCAGGGTACACACCGTGCCCCTCACAATTTCCTTTTCTCCGACATATTTTTCTTGAGTTGTTGATGTGGCGGGGCTCTAGAGATAAATGCTCAAAACAAACGCACAATGAATGATGGCACAAATGGCTTACATCACATCCGTTGGGCAAGTTTGGAGTTCCCGTGTATGCCATGTAAGCCACTCTGTGCACATGAATCATTGTGCGTTTGTTCGATCCGGGGACCTGGATATTTACGAACCCATAATTCCTCCTGGAATAGCCCCGCCACATCATACAACCCTTGCCACCTTTCGCTTTAGATTTTTTGGCCAATAGCCCCATAACTTTACCTATCCAGGCTTCCATTTTGTCAGTTTGTTTATATGCAGTGTTTCATGTGTACAACCAGTGTTTACAATTTTCAGTATGTGGCTTGAAGTTCAACCCCAGTCAGTAATGTACCCTCTCATAATTTCCTTGAAAGCAATTTCTTTTTGGAAAAATTAGTGCTTGTAAAAATTACAAACCACATTTAAAAATCAGAAAATGAAAGGTTGATTTTTTTGAAGCAGTTTTGAGCAGTCAAAGGTGATTTATACACAAAACATTTACTCTCCAAAACTGCCAAAAACAACACATGCCGACTGGGGTGAGATCCACCATTTTGTAAGATTTAACATAACTTTTTTACTGTAAATGAACTGTTTTGCACCGTAAAAATTGAAATAAAATTATCACTTGATTGAAAAAAGCTTCTGTATCACATTGATTGTCAGCTAACAAATTATTGTAAACAATGACACGTTTAAAACCCCATCAAGTAAATAAAATATGGCCGACACCATTCATGCTTATAGGGTGCACCCCACTAATTCAACTCCCATAGCATTCAGTGCAAAAGGCTAAATATTCAAAAATACACGAAAAATACTTAAAAGTCTCACAGCTTTTTACAGTAAAGGGAAAAGTATTAATTGACTCTTGAACTTTTATTCTCTGCTCAATTTAATATGGGGAGTCCCTGGTCCCGTCGAGTTATTCTCCCTCCAAATCAAAACACCCCTACACCGGTGTAATTTTCCAAACGTCCGAGCATCAATCTTGAAAAATGTCCCTACACCTCTCGGCAAATAGGACCAGTTTTTCAGGGCCTATGTCATCCAAAATACCTCAAGTTGGAAGTCAACAACCCCCAGGTTACAATTGGGCAACATTTTTACACTCTACCCCTTTTATTGGGCTCTCAAATCTGTATAATATAGGATATTTTGAGGGCCTACAAAATATTCATGAGCTCGACGCTCTGTTTTCTCCATATTTAGTGGGGTGCACCCTTATAGATGTGTACCTCTTTGCTTCAAAATCAGCGCGCCATGATGGTTGCCCGTGTTGCTTGAACTTGGATTTCACCCAGAGTCCTTTGCGCGCCGATCATGCGCATTGGGACATGCATAATTGCCTATTCCTGTCACTTCGGCGGGCTACGTTTTATTCCTAGAAAATCATTCAATAAATTCCAGTGGACCTATTAGAATATAATTCAAATCTTGTCATGAATAAAAGTAGAATGTAATTTCAACCTACGCAATGACGCATGTTTTATTAATAAATCTAGCCTAACTACATATTAATGGGGGTTTTTTCAACTCACAATGAAATAGTTTGGCTATGTTGGCTGAAGGGCCGTTTACCGATCCATCTGTAGAAATATAGCAGTGAGATTGGCGCTCAGCGATAAAACTCAATTTTGGTCAAAGATCAACCGCCCTCGGGCACGTGCTAAAGGATTTACGCTATGATTGGGAACGAAAAACCCATTGACTCGTTCTACATTTCTGGACGGGTTCGATTTGTATTCTTGATAACCGTTGACATTTTGAGGGGATAAGGGGATTTCGATCCTGCTGTGAGGGCGATGAAGGTGTAAGATATACCCAAACAAAAGACTATAGATAGTATTAAAAAAAACATTATCAGGAAAGGGGAATACTCCAGGTTTGTCAGTGACCCCGTGTTATTACCGTAGGCCGGCCTACATCCCACGTCTAACAGCGTGATTAAACATCGACCCGACATTATAAGGGGCTATTCAAAATAATCAATGTTTAAAATATATATATATATATTTATATTTCAAAATTGTGGGTGGGTGGGTCATAAGAAAATTATTGAAAATCTAAAATCAGTTAACAATTAAAAAAAAGAGGAAATCAATGTTTTAAGGGGAAAATAGCCAGAGGTCTCTTCCAGATCGTCTGTCGAGCCTGCCGCGTCTGTGCTGTCTACTTTTAATAAATTGGTGAACCTTGTTTCGATAGCCGACCTTCGTACCTGATGAGAGATGGCAAAACTTTCCTCAACTGAAAGTTGCATGCTGGAAGCCAGTAAAAACCTTTGAAAACTCCTGAGCTGGGAGATCAATGAATGATGTAAAATTTGTTTTCATTTGAGGAATTACTTTGTTATTCAGGTTATAGGGTATAATAAATGTTTAAACATTTGATTTTAAAGTGCGGCATGTAACAGGTGTTAATTTCTGGGTCAATTTTTCCGGTCAATGGTCTTTATTTTGTTCATGAATAGGAGTACGGTGATAATCCTTCCAGACGAGAAAGCAAACTTAAGTTACCATCGAAAGGACAACTGCCGCCGTTCGAATTTTTCTTTTCACCCACGCGATTCAGTTCTGCATAATACTCAATTTTCATCGGTGATCAACAAGGTTTTTGTACCTTCATTCAAAGAACCGAATAACAACATTCCAAAGCACTTTAACAATTCGTGTTTTTATTTTTGTTGGTCTGAATTGAAGTGACAAACACACGCGGGCACGCACACCAGTTGCCATTTTTACAAAATGTTCTCAAAACACAGTTCGGGCATGTATGCAACTTGTGAATCAAGCGGAGGGTCTTTGTCAACCTCGTTGCTTTCCAGCCCACACACTCTCGCCCCCTCACTCAGTCACATATATATAGAAAGCATACATTGCCATCACACGATTGATCGATGGGTCGGCATTGGACCTCCAAGATTACGATTGTTTTGTTCCCGCGCCCTTGTTTTCGAAAAATAATCTCCCGTTGGGATATACATGCCAAACTTGTCGGTGTAAAGTTCCGTTGGCTTTATCGAGTGTCCCGGTTGCTTTAAGTACGGACGGGGTAAACCCTATTTTCAGTAATGTCATACAGATCCGGGTTCATGGTTTGTTGATATTCGTATTGTACTCAACTTTGACTTAATTAGTCGTATTGATTGGGAGATTAGTGTGCAGCGGAACACGCCAAATAACTGTCTTATGTTTGACAATGTTTTGTATTCTTAGTTTAAGGAGCCCTTCGGCTTTCAAAGATGTTTTTTGTTTTGTTTTGGGGGCTTCAGTTCCTACCTGCGGGTACGTCTTGTTGGGTTGGATAATTCTAATGTAGGAATTGTTCATGTTGTTTTTTGTTTTGCTGCAGCTGTTTACAAGAAACGGGTCCCGGCGGGACTAACTCCCCTCCACACCACGGCGATTCGCTGTTTCCACCGACGTTAGGATATGAACATAGATGCAGCATTATGAGCACCGCCAGCTCTACATTAGCAAGTAAGTCGGGTATAAACAGATAGACAGCTATGCACGATCTCTCTTGCCTTCTGTCATACTAATAATAGTATTAACGTGACGGCGAGGTCTTACATGATAATTTGACAGGAGGACACAGTTATCGGACTTAGGAGGATATCATTTTGCAGTGGATGAAATATGAACAATATTATCCCACACAGGTACTTAGGAAATGAGTTACCTTTATCGACCTTTAGGATCAAAACCTATCAGAAAACGAAACTCGCTCTTTCTCGACATCTCCTGTTTGTTTGTTTTGTGAACACTTCGACAATGGTATTTTGGTTGAGATCCCAATGCCTGCCAGCCTAACCGACGGCTTCCCGGGTAAGCCCCCCCCCCCTCGTCTCGGGGAGACGGAGCGACTGAGTGGGTGGCAAACTCGTGGGTTGCCGACTAGAGAGACACAAACACAAGGGATACTGTAACATTTGGACTGAAAAATAATACTGCTAAAGTAACTTACAAGCACCACTTGAGAATAAATTTGGTATAAAGCATAGGTTGATATACTTTCGAATACAAGTTTAATGGTGTGATATAATAAAGCCTTAAGATTAGACTATCACTGCGGATTGAGACCTGATATTTCTCCGGACACTTCTTGAAAGGGTAACGGTGACCATGCGGGTGGACCTAAGGGCTTCGATGGGTCATGTTGGTCCAACGGGAAGGTACTTGTGTACGGGTCGATTGAGAACAAGAACTTGAGGGAAAAACCAAAATTTACAAGTTTTTCGAAACGCATTCAGCTGTACAGGTGGTGTAATACAATCAAATGGTGTAATGATGAGATTCTGGCTCGACCTCTTTTGCCCTTTTTGAGATTATGAAAATGCTTTTAAACTTCGGCCAATCTATACCCGGTACTGCCTGTATACATCATACATTAGTTGGATTTTTCTCTGTGTAACATTTTCGGTTCCAATTTACCCATGAGTTGTTTATTTTTATTTTCATTTTAAGAGTGTTTTGTTTGCTCAAAGCATTGTTCACTGATTCACTTGAACTCTCCTTCTTATTCTGATATCGATTCTGTTTTGTTTGTTTGTTTCCCTTCATAGATGTTGCTGCAGTACATTTACAAGGTAAGAATAACGAGGTGATTAGAAATATATTCCAAAAGGCAGATACGACTTTTGTTCAACTATGTTTAATTGCTTTTTGATAAAAACTTAAGTTAGTTTGGTTAACTCTAGTTGAGGTGGTTTGAACACACTAGGATTCATAACCTTGGTTTAATTGTGTGGGTGGTTTTTACTTCAATGTAGATTACATCGAGGCGAGTGCAACTGCCGGGTTCGACAGCAATGGGTACAATCATGACAACAACGATGGAGCAGGTGAGCACCATTCTGTCAATCAAGATCAACACTTAACCAATAAGACTCGACGAACAGTGTGTGGGCGTGGTTTTTTTGTAAAGCACGATTTCTCCATCCATGTACAGCAATTATTACCACAATTCACAACAGAGGAGATTTTGCAATAGACTAATGATACCCCCATGTGACTGTTTATTTCAATTACTTAAAAAAAAAAGCAAATTTAAAAGATTTTCATACAGTTCTGTCGGTTGCATTTCCTGGTTTTGATAGTGGGGATCACTTCGACAACCCCCCACCCCCGTAAAAACGTGTTTATAGTAAGTTCATCAAGAGACTCCATAAACTATACCATCATTGCCCCAAGGAAGAAAATGCACTATTGTGTTAATGATCTCTTTTCTAATGTCTTGTTTTCATCCAGAAACAAAAAAGAAACTGCACGCCCTCTTCAAGAAGAAATTTGTAAGTACAAAGTACAAAATGCATTAAGTGTATTTTTCAACATTGTTATAATTTTTCAAGAAAGAACAAAAAACCATTCACTTAAGATTTCGTCCAGCATATTATTATGGAGTAGGCTGTTTGTGTAGTGAATACCCCCTTCATTACGTCTCACTCAAGGGGACCTTTCCTAACATTTTGTCTTCGAGACCACCTCGCAATAAATTCTCTAAAGAATTTGGTTTCAACCCCATAATTTCCCTATAATTAACATGTATGTTATGTGCATTTTCCCATCAGGGAAAGGACAAAGACAAGAGCATGATTGATGACATCACAACAGTTTTTACAAATTTTAAAATCAGAGACCAGGAGGATTTGGAATTCGCAACGTACAAAGTAAGTTGGATATCCCCTAGATCGAGTTGAAGTATAGTATAGACATTGCTTGGTCTACCCCAAAATAACCCCTCCAAACCGAGGCAGGCAGTGCAAATAGTCTGCCCCCAATGTCTAATTTGTATAATAGTTCCATCATGCATGCACAGGGTACAAGACACACATGGCTGGTTCAAAAGCCGAAATCACTTCACCGCGGAACTACCGTGTATATATACCCTTGATCCACTTCCAAGTTCGTGTATATATCATTTAATAGAGTGTAACCTTTCACGTGCTAAAACTGTATCAACTGCAGTGCATAATGCAATTTTCTGAATAAGCTCCAAGGTGAAACCTTTTTAGAGGAATCGTAATATCTAATGTATGTGAGGCGTTGCCAATTTCAAGTGAACTAAGTGATGTATGAAAGCGTTGAAGCCTCAGCAGCAGCTGTCCAGCATGCTCCTGAAAACAAGCAGAGTACACCTTTCGAAATAAAACGTTCAGACCACACCAACGGCTCTTTTCGGAGCCAACACTCAGTCCTGCCAAAGGAGATTTACACGTGGTTGTAAACCATAACTTTAACTAGTAATAGTTACTCCTTCGTGTAACATAAGACTAAACGATGAAGGTTTTTTGTAGTATTTGAGACACTGTTAAGTTTATCACAAATATTAGCATTTCCTTGTGGTTATTCTGGACTTAAGTTTCCATGAATCTAACTGAGATGTTACTATTACTGGATAAGACAGTGTATTCTCAATGTGAAGGTGACACACATAGTAGAGTAGAGCTATAATATACTTTCCCCCAAAGAAGAGATGTTTACATGATATGCCTAATGATCGGCTGTTCGACATGGAACCAATTATGTTGCAATTTGATTGTTGACGTAAATGGTAGGCATGTTGACCCTCCGCAGCATCAAGAAACGCAGAGCCAATTAATTTCTGTCTATCTCTGTACATTCTTTTTTGTTCCATAAAGACAACTGCGAGTTGTTGTTGTTGTTGCTGTTGCTGTTGCTGTTGCTGTTGATGTTGTTGCTGCTGCTGTTGTTGTTGTTGTCATTGCTGCTGTTGTTTTTTAAAGATAATTACCACTACTGTACGCCCTGTTTTAACGTGTGTTTGTGTGTAAGGTCATTTTACGCCAAGGCAACTTTTAATGTCTTTCTTCCTTTGTTCTCTTTCCATTCTGCAGGACAAGCATTGGAGGGATGTGATCATGGAGGTTGATAACAACAACACAACGAACCACGTTCCCTATTCACCATCAGTAGAAGAGATCAAACGGCGGGACAAAGTCTGGGAGTTATTTAGAAGCGAGTGTGTCTACCTAATAGAGCATATTCTTGTCTTGAAAAATGTAAGTGGTGTTTTTTTTTGTTTTTTAATTTTTTTTTTTTTGTAAATAAAATTAGAAAAAGCACAATGCAAAGACCCATTTTCGTTGATCCCCTTGAACTCGGCACGGTTAGATTACGGCGCTAAAAGCATTTGGGGCATTGTTTTGTTAGTGCTTATGCGTATAATAACAGTCAAAATTCTCTAATATGTTACTTTGACTATGGCTAAATATTTACTTTGACTATGGCTAAATATTTACTGTCACTTTGTTTGCGTTTTCTTTTAAAAACCTTTGTTGTTTTATATACGCCTTGATTCCAGCTTACTCTTAGGCAAGTAGCTGCTACAACTGCGCTCGTGTTAACATGGTAGAATAATAATAATAAGAATAATACAAATCATAATCATAGAAATAAATCAAATTCATTGTAACAGAGATTGACTGAAAATTGTAATTTGTCGTGATGTGATATGTCTTTTATATTAATAGATTGTTCCTTTCAGAACCTTTCACACTAAACACCTGTTCAACACTCAATTAAATCTCCCATGTGGATATTGATATAATGTAGAATGACCTCGTTGCATAGAAAACGGCCAGGTCCCTGGAGTTGAATTCCAGCGTATCTGCAGCTATCGGGTCCTGACAATTCCGTTGATTTCTATTTGACGTGTTCTCTTTGTGTCCGTATCTCTAGGTTTTCCAGGAGCCCCTGCGAGCCATGCAATGCGAGGGTCATCTCATGTACATAGAACCGGCTAAAATCTTTGCAAATTTAGACGAGCTAAGCCAGGTGAGTTACCACGGTAACAAAGGATTCCATGCTCCATTCACGACAGAGAAACTGCACTTTGCATGCACCTGGTGCGCTTATAGGTAGCAGTGCAAGATGATCTACTGGCGCTTTTCATACAATATTGATGATCACTGCATGTCATGTTAGTACTTATTAGTAGTATTAAGGAAATGCATAGGTCGTTATTTTGCGATTGTGATATGCACATTACATCCACAAAACCAACATATTATCTTCAAAAAAGTATTCAATTCAAAATTTTTGTTTTATTTGAATGATTCTGTATCTTATATCAGATGGCAAAAATGTCAATGTACTCGTACATGTATGACACTGGTAATTAAACAAAACTAAACATTGAAAGTAGAAAAATACACTATTTAGATGCCAAGTTACATAAAACTAATTCATTTTGAGATTGATGTAATCACACTTTAACTTTGGGCAGCCTTCAATGCAGAAAAAAGGGGAAGGGAATCATAATTTGTTACAAATGCTGTCAAATTACCAAAATCACTCATAACTCAATGGTTGCTACCCAAAACAATGGAGAATGGTTATGTTTTGACATCAATGGTTTTGTAATGTTTAATTAAGAACACACTTTTAATAACCCACCACCCAGTGCCGGAAATTCATTATGGCGGCAAATGTTAGTAGACAAAAGAAAAGTTGATATCATTGCTTAAATCATTTTCTATCTTCCAGGTTAGTGCCTCGTTCTGTCGTGACCTTATTCGCATGCTGATAACCAAAGCAAGTAGAACGGAGTTCTGCCATACGGACGCAGTTGTAACTGCCTTCGCAATGGTAAGTTGACGATGGACACAGTGAACTTGCATCCAGAGATTTGTCACATTTATTATACTTGAACAATGAGCAAAACAGTGCTGACTCTAACTAACATAAACTGGAATTAATCATCAAAGATAGTTCAAAAGAACAGTTTGTAAGTGTATGGTAACAATTTAAAATATACTTGTATGCACTTTAAAATTTGATCAAATTTTCGTTAAAAACATTTACCTCCAACCTGGGTATTTTCAAAAGCTACCAATTTGTTCATGTTTTGTATCAAATGAAGCGTTTTTGTTGCAACTTGCTCATATCTCTATTTACTAACTAAAAAAGGCGCATCCCTTTTCAATTTTTTTTTAAAGATTGAAATCACAGGCTTGTTAGAAAAAACCTGTAAAATTTAGATTCAATTCTCTTAACCTTTCTGAGAAATACCTCCTTCCAGCTCTGCATTATTTGATATGCAAATATTGTTCTCATTGACACCACACAGTTCGGTAACCGTGTGTGCCCAGCCTACCAGCGCTACTGTATGAATTACACCGGGGCGCTCCACTACATTGAGACGATCAAAAAACACGAAGATTTCAACGAATTCGTGAAGGTGAGAAAACATTGATTTTCACTCCCCTCGTACACTGCCATTAAGACAGGCTTTCATATAGTCTTGCAGGCAGGGTTATTACCTATGTATATAGGGACAGAATAAGGGCACTTAATACGGGGAGCTTTTAGTACAAACGGATACAGTGAGGTTGACTCCAGGGCAAAGTTACAGCGGCCGGAAGTGTAGCTGCATATTGATTGATTCCTCCATTTGATGCTTACAGCCACGGCGTGAGAGATGTTTCTTATATTTTATATCTAGCTCCATTTTGCTGCATACATCCACGACGTAATAGATGTGTCTTACATTTGATATGAGTGTATAGCTCCATTTTGCTGCATACAGCCACGACGTGATAGATGTGTCTTATATTTTTTGTTATCGGTGTATATCTCCATTTTGCTGCACACAGCCACGGCGTGATAGATGTTTCTTATATTTTATATCAGTGTATAGCTCCATTTTGCTGCACACAGCCACGGCGTGATAGATGTGTCTTATATTTTATATTAGTGTATAGCTCCATTTTGCTGCACACAGCCACGGCGTGATAGATGTTTCTTATATTTTATATCAGTGTATAGCTCAATTTTGCTGCACACAGCCACGGCGTAATAGATGTGTCTTATATTTTATATTAGTGTATAGCTCCATTTTGCTGCACACAGCCACGGCGTGATAGATGTTTCTTATATTTTATATCAGTGTATAGCTCCATTTTGCTGCACACAGCCACGGCGTGATAGATGTGTCTTATATTTTATATCAGTGTATAGCTCCATTTTGCTGCACACAGCCACGGCGTAATAGATGTGTCTTATATTTTATATTAGTGTATAGCTCCATTTTGCTGCACACAGCCACGTCGTGATAGATGTTTCTTATATTTCATATCAGTGTTAAGCTCCATTTTGCTGCACACAGCCACGACGTGATAGATGTTTCATATGTTTTTTATCAGTGTATAGCTCCATTTTGCTGCATACAGCCACGACGTGATAGATTTGTCTATATTAGTGTATAGCTCAATTTTGCTGCACACAGCCACGACGTGATAGATGTGTCTTATATTTTATATCAGTGTATATCTCTATTTTGCTGCACACAGCCACGACGTGATAGATGTGTCTTATATTTCATATCAGTGTAAAGCTCCATTTTTTTAATTTGTGAAATTTTGCTGACTTTCCATCTTCTTGCAGCAAAACAAAAACAATCATTTTTAAAATTCTGTTTAAAGGTTTTTTCTTTTTAATTAATTAATTGTTTATTATTTATTACTTTGTTATTATTTGTTGGAGGGGGTGCGCTAAATACCGTACTTTTTGTGCAAGGATCAAATAAAGAGTTGTCCATATTTTGCGTCCCAGGCAACTCTGCGAGGAACTTCTGAGTCATGATGATGTACAAATTGTGCTTTTATCAATGTTCATGTAGGCCTAAAAAAAACTTGGAAGATGAAACCTGTTCATTAAATTTCACCTTTTTTTAAACAGCTTTGTGAACAGGACACGCGTTGCAAGAGACTCCAACTTGCCGATCTCTTAGTGGCTCCCATCCAACACGTCACCAAATACCCCTTGCTCCTGAAGGACATCCGGGAACGTACGGAAGACCCTACAGAGAGAGCGAGTCTGAACGGAACATTGCAGGCCGTAGAGGTTGCTTTGAGTAAGTCAAGTTTTCCGATCCGATTCCTCGAATTCTTTTTGATCGTTTTATACACTTTATTTAAACTTCCCTTTTTCCGTTTCCACAATCAATGAACCACAAGTCCAAAATGTCGGGGGCGTAGGCGATGTAGGAAATTGGTGCAGTAAAAACAAAGTGATATAAATCAATATTCATGCCCTATTTGCAAATTATCGGAAATCTCCTCCTCTCTGTTTAGGCTATCGACTCAACGAATTACGGTGTAACCATTTTTTGTTATATTGCCGCCAGCTATGGCAGGAGGCAGTTTATGTGTTTACACATGCATGGAAAGCAGCCAACATTAGCATGCATTTGAGCCAATGAGTTAAGGCTGTCGTCATGTTTGGATTGTATGTCCAACATTCCGGGAAAGACATACCATATCGAATCTTACATCCTGCTCCGAGGGCATTAATCTTAAAACTCAGCCCGGCTAATTATCTGGATTTCGGCACAGTCAACATCGGGAACACGCCAGCAACACTCCAAACACATCAGGTTACGAGTGATTGACTACTGCATTAAATTTGATGGATTTCATTTTGTAATCCCACCACAAATTAAAAAACGAAGTCATGTTCCGGGAATGTTCCAGCGTAATTTGAGTCGCACCTTGACCCGGATTTGTACGATCAAGTAGAATCCCCGACCCATCCCCTCAGTACCATTACCTTCAAACTAAAACTGTGTGCAATTACTTTCAACAGTTAATTGTGTTTACATGCACTCTGAGTAGAGACAGACTATGTACACATGATGTTCTTTGGAGCCGGATTTTATTTAGGGCCACATTATTATTACCAATTATCTTTCATAAGAGAAATGTTTGGCATGACAAATTTGGTCTGGATTACGCAACCAGACAATGTAAAATTGGCCTGAGTAATGTTTTAAAACAATGATTCACCTCACACACATTGATACACACACATGGTTTTTACATTAGGGCACGGTTTAGATTATTGGACTGCGAGTCATGTATTTCTTGGTTGTGTTTCGACTTCACGACGACATGAGTTTACGTGTGAAGCATATCAAGACGGTTCTCTTTACGTGGTTGTCTTGTTTTCCTACTAGGTTTTGGGTATTATGTGTTGTTCCCGATATTCGTTGTTAGAACTGCTGCTTGGAAGTGAGCAGCCTGGTTATTGTTCTTGATTAATCAGTGTAAAAAAAATAGTCTTAAGACCTAAAATCAAAAAGGCCTTCATTTTTTTTGTTATTGTACATTGAAACCTTTGAGATTTGTCACCGAGACAGATGAGTCATATTCTTAGATAACGTGTGTTGTTTTAGTTCACACAATGGTCGTAATAGTTTTGCAAATCCAATCAGGTTTAGAGGTATTCATCAGGAAAGATTAATTACTTCATAATTTGGGAGGATTGTATTCATGTGAATACCGAATTAGTGTGGAATATCTCGTCAAGCATAATGCACACTGTATCGCCTTTAATCATTGCATCAAACCGTTCGAGATATTTTCGTCGTATATACGCGCTCTTGTCAAAATTGTATTACTCTCTGAACATCACCAGCGCAGCGGAACGAGCTGGAACGCCGTCCACCACGGCCCATTACTCAGGGGGCAGAATACATCAAAATGTGGGCCAGTCATAGCTGTTTCACAGCTTCTATATGGAGTTTCAGTCAGCCGTCGACCGATATTTTTTGAAGATTATCTCCACGCAAAGGCTCGCAGGTGTTTGCTATAGGCTTCTTAGAAAAAGAAAATGGGATCAGGAGCGTTGGTGCTTCATTTCATTCCCCAGGGAGAAACACGACCGTCCTGTAACCATTTATAGCGCCTTCTTCACCCACCCAAGCACTCTTCAAGGCTTCCCAATTCTCCATTTGATCAATGGTTGACCTAAATTCAAAAGGTTTTACCCTTCCCGTTCTGGGAAAAAAAAATATTGCCTGTTCTGCAAATCAAAACAAAATTCATGTCTCTGGAGAGACTGTTGTTAAATTGCACTGATGGTTTCCTCCTCATGTATCGTGAATTTGCAATGACACTCATTTTGGACACGAATCCGTGCATGCGCACCGAATGGTTTCATGCTGTACTGCTGTGTAGTTTCATAATACGCGACTGCCGTTTTGTAAGTTCAATATTGGTAATATTTATGGAGAAAGACGGAGAGATTGACAATAAAATAAAACCAGAATGGTATATAGGCATATGAAGAATTTGAATTAGAATTTAAAAAGAGTGTCATGACTGGGATTCGAACCAACACTCTGATGACTCAGCCATCCGCTCCGCCAAGACACGCTAATTAAGCCCGACTTTTAAAAAAAACAGCAACAAAAAAACAGACAACCAACCACGAACGAAAACCTAATACAGTTTTGTTGTTGTTTTCACAAAAACGTGACCAGCAATGTTGATAACAATTAAAGAGTATAGTTGTAAATTCTTGGTTGTTAAAAATAGTAATGTCATTTCCCTGTCATTTATTGAAGGCCTTTTCCGGTGTTATTTTTATCGTCTTGAAATTAAAGAATTGTTGTTGTTTATTCACTGTGCACTTGTTATTGAGAGGAAGGTATCTCACCACGGCAAACTCTAAATTATTCTCCCAAATTAAATAATATATGGTTTCAAGTTGAGTATTTTCATCGGATTTACACACACTGCCCTACGGGCATTCGGCATGCGCGACACGCTGTAACAAGGGTATGGAATAACAGGCATGGTTCCGTTTAAAAATAGACTAAGCCCTCGCAGCTCCATTGCAAAGACAAAAATAACTGGGAAGAGTCGACTTAGAAGAGGTCATTCCTGCCACCATTGTATCACATTTTATGATGAAGTAAAATTTTCCCGAGTAAATTTCCTGACCTGCTGGTCTATATTCCATTGAAATGTTCGAGTATACTCGGCCAGACCTGCACGGTCTACTTTGAGGTACAGTTGTACCTGCGGTGAACTTTACCTTAAACCAATCAATGTCAAAATGAATATACTTTCGGGGGTACGTTGGCTCTAGGTGGTGGGCCTTCCTAGCATTTCACCCCCTCGCGAGTGCAAGTCCTGCCTGGTCACATGGTGGTCTGTTATTTGTTATATAGGATTTCATAATACCAAAGAGATATAAATTGCAATAGATGAATATGCTAACTTTATGTTGTGTTCATTCGTGATCATCAACCACATGTTCGTTCGTTCACCCTAAAAAACATCCTCCATGCCCTAACCATTTTATGTAACTGTTTGACCCTTTTGCTCAAACCATGAGACTTTATTGGGGCTACCTCATAAAACAAAGTCAACTTCTAGACGCAATTCACAGGAATTATTCATGGCTAGCATCGATCAAAATATAAATCCCTTCTACATCATGCACTCTTTGTTACTAAATATTTAATAACTTCGGCACTTCTCAATTCTCTTCTCTCTTTTCTTCAGATGAGCTTGACGGCAAGGTGAAATGGCTCGGCAACTTTGAGAGACTACGAGAGTTACAACAGATGATCACGTGGCCTCCAGTAGAAGAGATGGATTCAAAGGTCGTCATTCCTGAGGTGAGTCGCAGGCTATTCCGAGAGAGGATTCAAGTTGTGTAAATTGATAACGCCTCCTAGCAACAGCTGCTGCACGCTCCGGCTCTCGTATCTTTCGCGCGTTTTCCCGCCCTCCAGCGAAGGATACGTCAACTTCCTGCCTGCCCCCCAAATTTAGACTTCATAACGCAATTAAACGAGTTGTTTTTTGTAATTGTTAGACATAAACAACAAAACATCCCCCTGGGGTTAGTGTGGTACGAATGTGTGATCATTGCGTCCCAATAATAGGTAAACAAATAACTAGTGTATTTTGTTTTTGTTCTGCGTTTTGACATTCCTGTAAGTGTACATGTAGTGTAACTTATGTCATTCCCCGGTATCCTCGGAAGTACCTTCGTGCACATGGTCACTTCGTTGCAGTTATTATTTTCCCCCGTATTTTTATTCTTAGGGCACCATGTTACTGTGCTTTTTTTGTATAGTTTGTGTTATCTTGTTAATGGTCGCAACTGGTCTGTTTTCTAATGTTAATTAAATATTTCCTAATTGTGTGTTTATTGTAGATTTTTAACTGTAGGATTTGTTATAACATTGTTATGTTATTAGCTTTCGCTTCTGTTGTTGAGCGCATTGAGGATTGAGGAATCTGTGATATAGTGCGTTTTATAAATGCTGTTTATTATTATTATTATTATTATTATTATTATTCCAGATTTAGCATTTTGAAATACAGTCTTGTGCGTTTTAATATTGCCCATGTTTTGTTTTGTTTTCCCAATTCAAGAGATTATATTCAGGATGTTTTTCGGGATTTCTTTTTTCTCCACAGTTTTTGAAGGACATGGTTTCCAAGATGTCAAAGAGTAATTTGCTAGCAAGCACTAAACGTACGCTACTTAACGAGGGCCCACTGACCATGATTGGTAAGTCTTCTTTGCATACACGACTTTGGTTGCCCTGAACAGCCAAGTAATTAAAACAAGAGAAAGGAAAACAAAGAATGGATATTATTCTAAAAAATAAACATGTTTTGAACAATAGGTATACAGTTCTATACTGCGATCATGTAATCAAATTATTAATCAGGTCAGAGTTTTGTAATGATGTTGCACTGAAGAGCCAAGTAATTAAAACAAGAGAAAAGAAAACAAAGAATGGATATTATTCTAAAATATAAACATGTTTTGAACAATGGGTATACAGTTCTAAACTGCGATCATGCAATCAAATTATTAATAAGGTCAGAGTTTTGTAATGATGTTTACCGAGCTTCGAACGAAGTCCCAAATTGATAGAGCTGTTTTATAAGGCAGATGAATTACTGTTTTCATTAGTCGTTTGTTCTCAATGTAAGGCTGCCTTTATGTTAGTTTACGTTTTGTATTTTAATTTTTTGTATTGTATGCTATTATTTTTATATTTAAAGATTTTTATGTCTTGATAGTAGAGGTTTTATTGGATCTGACACAATTATGAAGACAGTTTTTTTATTTTACCTTTTGTGTTGACCCGGACATTTTGTAATGTAGAGATCCATTTTAAGTTCGAAGATTTAAAATAAATACATAAATAAAAACCCCAGCAATTAAACATTTCTGCTAAGAAAACAAAATCAGGAAACCAGTTGCAAACGGTAAATTCATGTATGTCCACGACATGATTTCTTGGCTGGTAACTGTTTTTTTCTGGTAAGCACAATTGCTTTGCTTCTTTGTGTGTGTTAAGCAGATCTATGAAATTTTGTCAAGGGTGAGAAACTTTGGAATTCTTTACCTTCTCACTGTTGCAGGTAGAAAGTTTTTTACCCAGGGGAACTATGATGCTATTAACCCTAACCCGAAGTTTGACTGTATAATTTATGAGCAGTCGATGGGGCGATTTTATTGCTTTATCAAAAGATGTGTCAATATACCGTGTGGTCTCATTTGACAATCCGTCACAAAATAACACTCCTCCTTTGATTAAATTTTGTTCAAAGATTATTTTGGGTGGGCGACTTTGTTTCCACGTAATGGTTAAACAACAAATTGAAAATGGTTTCCACGTAATGGTTAAAGTCACCTGGAAATAGTTTTGTTTTGTTTTTTTTTACAGAAGAGTATATGTATATTAACAATAAAACAATTTTTTGAGTAATTGTTTGTCACGATTTATATGTTAAAAAAATTGACAAAGTTGTTTGTGGGTGACTCCGCCCATCCCTTTTTGTGACGTCAATCGAGGCAGACTTCGCCGCGATCGAACATCGACCCCCTCGAACTTGCCTGCATTTACGTGCAAGTAGTGCGCTTGTACGTTTCGTTTGGTTATCCCCCAAAAAAGGGATTTTTCGTGTATTTTTCCGGCAATGCCGACCAGGTGTATTGTTGTTGGATGCAGCAAAACGACTAAAGATGGGGTCAGCTAGCATTTGTTTCCTGCAGATCCCAAATATAGGCAGTTACGGGGATCGAAAGTCAGGCTAACGAGGGCAAAGTGGTCCGGTCCGACGGAGTTTTCAGCGCTGCAGCGAACATGCTTCTGGTTTTCGGATCGACTTGATGCTGTATGCCGCGCCGCGGCACGCCGATCTGATTTGTCATCACGGAGCCGCTAAAATACCTCGTATTATCCGTGTTCTCGTTATGACCGTGCTCGTATATTCCGTTTTTTAAGACATAGAAACGCGCATGGGACAGTTCAGGACCGGTGAAAACCTCGTATAAACGTCGACTGTACACTGTCCTATTGCATTGGGTGACGTCCGAATACGAAAACGCATCATACTGATCAGGTACCCAGACGTAATGTACTGGGCCAGACTACACATTTTCTCTTCAAATATCCCGCGCCTCGATTGACGTCACAAACAGCGCCATGTAAACCGGGGGCTATTTTTAAATTTGTAATTAAAATAAAAACACAGTTTGTTAACCTTAGTTAATTGTTTATTCACATTCCACTCATAAAAATGTATATATTAACGACAAAAGCTTTATTTTGACAAAATACCACTGCCAGGTGCCTTTAAACAACAAATTCAAAATGTAAATTTTGTATTTTGCCCCTCTTCTTTCTGCAGATGGAACCAAGTCCTCAGACATGTACGTCTTTCTCTTCGATGACATGCTCCTGATCAGCAAAATCCGCAAAAACACCATGAAGAAAAAGTCTATAACGGACGGCATGGGGATCATGGCCACGCCGCCGGTTCCACGCAAGAAAGACGGGTTCTCGTTCGTGGTCTACCGGCCGCCGATTCCTCTGGACAGAGTGTCAGTGATCGAGATCGAGAGCAAAAGAGCTGCAGGTTTGTTGCACGTTCAAAATGTATACCTCATTCTAAATTCGGCTTAGTCACAGTTGATCTGCGTAAAAATGAGGCTGCCACACTTGGCTTTCTGTAGCAGTCACGCTTTATGCATTATTGAAAAAGAACAATATTTTATTTAAACATCACCATTTCATTCCTGACATAAAAAATGAAGAACTTAATACCACGCGCTTTATTTTTAATCCTTAAAAAGTATTGACATTTTGAAGCCGAGTTGGCCCCTAGCTGCAAACAGCCCAAAACAGTCTGGATATCCGTGATGAGGACTGCATGTTTACAACACTTTTGAATACTGGAAATAAGACTAACTTTGGTATCTTGTGAATAAGGTTATTCTCCATGGCTTCAATAATGCATTTTTTTTGTAAGAACCGGGAGTTGACCGGTATGGCATTGTTTAAGCTCTTTCTAATTTCTAGAGGTTAAAGGGTGGATAGATCTAATTATTGGGGGAAAGAAATCGAGTAATTTGTTTAAAGTTCATCTCCCTGATTGACAAGAACCTGCAAATATCATCATTTTTCAAAAAACACTTCTGTTTAAAACATTAATGTTGAGCATGATCTAATAAGCTTACTCATAATTTTTTTTCTTCTTCAATTTCACAGCGAGTGGGCTAAAACACGGGTTTGTTCTGCTTCAGAACAGCAGATACCAGCAGTTTGTCGGTGCTTACACGTTAACAGCCGCAGACGAGAGCAGCAAGGTGAGGCATAGGAAATACACATAAGAATTTGAAAAAACAATTCTGTTTTTACCGAGTTCAACTTCTGCCGAAGAATTGGGACGTTTTGAAATACCTCGTTTTTCCAAAGGGGTTAATAAGCCATTTTTAGATATGGTGGACTCGATACTATTAGACTATTAGATTTAGGTAAATTTGACTGTATACACCCAAACCAAACAGCGCACTCCCATAGTGCCCACCATATCTCAAAAAGGCAATTGATTTCATAGTTTCCATTTTTTTGTTTATAACTTTCTTTTTTTGTTGTATCTGAGTTTTTGAGCTATTTTCGTCAAAAACAAACGGTCAATCAACCCTTACCATGCAAATTATCTTACTATGTTTGGCCCATGGCCATAATATTAATTATTAATATTTTATAAAGAAACTTCTAAATTGTCATTGAAAACGAGTGCAAATGCGTACTAAAAATAGTACATATAAATAGAAACCTCATTTGTGTTGTATACGTTGACATGAAACAAAACTAAGATTTTTGATTTTGAATTCGTCGGTTGGTTGGAGAGTAGTCCGCTTCCACTTCAAATATCTAATGTAATATCTAATCTTGTGAAATGTTTTTTAACATAGCTACTGACAATTCGCTTTGTCTGCTGTAAAAACAAATACTTGTAATGTGTAAAATGTAGTCTGTTCTTTAGTTTCTTTAGTTGGTTAATTTTATTCAAAATGATTTTCTCTTTATTGTGTGTTTTCATGGGTTGAATTGCTTTTGTTTTTTTCAGCAAACCTGGTTGACACACTTGAAAAACGCTCGCGAGAAGTGGATCCACATGCTCCGGAGCGACGAAGGGGACGACTTTGGCAATGACGACATCAAAAGAGACCGAAAGAGAACTCTTTGAGAGGAACAGAGGCACGGACGGTGACAACCTCGTTCCCAGTGGTGTACGATATCGCCGCGCCATTTTGTTTTTCTTTCCTAGAATGCCTTGCTCGATTCCGCAGAGCTAGCGGGCGATACGGCGCGCTGCCCGTCGTAGCGAGGCTGGTACGGTGCCGATGGAATGGATGCTGGAAACAAAATGGTCTCCACGGTGACTCTGCCTGATTGCTATGGCGATGATCGCCGTGTGAATTGGGCACTCGGCTGGGAGACAGTATACTGCACTTTGATGTTTAACACACAGTCACCATAATGTATGCCACGACACAACACACTGCATTTTGCACATTATGTGGTATCAGTGCGTCTACAAAGGGACTTGTGTTCAAAATAAGGAATCTGGTGACGGTGCAGGAAGACGATGTGGAGGGGGACTCCTTGAACAGCTTGGTGAAAGTTGACAATTTGTTTTTTGTCAAGACGAGAGTTCCAAAAATTAAACGTGAGCACGGTTTGAGCAACAACAATCAGCCATTTTTGTCACGACCACTTTTATTTGTGCGCTGACGTATTTCGCCATGCAGTTTTTTGCAGCTGATGAAGGGCTCTTAAAAAGCAGATGAAGGACATTTTGGCTGTTTCTAAAGACATTTTTGTATTAGGTAGAAAACACACCTTCCCTGATAACATTGAACAACCATAAACGACGCCCTCTATTCTATAATTGTACTCGAAAGGCAACCACACAACTCGCTTTACTTCGTCACAAGCTTGTGGCGAAATTTATACATGCACATCGTTTATTTTGCACCCAAATATCGCTTATATTATTATAACTTTGATATTTATGATCTTGTTTGCACCTGTTGATATGAAAACGAGGCTTTTGTCGTAGCCATATCACAATCGTTTTCTGTCTGAAGAAAAGGGTCAGTAATATACATTTTAATTTTAAGTCGGATACTATAAAATTCAAGATCATTCACCCCCCCCCCCCCCCACACACACATATCTGTTTGTCTACCCCGTAAATCGAGGACTTCTCTTTGTTCTTCCATTGTTTGGGACTTTGTTAGTTTTTTTAGCGGGGTCTCCATTGGTTTTGTACACTAAAGCCAAGAAAGGGCATTCTCGGTATGTTTAAAGTTCTCTGTTTGAACTGGTCGACACTCTCCCGTTGCCTTACTTGTGTCGTGTGGGAGTTGATTTTCACTATTTTTGATTTTATTATTGATTGGTAGGTAATTAATTCTGATTGGTGTATTTGTTTTTACAATTTAAGGATCAAATGTTAGGACACGCTTTGAGGCAAATGAGTACAAAACGCACGTCTGTTTAATAATGCAGTGCTTTATCATACATCGGTGCAAGGGTAAAATTCAAAATAGTGTTATTCGACTGATGCCTTTTGTTTACGTCTATTAATTAAAAACACATAACACATAAGAACATTGCAAGAGAACGGGACAGGTAAAGGGCCTATTGGTTTGTCATGTTTTTATTCGATTTTTGGCTGCACCAGTTCTAGGAGACTCTAAACCTGATCATTTTAAAGTATCAATGGTACCTTCTCTATCAACTATTTAAAAACAAAAGGAAACAATTTTCGATATGATTTTATGTCAACATAAAAAAATAGTGCGATTTGATATCTGTTAATGAAAGAAGGAGGGTAATTATTGACAACTATGACCTTATATTATGATACAATAATTTGTAACCATAACAATATATTTTAAAGAATGCAGACTTTATGCTTATATACGTGCATGCAAAGTGTAAGTATTTTATTCATAAGCGTTCACATTATAACGGTCATGGGGGATGGTGGTGGTGGGGGGGGGGGTGGGGAGAGGGGGATGAGATACAGGACAGTAATTTAACTTATCATTAATTTAAGGAAAGAACTGAATGTGCACGATACTGCGTCCTAGTAGCTAATGCCTACTGCAATGGGTGAAAAGTTAGAGGGGCTGGTCATCAGTTTAACTGGAAGGTAGACCGAAATGAGTTGTTGCATTCAATATTATTATGGACAAAGAAACATACTGGGACATGACGAGTGTGATGTGGATGAGGGATGGAAGATGCAAGGTGGATTTAAGACTTACGGGTAAATCTAATTGGTTGATCCAATGAGATTAGGAGAATGTTACCACCCCCACCCCACACTTTGAGCTCAAGACACCTTTTTTATGTTGTTGTCACTGTTTATGTCTCATTTTGCTTTGTAAAAAACCCGAAAGCATTGTAAAGGAAAATATTTATTTATTTGTGTGGTTATCACATCTTTACCAAGGCACGGAAGGTCGGTGGTTCGAGTCCAGCCCGTCCTGCAGAAATCGGGAACACTGAGTATGGTCTATGCATACTCAATATATTGTGTATATGGCAAAACATGACACACGTTATTGGGTATAGGGTGCTGTGATGGTCGTGGCTCAATTTCATAAGCCTGTTGGATCGTAACAAATTCATTTGATGCTGAGCAACAATTAACGGGGGACCTGTTTCATGAGCAGTGTTACTTACATGGTATTTTGGCTGGTAAACCACACTCTAAAAACCCCTGGGTCAGAATTGCCCCGGTCCGAGGGGGCTGATCCACTTTTGGGTCAATGTGTCCCGGAATCTACGTTAAAATGACCCAGAAATTGGTCAAACTGACGCAGAATCTGAGCTAAAATTAATTTTGTTTGTTTCACCAGTTTCCGGATCAGCCTGACCCAGAAAGTGGGGTCAAACCCCCGTCTTTGACCCGGGATCAGGGTCAGTACTGAATCGGGAGTTTTCAGAGTCTTAGCAGGGCATTTTTTCAGTGATTAACAGCTACATGAATGTGAACCCAGCACGGTGACTGCGAGGGGACATTAACTTTTATTGTTACAAAAGAAAACATGTTTTCCTCACATAATAAGGTTACTTATGTGGGAATTATTTTGCCCTTTCAGTCGATGTAATAAGACCATGTTTTAAGCTGTTTTGACTCCACCAGTGACAGTTTATAAACATGAACAAATGCGAGTTTCTCAATAATCTCAATTCTGAGACATATTTTATTGATTGAAAAACATGGGCATTAAAGAAAGTTTGTTACCGTTAAAAGCATTTTTCCCCTAAAGAATTTGGAAATTCTTTTAACCTAAATCTCTTACTTTTTTCAATGCAAACTAAATATTCATTGGAAGTGGCCATACCAGCTCAGATGTACAATTCTCGGAAACATTTTTAAAATGGATAAAAAACCCTTTAAAAATCCCAGAATAAATCGAATGCAAAGGCCACACATCATTTTTTTTTTAAAATTCTGTTCTGTTTTTGTTGTCAAATTTATTTTAGTGAGTGGCTGGACCACTTACAGTTTTTGGGGGTTTTTTTAAACCAAAAACTGTACTAAATTTCTTGGAAAAGGAGATGCTGATTTATAGAAAATATTCGTTTTTATAGAGAGTTTCAATCTGAATTTGATTGACTGATTGAGAGGTTTTACTTTAGTGGATGTAATTATTGTGTTTAAATGGTAGGTGACTTTATGAAAGAATTGCCCGGTAATACTTACATTCGTGAGCCTTTCAAATGTGCAAGTAATTCGATCTACCATTTGCAGACGGACATGTTTAAAGGTTCTGTGAAAAAGTATTAATGTTTTTATTTTACACCTTAAAATTATTACAGTAATTCAGTATGAAATTATTATGTTGTGCCTTCTGTTATGTTTGTTGATGTTTTTATTTAATTTTTTAATAAAAGTCTTAAGGAACGCCCACGTAAAAAGGTCGCTTGCTGGCATGGCTGGATCCCTTCGGTGACGTCATCTTTGTATGATATATTCACGAGTTATTCCAGATAACTTTTTTGTTCTGGGACAGGGTCTGCCAAATGAATGACAAATATGTGTTATTTCTAACACAACATATCACTCATGATGATATATTGTGTACTGCATGTGACGTCACAGAAGGAATCCGGCCATGTCAGCAAATGACCTATTTATATGGCCGTTTCAGAAGACTATTATTTTTAAAAGGTATTACACCATTTTTGAAATATACAGGAAAGCCAAAAATAATTTTTCCAACTGAATTACTGTATAATAATAACAACAAAGTGTGAAATAAGAAAATGAATACTTAGTTATTCAACAAACCTTTAAAATAGTCATGTTTTGAGAATTAAAAATAAATAAATAAATTATGACAAAATTCCAAATGTTGAAGTCCCAACCCTTAACAAATCTTCATTTTAAGGACAGTGTTATCATCTGAATGCATGCAATAACACCGCAAAATTAGATCAACATTCTAATTGTTAAATGTTGTTGTTGTTGCTTAGTTACGTCGGGAATATATATCAATTTGAATTTTGTTTATTTTTGTTATTCATCAAAAGTACAATTATTAATAATTCATATTTCCCGATGATGACTGGGTTATATAATACGTTTAGTCCCGGATATTTTTTCTTTTGATTGGCGGTGGTTTTTATTTGTGTACATTTGTACTCATTTGTTTTACAATTGTTTGAGTTATGGTGATCAATACATTGTATTGTCGTAATCCAAAGTTGTTCTCGATGTTACACGAAAAATATTTTTATCAATAAAATGCTGTACTTTCAAAATTTGTATTTTTCTGTTGTACATTAAAGTTTTGTACACAAACCGGTCAGAAACACCGATTAATTTATTCATTTATGTATGTGAACTCATTAACATAATAATGTGCTCAAATAAAATATTGGTTAAACCTCAACACTGTTTTGCTTTAATATCTACGATGACTCAGTACTGGGTATGGACCCTGTGCTGATGACGTCACGGTTTGTTTACTGCAGTGCGTATTATAGCGCTGTTGCTGCAGGTACTGCATTTCCGACAGTGTTGTGCAAAGACGCAATGGTTTACCATTCCTCTGCAAAGTGGTAAACAAACTGTGAAATTGCATGAAAAACTGTGACAAAGTGACACATAATAATGCTCTAAAGCCACGCCAATGTTGCCTCCCCTGATTGATTGATTGATTAGATATTTTTTCCATTGGTATAGAAATACTGCTGATGATTGGCCTCACACTCCAACAAAACTTTGCCAAAACCTAGCACCTTATAATTGGCCGACCAACCTAAACTGTGATTGGCCAAAGTTTATAAATAGTTAGTGCCTGAAACATTTACTGAAACCTTTTTTGCATAAAGCTGTTTTGTACACACCAATGGTGAGATGAGATGGGCAATGAACGGGTGTGTGTATAATTATAACACGTTGCATAGAGTTTGGAAGGAAGGACCATTGAGCATGATTAAGTGCACCCAAATTGTTCCTTGCCAAGTATTAAGGATTGTATACATACAATTATTTAATAAAATCTCTTGTTTGAAATCATTTTTGCATCTCCATAAATCATCATTAGGCCTGTGCCTGCTAGCAAACAACCAAATCCTTTGCACACGTAGGACCTTAATTGCTAACTACATCGACGAAGGGTTATATGTACACAAACCGGTCAGAAACATTCATATGTTATCATTGTCACTGTGATTCTAGTGAACCAGCAGGAACACGTGTTTTCACTTCACTTTGAAGCGCAATAACGCTTAAGTTTTGACACTTTCGCTTATTACCTCGATGAATGACTTCGACCGTCAAATGAAAAGTATTTTTTTAATACATTATTAGTTGCAAAATTAAAATTAATTCTTACAACCGCTACGCTCGGCTAATATTATCAATATATATATTTTATTATTGCACAGTACCATACAAAAACCAAGACAATGAATGGTCAGCGGCCCTCTATTGGCAAGGCTGTTTAAAATAATGTTTGATAAACCCTTTTTTTTAAATAACTTGTGATTCTCATTCATCATTGTTCCCAATTTTTATAAATGATTTTTGTATTCACATTATTTTTTAGCTTGTTTTAATCGGATTTGGGGGTTTCTGGTCTTCTCAGAATTATACGGACGTACGAGTAACAAATTCATCAGAGGTGGTAAAAAGCCGCAAAAACCACTTAAAAAGCTTTCTGCCTTTGTCTCTCTGAACGATGATAGGATGTCATAATCTCGTGAGAAGTGGCCTCAACACGTGAACTCAGTGTGCACTGGCTGCTATAGACTCTCAACGACTGAATTCGTTGCTTTTCATTCTTATAAGAATCGTTTTTTCTTCTAAAGTTAAACAAAGGTAACGAGACCACGTTCCCTATAGTGCATCCGAAGGAGTGTCCAAGTGACTCATTTTAGAAAGCTGTATGGATGAAATTGTTGAAATCCAGGCAACAGAAACAACCTGTAAACCCAAGTGTTGATCATTGGGATTTCTGGAAAAATGATCTATACTGACGACCTCTACGTATACGAGCCACGTTTCATGGGAATAAACACCAAGCAGTTTCTTCAACCTGGAACGTGGGCTCGGCAAGCATTTAAACCGTACACATTTTGTTGGAAAAGGGATTTCGCCATAAATCCGGCGTCCGGGTGAGTGGTGAAGAGTTACGTGATGTGTTCCCGAAACCATAAACGAAGGTCGAAACTCTGGCGTCAAGACGCTCTGATGTTTGAAGCACTATATAGCTTAAATCCTGGGTCAAGTTACATAAAAAGGCATCAGTGGAGTCTACTGCATAAATTTAGAGTTTAAAATCGCAAGTTAAAAAATGGCAAAAATTTGATAAAAACGCTTGACTTTACCCCCTTATTATTTTTTTCTTCTTCACATTTTGCCCTATTTTTTGGCCTAAACAAAATAAAGCTTGTATCCTGGGTCAAGTTACATAAAAAGGCATCAGTAGAGCCTACTGCATCAATTTAGAGCCTAGCCTAAAATCGCAACTTGTCAAAGAAAATGGCCCAAATTATTTTTTGATAAAATTATACATCTCATAAGATGGAATTGACACGGTGTGACTCGTAGCTGACCTTCTGTGCACATAGCATTTTGAATAATTTGTAGTCTGTTAAGTTGTGCACGATATGATTACAAAGTAAGATTTCCTCTATAAAAAATGTGATTGGTAAATACATGTTTGTATCAAAACGATGATCGTTAGGTTTCAACGAAGATGGGAGAAAAACTGTAACCAAAATTAATTTAAATATACAATGTTTGTCATTTTAAGAGAGTGTCTCAAAGGTCTGAACAGGAGGACATGTTCTACTTGAATCGGATAAGTATTCCATGGACCGATCCTTTTGACAGCCGGAACGTTCCTTTGGAACATTTAAAAAAACAATTTCAAAAACGCATAAAATTTACTTGTTTAGGAGTGTTCCCGAAACTTGGCATTTTTTGTTGCTGTCAAGCAGAACGTTCTAGGAACTACCCGACTTTTGAGACGCTCCGGAAGGCGATGTTTTCCCCCTGAACCTTTCAGGCAGTGTCAATCAGAGCGAGGACGTCACATAATACCACTTTTTGATTTTTTCAATGGCCCTATACAAATGTACACTGTACTGCCCGAAAGGTTCAGGAAAAAAATTCGCCTCCGGAAGTGATACGCTTGCCATTTATTTTCATGGACGGATGTACATATTTTGCTTTGCAAATTTAAAATTATAAAGTTTATTTTTCCTTTCAACAGAAATAAATACAGTAACAACCCCTCTTCATACCCATTCAAAATCCCTATTTGCTTTTGATAGATTCAGTACTGTTTCAATAGTCGAACCAACCACATGCCTAATAATGAGGCAAATGGGGGAAATATTTGATAGGGGAAAGATATTCTGCTATAGGGCCATCGTAGATTTGACCTTTGAGCAAATATCGGTAGAATAACAAGACATTTTCAAAATGGCTGCCGTTGCTTGTTTATTCTACCTATATTTTTTCAAAGGACAATCTGCAATGGCTCTATGGCAAAATATCTTTCTCATGACACTTGTATCATCAAAGGCACATAATCCCATCAAATACCTGTCGTGCTATAAAGCATGATAACAAGAGCATTCAATCGGAGTCACCTCTACCGTTTTTGGTGTTTTCCAGGTGGTTTTTTTATGGGTTCAGGATGGTTTGGGATGAAATCTTCACGGTAGTTAGGGTTAATTTGCACAAATCAATCAATCAATCATACAAAATTTATAAAGCGTCTAAATCAAAGGTTTGCTCAAAGGCGCTGAGTCATTGAAAAGTCATTGATGGTAGGCCTCCTGAAATAAGTGGGCTTTCAGAAGTGTCTCAAATGTGTTGAAGGATGTTGTGTCCCTGATGTGATTTGGAAGTTTAATTCTGAGTTTGGGTCCATAGACTGAGAAGGCTCTATCAGCAACAGTTTAATATGTAATTCACTTTCCGTTTTGTATACTCTTCTATTATAATTACTTCTTGACATTGCTATTCCATATAATACTGACACTTTTTGACGTCATCAAAAATCCTAATAAAAAAGTAAGCATTGAAGTGCAATCATGACTTGTTTCTAATCTAAATGTTTTTCTTCAATTTATTATTTCAAGTTTTTCCTCTGAAGAAAAAAGGACACAAATCACGTTTCTATTTATTCAGTTACTTTCCAATGTCCGTTATAGATCCAACCTGTCACTAGAGGGCAGTATTGAATGTGTTCCTTGAAAGCAGTTGCGCCCAATAAATTGTTCATGTACATTATGCATGAACGCCATTATTATATTCAGGTACACACGCTTCATTTGTTGATATTATGATATGTGATCATAAAGGCATCAGTAGAGCCTACTACACCAATTTATAGCCTTAGATTGCAACTTAAAAAATTACCCAAATATAATAAATATGCTGGACTTTTACCCCTTATGATTTGTTTTCAAATGTTTGCCTATTTTTCAAGTGTCAATATTTCCTAAAATAAAGCTAATATCCTGGGTCAAGTTACGTAAAAAAGCTTCCGTAGAGCTTAGGCCTACTACATCGTTTTAGAGCTTAAAATTGGAACTTAAAAATTTGCCCAAATTAATTTGGTAAATATGCTGGACTTACCCCTTATGATTTTTTCATTTTTGGGCATGTCTTTAACTGTCAATATTTCCCAAACTAAAGCGTATAATATTCTACACTTGACCCTATACATGCATGTTCAGTTGTTGTGATCGGCATTTAATCCCTGGGCCCAATTTCATAGAGCTGTTTAAGCACAAAAAGTAGCTAAGCACCACAAAATTATGCTTACCAAAATATGGTTACTAGCCAAAATGCGATTTCTCGTGTACAATCTGTGACTGGTATCCTGCTAATTTTTGCTTAGCAGAAACTTGTTAAGCAATATTTTCCGCTTAAGCAGCTCTATGAAATTGGGCCCAGGTCATAACCCTTCGGCATCATTCCCAGTAAAACAAAACCGCAAACAAATTTGGGAATATTTCATTTCTCAAAGAGGGGGGATAAGAAACAGTTGCATTTTCCCCTTTCCTACCTTAAAAGTACAAACTGTTATTATTTCTACAGCCAAGTGTACTTCATTAATTTAATACAAATCTGCGAAAACAGCAGATTTTTCCCTCTAATTTAGGTACATAGTATTTGATGAAATTTTAAATAGGCCTAAACCCGTCAATGTTACGTCCCATGTTTGCAATGGACTAATCTTTTTGTTTTTGAGAAAAGAGGAATGTCCCCCGCGGAACCTTTTGTAATTTGAGATGTTAATAATTATTATTAGATAGTTTTTAATCAAAATTTTGATCAGGCCACCTTCGGGCTACAACCTGCAATTTCACAATAATACAAATTCCCTTACCCTATGAAATAATCCCCGCCCCCAACTAGGCTTCTTCCCCGCAACTGGAAAAATCCCTCCGCCAGCAGCGAGGGACTAGGCCTATTTTATATAATTTTGATATAAACAATAACAAAAATGGCAACAATTTCAAAATGTTTACAATTAAAAAAAGATAATACAAATAAAACAGATAATAATAAAAACAAAGCAACATCGAGGAACTTAATGATAAACGGCGTATGTATCTTACTAATGGTGGTGAAATGCGGTCATTCAAGATGGCGCCTGTCCTTCACCACAGGTCAACACTCCCACGTGGGGGAAATTTCTCAAGATTCAGACGTTGGGCAACTGTTCAAAATAGCTTTTTTGGATCAACATGGACACGTTAGCTTATTCTGCAAGAACTAAAGGTCATTTTGGTAAGTTTATTGTGTTTTAATTTTCAGTAATATTTATGAAGAAATAAGAATTCTTTTTCTTGGCAACAATTTTGAAACTGTGTCAACCTCGTACACAAACGTAACACGGGGACGACATTTTTGTTTATGCCATGATGTTGTGTAAACAGGTAAAAGGTTGTTAATTTCATTAAGTTTATTTCCTTAGTGCAGAAGTGGTAAATTTAATTTCCAATATTATAATCAAACTATTTTAATTAAGATTTGACACTTTGTTGAAATTAATAATTTTACTTTTTTAAGTTTATAAAAGGTCACAAATAATTATTTTCGATTGTGAATTGAATTCCTGACTTTTGTGAATTGAAGTTAGGAATTCAATTCACAATCGAAAATAATTATTTGTGACCTTTTATAAACTTAAAAAAGACTGGTACCCTGTGCGAGCTGCGTTGTTCCCTGACGCGTGGGCATGTTTTGTACACAAATCACGGATCGCCGCTCAATTGTTGTAAACAGTCAAACGGTGTGGATGGGATCTGAATTTTACGGTTAGAATTTATAATTTTTTAACAATTTTGAGTTTGCGGAGTTGATTTTCTGGACCATCCTCAAGCTCAATGAGAGTTCAAAAGAACACATAGAGCTCAAGCCTAATTTTGGCGAGATTTGATTTAAAAAAAAGAGAGATTTGAATGCAAATCGAAATGGCAAAACGACTCGTTTGTGTTGTGTGCATGATCACCTATGAGGTTGGTGGAGACGACAGCGAAACGAACCTCATAGTCTAGTTCTAGGAGTAGCGATAATCGTAACCCTCCATCCTCCCGAAGGTCGCAGACCGGAGGGTTACGTAAGACAGCTCATGTAATACAATCACCCATGTGCAAATTCGACCATTTTTGTCGGACTAGTGACCAGATTTGTCCAATTATTACCACTTTTAAAAATCATACAAACATTCTAATTCTATAAATCTTCAATGTGTAATGGTTAAATTTAGAACACTTTCAACATCATTGAGAAAATATTTACAAAAATTACAAAAACTGACTGACCGAACAGTGGACGCATGTCTAGCAACATCTCATCCAATCAGCGTGAACCCATGCAAACGCTTGCAGACTACACAGTACATGTTGTTCGCATTTCATTGATTTGCACAATCACAGGTTATTTATGAGGAACAATTTACAGATTGAATTTAGATTTGGCACTTTGTTGAAATTAATAATTTTACTTTTTTAAGTTTATAAGGTCACAAATAATCATTTTCGATTGTGAATTGAATTCCTGACTTTTGAAATCATCAGTGACCTGCAGATTGTGCAAATCCGTTAACGACATTAAATGCGCAAATAAAAACGAGCGCCACGCCTACAAAGCAATTTTGTTTATGCTGATTGGTCGAGAATCGCTAGGTGCGGGGTTTAAATCCTCAACCTGGTGTCCACTGTCATGTTCATTTCGGTCATTCTTATATGACCGGAAGGTCAAAGTTTGCCTTTGTTTTTCTTCTTCAGAAAAGCTTTTTCCCGGCTTATCCACAGCATAACTCAAGATTGAAATTGAATTGAACATTGAAACTCATCAGACAATTAAACCTTGATGATGTTATAATGAAGTCATCAGGTATCAAAGTTTAATATTTGAAAAAAAAATTAAATTCATGAACCACATATATTTTTACAATCATTCTATACATCATCGGAAAGGTCTTTTAAAGGGTCTGTATACGTTTGGTAATGACTCTGAACATTAATGGCAATAATGACTTACTTGGTGGGAAGTACAGCAGCTTCGGAATGCATTTTGAGACACTTTTTACTATGAAGTACTGCGGTTATGGAAAAAGATATCACTTTTTATCCCCCAAAATTTGAATATGAGAAGTAACGTTTCTCAGATTGTGTATTCCAATTGCAGATTATTCTTCCTGTGTGGACATAACCCCTCCAGATTTTCGGCAATATCTCAAAAACGCTACCACCTTTTGAAATGAAATTACCACAGGTTAGTTTTATGGTATATATCTACAACTATGTGGATTGAAACAAACAATGGGTTCCAATTACCAAACGTATACCATCCCTTTACAGTTTAACAAACGCTACACAGAGCATGAACCCATTTGACCTGAAGACAAAGCTGAATACAATGTTGGCAGCCGAGCCTATCTTCAGCATTGAACTTGTACGGTCAATGACACATGTTGTAAGCCTACATGTATTTAATCTTGTCATGCCTTTCCTTCCCAACAGATGAAACCACCAGTGACAACACAATATCCCATGGTGTTCTCTCTTCATGTGCAGTTAGCTCATGAAACTTCAAGCAAGGTACAGGTGCTAAAAACTGCCTTTTAAATATCTGCAGTTTTTCGTTTAGTTAAGCCAATAAATCATTCATGTTTCAATCATGGTTTTGTTTTATTTCTTCAAAAGTAAAAAAAATTACACAAGTGTTCCTCTTGAACTAAGCAATTACTTTTGGAGTTTTTCCATTGCATATGAACCAGTCCACGAGCTGCTCCGACAGCGATAGCTGTTTTTGGTCTGCCCTAAATGACAAGAATATACAGAAACTGCTCCCTTCAAAATGTTGCTTGGCGGACCGACATACGAAATATTGAACCTTGTTTGGATTGTTCAAAACTTTAGGAATGGACGTGTAATTGCGTACTTAGTCAAGTCGTTCAAATTTGATGTTAAATCTGATGTAAAATGTTGGTAAAAGCGATCGTGTCGGAACAGACACTGAGTTATTGCACCAAAGTCACATGTTTTAAGCCTACAGGTATTTAATCTTGCCCTGCCTTTCCCATTCCAACAGATGAAATCATCAGTAACAAAACGAGATCCAAAGGTGTTCACCCTTCATGTGCAGTTAACCCATGAAACTTGGTCACCCTCTGCTTGAGACACCTCCATAATAATAATAATAATAATAAGACTTGTAATGCGCACATATCCACCCTGCTGGGTGTTCAAGGCGCAGTAAAAAACCAAAAAAACCCAAAACAAAACAAAACAAAACAAAGACAAAACAGACACAACAAAATTAGTCCTTGAAAACCTGTGACATAAGATAAGTTTTGAGAAGAGATTTGAATTTTGTGGTACAAAGACAAGATCTAAGATTAAGCGGTAGAGAGTTCCAGATGCGTGGCGCAGCTGAAGAAAAAGACCTGTCACCCCATGAGTGTCGAGACTTGGGTTCAATGAGGAGAAGCATGGAACTTGATCGAAGATTCCTTGATGGAGTGTAAACTTGAAGTAGTTCAGAAATATAGTGGGGAGCCTTGCCATTAAGTGCTTTGTGGACAATGAGCATCAGCTTGAAGATGATTCGTTGAGAGATAGGGAGCCAATGTAGTTGTTTCAGAATGGGGGTGATAGAACAGGATTTTCTAGACAGTGTCACAATGCGGGCAGCGGTATTTTGGAGGCGTTGAAGACGGGAAATCTGGTTGTTAGGAAGACTGTAGAGAAGAGCATTGCCGTTGTCAAGACGAGAAGTAACAAATGCATGAATGACCTTTTCAGTGGCACTTTTGTCCAAGTACTTGCGAATCTAGTTGATGTCAACCTTACTGCAGCTTCCAACTACATGAACATACAGAAACACCTTGATGACATCCAGACAAACTCATAGAATCATCACACTCTGTGGTAGAGAACCATTGATGTCCGTGCAGACTGCAGACCTGATGAATAGAGAACACCTGGAACAATGAGGACCCATGGTGCTATCAAGGTATGGTTATAGGCACTAACAATTCTGTAAAATATCAGCATTTTTTCCTTTTTAGTTAAGCCAAGAAATGGGAAAATTATCATGTCAAGGTTTTGTTTTTATTCTTCAAAAGTGAAAGGAGTTACGGGGATGTTCCCTATGACTTTAAAAGTTGTGGTCAGAGCTGCCAACTTTTCCTGATTCTGCAGAAAGTTCCCACTTATGTTGAATGTAATTCTAAACATCTCCCTGATTGTTGGTACAAAATCTTCCTGATTGCAAGATTCAAATGTTGGCAGCTCTGTTGTGTAGGCTATACCAGGCCTCAAAGTAACAGATAGCAGTGGCGGTAAACTGCTTTCAGTGCCCTGTGCCATTACCTTGCATTTTTATTTAAAAATGCAGTTGATGCCCATGTTCTACAGGGTTCTGCCCACGGTGGTCGGTGCCAGAAAACCCGCCTGGCACTCGTGATTCCCCGACCACCACTGGTGGATTTTTCTCTTTTTCCGACCACCACACATTTCCCCCTTTTTTTGCCCACTTCCTTCAAAACATTTTTAACAACATGTAAAAGTAAATTATTTACCAGTAAAAATGTCATCCAAAGTTTCGAGTAGCCTACTTCTTTGGTTTGAGTCTATTTTAATGATCCAGGATCGAGCATCTGTCCCGCCTGTACGTACGATGCACATCCAACGATCCAACGGAAACCTGCATTGATTTTACAATGGTTCCCATTCCCAGTCACTCTGATTGTAGCTTTACACTTGGAATAACATGATACCAGTTTCATCATGTACGTGTTGCGTATCCTATTCCACGGCATTGAATACAACGTAAAATGAACTACAGAGTAAGGCACCATGATGTTATGCTGTAAATTGTTTTCCCATGGCGGTAAAGGCGTGTGCGCACTGTGGAGGCCTACATGTAAATTCACGGCACGATCGTGCACGGACACGATCGAAAGGAAATTGACTTGACCGTACTAGAGGGAAAAAAAAATGTCCACCACTAAAAAAATCCTGGGCAGAACCCTGGTTCTATGGTATTCAAACCTTGTCAGTTGTAGGTTTCCATTTGTGGTGATGTGAAGAATCTGTAAACTCTTTAAAATGTAACACCCTGAAAGCCATCTCTAAATCAAAGTAGATCTGGACACTATGCTCTTAGGATCTCTTCATTTTTTGTACGACCACCCCCTAATGACGTCATGAACTGTGTTTGTTCGTAAAAAAACACCCCAAAAACTATTATGAATTTACTGGTCTGTGACATAAACTCATACATAATTGACATTAAAGGCAGTGGGCATTATATATCAACATTTGTTGGCAGCATCAGTTGATTTATCCAACATTGTTGTATAGAAAACAAGAAATACATGTTTTGTACAAGAAAAACAAAACAAAAAAAAACCTGTGCAAGGTTTGACCTTTATCATAAAACTCAACAACTACTCAACGACAATTGAGGAGTGATTATTCTGCACTCTTGGGTGTACAAACATTAAATTTCCAGTTATCAAATGAAGGTTATAAAGTGCTCAAGTTAGAAGATTTCTAATACAATTTTCTTTTTTTTTAGGGCACCAAGGCAATTTTCAGAAATTTCAAGGGGCATCAAGGCAGTCGTAAAAAGTTGTGAAGGGCACCAAGGCAACATTGGAAAAAAACACATATTCAGGGGTTTACCTTTACTTTTTTCTTTACTCGCCGGCCGGGCGATTCATCCAAAAATTTTGGGTTGCCCGCAAGTTTTGCAGTCGCCCGCATGTATTAATGTTTTCGGTCTGTCCGTCCGTTCACAAACCGCTGTTACAGAGCAACAATTCAACCGAAAAAGGGCGCTCATGACAACGGCGCCCTCTGTCGCTCAAGGGATCGTGTTAGACTGGTCCCTTGTTAAAGCGGGACGTCAGCAGTTCGGGCTACTGGTTTGTGTGCAGTGTTTGCGGCGTAGTCGCGGCGATGAACAACAAGTTGTGTTGAATCTCCGTTGCGCCATCCGTTATTGTACCACGACACCTGAATATATTTCGCTGGATAATAATTATTTTACCTCCCCACATCGTCGGCTCATTTTCTGTCATTTTTAGAGATGAATGTCGAACTTGGGATATCGTTACATATATTTTCAGGAGAAAGGGCACGACGGCAATGACAAGAAAAGGCACGGCAAAAATTGCCGTGAAAAGTGGGATTTTTGAAGGGCATTGCGGCAATAGGCAATGAAGTATCAGGGCTGGAATGCGTAACAGGCCTGGAATTTCATCTTTGAATGGACACTCTCATTTGAAAATGATAAAGTGTACTGAAATATTGTGAAGGGCCTTCAAGGCCAAGACCAGGTGCAGCAGAGGACATGGCCTGTGGGCTCTGTATAATTAAAGTCCTGTACATACTGTTAGCCTTCATGTAATTAAACTGTTCATTGCTTTTCTTTCACAACAGATACATGTAAATCCCTCTGTGACAAAAATGGAATCCTGAGATGTTCCTCACAGTGTCACACTCAGGAGCATGGTCATCCTCCCCTGCTTGAGAATTATTCCTTGGTTGATGTCACCCTGACCCTGGCATCTACTGAGTGTTCTTGCTCACCTTTCAATCTGAGAAAAGCAAACCAACCGGGTGTATACTCACCCTCTGCTCAGAATATCTGATGTCGCACTATGACTGCACTTCATGTTGATCCACAATATATACAATCAAGGTAAGAACAATTTTTTAATTACTTATGCTTGTACAAAGGACAGACCATGTTCCCAACTTCAAAATTCTCTAAAGTACAAGAATATACAAAAACTCTCCGTTCAAAATGTTGCTCTCCAGACCAACGTACGCATTATTGAGCTCATACAGAGTTGCATTTGTCCAAACTTTAGGAATGGACGTGATTGCCTATGACAGTCAAGTCTTTCAAATTTAATGTTCCGTAAACATCTGATACAAATGTCAGTAAAAAATGTACATACACTTCACAGAAACTAAGAAATTTAAATCAGCAATTTGGCATGTGCAGTTTAAATTGGAATTATTGGTCTATTTTTGTTTTTAAAATGTTTTATGTTTTGGGAAAGATTTGTACAAGCATAAGTAATTAAAAAATTGTTCTTAAGAAGAGAGGATGACTAAGCTCCTGAGGGCGCACATCTTGGGAACTTATATTGTCACCGATTGTTTCATCTGTTGGAAAGGGAAAGGCAGGAAAAGATTATAATAACGAGCTATCACTTTTAAAGCTTTTATGAACATGCAAACTGAAGTCTGATAGACATCTTATAAAAAAAATTGAGGGATGCCTGCAGCAGACTTGTAAATACACCTGGACAAAGAGTACTGGAATCTTCCTTTCTCCAGGGGTTACTGTGTTATCCCCAATTCCAGGCCTTGGTCCTTTTGTTAGACAAATGAGAATTACGAGAGATCGCTAGGCAGCCAACATTGTATTCAGCTTTGACTTCAGGTTTGAACCAGAAGTGAAGGTCAAATGGGTGCATGCTCTGTGTAGCGTTTGTTAAATTTTAAAGGGATTGTATTCGTTTGGTAATTGGAGCCTATTGTTTGTTTCAATCCTATATAGTTGTAGATATATACCATAAAACTAACCTGTGAAAATTTCATTTCAAAAAAGTGGTAGCGGTTATGAGATATTGCTGAAAATCTGGAGCAGTTATGTCCACACAGGAAGAATAATCTGCAATTGGAATACACAATCTGAGAAACGTTACTGCAGTAACGCTTCTCAGATTCAAATTTTGGGGGATAATAAGTGATATCTTTTTCCATAACCGCAGTACTTCATAGTAAAAAGTTTCTTAAAATGAATTATACTATCCAAAGCTGCTTACCAAGTAAGATTTTATAGCCATTAATGTTCAGAGTCATTACCAAATGTATACAGACCCTTTAAAAGACCTTTCCGATGATGTAATAGAATGATTGTAAAAATCTATGTGGTTCATGAGTTTTTGTTTTTTTGCAAATATTAAACTTTGATACCTGATGACGTCATCATAACATCATCAAGGTTCAATGTTCTAGTCAATTTCAATCTTGGGTAATGCTGTAGATTAGCCTGGGGAAAACAAAATTTGAAGAAGAAAAACAAAGGCAAACTTTGACCTTTCGGTCATATGAGACTGACCGAAATGTCCATGACAGTGGACGCCGGGTTGAGGATTCAAACCCTGCACCTAGCACTTCTCGACCAATCAGCATAAACCAAACTGCTGTTTAGGCGTGGCGCTCGTCTTTATGCACGCATTTAATGTAGTTAACAGATTTTTTTTCTTCAAACATTTTTCTCAATGATGTTTGAAGTGTTCTAAATTTATTCATTACACATTGAAGATCAAATCCGTGTTCTTATAGAATGTCTGTCATGATTTTTAAAAGTGGTAATAATTGGGCAAATCTGGTCACTAGTCTGACAAAAATGGTCGACTTTGCACATGGGTGATTGTATTACATGAGTTGTCTTGTAACCCTTCGGTCTGCGACCTTCGGGAGGATGGAGGGTTACAATTATCGCAACTAGTTCATGTCAGGAATTCAATTCACAAAAGTCAGGAATTCAATTCACAATCTAAAATAATCATTTGTGACCTTATTTAAAAAGTAAAATTGGTAAGGGTTAGGGTCAGTGGTAGGGGTAGTGGTAAGGGTATTTATTATTCTATCTTTTGATTTATTGGGTTGCTTTCTGTGGAACAGAGCCTGGATGGGGAAAAGCAGTAAGAATTATTGGGGGACGGTCGATTTCAAAATCGTTGTTGTGGTTTATACAACAGCAAGATGTCACTGAGGATTTGCTGAAACTTATCCGTGGAATTTTGGCGGCGCCACATGTATTCGGCTAGCCGAAAACCAAAGCCGTCGGTAGAGCTGGTAGCGTGGATGCTTTGCAGACTCCTTTTGATCTGCCACCACTGGTTCTCAATGTTTTGAGTGTGAGCGCCAGTGGTGGGATCAACAACATTTAAGGAGTGATTTACCGTGAGATGTGTGAAGTTTTCCTGACTGAGGCAAGCACAGGCCTTCCAGCAGTCCGATATGATTGTGGATCCAGCGACAACATACTCCTTAATTAAAGGAATAAGTGTCGCTGAATCCCACTTAGCCACCTCAATCATGAAAACTTCTTTCGTCTCTTGGCAAATGCCGCCTAACACCCACTTACCCTCAACCAGATGACCTCGGTTGTACTTCTGGCGGCCGAATTTGGATTCGTCGATCTCCACGGTCATACCGGGGACGCCAATCCCTTTGCTGCACTTTTCCTGGACGGCGCGGAGGCAAACTTCACGGCAAAAGGTAAACCAGTCCACGACAGTTTTAGTACTTGTACTTTCACCATCGTGGACTGATGTTCCCTTTATTGACGTGTCGGTTGTCGCTCCTGCTGCCCAGTATAGGTGAGCTTGAGGATCTTCTTCAGTGACATCTTGCTACCGAAAAACCAGCTGCCATGACGGATACTACAATTGCGGAAACTTTTCCTCCGCTATAAAATGAGGAAAAACGTTAGAGAAAACATGGAGTGTTTCTACGTCGGCCATGTTGTCTTTCTTTGTGGGTCCCGGATGGGTCACGCCAGTCTGAATAATTTGCATATCAAAGCGAAACCTTTGGGTATCGGACAGTGCTTTATGGGAGAGACATTTCTCGCTAAGTGATTCAGGAATAATAGAGGAGAAGTGAATAATGCGAAATAAGGAATGCACAATTTAATTACGTAATCTTGGGCTTTTTGATTAAAAGAAGCATTTGAAATACCGCTAAGCATTTTGATAGTCTTGAAAACGTTTGGAAAGATTTGGAAATATAGCTTCGAGATTTGTTGCTCTGTCATAAACACCCCCAATGAAAATGGAACAATTTTCCAATCAGAAGATTTTCTCCCAACAATAATAGAAGGGGTTAATACTGCAAGTATTAAACCAAAAATCAATTCATATTTTGTCCATACCTCAAGCTAAATTGTAACACATCCATATAACTGGGCAGAAATGTATTACCATATGGGTGGTGACCCCAGTGAAGTAGAGGGGGTTGAAGGGGCAGCTATACAGTTCCTCATATTTTTAAAGAGTTCCGGGAGTTTTAAAAAGACCCAAACACGTATTCGTCACTTCACATTAATCTATGGATTCCATTGGTGGGGGGCAAGGCGGAGCAAGGGTTCTGAGCCGGGGGTGGGGTTCTGAGGGTTCTGAGCAGGGGGGGGGGGGTGCCGCCAGTCCGCTCTGATTGGGCAATTGGTATACTCGGTGCTTTTCAAGTCCTGTGGGGGCATACTATACGTGGATGGGATTCAAACCTACGACCTTTGCCATTCTAGAGCAGATGTCAACCACTAGACCACAAAGCCTGGGCAGCGAGGCCAGTTTGAATCCTATTGAGCAGTGAGAAACACAGTGTTTAAACAATGTTAAATTTGTATCGGGGATAAAGAAAAACATTTGTTTTATCCCAACATCGATGTGCGAGTTAAGCACTGAATACTCAGGATAATTAGTGACAAATCACTCAAGGAAATTTATGAATCAGTTAAAACTATACCCAGGCAACCTGTCTGTGCTTCATTACTTGATGGAAAAGTCATTAAAGTTGTTCAATAAAAGGTTGGAGTACACATACCTACAAGACAGAAGGGGGAGGGGAGTCCACTTTACATGTTCAGTTCAATTTGGCTCATATTTGAAGCAATAACTGAGTATATGTTCAGTTAAAGAGAATATGACCAAATATACATCAGTTTTGGTCATATTCGAAGCAATTGTTGAGTTTATGTTCAGTTGAAGAGAACATGACTAATAATAGATCAGTTTGGGTCATATTCGTAACACTTACTGAGTATATGTTTAGTTGAAGAGAATATGACCAAATATACATCAGTTTGAGTCATATTTGACGTAACTGCTGAGTATGATCAGTTGAAGAGAACGTGACCAATAATACATCAGTAGTGGTCATATTTGAAAGCAATAACAGTATATGTTCATTTGAGGAGAACATGACCAATTACATCAAGTCATTAAAGTTGTTTATTAATAAGGTTTGAGTAGACATACACACAAGACAGAGGGGGAGGGGGGGTCCACTGTAAATTAAAAGATACCGTTGAACAACTGCATGAAACCCATCATGCAATAAATCTATTAAAAACCATTACATATTTCCCATTGAATCTGGACCGATATTGCATCAATACGGCAACTAGACTTGGTTGGTATTATTCCTAGTTGGGACGAGTGTAAGTGCCAGATGGTAGTAATCATTATGACCACAGAGGGCAGCAAATCAAGTTTCATGATTATGTTAGGAGCACATAGTCAATAATGTTTATGACCATAATGTTAATGTTGAAGAGAACATGACAAAAATACATAAGTTTGGGTCATATTTGAGTCAATTAATGCTGAGTATAAAAATATGTTCAATTTAGTTCTATTTAAAATTGATTATAATTACACAATTATAGAGCATGACAATAAAACATCAGAATGAGGCAAAAACTGATATGTGTTCATTTGAATATTTTTTATTTAGTGATAGAAAACAGTTCCCCAGAACAAGACCAATAGTACATCAGTTTGGGTCATACTTGAGGCAATAACTAAGTACATATTCACTGAATTAAGAGAACATGACCAATAGTACATCAGTTTGGGTCATGTTTAAAGCAATAACTGAGTATATTTTCAGTCGACGAGAACATGACCAATAAAAGGTCAGTTTGGGTCATATTTGAAGCAAATATATGTTCAGTTGAAGAGAACATTACCAATAACACATCAGTTTGGACATTTTTGAGGCAATTACTGAGAATGTTTAGTTGAAGAGAACGAGACCATAATACATCAGTTTGGGTCATATTTGAGGCAATTGCTGAGTATGTTTAGTTAAAGAGAACATAACCAATAATAGGCCTACATTAGTTTGGGTCATATTTGAGGCTCTAACTAAGTGTATGTTCGGTTTAGGAGAACATGACCAATTATACATCAGATTGGGTCATATTACAGACACTTAATGAGTACATGTTCAGTTGAAGAGAACACGACAAGTAATACATCAGTTTGGGGCAAATTTGAGGCAATAACTGCATACATGTTCTGTTTAAGAGAAAATGACCAATAATACATTAGTTAGGGTCATATTCAATGCACTTACTGAATACATGCTCAGAGAACATGAACAATAAAACATAATTTTGGGTCATATTTGAGGCAATTACCGAGTACATGTTCAGTTGAGGAGAGCAAGACCATTAATAGATCAGTTTGGGTCATATTTGAGGCTCTTACTAAGTATATGTTCAGTTTAAAGTCACTGAACACATTTGGAAATTGTCAAATACCAGTGTTTTCACTTGGTGTATCCCAACATATGCATAAAATAACAGGCCTGTAAAAATTATGGCTCAATTGGTCATCGAAGTTGCAAGAAAATGATAAAAGAAAAAACACCGTTGTTGTACAAATTTGTGTGCTTTAAGATAGGAATAATAACTTCTTCAAGAAGTTTTTATTATTTTAGTGAAAAAATTACCTCTTTCTCAAAAACTACGTTACTTCAGAGGGAGTCGTTTCCTACAATGTTTAATGCTATCAACAGCTCTTCGTTGCTTGTTACCATTAGGTAAGTTTATATGCTAATATTTGTTTTAAGTCATTACCAAACAGGTACGATACCTTTAAGAGCACATGACCAAGTAATATATCAGTTTGGGTAAAATTGGGGCAATTACTGAATACATGCTCAGTTGAAGAGCACATGAGCAATAAAACATCAGTTTGGTTCATATTCGACACACTTACTGAGTATGTTCAGTTGAAGAGAAAATTATCAATAACACATCACTTTGGGTCATATTTGAGGCAATTACTGAGTACATATTCAGTTGAGAAGAACTCGAACAATAATACATCAGTTTGGATCCTATTCGTGGCTCTTAATGAGTATGTTCAGTTGTGGAGAACATGACCAATAATACATCAGTTTGGGTAATATTTGAGAAAAATACTGAGTACATTTTCAGTTTAAGACAAAATGACCAATAGTACATCAGTTTGGGTCATATTCGAGGCACATACTGAATACATGCTCAGTTAAAGAGAACATTACCAATAGTACTTCAGTTTGGGTCATATTTGAGGCACGAACTGAGTTTATGTTCAGTTAAAGAGAACATGACCAATAATACATCAGTTTGGGTCATATTTGAGGCACGAACTGAGTTTATGTTCAGTTAAAGAGAACATGACCAATAATACATCAGTTTGGGTCATATTTGAGGCATTTACTGAGTATATGTGCAGTTTAATACATGACCTATTGCATCACTCACTCGATCTATGCATGATCATCTGGTTTCTGTTGTGCTGGACTCCTTTGTCAGAAGTTAGTAGCTTCCAAAGCCTGTCAACTTTGCTTGTTGGACCTAGTTGCTTGATCCAAGATCTTCTTTGGCAGCCTCTAGGTCCTGACAAAGCAAGCTGCCGGGGAATTCTCCCAGTGCAGTTACTGACCATGTTAAGATCCCTCTCAAGTGTTCTCGGGTCGGTCTGAGGGAGGAAGAGGAGGGTCATCAGTTTGGGTCATATTCAACTGAACGAATTATCAGTAAGTGCCTAAAATATGACCCAAACTGATGTATTATTGGTCATGTTCTCTGCAACTGAACATGTACTCAGTATTTCCTCAAATATGACCCAAACTGATCTATTATTGGTCATGTTCTCTTCAACTGAACATATACTCAGTTATTGCCTCAAAAATGACCCAAACTTATGTATTATTGGTCATGTTCTCTTCAACTGAATATATACTCGATTCTTGCCTCAAATATGACCAAAACTGATGTATTATTGGTCATGTTATCTTCAACTAAATAGAAACTCAGTTCTTGCCTCAAATTTGCATATACTCAGTTATTGCCTCAAAAATGACCCAAACTTTTGTATTATTGGTCATGTTTTCTTCAACTGAACATATATTCATTAACTGCCCCAAATATGACCAAAACTGATGTACTATTGGTCATGTTCTCTTCAACTGAACATATACTCAGCAATTGCCTCAAATATGACCTAAACTGATGTATTATTGTTAACGTTCACTTCAACTGAGCATATACTCTGTAAAATTGCCTCAATAATGACCCAAACTGATGTATTATTGGTCATGTTCTCTTCAACTGAACATATATACTCAGTATTTGCCTCAAATATGACCCAAACTGATCTATTATTGGTCAGGTTCTCTTCAACTGAATATATACTCAATTCTTTCCTCAAATATGACCCAAGCTAATGTATTATTGGTCTATTCTCTTAAACTGAACATTAACTAAAATACGGCCTGAAATGATTAATTTGCTGGTCATTCTCTTCAACTAAGTGCATACTTTGTAATTGCCTCAAATATGACCCGAAACTTATGTTTTTATTCATCTTGTTCTCTTCATGTGAACATACTCAGTAATTGACTAGTATGACCTAAACTGATTGTTGAGTAGAGGACTTAGACAAAGTTAATAGCGCCCTCGCAGTGACCATGTTTGTTAGTTGTATAGAGACCATGTTTGATGTTACCTCTAATAAAAGTCACACTCTGACTCTAATAAAGTTCACACTCTGACTCAGTTTGCTCGTCTATGCAACACTGATGACCCTCCTCCTCCTCCTTTAGACCGACCCGAGAACACTTGAGAGGGATCTTAACATGGTCAGTAACTGCACTGGGAGAATACCCTGGCAGATGGCTCTGCAAGACCTAGAGGCTGCCAAAGAAGATCTTGGATCAAGCAACTAGGTATTATTGGTCATGTTCTCATCAGCTGAACATTCACTTAGTACTAATTGCCTCAAATATTACCCAAACTGATGTTTTATTCATCTTGTTCTCTTCAAGTGAACATACTGAGTAATTGACTAGTATATGACCTAAATTGATGGACCTCCTCCTCCTCCTTCAAACCGAACCGAGAACACTTGAACTACTGAACATATACTCATAATTGTCTCATATATGACCCAAGCTAATGTATTATTGGTCACGTTCTTCTCAACTGAACATGTACAATGTACTCTATAATATCCTCAAATATAAATCAAAGTGAAAATTTATTGGTCTTGTCTCTTGAATTGAACATTAACTAAAATACAGCCTGAAATGATTAATTTTCTGGTCATTCTCTTCAACTCAGTGCATACTTTGTAATTGCCTCAAATATGACCCAAAACTTATGTTTTTATTCATCTTGTTCTCTTCATGTGAACATACTCAGTAATTGACTAGTATGACCTAAACTGATTGTTGAGTAGAGGACTTAGACAAAGTTAATAGCGCCCTCTAGCGACCATGTTTGTTAGTAGTATAGAGACCATATTTGATGTTACCTCTAATAAAAGTCACACTCTGACTCAGTTTGCTCGTCTACGCAACACTGATGACCCTCCTCCTCCTCCTTTAGACCGACCCGAGAACACTTGAGAGGGATCTTAACATGGTCAGTAACTGCACTGGGAGAATACCCAGCAGATGGCTCTGCAAGACCTAGAGGCTGCCAAGGAAGATCTTGGATCAAGCAACTAGGTATCGTTGGTCATGTTCTCTTCAACTGAATATGTAGTCAGTAAGTGCCTCAAATATGACCAAAACCTATGTATTATTGGTCATGTTCTCTTCAACTGAATATAAATTCAGTTCTTGCCTAAAATATGACCAAAACTGATGTATTATTGGTCATGTTCTCTCCAACTAAATAGAAACTCAGTTCTTGCCTCAAATTTGCATATACATATATTGCCTCAAAAATGACCCAAACTTATGTATTATTGGTCATGTTTTCTTCAACTGAACATATATTCATTAACTGCCCCAAATATGACCAAAACTGATGTGTTATTGGTCATGTTCTCTTCAACTTAACATATACTCAGCAATTGCCTCAAATATGACCTAAACTGACGTATTATTGTTAATGTTCACTTCAATTGAGCATATACTCTGTAAAATTGCCTCAATAATGACCCAAACTGATGTATTATTGGTCATGTTCTCTTCAACTGAATATGTAGTCAGTAAGTGCCTCAAATATGACCAAAACTTATGTATTATTGGTCATGTTCTCTTCAACTGAATATATACTCGATTCTTGCCTCAAATATGACCAAAACTGATGTATTATTGGTCATGTTCTCTTCAACTAAATAGAAACTCAGTTCTTGCCTCAAATTTGCATATACTCAGTTATTGCCTCAAAAATGACCCAAACTTATGTATTATTGGTCATGTTTTCTTCAACTGAACATATATTCATTAACTGCCCCAAATATGACCAAAACTGATGTATTATTGGTCATGTTCTCTTCAACTGAACATATACTCAGCAATTGCCTCAAATATGACCAAAACTTATGTATTATTGGTCATGTTCTCTTCAACTGAATATAAATTCAGTTCTTGCCTCAAATATCACCAAAACTGATGTATTATTGGTCATGTTCTCATTAACTGAACATGAACTCAGTTCTTACCTCAAATAAGACCCAAACTGATGTATTATTGGTTATGTTCTCTTCAACTGAATATATACTCAATTCTTGCCTCAAATATGACCCAAACTGATGTATTATTTGTGATGTTGTCCTCAACTGAACATGTACTCAGTAAGTGCCTCAAGTATGACCTTTGTCATGTTCTCATTAACTGAACATAAACTCAGTTCTTACGTCAAATAAAAGCAACACTGATGTAATATTGGTCATGTTCTCTTGTACTGAACATGTAATCGGTAAGTGCCTCAAATATGACCCAAACTGATGTATTATTAGTCATATTCTCTTCAACTGAATATATACTCAATTCTTGCCTCAAATATGACCCAAACTGATTAATTATTGGTCATGTTCTCTATAAACGGAACATGTTTTCAGCAAATGCCTCAAATATGACCCAAACTGATGTATTATTGGTCATGTTTTCTTCAACTGAACATGTATTCAGTAACTGCCTCAAATATGACCAAAACTGATGTATTATTGGTCATGTTCTCTTCAACTGAACATATACTCAGCAATTGCCTCAAATATGACCTAAACTTATGTATCATTCTCAGACGACACCCCAAAATAATATAATAGCAAAAACATTACTTGACTTTTTGGCGCAGCTTCAACTGCTTTTATTTCACACAAGTTCTGGTCAATTACCTTAATGAAGGGCAAATGCCCAAGGGCAGCTTGCCCATCAAAATGTACCGGGCCCGGATTACTTGGCAGCTTGCCATAGATAAAAAGAGGGGGCAGCTTGCCCAGCCTCTATATATAACACTAGTTAAACAGCAGTGTTTTAAAATAATGACATAAAAGCCTACCAGACTTAAACTGATTGTCGATAAAAGAGGTGGCAGCTTGCCCGCCCCTATAAAACACTAACAGGAGTGTTTCTAAAATCAATGATATAATTACATAAACATACATGGTTTAAAGTGATTCCACCGCTGGTACATGCGGTTGGATTACATGAACTAGCCCCACCTGAACAAGAGGGTGCTAGTGTTACCAAATAAACATTACAACGTTAACATTTCAGACAAGCCCCCCATTAATTTGTTTGACCCAAAGCAGTGGCAGTCCACTTCCTTAGAAAATAATGCCAAACGCGTGAAGCGCTCCCCATAAGGAAGAGCAGCCACAGCCAGGGGGACAAATCAACATACATCGCTTAATTGAAATAACCCTCAGAACAACCCATTGGTAAGCATTTATCATAGTAAAATTCACCTTGAAATACGAACCCAAGAAGCTCGTAATCGGAGGGGGCCACTGGAAGAAGTCGAAAGGCAGATTTAATATCAGATTTTGTTACCCATGAGCGCTGGCCTGAAGACACAACTAAGTCAACAGCAGTGTCGAACGAATTATAATGCACTGTACCAGACGGGAACGACAGATTGTGAATAAGGCGAAACTCGCCTGGTTCGTGCTTTGGAACCAGTCCGATTGGCGAACACTGTAAATTAGCAAAAGGCCTATGCTTGAATGGGCCGGCAACCCTCCCCAATTTAATCTCTTTGTGCAACTTAGCTAAAACTACGTTTGGCTGCTCAGTGGCTGAACTGAGGCAAACCAAGTCCCGACACAAGCGTGGGCCACGATAGCCAAGTTGAAACCCCTCAGAAAACCCTGCACTTAACAAACTAGCATTCTGCCTGTCCGGATAAAAGGACAGCCAACTTCTTAAAGTATTAATCTTAATTGGTGTTGGAGGGACGAAAATTACGTGCATAATTAACGGCTTTGCCGGACACAGGCTGAACCGCAGGAGAAGAGGCGGTTGTTGTGCTAGCCACGCCAGCTCGAACTGTAGGCGCACCCCCCGCTGGTTTCCGGGCCGCTGCGACACTTTGCTGAGCCGTTCTATAACCCTTGCTGCTGCTAAAGCCATTGGCTGACAAGTCAAATTGCCTGCCCTTGCCTATGCGACAAGTAGCTGCCCCGTGCCCAAAGCGGGAGCAACTAGCGCAGAGATGGGGATACTTGCAAGGGTCCCACCTACAGCCCCCTGCATTAAACGCATGACAAGCCAACGTACCAACCTTTGACATGGGTGAGGAAAATTGTTTTCCCGTGTAAGTAGTCACGGCGACTGGCATAAAACTGGTAGCGGTAGCAGCAACAGTTACCCAAAGCTCAGTGTCTAACATTGCCCAAGAGCGGGAGGGCTGCGCTTCCTGACGCAAGCGAAATTGCTCGTCATAGCTACGCCAGCCCAACCCGGGGAACTGCGCAGCGGCTAGGCGAATGGTCTCGGCATATTTGAGCAATTCGCCAAAACGCATGGGATGACGCACAGAGAACACAGCCATAAAAGTATGAAAAGCACTTGTCCAATGATCAATGGTCTGCAATTTCCGCGGTGGTGCTGAGGCCGGGCGAAAGACCACCCGACCTTGCTCATCCACCATCATCGACAACGCAGTGCCGCTGTCGGCCGAGGCCAACGAAAACACTGTGTTGTCACGGAACAACACAGCCATGTCAACGTACTGGGAATTCCATATTTTCTCCTTCATGGCTTGAGTGACATGTAACCCCAGACCACAATTATCTTGTACAGATGGAATTGGGGTGGGTCTCCCATACCCATCTAACAAACTAGTAAAAGGAGCGACAACCCCAGATACGGCAGGTAAGACCCCTGCACCCTGTTGGTTATTAAACCCAATAACATTTAAAGACGTACCGGCGGCATGACTGACTGGATACGGTGGCGATGGTCCCGCTAGCAACGGTCCGGCTGCTATTCCTGCTGGCGATGGTCCCGCGAGCGACGGTCCGGCTATTGGTCCTGCTGATGACGGCGGTCCGATCGGCAGGTGTCCATTCAGCAACGGTCCGGCTTGTCCAACTGCTGGCTGCCCAGAGCTGCTGTCGTCAGTAGCAATGGCCGAGGCGGCGCTCCCATTTGCTGGTAAAGTGCCATTAAACTGAGCCACCGGAACCTCCGTCACCGTCGGCTGGCCCATGGGCGGCTGCTAGCTCCTCCGCGGCTGACCCCTCGATCCACGGCCCCGGCCATGGCCACGGCCCCGCATTGGCAGCACCGGCGGGTCCAAGTGCCCCGGACGCTTCTTCTGCCGTATTGGACGAGGCATTATCTCTCCAGTAGAACCCGCGAATAAAAAAGTTTGCAAGGCTTTGCAGTAGGCAACTTGTAAATTACAAATATCCAATAGATTTCCGCACCAGAAAATTCGCTCCGCCAAATTATTGTTGAAAATTACACAATCCTTACGAGTTAAACTGAAGATTTAAAGATTCTAAACGTAAGACAATTACGAAGTGAGTGTTACTCTCAGTGAAAGCTGAGCCGAAGTGATAAGCTTCCCCTCTGCCCAGATGTACCATGCTTTTGTTACGCAACCTAAAATAAAGGTCAATTTGACCACACACACACTATGCATAAAGGTCAGCCTTGCTACCCCGGGAAAAAGTTAAGTTACCTTTATGGCTTACGTCCAAAGCCCCACAAGGGACGTCACCAAGGCAAGTCTAACAAAATTATTGCCCAACAACTATGCAGCAGAAGACGCCAATAACCAAACTGTCGGCACCGTGTATTGCAGTACGGCCCTGGTACACTGCGGGGGTCTTCTGCGACGAATAATGTATTTTATCGTGTATGCGATAAAATGAATTATTGTTAACATTCACTTCAACTGAGCATATACTCTGTAAAATTGCCTCAATAATGACCCAAACTGATGTATTATTGGTCATGTTCTCTTCAACTGAACATATATACTCAGTATTTGCCTCAAATATGACCCAAACTGATCTATTATTGGTCATGTTCTCTTCAACTGAATATATACTCAATTCTTTCCTCAAATATGACCCAAACTGATGTATTATTGGTCTATTCTCTTAAACTGAACATTAACTAAAATACGGCCTGAAGTGATTAATTTGCTGGTCATTCTCTTCAACTAAGTGCATACTTTGTAATTGCCTCAAATATGACCCGAAACTTATGTTTTTATTCATCCTGTTCTCTTCATGTGAACATACTCAGTAATTGACTAGTATGACCTAAACTGATTGTTGAGTAGAGGACTTAGACAAAGTTAATAGCGCCCTCGCAGTGACCATGTTTGTTAGTTGTATAGAGACCATGTTTGATGTTACCTCTAATAAAAGTCACACTCTGACTCTAATAAAGTTCACACTCTGACTCAGTTTGCTCGTCTATGCAATACTGATGACCCTCCTCCTCCTCCTTTAGACCGACCCGAGAACACTTGAGAGGGATCTTAACATGGTCAGTAACTGCACTGGGAGAATACCCCGGCAGCTGGCTTTGTCAAGACCTAGAGGCCTCCAAAGAAGATCATGGATCAAGCAACTAGGTATTATTGGTCATGTGCTCATCAGCTGAACATTTACTTAGTACTAATTGCCTCAAATATTACCCAAACTGATGTTTTATTCATCTTGTTCTCTTCAAGTGAACATACTGAGTAATTGACTAGTATATGACCTAAATTGATGGACCTCCTCCTCCTCCTTCAAACCGAACCGAGAACACTTGAACTACTGAACATATACTCATAATTGTCTCATATATGACCCAAGCTAATGTATTATTGGTCACGTTCTTCTCAACTGAACATGTACAATGTACTCTATAATATCCTCAAATATAAATCAAAGTGAAAATTTATTGGTCTTGTTCTTTTGAATTGAACATTTACTAAAATACGGCCTGAAATGATTAATTTTCTGGTCATTCTCTTCAACTAAGTGCATACTTTGTAATTGCCTCAAATATGACCCAAAACTTATGTTTTTATTCATCTTGTTCTCTTCATGTGAACATACTCAGTAATTGACTAGTATGACCTAAACTGATTGTTGAGTAGAGGACTTAGACAAAGTTAATAGCGCCCTCTAGCGACCATGTTTGTTAGTTGTAGAGAGACCATGTTTGATGTTACCTCTAATAAAAGTCACACTCAGACTCTAATAAAAGTCACACTCTGACTCAGTTTGCTCGTCTATGCAACACTGATGACCCTCCTCCTCCTCCTTTAGACCGACCCGAGAACACTTGAGACGGATCTTAACATGGTCAGTAACTGCACTGGGAGAATACCCAGCAGATGGCTCTGCAAGACCTAGAGGCTGCCACAGAAGATCTTGGATCAAGCAACTAGGTATTGTTGGTCATGTTCTCTTCAACTGAATATGTAGTCAGTAAGTGCCTCAAATATGACCAAAACTTATGTATTATTGGTCATGTTCTCTTCAACTGAATATAAATTCAGTTCTTGCCTCAAGTATGACCAAAACTGATGTATTATTGGTCATGTTCTCATCAACTGAACATAAACTCAGTTCTTACCTCAAATAAGACCCAAACTGATGTATTATTGGTCATGTTCTCTTCAACTGAATATATACTCAATTCTTGCCTCAAGACCCAAACCGGTGTATTATTGGTCATGTTCTCTTCAACTGAACAAATTCTCAGCAAATGCCTCAAATATGACCCAAACTGATGTATTATTGGTCATGTTCTCAACTGAACATGTATTCAGTAACTGCCTCAAATATGATCAAAACTGATGTATTGTTGGTCATGTTCTCTTCAACTGAACATGTTCTCAGCAAATGCCTCAAATATGACCCAAACTGATGTATTATTGGACATGTTCTCTTCAACTGAATATATACTCAATTCTTGCCTCAAATATGACCCAAACTGATGTATTATTTGTGATGTTGTCCTCAACTGAACATGTACTCAGTAAGTGCCTCAAGTATGACCTTTGTCATGTTCTCATTTACTGAACATAAACTCAGTTCTTACCTCAAATAAAAACAACACTGATGTAATATTGGTCATGTTCTCTTCTACTGAACATGTAATCGGTAAGTGCCTCAAACATGACCCAAACTGATGTATTATGAGTCATATTCTCTTCAACTGAATATATACTCAATTCTTGCCTCAAATATGACCCAAACTGATGTATTATTGGTCATATTCTCTTCAACTGAATATATACTCAATTCTTGCCTCAAATATGACCCAAACTGATGTATTATTGGTCATGTTGCCCTCAACTGAACATGTATTCAGCTGCCTCAAATATGACCAAAACTGATGTATTATCGGTCATGTTCTCTTCAACTGAACATATACTCAGCAATTGCCTCAAATATGACCTAAACTGATGTATTATTGTTAACGTTCACTTCAACTGAGCATATACTCTGTAAAATTGCCTCAATAATGACCCAAACTGATGTATTATTGGTCATGTTCTCTTCAACTGAACATATATACTCAGTATTTGCCTCAAATATGACCCAAACTGATCTATTATTGGTCATGTTCTCTTCAACTGAATATATACTCAATTCTTTCCTCAAATATGACCCAAACTGATGTATTATTGGTCTATTCTCTTAAACTGAACATTAACTATAATAGGGCCTGAAATGATTAATTTGCTGGTCATTCTCTTCAACTAAGTGCATACTTTGTAATTGCCTCAAATATGACCCGAAACTTATGTTGTTATTCATCCTGTTCTCTTCATGTGAACATACTCAGTAATTGACTAGTATGACCTAAACTGATTGTTGAGTAGAGGACTTAGACAAAGTTAATAGCGCCCTCGCAGTGACCATGTTTGTTAGTTGTATAGAGACCATGTTTAATGTTACCTCTAATAAAAGTCACACTCTGACTCTAATAAAGTTCACACTCTGACTCAGTTTGCTTGTCTATGCAACACTGATGACCCTGCTCCTCCTCCTTTAGACCGACCCGAGAACACTTGAGAGGGATCTTAACATGGTCAGTAACTGCTCTGGGAGAATGCCCCGGCAGCTGGCTTTGTCAAGACCTAGAGGCCTCCAAAGAAGATCTTGGATCAAGCAACTAGGTATTATTGGTCATGTTCTCATCAGCTGAACATTTACTTAGTACTAATTGCCTCAAATATCACCCAAACTGATGTTTTATTCATCTTGTTCTCTTCATGTGAACATACTCAGTATTTGACTAGTATGACCTAAACTGATTGTTGAGTAGAGGACTTACACTAAGTTAATAGCGCCCTCTAGCGACCATGTTTATTAGTTGTATAGAGACCATGTTTGATGTTACCTCTAATAAAAGTCACACTCTGACTCAGTTTGCTCGTCTACGCAACACTGATGACCCTCCTCCTCCTCCTTTAGACCGACCCGAGAACACTTGAGAGGGATCTTAACATGATCAGTAACTGCACTGGGAGAATACCCGGCAGATGGCTCTGCAAGACCTAGAGGCTGCCAAAGAAGATCTTGGATCAAGCAATAAAGTATTGTTGGTCATGTTCTCTTCAACTGAATATGTACTCAGTAATTGCCTCAAATATGACCCAAACTGATGTATTATTGGTCATGTTCTCTTCAACTGAATATATACTCAATTCTTGCTTCAAATATGACCAAAACTTATGTGTTATTGGTCATGTTCTCGTCAAATGAATATAAACTCATTTCTTGCCTCAAATATGACCAAACCTGATGTATTATTGGTCATGTTCTCTTCAACTAGATAGAAACTCAGTTCTTGCCTCAAATTTCACCCGAACTGATATATTATTGGTCATGTTCTCATTAACTGAACATAAACTCAGTTTTTACCTCAAATAAGACCCAAACTTATGTATTATTGGTTATGTTCTCTTCAACTAAATAATATACTCAATTCTTGCCTCAAATATGACCCAAACTGATGTATTATTGGTCACGTTCTCTTCAATTGAATATAAACTTAGCAATTGCCTCAGATAAAACACAAACTGCTTATTGTTCAGGTTCTCTTCAACTAAACATATACTCAGTACTTGCCTCAAATATGACCCAAACTGATGTATTATTGGTCATGTTCTCTTCAACTAAATAGAAACTCAGTTCTTGCCTCAAATTTGACCCGAACTGATGTATTATTTGTCATGTTCTCTTCAACTGAATATATACTCAATTCTTGCCTCAAATATGACCCAAACTGATGTATTATTGGTCATGTTCTCTTCAACTAAATAGAAACTCAGTTCTTGCCTCAAATTTGACCCGAACTGATATATTATTGGTCATGTTCTCTTCAACTGAATATATACTCAATTCTTGCCTCAAATATGACCAAAACTGATGTATTATTGGTCATGTTCTCTTCAACTGAATATATACTCAATTCTTGCCTCAAATATGACCCAAACTGATGTATTATTGGTCATGTTCTCTTCAACTGAATATATACTCAATTCTTGCCTCAAATATGACCAAAACTGATGTATTATTGTTAACGTTCACTTCAACTGAATATATACTCAATTCTTGCCTCAAATATGACCCAAACTGATGTATTATTGGTCATGTTCTCTTCAACTAAATAGAAACTCAGTTCTTGCCTCAAATTTGACCCGAACTGATGTATTATTTGTCATGTTCTCTTCAACTGAATATATACTCAATTCTTGCCTCAAATATGACCCAAACTGATGTATTATTGGTCATGTTCTCTTCAACTAAATAGAAACTCAGTTCTTGCCTCAAATTTGACCCGAACTGATATATTATTGGTCATGTTCTCTTCAACTGAATATATACTCAATTCTTGCCTCAAATATGACCAAAACTGATGTATTATTGGTCATGTTCTCTTCAACTAAATAGAAACTCAGTTCTTGCCTCAAATTTGACCCGAACTGATATATTATTGGTCATGTTCTCTTCAACTGAATATATTCTCAATTCTTGCCTCAAATATGACCCAAACTGATGTATTATTGTTAACGTTCACTTCAACTGAGCATATACTCAATTCTTGCCTCAAATTTGACCCGAACTGATATATTATTGGTCATGTTCTCTTCAACTGAGCATGTACTCAGTTCTTACCTCAAATAAGACCAAAACTGATGTAATATTAGTCATGTTCTCTTCAACTGAACATGTAATCAGTAAGTACCTCAAATATGACCCAAACTGATGTATTATTTGTCATGTTGTCCTCAACTGAACATGTATTCAGTAACTGCCTCAAATATGACCCAAACTGATGTATTATTGTTCATGTTCTCTTCAACTAAACATATACTCAGTACTTGCCTCAAATATGACCCAAACTGATGTATTATTGGTCATGTTCTCTTCAACTAAATAGAAACTCAGTTCTTGCCTCAAATTTGACCCGAACTGATGTATTATTTGTCATGTTCTCTTCAACTGAATATATACTCAATTCTTGCCTCAAATATGACCCAAACTGATGTATTATTGGTCATGTTCTCTTCAACTGAATATATACTCAATTCTTGCCTCAAATATGACCCAAACTGATGTATTATTGGTCATGTTCTCTTCAACTAAATAGAAACTCAGTTCTTGCCTCAAATTTGACCCGAACTGATGTATTATTTGTCATGTTCTCTTCACCGAATATATACTCAATTCTTGCCTCAAATATGACCCAAACTGATGTATTATTGGTCATGTTCTCTTCAACTAAATAGAAACTCAGTTCTTGCCTCAAATTTGACCCGAACTGATATATTATTGGTCATGTTCTCTTCAACTGAATATATACTCAATTCTTGCCTCAAATATGACCAAAACTGATGTATTATTGGTCATGTTCTCTTCAACTAAATAGAAACTCAGTTCTTGCCTCAAATTTGACCCGAACTGATATATTATTGGTCATGTTCTCTTCAACTGAATATATTCTCAATTCTTGCCTCAAATATGACCCAAACTGATGTATTATTGTTAACGTTCACTTCAACTGAGCATATACTCAATTCTTGCCTCAAATTTGACCCGAACTGATATATTATTGGTCATGTTCTCTTCAACTGAGCATGTACTCAGTTCTTACCTCAAATAAGACCAAAACTGATGTAATATTAGTCATGTTCTCTTCAACTGAACATGTAATCAGTAAGTACCTCAAATATGACCCAAACTGATGTATTATTTGTCATGTTGTCCTCAACTGAACATGTATTCAGTAACTGCCTCAAATATGACCCAAACTGATGTATTATTGTTCATGTTCTCTTCAACTGAACATGTACTCAGCAAATGCCTCAAATATGACCCAAACTGATGTATTATTGGTCATGTTCTCTTTAACTGAATATATACTCAATTCTCGCCTCAAATTGCCTCAAATATGACCAAAACTGATTTTGTTATTTGTGATGTTGTCCTCAACTGAACATTTACTCAGTAAGTGCCTCAAGTATGACCAAAACTTATATATTATTGGTCATGTTCTCTTCAACTGAATATAATACACAGCAATTGCCTCAAATATGAGCCAAACTGATATATTATTGGACATGTTCTCGTCAACTGAACATGTACTCAGTAACTTCCTCAAATATGACCAAAACTTATGTATTATTTTTCATGTTCTCTTTAACTGAATATAAACTCAGCAATTGCCTCAAATATGACCCAAACTGATATATTATTGGTCATATACTCTTCAACTATACATAGACTCCTCAGTACTGCCCTAAATATTTCCCAAACTGATTGGTCATGTTTTTTTCAATCAAATATGACCCAAACTGATGTTTTACTTGTCATGTTCTCTTCAAGTGAACATACTCAGTGATTGACTAGTATAAGACCTAAACTGGTGACCCCCCTCCTCCTCCTCCAGACCTACTCGAGAACACTTGAGGCAATTGCTGAGTTTATATTCAGTTGAAGAGATTATGACCAATAATACATCAGTTTGGGTCATATTTGAGGCAATTGCTGAGTTTATATTCAGTTGAAAAGAGCATGACCAATAACTCATCAGTTAGGTTCATATTCGAGACAATTGCTCAGTTTATATTTAGTTGAAAAGAACATGACCAATAATACATCAGTTAGGTTCATATTTGAGGCAAGAACTAAGTTTATATTCAGTTGAAGAGATTATGACCAATAATACATCAGTTTGGGTCATATTTGAGGCAATTGCTGAGTTTATATTCAGTTGAAAAGAGCATGACCAATAACTCATCAGTTAGGTTCATATTTGAGACAATTGCTCAGTTTATATTTAATTGAAAAGAACATGACCAATAATACATCAGTAAGGTTCATATTTGCGACAAGAACTGAGTTTATATTCAGTTGAAGAGAACATGACCAATAATACATCAGTTTGGGTCATATTTGAAGGCAAGAATTGAGTATATATTCAGTTGAAGAGAACATGAACAATGAGCAGTTTGGGTCATATTTGATGCAAGAATTGAGTATATATTCAGTTGAAGAGAACATGACCAATAATACATCAGTTGGGTTCATATTTGAGGCAAGAAATGAGTTTATATTCAGTTGAAGAGAACAAGTTTGGGTCATATTTGTGGCAAGAATTGAGTATATATTCAGTTGAAGAGAACATGACCAATAATACACCAGTAATGTTCAAATTTGAGGCAAGAACAGAGTTTATATTCAGTTGAAGAGAACATGACCAATAATACATCAGTTGGGTCATACTTGAGGCAAGAATTGAGTATATGTTCAGTTGAAGAGAACATGACCAATATTACATCAGTTTTGGTCTTATTTGAGGCAAGAACAGAGTTTATATTCAGTTGAAGAGAACATGACCAATAATACATCAGTTGGGTCATATTTGAGGCAAGAACGGAGTTTATATTCAGTTGAAGAGAACATGACCAATAATACATCAGTTCGGGTCAAATTTGAGGCAAGAACAGAGTTTATATTCAGTTGAAGAGAACATGACCAATAATACATCAGTTGGGTCATACTTGAGGCAAGAATTGAGTATATGTTCAGTTGAAGAGAACATGACCAATAATACATCAGTTTTGGTCTTATTTGAGGCAAGAACAGAGTTTATATTCAGTTGAAGAGAACATGACCAATAATACATCAGTTGGGTCATATTTGAGGCAAGAACAGAGTTTATATTCAGTTGAAGAGAACATGACCAATAATACATCAGTTCGGGTCAAGTTTGAGGCAAGAACTGAGTTTATATTCAGTTGAAGAGAACATGACCAATAATACATCAGTTTGGGTCATATTTGAGGCAAGAACTGAGTATATGTTTAGTTGAAGAGAACCTGAACAATGAGCAGTTTGTGTTTTATTTGAGGCAATTGCTGAGTTTACATTCAGTTGAAGAGAACATGACCAATAATACATCAGTTTGGGTGATATTTGAAGCAAGAACTGAGTTTATATTCAGTTGAAGAGAGCATGACCAATAATACATCAGTTTGGGTCATATTTGAGGCAATTGCTGAGTTTATATTCAGTTGAAAAGAAAATGACCAATATTACACCAGTTTGGGTCATATTTGAGGCAAGAACTGAGTTTATATTCAGTTGAAGAGAACATGACCAATAAAGGGGATGCAACTTTTTATTTCAAATATATGAATCAAGTAATAAACCAAAAGGGAAACTGACTGGGTAAATTTTAACAAACAAAAGTTTGTCAGTGTTTCTGTTATTATCCACTGTAAGAATACATCTGAATATTACTAATATCTATGCTCAAATTCTCTTTAAGTTGTTGTCTATCGTGTTTTGGGGATTCACAGAGGCAGTGACGTACAATTCCAATATGACGTTTTGCGAGCGGCGTTACGCCAGCCTGGATGTCGACCTGTGCCGTGTACGCCTAAATGAACCCCTGTCATCCATCGCTCAGCAACACTTGCTGTATGTGAGAGATATGGTCCCAAGGCTGAGCTGAGATGCTATAACCAGACTAGACATGGTAAACTTGAAAATACATGGATTGAATAAGCATCCAATATCACCTTATAAATGTCTTGGAGTGCGGTTCTAAGACCAGGGCCAAGTTTCATAGAGCTGCTTAAGCAGAAAATATTGCTTAAACATTTTTGTTCAGGTGTGATGGTATTTTGGCTGCATGGTAACCTAATTCTGGTAAGCATAATTTTGCTTAGCTACTTTTTCTGTGCTTAAGCAGCTCTGTAAAAGTAGGCCCTGGTGTGAATTAATGGCTTCCACAGTGGCTATGGCCGGAATACCAAATAGTCCTATTATTCGTTGCAGCCAACGGCCATAGTCATAGCCAAAGTCGCTTAATTTGGATGCGGCCTAAAAACTGGGATATATTCTTTTGGAGGTACCTCGAAGAAAGGCTCCGCAAAATTAGTTGCTCTGCAAATCATAAAAGATGACAAGTCAAAGACCTTGTGCGTTGGATGCCATTAAACCAGGGCCAAATGTCATGACACAGCTTAACCTTGGAATTCTGAACTTACGGCCCATAGAATCATGCACTTTACAGGGCGCCATAAGCGTAGAATTCTGTGGTAAGCAGCTTCATGAAATTCAGATCTGGCCTACCTATTCCAACTTGACACATTTTATGTGCTCAAGACACATTTCTGCTTAGTTGATCAGTGAAAATAGGCTTGAGCTAAGTGGTGATTGAAGCTTTCCTTTGTGTGGAAAATAAGAAGTAACTATAAATGGTAAACTTGTGGGTACAACCATGTGTAAAATCTTTTTTGGGAGGAGCGTTGGCTCTGAAAAGAGCCAGTTTGGTCTCGACGCTTCGAATAGGCTTGAGCTAGTTTCAAACTGTATTTTTCTCTTTGCAATCGGGAAGTGCTCAAGCCACAGACTGTTTGGAGGTTTAAGTCGATGAGTGTGAACTTTAAAATCAATTACAGGAAACAACTGCCTCCATGCCCTTTGGTCATTGCCTTGGTGCCCTTTGAAATGTTCCAGTAGAAATTCAAATTTCCCTCATAGAGGTGCCTTTTATTGTGGTGGAAAAACTACCCAGTGTGGATAGCAGCTGCCTTCTCCGACAGTTTAAAAATCTCTTAGCATATGTAGGAAAAGAAAACTTAGTCAACCTCCTGCAACTAAGCATCTCTAAAGTCTACCTCCATCTTTTGAAAATTGTTGTTAATGTTTGAAGCAGTAAATTAAACTTATGATTTCGGGATTTATCCCTCATTATTTATTCCAATAGCTTCTCCGTCAGGACATTTTGAGGAATGCAACACGCAATGACCTCTTCCCAACCGCCGAAATGATCATCTCTCTCAGTAAAGAATTTGGAGTTCCACTCACTGCGGCTGACTTTGAAGGTAGAGTTTGGCTTAAATTGTTGCGTTGCCCCGCTGCTAAAGCATAGAATTTTAACTGCCTCTAGCTACCGGGCAATCTCAGTGGTCTTGTGGTAAGACATCTGCTCTAGAATGGCAAAGGTCGTGGGTTCGAATCCCACCTGAGTAATATGACTATGCATTGTTGTTTACAGGAATCGGGAAAGTACTGAGCTTTACTCACATCGGCCTAAGGGTAAAACCAAATAATAGTCTTTATCCCTGATGCAAATTTAACATCTATTTAAAGAGTTTGGGTTATACAACCAGTTTTAATAATTGTACCCCTCTCTGCACAACTGACATCGCTGTGGTCATACAGTGGAATCTTGCAATATGTACGCGCCAGGCACAACTCTCAACCAATGATTGGTCTTCCTTTGACTTCAGTGAGGGCGGTGTTTGAGTTTGTGATTTTATACGCAAGGGGTTTTAACAAGAAAAGGTTATGCCTCATTCATTTTGATGTCTGACTTTTGTTTCCCCCCCCCAAAAAAAAGCCCCCCCAAAAAAGCAGACATTTGCTGAAGAAGAAACAGTTCTAAAAAATAACCAGTGAAATATTAACATGATTTTGATTGGTATTGACTGGTTGCCTGTCAGACCATGTAATAAATGTACAATAGTTTCTGCTAACCTGTTACAGCTTCATAAACTTGGTTTGTTTTGAAATGAAATGGAAACTTTTAGTCCAAGTGTGCTAACAGCTTCTGATGAGTAGTTGCAACTTTTCAGCTGATCAGCTGATTTTCTTTAATGGGAAATTACATCATTGGTTATTTTTTTTTTAAATGTGGATTTTTTGGTAGGATTGAATATGAAATATCGTTCCACCTGTTCCACCTGTTTAAATTTGTGTGTCTGTGACTGCCGAGAAAACTTAGAGAGCAAATGGTGCTGTTTTAAGCTGTCAGACAACCAGTTATATTGTATATTGTATATTATATTGTTTGTTGTATAAAAACTCATACATTCAAACGATGGTCGGCTAACCATCACTTCAAAATGATACAAAAGTGCATTTTCTTTAAAAATAAATGACGTTTGGCAAACTGATTTCACTGGATACTCGAGATAATATGTACTTTCAGTCATCTAAGCTATTTTGTAGTAACTCAAGGAAGTACATTTTTTTCATGTCTTCAAATGATGTAATCTACCTTCATATAGTGCCATAGAAAACTGAAAAACACTGTACAAAGTTTTATGTCCGATGTTCGAGAAATGCAGGCAGAAATGGAATCAAACTATGAAGTTGATGTCACACACAAAGTTGTTTTAATGAGTTCATCATTCTGTTTGTTGTCGCTGGTTGTATATTGATATAAAGAATCCTGATAATTGTTTTATCCTACTTTTGCAGAAATGTCAGAAAAAGAGGCCGTAACACTCCAAGACAAAACTGGACAGGTTGACATAGAGAGCTCAAACAGCCCCTACCCAACACAGACATAGGGAGTGGACCCCCCTGGAGCTGTATAACGACAGGTACCTTATTGGAGGAGAGACGGCTTAAGGGTCAGGAGAGTCACCACATCAAGAATAACATTGTAAGTGCAAAGAAACCCAGGGGTGATCTTTCTTTTTTTACAGCACGCTCTGCTCGCTCATAACCCCATGTAGTGGTGAATTAAAATATGCCAGTATATGACACATTAGGCCTGTGGCTGATCCACTCTATGCATGCGCTCAAGTATGGTAACCCGCAAAAGAGGAAATCAAGTCAAAGAGCAACTGGTCCCCTCTCATTCATTTGAAATGGAATTGCGTCAAAATACTTGCATTTTGACACGCGCGTCCTACGAGCGCCATACAAGCACTTGAAAGTTTTTTAACAAACGTGCACACTGAGCAGTCACTTTTGGGAGCTAATCAGCACCGTTTTTCATCACACCCCTGCCACGACACGCCAGTTTTGTGGGATTTCTCATTGTGCAAGTAGTGTTAAATCTGTAGTTTTTTGTTTTGGAGTTAAAGAGCCATGCTGTCATGTTCATCATGAAATGACGGGATTTCACCCAAGTATTCACCAAGCTCTTTTTTTATGCCATGTACTTCAGAAAAGAAAGGTCTATACACTTTAGCACATCAGGAACATTGCACTTTTAGAGTTTAGTTTAATTTGATGTAGTCATTTTTATGTCACTTTTAAAGTTGCTAAGTCCAGTTTTTGGTAAATTTGACCCCAAAATGTTGATTTTACCCTTACATGCACCTTTTATTTTAGTGATAAATTGATCATAGTGGACACATTAATTGTTGACTGTTTTTTTTTGCAAATGGCGACATTCCAAAAACAGGTCACAATAGCACCCTCAAGAGTCCTCTTTCCCATTCTGAAAACTGTGTGGCCAAGCAATCTTTATTTTTCGTTTTACAACTATTTTTCTGAAGGGATTTAAACCGGTCGTGAAGGAGTTGAATTTTAAGACTTGTTCTAAAAATTGTTCTGTAAAAAAATTGCAGGAGCCTGACTGTCATTTCACGTACTGTGAGGATTATAACTCGGCCACAGTGGTACCTGTCAATGTAGACGCTGTGAGGAAACAACAGGAGCTTGACTCGGTGGATGCATGGCAGACTGCCGATGGGTTCATCTACCCTGGGATGCAGGCTGCGCTTGTGAGGACAATGCACACTCCAGACATCCAGATGTGGCCCGCAGAGATGAGCTCAAGCAGGTTGGTCAATATTTGTTTTTTGTCGGTAATCGCTGCTCATTACAGGATGGCTCGAACTGGCTTCTCATCACCGGGTACGCCTGGTGGTCTAGTTGCCAGACACCTGCTCTAAAATGGCATGGGTCGTTGGCAGCGGCGGCAGAACACTTTTAAAAGTGGGGGGCCCTTTTTTCCCCTGTGTATTTTATTTCCATTTGCACAACATAGGTATGTAGGCACACACCGGCTATGTTGGGCTATTTGGGGTACAAAATAGACCCACACATGACTCTGAAGGTCTTCCAGGAGTAGAGTAGACCAATCCCTAAAAGAAACTGTCAAATTTGGCCGTTATCAAGCATTATCTGAACCAATTCTTTTACGCAGATAAATCACAAGATCTTTGGAGTTAATTTTACTTTCAGCGATCTAAAAAGTGTATTACTGAACCAAATTTAACTCGACTGGGTTAACATCAGGAGCGATTGACGCAGCTGTCTGTAAGCCAAAACGCAATTTGCCCGTAAAATATTTTCGGGAACGATCGTTGGACTAAATTACTATACCTTATACATTGAACAACTACCACCATTCTGTGATTTGCCAATTGGCCATCAAGACATGTTTTGTTAGATCGACTAAATGCAGATTGTGTCTACGCCATTCAGCCGCAAAGCTAATCGGATAACGTGGCGAGTGCGCATGCTCATAAGACGCATCCCGACCGTACCTCTAGCCTCTTTCTAGAATGGTGTCTTTATGAGCATGCGCACATGCAGACAAGCATTTTTCAAAACGGCCGCACAAAAAAATCCTTTTTGATGAATTATCGGAAATAGGTTGATTTAATTTGTGAATATGTTTGTGTAAATATAATACAGGTTTGCTTGGAGTATTGAGACCACATGTCTCATACAATAAATTATTGACTATTGACCTGAAGACAGCACAGAAAGTGGTTTATGGGAGTTATTGATTTTTAATGTAAATAAATTATGGTGGTGTTTCAGTGGGTGTGTTGTTCATCCTACCTTTTACAGAAATCAAAACAGGACAAAACAAGGTCACAATACTGCACCAAACTACACGTTTCACTTTCAGATATAAAAAAATGTACAGGGCAGCGACCCACACCACCCGGTACTCAGAGCTACATTATATACCTTGCCCTTCAAAGAAGGACATTACAGTGTTGACTTGTTTTTAATTAAGATGGGTGTGATGAGCTAGCACACATTAGTGATTCAGTGCAAATCAAGGAACCTCCAATGTGAGACCCAGCACAATGAATTTGAAAAAATAAACACTTTCGCGGTAATATGCGCCATCATGTTCAGGCATGCTATTAAAACCTATGGACCATCGCACCAGTCCTCAGTAAACTTTGGGAAACCTTATTTGCAAAGTGAATAGTGATTAGGGCCTATAACGTGGTGGTCAAGTTCATGGACGGTGAAACTTGTTTTAAAATTGAAACACAATTGTCATTATCATCGGCGTTTATTACGAATCAGCAAAATTTCCCCTTGAAAAAATAACCGAGGACCACAAACTAGAAAAAGAAAAGGTAACACTATCGATTTAAATATAGGAATCAAACTTTAACAATAAAACAAGAATAATTTTTTGTTTGGGGGGATGAAAAAAGAAACTTGAAGAAAACCCAATTTAGCAGCTACTCGATCGCACAACATTGCACTCGCGAGGCACTAGCGTAGTCCGCTGGGCTACGTGGGAATGACACGATTAGGCTGTAAAATACTTTATATAATGTCACATCATGTAGTCGTGTACGCGTCAACAGGGGGAGGCAGGGCTCGTTTCGCATCATTTTACCACTGCTTATCTAAATGAACTAGAAATATTTTCGGGGTCTAATAAAGATGACATGGGGGTTATTATCAGATGTATATGGTGAGCCTTATTAAAATGGGAGACTACATTTAAAAAAACATCTGACACTACATTGCGGCTAAAGCTGAAATTGCGGCTGGTGCATGCTAACGGCTTCTAGTGGGAATAACGCACGGAGACACGTTGTGGCGCAGCCGGGATTCCGGAACCAGCCCGCTATAGTCAGCCTATTTTTACACCCGATCGCTAGTCTCGTGTGTGCTACTCGCACCCTGAGCGGTGACTCGCACTGCAGGACTGGTGAAATGTGCATCGTGGGCCATAATCTATTGTCCGGGGATGGCAACTCGCCTACGTTTGGCGTTAATTGCTGATTTTTGTTATATGGATAAGATTATTTTGAGAAATGTAAAGGTGTGTATAATATTACAAAGGTAGTTGTCAGTGAGCCATAATTTGGTTTCAATAGCTCGATTAAAAGTGGGGGGGCAAAATGACTACATTTTCAAAAGTGGGGGGGCAACGGCCCCCTCGGCCCCCCCCCGGTTCCGCCGCCGGTGGTCGTTGGTTTGAAATCCCCTTCGAGTAGTACGAGTGTGGACTCGGAGAAAGCACTGACTATGGGTGTATGGTAGTGATGTACATGTAGTACTTGTACTCAGTACTGTTTTAATGGTACTCATATTCATACTCGTACTCGGCTAGGAAAGTACTCATGCTCTTCAGTCCATACTTGATATTCAACTGAAAAATTACCTGTACTCGAAGTCATGTATGTGATGCTCGATTGAAAATGTACTCGGTCTCCGATTTGAAGTACTCGTGGTCAAAATACCACTTTCATTTCCACTTTCCTATATGTGTGTTAATGCAAGGAATAGAGGAATAAAGCTCTAGGAAAAGTAAAATATAAGTTGTCTTTGATGTGCTTGTGTGGAAAAGAAAATTATAATAACAATCAAACATTTTCGTATAGAAATTAGTAAACAAATAAACATAAAATCTGTTAATACTTCATTTTGTAGTTTTTTTATATAAAGTACTCGTACTCGTACTCGGAGATCCAAGTACTTGGTACTCAGCTGTTGGACTCGGTACTCGGATATCAGAATACTCGGTACTCGGACACTTGTACTCATACTCAATGACACAAGAACTTGCACTCGAGTACTACTCGGCCACCCTAGTAATCGGCAGTACTCGATACTTGACTTAAAATTACTTGACTACAACACTGGTGTATGGTAAAAACCAGCAAAATTATTCTTTATCCCTGATGCAAATTATTACGTCTGATAAATATTTATTTATTTCATTTCATTGCTGAAAACTCAAGGTTTGAAAACAGAGTGATGACGTTCTAGAAGATGATGAATGTTGCATTTTCTGAATGAGAGGGGAAAATTCAAGTAGAGGGTCACAGGGTCAGCACACAATTGAACTCCCACTTTGTAAAAACTTTTTTCCAACCAAAGTGAAGAAATGAAAACAATTTCATGGGACTACTTTGGAAGAAGTAACTAAAAATAAATAGTGAAAATTTCGGTTTAAACTGTTTGATTGACAGTGAGCAAAGGTAATCTAAATTTTTAACCCATTTGTTTCATTGCTCTATGTTTCAACTTTCAAGTAAAACTATTGACGTGTTTTTTAAACTTCCACGCAGCCATGGAAGGAAAACACCCTCCATGCCAACATCTTAAAACCAACCCTGGAGGAACGAGAGGGATACTCCTGGTCCGATCGTAAGGATGACATGGACGTATGGAAGCGTCCCTCCAAAGGGTTCCAACCAATCCCTCCGATCACCATCCACCTCGCCGGAGACATCCTCAACGCTGAGAAACGGGAGGCCAGGAACCTGGAGTTGGAGGACTGGCAGTCAAAGATTGTCACCGACGACACCCAGATGAGGTTCCACCGCTGTGCCACAGATACGGAGCTGTATTATCGAGGTCCCAAGTCAAGTAACCAGGTAGCACGTCTCCAGGGTCTCCTTAAAGATGAGCCGAAGAAACTCTACTTGAGATAGGCCAGAATGAACGATATCCCAGCGCTGGCAGTTGTGAACGATCCAAGCGTGGACACCTTTGCAAGGGAAGCTGGAGTGCCCATCATACCGGCTGTTGACCCACAGGAAGTGGAGAGGAATTGTGGGGTTCATGCCGGTGCCGTATGATGAAAAGAGCTGGACCATGGAGAAAAATAAGATTCCAATTAAAGATATGGAGCACGCAAAGTTTTCTGAACTAGAGAAATATGATTTCAAGTAAGTTGAAGAGAGCACATATTGAAGTGGTATTATTACTACATGTATGTCAGAATTTATCGATGGTGTTACACTGAGAATCATGGAAATTGTTTGCCCATCATGCAGGGCCCAATTAAGCTTTTCACAGACAATCAAGAAGATTTGACTTTGAGGGCGCTGTTCATCCGGCTGCCTGGGGGCTTTTTATGTGCCCCATCTTTGTATTTTTAATCTGCGCTCCAATCCACCTTTTTATGCTGTTTTCATGTCGTTTTTTGATGTTAGGTGTTTTTTTGTCTTGTTCCTGTGACTTCTGCACTAATTTTGTTGGGTGTGAGTCGTTATTTTGAGCGTATTTTGATCATCCATTTTTCCCGGGATCCACATTCACCGTGCGTATACAGTGTGCTACGTGGCCATGGCGGCCGGAACTCAAACCCGTAAGTCACTCACGCTAGTATTGACAATTGTTACCATACTTTCCTACCAAGCCCAGTCTTGCCTGTTTTTAGATACTTTTCATTCGTCTTCATATCTTCGAGATTATGGAATATCTACCCCCACTCTTATAACAACATTGAAGTTAGTGCACAGCACTGCTGGGAGTGGGATTATACCCAGGACCAAGGCTAAGCACAATAACACCCATCATGGACCACTTATTAACAGTGTGATAACGGCAATGAAACTTAAAGTGTGCCATAGGTTTTTGCCATACACATCTTTCTTCAGGGAAGTGGCTTAAACATGGTTATATTAGCCTATCTATTCAAGGCCATGATCCTCCTCAAGATATCACGGTTTTTAATGACATCCCAAAGAATCCAGGACCATCCAAGGACACATGTTCTAGCCCAACTTGGCGAATCGATTTAACTTGTGCTTCCCCACTTAAACGTGACACGCAACTAGAAGGCAGTAGCAAGTACCGTTATACATACACTGCTTATCAACTTTTATCTCTTCAACTACGCGCTAAACAACAAGTCAACGAACCAATATACGCTCTTCTCAAATCCCTTGATCTCCTTCGATGTAGACGAGGACATAGAGGAGGTCGACGTATCAACAGACAGATTTCAGTTATCTGCCACAGAGATAATCGTCTGAATGTACACAGAAAATGACATAATGCTGTTATTCATTCAAGAACATTAGTCGCCATTCCTCCCACTTCGGAAGAAACGGTCCCTGCTAGTTCCGCCACCAAAAGCAGTGTTTATCATCTTCCCATTGTCTTCATGACAAATGCTCAGTCACTTGTGAACAAGATCGACGAGATACAGAATATTTTTGAACAACACAACATCGATATAGGAATAATAACTGAATCCTGGTTTACCCCTGATCACTCCAGATCATCTAGTCAATATTCCACACTATAATATGTTCTCCAAATGTCGTGATAATCAACGTGGTGGTGGAGTTGCCATTTATACTCATGAACATAAGCAATCTAACGACTTGGAACAGATTCAAAAAAGGGTTTGTAGAATGATTTTGGGCCGGCAATATACCTCTTATAATGATGCTCTTATTACTTGCGGACCTGACTCCCTGGCTGGGAGGAGGAGAAATCATTGTGAACATTTTGCCAACAGTCTTGTTAATAACTCCCGTTTGAAATCTCTCCTCCCCCGACCAGAGAGAGTGTCCACGGTAGGAATATCCGCAATTCCCAAAAATATTCCACTCTTCCGACGAGAACAACCCGTTTCCAAAACAGTCCAGTCCCTTATTTTATTAACATTTTAAATAAATAACTTTTTGTTTTTGCTGATGTTTATGTATTGATATTTATTTATTATTATTTTTTTTTAATTTCATTTATCTTGTACAGTCACATGCAATTTGGCCCTTGGTCCACGATTTGTGGTTTTAATAAAATAAAATAATAAAAATAATGATAAAAAGATTTATCGTCGTACATGTGCTTCAAAATGTGTGTGCATTATTTGCATCTCCAGGCCAGGGGTTGATTTCACAAAGAGTTAAGATTGATCTTAACTGTGTATCAATCATAATCGCTAAGCAAAGTGTGACGTCACAATATAAATTACTATGGTGACATTAGCAACTCGTCTTACGATGATTCTTAATGCTTTGTGAAATCGAGCCTAGGAATTTCATAGTCAAAATGGCAAGGCCATTCTTATTTTGCAAAAGGCACTTCCAGTGGCAAATCTTTATGCCTATGGGAAACTTGTTACGGGTCACCATGGCCAAGACCAGGGCAACGGAGGCCATTGCCTCTGTGCCCTGTGTGTAGTTCCAAGGCTGATCTCTCGAGCACCACTAGCAAGTCAGCATGCTTTTTGCTGATAAAGTAGTCAGTACGCTTTTTGCTGATGAAATAGTCAGCATGCTTTTTGCTGATGAAATTGACTTGTTATCATGTTCCTTCTATCACTCTTTCTCTGCAGGTTGTTCTATAAAGAACGTGGGGCACTCTACAGGCGCTTTATTCAGCCCCTGAACAAAGAGGATAAAAACAACCACCTTTTCCGTACCATGCCAGTCACAAGCACTGCCCCAGCAGCCTCGGCATCCAAGCAGAAGCTATGCCCTGGGAATGAGTGTTTCCGTCAACCGTCTCCAAGCATCAAAGCCAAGCCCTTACAGACGGAGTTTTACTACCCAAACAGGGAAGACCGCCTGCCAGCGAGACATCACCAATCGGAGGCTTGTCATGCAGAATGATTCGGCGTAGCGGAGTGTTTGTGCTTGTGGAAACTTTATATTTATTCAATTTGTAAGATTCTTGTAAGACTATCAAACTATATAGGGACTTGATTCTGTTTGATCCGATGTATATTGGACCAAAATCCATTCATTCAGTGTGATGCACAGTGTAGTGAAATAAAAATTAATGCCATGCGCTTTGTGTGCATTCTTGGGCAGCCATAGCTACCAAAGATGGTTCTGGTACACACTACGCACAGTATAAATTGGACACACTGTGGATTTTCTGCCTTACTTGTTTAAGCAAGTTGAAAAGGAGTTTTGCATTTGTTGTCAAACTCTTCAACTTTTTTAAGCTCCACAATTACCCCAGGAACCTTACACTGTTTTCAGCATTCTTTTAACTCTTGCAAGTTTAGCCAAATCTGCTTATTTTCAAAGCACTATTTGAACAAAGCATTTTCATTTAGGTTTTTTAAAGGTAACTTATTCGTCCATGAACAATCTTTGACTTTTTGACATGTCTGATGTTTATCTTCCTTTACTAGTTAACCAGCAGCAGCTGTTAATGTTTGTTGCTGTATTTTACAGTGATTTCCAATTAAATTGATGTACATAGCACCGCGCTTACAGGGTAACAATTCACTACAGGGTAACAATTCACCCAGGTTTTTGTAAATATACATGTACAGCAGCTTAATAATGTATTGTGGATACACCCTCCGATCATTTGTTGTGAATATTTATGTACTTTGAATTTATCTTATGTGCATATTTCCTACCCTATGTTCATTTGATTTTTTGGTTTGTTGTTTGCGCTGCATACTCTTGAGGAATTGATATGGGTTCAGGAATACCAGTCACAAATGAATAGGGCACTTTAATAGTTAACGGTTCATCTTTTGGTTTTTATGGTCAAGTTTACAAAGAAACTTCACCCAAGTGTGGGTAAAGCTCAAGGCAAGGACAGCAGGGGAAACAAAAACAAGAACAAAACATTGTATTTCCAATATCTTTTATTTAGTTAAAAGTATCTTCAAGTACAGTTTTGATTAAACATTTTAAATACCATATTGAAAAGAAGCATATACTAACCTATGAAAATGTCATTCGAATGGTTGGTTGTTATTTCAAGAACCGCGTTTTAACAGTTACATATTTGTACATTGCTTTTTGACCAGTTAAGCTTTATTCTTCTTCATCTTTGCCAGTTAACAAGGGCCTAATTTCATGGCTCTGCTTACCCTGTTATCAAAGAATCAGCGCTCACGGAAGCAAGGAATTCCGCGCTTACACTTACATCAAGCATATTTCACAGGTTAGCAGGGAATTTTTGCGTGTGCGCCTGCGTACTCGACACTAACTAGGCATTCTTCACTTGCACAGCTAGCGCAGAAATTAGGCGCTTGCCATGTATGTGTAAGCAAAGAATGGTGATTGCAAGCGTAGAACTCGGCAGTAAGCAGAGCCATGAAATAGGGTCCAGTATGTCAGAAGGATTGGTACCAGACCAATAATATACAAAGCAAGTATGTTAGATTAAGACTATCAAATCAAACCTAATCACCTGATCAAACTTCATGTGCTTAAGCTGCTCTATGAAATTGGGCTCAGGTCCCTATGTGCTAGAGCAAAGGGAATAGTCAATGAAAACTTCACTTAAAACAAATGTGTTTGACAAGTATTTTAAATTGGTCAGTAGTTTCAGCCAGTTTCACATGGACTTTTCCGATGGAAGTGCCCTTTGCTAAATGAAAGTGTGCCTCTCAATTGATTTCAAGGCAAGTCTTAGGTTATTAACTGGCTGATACTGCTGGACTAAAATCCTGGAGATAAGTAGGGCTTATCAGAAGCCAATCATACATGGGTAATTCTACTATGTTCTAAGTAAGTAGAGGACAATAACTCTAAATATTGTGTAAATCTAAAGAAATATTGTTGATGTTCACATAACTTACAAGAAAATTACAATTTACATATTTCTCGTATTAATCAGAACATAACATCTGTAATAATTGCAGAGTTAATTTTGCTTTTGGTCAAGTTCCTTTCTAAATTTAAGCACTGTGATGCAAAGAAGCTAATGTGTGTACAAAAGTCAACATGTATGTATGGTCAACTGTACCCACAATAAATCACAAATAACAACCATTTACTGAAAATCATTACTACTTTGACAAATATTATAGATGCCAAGGTTAATCAAAATTGTGAACTAATGGCATCACAGCCACTTCAATTGATAGTATACAATCAAACTTTCAATCTTGGTCAAAGATTTTTTTAAACACAAGGGGTAAGTCCAGCCGTTTTTGTCAAATTTAGGCCAAAAATCACAAGGATTATAAGTCCAGCCGTTTTATCAAATTTAGGCCAAAAATTGAAAAAACCTCAAGGGGTAAGTCCAGCATTTTAATTTGGAGCTGGAATGAAGACGGTCAGTCAACCAGTGGGATGAGCTGATGGGTGCTGGTAGGGAGATGGACTAGTAGTCATCATGCTGGGGTGTGGCTGGCTGGAGATGGGCATGATCAAGCTGGGTAGAGTACTGGGGCCATTGGCAAACGTTAATTGGTTTATTTTAACCACCATTTATTAAACTTTAAATACAAAAGCTGCACCCATAAATTTATTTTATTTATTTATTACTGTTCCTTTAAATCAATTCCACCCTACAGTTAAATTAGCCTACACAAAACCTATACCCACATAACAAGACTTGTTGTCTTCCAATGCGCATCATACATGTATTCTTTGAATTCATTTAGAACTGTTCCAGTCACACCCTCGCAAAATTACTACCAGTCCGACTATCTCGTATCTGTTCATTAGGGGCCATTCAGAATAGTCAATGTTAAAAAAGAAAATCGAAATTGTTTTGACCCACCACTCACCCCAAATCTCGAGTTTTAAATATTGAATGGCTTCATAATATAATCTATACACTGACGAACAAAGTAATGCCTCAAATGAAGCAGATATTTTAGATCAAAGGTATCCAACACCAGTAGTTTTCAATGGCTTTCCTGGCTTAAACAAACAACTTTGTAGTTTAATCATGAATGAAATTGATGATCTTGGCAAGCTTGGTGTTTTTCCTTCTTGTTTTTAATTTGTTAATAAATATATTTTTATTGTTTTTAAATAAAAACTGAATTTCGATTTCCATTATTTCTTTTGACCCACCCACCCACAATTTCGGGGCAAAAATCGAACTTTTTTAAATTGACTATTCTGAATGGCACCCTTACCGCGAGATCTTGTGGGAGCCAGTTGCTTATTTGATTATCAATCAAATACCCACCAAGTAAATCAATTAATAAAACTCATTAACTTAGCGCGGGAGATTTCTCTTTAACACCAACAGATGGCGTAAGTCATTTTTAAATAGCTAGTCAGATACCCTAAATCAAATTCAACGCTGAACTATGGGATGAAGTCCAGCTTGACAAATCAGTCACGTGCGTAGCATGCCCGCGAAGGTGGTACGTCACGCCACACTCGATTTTCTGGAAGCATGGCCGGGAGACAACGCATTTGCTTCTTCGAGAGATTTTTGCCCGCAATGTGGTTCCATCTTACCGTTTCCTGAGAAAGGAACGGTAGTTATGAAATGCAAGACATGTCTAGATAAAGTGGATGCAAAAAGTAAGTTTGAAATATATATCTTGTGGAAACCGAGACTTATAAAGTTGTGTGTGTGTGGTTGAATAAAATGTAGCCTTGACTTGTCGTGCGTTAGGGTTAAGGTGTGGTCGGGACGTCCGGTGAGGCACTGAGGCAGGATAGCTGATCACACCAAAGTAGATTATTAATTATATTAATTGCAAAGTCAACTCAATGACTTTGACTCTGATTTATGTAAATGACTTTGAGTCACAGCCTGCTATCTATGTAAATGACATTGAGTCTCAGCCTGCTACTAGTGCTAGTGTTCTGTGGCTGATTATGTCAAGGATGTGCATTTGTCAGAAATGGATTTGTCAGAAAAAAACCATCAGATTAGCAGATTTTTGAATTAATGAAAAGTCACCGTCTTTCTTTCTTCTCATTATTTTTATAGCTGCATTACATGGTGTGGTCTATCATTCCTACTGTACTTGCGTCTCAACTCTTGGAAGAAACTAGCAAGGTCGTCATGAGGCCGTTCATCAGCCATAAAGACCTTGACCACTGCTGGTGAGTAAACCATGGATTATTAATATCATTAGGAAATGTCCGAATCTTTTAGGTTTAAATGCTGATGTTGACAGAAATTTTAGATCTCGCATTTTACTTCCTGCCTATTCAGAAAAGGTGTTTTTGATTCATTTTATTCTGGGTTGTTTCTTTTTTTTTGCCTGCCTGCCTACTGTAAGAGTCCCGCACTGTATACCTTGGAAGCATGTTTTAATTTTTTTTTACAGAAGTTCGAAGCATTTACGTTTAAATTTACATATTATCACACCACTTTCTAATCTAAGGAATTTATTTGATTTTTTAATGGATGTTGGACTTCATTCCCCTCTTTTTAATATTCCTCGGTAGGAATTGGCAGCTGAAACGCTAAATTTTGACCTGTATAAGTGTATTAAGTTTAAAAATGAAAATTCAAGAGCACATTTCATCGGACGGAAATCTTGAGCAAAGTCGCCCACTGGTGCGCAAAGTGACTAAATGGAGTGTAGCGAGCAGCGCTGTCAAGACCACTGTAGACCCGAAAATGGCTTATTTTTCATGATTTTGATACTTTGTAGCCGTTCAAAGTGCCTGTGCCTCTCTGTATACATTCTGTCAACCCTTCTGAACAGATAAGGATATAATTTGACCTAAAATAAGTGAGATAACTTGGTGACTTGCTGTGGAAAATTTACCAAAGAAAGAAAGAAGTGGTAAACTGTTTTTGTACTTTGCATATAACTCATTGAAACCTTGTGTTGTGTGGATGTGTTTGTAACTTTTGATACACCAAAGGCCAAAACTAGGGCAAAAATTTGTGATACTTTTCCGCAGCATTCCACCACGTCTTCACAACGCTGCTTGCTTACACTCCGTTTTATAGTTCCTTTGGGCATGAGTGCTATAAAATGCACTATGAAATGTGCACTTGAATTTTCATTTTTAAAGGTCAAAATGTAGCGTTTTAGCTATTAATTCCTCACAAGCATTATTAAAAAAGGGAAATGAAGTCGTACATCCATTCAAAATCAAATAAATCACATAGAAAGTGGTGGGATTATATGGATATCTTTCCAAAGTTGCAAGAAAACAACTTTTTGCTGAAATTCTGTTAATTTTTTTTTATTTTAACAAGCGGATCTAATCTGTTGAACTCTGGCCAATTTAACTGTTTGAAATGGGAAAAGTGCATTTTTCTTTTTAGATTAAAAGTGATATCATTTGGTTAATTTTGAAGAAAAATCCCCTCCCCAAAAACCCCCCCCCAAAAAACAATTGTTTGAATTTCTTCTTTTTCAGAGGTTTGGTATTTTATATTTTACTCTGAATGGAAAATGCCAAAAATCACTGAAAAGGGCTCACCACCCATTGGGTAACCCTGGCAAATTTTAAAGTTGTTTTTAATGGAAAATGCATACTTTTCTTTAGATATTAAAGGTGATCTATATCATTATGGTTAATTTTGAAGAAAATACCCCCGTCAAAACATTTAGTTTTCATTTAGACTTTACTTTTTTTTCAGAGGTTTAATGTTTTATATTTAACTCTGAATGAAAAATGCCCCAAATCAGTGAAAAGGCTCACCACTCATAGGGGAACCTCTGGCTAATTAAATGAATTGTTTAAATGAAAAAATGCATAACCTTTTTAAAATTTTGTTTAAAGGTAATTGATCATTTTTTTTTTTTTTAAAGAAAATAACCCCAAAACATTTAGTTTTGTTTGTTTTTTTCTTCCCGAGGTGTAATATTTTATATTTAACTCTGAACGAAAAACCAAAACAATCTGTGAAAAGGGTTCACCACCCGTAGGGAAAACCCTGGCCAAATTTTACGATGTTTTAAATTAGAAAATTCACAACTTTTGTATTGGATTAGAGCAACAAACTGTGACAAAGGGTTTGCCACCCGTAGGGAAACCTCTGGCCAATTTTAAAAAATGTTTTAAATGGAAATGAAAAATGTTTTTTTAATTTATAGTTCATTTCATTAGGTTAATTTTGAAATAATATGGGTTCCAAATGCCAAACTTATACAATCCCTTTATAAGGCACTGCTGCTGTCGATATTATAAACTAGTTTGAGAAAGGATTCCCTTCAAAATAATTTGGTTTGGATAATTTTCACCCAAAAACATTTGAATGTGAGAAATGATTCATGCATGAATCATTTCTTAGGGTTGGTGTCCATTTGTGAATGCTGTAGCCAGAGATGCAGTTGGTACCCATTGTCACCTCGCTAAACAAGGATGGGTTTCCTGTATTCTTCTGAAACTTTCACATACGTGACTTTTGTTGTATCTGAGTGATGGATTTGAGCACTATATAAGAAGCCACTCTTACTATTATTATTTTGTGGAGCAATGTGGTCGAGCAGTCGTTTGCTCTGTCATGAACAGGGCGTAGCTTCTATTAAGCACAGAAAATGGTGCCTAACTAGTCTAAAGCAAAATCTAAGGCCATGTGATAACTCGACACCCAAGCTGGTGGACTTTAATTACTGCTGTTTGCATGATCAGGTTACTAGTGCAGTCCTCAGTCCAACAGAATCAAACACTTCATGCAGTTGGATTTTGAAGGGTTGGAATGGTTAGGGCTAAGGGTTCATTTTTTATGTAGTAAGTAATATTTTGATTTTTGTTGTTTGATGACAGGCATCAAGAGATTGAGTACTCCTAAGAATTAAGGACAAGCTGAAGGGAATCAACATCTTCGGGTCAGTCTCACTGAGAAGAACTCAAGGCAAGAGCTCACTGGATCAAGGAGGTGACATCACCACCACCAACGACAACGACAACCAGCTGATACCAGAGAGTCGCCTTATTGATGAGGAAACCTGACACTCGTCCGTCTGCAGTAATTACAGTATGGGGACTAAGATCAGAGTCTTTATTAACAGTGCCATCAGATTCATCTCAAGAAGCAATATGAGGCTGGCGTCAAAATTTTCACAGGTTAGTTTTATGGTATATATCTACAACTATATAGGATTGAAACAAACAGTGGGTTCCAATTGCCAAACTTATACAATCCCCTTTAGAAGCACTGCAGCTGTTGATAGTATAAACTATTCTGAGAAATGATTCCCTTCAAAATAATATGGTTTGGATCATTTTCACCCAAAAACAATTAAATCTGAGAAACGATTAATACATGAATCATTTCTTATGTCCATTCGTGAATGCTGCAGCCATAGATGCAGTTGGTACCCAATGTCACCTCGCTAAACGTGGATGGATATGACACTCGTGTGAAAATACTGTAACAGTTTCTTGCTGTTTTCTCAGCAAGTAGACCCTGTATTCTGATGAATTTTTAAATTGTTTTAAATAGGAAAATTCACAGCTTTTGTAATGAATAAAAAGTTGATTTATCGTTTGGTTAATTTTGAAGAAATAACGCCAAAAACATTTTGTTTTCATTTATTTATTTTATTTGAGAGATTTTTAAATTGTTATATTTAACTCTGAAAAAAGAGCAACAAACTGTGACAAAGGGTTCGCCACCTGTAGGAAAACCTCTGGCCATTTTTAAATTTTGTTTTAAAAGGAAATGTTCTTTTTTGGATTGAAAGTTTATTTCATCAAGGTTAATTTTGAAATAATATGGGTTCCAATTGCCAAACTTATACAATCCCTTTATGAAGCACTGCAGCTGTTGATAGTATAAACTATTCTGAGAAAGGATTCCCTTCAAAATAATATGGTTTGGATCATTTTCACCCAAAAACATTTGAATCTGAGAAACGATTCATGCATGAATCATTTCTTAGGGTTGGTGTCCATTTGTGAATGCTGTAGCCAGAGATGCAGTTGGTACCCATTGTCACCTCGCTAAACAAGGATGGGTTTAACACACGTGTGAAAATACTTTAACAGTTTTTTGCGGTTTTCTCAGCAAGTAGACCCTGTATTCTTCTGAAACTTTCACATACGTGACTTTTGTTGTATCTGAGTGATGGATTTGAGCACTATATAAGAAGCCACTCTTATTATTATTATTTTGTGGAGATGTGGTCGAGCAGTCGTTTGCTCTGTCATGAACAGGGCGTAGCTTCTATTAAGCAGAAAATGGTGCCTAACTAATCTAAAGCAAAATCTAAGGCCATGTAATAACTTGACACCCAAGCTGGTGGACTTTGATTACTACTGTTTGCCTGATTTGGTGTAAAGCATGATCAGGTTACTAGTACAGTCCTCAGTCCAACAGAATCAAACACTTCATGCAGTTGGATTTTGAAGGGTTGGAATGGTTAGGGCTAAGGGTTCATTTTTTATGTAGTAAGTAATGTTTTGATTTTTGTTGTTTGATGACAGGCATCAAGAGATTGAGTACTCCTAAGAATTAAGGACAAGCTGAAGGGAATCAACGTCTTCGGGTCAGTCTCACTGAGAAGAACTCAAGGCAAGAGCTCACTGGATCAAGGAGGTGACATCACCACCACCAACGACAACGACAACCAGCTGATACCAGAGAGTCGCCTTATTGATGAGGAACCTGACATTCGTCCTTCTGCAGTAATAACAGTATGGGTACTAAGATCAGAATCCTTTATTAACAGTGCCATCAGAATCATCTCAAGAAGCAACATGAGGCTGGCGTCAAAATTTTCACAGGTTAGTTCACAACTTTTGTAATGGATAAAAAGTTGATTTATTGTTTGGTTAATTTTGAAGAAATAACCCCCAAAACATTTTGTTTTCATTTATTTATTTTATTTGAGAGATTTTTAAATTGTTATATTTAACTCTGAAAAAAGAGCAACAAACTGTGACAAAGGGTTCGCCACCCGTAGGAAAACCTCTGGCCAATTTTAAATTTTGTTTTAAACGGAAATGTTCTTTTTTTGATTGAAAGTTTATTTCATCAAGGTTAATTTTGAAATAATATGGGTTCCAATTGCCAAACTTATACAATCCCTATATGAATAGCACTGCAGCTGTTGATAGTATAAACTATTCTGAGAAAGGATTCCCTTCAAAATAATATGGTTTGGATCATTTTCACCCAAAAGCATTTGAATCTGAGAAACGATTCATGCATGAATCATTTCTTAGGGTTGGTGTCCATTTGTGAATGCTGTATCCAGAGATGCAGTTAGTACCCATTGTCACATCGCTAAACAAGGATGGGTTTAACACACGTGTGACAATACTTTAACAGTTTTTTGCTGTTTTCTCAGCAAGTAGACCCTGTATTCTTCTGAAACTTTCACATACGTGACTTTTGTTGTATCTGAGTGATGGATTTGAGCACTATATAAGAAGCCACTGTTATTATTATTATTTTGTGGAGATGTGGTCGAGCAGTCGTTTGCTCTGTCATGAACAGGGCGTAGCTTCTATTTAGCAGAAAATGGTGCCTAACTGATCTAAAGCAAAATCTAAGGCCATGTAATAACTCGACACCCAAGCTGGTGGACTTTGATTACTACTGTTTTCCTGATTTGGTGTAAAGCATGATCAGGTTACTAGTGCAGTCCTCAGTCCAACAGAATCAAACACTTCATGCAGTTGGATTTTGAAGGGTTGGAATGGTTAGGGCTAAGGGTTCATTTTTTATGTAGTAAGTAATGTTTTGATTTTTGTTGTTTGATGACAGGCATCAAGAGATTGAGTACTCCTAAGAATTAAGGACAAGCTGAAGGGAATCAACGTCTTCGGGTCAGTCTCACTGAGAAGAACTCAAGGCAAGAGCTCACTGGATCAAGGAGGTGACATCACCACCACCAACGACAACGACAACCAGCTGATACCAGAGAGTCGCCTTATTGATGAGGAACCTGACATTCGTCCTTCTGCAGTAATAACAGTATGGGTACTAAGATCAGAATCCTTTATTGACAGTGCCATCAGAATTGCTCAAGAAGAAACATGAGGCTGGCGTCAAAATTTTCACAGGTTAGTTCACAACTTTTGTAATGGATAAAAAGTTGAATTATCGTATGGTTAATTTTGAAGAATTAACCCCCAAAACATTTTGTTTTCATTTGTTTATTTTATTTGAGAGATTTTTAAGTTGTTATATTTAACTCTGAAAAAAAGAGCAACAAACTGTGACAAAGGGTTCGCCACCCGTAGGGAAACCTCTGGCCAATTTTAAATTTTGTTTTAAATGGAAATGTGTGTTTTTTTATTGAAAGTTTATTTCATCAAGGTTAATTTTGAAATAATATTGGTTCCAATTGCCAAACTTATACAATCCCTTTATGAAGCACTGCAGCTGTTGATAGTATAAACTATTCTGAGAAAGGATTCCCTTCAAAATAATATGGTTTGGATCATTTTCACCCAAAAACATTTGAATCTGAGAAATGATTCATGCATGAATCATTTCTTAGGGTTGGTGTCCATTTGTGAATGCTGTAGCCAGAGATGCAGTTGGTACCCATTGTCACATCGCTAAACAAGGATGGGTTTAACACACGTGTGAAAATACTTTAACAGTTTTTTGCTGTTTTCTCAGCAAGTAGACCCTGTATTCTTCTGAAACTTTCACATACGTGACTTTTGTTGTATCTGAGTGATGGATTTGAGCACTATATAAGAAGCCACTGTTATTATTATTATTTTGTGGAGATGTGGTCGAGCAGTCGTTTGCTCTGTCATGAACAGGGCATAGCTTCTATTAAGCAGAAAATGGTGCCTAACTGATCTAAAGCAAAATCTAAGGCCATGTAATAACTCGACACCCAAGCTGGTGGACTTTGATTACTACTGTTTTCCTGATTTGGTGTAAAGCATGATCAGGTTACTAGTGCAGTCCTCAGTCAAACAGAATCAAACACTTCATGCAGTTGGATTTTGAAGGGTTGGAATGGTTAGGGCTAAGGGTTCATTTTTTATGTAGTAAGTAATGTTTTGATTTTTGTTGTTTGATGACAGGCATCAAGAGATTGAGTACTCCTAAGAATTAAGGACAAGCTGAAGGGAATCAACGTCTTCGGGTCAGTCTCACTGAGAAGAACTCAAGGCAAGAGCTCACTGGATCAAGGAGGTGACATCACCACCACCAACGACAACGACAACCAGCTGATACCAGAGAGTCGCCTTATTGATGAGGAACCTGACATTCGTCCTTCTGCAGTAATAACAGTATGGGTACTAAGATCAGAATCCTTTATTGACAGTGCCATCAGAATTGCTCAAGAAGAAACATGAGGCTGGCGTCAAAATTTTCACAGGTTAGTTCACAACTTTTGTAATGGATAAAAAGTTGAATTATCGTTTGGTTAATTTTGAAGAATTAACCCCCAAAACATTTTGTTTTCATTTGTTTATTTTATTTGAGAGATTTTTAAATTGTTATATTTAACTCTGAAAAAGAGCAACAAACTGTGACAAAGGGTTCGCCACCCGTAGGGAAACCTCTGGCCAATTTTAAATTTTGTTTTAAATGGAAATGTGTTTTTTTTTATTGAAAGTTTATTTCATCAAGGTTAATTTTGAAATAATATTGGTTCCAATTGCCAAACTTATACAATCCCTTTATGAAGCACTGCAGCTGTTGATAGTATAAACTATTCTGAGAAAGGATTCCCTTCAAAATAATATGGTTTGGATCATTTTCACCCAAAAACATTTGAATCTGAGAAATGATTCATGCATGAATCATTTCTTAGGGTTGGTGTCCATTTGTGAATGCTGTAGCCAGAGATGCAGTTGGTACCCATTGTCACCTCGCTAAACAAGGATGGGTTTAACACACGTGTGACAATATGCATGAATCATTTCTTAGGGTTGGTGTCCATTTATGAATGCTGTATCCAGAGATGCAGTTAGTACCCATTGTCACCTCGCTAAACAAGGATGGGTTTAACACACGTGTGACAATACTTTAACAGTTTTTTGCTGTTTTCTCAGCAAGTAGACCCTGTATTCTTCTGAAACTTTCTCATACGTGACTTTTGGTCTATCTGAGTGATGGATTTGAGCACTATATAAGAAGCCACTCTTATTATTATTATTTTGTGGAGCAATGTGGTCGAGCAGTTGTTTGCTCTGTCATGAACAGGGCGTAGCTTCTATTAAGCAGAAAATGGTGCCTAACTAATCTAAAGCAAAATCTAAGGCCATGTGATAACTCGACACCCAAGCTGGTGGACTTTGATTACTGCTGTTTGCCTGATTTGGTGTAAAGCATGATCAGGTTACTAGTGCAGTCCTCAGTCAAACAGAATCAAACACTTCATGCAGTTGGATTTTGAAAGGTTGGAATGGTTAGGGCTAAGGGTTCATTTTTTATGTAGTAAGTAATGTTTTGATTTTTGTTGTTTGATGACAGGCATCAAGAGATTGAGTACTCCTAGGAATTAAGGACGAGGTGAAGGGAATCAACGTCTTCGGATCAGTCTCACTGAGAAGAACTCAAGGCAAGAGCTCACTGGATCAAGGAGGTGACATCGCCACCACCAACGACATCGACAACCAGCTGATACCAGAGAGTCGCCTTATTGATGAGGAACCTGATATTCATCCTTCTGCAGTTATAACAGTATGGGTACCATAATCAGAATCCTTTATTAACAGTGCCATCAGAATCGTCTCAAGAAGCAACATGAGGCTGGCGTCAAAATTTTCAAAGGTTAGTTTTATGGTATATATCTACAACTATATAGGATTGAAACAAACAGTGGGTTCCAATTGCCAAACTTATACAATCCCCTTTAGAAGCACTGCAGCTGTTGATAGTATAAACTATTCTGAAAAATGACTCCCTTCAAAATAATATGGTTTGGATCATTTTCACCCAAAAGCATTTGAATCTGAGAAACAATTCATGCATGAATCATTTCTTAGGGTTGGTGTCCATTTGTGAATGCTGTATCCAGAGATGCAGTTGGTACCCATTGTCACCTCGCTAAACAAGGATGGGTTTAACACACGTGTGACTATACTTTAACAGTTTTTTGCTGTTTTCTCAGCAAGTAGACCCTGTATTCTTCTGAAACTTTCACATACGTGACTTTTGTTGTATCTGAGTTATGAATTTGAGCACTATATAAGAAGCCACTGTTATTATTATTATTTTGTGGAGCAATGTGGTCGAGCAGTTGTTTGCTCTGTCATGAACAGGGCGTAGCTTCTATTAAGCAGAAAATGGTGCCTAACTAATCTAAAGCAAAATCTAAGGCCATGTGATAACTCGACACCCAAGCTGGTGGACTTTGATTACTGCTGTTTGCCTGATTTGGTGTAAAGCATAATCAGGTTACTAGTGCAGTCCTCAGTCAAACAGAATCAAACACTTCATGCAGTTGGATTTTGAAGGGTTGGAATGGTTAGGGCTAAGGGTTCATTTTTTATGTAGTAAGTAATGTTTTGATTTTTGTTGTTTGATGACAGACATCAAGAGATTGAGTACTCCTAGGAATTAAGGACGAGGTGAAGGGAATCAACGTCTTTGGATCAGTCTCACTGAGAAGAACTCAAGGCAAGAGCTCACTGGATCAAGGAGGTGACATCGCCACCACCAATGACAACGACAACCAGCTGATACCAGAGAGTCGCCTTATTGATGAGGAACCTGACATTCGTCCTTCTGCAGTAATAACAGTATGGGTCCTAAGATCAGAATCCTTTATTAGCAGTGCCATCAAAATTGCTCAAGAAGAAACATGAGGCTGGCGTCAAAATTTTCACAGGTTAGTTCACAACTTTTGTAATGGATAAAAAGTTGATTTATCGTTTGGTTAATTTTGAAGAATTAACCCCCCAAAACATTTTGTTTCCATTTATTTATTTTATTTGAGAGATTTTTAAATTGTTATATTTAACTCTGAAAAAAGAGCAACAAACTGTGACAAAGGGTTCGCCACCCGTAGGGAAACCTCTGGCCAATTTTAAATTTTGTTTTAAAAGGAAATGTGTTTTTTTTTTATTGAAAGTTTATTTCATCAAGGTTAATTTTGAAATAATATTGGTTCCAATTGCCAAACTTATACAATCCCTTTATGAAGCACTGCAGCTGTTGATAGTATAAACTATTCTGAGAAAGGATTCCCTTCAAAATATGGTTTGGATCATTTTCACCCAAAAACATTTGAATCTGAGAAATGATTCATGCATGAATCATTTCTTAGGGTTGGTGTCCATTTGTGAATGCTGTATCCAGAGATGCAGTTGGTACCCATTGTCACCTCGCTAAACAAGGATGGGTTTAACACACGTGTGAAAATACTTTAACAGTTTTTTGCTGTTTTCTCAGCAAGTAGACCCTGTATTCTGCTGAAACTTTCACATACGTGACTTCTGTTGTATCTGAGTGATGGATTTGAGCACTATATAAGAAGCCACTGTTATTATTATTATTTTGTGGAGATGTGGTCGAGCAGTCGTTTGCTCTGTCATGAACAGGGCATAGCTTCTATTAAGCAGAAAATGGTGCCTAACTGATCTAAAGCAAAATCTAAGGCCATGTAATAACTCGACACCCAAGCTGGTGGACTTTGATTACTACTGTTTTCCTGGTTTGGTGTAAAGCACGATCAGGTTACTAGTGCAGTCCTCAGTCAAACAGAATCAAACACTTCATGCAGTTGGATTTTGAAGGGTTGGGGCTAAGGGTACATTTTTTATGTAGTAAGTAATGTTTTGATTTTTGTTGTTTGATGACAGGCATCAAGAGATTTAGTACTCCTAAGAGGGACAAGCTGAAGGGAATCAACGTCTTCGGATCAGGCAAGAGCTCACTGGATCAAGGAGGTGACACCACCACCAGCTGATGCCAGAGAGTCGCCTTATTGATGAGGAAACCATCCGTCTGCAGTAGTTACAGTATCGGTACTTAAGTAGATCAAAATCCTTTACTAACAGTGCCATCAGGATCGTCTCAAGAAGCAAAATGAGGCTGGCATCAAAATTAGTCTGGTTCCTTTCAAACTTTGAGAGTTTGAGTTTCGGGGGGTTTTGATCGGTACAAGGGGAACCAGACAAAATGGCCGAATTGTGGTAAAGGTGTTTGAACTATCAATGTGCTTACATTAGTTTATGATAACTCATGCTATTATTGATACTTAGTATTAGAAATGGCCACCTGCCATGTAACCTCTGCCCCTTTCTGCCTGGGGTAGGGTTACCGCAAACTCCATGTAACCTCTGTCCCCTCCAAACTTTGCTACTTTGTTAGAAATGGCCACGTGCCATGTAAATAACCTGTGCCCCTTCCTGCCTAGGGTAGGGTTGCCGCAAACTTTGATACTTAGTGTTAGAAATGGTCACCCGCCAATGTAACCTTTGTCCTTTCCTGCCTGGGGTTGCAGCAAACTTTGCTACTTTGTTAGAAATGGCTACGTGCCATGTAACCTGCACCCCTTCCTGCCTTTAGGGTAGGGTTGCCTAAAACTTTGATACTTAGTACTAGAAATGGCCACCTGCCATGTAACCTCTGCCCCTTTCTGCCTGGGGTAGGATTCCCGCAAACTTTGATACTTTTTATTAGAAATGGTCACCTGCCAATATAACCTCTGTCCCTTCCTGCCTGGGGTTGCAGCAAACTTTGCTACTTTGTTAGAAATGGCCCTGTGCCATGTAACCTGTGCCCCTTCCTGCCTGGGGTAGGGGTGCCGCAAACTCCAAGTAACCTCTGTCCCTTCCAAACTTTGCTACTTTGTTAGAAATGGCCACGTGCTATGTAACCTGTGCCCCTTCCTGCCTATGGTAGGGTTGCCGCAAACTTTGATACTTAGTATTAGAAATGGCCACCTGCCATGTAACCTCTGCCCCTTTCTGCCTGGGGTAGGGTTGCCGCAAACTCCATGTAACCTTTGTCCCTTCGAAACTTTGCTACTTTGTTAGAAATGGCAACGTTGCATGTAACCTGTGCCCCTTCCTGCCCAGGGTAGGGTTGCTGCAAACTTTGATACTTAGTATTACAAATGGCCACCTGCCTTGTAACCTCTGCCCCTTTCTGTCTGGGGTAGGGTTGCCGCAAACTTTGGTACTTTTTATTAGAAATGGTCACCTGCCAATGTTACCTCTGTCCCTTCCTGCCTGGGATTGCAGCAAACTTTGCTACTTTGTTAGAAATGGCCCTGTGCTATGTAACCTGTGCCCCTTCCTGCCTAGGGTAGGGTTGCCGCAAACTTTGATACTTAGTATTACAAATGGCCACCTACCATGTAACCTCTGCCCCTTTCTGCCTGGGGTAGGGTTGCCGCAAACTTTGATACATAGTATTAGAAATGGCCACCTACCATGTAACCTCTGCCCCTTTCTTCCTGGGGTAGGGTTGCCGCAAACTCCATGTAACCTCTGTCCCTTCCAAACTTTGCTACTTTGCTAGAAATGGCCCTGTGCCATGTAACCTGTGCCCCTTCCTACCTAGGGTAGGGTTGTCGCAAACATTGATACTTAGTATTAGAAATGGCCACCTACCATGTAACCTCTGCCCCTTTCTGCCTGGGGTAGGGTTGCCGCAAACTTTGATACTTAGTATTAGAAACGGCCACCTGTCATGTAACCTCTGCCCCTTTCTGCCTGGGGTAGGGTTGCAGCAAACTTTGCTACTTTGTTAGAAATGGCTACGTGCCATGTAACCTGTACCCCTTCCTGCCTAGGGTAGGGTTGCCGCAAACTTTGATACTTTTTATTAGAAATGGTCACCTGCCAATATAACCTCTGTCCCTTCCTGCCTGGGGTTGCAGCAAACTTTGCTACTTTGTTAGAAATGGCCCTGTGCCATGTAATCTGTGCCCCTTCCTGCCTAGGGTAGGGTTAACGCAAACTTTGATACTTAGTATTAGAAACGGTCACCTGCCATGTAACCTCTGCCCCTTTCTGCCTGGGGTAGGGTTGCCGCAAACTCCATGTAACCTCTGTCCCTTCGAAACTTTACTACTTTGTTAGAAATGGCCACGTGCTATGTAACCTGTGCCCCTTCCTGCCTATGGTAGGGTTGCCGCAAACTTTGATACTTAGTATTAGAAGTGGCCACCTGCCATGAAACCTCTGCCCTTTTCTGCCTGGGATAGGGTTGCCGCAAACTCCATGTAACCTCTGTCCCTTCGAAACTTTGCTACTTTGTTAGAAATGGCCACGCAGCATGTAACCTGTGCCCCTTCCTGCCCAGGGTAGGGTTGCTGCAAACTTTGATACTTAGTATTACAAATGGCCACCTGCCTTGTAACCTCTGCCCCTTTCTGTCTGGGGTAGGGTTGCCGCAAACTCCATGCAACCTCTGTCCCTTCCAAACTTTGCTACTTTGCTAGAAATGGCCCTGTGCCATGTAACCTGTGCCCCTTCCTACCTAGGGTAGGGTTGTCGCAAATTTGATACTTAGTATTAGAAATGGCCACCTACCATGTAACCTCTGCCCCTTTCTGCCTGGGGTAGGGTTGCCGCAAACTTTGATACTTAGTATTAGAAATGGTCACCTGCCATGTAACCTGTGCCCCTTCCTGCCTAGGGTAGGGTTGCCGAAAACTTTGATACTTAGTATTAGAAACGGTCACCTGCCATGTAACCTCTGCCCCTTTCTGCCTGGGGTAGGGTTGCCGCAAACTCCATGTAACCTCTGTCCCTTCGAAACTTTGCTACTTTGTTAGAAATGGTCACCTGCCAATGTAACCTCTGTCCCTTCCTGCCTAGGCTAGGGTTGCCGCAAACTTTGATACTTAGTATTAGAAATGGCCACCTACCATGTAACCTCTGCCCCTTTCTGCCTGGGGTAGGGTTGCCGCAAACTTTGATACCTAGTACTAGAAATGGCCACCTGCCATGTAACCTCTGCCCCTTTCTGCCTTGGGTAGTGTTGCCGCAAACTCCATGTTACCTCTGTTTCTTCCAAACTTTGCTACTTTGTTAGAAATAGCCCTGTGCCATGTAACCTGTGCCCCTTCCTGCCTAGGGTAGGGTTGCCGCAAACTTTAATACTTAGTATTAGAAATGGCCACCTACCATGTAACCTCTGCCCCTTTCTGCCTGGGGTAGGGTTGCCGCAAACTTTGATACATAGTATTAGAAATGGCCACCTGCCATGTAACCTCTGCCCCTTTCTGCCTGGGGTAGGGTTGCCGCAAACTCCATGTAACCTCTGTCCCTTCCAAACTGCTACTTTGTTAGAAATAGCCCTGTGCCATGTAACCTGTGCCCCTTCCTGCGTAGGTAGGGTTGCCGCAAACTTTGATACTTAGTATTACAAATGGCCACCTGCCTTGTAACCTCTGCCCCTTTCTGTCTGGGTTAGGGTTGCCGCAAACTCCATGCAACCTCTGTCCCTTCCAAACTTTGCTACTTTGCTAGAAATGGCCCTGTGCCATGTAACCTGTGCCCCTTCCTACCTAGGGTAGGGTTGTCGCAAATTTGATACTTAGTATTAGAAATGGCCACCTACCATGTAACCTCTGCCCCTTTCTGCCTGGGGTAGGGTTGCCGCAAACTTTGATACTTAGTATTAGAAATGGCCACCTGCCATGTAACCTGTGCCCCTTCCTGCCTAGGGTAGGGTTGCCGAAAACTTTGATACTTAGTATTAGAAACGGTCACCTGCCATGTAACCTCTGCCCCTTTCTGCCTGGGGTAGGGTTGCCGCAAACTCCATGTAACCTCTGTCCCTTCGAAACTTTGCTACTTTGTTAGAAATGGTCACCTGCCAATGTAACCTCTGTCCCTTCCTGCCTAGGCTAGGGTTGCCGCAAACTTTGATACTTAGTATTAGAAATGGCCACCTACCATGTAACCTCTGCCCCTTTCTGCCTGGGGTAGGGTTGCCGCAAACTTTGATACATAGTACTAGAAATGGCCACCTGCCATGTAACCTCTGCCGCTTTCTGCCTGGGGTAGTGTTGCTGCAAACTCCATGTTACCTCTGTTTCTTCCAAACTTTGCTACTTTGTTAGAAATAGCCCTGTGCCATGTAACCTGTGCCCCTTCCTGCCTAGGGTAGGGTTGCCGCAAACTTTAATACTTAGTTTTAGAAATGGCCACCTACCATGTAACCTCTGCCCCTTTCTGCCTGGGGTAGGGTTGCCGCAAACTTTGATACATAGTATTAGAAATGGCCACCTGCCATGTAACCTCTGCCCCTTTCTGCCTGGGGTAGGGTTGCCGCAAACTCCATGTAACCTCTGTCCCTTCCAAACTGCTACTTTGTTAGAAATAGCCCTGTGCCATGTAACCTGTGCCCCTTCCTGCGTAGGGTAGGGTTGCCGCAAACTTTGATACTTAGTATTAGAAATGGTCACCCGCCAATGTAACCTCTGTCCCTTCCTGCCTGGGTACGTTGCAGTAAACTTTGCTACTTCGTTAGAAATGGCCACCTGCCATGTAACCTGTACCCCTTCCTGCCTAGGGTAGGGTTGCCAAAAACTTTGATACTTAGTATTAGAAACGCCCCTTTCTGCCTGGGGTAGGGTTGCAGCAAACTTTGCTACTTTGTTAGAAATGGCTTTGTGCCATGTAACCTGTACCCCTTCCTGCCTAGGGTAGGGTTGCCGCAAACTTTGATACTTAGTATTAGAAATGGCCACCTGCCAAGTAACCTCTGCCCCTCTCTTCCCGGGGTAGGGTTGCCGCAAACTCCATGTAACCTCTGTCCCTTCCTGCCTGGGGTATTTGCAACAATGATAAATTTCAAACCATGTGTTTTATATTGTTCTTATTTATTCATGATTATGTGCATTTCACTGCATCTGTGACCCAACTTGACAAAATCATTACATGAAAAATATGCTCATCATTCTTTGTTTCGGCAGAAAGTTCTCCCTTTTTTTAGCAAAAGGTGTTCTTATTTTGGGCAGAAAATTGAACATTGTGAACAGATTTATCTTGTTTGTTAGTTTGGGTCACAGCTGCTAAATAGTTTACATAAAACGTTTAAGCTTATTTTGTCAAATAAAACTAGTTCACATTATTACGTATTTATTTTAAAAACTTTACTCGCTTTAAAAAAATGTTCTTATCCATTCTAGATTTGAAATATCTTAAATAATTTTCCTTAAAATCGAAACCCAGTTTTTGACGTTATTACAATTCATTAAATGGAAGGGGATGATGTATAATTTGCTTGTGACTTTTGTTCTATATTGATATTTTGATGATTGTCAAGCCAAGTACAACTTACATTCAAGGTAATTTTTGCAAGCGAAACATCAGTACAAATTTGTTTACGAAATAGTCAACAAAAAGTATGTGACGTTTTTTTCTTTGCGTTGCTATGAACATTCATGGTTAACAGTTGTAAATTTCATTGAGATTGTTTGCATTTATTTTCATCTCGATAATACGAAATGTTGTACTTGGCTGTTTGTATTTTTTAAACTATTTGTTAAATGCTGTAGAAAGTACCGCTAAACTGAAGAAGCAGCAGAGTTGTGCAAACATGGTGGCCGTCTACTGTCTGGAATGTGTGGTGACCTACTGACGCAAGTGTTATGGTTGGTAAGCATTTTATTAAGTGAAATCTTGTTGATGTGGCACTGGTAGTCTGTTTTACCGTTGTCCTACCTTACATGATTGACAAACCTTTTTGAGCAACTTTTCTACACCGGACATCCTCTTCTGATCTGAGGGAGCCTCTGAACCTGACGGATGGTGGGGACTTCTACCCAGATGTTGGAGTGAGGGTCGGAGAAACGAGATTCTAAACATGGCTATTCGCATTTCACTCAGGTACTCGGGCATTACATTGGTTTCACTTGTACTTCTAATGCAAGTTAAAACCAATACATCCTGAGTATGCTGTTATCATTGAAAAGAACATACAAATTTTGTTCCTTTTCTTTAAACAAAAATTCGGCAGCCATGTTGGAATATTGTTTCTCTGATCAGCACATCATCATCTGGATCGAAGTCTTCGTTATTCTGATGGTACAGGACTCAATTGGTGACAAAGTCGAAGCGTCCTTTTACACTTCAACCAAAAACTGACTCCAAGAACTTAGTACACTTGGTTCATCAAACATCCTTTCCGACTTTTGGACTTTAAAAACAAATTTTTTAGTTTGTCAATCATGTAAAGGACTTTGGTAAAAAACAGATCATCATTGAAACATTAACTTGATTTTACTTAATAAAATGCTTTCCTCCATTAACACTTTGGTCTTTCCACCAAAGTTTGCACAACTCTGCTGCTTCTACAGTTCAAAATTGAAAAAAAAATAAATAAAATTGCCTAATAAATCAAAAATTGCCTCAAAAATTGTATTTTTCTTCTAAAAATTGCCTTAAAAATGCCCCAAAAATACCCTTTTTTATACTCCTAAGTCAGCCAAACTTTTTTTTCGTTCCAATGTACAATTCGAAATTAACTGCGTGAAAACTTTGGCCGTACCCCCCCTTTATTAAAATCATGATCAACCAAGTGCACCCCCTAAAGGGGTGCAGAAGAGGCTGTATCCCATAGTAATGTATACCAACATTGTAATCGACAAGTGATTTGCATATGGGTCATATTCAAATCACCATGAGATTATATTGCTTGGATACATTATAATGGAATGCAACCCCTTATCAAAGGTATCGTCTTAAAGCTTGGCTGTGACCTTAAACATTAGTAATTTGGTTTGTTTACAAACACTTAGTCATTTTTTCTAGATGTTTACAAACACTTAGTCATTTTTCAAGATAATTTGGATTCAAGATGTTTGTTTACAAACACTTAGTCATTTTTTCTAGATGTTTACAAACACTTAGTCATTTTTCAAGATAATTTGGATTCAAGATGTTTGTTTACAAACACTTAGTCATTTTTTCTAGATGTTTACAAACACTTAGTCATTTTTCAAGATGTTTATAAACACTAGCAAGATGTTTACAAACACTTAGTCATTTTTTCTAGATGTTTACAAACACTTAGTCATTTTTCAAGATGTTTATAAACACTAGCAAGATGTTTACAAACACTTAGTCATTTTTGACAAAATACTTAGTCATTTTTGACTCATAAAACTTTCAAGATGTATAAAGTCACAGAACAAGCTATAAGATGCGGCCTTTATAGAAGATACAACATTGGTAGTTACTCTATTGCGAATTGAACTTATAAATTTTATGCGGGAATAAGGATTGCCTTAAATTTTGGTAAGCATGCAAGTAAACAGTCATCTGAAAGTCCACTTGACGTAAAAAAATCTTTGAGTGAAACAATAAATTGAGATTTTTTTTCCTCTGAAACGCTGCAAGTTTTAGATACAATTTTACATGTATATGTAGTAATTGAATACCAATGTTGTACCTTCTTTATAATTAAGAACTGCAACCTGTAAACCACAAAGGAGTCAATTTGAATTAGATTTGTTTTAAAGGGGGAAAAAAACCGCTTTGATTTCATAAACATTCTCAGTTCTTGTATTGTGGAAGAAAAACAAAAAAAATTCAATTAGTGTTTGATAAGTAGGCAGAAACCACATAGTTAATTCATGTTTTTCATGAAACAGTAACGTTTTTAGGCATGTGGACTCCATTTGGATACAACAGGTTACATTTCTTGCTTGGTTGATCATTTATATTTCCGAGCTATGGTTGTCATTTGCCAGCTGATATTTGTTTTACGATAATGTCTGATCTAGTTTTGTGGGGTTAAATTCCATTTTTTACATCAAAATAATTAAAAACAAATAGGAATTGAAAGCTGTATCGGTTTTTACAAATACAATTTTAGAATTTTGGCACTTGACAAGTGCTTAAAAAAAAAACAGTTTTTCAATGTGAGGTTTTCAAAGAGTATGTATATCAACTGGCATATTTCCAACCATTTGAGCAACTATCAAATGAATAGTAAGGAAACAATAGGAGTGCCAAAGCACTCCAAAAACAAACATTTAATTTTAATTTAAAAACTCAGTAAACATAACATACATTGGCATAATTATATAATTGAACTGATCTAGCAAGTTCTGGTTTCACTTGTACTTCTAATGCAAGTGAAACCAATACTTGTTGGGTGGGGGGTGGCAATGTCTAACAGTATGGGTGCTCTAATTTATGTAATTTTTAAAAAGCTGGCTACCTTGGTGGAAAATAGTTTGTGCAAATAAAGTCTTGTAAAATTCACGTAAACAAGTTTGTTTTGCTCTTATTCTTTTCGGATGAATCCTTATTTTTGAACCGATATTGCTTCTAATGAACTGCTTATAACTTTGATGGTCCGTTTCGAGGTTGCAAGAAAATAATGAAAGAAAAACCCACATTCCATGCATAGAATTGTGCTTTCAGATGCCTATCTTAGATTTAATTTTGTGTGTGAAAAAGTACCTCTTTCTCTAAAACTACATTACTTCACTGTTGTTTCTGAAAACGTTTTATAATATCAACAACTCTTCAGTGCTCTTTACCAAGTAAGTTTTTATGGTCATTAACCAAAGGTGTATCCTGCCTTTAACTACTTAAAAATGATAATCAGAATGGTCAAATAAACTATAATTTGTTATCTAAGGGATGCATTTAAAATAAAAAAGCTGAGCTTAAAATCCATCAGTTGGGGGGTGCATACTTGCATAAAATTCATAAACAGTAATTCAATCTTTTGCAAGTACAGAATTAAAGTATAGGCCTACTCATTCTTTTTTGGGAACTAAAATGTGGCAAAAATCTAGAAACGCTTCTTTAAAATATTATAAAAGGCAATAAACTAACTGGTAGTTTAGTATTAAAGGGATTGTATACGTCTGGAACCCACTGTTTGTTTCAATCCTAGATATATACCATAAAACTAACAGTAACATGTGAAAATTTCATTTCAAAAGGTGGTAGTCTTTTTTAGACATTGCCAAAAATCTGGAGCGGTTTTGTCCACACAGGAAGAATAATCTGCAATTGGAATACACAATCTGAGAAACGTTTCAGACAGAAACGCTTCCCAAAATCAAATTTGTTTGGATAAAAACTGATAACTTTTTCCGTAACCACATTACTTCAAAGTGAAATGTTTCTCAATACTATCAGAAGCTTCCTACCAAGTAAGGTTTTATTGCCATTCATTTTATGAGTAAATACCAAACGTAAACAGACCCTTTAAATTGACAATGTTTATAATACAGGCATGATATTTGGCCCTTGGGGAAAAAAAATGAACATTTCATTGAGTAGAAGGGCTGACCTATGTACATTAGGCTTTAGACATTTCACTGATTTTTCGGAGGCCCCCCTCCCCAAAAGAAGAAAAAAGTCACAATTATGTGGATCTTGAGAGAAATGTATGACAATGGTATTGAGTGTACTAAGGTGACCTACATATGATAGGCTTTAATACAAATTTGCTGATTAAAGATAATATTAATCAGATTAAAGTGGGAAGAATATCATGCCTGTTATTTGATCGTGTAATGGGAACACACATTTTGGTTGGCCTTACAGTATGGTTGAGGCTTGGCAAGGTATGGCGTTGTCCCTCAGTGACTATGCAGGGCTGGGAAGACTGCTAAGACAGGGAGAGGCAGCATACACTGGGTGAAACGGAGGCATCAGATTCCATTTACTCTGAAAGGAAACAAAATTATATGTTATATTATTGATGTCAATTAGTTTTCATACCCTATATGTATAGCCCAATACGCTGGACTCCCTCCGCTTCTTGGCCCAACGCCCAAGTACTTCTAGGAGGTGAAAATTTTTGAATAGAAATCCACGTTTTCATGCCAAGATTTTTCGGACAAGTTTCCGCAGCATGCCACCAATTTCTAAGGGATTTATTACATTTGTTGATGGATGTTGGACTTCATTTCCCTTTTTTAAATATTCCTTGATAGGAATTGGTAGCTAAAACGGTATAATATATATAAGGGGATAAGGAAGTAGCTCAAAATATATTCAGGGGCCCTTCGCCAGATATATTAATTCATCTCTTCTACTCCCATTCCCAACCCCAAGGAAAACAAATCAAAGAAGACTATGTCAGCCCTATGTCATGCTTGTGATTTTACTCTTCATTAAGGAAATTGGAGAAAAACTTGAACTAAAACAAAAGGTTAGAACTCACCAGCAATAAAAAAAAAATGCACAACGACATGGGCCTACACGATCGAACCAATGTGGGTCATCATTTAAACAAAATAGCCAACATTCCTCACTTGTATTAACACAAAAGTTCAGTGTTTTGAAATCCTTTTAAATTATTCATGTTTCGATTTGTCTTGGATATTAGCTGACAATAAATTGAATTTTACATGTTTGGCTGAAACAAAGGTAATACACTGAAGCAGCACAACCAATGATACAATGACGTGGTGCATTTTCCCAGACTCAATTGAGAAAACCCCTCAAATTCCCCCCTTTGCGTCAACACATGAATCATTTACCTGATTTAGAAGATTCTACGAACACCCGTGCAGTTATCATCGTTGAAATTACTAAATTTTGATGCCAGTTTCCGATGTAAACGTTGGAGAAAATCTATTTTTTCCCACACACGTGAAAGACCATGCCCGCACCCAGAAAGAAAATGGCCGCGGAAACGAAACGGCACGGTGCGCATGCTCGTGACGTAGTACGAACGGATACAAATTAAATTAAACTTTTTTTTTTTTTTTTTTTTTTTTTTTGAAATAAAAAGAATAATCTCCAATAGGAATACACAATCTGAGAAGCGTTTCTGGCAAAAACACTTCTCAGATTCAAATTTGTTTTGATAAAAACTGATATCTTTTTCCGTTTTATCTTAGTTCAAAGTGAAATGTTTATGAATACTATCAGAAGTTGCTACTTCTTACCAAGTAAGTTTTCAATTGCCATTTATTTTATGAGTAAATACCAATGAGTAAATCATGAAAGAACATGACCAAAGACATCAGTTTGGGTCATAACTGAGTCAATTACTGAGTATATGCTCAGTATGAAGGAGAGAACATGACCAATAATACATCAGTTTGGGTCATTAGTTGAGGCAATTACTGAGTACCGTAAGATGGGGGTAACTTTGGCACCCTGGGTAACTTTGGCAGGGTTTATTTATTTTAACTGGGGGTAAAATCGCGATGTGCAACTTCTATGGTATTATATTTAGGAAGGAACATTTAATGTATATATTTGTAATTAATCTACATTTTCAGAGTGAATAATAATATATTTAAAAGTGTATATATAATGTAAAAATATGTATATATGAATGATTTTAATGTATTTCTAATTTTTTTAAACGAGGCTGGGTTTTTTTAATCACTGTGCGCGGCATCAAGTGTATAGAAAACACAACGTTTACGTCTATATCAAGCTTGTTTTTCTCTTTTATTTTTCTCTACTTGACCACAAAACATATAAGCTGCCAAAGTTGCCCCAAACCCTGGGTAACTTTGGCAGCACATTAATGGACCCCCAGGGGTTTAATGGAAAAAATAATTATGATTGTTCATTATCACTAGGGTAGAGGATGCCCCTAATGTCACATATAAGCATCCAGCTACAACCATGGAAAAATATAACTGAACCATTAATACAAAAAACTGCCAAAGTTACCCCATTTTACGGGACATGTTCAGTTGGAGAGAACATGACCAATAAGACATCAGTTTGGGACATATTTGAGGCAATTACTGAGCAAATGTTCACTTGAAGAGAACATGACCAATAAGACATAAGTTTGGGTCATATTTGAGGAAATCACTGAGTACATGTTCAGTTGAAAAGAACATAAGCAATAAGACATAAGTTTGGGTCATATTTGAGGCAATTACTGAGTACATGTACATGTTCAGAGAGAACATGACCCAAAATTCACCAGTTTGAGTCATATTTGTAGCATTTACTGAGTTTCTGTTCAGTTGAAGAGAACATGACTAATAAGACATCAGTTTGGGTCATAATTGAGGCAACTACTGAGAACATGTTCAATTGAAGAGACCAGGGTCCAATAATACATCAGTTTGGGTTTTAATTGAGGCATTTACTGAGCATACATGTTCAGTTGAAGGCATGGCCATTAAGACATTGGTTTGGGTCATATTTGAGCCAAGTACTGAGTACATGTTCAGTTGAAGAGAACATGACCAATATTACATCAGTTTGGGTCATATTTGAGGCAATTACTGAGTACATGTTCAGTTGAAGAGAATATGACCAATAGAACACCCGTTTTAGTCATATTTGAAGCAATTACTGAACACATGTTCAGTTAAAGAGAACATGACCAATAACACACCAGTTTGAGCCATATTTGAAGCAATTACTGATTTTATGTTCAGTTGAAGAGAACATGACCATGTTAGAACATTTTGAGTCATATTTGAGGCAATTACTGAGTATATGATCAGTTGACGAGACCAGCGACCAATATTACATCAGTTTGGGTCATGTTTGAGGCAATTACTGAGTACATGTTGAGTTGAAGAGAACATATGACCAATGATTCATCAGTTTGGGTCTAAATTGAGGCAATTACTGAGTACATGTTCAGTTGAAAAGAACATGACCAATATTATATCAGTTTTGGTCTTCTTTGAGGCAATTACTGAGAACATGATCAGTTGACGAGAACATGACCAATAAGACATCAGTTTGGGTCATATTTGAGGCAATTACTGAGTTTCTGTTCAGTTGAAGAGAACATGACTAATAAGACATCAGTTTGGGTCATAATTGAGGCAACTACTGAGAACATGTTCAATTGAAGAGACCAGGGACCAATAATACATCAGTTTGGGTTTTAATTGAGGCATTTACTGAGCATACATGTTCAGTTGAAGGCATGACCATTAAGACATTGGTTTGGGTCATATTTGAGCCAAGTACTGAGTACATGTTCAATTGAAGAGAACATGACCAATATTACATCAGTTTGGGTCATATTTGAGGCAATTACTGAGTACATGTTTAGTTGAAGAGAATATGACCAATAGAACACCCGTTTTAGTCATATTTAAAGCAATTACTGAACACAAGTTCAGCTAAAAAGAACATGACCAATAAAACACCAGTTTGAGCCATATTTGAAGAAATCACTGATTTTATGTTCAGTTGAAGAGAACATGACCATGTTAGAACATTTTGAGTCATATTTGAGGCAATTACTGAGTACATGTTGAGTTGAAGAGAACATGACCAATGATTCATCAGTTTGGGTCTAAATTGAGGCAATTACTGAGTACATGTTCAGTTGAAAAGAACATGACCAATATTATATCAGTTTTGGTCTTCTTTGAGGCAATTACTGAGAACATAATCAGTTGACGAGAACATGACCAGTAAGACATCAGTTTGGGTCATATTTGATGCAATTACTGGGTACATGTTCACTTGAAGAGAATGTGACCAATAAGACATAAGTTTGGGTCATATTTGAGGCAATTATTGAGAACATGTTCAGTTGCAGAGAACATGAAAAATTTTACAACAGTTTTGGTCATAATTTAGGCAATCACTGAGTACATGCTCAGTTGAAGAGAACATGACCAACGATTAATCAGTTTGGGTCATATTTGAGGCAACACTGAGTACATGTTCAGTTGAAGAGAACATGACCAATGATTCATAAGTTTGGGTCATATTTGAGGCATTTACTGAGTACATGTTCAGTTAAACAGAACATGACCAATAATACACCAGTTTGAGTCATATTTGAAGCAATTACTGAGTATATGATCAGTTGAAAAGATATGACCAATAATTCACTAATTCGGCTAAAGTTAAGGTGATTGCCGAATATATGTTCAGTTGAAGAGAACACGACCAATAAAACATCAGTTTTGGACATATTTGAGGGCAATTGATGAGTACATAAGAGAATATGACCAATAATACATCAGTTTGGGTCATATTCCAGGTACTTATTGAGTACATGTACAGTTTAGGAGAACATGACCAATAATACACCGGTTTGGGTCATATTTGAGGCATTTACCGAGTACTTGATCAGTTCAAGAGAACATGACCAATAATGAAACCAGTTTGAGTCATATTTGAAGCAATTCACATATGTTCAGTTAAAGAGAACATGACCAATAATACACCAGTTTGAGACATATTTGAAGCAATTACTGAGTTTGTGTTCAGTTGAAGAGAACATGACCAATAATACACCAGTTTGAGCCATATTTAAGGCAATTACTGAGCACATGATCAGTTGACGAGAACATGACCAATAAGACATCAGTTTTGGTCTTCTTTGAGGCAATTACTGAGAACATGATCAGTTGACGAGAACATGACCAATAAGACATCAGTTTGGGTCTTATTTGAGGCAAACGAGTACATGTTCAGTTGAAAAGAAAATAAGCAATATTACATCAGTTTGGGTCATATTTGAGGCAACTACTGAGTACATGTTCAGTTTAAGAGAACATGACCACTGATTCATCATTTTGGGTCTTTTTTGACGCAAGTACTGAGCACATTTTCACTCCAAGAGAACCTGACCAATATTACATCATTTTGGGTCATATTTAAGAAATTACTGAGTACATGTTCAGTTGAAGAGAACAAAAGCAATAATACATCAGTTTGGGTCAGTTTTGAGGCAATTACTGAGTACATGTTCAGTTGAAGAGAACATGACCAATAATACATCAGTTTGGGTCATAATTGAGGCAATTACTGAGTACATGTTTAGTTGAAGAGAACATGACCAATAAGACATCAGTTTGGGTCATAACTGAGGCAATTACTAAGTACATGCTCAGTTGAAGAGAACATGACCAATAATACATCAGTTTGGGTCTTAATTGAGGCATTTACTGAGTACATGTTCAGTTGAAGAGAACGTGACCAATAATATACCAGTTTGGGTCATATTTGAGGCATTTACTGAGTACATGTTCAGTTAAAGAGAACATGACCAATAATACACCGGTTTGGGTCATAATTGAGGCAATCACTGAGTACATGCTCAGTAGGAGAGAACATGACCAATAATACATCAGTTTGGGTCTAAATTGAGGCAATTACTGAGTACATGTTCAGTTGACAAGAACATGACCAATATTACATCAGTTTTGGTCATATTTGAGGCAATACTGAGTATAGTAATAATAATAATAATAATAATAATAAGACTTGTAATGCGCACATATCCACCCTGCTGGGTGTTCAAGGCGCAGTAAAAAAACAAAAAAAACAAAACAAAACAAAACAAAGACAAAACAGACACAACAAAATTAGTCCTTGAAAACCTGTGACATAAGATGAGTTTTGAGAAGAGATTTGAATTTCGTGGTACAAAGACAAGATCTAAGATTAAGCGGTAGAGAGTTCCAGATGCGTGGCGCAGCTGAAGAAAAAGACCTGTCACCCCATGAGTGTCGAGACTTGGGTTCAATGAGGAGAAGCATGGAACTTGATCAAAGATTCCTTGATGGAGTGTAAACTTGAAGTAGTTCAGAAATATAGTGTGGAGCCTTGCCATTAAGTGCTTTGTGGACAATGAGCATCAGCTTGAAGATGATTCGTTGAGAGATAGGGAGCCAATGTAGTTGTTTCAGAATGGGGGTGATAGAACAGGAATTTCTAGACAGTGTCACAATGCGGGCAGCGGTATTTTGGAGGCGTTGAAGACGGGAAATCTGGTTGTTAGGAAGACTGTAGAGAAGAGCATTGCCGTTGTCAAGACGAGAAGTAACAAATGCATGAATGACCTTTTCAGTGGCACTTTTGTCCAAGTACTTGCGAATCTTACCAATATTCCTGATGTGATATGATGACAGACGAACGATGTTGTTGATGTGTGGTTGAAGTGTCATCGATGAATCAAAAATAACCCCTAAGTTCCGAGCTTGCAGCGAAGGAGCTATCCGAGCATCACCGATGGAAATGTATGGCACTGAAACCTTTGTTAACTGTTGACGTGAGCCAAATAGAAGGAACTCTGTCTTATCATCATTTAACTTCAGGAAGTTTTGTTGTGTCCAACGTCGAATCTCTTGGATGCATTTCTCAAGTCTAGCAATAGATGCATTGGCGTTTTCTTGAGAAGATTTAAACGTGATGTATAGCTGAGTGTCGTCTGCGTACACATGGTAATTCAGATTAAATTTCAGGATGATGTCAAGAATCGGTAAAGTGTACAGCGTAAACCACTGCGGGCCCAGTACCGACCCATGTGGCACAGAGTAGTTCAAAACAACAGGGTCTGATATTGCGGTGCCAATACATACATGCTGAGTTCTATTGTAGAGATACGATTTGCACCATGCTAGGGCTGTGTCCTCTATGCCAAGGTGATTCTGGAGCCGAGAGAGAAGGATGTTGTGATCAACAGTGTCAAAGGCAGCACTCAAGTCTAGCAGGACTAGTGCTGTTAGGTTACCATTGTCCATTGCAGAAAGAATATCGTTGCTCACACGGACTAGTGCAGCTTCTGTCCCATGGAAAGGCTTGTACGCTGACTGGAACACGTCGGACAGGTTGAAATTATGAATGTGATCAGAAATGCGTGATGAAACTACTCGTTCGATGACTTTTCCAAGATATTTTAAGTTTGCAACCGGTCTGTAGTTTTTGAATATCTCCTTGTCCAGGTTTGGTTTCTTGATGAGCGGCCTGATGTAGGAAACTTTGAGGCTATCGGGGAAACAACCGGAACTGAGAGATTCGTTTACAAGATTAGTGATGTAGGGTAAAAATATATCAATGTTTTGCTTCATCATGGATGTTGACACTGGATCCAGCTCACAGGATTTTGAAGGAGATTTCATAATAACCCTTTGAATCTCAGCAGTAGTGGCAGGCTCAAACACAGATAGTCTGCACTCTGGTTGAAGATGTGGCAATGTCTGCGGCACGTTGTAAGGGACTGATGAAAAAGATGAGCGGATGTCTGAAATCTTGGTGACAAAGAATTTCTGGAATTCATTTGCCAAGTCCTGATCATTGTAAGTGGATGGAAGGATGGGGGTTTTGGGTTTGAGCAACAACTTACCAATTATCTTGAAGAGCTTCTTTTGATCTCCTGAGGATTCTTGTACTTGGGATGAATAATGGGTGATCTTTGCCTGGTTGATCAAATTCCTGACTACTTTACATTGGTTGCGATATTCTTGTCGTTGTACTTCCAACTTGCCATTTTTCCGCCATTTCCGCTCAAGTTGACGACAGATCTTTCTTGCTGTACGAATATCATCATTGAACCAAGAAACTTCAGTTCGGACCTTGACTGATCTTGTTTTCCAGGGTGCGTATTTATCCAAGATGTCACTGATAGTACTCTCATATTGGCTGACATAGGAATCCAAGCAGTCGTGATCAATTTCCAGCTTTGCTAAATGAGTTCCTATGTCGCGGAACACTTCAGGAGAATTCACATGTTTCCACTGTCGGCTCTTTATAGTGACGGTTGGGACTTTGGGCTTGCACAGACTCAAGTTACACATGACTGCATAATGGTCTGAGAATCCAGGTAGAATAACACAGTTTGAGACAATAGGTGGGGTGATGTCACGAGTTATGACAAGGTCCAGGCAATGACCGAGACGATGAGTCGGCTCCTTGATATGCTGGGTAAGACCAAAAGCCTGAAGTAGATGCTTAAACTGGTTTGCATTGGTGTTGTGGATGTCATCAACATGGATGTTAAAGTCACCGGTGATGATGATTTCCGATGGATGAAGGAGATATTCTAAAATCAAATTCTCAAATTCCTTAAGAAAACTTGAGAAAGTCACATGTTGGCCGTTAGAATCTCTTTCAGGTCTGTATACAATGACAAGGCGAACAGATTTAGAGTTTCCGGAAACCTCAGCATGAAGAGATTCAAAAGTTGTGTATTGGACGTCATTACTTTTCACAGAGACAGATAAAGTAGATCTGTACAGTATTGCAACTCCTCCACCGGTCTTGTGAGGTCTTGGGATGTGTTGAAAGTAGTAGCCAGCAGGGGTACACTGACGACATGTTAAGTTGTCAACTGGTCTCAGCCATGTTTCTGAAACGGCAACAAGGTCCAGATCTTTTTGCAGAACAAAATCAGCATATGTTCAGTTGAGGAGAACATGACCAGTAAGACATCAGTTTGGGTCATATTTGAGGCAATTACTGAGTAGGCCCCCCTACATGATCAGTTGACAAGAACATTACCAATATTATGACAGTTTAGGTCATTGTTGAGGCAATTACTGAGTACATGTTGAGTTGAAAAGAACATGACCAATAATACATCAGTTTGGGTCTTAATTGAGGCATTTACTGAGTACATGTTCAGTTGAAGAGAACGTGACCAATAATACATCAGTTTGGGTCTTAAATGAGGCATTTACTGAGTACATGTTCAGTTGAAAAGAACGTGACCAATAATATACCAGTTTGGGTCATATTTGAGGCATTTACTGAGTACATGTTCAGTTAAAGAGAACATGACCAGTAATACATCAGTTTGGGTCTAAATTGAGGCAATTACTGAGTACATGTTCAGTTGACAAGAACATGACCAATATTACATCGGTTTTGGTCATATTTGAGGCAATACTGAGTATATGTTCAGTTGAGGAGAACATGACCAGTAAGACATCAGTTTGGGTCATATTTGAGGCAATTACTGAGTAGGCCCCCCTACATGATCAATTGACAAGAACATTACCAATATTACATCAGTTTAGGTCATTGTTGAGGCAATTACTGAGTACATGTTGAGTTTAAAAGAACATGACCAATAAGACATCAGTTTGGGTCATATTTGAGGCAATTACTGAGTACATGTTCAGTTGAAGAGAACATAAGAAATATTACATCAGTTTGGGTCATATTTGAGGCAATTACTGAGTACATGTTCAGTTAAAGAGAACATGATCAATAATGAAACCAGTTTGAGTCATATTTGAAGCAATTCACATATGTTCAGTTACAGAGAACATGACCAATAATACACCAGTTTGAGACATATTTGAAGCAATTACTGAGTACATGTTCAGTTGAAGAGAACATGACCAATAATACACCAGTTCGAGCCATATTTAAGGCAATTACTGAGTACATGATCAGTTGACGAGAACATGACCAATAAGACATCAGTTTGGGTCATAATTGAGGCAATTACTGAGTACATGTTTAGTTGAAGAGAACATAACCAATAAGACATCAGTTTGGGTCATAATTGAGGCAATTACTAAGTACATGCTCAGTTGAAGAGAACATGACCAATAATACACCAGTTTGGGTCTTAATTGAGGCATTTACTGAGTACATGTTCAGTTGAAGAGAACGTGACCAATAATATACCAGTTTGGGTCATATTTGAGGCATTTACTGAGTACATGTTCAGTTAAAGAGAACATGACCAATAATACACCGGTTTGGGTCATAATTGAGGCAATCACTGAGTACATGCTCAGTAGGAGAGAACATGACCAATAATACATCAGTTTGGGTCTAAATTGAGGCAATTACTGAGTACATGTTCAGTTGACAAGAACATGACCAATATTACATCAGTTTTGGTCATATTTGAGGCAATACTGAGTATATGTTCAGTTGAGGAGAACATGACCAGTAAGACATCAGTTTGGGTCAAATTTGAGGCAATTACTGAGTAGGCCCCCCTACATGATCAGTTGACGAGAACATTACCAATATTACATCAGTTTAGGTCATTGTTGAGGCAATTACTGAGTACATGTTGAGTTGAAAAGAACATGACCAATAAGACATCAGTTTTGGTCATATTTGAGGCAATACTGAGGAAATGTTTAGTTGAGGAGAACATGACCAGTAAGACACCAGATTGGGTCATATTTGAGGCAATTACTGAGTAGGCCCCCCTACATGATCAGTTGACGAGAACATTACCAATATTACATCAGTTTAGGTCATTGTTGAGGCAATTACTGAGTACATGTTGAGTTTAAAAGAACATGACCAATAAGACATCAGTTTGGGTCATATTTGAGGCAATTACTGAGTACATGTTCAGTTGAAGAGAACATAAGAAATATTACATCAGTTTGGGTCATATTTGAGGCAATTACTGAGTTTGTGTTCAGTTGAAGAGAACATGACCAATAATACACCAGTTTGAGCCATATTTAAGGCAATTACTGAGTACATGATCAGTTGACGAGAACATGACCAATAAGACATCAGTTTGGTCTTCTTTGAGGCAATTACTGAGAACATGATCAGTCGACGAGAACATGACCAATAAGACATCAGTTTGGGTCTTATTTGAGGCAAACGAGTACATGTTCAGTTGAAAAGAAAATAAGCAATATTACATCAGTTTGGGTCATATTTGAGGCAACTACTGAGTACATGTTCAGTTTAAGAGAACATAACCACTGATTCATCATTTTGGGTCTTTTTTGACGCAAGTACTGAGCACATTTTCACTCCAAGAGAACCTGACCAATATTACATCAGTTTGGGTCATATTTAAGAAATTACTGAGTACATGTTCAGTTGAAGAGAACAAAAGCAATAATACATCAGTTTGGGTCAGTTTTGAGGCAATTACTGAGTACATGTTCAGTTGAAGAGAACATGACCAATAAGACATCAGTTTGGGTCTTAATTGAGGCATTTACTGAGTACATGTTCAGTTGCAGAGAACGTGACCAATAATATACCAGTTTGGGTCATTGTTGAGGCATTTACTGAGTACATGTTTAGTTAAAGAGAACATGATCAATACATGTGTAAGACATCAGTTTGGGTCATAATTGAGGCAATTACTAAGTACATGCTCAGTTGAAGAGAACATGACCAATAATACATCAGTTTGGGTCTTAATTGAGGCATTTACTGAGTACATGTTCAGTTGCAGAGAACGTGACCAATAATATACCAGTTTGGGTCATTGTTGAGGCATTTACTGAGTACATGTTCAGTTAAAGAGAACATGATCAATAATACATCAATTTGGGTCATAATTGAGGCAATTTTTGAGTACATGTTTAGTTGAAGAGAACATGACTAATAAGACATCAGTTTTGGTCATATTTGAGGCAATACTGAGTATATGTTCAGTTGAGAAGAAAATGACCAGTAAGACACCAGATTGGGTCATATTTGAGGCAATTACTGAGTAGGCCCCCCTACATGATCAATTGACAAGAACATTACCAATATTACATCAGTTTAGGTCATTGTTGAGGCAATTACTGAGTACATGTTGAGTTTAAAAGAACATGACCAATAAGACATCAGTTTGGGTCATCTTTCAGGCAATTACTGAGTACATGTTCAGTTGAAGAGAACATAAGAAATATTGCATCAGTTTGGGTCATATTTGAGGCAATTACTGAGTACATGTTCAGTTAAAGAGGACATGATCAATAATGAAACCAGTTTGAGTCATATTTGAAGCAATTCACATATGTTCAGTTAAAGAGAACATGACCAATAATACACCAGTTTGAGACATATTTGAAGCAATTACTGAGTTTGTGTTCATTTGAAGAGAACATGACCAATAATACACCAGTTCGAGCCATATTTAAGGCAATTACTGAGTACATGATCAGTTGACGAGAACATGACCAATAAGACATCAGTTTTGGTCTTCTTTGAGGCAATTACTGAGAACATGATCAGTTGACGAGAACATGACCAATAAGACATCAGTTTGGGTCTTATTTGAGGCAAACGAGTACATGTTCAGTTGAAAAGAAAATAAGCAATATTACCCTGTGGCTCAACTTACCCCGCTCTCCCCTACATGCTCAGTTTAAAAGAACATAGGCAATAAGACATCAGTTTGGGTCATATTTGAGGCAACTACTGAGTACATGTTCAGTTTAAGAGAACATGACCACTGATTCATCAGTTTGGGTCTTTTGTGACGCAAGTACTGAGCACATTTTCACTCGAAGAGAACCTGACCAATATTACATCAGTTTGGGTCATATTTAAGAAATTACTGAGTACATGTTCAGTTGAAGAGAACAAAAGCAATAATACATAAGTTTGGGTCAGTTTTGAGGCAATTACTGAGTACATGTTCAGTTGAAGAGAACATGACCAATAATACATCAGTTTGGGTCATAATTGAGGCAATTACTGAGTACATGTTCAGTTGAAGAGAACATAAGCACATTACATCAGTTTGGGTCATATTTGAGGCAATTACTGAGTACAAGTTCAGTTAAAGAGAACATGATCAATAATACATCAGTTTGGGTCATAATTGAGGCAATTACTGAGTACATGTTTAGTTTAAGAGAACATAACTAATAAGACATCAGTTTGGGTCATAATTGAGGCAATTACTGAGTACATGTTTAGTTTAAGAGAACATAACTAATAAGACATCAGTTTGGGTCATAATTGAGGCAATCACTAAGTACATGCTCAGTTGAAGAGAACATGACCAATGATTCATCAGTTTCGGTCATATTTGAGGCAAGTACTGAGCACATTTTCAGTTGAAGAGAACGTGACCAATAATACATCAGTTTGGGTCTAAATTGAAGCAATTACTTACTACATGTTCAGTTGAAGAGAACATGACCAATAATTCATCACCATAGCCAGGATAGTAAATATACTGTCTTATAGACCAACTCATAACCTATGTACATGGGCAACATCAAGCATGTAGCATCACTCTGTAGTGTCAGTATGGGCCGACGAAAAACAGAAGTCAAACGGCTCAATTTACCCCACCGACGGGGTAAGTTGAGCCACGCTGTGGGGTAAATTGATCCACTATATTGTAAACGACAGAGGCTACTAATCAGTTGACAAAAATGGAAAATCAGATGTCCAATTAACATTGACTGTTGGTATAATAACATTTATTGCAATTATTTTATACCCAACCATTATTTAACTGCAAAATAATGGTTATTTAAACATTTAAAGAACTTTAAAGCACATAAGTATAATAAAAAAATTGTAACATAATTTCTTGTAGGCCCTACTCAGCCATTGTCTAAACTTCAGCAGAAACAATACAGACAAAACCTTGCTGTGGTGTAACACTCCAATCGAGAAAATAACATTTTTTTTACACAAGAATCCATGGGCTTTTTGGCTCAACTTGCCCCATCACATGTGGCTCAACTAACCCCATACCAATTTCACTAACAAATTGATCAACAGTACAAAAGTAAAACATAATTAGGAAAAGAAAGTTACGCATACTGAAAGACTATTATACCAAGTATCTGATGCAACCTACATATTCAAAAAAATCTTTACAGGGACTGTAACAGAAATTCATATATCTGGTTCCACGAGATTCACTTTTTTACACTAAAATTTAATTTTTTGTCAGAGCATGTTTACCTTTGTCTTTATTCATTCATGTCATAGAACAAAAAGAATGTTATGCTGGTAGCTATCACTAGAGTGCAGCAAAACCGAGCTGTCTAAACCCATGGGCTAGCAGTAGGAGGTGGATCAACTTACCCTGTGGCTCAACTTACCCCGCTCTCCCCTACATGCTCAGTTTAAAAGAACATAGGCAATAAGACATCAGTTTGGGTCATATTTAAGGCAATTACTGAGTACATGTTCAGTTAATGAGAACATGACCAATATTACATCAGTTTGGGTCATATTTGAGGCAATACTGAGTATATGTTCAGTTGAAGAAAACATGACCAATAATTCATCAGTTTGGGTCATATTTGAGGCAATTATTGAGCACATGTTTACTTGCAGAGACCCTGAACCACAAGACATCAGTTAGGGTCATATTTGAAGCAATTTCTGAGTACATTATCGGTTGAAAAGAACATATGCAATAAGACATCAGTTTGGGTCATATCTGAGGAAATTACTGAGTACATGTTCAGTTAAAGAGAACATGATGAGCAATAATACACCAGTTTGGGCCATAACTGAGGCAATTACTGAGTACATGTTCAGTTGAAGAGAACATGACTAATAATTCATCAGTTTGGGTCTTAATTGAGGCAATTATTGAGTACATGTTCAGTTAAAGAGAACATGACCAATAATGCATCAGTTTGGGTCATAATTGAGACAACTACTGAGAACATGTTCAAATGAAGAGACCAGGGACCAAAAATACATGAATTTGGGTCTTAATTGAGGCATTTACTGAGTATACATGTTCAGTTGAAGAGAACATGACCATTAAGACATTGGTTTGGGTCATATTTGAGGCAAATAATGAGTGCATGTTCAGTTGAAGAGAACATAAGCAATATTACATCAGTTTGGGTCATATTTGGGGCAATTACTGAGTACATGTTCAGTTAAAGAGAACATGACCAATAATACATCAGTTTGGGTTATAATTGAGGCAATTACTGAGTACATGTTCAGTTGAAGAGAACATGAACAATGATTCATCAGTTTGGGTCATATTTGAGGCAATTATTGAGCACATGTTTACTTGAAGAGACCTTGAACCACAAGACAATAGTTTGGGTCATGTTTGAGGCATTTTCTGAGTACATGTTCAGTTGAAAAGAAACTATTCAATAATACATCAGTTTGGGTCATATCTGAGGCAATTACTGAGTACATGTTCAGTTAAAGAGAACATGAGCAATAATACACCAGTTTGGGTCATAATTGAGGCAATTACTCAGTACATGTTCAGTTGAAGAGAACATGACTAATTAGACATCAGTTTTGGTCATATTTGAGGCAATTACTGAGTACATGTTGAGTTGAAAAGAACATGACCAACGATTAATCAGTTTGGGTCTAAATTGAGGCAATTACTGAGTACATGTTCAGTTGAAAAGAACATGACCAATAATACATCAGTTTGGGTCATATTTGAGGCAATTACTGAGTAGGCCCCCCTACATGATCAGTTGACGAGAACATTACCAATATTACATCAGTTTAGGTCATTGTTGAGGAAATTACTGAGTACATGTTGAGTTGAAAAGAACATGACCAATAAGACATCAGTTTGGGTCATATTTGAGACAATTACTGAGTACATGTTCAGTTAAAGAGAACATGATCAATAATACATCAGTTTGGGTCATAATTGAGGCAATTACTGAGTACATGTTTAGTTGAAGAGAACATGACTAATAAGACAACAGTTTGGGTCATAATTGAGGCAATTACTGAGTACATGTTCAGTTGAAAAGAAAATAAGCAATATTACATCAGTTTGGGTCATATTTGAGGCAACTACTGAGTACATGTTCAGTTTAAGAGAACATGACCACTGATTCATCATTTTGGGTCTTTTTTGACGCAAGTACTGAGCACATTTTCACTCCAAGAGAACCTGACCAATATTACATCAGTTTGGGTCATATTTAAGAAATTACAAAAGCAATAATACATAAGTTTGGGTCAGTTTTGAGGCAATTACTGAGTACATGTTCAGTTGAAGAGAACATGACCAATAATACATCAGTTTGGGTCATAATTGAGGCAATTACTGAGTACATGTTTAGTTGAAGAGAACATGACCAATAATACATCAGTTTGGGTCTTAATTGAGGCATTTACTGAGTACATGTTCAGTTGAAGAGAACGTGACCAATAATATACCAGTTTGGGTCATATTTGAGGCATTTACTGAGTACATGTTCAGTTAAAGAGAACATGACCAATAATACACCGGTTTGGGTCATAATTGAGGCAATCACTGAGTACATGCTCAGTAGGAGAGAACATGACCAATAATACATCAGTTTGGGTCTAAATTAAGGCAATTACTGAGTACATGTTCAGTTGACAAGAACATGACCAATATTACATCAGTTTTGGTCATATTTGAGGCAATACTGAGTATATGTTCAGTTGAGGAGAACATGACCAGTAAAACATCAGTTTGGGTCATATTTGAGGCAATTACTGAGTAGGCCCCCCTACATGATCAGTTGACGAGAACATTACCAATATTACATCAGTTTAGGTCATTGTTGAGGCAATTACTGAGTACATGTTGAGTTGAAAAGAACATGACCAATAAGACATCAGTTTTGGTCATATTTGAGGCAATACTGAGGAAATGTTTAGTTGAGGAGAACATGACCAGTAAGACACCAGATTGGGTCATATTTGAGGCAATTACTGAGTAGGCCCCCCTACCTGATCAGTTGACGAGAACATTACCAATATTACATCAGTTTAGGTCATTGTTGAGGCAATTACTGAGTACATGTTGAGTTTAAAAGAACATGACCAATAAGACATCCGTTTGGGTCATATTTGAGGCAATTACTGAGTACATGTTCAGTTGAAGAGAACATAAGAAATATTACATCAGTTTGGGTCATATTTGAGGCAATTACTGAGTTTGTGTTCAGTTGAAGAGAACATGACCAATAATACACCAGTTTGAGCCATATTTAAGGCAATTACTGAGTACATGATCAGTTGACGAGAACATGACCAATAAGACATCAGTTTGGTCTTCTTTGAGGCAATTACTGAGAACATGATCAGTTGACGAGAACATGACCAATAAGACATCAGTTTGGGTCTTATTTGAGGCAAACGAGTACATGTTCAGTTGAAAAGAAAATAAGCAATATTACATCAGTTTGGGTCATATTTGAGGCAACTACTGAGTACATGTTCAGTTTAAGAGAACATAACCACTGATTCATCATTTTGGGTCTTTTTTGACCCAAGTACTGAGCACATTTTCACTCCAAGAGAACCTGACCAATATTACATCAGTTTGGGTCATATTTAAGAAATTGCTGAGTACATGTTCAGTTGAAGAGAACAAAAGCAATAATACATAAGTTTGGGTCAGTTTTGAGGCAATTACTGAGTACATGTTCAGTTGAAGAGAACATGACCAATAATACATTAGTTTGGGTCATAATTGAGGCAATTACTGAGTACATGTTTAGTTGAAGAGAACATGACCAATACATGTGTAAGACATCAGTTTGGGTCATAATTGAGGCAATTACTAAGTACATGCTCAGTTGAAGAGAACATGACCAATAATACATCAGTTTGGGTCTTAATTGAGGCATTTACTGAGTACATGTTCAGTTGCAGAGAACGTGACCAATAATATACCAGTTTGGGTCATTGTTGAGGCATTTACTGAGTACATGTTCAGTTAAAGAGAACATGATCAATAATACATCAGTTTGGGTCATAATTGAGGCAATTTTTGAGTACATGTTTAGTTGAAGAGAACATGACTAATAAGACATCAGTTTTGGTCATATTTGAGGCAATACTGAGTATATGTTCAGTTGAGGAGAAAATGACCAGTAAGACACCAGATTGGGTCATATTTGAGGCAATTACTGAGAAGGCCCCCCTACATGATCAGTTGACAAGAACATTACCAATATTACATCAGTTTAGGTCATTGTTGAGGCAATTACTGAGTACATGTTGAGTTTAAAAGAACATGACCAATAAGACATCAGTTTGGGTCATCTTTCAGGCAATTACTGAGTACATGTTCAGTTGAAGAGAACATAAGAAATATTGCATCAGTTTGGGTCATATTTGAGGCAATTACTGAGTACATGTTCAGTTAAAGAGGACATGATCAATAATGAAACCAGTTTGAGTCATATTTGAAGCAATTCACATATGTTCAGTTAAAGAGAACATGACCAATAATACACCAGTTTGAGACATATTTGAAGCAATTACTGAGTTTGTGTTCATTTGAAGAGAACATGACCAATAATACACCAGTTCGAGCCATATTTAAGGCAATTACTGAGTACATGATCAGTTGACAAGAACATGACCAATAAGACATCAGTTTTGGTCTTCTTTGAGGCAATTACTGAGAACATGATCAGTTGAAAAGAAAATAAGCAATATTACATCAGTTTGGGTCATATTTGAGGCAACTACTGAGTACATGTTCAGTTTAAGAGAACATGACCACTGATTCATCAGTTTGGGTCTTTTTTGACGCAAGTACTGAGCACATTTTCACTCGAAGAGAACCTGACCAATATTACATCAGTTTGGGTCATATTTAAGAAATTACTGAGTACATGTTCAGTTGAAGAGAACAAAAGCAATAGTACATAAGTTTGGGTCAGTTTTGAGGCAATTACTGAGTACATGTTCAGTTGAAGAGAACATGACCAATAATACATCAGTTTGGGTCATAATTGAGGCAATTACTGAGTACATGTTCAGTTGAAGAGAACATAAGCACATTACATCAGTTTGGGTCATATTTGAGGCAATTACTGAGTACAAGTTCAGTTAAAGAGAACATGATCAATAATACATCAGTTTGGGTCATAATTGAGGCAATTACTGAGTACATGTTTAGTTTAAGAGAACATAACTAATAAGACATCAGTTTGGGTCATAATTGAGGCAATCACTAAGTACATGCTCAGTTGAAGAGAACATGACCAATGATTCATCAGTTTCGGTCATATTTGAGGCAAGTACTGAGCACATTTTCAGTTGAAGAGAACGTGACCAATAATACATCAGTTTGGGTCTAAATTGAAACAATTACTGACTACATGTTCAGTTGAAGAGAACATAACTAATAAGACATCAGTTTGGGTCATAATTGAGGCAATTACTAAGTACATGCTCAGTTGAAGAGAACATGACCAATGATTCATCAGTTTGGGTCATATTTAAGACAATTACTGAGTACATGTTCAGTTAATGAGAACATGACCAATATTACATCAGTTTGGGTCATATTTGAGGCAATACTGAGTATATGTTCAGTTGAAGAAAACATGACCAATAATTCATCAGTTTGGGTCATATTTGAGGCAATTATTGAGCACATGTTTACTTGCAGAGACCCTGAACCACAAGACATCAGTTTGGGTCATATTTGAAGCAATTTCTGAGTACATTATCGGTTGAAAAGAACATATGCAATAAGACATCAGTTTGGGTCATATCTGAGGAAATTACTGAGTACATGTTCAGTTAAAGAGAACATGAGCAATAATACACCAGTTTGGGTCATAACTGAGGCAATTACTGAGTACATGTTCAGTTGAAGAGAACATGACTAATAATTCATCAGTTTGGGTCTTAATTGAGGCAATTACTCAGTACATGTTCAGTTGAAGAGAACATGACTAATTAGACATCAGTTTGGGTCATATTTGAGGCAATTACTGAGTACATGTTGAGTTGAAAAGAACATGACCAACGATTAATCAGTTTGGGTCTAAATTGAGGCAATTACTGAGTACATGTTCAGTTGAAAAGAACATGACCAATATTACATCAGTTTTGGTCTTCTTTGAGGAAATTACTGAGAACATGATCAGTTGACGAGAACATGACCAATAAGACATCAGTGTGGGTCATATTTGAGGCAATACTGAGTACATGTTCAGTTGAAGAGAACATGACCAGTAATACACTAGTTTGGGGCATATTTGAAGCAATTCGTCACCGACACCACGAACTGACACCATGTGTACAAAACCACTTTTTTTTTAGTTTTCAGTTTTGTGCATGTTTGGACAATGTTAACCAAGGCCTACAATTTCATGAAGTTTCGACGCTTCAGGAGCTTTACTTTTTTAATTACGATGATGAGGCTAGGCAACTTTGCACCGAAACTGACACTTTTCGTTTCCACGAACTGACACAAAGGTTCAATTTACCATTGCAACACACGGCGCGCACAAACCTCAAAAGTGGAAAAACCGTTTCCACGAACTGACACCAACCTTGGTGTGTAGCGCGCGTGACCTACATTTTCACGAACTGACACACACGCATTGTAATACATTGGATGGTGTCAGTTCGTGGCGACGTAAAAGGCCTGGTTGCGTAAATTTTCGTCGCCACGAACTGACACACACCTTTCTTACTTCATTGCTTATTAATTTAGGACTAAAAGCAGACAAAAGCACCGTATATATTAAGTTCAAAGCATCAAGTCCCCACTGTAAGAAAACTAGTTGCAAAATACCCCGGAATTTGTACGAAAGCTTGGTTTAGAAAAACATTCAACTTGAAATGCTGTTTTCTCCGATTGCTACTTTTTATTGGTATCTACGTGTGTGTCTGTTCGTGGCGTCGGTGACGAATTGCTGAGTACATTTTTACTCGAAGAGACCCTAGGACCCACAAGACATCAGTTTGGTTCATATTTGAGGCAGTTTCTGAGTACATGTTCGGTTGAAAAGAACATATGCAATAAGACATCAGTTTGGGTCTCAATTGAGGCAATTACTGAGTACATGTTCAGTTGAAAAGAACGTGACCAATATAACATCAGTTTTGGTCTTCTTTGAGGCAATTACTGAGTACATGTTCAGTTGAAGAGAAAATGACCAATAAGACATCAGTTTGGGTCTTAATTGAGGCAATTACTGAGTACATGTTCAGTTGACGTCGACCAATATTACATCAGTTTAGGTCATTGTTGAGGCAATTACTGAGTACATGTTGAGTTTAAAAGAACATGACCAATAAGACATCAGTTTGGGTCATCTTTCAGGCAATTACTGAGTACATGTTCAGTTGAAGAGAACATAAGAAATATTGCATCAGTTTGGGTCATATTTGAGGCAATTACTGAGTACATGTTCAGTTAAAGAGGACATGATCAATAATGAAACCAGTTTGAGTCATATTTGAAGCAATTCACATATGTTCAGTTAAAGAGAACATGACCAATAATACACCAGTTCGAGCCATATTTAAGGCAATTACTGAGTACATGATCAGTTGACGAGAACATGACCAATAAGACATCAGTTTTGGTCTTCTTTGAGGCAATTACTGAGAACATGATCAGTTGACGAGAACATGACCAATAAGACATCAGTTTGGGTCTTATTTGAGGCAAACGAGTACATGTTCAGTTGAAAAGAAAATAAGCAATATTACATCAGTTTGGGTCATATTTGAGGCAACTACTGAGTACATGTTCAGTTTAAGAGAACATGACCACTGATTCATCAGTTTGGGTCTTTTTTGATGCAAGTACTGAGCACATTTTCACTCGAAGAGAACCTGACCAATATTACATCAGTTTGGGTCATATTTAAGAAATTACTGAGTACATGTTCAGTTGAAGAGAACAAAAGCAATAATACATAAGTTTGGGTCAGTTTTGAGGCAATTACTGAGTACATGTTCAGTTGAAGAGAACATGACCAATAATACATCAGTTTGGGTCATAATTGAGGCAATTACTGAGTACATGTTCAGTTGAAGAGAACATAAGCACATTACATCAGTTTGGGTCATATTTGAGGCAATTACTGAGTACAAGTTCAGTTAAAGAGAACATGATCAATAATACATCAGTTTGGGTCATAACTGAGGCAATTACTGAGTACATGTTTAGTTTAAGAGAACATAACTAATAAGACATCAATTTGGGTCATAATTGAGGCAATCACTAAGTACATGCTCAGTTGAAGAGAACATGACCAATGATTCATCAGTTTCGGTCATATTTGAGGCAAGTACTGAGCACATTTTCAGTTGAAGAGAACGTGACCAATAATACATCAGTTTGGGTCTAAATTGAAACAATTACTGACTACATGTTCAGTTGAAGAGAACATGACCAGTAAGACACCAGTTTGGGTCATATTTGAAGCAATTGCTTAGTACATGCTCAGTTTAAAAGAACATAGGCAATAAGACATCAGTTTGGGTCATATTTAAGGCAATTACTGAGTACATGTTCAGTTAATGAGAACATGACCAATATTACATCAGTTTGGGTCATATTTGAGGCAATACTGAGTATATGTTCAGTTGAAGAAAACATGACCAATAATTCATCAGTTTGGGTCATATTTGAGGCAATTATTGAGCACATGTTTACTTGCAGAGACCCTGAACCACAAGACATCAGTTTGGGTCATATTTGAAGCAATTTCTGAGTACATTATCGGTTGAAAAGAACATATGCAATAAGACATCAGTTTGGGTCATATCTGAGGAAATTACTGAGTACATGTTCAGTTAAAGAGAACATGAGCAATAATACACCAGTTTGGGTCATAACTGAGGCAATTACTGAGTACATGTTCAGTTGAAGAGAACATGACTAATAATTCATCAGTTTGGGTCTTAATTGAGGCAATTATTGAGTACATGTTCAGTTAAAGAGAACATGACCAATAATGCATCAGTTTGGGTCATAATTGAGACAACTACTGAGAACATGTTCAAATGAAGAGACCAGGGACCAAAAATACATGAATTTGGGTCTTAATTGAGGCATTTACTGAGTATACATGTTCAGTTGAAGAGAACATGACCATTAAGACATTGGTTTGGGTCATATTTGAAGCAAATAATGAGTGCATGTTCAGTTGAAGAGAACATAAGCAATATTACATCAGTTTGGGTCATATTTGGGGCAATTACTGAGTACATGTTCAGTTAAAGAGAACATGACCAATAATACATCAGTTTGGGTTATAATTGAGGCAATTACTGAGTACATGTTCAGTTGAAGAGAACATGAACAATGATTCATCAGTTTGGGTCATATTTGAGGCAATTATTGAGCACATGTTTACTTGAAGAGACCCTGAACCACAAGACAATAGTTTGGGTCATGTTTGAGGCAATTTCTGAGTACATGTTCAGTTGAAAAGAAACTATTCAATAATACATCAGTTTGGGTCATATCTGAGGCAATTACTGAGTACATGTTCAGTTAAAGAGAACATGAGCAATAATACACCAGTTTGGGTCATAATTGAGGCAATTACTCAGTACATGTTCAGTTGAAGAGAACATGACTAATTAGACATCAGTTTTGGTCATATTTGAGGCAATTACTGAGTACATGTTGAGTTGAAAAGAACATGACCAACGATTAATCAGTTTGGGTCTAAATTGAGGCAATTACTGAGTACATGTTCAGTTGAAAAGAACATGACCAATATTACATCAGTTTTGGTCTTCTTTGAGGAAATTACTGAGAACATGATCAGTTGACAAGAACATGACCAATAAGACATCAGTGTGGGTAATATTTGAGGCAATACTGAGTACATGTTCAGTTGAAGAGAACATGACCAGTAATACACTAGTTTGGGGCATATTTGAAGCAATTGCTGAGTACATTTTTACTCGAAGAGACCCTAGGACCCACAAGACATCAGTTTGGTTCATATTTGAGGCAGTTTCTGAGTACATGTTCGGTTGAAAAGAACATATGCAATAAGACATCAGTTTGGGTTTCAATTGAGGCAATTACTGAGTACATGTTCAGTTGAAAAGAACGTGACCAATGATTCATCAGTTTGGGTCATATTTGAGGCAATTATTGAGCACATGTTTACTTGAAGAGACCCTGAACCACAAGACATCAGTTTGGGTCATATTTGAAGCAATTTCTGAGTACATTATCGGTTGAAAAGAACATATGCAATAAGACATCAGTTTGGGTCATATCTGAGGAAATTACTGAGTACATGTTCAGTTAAAGAGAACATGAGCAATAATACACCAGTTTGGGTCATAACTGAGGCAATTACTGAGTACATGTTCAGTTGAAGAGAACATGACTAATAATTCATCAGTTTGGGTCTTAATTGAGGCAATTATTGAGTACATGTTCAGTTAAAGAGAACATGACCAATAATGCATCAGTTTGGGTCATAATTGAGACAACTACTGAGAACATGTTCAAATGAAGAGACCAGGGACCAAAAATACATGAATTTGGGTCTTAATTGAGGCATTTACTGAGTATACATGTTCAGTTGAAGAGAACATGACCATTAAGACATTAATTTGGGTCATATTTGAAGCAAATAATGAGTGCATGTTCAGTTGAAGAGAACATAAGCAATATTACATCAGTTTGGGTCATATTTGGGGCAATTACTGAGTACATGTTCAGTTAAAGAGAACATGACCAATAATACATCAGTTTGGGTTATAATTGAGGCAATTACTGAGTACATGTTCAGTTGAAGAGAACATGAACAATGATTCATCAGTTTGGGTCATATTTGAGGCAATTATTGAGCACATGTTTACTTGAAGAGACCCTGAACCACAAGACAATAGTTTGGGTCATGTTTGAGGCAATTTCTGAGTACATGTTCAGTTGAAAAGAAACTATTCAATAATACATCAGTTTGGGTCATATCTGAGGCAATTACTGAGTACATGTTCAGTTAAAGAGAACATGAGCAATAATACACCAGTTTGGGTCATAATTGAGGCAATTACTCAGTACATGTTCAGTTGAAGAGAACATGACTAATTAGACATCAGTTTTGGTCATATTTGAGGCAATTACTGAGTACATGTTGAGTTGAAAAGAACATGACCAACGATTAATCAGTTTGGGTCTAAATTGAGGCAATTACTGAGTACATGTTCAGTTGAAAAGAACATGACCAATATTACATCAGTTTTGGTCTTCTTTGAGGAAATTACTGAGAACATGATCAGTTGACGAGAACATGACCAATAAGACATCAGTGTGGGTAATATTTGAGGCAATACTGAGTACATGTTCAGTTGAAGAGAACATGACCAGTAATACACTAGTTTGGGGCATATTTGAAGCAATTGCTGAGTACATTTTTACTCGAAGAGACCCTAGGACCCACAAGACATCAGTTTGGTTCATATTTGAGGCAGTTTCTGAGTACATGTTCGGTTGAAAAGAACATATGCAATAAGACATCAGTTTGGGTTTCAATTGAGGCAATTACTGAGTACATGTTCAGTTGAAAAGAACGTGACCAATGATTCATCAGTTTGGGTCATATTTGAGGCAATTATTGAGCACATGTTTACTTGAAGAGACCCTGAACCACAAGACAATAGTTTGGGTCATATTTGAGGCAATTTCTGAGTACATGTTCAGTTGAAAAGAAACTATCAATAATACATCAGTTTTGGTCATATCTGAGGCAATTACTGAGTACATGTTCAGTTAAAGAGAACATGAGCAATAATACACCAGTTTGGGTCATAATTGAGGCAATTACTCAGTACATGTTCAGTTAAAGAGAACATGACCAATAAATACATTAGTTTTGGGTCATGTTTGTTATTATTATTATTATTATTTATTTGACCTCAACAAATACAAGTACATCAAAAAGCACAGCAAAAGTGAAACGATAACACAACGAACCATTCAAAAAAAAAAATGCAAAAATAATTCAAGCAAAAAGCACACAATAATTATAAAAAACAGAACAGAACATGACAGGAGGGCAACTAGATGAGCAAAAAAATGAATGAATAGAAGAGGAGCATGCAGGCATGGGGAGTAAATCAACTGAGGGAAGCAACTGGACAGACCAACAAAGAACAACTTATGTGGGTCAGGAACAACAAAAGTAAACTTGATTACTGTTGCTCGGAAGCATGTTGTCCCACGCATAAGTATCACTAATCCAGAGGATTAAACGAAACACAATGGACATAGAACTGACTATACAACAATAGTGATTAAGTTCACCACGCCTGCAAGCACCAGCAAGTTAAAACTAGTTGAGAGGAGGGGTTCAAACAGACGTCTTTAAGTTGGCGGAGAAATGTCGGCAGAGAAGAGATAACAGCAGCATCCCGAATGTGTGAGGGGAAAGTATCCCACAACCTTGGAAATCGATGGGAAGGTGAATTGAACAAAGAATCTGTGCGAGCAGAGAGATGGCAGAATTTTAGAGTGTGAGGATGACGTGGAGTGATGACAGTATTTTCACTGAGAGATTCGCAGTATGAAATGCCGTGCAAGACCTTAAAGACAAAGGAGCTAAGTAAGTAATTTCGCCTGTGTATCAAGGGGTGCCAATGGAGCCGCTGCAATCTGTCCTCGTCCGACATTTCTCCTCGCCTTTGGCCAAGAGCAAGACGGGTGGCTGTTCTTTGAACTCTTTCAAGTAAATGTTGTTGAGATGAGGTGTAAGGGTGCCATGCTGGTAAACCATACTCTAGGATTGGAAGAACTAAAGATCTATACAAAGAAAAAATGGCTTTCGGTGAGGAACCCCTGGCAACTGATCGGATGAAACCTAAGAGGCGATTTGCTCTAGCTACTGTGGATGAGGTGTGTGTTGCCCAGGATAGGTTGGAGTCTATTGTGAAACCCAAGTATTGACAGGATTTGACTGCTTCAAGTGGATTGTTGCCTAATTTATAGATTGGAGGGTGGATGTGTCTGCTTCTAGTGATATGCATGACTTTGGTTTTACCAGCATTAAAGTTCATGTCATTGTTATCACACCAGTATTTAAGTCTGTCTATGTCAAGTTGAAGTGTGTTTTCATCATTTGGGTTTTGTATGGAACGGTATAAGAAAAAAAACATCGTCTGCAAACAAGACACAGTTGGAGGAGATTGAATAAGATATATCATTTACAAAAAGATTGAACAAAAGCGGTCCGAGTACGCTTCCCTGTGGCACGCCAGAAGTAACACCAACCCATGAAGAAACCCCGCCCCGGAAGAGGACACGTTGTCTGCGACCAGTCAAAAATGACTTAACCCAATGCCACAACTCACCCCGCACGTTGAACAATGTTGCCAGTTTTTCAAGCAAGGTGTGATGCGGCATCGTGTCAAAGGCCTTTGACATGTCTAGGAAAACGGCATCTACTCTTGGGGGACGGCGTTTATCCAGGGTAGATGACCAGGAATGCATAATGTTGACCAGTTGGGTGACACAACTTCTGTGCTTCACAAAGCCATGCTGATTGGAGTTGAGGAGGCCGAATGTGCTCAACTGATCATTAATAGCAGCAGATATAATGCGTCATTGAGGCAACTACTGAGAACATGTTCAAATGAGGGACCAAAAATACATCAGTTTGGGTCTTAATTGAGGCATTTACTGAGTATATATGTTCAGTTGAAGAGAACATGACCATTAAGACATCAGTTTGGGTCATAATTGAGGCAATTACTGAGTACATGTTCAGTTGAAGAGAACAGCAATATTACATCAGTTTAGGTCATATTTGAGGCAATTACTGAGTACATGTTCAGTTAAAGAGAAAATGACCAATAAGACATCAGTTTGGGTCTTAATTGAGGCAATTACTGAGTACATGTTCAGTTGACGTCGACCAATATTACATCAGTTTGGGTCATAATTGAGGCAAGTACTGAGTACATGTTAAGTTGAAGAGACCAGGGAGCAATAATACATCAGTTTGGGTCTTAATTGAAACAATTACTGAGTACATGCTCAGTTGAAGAGAACATGACACCCGTTTTAGTCATATTTCAAGCAATTACTGATTTTGTGTGCAGTTGAAGAGTGACCAATATTAGAACAGTTTGAGTCATATTTAAGGCAATTACTGAGTACATGATCAGTTGAAGAGAACATATACATCAGTTTGGGTCATAATTGAGGCATTACTGAGTACATGTTTAGTTGAAGAGAACATGACCAATAAGACATCAGTTTAGGCAATATTTGAGGCGTTTACCAAGTACTTGATCAGTTCAAGAGAACATGACCAATAATACACCAGTTTGAGCCATAGTTGAAGCAAATACTGAGTTTGTGTTCAGTTGAAGAGAACATGACCAATAATTCACCAGTTTGAGCCATATTTGAGGCAATTACTGAGTACATGTTGAGTTGAAAAGAACATGACGAATGATTCATCAGTTTGGGTCTAAATTGAGGCAATTACTGAGTACATGTTCAGTTGAAAAGAACATGACCAATAATACATCAGTTTGGGTCATATTTGAGGCAATTACTGAGTAGGCCCCCCAACATGATCAGTTGACGAGAACATTACCAATATTACATCAGTTTAGGTCATTGTTGAGGCAATTACTGAGTACATGTTGAGTTGAAAAGAACATGACCAATAAGACATCAGTTTGGGTCATATTTGAGGCAATTACTGAGTACATGTTCAGTTAAAGAGAACATGATCAATAATACATCAGTTTGGGTCATAATTGAGGCAATTACTGAGTACATGTTTAGTTGAAGAGAACATGACTAATAAGACAACAGTTTGGGTCATAATTGAGGAAATCACTAAGTATATGCTCAGTTGAAGGGAACATGACCAATGATTCTTCAGTTTGGGTCATATTTGAGGCAAGTACTGAGCACATTTTCACTCAAACAGAACCTGACTAATATTACATCAGTTTGGGTCATATTTAAGAAATTACTGAGTACATGTTCAGTTGAAGAGAACAAAAGCAATATTACATAAGTTTGGGTCAGTTTTGAGGCAATTACTGAGTACATGTTCAGTTGAAGAGAACATGACCAACAAGACATCAGTTTGGGTCATATTTGAGGCATTTACTGAGTACATGTTCAGTTGAGGAGAACATGACCAATAATACATCAGTTTGGGTCATAATTGAGGCAATTACTGAGTACATGTTTAGTTGAAGAGAACCTGACCAATAAGACATCAGTTTGGGTCATAATTGAGGCAATTACTAAGTACATGCTCACTTGAAGAGAACATGACCAATAATACATCAGTTTGGGTCTTAATTGAGGCATTTACTGAGTACATGAGAACGTTACCAATAATACACCACTTTGGGTCATATTTGAGGCATTTACTGAGTACATGTTCAGTTAAAGAGAACATGACCAATAATACACCAGTTTGGGTCATAATTGAGGCATTACTGAGTACATGTTTAGTTGAAGAGAACATGACCAATAAGACATCAGTTTAGGCAATATTTGAGGCGTTTACCGAGTACTTGATCAGTTCAAGAGAACATGACCAATAATACACCAGTTTGAGCCATATTTGAAGCAAATACTGAGTTTGTGTTCAGTTGAAGAGAACATGACCAATAGTTCACCAGTTTGAGCCATATTTGAGGCAATTACTGAGTACATGTTGAGTTGAAAAGAACATGACCAATGATTCATCAGTTTGGGTCTAAATTGAGGCAATTACTGAGTACATGTTCAGTTGAAAAGAACATGACCAATAATACATCAGTTTGGGTCATATTTGAGGCAATTACTGAGTAGGCCCCCCTACATGATCAGTTGATGAGAACATTACCAATATTACATCAGTTTAGGTCATTGTGAGGAAATTACTGAGTACATGTTGAGTTGAAAAGAACATGACCAATAAGACATCAGTTTGGGTCATAATTGAGGCAATTACTGTGTACATGTTTACTTGAAGAGAACCTGACCAATAAGACATCAGTTTGGGTCATAATTGAGGCAATTACTATGTACATGCTCACTGTAAGAGAACATGACCAATAATACATAAGTTTGGGTCTTAATTGAGGCATTTACTGAGTACATGAGAACGTTACCAATAATACACCAGTTTGAGTCATATTTGAGGCATTTACTGAGTACATGTTCAGTTAAAGAGAACATGACCAATAATACACCAGTTTGGGTCATATTTGAGGCAATTACTGAGTACATGTTCAGTTAAAGAGAACATGACCAATATTACATCAGTTTGGGTCATATTTGAGGCAATACTGAGTATATGTTCAGTTGAAGAGAACATGACCAATGATTCATCAGTTTGGGTCATATTTGAGGCAATTATTGAGCACATGTTCAGTTGACAAGAAACTATTCAATAATACATAAGTTTGGGTCATATCTGAGGCAATTACTGAGTACATGTTCAGTTAAAGAGAACATGAGCAATAATACACAAGTTGGGGTCATAATTGAGGCAATTACTGAGTACATGTTCAGTTAAAGAGAACATGAGCAATGATACACCAGTTTGGGTCATAATTGAGGCAATTACTCAGTAGGCCTACATGTTCAGTTAAAGAGAACATGACCAATAAATACATTAGTTTTGTGTCATGTTTGAGGCAACTACTGAGAACATGTTCAAATGAGGGACCAAAAATACATCAGTTTGGGTCTGAATTGAGGCATTTACTGAGTATGTTCAGTTGAAGAGAACATGACCATTAAGACATTGGTTTGGGTCTTATTTGAGGCAAACGAGTACATGATCAGTTGAAAAGAACATAAGCAATATTACATCAGTTTGGGTCTAAATTGAGGCAATTACTGAGTACATGTTCAGTTGAAAAGAACATGACCAATAATACATCAGTTTGGGTCATAATTGAGGCAATCACTAAGTACATGCTCAGTTGAAGAGAACATGACCAATGATTCATCAGTTTGGGTCTAAATTGAAACAATTACTGACTACATGTTCAGTTGAAGAGAACATGACCAGTAAGACACCAGTTTGGGTCATATTTGAAGCAATTGCTTAGTACACGCTCAGTTTAAAAGAACATAAGCAATAAGACATCAGTTTTGGTCATATTTGAGGCAATTACTGAGTATATGTTCAGTTGAAGAAAACATGACCAATAATTCATCAGTTTGGGTCATATTTGAGGCAATTATTGAGCACATGTTTACTTGAAGAGACCCTGAACCACAAGACATCAGTTTGGGCCATATTTAAAGCAATTTCTGAGTACATTATCAGTTGAAAAGAACATATGCAATAAGACATCAGTTTGGGTCAATCTGAGGCAATTACTGAGTACATGTTCAGTTAAAGAGAAAATGAGAAATAATACACCAGTTTGGGTCATAATTGAGGCAATTACTGAGTACATGTTCAGTTGAAGAGAACATGACTAATAATACATCAGTTTGGGTCTTAATTGAGGCAATTATTGAGTACATGTTCAGTTAAAGAGAACATGACCAATAATGCATCGGTTTGGGTCATAATTGAGGCAACTACTGAGAACATGTTCAAATGAAGAGACCAGGGACCAAAAATACATGAGTTTGGGTCTTAATTGAGGCATTTACTGAGTATACATGTTCAGTTGAAGAGAACATAAGCAATCTTACATCAGTTTGGGTCATATTTGAGGCAATTACTGAGTACATGTTCAGATTGTTCAGTTGAAGAGAACATAAGCAACATTACATCAGTTTGGGTCATATTTGGGGCAATTACTGAGTACATGTTCAGTTAAAGAGAACATGACCAATAATACATCAGTTTGGGTTATAATTGAGGCAATTACTGAGTACATGTTCAGTTGAAGAGAACATGACCAATGATTCATCAGTTTGGGTCATATTTGAGGCAATTATTGAGCACATGTTTACTTGAAGAGACCCTGAACCACAAGACAATAGTTTGGGTCATATTTGAGGCAATTTCTGAGTACATGTTCAGTTGAAAAGAAACTATTCAATAATACATCAATTTGGGTCATATCTGAGGCAATTACTGAGTACATGTTCAGTTAAAGAGAACATGAGCAATAATACACCAGTTTCGGTCATAATTGAGGCAATTACTCAGTACATGTTCAGTTGAAGAGAACATGACTAATTAGACATCAGTTTTGGTCATATTTGAGGCAATTACTGAGTACATGATCAGTTGAAGAGAACATTACCAATATAACATCAGTTTGGGTCATAATTGAGGCATTACTGAGTACATGTTTAGTTGAAGAGAACATGACCAATAAGACATCAGTCTAGGCAATATTTGAGGCGTTTACCGAGTACTTGATCAGTTCAAGAGAACATGACCAATAATTCACCAGTTTGAGCCATATTTGAGGCAATTACTAAGTACATGTTGAGTTGAAAAGAACATGACCAATGATTCATCAGTTTGGGTCTAAATTGAGGCAATTACTGAGTACATGTTCAGTCGAAAAGAACATGACCAACAATACATCAGTTTGGGTCATATTTGGGGCAATTACTGAGTAGGCCCCCCTACATGATCAGTTGACGAGAACATTACCAATATTACATCAGTTTAGGTCATTGTTGAGGCAATTACTGAGTACATGTTGAGTTGAAAAGAACATGACCAATAAGACATCAGTTTGGGTCATATTTGAGGCAATATGTTCAGTTAAAGAGAACATGATCAATAATACATCAGTTTGGGCCATAATTGAGGCAATTACTGAGTACATGTTTAGTTGAAGAGAACATGACTAATAAGACAATAGTTTGGGTCATAATTGAGGCAATCACTAAGTACATGCTCAGTTGAAGGGAACATGACCAATGATTCTTCAGCTTGGGTCATATTTGAGGCAAGTACTGAGCACATTTTCACTCAAACAGAACCTGACTAATATTACATCAGTTTGGGTCATATTTAAGAAATTACTGAGTACATGTTCAGTTGAAGAGAACAAAAGCAATATTTCATAAGTTTGGGTCAGTTTTGAGGCAATTACTGAGTACATGTTCAGTTGAAGAGAACATGACCAACAAGACATCAGTTTGGGTCATATTTGAGGCATTTACTGAGTACATGTTCAGTTGAGGAGAACATGACCAATAATACATCAGTTTGGGTCATAATTGAGGCAATTACTGAGTACATGTTTAGTTGAAGAGAACCTGACCAATAAGACATCAGTTTGGGTCATAATTGAGGCATTTACTGAGTACATGAGAACGTTACCAATAATACACCAGTTTGGGTCATATTTGAGGCATTTACTGAGTACATGTTCAGTTAAAGAGAACATGACCAATAATACACCAGTTTGGGTCATATTTGAGGCAATTACTGAGTACATGTTCAGTTAAAGAGAACATGACCAATATTACATCAGTTTGGGTCATATTTGAGGCAATACTGAGTATATGTTCAGTTGAAGAGAACATGACCAATGATTCATCAGTTTGGGTCATATTTGAGGCAATTATTGAGCACATGTTTACTCAAAGAGACCCTAGGACCCACAAGACATCAGTTTGGTTCATATTTGAGGCAGTTTCTGAGTACATGTTCGGTTGAAAAGAACATATGCAATAAGACATCAGTTTGGGTCTAAATTGAGGCAATTACTTAGTACATGTTCAGTTGAAAAGAACATGACCAATATAACATCAGTTTTGTTCTTCTTTGAGGCAATTGCTGAGTACATGATCAGTTGACGAGAACATGACCAATCTTACATCAGTTTGGGTCATATTTGAGGCAATTACTGAGTACATGTTCAGATTGTTCGGTTGAAGAGAACTGAGCAATATTACATCAGTTTGGGTCATATTTGGGGCAATTACTGAGTACATGTTCAGTTAAAGAGAACATGACCAATAATACATCAGTTTGGGTTATAATTGAGGCAATTACTGAGTACATGTTCAGTTGAAGAGAACATGACCAATGATTCATCAGTTTGGGTCATATTTGAGGCAATTATTGAGCACATGTTTACTTGAAGAGACCCTGAACCACAAGACATCAGTTTGGGTCATATTTGAGGCAATTTCTGAGTACAAGTTCAGTTGAAAAGAAACTATTCAATAATACATCAGTTTGGGTCATATCTGAGGCAATTACTGAGTACATGTTCAGTTAAAGAGAACATGAGCAATAATACACCAGTTTGGGTCATAATTGAGGCAATTACTCAGTACATGTTCAGTTGAAGAGAACATGACCAATAAATACATTAGTTTTGTGTCATGTTTGAGGCAACTACTGAGAACATGTTCAAATGAGGGACCAAAAATACATCAGTTTGGGTCTTAATTGAGGCATTTACTGAGTATTTATGTTCAGTTGAAGAGAACATGACCATTAAGACATTGGTTTGGGTCATATCTGAAGCAAATACTGAGTGCATGTACAGTTGAAAAGAACATAAGCAATCTTACATCAGTTTGAGTTATATTTGAGGCAATTACTGAGGAGGCCCCCCTACATGATCAGTTGACGAAAACATTACCAATATTAATCAGTTTAGGACATTTTTGAGGCAATTACTGAGTACATGTTTAGTTGAAAAGAACATGACGAATAAGACATCAGTTTGGGTCATAATTGAGGCAATTACTGAGTACATGTTCAGTTGAAGAGAACATAAGCAATATTATATCAGTTTGGGTCATATTTGAGGCAATTACTGAGTACATGTTCAGTTAAAGAGAACATGACCAATAATACATCAGTTTGGGTCTTCTTTGAGGAAATTACTGAGTACATGATCAGTTGACGAGACCAGGGACCAATATTACATCAGTTTGGGTCATATTTGAGGCAATTACTGAGTACATGTTGAGTTGAAAAGAACATGACCAATGATTAATCAGTTTGGGTCTAAATTGAGGCAATTGCTGAGTACATGTTCAGTTGAAAAGAACATGACCAATATTACATCAGTTTTGGTCTTCTTTGAAGAAATTACTGAGTACATGATCAGTTGACGAGAACATGACCAATAAGACATCAGTGTGGGTCATATTTGAGGCAATACTGAGTACATGTTCAGTTGAAGAGAACATGACCAGTAATACACTAGTTTGGGGCATATTTGAAGCAATTGCTGAGTACATTTTTACTCGAAGAGACCCTACGACCCACAAGACATCAGTTTGGTTCATATTTGAGGCAGTTTCTGAGTACATGTTCAGTTAAAGAGAACATGACCAATAATACATCAGTTTGGGTCATAATTGAGGCAATTACTGAGTACATGTTCAAATGAAGAGACCAGTGATCAAAAATACATCAGTGTGGGTCTTAATTGAGGCATTTACTGAGCATACATGTTCAGTTGAAGAGAACTCGACCATTAAGACATTGGTTTGGGTCATATTTGAAGCAAATACTGAGTCCATGTTCAGTTGAAGATAACATAAGCAATCTTACATCAGTTTAGGTCATATTTGAGGCAATTACTGAGTATATGTTCAGTTGAAGAGAACATAAGCAATATTACATCAGTTTGGGTCATATTTGACGCAATTACTGAGCAGTTAAAGAGAAACATGACCAATAATACATCAGTTTGGGTCATACTTGAGGCAATTACTGAGTACATGTTCAGTTGAAGAGAACATGACCAATAATACATCAGTTTGGGTCACATTTGAGGCAATTACTGAGTACATGTTCAGTTGAAGAGAACATAAGCAATATTACATCAGTTTGGGTCATATTTGAGGCAATTACTAAGTACATGCTCAGTTGAAGAGAACATGACCAATAATACATCAGTTTGGGTCTTAATTGAGGCAATTACTGAGTACATGTTCAGTTGACGATGACCAATATTACATCAGTTTGGGTCATAATTTAGGCAAGTACTGAGTACATGTTCAGTTGAAGAGACCAAGGAGCAATAACACATCAGTTTGGGTCTTAATTGTGGCAATTACTGAGTACATGCTCAGTTGAAGAGAACATTACCAATATTACATCAGTTTGGGTCATAATTGAGGCAATTACTGAGTACTTGTTCAGTTGAAGAGAACATGACCAATAATACACCCGTTTTAGTCATATTTGAAGCAATTACTGATTTTGTGTGCAGTTGAAGAGAACATGACCAATATTAGAACAGTTTGAGTCATATTTAAGGCAATTACTGAGTACATGATCAGTTGACGAGAACATTACCAATATTATATCAGTTTGGGTCATAATTGAGGCAATTACTGAGTACTTGCTCAGTTGAAGAGAACATGACCAATAATACACCCGTTTTAGTCATATTTGAAGCAAGTACTGAGCACATTTTCATTCGAAGAGAACCTGACCAATATTACATCAGTTTGGGTCATATTTAAGAAATGACTGAATACATGTTCAGTTGAAGAGAACAATTTTTAAGCAATAGTACATCAGTTTGGGTCAGTTTTGAGGCAATTACTGAGTACATGTTCAGTTGAAGAGAACATGACCAACAAGACATCAGTTTGGGTCATAATTGAGGCAATTACTGAGTACATGTTTTGTTAAAGAGAACATGACCAATAAGACATCAGTTTGGGTCTTAATTGAGGCATTTACTGAGTACATGTTCAGTTGAAGAGAACGTCACAAAGAATACACCAGTTTGGCTCATAATTGAGGCAATCACTGAGTACATGCTCAGTTGGAGAGAACATGACCAGTATTACATCAGTTTTTGTCATATTTGAGGCAATACTGAGTACATGTTCAGTTGAAGAGAACATGACCAGTAAGATACCAGTTTGGGTCATATTTGAAGCAATTGCTTAGTACATGCTCAGTTGAAGAGAACATGACCAATGATTCATCAGTTTGGGTCATATTTGAAACAATTACTGAGCACATGTTCACTCGAAGAGACCCTGACCAACAAGACATCAGTTTGGGTCATATTTGAGGCAATTACTGAGTACATGTTCAGTTAAAGAGAACATGACCAATATAACATCAGTTTGGGTCATATTTGAGGCAATACCGAGTACATGTTCAGTTGAAGAGAACATGACCAATGATTTATCAGTTTGGGTCATATTTGAGGCAATACTGAGTACATGTTCAGTTGAAAAGAACATATGCAATAAGACTTCGGTTTGGGTCATATTTCAGGCAATTATTGAGTACATGTTCAGTTGAAAAGAACATATGCAATAAGACATCAGTTTGGGTCATATCTGAGGCAATTACTGAGTACATGTTCAGTTGAAAAGAACATGAGCAATAATACACCAGTTTGGGTCTTAATTGTGGCAATTACTGAGTACATGTTCAGTTAAAGAGAACATGACCAATAATGCATCGGTTTGGGTCATAATTGAGACAACTACTGAGAACATGTTCAAATGAAGAGACCAGGGACCAAAAATACATGAGTTTGGGTCTTAATTGAGGCATTTACTGAGCATACATGTACATGTTCAGTTGAATAGAACATGACCATTAAGACATTGGTTTGGGTCATATTCGAAGCAAATACTGAGTCCATGTTCAGTTGAAGAGAACATAAGCATTCTTACATCAGTTTGAATCATATTTGAGGCAATTACTGAGTAGGCCCCCCTATATGATCAGTTGCCTGTATGATCAGCAGCATGCCGTTAAGTGTCTTGCTTAAGGACACAAGTGTCACGACTGGGATTCGAACCCACACTCTGCTGATCAGAAACACCAGAGCTTGAGTTCGGTGTTCTTATCCGCTCGGCCACGACACGCCACACGCCGAGAGAGGCAGACCATAGACTACCTGGCGCTGGACCAAGATAACTGAGCTGAAGAGATGGGACTTGGACTTACATGTACATGTACATGGGGGGGAGGCACAAGCCATGGCACAAGACAGAACATTGCGGCCTTATGTCCAACTGAAGAGTTGTCTGAAATGAAAGTTGTCTGAAATGAAGAGGATTAAACCTAAAACCAAATCAAAAGGTCTCTGGAGCTGCTTCGATGGGGTAGTAGTGAACAATTGAGGCAGTGATTCATGGTGTGGTCTGCTTCTCTGCACTCACAGATAATAGAGCCTGCCTTGTAACCCCATCGGGCCAAAGAAGCTTTGGATCTACCAGTTTTTGTCATCAGGCAAATGAGAATTTTCCTCTCTATCCATGTGGGTGCATTTTAATTTTCTTTCAGAAAGCTGAACATTGTATTTTTAAAATAGAATTTCAGTAGTCTTGGTATTAAAATTTATTGTAGCCAGTCGTCCAACGATTTCCATTGACAGTAAATTCATGCCAAAACAAACCTTTACTTGACGTTTTCTTTGCAAAATGTGACCAACCCATTTTTGTTATGGTTCGTTAATTGTCGTATTTATTGAAATCTACAGGATAGGAATAAATGTATTATTCAAACAACCAATGATACACTATTCTTTTACACTCACCTGTAAAACAGACAGTACCCGTGTCAAATCTGTGGTCACAACTGTACTAAGATGGAGTCCATGACCCTATTCGGCACTCCTCCTTTGATGCAACCGTCGATAAACACTGCATTTCTTGTGAGCAGATTTGGCAGCTTCCTTGCACAAATTTCCCTGTCACAATGGTGCAGAAGAGAGCCAGGACGACAACATGCTAATCGTGTTGAGTGTGAACAGAACGATCCCCGCAACGCACTACTGGATAGACGCACCTCCAGCCGTCCCTTGTTTTGGGTAGTGTCCATCAACAAGGCGCAGATCAATGGACAACACTGGTGAGTCGATCGGTACCTCTGTGTTCAAGAGAGCTGCCGGAATCTTGTCATTGGGTAACTCTAAATGCCCGGTCAAGTTTAAAACATCTGGGTTTACACCTATGGGCCTGTATGTTCACACCAGCATGATCTTCAGCTTCTTCATACCCAGTCTGTCCACGTCTGATATCATACTTCAGCAACCAACTCACATTTCTTGTATCTGTTGTGTAAAGAACACTTTCAGAAATACCATTCATTTATAATAATAAATACCTCAGAGAGTTTATGCCCTCTTAATGGTCAAACACTGGTCACGTGGGGGTGACCATGTGATATCAAGACCGGTGCTGTGAACTAGCGAATAAATAGCCCCTAAACAAGCATATTATTGTGTAAAATGTTTACACTAGGAAACTAGAAAATTTAAAACTTTCTTTGTGCGTATTGCTTTTGTTATTTTTGCAAAGACGCGCTTGAACGCGTATACCATGTGTAGGCGTGAACGCGCAGACAATTTATCAATTTCAGGTAGCTGGTATGTGCATGATATCAACATAATGCAAAGCATAAAGCTGAACACCAACCAAAGTATTTCTATTTATGTGCTGTTAATTTCCAAAGCTCATAGTCTGTTTCTAAAAAATATGCATAAATAGTTTATTATGTGGACGAGATGAGGTCCCACATAAAAACGAAACAGCCTAAAGAATGGCCCTAGAACAATATTCTAAAATATCGGCGAACGAAAATCACAAATTCTGATGGTTTTTACCGGTTTGTTTTCCCTGAAGGTATTTATTAATGGCAATACTAGTGTGAGGACCCAGTCTTCACTGTGTGGTAATGACCTTGGTTGGTGGCTGGCCACTATTAATGGCTTGGTCCATTAACATTGGTAAGCCACCAACCTGGTCATTACCACAAAGTGAAGACCAGCTCCTCACACTGTTATTGCCTAATTATTACCTCGTTTTGACAGTTAAGGAAATATCAAACAAATGAACGAATCAGATTCAATTGGAGAGTAAGCATTTTAAAAGTGAATCCAAAAAGTTAAACAGCAAACCAACCAAGTGCAAATTGCATTACATGATCAAGAAACTACAAGAATTAATAAACCTATGCACATTCACAGGATGTTACCTTAATTAGCCCAAAGAGTTGAGCAAAGCATTCCGCCAAAGAGCAGTGCGACACTCCAGAAAAACAAAAGTACCATCCATCATGGCTGGAAAATGAAACAGCCAGCAAAGTAATTGGTCTTTTTTTATAGTAAATCGGATCAAGAGTTTATGGGTCAGTGTGAGTTAGAACATGTGGCCGAGTGGTTTAGAGCATCGAATTCAAGTTCCGTCAGTTAAGTCATCCGGGTGTGGATTTGAATCCCGGTCAGGACACTTGTATCCTTGAGCAAGATACTTCACTATATTTGCTTCTCTTCACCCAGGGGTATAAATGGGTACCTGCGAGGGTAGAGGTTGATATTGTGTTTGAAAAGCCTTCGGAGCGCCACGGCAGCTCGAGCTGATGTATACTCCCCAGGGAGCTGAGAAAGATTACAGGAATGTTATTGGCCCAATGACCAGGGCACTAATGTAAAGCGCATTGAGACGTTATTGTGAACTGCGCTATATAAGAACTAGATATTATTATTGTTATTATTATTAGACAAGACTTTACAGTATTGACAAATCACGCATGTTTTTGTAGATCAACTAGTTGACATACATGTAACTTGGTTTATGCGATTAATTGTATAAGTTGCCCCAATTAAATTATTGTAGTTTTCACAGCTAAGTGAACAACATGTATGTCATCGCAGTGGCATAAACTCAAAGACAGTGTGTTGTTTTGACTGAAACTTGTATTCAGATAATAGTGGATCTTTTGATAATCACTTTCTTTAGTACAAGATCACCAAGCTTTAAGCTGTTTGTTTAAAGCTGTAATTTACTTTTTGTTAATTCGCCCAAGTAAAACCAAAAGGCATACATTGTAGCAATATCTCTTTGTCAGTAAAGTGTGTACTATTTGGTTTTTGTCAATGTAATGCTGATTTATAGGCAAAATAATTAAGAAAGATACAATAAAAGTCACCTGTGGAAGTTTCAGTTGAATATAGTGTCTACTTGATGAGAAAACAGCAAAAGAAACTGTCACTGTCATTTCATCAAGAACATCAAATCCTTCCACATTTAGCGAGGTGACAGCGCGTACCAACAGCATCCCTGGTCGTATTGAGGGCAGCATTCAAACGGACACCACAGAAATTTCCAAAGGTCACCTGCAGGCAAGCTTTTGGAGATTCAGATTTGTTGACATACTTTTATTGATTTCTAATCAATTGGGGAACTTCAGACAAAATAGTTTCACAGGATGTTTACTACTAATACCAACTAAATAACGAGCAGGATCTCAGATAGAAATTACACAATTACTTTTTGGGGTCATTATTAAAATATATGAACCTACCTTTATAGACGATGTGACCTCTGACATCACTCGAAAACATGATGCGCGCACATGTCGCCGGGCAAAACCTTTGTGTACTTGATAGCCAGCTAGAAAGTACACGCAATCTTACCATGAGTACGCGTCTTCTTGCCCGGCGGAGCATGACTTGGACAGTGTTTTGTCAACAGAGGGCTGTTTTAATGTAAACAGAGGTCACATCGTCTGTAGATTGGTAAATAATCAAAAAATTAATTACCATGGTGAGAAGCACTGCAGATTTTGATAGTATTTAATAAACTATTTTGAGAAAGGATTCCCTTTGAACTAATATGGTTTGGATAAATTTTCACCCCATGTATTTTCATCTGAGAATTGATTCATGCATGAATAGTTTCTCAGATTTCTGAGGGTTTGGTCTGTTAGCAAATGCTGCGGCCAGAGATGCAGTTGGTACTAGCTGTCACCTCGCTAAACGTGGATGACTAAGAGAGGTTTGCGGTAACACCATGTGAATATCTCTTTTGAGTAGAGTTGGTTCTGAACAGAACCGGTGGTTAACGACTCAACGTTTCAATCAGTATGCTCTGATCGTCTTCAGGAGAATGCTGGACTCTGTTGCTGGATGCTGCTTAAGTACTTGAGCTTGGTGTTGCGCGAAGACGGGAACTGGATAAGCTGGGCTTAGTTCGGTGAAGCGTGTAGGCTTGGGTGAAACTAAACCTAAACTGAAACCCACAGGGAGTGGGCAGGGAGTGTGTGCTCACTGAACTGAATCAGTTGGTGACAAGCACAAGGAAGGAGAGGGAAGCTAGAGGAGACTGAGGGTATAGATGACCCAAGTCTAAGGGGTGGGGGATGTGACCTTGGATATAGGGGATCCATTAGTCGGGAGGAGTGGGAGCCAAATGTCACTGATGTGGAAGCCTATGTCTATGGAAGCCCGGTTTCCCGACATAAACCTTCCCACATTCGCATGGAATGCGGTAAACTCCTGCATGTGTGGAGGGATCTTGCTTGTGCTTATGAGATTGAAGAGAGCTTCGAAGTTTCTTGGGGGCAGAGTGGTAGACCTTGATCCCTGCTTGTCGGAAGACACGCTGGAGATGGTGGGAAGGGGGACCTATGTAGGGCAAACATACTGAGGGAGTGGGTGGTTGACTTTGGGTATAGGGGACCCTTCCGTCGGGATTGGGGACTGGCTTGCTGGTCTTGACTTGTCTTGAGTTGTACCCGTTGAACTTCAGTGTAGTCTTGATGTGCTGCAACTCTTGCTGAAGGCTGTCTGGATCACAGATGTTGTAGGCACGTTGAACCAGAGTGCGGTTGACAGAAGACTTGATTCTTGGGTGGTGGAAGGAACGCTGGTTGAGGTAAAGGTCGGTGTGGGTAGGTTTCCTGTAGATGCTGTGGTGGAGTTTGCCGTCTGGTTTCCTAGTGATGAGGACATCAAGGAAAGCGATCTTGCTTGACTGCTCTCGTTCCATGGTGAACTTGATACTGCGGTGTTGCTGGTTGAGGTACTGCAGAAACTGGAGGAGAGAGTCCGGTCCGTGGGGCCACACAATGAAGGTGTCATCCACGTAGCCGAGCCACAGGCTAGGTCGGAGATCGGCGGTGAGTAGGGATGACAGCTCAAACTCTTCCATGAATATGTCAGCTAGGACCAGGGATGTAGGAGATCCCATAGAGGTCCCAGCTGTCTGCTCATAGAACTGAAATTGAAAACAACTAGAAGAAACACAAGTTAAAAGGAGGTCATGAATTTGATCAGGAGAAAGATCAGTTTGGTCAGAAAGGGAGGGGTCATGTGAATGAATCCAACGTTCTTGTAAATACCGTAATTTTTGGCTGTTTTCTCAGCAAGTAGACACTGTATTCAGTTATAACTTTCACATGTGACTTTCATCTTTCTTTATAATTTTGCCTATAGATCATTATTACATTGACAAAAACCAATCTATTAACCTACCTTTAAATGAAAGAGTGAATCTTCTTAATGAAGTCCTCTCTATCTCTGTCTCGGTACCCATTTTCCTGATGCAGACATTAAAGCATCAATAAAACTTGTCGAAAGTTAGACATTTGCTGTTTACTGCTTAGAGGCTATAACTCTGATTAAAACACAAGAACACAACGGTTTAAAAAGCTTAACGTTCTTTTAATGAAACTGTATGTAACTGTCATAATTGAAATCGACCACAACACTCCATCAAAAAGTTCCTTGCTCTATGATCAAAGTCAGTGATATGTTTGTAGACCAATCCGTAGGCGCAAGTGATGTGTGCCGCGCTGCCATTGCAGGGATGGTTGTATCGCAAGGTACACAAAGAAATGGAATAATCAGTGTATTTTTTACTTTTTATGTGAATAAGGTGTCTTCCTCAATGACTTACACAATTTCCCTGACAGGACAGCATGACTTAATGCAAAGAAAATACTATTTGTAAATAGAAAGTGAAGTTTGAAAATTCTGATAAAAACCTTGCTGAAGTAACGCATTTTAAACCTGACTGTGCAGTTTCCGTGTCTATCACACTAAAACTCACCTATTGTCTGCACTGTTTTCAGGATTCAGTTGATGTTTTTAGTTGCTAATATATTTATGTTCAGCATTCTACATCGTTACATCATGCTGTCCTGTCAGGGAAATTATGTAAATTGTTGAGCGAGACACATAATTCACATAAAAAGTTTAAAAAGACAACTATTTTTCCATGTCTTTGTGTACAAAGCCTTGCACTGACCAGCACCTCAGCAATGGCGGCGCAGCGTGCAGCACTGGAGCGTATGGATTGGTTTATACAATACTGATGCCTGTTCTTGTTCTCTACCTTCCTAAAAAAGACAAAAAATAATCCAAACTGAAGCTGAAACTGACTTTGTTATGTAAATGAAATTCCAAACATGGTGTACCAAAGAAATAATGCTTAATAAAAAAAAATAATCTTGCAAGAGTATCCTGTCGTTTAATCATAAATCAATAACAACAGTTTTAAATTAGTTTTCAAACTACACTCACAGAGAAGGTTTGAATTTTGAAGTAGCATAGCCCTATGTACACAGATCTGAGAGTTCGTTTCCGGGAAGGAAAGTTTTCAGAGCTCCATGATTCAAATCTGACCTGTAAGAAGCTACTATTAAATCTCACTCGATTAACATTACATTCCATGGCCGCACACATTTTTTGGGCGGTGAGTTTTCGACCATGGATATTCCTCATAAATCCATCATTTTCATGAAATAATTCAGTGCTCAATGTCAAACATTTCTGCAAACTTTAAACACAGTTCATCACCCAAACCTAAAAAGCGTGTGATTGCACGCATACCACAGTACACCCTAAATTCAAATGAAAATCCTTTTCTTTATTAGAGATCGCCTAACATCACCAGGCCGTTCGGCCACTTCAAGGTGAGGGCTAAACTTAACCGATCAACCCAAATCAACTGCCACCAGGGGCGCGTTGCCACCTACTCCTGGGGCTAAAACAGGGTTACCCCCTTTACAGTCCGTAAGAATGTAGGCATGGGTATCATCCTGCACCTAACATGCTAGTGTACACTTACGCACGACATGCATGTTTGAGAGAATGAACAAAACAGAAACTTGTTAAAGTTGAGAGCTGAATTATTTCACAAAAATTATGGATTTATGAAGAATATCTGACATCCAAAACCCACTGCCAAAAAAGTATGCTGCCATGGAATGTTATTGTTAATCCGGAAGAATTAGTAGCTTCTTACACAGGTAAGATTTGAATTATGGAGCTCTGAAATTTGTACGACCCTCAGGATTGTTACTGTATTATTTATTTGAATGTGAAAGACAACCAGGGTTAGAAGTAGCTATGCAGCGAAAAACCCTGGGTGGTTTGCACAACACTGTGTTTAGATCGACACAATCATTTGGGACAGATGAGTTCACAAATATAGGGCCTGGGCTCGATTTCACAAAGAGCTAAGATTGATCTTAACTGCCAAATGATCTTAAAGGCATCGTACACGTTTGGTAATTACTCTGAAAACGTATGGCAATAAAAACTTACTTGGTAAGAAGTACAGCAGCTTTGGATAGTATTATGCATTTTGAGAGACTTTTAACTATGAAGGACTGCGGTTTTGGAAAAATATATCACTTTTTATCCCCAAAATATTATGAATATTGAGAAAAGTGTGTATTCCCATGCAGATTATTCTTCCTGCGTGGACATAACCACCCCAGATTTTCGGCAATATCTCAAAAACGCTACCACCTTTTGAAATGAAGTTTCACAGGTTAGTTTTACATCTACAACTATATAGGATTGAAACAAACAGTGGGTTCCAATCACCAAACGAGTACAATGCCTTAAAAGTGTGATGTCACAATACAAATCACTATTGTAATTATTGACAACTCATCTTAATATGAATCTTAGTGCTTTGTGAAATCGAGCCCTGGCTCATTAGTCACATTGGCCATTACCATGATTACTGCAGGTGATTATACTCAGTTAAAGGCACTGAACACGTTTGGTAATTGTCAAAGACCAGTGTTCTCATTTGGTGTATCCCAACATATGCATAAAACAACAAGCATGTGAAAATTTGGGCTCAATTGGTCATCGAAGTTGCAAGAAAATGATGACAGAAAAAACATCCTTGTTGTACAAATTTGTGTGCTTGCAGATAGGAATAAAAACTTCTTGAAAGAAATTTTATTATTTTAGTGAGAAATTACCTCTTTCTCAAAAACTACGTTACTTCAGAGGGAGTCGTTTCTCACAATGTTTTATACTATCAACAGCTCTCCGTTGCTCGTTACCAAGTAAGTTTTTATGCTAATAGATATTTTGAGTAATTACCAAACGTGTACAGTGCCTTTAAAGAGATCCACAATCCATCGGTCCATTGGTTTTCCAAGGTCTGTCGGCAGACACAAAACAACAATCAATGTTCAGCACAAATCCATCCTGTGGTAACGTCACAACGAGGCATTCACAAACTTCAAGACATCCATGTGGTTTTCCAAAAATGTCTTATCAGGTGTTGATGATGGTAGCCCCAATCAAAGCGGCTTTTACATAATTGTTCTTTTGACGCTATCGTTTTTCACCGACGCTCGTGTCCATGGAGCTATCTAATGTGTTATCCATTTGAATTTCGAGCCCTTTGTCATCCTCTGTGTAAAATGTAAAAAAAAAGACATAACAATTTTTAGAGGACATCTTTCTTTAAAAGGGGCTCCAAGGTCAAATTCAGTTTGGTGATGCACTCATTTTCCAAAGTCCTTATGAAAGTTTAGAAAAAATTACAAGTCTCTAACCTCACATTAAAATGATGTAAAATGCCATTGTATTTGATAGGCCTACCCTTTGTTTGAATGCAAAATTTGTTAACATCCAAAAATTTGAAATGACGTCTGTACATTTTTATCAATTCTCCATCAAAAAAGGCATTTAATTTGATCTTAAAAAACCCCCAATAACATTCCTTTGTGGATTGTACAGAGCCATTAAATTGACATCCAATGACGTCACGTTTCAAATTTCTCTCTGAAAGAGTATTAAATACAGTGACATTTCACACCACTTTTTTAACGTGAGGTTAGAATGTTGTGAAATTTTGTCCATTATCATACGGACTCTATCAATTGGAAAAAAGAGTGCATCACAAAACTTTTTTTTGACCAATCTATCCAATTTTGTAAGCCACATTTGTATAACAAAACGACAAAGGTCTGTAATCGGGGATTACACAATAACCCCCGGAAAAAGGAGATATAATAATAATAATAACGGGCATTTATATAGCGCTCTTACACTGGGAACCACAGCGCTTTACAATTAATTAAACATAAGCGAATAAATAAAGGTACTAATAATGGGAAAGACAATTGGTCCTGAGCAATCAACCCTTGAATAAGAAAGTTTTGAGATGTATCTTGAAAACTTCAAGTGACTCTGCAGAATGAATTTGATGAGGGAGACAGTTCCAAAGGCGGGGGGCATGTGCGTAAAATGCACGATCTCCAGCAGCAGAATGCACCTTTGGCACTGCCAAGAGTATATGTGTCCGAACCAGAGCGAAGGCCAGGTCGTCCGGGATGGTAAACCTTGATGAGACTAGTGAGGTATGCAGGAGCGGTATTGTGGAGACATTTGTATACAATGGTGAGGATCTTGAAAAACAATTCGCTGATGGACTGGGAGCCAGTGGAGTTGATGGAGGAGTGGGGTAGCGTGATCGTATTTACCACACTTGAAAATCAGTTTGGCAACCCGGTTTTGGACACGCTGAAGACGTTTGATGTCAGACGATGAGATTCCGTGGAGCAGTGCATTAGAATAGTCGAGCCTTGACGTAACGACTGCCCGAACTGCCTTCTCGTACGTTGATATGTTGATGAATGGCCTTATGCATCCTATATTGCGCAGATGGAAGTGGAGCGAGCGACAAAGGGAAGACACATGATGGTTCATCTTCAGAGTAGAGTCAAACTCCACGCCAAGGTTCCGTACAGTAGTGTGGAAGGTGCAATGATCTCGTGGTTGGTTCGAAGTGAAATATTTGCAGGTTGAGGAAGTGCATGAGGATTAGCGACAACCATGAACTGAGTTTTGCTGGAATTAAGTTTGAGCATGTTGTGAACCATCCACTTCTGTAGGTCAGTGATGCACTTTGATAATGGCGATAGACCAGCTTCGATGGAATCAGGACTCCTAGGGTCGACCGCAATGAACAGTTGTACATAGTCTGCATAGGAATGATAATTGCACGTCCTCATGCTGCTTGATGATGTTGGCAATAGGACTGGTGTATATAGTGAACAGTTATGGGCCAATTACAGAGCCCTGTGGGACTCCGAAGTTAAGTGCTTGGGGTTCAGATAGATCATTCGTGACTTTAACTCTGCTTATCCCATTGCTGAGGTATGATCTAAGCCATGACACAGGATTGTCAGAAAAGCCGAATTCCATAGACAGGAGCCGAAGTAGTATGGAGTGGTCGATGGAATCGAACACTGCAGACAGGTCAAGGAACACCATCATTACAGCTAACTTCTTATCTAGGGCATCAATGATGTAACTTTTTACTACAATGAGAGCTGTCTTGGTGCTGTGACCACTCCGATACGCAGATTGGTGCTCGGCAATAAGATCATTATGAGCGAGGTGATCAGAAAATTCATGTAGCACGACCTTCTCGAGAATCTTTGACAGGAAGGGTACGTTGGATACAGGTCTGTAGTTATTGAGATTATTTTGGTCAAGGTTTGGTTTTTTGATGAGTGGTGTCACAATAACTACCTTCCAGGCAGAAGGAAAGACACTTGATGATAAAGATGAATTGATGATGGATGTAATGAATGGCAGTACAGTGTTTATGTTTTCCTTCAGAAGCCACGTTGGTAGTGAGTCAAGTGAACATGATTTGTTGGGCGCCGAGGATATTAGCTTACGAACATGCTCTGAGATTACGAGTATAAATTCCAGTATGGAATTTCTGGGCGAATACATTAAGTCAGCAAAAAACTGAGGGCGCTCCAAAGTTGTTCCGAGCGGTAAAAACCGACGTAAGCTATTTTAGAAAAATTGGCGGATATACACATTATCCATCGTGAAGTGGTTAAAGTATAAAGTTGTATAAATGTATCTTAGGCCGTGTCCGAATTGGCAGCTACAGCTACGGCTACGGCTAGATTTCCGTGTCATCATGCGTTGAAGAATATGACGTCCTTAGCAACACCCTTAGCAACAGCCGTAGCCGTAGCTGTAGTCGCCAGTTCGGATGCGGCCTTAACAACAAATATGTCAGTGTTACAAAGGAGGCTTTTCCCAAACCTCGGCTTGTCTCTGGCTCTCTGGGCTTCGTTTGATGTTGGAGACACCGTGCAAAACATACACTACTCCAAAGTTGATGACAGAGCGCAAGCCGGAGCCGGAACCCAAGGCAAGGTTCAGAAAAGGCCCCCTGGATTTCTTCAACACTCAAATACACAATTATGCAAACTCACTTTGTGTACTAATAACAAGACACACAATGCACCTAGGAAAACGATCGTTATGGTAGTCAGTGATTAAATTCAGCAGGAATGGGCAGGACTAAAAAACAGTCATATGTAACAATGATTCCGTGTCTTGTGACACATTGATGGCTTTGTTACGTCCGCACTCAATTGTTCAGTCTTGCCATTTATGTTGTATTTAATCACTGAATACTACAACATAAGTTTTTCTTGGTGCACCGTTTAATGTAGTTAGTACACAAAGTGAGTTTGCATGTGAGTGTTGGCAAAAGGTTAAAAACTAAAACTGCAGAATTCATTGTAGCACTGACACGGTGTCTACGTCTAAATTTAAACAATTTAAAACTTAAACAAACACTTTCACACTCAAAGGCGAATGTTACATGAAATATTGGAATAATTTTGGGTTGAACAAAAACAAATTGACTTGATCTGGATTTGAACATGTGACCTCCGGATTAACGTGCCGGGCGCGCTACCACCTGAACTATCTACTAACCCTATGCTGGCGGTCTCCCTATTTTGTCAATATCTTTGTTCGGATGTGCCAGTCAGGAGCCATTCAACTTGTGACTGCCAAATAGCCAGGAATCACACCCAAGTTTACGATACAACCTGCTGCTTCCTAGGTTGTATCGTAAACTTGGGTTTGATCCCTGGCTAATTACAGGGCCCAATTTCATAGAACTGCTTAAGCAGAAAATATTGCTTAACAATTTTCTGCTAAGCAGAAATGAGCAGGATACCAGTCGAAAATTGTACATGTGACATGGTAGTTTGGCTGGTAACCTTATTCTGGTAAGCAACATTTTATTTTGCTTAGCTTCTTTTTGTGCTTGAGCAGCTCTATGAAATTGGGCCCAGGATTCAAACTGGCCTCTTTTTTCCCCAGGACTTGGGAAAGTATACAGTGCTTAATATCAAGCATTGATGTCAGGTCAAAACACTACAATAACACAAATTATGAAAACCTCAAGTAATAAACAACAAGGGAAACTGACTGGATAAATTTGAAATAATTTGGGGTTGAAAAAAGAAAATTGACTAGAGCGGGATTTGAACTAACCACCTCCGGATTAACTTTCCGGTGCTTTACCAACTGAGCTATCTAGCCCTATGTTGGCTGTCTCCGTATTCTAATCCCGAGGTCGTTGGTTCTAATCCCGCTCTGGTCAATTACAAATGAAAACCTGTCACCTCACCTTCTAGAATTCTCTGTAATTCCTGGATAGAACTGATGAGAACGTGGAACTGTTTCCTTCTGTCCTCCAGCTAGGAATATAAATAACATTTATAATCACAATTACAAAAATGCTTTTACATGAAGAGATGGTGGCACACGTAAATGTCAATCTGCGTTATATCAAGCTCAATGATGCTGAACTATGAGGTATAGTAAAACAAATATTATAACAAGATTTATTTCGGGAGGACAGTCAATATAAGCTTCCCTCGGTGTTGGAAGCTGACAAACTAGTCCCCGAGGCAAATAGTTTGTCAACTTCCAATACCCCAGGGAGCTTATACCGACTGTCCACACTCCAGTGTTGTAGTCGAGACCCCTACCAGCCGAGACCGAGACCAGCCCTCTGAGACCAAGACCAGCCCTTCCGAGACCGAGACTTTTGCAGCCCAAGACCCAGACCAAGACCGAGACCAAAGTATCCGAGATTGAGACCACAAAAAAAGCTCTTGAGACAGTCTTGAGACCAAGACCGGGTCTCGAGACTTACAACACTGCCACACTCAAACCATTTTAAAATATTTTCATTTGTGCAACACCTTTATTGGACAGAGCTGAAGTATTGGCCCAAAGGAGGACTGTACAAGATGAAACAAAATTAATTACTCTATGAATCACACAGAGTACAAACAACATCTCTATTGGCAAGTTAAATCAACCAGGACAGAATTAAACCGAGCTGTGTGTTTCATGACAAACCAAAACAAATTGAACATTTGGTTAAAAAAGGGATAATAAGTACTCCATTTGCTTTTAGAAAGAGTAAAAACTTATTCTCTAGTTTTCAATACACAGCCCGTACATGATACAACCAACTCATGAAAGTTTCATAAAATTTGAAAGTCCTTTTTTTAAAGTTTTTTTTAGAAATACTTCTTGTGGTTGAACCAGCCCCTTCCCCAACCTCCCATTGTCTCTTTCTTAATAATTCATCACTTGCTTTTTCTGTGTGCTTTCTGCCTCTCTCTCTTTTCATTTCTTTCCACTTGACTGCTTCTGTTACACTAGTATACTTGTTTATGTGAGTTGTGTTGTCATTAAACCTTTAAAGGTATCGTACACGTTTGGTAATGACTCAAAACAAATATTAGCATAAAAACTGACTTGGTAACAAGCAACGGAGAGCTGTTGATAGTATAAAACATTGTAGGAAACGACTCCCTCTGAAGTAACGTAGTTTTTGAGAAAGAGGTAATTTCTCAATAAAATAATAAAAACTTCTTGCAAGAAGTTTTCATTCCTATCTGAAAGCACACAAATTTGTACAACAAGGGTGTTTTTTCTTTCATCATTTTCTTGCAACTTCAATGACCAATTGAGCCCAAATTTTCACAGGCTTGTTATTTTATGCATATGTTGGGATACACCAAGTGAGAATACTGGTCTTTGACAATTTCCAAACGTGTTCAGTACCTTTAAGAAAAGACTCTGCCAGGGTCAAATCATCAGGCCTTTAATTATTTCTTCTATAAATCTTATAATCGGTGAGCTTTCTTTCAGATTGAAACTAATCCATTTTTGTTTTCATAATTACTAATCCTGTCCGTCATCTTTAATTCATAGAATTTGTTTTCTCCTCAAAAAGAACATACATGAAAGAAGAAAAAACTGCAACAACCCTTACCTTCTGCTCCAGAGTCTGCTTACTGTTTTTCAGGGTGGATAGCTCTTTATCCAGATCCTCTAGTTTCCTGCATTAGTCAGAGCAAAACGTGAACACTTTGTTAAAGAACTTTTTCTTTTTGAATTGTCGTGGCTGAGCAGTCTAGTTCTCAGTCTCAAGCTCTGGTATTGTCAGAGTGTGGGCTAGGTTCCAGGTCAGAGCTTTTGTGTCCTTGAGCGGGACACTTAACTATAATTGCTTGGTCCTTCGAATGGGACGTTAAGCCGTAGGTCACATGTGTTGTGTAATGCACATACAAGCACCCAGTATATTTATTGTTAAGAGAAGGGGGTCACCTCTGTGCTTCTGGCATGGTTTGGCTGCAGATTATGCAGCATCAACTTGTAACGTACTAATAATACATGGTGTTATCGCAAAGTTCATTGTAGAGTGTCGTGGCCGAGCGGTAAAGAGCATCGAATTCAAGCTCTGATGGTTAGTCATCAGGTTGTGGGTTCGAATCCCGGTCATGGCACTTGTGTCCTTGAGCAAGACACTTAACTATATATGCTTGTTCTTCACCCAGGGGTATAAATGGGTACCTGCGAGGGTAGAGGTTGATATTGTGTTTGAAAAAGCCTTCGGAGCGCTATATACGGCAGCTCGGGGCTGCATACTCCCCAGGGAGCTGAGAAAGGTTAAAGGAATGTTATTGGCCCAATGACCAGGGCACTAATGTAAAGCGCATTGATACGTTTATTGTAAAATGCGCTATATAAGAACTTGTTACTTATTTATTTATTCATACTGATACTCCACCATGAAATGGCTCAAAACTTATTGCACTCTTTAACCACTTGGCATTGGATGATGTCTTATTATGCAGAACTTTTCTAACCTGAAAACGGTGGACGTTTATGTACACTTTGGAACAGTTTCACAACGCCCTCTTTTTGTTGGGTCGGTCGACCGGTTGAATTTTGCCCCCGGCGTTTCTTTGTGTAGTGTGCAAATGCTCCCTTTCCCCCGTACAAAGAGGGTAAAGGGTACTGGAATTCATGCTCGAAATCTCCCTATTTCCTTTGGGTTAATGTGTAATCCAGAGTCCAGACCTTCTCGGCTCTGGCTCAGGCCTCAAACAGGCGGACATACCCTAAGCCGGAGCCCCAGCCAAAGCCATTGTATTGAAAAGGGCCATATGATGGAGAAGAGAACAGTGGGGCCTATTTTAAAGAGAAAAAGCAATCAGAAAATGTGACCAAGATGGGCAATAGGTACTGTCTGACTTCATGGTTTCTTGCCTGTACTTACTTCATTGTGTCTTTCCTGTCCGGTTGGGTCTGAATCACCTTAGCTAGGGCGTCGTACTCTTGTCTGTTCTTACGGACTCTCTTGGCCTCTTGTACTTTCTGTTTGCAAGCTGTTATCTTAGTATGTGCCTCTTGAATACTCAACTCTGCCGAACAAAAAAAATACCTACAATGAGATTTCTAATTTCCATTTCAATTTCAGTCATTTTACATTCATCTTAACCTTGACTAAATTTTCATTATATTAACCTCCTTCTATCTGACCATTCAATATCCACGACATGATGTGCACTATGCATTCCTGCTATATGATATGATGATGTGGTGACAACAATGACACATACAAACAGCGACTGCTACGAGTGCTACATGTATATGGTTAAAAGTACAATCCTCGGCACGTTCTATTTTCCGGAGGCCAAGCCAAGGAAATAGACTGCTGCGGGGATCACTGAGGGAGTCGTAGTTCTAACTATAGCACGAGTAAAAGCATTATTTTTTGTATAACACTCCATACATGCATACATTGTGCCTAGACGTCTAGGTACCAAGAAGCTGCTGTCTGTTGCTATGGGTATAGTACACTGGTTGCTATGGTATAGTACATTGGTTGCTACAGGTATAGTACATTGTGTGCGCAGCTTTCTAGTAAAAATAAGACGTATCATGTGACGGCTCTAAACCAATCAAAAAGCAGAATCTTTGTAAGGGGTGTTATAATACCAAACGGTTCTGTGTACAGTTGTTCTACAACCTGTGCAGTTGAATGGTTGGTCAACGATTGTGTGCAATATGCAAATATTGTGGAAAGCAGGAAGGTGAAGGTTTCTATAACAGACCATGTAACCTGTGACATCACATGTTTACAAAAGAGCCACAGACCCTGGACTTCCTGCAGGCATGATTTGAACACATAAAATCTTAAATTTTATGGAGATTGCACTGTCACTTTTGACATGAAGAAAGGGAGCACATCTGAAACTTGTTCGGCTGTTACTTTTATAACTCTTGAATTTATGTGGAAATTATGATACAAAATGTAAAATTTCCCAATGACCAGTGTAGTATCTCGCCGGCCAGGAAATGACCTGGAATGTACAAGGTTTCTCTTTTTGTAAAAAAGGACTAAAATATGGTCTACATTTACATGTGGTGTTATTGCTTTAATGCATTGTCACCAATATGTATTACATGTACATGATACAGTGGGTATTATCCTTCACTGCCACTGCAGATTCCGAGTGCTTTGGGTTTATGCATACATCACAATTGCATCTTTACCATGCCATCATTTTAGTTATGGGCTTGGAAACAATTTTATCTTACTACGACAAAATGATATTGATGGTTGACATAACTGATAAGTCTCCTTTTGAGCCTGCAGGATCCATACAGGGCTCGATTTCTCAAAGAGTTAAGATTGATCTTAATTGTGAATTAATCTTTTCAGTTAAAACTGCTAAGCAAAGTGTGATATCACAACACAAACCACTACAGTAATATTGACAACTCATCTTAAGATGAATCTTATTGCTTTGTGAAATCGGGCCCAGGCATGATACTACACTCTTGAAGGCAGTTTTCTCTTATTTAAAGGTAGAGCAGAGATGCCAACAGTGAATTCCCCGAAAGAGTAGCACCGCCAAGCACTTAAGTTTCAAGTCAACATACAACTCACCGAGCCGTAAAAAGAGGAAAATTATGACATTTATGATATAAACAAATACTTTCAGCGAAAATCGATTATTGCAAAGCGGCCTTGCTCTAGAGGTCAAACAATTCTGAATTGTATTCTCAGGCTTGATTTAAAAAGAAAAAGGGTTTTTGTATCGGACCGCAATTTGCACTGGCTTGTGCATGAAGAGAACCCTTTCCAACTAAATTCAACAAAATGCTGTGGTTTCTGTCCCATTGTTTATCAAAATGAATAATGCTCACGTTTGCACAGCAAAGTAAAAAAATACGTCACACCACCTGACCACAGCAGCAGGCCAGTCAAGTCTTCAAATGACTTCAGCAAGAGCAATTTCGTCAATTGGCCTTTCCAACCAATTCCATTTCCACCCACTGCATTCTTAACAATTTTTTTATCGACAGTTTTCATCAGATCTTGGCCTCGATTGCGATCGATGAAATATTTTCTTGTTGTCACCTTTTTTTTAGTTGATCGATGCAGCGATTGCGATGTTTCAAACAAACTCCACGACGGCGCGCGCTTAACTTGCGAATTGCATTTCAGATAAAAGTTATCACAGTGTCTGTTGGCCGCCGCATCCCACAATCGTGAAGCGGAACCAGTCTCTACAAAAGTGACTATAGAATGTATGCTGTACACAGAGCCTTGTGGCTCTGTGTGTGCTCTGTGCGACGTGTGTGTCAGGTAGGCAAGTCCCGAGTGCGATAGTTTATGGGATTGGTACCTCCTAAATAAGCACAAAAACGCATGTGAATTCGGCGCCGCTCATCACTTTTAACCACGCGGCAGCAGTCAACATTTTCTATAGTTTTTTATTTTATACTTTTAGTTTTTATCATGATAATAAAAATAATAATACACAACATTTATTAGGCGCTTAATACGGATGTTTCTAAGCGCACAATTTGTCTGACTACACATTTTTTCCTGCAAGGTATGTGGAGCTACGTTTGAAGTATGAGGACTATTCATTTATAGCACCATGCAATGGTTTACAAGGTGCTGTGGCGCAATATATGCTGCCGATCAGACCAGGAACACCGGGGCAAACCCCTTCTCTTTTCGATAAGTGCACTGGGTTCTTTTACGTGCATTACACAACACACAGGACCTACGGCTTAACGTCCCATCCGAAGGACGAAGCATGTGGTTAAGTGTCTTGCTTAAAGACACAAGTGTCACGACTGGGATTCGAACCCACACTCTGCTGATCAGAAACACCAGAGCTTGAGTTCGGTGTTCTTATCCGCTCGGCCACGACACGCCACAAATGATACATTGTTTGTAACTACATTTACGCAGGGCGGCTTGTTTATCGTATCTAATTTAAGATTATCGTAGCGGTGTATTCACGGCTCAAAATCGTATTTGCTACGCCTAAATCGTGTATGTTGGCATCTCTGGTAGGGTCATTGTTTGGTAATGACATCGAACAAAAAATGTGAAAGCTTACTTGCTATAAGGATGGTAATGGTAGTAAGCATCCTGCAAAATTATTTCGTCTGAAATGCCCCCTTTAATTAGAAATCATTAAAAACATTTGAATCTGAGAAACGATTTCGGCATGAATCGTTTTGTCAGATTTCTGAGGGTTGGTGTCTGAAACCGTGACTGAGAGTGAGACCGAGACCTCCCTGTCTGAGGGGCAGACCAAGACCAAGACCTTCCCATTGAGACCATTACTCAGTTTCAGTCTCAGCCTCGACACTCCATGGTCTACAAGTAGGTCTCAACATGGTCTCGATCTCTGTCCAAGACTTCAAGGTTCTGACAGGCAACACCATTTTGTTGCATCGTGGCCCTTACCTATGTTACTGTAGAGGTCTTGATAGTTGGTTATCTCCTTGGTGTTCATGTCATGTATCAGCTTTGTCTTCTCCATAGAGAACTCCACCTGGGCTAAGATTGACTGCATCTTCTGATAGGTTGCTAGACTGAAGGGAAGAGACAATCCAAACCAACCACAGTGTTAAAGTAGATTACATTAGTGATTTTGGAATCTAGTAAACCCATTTCCATTATTTGTTTTCAAAAGAGTGGGCGACGAGGGCGACTGTTTAAAAAGGGCAGGGTCGTGGCCGTGCAATAAAGGACCGAGCCAAAGGCGAGGTCCTTTATTGCACAGCCACGACCTTGCAAGGTTTTAACTGGGTGTTAAAGACCGAGTCACCACTCTTTCATTTCCATTCATAAATACCTTTCCGTTAAAAACATCTGAAAACATATTAAAGTTGAGAACAAATCTAACAGTTCAGCCTCAAATCACCTCGACTCTGCATTGAATTGCTATGAAAAAAGTGACCTTGTACATTCCAGGGCTCCTTGCATAAGTTTTGAATGTGCGTGCTTAAGTTTCAAACTTCGCACATGTGACCTACCAACTTAAATTGGGCAGTGAAATTCAGCGCTCCAAGCAATCATCTAATAGCACCCTCTTTGACCCAATGTCATAAGGTCATGTTTAAACAGACTGTAGCCCTATTTATACTGCATGTTTAGTGATCTCCTGTCGGCCAATCTTGCCAATCAGAATGGATAAACTGTCCAAGGTATTTATGAATAAAATGATAAACGCACCATCCAATCAAATTAGGTGATCCTGCATCCGTAATCTTTGGCATATAAGCCACCTCGGTATATCAAGATTAAGGTGTCAACGTAGAGACCATGTAACCTTTGATTTCATAAAGAGTGACCTATACATTCCAGGGCATTGCCTGGCAGGCAAGATACGTACTACACTGGTCATATGGGAATTTTACATTTTGTATTAAAATTTTCACATAAATTCAAAAGTTATAAAAACAACAGCTATACAAGTGTAGAGATGTTCCCCTCTTTCTTCATGTCAAAAATTGACAAACATCGGACAGTGCAATCTCCATATAAAATCTCATATTTAAAATGAACCATTTCTGTTGTTGATCCATCAGCCTGATTTATGTACCTCTCTTCCTCCGAGGAGTTACTATTGCACCATTTGATGAACATCTTGAGGAGGGTGTTGATTCGACGATCATCTCCGCCGCTCTCTCCTTCGATTAAAAGCCGTCTACGAATCACTTCATCTGCATCACAAACAATCAAAGTATGAAATTTGTCTTTTTATCTAATTCAATCAATGTTGTACAATTATGATATGACATTGGACTGGCTTGAGACACTCACAGTACACTCACATATAGGTCTAGCAGTTTCAACAGATTGAAGGTGATTTGGATAATATTATTTATGACTCTTTTAAATAATTAGTGATTTATTTATTTTCTAAAAGGACTTTTTAGTACATTTAAAACTTGTTGTCAGCAGTTGTCATCAGTTGTCGGCTTTAGTGCGACCCAAAAATACAGTTCAAATGTTGAATTTAAGTCACGATAAATATTGTTTCGGTCGTTGAGTATCAAAGTATATTTATTCATAAGACAAAAGAAAAATGAGAGAAATTTTCTCTTAGTGCTTGCTCAAATAAAAACAGTTCATACGTTAATGCATCGGACATGCCGCGGAACACATCTCCAGATTATCCATAAAAACGACCTGTTTTAAGTGGAAAACATTTTTGCCCCTGGCCTGGGTGGTTGCTATACTTGTAAGGTCAAGTATCGTAGATACTCTTTATTTACAGGATGCAGCCGCAACCAGTAGGGGGAGGGGCAGGTGGGACCCCCTCCCCACTTAGAACCCTTGTAACCCCACCCCCTCCCCCGATCGAATAGAAAGAATGCACAAATTATTGGTTCCATCCATCCATGATCCATACAATATACATGACAAAAGGTTTTATTAGGTTTTTAAATTATGTCCCTACCTCCCCCCCCCCCCCCACTCCACCACCAATGAACATTTCTTGTTACGCCACTGGCAAGACATCGGTCTCATTTACTTACAATGTAGTACAGAGAACCTTTCTCTAAAGCAGAGACTGACTTTGTTTTACTTCGTTCATTACTTTTTTTTAATAACCAGGCAGGCAGTGCAGTCAATTTCTTGCGATTATACCCCCTTATAACTATAATATCATCACAAAAGATCTGGCACACTAGGGCCCGAGCTGTACCTAGAGTAGGTAATATGTTCTTTAACCCACAAGAAATAAGTTTATAAACATAGAGAGGTGCCCAAAAAGCAAAACCACAAAATTCTACTCACCATCGGCCATCGTTGCTGCGCTAACTTCTGTGTACCTCTTGAGGGCGTTCGAGTTTTACAGTAATCGCTCCTTTTTATCAACACGGACATGCTGACACTACACTAGACAAAAACAGCACAAGAGCAGTGTAGCAGGTAGTAATGTTTTACCATGGAGGAAGGAACCATTAATTTATCATGTTAAATGTTGTAAAAATATATTGAGGTGATAGTATAGTTTCCAGCAGTACCTTTGTTGACCTTGATTAGTCTTGATACCCATTATTTTAGCCCAATTCGACCGATTGTATTGTAAAAATGTAATTAATGTAAACAAATGGTTGATAGAGCCTAGCAAGGAACATGATGATAGAGCCTAGCCCCACTTCTGTGATCATGGATCACTTCTGTGATCATGGATCGTTAGCCACAGAAGTAGGGCTAGATAAAGCCTAGCCCAGGTTGGATCAGGAGCCCTAGAGCCATGCTTGATAACTGGAGGAAGAACAGAAATGTATGGACACTAGCACTCTAGTCTTAGTCTTCTTGCCAGCCACAAACAATCATACATCATGCTATTCAAATCATGGCAGTACACATCCTCCATCATGCCATGGATACACACAACTTTTTAAATAAATAAAAAAAGTGTACTGACTGAGGAGTGAAGCTGTTGTTATCGTTTTTTCGGAAGACTAGTATTAGTAAAATATTTAGTAATATGTGTTGTAATTGACATTAACTAAGCCCTCTACTGCAGATTGTCTAATTCAATAACTAAGATTTTTCTAATTTTATTCTGAGTCCCAGTGAATGTTATGATTGTACCATCACTTCAACTCAACTGAACCATATTAAATACAGTTTTCTTTTTCTACAGATTAAAGAGTACTGATCGCAATAATGTGAGTTAATACAACTTAAACGACGGTAACATGGAAGACACCTTGTCAACAAAAGTCACGCAGTATGAGAAGTTTGTCAACGAAGTCTTGAGAAAAGATCTTCAGTAAGTCCTAAAGTTCTCGGTCTTTCAGTCCTAGGACTCTGTTGAGTAATGAAGTAGAAGAAGAAGTGTTTGTTTGAAACCATATGGAGAATATTGGTAGACGGCGAGTCGTCAAACTGGCTCCCATCGAAATGAAATGTCAGTTTGGGCAAATTGGCTTCCATACTACACCTGGGCCCAATTTTGTAGATCTGCTTTAAGCACAAAAAGTAACTAGTACAAATTAATTATGCTTAGCAGAATAAGGTTACCAGCCAAAATACCATGTCGCATGCACAATTTATGACAGGTATCGTGCTCCCTTTTTCTTAGCAGAAAGTTGTTAAGCAATATATCCTACTTTAGCAGCTCTATGAAATTGGGCCCTGAAAAGGAATTGCCAGTCGGCAAATGTACTTCCTTGCACCCTCCCCAAAAAAATTCCTAGATCTACTACGACCCTGTAAAAAGATATTTTTGATATTGGTTGGAGAGGGGACTGCACTTTGACCACACAATTCTGTGTCGCACGCATGCTTGTGGGATACCACAAAATATTGCGCTTCTGCGTCCCATATCCATGACAAGTTGGATATGGGACGCAGGCTTGCTTTATTTTTCTGTATTCCACGAGCGCGCTTGTGATACAGAATTTATCTTCAAGCAAACTTGACGCACAGCTTAAAATAACTTAACACGCGGAGTTAGAACAGCGCAATACGCAGGGTGAGATAAGGGCCAAGAAATATGGGTTAATATCACACTCTTGTTGCCATGGATCAACCAATCGGAATTGTGGATTCAAGTTTTTCTTGAAAGTAATAACTTTAAACTGTACTTTATGATACTATATTAAAAATGTTAAGTGTTAAAATAATATGGATGTACTAAGGTAGAGTGAGGAGTTAAATGTCATTGCACAACTTTCAACAAGGTTTTGATTTATTTTACCTCCAGGAAAGTTTTGGAGAACAGGGACGGCATCTACAAGCAGTTAGCGGATTATCTGCAACTTAAAACCACCGTTGAAAAACTTCAGGTAAAATAGCACCCTGTCACGATATACCAATTTAATTGTGCTACTTTTAATGAAGTATTGTTTACATGAAATCAATGTTCAAGGTAGCCTTGAGAAATGACTTAGATCAAAATGTCAGCCCAGACTTTTTATAGGAGTACATCTTTGTCATCTCCGTCGTCACTGATGTCTTCAGTGTGCAAGAATCTTTAGCCTAGGATCCAGTGTTCTCCCTTAACAGTGTAAGTGGGTCAGCTTGCCAAATACCAGTTAAAACATCCAAGGACCAGTCAAAATTGTGTCCAACTACCGGCTGGCTAGTTTTTTACTTCCCACCAATAAATCACTGATTGTTCATACTTGAAATTACAAGTCCCAGCCAGGCAATGTTGAAAGGAAACCCGAAATAGGGACCAGTGAAAAAGATGGAGGACCAGTGAAATGGCAATCTAACTGGTCCCCCTGGCTAGTCAATGAAAAAGTTAAGGGCAAACCCTGGGATCCGATTCAACATTTCAGCTTTTTCTTAAAAGGCAATAAGCCTTTTTGAGATATGGCGGACACAATGCTACAACACTATAAGGTTTGGGTAAATTTGTGTGTATACACCCAAACCAAACAGTACACTCCTATCACGTCCGCCATACCTCAAAAAGGCTTATAGATTGGGAGGAATCTCTTGAGGGTGTTTGGTGCTTCCAAGATGTCTTGAGAACAATTTGAACACAGGTTTAGCAAGGCATTAATCAGTCCCTACACCTGTAAAGTATGTTTTTAAATGTGAAGATACGTTTGTTTTGCATAATTGTGTATTATAAACTGCAATTTCACATGTCCAGGATGCCGATGTCATTAAGGAAGGACTGAAAACCAAAGTTGATCTAGGATGCAACTTCTATGTACAAGCAAATATGTAAGTGGTTTAAAACCATGATGATATGATTAATAACAATGGAAATAAATATATAAACAATTTTTAATCTCAAACATTGGTGGAGCTACAGGGGGAGGGGCAAGCGGGAAATTTGGCCACCAAATTTGTTTTCTTTACCTACCACACACACATGCTCACATGTTGGTCGACCAGAGGACATTCTCACTCTGTCAAACACCAGGATCCTATTTAGTTAAAAGACCTCAGTTTCAACTGGTAGTCAGGTTCACGCACCCTCACTGAAGTAGATTGAATCTTGGTTCTTTGCAAGCAGTTGGCCCATTATATCTCTCTCTTCTTTTGTTTTACAACAAACTTTGTTGAAAAAACAACTCTCCATACTACCATTGGTGTGTACGATAACCAGTCTTGCAGTGAACGTTTTTGATACATTGAAAATAAGCTATTCGGTTGCCCTCCCCCCTCCATATAAACCATTCCTTTGCCCCTCATTTGACCCCACAAATTTTAGAGTCTGGCTCTGAGGCTTGTCTCAAACCTTTTGTTAAGTAAACTTCAAGTAAAAACCACAATGGAATCTGACCAGGTACAAGTTTTCATCACTTCATACTAGTACCGGTTGACCTGAAAAATACTGCCGTGCATGAGAAAACAAACCTCGAACACTCCGTGTCTAAAATTGCCAAAATCAAATAGCACATAAATATGAATATCTGCAAAATAAACGGGCAAAAAGAAGGGGCATACAATGTGTAGTGCCTGTATTTGATGACCATCTAGATCCATTTTGTTATTTTGACAGACCTGATGCAAGTAGGATCTATGTCCTGGTTGGGTTTGGCTTCTTTGTAGAATTCACACTGCCAGAAGCTCTCAAGTTCATAGACAAGAAAGTGCAACACTTGACCAGGTAAGAAGGTTTAGAAACCAGCATCAAGCGTCACTGCTCCCATTCACCAAACCCAGGCAGTGAGAGAGACAAGTAAGCAAGACTTAAAGGCAGTGTCATTGTTTGTTTTTTGTTGACATAATGCTTATTAATAGGCAAAATTATAAAGAAAGATAGGATGAAAGTCTTATGTGAAAGTTTCAGCTGAATACAGTGTCTACTAGCTGAGAAAACAGCACAAAACTGTCCTGGTGTTTTCACAAGAACGTCAAATCCATCCATGTTTAACAAGGCCGCAGCATTCACGAATAGACACCAACCTTCAGAAATCTAAGAAACGATTCATGCATGAATTGTTTTTCAGATTCAAATGTTTTTGGGTGAAAAAATTTCAAAACGATATTACTTTGAAGGGAATCTTTTCTCAAAATAGTTTATACTTTCAACAGCTGCAGTGCTTCTCACCAAGTAAGTTTTTATGGTCATTAATCTTTGGAGTAGTTACCAATCTAAGACCCTACCTTTAAAGAATAAATGTGTTCCACTTACAGGAGACATTATTAACTTATCCTCATGGTCAGTTGCAACTGCTCACACATGGATTAATTTTCAGTTACTGTAACTCGCCTGGGATGTGTTAATAACAATTTTATTCGGTTTGCGGTAACCATGTGTATACCTACTTGCTGTGTAGATTATTCTACTGCCGCGGAGTAGATTTCTGAATAGGAGAGACTACTTAGTTCCAAACAGAACTGTCCTGCTTATTAAGTACTACCTGGTGAGGTGGGAAATCAGCCAGGACTAGTACTTTTCCTCAGTGGATTGAGGGGACTTCTCGTTATTAACTTCACTGCTCACTGCTGTTGAGTGAGTTATTAGTTGGTCATTATAACTTGACCGCCCAATTTATTCTTGTCCACATGAAATCACAATGCGACAGTTTTAAGCTACTGTTTGGGGCGGGGAGTAACTTTGGCCTGTTTTTAACGATTTCACCCTGGTAGGTTAGCAGGCTTGGTAACCTGCCACTGCTGGCATGTGGATTCAAAATTGAAAATTAACAATGTACTTGACCATTATAAGTCTGACTGAATGCGGCTTTACTTGCCCCTAAAAGTGACTGCTTCAAAACACAGATCTCTAGCATAATGGATAGCACTTATGGGGGAAAAATACAACTGTAACTGATCATAACTGGTGAAAGCTCACATTTATCGTAAACTGTGTGCTTTTCCAGGCCTGAGATTTCATCTTCGAGAAGGCAAGCCCATTTTCGTTTTGCAAAGGGCACTCCCATTAGAAAAATGTCAAGTGTATGGGGAACTTTTGAAGGGGCACCAAGGGCAAGACCAGGGCAACAGATGTAATTCCAGGCCTGCTTTTCTTATGGTGAAGTGATCACCAAAATGACTTTTCTAAGAATGTCAGAACCTTAATCTTGTTTTTTTTTTCTCATCTTTTCTGTATTCAGTCAGAGTGAAAAGCTGTCAAAAGATTCCGCCCAGATTAAAGCGAACATCAAGCTCGTTTATGAGGTATAAACAAATATTATTCAGCATTTTTTGTTTACATCATAGGAAAATTCTTTCAAAATCTTGTTTCATTTTGATACTTCAGTGTATAATTCCCATGATATCATATTTTTCAAAAGGAGATCTAACCTGTAAGGTTCAAATCCTGGTAACAGCACCTGTCCCCTTGAGCAAAATTTAATTGTTTCTCTTCACCCAGGAGTTACTGGGTATCTTTAAGAGTGTGGGAATTCTGATTGTGATTGATCAATAACATGTGTACCAATTTGGAGATGGTATTCAGGGATGGGAAACTTCAGACTTTGAACTGAATTTAGACATTGTTTATGTCAGCTTTAAAAAAAAAAAATGAGATATCACCCAACTCACAAGGCCGGACGGCCACTTCAAGGTGAGGGCTACACTTAATTGATGTGGGCTGTTGTCCCAAATCAACTGTCACCAGGGTTGCCCCCTTCACAGTCCGTAAGGATGTAGGCATGGGTATCATCCACTAGGAGCCTGGCTGGTAGAGCAGAATGCACTACCTTCCCAGCTTGGTCACAAAAATAGCAGTTATTTTCTCCAGATATAAATAAATCATGCTCTTTGATCTACTTCTGTAGCACTGAGAATAGTGCTCACAGAAGCTCCTTGAAATCTATAACTCCAGAGGGTTACTAAACGGTCGAAATGCCATCATTTCAATGTACCTCCTAAATTTGGATGCCATTTTCAGACCTTTTTGTCAGCAATGACTCTCACCCCTGGAATGGCTTCAGGAATGGCCCTAATCCAATAACACGAAGAATGCTCACAAAATTTGTTTAAACCAGCCAAGAAATATCCGTTATTATTGATTTTGATCATCTTGAGAGTTTGGCAGTAGCTCTGGAAAGGGAACAACAAAATCATGGCACTTCATTTTGGCAAACTACCACAGTTTGGTTGCATTCCTGCCTCAGTATAAGATTGTTTTTTCATGTAATTTGTAATCAGTTTAGACTTAACGCATTTGTTTGTTGCTTTATGTTCTATGCAGGGTTTGAGAGAGTTACAGAACCTGCAGAAGGACGTAGAAGATGACAGAGGTCGCCCTGTTTGGTAAATGGCTGAAACACCCGCTGTAATTTGTACAGTTATCAGAAGAATTAATGAGAGAACTATGAAAGTGAGCTCCATAAGAAACTTGTGCTTTCAGAGGAGATTGTAATGGAGAGATATCCCCCTCTGAGAAGAGAAGGGGCGTCATTTTCAACAACAGATCCTGCTGCTTGTCTCGGGACTTTTTAATGGAAATAGAATATCGATACAGTGAAGGATAGGATCAGAGAGTATCCAAATGAGATAAGACATGGGGGGCAGTCAATCATGAGGGAGGTCGAAGGCCATCTGTCAGGAGAGTTGAGTTGGTCATGAAATGAGGGGGCGGTGGTTTAATTTTGCCATGAGGTGGAGGCACCCCCTTTACAATCCCTGGATCTGTAACTACCCTACATTAAGTGAATCTAATAAAATAGCAACATGCAGAAAGAAGACAATAACATCATCTCCATGGGTTTGTTTTTGGGGGCTAGGCAGGTTTGGGTCACATTAAGATGGTCACAATGTGCAACACTCCCAGTGTGCAAATCCAATTTAGCTGTGAAAATATAAAACAACTTCTGTGTATGACTGCAAATATTTGACATCTTTGAAGTATACCATGCCAGATAAAGGGGCAGAGGGTACCCCTCCCCCAATGTTCCCATACTATTTTCCTATTGTACAGAGTAAAATCCTCAAAACAACTCCTGAGATTCCAAGCACACAGTGGATACACAACAGGGGGGTGCCACCATGCCCCATATTGAGCACCAAATACTTTATAGAGGCCCAATCATGTGTACACGTTTCCAGTGATGCCCTGTTCTAAACAACAGATAAAAAAACCAATGATTGGTTAACAATTATTTCACATTTCATTTCCTTTCGGCCGGTTCTCGTTTGCTGAACCTCGGCCCTGCTCTCCTCCACAACTCTTTCCCATCCCACCCTGTCTCTTTCCAGCTTCAACTTGACTTCGGTATTTGTAGGGGGATGTGTATTTCGTCACTTGTTTCCTTCAGCTTGATTTGTGAATTACTATATGTACGATATTTTCTATGGATTCGTGGCAGAATAAATAAAAATAATCTCTCTATAATTTGCCGAATGATATCTGTCTGTTGTTGGATCTTCTATCTGATTTCTGCATTAAACCTCGTGACATTTGCACAAGAAAAGGGGCTATTTATTTCATCTTCCACCTCCCATATGACCGAGATGCAACAAGATTTGTTGCAACATTTGATAGCGTACAATCGACTTTAACATTGTGATCAAAGGTTTTGTTAAAAACATTAGGGGCCTGCCGTCGATTTCACCAAACTCTTCCTAACTTAGGATTAATCCTAGGCAATGCTAAGAGATAGGACTAGTCTTAAGTACTGGTCCTAACTTAAGACTAGTCCTACCTCTTAGCATTGCCTAGGATTAATCCTAAGTTAGGAAGAGTTTGGTGAAATCGACTGCAGTACGTCCAGCAAATTAGGGTCAAATATTATGGTTAAAATGATAGAGTAGGGACTACCGTGCACTTGATTTCCGTGGACCAGGGACATTAGCTAGGCCTATGTATAGTGTGGAAAAAAATTGTGAATTTTTGTTCAGAATCTGAGATTAATTTTGCCGAAAATCGGCAATGTTAATTGTTAACCCCACAATTTTTTTTTAATATGAAAGAGATAATAGAAAACAAATGCGTTTTCCCAATGTCGCTTTACTAAAGATGGTTGTATGTTGTTGGATCTTCTCTCTGAATTCTGCATTAAACCTCGCAAAGTTTGCCCGGGAGAAAGGTATCAACGTTTCATCTTCCACCTCTCATATGAATGCACAGAGTCCGTTCAGAGTTGACCAAGATGCAGCAAGATTTTTCTCGCCATTTGATAGCACAAAATCGGCCTTAAAATTGTGATCAAAAACTACAAAATAATCACAAGGGGGTAAAATAAGTCCAGCATATTTGGGTCAAAAATATTAATGTGAGATATTATGATTTAAAGGCACTGTACACGTTTGGTAATTACTCAAAATATTTATAAGCATACAAACTTACTTCGTAACGAGCAACGGGGATCTGTTGATAGTATGAAACATTGTGAGAAACGACTCCCTCTGAAGTAACGTAGTTTTTGAGAAAGAGGTAATTTCCCACTAAAATAATAAAAGATTTTCAGGCCTGAAGCTTTTTATTCCTATCTGAAATCACACAAATTTGTACAACAAGGGTGTTTTTTCTTTCATCATTTTCTTGCAACTTCGATGACCAATTGAGCCCAAATTTTCACAGGCTTGTTATTGTACGCATATGTTGGGATACACCAGGTGAGAATACCGGTCTTTGACACTTACCAAACGTGTTCAATGCCTTTAAAAATGTACCGAAGGGACTCCGTTGCATTTTATTTGCGTGGACCAGGGAAATTAGCTAAAGTTTGGGGAAAATATTGAGAATTTCTGTTCGGAATACGAGATTAATTTGGCCGAATATTAATATTTCGAATCGTCAATATTTCGAAAAAGTAATGAGGAGATCAAGATGAGGAGATCAAGTGTGAATCAGTGGCCTCGGTATAGGTGCTCGCTTCACTTGACAGAATAAAATCGACCTTAACATTTTGGTGCAGAATAATTTTCAAAAAAGGGGCAAGTCCAGCATTATTTTATGTCAAAATTGGGTCAAAAAATTACGTGCAATTTTATGTTTTAACATAATACAGTGTGGACTAATGATGCAATTTGTTTGTTTGCGTGGACCGGGGAAATTATAGCTTATATATGGAAATATTGATTACTTTTTCTTCAGAATACGCCGAAAATCGTTAATATTTCGAAAAATTCTTTTATAACATTCCTCTAGACCGTTTGCCGATTAATTTGCAATCTTTTTCAATGCTTTTTAAAAAGTTTGTTACCAAATGCGTAAACATCGATGTAGTGTGGTATAAAAAGTTGGCATTGCTCATCAGATTGGAACGCACCCCTGGCAGACCAAGTCCACAATTCTCACCGTTACGACGGAGCATGTTTCATATAACATATATTTGGCATTAATTATGATTTTGATGTAATTTCCCCGCTACGGTATTTCCCTGATATCATTCTCTTATAGAACTAAAAACAAAAGTCAACGTTTTGCCTATTTTGTTAATAAACTAATTCTACCATTTCACACTCCCGCATAACGCAGACCATTTTGGTGTAATCGGCTGTTCTGGGGATTGATGCCGAATTTTGTGCATGCACCGGGATTGTGGGTGTCAAGTTTACCAAGTGCCGAATTTGCAAGGTGCCCAGTTTATTGTTTTAAAATAAATTAATTGCAGAAGCAAAACGATTGTTGACAATGGAAAAGATATTGGACTTGCACACCTTGGCAAGATAACATGTTAATAGATTCTTTATTTTGATAAAGACAATTGTGTATCTTTATGGGGATTGATGCTGAGAGATGCAGAGAAATAACCACGATCTCAGACTTGAAATCAAGTCTATAATTTGTGTGGCTGTTATCTTATTTTGTATTTTACTTTTTATTGAATTCTTCCTTCATGCTGGCATCTGGATGGGTAGTTTAGAGACAATGGCCCAACATCAAAGAGCTATGTTGCAGTAACAAAAAACAAAAAACAAGAACACAAAACCCCCAAACAACAACAACAACAACAAAAGAAAACAATGTCTCAAAAAGAACAAAAGAATCCTAAAAGCATGTCTCGCCCACGACTTCCATGAAAATTATAGACATTTCAGAAGCAATCAGATTCCCACAACGACTACTTTACAAAACGAAAGCTTCCTTGTAAAAAAAAAGAAAAAAAATCGCGTCCTTAAATTCCTGAAGACGTCAGCACCTTAATGATGATTGGAACGAAACTTTGCCGCGTGGAGTACGATTAAGTGAGGGTTTGCAATATCACCATGGACATAAAGCTCTATCAGTTGTGGACATGCCAACTGACTTGATACGTTGACTGCGTAGAAACCGGAAAATATTTGTTTTTTCATCATCCCCGAACAAATAAGCTGATGGAACCTCTGAAGAAGCAATAATCAAATTACTTAATGTTCAGATTTAATTGTTGGAACCAGGCGCACTTTTCTTGTTGGCCAAATTGATCTTTTCCACCCAACCCTCTGACTGCTTTTATATTTATTTCATTGATGATCACCATGGTAACGATCTATTCCATGTGTGCGTTAGATTTGAAGTGAGCAAGTCACGGAGTCGCCAGCTTATTAACCGGTTGACTGTTGCGGCAGAGAGACGCAGAACACCGTTGGGTGTAGAGTCCTCTGTTCGGACTTCTCCCAGCCTGTAAAGCACCGTCGTTGATGCAGCTATAGTTTGATTATGAACAACACCTGGGTTCATCGAAACTATTCCGGCAGCAAACTTCCTGTATTTGTAGAGTACGACTACGGGACGTTAAAGCTGTCTTGTGTTTATCAGTCTATAAGTCTACATCGCCGTTTACGTATACAGTTAATGGGCTATGTATTTCTGATTCATCCTCCCAGTGTGTCAAATTGAAACGCTACTGCGGACGACACGGTGAACATTGAGAATCCACGGTGACCAGGTAGGTTTGTACCATGGGTGCCTTTTTTGTGACTTCACGATGAACCACAATGTGGAGAGATTGTATTTTTGATTGTTTTGGGTTTGTGTGTTACTTTTGTAACGTACCGCCAACGGTTCCTTGCTCTGCAGCCAAACGCAGACAGAAAACAAACGAACTCCTCAAATTCCGTTCAATATGAAATGCATTGATTTATTCATTTTCCATAAGAACAACAACTTATTCAATGCTCACTCACCGAACTCAGCATTTTGTCTGTCTAACACAACTAAATCATGCACAGCACAACGCAATTATCTCTTGGCTCAAAGCTCAAATCAAAGCCAGCATCTTCCCGCTGATGTGAAAAGAACAGCAGATCAATCTATTTATAGTCCACACTTCCGAAGGCGGGAAGCTCTTTAGAAAGTTTGGTGAACTCACTGGCGATTGCCTATACCGGCGGTTTAGCCGTCCGTATACATTGCCCCCTCCTTAGAATCAGCCTATTCTCCTGAATAGCTGCAACAGCTTCGACAAATACAAGTCAATCAAAAAGGAAATACGGTTTTGTGGAATTTCCTCGGGGAATGTTGCTCGATGATGATTCTGGCCCACAACTTGGTGACACAGAATCAAGCAAGGATCCACAATCGACGGGGCTACACACTACAACACAAACTTTTACAGGTTTTTTTTTCATTTTAGTTATCTACTTAACCAAAAAGAAAAGAATCAAGCAGCAGTTTGGTTTAGAAAACAATAATAGGTGTCGTGTCGTCAAAGGATATTGCTCAATGTTGATTCTGGTCCCCAAACTGGTTACAAAGAATTCAAGCAAAGATGCAGCAGCCCAATGACGACTACCCGATTACACAACACATCGTTCCACAACAGTTCTTTGTTCCCGAACTAGATGTCCTTAAAACAAAAACACTATCCATCCAAGAGAGGACTTCTCTCCAGTCATTGTTCATGCTGCACTGTCCTAGCTTCAACGTCTTCAGCCGAGTACATGGGTCATGCCGTCGAACACTTGGCATCTGTTTGGTGTTTCCCCAGGCTTGTTTACAGTCTGATGCATCGGGTCTATGTCCTAGTGGACTCTGCGATGCTCCCTGATTCAGTGTCTGTGGTGCCGGCGGATCCCATGTCTGTGGTGCCGGCGGATCCCGTGTCTGTGGTGCCGGCGGATCCCGTGTCTGTGGTGCCCGCGGATCCCCTGTCCGTGGTGCCGGCGGAGCCCCTGTCTGTAGTGCCGGCGGATCCCCTGTCCGTGTGTCCGGCGGATCCCCTGTCCGTGGTGCCGGCGGATCCCCTGTCTGTAGTACCGGCGGATCCCCTGTCTGTAGTGCCGGCGGATCCCCTGTCCGTGGTGCCGGCGGATCCCCTGTCTGTAGTGCCGGCGGATCCCCTGTCCGTGGTGCCGGTGGATCCCCTGTCCGTTGTGCCGGCGGGTCCCCTGTCTGTGGTGCCGGCGGATCCCCTGTCTGTGGTGCCGGCGGATCCCCTGTCTGTGGTGCCAGCGGATCCCCTGTCTATGGTGCCGGCGGATCCCATGTCTGTGGTGCCGGTGGATCCCCTGTCTGTGGTGCCGGCCGATCCCATGTCTATTGTGCCGGCGGGTCCCCTGTCTGTGGTGCCGGTGGATCCCCTGTCTGTGGTGCCGGCGGATCCCCTGTCCGTGGTGCCGGCGGATCCCCTGTCCGTGGTGCCGGCGGATCCCCTGTCTGTGGTGCCGGTGGATCCCCTGTCCGTGGTGCCGGTGGATCCCCTGTCCGTGGTGCCGGCGGATCCCCTGTCCATGGTGCCGGCGGGTCCCCTGTCCGTGGTGCCGGTGGATCCCCTGTCCGTGGTGCCGGCGGATCCCCTGTCCATGGTGCCGGCGGGTCCCCTGTCTGTGGTGCCAGCGGATCCCCTGTCCGTGGTGCCGCGCCGGTAGACCCCTGTCCGTGGTGCCGGCGGATCCCCTGTCCATGGTGCCGGCGGGTTCCCTGTCTGTGGTGCCGGTGGATCCCCTGTCTGTGGTGCCAGCGGATCCCCTGTCTATGGTGCCCGCGGATCCCATGTCTGTGGTGCCGGCGGATCCCCTGTCTGTGGTGCCAGCGGATCCCCTGTCCGTGGTGCCGCGCCGGTAGATCCCCTGTCCGTGGTGCCGGCGGATCCCCTGTCCATGGTGCCGGCGGGTCCCCTGTCTGTGGTGCCGGCGGATCCCCTGTCCATGGTGCCGGCGGGTCCCCTGTCTGTGGTGCCGGTGGATCCCCTGTCTGTGGTGCCGGTGGATCCCCTGTCTGTGGTGCCAGCGGATCCCCTGTCTGTTGTGCCGGCGGATCCCATGTCTGTTGTGCCGGCGGATCCCCTGTCCATGGTGCCGGCGGGTCCCCTGTCTGTGGTGCCGGTGGATCCCCTGTCCATGGTGCCGGCGGATCCCCTGTCTATGGTGCCACTATGTCACTCTCCTAAACATGTCTGGATCCCCTGTCTGTGGTGCCGGTGGATCCCCTGTCTGTGGTGCCGGTGGATCCCCTGTCTGTGGTGCCGGCGGATCCCCTGTCTGTGGTGCCGGCGGATCCCCTGTCTGTGGTGCCGGTGGATCCCCTGTCTGTGGTGCCGGCGGATCCCCTGTCTGTGGTGCCGGCATATCCCCTGTCTGTGGTGCCGGTGGATCCCCTGTCTGTGGTGCCACTATGTCACTCTCCTAAACATGTCTGGATCCCCTGTCTGTGGTGCCGGTGGATCCCCTGTCTGTGGTGCCGGTGGATCCCCTGTCTGTGGTGCCGGCGGATCCCCTGTCTGTGGTGCCGGTGGATCCCCTGTCTGTGGTGCCGGCGGATCCCCTGTCTGTGGTGCCGGCATATCCCCTGTCTGTGGTGCCGGTGGATCCCCTGTCCGTGGTGCCGGTGGATCCCCTGTCCGTGGTGCCGGCACCACAGACAGGGGATCCGCTGCACCACAGACAGGGATCCGCCGGCACAACAGACATGGGATCCACCGGGCCGGCACCACAGACAGGATCCGCTGGCACACCAGGGGATCCACTGCACCACACACAGACAGGGATCCACCGACCACCAGGACCGGGATCCACATGCACCACGGAGGACAAGGCACCACATGGGGGACAGGGATCCACAACAGACAGGGGACAGGGGGATACCCATGGACATCCCTGTCTGTGGTGCCGGCGGGTCCCCTGTCTGTGGTGCCGGTGGATCCCCTGTTTGTGGTGCCAGCGGATCCCCTGTATGTGGTGCCAGCGGATCCCCTGATGGATCAGTTTGTTGGTCGATGATGAGATCAAGGATTCTCTCCATATTCGGGTGAGAAAAAAAGCTGACTCACAAATCTGCCGTGCCAAAGAGGCTTCCAACTCCCGAATGTTACTCACTAATCCGAAGATGGCGTCCACAATATCAGCCGATGATGTGTAGGTCTACTTTGTCGTCATATTTCAGTCGTGTTTAAAATTGAATTGAGCCAAAAATATCCCACTAGCTGTCACCATTGTAACGTACTACTAACGGGTCCCTGCTTGCGCTGCAGCCAAACGCAGACAGAAAACAAACGAACTCAAATTCCGTTTAAAATGAAACGCACTGATTTATTCATTCTCCAAGAACAACAAGTTATTTAATGCTCACTCACTGAACTCAGCATTTGGTCTGTCTAACCACAACCAAATCTTGCACAACACAACACAATCTGTATTATCTCTTGGCTAAAAGCCAAAGTCTTCCCGCTGGCGCGAAAAGAACAGTAGATCAGTCTATTTTTATAGTCCATATTTCCGAAGGCGGGAAGTTTCCTTACACAGCTTGGTGAACTCACCGGCAGTTGCCTATACCGGCGGTTTAGCCGTCCATTACACTTTGTTTCTTTTTTTGTTGGGGTTGTTGGGTTGTTTGTTTGTTTTTGTTTTTTTGTAGTATTTTGTACACTGTACAAAAACATGGGACAAAAAGGAAATGATAGGCCTAGTAAAATTACAGCTTTAAACTTTATCAGTAATTATTTGGGAACAATTTTTTTATATTTTGTTGTTTACGTATTTTGGTAGCTTTATGAAAAATGAAAAAAAATAAATGAAAAACATAACTTGACCGTTATCTCAAGGGGATAATAATTATGTAGGCCTACATTTACTTCAGATGAGAAATAAAACCTCGCTACATGGTCTATCAGATGGTACAACGGACTCCAAGATAGCGACCCGGTACAAAATATGGGGTTATACGGTCAATAAGGCATCAATTGCAGTTATCCCAGATAGAACAAGCATTTTTTCTCGAAATCGGATGCTAGTCACAAAATATTATTAATTTTACTTGTCAAGTCAGCGTTTACAAAGCAAGCAAGCCGCGGTTTGTGCAAATTGATTGACATCCAGTTAGCTCAGAAATTCCGAACCCTTTTGAGTAGGTGGGGGTGTCTACCCGTTAAAAGCGAAGACTTTATTATGCAAAAGGAAACTAGTTTTAATTAGCCAGCAGAAGTGTCCCCCAAGAAAAATGGTGACCCCCCATTTGTGCAAATCTTTGTTTTTGTATGTGTACCTTTTGGAAGCAAGTAATGTGATATGGTATTATTTAAAATGAAGTTTCTAGGGCAATTTATAATCCCCATTCATTTCCCTTTTCTTTTTAATGTTTTTTTAAAGTCCCTAAGGGAACAAAAAAGCTAGTAGAAAACTACAACTAAAATTCATAATTTGTGAGCAGGGGCATATGTTGAGGAACACATTGAGAAAAATGGTTTTAAAGGCACTGAACACGTTTGTTAATTGTCACAGACCAGTATTCTCACTTAATGTATCCAAACATATGCATAAAATAGCAAGCCTGTGAAAATTTGGGCTCAATTGGTCATCGAAGTTGCAAGAAAATAATGAAAGAAAAAACACCCTTGTTGTACAAATTTGTGTGCTTTCAGATAGGAATAAAAGGCTTCAGGCCTCAAGTCTTTTATTATTTTAGTGAGAAATTACCTCTTTCTCAAAAACTATACGTTACTTCAGAGGGAGTCGTTTCTCACAATGTTTTATACTATCAACAGCTCCCCGTTGCTCGTTACCAAGTAAGTTTTTATGCTAATATATACTTTGAGTAATTACCAAACGTGTACATTGCCTTTAAAAGATCGGCTAGATTGGGCTACAATAGCAGAAGCAGGTAGTGAATACCAAAGCCCTGCAGCCAGCAAAAAGGACCTATAATGTTGTGAGGAACGCGACTTTGGGATGAAGACAATATCGATTAGTGTTTAGTTCTTTTGTTTTTCTTTCTTTCTTTCTTTTCTTTCTTCTTTAATTAAAAAATACATCCTGTCTACATACAAAGTACCGGGAGTACAGGATTGGTCATTCTGTTGAAAAAATTACTAATTTCGGTCTACAACATAGTTAAGTAAAAATAAAATAATAATATTAATGATAATTTTGGTCTGAAAGCTCATAGATAATGGAGTTCACACGAAGTACCAATCCTTCAGAGGAATGTTTCCATCTAAAATACTGTAAATTAATGTGTGTTGGAAACAGCTTTTGAAAAACCTTAAAATGCCAGCCTGTTTTTCTTCTTCTTCTTCTTCTGGGGAGCAGTGTCATAGTGCCACATGCAAAACTAGAACGTAGAAAGAAAAACATCCACGACAAAACATCACAGTTTTGGGTTGTTGTTTTTTAAATCAAAAGATCATAATTTAATTTGATGAAAATGGCTCACCAAGCAGGTTGGTTGTTGAATGGTGTTTTTGATTGGAAATTATTGCATGTAATGAATTTCCTCTTCCCAAAAACGAATCATGCCATATTATGCCTAAAACCTTTATTTTTTATGTAAAAGCAGAGCAAGCTGAGTAAATAATAACATTGATGGTGGCAATACATTCGATGAAAACAATCCACACCATGATCAATGCGAACGATATAATGTGAACAGTGAACAGTAATTTCAATCTCACAACAAAGCGAACGCTTTGACTAGAGCTTTCACCTCTGTGTGTAAACAATAATTAAGTAAATGTTTGATTTAGCTCCCTCTGTGTCCACACATTGGTTAAACACTTCCACGTCCCGCTTGGATACTGTACCCAATTTCATAGAGCTGATTAAGCAGAAAATATTGCTTAACAACTGTCTGCTAAGCAAAAGTTAGCAGGATATCAGCCACAAGTTGTACACGTGACATGGTATTTTGGCTGGTAACCTTTATCTGGTAAGCATAATTTCGTTGTGCTTAGCTACTTTTTGTATCTAAGCTTCTCAATGAAAATGGGCCCTAAGGTCGATTCACAAATCAACAAATCAGCTGTGACATTTATTATCCAAGTGCGTCAGAAATTCAAAAATTACGAAACGAAGGAAGACAACGAAATTAAATCCCGTTCAAAGAAATTCAATTACCTTGAAATCTCAACAGGTTTGACCTTCACAGTGAACGAAAGACACAGCGTGAACCAAAGTTGTGAATATCGAGATCGAGCAAAACGTAACGGCGAACAAAATTGAATTTGATTGACTAACTTGACTCCGCAACGAAGGAATAACGATCGATGGTGAACAAGAAATGGCAATCCTTTAATTAGTGGACTCGACAGGCTAAGCGTGGGCGCATGATATTATTCATCATCGCTCGTGGCTTGTTGAAATTTGGATCCCCAGGGACCAACGTTTTTGACAAAAGCAGTTTCTGGGGAGGGGGGCTGAAAAGTTAGGGAAATATTTGTTTCAGATTTAGCGTCAGTGAGGTCAGTTACCTGGGTATTGAAAAGTGATTGAAATAATTGGATTGCCTAAGCAAACAAGAACTATCTCTTTGGGCAGACTGTACACATCGTTAGGAACAAATATCCTGTTTCATTAAAAAAACCAATGCGGGTTTGTTTCTGTTATGCAAGTTCGCCCCAAACAAGGCTAAAAGCCACTCTTGGTAAGGGGCTACACAAGAAGAAAATTATTAAATGTGAACATAACTCAGGATAGCTGGAGGTAGGAATTGATACCTCTTAAAACAGTCTAGATTGTAGGATGGAGGGAAACATGCACCAGGCAGGAGTTCCAAAGAGATGCAGTACGTGGAATAAAGCTGTTAGAATGGCTCTTTGTTCTACATCTCATCAGCAAATTAAGAGTGTATGGGTGAGAAGAAGCAGAAAGTCTGGTTTCCCGCTCAAACACTCTGATAGGAGGAACTAGGTCGGACACACTGGTGGCACATTTACCATGAAAATATCTGTAGAAAAGACAGAGGCTGGCCAGTATAATGCATTTTGTGAAACTTTTCACTGACGGTTTAGACAAACATCTATGAAGAATAGGGCAGGTCAACGTTCCGGCCATATTAATCATTGCCAACAGCTGTTAATTCGGAAACGGTCATACAGCCAATGACCATCATTTAAAGGGATTGTATACGTTTGGTAATTGGAACCCACTGTTTATTTCAATCCTATATATAGTTGTAGATATATACCATACAACTAACCTGTGAAAATTTCATTTCAAAAGGTGGTAGCGTTTTTGAGTGATTGCCGAAAATCTGGAGCGGTTTAAAGTCCACGCAGGAAGAATAATCTGCAATTTGGAATACACAATCTGAGAAACGTTACTGCCAGTAACGCTTCTCAGATTCACATGTTTTCATATTATGGTCACGTGAGTTACAATTAATGAGCACATAAAGAAAAGCATTTCATAGTTGAAGAAGAGGTAAGGAGTTTTCAAAGTGTAGGGTGGTAGCCGAGCAAAACGGGTTTTGAAGAGCCGATACCATGCTGTAGTTTGAAGGCTTTTAGTGTTCATCTCTCGCTGTGGAGTACATTGTCAACTCTTTTAAGTTTTGTTTTCAATGCAAATTGTTATATTTGATTTGATTTCAGATGATGGATAACTCAACAGAATCCCCGGGTGGCACCCCCATTCAACACCACTGGCTCCTTCCAACCTACCTCGTGGTAAGCATCACTGGACTGTTAGGCAACAGCCTCGTCATTATCATCATCTCCTCTGTCAGGAAGATGCAGACGGTCACAAACTATTTCATACTCCACCAATCCACAATTGACCTGACCAGTGCGATCTTCGTGCTGACTATCCTGCTATCGGAGACGGCTTTACCCGGGGATTACATCATGCCCTCAGCTGCTTGCAAGTTGTGGTTCAACAAGTACCCGGTGTGGGCGTGCTTCATGGCATCAACTATCAACCTGGTTGGGCTCACATTGGAACGCTACCACGCCATACTGCGCCCCCTCCACCATGGGACAGTCTTCTGTCAGAGTCGGGTCCTCAGGTTCTTTCCTTTCTGCTGGTTGGGCGGTTTCGTTCTGATCAGCTATCTGATATTCATGTTTGACGAGACTGAGGGTATCTGCCAGATCGGTCGATTCACCATTGGGTTACAGGCGTCTCTAGGCATCGGCACGGTGATCCTTTACTACTTTGTCCCTCTGTGTGTGATGATCTTTGCTTACTGCAGTATGCTCTGGGAGGTGAGGCGCCAGTGGAAGACCACGACAAGAGAGCGTAACCAAGCCGACGTCGCAAGCAGGGACCACAGGATGCGCCTCCGCGTCGAGAAGAATGTCTTGAAAGTGCTGGCGTTGGTGGTGGTGGTATACGCAGTTTGCTGGAGCCCCAACCAGGTCGCTTACCTCAACTACAATTTTGGGGGCTCTTTGGACTTCAACGGTTGGTTCTACCACCTCTCCGTTGTGCTGATCACGTGTAACATGTGCATCAATCCGTTCGTGTATGCATTGAAGTATCAGCAGTTTCGTGAGGGGATCATGCTTGTGTTTTGCCGGCACCGCAATGCCATGATACACGCCAGAGACAACAGCACCACCAGAGGATCCGCTGTGAATGTAAGCGGCACGGTGGCAGTTCAAATGGAAAATGGATCTAGGGGATGTTAGAGGAAACTGGACCCCATTCACTTTTATGCAAATTTTGTCTATTATCCCATTTCTGAAAATAAATTATATCTCTTGTAAGATATTTTTTGCAACTACACGTAAATTACTCTATAATTAAGCCAAATTATGAAGATTTGGGGGCGTCTCTTTCACAGTCTGCACTTCACAAGTAAGAAGAGGAAACGGACAGAATTATACTGGTGTTGTCAGCAGCAGAGGTGGGTTCGAATCCAGTCTTGTGCCCTTGAGCAAGGCACTTAACCATAAACTAGTAGATGATACCCATGCCTACATCCTTACGGACTGTGAAGGGGGTAACCCTGTTTCAGCCCCAGGAGTAGGTGGCAACGTGCCTCTGGTTACAGTTGATTTGGGTTGATAGTCCAAATCAGTTAAGTGTAGCCCTCATCTTGAAGTGGCCGTCCGGCCTTGTGATGTTAGGCGATACCGTATATAAAAAAACCCGACTCCATCATCACAACAATCTTGGATGCGCCCTTTTGGGAGTCAATGTCCCCGTGTGCTATACAGTCTAGTGCACATAAGGCGAGGCGGCGTTTATACGTTTTCAGTAGTTTTTTCCCCCCGTGCACTTAACCTTAACATTGACGTCATCACGCTGCCATTTTTAGAGGTAAAACAACGATGAAACAATGGTAAACGCACATCTAAAGTACGCACGGCGCACAGAATGGGCTAGTGAGCAACCTTCTTTTGACCTCTAGCCGAGGGCGCCCTTCTCAAATGACGTGATGTGCATTAAGCAATGCATACGGTCTATAGACCCCTTGTATTGGCCGCCATCGTTGATGAAACGTGCATGCGTGAAAGGCTATCATTGGCTGAGAGTCGTGCGCAGTGCGTACACGCGTGCACTTTTCCATTGTTTGTCATCAAAGATGGCGGTCAATGACGTCATGTGCAATCCATCTATTGACTCCCAAAATGGCGAGAGTGGCAGACGGTAGCCGCGTGCGGGGTCGATACAAGCAAGTCCTTTACTGATATATACAGTGGCAGTTCATCGATAGCCCACATGCACAAGCGCCATCTTAGAAAAATACCGCAATGCATCTTGGGAAACTGAGTACAGTTTTTAAGAAATAAATCAAGATGGACGCGATGCTGCAGTTTAAAGGTCCCCTGGCTTCAAAATCAGTACGCCATGATGGTTGCCGGTGCTGCTTGGACGCGGATTTCGCCAAGAATCCTTTTGCGTGTCGATCAGGCGCTTTGTTTTGGGGACATGCATTATGGTCTATTGGAAGATTATCGTAGCTCATAGGTACATAGAAATATCGAAGCGAATACTTTTACACAAACGTCTTGTTGCGAGATCATGGATTTAGTTAAGCGCAAAACAGCGGAGATCAGTTCTCTTCATCAGGTATTCATTATTTTCAAAACCTTGATCTTGTTTCCTTTCCCGTTTAAATTGAATTTCAGTCCAGTATAAAAGGCAAGTTACATACAAATTATAGCTCCGTGGATCGATTATTCCCAAATGACTGCAGGCAATAACACGCACTGATGCACAAATACGTTTAAAATCCTGCACTCAGATCGGATATTCCACCTTGGATCCCACTCAGAAATATTGAGCAACTTTGAGACGGGCTGGGATTGAAACAACAACAAACAGAAAAGGATACCCGAGTTCAAATACCTATTTACTGTATTAAGAGGTTAGTCCTATATATCCTATATATATCTCCTTTCAAGATTTCATTCATCACCGTTATTTGTTTCATTTTATTTTGAAGAGTTAATAAACACCTCGGAGAGTTTATGCACTGTGATTGGTCAAAGACTGGTCACGTGGGGTGTATCCCGGCTCTGTTAATTGAATAGAGAATTAAACAAGCATTATTGTGTAAAGTTCTGTATGCACCCCTGGTATGCACACTATGAGCTTGTATCAAATCAACTGTTTTCGTTGTGCGCGTGTTGTTTTTGTGCCGCGTGATGTGGAACATAATATTAAAGAACTGGGCTCAATTTCATGGCACTGCTTACCTTGGAATTATGCGCTTACGCCCAGCTGCGTCCCATAGAAATACACACGTTACAGTGTGCGTAAGCGCAGTATTATTTGGTAAGCAGTGCCATGAAATTGGGCCCAGAACTTACCTGAACTTTGAGTTATTTAAATTGCCGCAGTCAAAATAAACTCAGGTATGAACATGAATTAAAACGCCGACAAGACATGAACCGTTATCGTTTTTAATTCGCTAAAACGTGACGAATAAATGGAAAATAATTAGCCAGCCATAAGAAGTGAAATGAAGCGTGCAAGCAACGCAAGATCTTGGATTGGTTAAAGGAGCATAGCGGTTGCACTGTTTACTGTTAATTTAATGTAGAATCATATAGGCAATAATTTGCAGGTGGTTTTGTATATAAAAAAAATCATCAAAATGTCACGTAATTAACGAGAAATGTTCGAAACACAAAATCAGTCAAAGGTCAGCGTAAACGCTTTATAGGCCTACCAGCCGTTGCAAAAATGTCAAATTTTACGGGGTGTTGTTGTGCAATGTTAGAAGTAGGCTGGTGCTCTGTTTATGTGCTCTGTTTACGCTTCCGTTGCACGGACTCGCTAAATTAAAATCTTACGTTCGATTTTTCATAATATTTATAACTTTTATCCATAATCTAAATACATGACCCCTAGTCTCTTGTGTCAAATATTCACGAACAATAACAAAAAAATAGAGTTGAATAATACAGCAATTCAACTTTAAAGGCTACGGCTGAAAAAAAACCCACCCAACTCTAGCCTATCCGAGCCAAAAATTTGGTTAAAATAAAACACGTGACCTAATTTTTCTAGAAAAATGCTCGAAAACGGCAAAATTTGATAGTTTCTTTTGTGGACCATCCTATTCTACTCCTGAAACCTTCAGAGTCATGTTTGGTTCTATTTTTTGTTGCAAAAATAGCCCAACGAAGCCGATGTGTCCTTTTAATTGCCATCTAAAGTCTATTTCTATTTACAATTGAAAGAAAAGACAAAAGATGAACGGGTAGGCCTATAGCGTAACTCACTAGTAAACGTTTTGAAGTTTATTTATTATTTTTTTAACCCGGGGGATAATAGTTTGTTATCGACATTTCACAATCTATAACATTTTAATACCTATATAGATGAAGAAATTTAAACAAATCCCAACGATTACAAGGAATTAGTACTTCTATAGCATTAGTCTTGACAAGGGAGAGAAAAAATCCCATTTATGGTTGAAATTAGCCAACAATCATCGTTACAAGGATAAATTATTTTTCCACGGAGTAGTAATTCTCAAGTTCTTTTTTTGAGGATTAAAAAGGATGGTGTATTCTTAGTAATTTTTCTTTTATAAATGTGAACACGGTAAATTAATAGAATAACGTATTGCTTTACACTTGAAGTCGGTTTTACCAAACAAAAATGCTTCATTGCCTGGGATGATGTTAAAGTTTGTTTTATCCTTAGAGGCACTGGACACGTTTGGCAATTACTAATTAGCATAAAAACTTACTCGGTAACGAGCAACGGAGAGCTGTTGATAGTATAAAACATTGTGAGAAACGACTCCCTCTGAAGTAACGTAGTTTTTGAGAAAGAGGTAATTTCTCACTAAAATATTAAAAGACTTCTGGCCAGAAGCCTTTTTCAGGCATCTGAAAGCACACAAATTTGTACAACAAGGGTGTTTTTTCTTTCATCGCTTTCTTGCAATTTCGATGACCAATTGAGCCCAAATTTTCACAGGCTTGCTATTTTATGCATATGTTGGGATACACCAAGTGAGAATACTGGTCTTTGACAATTACCAAACGTGTAAACCCTTTATCCACGAAACAACTGCGGACCAAAAGGAGGTTCTAGCGGCACATGAGCAAAACAAAAGCGTCTCCTCTTCATTGTTACAAAAAGCACATAAATTAGTGTTCAATTTGTTGATTTTGAAAATAAAATTGTTCGTGCCAAGATTTATGTGTATTAGATTTAGTCTGTACTGGACCATCTCAGTCTAGTGTCTATGTGCAATTGAAAGAAATCTTAAACATTAAAGGGACACGTTGCCTTCGGGTTGGGCGCTGTTGGGCGCTTTTGGGCTATAACAAGCGTTTGACGTATAATGAGCACGGTCGGAAATATGTTTAAAAAGTAGAATATAATTATCCACACAAACGTGCCTTAGAAATGTTTCGCTTTTGCTCACTTTCGCGAAACAAAACGCTCCGCCATTTATGGGAGTCAAGATTTTGACTCCCATAAATGGCGGACAAATTCTATTAGTCTTATTTCCAGTCGCAGCTGTTGAACTATCCATTTTGACAGTGCGGTGTGGACGTGTTTACTATGCACACATGTCGTCGAGTAGAGAATGGTATATTACCTGGTATTCATGTGATAGGTTTACCAGGCCACAGGCTACGGCGCCAGCCTACTGCTCTTCATCGCGCATTATTGACCATTACACCGACGATCGTATCGACGGCTTGAAATACGTGTACATTTCGCGAGACATGTCTCGGGGTCAGAGGTCAATGTTTGTTTGTTTTAATTACCATTCACTAATTATAACACATTAAAGGTGTTTCATTGCAAGAACAACTCTTAATAAGTATAAGGAACACCTCCAAACAGTAAAATTTCATGAGATTTGAAGGCAACGTGTCCCTTTAACGACCATTTAATAAAACTAAAGTCTATTTGCAAAACAAAAGTTCCATTAGAAATTAATATAAATTACTTTCCGGGACTTATAGGATTCTGCTTGGAGCCTTTCTTATCCCTCAAAAGTGTCTTGTAATTGAATGGATTAAAAGGAAGTCGAAGTCTATTTCTATTTATACAATCAAAAGACATGACAATAGATGAACGAGTATACTACTTTGGCATATTTACTTGACTGTAAACGTTGCATATTCCGATTGCATATTATACGAGTAATGCCTCAGTCCATCCATTTGACACGACCCGACAAGCTTGTCGACAGTCCAAAGATGTTCCCCTGGACATCAAAAAGTATATCATTTGATTGCACCCATTCCATTGAGGATTCGACTTCGATCGCGACTCAAGTACTGAGTTAGAACCAAAGGCACATTTTAGAGAGCAAAGGCATGCACGAACATGATGAGCCGACTGTCAAATCACATTTATTTATAATTGTTTGTTTGTTTGTTCATTTATTGATGTCTTGATTAACTTATTTGTTTGTTTCGAATCAGTGTAAGTTTATTTATTCAGTTATTTCATTTCGACTTTTTATTCCACTATCTGACAAAAATATAGAACCCTTGATGACTTGTGGTTCACCTTAAAGGCCTGTACACTATTGGTAAGATCCAAAAACACAAATGTTCACAGATTCACACATAACTTACATAACTTAAAGTAATTAATGGTAGAAAGGGTTCCTTAAAATATTTCTGCCTAAAATGCTATCGTTTCTGAGAAATGAGTAAAACAATAGTTTTAATCACGCGTGATAATAAACTCGATGTTTGAAAAACAGAAAACACATAAGGTCTCTTTTCACTATTTTCTCGTGACCTCGATGACCAATTGAGCTCAAATTTTCACAGGTTTGTTATTTCATGTATACGGTTAATCACACAAAAAATGAACTTTGTTTGCGACTGTTTTGTCAGCTATACCAATCCTGTATAATACCTTTAAACCATCATCGGTATTGTATTGAATGTAAACATCTCTCTTGGAAATTAAGAGTATACACGTTCAGACAAGGAAAATCGAGAGTCTGTTGTTTGTGGGTCATCAGTAAACGGTGACCATGCTCCCTCCCAGGTCTTTGGAACAAAAGAAACAAGAGAAGAACTAAACACACACAAGAGTTTTATTATTGTGATACGTAAAAACGTAATAATAAGTCAAAATAAATACCCTTTATTAACGGTACCGGGTAATTCAACTTCATCTTCTGACTCCCCTTGTTTCCCCTGCGGCATATTTAATCTTCTGGCGTTTCTCTCGTTGTCTTGTACTTAATTACATCTGTGAATGAAGCTCAACAAACATCTGTTCGTATAGACCTTTTCAATTTCTATGCAAAACAGTGCCTCTTGAAGAAATTGACATCCAATGAGGAAGGTAAACGTCTTACGGAATTGCATTATGAACATGATTGCGAGGACTGGATCGACGATTAGAGACAAGTAAACGAATAGGCCTATCCCCAAATAAAAATCAGTATTATAAATCGCATTTGCTCAAATTCGCTACGGCCATGAGTTAACCAAGTTATGTCTTATTCCCATAAGACGAAGGTTTTCTTCCCGTGAAGTGTTTATGCTTACGAAAAACCAGACTAAAATAAATTAGTTGTCCGTTCGCTGAGGCAAACTTGCTTTTAAAATGTCAATCTTTTCTGCTATTGAGCAACTGTAGAGCAGCACCTAATCCTTATGGGAAGGTGTTATCTTTTGTAATTACTCCAAAAATTAATGACCAAAACAATTGTTAAAGTGCACTGGAGAGCTGTTGATATTATAAAACATTGTTAGAAACGACACGCAGTTTTAGAGAAAGAGGTAATTTTTCACATAAATTTTAATCTGAGAAAGGCTTCAGGCATGAAGCCTTTCTTAGGCATCTGAAAGCACACAATTCTAGGCAACACGGGTGTGTTTTTGCAGCTTCGATGACCAATGAGCCCAAATTTTCACAGATTTATTTGATGCATTATGTTGGGTTACACCAAGTGAGGATTGGCCCTCTTGCATTGGCCGCCATCGTTGATGAAACGTGCACACGTGAAAGGCTATCATTGGCTGAGAGTCGTGCGCAGTGCGTACGCGCTTGCACTTTTCCCATTGTTTGTCATCAAAGATGGCAGACAATGACGTAATGTGTAATCCATCTATACACAACAATTTGCTTAGCATGAAATTTCTTCCTTGATAAAAACAGGATTACCAACCAAATTCCCTTTTACATCGTGAACAAACACGGTCGGCCATTTTGTGGAGTCAAACTTTTGACTCCACAAAATGGCCGACCGTGTTAGTTCGCAAAGTAAAAGGAAAACCACGCAATTTCGAGGCATCTTTTTGTGGATCATTGTATTCTACTTTTATAACGTCTTTCTAACCATATGCATTTTATAACAAACGGTTACAAACGCTTTTTTTAGACCAACTCGTCCAATCCAAGGCAACGTGTCCCTTTAACCCAGGGAGATTGTATTTACTTAGAATCAATTTTGATCATTATTTTGAAAAGTTGGCTCATTTACACCACATCTCCTCCGGACCGTTTACCGAATTTCGCAAGACATTTTATGTAAACGTGCCGCTATAAAGTTAACAAACGTTCGACCGAGCGTCCCGGGGTAATGGAGCCGAACAGCACAATGCAGAGCCCGAAGAGAAATTAATAAAGTACTCGAGGATGCCTTATTTGCTTAACTTGAAACACCCCCCCCCACCCTCTGGTAGGCCTACAAATCGCATTCAATCAGTGAAGTAACGTCTACAAATTACCACATTCGAAAGAAAAACCCCCACCTCAAAACAAGCACGACTGGTGTTCAGGGTTTTCAGTAAGGTACACTTTATATTTTTATATTTCTGAAAAGGTTAAAAATAGTATAAACTTAAACCCTGCAGCGAGGGACCTGTTTGGCTGCAACGTCCCTCCTGTACATTTGCACGTTGTCAGCACTTTTAAACAATTTTTTTCTGTAGGTTAACAGGGTTTTTAAAATCTAAAGTGTGTTGTTAACATTATCCAGGTATTGCCTGGGTTAATTTAAGCATGATTTGTTTGCTTGTTAATCAAGTTTCACAATTTGGTTTCATCTACAATTGGCAATATTGACAGACCGATTTTGTATAAAAAGGATGCTGGCAGAGTTTTGTCCTGCCCCCTCCTAACCAAATCACTGAACCCTGTTGATCGACACTTCCTCCGTGGCATGGTCCAACTTAGGGTATCATGACATATGAGCTGACCAGTGTGTATATGTGGTTGAGACAATGGAAGTATTAAAACAATGGTCAGCATATGCTGACAAAGTACCTCTCATCAGGGTTTTAAAATGAATAACGAGAGAGTACAGCCAAAGTCAAGTACCTTGTGGTCAAGACTCCAATACTTGCACTTTGCGAGGGGATGCAGAGCTCATTGTGATATCAATGCCGAGTCACTGCTCCTTGTCCACGGGGACCCCCTCCTTAGGACTTATTTAACCATAATTGTGATAATTGTTGATTCGATAAGTCCATACTTTATTTGACTCAGAGAGGGGATCAAGATGCACTTATACAAACATACACCAAGCAAAACAACATGAAGAAAAACGACTATGGGGGCTTTTACCAACCGTCTTCTTCATCCAAGTAGGCCTATTATTCTAGTCGATGTGAAACTCACAAAATAACGCTTCACAGTGAGTCTCTGTCATGGATAGTTCATCATTTTGTTGTCAGGAAAGTACACCCATTATGAACTTAATGCTAAAGGAATGTTCGCAGTGAACAATTTCTCTTGAACAGCAGAGCAAAATGCTACACACACACAAACAAATAAAATGTACTAGTTACTACTCAAGAAATCATCATTGGCTACTCGATATTAGCATTCACTGTGCACAAAACATGTTCAGTCCAAGTATGCTATGCAAAATTGCTCCCTGGTTCAGGTAAAAACTACAAGTAGTTTTCGTTGTCTTGTTAATTAAATAGGTACTGCAGAGGCGGGAAGTTTTCTTATAAGACACGGACTGGAACCTTAATGATCATGCATGCAGAATTAACGGCGTAGGTCACTTAAAATATGCAGTATCCGCACTATATGTGATACAAGAACTTGCCAATATCTAACAACCTACCAAGTTTCAACATGATCGCACTAATACTTCGGGAGATATACGACTTCAAAAAAGGCACCTTTAATGCCACGTCGCGTGACCCCCGATGACGTCAGTGATCTGAAACTTCACACATGATGGCTGCCTGACGGTCAACATATATGTGTAAATTTTGAAGTGATTACACAAAACTTCTCCACACACATCTTCAAAAAGTCCATTTTGAAAAGTTTTCAACCTGCCGCTAGAAGGCGCTCTTGTGTATAGTGACGTCATCGGTTTTTTTTTTAACTGCACACCCTTGCCGGACACTAACATCATCGAAAGCATTTTCATAACATTTAGCACTTTTGAATTACGAAGGCACTTCTGGTTTCGACCAGAAGTAGAGGTTATGTGAGGTCACGCACACTGAATAAAATGAAGACCTAATTTATCCCTATACAATCCCGCAAACAGAAACCTACGTCTCTTGTAGCTGATTTATTACGGATTTTCGAATATTTAAAATAGAAACCTTTAAGATGACGTCACGTGACAGGTGATGACGTCATCATGACGTCATTGTTTTAGGATCATTATTGCACCAATGCCTGTCATCACTGAAAGTTTCATTGCAATTGCTCTTTATGAACTATGCAAAAGGCCGCTTAGAACGAATTGTGCGTATTTCAATGACTTCCGGAAGTCTGAAAATAAAAACAAAAACTTTAACGAAAACAAGAGCTGTTCCGTTGCGTTTGATACATTTGTCAACCAATGACTGAGCATACTACTTCAAATTAAAACTGCCATACCTATGTTGCAAGGAAACCTTAAAATATACACCACTGAAAAAAAACTTGCAAAAATAGTTACATGCCAACATGGTCCCTGTTGACTACAAAGAAAGAGATGCCGGCATACTGCTTATTTATTATTATTATTTATTTTTCATATTTATTCCCACTTTAGGAACAACTGAAATTATAACACGGCTAACGGAATGGAAGAAAATAATGCACAACTTTATAGATTATACACAACACAGCTAAAGAATGATCCAGTTTCAAAACAATATGGTTCAGAAGATTCTGTTTTAAAGGAATAACTGTACACATTTAAATGTAAACGAAATATAGAATATAATCAGCCTTTTGTCGTCAAACTTGCAAAGAAATTTTAAGGAAAAAGAATGTTTCACAATTCAAAACCAGATCTTCAAACAACGACATTTGTAGCAACACATTAGTATCATTGACTTTTGTCTGTATAAGACTCCGTAAATATATATCTTTGTTTTAAGAAACTTATTTTACACTTATGTTACATAACCTCCTAAGTCCCTTCTTACATATTTACAATTAAACTTACACTATTATACATAAATAAAGACATACAAATAAACCTTAAGATAATAAAGTAAAACTTATACTTACAATCTAGCAAATAGGGGGTGTTCTTACCCAAAATATCCAGATTGGGATAAGCCTCTACCCTGATTTGAATCTTCTCTCAATGAGGATATCAATGGTACCCAAACAGGAAATAGTTACATGACAAAAACATATGCTGCATTGCAGTTATCCCCAACCCATCAATCACACCTGGGGTATACCTATTCTATCCTGATTGGGGTCCTCCACTCCCAGTGAAGATATCAATGTCCAACTAGTAAAACCCTCGAGTCAACAACACATTCTGCTTTGCAAAGTCATCCCCCAAACCAAGAATCACACCTGGGGTATACCTATTCTACCCTGACTGGGGTCGTCCACTCGCAATGAAGATATCAATGTTCAATGGGTAAAACCCTTGAGTCAACAACACATTCTGCTTTGCAAAGTCATTCCCCAACCCAACAATCCCAACTGGGGTTCACCTATTCTACCCTGACTGGGGTCGTCCACTCCCAATGAAGATATCAATGTTCAATTGGTAAAACCCTTGAGTCAACAACACATTCTGCTTTGCAAAGTCATTCCCCAACCCAACAATCCCAACTGGGGTTTACCTATTCTACCCTGATTGGGGTCGTCCACTCCCAATGAAGATATCAATGTCCAATTGGTAAAGCACTTGGGTGAACAACACCTTCTGCCCAGCTTCTAGCGACTAAATAAAGTTATATATTTTTCCTAACGGCAAAACATGTAAGCTAAATCACAATATTATTTTAAACTTATGACGGCAAAAACTGTTATCTTTATGATATTTTAAACTGGCCCCTACGACATCTCTGTACGAGAAATGCTTACAATAATCACAAAGGAAGGTACACCATGGTTAAATGATGAATAAAGAATAGTAGGGAATGCTAATAAGATGCTGACTTGGTGCCAAGTTGGTCCCAAATATGGAATACCCCGAATATTCATCATTCTAACCAAAGACTTTTCTGATCCACGGTTTCATGAGACGTCATTCGTTGACTTTTGTAAACAAAAACCACAACAACAACAATCCATTTAATTGTTTTATTTAAACGGTGACTTTATGGAGATGCTAGTTGGCAGTTTACCTATACTCTAAAGTAAATCTACTAGGGTCATTCCTCACTCTTTAAATAATCCCCAACACCACATGGCAACTCAACACCCAAACTGCTGACCTCTGATTATGGTGGTATAGGGCCTGGAATTTTATTATTGAGAGGGCAAGGCCATTTTCATTTTGCAAAGGGGCACTTCCATTAGAAACTCTTGAAGTCTGTGGGAAACTTTTGAAGGGGCACCAAGGCCAAGAGCAGGGCAACAGAGAGGCCATGGCCTCCGTATAATTCCAGGCCGGTGGTATGCCTGATCCTTCATGAAGCATAATCAGTTTACCAGTACAGTAGAACGCCGCTATAACGAACAAATTTAATTAAATTAAAATTAAATTTGCCCCGGTATTTACCAATGTGATTTGTACTGTGACATCACACTTTGCTTAGCAATTAAGATTGATTCGCAGTTAAGATCAATCTTAACTCTTTGTTAAATTTGCCCCAGTATAACTAAAGTTATTTGTATTGTGACATCACACTTTGCTTAGCAATTAAGATTGATTCGCAGTTAAGATCAATCTTAACTCTTTGTTAAATTTGCCCCAGTATTACCAAAGTTATTTGTATTGTGACATCACACTTTGCTTTGCAATCAAGATTGATTCTCAGTTGAGATCAATCTTAACACTTTGTTATATTTGCCCCAGTATTTACGAAAGTGATTTGTATTGTGACATCACATTTTGCTTAGCAATTAAGATTGATTCTCAGTTAAGATCAATCTTAAAGGTATCGAACACGTTTGGTAATGACTCAAAACAAATATTAGCATAAAAACTTACTTGGTAACAAGCAAAGGAGAGCTGCTGATAGTATAAAACATTGTAGGAAATGACTCCCTCTGAAGTAATGTAGTTTTTGAGAAAGAGGTAATTTCTCACTAAAATAATAAAAACTTCTTGCAATAAGTTTTTATTCCTATCTGAAAGCACACAAATTTGTACAACAAGGGTGTTTTTTCTGTCATCATTTTCTTGCAACTTCGATGACCAATTGAGCCCAAATTTTCACAGGCTTGTTATTTTATGCATATGTTGGGATACACCAAGTGAGAATACTGGTCTTTGACAATTACCAAACGTGTTCAGTGCCTTTAACTCTTTGTGAAATCGGCCCCTGGTAATAGGGCACCCCTAAGGGGAAAATTCAAATTTCTACTTGAACAATTCATTAAGGGCACCAAGGCAATGACCAGAGGTACAGAGGAGAATGACCCCGGTGCCTTCGGCCCCGAGTCATCTACTTGTATAGTGAACCTGGGAGATATATGTACATAGCACATCTACATGTACAACAATTCTGAGATTCCTAATTCATGTACCATGGGGACGTGCATTCAATTATTGTTAATTGTGCAATCTCCCGAATAATTGTTGTCTAATTCATTTCGAAAAATGCTTGCGAGATAAGTTATGCATTTCCTGCTATTTCTGGTGCAGGTAGATTGGGTTCTAACCATGCACTGTGCTCACATGACGGGTTTTGACCTCAACAAAAAGTGCAGCAGGTGTTGACGTCACTCGCAAAATACCTGACGACATTTTCTGGATTTGCATATTTTGTGCACCAGAAGTACAGACCCGCGACTAACAGCAACGAATAAGCCAGTTGCGAGTTAGATTTGAATAAGTTAATGACTAATATACAGTGACTTGCGTAATAGTCACTTAAATTTGAATTCCTCAGACTACAGACAGTTGCTATACGTCGCATGGTTTGGGAAAAACTTTTGCGTAGTTTAACGTCTTTATAAGTAAGACATGTAAGAGACAGCAAACACCCATACACAATTCTGAATAAATGTGTATGGCACAACGATACCAGGCTTTGCCCACACTTGTGACCACTCGAGTCATTATACCAAACATTAAATAGAAATCAAACTCAAAAAGACATAGACCGGTTAAGACCACTTGGTGCAATCTGCCCCCTGGAGTTATAGATTTCAGGGAGCTGATGGGAACAGTATCCTCAATGCTACAGAAGTAGATCAGACAGCATGAGTTAATTTTTTTATCTAGAGCAAATTACAGCACTTTGTATTGCCAAGGAGAAATTAAAAAGTCTGAATTCAGATAAAATTCAAAAAACAAAATTGGGTCATGTTTTAACCTAACCATTCTTCAACAGAAAAATATTCCACTCAAATATCTCCGACAAATAAGACACTAAGCTTGAAGTGCAGGATGATCGTAACAAACAGAATAACTACAATTTCATTGCCCGTGCATTTCCTTTACCACTCCAAATCTTCACAATCCTCTACGCAGTTTCTGCTTCAAGTGCTCAGCTTTGAGTGCCTTCACAGCCAGCCCTCCATTCAAGAAAATTTGAAGGCTTCCAGATATTTTGAGAAAATCCTGAAATCAGGAAACATCCTGAGAAATCACATGCCTGCTCACAAATCACCCTCGTCACTGGCACTGCTCCTTTGTACTAATTAGGTTTATACGAACTTGAAGCAGGAGCTCTTGTATACCCGGCTGTGACGTCGCAAAAGATAGGTCTATAGACCTAATCCTGCGACAGCCATTTGTGCCATGTTCCCTGTCCGCAACAGCAACCTTGAGTGCTATTCCTTAATGCACTAAAAAAAAAGGTGCCAGACTATTTCCCTTCCAGCCTCAACTTGGATTGAATTAAGCGGGGAAAAAATATATATAAGCTGCGTAATTAACCAGGTTTAGAGAGGTTCCTATTGACGAACAAAATCATAAAAAGCTGAAATATAACTGTAACTTAGTAGTTTTTCTCCCTACACTACGTACACTACAGTACATATCACCTAATCAATGTAAGCTACTGCATCTTTAAGACGTTTCTCATAGATGACATACTTCTCTCGTACTTGCTCTATATGGTCTTGCTCTTCCTTATCCAAGATGCGGAGAAAATTCTGAAGTTCAGGTACGGAGAACGCTTCCCACTGAAATGCAAAGAAAAGTATACTTAATTTGTTATAACAAGCACATCTCCCATGAAAAGTTTCCCTGCATAAATTGAAGATTTGCTTCAAAACCTTACAATCCTCCTCGCAAACTCCGTTCTGACAATTCTATCCTCCTCATTGAGCCTAAATCTGATCTTGATCTCTCTTGATCTCATGCTGTACTGCGTCTATGGAATAAACTGATATCGCTTCATGCACTGTTTCTCTTAAAGCGCAGTGGTACCCAGTGTAAGAGCACTCTATAAATGCCCATTATTATTATGATTAAATCATCAGTTTCTTTAAAGCAGTTTAAGAAAAACCTAAAAGAGCATTTGCATAATTTTGTTTCAGAGGCTTTCAGCTGTATCCTTGTATATTTTAGTAATCTTGTCCTTGTTATGTATTAGTGACATGAACACTTTTGTGGATTTGTGCGCTTTATAAACTTTCATTATTATTATTATTTTTTGTGAATTAGCGAGTGTGTAAACAGTTGGTAACTATTGTTATCCTAAATTTGGCGCTGCATTAGAGAATCAAAATAAACCTTAGAACCACAAGAATAGCACACCTCAATCTGTCCCGTCTCATTCTCCCGTAATTCGTATCTCTTGGTCTGATTATCACCTCCCCATAGTAGTCTTAGAAGCAGCGGTCTGTCATCATCTGCTAGTTTTCTCATTAACACTAATGAGGGGAAAAAACAAACAAAAACAATAAACAGGTTAACAACAATTAAATCTTCCCAAATTGTAAACATTTCCAAATGTGGATAGGCTGATTAACAGTTAAGTCTATTATTTTTGTTGATACAATTTACTCCTGACTAACACATTTCTTTTAAAAGACCAATTTTTGAGGGAATAATTGTTTTTCCAGAGGAAAAAATAAGGCCATGTTTTGGTTTTTAAAAAGTCTAGATTGTAGGATGGAGGGAAACATGCACCAGGCAAGGAGTTCCAAAGAGATGCAGTACGTAGAATTGAGCTGTTGGAATAGCTCTTTGATCTACATCTCGGCAAAGTTTTTTTCGAATTAATGGCCTCATTGACAGGAGAAGCAGAGACCTGAATGGTGGTTTTGGAATGCGAGGATGAACAAATGGCAGCGCACGGTTTTGTACACAAAGACATGAGAAACCCGTTGTCTGTTTTACTTTTTATGCGAATGAAGTGTCTTCCTCAACGATTCATACAATTCCCCTGACAGGACAGCATGACAAAATTATGGAGAATTTAGTTATTATTATATTGAAACTAAACAGAAAGTGAATTCTGAAATTCAGTCAAAAAACCCCAAAACTTGCCGATGTAACACATTTTAAACACAACAGTGCAGTTTCCGTGTCTATCACAGGAAATTGTGTAAATCATTGAGAAAGATATCTAATTCATATAAAAAGTTAAAAAGACGATGGTTTTTCCATATTTGTATGTACAAAACCTTGCGCTGCCAGTCCCCAGCAATGGCGGCACAGCGTGCAGCACTGGCACATACATAATATATGGATCCGGGCATACAGGGAACCAGACAGCCTTATAATAATAATAATTTGAGAGGCTTATCATCCTTACTCGCAGCTGAAAAACTGAATCGCGAAGGACGTGGGTACAATGTGTTTCGAGCCTTATATTTTTATATATTTATTTATTTATGTTTACATAAATAGATAAACACATCAAAAATCGAGTCTTGAAGGCTTTACATAATATCTATACTAAAGTGTCGGGCCTAACCTTGCAAAACGGAACTTCTTTGGGTAAAATGTAAATTTCTTATGGAAATTTACAAAGAGCATGAAAGACAATAGTATTTGGCAATTCAGGGCAGGCGATGTGCTGCAGTGTTTTCCTCACCCAACAAATGTTGGTAAGGACACTTGTAGCAAACTTAAACTGAGTTCCCTTCCTAAAAACTGAAACTTTCATGTGACTTTATGATTCAAGATGAACTAATTAATACCCGATAAGATAACTCAAATTTTGGTTTTGTCCAATGGGTAAAAATAGCACCCAGTAAAATAAAATTCAGTCACTACTGTGGTCAAATAATAATTTCAATAACAATATTAATAAGTATTTATAAAGCGCTTTTACAGGCAGATCAAAGCGCTAAACAAGAATACAAAGAAAACTATGGAGTAGTGAATAGGTAGTGTTTAACATGCTTCCAATAGTAAAAGACCCGGAATTCATGATGTTGATGGGAATGCTGTTCCAAAGTTTGGTGCCAGCTATTGAGAAAGACTAAATGTTGCTACTAAATTGACATACAACTTATGATGATGAGTGTGCTCAGTGGAAAGTGAAGTACATGTAGTCACAAAGTGTGGTTTTCATAAAAGAAGCTTAAATTCGACAAGAAAACATCAACTTCTTTTCAAGCAGTTCAAGGAGTTTTAATGAAGAGCCTTTGAGTTGCTTCTTTTCTCTTTTCCATTTTCCAACGAAAAAATGGAGCAGATTGCTAACAAACAACAGGGTGATGGTAAAGGTACATGTAGGTCAACTGACCTACAGCAATTTTGAGATCAAAAAGCTCAAAAAAATTTGGTTCATTTTGAAACCGCTGATGTCAAGTTTATTCTCAGGAGTCAACCTTCACAGAGGTCTTTTCCATTTAATTTGAAGTGTACAAATCAAATTAAAACCAGCAGCCCCACTCACTTGAGTTGATTGTAATTCTTCAGATTCAATAAAAAAAGGCTTGCATTAGTAGCGACCAAATTAAGAACATTGCAATATTTTTGTCCCCAATTTGCAAATTAACAGCTAAAAGCATTGATGATAATGGAGGTGGCGTAAAATCATTCCACCTCAAAAGTTAAATTTTCACAAAGAATTTGACAAACATTTCAAAACAATCTGTTTTTTATTTTACACAATTGCATGTACTTGCACTTAATAAAAAAGGCGTCGTGAGATTTGGAATATGAGGGGGACGTGTTCATAATCTTGGTTCTTAATGTAGGGAGACTTAGTGCGCCCTCAATATTTCTGAAAACTTTAAATTAGCATATTTACAATAAAAAAGTTAAATTTGTGTCCGCAACCTTTGGACTCACTCTCTTTTCCTTTTTAGCTTAAAGGCACTGTACACGTTTGGTAATTACTCAAAAAATATATTAGCATAAAAAGTTACATGGTAACGAGCAACGGAGAGCTGTTGATAGTATAAAACATTGTGAGAAACGACTCCCTCCGAAGTAACGTAGCTTTTGAGAAAGAGGTAATTTCTCACTAAAATAATAAAAGACTTCAGGCCTCAAGCCTTTTATTCCTATCTGAAAGCACACAAATTTGTACAAGGGTGTTTTTTCTTTCATAATTTTCTTGCAACTTCGATGACCAATTGAGCCCAAATTTTCACAGGCTTATTATTTTATGCATATGTTGGGATACACCAAGTGAGAATACTGGTCTTTGACAATTACCAAATGTGTCTTCAGTGCCTTTAAAAGCAAGAGAGAGCACATTATTCTCGATAAGTATTTCTCTCTATTTTTGTAGGGAGCATGGCTCTCTGGCCATGCTACAGATATTTATTTGGGAGGGATAATGTCCCAGAACTCTGAGTATTGATTTGTCTTTAAAACATCTATTTGTAAGAGAAATATTGTAACTTTTAGGGCTAGTTGAACATTGAATCGGGTATTGTAAACTTGTATGTACAGTACATGTACATGTATGTAGCCAGCCTTGTGTTGACCTTTCACCCTTTCATAGTGACTGTGTTGTGCTACTGCCTATTTGTAATGTGTGCTGTTTTCTTGTAAGAATAAAGTAGATGCAGGAGATCATTTCATAATAATTAGGCTATAGACGTCGTCGTGGGGATTTTGCTTTGTAGTATTTTTGTGAATGCTCGTCCTTTTTAATTAGAGGGCCAGCCTCCTTCCCGTGTCTCTACATTAAGATGCGGAAATCAAGTCAAAAGCTTGCACAAAGGCATGCCTGATCCTTCCATACCGCAGCTGCTACCATTTGATTGGACAGCTATTAAGGCAGTCCAATATCTATGCATGAATTGGCGTTTCTACTCTTATCAGATTCAAGCAGAATATACACACTGTATTACAGATTCACATTCACTGAACATTAACTACTTTTCCTGGCCTCTTTCATTGCGCCAACCTCACTGATTCATTTGCTGACTCTAGAAGTTTCTTGTATATTATTCTTATCGAGTGACATCACCATGATCACTGGTTTAACTAATTTTCACCTTGAACTGGTTTCAACAAACAAACTATTCAATGCTGAATCAAACTCTAAACTTCATCAACAAAATGACAAGGCAAAGCTAAAAATTAGTACACTGTAACTTCTAGTTATTGACAGAAAGAAACCTTGATTGCTAAAACTATAATTTCATAATCAAATTTCATTTGGGGGAGGGGGGGTATTTACTTTGATGATAAAAATCAGTGATTTTGTCTTTCTTTATCTTTTCTCCTTCTAATGATGTGGTCGTATAGCGCCCTCTGTAGGCAACATTTGTCATCAGGAGTTGTAACCTCAGTGTGGCAAAAAAAGTACAACTTGTGCAAGTACTGATCATGTTAAACCCGTAGTATAGATTACATGTTATACAAATAATACTGTGAGATGTTTTCATGCCCAATACTTACGTTGAACAAAATTCAATGAACACTTTACATACATGTAGTACTGATACGTTCTGAAAATGATGAATGGTTTGTGACGGAGAACCATTCCAACATAAGAATGAGTTCATATCAGTTGGACCATCTTTGCTTGGTTTAAGTTTTTTTTTTTTTTTTCTAAAATATCTATTCACTTTTGTTATTGAAATTATAAGGTGTTCGGCCAACAGCCAAAAACCTATTGTTATTGTACTATTTTTTTAGGTGTTCGGCCAACAGCCAAAAAACCTATTGTTATTGTACTATTTTTTTAGGTGTTCGGCCAACAGCCAAAAAACCTATTGTTATCGTACTGGTTTTTTTAGGTGTTCGGCCAACAGCCAAAAACCTATTGTTATTGTGTAGGGTTTTTTGTTCGGCCAACAGCCAAAAACCTTTCGTTATTTTAATGTTTTTTTTAGATGTTTGGCCAACAGCCGAAAAACCTATTGTTATTGTACTGGTTTTTAGATGTTCGGCCAACAGCCGAAAAACTATTGTTATTGTACTGTTTTTTTAGGTGTTCGGCCAACAGCCAAAAACATATTGTTATTGTACTGGTTTTTTAGGTGTTCGGCCAACAGCCGAAAAAACCTATTGTTATTGTACTGGGTTTTTTAGGTGTTCGGCCAACAGCCGAAAAAACCTATTGTTATTGTACTGGGGTTTTTTAGGTGTTGCCCTTTGAATGGCCCTTGAACATGAATAGAACAATTCTTCACATAAAAATGACGAAAGAAAAATCACAAATTCTAATGATTTTTGCCGGTTTTTTATTCGTTTAAGGTATTTATTTATGGACAAGGACAGGCCTCATACTCCCATGTTGTAATTGCAAAGTGTTTTCTTATTAGAGGGCATCTCTATAAGGAAAAAGGTACATTTTAACTGGAACATTACGAGGGGCACTAAAGCAATGACCAGGGCACACTTTCATGGCTCTGCTTACCGCAGAATTCCGTGCTTATGGCCCATAGAAATACATGCTTTTAAAGGCCGCCGTAAGCGCACAAAATCCACGGTAAGCACAGCCAAGGAAAACAGGTCGACAACAACCACGAGCAACAACCTCACCTTCACCGTTCTCATCGGTGCGTTCGAAGAGAGCAAACTTCCGAGGGTTATCGATGACTTGAATGTGACTGAGTACGCCCTGGATCACCTGAATAGCTGTGGACTCACTTGCTATCTGAATGTCCTGACAATCGCAAAAGAAAAACGAGAAGAAAACGATTGGAGAAAGTGTGCCATTGAAAACTAGACTGACTACAAGGTATAACTTTCTCTTATTAAACTTTCTCTTTTAAGAAAATACATTTTCAAACAAGGTAGTAGACACAAACTTAATTTTTAAGACAGTCAGTGAATAGTTGAAATAAATGTAACTTTTAAGAAAGTGAATACTAGAAAAATATATATTAAGCCAACATGAATAGTAGTAAATTATTACTTTTAAGAAAGTGAATACTAGGAAAATATATTATTTTAACAAAATGAATGGTAGAAAAATATTACTTTTGAGACAGTTAATACTTTGATAATATATTTTCAAAGAGATGTGAATAGTAGTAAATTATTACTTTTAAGAAAGTGAATACTAGGAAAATATATTGTAACAAAATGAATGGTAGAAAAATATTACTCTTGAGAAAGTAAATACTTTGATAATATATTTTCAAAAAGATGTGGATAGTGAAAAGCTATTACTTTTAAGAAAGTGAATACTACTAGGAAAGTGTATTTTCAAACAAAATGATTAGCAGAAAAATATCACTTTATCCTGGGAACATATCACTTTTTAAGAAAGTGAATCCTGGGAAAATATCACTTTAAGGAAAGTTAACAAGTATGTAACCAAGGAAAAAGGAGTAAACGCAGATGAGACAAAATACAAACAATGCAATATATAGGATACAAACAATGCAATATATAGGATAATAGCAATTTGTATTGTCATGACATATTTCACAAATCCATGCTGGGCAAACATTATTACTAAAAGGGCAAGAATAACAAAAACAGGATATGGCTTTCACAAAATGATCAAATTTTATAACAATGTAGACTTTTGTAGCTCCATGGATTCCCTGCAACCAACAAGGGAGAAAAAAACCAAGAAGCACAGTATGTGAATACACTACTGACAAATTGTATAAAAATATGGGTAATTTGTATGTCCTGTATCAATAAAGAAAATACAACATAACAACAAATGGAGGGAAAAAAACATCGAACAAAAGTTCATGTAGACATTTAAAGTTCTTTGAGTGAAGTGAAGGAACTGGCAGGAAATATAAAAAAGAGGGGAAATTGATCATTGGCTAATGATTTCTACACACTGGCAGGATGTCAGACAACGTCATTTATCATATGAATGGTACAGTCACTGGCAAATCAACCTCTTTTTGATTTCTATCATTTCATGCACACAAAATGTATAAATGTGCAACAACAAAAGTGCTACTGGTCTCACAGTTGGATATCAGCAGGGTCTTTCTCAAAGGGTAAATAACTGTATACATACACATGTGTGTACAAAGCATGCATTGTCGTAACCATCACTCTGAAACACACACTCTGTTATCACCTGGACCATTCAGGAAATGTGGAGTGAAGTAACCGTTTCCTCTTGAGGGAGGGAAGCATGGCAGAGTGCCAATTTCCTAACAATTGACTGACTGCAAGATCCATTCAAAAACTGAGGCAGATCAATCCCTTGATGCATGTGTACACATTATTAGTATGTGTTCTGGGAGTATACCGATTATTAACATCATATTGAAGAACAACTAAATGCACACGTCAAAACTGTTAATTTGATGCGATTCCGGTTTCAGTGTTGGTCAGAAACCACCCTGTGGACATCGACATTACAAAAACCTGTAAAGAAGTGCATTGCTCCATCTTTCACAAAAAATATGAACACTCTAACAAATCTGCACCCTTACATTTTTATTGAACCTTCTACATGTTATGCGAGCAATGAAAGATAGGACAGAAACAAACAAGAAAAAGCAAACGTGAGAAGAAGAAAAAAATGAAAAAGAGAGAAACCCACAAATGGGGCACATTTCTACTCAAAATAAACACGTATGTACATGTACCTAAACATAGGTAAGTCCTTCTTAAGAATTTCAAATATACAATGTGGAAACGTGGTACAAAGCACAAGAGCACATAACAAAATCTGACGGCTTTCTGAGGGCTTTTAAGTAGACACCTCGTAACTGTATACTCTCTGACACTGGATTTGAAACATGTGTACTTTGTGTCCAGAACACACCAAAAGGCACGTTTAATACATAAATTTAAGCTAGTTCAATTTGGACAAGCAGCGTCTCTTTTGAACATGCACTTTTCAATAGCTTGGTCAGTTTGAACAGGTTTCAAATCCCTGCTCTGCAGTTTGGGTGAAAATAGTTGACAATTTCATCGTCAGTTGCCTCACCTCGTATGTATCTTTGGGCAGGAAGAAAGACGTTCTCCGTCGATTGTGATCAACACTGTGGTCATACGGCCGTAACGTGCTGCATACTTTGGGTAGAGGAGTACCGCTGGGAATGCTGATTGGTCGGGAGAGGTTCATGTGAACTCTGATGCTGCTGACGAATATTAAGCTGTCACTTTCCTGTTTAAAAAAATAAAAAGTGCAAACAGGATTTTTTAAGAGTTAGTTCATTCCTGACCTTTTCGTTTATAATAAACACTCCATACATTGTACATGTACATCAGGCATACATACAACTGAAGTTTGTCCAAAATAAAAGAGGAAACTTACAAGAAAATCAAACTTAAGGGTGCCTAAAACTGCAGCTTACCAGTTTGATCGGGTAAATATCAACCTTGATGTTAAACTCTTCGATTCTCCACATCAGCTCTTGCCTTGACAAACCAGAGAGCGAAATTGTGCTGTCAATTCCGTCCTAAAATTACAAAAGCAAAATGATTTTAAACCCAATTCATTATCAATAAAACAACATCCAACAAATTGTTAACGAATAGTTTGGAAATTGGTGACCCCTCAGCTGGAAATATTTGGCTACCTAGTCGGCCCCATTTTGTTGTGTCAGCCCCATTTCGTCAGTGCAAAAAAGTTATACATAATCTTCTAAAATAGTACCTAAGCTACGAGAGAGTTTGAAACTGTGAAAATGTTGTATCTTGCTTAAAATAGCCCAGATGTACACATAAAACAAGTACGCGCCGAGATACAATGTTTTTGCCTGGAGATTTTCGTGCAAGATACAACGTTTTTACAAAATCGAGATGCAATGTTTTTGCACTGACGCTACGATTTTAAAGAGCTATGTGTGCCCAATGTATGTTCAACTTCAGTACTGTACTGCACCCACTGTACTGCACCCAGTGCACCGACAGATCAATTAAACAACCCCAAAATCCTTACCCTGTTCCAAAGTGACTGTGGCATTTATGATGTCCCTGTACGTACTTCTGATTAAAAACACTTTCTAATTGTGTTCACCTGACTCGAATGTAGAATTTATTATGAGGTTCTGCGTGTACAACATGTGTGTATAATGATGTCTGAAGTGAAACTTATATCTCGTACGGTTCATTAATGACAAAACAGAAAGCCAATTACCATCAGTGTTGACAAAGATCTGGTCACACCCATGTCATATGCTAAGTGTGTTAATCATGTGATAGTTATGAAGCTTTTCTAAACGAAGCAAACTTGTACGGATGTAACCTGACACTTTTGTAATTTTACTAATGGTGAAGAGCGTTAATGTTTCAATCAATGAATGTGCACAATATACATCCCTATACATGTACATGTCAATTTTAAATACGTACATTGTACCACACACACAGATCCTTGTCATTTGATTGTGTCATCCTTTTATTTTTGTCATGTATGTACAACAAGGTATACTGCTGCGACACTCCTAAATTTAATATATATATAGAAGTCCTATATATGGATAATTGTGGGACACTTCAAAGACTTCAGAATGATCGTTCTTGGTCCGTTTGTCCAAATGAGGCAAGGTCATGTCACTGCGGACAAGGTTGGTGTCTACATGGAGACGTCCTTGTCGTTAAAAATTGTTTAGAATTTCCAGAGTGTAGGGTGGATGTGTTTCTGTGTTTATTTTTTGTTCATTGTGACAAAATCTCAAGTGACAAGAATCTTAATGTGTGAGAAAACAAATGTTTGAATGCATTTCGTGCATTGTCGCAGAATATAATCACTAGGTGAAATCGGGCTTTTCCATTTCACTCGGCTCCACCTCGAGAAATGGAACAGTCCAGATATCACCTCGTGATTATATTCTGCGACAACGCACTCAAATTCATCCAATATTTGTATTCTTTCCCAGTCGCATGTGATGTATTTTGGGGAAGCAGTAACCCTAAAGGCCAATGCCAACAGAGTGTAATCCAACCAGGGACTCAGGCCTGCTACTGCGTTCTTTTAAGGGCAAGGCAGTCTTCCTTTTAGAGCACCTCTATGAGGGAAATTTAAATTCCTAAAAGGAACATTTCAAAGGCCATCAAGGAGGCAGTTGCCTCCATGAAGAATCAGCAGGCCACGGAGGCCATGGCCTCTGTTGCCCCTGGTTTTGGCCTTGGTACTCCTTTAAAAGTTTCCCATAGACTTGGAGATTTTCAAATGAGCCATTTTGAGGTATGGCAGACACAATACTACATGTATGACAGTTAAGTTTGGGTAAATACGTGTGACTGTATACACCCAAACCAAACAGTGCACTGCTATAGTGTCCACCATATCTCAAAAAGGCTAATGGAAGTGCCCTTTGCAAAATGAAAATTTCCTTACCCTCTCAAGAATGAAATTCCAGGCCTGTATCAGGCCTGGCATGCCTGGTGACTGTCCACATTCTCAAACATAGTGATATGACAATACCCATCCGCCCATCACTCATTTTAATCAAAACTCTGCACAATCACGGTGTGGCTGACAAAAAATCCAAAGGCCTATGGGGATTCTTCATTTCATCATACATGTAGTTATGACCAATGCCCCACCATGAACCCAGCATACCCCCATGGGAGATGCTGGACTTGGTGGACCCTTGAACCAATCACCATGCTGGCTAGGGCCTGATGCAGGCCCTCATCAAATAAATGTTTGCTCTTTCAAGGACAACTTCATCTACATTGGCGGGTGGTGACTTGGTGTACAACTAAGACTCAGATTTTCGTAACGACTGTGAAAGCTACTGCACTGGTCTTGGTGCCCCCCCCCAAAAAAAAAAGCTTGCAAAGACTAAATTTAGAAGTTTTATAAAGGTAGGTGCCCTGGGGTCGATTTCACAAAACTCTTCCTAACTTAGGACTAGTCCTAGGCAATCCTAACTTCAGATAAGACTAGTCTTATATCTTTGTGAAATCGCCCCTGACCACAAGGAAATTGGCAGGGCTCGAATTTTATGCTGGACCACAGGCCCGAGGCCAGTAATTTCAGTGTCAGGCCAGTAAACTCAAGACTGGACAAGTATGGCGGTCTTTTGTTTTCAATTCAATATCTTTGTTAAAACAAAAAAATTATGTTCAAATGAAGAGTTTGAGTCTCATAAATATCTTTCAATTCTGCTGAGTATCACCAATAAAACAAAAGAGATAAATCTTCTCATAATGTTTTGTTCAAATAAAACAGTTTATATGATGAAACTGAGCTCTCATTTTGATTCTGGTCTCTTCTCATTTTGATTCTGGTCTTTCAAATAAAATTCTGGTCCGGTAAAGATTTTGAGCTACAAGCCCTGCAGTCTTGTGGATTTTCCCCCCAAATTCGAGCCCTGATTGGCCTTGCCATAATAAGTATTACAAAACAATGTACATTCATGTACAATGTACGTGTAGGTTCCGGGCCTGCTACTGAATATGTACATGAAAAGGTGTGATACAGTGCACAGATATGTAGTGTATCTTGCATTTATTATTCAATTGAGCTCAATAATCTTGCTATGATAGCAGAACAAATGACGTTGACAATGATCAAGTTGAAAATTATCGCTGAATATTCCCATCACAAAAGCACACTCAAGAGTTTAGTACCCATATAAAACCAAACTTTCAAGCGTGGATAAACACAACTTTTCAAAACGCACAACAACTTTTAACTCGCACTTCGTGAGGTGTGGGCATTTATGTGGGAGCGTACCCCAAAAGTCAAAAAAATTAAATATCAAGCTTTGAGCTTTCAAAGTTCATAATGTAGCCTTCCTGTTCCCTCTACACCTGGCCCTGATGTGTGACAAGTGTACGTACGTGATTAACCATGTTACCCTTTATACGGTATGGGGGGTGTACAGTCCACAATATCCCTAAAGGGTGCCATCCCTAGGGCGTCTTGTTCCCAGGGATCAAGTTCAGGATACTAGGTACCCTTTTCCGGACATTGCATTGTGACGGTGGCTAACACATATGCACATGATCATGACATTGGCAGAACCTTGGAGGAAGGAGGAGCAACGAACCCCCCCCCTCTCCCCCTGGGCCTACCTCCCCCTCCTTTCCATTGTTCCTTTTCCCCTCCTTGAAAGCATCCCCGGAAGATTTTTTTGTCAAAAGCAAAATAAAACCGTTTACTGATAATGTCACCTTCTGTTCTGAAAGTTTCTATATTATAACAACAAGGAAATAACTTAAACGGCAGTTTAAGACCGACAGGGTCATGGCCATGCGATAAAGGACCAAGCCTAAGATAAGGTCCTTACATGCCTTAATTGCACAGCCACGACCCTGCAAGGTCTGAAACGGACGTTTCAGACCGAGTCACTACTCCTTTATTCACATTCTTAAATTCCCCCTTTTGTTAAAAAGCAGAATAGTAGAGGAAAATAAGCTTGTCCCATTTGTAAACCATAAATTCCTGTCCTCAGGTTCCGTTAGGTGGGCATAGGCCTACTAAATATATTTTACATGTTTTAAATTGAGTACAGTATTGATTGCGTTATTATGACCCAACGTAAGCTTGCGCACCAAAACGTGTATAATGCTTTAGTGAACACCAAACGCGGGTTAGCCAACCGCTCATAAACGGCTCCAGCAGTGTCTCTAAACTGGCGATTTAAGACCTGGTAAATATGATCATGTGACGGATTTTCGACCAATAGGATTAGCTTTTTGGAGTATTTATGAATCGGTGAAACAACAGAGAAACAACAGCTTCAAGAGAACATTTACCTCTACTGCTACAATGGTATGTTTTGGTGAATGATCTGACTGGGCTTCTTTGAATGTTGGCGACTCCTTACAGTCCAGTCTCACTTCGTTCCGGCACTTGTAGTGACATGTGTACTTGCAATCTGTCAAAAAAAGAAGAAGAGCAAAACAGTGTTAAGTTACAGTATCCGAATGTGCAAACAATCGAGTCTGTATCTTTTGCGTTGGCATGATTGGACTCAGCACTCAATTGGAGCTGAGCTCCAATTGAGTGATTGATACAAACTGTATGCACTCAATTAGGGAAGAAGAATACAATCATGGTATTTTTTCAGTTCTGGGGCCAATTTAATCAATTATGCTTACGGGTGGGCTCCCATTACCTATATTACATCTGTAGCGTACACAAGTACAAGGCTACAATCCTAGAAGTTAGTATCCAAATGTGCAACTAATCGGGACTGTATCTTGCGTTGGCATGATTAGACTCAGCTCTAATTAGCTCATCTCGATTTAATAACTGACAAAAGCAGGAATTTTCTGCTTACAGGGCGCCCCTTACCTACATTGTACATTACATCTGTAGTGTACACAAGTACAATTCTACAATCCTAGAAGTGTACACTAGTAATTGTTTTACCCAATTTTACATACAGTACACATACATGTACAGTATGAACACAGTGTACTGGATCTACACATGTGTAGATCTTATTGCAAAAAATGTCTTCATCGGGCCTTAAATTACATGAAGGACACGTACGTACATGTAGGCAAGGGCCTCCCTTGCCCTGCTCTTGGCCTTGGTGCCCTTTCAAAAGTTTCCCATAGACTTTTAAGATTTTCCAATGGAAGTGCTCTTTGAAAATGGCCTTGTCCTCTCAAAGTTGAAATTCCAGGACTGCTTATTTAATGTTCAGTTATCACATGTAGCTGTTTAATACCAAGCAACTATCCCCCCTCCCCCCCCCCCCCACCCTGCACTAAACTCAAGGATCCAACCTGAGTAGCTCTAAGCGGGGCATCCTTTTACCCTTTCATGCACCATTTATTTAAGTGATAAATTGATCATATAGATATGAACAAATTAATTGTTTGTTCGTTTTTTGCAAATGGTGACCCCCCAAAAAACAGGTCACAATAGCACCCTCAAGAGTCCTCTTTCCCATTCTGAAAACTGTGTGGTCGTGCGATCTTTATTTTTTAGTTTTACAACTATTTTTCTTTAAAAGGGATTTAAACCGATTGCTAGCGACCGGTCGGCACATGAAAGAGTTAACTACATGTACACTCACACATTTACAACATGTACATGTATTCCTACACAAGTACAAGAACTGCACTGTGGTATTTGTACACTGTGCATACAGTATGTACCATCGTAAATTAACATGCAATGAATTGCTGCTCTTTTTTCCTCCAAGGTCTTGTTGGCCTTCAGCTGTCAAATAATGTCAGGCACTTTGATGTGGTCTGGCAAGAATGTGGCCAATTACTCCAGACCCAATCCTCTTGCCCCCCCCCAACCCCGCAAAAATCCAATCCCTGATTGATGCAATGTCCGTTATTCAAATCTCTCAATTCATCCCAAAGGTCCATTTATTGGTTCCCGATAATTTGCAAAATCCCTTCTTGGATGAATCACAGTTTTATTTTATAGAAAGTGATCTATTTTTGGCTTTGGCAAATGCGGATTTCCAAATTGGCACCAGATATGTATCAGTAACCTAAATATTGTATCAAGCCCTATCCTTCTCATGAGTGACAAGTGAGGTTTCAATAACTTCTTAGGGAGACCGCTAACATTAAGGCAAGATGGCTCAGTTCGTTAGCGCCTGCACGTTAATCCGGAGGTCACAGGGTCAAGTCCTGCTCCAGTTGTTTTTTTTTTTTCAATCCAAATACCCAGTCAGTTACTCTTGTGGTACATTATTTGATAAATGAAATTTAAAAAGTCGCATCCCCTTAAAGGTGACCCCTCTACTGCCGCTGCCCAGTTTGCATCGTAAACTTGGGTGTGATCCCGGGCTCTACGGCAGTTACAGGTTGTATGGCTTCTGACTGGCACCCCAGAACACAAAGATATTGACAAAATAGGGAGACCGCCAACATTAGGGCTAGATACTGTAGCTCCTTTGGTGCCGGTTTATTAATCCGGAGGTCGCAGGTTCAAATTCCGCTCTGGTCAATTTTTCTTTGTCAATTTCGTAAAAAATATTGAAATTGTTAAATATTCTCATGCCCCTAAGTCAAGCCCAAAACATTTTAGTGTGGTGTAAAAGTAGAGGTGAGTGGATGATTGAAGTCAACAGGGCCTAATTCTTGGCTCTGCTTACCGCGGAATTCTGCGCTTACGCCCAGCTGCGTCCCATAGAAATACACACGTTACAATGCGCATAAGCGCAGATTTATTTGGTAAGCAGTGCCATGAAATTGGCCCCTGCTGGCCAAGTAAGCCTATAGGGAATATAGATTTAATGTACACAATGTGTGTACACACGTCGAGTAATGTACACTCGATTACAACAATACCAACAATATCTTTCTCTATACCTTTAAACCACAAACCATATCCTCACCACAATTTTCAGTTGTGCATAATTCCCTCAAAGGCAAGGTATTAGTCTTTAGGCAGAGCTCAAAATCCTAGTTGTAATGTTTTTAAGACACAGTGCAAGTCTCTTCTCAAGAGCGAAGTACATTTACAATGTACACGAAAGACCAAATACATTGTATTGACTGATAAAAGTTGAAACTTGTTTAATTTTGTCGTATCCTGTCATACTTTTCTTTAATTGGGAGCCGTCCAAGCAGATACTCAGCCAAAGTTCTCATGGGGACAGGCCTGGAGTTTCATCTTTGATAGGGCAAGCCATTTTCATTTTTTCAAAGGGCACTTCCTAAGTCTATAGACTCTACGTGAAACTGTGCCAAATTGGTGGAAGAAATTGTTCCCGGTGTGTATCTGAGGGCATTTTGGGGGTTTTCTTTTTATTCCTAATGTATAGCCATTTAATATCTAAGGTCCTTTTTGATTAGTACAAATTCATAAGAAAATTCATAAGGAAAAAATAAAAATCACACTCTGAGCCGTCAATTTGATGAATGATGGCTTTCTCAACCAAACACGAAATAAATGATAACATTTCCACAAGAAGAAAAGGAATATTCATTCAAAACCCAATGTTGCGTCTTCCCTTCAACAGGTATCAATCAGCCCTCTATGGAATCGTTAGTATGCATGCTCAATAATAATTGAATATTTTGAGAATTAAAAATTATGAGTTTTATTTTCAGGCATGCTGATGCTTCTTGTATACCTCTCCATACGGGATTCCAATATAAACATGCCCCGTTGGACGCATCGTGCATTGTACTGGTTCCTAAAATGACATTAGAACATGAAAGACAAAAAAACAATCACATCAAAACACAAACAAGAAATCAATGATACTAAGATATGACCTTAAATTGTAGGAAGAGGGCCATGGCCTTAGTTGCCCCTGCAGGGCTCAAAAAACCCACTGGGTCACTGTACTGGCCTTGAGTACATTAAGTTTAGCATCCAGCCATTATTCCTCAAACCAATCAAGTCCTGCAGTCTACACATGTAGTGTATTCCCCAAAACATACTTTTAAGATTTTCAATTCAAAACCTCTTCCTCCTCCTTATTAAGTTCAGCACAAATTATATTAACAATTTATTTATTTCCTGTTAACAAATTTGTTGCATGTATGTTCAATTGATACAAGTTGTAGTTCTAAGCTACAATGTACAATACCTGGGCCCAATTTCATAGAGCTGCTTAAGAACAACAAAATTATGCTTACCTGAATAAGATTCACTTACCAGCCAAACTACCATGTCATATACATGGTAGTTTGGCTGGTAAGTGAATCTTATTCAGGTAAGCATAATTTTGTTGTTCTTAAGCAGCTCTATTGATTATGTATGTACATGTACAATTTATGAGTGGTATCCTGCTCATTTCTGCTCAGCAGACAATTGTAAAGTAATACTTTCTGCTTTAAGCAGCTATGAAAGGGCCCAATTTCAAAAAGCTGTTTTTGAAAAGCAGAAAATTGTGCTTGATAATTTTCTGCTATTTTAAGCAAAAATTGAGAAAATATAATTACATTGTAGCTGTTGCAAACAGCAAAAATTTGAAGGAAACCAGTCAAAGATAGTATCCAGTCAAAGATAGTATGTGTGAATGGCATTTTGGCTGGTAACCTTATATTATGGTAAGCAAAATTGTTTAGTGCTTACAGTAGCTACTTTTTGTGCTTAAGCAGCTCTACGAAATTGGGCCCTGTACTTTAGAAGAAATGTTCTATTATACATGTTCGTAGATTGTAGATAAATCTTTCTCTATGGATATTTTTATGTAGATAAAATGGTGCAAATGTATTTCACAAAAAACCCTGTCTTCTCACCACAAAGGTTTAATTGCAACAATGAAAGCCCTGCCCTGGTCTTGGCCTTGGTGCCCCTTCAAAAGTTTCCCATAGACTTTAAGATTTCCCAATGGAAGTGCCCTTTGCAAAATGAAAACAGCCTTGCCCCCTCAACGAAGCAACCAGGCCTGTTAAAATCCTTTTAAGAATATGATTTTTTTAAAAATCCCTTAAAAAACACAAGTTGTTTTGCATTGTTTTTGATAAAAAAAGATCAAGTAATATTTGCATTTTCACAGGTTGGATTGTTGGATTGAAATTTAGAGTATGGAAATGAATAATACTCTTTCAAAAATCCAATTGTAAAACAACTAAAATGTACTTTTAATGCTTGGAACAAAAACCCACAAAAACTATATTTAGTGAAATGAAATATATATGAAATTGCAGATCGTAATTTAACCAGAGATACTGGTTTAAGGGCTTAAACAATTTGACATTTACAGTGATTTGTAAGCCACCTACATACAGTGTATGTATATTCGGCATGGGTACATGTATGTGAGTCACCATGAAGGGCAATACTTAAGAATGGTTTCAAGTGGTTTTGGACTAAAAATATCTTTGAACTTTCTGGAAGTACACATTCTACTGAGCATGGGGCTGATTGCAAGGTATACTGCTGTTTAGATTGCACTTTCTGGCTCCAGAATACTCGAGTCAAGTGCTTTAATAAGAAACTCAACACTCTTTGAGAAGGGAACGTCAGCACACAATGGGAAATAAAAGACAAGACAAATCAGAGTTTTTCATTTTCAGAGTTTGCAGTGTGCATTTAAAATAAACACTGGGATACTCAACCCTCTGTGTTTACATGTAGATGATCTTCCTGTCGTCAAGGGAACTCAGCAAACTCGCACAAGGGGGAAATAAACACCAAGCTGCCAACAACAGCCAATCTCTCTCAACACAAACATTGGTTAAACGTCTGCAGGACAGGTGTATGATTATCAATTGCACGAAGCGAGAAATTAAGAATCAGTAACTAGATGACAATACTTATTCTAGTCATTGCATGTGTGACCCAGTGATGTCTTCAGACAAATTGGGAACAGGCACCAAGAACATGGCAATTAAAGGCACTGAACACATTTGGAAATTGTCAAAGACCAGTATTCTCACTTGGTGTATCCCAACATATGTATAAAATAACAAGCCTGTGAAAATTTGGGCTCAATTGGTCATCGAAGTTGCAAGAAAATGATGAAAGAAAAAACACCCTTGTTGTACAAATTTGTGTGCTTTTAGATAGGAATAAAAACTTATTGCAAGAAGTTTTTATTATTTTAGTGAGAAATTACCTCTTTCTCAAAAACTGCGTTACTTCAGAGGGAGTCGTTTCCTACAATGTTTTATACTATCAACAGCTCTCCGTTGCTTGTTACCAAGTAAGTTTTTATGCTACATGTAATATTTGTTTTGAGTAATTACCAAACGTGTACGATACCTTTAAGCAGAGACCATGTTGAATTTTCATGGAAGCAAACTGATGAATTTTTCCTGACATTTACTAACATCAAATGAACTTTGTCGTACACATGTAGGGTTTGTTTCTCTCAATAAAATAAACGTGTACTTCATGCACACATCATTAAATAGGTAATTGTTCTAAAAGGTTTTCTCTTGTAAATCTTGTCTTCGTAACAGTTTTAAGGTGTGTAACATTTTTTGTGTCACTTTGTAGAGTGCTTTAAATTGAAGTGGTTCATGCTGCATAAGGCATTTTTAAGTCCACTTATTTGTATTATCATTATATGAAAGGCGCATTTGATCATTTTTACATGAGTAAAATTCATATGTAATGTATCTCTCTAAATGTCCAAGAGAAGACCATGTTGAATCTAAGCAAACTTATGAAAGTTTCGCGCATATTCAAGTGTCAAAGTGCACAACTTTGTTTCCTTCACACATAAAAACTATGTACATTTGTACATATGGCAGGGAACGATTTCGTCCAGCAATTTTGCACCGCAAAATTTTTTAGACTTAACTTATTTTGAGCACACTGAATGCCAATATTGAGTTAGCAAATTGTGATTTTTTGAGTAGCAACTGATACATTTTGTGTAGCATTCTGCTCTGCTATACATGGGAAATCGTTCACTGTATGGGAACCAAAACTTCCCCAAAATGCTTGTACACATACATGTATTATGAGACTTGCAATGATCTATAGGAAGATGGGTAATAAATCACTGATATTAAATGGACATACATTGTACATGTACATGTACAGTATGGGCTAGTGAACTTCCTGAGAAAATGTAGGTATTGATAAAAGGGAAATGAAGTACGTTAATTTGACTTTACAACTGTATCTATTGAACCTACTTGGATTCTCAGTCTATGTTTTAATCAGGGGAAATGAAAGGAAATCCTGCTTTCAAATCAGTGATTTAAATGCAGAGTGTTATATTGGCGGCAGTAGTCTGGACTAATGTCATTTGAACTGTTAGGGTTTGAAAACAAGATGGTTAGGGTTTGTGGCGTGGTTAATTCTTCAAAATTAATTACTTATGAAATATTAATAACAGGTGGCAATTTTGTTTTTAAATCATAGGCCTACTGAATTCAACTTGTACAAAAGCTCTTCAAAATATTCTTCAAAGGTATACATGTAGTGTACGCTGTACATGTACAAGTATGTATTCAACATTATTTTGTGAGTATTTTTGGGCAAATGTTCAAATTTAATTGTTACTTTTCTCCAAAGAATCATTGAATGTTTGAAGTGATTTTTAAATTCCTCAAACACATAGTTATTTGCAGTACATACTAACAAAACCTTATCATTGAGGTGTATTTAGGGCAACATTCAGAATTATTGAAGTGAATTTTTCTTTTCATCATCCTCCCCATTTTTTCATTTAAAACTGTTCTTGTATGTGTTTTGTCCATCTTTTTTTCTAAATTGTGCAGGTGTGGGCATTGATGATGAAAGAACAACAGAAATCCATTTTCTACCTTAATAATTATAGCGAATCAAGCAGAGCATAAAATGGCTGCGTCAATGCCTGGGGGGGGGCTGACAATCATTATCATTGCTAAGTTAAAATAAATGCTTTAAATCAAATTTAGATTTTCAATTATTCAGGCACAAGAATGGGTGTAAGGAAAAAAACCAAACCCAAAACAGAGTTCCATTTTCTACCTTAGTAATTAAGCAAATCAAGCATAGCACGTAATGGCTGCATCATTGCAGGGGGCTGACAATCATTGCTAAGTAAAAATCATTGCTGGAAATCAAAGTCGTTTTTTTTTTAATAATTCAGGCATGAGAATGGGTGATAATGAAAAAAACACACCCACAAATCCAATTTCTACCTTAGTAATTATAGCAAATCAAGCATAATGGCTGCATGATCATTGCAGGGGGCTGACAATCATTGCTAGGTAAAAATCATTGCAAAGTCGTTTCTTTTATATAATTCAGGCATGAGAACGGGTGATGATGAAAAAAACACACCCAGAAATTCCATGTTCTATAGCGAATCAAGCATCAGTGTACATTTTAGCAGTGTTTTACACTTCCACAAGGCTTTTTCCCATAGCTGGCCCCAGGAATGGAACAAACTCTCTGTTCACATCAGAGACTCTCCTTCAATTCAGACATTCAAAAAACCTCTCAAAACCTCCTCTTTTCTATTTCTGTTTAGCTTTTGCTACATGTACATGTAAGTTCTAGGTTCGCTGTGAAGCACTTTGGTCTTGCTAAAGGCGCTATATAAATACCCGTTATTATTTAATTCAAACACAGTACAAACTACCATTAACATTTTCAATTCCATAGCAATGCTGCGTTTCTTTGCTTTTTTTTCTTTTTTAGTTTGTTTTTGTTTAATTGTTTGGCGTAAATTTGATATTTAAAAAAACATTTTGTGTGTGTATAAAATACTACTTTTTACTCAAAGGTATTTTCTACTGCAAACTTTCTTGAACTTAATTGACGGAGGCAGACAGAACATGGTTTTCAGTGATTCACCCAAGTTTGTTTTTCATGAAGGATGTGGTGGTACTTTGCTTGTGTGATGTCTGACATTCCATGAAAGAGTAAGCAAATTTTTTCAGTACACAAAGTGAAATAAAGTTTTACAAAATAATTATTAATCATAATAATAAAAGGCGTCAAGTAAAAATAGATGGTTGAAAATTAGTGTACACACATGTATCATTTATGAAACTAATTGTTTTCGTTTGTATCTACTAATTACACATGTAAACAGCTAGCTTTATCTAAGCTTTCATCTGAAGTTTTAAAGTTGTTTTTTTCTTCCTTTTTGTTTCTGAACATTTTGCTCGAATAAACACTACACTTCAGGATTCAAAATTTACACTGGACCGCAGGCCCGAGGCTGGAGGCCACAAGGCCAGTGATTTGAGTGTCAGGCCAATAAACTCACAACCAGACGAGTCCGGTAGTCAGTGTGTTTTACAAATTGAATAATAATACCTCAATGTGTGATTATAACTTTAAAAAAATATTTAAAATACGATGCTCAAATGTTGAGCTTGTGTCTGACAAATGAGATAAATTGTTTAGCGCATGTTCAAACAAAATAAGTTTATGTTTACTGTGTAGATAGTTCTTTCTTATTTTGAATCTGGTTTTGTGAAATAACATTCTGGTCCGGAAAAAGTTTAAGCTACAAGCTCTGGGGGTCTTGCAGACTTTTCCCCCAAATTTTAGCCCTACACTCTGCTAAATAATTGCTGAAACTGCACGTTTCACAATACCTACACCTGTACATTGTACATGTACATGTACGTGTACACTAGATCTTACCCCATAGTATACTTGAAGCTTTAGGGTTAGGTTTGGGAGGAGTTTTCCACCAATCAGACGGTAGCAATCCCTGGTTGTAATAATCCCACATCCAACGCTTCATTGTGTGTACACTATCCCTCAGCTTTGAGAACCATCTTGACATTGTGGAGTACCGACCCATCGTCAAGTTCTGACTAGCACACTTCAAGACACGCGTAAAAACTTCCGCTTCTCTGCAAAATCCTTTCTCAAAAAAAAACCGTTGATAGCCAAGAACAGATGATGGATCATCAAGATCAGTAGTAACTAAACACCGGCTTGGCACTAAACCCTTGGTAGACTCAACCATCTGATAGTCTGGCAGCAAAAAGACAAAACTTAAGAGGTATCTCCATGGCAACAGTAATCAGTCCACTCAGAATCTTCAATTGAGGTACTTCGCTTAAATCCTGGAGAACACTTGTCAACGTTGTGATCTTATGATGGAAAGTACATGTACATGTACTCTAATTGAAAACAACTTTGTGACTGTGTAGAGTAGTACTACTGTATAACAGGTCCAATGTCACTACAACGTGGTCCCTCAACTGGCGATTAATTTTTCAACATGGATTTGTCATTCTGCTAAGTACACTTGTGATGTCCAACCTAAAACCCAGGGGATGAGGCGTTTAGCAGCTATGTATCTCACTCAGAAGTTGATTTCTAACTCATATAAAGTGCAAATAGGCTTTGCCTGAGTTCGCAGGAAGTTTCAATGTGTCACTCTTGTGGCATGGTGGGTAGACTTGTAACAGTCATTTAATACAAACGTAGTCACTATGCATCACACATGCTTTGAGAAAGGTCCATGTCATGTAGATTATAGCATAAATGTATTTGACGAATTGATCATGATAGGGCTTAGGCCTTGAATGAACGTGAATAAAGAGTTCCTTGACTTTCCAAAATGCCATGAATATAATTATGATAGCAACACATATGCAGTGAAATGTGGTTAGCAGAACACACACGCACTGGACACAGGATGACTCAAATCAATCACTAAACTTCCAAAGGCAACAACAGAGGGCGCCTGAATGTTGAATTTTTGGTTGAATGCTGGGTGCATCACACTAAATAGGCCAAAATTCATGCGCTAAACTGATTATCATAATTTGTAGGCCCTCAAAATCTTTTGAATAGCCTAATAACGTTTTGGGGTCATGCAATTAATAGATTGTGTAGTTATAACAATTTAACCAGAACCTGGGGGTTCTGTGCTTTAACTTCTGAAGAGATTTGATAAATTTAGGCTTTAAAGTTGGTCCTCTTTGGCTTGTGAACTGGAAGGGTGCCTCATGAAAATTGGCAGCAAGTCAGTTTGGGAAAAAGCACATTTTCGGGGGTGTTTTTTTCTAAGGTAATTAGCAAAAATTCCAAACGGCTGACCTGCCAAAAATTGAGAGAAATCTTAAGTTTAGCTGTCTGAAAATATATTTGATTGGTTTTCAAGAGACTAAGAGACTTTAAATATTTTTTGAGTATTTTTGAATATTTAGCATTTTAGCATTGGTTGCTACATGTACAGTGTAGTGCACCCTGAATGCTGGATTGCAATACTGCCCTCTAGAGGCCAACTTGAGAAATAACAGCATTAAAACAAAGCTTGCAATCGATGATTTATGAGGATTCCATTGACAGTGTTGCACAAGTATGTACACGTGCAACACTATCAACATAGAATCCTCATGTATAAAACTATACAATTAAAGACAAATTACAGGATTGGTACTCTTGTAACCCCCAATCCCCAAATAAATAAACAATAAATAATAAAATATTGACAAATTTAAATCTGAAAACCTCACTATTTACAATGTTCATACCACTACCAATCCTCGAAAGAAATATCTTTGTCTGAAATACTGTGAAAAGTCAAAAAAAATCGCATAATTTTTAAACACCCTACACAAACTTACAAATCATACTACAAAGCCTAATAAACATCTGTGTACAAAATCACTGTCAAAACCTAAGCGTTTGTTGTTGCTATTTTTTTTTTTTTACTTGACGAATTAATTTGATGAACCTCTCACAAGTTTAATGTACATGGTATGCTATCAGGGTTCTCCCCAGGATTTTTCAAAACTGTGGGGCATTCTAAACCCAAATTTGTGGATGTTTGGCTGAAGCACCTTGAATTGAAACAAGGTCTTCGGAATGTTATCTTTGTTTTAAAAGCCCGACTGTGCAATCTGGAGCATTCTTTAATAATGGTTTTCTCTTTTTTTGGAGTATCGGCACGCAATTCGCGCGTATTGGCCGACACGCTAGCTTGTGCATATGGGGAGAACCCTGGCTATTAAAGGACTAGTGCTAATAATACTGTGTTTACTGAAACTTGTGAATGGGAAGTAATTCACTCCAGGCTTGGAATTACAACATTTTCAGGGCAGGCCACTTTCATAATATCGACTTTCAAGACCATGGAGCAAGCCAAATTTTGGAGGGCACCAAGGCCAGTAGATAATGTAGGGCAACAAGGCCACAAACGTGAAAATAGAAAAGGCACAAAGGCCATTTAATTATGACTGAGAGTTGTAAAACAAAATAAAACCATAAATCGAACCAGGGTCATTCTGTGTCGGATCACCCAATGGGTTAAACCCTACCCCCTTCAAAATGGTTCTAATTTAATTTGGGCTGGAAAAGCTCAACAAGTTTTAGCCTCAAAGGGCCTACAGTGTACGTTTTCATACTACGTCAGGCCATTTGGGGGACATTTTGTCTTTGTTTACATATAAAATGATACAGATTCTGCTTCTGCATGTTGGGTGGGATAACAGAAAACACAACTATTTGTTTATTTGGCCCAATCTGTTTTCATTGGTTGTCTTCTCTTCTATTCAAGACAACCCATAGATCACACAGTTCATGTGTGAAGGAAACACAGGGGCAGGTAATGAGATCCAAGAGGCAGGCTGATTATTGCATGCAATATGACACCAGCAGTTGCTGCATGGATGGTTTCTTGCCATAAGATTTAATGGCTGGCACACACACATAAACCATCCCACCATCCCACCATCCCTTAAAAATGAAAATTTAAATACTGTACAGGCCTTGTGCTGAAGCTTTTTGTAAAGTAGCCCACAGGGCTTGCCCCCAGGAAGTTTTAGTAACTGTAGCACAGAATTTAAATGTGAATTGTCATATAAAATGAATCTTTCTGATGTATTATTTAAACGGTAGAGATCACAACCAGTCAAATGAAGTTAAATATGTACAATCACACTCAAAAATAAATTAACATATTTAAAAAAGTTATGGTTCACATTTGAAAAGATAGAATATTGAGCATATAAAACAGTAGGTTGCACAGTTTGTAGTAACCCACAGGGCAAGTTGAGAAGTGGTGTTTAGTGTTTACAGTACTACGTACTAGCCCATATATGTACATGTAGGCCCTACATATGTTTTACAGTAGTATGCCTGGCTAAGGGTGGGCCCTACTGTAACTGAGCTGAAAACCTTTGACCGTACGCATTACATTAATGGGGGTAGAAATTGTACTCAATGTGTGTCAACAGTCAATGTGCACATTTTCTTTATTGTACACTGTACTTATGGACTGGAAATCCATGGTAATATTATGCATGCATACAGTAGTGTACATTATGTAAAACATCAGTCTGTAACTAGCAGTCATAAACCTCCATTCAATACTGTGTGAAAATGTTCATGCAGTAACACAGAAATTATCACCCCCTGGGCATAATAATTAATATACTAAAAATGGTGCATGATAAACAATCTCAAGAGTATGGCACCTGAAAGGTGTAGGGTTATAAATATAGAACATGCATATTATGTTACAATTGTTTGTGCTGTACTAAGGGATTCCAAGTGCAATGAGTCTGATAATGAATTGTACAAATCAGTAAATAAATTAACAAATAAATTCAACAAAATAACAAAAATAACAGTGGGTTTGGGGGAGAGTTATGTGTACATGTACATTGTATAACATGCAGGGATGTGATAGGCTGTTGAAAAAAACCTGAACTCTGAGCGCAAAGCACGAAAGCTTGTGAGCTCGAAAACTTGGGAGCCCGAAGGCCACTAATAACATTTATCTTTGGTTTTAAAAGCCATACTCTGCAATCTGGGGCATTATTTATGATTTTATCTTCATTTTTTGTATGAATATGATCTTAGGTAAAAAGATTTTTTAAAAAATATATATATTTTCTTCTTTTTTTGGGGGGGGGAAACGGATTTCTTTTTTGGGGGGGCATCAAAACCGGATTTCCGGTTAAAAACGGAGAAATCACATCCCTGAACACGTATAGGCCCCCTAATGTATGCATTAATGTACACTGTATTTAAATTACACTCTGTATTAAATTCAATCTTTAGGCCTATTATACAAACAGAGTATTGACTGCAACAAGCTCTGTACATGTAAGGGTCACTTGCAACAAAATCCCCTAGATATCACATGTACAATAGGCCTATATTTTGCAGGTTTATCTGGATATTATCACTTATCATTAATTAGAATAGATGATTAGTTGTTACAAACCCAGTGAACTCAAAGCAGTTCAAGGTAAGTAGGCCTACATGTAAAAACCCTTGTTGCACACATTGTACTTTGAATTATGCATTATGTAGGCCTACATTGTTCATGTACAATGTATTGTGTGTACAGTAGGCCCCGGTGTCAACAATTGTGTGGTTTGAATTTTTGTGCAATTTTCATATGATATGTGCAATAAAGTACATATGTAGGCCTATAGATGTACATTGCAGGTTGCCTTTGTTCAACAGGCGCAGCCTTGATTGATAACACTGCAACAATGTTGTTTGCCATATTATTTCCTGTGTGCAAGAACAATATGAACAATGCTCACACCCATGCCATATTAATGATGAATACTGAATGTCATGTACCAACAAATAGTCAGAACATGTGACTGTAATAGTAATACCGACAAGGAACTGCACTTCACATGAACAGTGTTGTGATGCATGACAGATTAAGTAGTAAAGATCATCTAACAAACAAACAAACAAACAGACAAACACCCCCCCCCCCTGACACATTGTACACTGTCAGTGTACACTTTACATATATCCCTGTAGGACTACAAATATTCCACTTCAGTCTCTGTTTGTGTTGAAATCAAGGGTATGCATTGATGACAGTTTTATTGTTGCTCTTTCCAACATAATTTTTGTAGACAGTCTGTTTTGAAAAAAACACTTTCTTCAAAAATATTCCTGCCAATGAATTTAGAATCTTCTAATTGTTTTTAAAGGGGCTGTGTCATCATGATTAATGCAGGCCTGTGGCTGTACAAAGAATTATGAACTCTCATCCAGTTAATTGTGTTGAAATCAAGGGTATGCATTGATGACAGTTTTATTGTTGCTCTTTCCAACATAATTTTTGTAGACAGTCTGTTTTGAAAAAAACACTTTCTTCAAAAATATTCCTGCCAATGAATTTAGAATCTTCTAATTGTTTTTAAAGGGGCTGTGTCATCATGATTAATGCAGGCCTGTGGCTGTACAAAGAATTATGAACTCTCATCCAGTTAAAGCACGCGCGCGCGCTCTCAATACATATGAGCAGGTAGGGAGGGCGCACGTGTGCAGTAACTGAGCTGAGTGAGAGTTCATATTATGTACAGCCACAGGCCTGCTTTGATCATGAAAACACATCCCCTTTCTACATCCAGTGCATTGACATGTAAATGGGATCATATCATTTACATATGTTGCACTGTCATTGACCCCTTGCATTGGCCGCCATCGCTCAGGTCAAAAAATGGAAACGTGCACACATGTTATTGTGCCGTGCACGACTCTCAGCCAATGATAAGTCTTCATTGACCTCAGTGAGAGGCACTGTTTGAGGTTGTGAAATGTGATGTCATAATATACATGTACAATGGGTCTATTAATATTTTAACATTGTAAGATGAACCATGAGGAAGACCACCCCCCACCCCCCCCCCCCCCACCAGGAATGAACTTTCTATACCTTGGTTTTGTACCACTTCCCATCCAAATAGCAATGAACTTGCTGTGACAAGCGTCCACTTCAACATGTACATGTACTGTACGGTGCTTTTTGTCCACTTTCTTTTTTGTCCAGTACAGGAAATGCTTTATTTTAAAAATGACCTTGGCACTAACCCTCCCCATGTGTGACAGTTTGTTTGTCACTTTACATGCTTTATAACAGTGCAGGGGGTCACTCATGCTTACAGTTGTAGCACGAGTACATTACATTTCATTACGTTTCATATAAGATCTTCAGTTCATAACCATTCAATAACTTCTTGTTGTGCCAGTGCCATAGGCTACTGTACTTTTGAGAAGCAGCCTGTACGCATGTACATGCATTACACAAGTACGTTGTTGCAAAACTTACAACTTATTTAACAGGAATTTATTATTAAATGTGTAACTAAATATGGTGGTCAGTGAACCCATGTCCAAATGATGGGACAACGAATGATTATAGTGTAGAACTTGTGCATTAACGAAGAGTAGGGGAGGAAGTGAGAGGAGTAAGTTTAGAGCTCCGCAGTCTGCACCAATTTCATTGAAATGTTTACAGAGTTTACCATCTCAATGGTTATAACGGACGCATTCTGTCAATTTGCGCCATAACCCAATCATGATGCGCTATTGGGTGATCTATTGTTTTTGCAGCCATCGGTTGGTTGCGCAGCCATTGAGCTACATGTACGTATCAAGAAAGGAAATGTTTGTGCCATCAACAGATTTGAGCCATCGTGCAGCAACGGGTATGCACAAACACTAGATCGGGAAGGAAGGGTGATCATGCATGAATGGTTTTGCGCGATCTCATCGGTCAATCTGTTGGGTAAGGTGAGAGTTAGTGTTGGGGTTAGGTCAGGATTAGGTGGGTTAGGTTGTCCATCACTCGCGCAGCATGGAACTTGATCGACTGATCGCGCTTGCATGCATGAAATCTTGCGCAATCGCCCGATATGGCTGCGCAATCGACCGATGGCTGCGCAATCGACGGACGGCTGCGTATATTCAAGGCTGAGCTAATTACGATTATATGTGACTACAGAAAAGATTCTCATTGGTTCTTGGTAGACCTACAATGTACATGCAGTAACTCCTTGCTGCGATGAAAATCAAGGGCTGTCGCATACACTGTACACATGGTTATGTTTACACAGGACATACAAGTGATATGCGCACACTCGTCAATGTGGAGGTCAAAGCTACGAGCCTGTGATTGGCCAACATAGAAAATGAATATCCGTTGGAAATCCGAGAGGAAAATAAAGAAACAAAAGCTTTTGGTTACAGAAGGATCAAGGCTGTCGTCCTGACGGAATCCGTGAATGGACTGCGTGCAAGCGTGTTTTAACGCTACACGAAATGTGGACCTGGGAAAAAAAGAGGTTCACATAATTTGTATAGTAGGGACTTAAAACACTATGTGGACTAACACACGTCCACTCAGTGTTTTTTACAGTGTTTTTGAATAGGATTTTCCCTAAGTGTACAGAACAAAGGAATGTCCACAGAGTGACTGCAACACAGAGCTGTGTGTGTCGTCCTGACGAAGTGGACTCTGTGTGCATGTGTATCGTCCTGATGGACTGTGTGCGTGGATAACTACCGCTGGGCAAACAGTTTTAGGCAAGACAGCCTTGATCAAGGCTAACCAGAGTTTGAAGCTTCTTCTCCCGATGAGTTCCCACTGACTTCCCAATCAGGAAAAACTTTAACTGCAGAAATGTTCTATGGTCTCATAGCCAGAAGCATGGCACATCCATTATTCACATCACATGCTCCCATTGCTAATAACTCCTACTGACAGTCATTCACTTCAATTTATGAACATGATCAAACAATTCAAGGAAACACACTGATGACTGATGACCGATGCAGCTTCCAAAAAAAACATGTACAAATGATAAATTATCTGGTCCATGCTGAATAATGGAAATACAAATAGTGCATTGACTGTGTGGCATACAAAAATTGGGTTAGATTCAAGCCAAGCGAGTGCCCAAGCTGCATTACTTTTTCATAATGTTAGCAAGCAATAAAGCAAGATTTTACAAAAAATACAAACTGGATAATTTTTGCCATGATTTTTAAAACTTCTTTTCCCCCCCCCCCCCGACAACCTGAATACACCATGATTGATAGTCAAAAAGAACATTCCAAATGGACGACATGTAAGCCTAAACATTCATCAAAGGCAAAACTAACAACAGCCGCGATACAAGTTGTACCAATGGACTCACCATGAGGCATAAATGTCAAGTTGTGACCCTGTAGCTCGTCAGCCGAGACAGTTAACATGGCGGAGATGTCTGAAATGGCATTCTGTACATTCCTATAATTGTAACAGTAGTGCTCAATACTTTGTCGATATTAATTTGTGGTATTTCCTGCTATTTTGTTTTGTAAAGCTGTACATTTGCATTATTAACACACCCTGTCCTGTGCACACGTGTTCAGTCCAAAATTAAATTGAAACACTCTGCAGTCTGCATCCTGTATTGTATCCAATTTACATTATGCACTAAATGTAAATTATGTTAAAGTGAAGGATTTTCCTTCTTCGTTGGCACACGAACATGTAGAACATGTCCAAGAACACGACTGAAATGTCTGTAGTGACTTCTTTAATGGCCGAGCCCTACAGTTGGTAAAAGACTCAAATTTCAGTTTGGTAACTATACAGCACTCAGTACACATTGTGTGATATCATCACACATTCTGTAATTGACAGCTAGCTTCTTACTTCAATGCCAAAATCATTGGCACACATCTATAGACACAATTCACTGCCCAACTTGAGTAGGCTAATCTGTCACGACAGTTGGGCCTAACCCAATTATAAATTGATACTCTTTTATTGGGGCAATCCAAAGTAATTTGTTTTTGGTCCCAACAATAACAAGTGAAAATGAGACATTGGATTCTGCACAATTCCAAACTGTGTTCCAAGGTTTCTGGCTGTGACGTAGTAAATAGACAGACCCTACAGCACTTTCTTTCATCCCAGTTCCCGCCCAAGAGTAGACCCAATTATTAGTGCCTTATCTTAATACCGCGATCCCCCCCACCTCCCAGTCCTTGCAGCCAGCATGACCTACAGAACGACTACTCCTAGAACTGTTCGTTCTGCTATGGAGACGATAGCGGAACGAACCTCATAGTTCTAGGATAATTACTGAACGACCAAGTCAGATTTATTGTCAATGTGCCCATCCCCTAACCTGCACCCTACATTCCTAGAACTAAGCATCTTTTTATACGAGGTTGTTACGCTATCGTCACTACACTGGCGTAACAACCTCAGTCATACTCCAGTCAAGTTCTAGAGTAGAAGTATTATTAACCTCAACCTTCTCCCCACCTCCCGTTGTAGACTGCGATAAACATTGCTCTGGTCACTACCCCGAGCTGCGCCGGACCACGTGCTAAAAAATTGCCCACATTTGTGCCAACATTTTTCATATGCCAATTTGGGTACATTTAATTTAATGTTGGAAAAAAGAAAAGTTCACACAAATTTGCCATATCGTACTTTGTTGGTTCGTCATAACCCTCCCAATTTATGTACCAACCACTGTTGGGAGGATCGAGGGTTACGATTTTATCACAACTAGTAACTACCCCCACCCAACCCAGCCACCTCAGATTTCATACTTACATGAGCATCTAATACACTGTCGAAAGCCCCAAATAACCCCTCCACACTGATCGCACCACGTGAAGTTTGAAAACACCGGAACAAAGTTATGTCCATCTCCATTTCCTTGGATAAGCTCCTCCCCTTCCTCTCCAGCTACCAACGACGAAGAGTCAGAACTGGTATCAGAATCGTCTTCATCCAGCGGATTCCATTCCAACCATGTACTTGACCCATTGGCAGCAAATTCTGTCTCTGCAGCTGAGGGCATGGTCATGGTGGGGATGTTGTTTTCTTTTGGTTTTACTTGACAAGGGGGTGAAGAGGAGGAATAAGATGAGCTCCTGGGACGATGCGGCTCAACAACTGAGGAGTTCTTTCTTGAAGAGGGTTTGGACTTAGTTCCACTGGATTGTTTGGAATCAGACTGTCCACTGTTTCCCCCGAATAGATAATTCCAGCCTGAAAGCAAAAGGCTGTTTCGATGTCCCTGCTGGTGACCATTCCGTTGCTGCTGACTCTTCAACATGTGCTCGTCTTCAGACGAATTTATTGACTCCCCAGACTCGAAAAACTCCGAAGAAGAGAACCTCCCACTCCCAGAGCCTGACGAAATACTGGTGCTCGACTCCAACGTTCTCATCTCCACAAACTCCGACATTTTTGTCCAGAGGGACGACAGTAGACCGCTGGAATTGGCGCCGTTTTCGGTGGAAGTGTTGCTGCTGTTGTTGGTATTTTCCGGTTGAGTTGTGTGGTTGTGCGATTCAGTACTGTAGTGATCGGGAATCATGGATGACGTAGTGTTGTCAGCAGATTGGGTTGCTACTTTGTCGTCAGTGCCTGCCATAACCTATACGCTCATGGTCATGTGTTGCCGAGTTGAATTGTTTTTCTTGAACCCAGGAAACTACTTAGTGATAAACAGTGGTTGTTCGAACTAGTTCCACAAGGATGACATGACACTGACCCTGTGATGTATACAATTTATAATGTTAACAATTCCTGTCGACTTGAAGCAGTGAGTAATTTATGGGCAATCAAACAATGGCTGTTGACACGAGCAATGTTAACATAAGCGGGTATTTCACAAAATGGTTCCAAAAAAGCCGATGACAACATTAGTCGAAATTCATGATCCGGTTGCTCTTGTTGTTTAGGCCACAATACTTGAGATTGTTTATCTTTCAAGCAGCAATAATCATACAATACCATAGTCCAACGTCTGCCAGCTACAGCATTAATTTCTAAGCACAATCCTATCAGATTCGGATGAAATGTAATTTTTAATCTGTAAAAGTGCATTGGAGCGCATCACTCGCTACTAGGGTGAACATGCTGGCATGGACAACGTGTCCAAGAATTTCAGTGAACTAAATGCATTCATAACCGATGAGTCATCAACCATTTTTTCTCTTTTATGATGTGGTCGACGATGACTCACCTGAAACTGTCTATAAAGATGAGGGGGTCCCCAAGATCATCCGAGACATAAGCCGTAAATTCTTCAGGAGAGCATCTTTCTTCAATAAGCGGGGTGACATTACATCATAACGCGGAGGAGACACCCATATCAGAAAATGGTGCGGTCTTATTTTTGGAACGATTGGAATAAACAGCCAAATAATATCGGACAATGCATTGTTAGAAAAACCAACCATAATGCACGTGCGTTCACCCTCATCGGGGCTTGGACAAGAAAGGGGCATTATTATTAGCAAGTACACCCTTTTATGTGTGTCTGCTGAGGCAAGGGCTTATCCTGTTTGCGGTCACAGGTTTCTATTCAAGATTTAAGATTCCCATTTGAGTTACTGCATTAACAAAAATTCATAAAAATAAAAACCAAAATGCTCACACATGACCCCCCCCCCCAAAAAAAACCCCGAACTGATTTCAAAATTTATGAGTGACATTAATACAATTCAATATTAATTTATCGGTTTGTCTTACACAAAAAATGATTTCAAAATTTATGAATGACATTACATTTCAGTATTAATTTCCCGATTTGTCTCACACAAACTTTATTTTCATAATTTATGATCGACATTAACACATTTCAATATTATTTTATCGGTTTGTCTAACTCAAAACACTGATTTCAAAATTTATGAATGACATTAATACATTTCAGTATTAATTTCCTGTTTTGTCTCACACACACCCAAAAATGATTTCAAAATTTATGATTGACATTTACACATTTTAGTATTAATTTCCCATTTTGTCTTGGTCCCTTTTGATTCTCTGAACCTGTACAAAAACATTTTCAGAGGCTTGTAGATTTTTCAACCCCACTCTCCCTGACAAAACCCTATTACTGTGGACATGTTTTAAAAATAATTCATAAAATACACATTCCCATTTTTCACACTTATTTTAAATTGTACATTGTTTTTAAAAGTCAGATTATCCTCAAGTTTTCCCATAAAACTTAAAGGAGCAAACTGCCTTCAGATTTGGTGTTTTTGAGGCTATACAAAGTGTTCGTTATTAAATGATATTCATTTAATAACAAGCACTTTGTATAGCCTCAAAAATTATATTATAGTTGGAAAGATATCAAATAACGATTCACGCAAATATTCCCCGAAATTGTGTGGTTTCCTTGTACTTCGTGCACTAACACAGTCAGTAATTTTGTGTTGTCAAAAATTTGGTCCTTCAACATGGCAGACCATGTTAGTTCACAAATTAAAAGGAAAAACACACAATTTTGAGAGATATGTGTGTGAATCATTATTAGTCTTCTTATAAAACATTTTTCAAATCATTATAACAAACGCTTTTTATAGCCCAAAGCGCCCAATCTGAGGGCAACGTGGCCCTTTAAGTTTTTTCCATCTGTTTAAACAAAAATAATAAACCAACACACAGCTGTGTGACAGCTCCAGTCAGTGTTGTATTGTAAGCACTAAATCAACAAATAAGCTCTTCAACTTGAGAGGATTTGTGGTTTCTCCTCCAAAGGTGTCAAATAACGACCCCCATATCAGGTCAAGCCTAAATCCACAGCTCAAGCTGAGTGTCTTTGCTTATACAAATATTACAGGAAGTTCCTGTAAAATAACTTTGTTATTTTTGTATTCCTCTTAAAGATAAAGCACAGGATTTGTAATTATCAGGAAAAAATCACATTCAATCTGAAGGCATACTGAAGCGTGCTAGGACTACCAGTTACATCTGAAATAGCATTTGAAGACCAATTAGATCATCGTTGCTTATTTTGATTGACGCAATGAAATTAACCCCTTTATGAAGGTGCACAAATCCCTGACAAAAATTTGTTTTCCCATAAAAATTAGACCACTGAAAAAAGGGAAAATTCATGGATTGTAGGTGGTCAGTTTATTGAAACCAGAGAATGCAAATTAACTTACTCTACAGGAAAATAAGGAGGTACTTTCCCTTTAGCTTTACCTGGATCTTGAAAATACACTATAATAACTCCCAGATCAGAATTGACGAATCCCGGGTTCCAGGGAGGGGGGGGGGCTGACCCTGTTCTGGGTAAGGCTGTCCTGGAAACTGCTTAAAAATGGAATTTCAGATCAGATTCTGCATCAGTTTGACCCATTTCTGGGTCATTTTGACACAAAATCCAGGTCACATTGAACCCAGAAATGGGTCAGAGCCCCTGTGACCTGACTCATAGAGCTGCTAAGCACAACAATTTGCTTAGCATGAAATTTCTTCCTTGATAAAAACAGGATTACCAACCAAATTTCCACGTGATTTTCAGGATAAGCAAACGACAGCTGAATACCAGTAACAAGCAATATGCAACACATGGAAATTTGGTAGGTAATCCTGTTTTTATCAAGGAAGAAATTTCATGCTTAGCAAATTGTTGTGCTTAGCAGCTCTATGAAATTGGGCCCTGGGACTGGGTCAATTCTGACCCGGGAAGTTCGAGTGTGTGGAGCACCCATTTTGCTATTATCTCAAGCAATTATACGTAAAATGAGGCCGAAGGAAAAAGTCTGCTCCCTTTCATGTAAAATCTGATACGAACATTTCATTGTTAGTGTATACGGGGAACCTGACAAGAAAAACAACTTTCAAAGCTGTATAGCAGGGCTGAGAGTCACTGCTAACAAAAAGGTCTGAAACTACTAGGATCCAAATTTTTGGAGTTATAAACTGCAAGGAGCTTTTGGTAACAGTATCCCCAGCAGTGGAGACTGTAGAACAAAGAGCATGTGTTTATATCTGAAGAAAGTAACAGCTACCATGTACTCATAATTTACTTTAAGGGAGGGTATACCTTTGGTAATTACTCCCAAAATTAATGACCATAAAAACTTACCTTGTAAGAAGCACTGCTGCTGTTGATAATGTTTAACATTTTAAGAGACAATTCCCTTCAAAAGAATGTAGTTTTAGAAAGAGAGAGATTCAAAAACATTTAAATCTGAGAAACGATTCTGATCATTCTTCCAGCTGCTTGGATATAACCGCTCCAAATATTCTGCAATATCTCAAGAATGCTACCACCTTTTGAAATTACATTTTCACAGGCTAGTTTTATTGGATATATCTACATATACATAGGGTTAAAGCAATCAAACGGTTCCAAAAACCAAAGGTATACTTTTTATCTGAATTCAGATAAAAACCGACAATTTCTTATCCCTTGGATAAACAGAAAAATAACAAAATGATTTACTTAATGTAAGAAGCATGGAACCAATCATAAGTAATTGACCCCTTGCTCGACGTGGAAGGCATCTCCGCATTATGCGCATCTACCATTTCCGCCATTTTGAGAGTCAATTCCTTCGCCTGTACATTTTGCCTCCCATAAATGGCGTACAGGAAAGGCGGATGTAAGTGTGCTGTGTGTTATGCAAGGGGTCAATATTTTTCATTTTGTTTCATGTTGGTTGTTCTGCTAAGCAGAATAGTTTTGTACTAAGCGACACTTTCTAGATCTAACCGCATTATAGAATCGTAGGAAAAGGATTTTTACGTAACCTATGATATCCCAACCTGGGACTCGAGTTTCAGCATAGAAGTAGAAGTATTGCATAACAAAAATGTTAGATGAACACAAGTAATAAATGAAGCAAAATACACTAAATGAATCAAACAAATTCCAATAAGTTTAATTGTAAGAGGTGTTTGTTTTTCTTCCTCTTGAACATCTTGTACAAGATTACATTCAACTCTGGGCAACAATTTATGCAACAAACTTTTTAATTTTATGGATTATGGATGACCTTAGCTGTGGCAATGTTATTAAATTACATATAAATTGAAGTTTAAGAAACTAAGTACAGGGCATTTATCCAGTCCTGGTTAAGGCACTAAAATTTGTATTAGTTTGACGGGATTACTTGACTTCCAAAAAGGAAAACATTTACAAAAACAAGGAGGCATATTCTTATTTTTTCAAATCCTGGTCAAAACATTAGTGTCATTGAGCAAGACACTTAACTACAAGGGGTAAACGGATACCTGTGAGGGCAGAGATGGTTCTTGTGAATGAATAGCTTGGTGAGCTACAAATTGGTAGCACAGGCTGTATACTCACCAGGGAGCTGAGATGGTTTGAGGAATGAAATAAAAATGGCCCAGTGACCAGGGGTAATAATGTTTGAAGTGCAACAAAATTCTTTGGAATTGCGCTATATAAAAGCAAGACGAGAAGGGGGACTGGGGGGGGCAGGGCATGGTTTCTGAGCTTCCGCCCCCCCCCCCCCACCACCACCACTGGCCTGGACTAATTTTGACAATACAACAGAAAATCCCCACCTTATAAATGAATGAAGCACCATGAGAAATAACAATTAAGAAGAAAAAAGTGAAACCCAATTCCAATGGATGTTTATATATTTGTACTGTTTTCACCATTACTGGGATGCAAATGTGAACAGCAATCATTTTCTGAATAACCATCTCTTTTCTTGGAATATCAATTTTCCATGACTTCTTGTAAAATAACAAAATCCCATAAGCCATTTTGAGATATGGCGGACACATTACTATAACACTGTTTGGTTTGGGTGAATTTGTCTGTATACACCCAAATCCTACGGTGCACTCCTATATATAGGCAATAGTGTCCACCATATCTCAAAAAGGCTAATGACTTTCCATGAATACCGGAATTTCCGAGTACTCTTCTGTTTCTTTGATCTTGATGGGTAGTCCAACGTGGTGTTTCCAACATGTGCCATTGCTACAATAGGTCACTTTATTAGGTAGAGCTTTAAAGAGCCTTCCATTAGAAGAAACAAAGTTTGGGGTTTTTGAATTTGCAAATCTAATTCTAAATCTCCTTCCATGTTCAATCCCATGTTATATTCAGAAACGATATGAAAAGTATTTTACCAGTTGGTTTCTGAACCACACGTTCCTGTTACAATCTGTTTCCTTTCTGATGTAATCGGTTTGTCTTAGATAAGTTTAGTTTGCGGTAAAATCAAGGTTGCAAGGACAGATTGTTGAACACCCAATGTAGATAAGTTCACATTTCTAACATAGGTTAAAAAATAAAACAAAAACAATGGTTAAATGACTTTAATAAAACATTATAAAATCAATTTCTCTGAATAATAATTTGTCTGACCGGAGTTTTGTATGCTTTCCCCCTATTTAACATTCATGAACCATGTATACAGTATTGCAAAATATAAATAGACACTAAAACAGTATTAGAAAACATATTTAGGAATATTCAGAACATTAATAGAGAAGAACTGATAACATTCTGGGAGGGGTTTGTCATCAAAGATTTTTCATGATCCATAGTGATGCCTGCTCGAGTTGAATGCAACCCCTCCTAAATAATCAACAAACACTAATATCTTAAATCCAACACATCCAATGACACTTTTAAATATAGTTTCACACAAATGATAACAGTGTAACTCAAGCGTGTGTATAATTAACAGCAGGCAATTTGCCAAATTGATTTACCTTTCTTATAATTACTATTTGTCCTTCACTTTTCACTCTGAGTAGTATTCCCTTTCCTTTCTATGTATCTACAATAAACACAAAAGTAGTTATACTTTCAACTGTCAGCGAGTAAGTCAAGTCTTTTATGAAACAATCGGCAGGGCGTTGCTGCAGTACAAATCAATAATAACTGAAAATAAAAGTTGTGTCATTGTAGGGGGTGTCATTGTAAATTATCAGAATAATTTTCATTCTGTAATTTTTTAATGAAGGCACCATAGAACAAAACTGAGAAAAGTTCATCAAATTAGCACATTTTTAATGAAACAATGAAAGGAATTTTTGTAAAGGAGGCTTAATTGGATTGCAGCAACCAAAAATAACAACAGTTATTTCAGGGTGTTTAAATGCTAGTTTTTTTAGACAACAAATATTTCTCTGGAGGATTGGTACTGGTATGAATTTTATCATCAGTGAGCTAGTCAGATTGAAACTAATAAACGCTGGTGAACAAGCTAACTGGTTCCACAAGAAACATCTAAGGAAAACCCTGCTTAACCCTATTGCCTAGTGTCACATACAACTTGACATTGACAGTGCATGGGAACTCCTATGATATTCCACAAATAACTCATAAAGTATGACACCTATTTTGTAAAATGTGGAAATCTTAACTAATTTTTGTGCCCCCCCCCTTCTTTCTCTTTCTTACTTTCTTTGATCCTCTCATTTGTTGTTCACCACCTTCACTGACACGTTGTGGTTAGATACCATACATCTCTTTCGTGTTTGTTCGGATGGTGTAGAGAACTTCATCCAATGGGAGACCTCGCAACTGGGCAATGCGAGCTGCCACAAAGATCGCCATGCTAGGGTTAGCCCAGCGCAAATACTGTGGACACTGCAAGAGAAATGGCAATAATATTAAAGATTTGTCTTTCTTACAAATAAGTTGAAGACTGCCCTGTTAGATGTTGACACAGCACAGATAATGTGCATACTTCAAGAGAAACATTAACATTAATGTAATTCTTACAAACAAGTTGAAGAGGAGTCCAAACCCATCTTCCCTCATCCCCCTTGACATGTGGACAAGAAATTAAGAAAAACAATCTTTGAAAAGTTGACATTACATGTATTTCATTTCCTTTTTGCAACTAATTTTAAATGGAAACAAAAAAATTATTGTGAAACATTTTGTAAGGAGTACAGAGGGATATATTCATTCGAAGCATTTAGTTTTCAAGAAACATCATAAGACTGGCCTGCCAAATGTCAATGAAATACATGCTCGGGATTGTGAGAAAAACACTTCAAAATGGTCACTTAAATTGTTGTAGTTTGACATGTGTTATACATGATTAAACATAATCTCTTGCCTTCATGGGCATATGGGGACTCTTTGGTTAAAGGGACACTTTGCCTTGGATCGGACGAGTTGGTCTAAAAAAAGCGTTTGTAACCATTTGTTATAAAATGCATATATGGTAGAAAGACGTTATAAAAGTAGAATGGTTGATGAGAGGGGTTGATTTGGCCCGAAATTTTTCACAGATTATAAAAATACATGTAAGTACCAATTTCTAATATCAGGTAAAAAGTCTTTTTTGCTTGCTCTGTGCATTTGTTTTCCTTCTTGCTGTTTTCCCCACTGTTTTGCCTTAATTTGGGAGGGCAGTTAAGGGTCGTACATGTACGTATGCTTGCCTTGCCTTGCAAGAAAAGCGTGTAACAAAAGTGTTACAATTTCACACACAAAAAGTATTATAGCAGAGATTTTGTACAACAATCTGGGAGATATTTAAAATTACCTCCAACATAATAGGGAAAAGTTTCGATAGCAGGGGAGATTTTCAAATTTGTTCATCAGGACATGGCAAGATTGGTTTACTTTCAGGGAACTTTCTGCAGAATCAGGTAGAGTTGGCAGCTCTGTTATAGACAAACTTTTCTAAAGATGATTGGTACCAGTACTTCCAGCATCAATTAAGCTTTTGAATTATATTTTGTTTTCCCCAGTAATCATAACGACTAGACTTAAGGTCTTTACAAAGGATACAAACTCAAATTTCATCAATCAATATTCTTGACGCTCTAAGTCTTAAGACTACATCGATTCAATAATCTTAGTTTACAGCTCTGCATTAATTATGAGCAGCTCCTGAAGTGGTTTTTAATTGCTCCACTTCAAATCTTTGACAAGTTGACCATCTTTAAACAAGGGAAACTCAAAAACACTTACCCATCACCGTAAACACTGTATGACTCTAGTGAACTAAGGGTCAGTGATTTACTTATTGGAAGATAATTTAAGGAAACTTATCTAGTGTAAAGCAGAGTGAGATAACAAAACCCCCCCCCCCCCCCCCCCGATAATATGCTTGTATTGTCACAGAGGCATCAGAGGTAATTGGCAGAATTTTTCACTGGGTGAGAGCGTGTGTGAACCAAATTTATGTGATGCGAAAAAAGTAAAACAAACTGTTTTTCCATTGTTAAATATTATTATTTCATTTGGCAATTGTCACAAACAAACAACATAAATGGAGTCAAAAATCAAGATACAATTGTTATAATTATTATGCAAGGAAATTTGCCGTTGAAAGCGCCCTCATGGGGTCAAAAATACGATCAATTGCCTCCATACCCCTCAGCTTGGACTAATGGTTCCCCTTCAAAATATGCACAAGTATTGAAGGTTTTTCAACCGGAAATGCCCTTTGCAAAATAAAATGCCCTACCAGCCCTTCTATAATTGAAACGTTGGTTTCTTTCCAAACACTCCCTCTATTCTATGAGTGAAAATAAGGATACCTGTGCTAACCTAAATTAAACTAAATTTACACAGGCATGCAAGTTGCAAAGTCTGCAGTTTCGCAGAAAGAAAATGGAACAGTGCTAGGCACAGGGGCAAGACATTGAACTGTGTGTCTTTCAATTGTCAAATGGCACAGCAGATAAACCAAAAGCAGGAAATTAGCTAATAAGCTGAAAAGTAGCATGCCTGTAAATTTATCACAGGAACGTGAATTTTTTTTTTTTTTTTTTTTTGGGGGGGGGGTTTCAGTTCAATCAAATCAAATTCCAATTCGAAGTAATGGTAACTAATTTTGATTGTAGAGGGAAACCTATTACTAGTGGCATGTCTACACAAATGTAGTTCACCGGACCCAAGCTCTGGTGTTGTCAGCAACAGAGTGTGGGTTCGATACCCAGTCATGACACTTGTGCCCTTGAACAAGGCACTTAACCATTGCTTTGTAAAAAGGTGGGAAGGATGTGCATTCTGCTCTACCAGCCAGGCTTCTACTGGATGATACCCATGCCCACATCCTTACGGACTGATGAAGGGGGTAAACCTGTTTCAGTCCCAGGAGTAGGTGGCAATGTGCCTCTGGTGGCAGTTGATTTGCGTCGATAGCCTTGAAGTGGCTGTCCAGCCTTGTGGTGTTAGGCGATCTCTCATTAAAAATTGTTTTTAAAGTTGGTAAGCAACCTGTTAAGTGGTTCAAAGTCTCGCACCTCTTCAAGTATCAATGAACTTTGATTTTGATTAGATTTCAGGTTATTCAGATAAACAAAATAGCAAGAAAACAAGGCACAATATAATAAACAAATAAAACAAAGTTCCAAGTAAAACTGCACAATATCTAAAGATAACCCAAGACAACCAATAACTTGGGTTTCTTTCCATTAAACTTACAAAAAGCAGCCAAAAACAAGTTACAAAGTACAACAATAAAAAAAACACCAATTACTAAGTACAAACTTACGTAAACAAGTTACAAAGTCCACAATTACAAAAAACAAGTTACAGAGTATAAAATTACGAAAACAATTTGCAATTCACATTAACTTTCACGCTAAGTTAATACCTCCTTGACATACCTGCTTAGGGAGGAAGTAAGGAGCATCCGTCTCCAGTAAGATCTTTTCGAGAGGGATTTCCGAGGCAGTTCGATGGACGGGATAAGCGGTTGGGAAAGTCACCAGCGCTGTTAAACCGATGAAGGCTTGTGGAAAAGCTTGGAAGAATCTCCTGGGTAAAACAATTGATTCTATTTTGTCAGACAATGAAGAAGTCTATGCAAAAGTAGTAGGTAAAATTTCATATTTTATTAGATATAATTTTTTTGTAGTACATCTTGAATTGAAAAATAGATCCAAAGAAGAAAGCACCTTGCAGAACTACCAACTGGAAATTTTATACTGAAATGTTTATTATTATTATTTATTTGGCCAAAACATTCAAAATACAAACATGTATACAAACACCAATTTAGAGAGCTTCAATCTCTGCAAAAGTTGATGACCTGACATTTTGACCCTAGCCGAGTCTTTCTCAAAATTTGAGAAACACTCTTGGCCAATTTCATAAAGCTGTTAAGCAGAAAATACTGCTCGACAAATTTCTTCGCTTAGCAAAAATTGAATGGGGCACCAGTCACAAAACAGCAAGCTTAGTGTAATTTTGGCTGTTATCCTGTTTTTTGCTAAGCAGTACTTTTCTGTGCTTAGCGAGTTGTTGTGCTCACAGGCTTCATGATATTGGGCCCTGCTAGTAGGATCAAATCAGAAGGCCACTAAATAACTTTTGCATTATACCACAGGTCAATATGGCTCGTCAGCAACTTGCAACAGCTAATACTTTTTTAATTTACTTTAACTTTTCTGAAACATTCTCAGTTTAGAACCACATGAGGCGAGTTACTCCATTCTTCTTAGCCTATTTCACTCCACTGCAAGAGGAAAGCCTCTTCACCAATTCTCCATTTCACTCTATATTGAGCTGTCTGTTGCCAAGCAATGCCCCTATATGTTCTAAGTTCATCTCTCCATCTTCTGTTTTGTCTCCCTCTTTTTATTGTTCGGTTTCTTGGAGTCCAGTTGGTTTGTTTTGCATGCATACCTGTTGTTTTATCTCCTTGCTAGGTGACCTGCTCATCTCCCATCTCCACTCCTGTGATTTAATGGTCTTACACAATTGTTACTCAATTGCCCCTGGGCCAAATTTCATTTCTTACGCCAGGCTCATAGAATCATCAGGACTCGAATTCAACACTGGACCGCAGGCCTGAGGCCAGTACTATTAGCGTTGGGCCAGTAAACTCACGACCGGACAAGCCCGGTGGTCTTGTGTTTTTCAATTGACTAATAACAAAATAATACCTCAATGTGTAAGATCTTCTTTGTGAAAAATGTTGATAATGAATCTGATATAATCTTTCAATTCTGTTGAGCATCAGAGCAGCATGACAAATGAGATAAATCTTCAATTAGTGCTTGTTCAACTCATTTTGAATCTGGTCTTACCAAAGACAACAAACTAATGACCAGTTCATCTCCAGATGAAAAAACAGTCCCCAGAACTAAAAGTGCAAGAACCAAATGCGAGGAAGAGATGAGCAGAGTGAAAGAGAGCACAAATATTAGTCCATTAAAAATGTTGAGCTACAATTGCCCTGCAGCCTTTTGGATTTTCCTCCCGAATTCGAGCACTGATCATGCGCTGTAAATGCTGAATTCTGTGGTAATCAGTTGTGCCATGAAATTGGGCCCAACTAGGGCACAAAACCTGCCAAGCACAGACAAGTCTTGCTTACATTTAGGTAAATTGCCCTGGCCCTTACCTTGCCTCCTCCGGGGAACCGGTGAAGCAGTGACGATGGATCTTGTAGTTTCTAGGTACTATCTCTCTCATGATGCTCAGCGTATCTTCTTCTGCATCACGGCTGTGTATGACTAGAGGTTTATTCGTGTGGACGGCAATCTGCAGTTGACGGCGGAAGACTTGCAGCTGCAGCGGTCTGTCCGATGTGCAGCGATTGGAATAGTCCAGACCGATCTCTCCTAATGCTATGGCCTGATAGGGGCAGGATAAAGAGGAAAAAATCTGTTGAAGTTCACATCCAGTTGTTAAGAAAGTATAGAGCATTGCTACAAACTGAAAAATACAAAAAGCACTAAAATTTCCAAGAATAAATTGAACTGAGATTACTTGCAAATTATGTTATCATTGGTATCATCTCTTGTTCAATCTGTTCTGTATTTTTCCATTGACTTCATAAAGATTAAAGTTTTCATAAAAAAATTAGTGTTCATCACAAAAACAGTTGGCTATGAAGAAAAAGAAATAATTACATGAATAATAGCAAGTTGCCTGAAACGTGTAGGTTCTTAAGGCCATGTCACATAGGGCAATTTTTTTCAGGCAACTTGGAGGCAACCACTTGCACTGTGTGTAAAAAGGAACACTTCGGCAGCACAAGAGACAAGCTATCTTGCTATCCCCAAGAAAATGAGAACTGGATTGTGAATGGATGTTCTTCTTGGAGATAAATTGTCTCGTGCGACAGGCGCACAAGATTCTTTGTAATTTGGAAATGTATGGAATAACAGCAGCTTTAATTTTCACTATCCACTATGCCTAAACAGACCTCTTTCAAGATACCACAATCTTTGTAATGTTCCCCTTGTCCAACAGCAATCCTGATCTTGTATAATTAAACTAAACTTAAGGCCTGACTATTTTCCCCCTAGGCTAAAGCTTGGCTCTAATGTTTTGATCTAGGCAGAAAACATGATTAACAGCAACATGAAAAAGGCCCTTTGTTAAAGGCGGGGGAGGGGGGTGTACTTTTGTTAATTACTCCACAAGTTAACAACCATTAAAAAGTTACTTAGTAAAGAGTACTTGAGAGCTGTTGATATTATAAAACATAGTTAGAAAAGACTCCTATTTGAAGTAATGTTATAGTTTTAGAGAAAGAGGTAGTTTTTCACCCAAATATTTGAATCTGAGAAAGGCTTCAGGCAATGAAGCCTTTCTCAGGCACTGAAAACACACAGTTCTATGCAACAAGAGTGTTTTTCTTTCATTAATTTCTTGCAACTTTGATGACCAATTGAGCCAAAATGTTCACAGGTTTGTTATTTTATGTATTTTTTGGGATACATACACCAAGTGAGGATACTGGTCTTTGACAGTTATTAAAAGTATAACCTGCCTTTAAATGTCTTAACATCTCACCTTGGGATGCTTCATACATCGAATGATGCTCTCCTCAACGACACCATCGTAGCTCTTGGCATGATGAGGATGACATCCAAATGCCGCCCAAATGTTCTCCTCCATCACCAAGTCCTCCCAAATTGCCCCCCTCTTAAACGACTCTGGGGTGCAGAACACTGCCAAGCAGCCGGCGTAGTTCCCTGGAAAGTTGTGAACGGTGGAGAACTTTTTAAAAGTCCCACGAAAATCTGATCGCTGGTAGAGGAAATCTATGTGACAGTGAGTGTCGATATAGGGCACTGAGGATACTGGATAGTCAACCACAGGACTGAGTTCCACGAGGGAAGATGGATGATGAGGCCGTTGGTATGTCTTCCAGGGGCTTGACGTTGTGACCTCATTGGACCATGGGGTGAATCTAGTTGGTACAATTGTGCCTGGAGTTCTGCTAATTGTGGAGGACCAGCCGACAGACCCGGTAGACCAAGGTCTATAGCTCGGCGGAGTGGCTTCCACTTCAGACAGAGGGGATACGGAACTTCTTGATGCTGTGAATTGATTTGAACTCGGTATGGGCACCAGGTTCGCGGAGCGAGTGGTTCCACTAGTGTAGACACATCTTTGGCTTGAAGTCGGCTGATGAGAGGTAAAAGGTAAGCTACTCAATGACCTTTGATGGCCTCTTTTGAGGAATCTTGGCGGGATGTTATCAGACAGAGACCTAATCTGATGGACACCACTGGAAGTGAAAGGTGATTCATACTCTCCTGCGCTGTTGCATGGGGTCTGGAATCCATCTCTTCTCCATGGGTATTCACCTGGAGTTTCCGTATTACCATACTGCGACGGGGCAGCATTTAGTTGTCTGCCATCCGTACTTTGATCAAATTTAGGGGAGTTCTGCTCTGAACTAAACTGATCAATAGCATATGGAAGACGTGGAGGAGTTTGGGCTCGGCCCCCATCCCAGATGTGCGGCACCGAACCAGTCCATGTACTTGCCCTGGTCCTCTTTAATTGTACATTAGGAGGGCACACGTAGTACGGAGACACCGTAGCAACATTCTTTCGAGCGGGAGAAACAAGTGGTTTGAGATCACCATCCGCAGGGAAAGAAGATACCTTGAAGGGAGACACTTGACGCTTCGGAAGCACCCTATTAGAATGTCTTCTGAAGACTTCTTCATTGTTACTTATCATGATTCCATCTATCAGCATGTCCCATGCATCACCAGATCCTGAGGTGTCAGACAGCTCACCGGCCTCCAAGTCCTCCTGTCCTCCTCTGCTAGTTCCCTTTGGTTGAGTCGAAAATGGCAAAGTATCAGCCAGTTTACGGGGTGTCGATTCTTCATGTTTGTCCAGCCACTCCAGAATGAAGTCTTTCTTTTTTCTTGGGCAAGGAAGTTCGGATGGTAGACGGTCCATTGCATTCTCAGATTTCTGTGGTGTATCATTTGGTACTTCATGTTGTGGTTTAAACTTCTCCTCACTCTGTTCATCTGAAATACATTTTTTTATTGAAAGGCTCCTTGGGGTGAATCGAGGCGTAAGCTTTGCATCATTTTCTTCTTTCTGAGACACCTTGTCCTTTACTTGCTTCAGAGTTTCTGCTTTAAAGAGGAATTCCAATTGCTCCTTTTCAGAATTTTCAACAAGAATTTGAAAAACTGAGCGAGGCTGCATCATGTTTGGGACCTGATGATGATGACTTTGCTGTTGAGGAGACTTCTCTAGCTGTGAATGACTGACGCTAGTTCCAGGAGAATCTCCATCAGGTTTCTTTGGAGATTTGCTGACCTGTTTTGTCTGTGGCACCAAAGTACCTTTCAGTTCATCCTCCTGAGGGGCAAATGCTTCATGGATGTGGTCTAGATGAACCTTAGCACATGGCCAGGACTTCCTCTGTTGCTGCTGCTGCACTCGACAAGACTTGCTCTCATCACTTGCTCTTGAACTTCCTTCAGACTTGGGGCGTGACGATTGTCCTCCTCTGAGTGATGGACCCAAGATTGACTGTAGCACACGCTTGGAGAAGAATCCTCCTTCCTCACTTCGTGGTGAAAGTGACTTCAGTTGGCTCTCTACCGCTCTGCTTATCTCTTCCTCACATTTGGTTCTTGCACTTTTAGTTCTGGGGACTGTTTTTTCATCTGGAGATGGACTGGTCATTAGTTTGTTGTCTTTGGTACTGCTAGATGGTGCAGTCAGCTTCTGCTTTACCTTGTGACTTTTTGTGCTCTTCTCTCTTTTGGTTTTAGCAGAATCACTAGGAGCTGAAGGGCTTTTTTTCCTTAAGATTGCCTCTATTTCTTTAGTGTTTAATTTTGCAATTGTGTCGTCACTTGTTGGTATCTTGGAAGATTTATTCTCAGACCTCAACTTCCCTGATGTCTTTGGGCTCTTTTCTAGCTTAGAACCACTTTGATCATCACCAGCACCTCGTTGTTTCTCAGTTGGCATCTCAGGATTATCGACCGTGCTGTCCCCGGATTCCACATCGAATTCACCGTGGGGAACATATTTCTGCTTTTCCTTCTCTATTTTCAGGCTTATACGTTCCTTAACCTTTTTGGTTGCACTTTGTTTTCCTTTCTTCACACTTTTTTGTTCTGGTTTATAGCTTTGCAGAAGCCCAGTATTTTTACAATCCACTGTAATATTGCTCTTCTTCTTATAGTTAGCTTTTGATGCTAGTTCTTCTTTATGTCCCATGACACAGCCCGCTTCTACTTTTGAGCAACTCTCATCAGCGCAATAAGATGACCCAATTTGCAATTTATCAGAACCATTTTTTGTCTGACACCCTCCCAGCCCATTCTTCCTCAGTTTAGTCTTCAGCTGTTTAGTGCCCGGAGACAAATCCAAATCACTGTGGTTTCTCTTAGAGGAGTTGCTCTCTGAACTACCACTGTCAAAAGATGCACAACATTTCTCAGTCTCCGAGTTCTTTCCCGCCACCTCAGGAGGGGCATCTGGAGCGTCTTGGCAACTCTTTGCTCTCCTTCTCCTACTCTGTAGATTTCCCTCTGGTCTGATAGGCAAATCTTTGCTTTGAGTTCTGATAGGCAAATCTGATAGGCAAATAGGCACAGTTTTTGCCTTGCTATGAATTTTCTTTGCACAGCTTTTCTCAGTGTCTATCTTTTTAGTGTTTGGAAAGTCTGTCCGTCTCTTTTCTGCTGTTGATGCTGCTGGTTGCAACAACTCTTCATGATGAGCTGAATTGTGGGCAACATTTTTTGAGGGGGTCCAACTGTTTGAAACTATTTTCCCGGAGCTCTTCTTTTGAGCAGGCAAGTTCTTATTTCCCCCTGGATGTTTGACCAAGGTGCTCCTGGGTGAGGTGTACGGAGAAGGAGTGGATTCATTCTCGGTCTGTGGTGAGGGTAAAGACAAGTTCAAGCTCACAAACTCATCATGGCTGTACATGTTTGTAAACTTCTGGTCACACCACTCCGAGAAGGACATCCCTGCTTCTTTATTGAAGGTGGACGCCATCTAAGAATCTTGGAAGAGAAAAATATCAAGTAATTAGAGCTGATAACGATTTTTAATACTGCATAGTAAGAAAAACTCTAGCCCAGATTTGTCTTCCTCATATGTATGCTATTGCAGGTGACTAGACATTTGATAAACATGTTTGTTTGTTTGTTTTTGTTTGTTTTGTTCCTCCTTTCTTTTACCAAAGCCACACTATAGCCAAACTGGCCCTGTAAGGTTTTATTGACAAAAACAACCACTGTACAAATACTGGACTCCCTTCAATTGTTGTCAGATTGTGTCCAGATTATTGGCACTATTTATGTGGCTAATTCCAACCATCTCATTAAAAGGAATGAAGGTGTAAAATCTTTGTTTAAAGATTTTAATTTCAACCCCAAAAATGTCAAGGGTGTCACACAACCAAAATGATTCAAATAATAAAATAACTAGGCTCCCAGTCTCACACCAAAGTTATTTTAACAACACCCTGCCCTAGATTAAATAAACTTGGTTTTATCACTCATTTGATAATAATACTTCAGTTCTTATAGCGCTTTATCACACCTGATGGGCGCATCAAAGCGCTCAGTATTTTTTTCCTACAAGGTATGCGGAGCTACGTTTTTAAGTATGATAAAGCACCATGAAATGGTTTACAAGGTGCTGTGGTCATGGTGGTGCAATATGCTGCTGATCAAACCAGGAACACCAGGGCGAACCCCTTCTCTTTACGATAAGTGCACTGGGTTATTTTACGTGCATTACACAACACACATACGTCCGGGACCTACGGCTTTACGTCCAATCTGAAGGTTGCAGCAATAATGGTCAAGTGTCTTGCTTAATACACAAGTGTCACGACTGGGCCTCGAACCCACACTCTGCTGATCAGAAACGCCAGAGCTCGAGTCCAGTGTTCTTAAACCAACCCACAGTCACAGCCACGACAGGCCAAGATTTATAATTAATACTATAAATAGCTATTTATTTTGACATAATATTTAATAATAATGTTATTTTTTTTAAAGTCTTGTCATTTACACACACACACAAAATTAATTAAATCTTGCCTACTTTTCTTTCTTTTTTCTCCGCCTTCTGAGTTATTTCCGTTTGTTTTTCCTCCATGGACATATAGAGTCCATGGACCATGTTATTTTAGTACCCCAGAAAAAAATTCCCACTTTGAGTTTGAGTTTTTGCCATGACTCTCTCAAATCAAATGCTCAATCAAAGCTCTGGGAACTTCGACATGTTCGAGTTACACAAATGTTTCCCAAATGCATCACTATACTAAGTAAAGCTACAAATATTGCCAATAATCTGGACACCATAATGTTTCTGAAATTGAAACTTAAAAAAATTGAAGCTTCGACAACAGCTCTTGAAAACATTTTTTAAGACACACCTCCTTCGTTGGACGTGTCTGCCACGTGCCTGAATGACTTTTGCAAATTCACAGTTGCCCGCCACTTTTTCGACGTTACACACATAAAACTTCCTTCGAAAAGAACAACTCTATTTTGAAACATATCAAAACTTGACTTTCACTTACTTGATTGTCACAAACTGCTGACGAATGCGATAGAAGAAACTGGACAGTCCAACTTCGGCAAAACTTTGTTCAAGGACAATTCGGATTATCCCCCAAGTAATTAGCATGATACCCTTGTAAATAATATATTGACTTACTGTAGTATTGAGACTAGGAACCATGTCAAAAAAGCTTGAGCCGTGACGATTAATGTCAGGTGATGGCGCTATTTAATTAGAGTGTGCTAAATTTAAAGTTCCATATTTTTGAAGCGGGCAGTCCTACTGACATACCTCGCAAGTTTAATTTCGAAATTTTAACGATTTTCAGCAGAATTTCACGTTTGGTAATTGTCAAAGACCAGTGTTCTCAGTTGGTGTATCTCAACATGTTAGGCCTATGCATAAAATAACAAGCCTGTGAAAATTTGGGCTCAATTGGTCATCGAAGTTGCAAGAAAATGATGAAAGAAAAAACACCCTTGTTGTACAAATTTGTGTGCTTTTCAGATAGGAATAGGCTTCTTGCAAGAAGTCTTTTATTATTTTAGTGATTAGTTACCTTTTCTCAAAAACTACGTTACTTCAGAGGGAGTCAATTCTCACAATGTTTTATACTATCAACAGCTCTCTGTTGCTCGACCAAGTCAGTTTTTATGCTAATATATATTTTGAGTAAAAATTACCAAACTTGTACAGTGCCTTTAAGTCGTATTGAAAAGAATATTATCAATATTTTCCCCATTTTATATAGCTAGCTCGAGTCCACATAAATAAAATGCCACCAGTGGTCCCTAAAATGCATCGCCTATTAATACCTTGCCAACTTGATGCAAATGCTGAAATTCTGATGACCCCCCTTTTTATCTTTTAAGTTTTTGAAAATTCGATTTTATGCTATAAAATGAAGCGGGCACCTTTACATGTACTTATGTCACCAATTCGCACTTGAACTCTTCAGTCTCCATTATTTTTTTGGAAGCAACCAGCGCATGACACTACCGCTATGAACACAATCAAAGTTTATTCCCAAGAGCTCTACATCAGAGTGGGATTCCCCCCATGACATCATTGAACTGCCCACAGTGGAGCAGTTCAAGGGAGCCATCAGTGCCTAAAAGTCACAAGCTTTTTGCTTGCACAAAATTACTATAGAGCACCTTGCACAATTGTCCACCGGCCACAATCTTCGTTAAGTTGCTGAACAGGTTTTCAACGAGTACCAGCATAGAAATATAAATCAATCATTATTTCCCAAACTGGAGCTAATAACCGGTCCACACAAATAAAATAGAAACAGAAGTTCCTATCATTTTAACCCTAAAATAAAATCACACATGAATTTGTGACACAAATTAATTTTAAAGGTCGATTTTATGCTCTTAAAGGTATCGTACACGTTTCGCAATGACTCAAAACAAATATTAGCATAAAAACTTACTTGGTAACAAGCAACGAAGAGCTGTTGATAGTATAATAAAACATTGTAGGAAACGACTCCCTCTGAAGTAACGTAGTTTTTGAGAAAGAGGTAATTTCTCACTAAAATAATAAAAACTTCTTGCAAGACGTTTTTATTCCTATCTGAAAGCACACAAATTTGTACAACAAGGGTGTTTTTTTCCTTCATCATTTTCTTGCAACTTCGATGACTAATTGAGCCCAAATTTTCACAGGCTTGTTATGTTATGCATATGTTGGGATACACCAAATGAGAACACTGGTCTTTGACAATTACCAAACGTGTACGATGCCTTTAAATGAAGCAGATCTGTACCACCGATGCCATCGATTCTCACTCGCAGCGGCGTTACTAGGGTGACATTTAAGGGGGAACAAGGGCCGGGTGCACCTTTTTTTCTAGGGGGCACTTCTGGCCAAATTTCCGTTTGCCTTGTTCCAGGCATTTATCTTTAGTTCATAATAATTGTAAAAAAAAATCGCCGTTATTGGGGGTCCGATGTTAGCATGGCAACCGTGTGTCTGACCATGTGTAAAACCATTTTAACGTTGTTAGTGGGGTTTTTGGTTTTCTTTTTCAAAACAAAAATGTCCTATTTTTTTCCTCAAGAAATTTGCGGTGATGTTGATGATGTTTTTTAAAACACGCTTTCCAACTTTGCAGGCCAAGAAATACAATAGAATCACCAATCAGGCATCATCATTGAACCCTGTGCTCCCTAATGTTGAAAAAGCGAAAAAATACAAATTTTTCTCCAGACTCTGGGACAAAACAATTACTATAGTGCCCCCCCCCCCAACGGTGACTCCTGCAATAAAATAAATATAAACAGTTTGCAAAGTTTTACAGCATTTGGACAAAAATACGAACACATGGGAAACAAAAAGGAAGACTTTTGACCAATGGGCAAAAACAACAATAAATGTCCTTTAATTGTAAATTTTTAAATTTGTTTGTATGCCATCATGTAGGACTTGGTATAATTTGGCAAGTTTTATAAAAAATCGCTTGAGAACAAAAATACGGAACATAATATGGGAAAAATATGCCCTTTGACCAATGGGCAAAAACTATTGTCCTTTAGTGGTAAATATTGTTAAACCTGTTTGTATGTCAACATGTTAAACTTTGTAAAATTTGGCAAGTTTCATAACAAATGGCTGGAGTACCCTGATAAATATGGGGGGAGGGGAGACATACCCCACCCCCAGTAAGTAGACAGTGCTACTCATGACATCACATGTAAACTGAACAGCCACGGAACCTGGACTTACTGCAGGCAAAAAGTGTAAACAGCTGAATGGAAAATAAAAAAATCCCAAATTTTATGGGATGGCAGTATACGATATTTATCAGAACTTTTTATATGAAGAAATGATTGTGGTTATCCCTTAAATTATGTCTTTTCCGAGTTGTGGTAGTTTCTAAAAAAGAACTGGTGGTTTAAAAACTCAATGTTTCAAGTAGCTCTGACTCAGCTTCTGGAGTATTTAAATTACTAACCCTTGATAGAATTATTGATCCATGGGTCTTTTGATCATGGTTTCAGAAGGAGGCACCGGGTTCATCCTCCCATGGGTTGGTTCCAAGATGATGACTTGGCTGGCAGGCAATTCTGGGTGTCACAGACAGTGCCCAGCAGTCATGGGCATCACTGTCCTCCATCAGGGTCTTGACCATGGTTTAGGAAGGACGCTCTGGGTTCATCCTCCCATGGGTTGGTTCCCAGATGATGACTTAGCTGGCGGGCAATTCTGGGTGTCACAGACAGTTCCTGGTGAGATGCAGCCATCTTCCAAATACCTTTTTGGTCAACTTCAGGAGATTGTTTGTTGGAGTGTTTGTTTGATTTGTGTTGTTTTGCCAAGCAGAAAACATTATGGTTAGCAGCTCAATGACACTAGCTGCTCCTGTTAAGTTTATATTCCTCTTCCCAATTATAATAAGATGTTTTTTGAAACAGTACTCATACTATTTACACATACTCACAGAAACGGTTTGTATTTTTGCAAACATAATTTCTATATTTATTTGTACATGCTTGATATCATACTTTGGACCTGAAAAAGTTAACCCAAAGAAATTATACATAATAAATGACATCTTTGTTAAAGGGACACGATGCCTTCGGATTGGGTGCTTTGGGCTATACAAAAGTTTGTTATGATATGAATATGGTTGGAATGATGTCTTAAAAGTCGAATAAAATGATTCACACAAACATCCCTCGAAAGTGTGTGGTTTTCCTTTTGTTTCAAGAACTAACACGGTCCGCCATTTTGTGGAGTCAAAAATTTGGTTTGTGACCGTGAAAGGATGGTTATTAACTTAACTTGTTCTTTATTTACTTGTTTTTAAATTTAAGTATGATTTTTTTACCAACTTTTTTCTGACACCAAGAATTGCATTAACTATAATGAATACTGTTTTTTGTTTTACCCTAACAGTACACTGATGTGTGAAAAGCACTGTGTACTCAGCAAAGGTTATAGAGTGCTGATGGCGCAAGATCAGAAACTCAGAATGCTTTTGATACTAGGCCTGTAGCAAAAGGCACGTTCGAGGATCTCTTAGTTTCCTTACAAGAAATAAAAATAACAAGCAATAAACCACAAGAGACTGAAGTCTGGGTAAATTTTAAATAACTCGGGGTTGAACAAAGACAAATTTACTAGTCAATTTTCTTTGTTCAACCCCAAATTATTAATAAATAAGTAAGAACATAATAATTAATACATAGTATCGAAAATAATGATGCTTCATACTGAATCCTTTGAAAGTTTCAAAAGAATGTTCTCCTGATGGGCAGAATACACTTCATCAGTCACCACTTTCCAGTGATGCTTGGAAGTTTTCGCCGATAGAGATGCTGTTCAGATCTGTTTTGAGAAAAGATGCGAGTCCCACTGGAGTCTCTCAAAAGTCTCAATAAAATGAGATTTAGTTGTGGATTAGTAGAAAAGACATTTCATGACTTTTCGGTTATCCTTGGAAGTTTTCACCGATAATGATGCTGTCCAAACTTGTTCTGGGGAAACCCATGATTCCCGATGGAGTTTCTCGATTCCCGCTTGAGTTTCTTGAGAGTCTCAATAGAATGTACTTCTAATTTTATGGATGGGTAGATGCTGCATATCCTGCCAGTGATCCTTAGAGTAGTCCCACAGGTAGAAGTCGATGATTATACTATTCAGAGCCAGGTCAGAGAGGGATTCATCCTCGTCCACCAGGCTCTGCAGTTCTTGATGGATTAACTGTGTCATGAGAACAAAACAAAAACAAAAAATATTTTTAAATGATCGTCAAAAACTGAAAAGTGAAACTAAAACTTTATTTGAAGCATACACAAAATTAATGAAACAGAGGCTTATAATCAGGCATGATACTGACCCATGGAAAAAGTAGAACACTTTTATTAAGTACAGGGCTGACATACATTAGCACAGGTGTTTGCCGACTGGTCTAAAACAGCTCCAGCTATGTCTTTATCGGTGATTTAAGACCAGTGAAACAGTACCACGTGGTCATGTTTTGACCAATCAGAATGCATTATAAACTCTCCAATGTATTTATGAATGGCAATTAGTAAGTAATAATGTAGGTATTTATAAAGCGCCTTTAACAAGGATCAAAGCGCTGTACAATAATAGAAAATTACAAAGAAACAAGAAATACAAAAAAATACAAAGGATTAATGATGAGGCTGACTGAAAAAGTAGGTTTTAAGGTTTTTCTTGAAGATTGCAGTTGTAGCATTATCCGCCAATGTTGACGCTCACATTGCATGACTGTTATTTAACCCTCGTCACTAGGCCAATTCTTTCCCTTCCTGTGATGATCTCAGCACCCTGCAGAGTATGCTCTCTGTGGTGCTACAAGCCAAGTCAATCACAAGAACCATCTCTGCCCTCACAGGTTCCCATTTACCCCTGGATGAAGTGAACTTGAATGATTTAAGTGTATTGCTCAAGGACACTATGTCATGACCAGGATTCAAACCAACACTCTGATAACTTTGCAACCATAAGTTGAGTCAAGTGCATTAGACCACCCGGCCAAGCACAGCATATTAAGGGCAAACATTACAAGTGTTACAATTATGGAACTGAGAAAATAGAAGCAGCTGCTGCAAACTGTTTACCAACCAAGATAAACCTGTGGTAGAACTGCAAAATAATGGTTAACAGCCTCATGTTTCTACCCCAGCAGAGTCTTTCTCAAAGGATAATTACGGAAACTCTTACCTCTACAGCCCAGATAGAGCAACCTCTGATCTCGACCTCTAACCTTTCACCCGGAGTGAAGAGACGCCCTGACTGAAGAATCTCTCGAAGATGAGCAGAATACTTCAACACTCCAAAGTAATTTAACACCTGAGGCACTCTGTAAAAACAAAACGCCCAAAATGATAGTGATAGTACAACAAATAAAAACCCAAATAAAAAGCCGGATATTGAGAGTTTAAAATTGTAACTAGAATTTAGTGTTTGTTAAAACAAACACTAGGTGTTCGGGTATCATTGGGGTCAGTGTTGTGTTAATGTGTAAACTAATTCATTGAGTCGATGAAAAGATTGTTGATAATTTTGAAATTTCAAAGAAGTAAAGTGTAAACCTATTACGTGTATAAATTTAGTTTACACGGGAAATAAAAGCTAACGTTACTACATAAGACTGCATTGTGCTCTAAAATGTAATTGAATATCTTTTACAATTTTGAAGTAAATAAACTGTACAGATAGTTAGTATACAAGACTTTTACTTACAATTCAAAAAAGAGCTTCTTAATATAAATTTCTATAACTTCCGGTTGGACAAGAAGCCAGGTCAAATCATGTCATTGTCAGTTATAAAGAACTTTCATACATCAAACATTCACAAAAAATGCAAAGCTTAAAATCATAATGGATGTGTTTCTGAAGATATGATTTTTCGAAATAATAAACTTTAGATAGATCAAGTTAAACTGCACCTTTAAGGTGACTTCATATAATATGACAATTGATGACGTCATTTGAACAGGATCTTAAATTTTTGGATGTTACAAATCCCGGCTGGAATACATACTTAGGATTAATCTTAAGGTTTACATGTTACAGTGGGGACTCGTCCTAAGCCCTAAGATTAATCCTAAGTTAGGAAGAGATTGGTGAAATCGACGGCTGGTGATTTAGCCACCAGATCTCGAGTCCGATGCACTAAACCATTTGGCCCTGACCTGCCACATGAAGTTAAACCCTGTTTTCTGCTTCTATACCATTTCTTACCTATAATCTGCAAACATGGTCAAAACCTTGATGTCAGTAAAGTTTCCGAATCCTTGACCTTCAAAGCATGCCCATATATCAGCGATGAGTATCTGTGCTCTCTTGTATAGCGACACTGTAAAGAGACAACACATAGTCTATTTAATGGGAGGGTATGCCTTTGGTAATTTCTCCAAAAATTAATGACCATAAAAACTAACTTTCTAAGAAGCACTGCAGCTGTTGATAATGTATAACATTTTGAGAAATGATTCCTTTCTAAGAATTGTGGTTTTAGAAAAAGGGATTCAACAAAATGTCAATCTGAGAAACGTTTCATGCATGAAACGTTTCTCAGATTGTGGTGAACTGTTTATTGAACTGTATATAGCGCCCTCTCCTGTTTGAAAAACAGACAGGTCAAGGTTCATACACTTTGCATACGAACACATGCACTAAATGCACTGGTTCTAAAGTTGTATTTAGTTCAATAAATCACTGCTACAGGTCAACAAGTTACCCTTCTCCTCAATTAGTCATTTGTATTGGATACATTAATCTGTGATTATCAAATCCAGTGGTCACATTTAAGTTAAAACAAGCACGTTAAAAGTTGTCAGGGAAGCTTTGTGCATAATCATAAATTGGTCTTATTTTGATTGCGGCAATCCAAATAAGCAACAGTAATATTGAAGATTCTTCACAAGCAACTCAGGCCTGGAATTTAATCTTTGAGAGGACAAGGCCATTTTCATTTTGCAAAGGGAACTTCCATTGAAAAGTCTTAAAGTCCATGGGAACTTTGGAACGGGCACCAAGGCCAAGACCAAGGCAAAAAAGGCTGTGGCCTCCACTAGACAGTTTGAGATATGGTGGACTATGGTGGACGCAATACTATGATACTATTAGGTTAAGTGGTTTGGGTAAATCTGTCTGTACACATCCAAACCAAACAGTGCATTCCTCTAGTATCCACCATATCTGAAAAAGGGCAATGACCTCTGTGTAATTCAATGCCTGGCAACTTCCTGAAATATTTCTCTGCAGGATTGGTACTAGTATGAAGTATTATAACTCAGTGAGCTTACAGAGTGAGTGATCCCTTAGCCTTGGTAATGTACTAATCATTCTTACAATAAGAATGAAAAAAGAAGAGAAGGAAACTAGCTTTTGCTTGAATGCAAGCCTGCTGTCAGAATTCGAAAAATTGTCAGTGGATGGAGACTCAAACTGAGATCTTACCAGCAGTCCCCTCAAAGGTAGCTACATCTCGGTACGAGACAAAGTTTTCTGTGACTAGCTGTAGTAACTTTGATGCACTCTGGCTAAACTGTGAGATGCAGTTGGCAAAAGAACCATCAAATTTCTGTGACAGAAAAGTTTGAGAGCCTCCTTAAAAACTTTAACCTCCACTGCTTTACACAGGTACCACAGACTGCCCTGAAGTACAATACCTTCTAGGCTAGCATCGGGTTGGGTAGGATATTGTTATTTTTTTATTTGGGGCTGAACAAAGAAAAATTGACTAGAGAAAAACAGACAGGTCAAGGTTCATACACTTTGCATACAAACACATGCACTGTAGCCAAAACCATTACATTGCTTTGTGTGTCATGTGTATGCACACAGTTGAGTGGTTCTAAAGTTGTATTTAGTTCAATAAATTATTGCTACGGCTCAACAAGTTACCCTTCTCCTCAATTATTCATTAGTATTGGACACATTAATCTGTGAAATATTATCCAATCCAGTAGTCACATTTTAGTTAAAACAATCACGTTAAAAGTTGTCAGGGAAGCTTTGTGCATAATCATAAATTGGTCTTATTTTGATTGCAGCAATCCAAATAAGCAACAGTGATATTGAAGATTCTTCACAAGCAACTCAGGCCTGGCCTGGAATTTAATCTTTGAGAGGACAAGGCCATCATTTTGCAAAGGGCACTTTCATTGGAAAATCTTTAAGTCCATGGGAACTTTGGAACGGGCACAAGGCAAAGACCAAGGCAAAAGACATTTTGAGATATAGTGGACACAATACTATGACACTATTAGGTTTGGGTAAATCTGTCTGTATACATCTAAACCAAACAGTGCATTCCTATATTATCCACCTTATTTTTAAAAAAGGGCAATGGCCTTTGTGTAATTCAATGCCTGGCAACTTCCTGAAATATTTCTCTGCAGGATTGGTACTAGTATGAAGTATTATAACTCAGTGAGCTTACAGACTGAGTGATCCCTTAGCCTTGGTAATTATGTACTAATCATTCTTACAATAAGAATGAAAAAAGAAGAGAAGGAAAGAAATAGCTTTTGCTTGAATGCAAGCCTGCTGTCAGAAGACAAATTGTCAGTGGATGGAGACTCAAATTGAAATCTTACCAGCAGTCCCCTCAAAGGTAGCTACATCTCGGTACGAGACAAAGTTTTCTGTGACTAGCTGTAGTAACTTTGATGCACTCTGGCTACACTGTGAGATGCAGTTGGCAAAAGAACCATCAAATTTCTGTGACAGAAAAGTTTGAGAGCGTCCTTAAAAACTCTGACCTCCACTGCTATACACAGGTACCACAGACTGCCCTGAAGTACAATACCTTCTAGGCTAGCATCGGGTTGGGTAGGATATTGTTGTTTTTTTATTTGGGGCTGAACAAAGACAAATTTACTAGAGTGGGACTTGAACCAATGACCTCTGGCTTAACGTGCCGGTGCTCTACCAACCTAGTCCTATGTTGGCGGTCTCCCTATTTTGTTGATATCTTTGTTTGGGGGTACAGTCAGAAGCCATTCAACTGTTAGCTGCTCTGTAGCCAGGGATCTCACCCAAGTTTATGATACAACCTGGAAATCGGCAGCAAAGGGATCACCTTAAAGGGATGCAACCTTTTTAATCCAAATATTGAGTAATAAACCACAAGGGAAAACTGACTGGGTAAATCTTAAATAATTTGGGTTGAACAAAAGAAACAAATCTATTCACATTATGGTTCTCATGGAATTTTAGAAAAATAATATAGATGTTGCTTCAATGATGAGAAAAAGACGTGGGCGACTGCCATCACATGACCTACCTCCAGTAGCATTTTGCCTGCCTCATGAAGATGCTCTAATCTCTTCTCTAACAATGGGATATCGGTGTCCGTTGATGAACGGAAGATGTGGCGTAGTTGATTTATGGTGATACAGGAGAAGTAAGAGGCTGAGGTGATTGGGATGTCTTCCTGTTTGAAAGACAAGATATTATGACTAGTTACATGAACTTTAAAACTTAAAATCAATCCAGTCCCGCAAAGAAAATTACTGTGTTAGTCAGCGTTGCAGTCCAGACCTGAAAGTCTGAGGGCGAGACCAAGGCATTCAAGACCGAGATCAAAATCAGTCCTCCCAATAGGGGAGAGACCGAGACTGAGACTGCAAATTAAGGTATTGAGGGGGAGCTCAAGTCTTTGATGGGAACACAGGGGGAGACAGCAAATTAAGGTCTTGAGACCGAGACCAAGTCTTCGATGGGAACACAGACCGAGACTGCAAATTAAGGTCTTGAGACCAAGACCAAGTCTTCGATCGGGACAGACCGAGACTGCAAATTAAGGTCTTGAGACCGAGACTGCAAACTAAGGTCTTGAGACCGAGACCAAGTCTTCGATAGGGACAGACCAAGACCGAGAGTGCAAATTAAGGTCTTGAGACCGAGACTGCAAATTAAGGTCTTGAGACCGAGACCAAGTCTTCGATTGGGACAGGCGCACACCGAGACTGCAAATTAAGGTATTTTGACCCAGACCAACTCTTCCATGAGGATAGACCGAGACAGAGACTGCAAATTAAGGCCTCAAGACTGAGACCAAGTCTCCAGACCCACAACACTGGTGTTAGGTGCTAAAAGGTCAAAACACACGCACGCGGAGCGCTTTTAAAACGCACCTGGTGAATCAATCGTTTAAGAAATGGGTCCTATTTGTTCGTAAAGAAAATGCTAGATAATTAAGACCACCAACAAATACTTACATCGAGGGCTCTATTGATAGCAGCACACAAGGCCCAGTAGCCGCTGTGCTTGCCCCCTCGGTAATCCACTAAGAATCTCTTGTCATTGGTCTCACTCCAGAAGGAGAAATTTAATGTGTCTACTACAAAGATCCTGCACAAAAAATAAGAAGATAAACATCTATGGATGAAGCTACTCTCTACCTGTACAAGACAACTATATGCCCGCTGATGGAGTACTGTTGACACATTTGGGCAGGAGCTTCTGCCTATCATTTATCTGTATTAGATAAAGTGCAGAAGCATATATTGTTTGTAATATTGGTGATGAAGGGTTGGGCTCAACGTTACAACCTCTTTCCCACTGTAGGTCTGTAGCCAGCCTCTGTCTTTTTTACAGATATTTTCACCAACCTGGTTCCTTGTATCAAGGTGTTTGAGCGTGAAACTAGGTTTTCAGCTTGTTCTCACCCCTACACTGTAAGCCGTACACTCTATCTTTGCTGAGATGTAGAACAAAGAGCCATTTTAACAGCTTTATGCAACGTACTGCATCTCTTCGGAACTCCTTGCCTGGTGCATGTTTCCCTCCATCCTACAATCTAGACTGTTTTAAGAGGAACATCAGTTCCTACCTTCAGCTCCCCTGAGTTATTTTCATCTTAATTGTTTTCTTCTTGTAGCCCCCCTTACAAAGAGTGGCTTTTAGCCTTGTTTGGAGCGGATTTGCATTAAACAAAACCAAAAACCTCAAAGGGCATTTCAATGAACAGTATCCTATCTTAAAGGGCTCCTTCAACAGAAAATAAAAGAAGCATAACAAAAACTTTCCTTTAAAAACAATTTTGAGACGATTTAAATAGGAAAATGCTCAAAACAGCAGCCTTCAACCATCCTGTGTACATCGTTACTTTAACTTTACACTTTTACAACAGACTGCCACAATGTGGTCATACCTTCCAGGCTATCATTGGTTGCATAGGTTTCTTCTGTTTACACCGCTGGTATAATATCGAAAGTTGGGCAGGAGAGTATACCAGTTGGGCAGGAGAGTATACCGATAGTAACAGAGCTTAGTGGTTCCTGTTTTCTCAGTCTGCAATAAGTTTATGACATTTGAGGCTGATTTTACTTGGGATATTAAACTCACCAATCAACAGTCTCTTTGGTCATCTCCTTTGGATGCAGATCATGTTGTTTCCACATCTTAATACTGTACTCATTCTTCTTCAAACTTTCTAAAATCTGTAACAAAAAAGTAAAGAAAAAAAAACATCCCATGATTATCATTGTTATGAAACAATAACACAAGTTTTTAAATTATAATTTACTAGTTTTTATTTAAAGGTATCGTACATGTTTGGTAATGACTCAAAATAAATATTAGCATAGAAACTTACTTGGTAACAAGCAACGGAGAGCTGTTGATAGTATAAAACATTGTAGGAAACTGAAGTAACGTAGTTTTTGAGAAAGAGGTAATTTCTCACTAAAATAATAAAAACTTCTTGCAAAAAGTTTTTATTCCTATCTGAAATCACCCAAATTTGTACAACAAGGGTGTTTTTTCTTTCATCATTTTCTTGCAACTTCGATGACCAATTGAGCCCAAATTTTCACAGGTTTGTTATTTTATGCATGTTGGGATACACCGAGAACACTGGTCTTTGACAATTTCCAAACGTGTTCAGTGCCTTTAAGGTATTTCAAAATAACAACAGATGGACCAAGAGACTAACTGAATGGCAACGTAGAAGTGGAAAAGGAAGAAAAGGAAGACAAACAGAAGATGAAGAGACGAAATCCAAACACACACAAACACGACAATTTGGACCATGACTAGCAAGTTCAAGGAGAAGAGAATGGAAATTGCACGAGGAGGGCTTCATCCATCATTGGACAAACAATAATAATAATAATAATAATAATTTTATTTCTATAGCGCACATCTCCTCTGCGCTTGGCGCTTTACAAGTATACCAATTGGCCTAAATTAGAAATAAAATTATCTAAGCAATTTACAATACTATTATTACAAAAAATAACACAGTCGATGATGATGATAGGCATGATATTTGGTCCTTGGAAAAAAAGGTTGAAACAATTTTGTGAACACAAGGGCTGACCTACATGTTCATATGGTGAAGGGTTTAATAGACTTTTCAGGCTATTTAATCACAGCTTTTCAGATTTTTCCAAAGGTCAACAAATCGGAAATCAAACTAAAGTAGGAAGAATATCATGCCTGCGATGATGATGAAAATAATGTATCATGCACTTTACATGAGTCCCCTGGTCGTTGGGCCAATAACATTCCTGTAATCTTTCTTGGAGTCACGACCGAGACATTATCACGTAATGTCTTGTCTCGATCGTCTAACTCTCAAACTCACTTGGTGTCAAATTGGTTTGGGGGTGAGACAAAGAAATATTTCCATATTAACCCCTTCTTGCACCCAACGTCACACACAGCTACTGCTGCTCACTATTGTCGGAGTCAACTTGTAAATGTGAAAACGGCACGTCGCCTAAAATGAGCACTTTACCCGGACATTGACTCCCTTGTGATGATGACAACAGGTGAGTTGGGTCAATAATACAGGATTGGTAAGGATACAAAACTTCATTGTTCAATTTTGAGTCTGAAAGCTTACTGATTATGAAGTTCATACTAGAACCATTTTTCTGTGAAATATTTCCTTCTGAAATGAAGTCATATTCCAGAAAACTGGATCTGAAAACCTAAACAAAAAGAAACCCGGCTGATTTCGGTTGTTACAACTAAAAATAAGAACAATGTATTGTATGGTTTTTCACTATTTTCTCCTGACTCACACAACGGATTAAGCATATGTGACAGAATGGTCTAAGCCAAAATTTTGTACAGGATTATTTGAATATGATCTCAAAAAACATGCATGAACACTGTCACTCATTTCCAAGAGAAAATAGCAGGTTTAGTTTTTTTCCCAGGGAGATGGCAAGGATTTTCAATCAGCTCGATCAGAATAAGACCACAATTTTGTTTTATCGAACAGCTGATTGTGTCATTAGTGAACTACATATGTACAAATGTACAGACCAAAGAAAGAATGTGTTTTGTAGAGTTATGGTTGACAATGTTCTTGTTTCACTGAACACTTTTGTACTACAGAGGGCAGTATCTGGTGCTCCCAATTTGACACTGAACTGCCTGGCATACAAACCCTGTGCACAGTTTGTAAAACAAAGAGGAAAGAGAGGAAAGTGCCAGGCCCAGCATGAGCATGACTTTGTATTGTGTTTTTCCATTGTCAATGGCACAGCTGAGAAACTAAAAAATGAGGAAATTCAAGCATCAGCTGAAAAGTTCCAATGCCTAATGGGATGTCTTACTGACCATGTTTGCAACCTTGGTCACTCCATCCTGATGAATCGTCACGTCTTTGCTCTTAGATGCGATCAGTTTCCCCGACTCCCTCGGTAATGGGGTCTCAGTCACGGTCAGGGGCAGAGAATCGGATGACAGCATGGTGGAGGAGTGAGGGTCCTTCAGCAAAAACTTAATTCTACACACAAGAAAACACAAATTGAAGGCTAGCCATTTGTCGTCTTTGAGAGCGTGGGAAAATAGTCCAAATCCAACCACCAATTTTTTCATTTGTTATGACAACAAAATATATTTATTGATAGGGCCCTACTGTGTTATTTACCTGGATACAGGAACTTTATGTTTTTTAGGCCATGGAGAGTTGGATTTGGCATCTTTTCCTTGAGTTTGATTTCAATCAGTTGGTGTAGAGGTACACAGGTGGAGTACAGAATTGACACAAAACACATTTTTTTCCCACACCGGGGCTAACCCCTTCTCTTAGCGATATTTGTGTACTGAGGTCTTTTACAAGCATTTATACTATAGTTTTTATTTACAACACACGTCACCTATACATAGCTTTACGTCCCATCCGAAGGACAAAGCAATAATGGTTTTATAAGTGTCTTGCTTAATGGACACAAGTGACAAGATTGGGTCTCAAACCCACACTCTGCCAATCAGAAACACCAGAGCTTGAATTCTGTGCTCTTATAATTTATAACCACTCTGTGCCATGACACACCTTGCTGGACAATTTAGTATCTGGTGTCTTTTGTTGGAATAAAATGATTTTTTGGCTGTGGCAGTTTAGTCGCTTGATGACAGCAGTGTAGTTTTAAGGAGTCAGAGTATATAATCAGTTCTAGGGATTGGAATTGTCACTTTACTATGGATTTAATCATGTGATTAAATTCCTTTTATCATCCTCCTAAATGATAAAACGCCTTGCTAAGTGAACGGTTCATGCATTTCTCACCGACCGTCTTTGCATTACGCTAGGTCAGTCAGTGCGGTGGCGCACAACAGGGCATTTTGGGATGTTCCGTTGTTGACGTTGCGTTGTCAAGCAACAGCAGATGTTGTGCAATATAAAGCAGGTCAAACTTTTAACCAATCAATGCTCTGGGTTTAGCGTCAGTAGTACAGGAATGCGGGGACTTTCACTGGGTCATAAAAACAGTTTAGTTTAAGCAAGGAAATCCTCCATGGTTGAAGGCTGTGGCTTGAATTCACACAACAAAGCTTCTTTGTTATAATTTTGTTTAGTCTGAGCATAATGGAGTTTACACTGTGAATAATTATTATTTATATTATCCTCATTCAAAAAACAAAATGACAACTTTTAACAACACCACCACCACCACCAACAGCCCAAGAAACATAACCTCATGAGAACGAATACACTTATCAATCATGCTTAAGCTATTTTTTATACTAATTCTTGCATGGTGAATCTAACAACAAATAAAGTAGGCCAAAACTAACAGCAGTTTGACAATTGTGGGGCCTACAGAGTGTTCTATTAATTCATTGAAAACGACATTGCGATCGATGATCGAGAAACAATCCGTAAAAATCACTGAGAATCCGTCATGTCCGTGAGAATACACCATGTGATGTACACTGGCTCTGCGAATGCCATCCATAATCGTCCATAGCATGCATATAGGTAGCCCACCTTGTTGAGCTGTAATGGCTCTCTTTTAACATCGGTCTTATAACACTTATAAGACCGATGTTAAAAGCGAGCCATTACCATTCCATTACAGCTCAACAAGGTGGGCTAGCATAGGACTGGTTACACTTACATTTTTCCACTATTTTCGACACCGATTTCAAGCAGCTTAACTCAGACTCTAATCAATACCCCCCTGTGGCTGTAGTAGTGACTGTACCATTAACAATCCTTAATCTTTGTGCATGTGGTATAATACAGTCCTGTGGGACTTGTGTTTTTTTGGTAAATAGATGGATTCTGTCAGTGTCATAATTAGAAAACACGTCATACCAACACGTGCAATACCGCGCAATCTCCCAAAGAGTCCCAACACCGGAACTTCACAACGTGGGCTATTGAGGGCGCAATAACGGTCATAGTGGCGAACCACACTAAATAGGCTAAATGATGCGCCAAGCTGATTATCATATTATTGTAAACCCACAGTTACTTTTAACATGGAGGAAGGAAATACCTTCCTCCATGCTTTTAAAGGCATCGTACACGTTTGGTAATTACTCAAAATATCTATTAGCATAGAAACTTACTTGGTAACGAGCAACGGAGAGCTGTTGATAGTATAAAACATTGTGAGAAACGTCTCCCTCTGAAGTAACGTAGTTTTTGAGAAAGAGGTAATTTCTCACTAAAATAATAACAACTTCTTGCAAGAAGTTTTTATTCCTAACTGAAAGCACACAAATTTGTACAACAAGGGTGTTTTTTTTAAAATCATTTTCTTGCAACTTCGATAACCAATTGAGCCCAAATGTTTACAGGCTATGCTATGTTGGGATACACCAAGTGAGAACACTGGTCTTTGACAATTACCAACATGTACGCTGCTTGAACGTTTTGGGGGTCATTCAATTAATAGATTGTGTAATTATAACAATATATCACAACCTGGGGGTTCTGTGTTTAAACTTTGGAGGAGATTTGATAAATTTAGGCTTTAAATTTTGTCCTATTTGGCTTGCAAATTGGAAGAGTGCCTCATGAAAATTTGCAGCAAGTCGGTTTGGGAAAAAGGCACATTAATTCGAGGTGTTTTGCAAAAAGTGATCGCGGAAAATCGGCACTTTGAAATTGGTCAAAAATTAAAACCATCTACAAGGAAGGAGTTAAAATTTGAACCAAACACCATCGTGGAAGATGCCCGTAAGAAGTAACGGGACGCCATTTTGTTTTTCCAAAGAACACCAATTTCTCCTCGAATAAATTAAAAACAATTTAATATCTGGGTCAAACAAGTTTTGGTTCTAGACGGTTTCGGCTGTGCAAAAAAGATGGACCGGGATCCCACGAAGACAGTTTCTGTGTGTGAAAAAGCTCAAATCTCAAAACTGGGTGAATTAGCCATCTTTCCCCAAAAAGCGACGCCATTTTGTTTTTCCAAAGAACAGCAATTTCTCCTCAAATGAATTAGTTACAGAGTTCTAGTTTGGACCAGCAGCATCCTCGAAGATGCCCGCAAAAATTATTCACAGAGGTCCGGCGCTTACAAAATGTTTTGAAAATTAGACATTAAAAATATCTGCAAGGCTATATATAACCTTGTAGATATTTCAATATCTGGGTCAAACATGTTATAGTTTTGGACGGTTTTCGGCTGTGCAAAAACGATGGACCAGGATCCCACGAAAACCCTTTTTTGGTGGGAAAAAGCTCCATTCTCAAAACTTGGTGAGTTAGCCATTTTTCGCCAATAAGTGACGTCATGATTTCGGCCCCCAAAACATCATTTTCTCCTTTAATAAAATAGTTGTGGAGTTCAAATTTGAACCAGCATCATCATGGAAGATGTCCGCCAGAAGAAATCGCGGAAATTTGTCACTTAAGTATGTCGAAAATTAAAAATATTAAAAAGTCTACATTTTATCTGGGTCAAAAATGTTATGGTTTCTTGACGGTGCAGAACGATAGATTAGGATCCCAAGAAGACCTTTTCTGTGTTGGAAAAAGCTCCATTTTCAAAACTGGGTGAATTAGCAATTTTTCGCTAAAAGGTGACGTCATGATTTCAGCCCCCAAAACATCAATTTCTCATATAATAAAATAGTTGCGGAGTTTAAATTTGAACCAGCACAATCATGGAAGATGCGGAAATTCGGCACTTAAAAATATGTCGAAAATTAAAAATATTTAAAATATATTACAGCCTTGTAGATATTTTAATAGCCGGGTCAAAAACATTATTGGTTTTGACGGTTCAGAACGATACTGATTGCCGACAAGTGATTGCCGAAAAATCGGTGGGAAATTAAAACTACTCCACAAATTTTGTTTACATGTCCTTTTCGTCTTCTTTTTCAATGTATAAATGGCTGCTAACCTTCACTGTGTTGACGTGCTTGGCATGTCGGCATGTACGTTTGGCTGTATAGTTGTACGATCCTGTGAATGAGTTGTCGAGTAGGCCAATTTGTCCGACGATCAGCTGGGCCTTTCCTTGCAGCAGATGACCGCTCCTCTGATCTGAATTATCCACTAGTCCGTACTGACCACGGGCAGCCATCATTTCATTCAAAATCGCTCTAGAGGGAGGGTATATAACCAGAACTAGTGTAGAACAATAAAATCTCCTCTGAATATCTGCCTTTCAGCAAGCATCCCCCAAAGAGGCTGTGAAATAATGGATTTGAAGCAGGCTATACAAGAGCAGGGAAAGAAACCACCACAAACCAAGCAGAATATCATTTGCACACTGTGGTACAAAGTACAGGAGTGAGCCTTTTCAAGAGACTACAACAACCCTTGAAACCAGTGGACAAGTATGTTGTTATGTGCAATTTCAATTCTAGGACGTTTATCACTCAATCGTTTCTCATGAGTAGGGTGTGTAATATTACACCGCTAGCTACATTTTGATTGTTGGGGCACGGTGTACACATCCCGACGTTTTGTCTTCTTTAGGTGCTTGGAATCTCAGGAATTCTTTAGAGGATTGTTAGGGGCGGGGGGGGGGGGTACTTCTGTACATTAGGAAAATAGTGTGTTCAGTATGGGAACATTGAACATTGGGGGGGGGGGACACGACACCCTCTGCCCAATATCGGGCGTGGTACAGTAAGCTGGAATCTGCAATCCCAATTTCATAACGCTGCTTATGCAAAAATAAGTAGCTAAGCTCATCAAAAATATGTTTTTATACCAGAATAAGGTTACCAGCTAAAGGACAATTATCTCATGTACCATCTTTGAACGATATCCTGCTCATTTGTTCTTAGCATAACATTATTAAGCGGTATGTTCTGCTTATGCAGCTCTATGGAATGGGCCCTGGTTGCTGGAAATCTAAAAACAGGGTTTCCAAACTGTTCATTTACAAGACTGTGCAACGAAAATGCTACCATTTAATTCCCCCTTTCGACAATCTTACCTTTATAATGCCTCTTTAAGACGAATAGCTTTTGCAGTATATTTCCAAGGGTTTTGACTGTAATAATCACTTATTTCCGATGTATAAACTGTACACGTGTGATTGTTGTGAGCAAACACATGTGTACATCCAGGTCACACCCGCTAGCACCGTCTATTATTAGAATCCAAGATTGCGTCTTCCGTTGTTCACTGTGATTGGTCGTATGTAATAATACTATGTTCTAGTATGTGAACTACAAAAACACATTTATTTGTGATGGTAAAATTACATTATGTTTATTCTTGCGATGCTCATTGGAATGAAACTTTCCGAGTACAAAAATAAAGTAGACAAATTATGGAGTTATCGTCTGCTTATCGTCCGAGTCACGCATACCAATTAGATGACGTCACACATATTTTATCAATCAAAATGGCTTTCAATCAAAATGGCTTAGTTTACAAAATGGTTTTGTTCGGGATTAAACTTACTTATGGTAAACATTTCAGGTAAAACATTTCTTTGATGAATGGCTATTTCTTACAAATAAAGAGAGTAAATATTGAAGAGTAATTTAGCTCATTTATTCTGTGTAACCCTGTATAAAAAAATGTGATTCTGAGCTGGTTTTAGACGTGAACTCGTAGATTAATTCAGCCAGTGTTAGAATTTAGGAGCGTGGCTTGAAATGTTATGCGTGACAACTTGCGCAGTTCAACTTGTAACTGACACAATGAGGTTGTGTTGTACTGACCCCCAAACTTTCTTGAGGATAGTAAGGCACTAGGCAGTAAAATGTATCTTGTGCGACCGAGGTGTTCCTTCTGCACGCAGGACACTTGATTGCCTTCAAGTTGCCTGTGTAAAATGCCTGGACTCGATTTTACAAAGAGCTAAGCTGTGAATCAATCTTAATTGCTGAGCAAGTGAAATCGAGACTTTGGCTGATTTTCACAAAGCACTTGGATTGATCTTAAGGTGATTTGTATAGTGAAATCACACTTTGATTAACAATTAGACTCATAGCTGCTTAACAGTTTTTTATCAACACAATTGTGAAAAGTGCAATACAGTTTGTGGCCACTTTGGAATGTTTTAAAAGCACATGTTGAGTATAATGTCATGAAGTTTGTTCAAGTTCTTGTAACCCAAAGATAATGTTTTTTAAACCAATTAATCTCAAAAGTGTTGTGAATGCGCACTAGACTTGTCATTTTCCCCACATTCTTATTCAGTTGTTATTCACAATTTTAATCACAGAAACGTCAAGTGTGGAACCATCTTTATATTGAAATCGTTTTTAAAGCAAATACCTTCTAAAGAAGATTTCAGTTGTAGTTCATCTTGCCAAACAAGACTGAGGATAGTGATCGACAGACACCAATGATTACAGAGATAATATTCACAAATATATTTAAAATCTAGTTGATAGTTGATTTGGTTTAATTGACTTGAATAGATAACAAGTTGATTTCTCATTTGATTTAATTGACTTGCATATAACAAGTTGATAGTTCAGTTGGTTTAATTGACTTGAATATCACAAGTTGATTGGTAACTGGTTTAGTTGACTTGTATACCGAGTTAAAAGATGGTTTTCTCGATTTTTGCTGAAAACAATAACGTGTTTTTGAAGGATTTTTTCTCTACTAGAATCAGTTGCTTAAAAAAATAAAAATAAAGTAAAAGTAAAAAATATCAAAAACTTGTTTCAGATTCTCTTTATCTTTGTTGGAACCAAAATTATTATTTAAACCAATTATCGAAATGGCAATGATTTGTGAAGACGGCCAATACCCAAGGGTAAAGCAGGGAAGGGTAGAGGAGCTACAACAACTGATTGATCTGTTTTAAAACCACTTTTGTATTCATTATGATTTTGTTGTTTGTCTAAAGAAGAAGTTCATGTGTAACGATCTAAACTTGGGTAATGGAATAAATATGAAAATATCAACCATAATGGAAAGATTACAAAATAATTTCCGTTGTGTTATTTTGATTATTCGGATGTGTGGTGAGCCAAACTTATTATTTTAATAAATATATAGGATTAAACATTTAAATTATAAAATTCATACCGTCCTTCAAATTCCACAACTATTAGAACATTTGGGAATTGTTAAAAGAAAATGACCTGATCAGTTATAAGTCACTCGAAACTTTAAAATCACAATTGAAGCCTGGGCTAATTTTAAACAAATTTTGAAGGGGCTAGCTTTGCATTCGTTTCTTCATTTATTGTTTCGTTTTTCTTTCTTTCTTTTTTGCGGGGGGGGGGGGGGGTGGGGGTGCCAATCTCTAGCACACGTAGCATTGATTTCAAGGTATTAAAACAAGTTTGGACATTTCCCAATGGCTGAATGCCTCAAATGGTCAACTTCAGTTAACCTGGGATGGAGTGGTTGATTCATAAATTTTGAACTAAATGGTGTCCCAAGAAAACAATTAGCCTGAGGTTAGCAAATATTTGCTTGTGTCAGTGCCTCATAACAGCTATTTTTCCCTTCATCTAATACAAATTCTTTTATAACTTTAGTGTCTCATCGTTAGATTACCTAATAATAGTTTGTCTACTAGGCTAAATCTTGGTGGACTAAAGGCTTTACCAAGTGACTACTTATTATATAGAGTCCTTTATTGATGCTCTGACTGTACATTGCTCCTCAGCGTGTGTTGTCTCTCTTATACTTTGTACTAGTTCCCGACACCCAAATTGAAACTTAACATATTTGAAGGATGTGCTTGTAAGGTTAGGCTCCTGGATGCTGAATGTCAAATACAGAGGTGTCCACCAGAGCCAGATTGAGAATCAGGGTCCATCAAATAACTTAACAGCTTGGAAGAGTGCGCTTGTGAGGTTTGGCTCCTGGATGCTGAATGTCAAATACAGAGGTGTGCATCACAGCCAGATTGAGAATCAAGGCCCATCAAATAACTTAAAAGCTTTGAAGAGTGTGCTTGTGAGGTTTGGCTCCTGGATGCTGATTGTCAAATACAGAGGTGTCCATCACAGCCAGATTGAGAATCAGGGCCCATTAAATAACTTAACAGCTTGAAAGAGTGTACCCAGTACTTGTGAGGTTTGGCTCCTGGATGCTGAATGTCAAATACAGAGGTGTCCACCAGAGCCAGGTTGAGAATCAAGGCCCATCAAATAACTTAACAGCTTGAAAGAGTGTACCCGGTACTTGTGAGGTTTGGCTCCTGGATGCTGAATGTCAAATACAGAGGTGTCCATCCCAGCCAGAGTGAGGATTAGGGCCCAATTTCAGACAGCTGCTACGCAATAGCTGTGACTTCAATCATGCTTAGCTAGCACAAACAGGTGTGCAGTCCAAATGGTGTGTAATTGCATGTGATGGATTATCTCACTTTCTCCTTCACAGTGTATTGAGTTGGATCCCTCTTTGGGTAATCAGGTTGTGCAAGGCCTCAATTTTCAGATTTGCAGTGAATGTTCCAAAGTCACTGCTACCAAGAATCACCGTCAGAACTCCATCTTGGACTCAACCTAGACAAGACATTAACAAACATGAACAATCTGTCACTACATAAAATTATATTTCAAATTTAACCTAACCCCTCCAAAATTCTCTTTAAGAAGTTGTCTGATTGCAGAGGATTGAGGGCTGTAGGCCCAAATCACAGCTGCTTATCATTGGGCCTTGGCATACCAGTCTTACATAAGTCCATGCATTTTAGTATAAGGTAACATAAGAGTGGAGGATAGTGGAGGATTGAGGTTACCTGTTGGCAAGTGGGCCAAAGGAGTGAGGGAAGAGAGATCTCAAAGTGATTCTTTTACTCTTTAAGATCAACCACAGATCTAGGTAGTCTTGTCTTCAAGATGTCCGAGGGCATCAAAGCGTCTTGGTCTACTCAGTGGAGATGCTGATTATCACAGGAATTGGTTTCTGCCAAAGAAACTGAACTTGGATTAATGAAAGAACTATAAACTTTCATCACAGACAGCATTTATCAATCTAGTAGTTAGCATATTCTGCTGATTCAGTTAATATTTGCAAGGGCTTGAAGAAATGAGATCATGCTAGGCCAACACAACCTCACTTGACTTTGAGGAACAAGTGACATTAACCCGTGCTGGACGCCGGCGCACTACCCAGTGATATTTTGGGATGTGTTGCTGCAACACTTTGAATTCCATTATATCGCAGCGAAACCAATAGCATATAAACGATGCAAATATTGTTGTGATTAGTCCATCGTGGTTCTAACGTTAAATGAAATAGGTTCAAATCAATAACCGATCGGCCAATGTTTTACAATACTATATTGCCATGATTGCTACACTAGCAACCACAAGTCTTAGCACATTTGGTTATGGTATCAAAATTGTACTATAATTTGAATTTAGAATGTAATGTTTCACTTTGAGTATATTTCACTTTGAGTTGAACACATGTGTTGCTGGATCCCTTCTCATCAATAAAGTCGTAAACACCCCTCAGCCTCTGCTAACTGTGCTGCGACCAGTGTTGGTACATCGGGTTCAGAGAATTGTAGTAGTAATTCTTATCTCATTTGTCATGTATTCAATTGTGGAAGGAAATATGAAGAATTTTTAGAATTCCAAACACATCTTCGTTCCCATATTGTTAGAGGAGAAGAGATTCAGTGCCCATACAAAGATTGCCTGAAAAGATTTTCAAAAAAATCTTCATACACTGCACATTTATCTAGAAATCATATAAAGTGTTCTCCAATATCTAACATTGGTGTAACATTGACCTTGAGCGTGATTTCTCGGACAATAGAAAGGAAATTGGAAGAGCTTGGTATTGAAAAGAATAAAAAACAAATCATTTTAGAGGAATTTAAATCTAAGGAATTTGTTTAGTTCCTGCAACAGTGGTCTGCTTAGAACAGATTTTACGAGGAAAGCTTTCTTCAAGAAAAAAATTCAAGTATGTTGCACCGGTTCCTATTTACTTAGGCAAAAACACTAACAGACAAGAATGCTTAAGCCAGTATGTTTCCATACTTGATAGTTTGAAAGCCCTGTTTCATCAGAAGTCTGTTCAGGAACAACATAGTAACCTGCTGCAATCAGGTCACTCAGAGGGCATATTTAAAGATATCACAGATGGCAAAACCTTCAAAACAAACAAACTGTTCCATGATTCCCCACAATCTGTAAAGATACTCTTGTACCAAGACGCATTCGAGGTAGTGAATCCATTGGGTTCTGCTAAAAAGAAGAACAAGGTTCTAGTTGTGTATTTCACACTTGCAGATTTCTATCCATATAACAGGTCAAACATTGATCATATGCAACTTGTCCTGTTGTGTAAAGACAACGATTTCTCATATTTGGACAACAGAAGATATTTTCACCATTAATCTGTTACCTAAAGAAACTTGAACAAGAAGGTATATTAGTTGATTCAGGAACTAACTTGACAGGTACATTGTGTGCTATTTTCGTGATAACCTTGGGTCACATCAAATTGGTGGTTTTGTAGAAAACTTGTGCACCAGCTCCCATATGTGTAGATACTGTACACTAGCCAATGCTCAGTTTAAAGATGATGTAGTAGCTGTTGGTCCAACAAGAACTTTCCAAAAATATGAAGCAGCAGTCTCTAAAGTTGAGAACAGAAAAGAACTTGGCTTCGTCAATTCAACACGCTTTTGGACCTGACTGTCACTGATTGAAATCAAATTTGGTGTGCTGGTTGGACTCCTTGAAAAAAACCCAGAACCCGAATGTCATGTTTTGCTAAGTGCATGAGGATGATACTTCATTTATGTGTGTGCCCCCCATAAATTGCTAGTTCCCCTAGGTGCCCCCCCCCCCCAACACAAAATCCTGGTAGTGTTTCTTCCCCGAAAAAGGTAATAAAAGTGCGGTTAGAAAACTTAACTTCCCCCCCCCCCACTGAAAAGCCATGCCCCCTGGTTCATCCCGCCCACTTAAAAATATTCCTGGCTACGCGGCTGTGTGTATGCGAATGGAAAACCAGTTGAAAAGTTGAACAGTCGACACACTTAAAGACTGAAAATCAAGCCGAGCTGCGAAATCGCCTCGCCTCTCAAAGAACGAAAACCCCCAAATCATAAATCCGTTGTCAATTGGCTTGCTGATTATTTGCCTGTTGGATCGTCCTATAAAAAGTCACATTTACGGCCGTATTGATTTCAAATGGTGAAGTTTGGCGGTGTATTTGCGTTAGCTCAGTGCATTCATATAGGCAGGTCCAAACTAACTAGACGCCGTTGACGTCATGAGTTCCTCGTCGCGGGGTTTGTTTGACCTTGCGTTTTCAGATTTCCGGTTGGGAGTGTTTCGAGGAAAAGACATTTTTACCCTGTTTTACAATGTATTTCACGCGCATTGTACATGTATACACAGTAATGGTGAATGTCCTTGCTTTTGCAAAAAACTTATGGGTGATTTACACCTGGAATAACATGAACTGAAAGGATTTTACAGAGAGTTATAGGTAAAGAATTTATCTGTAGGTTATAAAGGCATTAGTGTTCATGTCCAAGGTATGCTTTTATTTAGGGGCCGTTCACAGTTGTCAACACTATCATGAGCGTACAAACCCTACACTTATTCAGGAAACCCCCCCCCCCCCAAAAAAAAGAAAAAAATGGGGAAAAAACCCAAAACACACAAATAAAATGTGGATTTGAAATCAAAATGTTATATATGTTTAGAAAGCGTACACAGACCCCCCCCCCCCCCCGTATATGTTTTGTTTGCAGTACATTGTCTCAATGTCTTCATGAAATGTTATTCCCCTCAGTCACATTTCAACAAATGCCTCAGTTCAAAATTTCGTTAGGAGAGACAAAAGCGAAAGAACCAGTCAAAGCGTAAAGATTAACCTTCTAGCACTCCTTCATCAGCAAAGCGAGCAGCTAGTATGAAGCCAAGGTCCTGTTCTGTAGACCTTTCAGAGGATGATTACATCATGCATATAGAAACCATTAAGGTAAGCAATTTGTCATGTTTGTTGTTTTATACTGAGAACATGCATAGATTGAATTGGCAGTGCTGTGGACACCTTCATTTGTTGTACAACAGTTTCATAAATCAAGTTAGATGGAGTATACAGCTCAAATATTGGAGCCCCAACTACATGTGGTATACTGCAAATTGTGAAGTTCGGTTGGACTTTGCTTAAAATGTCTGACAAACAATAATGGCTTTGTTTTAATGCCAATGCTGCATGGAGAAGAACGACAGTAGCACATTGCATCGTAAGCATATTAAATATTCCATGAAAAGGGGTAATATTCATATGTCGGCAACTTTATTCCTGCTGTGTACAAGCTGGGGTACCCAACATTGTCATCACAGACTATTTATTGGAATATGTGTAGTTATGTCCATGTTTCCTGTGAACAGGTCGCATATTATGTCTCTAGAAGGCTACATCCAGCATTCTACTGATAGAACAAACATTTTTTTACAATTTTGTTTATATATAAATATGTTTTTTTTTTTTTTTTTTTGGGGGGGGTCATTCTTTTTCGGTATTTCTGTGTCTTTAAAGTTACATGTACATGTACTATACATGATTTGCATTTGCTGCTATTTTCAGAAATAAGTGCACTTTACAGTACTTTACAGACCTCCAGCTTAAGGTTTTGTAAGTGTGGGATTGGCTAAAAACAAAACCAAAAACAAATTTAATCAGTCTATCAAAGCTTTTAATTGAGGCAGACTGCAAATTTTCGTCAACGTTGTCCGAATGTCCTACAGATATGGCACCGGACCCACATACAGTGAAAGTTAGACTGAGTCCAGATGAGAAACCAGTTCAGTTAGCCCTACACAAGAACAGCATCTCCTTAGCAACCCTATAAGTCAAGTTCCAGGGGGCCAGAGGTCTTGCTTATACCACTGATGACGATGAAGTAATCCTGACCATTGAAAATGGAGCAGTGCTACCGCCAACTGATGGATGGGAGAGCAGAATTTTCAACGTTGTTGTCCAGAAACAAGAGGCACCCATTCATGTGAAGCAAGCTCCAGTAGTTCTTGCTCCTGAACGCAAGGTCCCAATTTTTGAAGGCAGGGATGACACCGTTGGCAGGTCAGTACCAATTGATGAGTTTGTCACTGCTATAACCCATGCATTTGACCGCTATGGGATACTTCAGCACCAAAGAGGGCAGTTTCTATTAGATTCACTAAAGGGCGCTCCACGAGTTGAAGCCAAGGCCTTACTTAATGAAGGAACGACAGCAGAGGAAGTATTAGTCTACCTGAAAGATTCCTACGCAGAAGGGTTAACAAGCAGTGAGTTACAACGGAGACTGTTGGATCGGCGCCAACAAAATGGAGAGAGTGTTCGTGAGTTTTCAGTTGCTTTGCAACGGTTATTCCTGAGGCTACAAAAGAAAGAGAAAATCTACCAGGCTCCAGACCTAATGCTAAAGGAACAGTTTGTTGACGGCCTAGAGATGGAAGGTCTCCGTCACTCTTGCAGAGATCTGTTAGACCGCTGCCCAGAGATGTCTTTCACCGATCTTAAGAATTGGGCCATTAAGAGGCAGGATAGAGAGGGGGCCCGTGAAAACAAGACAGCCCAACAAGGAGCAGTTGCTGCTCTTCACAATGGAGATAGTCCCCTTAGCCAGTTGGAGCAAAAGTTAGAGAAACTGGAAAAGGCAATTGAGACCCTCACACTAAGAACAGCCCCTCCACCAGCACCACTTACTCACACTGGCCCAATGCGGAGTAACCCACAACCCAGGGAGTATACCCCTCCGATGCAACCCAACTGCATTTACATTCACATGTATTCAGCATAAAGGGCGCCCTCATTCATCACCTGTATGGGAAATATTACGTGTGTTATAAACTAGATTGTAGCGTATTTTAGAGGATACAATTCTAGCCTACTGTAGATTTATTTAGCTTAGACTGGAGCTGAGGTGACCCACTTAAGGTTGGCACAATTATTTGGGTGCACATTGACTCAGTGGTTGGCATTAGACTTCTCCTAGTCCTGCTAACATTGTTGCCTGGTCAGGCTTCATTTGTATTAGTACTCTCCGATTGGCCTAGGTTGCAACATCACTGCCCAATTAGGTGAAGCCTGTCGTATTATAGCCCTGTTATTTTTACTTGTCATATTTGTACTTGCTGCATTATGGTTTCATCTAATTTTGTAACTAATGGATATTGTTTTCTTTTTCTATTCCATCCTTGTGTACGTTGTCTTGTGAAATAAAACACTGTCTGCCTGCCTCGTGTGTTGGTCCGGCCAATCCAACTGTAAATACAGCCAATTTCGAACCCACTGTGTGGTTATTATTCAGTTATTCAGTTATTCAAAACAACTAGTTTAATACCACTTTAGCCCTCGCCACATAAGGAAGATAAGCTATCTCACTATGTGAATTTACAGGTGCTTGTAGAATAGGATTTAGCACCATACAAACCCTCATGAGGTTTTATACAATACAATGAAACCTAAGTTTTTGTGAGTTCAACTTGTGTATTGTTAGTTTAGTGCATAAGGTGTTGAGGCCACAAATTATCAAAGTGTCTTCAAATGTGGTCATTTGTAAGGTTTCATAAAGCCAAAATGTACTTGGGTTACTATATTTTACTGATTGTGTTACCATTAAAATTAATGTAAAACGATGACATGTTATTACTCCTCAGTCTTGCCGCCTGAGCCAAAGAAGTACCCGACTCTCCGCCCCTATCTCTGAGATCCAACCCAGAGCCAAAACCAGGATCTCCTACTTCCAACTCGGACTCTTGCACCCACAGAGACTGGATCACCTTGGTCTGATGACCAATCACAAAAACCCTACATATCTACAGCTGGGTATCCAGAGGTATCACGGGAATTGTCTCCGTCAAGTCAAAGCAGCCGCTCCAGCTCTCCTGAGATTGATAGTTTCTTGGATGATTTCATTCCATTATCTGGCAGTGCATCAAAGCCTGGTAGCTCATTGAATGTGGGCACGCACCATATCAGCCAAGAATGCCACAAAGTCAGTATGGTGCATGTCAAAGTCAGGAAGGGCATCAGAGTCCAACAGTGTCACAAAGTCAGGCCGTGCTTCAAAGTCAAGCAGTGCCACAAAGTCGGAAAGTGTGGCAAAGTCGATAAGTGCCTCATGGTCGGGGAGTGCGTCAAAGTGGAGCAGTGCCATAAATTTAGGAAGAGTGGCAAAGTCGGGCAGTGCATCAAAGTCGGGCAGTGCAACTAAGTTGGGGAGTGCATCAACGTTAGCCAGCATTGAGCAAAAAGCTGTCTGAGTAATATGTTGTGTTTACGTTGAATTATTCAGTCAGACTTACTGAACCTTCACACACAAATGTAATGACAGTGGCATTATTACAAGAAGATTTTATATAGCATATTGTTCTTATGAGCCTTTTGTTCATATGTACATTTCGAGTTGAGTGGAATTCATGTACATTATGAAAAAAGGGCAGTGGTGCCATAACAGGCATTTTCATCTCTGGAGATGTGTTAGTAACATCTCTGGTGTTAGTATTAGATGCCACACAAGCACTGATAAAACTGTAACTTCAGCGAAAATAACTTTGCTTGGTGTGTACTATGTGTTTCATCTGGAATACTTGAAGATGTACTCTCAGCTTTTGGTGCAAACTCACCTACTGAGGGGCATTCCATATCGACATGAAGAAAAGTGCAAAATACAGACCTTTCAGCACTGTACTGAGCAAAAAGCTGTCTGAGTAATATGAGTAGTGTCACGCGTTGAAATATTCAGTCAGACTTACTGAACCTTCACACACAAATGTAATGACAGTGGCATTATTACAAGAAGATTTTATATAGCATAATGTTCTAATGAGCCTTTTGTTTATATGTGCATTTCGATTTGAGTTTGGAATTCATGTACATTATGAAAAAGGCAGTTTGTTTGTTTGTTTGTTTGTTTTTATTTCCATTCATACAACAAATAATTTTAATAAATAATACACAAAGTGATAAACTATACCAAGTTATACAAATGTTGTATCGAAATTTGAATAAAATACAGGAGACATAGGTATGAATGGGGGTGTCATCCAAGAAAGGCCTTCTGTATTGGAGCACCCAAGACTGCTGTCAAATTACAAATAGGCAGTTTACCAAGTGGCTCATGATACAAAGATTTTTGTTCATTTGAGAACTTTTAAAATAGTACAATAGTGCTCTATTTTGCAAGCATGCACAATATGAGACCATTATTTTATTTGGACAAGATTTCAGTAAAACTCTTTTTGGGGATACTGATCAGACAAGTGGACTCTTGCTAAACAAAATTTCACTAATAAATAGAAAGCCTACTATTGCCTGCCTTTTTTTACTCTTTGTGACATGGTAAAATACTAAAAAGAAAAAAATAAATAAATCAAAGCCTGTAAGTTTATGTACAATTAACTATGATGTCTGTAATTATTATTATAAGTATTATTTTGTAAAATTTCTATTTTTGTTTAAGATGCATTACTGACATACCAAAAAGAAATTGGTCTCGACAATTATGTGGTTAATTTTGGATAAAGAACTTACAGTATGTATGTTTAGAAATAATGTTTTTCTTTATTTAAAATCATTGTCTGCCCTAGTTGGAATATTGGAACCGGTTCATTCACAGGAAAATAGAAAGTATTTGTTTTAGCGTTGATTATGAAAAATGATAATTAGTTCATTTAAATCTGAAGTGTTTTCAAAGAACTGAGATAAATATGACATTTAAATATAATCACTGATAACACATCTTATAAAAAAAACTAATGATTTTGTTACTGCTCCAAACCATATATTAAGATACAAGCAAAATAACTTGTACAAAAAGGCTAATAACAAAATCTCAAAATCTTGCAAAAGTGTAAAAACAGTTATTTACGTGAACATCTGTTTTATTTCCTTGATTCCTTTTCTTTGAAATTGAACATTCTTGGGAATTTTAAAAAAGTGTTTAGTTTTTAAAGACGTCTCATTTTTATTAATGCGTTTAAGTGTTCAAAAAGTGTTCTAACCATATATGCATCAATGTGTATAAGCACGTTTACATTTAAGACATGTTTAGTTAATAAACATCATTGTTAAACATGTTAATGTGTTTATTTATAAACACTATGTGTTTTAAGAATAAAACTTATGTTCAACTATAAACATGTGTTCATGTGTTTATTCATACACACGGTGTTCAAAAAGTGTTACAGATTTGCGCTTAACTATGTGTTCAGAAGTTAAACACCTGGTTTTACAGTGTATTCATGTCTGTACATTTATATACATTTTTAGGGTTCCTCATAATTCATTTTTTCATCAACAGAGAAAACCCCAGGTGATACCAGTGGCGAAGCAATCTTTTCATTTCCAGCCGTGTCACCCAGTCTGAGTAGCCAATCCTTGCTGTCCAGCTCATCAACCGACACTGACAACCGGACTTCATCATGTCCAAAATGTCCCAGAGTTTGCAAGATAGTACAAAAAACAAAGAATTATTAACAATTATTAACAATATTGTAAAGATCTGTCGCAAGCCTACAAGGAGACAGCTGGTTGTTTTAGCTGCCAAGTTCGTGGAGGATTACCCACAAAGTTTCGAAAGACAAGCTGGAGGATATGGTCATTGGAACTGGCTACAATTCAATATCGAGTCAGTTGGAGCAGCGCTTAGCTAACATCAACAGGCCAATCCTCCAATCCAATAGCAAGAGAAAATCAAGTAGCCCACACACAGAAAGAAAAAACGCATTTGTAGTTATGGGACGGATGGGACGTTAAGCCGTAGGTCCCATGTGTTGTGTAATGCACGTAAAAGAACCCAGTGCACTTATCGTAAAGAGAAGGGGTTCGCCCCGGTGTTCCTGGTTTGATTGGCTGCATATTGTTGCATTTTAGAATTTATTTGTTAAGAGGCACTACTGATAGAAGAGAGAAGTACACATTAATTACTAAGTTATATGAACTCAGTTTGTTTACAATAATTTTACAACAACTGGAACACTTCCCTATTATTAAGGATGTGTGTGAACAACTTAATGTTTGTGGTGGACTCTGACCATCCTTCACATTTTTTCTGTGGAGCAAGCAAAAGCTTTTTTTTCTCTCCTCAATACATGCTGGATGTACTTTCCAGTCATTTGCATGAATTATTTTCACGTTGTCACTTGTGTTTTGGCTGGTATGGTTCCTAACAAGATATTTACAAGGCATGTGAAAAAACCACATTGATAATGACACTTGTCCTTTATGTAATCGTGGTTTCAAGACACATTATATTTGTATGTATTTTTGCATTTACATTAAGGTTTTAACTTATGCCTGTTGTGTTAATCTCATCCAAGGTCCTGAAAGTCTTCACCATGAATGGACTGATGGCGAAACAAGAAAGATAATCAAGTGCATGTCAAGATACGACAAAGAAATGAAACAGATGAAATACAAGAAGCTCATTTGGAAAAAAATTGCCAAAGAGATGGGCATTTCAGCCGATAAGTGCAAGGATAAGATCAAAGGCATAAAGAAGGGCTATAGAAACTATAAGCAAAGCTGTATGAAGAGGAGTTCACCATCTTGTTATAAATGGGCCGACGAAATGCATTCAGTAATGCATGGTGACCCTACACTCTAAAAAATCTCTGGTGAAAATTTCCTGGTGAACCATATATTAACATTATACTGGTTATCACCAAACATATCAACATGATACTGGTTATGATCAAACCATGCGTATTATCATCCTGGTTTTAGTTAAATTACTTCAACATAATTCTGGTGAAATGCTGTGACGTGGCTGTCTTCCTGTTTCTGATTGGTTCATCCAGCGCTCGTGCGTGCGCGTACCCAGCCGGCCCCGCGCCAGCAAAACCGCGCCAAAAAACTACTTTCTCCAAGTCTGATCTGATCGCACCGTACCGATCAACAATGGATGAATTCGTTTCGGAGAAGCTGGAGGAGTGGAATTTGTCCACATTGAAGGACATATTTGAAGGCAAATAGTATGCAATTTCTTTTTATTTTCCCCAGATTATGAATATGAAGCGGTCGAACGTCGCGAGGTGTAACGTTAACAACGTTTCTGTAGTGTAGGCTAGGAAAATGTGCACAGAGCCGTTTGGCTATTGTATATAACGTTAGCCCCCCAAAAATGGCCAACCTTATGCCCTACAAACAGGGCTGTAAAATGGCTGTTTTTACATCTTCCAGTTTACAGCCCTGCTTTCGCACATACAGAGATGCCAACATTTACGATTTAGGCGTAATTTGTACGATTTATTTATCAAATTACGATAATACGATTCCTCGCCTCGTTCTTTACGATTTTATAAATATCTAGTCATAAAACATTTAATGTACGTGTTGTGTCTTGACTCCTATTTATTTTCATAGCGCGTATCACTAAAATGTATTCGGTATCTGACTGTTTGTGCGAATTGTAGCGCATGAAACAGCGCATACGTAGTAATGTGTCAGTAAAAACAACGCGCCCACGGTAGAAGAGCCTAATTGGACGTAATAAGTATTAGGCTGGTGTCCTCGTTTTACACGTAGACAATGTGTTAGAAGATTGGCAACCAGCTATGTCAGTTGCTAACCAAATCGCCCCATGTATAGTGACGTTGATATCGGGGCGATGAGAAAACAGCGTGTCATCGCGTCATGATAAATAAACAGAGTTGCCTGTTGTTTACGACGGTTGTTTACGCGTGCCGGGAAAAACCAAGTGATACAATAGTCAATACATTATTTGGTCAGTAACAACAGGTTAGTACATCATGTATAATATAGGTCTGTTTAATGCTAAATTGTAAAATAAAATCTGAGTCTGAGGGCAAATTACTCTTTTTGAATTTGAAATGTGTAGGATCTCTGCACATTTCGTACATGCCTGCTCTCCATAAAACGCATAATTAATTTCGGATTTGATTTAAAATCTCTCTCAAAATGCATATCATTCAACACCATCGATCGTCAGAGACTGAGAGAATCCATGTTTAGAAGTAGTTACTTTCTATGAACGAAAATCAATTAGCCCCAGCTCATGCAGTATTCCTCTGGCTCTCAATGAAATCCTGTGGACCAGGGGCTGTTATTAAACAAAAAATAGCCCATTTTGTACCTTGGTAGGAAATAGATGTTAATAACTATAAATAGTTTTTGTTTTCTTTCTAGATTGGTACAAACATGCCAAAGTATTTAGAATACTGGGTTCGCTGATGGAACCACTGCAATGCTTCGTGATTGTCGAGCGGAAGGCCCTTCAGCAGAAATCACTCTTGAAGGCTGTGGATGTGTGTTTTAAACTGTTCTATGTTTTGGACATAGGCTACCCATGGCAGTGTGCCACCACATGGGAGTTTTTCCAGAAAGTTGTGTTCGGGCTAGAAGATCACAATAGCCACAGCAAAACCTCCCCAGCTGTAATAGCCATGCGGACAGCGTTGAAACATGTTGCAAAGTAGTATCCATGACTAGAGAGCGAGGCTGGATGGTACTTTGAAAAACGACTGATTTCTGATATCTGATTTCATATGAAATCAACAAAGTTTCAGAACAAAATGGCAAGTCACCTCTTAGATTTTGCTGATTTTAGTCAGTATTATTTGTAGAAAACGAGATATATGCCAAATTTGAGTGCTCTTTATGGCCTTCCAAAGTCAGGGTTTCAATTGTGGATTGGCCTGTTCATTTTTGAAATACTCATTTAAAAATCCCTCTTTGATAATGTTCTAATGATAATGCTGTTATAAGGTCCCAGACATGGCACCAGGTGATAGTGGTTGAACTAGTCAGCTGAAACTTGGACCAACACCCTGACTTTTGGAAGACCATAAGTGTGTAACCAAAAATGCTTAAATTCTGCACGACTTCCTTTCTCATAACGATCTACAAATAATTTGAAAATCAACAAAATCTAGGAGGTAGCCTACTAAGTCTTTTGTTGTTTTGAATGGAAATACCTCATGGCAATGCTGCAGCCAGTTACTGAGTTATTGAAATTTGAACTTTGTTAACATTATACCTTTCATGAGCCATCTGACAAAATTTGTGATGTTATAGTTATAGTTTGACCTGAAAGCTTTTGTTATCCTCCTTAATATACTTCTCTTCATCAAACAAGGATATGCCAAAGTTCTGAAGATTTAGGAAAGTGACATGAACAAATTCAAGAAAGAAATAAGTACTCTAATTATAATAGATAAAAGCTTCTGTAGACAAAAGTAAGTAAAGTTCTACTCGGTCATCTACCAGTTAGATGCATTCTAACATATATGGCATATGCCATTTGGGTATCAGTACTTAACAAAACAAATGGAAGGGGGGGCAATTATTATCACTCATTATTAAGACCTTTATTTCATTATTTTACAGGTTTGCTGAGAATAAAATATGTTTAATTATATATATATATCTATGGTTTGCTTTTCCTTCATTTAATGGTACATTTAACTGGGAATATGGTGTATCACTCCACATTTATAACCAGGGTCCTGGTGGAATTAACAAGGAAAACCTGGTAAATTTAACCAGGAATGTAATGTACCACTCAACAATGTAACCACGTTCATGGTACATTTAACCAATTATGTGGTATATAATTCCATAATGAAAACCAGAATCCTGGGGAAATTCACCAGGGAATCATGTTACTTTAACCAGGAATGTGGTAATTTCCCCAATGTGTCCTGGTATATTTTACCAGTATTTGGTTGACATACATTCACACGGAAATCCTGGTGAAATTAACCAGGAAAGAGTGGTTATTATACGGACCAGGAATCTGGTGAAATTTCAACCAGACTCTGGTGAACCAGGAAATCCTGGTGAAATTAACCAGGAAAGAGTGGTTATTATACGGACCAGGAATCTGGAGAAATTTCAACCAGACTCTGGTGAACCAGGAAATCCTGGTGAAATTAACCAGGAAAGAGTGGTTATTATACGGACCAGGAGTCTGGTGAAATTTCAACCAGACTCTGGTGAACCAGGAAATCCTGGTGAAATTAACCAGGAAAGAGTGGTTATTATACGGACCAGGAATCTGGTGAAATTTCAACCAGACTCTGGTGAACCAGGAAATTAACCAGGAAAGAGTGGTTAGTTTACGGACCAGGAATCTGGTGAAACTTCAACAAGACTCTGGTGAAATTTAACCAGATATTTTCACCAATGTGTCCTGGTATTTTTTACCAGGATCTGGTTGACGTACATTCACCAGGAAATCCTGGTGAAATCAACCAGGAAAGAGTGGGTGTGGTACGGACCAGGAATCTGGTGAAAATTCAACCAGACTCTGGTGAAATTTAACCAGATTTTTTTTTAGAGTGTACAGTCAGACCAAATTACACGTGTGATAGTGAGCTGAATCAGACACTTGCCTTATCATCAGATGAAAATTCTGATGCAGATTCGGGAATACCTAAGGCAAAGAAAAGGGTGTCGGGGGGGGGGGGGTTCTTAACAAGCATATCAATGACCTCACAAATTACATAAAAGAAAGAGACAATAACATGCTCTCCTTCATGCAAACTATGCGTAATGGCAACAAACAAAGTCTGGAAAAACTAATTGAAAAACTGTAAATTATTCCATCCCGTATTGTAAATACAGGCAGAGTTAAAACAAAGTTACTACATTGTTTGCCCACTGTTTTAAATCTGTGCTTACCATTGACCAAAACAATTTACTGACAACAGAAATCGAACCATTAAAGAGGGGCTCCAAGATCAAAATCAGTTTTGTGATCCCAAATAGAATCCCAAATCTCTAACTTCATATTAAAACCTTGTAAAATGCATCTGTGGTTCATACTCTTAAAGTGCATTTTTTTGTCCAAATCCAAGAAAATTTGATGAAGTCACATTTTACATGGTCTGTAAACTTTTGTACAGATAATTTTCAGCATCTACAACAGAAAGTTGAAAACACTTCTAAAAAGCAAAAGTTTTCTGAACCTGCAGTTCCTTTCAAAAGCGACGGGAACAAGCAGCAGGGATAGCAACCCTTAAAGAATCTGCTCTGGGATTTCTTTGAACTCTGGGATTTCTTTGAACTCGGCGACTTCACCGATTATGGTGAATTAACTAGGAACAAATCAAATTTACGTTATTTTACGTCAGTGATCGTAATGTCACACAAATACTGTTTATCTACATGTCACCTTAGTCGTGGACGTGGACCGTAGTACAATTCGCCGATAAAAAATAACTGTCAATATCGTTTTATGTATTGTAAAGTACTATTAAAGGCGTATCCAGGTTGTAATAAAATTACGGGATGATTACGATGAGTTTACGAGGAAAAAGTATGTTATTTACGTTGTGATCGTAATGTCACACAAATTACTGATTTTTTACGTGTCACCTTGCAGTTGTGTGTCTGTAAATTTACGTAAATTTACGTAGACCATAATATAATTCGCCTTGAAAATAACGGCCAGCATCGTGTCTTTTTTTATAATTCAATTCAATTCAATTTATGAAATTTGTATTCCATTGTTTACATTAAAAACAGAGATTATGAAACATTATCACTAGTAAAATACAACGATTAAAAACCACATAAAAACCAGAAAAGCTGGCAGAAAGCAAACAAATATAATAGATCTAAAAAGGTCTCGGTTAATACGGAGTTGTTTACCATTTCATCACACAAAAATTACTGTTTTTATGGGTCAATCGTTTGTCAATTCACGTGTACCGCGCGACCGCCAAACAGAACGGGCAATATCGCCATGCCTATTTCAAACAATAATTGTTTAGGCCTATTACTAGTTACACTGTAAGAATTTGACAAAATGGAAATAGGGTGTGATTCTCCAACGGTCACTTTGAAACGGAAGGTTGTCAGCATTGATAACCATGGGAGGGAATGCGGGCTGCTGTCGTGAAATGACGGTTAATGCCCGTTTATTTCGCGGGTTAAATATCACATGACCCAGCCAGCGCGCCAAACGACACTGATTGTATAGTCCTTTCACAAGACGAGTGACATGACTAAAGACTAGCCTAGACTTGACATATCAGACATAAGGCTAGCGCTATACGGTTGGTGTGACTTGTGTACAACGTCTACAGGTCAAAGATTGCACGCAGTCAACAACACCGAATCTGATCCGTCTCACACGATCGAGATTCCACTGTTCGTGCCACCCAGCCGCCTTGCCACTTACATCACATATCTGACTTTTCTTATTGTTGATTCGAGTTGTATATTCACAAAAACCAAGGCAAACCCCAAAAGCCCCTGACCAGACAAAAAGCAGACAAGCAAAGAGAGAAAGAAAAGGTGAAGAAACAGAATCAGCGTGCAAGTTATTCAGCGGAGAAGCGCAATGACATTAATGCGAGGCGGCGTCAGAAGTACACAGACAAAAGGGTCGGGGAAAGGAATGCCATATACGAAGAACAACAAAGAAAACTACGAGAAGAAAAGCAGAAACTCAGGGAAATAGATGAAAGCCTGAAAGAGCGAGAAGAAGCATTGCAGATGCAGAAAGAAGCATTGCAGATGCAGAAAGAAGCATTGCAGATGCAGAAAGAAGCATTGCAGATGCAGAAAGAAGCATTGCAGATGCAGAAAGAAGCATTGCAGATGCAGAAAGAAGCATTGCAGATGCAGAAAGAAGCATTGCAGATGCAGAAAGAAGCATTGCAGATGCAGAAAGAAGCATTGCAGATGCAGAAAGAAGCATTGCAGAAAACAAAAAATAAAAGGTTACCTCCATTGGAGGAATTAGATATGCGTTCAGATGCAGCAAAGCGACAGAGCTTACACCGTGCTAGGTCCAATTTGCCATGCCAGAAAAGATCGCATTTAGCTGGTACTCTTAAAGATGTTGTTGTCATGGCTTCCCCACAGACTTCCAAAGCTTTACAGATAGCAGGTGTCACTGTAAGCAAATGTAAGCGGCGTCTGTACATGTAGACCTGTGTTTCAAGGCAGTCTATGTTCTTTGGGTGGATTATCCATGGCAGGCGAGGAACGCCTGGAATTTTATCCAGAAAGTATTCTTTAAACTTGATGGGGATGGCAAACCAGGGTGCAAGGGTATACACCCCTTCTAGCACTATCTCCCCAAGGGTTTTTATTGATGCTGCCAAATCTGAGAGTTGAAGTTTTTTTTTTGTCTGATCCTTGGGTTAAAGCAAATGACAAAGTTTTGAATTTCCAGTTATCTTATCTTGGTATTTGAAAAAAGACCTTAGTATGTTGCTCACATCAGAAGAATGTACATATAAAATTTGAAGGGTATTCTAAAATGGTCTATGTAATGTTTTTAAAAATAGGGGAAAAAAACAATCATGGGAGGGTCAATCTTTACAGGAGCACCTGAACATTTAATGTGAAAACTGTTAACGTGTAAAAAAGTAGATTTTTCATTTTTCAGTCTCTGATCTTGGCATTCTGAAAAAAAGTTTTTGTTGTTTTAAAATGTACACTTGATTTTAAAATGATACGGAACCAAAGTCTTGTTTCAACACAAAAGCAGCTATACTGCTGTTTATAATGGTGGGGAATTGAATTATTTCCAAATCTCTAATCTTCTGCATTTTATAAAAAGAGCTTATACTCACATCGGAAAATGTACAACTGAAGATAGCTTATTGAAAAATATATGAAACAAAAGCCACCATTTTGAATTTTTTTTTGAAACATCTCAATATTGTCATACTGTTGGAATTGAATTATCATTTTCCAGTTCTCAAATCTGGGCATCGGAACTTTGGTTGTTTTGTGCTAAATAAACAACTCTGCTACTGAAATTTAGAAAAACTCGAAGAACTAATATCATCCTTTTACTTGACTACAAATGATCTCGTAGCATACATATCTTTTCAGATATGGCCACCATGATACCTTGGCATATATGTATTATATACAACATTTTGATAAAAGGTGATGTTGAGTACTGTTTGAAAAACAACTAGTATTAAAATTAAGAGTTAAAAAAAAAGCATGAACTGTTGGTGATTTCTTATTATGTTGTCCTTTAATGTAAAACACAGTTACACTTGAGAGCAATTAAGAATAAATATTTCCCGCACTTCGCAGTAACAGCGGGAAATAATTGTCTTGGCTATACGGTAGCCGCATTGTGTAGCAATGGGTGTTTACAGTTGTATTACGTAATACCGGGAATGCAACAAGCGGGTTTATATAGCTCCGGGATCGCTTAGGAGATCAGTTCTAGCGAAAGCACCACACTGGCACGTACACCAATTTTCTTTCAAATAAATTTATTTATTTAAAATGTAACGGAATTAAATGGAGACAGTTCAACATGTTGGGTGAAGTCTGACACCTACACTGAGAGGGGCAATGACAGCTATTAGACACAGGTTTTTCAGAGCCAACTTTTCTGTTTTTTGCCTGGGCGTCTTGTTTCCTCGATGAGGTGTTAACGGTCATTAAGTTCGTAATGATCAATGTGAACTGAAATTTACAGGGAAAACTATCATTGCAGTTTTGCTTGTAATAGTATTAGGAACGACAAAGCTATTGGCAAGATTAGTAAATCTGGGCTCAATGGATTATGGCTGGGATGACCTGTATGATGAATGGCAGCCAAAGTCAGAAGTAGTGGATACTCCAGCTGAGAGTGAAGAATCAGATGCCCTCAACCTTCTGAAAGTCGACTTGAAGGTAAAAGTTAAGGAGAACCTCCACTTGTCCCGCGTAAGAGACACTGAGATAACTTTACATTTTCCAATTCAGAGACAAACTTTTCAGGCATTTATTGATGCCATTGGCGCGATTGATGACGGTTCAAAACAGAGGAAAAAGATCTACCGTGCTGCACACACGTCAGTTGCTGAGCTTTTAGGCAATGACTGGTGGTATCGTCTTGTAAACCCCGCAGGAGACTTTGCCTACGTCGAAGAAGACACCATCCAAGTTTGGCTTCACGAGCGGAGATGTTTGGAGGAGTATTTTCTAGGTGAAGATAAGAGTCTCCAGAAACATCTTCTTCACAGAGGATACCTCTTAGCTTTTCGGTTTGTCAAGCTAACAGGAAATCGGCATGAATTGTTTAAGTTAGGTTTAGTTGTGTGAACAAGTGTTCTTCAATTGTGATTTCCAGAAGTCAATCGGTTTAAAGACGCTTACTGACAAGATGACTTGGATTTTTTTTTATACGTTTACTGTCTTTCAAATAAGAAATTTAAACTCCAGTTAGCTTAGTCTAAAACAAACATTGTTTTTCAACCATTGATCCTGGATCTCATAAAATCATTTTCATGTGCATTTAGTTATTAACTTCCAATTGATTCAATATATATGGCTTCTATTTTGAAGTTGTTGCTATTTGTAACAGTAATTAGCTCTGGGGCTAAATATTTAGGACACTGCCATCCAGTTGGTGATTCAGATTGGGTTTTGAAAGTAACCCATTATGCAATTTATACAATGGTTAGGGAAGGTAAGCTTCCCTCCGGGGTAGGCCAAGCAGAGTTTGTACTGAAGAAACTGTGTGAGCTGCATTCAATATGTTTTGATTCCTTTAGACAGACGATAAAGCGTATAATGAATCCTGCATTAAAGGCCATTAGAAGTGGAGGCAAACAGGCTTGGAAATGTATTGACAAAATGGGAAATACAGTAGGCCCTATATGATCTGAAATTAGGGGGGCTGAAACGCAAAATGGAGCATGAACTTGAAAGTTAGAGGAAGCGTATAAAGAAAGCAGAAAGTGATGCTAAAGAAATCAAATGAGTAGCAAACGCACACAAAAAGTCAGTACAGAGAGCCAAAGTCACAATACAGAGATTGATTGCAAGAAGAAGTAATCACAGAAATACGAAAGTGAAGAAAGGGTATGGAAGAACCTGGTTAAACAAAAAGAAAAAAAGTTTGAATGACACAGTACAATTTGCACGGGATTTGCTAACAAATGAAGGAGTAGCAGTTAAATCAATGATGGTACAAGATATGTATGGTAATCAAGTAGAATTTCCAGATTTTGAACACGGAGATAACCAGGATGTATCTTCATCGGTTGATAGAATGCTCTATGTTAAAGACTCTTACATGCTAGCAGACAGGGCATATCAAGAAATATCATTGGAGGCTAATGGATCTTTTCCATCTTTATATGCAATTCAAACACGAATGAGACAACTAAATAATTTGTTTTCTGTTCAACAATTAGCAAATGGCAAAGGTGTTCAGGAGAGATTGAAAGATAAACTATTACGTGCAATCCAAAATATGCCTCCCACAGAAGTCGACGAACTGACGATAAAAATAACTGGTGATGGAACATGTGTGGGTTCCCGTTTACATGCTACAAATTTTGGCTTTGTTGTGATTACTGATACGTGGAGATCAGATGATTTGATTTTAGCTATTGCCAAGGTTCCTGAGAAATATGATGCCATTTTGGAAGTGCTCAAAGATCTTATAATGGACACCCAAACCTTGCAATCTGTAAATGTAAATGGGAGAACTTTCGGTATGTCATTTGTGCAGATTTGAAATTTATTAATGTAATATTAGGTTTAGGTGCATGCTCTTCTGATAACAGTTGTCCTTGGTGTAAAACAAAGAAATCAAACTTGTATGATGTCTTGAAGAAGTTCTCCAAAGATGAGATTATGTCATGTGCAAGATCCATTTCAGAAATCCAACACCTCTGTAAACAAAAGAAGTCAAAAGCACATACAAACTATTCTTGTCGAAGCCCACCCATTTTCCCACACATCCCAGTTTCTTGTATAATTCCAGACCCCCTTCACTTATTTTTGCGAATTTCTGACAAACTCATCCGCCAACTCATTCTATTTCTTCGTACAGCTGACAACATTGGAAAGAACAAGAAAAATGTTGATAAGTCTCAATGTAAGAATATCAAGAAATTTGAAGATTTTGTTCAAAGCCTTGGCTTAGACTGGCAATTTTTCACAGATAAAGATGGCTTGTTTACCTATTCAGATTTTGTTGAGCCTCAGCATGAACGGATTCAGAATAACACCAATTTGGACCTTTTTTATGGAAAGGATTATCCTAAACTAGTTAAGTTGAAAAGTTGTGATGCCGATTTACAGAGTTGAAAGATGCTATGAAAACAGATATGGACGAAGAAGAGCTTAAAGATTTTGAAACTAAAACAGAATCATAGGTAGACGATTACTATCGAGTACACACCTTTCATGATTTAACACTATACATGCATGTGTTTGCGAAACATGTTTCAACAGCCATCAAGCTTCATGGTAATTTGAGCAAGTTTTCGCAGCAAACTTTTGAAAAAATGAAGTCGTATTCGTTGTTTGTATTTAGTCGTTTGAAACCCTCCCTCAAACAAAGATAAAGGTGAATTTTGTCTCACTGATGACCCTGATTTTAAGAAACATCAATCAAGATGAAGATGGAGTAATCAGGAAGGGTCAAGCCGAATAGGGGGCAAAAGGAGAAGCGAAAAGGAGAACAGCAAGTCAGAAGAGTTTAGCAACAAGAATAAAGTTGACTTGTAAAGTCAAGAAGGGAAGTATTTTAACCTGCAGCCTGTATTTCTTTATCCATGGAGGCTTTTGTCATTACTGCTATAGAAACAACAGCTGTTGCTTAGAACAAACTTATTACTTTGCAAATGTAACAAGAAACCAGTCACTTAAATCGCCGTGCATTAAATCAGTAATCAGTTTCTAAACAAAACCAAAGTACAATTTCTATATACTTATAAACACTAAGCAGAAAACACCTGTAAATACTTTTTGAGGTATTGATTGTACAAAGAAGTTTAATAACTGAAGCAATGACTGAAGCCATTCCCATATATCGTCAGCAATTTCACGAAGGGCCAAAAACCTTAAAAATCGATAAAAACTAATTTTGATTTTTTGGGTGGATTTGACTAAGGTGATCGGGATCTAACTATTTACGAAGTTATAGGTCTCAAAATTGTCTTGTTTATTAATTACGCTAAGTTGATAAATGACAAAAACCTCAAGAACCTGGAATTATGTTTTCACGAAGAGTCAAAAACCTTTTTGTAAATTTTTTGTACACCTTACCACGTTGATTGTACAGATGGCACAGTGCCAATCATGAGCGCGCCGGCTTTTGCGTTTTCACGAAGCGCCAAAAACTTAGAAGGACAAAAAATAAGCACCACCTGATATTGTGTTTTCACGAAGTGCAGAAAAGTGTATTGCTCTACCGCGTGGAATTATCCCTTGGCACGGTGCCAAAAGTGGGTGCTCCGGCTTTTGCGTTTTCACGAACAGCCAAAAAGTTTATACACGACGCGCTGCATGCAGACCATGTTTTGTAACGTTTTCACGAAGAGAACATTTTTTTAATTAAATAATTACTCAGTAATTAAACACGTTAGGGACAAAACTGAAACAGATTTGTATGATTTAGGATCTCTTCCCTGACATGTAAAAAATTCCAAGATTAATTTTCGAATAGTCTACCAACTAGTAGTTTCAAAATTAGCTAAACTTAAAACGCGGTTTTCTCAAAACAGACATATTTGGCCGCAGGGGACTTTTTGGCCCTTCGTGAAATTGCTGACGATATATGGGGCAAAGAAATAAATCTCTCCATTAAATCTCAAACTTGAGCTCTTTCATAAAGACAAGGCCAGGAAATTAACAAGGACTACAGAACCCCTTGCCTCCATGGCCCAGCTCAAGGCCTTGGTGCCCCCTTTTAAACGTTCCTGTAAATAGAGGAAGATATCCTGATTTTCTAATAGCAGTGCCTTCTTCTCTGGAATAGTATCCCTTCCCCTTCTTGAAATAAACTCAGCACCTGATAAAGCAATCCCATTATCATATCACGCTTCCTTACTTCATCAAGCTCTTCATTCAGCTAATATTATTGCTTAGCAAAAATAATAATTTAATAAGCAGAGAAATAACTGAGCACCAGTTGCAACGATGTGAATTCACATAGCATTCTGATTGATATTTCTGTACTAAACACACTTTTGTGCTTTAATCAACATTACAAAATTAGGCCCTGATGGCTGTTGTTCTCTTCATGACAGTATGGTACTAAGCACACTTATCAATGTAGACAGTGTTCTGTGTTATACAAGTAGGTGAAGTGTGTAGGAATTTGCTTGGACTGAAGTAAGTTCTTGGCCCGTTTTGCATCTAGACTTAAAACAATTAAGAAATAACCTACTTTTCAAGACATTTCTTGCATCTTTCTGTTCATTGCAATGATGATTTGTGTGGGTTTGTAGCCTTAACTCATTGCTCGGTAATCCAGACAAAGTGAACTGGGTTATCCTTGCTCTATCATCAACCAGGATTATCTATGATCATCTATGAATTAAAAAAACAAATTTTGCTGCTGGATTTGCAGCTCTCTCCTTGAATAATTAACAAGAGTGTCCATGTTTTGATGTTCAGTGCACTTTGTCAAGTAAAATGCATCAGACTAACTTAGAGCGGCAATCAAGAACTAGGTTATCCTTGCTGTGTCATTATCCAGGATTCATCTTCAATCTCTGATTATCTTAAATATCAACAAGTTTTCTTTGCTGCTGGGTTTGCAGAATCCTTCCAAAATTCATAGAGAAGGTATCTATTTTTTGACAATGAGTGCATTTGGTCAAGTATAACTGAGGTGTCCATTTGAAGATTGATGCTTTGATGGACATCATTATTATCTGTCTCCCATCTGGTTGTGGAGTTGACGTTTCCAAACAATGCATCAGTAATTTCGATGGTGTTGCACTGACTCTCAGGGTGATACATGTATGTAAATGGCAGTTCATTGTAAATGAAAGTTCTTCTGTAGGTCCACTTTACTTCTGACTTGGAGTTTGTCCTCCTACAACACATTTCGATGGTTGGGCTGTAACTGTTTGACTGAAGTTGATGTTCTGATTAGAGAAGACTGCAGCTGGGACTGATAGTAGGAGTAGCTGTCTATGCCTACTGCTCTGCTGACCATTGGACTGTATTTGTTTGTGGTCTCTTCTGAGCTTCAAAATACAAATCATGAGTTATGGAGACAGTGCAAGGGAAGCTACGTTGGCGACACTGCATGGAGATACTGCAAATCCATGGATATTTAGCTGTTTTCAAACCTGTGACAATTGGTACGGCTGACTCAGCTATACTGCAACAGGTATCAAGCAGTTAACTGCATTTCACACTCATCAGTAAGATTTGGTCGTCAGTAGGATTTGATGTGCAGTGATTTGTGGTGTTCTGGCAGTAGCTGATAGATGTAACTAAACATAGTGAGTGTCTCATCATGGAGGACCCTTCAGTCTTTCCTACTGCACACTCCAGCAATGTGTTTTAGGTTGCACAGGACGCATCACCGGCTCATACAATAAAGTTCCTCAGTTCACTGTCACAGTGAGTGATGACAAGAAAATCCTTCCTGACGCTTCAAAAGCTCCTGCAGTTCATTGGCATCATTGAGTTCTCTTGATGCATCAGACGGTTCATCAATGATGAATCCTGGTCAGAATCCACTTGATTATTTCTTCATTATTGCTCACAGTAGTCTATACAAGGAGTTCTTGTCTTGACCATAACAGAGAAATCACGATCTAGATAACTTGAACCTGCAATCTCAGTTGAGAAAGCTGTACTGAGCTTGTTGAGCAGTTGGTTCAGTTCAGTAAGTCACAACCAAATCCATCATACACACCAGTTGATATTTCAGTGGCAGTAACTCACACCACTGGAGGCAGAATTTCATTTTCATCTTTGCACTTTTCCATTGTTCGCTCAGAGATTTCCCAAAATTTTCTTTCTGGTTTTTAACAGCAAGGATAACCTTTGTTACTTTTACTTGTTCATCTTTGCACGTTTCCAATGTTCGCCGAGAGATTTTCCAGTAATTTTCTTCCTGGTTTTTAACAGCAAGGATAACCTTTGTTACTTTTACTTGTTCATCTTTGCACGTTTCCAATGTTCGCTCAGAGATTTCCTAAAGTTTTCTTCCTGGTTCTGATTGCAAGGGTAACATTTGCTTCTTTGTCGTTACACTCACATTAAAAAAACACCATATTTTTTTAAGAATTTCTTTTAAAAATTACTGAAAAATGTCAGAGAATTGATGGGGTTACCCTGGGGCCTGAACTTACAATCTGAAAGCAAATTGAAGTTTTCAAGGTGGTTCATGATGAGAAAATACTTCACTGTTTTAGCTAATGGGCTGCATGAACAACTTCACTTCTTAATAATTACACACCACTCCAGTAATTCTTCTAATTACTTTTCTTTTCTCTTCATTGATTTTCTTTTAATTTATGATTCAAATGGGCAATGCCTTATCATGCAGTGTCATTAATATGTATTTGATTTTGTATGTTTAGCCAGTGTATGTCTAGCAAGTACTTCAATTTGTTTTAATTCACCACTCAACCGAACAGAGTTCCATTTACTCCCCTCTCCTGCCATTTGTCTCTGAGCACTGGTATATGCACCTCTACCTTGAGCATGATGAGAGACCACATAGCCAAGGCATACACTGTGTGATTTGAATCATGAATAATGGAGTAGGATTGCTTTATGAGGCAAAGGATTGCAGTAGGATTTCTACATCATTAAACAGACGACATTATTTAGTGTACACAAAAAGTTTTGAATTAACTGCAGATTAAAAACTTTCAGTCATTGCTACATGTATACGGTCAAACAACCACTCTAGTGCACGCAATTCCTTTTACAAGCATCATAGCCATCTGACCTGAAATAAACAAACAGTTTTGGCAAGCATGATTAAACTTTTGGTAATTTAAATTATTTTATTGTACTATTCTCTTTAGGATTGAAGAAATTTGGTTCCAAATATTGCGGTGTGGAACTGTACCAGATCATTTGCATATTTGCTTGATATTTTCGCAAAGACAAAAATATGGAAAAAGGATCATACAAAACAGGTTAAATTACTAGAGCTCTTGATTGTTCTCAATGCACATCATTGAAAAATCAAAGATCCATCTAAAAGGTCAAGCCAAAAGGGAGCTTGCATGAACACTGGTTTTTGTCACATGCAATAAGCCCCTCAGGGGAAAAGAAACGCTTCCCTACTACATGGAGGACAGCAGCTTCAGAGACATGCTGGACAAATTTGACCATCAGATAAAATTCCGGCCTTCAGTGGAGTTGACCCATCGGAGTTCCTGTGTTTCCAACAGGTGTATCCAACCGTTTATTCATCTGAATAAGCTGCAGAAATAGTTTATCGATAGGCCAAATCTAGGTTGCAGCAGCACCAGGCTGCACCAGGCTGCACCTGCAGCTCAACCGACGCAGTTATGAGCTGGGGCAATATACAGTGTGTACAAGACTAGCCAATGTAAGGCCCTTGCAATTGCTTGCTGCTAATAGTTAACTGATTCCTTTCAAGGCCCTATGAAAAGGCAACACTTTTTGTGAAGATGGATACCAGCGAAACCATGTTCCTAATCGACCCCAAAATGGTATACAAAAACATTCAACACGTTAATTAGGCCTCATTAATGTTTTCCAAGATAAACAAAACAACACCCAAAAATGCTCATTAATTAATTTTATTATTTTGTTCGTAGTAAGTCTTGCTCTTGTTTTTCCAGTCCATGCAAATCCAGATGATTGTAACTATCCATACATTGTTGATGTAGAATTGACAGATTTTGAGTTACTGACTTTGCTCCAAAATGTCAATGGTTATTTGTCTGATGAAAATGTTCATACAATCTTCAAACAAGTTTTGGAACACTGCCATATGACATTGGACAAAATCAACCCGGCATTGTCACTCAAATCACTGAAAAGTAAATTAGGCAGAATGTGGAATGCATGGACTTTTAAAACAGGTGGGAACCAGAGAAAAAAGTTATGTGATAAATGGAAACAATCTTGGTACAAAATTAAAGTCCAACACAAAACAGGAAGTCCTACAAAAAGAATTTTGGAAAGATCTCTTGAAAAGGAAAAAATTAAAAGAAGAAAGTTAGAGAGTGAACTAGATAGTGTGAGTAATGAATTGGAAAAAAATAAAGATGAGAAAATAGAGCTAGAAAGACAGGTTGATAGGCTATCCTATCCTACAAAAAGACGCCAGGGACAACGGGGTGAAACAAAAGGGAAACTACAGTACAGCAATAGTCAAAAGTATCATCAAAAACGTCAGAAGGTCGAAACTGCCAAAGAAATCCTTAGAGGTTTAAATTGTTCTGGTATGAAACCCTACACATTTAAATTTACAGACCACGATGGTGAAATGGTAACGGTCAGTTTAAATGAAGATAATAACTTTGACAAAATGAAAACGATGGTTACTGAAGATGAGCTTGACGAGTTGATTTTTATCACTGATACTTTCAACATCACTGACAGCGCTTATCATGAGCTTGCGCAGGTTGAGAAACATTTACCCAGAGCATGCAATGTATACAAAAGGAACCATGCATTAAATGAGAGTTGTGAAATTTTCACGTTGAATGGAGAGTATAATGGTGTGTACAAATCTATACAAGCTCATCTTATTTACACTCTAAGTAATCCATCTAAGGCAAATTTGATACAGAATGACAAGGTTCAAATAAAATTTTCTGGAGATGGTACTAGAGCAGGGGTAAAAAAGCACATGATTAATGTGAGTTACACAATTGTTGGTGAAAAGACATGTGCATCAGAACGAGGCAACTATCTCTTAGCTATTGTACAATGTCCAGAGACAGGAGAGGAAATTCAGAAAGCCCTTAAAGTTCCAATAGAGGAGTTTAATGCTTTAAACTCTGTTGTTGTAAATGGTAGAGAGATCAAAATTGAAAAGTTCTTAGGTGGCGACTTAAAGTTTTTGAACCAAGTAACTGGAATTGGTGGGTTTCTCCTGTCTCTTGTGCAAGTGCCCCAAATTAGACCGCAGCGATATATATGACGAAGAAATGGTCAATGACAGATGTCTCAAAAGGTGCTCGTACAGTAGATGAGATAACAGCTTGTTCCAAAAAGCCAAAATCAAGTAAAACCAGATTTAATTGTAACGCATCTCCAATATACCCATCAATACCAGTCGCTAAAGTCATTCCTGATACATTACATCTGGTTTTAAGAATTAGGCCTATCAATTAACCTTTTACCTCCAAAACTGTGCTAACATTGTATGCCTCACAGAGAATGTCAACATTCAGAACTGCACACATCTGATGTGATTTCAGAAATTCATCAAGAAGTTGGGTATTCATGATTGGCGTTATGAAATTAAAGACTTCAAAATTCAAGCTAGGTCCTTCACTGGCCCAGAGCACAGGCGTATTCTGTCAAACATAAATTTAGATATACTCATTCCGGATCATCCTAAGCTCACACAAATGAAAATCCTTTGGATGAATTTCAAAGTTTTGGTAGACCAGCTGAATGTCAATTTGGCCAATGATGACATCGACAAATTTGAACTGTCTGCTAAAACATGGGTAGACCTATACAGCTGTGTATTTCTGGCCAAGGACGTAACACCTTAGGCCTACATGCATGTTTTAGCTTACCACATTCCAGAAGTAATGAAATTGCATGGAAACCCGACATCATTTTGCCAACAGGGTCTTGAGAAACTGAACGATTTAGTTACAAAATGGTACTTTAGGTCGTCAAATTTTGGAAAGGACAGTTTTCGACAGATCATGCACAAACAACATAGAATTCGTTTGCTGGAGGACAAATTCAAACGAACCCTAAAGTGGCGAGTCACGTGTAGCTCATGTAACAAACAAGAGGGCCACCACAAGCGCACCTGTCCAACTCAGTTTTCTGGTTGAGTTGTAATTTTTTGTAATGTAATGTTAAAATACAGTTTAAGATATAAATACTGAGTGTGCTTTCAGTAACTTTCTTGATACTTTATAAACAATATTACTATTACTAATTCGGGATAAACATCGCCGTTGTCACACACGCTTATCGTTAGTTACGCACTGTGTTAGCATCTTGCAGACACGAATAGGCTCACACTTCTTGCTTTTCTTTGATTTTTGGTCAATTATTTTTAGATATGAGTGACCAAAATTACGAGAATTTGAGTTTGGATGACTTCATGCGATGGAAAGTTGAAGCTTTGAAGAACTTTTTAGCAGACAGGGGACTGAAAAGAACGGGAAGAAAGGAAGTATTGGCCGCGGTTGCCTATGCTGCGGCAACACAGCTGAAGGTCCCGGTGCTGCCGTCTGCAAAGAGGCAGCATGCTCAGCAATATCGTGAGCTGCTAAAGTATGATGACATTATGCTGCCAGATCCTGTCCAAGACCTCCCAGATGGATGGCTAGGGGAGTCGAAGGGGATTCTCCAGTGGCCACCTACCAGTTATATTGAACTGGCCAACCATCTAGCTGTTCCAGCGGGTGAACCGGCTAGAGGTTCTGGGAGCACGACCACGAGCAGAACGAGTCACTGTGAAACGAAAGCAAGGTTGCTAAAGCAGAGACTTCTTTCAGATTACAAAGAAGGAAAGGCGTACAGCTACTTTGACTCTAAATGGCTGAAAGAAGTTTTCTATCACCCTGTGACGAGAGAACTCAGCAGTGGCTTTTTTGAAGGCGGAGTGCATACCCTCAGAAAATGTACGACAAGTCCCCCACAGTGTTTAGGTTTGTGCAGAAAAGTCCAGTGGCACAATTCATTCTGCTTACTGCACTTGCCATGCTGGGTAAGTTAAAGTAATAAATGTTACTACTGTACTTATTACTATATGAGTGAATAGATCTGCTCAAAATGGTTTTGCCTTATTCTTATAGATTAGGTACTGTACCGCTGTGCTTATTAGTACATGTATGATAGCATTCCTAGTAGCATGCACAAGCTTTTCCATATAGCATGCTACAAGGTATGGTATAGCATTCCAGTTGGCATGCTACACATTTGAAAGCATTCCTATTACTAATAGCAATAGCATGCGCATGGTATTGTCTGAAGGGTATCATCGCTGACTTCCGCCGAAGTGGTCGTAAGAGTGCGATCACGCCAGAACATTTAAAGTTAATTAACGACGAACTAACAGATAACACTTCGGTAGACTTGCAAAACATTTTAGAGGAGAAAACAGGCTAGTTCATGTGCCCTTAACAGCTTGGGTGGGTGAATACAGGTGTGAAATACTGTCAACTAATCAGACTGGAAAACCAAGCAAAGAGAGCTGCTTATGCAAGTGCATGCCTACTAAACAATGACAAATTTGAAGACGTGATTTTCTCGGACGAATCTTCAGTTGAACTGGATTGCCACGCCAAATGCACATTCAGAAGGATTAGTGACGACGCCCAAAGAAGTCAAACATCCCACCAAGGTTCATGTGTGGGCCGGAATTTCTCGACGCGGAGCGACCAATCTGCTCATTTTCGATGGCATTATGCGAAAGGAGTTTTATGCCGACACCATTCTTGTGAAGGGGATGAAACCCTTCATTAGGACAAAGTATCCTGGTGGGCATCGCTTCATGCAGGACAGCGACCCAAAAGTAAAGTAGACTTAACGGACAAAATAGATTATTAGGGAAATAAAAATAAGTAATTTGAAGAAAATTTCTTTTTGACAAAGGTGATTGTAACCTTTTCAAAGTTGCCTAGTACTTGCAAGGTATGGATATTTGTGTTACTTTTTATGTCCAATTTTAACATCGGGACAGCTACTGACTTGTGCATTTAAAAGCTTGAAAATTTGCCGCATAATTTCCACGTCATCAAAACAGGGTTTGAAAAGGGGTTTTTTGCAATATCTTATTCTTAAAATTTATTACAGCATACGAGCAAATATGCTGCCGATTTCATGACGAAAAACAACATCAAGTGGTCCAAGACGCCTGCCGAATCCCCGGACATGAACCCCTTCGAGAAAGTGTGGAATGAAATGAAGAATTTCTTGAGAAAGGTATGCTAAGTTCAAAATTATATGACTCGAAAGAGATGGAAACAAAATCGAGTCAACTCCAGCCCACAATGGGGTCGCACTAAAAGCCGGCCGACAACAAGTTTTAAATGCAGTAACAAAACATGTTAGAACATAAATAAACAATTGAATATACGTAGAAGAGTCATAGATATCCAAATCACCTTCAATCTGTTCAACAACAAAAATGGAATATTAATTTAAGAAAAAAAAATTCTTTTCCACGAAGTAGTAAAAACGTGTATACATGTGTAGTCTGTCCAGATGACAATGTGAAAGAGTAAACCATTTAGAAAAACATGCAATGTATTTATGGAATTCATTTATGTTGTATGATTTTGCAGTTGGCTTATTTAATTGCTGAATGCAAGCCTGCAGAAGACACAGAGGATGATGCCGATGAAAATTGGGATTATCAACTGCCTGCAGGAGAAACTGTGGGAGCTTAGTACACATGGCAGAATTGTCGCTTCGGGAAATTGAAAAAAAAATAACAGAGAGAGATGAGCTAAAGAACAAAACCTCAAAAAGGGCCCCCCTGTCCAAATCATCGACTCATCCCGTGCCAAAAACACCCTCTCCTTCCTTGTCACCCAGAGCGACCGGTACCCTGTCCTCTCCACCATTGCCAATATCCTAATCAGCACCCCTCACTCTCAAAGAGGTCAGTAACCCGTCATCTTCACCATTGCCAAGATCCCCTTCTCCACTCTGTCATCATCCGTGGTCCGCCCAAACAAACGATCTTCCTCCATATTCGACACTAGCCGAGTTTCAATTCATCGTCCATCTCCCATTAGACATGCTCCCGCCAGTCGTCCTTCTCCCATTATACGAGCTCCCGCCAGTCGTCCATCTCCCGTTAGACACTAGCCGAGTTTCAATTCGTCGTCCATCTCCCATTATACGAGCTCCCGCCAGTCGTCCATCTCCCATTAGACACTAGCCGAGTTTCAATTCGTCGTCCATCTCCCATTAGACACTAGCCGAGTTTCAATTCATCGTCCATCTCCCGTTAGACACTAGCTGAGTTTCAATTCGTCGTCCATCTCCCGTTAGACGTGCTCCCGCCAGTCGACCTTCTACCTCCAGTTGTCCTTCTCCCGTTAAACGTGCTCCCGCCAGTCGTCCTTCTCCCGTTATACGTTGATTTTAAAAGAATTACACTGGTTACCAGTAAGCAGTAGGATTAAGTATAAACTTCTGCTTTTTGTGTATAAATCACTCACCAACAATGCCCCTGCATATATTGATGATCTTCTCAAACCATACAATCCTCCTCGCAAGCTCCGGTCTTACAATTCTAGCCTCCTTATTGAGCCCATATCCAATCATTTATTGGGAGACCGATCTTTCTCACATGCTGCCCCACGCCTATATGGAACAAATTGCCAGCACTAGTAAAATCATCTGTTTCTTTAACCCAATTTTAAAAAAACCTTAAGACACATCTTTTCAATGAAGTATTTGAGTAAATGGTTTGATTTTTTTTTACCCTTCGATGTTTTCTTAAATATTGCATTTGTATTGTATTTCTCTACCACATGTTCTGGATTTCTTCTTAGCTTAGGCTTACAGTCCAATTTTGCTTATTGTACATGTGTATGTTATTGTTTGTATTTAGCGCCATGAGCACTTTGATGGATTTGTGCGCTTTATAAGTTTTCGTCATTATTATTATTATTATTCCTAATAGCATGCGCATGCTACGGCTCATTTAAATAATTCGGCTCCTGGACATCCTATCCACATGCTATTGGAATGCTATATGCAATGAATGCGGTATGAGAATGCTATTGGAGTTATTTATAGCATTCGCATGCTATGCTGAATGCTATGCTGAATGCTATGAAAACTGCTGTTGGACAGCAGTCATGTTCGGCCGTCATAATTATTTTTACTTGCGATGCCTTTACGTGTACCTATTTCAATCTGGGCGAGAATAATTCAACTAAAGTCAAAACAATATTCTGCAGTAAAGATTTGCCGTATTTTTGCTAAAGAGGGTTTCAGCTTTTCACGGTCTGGAATTGTGAGGATTCCTTCGCCGGTATTGTCTGAAGGGTATCATCGCTGACTCCCGCCGAAGTGGTCGTAAGAGTGCGATCACGCCAGAACATTAAAAGTTAATTAACGACGAACTAACAGATAACACTTCGGTAGACTTGCAAAACATTTTAGAGAAAAACAGTAGTCCATGTGCCCTTAACAGCAATAAAGTAGGGTGGTCACAGCCACTGCTCTAATATCCTGCCGTACACTACACACACGAACATTGTGGTAGATTTCTTAAAATAGCCGATTTTCAACAAAGTCATACAAGAAAAGATTCTGCAATTTTTCTATTTTTTTTGGACAGGCATTATCATCGAAGTCTGTTCTCAACTCCTTTCAAATCTGGTAGTAGTATATTCACAGAAAGTATTTTGTTTCCTTTTTTCAAAAAATTAAGTTTTGGGGCCCGTGTGAAATGGTCTGTGTTTTACCCATTAAACACCATTGACAATTCACGCACGCGAACTTGGTTCGTTTTTCAAAAACACCCCTATAAAAAATGGTATTTCCTTCAGTGTTTCATTCATCACAGTCGTCTGTTGTTTCCATATATGGTACTTGTGACCTTTTTGAGGTCAGACTCGTGTCAGTCATGTCGATGCTGTATTTCCTTCGAGAGTTACTGGTTCTCGAATGGATTCTGCAAGACTCGCCATAAATCAGAAAATATAGGTCGGTTTTCATTGACGGACCCACTAAGTTGAAGTTAAAAGTCTGCTCTTTCTTTTAATAACATCCATTTTGATGAGAAAAGAGCGAAACACCTGCGAAATTGACAGAGAAGTTGGGGAATAAACGTAAGAGAAAGTGCACTTCCTTTGAGCGGCTGCCGTCATGGCAGAGAGTACAACCAAAATACGAGAGCTCGCTGGATGGACGTTGCAAGAAATACAGCTTCTTATCAAAGACAAGGAGTGCCCTGGTAAGTTTTGAGTTCTGATTTATGTAGACAATAGTTGTGTGTATTTGATAAAACATAAATCAATTCACAATATTAAGATTTATGAAGCATAAATCTCGATTGAAATTATACAACCTCTAAAAAACCAGTGCGTTGGGGAGTAATAGCAAAAAATGTAACAGCCTTGTTTACCAGTACACGGCCAACACACGCTCGATGTTTCTTTGTTCGCGCATGCGCAGTTGAAAGAAAAAGCCGTGTAGCGTCTTGTTCTTACCCCCCCCCCCCCTGAAAATTTGGAAATACATGTACATGTACATGTATGTGTGTGTTTCCCCCAGGTTCATGCTTTACAAACATGTTTTAATAAATTGAGTTAACTATTTGATTTAGGTAAACAGCTAAATAGCGTAACTGTGTAATACATTTCAGGTCATGACACTGGCACTGTAGGCCCCAAATATTATGTTTGTGAGTTGATTGTACAAATACAATTTTAAAAATATATTTATTTAAAACATGATATTAAGAAAAATGACCCCTGCACATTTTAATCAATATCAATGGAAAGGTACTTCAGAAAAATGAAAACACAGTGTAAAATAGGAAATCTCTTTGATAGTTTTATTTCTATTTAACATAGGAATTGGTGAATTTTTCTGTCAGGTTTAATTCAATTCAAAAGCTGTTTTCTTTTAAATTCAAATATTTTTTAACATCCATCATTTCATCGTACATCCTGCATTTTTTTCTTCTTCTAGCTGATGTTGCCCATTCGAAATAATAATAAATTATTCATTATCTTATTTGTTTTCACTCTTTCAGGTCATTGGCACAGCAACTCTAAAGCTACCTTTGCCTTGGTTGAGGTGATACGTGATGCTATTGAGTCATCGAACACCAGCTACAGACAAAGTTTTCCCCCGATCTTTGACTGCCTTGGTCTGAAGCAACCATCAATCCTGACAGGGCTACTTGCAAAGGTAAAACGGTATGTTGCTAAAGCTGACAAGACTGGAGACTATCTTCCGCTTGGTCAAGAAATACCAGAACTGTCTACAACCCACATCAAAGTTATTGGTCCAACATGTGCAGCACATGGCATAACACCAGAGTGGTTTGGAAATGCCGATACTTATTCCGGAACTTTGACCAACCATGAGGTGATTGAACTTCACCAGGGCCGTGCTAGAAATGGCATAACCTGGAAAACTGTACATGATACGTGGTGGACAAAACTGTTTCCTAACACTGTGACTCCACCCAGAGGCACAATACAAACAAATTGGGAAAGCTTGGCTGCTAAAAAGAAAAGAGTTTCACGTGACTTGGACAAAGATGAAAGAGAAAGCTTCTTAATTGCAAACTATGAGCTTCCACAACCACGTGCACCAACAGAAGTAAACGATTACAATGATTATGAATTGGATGACCATGAAGAGCAGTTTTCCGAAAATGAAGACAGCGGATACACCACCAGTGATTCAGACACAACCATCAGATACATGCTTCGTAGTCATGGTGATAGTATTTCCATTCTGCATGAGCTTCTGGAGGCAGAGAAACAAGAGAATCAGAGTTTGGTCTCGCAAGTTGAAAGCGAACGAGAAGTTCGATTATCTGCTGAGCAGGCGACCAAGGCTGCACAGCAAGCTACCCGAACGTCTATGCATGAAAAATATCTTCTTGCTGAAGACTTAAAAAAGGAACGCTCTAAATACAAGCGTGAATTGCAAAAGGTAACAGACATATCAGCCAAACTAGAAACGCAGGTAAGCTTCTTGACAGGGAGTAATGTTGTTCGCAGACTTCAAACCAAAACTGCGCAGCTGGAGAAAGAAAAGAGCAAAACTGCACAACTTAAAGGAGAGGTGGAAGCACTGAACGTAGAAATGGTAAAGCTAAACAAAGGCTTACTAGAAAGGATGCGTGGAAGTAAGAATAGAACTGAACAGTTACGATATCAGAGGCTGAAACGCTGTGAGGAGTCTACTGTATCACAAGAAGCAAACCAATCACTACGTACTCAGCTGAAGGAATTAGAGAAAGAAAATGACAAATTGAAATCTGATCTTGATGAGATCATGAGTGATAAAGAAATCACAACTTTTGAATGTGGACAGTATAAAGCAGATATTCGGGTTGTGTGCTATGAGCTGATTTCCAGCGTAGGATCAAGGCATGTGTCTGACATCATAAAACTGATTTTGAATCGTGTAGGCGGGTTGAACTGTGGAAGACTGCCGAAGCCAACATTAATTAGGATGATGGCATTTGAACAAGCACTAATTGCTAAAGAATCTGCAACGGTTGCTATGGAAAACAGCTCTTCGCCACTAACACTACATGTGGATGGGACAACCAAAAAACACACGCCATATTTGACAAGTCTCGTGTCAACTGATACAGGAACATATGGTATTGGTCTGTCTGAAATACAAACTGAAACGGCAGCATCTATCTTAGATGAGACAATTAGCGCTATCCAAGAAATGACATGTATCGACATTGGCAAAAATGAAAACAAATTCAATGAACTAATGTTGAAAGTGAAAAACACAATGACGGACAGATGTATTGTCAATAAGAAATTTGTACAGCTGTTGCAAGAATGGCGAGAACAGACATTGCCGAAAGTAACTGCAAACTGGGAAAGTCTGAGCGATGATACAAAGGAAAACATGACTACAATAAATGATTTGTATTGTGGTAAGCATTTAGTGTTAAATATGCAAGATTATGCTGGGGCTGCCCTAAAAGAATGGGAACAGGTCGAGTCTACAACGGGCAAACTTGGCCGTGAAAAGCATTTGCCATGGAGTCGTAAGGAGTCAGCCACCTTCCTTGCTATTAGGACAGTTTGTGAGGCATATGGCCCTGATGCAAGTGCCCAAGCAGGATCGCCTAAAGAGTTCATCGATCATCTGGAACAAATAGGAGAGAGGAGTCGTCTGAAAGCTAATCGTGGAAATAGATTTAATATTCCATTTGAGAATGGGGCTGCGGTATATTATCATCACCACCATGGCCACATCAAAGGAACATACCAATCTCTACCTATCCACCGACAAAACAATCAACTCTCTCGGTCAGTAAAGTATGATCTGTAAGACCCCATCATTATTGGCGGCATCAGAGCTATGGGCATCATAAACACTCACATAACTCGACCAATCATGCGGATGCTGGACACGGAACACATTTCTGTGATACAAACAAGTGCCTACTACACAGATCTTCATAAGTCAATAAGTCAATTGATGGTGGATCCGCAGCCACTGTTGGACAATAGTGCTGTCATGCTCACAGATTTTGTCCCTGTTAGAGACGACGTACACAAAGCGCTGTATGAGCCTGTAGAAGAGGAGATAGAGTTTAATACAAGACAAGCTCTATCAATTATTCTACACAATGTGTATGTATGCATTGTAAGACAATTGAAAGATCATCTGCCAGGTGGAAAATTCCACCAACCAGAAGATCATATTCATCAGGAGACCAAATCTTGTCCTGAGGATAATGTCCCTGCTGAAAGGGTGTTTGCAGGGCTGGACTACTTGAAAAGGAAAAGTCCAAATATTTCAGCGCTTGCAATGCAGGGGATCATCATGTGGACACAAAACAAAACATTGGACTTCCTGGACGTTTGTACGGATAGTGAAAAAGACGCTATAATCTTCAAAGCTGCGAGAAATCGGATAACAATTCAAAAGCAGTATCAGGAAAAGGTACAGGGGATTAAAATTCAAAGACGTAAGGAGGTAGATGAAAGAAAGAAAGCGCATGAGGAAAAAGAACGAAAGTTAGTTGCCTTGACTATTGACAATACTGACAATGCCCTCAAAATTTGCGGGGCAATATGCAAGTCAGCAGAGGAGGTGGATGACTTGTTTAGTAGAAAACAACACGAAGGTGAGTCTTCTGTCAAGGAAGCTCTCCTCTCCCAAATCAAGTACTATAAATCGGTTAATCGCGGATTGGTTAAAGGGTCATTGTTTTTTGTTTCGTCAGGAGGACAGCCTCTAGGTACAGATGAACTTGCATGTAGGTTAAAAGAAATTATAAACCGAATCGATAAACCGGTCATCGATGATTCAGACATGTCAGAAGGCAGTGCAGACGGGGATCAAGACAAAGAACAGAAGCGGGATGAACTACGACAGAGACTGTTGTCAAAGCTGAAAAGTGATACCCCTTCGAATTCACGCAAGAGAAAATTACCCTTCCCTGACGATATTGTCAGCAAACGCGTACGACATGTATGTTTGGATCCCTCTGGAGAACAGTTGGTTACCTATAAAGGAAGAGTGTTGAGGGAAAGTACAGCCAATGACATTGAGGACTTAATGGAGGATGTGTTCAGGAAATATTTAAACCAGGGTTACACATTTTACACACTTATCTATGATCCACCGTATGACCAACTGTTTTGCTATCCATTGAAAAAAGAATGGGATGATGGTTTACTTTCTATTCTTTAATGATTTTGGCATGTCAGTTGATTTTCCCATGAGAATAAAACTCACCACTGATTCATTAATTTGAATCAAATAAGTTGAGCAAAGTTTTCATTCATACAAATGGCAAATCAGTATTTGCAATCTCAAACATATTATTTGGTATCTATTCATGTTAATCACCTGGGACTCAGAATTAATGAACTTACTAGGACATGCTTGTGAATTTGAAAAATAGCGAAGCTAAAAGGAATCTTTGAATATTTGACATTTATGTCAACATGTAAAATATGCTTTAATTCCTTCCTGTACATAATGATGACATGTATATGTATGTCAAATGGAAGCTTTATAAATAACAAACATGTGTACCAAATTTCATTGTCGTCAAGTGTATGATACCCCATTGATGACGTTTGCGCATATTTAATTAGGTTGAATGATGAGCTGCTAGTTTATTCCACATTTTGTATTCATTGCATGAAAGTGATTAACTGTAAAAATTGTTTGCAATGTAACTGCTAGCTCATATTTGGCACATACATGGTGTGTGAATTTAAAAAACATGAAACCATTTTTTTTTTTTTTTTACACACTTAATTTGCATAATGACCTTTTGAATAATTAATTCATTTTCATTGGCTAATTTGCATAGTTAATTACTTTTGTGGAATGTACCATGTACGGTTTTGTAGTTATTACATATGCGCATATTAATTAGCTGAACTTAGTCTTTTTTTCACCTTTATAAAATCTGCAGGTTAGTCTTTTTTTCACCTTTATAAAATCTGCAGGTTTACAAAAATGGCAAAAATGGCATATTTTGCGTGTTTGTTACATCAATGCGATGGTAAATTTGTATTTTATTTTTTTTGAAACCGTGCATAATTGGTAAATACTCAGTACCTCATTCGTCATTTAATGGTTTAAAGTCACCAAATTGCTCATTAAAGCGGTCAAAATACTGAAATTTGCTATTTTTGCCAATTGTCGCAGGTTTTACGACGTTTTTCGGACATCTTTAAATGATCATAACTTCGCAATGCATTGACCGATTTTGATTATTTTTTCTGTTTTTTAGAGCTTTTATAAAGATATTTCATGTGCAAATTTGAAAAGGTCTGTGCCATGTATACTTTTTTTTTGGTGTGCTATACCTAATTATAAAGCGACATTGACGAAAGCTTGGGTGGGTAAATACGGGCGTGAAATATTGTCAACTAATCAGACTGGAAAACCAAGCAAAGAGAGCGGCTTATGCAAGTGCATGCCTACTAAACAATGACAAATTTGAAGACGTGATTTTCTCGGACGAATCTTCAGTTGAACTGGATTGCCACGCCAAATTAACATTCAGAAGGATTGGTGACGACGCCCCAAGAAGTCAAACATCCCACCAAGGTTCATGTGTGGGCCGGAATTTCTCGACGCAAAGCGACCAATCTGCTCATTTTCGATGGCATTAGGCAAAGATAAGTCGGGGGAAAGCGAAAGAAAGTGGATAGCGATTCTAGCGCCGGGGCTGAGGAGGAGAGGGAAGGTGAACCTGAAGTTGTAGACGTAGACGTTGACGAATTTGAAGCTGGATCTTCACAAGTAGGCCTAGTTGGGGCTTGCCAAGCACCATGCCAGCATGCAAAAGAACTGGAACAATTGTTGACCATGTCAGACAAAATTCCACTGACAAGTAAGCAAGAACAGTTGTTTACAAGAATTATAAATAAAAAACAAAACGAATCAATGGGAGGGCTTATCACTGCTCTTAATCCCAGAGGTCGCACCAAGCGTTTTATTACTGTTCCAAGTGTTGAGACTGGCAGTTCGCAAGCCACTTCAAGAACTAAACGGCAGCGTAGTCAGTTTCTGGAGCATGTTGAGCAGCTAGTGACCACTCCATATTCAACTCCACGGACCTCAAGAACACCCTCACCAGTAACGTTAGTTTCCAGGGCTTCTACACCAAGCATAGATATCGAGAGCCAGCGGTCCTTTCACATGAGACGGAACAAAGTAGAGTATGCTGAGGCAATGAAGGCTGCAGGGCTCAAAGTTTTTGGGAAATTTTTGAGGCATGCCGTTCAGCATATAAAGTCAGTCGTTCCCTTCAACATGTTCCGGCTTCTAAAGAGGGTGTTTCACGCTGAGGGATTCGATGTTCTGGGATCAGAACGACAACTTCGCGAGGAACTCCAGGACATTGAGTTTGAGTACGAGTGTGGCTCATTCCAAAATCCGAAGCACAATAAGACGTACCACTTCATCAGAGTGACGAACGTTGCGGATGTCGTCTGCAGAATGGTGAACGAGAGTCGAGAGGCAGGGGAGCTTCACCAACAGTAGTGTATTAAGTGTAATGTGCACCCCCATTGCACGTGCAGTGGTGCAAGTGGTGCACCCCCAAAAAATGTGCTGCAAAGTGGTGCACCCCCAAAAAATGTGCTGCAAAGTGGTGCACCCCCATTGCACGTGCAGTGGTTCAAGTGGTGCACCCACGGTTCAAGTGGTTGATGGTGCACCCCTATTGTGTGTGCCTATGGCTGCAAGTGGTGCACATGGTCTATTGTGTTGCGTGGGCCTATTGTGTGTACGGTAGTGTTTGATGGTTCAAGTGGTAAAGTTGTTTTGGTTGAGTGAGCACCCGAGACCTGTGCACGGAGAAACGTACGATGAATAGCTTGGTGGGAACAAAAGGAAAACAATAATGAAGATCGGGCGTATAGTCTGGCATCTAAGCTTGAATTAAAGTGGCTGACACTGTGCTTTTTGGGAGTGACCGGACCACTATACAAATTGATGAGCGGGCGTATCTCCTGGCGCCGGGGCTTGAATTAAAGTGGCTGACCCACCATACAAATGACGAGCGGGTGGTGCCGAAACTTAAATTAAAGTGTCTGGCGCTGTATTATTTGGTAGTGACCCACCATACAAATTGAAGTTCCGACCAAAGAAAGTTTGAGTAAGACATGTAACATATTTAAATCCTGGTTGCCTGAGGAATAACCAAAACAAACAACCTTGATCATAATGCAGGATGAGTTTGAAACCACAGTGACCGGCCCCACCATACAAATTGACGAGCGGGCGTATCTCCTGGCGCCGGAGCTTGAATTAAAGCGGCTGACCCACCATACAAATGACGAGCGGCGGTGCCGAAACTTAAATTAAAGTGGCTGGCGCTGTATTATTTGGTAGTGACCCACCATACAAATTGAAGTTCCGACCAAAGAAAGTTTGAGTAAGACATGTAACATATTTAAATCCTGGTTGCCTGAGGAATAACCAAAACAAACAACCTTGATCACAATGCAGGATGAGTTTGAAACCAAAACATGTTGTGCAACCTTTCATCACGTTACCTTAGGAATGACCAAAACAAGATCTCTGGCTTTGATGAAGACAAAAAAAATAAATAAAATGTTGTGCCACTTTTAACTACGGTTGCCTTGGGAATAACCGAAACAAGCATCTTGAAACTGCGCCCTGGTCTTATCGTCTTGGAGATGTACACAACAAGCAAATCCCTCTTCCACCACCTGGTAGGGTTTATAAAGCTGCCCTGAGCCTGCTAGAGTCATTCTGAAGAGCTGTTGCCCTCGACGTACATTGCGCTGTGACACCAACTGTACGAAGACTCTTGTGGAAGAAACATCTTGATTACATCATGTCTCATCAGGAAAAACCTTGGGAAAGCCCAGACTACACGACTAGTCAACTTGAAACGATGCAAGAGTGGGCCGATACGGCATATGAACGAGTGAGTAAAAAAACATCATGTTGCACAATATCCTTTCTCTTTATCAACTTCTATCGTTTATTTTGTTTTGTTGTTAAAAAGTGGTTAAACTTACCTGTAAAATATATGGAAACTTAATTTTGCGTTTTCCCAAACTGTACCTGAAGAAATGTTTACTGATGCGCCTCAGTACATGTACTAAATTGTTTCATTTTTATGAATCTGTAAATCCTTGGGCTCAATAGGTAAGCAGAGTCACGAGATAATAATGGAAAAGAAGTCTTATTTTTTGTCATCATTTCAAAACGATTGAGTTATCAACAAACAAGCAAAATAATAATATTTTCAACTACTTCTTACAAGGTCGCTTACGATTAACAAAACAACAAAAATAGGCCTATATATTTTAAGTAGAGAATAGGGGATTAACGATCACTTCGAACATCCAAAGTATTTGAGTAACTATAATATGTGAACATGTTTAAATGTTGCGCACACCTTTTAACGTTACATTATTATTTTGTTGGTTCTTTAGGTAGGTGACAACCATTATGAAGATCCTTGGAAAAGTCCAGACTATACCACCAGTCAGCTCGATACCATTCAACGGTGGGAAGACGAGGCCTACGGACAAGTCCAGTCAAGTCCAGCCTTCAACACCAGTCAACTTGGAACCAGTCAGCATTGGGAAGACGAGACGCACGGACAACTCCAGTCAAGTCCAGACTTGACCACCAGTCAGCTTGAATCCGTTCAACGTTTGGAAGACGAAGCATGCAAAAAACGTGAGTACAGTTTGGTTTGGTTTTGATTTGTTTTTTCTTTCTTTTATTTAAATTATTTACTTTGTCCATGAAAGTAATGTGCAGCTTTTGCTAAACTTCTTTAAGGGTTGAAAATCACGGATAAAACAAATCAGTGAAATCTATGTTTGTATTTGAATTTTGAACAATATCTGAGTCTCTGTATTTGTACATGAAAACACTGTTGTCTGTAATTAACAATGGAAATCTCTTTTATTACAATTTCAGGACTCTACTGTTTTACAGACTGGTACTGGTATGACGAAGCCTGGCCGTCGTTATGAGTGTTCAACTTGTAACAAGTCATTCAGTCGAAGATTTGCACTCCGTCGTCATCAGCGGGTACACACCAAACCCAAACCCATCGCCTGTCCAACCTGCGGAAGACAATTTCAACGTTTGGACGTCATGAGACGACATGAACACGTCCATCGGACCAATAACAATACAAAACCTCGGTCCCCGTCTAAGAAGAGTCCACCACCTCGACCCCATGTAACTGGCCGTTTGATGAAAAAGAGAGTTCCCTGCTCAAAGTGCGGTTTGACTTTTACAAGTTTCGACTTGCTAAGGCGACATAAGCAGACCTCGCATCAACGGATACAATCAACAACACCTTTAAATTGGGACCAGCCATCCACTTCTTGTCACGACCAAGTGACTCCCTCCACCGAAGTGACTCCCTCCACTGAACATCAGCTTTCCCCCTTGGACCCGCGCCGCTGCCCAAAATGTGGCAAGGTGTTTGCACGACCCTACTCCATGCGGCGACACTACAAATTAAAGCATGAGGGTGACACGGTGGTTCGAGCAATTCATCCAATTCAATCAATGCCTCAGCCAGAAGAACCACCATCTGACGATGATGAACTGCAGGAGGATCCTGTGGAATGTCCCAATTCTGAGAGCGACCTGTCCGGGTAAGGCGATCTTGGCAGACACCATGAAGTTGCTGGGTAACTCAGCCTACGGCAAGACGGTTACAAATCAGGAGACCCACAGGCTGATTAAAGTTTGCACCAGTCACAAAGACGCCTCTCGCTACGTGAACAAGCCCCAATTCCGTAGCTTGTGTGAACTTGATGAGAGTGGTCTCTATGAAGTTGAACTTGCAAAGAAATCAATCAACTTGAACTTACCAATCCAGATAGGGTTTTTCGTCTATCAGTACGCAAAGCTCCGAATGTTAGAGTTTTATTACGACTTCCTCGTAAAATACATTGACAAGTCCGATTTCCAACTCTGCGAAATGGATACAGATTCTGCTTACATCGCTATCTCCGGAGAAAGTATAGAGACCATCGTCAAGCCCCACATGACTGCTGAATATCAACGCGAAAAGAGCAACTGGTTCCCGAGGGAGGATACAGCAGAACACCGTGCCTATGACAAGCGTACACCGGGATTATTCAAGATTGAATGGGAAGGCGCTGGCATCGTAGCTCTGTGTAGTAAATCCTACTATTGTTATGGACAAACGTCAAAAGTGAGCTGCAAAGGACTGAATAAGCGCAACAATGACATTACCAAGGAAAAGTACCTCGACGTCCTGCAGTCGCGTCAACCCGGAGAAGGAGTCAACCGAGGATTTAGAATGAAGGGTGCCTCCATGTTTACATACAATCAAGTGAAAAGTGCCTTCACTTACTTCTATCCGAAGAGGAAGGTGGCTGAAGACGGCGTGTCAACTACCTATCTGGACATTTAAACATTATCCTGAGCACATAAAAAGCGAACTTTAAGCTGTTTTTCACGAAACACAAAACAAAACTCAAACAAAAAAATAAAATAAATTGAAGTTTTTACAAAGCGACGAATCTGCGCAGTAGCCAAAACTTCGGTGGTATAAAAATTGTTGTTGTTGAAATTTGAGCTTCTTATATAAACTGCTGATTTGAAAACTTTACACAATCGGATGGTTTAATTTCAGCCACTAAAATAAAACGATTTCTTTATTCATGAAGAAAGTTGCATTCTGGAAGTTGCGACTGTTGTTATAAAAATATTTTAAAAATTGCAAATTTTTGACACATTAGTAAGCTGGTGGTATATCCTGAAAAAAAGTCAACAACAACAACAACAACAACCCCCACCAAAAAAAAAGAAGAAAAAAACCCATCCCAAAACATTAAATTGTTTACTATCTTTAAACAAAATGGGTATCCGTCTTAAAACACCATATTTGTTTATGTTATTGTTAACTATTGATTGATTGATTTTTTTTTTTTCATTTCATTCTTTATTTGTGTTTTAATTGATTCATTTGCTGAATTATTATTATTATTATTTTTTTATATGTTTGTATTTATTTTTTTATTTTTAGTTTGTATTTTATTTTTTTAAATTTATTTTTTTATTATTTTTATTTTTTTTTTTTATTTTTTTTTTTTTTTTTTCTGGTTAAAGAAACACCGATGTCAGTAGAAGGAAAATAATTAAATAAACAAAACAAAATAGAAATGAACACAGAACTAGTCAACTTGTTTCCTTGTGTCCTTGTTTATTTATTCTTTTCATCTAAAGGATTTAAATTACATTGATAAAATTTTACTTAAAAGGTCCCGACATCACAAAGTTCCAGTCATTTACCCAAATGGACGTGGCACTTAAACATCCCTTTACTTGTGTCATCTCTGGTCCGACGGGGTCGGGCAAGACTGTTTTTACCAAGCGGCTGTTTACTTCTAAAGGTATAATAGACCCTCCTCCTGATAATATTATTTGGTGTTACGGAGAATATCAAAATGGTTATGACCATATGGCTAGTCTGGTTCCTGAGATACGATTTGTTGATGGCATCCCCCCTGACTTACTTGAGTCATTGGATCGCACGCAAAGAAATGTTATTGTAATAGATGATCTTATGTCAGAATCGGGCAACAATAAAAAAGTATCTGAACTATTTACTAAGGGTAGTCATCATAGAAACCTTTCTGTTATTTTGATATTACAAAATCTTTTCTATCAAGGGAAGGAAATGAGAACAATAAGCCTGAATTCCCACTACATGGTTCTATTCAAAAATCCTAGAGACGCTTCACAAATCAATCATCTCGCTAAACAGATGTATCCCAATAAATCTAAATTCTTGGTAGAAGCTTACCGAGATGCTACCCTAAACCCCTACGCTTACCTCTTTATAGATCTAAAGCCGACAACTTCCGAAGAGATGCGACTCCGAACAAATATATTTAGGGGTGAATTTCCAATCGTATATGTACCTAAGGTATAAATAAGGACTGTTTGTTGATAAACAAATCATTTGAAGATGACGAAGCGACTGCATAAGCACGCTCCCTATCTCCACGTGCTGGTTAAGGGAACCCACAAACAACGTCATGGTATAATTCAAGGGGCTAACAACGAATTTATGAAATGTCTATGTGAGTGCGCCCTCAACGTCCTGAATGGTAATGTACCTTTGAAACCAGCCGACAAGAAGAAACTTAAAAAGTATAAACATCACCTTAGGACTCTTACCAATAAAAAAATTAGCACCCAGAAGAAAAAGAAAACTCTCAGTCAAAAGGGTGGATTTCTTGGAGCTCTACTTACTCCAGTGTTAAGTGCTTTAGGTGGACTTTTGTTTAAGTAAATATGGAGTACGCCAAGAAAATGATACTTGTCCGCAGGAGACTCTGACCAAACTTCAATCAGCGAGGCGTATAGAACAGACACCTACGACCCGCGTGGTACATAGTATAGATGATGAGATGCGGAAACTACTTGAAAGACAAGATCTAACTGACGACCAGAAAATCAAGCTTTACAACCAGACTCTTCAACGGTACATGGAGTTAAATAAGCAGAGGATGGCCCCCTTAACGATGACTATGAAAATGGACAATGATATCACGGACGCTCCAACCAAGCTGAAGCATGAGCTTCCAACAAAACCCACCAATATTAAAGTTCCCTGAATGAGGAACCCGGGAAGAGGATTATGGACTACCCCGACTATTCGCTGAGGCTTCCCATCTCCCCATCACTCCTATAAGGAGAAGCACACGTAGAAAGGGCAAAAGACCCAGCGTTTCTAAACCGAAATGGACTCCATATTAAGACACACACTCCGTTACACAATCATTTTGAGAGTAGCAACTATCATGGAGTGTTGTCCCCAAAGTCAGATTGTGGATTTAGAAATATTTTAAAGAAAGTCCGATGTGTATCTGTCTGCTGTAACAGTTCATTGGTTATCGAAAGTTCCGACTTTACCGATGGAGTAGGCGTACCTAAAGAGGGTATACTACGACCCCCAGCACCCTGCCGGTTTTGGTGGTGTAGAAAGTATTTACAAAGCTGCCAAAAAAGATGGAGTCGGGCTGAACAGAAAAGAGATCAAAGTATGGTTGAGTAAACAACCCACATACACACTACACAAACCGAGTTATAAACACTTTGAACGGAACAGAGTAACGGTAAATGGAATTGATCAACAATGGCAAGCCGATCTGGTCGATATGTCATCATTGTCCGAATACAATAAAGGTGTTAAGTTTCTGTTGACGTGCATCGACGTGTTATCAAAGTACGCTTGGGCAGTCCCTCTCAAGAACAAGTCTGGACCGGCAATCATAGCTGGATTTAAAGAAATACTAACTAGTGGGCGTAAGCCACACCTCCTTCAGACAGACAAGGGTAAAGAATTTATCAACAAAACTTCCAGAAGTTGTTGAAAACGGAAAACATTCGCTTTTTACAACTCAAAACGAAACCAAAGCTAGTGTGGTTGAACGATTCAATAGAACCCTCAAGACCAAAATGTGGAAGTATTTTACGGCTAACAATACACACATCTACTTGAAAGTCTTACCAAAGTTACTTTCCGCATACAATCACTCCTATCATCGAAGTATCAAGACAACTCCCGCATCCGTGACCATTCATAATGCGGATGAAGTATGGCGGACATTATACGGTTCGGATGTCGGACCTACAAGCCGAGCTAAATTTAAGTTTAACGTTGGAGACACGGTCCGTATCGCTATGACAACCAGACCATTTCAAAAGGGCTACTTTCCAAACTGGACCACTGAGCTCTTTACCGTCAGCGCTCAAGTTCCTCGACATCCTCCCGTGTACAGGGTGAAGGACTATGACGGTGAAGAAATAGAAGGAACGTTCTACGAACAAGAATTACAAGCGGTAATTAAAATGGATGACGTTTATCAGGTGGAGAAAGTTCTAGAAACTAGAAAGCGACGTGGAAGGACGCAGCACCTCGTCAAGTGGCTCGGCTACCCCAGCAATTTCAATTCCTGGGTGAATAGAGTACATACCTTATAAAGTCCATTCCCGTGTCGACTGATATTCAAACGATGGTTTGAAACTCCATCATGGCGGACTCATTCTACGTCACTCTCCCGAGTAACAGCTCCATGGATACCCATCCAAACAACACATTGACCCACTTCTATGTAAATTTACCCACACCCCTCGTGTTTAAGGGTGACTGGGAAGTAGGATTGGCAGAGTTTAGTTATCCACACCGCTGGTTTAATGTCATAGACACAAAGAACATGTATGGGTGTACGGGTGGAGATGAATCGGGTGGTGCACACGAACACCACATTCCTCCCGGGTATTATCCAAGCCCGGAGGAAATGTTGGAGAATATTAAACCACCTATTGACCACGATGGACTCGTCAGTATGAAATACAATAAATTTAACCAAAAAATTGTGATCAAGACAAAACCCAACGTTATGGTGATCTTGTACAAGCCACTGAACGAACTCCTTGGTTTTGATACGAATGAATGTATCATTACAGGCGTCCAAAAGGGATCTCGAGTTGTGGACATCAATCGATTTCACTCCATGTTTCTGTACACCAACATTATTGATCATCACGTCGTGGGTGATACGAGGGCGCCACTGTTACGAATTGTAAACGTGGAAGGAGAGCCGGGAGAAACAATCACCAAATCGTACGACACTCCACATTATATTTCGTTGAAACAAAAACTGGTGGATATGATTGAAATGGATATAAGGGACGATACAGGGCGGTCTATTCCATTCGTCAGTGGTAAGGTGATCGTGAAGCTTCACTTTAGAAAACGTCGCTCGTCATACTTTAATAACTAATCATCATGAAACGCTACCTTCCAGACAGTAGACATTATGAACATTACTATACCCAGCAAGTCGGAAACGGTCTTCCTGTGTTTTCGGGGGCGCGAAACCAAAAAGGGTATGGACTGGGTGGGATACTCGGAGGCTTGTTCCGGTCAGCCTTACCTTTACTTAAAAAGGGTGCTTCAACCTTGGGTCGCGAGGCACTTAATACCGGAGTTAGTATTGCAAAAGATGCCCTGGAAGGAAAGAATATTAAAACAGCGGCCAAAACGAGATTACACCAAGCCGGCAAAAACCTCACCCACAAGGCCGTGGGTAGTTTGGCAGGGAAACAAACGGGAGGCAGCCGCCACCGACGTGGTATAAAAAGAAAACCAATTCGTAAACGTTCCACTTCTGTCTCTGGTAAGCGAGGAAAGAGATCGTTTGATATTTTTGATTAGGGCTCTTAGATCATTGTGAATCGTCAACATCATCGTCATCATCACCAACACCACCAGCAGCATGGCATTGTTACACAGTCAATCCTGCGAGTGCACCAAATCTGAGTTGGATTTGTTTGTAATTCCACCCACACAGACTAGTGTCGATAAGGGACAATTTGTTGAGTTTCATCCCATTTCTACCATTGCCGATGGTGGACCCATTGAATTCTTTATACCCGGATCCGGTGACGAATACCTGGATCTCAACCAGACTCAGCTGTATGTCAAAGCAAAAATAACAAAAGCGGATGGTACCAATCTCGCTGACGATGAGCAGGTAGGCCCGGTAAATTTGTTTCTACAGTCTTTGTTCAATCAGGTGGACGTTAGTCTTAACGAACGTCTCATTTCTGCATCCACACCAACCTATCCTTACCGAGCTATGATTGAAACCATACTGAGTTATGGCTCCGATGCCGAACATTCCCAACTCACAGGATCCCTGTTTTACAAGGATACCGCCGGAAGAATCGAAAACCCCAATCCCTTGGCCGCGGATGGCGCGGTCAACGAGGGGCTTAAGAAAAGATACAAATTTACCAAGAACAGCAACGTGGTGGACATGATAGGCCCCATACACAGCGACATCTTCTTTCAAGACCGACACATGTTGAATGGAGTAGACATTAAACTGAAATTCATCCGCAGCAGTGATGCCTTCTGCCTCATGGCAACGGGCGCCAACCCCACCTACAAAGTGAAAATTATGAATGCCTCCATATTTGCCAGAAAGGTGAGAGTAAGCCCCGGGGTCATGATGGGTCACATGAAAGCTTTGCAGAAAGGAACCGCCAAGTACCCACTCAAACGTAACCTCTGCAAAATGGTGTCTATCCCGCGGGAACCTCTCTCTGACGCAGGACCATATTTTCCTTGGACAGCTTCCAACACGCATCGTGGTAGCTTGCGTTTCTAACGAGGCGTTTAATGGGAGATACAGCAAAAACCCTTACAACTTTCAGCATTTTAACGTGAACTATTTAACCGTACACCTCGATGGTGATCAGATTCCATACACTCCCCTGAAACCTAATTTCAACGCTAACGCAGGAAACTACATCAGAGCCTATCAAACTCTCTTCTCTGGTACTGATAAAACGTACCAGGACGAAGGCAACATCATCACTCGTGAGGACTACAAGGGCGGGTACACATTGTACGCCTTCGATCTCAGCCCAGATCTGTCCATTGGAGGACACCTCAATCTGGTCAAACACGGTAACCTCCGTCTTGACATCCATTTTGCCAATGCTCTCGACCAGACAATCAACGTGATCATCTACGCAGAGTTTAACAACATTTTGGAGATTGACCAGGCCCGTAACGTCATCTTTGATTACAGCAGTTAAATCACAACATGGATACTCGAGAAATCACCCACATCTTAACGCGAGACCGCTTCACCCAACCTTATTTCAGAGGAGTATTTGCTTGTGATCAACTACCCAAACAATATCTTCCACGCCCAAGCCTTCTAGTCGTGAACACCGACCCTCGGATAAGCCCGGTCAGCACTGGGTAGGAATCTACATAACCCGGGATGGAGTGGGTGAATACTTTGATTCCTATGGGGGACGGCCCAAAGTACCCCAGATTAATAGTTTTCTTCAGAAGAATACCAAGTACTCCAACTACAGCGCAAGACAACTACAGGGAACATTTTCAACAGTGTGTGGACAGTACGTCATATTCTTTCATTTACACCGATGTCGTGACCTGAGCATGAAGAAAATCATTGAATTATTTTCGTCGGACACGACGGATAACGATTTTAATGTAAATAACTTTGTTAGAACACACTACCCCGTAGCAAAGCCCAAGTGTACGATGCAGACTTTATTATCCAACAAATTGCACGGGCTTCTTTTAATGTTTGAGTAATGTTTTAATTTAAATTAAAATTTTGTTTTTCTTTAAATATTAATGTGTGTTTTACTGGTAATAATAATAATAACGTATTAAATCAAATGTAGGTTTAGAAGTTGTTACTTTGCACCTTATTTTATTTTATTTTATTTTATTTATTTATTTTTTCTTTAAATATTGATGGTCTTTTTGTTTGTTTTTTTGTTCTTTTAATGTTTTTACTAATAATTGTTGATGATGTTGATGATGAATAAAATACTTGAAACCACATATTGCCCGTTGACCACTTAAGGAATGTTCTGGTGAGTTCCGGTTGGTTTTAGGCACCCCTTGTCGTCTATTATTTATACTTCCCCTATCCCCTAAAATTTTACTAACTACTAATCAACACATACACATACACATAAATAAAAAAAACACACACACACGCAAAGTGATTCATTTTTAACACTTTATTTTAATTTATTTCATCAAAATGTAAGCAAACTACTTTCTTATTATTTAGAATCATCAAATTACATCAAAACTACTCCTTTGTATGAAAATCACTTTGTCAATTTTAATAGTAATAATATTAATTAAAACACTGCAAATAACCACCACCATGCATTTTTTTCAAGAAAAGTCCAATCAAGCATCAAATTGTTGCATAGTACTGTCAATGAGTTCAGTTAAACTGTTGAAGAATGTAGAATAGAACGATCGGGCAATATCATCCGGATCCTCACGCCACCCGTCCATGATTTCCCTAATTATTGCGTGTTTATCAATGTTCTGTCCATCTTCGCTCGATTCAGTCACATTGAGGCTGATGTTTACTGCATCGAAAATGTCAATGACCTTGTCTGGTTTTACAGATGGTGCTGCAGCTGAATACCACTCGTCTACGTAGTCATAAAGATTGGATGCTGGACTTACGCCAAAGAAAAGACACTGATGTTCGTCTTGGGTCCCCCAGTTCATCTCACATCCTTCGCATCCCAAGGCATCCTGAGCGGTGTACACGAACCTCAGTATCTCGTCCGTGACGATCTTGGTCAGAATTCGTTTGATGACCATTTTGACGGGGGATTGACCCTCGGTGACATTAATGCTAACGGGTAGGGTAGATGCTGTATCATCTTCTAGAACGAGGAATTAAGAAAAACAAAGCATTAGTTGGAAGCAAATGATTTAAATCATTCCCAGAGCTTTGGTTATGCCACTACTCTGACCGGCCAACATCATCCATTCTTCGGTAGTAAGGTTCAATCCCTTCTTCCCAGCTAGTAATCGGGTTTTGTGATGGTTCCAGTAATACTCTCTGATGTTTACGTAGGGGATACCCTTGAATCGTTTAACATAAGCATAACGCTCACCTCCAATCTTGAATCTCTTGGCTTTCTTCTCGTTCTCCATCTCGTCGGGGTCCGGGCGTAGACTCGTTTGACGGTGTCTTTCCCTTTCACACCAGAGATGGATGCTGCTTGTCCGTCTGGTTTTGGTTGAGATGATGATGATGATGATGATGACTCAGTCAACTCATTAACTGCTGCAGTCAGAATGTCAACGTCGGTCGAGTTCACCACTCTTCTCTGCTCACGCTGTATGGGTATATTGGGTAGGGTCCATACACTTTCTCTGGTGTAGACGTTGAAGTAGTAGGCTCTCTCTGCAGTCGCACTGAAGCCTTCACGCCATCCATTTTTGACGTGATCGTGTGTAAGTTTATTCACACAGTCAAATGGTCCAGCACCCATCAGAGTCGTTGGAGCGGTAGGAGGTTCTGGAGAGGCAGATGAATCCTCAAATAAAGGTAGTGTAATGTTAGACTGTCCAGCCATCGTGCGTTAAATACAGCAGAAGTAAATTTGTAGGAGCTCAGATGTCTTCTTTCTATCACCAGCGATATGAAATGGTGCTTGAACATCAAAGCATACCTTTTAGTCCTTCCAGTCTGGGCGATAAAAACAATATTGGCCAATCAGCGCATAGCATTAGTCTTGTCAAAACTTGTCCGTGACGTCACACGGGCGATTCCATTCATCGCGTCGTAAACACGTCTTTTGTTAGCCCCGACCTGCCCGGACCTGCCCGGTCAGGGTCTTCCCGGTGATGTTGGAGTGTATGTGAGTGTAAATGAATGATTCTACCTTTGATTTATAGGTGGCTCCTAAAGGAGCCCGCTTCTACGACGGTAGAAACGTTTGGTTTATGATGTCTAACAGAACCAGCAAACGGGTCACGGGGTCCATGGTATGTATTGCCTTGACCAACATCACCATACCTTGCGTCATTTCAATGTCTGCTTCGATGCTTTCTTTCAGCATCGTTGAACATACTCCATTTAATTCAACTCTACTCAACTGCCCAGCTAGATCACAAAACGTTGCAATACATTTCTCCATTTCAGATTCTGCGGCAAACGCTTTTTTAGCATAATGAGGGATGCGCCGTTTTGCAATTCGATGGCTTCTGCGTGCACAACAGCCCCCAGAGCCATTCTGAGGGTAACTCTCACCCCGGATGATGGAAGGATGTGTCCTGAAATACCCCATCGTTTTGTTAGATCTTACTTGAGAGACACAGCGACTGTAAAATCAGTTGCGTAGTATGAGCGAAGGTGTAAATTCAAACTCAAATGTTATTTATTTATACCCCATCTAAGCTCGCCATTCACGGGTCAGTGACCCAGGAACACACAATGGACCAATCAGCACACAAAACGTACGTGACGGGATGACTTCATCTGTCACGTTGTAAACAAGTCTTTGTTACGTAAACAACATGTCAAGGCTCGTCCGTGACGACACACGGGCGACGGGCGACGTTATTTAATCTGTTGCGTGGTGATGCCATTCCGTCATTTCAACGTGACTTTTGTTTTTTCTTCCTATGGCTGTCACCTATCATTCCTTCAAAAACTGTCCTCAGCAATAACGGCTTTGGACAGTTTTGTTATTACTTCGCCAGATTTTACGCCCGATCTTCATTAGTGTTTTCCTTTTGTTCCCACCAAGCTATTCATCGTACGTTTCTCCGTGCACAGGTCTCGGGTGCTCACTCAACCAAAACAACTTTACCACTTGAACCATCAAACACTACCGTACACACAATAGGCCCACGCAACACAATAGACCATGTGCACCACTTGCAGCCATAGGCACACACAATAGGGGTGCACCATCAACCACTTGAACCGTGGGTGCACCACTTGAACCACTGCACGTGCAATGGGGGTGCACCACTTTGCAGCACATTTTTTGGGGGTGCACCACTTTGCAGCACATTTTTTGGGGGTGCACCACTTGCACCACTGCACGTGCAATGGGGGTGCACATTACACTTAATACACTACTACCAACCATCGAACATTCCTCAGGGTATGTATAATTTTAATACTTTTGTTAGGGCCTAACGTTTATACAGGAGACAAAAATAGAAGACTAGGCCTATATAAAAACAAGGCTTCTATCTAGAATTGCCCAAAAACTTAAAGTAAATAAAAATGCATGGATAAAGAAAATTATTTTGCTTTTTCCCTTACAGTACACCGGACAAAAATCCAAAAGCTAAATACTCGGATGCGATTCAAACCCATGGGCCCCGAAAGACTTGCAGTTAATTTTATCATTAAATTTATCAAAATGTGTTAGCTATTGTTTTTTATATATTTTTTTAGATAATTTGTTTGAAAGGTACATTGAGCTTACATGTCACCGGTGACAAGGGTGGTACGAGTACAGAATCTTAACAGCACGAAACAACACTCTGTGAAGTCAGCGAAGCTTCTTGGATATTTTGAGGGAGGCCAAGATGACAGGTTTGTATTTATTTCAATCTTCATTAATATTAATATTTTTGTAACCCTGGATTCCCCCATGGCCGGTTGGTCATTTTACTACCTGGGGAATTAGCTCACAAAAGTGGTATGGGCTGTCTTCCGGGTATCCCTTAAGACCAGAGAAGCTGTGACTGAGTATGTCTTCTTCGTTAAAAAACAGGGTGTACAAAATGTGTAAGACGTTAAATAAAAAGTGAAACAGATATATGCATGAAAAAGGAACAGATGCTGTAGAAAGCCTCCCTTTGCGTCGATCAAAGAAACTAACAGACAAAAGAAAATATCTATTTCACTGTTTTAAAAGTGTGTATATTTTTTTCAAACATAGGTTCAGTATGGAGGCATCATTCCAGCCAGTGTTTGACGCGCTCCATGAAGTTGCAGACAACATCGCAGACTATTCATTGGTGTCGCCAGACCTACAACCTCGTCATGTTAAGCCACCGACGAAGAAACCTGGTAAGCATTTTTTTAACTTTTTTTTTTTTACTTTACATGTGTATTTTAAAATAAATTGTCACTTTACTTTGGTTTTACTCTTAGACCGATGTAGGACCAATGATTTTCCATTTTACAAAAAAAAAATTCTTAATTCGTATTTCCATTTTAGACTAAAAGAAAAACCTCTTCATGTTTTTCCGTGTTAAAACGGCATACAGGGCGGATCCAGGATCTCACCCTGGATCTGCGCCTGGCGTTTAAACATCACGAATGACTGAGGTGCAAGCTCAATTCATGATTGCAAGCTTGGGCAAGTCACCAGCCATGCGAAAAATATTTGCGTACCGTGATTTCTCAATTAAAAAAACCTTTTATTTTTTAAATCTATAAAACAAAATGGTGACTGAACTTAAGTATACTTGTTTGTTTACTTTGAACAATATGTTATGTAAATTGTGCAGAACTTTCCTGGACTCCTCTACATGTACATCCCCTCGATGACAGCAATCCCACCATAGGCACAGAATGCAGACACTGTTTGGCAGCTACTCAGCAGGGTTCATCCAAGACAGAGGAGCAAGGTAATGTATTGCTTAATTTTTTCCCCTCCAAGATTTTGATTCAGGTGTGTGACAAAAACATCGTCAAGTTGGGGGGGGGGGCAGAAAAATACTTTTGTTTTAACGTGCTCCTTTCAAAATGTTGAGAACGAAAATTGTTACCCAAATGATATATCACCCCACGCAAACTTTGAAAATAAAATTTGCGAATTATTTTACTTTTCAACCTGGGTTTAATATTGAACATTTCTGAATGTTTCCCCCCTCAAAATCAGAGAAACTTTTCGTTTAAAAGTTTTGGTAGTTTTTGAAACAGTTATAAATTCTCTTTGCAATATCGTTTGTTTCGTTGTTTTGGTATTGGACATCATTGGTCAATAGCTGTGGTTTTGGTTTTTTGGGGGTGGGGTTTTGGGGGGGGGGTATTACAGCCTATGCCCAACTAGTTCCAGAATATTTTACACTTTTTCTCAAAAGACAGTATTAAGGGTGATTTTTTCTTTATTCTCATTTTAGAAGACACCACGCCCTACCTCGCTGAAGATGTCACCCCACCTACATCAGAAGCGGTGCAGGGAGGAGAGGCATCGTCTGCTGGCAATGAAGGTGACCACATTTTCCATTTGTGCCAGTTAACCTATGGAAGTGATTGGGAGTGGCTTGCAAAGCTTTTAGGTTTAACTGGCCCAAATGGAAAACACTATTGTCTCCATTGCCAAATGACTCTTCAGCAGTTAACTAAAGGTACACCACACGCACTGCATATCCTCCCAAAGTATCGGCATTTAACGGAAACCTATGGTATTCAAGCGCCGTTGAGAACTTTAGATGAGTGCTGACAGATGAGTCAATGTTTCGAAGATGCTGGTGGCATAACGAAAGATGCGTCAAACTTTCTCAACTGCATCCATAATCCTATAGTTTGTGGCGAGATGGAAATTCTGGATTGTGTCAGCACAACACCACTGCACATTAGTTTAGGGCTGGGTAAGCATATTATGGATGTAGTCGAGCATAACGTTGATGAACTCGATGCCCAAGTAAGGAATGCCGACGTTGTTTTTAGTGATGACGTAAGAGACCTGCAATCAAGAAGAGAGGCTCTAGACGAAGACAAAAACAGACTTCTACAGGAAGAGCAGGCACTGGAAGAAAGTAAGCATCAGAAAGAGGAGATGGCACAAGGAATAATTGCAGGTACCCCACAGCATTTTGAGAAGGTGAACAATCGTCTAGTTTTGAATACAAATATTGCAAGAGACTCTAGAAAACGCGTACAAGAACTACACAAAGATGCCAAAGAAATAAATGGCCAAATAACAGCAACTCAGCGAGAAGTTGATGTGATCGAGAAGCTGAAGGTCGAGATTGCGGAGGAGATGGGAAAGGTCAAGGGGCCTTTTTTTAGACGGAAGTTTGATGGCGTAATGGACAAGTTAAAGCTGAAGAGAGCAGCCTACCATAGTGGTGCCTTTGTTGGTTCTGATATCCATAAATTTTTCAAGAAGGAGAAAATAGGTAAATTTACCAAGGTCTTTAAGCCACTAACTATAGATGACCAGACATTCAGTTCGTATGGAACAAAGAAAAACTCACTATCCTCCTCAACAAATTCAGGTAATGTTACACTTTGTACACGGCATGTCGGCCATTGTGCAAGCATGAGGTTGAGTTACTTGTTATTCGGTGCTGCAGTTTTGGATGCTGGTTTCCAGTGAATTTCCCAGAAGAAAACTTTAAGCGCAAGTTTCATCTTTTGACTGTAGAAGTGCCAGGCCAGGCTAGACGGCTCCTGACGACGGAAATGTACACTGAGCAAGCATCAGAAAGCATTCACCCATGTGTAAACAAGCTTGAAAGAATGTACTCGTCTGTCCAAAATATCCCTCAGAGACAAAATTTGATTGCTAAGCAACATAATTTATATACTGTGGCTCGTTCGTATGAAGGTGGAAAATAAACAATTAAATTCAATGTAGCGGTCTATCTCAAACAAGCAATGAGAAATTACTTTGATTTGTGTTCTTTCAAATTGTACATATTAAATTGTCATAAGTGGGAGCCCACTTAATTCATTTTGGAAATATTGCATGTACAAATTTATTTGTGACATGTTCTACAAAGTGTTTCAAAGTTAAATATTAATTGAAACATTTGCCAACATGTTACAATTCATTGTATGGATGAAGTACTTCCAGAAAAATCCTCGTCATAACAAATAATCAATTCTTGCTCAGACTAGCAGCCCATTCATTGGGAAACATTGGGATGATTTGTGTGTGTGCGCTTTTTGTGTTAAAAAAAAGCCATCAAGCTATGTTTTAAGATAAAATGTAAAAAACGAAAATTAAATTAAATTTTTTTTTTAAAAACAGAAGCGATGTTTTACTCATGTTCATGATTATAAAAACTGTGATCCCCTTAAGTTATGGTAACTGGTTCAGCCTTTGAAAATATTGGAAGCCTGGTACTTCCAGTTTGCCATTTTGCAAATACCAAGTTTAGGGTATTTGCAAAAAGCAGGTATCTTGGTGTTCAGGCTTGGGAAAAAACTGGAAGCCTCTAATTCCAGTTCGCCATTTCGCAAATACCCAGTTTAGGGTCTTTGCAAAAAGCAGGTATTTTGGTGTTCAGGCTTGGGAAAAAACTGGAAGCCTGGTAATTCCAGTTCGCCATTTTGCAAATACCCAGTTTAGTGTCTTTGCAAAAAGCAGGTATCTTGGTGTTCAGGCTTGGGAAAAAACTGGAAGCCTCTAATTCCAGTTCGCCATTTCGCAAATACCCAGTTTAGGGTCTTTGCAAAAAGCAGGTATTTTGGTGTTCAGGCTTGGGAAAAAACTGGAAGCCTGGTAATTCCAGTTTGCCATTTCGCAAATACCCAGTTGAGGGTCTTTGCAAAAAGCAGGTATTTTGGTGTTCAGGCTTGGGAAAAAAACTGGAAGCCTGGTAATTCCAGTTCGCCATTTTGCAAATACCCAGTTTAGTGTCTTTGCAAAAAGCAGGTATCTTGGTGTTCAGGCTTGGGAAAAAACTTGAAGCCTGGTAATTCCAGTTCGCCATTTCGCAAATACCCAGTTTAGGGTCTTTGCAAAAAGCAGGTATTTTGGTGTTCAGGCTTGGGAAAAAACTGGAAGCCTGGTAATTCCAGTTTGCCATTTCGCAAATACCCAGTTTAGGGTCTTTGCAAAAAGCAGGTATTTTGGTGTTCAGGCTTGGGAAAAAACTGGAAGCCTGGTAATTCTAGATTGCCATTTCGAAAATACCCAGTTTAGGGTCTTTGCAAAATGCAGGTTTCACAGCATTCAGGCTCTTACAAACTTGAAGCCTGGTAATTCCAGTGCACCGTTTCCAAAATAGAGACTTTTTTTATTGATGTGTATAAAACTTGAAAACAACATTAAATTCTAGATGAAGGTTATTCATTGCAGTTTAGGTGTTTATTCTATTACTTTTCTTCTGCCTACATGTATGTATCAGATCATGGAGGAAGAGGAACCCATGTTCAAATCTTTGTCAAGTTAATTTATTTATTTCTTGAGGTTTGGGAAAACTAGCTGGGGTGTTTTTTTGCTTTGCTAATTTATCATTTCTATCTTGAAATTTTTGTTAAAATTTGTTCATATTTGGGTCCAAGAATTTGATAAGAGGTTGTGGTGTCCAATGCTAGAGTAGGTTCTACCGAAAACACTTTAGTTCTGGGGACTCTAGTTTGGAAAATATTGATCATTTTGTGTCAAACCTTCGTCTCTCTAGCCAGGGAATTATTCATCATTTTATGTCTCTAACAATTGCAAATAATTCTTAGAGTAACACCAATTTTGAGTTTGAATGTTCATCGGTGGCGTCAGTAGAGGTGCCCCCTCATTTAAAAGCATCAAATCGACTATGAAAGTTTGGTCGAAAATTGAAAAAGAAACACAATGCTGGCATGGTCAATTTTTTCACTTTTTGGTAAAAACTTGTTATGCCAGTTTTCTTTCAAATGATAAAGTAGGGTCTTCTGACGACAAAATATTTCTGTGGACCAAACAAATTCGCTCTAGTTTGAAAAAAAAATTGATCATTTTGTGTCTGTACTATGTAATGAATTGTGCCAAAAAATTTCCAATATTTTCTTAAAGTAACACTGATGTCGATGTTGAAATGCTAAATTTTGACCTTTAAAAAGGAACTCTCACGCACTCATGCCCAAAGGAACTAAAATGGAATGTAGCGAGCAGCGTATTGTCAAGACCACCATAGACCCAAAAATTGTGGGGGGGTTTTCACGATTTTGACACTTTGCAATAGTTCAAAGTGCCTGTGCCTCTCTGTATACATTCTGTCAACCCTTCTGTACAGGTAAGGATATAAGATGCGTAATTTTACTATAGCCTATTAAGTATTAAGATGACTGTCGCAGTCAAAACTTCAACAACAAAAGTACAGCGCCCCAGTAATAATACTGCCTGGGTCTTGGCCAAAAGAGTAAATGGAGAAAAGAACGGAAGTTTGCTTACCACCATAATGTTGTGAAAGTTCACCGATCACCTTTGAATAAGACGATTCTTGTGAATGTGAGACATTACTACTCCGTACAAATCCCTGCATACACTGCTGTGCTGGTCACTGGTGCTGGTGACTTCATGAAGGCATTGGCAGGCAGGCCACTCAACCCTCATCAACTTAAGTGTTGCTGTTGAACATGTTGATTCGTTGAAAAAAGGCAGTCGCCTGAGCAGGGCTCCTACCTAGTCCTAGAGCAGCTACAAATTCCAGTTTTCGTATACATCTTGTATAATACGTGACAGTTCTCTCAATCCACATAATTTGGTCATTAGCATGGTATACACTTACATGTGCAGTGAAAAACGCGAGTCTAAACAACGATGGGCTGTGTGAGTGAGATACATCCAGCCATAAACAAATTCGTCATGGCCGCCGCTCGAAACCACCAACGACGTACAGTTCAGTACGGTAGAGCGGACCCCGCGGTAGAGTGTTTGGTGCATGGGTTGTCGAGACGCGTTGAGCACCCACAATTTGCTCGCACAATTCCTAAACCAGTATAGTTTTGCCATTGTCAGCTCTTCCGGGCAGAGCAAACACTCTACTTTTCCTGTCAGTCCGGCAGACAAGTTCTAATTTAGTAACTAAGTGAAATATTGGCTTCAACACATCTTTTTCCGTTGAGTAAATTCTGACATTTCTCGCACGAAGTTGCATCACACACGTTGGGGTCTCAGCAATCCAGGCACGTGTGAAAATGGATTAACACGGTGGCTATAGCGCCCTCTGTTGTGGGAATTTGAAGCAGCCTTAATCTTCTTTTTATTCTGAATAAAAGAATAAAAGGTGCCGATTTTTGGCAGATTTTACCCGAAAATTTTGATTAAAATTTGAAATAGTTATTTATTGCATACATTTGAATAAGTTTTAAACTTTCAATTAAGGTACTGCACAAAAACATACGCCAATGGTTATAGTGGTAGTTAATTAAAAACTAAAAATGAATTATTGTCAGGATCCCTACATTTATTCATTAATCTAGTAATTAGTCCATCAGCCATGCGCAAACATTTTTGCCTGTAACATCTACTTTGTGGATTGTCCATGGCATATTGGGAAAGATTTTGAATGTTTTTTTTTTCATTTAGAAACAACATCAATTGTCAAAAATCGTTCAGAGACCATCCGGAAAAGCAACTCGGACAGCTTTTGAACACAGTCAGGCCTGAGGGAAATGGTCAAAGTTTTTTAAGAAGAAAAATAGGAGGAAGTATTAAATTATCATAACTGTAACTTCTCTTTAATTCTGTGTGGTCTTTACCCAACTCATACTACCAATGACTTAACCAGAAACATCGCTATACCCTGAAACTATTTGTGTATTATCTTGTACTGTTTGTACTTTGTTAATGATTTGCTTAAGGGCATGTCTATTCTAAACGCAAAGGTGATGTTTATTGGTCCATCATTTCTCATGAATATCTTAAAGGCACTGAACACGTTTGGAAATTGTCAAAGACCAGTGTTCTCACTTGGTGTATCCCAACATATGCATAAAATAACAAGCCTGTGAAAATTTTGGCTCAATTGGTCATCGAAGTTGCAAGAAAATGATGAAAGAAAAAACACCCTTGTAAAAACTTCTTGTTTTTATTATTTCAGTGAGAAATTACCTCTTTCTCAAAACCTACGTTACTTCAGAGGGAGTCGTTTCCTACAATGTTTTATACTATCAACAGCTCTCCGTTGCTTGTTACCAAGTAAGTTTTTATGCTAATATTTGTTTTGAGTCATTACCAAACGTGTACGATACCTTTAAAGGTGGTAGCTGGGATCAATCTGCGGGGCCCAATTTCACAAACCTGCTTATGCACAAAAGTAGCCAGGAACAACCAAATTATGCTTACCAGAATAAGGTTACCAGCCAAGGTACCATATCTCATACCATCTATGACCGGTATCCTGCTCACTTGCGCTTAGCGGAAAAATGTTAAGCCATATCTTCTGCTTAAGCAGCTCTATGAAATTGGGCCCTGGTAAAAGGGTCTTCGAATTTGCTGGAAATTTAAAAAACAGGGTTTTCAAAGGGTTCATTTCCAACACATTTACATGTAAATGACCAGTAAAGAAGGTTCTCTAATAAGAATCAGGGTGTCTGAAAGACCCCCCCCCCATGTCTAACTCTCATCCATGTTCCTTAATATGTGTATGGTGATATATACACTAGGTTCTTATATATCACATCCCTAGGGGCATATCTATCAAAGTGCTCAACTGGCCATCAACTAAATAAAACTAGCCATCCATCAAACCAAGGCCGTCTCCGAATTGGCGGCTATGGCTGGATCGCCCCATCATCATACGTAGAAGAATAGGACATCCTTAGCAACACCCTTAGCAACAGTCATAGCTGTAGCCCTAGCTGCCAATTCAGATACGGTCTCAATATTCATCTTCAATGAAAAAAACTGTCAGGGTAAATTGTAATGACAGCTCTGAATGCAGTGTTGCATCTTAACCAGAAAATCTAGGCCCAATTTCATCTGCCTAACGGCTGATGTTGTGCTTACTGCGCGAGTTTTCATTTCATAGCGCTGCTAACCGTAAGCACCAGAAAAGGCATGCTAACCTGCCGGTGCTTACTGTATGAAAATGAATGACGTAGCAATGCAAATAAATCCATGGTCAATGCGCAAGCTGGCAGCCTAGTAATCTTGCTAACCTGTGAAATATGCTTACGCTTTAAGCAAATTTGTCTGCTATAGTTAGCATGAAAAATTTGCTTACCGTTAAGCAGCACTACGAAACCTGGGATGAACAAAATCAACTCTGGAGAGAAAAGGAAGCGTACAGTAAAAAATTTGGAGTTTATTTTCATTTTCAACCAAGTACAGTATCTGTTTGAATCTGAAGGCAATATCAGTCACAGGAAGCATATTACTGCTACTAACTCAAGGCAATCCCCAAGAAGAGAAAACAAAAATCACATATATATTTGCGTGTAATTTTCTTCTACTTCTACTTTGTTACTCGGCAGGATCCATAAAGTCAGGATATAAACGCCAAGGAGCAATTATAGTTAAGTGTCTTGCTCAAGGACACAAGTGCCGGGACCGAGATTCGAACCCACATTGTGATGACTCAACCACCACAACTTGAATTCGGTGCGCTAGACTGCCCGGCCACGACACGCTTTTTTGGGAGAGTAAGACACTGGCAGGAAAAAGTGACTCTTGTGCTACCAAAGTGTTCTTTTTTTTCGGGCAGTGCAAATGCCTCCAAATTGCCTCATCTGACAAGTCCCTCTAAGTACTAAAGTGTTGTATTCTGAACCGTCATATTCCATGCTAGGATCGGGTCAATGAATATAGATGCAGCTAGGACCAAGTTTACAGAAGGACCAATGGTTTACTAGTGGTTGTTTAGTGACATACGTAGGGCATGCGCACAGAAGTTGAAATGCAAACGACTCTAGTCATGTCAACGCGACCAGCAGCTCAACATGCGTTATCATTTTTTATAACTGGTCCACTCTGCACTGTGCTATGAGAACAGCTGTTGATAACCATCGATGCAACTATGCCCAGTAGGCTGGTAGGCTGGTTCCGAATAGTCGACTAGTGTAGTCCAACTATCGTCGACTAGACAGAGTTCAGGAAGCAGGCTATGTAATCAAACTCTGGTCAACAATAGTTCTTGCGCGAACTTGGCCCTGGCTTGTGGAAATGCGAAAGGTTAAAATCATGCATAGTACACAGACATGCATCATCAATTGATATGGACATTTCCTTGTGCCAGCCAACAAAGGTTGCATCTTGAAAAATAAAATCGCCTTTACACAAAAACAATCCCAAATTTGCATTGTACATGTACACAAAAACCTGATGGTAACAAGATATGCATGTCAAATACCTTTCTCTTCTTTTCTTTCTTTTTCTTCTTTTCGACTTTTCTTAGGCACTCTAGTGGCCCTTTGTATTATGATTAAGGTCCAATTTAAATGAGTGATGCACTAATATTCAAAAAGATAAAGTCCTGATGAATGTGAGGAAAGAATAACTAAAAGCTTTTATATCAAACTCATGTTAAAATGGTGTCAATTGCCATTGGATTTTTACACTGTTTCAGAGTGGAATTTGAAACATGACATCATTAGATGTCAACAATAATGGGCCTGTACATTCCACAAAGTAATTTTTCAATACGTGAAACGGTCCAATTAAACACCGTTTTGATTGAATATCACAGAAATCTTGGAATGAAACACAAAAATGCCCTCCACAAAAATGTCCAAAGCCATACTATTTGAAATATGACATCATTAATTGTTCACGGCTGTTGACAAATAATCGCACTGGAAGGGTATCAAATACAATGACATTTACACCATTTTAATGTGAGGTTAGAGACTTCAAATAAATAAATTGCAGTTAGAACTCTTTCTCTTGTAATATGAATATATCACAAAAACTGACTTTGATCCTTAGAGCCCCTCTTCAACAAGGATGTATATTTTTCTAGGGATAACATTTACAAGACTAAAATGTCTTGTCAAGGCATGCACATAGAAATGTAGAAAGTATGCTTATAAAAACACAAACCAATTATGATAATGTGTAAATAGTATCAGTACTGTTTAAAAAGCACCCTAGTTTAGAGTTGAACAAAGAAAAATTGACGACACTTGAACCTACAACCTTGCGCAGTCTACTGTAACACATGGCAGAATACTTGACTGCTCTGTACTCACTCCCTTTGACATGGGTGTTGCTAAAAACATCACTGCATTAAATCTCAAATGCACTCTAATAATTTCCTAATCAAGTAATTGCATTGTTGTTAAGACTGACTTTGTCATCAGCGCCTCTTTCCAGAGTTCCTCTTAGTGTTCTGAGTTTGACTTGCACCCTGGTCTTTTGCACTTAGGACGTCTGCGGCTAACGTCAGACCGTTAGGGGTCATACCACCCATAATGTAGAGCTTCCCGTCCAGCACGACACTTGTTGAGGAGCTTCTTGAGGTTGGGCTTGAGGGCAGAGAGGTCCAGGTCTTGGTCTCTGGGTCCAAAACCTCTCCGATCCGGTGCGGTTCCTTTAAGTGTCCTAAATCAAAATGAAAGTGTAGAGGATTGTGAGACTGCATCTTGGCTTTGGGGATTAGTTCAGAAAAGGTTTGTCATTATTTCGTGAACCATTATTTAAGTTACTGTTTCACTCCGTGAAAACTTTGTACGGAAAAAACAATGAAGGTGTGGCCCAATCACTCACCCATGCCGCCTAGTACGACCAGCTTGCCACCCACAATAGCTGCGTTGAAGTCACCTCGTTCAAACTGCATTGACTCAATTTCAGTCCATTCATCTAAAATATGAATGTAATAATGCAGTGTAAAGAAAGATTCAGAGTCATTCAAACTGCACCAGACTCAAGTTCTGGTGGCAAAAATAATAATAATAATAATAGTGGCGTCTTATTTAGCGCACATATCCGTCACTCAGTGACGCTCAAGGTGCTTTAAAGTTCAATTATTTTTCTGCAAGGTATTGTGGAGCTACGTTTCTGAAGTACGAGACCAAGACCAAAATCATCAGAGTGTGGGTTCCAATCCCAGTCATGACACTTGTGTCCTTAAGCAAGGCACTCAACTGTAATTGCTTCTCTTCACCCAGGAGTAAAAGGGTACATATGAGTGCAGAGATGGGTGCTGACCTTTCTCAATATCGTACCCCTCCACCACTTCAGGCCAATTGACCTTTCTCACTATCATACTCCTCCACCAGTTTGGACCAACTGACCTAGTTCTCACTATCGTTTCTCCTCCACCACTTTGGACCAACTGACCTTTTTCACTATCGTACCCTTCCACCACTTCAGACCAACTGACCTTTCTCAATATCGTAACCCTCCACCACTTTGGGTCAACTGACCTTTCTCACTATCGTACCCCTCCACCACTTCAGACCAACTGACCTTCGTCAATATCGTACCCCTCCACCACTTTGGGTTAACTGACCTTCCTCAATATCGTAATCCTCCACCACTTCAGACCAACTGACCTTTCTCAATATTGTACCCCTCCATCACTTCAGACCAATTGACCTTCCTCAATATCGTTCCCCTCCACCACTTCGGGCCAACTGACCTTTCTCAATATCGTACCCCTCCGCCCCTTTAGACCAGCTGACCTTTCTCAATATTGTACCCCTCCATCACTTTGAAAAAACTGACCTTTCTCAAAATCGTACCCCTGCACCACTCTGGACCAACTGACCTTTCTCAATATCGTACCCCTGCACCACTTTGGACCAACTGACCTTTCTTACTATCGTACTCCTCCAACACTTCGGGCCAACTGACCTTTCTCAATATCGTACCCCTCCACCCCTTTAGACCAACTGACCTTTCTCACTATCGTACTCCTCTAACACTTCGGGCCAACTAACCCTTCTCACTATCGTACTCCTCCACCACTTTTGACCAACTGACCCTTTCTCATTATCAGACCCCTCCACCACTTCGGGCCAACTGACCTTTCTCAATATCGTACTCCTCAACCACTTTGAAGAAACCATCCTTGGGGTTCTCCTTCAGTCCTCCAATGCAGTAGATATGTCTATCAGTTGCCACTGAGCATGGGAAGACCCGCTTGGTTGGGATGGGTTGAAGTGACGTCCACTTCCTCTCAATGATATCCAATACCTCCACCGCTGGACAGACAAGTTTGGCAATTCTGCCTCCTGTCAGATAACATTGCACAAATTAGGACTGGTAAACCATACAACTTTTTTTTATTAATTAGTTTTAATCTGGAAGCTCAGTACAAATCCTCCGGAAAAGTATTTCCCTCTAAAATATCTTAACTCACAAGAGAAAATACTATTAAAAAAAACCTAAATCACAGATACTGAAAGAACTGTTTTTCATTGTTTTGACTTAGATGAGATTAGATGAGATTTTCACAGGTTGGCTGTATGGTGTGTTTAACATAAACTACAGGTTTATATGAGTTTACTCTTCCACAAACTGATGATTAAGAAATAACACTACAAAGGCAGGGTATACTTTTGGTAAATGTCAAAGACCAGTATCCTCACTTGGTGTATCCCACATAAAATAAAAATACATAGCATTGTGTGCTTTCAGTCATAATATTCACATTTGGATTTGGTAAAAGGGTGTCCAAATTTAATGGAAATTTAAAAACTGGGGTCCAAATTGTTCACTAACAATACATTTACATGTAAATGAAAGATAAAACAATGTGTCCAAATTTAAAACAGGGTATCCAAAAGACACCCAGACACCCCTCTGGCTAACACTTTGTCAACAGCTCTCCATAGCTCTTTACCAAGTATGTTTTTATGGTCATTTTTTTTTTCTTTCTACCAGGTGCATATATACATATACCTTCTGAATTCTCAGAAATAAACTTTTGGTTGGCGATTTTGGAGCCAAAAGGTTTCAAAGATTAATTTAATGTGAAAAGGAATAGATGTGTTCAACTTTCTGTTTTTATAGTATTCAATGCTTGTTATTGTCGGGCACCTTCGAAAAACAGTGTTTTCACTGAAACGTTTCTCCAGGATAAACAGAAATAAATCAAAATTCCAAACATGTAAACAAAATACTGCTTTTGACAAACGGACAATAAGACAATGTGATTTACAACTACTGCTGTATTGTTTTCTAATACAAATGTCAAATAATAACCCACAGGGAAACTGACTGGGTAAATTTTAAAAATAATTTGGGGTTGAACAAAGAAAAATTGACCAGCATGAGATTTGACCCAACGACCTCCGGATTAACATGCCGGCGCTCTACCAACTGAGCTATCTAGCCCTAGTTAGCTGTCTCCCTATTTTGTCAAAAACAAGAACAACAACAGTAATTCCGTCATAGCAAACATCAAAATGATATTTGTTGGTTTAAATAGTATTGAAGATGTACCACCCACCTACTAGGTACAGCTTGTCACCCTTTAGGAACGTTCCCGCAGCATATCTCGGTGTAGGTAGATCAGGTAAACTCAGCCACATGTTTTTCTCTGGGTCAAGAACAGCACATCTTTCACAAGGAGTTGAGTCTGGTTTCATACCTCCGGCTACCAAGATCTTGCCATCTGGGAAACGCAAAATAACAAGGCTTTGTAAATCTCACTTTAAAGTATGATTTGAAGCTTTACATGGTGAAGGGAGTAAGAACTGAGGTTTAAATATATGTACATGTAACAACCATGTGATTATAATCTCTTTTGAAGTGTTGGTTAATTTTGGGTTGAAAAATGGGGATGCAACTTTTTTATTTCAAATATCGAGTAATAAACCAGAAGGGGAAACTGACTGGGTAAATTCTGACAAGACATGGATTAAAGGCATCGTTTACGTTTGGTAATGACTCTGATAATTAATGGCAATAAAAACTTACTTAAAATGCATTTTGAGAAACTTTCACTTCGAAGTACTGCGGTTATGGAAAAATATCACTTTTTATCCCCGAAGACATTTGAATCTGAGAAGCGTTACACATAGCGCTTCTCAGAGTGTGTATCCCAATGTAGATTATTCTTCCTGCGTGGACATAACCGCTCACAGTTTTTCGGCAATATCTCAAAAACGCTACCATCTTTTGAAATGAAATTTTCACAGATTAGTTTTATGGTATATATCTACAACTATATAGGATTGAAACAAACAATAAGCTCTAATTACCAAATGTGTACGATGCCTTTAAGATATAGTCGGGTTTCAACAATTTAAACAGCATGCCTGATGCTTCGCTTTGGAATGGGCAAGGGCACCAAGGCGTTTTCTCCTTGGTAAAAGGCACCTCTATGAGGACATTGTAAATTTCTACTGAAATATTTCAAGGGGCACATTGGCAATGAACAGGGGCAACGGAGGCAAATGCCTCTGAAACAGTGTGCTCTGCTCATCCTCAGGAGACTGTTTTTGTTCACACAGTTAACCCTTACAGCTTAGGCATTTTTGCTAGCATGTGGACTCAATCTTCCCATATCCTCTTCTCCTCTGTCACTCCGCACCAAATTGTTTGGACTTATATAAGATTGGAGTGTCTCACCCAGTGATGAGCAAAATGTTTTTTGGGCCTACCAGCCCCAATCCTTTTGAATCCTTCTCTTTGACAATTGGATATAAAAGGATTTGGGCCAGAGACTTCAAGGGCAAGCTAGTCAAGATTCTGAGAAGACAGATTTTATACTCAAAAGAACCGCATCTGAAAAATTGCATTCGGTGCAATGTTTTTTTCTTCTGGCTGATAAGTGAGCGAGTTGGTAAAAATTCAAATGGTTGAAGCAAAATGTACGCAGTCTGCAAACTGACACGAATGCAGCGCTAACATGAATACAGGGTGATTCCATCTACGACATCAAATTGTGAGCTCTAGACACACAGAGGTCAAGGACAAACATCATCAATGATTTAAAATGAATATTTTTGTATTACTTAGGCCCTATTCCTTTATGGCAAATCTTCACAGTGAGGTGGTGATACAGACCTTTCTTTTGTTGATAAACAAACCGCACTGGTTGGCATGGACGACCGAAGGTAAGCAAAACATTCAATCGTGTTAAAGGCAAAGTATACCTTTGGTTTTTGGAGCCATTCGATTGTTTTAATCCTATATAAATGTAGACCTATGTACAATATAACTAACCTGTGAAAATTTCATTTCAAAAGGTGGTAGCGTTTTAGAAATATCGCAGAAAATCTGGAGCGTTCATGTCCATGAAGGAAGATCTGAAGATGATCCGTAATTGGATTACACAATCTGAGAAACGCTTCATGCTGAAACGTTTCTGAAACTGAAAAGTCGTTGAATCCCTCTCTCTAAAACCACATAAGTCAAAATGTTATACATTAATAACAGCTGCAGTGCTTCTTACCAAGTTTTTAATGGTCATTAATTTTTTGGAATAATTACCATTTAAGGTATAGCCTCCCTTTAACAGATGTTGTGACCAAATTCAACATTTCCGCAAAACTTCAATAAATAAAATTCATACCATGATCGGTTGCTTTGTCTCCAACAAATTCAACACTATTCTTGAATATTTGTGAAAGTACAAACTGTGGCTATCAGTTTTTGCTTGCATTTATGGTTTCCCATAGATTTCCGACCTTGGTTGGCAAAAACTCAGGCTGTGTCGTTGCAATGGAAAGGTCTACTGGCAAAAAATAGGTGAGGTACACGTAGGCTGCACTCATGATTGAAATGAGCAAGGGGAACAATGTTTTGGTGTACTGCAAAGGTGAATGCCTAAACGCTTTATAATTTATCAACACCATTCGCTGCCGTAGTCATTACATCATCCCCAGGTCACTGCACCGCAAGCCATAGCAACTGGTTCACGCCATCCGGTACACACAAACAGCAACGAGCCATGGCTGCGATCTCAATGTATAGAGGATAAAGCTACACTTTCCATGTTTCCATAAAACCCTTGGTATGTAATCTGCATCTTTCTCCTTCGGGAACCGAACATTAACTAATCACTTTCAGTAGTATGGTTACAACCTCAGTTACCACAGTAGTTGTTGTTACAATTATCGGTTTCAATTATTAAAATATTCAAAGCCCGATGGAAACAAAGAAGAGAAAAAATGTGCTTACTGTGCACGACTGCTGAAAGACCCTGTATCCGATCAGCAAGAGGTTTAATGTCTTTATTCCATTGGCCTTTCTTATTGCTCACATCAAATGATTCCACAGCATCTGTGGGGCAAGCATCGACCCCGACCCCGCCAATTGCAAATATAGTTGTCCCCCTGGCAACCAGGTTGGTCCCCGCCCTTGCCGTGGGGATGTTACATAGACGAGCCCATTTCTTGTTCTTGGGGTTGTAACAGTGGAAGTCGTCCGTTCCTTTGCCTTGAGAATCGGACCCTCCGACGATGTAGAGTTGACCATCTACTGCTATGGCCGACAAGAAGACACGTTTATTCAGAAGGTTTGTGATGGTCTCCCATCTGTAGCCAGAATCAGCTCCAGGTTGGGCTGTCGCCATGTTTTAATCCACACCAAAATACTTGTTCAAAGATTATTGATCGACCTGCAAGCAACAGGAAACAAAACCAAATACATGAAAATATAGACGTTGGAAAATAATTACTACTTACAACTTTGAAGGAAGATAAAGAATACAACAATAAAGAAAAAAATTAAGATTACATATTTATGAAACATGAATTATGTGAAGAACTTCAATATTTTATAAACTAGAAGTAGAATCAACATGTTGAGACATTTCGCATGCCATACTTGTGTCTAAAGTTAATAGAAACTGCCTCTCAATGACAGGATTGTAAACATTTGATGGAATGGCACATCACATGTCATACAGTCAGCAGGAACCAGTGTTGTAGGTCTTGAGACCTGGTCTCGGTCTCGAGACCGTCTCAAGACAATTTTTTGTGGTCTCGGTCTCGGCCTAGTTTGGCCTAGCACTAGTTTGTTCTTTATTCAAAGCACAAACGACACTCGGTGTACAAGTTTTCAAGATGAGGGAGGAGATTGAAGCTTGAATGAAGACCAGCTTGATGATTCCGAATGGTACCTGCGCATCAGGTATTTCACTGGTTACACACTGTATGGTCCATGCTGCGCTTGCCAACATGTTGGCTATTGCAAAACAACTTACACACACACACACACACACGTTTGTAAATCCCGCTTACCGAGGACTTCTCTTTGTTCTCCCATTGTTTGGACATAGTTTTTTTTAGCGACGTCCCCATTGGTTTTGTACACGAAAACGAAGCGAGGACGTCCTCGCTCTGTCAAACACCCGGATCCCTATTGTTAAAGTCCTCGGTTTGAATGGATAGACACGCTTGCACACACACACACGTGTGGATTGCACAATCGAATGATCAAACAGTCTCATGTCAGGGTTAAGAGTCAGGGTCAACATGGTTTGGCACTTTCAGGGTTAGCCAGCAGAACCAGTCAGCTCATTCATTTCACTTGTCCGTCAGCTTTTTCACTAGTCCATGATTATATTAAATAGGAATGCTTTTCAACACTGAACTATCCAGCCGGACCACTTGGCTTGTATTTCGACTGGTCCTCGGGGGTTTTAACTGGCATTTCTTGTGTATAATGTTCATCTGGCCCATGTTAATTTAAAGAAGAGTGACATGTAATAATGCCTAATAAATCGTGTGTTGTTTTGTTTGGGTTTACAAATCGCAAGAAACTTCCAGGAAGTGGACATTGGACAAGTGTGGGGATGAGCAAACACAGTCAGACTGCGCAGAATGCAAATTTTGTTGAAAAGGGATATATCTGAATCACAGTGGAGAGTTATGTACATCAACAACAACAGGAAACTTTTCATAGGTTGCTGAACATGTTGAACTCTAATCGAAAAACACGCTAAATACCAAGGTATTAGAAATACTTTCATCCTACACATGTACTTTATACTATAACTAGCAATGCAGTGCATGTGCCCTTTTGCTGGGCTTTCGCCGTATTTTGTACACACTATTGAAAGGAATTTACGTTGTAAAGGAATTTGATTGTTATACATGTATGTATTGTAAGTAATACATTGTTGGTCATTTTCAAAGGTATATTTTGATATATTTTGATCACTTTGTTTACATTTTGTTCTGGTTTGATACAACAGTATCGTTGAAGAAGTTGTGTGTCACTAACGCTAACGCAATCCATTTGCATGTACATTCAAGTTTTCTAATTTTAGTTGATGTGTCGTCATGTTTTCAATCTCAACTCTCAAGGGTCAAGTCAATGCTTCAATTTGGTAAAAGCAAATATTTATATGTTAATCATTCGAAAGATCATTTTATCCTCTACAAAATAAATCGAACTTGTAACACATAAAAAGAATCACAACGAAAGTTATATTATGATTTCTAGATTCTGCATTTTTTTTGGTTGGTAGAGACTGAGATGAAAGGTATGAAATGGCTTACGTTCAATTTGTGCGTAAGTGCTAAGTAAAGCGGGTTAATTAACAAGTAGCAAATATATTATACATTTGGACAAGTCAGAATTTCTAATAATAAGTACAATCATAAAACTTCTCATGCATTATTATAGTAAAATAGTCTCTCCTTACCTTGTTTTTATGGCAAAAATTGCGGCACTTTTCCAAAATATGGGCGCTGCCATGGGATCCTGCTGACAGTCTGTCACCAAAATTGGTCCTCAATCTGTACGGTAACAATCTGTACACGATCTAGCCTGGGTACCAGTCTTGTCGGAAGTCTCTCTTGAAGAGCGCCCTCAATAGTATAAAAGTATTATAAAGTTCCCCAGAAAGAGGTCACCAAGCTTTGGCTCGGGTGTGATTGGGAAGTCTGTCCCCCTGAGATTCCGTTTCCCCCTCCTGGACATTAACATGGGCTCAAAAGGAGGTTGATACAAAAGAGGGCCGCGCTATCAGCAGAAATGTGGAGACAGTTCGCCGTAATAACGGCGGGGGGCCGGGGGGGCAGGGGCGGGGGGGGGGCAGAATCTCCTGTCAACCGGCTCCGACTCCCGGGTTGCGAGGCGGGTTAGGGTTCAGTCTATTGCAAAAGTGCTCACTCTCCGGGGGTGGGGGTGCAGGATGGGGGAGAAATCAACATGGTGTGAGTTATAAAGCTGATCAGCTGGTTGTATCCAAAGGATTTGTCTACTATATATAATAATTAGGCAGCTGTTTCAACAAATCCCTGACTAAGTGAATGATTACTATGAGAAAACAACGATTTCAGTTTAACTCTGAAAGCTCACTTCATTGCAAATAATGTTCATGATCCGGCTAAAAACATGTAAAAGTAGAGGAAATTATATTTGATTTGGAGACCCCACTTATTTGGACATTATGAAGACCCCATTTATAGCCGCTCGGGTTATTCTTGAATATCGCGAAGTAAATTGAGCCCCCCCCCCCCGCCCGCGACTCACACTATCCATGGCAGGCGCAGAGAGCATACACCGTAATCACCGTGTTCTCAAAAGTACGTATAACATGACCCCATATTCAGTTATGACGAAATTTCCGCAAGTCGTTGTATAATATTTTTATTAAAAACCAGAAAATAGGAAATTAATTTACTTTTCCAAAAATATATTGGTGTAGGCCTAACATCGTTTTTGTGTATAAGTCCTATTCAGGTTAACTCACAAGCTGATCTAGCTCAACAAAAATTCCGGTGGGGGGGGGGGGGTAGGCCTACCGGTTATGTAAGTCTGGCAGGCACCCCCACCACTGAAAATGTCTGGCAGTGGCCATTCATGATATCTGGGACTCATGCCGAACATTTTCCAGTAGGTTTCAGAAGGCTAACTCACAAGCTGATCTAGCTCATTTTTGGGGGTCCTTTCTCATGGCCCCCATGACCACACCCACCAGAATGTGCTCGGCAGACGTCCATTTCCTTACATGGACCATTGCTATTGGTTAACTTCCCAGCTAGGCTGACCCCCCCTCCCCCACCGCTCCTGCTCCATATTAATAGGAACATCTTATTACATTAACATATAATTTTATAGCAGCCTCTTGCTATTGTTATCGGTCAGACATAAAGGACTTGGTTCGTCTTCTCAGTATAAAAACCATATAGTATACAGTCCTCCTATCACAAGTAGTAGTCGATCGATGATGATTATGATGATTATGATGATCCCACCGCTGCCACCATGGTGATGGAGTGGAACATGTATTACCAACTTCAACCGTGTGCGTCCGTACATAATACAACAATGATTTATAAACGAATCACAATATTGCGCTTAATCCAATGCTATCAGACCGCGTATCATAATTGATTGGCCACACAATCTAACAAAATAACAATGCATAAACTTAGGCCTATCGGTTGTTTTAATTTTGCATTTTGTTTAAATATTGTTGTTCATGGAACAGCCGGCCACATAATGAAACAAACTAAAGAAAACACTAAAGAAAACAAAACAGGCAGACAATAATATTTAATAAACTATTAATAAATAAATATTATGAATAAATAAAACGAAGAGAAGAACACACTGTGTTTTGTAAGCATCATCAATAAAATTTAAAAAACGGTGCCGTTTCTCGCTTCTTCTCGTTTTCAGTTTTCAACTGGACAATTAAAATGATTCAAGTCGGCCTTTTGCACTTGAGTTTATTTTGTTGTACCCTTGCAGGCGGGTAGGTAGAGCTTAAACTCCTTGGGCAGTTCGTCCTCAGAATACAGCCGGTCCGTGAAATACACACGACGAGTTCGACAGTTGGCATGGATCTATAACGACAATGCAAAACAGCATGGGAAAATGAAATTAATACGAAATATTTTACAATCAACAAAGCAGGTTTATAGCTCAGTGGATTAGATTCCGAAGCGAGGAGGTAGGTATGCATGAATGCAATCTGAAAATGGAAGGTGTGACTTTAACACGTTGCCTTCGGATTGGGCGCTTTGGGCTATAACAAGCATTTGTTATGAAACGAATATGAAATAATTGACCACAAGGGAAACTGACTGGGTAAATTTGAAACGATGTGGGGTTGAACAAAGACAAATTGACTAGAGCGGGAATTGAACCAACGACCTCTGGATTACCGTACTGGCGCTCTACCAACTAAGCTATTTAGCCCTATGTTGGCGGTCTCCCTATTTTGTCAAAATCACATGGATCCGCCATTTTGTAGAGCCAACATTTTGACTCCACAAAGTAAAAAGAAAACCACACAATGTTGAGGAATGTTTGTGTACGTGTTGCTTAGCCTGATTTCTGCCCAAATCTAGTTTTCGATATTAATTTTGACAGATGATAATGTTTCAAAACAAAATAATACATAATTTTATCGCATAATATGCCTATGCTATGGACAATGCACAAAGTGGAAAATGCAAAATTGTTTGTACATGGTATAAATGGTCGTGAGATAATGTCGGAATTCCGACAATAATTAATTTTGAGTTTTTAATTAACTACCGTTCATCATTGGAATCTGAGAAACGTTTCATGCATGAAACGTTTCTCAGATTGAAATTGTTTTGAATCTCTTTCTCTAAAACCACATTCCTTAGAAGGGAATCGTTTCAGAAAATGTTATACATTGTCAACACGGCTGCAGTGCTTCTTACCAAGTAAGTCTTACTGGTCATTAAAGGTATCTTACACGTTTGGTAATGACTCAAAACAAATATTAGCATAAAAAACTTACTTGGTAACAAGCAACGGAGAGCTGTTGATAGTATAAAACATTGTAGGGAACGACTCCCTCTGAAGTAACGTAGTTTTTGAGAAAGAGCTAATTTCTCACTAAAATAATAAAACTTCTTGCAAGAAGTTTTTATTCCTAGCTGAAAGCACACAAATTTGTACAACAAGGGTGTTTTTTCTTTCATCATTTTCTTGCAACTTCGATGACCAATTGAGCCCAATTTTTCACAGGCTTGTTATTTTATGCATATGTTGGGATACACCAAGTGAGAACACTGGTCTTTGACAATTTCCAAACGTGTTCAGTGCCTTTAATGTTTGGAATAGTTACTAAAGGTATGCCCTCCCTTAAAAGATTTACCGGGGGTAATCTAAATTGGGTGTAGGCTACAATTGGTAATTACTCCAGCTGCAGTGCTTTTTTATACCAAGTAAGTCTGACTGGTCATTATTTTTTGGAATAATTACCAAAGGTGTGCCCTCCCTTTAAAGTTTTAATAAAAATGTTCGGCTAAAATCGGCAAAAAAATGAAAATGTTTGCATGGTTTCGCCACTGAGAAGTGTTGTACTTGTGTTATGCTAACTCCGTCTTTTGATGTTGGGGTCGAGGATTCCCATTCCAAACTTCGGCCACATATTGTTCATTATTATTATCAAAATCTTGCCCACATGGTTTGTCCAGCAAGAAACATTGATTAATACGAAGTGATATTTTTCTTACCTGGACTCGTAGGGTCTCTTTGTAGTTCGTACCGTATGCACGCTTTGTAAAGTCTGATAAGTTAAACTGCATGAAAAAAGAAAGATATAATAATACATTTTGTGGTTTAATTGAAATAATTATAAAAAAAATTGAGCTTTAATTCAAACTTGTCACCATACCCCTGCGCTCAATAGGTCGCAATTATCACTCTCGACCTTAGATTCCTTGCTGCAGTTATCGTTCGGCTGCTTGCCATAATAAAAAAAAATTGCTATACGGTAGTGTATAGCCTATAAGCCTACAGTGTTTTTGTTGTTTTCATTTGTTTTGCCTTAAAAAAAACATGCAGTGAGGGCCGCTGTCAGAGACTGGTGTATTTTAATAGTTCCTTGTCTTATAACCACATCGTACACACTGGTCAGCTCATGACATGACATCCTAAGCTAGACCATGGCATGCCACACGTTCTAGAGGGGTGTAAATCAACAGGGGCCATTGATTTGGTTAGGAGGGGCAGAACAAAACTCTAACAGAATCCTTTGTGTACAAAATCGGTCTGTCAATTGTCAAAGATAGATGAAACCAATAATTTTGTTTACTAATTAAGCAAACAAATAAACTTAAATTAACCCAGGAAATACCTGGAGATGTAAACAACCCACATAGAAAAAATCGGGGGAAAAACAACATTATGTGAAAAATATTGTCAGAATGTGCCGACAACGTATCGGGGGCGAATTGCAACCAAACATGTCCCTCGCTTGAGGGTGTGGCACATTACGGAATATCCGGTAAAACTCACATATTGCTTCTAGTTTGATTGTCATTTTTATAAAGTAATAAACGCTGGGAAAAATTAATCCCTTAAAACCAACCTGAATTTGGTTCCATCCTTTATCCAACCTCATAGGCATGGTACAGACGAAGGGCTTCACCCTGGTCATGCTCTGGTAGTTGCTAGCCCGAAACCGTCTCTTCACGTTGTTATCATCCAGGACTTGGACCTCGAATGTGAAATACTTCTTGAGATTTTTGACGATCATCACCAAAAATGGCAGCTTGATACCTAGGGTCTTCTTGGGTTCGCTCGGACATGTAATGTACGTAGTGCAGACGTTCGTGCCTACGATTTCAATGACGAATGACTGGATATCGTTGTCTGTCACCCTCTCAACGTGGCCGTTCTTGGCCTGTATACCAGAAAAGACAATTTGCATCAGGCTAAGGTTAATTGCTATAGTAACTTTTACTAGTAAATATTGTTGGTATACACTGTGTAAATCTCGTGTGTTGGCTCTGAGAAGAGCCGCTGGTGGTCTCGACGTTTCGAACAGTATACTCTGCTCGTCTTCAGTGAGAAACAAAAGGATACCAAATCAACGGCTCGTGTCAGAGCCAACACTCCATCCAAAATAGATTTACACATGGTTGTACCCGCAAGATTTTGCTAGATTAACACCGCCATGCAAAGCTTCAAACATCACTTAAGTTATTTGCGTTTTGACTTTCAAAGTGTACTTTTTGTGTAACTGGTTAATTGATATCCTACAGAAGTTGTAAAATTTAATTTAGAATAAGTTGAAAGCATAACCCAATAAAAGGCTGTAGGCCCGTACTTCTTAAAAAGGAAGAAGAGTAAAACAAAGTAAATAGTTTTATTTGAAACACCCCTTACAAGTGAGAGTGCGTCACATGATATGTCTTATTTTTACTAGAAACCGCGCGAACGCGACGCACTATACACGCAGCTAACAAGGTACTATACCCGAAGCAACCAATGTACTATCCCATAGCAACCAATGTACTATACCCATGGCAAAAGCAGCTTCTTTGTTCCTAGACGCCTAGGCACAATATATGTTTGGGGTGTTATAAAACAAATAATTATTGTCTGCTTTTACTAGTGCTTTTAATCGTGGCATATACGCCGTCTGAGCATAAATTAGTATGCAGACAAAAATTTGATACAAATCTGTAACTGAGTTGTTTTTGCAAATATAATAACCAATATCATAGTGCAAAAATGGTGCACCAAATGACTTGAATTGGGCCTTCATTTTCGAGAAAAAATCCAACTTCTGATCGGTGATCCCCGGAGCGTTTTATTTACCCTTGCGAAGTTGGGCAAAATATTTTTAACATAACACAATTTCAAGGTGGCTCACAATACGAAAAACTGCAGGCCCATTTATAATTACCAGTCACCAATTTCATAGAGCTGCTTAAGCAGAAAAATATTGCAGAACAATATTTTGCTTTGCAAAAAATAATAAGCAGGATAACAGTCACAGATGGTGTGTGTGACGTGGTATATTGGGTTGTAACCTTATTGGTGACCATGATTTTATGGTGACCATGATTTTGTTGTACTTGAAATACGCATGCTGTTGCATCATAGACAATATTAGTATAGGATTTATAATGATCGAAAAACAAAATTACAATTTTCAATCTGAATTGAAGCCATGAATGATTATAAAGTTTACATCAGTAGGCTACCAATCATCAAGAAAAAAATTCCATCTGAAATACACCCCTAAATCAATGTTGCTTATTTCAAAAAAGCCTGATAAAAAAACGAGCTCCAAATGCCCGACACTCAACCGTTTCTCGTAGTTCTCATATTATGAAACCTTAGGCCAACTATACTGAAAATGCTGACAGGCTGTGTGTGTGATGTGTTTAATGAACGAGGAAGGGAAATAATGGACTCTGTCAAAATCAACGATGTACTCTCCCTTAAATTGAAATTATTTATGACAACCGACGAGAGCGCCGACAGCAAAATATACTAATACCAATTATGAGCAGGGCTAAGTATAGTAAAAAGCCTTCAAATTCAAGCGCTGTTCATCAGTAAGCTAACGCAAACAATTCTCATCAAATGTTATCATTACAGAACGTAAACACACCCCACTCCAACCTACAATCTCTGAGGTAGCCTAAATTTAGGTCTAACCCGTGCAAAAGGGTGAAATGTTTGCCTGAAACAAGTCTCACATATAGGCCCAATTTGTGATGAAAAGATGACAGGATTAAATTTCATTTTTATTATAATGAAAAGAATTTACCTCACGGATGACTGAGTACGCTAATAAGCATGATGGAACGGGTCGATCGGCCGACCATGATTATTGCAATAATGTTGCCATGGCAACGTGTCCAAAAATATTAATAATGATTAAACGTAAAAGGGCTCAACGGTGCATAATAATAAAAAACTCTGCCATGGCAACGGTAAACTGTCTAACAATAAAATGAACATCTTCAGGTACAATACACTCTAAAATTAAAATGATAATCACTGCTTACCTCCTGGCTCCAAATCTGCAGAGGTTTGCTCCCAATTCCGTACAATATTGAAAAAAAACCACCTTGAAACGAGTCTTTAAACATGTTTGTTTCTGAACTGGACATCACTGAAAATAATTATTACAAAACATAAACTTCTACTCTGCTATTACCATCTGCAGGGATTAACATAGTACTATCATTCAGCAAAAATAACCACGTTTTCGTCTGCGAAGTCCCTCTTTGAAGTTTGCCAAATAATATTCCAGCTCTAGCTACGAAGATCAAACCAACCAGTCTCCTCCATACAACAACTGCCTATTGTGTTATGTCGGCCAAAGTCAAAGACAGCTATAGGTGTGAATGGCGATGCGCGCGAAAATACCTGGTGAATATGTAATAGGGAAGCCGGCTTTATACTAGAAATGTCATGAATAAATTAAACAAACATGACGCACACGAGCTACATTGTTCCTCTGTACATTCGAAACGAAATAAAAAAGTACCGTGTGTTTTTTTAAGGAATATTTTTCCCAAGGTTTACCGTATCATATTGGCTCACACAAAGGCATTGCGCGGCCAACCGGAGGGAGGGGGAGGGGCAAGGTAGACACCCATTTGAGATACCTGAAGAATGTTTTTAGTTCAGTTACACACACTTTGGGGAATATTTTAAAGGGTCTGTACGTTTAATAATTACTCTGAAAATTAATGGCAATAACAACTTACTTGGTAGGCAGTATATACAACAGATTTGGATAGTATAATGCATTTTGAGAAACTATTCACTTAGAAGTACTACGGTTATTGAAAAAGATAGCACCTTTTATCCCCTATTGATTCTGAGAAGCGTTACTGTCAGTAACGTTTCTCAGATTTTGTAATTGTAGATTAGTCTTCCAGCGTGGACAAAACCGCTCCAGATTTTCGGCAATGTCTCAAAAACGCTACAACCTCTTGAAGTGAAATTTTCACTGGTTAGTTTTATGGTATATATTTACAACTCTATGGGATTGAAACAAACAGGTTCCAATTACCAAACATATACAATCCATTTAAGGCCAAGTTTATAAAATTCTTGCAGTGCTTTTGTCACCCTTTTAAAGAATGCTATCAAACACATAAGTCAGTACAAACTAAAAAGCTGTAGCCTCAACAAACTATAATTGAAATACATAAAGGAAGGAATGAATAAACAAATAAAAATAAACAAGTCCTAGAAAATAAAAAGTAAGATTCGGAGCTTTGCGTGATGTAAGAAGTGCAGTTTGAAATTAGCTGATGGGTGACAACCACGTGACTAAAATCTCTTTTAGGAAAATAAAGATTATATTCACATGAAAGCCATGTTATTACTGTTAAGAAAATAACAAATCAACCAATAGACACCCCCATACAAACATAATGAATAAATAACAAATAAAGGAGTTGAATAAATGAATGGATTAATTAATTATCTCGTTCGTTCATTATTCCATAGCCAGTCAATGTACATATATTTTAAATTATATGATCCTTCTCTTTACTCTAGGAACCAAGAGGAAAGTTATTATTTATGTAATCGACACGCAAACATCAAGCCTTGCAGGAATTCCAAATTTTTAGTGTGTACATTTATTTCAACATCACCTCTGTAACATAAAAGTAAGATTTCATGCTACCTCGCTGCGCTCATATATGCATGAAAAACAGTTTGGTTTAATACGCCACAACAGTAAATGACACACAGAACAAAGGATATTCTTGTATGTAGAATATTATAAATATTAATTTAATCAGACAGCATGGGATGTACATAGGCTTGCATGCACGATGATGCTGATTGTATACAAAGACGGTTGTTTACAACAATTCTTATTCTTCTTCTTTTTGACAGTCTCAGTTACACGTGTTAGTTTAAATCACCTGAATATTAATTAATTGTAATGTATCGGATACAACAAAAGCCACGGTGGATCTCTGGGGCAACTGCCCTGTCCCTGTGGGAACATGAAAGCCAGATAACATGAAACGGATCCACAAAATAATAACAATGTACATAATAACTGAACATTAAATAATTACAATGTATCGGATACAACAAAAACCACAGTGGCTCTCTGGGCAACTGCCATGTTCTTCAGTGGCTCTAGCTGAGAACATCATCATCATAGTATAAGATAAATACATAATCTTCCACAAATAGCAAATAATGTAAATGCTTTTTGGACAAGGTCTAATATGGCTCATTAGAACATTATACATTTCAATACACAAAATTAGGGCCAATAGCTAACACACTCTGTGGATTGTTGGCAGTGCACTGCAACCTCACTAACTTGTGTTCAATTAATGACAGCCTGTAACACATGAAGGCGTTTGCTTATATTATTATGTCTCTCTTTACATAACGATCTTTTGCCAAAGTGGTCTTCCAACGACCGTGTTGCATTATTAAGTCTTCGGGAATATTATTGTTAGCTAAAGCGGGTTGCTCCTCCAGACCGTTAGCTGTGAAGGCGAAACCTTTTCACATCTTCAACTCCGATTGTTTTAAGGGCATCGAAAAACAACTCTCTATACACCCTGTGTAAATGAGGGGTTTATTCTGAGTGCGCTTGTAAGTCTTGGAAGCAGAACAGAAAGTAAGTGGAGTGAAAATGAATTGATTTTCACCTATACTTATACCAGCCTTATTCATAAATTTTTGTCAAAATGGAATAATATGGAGAGTAGAAACCTTGAGAGATGGGAAGAAAGGCTGCATTGCCCTCTCTAAAAATGTCGGTTTTGGATTAGAGGATGAATATTTTGAGACATTGTTCATCTGGTAAGGGCGTGAAGGGATATTATTTGCCCAACGAAAGAGTGTGGATCACTAACTTTGCACTTAGGAGATTTACGCAGCGAAATAATGGAACTGTGAAGTTTGTTTATTCTTCAGTCCAAGTTTTAGGCACACATGCAGAGGCTTCATTTTTCACCCCTCAGAAGGCCAAGAGCTCAGACCTTCCGGGGGCTTCGCTCCCTGGACCCCCATCGGGGCCTTACCCCTGGACCCCACCATCGATTTGACAGGAAAATTTCCCAGTCAATTTAGAAGAGTGAAATGGATCAGAAGTGCTTGAAAAGTGTGTCCTTTTCTCTGTTTTAAGCACACAGAGGCTTGATTTTTCACCCCTCAAAAGGTCAAAAGCTCAGAGCTTCCGGGGGCTTCGCCGCCTGGACCTCACCATCGATGTTACAGAAAAAAATTCAGTAAATTTAGAAGATTGATATGGATCTGAATTGCTTAAAAAGTGTGGCTCACCATGGAGGAAGGATCCTCCTCACCCAAGACTTTTTTTTGTCCCCGAATAAATATCAATTGTAGCCTGCATTTTGATTTTATAACTCAGGATGCCTGATTCATGACTCCCAACTATGATGTTTAAATAATGATCTTGCTAAAACAAAATTGGTTAAAGTGGTCAGATATTGCATGGAGATCGCACCACAGAGCATCTAGAATCCTAACTGTTTCGGAGCATTTAAGCGGGCCCCGGAACCCATACCGTTAGGCCTTACGCGCCCTCGCCACAAATTGCATTCACCATTTGCTGCTTGGTACATTTTCACGCCCCCCCCCCCCCCGTTTGGAAAATCCTGGATCCGCCCCTGAACCCATTCGGTATGTGTACAAGAAATCAAGCATTAAAAACATCAATGTTTTGTGGTTATCACGTCATCAGTTACTTGAACGAAAGTAACGAGAATGCAATTTAAACTTGTTTTAATATGATGCGTTTGTCTGTCATTAAATATATTTTTGATGTTTTTACACATCGAAAAAAAGGTCCTTCAAGGTTTTGAAAAAACTAGAAACACTTCTCCCGTTGGAGATGCATGTCAATGACGTCATGTGTGGGAGTTAGCTTCGCGTGAACAAATAGAACACCGTTGTTTGTTGGTGGGGATTCGATAGTTTTCGAAAGAAATTTGTTAATTAAGTTGTTTTTACTAAGTTTCTTGGGTGCTGGAATACTATGCCAGCATATCGTGCCGTTGGTGGATGTTCAGTGAATAAATCAGAATTCGCGGAGGCACATTTTCCTTAGACCGTCGTCCTTCGACAAAACCATGCAATGTTTACAATGCACATGTGTTTTACAGTGGGGTAATTATATTATTACAATAATCATTCTACATCACACAGTTGCTTTTTTTCACATGATCAACAATGCATTTATTTCACACTATAAGCCATACATGTAAAATTTTCATCTGGCAAAATAAATTGAACATTTAAACTTACTGTACAAGCCACTGTAAAACCCACTTCAAATCAAAAAGTAAAGTGATTGATACTAGTTAAAGGCACTGAACACGTTCGGTAATTGTCAAATACCAGTGTTCTCACTTTGTGTATCCCAACATATGCATAAAATAACAAGCCTGTAAAAATTTGGGCTCAATTGGTCATCGAAGTTGCAAGAAAATGATGAAAGAAAAAACACACTCGTTGTACAAATTTGTGTGCTTTCAGATAGGAATAAAAGGCTTCTCGCAAGAAGTCTTTTATTATTTTAGTGAGAAATTACCTCTTTCTCAAAAACTACGTTACTTCAGAGGGAGTCGTTTCTCACAATGTTTTATACTATCAACAGCTCTCTGTTGCTCGTTACCAAGTCAGTTTTTATGCTAATATATATTTTGATCAATTACCAAACGTGTGCAGTGCCTTTAATGAGCATTGATAGCAATGAAATACAGATACTGAAAATATGTTATGCTACATAGATTGGTTTATGATGACATTAGTCGAGAACAGGGTGGACCACGTGAAGGTTGTCATCTCCCACCCCACAACAGATACTTTAAAATAAATAAAATAATTACAGCAAGAGGTACCGATCCCAGTGTGCCACACAAAATCTTTACCCCATATAATTAAATATAATTCAACACCAGATACATGTCAAGAAAATGTGTAATTAAAAAACCTCGTTAACGAGTACTCAAATACCCTCAAATACTGCCTACATACTATACATAAAACCGCTGCATTTGTATCATACATTATAACAAGATTAACCGAACCTAGTGTGCCACACAAACTATTAATCCGAATAATTAAAAATAATTCAACACCAGATACATTTCATGACCACCTGTAATTAAAAAACCTTGTTAACGAGTACTCAAACACCCTCAACTACTGTCTACATGCTATAATTACATAATAACGCTGCATGTTTAATATACCTTATAACAAGATTTACCGAACCAAGTGTGCCACACAAAATATTTACACCACATAATTAAACAAAAATTCAACGCCAGATACATTTCATAAACATTTGTAATTAAAAAACCTCGTTAACGAGTACTCAAACACCCTCATATACTGTCTGCTTGCTATAATTACATAAAACCGCTGCATACCTTATAATAAGATTTACCAAACCCAGTGTGTCACACAAATATTTACACCACATAATTACATATAATTCAACACCAGATACATTTCATAAACATTTGTAATTAAAAAAACCTTGTTAACGAGTACTCAAACACCCTCAAATACTGCCTACATGCTACAATTACTACATAAAACCGCTGCATGTTTAATATACCTTAAAACAAGAATTACCGAACCCAGTGTGTCACGCAAAATATTTACACCAGATAATTAAATATAATTCAACACCAGATACATTTCATAAACATTTGTAATTAAAAACCTTGTTAACGAGTACTCAAACACCCTCAAATACTGCCTATGCTACAATTACATAAACCGCTGCATGTTTAATATACCTTAAAACAAGATTTACCGAACCAAGTGTGCCACACAAAATGTTTACACCACATAATTAAATATAAATCAACAACAGATACATTTCATAAACATTTGTAAATAAAAGACCTTGTTAACGAGTACTCAAACACCCTCAAATACTGCCTATGCTACAATTACATAAACCGCTGCATGTTCAATATACCTTAAAACAAGATTTACCGCACCAAGTGTGCCACACAAAATGTTTACACCACATAATTAAATATAAATCAACAACAGATACATTTCATAAACATTTGTAATTAAAAAACCTTGTTAACGAGTACTCAAACACCCTCAAAGACTGCCTACATGCTACAATTACATAAAACCACTACATAATTAATATATCTTAAAACAAGATTTACCGAACCAAGTGTGCCACACAAACTATTTACACCACATAATTAAATATAATTAAACACCAGATACATTTCATAAACATTTGTAATTAAAAAAAAACCCGTTAACGAGTACTCAAACACCCTCAATTACTGCCTACATGCTACAATTACATAAAACCGCTGCATGTTTAATATATCTTAAAACAAGATTTACCTAACCAAGTGTGCCACACAAAATATTTACACCACATAATTAAATATCAATCAACACCAGATACATTTCATAAACATTTGTAATTAAAAAAGCTCATTAACGAGTACTCAAACACCCTCAAATACTGACTACATGCTACAATTACATAAAACCACTACATAATTAATATATCTTAGAGCAAGATTTACCGAACCAAGTGTGCCACACAAAATATTTACACCACATAATTATATATAATTAAACACCAGATACATTTCATAAACATTTGTAATTAAAAAAACTCGTTAACGAGTACTAAAACACCCTCAAATACTGCCTACATGCTACAACTACATAAAACACCTGCATACCTTATAACAAGTTTTACCGAACCCACTGTGCCACACAAAATATTTTACCCGCAAAATTTATCATAATTAAACACCAGATACACGTCATGAACAATGGTAATTAAAAACCCCGTAAACGAGTACTCAAACACCCTCAAATACTGCCTACATGCTACAATTACATAAAACCACTACATAATTAATATACCTTAAAACAAGATTTACCGAACCAAGTGTGCCACATAAAATATTTACCCAACATAATTAAATAAAAATTCAACACCAGATACATTTCATAAACATTTGTAATTAAAAACCTTGTTAACGAGTACTCAAACACCCTCAAATACTGCCTACATGCTAACAATTACCCTAAAACCGCTGCATGTTTAATATACCTTAAAACAAGATTTACCGAACCAAGTGTGGCACACAAAATATTTACACCACATACTCAAATACCCTCAAATACTGCCTTCACATACTATACATAAAACCGCTGCATTTGTAATATACATTATAACAATATTAACCGAACCTAGTGTGCCACACAAACTATTTATCGCGAATAATTAAAAATAATTCATATACATAATTAATATATCTTAAAGCAAGATTTACCGAACCAAGTGTGCCACACAAAATATTTACACCACATAATTATATATAATTAAACACCAGATACATTTCATAAACATTTGTAATTAAAAAACTCGTTAACGAGTACTAAAACACCCTCAAATACTGCCTACATGCTCTAACTACATAAAACACCTGCATACCTTATAACAAGTTTTACCGAACCCACTGTGCCACACAAAATATTTTACCCGCAAAATTTATCATAATTAAACACCAGATACATTTCATGACCACCAGTAATTAAAAAATCTTGTTAACGAGTACTCAAACACCCTCAAATACCGACTACATGCTACAATTACATAAAACCACTACATAATTAATATACCTTAAAACAAGAATTACCAAACCAAGTGTGCCACACAAAATATTTACACCACATAATTAAATATAATTCAACACCAGATACACTTCATAAACATTTGTAATTAAACACCCTCGTTAACGAGTACTCAAACACCCTCAAATACTGCCTATGCTACAATTACATAAAACCGCTACATGTTTAATATACCTTGAAACAAGATTTACCGAACCAAGTGTGCCACACAAAATATTTAAACCACATAATTAAATATAATTAAACACCAGATACATTTCATAAACATTGGTAATTAAAAAACCTTGTTAACGAGTATTCAAACACCCTCAATTACTGCCTACATGCTACAATTACATAAAACCGCTGCATGTTTAATATACCTTAAAACAAGATTTACCTAACCAAGTGTGCCACACAAAATATTTACACCAGATAATTAAATATAAATCAACAACAGATACATTTCATAAACATTTGTAATTAAAAAAGCTTGTTAACGAGTACTCAAACACCCTCAAATACCGACTACATGCTACAATTACATAAAACCACTACATAATTAATATACCTGAAAACAAGATTTACCAAACCAAGTGTGCCACACAAAATATTTACACCACATAATTATATATAATTAAACACCAGATACATTTCATAAACATTTGTAATTAAAAAAACTTGTTAACGAGTACTAAAACACCCTCAAATACTGCCTACATGCTACAATTACATAAAACCACTGCATACCTTATAACAAGATTTACCGAACCCAGTGTGCTACACAAAATATTTTACCCGCATAATTTATCATAATTAAACACCAGATACACGTAATAAACAATGGTAATTAAAAACCCTGTTAACGAGTACTCAAACACCCTCAAATACTGCCTACATGCTACAATTACATAAAACCGCTGCATGTTTAATATACCTTATATCAAGATTTACAGAACCCAGTGTGGCACACAAAATATTTAACCCACATAATTAAATATAATTCAACACCAGATAAATGTCATGAACATTTGTAATTAAAAAAAACCTCGTTAACGAGTTCTCAAACACCCTCAAATACTGCCTGCATGCTACAATTACATAAAACCGCTGCATGATTAATATACCTCATAACTAGACTAACTGAACCCAGTGTGGCACACAAAATATTTACCCCACATAATTAAATATAATTCAATACCAGATAAATGACATGAACATTTGTAATTAAAAACCTCGTTAACGAATATACTCAAACACCCTCAAATACTGCCTACATACTAAAATTACATAAAACCGCTGCATGATTAATACACCTCATAACAATACTAACTGAACCCAGTGTGGCACACAAAATATTTACCCCACATAATTAAGAATAATTCAACACCAGATACATTTCATGAACATTTTTAATTAAAAAACCTTGTTAACGAGTACTCAAACACCCTCAAATACTGCCTACATGCTACAATTACATAAAACCACTGTATTTTTATTATACCTAATACAGTGTGCTGCATGATTAATATACCTTATAACAAGACTAACTGAACCCAGTGTGGCACACAAAATATTTACCCAACATAGTTAAGAATAATTCAACACCAGATACATTTCATGAACATTTTAATTAAAAAACCTTGTTAACGAGTACTCAAACACCCTCAAATACTGCCTACATGCTACAATTACATAAAACCACTGTATTTTTATTATACCTTACACAATTTACCGATCCCAGTGTGACACACAAAATATTTACCCCACATAATTAAATATTTGTAATTAAAAAACCTTGTTTACAAGTACTCAAACACCGTAAAATACTGCCTTTTCTGTTATAATTACATAAAACTTCATGTTATTATAATACCTTGTAAAAGGTTTACTGAACCCAATGTGTGACACACCAAATATTTTCATCTCCTACCCCACGACAAATACTTATACTATTTAAAAGAATAATTGAAAGACAGTGTGTCACACAAGACAATACAATTTACCATTCATACTTATATCATTACTTGAATTCAGTAATAATAAAACGGAATTTTATTAGTACTGAACCAACACTCATATACACTCCCTAACCAGCTGGTTGCTTTCATATTTGTAATGAGTTTACTTTATTACAAATAACCTTGTTTCATATTTTGTAACTGCATTACAAATGAACTCAACATGTTTCATGCTTGTAATGAGGTACTTCAGTACATGCATGAAACTTTTACATACTTGCAAAGAGGTGTTTTATTGCAAGCATGTTATAATTGCATGATTGTAATGAAGCACCTCATTAAAAACATGCAATCTTTCATGTGAATACATGTAGTTGTAAGGAAGTACCTTGTTACCAGTTGTACATGTATTCTGTCTACGTACTTGTAACGAAGTACCTCATTACAAGTAAGTTGACAATTGTGAATAAATTAGACTTCATTCACTAATTTTAAATTTAAGACTACAAACTGATAACGAAAATAACCACTCTCATTTTCACTTTCCTACTGACGTTCTTTCCAAAAACATCAAGTTACACATCCGCGTCATTGTTCAACAATAAGAAAACTTTGTGTAAGTGAGTTCAATCTGCAGATGAAATCTGGATGCATGCCGTAATGTCAAGATCCATTGGAAGATTTGTCCGCAATGACAATCTCAAAATAATTGTAAAATGTTGTTCACATGCTCTTGGAAAGTCAACTAATTGGTCTAAGTATAGTACGTTTCTTAGTAACAGTCGTAGCTGTAGCTGTAGCCACCAATTCGGATACGGCCTAAGCAGTGAGGGCAGTCGTCATGAAGAAACAGTCCTGCAGAAAAAACGGTGGTGAAGCAATAGATGCATTGGTACTGCATAAGGTGGCTCAGAATCTTCACGTGACCAACTGTAGATTGTTTGACTGTGTTCATCCTATAACAGGATCAAGAAAGAAAAGAAACAACAGTTACATTTAAATTGAAGATTTAAAAGTTTTAGAAAGTCGTTCATCAACTCAATAAAATCTTCTTCTGAATACAACATATCATTTCACTTTATTTGGAAACTTCCAGCATCAATGAGGATGCACAATTATTTATGTAAAACTTTACTGAACATGGCTTCAGTGTGACAGAGTAGAGAACTGTTCAGTTGTGAATGAGTATTAAAGGTTGTCAACTTTTGCAAGAAATCTTGCATCTTAACTGGTGAATTCATTGAATCACTCCATACCCATTCCTAACACAAGCATCTGGCTTGTTGAGACAGCAGAGTACTGCATCACTGGAAATATTAAATAATTGATGATCAACTTGATAGAAACAAATGATACAGTTCATGTAAATGAAGGTAAAACTCTACCAGGTTCAACTCTAAAGAAGAAATCTCACCTTCAAATTCCATAAGTGAACCTGGTGATACATAAATGTAGATACCTTGTTTTAACGTGATTGGCTTTATCCAACATTGAGCCATTGTCAACTACTTCCAAAATTAAATGAAGAATGTTTTTGGCATGACAAATCATGAGAACATTCCACTCCTAAGAATAAATCTCACCTTCAATATCCATAAGTGAACCTGCTGGCCAGCAGATGTAAGAATCTGGATGTCAATCTCCTTGTGCCATGACTTCACTTCATTCCTCATGGTCCATGTTGACGGGACGGCAGAATACTACCTCGAAGCAGTCGTCACAATCACCTGAAAGACAGTGACATTGTAATCACATCAGTACAAACCATTTACAGACAAATATAATTTGATCATCTGATCGAAAAAAGTTTTCCAAAAAGACATAACACTCCTCATAGGTCAAAAATACTTGTATAAACTGAGTCAAACAAAATACATTTACAGACATTTATCAATTGGATGGAACTTTGTAACGAGATAACAGAAACAAAATCTACCTGTTGAAGTAGACAGCGAGTCTTCTGGATACAGTGACAGGTCGATCCGAGCAACTCAGTCAGATGGTTCAGTCAATATCACAGTCACAGTCATCAAGCAAAGAGCCAACCTGGATAACATCAAATACAACTAAGAACAGAAAGATTGTGAATTAAATACTGACTTTATCATGGAATTATTATTCTTCATTATCTAAACTGCCTGTGATGTTTTCAACAAACTAAGAATTGTAGAAAGATGTACATGTGGTAAAATTGATGTCATTGTTTACTTTGATTTGGTGATTTGAATTAAGAACCGAGTATTAAAGGATAATTTTCCTGCATGTTGTGGATCACTATAACACGTTTCTCAGACAATTTGGTACTGGTATATAGTGTTTACATCATTTAAATTCGTTAGATCACTACTAAATGATGTCTCAAACCTTTCAGATCAATTTGTTACCACCCTAAGTATTCATCAAGACCTTGCCTAGAACATAAACAATTAAGAAAGCAAAATTTGATACATCTTTCCTTGATGCATTTATCTCCAAGGTGTCACTCGTCAACACCAGATCTCTCTCGATGTCTCCATGGTCGTTAGCAGTACACTGTGTCAATTCCAATCATCGAGATACCCTAGACAAAAAAAAAATCAAAGTTGTAACAGTTGTAAACCTTCTCCTTAAAATGCAAGAACATTGTTTTGGATGAGCAGAACTTCAATTCAGTTTCCAACACTCAGCCATGTATGTAATACAACGTGACATTATCAAAGTTGTGAAACCTGTTTCACAAGCAAACAAAATCAGAGTACATGTATGTAGCTCCAGTAGTATTGAAGCAAAGATAAGTTTCACAATAAATATTTATTTATTTAGCACCCTGGAAAGGTGGCTCTTCCCAAAATGCTTAACACTAAAAATGCATTTACCAAGTTCTAAAAGATTTTCACTAAAATAGTCTTTATAAATTACAAAGTGCATCACAAATGCAGGTGGGTGAGTTTTATGATCATGATTGTTATGGTTTCTTTCTCTAAGATTTTTTTAGAGTCAAATAATTGATAGCAATCTGAACCCAAACGATTCCCTGTGACATCACCTGTACATGAAGAATCATTCAATAAGTACATTCAAATCACAAAATTAACTCCCAAATTGATTTCAATCTCTACTTTTCATGAACAGATTTGAGCCAATCAAACATGGAACGATACAAGTAATACATACAAGAATAAACAAGCTGCTCAAGCGATAACAAAACATCGACTCCAAAGTTGATTTTAATCCTCTTCCAAAATATTTTAGTTAGTCAAATACTAAAGGAAGAAGTACAAGCTAACCACTGATTTCACAATGACTAGAATAAGTGGTGTTGTCTAGTAACTGAATTACAATATTTTAGCCAGTCAAATACTAAAGGAAGAAGTACAAGGTAACAACTGGTTTCACAAAGACTAGAATAAGTATTTTTGTGTCTAGTAACTGAATCACAACTTATTGATTTGTGCAATGCATAATCATAGACGCAATTAAACCAATGTTTGTATGAGAAATATTTGCTGTTGCCAGCTTGGTCACGTTTAGATCCCATTAGTGGGAGTTTGCCGAGTTCCCTTGATAGGAAAATCAGCTAAACAAACAGTACATGTTTAAAACAGTCCTCCATACATTCATCAAGTGTTAGATAGATAACCATTTTTTCCCTAGTTTCTTAAATAGCACAATTACAAATCTGATCTAAAGAGATCTCACCTTCAACTGTATAGCTTAAGTTTGATCATGTCACTCATTGGGCGATAACACACCTCCATCGTTGTCTTCACAGTCTATGTTGAGTACATCGAAGAGGATCCAAGTAACTCATCATGACAACCTGCAAGTATTGTGCCGATAGAAAAATGACTTGGTGGTAAGCATAAAAGGTGATACAGATTCATTCTTTACTCAATGTACTCGCTCACAAGTAAAGAATTGAGTCATGTAATCCTTGAAAGCGGCAAAGAAAGTGGACAAATTTCCTAGGGTATCTAGAAATTGTAAGATAACTTCTGTTTTGAATAAGTTTGGTTTATTTACTCAGGCGGTTTGAGAAGTAACAAGCAGGACAGTTTTAGGACTAAAGGCTAAATTCATAAAAATGATTTGATCACTTGATCTTCACATTACCAGCTACATCTGTTGTATCATCCATCAGACTGCAACACGTCTTTGCATCCACCATGGAGACAGGAACACTCCTCTGTGTAGCCAGGCACCCATCTGTTGTCATCTTGGTCCTTACTCATCGGCAGATAATGCAGCATGTCACTGTACAAATATAGATATCATTTTACAAAGTTATATTCTGCACGATTATGTACCAGAATGTGGTTGTATGAAAATATAAAATCCTGGAAAAAGTTGGTACATAAGTCAGGAAATGATGCTCCATAATTAAACATGAATTAGATTTCATAAGTTGATATAGTTTCTTGACATCACTTCAAATTGAAATTTTGAGATGTGGTCAAAATAGTGGCGATGCCCTTCTTGAAAATCTGACTATTAAAGAGGGGCTACAAGGTGAAGTTGAGTTTTGTGATGCACTCATTTTTTGATAGATAGAGTAATCATGAAAGGGGGGGTTACAACTTTGCAAAGAAATAACAGACTCAATCTAACCTGTTGAAGTCATCTGGATACAGTGACAGGTCGATCCGAGCAACTCATTTGGGTGGTTCAGTCATTGTCCAAGTCGGTCATCAAACAGCCAACCTGAATATTGACACATACAACTAAGAACAGAAAAATTCTGAATTAAATACTGCCTGTGATGTTCTCAACTAACTAAGAAAACAAAATTTGATACTTCTTTCCTTGATGCATTTATCTCCAAGTCGTCACTCGTCATCACCAGATCTCTCTCGATGTCTTCATGGTCGTTAGCAGTACACTGTGTCAATTCCAGTCATTGAGATACCCTGGAGAACAAAAATCAAAGGTGTAACAGTTGTAAACCTTCTCCTTAAAATGCAAGAACATTGGTTTGGATGAGCAGGACTTCATTCCAGGTTCCAACACTCAGTCACTGTATGTATGTAATAAAACATGAGGTCTTCAAAAGCACTGTCCTTGACTTACTATTACAGACAGGAAATATTTTTCCGGGAGGTCTGCAGCTAAGGTACCTTTTAATTAATCAGCAAACTTTCAGATTTCAGAATAATTCAACAATAACTTATCCCATACTTTAAAATCTTAAGTCATCTTACCATAATCATAGACGCAATTAAACCAATGTTTGTATGAGAAAAATTTGCTGTTGCCAGCTTGGTCACGTTTAGATCCCATTAGTGGGAGTTTGCCGAGTTCCCTTGATAGGAAAATCAGCTTAACAAACAGTACATGTTTAAAACAGTCCTCCATACATTCATCAAGTTTTAGATAGATAACCATATTTTCCCTAGTTTCTTAAATAGCACAATTACAAATCTGATCTAAAGAGATTTCACCTTCAACTGTATGGCTTAAGTTTGATCATGTCACTCATTGGGCGATAACACACCTCCATCGTTGTCTTCACAGTCTATGTTGAGTACATCGAAGAGGATCCAAGTAACTCATCATGACAACCTGCAAGTATTGTGCAGATAGAAAAATGACTTGGTGGTAAGCATAAAAGGTGATACAGATTCATTCTTTACTCAATGTACTCGCTCACAAGTAAACATTTGAGTCATGTAATCCTTGAAAGCGGCAAAGAAAGTGGACAAATTTCCTAGGGTACCTAGAAATTGTAAGATAACTTCTGTTTTGAATAAGTTTGGTTTAATTTACTCAGGCGGTTTGAGAAGTAACAAGCAGGACAGTTTTAGGACTAAAGGCTAAATTCATAAAAATGATTTGATCACTTGATCTTCACATTACCAGCTACATCTGTTGTATCATCCATCAGACTGCAACACGTCTTTGCATCCACCATGGAGACAGGAACACTCCTCTGTGTAGCCAGGCACCCATCTGTTGTCATCTTGGTCCTTACTCATCGGCAGATAATGCAGCATGTCACTGTACAAATATAGATATCATTTTACAAAGTTATATCCTGCACGATTATGTACCAGAGTGTGGTTGTATGAAAATATAAAATCCTGGAAAAAGTTGGTACATAAGTCAGGAAATGATGCTCCATGATTAAACATGAATTAGATTTCATAAGTTGATATAGTTTCTTGACATCACTTCAAATTGAAATTTTGAGATGTGGTCAAAATAGTGGCGATGCCCTTCTTGAAAATCTGACTGTTAAAGAGGGGCTACAAGGTGAAATTGAATTTTGTGATGCACTCATTTTTTGATAGATAGAGTAATCATGAAAGGGGGGTTACAACTTTGCAAAGAAATAACAGACTCAATCTAACCTGTTGAAGTCATCTGGATACAGTGACAGGTCGATCCGAGCAACTCATTTGGGTGGTTCAGTCATTGTCCAAGTCGATCATCAAACAGCCAACCTGAATATTGACACATACAACTAAGAACAGAAAAATTCTGAATTAAATACTGCCTGTGATGTTCTCAACTAACTAAGAAAACAAAATTTGATACTTCTTTCCTTGATGCATTTATCTCCAAGTCGTCACTCGTCATCACCAGATCTCTCTCGATGTCTTCATGGTCGTTAGCAGTACACTGTGTCAATTCCAGTCATTGAGATACCCTGGAGAACAAAAATCAAAGGTGTAACAGTTGTAAACCTTCTCCTTAAAATGCAAGAACATTGTTTTGGATGAGCAAGACTTCATCCCAGGTTCCAACACTCAGTCACTGTATGTAATAAAACATGAGGTTTTCAAAAGCACTGTCCTTGACTTAGTATTACAGACAGGAAATATTTTTCCGGGAGGTCTGCAGCTAAGGTACCTTTTAATTAATCAGCAAACTTTCAGATTTCAGAATAATTCAACAATAACTAATCCCATACTTTAAAATCTTAAGTCATCTTACCATAATCATAGACGCAATTAAACCAATGTTTGTATGAGAAAAATTTGCTGTTGACAACTTAGTCACGTTTAGATCCCATTAGTGGGAGTTTGCCGAGTTCCCTTGATAGGAAAATCAGCTAAACAAACAGTACATGTTTAAAACAATCCTCCATACATTCATCAAGTGTTAGATAGATAACCATTTTTTCCCTAGTTTCTTAAATAGCACAATTACAAATCTGATCTACAGAGATCTCACCTTCAACTATATAGCTTAAGTTTGATCATGTCACTCATTGGGCGATAACACACCTCCATCGTTGTCTTCACAGTCTATGTTGAGTACATCGAAGAGGATCCAAGTAACTCATCATGACAACCTGCAAGTATTGTGCAGATAGAAAAATGACTTGGTGGTAAGCATAAAAGGTGATACAGATTCATTCTTTACTCAATGTACTCGCTCACAAGTTAACATTTGAGTCATGTAATCCTTGAAAACGGCAAAGAAAGTGGACAAATTTCCTAGGGTACCTAGAAATTGTAAGATAACTTCTGTTTTGAATAAGTTTGGTTTATTTACTCAGGCGGTTTGAGAAGTAACAAGCAGGACAGTTTTAGGACTAAAGGCTAAATTCATAAAAATGATTTGATCACTTGATCTTCACATTACCAGCTACATCTGTTGTATCATCCATCAGACTGCAACACGTCTTTGCATCCACCATGGAGACAGGAACACTCCTCTGTGTAGCCAGGCACCCATCTGTTGTCATCTTGGTCCTTACTCATCGGCAGATAATGCAGCATGTCACTGTACAAATATAGATATCATTTTACAAAGTTATATTCTGCACGATTATGTACCAGAATGTGGTTGTATGAAAATATAAAATCCTGGAAAAAGTTGGTACATAAGTCAGGAAATGATGCTCCATAATTAAACATGAATTAGATTTCATAAGTTGATATAGTTTCTTGACATCACTTCAAATTGAAATTTTGAGATGTGGTCAAAATAGTGGCGATGCCCTTCTTGAAAATCTGACTGTTAAAGAGGGGCTACAAGGTGAAATTGAGTTTTGTGATGCACTCATTTTTTGATAGATAGAGTAATCATGAAAGGGGGGGTTACAACTTTGCAAAGAAATAACAGACTCAATCTAACCTGTTGAAGTCATCTGGATACAGTGACAGGTCGATCCGAGCAACTCATTTGGGTGGTTCAGTCATTGTCCAAGTCGGTCATCAAACAGCCAACCTGAATATTGACACATACAACTAAGAACAGAAAAATTCTGAATTAAATACTGCCTGTGATGTTCTCAACTAACTAAGAAAACAAAATTTGATACTTCTTTCCTTGATGCATTTATCTCCAAGTCGTCACTCGTCATCACCAGATCTCTCTCGATGTCTTCATGGTCGTTAGCGGTACACTGTGTCAATTCCAGTCATTGAGATACCCATGAGAACAAAAATCAAAGGTGTAACAGTTGTAAACCTTCTCCTTAAAATGCAAGAACATTGTTTTGGATGAGCAGGACTTCATTCCAGGTTCCAACACTCAGTCACTGTATGTATGTAATAAAACATGAGGTCTTCAAAAGCACTGTCCTTGACTTACTATTACAGACAGGAAATATTTTTCCGGGAGGTCTGCAGCTAAGGTACCTTTTAATTAATCAGCAAACTTTCAGATTTCAGAATAATTCAACAATAACTTATCCCATACTTTAAAATCTTAAGTCATCTTACCATAATCATAGACGCAATTAAACCAATGTTTGTATGAGAAAAATTTGCTGTTGCCAGCTTGGTCACGTTTAGATCCCATTAGTGGGAGTTTGCCGAGTTCCCTTGATAGGAAAATCAGCTTAACAAACAGTACATGTTTAAAACAGTCCTCCATACATTCATCAAGTTTTAGATAGATAACCATATTTTCCCTAGTTTCTTAAATAGCACAATTACAAATCTGATCTAAAGAGATTTCACCTTCAACTGTATGGCTTAAGTTTGATCATGTCACTCATTGGGCGATAACACACCTCCATCGTTGTCTTCACAGTCTATGTTGAGTACATCGAAGAGGATCCAAGTAACTCATCATGACAACCTGCAAGTATTGTGCAGATAGAAAAATGACTTGGTGGTAAGCATAAAAGGTGATACAGATTCATTCTTTACTCAATGTACTCGCTCACAAGTAAACATTTGAGTCATGTAATCCTTGAAAGCGGCAAAGAAAGTGGACAAATTTCCTAGGGTACCTAGAAATTGTAAGATAACTTCTGTTTTGAATAAGTTTGGTTTAATTTACTCAGGCGGTTTGAGAAGTAACAAGCAGGACAGTTTTAGGACTAAAGGCTAAATTCATAAAAATGATTTGATCACTTGATCTTCACATTACCAGCTACATCTGTTGTATCATCCATCAGACTGCAACACGTCTTTGCATCCACCATGGAGACAGGAACACTCCTCTGTGTAGCCAGGCACCCATCTGTTGTCATCTTGGTCCTTACTCATCGGCAGATAATGCAGCATGTCACTGTACAAATATAGATATCATTTTACAAAGTTATATCCTGCACGATTATGTACCAGAGTGTGGTTGTATGAAAATATAAAATCCTGGAAAAAGTTGGTACATCTTTAAGTCAAGAAATGATGCTCCATGATTAAACATGAATTAGATTTCATAAGTTGATATAGTTTCTTGACATCACTTCAAATTGAAATTTTGAGATGTGGTCAAAATAGTGGCGATGCCCTTCTTGAAAATCTGACTGTTAAAGAGGGGCTACAAGGTGAAATTGAATTTTGTGATGCACTCAATTTATGATAGAGAGATTAATCAAACAAAGGGGTTTACAACTTTGCAAAGAAATAACAGACTCAATCTAACCTGTTGAAGTCATCTGGATACAGTGACAGGTCGATCCGAGCAACTCATTTGGGTGGTTCAGTCATTGTCCAAGTCGATCATCAAACAGCCAACCTGAATATTGACACATACAACTAAGAACAGAAAAATTCTGAATTAAATACTGCCTGTGATGTTCTCAACTAACTAAGAAAACAAAATTTGATACTTCTTTCCTTGATGCATTTATCTCCAAGTCGTCACTCGTCATCACCAGATCTCTCTCGATGTCTTCATGGTCGTTAGCAGTACACTGTGTCAATTCCAGTCATGGAGATACCCTGGAGAACAAAAATCAAAGGTGTAACAGTTGTAAACCTTCTCCTTAAAATGCAAGAACATTGTTTTGGATGAGCAAGACTTCATCCCAGGTTCCAACACTCAGTCACTGTATGTATGTAATAAAACATGAGGTTTTCAAAAGCACTGTCCTTGACTTAGTATTACAGACAGGAAATATTTTTCCGGGAGGTCTGCAGCTAAGGTACCTTTTAATTAATCAGCAAACTTTCAGATTTCAGAATAATTCAACAATAACTAATCCCATACTTTAAAATCTTAAGTCATCTTACCATAATCATAGACGCAATTAAACCAATGTTTGTATGAGAAAAATTTGCTGTTGACAACTTAGTCACGTTTAGATCCCATTAGTGGGAGTTTGCCGAGTTCCCTTGATAGGAAAATCAGCTAAACAAACAGTACATGTTTAAAACAATCCTCCATACATTCATCAAGTGTTAGATAGATAACCATTTTTTCCCTAGTTTCTTAAATAGCACAATTACAAATCTGATCTACAGAGATCTCACCTTCAACTATATAGCTTAAGTTTGATCATGTCACTCATTGGGCGATAACACACCTCCATCGTTGTCTTCACAGTCTATGTTGAGTACATCGAAGAGGATCCAAGTAACTCATCATGACAACCTGCAAGTATTGTGCCGATAGAAAAATGACTTGGTGGTAAGCATAAAAGGTGATACAGATTCATTCTTTACTCAATGTACTCGCTCACAAGTTAACATTTGAGTCATGTAATCCTTGAAAGCGGCAAAGAAAGTGGACAAATTTCCTAGAAATTGTAAGATAACTTCTGTTTTGAATAAGTTTGGTTTATTTACTCAGGCAGTTTGAGAAGTAACAAGCAGGACAGTTTTAGGACTAAAGGCTAAATTCATAAAAATGATTTGATCACTTGATCTTCACATTACCAGCTACATCTGTTGTATCATCCATCAGACTGCAACACGTCTTTGCATCCACCATGGAGACAGGAACACTCCTCTGTGTAGCCAGGCACCCATCTGTTGTCATCTTGGTCCTTACTCGTCGGCAGATAATGCAGCATGTCACTGTACAAATATAGATATCATTTTACAAAGTTATATCCTGCACGATTATGTACCAGAGTGTGGTTGTATGAAAATATAAAATCCTGGAAAAAGTTGGTACATAAGTCAGGAAATGATGCTCCATGATTAAACATGAATTAGATTTCATAAGTTGATATAGTTTCTTGACATCACTTCAAATTGAAATTTTGAGATGTGGTCAAAATAGTGGCAATGCCCTTCTTGAAAATCTGACTGTTAAAGAGGGGCTACAAGGTGAAATTGAATTTTGTGATGCACTCATTTTTTGATAGATAGAGTAATCATGAAAGGGGGGTTACAACTTTGCAAAGAAATAACAGACTCAATCTAACCTGTTGAAGTCATCTGGATACAGTGACAGGTCGATCCGAGCAACTCATTTGGGTGGTTCAGTCATTGTCCAAGTCGATCATCAAACAGCCAACCTGAATATTGACACATACAACTAAGAACAGAAAAATTCTGAATTAAATACTGCCTGTGATGTTCTCAACTAACTAAGAAAACAAAATTTGATACTTCTTTCCTTGATGCATTTATCTCCAAGTCGTCACTCGTCATCACCAGATCTCTCTCGATGTCTTCATGGTCGTTAGCAGTACACTGTGTCAATTCCAGTCATGGAGATACCCTGGAGAACAAAAATCAAAGGTGTAACAGTTGTAAACCTTCTCCTTAAAATGCAAGAACATTGTTTTGGATGAGCAAGACTTCATTCCAGGTTCCAACACTCAGTCACTGTATGTAATAAAACATGAGGTTTTCAAAAGCACTGTCCTTGACTTAGTATTACAGACAGGAAATATTTTTCCGGGAGGTCTGCAGCTAAGGTACCTTTTAATTAATCAGCAAACTTTCAGATTTCAGAATAATTCAACAATAACTTATCCCATACTTTAAAATCTTAAGTCATCTTACCATAATCATAGACGCAATTAAACCAATGTTTGTATGAGAAAAATTTGCTGTTGCCAGCTTGGTCACGTTTAGATCCCATTAGTGGGAGTTTGCCGAGTTCCCTTGATAGGAAAATCAGCTAAACAAACAGTACATGTTTAAAACAGTCCTTCATACATTCATCAAGTTTTAGATAGATAACCATATTTTCCCTAGTTTCTTAAATAGCACAATTTCAAATCTGATCTAAAGAGATTTCACCTTCAACTGTATGGCTTAAGTTTGATCATGTCACTCATTGGGCGATAACACACCTCCATCGTTGTCTTCACAGTCTATGTTGAGTACATCGAAGAGGATCCAAGTAACTCATCATGACAACCTGCAAGTATTGTGCAGATAGGAAAATGACTTGGTGGTGAGCATAAAAGGTGATACAGATTCATTCTTTACTCAATGTACTCGCTCACAAGTAAACAATTGAGTCATGTAATCCTTGAAAGCGGCAAAGAAAGTGGACAAATGTCCTAGGGTATCTAGAAATTGTAAGATAACTTCTGTTTTGAATAAGTTTGGTTTATTTACTCAGGCGGTTTGAGAAGTAACAAGCAGGACAGTTTTAGGACTAAAGGCTAAATTCATAAAAATGATTTGATCACTTGATCTTCACATTACCAGCTACATCTGTTGTATCATCCATCAGACTGCAACACGTCTTTGCATCCACCATGGAGACAGGAACACTCCTCTGTGTAGCCAGGCACCCATCTGTTGTCATCTTGGTCCTTACTCATCGGCAGATAATGCAGCATGTCACTGTACAAATATAGATATCATTTTGCAAAGTTATATTCTGCACGATTATGTACCAGAATGTGGTTGTATGAAAATATAAAATCCTGGAAAAAGTTGGTACATAAGTCAGGAAATGATGCTCCATAATTAAACATGAATTAGATTTCATAAGTTGATATAGTTTCTTGACATCACTTCAAATTGAAATTTTGAGATGTGGTCAAAATAGTGGCGATGCCCTTCTTGAAAATCTGACTGTTAAAGAGGGGCTACAAGGTGAAATTGAGTTTTGTGATGCACTCAATTTTTGATAGATAGAGTAATCATGAAAGGGGGGGTTACAACTTTGCAAAGAAATAACAGACTCAATCTAACCTGTTGAAGTCATCTGGATACAGTGACAGGTCGATCCGAGCAACTCATTTGGGTGGTTCAGTCATTGTCCAAGTCGATCATCAAACAGCCAACCTGAATATTGACACATACAACTAAGAACAGAAAAATTCTGAATTAAATACTGCCTGTGATGTTCTCAACTAACTAAGAAAACAAAATTTGATACTTCTTTCCTTGATGCATTTATCTCCAAGTCGTCACTCGTCATCACCAGATCTCTCTCGATGTCTTCATGGTCGTTAGCAGTACACTGTGTCAATTCCAGTCATTGAGATACCCTGGAGAACAAAAATCAAAGGTGTAACAGTTGTAAACCTTCTCCTTAAAATGCAAGAACATTGTTTTGGATGAGCAGGACTTCATTCCAGGTTCCAACACTCAGTCACTGTATGTATGTAATAAAACATGAGGTCTTCAAAAGCACTGTCCTTGACTTACTATTACAGACAGGAAATATTTTTCCGGGAGGTCTGCAGCTAAGGTACCTTTTAATTAATCAGCAAACTTTCAGATTTCAGAATAATTCAACAATAACTTATCCCATACTTTAAAATCTTAAGTCATCTTACCATAATCATAGACGCAATTAAACCAATGTTTGTATGAGAAAAATTTGCTGTTGCCAGCTTGGTCACGTTTAGATCCCATTAGTGGGAGTTTGCCGAGTTCCCTTGATAGGAAAATCAGCTAAACAAACAGTACATGTTTAAAACAGTCCTTCATACATTCATCAAGTTTTAGATAGATAACCATATTTTCCCTAGTTTCTTAAATAGCACAATTTCAAATCTGATCTAAAGAGATTTCACCTTCAACTGTATGGCTTAAGTTTGATCATGTCACTCATTGGGCGATAACACACCTCCATCGTTGTCTTCACAGTCTATGTTGAGTACATCGAAGAGGATCCAAGTAACTCATCATGACAACCTGCAAGTATTGTGCAGATAGAAAATGACTTGGTGGTGAGCATAAAAGGTGATACAGATTCATTCTTTACTCAATGTACTCGCTCACAAGTAAACAATTGAGTCATGTAATCCTTGAGAGCGGCAAAGAAAGTGGACAAATGTCCTAGGGTATCTAGAAATTGTAAGATAACTTCTGTTTTGAATAAGTTTGGTTTATTTACTCAGGCGGTTTGAGAAGTAACAAGCAGGACAGTTTTAGGACTAAAGGCTAAATTCATAAAAATGATTTGATCACTTGATCTTCACATTACCAGCTACATCTGTTGTATCATCCATCAGACTGCAACACGTCTTTGCATCCACCATGGAGACAGGAACACTCCTCTGTGTAGCCAGGCACCCATCTGTTGTCATCTTGGTCCTTACTCATCGGCAGATAATGCAGCATGTCACTGTACAAATATAGATATCATTTTGCAAAGTTATATTCTGCACGATTATGTACCAGAATGTGGTTGTATGAAAATATAAAATCCTGGAAAAAGTTGGTACATAAGTCAGGAAATGATGCTCCATAATTAAACATGAATTAGATTTCATAAGTTGATATAGTTTCTTGACATCACTTCAAATTGAAATTTTGAGATGTGGTCAAAATAGTGGCGATGCCCTTCTTGAAAATCTGACTGTTAAAGAGGGCTACAAGGTGAAATTGAGTTTTGTGATGCACTCATTTTTGATAGATAGAGTAATCATGAAAGGGGGGGTTACAACTTTGCAAAGAAATAACAGACTCAATCTAACCTGTTGAAGTCATCTGGATACAGTGACAGGTCGATCCGAGCAACTCATTTGGGTGGTTCAGTCATTGTCCAAGTCGGTCATCAAACAGCCAACCTGAATATTGACACATACAACTAAGAACAGAAAAATTCTGAATTAAATACTGCCTGTGATGTTCTCAACTAACTAAGAAAACAAAATTTGATACTTCTTTCCTTGATGCATTTATCTCCAAGTCGTCACTCGTCATCACCAGATCTCTCTCGATGTCTTCATGGTCGTTAGCAGTACACTGTGTCAATTCCAGTCATTGAGATACCCTGGAGAACAAAAATCAAAGGTGTAACAGTTGTAAACCTTCTCCTTAAAATGCAAGAACATTGTTTTGGATGAGCAGGACTTCATTCCAGGTTCCAACACTCAGTCACTGTATGTATGTAATAAAACATGAGGTCTTCAAAAGCACTGTCCTTGACTTACTATTACAGACAGGAAATATTTTTCCGGGAGGTCTGCAGCTAAGGTACCTTTTAATTAATCAGCAAACTTTCAGATTTCAGAATAATTCAACAATAACTTATCCCATACTTTAAAATCTTAAGTCATCTTACCATAATCATAGACGCAATTAAACCAATGTTTGTATGAGAAAAATTTGCTGTTGCCAGCTTGGTCACGTTTAGATCCCATTAGTGGGAGTTTGCCGAGTTCCCTTGATAGGAAAATCAGCTTAACAAACAGTACATGTTTAAAACAGTCCTCCATACATTCATCAAGTTTTAGATAGATAACCATATTTCCCTAGTTTCTTAAATAGCACAATTACAAATCTGATCTAAAGAGATTTCACCTTCAACTGTATGGCTTAAGTTTGATCATGTCACTCATTGGGCGATAACACACCTCCATCGTTGTCTTCACAGTCTATGTTGAGTACATCGAAGAGGATCCAAGTAACTCATCATGACAACCTGCAAGTATTGTGCAGATAGAAAAATGACTTGGTGGTAAGCATAAAAGGTGATACAGATTCATTCTTTACTCAATGTACTCGCTCACAAGTAAACATTTGAGTCATGTAATCCTTGAAAACGGCAAAGAAAGTGGACAAATTTCCTAGGGTACCTAGAAATTGTAAGATAACTTCTGTTTTGAATAAGTTTGGTTTAATTTACTCAGGCGGTTTGAGAAGTAACAAGCAGGACAGTTTTAGGACTAAAGGCTAAATTCATAAAAATGATTTGATCACTTGATCTTCACATTACCAGCTACATCTGTTGTATCATCCATCAGACTGCAACACGTCTTTGCATCCACCATGGAGACAGGAACACTCCTCTGTGTAGCCAGGCACCCATCTGTTGTCATCTTGGTCCTTACTCATCGGCAGATAATGCAGCATGTCACTGTACAAATATAGATATCATTTTACAAAGTTATATTCTGCACGATTATGTACCAGAGTGTGGTTGTATGAAAATATAAAATCCTGGAAAAAGTTGGTACATAAGTCAGGAAATGATGCTCCATGATTAAACATGAATTAGATTTCATAAGTTGATATAGTTTCTTGACATCACTTCAAATTGAAATTTTGAGATGTGGTCAAAATAGTGGCGATGCCCTTCTTGAAAATCTGACTGTTAAAGAGGGGCTACAACGTGAAATTGAATTTTGTGATGCACTCATTTTTTGATAGATAGAGTAATCATGAAAGGGGGGTTACAACTTTGCAAAGAAATAACAGACTCAATCTAACCTGTTGAAGTCATCTGGATACAGTGACAGGTCGATCCGAGCAACTCATTTGGGTGGTTCAGTCATTGTCCAAGTGGATCATCAAACAGCCAACCTGAATATTGACACATACAACTAAGAACAGAAAAATTCTGAATTAAATACTGCCTGTGATGTTCTCAACTAACTAAGAAAACAAAATTTGATACTTCTTTCCTTGATGCATTTATCTCCAAGTCGTCACTCGTCATCACCAGATCTCTCGATGTCTTCATGGTCGTTAGCAGTACACTGTGTCAATTCCAGTCATGGAGATACCCTGGAGAACAAAAATCAAAGGTGTAACAGTTGTAAACCTTCTCCTTAAAATGCAAGAACATTGTTTTGGATGAGCAAGACTTCATTCCAGGTTCCAACACTCAGTCACTGTATGTATGTAATAAAACATGAGGTCTTCAAAAGCACTGTCCTTGACTTAGTATTACAGACAGGAAATATTTTTCCGGGAGGTCTGCAGCTAAGGTACCTTTTAATTAATCAGCAAACTTTCAGATTTCAGAATAATTCAACAATAACTAATCCCATACTTTAAAATCTTAAGTCATCTTACCATAATCATAGACGCAATTAAACCAATGTTTGTATGAGAAAAATTTGCTGTTGACAACTTAGTCACGTTTAGATCCCATTAGTGGGAGTTTGCCGAGTTCCCTTGATAGGAAAATCAGCTAAACAAACAGTACATGTTTAAAACAATCCTCCATACATTCATCAAGTGTTAGATAGATAACCATTTTTTCCCTAGTTTCTTAAATAGCACAATTACAAATCTGATCTACAGAGATCTCACCTTCAACTATATAGCTTAAGTCTGATCATGTCACTCATTGGGCGATAACACACCTCCATTGTTGTCTTCACAGTCTATGTTGAGTACATCGAAGAGGATCCAAGTAACTCATCATGACAACCTGCAAGTATTGTGCAGATAGAAAAATGACTTGGTGGTAAGCATAAAAGGTGATACAGATTCATTCTTTACTCAATGTACTCGCTCACAAGTAAACAATTGAGTCATGTAATCCTTGAAAGCGGCAAAGAAAGTGGACAAATGTCCTAGGGTATCTAGAAATTGTAAGATAACTTCTGTTTTGAATAAGTTTGGTTTATTTACTCAGGCGGTTTGAGAAGTAACAAGCAGGACAGTTTTAGGACTAAAGGCTAAATTCATAAAAATGATTTGATCACTTGATCTTCACATTACCAGCTACATCTGTTGTATCATCCATCAGACTGCAACACGTCTTTGCATCCACCATGGAGACAGGAACACTCCTCTGTGTAGCCAGGCACCCATCTGTTGTCATCTTGGTCCTTACTCATCGGCAGATAATGCAGCATGTCACTGTACAAATATAGATATCATTTTGCAAAGTTATATTCTGCACGATTATGTACCAGAGTACATAAGTCAGGAAATGATGCTCCATAATTAAACATGAATTAGATTTCATAAGTTGATATAGTTTCTTGACATCACTTCAAATTGAAATTTTGAGATGTGGTCAAAATAGTGGCGATGCCCTTCTTGAAAATCTGACTGTTAAAGAGGGGCTACAAGGTGAAATTGAGTTTTGTGATGCACTCATTTTTTGATAGATAGAGTAATCATGAAAGGGGGGGTTACAACTTTGCAAAGAAATAACAGACTCAATCTAACCTGTTGAAGTCATCTGGATACAGTGACAGGTCGATCCGAGCAACTCATTTGGGTGGTTCAGTCATTGTCCAAGTCGGTCATCAAACAGCCAACCTGAATATTGACACATACAACTAAGAACAGAAAAATTCTGAATTAAATACTGCCTGTGATGTTCTCAACTAACTAAGAAAACAAAATTTGATACTTCTTTCCTTGATGCATTTATCTCCAAGTCGTCACTCGTCATCACCAGATCTCTCTCGATGTCTTCATGGTCGTTAGCAGTACACTGTGTCAATTCCAGTCATTGAGATACCCTGGAGAACAAAAATCAAAGGTGTAACAGTTGTAAACCTTCTCCTTAAAATGCAAGAACATTGTTTTGGATGAGCAGGACTTCATTCCAGGTTCCAACACTCAGTCACTGTATGTATGTAATAAAACATGAGGTCTTCAAAAGCACTGTCCTTGACTTACTATTACAGACAGGAAATATTTTTCCGGGAGGTCTGCAGCTAAGGTACCTTTTAATTAATCAGCAAACTTTCAGATTTCAGAATAATTCAACAATAACTTATCCCATACTTTAAAATCTTAAGTCATCTTACCATAATCATAGACGCAATTAAACCAATGTTTGTATGAGAAAAATTTGCTGTTGCCAGCTTGGTCACGTTTAGATCCCATTAGTGGGAGTTTGCCGAGTTCCCTTGATAGGAAAATCAGCTAAACAAACAGTACATGTTTAAAACAGTCCTCCATACATTCATCAAGTTTTAGATAGATAACCATATTTTCCCTAGTTTCTTAAATAGCACAATTACAAATCTGATCTAAAGAGATTTCACCTTCAACTGTATGGCTTAAGTTTGATCATGTCACTCATTGGGCGATAACACACCTCCATCGTTGTCTTCACAGTCTATGTTGAGTACATCGAAGAGGATCCAAGTAACTCATCATGACAACCTGCAAGTATTGTGCAGATAGAAAAATGACTTGGTGGTAAGCATAAAAGGTGATACAGATTCATTCTTTACTCAATGTACTCGCTCACAAGTAAACAATTGAGTCATGTAATCCTTGAAAGCGGCAAAGAAAGTGGACAAATTTCCTAGGGTACCTAGAAATTGTAAGATAACTTCTGTTTTGAATAAGTTTGGTTTATTTACTCAGGCGGTTTGAGAAGTAACAAGCAGGACAGTTTTAGGACTAAAGGCTAAATTCATAAAAATGATTTGATCACTTGATCTTCACATTACCAGCTACATCTGTTGTATCATCCATCAGACTGCAACACGTCTTTGCATCCACCATGGAGACAGGAACACTCCTCTGTGTAGCCAGGCACCCATCTGTTGTCATCTTGGTCCTTACTCATCGGCAGATAATGCAGCATGTCACTGTACAAATATAGATATCATTTTACAAAGTTATATTCTGCACGATTATGTACCAGAGTGTGGTTGTATGAAAATATAAAATCCTGGAAAAAGTTGGTACATAAGTCAGGAAATGATGCTCCATGATTAAACATGAATTAGATTTCATAAGTTGATATAGTTTCTTGACATCACTTCAAATTGAAATTTTGAGATGTGGTCAAAATAGTGGCGATGCCCTTCTTGAAAATCTGACTGTTAAAGAGGGGCTACAAGGTGAAATTGAATTTTGTGATGCACTCATTTTTTGATAGATAGAGTAATCATGAAAGGGGTTACAACTTTGCAAAGAAATAACAGACTCAATCTAACCTGTTGAAGTCATCTGGATACAGTGACAGGTCGATCCGAGCAACTCATTTGGGTGGTTCAGTCATTGTCCAAGTCGATCATCAAACAGCCAACCTGAATATTGACACATACAACTAAGAACAGAAAAATTCTGAATTAAATACTGCCTGTGATGTTCTCAACTAACTAAGAAAACAAAATTTGATACTTCTTTCCTTGATGCATTTATCTCCAAGTCGTCACTCGTCATCACCAGATCTCTCTCGATGTCTTCATGGTCGTTAGCAGTACACTGTGTCAATTCCAGTCATTGAGATACCCTGGAGAACAAAAATCAAAGGTGTAACAGTTGTAAACCTTCTCCTTAAAATGCAAGAACATTGTTTTGGATGAGCAAGACTTCATTCCAGGTTCCAACACTCAGTCACTGTATGTAATAAAACATGAGGTTTTCAAAAGCACTGTCCTTGACTTAGTATTACAGACAGGAAATATTTTTCCGGGAGGTCTGCAGCTAAGGTACCTTTTAATTAATCAGCAAACTTTCAGATTTCAGAATAATTCAACAATAACTAATCCCATACTTTAAAATCTTAAGTCATCTTACCATAATCATAGACGCAATTAAACCAATGTTTGTATGAGAAAAATTTGCTGTTGCCAGCTTGGTCACGTTTAGATCCCATTAGTGGGAGTTTGCCGAGTTCCCTTGATAGGAAAATCAGCTAAACAAACAGTACATGTTTAAAACAGTCCTCCATACATTCATCAAGTGTTAGATAGATAACCATTTTTTCCCTAGTTTCTTAAATAGCACAATTACAAATCTGATCTAAAGAGATCTCACCTTCAACTGTATAGCTTAAGTTTGATCATGTCACTCATTGGGCGATAACACACCTCCATCGTTGTCTTCACAGTCTATGTTGAGTACATCGAAGAGGATCCAAGTAACTCATCATGACAACCTGCAAGTATTGTGCAGATAGAAAAATGACTTGGTGGTAAGCATAAAAGGTGATACAGATTCATTCTTTACTCAATGTACTCGCTCACAAGTAAACAATTGAGTCATGTAATCCTTGAAAGCGGCAAAGAAAGTGGACAAATTTCCTAGGGTACCTAGAAATTGTTAGATAACTTCTCTTTTGAATAAGTTTGGTTTATTTTCTCAGGCGGTTTGAGAAGTAACAAGCAGGACAGTTTTAGGACTAAAGGCTAAATTCATGAAAATGATTTGATCACTTGATCTTCACATTACCAGCTACATCTGTTGTATCATCCATCAGACTGCAACACGTCTTTGCATCCACCATGGAGACAGGAACACTCCTCTGTGTAGCCAGGCACCCATCTGTTGTCATCTTGGTCCTTACTCATCGGCAGATAATGCAGCATGTCACTGTACAAATATAGATATCATTTTACAAAGTTATATTCTGCACGATTATGTACCAGAGTGTGGTTGTATGAAAATATAAAATCCTGGAAAAAGTTGGTACATCTTTAAGTCAGGAAATGATGCTCCATGATTAAACATGAATTAGATTTCATAAGTTGATATAGTTTCTTGACATCACTTCAAATTGAAATTTTGAGATGTGGTCAAAATAGTGGCGATGCCCTTCTTGAAAATCTGACTGTTAAAGAGGGGCTACAAGGTGAAATTGAGTTTTGTGATGCACTCATTTTTGATAGATAGAGTAATCATGAAAGGGGGTTACAACTTTGCAAAGAAATAACAGACTCAATCTAACCTGTTGAAGTCATCTGGATACAGTGACAGGTCGATCCGAGCAACTCATTTGGGTGGTTCAGTCATTGTCCAAGTCGGTCATCAAACAGCCAACCTGAATATTGACACATACAACTAAGAACAGAAAAATTCTGAATTAAATACTGCCTGTGATGTTCTCAACTAACTAAGAAAACAAAATTTGATACTTCTTTCCTTGATGCATTTATCTCCAAGTCGTCACTCGTCATCACCAGATCTCTCTCGATGTCTTCATGGTCGTTAGCAGTACACTGTGTCAATTCCAGTCATTGAGATACCCTGGAGAACAAAAATCAAAGGTGTAACAGTTGTAAACCTTCTCCTTAAAATGCAAGAACATTGTTTTGGATGAGCAGGACTTCATTCCAGGTTCCAACACTCAGTCACTGTATGTATGTAATAAAACATGAGGTCTTCAAAAGCACTGTCCTTGACTTACTATTACAGACAGGAAATATTTTTCCGGGAGGTCTGCAGCTAAGGTACCTTTTAATTAATCAGCAAACTTTCAGATTTCAGAATAATTCAACAATAACTTATCCCATACTTTAAAATCTTAAGTCATCTTACCATAATCATAGACGCAATTAAACCAATGTTTGTATGAGAAAAATTTGCTGTTGCCAGCTTGGTCACGTTTAGATCCCATTAGTGGGAGTTTGCCGAGTTCCCTTGATAGGAAAATCAGCTTAACAAACAGTACATGTTTAAAACAGTCCTCCATACATTCATCAAGTTTTAGATAGATAACCATATTTTCCCTAGTTTCTTAAATAGCACAATTACAAATCTGATCTAAAGAGATTTCACCTTCAACTGTATGGCTTAAGTTTGATCATGTCACTCATTGGGCGATAACACACCTCCATCGTTGTCTTCACAGTCTATGTTGAGTACATCGAAGAGGATCCAAGTAACTCATCATGACAACCTGCAAGTATTGTGCAGATAGAAAAATGACTTGGTGGTAAGCATAAAAGGTGATACAGATTCATTCTTTACTCAATGTACTCGCTCACAAGTAAACATTTGAGTCATGTAATCCTTGAAAGCGGCAAAGAAAGTGGACAAATTTCCTATGGTACCTAGAAATTGTAAGATAACTTCTGTTTTGAATAAGTTTGGTTTATTTACTCAGGCGGTTTGAGAAGTAACAAGCAGGACAGTTTTAGGACTAAAGGCTAAATTCATAAAAATGATTTGATCACTTGATCTTCACATTACCAGCTACATCTGTTGTATCATCCATCAGACTGCAACACGTCTTTGCATCCACCATGGAGACAGGAACACTCCTCTGTGTAGCCAGGCACCCATCTGTTGTCATCTTGGTCCTTACTCATCGGCAGATAATGCAGCATGTCACTGTACAAATATAGATATCATTTTACAAAGTTATATTCTGCACGATTATGTACCAGAGTGTGGTTGTATGAAAATATAAAATCCTGGAAAAAGTTGGTACATAAGTCAGGAAATGATGCTCCATGATTAAACATGAATTAGATTTCATAAGTTGATATAGTTTCTTGACATCACTTCAAATTGAAATTTTGAGATGTGGTCAAAATAGTGGCGATGCCCTTCTTGAAAATCTGACTGTTAAAGAGGGCTACAAGGTGAAATTGAATTTTGTGATGCACTCATTTTTGATAGATAGAGTAATCATGAAAGGGGGTTACAACTTTGCAAAGAAATAACAGACTCAATCTAACCTGTTGAAGTCATCTGGATACAGTGACAGGTCGATCCGAGCAACTCATTTGGGTGGTTCAGTCATTGTCCAAGTCGATCATCAAACAGCCAACCTGAATATTGACACATACAACTAAGAACAGAAAAATTCTGAATTAAATACTGCCTGTGATGTTCTCAACTAACTAAGAAAACAAAATTTGATACTTCTTTCCTTGATGCATTTATCTCCAAGTCGTCACTCGTCATCACCAGATCTCTCTCGATGTCTTCATGGTCGTTAGCAGTACACTGTGTCAATTCCAGTCATTGAGATACCCTGGAGAACAAAAATCAAAGGTGTAACAGTTGTAAACCTTCTCCTTAAAATGCAAGAACATTGTTTTGGATGAGCAGGACTTCATTCCAGGTTCCAACACTCAGTCACTGTATGTATGTAATAAAACATGAGGTCTTCAAAAGCACTGTCCTTGACTTACTATTACAGACAGGAAATATTTTTCCGGGAGGTCTGCAGCTAAGGTACCTTTTAATTAATCAGCAAACTTTCAGATTTCAGAATAATTCAACAATAACTTATCCCATACTTTAAAATCTTAAGTCATCTTACCATAATCATAGACGCAATTAAACCAATGTTTGTATGAGAAAAATTTGCTGTTGCCAGCTTGGTCACGTTTAGATCCCATTAGTGGGAGTTTGCCGAGTTCCCTTGATAGGAAAATCAGCTAAACAAACAGTACATGTTTAAAACAGTCCTCCATACATTCATCAAGTTTTAGATAGATAACCATATTTTCCCTAGTTTCTTAAATAGCACAATTACAAATCTGATCTAAAGAGATTTCACCTTCAACTGTATGGCTTAAGTTTGATCATGTCACTCATTGGGCGATAACACACCTCCATCGTTGTCTTCACAGTCTATGTTGAGTACATCGAAGAGGATCCAAGTAACTCATCATGACAACCTGCAAGTATTGTGCAGATAGGAAAATGACTTGGTGGTGAGCATAAAAGGTGATACAGATTCATTCTTTACTCAATGTACTCGCTCACAAGTAAACAATTGAGTCATGTAATCCTTGAAAGCGGCAAAGAAAGTGGACAAATTTCCTAGGGTATCTAGAAATTGTAAGATAACTTCTGTTTTGAATAAGTTTGGTTTATTTACTCAGGCGGTTTGAGAAGTAACAAGCAGGACAGTTTTAGGACTAAAGGCTAAATTCATAAAAATGATTTGATCACTTGATCTTCACATTACCAGCTACATCTGTTGTATCATCCATCAGACTGCAACACGTCTTTGCATCCACCATGGAGACAGGAACACTCCTCTGTGTAGCCAGGCACCCATCTGTTGTCATCTTGGTCCTTACTCATCGGCAGATAATGCAGCATGTCACTGTACAAATATAGATATCATTTTGCAAAGTTATATTCTGCACGATTATGTACCAGAATGTGGTTGTATGAAAATATAAAATCCTGGAAAAAGTTGGTACATAAGTCAGGAAATGATGCTCCATGATTAAACATGAATTAGATTTCATAAGTTGATATAGTTTCTTGACATCACTTCAAATTGAAATTTTGAGATGTGGTCAAAATAGTGGCGATGCCCTTCTTGAAAATCTGACTGTTAAAGAGGGGCTACAAGGTGAAATTGAATTTTGTGATGCACTCATTTTTGATAGATAGAGTAATCATGAAAGGGGGTTACAACTTTGCAAAGAAATAACAGACTCAATCTAACCTGTTGAAGTCATCTGGATACAGTGACAGGTCGATCCGAGCAACTCATTTGGGTGGTTCAGTCATTGTCCAAGTCGGTCATCAAACAGCCAACCTGAATATTGACACATACAACTAAGAACAGAAAAATTCTGAATTAAATACTGCCTGTGATGTTCTCAACTAACTAAGAAAACAAAATTTGATACTTCTTTCCTTGATGCATTTATCTCCAAGTCGTCACTCGTCATCACCAGATCTCTCTCGATGTCTTCATGGTCGTTAGCAGTACACTGTGTCAATTCCAGTCATTGAGATACCCTGGAGAACAAAAATCAAAGGTGTAACAGTTGTAAACCTTCTCCTTAAAATGCAAGAACATTGTTTTGGATGAGCAAGACTTCATTCCAGGTTCCAACACTCAGTCACTGTATGTAATAAAACATGAGGTTTTCAAAAGCACTGTCCTTGACTTAGTATTACAGACAGGAAATATTTTTCCGGGAGGTCTGCAGCTAAGGTACCTTTTAATTAATCAGCAAACTTTCAGATTTCAGAATAATTCAACAATAACTTATCCCATACTTTAAAATCTTAAGTCATCTTACCATAATCATAGACGCAATTAAACCAATGTTTGTATGAGAAAAATTTGCTGTTGCCAGCTTGGTCACGTTTAGATCCCATTAGTGGGAGTTTGCCGAGTTCCCTTGATAGGAAAATCAGCTAAACAAACAGTACATGTTTAAAACAGTCCTCCATACATTCATCAAGTTTTAGATAGATAACCATATTTTCCCTAGTTTCTTAAATAGCACAATTACAAATCTGATCTACAGAGATTTCACCTTCAACTGTATGGCTTAAGTTTGATCATGTCACTCATTGGGCGATAACACACCTCCATCGTTGTCTTCACAGTCTATGTTGAGTACATCGAAGAGGATCCAAGTAACTCATCATGACAACCTGCAAGTATTGTGCAGATAGGAAAATGACTTGGTGGTAAGCATAAAAGGTGATACAGATTCATTCTTTACTCAATGTACTCGCTCACAAGTAAACAATTGAGTCATGTAATCCTTGAAAGCGGCAAAGAAAGTGGACAAATTTCCTAGGGTACCTAGAAATTGTAAGATAACTTCTGTTTTGAATAAGTTTGGTTTATTTTATCAGGCGGTTTGAGAAGTAACAAGCAGGACAGTTTTAGGACTAAAGGCTAAATTCATAAAAATGATTTGATCACTTGATCTTCACATTACCAGCTACATCTGTTGTATCATCCATCAGACTGCAACACGTCTTTGCATCCACCATGGAGACAGGAACACTCCTCTGTGTAGCCAGGCACCCATCTGTTGTCATCTTGGTCCTTACTCATCGGCAGATAATGCAGCATGTCACTGTACAAATATAGATATCATTTTGCAAAGTTATATTCTGCACGATTATGTACCAGAGTGTGGTTGTATGAAAATATAAAATCCTGGAAAAAGTTGGTACATCTTTAAGTCAAGAAATGATGCTCCATGATTAAACATGAATTAGATTTCATGAGTTGATATAGTTTCTTGACGTCACTTCAAATTGAAATTTTGAGATGTGGTCAAAATAGTGGTGATGCCCTTCTTGAAAATCTGACTATTAAAGAGGGGCTACAAGGTGAAATTGAGTTTTGTGATGCACTCATTTTTTGATAGATAGAGTAATCATGAAAGGGGGGGTTACAACTTTGCAAAGAAATAACAGACTCAATCTAACCTGTTGAAGTAGAGATCAGTGAGTCATCTGGATACAGTGACAGGTCGATCCGAGCAACTCATTTGGGTGGTTCAGTCATTGTCCAAGTCGGTCTTTAAACAGCCAACCTGAATATTGACACATACAACTAAGAACAGAAAAATTCTGAATTAAATACTGCCTGTGATGTTCTCAACTAACTAAGAAAACAAAATTTGATACTTCTTTCCTTGATGCATTTATCTCCAAGTCGTCACTCGTCATCACCAGATCGCTCTCAATGTCTTCATGGTCGTTAGCAGTACACTGTGTCAATTCCAGTCATTGAGATACCCTGGAGAACAAAAATCAAAGGTGTAACAGTTGTAAACCTTCTCCTTAAAATGCAAGAACATTGTTTTGGATGAGCAGGACTTCATTCCAGGTTCCAACACTCAGTCACTGTATGTATGTAATAAAACATGAGGTCTTCAAAAGCACTGTCCTTGACTTAGTATTACATACAGGAAATATTTTTCCGGGAGGTCTGCAGCTAAGGTACCTTTTAATTAATCAGCAAACTTTCAGATTTCAGATTAATTCAACAATAACTAATCCCATTCTTTAAAATCTTAAGTCATCTTACCATAATCATAGACGCAATTAAACCAATGTTTGTATCAGAAAAATTTGCTGTTGCCAGCTTGGTCATGTTTAGATTCCATTAGTGGGAGTTTGCCGAGTTCCCTTGATAGGAAAATCAGCTAAACAAACAGTACATGTTTAAAACAGTCCTCCATACATTCGTCAAGTTTTAGATAGATAACCATATTTTCCCTAGTTTCTTAAATAGCACAATTACAAATCTGATCTAAAGAGATTTCACCTTCAACTGTATAGCTTAAGTTTGATCATGTCACTCATTGGGCGATAACACACCTCCATCGTTGTCTTCACAGTCTATGTTGAGTACATCGAAGAGGATCCAAGTAACTCATCATGACAACCTGCAAGTATTGTGCCGATAGAAAAATGACTTGGTGGTAAGCATAAAAGGTGATACAGATTCATTCTTTACTCAATGTACTCGCTCACAAGTAAACAATTGAGTCATGTAATCCTTGAGAGCGGCAAAGAAAGTGGACAAATTTCCTAGGGTACCAAGAAATTGTTAGATAACTTCTGCTTTGAATAAGTTTGGTTTATTTTCTCAGGCGGTTTGAGAAGTAACAAGCAGGAAAGTTTTAGGACTAAAGACTAAATTCATGAAAATGATTTGATCACTTGATCTTCACATTACCAGCTACATCTGTTGTATTATCCATCAGACTGCAACACGTCTTTGCATCCACCATGGAGACAGGAACACTTCTCTGTGTAGCCAGGCACCCATCTGTTGTCATCTTGGTCCTTACTCATCGGCAGATAATGCAGCATGTCACTGTACAAATATAGATATCATTTTGCAAAGTTATATTCTGCACGATTATGTACCAGAGTGTGGTTGTATGAAAATATAAAATCCTGGACAAGTTGGTACATCTTTAAGTCAAGAAATGATGCTCCATGATTAAACATGAATTAGATTTCATAACTTGATATAGTTTCTTGACATCACTTCAAATTGAAATTTTGAGATGTGGTCAAAATAGTGGCGATGCCCTTCTTGAAAATCTGACTGTTAAAGAGGGGCTACAAGGTGAAATTGAGTTTTGTGATGCACTCATTTTTTGATAGATAGAGTAATCATGAAATGGGGGGGTTAAAACTTTGCAAAGAAATAACAGACTCAATCTAACCTGTTGAAGTCATCTGGATACAGTGACAGGTCGATCCGAGCAACTCATTTGGGTGGTTCAGTCATTGTCCAAGTCAGTCATCTAACAGCCAACCTGAATATTGACACATACAACTAAGAACAGAAAAATTCTGAATTAAATACTGCCTGTGATGTTCTCAACTAACTAAGAAAACAAAATTTGATACTTCTTTCCTTGATGCATTTATCTCCAAGTCGTCACTCGTCATCACCAGATCTCTCTCGATGTCTTCATGGTCGTTAGCAGTACACTGTGTAAATTCCAGTCATTGAGATACCCTGGAGAACAAAAAATCAAAGGTGTAACAGTTGTAAACCTTCTCCTTAAAATGCAAGAACATTGTTTTGGATGAGCAGGACTTCATTCCAGGTTCCAACACTCAGTCACTGTATGTATGTAATAAAACATGAGGTCTTCAAAAGCACTGTCCTTGACTTAGTATTACAGACAGGAAATATTTCTCCGGGAGGACTGCAGCTAAGGTACCTTTTAATTAATCAGCAAACTTTCAGATTTCAGAATAATTCAACAATAACTAATCCCATACTTTAAAATCTTAAGTCATCTTACCTTGAAACTTGCATCCTCATACCATATGACACATTCTTCTGAGGTCTTCCATGCTCCACTTTGGTAGCAATCTGTACCCAAACGATTCCTTGTGACATCACCTGTACATGAAGAATCAAGTTCAATAACTACATTAAAATCACAAAATTATTTCCAAAATTGATTTCAATCTCTACTATTCATGACAAAATTTGAGCCAATGAAGTCAAACATTCATTAATAAACAAGCTGATCAAGCGATATCACAACAATGACTCCCAAGTTGATTTCAATCCTCTTTCTTAATACAAGCTCAAATTCGGGAATAAACTGAAGAATCTCTGTACAAAAAATGTACCAACCATTTGTATTTGAAATGTGACGTCATCGAAAAGTTTTGAATTTTGACAAAAATTGCACTTGAAGGGTATCAAACACATTGGCATTTTACCCCATTTTAACATGAGGTAATTTTCCCCCCAATTTTCATATCAAGGACTCTATGTATTGGAAAATGAGTGCATCACAAAACTGAATTTGACCTAGGAGCCCCTCTTTAGTAAAGAGCAACCAAAAACATTCATTTCAGGGAAAAATTTTAACAAATTGCGGTCCTGCATAATATCCAAACTATCAAGCAAACTGAAATAAAACTTCCTTTGAGGTTCTATTCCTGAACTTTAAAATGAGTAGATGTCATTCTCCTTATAGCATACACACCTCCATTGATGTCTTCATGGTCCTGGGATGGCATTTGTAGTTTGAATTGGACTCAATATTTCCAAGGAATAGGGACTTGTACTTGCTCATAGGCAGATGGTTCGGCATTTCACCATTGCAGTAAGAAAAAGATAAATAAATACAATCAGAAATTGCAATTTGAATCAGAATTCCAATTAGTTTGGGATTATTTGAAGTGCTTGTTACATGACCCAGTGACTGATGAACGATGATGATGCAAAGTTATTGGTGTTGGATTAAAATCTGACATGAATAAAGCAAGCATGATGGGAAGTGAGCTGATAGTTATGTTAAGTGACGTTAACATGGAAGTGTGCAAGTTTGGTATTAAAGTTATGAATCAACGATGACCAATTACAATTTAGAGGTGTGTCCAAGTAGATCATGTACTTCAGTACAGATTGTTGAAGTTACATAAAATAATAACCTTACCTTGGTCACATAAAATGCTCCAGCTGACCAGTCAGAGGCTATTCAACACAGGAGTCCGGTGGTTGCAGGGTCTGTCGGGTAGAGAGCTTGTGTAGATGAGAAGGACTCCATCGTTGTCTTCAGCAAACTTCGATCAATCAGCAAAACTTTCAGATTTCAGAATAATTCAACAATAACTTATCCCATACTTTAAAATCTTAAGTCATCTTACCATAATCATATACGCAATTAAACCAATGTTTGTATCAGAAAAATTTGCTGTTGCCAGCTTGGTCACGTTTAGATCCCATTAGTGGGAGTTTGCCGAGTTCCCTTGATAGGAAAATCAGCTAAACAAACAGTACATGTTTAAAACAGGCCTCCATACATTCATCAAGTTTTAGATAGATAACCATATTTTCCCTAGTTTCTTAAATAGCACAATTACAAATCTGATCTAAAGAGATCTCACCTTCAACTATATAGCTTAAGTCTGATCATGTCACTCATTGGGCGATAACACACCTCCATCGTTGTCTTCACAGTCTATGTTGAGTACATCGAAGAGGATCCAAGTAACTCATCATGACAACCTGCAAGTATTGTGCAGATAGAAAAATGACTTGGTGGTAAGCATAAAAGGTGATACAGATTCATTCTTTACTCAATGTACTCGCTCACAAGTAAACAATTGAGTCATGTAACCCTTGAAAGCGGCAAAGAAAGTGGACAAATTTCCTAGGGTACCTAGAAATTGTAAGATAACTTCTGTTTTGAATAAGTTTGGTTTATTTTCTCAGGCGGTTTGAGAAGTAACAAGCAGGACAGTTTTAGGACTAAAGGCTTAATTCATGAAAATGATTTGATCACTTGATCTTCACATTACCAGCTACATCTGTTGTATCATCCATCAGACTGCAACACGTCTTTGCATCCACCATGGAGACAGGAACACTCCTCTGTGTAGCCAGGCACCCATCTGTTGTCATCTTGGTCCTTACTCATGGGCAGATAATGTAGCATGTCACTGTACAAATATAGATATCATTTTCCAAAGTTATATTCTGCACGATTATGTATCAGAGTGTGGTTGTCTGAAAATTTAAAATCCTGGAAAAAGTTGGTACATCTTTAAGTCAGGAAACGATGCTCCATGATTAAACATGAATTAGATTTCATAAGTTGATATCGTTTCTTGACATCACTTCAAATTGAAATTTTGAGATGTGGTCAAAATAGTGGCGATGCCCTTCTTGAAAATCTGACTGTTAAAGAGGGGCTACAAGGTGAAATTGAGTTTTGTGATGCACTCATTTTTTGATAGATAGAGTAATCATGAAAGGGGGTGGATTACAACTTTGCAAAGAAATAACAGACACAAAATCTAACCTGTTGAAGTAGAGATCAGTGAGTCATCTGGATACAGTGACAGGTCGATCCGAGCAACTCATTTGGGTGGTTCAGTCATTGTCCAAGTCGGTCATCAAACAGCCAACCTGAATATTGACACATACAACTAAGAACAGAAAAATTCTGAATTAAATACTGCCTATGATGTTCTCAACTAACTAAGAAAACAAAATTTGATACTTCTTTCCTTGATGCATTTATCTCCAAGTCATCACTTGTCATCACCAGATCTCTCTCAATGTCTTCATGGTCGTTAGCAGTACACCGTGTCAATTCCAGTCATTGTGATACCCTGGAGAACAAAAATCAAAGGTGTAACAGTTGTAAACCTTCTCCTTAAAATGCAAGAACATTGTTTTGGATGAGCAGGACTTCATTCCAGGTTCCAACACTCAGTCACTGTATGTATGTAATAAAACATGAGGTCCTCAAAAGCACTGTCCTTGACTTAGTATTACACACAGGAAATATTTTTCCGGGAGGTCTGCAGCTAAGGTACCTTAACTTTCAGATTTCAGAATAATTCAACAATAACTAATCCCATTCTTTAAAATCTTAAGTCATCTTACCATAATCATAGACGCAATTAAACCAATGTTTGTATCAGAAAAATTTGCTGTTGCCAGCTTGGTCACATTTAGATCCCATTAGTGGGAGTTTGCCGTCTTTTCCCTTGATAGGAAAATCAGCTAAACAAACAGTACATGTTTAAAACAGTCCTCCATATACATTCATCAAGTGTTAGATAGATAACCATTTTTTCCCTAGTTTCTTAAATAGCACAATTACAAATCTGATCTAAAGAGATCTCACCTTCAACTGTATAGCTTAAGTTTGATCATGTCACTCATTCAGTGATAACACACCTCCATCGTTGTCTTCACAGTCTATGTTGAGTACATCGAAGAGGATCCAAGTAACTCATCATGACAACCTGCAAGTATTGTGCCGATAGAAAAATGACTTGGTGGTAAGCATAAAAGGTGATACAGATTCATTCTTTACTCAATGTACTCGCTCACAAGTAAACAATTGAGTCATGTAATCCTTGAGAGCGGCAAAGAAAATGGACAAATTTCCTAGGGTACCTAGAAGTTGTTAGATAACTTCTGTTTTGAGTAAGCTTGGTTTATTTTCTCAGGCGGTTTGAGAAGTAACAAGCAGGAAAGTTTTAGGACTAAAGGCTTAATTCATGAAAATGATTTGATCACTTGATCTTCACATTACCAGCTACATCTGTTGTATCATCCATCAGACTGCAACACGTCTTTGCATCCACCATGGAGACAGGAACACTCCTCTGTGTAGCCAGGCACCCATCTGTTGTCATCTTGGTCCTTACTCATGGGCAGATAATGTAGCATGTCACTGTACAAATATAGATATCATTTTGCAAAGTTATATTCTGCACGATTATGTACCAGAGTGTGGTTGTATGAAAATATAAAATCCTGGAAAAAGTTGGTACATCTTTAAGTCAGGAAATGATGCTCCATGATTAAACATGAATTAGATTTCATAAGTTGATATAGTTTCTTGACATCACTTCAAATTGAAATTTTGAGATGTGGTCAAAATAGTGGCGATGCCCTTCTTGAAAATCTGACTGTTAAAGAGGGGCTACAAGGTGAAATTGAATTTTGTGATGCACTCATTTTTTGACAGATAGAGTAATCATGAAAGGGGGTGGGTTACAACTTTGCAAAGAAATAACAGACACAAAATCTAACCTGTTGAAGTCATCTGGATACAGTGACAGGTCGATCCGAGCAACTCATTTGGGTGGTTCAGTCATTGTCCAAGTCGGTCATCAAACAGCCAACCTGAATATTGACACATACAACTAAGAACAGAAAAATTCTGAATTAAATACTGCCTGTGATGTTCTCAACTAACTAAGAAAACAAAATTTGATACTTCTTTCCTTGATGCATTTATCTCCAAGTCGTCACTCGTCATCACCAGATCTCTCTCGATGTCTTCATGGTCGTTAGCAGTACACTGTGTCAATTCCAGTCATTGAGATACCCTGGAGAACAAAAATCAAAGGTGTAACAGTTGTAAACCTTCTCCTTAAAATGCAAGAACATTGTTTTGGATGAGCAGGACTTCATTCCAGGTTCCAACACTCAGTCACTGTATGTATGTAATAAAACATGAGGTCTTCAAAAGCACTGTCCTTGACTTACTATTACAGACAGGAAATATTTTTCCGGGAGGTCTGCAGCTAAGGTACCTTTTAATTAATCAGCAAACTTTCAGATTTCAGAATAATTCAACAATAACTTATCCCATACTTTAAAATCTTAAGTCATCTTACCATAATCATAGACGCAATTAAACCAATGTTTGTATGAGAAAAATTTGCTGTTGCCAGCTTGGTCACGTTTAGATCCCATTAGTGGGAGTTTGCCGAGTTCCCTTGATAGAAAAATCAGCTAAACAAACAGTACATGTTTAAAACAGTCCTCGATACATTCATCAAGTGTTAGATAACCATTTTCCCCCTAGTTTCTTAAATAGCACAATTACAAATCTGATCTAAAGAGATCTCACCTTCAACTGTATAGCTTAAGTTTGATCATGTCACTCATTGGGCGATAACACACCTCCATCGTTGTCTTCACAGTCTATGTTGAGTACATCGAAGAGGATCCAAGTAACTCATCATGACAACCTGCAAGTATTGTGCAGATAGAAAAATGACTTGGTGGTAAGCATAAAAGGTGATACAGATTCATTCTTTACTCAATGTACTCGCTCACAAGTAAACAATTGAGTCATGTAATCCTTGAAAGCGGCAAAGAAAGTGGACAAATTTCCTAGGGTACCTAGCAATTGTTAGATAACTTCTGTTTTGAATAAGTTTGGTTTATTTTCTCAGGCGGTTCGAGAAGTAACAAGCAGGACAGTTTTAGGACTAAAGGCTTAATTCATGAAAATGATTTGATCACTTGATCTTCACATTACCAGCTACATCTGTTGTATCATCCATCAGACTGCAACACGTCTTTGCATCCACCATGGAGACAGGAACACTCCTCTGTGTAGCCAGGCACCCATCTGTTGTCATCTTGGTCCTTACTCATCGGCAGATAATGCAGCATGTCACTGTACAAATATAGATATCATTTTGCAAAGTTATATTCTGCACGATTATGTACCAGAGTGTGGTTGTATGAAAATATAAAATCCTGGAAAAAGTTGGTACATCTTTAAGTCAGGAAATGATGCTCCATGATTAAACATGAATTAGATTTCATAAGTTGATATAGTTTCTTGACATCACTTCAAATTGAAATTTTGAGATGTGGTCAAAATAGTGGCGATGCCCTTCTTGAAAATCTGACTGTTAAAGAGGGGCTACAAGGTGAAATTGAGTTTTGTGATGCACTCATTTTTTGATAGATAGAGTAATCATGAAAGGGGGGTTACAACTTTGCAAAGAAATAACAGACTCAATCTAACCTGTTGAAGTCATCTGGATACAGTGACAGGTCGATCCGAGCAACTCATTTGGGTGGTTCAGTCATTGTCCAAGTCAGTCATCAAACAGCCAACCTGAATATTGACACATACAACTAAGAACAGAAAAATTCTGAATTAAATACTGCCTGTGATGTTCCCAACTAACTAAGAAAACAAAATTTGATACTTCTTTCCTTGATGCATTTATCTCCAAGTCGTCACTCGTCATCACCAGATCTCTCTCGATGTCTTCATGGTCGTTAGCAGTACACTGTGTCAATTCCAGTCATTGAGATACCCTGGAGAACAAAAATCAAAGGTGTAACAGTTGTAAACCTTCTCCTTAAAATGCAAGAACATTGTTTTGGATGAGCAGGACTTCATTCCAGGTTCCAACACTCAGTCACTGTATGTATGTAATAAAACATGAGGTCTTCAAAAGCACTGTCCTTGACTTAGTATTACAGACAGGAAATATTTTTCCGGAGGTCTGCAGCTAAGGTACCTTTTAATTAATCAGCAAACTTTCAGATTTCAGAATAATTCAACAATAACTAATCCCATACTTTAAAATCTTAAGTCATCTTACCATAATCATAGACGCAATTAAACCAATGTTTGTATGAGAAAAATTTGCTGTTGCCAGCTTGGTCACGTTTAGATCCCATTAGTGGGAGTTTGCCGAGTTCCCTTGATAGGAAAATCAGCTAAACAAACAGTACATGTTTAAAACAGTCCTCCATACATTCATCAAGTGTTAGATAGATAACCATTTTTTCCCTAGTTTCTTAAATAGCACAATTACAAATCTGATCTAAAGAGATTTCACCTTCAACTGTATGGCTTAAGTTTGATCATGTCACTCATTGGGCGATAACACACCTCCATCGTTGTCTTCACAGTCTATGTTGAGTACATCGAAGAGGATCCAAGTAACTCATCATGACAACCTGCAAGTATTGTGCAGATAGAAAAATGACTTGGTGGTAAGCATAAAAGGTGATACAGATTCATTCTTTACTCAATGTACTCGCTCACAAGTAAACAATTGAGTCATGTAATCCTTGAAAGCGGCAAAGAAAGTGGACAAATTTCCTAGGGTACCTAGAAATTGTAAGATAACTTCTGTTTTGAATAAGTTTGGTTTATTTTATCAGGCGGTTTGAGAAGTAACAAGCAGGACAGTTTTAGGACTAAAGGCTAAATTCATAAAAATGATTTGATCACTTGATCTTCACATTACCAGCTACATCTGTTGTATCATCCATCAGACTGCAACACGTCTTTGCATCCACCATGGAGACAGGAACACTCCTCTGTGTAGCCAGGCACCCATCTGTTGTCATCTTGGTCCTTACTCATCGGCAGATAATGCAGCATGTCACTGTACAAATATAGATATCATTTTGCAAAGTTATATTCTGCACGATTATGTACCAGAGTGTGGTTGTAGGAAAATATAAAATCCTGGAAAAAGTTGGAACACCTCTAAGTCAGGAAATGATGCTCCATGATTAAACATGAATTAGATTTCATAAGTTGATAAAGTGTCTTGACATCACTTCAAATTGAAATTTTGAGATGTGGTCAAAATAGTGGCGATGCCCTTCTTGAAAATCTGACTGTTAAAGAGGGGCTACAAGGTGAAATTGAGTTTTGTGATGCACTCATTTTCTGATAGATAGAGTAATCATGAAAGGGGGGGGGTTACAACTTTGCAAAGAAATAAGAGACACAATCTAACCTGTTGAAGTAGAGATCAGTGAGTCATCTGGATACAGTGACAGGTCGATCCGAGCAACTCATTTGGGTGGTTCAGTCATTGTCCAAGTCGGTCATCAAACAGCCAACCTGAATATTGACACATACAACTAAGAACAGAAAAATTCTGAATTAAATACTGCCTGTGATGTTCTCAACTAACTAAGAAAACAAAATTTGATACTTCTTTCCTTGATGCATTTATCTCCAAGTCGTCACTCGTCATCACCAGATCTCTCTCGATGTCTTCATGGTCGTTAGCAGTACACTGTGTCAATTCCAGTCATTGAGATACCCTGGAGAACAAAAATCAAAGGTGTAACAGTTGTAAACCTTCTCCTTAAAATGCAAGAACATTGTTTTGGATGAGCAGGACTTCATTCCAGGTTCCAACACTCAGTCACTGTATGTATGTAATAAAACATGAGGTCTTCAAAAGCACTGTCCTTGACTTAGTATTACAGACAGGAAATATTTTTCCGGGAGGTCTGCAGCTAAGGTACCTTTTAATTAATCAGCAAACTTTCAGATTTCAGAATAATTCAACAATAACTTATCCCATACTTTAAAATCTTAAGTCATCTTACCATAATCATAGACGCAATTAAACCAATGTTTGTATGAGAAAAATTTGCTGTTGCCAGCTTGGTCACGTTTAGATCCCATTAGTGGGAGTTTGCCGAGTTCCCTTGATAGGAAAATCAGCTAAACAAACAGTACATGTTTAAAACAGTCCTCCATACATTCATCAAGTGTTAGATAGATAACCATTTTTTCCCTAGTTTCTTAAATAGCACAATTACAAATCTGATCTAAAGAGATCTCACCTTCAACTGTATAGCTTAAGTTTGATCATGTCACTCATTGGGCGATAACACACCTCCATCGTTGTCTTCACAGTCTATGTTGAGTACATCGAAGAGGATCCAAGTAACTCATCATGACAACCTGCAAGTATTGTGCAGATAGAAAAATGACTTGGTGGTAAGCATAAAAGGTGATACAGATTCATTCTTTACTCAATGTACTCGCTCACAAGTAAACAATTGAGTCATGTAATCCTTGAAAGCGGCAAAGAAAGTGGACAAATTTCTTAGGGTACCTAGAAATTGTAAGATAACTTCTGTTTTGAATAAGTTTAGTTTATTTTCTCAGACGGTTTGAGAAGTAACAAGCAGGACAGTTTTAGGACTAAAGGCTAAATTCATAAAAATGATTTGATCACTTGATCTTCACATTACCAGCTACATCTGTTGTATCATCCATCAGACTGCAACACGTCTTTGCATCCACCATGGAGACAGGAACACTCCTCTGTGTAGCCAGGCACCCATCTGTTGTCATCTTGGTCCTTACTCATCGGCAGATAATGCAGCATGTCACTGTACAAATATAGATATCATTTTGCAAAGTTATATTCTGCACGATTATGTACCAGAGTGTGGTTGTATGAAAATATAAAATCCTGGAAAAAGTTGGTACATCTTTAAGTCAGGAAATGATGCTCCATGATTAAACATGAATTAGATTTCATAAGTTCATAAAGTGTCTTGGCATCACTTCAAATTGAAATTTTGAGATGTGGTCAAAATAGTGGCGATGCCCTTCTTGAAAATCTGACTGTTAAAGAGGGGCTACAAGGTGAAATTGAGTTTTGTGATGCACTCATTATTTGATAGATAGAGTAATCATGAAAGGGGGGTACAACTTTGCAAAGAAATAACAGACACAATCTAACCTGTTGAAGTAGAGATCAGTGAGTCATCTGGATACAGTGACAGGTCGATCCGAGCAACTCATTTGGGTGGTTCAGTCATTGTCCAAGTCGGTCATCAAACAGCCAACCTGAATATTGACACATACAACTAAGAACAGAAAAATTCTGAATTAAATACTGCCTGTGATGTTCTCAACTAACTAAGAAAACAAAATTTGATACTTCTTTCCTTGATGCATTTATCTCCAAGTCGTCACTCGTCATCACCAGATCTCTCTCAATGTCTTCATGGTCGTTAGCAGTACACTGTGTCAATTCCAGTCATTGAGATACCCTGGAGAACAAAAATCAAAGGTGTAACAGTTGTAAACCTTCTCCTTAAAATGCAAGAACATTGTTTTGGATGAGCAGGACTTCATTCCAGGTTCCAACACTCAGTCACTGTATGTATGTAATAAAACATGAGGTCTTCAAAAGCACTGTCCTTGACTTAGTATTACAGACAGGAAATATTTTTCCGGGAGGTCTGCAGCTAAGGTACCTTTTAATTAATCAGCAAACTTTCAGATTTCAGAATAATTCAACAATAACTAATCCCATACTTTAAAATCTTAAGTCATCTTACCATAATCATAGACGCAATTAAACCAATGTTTGTATGAGAAAAATTTGCTGTTGCCAGCTTGGTCACGTTTAGATCCCATTAGTGGGAGTTTGCCGAGTTCCCTTGATAGGAAAATCAGCTAAACAAACAGTACATGTTTAAAACAGTCCTCCATACATTCATCAAGTGTTAGATAGATAACCATTTTTTCCCTAGTTTCTTAAATAGCACAATTACAAATCTGATCTAAAGAGATCTCACCTTCAACTGTATAGCTTAAGTTTGATCATGTCACTCATTGGGCGATAACACACCTCCATCGTTGTCTTCACAGTCTATGTTGAGTACATCGAAGAGGATCCAAGTAACTCATCATGACAACCTGCAAGTATTGTGCCGATAGAAAAATGACTTGGTGGTAAGCATAAAAGGTGATACAGATTCATTCTTTACTCAATGTACTCGCTCACAAGTAAACAATTGAGTCATGTAATCCTTGAAAGCGGCAAAGAAAGTGGACAAATTTCCTAGGGTACCTAGAAATTGTTAGATAACTTCTCTTTTGAATAAGTTTGGTTTATTTTCTCAGGCGGTTTGAGAAGTAACAAGCAGGACAGTTTTAGGACTAAAGGCTAAATTCGTGAAAATGATTTGATCACTTGATCTTCACATTACCAGCTACATCTGTTGTATCATCCATCAGACTGCAACACGTCTTTGCATCCACCATGGAGACAGGAACACTCCTCTGTGTAGCCAGGCACCCATCTGTTGTCATCTTGGTCCTTACTCATCGGCAGATAATGCAGCATGTCACTGTACAAATATAGATATCATTTTGCAAAGTTATATTCTGCACGATTATGTACCAGAGTGTGGTTGTAGGAAAATATAAAATCCTGGAAAAAGTTGGTACATCTCTAAGTCAGGAAATGATGCTCCATGATTAAACATGAATTAGATTTCATAAGTTCATAAAGTGTCTTGGCATCACTTCAAATTGAAATTTTGAGATGTGGTCAAAATAGTGGCGATGCCCTTCTTGAAAATCTGACTGTTAAAGAGGGGCTACAAGGTGAAATTGAGTTTTGTGATGCACTCATTTCTTGATAGAATCATGAAAGGGGGGTACAACTTTGCAAAGAAATAACAGACTCAATCTAACCTGTTGAAGTAGAGATCAGTGAGTCATCTGGATACAGTGACAGGTCGATCCGAGCAACTCATTTGGGTGGTTCAGTCATTGTCCAAGTCAGTCATCAAAGAGCCAACCTGAATATTGACACATACAACTAAGAACAGAAAAATTCTGAATTAAATACTGCCTGTGATGTTCTCAACTAACTAAGAAAACAAAATTTGATACTTCTTTCCTTGATGCATTTATCTCCAAGTCGTCACTCGTCATCACCAGATCTCTCTCGATGTCTTCATGGTCGTTAGCAGTACACTGTGTCAATTCCAGTCATTGAGATACCCTGGAGAACAAAAATCAAAGGTGTAACAGTTGTAAACCTTCTCCTTAAAATGCAAGAACATTGTTTTGGATGAGCAGGACTTCATTCCAGGTTCCAACACTCAGTCACTGTATGTATGTAATAAAACATGAGGTCTTCAAAAGCACTGTCCTTGACTTAGTATTACAGACAGGAAATATTTCTCCGGGAGGACTGCAGCTAAGGTACCTTTTAATTAATCAGCAAACTTTCAGATTTCAGAATAATTCAACAATAACTAATCCCATACTTTAAAATCTTAAGTCATCTTACCTTGAAACTTGCATCCTCATACCATATGACACATTCTTCTGAGGTCTTCCATGCTCCACTTTGGTAGCAATCTGTACCCAAACGATTCCTTGTGACATCACCTGTACATGAAGAATCAAGTTCAATAACTACATTAAAATCACAAAATTATTTCCAAAATTGATTTCAATCTCTACTATTCATGACAAAATTTGAGCCAATGAAGTCAAACATTCATTAATAAACAAGCTGATCAAGCGATATCACAACAATGACTCCCAAGTTGATTTCAATCCTCTTTCTTAATACAAGCTCAAATTCGGGAATAAACTGAAGAATCTCTGTACAAAAAATGTACCAACCATTTGTATTTGAAATGTGACGTCATCGAAAAGTTTTGAATTTTGACAAAAATTGCACTTGAAGGGTATCAAACACATTGGCATTTTACCCCATTTTAACATGAGGTAATTTTCCCCCCAATTTTCATATCAAGGACTCTATGTATTGGAAAATGAGTGCATCACAAAACTGAATTTGACCTAGGAGCCCCTCTTTAGTAAAGAGCAACCAAAAACATTCATTTCAGGGAAAAATTTTAACAAATTGCGGTCCTGCATAATATCCAAACTATCAAGCAAACTGAAATAAAACTTCCTTTGAGGTTCTATTCCTGAACTTTTAAAATGAGTAGATGTCATTCTCCTTATAGCATACACACCTCCATTGATGTCTTCATGGTCCTGGGATGGCATTTGTAGTTTGAATTGGACTCAATATTTCCAAGGAATAGGGACTTGTACTTGCTCATAGGCAGATGGTTCGGCATTTCACCATTGCAGTAAGAAAAAAAAAAACAATACAGAAATTGCAATTTCAAACATATTTCCAATTAGTTTGGGATTATTTGAAGTGCTTGTTACATGAACCAGTGACTGATGAACGATAATGATGCAAAGTTATTGCTGATGGATTAAAATGTGACATGAAGAATACAAGCATGATGAGAAGTGAGCTGATAGTTAGATGTTAAGTGATGTTAAGATGGAAGTGTGCAAGTTTGGTATTAAAGTTATGAATCAACGATTGCAATAACAATTTAAAGGTGTGTCCAAGTAGATCATGTACTTCAGTACAGATTGTTGAAGTTACATGAAATAATAACCTTACCTTGGTTACATTGATGCTCCAGCTGACCAGTCAGAGGCTATTCAACACAGGAGTCCAGTGGATGCAGGGTCTGTCGGGTAGAGAGCTTGTGTAGATGAGAAGGACTCCATCGTTGTCTTCACAGTCTATGTTGAGTACATCGAAGAGGATCCAAGTAACTCATCATGACAACCTGCAAGTATTGTGCCGATAGAAAAATGACTTGGTGGTAAGCATAAAAGGTGATACAGATTCATTCTTTACTCAATGTACTCGCTCACAAGTAAACAATTGAGTCATGTAATCCTTGAAAGCGGCAAAGAAAGTGGACAAATTTCCTAGGGTACCTAGAAATTGTAAGATAACTTCTGTTTTGAATAAGTTTGGTTTATTTTCTCAGGCGGTTTGAGAAGTAACAAGCAGGACAGTTTTAGGACTAAAGGCTTAATTCATGAAAATGATTTGATCACTTGATCTTCACATTACCAGCTACATCTGTTGTATCATCCATCAGACTGCAACACGTCTTTGCATCCACCATGGAGACAGGAACACTCCTCTGTGTAGCCAGGCACCCATCTGTTGTCATCTTGGTCCTTACTCATGGGCAGATAATGTAGCATGTCACTGTACAAATATAGATATCATTTTGCAAAGTTATATTCTGCACGATTATGTACCAGAGTGTGGTTGTATGAAAATATAAAATCCTGGAAAAAGTTGGTACATCTTTAAGTCAGGAAACGATGCTCCATGATTAAACATGAATTAGATTTCATAAGTTGATATAGTTTCTTGACATCACTTCAAATTGAAATTTTGAGATGTGGTCAAAATAGTGGCGATGCCCTTCTTGAAAATCTGACTGTTAAAGAGGGGCTACAAGGTGAAATTGAGTTTTGTGATGCACTCATTTTTTGATAGATAGAGTAATCATGAAAGGGGGTGGGTTACAACTTTGCAAAGAAATAACAGACACAAAATCTAACCTGTTGAAGTCATCTGGATACAGTGACAGGTCGATCCGAGCAACTCATTTGGGTGGTTCAGTCATTGTCCAAGTCGGTCATCAAACAGCCAACCTGAATATTGACACATACAACTAAGAACAGAAAAATTCTGAATTAAATACTGCCTGTGATGTTCTCAACTAACTAAGAAAACAAAATTTGATACTTCTTTCCTTGATGCATTTATCTCCAAGTCATCACTTGTCATCACCAGATCTCTCTTGATGTCTTCATGGTCGTTAGCAGTACACTGTGTCAATTCCAGTCATTGAGATACCCTGGAGAACAAAAATCAAAGGTGTAACAGTTGTAAACCTTCTCCTTAAAATGCAAGAACATTGTTTTGGATGAGCAGGACTTCATTCCAGGTTCCAACACTCAGTCACTGTATGTATGTAATAAAACATGAGGTCTTCAAAAGCACTGTCCTTGACTTACTATTACAGACAGGAAATATTTTTCCGGGAGGTCTGCAGCTAAGGTACCTTTTAATTAATCAGCAAACTTTCAGATTTCAGAATAATTCAACAATAACTAATCCCATACTTTAAAATCTTAAGTCATCTTACCATAATCATAGACGCAATTAAACCAATGTTTGTATGAGAAAAATTTGCTGTTGCCAGCTTCGTCACGTTTAGATCCCATTAGTGGGAGTTTGCCGAGTTCCCTTGATAGGAAAATCAGCTAAACAAACAGTACACGTTTAAAACAGTCCTCCATATACATTCATCAAGTGTTAGATAGATAACCATTTTTTCCCTAGTTTCTTAAATAGCACAATTACAAATCTGATCTAAAGAGATCTCACCTTCAACTGTATAGCTTAAGTTTGATCATGTCACTCATTGGGCGATAACACACCTCCATCGTTGTCTTCACAGTCTATGTTGAGTACATCGAAGAGGATCCAAGTAACTCATCATGACAACCTGCAAGTATTGTGCAGATAGAAAAATGACTTGGTTGTAAGCATAAAAGGTGATACAGATTCATTCTTTACTCAATGTACTCGCTCACAAGTAAACAATTGAGTCATGTAATCCTTGACAGCGGCAAAGAAAGTGGACAAATTTCCTAGGGTACCTAGAAATTGTTAGATAACTTCTGCTTTGAATAAGCTTGGTTTATTTTCTCAGGCGGTTTGAGAAGTAACAAGCAGGAAATTTTTAGGACTAAAGCCATAATTCATGAAAATGATTTGATCACTTGATCTTCACATTACCAGCTACATCTGTTGTATCATCCATCAGACTGCAACACGTCTTTGCATCCACCATGGAGACAGGAACACTCCTCTTTGTAGCCAGGCACCCATCTGTTGTCATCTTGGTCCTTACTCATCGGCAGATAATGCAGCATGTCACTGTACAAATATAGATATCATTTTGCAAAGTTATATTCTGCACGATTATGGACCAGAGTGTGGTTGTATGAAAATATAAAATCCTGGAAAAAGTTGGTACATCTTTAAGTCAAGAAATGATGCTCCATGATTAAACATGAATTAGATTTCATAAGTTGATATAGTTTCTTGCCATCACTTCAAATTGAAATTTTGAGATGTGGTCAAAATAGTGGCGATGCCCTTCTTGAAAATCTGACTGTTAAAGAGGGGCTACAAGGTGAAGTTGAGTTTTGTGATGCAGTCATTTTTTGTAAATAGAGTAATCATGAAAAGGGGGGTTAAAACTTTGCAAAGGAATAACAGACTCAATCTAACCTGATGAAGTCATCTGGATACAGTGACAGGTCGATCCGAGCAACTCATTTGGGTGGTTCAGTCATTGTCCAAGTCGGTCATCAAACAGCCAACCTGAATATTGACACATACAACTAAGAACAGAAAAATTCTGAATTAAATACTGCCTGTGATGTTCTCAACTAACTAAGAAAACAAAATTTGATACTTCTTTCCTTGATGCATTTATCTCCAAGTCGTCACTCGTCATCACCAGATCTCTCTCGATGTCTTCATGGTCGTTAGCAGTACACTGTGTCAATTCCAGTCATCGAGAAACCCTGGAGAAAAAAAAATCAAAGGTGTAACAGTTGTAAACCTTCTCCTTAAAATGCAAGAACATTGTTTTGGATGAGCAGGACTTCATTCCAGGTTCCAACACTCAGTCACTGTATGTATGTAATAAAACATGAGGTCTTCAAAAGCACTGTCCTTGACTTACTATTACAGACAGGAAATATTTTTCCGGGAGGTCTGCAGCTAAGGTACCTTTTAATTAATCAGCAAACTTTCAGATTTCAGAATAATTCAACAATAACTAATCCCATACTTTAAAATCTTAAGTCATCTTACCATAATCATAGACGCAATTAAACCAATGTTTGTATGAGAAAAATTTGCTGTTGCCAGCTTGGTCACGTTTAGATCCCATTAGTGGGAGTTTGCCGAGTTCCCTTGATAGGAAAATCAGCTAAACAAACAGTACATGTTTAAAACAGTCCTCCATACATTCATCAAGTGTTAGATAGATAACCATTTTTTCCCTAGTTTCTTAAATAGCACAATTACAAATCTGATCTAAAGAGATCTCACCTTCAACTGTATAGCTTATGTTTGATCATGTCACTTATTGGGCGATTACACACCTCCATCGTTGTCTTCACAGCCTATGTTGAGTACATCGAAGAGGATCCAAGTAACTCATCATGACAACCTGCAAGTATTATGCCGATAGAAAAATGACTTGGTGGTAAGCATAAAAGGTGATACAGATTCATTCTTTACTCAATGTACTCGCTCACAAGTAAACAATTGAGTCATGTAATCCTTGAAAGCGGCAAAGAAAGTGGACATTTTTCCTAGGGTACCTAGAAATTGTTAGATAACTTCTGTTTTGAATAAGTTTGGTTTATTTTATCAGGCGGTTTGAGAAGTAACAAGCAGGACAGTTTTAGGACTAAAGGCTAAATTCATGAAAATGATTTGATCACTTGATCTTCACATTACCAGCTACATCTGTTGTATCATCCATCAGACTGCAACACGTCTTTGCATCCACCATGGAGACAGGAACACTCCTCTGTGTAGCCAGGCACCCATCTGTTGTCATCTTGGTCCTTACTCATCGGCAGATAATGCAGCATGTCACTGTACAAATATAGATATCATTTTGCAAAGTTATATTCTGCACGATTATGTACCAGAGTGTGGTTGTAGGAAAATATAAAATCCTGGAAAAAGTTGGTCCATCTTTAAGTCAGGAAACGATGCTCCATGATTAAACATGAATTAGATTTCATAAGTTAATATAGTTTCTTGACATCACTTCAAATTGAAATTTTGAGATGTGGTCAAAATAGTGGCAATGCCCTTCTTGAAAATCTGACTGTTAAAGAGGGGCTACAAGGTGAAATTGAGTTTTGTGATGCACTCATTATTTGATAGATAGAGTAATCATGAAAGGGGGGTACAACTTTGCAAAGAAATAACAGACACAATCTAACCTGTTGAAGTAGAGATCAGTGAGTCATCTGGATACAGTGACAGGTCGATCCGAGCAACTCATTTGGGTGGTTCAGTCATTGTCCAAGTCAGTCATCAAAGAGCCAACCTGAATATTGACACATACAACTAAGAACAGAAAAATTCTGAATTAAATACTGCCTGTGATGTTCTCAACTAACTAAGAAAACAAAATTTGATACTTCTTTCCTTGATGCATTTATCTCCAAGTCGTCACTCGTCATCACCAGATCTCTCTCGATGTCTTCATGGTCGTTAGCAGTACACTGTGTCAATTCCAGTCATTGAGATACCCTGGAGAACAAAAATCAAAGGTGTAACAGTTGTAAACCTTCTCCTTAAAATGCAAGAACATTGTTTTGGATGAGCAGGACTTCATTCCAGGTTCCAACACTCAGTCACTGTATGTATGTAATAAAACATGAGGTCTTCAAAAGCACTGTCCTTGACTTACTATTACAGACAGGAAATATTTTTCCGGGAGGTCTGCAGCTAAGGTACCTTTTAATTAATCAGCAAACTTTCAGATTTCAGAATAATTCAACAATAACTAATCCCATACTTTAAAATCTTAAGTCATCTTACCATAATCATAGACGCAATTAAACCAATGTTTGTATGAGAAAAATTTGCTGTTGCCAGCTTGGTCACGTTTAGATCCCATTAGTGGGAGTTTGCCGAGTTCCCTTGATAGGAAAATCAGCTAAACAAACAGTACATGTTTAAAACAGTCCTCCATACATTCATCAAGTGTTAGATAGATAACCATTTTTTTCCCTAGTTTCTTAAATAGCACAATTACAAATCTGATCTAAAGAGATCTCACCTTCAACTGTATAGCTTAAGTTTGATCATGTCACTCATTGGGCGATAACACACCTCCATCGTTGTCTTCACAGTCTATGTTGAGTACATCGAAGAGGATCCAAGTAACTCATCATGACAACCTGCAAGTATTGTGCAGATAGAAAAATGACTTGGTGGTAAGCATAAAAGGTGATACAGATTCATTCTTTACTCAATGTACTCGCTCACAAGTAAACAATTGAGTCATGTAATCCTTGAAAGCGGCAAAGAAAGTGGACAAATTTCCTAGGGTACCTAGAAATTGTAAGATAACTTCTGTTTTGAATAAGTTTGGTTTATTTTATCAGGCGGTTTGAGAAGTAACAAGCAGGACAGTTTTAGGACTAAAGGCTAAATTCATAAAAATGATTTGATCACTTGATCTTCACATTACCAGCTACATCTGTTGTATCATCCATCAGACTGCAACACGTCTTTGCATCCACCATGGAGACAGGAACACTCCTCTGTGTAGCCAGGCACCCATCTGTTGTCATCTTGGTCCTTACTCATCGGCAGATAATGCAGCATGTCACTGTACAAATATAGATATCATTTTGCAAAGTTATATTCTGCACGATTATGTACCAGAGTGTGGTTGTATGAAAATATAAAATCCTGGAAAAAGTTGGTACATAAGTCAGGAAATGATGCTCCATGATTAAACATGAATTAGATTTCATAAGTTGATATAGTTTCTTGACATCACTTCAAATTGAAATTTTGAGATGTGGTCAAAATAGTGGCGATGCCCTTCTTGAAAATCTGACTGTTAAAGAGGGGCTACAAGGTGAAATTGAGTTTTGTGATGCACTCATTTTTGATAGATAGAGTAATCATGAAAGGGGGTTAAAACTTTGCAAAGAAATAACAGACACAAAATCTAACCTGTTGAAGTCATCTGGATACAGTGACAGGTCGATCCGAGCAACTCATTTGGGTGGTTCAGTCATTGTCCAAGTCAGTCATCAAGAGCCAACCTGAATATTGACACATACAACTAAGAACAGAAAAATTCTGAATTAAATACTGCCTGTGATGTTCTCAACTAACTAAGAAAACAAAATTTGATACTTCTTTCCTTGATGCATTTATCTCCAAGTCGTCACTCGTCATCACCAGATCTCTCTCGATGTCTTCATGGTCGTTAGCAGTACACTGTGTCAATTCCAGTCATTGAGATACCCTGGAGAACAAAAATCAAAGGTGTAACAGTTGTAAACCTTCTCCTTAAAATGCAAGAACATTGTTTTGGATGAGCAGGACTTCATTCCAGGTTCCAACACTCAGTCACTGTATGTATGTAATAAAACATGAGGTCTTCAAAAGCACTGTCCTTGACTTACTATTACAGACAGGAAATATTTTTCCGGGAGGTCTGCAGCTAAGGTACCTTTTAATTAATCAGCAAACTTTCAGATTTCAGAATAATTCAACAATAACTTATCCCATACTTTAAAATCTTAAGTCATCTTACCATAATCATAGACGCAATTAAACCAATGTTTGTATGAGAAAAATTTGCTGTTGCCAGCTTGGTCACGTTTAGATCCCATTAGTGGGAGTTTGCCGAGTTCCCTTGATAGGAAAATCAGCTAAACAAACAGTACATGTTTAAAACAGTCCTCCATACATTCATCAAGTGTTAGATAGATAACCATTTTTTCCCTAGTTTCTTAAATAGCACAATTACAAATCTGATCTAAAGAGATCTCACCTTCAACTGTATAGCTTAAGTTTGATCATGTCACTCATTGGGCGATAACACACCTCCATCGTTGTCTTCACAGTCTATGTTGAGTACATCGAAGAGGATCCAAGTAACTCATCATGACAACCTGCAAGTATTGTGCAGATAGAAAAATGACTTGGTGGTAAGCATAAAAGGTGATACAGATTCATTCTTTACTCAATGTACTCGCTCACAAGTAAACAATTGAGTCATGTAATCCTTGAAAGCGGCAAAGAAAGTGGACAAATTTCCTAGGGTACCTAGAAATTGTAAGATAACTTCTGTTTTGAATAAGTTTGGTTTATTTACTCAGGCGGTTTGAGAAGTAACAAGCAGGACAGTTTTAGGACTAAAGGCTAAATTCATAAAAATGATTTGATCACTTGATCTTCACATTACCAGCTACATCTGTTGTATCATCCATCAGACTGCAACACGTCTTTGCATCCACCATGGAGACAGGAACACTCCTCTGTGTAGCCAGGCACCCATCTGTTGTCATCTTGGTCCTTACTCATCGGCAGATAATGCAGCATGTCACTGTACAAATATAGATATCATTTTGCAAAGTTATATTCTGCACGATTATGTACCAGAGTGTGGTTGTATGAAAATATAAAATCCTGGAAAAAGTTGGTACATCTTTAAGTCAGGAAATGATGCTCCATGATTAAACATGAATTAGATTTCATAAGTTGATATAGTTTCTTGACATCACTTCAAATTGAAATTTTGAGATGTGGTCAAAATAGTGGCGATGCCCTTCTTGAAAATCTGACTGTTAAAGAGGGGCTACAAGGTGAAATTGAGTTTTGTGATGCACTCATTTTTTGATAGATAGAGTAATCATGAAAGGGGGGGTTAAAACTTTGCAAAGGAATAACAGACTCAATCTAACCTGTTGAAGTCATCTGGATACAGTGACAGGTCGATCCGAGCAACTCATTTGGGACGTTCAGTCATTGTCCAAGTCAGTCATCAAGAGCCAACCTGAATATTGACACATACAACTAAGAACAGAAAAATTCTGAATTAAATACTGCCTGTGATGTTCTCAACTAACTAAGAAAACAAAATTTGATACTTCTTTCCTTGATGCATTTATCTCCAAGTCGTCACTCGTCATCACCAGATCTCTCTCGATGTCTTCATGGTCGTTAGCAGTACACTGTGTCAATTCCAGTCATTGAGATACCCTGGAGAACAAAAATCAAAGGTGTAACAGTTGTAAACCTTCTCCTTAAAATGCAAGAACATTGTTTTGGATGAGCAGGACTTCATTCCAGGTTCCAACACTCAGTCACTGTATGTATGTAATAAAACATGAGGTCTTCAAAAGCACTGTCCTTGACTTAGTATTACAGACAGGAAATATTTTTCCGGGAGGTCTGCAGCTAAGGTACCTTTTAATTAATCAGCAAACTTTCAGATTTCAGAATAATTCAACAATAACTAATCCCATACTTTAAAATCTTAAGTCATCTTACCATAATCATACACGCAATTAGACCAATGTTTGTATGAGAAAAATTTGCTGTTGCCAGCTTGGTCACGTTTAGATCCCATTAGTGGGAGTTTGCCGAGTTCCCTTGATAGGAAAATCAGCTAAACAAACAGTACATGTTTAAAACAGTCCTCCATAAATTCATCAAGTGTTAGATAGATAACCATTTTTTCCCCTAGTTTCTTAAATAGCACAATTACAAATCTGATCTAAAGAGATCTCACCTTCAACTGTATAGCTTATGTTTGATCATGTCACTTATTGGGCGATTACACACCTCCATCGTTGTCTTCACAGCCTATGTTGAGTACATCGAAGAGGATCCAAGTAACTCATCATGACAACCTGCAAGTATTGTGCCGATAGAAGAATGACTTGGTGGTAAGCATAAAAGGTGATACAGATTCATTCTTTACTCAATGTACTCGCTCACAAGTAAACAATTGAGTCATGTAATCCTTGAAAGCGGCAAAGAAAGTGGACATTTTTCCTAGGGTACCTAGAAATTGTTAGATAACTTCTGTTTTGAATAAGTTTGGTTTATTTTATCAGGCGGTTTGAGAAGTAACAAGCAGGACAGTTTTAGGACTAAAGGCTAAATTCATGAAAATGATTTGATCACTTGATCTTCACATTACCAGCTACATCTGTTGTATCATCCATCAGACTGCAACACGTCTTTGCATCCACCATGGAGACAGGAACACTCCTCTGTGTAGCCAGGCACCCATCTGTTGTCATCTTGGTCCTTACTCATCGGCAGATAATGCAGCATGTCACTGTACAAATATAGATATCATTTTGCAAAGTTATATTCTGCACGATTATGTACCAGAGTGTGGTTGTATGAAAATATAAAATCCTGGAAAAAGTTGGTACATAAGTCAGGAAATGATGCTCCATGATTAAACATGAATTAGATTTCATAAGTTGATATAGTTTCTTGACATCACTTCAAATTGAAATTTTGAGATGTGGTCAAAATAGTGGCGATGCCCTTCTTGAAAATCTGACTGTTAAAGAGGGGCTACAAGGTGAAATTGAGTTTTGTGATGCACTCATTTCTTGATAGAATCATGAAAGGGGGGTACAACTTTGCAAAGAAATAACAGACTCAATCTAACCTGTTGAAGTAGAGATCAGTGAGTGGTCTGGATACAGTGACAGGTCGATCCGAGCAACTCATTTGGGTGGTTCAGTCATTGTCCAAGTCAGTCATCAAGAGCCAACCTGAATATTGACACATACAACTAAGAACAGAAAAATTCTGAATTAAATACTGCCTGTGATGTTCTCAACTAACTAAGAAAACAAAATTTGATACTTCTTTCCTTGATGCATTTATCTCCAAGTCGTCACTCGTCATCACCAGATCTCTCTCGATGTCTTCATGGTCGTTAGCAGTACACTGTGTCAATTCCAGTCATTGAGATACCCTGGAGAACAAAAATCAAAGGTGTAACAGTTGTAAACCTTCTCCTTAAAATGCAAGAACATTGTTTTGGATGAGCAGGACTTCATTCCAGGTTCCAACACTCAGTCACTGTATGTATGTAATAAAACATGAGGTCTTCAAAAGCACTGTCCTTGACTTACTATTACAGACAGGAAATATTTTTCCGGGAGGTCTGCAGCTAAGGTACCTTTTAACAATGTTCTTAATTAATCAGCAAACTTTCAGATTTCAGAATAATTCAACAATAACTTATCCCATACTTTAAAATCTTAAGTCATCTTACCATAATCATAGACGCAATTAAACCAATGTTTGTATGAGAAAAATTTGCTGTTGCCAGCTTGGTCACGTTTAGATCCCATTAGTGGGAGTTTGCCGAGTTCCCTTGATAGGAAAATCAGCTAAACAAACAGTACATGTTTAAAACAGTCCTCCATACATTCATCAAGTTTTAGATAGATAACCATATTTTCCCTAGTTTCTTAAATAGCACAATTACAAATCTGATCTAAAGAGATTTCACCTTCAACTGTATAGCTTAAGTTTGATCATGTCACTCATTGGGCGATAACACACCTCCATCGTTGTCTTCACAGTCTATGTTGAGTACATCGAAGAGGATCCAAGTAACTCATCATGACAACCTGCAAGTATTGTGCAGATAGAAAAATGACTTGGTGGTAAGCATAAAAGGTGATACAGATTCATTCTTTACTCAATGTACTCGCTCACAAGTAAACAATTGAGTCATGTAATCCTTGAAAGCGGCAAAGAAAGTGGACATTTTTCCTAGGGTACCTAGAAATTGTTAGATAACTTCTGTTTTGAATAAGTTTGGTTTATTTTATCAGGCGGTTTGAGAAGTAACAAGCAGGACAGTTTTAGGACTAAAGGCTAAATTCATGAAAATGATTTGATCACTTGATCTTCACATTACCAGCTACATCTGTTGTATCATCCATCAGACTGCAACACGTCTTTGCATCCACCATGGAGACAGGAACACTCCTCTGTGTAGCCAGGCACCCATCTGTTGTCATCTTGGTCCTTACTCATCGGCAGATAATGCAGCATGTCACTGTACAAATATAGATATCATTTTGCAAAGTTATATTCTGCACGATTATGTACCAGAGTGTGGTTGTATGAAAATATAAAATCCTGGAAAAAGTTGGTACATCTTTAAGTCAGGAAATGATGCTCCATGATTAAACATGAATTAGATTTCATAAGTTGATATAGTTTCTTGACATCACTTCAAATTGAAATTTTGAGATGTGGTCAAAATAGTGGCGATGCCCTTCTTGAAAATCTGACTGTTAAAGAGGGGCTACAAGGTGAAATTGAATTTTGTGATGCACTCATTTTTTGATAGATAGAGTAATCATGAAAGGGGGGTTACAACTTTGCAAAGAAATAACAGACTCAATCTAACCTGTTGAAGTCATCTGGATACAGTGACAGGTCGATCCGAGCAACTCATTTGGGTGGTTCAGTCATTGTCCAAGTCGATCATCAAACAGCCAACCTGAATATTGACACATACAACTAAGAACAGAAAAATTCTGAATTAAATACTGCCTGTGATGTTCTCAACTAACTAAGAAAACAAAATTTGATACTTCTTTCCTTGATGCATTTATCTCCAAGTCGTCACTCGTCATCACCAGATCTCTCTCGATGTCTTCATGGTCGTTAGCAGTACACTGTGTCAATTCCAGTCATTGAGATACCCTGGAGAACAAAAATCAAAGGTGTAACAGTTGTAAACCTTCTCCTTAAAATGCAAGAACATTGTTTTGGATGAGCAGGACTTCATTCCAGGTTCCAACACTCAGTCACTGTATGTATGTAATAAAACATGAGGTCTTCAAAAGCACTGTCCTTGACTTACTATTACAGACAGGAAATATTTTTCCGGGAGGTCTGCAGCTAAGGTACCTTTTAATTAATCAGCAAACTTTCAGATTTCAGAATAATTCAACAATAACTAATCCCATACTTTAAAATCTTAAGTCATCTTACCATAATCATAGACGCAATTAAACCAATGTTTGTATGAGAAAAATTTGCTGTTGCCAGCTTGGTCACGTTTAGATCCCATTAGTGGGAGTTTGCCGAGTTCCCTTGATAGGAAAATCAGCTAAACAAACAGTACATGTTTAAAACAGTCCTCCATACATTCATCAAGTGTTAGATAGATAACCATTTTTTCCCTAGTTTCTTAAATAGCACAATTACAAATCTGATCTAAAGAGATCTCACCTTCAACTGTATAGCTTAAGTTTGATCATGTCACTCATTGGGCGATAACACACCTCCATCGTTGTCTTCACAGTCTATGTTGAGTACATCGAAGAGGATCCAAGTAACTCATCATGACAACCTGCAAGTATTGTGCAGATAGAAAAATGACTTGGTGGTAAGCATAAAAGGTGATACAGATTCATTCTTTACTCAATGTACTCGCTCACAAGTAAACAATTGAGTCATGTAATCCTTGAAAGCGGCAAAGAAAGTGGACAAATTTCCTAGGGTACCTAGAAGTTGTTAGATAACTTCTGTTTTGAATAAGTTTGGTTTATTTTATCAGGCGGTTTGAGAAGTAACAAGCAGGACAGTTTTAGGACTAAAGGCTAAATTCATGAAAATGATTTGATCACTTGATCTTCACATTACCAGCTACATCTGTTGTATCATCCATCAGACTGCAACACGTCTTTGCATCCACCATGGAGACAGGAACACTCCTCTGTGTAGCCAGGCACCCATCTGTTGTCATCTTGGTCCTTACTCATCGGCAGATAATGCAGCATGTCACTGTACAAATATAGATATCATTTTGCAAAGTTATATTCTGCACGATTATGTACCAGAGTGTGGTTGTATGAAAATATAAAATCCTGGAAAAAGTTGGTACATAAGTCAGGAAATGATGCTCCATGATTAAACATGAATTAGATTTCATAAGTTGATATAGTTTCTTGACATCACTTCAAATTGAAATTTTGAGATGTGGTCAAAATAGTGGCGATGCCCTTCTTGAAAATCTGACTGTTAAAGAGGGGCTACAAGGTGAAATTGAGTTTTGTGATGCACTCATTTTTTGATAGATAGAGTAATCATGAAAGGGGGGGTTACAACTTTGCAAAGAAATAACAGACTCAATCTAACCTGTTGAAGTCATCTGGATACAGTGACAGGTCGATCCGAGCAACTCATTTGGGTGGTTCAGTCATTGTCCAAGTCGGTCATCAAACAGCCAACCTGAATATTGACACATACAACTAAGAACAGAAAAATTCTGAATTAAATACTGCCTGTGATGTTCTCAACTAACTAAGAAAACAAAATTTGATACTTCTTTCCTTGATGCATTTATCTCCAAGTCGTCACTCGTCATCACCAGATCTCTCTCGATGTCTTCATGGTCGTTAGCAGTACACTGTGTCAATTCCAGTCATTGAGATACCCTGGAGAACAAAAATCAAAGGTGTAACAGTTGTAAACCTTCTCCTTAAAATGCAAGAACATTGTTTTGGATGAGCAGGACTTCATTCCAGGTTCCAACACTCAGTCACTGTATGTATGTAATAAAACATGAGGTCTTCAAAAGCACTGTCCTTGACTTACTATTACAGACAGGAAATATTTTTCCGGGAGGTCTGCAGCTAAGGTACCTTTTAATTAATCAGCAAACTTTCAGATTTCAGAATAATTCAACAATAACTTATCCCATACTTTAAAATCTTAAGTCATCTTACCATAATCATAGACGCAATTAAACCAATGTTTGTATGAGAAAAATTTGCTGTTGCCAGCTTGGTCACGTTTAGATCCCATTAGTGGGAGTTTGCCGAGTTCCCTTGATAGGAAAATCAGCTAAACAAACAGTACATGTTTAAAACAGTCCTCCATACATTCATCAAGTTTTAGATAGATAACCATATTTTCCCTAGTTTCTTAAATAGCACAATTACAAATCTGATCTAAAGAGATTTCACCTTCAACTGTATGGCTTAAGTTTGATCATGTCACTCATTGGGCGATAACACACCTCCATCGTTGTCTTCACAGTCTATGTTGAGTACATCGAAGAGGATCCAAGTAACTCATCATGACAACCTGCAAGTATTGTGCAGATAGAAAAATGACTTGGTGGTAAGCATAAAAGGTGATACAGATTCATTCTTTACTCAATGTACTCGCTCACAAGTAAACAATTGAGTCATGTAATCCTTGAAAGCGGCAAAGAAAGTGGACAAATTTCCTAGGGTACCTAGAAATTGTAAGATAACTTCTGTTTTGAATAAGTTTGGTTTATTTACTCAGGCGGTTTGAGAAGTAACAAGCAGGACAGTTTTAGGACTAAAGGCTAAATTCATAAAAATGATTTGATCACTTGATCTTCACATTACCAGCTACATCTGTTGTATCATCCATCAGACTGCAACACGTCTTTGCATCCACCATGGAGACAGGAACACTCCTCTGTGTAGCCAGGCACCCATCTGTTGTCATCTTGGTCCTTACTCATCGGCAGATAATGCAGCATGTCACTGTACAAATATAGATATCATTTTACAAAGTTATATCCTGCACGATTATGTACCAGAGTGTGGTTGTATGAAAATATAAAATCCTGGAAAAAGTTGGTACATAAGTCAGGAAATGATGCTCCATGATTAAACATGAATTAGATTTCATAAGTTGATATAGTTTCTTGACATCACTTCAAATTGAAATTTTGAGATGTGGTCAAAATAGTGGCGATGCCCTTCTTGAAAATCTGACTGTTAAAGAGGGGCTACAAGGTGAAATTGAATTTTGTGATGCACTCATTTTTTGATAGATAGAGTAATCATGAAAGGGGGGTTACAACTTTGCAAAGAAATAACAGACTCAATCTAACCTGTTGAAGTCATCTGGATACAGTGACAGGTCGATCCGAGCAACTCATTTGGGTGGTTCAGTCATTGTCCAAGTCGATCATCAAACAGCCAACCTGAATATTGACACATACAACTAAGAACAGAAAAATTCTGAATTAAATACTGCCTGTGATGTTCTCAACTAACTAAGAAAACAAAATTTGATACTTCTTTCCTTGATGCATTTATCTCCAAGTCGTCACTCGTCATCACCAGATCTCTCTCGATGTCTTCATGGTCGTTAGCAGTACACTGTGTCAATTCCAGTCATGGAGATACCCTGGAGAACAAAAATCAAAGGTGTAACAGTTGTAAACCTTCTCCTTAAAATGCAAGAACATTGTTTTGGATGAGCAAGACTTCATTCCAGGTTCCAACACTCAGTCACTGTATGTAATAAAACATGAGGTCTTCAAAAGCACTGTCCTTGACTTAGTATTACAGACAGGAAATATTTTTCCGGGAGGTCTGCAGCTAAGGTACCTTTTAATTAATCAGCAAACTTTCAGATTTCAGAATAATTCAACAATAACTTATCCCATACTTTAAAATCTTAAGTCATCTTACCATAATCATAGACGCAATTAAACCAATGTTTGTATCAGAAAAATTTGCTGTTGCCAGCTTGGTCACGTTTAGATCCCATTAGTGAAAGTTTGCCGAGTTCCTTGATAGGAAAATCAGCTAAACAAACAGTACATGTTTAAAACAGTCCTCCATACATTCATCAAGTTTTAGATAGATAACCATATTTTCCCTAGTTTCTTAAATAGCACAATTTCAAATCTGATCTAAAGAGATTTCACCTTCAACTGTATGGCTTAAGTTTGATCATGTCACTCATTGGGCGATAACACACCTCCATCGTTGTCTTCACAGTCTATGTTGAGTACATCGAAGAGGATCCAAGTAACTCATCATGACAACCTGCAAGTATTGTGCAGATAGGAAAATGACTTGGTGGTGAGCATAAAAGGTGATACAGATTCATTCTTTACTCAATGTACTCGCTCACAAGTAAACAATTGAGTCATGTAATCCTTGAAAGCGGCAAAGAAAGTGGACAAATTTCCTAGGGTATCTAGAAATTGTAAGATAACTTCTGTTTTGAATAAGTTTGGTTTATTTACTCAGGCGGTTTGAGAAGTAACAAGCAGGACAGTTTTAGGACTAAAGGCTAAATTCATAAAAATGATTTGATCACTTGATCTTCACATTACCAGCTACATCTGTTGTATCATCCATCAGACTGCAACACGTCTTTGCATCCACCATGGAGACAGGAACACTCCTCTGTGTAGCCAGGCACCCATCTGTTGTCATCTTGGTCCTTACTCATCGGCAGATAATGCAGCATGTCACTGTACAAATATAGATATCATTTTGCAAAGTTATATTCTGCACGATTATGTACCAGAATGTGGTTGTATGAAAATATAAAATCCTGGAAAAAGTTGGTACATCTTTAAGTCAGGAAATGATGCTCCATGATTAAACATGAATTAGATTTCATAAGTTGATATAGTTTCTTGACATCACTTCAAATTGAAATTTTGAGATGTGGTCAAAATAGTGGCGATGCCCTTCTTGAAAATCTGACTGTTAAAGAGGGGCTACAAGGTGAAATTGAGTTTTGTGATGCACTCATTTTTTGATAGATAGAGTAATCATGAAAGGGGGGGGTTACAACTTTGCAAAGAAATAACAGACTCAATCTAACCTGTTGAAGTCATCTGGATACAGTGACAGGTCGATCCGAGCAACTCATTTGGGTGGTTCAGTCATTGTCCAAGTCGGTCATCAAACAGCCAACCTGAATATTGACACATACAACTAAGAACAGAAAAATTCTGAATTAAATACTGCCTGTGATGTTCTCAACTAACTAAGAAAACAAAATTTGATACTTCTTTCCTTGATGCATTTATCTCCAAGTCGTCACTCGTCATCACCAGATCTCTCTCGATGTCTTCATGGTCGTTAGCAGTACACTGTGTCAATTCCAGTCATTGAGATACCCTGGAGAACAAAAATCAAAGGTGTAACAGTTGTAAACCTTCTCCTTAAAATGCAAGAACATTGTTTTGGATGAGCAGGACTTCATTCCAGGTTCCAACACTCAGTCACTGTATGTAATAAAACATGAGGTCTTCAAAAGCACTGTCCTTGACTTACTATTACAGACAGGAAATATTTTTCCGGGAGGTCTGCAGCTAAGGTACCTTTTAATTAATCAGCAAACTTTCAGATTTCAGAATAATTCAACAATAACTTATCCCATACTTTAAAATCTTAAGTCATCTTACCATAATCATAGACGCAATTAAACCAATGTTTGTATGAGAAAAATTTGCTGTTGCCAGCTTGGTCACGTTTAGATCCCATTAGTGGGAGTTTGCCGAGTTCCCTTGATAGGAAAATCAGCTAAACAAACAGTACATGTTTAAAACAGTCCTCCATACATTCATGAAGTGTTAGATAGATAACCATATTTTCCCTAGTTTCTTAAATAGCACAATTACAAATCTGATCTAAAGAGATTTCACCTTCAACTGTATGGCTTAAGTTTGATCATGTCACTCATTGGGCGATAACACACCTCCATCGTTGTCTTCACAGTCTATGTTGAGTACATCGAAGAGGATCCAAGTAACTCATCATGACAACCTGCAAGTATTGTGCAGATAGAAAAATGACTTGGTGGTAAGCATAAAAGGTGATACAGATTCATTCTTTACTCAATGTACTCACTCACAAGTAAACATTTGAGTCATGTAATCCTTGAAAGCGGCAAAGAAAGTGGACAAATTTCCTAGGGTACCTAGAAATTGTAAGATAACTTCTGTTTTGAATAAGTTTGGTTTATTTACTCAGGCGGTTTGAGAAGTAACAAGCAGGACAGTTTTAGGACTAAAGGCTAAATTCATAAAAATGATTTGATCACTTGATCTTCACATTACCAGCTACATCTGTTGTATCATCCATCAGACTGCAACACGTCTTTGCATCCACCATGGAGACAGGAACACTCCTCTGTGTAGCCAGGCACCCATCTGTTGTCATCTTGGTCCTTACTCATCGGCAGATAATGCAGCATGTCACTGTACAAATATAGATATCATTTTGCAAAGTTATATTCTGCACGATTATGTACCAGAGTGTGGTTGTATGAAAATATAAAATCCTGGAAAAAGTTGGTACATAAGTCAGGAAATGATGCTCCATGATTAAACATGAATTAGATTTCATAAGTTGATATAGTTTCTTGACATCACTTCAAATTGAAATTTTGAGATGTGGTCAAAATAGTGGCGATGCCCTTCTTGAAAATCTGACTGTTAAAGAGGGGCTACAAGGTGAAATTGAGTTTTGTGATGCACTCATTTTTTGATAGATAGAGTAATCATGAAAGGGGGGTACAACTTTGCAAAGAAATAACAGACTCAATCTAACCTGTTGAAGTAGAGATCAGTGAGTCATCTGGATACAGTGACAGGTCGATCCGAGCAACTCATTTGGGTGGTTCAGTCATTGTCCAAGTCGATCATCAAACAGCCAACCTGAATATTGACACATACAACTAAGAACAGAAAAATTCTGAATTAAATACTGCCTGTGATGTTCTCAACTAACTAAGAAAACAAAATTTGATACTTCTTTCCTTGATGCATTTATCTCCAAGTCGTCACTCGTCATCACCAGATCTCTCTCGATGTCTTCATGGTCGTTAGCAGTACACTGTGTCAATTCCAGTCATTGAGATACCCTGGAGAACAAAAATCAAAGGTGTAACAGTTGTAAACCTTCTCCTTAAAATGCAAGAACATTGTTTTGGATGAGCAGGACTTCATTCCAGGTTCCAACACTCAGTCACTGTATGTATGTAATAAAACATGAGGTCTTCAAAAGCACTGTCCTTGACTTAGTATTACAGACAGGAAATATTTTTCCGGGAGGTCTGCAGCTAAGGTACCTTTTAATTAATCAGCAAACTTTCAGATTTCAGAATAATTCAACAATAACTTATCCCATACTTTAAAATCTTAAGTCATCTTACCATAATCATAGACGCAATTAAACCAATGTTTGTATGAGAAAAATTTGCTGTTGCCAGCTTGGTCACGTTTAGATCCCATTAGTGGGAGTTTGCCGAGTTCCCTTGATAGGAAAATCAGCTAAACAAACAGTACATGTTTAAAACAGTCCTCCATACATTCATCAAGTTTTAGATAGATAACCATATTTTCCCTAGTTTCTTAAATAGCACAATTACAAATCTGATCTAAAGAGATTTCACCTTCAACTGTATGGCTTAAGTTTGATCATGTCACTCATTGGGCGATAACACACCTCCATCGTTGTCTTCACAGTCTATGTTGAGTACATCGAAGAGGATCCAAGTAACTCATCATGACAACCTGCAAGTATTGTGCAGATAGAAAAATGACTTGGTGGTAAGCATAAAAGGTGATACAGATTCATTCTTTACTCAATGTACTCGCTCACAAGTAAACAATTGAGTCATGTAATCCTTGAAAGCGGCAAAGAAAGTGGACAAATTTCCTAGGGTACCTAGAAATTGTAAGATAACTTCTGTTTTGAATAAGTTTGGTTTATTTACTCAGGCGGTTTGAGAAGTAACAAGCAGGACAGTTTTAGGACTAAAGGCTAAATTCATAAAAATGATTTGATCACTTGATCTTCACATTACCAGCTACATCTGTTGTATCATCCATCAGACTGCAACACGTCTTTGCATCCACCATGGAGACAGGAACACTCCTCTGTGTAGCCAGGCACCCATCTGTTGTCATCTTGGTCCTTACTCATCGGCAGATAATGCAGCATGTCACTGTACAAATATAGATATCATTTTGCAAAGTTATATTCTGCACGATTATGTACCAGAGTGTGGTTGTATGAAAATATAAAATCCTGGAAAAAGTTGGTACATAAGTCAGGAAATGATGCTCCATGATTAAACATGAATTAGATTTCATAAGTTGATATAGTTTCTTGACATCACTTCAAATTGAAATTTTGAGATGTGGTCAAAATAGTGGCGATGCCCTTCTTGAAAATCTGACTGTTAAAGAGGGGCTACAAGGTGAAATTGAGTTTTGTGATGCACTCATTTTTTGATAGATAGAGTAATCATGAAAGGGGGGTTACAACTTTGCAAAGAAATAACAGACTCAATCTAACCTGTTGAAGTCATCTGGATACAGTGACAGGTCGATCCGAGCAACTCATTTGGGTGGTTCAGTCATTGTCCAAGTCGGTCATCAAACAGCCAACCTGAATATTGACACATACAACTAAGAACAGAAAAATTCTGAATTAAATACTGCCTGTGATGTTCTCAACTAACTAAGAAAACAAAATTTGATACTTCTTTCCTTGATGCATTTATCTCCAAGTCGTCACTCGTCATCACCAGATCTCTCTCGATGTCTTCATGGTCGTTAGCAGTACACTGTGTCAATTCCAGTCATTGAGATACCCTGGAGAACAAAAATCAAAGGTGTAACAGTTGTAAACCTTCTCCTTAAAATGCAAGAACATTGTTTTGGATGAGCAGGACTTCATTCCAGGTTCCAACACTCAGTCACTGTATGTATGTAATAAAACATGAGGTCTTCAAAAGCACTGTCCTTGACTTAGTATTACAGACAGGAAATATTTCTCCGGGAGGACTGCAGCTAAGGTACCTTTTAATTAATCAGCAAACTTTCAGATTTTAGAATATTTCAACTTTCACTTATCCCATACTTTAAAATCTTAAGTCATCTTACCTTGAAACTTGCATCCTCATACCATATGACACATTCTTCTGAGGTCTTCCATGCTCCACTTTGGTAGCAATCTGTACCCAAACGATTCCTTGTGACATCACCTGTACATGAAGAATCAAGTTCAATAACTACATTAAAATCACAAAATTATTTCCAAAATTGATTTCAATCTCTACTTTTCATGACAAAATTTGAGCCAATGAAGTCAAACATTCATTAATAAACAAGCTGATCAAGCAATATCACAACAATGACTCCCAAGTTGATTTCAATCCTCTTTCTTAATACAAGCTCAAATTCGGGAATAAACTGAAGAATCTCTGTACAAAAAATGTACCAACCATTTGTATTTGAAATGTGACGTCATCGAAAAGTTTTGGATTTTGACAAAAATTGCACTTGAAGGGTATCAAACACATTGGCATTTTACCCCATTTTAACATGAGGTAATTTTCCCCCCAATTTTCATATCAAGGACTCTATCTATTGGAAAATGAGTGCATCACAAAACTGAATTTGACCTAGGAGCCCCTCTTTAGCAAAGAGCAACCAAAAATATTCATTTCAGGGAAAAATTTTAACAAATTGCGGTCCTGCATAATATCTATCAAGCAAACTGAAATAAAACTTCCTTTGAGGTTCTATTCCTGAACTTTTAAAATGAGTAGATGTCATTCTCCTTATAGCATACACACCTCCATTGATGTCTTCATGGTCCTGGGATGGCATTTGTAGTTTGAATTGGACTCAATATTTCCAAGGAATAGGGACTTGTACTTGCTCATAGGCAGATGGTTCGGCATTTCACCATTGCAGTAAGAAAAATAAAAACAATCAGAAATTGCACTTTGAAACAGAATTCCAATTAGTTTGGGATTATTTGAAGTGCTTGTTACATGACCCAGTGACTGATGAACGATGATGATGCAAAGTTATTGGTGTTGGATTAAAATCTGACATGAATAAAGCAAGCATGATGGGAAGTGAGCTGATAGTTATGTTAAGTGACGTTGACATGGAAGTGTGCAAGTTTGGTATTAAAGTTATGAATCAACGATGACCAATTACAATTTAGAGGTGTGTCCAAGTAGATCATGTACTTCAGTACAGATTGTTGAAGTTACATAAAATAATAACCTTACCTTGGTCACATAAAATGCTCCAGCTGACCAGTCAGAGGCTATTCAACACAGGAGTCCGGTGGTTGCAGGGTCTGTCGGGTAGAGAGCTTGTGTAGATGAGAAGGACTCCATCGTTGTCTTCAGCAAACTTCGATCAATCAGCAAAACTTTCAGATTTCAGAATAATTCAACAATAACTTATCCCATACTTTAAAATCTTAAGTCATCTTACCATAATCATAGACGCAATTAAACCAATGTTTGTATCAGAAAAATTTGCTGTTGCCAGCTTGGTCACGTTTAGATCCCATTAGTGAAAGTTTGCCGAGTTCCTTGATAGGAAAATTAGCTTAACAAACAGTACATGTTCAAAACAGTCCTCCATATACATTCATCAAGTGTTAGATAGATAACCATTTTATCCCTAGTTTCTTAAATAGCACAATTACAAATCTGATCTAAAGAGATCTCACCTTCAACTGTATAGCTTAAGTTTGATCATGTCACTCATTGGGCGATAACACACCTCCATCGTTGTCTTCACAGTCTATGTTGAGGACATCGAAGAGGATCCAAGTAACTCATCATGACAACCTGCAAGTATTGTGCAGATAGAAAAATGACTTGGTGGTAAGCATAAAAGGTGATACAGATTCATTCTTTACTCAATGTACTCGCTCACAAGTAAACAATTGAGTCATGTAATCCTTGAAAGCGGCAAAGAAAGTGGACAAATTTCCTAGGGTACCTAGAAATTGTAAGATAACTTCTGTTTTGAATATTAGCTTGGTTTATTTTCTCAGGCGGTTTGAGAAGTAACAAGCAGGAAAGTTTTAGGACTAAAAGCTTAATTCATGAAAATGATTTGATCACTTGATCTTCACATTACCAGCTACATCTGTTGTATCATCCATCAGACTGCAACACGTCTTTGCATCCACCATGGAGACAGGAACACTCCTCTGTGTAGCCAGGCACCCATCTGTTGTCATCTTGGTCCTTACTCATGGGCAGATAATGTAGCATGTCACTGTACAAATATAGATATCATTTTGCAAAGTTATATTCTGCACGATTATGTACCAGAGTGTGGTTGTATGAAAATATAAAATCCTGGAAAAAGTTGGTACATCTTTAAGTCAGGAAACGATGCTCCATGATTAAACATGAATTAGATTTCATAAGTTGATATAGTTTCTTGACATCACTTCAAATTGAAATTTTGAGATGTGGTCAAAATAGTGGCGATGCCCTTCTTGAAAATCTGACTGTTAAAGAGGGGCTACAAGGTGAAATTGAGTTTTGTGATGCACTCATTTTTTGATAGATAGAGTAATCATGAAAGGGGGTGGGTTACAACTTTGCAAAGAAATAACAGACACAAAATCTAACCTGTTGAAGTAGAGATCAGTGAGTCATCTGGATACAGTGACAGGTCGATCTGAGCAACTCATTTGGGCGGTTCAGTCATTGTCCAAGTCGGTCATCAAACAGCCAACCTGAATATTGACACATACAACTAAGAACAGAAAAATTCTGAATTAAATACTGCCTGTGATGTTCTCAACTAACTAAGAAAACAAAATTTGATACTTCTTTCCTTGATGCATTTATCTCCAAGTCATCACTTGTCATCACCAGATCTCTCTCAATGTCTTCATGGTCGTTAGCAGTACACTGTGTCAATTCCAGTCATTGAGATACCCTGGAGAACAAAAATCAAAGGTGTAACAGTTGTAAACCTTCTCCTTAAAATGCAAGAACATTGTTTTGGATGAGCAGGACTTCATTCCAGGTTCCAACACTCAGTCACTGTATGTATGTAATAAAACATGAGGTCCTCAAAAGCACTGTCCTTGACTTAGTATTACAGACAGGAAATATTTTTCCGGGAGGTCTGCAGCTAAGGTACCTTTTAATTAATCAGCAAACTTTCAGATTTCAGAATAATTCAACAATAACTAATCCCATACTTTAAAATCTTAAGTCATCTTACCATAATCATAGACGCAATTAAACCAATGTTTGTATGAGAAAAATTTGCTGTTGCCAGCTTGGTCACGTTTAGATCCCATTAGTGGGAGTTTGCCGTCTTTTCCATTGATAGGAAAATCAGCTAAACAAACAGTACATGTTTAAAAAAGTCCTCCATATACATTCATCAAGTGTTAGATAGATAACCATTTTTTCCCTAGTTTCTTAAATAGCACAATTACAAATCTGATCTAAAGAGATCTCACCTTCAACTGTATAGCTTAAGTTTGATCATGTCACTCATTGGGCGATAACACACCTCCATCATTGTCTTCACAGTCTATGTTGAGTACATCGAAGAGGATCCAAGTAACTCATCATGACAACCTGCAAGTATTGTGCCGATAGAAAAATGACGTGGTGGTAAGCATAAAAGGTGGTACAGATTCATTCTTTACTCAATGTACTCGCTCACAAGTAAACAATTGAGTCATGTAATCCTTGAAAGCGGCAAAGAAAGTGGACAAATTTCCTAGGGTACCTAGAAGTTGTTAGATAACTTCTGTTTTGAATATTAGCTTGGTTTATTTTCTCAGGCGGTTTGAGAAGTAACAAGCAGGAAAGTTTTAGGACTAAAAGCTTAATTCATGAAAATGATTTGATCACTTGATCTTCACATTACCAGCTACATCTGTTGTATCATCCATCAGACTGCAACACGTCTTTGCATCCACCATGGAGACAGGAACACTCCTCTGTGTAGCCAGGCACCCATCTGTTGTCATCTTGGTCCTTACTCATGGGCAGATAATGTAGCATGTCACTGTACAAATATAGATATCATTTTGCAAAGTTATATTCTGCACGATTATGTACCAGAGTGTGGTTGTATGAAAATATAAAATCCTGGAAACAGTTGGTACATCTTTAAGTCAGGAAACGATGCTCCATGATTAAACATGAATTAGATTTCATAAGTTGATATAGTTTCTTGACATCACTTCAAATTGAAATTTTGAGATGTGGTCAAAATAGTGGCGATGCCCTTCTTGAAAATCTGACTGTTAAAGAGGGGCTACAAGGTGAAATTGAGTTTTGTGATGCACTCATTTTTTGATAGATAGAGTAATCATGAAAGGGGGTGGGTTACAACTTTGCAAAGAAATAACAGACACAAAATCTTACCTGTTGAAGTAGAGATCAGTGAGTCATCTGGATACAGTGACAGGTCGATCTGAGCAACTCATTTGGGCGGTTCAGTCATTGTCCAAGTCGGTCATCAAACAGCCAACCTGAATATTGACACATACAACTAAGAACAGAAAAATTCTGAATTAAATACTGCCTGTGATGTTCTCAACTAACTAAGAAAACAAAATTTGATACTTCTTTCCTTGATGCATTTATCTCCAAGTCGTCACTCGTCATCACCAGATCTCTCTCAATGTCTTCATGGTCGTTAGCAGTACACTGTGTCAATTCCAGTCATTGAGATACCCTGGAGAACAAAAATCAAAGGTGTAACAGTTGTAAACCTTCTCCTTAAAATGCAAGAACATTGTTTTGGATGAGCAGGACTTCATTCCAGGTTCCAACACTCAGTCACTGTATGTATGTAATAAAACATGAGGTCCTCAAAAGCACTGTCCTTGACTTAGTATTACAGACAGGAAATATTTTTCCGGGAGGTCTGCAGCTAAGGTACCTTTTAATTAATCAGCAAACTTTCAGATTTCAGAATAATTCAACAATAACTAATCCCATACTTTAAAATCTTAAGTCATCTTACCATAATCATAGACGCAATTAAACCAATGTTTGTATGAGAAAAATTTGCTGTTGCCAGCTTGGTCACGTTTAGATCCCATTAGTGGGAGTTTGCCGTCTTTTCCCTTGATAGGAAAATCAGCTAAACAAACAGTACATGTTTAAAACAGTCCTCCATATACATTCATCAAGTGTTAGATAGATAACCATTTTTTCCCTAGTTTCTTAAATAGCACAATTACAAATCTGATCTAAAGAGATCTCACCTTCAACTGTATAGCTTAAGTTTGATCATGTCACTCATTGGGCGATAACACACCTCCATCATTGTCTTCACAGTCTATGTTGAGTACATCGAAGAGGATCCAAGTAACTCATCATGACAACCTGCAAGTATTGTGCCGATAGAAAAATGACTTGGTGGTAAGCATAAAAGGTGGTACAGATTCATTCTTTACTCAATGTACTCGCTCACAAGTAAACAATTGAGTCATGTAATCCTTGAAAGCGGCAAAGAAAGTGGACAAATTTCCTAGGGTACCTAGAAGTTGTTAGATAACTTCTGTTTTGAATATTAGCTTGGTTTATTTTCTCAGGCGGTTTGAGAAGTAACAAGCAGGAAAGTTTTAGGACTAAAAGCTTAATTCATGAAAATGATTTGATCACTTGATCTTCACATTACCAGCTACATCTGTTGTATCATCCATCAGACGTCAACACGTCTTTGCATCCACCATGGAGACAGGAACACTCCTCTGTGTAGCCAGGCACTCATCTGTTGTCATCTTGGTCCTTACTCATGGGCAGATAATGTAGCATGTCACTGTACAAATATAGATATCATTTTGCAAAGTTATATTCTGCACGATTATGTACCAGAGTGTGGTTGTATGAAAATATAAAATCCTGGAAAAAGTTGGTACATCTTTAAGTCAGGAAACGATGCTCCATGATTAAACATGAATTAGATTTCATAAGTTGATATAGTTTCTTGACATCACTTCAAATTGAAATTTTGAGATGTGGTCAAAATAGTGGCGATGCCCTTCTTGAAAATCTGACTGTTAAAGAGGGGCTACAAGGTGAAGTTGAGTTTTGTGATGCACTCATTTTTTGATAGATAGAGTAATCATGAAAGGGGGTGGGTTACAACTTTGCAAAGAAATAACAGACACAAAATCTAACCTGTTGAAGTAGAGATCAGTGAGTCATCTGGATACAGTGACAGGTCGATCCGAGCAACTCATTTGGGCGGTTCAGTCATTGTCCAAGTCGGTCATCAAACAGCCAACCTGAATATTGACACATACAACTAAGAACAGAAAAATTCTGAATTAAATACTGCCTGTGATGTTCTCAACTAACTAAGAAAACAAAATTTGATACTTCTTTCCTTGATGCATTTATCTCCAAGTCGTCACTCGTCATCACCAGATCTCTCTCAATGTCTTTATGGTCGTTAGCAGTACACTGTGTAAATTCCAGTCATTGAGATACCCTGGAGAACAAAAATCAAAGGTGTAACAGTTGTAAACCTTCTCCTTAAAATGCAAGAACATTGTTTTGGATGAGCAGGACTTCATTCCAGGTTCCAACACTCAGTCACTGTATGTATGTAATAAAACATGAGGTCTTCAAAAGCACTGTCCTTGACTTACTATTACAGACAGGAAATATTTTTCCGGGAGGTCTGCAGCTAAGGTACCTTTTAATTAATCAGCAAACTTTCAGATTTCAGAATAATTCAACAATAACTAATCCCATACTTTAAAATCTTAAGTCATCTTACCATAATCATAGACGCAATTGAACCAATGTTTGTATGAGAAAAATTTGCTGTTGCCAGCTTGGTCACGTTTAGATCCCATTAGTGGGAGTTTGCCGTCTTTTCCCTTGATAGGAAAATCAGCTAAACAAACAGTACATGTTTAAAACAGTCCTCCATATACATTCATCAAGTGTTAGATAGATAACCATTTTTTCCCTAGTTTCTTAAATAGCACAATTACAAATCTGATCTAAAGAGATCTCACCTTCAACTGTATAGCTTAAGTTTGATCATGTCACTCATTGAGCGATAACACACCTCCATCGTTGTCTTCACAGTCTATGTTGAGTACATCGAAGAGGATCCAAGTAACTCATCAGACAACCTGCAAGTTTTGTGCCGATAGAAAAATGACATGGTGGTAAGCATAAAAGGTGATACAGATTCATTCTTTACTCAATGTACTCGCTCACAAGTAAACAATTGAGTCATGTAATCCTTGAAAGCGGCAAAGAAAGTGGACATTTTTCCTAGGGTACCTAGAAATTGTTAGATAACTTCTGTTTTGAATAAGCTTGGTTTATTTTCTCAGGCGGTTTGAGAAGTAACAAGCAGGACAGTTTTATGACTAAAGGCTAAATTCATGAAAATGATTTGATCACTTGATCTTCACATTACCAGCTACATCTGTTGTATCATCCATCAGACTGCAACACGTCTTTGCATCCACCATGGAGACAGGAACACTCCTCTGTGTAGCCAGGCACCCATCTGTTGTCATCTTGGTCCTTACTCATCGGCAGAAAATGCAGCATGTCACTGTACAAATATAGATATCATTTTGCAAAGTTATATTCTGCACGATTATGTACCAGAGTGTGGTTGTATGAAAATATAAAATCCTGGAAAAACTTGGTACATCTTCAAGTCAGGAAATGATGCTCCATGATTAAACATGAATTAGATATCATAAGTTGATACAGTTTCTTGACATCACTTCAAATTGAAATTTTGAGATGTGGTCAAAATAGTGGCGATGCCCTTCTTGAAAATTTGACTGTTAAAGAGGGGCTACAAGGTGAAATTGAGTTTTGTGATGCACTCATTTTTTGATAGATAGAGTAATCATGAAAGGGGGGTTACAACTATGCAAAGAAATAACAGACACAATCTAACCTGTTGAAGTAGAGATCAGTGAGTCATCTGGATAACAGGTCGATCCAAGCAACTCATTTGGGTGGTTCAGTCATTGTCCAAGTCGGTCATCAAACAGCCAACCTGAATATTGACACATACAACTAAGAACAAAAAAATTCTGAATTAAATACTGCCTGTGATGTTCTCAACTAACTAAGAATTTTTTTTTTGATACTTCTTTCCTTGATGCATTTATCTCCAAGTCGTCACTCGTCATCACCAGATCTCTCTCGATGTCTTCATGGTCGTTAGCAGTACAGTGTCAATTCCAGTCATCGAGATACCCTGGAGAAAAAAAAATCAAAGGTGTAACAGTTGTAAACCTTCTCCTTAAAATGCAAGAACATTGTTTATGATGAGCAGGACTTCATTCCAGGTTCCAACACTCAGTCACTGTATGTATGTAATAAAACATGAGGTCTTCAAAAGCACTGTCCTTGACTTAGTATTACAGACAGGAAATATTTCTCCGGGAGGACTGCAGCTAAGGTACCTTTTAATTAATCAGCAAACTTTCAGATTTCAGAATAATTCAATAATAACTAATCCCATACTTTAAATTCTTAAGTCATCTTACCTTGAAACTTGCATCCTCATACCATATGACACATTCTTCTGAGGTCTTCCATGCTCCACTTTGGTAGCAATCTGTACCCAAACGATTCCTTGTGACATCACCTGTACATGAAGAATCAAGTTCAATAACTACATTAAAATCACAAAATTATTTCCAAAATTGATTTCAATCTCTACTTTTCATGATAAAATTTGAGCCAATGAAGTCAAACATTCATTAATAAACAAGCTGATCAAGCAATATCACAACAATGACTCCCAAGTTGATTTCAATCCTCTTTCTTAATACAAGCTCAAATTCGGGAATAAACTGAAGAATCTGTGTACAAAAAATGTACCAACCATTTGTATTTGAAATGTGACGTCATCGAAAAGTTTTGGATTTTGACAAAAATTGCACTAGAAGGGTATCAAACACATTGGCATTTTACCCCATTTTAACATGAGGTAATTTTCCCCCCAATTTTGATATCAAGGACTCTATCTATTGGAAAATGAGTGCATCACAAAACTGAATTTGGCCTAGGAGCCCCTCTTTAGCAAAGAGCAACCAAAAATCTTCATTTCAGGGAAAAATTTTAACAAATTGCGGTCCTGCATAATATCTATCAAGCAAACTGAAATAAAACTTCCTTTGAGGTTCTATTCCTGAACTTTAAAATGAGTAGATGTCATTCTCCTTATAGCATACACACCTCCATTGATGTCTTCATGGTCCTGGGATGGCATTTGTAGTTTGAATTGGACTCAATATTTCCAAGGAATAGGGACTTGTACTTGCTCATAGGCAGATGGTTCGGCATTTCACCATTGCAGTAAGAAAAATAAAAACAATCAGAAATTGCACTTTGAAACAGAATTCCAATTAGTTTGGGATTATTTGAAGTGCTTGTTACATGAACCAGTGACTGATGAACGATGATGATGCAAAGTTATTGGTGTTGGATTAAAATGTGACATGAATAATGCAAGCATGATGGGAAGTGAGCTGATAGTTATGTTAAGTGATGTTAAGATGGAAGTGTGCAAGTTTGGTATTAAAGTTATGAATCAACGATGACCAATAACAATTTAAAGGTGTGTCCAAGTAGATCATGTACTTCAGTACAGATTGTTGAAGTTACATAAAATAATAACCTTACCTTGGTTACATTAATGCTCCAGCTGACCAGTCAGAGGCTATTCAACACAGGAGTCCAGTGGTTGCAGACATTTTCAAAGCTGTGAAACATGTTTGACAACAAAAATCAGAGTACATGAAGGTAGTTCAGTGGTATGGAAGCAATAGAATAAGTTTTGCAATATTACGCACCCCTGGATGAGCCAGCCCAAGGTGCATGCTTATAAGTGTCGTTAATCACAATTGCATATCCAAAATGATTGACAGGACGATAAGTAAATATTTCATCTTCATTTGAACAAAGGAATCAAAATCCACAAATGAATGTTATTCTTAGAAACTTATGTTTCTTTCTGCAAAACAATTACTTTAGAGACCAGTGACATTTGACCAATAAACTCTATTTACCAGGAGCTCCAAAATATGCAAATACTATTTTACAAAATCCATACAAATTGCACCAACGACAGTATAATTTTAGTCGACCACATGTATGATGTAGATTTACACATTATTATTACATGTTTGCCATCTGTATAAATATTATGAATAATGTTCATATTGGCCTGGTTATCAATGAAACAAACAATAAATTAAATAAATAAAAAAGTTAGTGTTTGTTTGCAAACAAACAATAGCCTAGGTTTTTATAAATAAGTGAATGAAATGCTTGTAAACATCAGAGAGATTACACAAGTTTACATAAAATGAGCTTGCAACATTGATTTTAGAAAAACATACCAGAGGGCATTTAAAAATGATCATTGTTATAATCTGAAGAGGCTTCAACAAGTACGTAGGACCAAGTAAAAATTCTAACTATATAGGCCTAGTGTTGGACCAGGACTTGACAAAAAATTACTCCTGCAGCAAAATTATGCACTTCTCAATACCTTGGCAATCTACATTATACTCCCAAAGTCCCTAGAGAAACATTGGCTGTCTCTCTACCACTGCCCACCCGATTAACTTCATATGTAAAATTTGAATGTGGACTTAAAACAGGTGTAACAAAACTGAAGAATTTTTTATATAAAATTAGCCCCATAAATAGGGCCAATCCACTTTGTATCCTTGGCCCCAACACCATTGCAATCCGATTTCTTTGCTGGCTTTAATAAAAAATACAAAATAATAAAACAAAGCCGACTTATTCTAATATACAAATACAATAAAATTATTCATTCTATGTCACCACAGGTCATCGCTGAATTAAGTAAAAACTTGAATGAGACTAAATAATGTTCTCAACTTGAACAAGGAAGGTTTTATATCAAGTTTCTTCTTCCCTTTCGTCTGACATGGGCCGAGGGAAAAGACAAATGCATTCTAGTATTTTACAATACCTCGACCGTAGCGCCGCTTCGAGGCAGGTAGGCGGCTGGGCTGGTGAGCCTTACTCATAACTATCTTTGTTAGGCCCTTTATAATCATCATAAATAGAGACTGTTTTGGCCTGTACTACGTGGCCTGGTAGAAAGGCCCGTAACCAGGGTCCGCAAAAAACAAAAAACAAAAAACAAAAAAAAGTCCGCCCAAACGTTATAAAAATGTTGCGCCAAAAACATTTAGTGAAAAAATTGACCAATGATGGCTTGAATTTTGCCCTTTTGTGCGTTTTCTTTCCCAGTCAATATGTTGTACCTCGATGAGGTCCCCTCTAAGACGTCTACCCTCAGAAGTCATTTTTCTCAAACACGGCAAGAGACTGGAACCAGCTACCTTACTCCATCACCAGTATCCCAGACTCCGCTAAATTCCATGAAGTCCTTATATCCGCTGCGCCCAAAACACACGACTAATTCTCCAGTTTGAGCTTATCAATTATCTATCTAATCAAGATCAAATCAAGATCAAGGGCGGTAAGGACGAAGGCTTACAACCTGTCTTCGTAATCAGTGTTCTTGAAAGCAGGAACTAGCTTGGTTGCTCAACGTTGCACACCTAAATTATATCCTTGACGAGTTGAGGAGACCACGCTTGCACCATAAATTTTAAGTCGGGTCTTAATAAACTAAAGGCACTTAACAACTTCAACTGATCTATGTGGAAAACTTCTCTTGACCATGCCCGGATTCTATTTGCCCTGCTGACAGCGAACATACCACACCTACAGTGCACATTTTGACAAAGTTTATTTATCATACGTACATTGTGTTTAACGAAGAATATTGACGCTTCCTTTGCTAGATGAACCCACGAATTCTCAACACCAAAACAGGAGAGGATGGCGGCCATGTCGTCTTCTTGCAGTCATTGTGTCTCCCCACTTAACCAGCGCGCGCGAAGTCTAAAGAAAATCGCCGAACAATGGGACAAAAGACCATTCACTCACTCAAAGCGAAAAAGCACGTTGGGGTGAGCAGACTTTTTTTGAAAACAAGTATTTCCAAGGAAATACTTTCACACAAGGTAGAGGGCGCACTTCAAAATTCGTGTTTCGTGTGAACCGAATAACCGATACCTGATAAATACTATTTCAATTAATACTCTAAACAATATATGTTCTACACAATTAAAATCTGTGAAATCTTACGAAATATCTTGGTTTTCTTTGTTGAAAAATCAATTGATGCCGAGTATTTAAAGTCTTGTGTTTCTCCAAACTTCATCCCACTTTTTTTCTGTACGATTTTATTGAAAATAGTAGGGTGCAAGGCTTACATTTTCATCAAATCATGGCAGTAAGGAGATAGCCACTCAAGCTTTTCATTGTTTTAGCTCGTTCAACTGAAACAGGTGTCATAATAATGAGCTTTATTCTTTCATACAAATCTGCAAGTCAGTGGCAAAATGTGATATAAGTTTCAAATCGATACATACTAGCATAAAAACTTACTTGGTAACAAGCAACGGAGAGCTGTTGATAATATAAAACATTGTAGGAAACGACTCCCTCTGAAGTAACGTAGTTTTCGAGAAAGAGGTAATTTCTCACTAAAATAATAAAAACTTCTTGCAAGAAGATTTTATTCCTATCTGAAAGCACACAAACTTGTACCACAAAGGTGTTTTTTTCTTTCATCATTTTCTTGCAACTTCGATGACCAATTGAGCCCAAATTTTCACAGGCTTGTTATTTTATGCATATGTTGGGATACACCAAGTGAGAACACTGGTCTTTGACAATTTCCAAACGTGTTCAGTACCTTTAAGGAGTTATGGACTTTCAAGGTATCTCATCTGGAACCGTGTCTGTTGTAATCTTGCCTGGTTGTAAGTCAAAGTTATAAGTCAGTTTTAAAACTTCAACATTCACTCTGACTTTCACTCATTAAAAGCCGTGGGGCAAAGTTTAACCCAGCATTTTTTTTATTTACTTCAACATTCCTTATAAAACATGATTGAGAACCACAAAACATGACTGTCACTGTATACTGATCTCACTTGGGGATTTAAAATTTCATAAAACAACCCAACACTTAAAAGTTGAAGCTTCATACTGAAACTTTAACAATCACACTGAATGCAGACGGCCGGACATGCTTGTTTAGGAGAGTGACATAGTGGGCATTCCACAGGTTGTGACTATGATCCCTTTTCTTTAATCTTTTCTGTTTTAAACATTGTGGGCATGAGCCCACAACACGAGAAAAGCCCACAAGTACAGATCCTACTTACAAGTAGCCCCTCAATGTAGCTCTTGTAAGCACAGACGGACGGCGCGACGGACGGACGGGCAGACGAACGGAAATTGTCATTACATAGGCTCACTCTGCTTCGCAGCTCGCCAAAAATGAGGCAATGTAATTAACAAGGTATTTTACAATGCATAACATAACAAATACCCTTAAATACCCTCATAACAAAACCCTCAAAATAACCTTGAAGTATCAATGTCATCTGAAAAAGTCAACTCATTTTGAAAACTGTTCGTCTCCTACAATAAATAATAATTGGTTCTTGTTCTTATATAGCGCACATATCCTAGTAGCTACACGGAGATCAATGTGCTTTACAACATGATTATCCATGTTCATCACGCGTGCTTTTAGACCATTTCTCTAACTTTCTCAACTCCCTGGGGAGCAAGCAACCATAAGCTGCTTAAATTAGCACTAATGGGTTAATCCAACACAATACTGTCTCAGCCCTCTCAGGTTCCCATATAAACACCTGGGTTATCAGAAGCAATTATGGTTAAGTGCCTTACTCAAATGACCGGGAATCGAACCCACACTCCTTTGATTAAACCATCAGAACTTGAGTCCGATGCAGGAGACTGCTTGGCCACGACACCACATACAGACAGCACATTTCAAAATATCACACAAAACATGATCAGACATAAAAGGTTGATAAAAACAAACAAATATAAGTAATAACAATAATAATATTAGTGTGCATGTATAATGCATCATGTCTGTCAAAAATGAAACTCCTGGAGCCAAATTATCAAATCAGGTGGAGCTTGTAGGGTCATCGTTTGGTTTTTGTCAACATAATGCTGAATTTTAGGCAAAATTATCAAGAAAGTACAACAAAAGTCACCTGTGAAAGTTTCATATCTTTCATTGACTATTTGTTGAAAAAACAAGGAACAAAAACGGTCACGGTATTTTCATCAAGAGTATTGAATCCATCCACATTTAGCTAGGTGACTGTAGCATTCACAAATGTACACCACGGAAATTTGAATCTCCAAAAGTCGCCTTTTATTGATTTCTAATCAACAGGGGCATTTCAGATTAAATAATTTCGCAGGATGCTTACTATCATTACCATCTTAATAACAAGTAGGCTTCGGATAAAAATTATACAATTTTTTCGGGGGCCATTGCCAATAGTATGACCCTACCTCTAAGAATGATTTGATGAGGTGCAGCAAACAGTATAAATATAAAACCTTGAAAGGGATACAAGGTGAGGTGGCGCATATTGCTGCCAGACCAAGCCTGAACACAGGGACAAACCCTTTCTCTTTACGGCAATTGTCCTAGGGTCTTTAACATGCATTAAACACAACACACTGGATCTGTGACTTTATGTCCCATCCGAATGATGAAGCAGTAATGGTCAAGTGTCTTGCCTAAGGACACAAGTGTAAAGTAGAGTAAGTAAAGTCTGTCCCGAGCCAATTATGGCTCATCAGGCCGATGTTTATACCCGGTTTCCATGGTATTAAACGACCGAGAATATTTCTATTCCCTTTAGACAGGATGCCAGTCCATCGCAGGTTACTCCCCAGCGCTTGCCGGTACCCATTTGTACTCCTGGGTGGGGAGAAGCAATTATGATAAAGTGCCTTGCTCAAGGACACAAATGTCATGACCGGGACTTGAACCCACACTCTGGTGATCAGAAACACCAGAGCTTGAGTCCGGTGCTCTTAACCACTCGGCCACGACACACCACAAGTGTAAAGACTGGGACTCAGACACACACTCTGACTGGTAACACCCGAATTCGAGTCTGGTGCACTAGACTGCTCAGCCACGACTCTCCACATACCCCAAATTAATTCAGGCAGAAATGTACGGAAGCACCGTGAATACAATATCAAATCTCATATTTCAAAATTCAAGCATTATAAGTCATCACCCTCCATCAACATTTCTTTTCACTTTTCAAAAAATGTTACAATACTTGTAGAAATAAAATTGAAAAAAGTAAAAGTTACATTAAAAAACAAAACAAAAAAACTGCATTTACAAGGGAATTCCCTGGTGCTGGATGCTGATGCAGTCACTCCATGCATAGTTTCGCTTAATGACAATATCTGCTTTGATCGATAATGACACGACCTTAGATTCAGGACTCTTCACCGGATGATGGAACTGATGTCACAGTTAATATTTTAAGTGCCCAGAGTATATTGTTTCATAATGCATCCTTGGTTGCCATTCTGCTAACAACTGCATCAAGGAGAGAACAAACAGCTAGCTCCTCCTCATCCACCTTGTAAACCTGATGAAATATAAACGAAAAGCAGGAATTTAAAATAATAACAAATATGATACAAGTCTTCTAAAGAACCATCTTACTCTAGCAGGGCTCAGAATTCCTACTGGGACACTGGCCAGTAGGAGACCAGAGAACTAAAGAGACCAGTAACTAGAGACCAGTAACTAAAGCATCAGACAAGTAACATCAAAACCAGTGTTGTAGTCAAGTACTTTTCAATTGAGTATCAAGTACTGCTGAGTACTAGGGTTGCTGAGTAATGTTCGAGTACAAGTACTTGGGCCATCGAGTATGAGTACAAGTGTCCGAGTACCAACTATTCTAATATCCGAGTACCGAGTCCAACAGCAGAGTACCAAGTACTTAGATCTCTGAGTATGAGTACGAGTACTTCACATGTATAAAGAAAAATACTGCAAAATGAGGTTTTGTGAATAATTTCTAGATAACAATGTGTGCTTGTTATGATAACCTTTAAAACATGAATACATCAAAGAAAACTTCAATTTGTACTTTTTCCAGTGCTTTATTCGTCTATTCCTTTAGTATTCTCCAACATATAGAACAAGATTGACACACCACCACACTTTCTGTGGCAACCACCACATTTAAGAAGTCGCCAAGGTTTAAAATCTGTCGGCCAAGTTCCCCCCCCCCCTTTTTCTGTCTGTGGGCTGAGGACTCATGGCTTATCACAGGGTTGGGCATTCAAATTTATCTAAGTGCAAACGTGGCCGGGCCGTTTAGAGCATCGGACTCGAGTTCTGCTGGCCGAGTCATCTGGGTGTGGGTTCAAACACTTGTGTCCTTGAGCAAGACACTTAACTATAATTGCTTCTCTTCACCCAGGGGTAAATAGGTACCTGTGAGGGCAGAGATGGTTCATGTGATTGATTTAGGTTCGGCACTACATATTTGACAGCACAGGCTGTATACTCCCAAGGGAGCTGAGATGGTTTCAGGAATGAAATAAATGGCCCAGTGATCAGGGGTAATAATGTTGGAGCGCCATGAGCGTCACTGAGTGACAGTTATGGGCGCTATATAAGAAGCCACTATTATTAACATGGTCTGGAGTGACATAGGAGAAGAGGAAATGGAAGGATTTGGGCCTCACTCTAGCCAAACTGCCTAGTCTGTCAAGGTTCCATCAGGGCACTACTAAAAGGGGGGAACATTAGTGCTCTGTGAAATCGTCCCTGGCTTTTATTTCTTTTACCTAGAGACTTACCTGCTTAATGAGACTGTAATCATTGAAGTTACTGAGTTCATCCAGGGCTACAATGTCACCTTGAACCAATCTCTCCACAGCATTCAGCTTCTCTCCTGAGTCATCATCAAGGGTGACAACGACAAGACCTGAATCCTCTTTAGAGAGGCCAAACCTCTTGAAAGATGCACTGATCTGAGAGATGGGGGAAATAACAATAACATAAACTAGTGAGCATGGATGATCATCAATTTATTTCAATTTGTCATATTATTTCTGGTAATGAAACCAAGAAACCAGGCAAGATATTTGGCCCTTGGAAAAGGGTAGTAACATCTTATTGAGTACAATAGGCTTTTATTGACTTTCAGGCTATTCACAAATGACAATTTTGCTGATTTTTCTGAGGGCAAAAGAAATCGGAAATCAGATTGAAGTAGGAGGAATATCATGCCTACAAGAAACTTTCAAAAGTGCCTATCACTGTGACCTGAAGATACCTATGAAAAGAAGATGCTGAAGAAATCTCAGTTTTAGACGTAGGAAGGAAAACCCCAACTGGGAAAACCCCACCAGATCTGGTAGGGACTGAAAACCCAATCCAAGGCTCCGGTCTGGCGCAGGATTCGAACTGGGGTCCACAGAGGTGAAAGGCAGGGAAAGAAATCACTGAGCCAACCTGACATTTATCAAGGTTGGAAGTTTGGAGAGGGAGTTTTAACACAATTAGGTGGCCATCACACAACGGAAGGATTTATCAAATGTTTAAGGAGTTTGTTTTATAAAGTTGAAAATACCATTATTATTGAGCACCCATCCTCCCTAAACATCCTGGTTGCTTGTTTGAAGGAAGTTTTTTTATGGGATTGGTTTGGCCATGACGAAAGTTTTACAAGGTGATTTGTTAACCTTGTAACCCCCTTATAAGGTGCTACAGAAATGGGCCTCATATTTAATTAACTTTAAAACCTGTCTTTAAAAGTGTTTCTCTTTGTTCAATCGCCTTGAGCACCTTATTAGTGGATACATGCGCTATGTAAGACTCCAATAATAATTGGTTTCACCTGACTTTACTGACCTTATAGTAAAACTTCCAAAACAAAGAGGCACCTGACCTGATGTATTGATTATTTATGCCATAAATGAGGGGGAAAAAAACTCTACATAAAGCTGACAGTTCAGCCACTATCAATCAGTCCCAGTGTATTTTATGTTTGATACTTACATTTCTTGTAGGAGACAAATTGAAGAGAACCTCTGTATTGACATTCCTGGTCTTCATTTTGAGTCCGTATTTCTTGATGTGCAGAGCTTTATTTGCTGCCACCATAAGCTGGAAAGGATCTACAATCTGCATTCAAAGTTTCAGACCAAAGTTTGTTATCAAAGTCAGCAACCTTCATTAGTAGAAGGAATCTTACAAGGGGGGGGTAATGTAACTGTCGCGTAAGTGCCCCACCCACTCCCTGCCACCCTGCCCTAGACCAGAGGCCAATTTAGAGCTGTTTAAGCAGATGAAATATTGCTTCTCAATACTGCTTTAGATGCAAAAAAACTAGAAGGAAACCAGTCACAACTGGTACATCATGGCATTTTAGCTGGTAACTTTATTCTGGTGATAATGGCAATGCTTGGTGACTTTTTCTGCTTTCATGGATGTAAATTGGGCCCTTACCATGGATCTGTGCATACTGATTCAGCCCAGGGGACTGGCTGTGGATTTAAGTCATTTGGGTAACGACTAACATAAGAAAGTTTGGAGAAGGTGAAAAACAACTAAAAGTAGATGTTATGCCTGGAGTAGCCCCATAAATAGTGCCAATATGCTGGACTCCCTCCCGCTTCTCCCGAAGAAGCGGAGGGAGTCCAGCAATTGGCACTATTCTAATATGGGGCCATGCCTGAAGAATCTGTTCTGACAAGCTTATCTTAGTTCAAAGTTGTATACAATAATACAGTACTATAAAGTATAAACTATAAATACAAAATATTTATAGGCCTAACTGAAGCTTATATCCAAATTTTAAGAAAAAAAATCATTACAATACAGGTACTGAGATAATAAAACTTATATATAAAAGCCTCAGGTAGAATAGAGTAGAAGTACAAAATTTATACATCATTTTGATCAGGGTAAATACCATGAATAAGCAACATTTTAGACGAAAAAAGTCAGATGAAAATCAAATCGTTTGGCTTTATTAAAAAGATGATATATTTCCATTAGCCATCCTCCATGCATTAGCATACTGTACCATTTTGGGAGACAATAAAACTGCATCAATTTCTCCAGCCACGAGGTTTTTCTTCAGTTCTTCACTATTTGTCACATCTTTGAAAAGAGCAATATACACAGAACTCCCAGGGAAAAGCTCCAGTTCACACTTCACTGCATGTTCAGAAATCGTCATGGTAAAAAACTGGCAAATTAACTTGGTAAATCAAAACTTTTAAGCACAGCTAGCGAGTGCTGCTTCTCAAGTTCCCTTTAATTTTTGAGGAGTATAGTCAGTTACCCTTCTTCCAATTATTTGAGAAAATGTTAAGGAGGGTCAGGGTACCATGCAATAAACCAAGATGGCGGCGCCCATGAATGTTGTTCTTGCTGTTGTCCTCTCGATATTTCTTGCTTTTACTTCAGTTTTGTTCTATCATGTCAACAAAGTACAGCCACAACCTTACATGGATGAGATTTTTCACGTACCACAAGCTAAAAAATACTGCAATGGCTCATTCAATGAGGTAATTGACGGAATGATCGCAAACGATCGTGCACCCGCCCGGCGGGCCTGTGGGTGCAGTATACCACACGACAGTGCTAGTGTGGTAGTGCTACTGAGTGCTGAGTGCTATACACCTATTGGGATGATGGGGGTGGGGGGGGGGGCATGATGTCCTACATGTATGTGCTACTGACTGGCTGCTACATAGTGTGACCGCCAGTGTGCTGCTGAGTGTTATTGCTAATGCAGTTCTATTGCTAACCTAAGGGGCTAATTCAAGTGCTGGTTATGAGCCTAAAAAATAAAATAAGTAAAGGAAATGGGAATGCACATAATATTGTAAAACGGTCATAATAAACCATGCATATGAAACCTTGTTGTTTTCACTTAATAAGATCATCATGAAATCGTGATGCCAGATTTAATGAAGTTTTCACAGGTTGGTTGCAATATTGTGTTTATGGAAAACTAGAGAATTGGAAGATAATTTACTCTTCCAAAAACAATGTTGTTTAATAATCATACAGTAATGAACGACAAACTATCATTCTATAAGTCAAGTGGAACCTTTATGATAATCTTAATCCCTGTCGGGAGGATGGAGGAATAAGATTATCACAACTATTAAGTGGGACCATGAAGTAGAAGGATACAATGGCATGGACAATGGACACTAGACTAAATTGACACTAACTTTGTAAATTTGACGTAATTCAAATGTGCCGCGAAGGTCAAAAACAATCATTACCGTGGACAGATTGACGGATGACAAGATGAAATTATGTATCACATTGCCCACCCATGCCTTGGTTAAACTGATCTATGTTCTCTAATTGTCTTACCGTCAGTGGGACCCAATGATCACTACCCTGCCTGGTCTGTACCTAGCCTCAGTAGGCCTTCTGAGACCGATAACGGAATTGATGCTAGTGGACATGTCCGAGGTGTGTACAACCACTGTACTACGCTCCACCAACGTTCTCTTTGCTGTGGGTAACCTCTACATGTTGTACGCTCTGATTGTCAGACTCCACAAACATGACAAGGTAGGCTAACTCTTTAGATTATCATTTTAGGATTTAGTCGTGAATGTGCTTTTGGGTTGGTTGTTGTTGTTTTTTGTTGGGGGTTTTTGGGGAGGGGGAAGGGTCTAAGTAAAAACCAAGACTGCTCAGTAGAAAAATTACCAAAATGCTTGTTACAAGAAACCTACTGTACATTTTATAGAAGATTTGGATTGCACAAACAAATTAATTACTTGGTTTGTAGATTATTTTTGTGTTTTTGTATCCTTGCACCAATGTGTGGGACTGGTAAAGCACTGTATACTCAGTGCTTTCCAAGTCTTGTGAAAACATATCCACAGGATATACTACTGGGGTGGGATTCGAACCCACAGCCCCTGCATTCTAGAGAAGATGTCTTAACCACCACTAGACCACCAAGTGACGAGAGGCCAGTTCGAATCCTGTACTTGACAATATGTCTTGTTGATAGAATACTCCATCTCCAGGTTGAATTTTGTCTTTTAAGATAGTAAGTTCTCCATTTTGCAATTATGAATTTTGTATTTATTTTTTCCCAGGCATCTCACAGCTACAAGCCGTTACTGACAGCTGCCTCCCTCGCTCATCTGCCCGTCCTTTATTTCTTCTCATTCCTCTACTACACTGATCCTGGATCCACCTTCTTCATCCTCATCATGTATCTCTTCAGTCTCCACGGCAACCATTTGATGGCCGGCATCATGGGAATTCTCTGCGTCATCTTCCGCCAGTCCAACATCGTATGGGTCGTCTTCACGGCGGGTGTGACGTTTGTGAAAGAGGTAGAGGGTGAGAGGGGTGGGCAGCTGAGTCCCGACGCTCCCAACGACATTCAGATAATCCTCACATCCATCAAGAAATCCCTTTTGTACATCCTGAAGTTATCCAATCTGGGTCATTTGATACTCGTCCTCTGGCCCTACGGTATCGTTGCCGTTGTGTTTATGGCTTTTCTGGTTGTCAACAAGGGAATCGTACTGGGAGACAAGAGCCATCATGAGCCCTGTTTGAACATCCCTCAACTCTTCTACTTCATGATATTCACGGCTGTCTTCGCCTTACCCTATATCCTCTCTCCTTACAGTGCATTCAGATTCCTGAAGGCGTGTCTTAAGCGCCCCTTCATAAACCTCACACTGGCTTGCCTGGGCTTGTTAGCCGTGCACTACCTCACGTATGTCCACATATACGTCCTGTCGGACAACAGACATTACGTCTTCAGTATCTGGCGTCTGTACCAACGCCATGACCTCATCAAATACGCCATCGTCCCGTTTGTCATCTACATGAACTGGTGCGTACAGGACAGCCTCTCCAGACACAGCAGCTTATGGAGGCTCGTGTACTTCATCTGCGTAGCTGTGGTCACAGTACCCCAGCAGCTCTTAGAGTTACGCTACTTCATCGTTCCTTATCTGATGTTCAGGATTCACATGCCATTGCAGTCCTACTGGAAGATCTGTCTGGAGTTATTACTCGGTGCTGTAGTGAACAGTGTCACGTTGTATTTGTATATGGAACGGCCATTTTTCTGGGAGGGCACACCAGGCCTGCAGAGATACATGTGGTAATTGGCTGTACAATGTTACAATTGAAAATCAATTTGTGATTAATTAATTAACTGTGTTTACCAATATTGGATTTAAGTTCAAGATCCTTGATCAAAATAACCGCTTGTCTCGCCTTCAAAATATTGCAATCAAGTCCAACACTAGAATGCACATCACACCATATCTCTCAGAAGGACTCCAACCGTATCATTCCTACCGCGAGTCAATGAGATAAAATAATAAACATCTTGGGCTGAAAAATCGTGAACTTCTGCATGGAACAATTTAAACTTTTCATCACTGGCTTTGTTCAAAACTTCCCTCATAGCTCATTTATCATTCAAAACCACAGGGAATGATATTGAACGGTAAGGTCGTAGGAGGGTTGACTGTTACCACATGATATCACATTGTAGGCTGGCATAGCTTATTTATCATTCAAAACTACAGTGAGACGGTGATATTGAATGGTCACACTGTAGGAGGGTTAGGGTGCAAAGTTTCTATTCAAATGCATGGCCCACAAGTGTGTTGTGGCTGCAGGTTAGCCTAGTTGCCAGTTCTTTGGCAGATTCAGTAGATTTGTCATTAAATAATTTACTTCGACTGAATGTCGATTCATGATCAATGTACAAACAGAGCTGTCTGATTTTATGTATAACTTGTTCATATTTGAATATTTTATTTGGATATTGGCAAATGTACAATAACATATAATTTTCTCTGTCATGATTTGGAGAACTTTTTAAATAAACACCAACACCTCTCATTTTTAGGAAGATATTACGAGACCATTAAAGGATATATGAATGTGTTAACTATACCTACACCAACTCAAGTTCAAATTTCATTTTAATTAACTAATAATGACACTTAGTGCTAATACTTGGTGTAATTTTCTATTACCCTACTTGTTCTGAAGACTCTACAGAATGGAATACACACAAAAATAATCTCCTAAAATAAAACTGAATATAAAAAGGTTACGCCTTGAACACCCAGCAGGGTGTGCGCATTACAAGTCTTATTATTATTTATTATTTATTATTTATTATTTATAAAATAGCGTACAAAACACACTCACATTCCTTGGGAAAAAGAATTGGGCAATTCCTGACAGTGAGTGCCAATTTCAGATTTAACACTCCGCCCATTAATAGAAAAGTCAATGGAAAACTAACTAAAACGCTTATATACAGTTCACATGGACATTGAAATGACAAAAATAAGGCCATGCATAAATTTGGGCTTTACTTGACTTGGGGGTCAAAGAGATATGTATACATTTATCTTAGTACCTCTAATTAGATGTATATAATACATGTACTTGAAGAATTAAACACATGATGAAAGATATAGTTAATCAAGTGCTGTTAAAAGCTGAAATTTACGGTATTTAAAAGTTCATGTAAGTGTAAAGAAAGAGTAGGACTTGGTAAACAACAATTATTTGCTTTTTTAAGCAGCTTCATGAAATTTGACCCAGATGTTCTATACTTCTTTGAGAAAATTACTACTGAAATAATTGACTGAAGATTATCAGGCTTGCATTATAAGCTATAGAAAACTGAAAAACACTGTGCTGGACAGAAATAGATAGTTGAACAGTTTCCTTTTTGTTTTGCAAGTCCTAGATATTTATCTGCTGTAAGGAGAAGAAGGCACACCGGCAGGTACAAATTTTGAGGCATATTTTTAGTCCAATCCTCAGGCAATTTAACCCTTTGGAGACCATAGTGGCCACAAGCGGCTTGTACTAAAACACCCATTGTTGCCGCAAACGGCCGGAAGATTTGACCAAATTTCCATTTGACCTACTTCCATTCAAAGATAGAGTGGAAGTCGTGTCCAGAATTTTCCAACGTTTCTCATGAGATATTATTTACATTTGTAAAACAAAACAGAATTTCTGTTTCATATTGTTTGTTTTTTAAATACATTTTCACTGAAAAAATACAGTACAAAAATAAACAATAGTAGCCGTTGTATGGGCGTATTGTGATGATTATACAGAAATGAATGGTCTCTAAAGGGTTAAAAAAAACACCTGTAAGCAGACAGAGCACCCATTATAAGAACTTCAATTTCATGACCAAGGCTTACTGTAATGAAAGCAAATGACCCGATATAACAATACAAATGCATCGTAAAAACAAAGGCTCACAGACAGAAAAACATTGTTTCTTTAAGGTAAGAGATAACGCAATTAAAAGCTCATATTTTTTATGTTCAAATGCTCAGTAATAAAACTGTTGTTCCGTATGGCTGTGCAAACTCATTTTATTACAACTTTGGGTTTAACAAAGGAAAACTGACAAGAGCGGGACTTGAACCTGTGACCTCCGGATTAACGTGCCGGCACTCTACCAAGGGTCGACCTGATGGCTGCTTAAAGCATTATCACTGTACTAGTGCTGTCCTCGGTCCAACAGAGTCAAAAGATAACAGAGCTGGTGAAAATAACTGGAATGTGATTGAATTCCAAATTGTATAATGCATTAAATTGATTTAAATGCATCAGGTGTTAATAAAAGTTTTCAATGTTGGAAATTAATTGCAAGGAAATAACGTTTTGAAAACATGGACAGGTGAAACTCTGAAACGTCCAGAAACGTTATAGTACACTGTCCATTTTAAGGCTTTTTTTTTCATAATGTCTTTAACCGTTATTTTGTAATTATTAGACTATGAAATCACCTGGCACATATTCTTTCTACAGTTGTTCCTTGAACGGCACTCTTGCATTGCATTTTTAGTGAAGAATGAAAGGGAGGGTATACCTTTGGTATTTACTCCAAAAATTAATGACGATAAAAACTTAATTGGTACGAAGCACTGCAGCTGTTGATAATTTATAACATTTTCAGAAATGATTCCCTTCTAAGGAATGTGGTTTTAGAGAAAGGGATTCGAAACAATTTCAATCTGAGAAAAGTTTCATGCATGAAAATTTTCTCAGATAGTGTAGTCCAATTACAGATTATTCATCCTGCGGGGACAAAACTGCTCCAGATTTTCGGCAATATCTCAAAAACGCTACCACCTTTTGAAAAGACATTTTCACAGGTTAGTTCTAGTGTATAAGTCTACATTTATATAGGATTAAAACAATCGAGGGTTCAAAAAACCAAAGGAATACTTTGCCTTGAAATGCATCAAATGCTCACCCTTGTTCCTCTTGTGGCTCAAAACATTAAAGCCAAATATAAGTGCAGACGTGGTCCTGCAAAATCAGTACGGCTCACAATTGCCCGAGGACAGTGATTTTTTTGAAATAAAATGAAGGCTCTTTACTTTGAGAACATGAATTTTCAAGAGATGTACCTACGTCATGAACTGTTTCTGGTTACCGACCCATTTTTGCGTAGCTCTCGGGAAATTGTTTTGGTCAATGAATTTTACGTCGGAAACTTGTTTCCGGTCAGGGTCCCCGAAACACACCACTGACTAGAGGGCTTGTCAGCTGTATGTTTGACTAGCCCACGTAAAATGTGACTTGCACATGTGACTTTGTATGTTATTTTTGCGTCAAACAAACATAGCTCCAAACAGGCAGGATGATAATTTTTGACTAATCAGCCTTGCTACAACAGAAGTATTAGTTTAACTAGCCTGCTGTACTCCTGACATGTGTTTGTACACCGACCTAGTAATGTAACTAAAATGGAGCTCTTTTTGTTTGTTTGTTTGTTTGTTTGTTTGTGCCAATAAATTGTTAAGGTAAAAGCACCTGTAAAGCTATACATTAGTCACTCCCCGAGTTACCTACTTTAAACACACCTATATTAATACAGAAAGTGGTGTTTGAATCATCGCTTCAACTTTGCAGCACTTATACTTGAATGTATGCTCATTAATCAGGCATGATATTCTTCCTACTTTTATCTGATTTTCGATTTCCGAATCAGCAAAAACACTGGTACAGTTTTTCCATCAAGAACATAAAATCAATCCACGTTTAGCAAGATGACAGCAGGTACAACTGCATCTCTGGCCGCAGCATTCAAGAACAGACACCACGAAAATTTGAATCTCCAAAAGTCGCCTGAAGGCGACCTTTGGAGATTAAAATTTTGTTTACTTCTTTTTTATTGATTTATAAACAAGGAGGGCATTACAGACAAAATAATTTCACAGGATGCTTACTACCATTACCATCTTTATAACAAGGAGGCTTTCGGATAGAAACTACACAATTTTCTTTCAGGGTCATTATCAAAGTATGACACCTACCTTATTAAAGTACTTTATATGAGATACATGTAGGTACGAAGTACCAACAACCCTGAGACATTATCACCTGCATGAATTGCCAGACAATGATAACTGGGAATGCCAAATTAATAAGAAAATAACTGACAAGGCAACTGTTACAAGCACAGTGGAAGAAGTGAAAAAAGAGGCGACTTATAAACACTTTTCTCAAAAATATAAGCATTCAAAGGAATTTTCGGATATTCCTCATCTTTCATTAACAAAAGAAAGAAGGAATGAATGGATTCTTCCAAACCTCCATGTTGCACCATTTATTGAACTAGACCATGTGCACATGATGCCACTTGAGTAGGGCACCCTCGCATAGAGGTCAAAGGAGGTTGCTCGTTGGCTCCAACCTCGTTCCCAGTGGTGTCCAATCTCGCCGCGCCATTTTTCCAAGAATGCCTTGCGCGATCATAACCCCTGGGAGTGTGACTTTGAAGTATCAAAATATATTGGATATTTTAATTAGTCCTGTGGTACGTACGCAGAGCTCCTGATCAAAAGAGGCATCAAGTCATACAACAACTGGTCCTCTCTCATTCTTCTTTGGTCTTGTGACATGTCTAACTGTATGCATTGTAGGGTGACTGTGTAAAAACATGATTCCTTTGAAACTTGTGGATTGCGTCAAAAAAACTTGCATTTTGACACACGCGTACTGAGTGCCCTACCAGCTCTCAAAAGTTTTTAGCATGCGCGCAGAGCAGTCACTTTTGGTTAGCCAATCAGCATTGTTTTTCAGTACTTCTCTTCCAGGGGTAAGTGACGAGAGAAATCGATACGGGGCGCTGCCCTCGGTAGCGAGGCTCATCCTTAGAGCCAGGAGTACAAATCTGTGTGTTTCCATTGGCATCCGGATTTAACAGTTGTTTGATCCACAGTATATGGGTTTTTTAAAAATCCAGTTGATTATAACAAGAGGTTACTGACTTTGGGGTACGGCGAGAGGGGTGTGGGGTTGTGGTGCGGTGGTCGGGGTGATACCATTTTTCTTCATGAAGGCTATGATCTGCTCTGGAACCTCCGCCAAGACGTCTTTGGCAAGACGCGCTTGACTGAGCTGATTGCTACTCCCGACACCGCCAACGTAATCTCTGAAGGACACGAACTGCAAACAGACAAAATGAGGAGATGTTGGGGGTGTTTGTTTGTTTGTTTATTTGTTTTTGCTTTTATGCAAGTTTGCCCCAAATAAGGCTAAAAGCCACTCTTGGTAAGGGGCTACAAGAAACTATTTGAGATGAAAATAACTCAGGGGAGCTGAAGGTAGGAATTCACGTTCCTTTTAAAACAGTCTAGATTGTAGGATGGAGAGAAACATGCACCAGGCAAGGAGTTCAGAAGAGATGCAGTACATGGAATAAAGCTTTTGAAATGGCTCTTTGTTCTACATCTCAGCAAAGCAAGAGTGTTTGTTTGTTTGTTTTTGTCACTTTAGCGAGACTGAAGGGTTTTAAATTTAGAATTCAATAGCCACTTCAGTATGTATGCCGTCGTTGTGACCATTCAGGAAAGAGTGTTTTACAAATTTCTTACTGTTTTCACAAAGTGATGAATCCGTTAAAATAAAAAAAACCTTTGTTCATAAGTTTTTGAATACATTTGTGATACATTCAATGCTGTTTCCACCAAGTATCAGGACCTAAAATGTAATAGTTTCGTAATTAAACCAATTAGCATGACTGGCGAATCACTAGATTTACAATTTCGGATTTTCACAAAGTGACAAATACTTATTCGAGTCCCGAGTCCTAGTCATAGAAAATATTACTCAAGTCCACGTCCGAGTCTGAGACGCATGTCATACAACACTCTGGGCATTACTGGTGGATCACTAGATTTACAGTGTCGTATTTTCACACGGTGACGAATCCTAATTCGAGTCCGAGTCGCAGTCATAGAAAATATGACTGGAGTCGGACTAAAGTCCGAGTCCGAATCTGAGACACATGTCATAGAATACTGGGTACCACATCATCAAAAAAATAGACAGTCATCTGTATGTAGTAATAAATAAATATATTGAAATACGTTTAAAGAAACGGATAAAACAGTAGGATTTGAGTTTTGACTTGAGAGAATAGAATTGAAGGTGAAATAATTACCTGGACAATGTCTCTCTCAGCAACTTTCCCTCTATATGACAACGCCTTCTTGTCTGCATCCAGTTCCTCCATAGCTAAATATAAAAACATCATGCACTAAATAAGCTGATTTTAAACAACCTTGATAATCAACCAAATAATAATAATAACATATATAGTCTTATATAGCGCACGTATCTACCAATAAGGTACTCAAGGTGCTTGAACAGACAGAAACAATCTAAGACAGGTTTTTGAAATTTGCAAAATTATGAGACCAAATTTTATGTAGCACCTTATAAGGGTTTACAAGGTGCCTAAGGTAGCCTAATGCCAAGTACCAAGCGAACCTACCGTGTTACCAGTGCTTGATAATACACAATGAAGCATAGTTTGTCAGGACAAACAAAGAGTTAAATCAAGGTCATTACACACTTGTGTGTGTGTGGGTAGGTATCCACATTCAAACCGTGGACCTCTAACAAAAGGGACAATAGGTCCACGGTTGCTATCACAAAGGAAAACATTGTGGTCCACGGTTGCTATCACAAAGAGTTGAACAAAGGAGGGTCCACGATTGCTGGTGTTTACACACATGTGTGTGTGGGTAGGGATCCACATTCAAACTGTGGACCTATAACAAAAGGGACAATAGGTCCACGGTTGATATCACAAAGAAAAACATTGTGGTCCACGGTTGCTATCACAAAGAGTTGAACAAAGGAGGGTCCACGATTGCCGGTGTTTACACACGTGTGTGTGTGTGGGTAGGTATCCACATTCAAACCGGGGACCTCTAACAAAAGAGGACAATAGGGTCCCCGGTTGGGGAAAGGTCCACAGTTGGAGAGCGTGTACAAAACCAAGGGGAGCTGTTGCCAAAAAGTTAAAGTACAACGCCTGTTGTGGCGTGTCGTGGTGTGTCGTGGCTGAGCAGTTAAGAGCACCGGACTCAAGCTCTGGTGTTTCTGATTAGCAGAGTGTGGGTTCGAGTCCCAGTCATGCAATTTTATCCTTGAGCAAGATGCTTTACCATAATTGCTTTGTCCTTCGTAGGTCCCATGTACTAGGATTGGTAGTGCCCGTAAAAGAACCCAGAACACTTATTGTGGAAGAGTAGGGGTTAACCCCGGTGTTTCTGGTTCACATAGCAAGCACCCTTGTTTACAGGTTTCCTCAGGCTTGCAAGCTACAGTGATTAAATTCACTTATGAGGCATCCTTAGTTTCATTACCAGAAATATATCATAATAATAATAATAATAATAATACTAAAAAGAGGGACAATAGGTCCACGGTTGCTATCACAAAGAGTTGAACAAAGTTTCGTTTATTGATCATGAACAGTGTGAAACTCTTGTTCTTTTCTTATTAGTCACTAAATCAACTCACCATCAAATTCAGCTGCTCCTACTCCAACAATGATGATTGACATAGGAAGTGTACTGGTCTGGTGTCAACAAACAAAGAAAAACAACCATTTATTAATTCACTTTATAAGTTCATTATCCAGCTGAAGGTTATTTGACTTAAACCTAAATGATAGTCCCAAAGAAAAGCTATTTTAATAATTTAAAGGTATTGTACACTTTTGGTAACAGCTCAAAAACAGTGTCCACATTTTGTGTGATTCAACATATGCATGAACAAACAAACCTGTGAAAGTTTGAGCTCAATTGGTCATCGAGATCACAAGAAAATAGTGAAAAGAGACCTTATGTGTTTTCTGTTTTTTCAAAATATCGCGCGTGATAAAAACTATTGTTTTACTCATTTCTCAGAAACGATAGCATTTTAGGCAGAAATATTTTAAGGAACCCTTTCAACCATTACTTACTTTAAATCATGTAAGTTGTGTGTGAATCTGTGAACATTTGTGTTTTTCGATCTTACCAATAGTGTACAGGGCCTTTAAACAACACTTTTTTATTAATCACAAAATTTACCACCCAGCAATGATAAATGTTTTAAGTGATTTTAGTTAAACTAATTATAATACGAGGCATCCTTACTTTCATTACCAGAAATAATAAATAATAATAATAATAACTTAATAGATGTTAAATTTGCATCGGGGATAAAGAATATTGTTATTTGGTTTTTACCCGTACACCGATGTGTGTAAAAAAGCACTGTATACTCAGTACTTTCAACCCTTTCAACCATTACCATTATGTAAGTTCAGTACATCGCTCTACACGTCAAATTCAACCCTAACATACACACACGGCACGGCGATAACAATAAATAATAACAATAATTATAATACCTAACACATATTGTTTAAAAGCAACATATCAAAAGAGTAGGTTAATGGCAATATGAAGAAGAAACCAAGTCCAAGAAAAAAACGAAATGCACACAAATTTGGGAAGAAGCACAACCAATAAAATACAAAGACCATACAATCTATAAGCTGTTTTGATTGTTGGTCTTATACATGTACATAGACCCTATGCACTGTCATCACACACAGTTACTGTCTGCCAATAATGTGCCATTTTAGGTGTCACATTACATGTAAAGATATGGTGCACGTCTAGCCCCCAAATGAGGATCAGAGGTTGGTTCAGTGGTTTCTTTCCCTGCCTTTCACCTCTGTAGACCCCGGTTCGAATCCCACCTCAGACCCGCGCCTTGCATGTTGATTGGGTTTTCAGTCCCCATACCTGATTGCGTGGGTTTTGCCCCATTGGGGTTTTCCTCCCACATCTAAAACAGAGCATTTCTTCTTCTTTCCTATTCATCCTGTTATTGGCGCTAATTGTGCTGTTGGATGTGTAATCAAAATAAATCAATCAATAAATGAAATGCCAACTGCACAGTAACACATGAGGAATCCAAGTCCAAATTTCTGGCTCCAAAGCTGGCATATGTTTGTGTGTAATTTTAACAAAGATCACCGCCTTTCATCGTTCAAAGGCATTTCTTATAACAGAAACTGATAACTCTGACAAGACCTTCAGACTCTCCCAAAAGACTCTACTGAAAAGGCAAGTCCCACAACTAGTTTTTTGCATACATGAATTCTCAAAGACACCCTCTTGCTCAATGCATTGCCTATGGGCTTCTGGTAATCATTGGAGCCAGTTTGTGTGAAGTGGGCGTGTCTTACAATGAAACTATGTCACATTTGCGAACAGGATTAAGCCACAACCCCCAAAAAACATATGGTTACAACAATGAAAACACACTTTAACGGACCATACATGTACATTGTATAAATAAAAGCAATACATCTCCTGCAAAATAGTGGTAGAAATGGATTTGAAATGTTACACTTTCTCCTATTCAGAGGTTAGTTTCACAAAGTTACTTTAAAAAAATACATGGTTGATTAATCAAATCAAGTATTCCAGATGTTAATATTGCACCATTCGTATAAAGACAATGTGCAGAATTGTTAATTTAATCACGATAATGCATATTTCTCTGACAATGTTTTATAGGTGATAATTTTTCTCAAACTATTGGTACCAATACCAAGTCAACTTTCAGTCTAAACTTTTGGGTTACTTTTTTCTGATTCCTTACCCTGATGATCGCCTCTTTAGTCTTATCCATATCGGAGATCACACCATCAGTTATGATGAGAAGTATGAAGTAATTAGAGCCATCGGGATAAGCCTGGGCAAACCTGCAAGATAAATGAGACAATAATAATAAATAATAATAACATTGACTCTTATATAGCGCAATTCCAAAGAATGATCATTGCGCTTCAGATCGAATAGTGAGAGTGTCACGGCCGATCGGTCTTGTAAGAATAATAATAATATAATAATAACTAGTTTTTATATAGCGCTTTATCTAAGGGCGTCTCAAAGCGCTTATCATTATTTATTTCCGGACAGGTTTTTGAAGTTTTTTTATAATGAGACCATGTATGTAACACCTTGTAAGGGTTTACAAGGTGCTTCGGCGCATTCAGCAGCCACTGCCAGAAACATCGGGGCAAATCCCCTTCTCTTAGCAATAAGTGTGACTGAGTTCTTTTACGTGCATTAACAACACACATGACCAACGCTTTTACGTCCCATCAAAAGGACGAAGCAATAGTGGTTAGGTGTCTTGCTTAAGGACACAAGTGTCTTGCTTAAAGGACACAAGTGTCAAGACCGGGACTCGAACCCCCACTCTGCTGATCAGAAACAAAACAGAGCCTAGTACGGCGCGCTTGACCGCTCGGCCCTGACCGAAACTCAGTTCTGGTGTTTTCAGAAATCGGCTTCCTTACACCCTACCAAAGAAAAAACCCTTGCTACACCTCTGGCTACTTCCCCTGGCTGATACAAGACACAAATGGTGAAGTTTTTGGCAACTACTTACTGTGCCACGTGGTTGATGATCGGTGCAAAGTTAGTGGGGCCATACAGCTGCACCTGTCTGATGCAGCTCTGATACGCTTGCATGATACCAGGAATACCCATGCAGAATGGAGACTGAGGATTGAAATTCTATCCAAAAAAAGAAAGAAAGAAAGAAAGACAAACATTTTAAAGTATATGTATCAACATTTGTCATAATCTTCTCGAAATGAAAGATGAAACCTTTGAAAAGAATCTGTTCATTCTTGAAAAAGAACCGAAGGTGTAGCAACTAATCGACTCTAAGAGAGATTTTCATGTACATGGTGTTTGTTATACCACAAACATTATTAGATACTTTCTCATCTTAACCAATTCACATCCGATGACTTGTATACAAGCCAAATTTTTCTAAACTGGTGTGTGGCGGACATTTATAAATGCCCAGAACAACTTTGGAGCATCCTCTATTTTTCGCAGTCAGTTAGACGGCTGATGTGTATATTCACCCAGACTTTCCATTGTGAAATGTGCAAAAGTATGCGCCTACCGTGCTACGCTTCGTTTCTCCCATACAAAGGAGGACAGAGGGTACTGGAAATCATGCTCATAATATCCCTTTTCCCGGGGTTATTGTGCAATTCCCCATTCTAGACCTTTGTCATTTTGTTATACTAATGTGGCCTACAAGAATGGACAAGCTGCCACCATTGTTTATCATTGTACTCGGTTCAATTGGAGGTAAGTCCGAGCATTCTGCGATTCCAGCATACCATGGCAGATTATCGGCCGTGGCTTACAGCTGAAGTTTTGCGATTCACGGTGAAAGCATACTCATATTTTCTCACACGAGAACAACAAAATCCTGGTGCTTATTATAAGAACCTTTGCCGTCTTTCCTTTGTAGCCATTCAAATCAATGTAACCAAACTGCCGCTCGAAGGGAAGACATAGTCTGGCTCTGTTTTGAAACAATGAGCTTGAGTTTTATGCCTGAACATAGGGAATAAGACCAAGATGGCTCTCCAGCAACAAAAGTAAACCTACCACCGAGAACTCGTGAGAAACTTGACCGTCTGGAGGTAGCTTCGCACCAAAGCCCAGAACCGGGAAGAGTTTATCGGAATCATAGTCCTGGATGACCTCACCGACAGATGAAATTGCAATCTCGTAATGATTGGGTTGATACGGGTTGATGTAGTGGAGGGAACTACTGTGAGTAGGGTTACCTAAAATGAAGGGGAAAAAACACATTATTAAGACCGTGTCTGAATTAGTGGTAGACTTGGTTCCAAGTCTGTGATCATGTTTCTTTAAGTGTATTTAAATAATAGTATAGTTAGTACACGCGAGTAAACATAAAACTTGGACATGTGCGCGAATGTGTGTCAGTGACATTTGACGCGTTTGTCTGAGATCCTGGTACTTAGCTTCTATTTTTAGCATTAGTGCGAATGCAACCAATCTAATGCTTGAAGGGAAAGTAGTCTGGCCCCTGTTTCGTACTATAAGAATCAGGAGCCATCATTGCTACTGAACACAGGGAACAAGACAGACATGGTGGCACAATAGTAAATGTCTATTGGCATTTTTTCCAAACCTCGACTTAGGCTCCGGCTCTGGGCTCCATTTGATGTGCAAAATACACCCTGCTTCAAAATTAATGACAAGCCAGAGCCAGAACCCCAGCCAGAGCCAGAGCCACAGCCTGGGTTTAGAAAAGGCCTCAATAATTCCTACCATTGGAAGCTGTGAAGTCAATGGCTACAGTGAAATTGATCTGCATTCCTCCCTTGATATAATCCAGGAAACTGTGCTGCTTCTCGATCACACAGTTTGTCAACTCAATCGTCCCGGAATTCTTGTAGCTCTTCTTCTTCGACTTCTTCTTGGGATTTATCAGCTACAGAGGGTCGTAAAAATACATTCAATATTTTGATTTGATATTTTAGATTGATGAAGCTTCTCTCAGTTTTTACACCCACCAGTTTAATATTTATCAACTTATTTATTCATTTATTTATTTATCTATTCATGATATTTCTTTACCCAGGTAATGCCCAAACAATTAAAATGGATTTTCTATCAGGCCCTGCATCCAATGCTATAATATTTACCCCTCCTACTATCAGCATGCTTCTTGCGACAACCAACCCATACCTCACTATGCCACAACAGTGGCATTTTGAGGCACACACATGCTGATGTAGAGAGTAGAGCCATACCCCAAAGTGCTTAAATGAGAGTGGTAAACTGGAAAAGCCACCAGCTGTGCTCAATTGCAATGGAATTTGGGCCACTGTTGGAAGAGATAAGGTTCTCAACCTTGGTCAATATCTGCAGTGGCAGTCGTTGGCACTGACCGAGACCATACATACAAATACAATGACAGGAAAGTGTGGCAAGGGTTACTTCACCAATATTTGGCTAGCACATGGGAGATTTTGAGGTATCTTGGAGTATGCACCTCTGGGAGGGTACTATATCCTTACATGGTTTATTCACTTCAAACGCTAACAACAAAACACCTGAATATAAGCTCTTTTCAAGAGGCCAACACAAGAGATCCATTAGTCCTTCACACAAAGCTCTCTAAATTGGAGTTGACACACACCCTCGATCAGCCGTTTTCATAGCTGACCCTACTCATAAGAATTTGGGGTTTAATAAAGAAAAATTGACTAGAGTCGGACTTGAACCTGCAAAACTCTGGATTAACGTGCCGGTGCTCTACCAACTTAACTTGCCCTAATGTTTTGGGGTCTCCCTATTTTGTCAATATCTTTGTTCTGGGGTGCAGAAGAGAGATAATACGAATTGTAAAACCACTAGCCTCCCTATTTGTTTGTTTTTGGGGGGTGTTTTCTATTCAATGTATTGTCATGCTGTTAAAAAACAATGTAACAGTGCAGTGAAAAACAAGTACAATTGTCAAACTAGCAAAAACACCAATTAATCATCCCCACCCGCATCCTTTTATGAAGCGGCATCCTTTTTTAAATGTTATTGTCGCCCCCCAAAAGACTAAATTGTTCATGTATTTTCGCTTTATCTTGGCACATTCTTTCAACGATTGATTTAATTTACCCATATTTAGGCCTAAGACTTCTAAGTTCTACAAAGCCAGCACATTTTTAGTCTGGCTCTTTCCCCCTTTGAAACACTAAATATAAAAAAGCCTCTCATCTTCCTCTTTAAAAAAACCCCCAGGATGAACAACTGGAGTATTTTTTTACTTGACCTTACATGTATTAGGTTATGTTTGATCAAAATGCGACAATAGTATGGTGGCTGATAAGATAAGCCATAGCTTGTATCAGACAGCCACTCGGCAGACAACACAAGGCAAATAAGTGATGTTTGAAGCTTTCCATGGGCGTGGATAATAGGAAGCAACTATTATTACTAGTTAATTTGCTGGTACAACCAATGTTTAAATCTCTTTTGGGAGGAGTGTTGGCTCTGAAAAGAGCCAGTGTTGTTGCCTCGACGTTTAAAATAATACTCAGCTCATCTTCAGGGGAATGGGGACGAGCAGTGTATAGACCTTATGCACATGATGTCATAACAGTAGGGCGCCCTCGCCTAGAGGTCAAAAGGAGGTTGTTCATTGGCCAATCCTGTGCGCCGCGCGTACAAACTTGTGCATTTCGATTGTTTAGTCATCGTTTTACCTCTTAAGATGGCGGCTGGATGACGTCAATGCATAAGGTCCATTGACCCCTTGCACCAACATCACATGCACCTACTGTCTGCCACGCTCGCCATTTTGAGAGTCAAAACTCGGCACGCTATTATGGTAAGCGTGTAAACGCCGCATCGCCTAAAATGCGCACTACATCAAATGAAGACAATGACTCCCTAAATGGCACAGCCAAGATTATTGAATGCAAATATTGGATGCATTTCATTCATGCATCCAATGTTTGTATATATTGTTGTAGTTTCGGGTGCCTTCAAATGATATTTTTCCAGAAAATATTTCCCTTAGGGGTTGGACTGGTGTTAATTATAATTATACTGTCCGAAATGTAAAGACCACAACAACAGCTACTCTCAGAGCCAACACGCAAAAGAGACTTACACATGGTTGTACCCACAAGTTTACTAGTAATAATCTTCCTACAAGGAAAACTGAAAATAACAATAAGAAGCAAGACTGATACAACCATATGAAAACAAAGGCACCATGTTGTGGCAGGCATGATATTTGGTCCTTCAGAAAAAAGTAAGACAATTTTATTGAGTACAACTTACAAGGGCTGACCTACATGTATGTGTTGTATAGGCTTTAATAGACTTTTAATCACAGTTTTTCTGATTTGTTTAAGGGCAAAAAAATAAGAAATCAGACTTAAGTAGGAAGAATATCAAGTCTGTTGTGAGTTGCTACACCACCAGATCCTTTTGAAGCTAACACTACTGAATCACCAAAGAAAATTCCATGAATTGAACACAAACCCTAAATTTCTATACTTTTTGAATAAAGGTTTAAAGAGGGGCTTTAATGTCAAGTTCAATTTTGTGATGTACTCATTTTCCAATAGAAAGAGTCCTCATGTAAGTGGTTACAAAAATTACAAGTCTCTAACCTCATGTTAAAGGCATCGTACTTGTTTGGTAATTATTCAAAATTTATATTAGCATAAAAACTGCCTTGGTAACGAGCAACAGAGAGCTGTTGATAGTATAAAACATTGTGAGAAACGACTCCCTCTGAAGTAACATAGTTTTTGAGAAAGAGGTAATTTCTCACTAAAATAATAAAAACTTCTTGCAAGAAGTTTTTATTCCTATCTGAAAGCACAACAAGTTGTACAACAAGGATGTTTTTTCTTTTATCATTTTCTTGCAACTTCCATGACCAATTGAGCCCAAATTTTCACAGGCTTGTTATTTTATGCATGTGTTGGGATACACCAAATAAGAACACTGGTCTTTGACAATTACCAAACGTGTACGATGCCTTTAAAGTGGTGTAATTGCCATTCTATTCCATACACTCCCAGCGCAAAATTTGTCAACATTCAAAACATCCTATGACATCATTCAGGAGAAAAATGGGTCTGTACATTTTTGTTCGGGGATGTTTTGATTCATTTCTGACTTTCAATGATATTCAATCAAAACAGCCTTGAATTTGAACTTTGGACTGATGAAAAAATTCTTCCTTGGAATGTAAAGCCCCATTTGTTGATGAAATCAAATGACGTCATGTTTCAAATTTTGCTTGGAAAAAGTCACGATTAAACAAAAACATCCCTGCAAAAAAATTGAGCAATTGAGACAATGGAAAAAGGATTACCTCAAATGTCTGCCTTCCAGTCGTAATCTCCCTCATATTTGTTGTAAATATTCCAATAAGATCATGGCTACTGAAACAAAGAGGAAAGACATAGACAAAAGTTAACGTTAACATAATATTCTGTTAGTGGTGTTTGAAGATTTGCATGGTGAGGGAAAATAAGGAGTAACTTTAAATAAATAAATAGTAAACTTGCGGGTACAACCATGTGTAAAATCTCTTTTGGAGGAGTGTTGGCTCTGGTTGTACACACAAGTTTACTATTTATTTATTTATAGTTACTCCTTAATATTCTGTTCTTTTCTTGTAGATCTCTTGTTCCCAAATATCCCATCTCGATAGAATGATTTCCCTGTCAGAACTATGCCTTATTAACCCAATTCACCTGACAGCATCATAACAACAATCTTTGTTGTCACCGTTTGGGGAAACAACGTCCCGTATGTTTCAAACACTGTAGTACCGTATTTTCCTGCATATAAGACGCGACTTATCTGACTTTCAAAGGTAAAACAAAAATCTCAGCTTCTTATCTAACGGTGCGCCTTATCTGATATCGCTTGAGATCATTGTGATGATCACTTTGTGAAATCTTACATTTATACTGTACAATACTTCCTTTTTTTCATCCAGGGTAATCCTACATATTATCACTAAAAACCAACCTACATTGTACACCCATTGTGTAGTTTTAGCAAGCTTTGACGAAACTCTACCGAAAAACGAAGTCACTGGCCATGCTGCTGCCCACAATAACATTAATACCGGCCTGAACCAGCGACCACCCATGCTGTACACGGCTACAGCGGGCACACCAGTGACATACTTGTCTTTCAGTCGTTTTTGTATGTTATCGTGTAATGCACTGTTAGATTTTGCCAACAGAGGGCGTACGTTCTTACTGTGAAAGCGTTGTTGTGAAAGTGCCCTCTAGCATTGGTGGCTATTGCATGTATTGCAGTATGCAAGACTAGCAGCCCATTCATTGGGGAACATTGTGACAACATGTGTGTGTGCGTACGCGTTGTGTAAAAAGAAAAGTATTGCAATCCCTTTACATTCCTGGTAAGTGTCAATATACCAACACAATGACCTCTGTATGTGGTGATGTACCAACAGTGAATGGGACATAGCTGGCGAGCCTCTATGCGAAAGTCATGTAGCGTTTTATACGGCGGTGTGCGTTGTACGTTAACACTTGAATATTGTTTCGGGTACTGCGCCTCATATGCTGAGTGCCTTATACGCAGGAAATTACGGTAATTCCAGTGCAACATTTCAAAAATATACAGATTTTCCTATGAGAAAAAATTAAGGATATTTGCAAAACACAAATTTCTATTTCAGGCTCTGTGAAAAAAAATTAAAAGACTGGAAATTCCAGTTTGCCATTTCGCAAATACCCAGTTTAGGGTCTTTTGAAAAACAAAGGTTTCTCAGCATTCAGGCTCTGAAAATATAGGAAGCCTGGTACTTCAACTTCCCCATTTCGAAAATACCAAGTTTAGGGTCTTTGCGAAAAGAAGGTATCTTGGTGTTCAGGCTCGGGAAAAAACTGAAAGCCTGCTAATTCCAGTGCACCATTTCAAAAATGCCCAAATTAGGGTCTTTGAGAAACAAAGGTTTTACAGCGTTCAGGCTCTAAAAATATTGGAAGCCTGGTACATCCAGTTCACTATTTCGAAAATACCAAGTTTAGGGTCTTTGCAAAAAGCAGGTATCTTGGTGTTCAGGCTTGGGAAAAAACTGAAAGCCTGGTAATTCCAGTGAACCATTTCGAAAAAACCCAGTTTAGGGCCTTTGCGAAATGCAGGTTTAAAGGGTTAACAGACTCTGAAAATACTGAAAGCCTGGTATTCCAGTTTACTGTTTCGAAAATACAGAACTTTTTTTATTGATGTGTACAACTTGAAAATAGCAGTAATTTCTGGATGAAGGTTATTGTGCACGCTCGTTGTGTAAAAAGAAAAGGCATGAAGCTTTGTTTTGTAGAAAAAATCTTTAAAACAAAAAATGAAGAAAACAAATAATCAAAAAACAGAAGCGATGTTTAACTAAAGAGTGTTGCTATTAGCATCCTATGCTTCAATGCTTCTTAATATGACAATCAAGAGGCAGCTGCAGCCACTAAAGGCCCTTTCACACGAGCAGCAAAGGTCCTCGGTAATGGGTGCTGGTTGCTCGATTGCAATTATTTAGCAAGCTTTCGCACTGACTTCTTAAAGCAAAAAAATTTACAAACGTCCCTTGATTTTCGGGGGTGGGGGGAGGAGGTAGAGGTCATGATGGTTCATTCACTGAACGTTTTCTTCTACTAGTGACACGTTCTGTGCATGAGAATAATGATATTGCCATAGCTAGGGTCCTTGGTTATGGCACAGTAATCGTTTCACACTACATATCGTGTATATTTTAACAAGGGTCCTTGGTTATTATTTAACAAGGATAGCTTTCACACAACTGAAATTTGCTATTTTCAAACATCAATGAGATTTTAGTCAGGGTTCCTTGTTAAAAATGGTCTTGTGTGAAAGGGCCTTGTAAATCGGACACGGTCTAGAAGTGTGTACTTACCCTCCATCACTGTCCCAATCAAAACATTCCACCTTGATAGTCCGCTCTACGTCTCCGTTACACAACGATCTAACCAGGACAGGAAACGGCCGCCATGTTGGATTTAGGGTATTCTTTATAACCTCCGTCTTATGACATATCGTGTACCTGTAAGAGAAAATCATGAAATAATAGTAAATAATAATAAAAATTATTTGTAAGGCTTATCATCCTTACTCGCAGCTGAGAAGCTGAATTGCTGAAAAGGATGCGGCTATACAACGTGCTTGAGCCGCACGCATGCAAGGGCGCCCATGGCAGCCATTCAGATTGACCCATTATATGACCATGGAGCACAACCTGAGATCAAAAGTGTTTGATTTTTCCGGAGGGAGAAAAACCGGAGGGCCCAGGGAAAAAAACCCTTGTGGCATAGGAGAGAACCAACGCACAACCTATGGCCTTAGCCTGATATCGAACCAGGGTCAAGAGGCAAGCGCTTTAAGCACAAGCCAACCATGCCACCCAAATTAACATCACTTTCAAAACATGAGAAGGAAATGTCCATGAGGTCAAATCTTTTTTAATATTACGGTGAACAACAGTTTTGATTAGTTTTGGAACTTAATGAAGGGGTTTTGTTTGACCGTAAGAGCAATGTCCTCCCATAACAGAGGTCTGCTGGCCCCACAAAGAGCTGCTTAACGGACGTTTTTTGTGCTTACTGTGCGAGTTTCCATTTCATAGCGCTGCTAACCATAAGCACACGAAAAGGCATGCTAACCTTCTGATGCTTACTGTATGAAACTGAATGACGTAACAATGCAAATCCATGGTGAACGCGCGAGCTGGCTGCCTAATTTTCTTGCTAGCCTGTGAAATACGCTTACGTACGGTTAAGCAAATTTTTTCTGCTATAGTCAGCACGAAAATTTGTTTACCGTTAAGCAGCACTATGAAATTGGCCCCTGAGGACCGGTGAAGAATTTTGTCCAAGTGGTTCAGTTGTAGCTCATTGCTTCCCAAAGCTACTTGGTAACCCCTGCCTGCATCGATTGTCCATATGGCTTCACATTCAAATCATATAAATAACCATGTTCAAAGGAAACCTCCAAACATGAACTGGTGAAATGACAGGTTCGTTGAACACCGGGGCCATATTTCATAGAGTTGCAAGATGTATGATAGGGCAAAAATAAAAAGACAGATTTTTGAATACTATACTAGAATTAATGTTTCATATGCATGTAGAATTAAATGATTATTATTTAATCTCCACATTTTCTCACATCACATTCTGCATGAATCAACGTTAAAGGCATCGTACACGTTTGGTAATTGTCAACAACCAGTGTTCTCACTTGGTGTATCCCAACATATGCATAAAATAACAAGCCTGTGAAAATTTGGGCTCAATTGGTCATCGAAGTTGCAAGAAAATGATGAAAGAAAAAACACCCTTGTTGTACAAATTTGTGTGCTTTCAGATAGGAATAAAAACTTCTTGCAAGAAGTTTTTATTATTTTAGTGAGAAATTACCTCTTTCTCAAAAACTACGTTACTTCAACAGCTCTCCGTTGCTCGTTACCAAGTAAGTTTTTATGCTAATAGATATTTTGAGTAATTACCAAACGTGTACAGTGCCTTTAATCATGGTTCAGCCATCTTGTTTTTCATCCAATCATATCAATGTTTTCAAATTGAGGCTGGAAGGCAGAAAACAGTCCGACCCCTTTAGGTACAATACAAATCTGTGTTCAAGTTCACTATTCCGTACAAAGACAGCGACAGCATGATGATCTAATACAGGTTAATTTTGCATCGGGATAAAGAATATAATTTGTTTTTGCCCATACACCGATGTGTATTAAGCACTGATTACTCAGTACTTTCCCGAGTTCTGTGAACAAAATCCACAGGCAAATAACTAGGGTGGGATTCGAACTCACGACCTTTGCATTGCTAGAGCAGATGTCTTACCACTAGACCACCGAGCTAGACCGGTGGCTAGAGGCAGTTTGATTCCTGATGATCGTCGTTGAAATCAATCCTTGAGGAGGTTGGTATGAAATTAACAATACGACTTACGAATTGTCTTCATTGCAGCGATAGAACACCATGAAAGGATCCGACTTGCCAAGAAAGTCTTTCTTGTCTAGTTTATGTCCACAGAAGCTTAATGTAGCACGTTCCTGCAGGGAGAGTAAAGTAAGCAATCCATATGTCACACAAATCTTCACGGTGTTCAAAGAAGCAGTTACTGAGAACTGCTAATCAACCAAATAATCCACAGCACACACAAAAAAACAACATTACGATTTCATGTAGTTTATTGCGAGCGGTTTAGTGCATCGGACTCAAGTTCTGGTTGCTGAGTCATCAGGGTGTGGGTTCGAATCCCGGTCATGACACCTTGAGCAAGACACTTAACTATAATTGCTTCTCATCACCCAGGGGCAAATGGGTACCTGTGAGGGCAGAGATGGTTCTTGTGATTGATTTAGCTTTTTTAGTGCGCTACATACTTGACAGCACAGGCTGTATACTCCCCAGGGAGCTGAGCTGGTTTAAGGAATTAAATATATGGCCCAGTGACCAGGGGTAATAATGTTTGAAGTGCAATGATCACTCTTTGGAATTGCGCAATACAAGAGTCCATATTATTATTATTATTCACTTGGCACCCAGGGGTAAATGGGTACCTGTGAGGGCAGAGATGGTTCTCGTGATTGATTTAGCTTAGGATGATTGTGATTTATTTAGCTTAGGATATAAGAGTCCATATTATTATTATTATTAACGTGGCACGCCAATGCCATTAGGCAGATTAGCATAACAGACTCAAGTTGTGACCACAGACTCATCGAAGTATGGGTTCGACTCCCGGACGAGTGGGTTTGAGTCCCTTCGGCAAGACACTTAAACAATCATCGTTTCTCATCACCAAGAAGTAAAGGGGGTACCTGCGAGGGTAGAGATTGTCGATGTGAATGATTAGCAACCTATGCATCTATTTGGCTACTGGTGCTGCATACGTCAAAGGAGTTGAGATGGTTTCAGGAATGCTTCAAGCAAAATGAACAGGGGTGGCAATATTCTAAGAGTCCTTGATAGAGTAGGTTTATAAGCACCCAATAAACACCTATTATTATTTATATCATTATTATTACATTTTATTATTAGTTTATTATGTGGTACAATTATTTGCCAGGCCTGGAATTACACAGAGGCCAAAGCCCTCTGTTGCCCCTGGTCTTGGCCTTGGTGCCCCCTTTTTAAGTTTCCCATAGACTTAAAGATTTTCCAATAAATGTGCTCTCTGCATAATAAAAATGGCTTTGCCCTCTCAAAGATGACATTCCAAGCCTAATTTGCTGAGAGTACTTAAAAAAACTCAAGAAAATAGGCCAAACACAAAGGTTTACATTACAAACTTGACAATATTTTTCCTTCATTTTGTTATGTATTTTTTCTTCTTAATTTCTGTTTGTTTGCTCATCTAAGAGTCTGTGAATCTTACCTTGCAATCGCTGACTTCTTCTGCTGATATGATAACTGTACCGCATTTCTTACCAGCTCCACTAGAAGAGGAAAAGATCACAAACAATGTGTGTAATTGAAAATTGGCTCATCTTGAAGTATTTGGAGTACAGGATTGGTAATTATTGGAAATTCGTTTCTATTATTATTTTTATTTTACTTTGTCACAGCATGCAAAAGAAAGATCACATTTTTCATTGTGCCTGTATTATTATTTATTATTTTTGTTATTATTATTATATATATATATATTTTGTATGATATAATTCTGGTAATGAAACCAAGGATACCTCATAAGTAAACTTAAATAATGTAGCTGGAGGAAACCTGTAAGCCAGGGTGCTTGCTATGTAAAAGAAAGAAAGAAAGAAAGAAAGTGGTTTACAAGGTGCTGTGGCACAATATGCTGCCGATCAAACCAGGAACACCTGGTTTTTTTTATAAGTGCACTGGGTTCTTTTACGTGCATTACACAACACAAGGGACCAACGGCTTTATGTCCAATACGAAGGATGCAGCAATAATGGTTAAGTGTCTTGCTTAAGGACACAAGTGTCATGACCGGGACTCGAACCCACAATCTGCTCAACAGAAACACCAGAGCTCGAGTCCGGTGCTCTTATCCGCTCGGCCACAACACGCCACTGAACTAAGAGATAAAGTCTTCCATGAAAACAAAACCAAGATAATTACAGAGCAGAATAATACCCACACTAAAGGCTTCTCCAGACGGTTGTTTGAAGAACCCAAGATTTCACCGAGAGTTGTTTCAATTTTACCCAGAAAATCCTGCCACAAAACAACAAAAATTACATCACTATTAGTAAGTTTTCAAAATATACAGATTATGCAGCAGAATCATAATAGGGGTCTGACCTCTCAAAGTGAAAATATTTAATAATACTAAGTTCTTATAAAGTGCTTTTACATAGAATATAGCGCTTTGACAAGCATCAAACCACATCAGATAGATAGAACATTCCAGAAAAAGAATGATCCAACAATAACATAATAAAAAATAATAATACTACAACGCTGAAAACAAGTGTATCTTTAAGTGCTTCCTAAATGATTGAATATAGTGTCTAAGAATCTGACTTGAGATGGCAGTTCATTCCAAAGTCTGGGAGCTACGTTAGTGAAAGCATTGCAGAGATGCCAACATTGAATTCCCAAAAAGAGTAGCACCGCCGAGCACTTAAGTTTCAAGTCAGGCATACAACTCACCGAGCCGTTAGAAGAGGAAAATTATGATATTTATAATAAAAAATTTCAGCGAAAATCGCTTAATTGAGGTCAAACAATAATGAATTTTATTCAGGCTCAACTTTAAAAAACAAAACAAAAAAACCAACATTTTTTTAAACGGACTGCAATTTGCACTAGCTTGTGCATGAAGAGAACCCTTTCCAACTAAATTCAACAAACTGCTCTGTTTTGTTTATTGAAATGAATAATGCTCATAGCAAATACGTCACACCACCTGACCTCAGCAGGCCAGTCAATTCTTCAAACAACTTCAGCAAGAGCAATTTCGTCAACTGGCATTTCCAACCAATTCCATTTCCACCCACTGCATTCTTTTCTTAACAACTTAGGTATCGACAGTTTTCATCAGATCTTGGCCTCGACTGCGATCGATGAAATATTTTCTTTTGTCACTTTTATTTTAGTTATTGATGCAGCGATCGCGATGTTTCAAACAAACTTCACAACGGTGCGCGCTTAACTTGCGAATTGCATTGCAGATAAAAGTTATCACAGTGTCTGTTTGCCGCCGCATCCCACATACGTGAAGCGTTAGAGAACTGCGGAACCAGTCTCTACAAAAGCGACTGTAGAATGTATGCTGTACAAGGCGCCTTTTGTATCCATGCTACGCGTGTGTCAGGTAAGCAAATCCTGAGTGCAATAGTTTATGGGATTGGTACCTCCTAAATAAGCACAAAAACGCGTGTGAACTCACCGCTATCATCACTTTTAATCACGCGGCGGCAGTCAACATTTATAGGTTTTGGTTTTTTGTTTTTTTTATAGTTTTTATGATGATACATTGTTTGGAACAACATTTACACTGGGCGGCTTGTTTATCATATTTAATTGAAGTATTATCGCAGCGGCGTAATCACGGCATATTTTCTACGCCCAAATCGTGTATGTTGGCATCTCTGGCATTGTCACCAGAAGAATTTAGTTCTATGTTCAGCAAGAACGGTGCAGTCAGAGCCCGAGCGTTAGCCAGGTTGTCCAGGTTTGTATTGATACACGCATTCATTGAGGTAGCTCGGACCTATACTCCATGAAAACACTTGAAAGCATATTTTATTTTCAAACTTACGTGGGAAGACAGATGCTGAGCTGGGGAATCTACATCATAGCTGCAGAAAACAAAATCAAATACATAATGATACAAACTGGGGGTTAGTACAAACATGGCAGTTTTAATTAGTCACACCTAATGATTCATAGAATCTGGACTCTACTAATGAGTAGAAATAGGCATGGGGCCTTCTCCAAACCAACAATCCTGACCAACAGTCTCTGCCTCCCCCCCCCCCCTCTCACCAGTCAACGTTGGCTCTCATTGCAGGGTCTGCCCTCCTGGTAACAACATTGTTGGGAGGGGACAGCTAGGGTGGGGAGAGTACACAATAAATTAAGTGGAGGCCATACGGCATCTCCAGCCAAGGCTTTTCAAATGTGATAGAAAGATTCCGGTGGTTGCAACTCCTCTCCCGAGACGAGAGTTTCCTTCTCCTAGGAGGGCTGCCGTCCCAGGTTACCGAGCCCCTCCTGCCCAGGTTTGGAATCAGAGTACCTCTAACGGCTGACAAACCCCACCTGCTGCCCTGCAGCAATCTGGTTTTTAGGCACCAGAGAGTCGCCTTTCACACCTCTGTCTAAGGTTTAAAACAGGGATCAGCACGTGAAGCTTGAAGGGGGAGGGTACACTGTATACTTATTGTCATGTCTCCCAACCATTTATCATTCATTCATTCATTTCTTTATTTTTTCCAACACACAAAGAATAAGTGATGAAATAGTCATGTGTTATAATTTATATTATATTATAATAATAAGAAAACATAAGGACAGTTGGATAATTGTGTGAGGATGGAGGTCTCCAAGAAGCATTAGCTTGTCGAGTAGAGACCCCACTCGATACAAGAACAAATACAAAGAACAATAAAGCAATATGAAAACACTATTACAACTAAATTACAACTTAGATATTGGTATAGCTAGTATAAAGTAAACTCGAGGTTGGAATAAAAGTTAGCCTGCTTACAAAGGCCAGATAGTATGTAGGCTGAGATTCAGTTGTCAATTTTGGGTGTTGAGTTACTGTAGAGGCACAAAGGTCGAGCTTCACTAAAATACTATGTAACAAAATCCACAAGATGTCTAAAATATAAAATGATCTCCTGCACTTAATCCTCCATTCAATAGCACACAATACAAATAGCACAATACAGTCACTAATGTAAAGGGCAAAAGGTCAACACGAGGCTGGCTACATGTACATACATACAAGTTTACAAAACCTGTAACAACTAGCCCTAAAATTACAATAAAATTAGAGAGAAATACCCGCAGAAAGGTAACATGCTCTCTCTTGCTCAAAGCTAAAATAAACATGAGATTGAGTCCATAGGTCACGGACCCAAAATTGACTTTTTAATGAAAATATGCTAATTACAAAGTTAGATCAGACACTTGAACACTGAGGGTGCACTTGGGTTCCATACACCAGAGCTGTGTATTAAAAAAACCCCAAGCATACGTTTGCACGCAGGGTACCAGACTAGACTGCACATTGGGTTGTGCTACATTTGGACCGAAAAATGGCGTCCAGCAACCACGTGACCGAAGAAAACTGATCCCTCGATCCATGTTGCAACTCTCTCAATACACAGTTCTGCCCTACACTAAAATATGGCGTTGGATTTTGTTAGAGTGAGGAAGGATCCTATGAGAGTAATAAAGGGTTGTACTCACATTTCAAATTTCAGCCTCTGGCATTCCTCAAAGAAGTACGTTAAGATGAACTTCTTGACAAAGTCTGGATTCAGCGAGTTCTTTATCATCTCCGTCCTCTCAAACTGCGTCCAACAGAAAGGAAATTTGCAAAAAATGCATCAAACGTAAGGCCATAAGCATTTCTTTAATTGATACCAAAGGTCATGTACTAATACTGTATAGTCTTATATAGCGCATGTATCAAAAAGGTACCCAAGACACTTGAACAAGCAGAAACATTTGAAGACAGGTTTGTTATTTGTTATTTATTATAAGATCGATTTATGTAGCACCCTGTAAGGGTTTACAAGGTGCTATGGTGCATTCAGCAGCGACTACCAGAAGCATCGGGGCAAACCCCCTTCTCTTAGCGATAAGTGTAACTGGGTTCTTTTACGTGCGTTACATAACACACGTGCGTTACATAACACACGTGCGTTACATAACACACGGGACGCAAAACTTTACGTCCCATCTGAAGGACGAAGCAATAACGGTTAAGTGTCTTGCTTAAGGACACAAGTGTCAAGACCAGGGGCCTATTTCACAAAGAGCAAAGATTGATCTAAATTGTGAACCAATCAAGACTGCTAAGCAAAGTGTAATGTCACAGTACAAGTCACTATGGTTACACTGACAATTCAACTTAAGATGAATCTTTGTGCTTTGTGAAAATCGAGCACTCTGGACCCGAACCCGTACTCTACTGCTCAGAAACACCAGAGCTTGCGTTCAGTGTGCATGACCGCTCGGTCACGACACGCAAAGGCCATGTTGGATGGTAAAATGGTTTGCAGCGGCTAATACTTTCTTCTTCTTTTTTGTTCAGAAAGGAAATTAAAATGATCGTCTTCTCCTGAAGACGATCAGAGCACACTGATTGACGCGTTGAGTTGATAAACCACTGGTTCTTCTCAGAACCACCACAGCTCAATAAGAGATTTATTAAATGGTGTCTCCGCAAACCTCACTTGAACAAACAAATAAAAAAGTGTGTTTGGCAATTTCATCTGCTGTTTCAATCTACAATAAGTACAATGTATAAAGTTGCATGCTGTAGGAAGCCAGAAAAAGCCATTGAAAATAAAATATAAACGGCTTCTGACCGTCACCCCCCGAACGATAGGGAGACCGCGAACATTAGGGCTAGATAGCTCAATTGGTAGAGCGCTGGCATATTAATCCAGAGGTGGCGGGTTCAAATCCTGCTCTAGTCAAGTTTTTCTTTGTTCAACCCCAAATTAGTTAGAGTATAAATGCTTCATTTGAGGCATTTCATTGTTCATCAGTGTATAGGATATTTTGATTAGTCAGTAAATATTTACAAAATCAAACCTTGAGGTGGGTGGGTAAAAACAAAATTAACCAACAAAAACAATAATTTAATTTTTCTGAATTTTCCCTTAATGTGCATTTGTATGATTTGTCATTTGAATTTGTAAAGGATTCAGGTGACATCAAGAACTATTTATGTACTCTACATAATTAGGCGCGATATTTTCAACCTTGAAAAGAAAAAAGGAAAATGTTATTAAGTACCATGGCTGACCTACATGTACATAATTGTATGCACCATGTAATAAAACTACGGTTGATGAGCCTTGGTATCCACATGTCCATTGTGTACACAATTTGCATAGTGTTTATCTTTTAAATGAGAACAATGGCCAGCAAGGCAATGCAATTGCAAACAAACCAACTACAAATAAATCAACTGAAGAAAAATCTTACTGATTTGCTGGGGGCAACACAAAAATTAAAAAATTAAAATAAAAATTGATTTAAAGGTACATGTAGAGTTATAGATTGGTTTTTGTCTATGCAATGCTGATTTATAGGCAAAATATAAAGAAAGATACAATAAAATTCCCATGTAAAAGTTTATGTGTCTACTTTCTGAGAAAAAAAGAAAAAAACTGTCACGGTATTTTTCACAACAACGTTAAATCCATCCACATTTAGCGAGGTGACAGCGGGTACAAACCGCATCTGTGGCCGCAGCATTCATGAATGGACACCAACCCTCAGAACTCTGAGGAGAATCGTTTCTCAGATTCAATGTTTTTAGGCGAAATTTTTTCCAAACCATATTACTTCGAAAACCTGGAATCCTTTCGCAAAATAAGTTATACATGTACTATCATTTTATGGTCATTAATTGCTTTGAATATTACCAATCTATGACCCTACCTTTAAGAATATCTAATGTAGCCTGACAAATTTATAGTACTTACCTCTGCAAAGTCTCTTGCCCCTAACTGCGTTGTGTACAAAACACACACTGCAAACAGACAGACAAAAGTACAAGTAAGTCATGGTGACTCTTGAAAATAATCTGTCTTTATTTTCTTCTTCTTAACGAGAGTCTGAGACAGTGCATATATTATGAAACCCAACGTCTAGACTCAAGCACATAAATTCAAACACATGAGCACCGGGTTTGAGTGTACATGTAACTGTACCCTCAATTCAAGCCATTGCAAAACCGGTTTGAATAATGTTGAATACAAAATTTACGCCTCGTTTGGTCACAAGTGAATGCTCTCATAATATGAATTCCTCAGAGACTAAATGTAGTCGGAAGTGACAGGGTGTGAGAGATGGGAGAGAGAAGGGGAAATGGCTGAGTTTGAACAAACATAATCGGGCACAATATTTTCAACCTTCAAACAAAAATTAAAATGTTATTAAGTACCATGGCTGACCTACAAATGTACATAATGTACATAATGGTATGCACAGATGTAATAACACTACGATTGATGGGCCTGGGTGTCAGAGACACAAAGAGAGATTTAAAACAAACAAACATAACGAACCAAACCCAATTTCATAGAGCAGAGAATGATGCTCAACAATATTCTGCCAAGGAAAAACAAGCAGGATACCAGTCACATATTGCACATGTGACATGGTAGTTTGGCTGATAACCTTATTCTGGTAAGCATAAAATGAGCCCAGGATAGACAGAAGTGTACCTAAACACTGTGGCCCGAAAACCTGTCTACCCAAGCTGAAACTTCTGCATAAAACAACAAGGAATAAAATAAAATAAAATAGACCTACTAAATTATTTGAGCAATTAATGTGACAGGGGCCTACAGTGTATGAAATTTAATAATTGAGTACTGTATACATAAATTAGTACTGTATAAATAAATTAGTAACTGTAAACAATATATTAATATGATCACATGAAGACAATAAGTGAAGTGAGTAAACTTAATCACTAATGGCAAGTAGGTAAAACAAATCAGTCAATAGACAATTAAGTACAAATCATCAACACATGATCAAATGAAAATAAAAAATTGCACCGAGAATAAAACAAGTAGAATAATAATAATATAAAATACCTAAATCAATTAGACAAACAAAAAGCAATTTATTAAATGAACAATAAAAAATAGAAAATAGAAAATAGGAGCTTAAAAAAAATAGAAAAAAATAAAGAATCAACAGTTCAGTATAATTTGATATATAAACATGATAAACAAATATTATAGAGGAAATATCGACTATCTGGTCTTCTTGTGCCAGAAATACTTATTTAAAAAGAAGCAAATGACTCAGCCGGTAGAGTACCAGCACGTAAATCTGAAGGTGGCAGGTTCAAATCCCACTCAATCCATTTTTTTCTTTTGTTCACCTAAGACCATCTAATTCACTAATAAATAATATCTTTACTCTTACTTGGATCTGATTTGGACATCACATCTTTGTCTTTGAGGTCCCTGAAAATCAAGAATTCATAAACACTGAATAAATAAATAGCATGAATATCAGTGTCAAATACATGTTAGATTAGAATAGTGGGGAAAATGTACACAAAATTTACAGTTTAAATAAATAATAATAATAATAATTATAATAATAACAATACAGCATTTGTAAGACGCACTTTCCTGTAGAACATTCAAAAGCACCGGTTTTGAATAAATTAAGTTAAAGTATTTTCAAATTGTTGGGAAAGCAAGCGAGAACAAGTGTTGTATTAGTTTCTGCTGGAAGAGAGTGATGTTGTGGATTTGTCTGAGGTCTTCAGGAAGTGAATTCCAAAGTCTTGGTGCTATGTTAGAAAAGGCCCTGTCCCCGTAACTGACCAAGCGAGTTCGGGGAACATAAAGCGTATTGCTGATAAATCTCAGGCCTGGTCTCGTCGTACAGGGCGTCAACAGGTTTTTTATGTAGGGTGGAGCTGAATCATGTAGTGCCTTGAATGTGAGTTTAATTTGTTTGTTTGAAAGGTAACCAGTGTTGCTTATAGAGTATGGGGGTGATGTGGTCATACACTTTGGTGCCAGTTAAGAGACGTGCTGAAGCCTTCTGTACAAACTGAAGACGATTCAGCGTGCTCTAAAGACCGGCAAGTAGGCTGTTACAAAAGTCAAGTCTGGAATGAATGAGTGTACATGTATAAGCTGCTCAATAGCCACAGGCCAGTAACATATGGGTGTCTCTACACTATTGCTAACATTTGGGGCATTTTGAGGTTGATGATAACATTTACGATGTTGCTGGGGGGGGGTTTGGGGGGGCTGTGTTCATTCAAAAGCCCTTTAGGATTGTGGCAATGAAATTTTCAAAGAAAATTGATTACTCCAGACGCTCCAAGAAGATCCGAAAAATAATACTTTGCATGGGCATGGAATTTCTTTTGAAATACCGACGTGAAGTCAATAGCCTATTTGTATTATTGCTTTTAATATACTTAAAGGTATGCTCGTTAAACAAAAATAATTTGATAATATTCATTTAATTAAACCTATATCTTGTTTTTAATTAGCTTGATACGCACTTGTCCCTTTTTCCTGATAAACTAAGTAAGGTACTTGTGGAGTTGTAGTGCCAGTACACAATAAGCGAGAAGCCTTATTTTAAAAAAAATGCACACAAATTCTTGACTTCCACTGATTTAAAAAGAGCCCAAAGATCAGTGGTCAAAAATTCAAATTTCTATAAATTAATATTTTTATTATGGTACTTGTTGAAAGCCTGCTCAGCAACTTAACAAAGTTTGTTGGGTGGTGCCTAAAATGGTGGACACTTGTGTAAGGTGCTCTATAGTGCAAGTAAAAAGCTTGTGATTTTAGGCACTGATGGCTCCCTTAAACAGCTCCACTGGGGGTAGTTTAATGATGTGCTCCAGTGAATTGCTCAACTGTGGGCAGTTCAATGATGTTCTAGGGAAGCTCATCCCAGTCACGTAGAGTTCTTGGGAAGAAGATTTGTTTGTAGCTATCAGATCTGGAGCCATTGACTATTTTGAGACCTTTCTTTGTGTCCTAGTTTTTCCTTCCAGTATAATCAGGAAGTTGTAAATGTGTTTACAAAAGTCATACCTCCTGAACCACCTGTCACACAGTCATGACTCACAATCTTTGTGAGCACTGTCTTTTTGTAGCCTTTGACATTTTGGCATTTTTTTTTTAAACATGACCCCGCTTTGACCTTTCTTTTTGGAAAAAAACAGCAAGTTTATGATATTGGATACCACAATGTAACTTTCCGTATAAAATCATGATCTTTTTGTACCAACCCAAACCCTCTGTGTTCATTAATATTATGAGCACTTAATTTCTAGATTGATTATTATTAAAATGGGGATATAAAAATAGCATTGGTGCTGGTGACGGTCACGCCACACTTTATTTAAAAAAATTATACATTAAAGGGATTGTATACGTTTGGTAATTGGAACCCACTGTTTGTTTCAATCCTTTATAGTTGTAGATATAATATACCATAAAACCAACCTGTGATAATTTAATTTTAAAAGGTGGTAGCGTTATTGAGATATTGCCTAAAATCTGGAGCGGTTATGTCCACACAGGAAGAATAATCTGCATTTGGAATACACATTCTGAGAAACATTACTGCTCAGATTCAAATATTTTTGGGATAAAAAGTGATATCTTTTTCCATAACCGCAGTTCGAAGTGAAAAGTTTCTTAAAATGCATTATACTATCCAAAGCTGCTTTACTTTGTACCAAGTAAATTTTAATTGCCATTCATTTTCAGAGTCATTACCAAACGTTTAGATATAAACCCTTTAAGTCAATAGCTCCATGGTATGACCATGTCATGAAAAAAGCTTTAGCCCCCATAAATAGTGCCAATACGCAGCAGCAGAGGGAGTCCAGCAATCAGCATTTAACTATTTATAATTATTGGCACTATATTTATAAAGGGCTAGGACTGTATGTAGAAGAACAAATGATATGACCCATGTGTACATACTTTACACTTTACAGCCTCTCTTCACACTAGGGAGATTTTAACGCGCGCAAGTATAACGCCACCCGCGTTACGTTAAGATTTTCATGTTAGTTTGTTTACAAACGGTTTCTTCTTCATCCTATTCGCCCAGAAAAAGGGAATTCATTACATTAATGTTGTCTTATGCCCCTCTTCATATTTCAAGACGTGGTTTTGGGTAAACGTACAATGTAGCTTTGAGTTGAGCTTGCACCGGAATGAACGGCAATGAAAGGTAGGACTTTAGAGAAGTTAAAAACAGCCCAACCACAGTGATTTTGTTTGATCGGATGTTTATTCATAATGCGCCCAATGACTGAAGAATAAGCTCTCCTGCCCGTCACACTGTTTTGAGGCAGTTTTCTGGTAGTTTTCCGGTAGTTTTCCAGTAGTTTCCGGTATAAGTGGTAATACCCGTCAGACCTAGACCAACTTCTGTGGCCAAGCTCTGAGACTGAGAGCTTGCCCACACAAAAAGGGGCTTCCATCAGACCCAGCCCCCTAAAGTGCCAATACGGTGCATCTGCTGACCTAGCCCCACCTCTTCTGTGGCCAAGACTCAGAGGATTCGGATCTTGGCCACAGAAGTTGGCTTACCACATCCATCTGACCTAGCTGCCCAGCCTAGCACAAAATAGTGCCAGTACGCTGGACTCCCTCAGAGTCCAGCGTATTGGCACTTTTATTTATTGGGCTACATCTGACCATATAGAAAAACGACCAGGCCCTACGTTTCGCAAAACCGGATATGCCGGAAGGGAAAGTCCAAATATTCAAGCCTAACTTACCTGCATGAAACTGTGATCTCCACCTTCGTTGCAGGGACACTCCCTGTTCCTGGTTGAAAAGGCGCTGGATTCATAATCGTAGCCATGTTCGATGTGTGTGAGATAACTTCAATTAAAAACTTACAAACAGTGGCGAGTCTCAACAAGCATTACGAAAAGTGCAACAGATGAGATAAGATGTCACCATATTATAAACAAACTGAATGAATGGAAAGGGGCTTGGCCGTCGATTCACTACATGCACTATGGACAGGTATTTGTACAATGTTTTGACACACACACACACTCTGCAGCCCTGAATCTGATTTACGGTCCAGACTGTTTGTCGCCCTCAATAGCTCACTTGTCGTGCAACCTGTTTTTGCGGTGGTTTTTCGTTTGTTGAGTGGGGAGGGAGATGGGGACGGGTGGGGATGTGAAGCCGTCATTATGAGCAGTGGTTCAGGATGTTTGTGATTTTGTTATGAACCCACCAATACAAAATAAAATAATACTAATAACAACACAAAATCGTTTGCAATACCTACCAACATTCAACACTTTAAAGGTATCGTACACGTTTGGTAATTACTCAAAATATATATTAGCATAAAAACTTACTTGGTAACGAGCAACAGAGAGCCGTATAAAACATTGTAGGAAACGACTCCCTCTGAAGTAACGTAGTTTTTGAGAAAGAGGTAATTTCTCACTAAAATAATAAAAACTTCTTGCAAGAAGTTTTTATTCCTATCTGAAAGCACACAAATTTGTACAAGGGTGTTTTTTCTTTCATCATTTTCTTGCAACTTCGATGGCCAATTGAGCCCAAATTTTAACAGGCTTGTTATTTTATGCATATGTTGGGATACACCAAGTGAGAACACTGGTCTTTGACAATTACCAAACGTGTACGATGCCTTTAATTACCCTGAAGCGATCTGTTTATTTTATGGCAAAGTTGTACTTTTCGTTTATTTATTTACTTGTGACAACCCGTGCTCGAGAAATGTTTCAGGCATGAAGTCCCAGTTGTCTTGAGAAACAAAAATCATAGTTTTACAAGAGAGGCACAATAACTTCAAACACAAAACAACATGGTGATTGAAAAAACGGGGGTGGGGTGGGGACCCTGATCAAGTTGGCTTATTGATCTAATTTTGAATGATTTGTATTATTTGTTTATAAATGTATTTGTGTTATTTGTACATAGTTAAAATAGTTTCTACAAGCTTTAAAGGCATCGTACACGTTTGGTATTTACTCAAAATATATATTAGCATAAAAACTGACTTGGTAACGAGCAACAGAGAGCTGTTGATAGTATAAAACATTGTAAGAAACGACTCCCTCTGAAGTAACGTAGTTTTTGAGAAAGAGGTAATTTCTCACTAAAATAATAAAAGACTTCTAGCTAGAAGCCTTTTATTCCTATCTGAAAGCACACAAATTTATACAACAAGGGTGTTTTTTCTTTCATCATTTTCTTGCATCTTCGATGACCAATTGAGCCCAAATTTTCACAGGCTTGTTATTTTATGCATATGTTGGGATACACCAAATGAGAACACTGGTCTTTGACAATTACCAAACGTGTACGATGCCTTTAACTTGCACCCAAAAAACCCCCAAAACAAATAGTGTAAACTATTTAACTCACTCAAACATTATGGACTCGTTTTGGTTGCACAAAAAGTGATAAAAAGTTATACCCCCCCCCAAGAATAACTTAAACCAATGTTTGTTATATTTTATTGTTAATTTACTTTTGTTATTTACTTTATTTATGTATGTTTATATTTTCAAAAATAATTTTCAATTATTTATTACAATTATTTTCTTTGTTTTAAAACTTGTATTATTTATTTTATTTAAAGATTGCTTTATTTTAAAATTATTTCATTTAACTATTTTTAGGGGAGGAAAGGGTCTTGGAAGTTAACAGAAAAAAGCAATGGCCAAACAAATTCTGAATAAAAATTCTTTATTAATCAAAATAATGTATACACTGTGCAATACAAAATACTTTTTACATGATTATTGCTTACAGCATAATAATAATAATAATACTTAGAAATTCTTCGAACAAGGAACTCATTTTTACAATGGTGTAGTTTTGAATAAAACCTGTCCAGTGTGGTTTCAAACCAAGAAATGGACATGTACTGAGTGGCTTTTGAAAGCATTTTAATAAATTCATAATTTGCCTGAATTCAGAACCACAAGACTTTCACCAGGGTACCATGGGATAGTTGTTTCCTTCTGTTAAACTTCTGTTCTCTGCACTGCTAAAAGTTGTATTCTTGAAATAAGAAAAAAAATCCTATTTCAAGAAAAACATTATTGTGTCACTCCCTATAATATTTTTCAATTAAGATTTTTGGGAGTAACACAAGAAAAGTTTTTTTGAAATAAGATTTTTTCTTATTTCAAGAATGCCATTTTTAGCAGTGTGTTTTCTTCTGTAGTGTTAAAGGTATTACACAGAATTGGTTAAGGATACAAAACATCACTGTTCAACTTTAGTCTGAAAGGAGTTCATACTAGACCATTTTTTTCTGTGAAACATTTCCCTTTGAATTGATTTGAGAAAACTGTATCTAAAAATCTCACAAAACGCAACAGCTAATTTTTGTTACAACCAAAATTAATGACAATATGTTACATGCTGACAATTTTGCATTGTTGTTCACTATTTTCTCCTGACTCACGCAACGGATTAAGCCCAAATGTTCACAGGTTTGTTATTTCATGTATCTATGGTTGATCACACAAAACATGAACACTGTCTACGACTAATTGTCGGCTCCACCAATCCTGTATAATACCTTTAAACATCTAGATAAAAGTTTTTACTTTAAACAACTGCTTAAAGTACGAGTAGGCTAATTGATATAAGTGTTACATTATACAGACTGTTTTTGGTTTATGGTTAATTAAAATGTTTCTTTTTTAGTAATATTGTTTCAACTTTTATTTACCTTCTTGTTCTTCACTGAAAAGGAATAATCCGATAGTCTTCACATAGATTTGTCATTTTGCAATTTAATTGAACTGGTTGTACACTAATTTTAAATGATTGATTAGTAAATGCTTAATGGTAATAATATGGCAGATGGTAATAATTGCTGCTCTCTATTAAATCAACATGCAGTTAAAAGGTATATTTTAAATTACAGAAACACTCTGTATTCAAACTTCAAACAAAAATAAAACAGTCCAAACCAAGAAGCACTAACAAAATTTGACAACATTTTAAACAATTGACTAAAAACTCAATTAAACCTCCAATCTTCTTTGAAGACTTTTCGATTATCAACATTATAAGTTAGTTTTCTTGTTTAATAACAGAGACCTCCTAAAATTTACCTTTTCACTTTCGTTATTCATAAAATAATAAATTTTCTTTCCAGTTGTGTATTTAATATTTGTTGAAGCATCACTGATTATATCTGCAACACAAGTGTTTTTTTTTGCAGTTGAAAGTGATTCTGAGTTTGTCTTGTCACTAAGTGGATTGTATGTAATAAAATAACAACAAATTTAAAGGTAGGGTTATAGATTGGTTTTTGTCAACATAATGCTGATTTAAAGGCAAAACTATAAAGAAAGATACAACAAAAGTTAAATGTGAAAGTTTCAGCTGAACACAGTGTCTACTTGCTGAGAAAACCACAAAAAACTGTCACAGTATTTTCACAAGAACATTGCATACATTCACGTTTAGCGAGGTGACAGCAGGTACCAACCGCATCTCTCTGGCCGCAGCATTAGCGAACGGACACCGACCCTCAGAAACCTAAGAAATGATTCATGCATGAATCGTTTCTCAGATTCAAATGTTTTGGAGTGAAAAATTATCCACACCATGTTACTACGAAGCTGCAGTGCTTCTCACCAAGAAAGTTTTTATGGTCATTAATTTCTGGAGTAGTTACCAATCTATGACTCCACCTATAAGTCTTTGAATGTTGCTGTTGTTGCCAGTATCAAAACTACTCCCACAAAAACAAAGACAAAACAAAAGAGTTAATATGCACCTGTTTTTAAACCTTCAGTGTCTAACTGATCGCATCTCAAAGTGTTGGATATCGTTCAGCACATTAATATATTCTCTAGTCATTCATTCTAATGCACAAATTGATGACTTAAATTTCACTTTGTGGCAGTTTTATTTGATTAAGCTGTTGGCCACAGTTAAGGGGTAATTTCCACACAGGACCTTGACTTCAGCGCCTCTAATTTGAATCTTTGTTTCTCTACGCTGTCTGTTGACATTGGGGCGTGTCCTACCGGCACCAAATGCAGCTCTTCCTATTCTATGGATTCCCTGTATGGGATCGGGACCGCTTAAAGTCACCAAGTCTCCTTGTCTGTTACTAACAAAGGTCCCACTGCGCTGTATCAGCTCTGGGGACCTATGACCTATGACCGGTGTCCTGTGACCTGAGGTCGGACAGCTGTCATCTGGGGTGGGGGTGACTACACTGTCTCGTTGGCACGTGCAGTCCCTTGTGGCTTGCTCGTCGTCTAGTTTGACCCCCGGGATACCGTTCCTGCAGCGAGAGCAAGCCCTGCCCCACGCTCCATCTATCTTCCCTGCTGTTTTATTTAGATGAGAATTAAAGAGTGACAGCCAAGAAATAAGGAGGAGGAGTGAGGATGTTGAGGTAGCCAAGGAGACAGAAGAAGTTAAATCAGGCAACAATATGATGCGGGAATGACAAGATTAAGAAGGAAGATATGTTTGAGAATGGATGATTAAAGGCAAGGAGAGGAAAGAGGTGGCAATGTTGAAGGAAGAAAGTGATGAGGGCAGGGATGCGGGAAGGCGGAGGAAGGGGATAAAACAAAAAACAAAACAACAATGTGAATGAGTGTACCATGCATTCCCAAATTGGTGAGTGGTATAGACTGTGCAAGTCCTGTGAGTATTCAAACATTGAGACCATTTAAGTGCGATTTTGTTTACTTCACACACGATACAGGAATTTACGTGGAACCCAGGGCAGGCCTGGAGCTACACTGAGGCCACGGCTTCTGTTGCCCTGATCTTGGCCTTGGTGCCCCTTCAAAAGTTTCCCATAGATTTTCCTTTGTAAAATGAAAATGGCCTTGCCCTCTCAAAGATGAAACTCCAGGCTTGCCAGGGATTCCCCAAAATGTTCGAACACAGGCGAGACTTGCACAATCTACAACATGCCAGATGCTTATTAATAGCTATGTCTGTGAAGGGCAACGATTACAACTACAGTTAATTATTATGCTATCTGCTGTTAAACGGATTTGTTGTTTTAAATTAGCGAAATTAATATTGCTATTAGCGGGCAGCTACTGAAGTTTGGATGGGGGGTTTTATTAAAAGGGTAAACTATTAGGAGTAAATCCTGCGATAAACATGAATGACTTTATGAATGTACTGGAAGTTGCTTGTTTGTTTGTGATTTTTTTTTCAGTCAAGTGGCATATGAATCTACATGTGTAGCAACATACTACAAAGCTTTATCAAGTTTTAATATCCACTATTATTAGACCTATATAACCTATTTGCACCTAGGAGTCTACACTATCAAGAAGCCAATGAAGTTCATTGCAATTTTTACACTTTGTCATTATAATGTTTTCCCCATGGTGACTATATCCTCTTGTATCCATTCCTGAAACTTTGTTTTGACCCCCTCCCCCCCCCCAAAAAAAACCACCCAAAAAACCATCCCCCAAATCAATCATTCAATAAATCAATCAAAAATTAGGAAACTGTCAATCACGCAAAACTTGGTACAGTGTTTTTCAGTTTTGTTTGGCACTGACATTAAAGGCAAAAAATGGTAATGGTTTTACGTTCTGACTCAGTCTCAGAGAGTCTTTTTTTGTTTCAAAGGAACTAAAATTAAGTGGGGGGGGGGGATCAGCTGATGAGCTGAAAAATTGCAAGGCTGTGAATCTTAAAACTTGCTTATTTGTTTTATTTTTGTTTTAATTTAATTTTGGATTGAACAAAGACAAATTGACAAGAGCTGGACTTGAACCTGCGACCTCCGGATTAACGTGCCAGCGCTCTGCCAAATGAGCTATCTAGCCGTAATGTTGGCAGTCTCCCTATTTTGTCAACATCTTTGTTCGGGTGATTTTGTAAAATTTGTGATAAATTTAAAAATGACAAAGACTGGGATATTTCAATCTGAAATTGTTAAACAATTATCAGTTTTATGCGACTTGTTGTCTTCATTGGCTTTTTGAAAGTGAAGTGCATTATTAGAAGTAAAATTGTTTGACGTACAACTTGCGTCATGTTGGCTATCTGGTGGCGTAAGTTCATCATTTGATGATTTAGCTTGCGTAAACGCAGGCGATGCTGCAGAAGAAAAACAGAAACATGCGAATGGATGTTAAACATGGAATTATGGGATTAGCATGGAATTGTGGGATTGCATGGACTTGAATGAAGGTTATGAGTACAGAATGCGAACACAACAATGTGATGTTAGAATGGTGGCTTTGGTTGACTGTGTGATTATGGGTTGGGGAGATTGGGAGACGGACTGACAAGGGTAAATTGCACAAGGTTTCCTTGGAAATAAATAACTTCCAAGTAGTGTTTCACACTTTTCCCGATGAAATCTAGATCTCTAATCAAGTAATTAATTGGAAATGGATCATTCCTGGCAAAAATTAAGAGCGTGCTGCTCAACATTTTCACCAGTTAAACACAAAAAATTGTGTTTTTCTTTAAGCTAGAATGCAATGGATCGCACAATGGCTGAATAATCTTCCATGTTTCACAAACGTTTTAACAATGGCCCTTTTGAAAGCATGGCTTGAGCTTGGGCTCCGACAAACTTGCGCTTTCCTTACGGGGCTTCAATCAGGCGGACAGAACCCATGCACAAGCTCAAGCCGTGGTTTCGAAATAGCCAAAGTTTTCAAGATACCTCTCGTTACCGAAAAATATGTGTACATCCGGCAAAATTTCAGCCATCGCCTCTTAAAGGTGAGACTGCTAAATGAGGAAACATTTTTTGCTTACAAAAAAAAGGTTACCAGCCAAAGTACCATGTCACATGTACCGTCTGTGACTGGTTTCCTGCTTAGTTTGACTTAGCAGAAAAATTGTTAAGCAAACTCTTGTCTGCTTAAAGAAGCTCCACGAAATTGGGCCCTTATTAATTTTTGATCTGGATAAAATAATTCACAGAACTTATCTTGGAGGGGGAAAAAAAGGTGCAAAATTACCATTAAATTTGTCTCTGTTATTCTAACACTTGCAACAGTGTTACAACATAAAGGTTAGGTAAATATTAGTGAACACATTAAAATGTAAAATAGACCTAAACACAAACAACATAATGAAACAAAAATAGAAGTAGAAAGAAATGGTCAACAGGAAATGTAAGGTGACATTTGAAAAACAGCAGAGAAAATAGAGACAGGATCCTTACGAATTCCTTCCAGAACTTTAAAAAAAAATTGCTTAACGGAACAAAGTCAAGCAATGTGTTTCAGCAAAACAAAACGTTGGATTTGTCCCCAAAAGTTCACCAGGACAGCTGATAGATAAGATCCTCAACGGATTAAGGAAAGCCACATCATTTTGGTTTACAGAAGAGAACATTCGTGCACTCATTCAAGAATTCCAACAGCCTTTTTCAACACAGGAATAAAAAAAACCTTCCACACTAAATCCCATCACCAAAACCACAGGGAAGCAAAAACGATGTTGTGATTACCAGTTATCAAGAAACATCCCTGAATCACAAAATGAAATTCTCACAACATTACTGCATTATAAAACACCTGAAAAAGGTTGGGAGAATTAGATAAAGTGAGTACAGTGTCATCGCCTGTACTGTGCTCTTCATAGACCCTATATTGTTCCCAAGAGACATTTCCAAAACTTAAATTCTCACAACATTATTGCATTGGGTAACACACCAAAGGGTCGGGAGAATTGGTTTTCAGTGAGCACACGGTGCTATTACCTGAACTGTGCTCATAGAGCCTATAGAGATGAACAGCAACCATTCAAGTATGAGAGAAAGAAAAAACCAAACAGATTATCCAAATGGATTCAAACGAATATGGGTTAAAACGGATAATGTGGCACTCAACATAATTTCTGTCATTCTCTGCAGCCTAATCTAACTCTGTTCTATCAAGATTACCATAAAAATATTCATGAGAATTATATTAGTTTGAAGGTTCACTTTTGCAAAGTATAGTGACATTAAAAAAGACAAACTCAAAATGAGTCATTTGTCAGCATTGTGTCAGAATACGATAGTATTTGATTAAAACTTACAGATTATTTTAACTACTTTATTTCAGTTGTTTATTCTAGTCAAAAACATCTGCTAAATCTAAATGTATAAAAATGTAGAGTTTAGTAAGGTAGCTACTAACCCCCGACTTCATAAAAATAATTATATACAGTTTTTGTGTAGATGCAGCTGATATGAGTAGTTAATTACTAACTATGATGAGGTAGATTGGCACAGTAGTTCTACTAAGCAGAGATGGACAATGGGAGATGTTTGGGGATGCCAGGGGGCCCGATTTCACGGAGCTGTTAATGGTAAGCAAAATTGTCTGCTTCTTTGAGCAGAAACTTTTGCTGAAGAGCACGCGTATTTCACAGGTTAGCAAGACAATTTGGCAGTCAGCTTGGGTGTTCACCATGGATTTGCATTGTTACATCATTCGTGTGCTTACAGCAATGGAGGAAGGAAGAGATAAGCACCAGGAAGGTTGGCATACCTTTTCCCGGTCTTACGGTTAGCAGCGCTATGAAATGGAAATCGCACAGTCAGTACAAAATCGTCCGGTAAGCAGCTCTATGAAATCGGCCTCAGGTGGCAGCAGATCAGACTTACCAGATAAAACAATTGTTTATAGAAATGTGCACATGCTCAGAACTACGTAAAACAATGGATATCTACCTAGTAAGTCTGCTGCCACCTAGTGTCCCCAAAAGTCCACAAAAACCATGGCTACTCACTTTACATGGACCTTATTAACTATTCGAAATCTGGGCCCAATTTCATAAAGCTGTTTAGCAGAAAATTATGCTTAGCAAATCTGTCTGCTGAGCCAAAATTTGCAGGGAACCAGTCACAAACAATCTACATTGCATTGTAGTTTGGCTGGTAACCTGTTTCTGTTTAGCTAGATTTTTCTGCGCTAAGGAACTTTTTCTCCTTCACAGCTTTATGAAATTGGGCTGTTGAACGTTGTTACCATCAATGGCTGTCAACATATCGAGTCACAAATATCATTCAGAAGGCGCAATTTTTGATATCTGTGTGATGTTCAATATGTCCTGATGATACCAAAGTGGAAGACTGAGTTGGAGTGTATTTGTCTATCCCATTGTGGAATGAAGACATCTGTTAAAGGTATATTACATACATTTGGTTGTTTGAAGAGTAAAGTTATTTCCTCCCTACAGTCTTCTTTCTGGTAAGTATAATTTATTCACTGCATTTTTGGTATTTATTGTAATGCGCAATAGAGTATATTCATATAGGAATTGCCCAAAATAAATTTATATTCTTCTTCTTATTATTATTAATAAGCACACCATCCAAGTAATGTGTGAAAACTTCACAAACAGTGAAAAATTCACAAAGTGTGAAAACTTCACAAACAGTGAAAACTTCACAAAGTGTGAAAACTTCACAAAGAGTGAAAACTTTAATAGTCTCTTTTTTGTAAAAAAAAAAAAAAGGGAGAAAAAAAAGTTTGTTTCGTGAGTGGTTTTGTGGACTTTCATATGTTGTGCTTATTTCAAGGTTAGCGATTAAAATAAGCAATGGTGGGGCCCAGCTTCACGGCACTGCTTACCACATATTGCGCACTGTAAAGCGCGTATTTCTATGGGCCCTAAGCACACAATTCCACAGTAAGCAGGGCACTGAAATTGGGCCAGGGCTTTGTATGGTCAATGTAACTTCATTGACCCCACTGAGGGCGCTGTTTAGGCTTGTGATTTCATACGCAAAGGGTCTATACACAAAACATATTGAATACTCTACCCTTTCTTTGGCACAATGTCCTCTGCGCTAAAATGTTCAAACTTATGAGTTTGAGAAAATAATAAAATCTTATGCTATTAATTAAAACCTCGTAAACGATCTTGCGTTAGTTAAACTCCTCTTTTTTGTTCTACAACCTACACAAATATTGCACGAATATCAGAGGGGAAGGGCCTAGCAGTTGACATGTAGAGTTGTAGAGGAACATCATTTGCTTACTATTTATAGGATGTTTTACAGGATTGTGTTTTGTTGACAATTTCAACCATCTGAAAAACAGATTGGTTCTATTTGTTTATTGTAGAGAATGTCTTGCTGTGTGGTCGATTTCAACCACCATGTGCATCATACATGTAGGTTTCAAACATTAATCGCTATGATTGAAATTGCATATAGAATGTTTAGCCTACATCGTTATGTTGCTCTGTTTTTGAAGTTAAGTTTTGTGACAAGGACACATTTTTAAAAAGAAAAAATATAGTCCACTGATTAGAAAAAAAGGGTTATCCTGGAATCCCTGTAGGGCATGAATTAATGGATCTTTGTTTTAAGGTATTATACAGGATTGGTATAGCTGACAAAATAGTCGCAGACAGTGTTTATATTTTGTGTGATCCAACCATATAAATGAAATAACAAACCTGTGAAAATTTGGGCTTAATTCATTGTGAGTCAGGAGAAAATAGTGAAAAACCGTGCACAATTTTCAGCATGTAATTACATTGTCCTTTATTTTGGTTTGTAACAACCAAAATCAGCTGTTTCCAGATAAAGTTTTCTTGAATATGACGTTATTTCAGAGGGAAATATTTCACAGAAATATGTTTCCCGCATGAACTTCATAATCAGTAAGCTTGCAGGCTAAAGATCAACAATGATGTTATTTATCATTACCAATCCTGTATAATACCTCTGTTGTATTAACATTATGCGCTGGAGTAAACTGAAACCCCATTGGGGCAAACAACAAACTGCTTGCCGTTTTTTTCTGGATTATGGTGTTGCATCTTCAGCTTGGGATTGAAAACCGGCCTGTGTTTGATCGTGGATTGTTTGGACTTCTTCGGGAGCCCTATGTGATAAGACCCAATGCTTGGTATTTCAGTTACTTGGGGCGCTGGGCTTATCGGGGTGGGAGGCGTTATATTAGACTTGTGGTTGTAAATTGTGTAGGCTTTGAGGGATTTGTAAGGCTGTAGGCCGCACCTCTGCTCAGGGGCAGGGATGCCCTCCACCCCTGACCCCTTGACCGTCACGGCACTGAGTTTCAACTCCTCTCTAATGACTTCACTCTCTTGGCTGACATTGGGCAAGTGGAAGTTGCGTTTCCGACGCCCCTTCCTGACCTTGCGAGTGGTTTTCTTAATGAGCTCTAAGTCATCTTTACTAATACCTGCTAGCTTCCGGGTCATTTCATCCAGGTTGGTTGCCTTGATCGCCTCCGGGTCGATCTCCGTCGACGTGGCCTCCACCTTGTTGTAGCTGGACCTCCGCGGGCTCATCTGTACTGTGGTCTTCCTGAGGACTACTGGCTGCGTCCCGTCGGCGAGTCTCGGGCTGATGATATTGGGCTGGCTTCTCTGTCTGTGTATCTTGAGGGTGGGGTTTCTCATGCCGGTACCCTCGATAGCGAGCTGAGCACCGACGTAGGGAGGCACTGTTACTTGATGCTGTGAGAGAAGAACAAGTAAACGATGAGATAACCTTAAAGCAGAATTCAATTCAATTCAAATCAACATTTTATTTATACCACTCTTGAATTAAAACATATAATCCTGCAGATATTGAGGCAAATCATGATCCACTGTCGTGTGTATTTTACCTCCCTTTTTGGTAGAAGACAATACTTAAAACACTTATGGCCTTTTCTTCTCGACTATTGAAATGTCCTGATAAAGAAAATGGATTCAATTTCAAATGTGTTCATTCATCTACTTAGCCAACATCAAGTTACATTCAGTCCAACCCTTAGAAGAAACACCCAAGCCCGACCTTATTGGGGTGGATTTCCTCTGGGTCCGCATGACGCTTATTTTTGTCCTTTATTGTATATAATATGAATGTTTGTAATGTAATTTTTACACAATTTTTGCTCCTTTTTCAACTGTTGTGTTTTTTAAACCATATTGCTATTTCTGCTCATGTTTTTATCCTGCATTTTAATGTTTTTTGACTGTACAGCGCTTTGAAACAGTGTTAAAGTGCTTTATAAATACAATTAAGTTAAGTTAAGTTAAGTTATTACATTTTTCTCTGGAATTGTTGCATGACAGCTCACTTAAATTCAAACAGTTCAGAGTTTTATTGTTTTTCTTATGTTTATCTTAGAACCTACTGGTACCAAGCCAACGCAGGACTGGGTTTTTTATGGAATTGGAACCAAATAATTTGTGGAACCTCAAGCCTACTGGCATGTTATCAAGACATCCCTTACTTTACCTGTTTGAATGCCAGCTCAAACTTCCCAGTGTCACAGTTTTTGTCATGCCTCCTGTCCAGGACAACCTTCATGGTGTCTTCGATGACGTCATGGCAGAGCTGCTCCGTGATCTCGGTAGTCGCACCCATCGCTGGAGAAGAGTTGATCTCAATCAACCAGGGATGGAAATCTTCAGTCAGCATGAAGTCTGCTCCGTACAACTCAAACGAATTCTGGAGACCAAGAAACAAAACCATTATTTTAACTAATCTGAAATCAAACTGCAGACTGCAAGGCTTTCTCTTTGTACTTACTGAAAGTAAAAGGAAGTAAATTTTACTACTTTTTTTTGAAGGGTAGTTCTATAAAGTAAAAGGAGGCTTTTTCTGTTCAGAAAAAGATTATCAAAATTACTTTTGTATATTATCGTCCCAACAGAGTTTTCCCCCCAACAAAATATTCAGAGCTTTGATCAAACTAAGTTTATATTTGTATTATGCATAATACAATTCTTATGCTAATGTCAGAAGTCTTTGAATTGAAGGCAGAGAGATGCTTTTATATTTCAAAAGTGTTAACTGTGTTAACCCTAACCATCCCAAACCCTTCAAATCCAACTGCATACTTTGTTTGATTTCGTTGGACTGAGGACTTCACAAGTAAACTTTATTATGCTTTACATGGGATTAGGCAGACTACCATCATCAGAGTCCAACAGTTTGGGTGTTGAGCCACCATATGGTGTTAGATTTTGTTCGAGTGAGGACGGGTCCTAGTAAAAATATAACCATTAAATGGAGTTGGGGTTAATGACTGGTTCTCTACAAATTGTTGCTAAGTTAATTAACTTGGGCCGAGTAAATTAACTTGGGCTCAGAGAATTAACTTAGGCTTAGTAAATTAACTTGGTCTAAGTAAATTAACTCGGGCTAAGTAAATTAACTTGGGCTTAGTTAATTAACTTGGGTTAAAGTAAATTAACTTATTCAGTTAAACTGTCTGAAGCAGCTCTTTGAAACTGGACCAAGCAAGCCTGTTTAATTTCCATACCTTGCGCATCTCAACAATGTCTTGTGTACACTGCAGCGCAGCGATCACGGCCTTCTTCATGCCCGGGTAAATGCTGTCCTGCCAGACGTTCCCGCACCCTCTGTTCTTCAGGTACTGCTTGAACTCTTCGCTGGTCCACATGTTCTCATCGGGGAGCATCGAAGAGCGGGTCGTCGCATTCTCAAAATTCTTCTGGACGGAGAAGTTTGAGAGATGTATTGCTCTGTTGGAAAAAAAAAACATTTACAGAACCATAAGAACCTACTTATTTTGTTGTTGCTATTTCATGAACATTGTGTATTTTCCTAAAAACGTGACATTCAGCTACTGAGGGGTTTAAACATCACAGTAGTGCTATGATACAAAGCTCAACAAGAACTTTACTTGCAGATAACCGACACTTATGGCTCTCACGTAAAACAAGTTAGAGCAGTAGATCAAAGAGCAGTATTTCTTTATATCTGAAGAAAATACAGCTATTTTTTTTCACCAGGCAAACATAAAAATGTCAGAGATCAGATAAAAGTCCAGCATCTCTCATCCCTGACATATCAGTGGTATAACAGTGGTATATCAGTCAGTGATATATTAAAGATATATCAGTGATATATCAGTGGTATATCAGTAATATATCAGTGGTATAACAGTGGTAGATCAGTGGTATATCAGTGGTTTATCAGTGCTATATCAATGCTATCTCAACACTGGCTATACTTACGATTCTAGATTATCCAGAGAGAATGGTTGAGTGCAGAACCTAAGGTACGAGTCTTGATACCACCAGATAGTCAAGGGGTTCCAGTCGGTCACCAGAAACCACTGCCGGATATCAAACTTGGTGTTGTAGATCAATAGAGGGCGCTCTATGTACTTCTGTACGACCCACTTGCCCTCTTTGACGATAGTTGGATTGCCGACTAGTTTCAGGATGTCCTCAAGCTTGTTCATGCAGATAATTCCTGGAATATAAACAGAAGAAGGAAATTTTTTAGCACCACATAATTTTAATAAGCTTTTCTTTCGCGTGTCATGGCGGAGCGGTTAAATAGCATCAGACTTAAGCTCTGGTGTTTCTGTAGGTTCGAGTCCCGGTCGTGGCACTGGTGTCCTCGAGCAAGATACTTAACCATAATTGCTTTGTCCTTCGGATGGGACATTAGGCCACAGGTCCCCTGTACTAGGATTGATAGTGCCCGAGAAAGAACCCAGAACACTTATCATGGAAGAGTAGAGGTTAACCCCAGTGTTTTCGGTTCATATAGCAAGCACCCTTGTTTCAAGGTTTTTTCAGGCTTGCGAGCAGCAGCAATTAAGTTCACTTATGAGGCATCCTTGGTTTCATTACCAGAAATATATAACAATAAACTTGTTTTTGATAAACACTAAAGTTTTAAAACTTCAGGGATGGTAGACCATTAGTCCTTGAAAAGTAACTTTGATCTTAAAATCTCTTTTTAGATATTTGGACGTTAAAAATGTGGCATTTCTAAAAACTAAACACTGTGGGATTGATACCGCCTTGTTGTTTTGTTTACCTCTGCCTCTTGACTTAGCTCCAGGTTTGATTATCCAGATATTGCGCAGGCCGTCCATGTCAAGTTGGGGTGAGACACCTCTTACCCTGTTCAGCATACTCTCACATGTTGGACACTGAGGGCTGGAATCGGCTATGATGCCACCATCACTGCAAACGGGCAAAGACAAACAATATTAATTTGAAAGTTGTAAACGGCAAAAAACGCAATGGGAAAACCTTGGAAAGTATCGATGTGTGATAAGCACTTTATACTCTTTGCTTCATCAGTTTACGGTAAAGCAAACACAACTGTAAACCATAACAAACTTACAAAATTAATTGATAATACTGTCGTATGAACTCCTCCCATTGTTTCTCCGTCATTAACTCAGGCATGTCGAGGCTCCTATCAATAAACTCGTGACTCAGATCGTTAAGGTAATTGTCCACAATGTCCAGGGCCGTCTGGATCAAGGATGCCGGTAAGACCGGATTAGTTCTCCTTTTCAATTTGGATTGTTTGGATTGTTTGTTCGCCGGTTTGGATTGAGATCTTGGCGAGGTTGGGGCGTCTTCGGTGTCGGACTTGACCGTGTCTTCTTCATCTGGTATGTCTTCATTGTCATCCATAGGGACGTCTAGTTCACCGTTGTGCCTCTGAACGACCCACTTCAAGATGCTGCAGGCGCATCCTAACCTGTAGTCAGCTTCAGGTCCAACAAAATAATAATAATAATACATAAGTTATTCCTTGAAAAGTTGAAGACATGAATGTAAACAGTTTGATGTGGTAGTATAAGCTGTTATAAACCACACACACATATCCTTGTCATTTGATTGGTGGAACACGCGTCACGTGTCAGCCATTATTTTGCCATGTATTTACTGCCACGACGCTCCAGAATTTAATATTGGATAGGCCCGCCCAATAGGCAGACAATTTTGCTTACAATTGCCTGCTTGGCACAATTATAACCAGGAAACCAGTTTTGGCTGGTAACCAGAAAATACAGGACTCACATTATCCCCCCCAATAAGTGTTCTGGGCCGAATTTCATAGAACTGCTTGCAGCAGAAATAAGGTTGAAACATTTTCAGCTAAAGCAAAAAATGAGCAGGATACCAGTCACAAATGGTACAGGTGACATTGTACTTTGGTTGGCAACCTTATTCTGGTAAGCCTAATTTCCTGTGCTTGGCTAGTTGTGTGCTTAAGCAGCTCTATGAAATTGGTGTGTATGTCTGAGACTGAGACAAACAAATCCTATTTTGAGGTTCACAGACTGGACTTTGAAGACAAAGTACATGAGTATAATTTAGTCATTTGTGTCAGGTACCATGCATACATACAACAGTGACAGTGGCAGTTCTATTCTCACATCATGAAAGGAACCAGACTATATCTTTTCCTTCCAGCCTCGGTTTGGTTACATTGGGTCGAACAGAAGAAAAGCAAGATGACCGCACCACGTTTAAAGGTCAATCACACATCCTTTCCCACTTACCAAGAAAGGCTTGTTTCTCTTCCTCTATACAGATCTTATATGAGCGGGGATAAAAGGAGTCTGCATCCAAACTCTCATACCACTTCAGATTACGAAGATGTGTACAAAGACCACTCTGAGTAGAAAACAAAAACAAGACATTATATATTGATTTGATTGCACCACTGTGCCCAAAGCAACTGCAAAGTAACAAAGTCAGTACTCTCGAGTAAACATAAAGCTTGGACATAGCGTAAGTTTGTGAATTTTAACATGTTGCCTGACATCCGGGTACAGAGCTTCTATAGTTAGCGTTAAGTTCGGAGTGCTATTCATTTCCTGCCCTCAGAAGAAAACAAAAGAGAGTGCCCTTCTTACCTTTGTTGTGAATGCCCCATTCTTGGCGAAATGGTTGACAATAGTTTCCTTCCTCAGGAACTTGAAGTTGATTGTGTCTCGTCTACACGTCCAGATGAAGAAGGGATCTGAGTTTCTGACAATTCTTGACTGTAACAGATCACAAAATTCAATAATTGTAGTCATCTAGTACATTTCATACAAATTCACATTCGTTTGGAAATACATCTAGGTTACGTACATCCCTGTGGTATACCATCATTTGAAATTGCATAATGACCCATTGCAGATGCAGAACACACCTCCACAAAATGCGCCTCTACTTATTCCACCATTTTGGGGGTCAATTCATTTGTGGTATATTTTGACTCCCAAAATGGGGGACAGGGAAGGGGCTGAACTTGCATTGGGGATAAAGAATACAGGTTTTTTGTTTTTTGCCCTTATACCGATGTGTGATAAGCACTGTACACTCAGTGTTTTCCAAAGCCCTGTGGAAAAAAACTACAGGCTACTGGGGTGGGATTCGAACCCAAGTCTCCTCAATGTGTATACATGTTATTTTATATATAACTATAATAAAAAATAGAAGAAATAATTAGAATTCATTGGAGTCAACAGAATGAACCAATTTTCAGGGATTCTGAGGTTTAAAGGACTTGACGTGTTTCTATTTACCATTATTCCATACATGTTGTCTGAATCTCCTAGCCCATTGTCATCATCGTCACTGTCAACTGGTGCCATGGTGTAACTGGTGTCATTGTTATCGTCTGTTTGGATAAAGAAAATTTAACATTAAATATATTCTAGAACGAATACAGATTTGCGCCGTCTTCTTTTGGGTGAAAGGCTAAAATAAAAAGAAATAGTTTGTCACATCTGTGCAAAAATTTACTTTTTTCATAACGCAGTATCTCAAACGACGGAAGCTTCATGCAAAGCGTGGATGTTCAGCATAGGTTTGTGTGTATATCTAGTAATAATAATAATAATAGAACAAACATTCATAAAGTGCATTTTTTCCCAATGGTTGCAATGCGCTGAGATCAATATTCCAGAGAGGAACAATGCATTGAGAAAGTAACCACGAGATGAAAACAGATATGATTTGAGTTTACGTTTGAATTGAAGAGCGGAGTTGCAAGTCAGAAGTAGAGAGGTAGCGAATTCCAGCACCTGGGTCTAGCTACTGAGAAAGCCTTGCCAACTACAAGTATAAAGGTGCGATTTTGTTCAAGGCATGCTCCGTGTTTTGGCCACTTCGGTTGGGCATGCTGAGATATACAAAGTCTATTGTATTTTTGGTGTGTTTTTGAAAGTGCTTCAGTACATATGCTTTGTATAATATAATTCTGGAATAATTCTGGGAAGTCCTTTTCAAACACACATAGCAAGACTAATTTTGAAGCGACAATTTCTGAAGACAGCACAATAACTTATTTTTGCTTCTCTTCTAACAGACTTGAAAATGGAATCTCAAAGTATATCACAAAGCACGCTCGCTTCACGATGACATTCTTACCATCGTCATCGTCGTCGGTGTCATCCGTGTCATTGTCATCGCTTCCTTGTTTCCTCTTGACCTTGTGAGGTGCCATGGTGCGGTACTGTTTCTCCACCCAGTCACGGGAGCGTAAACATTCTCGCACGACGGGATATGGGCCCTGGATGGTGAAGATCTTCTTCATCTGTGGAAGTTTAAAACAATTGACAAGAAGTGAATTCCAGTACGTGGTGTGTCCCATCTGTTTCAATCACACCATGTAGCGTTTTATGAATTATGCAATATGGATAATGTATGCAAGCCCCAATTTCCAAATGAGAGTCATTGCTGACAAAAAGGTCAATTAGGATCTAAGAAGCCGGCTAGCTCTGTAAAGCTGGCTAGCTCTGTGAAGCTAGCTAGCTCTTAGAAGCCGGCAAGCTCTAAGAAGCTGGCTAGCTCAGTAAAGCTGGCTAGCTCTTAGAAGCCGGCAAGCTCTAAGAAGCTGGCTAGCTCAGTAAAGCTGGCTAGCTCTATGAAGCTGGCTAGCTCTATGAAGCTGGCTAGCTCTGTGAAGCTTGCTAGCTCTGTGAAGCTGGCTAGCTCTGTGAAGCTGGCTAGCTCTATGGAGCTGGCTAGCTCTGTGAAGCTGGCTAGCTCCATAAAGCTGGTAAGCTCTATGGAGCTGGCTAGCTCTATGAAGCTGGCTAGCTCTATGAAGCTGGTTAGCTCTATGGAGCTGGCTAGCTCTGTGAAGCTTGCTAGCTCTGTGAAGCTGGCTAGCTCTATGAAGCTGGCTAGCTCTATGAAGCTGGCTAGCTCTATGAAGCTGGCTAGCTCTGTGATGCTGGCTAGCTCTATGAAGCTGGCTAGCTCTGTGAAGCTGGCTAGCTCTTAGAAGCCGGCAAGCTCCAAGAAGCCGGCTAGCTCTGTGAAGCTGGCTAGCTCTGTGAAGCTGGCTAGCTCTGTGAATCTGATTCATTTTCATATGTTTGCCACATATTTCACCTAACAGAAAAGTTTTAAAAAACAAAAACAAAAATACAAAAAACACCCAACAAAACAATTTATATTATCAGACAATGGGATGATTATGCTATTAAAGAAAACATGGTGTTTAGTATGGGACACATGGCGACCTTTTCTTGGGATCACCCAGTTTTTCTTGTTTGGTTCTCGAGGGGGGGGGAGCTAAGGTAGGGGCATTAGCTGCTCTCATTAATAACTTGATTGTACCTTGAGAGCTTTTTCTGCAGTCTGTTTCGCTAGCCTGAGTCTCTCTCCGCTCTGTGCAGTCGTCCTAGTTACTAAACTCTTGGTTTTACTACGGGGGGAAGAGCCAGGCTCGGGGGAAGTCACAGTCTTACTTCTTTGGTGGTTAGTAGGAGGAGTGGTGCTGGAAGATTCCATTACATCGTTACTTGCTATACCAAGATGAGGGTGAAAAAGAATTAGACAACTTCAACCGCCGCCCAAATGTCATAATGTTAAAAATGTGATTAGGTCTCAAAAATTTTACTTTGCATGACAGACTACCATACAGCCAAAAATGACATAAAATTGTAATCCACTAATTTGATACTTAGGGGCCATTCAGAATATTAAATGTTTAACAAATTTTGACTTCTTTTCAAATTGTGGGTGGGTCAAAGTAAATAACTGAAAATCAACATTAAACATTGAATTTTTGTGTTTTTGTTGTTTATTGTTTTGTCAACTTCAAATGTGCAGGTCTGATATGAAGTCATTAAAATGTGCATTTGGAAACCTGGAGAAAAACCCCATTGAAACATCCTGAGCTGGGAGAGCAGTGTAAAAAAAATATCTGCTCATTTCAGGCATCACTTTGTCCTTCAGTATGCACGGTATCTAATATAATAGACAGTCAACCTTTTTTAGAATTGAAAAATGGTGAGTGGGTGGAGCCAAAACAATTTTGAGAGAAAAAATATATTATGGAGTAATATTTTCTGCTTTATGAAATTGGGCTTTTCATTTTTAATCAAATTTCGATCACAACCAGAAGTTTGATTGTATAGTTCTCAAATAGTAATTTTTAGAGGGAGACATAAATTGCTTAAGTATCTTTTTTTATTATTATTATTTTATTTCTCTCCACAAATCCAATAGAAATTTACACATAAAAGATATACAAAGGATATGGAGAAGGCTAGACTGAGGAGGAAAATAAAAATGTTCCAATAACCTAAAGGTTCAGTCTGCCGATAAAAATATTTCAAAAAGGCACAGACACTCAATGTACACATGGAACAGGAAAACAAAAACAAAGATAAAAATGATTAAAAACTTTGCGTTGCATTGGTTGAATCGAGGAGAAAGCTGTTGACTGCTGCTTTGAATAAAGAAATAGATGTCAAACAGCGGATATCGATGGGCAATTTGTTCCACAAGGCAGGAACACTATGAAAAAAGGAGTACTTTAAACTATTACATCTAGAAAAGGGAATTGTGAAATTCGGAAAATCTCGACGTTGGTTGATTTGAAACAGTGTGTTGTCAATGCCTGTGTGATTATAAAATATTTGATAACAGAAACATAAGCTCAAAGTATCCACCTACCTTCCACAGGATGTGTAGAGCTTCTCTTATGCAAACCAAAACTTTTGGGTTTTGGGAGTGCCTTCTGTCTCCTTAAGACCAAGTGAGTTCCACTTTGCATATATGGACCTAAAGAAAAAACAAAACATGACAGTTTTAATGTGTTGACACAATTTTACAACAAGCCAAATAGTTCTAGGACAAGCCAAAACGAACATTACAAAAAGTTTGTACGCCGCAAGTCTCACTTTCAGTCATGTTAGACTTTTTGTATTATTGACAATGTGCATGTAAAGTTTGGAGCCTGTCTATTTTGGTCATTTGCTTTCAAAATGCATTTTGTTTAAGGAGTAAAGGCGGGTGTATTACATGTTTAACCAAACAACAATATTATTACCTTAAACCTGTCATAAGAATCTAAAGAACCAGGAACTTGTATGATATTGTTTATATTTGTATCGTTTGTAACTTCAAAGGCACTCTATTAATTAAAGCAGTATCGGCTTTCAGCATACTCTGCCAGCTAACCATCCATTGGAAAAGCGTTAGAGGTCATGATACCTTGCATAACTGTATCAGATTTATAAAGGCGGGTGTTTTTTCAATAAACATTGATACAAAAGTGTTACATATAGTAAGATTAAGGTTTTTGTCTAATGTTTCTGACATGATAATTTGTATACACTGTCACAGAACAAGCAGTCAACAACAAACCGTTGACCTATGTATGCTTTATACAGTATCTCTGTGGAGCGTGTGCATGTGTAATGTACGCGCTTCATGCAAAATGAGACCAGACTATTTGTAATGCGAATTGCGGGAGCATTTTTGAATACCATTTCTTTCTCTTAAAATTACCTTCTTGAAGCCTCTGCAATTGCATAGATGACTGCATGGGTGGCGGGCCTCTACCTGCCCTGACAGGGTTCAACGGGGTGGTCAGATGTAGCGATACAGAGGCCCCAACCCCAAGTCTTGTGTTGCCGTTTGCGATGTCGGCAGCTACCCTGCTTTCATTAAGGTTAGGAGTGGAGACTGGGGAGCCCCAGGCTGTCTGAGAACTCTCTGTATTCTGTCAAAGCAAAAGGAAAATAACCATTAATAAACTAATAAACTAAGGGCAGTCCGGCTGGCGTAGTTGTGTCTTTCCTCGCCTTCCACCTCTAGGACCATGGGTTGGAATCCCGCCGAGAGCACTATGTAGATTGGGTTTTCAGTCCCAACATGCGTGGGTTTTCCCTGGAATGATTCTCTAGGGTTTTCCTCCCACATAAAAAAATATATATAAAAAACTTCCTTACTTGTCTTCTCTCCACAGGGTTCTTGGGTAGTATAGTAATTAAGTTTGCTTTTCTGAGAATCCTTGGCTTCATAACCAGAATTAAAATTAAAATGAAATCAAATCAAAATGATCAATAGACTTTCCCATCCTTGAGGTTTTTCAGGTGTTGATTTATTTTTGCAATTTTTTTTAAAAGCAGTAGTTCTGCATGGAGTGTTGAGCTGAACTGATCAATTTCAGACTTAAAGTAGGATCATCATTATACATTTGTCTATGTAATGCATTTATAGGCAAAATTCAATATGGTTTTGGACTTTTTTTTAAGGCAAAGATGAATCCTTGTAAGTCACTGATGGGGGTTAATTTCAACATTTAATTCTAAAAAATAACCCATTAGATTATTGTGCATAACCAAAACTTTAATATTGTAAATAAGCTCTCACTAATACAGCTACAAAGCATTTTCTTTACAGCACTGGGCTGTGGTGTCCATACATTTTCAAGATGTGTTTCTTTAATTCATAGTTTTGTTGCTTTCCATGGTTAACTATTGTATGTTTCCCCTAATTGTTATTTTGCTTTCTTTTCACTGGATATATTATGTACATGTACATGTATTGTTTTGGTTACATTGTCTGCTTTTCTGAGCCTTGAACATCCCTTTGGATCGATTTGGCGCTTTATAAATTCCCATTATTATTATTATTATTATTATTATTATTATCATTTTCCTTACCTCTTTATCTCTGAGGGAAGTAATGCTGTTTTTCTTGGACTTTGCAACAGCGACTGGGCTGAGGCGTCCCTTGTAAAGTATCTGGTGTCTCTGCTCCATCTAGGATGGGATCAAAAGATCAAGGTGTCAGTTTCAGAATGATGAGAAAAAGATTGGGGGGGTTCAAACTGCATTTTTGAGAAAATAGAATTAGCTGTTGCAAACTGCTTACCAACCAAAAGGACCCATGGTATAAATTTAGTTAGTGGCCTGACATTTCGACCCTAGCAGAGTCTTTCTCGAAGGATAAAAAGCCCTTTTTAGCCTTTGAGAAAGTCTCTGCTAGGGTCGAAACATCAGGCCACTAACTAATTGTATACAAGTAATTGTACATGTAGCCTATATGTATTACTATACTTTTTTACATGTACCTATTTAGATGTATCTATTTTTTTTTTTTTTTAGTATTGTGCCAGTGAAGAAGTGTAATAAAATTATTAAAAATATACATGTACATCATTTTAGATCGACCAATAAAAACCTTGAAAGCTTAAGGTGCATATAATATAGCCATAATTTGCATGTCACATGTTATTGATATATGCCACGTCCACAGAATGCAGGACACAGTTGCAGTTGAGCTCAATCACTCTCCAGTTATCATTCTATGTGTCCAACATTTAGAGTGTTAGGATCAAAGTCAAGTCTGTGTAAATATTATTGAATTATATAAAGGTCATTGGGATTATCATATTTCACAAAGCTAGCATCTCTCGCTTCCCTATAACAGTCTTCTGTTATTGACTCATAATGCCTCTAGCGGAGATATGGATTTCAGGCAACTGGGTTGTTGTTACCAAGCGCTGGGGACTGCAAAGTTGTTGTGTGTTCACACTTCACTGTATACACAGTCAGCTCAACACACACCCTGTTTATTTGTAATCGATAGTGTACATCAGGGCCTTGGCAATGGACAGACTTAATGTAAACTGCAGATTTGTGTCAACTTTGCTTGTGTTTGCAGTTTTCAACTTTGTTAAATATACTGAATGAGACAACAGATAGCGTGAATGCATTTGAAAGTGCACACATTGTGTCTAAAGTCGATAGGTTTAAAGGCACTGATGAACACGTTTGGAAATTGTCAAACCAGTGTTCTCACTTGGTGTATCCCAACATATACATGTATGCATAAAATAACAAGCCTATGAAAATTTGGGCCAAATTGGTCATCGAAGTTGCAAGAAAATGATGAAAGAAAAAACACCCTTGTTGTACAAATTTGTGTGCTTTCAGATAGGAATAAAAACTTCTTGCAAGAAGTTTTCATTATTTTAGTAAGAAATTACCTCTTTCTCAAAAACTACGTTACTTCAGAGGGAGTCGTTTCCTACAATGTTTTATACTATCAACAGCTCTCCGTTGCTTGTTACCAAGCCAGTTTTTATGCTAATATATATTTTGAGTCATTACCAAACGTGTACGATACCTTTAAACACAATAACTATTGAGGGTTTTTTACTTTAGATTTCTTTTGTAAATTTAGTTTTGGTTGAAATGTTACAATACTTAATGCATTTGATTGTTGACTGTGTTTATCATTTTCTGTACATGTTTTTGTCACTTTTGCAGCCTGAAATAATCAATCAGCAACAAATTAAACATAATAAAATAAATAGAAGTGAAATCCATGTAACCTTAATGTAAAAAAAGCGTATTAGTGTGTACAAATTAAATACAACTTTTGATTTACCCTCAGTAAGAAATATTATCGATAAATAGGGGGGGCCTAAGTTAATTAAAATGTCCTACTGACACATTAATTTACACATTTATGCAGCATTTTTAATCATTGTTTTTACATGTTTTCCTATGGTTTTGTTTTCATTTAAACAAAAAGAAATTTGTTGAATGTCAGACATTTTTTTCCCCTACAAATCTTGTGCATATAATTGTCAAGCTAATTCTTTCGAAGAACCTAAAGGCAAAGTCTACCTTTGGTTTTTGGAACCGTTCGATTATTTTAATGTAGATAATACAAAAAAACTAACCTGTGAAAATTTCATTTCAAAAGGTGAGTAGTGTTTTTGAGATATCGCCGAAAATCTGGAGCAGTTATGTCGAGGCAGGAAGACTAATCCGTAAGTGGAATACACAATCTTTTCAAATAGATTTTTTTGTTTTATTCCCTTTTCTATAAAACCAAATTCCTTAGAAGGGAATGTTTCTCGAAACACATTACCGACAGCTGCTTCTTACCAAGTACGTTTTTATGGTCATTAATTTTTGGAGTAATTACCAAAGGTATACCCTGCCTTAACCCGTACTGTTTAACTTTAACGCTGACAGAGAAGCCATAAATTAGTCACAAAAAAGGATTTATATTTCAAGACAAAATTGCCTTTTAATCCCTCGTACGTCCTTGGCGTCCATCCAAAACCAATCAACTGTGAAGCTATACAATGCAGAGGCAATTTCCTCACCTTGTCTGCAGTTTGTTTCATTTGTGTAGAGCATCTAAATAATTAATTCAAATTGATTACAAGTCCGTCTGAGTTGTGTATTATGTACCAAGGTAACGCTGAGCAAATGCCAAGTAAAGATGCATTGAACAATGCAGACTATTATTATTGAACCATACTTGCTTTTAAATTGTCCTTTCATCTATGATTAATGTGGCCATGGAATACAGCAGCAACATACAGAGCTGCGAGGGCAATTAACTTGGTAGTTTAAACATGTTTTATTATGCTATGTGAAAAAAGTGTCTGCTGCATTAACCCTTTAGAGACCATTCATTTCTGTATAATCATCACCATACGCCCAGACATGGTTTTGTTGTTGATTTTTTTAACAGTTTGTTCTTGTAAAAGTGTCTGAAAAAAATGTTATAAATCAGAAATTTTGTTTTGTTTTTTTAAAAAAGATATACTATTTAACATGAGAAACATTGAAAATGTCATCAGGGGTCATGACCTACATTGACCTTTTTTTTAGTAGTTGAAGTAGTAGATCAGATCTTGCAGCCGCCCCGCTATGCATATGGCATTTTTTTGGTACAAGCCGTTTGTGGTCACTATGGTCTCTAAAGGGTTAAACTGTGCAAGTCTCGCGGGTATTCGAACAGGAAAACATGTTAAACGAAGAACATATTTTTGTCTGAAATCAAATCTTTGTCTTGAATTATATATCAAAAAAAAAAATACAAAAAACAACAAAAATACTCATTACAATTTTATAAAATCAGTTTTAGCTTTTATAATAAACACTTTAATTATTATTATTGAAATAAAATTAAAAACTCTGGGACAAGGATGCTTATTTGATCTTAACTTTTTATAAATCACTTTTGTAAATCCACGCCTGAAATGATTTGCAACAACTAAAAGCACAGAAATAAACAGTTCTGTAACTGTATACTGTATCTGTCGTTTTAACTGCAATTAAACCCCACTATGGAATAATATGGTAACATGCGCGTGGTCCGTGGTGGCTACGGCTAGCAGAACATTTTCACAATATTTTATTTGTAGGCCCCCCTTAGTGTTGAAGATAACTGCATCCTTTGGAGTTTTGATTTTTAAAAGGGACTCTACTGAAGAAGCTTCCCTGACATCTGTGTAGGAAGTGAGGTCCACTCAGTTGTTCTTGGGAGGAAAGAATATCTGTAGTGCAGTCCTTATGAAGGGTGAACAAAGGAAATTGAAGATGATTTTCTTGTGAGATTTTGTCCCCTTTATAATCAACTTGGTAGGCTATTTGCAATTTTGTGATAAACGGATTTGTAAGTGATGGATGTGTTAGTGAGAATTAGGTTTTAAAGGTAGGGTCATCGATTGGTTTTTGTCGATGTAATGCTGATTTATAGGCAAAATTATCAAGAAAGATGGCAATAAAAGTCACATGTGAATACAGTGTCTATTTGCTGAGAAAACAGCAAAAACTGTCACGGTATTTTCACAAGAATGTCGAATCCATCCACATTTAGCGAGGCAACAGCGGGTACCAACCCCAGCATTTGCGAACGGACACCAACCCTCAGAAATCTGAGAAACAATTCATGTATGAATCATTTCTCAGATGTTTTTGGATGAAAAGTTATCAAAACAATATTTTGAAGGGAATCCTTTCTTCAAATACTATCAACAGCTGCAGTGCTTCTCACCAAGTAAGTTTTTATGGTCATTAACTTTTTGAGTATTTACCAATCTATGACCCTACCTTTTAACATAAATGAGTAATTTTCTTATTAAAATATTTTCCAAGTTCCAGATCCTTGAAAGTATGAACGTGTTTTGCGATCAAACTTTAGAAACAAGCTTTGAGCTTCAGTCATTGAATGATATTTTAATGCATGGTATCTTTTAGATTATGTTTTTGCCATGACAACAGCCTCCATGTGTGCCTGGTCCTAGACCCAGTAACTGGGGCGCTGTACTCCTTTTTCAAAATTTTGACATCATCGGTCGTACCTTGCCTCAACCGTGATAACAGCGCGGTTGAGGCAGGACACCCGTCTAAAATTTGACAGGTGCCCTGCCTAAACCGCGTGGTCATCACAGTTAAGGCACGGCACCCGTGTGGGATCCCCAAATTGAGTTTTGATGATGTCAAAATTTTGAAAAAGGAGTACAGCGCCCCAGTTACTGGGTCTAGCCTGGTCCCTGCTTTGGTGCCTTTTGAAATGTTCCAGTAGAAATTTTAAGAGTCCCTCATAGAGGAACCGTTTTTCACCCAGCAAAAAAAATGTCTTGCCCTCACAAAAATGCAGTTCTATGTGAATCAGGACTGAAGTGTTCCAAACAAAGCGTAACCAAGTTTTCGTCTCAGTTTCAAGATGGCAGAATTACAATCAACTACTAAAAAAATCAAAAGTTTTAGCATGAACTGATGAAAAATAAAATAAGCATATATTCATATCATAAAACTAATTTGCTCAGGAGAACCAACACTTTAGTGTGAGGAAAAATCCCTCCCAAAAAAGTATAACTTATACTTTTATACTATAAAAAAGTAACTGTTGGGCTAGATCCAGTAACTGGGGCGCTGCACTCCTTTTGTTCCTTTTTTACATATTTTTATTTTTACATCTGTGGTCATACATAGTACAGCGCCCCAGTTTACTGGGTCTACTGAGTGATGGGCTGATTCTGAATTGGTTGGAAATGTGACACTACTTTGACAAATGAACGGCAAATGACCTACTTTTTAGTAATTAGTAATTTATTTTATTTAGCCTATCGGCTGTAGTCTCTATCCTTTCTCTATGTGACTCGAGTAATGATTGTTATTGTACAATGTTACAATTCATTACAAATTACAGCAGTCATAAAACTGTCAAAAACCAAAACAAAGAAAGCAAATGAGTAATCAATTTACCATTTTTCGTTGTTTTTCCAAGTGTTGCTCCTGTCTAGCCATAAACGTAGTCCCCAACGTCTCGGCAATCTTGAGACTTGCCGAACTCATCTGTGGTTTGAAGGTGCACTCGTCTTGGTTGTGTTGCTGTACCGCAGCCAGCCGCGTTGCCCTAGCCCGTTGCAGCAGCCCCGATCTCGACTGCCTCCCCTGGGCTAGACTCAAAGATGTCGTGTTAAGTTTTGGGGCATAGGCAAGATCGCTTTCGATGGAGAAACGATGAGGGATGGCCAGGTCGGTCGTCGGGCTGGATGACACGCCATTATTCAGACCTTCACTCGACGGCGATGGCACGAAGGCGGTCGCCAAGCTGTCAACCTCGCCGTGCATGGGCCCAAGTTTCACCAAAGAACTTTGGCTGATGATCCCCGTCGATGAATCCAGCTGAAGCATTCCTTGTTTACCCTTTTGGGGGGTACTTCCCTGGCCCAAAATCTCACAAGAAGTTTTTATATTTCCTTCCTTCTACATCATTATAATTTAATTAATTTACAGTGCGATCCTTGATCAGTTATATGGTTTATTTGTGATTACAATTAGCAACAATGAGCGAACATACCTCCAGTGCTAGCCAATCCCCATGTTGTTTATCTCCATGGACGCACGCTATTTCAGTGTCATGTAAATAACCTAAATCCAATTTCACTGGCAACCACCAGCCTTCTGATCCTTTGAACAGTATACTCTGGGTACCAGTCATGTTACCAGCGTAGCAAGAGGGCGCTAATTCAGCTTTGTGCACGCATTTATTTGCATACAACAGTCTATTGTGATGGGATTAGGTTGTTGGTAAAACATTGTGAATTTTTTTTTTAAATGGTGGAGGATGCTGGTGTCGCAGAGGGTTTTGTCCCCCAGCGTGTCTTAACAAGGGCGCTATAAGACGAAATTTCTACACAATTCGCTGTATGAGGGGACAAAAATATGATCGAGCGTATACATTTTCAGAAACGGTGGTCTCAAGAAGATTGGCTAATTATACAAGTCATTATGACAAAATCAATTAATTAATGATTTAAAGGGTGTTTGTAACATTGGTAAAATAAAAATGTTCACAGATTCACACATAACTTACGTGGTATAAAAATAGTTATGGTGGGAATCTCCGTTTGAGATATGTTTGCTTTAAATGCTATAGTTTTTGAGAAATGAGTAAAACAATTAGTTTTGATCTCATGAGTCAAAAACTCGTTGTTTGAAAACAGTGTAAAAGGTTTTTCCCAACTTTTTTTCTGGTGATTGCAATCACCGATTGAGCTAAAACTTTCACAGGTTTGATGTTTCATGTATATGTTGGGATACACCAAGCATGGAGGAAGAAAAGGAATGTGGTTTTAGAGAAAAGGATTCAAAAACATTTCAATCTCAGAAATGTTTCATGAAACGTTTCTCAGACTGTGTATTCCAATTGCGGATTAATTTTCCTGCGTGGACATAACCTCTCACGATTTTCGGCGATATCTCAAAAACACCACCACCTTTTGAAATGATGATTTGTCACACAGGTTAGTTTTATTGTATTCATCTATACTTAAAACAATCGAACGGATCTCAAAACCAAAGTTATACTTTGCTTTTATTAATTGAAGGACTTACTATTAAAAAAACGCGCCCGTGTATTTTCTAGGTAATGACATTCCTTTCTCAAAGGTATGTCCCATTACATAATGAATGTCAAAGAGCAACGGGTGGGGGGGGGGGTAATTTTATACACGAGCAGCTCAACACAATCGCAGGTTGGTCAGTTTACCACCAGTGAGGGTAGTACCAAGTAGGGTGTGTCTCGGTGCTAGTGGAAAATCTAGATTGTAATTCCATTTGAACGAATGCAACTTGGGGTAAGTAAAACGACTACAGATTTTGTATCTCATCAAAAAGGATTTTTGAAATTTTCCCTATATATTTATTTCCTGTGTGGTCTTCGCAGTTAGCCATTAATTTTGTAGTGAAAATTACTACACAATGAACGAAATTGAATCGTGGAAGTGTTATGCCTTTTCTCAAAATGAGTATTGTAGTGTCACGATTAAACCTCATAGCAATAAATGAATCTAAAACCTTCAAACTATATTTGTTCTCATTTCGTTTTATTTTGCAGATACGTTATTTCAGAATGACATTTCAGAAGACTACGGGAGGACCGATGAATCTGTTGGTTGTAACCATAATGCTTTACACCGCACACCGCTGCCAATGCCTATCAACTTTCCACAAAGACGTGGCGTTTACATACGTGAATATAGCAGGCAATCCTTCAACTTACCCGCTCAACCCAACAGACCCAGACGTTACACGCCTACTCGACAGGAACGATCAGACAGCCCTCTTCACCGCTCCTATCCCCGGTACTTACGTCTTCACATTCACGGCTGGGAAGAACGCCATCGGGAGAAATTTTGTGACACACTACAAACTTATCAAGGAGGGGGTCGCCACCACGGAGGTGCTATTTCGCCTGACGGTGAACGGTCCGGCTTTTGTACACACAGTGGTTGACTTAGACCAAGGAGATCAGGTTTATGTGTTGAACTACGCTCCAGCTGGGGTACTGCCTATCGAGCCAGTTGCCGCACTGAAGAACCCTGTGATATTCAGTGGGTTCAACTTGTACCGTAAGTCAGACCTGGCTTGAATCCAATACCCAAGGTCTCTGTTTTTTCCCTATGTCTTTGTCCTCTCCTGCAGTCCCAATCATTGGCTTCTTCGGAACTCACTCTTCTGCCACATTCATTCTTTGGCCACAATTCTGCCACTCATTCTTCTGCCACTAGTTCTTCTGCCACTCTTCTGCCCCCTCATCTTCGGCCACTCATTCTTCTGCCCATCATATTCGGCCACTCATTCTTCTGCCACTCTTCTGCCCATCATCTTCGGCCACTCTTCTGTCCCTCATCTTTTGCCATTCTTCTGTCCCTCATCTTTTGCTACTCTTCTGCCCCTCATCTTCTGCCACTCTTCTGTCACTCATTCTTCTGCCACTTTTCTGCCACTCTTCTGCCCATCATCTTGGGCCACTCATTCTTCTGCCACTCTTCTGCCCATCATCTTCGGCCACTCTTCTGTCCCTCATCTTTTGCTACTCTTCTGCCCCTCATCTTCTGCCACTCTTCTGTCACTCATTCTTCTGCCACTTTTCTGCCACTCTTCTGCCCATCATATTCGGCCACTCATTCTTCTGCCACTCTTCTGCCCATCATCTTCGGCCACTCTTCTGTCCCTCATCTTTTGCCATTCTTCTGTCCCTCATCTTTTGCCACTATTCTGTCCCTCATCTTTTGCCACTCTTCTGTCCCTCATCTTTTGCTAGTCTTCTGCGCCTCATCTTCTGTAACTCTTCGGCCCCTCATCTTCTGTAACTCTTCGGCCCCTCATCTTCTATCACTCTTTTACCACTCATCTGCCACGTATTGGACCTGGGTTGAATCCAATACCTGTCTCTGCGTTGTTTTTCCCCCAATGTCTGTGTCTTCTTCTGCCACTCATCATCAGAAGACGAACAAGACGTTCCCTACTCAATTAACTACGCTTCATCAAAAATGGGTTGGTGGGCATTTTCAATTTGGGGCTGAACAGCTCTCGACATCACCTACTCTGGGCCAGCCACTTCCTGGCTCCTGGTCATTTTGCCAAACCAATAAAACAAACAAAATGCATGGACTTCATTATCAACTTTACATCACAAAATTTGAATATAATCCTAAAATGTAGTGTAAAATCAGTTTGGTGCTTTTATCTTGCTTTTTTTCAATTCAATTCAATTCAATTCCCTGTATTTCCACAATGTCCACAATTCCACAATTCCCTGTTTTATCAAAGCCAACATAGTTTATATGTAAAGTAGTACACATTGAATTATTGGCGAACCTGAACAAAGCGCACACACAAATTCAAACCGTCCCCAAGCGGCAATAATTCATTTGAAGGGGGTTAGCTAAAATCAGTAGGCCTACTTGTCGTCGAGTGCAAATCCCCAAAATTCTTGCTGGGGTTGTTCAAACGAGAGTCTTACAATGTGGAACTGAGTTCACGGACAATGCATGAACAATAAACAATGCTCATTAATTAACAATGAATATTAATAAATAAAAACAACAATATTTGAGACTTATTACTTGAACTGTATTTTTTGTTGTAGATCGATGCCTCTGTTCACCTCTCATCGTCAGACAGTCTGCATTTTCGGCTCAGAGTCTCACTGTCGTCCCCCTCGGTGTACCGAGCGTCGTCATTACTTTCCCCACGACACTTTTAAACCTCCACGATGACTTCGACGGAGCAACGGGCATCTTCAAGGCCAGTTTTCCCGGCATCTACGTGTTCATGTTCTCCTTCCCCAATACCAGGACGAACGAGATCACCGTGAACCTGTTGGTGAACGACGTCACCAAGGCCGCAGTGTCTTCCCAAAGTGCCGGTGACGTGATGCTCCAGTACGCGGGTACCACCGTGGTGGTTGACCTCAAGGAAGAGGATGAGGTCAAGTTGGCAAAGATTGGACATAGAATCATGTTCCCCGCGAACGTGGATGACGCTGGTGTTTCTTACAGACCTTCGCCAATACTCTTCTCTGGGTTCCTACTCTAGCAGTTTTCATTTCTGGCTAGCCCTGTGGAGACATTATAGACCTTATGCATTGACGTCATCCATCCGCCATCTTGGTGGTAAAACGATGACGAAACAATCGAAACGCATAGATTTGTACGCGCAGCGCACATGCAGGTTTGGCCAATGATCAACCTCCTTTTGACCTCTAGGCGAGGGCGCCCTACTGAAATGACATCATGTGCATAAGGTCTATTGCCCTGAAGACATTGTTGAGATGCCTTGACCATCATTCTGTGTCATTCACAATATGCTAATGTAATAGTAATAACAATAGTGTGACATTGGGGCAGACTTATTGTACTTCCAACTTCAGTTTTGATTAGGATGGATTGGTCGAAGGGGAAATTAACTTTATTTTCTTAAAATGAATACACTGCCTAATTTCTCAAAAAAAGTAATGACTAATAATAAAATAATAATACATAATATTTAAAACAACAATTATTTACCGAAAAGTATAGTATTCCATGCTGGTTTTTGTATTATTTATTTATTTTTGCCGGAAGTTTAGTTTACTAATTCTGATTTAGTTCTGATTAGTTTACACAATTATACCTGTGATATTCTAGGAACAACTACTATTTATTTGACAGGAAGACAAAACTCGCTAACTGCATCGTGATAAAAATAATTGCAGTGTTTAATAGTGATATGATCATTATTAATAGTCAATAACATGGATATGCGATCATTCCTTTTTTGCCTTGAAAAGTGTTGTAAGGAATTATGGCATGCTTACCTTATTAATCATACGAATGTACTTCCATGTTACAAAAAGTAAAAATAATTGAATAAAGAAAACGGATTTGTTGAAAATTAATTGTATTTGTTTCGTGTTTTGGTAAAATATACCGATGGAATTTTCGTCAGACACACGAATAGTTGATTGTCTTTGATGAGGCTTAATTATGTATTCAATATTCATTGGTCAAAAGTTGAATGAAATAGCGCCCTCTCCGTTGGAAGTTAGTAAGCTAAACATGGCGCTCCCCATTCGCCAAATCGATCGTGTAATTTTTTTCATTAGCTTATTAAAAAATGACAATAATAGAGAAAGGGCATTAAAGCTTTGGAGTTTAACGGAGTAAATGGAGAGTCGTGTTCGTAAGTATTATACAATTTCCATCAGTTGGTCCACTTTACACAATTAATTGGCAACATTTTTGCGGAATCCTATTCCTATCCTATTTTGTTTGCTTTTGATCATATTGAAACAATTATTGAGCTAAATTACTACACGATCGACGATGACGATCCACGATGTACATCATCAATGATTATGATCGATAGTTTATGGTGTTGCCCTACAAATTGGGTCAATCCACTGCCCCATAAATTGGGCCAATCCACTGCCCAATTTATGGGGATACAGTAATGAGTTAATAGTTTATGGTAGTTGCGATAGTCGTTACCCTGCATCCTCCCGACAGTCGGGCTTCGTTCTGCGACCGTCCGGAGGATGGAGGGTATACGATTATCGCAAACAGGGTTCTTTTGTTTTGATCAATGACAAGAGGAGCCAGCGATTGTAAAATACAAGTCTAGCCCCCATTAGTATTATTATTATTATTATTATTTATTCGACCCAAACAACACAAAATGTACGATAAAAAAATAATGTACTTAATTATAGTAAACGTGATAAAAGGAGCAAGAAAGCAAATCAAAATAAACAAAACAATAAACAAGTTAACAGAAAGACACAGAATCTAAACATCTTAAAACGTTAGATGTAGATCGGTGTTTAACTTAAAGAGAGCCATGGCATAACAGAACACTAATTTAAAAAACAGCCCAACAAGATGGGCTAGCCCAAGTCGGTCAGCTGGAGTCTAAATTATATGATAATTATCATTATTAATAATGTGTAAGACCATGGATGGAGGTAGAAAAAGCATGGATGGTAATGCAGTGGTTTCGAAGAAGAGGGCCTTAGATTAGAATAGCAACCCCTCCCCCCCCCCCCCCACCTTATACCTCCAGTCCATGGTCGGCCCAACTACATTTTGGCTGATTTGATAGTTGGGATGCAACCTTGGCACTATCCAAGTATTATTTATGGGTCTGATATAAGATCACACAATAGTTGGTGGTAGTGGAGGTAAAGCATGGAGTGAAGGGATTACGAAGACTATTTATTGGAATTTTAACCTACACACCGATGTGTGATAAGCATTGAATAAAAGTATAGCTGTATACTATTACTTGGTGCTTTCCCGAGTCCTGCCGAGAACAAATCCAAAGGCATACTATAATACTCGGCTGGGGTTCGAACCAACAACCTCCGCTATTCTAGAGCATATCTTACCACTATAGAGTCGAGACAGCCCAGTGACAAGAGTCCAGTTAAAATCCTGTGCCATCATTTACAGAAATATAATTATTGGACTTAATTTGCAAAGTTTCAGGATCTTGTCAACATTATATAAAGTTTGGGTCTTGAGAAACAAATGCCTTTGAACAATAAAGTGACTTAACATGAGGATACCTGACAACCCGACAACTCGGGCAAGATTCCCTCCCTCCGCCCCCTCCCAGCAGCAGAATATTATCATAGAGGTGGATAGCGCACTTCTTGTACAGGTGAACTCAGGCCTGGAATTTCATCTTTGAGAGGTCAAGGTCATTTTCATTTTGCAAAGGGCCCTTCCATTGGAAAATCTTAAAGTCTATGGGAAACCTTTGAAGGGGCACCAAGGCCAAGACAAGGGCAACGAAGGCTACTGGCCATGGCCCCTGTGGCCTCCATGTAATTCCAGGCCTGTGAAGTGATCCAGCACGATGCTCAAGATAGAATTGTAGTTGAGGAAGATTAGTGGGCGTGTCAAGCAAGCACTAAAACCACTGTTTCCACAAACTAGATAACATGTTTTTGTTTCAATATTTAAATCAAACCAGAAGGAGAAAAACAAAAGCAGAATGAAAGTACGACATCATCAAGCGTGTGTGTTTGCCCTAACATGGATGGCATATGCAGGCACCTACCTTCTCAGAAAACCTCTTGCTGTAGTAAGTATGATTCACTTCAGGGAACCCAATAAGATGCAGAACTCTTATGCAACACACAGCAGCAGGATTATTTTTAGTCAAAAAGCAACTTTTTTTTCCTAGCCATTATGCTAATAATTTGTTTTGTCAATGAAACTCCTTTTGGACACCCATATAAATAGCAGCCCCCCCCCAAAAAAAACCCCTCAAAACAAACTAGTAATGATTAAAAATAAGTGCAGGTCATAAGTTCACACCTATTTTAAAATGCCATCATTAAGAATACAAACAGCAGTCAAGGAATTACACGGAGGCCACGGAGGCCCTAGCCTCCGTTGCCCCTGGTCTTTGCCTTGGTGCCCCTTGAAAAGTTTCCCCTTAGACTTTAAGATTTTCCAATGGAAGTGCCCTTTGCAAAATGAAAAAAGACCTTGCCCTCTCAAAGATGAAATTCCAGGCCTGAGCAGTCAAATAAAACGATGTACAATTTGAACTAGATTTAATTGATCGATATCGAAGGTTGTTTGACCACACGGGCTGAAAGAAGTTGTTTGCCGGATGAAACTTGTCGTCTACAACAGACTGAACCCTTTTCTTAACCCCCAAAAAGCAAGAGCTTGTCATGAAGAGGGGTGTCTAGGTGTCTTTTGGACACCCTATTTTAAATTTGGACACGCTGTTTTATCTGTCATTTACATGTAAATGTATTGTTAGAACCCAGAACACTTATCATGGAAGAGTAGGGGTAAACACCAGTGTTTCTGGTTCACATAGGAAGCACCCTTGTTTACGGGTTTCCTCAGGCTTGCAAGCTACAGTGATTACGTTCACTTATGAGGCATCTATGGTTTCATTACCAGAAATATATAATAATAATATTATAAACAACAAGGACTGTGGACAAGCTGCACAGCAGTCCCTATTGAATACAGAGATCAATAAATTTGTCTTTGTTTGTTTGTTTCTTTAACCCAGGTGTTTCTGGTTCACATAGGAAACACCCTTGTTTACAGGTTTCCTCAGGCTTGCGAGCTACAGCAATTAAGTTCACTTATGAGGCATCCTTGGTTTCATTACCAGAAATTAATAATAACAATAATAAAAACAAAGAGGACAAGGACATGCCGCACAGCAGTTCCTGTTGAGTACAGAGATCAGTCAATGTGTCTTTGTTTCTTTAGTAATTTGTTTTTAAAACTGACCAGGTGAAGATGGACTTGTCATCTGAGCTCAAGATGACCAGGACCCAGCTTGGATGGCTAGACACAGCAATGCTTCTTCCATATGCTTCTGTCCAGGTGCGTTTCACGACAAAGAAGTCAATTTAAATATTCAACAGTTTATACTATTTCCAGATTGTCACTGCATATGGTTTTTCTTTGACATTTTCTGGCCGAATGCAGAAGTCCAGATGCCCAGGTTTAAGACGGGTAGTCAGGTTGCAAGACGTTTTTCATTACCGAATCACCTACAGCTGCTGTGATAATAGTGGCTTCTTATAAAGTGCTCAAATCCGTCACTCAGTGACCCTCATGGTGCTCCAACATTATTACCCCAGGGCCTAATTTCTTAGAGCTGTTTAAGCACAAAAAGTAGCTAAGCACAACAAAAATATGCTTACCAGAATAAGGTTACCAGCCAAACTACCATGTCATATGTACAAATTGTGACTGGTATCCTGCTAATTTCTGCTAAGTAAAAAATTGTAAAGCAGTATTTTCTGCTTAAGCAGCTCTATGAAATTGGGCCCTGGTCACTAGGCCATTTATTTAATTCCTTAAACCATCTCAGCTCCATTTGGAGTATACAGCCTGTGCTGCCAAACATGTAGCGCACCAAGCTAAATCAATCACAAGAACAATCTCTTCTAAAGTGTCATGCTCAAGGACACAGGTGCCATGACCGGGATTCGAACCCATACCCTGATGCTCTAAACCACTCAGCCACGACACGCCACACTCAAACCTGACCTTGTCCACAAAAGGCATGCAAGCACTATTCATTAATGTTAACTACCACAGTGGTCATGTAACAAGAAACCATATAGCAATGTTTTGCACCAAGACCAAAAAAGACCGGCTGTGGTCTTGTTGCATTTGTTGCCGACTGATTTTTTTGCATCAAGGTCTAACCTTTAAATTGTATTGGGCTCAAACAATTCAAGCTTTGCTGGACTCAATGGTATCAGGCCTTTCACTATTGTTCCAGTCAATTTTTTTTAAAACAAATCCTGCCCTATAATGAACTTTTTAAGCTGCAGGAGCTAAGATCTAGGTAATATTTTCTTGAAATTTGAGTCCTAGCCCAAACCAATCTTTGACAGCTTATTTATTTCAAGTTTTGCATTCAATGGTTTTGGTCTTTTTTCAGATGGTCTTTGGATCGAGTGCAGATAAATATGGCGCCCGCAGAACTCTAGCATTTTGCCTGATGACATCCGGTATCTCTATGGTAAAGTAGATAATCAGATCTTCTTAACAAGTAAAATTTAATGTTGCATATACAAATTGTAGACAAAACGAGAGCTGCAGTCAAGTCAACTTGTAACTAGTCATTAAGGATTTTGCAAATTTCCCATTGCCTTGCCAAATATTGTCGGATATAGTATCCGTAAAACAACAATGTAATTTTATATGGAGCCAGGCCCACTTCTAATGAACTTGAATAAATTGTATAATGTAATAGTTCATTTTGTGCCTGCCATCCTTTGACCCTGTGAGCTCTTTGGCTCTTTTAAAAAGTACCTAAGCTTTAACTATCCATAATGTTGAAATCTAACACCACCCTTTCATTTGTCTCTGTGCAGGCTTCATTCGGCTTGTGGCATAGCTTCTATATTTTTGCCCTCTTTTTGTTCATCAATGGAGCTGCACAGGTTGGTGGGTAAAATTTCTCTGTCGTTTTTTTCTCTCAGACCTTGAATTTCATTCTTTTTTGGGGCGGGACACTTTTTGGGGCACATACATTAGAATTTAAAGCCCTTTATCTGCAGATGACTCAAATCGCTCATTTCACGCGCCAACCGGTCGCGAGCGAGAATTTTTTTTTTGTAAAACGAAAAATAAAGATCACACGACCACACAGTTTTCAGAATGGGAAAGAGGACTCTTGAGGGTGCTATTGCGACTTGTTTTTTAGGGGGATCGCCATTTGCAAACAAAAAATGAATAAACAATATGTCCATTTGATCAATTTAGCAATAAAATAATTGGGTTAAAAAGGCTCATCATTTTATGACGGCTCCTGACCTATTTTGAATTATGAGACCAATTTATATAGCGCTAGCGCAATCTACAGCTTTATTCATGCTTCAATCATACATCATTTAAAACTATGCTATGACATAAAGATTGTGAGAGGTTTAACCCGTTAAGGCGTTAGAGACATAGGTTTAACCCTCTCGTTTCCAAATTATTTTGACATAAAAAACCGCTGGTGCCCACATTGTTTGACCACTCAAGAGTGAAGCATTCATTCTAACACAACAGAAAGCTTGTGTTCAAAGGTCAATGTTACAATATTTCATTTTATAGCATATTAAGTCTTACTTAAAGAATTTCCTTTCATATAATTGAAAAATCATTCAAATCGGCCAATAAATGTTCATGTTCTTGGTCTTTGTTTCTTCAGTGTGTTCTGTGAACCCAAACACTTTTTTGTACAAAATTATATGGTGCTCTGTAGGTGTTAGGCATTTCGGATCTTTCCACTCCAATATTTTTGACCGCATGAGGGCGCTTTCTTCAGGAATGTAGTGCATCACAACTACAGATTCATCTTATTTTGATTGCCTGTAGGTAGTTTTCTTGCATCATTGGCGAAATACTTAAACATAATAATGACAAAAATGAAAAAACCCTGTTTGTGTACTTGTTTTTCATCACGCAACAATTGGTCCACAAACGCCCTCACGTGGTCAAAAATACGGCGAATTTGAAGGGATTGCATAAAAGATTGTGATTTGCTTTGAACTGTTTTGCAGTCGCAGGCATGGCCATGTTGCGTGAAGGTCTTGGGGTCCTGGTTCAACAACCGTCAACGTAACGCAGTGTTTGGTCTCTGGGGAACCTGCACATTTGCTGGAGGTGTGATGGGTACAGCTTTAGCGGTAAATGATATTAATAATAATAATAATAATACATATTTCTGGTATAGCGCTTTATCTCACCCGAGGGTGCTCAAAGCGCTCATTATTTTGTCTACAAGGTATGAGGAGCTATGTTTGAAATGTAAGACCCATTTATTTACATAGCACAATGTACTTTTTTTACAAGGTGCTGTGGCACAATCTGCAGTAAACCATGCCAGAAAACATCAGGGTGAACCCCTTCTCTTAACGATAAGTGTACTGGGTAAAGCTTTACCGTGCATTTTGCAACATATTGGACCCACGTATTTAGGTCCAACCCGGGGGAGACAAAGCAATAATGGTTACGTGTCTTGCTTAAGGATAAACTAGATAAACTAACAATCCATCCTTAAAGTCTACAGTTCACTGATAATCGATTCTCATCTATTGGTTCTCTAGGTGCATCTTCAGACATATTACGGCTGGCGAGATGCATTCCTTATTCCGTCGTTACTTCTTGTAAGTTTGAAAAACCTCTTTATTCAACTTCAAAATCAGAAAAAAATGAAGGCCTCCTCCAAAGGGCATACACAAATGTTACGTCTGACTAATGATATTATGCATTTAATGGCAGTTCTCTTGGTATATAATTGGGTAATGTAGCAAAATGCAGGATAGTTGATCGAAGCACCACCAGGGGTAGACTTGATTTCAAGTCTGAGTTAACGGTTATTTATCTGCATCAGCCACGCAAAACTCCCCCTAGATTGGCTATCACACGCTCTAACTTTCGATCTCAGACTTGGAAACAAGTCTACTACACCAGTGGTGGCCCCAGACATGCCTACACAATTATTTTGAGCCATAAATCACGTTCAACTAAAGTGTTTGAAGAAACAGAATCGCGCACAGGTAAAACTCAATAATGGTTAGGACCAACTTGATCCCGTAAGTCCAAATACGCATGAGACCTTGCACAGTTTATTACGGCCGATTATGCGTGAAGGGAGTGAGGTCATCTCGCATTTAAAGAATGATATAATAAATGTAAGATTAATAGTTCCACTCACGACTAATTTTTGTGTCTTTTTTCCCCTCACCTCTGCATAAACTCTCTCTAACTGCAGCTTTGCTTGGGGTTAATGGTAGTGCTGTTTCTTCACACTCCGGCAGATTACAGAATCGTCATACAGGGCAAAGGTAAAGAATAACAAGAAAAGTCAAGTGTTGGTAAACACAAATCCCCTGATTGGTCCAAAAACAATGGGCTTCTGGGGTTTGAATGTCACAACAAGCCTACCCACACACGCAGCTCTGTGTTAAATACACTCTGTGGACAGGTTAAATACACTCTGTGGACAGACCCACAGAAGGACATTATTATTACTTTTAAACTCTCTTTGTTGGCCACCAGCCCTGAACAACTCCCTTCTCTGAGACTGAAGGGCTTGAACTTAAGTTCTGAGTGCATGGTTGGATGAAGTCAGTCTTGGCTCCCTGTGTATATATTTTGTTTCGGTTTTCTTATTTTAGTATCATAAACTATTTGTTTCCTTTTTTTTGTTGATATTTAGAGTCAGATTTTGGGTCATCATCAACAGTTGCCTCAGAGCATGTAACGATGAGTTTCATTCAACTCTGGACTTTCCCGTAAGTTTCTTGTAAGGATTATTTAACAGTCGACCCATTATGTCAATGGGAGCCTATTGCAAGCCGGGTCAGTAGTGTGTTAACTTGAGTTATCATTCCTCTTCCTTTTTTTTACAGGATGTTAAAAGAACTTGCCGTGTCGATGTTTTGTGTCAAGATCGTTCGCTACTGTGTATTCATGTGGCTACCAATGTACCTATATGAACAGGTAACTAGTGTTATCTTGGCTTGTTGTGGCCAAGCGGATAAGAACACTGGACTCAAGCTCTGGTGTTCCTGATCAACAGAGTGTGGGGTCGAGTCCTGGTCGTGACACTTGTGCCCAAGAAACTTAACCATTATTGCTGCCTCCTTTGGCTGGGATGTAAAGCCGTAGGTCCCATGTGTTGTGTAATGCTCTTATCGTAAAGAGAAGGGGTTCGCCCCGGTGTTCCTGGTTTGATTGGCAGCATGTTGTGCCACAGCACCTTGTAAACCATTACATGGTGCTATGTAAAGGAATAGGTCTCATACTTCAAAACGTAGCTGCGCATACCTTGAAGGATAAATACTGTAGCGCTTAGAAACATAGTATTATAAGCACAATATAAATGTAAAGTAGTATTATTATTATTTTTATTATCAGAATTCTTGTTGCCCATGTTCAAAGAAGCACAGACTAATGAAAGAAATCAAGAGGAATATAGTCAAGTAGTTTGGGTACTTTGTTGGAGAACCATCATTTAATACACTAAAATTGGCAGGCCAAAGAAAAATTGTTGGTGCAAGTTCTGCTGAGATTAGAATGATTATGAGCTCCCTTGCATAAAAAATGCTTACAAAGCGATGTCTAGAAAATTGCAAGTACAGCACATAGGCTAAGTATCCTTCTGGCCACCCGGTCTGTAGCCCTCCAGTGGAGAGCAATAATGATGAGCAGTAGACAGAAGGCACCCCAGGGATAATTACTGAAAAGGAGTCGATTATTCTTCAAAAGCAAAATCACCTTTGATTTTTTTCCTTAAAATAATTCGTTCTATAAAGTAAGCTGTGTTTTTGCTTGTCTTCGGTTTTTAGTTACATTATGGGAAAGCTGAATCTGGCATGCTGTCAACTAGCTTTGAGATTGGAGGAGTTGCTGGCAGTGCAGCTCTAGGGTACTTAATCCAAAGGTATGTACAGTAGAAAGGATCAATCCCTATTGAAAGAAACCATTTATTTCTGTATAATCATCACCATACACCAAGACATGATCAATATTGTGCACCTTTTGATTTGGTATTTTCAAGAAAATTGTCAGAAAATGATTAAGAAACTGCAAATAATATGGTTTCGTTTTAGAATTATAACTTCTTTGTTAAAGGTATCGTACACGTTTGGTAATGACGCAAAACAAATATTAGCATAAAAACTTACTTGGTAACAAGCAACGGAGAGCTGTTGATAGTATAAAACATTGTAGGAAACGACTCCCTCTGAAGTAACGTAGTTTTTGAGAAAGATGTAATTTCTCACTAAAATAATAAAAACTTCTTGCAAGAAGTTTTCATTCCTATCTGAAAGCACACAAATTTGTACAACAAGGGTGTTTTTTCTGTCATCATTTTCTTGCAACTTTGATGACCAATTGAGCCCAAATTGTTATTTTTGCATATGTTGGGATACACCAAGTGAGAACACTGGTCTTTGACGATTTCCAAACGTGTTCAGTGCCTTTAACATTGGAAAATGTCAATTTGGGACTCTGCAAATACAAATTCAGATAACGGACATGATAACCAAAGATAAAAGAGCGTCGAAGGCGCAAGAAGGGAACTCCGGCTGAAATGTGAAATGTGCACTGGACGCCATTTCAGCAAGCAACTCTTTTGATGCAACAATAGATCAGTGCAGACAATGACCATTGCTGTCAATGAAATAACAACACACACATTTGCTTGCTGAAATGGCGCCTATGTGTATTTCAGGTTCCAACAATATTTCAGTTCCCCATCTTGCGCCTTCGTTGCTCTGTAATCTTTGATGATAAACCATAACTGTTCACGTTGGGACACGCCTCAGATTTTGTTTCGCGGTCATATTGTTGTGCGTCTTGGGGTTGCTAGCATTCAACGTGGCAGCCCCCGGGGAGTGAATGAAGTACTACGCATTGCTCGGAAAATATCACTAAGAAAAGATATTTACGGGGATTGCTCTTTTAGATCGCTTTTGGGCAATCCCTAGGCTGCTGTTTGTTTTGTATTTCTACATATCCCTCTGTTTTTTCGTAATTCTTTGTCTGATTGTGCTTCTAAGTCTTGTGTATGTATTGTAATGTTTTTTAATAGCCTGAATGAATAAATGAAATAAATAAAACAGCAATACAGTGGGAAATGATGTTAATCCAGGACAAATATACAACTGAATTTCTGCAAAACAGTATCAATTTTTCTGCTACGTGTATAAATGCTTGTATTCGTTGGAACTCTGTAAGCAGTGGCAATTTATGTGGTACATGTGTATGTCTGCTGCCACCTAGTGTCCTAGACTCTCCAGGGCCTAATTTCATAAACCTGTTTCGCAGAAAATTCTGCTTAGCAAATTTCTTTGCTAAGCAAAAAATGAGCGCGGCACCGGTGGCAATAGTATAAACTTTATGGAATGTTGGCTGGTAACATGTTCTGCCAAGCAAGATTTTTCTGTACTTAGCAAGTTTTTGTGCTTACAGGCTTTATGAAACTGGGCCCAGTTGACCCTTTTAATTCAACACTAAGACGGTTTTATTCTTTTGATTCACTTTAATTAGACTCCTTGAGGGACAGACTCTTAAAGGAAGCGCTCTCGTTATCTTAGCCTCGACTCTAAGCCTCGTCTGTTTCCTCCTCACCTCCTCCTGGGGTGCCTTCTTTAACATCTCCCTGATGATGATCACCGGAGCGTTCAACTGTGGAGTGGATCCCATCCTGAGTGGGAGCATTCCTGCCGAGCTTGCCGACTGGGACGGAAGAGATATTCAGGCTTCCATTTCTGGGTTCATTAATGGTTTGTGAAAAACTTGTTTTCTTTTTTACTCCTTTGTCAACGCTTGTCAACTATGTTGGCATGAAGACAGTGTAGAATAGTGGGTTTTTTTTTTAAAGAATGGTATTGAAGATTAAATTTGGTACTGAAAGGCCAATGGGAGATTTTGAAATGCTCGCTAGTAGCCGGGAGGCGAAGATTATAGAGCGCCAAAGCACCTTATTGAGGGGGAACTCCCATAGAAATGTGAAATGTGCACTGGACGCCATTTCAGCAAGCAACTCTTTTGATGCAACAATAGATCAGTGCAGACAATGACCATTGCTATCAATGATATAACAACACATTTTGCTTGCTGAAATGGCGCTCATGTGTATTTCTTGTTTCAACAGTAGTTATAGCTCCAGTTCCCCAGGCACTCTATAATCTTTGGTGGGAGCAGACATACCAGGTACCCTTCCATAAATTGATATAGTCCTTGGCATGCGCACATGTGTTGATTTGAAAGGATAACAAAATATGTGTGCATTAAATGGCAGGCAACAGCCTATAGAAACTAAGATTGAGTTGTTTTATGATTTGTCTTTTTCCGTCTGTGTTCTTTTGCAGGGTTTGGGAGCCTGGGTACCGTGGTCATGGGACCTGTCGTAGGGGTACTGACTGAACTATTTGGTTGGTCCGGTATGCTGTATATGATCATCGTGCTGTCTCTTCTGGGTTCCTTATCGACCTTCAGAGGTTACTCCATCTGGAGGAGATTACCAGGAGACAAACAGCTGCAAATAAGAGCGTGAGGAGAAGCTCAAATCCGAGAAGACGCAACAAACATTTATACATGAGATACTTCTCCTTCTACGTTGACACTATGCAAAGTCCTTTGTAAGAATATCATGCAATGTTCAACCTGTGAATATCTAAGGTGGACTAGTTTAGGTGGGTTTTGAATTGAGAGTTCAACAATCTATAAAGTTGATAATTTGTGCGGTACAATCTCCATAAAAAATGTAAGATTTCATGTTTACGGCCATATGGTGAATACTATAGTTGGTTTGGTTTGGGTGTATACAGACAGATTTACCCGAACCTCATAGTATTGTGTCCATCATAACTCAAAATGGCTTATTGAGCTGTGTACAAATTGGCCTGCAGGAAGTCAAGGATTTGTCTATACTGTCTGAAATTTTTGATAATTTTGCCCCACCTGACATTTACCACCTATTTGATCATTTTGAATAAAGACAGAGGCAGGGTTTGCCGTCAACTTGTTTTTCTTAACAAGCCGGCGGGACCAGTTGGTTTGATTTTTTACTGGTCGGTCACTTTTTATAAAAAAAATTCATACCAATTCGAACAACATTCCGATTTTCGATTTTCACTATTTCAATTCAATGAATTATGCAAAATTGATAACCATATTTTTGTTTAATGTTTAGACAGTTATTGTATTTGTATAGAAGTATGAGAGATTGCAACCTCAACACCTACGTATATTATATTGTGTAATTTGGCCCCAAAGTAACAGACAAAATGCCATTTGCAAGGGGTGATAAGAGTTTCTAACAAAATTATTATGAAATGGAATTGGAGTTGAAGGCAATTATATTGTCAAATTGCATAACTTTGGTTTCTTTGTTTATGTTGTTGGGTTACTTTTGACGAATAATTGTTAAGAACTGTGCAATAATTTTACTACAATGTACGGGAATTTTAAAATTCCCTATTTATTTATTGAAAATCCTTATCCTTTTGTTTTAACTATCCGTTTACAATTTGTGATACTTATTTTGGGGTTACCAAACGAAGACTTCCAGAAAGGTTTTGTGATGTATGTCTGTGTGCTGTCTGTTTACAAAAATAAAACATTGAAATTGATCTTGAGTTGTGGTGGTAATGAAAAGACGGGGCGCCCTCAGGGATGAGATTTGACGAATTTGAAAATTCCTTCAAATAGATCTCAGGCCTCAGTTCCTCCTTATTCTAGACCCAGAACCTTCCAGATGTTATAATTCAGGTTTGCAGACTCTGTGCATCACTAGAAAGACAAAACTACGAGTTTGGATTTGGACACAATGTGGACTCTTGTTTTTTTTCCTTTTGGTGACTGCTTTACTTCTTTCAAGAAAATTTGAAGGCTCAAGGAGATTTTGAGAAAATCCTGAGAAATCAAACGCCTGCACCCTGTAAAGCACATCATTCTATGGGGGTCATAAGCACATAATTCCATAATTCGGTGAGCAGTGCTGCTTCTAAGCACAAGGAGTAGCTAAGCACAACAAAATTATGCTTAGCAGAATAAGGTAATCGGCCAAACTACCATGTCAGCGCCTTGAGGCGGAACCGATCTGCAACTGCTTGCGCTTTATAAATCTCTCTTTATTATTATTATTATGTATTATTATTATGTCACATGTACAACTTGTGACTGGTATCCTGGTCATTTCTGCCCAGCAGAAAAATTGTTAAGCAATATTTTCTGCTAAAGCAGCCCTTTGAAATTGGGGCCCTTTTGTTGTAACAACTCGATGTTTCGATCAGTATACTCTAATCTTCTTCAGGAGAAAGCTTTCTTCTGAATACTGATCGTTGCTACACCAATGGTTCTTTCCAGAACCACAACTGAAATAGAGATTCCATGTACATGGTGTTACCGCAAACCTTACTAGATTGTATCTCCATGATGCTAAGTTTCAAATTCTACTCATTTACCACAAACTTCACTAGATTGTATCTCCACCGTGCAAAGTTTCACATCCTACTCATGTACATGGTGTTACCACAAACCTTACTAGATTGTTTCTCCACCATGCAAAGTTTCAAATCCTACTCATGTACATGGTGTTACCCCAAACCTTACTAGATTGTTTCTCCACCATGCAAAGTTTCAAATCCTACTCATGTTCATGGTGTTACTGCAAACCTGACTAGATTGTATCTCCACTGTGCAAACTTTCAAATCCTACTCATGTACATGGTGTTACCGCAAACCTTACTAGATTGTACCTCCACCGTGCAAAGTTTCAAATCCTACTCATGTACATACATGTAGTGCCAGTTTGCGGTTTTCCTTTTGCACCGCGTTGTATTTTCATGTTTGTGCATTAAAGGTAATAAAGTAAACTAATTAAAACAAATCTCACAAAATCAAAGTTGTCAAGACTCTATATAATATGTTTTTATTATTGACTCACAATTGGTTACAGTTAACTCAACTCATTTAGGTTAAGTTTAGACTTGTGGACAAGTTGGTGATAGTGTACTAACTCTCTCCGCTAATCTTGCGACACTGGCGATGTTCACACGAGACTGCTGCCTCTCGCAAGAGCAGTAGTCTTGAGATAGCAGTCTTCAACTGCGAGAGATCCGAGTGTTACGCTATCACCGCGACAAACAAGTCTAGGTTGGGTTGGGAAGCACATACTTTGAGGGTTGCCCTGTATCATTATCACCTAAAGTTCAACCCTTTGAGCAGGCGCAAGGATTGTCCTGATACTACTTAACATTCTCAAAAGTCCCCTGTGTCTCCTACTGTAATATAGATGCAGAATATAAAGCAGAACTTGAATGCCCCTTTATAAGTGTACATGGAAAGAGCAAATTGTTTATTTGTATTTTTAGCAGCACACCAATATACACTGGTTCTGTAGAAAAGAAGTGTTGTGGCAAATGGTATTTGTTTAGCCTTACACCACCAATGCACAATATAATAACATGACCGTTTAAAATTGCTTTGCTACTGCCCAAAGCCATAACAAATTGTTGTCAAATCATAATGTAGTTAAAATATTCATGATGTCAGAGTTATTTTCATGAATATTCATCACATTTTCATCATATTCGTTTTAACATCCAGGAAGATGTGAAATATTATATATAGACTAGCCTTTGGTCAAGGGGCCTGTGGCAACCAAGTACAATCAAGTCCCCTTCATTGCATCTGATGAAGTAATCGCTACGACAGGTTATGCTCATTTTTGTAATTAATTAATCTTTAAGTACTGCCACTAGCATTTATCAATTTTGGTAGAGAAATTCTTATGCATTATTATGTCATTAGTCTTCATGGAGTTGACCAATAAAAATGCAGATTCACTTGCATCTCATTATGCCACATGACATGCTCAAAGGCTGCTTCTGGTGATTGGTTCACACAATCTGCATAAATGCATGATTAATACGGGTTGAATAAATGAATAATTGAATTTATTTTGTGAGTCAAAAAGGTGCTCGTAGCTCCACCACTCAACGTTAGTATTTTTTGTGCTGTACTGGGAGCCACAAGTGCCTTGACTAAATTCAACCACCGATGTCATCATCACAATAATCTTGGTTGCGTCATTTTGGGAGTCAATGTCCCGCTGTGTTAAGTGCAGTGCGCATTGAAGCAGACGTGGCGTTTACACGCTCATCATAATATTTACGTGCAATTTGACTACCAAAACGGCAAACGTGGCAGACAATTATTTATATAGCCGAGCATGATGTTGGTGCAAGCAGTCGATAGACCCTGTTCACCCATGTGGGAAATCACCAACATCCTTACAATTATTATCATGTTCATGATCGCTTTTATAAGAGAAAGACGCCGGGTTGATGTACCCAGAGATGCACAGGGCCTCTTGAGCAAGATACAACACAGTTACTAAATCAAGATACAAGGATTCTTTCACCGATGCGATGACAGCAGAGTCATAGATTAACCTATCAACTAGTTATTTTATCAGACGCGTTAAATGTTAATATCTGAAGTATGATTTAATAATGGAATATGCGCACGGCAGACAAGCCGGTCTACATTCTAACCCACCGCGCATGAGATGATCTCGCTGACAGTGGGATCGGTACTTCGCACAGTGATCTGCATGGTAACGGTGTCTTGGAGTACCAGTTTGGAGCGTACCAGCGTATCATGGCCCCCTCTGAACACCCCGGCCAGGCAGAGGGTGTGAGAGCTTTTGCCTTCCGTCACCTTGTCGGAGCGTTCGCAGGGCTGCATCCCGAGGAACCCGATGATGTTCGTCACAGCCTCTGTGTATACAAAAAAACAAGCAACAAAGATTCATAGTTATTAAGCGCTCCCGATTGATAGATCTCAGTTGAATAAAAAAAAATGTTTTCCCGTAATTTGTTTATTTTTCCTGGTTATAATTATAACAATAACAATACTTTTACTAGTCAACACGCGACTATAATCTGCCACGCTCGACATTTTGGGAGTCAATGTCCCTGTGTTTTATACAGTGTAGTGCAAATTTTAGGTGACGCAGAATTCACATGCTCACCATAATTTTTATGTGCAACTCGACTCCAAAAATGGCGAGCGTGGCAGATTATAGTCGAGTGTTGACATTTGCGCAAGGGGTCAAAAGGAGGAGGGGGGGGGGCCTTACCTTCCAGGGTTTTTGCAGAGAGTGCAAATGTCTCATTAACTTCATTTTCTTCTCCAACCTCTTCCCACGATGCCAGGAAGTTGGGTTTCATGACCCGCTGGACATGGTCTGCCACAGTGATCTCAATGTCTTCAAGCTAAAGTGAGGAATGGAGATATTGATATATTAAACATAACCCTTTATTAATGCTTGTACATGTAGTTTTATGTACCCACTCTCGTCCTTAAATTTTACATAAAATAATGATGTATAATTTTAATTATTTTATAACATTATAACTACTTTTTACATTAATGTCAATGCTCATAATAAATCCAACCTACATGTAGGCGGCTAATACACTGTAATACAATTTGGGGACAAGGGCATGTAATCAATATTCAAATTAGGTCTCCTAATGAATAAACATGAATGAATCAACCTGAACACGCCTCTAGCTACCAGGCAAGCTTGGTGGTCTAGTGGTAAAACATCTGCTCTAGAATGACAAAGGTCGTGGGTTTGAATCCCACCCGAGTATTTATACCTATGGATTTTGTCACAGGGCTCGGAAAAAGTACACAGTGCTTAAAGGAGCATATTAGTTTAGTCTCTTTTGTCAAATACTCATGAATAATAATATAAAAAAACAGAGTTGAATTCGATGCAGTAATTAACTTTAATACGGCTGGAAGTAAAAACAAACTCCAGGTGATTTGTCCAAACTGAAAATTTGGTTCGGAGAAATCATGTGACGCCAATTATCTTAACAATGCTATAAAAAAAGACCAAATTTGATGGTTTCTTTTAGAGGCCGACCCACTACTCCTAGAGGACCTTCAGAGTCATGTTTGGGTCTATTTTGTAGCCCAAATAGCCCAACGAATCTGGTGTGTACCTTTAACACATATCAAAACAGTATTTTTATAACATTGCAACTTATTGAAAGGTTTGTATCTAGTATTCATTTTCTACAACTATTTTTAACTGGTTCATCTTTTTAGCTTACTGTGTATTTTGGCTGGTCAAGACGTAATTGTTTGTAAAATTGTTTAATTATCATTGTTTTTAATTTAATTTATGTCATTTAATCCATTTTTGTTTGCTTGTATTTCAGCGCCTTGAGGCGGAACCGATCTGCAACTGTTTGCGCTTTATAAATCTCTCTTTATTATTATTATTATTATCAATGTATGGGTAAAAACACAAACAACAATCTTTATTCTTGGTGCAAATTTAACATCTATCAATCTTAACCTGAACATGGAACGTCAAAAGGCTACCGGTTTTATTATTTATTTATTTTGTCTAATCTAACCAGGGTAGCCCCATCAGTTTTCAATGAACTGTTCTCTCCGGGAGCCCTGGATTTGTACAATAAAAATACACAAGAATAACATACAAAAGCAGTTAAGAATTACCTACAAGAACACATAGAGTCCTAAGAAGTACATATTGTGGCCTAGGAGTAAAACAACAACATAACACACCCAACCACAAAAAGAGGCGTTCGAAAAGAAGAACAACAAGTTAAAAGGTGTGCTTGGACAAAGACAAAAAATGAAGAAAAAAAAGACAGACAATCCGAAGGGGATGAAAAAAGGGGATTGTTTAAAACACAAAAGGCATTATATAAATTTAAACATTCTAAAAATATTGTAACACTGATTAAAATCCATTTCCAAAATGTAGAGAGCAACCATCCATTGGTTAAAGAGGTTAAGGAGGTAAAGCAACTCACCACATATTCATCATCATAGCCGTCGTCGTCGGCCTCACCGGTGTTGGGATCGCAATCCTTCACAATGAACTTCAGTGTGTTGGTAAACGACCCAGTCACTTTAGAGTAAACAAAGGATTGTATTTTGTTAAAAGGGCTGTTACTCAAGCCAAACCAAGTTATCAATTCAATTCAATTCAAACTCACATTTATTTCCATAATTCATGAAAAATTTAAAATAATACATAACCAAAACAATTAATAAAAGAAGTAACCATAAATGCATTTCTTACAAGGCAGACAATTAAATAAGTATAGAGGTACTGTTAGAAACCCCATTTGCCAATCACGCCCGAATGTGTGCGTCTATTACATAGGTTTAATGACAACATGACCGTCAAGTAGGCAAAGTTCTAAATTGTTTACAAGTAACCAGAAACGGAGGTCAAGTCTTATTCTCAGACTTTCTTTGTTATTTTGTTGAGTTTATTTTACTTTTATATTGTTAATCACTTAATATAACATTCCCAACAAAATTCATAATTTTCATAGCCATAAACTACGTTAAACTAAAATAATTGACAAAACAAAATCCCACGTAAAACTCAATATGGTTGAGTCTATAGAATGAAGAAATCAGTTCACATTTTTCATGTAAACATTTATTAGTAACAAAATACATACAAATAAGTAAATCAGTATAAATATATTGAGCTAATTTCACAATACAATAATGTTTGGAATGCAATTACATTAATCATGACATCAATTCATTCAAAAAGGTTGCACACACAGAAAAATACACAGAAAACAAATGTTGAATATATAAAGTTCAATAACAAAGCACGATCACCCTTTTAGTCAAAGTGAACATCTCTCTACAGTTATGCAAAGCAGCCAACAATTGCATCTTGCCATCAGGGAGATTTTGTACAACAATCAGGGAGATATTTAGAATTACATTCAACATACTAGGGAAAAAGTTTCCATAATCAGGGAGGTTTTGTACAAAAATCAGGGGATTTTGTACAAAATCAGGGAGATATTTAGAATTACAATCAACTTACTAGGTACAAATTTTTCCATAATCAGGGAGATTTTCAAATGTGTTAATCAGAACATGGAAAGATTGGTTTATTTTCAGGGAAATTTCTGCAGAATCAGGGAGAGTTGGTAGCTCTGAGTTATGGTGTCAAATAGTTGAAGTTGTTTCCTATATGGATGAATGATCTTACCTCCTGTCGGATCTTCGGGTAATGTCACACAGGTGTAGGTCACCCCAGGTTGGTTGAACTTCAGAGCGGGGGCCGGGACGTAACAAGCCGTCTCAAACCCGTCCCCAGTCTCCATATGCACCGTCACGTTCTCCAGCAGCTGATCGTTGAGGGTGTTGGTGCAGTCAAACTATATACACAGTGGACAAGATGGAATAATTAAGACTGTGGGTTGCAACCCTTTATAAACCAGGCCCGGAATTACACGGAGGCCATGGCCCCTATTGCCCTGGTCTTGGCGCCTCTTCAAAGGTTTCCAACACAGGCCTAAGATTACAGGTAGGCCACGGAGGCCATGGCCTCTATTGCCCTGGTCTTGGCCTTGGTGCCTCTTCAAAGGTTTCCAACACAGGCCTAAGATTACAGGTAGGCCACGGAGGCCATGGCCTCTATTGCCCTGGTCTTGGCATTGGTGCCTCTTCAAAGGTTTCCAACACAGGCCTAAGATTACAGGTAGGCCACGGAGGCCATGGCCTCTATTGCCCTGGTCTTGGCATTGGTGCCTCTTCAAAGGTTTCCAACACAGGCCTAAGATTACAGGTAGGCCACGGAGGCCATGGCCTCTATTGCCCTGGTCTTGGCATTGGTGCCTCTTCAAAGGTTTCCAACACAGGCCTAAGATTACAGGTAGGCCACGGAGGCCATGGCCTCTATTGCCCTGGTCTTGGCCTTGGTGCCCCTTCAAAAGTTCACCATAGACTTTAAGATTTTCCCAATGGAAGTGCCTTTTGCAAAATGAAAATGGTTTTGCCCTCTCATCAAAGAAGAAATTCCAGGCCTGATAATGTACTCCATTGAAGAAGTTGTGGCCCTGATATGATCAAGTCATGATGGTTGTGCTTCACACATCAGACTGTATACTCCATCTATAGTTCACTAATATTTTACAACTAAACACCATAGCAGTACGCTTTTAAGAAATCAAGTATTGATCGATATTCCAATCAATTATTAAGAAAATCACTTCCAATCAAATAACTAACAACAAAATATATCAAACATTTATGTTGGATTTGAAACTTCGCCCGACCGGCTTCAACTTTAACTAATTTTTAACACTGCATTCTCCTATCTCCCCAAAAATGATAAATTTTCCCAACAAATGCATCAAACTATTAACTAGGATCCTTCGTCACTCCAACACCATATGGTAACCCAACACCTAAACTGTTGGACTCTGATTATGGTAGTATGCCTGATCCCATGCAAAGCATGATCAGTTTACAACAGGCATGATATCTAGCCCTTGGAAAAAAGTAGGAACATTTTACTGAGTACAAGGGCTAACCTACATGTTCGCATGGTGTAGCCTTTAATAGACTTTCAGGCTATTTCATCACAATTTTTCAGATTTTTTCCCTAGGGGCAAAAAAAAAAGAAAGAAATCGGAAATCAGAAGAGAAAGAATGTCATGACTGTTGCAAGTGCAGTTCTCCAAAAGAACTAAAGGTAGATTTTGGATGGATTGGGGATGGGTTTTGGATGGTCAGGGTTTAGGCATATATATTTGTTTTTACCTGGAACACTATGTGTTCAGCGAAGGTATGTTTGATACATCGGACCATGTACTCAGTCTCGGACTCGGTCAGCTCCACCGGCTTCGATGATTTGAAGAGAGATCCGAGGGATGCAAACTCTGGAATAGCTGCCAGTTGTTCTGTCAAAAACATAATTAAATTGTCACGATTATGATTTCCAATATTGAAACGTTTCTTCACACTAGGCTACTTTAGGAGGGCAAGAAAAAAATTTATCTAATAGATATTAATTTTGCATCGGGGATAAAGAATATAATTTTGTTTTTACCCTTACACCGATGTGTATTAAGCACTGTATACTCAGTACTTTCCCCCCAAGTTCTGTGAAAAAAAAATCCACAGGCAAATCAGTCAGGTGGGATTCGAACCCACGACCTTTGCATTGCTAGAGCAGATGTCTTACCACTAGACCACCGAGCTAGACCAGTGGCTAGAGGCAGTTTGAATCCTATGTTACTGAGTATACAGTGCTTAATACAATTAATAGAAACATTTGTGATGTCTATAGAGTTGCCAACATTTGCATCTTGCAATCAGGGAGATTTTGTAAAACAATCAGGGAGATATTTAGAATTACATTCAACATAATAGGGAACAACTTTCCAAAATCAGGAAGGTTTTTTAAATTTGTTCATCAGAACATGGAAAGAGTGGTTTTATTTTCAGGGAACATTTTGCAGAATCAGGGAGAGTTGGCAGCTGTGTCTCACGTGTGGTAGGCAGAGCTTTGAGAGCAAATGCTTCTTTCAAAAGATATCATTACATAGCGCATTTGTCAGGATAAAACAAATTAAAGTAACACTTTCACAAAATTTGGAAAGTGGTTATAAATTGTTAATGCATTCTAGTTCTGATTGTCCGCTTCGCAGAAGGTGTCCAGATAATTATGCTTTAATATGTCTTGTACATTTATTTAATTGATCTTCTAGATTCGTCAACGTTTAAGGGATGTGCTTCATGGCGACAGTGCCCTGATTTTATTACACACCTGCATAGATCTCCTGGACAGGTGCACTTGGCTTGTCACCAGGCTTAGCAGAAGACTGCATCAAGTCTAAAACAACAATCAAAATACAACAAACACAAAATCAGAAGCCTTCTCAACGGATTAACATTTGTTTGTGGGTATTAAGGGGGAGGGAGTGGGGAGATGCACTCGATGGGGGATATGAGACAGGATGATAAGATTTCTATCATAAAATCACTCACTGTTTGGTTAAAAATGTATTGACCCAATTCACCTGACGTCATCATCACAAGAATCTTTGTTGCACCATTTTTGGAGTCAATGTTCCCATGTGTTATACAATGTAATGCGCATTTTAGGCAACGTGGCATATAATTTGAGTCCCAAAACGGCATGTGTGGCAGATGATAAACATATAAGTCCGAGGGCTAAAGGGCCCCACATGCAACCCCCTTCCCACATCAACTTCTTTCATTTTCATAACTCAGGTGACTAACTTATTTCAAATAGTGAATTTTTAAACTCTTAAATTGTTAGCATTTGTCAAATAATGTTAACTACTCCATGTCTTCAGAACTCTGGCCGCAACAAGCAAGACGATCCCGGGCATCTCTAGGCAGTGAAAGGTAAGCTGAAAGATGTAGAGGTAAAACGATTGAGGTACTTCTCGCTGAAACCTACCTGGCATCTTCTGCTCAGCAAGAGGTTGCGTCTCCAGGGGAACAGACTTGATGTCAAAGGGGGTCTCCGAGGGGCTCAGCGTGTAGTGATGCAGCGCCCTCTCTAGTCCAACAATAGACACCGACAGAACTGGGAAAACAAACAAAAATAGGGAGTGTTTGTTGAGATTGCGTACAATAAATACCGAGGAATTAAAAGATTTGTTGAGGGTAACAATTTTCAAATCAAAGAAGGTAACATTGAGTGGTTTCTCTGCAACCTGACGGCCAAGTTGCAAGAGTTAACATGCAACCAGCTCCCAGGCAAGCTCCTAGATGGAAAATGTTCACATTTCAACTTCCACAATTCTCTTGAGGAAAGTAAGACTGTTAGAAAATTATTTACCGAACTTGTAGTGTTTTTAAATTTGTATTTATTTATTTATTCTGGCTGTGAAGTCAAGGAATCTCAGAAAATTGAACTTTATCACTATACTAGCCAAGAACCCCACTATAGAGAAGACAAGGAAGGAAGTTTCAGGTTTAGATGTGGGAGGAAAACCCCAGAGAAATATTACAGGGAAAACCCACCCAATCAGGTAGGGACTGAAAACCCTATCCACATTGTACCCCCAGCGAGATTCGAACCTGTGTCCTAAAGGTGGAAGGCAAGGAAAGATACCACAACACCAGCCCTACCACTCCTTTTTATTGAACCCAATTTTCCTTTAAAAAGTAGCCTTGTGTACGTAACTATCCCCTAAAATACTTCTGAATTGTCTCCAAATTTTGTCCACCAAAACTTACTGTTGAGGATGTAAGCGGAGTTTAGCGCCTTCTGCTGCTGTTCAAGAACTCTCAAGTAGAAAGTGGCTCTATCCCGGACCTCATCATCCCCATCAAGCAGACACCTGCAACAAAAACATAAAACAATCACTTTCACTGGTACTTCTTTTGAGCTTTTTCACTCAGTTTAGAAGTGAAGCTAAACTAAAATAAGGACAGATCTTGTGTTATTTATGTTCCTGACTATCCAAAAGGCTAGTTTGATGTATGGTGTGTCATGGCCGAGCTGTGTTTCTGATCAGGCGCATATTGTATAACAAAGAACGATTCATAAATGTAGATGTTGTGCATTTTATGTCAGCCACTAGGGACGTAGGGCTTTAGACTGCTTTGGTTTCTTAAGGGTTCGCCATCAACTCCTTACCTTTTCAGGAGGACAATGACACTGGGGAGTAAATCTTCACAGTGAGCTCCAAACTTGGCCAAGGAACTGACGGCAGCTGTACGATAAATGAGGCAAAAGAAATTCATTGTTTATCCTGCATCAGGAAACAACCCAGTCAAAATATGATTTTCATAAACAAATCTTAAGGAAATTTCACCATTTTGGAATAAAAGTTGATATACTTAAAGTTGAGTAAGGTATAAAAAGGGATGATTGCAAAATTAAACAGACGGTAACTTGAGGTAAGCCTCAAGGTTTCTGGAGGTTTTCCCAGAGTTATCCGGGGTTCAACCTCTAGTTACCTCCAGTTACCGCTTGTTTAAAATTCTGCAAGACTTTCTGCTTCAAAAACAGCTGTATGAATTGGGCATAGATATTTAAGTTTTTCTGATGTAACTATTGCTTTGAAGATGAAGAACAATATGGTTTAGTTTTGCCCTACACAGATGTCCCTGTGTTTTATACCATGGTTTATATCAGTGACGCGGTGTGTTTGACTCCCAAAACGGCGAGCGTTGCAGACAGTAGCCGCTTGTGACATCTGTGCAAGGGGTCAATCAATGATAAACAAAGAAGTCTGTGGGCTAAACAACCCAACATGCAACCCCCTTCCCACATCAACTTCTTTCATTATCTTATCTCAGGTGACAAATTTATTTGCTTAAAAAGCAAATCGATGAAATTGATCTTAGTTTATCACATCGAAGATGAAGAACAATATGATTTAATTTTGCACTACACTAATGTGTGACAAGCACTTCATACTCTGTGCTTTCCAAGAAAGATCCAAAGCGTTAACTGACCAGCTCTGATAGCAGCATTCTCCAGGATGACACGATTGAAGATGAAGCGGATGTACTTGGATGGCGTCTGGGTACGTGGGCCCTCTCGTCCCAGCAGATGCAGGATGCGGGTAGCTAGAGAGGTGTGCTCACAGTCTTCAATGAATTCACACAGATGAGCGAGGCCGGCCTCCTTGGCCTCTGGGTTCTCCTCTATGATCACGATGATGCTGTCAACGATGGCGCGCTTGTAATCAAAACCACCCTGATATCAATAAAATATCAATATTGTTATAAGACAGGGTCCTCGAATCCTCTCTGATATCAATAAAATATCAATATTATAAAAGGACAGTGGTCCTCAAAAACCAACCGTATATCAATAAAATATCAATGTTATAAAATGACAGAGTCCTCAAATCCTCTCTGATATCGAATAAACTATCAATATTGTAAAAAGACAGGGTCCACAAAACCTCCCTGATATCGACCAAATCTTAAAAACATTAAAAAAAGAGTAAAAACTCTTCTCTAACACACATAACCTTGAGATATATATCAATATCAACAACTAAATTTAACATATACTTTTACACTCAAAACATCCCTTGGCTCAATTTTACAATTGCAATTAATTAACAGTGATACACATCTTGAGATCAATTTTAGCTGTTTGTGAAAAGCAAAACTTGATGTCCATGAAATACTCTTCTCAAACAAATTCAAGGACAGTATCAAACCTTTCTAAAAATCAATGCAATATCAATGACAAAAATCTCTCTTATATTAATAAAATATCAACAACATCAATAACAAAGGTCCTTATGCATTTAAGTCACCATGCCGCCATCTTAGAGATAAAAAGTGAGGATGGGACAATGGAAAATACGCATCTATGAATGCAAACTTCTTTTGACCTCTAACCGAGGGCCCCTACTCAAATGAGGTCATTGGTCATTTGCATGAGGTGTATAAAATTACGGACAGACTCTTCTCTAGAATAAAAAAATATATCATCATCAACCCAAATTCTCCTCCTGTCAATAAAATAACAATACTAAACAATTTTATTGACATAATCCTCAAATCTCCCCTTATATATCAACAACAACAAACAACATATATTGTTATGAACAGCTTCAAAAATAAAGGGGTCATTCCATGTAAAATCAAATAAGAATTTCCCTTTACCTCTTCAGGTTTTTTTTCTTCAAGTTTTAGAGAATGATTTGCACACATGAGAATTGGCAAGAAATTGACACAATTTTGCCGTAGGCCCCTTAATTTGTAAGATACATACTTCTATTTCTGTCTAGCTTCTGTTCTAGGTTCTTTAAAGGCGCAATCTAAATACTCATTATTATTATTAAGGAACTTTGAGCTAATTAGCGATACCTTGTGTATTGTTCTGAGCGTTTCTCATGGGCTCGAATCATTCCCTAAAATGTGAAAACAATCTGGGAGGTCAAGGATGTACTAAATAACTTCCTGACATCATCAACAAAATATCAAAAATAATAATACAAAGTATATTTTGAATTCAACTTCAATCACTCATTCAGCTTTTTGGGTCACATTGTGGTTAAAGATGTTGTTTTTTCTGACTTGGAATAATACAAATCCACGTACCTCATCGCGCAGCATGGAGGACAAGAAGCTCATCATGACGCCGTGCTTCCGAGGAAACTTGGTGCAGAGAGAGCGCACCGCCTGCACGACCACCACCTTGAACTCGTCCGAGATCTCTGACATGAACGTCCCGATCTGCTTCATGAGACGCTCGACGCTGCCCTCGCTGCCCGTCTTGAGTAAGGTGGTAATGGCCAGCGTCGCGATGCTGCGATTGACGTCGGTGATGAGGTTCTCAAGGTCCAGGTTGCAGGCTGTGACGGCTGCAGGGTGAGTCATGGCAACCTGTTGGTAATAAGAAGTGGCAGCTTAGAATCAGGTTTAGATACGATTGAAAAAATCTGCTGTAAGAAGTTGGCGATACCATTCACTAATTATTTATAACTAGTTTTAATATAGTGCTTTATCTACAGGCGTCTCAAAGCGCTCATTATTGTTTTTCTAATTATGTTTTCCTAGAATAAGGTTACCAGCCAAACTCCATGTACCATGTATGTATAATTTGTAATAGGTGTCCTGCTCCTTTCGGCTAAGCAATAAATTATTGAGCAATATTTTCTGCTCAGGGACAGTCAAGGGCATACAAAGCGTACAAGGGGGGGGTGGTCGGAGCCTGGGTATGACTTTGCGAAAGGTGAATAAAATGTTGATTTTTATATTGCAGAAAGAATGGAGGAAAATTTAAATTCACCGCTTTTTTCATAACAGCATTTACAACTAAAATAAATCGGATTGAAACTGTGTACATACACAAAGTGTGTGCATCAACATTGAAAAACGACTTTGGAGGAGGGTGTGGGGTCTTGAAAATTCCTACTCTCAGTACGACCTTGAAAATGTTGAAAACTTTGGACGGCCCTTTTGGCCCAAGCTGCTTTGAAGGCTTGACCCAACTTACCCTGTTGAGTGTCTTTGTAGCAGCGAATCTCAGCGTTGGTTTAGGAGAGCTCAGGAAGAGTTGGAGGACAGAGACGGCCGGAGCCAACTCACGGGCCGTGGTGTTCTTCATGTTAACGATGGCATGAGCTGCTTCATATATCACCATCTGTATAGGGAAAGATTACAAAATATTATTACATTTTCCAGTGAGTTGACAAACCATTCAACTGCATGGGTTGCATACCTACAAACATTGAAAATGTTTACAGATATTGCAAAAAGCAATGCTTTCAACCCTTTCTCGATCTTGTTACACATTGGAATTGTTGCATGCTTTCCTTACATGCATTACTAGCATAAAATGTTTTCAATGTGTGCCGTTTTTTACCAAAAAACACTAATTTCATGGTTCAAAGGTATTTCTTATGACAGAAACTGACAATTCTGACAAGACCTTGAGACTCTGCAAAACATTACTGGAAGGCAATTCCAAAAAATACTATTTGCATACATCAGGCTTGGAATTACATGGAGGCCTTTGTTACCACTGGTCTTGGCCTTGATGCCCAATCAAAAGTTTCCCTGCCAATAGAAGTGCCCTTTGCAAAATGAAAATGGCCTTGCCCTCTCAAAGATGAAATTCCAGGCCTAATAAACAATTCTCAAAGCCACCCTTGATCAATGCATTTTTTATGGGCTTCTTGTCAGAATTTAAAAGAATCAGAAATCTTCTGATACCTAGCACCATCAATTCTCTAATATGAAGTATTTAAAGTAAACATAAACCCTACCTCACTCTTATTCCTCAGACATCCCTCGATGAAATCAAACAACGGACTGTCGTGTCTGTCATAAAAAAACCACAACAATAATTATAATACAAAACCAGTTGATCGTCTTGTTATTTTTACAACATATCATAAAATGCTACAACATCATTGCTCAAAGGTAGAGCTAGTATTCACTGTAACCAACTTGGTGAATGGGGGCGGAGGGGAGCTTACCCAGATTCATCTTCCTCGAGCAACTTGGAGGCAATACGAATCTGAAATAAAAGCAATGTCAAAAATAATGTTCAGACACTATGCAACCAGCTCTCGCCATCTTTCTCGGTTAAAGGCACTGAACACATTTGGTAGTTGTCAAAGACCAGTGTTCTCACTTGGTGTATCCCAACATATGCATAAAATAACAAGCCTGTGAAAATTTGGGCTCAATTGGTCATCAAAATTGCAAGAAAATGATGAAAGAAAAAACACCTGTGTTGTACAAATTTGTGTGCTTTCAGATAGGAATAAAAGGCTTCTTGCAAGAAGTCTTTTATTATTTTAGTGAGAAATTACCTCTTTCTCAAAAACTACTTCAGAGGGAGTCGTTTCTCACAATGTTTTATACTATCAACAGCTCTCTGTTGCTCGTTACCAAGTCAGTTTTTATACTAATATATATTTTGAGTAATTACCAAACGTGTACAGTGCCTTTATGGGTTTAATAACAATATATATAAATATTTGTTTAACTTAAAAGCATTAGGAAGTCCAACTCACCAACATACAGGTAGCATACGGGGACTTCAGTCCACCACGAGTGTACTTGCCGACGAGTTTGGTAACAGCAAGGCGGTCGTTCTTACGGATGTGATAGATGAGACCCAGGGCGTGATACTGGACCATCACATTGTCACTGGACGCTGCCTCTTGGGCCTCATTAACCCAACGCTTAACAACGTCAGGGCTCTGACTCAACAGATGCTGTAAAGGGCGACATCAGAGGAATCAAAGTTAGGCTGAAATGGAACTACTTTGTGTGACTGCCCTTAAGCGAAATACAGGGTACATTAATTAGCCAAATCATGCTGCTATTCCTGTACTTCATAACTTCTTGTTTCCCGTGGCTGATGAACTGAACGAGGTGGTAAACACTCAAATTGATAACTGAAGCAAAATTAACGCAGCTTGGGGGTTAAAGGTTTATGAAAAATCACATTGCAACCAAATGGCTGAATTGAGTGATTAAAAAGGAACATACCATATGCATCACAAATGAAACAGTAAAACCATTTTTCAATTTTCAATTATAAACAAATTACATTTAATTAATAATTAAAAGGGAAATGCACGAAGAATGCAGCAATGTGACAAGCTGCTTAAATTAGCGCTAAGGGGTTAATCCAACACAATATTGTCTTTAGCCCTCTCAGGTTCCCATTTATACATCTGGGTTATGAGAAGTAAACTATGGTTAAGTGCCTTGCTCAAGGACACAAGTGTCATGACCAGGAATCAAACCCACACTCAGATTTGAAGTCCGATGCAGTAGACCGCTCGGCCACGTCACACCACAATAACCATAACATGGTAAAATAAGAAGGGTTTGTTCCTTTTTATTTTTGCTTACCAGTGATGATGCAAGAGCAGCACTCGACACACTGTGGACCTTATCCACTATAGCTTGCTTCATGTAACGCTCTAGGCCCTGTAACATGGTGGTCTGTAACAAACCAAATACAGTTTGGTTATAGTGGTTTCATAAAACATGACTACAATCACAAAGGAAGACAGATTGACCTAGCAACAGGTAACTAGATCTATTTGAACTTCAGTATCGCGCCAGTAACTTCAAAACTAACTTTTCAGGTACAAACTTCATCCTAATCAAAAATACATAGTAAGAAAGATGCAGATGCCCAGTAAATTTTCTGAGCTACAAAACCTGTGGGCTAGTGGAGAATTTCTTCAAATTCAAGCCCTGTATTGATTCAGACATTGCCTACAGAAGCCATTCCGACCCAATGGCTTTCACTGAGGTCAAACGATGAAAAACGAAGTTACATGCTTGAGCACACACATGCGTACCACACACTCTCAGCAAATGATAGGTCTTCTTTTGACCTCAGTGAGGGCGCTGTTTGAGCTTGTGATGTCATATGCAAGGGGTCTGTAGTAAATCTATCTGTACTACTACAGACATGATGACAATGATAGTCAACACCTGACTTACATCGGTGATCTTGCACAGTGCCCTTATGGCTGCTGCTCGATACATATCCTCCTTGCCTGTCATATCTTTGGTCAGACTGCTGGTTACGATGATGACATCCTCCGCTATGTTAGCCATCTCCTTAATGACCAAGTACAACATGCGCCTCAGCATCACCTGATGGTAAAATCACAGACACAAAATAAAACAAGCGTTGGTGCGAGTAAGTTTATAACCACCCTCACAGAAATACATAGGCCATAATCAGGCTGCTACAGGCTTTGTCATGTTCCCTTTCTGTGATAGCAATCATGAATGCTACTTCTCATTATATCAATAAGGGACCAGACCAATTTCCTATCTTGCCTCTGTTTAACTACATGTGTTTTTGGAGAAAGCATGGAGCAAGTTTGGACAAGGACAATCGTCGGCTGTTGTTGGACTAAGTTGACTCCGACGCTGTCTAGTCACCTCTAGTTAGTCTTCTCCAGTCAACTATTTGGAACCAGACTACCCAACATGGTTGCTTCACTGGTTACCACAGGCTTTTTTCATTCTTCATTGTGACAAAGTGAACCGGAACAACGATGCACAGGAGTTGTTGCAAATGGTGAATTTTGTTTGCTAAGCCGATGGTGTGAAAGAAAATGTGAAAACAATTTACATTTCCATTGAAAACAAATCCCAGAAAAAAAGTCTAGTCACTAGACCAGAGCTGCCAACATTTGCAATCAGGGAGTTTTTGTGCACCAATCAGGGAGATATTTAGAATAGCATTCAACATAATAGGGAAAATGTTTCCATAATCAGGGAGATTTTGGAATTTCTTCATCTGCATATGGAAAGATTGGTTTATTTTCAAGGAACTTTCTGCAGAATCAGGGAGAGTTGGCTGCTCTGCTAGACATAAAACCAGCTTCGTTCGCACTAGATTGTTAGTGAGCATACGCAGCAGTCAACCTTGTCCGAACTTGTTTGTGGTTGCACTTACATCGCTTGACTGGAAGAGCTTGGTCATTGCAAAGAATGTTTCAGTCGCTTCCATTGTACCAATGTGGTCACCCTGCATGAAAATAGAAGGAAAAAAGTATTCTAAGTTTCCTCATAAAATAAATTTCTCAAAAGTATTTAAATCTACCTTTCCCTGAAGGGTAGAATTTCATAAAGCTGTTTACTGGTAAGCAGATTTTTCTGCCTACTGTTTCAGAACAATGTGGACAAGTGTATTTTATGAGCAATCAAGAAAATTTAACAGCTATTCACGATTGATTTTCATTGTTGCGTCACTCATCTGCTTACAAGAACTGACAGCAAGTAAGCTTGTCTCTTGCTTTACTTGTGGTTAGCAGTGGTTATCACATAGAAACTGTGCTAAGTTCTGGGTCATAATAACGTATGGCCCTACCATTTACATCTTTATGAAATTGGGCCCTGTAAAAAAAAACCATACAAAATGGAAGCCAGATTATTTATCCCCTCCCAGCCGCAGTTTTGTTATATTAAAATGTGAATGGGAAGTTACTGACCTGGTTCAAGATGAACATAATCTTCGTCAGGATGAAGCAGCATTTCCTTGGCTTTATGGGAGTCTCATTGAAGACGCGTGCCTGTGAACAAAGTCGAGACCGGTAGAAATATAAACAGTAAGAAAAACGCCAGCACTCATCTGGTACACTCAAATATTCTCAACTGGGCCCCAATTTCATGGCTCTGCTTACCGCGGAATCGCGCGCTTTACAGAGCACCATAAGCCAAGTATTTTGTGGTATAGCAGTACTATAAAATAAGCCATTTGTGAGTTAGATTTAAATAATGTCTAGTACAATGACTTGCTTGATCACAAGTTACTGCTTAAATTTGAATTCCTCAGACTATCGAGACAGTTGCTATGTCACATGATACGAGACAAGCTTTTGCTTTTTCAGTGACTTGCCAGCAGGACCAACCAGCTTGTCATTTCACCGATCAGCCAGCTTTTTCACTGGTCCATATTTTAAGTTTTTCTTTCAACATTGTCATTAGCATGGAAATTGTAATTTGCACTATACATATGAAGTGTAGCGATGGCAAGCAGTAAACTAGCCGGCAGGACTAGTTGGACAGAATTCTGACTGGTCCTCAGGTGTTTTAACTTGCATTTGGCCATCGGACCACTGTTAAGGGAGAACGCTGAATGTAATGATGCTTACCACCATTACCATCTTTATAACAAGTAAGCTTTCTGCAGATAGGAAAAAACACCCAAAAACGAACCTACAAAAGGAGTTATTTTAGTTAAACGTTAATATGTTAAAAAGCTTTGTACAGACCTCCTGTAGGACAGCACTCTTCTCCATGTTCTGGAATGGGTTGGCTGATCCTCCTTCAAGAAAATTAAAAGAAAAGAAAATATCATTTTAATTGAGAATGATGATGATGATTCGAGACACTGGAATTGCATATCACTGATTTAAATAGCTCTTGAGTTTGCAAAACAAAGCATGGCAAGAAAATGAGAGTGCTTTGGTTGATAAAAGTGTATAAAGTAACCTAAAATTATTCCTAACCGAGTGCGTTACCATTTGACGCAGTAGTGATTCATAACTGGTCAAGGGTACGATGCCCCCCAAAAATGGTTTCCATAATTTTATCTCCTAAAACAGAAAACAAGACGACTGCTCACTGTGCTCAGTTAGTATTTACGTGAAATATTGTTTACACATTCTTTAGCATTTTACATTAAATGTTATTGGCCCGTCGTTCAAATTTGAAAGGTGAGAAACCAAGGTCTATTAACAATATTATTATTATTATATTATTTAATTTTGTCAACTGTCCGGGAAATGGGCAGTAATGTGCCCTGTGGTCGATTATGTTCATGTTGTTGATTGTTTGTCAAGAATGAATGTCAGCATGATGTCAGGTGTACCGCTGTACCGGTTCCGGTTGTTGATCAATTATTCCAGAGGTTTATAACTAAATATATTACCATCTTCTTCGTCTTTCTTGTCCCGTCTTAGCATATGCATTGCAAAACCTTGCCTGGAAACTCTCCTTCACCTCTGTTTTGTATTATGTCATTCAGTTCACTCTAAAAACGATGATTTTTGGTGGTTTCTTATCACTCTTGTTGTCCACATACGGCGGTGCACACGTCCACGTCACTTGCAAATCACGCAGCATACTGCGCATTGGTTTGTCCTTGGCGTAAGAGGGCGCAGTTTTCTTTGCAATTTTTTTTTATTAGGGGTGAGTGCACCACACTTAACAAACTCCCGTAGTAACCAACGCTAAATGCTAAGTATTCAAAAATACTCAACAAAGATTTAAAGTCTCTCACCCTCTGAAAAAATCAACCATACATATTTTCGTACAACTATACTTCAGATTTCTTTTTAATTTCGGGCAGGTCAGCCGTTTGGATTTTTTGTTAATTATACCCCAGAAAAAAACATCCCGAAAAAAGTGTTTTTTTCCAAATCGATTTGCTGCCAGTTTTCGTGAAGCACTTATCCACTTCCCAAGCCTTGAACTGTATCCAGTCTCCCCAAAAGTTGAAGCACAGAACCCCCAGGTTCGGATAGATTGTTATATTTACACAATCTATAAATTGCATGACCCCAAAAACATTATTATTCAAAAGTAACTGTGGGTTTACAAAAAATGATAATTAGATTGGCGCTTGTTTGTTGCCTATTAAGTGTGATGCACCAATTATTTTTAAAGAAATTGTTTTGGATTAGAACTTACAGGGTGAACTTTTAAGTTCCACTTCTACATTAAATCCATTACCGTAAAAACTGCTTAATAGATACGCTTAGCACAATGTTGTGTCCCGTTTCGTTTAATTATTTATTAGCACAAACAAATAATGTGTTGTTGTTTGTTGGTCCCGTTACCAGTAAATGGCTGCGTGATGACGTAAATGAAAAAGGTCCAGTGTTTTTTTTTTCTCTAACAACATTGTATCTTGTGGACAACTTACCTTTCTCCATTAAACAGACGGAGTTTCTTGCGATGTGTGGTGGCTTGTGGGCACAGCTTCAGTTATTGTTTTTTTAAGGCTGGAGTAGGCCTATAATATAGTTCAGCTATATACCAGGTTAGGCCTAGTTCGGCTTGCCAGGTTATTTGTTGTATCTACTCATCTCCTGGAGACTCATCGGCAACTAAAACAAAGAAAGTTCGTTGTAGTTGCTGGTGAGATAGTTGTATGTTGTTCTGCACTTGAGCTGTGTACAAATCGAACCTGCACACAAGTGCGAGGGCCAGTGGTTTGAAAACAGCATGGGGATACATGGACTGATATTTTAATCCATGTAATGCATATTTTTATCAGCACTCAACACAGCCCACAAAGAAACTGATCTGGTCGTAAATAATGTGTAACAAAATGAAACAGGAACAAGATGGACTGCACGAGGAACTTGCATTGTCCACGGGAAGGGGGGGGGGGGGTGTCGTCATTCGAACTCCGAACTCCCGAGCCACAGCAACATGTTGTCAACCAAATGAAGAGAGATGACAGTCGGAGAAATGCACTGAGAGCAATTAAGGACATACAGAACAATACAGATTATTTATATACAGCATAAACCACATGTAGGTATGAGCTCCACCAAGATATAAGCCAATCCACTCACTTCTTAACAGCGACTTACAGAGATTGACTAGTTTACCTCAATGTTAATATTTGTTTTGGTTGTATTTTCAGATTTCCCCTCCAGGCTTTTCAACTTCAGATTACAATCGGCCCCGTAGAGTTCGGTACACAATACACCCTGTGTGTACAAATAGTACAGTGTATTAATAGGTGTGCTATATAGTCTAGAGGTTCATATACCCGGTAGACCATGGAGGTAGAAATGTATTGACCCTATTTACCGGAAATTAATAGCGCGATCGTATTTACAATAGCAACGTTTTGGACCAATACATACACGGCAGAGCGGTGACAAAGTGGGCGTGTGTCAAAGTGGGCGTTGAGGAAGTCACGAGATTTGCACTACAATCAGTCACATGATTAAAAAAACCCAGAAGAAGACTTCCGAGAACAACAGTGCATGAGTGATGTTTCATGGTTGAAGGCACGTGAGATTTAATATTTTTATTTACAAGGAAGGACAATGTTTTTGTAGCATAGAACAACTGTGGTGATTGCATGTGCCAAAAGACGAATTCTCCCATCTTCAGGCCTATAGATTTCAAGCGTGTTTTTAAGGTGGGTGGGCTCATTTTGTATTAAAACAAAATCCTACAATAATGCTTTATGTTTTTTGTTTTGGTATCATGGTCAGAGACCAGTGAAAACAATGTAATAATTTTGAAGTTTCTATTGTCATGGACAAAACTCCGTTCTATAGCAGTGTATTCAGCAGTCTGATAACATCCAATAATCAGTAGGCCTACATTCAAAGCGTTCCGTCTCGACATGCAGAACGCCAGTCAATCTGTAAGTCGCTGATAAGTGGGCTGGAAAGGAGATTGTCGCCTGCCTGAAATGAAACTTATTCGTTTCAGTTTAATCAATGCTATAGTGAAATGTTCTTCATTCCAATCGCAGTTACAGTGGCTTATAGGGGGGGGGGACACACGTGCCCACGTGCCCACCCCCCCCCCCCCGCATTTGAAATTTTGACGTTTGAAATTGAAAATTACCAGAATACATTGTTACATTTTGAAAGCTTTAACAATGTTTTTGAAACTATTTTTTCCATTTACACGCAGACAATTTATTTGCTTTTACATTCACGTCAGATTATCTTATGTTAATGGCACAACAAGAGCGCTGAAAGGAGCTTGTTAATAAAAAAAGAAATGCAAACGGAAACTACAGCTTTAATTGGCCAGAAGTGCCCGCTATAGAAAAAAGGTGCACCCCTTGTGCCCCCTAAAATTTACACCATATGCCTATTGGGTGTTAAAATAACACTTATTCCTGCCAAAACAATTACTTTGGTGTTATTTTAACACCCTATATTGAGATGTTAATTTTGATTCTCTCTTCGGTTTCTATATGCCACAACACCCATGGTGTCAATTTTAACACCCCAGTTTGTGCAGTGTATATTGTATTGTCTAAAGAATTAAAATAAAAAAAAATCATTATTAATCAACAACCCGTCAATTTTAATTTTTGCCTGCATCTATAAGTCAATTAAGGGGACTTCGGAATTAAAATATCTGGTCCCCGGTACTCGCCATTACACTGCAAAACCTGGGGTGTTAACATTGACACCATGGGTGTTGTCACATAATTGTATATAGATAACCAAGACAGAATCAAAATTAACACCATAGGGTGTTAAAATAACGCCAATGTAATTGCGTCGTCAGAAATTAGTGTTATTTTAACACCATTTGTTGTAAATGTTGATTCTTTTTTATGGGTATCTGTTACGAGCAGAGGCCGTCCAGGAAAGGGCAAAAGTATAATAAATATTTGGAAATTATCAAAAATGATGTGGCCTCCCATTAGAACCCCCCATACACACACCCCATTTTACACAAGATAAAATTGATATAATTGCCTGCACAGAAAGTTAAAATTTTAACCTAAAATACAGTAATATCAAAATGACAAACAAAGGAAAATTATTTAATACATTGCTAATGTAATTGAATTGATCAGTAGCCCTATACTGTACTTAAGGTTATTTGGCGACGATGGTTACAGAAATAGCCATTTATTTAATTCACATGGGAAAATGGGTATTGTGAAAGAAATCATAATCTGCTTTCGGGAGAAGTGTATTTGGAAGTGGACAAACTTGTACTGGATGATTTGAGACCAAATAAAAAATAGCTGTCCAATAATGAGTCCATTTTAAACATTCTTCAGTTCTAAAAATACCAGTAAAACAAACTTTTTAAAGTACACTTTAAAACGAGGAAACGAATGCAAAATATTTAATGCAATTACCAAAGTATAATAACCATTGTGGCAAAGACCTATGCACCAAACTCTATAATATAGAATACAAAGCGGTTTCATTTTCAGAACTTTTCATGTAGGCTTACAAACCTTGGTAGACTATTGAATTTTGTTTGTCGTAAAACGACTGTGACATGCCCAGTAGTTTTTAACTTTTCAGTTCATCATGTACAAATCGCGGCCATTACCTTTGCGGCATTGCTTGGATATAACATTTTGAAAAAAATCCATCAGCAAATGAAAAATGTCATCGACACTCAAACCACGTTCTAGAAAAGCCGGTGACTTATCCTTGAAACTATGAATGCTATATATAGTTTAAGCCAGTAAATTAACAGCACAATGCAAATTAAATAGCTTCTGGTTACACTAAACCCCAATGCACAACATTGCAAGATTGAAATATAAACGCTCACAGATTTGCATAATTATTATAACTATACATGGTAAAATAAAGACGGTCATGGTGGAAAAATTCCCTTGAATATTTAAAATGCTTAAAATGCTATAGTTTTGGAGAAAATTAGTCAAACAAATAGTTTGAGGGTAGCGTCTTCACTTCAAATATTTCTCAATTTCCATCCCCTCTAGGTGGTCCTTCATCTTATATCTATATAGCACCATGGCAGAGACAGAGAAAAGACTTCTTCTTCCACCCGGTGGTTTTGTGGAGAAGTCCACGTCACTCAATGGCGACGGAGAAGGAAACCTTCCCAGCATCCCTAAGACAGAACATCACTTTAATATTAGAGGAGGTCGCTCATTTACGGTAAGTTGGTTCAAAAGTTTCACGGTTTTTTTTCTTTCTATCATTCGCCGACCGGTCTTGCTTTCATGTGACAACAAATACAAGTCGGACATTGCTGTATCTTCAATTTTGAACACAAATACCACGTACGCCTGTGTCAAGAGTTATTGTAATTTCTCTGTTCCATTTCTTAATCGAGGAGACTGGACCAGCAATTTCTGGCTTTATTCATGGACTTCTGGGTCAGTGTGACCCGGAATCTTTGTCGAAATGACCCAGAAATGGGTGACACTGACGCAAAATCCGAGCTGAAATCCCATTTCTTTGAAAACCAGTTTCTGGGTCAGTCTGACCCAAAAATGGGTCAGGTCCCCCTGGGACCGGGATCCGGGTCAACTCCGGGAGTTTTTAGAGTGTACGTTGGGGGGGGGGGGGGGCAGCACTAAACCAAAGAAAAACCTTGTTGTGGTACCGGTATGTTCCACTGTGTAAAGTACCCCGTATATTAAAGTTGGCGTGTGTGGGGGCACACGCACTGGCACTAAAACTATATTTCTTTCTTTTTAAAGATAAAAGCAACGAAGCTGAACGTCATCCTGACAATCCTGACAATCCTCTCCAACTTGTCCATGGTTATCTCTCTGCCACTCCTTAACAACACGGTGGACAAGTACCACGATGCCTACCCGGTCATTCTCTTCACTGCACTCTGGTTTCAGCCCTTTTTCTTCGGCCTTGTGTACCTTAACAAGTACATCAACCCACTGGCCGTCACAACGTCATCAGTCTCGCACAAAGTGTTGGCTTTGGTGGGCTTTTTGAACGCAGCCAACGGGATTCTGGTGGTGTACGCAAGCGACCCCGCGAGAACGTCCGGGTCACTGCAGGCGCTCCTCTCGACGGCAAGCATTCCATTCACTGTGATATTTCGGTACATCATCTTACGAAAAGGTGACTTGTTGTGTAAAATGCTGCAGTAAATTGTTCATGAAAAATGTATTTTCAAACAAGAACTCTGGATTGTTTAAATGAATCTTCCGTAGAGTCGTGAATATTATTCATAAAAACAAACAATGAAAAGCTTAGCTTAGTCACTACTGGCTGCAATGATCATCATGATCGAAACCCCCAGGCACCAGACAGGTACCACCAGAGGGTTACAACAAATGCAACAGTAAAAGCCGTTTACAGAATGCTGGCAACTGATGCTTTAATAAAGAGGTGAACAGTTCATGAAACTATTGATTAATAAAAAAAACCATTATACTTTTGCAGGAGTGGGCATGGCACGGCTGGTTTGTACCGGCATTGTCTTGATCGGTCTCTTCATAGCCTTAGAACCGGAGATATTTAGCATTGGTCAGAGTACCGCACCGGAGCCTGGGGCAGTCAAGGGCATCATGGCTTCCCTCTGGCCGGTCATCTTCTTGCTGGGCTTCCTCCCGCTTGGAATCCTCAATGTACTGGTTGAGAGAGAACTCAAAAAAGGACAGGTAATAAAATAACCTTTGCCAAGAATTACTTTTTCTTTTCCGTTGTGTGAACACGGCCTACAAAACAGGTTTACGCATTATTATTTGTTATGTATTTCTGGTAATTAAACCGAGGAAGGATGCCTCATAAGTGAGTTTAATCACAAGCTTACAAGCCTGAGGAAACCTGTAAACAAGGGTGCTTGCTATATGTGAACCAAAAACACCGGGGTTATCACCCCTTCACTGCCACGATAAATGTTCTGGGTTCTTTTACACGCACTACCAATCATGGTATGCCGGACCTACGGCTTAATAGGACAAAGCAACTATGGTAAGTATCTTGCTCAGGGACACAAGTGCCACGACCGGGACTCGAACCCTTACTCTGCTGATCAGAAACACCAGAGCTTGAGTCCCTTAACCGCTCGGCCACGACACGCCATGTTCTATTCGGAGAACATCGCTATAAAAAAATTGTTTACTGAATATTATTTTGTTTCGATACAATACTTAAAACAATCCTTTTCTGTAGAGATGTCACAGTGAGGAAGAATTTAAGAAGCAGTATACTTTAAAGGTGTCGAAAGTCTTGTCCGTTACTTCACCGGTATTCAATTTAAAAGTAGGCCCTATTTGATATTTATTACTGCATAGAAAACCACTCACAATTCTTATGTCCTGCATACAGTTCAACGACTTCGCCAGGACAGCAGTGCGGGGTTCGCTGGGTTGAGTTCAAGTCCCCGGGAACATTACAAAAAAGTCACCGTACCAGCACTTTCAATCTTTCTGTCATTTTAAGTATAGTGTATTTTACCCCCATTTTAACAAAACATTGTATCGTTATGTGTTACCTTTCTCCATATACAGACCGAGTCTCTTGTGTTTCTGGCTTGGGTACAGCTGTACAATACACTTTTTATTGTTCTAGCATTTTGGACAGACTTTATTCCGAAGTTTGGCGCCGTAAGTAAAACTACTACTTCAAGTAATAAACCACATCCCAAGGGAAACTGACTGGGTTAACAAATTTGTTACTTATAACATTTTTCATTGCGGGGTCTTGTTTTTCTCATTGTAAGTGGCTCTTCAGCATGAGTGAACAGCTATCAAACATTATTGTGTACTAGTCATCAATCAGATAAAAATATTATTAGTTAATTACAAAATAATAATTGAAAGTTTCGAAATTACGAAATAATTTCAAATTGTCCGATGTTTATCGCTATTAAACAGACACAACATTCATATACTTCGAAGTTCACATGGTGCTACCACACGTCTCCAGATTGTCATTTCCTACAGGATAACATCATAACTTGTTATCTCAACAGGCAAATTCTATACAGGAGTTCGGAAGAAACATGTTGTACGCGCTCAAATGCATGTACTTTGCTGATCCGGAATGCATCAACGCAGTGCCAGCTTACATCGTCTTCATCTTCGCCTACTGCCTTGCCAACCTCATGGTCTTTCTTCTGGTCAAGTACGCTGAGGGCGCTATTTGGTTGGTCATTGTTCAGGCCCTAGTCACGCCCCTTGGGAGTCTCTTCTTCACCCTGTTTAGTGTGGCTCCTCTGCCCGGAGAAGAAAAAGGAAAGTTCCACTGGGCACCGGATTTCAACTTATCAGTAGCTTTCAGGATTGTCGGTCTAGCAATTCTAGTTCCCGCCGTTGTGTTTTATAACTATTTCGGTGAAATGGAGAGGAAAAAAATAATGAAAAAAATCGACAGCTCCATTTAGAAAACTGAAGAAGAAAAAATCAACAACGCTAGAAAATCATTTTTTGTTAATTACAAAAACAAGGTGTTTATGAGTGTTGTCATGAAATGCTGATCGAATGAATTGATGACGACACTTTACCTTGAAATTGTGGCTTTTGAAAAATTTATCGATTTAACATCCGGTTTGAACCGGAAGACAAGGCCAAATTTGAATGACATTTGTGCAACGTAAGTTCAATTTTTAAAGTCCTTTCCGATGATGTGTAGATTGTATAAAAAAACCAATTCGGCGTTCATGAGTTATGATTTTTTTTCAAATATTAAACTTCAGCTTCCGGTTTGAACCGTCAAATATTTAACTTCAACTTTCGGTTTGAACCGGAAGTCAAGGTCAAATTGGGTCACACTTTATGCAGTGTTTGTTAAGTTGTCAAAGACCTCTCCGATGATGTACAGATAGTAGGCCCCTAAGCATCAAACGTGTGGTTCAGGAGTTATGTTTTTTTCAAATAACGATCTTCTGGTTTGAACCGGAAGTTAAGTTTTTTAATTTTTAAAGACCTCTATGTGTGGTTCAGGAGTTATGATTTCTTCAACTTCCGGTTTGAAGTCAAGGTCAAAGGGTCTCGTATTACCGTGGGTACCTTGGGTCTCATATTACCGTGGGTACTACCGTGGGTCTCATATTACCGTGGGTACTACCGTGGGTCTCATATTACCGTGGGTACTACCGTGGGTCTCATATTACCGTGGGTACCGTGGGTCTCATAATACCGTGGGTACCTTGGGTCTCATAATACCGTGGGTACCGTGGGTCTCATATTACCGTGGGTACCGTGGGTCTCATATTACCGTGGGTACTAACTACCTTGGGTCTCATATTACCGTGGGTACCGTGGGTCTCATATTACCGTGGGTACTACTACCGTGGGTCTCATATTACCGTGGTTACTACCGTGGGTCTCATATTACCGTGGGTACTACCGTGGGTCTCATATTACCGTGGGTACTACCGTGGGTCTCATATTACCGTGGGTACCGTGGGTCTCATATTACCGTGGGTACTACCGTGGGTCTCATATTACCGTGGGTACTACCGTGGGTCTCATATTACCGTGGGTACTACCGTGGGTCTCATATTACCGTGGGTACTACCGTGGGTCTCATATTACCGTGGGTACCGTGGGTCTCATAATACCGTGGGTACCTTGGGTCTCATAATACCGTGGGTACTACCTTGGGTCTCATATTACCGTGGGTACCGTGGGTCTCATATTACCGTGGGTACTACCGTGGGTCTCATATTACCGTGGGTACTACCGTGGGTCTCATATTACCATGGGTACCGTGGGTCTCATAGGGCTTGATCGCATGGGGCTTGATTTCACAAAGAGTTAAGATTGATCTGAACTGCAAATCACTCTTTATTACAGCAATATCTTAAAAACGCTACCACCTTTTGAAATGATATTTTCACAGGTTAGTTTTATGGTATATATCTACAACTATAATACGTAGAAATGATTATTGCTGGGACAATAACAGCTTTACCTCACGTAAAATGTTTAATCTTCAAGATTTAAAAAAACTGTGATTCTGTCAAGAACAAAGAAAGGTCATCTATAAAAACTAATAAACAAAATAATAAATGAACAAAATAAAAGAAGTTACAGAAATATTTTTAAAAACCTCACAACTTTACACAGCTACAAAGCACAGGGTTTTTGATGAACACATACAAAATAAAAATAATAATTAATATTATTATTATTACATACATTATGTGCATGTTTACTTTTAGAAGAGATGGGTTACCAGCTAAAACATAATGTGATATTGATTACTTGTGACTGGTTCTCAGGATATCAACTGTAATCAAAAGTCTATCAATTGCTCTGGAATGGACCTTATGCATTGACGTCATCCAGCCGCCATCTTAGTGGTAAAACGATGACGAAACAATAGAAACGCACAAATTGATACGCGCTACGCACAGGATTGGCCAATGAACAACCTCCTTTTGATCTCTAGGCGAGGGCGCCCCACCGAAATGACATCATGTGCATAAGGTCTATACAGAAGGTTGAGGGTTTAAATCCCACCCAAGGTGTCTGTGAATTTGTTTTCTTTTTCGTGCAGAGCACAGGACAGCACAGAGTATAAACCATGTAACCTATATTTTACAAAAGAAAATGACAGTGTACATTCCGGGGCCTTTCTGGCAGGCAAGCTACTACACTGGTTGGGAAATTTGGGAAATTTTAATATTTGGTGTCATATTTTCCATATACAATCAACAGTTATAAAAGTAAGAGCTGAACAAGTTTTGAGATGTGGCCTCTTTCTTCACATCAAAAGTTCCTAAAAATCAGACAGTGCAGTCTCCATAAAGTGTAACATTTTCTTCCATTGAGTGTACAAATCATGCCTGCAGGAAGTCCAGGGTCTATGGCTCGTTTGTAAACATGTGATGTCACAGGTCACATGGTCTATCTAGTGCCCATCATATCTTGTTGGTTACAATTATGATATAATGACTTCTGCACACTTCTGCCTGCACAGCAACTCTATGAGATTGGCCCCGATGTACTCTTTGATAAAAAATGGATGAGGTATAGTTGACCACTCAATGTAACTGTTATAAACCAACCACAGAAAAAGAAACTATGTACACGTGTACATCTACAAAGTTGTATGTAATGTTAAAAGTGAGTTGGTAAAGTGCGGTATCAGAGTGTGGGGTTTTACGTGATGTCCAAGGGAAAACCCAGGGGATGACCCTAGCGATGACCCAGGGGAAGTCCCAGGGATATCTCACGGGATCTCCGAAGGGGATGACCCAGGGGATGACCCAGGGGATGACCCAGGGGATGACCCAGGGGATGACCCAGGGGATGACCCAGGGGATGACCCAGGGGATGACCCAGGGGATGACCCAGGGGATGGCCCAGGGGATGACCTAGGGGATGTCCCAGGGGATGACCCAGGGGATGACCCAGGGGATGACCCAGGGGATGACCCAGGGGATGACCCAGGGGATGACCTAGGGGATGACCCAGGGGATGACCTAGGGGATGACCCAGGGGATGACCCAGGGGATGACCTAGGGGATGTCCCAGGGGATGTCTCATGGGATCTCCGAAGGGGATGACCCAGGAAATAAGGCAGGAAATAACGCTTCATTATGCGTCTCCAAAATCCTTGAAAAAAATTGTTCTGCATAGTTAGAGAGGCATATAAATTTTACTAGAGTTGAAAATTTGGGCATTCAACTACACCATTTTGATGAAGTTCGTTGGTTAAAGAGCATTATTGGGTTATTGGGCATAAGCCATTCACAAGCTATACTATTTTAATAATGTCTGGTGCATTGAATTGCTTTGACACAAGTGACTGCCTAAATACGAATTCCTCAGACTAGAGACAGTTACTATGGTCACAAGGTTCAAGTCAAGCTCTTGCGTAGCTACCTAAAGAGACGGCGACCACCCATACACAATTTTGAATGAATGTGTATGGCACAATGGTACCAGGTAACTTGCTAAGCACCATTTTCTGCTCATCAGTTTTCTGACATTAGGCTCAGGTAGAAACTCTCAAGGCATTTGGGTGGTTTAGAATCTGAAGTCAACCACCATGCAAAGGGTACTGAGTGGAGTGTAGCTTAGGTTGAGCCCAATTACAGTAGCTTCATGTAACTTGTGGCAGGGGCCAATTTCATAGTGCTCGGTGCTCAATCACAAAAATCCCTTTGTTTTAGCATACAGGGAACATGACATAGACGGTGGCAGTGTGATATCGGTCTACAGCTGCTAGTCTTGGATAAGGTGCAGTTACAGGTGGAGCTGTGGTGAGGCATTTATGGAGTAGTAAAAGTGCTATGTACAAACGGCAACTATCAGCAGGTTGTTCTCTCTCAACTGAATGAAAGCTGAAACACAACAAAATGTCAACAGTCAAATATTAAAAACACAAGCATATCAAACACAAAAAACACATAAACCACTAGTATAATGTCCTACCCTAGAAAATATTAAAACACTATCTTCCACTTCAAGGGTCTGTATACGTTTGGTAATGACTCTGAAAATTAATGGCAACAAAAACTTACTTGGTATAAAGTACAGCAGCTTTGCATAGTATGATGTATTTTCAGAAACTTTTCACTTGAAGTACTGCGGTTATGGAAAAAGATATCACTTTTTATCCCAACAAATTTGAATCTGAGAAGCGTTACTGACAGTAACGTTTCTCAGATTATGTATTCCAATTGCAGATTATTCTTCTGCGTGGACAAAACGCTCCAGATTTTTGGCAATATCTCAAAAACGCTACCACCTTTTTGAAATGAAATTTTCACAGATTAATTTTATGGTATATATCTACAACTATATAGGATTCAAACAAACAGTGGGTTCCAATTACCAAACGTATAAAATCCCTATAAAGGTATTAAACGTGATTGGTAGAGCTGACAAAACATGAGCAGATTTTGTTCATGTTTTGTGCGATCAACCATATACATGAAATAACAAACCTATGACAATTAGGGTATACGTTGTTTGAGTCATGAAAAAATAGTGAAAAACCATGCAAAATTTTCAGCATATAAACACACTGTCCTTAATTTTGGTTTGCAACAACTGAAATCAGCTGTTGCGTTAGTTTTTAGGTTTTCAGATATGACTTCATTTCGGAGGAAAATATTTCACAGAAAAAAATGGTTCTAGTATGAATTTCATAATCAGTAAGCTTTCAGACTAAAATTAAACAATGTTTTTTAGCCTCACCGTTCCTGTATAATACCTTTTAAAGATAGAGTACACGGTTGGTAACTATCAAACAACAAATTGAGTAGTTACAATCTGAAAGCTCACTGATTATAAAGTTCATAAGTACCAAATCTCCAGAGAAAGACTTGGTCAGAAATACTGTCCAAGTCAAGAAAACAGCATTTGTAACCTTGGAAATCACTGTTGCGAGCTTCACTACTAGTTCTGTGGACAGATTTTATGATCATCTATCATAGCCCCTTCATACTTCAATTGAAAGAGAATGTAAAGCGAACTACGTGACACAAACAATGATTGTTCAGTTATTTGTATTGTATTGTATGTTTTAGTTTTGTTTAACTTTTTCTAGTCTTTTTTTTTTCAAAGTCAGAGAGAAGTTTTTGTAGTAAATGGAACCAAAATGGTTCCAATTCATCGAGAGGAGAAAAACAAAAACAATCAGATACGCGCTGTTTTAATATTGTGACACAAGGAAATCCGCTTCGCTTTCACACTTTGATTGAAGTATGAACCAGGCTTAAGGGGGGGGGGGGGGTTAGGTACTGATGGCATTCAATGATACACTCATCTTAAACCATAAGCTTACATTTGTGGGATATGCTGCAGGATATGCTGGGGTTACAGACTGGTCCCCTGACATCAGGTTACCGGCAATACCTTCAAGAATAGACGAAAGTACATCGGACAGTTAAATATATTGTTCAGTTCTTGTGATTATTGGGAGAAGAATGAAAAAAATATTGTTGGTTTTAAGTTAAAAATGGTACAAGCTAATCATGATCAAACATTCCAGTTCAAATGATTATTGATGTAAAGGAGGTTTTGTTTGAATCCCATTGTTGTTCTCTTGTCTTAAGGTCAAGTTAAGTAGGCCTAAGTACAGCATACTGTGAACCCACCCAAAAAAAAAAAAAAAAAAAAAAAAATGAACAAAATGAAAAAACAACCCCAAAATAAACTAAAACCCATACATTTCATTTAAATTTTCATATATTAATTTCACAGGTAAAAACGTTACAATTACAGTACAAGAATATCCATATAACACAAAAGGCAAAAGATATAACAATATAAAGCAGCAGATTACATAACAAGGTAAACAATCCAAAGACAAGACAATGGCACACCACAGGGATTACAAAAAAGTGAAGTGTTTTCCAAATGCCATTAGACAATAAACAATCAAGAAAATCAAACAATCAAGAAAATCAAACAATAAAAATGTTAAATCTGTTGTTATATCTGTTGACATTTTTACTAACAAAATTTGATTAAAGAAATGAACAATGTTAGTAACATCAGCTTTCTCCAGAAGACGATCAGAGCATACTGATCGAAACGTCGAGTTGAAACCAACGGTTCTTTTCAGAACCACCCCAACTCATTTAGAGATAGTCATTACATAGTGTTACCGCAAACCTTTCCATATCGTACTTCCACCATGCAAAGTTTCAAATCCTACTTAATGTTAGCAACGTCTGGGGTTTTTGTGATGATTATACAGAAATTAATGGTCTCTAAAGTGTTAAGATTGATACACAGCTTAAAATCAATCTTCTAGCCCTTTGTGAAATCGGCCACAGGGTTACCAGTATATCTGGGGTAAAATGTGAGGAAGACGAATTGAAGTTGAACTTTAATCCTACAGTTACGTAGAGCTGTGACCAGAGTACATACCGAATTGATCTTGAAGGTCATCCATTCCATCTGATCTTAACGACGTTGATGTGATACCTGACATAGACTTCTCCCCTTTCATCGACTGTAGAGGGGGGGAAACAAAACATACAACTCTCAGCCAATGATAGGTCTTCCTTTGACCTCGCGCTGTTCGACCTTGTAACGACATTCAAATGTTCATATTTCTTCCTTTTCAGATGTGAATGGTAGATTTTACAAATGTGTTAATTTGTTTTTGAATGAATGAAACTTCATTTGACCATTAAACTGGTTGTGATTGCTACTGTTAATACATCAGAAAGATACTGACAATACATGTTGAAAATCTGGGCTACTAAAACTTCTTCGGGACAAGTAAAACCCACATTTTACTAGCCTTGTACGCTACTTCACAAACAACTTAAATGCAAGGCCTGCAAATATCTACTTCTTGAAGACAAAAGAAGCAGAGTGAACAAGTTTCACCAAAATACAATCAAGTGCCTTCCCTCAAAAAGAACAGTTTGTAAGAACAGAAAAAAGTTCAAAGGAAAATACACACTTACATCTCTGTATTTCTGTAGGTAAATTTTCAGTGGTTCGGCGTAGCTATCGAAACCCAGTGTGGACATTGCAAACAGGATGTCTTCACCATTAATGGTTTTTCTCTTTTCCTGATGACATCTGTCGCTCGCTCTGTGGTGTCGAACTAAGGAATATTCTAATAACAATTTTGAAAATTTCGGCCCATTTACATACGATTGAAAACCCCCAAAAAACTGTTACTTAAAAAACAAACATTCCTGGCGAAATTTTCTTAATGTAAGTGAAATATTACAAAATGAGCTTCGTGTGAAAGCACAGCAATTTTTTACATGTTATTCCTTGCGAAATGTTCTCACAACATTGTGAAATTTGTAGTAGGTACCGACCTATGACAAAAACTTATGCTAGCGGAATTTTTCGCAAGGAACCCTTGAGCACTCCCTCGTGTGAAAGCTTGGGGAAAGCTCTGAAGCGTGAGATGAGAAGCAAAAAATCCGCGCTCGTTAAATTTGTCGCAAAGAATCTAGATTTTTGGGGTGATCATGTGAAAAGGGCTTTAGAAGTACATTCGAACTTTAAGAACTAAATCAAACGCTCTGTTATAATAGAATTGGTGGAATACATTACCTAATGGACAATGAAAGCTTGAGAAATTTGAGCTACATATATGGGCATTTCGATTTTGTTCCAACAACAGCAGTTGTTTGTTTTTTGATTTTTCCTTGCATGTATATTTTAAATAAGATTCAGAATTTGACAGTTTCAAACCATGAATGCGACACCATTGCCGCTCATTATTGCACTGACTTAAAGGGATCTTGCAGTCGAAAATGAATTCAACATTAGACGGCGTGAGATTGATTTAACAAAAGGATACTCGCTTGTGATGAAACTGATGAACTCTGACACGCACTCCTGCACACACTCCTTGGCCTCTTTAGATATCTGTAGAGTCAAGACAACAAACAGAATGCCATAATAATAATACTGAGTTCTTATATCGCGCTTTGTCACACCCGATGGGCGTATCAAAGCGCTCAGTATTTTTTCCTACAAGGTATGCAGAGCTACGTTTTTGAAGTATGAGACCTATTCCTATTCCTTTACAAGGTGCTGTGGCGCAAGGTGCTGTGGCGCAATATGCTGCCGATCAAACCAGGAACACTGGGGTGAACCCCTTCTCTTTACGATAAGTGCACTGGGTTCTTTTACGTGCATTACACAACACACAGGACCTACGGCTTTACGTCCCATCTGAAGGACGCAGAAACAATGGTTAAGGGTCCTGCTTAAGGACACAAGTGTCACGACCAGGACTCGAACCCACACTCTGCTGATCAGGAACACCAGAGCCCGAAATCTACACAATTTTTTATTCAGGCATTTTCCTATTGACGAAAAGAGCCTGGGATGAGAGTCAATGCTAACAAAAAAGTCTGAAACTGGGATCCAGATCTTAGGGGGAACACCGAAATGATGGCAATTCCACCTTTTGGTAACCCCTGGAGTTATAGATTCCAAGGAGCTTTTAGTGTTAGTATCCTTAGTGTTAGTGAAGTACATGTAGATCAAAGAGCATGACCTATTTAATTTTGAGAAAGAAACAGCATTTTTGATTACCAGGTAGTTTAAAAAGTATGAATTCAGATAACAGTCTAACATATCTCATCCCTGCAGAGTATACTGTATTTTCGAAAACAGCGCATATATATAAGGTTGCTATCTCATAAATTGCTGGTAATCTATTATTATGTTTAATTAATTTCTCTTCGCAAAAATTGCTGGTAATCTATTGTTATGTTTAATTAATTTCTCTCCGCAATTCTCAGACAAATTTAAACAGCATTCAAATTCACAAGGAACTAAAAACAAAATAGAAATGTTGAGAAAGCTAGATTGAGGAGAAAAAAAAGAAGTATTTCCTGTAATCAAAATGTTCAGAAAGTCAATAAAAAACATTAAATAGGCAGGGAGTGGTGGGGACCAGGAATTAAGAACATCATGTACATTACATAAAATGTATAAAATGTATAAAATAGATAAAAACATAAAGTTATAACAAAGGTAAGCATCGCATGTGAATGAAAATTTGGAAAAAGTGACAATCTGTACCAATGGACAACAACAATGTTGTTAGTTATCAGTTGTATAAATGTTGTTGTTTCCTTTCGGTTCATTGGCTATCATGACCGACCGACGTACATGAGAGTCACCATTGTTAGTTCAGAGTAAAGTCTGTCCCCAGCCAAAATGACTCATCAGGCCGGTGTTTATATCCGGTTTCCTTGGCATTAAACAAATGAGAATATTTCTATTCCCCCTAGACAGGATGCCAGTCCATCGCAGGTTACTCCCCAACTCTCGCCGGTACCCATTTGTACTCCTGGGTGAAGAGAAGCATTAATGGTCAAGTGTCTTGCTTAAGGAAACAAGTGTCACGACCGGGATTCGAACCCACACTCTGCTGATCAGAAAACACCAGAGCTTGAGTCCGGTGCTCTTATCCGCTCGGCCACGACACGCCAATATTGTTAGTTTAGCAGGCTTGTATATTCATCTTTTGAGAGGGCAAGGCCATTTTAATTTTGCAAAGGGCACCCCCATTGGAAAATCTTAAAGTCTATGGGAATTTTCTGAAGGAGCACCACGGCCAAGACCTGGGGCAACAGAGACCAAGGCCTCTGTGTAATTCCAGGCCTGGTTTAGTCAAACCAATTACAAAACTCACAGCTCGACTGGCAGCTAAAGCACATTTTTTTGAAAATTTGTAATCATCAACTACTTTTCATGGAAACCGGGTTGGTGATCAGTGGTTAGTATAGCAGGGTTCTCCCCAGGTTTTTCAAAACTGTGGGCATTTTGGATTCAAATTGATTGATGTTTGGCCCAAGCAAGCTGAATTGAAACAAGGTCTTTGGAATGTTTTCTAATTGGCTTTTATCTTGGTTTTAAAAAGCCCTTCTGGAGCAGTCTATATGGTTTCTCTTGATGTTTTGTGTGTGTGTTTATCGGCCGAAATTTGCGTGTATCGGCACGCACATTGCGCGTATCGACCAGATACGCTAGCTTGTGCATGGGGAGAACCCTGTATAGTATAATGGTTAATAAGGGTTTTTGGAATCAACATCATCAACGGCGTCTTCACCTTCTGTACATGTACCTTGCCAGACTTTGGGATGGCATTCTTCATAATACGGCTGACGTTAGCGATGGGTAGAAACCGGTCTTGCTCCCTGAGGGGTGAGGTACTCTTCTCGTCTCCGGCAATCTCCTCTTCTGCTCCCCCCGTTAATGAGTCATCACCTGAGACAAGAGGTAAACTCAAAATTAAACCCAGAGCAGAAGTAGTATTTTGTCATCATCACTGTAGATAGTATCTACTTTGCTAATTATCTACTTATCTAGATACACACATGGTGTTACTGCAAACCGAATATACGTTGATACCTCACCATGCAATGCCTCAAATCTAATAGACAAATTATTGATTAATGCAGGAATGAGCGTATATCTCAATATTAACTACATTTTGCATTTTCTGTAAGTGAGCTGTTTAGACCCTTTATTTCTAAATTCAAACTATAACTATTGTTTGTTAATTAACTTGTGGTTACAACCATGTATGTAATTCTCTTTTGGGAGGAATGTTGGCTACAAATTCAAACTAGATATATTTTGTTCCTAATAATTATACACAGTTCTTACAGCGCTTTATCAGCGCTATGGAGGATAAACATGAAGAAAAAAATCCCCCCAAAAACAACTTTTTGAAAAATGGCCTCTGTGTTCAGGCTCGAGTGTTTTTGTGTGTGATCTTGTCAACTAAAGTCATCTTTTGCAAGTAAATAAAATTAAAATTTGATTTTAAAGCTACCAACCATCTGTAGCATAGAGTGCTGTTGAGAGATTTCCATAGTCGCCTGCCATGGTCAACACCTGTGGGCTGTCTGTGGTTGCCTCTGTACTGTCCATTTCATCCAGACGGTACTGCAGGCTACTGTTAATATTCTGTACTTATCACCAAGCAACAAAGCACCATCTGAAACAACAACAACATGATACAACATGAAAGTTTATGACTTCCCCGCGTAAAGGAAAGTAGCTAATATTTAAATCAACTTTACCATATATTTAGCAAACAATCGGGCAATGCATCTTTGACTTTTTTCTCCTTTTCACAGTAAATTTTCTAATACAAAATATATTTAGGAGTACAGTATAATAATGAATGGTCATTGACCACTTTTAGAAGTTCTTCCTTTCCCCTGAAACTCTGCATATTGGAGGTTAGGTTTGCACTCTGCAAATGCTTATTTTTCAGTTTTGGAATTTGTTTTATTATTCTAATTTGCCTCCAGCTGAACGGTACAGCGTCAACAAATGATATGGTACACATAATATGATTTCACAAGTATTTCCCCCACAACTTCAATATGAACACATAAACAGTTAATAATTTCCCTTGTCAAGGTATAGCAGAGCAAAATGCTGCACAAAATGTATCAGTTGCTGCTCAAAAATCACCATAATTTGCTACTCAGTATTAGCATTCAGTATGCACAACACATGTTCAGTCTAAATATTTTGCTGCACAAACGTGCTGGGAGAAATCTTTCCCTCCTGATAAATAATTAACTGCAATTGATAATAATTAATATGAAAAACTAGATAACAAATAATAAATGATGACTGACACAGGCCTGATACTTCACAGAGGCAACAGAGGCAATTGCCTCTCGATGCCCCCGGTCATTGCCTTGGTGCCCCTTGAAATGTTCCAATAGAATTTACAATTTCCTTTTTAGAGCTGCCAGGCCTAGAGGTGCCCTTTACCAAGGAGAAAATGCATTGGTGCCCTATACAAAAATGAGGCATCAGGCCTGCTGAAACATAGAACTTTAGAAAAGAAATTATGAGGAACTTGTTGTAAGAAGTCCAGCCAGGAACACATACATAGTTTAAACACTGTAAATGATGAAAAGACATTAGTCATTACCAGTCTACAAATTAAACACTAAACAATGAAAAACACTAAAAACAAACTAAATTTTACAGAAAGGAGAACATTCCTCCCTGTTATTTTTAATTTCATTTTCAAATGTTTAAAATTCAATCTAACTAACTGTTTACTTAGTTAGTCTAATTTATATCTACATGTATTTATTTATTTTGTTACACATCCAACAGCAGCGCACAAGAACCAATCATAATAGATGAATGGGAAATGAGAAGAGATCATCAGTTTTAGACGGGGGAGGAAAATCCATGCAATCAGGTTGGAACTGAAAATGCAATCAGGTTGGAACTGAAAACCCAATCCACATCACATGCAACAAGGCTCCGGGTCTGAGGTGGGATTGATTCGAACCGGGTCCACAGAGGTGAAAGGCAGGGAAAGAAACCCCGAGCCAACCTGATGTTTGTAATGTTTTGTTATCCTTTTGCTATGACAAAAAAACACCAAGACCAAGCAAATTTTAGAATAAAATCAAATTATACAACAAATTTAAACAGAATGTTTTTATCAGCTACACAACAATGTCTACTCTAGCTTAGCTACTCAGTACTCTACTGTCTCTAGCAAGTCCCCCGATGACCGAGACTGGAACCCAATCAAAAGGTTGTTTTGTTTTCACATGCTTTTCCTACGCTACAGACAGGACAGCTAACTAGAACTGGTTTGGCCTACGTGTGGTGTGAACAAATATAAGGGCCACATAATCGGCATTGCACACGTTTGGCCCGTTTGGAACACAATGCACACAACAACAGCATGCAACACACAACTAAACGGCAACGCTAAAAAATACAAACGCATTGACTTCTTCACCACCAACATTTCAACTCTAAACGACGATCAATCCCAATTAAAATCAACATTTTTCCCACTGACCCAAGCCAATTTAGACAATCAAAAGACGAGCCAAACTAAGTCTAAACAATCATTGGACTACCGAGAATCCTTACCAGCACTCAGCGGTGATTTTCGAGGAGGTGGTTGGCTGGCAGGTACGGTCTCTTTTATCGAGAAGACGAACCAGAGAAGCCCGTGTGATCAATGGCGGTACTGTCAACCTCGTCACCATGACCTCGTTATCGTGTTCGATCCCTCGAACACCATTAGACATAAAATAAAATCCAAGTTCCAGGTTCCTGGGCACGTGGTCGACATACTGCGTGCATATGAAAATCATTATTATTCGCTCAGTCTTGCAGTGCGTAGGCAGGCAGGCTAGTTAGTGCCTGCAAAACGTAATTAACTTGGCATGTCTTTGTACTTTTGTTTTTAAAAACAAAATAAAGACAAGATTGGCAATTATTGAAAAAGATCCACTGTCATAAAGCAACACTCGGTGACTCAATTTATCCCTGTTACTTTTTTAGATCGCCGCAATCCAAAAGCCTATTCAATATTTAAGCAAAATTTTGTTGGGCGCCGCAATTCCTTACAATACTTTTTTTCTATATTTTTGAACTACAGGCCTTCTGACCTCGAAAGTCGATGAAATATTCACAGGTTGGCTGTATAATGCGTTTGGTTATAGTTCATCCATGGTTCCTCAAAGGTTCTTCCACGGTTCCTCCAAGGTTCCTCCACGGTTCCTCCAGGGTTTCTCCATAGTCCCTCCATGGTTCCTTGCAGGTCTTCATGGTTCCTCCGTTCCTTCACGGTTCCTCCATATGGTTCCTCCATGGTTCCTCCATGGTTCCTCCTATCCTGGTTGGGACAGAAAACAACTAGGCATATAGGGCATGCAAACTATTAATTCTCTTCCATGCTGATTCGACCTCGCCTGTTTGGTGAGGTGTTTGTTTTTTTTTTAGGGTTTTTTTAAAAATGATTTCCTTATGTGTTTTGTAGGCTTATATTCATTACAGCATATCATTCTTTGAACTCCAAATTAAACATACAACTGGATGCAATGTGTAATAATAGTCTTTGATGATGAAAAGAAATAAACGAGGCAGGATTCGAACCCACAACCTTCTAAATGCTCAACATCTTCCTGTTTCTTCCCCCATCAAACTTTCAGGGCTCTAATTTTAGGTTACACCCCTATATTTTGACACCCCTATGTTCCGACACCCCTATGTTCCGACAACCTTAGTGTGTTTTCCCAACCCTAACCCTGACCCTTGGATTTTTCGGAACATAGGGTGGTCGGAACATAGGGGTGTCGGAATATAGAGCAGTCACCGAATTTTACACTGGACCTCAGGCCCAAGGCTAGTGATTTTAGCATTGGGCCAGTAAACTCATGACTGAACAAATCTGACGGTCTTGTTTTTTAATAATTGGATATCAATACCCAACTGTGTACTATCTTAAATAACAAATAATTATGTTCAAATCTAGACTATGATTCTGACCTTTCAATTCTGTTGAGTATTGAAGTATTATTTATACATATAATCCAGATGAATCTTCTCTTAGTGCTTGTTTAAATAAAACCAGTTTACAAGTTAAACTTTGTGGAAAGTTCTTTCTCATTTAGATTCTGATCTTGCAAAATAAACTCTGGTCCGGTAAACGATTTGAGCTATAAGCCCTGTGGTCTTGTGGAATTTTATCCCAAATTCAAGCCCTTCCAACCCCCATTATTTAAAGTAAATAACAAAAAAGACATAAATATGTAACACAACACCAATAGTATCTTCTCTTTATTGAGGTTGAACATTAATTGCCAGCATGCTATCTTGTGCGATCAAATTAATTTTGCAGGAGATTCTTTAGTCAAAAGTTATAGATACAGTGTTTACTGTGAAGCAGAAATTACACACGCTCCAATACATTATTAGTTTAAAAATATTTTAAGTCAATTAGGAAGTTTTTCAGTTTTCCCCAATCACTTTTTTTTATATAGACCTTTCTATTGCAACGTCACAGCATAAGTTTTTGCCAACCAAGGTTGGAAAACCATGGGAAGCCATCAATGCAGAACAAAAACTGATAGCCACAGTTTGTAACAATGTTACACAAATATTCAAAAATAGTGTTGAAGTTGTTGGAAACAAAGTAACCAATCATGGGATGTAATTATTATTATTATTATTTTTTAAAGTTTGCAGAAATGTTGAATTTGGTCAAAACATGCTTGTTAACATGATTGAATGTTTTACTAACATTTGGCCGTCCATTCCAACCAGCGCGGTTTGTTTATCAACAATAGAAAGGCCTATAGTATACTTTATGTATTTTTAAGCCCATATGTAATTGAACAAAATAACTACAGGAACTTTTAACGACAAGACAAATAAATTTTCTTGAAATTTTTGTTTAATAATTTGCCTACATTTATCTTTAATAATATGTCTTTACCCCAGTGCTAATAGCCTTTTGATCATTCTCATATTTATATTATCTCTACAAGAAGTATACATCAGCTTACAGCCATCTGTTAATTTAATAAAATTACTGCATAAACAAAATTAATATATATCATACTTTTCACTTATTTTCACTTATTCAATAAAGTAATGCCTCACAAATTTGTATTTGCATTAAATCCTATTCTTAATACTTTCAGTAGAAAAAAAAACAATCAGAAAAGGGAAGTTTTGCCTTTCTGCATAAGAAATATTTTGGCAGTGTTGCTATTTCAAAAACTAGACAAACTATTTTGTATACAAATTCAACACTTTCAATTGTGGTACAGCTGTTAAAACTTGTCTGGTTAGCAGTTTGACACAGCTGATTCTATTTTCTCTATTAGAACTTGATCAGCACTAGAAACAAAAGCAATGCTAGTTTATTGACCCAATTCAACTGACGCCATCACTCACGCAATAAATCTTGCTCGCGCCATTCTGGGAGTAAGATTCTGTGCAGTGCGCATTTTATGTGACTCTCGCACGTGGTTAGATAACATTTAAGTGAATTTTGACTCCCAAATAAGTGAACAATAGCCGTGTGTGACATCAGTGCAAGGTGTCAATACTGGGAAGCTGCAGTCACATTCCCTGTATCTGATAACAGTAATGGATACTAAATTTCATTATACAAAAAGAGGCCAGACTACTTTAGGTTCAAACCATGCTTTTGATAGACTTATGTTTTGGTGTTTTTTTTATTTTATATAAAAGTACAATTAAATTTATTCATCAAGAAAAACACTCCCTCCAAAATCAAGAAAATTCAGACTTCTTTTTTGGTTATACAAAAGATCAGCGAAAAATAAGTGCGCTATACTTCATCAATAATCTTAAAATACTACAATCTTATGGTCAATATACTTACTGCATTATTCTTTCCCATATTTCTTGATCAAACTAATCAAACAATGACAATCTTTATTCTCCAAGAAAGTGTGTTCGAGAAATAGCAAATTGGAAATTGATTTTTGTTTCTGATTATCGGTTATTGATTAAAGATGGAGGATTGATAGTAGATTTTGGATTGTGGTTGTGTACACTGTGTTATCGATTACTTTACCTCCAATATGACTGTATCGATTATAGATTATATAAAGCCACTACGGAATGACTAAGAAATCCTTCATCTCCTCAGTAAGGCTTGTTAATCCCACTCATCATCATCGTCAAAATCATCCACCTCATCTGAGTCTTCTTCACTGTCATCTACACAGGGTAAAAAAAAAGAGAACATAAGAATGCTTTATGAGTTTAGGAACACCAGGGTAATCATGCATTATTCTCCATGGAAAAGGAAAACAGTACATGAAGAAACTAGAATGAGAAAACCAAAGTCTGGCGTGGAATTACACCTCTGAGGAGGCAAGGCTTTTTCCCCCCAATTTGCTAAGGGCACTTCCATCGGAAAGTCTTTGGGAAACTTTTGCAGGGGCACCAAGGCCAAGACTGGGGGGGCTTCAGTGGCCGCTTGTTTAATGCCAGGCCTGCATAGTGCCTCATGCTGTGTTGTCCATCCCTATCCACACTGAAAATAAATTTACACATGGTTGTACCCGCACGTTTACTAGCTACAGTTACTTCTTATTTTCCACACCATGCAAAGCTTCACACATCACTTACCTGAGTGTATTACGTTCTTCCTGGATTGAAGAGCATTAAGTAGAGCTAATCCTAAACCATCTTGAGGGGCACTCGACACTACTTCGGACTCACGCTCTGTCGCGTCTACCTGTTGCCAGAAACAGAATACAATACAGATTATAGAACACACTACAGAAAACAATAGGCAAATTGGTGACCTTTGACTTTAAAACTTATGGGCCATTCAGAAGTATCAATGATTTCAATTATGTTGGTGGATGAGTCAAGGAAAACGATTGCAAAAAACAAAATTTTATTTTCAATTGAAACAAAATATAAACAATAAAACCAGTAACAGCCAAGAACATAGCTATTATATCGTTGTGGTTTAACCGAAGTGACAAATGTGTCAACACTAATAACATTTTGCAAATCGATTTTTGTGTGTAAATTCTTGATGTACTCAATGCTGTTAACATTTTCACCAAGTTTCAGGACCTAATATGTAATAGTTTTGTTACTACACTAATTAGCATAAGCATATGGCGGCACATTTTAATTAACCAATACCATGGGTTTTGAGAGAGCATCGCTTGCTGGGAAAAAAAATGGCGCGGCAAAGTCGATCACCCCTGGGAACGAGGTTGAGTCAACAATAATCAAGATTAATTCAGACCAACATACCATAAGGTACATTACTGTTCATAGTGGTATGAATTTGTCACTTCAGTGCAAAAAGTATGTTTCTCGATTTTGCAAAAACGTTGTATCTCGCACGAAAATGTTCCATGCAAAAGTGTTGTATCTCGGTGTTTTGTGTGTACAAGCGAGATACAGCGCGTTGGCAGTTTCAAACGTGCGCATAACGTAAGTGCAATTTTAGGAGATACAATGTTTTTGCCTTGACACTACGAATTACATCCTCACCCTTTTCAGAGCCTTTCCTCCTCTGATCTGATCCAGTAGAGCCCCTCGTCCAGTGTTAGTAGGTGCAGGTTTGTCATCTGGGTCCACTCGCTTCAAGGCAATACCCTTATGGATGTCACTAAGTAGCCCTCCACGAGCACCACCACCACCACCACCACCACCCCCACCCCCACCCCCTCCGACAGGAGGAGGGGGAGGTACTGCACCCATACTTGGTGGAGGGGGTGGGGGAGGGGGTGGGGGACCTCCTCCTCCTCCACCTGATGGGATAGGAGGTGGTGGGGCAGGGGCCGCAGCAGGGCGCGAGTGATGATGCATGCTTGGTGGATGCATGCTTGGTGGAGGCATGGGTGGCGCTGCCATTGGAGGCGTAGGGGGCAGGGCACGGGAGGGTGGTGGGGGTGGAGGCACCCCACGGTATGTGGACGAAGGGGGAGGTGGTGGTGCAGGACCACGACTTGGGGGTGGTGGGGGAACCCCACGGTTTCCCATGGGTGGTGGAGGAAGTGGAGCAGAACTGCGAGAGGGAGGGGGAGGGGGTGTATCTAAAATGAAGAGAAATAAAAATACAATTATCAGTAGCAAATAAATGTAACAAAATAAAGGTAACAATTTGTGACATAAATGGAGGCTTGAGAAATCCTGAAATCAGGAAAAATCCTGAGAAATCACATGCTTGCTTTCTTACCAGCTAGGTTTTTGATGGCCTCGAAACCACCATGTTCCTCCACAAAGTCCTTGATGAACATGGCCGTATTCTGATCCTTTAGGTCGGCATCCGACACACCGATCCTGCGAAACCACTCTTTGACGGCTGGATCCATCTCTTCGACCTGCGGTACAGAAAATATACAACAGTTTAGATTGATTAAAGGGTCTGTATACAATTGGTAATGACTCTGAAAATTAATGGCAATAAAAACTTACTTGGTGAGAAGTATAGCAGCTTTGGATAGTATAATGCATTTTGAGAAACTTTCACTTCAAGGTACTGCTGGAAAAAGATATCACTTTTTATCCCCAAAAATTTAAATCTGAGACGCGTTACTGACAGTAACGTTTCTCAGATTGTGCATTCCAATTGCATATTCTTCCTGCGTGGACATAACCGCTCCAGATTTTTGGCCATATCTCAAAAACGCTACCACCTTTTGAAATGAAAATTTCACAGGTTAGTTTTATGGTATATATCTACAACTATGTAGGATTGATACAAACAGTGGGTTCCAATTACCAAACGTATACAATCCCTTTAACCCTTACCCTCCAAATTCCTTTTCTCCTCTTTGACAAAAAGGAAGGAGTCTGAAGGACTGAGGGTCTTAGGCCCAAATAACAATTGCTTATTACTGGGTAATAATTACTGGGCATTCTAATCTTATCCAAGTCCAAACAATTTGGTGTGGAGTGATGTAGGAGAGGAGGATATTAGAGGATTGATGGAGGTCACATGTAGGTAAAAATGGCTAGGTTGTCACAAAGGGATGCGGGTAAGACAGTTCTAAACACCACAAAAGCCTTTTCAAACTACCGAACGAATTCCCAGGAAATTCCGGGGGATTTTAACCCCACCGCCACCCCATGTTTGTTGCACTCTCGATGCCTTGATGCCATTTTCCGGGGGGGGGGGGGGGGGGGGGGGGGGGAATGCACGCTCAAGTTGTTAACCCCAGGTTAATCCTATTCCCAAGCAGGGGTAGCTATTTCCTTTGAAATGGCTGTTTCAAAGAAGTTTGCAAGGGTTACAAAACGTGAAAAGGTCAAATAAATTTTCCTAGCAATTTCCCGGGAAATTTGTTGTAGTGTAAAAGGGCTAACGACTAAGGTTAGTGGAGCTACCAATTGTGAAATATCTATCTGAAATGTTGATCTTCAAAACTTTGTGTTTGAGTCCACTTTCAGCAAATAATTTTATTGAACAATTTATTGACATTAAAAGTACTCACATCAAAGCCCTTTTCAGGATCCCACCCAACATGGCTGACATGCCTATATGTAGGAAGAAAGGAAAAAATTAAAACTTGTGTTTATAAAGAATGTACGTAGTGCAACACAAATGGGCTCATCATGGTCCTTGGAAATATTTGGGAATACTAACTTGAAATCTTGTGGTGTTCCAATGTCAGCTTTGGTAATCTTCCCTTTCTTCCCCTTATCTTTCTTCTTGTCCTTTTTCTTGCTTGTAGCTGTGTCGATTGTAGGGGAGGAAGGTTTTTCATTGCTACCTAATAAAGTTGAATTAAGTTTAGGGAGAAATATTGTATTAGAATTCCTGGTGCCCATGATTGGTTCAATGAATACACAGATTAGATCTCTGGTTTGTACATTTCTCACTGTAACACTCTTGGACTCAACTTGGGGATCATGTAGGTGTTTGGCTGATGATATGGCTAAGGCTGGCTTCATAAGCAATGATTTTAAAAGTTTAGAACATGTCCACATTGAGTTTGGCTATGGCTGCTGGCCCGATGGCAATATTGAAGTATGAGAATGGCAATCTAGCCACAGCCACAACCAAAGCTGCCTTTGAAAAACTTAAGGAAAAAAAAAAAAAAAACAGAATAAATTTCACCTTGACAAAATCATTCCAATGATGAGTTCATTTTTGCCATGTTTTGACTTTTGTTTTTATTGAGGTCATTCTGCAGGGATGTACATTTGCAGCTGAAATAATTTGCCTGCTTTAGAGCAAGATGATTATGATGATATTGGCAGCGAGATAGAAAACATTAACATACTAGCAGGCTTGGCACAAAGAAAGCAGGCTACAGCATTTAAAGAAAGGGTGGAACAGATAATACATATCAATTGAAGATATTTTTTGACCGTGAGAGGGCGTGAGAATGTCTTGCAACACAATTACAGTTTCATCTTATTTTTATTGCCTGATATGTAGTTTTCTTGCATCAATGACAAAATACATAAACATAATATAATTTTTTTTTTTTTTACCCGTTTGTTTACAAGTTTTTCATCACACAAAAATTGGTCCACAAACGCCCTCACGCGGTCAAATATACGGCGAATTGCACAATATCCGCATCAATTAAAAGTTGCCAAGGACTGCCACTGCTTCTGCATCTAGAAAGAGGGTTTTTTTAGTGTTGTAATTAATAGACTCTGACTGCAACAGAAGGGAAGGTGACGAGGGTGTCACGAGATGGGGATAAAAGGAAAATCAGATCTAAACACTTAACTATGTCATCTACATGTATAAATCATTCTCTCTCAACTAAAGCTAATTAAAGGTAGGGTCATAGATTGTTTTTTGTCATTGTAATGCTGAGAAAACAGCAAAAAATCAGTCACAGTATTGGCACAAGAGCATCAAATCCATCCACGTTTAGTGAGGTAACAGCAGGTACCAACCGCATCTCTGGCCGCAGCATTCATGAACGGACACCAACCCTCAGAAATCTGAGAAATGATAATGAATCGTTTCTCAGATTCAAATGTTTTGGGGTAATCAATTATCCAAATCCTACTTCGAAGGGAATCCTTTCTCAAAATAGTCTATACTATCAACAGCTGCAGTGCTTCTCACCATGTAAGTTTTTATGGTCTTTAATTTTTTGAGTATTTATCAATCTATGACCCAGACCTTTAAATGAAGACTTCTCATGAGTTTTCCCGCAGTAAGTCTAGCAGCAGGGGGTTTAATGGACATCTAGTTTTACCTTCAAAGCCTCTCTCTTTTTGTTTGGCTTCAATAAATTACAATCATCAAACAATTTGTGTAAAGTTCTGGACTTGTTGCCCTCCCTCCGCTGCTAACTTTGGTGTAAAATAATCTTTCCATTTGTAAAAAGGAGTAATAAAACACAAAATCAACATTCATTTGTATTGCCATGCAGTTGCATTGTTTACAACTCCTATGTTTGTTTTGGATTGGGGTTTTTTTGCAATGGAAAGAAGACATTTGATCTGCATAAAGGAAAAGAAGTAAACTTTTTGAAGTTTAACAAAAATAGAGAACTTCAGAAGTGAAAGAGAATGAATTTTCACTCTTCACAGAACATTCAAGCATCTACACGCTACTCCAACAAATACACACACACATTTAAGAAACTGTTGACTGACAGCATGCTGGCAAAAAAATGCATGTAGGTTTCTGAAAGAGAAACACACTGATTGGTTAGTTTGTCCGACAGCTGGTATGCATCAACCAATTGTATGCGTTGAAAAATAGCAAAATGTATGGGTTCCAAGTCCACACTTAGTTTCCCTAAGCAATTTCTTGTATCACTGTGCATGCCAGCTATTAGGTAAACCAATAAAGAATGCAACGGACTTTTGTTATATTTTATAAAACAAAACATACTTTAAAAATGTTGAACTTTAAAAGGGGCACTGTCGTCGTGATTACAGCGTGTCTGTGGCCTGACATTAAAATTCTGAACACTCACCCAGTTACTGTACACGCGCGCGCGATAATAATAACGGCGCGCCCTTTTAAAGCTTCTGTTTGTGATGTGATGGTCAACACGCGCGAGTGTAGTAACTGGTTGAGAGTTCATGTTGCCATGTCCACCCACAAGCAGAGGCAGCTTTTATTTTGCGAAGAGCACTTCCATTGGAAGACCTTAAAAGTTTATGGGAAACTTTTGAGGGGGGCACCAAGACCAGGGAAACAGAGGCCATAATAACCTCTGTGGCTGAGATCCTGGTTTATTGTCTGTCTGATAGCCGCTACTGTACTGCCTGAAATAGCGCTCTCTTGTGAGTTAAGCTCCCACATTTAACTTTCAAACGCGAGTTAGGGAGTGTGATAGCCAGTAGGCATGGCTCATGCAGACAGAAATATCCGCAATCTCAGATTGGACATTAAGTCTACCGTGACCTCTACATAATTCCAGGCCTCAAGTTACCTCGCAACCAAACAAGTTCTGAAGTCTAGTATTTTTCCAAACATACCTTACAGATTCACTAATAATTTATGCTTTCAAGTCACACCTCCTCTCAACGAATTCCATAAAAATATAACAAGAGAAAGGAATATAGTTTTGAGCTACAAGACCTGTGGTCTTGTGGAGATTTGTCCTAAATTCAAGCCCTGACATAAGATTGACTCATTGACTGGGTACAGTTATTTAAATCATACAACAATTTTACCGATGGATGCTGCAGCATTGTGTGGGCATTGCTTTCTGAGCCCAGTGCTCCAACCCCCCACACCCAAGTTTTTGTTTTTTAACAAATAGATACAAAAACAAAATAATAATAATAATAATATAAAAATAATAATAGCAATACAAATCCAAGGCACTTCAGATGGGATTTAGCCGGACAAAATTTGAAAATACTAAGAGAGGTAGATTTATTTAGCCTCTTTTTTTCTGGCTGCTTTGTTAATGCCCATCTTTTTTGAACCCCATTAGTTTCAATTTTGCAGGATGAGGCTTCGACCCAATGTATTCTACAGACAAGAGTTACAACTTTAAGTTGGGTGTTACAAAAACCAGTGTTATATATTGTACTATCGCCCAATGTTAGTTGATTGGTAGGAAGTTAATTATGCATTCCATATCACCATGCGCTTAAGGAACACTGGACACGAAAAAACATCCAAGTATGATCGGCAAGAAACAAAGTCAGTTCTAGGAACAAAGACATGCTGGGAGCCTGTTGCTGCATGAGGCACACTCTAAAATAAAAAGGCAACCACAAACAAACTGCTGGCGAGTTTGAAGTGTTTTTTATAGGAAACAAAAAAGGGGGGAACCTATTACCACGAGGGGAGTGGGAGTCGCTGGTAGAAAACCGACGTTGTTTCTGACGATGCGATGGTGATCCGCTTTTACTATGTAATCTGGTATCAGAATGGGACACCGAGACGACTGATGAACTTCTCCTATTCACTAATAATTTGTGAGAAAAATTATGGTAAGGTTTTTGTCTCATTTAAAGGTAGGGTCATCGTTTTTAGTTTTTTGTCAACGTAAATCTTATTTATAGTCAAAATTATAAAGAAAGATACAATAAAAGTCACATGTGCAAGTTTCAGCTGAATACAGTGTCTACTTGCAGAGGAAACAGCAAAAAAACTTTCAAGGTATTTTCACAAGAACGTAGAATCCATCCACGTTTAGCAAGGTGACAGCAGGTACCAACCGCATCTCTGGCCGCAGCATTCGCGAACAGACACCAACCCTCAGAAATCTGAGAAACGATTCATGAATGTTTTTATTGATTTCTAACCAATGGGGGCATTTCAGACGAAATATTTTTCGCAGGATGCTTACTACTATAACCATCTTATAACATGTAAGCTTTTGGATAGAAATTACAAGATTGTTTGTATGTATTTATTTATTTATTTATTTATTTATTATTATTATTATTCTTTTTTTTCTTTCTTTTTTTTTCTTTTTTCTCTTGCATTGAAGCTTTACAGCTTCATTTATTCAACAACAACATAAACCAAACAATTACACATCGGTCCAACAATATAGCTATTAAATAGCAATCAAGGAGAACAAAATAAATAAAATAAAAACAGATGCAATGATATACAATTTAGCGTGACGTAATCACGTGAAACGAAGACCCAAATGATAGAAAATTAAATTATAATATGATGATACAATTGATGGTGACATAAATGACAAATGGGGACAACACTAAAAACCCAATGACTTGAAGGAGAAGGAAGCTCTTTAAAACCCAAAACTTAACTCACCATTATTATTAAAGAAACACAGCGCTTTGTTTGCTGTGTAGCACGCCTTAAAGGTTTCATGGCACATTCTTTTGTGTTCAAACAATAGAAAGGCCCTCAAATTCCGTATTTATTTATTTATTTATTTATTTATTTATTTATTTATTTATTTATTTATTTATTTATTTATTTATTTATTTTTATTATTATTATTTTTTGGGGGGTGGGGTTATTACCAAAGTACGACCCTACCTTTAAGGCCACCTACTAAATATTCACAAAAACCTTTGGTACGGTGCAGCTACAAGAAATCAAAACATTTGACAAAAAGACATGAGGGGAAAGAGGATTCAAATAGTACTTATCAACGCCACAAGGAAGAAACGGAATAAAAAAACAAACTGTCTGAATGAAAACATAGAAAGCATTAATAAAGCAATAATAAAACTAATAAAACTAAAGTTAACACAACAGCACAATGTTGTGATTTCTATTTTTATAGTAAATTCTAGTAAATTATCGACTAAGTGGTAAATGCCAGATTCACTGACCCTGATAGATTTTTAAAAATAGTTAATGGCCTGATGTTCGACCCTAGCAGAGTCTTTCTCAAAGGTTTGTTTAGCCATCGAGAAAGACTCACCAAGGGTCGATATTCATCAGGCAACTAACTATTTTTTGCATTTTGCATTTTGGTTGGTAAACAGTTTGCAACAGCTTATTCTATTTTCTCCCTAATAGATATCATCAAAAGAAAATTATTATAAAAACTTAGTGATTGTCAGACATACAAAATAGCTAATACAATCATCTCTAGAATATTGTTACATTTTGTTTAATGACTGGTTGTTTTAGTGATGAATGATTAACTGAGCGAGATCTACATTATAAGCTGTTGAATACATGTGGTAACGCAATTAGCCCTTCCCACGAAATATGCTAATTACATTCACGCAATCTGCGTACAGACACTATTGGCTGGCAAACGCCGTAGAGCTGTGCACCAGGCAATTCACAGGTTGGTTGTATGGTGTGTTTATAGACTGTGCAAGTCTCGCGCGTATTCAACCTTTTGGTCCCACGCACATTGTGTGAAGGAAACAAACTCATGTGCTTTAACGGGTCCCTATAATCGAATACGTGCAAGACTTGCAGAGTCTATTGCAAACTAGAGGATGGGAGTTAAATAAGGCAAAAACCAACGATGTTATCATGTACTGTCCCTTTATAAAGCATGATAGTGCGTTGTCGACATCATATATAATGCCGAACTCTATAATTTGGGATTGAACAAATTAACAGAGCAGGACTTGAACCTGCAACCTTCGGATTACCGTGCCAACGCTCTACTAACTGAGCTATCTAACTCCAATGTTAGCGGTCTCCCTATTTTGTCAATATCTTTATTTGGGGGTGTCAGTCAGAAGCCATACAACCTCTAACTGCCGTATAGCCAGGGATCACACCCAAGTTTACGATACAACCTGGTTTGCGGCAGCCAGGGGATCACCTGAAGGGGATGCAACTTTTTATTTTTAATCAACTCTTTGTTGGCCATCACCATTTTAATGTAATATTTACATCTTGAGAACCAGTAAATAACGCCCCCCCCCCAAAAAAAAGGGCAAAAGGGGTATAGTTGACATTACTTCTTTGAATGAATCTTCTTATAGGAAAGAGTTAAGAGCCTTTTTTTTTTTGGCTCTTTACGATGTCTACATACAGGTCGATAAGTAGTGGCTGTGGATATTTGTGGATGTTTGATTTTGTTTTGATGCCCAACTTAGATTAAAGATCCTAACAAGAATTTGCATTTTGAAGATTTTGATGTTTTGGAGATTGAGTAGAAATATGATTAATTTTATCAAAGTTCGAGCTGGACTGATTATAGTATTGTGCGCACCATTGAAATATTAAGTTGATTATAATAATAATATAAGAGAAGTTTAACCACAGGTTCGTTTCCGTATTTTCTTAGATAACTGTTCATTTTCATCTTGATTATTTGCAAGTAGCGAATAGTCTTGACAGTCTTAAACATTCTGTATGTTGAGAAGTAATGATAAATGTATAGTCCCTAATTAGGTATTACTTGATAGCTCTTATTAAAAATTACCATCTATTTGAGGAGGAAATAAACCCAGTTTTGAGTTTTGGCAGAAAATGCCTGGTTTTGGCACAGAGTGTTATAGCATATTGTTTTGACTCGTACATGTAACAAGGAACAGCGCAGTTGTAATTTTGACACCACAAAGCAAACTTATTACTTGCATCTTTGCAACTTGATAAACATCCTGTACGTGCTGGTCATGGTGGCGATTAATGCTATGAAATGACACCGACAACCGCTAAAGCAGCTCAAAGCAATTTGAAACAACTGATCTGGCAGACATGATCCAAGCACAAGCACCCACAACCGCAACACCATAAATGGAAACTGGTATGAAGTGTTTGTTACATTTTATGTATAGTTTTTCTTATTTCCACATTTTCGGCATCAACATTAGAAACCAATGATGTAACATAAACTTCAAACCAAACACATTTTCTGTCTCTTTGTAAACAAACAAAAGACCATGGCCATGTAAACAGTAACATCATATAATTACAAAAGAGCCACCGAGCCGGGACTTCCTGCAGCCACGATTTCCACACAGTTCAACGGAGAAAAACTAAAATCTTACATTTTTAAGGAAATGGCACTGTAGGATTTTTTGTACAAGGTTTTGGTATGAAAAAAGGGGCACATCTCAAAACTTGTTCAGCTGTTATATTGGACAATTCTCGATTCTATGTGGTAATAATGATACCAATAAGATGTAACATTTTTCATACGATGGCAAAAATATTATTAATTTCCAAAGTATTCAGAGTTGACCAGGTCCCCACTTCTGAACCGTCGAATCGCACTTTAATTTTTGACCCAGAAATTAAAAATGGCCACAGGCCGTGGATTATTTTAAATTTTCGACCCATCTTGAAGTGCTGATTTTCGGCCAATCACTTGTTGCGGGCACCTCCCCTGATGCCAATGGTTTGAATTTGAACTCCTCCACTCTCTTATCCTAGGAAATATTGAGGATTTTTGTGAAAAAATGTTGACGTAAGCTTTTGGCAAAAAAATGAATAATTCCAAAAGTATTGGGAGTTAAGCATGTTCCCACACAGAAAAGGTCTTCAGGACAAGCTCCTCTATCATTCTGAAGCACCAAACCGCACTTAAAATTTTGACCCAGATATGAAAAATGTCCATAGGCTATAATAGCCTGTGGATTATTTTGAATTTTCGACCCATCATACGTAAAATTTCTCATATGACCAGTGGTGGAAATGCCAGGAAATGCTCTATAGTTTAAGGTCACTCTTTTTGTAAACAAGGTGACATGGGCCCCATTTCATAAACCTGTCAAGCATAAAATACTGCTTGACAAATTTCTTTGCTAAGCAAAATTTAAGTGGGGCACCAGTGACAACAATGCCAACTTAATGTAATTTTGGCTGGTTACCTGTTTCTGCTAAGCAATACTTTTCTGTGCTTAGCAACTTTATGAAATTGGGTCATGGTCTATTTGGCCGCGTCCGAATTAGCAGCTGTGCCTGTGGCTTGATCAACACCCTTAACAACAGCCACAGCCGTAGCCGCCAATCCGGACGCGCACTAAGTTTATCTTGTGTCAGATCCGATAATAATTATCAAACAGAAATTCTCAATTGATCACTATTGTCTTTGGAACAATTTCTAGGCTTATAAATATGCAAGCTTGATCAAAAACAGGTGTTACTTACTTGGGGCAGGCAATGGAGGAGCAGCGCTTGGGCGGTTCCTGGAAGGTGCCGGTGGAGCCTGACGTTTCTTCTCTGAAATAAAAAACAATAACAACAGATCACTAAAAATATGTAAACAGACACAGAGTTGCATTTAGTTTGTTTGCTTACTACTGTTACTATGATCAAACTAACAAAATCCTTGTACAAAATTAGCAAATAACAATGATATATCAGTTTAACAGTGGTATTTCTGCAATCATACATCAAACTTTATAGACCAAATCATTCCGGTACAAAAATGTGCCGACCCATTTTTCTCAGAATGATGTCATCGGATGTTTTGAATGTTGACAAATTTTGCACTGGGAGGGTATCGAATGCAATGGCAATTTACACCATTTTAACGTGAGGTTAGAGACTTCTATTTTTTCCCTAATCACATGAGGACTCTATTTATTGGAAAATGAGTACAGTACAAAATAGAATTTGACATAAATTCCCCTTCCTCTTTAAGTATTCCAGTAAACATGGACCGGTTCATTGGACCACCGGAATGTTCCGTTCAAAATGCTAACGCGCATATATCTCTCGTATTATGGTACCGTAATTTGGCACAATGTCGCGGTCCAGCGGAATGTTCTGGTGGTTTACTGGATTGCGGGCGTACTGCATGCGGGATTTTTCCTTTGTGCGTAGAATGTGCCTGACTCTTAATACGCTCCCTTTAGTGAGAGGAACTTACCTGCTCTACGTATCTGCTTAGCCTCAAGCTTATCCTGGATAGCTTGAGAGAACTCACTGGCTTCCGAATCACTCGCAAAGTTCAGGGCTGCCCAGCATTTCTAGAAAGGAAATAATATCAACTAAATCTTTACAGATTTCCTTTTGTAAAAATGACAGCTAAACTGTTACGAGATCTTAAAGTTCTGACACGTTGTTGCAATATGACAAAAAGAAAGCACCTGTTAAACTGTCTTTGTGTTTCTCCTTTAATTATGCGCAATACAGTTCACTGTCGTATTTGAAGTACACACATCGTGGTAGTGATGATAAATTAGTCAAGATTACAGTGAACTGTATTGCGCATATTTAAAGGAGAACTCAAAAAGATAGTTCAAATATCCCTATACCAAAATGTAGAGACCCATTTGTCTCAGAATGATGTCATCAGATGTTTTGGATGTTGACAAATTTTGCACTGGAAGGGTATCGAATACAATGGCAATTTACACCATTTTAACGTGAGCTTAGAGACTTGTAATTTTCCCCCACTCACATGAGGACCCTATCTAAATGAGTACCGTAATTTCCTGCGTATAAGATGCGTCTTATCTGACTTCCAAAGGTCCAAAAATATCACTGCGTCTTATCTACCGGTGCGCCATATCTGATATCGATTGAGTTCATTGTGATGATCACTATGTGAAATCTTCCATTTATACTGTAAAATAATTCATTTATTTCGTCCAGGGTAATTCTACTTGTTAAAATTTTTCTTAAAATAAACCAAAACCGTTCATGCTGTGTAGTTTAAACAAGCTTCATTGAAACTTACCAAAGAACGAAGGCACTGGCCATGCTGCTGCCCACAAAAATAATAAAATACCTGCGCCAACCAGAAACGACTCATGCTGTACACGTACAGTCTGTATATGCCGAGCGCCTTATACGCAGGAAATTATGGTACATTTCAAAATTGAATTAGTCATTGCCCTTCCTCTTTAACAATAGATACATCCATGGTTTAACCTTAGTACTTAGCTTAACATTATGGATACTCCCAAAGAAGGTAGGGTGTTTTTTTGGTAATTACTCAACAAGTTAATGACCATAAAACTTACTTGGTGAAGAGCACTGAAAAGCTATTGTTATTATAAAACATTGTTAGAAGTGACCCCCTTTGAAGTAATGTAGTTTAAGAGGAAGAGGTAATAGACTGTGCAAGTCCCGTGCGTATTCGAACATCGGGAGTTTGTTTCCTTCACGCGTTAAAGCATCGTACGTGGGACCAAAGTGGTCCCAAAAACGTTTGAATACGCGGGAGACTTGCACGGTCTATTTTTCGACCCAAAATTTGAATCCGAGAAAGGCTTCAGACATGAAGCCTTTCTTAGGCATCTGAAAGCACACAATTCTTACTTGGTGAAGAGCACTGAAGAGCTGTTGATATTATAAAACATGGAAGTAACGCAGTTTTGGAAAAGGTAATTTTTCACCCAAAACTTTGAATCCGAGAAAGGCTTCAGGCATGAAGCCTTTCTTAGGCATCTGAAAGCACACAATTCTATGCAACAAGGGTGTGTTTTTCTTTCATTACTTTCTGGCAACTTCGATGACCAATTGAGCCCAAACTTTCACAGGTTATGCTATTCTATGCATTATGTTGGGATACACCAAGTGAGGACAATGGTCTTTGACAATTACCAAAAGCATACTCTGCCTTTAAGTGGGTCTAATGACCAAGGATGATACAAAAATGTAGTAATTATACTTAACACAAATAGCTTCATATCCTACTTTAATTTTGAATCGTGGCTTCAAATTTCCAAGTAATCCTTATCAATTAAAAAGGAAGCCCTCCAATTGTTAATAATTTGTTTAGCGTCAAGCATGAGTCAGAGGCTCTTCAGGGAGAATTGACTTTTCCAAACAATAAGTATATCCACAAAACGGAAATAACAATTACCATCTGCAATTGGCACAATATAGTCGGGCCCAATTTTTCAAAAGAGCTCGGCCCAATTCTGCTTTTAAAAGAAAACAATACTAAACTAGAGATTGAGTTTTTGTCATGTGACAAAAACAAGGTGTTCGTGGGGAGTGATTGAATGAATAAACATTCTACCTTATCAATCCAATGCCTGGTCCAGGAGTTATCAATTTTTCAAAAAAATTAACATCAACTTCCGGTTTGGACCGGAAGTCAAGGTCAAATAGGGGTCACATTTTGTGTAGCGCGTTTAGTTTATGAAGATGATTTAGATGATGTATGGATTGTAAACCTCCAACAATTTGTTGAAACATTAACTTTCACTTTCCGGTTTGAACCGGAAGTCAAGGTCAAATGAGGTCACAGTGTGTAGCGTTTCTTAAATCTTTGGAGCCCTTTCTGATGATGTATAGATGATAAAAATCCAATGTGTGGTTCAGGAGTTCTGATTTTTCAAATATTAAATTTCATCTTCCGGTTTGAACAGGAAGTAAAGGTCAATTGGGGTCACATTCTGTAAATCGTTTGTTAAGTTGTTACATACTTGTCCAATGATGTATAGATTGTAAAAATTCATTGTGTGGTTCAAGAATTATGAATTTTGAAACATTAAATTTCAACTTCCGCTTTGAACCGGAAGTCAGGGTCAAACGGGGTCACAATAAGTGTAGCGTATTTTAGGTTTTATAAAGACCTTTCAGATGATGTATAGATTGTAAAAATCCAATGTGTGGTTCAGGAGTTACGAATTTTTCAAGTATTACATGGATTATCTTTATGCCGGGGTGCGCAATATACAAGGTGACATGCAGCGATGCTAAATGTATTCCTACATGTAGTTGATGTAAACTGAACTACAAGTTCAATGTACATGTATCTGTACACTAGCTATTACACTATCTCGCGTTATCAAAGTGGGTCAACACAAACGTGCGCTTTAATGCCGGTGGACGAGATCAAAATGGGGTCATGTCTGCGAGGCGTTTACGGAGTTGTTAACGACCTTTCCGATGATGTGTCGATGGTAAGAATCCATTATGTAGATCAAAAGTTATGATTTTTTGAAATAATAAACTTTGAATTTTAATAACTCAAGAAAGGCTGACGTCATCATGACGTAACTCAAACGGTTTCTTCTCCTAATGAATATCTAACTGTGTGTGAAGTTTCAAGTTCATACGAGTTTGGGAAAGGTGCTTTTGTTAGCGGACAAGGGACGCTGAGAAGAAGAAGAAGAAGAAGAAGAAGAAGAAGTATGAAGAAGAAGAAAAAAAAACGAACAAAAATAAGAGGTGTTCCGGGCTGTTGGCCCGAACACCTAAAAAATTCTGCTGAGCAGAAATGAGCTGGGCCCAATTTCATAGAGTTGCTTAAGCAGAAAATATTGCTTAACAATTTTCTGCTAAGCAGAAATGAGCAGGATACCAGTCACAAATTGTACTTGTGACATTGGTAGTTTGGCTGGTAACCATTTTCTGGTAAGCGTAATTTTGTTATGCTTAGCTCCTTTTTGTGCTTGACCCAAGATACCAGTCACAGATGGTACCTGTGACATGGCAATGTGATTTTTGACAGATAGGTCACTTTGTGGCAACGGCGACGAAATGTTGCAGAACTGTTTACATCAATGCAGAGTAGCCAGAAAACCTCAAGAAATACCAACAATATCAGCAATACTCACGTCTGTTGCAAATGTATGAAAGAAGGGCTTGTTACTGATGACATTATACTTAAACTGGTTGTACAGTTCTTGCTCCCATACCTTCATCCCTTTCTGTGGAATTAAAGGATGGGGAAAGATTAATTGTTATAGTTTTTATAGTAAATTTTGATGAACATTATTTGATTGGAAAACTAAAATCATTACAAAAAAGGGGGGGTGGAATCACAGCAGGTTTCTGCTATCATGCATTGGACCAACATTTTTGATGCCAAAAACGATTACTTCAAAACACATACTTATACTGAAATAACACAAAATGGGCTGGGACTTATTTCAAAACAAAACAGAATAATGTTCAACCTCTCATAAAGATAATCATCAATGGACCTTTTTCATTCTGCCACCATCTTTGTTAGGTTCCCTATCTTCAATAACAATAGTAACCACCCATTCTCATCGTGCCCAAAAGGAACCAGACTATTTTTACCTTTCCAGCCTCGCTTTGGTTGCACACTGATTTGGATGGGATAAGAACAAAATGGCTGAGACATATGATAAGGCTCTATTGAGCGATCCGTTGAACTCTGCCCTTTATGCACTGACCCAGAGAGCTCTGCCAACATTTGCATCTTGCAATCAGGGAGATTTTGTACAACAATCAGGGAGATACATTCAACATAATAGGGAAAAAGTTTCCAAAATCAGGAAGATTTTCAAATTTGTTCATCAGAACACGGAAATAAGTGTTGTATGAAGCTTTGCATGGTGTGGAGAAATAAGAAATAACTATAAATAAATAGTAAACTTGCAGGTACAACCATGTGTAAATCTCTTTGTGGGAGTGTCGGCACTGAAAAGAGCCAGTGTGGTCTCGACGTTTCACATGGTTGTACCCACAAGTTTATACACATGTAGTTATTTCTTAGAACACGGAAAGATTGGTTTATTTTCAGGATCTGCAGAATCAGGGAGAGTTGGCAGCTCTGCTGACCTATCAACACTGCGAACACATGCCCGAAAGTCCAACAAAAGTCTGACAAGTTCCGTCGTTTGGATTGGTGCATTGTGACTTTTGTGGGTGGCAGAGCAAGACCTATGTGTTGTATAAATGTAGGCTATCCCTTGTTGGCAACGTTGATAGACAGCTGCTATGTGGGCGGAGCTTCTGTCCATTGATAATCCATGAAGACAATTGTTAAAGTATAATGGGATGCCCATGACATTTACATGAAGTTACGTTTGTTGACTTCAGCTACCTACACTATTTTGTACACTTCCATAGAATATTAGAATTTTACCGCTGACAAATAAAGGAAACAATAATAGTGTGTATATGTACCAAATAGTATTTTATTTACATATTTGGATATCGACCATAATGACAAAAGACTGAATCGGGTCATGTGTGATATTTCAGGGGAAGAAAACAATGCTTTTTTAACAAAATGGTTATGGCTAGAGCTGTGTATTGAGAGAGTTGCGACACAAAGGAACCAGTTTTCTTCAGTCTCGTGGTTGCTTGACGACATTTTTGGCCCAAATTTAGCATAATTTAGCATTTTTGCAGTCTGGTCTGGCACCCCATGCGTTTTTTTGTACCAAAAAAAGGCTTTCTAATCGCTAGTTGTCGCAACTCCCTCAATAAACGGCTCTGATTATGGCCTCTTACCGTCATATCAAAGACCCTGATGTAGTATGACCGCTTGTTGATGTCTTTTATGAAGCATGCAACCCCACAGTGCTTCTTGGTCCAGGTGTTTGGAGGCTGAGCAAGGAATAGCTGTACAACAGCTGACGCCAGAGACTGTAAACGAATGACAAAATGGTGTCAAGTGCTTGGAGGTTCCAGGAGCAGAGATTCAGAAGGCTTTATCAGCAAATTATTGTTACTAGATCTAGGTACTGAAAGACATGTCATCCCTTTAAATCTTTCTAATGAGTTTATGTGAAGTATTTTTACATTTTTAATGTACTTTTTATCATGACCCAAAATATCATCCATCATTTTTGGTAGTATTGAATAGAAAAGTGCCGGTTGGATTCTGCGTCTTTTCCTTTGTCTCTGTTCTTTTCAATAGTTCTGAAAACTAAACAGTGGGCCCCCCTCAAGTACATGTATTTGTTTTGGAAAAATTGCCATACCCGACTGCCACTTTCTAAGGATTTTTTAAGGCCAAGTAAAATAAATAACATGTTGCTCGTCCGGACTTTTTGAAAAAGTTGGTGAGGGAGGTCCTTGTTATTTGTTATTTTCAATTTATTTGTTATTTTTTTCAAGATGGCCACCATGTCTAAGATGGCCGCCATATCGTATTTGAAGATGGTTTTATGGTTTTATGAGTATGTTCTGTATGTCCTCAAATTCTGTGTGTGTTTCTGTGTCCATTTTGATACATTGCAATTATTTCTAAAACGTCATTCTTGATTTTGCTCCAAAGTTATTCTGTGTGCGTGGCATCGCATCCTTGTGCAAAGAACTGTGGCATGCAAACCTGAAGGGCAAAACGTTTTAAACTAAAGAGTTTCTCATTATGCGTTGCAATAGCTATTCTTGTAGGTCTACATGTAAGACAGATGATGAAAAAAATAATGGGTACATTGGAAATAGCTATAAATAATATGTAAATTGATTTTAATTTTTTTTTTTTTTTTTTTTTTTTAAATAACAAATAACAAAAAAATCGGTGCGGCCGCCAAAACCGAGGCGGGCGGGGACGAGCAACATGTTATTTATTTTACTTGGCCTAATGGATGTTGCACATTATTTCACTTTTTTGAATATTTCTCTCTAAAGGTATTGGTAGCTAAAATGCAATCTATTGACCTTTAAAAGGGAAATTCTTGAAAGCTGACATTTCATCACGCGGCTGGAACTCTCTCACACACTCATGCCCAAGGGAACTAAAATGGTGTTTATTAGCGAGTAGCATTGTAAAGCCACCGTAAATCTGAAAATGTTTCTTTCTATTTTTAGTTCAAAGTGCCTGTTCCTCTCTGTAGTGTAGGCTTAACATTCTGTCAACCATTCTGGGGAGGGGCCCAATTTCATGGCTCTCTTATTTGTTGCTTCTTGCGCTATTCATCACCATTTTCTTTCGCAGCGCCTAGCTGTGTAAGCTAAGCATGGGGACTATTTTATTTATGGACTATTATTAATTTATTAAGCCAGAGCCATTTGGTATATCTGACTGTTATTATTTCAATATTAATTAAGGGCGTGTGGCTGGTGTCAGTGGCTAATGGGGGATGGCTGAAGATGGAATAACTATGAAATCACCAGGTTACAGCACGTACGCTGCTCTCTATATGATACAGAGGGAAGGTAGCGGCGAGTAGGCGCAACTGGGTCAGAGTTCATAATTCTATGTCCAGCCACAGGACTGCTTTGATCATGATGACACATCCCCTTTAGTTTAAATACAGGAGATGAAGTGCCATTGCACCAGAAACGTTTGCCTTGGTTTTCACCATGCATATTATAGGCCCTAATTATAAGTAGAATCAAATCATCTGAGCACATTTAACAATTTTCACACATGAACTTTTCAATCACTTTTTAGTGATTTTTTATCCAAAATCGTCCCTGATGCCTACACCAAATCCTTCCCCCACCACACACCACCATCATCACCACAAAATTCACTTACCGCGCACCTCCTTCCCATAAGGTTAAACAGCTGGTCATTTTCGGCTTGGCTGAGTAGTTTAGAGGGTCGATTACTACTACTACTAGATAGTGATGAATGCTTTCGCTGTCCTTGATTCCCAGTGTTCGCCATTTTGGCTGATTATCGGGTAATAAAAGTTGACTGACTGTATCTCAAATGTTGTCCATGGATGGATGGAGGCCGGCGAGTCGTAAAAAAAAAATGGGTGTCCTCCCCCTCGCTCCGATCCTAGCGTCCTGCTCGGAACTGACAAGAACTGTACAGAGAAACGATGACACATAAAGATCATACTCAATCTAGTGCAAGGGAATGCTACAATTCACTTTAAGAAACAACTAGTCATTTACTAATTAATTGGGGAAGTAAATTAAGTCACACTCACCACGACACCAGAGACAAAACTGGTAAAACAAAATAAGGCCGAGTCTCCTCTGAACATTACTTCCGCGAAAGAGCTAGACCGTCTAGTCTCTGTATGAGATTATTTATGTAGGTTCTACACATGCCCATGCCTATCAGTTTGTCAGTCAGGCTTGAGACGAGGCTAGGGTCAAAGTACACTTTGCTCCGCCCATATTATTGAATATGCATTACTTTATTTACCAGACCAAAATTGAGTGATAAAGTAAACTGCTGAATGAGTCTGGGAGTCAGACACATGTACTGTGTACATGTGTTGCACGTATTTACAAACTAACTATTATGGTGGCAGTGTTTTTGTCGTTTAATTCTACAATAATTTCATAATTATAGTGAAATATTGAACCATTCATTCGTGATCATGGTCGAGGTAAGTTTTGCTTTCTCCAGTCTTGTTTGGAGTTTTAGATTGCATAAGATACAGCAAAATTACAATGGTTTTTAATGCGCACAGTTCGAATTCAATGCAAATGACAAATCAACAACATTGTGTTTGGCATGAATGGAGAAGGGTGGGTATCTCTGTCCATAGAGCAATGCTCTATGCTCTGTCCTTGCTCTATGGTATGACTGAGAGTATGGGTTGGATGGTTGGGGGTTGGGGGTGGAGGTTACTGCAGTAGAGGAGGTAGCTTGATCTCACTCTCTAGTTTCAGTCATACAAACATCATGATCATAACGTTCAATCAACAAATACAGTTGGATTGCTAAAAAGTAAAGTAAAACACCAAACAGTATCTCTGTCCTTGCAGAGGGTATGATGACTGAGAGTATGGGTTGGATGGTTGGGGTGGAGGTTACTGCAGTAGAGGAGGTAGCTTGATCTCACTTTCTAGTTTCAGTCATACAGACATCATGATCATAACGTTCAATCAACAAATACAGTTGGATTGCTAAAAAGTAAAGTAAACACAAACAGTTGTGATGACCATGGAGGTGATGACTGAGTGATGCTCCAAACTATAGTTAGTTGCGATATAGTAACCAACTATAATATAAATTAGGTCCAAACCTGCAGGCTGCACGCCAGCCCCACTGCAGCTGCATGCAGTCTCTGAATGACTGAAATTTCAATAAGTAACTCAACACAAAAAGCATTTTGTCAATCTTTTCCTTGTTGATTAATCATGGTTAAATTTGGCCAACTTGTTGGGCTGTTATGGCTCTATTTTAACATCAGTCTTATGACTATGTATAAGACCGATGTTAAAAGAGAGCCATAAAAAACAGCCCAACAAGGTGGGCTAGGTTAAATCATGGAGGAAATTCATGGTTAAAATGTGTACTGGCTACCGCTTCCCAGGTTGTATCGTAAACTTGGATGTGATCCCTGTCCACACACGGCAGTTAAAGGTTGTATCATAGTTGTATGGCTTCTGACTGGCATCCCTGAACAAAGATATTGAAAAAATAGGGAGACTGCCAACACAGGGCTCTGGATTGCTCAGTTGGTAGAGCACCGGCACGTTAATCCGGAGGTCGTTGGTTCGAATTCTGGGTCAGTCAATTTTTCTTTATTCGACCTCAAATTATTTAAAATGTACCCAGTCAGTTTCCCTTGTGGTTTATTACTTGATAAAATGTATACTGCATACAATAATACCAATGAACATATCACATGGTTTTATTTTTCAGCCCATCCAGTGGGCCACCGTTGTGGTTATCCACCCAGGATCTTACTGGTTGCGGATTGGCCGAGCTGCAGATGCTGTCCCTGTCACAATTCCTCATCTTATCGCTCGACGGAAGAAGGATCCATCTCAGCCACTTTATGAAGATTCCATTCTCATAAGAGATGGGATATTTGTAAGTCAAGAGTGGGAAGAAATGAATTAGAAGTGTTTTTATATTTCTATCAAGCAAAAAATATTCAATTTTGGGATGAATACAGACAAATTTACTTGAACAGGATTTGAGACTTTGACCTCTGGATTAACATGCTGGCGCCCTACCAACTGAGCTATCAAGCCTGAATGTATTTGCAGTTTCCCTATTTTGTCAGTATCTTTGATCAGGGTGCCAGTCAGAAGGAGTTTGCTGGTAAATTTGTCTTTGATTCCCCCAAAAATGAATTCAAATTTACCTTGTGGTTTATTACTTAAAGGTAGGGTCATACTTTGGTAAAGACCCTCCACAAAGAAATTTGCTGAGCAGAATTTTCTGCTAAACAGCTTTATGAATTGGGCCCAGACGGCTTTATTCTTAAATATTCCATAGCGCCCCCCCCAGTGCCAACCTTTAACTTTCAAAGTTGGAGAACACTGTGTGAGTAATACAAGTCACTTGACAACCAGACAGCTTTTATTCTTGTATATTCCATGCAGCATCCTAACAGTGAAACCCAGCAGGAGCAGACTCTTAAGATGGTGGAGCAAGCCATCTGGTCTCGTAAGACATCGCAAGGTCAACGCAGACAAAGTGTACCTGCCTCGGAGGTATCATTCATTTTGTGATTAATACGATTATTGGCCTAAGAGGCACTTTGTTTATAATATAAAATATAATAATAATGCAGGAGCCCCTATGCGCAACACAAAACATAAAACAATGAAACGAGATATATAAAGCAATATGTTACCAAAATATAGATAAAATTATAAACAAATTCATGAGTCTTTAAAAGTGCCTTGGAAAAGTTGAAGAGAGTCAGGTTGGCGAATATGAAGAGGTAAGTCGTTCCATAACGAAGGTGCAATGAAGTTGAAGGCTCTTTGACCATAGATTTTTTGACTAGCTTGCTCTAGTGGTGACTGCTCTATATTCCGACACCCCTATATTCTGACACCCCTATGTTCCAACAACCTCCTCATGATTTACGTAGGGTTAGGGTTAGGGTTAGGGTTAGGGTTAGGAATAGGAAAATACACCAGGGTTGTCAGAACATAGGGGTGTCGGAACATAGGGGTGTAGCCGCTCTAGTCATCGTCAGGATTAATTATTATTATTATTACACATATTTGTCCACACAGGTTCTGACATTCAACCGCTCTGTGAAGTCGCAGCCTTTGGATGAAAACTCTGGTATGAGATGGACTGATACATCAAGTCAACCTGAATACATTGTTGGAGATGAGGTTAGATTTATCTTGCTGTGTAAATTATTCAAAATGCGCGCTTAAAGGCACTGAACACGTTTGGAAATTGTCAAAGACCAGTGTTCTCACTTGGTGTATCCCAACATATGCATAAAATAACAAGCCTGTGAAAATTTGGGCTCAATTGGTCATCAAAGTTGCAAGAAAATGATGAAAGAAAAAACACACTTGCTGTACACATTTGTGTGCTTTCAGGCTAGGAATAAAAGGCTTCTAGCTAGAAGTCTTTTATTATTTTAGTGAGAAATTACCTCTTTCTCAAAAACTACATCAGGGTCTCTTTTTTAGTGAAAACAACAAAAGTAGTGTCCATTAGGGATGTACTGTCATGAATGTTATGCGTAATTTATTATATGTTATTATTTTAATTAACTGTTGCAATTGAAATAATAAGTGAGCTTTCGGACTATCATCAAGTTAGTTATTGAAGGGTCTGTATACATTTGGTAATTACTCACGAAATTAATGGCAATAAAAACTTATTTGGTAAGAAGTACAGGAGCTTCTGATAGTGTAAAGCATTTTGAGAAACATTTCACTTTGAAGTAATGTGGTTATGGAAAAAGATATCAGTTTGTACCCAATTGGAATACTCAATCTGAGAAGCGTAGCATTTCTTTCAGAAACGTTTCTCAGATTGATATCCAATTGCAGATTATTATTCCTGCGTGGACATAACCGCTCCAGATTTTCAGCAATATCTCAAAAATGCTACCACCTTTTGAAATGAAATTTTCACAGGTTAGTTTTATGGTATATATCTGCAACTTTATAGGATTGAAACAAACAGTGGGCTCCAATTACCAAACGTATACAATCCCTTTGAGTTGGTACTTTTTACCATTTCTCACAGGCCCTGTACCTTGAACCAGCTGATGGCTACAACATCCACTGGCCAATCCGGAGGGGTAGATTCAACCTCCACCAAGGAGCTGGAGGATCGCTGACCAGCGTGCTGCAAGACTTGGAGACTATTTGGGGGGCGGTCTTACAACAGAAACTAGACATCCCTGTTAAAGATCTCAAAGTAACTAGGGTTGATAACAGGCCTTGAATTTCATCTTTGAGAGGGCAAGGCCATTTTCAATTTCCGAAGGGCACTACTTCCATTTGAAAATCTTAAAGTCTATGTGAAACTTTTGAAGGGGCAGCAAGGCCAAGACCAGGGGCAACAGAGGCCATGGCCGCCGCGGCCTCCGTGTAATTCAAGGCCTGTGATAAGTTGGATTTCTTTCTGAGGCTGAAGGGTTGTGTACATTAGTGTTTGGCAATTTTACTCTTTTTATGGACATATAAATGTTTACTATCTCAGTTATTAGTTTTTATTTGATATGTCTAATGGGCCCCAGGCAGAACAGTAGAATCACTAATGGAGTACTTGAATAAACAAGAACAATAAATATTTAAATAAGTAAATAAATACTGTACCAGGGTGCTTCTAACTACCAACTACCGTTTATGCTTGTTTATGGGGTTTTTAAATGGGTTTTTTTTGGAAATATATAAAGGAAATAAATTAATGACGGTAAAGCAGACCTGTAATTTCATCTTTATGAGGCAAGTCCATTTTTATTTTGTAAAAGCCACTTCCATTAGAAAAATTCTATGGAAATATTTTAAAGGGACACAAAGGCCAAAACCAGAGGGCATAGAGCCCATTGGCCTCCTTGTAATTCCGGCCATGGTAAAGATACAATAGTGAATTTCCTTCAAGCTTGTTAGACTGAGTTTGTTGGGGTTTTTTCTCTCGTCTTTCAGCATTATCGCGCCATTCTTGTCATTCCGGACATCTACCATCGCCCACATGTGAAAGAACTCATGAATCTGTTGTTGCTTAGGCTTGGATTTGGTGCTGCCATCGTCCACCAGGTAAGATGTAGTATTTAAGTTTCTAAATCTCTTAAGAGGAAAAGTAAATAATTTCAGATGAATACCATTTTACTTTTCAAGTTCTAAGGATGGGATCGGAGCTTATTGTATGTGGACATGTTTTTGGAGAAGATATTGTTTTAGAAAAATGTATTTGCCCCAAAACAAACCAGGATAACTACAAAGTCAAGAAATGCATTAAAACAGGCTTGATATTTTTCCTACTTTAAGTCTGATTTTTGGGGCCCTTAGAAAAAATCAAAAAATTGTTATTAAATCGCCTGAAAAGTCTGTTAAAAACTATACCATGTACACATAGGTCAACCCTTGTACTCAATAAAATTGTCCTACTTTTGTCCAAGGGCCAAGTATCATGCCTGACTAAAATACAGGTTTATGTGTAGAATTTAATAAAAGTGACATTTTTAAATTTAGGTTGCTCACAGTGCAAGGATAGTTTTTTCAGTGCTTTTATATTTTAACCTCAGGAATCAGTCTTGGCGACGTACGGCAGTGGACTAAGTAGCGCTTGTGTTGTGGACGTCGGTGATCAGAAGACAAGTGTCTGCTGCGTGGAAGATGGTCTGTCGCATAGAAACACAAGGTACATTCTGAAGCTAGAGATGTTTGTTAGTAATTGAGTCATGATGGCTTGCTCCATTTATTGTGTTGATCATGTCTTGATGAAGAAGATCAAGTCAAAGATGTTCAATTTCCAGAATAACTTAATAATAATAATAATAGTGGCTTCTTACATAGCGCACATATCCGTCACTCAGTGACGCTCAAGGCGCTTTTAACGTTCATCATTTTCCTGCAAGGTATTGTGGAGCTACGTTTTTGAAGTATGAGACCAAGTCCTTTACATAGCACCATGTAATGGTTTACAAGGTGCTGTGGCGCAATATGCTGCCAATCAAACCAGGAACACCGGGGGGAACCCCTTCTCTTTTCGATGAGTGCACTGGGTTCTTTTACGTGCATTACACAACACACGGGACCTACGGCTTAACGTCCCATCCGAAGGACGAAGCATGTGGTTAAGTGTCTTGCTTAAGGACACAAGTGTCACGACTGGGATTCGAACCCACACTCTGCTGATCAGAAACACCAGAGCTTGAGTTCGGTGTTCTTATCCGCTCGGCCACGACACGCCACTTGTTGTCATTGTGTACAAACCAGCTTGTTTTTTCTTGACCTGTGACAAAGCCAATCCCATGGGAAAAACAAATATAGAAATCTTGTTTCGTGGTAGAGTGTGACTTCTATTTTTGTCCCAGATTGTGTATGACGTACGGTGGCAGTGATGTCACCCGTTGCTTCACCTGGCTGCTAGAGAGAGCTTTCTTCCCGTACCAAGAGTGCCAACCAGCTAAAACCATGGATGCCCTCCTCCTCCTAGAACTAAAAGAAACATTCTGCCATCTTGACCAGGTGAGTCTGGTTCTTATATAATTTGGTATTTTTCTTCCGTCTCTATTTTCAGGTCCAGGTTGTTTGACATTATTATTATTTTTTGTGTGGGGCTGTCTCTCAACAGAAAAGAGCGCTCAGAGAGAGGACTTTTGATTGGGGCTTTCTCAAAACCTCGGCTTAGGCTGAGGCTCCAGTTCTGGCTCCGGGCTCCATTTGATGTTGATGCAGACTGCCTCAAAATTGATAATGGAGCCCAAGCCAGAGCCAGAGCCCAAGTCTAGGTTTACCTTACCCCATAATACCTTTTCTCTGTTAAAAAAAAGGTTTTAAACACAAAACAATACTCACAGAGAGCTGTAGGACATTATCCCTCCCAAGTAAACAGTATTCGGAGCATGGCCAGAGCGATGCTCCCTCCAAAATAAAGAGAAATACCAACAGAAAATGAATGTGCTCTCTCTTGCTCAAAGCTAAAATGAGAAAAAGAGTGAGTCCAAATGTCGCGGACACAAACTTAACGTTTTATTGAAAATATGCTAATTAAAAGTTTCAGAAAATGTTAAGGTCTACCTACAGTATATGACCAGTGGGATAAGAGAAAGGGTGTCGTGGCCGAGCGGATAAGAGCACCGAACTCGAGGTCTGGTGTTTCTGTTCAGCAGAGTGTGGGTTCGAGTCCCGGTTGTGACACCTGTGTCCCTGAGCAAGACACTTAACTATAATTGCTTCTCTCCACCCAGGGGTAAATGGGTACCTGTGAGGGCAGAGATGGATCATGTGATTGATTTAGCTGAGTAGCGCATATTTGTTGCACAGGCTGTATACTTCCCAGGGAGCTGAGATGGTTTAAGGAATGAAATGTAAATGGCCCAGTAACCAGGGGTAATAATGTTGGAAGCGCTTTGAGACGCCCTTCGGGAGTGAAAAGCGCTATATAAAAACGGGTTATTATTATTATTATTAAATAGGAAACTTGTCAATGCAATTGTTAATCAAGTTCTGTCAGAACAGATGATGCGCTTTTCCAGACTTTTAAACAAGGGTTCTTAAAACACAATCTCTTTTGAACAGGACTTAGATGGGTCACAATTGCTAGACTTCCACGTGCGCTACCCCTACCAGCCAACCCTGATGTATCAGTTGAAGCTGGGTGATGAGACTTTCCACGCTCCCATGGGGCTGTTCTATCCCTTAGCCTTCGGGGTGATCGGTGAGAAGATGACATACACCCAGCAAAGAAACCAAGGAGCTTCCGAAGATATCCACGATGAGTTGTACCTACTTCAAACTCAGAAGGAACAACAACAGGTAAAAACAAAGGGGTTGAACTATTTTTCTCTTCACTGATTTGTTGCGCTGCCACATTGGATAGGAGATGGTCTCCTATCTCTTGGCACACTAATTTGTTAGGAGTTAAACCAGTTGACTCCTTCATTTTCCCAACTGTTACCGTACCCCACGGTATTATTTTCTGTGAAAATTCCGAACAGGGTGGTCTTTGGCACTGGTTTACACCAGAGCCGTATATTGAGAGAGTTGCGACAACTTGCGAATTAGAAGCCATTTTGTGTCAAAAAAAAATGCATGGGCGAACACAGGGTGCCAGACTAGACTGTGCATTGGGTTGTGCTGCATTTGGACCGAAAATGGCGTCCAGCAACCACGTGATCAAAGAAAACTGGTCCCTCTATGTCGCAACTCTCTCAATACACAGCTCTGGTGCACACTACACACACAACCTTCCAAGTGAGTCAACATGTTAACCGCAATTGTGGCGTGTCGTGGCTGAGCGGATAAGAACACCGAACTCAAGCTCTGGTGTTTCTGATCAGCAGAGTGTGGGTTCGAATCCCAGTCGTGACACATGTGTCCTTAAGCAAGACACTTAACCACATGCTTCGTCCTTCGGATGGGACGTTAAGCCGTAGGTCCCGTGTGTTGTGTAATGCACGTAAAAGAATCCAGTGCACTTATCGTAAAGAGAAGGGGTTCGCCCCGGTGTTCCTGGTTTGATTGGCTGCATATTGCGCCACAGCACCTTGTAAACCATTACATGGTGCTATGCAAAGGAATAGGTCTCATGCTTCAACATGTAACTCCACTTACCTTGTAGGAAAAATACTGAGCGCTTTGAGACACCCTTCGGGAGTATAAAGCGCTATATAAGAACTGCATTATTATTATTATTATTATTATTTTGCTCATATTGTTGTTTTTCTCCTGTTGAACTCAAGAAGCAAGGCGCTTTACAACTGCATCACTATGGGCAACATATTCTCAACGGTTTAATATTTACAATGTAATATTTTAACGTCCTCTTTTCTACAGTCTAACAAATCAAAAACAGCCAATGCCCCCAACTCGGAGTCCAGTATTCAGAATCCAGACAGCGTCATGACGTCATCAACAAACCAATTATCATCATCACCAAACAGCCAATCACAGAATGACTTGATACAGGCAGAGGAAGCCCCGCCCCCGACCATCTCCAGGCGGATATCGACATCGCAGTCAATGGATAAACCTTTAGGTGTTGATCAGGCAATACTGCATAGTATCGACTGTTGCTGTAAGTTCAAGGATCACAATTCCGTTTTGAGGATGCCTTTTTTTCATGTCAGGTTATATTTGTCATTGTATAAAACAATTGTAGTAATAATTGTAACACAGACACAATTCTCAGATGAAAATGAAAAAAAGAGAAATGAAGACAGAACCATCCATCCACACAACCAGGTTCAAGATTTAATTTTTAAGATGAATCTTTCATTGTATTCAGATTACTTGATGTTATGTTTATTGTAATTAATTGTAATTAAATAATTTTGAAATGTTGTGGATGTTATCTCAGTGGGTCCTTGTTTCTTTTGTTGGTGCAATCATTCACTTAGGTCCTGCCTTTAATAGCTATATCGGCCTCACATGGTCCCATGGTGGACCTTGTATCACCAATCATGAATGACAATGCTAAGGAGAGTTTTTATGAACTCTTGTTGTCTTTCACAGCATCTGATGAGACCAAGAAGAAGATGTACAGTTGCATTCTGGTTGTCGGAGGAGGACTAAGTCTCTTTCAAGGAGCCACTGACATGCTTCAGCATAGAGTCCAATCCAAGATGCCTCCATCCTTCCGAAAAGTCGTAGAGAAAGTTGAAGTTATCTGCAAATCTAAGGTGATTTTTGTTTTTTTGATGGAGATAACGTTGAAAACTGCGTTTTAATATAAATTTTCTGTTATGACTTTTCCTTCGTCACTACATGAAAAAATCCTATCTGTTTGAAAGATGGATGAATCTTTTGATCCTACTATGAAAATACTCTTCCAAAGAGGAGCAGAGTATAGACCTTTCTATTGCAACGTCACAGCTTGAGTTTTTGCCAACCAAGGTTGGAAAAACTATGGGAAGCCATAAATGCAAAACAAAAAACAGATAGCCACAGTTTGTAACAATGTTACAAAAAATATTCAAAAAAAGTGTTGAGTTTGTTGGAAACAAAGCAACCAATCATGGGGTGTATTTTTTTGTAGTTGAAAGTTTGCAGAAATGTTGAATTTAGTCACAACATCTGTTACCCTGATTGAATGTTTTGCTAACATCAGCCGTCCATGCCAACCAGCGCAGTTTTTATTTATCAACAATAGAAAAGTATACAGTATACTGTATGAAACATCCAGACCTCCCAATTTATCAGCCCCTTTTCTCTCAGAACTACCCCTCCTTCCTTGTGGCGTGTCGTGGCCGAGCGGATAAGAACTCCGAACTCAAGCTCTGGTGTTTCTGATCAGCAGAGTGTGGGTTCGAATCCCAGTCGTGACACTTGTGTCCTTAAGCAAGACACTTAACCACATGCTTCGTCCTTCGGATGGGGCGTAAAGCCGTTGGTCCCGTGTACTAGGATTGGTAGTGCACGTAAAAGAACCCAGAACACTTATCGTGGAAGAGTAGGGGTTTAACCCCGGTGTTTTTGGTTCACATTGCAAGCACCCTTATTTACAGGTTTCCTCAGGCTTGTGAGCTACAGTGATTAAGTTCACTTGTGAGGCATCCTTGGTTTCATTACCAGAAATATATAATAATAATAATAAAGAAGAAACACATTTCCACATTGTCCTCGCCCACTAACCGGTTACTTCCTTCTATTCTACACCATGGAGAGCTTTTGACAATTATGAACAGCCGCATGTTTTTATATTCCACGTTACAGGATCTAGACCCTCGGATGACATGTTGGAAGGGAGGGACTGTCCTAGCGTGCCTGGACACAGCTCAAGAGTTATGGATTAAACAGAAAGAATGGCGGAAGCACGGACTGAAGGTGCTCCGAGAAAGATCTCCGTTTGTGTGGTAGAGAATGTCGGACTCCGACACTTGTGTGTGCTCCTTGGACAAATACAGACAGGCAGTTAAACTCTTTTGAAGAATAAAGACCCCAATACAATCAACTTTTTGGTGATGCTGCAGACTGGCAACACCAGATGTTGCCCTCCACGAGCACATTGTAGGCCTCTTGTCCACCGACAGTGACCACCACACTGGTGACATTAGTCAAATGAGGCTCCAAGTCATTGTTGTCATTGGGTAAAATCGGTCCAGTTAAAACTGCAGGCAAGCACAGATACATGCCAAGTCAGCAAGACGGAGGGCAGTTGCAAAAACACATGGGAAACCTAGACAGTAGTTTACCATACTTTCATTGTACTTTTACAATGCATGTCCCAAATGGCACATTGCCCTCAATTCTTTATACATAATGTAAAACACTCCTATTAACATATTTGTCAGAGAGTTGACAAAGCATTCAAATCCACACACACACATAACCGCGCTGTCCCACCATGGGAACAAATTCCTATGGGTAAATTACATAAGTCTACTTACAAAATGACAGTTGTGTGAAATGGTGCGTGACCTGTGTTGTACGATGGGTCAGCGCCATTTTCTCAATGGTCAAAAATTCTTCTTGTTGGGACATGTCACATGGTTTTGTATGCCCTCTAGTTCTATTACATGACTCTGTGGCACAGAACTATCTGCAGACTGAGTAGATGCATTCACTACATGTTATTAAATGTATAGACCATGTAACCTTCGTTTACAAAAAGAGCCACCTTTAACATTCCAGGGCATTACCTGGCAGGCAAGATACTACACTGGTCATATGGGAAATTTTACATTTTTCAACATAAATTCCAGAGATATAAATGAAACAGCTGAACACGTTTTGAGATGTGCCCCCTTTCTTCATATCAAGAGTTGATGATAAAAATCCATAAAATGTAAGATTTTATGTTTTCTGCCATTGAGCTGTGTACAAATCATGCCTGCAGGAAGTCCAGGCTCTGTGGCTCTTTTGTAAACATGTGATGTCACAGGTCACATGGTATATAGGTATATATGTTTGTAGGCATCTTTCATTCAAAACCATGTGGATGATATTGAATGGTCGGACAGTAGGAGGGGTTACAGATCATGTATTGTATGTTTGCTGGTTAGCATTATTGTTGGTCAGCATTATTGTTGGTCAGCATTATTGTTGGTCAGGATGTTTCAGGCAACTTAGAGGCCAAGGGCATTTTCATTTTTGCAAAGTGCACTTAAATTCTATTGCAAACTTTTGTAGGGACACCAAGGCCAAGACAATGGCCTCTGTGTCTTGAGCCCGATTTCATAGAGCTGCTTAAGTACAATAAGTAGCTAAGCACAAAAAAATTGTTGCTTACCAGAACAAGGTAGCCAGCCAAAATACAATATCACACATTCCGACCGTTGACTAGCCATAGTTTCCTGCTTAGTGTCACTAAGCAGAGAATTGTTAGGCAGAGTTTCCTGCTTAAAATTGCTAAGCAAAGTTTTCTGCTTAAGCAGCTATTTGAACTTGGGACCAGATGTTTTCATGTCAACAATTATAAGGTAACACCAAGGTGCATCAAGAGAGAACATAGCTTTTGTCTCCCACTGCCTTTGAAATGGCATGCAAAATGTTTTGAATATGCAAGGCTCATGCTACTTATGTTCAAACCAAGACCGTTTCCACATCAGGTTCACTTTCTGAATCTGAAGATCTTATATGAAGCTGAATTATGAGATGGTGTTTTTATATGAAGCAGGTTTTTTTTCAATAAAACTTATGAAAAAAAATGAAAAAAACCCATTGTCAGTGTTTGTTCATTGTCTTTATATGCATACCTGCCAACTGTCCAGATTTAATTTGAATTGTCCAGTTTTGTTAGATTACAGGCCACAAAAAATCAGAACATTTCTATTTCCGACAAGATACAGCAATGAACAAGATCGAAAAGTTCGGGCAAAAGAGGGTGCCATTTGCTTGCAACAGTAACGGTAGAGATTTTCTTACGCCCCGGGATACAGTGATTTTTGTACATTTTTTTACATACATTATTATGTAATAAGCTTTACTCGCACAACATGTTGCGTCGCTATCTGTAGACTCATAAACTGGTGTTCCTATTTCTGAGGTTTCAGTGTTGGCAGATATGTATATGAGTTTTTAAGTTTACACTACGACCAGAATGCTTATAAAGATCACTCTCCATGCCTCACTACTGGTTCAGGTTGCATCCATCTTTCAATCTACATAAGGGGTTCAAGTCACTGTTTGACAAAGGGATCAGAGGGAGTGGTGTTTGAAGCTTTGTATGGTGTGGATCATAAGAAAAACTATAGTTGTAAACTTGCCGGTACAACCATGTATAAAACTCCCATCAGAAGAACGACCACATTTAATAATAATAGTAATAATAATAACTAGTTCTTATGTAGCGCATTTTACAATAGCGTATCAATGCGCTTTACATTAGTGCCCTGGTCATTGGGCCAATAACATTCCTTCAATCTTTCTCAGCTCCCTGGGGAGTTACACAGCTCCGGGCTGCCCTAGCGCTCCAAGGGCTTTTTCAAACAATATCAACCTCTCCCCTCGCAGGTACCCATTTATACCAGTGGGTGAAGAGAAGCAATTATAGTAAAGTGTCTTGCTCAAGGACACAAGTGTCATGACCAGGATTCGAACCCACACCCCAATGACTTTAAACCACCAGAACTTGAATTGGATGCTCTGAACCACTCGGCCATGACACCCAAAGTTTACCATGCCAAAATATTCCACATGGCAAATAACAAGACCCAGGGATCACTACAAACACAAGGACAAGCAAGAAAAGCAAGGCTGGGGTTTACCGAATTCCCTGTGAATGCAGTAAAGTATACGTCGGGGAGACCAGCCACAACATATCTATACAAATCAAGGAACACCAAGCACATGGCAGACTAGGACACCTGTATAAATCAGCCATCATCAACAAGGTTTGCCCTAAACTTTTTCAGCGACTAGTCAGCAGGACCAGTTAGCTTGTCACTTAGCTGGTCCGCCAGCTTTTAGACTGGTCCCTATTTCAACATTGTTATTAGCTAGGGACTGTGTAATTTGAAGTAATATGAACAATCAGCGGTTTACATGTAGCTGTGGGAAGTAATAAACTAGATAGCCGGACTAGTTGGACAGAAATTTGACTGGTCCTCGAGTGTTTTAACTGGTATTTGGCCAGCGGACTTCTGTAAAGGGGGAGAACACTGATCAAATATTCTCACGAACAAGACCACTGCATCAACTGGAAGAAAACCAAGCTCATTGCCCCTGACAAGTCCTGGCACCAACGCAAAGTGAGGGAAGCCATCGAAATCAAGTCGCACAACTCAGTTCCACAAGACATCGGTTTCTTCATCAATGACATCTGGTCACCACTACACATGCCCACCCCTCCAGCAGCAGCTCACCACAACACTGACGCACTCCAGCACACACACATCCAGCCAGCAGCCAACTCCCACACATCACCAGGCCTATTTCCCCTTATTAATGCATGTACCAAGCACACTTCACAGTAAAGTCTTTTGTATTTCGAGTTAAAAAAGATGTTATTCTCAACACGTCTGTCAACCTGATGCAAACTCTATTACGCACATAATTAAGCATAGTTACGGAAGATAATGTTTGTAGTGATTGGCTCAATATTGCACCTTGCGTCGCGCACCAGCTATTTGAAACAGTTACACGCGAGTCAAATACGCACTGGTGATCAACAAAAAGACTGCACCGGTTGATGATGATGTCATGTGCACAAGGTCTATATACATGAGGCCTGGGGACTATGTATGGCAGATCAAAAAAAGCTTTAACAATAATCTTACTGACTTTCAGTGGGCGAAAAAAACCATGCCTGCAACTCTTACATTTTTAGATATGAAGATCGAGGGCACATCTCAAATCTATGCAGCTGTTATTATCACATTTTTGATACAATATCTAAAATTTCCCTCATGCGGTGACTTCCCGGCTAGCATTGATCTCTAATATGCCTGGAAATACCCTGGAATAAAAGGGTGTACATAGCATTGCTAAGATTCAAGAAAGACTCTGCTAGGTTCGAAACGTCAGGCCATTAACTATTTTTTGCATTTATACCATAGGTCCTTTTGGTTGGTAAGCAGTTTGCAACGGCTAATTCTATTTCATCATTGCTAAGATTGTAACAATAAATATGCACAGATTTATAATAATTCGGAAGGCTGACCATCCTTACTTGCAGCTGAGAAGCTGAATTGCAAAAGACATGGCTCCAATGCGTTTGAGCTGCAGGCATTTAAAGGCACTGAACACGTTTAGAAACTGTCAAAGACCAGTCTTCTCACTTGGTGTATCCCAACATATGCATAAAATAACAAGCCTGTAAAAATTTGGGCTCAATTGGTCATCGAAAAAACACCCTTGTTGTACAAATTTGTGTGCTTTCAGATAGGAATAAAAGCAAGAAGTCTTTTATTATTTTAGTGAGAAATTACCTCTTTCTCAAAAACTACGTTACTTCAGAGGGAGTCGTTTCTCATGTTTTATACCATCAACAGCTCTCTGTTGCTCGTTACCAAGTCAGTTTTTATGCCAATATATATTTTGAGTAATTACTAAACGTGTACAGTGCCTAAAGGGCCCCTTTAGCAGCCCACCACATCAACCCATATACGACCATGAAGCACAGCCAAAGCGTGATTCCCTTGAAATATGTTTGCTGTTGAGAAATGAGTAAACATTTAGTTTGGATCTCGCGATTCTGAACTCCGATGTTTGAAATCTGATATTAACTACCAGATCTATACAAACCCCACAGATGAAGACCTGACAGATGAAGACGAGGACACTCAAACCAATTTGAAATTCCTGCTACCAACTCACAAGTTTATGCCAACTCTTTTTTTTCCCAGAACCATGAAGTCTTGGAACAACCTCCAGCTGTCAACTATTACTCAATCCTGTTCAACAACATTTAAAGTTGCTGTTCTCAATGAAAAGTCTATTCTTCCCTAGTCCACCATCCGCCACCTCCAGTCAAAACTCTTTCATGGAGTATTTTGGAGGAAAAACAACCAAGAACCAAGAATAGTGATGGGGGCTATTTCACTATTTTCATGTGAATCTGATGACCGATAGAGCTTAAACATTTCATGTGTATTGATACGGTACTGGTCTTTGACAATTACGCATGTTGCCCACATGCTCTAAAAGAGGACATGGGTCCAATTTCATGGCTCTGCTTACCGCGGAATTCCACGGTAAGCAGGCCCATGACATTCATTCGGCCCTGGTCTACACTAACACAGAAATAAAACCCTTCATTTTTGTAGATCACAGTAGAGCTTTTTTACTTTTATATCCAACATCCAAAACCTTACCCCCCCCCCCCCAAAAAAAAAGTCAGTAGAAAGAAATTCACAACATATAATTTCCCTCACCACACCAAGCTAATAATCTTTACACAACTAAACCAAATAGATGCGATACATTTTGGTACTAAAAGATTTATTTAACCGTCTATTGTACATCCTATAATGCATCGTTGGAATTGTTTTATATGATAGAGGTACCTCCGTGGACACCAAAGAAAACAAATAAATCTTAGGAATTAAAATTTACTTGATGCAAACAAATTAACCTACGAATGAGGATGGGACAAAAGTATGTTACAGATTTGTTATCACTTCCACAAACAAATCTTATGTTTGCTTTACCTCAACTTTACAGGGAATAAAAATGGAAGCAAAATCATACTCTACATTAGTCTGGTTAAATAATACATGTACATACAAGGTTTTTATATCAATTAAGTTAGCAATGTATTGTTTGTACAATGTTTCCATGCTCAGTTGGTGCATGTAACTTCATCTATTTATCAGATTCTTCTTTAATCCCGATGTAAGATTTACACCATTTAAATTCATCTAATAAGATTTCTTTACAAGAACGGAAAAAAATGTGTAAATAAACAAACTAAACAAAATAATCCAATAAGAAAAATTTCTGTCAAGTATATACATATTAAATAAGTTAATTGCGAACATTTATGTGCAAGTGTTTCATTTGGCATTTTTGAAACACTTGCCCATGTACGGTATTTCCATCACATGACCTCGGAGGACCTGACCTCAAGTGACCCTTATTACTCCACGGCTATCGTGATTGTTTCTGATATCTAAATGGATCAAACACTTTTCATTTCATTTCATTTAATTTATTCTGGTTGTGAAGCCAAGGACTCTCAGAAAAGCGAACTTAATCACTACACTAGCCAAGAACCCAATGGAGAGAAGACAAGGAAGGAAGTTTCAGTTTTAGATGTGGGAGAACAACCCCAGAAAATTATTCTAGGGAAAACCCACGCAGTCAGGTAGGGACTGAAAACCCAACCAACATAGTGCCCCGGCGTAATTCGAACCGGGGTCCTAGAGGTGGAAGGCGAGAGAAGATACCACCACCCCAACCCATACTCTGACAAAACCGAAACTCGCTTGTCCAATCATGGGTGGTCCTATATAATAAATGGATGACCTGGTTGAACTCAAGTCAGTTTCAGACATGCAACGTGGTAAAAGCACTCCACGCTAATGACATCACTTTTGCTCAAAAATACCCGGCCATTACAAACATTCTACGATCACCACATCAATGGCGCCCCAGACCGCAGTGGTACTAGTACAGTCAATCCGCGAGTAAACATAAAGCTTGGACATGTACGCACGCGGTTAGCAGTCAAATTGACATGCTGTCTATGATTCGGGTACTGAGCTTCTGTTTTTAGCATTAGTGCGGAGTACTGTTGCAAAATAAGAGGAAATGCCAAGCAGATAAAAACTTTTGTACAGTGATTTTCAGTTTTCTTGGAGTTACAACATTCTTTAAAAAAAAGAGGAAATCAGCCGATCAGCTGAAAAGTTGCATGCCTACAATATCCTCCGAGGTCATGTGATATTTGCAGTACACTCTAAAAGGTAACCGGTAGCTGTGACCTCTCTTTGCTGGATCATCAATGCCATAGAGTTAACTCCAATCTGATCCTAATGAGGTCAAGCAAGGTCGCAGCAACCGGTTACCCTTTAGGGTGTATCTGTAGGGAGTTGAGGGATAATTTCTGCAGCCGTTCCATCAACCTGTTTGGATCCACAACAAAGTGGCTTGTCCACACAAGCGTCATCATTGAGTGTGGAATACTACACACACTCTTGGCCACAAGAAAGACGAGCAACAATCGCCAAAAAATAAAAGCAGAACGTGTTCCTTAAATCGGGGGTGAGAGTCATTGCTGATAAAAAAAGGTCTGAAACTAGGATCTAAATTTAAGGAGGTACGTTGAAATGATGGCATTTCCACGTGCTGGTTACCCCCTGGAGCTAGACGCTTCAAGGAGCTTCTGGGAACAGTATCCCCAAAGCTAGAGAAGTGAATTGAGCAACGTCAACTCCTGGTTGCTGCATCATGGAAAATGTTTATGTTTACATGACTTTGTCACTATATTTAGTCTTCAGAGCTGCCAATATTTGCAATCTTGCAAATCAGGGAGATTTTGTACAACAAGCAGGAAGATATTTAGAATTACATTCAACATAATAATAGGGCAAAAGTTTCCACATTCGGGGAGATTTTCAAAACTGTTCATCAGAAAATTGAAAGATTGGTGGATTTTCAGGGAAGTGAGATCAGAGTTGCTTTATACGGGACATCCAAAATTTTCAAAAATGTACGGTCGAGCAGAGTTGAGACTCAGAGTATATTTATTTGTTATTTCGCTGGTAGCTCTTGTCTTGACGATGTTGCTCTGCATGCCTGCTATAAGGGACTACAGCAGGCATTTACCTGTAAGAAGAGAAGAGGAAGTATGTTAAGTTAACAGATTATATTATACAATTAATTTAACAGATGCCTGCAGTCACAGGACTCGGGGAAAGTACTGAGTAATCAGTGCTTAATACACATCAGTGTATGGGCAAAAACCAACATTAAGTATATTGATAATATTATTAATGTTATTATTAGTTGTTTATTGACCTGATTTTGGCAGCTCATGGGTGAATTACAATCAAACAAACATCATATAAAAACAAATGTATAAATAACTTAATCATAGAGATCCTATTATGTATCTAAGTAGAAAAGACCACGTCAAAATTGCAGGAAATTTTAAACACAAAATAGTTTATCATAATCTACATACAAAATGCACACAATAACGTGAAAATATTACATGAATTTAAAATTGTATAAATCACAAAACTAAATCTGCCAACATTTGCATCTTGCAATCAAGTAGATTTTGTACAACAATCAGAGAAGTATTTAGAATTACATTCAACATAATAGAGAAACAAGTTTCCATGGTCAGGGAGATTTTCAAATTGGTTCATCAGAACATGGAAAGATTGGTTTATTTTCAGGGAACTTTCTGCAGAATCAGGGCGAGTTGGCAGCTCTGCATTACATGTACACAATTAATTCAAATAGGCTTTTCACAATTCTGTTTATCACTCCAAAGTTATACAAAAGTATGTCAACTTCAGATTTTAAAAACAGTAAATCCATAGAATCGTTAGAAGTCATAGACCATGGAAATAGAACCAAGAGAATGCAGAGTTTAATGACTGCAATCCGTTTCTTGCCGTGTACACAGCAAAAAGATATCGTGTATGGCAAAAAGGCGACACACACTGGGCATTTTAGCAGGTTTTTTTGTATTGGTCGATCTAAATGACGTCAGTATCTGTACCCGTGTCATGTGATATAGTTTTTGCCAAACATACTGCGTTATAAAATAGCCATGCACACACCCATTAAACGGTCTCACAACAGTCGCGCTGATAATGATAAATAATGGCGATTCACTCACAACTTTTCAGATTAGCTGCTGCACAAATAACTGTTAACAGTTGGACCCGAATCGTACACCAATAGTCCTTCATCATGTTGCCACCATTTTGGTCATGTTCCCTGTATTCAGTTACAGTAATGAACGCTAAATGTCCATTGCACAAAAAAGAAACCAGACTGGCTTTTTTCTTCCAGCCTCGTTTTGGTGACAACGATTTAGATTGGAAGAAAATAAAGATGATCGCAACATGATAAAGGTCTATAGACAAAGCAAATTTGCAAAAACAAATTGGGCAATAACAATACAATTATACATTGTACTATTCTGTTGTACTGTTTTGTATCTATAAATGACAAGGTTTCATTATAATTGACCCTTGCTTGTGACTCTTACCTTCCTCATCCACCCCCAGCTGGGGGTGGGGCACTTGGTGCTCCAGCCCCGCCCCTAAAGCCCCCCATTCTTCTCCTTGGGCCTGGTGGGGGACCACGTCTGTCGAAAGAAATAGAAATAGAAAATAAAGCTGTTATTGTTACAAGACTACAACGTCTGAGCTCAAGACTAAGAAGGAATCAGGGCCCTTTCCCAAACCTCGGCTAAGGGGGGTTCGGCTCCGACTTTGGGGCTCCGGCTCCGGCTTGGGCTCCGTCATAAATTTTGTAGCAGTGTACATTATGTATGGTGTTTCAAACATCAAACGAAGCCCAGAGCCAGAGCCTATCCCGAGGTTTGGAAAAAGCCTCAGGCAGTCAAACAAGTAATAAAAATTATGCATAGAAAATACAACCCAAAACCTATGAGATAAAAATGACAAAAAGGAAAGCAATCAGGCAAAGATGTGACACAGTTTCAGGGCAAAATGGTCAAATAATTGATAAAATTATTCCTGAGTTGTAGTCGAGCCACTTAGGTGGAGTCTGAGTCTAAGTCTTGAGTTTACTTGGTTTAAGATAGAGTCAGAGACACAAATTACTTAACACCTATTTAAATCATTACAAGAACAGTTTAACTGAACAGTATTAGTTATATCAATCAATTGATTTAGATATTGAAACACCTTTCATTAATAACAAAATTAAGAATTGGAAACAAATGTTTTGTTAAAATGTCCCGTGTCTTGTTTTACATGTGGACTGGAAGTGTAGAACACTTGCTTCAGTGTGAGCCATCCTTGTCATACGGCATTCCCCAAAATATCCATACTATTCAATGTAATATTCGTATTGTTGGGGAAAATATGTTTCTTGCGAGTCCTTGTGTCAAGTACAAGTCAAAAAAGTTTAGTCCGAGTATTTTGCCAATGTGACTCATGCCAATTCTGAGTCATAAAAATCGAGACTCAAGTCAGACCTAAAATTTTGAGATCTTGAAATGGTCTTAATGCACAAAAAAAAGACCTCGGCAGCCAAAGGCTGAATTATGGTCAAAATTACAAGTTAAACAACTAACAATCAGAAATCAACCTAATTACAACCTTATAAAAAACCTTACTACAGATTACAACTCCAGTCCTGAACTTGAGACCTATAGCACTGACAAATTTCGGAAACAATCATACATACCCATTTCCACTTCCTGCCATGTAGCTTGAGGTGTGTCCACGGCCTTTACTCGTCAGATCAGACTGAACAAAATCAAAATAAAAAATCACATATAAGTTTCTAAGATGTATGTAGTTTGCAAATAATAATACGCTTTATCACACCTGAGGGCGCCTCAGTCAAAGCACTCATTATTTTGTATACAGGGTATGCAGAGCTATGTTTGAAATATAAGACCCATTTATTTACGTAGCATAAACGGTTTACAAGGTGCTGTGGCGCAATCTGCAGCCAACCATACCAGAAAACACTGGGGAGAACTATTACGTGCATTACATAACAGACGAGACCTATGGCTTCATGTGAATTCGGAGATCGGACCAAGTACTGGATGAGTCCAATGCCTTGTAGCGAGGAGAGAATTAGTTTCTAGGAACAATGGCTCTGGCCATGCTCCTTTTGTTTATTATCTGGGAGGGATACGTTTATAGAGCGCCCAGTGAGTATAATTTGGATTTATGCCATCAGATAAATGAGGTATCTTTTAGGCATTGATAAATCGTTTCTTTAGTAGCCAGCCATGTTTTGAGCCTTGACCTTCACACATTGCAGTTGTATTATAATTTACTGTGAGTGTACTGTGCTGTTGTATTGCTGTGCACTGCTACTGTATTCAGAGAAATATATTTTATATATTGAGATGTCATATTGTGTACTTTGTAGGATTATTGGTGAACGCTCGTCCACTAGAGGGTCGTTCCTCCTTCCTCTCCCCTCATACGACGAGGCCCGTATCACTTCACTTACTTTACTGATTATATACACCCCCCCCCAATACAACTTAATTCAACTGATGAAGAACAAGAATATAAATTTTGACTTACATAAACCATAGTTCGGAAGCTGTTGAAAAAGAAAGAAAAGGAAATAGAAACAAAAGATATTTTTGAGAATTAACTTCATGTTTTGATGGTAAATTTAGCCTCCAGTTCCAATTCAAAATACTCTTCTGGGACTTTTTACTGAATGTCTTTTCTCAAGCCAAAATAAAGATTGTAAAACGTAAGCTTTCAGGCTAAAAATTGTCCCTCTATTTTCTTGATCAAACAACAAAACTTACATTAGGCCTACAAGCTAAAATCCACACAGCAAATTCTATAAAAACTGTCCGTTATAATTTAAAGGACAATACACATGGTATCATTGCTTGCAAATACTTACAAGAGGGTTATAAAATTAAGAACTCCCCAAAAGAATTCTGCAATAAATGACGCTCTCCACGGAGATCGCCCCTCCAGCACCTGGCCTGTAAAACCGACAGAAAAAACATACACTGTTAATTTTGAAGCTTAGGTCATGTTGCTTTCAAGGGAGGGCACTACCTTTGGTAATTACTCCAAAATTAATGACCATACAAACTTACTTGGTAAGAAGCACTGCAGCTGTTGATGAGAAACAATTCCCTTCAAAGGAATGTACAGTAGTTTTAGAGAGAGGGATTCAAAAACATTTCAATCTGAGAAGCGTTTCTGCATAAAACGTTTCTCAGATTGTGTATTCCAATTACGGATTATTCTACCTGCGTGGACATAACCCCTCCAGATTTTTGGCATTATCTCAAAAACGCTACCACCTTTTGAAATGAAATTTTCACAGGTTAGTTTTAATGTCATTTATGTGATTAAAACAACCCAATGGTTCTAAAAACGAAAGGTGTACTTTGCCTATTGCTGTGATTTCAATAAGACATTCATCAGTCAACTTTATTTCTTGTGCTTTCTGAATGTTGCTTTTAATTAGAAATGTTAGAATCCTAATTGTAGGATTTGAAACTTTGCATGGTGGGACTACAATCTAGTAAGGTTTGCGGACACACGGTACATAGGGCCTAAAACTCTTCTCTAATGAGTTGCAGTGGTTCTGAAAAGAGCCGATGGTTAACAACCCGACGTTTCGATCAGTATGCTCTGATCGTCTTCAGGAGAATGCTGGACTCTGTTGCTCGAATGTACATAATGTACATGTAAGTACTGCTGATGAGCAGCATACAGCAATTTCCTGTCATACAAAGATGATCAGGGCGTACAGATCGAAACATCAAGTTGCAAAACCACAGGCTTTTCAAACCACCACAACTCATAGCATGAGTTTTACGTATATTATGGCATCTCTGCAAATCTTACTGGATCATTAGAATCCTGTTATTGAGAATTTCAATGCTATAGGAATGTCTGTATCCCACACACACAATAAAAAAAAGGTATAAGCATGGAGGCGGATCATAAATGCAGAAGCCAAAGTAGCATCAATGCAATGAAACAGAGAGCAGGCCTGATGCTTCATGGAGACAACAGAGGCACTTGCCTCCATTGCCCCTAGTGATTGCCTTGGTGCCCCTTGAAACATTCCAATGGTAATTCACAATTTCCTCATAGAGGTGCCCTTTACCAAGAAGAAAACGCCTTGGTGCCCTTGGGCTTCCAAGCACGAAGATTCAGGCCCGGAGAGAGACAGCTGGTGTTGGACTTGCAATTCTATTCTAATTGTCGGATTGTAAGAGAGGTCAATTATGATAGAGAGATGCAATTTTTAACTATAGAAAGCAGGGCCACTTCCAGAATCATGGAAATGATAGTCACAGACTGGACTGTTAGTCAGTAGCTGCTTGCCATAATTGTAGACCTTGATCCTTGCGACTGACATAGACCGGAGGCTTGCCTGATGCTTCGTTTTTGAAAGGGCAAGGGTACCAAGGTGTTTTCTCCTTAGGGCACCTCTATGAGGAAATTGCAAATTTCTATTGGAACATTTTGAAGGGGCATCAAGGCAATGACCAGTGGCATGAAGAAGATTGCCTTTGTTCCCTCCGAGAAGCATCAGGCCTGCGAAGGGTTACAAGCCTGGTTACAATGCTGAGCCATAGTTTCTTATTCAACATTTTAAATGTACTCAATCGTTTAATTGGGCCTTGGCTACACTAAAATGTTGGGGAACCTTGCAAATTTTTAACACATGGTCAGCTCATCAGGTCTAAGGAAGGGACTTGACCAAGAGCTACAATTATCACTGGTACTGTCATGATCAACATGAAATTTACATTTTTGTTCTGCACCTTATGAGTAAATAAAATAATACAATAAACACCTTTGCACCTACACAAATCAAAATACAAAAAGTACAAAGTGAATTTACTGGACCAATGAATGTAAAATATGAATATAAAAACCGCCTATACGTGGCTCAACACATCGTAAGAATAGGCCTACTATAACATAGAAATTGGTAAGAATCATCTGATGACAAATTTGTTAAAACACAAACTGAAATAGCAAATTATATAGGAAAAAAGGAAAGCCTAGTGTGGTGGTTTGTGTTACTGATAGCTCTGGTAAGACGTCAGTGCCACTGCGTATAAAGATTCTCTACAGTGCGAGAAAAAAAATTAAGTAATATTTTTTCATATTTTTACCTGATTTGAGAAGCTGAAATTCTGTTCATTTATTCATTATATCCATAATTACACTTTTGATGGGTCAAAAAATAACAAATATATCCATGGATGACATTATTTCCGAAAAAAAATAGCAGATCCACGCTAGCGTTTTAAACGTCAAGTACTGATTTTCATGTGGGCACGTCCGTGTGAACATACGCGAAATGCGTAGCAACTCCATCGACTTCCGGGTAATTTCATCAAGTGTGCGAACGAGTGTAGTTCAGAAAGTTCAATAGAGACGTAAATTTTCATTTTATTTTCAAAAATAATGTTATACAAAGATAAAATTTACAATTCTGAACCCAGCAGGCATGTAGTTCATGACACAAATGTGAACGAAGTTTCAGCTTCCTCCATCAGGTATATAATGAAAATATTTTGTTATACAAATTTTCGCAATGGTACGGGACCTTTACTTACATGTATACCCTGGACTCCGTCGCGTTGTATGCAACGGAGGAGTCCAACCTGGGCTATGATACTGAGTGCATTGGTGTTAGTGTTACTGCTAAGTGGTGTACAGTGTTACACTTAGTGGTGTTACAGTGTTACTGTTGTCTTTGTTTTATTCTGATGTGTGAACAAGGATCCCCATTTAGTGGGCCGGCGTGCCTGTTCGGGGTTTCCCTTTTGCACTACGTTGTATTTTGATGTTTGAGCAATAAAGGTACTAATTAATATTAAACTAAACTAAACTAAACTACTGTAGTGTTACTGTTACGTCAGTGTTCGTGTTATAGACTGGAGTTGGCGACTTCTGCCGACCTCTGGGATATTTTTTAGCCCCACGTCTGTGGCCAAGAATCCTTGGATCCGAGGATTCTTGGCCACAGAAGTCGGGCACAGGCTATGGATCAGGATACGATTCAGGAATACCGTCATGATTTCTCCTTCGCTTCGTCAAGGAGGATAGATTAATTTTTAAAAGTAAAACATAATTAAGGACGAAATGAAAATATCGACGTCAGTTGGCTGACTCGGAAACCTTAGAATTATCTGACACTCACCGTCTGAAATATACGCCATGATTTTGGGAATTTCCTTGTGATTATTGCTTCATCATCAGCTGCGTCGACGAGCGCTCTGTACGTGGTTTTATATAGTAAACAAAATCACTACACACGCACGATCGACGTACACATCAGCACAAAGAGCGCCCTCTATCACTACAAATATTTGGAGATTTGTGATGACTTAGACTGAGCATGGAGGTAGGAATAGAATTATACGTTTACGGCCATAATAAGCACAGAATTCCACGGCAGGCAGAGCCACGAAATTGGGCCCTGGATCATTAATTTACAGGGTCGGAAACAATTTGGAAGCCTGGTAATTCCAGCGTGCCGTTTCTAAAATACTAAAATGTTGGTCTTTTCGAAACGCAGGCTTTCCCCGTTCAGGCTTTGAAAAAATACTGAAAGCCTGGTAATTGCAGTCCGCCGTTTCGAAAATACCCAGATTTGGGTCTTTTCGAAACGCAGGGTTTCCAAGTTCAGGCTTTGACAAAAATATTGAAAGCCTGGTAATTCCAGTCCGCCGTTTCGAAAATACCCAGATTTGGGTCTTTTCGAAACGCAGGGTTTCCAAGTTCAGGCTTTGACAAAAAATATTGAAAGCCTGGTAATTCCAGTCCGCCGTTTCAAAAATACTCATAATGGGATCTTTTCGAAACGCAGGCTTTCCACGTTCAGGCTTCAACAAAAAAAATACTGAAAGCCTGGTAATTCCAGTCCGCCGTTTCGAAAATACTTACAATAGGATCTTTTCGAAACGCAGGCTTTCCCCGTTCAGGCTTCGACAAAAAATACTGAAAGCATGGTTATTCCAGTCGGCCGTTTTGAAAATACTCAGAATAGAATCTTTTCGAAACGCAGGCTTGCTTTCGTTCAGGCTCCGAATTTTTTTAAAATAAGAGTCTTGAAGCCGCACAGTGCGGCCGTCAATTTTTCGGGGACAAAACGGCGTCCCAGTTACTGGGTCTAACGACCATCAGCCAGAGGTATCATCAAAAGACATCAGAGAAACCGCCATCAAAATAATGTTGAACATTTAAAAAATATATCTCACTCGTTATCGAAGTTTAGAACGAAACTTCCTACAAATGTATTTTCCAGCCTTCTTTTTGTGCGGGTTGTTCAGTATCTAGTCAATAAAACTAGTGGGATGCCGCGCTTCGCGCGCGGCACTCTGCTAGGTGGGCGGGATTCGTGCGTATAAAATGTTGCAAAATAGTGTGGGGTAAGGCGGCGTGGGGTAAGGGGTATGGAGGAGGCACTCATGGGTGATCATTTTGTAGAATGGGAAGGGCCGTGTTTTGTCTTTTGATAATATTTTTTTGAGCGTGCAAAAGGTGTTGAGTGGGGTCCCGTCTTCTGCCCGCACCCTTCGTCCCTCCCCAACGCCATGTTCTTTTACGAAGCATGATTTGGGGCGTTTGCACGGCCGGGGTTGAGTTTTAGAAGGGGGAAGGAAAAGTATGTTTCTGGCAATGAGTGTTTGGCTAACTAAACAAGTAGGTATTTTTGAAAAATGTCCGTATCAGACTGCCACCTTTTCTACTCATTGACTAAAAAAGTGGCAGTCGGATACGGAAATGTTACCGGTGTGATGACAGGGTGATAAATTAGGCATTTAATTTGCTCAAGTCAACTTATTTCAAAAGACAAAATTGTCACTAATACTCATGGAAAAGGCACAAGTTTCAATTAGCAAATTGGTAAATCACACAAATTTGCAGACTGTCCTTTGTTTTAATTTACTCTATTTACAATCGCCATAATTCATCAAGCAACAGCTGAAGAATATTACACTGTTGTTACATACTTTTGCAATGATTCAAATCAATGCCGGTACTCAAAATACAAAATGTACAAAAACAAGGAAAGACAATGAATATTTAACACATTTTAAATATTATAATAATAATAACAAAATGCTTTTCATAATTAATTATTTTAAATGCTGAATAAATGTGGTGAAAATGGTTTAAAAACTGGTTTTACCAAAATATACATAGAACCAGAAAATGTTCTATTTACTGTTGTAACTGCTAGATAAACATACAGTGTATATGTAGTAACAATCTACCCTACAGCCTCATATACTTCTCAAACACAGGTGTGTTGTCAATAATGTCATATTTTACATTTTAGTGATCAAAATATAATAAAATTCAAATACAAATACTGCTAATAACTTGTTGACCTTCTTTTTCACATGTTAAAGTTTGGGTAATTTTGTACCCCGAAAAATGTGAATCTGAGAAGCGTTACTGCAATAACGTTTCTCAGATTGCGTATTCCAATTGCAGATTATTCTTCCTGCGTGGACATAACCACTCCAGATTTTCGGCAATATCTCTAAAACGCTACCACCTTTTGAAATAAAATTTTCACAGGTTAGTTTTATGGTATTTATCTACAACTATGTAGGATTGGAAAAAAACCGGTGGGTTCCAACTAACAAACGTGTACAATCCCTTTAAAACAAAAAAGATACCTTTCTGTTACTTATGAAAATGTCCTAACTGCTCACTTCTATAATACATGATAAACTTTCAAACAATATGTTTCTCAAAAACCAAGATGGTTTGAATAAATAAATGTCCACATTAGCAAAAACAAACGAAACATATTTGAAGCACACAAAATTATATAATAATTGACAATGTTTCTCCTTCCAGGCTAAAAGGGTGAGAATAATGTTTTCAAAGGTACGATAACACAACACTTACAACAAACATTTTAAAACCACATAATAATACTTGAAAATTAATAAACTTCATACATTTTACTGCTCTTAGCAGACAATGCTGTTCTATTTCAGAGGAACAAAGAAAACAATTTAAGAGGCTGCTTTCAAAGTGTAACAGTAAGTCTCTGGAAATTGAAAAAAAAACAGCAATTTGACAGACTTTACAATTTGAAATGAAAATCTGGACCTTCCCCGTAATTCTAAATTTTGGTAAAGGTAAAAAGGTGATTTATTTGGTAGACTGCTATTTCAACATTATATGATTACTATTCATGGATTGCTACTCGCTGTGCAATTAATAGTCACATCTAATTTTTTGTTTTAGGTCTGTTCAGCCAACACTGGTAGATCAAAACTTCTAAAAATCCAATAGCGATGCTTCAAGTTATCTGACAGCCATGTGAACAATTTTAGTTGTTTATCATCATTCCTTTTCAATTTCTGCAGGTGGGGAGGGAGGTTTTTGGGTAAAGAAAAAGGCAATTTAATTTGACACAGGTCTCTTTCCAATTGGAAATGAAAATCTTTAACTTCCCTGTTAACCTAGTTTTGGGTAAAGGTGAGGGTGATTTATTTACACCTGGTAGACTACTTTTTCAACATATAATTATATTTCACAGAATGTTTCTCGCTGGACAATTAATAGTCACATCTAAGTTTCTGTTTTGAGTGCTGTTCCCCCAACAACACTGCTTAGACCAAAACTTCTAAAAACAATGCTTTCAAGTTAACTGACAGTACCAGGAAGGTTTTTGTCTGACATTTCAAATGATCTATTAGACGGTAAACCATCCCAGAATTCTACATTCCCACATTAAAAGTTGTGTACATTCTGAAATACAGGTCTAGGAACTAGCTTAATAACCTCTGCAGGTGGGTTTCGGTTGAAGGACTTCTTTCAGGATATAGGTGCATTGTACATAATTTAGTCACATAATTGAAACTGACAAAAAATTAAGCTTGGGATAACTAGTCAACTAGTAAAGTTATAACAAAAATTAAGACAAAACGAAAAATTACAATAACAATAACTGTAGGCCTGCTACAAATTTAGGTAATACGGCAATTTTACAACAAAGTCTGATTGGAAGAATCAGGAACTTTGAATAATACTAATATTTCTTACGGTTAGAGTCAATGCTGATGAAAAGGTCTAAAACATTGTTCCAGATCTTGGTCTTTCAAATAATGACGTTTCCTCTTTTTGGTAACCGTGGGAGTTACAAATTCCAAGGAGCTTTTGGAAACAGAATCCTTGGGGCGTAAATGTAAAACAACAAGCATGATTTCTTCATTAAAAAAAGTCTGAATTTTGATAAAATTTCTAATCCCTGATTTATAGACAGAATCTGAATTTTTTACCTCAGAAATTTTAAATAGGAATTCGAGAAAAACCAACCCTGAATGCTCAAATCTGCAATATTCGCCCCGGTTTGTTCCGATTTTGATCTAAAATTCTACCATGTTCGGCAGGACGCTATGCAATCAAATCTAATCAGAGTTCAAATACAGTACTGGTTTGGTTGTCATGTTTTGTGTTAGATCTGGTGGATATATGAAAGATACAAAAATAAAACTCCCCATTAAGGGAGTTAAAAAATAAATACTCGATCTAGACTAGTAACATACATGTCTCAAGTGTTGAGGGTTTATGCAATAATTTAACAATTTTGTGACCATGTAATGGTGACCCTTCTTTAGCAAGAAAAACTGGTGCAGTACTGTTTAACTATAAATATGTTAAAGTACTTTTTATGAAGAATTCTTTGGCATAGATAGACAAAAACATGAATACAAGGTATTCTACTAATCACTAGTGGTGACATTTTTTAAGACGTCTATTTACAATCAATAATGAATATTTGTGCAATACAGATACACACGATGACGTTACAAAATGTAAGTACACTTGTTTTTAAATTTAATAACCATATAAAACAGTTGAATTAGAAGTGAACATTTTGTTTGTAAAACAAAATAGAATATGTTCTTAATGCATTTTCGGTGGGGAAATTGTAGGGGCGACTACAATTTAATACTGAATGTTGATGAAGCCCATCAACGGGTCTGTTCATCACGTAACATTATACACAAACATATCGCAGCTTTGGAGATAGAAGTAGCCAAAACACGTAAGCAGTAAATGCTTGCTTATGTGACATTACCCAGTCAGTTTCCCTTGTGGTTTATTACTTGATATTTGAAATAAAAAGTCGCATCACCTTAAGGTGATCCCTCTGCTGCCGCTTCCAAGGTTGTATCATACACTTGGGTGTGATCCCTGGCTAAACGGCAGTTACAGGTTGAATGACTTCCGACTGGTATCCAAGAATTAAGATATCAACAAAATAGGGAGATTGCCAACATTAAGGCTAGATAGCTCAGTTTGTAGAGCGCCGGCACGTTAATCCGGAGGTCGCAGGTTCAAGTCCCGGTCTTTGTTTAACCCAAAATAACTTTTTAACAACAGGACTGTTAAGCAATAATTTCTGCTCACCAGCTCTTTGGAGTCAGGCATCTCTCACCTTACCCTGTTTCCTAAATTCAGCGCCCTCGTCATCACCTCCAGGTGGTTTGATCACCATGATGCCACAGGAATGTCTCTTGGCCGGTCTTCATTCAATTTGACTGGGTGGGCCTTTAATCTTCGCGCACCTCCAAATACTGGCTCGGCTTGTATCTGGTCAGACAGAAAAAACCAATATCCAGATTAAGAATCTAATCCCAATACCCACCTATCATTCGAAATCCAACCCCTTGGAATCTATCAAAATCAATCATGGACTGGAGTGTCATTAACAAGCAATCTAGTGCATCAACCTGTCTGAGTGTGGGTTTGTGGCACTTGTGTCCTTACACACAACACTAACCAAAACTGCCTTGTCATTCGGATAGGACGTTGAGCCGTAGGTCCTGTGTATGGTGTACTGCAAACATTCAAACAGGCTAGATAGCTTGTAGTTGATAGAGCACCGTCACGTAAATCTGGAGGTTGCAGGCTTAAATCCAGTTTGGGTAAATTTTTCCTTTGTTCACCAAAAAGTAAAATAGTACTAACAGTACAGTTTGCCTACTGACAACTGTTATTTACAAAAACACATGAACTAAGTGTATAATTTTTAACCGTTCACGAACCCGTTTCCAGTAATTGAATAAACTCAACAACCCGATTTTAGATTTTAGAAATTTAGATTTTTCTTTTCCTGAGATGTTTACCTTGGCTGTTCTGCTTGTTGTCTCCATTCCACGTACCATCTTCTTCTCTGAGATCCACACGGCTGCTTGTTTGTTCATCGACACCACAACCTTGCGATGCTGTAAAGTTAGACAAATTCAAATCAAGTTGTCTTAACGTTCCACACCACATTTCAAGCAGCACAGTAAAGGTTTAAAAGGAGGGAGCAAACCCTTTCTTTTTACTTCCCTCCCCCCCACACACACAGACGTGCAAAGTTTGCAGTTTGTAAAACAAAAAATGACGAAATTGCAATGGACGACAAGACATTGCATTGTGTTTTTCAATTGCACAGCTAAAACCAAAAACAATTTAATTATTTATTTATTTATTTATTTAATCATTCAGGCTTTCAAAAAACATTACAGTACAATAGACATAAGACTTAGAAAAACAATCAGACCAAGAATTATGAAAAACAGAGGAATATGTAGAAATACAAAACAAACAGCAGCCTAGGGATTGCCCAAAAGCGTATGAAGTCACTATCTAAAAGAGCAATCCCCGTAAAAAAAGAAAGACATTAGAACAAACAGACAGATATAAAAAATACATGGAAAGATTATATATACACTGTCCACAGGAGTAGACTGATCAAAGCTGTTTTTAATTTAAGCAACCAATTCATTTATTTCCATACATATATCACAATAAACAACTTCATTAGTCAACAGAGACTGAAACTGTGTGGAGGCATGACCAATTAAAGCAAAAGCTTGTAGGTTGGGATGCCTTGTACAAAACAACACAAAGATGGAAAGTCATACAAACATTATAATCATTATTAAACTGTTATAAAAACATTATTAAAAAGAAAAGAAAATCAATGAAATTAGCTGATCAGCTGAGAAGTTGAATGCATGCACATGAATACTTGATTCTTGTAAAGGGTAATTGTCATAAATTGTCATTATTATTACTATTATCATTATTATTTACCTCTTCCTGCTCCCGCTTCAGCCTGATTTGAAGCTCGTTTCTCTGTGTTTGACATGTTGCAATGTAACGCTGAAAGAATCAATTCAATTCATGTTATTAAATCATGTTAAATAGGATTCAAGGATGAGATTTGCCGAAATTTCCAAATTCCTGAAAATGGCTTTTGGGCCTGGGTTACCCCTTATTCTGGAACCAGAACCTCTCAGATGTTACAATGCAGGAGGTTTACAGACTCTGTGCACCACCAGAAATACAAAACTACAGGTTTGGACACAATGTGGACTATTTCTTTCTCCCTCTGGTGACTGCTTTACATTCTTCAAAATTAAAAAAAATGCAAGGTATCAAGGAGATTTAAAAAAAAATCCTGCTGGTTATGAAGAGTCTTCAGCGTTTACAACCACAATGTTGTGGGTTATAATCACACAGGGACCTTTTTGAAAAATAGTTTATAAGATGCAGTGCAATAAATGTTATTATCTTCAAGCAGGCCTGAATATTTGATTCTGATTGGTCGATCCATAGCAACAAGGAGTGTGATATAAACTTATATTGCACGGCCATATCACACCCTGTGTATTGTGTGTTCTAACTGCGCATCAAGTTTGCTTGAAGATAAATACGTTATCACACGCGCGCTCGTGGAATACGGAATAATATAGCGCGTCTGCGTCCCATATCCAATTCGGCCTTCGGCCTCGTTGGATATGGGACGCAGAAGCGCTATATTTTTCCGTATACCACTCGCGCTTGTGTGATAACTTATATTATTATCTATATAAGGCTTCCAAGTGGTACAATAAATCAGTGTATTTGATATCTTCAGCGCAAGTACCCGGATGACTGATCAATATTATTTCGTATTGCTCTGTCATCCGGGAACTTCGCGCAAGTACCCGTATGACAGATCCAGACCTGCCAACCTTGTAAAAAAAAATTGAGTACCACATTAGCGCAGCACCATTAAAACCAGAAGCCTGTGCACGGCGACATAACCCAGAAGCCCAACTACATGTACTGTTGGCACTGTGTGTTCCAATTGCCTAGATCATAGATGTCACTCAAGGGGCAAACAAATTGTTAGGGCGAAAAAAAATTAAAAATTGGCCAGGGGTTCCCCTACGGGCGGTAAGCCCATTTTGACTGATTTCTGTTCCACTATCATGTATAAATCTCAATGACAAACATAATTCAATAATGTACAAAATGTACTTTTCACCAAAAATTGGCCAGGGGTTTCCCTACGGGCGGTGAGCCCATTTTGACTGATTTCTATTCCAATTACATATATTAATTTATATGAAAAGCACTGTTCAACAATGTTCCTAAATTATTAGTAACTTACTCGGCATGCAAATAACTTGACAATAATAATGAGAAAGGTTCCATCTTTGGTTGCCCAGTAAACGGACAAACGAGAAGAATCATAGAATTATCCAGTTCCACTTCAATTCATCATTTGTTTCTCTTATACAAAGATCACAGGCCATGAAATTCCCACTATTCTCCCCTAATAAAAGTAAAACTAACAGAAATGATGTATTTCCTTCCTCCATGATTAATCTGACACTTCGATCGGCGTCCATGTTGTACACTCAAGTATAATCACACGGCGATGCCGAACACGTGCGTTGCGTGCACGTACATCCATGCATACGGCTAAACAATGTACTGTACCAGATTGACTGAAACTGGATTGCGCCATTCCCACCCCCTTTGTTACGCATTGGTTTATCAGTATTCCAGCGGGAGTAAGAATTTAAAATATAATGTAGTTCTAAGCACAACCTCTTTTTTATCGAAGCACATAATGATCACTCAGATGCAGGGTGTCTTTGTTCGGTTGTTTTTGCACTTGGGGTCGAACGAATGACAGTTGAAGAAATTGAGAACAAAATTGTCCGTTCGTGCTGCAGTTTAAAAACACCGCGATTTAGATTTTGCGTCTTTTGCGTATTTTCTGCATAAATCTCGTACCGCCGTACCCAGATGTGAAAATGCGTACATGATACGCAAAATGCGTACAGGTTGGCAGGTCTGCAGATCAATATTGTTTTCGCTAGGACGCAAATGCGCTATATTTTTCCGTATTCCACGAGTGCGCGTGTGATAACGAATTTCTTTTGTGAAGTTTTATGTCTGTCTTTTTTTAGCATTTAGGCAAGTTAAATTTTGTTATTTCGCTAGTCAGCCTGGTATAGATAATAATAATAATATTGTATGGCTTTGTTTTCGTGTGATACAAGAATATATTGCTCTCGCTATGACAATATTGGACTCGTCTTTGACTCGTCCAATATTGTCATAGCTCGAGCAATATATTCTTGTATTACACTCAAAGCCATCCAATATTATGTAATTATTCACTGCTGGTATTGGATACAGAGAACATGACCAAGATGGTGTCTACCATTTGTTTAAGATTACCTGGATGGTCTCTACGTCCCTCTTGGAATCTTTACTGCTCCTCATCAGAGTGGTGTTCTCATCTCGCAATCTCCTCACCTCACTGTGAAGATCTTTGTTCTCATCCACAAGACCCTGGTGAGGCAACACATTAAAAAGGATGTCACCATCATGATTCATATTGACACAACGGACAAAGTGGGGAAGGGGGTAGGGAGGGGGTCAGAGGGGAGTGGGGAAGAGGGGAATGGAGGAGAGGGGGGCAGCTTCCTTAGGTGACTTTGAGATAACACATATTTTCACACAACAAACTGTTCATTTCCGTGGAGTGGATCATGAGTTTGGTTCACCCAGGAGTCAAGTAAAACCTCAGACCCACTGTATAAAGATGCTTAAGCACAGAAATAAGCAACTCTCAAAATAAGTTTGCTTCCCAGAAAAAAAGGTTATCAGCCAAAATCCCATGTCATAATGTACAGTTTGCTGCTGGTTTTCTGCTTATTTTTGCTTAGCAGAACATTTCAACAACTACTGGACAGAAGCTCTTTTGTACTCTAGCTTTTTTCCTTAAAAACAAAAAAGCACATTTCATATTTCTGACAGCTGAAGAGAAGGTGGCCGGGGCCATTTTGTTCAACTCACCAAGTACTTGGGATCCATGTTTTGTGGTCGCATCACCCCGGCTGCTTTAGCCATAGACATCGGAGCCTGGAAGAGATAGGGCTGCGTTGGTGAATTACGGGTTTGAAGGGCCATAGGGGTCAGCTCTCGAATGGACTTTGCACTCTTTTTCCTGGAAGGGAACAGAAGAAGTTATCAGCTTCATTACAACAAAGGTGCCTTTAAAACTTGAGTCTTCGATCAAGACTGCTCGCTCAAACAAAAAGTTGAACCATCAACAATAGGTAGCCATTGTACTTTAGACAGATCAGGTAAACTATTCATGCAATGTAGCGTGTCATGACCGAGCGGTTTAGGGCATCGGATTCAAGTTCTGGTGGTTAAGTCACAAATACAAGACGATCATCCCATATTACACCTGTTTTAAAATCTCTTCACTGGCCTCCTGTTCGAGAGCGAATATCTTACAAAATTTGTATGTTAACTTCTCGTGCCCTCAATGGCTTAATGCCCCCCCCTGGCTACATTTCTTGCCTCATTCATTCTCCCTTCATTCTCCGTCCTGGTCTCACTCATCTAGAGCCCCTAAACTTATTGAGCCTCGTTCCAAAAGAAGTTAGGGGGACAGGGCTACAGCTGCTCCTCGCTTGTGGAATGTGTTACCGCTGCATATTCAAACATCTAGTTCTTTAAGTACTTTTAAATCTCAGCTTAAAACGCACTTGATGTCTCAGGGCTTTTCTCGCTCATTGTAAATGCTTCATCATTGTCATTTTCCATGTATGTATTTGTAAGTTTTTGTATGTTATTGTATTGTTTTCTTGTAGGCGCATTGGGCACTCTATCGGTGGATATTTGCGCGTTTTACGTTTTGCAATTATTGTTATTATTAAACATGAATGGATTCTTGTGAAAATACTGTGACAATTTTGTTGCTGTTTTCTCAGCAAGCAGACACTGTATTCAGCCGAAATTTCCACTTGTGACTTTTGTTGTATATGTCTTTATAATTTTGCCTATAAATCAGCATTAAGTTGCCAGAAACCCAACCCAAAGTGTAGTGGCAAGATTGATTACAATCGACTTCATTATAATGCATTTGTATTGGTTACAATACACCAAGAAATAAAGTAAATATTTATATGTCAAATATATATATTTATTTTACTTCTTGGGCAATCATAAAAAGTAAATAGACAGTCCAAAATTGCAAAAACATAAAAGAAAACTACAAAAATAATAAAAACACAGAAGAAGAGGTAAGTGTACCAGCTGAAGCCCGATGGATTGCCTAAACCAAACAATGTTTCTGTCTAGAGGCTCACCTCTGCAGCTGGTTCTTAGAAGAATAACAATTCAAAACCTAAACAAAATGAAAATTAATTTTGTATATTTACATTTCAGATTTAAAATCTAAAAATGCATGAAACATATGTATATTTACAAACAAGGTCATGAAAACCAGCAAACAGGTAATAAAATACAAAAGAAAAACAAACAATAAGTGACCTTAGTGAAAGTTCAAGTTGTGACAAAAATCAATTTTGGGAGTCAGCTTTGAACTTGTGTATGCCTTTGACTGCAGATATTGTTTCAATCATTTAAACTTGCAATTTCTCAATTTAAAAAAGTAGAAATTTACAGCATAAAATGCATGGCATTTAATCACATATTTAATACATGCCGCTGCTAGCCCAGGGACATTGCAGCATGTGAAGACAGTGTGGGCGTGGGAGTTAAACAAAGAAGTGAATTAAATATATATATATATATATTTTGGGGGTTTTCAAATACCTTCTCCTTAGTGAGTTTGCATTACTGTCGGTTCTGTTCTTCTCATAATCTTCAACTTTGGCCTTTTCGGTCTCGTACAGTTTCTGAAATTCCTCTGATGTCTTCTGAGCTTTCTTTGTTTCTTTCTCGAGACTGTCCAATCTGTCTTCAGCTATTGTAGAAGGATAAAAAAAAAATTCTTTTAAATTCATTGTACTGACAAGTCATAACAATATTTAACAGAAACCTCAGCAGATTCTGTGGCCATTTTCGAAACCACGACTTTAGGCTCTCGCTGTACAGAAGGTTATGATGAGGGAGGTTTAGAAAACAAATGGTGTGGCCGACCAGTCAAGTGCACCGGACTCAAGCTCTGGTGTTTCTGATCAGCAGAGTGTGGGTTTGAGTCTCGGTCTTGACACTTGTGTCCTTAACCACAAGGCACTGAACAATTGTGGCTTTGTCTTTTGGATGGGACGTACAGCCGTAGGTCCCGTGTGTTGTGCAATTAATGTAAAAGAACTCAGTACACTTAATAGGTAAGAAAAGGGGTTTGCCCTGGTGTTTCTGCAATGGTTGGCAGCAGATAAGCCCCTTACAAGGTGCTATTATGATCAGGTCTCATAGTTCGAAAACTTAGCATACCTGTCTTAAAAAAAATAATAATAAGCGCTTCTGAGACGTCCGGAGATAAAGCGCTATATGAGAACTGAATACTATTGTTTAGTTTATTTATTTCAAAAAGAAAAATCTTACCATCTTGAGCAGTTTTGTCCAATCTATCCAGTACGCTTCGCATTTTCTTCTGTGACTCTTCCACATCGCTCTGCAGCTGATGATTGGTTTGATCAATCTCCGAGGTCCGAGCCAGCTGCTCAGCTAGTCTGGCTTCCAGCTCTGCCTTGTCCTTCTGCAGTTCTACGTTGAAGTCCAGCTGCGTGATTAACTGCTGACGTACCGAGGACATAGTGGTATCAGACACCCTGGCGAAATTGCGAAAAAATCAAAGTAATCCACGTAATCTGGAAAAGTTCATTAGCTGTTTAAACAATTGAACATTTTGTTCACCCTAGTGTTGCAAAGCTCACAACTAGAGGACCACTTTTCGGGGATGCCCAGTGCCAAGCAAAAAGAGAAATTCTAAAATAATTTCTTTTGAGAATTAACACATAATGGTCGTTATTACACAAGCGCTTGTGGAATACGAAAATTATAGCGCGTCTGCGTCCCATATCCAACTCGACGTTCGGCTTTGTTTGTGAGACTCAGACGCGCTATATTTTTTCCCCCTTTTCCACTCGCATTTGTGTGATAACTAATGAAATTTGCATACTATTAGATTCTTGTTGAGATGTGTTACGATTGAGACACAATTTCTCAGGATATGGCGACGTTGAGGCATTTACAGGGATTGTATACGTTTGGTAATTGGAACCCACTGTTTGTTTCAATCCTACATAGTTGTAGATATATACCATGAAACAAACCTGTGAAAATTTCATTTCAAAAGGTGGTAGCATTTTTGAGATATTGCCGAAAATCTGGAGCGGTCATGTCCAGGCAGGAAGAATAATCTGCGTTACTGCAGTAACGCTTCTCAGATACAAATTTTTGTGTGATAAAAAGTGATATCTTTTTCCATAACCGCAGTACTTTGAAGTGAAAAGTTTCTCAAAATGCATTATATCCAAAGCTGCTGTACTTCTTACCAAGTAAGTTTTGATTGCCATTCATTTTCAGAGTCATTACCAAACGTATACAGACCCTTTAATCACCAACCTGTTTAGTCCGGCGTACTTGTCATCATCACTGTGACGGATCAACTCCTTAATCTGCTCCTCCAGAACAGCACTTTGACTCTCTGCAATCTCATGGACCTGGGAGAAAGATAGCACACCACTTTGGTTTTCATTCACAGATTCTGTTTTCATTCAACGATTTCTTGAATATATAAAAGACAAAGTACAGGGTGAAGGCGGGTTCATACTCACTGCATTTTCACTGCGTACGCAGCGTGCGGACCAATTTATCACAGTGCGCAGTGTGTAAAATGGAAGCGCAGTGCGAATGTATTGCACTTCTGCGTCCGAATAAAAGAAAAGAAAACTAGGTCGTACGCACTAGTCAGATATTGAAATATTTTAACGATTGTTGGATGCGTATACGCAGTATCAGTGAATGATGGCAAAAACCTGATTAGGGAAGATGAAAACCCTGCGCCGATTTCCAAATCTGTATAACACAAGTTTAAAAGAATACCGAGATGTACAGAGGACAGTAACTTTATGGAAGGAAATTGGGAAAAATTGCGGTAAAGATTGGAAGGAATGCAAGGATAAATCAATCAATTTATGAAAAGATCCTTGCACTGCGCGAATGTATGAATTCAAGTTGATGGATGCGTTTCTATTTTTTATTTTGATGTAAAGTATGAACTTTAAATCCCTTTCTTTTGATGAGTTGCCCAAGGACGTGGCCAGGTGTACATCAATAAAGATTCTTGTTAGCTTTTAGAAGACTATCCTATTATTTTAAAACTCTTGGTGCAGAACAAAAAAGGTACTGTGCGAGCTCCACCAGGCCAACTCTGCGTCCTACCTTCAACGTGCGAGGTTCTGTTTCGACATTATTATAGTCTTCTAGAAATAATATTTTGTACGCCGAGGCTACGTGGACCTGGAAACTGGCTCGGTGTTGTTTGCCCCTCACATCAGAGGGTTCCAGGCGCGTTACCAAAATTTACGTTAGTTAATTAAATAAATACCAGAAATCTACAGGCATTTTCTTGTACATAAATTTAGTAAATTTATTTAAGCTTCAGAAGTCTCAGACGAACTTAATCTTTACTGTTCGGCAGATGCGAATATTCCCTTCATTTTGATAACCCTCATTATTTAAATACTGCTTGTATCCACTAAAGTACCTCGTACATATTCTTTAGTTCGGCATCATTGAGCCTGGAAAAAAACACGGATTGACAAACGTGTACTCAGGCTCCGACGCCCCCCCCCCACCCCCGTCGTGAAAATATTGAAAACTTTGGACGGCCCCCTTACCTGTTTGCTTGAGTCTTTGCACATCTGTAGACTTTGAGTAAACAGGTCTTGATCCACACCTGAACTGTCTATGGAGTTTACTGCAGCCTCAACGTGTTCAAGATGCTGGAGGACACTGTCGTTTCTTTCTAGTATCACCTTCAACTGTAGTTGAAATGTCTGCGATTTGAGAAATAAAAGTCAACAAAATAATCAACATGCTAATCACTTCATTCACTGTGAGTGAGCATTGGAACAAAGCCGGGTTGACTGCTGTCATCACCTGCTCTAACGTGAATGAAAGGCATAGATGCAATAACGAAGAGGGAACAGGGATTTACCCACACTCACTGGTCTGTGCCTAGTCTGCTACTAGTCTTCAAAGTTCAATTGACAATATCATTTATTCTTCCCTTTTCACACCGTACCGAGCCGAGCGGAGCAAAAAAAACCAGGGAGCTCCTGGATATTTGACCCCATCGCCTCCCCGTGTTCGTTTCACGCTTAAAATGTTGTAATTTAGACTAAACGTAACAAGAAAAGCAGAACTGAACTTAAACGTTTACCTGCAGCCGTTTGTAAAGATCTTCCACATCACTGGACGCCATTTGTTGAATCACCTTAACTTTTTACACAGTTTCAAGACAGTAAGTTACATAACAAGCAAGACCTTGCAGCTTGCTCTTTTTGATGAATTGACGACACCTTAATCATTGAACTGATTAAATTAAAAGCCACTCTAATGATCAGTCCATGCAGGTAGAATTGTTCTAATGCTAAGGATTGAAATGTTATCTTTGATTGAATGATTGCATGATTGAACGATATTGTGCGGTGGATGGACGCACGAAGAGCAGCTCTGTCTGTGTTGTATCGATAAGTAAATAATGTCATTGTTGTTAGGTCTAAAAAGTTCAGAGGTCACAACGCTGGTTAACATAATTCGACCAGACACACGGAGCAGATAAATTCGCGGGCACCAGCGCGCTGAAGCCTGCAGCTTGGGGCGGAGCGGAGGGGAGGTAAGACATTTCAACGGTCTTGTGATTTATGTTTTTATTTTAAAGTTTTTTATGATAAATTTATTACTATCAAAAAAGTAGAAGGGACCATAGGACTAAGTCCAGACCTTTTGCGTCCATCCCCGGCCCACCCGGCCGCAAATGTTTTTTTTCTCCAAACGACATTGCTAAAAAATGATGACCTTTTTTTGTTATGATTTTGATTTTTTTTTTTCGATCGGAATGCGGATGTTGGAAAGAAATAAAATATATAAAAAAGGTAAATAAATAAAAAAGTTTGGGAAAAAAAATTCGCCACCCGGCCGGGCATCAAAGGAAAATTCCTTCCTATGATCCACCACGGTTGCACTACTCATAAGTGCACGGGTATTCGGTGTCAAAGTGCAAGCCCACCACTACCACCATAAGATTCGTTAAAGCTCATGGTTAAAGCCGGTGTGGCAGGAGATTCTGTCCCCCCGGAGATTCTGTCCCCCATCCATACGGCGAACTGTGTACAAACTTCTTTTCAGAGCGCCCTCTTTTGAATCCTCCTCCTCCAGCCCATGTTCATTTCTCGTATGATGGGGACAGAATCTCCGGGGGGACAGATTTCCCTGGGACACCGGCAGAAAAAAAATCCTTTTCGGCTTATGCAATTAAGATTTTGTCATGTCGTATAACTGCAACTTAAAACATAGATCAAAACCCACCCTAAGATATGGCTTTGATGACCATCCTCCATCTCGGCTTACGGATCCTGTGCATCAATCTAGAATGACTTTGACTCTTTATGTGCACTGCCCCTTTATTAGGAAGCCTGTGTTGGTCACTGATGCCGAAGCAATCGCAAATTGGTTAATTCAAAGGTTCATTGAATACTTATTCCCCCCCCCCTTATTTAAAGGGATTTTATACGTTTGGTAATTGGAACCCACTGTTTCAAGGTTTCAATCCTATAAAAATACCATAAAACTAACCTGTGAAAATTTCATTTCAAAAGGTGGTAGCGTTTTTGAAATATTGCCGAAAATCTGGAGCGTTTATGTCCACCTGCAATTGGAACAGACTCAAAATTTGGGGGATTAAAAGTGATATCTTTCTCCATAACCGCAGTACTTCTAAGTGAAAAGTTTCTCAAAATGCATTATACTATCCAAAGCTGCTGTACTTCTTATAGTAAGTTTTTATTGCCAATTTTCAGAGTCATTTGCCAAACGTATACGGACCCTTTCAGTTTGAATGTGACCTACAATTGGTCAGTTCATATAATTTTACATTAAGATTTTGCTGACAAAGGAACTACTGTTCAAGCTCCCAAGTGTAAAGGTCACGGCTCGCTCAGCAGGGACACGTTGCCTTTCGGATTGGGTGCTTGAAGAAGCGTTTGTTATGAAATGTAGGCCCCTATGGCGCGGGAAAGATTTTGTGGAGTCAAAAATTTGGTTCTACAAAATGGCGGAACGTGTTAGTTCACAAAGTATAAAAGGAAAACCACACAATTTCAAAGTATATTTGTGTGGATCATTATATTCTATACTTTTAAAACAATATCTTTCCAACCATTATTCATTTAATAACAAACTTTTTTGTAGCCCAAATCGCCCAATCCAAGGCAACGTGTCCGTCACACCATGGAGGTAGGATTATCCTACCTCCATGGTCACACTAAACTTCTCCACTTAAATCACAGACGACCGTGGGGAAAATCTCTTAAACAATGGGTATAGGCCTATACATAGAAATTATAAACAGCTTGTGAGGAACATATTTACTTATTTATCAACTTTGGTCAGAAATGTTACAAGCTCTTATGGTGGGAACCTTGTGTGAAGAGGTTTGCGTGAGGTTCGGAGCCTACCACGACGCGTCTTGGGGTCTGGGTAGTTTGTGACCTGCTGAAGATTGTGCATTCTGAATCATTCTTGGTTAGGCTACCGGATAGCTGTTGAGCAACTAGTTTGAGCTGTTGATGTGTTTTCCTACTCTTTACTGATGCTCTATCTTGAAAAACATTAGTGGACGAAAATAGGGGAACCGTACAAACAGGCTTCGTTGAAACCTACAAAGGTGTTGGGCTCGGGCCCGCCTAATGGCCCGGGAACATTTTTAGAATTACTCTTCAGTGCATTCTCATCCTTTTTGTGTTATCTAATGAGGCAAAGTTTGATCTGTCAGTGGTTTTTCTCTTTACTTTTGGTTTTCTGTCCCGCTGTTGTTTCCGAATTATTGAATTTACAGCACAGTAGTACAGAAACACAAAAGTGTACGCACACTGTAAAAAAAAATGTAAAAAATTTTTTTTTTTTTTTTACCCAACGAATAGCGAAGTCCTAACTCCTTGGGCAATTTTATTAATTATTTTTCATTGGGCAAAACTTTTGCCCATTATTTGGGTATATCCCAATGAAACAACAGTTGGCAGTTATACTTTCAACTTATTGGGTAAATTATTTATTAATTAACCATAAGATGAGCACCGCCCAGCCGTTGGTTAATTTTAAAAATTTATTTTTATTATTTAAAAATATTTTCACCCATTTAATGGTAAAATCGTGCCAATTTCGATTATTATTCTATTCTATTGTCTCTCTACAGTGTCTTTTTTTTTACCACACGTCCATGCATCGAAAACGATTTTTTTTTTTTCCAATGGCCAAGGTGTGCCAGCTGTGCCTCTCTCAACTCTCTCTCAAAACGTGGCCTTGTGGTTGCCTTTTGCTTTTGAAGGTTAGTTTTTAACTTTTCTGTTTGTGTTTTCTTTTACATTGTACATGTAGTCGCAGTGCACGCAGTGCAAGCAATGTGCCATTAGTGCCATTCGTGCCGCGGCGTTGCATGCACTGCCTGCACGACATTGCATGCGTTGTAACATCACACACGTATAATGTACACGAATGGAAAATAAAAACATGAAATAAATTCAATGCAGTAGCACTGTGTTTGACTGTGTTGCTTGCTCTGACAGTGTACAACTAAAGAGGAGACAACACTTCAAACAGTTCTAAAACAGTTCAAAAACCAAACAAAACAACAGGCCTATAACGTTTGGGACACGGCCCACGGACACGGCCACCTCCACATGTTCCACTAAGTTGTTTGAAAAGATGTTTGTTATGTATTGCATGCGATGCGTACGGCGTTTCGCGGAACTTGCCCAGAATGCCCGCGAGTTGCGCGAAGTTTCTTGGATCGTTTTGATCGAAGTGTCATGATCGCCCAATTATCCAACTAATTGTTTCATTTTCATTCATTTTTACCAACAATAATTTAAACTTGCCCAAAACTACCCCAATAATAAATAATAATAATGACCAACAATTATGATATGATATTACATTTGAATTAATTTTTGTTTTGTTTGCCCAACTTTTTTGTTTCACTTGTAAAAAAAAAACAAAAAAAAAAATTGCCCAACAACAACAATTGTTGCTTTGTTTGGGCAGTAATTGTATTGAAAACAAAATGTGTCAAATTACTTGTGCAGTGCACAGTGCGAGTTTTTTTTAGACAAATTGATGCTCTCATTTTTGCTTGTTGACTGTTTATAAATTAATTAGAATTATCGAAACCATTTAATAAATAAGGAGAGTCTACTAAAGGCCTTCTAAAGAATGCGGCCAGAAAGGTCGCAGGACGGATTCACCTCTATTAGCCAACAAAGGTACGACAAGGCAGTAGACCTATACGCTTTGATACAGCCGGTGTCATAGGGGATTCCCCCCCCAACCCCACCCCACCGGTTTGTCCCCCTGACGGTAATTAACATGTGTTGAAGGGCATTGATTCAAAAGAGGGCGCTTCAGACGAAATTTCTACACAACTCGCCATATCGGAATCTCCGGGGACAGAATCACAACAGAATCACCTGCCACACCGGTACCACTTACGGTACGATACCAGGCAGCAGTGAGAAATCACAGTCAAAACACGTACGTCCGCTTCCTCTGTGAAAAACATTTGGACGTAAAAGTAAATTGTTTTTTCACTGAACATTGTGTTTTTACCCTTCAGTGATTGAAAATTAACGCGATAAAACAAAAATTCACACAAAAGTAATTCCAGAAAACGATCTCTATATGACCAATAATTAATGTTTTTGTTGGAAGTTGACTCGCGGCTGTTTCATGTGTTCGGTGGGGAAATTTCGCAAATGATTAGACTCAACGGGGTGAGTACTTCTGAAATCAAGCTGATCTTCCAAACACTGGATCGTCACCGAATCAAAACTGTAGTGAAACTTATTGGCAAAGAGATTCGGTGCTGCAAGGAGATACTGAAGGTAGTCGATGCCAAAAACACACACCAGCCGGACTAGTGTACCGTACAGACAATCAGGCTTCGGGCCAGTTTCCCACTTCACAAAGCGAAACTTGTGTCCAGGCCGAGACGAGCTTACCGGGAATCCACCCGGTGCGTCAGGAGTACGGTGAAGGGTTGACCAGAAATTTTCATCCGGACTGTACGTGTCTTTTGACCACTCCAGCAGGTCGATAGCATGGCGGTCCTTCAGGGCATACTCAATGAACTGCCGCGTGGCTGCAAAGTAGGCGTTCCCATTATACACGGTGAAGTTGTGGGGAGGGGGAGTTTTGCGGATTTTTGTCTGCTTCACTTTTCCGTTCTTAATTTCATGGTGGAAAGACGTCCATCTTTGTTTGGCTTGATGTGGGACTGCACTTACTACATCATTTGTGCCGTCGTAAAATTGGAGTTGGCGGACGATTTCTAGATTTGTTTTCAGCGGGAAATCCTGTCCACACAGATTGATGAGATACTTCCAATCGTAGCCCGCCGCTTGAGGGCCTGTCAAGTCACTCATGCAATTGATATCTGCTCGTAGACGTGTAAACCCTGCGTACTGCACCTCTTCGAGTTTCGACGCAATGAAAACATTACGGAAACAAGAAGCGATGCCGCGGATTGCTCGATGAAAGTCACTTGGAGAGTTCAGATCTGGATGGATGCAATATATATTCTGTGGCTGATAAATCGCACGTAGTAGTCTCTCAACCTGGGCTGAGGTGGTGTGAGTGATGATAGTATAGGCTACAGGGAAGTTGGCCTCGTCTGTGGACATGGGGTGAGTTGGGTATCGCCTCCCAGTGCGGAATGCTTGACAGTCCTGCGTCCAGTGGCGGACTTCGGCATCACTCGGGACCGGCAGTGACCCACTGTTTCGGTCTCGCTCTCGCGTTAAAAACTCAGCCGTGTCTCTCACAGCAACACTGTCACCTGCAAAGAGGACAGAGCAGTTCACATCCCAGTGTCTGTGATAAATAAACGAGGTACGAGAACTGACACCGGGCGTCGAATGGTGAGATTGGAAATGTAGTGACGCAGGAGATTCGTTTGAATTCACGGTCGGTGGTGGCCTTTGTGGCACGTGTCTGAAATATCTTACACTTGGTGCTGGCTGTGTGTTGTGTACAGTTAAGAGTTTCACGCATAAACTAGAGATGAGAGATGTAACTACAATGATAAACGCAAGAACTCTCCGTTTTGTGTTGGTCTTAACGATTAAAGCCATCTTAATCAACAAGGTAGAAGTCGGAATCCAGTGCGTAACCGCATCGGAACGTTGATAAACTTTCACGTCGACGGTTTTTATTTACGTAGACATTCGTAGCGTTGCTCAACATACAGGTGTGTTGCCAATGGCACAGAGATGGGATGTGGCGAATATCATCAGAACGCTTTTGAAATTTATGTTTGCAGTTCAAGATGAGTAGAATTTGCGTTAATATAATTTGATGCAGTTTCTTTTATTTCCCACAAAAGCCCCTTTCCTGTCTGTTTCTATGAACGCATTTATTATAGGGAAACACGAACACTTCCTGTGTAAATAAAAAGAGGATGTCTGCTTGCACAGTCAGAAGAGACATTATGTAGATAATTATCATGAATAATCATTCATGATTGCCTGAAAAACAAATGATTGTAAAAAACATTACAGTATTGAAACCAATTATATTGTCCCTTCTGAAAATATTATGCTATAAAAATCATCTCTGAAAACACTTTTCGCATTATTATGAACGTGCGAAAGGTCCCTGCTGTTTTGTGTGTGTGTGTGTGTGCGTGTCCCCCCCCCCCCCTATATCTCAAACATAACCTGGTGAAATTCGTAAATTCGTACTGGTTAGCTTAATAATAAGGTCGTGTTCCATTGGATCGCTGGGCACACAAATTTTGATATGCGGATGGCCTTCTTTTTGCCTTATTGTGTGGACAATAATACTTTGCATTTTAAACGGGGCCGAGTTGTGTCTTCTTGGTGGTTTGGGGTTTAGACTCTCCTTTTATTAATAATGTCGATAATTCTAATTGATTTATAAAAAGTCAACAAGCAAAAGTGAGAACATAAAGACCAACTTGTCTCAAAATAACATGCACTGCGCGTACACTTCATTTCTTATGTGGTGGTGTCAATGCTTTTCAATCATTCGGAAACAACACGGGGCAGAAAACCAAAAGCATGGAGAAAAACGACTAACAGATCAAGCTTTGCCTCATAAGATAACACAAAAAGGCTGAGAATGCACCAAAAGAGCAATCCTAAAAATGTTCCCGGGCCATTAAGCGGGCCCGATCCCAACGCCTTTGTAGTTTCAACGAAGCGTGTTTGGTACGGTTCCCTTATTTTCGCCCAGCACTTCTAGTATTTTTTTCAAGAATGAGCAACAATAACGAGCAGGAAAACACATAAACAGTTCAAACTATATTACAGCTTAAAATCTAACCCAGAATGGTTCAGAATGCACAAGAGAGCATCTAGTCATCTTCAGCAACTATGCGGGGCCCTTGGGTGGTTGCCGAATTTCCCGGACCACCACACGACGCGTCGTGGTAGGCCTCGCGATATCACGCACACTCGCACATGCTCCCCCAAGTTCTTCGCTGGAATAACAGTATTCCATTTCCTAATAAATTAATGACCAGGTTAAGAAGAAACTTTCAAACTACTTTATTGCTCTAAAGATAACCGAGAAAGGCTCAAATAATCAAAAATCTTCCGGCAGACAAAGAAATGTCTGAACTCAGTCTGAAATTTCTCATCCCTGCTTTTGACATTGACATACTCTGACTGTGCGCCCAAACCCATGCTTGTATCATTAAAGGCACAATTCCCTAAATATTTCCCTCCAGATCCAGTGCCCCAGTTGTAGAAAATGTATTGATCAGGCATGCAAACTGCATGCCTGATACTTCACGGAGGCAACGGAGGCAATTGCCTACGTTGCCCCATGTCGTTGCCCGGGTGCCCCTTGATTCCTCGTAGAGGTGCCCTTTACCGAGGAGAAAACGCCTTGGTGCCCTTGCCCATTCAAAAACGATTCGCCAGGCCCGGCCCTGCAACTGCATGTCAACAATAGAGGAGTACCAGGCACAGTATGATTTGTATTGTTTTTGAATTGTCCAATGGCACAGCCTCGAAACCCCAAACGAGGAAATCAGCTGATCAGTTAAAAAGTGCATGCCAGAGCAAATAGTTGTACTGATGATGTTTTCTCCCCCAACCAACTCACTTACTTTTGGAGCTGAAACTTTCGGGAATTTTAAACATTGACTATAGGCTGTGCAAGTCTCGTGCGTATTCGAACATTGGGACCCGTTAAAGCGCGTGAGTTTGTTTCCTTCACGCGTTAAAGCATCGTTCGTGGGACCAAAGTGGTCCCAAAAATGTTTGAATACGCGCGAGACTTGCACGGTCTATTCTATGTGCCGAGTAGGTACACATTAGTAGAGTTGTAGATCTTTTGAGCACAATCTCGAGTAGACAGATCGGAGTAGACTGAATCAGGAAGCCGATGTTTCATCAAACAAACTGTATTTCACCAGGAAAACTATATACTGTATCATCTTATAATTTCAAAGACAGCGGTGATAATAGACTTGGTGCAAGTCGGGTCTCGTGCTGATCGGGGTGCACCACACTAAATAAGCCAGAATTCATGCGCCAAGCTACTTATCATAATTTGTAAACCCATAACTTATTTTTAATTATAACGTTTTGGGGGGTCATGCAATTAATAGATTGTGTAAATATAAGAATCTATCACAACCTGGGGGTTCTGTGCTTCAACGTTTGAGGAGACTTGGTAAATTTAGGCGTTAAAGTTGGCCCTATTTGACCGGGGAAGTGGAGAAGTGCTTCACGAAAACTGGCAGCAAGTCGGTTTTGGAAAAAACAAAAAATTCGTGTTTTTTTCTTCTGGGGTAGGCCTAGTTAGCAAAAATTCCAAACGGTTGACCTGCCAAAAATTGAAAAGAATTCTGAAGTTTAGTTGTCCGGAAATATGTCTGACTGGTTTTCAAGAGGCTGAGAGACTTGCACGATTTTTTTTAAAAGTATTTTTGAATAATCATCATTTAGCATTGGTTCCTATGGGAGATTATTTAGAGTGGTGCGCCCATTGGGCTTTTGTAACGCCCGCCCTCTAGTGTCAATTAATTGCCAATCCAGACAATGAGGCAACACCAGCCAACACAAATATAAAACAGAACAAAACAATAGTGGAAACAACAAGGTTTTTTCTTCTCACTATGTTAATTATTCTAATAGAGACAAAAATTACAATTGTATTTTACCTACGTCGTCTTCACGACACAAACAAAATAACCACCAAACATATATTGATAAAAAAAGTATTTAAAATGCATGACAAACATACTAATTAAAAGCTTGAATTACTAGCCTTGTCATTTCACATTTTTTGTGGGGTGTAATTGTAAATAATACAGTTCTGCCACATTTGCTTTCATTCATCTATCAATATAGAGTTCCCAATGGACGTCACACAGGAAAATCAGTCAATCAAATTCCGTGCACGATTGGGTGGGTGAAGCACTTGGCTGTGTAGAAAAATTAGAACACATGACGCTGCCAAAACTCAAGTTGCACGAAAAGATGACGTCTATCAGGAACTATCTATTGATTTCAAAAATTGAAGACAGAGAAGTCGCAAAAAGACCAGAAACCCATTGCTGATTACCCATATACATCAAGGAAAACTTAATGTTGCCCCGTTGACAAATTCAGTTGAATTACTGAATAAAAATCTGCTCATTTTGGCGCTCATGTCGCCTGAGCATTATTACCCAGGTCACTGGGCCGTTTACTCCATTCTTAAAAACATATAAGTAGCCAACCAAGCTCAATCAATCACAAGAACCATCTCTGTCCTCACATGTACTTATTCACTCATGGGTGAAAGGCAGTTATAGTCAAGTGTCTTGATCAAGGACACTAGGACAAAAGTGTCACGACCGGGATTCGAACCCACACCCTGATGATCTCCAGTTCGGTGCACTAGACTACTCGGTCATGACACGTCATACAGTTTAATAACCCCCTTTTTCCACCACCTGCTACCGTACTTAGATCATATTTTTTTTAAATTCCAATCAAGTGCACAACCCCCCCTAATCCTGAAACACTACCATAAGTCCACGTCTTATCTTCGACATATTTAATTCATTGTGGAGAGAATGTTTATACCAAATAATGATACTGATTTGTGTAAGATAACCACAAGCAGTACCTAAATACTTCATTGTGACAACTTTGCTAACTTTGCAAGAACACTTCCAACATTGTTCTGCACAATAGTTACAGTTCCACCTTCAAGACAATTGTGGATATTCACTGGCCATGCAACCTTTGCCCAATTTGAATTGACCAAAACCACTGTGATTTGCAAAACAATTTACGTTTTCTACATGGTTTAACAACTTGAATCCTCGATTCTGATTGGTCGATCCAAGCAACAAGAGTGTGATATACACCAATATAGACCTTATGCATTTATGTCATCCAGCCGCCATCTTAGAAGTACATGTACGTCGATGACGAAACAATGGAAACCCGCAGATATGTACGCACGCGTAAAGGATTGGTCAATGAGCAACCTCCATTTGACCTCTAAGCTAGGGAACCCAACTCAAATGTCATGTGCATAAGGTCTATTAAACAGCCCATATCAAACCCTGTCTTATATCGCACAATTTTAAGCTACCAAGTTTGCTTGAAGATAAATTTATTATCACACGAACGCTCTCGTAGAATACGGAAAAATTAGCGCGTCTGCGTCCCATATCCACCTCGGCCTTCGACCTCGTTCAATATGGGACGCCGAAGCGCTTTATCTTTCCATATTCCACTCGCACTTGTGTGATAACTAATAGTATCACAATCTAAAGAGTTTACCACCCTATATTAAAATGTTTTATCATTTTAATAGATCTAATAATAATGATATTTCAATTCAATTTAAAATTAACAACTGAAGAAGTCATTGATTATTTCCTTCTCATTTGAACATTCCTCATTGTCGCTCTGGGATAAATGACATCATTAAAACACTTCTATTTTAGAATAACTATTATATTTCATTACACTCTAATTAATGACATAATCCAACATCGCTTGTGAAAAGCAACAACAAATACTTCAAATCAGAGCTGTATATTGAGAGAGTTGCGTTATAGACTCCAAATGTATGCGCACATGCAGGTTTTTTTTTTACCGAAAATGGCTTATAAATCCTAAGTTGTTGCAACTCTCTAAATACACAGCTCTGCTTACACTGGGCCTAATTTCATAAAGTCTGTGGGCACACAGCATAATCTTGCTTAGCAGAAATTGCTTACCTGCCAAAATACCAAACGTTTACAATGTTGCAACTGGTGCCCTGCTCAAGTTTTTTGCTGGCGAATACAACTGGCCGAGCAGTAACTTCTGCTTGACATTATTGTGAAATTAGACCAAGCTCATCAGATTTCACCATTTTGTGACAAGTCCAAAAAAGGTTACATAAGCATAACAAGTAAAATTTGTGAAACAAAGTGGAAAAAAACCCTCTAAAATAGTTTTATTTGAATTCAAGCAAATCTACAGTTCCAAAAGACCCCAGGCAATGATATAATGTATTGCAAAAGCTTGCTAATATCCAGATTTGCATTAAGATATATAAAAAATAAAAATAAATAAAAATGGAAACATCTCAATCACACAGGGGCATCTCCAATTTAGGGTTTTCAAAAACTACATGTACTTGTAAAAAAAATCTATAATTTTACTCTTGTATCTGATTCATACAAAGTATGAAAATAAACCAATGTCCAAATCTGAAGAATGGGACTATTTGTGTTCTTCTCATTTTAAATTCAAGTCAAAACTCTTTCATAGAGTATTTTTGGAGGAAAACCAACCCAAGAAGCACTTTAATTGTTATATCTAAAAGGCCTACGATGAGGTTCCATACATTCGAACCAAGGAAAGAACTTTTACTCATTTAATTCATAAAAGGAATATGTTTCCGCCCAATGATGTAAGTTTCACAACACATGTAGAAGGAAACTGAAAGTGTGCTCCCCTGTTCAAGACGAGTCAACTTTAGTTTATGTTAACTCGCGACAAGAAACTGAAGTGCTGTACCTCGAATAGTATCTGATGTAAGTTTAATAATTAAACTTACACCTTAAAATTATCTTCACTAAAAGTGGCGTGTACACATTATCAAGAATTCTTTTGAGTGAACACTGCACAGAAGTGTGTTAAATTTGTAACACCATTCGTACCAACACCAAATAAGCCCTTATACTTGATTCAGGTTTGGCCAGAACAATTCACGACCCCCAGCACAACTGACGAGGTACACTCCAAACATATGCAGTTGTTCAGAACATAAAAACACACCTAAGATATCTATTCCAATCGAACAAATTATCTTAAAGAACTTACTTCATTGTAAAAAGCCACTGACGATTTTTCATGCTAAAAGTACTTTTTTAACTCTGAGCAGTGCACTCCAAGACAGATTTTTTTCTAAAACGATTCTGTAGTACATTATTCGTTTTAACCTACTTCTAAAAAATCAAGGACATTTTCATCATGCTATAATAGAAAATTTCATTTCTAAAAAAGAAAATTTCAAATGATAAAGATGCAACAAACAAATAAGAATTACAGAAACTACAGAATCCATCCACACCACTGAACCCCCTAAACTCATCAACTAAATGTCTCTGTCTCAAGACAAAACAACCCATCCATCCCCAAAAGGTTGTTGTTCCAACGATGGTACGCCAAAATTCTCCTAAATTTTTCTCCAAATATTCCGGTTCTTTTTCAAACCGTTGATATACTTCAAACGTTGGTCAAATTCTTCCTAACGTACACTCCCACCTTTCACCATTCCAATGAAAGGAACCCCTACCAACTCACTGTGCCTGTTCTCGACATCAGGTGTTCTTAAAGCTTTCATTTTTTTATTCACCTATATTTTTGTTTTCTTTTTGGAGGAAGTCAACAATGTATCATATTGCTTTTAAACCGTTTGCATAATTTCATGGTGCTATTTCTTTTTCTTTTTTTTCTTATAAGGAAGTTTAAATGAATGTCAGTGGATTTTGAGTGATGACAGATCTGAAGTCAATTTATGTTACGATTTGGTTTTTTTTATAAACACTTAATCTACAGGTAATACTTAATTTTTGATGAAACTCATGAGAAACACAGGCACCTCCTACTCACACACACTCACACTACACCCAGCCCTCTCAACAGCCCGAGGCCGGACCAAACAGCCTCAGACCAGTTGGAACCGGTTCGCACCGGTTCATCACAGGTTGCTGATGCTGGCTGGTAGTCAACCAGGCATTTCGCCAACCCTTGAGATGACTGAAACTGGATAAAATGCCTGTGAGGCGCGCAGGAAGTTAACCTGAGCCTGCTCACTCCTTGCAGTCACGGGCAATGTGGCCTTCCTGGCTACACTTGTAACAGGTCTTGTCTGCGTTGTTGCCGCCACGACGAGTTCTCTTCTCTCCGGCATCGTTGGGGCAATCACGAGCGAGATGACCGGTTTGATCGCAACTGATATACGGGAAAAAGTGAAAAGCTCAATTAGAGGAATATTATTTGACACACACAAAATACGGTTAGGTATTTTCAGGCACTATATACACCAAGTACAATTTCTTATTATTTAATGCAAATACACAATCAAAACATATGCATCACATTGTATTTATGCAGACCACAAAAAAAACCACCAGACATTTGAACCTCGCAGAGTCATGGCCGTGGGTTCGGGTCAGTAATTTATTGCACGGCCCTGACCCTGACCCTGCAAGATTTAAACGGCCGTTTAAGACTGAGTTGCCACTCTTTTATTCCCATTCATAAATACCTTTCTGTTAAAAACTTCCCAAAACCTTTAAAAGTTGAGAACAAATCTGAAAGTTTAGCCTCGCCTTGATTCCGCATTAGAATTTCTATCCACGTTGAGAATTAAAGTAGCACAACCCGCAAGTTAAGAAATTGCTCGCCTTGCGCGAGCCAAATATGCGACCTGGTGAGTTACCAACTTGAATTGGGCCGTGAATTTGCAAGCTAGTATTAATACATCAGAAAGATACATTTATGACAATACATGCTGGAAATTTGGGCAACTAAAATTTCCTGGGGGCAAATAAAATGAAGTTTACTAGCCCAGTAGGCTACTTTTTTTTTTAAAGCTCAAGCGCAAGGCCCGATAAGAAAAATGAAGTGGAGAGTTAACTAGAGACAACTCACACATGACAGGTTCTCTCCGGGCACTGGCCAGAAAGGTGACCCTTCTGGTGGCAATTGTAGCACTCGCGGTCATCCTCTCCCTCGCCGATGGAGGCCAGATCTGGGCAGTTGCGCTTCAAATGACCAGGCTGGCTACAGTTGTAGCACACCTTCTCGTCTTTGTTATCGGGGCACTCACGGCTGATATGGCCCTTCTTGTGACAAGTGTAGCACTCAACGGTCCGAGCTTTTGAGAAAATAAATGTCAGGATTTTAGTTAGTTCCCTTGTGATTTATAATACTTGATTTTAGTTTCATTTAATTTTTGTTATATTGAAAGTCTGAGGTCTAAAATTATTTATCATTACAAAATAACATATAAATAAATAACTAAGGCCATTATAATACAACTAAATAAGAATCAAACCTGAGGGGAAAAAACCCCACAGAAGTTGTTTCAATATACTGACTATTATATTAACCTTACAGCATATTGTTTAAAACATTTCATACGTCTAAAGTTATACTTGGATACAAAAACTTTCAATGGAAAACCTTTGAAACATCATAAATAAAAATCACTTCCTGAAATATTACAGCAATCAGTATACATATCAATGAAAAGGATAAAAGCTTGACAGAGAACAGCCCTTTAGCTCGGCTGTATCGGACTGTGCTTTGGTCTAATACTTCATTCTTGTAAGGGCCAGGCATATTTTTGTTTAGGACATCGGGGTAATGACCAAGGGCATTAGCCTAGTGAACTAGAGGGCCTGTACTTGTAATAGCCTCAGCCAGGGCCCAATTTCACAGAGCTGCTTAACGGCCGATTTTTTGCCTACTACACGAGTTTCCATTTCATAGAGCTGCTAACCGTAAGCACATGAGAAGGCATGCTAACCTTCCGGTGCTTTCTGTATGAAAATCAATGAAGTAACAATGCAAATCCATGGTGAACGCGCAAGTAATAGCTTTCTACTGTCATATTTTGACCACATCTCAACTATTTTGATGTTGCATTAGGACTGTCGGATTCAGGTGGACATGGCGGATCCATACTGCAAATGACCTAGTAGGGGATCAACACTTACGTTTAGCGGGGTGAGGGCAGTCGCTTGCGTTATGTCCCTCTTCATCACAATTGTAGCACTTGTCTGTCAATGGAAATAAATATTTAGGATTATTTGCCAACTATATTTGCCAACTTAAATGGAATGCCAATCTCTGGCTGCAGCATTCACAAACGGACACCACAGAAATTGTAATCTCCAAAAGTCGCCTTTTATTGATTTCTATTCTTAGGAGTTACTTCGGACAAAATAGTTTCACAGGATGCTTACTACCATTACTATGATAATCACAAAATAATAGGCTTGGCTAAAGATGGCAACCTTTTTCGGGGTCATTACCGAAGTATGACCCAGTCCCTACCTTAAAGAGAATGTACTACATTACCCATTTCAGAGCTGTTTTGAAAACATCTGATTTGGGATATATATAAATACTTCTCGATAGACGCCATCTTTACAGGCAACTTGGGTTTTTGGCTTTGAGCTGCGTCAAGCGTTCTAAATTTGCCTATGCAGACCAATCACGTAAGGAATTTTATAAAACTCCCACATGCCGCAATAGCTATTTATGCATAACACATAGTTGTGCGTCAACAAATTATAGGTTTGCTAATAACAGTGGCCAACTTTCCAATGTATGACGTCAAGGGACCATGTCACAAGACAATCTACATGTTAAGATCAGGCTCTCTGTATCCCGTTTGATGGCCGAGCCAAACTTGTTTGTGCTTAATAAGTGTGCTTAGCAGCTGTATAAGCCTTCGTGCATCATACAAGCAATTTTGTGCAAACTTGTTAAGATACTTACTAGCAGGGCTGGTACAATCGGCTACAACGTGTCCAAGACGATTACATCTGTAGCAACGGCCTGAAAATTTGAAAGAGAAATCATTTTTTTAGGACTACTGCGGTTCGAGTCAAACTGCTGCACAACTTCATTTAAAGGTATCGTACACGTTTGGTAATGACTCAAAACAAATATTAGCATAAAAACTTACTTGGTAACAAGCAATGGAGAGCTGTTGATAGTATAAAACATTGTAGAAAAGGACTCCCTCTGAAGTAACGTAGTTTTTGAGAGAGAGGTAATTTCTCACTAAAATAATAAAAACTTCTTGCAAGAAGTTTTTATTCCTAATTGAAAGCACACAAATTTGTACAACAAGGGTGTTTTTTCTTTCACAATTTTCTTGCAACTTCGATGACCAATTGAGCACAAATTTTCACAGGCTTGTTATTTTATGCATATGTTGGGATACACCAAGTGAGAACACTGGTCTTTGACAATTTCCAAACGTGTTCAGTGCCTTTAAGACTGGTTTTGCTGTTAAAATCTGTAAAATGTGTCTGTGCTGCCTACACTCTGTGGACATTCCTTTGTTCTGTACACTCGAGAAAAATCACATTCTTCAACACTGTAAAAAACACTGTGTGGATGTGTGTAAGTCCACATAGTGTCTCAAGTCCCTACATTGTGTGGACCTCTTTTGTTCTCAGGTCCACACTTCGTAGGTAACACTTAAACAAGTGTGTAAACACCTGCAATCCAGGACCTCCTATTGTCCCTCTTTTCATAGTGTTTGCCAGAGGGGTGTCTGGGTGTCTTTTGGACACCCTGTTGTAAATTTGGACACCCTGTTTTAGCTGTCATTTACATGTAAATGTATTGTAAGTGAACAATTTGGACACCCGGTTTTCAAATTTATTTCCAGCAAATTTGGACACCCTTTTACCAAATCCTGGCTAAAACCTTGCCTCTTTTGTTTGTACTTAAACTTTTTGGCAACATTGGTTTTGTACACACTCCCAACTGGGGATCTACAACCAAATCAGGGAATCCTCTTTTGTTATAGGTCCCCGGTTTGAATGTGTATACGTACCCACCCACACTCATGTATCAAATTTTCAACACAATTTTCTTGAGGATAGTATTCTACCAAGAAAAAATGTCCCTTGTGCAATTAAAAAGTGTTCATTGTGCAAGCAGCGGAGGTGGTTGCCACTGAGGAGTCTGTAAAAATTGTCACGCTTGACAAGTACTTCACAGTTTACTTACTATTGCGAGAATTGTTGTAGCTCCTGTAGCTCTTGTTGTACCCACCGCCACCACCACCGCCACCGCCGCCGCCACCACCTCCACCCCCACCGCCGGACTGAGAGTCCTCGTCCTTAGTTGGGCAATCCCGAGCAAAATGCCCTTTCTTTTTGCAGCTGTAGCATGTTAGATCTCGCTTTCCACTAACTTGATACATCTTTGTTTTAATGTCCTCCTACAATGTGGTCTGATCTGAAGAAGAGAAATGGAAACTTACACAATTTTACAAACATCTCGCACGGCAGACAAATAATAAATTGTTTTTTGTGGAAACAAAGAGTTTGTCCTCAAAGAGTAAGACAGTCCTTTAATTTATTTGGTTATTTTCTTATTTTAACTACATGGCCAATTTCATGACAACTGGTCTCCCAGCATTAACTAAAACACAAAAATGAAAATGCTGTACACTTTTAAAAATAACATAAAATTCACACAGAGATCAAACCTATAATAAAAACACACATTCAGGCCTGATACTTCATGGAGGCAACAGAGGCAATTGCGGCCGTTGCCCCTGGTCAGTGCCCTTGTGCCCCTTGAAATGTTCCAATAGAAATTTACTATTTCCTAATTGGCCCTATTTTTGACCGTGTGAGGGCGCTTGTGGACCAATTTTTACGTGATGAAAAACAAGTAAAAAACCAATTTTTATATATATTTTTTATTATTATGTTTATGTATTTCGTCATTGATGCAAGAATACTACATACAGGCAATTAAAATAAGATGAAACTGTAATTGTGATGCAAGACATTCCCTGAAGAAAGCGCCCTCATGTGGTCAAAAATATGGTCAATAGAGCTGCCCTTTACCATGGAGAAAAAAACATCTTGATGCCCTTTCTTGTGGACAAGTCCTTAAATGTCTGTCGCGGTGATAACGAAACGGCTCTCTCGCAACTATCTCGCGAGACAGCTTCTCTGCGCGTGACTACTGCTCTCATGACTACGGTTCCATTTAACGACTTGTACAATCTGATAGCGGTTTGTGCACGACCTATGGGCTCTTCAGCCGATTTTGTATGGAAGCATCTGATTGGTCAATTTGGTAAAATCTATAAATATTCAAACTATATGCCTACATGAATATTAACAATACATTTTGGCGCCATGATGTTTACTGATGCACATGTGTGCACGGAGGGCTGATTTGATTCGCTGAAACAGCGGCATACCGTAGTCCTTTGCATGTCGCTGCTGTAATGATATGTACAAATGTGTATCACATATATTGTATGCCGCCCTCTGTTGACAGTCACAACATGACCCGCCATCTTGGAAACGACATGTATGTGTCCTGTGTCACTTAATTACTAGCTGAGCGTTTACCAAATATTACATGGCGTCAGACGGGATTAAAAACCCTGCAACATAAGAAAAATGGAAGGATTGAAACCCCCGAGTGCTTTGAGACTAGACTGCACGAATTTAACAGAGGGCGGCATACAATATATGTGATACACATTTGTACATATCATTACAGCTGCAGCATGCTGTTTTACTACGTGCTGCTTGCTGTTGGTTTGTGTTCCACGGTGGTGGCGCTGTGAGCGATGAATACCACCTTGAATAAAGACTACTCAGACTAAAGACTAAAGACAACTTGGGGAAAATCTTGGCATAAAAACGTGGGTTTCTATTCTAAAAATTATCTCACCTCCAGTCCATTGTATTGGCACTATTTAAGGGGCTAAGGCATGCCAAGACTAAATTATTGTGTATCCTTTGATTTGATTGATTTAAGAATAAGATAGGCCTACATTAATAATATTAGGCATGTCAAACATACGCCGTTACGTTTCTAAAGAGTCGCTCAACACAAAATAAAATGGCCAAAAAGTATTGACTTTTGGCCCTCTTATTTTTTAATTAAATGTTTTCTCCCCAAAACTGTGATAGGCTTAAAAACTCCCTTATAAACATTTTCCTGTAGTTTCAATACCATAGCATTTTGATAAATTACCTTAATTTGCCTCCAAAATTGCGTTTTCATTCCACAATTTCGCATGTCGCAAAATCAGTTCTCGGAACACCATTTGGAAAATTCAATAAAATGTTGTGACATGTGTGACGGCACCAATTGTTCACAAATTTGTTATCAATGGAAAGGTCCAGATTAGGTCTCTTCTGATAGGCCTATCCTCTACATATCACAAAAATGAAAAAGCTGTAAATACTGTAATCACTAAAAATCTTTTATTTTTAATTTTTTTTAATCATGACCTGACATGCCTAATTAAACTTTTAAGTAATATTATAGGCCCTAATTTATTAGTATTATTTATTATTATCAAGTATCAAGTAAGGTGACGGTCGGGTACCGCATTTGCCCAGGTAAAAAAAACCTGTATTGATTCACTCAGTTATGGTGGTACATCATGGAGGGAAGGAAATCAATTTCCTTCGTGGTTTACACCACTTGCTCTACTACCTCCATGCTCTATGGTTACACTGTATAGAGCAAGGCCTACACACATTGAACATTTACCACGCGTTTAGTCACGCCATGTTTACAGTGTGCTGAAGAGAGGTGAGGCTGAGCCACGCCACACAGTTCAGTGTCAGCGTATTGACTTCTTTACATCAAATCTAACATAACAATGTACATGTACTTGGACTTGAAAAATCCCGCCTTCGTTACCACGATGTCTTGTTGCGAACAATACATTTAAACACCACTTCAAAGAATGCCTTTATTTTTTTCACAAATTAAAATAACCATAGAGAACACTGACTTTAATTTCTGTTCAAAAAATTGAGGTAAAATATCACAAAAAGCTATATTTCGATCGTACACTTACCTCGGTAAGATTCGCTTTCACAACAAACGCAGCAGATATTTTGCACGTGTTTTGCACACGGCACTCTCACATAAACAGCGCGTTCCCTAAATTGTACCGTCGCTTGAAAATGCCATTATGATTTTGAGAAAGAAAACAAATAATCCTCACACACTAATTAGTGGTCCAGAAATGTTTAAATTTTCCGTAAATGTGTTCAATATGAACAAGACGACGTTTGATACAAATAAAAGCTTCCTTCATAATGTGACAATGGCTATCCTAAGTATTTATCACCAGATCATCTGCCTCTCCTCGCAAAGTTTTCGGTTCTTCCGCCACAGCTCACAGTTTCGTGTGTACTGCAAACACATATGTAATCGTTTCAATTTAAGGTATTTTTCACATTAATCCTCAAAGAATCAACAGCTTTCCTAATCTTAATCACCATAGAGCTACAAACTCTTAGCTCTGCGGTTCCATATGCCTCCATGCACCTACAAACGCTGAAACCGGACAAACTTTGCAACAGGCTTCGATTTGCTACTGGAGATTAAAATATTTGTTTAAAGGCCCTACTGTATTTTGAATGTTATTCTGTTTCCCGTTTTATTCTGTTTCCCGTTTCCCGGGCTTTCATTTCTATTTCCCCCTTTTTGTTACATTTATTCATTGATATTTATTTATTTTCCATTTTTATTTATTTTTTTATTTTTTATATTTTTGGGGGGTACTTGTGAAAACATAATAACCATCAAACCACCCCCCAAAAAACAAGTTCAATTGAAATTTAAAACCGAGTACATGAAGAATGTTAACTTTATATTGTCTACGGTTTATAGAAAGGTTGAATATTTCTGAGTGCTTTATTAAGTATTAAAGTGCAAATTAATGTGACCTCACAACAGTGGTGTACTGTAACCAACCAGACATTTTCATTGGGGGGGGGGGCAAAGACAACATTTGAGGGGGCTATTTAACAAACAATTCACTTGTGCACTTGTATAACATCTTAGTTGGGGGAAGGGGGTAAGAGTTCAGGGGGCGTTCTCCCTCCCCCTGGTTACGCCACTGCCTCATAATAATAAAACAACAAACAATAGTGTAACTATTCACATTATTTTGCAGAGTACATTTTCCGAGAAAATACAACAATTTATTCAAATCTGTTTACACGGGGGTATTGGATGAAAGTAATGCCTCTAAAATTCAATGTATTTTGTTAATGTTCCATCAAAGTTGCAAAATCAGTACACGGGATGTATTATCATCATACGCAGGGATGAGAGTCAATGCCAACAACAAAAAGTCTGAAACTGGGATCCAGATCCAGATCGTTGAAATGATGGCATTTCCACCTTTTTGTAACCCCTGGAGTTGTTATGGATGCCAAGGAGCTTTTGGGAACAGTATCCTCCATGCTAGAGAAGTAGATCCAAGAGCATGACTTATTTAATGTGGAGAAAAATACAGCATTTTGATTACCAGGTATAGACTTTAAAAAATCTGAATTCAGATAAAAGTGTAAACCGTATCTCATCCCTGCATATGACACAGAATCACACAAACAAAACCACGTTGTCAATCATTTCCAGTGGTTTCAATACAATACATAGATTTATAGTAAATGTGAATACTGTAAGTAATAGACCATGTAACCTTTGACAACAAAAAGAGTGACCTTGTACATTCCAGGACCTTTCTGGCAGGCAAGATACTACACAGGTCATATGTGACATTTTACAATTCGCGCCAAAATTTCCAACGTATTAAGTTCAAGGAATATGAAAATAACAGCTGAACAAGTTTTGAGGTGTGCTCCCTTTGTTCATATCAAAAGTTGATAACAATCGGACAATGCAATCAGCATAAAATATCAGATTTAATGTTTTCTTCCATTGAGCTGTACACCAATCATGCCTGAAGGAAGTCCAGGCTCTGTGGCTCTTTTGTGAACATGTAATGTCACAGGTTACATAGTCTACACCATCCATGAAGGCACTGCATTTCATGTGCTCCTCATTTCAAAAATATACGAATGCAATCTAAAGACGTTACTGCAGCACCATGTACATATCTCTTATTAATTTTCACAAAGCTGGTACACAGTGGCGTAACCAGGGGGTAAGGGGGCAGGAGACCCCCCCCACCCCACTCAGAAACCTTGCTGCCCCAAATGAGATGCGGGGGGGAATGCACAAACCATGGTTCAATACATTAAATAGCCACCACCCCAAGTCCAGTTACGCCACTGTTGGCTCTTTTTTTTAGCCACACCACACCCTGGAGAATATTGTCATGGTGCTACATACCTCTTTGGCTTGCATTTGCATATCATGGAACTCCTATCAAATATAAACTCTACAAAACACTGAACAAAAATTATGAAGAATGTCAATTGAATCTCACGGCCCAATTTAATAGAGCTGCTCAAGCACAAAAGGTAGCTAAACACAACAAAATTATGCTTACCAGAATAAGGTGAACAGTCAAACTTCCATGTCACATGTACAGTTTGTGACTGGTAACTTGCTCATTTCTGCTCGGCAGAAAATTGTTAAGCAATCTTTTCTGCTTCAGCAGCTCTATGAAATTGGGCCCTGGTCAGTTACCCTGCCGTAATCTTGGTCTCAAAACTTTGAATTAGTACACATGAATTTCATTTGATGACCAACTTTTCCAGACTACCAATACAATAAGTTCTCATCATCAGTTTACTGTTTGCACTAATTTCCCAAAGATTGCGATTGTGCAAGGATTTGTACATGAATGAAAAAGCGAGTACAACTACTTATTTGCCAAATGAAAATATCCGAGGGGATAAAAAGGAATTGATATGTCTATAAAGCTTTCAAATGAAAGGGTTTCTTGTTTTGACTTGACGGTTTGTTGACTTCAAAGCATTTTAACAAGATTTTCCAATGTTACACTTAATTAAGAATCCCAGACAAAAGGTTCATTAACCTCAAATCAGTGGGCAATTCCTGCTTCCAACCAACACCCCCAAAAATTGTTATAAACTTAATTCAACTTCAAAGACCTTCAAAAATCTACATAGCTTGTGGTGTACCTAAACTAGATTGATAAGATTTCATCCTGTTAAAATCACTGATCAAGTGATTACGGAGTAATTCTTTTACACCTCCTCCCCTCTCACACACACACCCATCCCGGAATGCTTCATAACAGATCCCATACCTGAACTCCATCTTGGGTTATAGGCAGTTATGACATAAATCCTCTTTCTTTGGCTGACAGTTTGGCCCTGCAACAACCACGGCAAAAAAGTTTTGCTGCCGCGGACTCTGTTGCAATTTGAGACATCAGTACTTTTTAATTTCTTGTTTCTGTGATCGACACAACACAAACATATCGCCTATTGGCTACTTCGCCTTCTTCAAATCCTGTGACAAAACTGGTGATCAATTTTGTCAATCTTGAAAAAAAAATACAACAAATTCTAAATCACAGTTCTTACATTTTTCACATTAAAAAATTGCTCTTGAATAGTAATCAAAATGCTTTTATCACTAAAGCTAACATTAGTCAGATACTTTCAGGGTATTTGAAGGGTTTTCAAAATTCAGCATTCCATCAAAAAGAGTGAAAACTTAAGAAAAAAAAGTTTTATGGCGAGTACAAGAAACAAAAGGAAAAAAAACTCATCTAGGGAAAAATTTCCCAAATCTTAGCAATTTGTCAAGTAAATCTGTGCACTACATCCCTCCAGAAAACTGTTTTAACTGCCAGGCATATTTGGTTCTTGAAAAAAATAAGGAGAGCAAGGGCTAAACTCTATGTACATGTACATATGGTGTAGGATTTAATCAAGATTGTGATTGTGAAATGATTTTATGCGAATGAAAAAGAGAATACAACTGGTTATTTGCTAAAAAGCTAAATGAAAATACCTGAGGGAATACAAATAATTCTGAGAAATTGATCTGTCTATAAAGCTTTCAAATGAAAGGGTTTCTTGGTTTTTTTTTTTAAGTACAGGGACTTTAACTACATGTACATATGTGTAGGCTTTAATCATAATTTGTCTGATTTTTTCCAAGGGCAAACATTTTTTGTTTTACAAAAATCAGAAATCAGAATATCATGCCCGACTGAGTAAAGCTTGCTTTGATTATACAAAATCTAAGATAATCGCTGTTTTGTTTACATATCGCAGTTCAGAGTAATCTCTGGGGGAGAAAAAAGATAAAAATGGAGATGAAATGAAATATGATGGTAAAAGAGTAAACACAAGGAAGAAATTAATCTCTAGTAATTTGCAAGAGCTAATTTTTTTTTTATGATCGACTGACTTTTCAATAAAAACGAACAAACTCAAAAAGCTACATCATTCTAATTCTACAAGCATTACAAAAAAACCGAACCAAGTTATATGATTCGACCAGTTTTGAATAAATTGTGCTAATTATTATTTTTGTATGACCAAGTGACTTTTCAATTAAAACAAAAAAACTCAAAATGCTACATTAATTTAATTCTACTAGCATTACACAAAAACTGCACTAAGTTATGAGATTCGACCAGTTAGGTTTGAATAAATCTTTATAAAAATTGAACTTCCTGCAAACAATTTTACAATGCGTGCTATACGTACACTCCACAGATTTTGTGAACGTTCAAAAATGTTTGTCTTGATCCGAAAACAAGTTGAATTTTTGTAAAGCATAAATTCTAAGGTCTTAATTAAACAACGATGTCCCCATAAGATAAAGTCCCCACACATCACTATGTTTTGCCACCCCCCAACCTTATTTTGGAAATGTTAAAGAGAAGGCAGCGTTGTGTTAACATACAATCACTTCTTGTCTTAAGATCTATTAATGTTATAAAGCTGACATGAGAAACCGGGGTGGTTTATGTCAACTGAGGATGCCACTGATGTCTTCAGTACTCTGTGTAGACACCAACAGTACAACCAGACCTGTCGCATCTGAAAAATAAAGAGCTTAACACCTTAGTTCACTACTTCCTGCTCCTGGATTCGATTTTCATAAAGCACCAAGATTCATCTTAAGATGAGCTGTCCGTATTTACCACAGCGGTTTGTATTGTGACACCACACTCGGCTTAGCAATTGAGATTGATTGGCAGTTAAATCAATCTTAGCTCTTTGTGAAATTGAGCCCTAGACTCCCTGGACTCTCCCCTAAACATTTTTTGAAGGGTTTTGCAAGATAAATAGCAGGACGAGTTCTAGGCAGTATTCAGGGAATGATTTCGTCCAGAAATTTTGCATAGCAAAACATTTTGACTGAACTTGTTTTGTGCACAGTGAATGCCAATATTGGGTAGAAAATTGTGATTCTTGAGTAGCAACTGATACATTTTGTGTAGCATTTTGCTCTGCTATACAAGGGAAATCATTCACTGGTATTTATCAGGACTAATCCAAATCAATATTCCACCACACAATGCCTCACATCTTATAGTTATATCCACTCATTTTAACTTGACCAAGCAAACACATCAAAATTCAACCGCATATTTAGTTTTGATTCTGTCGGACTGAGGACTGAACGAACAAACTGGGATCAAGCATATTACAAAAATCAGAGTCCAACAGTTTGGGTTATGATGTTGGATTTTGGCGGGGTGACTGACAAAGGATCCCAGTAAAATTACTCTAGTGAGTTAGGGTCAACATAACATTGGCGCGTCGTGGCCGAGAGGTTAAGAGCACCGAACTCAAGCTCCGGTGTTTCTGATCAGCAGAGTGTGGGTTCTTGGCACTTGTTTCCTCGAGCAAGATATTTTACCATAATTGATTTGTCCTTCGGATAGGACATTAAGCCGTAGGTCCCATGAACTAGGATTGGTAGTGCACATAAAAGAAGCCAGAACACTTATCGTGGAAGAATAGGAGTTTACTCCAGTGTTTCTGGCAGACACAACTTTGTACAGCGTGTTCAAGTTTAACAAGGTACTATACAAAAAAGGAGGAAATCTGCTGATCAGCCAAAAAGTTGCATGCCTGTACTGTAATGGAAGATGCTTACCGTAAGGCTCTATCGGGCATCAGGGCAATTTCTAGCCAAGTGGCCAGACTTTTGACAGCTGTAACACACGGTGTCTAAAACAAAAATAATGAACGCAAGTCAATTTCATTACAGTCAAAAAATGCATGTCCACATTTTGTTATTAACTTAAAAAAATTGAGGACAATCCAGTCGTTAAAAAATGTCTGCCATAAGTCTGTCCAAAAAAACAAATATGCGGAAAAACACTTCATCCGTCGTGAAGAGGTTAAACATGGTGCAGCCAGCTTTTCTTCCATCACTCAAATCAATGAAATCCAAAATGAAGCAGGAGGGTCAAAATACTACCATAGTAACCGGCAATATCTCCTGCGCTTAAAGTATATTAAAAAGTTCTTTGATGAATTTTGTATCGGCGCCCTTTTTTCGGTTGAATCATGTAGGGCATTTATACACAATCGGACCCTAATGTCCAAATAATAAATAAGTGTTGTTGGGTCCAGTAACTGGGATTAGATTCATAGCACTTTCTAAAAAATTTTGACCTACGACCGACCCTATTTTGAAATAGGTATGTAATCGGAAACAGAACATCTCTTTTATTTGTTGTTGGCCCAACTGAAAAGGTGGCCAACGGAATAGTGCACACACGCAAAGAAAAAAAATAATTGATGACAGTACCTGAGGATCCGCCATTGGGGCAGTCTCTTGATATGTGACCAGACTCTCCACAGCTGTAGCAAGCGCGGGAACCACCACCACCACCACCACCACCCCTACCTGTGTACCAAATTCAAAAAGCAAAAGTTTAATTTCAAAAATGATCAAGACGTGTTGACAACGGATTTGCATTGTTGTGTCGCACATCTGCTTACAAGAACCGCTGGCAAGCTAACAGGCCTTTTGCTTTGTTTACGGTTAGCAGTGTTTATGAAAAAATAACTGTGCCAGTTACCAGCTTTTTTTCCCATCACTCAAATCAATGAATGCGAAAAAAGGAGGCAGGAGGGTCAAAAAAGTCTTGTTCTTCTTTGGTAGAATGAGAACCAGCATTCCTAAGCTGCTATCACACAAAGGGTAAAATACTAGTGGCAGGAAGATAAACATCTAGGCGAAAAAACCCATAAACACAATAATTTGTTTCCGGTTACCTAATTTTACAGTGCGTCCTTACACTTTTTATTCAGCTTAATTAAAAGGAAAAAGACAAACAAACAATAACAGCAAAAAAACAAATAATGATCCCAGGGAGAAAATATCCGACTTTGACCTATTTTTTTTTTTTTACAAAATTAAAAAATGAAAACCAAAACCAAATTAATTTTTGTTTTTTATTTAGCTATGTCTCCGGGGTTTGAATCTTTGTGATCCACCCAGACATGTAATCAGTTATCCTACCAGCGAAAAATATCCAGTAAATTTCCAGTAACGCTGATCATAGCTTAACAGTTGGTATTATAACATGATACCAGTTTCATAATAAGAGTGTTCTTTCCCCATGGCGGTAAAGACCTCCATTCATTTCAATGCACTCACAGCACCTTCTGAGAATTACGGTCTCCCTAATGATTTTTTTTTTTCCAAAATAATTTTTGCTCCAGGATTTGCCTTCAACAATTCGACTGGCCAGCAGCCAGGTGTTTTACTGGTCGATCACACTTTGAAAAAGAAATGGTCAAACCCTGAACTTATCAGAATAATTAAAATAAGAATAATAATCCCAACCTACCGACCCTTTTTTGAAAATGGCATGTCATCGGAAACTGATCATATTTTTGTTGTTTACCTTACTGAAAAGGTGGCCACCTGATTCAAAATAAAGTAGTGCACACAGACAAAGGCAAAATAATTGATGACAATACCCGAGGATCTCCCACTTGGGCACTCTCTTGAAATGTGACCAGCTTCTCCACAGTTGTAGCAAGTGCGAGGGCCACCGCCGCCGCCGCCGCCACCACTCCTACCTGTGTAACAAATTCATATAGCAAAAGTGAATTTACAAAAAGGATCGAGACGTGTTGACAGTGCAGGTGCGCATTCGCAACAAATTTGCATTGTTGTGTCGCTCATCGGCTTACAAGAACCGCTGGCAAGCTATGCCTTTTGCTTTACTTATAGTTAGCAATATTTATGAAACAGTAACTGCGCCAAGGGTTGCTCCATAAGCATTGGGGGGGGGGGGGCTTCTTCACAAAAGATTCCAAGCACACCAAGTTGCTAAAGTTGGCCAAATGTATCTGCCCAGTATTAGGTTAATGAGCAAAATATCAGTAACATGTGATGTCTTAGGTTCATTGATTTGGTTCCAAGTTCATTGCTAAGCAGACTTATTATTCTGACCAGCTTACTGCTGCAGCTGTATACAAATTCTGACCAGCTTACTGCTGCAGCTGTATACAAATTTGCAGCTGTATACAAATTGATGCTTCGTTCTTGAAATGGCAAGGGCACCGAGGTAATTTCTCCTTTGCAAAGGGCACCTCCATGAGGAAATTGTAAATTTCTATTGAACTGTTTTAAGGGGCACCAAGGCAATGACCAGTGGCATTGAGGCAATTGCCTTCGTTAAGCATCAGGCCTGGGACTGGTATAGCTAGACTTCCTTCATTAACTTCAAAAAGGTAAAATATTCAGCATTTTAAACCTCTTTCTAAAATTAGAGACTCTTTAAATGTTTTGTGTTTGACCCCCATACGTGGCTACTGTCTGCCTCGCTCACCATTTTGGGAGTAAAAATGCACATACAAATGATGTTAAGAGCAAAATCGCCGCATCCTGTATAAAAGCGCACGACACTTTATAACACACATGGGGCCATTGACTCCTAAAATGGAGCAACCAAGATTGTTGCGATGCCGTAGCCATGTGACTTGGGTGAACAGGAACTAATAATCGATATCATTACACTGTGCTTGTCAACTATCATTTATCATTTATCGTTTCATTTATTCTGGTTGTGAAACCAAGGACTTTCAGAAAAGCGAACTTAAATCACTGTACTATCCAAGAACACAATAGAGAGAAGACAAGGAAGGAAGTTTTAGTTTTAGCTTTGGGAGGAAAACCCCAGATAATTATTCCAAGGGGAAAACCCATGCAATCAGGTAGGGACTGAAAACCCAATCCACGTAGTATCACCGACAGAAAAACGGATAACCAAACAAACGAACAAACATTTCATTTATTCTGGTTGTGGGACTCTCAAGGACTCTCAGAAAAGCGAACTTAGTCGCTGTAGGCCTACTTGCCAAGAACCCAATGGAGAGAAGACAAGGAACGAAAATTCAGTTTGAGATGTGGGAGGAAAACCCCAGAGAATTATTCCAGGGAAGACCCACGCAGTCAGGTAGGGATTAAAAACCCAATCCATGTAGTGCCCCCGGCGTGATTCGAACCGGGGTCCTAGAGGTGGAAGGTGAGGAAAGATACCACCACGCCAACCCAACCTATCAGTTTATGAGTAAATTGTAACCAAAAACCAAAAAGTATTGTACTTTATGCACTTGGTCTATCCTTCACACTGAAAGAAACTGTTTTTCTGGAAAACAATTCTTTATGCAGAGTTTTACCTTTGACTTGCACATGCTTCACAGTTAGAATTTAAAACCTTTCTAAAACTGCTATAATAGGCCCCACAAGTCTTGCAAGTTTCAAACATTTCTTGGGAACCTTGTAAGACACACTTGCTCTTTTATGGAACCCTACATTCAAATGGGTGCACCACTTCTTTTAGTCATCAGTTCTTTTAGAACAAAATGTCTGTTTTAGCAGTGCAAAGAAAATGTATCACTCGAGTGTTTTCTAAGCTGGAAATAATATAAAGAAATAAATAAAAGGCAAAGACAGGCTAGCAAACGAAAATTTATCACTCACCACCACCACCACCAGAATTGCCAGTATCAGGTTCTGAGCAGTCTCTGGCGAAGTGGCCATAGTTCCCACACCTGTAACACTTGACATCTATTAGGGGAACCAATAAATAAACATTGTCATTACAATTGCTTTTTTGTTCCTGAACAGGAAAACATCTGCAGGCCAATGTGACGTGTTCAACTCCATTATTATGATCCAGGCATGCAGAGTGCTAGAATCTAGGAAAACCATTACCGTAATTTTCGGATTATAAGCCGCCCGGCGTATAAACCGCAATGCCCCAAAAAATAAAAAATAAGATTTAGGTGTCAGCGTATAAGCCGCGCGGCATATAAACCGCAGTCGCGAGCGCACACAGGAGAGAGGCCGTGCGTATTTGCGGTCCTTTGTGGCGATGTGCAATGACTGGCGGGCGGCACATCAGTCATTGTACGTCGCCACAAAGTGCGAGTTGCGTCGCAATAAAGTCAAAATGTATTAAAGTTAACACCATTGATCGTTTTTGTAATGGTCTATTAGGATGGTCTACAGCAAGTGGGCATATTTCTTTTTTATTTGTATCATTATTGTGACAACTGCAACGTTGTAGTTACCACGGTCGGCGCCGGTCGGTCCTGACCGGCCCCAGCTTTAAATGACCGGGGATCGAATTCAAAGTTAACAAACTCCGACCGGCATAAATTTATATATTATAATTATTAAAATTTTCCTTGAAATAAGAGAAAAATAAAGAAAAAACTCATTGTAAACTCCTAATTATAGTGTGTATTTATTTCCCTTAAAACAATCAAAACAATTTTCTTTTCCAAAACCTGCGATTATTGCTTACATGGGCCGCTTGAAGCTGTGTGAGTTGGCAGCGGCAGCACACACGAGTCGTATCAAAGTCTGCTCTAAAAAGCATGCACCCATCTCCGGCGTGCATTTATTATTCAGAACGATGTCTGTACACGCATTTACTATGGCAGCCGGTACCCAGAAGTAAGCCATTTTGCAATGACGTTTAGCGTGTGATTTTTCTCTGTGTGGAAGGGCAACCCGACTATATTTCTTTTGCAGCTATCTCGTACCTCGTACTCACGATCGTGCCTTGTGATCGACCCCACTATATTGTGAGACATTACGGATTATATGATGGATCCGAGGATGACAATTATTTTTAAAAGCCGCTGGACTAACATCATTTTGATGTTCAAAGTGTTCATAAATATGGACAAAAAAACGGTCTTGTTGAACAGACAGATTTCCTTAAAAAACTATGGAGTAAAAAATGGGACTTTTTGTGACCCATTCATCTAGGAACAAAAACGAGGCAAGGCCTTGTAACGGCGGACAAGGTTGGTGGTGCATAAAATGTTTTTTTAAAACAATTTTCAGAGTGAGTTTGGCGGTGTATGATTTTCCCTGTCTGTTTTGTATTTGTTTTTAGAATATTTTACAAACGATCTTTCTTAAAATAACAGAGCTGCCAACCTTAAACTGGGCATTTCAGTATTCTTTAGGCTGAAAATCAGTATTTTGCCAATGAAATCAGTATTTTTCTGCGCGGCGCCGATACACTTCTTGTACTCGACTACCCACTGGTAATTGAACTACCTTTTACGTATGCTTTGCTCATATTACATGTATTAAAGCCAATAATTATGTCAGTTTTCAAAAAAAAAAAAAGTTAAAAAAAAGTTTTAAAAAAGTTTTTAAAAATGTGCGTATCGGACCGCAATTTGCGCTACACTGTGCATGGGGAGAAGCCATACTGCAATTCTTTCCAATTAATGATATCAAAATACTTTAGTTTCTGTACCATCGTTTATTAAAATGAATAAAAAATGTTCACGTTTGCACAGGAAACACACCATTACAATACCACAGTGGAGGGCAGTCAAGTGTTTGAAGGACTTCGGCAAGTTTGTCAACTTGGCTTTCCAACCAATTCCATGTCCACCCATTGCATTCTTTACGCCTTTTATCACTATTTTGCATCAGATCTTGGCCTCCATTGCGTCGAAGATATCTTTCCTTTTCGTCATTTTTATTTCAATTGATGCAGCGATCGCGATGTTTCACACACTAAACAACGTCAACACGCTTGTTCCTTGCAGAAGTAAAATTTATCACAGTGTCTGTTTGCCGCCGCATCCCCCATACACGTGAGCATTAGAAAAACTGCGGCGCCAGTCTCTACAAAAGCCATGCGTGTGGGTGACGTTGTGAGACATGTACTACAGAATGTATGCTGTACAAGGTGCATTGTGTCTCCGTTCAGTGCACGGAGATCACTCTGGCAGTAGTTAAGTCCTTCAGCGCAATAGGTTATGGTACCTAATAATAATATTATAAGCTCTGAAACGCGTGTGAATTCGCGGCTTTCATTTTTATTTATTACGATCTCATTGTTTGTACTGCATTTACACTGGGGCTTAAAAAGTATGATCGGCTTTTTCCAAATCCGTATTTTAAAACGCAAATTCGTACTTCCGTATTCTTGGTTGATTTCCATATGAAATACGGAAAATCCGTACTAGTTGGCAGCTCTGAAATAATAATGTACACTGTTTTTTTTCTTTCTACAATATTAATATGTCGGCATATAAGCCGCCCGGCGCATAAACCGCAGGAGTTCAAAAAAAGGTTAAAATCAACATATAAACCGCGGTTTATAATCCGAAAATTACGGTACTCAAAAAGCTCCAAAAAGTTCAAAAAAATAATAGTGCGTTAAAACACGGACATATTTTTCAGAATGTGGTCAAGCTGAGAATTATGCCTACTAAATTTCTGTTCAGCAAAAATTACAAGGGTACCATTCACAGATTGAACATGTGACATCGTACTTTGGCTGGTAATCTTATTCTGGTGAGCAAAGTGCTTAGCTACTTTTTGTGCTTATGCAGCTCTATGAAATTGGGGCCAGGTGTTGAAGAGGGCTTGAGCTGTTCAAGTGTCCAATTTCATTAAACACTGATCGTCCTAGGTACAGAAAGATGTTGCCTAACAGAAATGGTTTACCAGCCAAAATATCATATAAGGTTATTTAGTTTGATTGGTCCCCTGCTTGGTCCCTGTTAAGTGATATGACCAATGTGCATTCTCCAGGTGATGACAACGCTTAGCTCAATACAAAATGGTTCTATTGTAAATAGCATAGCATAGCACTCCGCACTTGATGCTACAAACAGAAACTCAGTGCCCGAATCTCAGACAAAGTGTCACATTTGAGTAATGTATGTGCGTGTGAATGTCCACGCTTTATGTTTACTCGCGTGTACTGACTGTACTAGTACTACTGCGGTCTGAGGGCGCCGATGGTGCCGTGATTGCATGAGTGGTGGAATGTTTGTCTGACAGCCCAGGAATTTTGAGCAAAAGTTATGTCATTAGTGCGGAGTGCTCTTATCAAGAAATGCAGTTTGTTAACTTTATTGTACTTGTTCATTCACCATTTAAGGTACAGAGTTAAGATTTTGTGTATGTTGTCATTTTCTTCAGGGCTCTCCCTAGTTCTCCCAAGGATATTTAAAACTGGGGGGCATTCTGAACCCAAATTTTGAGGTTTGGCTGATGCACTCTGAATTGACACGAGGTCCTCAGAATGTTTTTTACATGGTGTTTACCTTTGGTTTTCAAAGCCCTACTGTGCAATCTGGGGCATTCTAAATGGTTTTATCAGTATGTTTTTTGTGAATTTGATCAGAAGTGAAAAAATAAATAAATAAAACACACACAAAGAAACAAAGTTTTTAGCGCATTGGCCGCTATTCACACGTATTGGCCCAACACGCCAGCTTGTGCATGGGGAAAACCCTGTACCATGCTTGGTACTGTCTGATTTTGGAAGAGCAATCATGTTCAATTCATGAAGATCTTGCTGCGTCAACAAAGGTTTTAGGTTTACTACTTCGCATTCATAGGGCACAATAAAAATAGATCAATTAAAGGCACTGGACACGTTTGGATAATTGTCAAAGACCAGTATTCTCACTTGGTGTATCCCAACATATAGCATAAAATAACAAACCTGTGAAAATTTGGGCTCAATTGGTCATCGAAATTGCAAGAAAATAATGAAAGAAAAAACACACTTGTTGCACAAATTTGTGTGCTTTCAGATGCCTGAAAAAGGGTTCAGGCCTGAAGTCTTTTTCAGATATTTTAGTGAGAAATGACCTCTTTCTCAAAAACTATGTTACTTCAGAGGGAGTCGTTTCTCACAATGTTTTATACTATCAACAGCTCTTTGTTGCTCGTTACCAATCAAGTTTTTCTGCTAATATATATTTTGAGTAACTACCAAACATGTCCAGTGCCTTTAACAACACTTGGGTTTCAGTCAGATCATTACCTTCCAGCACCGACACTTAGAATTTGAATGACGTTACTTGCACAGTCTTTAGTCATCAGTTCTTTCGGAACAAAATGTTGGATTTACAGGCCTGGAATTACAATTTTTTTAGGGCAAGGCCACTTTGGCCTTGGAGTATTCAAAATTTTGGAGGGCACCAAGGCCAGTAGAAAGGGCACCAAGACCAAAATGAGAAAATAAAAAGGGCACCAAGGCCACTTACATGTAGTTCATGAAAGACTTAGACTTTTGGACGGCAGCAACGCCATTCATTCACCAAAAAACTTTTTCATGTCATGTGGTGCAACAATTCCACCAGAAGAGGGCAATCAAACAAAAGAGCGCCCTCTGTTGGTTAATGGTTTTTATTTTAGACTGGTCTCCTGCTTAACGACGTCGGGTGTTTGTGTACAACGGATGCACGCATTGTATGCAACCGATAAAGAGTCGCGATGCGTTGAACGTCATTTATGCTATCCCCTATCAGGGAAGTTCCCTTCAGATTGCGCTGGATGGATATGTACATTAGAACATGTCACAAGCACAAGATGCATCGTATGCTGAAACAAAAACTAACACAAGTAAATATTTAACTTTCATTACAAGGGCACAACGGCCAACGGGGGAAGGGGCACGACGGCCATCAGGTGAAAAGGGCACGGCATTATGGCCATGAAAAGGATATTTTTTCGAGGGGCATCACGGCCAGTTGCAAGGGCATCGACGGCACTGGCCGTCGTGGCCGCCGTGTAATTCGAGGCCTGGATTTAACAGTGCAAAGGAAATATATCACTCACCACTGTTGCTAGAATTGCCAGAAGACTGTTGTGAGCAGTCGCGGGCAAAGTGGCCAGGTTTACCACACTTGTAACAGTCACCACCTGAAACAATAAATAAGTGTTATCATGACAATTGCTGTATTTCGCTGAACAGGAAAAACATAGAACTGCAGGCTGTTGTGACGATGAACTCGTTAATGATCCATAGGCCATACAGTGTAAATGAAACGATGCCTGGAAAATTAGTTTCGTTCCGACCCCCCGTTGGTCTAAGAGAATTACTGGAGATTATGATTCCGAAAGTTCTCCACAAAAACACCAGTAAAATTTGAGTAATTAGCGACCAAATATTGCACTGTTGGGCGCATGGCCATTTTCTAAATTCACGCAGTGTGCCATTTTTTCCGTAACAAAACTTGTTTTCCTTGGATGATTTTAAAATTTGCGCAGGATAGCTCGGGCGCAAACTTTGAACACCGCGCGATCTTTGTCGTTCAACCACAATTCTCACAACTTATTGTGAAATATGCTATTTGAAGAGAGTTTACGTCCAGAGGTTAAAAGGGTAAGTTTGAAGTAGCGTTCTGCTTGATCTTAACTTCTGTCTGAAGTGATACTTTTGTTCAAAAACTTAAGAAGAATGTCAAAAAATAGGTCTGTTCACGAACTGCAAGTTCAGAATTTCTTGTGACAAAGCTTTGTCCTTGTAGAATTTAGGTGTAGAACTTGAGCTGGAACTGTCTTTACTGGCTTTTTGTTCAGCCACTCCGGTAGGTCTATGTTAGAGCATGGACTCTGGAATATTCTACACGTACCGGTATTTCAAGACAGAAAAGTCTTGATCAACTGAACAAATGCAACAATCATCATGTACTTTACTACAACAACGGCACTTTCCTATGGAGGACGCATTGTTTGTTGATGTTTGATACCCACTACAGGTCACGTGACATTGGTCGCGCAATCGGGTCTATTCATTGGGCAACCAATGATCATCACAATCACAGTGTTTTATTTGCTGGAAATAAAATAACGAAAGAAATAAAAGGCAAAGAAAGGCTAGCAAAGAAAATGTATCACTCACCACCACCACCACCACCGCCCCTACTACCACCTTCAGAATTGCCAGAATCAGGTTCTGAGCACTCTCTGGCGAAGTGGCCGTAGATCCCACACCTGTAACACTTAACCTCTCCTATGGGAAACAATGAATAAATGTTATCATTACAATTGCATTTTTTATCCCTGAACAGGAAAACATCTGCAGGCCAATGTGATGTGTTCAACTCCACTATTATGATCCAGGCATGCAATCAGCAATTTGTCCAAAAAGTGCCGAACTTTGAATTGTGTTCTTTCAATTCACAATGGCACAACTGAGAAACCATAAACAAGGGGGTCAATTCATCAGATGAAAAGTTGCATGCCTGATGATCTCCAATACATTACCACGACTGTTTCTCCGCTAAACATGGGAGTATACATGTGTAGGTGGTGCTAATGTCTCGGAGCAATTAATATACACAAATAATGGTTATCCTTTGTGTCCCATTTCACCTTATTTTCAATCTTCGTTTTGCCATTTTTAAGGGTATTTTTGTGCCTTTTTTGTGTGTGTTTTTTGTCGGAACATAGGGGTGTCAGAACATAGGCATGTTGAAACATAGGCGTGTTTAAACATAGTCGTGTCGAAATATAGGGGGTGTAACCAAAACTTCACACTGTTTCTCCTCGCACCTACCTTTGTTACTCATCTTGAAACAAAGTGACTGCAACAACCTGCAGCAGGAAGAGAACAAATTTTGTTTCAGTATATTGAGGTTAAAATCTAAAGCAAGGAGTTACTCAGCTTTTTGAGTTCTGGCGATGTGTGCAAATTAAGGCTGTGCATTTACGGTTATTTTTGTAAACGTGTAAACGTTTCTGAAACAGACGGTTACAAGTGCAGGGTTCTGCCCACGGTGGTCGGTGCCGGAAAACCCGCCCGGCACTTGTGATTCCCCGACCACCACTGGCGGATTTTTCTCTTTTTCCGACCACCACACATTTCCCCCTTTTTTTGCCCACTTCCTTCAAAACATTTTGAACAACATGTAAAAATAAATTATTTACCAGTAAAAATTTCATCCAAAGTTTCGGGTAGCCTACTTCTTTGGTTTGAGTCTATTTTAATGATCCAGGATCGAGCATCTGTCCCGCCTGTACAATGCACATTATATCCAACGATCCAACGGAAACCTGCATTGATTTTACAATGGTTCCCAGTCACTCTGACTGTAGCTTTACGCTTGGAATATAACATGATACCAGTTTCATTGTGTACGTGTTGCGTATCCTACTCTACGGCACTGAATACAACGTAAAATGAACTACAGAGTAAGGCACCATGATGTTATGCTGTAAATTGTTTTCCCATGGCGGTAAAGGCGTGCGCACACTATGCAGGCCTACATTCAAGGCACAGCTGCAGGGCGCACGTGTGTATGCGATCGAAAGGAAATTGACTTGACCGTACTAGGAAAAAACTTTTTTCCGGCACTAAAGAAATCCTGGGCAGAACCCTGCAAGTGTAACTGTCTGTTTCATAAACAAAATTGCAAGTTAAACAAAATTGTTAACACAACCATGCATGCATGCATGCATGTGATCAAAAACATTGCATCTTCGTCACAGCATTTTGACTTGGCGCAATCACCCCGCAAAATAAACCCCCAGAACAAAACAAAACAAAATCAAGAAGAACATTTTTACATTAAACAGTAAAATACTCTTTTTGTTCACCAAGGGTATCCTTAATTGGTAATTTTTGTAGAATGAAGCCTACACTTTCTGTAGTTTTTCATTAACAAGCTAAAATTTCTTTGGAACTGTGCTCCGTTGACCATAAGCGTGAGGACCAGCGACGTCAATGCTTTATATGGTTTTAAGCGCGTGTACCAGCGATGATGATATGGCAATTTGGGTGGAATTACCGCTTTTCCCGAGCATGTGCAGACTCATTAAGTCTTCGGTAAAGGCGATTGTAACTGGTTTTGTATGCTATTGCATAATTTCACCAAAAGAGGGCGTTTACTCTCGTGCTATCGAATTGTTCTAAAACGCCCTCTGTCTAGCATTCAATGTTTCTTGCATTTATTGTCGCAAGCTAAGTAACTAGATAACAAAGACTACAAGCCTGTAAATTGGAAATGATATGCTTTGTGTGTGTCGCATCGGATGGGATGTAAACATGTAACCGGATGATCGGTCGGTTGTAACCTTGTAACTGTCACAGCCTCAGTGCGAATACTGATTCTGATTGCAAAAAAAACCCACCAATTTCTTTATTGCTTTGTCACTATCCCTATCAGTGCTAATACTATGGACTCCATCCGATTCTTGGCCCTCTTAGGACATTGACAGCCCAGGTCCATCAATGGGTTTTGCACTAAAAACAGGATTTCTGTTTGCCCAAAAGGTCCACTTACTAATTTCATACTTGTGGAAAGGAAGAAATATTTGCCTCAGCGAATCTTCAAAGTGCTTTGTTTGAAAACCCTTTTTTGTTTTATCAGTGCATCAGCTGCTGTTTTCTGCCAACTGCAGAGCTAGTTTATCATGTGATTCAAATCAAAGTGATACTGATCATTATCATAATTTCATGGGAATATCGTTCGAGTCAACCATTAAACAGGCCTGGAATTACACGGAGGCCACTGCCTCCGTTGCCCCCGGTCTTGGCCTTGGTGCCCCCTTCAAAGGTCTCCCATAGACTTTTAAGATTTTCCAATGGACGTGCATTTTTGCAAACTGGAAATGGCCTTGCCCAGGCTTGCTATTCTCTATTAAAATTGAATTGCAACTGAACTGAGCCCTAAAACTCAACAAGCATTGAACCTCAACATAAATGGATACTTAAAACCCTAACCCCCTAAGCATTTCTACCAGAAGCTTCCACAACCCATCATACTCCAACAGTTTACTTTTATGAACAGTACACAACCCATCATACTCCAACAGTTTATGTACTGGAACAGTACACAACCCATCATACTCCAACAGGTCCTGTGCTTCTGGACAGTGATTTAGTGGGTACTCTTCACAGGACTAAACCATCCAAATTCCAACAAAACCATCTGTTTGACTTTGGCAGGCCTGGGGTGGTTAGGGTTAAAAAATATGTCATGATTCATGACGTGGGTTGAAGGGTATAGCCAATGTATCGCCTTCGACCTGTATCAGGGCTCAAATTTTACACTTGACCGCAGTCCCCATGCCAGTGGACTAAATTCCTGTTGACAGGACTCATTACACATTCAAGATCAAATCCATGTTCTTGGATGCGGGTCATGATTTTTGAAAGTGGTAAAAATTGGGTAAATCTGGTCACTAGTCTCTAAAAAGAAATTCACATTTCACATAATCCAACTTGTAACCCTCTGGTCTGCGACCGTCGGGAGGATGGAGGGTTACGATTATCGCAACTAAAAGCATGCAAGCACAAAAACTTGATAAGTGAGGGGGGGGGAAGCACAGAAAACTCTAGCCCCACTTCTGTGGGCAACGATCCATGAATCCTTGGCCACATGCCCGGACCTATCTTTTCGTCAGCTTGTGACCAAAAAATTCAAGGCGCCTTTCCCACAGGCGGGGCAGCGATTTAAACGAACCAAATGTGTTCACCTAACTCTTAGCTTGCATGGGGTGTTTTGGATATTGAAATAAATTACATTTTAAAAAGATATTTCAAACAATACCTTTTCAGGGTCCTCCGAATTACTTCCCCCGATTTACACAGAGCGCGGCCATTTTGGAACAACAAAAATAAAATCATGACGTCATTGGCCGGCCGAGCTGCAAACTTTTTTTTCCCAACGTGGGTACGATTCTGTGCAGCTGCTATTTGATATTGTAATGCTTTTGCATGCGGACCCCAACCAATGGGAGCGAGGAATGCTAATCGCTGGGAAAAAATAATTTGCAGCCCGGCCGGCCGACGACGTCATGATTTTATTTTTATCATTCCAAAATGGTTGCGCTCTGTGTACATCGGCGCATCGGGGAAAGTAATTCGGAGGACGCTGAAAAGGTATTGTTTGAAATATCTTTTTAAATAAAATGTATTTTATTTCAACATCCAAAACACCCCAAGCAAGCTAAGAGTTAGGTGAACACATCCAAAACACCCCAAGCAAGCTAAGACTAAGAGTTAGGTGAACACATTTGGTTAGTTTAAATCGCCGACACCCCCCCCCCCCCCCTCCCCGTGGGACAGGCTCCATGATTTTTTGTCACGAGCTGACGAAAAGATGGCTCCTGTCGTCGTGTGGCCAAGGATTCGTGGATCGTTGGCCACAGAAAGTGGGGCTAAGAAAAACTCTTGCTTAAGAAAAATAGGTTGCCAGCCAAAATAACAATCCATACAGTTACCATTGGCTGTGACCAACTCATTTCTTGCTTAGCAAAGAAAAGGAAACCAGTCATCTCGCCCCCCAGCAAAGTCGCCCACTACAAAGTCGCCCCCCAGCAAAGTCGCCCACGACAAAGTCGCCCCCTCACTTACAAAGTCGCCCCTGTCAAAGTCGCCCCTCACAGAGTCGCCCCCTGACAGAGTCGCCCCCCAACAAAGTCGCCCCCCGGCACAGTCGCCCCCTAACAAAGTCGCCCAGTGTATGGTTGAGCGAAAGCCATATCACAAAAGTGAGGGCGCTTTTATATTTTGAAACAATTTATTAGCATTAGGGGGAACACGAAATGTAGATAGATCTGTTATGAAGGCGGCGATTTTGAGAAATGCTACGGGATTTTGAGCGTGCACGACGGGTTTGAGCGTGTTTAATATTGTTACATAATCAAATTCAAGTTACATGCATCTCAGTTTTACTCTATTTCTACCTCCATGGTTTTACCGTATTGTTATAAGTCTATATGTAGTTTAATTGAATAAAATTAGCCTATTCTGATGTGTTTTGATACATTATTTGAAGTTCGTGAAGTGTTATTGTTGTGATAAGTTGACAGTTGCCTACTTTAATAAAAATATTAAGTCGATCACTGATGTTTTTTCATTTCATTTATTTCATTTATTAATTTCACAGGTAAAAATGCAAAGTACAAAAATAAGAACGATACATAAAACATAAAAATACACATAGGAGAGGGGGGAAAAAGTAGCACCCCTGATGGATTTCAAAAAAGTAAACTAAATTACTATTAAGTTAATCTCCTGGTGCCACAATTTAAGAAACAGACATTATAAAGGACATTATGGACATTAATAAAACATGGCTTACGGTATACAAAACATGAGAGCTAATTAAAACTATAAAAGCTCATATGTGCATTTTAAAATACAAACTTGGTAAAAGAGAGATACTGGTAATCTACAGTGTAAAAAGCACTATGAATATTAAGTCGATCAGTGATGTTTTTTGATTTCTTTAATAATATAATAATAATAATTTGGGAGGCTAATCATCCTTACTGGCAGCTACGCGCTGAATTGCGAAGGACGCGGCTACAACGTGTTCGAGAAGCAGGCATGCAAGGGCGCCTTTGGCAGCCAGCCACATCAACCCATTATGACCACGGAGCACAGCCAGAGATCGAAAGTGTTTGATTTTTTTGTTGTTGATTCAAACAGTAGGCCTACAGACAAAATCACTAAACATTATAAACAGACAAATTGATTAAAAATATCAAGACAAAGCATTCGCCAAGGAATCTCCAATGGTGGAATCTAAACCGTTAACAAAGGGCGCCCTCACTTAGTCTTCTTGGGCGACTTTGTTAGGAGGCGACTGTGTCAGGGGGCGACTTTGTTGGGGGCGACTCTGTCAGGGGGCGACTTTGTGAGGGGCGACTTTGACAGGGGCGACTTTGTAAGTGAGGGGGCGACTTTGTCGTGGGCGACTTTGCTGGGGGGCGACTATGTAGTGGGCGACTTTGCTGGGGGGCGAGATGACTGGTATTCAAAGAAAATTGCTAAGCAGAATTTTCTGCTAAACACTAACAGTAACAGCTTCATAAAATTGAGCCCTGCCTGGTCAAATATAGAAGTTTCAACTTTAAATCATGTTTTGTAATTCACAAATATGGGTTTATAAAACAATTAAACATAACACATTTATTATTAATGTTTGTGATCAAGAGAACGATCGATACGGCATAATAACAAAACAGGGAGGAAACTCAATTAAACTCAAACTCAAATTTAAAGTCAAAGCATTTCTAAAACAAATTAGTTCTTCTTTCTACACCACATGTCGGACATGTCCACCACATGGTTGGTCAAACTCGAAGTTTTTGCCTTGGTTTGAGTGATGATAACGCATCATTCTGACTAGCAATTTTGACCTTACTGTGCACATACTTACCTTCGAAGTACAACGACTACTTTGTAACCAATCAGTGACCGCTGAGTGAAAGAAACTGAAATTTAATCACAATTGAAGGGTAAAAATGCTGGAGATCGGAAAGAATCACTTCTTCAGCACACCCAGTCGACGAACACGATTTACACTCACGTGCACGCACATTCATAGCATCGTGTGTGAAATTAATGTGGTGCCCTTCATTCTGTACAATTTTACACAGTCCAGGCTGCGGAACCAGTGTATTCTGAGTGGCATGTGGCACAGCCATGTTTATGGTGGCCCTAAGAGGCCATTGGAAGTTTTTCTTATTAGGCCTACAGGTTGAACAAAGAAAACTCCCGGAGCGGGATTTGAACTTGACTAGACTGCAATAGGCCGGAGCTAATATCTTACCCTAATTGTTGGCGGTCTCCCAATTGTGTCTCTGTTCCGCCCCAACTTGACAATCGCACCAACTATAGTTGGGACTGGTCCCAACTTGAGTGTTCAAGTTGGGGCGTCCCAACTGTAGTTGGGACAGTAGTAATTGTACAGGGTACTAGGACTAGACTAGGAGCAAGCAGGGGAGATATCTCATCTGCATTAATTGCAGGTTGGTTGTTTGTGATAGCAGAATCCCAGAAAAAAAAAAAAAAAAAATTAAGGTCGATCAAACCATGGAGGAAGAAGTAGACTTTCAGGTAAATAAGTTGGAGTAATTACTTTCTCTATGATTATTCCCGCCTCCTTTTTTTTTGTTGAAAAGGTTGGCACCAAAACCACAGGCACATAATGACAAGTTTCACACTCATCTAGTTACTATTCTTAAGCCAAAACTGGGCTCAATACCCACATCAACGCGTTCCTATGCTCTCTTGTACACAGCCTGTACTGTTGAGTTCTACGGGCGATCCCAACTACAGTTGGGACGCCCCAACTTGAACACTCAAGTTGGGACCAGTCCCAACTATAGTTGGGACGATTGTCAAGTTGGGACGGAACATCTACATCATTCTTCGGTGGTGCCATTCAGAAACCAGGGATCCCAGGTCTATACTACCTGCCCAATTTAATAAAGCCTGTAAGGCCTGCGCTAAACGTCGCACTTTTGCCGTGTCGAACTCAAATAATTAGAAACTGATGAATTAAATTCGACAAAAGAGCGACGTTTAGCGCAAACCTTTGATTTAAAGGGGCACACCGGCTCACCATTTACGTAATTTAGTGAAGTAGAGTCACAAACAATAAATAATTTGATGTAAAAAAAACAAAAACTTAAAATTAGCACGCAATTAACGAAAAATAGTGAAAAAAACGAAACGCGATCAAAGGTCAGCGTATACGCTTTTCCAGCCGAGTGTGTGCAGCGCAGTCAATCCAACACGGACACTGCCTAAAAACCCCTTGGAACCAAACGTGATTATGGTCTGGCTCCCAACCCCCCAGACAGGCTCCGAAGCCACGGCTATTGGCAAGCTGAGGAGTTCATGCCCCTAGGTTTCAACGCTCTCTGGCCCCACGGGATGTAGCGCCGGCTGACGGGATATGCCCCCAAGGCTTACGTTGTGATTGCTCCGCGCCTTTGGGCCATGCAACACGCCTCCGTTACACGGACTCTTTGAATGCGAATCTTACGTTGGATTTTTCACCATTATTTACAACTTGTAGCGATAATTTGAATACATGATCTTTTTCGTCAGTTACTCGTTAATAATTGTGTAAAAAAAGATTTAAATTTGGTTTGGTAAGTTACTTTTAAACGGCTGGAAGTAAAACTAACTCGGAAGGTCACGTGATTGTTTGAACCAGTTTGCGGTTCAAACTATCACGTGACCTTCGTTTTTGTTTAAAAATGCTCAAAAACGGCTAAATTTGATGATTTTTTTTATAGACTGTTCTTCTTCATTCCTGGAAGACCGTTGAAGTCATATTTTAGTCTATTTTGTAGCCCAAAAAGCCCAATTCAGCCGGTGTGTCCCTTTAAATTCGACACTGCCGTGTAGCACGGCAAGCTCTGCCGTGCTACATGGTAGTTGCACGACGTGGTGACAAATGTCGCGCTCTTGCCGTGTCGAATCAAATTGAATTCTCAGTCGGGCGATGCTCTTTGGGAATACGCATGCGCAAAACTTTTGAAAAAATAATGTTTTATTTGTATTTGTGAACATTCTCCTTGTTAGTACCGTAGTACAGAGAGTATTCCGGGATGGGAAAGGAAACAACTCCTGACTGGAACAAACATAGGCCTAATCTGTAGATTTCAGAATTAAACTAATTGATTTTGTTTGACACTCTTAAAAAAGACGATGCGCCATTCACCAACGATGGTAATAATAATGACAACATTTAAGTTGGGAAACAATGTCATTGTGATTTGTCATTAATATTTGAGTGTCACAGCTCGAATTGACATCATGAAACATGACTCTTAAGCAATTTTCTCCCGCGTCGCCATTTTGAATTACTTAAGTGCGGCAAAATATTTCACTAAATTCGACGTTTGTCACCAATTCGTTTTAATTGCCGCACTTTTGCCGTGCGAAAATCATTTGAGTTCGACACGGCAAAAGTTCGACGTTTAGCGCAGGCCTTATAAGTTGTAAGCACAAAAACCTGCTAAACACAGAAAAATCTTGCTGAGAAGAAACAGGTAACCAGCCAAAATTCCATAACTTTACAGTGTTACGACTGGTGCCCCAACTCACTTTTGCTTCGCAAAGAAATTTTCTAAGCAGTATTTTCTGCTTAACGGCTTTAATAAATTGGGCCCTGGGAAGCGGCAGGAGAGGGATTACCTCAAAGGGATACAACTTTTTGTTTCAATATTAATATCAAGTAGGCCTAAAACCACAACGGAAACTTAAAGGCACTGAACACGTTTGAAAGACCAGTGTTCTCACTTGGTGTATCCCAACATATGCATAAAATAACAAGCCTGTGAAAATTTGGGCTCAATTGGTCATCGAAGTTGCAAGAAAATGATGAAAGAAAAAACACCCTTGTTGTACAATTGTGTGCTTTCAGATAGGAATAAAAACTTCTCGCAAGAAGTTTTTATTATTTTAGTGAGAAATTACCTCTTTCTCAAAAACTACGTTACTTCAGAGGGAGTCGTTTCCTATACAATGTTTTATACTATCAACAGCTTTCCGTTGCTTGTACCAAGTAAATTTTTGTGCTCATATTTGTTTTGAGTCATTACCAAATGTGTACGATGCCTTTAATACCTAGGAAATTTAAAAAAAAATTGGGGTTGAACTAGCACCGTGTAACTATAGGTCAATGTTTAGGTGGGCACAAGGGGTGCGCCATGATTGTGTCGGGGGGGGGGGGCACTGCTGCCAAATTAACTATTCCATTGTACCTTTTGCGCATTAAAGAGCGGTCCTAAGGACAATAAGATGCTCTTAATATTTTAATTATTACCGTACCTCTTTATTGCCGAGTAGACATCGTAGATACCGGTTGATAACTATAGTAGGCTACACTTAAAATTTGCATTTAATAGTAATACATTCAAGTAAAAAATGCACCTCTCCGCGAGGATTCAAGTAAATTATATGCACTGACCCCAAGTTGCCGTCACTGGTCAATTGACTAAAAACAAAGACCTTCACGTGGTTTAATCTGACTGGTATTGGTTTCTCATCAAATCAAAAGATTAGGCTTATATTAGACTAATATTATTTAGTCTTTAATGGTTTAATTTAACTAATTGTTCCCAAGGTTAGAAATTCAAAAAAATGATTTTGTAAACTGATAAGTATGGTGTGCAGAAGCGTATATATAGCTGCCACCCGCGAAAAAAAATTCGTCCCGATTTAGTCGTACGTACAAGATAGTATAAGCGTATATACGTACGAGATAATAAGTCGTATATACGTACGAGATAATAAGTCATTATACGTACGACGAGATAATAACTTCGTACTCAAGAGATGGTAAATCGTAAGTAAAAGATAATAAGTCGTATACGTACGAGAAAGTAAGTCGCACGTACGAGATAATAAGTCGTACGTACGAGATAGTAAGTCGTACGTAAGAGATAGTAAGTCATACGGACGATATAGTCCTTATCTCCTCTATCGAATTCCCTTCAGAAGTGCAATAAATTATAATGTTCGGGGTCAATATAGCGAAGTATACATTCTCACTGCGTTTTGACTCACACCGTAGGTCCTATACAGGTACCTTTGTATACGTTGCATTAATCTATGTACTATGTCCTGAACTTTCCACTTTTGTTCCGTATTGAATAAAGAAACATCAAGAATATCAGAATGATTTTTCTTGCGAAGCAATTCATTTTGTGCTCGATATGGGGCAAGGTGCACCCCACCCATTAGGCCCTATGTCTTCACTGTGTGCTTGGAATCTCAGGAATTCTTTAAAATATTTTAGTGGGGTAGCCTCCTTCGGGATAGAGGAATGTGTTATGGGAACATTGGGGGGTACCCTCTGCCCCATATCGCATATCGGGCAAGATATACAATAATTGAGCAATGGCTAGAATCCATCGTAATAAACTACAGAGATGCCGCTAAAATAAAATAAAAGTCGCCGCGTAAAAAAAAAAAAAGTCGCCGCCAAAATAAATTTAAAAAGGTGAGACGTAAGAAACAAATTTGCCGCGTTAACAAAAAGTCGACGCGTAAAATAAAGTCGCTGCATTAAAAAAAGCGCTGCGTTAAAAAAAGCCCCCCTTAAAAAAAGTCGACGCGTAAAAAAAAGTCGCCGCTTACAAAAAAAGTCGCCGCAAAAATAAACAATTAAAATTCACCCATAAGAAAAAAATTCGTCACATAAAAAATAGTCGTAGCGTAAAAAAAAAAATCGCCGCCCCCCACCCCCCAAAAAAAATCGTCCAGTAATTTGCCTCCTTTGGCCTCAGTGAGGGCGCTTTTTGGCCTCAGTGAGAACGCTTTAGTGGTTTTGGCTTCCGTAGTCCGTCGCGTCTTGCCGTCGTCTGTCAAGTCGTAGCGTTGCGTGTCGTGTCGTCCGTCGCGTCATGCCGTCACTTGTCGCGTCGCCCGTCGCCCGTTTTCTAATCAGTTTTAATACTTGTGTTTCACTCGACACAACTGACAACATTGAACATTTTGAGTGCTTTCCGGTCCTATTAATATTGTTCGTTGCTTGTCCTTCAAAAAAATCTCTTTATAGTGACGCAATAACTGTCTTTGGCTTTTGTAAAAACCTGCAAATACTGAATATAAGCTATAACCTGCTCCAAGTTGCGCCGGTGATTCGCTCTCTGGGAGAAATACAGCATTATCCAAACTCGAGTTAGAAGGCAATCCACTGCAGTGTGACTGTAGGCTCACGGGTCTGCGAGACTGGCTGCGCAACAATCCACCGTACGTTGAGCCTCGATGTGAAGCACCAACACATCACTATGGGTCGGTGATAACAGACTTGGACATTCATGACTTCTCGTGTCAACCCCCGATGGCGATGGTAGACAAGCAGTATCTGACAGCCCTGGCTGGACAATCTGTGACTCTTACATGTACAGCTACTGGCATTCCCGCTCCGACCGTAACATGGCTCTCACCAAACGACACAGAGATAGCTCACGACTGGCAAGGAAGATTCGAGTTCACTACCTAAGGACACGAAAATTAACTGAGTATTATGCCTCACTGTTTTCAGTGGAGTAAGCCTAAGGGAGTATGGGGTGGTCGCCTCCCCCACCCAGGGCTGAATTTCTGACATTATTCTTAAATTGTGGACAGCGGTCTTTGTGGTGACGTAGTCGTAATGACCCAGAGGAGCAGATTGGGCTTTTGGGACAAACACAAACAGCACAAAAAATTAATTCGCAGGGGGGATTTTGGATTGGATTACCTAAAATTTAAGTGGCCCTTGGTCTGCCTGCTTGGCGACAATTTCGGAACAAGCATTTGATCGTAAAATTAAAAAACAGCTTATTACAAAACAATTAGCAACAAAACTGATCAGCCTTTCCAAATTTTTTAATTAACAGTAGAGTTCCTGTTCTGGCTCAGACAGCGTGGACTTTTTTTTTGCCAGGTTCAAGCACCTCGTTTGTAATTAAGTTCGAATTAAATTTAAACAATCGGACGGAAATTTCGCAGTTCTGTTTTGTCTGGGTTTTTTGCTTAGAGAAATCAGATAATGATTTTAATGAATTTATAAAAATGAAATTAACTCTCTCCTCTCTCTAAAACTCAAACCTAAACATCCATTGTGTGCGCATGGTAAAGTAAACACAAAATACAGCAACATAACCATGATATTATGTGATAACCTTGTCTTTTATCAATTAATCGTCTTTCTTGTGCAGTCAGAATCTGTGTGTGGGTTTTGATTTGTTAAGGTATTAAACAGGATTGGTAAGGATAATCTGAAAGCTTACTGATTATGATGAAGTTCATACTGAAACCAAGTTATATGTGAAATATTTTCCACTGTAGAGAGAACTGTATCGAAAACCTAACGAGAAAAAACAGCTGATAATGGTTGTTGCAACCAACTTAGGACAATGTTTTTACATGTTGAGAATTGTGCATGTTTTTTTGCTATTTTCTTCTGACTCACAACTGATTTTCACCAAATTTTCCCAGGTTTGTTATTTCATGTATATGGTTAATCACACAAAACATTAATTTGTTGTGACTATATTGTCAGCTCTACCAATCCTTTACAGTAACTTTAAGAACCCTCCCTACGCAACTGTAACCCATTCAATGCGACACGTGATGCATATCACGGGCATGACGCCTCCACAACGGACAAGTTCCAAGACGTCATTAATCACGGGACACGATGCTGGCTGAAAAACACTGAAACTTACATCGGAAACAAAATACAATAACACTCAACATCTAAAGTCGCATGTTGTTTGTGTAATTATAGAATTACAAGTACAATTTCACAGTTTCAGTTTCCCGTCGAAAAAGGAGATAGAGAGATTTTGCAAAATTATCATTTAGATAAAAATTGAAAATGGTTATGAACGTCCTTATATTTTTCTACCTGTGTTTTAATAATCCATAGCAAGCGATTATGACAAATTCAATACATGCTTTATACTATATAGCTATATAGCAATTGACTCAGTAACGCAAAATACACCTTTTCTTTAACTGAAATAATTATTCTTAAAGGTATCGTACACGTTTGGTAATGACTCAAAACAATATTAGCATAAAAACTGACTTATGGTAACAAGCAACGGAGAGCTGTTGATAGTATACAACTTTGTAGGAAACGACTCCCTCTGAAGTAACGTAGTTTTCGAGAAAGAGGTAATTTCTCACTAAAATAATAAAAACTTCTTGCAGGAAGTTTTTATTCCTATCTGAAAGCACACAATACAACAAGGGTGTTTTTTCTTTCATCATTTTCTTGCAACTTCGATGACCAATTGAGCCCAAATTTTCACAAGCTTGTTATTTTATGCATATGTTGGGATACACCAAGTGAGAACACTGGTCTTTGACAATTACCAAACGTGTACAGGGCCTTTAAAGGAACGTTACAGAACTGGTAATTAAAATTTTCTTTAAGATCACAGATTTACATAAAACTTACACGGTCTAATGATGATGATAGTAGAAAACATCCCTGGAAATATTTCTGTCTGAAATGCCATATTTAATGAGAAATAAATAAAACTAATTTCCGATTAGAGTTCATCGCTCATGAGCGTTTTATTCATGCATAGGCCTAACACATGCAAATGTGTAATCGTTTTTTCACTATTTTCTCGTGACCCAGATGGCCGATCGATCTTAAACTTCTACAGGTTTGTCAGTTTATGTATATGGTGGATTATATAAAGTGCTTACACTGCCAGCAACTGTTTTGTTAGCAAAAACCAATTCTGTAATGTTCCTTTAAGTTGCAATTTATAATACATGTTATAATATAAATGATCAGTTGCTTGTTGGACCCCATTGATTATCATAACTAACACACGTGTTCCATCAACATTATTTCTGTATTTATTAAAAACATAATTTATACAGCATACACATATCAGCTCAGAGGATGTTTTATATTAAAAGGTTCTTATTAAAAATAGGAAAGCTAAAACTTTCAAACCAGCAAACAAAGAAAGAAAAAAGCAACAAAAAGCAAATTAAACATTTTGGGATAAACCATACAGCGGAGTCTACATGCATCCAAACACAAACACTGTGTTTATCCTTCAACAATTTTCTTAATATTGTCATCAGTTCATGTGTTATTGCATTATAATCTTGTACAAAGGTAGCCCTGAACAAACCTTGCAGTGTATTGTTCGCAAAGAGACGTAAGTCGGGAGTTTTCGTTTTGGACGACGGATGATTCTGCGACGGTAATGATGACATTTGGCGTCATCTGCGCATGCGTCGGCTTTGAGGACGGTCGTCCCTCAATTTCTACGACAGTGCTTTGGATGAATCTGCGTTGTGCTGAAAACGACAACGTTTGGCTAAAAACTACTAACCGTCACCAGAACCATCCGTCGTCGAAAACGAAAACTCCCTAATAATTCAGCAACGACGGGGTCGTTATTGGAGCTATTAGATGCATTAAAACAACTTTAAAAACAACATTTATTTCTTTCGCTTTTAATTTGAAACTTTGCATGGTGGAGACACAACCAATTGAGGACTGCGGACACACATCATAAAATAAATCTCTTTATGAGCATGGTGGTTATGGGAAGACCCAGTGATTTAACAACTCGACGTTTCGCTCGAAAGTTCTGATGGTCTTCATCAGGAGGAAAAGACTGATAGACACGTCAAGTTGTTAAGCCACTGGTTCTTCTCAGAGCCAGCTCAGTCCATAAGAGATTTATTACATCGTGTCTCCACAAACCTCACTTGAATGTTCGTTTTTAATTGGATATACATAGGCGACACTTTCATGAGCAGCTACTAACATGTATTGTTTTAGAAAAGTTGTGTGAGCGTTCTCTCAACAACGCTTCGCTTGGACTATAATGTCTACCTAACCACACACACTAACTTATAGCCAAACTTTGGACAGGACCCGGACCCCCGCCCCTCCCCCTTCCCACACACACACACGTTAAACACTAGTCCTAGTTAAATATTAAATCGAGCGAGACAGAGGCAACATCTTCATGATCTTATCATAACTTTCGGTATGATAACCGTCGGTCAATATTTGAAATATTCGTGGGGGTAATGTTCTTTTTTGAGTATACATGCTTTGACCGGTGTGGATTAACACGTCATTGTCGTAGTGCTCAAATTCATGCCCCGGCGACCACCAACTGTTTTTCAAACAGAACACGGAAGTGCAACAGTGATATTTGTTTGGAACCCTATCCACATATAATGAGCTATCATCGTAATACTTCAGACATTTTTGGCTCAGACCCTAACACATTAGTATCAAGAAAGAAGAAACTGGATGTAATTTCTTTTTAACTAGCGGGTTCTTCTGTCGATGCTGTTTTTCTTTCGAAGGGAAAGTTTATCGGGTAAGTGCATTCCTTTATCACCCCATTGTGGGGGCTCTTTTTTTTTAGCAGTGTTTCACTGGCCCGTTCTCATGACACACCTTCAACTGCCATTGGACTTTTTGATGATTTTAAAATGTATCATTCTAGAGAAGTATAAACTGAAGTTTCTGCTATTGTAATTATTGTTGACATGATTTATACTTAAAGGGATTGTATACGTTTGGTAATTGGAACCCACTGTTTGTTTCAATCCTACATAGTTGTAGATAATATACCATGTATATGTATATGGAGTGTGATATAAACTTTTATCTTCCAGCAGGCCTGAATAATCGATTCTGATTGGTCGATCCATAGCAACAAGGAGTGTGATATAAACTTATATTGCACGGCCCATATCACACCCTGCGTATTGTGTGTTCTAACTGTTGCTTGAAGATAAATACGTTATCACACGCGCGCTCGTGGAATGCGGAACAAATATAGCGCGTCTGCGTCCCATATCCAACGAGGCCGAAGGCCGAGTTGGATATGGGACGCAGAAGCGCTATATTTTTCCGTATACCATTCGCGCTTGTGTGATAACTTATAAGATATACCTGTGAAACTTTCATTTCAAAGGTGGAGCGTTAAGTTTAGATATTGCCGAAAATCTGGAGCGGTTATGTCCACGCAGGAAGAATAATCTGCAATAGACCTTATGCATTGATGTCATCCAGCCGCCATCTTAGAGGTAAAACGATGACGAAACAATCGAAACGCACAGATTTGTACGCGCGGCGCACAGGATTGGCCAATGAACAACCTCCTTTTGACCTCTAGACGAGGGCGCCCTTCTGTTATGACATCATGTGCATAAGGTCTATTGGAATACACAATCTGAGAAACGTTACTGCAGTAACGCTTCTCAGATTTTGGGGATAAAAAGTGATATCTTTCTCAATAACCGCAGTACTTCTAAGTGAAAAGATTCTCAAAATGCATTATATCATGGAGCTCTCCATGATTATACTATCCAAAGCTGCTGTACTTCTTAACAAGTAAGTTTGTATTGACATTAATTTTCAGAGTCATTACCGACCCAAACGTATACAGACCCTTTCAAGTCTATTTATACTATTCCTTTGCATACAGACGGCCAATTTAAATGTCGCGTCATTCTATTTCGCGCGAAATTGAAAGCTCCTCTATCAATTTCACTTCTTCAAGCGAATGTTCTCTTGCGTCGTGCGATTAAAACAGATACGGGTAGGCCTAATCGTTCACTTTAAATATTCACTCGAACAGTATTCAGATTCTCTGCAGCTTGTCGCAGCGTGCATTTAATCATTCAAATTTGTTTTCGGGCAGGAATTTGTGGAGTTGTGAAGCTAAATTTGTGCTTTGTTGATAATGTAATTAATGTGGCCTCTTCCTTAGACTTTAAAATGTACAAAAATGGTTCACTTTTTGTACGAGAATCATTTTCCGGATGTTTTTCGATAACGATTGCAATGTGTAACTACAAACTGAAGAATATGTGAAATGGCAGCTCGTGTCGCCACGCGAGACTATCCAATGTTGATCGAGAAATAACGAAATAAAAAAACAAAGAAACAAATCAACAGAGAAACAAAGAAACACAAAAATAAAGAAACAAAGAAATAAAGAAACAAGAAGTGAAGAAATCAAAAATCCGAAAATCATTGTTTGCATTTTTTTAAATAAGTTTTATTTTAATGCTCATTTTGCAAAACTGCTATTCATAAAACGAAACTTAAAACGAAAGTAAAAATGTTGTAGAAATCTAGGCCCTATATAGTCGCGCCTGCTCTGCTAAATTGAAGGCCGAATTTCCCATGTCTAAAACCAACGACTTATAAGTTAAATTGAACAGGACGTAAATTCTCATGCGTCAAAATAACATTGAAAGACGGTTTCAGATGAAGAGGCAGAATCACTTGAATACGAATGAATGAAAGTGAAATTGGCCGATCAATTGCCAAAAATTACCCTTTTGCTCCTGTAGTGTTAGATTGATGGTAAGATGTTGTTTTAAACTGTTTGCTATAATTATGTGCATTCATTTTACACAGTAAATTAATGCAGACCTAGGCATTATCTGTTGTTTTCAAGATAATTGTGTTAATTTTTTAAATAAGTTTTATTTTAATGCTCATTTTGCAAAATTGCTATTCATAAAACGAAACTTAAAACGAAAGTAAAAATGTTGTAGAAATATTATACAGATTAATAATATTTATTCTAATTACACACACCCACACACAATTACAATTTCACACACCCACATGTTTGTAAATGGTGTAAACCGAGGACATTCCATGGCAGCTCGTGTCGCCACGCGAGAGTATCCAATGTTGATCGAGAAATAACGAAATAAAAAAATAAAGAAACAAATCAACAGAGAAACAAAGAATCACAAAAATAAAGAAACAAAGAAATAAAGAAACCAGAAGTGAAGAAATCAAACATAAATATTATTAATCTGTTGTATTTTGCATTTTTACATCTGTACTTTCGATTGATGATAATTTTTCCCGTGCATTACCAAGGCTGAAAGGGTTAATCTTATTAATCAAAAAATAATTAAACGGAAATCTACTGATTTGCACACTATCGTTACGGATTATACAGATTAATAATATTTATTCTAATTACACACACCCACACACAATTACAATTTCACACACCCACATGTTTGTAAATGTGTAAACCGAGGACATTCCATGCATGATTTGGACTAAGTTTCTTTTAGTGACGTCCCCGTTGGTTTTGTGAACGAAACAAACCTAGGACTTTCCCCGTCATTTTCCCGGATCCCTTTTGTCAACGTCCTCGGTTTGAATGCGCAGCGTCCACACACACGGCCCAGTATTACAAACCCTCTGTGGACGTTCCTTTGTGCTGTGCACTTAAAAAAAACCACATGCTTCAACACTGGTGAAAACACTGTGTGGACGTGTGTAAGTCCACATAGTGTTTCGAGACTCTGCCTTGTGTGGACCTCTTTCGTTATCAGGTCCACACTTCGTATGTAATGCTTTCCCATGGTGTTTTTTTTGCAGTGTTGAAGAACATGTTTTTTTTTAAGTGCACAGAGCAAAGGAATGTCTACAGAGTTTGTGCAACACAGAGCTGTGTGTGCCAGCGATAATGCGTGGGAAAAGGGCATAGCACTGTGAAAACTAGTAAAACTGTAGCTGTTTTTGGTGCAGGCCTATCAGTATTTAGAAGATAATAAGCTTGTTACCATCCAGAAAGTATTCAAAAACCTGCATTTAAGCTGCTTAAATGTTGTTAACTTATTTTGCAGGATACGGTAGTTTATGTTAATGAAATCTGACTCTAGTACTTGTACTCGACTTGCACGTTGAGGTACTTGGTACTTGAATGCATTGTGACTCGCTGGACTTATACTCGGATACCTGTACTCAAAGTCGATGGGGGAGTACTCGGATTTTTGAGTACTTACTCGGATATCGGTACATGTTATAAAACTTGATGGACTTAGTAGGCCTACCCGGATATCGGTTACTTGGTATCTCGGACACACACGGGTACTAAAACTCGATGGACTTATACTTGGATTTTGGAGTACTTACTTGGGTACCGGTACCTGTTACAGATCTTGATGCACTTAGTAGGCCTGCCCTGATTCAGATACCAGTACTCGAACTCGATGTCCCAAGTACTTACTGGTACTCGAGTACGACGTGGACAAGTTTTTACTCGGCAGCACTTGGTCCTTGACCAAAAAGTACTTGACCTTATAGACGTATTAACAGTTTCTCCAGGGAAAATGCGCACCAGTGCATATTTTTTATAAATATTTTGTGGAATAATGTTCGTTGCAGTCAATTTCCAAACTGTTATTGGTCCCTCGCCCCCCCCCCCTCTCCCCATCCTCCCCATCCTCCCCTCCCTCTGTACCTCTCGTTTTCTCATCATCTCTCTTAAACAATTGTCGTAACTAAAACAAATTAAAATCAACTGTTTTAATCCATTCGCCTTTACATAGTACTTTAACGATGATCAATCATTCGACTGAAGAATCTTAATTTTCTTTCTCATTCTCCTCAGGTTGCAATGGGATCACTTGGATGTGGATTGTTACTTTTCTGTTTTGGAGTTTGTATTTCAATCTCCGGATCATCAACCTGCAGGCATGCGCAGTGTGTTTACGACCACGTCACTGCAATGGCTGACTGCTCCTCACTCAATCTTGACTGCATCCCCGTCAACTACACAGACGCCCTCATCATGGATCTAAGCCACAACAACATATCAGAGCTGTCACCAGACGATTTCAACGGAACATTCTCCAGGCTGGCTGAATTGTACCTTGACTACAATAACATATCTGATGTGACGTCACTGCTGGGATCCAATGAGATGGGAAGCCTACAGAGGCTGTCTGCGAAGCACAATGTCATTTCTAATTTGCCTACAACCTGTCAGCTCAGCTCTCTCGTTGAACTCTCAGTAGACTACAACTCCATTACACGTGTATCAGAAATTCCACAATGCGGAGAATTGGAGCGTTTCTCTGCTGATTTTAATTTAATAAATTATTTTGAATTTCGAAATGTGTCAAATATGGTCATCAGCATACAGTTCAACCGACTGACTTCTGTGAAGGTTCATATTTTTGTCTATGCACAAGGAGATACTTCTCTTCTTTTAGATCACAATGAAATACGAAATCTATATATCTATGGAACATTATCACCCCTCAGGTACGATATAATTTCACTTAATCACAACCGTCTACAGTCGGTAAGCATTAACGCAACTCCAGATACATTTAACATAGGCAGCAACGGATTACCAAACTGGAATAGACTCAACATTGATCGTTACAGCAACACGATGAAGAGAATGGACATAAGCAACAACTCATTCGATTCTTTGATTCAGCCACGCTGGGCCGAAGGTCTTGAGGTTTTAAACGCCGATACGAACCTGCTGGCAAACCTGTCATCGACAACTCTATCAGGATTTGTCGATCTGACTGAACTGCATATCGCCAATAATCTTCTCTTGTTCATCTCATCCACTGCACTGAGTCAACTCTCGATGCTACAGTCACTGTACCTCGACGACAATTCCCTGACGTCTTTGTTTGGAGGTGTATTTTTCAACCAGTCTAACTTAGTTGAGCTCTCCATCACCAACAACCGACTCACCATGTTACATCCTGATTACTTCATGGGTCTGGTGTCGTTGGAGAGTCTGTACCTCGCAGAGAATCAGCTCACAAGTGTCAACCCAGAGATGTTTCAACTGGTGCCTCAAATTCTTACCTTGGACTTATCCCGAAATGAGCTCGTTGACCTACCTGACTGTGCCCTTAATCTTACAAACCTACACAATCTCTCACTTGCTCACAATATGATTCGTGACATAGATACAGTGTTTGGCTTCTGTGATAATCTGCAAGTACTGAATCTGTCTTACAACCTGATCAACGTTGTCCCCGGCGATTCTCTTGCTGTGAAAAATATAAGCCTTTCCAAGCTAGAACTTGAGGGCAACCCACTGCAGTGTGACTGTAGGCTCACTGGTCTGCAACACTGGTTGCAAAATAATACCCCGTACGTTGAACCTCGATGTGAAGGACTGAAACAACATTGTGGTTCGGTGATAACAGACTTGCATGATTCCGACTTCTTCTGTCAACCTCCGATGACAATGACGGACAATAAGGTTGTGACAGTCGTGGCTGGACAGACCGCGACTCTCGAATGTACAGCTACTGGCATCCCTGCTCCTACCATAACATGGCTAACTCCAAACGGAACAAATATAACTCACGGGTGGCAGGGAAGATTCGCTATTCTCCAAGAGAGGATTCTGTTTATCACACTAGTGGAGAATTCTGACCAAGGGGTTTACACTTGCCTGGCCGAAAATGTACTCGGTGAGACGAACAGAACTGAGGTGAACGTTTTATGCCCTTCACCATCTCAAACCACACCACCAGTTTCTCACCAGCTCAGTGTGTCTGATATCCCTATTATAATATGCATTACCTTTGCCCTAACCTGTTCTATCGCTGCCTTGATTGTCTTGTTTCGGTGGCTCTACAAGAAAAAAAACAAAAGGGCGATTTCTAAACATGGAAGTAAGACCTCTAACTTCAAAGTCAGTTTCCGTAGAGATGACACCACCGGCATTGAAGGAACGTACATGTTCATGCACCAAATCGTCAACGAAGACCACGAGACTCCCAATAACAAGCTTGTCGTGAGTGACCGATACATAGCTACCCACGGGAGAGAAAACCCGTCTTGTAAGACCGATGCTGAGATTGAGAATGTTAGCGAAGGCAACGAGAAAGAGAGCAAGAACGATGGCGATGTGTATGAGAATTTGTCTATACCATGCCGTTAAAGGCAGAGTATACTTTTGGTAAATGTCAAAGACCAGAATCTTCACTTGGTGTATCCCAACATAATGCATAACTAACAAACCGTGTGAAAATTTGGGCTCAATTGGTAAACAAAGTTGCAAGAAAATAATGGAAAAACCCCACTTATTGCATAGAATTGTGTGCTTTAATCAAATGCCTGAGAAATGCTTCATGCCATGAAGCCTTCTCTCAGATTTACATTTTTGTGTGAAAAATTACCTCTTTCTCTAAAACTGCGTTACTTCAAAGGGGGTCGTTTCTAACAATGTTTTATAATATCAACAGCTCTCCAGTGCTCTTTAAATACAAAGTAAGTTTTTATGGTCATTAACTTGTGGAGTAATTACCAAAAGTACACCCTGCCGTTAAGTGTTGAAGCTTCATCAACAAATCCAGGCAGTCAGAATTTCTGTCATTATAAGAGATGACAACACTTGAAACGTGAAGAAGAAAAATTACAAGACCCTACTTCGTATTGCCAGTTACTCAGTTTATGAATAATAATAAATAATAAATCATTTATAGAGCGCAGAAACTATGTTTATATATTCTACTGCGCTTCAAGAGCTCTTAGATGCTATTCCACTACACAGTGCTATACAATTCAAAGCATGAACATAATACAATTAAATGTATGTTTAAAACAAATAGGTTTTTACTTTTAATTTAAAGCCTTCTAATGATTGAGACTTTCTAATATCCACAGGTAGCTTATTCCATGAATGAGTTTTGCTGATTATTACCCCCGCATAAAAAAAACCTCACAAAGTAAAGACGATTATCGTTTGCATATTGGGAAATGACGGTAAAATGGACGTCTTATTCGGCCACAAGAGGGGGCCATTCTTTAAAAATGTATTGGGTGGATCAGAATTATAAGCTTTTTAGACAATTAGCGACTCTGAAAACTATATCAACTTTGTTAAATACCATAATATTATACAACACTACCTGTTACCTGCGATTTGCCACATGTGATTCGTCACATGCACATCCAAAAACAAAGAAACAGCTCAAGTTGCGTAACTATGGCGTGGGCAGGGGGCACGGCATCTGCAATTGATGTCCATGTGCCCCACCCCTACCCCTTTTGAAATCTGGACTTTTGAGATTACAAAATACCAGAGTAAAATGTTATTATACAGTTTAAAAGCTTTAATGTAATAATTTCAATGTTTTTACAACTATTTATCCATTTACACGCATCCAAGTAATTGTTTTTACACTCACGTCACTGTTTAGCCTATATCTAATAAAAATAATAAATGGCATCAGAAGAGCGCTGGAAAAGGGGCTTGCAAACAGACACTACAGTTTTAATTGGCCAGAAGTCCACCACCCCTAGAAAGAAATGGTGCACCCCTTGCGCCCCCTAGTTTCGGCGCTGCAGCTAAAGTGGCATACAATTCTGTCAATGATTGATGTCCTGAATTTCTCTACGGCTTTACTTCCTTGTTTATTGCATACGGATAATATGTTAAAATATACAAATGTTTGTGATACAAAGTTTATAAACTTCCTTGTTTTGAATGTTTATCATAAGCAACCTTTTTTCATTTTTTTTATAGAAATTGCACTTTAAATATGGATAATAACAAAGGCGAGTACACAGAGCGTAATGCATTAGTACACATCTATTGATAAGTCATGTTTTTAAATATATTAATATTTGAAATAAATAACAAACAAACATATTGTTAGGCCTAATAGGAAAGAGCTGTTTGCATAACTGTACTTCTGTCTCAAGGTGTTTTCACATTCTTCCACTGATAATCGGCCAGTTTTAGTGACACTGTTTTTGTTGATGTACAACCCGATCAAAGTAATTTTCTTTTAATCTTTCCGACGAAGCTATTTGGTAGTATAATTAATTGCGTTGCCAATAATATATCTGAAGTGCATTTAAAAGAAAATTGAAATCTCCAATGCAATTTTCACTGTTGATTGTTTTTACAAAATGATGAGGGTTGTTCCAGTTTAACTAATAAGGTACACATCAGTTAAAGGCACCGAACACGTTTGGTAATTGTCAAAGACCACCAGTCTCACTTGGTGTAGCCCAACATTATGCATAAAATAACAAGCCTGTGAAAATTTGGGCTCAATTGGTCATCGAAGTTGCAAGAAAATGATGAAAGAAAAAACACCCTTGATGTACAAATTGGTGTGCTTTCAGATAGGAATAAAAGGCTTCAGGCCTGAAGTCTTTTATTATTTTAGTGAGAAATTACCTCTTTCTTATAAAAACTACGTTACTTCAGAGGGAGTCGTTTCTCACAATGTTTTATACTATCAACAGTTCCCCGTTGATCGTATGGTAAGTTTTTATGGTAATATATATTTTGAGTAATTACCAAACGTGTACAGTGCCTTTAAATTATAAGGTACACATCAGTTAAATTATACACATCAATACAGTTACTATATAAAGTGATCTCTATTAAGCCGTCAACTTGATTTACCAAATATGTTATGTATGCTTATAGTTTTGTGTTAACTTTATTGAAATGGTTGTATAACTTGCATAATGTGCGTATAAAACGGATCTGAACATTAACAAAGTCTGTCAAGTCTTGTTGTTCATGATGAAATGTCCAATATTGACGAACAAAGTGGTGACCTTGCTGAATCCCGCTTAAAATTCGATATTCCCGCCAACTTTTGGAGGCCAGGATACAATGATGAGGCCTGATTAGCGATTCTGTATTATTAGAAAAGTTAGAAAATAATCGTATAGTTTGAACCTCATACGAGCTGAAAACACACAATCCAAGATGGCCGCCGGATATTGCGGCCATTTTGAATTCAGACAATGCATTGAACACTATCGCGTAACACATCACCAGGGCCTACCATTTTCTTGGGAAAAATCCAAAAACAAGTGGGAAATTGTTTGAAAGAATAAATTTATTAAAGAAACGTTGAAATCGTTTGACCCAAGATCAAACAAACATGTTTGGGTTTTTGTTTTGTTTACAATAAGACCACAGATAGCCTAAGTATTGGAAAAAGACTTTTAAAAAAACGTTGAAACCCTTGACCCAAGATTAAACAAAAGGTTTCTTCCAATATGACCCTAGATAAAAGTCCGAAATTGTTGTGGCGATCAGATGCAGCGTTAAGAGTTAAGGTCAAAAATACGGGGAGGGGGGCACATTGCTATTGGACTTTTTGGTGATTTTAAAATGTATCATTCTAGAGAAGTATAAAATGAAGTTTCTGCTACCCAATGTAATTATTGTTGACATGATTTATGTTTAAAGGGATTGTATACGTTTGGTAATTGGAACCCACTGTTTGTTTCAATCCTATATAGATGTAGATATATACCATTAAACTGTGTGACAATTTTCATTTCCAAAGGTGGCGTTTTTGAGATATTGCTGAAAATCTGGAGCGGTTAAGTCCACATCACAGGAGGAATTCACAATCTGAGAAACTTTACTGACATTTTTGGGGATAAGAAGTGCTATATTTTTCCATAACCGCAGTAGGCTACTTCAAAGTGAAAAGTTTCTCAAAATGCATTATACTTTCCAAAGCTGCTGTACTTCTTACCAAGTAAGTTTTTATTGCCATCAATTTTCAGAGTCAATACCAATGTATAGACACTTTAAAAGGATCTATTGCTTGAACACATGAAGTAAAACAAAACGGATGTAAACCTATAACTAACAAAAAAATGAAACTTTTCTGTGACGCTTGTATATTACCTCTTAGATAAATAAATATACAAACACATAATTATAATTAGAAAAAAGGAGAAAAGTGTGCAAGGTGGATAAACAAATAAACATTTAAAAAATGAATATTAGGCTGAGAGAAAGAAAGGAAATAGGAGAGCTGTATTTTAGATTAAAAATATGAGGAAATAGATTTAAACAATAATGGGTTATTGTTTTATAAAGACAATTTATTTTTAATTCAATGAACAGAGAAAAGAAAAAGAACAGAAGAGGGCCTTAGCTGTAAAGCCCGCATTGGGTAAATTGTATTATTCCCATAGTGTACATTTGTCATCATATAAATATCGTGTTGTTCGGCCAACAAGCACCATGTGAGAAACATCTCAACCCCCCCATCCCTTTTACTGATTCTTACATTACCACCCCACCATCACCCCCACCCCCCATCACCCCAACTCTTACAAACATCATCGTTATTGGGCGATATCTTATTCCAAATAACTTACACATTACAAAAAGTCACAAGGAATGGGGTTGGCCATTGCCCCACTAGGCATGTGGGAGTGGAGCCATCCCTTTCGTTTGAGGAAATAGAACAAAAGTGTGGGTTAAATTAAGCGTATTATTGTATTCAAATGAACAGAGAAAATAAAAGAACAGAAGAGCGTCTTAGCTTGTAAAGCCTGCATTTGGGTAATCTGCTAGAACTTTAAAACACCAGAGGACCAGTCAAAGTTCTCTCCAATCAAAGTGGTCCGGCTTGCTACAAAATATGTACGCTATATTGCAGTATTGAAAAACATACCTATTTAATATGAAATATAGACTATCAGTGAAAAGTTTGACGGGCAAGTGAAATGACAACAAGCAAACTGCTTCTGCAGGCTACGTGTAGTCACTCAAACATAAAAAGGCAACCCTGGCAGCCATCTTGTATTGTTACTATTCAGCCCACAGTGTAACCAAAGTGAGGCCCAGAGGACAAATTGGTCTAATCCCTTAAGTGTACAAAGGGAAATTGATAAAGATGGCCCTGTTTTCACCTTTACTTTTCGAAGTGAAAATTATCTGCCCTATTAAACATATTAAAATTAAATTAAATTTTTTTTTAAAGGCATCGTACACGTTTGGTAATTGTCAAAGACCAGTGTTCTCATTTGGTGTATCCCAACATATGCATAAAACAACAAGCCTGTGAAAATTTGGGCTCAATTGGTCATCGAAGTTGCAAGAAAATGATGAAAGAAAAAAACACCCTTGTTGTACAAATTTGTGTGCTTTCAGATAGGAATAAAAGGCTTCTAGCTAGAAGTCTTTTATTATTTTAGTGAGAAATTACCTCTTTCTCAAAAACTACGTTACTTCAGAGGGAGTCGTTTCTCACAATGTTTTATACTATCAACAGCTCTCTGTTGCTCGTTACCAAGTCAGTTTTTATGCTAATATATATTTTGAGTAAATACCAAACGTGTACGATACCTTTAATAGATAAGTTGCACAATTTGGGCATTTTAGGTGCTTAAACATTGTATCAAAGTGCCTTACATTCTACCTCTGTTAATTGGGCCTTGAGCATTCCTGAAACCATCTCAACTCTTTCCGAGTATATGGAGCACCAAATGGGTGCCTCCTTGCTAATAATTCACCCTAGCAGAACCCATTTACTCCTGGATGATGAGAAGCAATTAGCCTTTAGTAGAGTGTCTTGCCCAGGCCATACACTTTAAGTGTTACAACAGCACAATTTCATGGAGCTGCTTAAACACAAAGAAGCAGCTAAGCACAAACAAAATGTTGCTTATCAGAAGGATACCAGCCAAGATACCATGTCCCATCTTTGACTGGCCAGTATCCTACTTAGTTTTGCTAAGCAGAATACATTTTAGCAATTATTGTCTGGTTCAGTAGATCTATGAAATCGGGCCTTGAATTATACAGCCTTGAAATATTATAATGCTCAAGACCACAACTCACTGTACACAACACAGTGAACAAGTTCCCTTCGCATAGCAAAATGCTATACAAAATGTATCCAGACAAATTAGTCTGGTACCGTTTAATATAATGAGAAACAGTATCAGTGATTGCTGATGCACACAGGGCACATGACATTACTTCATTCAACTATAGTCTAACTTTCATTACAATTAAAAATTAGGTTTTTTTATTCATTCTGCTTGTGGCTAACATGTACATCGGTAGCCATCAGTGGCATATTAACCAGAACACGTGCCCACCCCCCCCACCCATCGTTCCCCTCAAAAGTGAGATTGATAAAATAAAATGCATAAATGAATGGTTCGATACATTAATTAGCCCACATATTATGTCTTTCCCCCCGCTTGCCTCACCCAAATGAAAATGTCTGGTTACGCCACTGGTAGCCATAAAGTATTAAAGATAAAAACTAACAATTTAGATTTTATATTTCAAAATATAATTTATGATATTAAAAGTAACACAAATTATTTTACATATTATTAATACTACTAATAATAATGCAGTTCTAATAGAGCGCTTTATACTCCCGATGGGTGTCTCAAAGCGTTCAGTATTTTTCCTACAAGGTATAAAGTGGAGTTACGTGTTGAAGTATGAGACCTATTCCTTTGCAAGGTGCTGTGGCGCAATATGCAGCCAATCAAACCAGGAACACTGGGGCGAACCCCTTCTCTTTACGATAAGTGCACTGGGTTCTTTTACGTGCATTACACAACACGCGGGACCTACGGCTTAACGTCCCATCCGAAGGACGAAGCATGTGTTTAAGTGTCTTGCTTAAGGACACAAGTGTCACGACTGGGATTCGAACCCACACTCTGCTGATCAGAAACACCAGAGCTTGAGTTCGGTGTTCTTGTCCGCTCGGCCACGACATGCCATAGCAAATTTATCATCTCAAAGCACTTGGCATATGTTAAATACAACAGGTGTACACAAGCTGTTTTGAATTATGACCCCCATAATATCAATTCATCTTGTCACTGTATAGGATACAAGGTGCTACAGGCCTTTAGCACACTCTGCTGCCAGCACACATCAGAAACGTTTTGGGCGAGCCCCCTTCTTAAGTACTATGTTCTTAAAAAATGCAAGGCATTCGGACAGTCACAGGAAACTTCAGACAATAAGACAAGACAAAAATCCGACAATAATTAAAATAAACTTAACTATAATGCTTACTTGGGCTTTGCTACAGTATCACTACTTCAGATAAACTGCATTAAATAAACACAACAACAAACAATGTATAACTATCTACTGTATACATGTAACTAAATTGTTTTTTGGCACAAGAAGAGAAATTGCATGTTTCATAAAATGATGCTTTACTATTTTGTTATTCAATGCGCAGATTGACTAGTGGTTGGTGCTGATGAGGGTGGGATGTTAGTAATGAATATTATGAGTGATATTGTTATGGTTTTAGTGCAAGGGTTAAGTTAAAGAATGAAGTTTTAGTTAAGTGTTAGGGTGAGGAGTACTGAGCTTGGTTTCACAAAACACTAATATTCATCTCAAGATGAGTTGTCAATATTACCGTAGTGATTTGTATTGTGACATCACACTTTGCTAGGCGATTAAGATTGATATGATCAATCTTAGCTTTTTGTGAAACCGAGCCCTAGTGTTGTGAAAGTGGCCATGGTTTGTGTTTGCATTGCAACAGAGTCCTGCTTGCGCATTTTGCTGAAAACATGCATTTGCGCTCAAGTGTACACTTTGAAACCTCCCACACATCCTTGAATGATACTTATTGAGCAATGTGTACAGTTTACCTCACTAGTATAGATGAAGGGCCTAGAACAATTTTGATTGATTTAATCTTACAAAATAAAATGCATTACCTGAAATTACTTGGATAGCTGTAAACAATAACATCATATTTTAGTCAAAAGATTTTGTCCTGTTTCCTACCTTCATCAAATAAATTATTTTAAGTCTGTTACAAATAAAAAGACTAAATCTGAGCTTTTCTTGCCATAATTTATAACACATCTGAGAACAATTTGGTGACTTTAGTCCAACTTTGTCAAAATCTTCCCTTGCAGTAAATTATTAAATATTGTTGACATTTTCACTTATTTGTAGTCAAAAGGCTTTGGTAAACAAAAATGCTTAATAAATTGTGCTTACAATACACTATATAGTCACAGTTGTAGTAAACTGGTTTGATTTGTTTGTTTGTTCCTCTTTACTTAGTGCTAACCATCTTTAGAGTTATATTCCTAACTACTCCAACACCATCAAAGTCAAAATGGTATTGTACTTAAATGCAATGAATTTGGTTTTCCATGATAAACCAACAATGCTTGGCATTGAGGCCACTCCGTTGTGCCAATTTTTATCAGCTGGGCCCAATTTCATTGAGCTGCTTAAGCAGAAAATATTGCTTAACAATTTTCTGCTAAGCAGAAATGAGCAGGATACCAGTCACAAATTGTACACGTGACATTGTAGTTTGGCTGGTAACCTAATTCTGGTAAGCAAAATTTTGTTGCGCTTAGCTACTTTTTGTGCTTAAGCGGCTCTATGAAATTAGAGCTACATTGTACAATACGATATTGGAGTTTGATGGATTTAAAAAAAAGCCTATTGAGTGTACAATAAACTAGGGGCATATCTGAATTAGTGGCTGCGGATGCGGCTTGATAGGTGAACGTGCATAATTATAGCACAATATGAGGCCATCGCAAACAGCCACAGCCATAGCTGCAGCCACTAATTCGGACACAGCCTGTCCTCTCCTTGAGTGTCTTCAAATAGTAAGGTGTCCTCATGGTCCAGCTTGTTTCAATTGAACAAGTGAGGAATCATCTGACTTGACTTGACACAGTAATAGTTAGAAATGTAGCATCAACATCACTACGTCACTACTTGAACAGTTGGACTTGTAGGGGGAGTCATCTAGCTAGACTTGACATAGCGTTCAGCTGCACACAGCCAGAAAAGCATTCCTCAACATCCCAACGTCACTTGAAGGGTTGAACTTCTAGCGGAGAGTCCTGGCTAGATTTGACATTACATATAGTCTTTCACCTGGTGGCACACAGTCCAAAAAGTGTAAGTTATCCTCAACATCCCAACGTCACTTCAACAGTTAACTTTGTAGCAGAGAGTCATCTTACTAGACGTGACACAATCCTTCTGAAGATGGTGGCACACAGTCCAAAAATCATTGATTAGCCTCCAGATTGGGTGTGTCATCGTCTCTTTCTGCAGTAGAAAATAAACAATTTTCAAAGATTAAATTTTGATAAACTCTTTCAATACTTGCGTATCGACTATCCATAGTTGTTCTGATGAAAAGTTTAGTCTGATTGCTATCATGTGCAAGAAAATTCTCCTTCAGCTCCAATCAGTTCTTCAACTCATTGACAACATGACCCTTTCCAGATTCCTTTTCTTTTTTGGTATTTAAAGTTTAAAGTCTTTTTCTGAAAAACTTGACCACATATTTTAATGAAGATTTCCACCAGTTAGTTGTATGGTGTGTTTAATGTAGACTAACGGATGGGAAAGAATGTATTCTTTAAAATCAATGATTTGAAACCTTCAAGGTGCTAATTCTGAAACAATAACCTCTTTGCCAAATTTGTGGGAAAAACCTTCTCTTCAAAGAAAAGCTTTAGAATGATTTTTCTCAAACTTACCCATAGTCGCAGCCAGAAATTTGGACATGGCCTAAGAAAGATGGTGCTCTCCTCTGAGTGTCTTCATTGCAGTAATTCGCCATCATGGTCCAGATTGTTTCAGTTGCATGTGTGGAATCATCAGGTGGCTAAAGACTTGACAGTCTTTCTTTAGTTGGTGACAGTTCATAAAACGTTATTTACGACTGTAGCATCAACATCACTTGAACAGTTGAACATGTAGCCGATCAGAGTCATCTAGTCATAGCCTTGACACTGTCCTTCAGCTGGTGGCACACAGTCCAAAAAGTGCCTCGACATATCCCTTCGTCACTTGAACGGTTGAACTTGTAGTGAACGGTTGAACTTGCCAGTCACCTGGCTAGAATTGACACAGTCTTCCTTCAGCTTGTGTCACAACACAGTCCAAGAAGCATTACCAGTAGTTGCCTCAGCATCCCGATGTCACTTTAACAGTTGAACGTGTAGCAGAGAGTCATCTGGCTAGAATTGACAGTCTTCCTTCAGCTGTTGGCATGACAGAGTCCAAGAAGCATTACCGGTTGTTCTCATCATCCCGATGTCACTTTAACAGTTGAACTTGTAGCAGAGAGTCAGCATTCACAAAGCCCTTGCAGCATTGACACAGCCATTCTTCAGATGGTGGCACACAAGTACAGTCCAAAAAGCGTTGACAGCCTCAAGATTGAACAGTTGAACTTGTAGCGGAGAGTCATCTGGCTAGAATTGACACAGTCTTCCTTCAGCTTGTGTCACAACACAGTCCAAGAAGCATTACCAGTAGTTGCCTCATCATCCCGATGTCACTTTAACAGTTGAACTTGTAGCAGAGAGTCAGCATTAACAAAGCCCTTGCAGCAATGACACAGCCCTTCTTCAGATGGTGGCACACAAGTACAGTCCAAAAAGCGTTGATTAGCCTCAAGATTGAATGGTTGAACTTGTAGTGGAGAGTCATCTGGCTCGAATTGATACAGCCCTTCTTCAGATGGTGGCACACAAGTACAGTCCAAAAAGCGTTGATTAGCCTCAAGATTGAATGGTTGAACTTGTAGTGGAATCTGGTTCGAATTGATACAGCCCTTCTTCAGATGGTGGCACACAAGTACAGTCCAAAACGCATCGATTAGCCTCAAGATTGAACGGTTGAACTTGTAGTGGAGAGTCATCTGGCTAAACTTGACCCAGTCCTTCAGCAGATAGCAGGCAGCCCAAAATACATTGGTAAGCCACAACATCCCAATGTCACTTGTACGGTTGAACTTGCAGCAGAGAGTCATCTGGCTGTACTTGCTGGTGGCATACAAGCTTTGATTAACGTCAATATTGGATGTATGTCATCTCCCAGGTCAAGTCTCAATATGAGGTAGAAAAGAAACAATTTTCAAAGAGTAATTTTGATAAAGTATTTTAGTACAAATGTCAGTTATCCTGAGGAATAGTCAAGTCTGAATGCTATCATGAGCAAGAAAATTCTCCTCCAGCTCCAATCAGTTCTTCAACTCATTAAACATGCACAAATAGCATTCCAGGTTTTGTTTTTCTTGCTGAGATTTTTATAATCCTTCTCTGAAAAACTTGACCACCAACTTTAATGAAGTTTTCCACCAGTTGGTTGCATGGTGTGTTTATTGCAAACTAAATGATTGGAATGAATGTATTCTTTCAAATCAACAGTTTGAAAACTTCAAATGTGCTAACTTTGAAACATTAACTCCTTTGCCAAATTTGTGGAATGAACCTTCTCTTCAAAGGAAAGTTTCAAACTTACCAAGAGGTCTGTTTTGGACTCTTTGCACCTGCATCCTCCAACGATGCACATCCAAACAGGTTCAGTTGTAGTCACCACTCCACAAGAAACTGAGGGAAAATTTAGCAGGCATAGACAAATTTATCTCTCGTTTACATATCTTTTGGATAAATTGCAAGAAGAGCCCACTTCTTTGTTTCAGGAAGGATTTCAATGTGTTTGGATTATACAAACAAATTCTTTTTAAAGCAAGTTATAATTGGTTCTTAAGTTAACCTCAGTGGTTGGCTGGTCTTTCATGCATGCTGTTGTAGAATCTCAAATGATACTAGTATTTTGACTGCTGTTTAAAACTGTATTTACTACTTAAGTAAAGGTTGCTTGAGAGATTCAAAATATGATTTTTTTTTGTTACGCATGTTTTGTTTTTCCTTCCAAAGTTATCAATAAACTGATGTTTAGATTTGTATACAATCCTCCAAGTTTCTTGATTGAGTTGTTGTCCCATTCAGTAGGTAGTTTCTTCATCAGTAACTTGTAACTTATATAAACCGATACATTACCAAATCTTTGGCATGACCCCAGTCACTGCTGGTAGGCATCACAAACTACTTCATCCTCTTCAAGAAGAAAACATGATCTGCTTTTTGAAGAAAAAAAAATTCTATAAAGGTTAGCATTTGGGGGGTACCTCATCAATTAGCCAAAGTCAGGTTCACTATACACATTACCTGATATAACCCTGATACTTTACCAAACCAATGTCATCTACAGTGTCCCATAGCTGCCATCTGTGCACAATTAGCTTGCCACAACATTCACTTTAGCAAATACAGGTTGCAGACTGTGGAAAACAAAACAAAAAGACTGTAGCCTGTGGAGGCCAGTTTAAAGGCTGCGGAAAAAATGTTAAAAGCTGCGGAGAAAATGTTAAAAGCTGCGGAGAAAAGTTTAAAAGCTGTGTAAAAAAGGTTAGATGCTGCGGAGAAAAGGTTAGACGCTGTTGAGAAAAGGGTTATTTTTCTTTCACACTTACTCGGACACTCTTTACCTTATACTTCACCTGGTATACTTAACCTTTGCTGCAAAAAGCTGACCTCACTTGCTTCCAGTCACTCATCAGGGACATCAAAGGGAGAGTCTTCATCATCTACTTAAGCTCTGGGTTTACTGGTGATGACGGCGTAGTTCTTAGTTTTGGTTCAAGACAAGTTTTTCAGGGACTTGTTTTTACTGTCCTTAGCATCTTTGAATCAAGACTAAGTACTACACCAGTCACACCTTATACTTTACCTGTTGCCATAAAACCTGCTGAAAGAGTAGAGGGTTATTCTTAATTCTAGGCCAACACTGTAAAAAATACTCTAGGTCTTTACTATCTTACCATTCATACAAACCTATAGGTACCTCCGACGTCTTCCCCCATGGATGATCTGCTCTTTTTCTGCTCCTTCCTTCTCTCTCATCTTCTTCAGTCTTTTTTTCCACTTTCTTTACCTTTTCTATTTGTTCCTTCTGTTTGTTTTTGGCTTTTTTCTCGCAGCGCTAAACAATAAGTTGCTTAGGAAAGTTATATGCAATGAGCCCTATATAAGCTTTAGTATAAAAGAGTTGCAGTTCGGAACTACAGCTTTAGAAATTCTGTGTTTACAATAAGTTTACCCCCCCCTCTTTTATTTGAACTTTGATCTAAATGAGCAAGGATTAAAGCTATGTTGTTTATTTATTGTTTTATTATTCTTTATTTTCAAAGGCTAAATGTCTGCATTCAGAATTGATGTAATGCTATTATTAGGAATATGTAAACATGAATTTAGCTGGTCTAAATAATCTATTTAATACTCCTAAATCAAACATTTATCATCAATTGAATGGTGATGGGACTGGAATATTTGACTGCATGATTACCTCATTGTTTCAGAAGAATTACTGAAAATTATTATGAATGATTTACAGGAGAACTTTGTAGGCCCTAATCTTGATCCTTTATAAACATAACGCAATTTGAAATATAAAATCATGACAATTATATATATAAACATGACAACTGACGACTTGAAGTATCAACCTTGACAGAAATTTCCAGTAAGACTAGTCTCCTAATCAAAAAGCATCACTGGCTTCGACCAATATGCAAATCAAGAAATGCAGAGACAGTGTGTCATCACCCTGAAAGCAATAGAACGAGGACAACATCAACAAGATCGCTGAACATCGACCGGGGGGGAGGGTTTGGAGAAAAGGAGGAGGGACTCTGCAAGAGAACGGGTTAGATCTTCTCTTACCGTTCGCAGTCTTCACCTTGTCTTGATATTTTAGTCCAACTCGCGTTATCCGACCTCCACTATTGTGCTCTTTCACTAATTTTTTTTTCTTTTTTTTTCTTCAGAAACATCAATAAAAAACTTATTTTATAATTAACGTCTTGAAACACCAGTTCTTTTCAGAAACATCACAACTCGTAAGAAAAAGTTTTACGTATATTCAATTCAATTCAATCTAATTATTCGTCAAGTGAAAACACATGAATTTTTTTTTCCATTGTACAGCACTAAAAATTAGGTCAACTTTTTTTTTTTTAAAGAACGTGTCTCAGCAAACCTTACTAGATTATATTTACTGCCAGTTTCTCATGAGATGTAAAAAATAATAATAATAAAAAAGGATCCAAGATTTATCAAAGAGTTGAATCGCACAAGTGTACTTAAAAAGTGGAGGTCGGATATGGCAAAGTTTCCCTTATACCTTGGTCCTTTGGCGAACTCCAATGTACGTCCAGATCAATACGTCCAACACACACACATACCACATATCCATAGATCTTCAACTCCCATCTGGTCAGTCTCTTGAAGCTTCGCTGTTATTCCCCATCTTGGTCCACTGCTTACAGATGCCTCAGTCGTTCCGGCCTCTGACTGGAGAAAACAACCAATAAACCAATCAATCATGTCAATGCTACATATCAAGTCCGGGATGGGGGAATACGCATGCCTGAAGCCTTTCGCGAATTAATAAATCGCCCGGGCGAATTAGTAAAATCGCCCGGGCGAATTAGTAAAATCGCCCGGGCGAATTAGTAAATTGCCCCGGCGAAGTAGCAATCCGGGAATAATATACAACATACTGAGCGAATGTTTAATGTACAGATAAAATAACTCAAGTGATATGGTTTGTTAAGAAGGGCAGAACTGATCAAATACTAGAGAACAATTCTGTTACTCAAAATGTGTCTTTTTATTGGAATTGGGGATTTTTAATTCGTATTGCTCCATTTTCTTGAAGCCGTTTGTAGGTCTTTCCCGAGAGACCAAACGGTCTGCCTGAAGCTCGAGCCACCTAGCACTGTGGTAGGACGTCAGTGTCCGACTCCAGCCTGGGCTAGAGCATGTAGCCACCCCAAAGGCGAGAACACAATGATGGTGCAATACAAGGTTAGCTTACATATCTCTACGAAAAGGTTCTCAAAGTATACTTATGTAATTTAAGTGGTACATATGGTAAATTTTAAGAAATATGAGGCCAAAGTGCCACTCAAAGTTACAGTCTGACTATGAGCATTGTTGTGCCTTACCTCAACAAGATGGCGTTGGGTGGATGAAACGGTGGGTGTGTTCGGCTTTGGTCGTGAAGTTTTACACTGCAGTCTCCGCGGCGATTCACCGGAGTTATCTCCAGCCACTCGCAGCTCAACACCGAAGTTAATAATAGCTTTTAAAGTTTGTAGTCGGAATTAACTTCGTGGAACTCACGAGATGTACTGAAGCACTCAACAGTGAATTTAATCTGAACTGCAGTTTTAAGTAAAACTTTGTGGCCAGTGACAAAACTGCAAGAAGGTTCCAGTTCAACTCCTTGTTGTACTTCTAAAATCTCGACCAAGTCGTTGATAAAGACTATCAGAATTGGTTCTAAAAGTGCAACAGTTAATGCCAAAATATTTCTGAATGCACAATGACTGGCCATGGTAAGAATTTCGATAAATTTACAGGTAAAGTTCATCAGAAAACGCGACGTCCAAGTTCCAAGTAGAGAAGAGAGATACAGCCTGCAGTCCTCCAGTCGTCCGCGACACGATCTTGAATGTCGTGCGGTATTTGCCACAATGAGAACATCGAAAAAGCGCAAAACTACTTATTTGCATAACAATGAATGGTCTTTATGGGGTGACATTCCAAAGTGACACCTGTCCAATGAATGGACAGAATGGACTTGTTGAAAAAAAGGCTCAAACCCGGATGGTTTAAGTGTTCATTTATTCGGCAGTGCGCGAGCAATGGTGGAAAATAGTAGGTTTTATTGGAGAAAATTCTCCTATAAAGAATCAAAATGCTCTTCGGCGGGCATGTTTTTTTTATGTGGACGGGGTTCGGATAGTCACCCCCTATTTTGTTTTAGTTTTATTGTTTGTTTGTCGGGTTCGAGTTTTTTTTCGCGTTTTCTGGGTTTTTGGTGTTTGTTTTGTTGTTTTTTTGTTTTTTGTTGGGGGGGTTGGATTTGGGGGTTTGGGGTTTGAGGGGGGGGGGGTTCTTGGGCGGTTTTCTGTTTTTGCATAACAATAAGTGATCTGTATGAGGTGACATTCCAAAGTGACACCTGTCCAATGAAAGGACAGAATGGACTTGTTGAAAAAAGGCTCAGAACCGGATGGTTTAACTATTCATTTATTCGGCAGTGCGAGAACAAATGGTGGAAATTAGTCAACTTTGATGGAGAAAATTCTCCTAAGAATCAAAATGCTCTTTGGCGGGCATACTTTTTGTGTGGATGGGGTTCAGGGTAGTCACCAACTGTTTTGTTTTAGTTTTTTGCGTTGTTTGTCGGGTTTTATATATGTATATATATTTCTTTAAATTGGGGGGGGGTGGTTGTTGTTGTTGTTTTGGGTTTTTTGTTTTTGTTTTTGTTTTTGGGGGGAGGGGTTGGGGGTTTCATCAAAATAAATCCACAAATGTTTAATTCCCGACCGGTAGAAATTAATCACGTATTTTCTGGGGTCGAAACGTGAGGCAATTAATAATTTTGGTTATCATTTTGGTTGGTAAGCAGTTTTTTGGGTGGATTTTTTTTGGGGGGGGCGGGGGCTATGGGGCGCCGTTTGTCAATTAATTGTTTAGCGTATTTTTGACATGTTTAATTATAAATTGGAAGTGTGGACAAAGTTAAAGATAAAAGGAAACTGTCATAGGACCTAATGATCATAACAGTCCCGTGTCTGTAGGCCTACATGGAGTTATGAGCTGTAACCCACTTTTACTGCACCAGCGCGCGCTGGCCGTCACGTCACAATAGATCATGTAAGTCTCGCGCGTATTCGAACAGTTTGGGGACCACTTTGGTCCCACTTACATTGCTCAAACGCGTGAAGAAAACAAACCCGCGCACTTTAACGGGTTCCAATGTTCGAATACGCGCGAGACTTGCACAGTCTTTAGACCAATCTGGACGCGCAAGCGATGCACGCCGCGCCGCCATACTGGGACGCTTGCAGCGCAATGGTTGATACACAAAGACATAGAAAACCAAAGTTGTCTTTTTCACTTTTTATGCAAAATAAGTGTCTTCCTCATCGATTTACACAATTATTATCTGGTACTTTAGACACTTGCATGTACTAATAGTCTGATGACATCTCCAGTCTACAATATTTCACTCGGTAATGATGCGGAAAACCCTATGTACCGACAGCCCTATCACCCTCAGTGTATTTTCTATAATGCTAATCCTAACCCTAACCCTATATAGCCCTTCCCAATTGAACCATAACCCTTACCCTAACACTACCCCTACTCTATCCCCATTCCTACTTTAACTCTAACTCTGACCCTATTCCTACTCTAACCCTAACCCTAACCCTAACTCTAACCCTAACCCTAACCCTAACCCTAACCCTAACCCTAACCCAATTCCTACCCCTAGCCCTAACCCTAACCATTGCCCTGACCTAACCCAAACCCTAACCCTACTCCAACCCTTACCCCCATTCCTAACCCTAATCCTACTCCAACCCTAACCCCTACTCTAACCCTAACCCTAACCCTATAGCCCTAACCCTATCCTAACCCTAACCCCATCCCTTTTCCTAACCCTAACCCTGACCCTATTCCTAACACTAACCCTGACCCTAACCCGAACCCTGACCCTATTATTAACCCTAACCCTAACCCTATTCCTAACCCTAACCCTAACCCTAACTATAACCCCAACCCTAACCCTAACCCTAACCCTAACTATAACCCCAACCCTATTAATTCTTAACCCTACCCCTATCGTGAAAATCACGAGCCGGTTTCGGAACATAGGGGTGTCTGAATATAGAGCAGACATTCCATTAGCCAATAGTAAATAATTGTTTTTTCATTGAGGCGTGAGGGGAGTTATGGCGTCAATGTTAGATGATGGTGCCCCTTCGTTCACTTTTTACTTTGAAAATCTTTGCATTTTTTTAAGAATATATTTTACAGATATTGGATGCAAATGAGTATACCATAATTGAATAGCATCTATTTATCACGAGGTGAAATATGGGCTGTTCCATTTCACGAGGCGAAGCCGAGTGAAATGGAACAGTCCAGAATTCAATGAGTGCATATATTCTGCTAATTATTGTGTGAATAAAATGCATCCTTTAATTGTTTCCTGTACCTCACACATAGATTCTTGTCATTATTGATATTTCCATATAATTCACAATTTATTTCAACAGTAATGTATTAGTACGCGCGAAGGTTAAGCTAACTGCGAAGTGTCCCAGGCGTCCTATATCAATACAGGCTCCTATATTAAATTTAGGATTGTCGGAACAGTAAACATGGCAAAATTATGACGCGTGACGCATGTTCCACCAATCAAATGACAAGGATCTGTAAGTGCGGTTTCAAAACAGTAATTCAGACCAACACCCACCCGCACACCGTTGCAAAATCGGTTTGGCGCCCTCTATGACTTTCACGTGGAAATTTTTGCGGTCACCAAATCCCTAACCATAAAGCTCAGCCTGATTTTGAACATGGTGGGCAGACTATTACACAAACTCTAATCCTAACTCTGGTCAAACATTGACCATCATCCTGACCCTAACTCTAACCTTGACCCTTAACCAAACCTAAATAAACTTCATATAGGGCCTACTTATGTCTGTCCTCAAGCTTGAACCCGGATATGCCATAACCAGACCATTAAAGGGTATGTATACGTTTGGTAATGTTTGGCAATACAAACTTAATCGGTAGGAAGTACATCAGCTTTAGATAGTATAAAGCATTTTTAGAAACATTTTACTTCGAAGTACTGCGGTTATGGAAAAAGATATCACTTTGTATCCCCCAAAATTTGAATCTGAGAAGCGTTACTGCAGTAAGGGGTATAGGTGGGTGTTAGGAAAAAATCATACGGAAACTTTGTTCACTTGGTAATATACGAATAATAGATTTCAGTATAATGTTACCTTGAAGCGAAATGCACATTGCGATAACAACGTATAATTGCGTCGCCAGAGAAAAAAAAGCGACGCGTTAATTATTTGGCCAATATTCTACACAATGGGGAAGAATTGTTGCCATAGGCACCACATCGTCCTTTTCAGGCAACTGAGAATGCAGCCATTTTAGTGTGTGTGTGTGTGTGGGGGGGGGGGAGGGGGTGCTAGAAAACACAGAGCTGCTCAGAGCGCCTTTCAGACCCTGATGCCAAGTAGCAGCTTTTGTACACTGCCTGAATGTGGGTTTTCCCCCAAGCCATAAAAAACCCCTACTAGGCCTACCCCGGGAACTGACCCCCCCCCCTTCTTAGTAGTATGTAGAAGGATATCAAGGACGTTCAATTTCCTTTTAGCACAGCAACAATGAAACTTGTGACTCTTGCAGGACCAAGACACGGGGCTCAAAAAAAGACTTGGGTAAACAACCCGAACACCTGATGACGTCACACTTTGAGGCTAAAAATGTAGCATGCGTTGCCATGGTATCGAGTGCTGCCAGCAAGGATCGGTTTTAAATTATAGAGCCACATCTCGCCCGGTCAACGACAAAACCTGACGTCGACAGAAACTCGGTAAAATGGCTAGAGAGAGATTTCTCCTTTCTCTTTTTGCTCTCGAGTTACTGTTGTGCCCTTGTGCTCTGACAAACCATTGCTCGCCTGAATGGGAACGAGTTGGCAAGGCATGTTACCGTCTGCTGAAGACAGAAATGACATGGTACGATGCAGATGAGATGTGCCGTGGTTTAGGTGGTGGCTTGGCTGTACCCGACTCCAAGATGGAGCAAGATGCTATATGGGGAATAGTGAAGCAGTACTGTCCCGCCGGTAACATTGAAGTCTGGATCGGTTGTCACAAGGAAATGGGAACTTGGCACTGTAATGAATATGATGATAAAGCGGGTAATTTCACTTACTGGAGTAAAGGTCAGCCAAACGAACAAGGAGCGGATCAAATTTGCGCAAGGATGAATTGTGAAAATGAAGGAAGCTGGTGGGACAAGTCATGTGACGCTTCCTACGCCGCAATATGTGAGACCTCCCTTGACACCGAAGTTCGCTCTTACTGCACCGTGACCGACGATAACGGTCGCATCTTGAGCCGATGCCTGACCGGTCATGCCATCAGAGAGTTGCCGTTCAAAAGTGTCATCGCGTGTGGATCAGCGTGCCGGGATGAGCCTCATTGCCGCTCCTTCAATGTGCGCCATGCAAGCCAAGGCACCGGCAAGAAATGTCAGCTGAATAACGAGACACGCCAAGAGGCGAAACAGCACGAGTTTGAGGATGAGGAAAATTGCTACTATTTTGACTTGTGAACTATTACACACGGACAGTTATAAACAAACTGTTTCCGATTAATACAAATTCACATTATTTTTCTCAATGTTATGTATTTGCCAATGGTATGGTATCATTGCGAGTTTCTGAGAATTTGCCCAAATCCTCAAGTTTTTTTTTCTTCAGCAAACGTAATTTTAGTATAACATTAGGCAAATTATCAAGTTCGACGCACTTACGTTTTCCATGTGAACTATGTTGCGTAACCGTTTGTGTCACTTAGTTACTGTTTGCATCTATTCGCGCAGAGCTCCATGATTCAACAATTTGTGTCACTAAGAAACTGTTTGTGTCACTTATTTAGTGTTTGCATCACGTATTCGCGCAGAGCTCCATGAACCAACTATTTGTGTCACTAAGAAACTGTTTGTGTCACTTATTTACTGTTTGCATCACGTATTCGCGCAGAGCTCCATGAACCAACAATTTGTCACTAAGAAACTGTTTGTGTCACTTATTTACTGTTTGCATCACGTACTCGCGCAGAGCTCCATGAACCAACTATTTGTGTCACTAAGAAACTGTCTGTGTCACTTAGTTACTGTTTGCATCACGTATTCGCGCAGAGCTCCATGAGCCAACTATTTATGTCACTAAGAAACTGTTTGTGTCACTTACTGTTTGCATCACGTATTCACGCAGAGCTCCATGAACCAACAGTTTGTGTGACTAAGAAACTGTTTGTGTCACTTATTTACTGTTTGCATCACGTATTCGCGCAGTGCTCCATGATTCAACTATTTGTGTCAATAAGAAACTGTTTGTGTCACTTATTTACTGTTTGCATCACGTATTCACGCAGAGCTCCGTGAACCAACAGTTTATGTGACTAAGAAACTGTTTGTGTCACTTATTTACTGTTTGCATCACGTATTCGCGCAGAGCTCCATGAACCAACAATTTGTGTCTCTAAGAAACTGTTTGTGTCACTTATTTACTGTTTGCATCACGTATTCGCGCAGAGCTCCATGATTCAACAGTTTGTGTTGAGAAAAACTATAGTTTGTAAACTTACAGGAACATTGCAACCATGTATAATATAAAAATCTAAAGGGAGATTATGATGGCTCTTAAAATAAAAAGAGGCGTGTGCTTTCTCGACGTTTCAAACAGCATACTCTTCAGGAGAGTTGTGTCACTGTGTGAACCCAATCAATATTAGAACTCAACGTAACTTTAAAGGCATCGTACACGTTTGGAAATTACTCAAAATATATATTAGCATAAAAACTGACTTGGTAACGAGCAACAGAGAGCTGTTGATAATATAAAACATTGTAGGAAACGACTCCCTCTGAAGTAACGTAGTTTTTGAGAAAGAGGTAATTTCTCACTAAAATAATAAAAACTTCTTGCAAGAAGTTTTTATTCCTATCTGAAAGCACACAAATTTGTACAACAAGGGTGTTTTTTCTTTCATCATTTTTTTTGCAACTTCGATGACCAATTGAGCCCAAATTTTCACAGGCTTGTTATTTTATGCATATGTTGGGATACACCAAGTGAGAATACTGGTCTTTGACAATTTCCAAACGTGTACGATGCCTTTAAAGAGGAAGGGGAATGTCAAATTCAATTTTGTGATTTACTCATTTTCCAATAGCTATGAGTCCTCATTGTGAATGGGGAAAAATTACAAGTCTCTAACCTCACGTTAAAATGGTGTAAATTGCCATTGTATTCGAAACCCTTCCAGTGCAAAATATTGTTCAACATCCAAAATATCATTTAACGTGTGCATTATAAACCGCACAGAGCAAGGGATAAACTGTTTGGCTGTCGGTGCTGCAATAATACTATTATGGGAGTTTGGTAGAGCTGTATTGTGTGGTCAACCATGGGAATGGGTAAACAAGCTGTTAGAAAGGTGTCAGGCTAATAAAAATGTATAGTTTACTATAGGCGCTAATAAGAGATGGCTGGATTTGACTTTTTTTTCAATTTGTGAAAATTATTTGTCCATTATTAAAAACAAATTAATTAAAAATTAATTAAACAAGCACAATTAAGGCTTAAAGGCATCGTACACGTTTGGTAATTACTCAAAATATATATTAGCATAAAAACTGACTTGGTAACGAGCAACGGAGAGCTGTTGATAGTATAAAACATTGTGAGAAACGACTCCCTCTTGCAAGAAGTTTTTATTCCTATCTGAAAGCACACAAATTATTTGTACAACAGGGGTGTTTTTTCTTTCATCATTTTCTTGCATTTTCGATGACCAATTGAGCCCAAATTATCACAGGCTTGTTATTTTATGCATATGTTGGGATACACCAAATGAGAACACTGGTCTTTGACAATTACCAAACGTGTACGATGCCTTTAAGTAATCCTACAACTAAGATGTCAAAAAATCATTGGGAGATGAAAATGTAACAATATTTTAACTACAGGAGGGGGCGTCACACACACGGGTGGCACAGTCCAAAGGTTAGCAAGTTTGTAGGTTCCCCTGCCGTTAAAGGGTTTCAAGCCCCTTTTCAACGCCTTCTTTATGTAATTTACTTCTTTTTTATTAAAGATAATCTGGCGTGAGTGTAAAAATAGTTACATTTTCCGTGTGTGATGGATAGTTTGAAAAACATCAACATGTATAAAATGTAACATTTTACTCTGAAAATTTCCAGTCCCCAAAGTCCAGATTTCTAATGGGGGGGGGGGGGCACGGAACCAATTGAGGGCACGTGCCCCTCCCGTGTCCCCCCCTCTTAGTTACACCACTGTAAAACCATGGTAAAACACAGCAGAAAAAGGAATCCCATAAGGAAAAATTCCATGGGGGGGGGCACGGACATCAATTGGGGGGGGGGGGCCGTGCCCCCCTCTCAGTTACGCCACTGTAAAACACAGCAGAAAAAGGAATCCCATAAGTTAAAAGAAAAAATTCCATGGGGGCACGTAAACCCCCCGTGCCCCCCCCCCTCTTAGATACGCCACTGTAAAACACAGCAGAAAAAGGAATCCCATAGTTAAAAGTAAAAATTCCATGCCTGATATTAATTCGTGTATCGAATAATTATCAACTAGTTTACCCTTAAGCTACTGGACCGCCCAGCTGCCAAAAACGATACACTGTAACATGCGGTAGGAGGAAACGCTCACCAGCACCAACATCGTAATAAAACCAAATAGTCAGTGCTACGCATTGGTCAACAATGGCAATCGTTTATTATTATATCATTTTTTAATTACCATTTTTCACAATAACGCTACTGATGTTTTAATAATGTACTAGCTCTCATCGACACACCACGCTCATTTGCAACCGAAAATGTAATTTCTTTCATCATGATGATACTGAGTAAAAAAATACTGCTCAAGCAATTATTTCCCGGGAAATGATTCTTTTGTGCTGAAGAATCTTCACTGTGCATGTTTACAATTATAGGTCTCACAAGCTGCATTTAAATATCTTTGCATATCCTGAATTAATAAATTATTCATTAATGTTCTGAAATTACAATGACCTAGTCGATGTGCACACACGATTAGATGAAATGATTATAGGGCGGGCCTTCTGCCGTTCAGTGTGTCTTTCTATTGGATAGTACTCGCGGTACGGTTTAAAACTCTGCATGATGCCATAGCTCACTTATTGAGTGTCAGTTTTTAATTAAAAAGTCGGTACTCCGCCATTTTTTTTTTCTGTCTAAAAAATTCAAAGTTCCACATTTACACCTAGCAAAATAGCATGCCAATTGTTTTGTTACCATTGGGGGGTTTTCAAACAAAAAAATCCATCAATGACCAGCTCTCCCGGAATTCCCATAGGAATTGTACAGCAATTACTCAGCATTGGTACTATAATAAGGTAAAGTGGTATACACTCTACAAAGAGACACATGTGGGCTCATCTTAAAATAAATTTTGCTTGAATCGATTTTAAAGGGTCTTTATATAACAATAATGCTTTGGGCGATTTAAAAATGATTTGGTTCTCAAGAAAAATGTATTACACGCTAAAATATAACTGTTACTCAATGAGTCAATGATGATGTCCGATTGTGATTTTTTGTTGATGGTGTCACGCAGGGTTTTACAACGAACCGTCGAAACGAAAGAACACTATGGGACTCATCACTTGCAAACTTGCAATAATCTGTTATTCAGTGACAGTATTCGAAGGACGACAATTGCACGTGAACAACAAGCCTTTGGTATCTTTTAGAATTTGAACCACGATTCTAGCAATTTACTGCACGAGTCTTGAAAACTAATTATCTTTTCAACAAACTCGGACGGTGCATGGACTGGATGGTTATTATTATTTTTTATATATTTCTGGTAATAAAAACCAAGGATGCCCCATAAGCTCGCAAGCCTAGGGAAATCTATTAACAATGGTGCTTGCTATGTGTACCAGAAACACCAGGGTTAAAGGGGGTTATCTCTCTTAAAGGTTTCGACTGGAATTTACTACAATCGATTGAAACTTGGGACAAAATCATCTGCAGTTGTCACTAGTTTCAATCGATCACAGTGAATTTCAATCAAAAACTGTTTGGTAATTACTCCACAAGTTAATGACCATAAAAACTTACTTGGTAAAGAGCACTGGATGGAGAGCTGTTGATATTATAAAACATTGTAAGAAATGACACCCTTTGAAATAAATGTAGTTTAAAGACACTGGACACCTTTGGTAATTGTCAAAGACCAGTCTTCTCACTTGGTGTATCTCAACATAGGCACAAAATAACAAACCTGTGAAAATTTGAACTCAATTGGTCATCCAAGTTGCGAGATAATAATGGAAGAAAAAACACCTTTGTCACACGAAGTTGTGTGCTTTGAGATGCTTGATTTCGAGACCTCACGTGCGTGAGGTCTCGACATCAAATATTTTACTGAGAAATTACTTTTTCTCAAAAACGATGTTACTTCAGAGGGAGCCGTTTTTCACAATGTTTTATACTACACATGTATCAACAGCTCTCCATTGATCGTTACCAAGTAAGTTTTTATGCTAACAATTATTTGGAGTAATTACCAATAGTGTCCAGTGCCTTTAAGAGAAAGAGGTATTTCCACCATAAGATTTGAATCTGAGAAAGGCTTCAGGCATGAAGCTTTTCTAGGGCATCTGAAAACACACAATTCTATGCAACAAGGGTATTTTTTCTTTCATTTTTTTTTGCGACTTGGAAGACCAATTGAGCCCAAATTTTCACAGGTTATTTTATGCATAATGTTGGAATACATCAAGTGAGGACTGGTCTTTGACAATTACCAAAAGTACACCCTTCCTTTAACCCCTCTATCTTCCAAGATAAGTGGTCTGGGTTCTATTAGTGCACTGCCAATCCTAGTACATACATCATACTCAATGACAAAAGTGCCATGGCCGGGACTCGAACCACACTCTGCTGATCAGAACACCAAATTTTTTAAGTTCAGATGAGCTGGTGTGTCCATGCAAAGACTAACTTACACGTTCCATGCGTCATTTATGTGTGGTAATCGCGATATCAGACTTGTAGAAAAGCCGCTAGAATTCTTTTACCTTCTGAAGGTTCTTTAACTTAAGACGTCGTCAGATTTTCGAGAAAAACATCACTGAGAAAAGTTAGTTCACTGTGTGTGACGTCAGGTTTCATAATTATAAAAAATGTCTAAAAAGAATATACAAAATCGAGAGATTGATCTTGTCACCGCTTGGTGGCGCTATTCAATGTTTACCAGAAGCTTCGTCGAAGATTGTTATGAAAACGTAACGTGTGATCGTGCAATAATTGTCTGACAGAGGTTGTCTTATTTCAGCCTATTTACGTTGAAACAAACATGAAGCTGAGAGTAAGACTTGAGGGTCGAACTCAAAGAGTAGAGTTTGATGCAGATCCTACCATAGATACAGTCAAAGGCACAGTCGCAAGTCTCTTTGGGTAACTAAACTTAGTCAGTGCATTTTATTATTAATTAACGAAGTAGCAATCATTGGCGAGAATGATATTATTGTCTAACTCCATGTTGTGGTTCACAACATAGAGAAAGGACCTATCACAATAAGTGTTAGCAGTTGGATTCAGATTAATACAAAAATGTGAAAAGAGTAATATTATCGCCTCTTATATAGCACAATTCCACAGAATGGTCATTGCCCTTCGAACATCATTACCCTAGTCCATTTATTTCATTCCTCCATCCATGCCTAAAAACCATCTCAGCTCCCTCTGGGGAACACAGCCTGTGCTGCCAAGTATGTTATGTAGCGCACTAGTACTAAGCTAACTATATTACAAGAACCATCTCACAGATGTACCCATTTACCCTTGGGTGAAGAGAAGCAATTAAGTGTCTTGAACCTACACCCTGATGACTCGGCAACCAGAACCTGAATCCGATACACTAAACCGCTCTGCCATGACATGCTACGAAACATTATAGCCCATTTGTGTCAATACTCTGGACCAAAACGAGCGCGCACATTTTCGTCTTTATGTGCTGTCCACAAATGAGCTACAATAAGTGACAACTGGGGAAACAATCTCAGCATAAAAAAATGTGAGTTTCTATTCGGGAAAAAATGGCACCTCCTGGAGGTACATAGGCGCAGGCCAAGGATCGGAGGAAGTCTAGAGTATTAGCACTATTAATGGGGCTAACGAGACATAAGAGTCTAATGTATAATAGAGCTGCAATGGAGAGATATTACTCATTAATTTCTGATTTTATTATTTTGTTTCCATATTTTGATGATGCAGACATGATGCAGCTACTTTTGAGTTGAGTCTGAATGGCTGCGAGGCCCTGGATGGAGACCCGGAGTCCCCTCTCTCTCACTTTGACATTGTGTCAGGTGATCTGATACGCATCATCAGAACTGACGAGGGAGCTGTTCAGTCATCTGGCACGAAAAATCCAATGAGTAACCCACCATCTCGAGCTGAGGATAATCTGAAGGTATCAAGTCCAGATCCTGTTCGAATGGAAGTTGATGAGGAGGATCGACGGAATCTTACTCATAGAGGAAAGTTGAAAGAAACTTCTAAGACAAACAAACAAATAATGGAAACCTCTGAATCCCAACCGTCTACATCGGAGATGACTCCAGGGCAAGGAGGACATGATGTGGAGGAAGTGAGAGATGAAGAGGATAATCTTCCGAGGGCAGTCAAGGAGCCAATGCTGTGCCGCAGTGCGACAGACTGTTTGATTCCGCAGAGGTTGAAGGTGCTGTCTCTTGAGAACAAACCAAAGAGCTTAAATGAAGCACTGTGCATTGTTCTTCATGTACTCATGTTGGAGACGGGGTTTCACGCTGAGGTAAATAGATCCTCAAAGGATTGATACCATGCCAGTGATGAGGCAGAGGGTACCCCCCCATGTTCCCATACCCCTCTAAAATCCTCTATAGAATTCCTGAGATTTCAAGCACACAATAAAGACACAGTAGAGGGGGTACAATTGCCCCATACTGAGCACCAAATTCAAAGGATCAAATTCTGCCCCATGCATATCATCCAGTATAATAGCTGAGAAAGTTCATTGGATGGCATGCACTGTTGAAGAACTTGTAGGGCATATTAAAGCTTACATCACATGTTGTAAACCATGTATGCTATTGTTGTATAACCATTAAGAGGGGGGGGGCCGCCATTAATTGGTCGATGGGGGGGGGGGGTTACTATGGGAATAAAAGAGTAGGTGACAAGGTTTTAAACGGCCATTTGAGACCGAGTCACTACTCTTTTATTCCCATTCATAAATGCCCCCCTTTTTTTTTAATGTAATAATGTAGGAAAATCTTAAAACTGTTCTGTTTTGTAGGACTAAATTTTCAATTCCTGTTACGTCCATGCTCAACAGTTGTGCAGCACTTTGTTACTGATTGCGTTACACCTAAATTAGCACCCACGTCAGCCAGTGTGCCAACACACGTATGGCTATGAGCACCAAACACGCGTTCACAGCTCCAGTTATGTCTTTATCAGTCTTGTAATCTCGGTTTTAAATGGTCATGTGACCACCTTTTAACCAATAAGGACTGCCGAAATTAACGGGGGTATTTGTGAATAGCCAATAATGGACTGTCTTTAACTACTGAAAATGTCCCTCTCATGTGAACCCTTCCCTTTTTCAGAAGTCACAACATTGCAGCATTTGTAGCTCATTGAACTCATCCGCAGACCCCTCTCAATCAACCCCCATCGATACATTAGAGGATCAACCAGAAGTACCCGCTGCCATCCAGAACGACATCAGCGCAAACATGCCTCACGGCTGGAGAGTCAACGGCGTCCACAAGCTGACTTACCACCATCCGGCGTGCGAGGGCGCCGTTTGCAGCGTAGCATGTGTACCAGTTGGAAGTCTGTTGGCAATACATGGTAAGGATACTGTACACTGGTGGTTGGCACAGAGGGGTGGGTGTGTTCGGGGGGGCGGGGGGATGGGGATGGGGGAAGAGATTGATCAGAAAAACAAGAACAGGATCTCAATCTCTTAATTTGGGGTTGTCTTGATTGTCGACATTCGTTTTGTTAGCGTAGTCGCCGATATCGCAACACAAATTACTGGAAAAGAGATATTTGTATCAAACAAACATCTGGGATCCAGATTCTTAGACTTGTCCAGTCCCTTCGAGCCTGTCGATGCTGCGCCCTCTACCGGTGACTAATACGAAAACTAGCGTCGCCAATCAAGACTATACTTGGGGTTAACAGGCCTAGAATTGCAGGAAGGCCACTGAGGCCGTGGCATCAGTCACCCTGGTGACCCCTTCAGAAGCTGCTCGATGCACTTTAGGATGTTTCCAATGGAAGTGCCCTTTGCAAAAACCCAAGTGAGTTGGGGATTTAGGAATATCAATCGAAACCAACTAAATTCAGCCTTTTACCTGCTCTGTTATTTATGCCTCTATCATGATACGCTCAGTAATGTACCCCCAGTACACACATTGTCCAATGTACTCACATTTGTGTGTACATGCACATGTACCTTACAAGGGCTAAATACTAAATTTACAAAGCAGTACACTATCCATTACTTATTTTTTATTTTTTCCGTCAAAACCTCTGACACAAAAGGAGAGGATAAAATACAACAAAAGGTACAAGCAAAAAAAGCTATCAAAATACAAATCCTTATAACCCTGACACACACAGGCATGGCCGCACAGCCCGTACCAACAAATAGTAAGGATTTTCAAAACGACCCGAGTAGCCGGCCAAGAGTGTTTTTTTTGTTTTCATTGGTTTTTTTAAGGCTATCCTTTTTAAATGTGTGTTCATATATTATTTGTGCATGTGTATGTATATAAAATAAAATAACATAAATTTTTATCTGTACAAATTCTTAATTCGGCCTCTAGCTGGGATGACGTTTTTGATCAATAAACCATTTCAATTAAATGAAATTAAAATCACAATTGAGAAATTGGTTACGAAATAAAACTGTGTTGACATAGGGTGACATGTGGCCGAGGGGTTCAGAGCATCGAATTCAAGTTCCGATGGTTAAGTCATCGGGGTGTGGGTTCGAATCCCGGTCATGACACTTGTATCCTTGAGCAAGATACTTGACTATAATTGCTTCTCTTCACCCAGGGGTATAAATGGGTACCTGCGAGGGTAACGGTTGATATTGTGTTTGAAAAGCCTTTGGAGTGCCTTGGCAGCTCGGGGCTGTATACTTCCCAGGGAGCTGAGAAAGATTAAAGGAATGTTATTGGCCCAATGACCAGGGCACTGATGTAAAGCGCATTGATACGTTATTGTAAAATGCGCTATATAAGAACTAGTTATTATTATTATTATTATTTCCCGTAGAGCACACAAAAACGCTGTTAGCGCCTAACTACAGGAAAACCTGTAGATGAAGAAGAAGTTTAGTGTCTTTCTTTGTACTCTCACTACCAGTGATATGAGATGGGAATTATGACAAAATATATCACATTGAAGAAAATGAGGTGCTCCTTCCAACGGTATACAGTTTGTTGTGGTATGTTTACATGCATGGCCGTAAATAATGAATGTTTATGCAGCAATAAGCACTACAAGGGCTTGGGCAGGGACATTGTTATGTCCTGTGACCAGTCAGGCGGATATAGGTTTAAATATTTAGTATTTCTGTATATTTATTTATTTATTATTGTATAAAAAACCAAAAACCAAAAACCTGTTCAGCTATTGAATTTATGTGGAAGTTATGACAGAAAATGTAAAATTTCCCATATGAACCGTGTAGTATCTTGCCCACCAGAAAGGCCCTGGAATGTACAAGGTCACATTTCAAAAACTTTACAAGACAAAGCAAAGGTTTGTAAAACTTTATCAAATTAAAAATACTGCCAACTTGGTTAGTGGTGCCTTCTTACATCTTGTACCGTAGGTAATATTTGAGTACCAAGTTACATGCATGCCCAGTCATGAGTGGGCTATGCTATACAAAGAATGGAAACTTAATCATGTCATTAATAAGCAGCATGTAAATCAACCCTCGTTAAATACAAGTCTCATAAATTGTTACTCTTTAAAAAATAATTCATTCCTACGTTTCTACGAAAGCCCATTAGCGCCAATAAAAAAACACATTTCTAATCCATTCACAATCCGTTATTACGGATAAACAATCCGTTGTTATGCGTTCACACTTGTGAATCTGTAATAACGGATTTGAAATGTATTTTTTGTTGTTGGCGTTAATGGGCTATCGTACATTTCAGCTTTACTTGTCTGATATGTTACCCCTACATTTAATATTAATTTTATAGTTCGTAGGCCTAACAAGTGGTGTTTGAAGCTTTGCATGGTGTGGAAAAATAAGGAGTAACTATAAATAAACACCACCAGTTTCCCGCCTTCACAGCCCAACGCATCCAGCATGTACGGCGTACCGCACTCTCCCTTATAACCCTGAGACCCAGTTGGAATCCAGCAGTCTCCTGACGACGGACATAGTATACTGTCCGTAAAAGTGAGCCCTCCGGTTCTTCTCAGAACCACCATCACTCAAAAAAGAATTATCTACATGGTGTCACCGCAAATTTCTTGTCTATATAATTAAATAGTAAACTTGCGGGTACAACCATGTGTAAAGAGCCAAACACTCCTCCAAAAGAGATTTTACACATGGTTGTAACCGCAAGTTACTATTTATTTATAGGTACTACTTTACAGTACGTGTTTGTAAACCATTTTACTGCGCATAGAACGTCAGTTTAATCTCAATGACAGAGAACTTGAGACAAGAATGGGTAAACTTGCGGGTAAAATCATGTGTAAAGAGCCAAACACTCCTCCAAAAGAGATTTTACACATGGTTGTACTCGCAAGTTTAATATTTATTTATAGTTACTCCTCTACAGTACTTAATTGTAAACCATTTTACTGCGCATAAGAACGTCAGTTTAATCTCAATGACAGAGAACTTGAGACACGAATGGGCTCAAATTAAATTGAAAGCAGTTGCCAAACAGTAGCAACTCCATTATCTACGTTGGTGACATTTCCACTATTCACTTGGGATGCCTGCGCTAGGACCTCGAGTGTACAAACTGTACACACAGTAGAGTGTGCCTAGGACATTGGGAAGGAAAGTTATAGCGAATCCCATACCACGGTTTAAGCGGTTGTCCGTGGCCAGGTACCCGATGTAAAAGATCACTCGCCCGCAGAAGAACACAAAGACGAGAATCGGGATCATCTTGAGATCCTCGCCCTCTTGGTATGTGCTGATGGCCAGAACGACCATAACATGGATCAGGGTTTGCTCTAAGGTGTTTTGAAGAGCCCGCTGTCGAATTTCCACAATTTTTTGTGATACTGCCAGGGTGGGATCGTAGCCGGCCGTCTCAATGTTGCCTCTACGGGTTCGGGCAACTAACTGAAAGAGAAGGAAAGCAATTACAGGTATTAAACAGGATTGGTAAGGATAAAAAACATCCTCGTTTAAGTTTAGTCTGAAAGCTTACTGATTATGTAGTTCATACTAGAACCATTTTTTCTGTGAAATATTTCCCTCTGAAATGAAGTTGTATTCAAGAAAACTGTATCTGAAACATAAAAAAACAAAAACAAAAAACAAAAAACGCAACCGCTAATTTCGATTATTACAACCAAAATTAAGGACAACGACTAAATTAGGTTATTACTAACAACTTACAAACACGCAGAACACCAAAGGTACAATTGACAAGATCAGCCAGCGGATGGCAAAGACTAGCCGATCACCGACCCTAGATGTGTTAGGTACGCTGATGTCCACATGGTACTTTCCGGTGTACACAATACCCAGCATCAGCAAAAAACCGATGGCCACCATAAGGTTGACCCTCCTGTCAAGTTGGGTTTTGGAAGGTTTTGCCATGATACATGCAGTTACTTAGTTCCACCTGGAAGCCTTTGAACCAATGGAAGATAGGGAACACAGATTTGACATATTTCAGTTCAGAGCTAACAAAACATTTGTAAGTTGGTATTTAAAGGTATTTTACAGGATTGGTAAGGATAAAAAACATTGTTGTTTAATTTTTGTTTAATTTTAGCATGAAAGCTTACTGATTATGAAGTTCATGCTAGAACTTTTTTTTCCTGTGAAATATTTCCCTCTGAAATGAAGTCATAGTCAAGAAAACTATATCTGAAAACCTAAAATAAAAAAAAGCAACAGCTGATTTCACTTGTTACAACTGAAGTCACACTTGTTAACATAGACTTATAATAGACTTAGTTTAATTTAACTACAATTAATATCCATTTTGTATAATATTTTTCTTTCTGTGTAGGCGCCTTGATCGGTTTTCTGGAGAAGTGCGCATTATAAATCCATACTATTATTATATTATTAAATTAAGGACAATGTGTTTACATGCTGAAAATTGTGCATGGTTTTTCACTATTTTCTCCTGACTCACACAACTGATTAAACCCAAACCTCTAACACTAATGTGTATTTACCTCCATACTACAGACGAGGAAAACCTCTAAAAGGAAAACCTCTAACACTAATGTACTAATGTGTGTTTACCTCCATACTACAGAGGAAAACCTCTGAAAGAAAACCTCTAAAACTAGTGTGTATTTACCTCCATACTACAGAGGAAAACCTCTGAAAGAAAACCTCTAAAACTAGTGTGTATTTACCTCCATACTACAGAGGAAAACCTCTGAAAAAAAACCTCTAAAACTAGTGTGTATTTACCTCCATACTACAGAGGGAAACTTCTGAAAGGAAAACCTCTAAAACTACCTCCATACTACAGAGGGAAACCTCTAAAAGGAAAACCTCTAAAACTAGTGTGTATTTACCTCCATACTACAGAGGAAAACCTCCAAAAGGAAAACCTCTGAAACTAATGTGTATTTACCTCCATACTACTGAGGGAAACCTAAGAAACGACTGTGTATTTATTGAATCAAGTTAGATGCTAATAGTTACCCCGAACTTGCCTTGAATCCTCTGGTGAGTCTGTAGAGTTGTTGCTCTGTGACTGTACCTACTTACTACAGTAGGCCTACATGTACCTTGCATTTTGTGAACTACGTGCAAAGGCTGTAAAGGTTAAATGGTTCTGTATAGTCAGCCCCAGTGAGAGATTACAGATCTAACCATGGGGAAGGGCTATTGTTAGGTCTTTCAGCGTACATGTTTACCGTGTACCTTGTAACTGGGAATTATTAGTGCAGAGAGTATATCAAGGTCAAGTTATTGACCTTGTTGTTGGCACACCCAACTATTAAATGGAAGTCCTACAGCAATCCATGCTAATTGATAAACATTCAAAAATATAATTTTTTAATAGCTAGAAGTCCCTTAAACACAAGTGTGCAACAACTTCTAAAGTTCTTTGTTTTTCTTCTTTCAATATTATGGGGGTAGTCCATGATCCCCGAGCTACGCCCATTACAAAGAAAAAAAAAACCTGCTTGCGAGTGCTAATTTCCAAACAGAGAAGCAGCCATCTTGGGAAAGGGGGTCCTAAGCTTGTGAGCAAAAATGTACAAATCTTTCATGGCCTAACTTACCTAAACTACCCAACATTGAGAGTTAATAACCCTAGGATACAATATTTGAATATTGGACCCTATTTTAAAAAGTTGACTCAAAGTAATGACTTCTAAACCTGTCATTTACAAACAATTTTGAGGCCGTGATTGTGAGGCATTGCATCCATTATTGGTGTAAATGCATTGTGAATCTTTAATCAAGATAACCCTTTGTCTTAAAAAAACAAATTTACATAAAAAAGAGGGTGCAGCATGGCAATGAGTCTAATTTAAAACCCACAAATAAATATGCTCCCACAAATTCATTTAATATCAGTGAAAGAAACAAGCAACATGAATCAGGCAAATGTCAATAAATATACATATCGTGGACATGTTCAATATTTTGCATAAATTTGGGTAAAAGGACGATTTTGTTGCTTTCGGAACCACACATACTCAAAAGAGAAATGCAACTACATGGGGTGCGTTTTGGCGGCTGCAACCAATAACTGTTTCTGGCGTCATAACCAAAACGGTAACCGAGCTCACAACTTGGTTATCGTTCAGTCTGAACAGCAGAACAAACGACCAACAACCGAAACAGTTATTGGTTACAGCCGCCAAAACACACCCCTGGTGTCACCGCAAAATTCTTACATTAATTCTTATCTCCTGACGCAAATTATTAAAATCCATATATTGCTACACAATCCCATCACTGTTTAAGCCAAGGGAATAGTATTAAGAGAATGAAGTTGTTTGCAAATGCTCACCAGATATTTGTATCTTGATTTTCTTCCTTTGCAGGGGTAACGTCTGGTAAAGCTCGTTTCAATCTGCAGCTGAAGCCAAGTGATTATGTAATGACAGTAGGTATGTTTGTACCCAACAATGGCTGTCATGGCCAACTTCTTTATTATGAGGACCCTCTTCTTAACGGGTGGCAAGGGTGGCTTGTGCGTAAAGCACTTGCCTCTTGCCACAGTGGCCCAGGTTCGATTCCCGGCAAAGGCCATATTGTATGCGAGTAGAGTTGTGCGTTGGTTCTCTCCTATGCCACAGGCAAATCACTCTGGTGGGATTCGAACCCACAACCTTCACAAAGATATTACAAAGATGGCCGCAGGATCTTGATAGCAATTTGACACTATACCACCAAATGGATGAAGATCAATAATGAAGACTGTATAACTGATCGTTTTTCTTTGATGTTGTTGATAATCAGATGATGCTCAGCCACGGTATAGCAATCTTCCCCAGGTGTCCAGGCTTTATAAAGATGCAGTTGCCTACCCTCTGCTGCTGACAACAAGATCAGGTAAAGTGCAAGCCGTGGTGGGACATTTTGTCTTTATTTTACAAAATGCTGCAGCTCGTCTTGTAACAAATACAAGACGATCATCCCATATTACACCTGTTTTAAAATCTCTTCACTGGCTTCCTGTTTGAGAGCGAATATCTTACAAAATTTGTCTGTTAACTTATCGTGCCCTCAATGGCTTAGCCCCTGGCTATATTTCTTGCCTCATTCATTCTCCCTTTGTCACTCATCCTGGTCTACGATCATCTAGAGCCCCTAAACTGTTTGAGCCTCGTTCCAAAAGAAGTTGGGGGAGACAGGGCATTTGCTACAGCTGTTCCTTGCTTGTAGAATTTGTCACCGCTGCATATTCAAACATCTAGTTCTTTAAGTACTTTTAAATCTCAGCTTAAAATGCACTTGATGTCTCGGGGCTTTTCTCGCTCATTGTAATTGCTTCATCATTGTCATTTTCCATGTATGTATTTGTAGGTTTTTGTATGTTATTGTATTGTTTTCTTGTAGGCGCCTTGGGCACTCTATCAGTTGGTATGTGCGCGTTATAAGTTTTGCTATTATTATTATTAGGTGGTTTAACCATGGGTTGATTTCCGGCAGGGCCATATGTTAGTAGAGTTATGCGTTGGTTCTCTCATGTGCCACAAGGGTTTTCTTCGGGGCCCTCCGGTTTTCCTCTCTCCGGAAAAAATCAAACACTTTTGATCTCTGGCTGTGCTCCGTGTTCGTATCTGAATAAGACGGCTGGCTGCCAAAGGTGCCCTTATTGCATTACTGCTGCTCGACCTTGTTGTAGCCGCGTCCTTCGCAATTCAGCTTCTCAGCTGCGAAGAAGGATGATTAGCCTCTCAAATGATATTATTATCAACCAATTAATTCATTGACCAAGTTGTTATTTGTTAATTGAATTTCAGAGCTAGGTCTCGTTCCTTTGAATGGTCTACTGGGTCTAGTTCCTGAAGTCCAGGTAAGTGTGTCTATAAATCTGGATTCATATCCTATTTATACTTCACAAAAGTTTGTCTTCATGAGTCTTGACCTGTATCAGCGTGTCGTGGCCGAGCGGATAAGAACACCGAACTCAAGCTCTGGTGTTTCTGATCAGCAGAGTGTGGGTTCGAGTCTCGGTCTTGACACTTGTGTCCTTAAGCAAGACACTTAACCACATGCTTCGTCCTTCGGATGGGACGTAAAGCCATTGGTCCCGCGTGTTGTGTAATGCACGTAAAAGAACCCAGTGCACTTATCGTAAAGACAAGGGGTTCGCCCTGGTGTTCCTGGTCTGATCGGCAGCATATATTGCGCCACAGCACCTTGTAAACCATTGCATGGTGCTATAAATGAATAGGCCCCATACTTCAAACGTAGCTCCACATACCTTGCAGGAAAAAAATGTGTCGTCAGACAATTGTGCGCTTAGAAACATCCGTATTAAGCGCCTAATAAATGTTGTGTATTATTATTATTATCTCAACAACTCTTGATTCATCGATTTACAATTTCAACTAGCAGTCTAAAGCTGCGTCCGAATCAAGCGACTTTGGCTACGGCTCTGGCTATGGCTGTTTGCTGCAGCGTCAACGTCGAAGAATAGGCCTTTTCAGCAATTCAGCCATAGCAACTGCCGTAGCCATCAATTCGGACTCGGCCTAAGGCACCGTTTTCTAAGAGCCCTGTGAGATTAAGGAAGAAATTTCCTATTGAAACTTAACCATTCCTATTTAAGATGTCTTAAGTATATAAATGGGGTCAAAACTGTCTTAAGTCTATGTAGTGTCAAAATCTAGCTCTCATTCCCTCTAATGAGCAGCTGTCGGATGTGTACCGGGGAGAGCTGGGGAGTAACCTGCGATGGACTGGCATCCTGTCCAGGGGGAATAGAAATATTCTCCGTCGCTTAATGCCAAGGAAACCGGAAGTAAACATCGGCCTGATGAGCCATATTGGCTCGGGACAGACTTTACTTTTACTGAGTCTAAATGTAAATTTTAATTATAGCTGTCAAAGCAAAATGTTCTAAGGTGGTTTGCTCCATATATCTATTTTATAACAGCAATTAGAAATAGCTGTGACTGTTGCCTGTCCACTCCTTTAACCCCCCCCCCCAAAAAAAAAACCCACCAAAAAACAACAAAACCCCAAACCAACCAAACAAACAAACTAATAACAAAATAAATACATAAATAAATAAATAAAATATAATTAATAAATAAATATACACAGAAATACTAAATATTTAAACCCATATCCGCCTGACTGGTCACAGGACATAACAATGTCCCTGCCCAAGCCCTTGTAGTGCTTATTGCTGCATAAACATTCATTATTTACAACCATGCATATAAACATACCACAACAAACTGTATACCGTTGGAAGGAGCACCTCATTTTCTTCAATGTGATGTATATTTTGTTAAAATTCCCATCTCATATCACTGGTAGTGAGAGTACAAAGAAAGACACTAAACTTCTTGTTCATCTACAGGTTTTCCTGTAGTTAAGCACTAACAGCGTTTGTGTGTGTTCTATGGGAAATAATAATAATAATTATAAGAAAAAGAATAATAATAACTGGTACTTATATAGCGCATTTTACAATAACGTATCAATGTGCTTTACATTAGTGCCCTGGTCATTGGGCCAATAACATTCCTTGAAATCTTTCTCAGTTCCCTGCTGAGTATACAGCCCTGGGCTGCCGTGGCGCTCTGCTGAAGGCTTTTCAAACACACTATCAACCTCTACCCTCACAGGTACCCATTTATACCCCTAGTCAAGTATCTTGCTCAAGGATTCAAGTGTCATGACCGGGATTCGAACCCACACCCCGATGACTTAACCATCGGAACTTGAATTCAATGCTCTAAACTACTAGGCCACATGACACCCCGTAGTTAGGCAGTTAAAAATTTGAGATGAAATGTTTGTGAAATTTTGTCTTGTCACCCAGCTTCTGATTCTGAGCTATCTGGATGAAACTAGTCTGCTTAATATGGCCGAGGTATGTCAACACTTCTACAACATGGCCGCCGATATGTCACTATGGAGACAGCTCCTCCTCAGGGAATTTGGATGCAAGGACTCGGACAGTAATCTCGACTGGAAAGAGGTAATAGGCCGTCTCAAAATCAGTCACTCTCAAGTCTCCAAAGAAGGCTCATTTGATTTTAAAAACACTCTGACCAGGCATGATATTTGACCCTTGGGAAAAAAGTAGGACAAAGTAGTACAAGGGCTGGCCTGCATGTATATATAGTTTAAAACTGGCATCTTTTGTACACAGTTTATTGTGCTGTCAAGTCATACTGCAATACATGTACAAATCATGGCCGATTGAGTTGTGCATCCGGTCAAGTCGCGGTCATAGGTCACGCAGGGCACCCTCTTTATTGTTTTAGAGCCAGCTCGGTTAGTTTACCCATGGTCTTGACAAATCTACCCGCGTCAATTAAATCCAAGTGCGGACGGTGGGAAGATTAACCCATCGGAATGTTACCCGGCGTCATGGTAAAGTTACCCAAAATGATATCCAGTGCGAACACGGCTTTAAAAAAGAGATAAACTTATGACAGGAGGAAGATTGTTCCAATACATTTATACATGTAGCACCTTGTAACGATTTATGAGGTGCTGTGGCGCAAACTTAATGCAGCTAACCCCTTCTCTTAACGATAAGTGTACTGGGTTCTTTTACGTGCATTAATATACAACACACGGGACCAACGGCTTTACGTCCCATCCGATGGACGGAGCAATAATGGTAAAGTGTCTGGCTAAAGGACATCAATGTCGAGACCTGGACTGGAACCCACACTCTGCTGATTTCAACCACGAATGCTTTCAGTATTCAAATACTTTTTAGTCTCGCCGTTTTCATGAGCAATGCTTTGATTTTGATTTCAATCTTCCAACTAAAGTTACCCTCATCCCTTCATCTTTATCTTTCTCCTAGCTTTACAAACAGAAGTACAAGAACAAGAAGGATCGTGAGAGATACAGAAGGAATGTGATTGATCGATCGTTACCGGTCAGACCAGGGGTGTTCTTTCCTCCGCCACCGCTCCTCCCGACTATGCCTGGTTACCCACCAGGATATAGGTGAGTCCAATGGGTACCAGACAAACCTAAGGGTAGGAGAAAGTCAACCTCGTTCCCAGGGGTGATCGATCTTGCCGCGCCATTTTTTCCAGCATGCTCTACTCGCTCATAACCCCTGGTACTGGTTAATGAAAATGTGCCAGTATATGGCACATTTTAGTTAGACCGCTAGGCCATGACACTCCACGACTTGCCGTCTTTAAAATCTCATATTTAACTTTGCTCTTTTTTATGGCAGGGGTGGACATTATGATTTGGACCCCTTCGCCGGCCTGGCCCAACCTCACAACATCCCCATCAGAAGAGATCCATTTTCAAGACAACCCGATATCGTCCCGTTTCCGGAGCAAGCACCCAGCCGTGATCCACTTCTGAATCCTTTGCCACGTGTTCCCAACAGACGAGACCCCTTGGGTGGTGGTCGTGGCTACCGATCTGGAGGCAACAATCAAGGTTTCTTTTTCTAATGACAGAACACTTTCTCTACTTTGCTTGGACATGTCTATGAGGTACTTGAGAGGCAGTTGGAAGCAGTTTTAATCCCTATTGTGTCTGTAGTGCTGAACATTTGTTCAATATCTGACAGTAAAAAAAACCCTAACAAGTTTGTTGCCGCCATGCATTTCTAAAGTCTTTAATTCGTCGCTGTATCACAAAGCGACCTATTTGTCAAAAAACACATTATTTTTTCTACAAGGTATGCAGCGAAATGTTCAAAAAATGAAACCCAATTATTAACATAGCACCATGTAACGGTTTACAAGGTGCTGCGGCGCATTCAGCAGCCACTGCCAGAAACACCGGGGCAAACCCCTTCTATTAGCGATCAGTGTAACTGGGTTGTTTTACGTGCATTTACACAAGACACAGGACCCACAGCTTTACGTCCCATCCGAAGGACAAAGCAATAATGGTTACATGTCTTGTTTTAGGACACAAGTGTCAACGACGGCACTCGAACCCACATTCCGAGATCATAAACACCAGAGCTTGAGTCCAGTGTGCTTGACCGCTCAGCCACGACACGCCAAATTGAACAACTAAGGAAAAAGCGTGTGGGGTCAAATCATTTGATTTATTGTTCAAATCTTCATACAAGTTACTTATAAATAGACTTCTCAACTGAAACACAATTCTATCAACCAGACATTTCAGACAATACAGCCTCACCCTTTCTTTCTGAAAATCAATAAGTTTTTGGCAACAATTATAAATATACATTGTATGTGTGCAGGGCTCGATTTCACAAAGCACTAAGATTCATCTTAAAGACACTGGACACCTTTGGTAATTGTCAAAGACCAGTCTTCTCACTTGGTGTATCTCAACATATGCACAAAATAACAAACCTGTGAAAATTTGAACTCAATTGGTCATCGAAGTTGCGAGATAATAATGGAAGAAAACACACCCTTGTCACACGAAGTTGTGTGCTTTCAGATGCTTGATTTCGAGACCTTACGGTCTCGAAATGAATTCTAATATTTTACTGAGAAATTACTTTTTTCTCAAAAACGACGTTACTTCAGAGGGAGCCGTTTCTCACAATGTTTTATACTATCAACAGCTCTCCAATGATTGTTACCAAGTAAGTTTTTATGCTAACAATTATTTTGAGTAATTACCAATAGTGTCCAGTGCCTTTAAGATGTGTTGTCAGTGTTACCCATTTGTTTTGTGACATCACACTTTATTAAGATTGATTCGCAGTTAAGATCAATCTTAGCCCTGTGTGAAATTGAGCCCAGCCGGACCCAATTCCATGGTGTTTCAAACTGCTGCATCAGAAGTTTTAATTCATCACACTCTGCTTATGTAGTGAATCACAAACCATGTCATATTACTCCATACTCATGAAATAATGAAGTGACAAATATTGCTAAAGCCATTAGCATTTGAAACAACCTCCAATGAAGTGGAACGTACAACATTTGTAGTTGAAAACATTCACTTAAAAAGCATTACACCGGCATTCACATATAACAAGGAACAGAAGACCTACATCAGGATGATCTTTGTCGGGTTCCATAAATCCAAAAAGGACAAATTTTCACATGATAAAAAAGGACCAAGCTATTTCCTTCCAGCCTTGAGCTGGTTTAAAGATCAATGGATGGAAAACAAGACAACTGTAAGGTAAAGGTCTATGGGTGCTCAGGATGGTTTTTGGGAAAAGAACCAGGCAGCTTACTCTTACACAGTGACTGCCAAGGGTACATCTTTCAGTCAAATCTCTTAAGCCGCCCTCAGGTCGGCCTGCGATTCACTTGCACCGCGACGGAACCATCGGCATCAAGCAGAAAATTGACGCTCACTTTAACTGAGAAACGATGTGAATGGCGCAGAACAAGCATCACCCTGACAAAACCATGCTCATGTCACCCACTATCAATCAGCGACAATGGTTCCGTGATGTAAGACACAAGAGCGATCATGTGACTTTTTTGGCGGCATACATTTTTATGGAAAGGTTTCAAGAGTGTGTATTTAATTGATATTTTTCTTTTTTAAAAGATGGTAAATTGAAACGTATGTTGGTTGTGGTGTGATTTGCTAGTCCATTCTGCGGCAGCCATTTTGTTGCTTACTTTCCCGCACCCTGATTGGCTAGCGGCAACTTATATGGACGCACGACGTCACAACTACACACAGGTCGACTGCGATTATAGGCACCGCACGTGTGTTTAACAAGCTCACCATATCTTTACATGCAATTTGACTCCCACAATAGCAGACTGCAAGCAGACAGTAGCCACAGTGTAAGGGGTCAATATGAACATGTAGTAGTCAATGTAATAGGTACAGTTACAAATAATTTAATTTTCAAAACCCTGGCAAAGACATCAATTAGTTGAACACATAAAAAGTCTTAGTAGTATAATTATTGCATCGGGGATAACGCTGGAAATCTATGTGTCTGTTTTGCGTAATGCGTAATGCATACAAAATGTAAATACCGCAATACACATAATTTTTTTACGGATAACGCAGTACGCAATACAGATACATGGAACTTTGTGCGTTGCTTGGCGTGTACTTTTATTTTGACGCATTGCACACTATGCATAAGCATGGCTGACACATGGGTTTCTGGCCCGAGAAAAATACGATTGTAAGTGGTCTCCGAGTCCCAGGATAAAAGATCCACAGGTTTTAATTGCATTTACAATAATTCATATACTCTAAAAATGTAAATAGGGAAAAAAACATACAAGTTACTCATCTTATTAGCTCACAAAGTAAACCAGGTTTTCGCTGTAGTACTTTTGCATTAATGATGTGAGAAGAGTCCGAGGCAACCTCGTCCCCATGGTTTACTTTATTTCCAACCATGTTTACAATAGTAAACCCTGGGAGGGAAACTCCTTACATGGACCCTGATTGGACAACGACCGGTGTACAAAAGTGTATTCAGTATTCACCATGTTCACAGCCAGACTATTCTAATTTGCACACGTATCCAAATTTTGGATATGCAAATGATCCAATACCAGGGTGAGAGAGCGGTCAACCTCGTACACATCGTACTGCTCGACACACCCTGGGGACGAGGTTGAGTCCAATTAACATATCACTTGTTCTTTTACATAAGTCAAAAGAAACGTCAATTATACAGTTATGAATGATTGATTTGCATATAAAACAGCTTATGCAGGAGTAAAGACTTGGGTTGTCATTGATGGCTAAATCTACTGTGGACACTTAATGACTGTACTTGCACCTTGGTTTGGGGAGGGGGGGGGGTGGGTGGTGAGGGGGTTAATGTAAAGATTCGTGGAAAGTAATCCAGTATCATATATTGGGATGGGTCTGAAACAAAGGTATTAGCTTTGGTTTTGGACATGGCTAAATCTGCAACGTTTGTTTAAAGCCTCAAGACAATAGCAGCGTCAAACGGCTTGTACCAAAATGACTATAGTGGCTGCAAACGGCCACAAGATTTGACTGAGTGAAGGCTATGTCCACTTGTACCAAATTGCCCACAGTGACTGCCGTCGGCCCAAAGATTTGAATTTAATGTCTATTCTGTTGCGGGTAAACGGCTTGTACTAAAATAACCTTAGCGGCAGCAAAGGGCTGCAAGATTTGAACTACTTTCACTCACCCAAAATTGTCTAAGTGAAGGTTATGTCCTATTGCGGGCACAAATTGTTTGTACCGAATTGCCCTCATCAATTGCAATCAACCCAAAGATTTGAACAAGTAAAGATCTGTTCTGTTGCGGGTCAATGGCTTGTACTATATAACCATGGCGGCAGCAAACAGCCACAAGATTTGAACTACTTCCACTCACCCAAGTAAAGGGCATGTCCGGATTGGACTCGTTCCCAATGTTTTCCATTTACAATTATAAAACTACAATTATAAAACAAAGATCTGTTTCATATTAAAGGTATCGTACATGTTTGGTAATTACTCAAAATATATATTAGCATAAAAACTGACTTGGTAACGAGCAACAGAGAGCTGTTGATAGTATAAAACATTGTGAGAAACGACTCCCTCTGAAGTAACGTAGTTTTTGAGAAAGAGGTAATTTCTCACTAAAATAATAAAAACTTCTTGCAAGAAGTTTTTATTCCTAACTGAAAGCACACAAAGTTGTACAACAAGGGTGTATTTTCTTTCATCATTTTCTTGCAACTTCGATGACCGATTGAGCCCAAATTTTCACAGGCTTGTTATTGTAAGCATATGTTGGGATACACCAAATGAGAACACTGGTCTTTGACAACAAACGTGTACGATGCCTTTAAGAAACAATTTTAACTGACAAATTTTAGTTAAAAAAAAATCAACATTATTGGCCATGTCTGGGCATATTGTGATGATTATACAGAAATGAAGTGTCAGCTCTTATAATAATATACCAGCGGATCTAACAGTAGTAGTCAAAACATGATCATCCCTTGGGGTTCACAGTGTGACCAGGGATAAGAAATTTCAGACTTTTGAAAGTCTGCCTGGCAAACAACAAAATGCTGTATTTTTCTCCAAATAAAATAAGTCATGCTCTTTGAACTACACTTCTCTAGTGCTAAGGAAACTGTTCCCAGAAGCTCCTTGGAATCTATAACTCCAGGGGTTTATCAAAAGGTGGAAATGCCATCATTTCAATGAACCTGGATCCCAGTTTCGAACTTTTTTTTGTCAATCATTTTGATATAGGCCTATTGTGGGTTTAAAAAAGCACTATCAGGAAACTGCTCACTTGCCATGCCCAAGAAAAGGCCAAACGATAATACTCCTGTCCAATAGACTTTGCAAGTCTCGCGCACACTCAAACTTCCAGGACCATTGTGGTCCAAACCATATGGAGTTTGACGTGGGCGAGATTTTGTGTCATCAATTATTTTAGTTTAACGTAGTTTATGACCATGAAAATTATGGTTGTTGGGAATGTTAAGATCAAATAAGTATTCTTGTCCCAGAGTTTTAATTTTGTTTCAATAATAATTAAAACCTCATTTGTGTGTTTATAATTAAAGTTAAAACTAATTTTATAAAAATTGTAATGAGTATTTTTGTTGTTCAGATTTTGTCATTAGATAAAATTTAAAACAAAGATTTGATTTCAGAAAAAGAAATGTTCTTTGTTTGACGTGTTTTCTCGTTCCGATAAGCGCGAGACTTGCACAGTCTATACAGAATGGCGTGTATTATTTATGGATTACATCACACGGGTTTATGAACCGATTTCTGTGGACATGATCTTCATGGGTTAGATTCTGCGAAATAAATAGTGAATAATTTAAAACTACTTTTGTTTCTCTACAGGGGTACGGCAGGAAGGAGTTTACCGTCAATTTAAACTCATTTCACATTCTGTGTACTATCAAAAGAATTCATTTTCTACCCATTTAAGGAATCACAAACACATTTTACACTTTGCATATCTTCTAACAACCAGTAATTACATTTTACAAACATTGTTATAATTATTTTTACATTTATATTTATATGGTATTGCTTTGTTAATACATGAACACCGTTAATAAATTCTGATTGGTGCAAGCCATCCCATGTTTAGATGATGCATTTTCTTTTTCTTTTAAAGAAGTGTCAGCAAACTACATGTACGAGTAAGTTCAATCAAGGACCAGAGTTAACAGTAGTTTGACTAACTCTGATCAAGCGAGTGGTATCTTTCCTCGCCTTCCACCTCTAGGACCCTGGTTCGAATCCCACTATGTGGACTGGGTTTTCAGTCCCTCTACCTGATTGCGTGGGTTTTCCCTGGAACAATTCTCTTGAATTTCCCTCCCTTATCTAAAACTGAAAATTCCTTCTTTGTCTTCTCTCCATGAGGTTCTTGGCTAGTACAGTGATTAAGTTCGCTTTTCTAAGAGTCCTTGGCTTCACAACCAGAATAAATGAAATTAAATTAAATGAAATGAAAACGCACGCTAGTCAACGATGGTCGGACTAGTCTAGTCAACGATTCGCAACCAGCCTATCGAGACTGGTCGCATCGCTGGTTACCAACATCCAGTTTTTAATAGCACAGTGCACAGAGGACCAGTTATCAGAAAAATGGAAGAAAAACAAAAGATGTCAAAATCGTAAGTAAATATTAAGCAGCAGTGAACGATCATTTCGTTTTCAGAATATTCCCTTTTTCATTACTTTGTCTTCAATTAAAATAATTCAGCTATTGCCATTTTTCTCTCCATAAATTACTTTGCAATTGATGCTGATATACTGAGCAAATATCACTTTGCTTTCATGTATAAACTCGTTCGAAAATGTAAATGAATTGGCCACCACCGTTTTCTCGACTAGAGTCGTTCGCACTTCAAATTCAGTGCATATGCGCTACGTGCGTCATGAACCTTCCACTAATTAACCATTGGTCCTTGATCGAACTTGCTCTATGTTGTTGAACCAATGATCCAATCACAGTCTGGGTACTCCACTACAGGAAGGTTATACCTCCTCTTGATGTTACCTCCATCTGTACCTTATTACATTATTCATTAACAATTATAACTGTTGTTATTTAATGTATTTTCAAGTTTGTTGTGCAGATGGAAATAAACCAACCAACCAAACAAACAAACAAACAAACAAGCTTCAAGAGAGGTCAACAAATGCAAGCACTTATTTGGAAGTAAGTCCACTCTGTCTGGAGTAGTATTCTCCAACAACTTACGTCTTTTGTCCAAATAGTATTACTAAAATTGGTCAGTGCCCTTAAAAATCCTCGGAGTCTGAGTACTGAAGGTGCAAGCAGACCCCCGGGGACCAGCCCCTGTGAAGTGTTGTGGCGAGCGGTCTTGCGCACTGGACTCAAGTTCTAGTGGCTGCCGCATCAGGATGTGGGTTCGAATCCCAGACTGGTTAAACATGGCACTTTGTGTCCTTGAGCAAGACACGTGATCATAATTTGCTTCTCTTTTACCCAGGAGTATAACTGAGATACCTGCATAGGGGCTGAGGTGGTATAGTATTTGATTTGCGACCTCTTCTTCCTTTTGAGTGCAGCCTTCATGATTGAAGATAAACCCACTGCCAGACACGTTGGGGTGAACCCCTTCTCTTAGCGATAAGTGTGTACTGGGGTCTTTTACGCGCATTGATAGTTTTTATAACAACACACAGGACCTACAGCTTTACGTCTCATCCGACAGATGAAGCAATAATGGTTAAGTGTCCTGCTTAAGGACACAAGTGTCACAACCGGGACACAAACCCACACTCTGCTGATCCGAAACACCAGAGCTTGAGTCTGGTGCTCTTAACCGCTCGGCCACGACACGCCATTGTATCGCCGAGTGTATCTATTGAATTAAGAGATGAGCATTCTTCCGACAAGAAAACAGATTGTTGTAAAACTTGGTCGGACAAAACGGACATCGTTTTCCCTTTTTTTACATGTCAATGAACTCCCCATGATGTATATTCTACTGCTTGGTCTTTGGGTTCAGACACAAGTACCTTTTCACATAGATGTAACATAGATCATGAAATGAATTTGATTAATTACAACAATGAAACGCATGTAATTTCAGTAACGACTTTTCAAGGTAATTCTTTCTACCAAATTGAAACAAATCACTGCTCAAGTTAACTCAGTGAACTCGTCAAAACATTAACTTCTTAAACATATCTTGATAAATAAATAATTGGAAATGGAAGAAGTCAATTACATAAATCACCTCAACATGACTTAGTTTCCAACGTTTGAAAAATTGGGGTGGAAAAAATGTTTCCAGATTTTTTAGTATAATGTATTTACATGCACAAAGTTTAGGATTTAATAGCACAACAATTTTTTCCTTCTTGGAAAATGTAATAGCATTAATTATTATTGTCATAAATACCTGTGGTATTTCACGTACAAGCACAGAACAGGAATTATGCATATATATATATAAGATAAATAACTGAAATGTTTGAAACATTTTTAAGAAACAGCGTCTGTGTAATTCTAAACTTGAAACTCAATTTACTCGATATTGAACACATAAGCTACATTTGTACATTAATGTATTCCATCATTACAAACACTGGTAGTTAAACTTATGAGATATATCTTATTTGTTTTCGTTAAAATACTTTCATTTTGACAAAAGTGTTAAAACCATTTATTGCACTCATGAACATTAAATTGATTAGTGAGGACAGATCCCTCAGTTAAAAAAAAAACAACCCAAAAACTTGAAATGAATTTTTGAAAAAACATTTCAAATAATTGTGAAATTTAATTCATCAGTTTTGAGTCAACCTTTTTAGTAGATATCCAAATCACCTTCAGATGATCTCTGCTGATTAGGCATAGGAATACGAACCACCTTGTGCGCTTTCCCTTTTGGGTAATATCTTACACCCGGTTCAGACAGGCGCTCAAGAGTTGCGCCGAACCAAATAGATTAGGAGCCACAGTCTAGGTCAACCCAAATAAGTTTCGGTTTCAGACAGGCGAACTTAATGTAAAATGGCTGGAGATAAAGAGTACAAAAAAACCACAAAAAAGCGTGCCAAACAATAATGGCAGGACACAAATATTTGTTGAGGGTAATTAATTTGCTAATTAAATAGCATTAACCTTTTTGCCTTTTCTTGCACCACCTGACTGTTTTCTACAGTCAATAAGGAAATCTGAATAAGCCTAGGTCAATTAAGCTTGTTGCCATGGATCAACCAATCATAATTGAGGATTCAAGTTTGCTTCAAGATAAATTCATTCATGCAGGGCTTATTTTGATTGCGGCAAACAAAATAAGCAATGGTGACTTCAAATAAAATTTTTTCGGACGGAAATGTTTTCTCTCTAGAGGGTTGGTTCCGGTATGAACTTTATCAGTGAAACTGCTGAAATAGTATTATATTATTTTGTTCCTTATTCTTCACCATGTGTGTTATTAGAATACATACTTTTTAGTCACCATGAAGACAAAGGGTGGGACATGAACCATGGCCCACCAGCCCTCCCCCCTAACAATTCTTCATTTTGTATTAACAGACGATAAGTAGGGGAGATGCGGGAGAGTTGAGCCATACGGAGAGTTGACCCACCCCCCAAAACACCATAGAGTGGTCGAGTCCATATGCCCTCTGTTGGTAGTGTCTAACCAAACTTTCTTTTTGGCTACAACAGAGAATGTGAGAGATAAGTGCTCAAAGTGGGGGTGACAAGAACATCTAAATTCCACTAAAAAGTGAATTTTGGAACTCCAGATAAGACCCTTTCTATTACTTACATGTTTAGCAATGAATGTAGTGATAATGTGTCTAATATATAGCCTAAATATTGTTGTTTATTATGGTAATTTTAATTGGATCTAATTCGATTGTTATAAATCAAAATCAAGTCACATGTCAAAATGGCTCTCTTATAGGAGAGTTGAGCCAATGAGCATTGGGAGAGTTGAACATAGGAAATAGCCATGATAAAATATAATTTTTCAGAATTCATTAAGAAAATTGTTGGGAATAGTTTTAAAATGCCAGATTGGATCAAAGTATTATTACAATTATGAGTACATTTCACTTTTACCATGGATAAACCAGAAAATTATTCAGAAAATTATTTTCTGATTTCCAAAGTCCCATTGATTATTGTGGTGGTTTAACTTACCCACACTGGTGGCTCAACTTACCCATAGTCCGGGGAGAGTTGAGCCACTTTGTCATTTTTTTTCAAGCATATCCCATGTGAGTCAACACTCTAAAGCTTTACTTAAAACATTTAGTTAGGGGATCCTACATTTCATCTCTGCAGAATGGTGCAAAATGTAAAAAATGGCTCAACTCTCCCGCATCTCCCCTACTGGTTGCATTTTGTCAGTAAATGGAAACTGATATACACAATGCAATAAACATGTAACACAAAAGTAGCTCTGGAAGCTTTTGACTGATTTTAAACGACTTGGTCTGTTTCAAACTCTGGCGCAATCCAATTCAAAGGTCTCCAAAGATGTTGGCAAATGTCTTCTTGAGGTTCTTAAACGTATCTTCCTCTTCTGTGGGCGTAACTTTCGTCGGCAAGGGCGGTATTCCTGTTGCCATGGCACCCGGTGCTGTCCCTTTTGTTGGAGTTGCAGACTGGCTTCTCTGCGGAGTGGATGTAGGGGTTGTACTCTTGGGTGTGCAAGGAGTCTGGGAGCCTGACTTCTGGGGGCTATGGCTGTTGGAGGCAAACGGTGGACCCAACAAACTGGAACCGGATGGAGTCTTGCTGTAAAAAGAAAACAATACCAGTCAATTTATTGCACGTTTAAGAAAGTCAAGACTTTTAAGGCCCTTTTAAGGGGTGTATACAACATTGGTAAGGTTAAAAATATAAATGTTCACAGATTTGCACATAACTTACATGGTATAAAGATGGTCATGGTTGAAAACTTCCCTTGAAATAGTTTTGCTTGAAATGCTATAGTTTTTAGGAAATGAGTAAAACAATTAGTCTTTATCACTGGTGATAAAAACCTGATGTTTGAAAACAGTGAAAACATATAATGGGGTTTTTCACTGTTTTCTCACGACTCCGAAGACCGATTTAGCTTAAACTTTCACAGGTTTTTTAGTTCATGTATATGTTGGGTCACATCAAGTGTGGATACTGGTCTCTGACAATAACCAATGTTGTAAATGTGCTTTAATGCTAAATTTAATACAAAAAATTGTCTAAAGCACAGGAAACAGCTATAATTATTTATTTTAGAACTATGATAGCAACCCCTAACTTGCATACTCAACAAATTACACCATACAACTTGTCAGTAAACAAATAATAATAATGAAATAAAAAAATGAAACTTTAAAACTGAATAAATATTTTTAAAATAATAAAATATGCAGTGACCCAGCACATTTACCAACTTTAACACCGGCCTAAACATCCTAGATTTCGATGCTGAGATGTCGCGCCGCTGCCCCGGCATACAACACTATAACTAGCATTGAGCTCGGATATACAATGCCGGCAGCGATGCCAAATGCACCATACAAAAACAAGTGCATGTTGTTACACCCCATAGAACATTTCCATGGATATGCAGAGCTGCCAACATTTACATCTTGTAATCAAGAAGATTTTGTACAACAATCAAGGAGATATTTAGAATTACATTCAACATAATAGGGAAAAAGTTTCCTTAATCAGGGAGATTTTCAAATTTGTTCATCAGAACATGGAAAGATTGGTTTATTTATAGGGAACTTTTCTGCAGAATCGGGGAGAGTTGACAGCTCTGGACAAGTCAAACCAGTGGGTAAAAAAACCAAGCTCACGAGCAACACGATTACTTGCTGCCAGTGTTGATCTGTGCATTTCTCCATGGTTATCATCGCTTTGTAGGTTATAAATCAGTGTAAAATTTCAAAGTGTGGGAGACAGCTCCTACCGAAACAATAACGCCTGAGGAATTTCAGGGAAAACAATATCTTTTAACTTGTTACCAAAATTTCCTGCAGTAAAGTGTGCACAAAAATAAATAAATAAATAAATAAATAAACACAAATGGTTTTGTCTTTCATTTGTGCGGTTTTTCCCTCTCCAAGAAAGTGTTTTGGGCACTTGGCCACTGGACAACCCTTCCTCAATGTGCCGTGACTGGTTGCATAGCAGCCAATCACACACTCATCACACATCACCAGTCAATCGCCCACTCCTAGACTCGTACTAGTCCGAACTGGACACGGGTATACTAGGAGTTTAAAGAAAAAATGGGGGCCTGCAAGTTCATCCCATTACACATGTAATGAAGCACATCATGCTAAGTCAATCACAATAACCATCTCTGCCCTCACAGCTACCCATTTACCCTTCACAGAAGCAATTACACTTGCTCAAGGACACAAGTGTCATTACCGGGACTCGAACTTGCACCCCGATGGCTTGGACAGTACCAGAACTTGAATCTGACGCACTGGACTACTAAGCCATGACAACCAACCGGATTGTTCCGGAATAAAAACTTCAAAAAATAGTCACTGATGAAGTCATTAAAGTACCCTAAGATCCCAACACATCAACACATCCAATCCTTGGCTCTGAAATAGTTGCAGCTGAGGATACAGTGCCAACTTTATAATGAGTGAATCCTGCACGTGATTTAGGAAGGACATTCCTTGTTAAACACGGACGGAGAGGATTGGGTTTTTATGCTACCCTGTTACTGAAGATGTACGGTACACTTTTGGTTTGCCTTTTTTTTTTTTGCTCAAGAGTCCCCCATCAGCGATGGCAGACTTGATTCTTTTCCACATTCCATCCGGGTTTTACTTTAATAATAACTAATAATAACTAGTTCTTATATAGCGCATTTCACAATAACGTCTCATCAATGCGCTTTACATTAGTGCCCTGGACATTTGGCCAATAACATTCCTGTAATCTTTCTCAGCTCCCTGGGGAATATACAGCCCCGAGCTGCCATGGCACTCCGAAGGCTTTTCAAACACAATATCAACCTCGCACGTACCCATATTTTATACCCCTGGGTGAAGAGAAGCAATTATAGTGAAGTATCGTGCTCAAGGATACAAGTGTCATGACCGGAACAACTCACATGACTTACGTAACTTGAATTCGATGCTCTAAACCACTCGGCCACATGACACCCCACTTTGGGATATTGGGGAAAAGTGCCAACCGCAACTCAAGAGAGATTATTCTCATGTGCATAGGGGTGGTACCATAAAAAACTTATTTAGCCTTTCCCATGAAATATGCTGGTAACATTCAAGCATGCATGCTTTTTGTTGCCTTATTTTTTAGGAACAAAAATATATATATCCTAGCTTAGTGAATTGCAAGTAAACTTGCTCAAAACCTTGGTTACAACAGAGCGGTCATTCCGCTACCCGAGTACCATTGGCGCAATGTCCCAACCCCACTCAGAATTCTTGCCCCCCCACACACCCCCAATGAAATTGTTAAAAATGCACAAATGATTGATTCTATATATCCCCCCAAATGATGTTGTTACCCCAACTTGACCCCCCGCCCCCAAATGATGTTGTTGCCCCAACTCCCCCCCCCCTAAATGAAAATGTGTGGTATGCCACTACTGAATTTTTAAGCACAGTTGTACCAAATTGTATTTTTAATGGTGTCCTACACTTACTGGTTCTATTAAGGGTATGATCAGCCTACATGATTTTTTAATTTGATCTAAATGAAAATAGCCGATGATTAAAGTGTAGAGTTGTTCTTTGACAACTTGTCTTGCTATTTAGTCTACTGCCGCGGAGTAGATTTTGGAATTCGGGAGACTGCTTATTAACTACTACCTTGGCGGAAGGTAGGAAATCGTCCGGGATTACTACTTTCGCTGAGTGGATCGAGGGGACTTCTCATTATTAACTTCACTGCCGCGGAGTGAGTTCTTAATAGGTCTCAACGTTTCGACGAGCCTGCTTTAGTCATCGTCAGGAGACTGAAGAGAAGAACAAATCTACACAGCAAAGTAGATATACACATGGTGTTACCACAAACCAAATATACATTGATACCTCACCACGCGATGCCTCAAAACCTACACAAACTGAAAGCATTCGTTTATCTTTTATATCGGAACCAACTGTCCTGAGAAGTATTTCCATCAAAAAATAATTCTATGTGTGAGAAAAGTGTCCCCAAATACTCACTTTTACTTTTGCCTTGCCGAATCAAAACAAGTATGAATATCAAAGTGTACAAAAACCCTAACAAATCAGAGGGCTGTTTGATCGCATAATTTGATGAAACTTTGACAGATTGGTTAAGTAGTGTGTTTATTGCAAACTGAGTAATAGAATGAATGTACTCTTCTCTAACTCAGTGATGTACTGGTGCCTCAGGCCCAATTTACACTGTTGCCTAGGGCCCATGAAAAACTAGGATCCATCAAAAACTTATGCCTAGGGCCTACCCAAACACTGGAGCCTAAAGTCTACAAAACACTAGTGCCTAGGACCTACAGAGCATCGGAAGACTAGTGCCTCGGAAAACTGGGGCCTGCAGGGCCTATGGAGCACTGGCTGTGATTAGGGCCTACAGAACAATGGTGCCCAAGTCCTACAGAACACTGGTACCTACTAGGGCCTATGTAACACTAGTGACAAGGGCCTATGGAACACTGTACCTGGGGCCTTTGGAGGACTGGTGCCTAGGGCCTACAGAACACTAGTGCCTAGGGCATATGAAACACTGGTGATTATGGCCTACAGAACACTGGTGCCCTAGGCCTACAGATCACTAGTGCCAACTAGGGCCTATGGAACACTGGTGACAAGGGCATACGGAACACTGCCTGGGGCCTGTGGAGCACTGGTGATTATGGCCTGCAGAACACTGGTGCCCTAGGCCTACAGAACACAAGTGTACAGAACACTAGTGCCAACTAGGGCCTATGGAACACTGGTGACAAGGGCCTACGGAACACTACCTACCATGGGGCCTGTGGAGCACTGGTGATTATGGCCTGCAGAACACTGGTGCCCTAGGCCTACAGAACACTAGTGCCAACTAGGGCCTATAGAACACTGGTGACAAGGGCCTACGGAACACTGCCTGGGGCCTGTGGAGCACTGGTGATTATGGCCTGCAGAACACTAGGCCTATAGAACACTAGTGCCAACTAGGGCCTATGGAACACTGGTGACAAGGGCCTACGGAACACTCCCTGGGGCCTGTGGAGCACTGGTGATTATGGCCTGCAGAACACTAGGCCTACAGAACACTAGTGCCAACTAGGGCCTATGGAACACTGGTGACAAGGGCATACGGAACACTGGTACCTAGGGCCCACTGGCGATTAGGGCCTACAGAACACTGGTGCCCAAGGCCTATAGTGCACTGGTACCTTCTAGGGCATACGGAAAACTGGTGACAAGAGCCTATGAAACACTGTGCCTTGGGCCTATGAAACATTCGACTCTGTCAATGTTCTACTGCCACTTTGTGACAAAATGCATAATTCGGGAGCAGGTTCTATCTGAAAATATTTCAGACACCTGTTTAATTGATTGATTAGAGCTACGAGATCCACATGTGGCTGGCATCCGAAGCAACAAACGCACCAATCAAACTAATAAGTGTGTTGTCTGACACCGCAATCATAGCTCCGGGACAGGAAAGCATGCCACGGCTCTTCCAATACATCTAAAGTATGCACTAGATCATATTTTATAGAAAAATCGAAAATACCGTAGAGTTGCAATTATTTTAGAAATTCTAACCAGATGTTTGATGGATGAGCGAGACCATTGAAAATGAAAGAAGATAGTTTCGATAGAGAAAGAGTAAGGACTTAAGATGTCTAGACAAACCACTCAAGACCGTTTCCAATCAGCATAGACCTTTTAACCTTAGAGAATATGTATATACTGCATTGACTATCTTTAGATGAAATTAAAGACCAGAACTTTACCCGAAGCTTGTGTCCTCATGCATAATGACTAGCCTTTGGGTTTGACTTAGCGCTAAAGGGACAACGCTCTCAGTTGTCCTTCATGACACCAGACTTGGAACCCACTGTTTGTTTCAATCCTATACAGTTGTAGATATATACCATAAAACTAACCTGTGAAAATTTCATTTCAAAAGGTGATAGCGTTTTTGAGATATTGCCGAAAATCTGGAGCGGTTATGTCCACGCAGGAAGAATAATATGCAATTGAAACACACAATCTGAGAAACATTACTTTCAGTAATTCAAATTTTGGGGATAAAAAGTGATATCTTTTTCCATAACTGCAGTACTTCTAAGTGAAAAGTTTCTCAGAATGAATTATACTACCCAAGGCTGCTGTACTTCTTACCAAGTCTGTTTTTATTGCTATTATTTTTCAGAGTCATTACCAAACAAATATAGACCCTTTAACTTATGTGGACTCTGAGTCTCAAGAATCAAATTGACAAATTCAAGTCTGGTGTAGTGCAGAGTCCACTGGATTGTGAGTGTATACCTACATGAGCGTTCCCTCAAGCCTAGAATGTCCACGACTTTTGAGAAGCTCCCCAAGCTATATTTGTTTCCATAAAACTCGGCATGATTACTTGCATTTGTTTGGAGAGCTGTCATTTTCAATGAAAATTGAGTCAATTTCCAAGTTTAAATTTTTCATGACAATTGAGTCACTTTCCAAGTTTAAATTTCTTATGAAAATTAATTCAAATTCCAACTTTAAATTTCTCATGAAAATCGAGTCACCTTCCAAGTTTAAATTTCTCATGAAAATTGAGTCACTTTCCAAGTTTGAATTTCTCGTGAAAATTAATTAAATTTCAAAGTTTGAATTTCTATTACACAAGACCTTTAGGATAGATGAACTATCCGTACTAGGCTGGTACTATTTAATTCCACACAACTATAGATGAACTTTTTATTTGACACTAAAACACTAAGGCAAAGATTAAACAAAATCCAAAACAATCTCAACGAACACAGGCTTTAAAACCGCATCCGCCAGAACAAGTGATTATAGATGCAAACGTTTAACTTGGAGTTGAAGCTACAAGCTCTCATCACCGCCACATAGACCTCGTGCCTTGCCACACCCCCTGTCTGATTCCCACATTGGAAACAGAGACTGCCCTCCCAGCCAAGATTTAGTGACAATAACCTGATGATTGATGAGACAACGTCACCCCCTGATGAATTGACTGAGTAGTAAGGTCCCACAAGGACCCTCAACTGGTGGACTCTCCATTAGTAAACACCTTAAAGAGATGATTCGATAGTTGCATAAACTGGGATTATTATCTGGTGTGGACAGCTTGCTTTGATTCATGGGTATTGAGGTTAAAGGTGAGATGAAATCTCTGAAGAGGAATACCCCCCCAACCTCCCCCAAATGGTTTTCTCGCAGATGTATTTAATTGACAGGTCTGCAATTGTTTTAGGATGGACTTCCTCCCTTGATTGTTTTCTCAACCCCACAACAGGAGGGCTGTTGAAAAACAAGTGCATTGTTTTTGAATACAGGTTATTTTTAGACACTCAAATTGTTTGTCTTGTTTGTACACATGAATGGATTAATTACAGGGCTTTTGTGACGTTTATCAGAACGTCCATAAAACTTGCCAAAAGTTATTATTCTGTGCCGTGATATCTTTCTGATGGAAGCTGATAGAGAAAATTGGCCAGCGGGCAGTTGATCATCCAAGGGAGCCATCTTGTTCAACAATGAGTGAAAAAAAGCGCCCCAAAAGCAAAGGCACATGTCCAAACTGAATCAAAATGATTGTTGAATTGAATTTTTTTTAAATTGATATAGCTTATTGAAAATCAAATTCGATAAAAAGACAGCTCGAAAGCTGATACAATTTGAATTAACAACAAAATAAAATAGATTAAATATGCCACTAAAATTGAAAAAGAAAAACAGTAGGGAGAACAGTGTATAAAAAATAAGTTAATCGAGTGTTGAATAAAAAATAAACAGAGATTATGAGTAAACATTAATCAAAAGTACAAAAACAAAAAAATACAGAAAGACAACAAATAACAAAAAGATAAAAGAACAAAAACAATGACAGGAATGTGTCTGTCTGGACATATCTTTGCATAGAGTAGAAATCTGCTAGAGGGCCTACACGGAGACTTGAACAATTTAACAAGAACCTCTAAGATAGAAGTAATGCTTCAAGCAACCCATACCAGCTTCCTTTGTGACTCTAAGGGCCATGCCAAACGAGGCAATTTACAGGCAACCAGTTCCGGGCAATCTCCAAGAAGAATAAAACAATGACTTGTTAATTTCCACATAATTGTCTTGGGGACATTAGGATAGTATTATAAAAAAAAGTCTGCTGTACGACCGAAGTGTTCCTTTTACATGTGCTGCAGATGATTGCCTCCAAGTTGCCTGTAAAAATTGCCTCGGAAGACCCTATTTGAGGAGGTCAAATCCAGGAGGTGAAGTGGAACAGTCATGATGAGCTGCATTTGATTAATGAACGTAATTTACTGCAGGTTCTCCTTCTCTTTCTCCGTAGTTTTCTTCCCTCAGGCCCAAAACTGTTGGCAGTGTTCTGCTTTATTTTGATAACTGGATGAAAAGTTAGTATATTTCCACTCGTGAGAGCTGTTCCATAGTAGTCAAAAGAGTCACAAGGGGATGAATGGTTCATCACAAACGAACTTCAAGAGAAAATGTAAAGAAGCCACACAAGAACGCTCAGAATTGGTCTTGGCGGCAAGGCTACCTTGGCCCAATTTGATGGCTCTGCCTACCGCGGAAATCTGCACTTACGGTGTAAGCGCCGAATATCTATGCTAGCTGTGTTAAAGCGAAGAATGCACAGTAATGTAATGTACACACGAGCACAACCAAACAATTTTGCTATACCTGTGAAATACGCTTACGTTAAACACGCAGGCCTGATACTTCATGGAGGCAACAGAGGCAATTGTCTACGTTGCCCCTTGTCATTGCTTTGGTGGCCCTGAAATGATCCATGCAAAATTTACAATTTCTTCATAGAGGTTCCCTTTACCAAGGAGAAAACGCCCTCGTGCCCTTTCAACAAATGAAGCATCAGGCCTGAACACGGATTTGTATGCTTCCGTAAGCGCAAATCTTTGGCTTCTGGTAAGCATAGCCATGAGAAAGGGCTGAGATCAACTCTCTTCCCATTGTAGTGTAGTCAAGTACTTTTCAGTCGAGTATCAAGTACTGCCGAGTACTAGGGTGGCCGAGTAGTACTCAAGTACAAGTAAGTGTGGGCCATTGAGTACAAGAACAAGTGTCCCAGTACCAAGTACTGTGGTATCCGAGGGATTCCGAGTACCAAGTCCAACAGCTGAGTACCAAGTACTTGTATCTCCAAGTACGAATACAAGTACTTTATAAAAAAATACTGCAAATGAGGTATCAAAATATCTGTTTTTTTGACTGATTTCTAGATTGCAATATGTGCTTACTATGATAACTATCTTTTAAACATGAATACATCAAAGACAACTTCAATTTTCCTTTTTCAAGAACTATATTACTATATTTCTTGAATGAACCATAGAAAAAGGACATGAACGGACGAATAGGACAAATAGGAAAGCAGAAAGGAAAGTGACCATGAGTACTAGAGTCAGAGTACATTTTCAGTCGAGTTTTGAGTATATGACCTAGAGTATAGATTATTTTCAGTCGAGTATCGAGTATGGACTATGGACTTCGAGTATGAGTATTTTTACTAGCCGAGTCAAGTCCAAGTACGAATACCATAAAAACGGTACTCGAGTTTGAGTACCGAGTACTGCAACACCATCTCTTCCCTTACCACATGGAGTTTGCCAAGTGTGTGGCATGCATCTTTTGAATCACAATATCTGCAATCTGCTTGCGATCGTCCTCTGGGTTCTCTCCAAGCAGTGACATTGACGAGTCATTCACCTGATGGAGACAAACAAATATTAATTGGAATATTTACATGCTGCGACTGCAAGAAGAAGACAAAAAATCCACACAAACTGGCATATAAATCAATCAATCAATCAATCAATCAATCAATCAATCAATCAATCAATCAATAAATCAATCAATCAATCAGTCAGTCAATCAATCAATCAATCAATCAATCAATCAATCAATCACTTTACTTTTACATCAATGCGTAAAGGTACATTCATACAAATCAATTAAATGCATTTAAAAGTATTAATATGACTAGGCCTATGGTAAGCTTATAACATAAAATCAGCCAAAAAGTGGAGGGGGTTTACAAAAAGCTAAATCTTGTCAAACTGGCAGACAGCTGAAAATCAATCAATCAATCAATCCATCAATTAAATGCGTTTTAAAGTATTAATATGACTAGGCCTACGGTGTGCGTAGAACATAAAATCAGCTGAGATGTGGAGGGGGTTTACAAAAAGCAAAGCTTGTCAAGTGCAAACCCCCCAGATTTAAAATATTTTTGCTCAAGGTTAGGTCAGAACCCAGAGCACAAACAATACAGATAAACATGTTAATTTTACAGAAATGAGAAATGAGTACAAATATCAATTAACAAAAGACAGTGAACAACAAGAGAAATAACATCACCAACAAACCAAAAAGCACAAATAACACGATGTGATATATTGGGATCATGTATTTAAAAATAATGAGCAAAAAAATAACACAATTCCAGTTTAAAAGTTTGGGCAATGAAGCATGAAGTAGATGAAAGAACAATACAAATTATGGATGTGTTAAAAACTAAAGATATTTATTTAAAAGAATGTTCTTTAGTTTTTGTTCTTTAAGGACTTGCTATTATTATTAAAGTGGTGTGCCGTGTCATGGTGTGTAAGGGTTCGAGTCCTGGTCGTGGCACTTGTGTCCTTGAGCATGATACTTTACAATAAGTGCTTTTTCCTTAGATCGGACATTAAGACGTAGGTCCCGTGTACTAGAATCGGTAGTGCATGTTAAAGAACCCAGAACACTAATCGCGGAATTAAAGTAGGGGTTAACCCTGGTGTTTCTGGTTCACATAACAAGCACCCTTGTTTACAGGTTTCCTCAGGCTCACAAGCCGCAGCGATTTAGTTCACTTATGAGGCACCCTCGGTTTCATTACCAGAAATAGATAATAAAGTTTCTGAAGAGAAATTGAACGCTTCCTGGTTCCCAAATGATATTGGCTGGGAGATTTTTATAGATCCCCTTGCCCCCCTTCCCCTTTCTGGTTACGCCACTGTCTGTCAGACCTGCAGTCGATTTCACAAAACGCTAGGATTAATCCTATCTCGAGTTAGGACGAGAGGTAACTCATCCTAACTTAGGATTAATCTTAAGGTTTACATGTTAGAGTGCAAGGCTGGGACTTGTCCTAAGTCCTAAGATTAATCCTAAGTTAGGAAGAGTTTGGTGAAATCGACAGCTGGTCTTTGACCTATAAAGCCCCTTTCACACTAAAGAACATTCCTGGGAATTGCAAGGTCGAGCTCTTCACACCTGAATGGTTAATAACCCTAGCAAACTCCCAGGAAATAGCCATTTCTCATACCCTGCCTGGGAAGTAGGGTTGAGCGGAGTATCCAAAGCATACCAAGTGTTCATTTTTCCCCCCAGGAAAAGTGCATCATGTGTGAAACGAACATACGGTAATGGTTGGGTTAAACAATCCCCGGGAAAGTGTGAAGAGGCCGGGCCTAAGTCTCGAGTTTTGGGCTTAATTTCCTTGCCTTGATCTCGTATTTCTGTGAGCGGACTTTGACATCACTAAGCGTTTCGTACAGAAGGAAAATAGCTCTTTCCCAAGCTTCAAAGCTGGTGGTTTACGTACCTCAATGATGTAGTCTTTATTATCCTTGCCATGTATTGCCTCAACTGCTACGATATCCATGCCGCCAAACAACTCAGAACATTCATCTACCCACATCTTGAATCTAAAGATAAAACAGATGAATTTTGTATAAAAAAAATAGCAGACAAAAGGTTCTTTTTAACGTGCTAAACATCAATAGGGAAAGACAGAAATAGTTTACAACTGAGACAACAAAAATGCATTTGTTGTGTTTTAAGTTTGCTGGTGGGGGTTGGGCGGCACTAGTATTATTAACAAAATTTTTCACTCTTAGCTTTTAACAAGGGAGTAAAAGAGTGGCGAGAGGACTTAAATAGCCAATCATAAATACCCGGGACAGTTTATCCATTCTGGTAGAGAGATCACATGGCCATGTTTAAACGTAAGATATAGACCAATGAGAAGTGTTTAAACATACGCGTGGCGCGCAAGCTTACGCTGGCGCTAATTTATGCGTTACACAATCAATACATACCAGTACTCAATTTGCAATCTATTAGCATGCGCGCAAACGCATAACCGTTGAGCGTCAATGCAATTTTGACCCTTTGCAAAATGGAGCCTGAAGACGTGACAGGAATTGAAAATTTGCACTGAAAAGTTTAACAGATTTTCCAACATTATTACGCTTTTTAACAAAAAGAGCGTTTATGAATGGGAATAAAAGAGTAGTGACTCGGTCTCGACCCTGCCGGGTCAAAAGCCGTTTAAGACCTCATCGCCTACTCTTTTTTTCCCATATTTAAAACTGGCAGGGTCGTGGCCATACGATAAATGACCGAGCCAAAGGCAAGCTTTTTTTTCACGTAGCCATGACCCTTCAAGGTTTCTACAGAAATTGCCGGCCGTGTTCTGTCAGGAAATTTAACAAAAACCACACAATTTCACAAGGGATATTTATGTGAATCATTATATCCTACTTTTAAAAATATCTTTCCGACCATTTCATATGACGAACGCTTTTTATAGCCCAAAGCGCCCAATCCGAATGCAATGTGCCCCTTTTTAACCACTTTGTAATAACCATGCACGCTCCAATCCACCTGGTGGGAAAGTTTAAGTGTGAGTTTAAGTATGTTGTACTTTGCTTTTAGGCGTTACCCATTCAACAAGTCTGATTGATGCATCAAGGGGGGAACAGGGGATGTCACGTTGGGATACTAATATGACACTAATGAATTTGCGTGTGTGCAAACATCGATCACATAATGGGACAGGTTACTGTTCAACCTACTTAAGTCTTCACTGATTATCAGTTGTTGGTATCAAACTCAGCTCTTTCAAGGTAGGGTCATAGATTGGTAAATACTTTAAAAACTTAATGACCATAACAACTAACTTGGTGAGAAGCACTGCAGCTGTTGATAGTTTTGAGAGAGGATTCCCTTCAAAGTGATATGGTATTGGATAATTTTTCACCCAAAAACATTTGAATCTGAGGAATGATTTATGCATATGAATGGTTTCTCAGATTTCTGAGGGTTGGTGTTCGTTCGCGAGTGCTGTGGCCAGAGATGTGGTTGGTATCTCACTGTCACCTCACTAAGCGTGGATGGATTCGACGTTCGTTAGAAAATATGGTGACAGTTTTTTTGCTCAGCAAGTAGACACTGTATTCAGCTTAAACTTTCACATGTTTCAGTTTTGGGGGTTTTCTTATTCCAATTCTGGTATGGTAACAAATTTCTGGTCCAGTAAAAATTTTGAGCTGGGAGCCCTGCTGTCAGATTGCTTTGTACTCCAAAATGTAAGCATCTAACTTAATGAAGTTTTATCATGTTAAGATTCATGAGATTGTTTTGGTAAACAAAAAAATTAGATAGAATTCAAAGTCCGCATCAGACCGCGCATCAGACCACACTACAATCAGTACACGCGAGTAAACATAAAGCTTGGACACTTGCGCGCGCATATGTTAGTGAATTTTGGCATGTTGTCTGAGATCCTAGTACTGAGCGTCTTTTTTTAGCATTAGTGTGGAGTGCTGTTTGGTTTTATAACACCCCTTAAAGATTCTGCCTCTTGATTGGTTTAGAGCACGTCATGTGATATGCTTTTTTGTTTTACTAGTAAAGCAACATGAACGCATTGTGCTTAACACAAAGCAAACAACGTACTATACCCGTGGCAACCAATGTACTATCCCATAGCAACCAGTGTACTATACCCATAGCAACAGCAGCTTCTTGGTACCTAGACGTCTAGGCACAATAGACTTGGGGTGTAATAAAACAAATATTGACTGTACTCATGCTATAGTTAAAACTAAGACTCCCGAGGTGATCCTCGCTGCGTTTTATTTTCCTGAGGCTTTGGATCACCTTGGGAGTCATAGTTTTAACCATAGCTCTAGAAGCAGTCAATATGTGTTACTAATCCCTTTAAAAGTTTATGTAAGAGCAACATTTGAAGTATTCTATCCTCATATGAGAGAGTTTAATTAACCAGTGTGCAAGAACTTGTCTCGAACGATCAGCGAGGCTCATCACACTAAAAAATGTTGTCTCTCTGGTTTCAATTAGGAACAGGAAACAAAGAGCAAAGAAGTTACTCCTACTCGATCCATTTGGTTCAAGACGATTTACTGTGACTTTGCCAATGTTTGTAACAGAAGAACTTTTTTTTTTGTGGCAGGATGAATTCGTTTGAGAATAAGCTTGGAGTGACACATACACACACACCACACCACAATCCTTCACCTATCCATCATCTAGACCTCTATTCTTATCATGTGGTGAAGGCAGGTGGCTGGCTATCATCAGATGATGGAACGGCCATTTCATTCTGTTTGACTGAGAATGATTTTAAAATTCAACTTCAGGCTCGCTTGGTCAATTATTGGCAACAGCCATGAAAAAGGGTATTAAGTTTCTTTTTCCCCTTTGGCTGAGGCTGTTGCCTTCATCAAACTACACAGACTCGTTTACCAAATGTAGGCCTAAGTCCAAGCTAGAAACAACGCTTTCTGGCAGCAAATTTTACGGCCCAAGTGAAGTTGGTAGGTTGCATATTTGGCTTGTGCAAGTTTCAAACCTGCGAAAGAAGCTAGTTGCACTCAACATGGATAAATATTTAATGCAGAGTCGAGGCGTGTTGAGGTTAAACTTTCAGATTTGTGCTCAACTTTTAAAGGTTTTTGGAAGTTTTTAACAGAAAGGTATTTATGAATGGGAATAAAAGAGTGGCAACTCAGTCTTAAACGGCCGTTTAAACCTTGCAGGGTCAGGGTCAGGCTAAACTCTCAGATTTTTCCCCAACTTTTAAAGGTTTTTGGATTTTTTTTAACAGAAGGGTTTTGATAAATGGGAATAAAAGAGTGGCGACTCAGTCTTAAACGGTCGTTTAAACCCTTGCAGAGTCAGGGTCAGGGCCGTGCAATAAAAGACCTCGACTTCGGCTCAGTCCTTTATCGCACTACAACAACCCTGCTGGTTTTAAACAGACGTTTAAGACCTCCTCGCCTACTCTTTTATTCGCATATTATCGAATGCCGAGCATTTAAATCCACTCTACACAGCTCCAACACCTGTTAAGAATGCGAACTCACTAGATCTGTTCAAGAGTTCACTAAAAACCCATCTGCTTAGCATGTGACTTTTTTAAACATTTCTCCTGCCAGTTGTTTCACTTCATCTTGTGAAATTTTTGTCATGCGTTTTTGTATAATAATGTCTAGTTTAAGAATTGTTCATGTTGTTTAAATAAGTTTCATGCCTGTACAGCGCATTGGGGGCTTGCCATGGACGGAATGCACTTTACAAGAATGATTTATTAATATTATTACCAGATTCTGTTTGCTGTCAGAGATATTGGTCATCCAGACTTTGGACTTTTCTCAAATGAATGGGCTTATTGCCAAAACATCACCCACAGATCATTAACTCCTCAACTTGTTTTTGTTTCGACTGAGACAGTCACACTTTTAAAGAGAGGGTCTGCTTCTTCTCACCCATACACTCTTGCTTTGCTGAGGATGTATGACAAAGAGCCATTCCAAAAGCTTTATTCCACTTACTGCATCTCTTTGGATCTCCTTGCCTGGTCCTCTATCCTACAATCTAGACTGTTTTAGGAGGAATATCAATTCCTACCTTCAGCTCCCCTGAGTTATTTTCATCTTAAATATTTTCTTCTTGTAGCCCCTTACCAAGAGTGGCTTTTTAGCTTCGTTTGGGGCGAACTTGCATTAAAAAACCTGGGGAAAAAATAAAATAAAATAATACGTATTTTAAGTTTGACATGAAATGAGTTTCTAGGTCTCACCTTTCTGACATGGCAATCTGTTCCACAACAGCTGAACCTGTGTTGGATTTCCAATGTCCAGAGATGGAGGTCCTCCTGCAGAAAGAAAGAGAGAGAAAAAAATAAAATCATTTTTTGTTAGACATTGAAAAATTGACTAGAGCAGGATTTGAACCTGCGATCTTCGGAATAATTGTGCTGGTGTTCTACCAATTGAGCTATCTAGCTCAAATGTTGGCGGTCTCCCTATTTTGTCAATATCTTTGTTCGGGGGGGGGGGGGCAGTCAAGAGCCATTGAACCTGTAAATGCCATATAGCCAGGGATCACACCTAAGTTTTTGATCCAACCTGGGAAGCAGCAGCAGAGGGATCACTTTAAGGGAACGCAACTTGTTATTTCAAACATCAAGTAATAAACCACAAGGGAAACAGACTGAGTAAATTTTGAATTTTTTGGGGGTTGAACAAAGAAAATTTACTAGAGCGGGACTTGAACCTGCGACCTCCGGATTAACATGCTGGTGCTCTAGCAACTGAGCTATCTAGCCCTAATGTTGGCGGTCTCCCTATTTAGTCAATATCTTTGCTCGGGGGTGCCAGTCAGAAGCCATTCAAAGTAAAATCCTGAACTGGTTTTTTGTAATTTTTTTGTTCTTAATGCCGTTTCTCTTTATTCCAAGAAATTCATTTTTAAGCACCGTATAAGGGTGCTGGAACCCATGACATCAGCCATTCTAGAGCAGATGTCTTACCACTAGACCACCAAGTTTGAATCATGTAATTGCGAGTTCCGCAAACATTTTAAATAGATGTTATAACTAAGCACTAGTCGAGAATAACCAACTGGCTCTCGTTAGAGCCAATACCTCGATTTACTTAAGATAATTATTCCATAGTGTAGCTCATACAGGGGAGGGGAGGAAATAAAGAGAAGAATCCAGTCAGGTTGGGTGAGGTTTGGCACACTCAGCTACATCTTGCGAGACCACAGCCTTCCTATATCCCTGAAAAGGCAGATATGCGATCAGTGCATAATACCTGTACTATCATAATGATACAGAGTAGACATGGATGTCTTGAGAACAAACAACTAAGGGCGGCTGAGTGGGCTATTTAAGGAATAATGATAGGAGTAGCGAAGAAGGACAGGCTGACAAATGAGGACCTAAGAAAGAAAACAAGAATGCAGGATATTATAAAGACCATTAAATCAATGAAGTGGAGATGGGCAGGTCACCTAGCAAGGAGGTATGACAACAGGTGGGCATGCAAAACAACCAAATGGAATCCAAGAAACTGAACAAGAAAAAGAGGGAGACAAAACCGAAGATGGAGAGATGAACTAAGAGCATATAAGGGGAATTCCTTGGCAACAGACAGCTCAGGTTTGAGTGAAATGGAGAATTGGTGAAGAGGCTTTCCTCCTGCAGTGGAGTGAAATAGGCCAGAAAGAAGAGAAAGAAGTAGAAGAACTTGCACAAATACGTAATAACACACTCCACCATGCAAAGCCTAAAATTCTACATGAAGAATCCTACTGTTACTTTAATCTACTCGGCATGTAAACACAATACCAAGGTTTGCAGGTCCCCGGGATTTGGAACCCTACCCTGGGTGTCTTTATGTGAACTTCCTGCCGATTAGAAACCAAGGAATCAAAACTGATCATCTTCAAGTCTCTATCTTTATGTTTCCGTGGTTACACGCACGATGACAGACCCTGTGGCCACGTGAGTAACCTTGAAATCTTAAACCGTCTTGTTTGATTTACTTTGACGGCGCATTTCTCGTCTCTTATCCCCTGGTTACTGTGGCCAACCAAATGGGACATGACAACTTGAACGGGCTAATCTGGTCGGCTTAAAGTCCGGATGCCGGGGTGAAGCCCTGGCCATTTTAACACGTTGTGCTAGTGACAAAATAAATTAAGACTTTGCGTGCGGGGGCAAGTGCACTTCAACATAGTGCAAGCTTGGGCAAGTCTTTTAAAAATAACACAACTTCATTTAGTCTGCAGTTAGTTTTAAGCAGCCATTTTTTTTCTTTAGGCAAAACTTTCTTTTAAATTAGCGAGCCAGTATATGTAGCAATTCATTTAAGCTAAATTGCCATGCATGGATAAACGCTTTCTTCTGTTTTTTTGCTTTCCAAACTTTTATGACAAATATTCACCAGTCCCTTGATGAGGGAAATACGGTCCTTTATTTGTTTTATTCAAATGGCTCAAATGAAATAAATACCTCAAATTTTAACTGACCCGGGTTTCCGGTGCAAATACAAACTTGTAAAAGCACTTACAAATCTTGATACTGGTATCAAAGGCAACTCATTCTCAAATACTGTTGTTCCTCACGAGTGAAATGTTTTACGCTTTATATCCAAATCAATGAGGTCCTCAAGATATAATATGATTACATGATTTATTTGTGACTCTCTACGTCCTAGCCAACCAGCTGATGTCACCTACAGGCGAGAAACAAATTAGATTATTTTCAGCCGAACAGCTTTCTGAAACTAAATTCTTGCTTTGAGAGGTCATATTTGAAAAGCAGTGATCGATCAGAAGTGAAAGATTAATTGGAAAAACTTGGAGTTATACAACCCTTCTAATTTGTTCATTTGCATGATGGGGTTAACTTGCCAAGATATTTGTTTTTTGGAGTGTTTTTTTTAAATGAGAGATCGCCTAACATCACAAGGCCGGACGGCCACTTTAAGGTGAGGGCTACACTTAACTGATTTTGGCTATCGATCCAAATCAACTGCCACCAGGGGCACGTTGCCACCTACTCCTGGGGCTGAAACAGGGTTACCCCCCTTCACAGTCCGTAAGGATGTAGGCATGGGTATCATCCACTAGGAGCCTGGCTGGTAGAGCAGAATGCACTACCTTCCCAACTTTTTACAAAGCAATTATGGTTAAGTGCCTTGCTCAAGGGCACAAGTGTCATGACCGGGATTCAAACCCACACTCTGCTGCTGACAACACCAGAGCTTGGGTCCGGTGAACTAGACCTCTCGGCCAGGACACATAGTTATAGTATGTGACACATCAATGACTCTACTTTTGTTTCTTTCCGACTTATGAGCAAAAGGGGGTTCAACATGAACTTTAGGGACGGTAGGTCAAGGCTTTGATTTGATTGACGGCTTACAGCAATGGTTTTGGTGGAAGATTACCCCCAGATTTACAAATTAGTTGTTAAACATTAATTTAAACAGGTGGTCAACTTTGTGAGTACTTTTGGGGGTAAAAGTTTCATGCAGAGATTTCTAACATGTTCTCAGGATATTGTTTAAGTGTTAAACAAACGCACTGGTTGGCATGGACGGACAAATGTTAGCAAAATATTCAATCATGTTAACAGATGTTGTGACCAAATTCAACATTTCTGCAAACTTTCAATTAAAAAGAAATAATCCATGATTGGTTGCTTTGTTTCCAACAAACTCAACACTATTTTTGAATATTTTGTGTAACATTGTTACAAACTGTGGCTATCTGTTTTTGCTTTGCATTTTTCAGCTTACCATAGTTTTCCAACCTTTGTTGGCAAAAACTCTGTGACGTTGCAATAGAAAGGTCTATTGACGTGGCTGGTACGAAACCATTGATTTTGTGGGGCCCATTCCATTCAATTATTTTCTTTTACCTAAATTTTGTCTTCATATTTGTCAGCAACTTTTTTGTACGATGCTTTTTGTGCTATCATTTAAAAAAATAGAATTTATGGATTTTCTTGCTTTCAAATTTTTAATTTGTTTTAAACATTTGTTTTTTAAATTCAACAAGGCAATAAGAGAGAAGGCAACGGGGTCGAAATGCTGCACAAATTTTTACAGGGGGTCTAAAAACAAGGTCAAACAAAATAGGCTTCAGCAAGCTGTCCTTGAGAATACATGCATACGTCATTGACTATTTTGGGAAAGCATGATTAATGTTATTGAAAGTGGGACAATGGCAATGAACTGAGTTTTTGTTCAAGCTCTTTTCTATGATCTGAATGACACCATTTTAAAGAGACTTCCATTGCAATGATTGATTTTTACAGGGATGAGATTGTATGAAAATGAGAAATCCTAAAAATTGGTATGTTAGAGGTTTAAAGACTCTCTACATCATTTCAAATATCTATCTGACGGTCCGGTCATAGCAAAGGCCAAGTCTGTTCATATCTGTGATGGCAAGTTTGCCTCTTTCAAGAAAATCTGAAGGTGCCAGGAGATCAGTAAAAAAAACAACCTCTCATCAGGAAAAACTGACACATCACTTGCCTGTTTTTATGAAACTGCAATTAGCCTTTTTGAGAGATGGTGGACACTTAATAGGAGTGCACTGTAGGATTTGGGTGTACAGACAAATTCACCCAAGTCAAACAGTGTTACAGTATTGTGTCCGCCATATCTCAAAATGGCTTATGGCTTTCATTTTGCACTTGAATCAGAATATTTTGTCAGAAAAGATTTCCCAATATCTTTCAGGGGGGGGGGGGGTCCTTGTGCTGGTAATCTCACCCTTCGTTCAATTTTCTTGTTCATATTGCTGTTTTACAGAGGCTATTTATTATTATTTATTTATTTATTACTTTTTGGGGGTTTCTTTGGGGGGGCTTATGGATTTAAACTAAAAAAAAAAAAAAAAAGTAATATTGGTGTTGAACAAATACAAATTTACTAGAACCTGTGACCTCCACCAACTGAGCAATCTAGCCCTAATGTTGACGGTCTCCCTATTTTGTTAATATCTTTACGGCAGTTATAGGTTGAAATGGCTGGTTGGTAGAGCGCCGGCATGTTAATCCAAAGGTCACAGGTTCAAGTCCTGCTCTAGTCAATTCTTTGTTCAACCCAAAATTATTTAGAATCTGTCCAGTCAGTTTCTCTTGTGGTTTATTACTTGATACACTAAAAAAAGGGTTTACTGGCAAACAACGTTTTGTAATGTGTTTTTTAGGCTCTGCATAAGGTGCCAAGTATCTTTTATGAGGAATGCTTCAATTTGAAGTTGATCCTCCATCTTTATTTGGGAATCTCATGGATGACTATTGTCTAATAAACCTGAATCAACCCTTGTGAACTAGATTCTATAAGCCCTTTTCACACAAGAGTACTTTAACAGGGGTCCCTTGCTTTATTTCAGCATGTGTGAAGGGACAACAATTATCCCTACCATCACCTGTTTCCACGCCGCCAGTAGCAATTAGTTTGTGGTTTAATTTTTACAGAAGTCAAACTTGTCACCATCCTTTATAGTCATCACAGCTTCGACCACCATTTGTAATCAAGTGCAATCAAGAAGTTTAATTGAATGCCTGTTATTTGTAACGAAGAAGGTGTTACAAGTAGTAAACAAGGACATGTTGACTGTTGACAAACAAACAGGTGCATTGTTGGTGGTTAGTCTGAATCACAATCGATTTTGCCCCATTGACTACCGGTACTTCAAGGCTTGGCACAAAGCCAGTCCTTCAATTTCCCACATTGTACTACGTTAAGGGAGTACAGTACATTCTTTTCTTTTTTTACCATAAACTCATCTGTTAATACTTTTAAAGTAACAATACATCAAAATCAAATAAGTCATTCTTTAAATAATTTCTTCTTTGACTTTCAAACGCTATAGAGGAAGGGTGATTAAATTCCAAGAACTCAATAGCTATCAATCAAATAGTAAATATTCATACAAACAAGATTGTTATACCCAGTGTTAAACCACTAGGGAAACTGACTTAGTAAATTCTAATTAATTTGGGGTTGAACAAAGAAAAGCTTACTGCAGCAGGATTTGAACCTGCAACCTCCAGATTAACGTGCCGGGGGCTCAACCAGCTGAGCCATCTAGCCCTAAAGTTTGCGGTCTCCTAGTTTTATCAATGTCTTTGTTCGGGTGCCAGTCAGAAGCCATTCAACCTGTAACTGCCGTATAGCCAGGGATCGCACCCAAGTTTACGATACAACCTGGGAAGCGGCAGCAAATCACCTTAAGGGGATGCGACTTTTTTTCCTCAAATATCAAGCAATAAACTACAAGGGAAACTGACTGGGTAAATTCTAATTAATTTGGGGTTGAACAAAGAAAAATGTAAAGATTCTTGATACAGCAGTGTGACAGCAGGTACTGATATCTCACCAATTTTTGTTTAACAAAACTTTTGATTTCAAAACTGATACCAGAATTAAATTCCTTCAAGCGTTTTCTGCAAGTATTCTACACTCTCAATCTATAAAGGGTCCAAGAAGAAAAAGAAAAGGAAAAAACCCTGCCAGAGCCACACTTCAAAACATGACATACACAGAAACCGATCAAGGGGCTTTGTTTTATTAAATTAGAACAGAGTCCCAGAAAGGGAAATTGACTGTCATTAAGGAAGAATTTATGGGGCCCCTCGCAGTTACAGCAACTGTGCGTGCTTGAAACCAAGGTGGTGGAGATACAGATAAGAGAGTGTTGAAGCGCCCAACAAAGAAGAGACAACAAAATAAAAATAAAAAACACAACAGTTAAAAGTCACTTTCATGTTTTGATTTTCTATTTATTTTGCCTTTTTGTGTCAACTTGTACTTTCTCCCGGCTTCCTGTTTTTGCAGATTTGGAGCGAGCTGATAGTATCTGGTTTATGAACTGAATCGATAAAGGTTGGTTTTGTCACAAATGATATGGGTACAGGTTTGCCTTGGTAGGACGCCGGTCTCCGTTAATAATAATAATAATAATAATAATACTAGGTTCTTATATAGCGCTTTATCACACCACAGGGGCGTATCAAAGAGCTCATTAATTTGTTTCAACAAGATAAGCAGAGCTATGTTTTTCGAATTATTAGACCCATTTATGTAGCACCTTTTAATGGTTTACAAGGTGCTGCAACACATTCAGCAGCCACTGCAAGAAACAACAGGATAAACCCCCTTTTCTTCACGATTAGTGTAGCTCCAGTTTTTTTTACGTGCATTACACAACACACGGGATCTAGACCTTTACATCCCATCCGAAGGACGATGCAATAATGGTTAAGTGTCTTGCTTTAGGACACAAGTGTCAAGACCGGGACTGGAACCCACACTCTGCTGATCAGAAACACCAGAGCTTGAGTCTGGTGCTCTTAACCGCTAGGCCATGACACGACGTTGCACACAATGGAGGAGTCTATACCTGGGCAAGGTACAGGTCAATTAACACAAGGAGGACAAACTGAAGCTAGGAGGAGATGACCAAAGCATCAGCTTTAAAAAGAATTTGGACTTCTTGTACTCTTATGTTAGACACATGATCAAGAAACAAAAGTACCTTTTATTCTATTGAAAAAGAATCATTAGTAAGATTAGTTCCACAGTTTAGGCCAAAAGTTATCAGTCTACAGGTGGCCCTTTCAATTAATATAAAAACCATCTTTGTGTATTGAATGGTTTGTTTTAAGATGTTGATACACGACTTTGATTTATACCAACTAAACAAAACATATAAATCTAAACGTTGACGACTTCTGACACAATACGCGCAGTTAAGTGCACGAATGCATCTTTTTTTTTAACTGGTCCCCTTTCCCAATCATGAATAATAATATCATACTTCAATGAAAGTAGGGTTCAAATAGGGCCGAGCAGCAAATTGGCCCATCCTGGCAAACAGTGCTTGTAGGGTTCATTCTTGATTGCTCACTCTCTCAGTTTGTTTTTCTGTCTACTGAAAGTTTCTTGGAACTGAGCTTGTTGTCACTCAGCTTTGTAACCCCCCCCCCCCCCGCCACTGGCATAACAAAAAGGGGGCAGGGGGTAGGAGCCCCCCTGCCCCACTCAAAATCCCCCCTCCCCTCTTGCCACCAAAAATGATTTAATAAAAATGCACTAGAACGAATGGTTTGATACATTAAATAGCACCCCCTAATAGACCTTTATCATGGTAAGGTCATTATTGATTTTCTCTCATTCAAATCAGTGTAACCGAACCGAGGCTGGAAGGAGAAACAGTCTGGTTCCTTTTTGTACAATGAATATTAGATTCAACTACTGCTGTTTGATACAGGGAACATGACCAAGATGGTGGCAGCATGATAAAAGTCTATTACGTCTTTTCCCTTGCTTGCCCCCCCTCCCCCCGCCCAATAAAGATGTTTTGTTACGCCACTGCAACCAGCTCCAAACAATTCATGTTTGGCTGAGGGTGATGTTCTGTTTTTGTTTACATTTCCTATGGTTGGATCAACCAGTGAAGAATATTCAGCCCTTCCAAGAGGGACATTTGGTGCTCGCCATGGGGCATGTCTGGGAGTTTTTAAAAATAATTTAGGGTTGACCAAAGAAAAACTTACTAGAGCGGGATTTGAACTGAACGACCTCCGGTTTAACATGCTGGCACTCTACCAACTGAGCTATCTAGCCCTATGTTGGCGGTCTCCCTATTTTGTCAATATCTTTGTTTTGGGGTGCCAGTCAGAAGCCATATAATCGTTAGCTGATGTAGCCAGGGGTCACACCCAAGTTTACGATACAACCTGGTAATAGTAAGCAGCAGCCAGGGAGGCAGCTAACGGATGTATGGCTTCTGACTGGCACCCTCGGACAAAGACATTGACAAAATAGGGAGACCGCCAACATAGATGGCTCAGTTGGTAGAGCACCAGCACATTAATCTGGAGGTCTTTGGTTCAAATCCCGCTCTAGTCAATTTTTCTTTGTTCAACCCAAAATTATTATTCTGCAAAGGATACTTACATGAATGCCTTGTAGGTATTTCCGATCTTCTGTACGCGGATGTCATATTTTGAATCTATGTAAGACTCTGTGGTAGTATAACAACTTGTGATGGCCACAACACTGGCGATGTCTTGAAAATCCTGGTGATTGGATACTTTAACCTGTTACCATGGATACAAAATGTTTATAACCTTTGAAAATTTTGAAAACAAATTATTGTGGGGTTCTTTAAGTATATTGTTTCATCAGATTTAAATAACAAGTTTTAATTTGTTTTACCTCTGTTGAATTTCTGGCAAATTATCAGCTTCATACATATTCATTCTTCATGACTTTACTTGGCAAACATTGCATTAGACCTTTTGCACACGTTTCATTGCAGTTGGGCGCCCTCACGTAGAAACCAAAAGGTGTTTGCCCATCGGCCATTCCTGTGGATCGCTTGTGCTTAGCTTCCTCCTTCCATTGACCCCTTGTATAGGCTGCCATCGCTGAGTTTAAACGTGCACACATGTACGCACCATGCACAGCCAATGATTGATGTTCCTTTGACTTTTCGAGTGAGGGCGCTATTTAAGATTGTGACATCACATGCCAAGGGTCTTTCAATTGTTTCATTATCTTAATAATAATAATAATAATAAGACTTGTACTGCGCACATATCCACCCTGCTGGGTGTTCATCTTTTTACCTTTAAGATGGTAGCGGGATGACGTCAAGACACATTGACAACACATCTTACAATATTGCCTAAGAGAGGTTTGCGTTATATCTTAGTCATACCTCCACCATGCAAAGTTTCAAATCCTACAATATTGCCCATACCAGTTTTCAGAAACTCTTTCCAAATTTGTGTCAAATGCCAACCAAAATTGCATTATTTTCCTTTTTAATTTTTTTTAGAAGAAGATGTCTAGCAATAACCATGTTCGATGCTTTTCTCAAATGCATTTTTTTATATGAAGCCGGAACAGTTCCTGAAAATTGCTTGAAAACTGGAAGATAAGAAGTTAAAAAAACAAAAAAGCAAAACTATCAACTTTGATTTAAGTCAAGCCTATAATATTATTCAAGCATACCCTAGTCAGCCTGTTTTGACATCGCAACTACGAAGAGTTTACATAACAATTCAAGAACAATGGAATCTGTACTAGAGTTACTGCCTTCAAATGAGTCATCTTTGCCCTCAATCATAACACCTCGACCCCCTTCCAGCTATCTTCATTGTGTCTAATGGCCAAGCAATGGTCTTGTGATGGTTACCACCCCTGGGGAAATGCTGCAGATATTTCCTGTTCAATTAGACAACTTTGAGCCCCCTCAACCCTTAAACTTCACTTCCAACCCAGCCTCCCTGTAGCCCGAGCAACTGACGTCACAGTTCCAGGCTCGTGAATAATTGCCACGTACCGGCTTTTAGAACCTGGCAGCATCCTGCCAGATGTACCTTTGACCTTGCATGGTTCAACACTTCTGTGTCATGTGCGTGAATGCGCGCACACACACACACACACGTGTGTGAGCACCGACAATCGTGGACCCTCCTTTGTTAAACTCTTTGAGATACCAACCGTGGACCACAATGTTTTCCTTTGTGACAGCAACCGTGGACCTATTGTCCCTTTTGTTATATGCCTACGGTTTGAATGTGGATACCTACCCACCTCCCTGCAATCAGGGACCTCCTATTGTCCCTCTTTTGTTTGCACTTCAACTTTTTGGCAACAGCTCCCATTGGTTTTGAACACACATTCCAACTTGGAACTTTTCCCCAAACGAGGACCCTATTTTCCCCCTTTTGTTTGTACTTAACTTTTTGGCAACAGCTCCCATTGGTTTTGAACACACTTTCCAACTGGGGACCTTCACTCAACCAGGGACCCTATCGTCACTCTGTTATAGGTACTTGGTTTGATTGTGTATACCTACCCAAACATGCACCACGCGTGTGTGTTATAGATACTATCAGTGTGATCGCTCCGGAAGTTATGAGTCCTTACATGCACAATTATGTCTATCCAGTGAAACCACTGGGTTTGTAAGACCAGTGGGGTCGATTTCACAAAACTCTTTCTAACTTAGGACTAGTCCTATAGGCAATGCTAAGAGATAGGACTAGTCTTAAGTACTGGTCCTAACTTACGACTAATCCTATCTCTTAGCATTGCCTAGGACTTGTCCTAAGTTAGGAAGAGTTTTGTGAAATCGACCCCCTGTGCCTGTCTTTATTCTTGCAGACAAAGACAGGAGACCATTTTAAGATCCCCGCTGCCAGACAGTGGTTGATCGTGCAATTTTACTTTTGGTGATATATCACTCACTTTCTATTTAACCTACATTTTAACTTCATATTGTACCTCATTTGATATCAAGTTTCACAAAGCATTTGGTACAGGTACTCTAAACAGTGCTTCCTTACCTTGTCAACTAAAATTATAAGTACCACAATTATAAAACTGGTGTTTCTCAAAACTTTACTTTTCATATTTTCCTTGAACTTATGCATTTGTCATAGACAACAATTTCACTTGACACTAAATTGCTGTTTTAAAAAATGGTTCCCCCACATTTTCAAAAATTGGTCGAAAGGAATGAAGGAAAAAAAGTCAAACAGTACATTTGGGGCCAAGACTTTACTTAATGTGTATACTTCCGGAGCATTGAACAATAAAGATGGTAGGTCCAATTTTTGGCATATTTGACCCCAAAATTTATATTTAAATTTTACACAGCTACTTTGAAAGATTCGAGAAAGTGACAAGCTTTCATTTAAGTCATCGCACGTTATAATTCCCCAATGATTAGTGGTAGTTAATTAAAATCTAAAATTGAATTATTGTTGGGATCCTGCCATTAATTCACATCCATCAGCCATGTACAAACCATTTTGCATGTTACGTTTTGTGTGTGTGCATTGCTCTTGTGTTTCTAATCAGCATAGTGTGGGTTCAAGTCCCGGTTGTGCACTTGTGTCCTTGAGCAAGATACTTTACCATAATTGCTTTGTCATTCGGATGGGACATTAAGTCATAGGTCCCGTGTACTAGGATTAGTAGTGCACGTAAAAGAACCAAGAACGCTTATCATGGAAGAGTAGGGGTTAACCCAGGTGTTTCTGGTTCACATAGCAAGCACCATTGTTAATACAGGTTTCCTCAGGCTTGCGAGCTACAGTGATTAAGTTCACTTATGAGACATCCTTGGTTTTATTACCAGAAATATATGATAATAATAATAGTGATAATCATAAAAGAGGAAATAATATTTTGCTTTCTCACCTTGCCCATTCCAGCATGTGCATGACCTATTTTCACAACGACTGGGAACTTTGGAGTAGCCAACTGCAGAAAGATAAAAACAAATAAAGCCACGATCAAATTTGATAAAACTTCAGATTTGTTTTGATTGTTTTGTTTTCTTCACATCATTGACATTTAACACATATTACAACTTGTCATGCAGATGCAAACATCAACCACCATACTTCTACTTTTTCTTTACCAAACTCTCTCACCATAATTAGTGAGATTGAGACATTTTTATAATTCCTACCTTACCAGGGAAAAGAATAATCGCAAAAGTTTTTTTGATTTCCAACAATATGTTGAGTCTTCGGTAAGAAGTTGCAAGTTTACCGTCACCATTTTAAGCTCGGTTCATACTTCACGCGAAAGCAAATGCGAGGCGAATTACGTGATGCAAACAATCAAGTACATGCTGTTTTCCAAATGTGACACAGGGTAATTTGCTTCGCTTTTGCAATTTGCGTGAAGAATGAACCGGACTTCAGTGTTTTACTTGGACTTAAAAGAAGGAGCTGAAAAATAAAGACAGGTGTGTGTCTTCTAATTTTGAAGATTGCTTCTGACGTCCCATGATAGAATTCATCCTTGAAACAAATTAGCTTTTACTGAATACTGTTATTTATTTAAAAAAAGTATTAAAGACATTATATACAATTGATAAGGATGGGAAAATAGTAAAACAGAACACCATAGTTATTATTTTTTAAAATTCTATTAAAACTTTTATATTCAGTTTGCGGTAACACAATGTGTACTTTGCTGTGTAGATTTGTTCTTTGAGAATTTGTCTTGCTACTTATTCTACTGCCATGGAGTAGATTTTGGAATTCGTGAGACTTCTTAGTCCTGAAAAGAAACGTCCTGCTTATTAACTACTACCTTGGGGGAAGGTAGGAAATTGGCTGGGACTACTAGTTTCGCTAAGTGGATCGAGGGGACTTCTCGTTATTATCTTTTAAAACTTGCAGTACACATGGAAGACTTTTGGGGAGGCTTTGTGGCGGCAGACCTACCAGGTAAATGCATTGTTGTCAGCAGTGTGCACAAGCTCACAAATACGCAAACAATGGAAATTTACCTGGAATGTCTGCTGCCCTCTAGTGTTCCAACGTTCCCTAATGTCTTGAGAATACTTTGCATCTGACTAACTGCATTGCATGAGAAAAATGGTCCAAAATACTTCATTCCTTTTTCCACTTAAATTGCTAAAACGAAATTAGCATGCGTATGAAAGTGCAAAAAAACTCAGACAAAACATGAACTACTATTTAGTATTTTATTAAAATGTCAAACACCTAATTTGATGATATGTTTACAAGTATTGTTTGTTCACTGAAGACACACAATTCTTTCATAGAATTTTTATTTCAAGAAGAAAGAAATTGTTTTCCTAAAAAATAAAATGCAGTGCCTCATTGAAAATCTTAGATCTCATCGCCAACTTTCTCACAAACATAACCTCATCAGTAGTAGGAAAAGAAAAAATGTGCTTTTATAGCCTAGATGATTTCACTGGCGGGATCACAAAAAAGGGTCAACAACATTTTTCATTTGTAAAATAAGTTTCCTCATGAATAATAAACATATTTCGTCTCCTCCCCATCTAACATTTAAAAAGGCCTACTTGCGATTGCGATCACAACATCTAAATCTCAACCCAAGACAGTGAACTAAATATTGTTATCTTGTCTTTGCCTCTGAATAGACAACACACATGCAGATGAAAGGTGTGAAGAAGTCCACAGTCAACGTCTTCTGGTGAGTTACAACAATTCATCATCTCCGTTTTTCCTTTATCATTATCAGCCGGTCATCTGAGAACAAAGGGTTGCATCAATCACGAATGAACTATCTCCTGGCAAGTAACCCAGTTCAAACACAACCATCTGTCAACAGTTAATTAAGCAGCCCCTGTGTCTCTAGATTCCGAAGCCACCTTATCAGATTCCGGGAGCTGCTCCGAGACAAACTGGAAGATGTGAAGTGATTTTTCCTGAACAAGTGAGTATCTTGTTGTTTCACTGGTTGAGAAGAAAGGTGCGCAACTTGGAACATTTTTTCCTTGGAGATGACTTCTTGTTTTCATCATAGTTTTAGGATACAAGCGGACACTGGATCTTTTGACAGTGATAAGGTTCAACCTTACACCCCAACATATACAAAATGAGTCTGATGAACCATGGAGGTAGAAAACCTCCATGGATGAACTTTGTATATAAGGTTCATGTGAAGGTGAACTTTGAGCCTTCTTTTCTTTTCACTCTGGCTCAGTCTTCTCACTCTGTCACTTCTTCTCACTTCTCACTCAGTCTTCTCACTCACTTCTCACTTCTCACTCTTCTCAATCAGTCTTCTCGCTCATCTTTTCACTCTGGCTCAGTCTTCTCACTCTGTCACTTCTTCTCACTTCTCACTCAGTCTTCTCACTCACTTCTCACTTCTCACTCTTCTCACTCAGTCTTCTCACTCATCTGTTCACTATGGTGAACACTCAGTCTTCATTTTTTTTCTCTCAAATCGCTATCGATTGTGACAATACTTTAAACCAGATCACTGGTTCAAATAAGAACCAAGATAAGTGGGCAATACTTATTAACAATTTGATTGAATCCTTAAGTGGTTGTTATTCAAAGGTAAATGTTTAATAAGAAGGTTCAAACAACTGTTATAATTTCTTTTCCATGCATCAGCAGGAGGTAATTATTCTGAAAGGGAGCTCCTCAAATGACGTCTTAAGATGAGACGAGAGAAAGAGGAAATCAAGATGAAGGTTGGACACACACAAAAGGGTCTTGCACTTGATTTCAGACCCCCATAGAGCTTGGAGGAAGAAAGTGATATCTGATTTTAATAACTCAATTGTTGACCTTCTGGATGAGCTCAGGGGCTATTGAGGAAAAGAGTGTACAAAGAATCTTGTACAAAGAGGAAAAAACTTCCATGAGAAAACACACAACTGTGATAACATTTAAACATTACATACTTGTTTTTTTCAACCCCAATTTGTTCTAGGACTTTAGTACATCGATCCAATAGGGTTTTTTTCATGAAATATTTTTGCCAGGTTTCCAACAGATTGATATTTCATTACTTCACAATATTAGTTATTTACTGACATTGCATGCAACAGGAGACAAATAAACTTCAAAACCATGTTTATGCAAAATGATTTACAAGCCATGCAAATTTACTTTCATGCTTTTAAAAAAAAAACTAAGGCTTTTCAAATGTTTCTGCTCCTCAAGTAGAGTAGGCTATTTTGCTTTGGGGGAAAAAATTAACGCTTGTTGCATTAAAGTGAAAGCCGAAAGTGTATTTCATCTATCACACCTTGTGTATAATAGAGATGCTTTGATGCACCAATTTTATGTTAATTTTATGTTAAATTTGGTGACCTGTTTTGAGTAAGAACAAATAAATTGTTTCAGAAAATAAACGGGGCAGACAAAAACAAATGTAAAGGATTTTTTTTCAGATAATGATTTGAGCATATTAATGATACTTTGAATTGGTGGTCTGGTTGTTCTTTTACAACCAAAAATATTCTTCAAAATATTTTACAAAATGTTAAGATAAATATCAGGGTGCCATTTCTTCATGTGTCTACATTTAATGTTTAAAAAATATATGTATATATAGAAAGCCTACATTTGACCAGGAACCAACATGTGACATTATATCAGTGTTGTTAAAGCATGGTTCAGTCACAGAACAGCCAGGTTGGAATACAACATTCTCAAAATTAAATAAATGCATAAAACACCACAAACAAAGAATAACTGAACAAAAATAAATGGCAACACCAAGATGAATAACAGGACATCACCTGCATCATGTGTGCGCGACACTGTCCTGACTTTAGGGTCTATAGGTGAAGTGCATGGGCAAGAAAAAGAAAAAGAGAAGAAGAAACAAAATGATTAATGCTGACAACATTTACTTAAAGGTATCGTACACGTTTGGTAATGACTCAAAACAAATATTAGCATAAAAACTTACTTGGTAACAAGCATTGGAGAGCTGTTGATAGTATAAAACATTGTAGGAAACGACTCACTCTGAAGTAACGTAGTTTTTGAGAAAGAGGAAATTTCTCACTAAAATAATAAAAAACTTCTTGCAAGAAGTTTTTATTCCTATCTGAAAGCACACAATTGTACAACAAGGGTGTTTTTTCTTTCATCATTTTCTTGCAACTTCGATGACCAATTGAGCCAAAATTTTCACAGGCTTGTTATTTTATGCATATGTTGGGATACACCAAGTGAGAACACTGGTCTTTGACAATTTCCAAACGTGTTCAGTGCCTTTAAACAGGGGCTCAAAGGTCAAATATTAGTTTTGCAATCCACTCACTTTCCAATAGATAGAGTCCTTATGGAGATGAAAAACAAAATCACAAGTCTCTAAACTTTTGTTAAAACGGTGTGAAATGCCACTGTGTTTGATACCCTTCAAGTACAAATTTTTGTCAAAATCCAAAAACGTTTGATGCATCACATTTCAATACATGATATGTATATTTTTTGTAAAGAGAATTTGAGTTCATTCCTGAATTTTGATGATATTCAATCAAAACGGCATCGAATTTGACCTTTAGACTGGCACAACAAAATCCTCTTTGGAACGTGCAGACCCATTTTGTTGTTGATGTCTGATGACGTCACATTTCAAATTTCGCCATGAATGAGTATCAAATAAAAACATGAGGTTGGAGATTTGTTATCTTTCCTTTATTATCATGAGGACTCTATCTATTGAAAAATGAGTGCATCACAAAACTGAATTTGACCTTAGAGCCCTCTTTAAAGGAGTCATTTATGAGACATGATTATTCGTCCTAAGGAGCTGAGTTTTGACTAGAGATTTCAAAAAAATTAACGGAGGAGTTAAATGGAGATATTTACTTTTTGATAGATTGTGGGTAATCCGGTTTATCAATCTGAAAATTGTTTAACCAGTGCTCTGCAGGTTAGTTTTAGTAAAAGTTAATTGTACAGGTTTGATTAAATCTATGAGTTGCACAGCGAGTCTGGTGTAGCAATAACAAAAGGGATTTAGAAACTGTTCATGCAACCATGATGCAATAGTTTTGGAAAATTTATAGTGATGCAGTTTTACAAGAAACAATCTAGAACTTTTGGGGTAAAAACAAAACAATCATAGGATGTTTACTCTGAATTTGATGCTAAAAGAATAAGATGTTCCTTGGCCAGAATGAAAGGAATGCATTTTCTGAAGTAAAACAGCAAGAATTTATTTGATACCAGACTTGCAAAACAATCAATAGAAAAAGAAACGTTCAGAAATAAACTTGTAATTGGCCAGAAGTGTGCATGTGACATCACACATGCAAATGAGCTGAATAACAAACTGTGAATTATTGATGAGATAGTGGAATGATAATGAAAAGAAATCAGGCAGACGTTAACGAGTATACAAAACCAAAAGTCCTCCAGAACAATAGACAACAGCAATCAGGTGATCACCTTTTTTGGAATAATGCCAACAATTAGCACCGAATTTAAATGAAAACGATTTGAAATTATTTTCAAGCTGATTAGTTGCAGAAAATGACAGAAAGTGGAAGGGAAATTAACCCAAGTAGAGTCAACTAAGGGGCATCACTTAGAATACAATCAACATCTGAAACAAAAAGGAGGTCTAGTTTTGATCACTACAGGTGAACATTTTGAAATCTTTCAATATTCTTTACCTTTACACACAGGCTTGTCAGTGTCCTGCTTAAAACAAATTTTTACTCTGAACACTTGATCACGTGGTAACTTCTCTTGAACAATTACCTGTGCTGAATCTTTTTGTTGAACTGCTTAAATTATTGAGGCCAAAATTGGTTGAAGGTGTTGTATTAGTTTGGTAATTGGAACCCACTGTTTGTTTCAATCCTACATAGTTGTAGATAGATACCATAAAACTAACCTGTGAAAATTTCATTTCAAAAGGTGGTAGCGTTTTTGAGATATTGCCGAAAATCTGGAGCGGTTATGTCCACTCAGGAAGAATAATCTGCAATTGGAATACACACTCTGAAAAACGTTACCGTCAGTATCGCTTCTCAGATTCAAATTTTTCAGGGATAAAAAGTGATATCTTTTTCCATAACCGCAGTACTTCAAAGTGAAAAGTTTCTCAAAATGCATTATACCATCCAAAGCTGCTGTACTTCTTACCAAGTAAGTTTTTATTGCCATTAATTTTCAGAGTCATTACCAAACGTATGCAGACCCTTTTAAAGGGCTTGTGTGCACCATTGTCTGTGAAGCTGTATGTTTATGAAGCTAGCTCTAAAACAGGTCGGAGGGGTGAAATGATTCAGCGAAATTGTGAAGTGGTTTGTTTTCTTTACTGCACTCTAATTTTCTTCTGGGTGTCAAGATATACGCCTGCACTCGTAGATTCTTCTCTACTTTGGAGTGATTCCACGTGCTCCAAAATGATTACAAGCTCATATAAAACCTTTGTTTTCAGGGAGTAAGATTTAAAATGCCAAACTACTGATTGAGGCTCATTATATTTATACAGGCCATCACAGACCAAAACACAACAATTTGTCCATATCAACTGTCAGTTCTACAAATGTTATCTGTTGCAAACACTGCAGCTACCATGTGAAGAACTGAATGAAATCAACTTCCCTTGTATATTGTTACAACTTCATTTTGTGAAGAAAAACAATCTCAAAGGAAGTAGGTAATCAAACCCGTTGTCAACAAGTTAAAGGTGCAGTATGACCTTGGTTTTCCAGGAGAACATCTTTCAATTTGTGTGTTTTGTGAGAAATATTTCTTAAAACTGTTTAAAGGGACACATTGCCTTGGATCGGACGAGTTGGTAAAAAAAAAAGCATTTGTAACCGTTCGTTATAAAATGCATATGGTTAGTAAGACGTTATAAAAGTAGAATACAATGATCCACACAAATTGCCTCGAAATTGCATGGTTTTCCTTTTACTTTGCGAACTTACACGGTTCGCCATTTTGTGGAGTCAAAAATTTGACAAAATGGCCGACAGTGTTTGTTCACGATGTAAAAGGAAAACCACGCAATTTTGAGGCATATTTGTGTTAATCATTGTATTCTACTTTTAAAACATCTTTCTAACCATATGCATTTCATAACAAACGGTTACAAATGCTTTTTATAGACCAACTCGCCCGATCCAAGGCAACGTGTCCCTTTAACCTGAGACGCTTTCACTGAATATGTACTGATGTGTTTGAGAAACTAATTTGATCAAAATGAGTTGCGATGTATTAGTGTTCACTTCTCTTAAATGGCGAAGGAAGATTCAGAAATAAGATTAGGTTCCCAAAGAAAGTATTTATATACAAGAACTAATCTTATTCACAGCGTGTTTGTGAAAAACATTTCTTAAAACTGTTTAAGCTGAGACTCTTTCACTGAATATGTGCTCATGTGTTTGATCAGATCAAATGAGTTGTGATGTCTTAGTGTTCACTTGTCTTGAATGGCGAAGGAAGACTCAGAAATAAGATTAGGTTCCCGAAGAAAGTATTATTATATAATTAAAAGTTACCTTTTCATTAAAAGGTTGTTTTTTTCTCCTCTGGTAGGCCAATTACACAACATAAACTGAGATCATGTCTTTGCTTTTTGCAGGCTTAGCGAGTAGCATACAAAATATCAGATGAAAATTTGAAAAGCTTATGATAACCTTTGACCAAATCTTTACCACCCACGAAAGTCCTCAATCTCGCTTGCGCCATTTTGGGGTTCACATTCCAAACATTATTGTGCAGTGCCCAGTTTAGGTGACGTGTGTGCAGTTAGAAATGCACCATGTACCTTTACATGCATTTAAAGACCCAAAATGGAAGACAGCAGCTGTGTGTAAAGTCAGTGCAAGGGGTCTGTACTTGGTAAAGTAGATACAACCAAGATAAACGTTTGCATAGTTCTTTGTACTTGTGAAAAAAAACAAATAAACAAATACAACAAATTGTTATTTGGCAAAACTTTCTCCCTCAAACATATTGACATTTTGTCAAACACAAAATGTGCATTGATGTGTTAAAACAGAGTTGTTTTTGAGGTGTCTTTAAAAATGTACCCAGTCACTTTCCCTTGTGGTTTTTCACTTGATATTTGAAATGAAAAGTTGCATCCCCTTTGGGTGATCCCTCTGTTGCCAATTCCCAGGTGGTAAGATCCCTGGCTATATGGCAGTTACAGGTCGAATGGCTTCTGACTGGCACCCATGAACAAAGATTTTGACAAGATAGGGAGACCGCCAACATGGGGCTAGATAGCTCAGTTGGTAGAGCGCCGGCACGTTATTCTAGAGGTCGCAGGTTCAACTCCCGCTCTAGTCAATATTTCTTTGTTCAAACCAAAATTATTTACAAATTTACCCAGTCAGTTTCCCTCAGGTTTATTATTTGAGGTGCCTACAGTCACTTTTCGAAGGCAATAACAACAATTTTAAAGGTGGTCATCACTTCACTTTGACTTTACTCGTCTTGACAGCGGGCTCAAGACCAGAATAAACAGCAGGATCAAATCCAACCTATAAAGACGGTCTAATGTCTATAACACCTGTTTCCCCTTAATGGACAAATCTCAATTCTGTTGATACAATAATTACACGAAAATTACTCCTCTTCTCAGCGTATTACAGAAGTGAAAATCATGATTCATTTGGGCTTTGACACTCTGACCATGGTGTGACCTCTTGCACCTGTGCTGATGGGTTAATTCCAAGGACCTTTCACTGGAAAGTTTGTTAGCTGGAGGAGTGTTGCCCGCAACAACTAAAAGGTTGATGTACTATTTTATTTTTCTAAATGCAAGTTCGCCCAAAAACAAGCCTAAAAGCTACTCTTAGGGGCTACAAGACGAAAATATTTAAGATGAAAATAACTCAGGGGAGCTGAAGGTAGGAATTGATATTCCTTTTAAAACAGTCTAGATTGTGGGATGGAGGGAAACATGCACCCGGCAAGGAGTTCCGAAGAGATGCAGTGCATCGTGGAATAAAGCTGTTGGGGTGGCTTTATGTTCTAGCTCTGCAAAGCAAGGGTGTATGGGTGAGAAGAAGCAGAAAGCCTGGTTTCACACTCAAACACCCTGATAGGAGGAACCAGGTCGGACACACTGGTGGCACATTTACCATGAAAATGTCTGTAGAAAAGACAATTCCATTGTAATTATAGTTTGGGGGAATTGGCATGCTTCCAAGCAAATTATCTTCTTTTTCAAAGTAGAGGGCTGAGTGTTGTTTAAAGTATTAAACAAATAATAAACAAATAAATTTCAAACAAATACAAAAAATGTTAACAAACTGAAGGTGCAGAACGTTGTGATAATAATAAGTTAGGAAGCTAGTCATCCTTACTTGCAGCTGAGAAGCTGAATTGCGGACGCGGCTACAACGTGGTCGAGCCGCAGGCATGTAAAGGCGCCTTTCGCAGCCAGCCACACCAACCCATATGTGACCATGAAGCACAGCCAGAGATCGAAAGTGTCTGATTTTTCCGGAAGAAGGAAAACCGGAGCACCCAGAGAAAAACCCTCATAGCATAGGAGAGAACCAACACACAACTCTAGTCACATATGGCCCTAGCCAGGAATTGAACCAAAGCCACAGTGGTGGGAGGTGAGCGCTTTATGCAATAGCCACCCATGCCATCCATTACTCAGTACGGCAAAGTTACATTCCACCAAGAACAGTTGACCTAACCTGCACCTATTATTATTATTATTCCGAAGCGAACTTCAACGAAAGTTGTTTCCTCGATGTAAACGCTTCTTTTTCGTACGTCAACCTCTAAGTTAAGACCAGGGGCCCAAGGCCTATAATCTAATCAGGGTTCTCCCCATGCACAAGCTAGCGTACCGGGCCGATAAGCGCAAATTGTGTGTCGACAGGCGCACATTTTTGTTGATACGCGCAAATCTCAATCGATACGCAATTTTTTGTTTATATATAAATAAATATATATTTTTTATACGGTAGTTTCACAAAAAGCATAAAGAGAAAACCATATAGAATGCTCCAGATTGAACAGGAGGGCTTTGAAAACCAAGAAAAATACGAAGTAGAAAACATTCCGAAGACCTTGTTTCAATTCAGCGCTCTTCGGCAAAACATCCCAACATTTTAGCTCAGAATGCCCCACAGTTTTGAGAAAAAACCTGGGGAGAAACCTCAATCTTATTTATTTAGAAGTAAAACTAAGGAAACGGTTAATTGCCGGGAGGAAGTACCATCTATAAGAACAAATTAAATGTCATATCTGGTCTGTAGGTTTATCCAAGGCCATGCCCAAAACATTGATGCTTTTAATTAGCATGCTTTCCGCATGTTGAAATCGACCTGTACAGCGAACATTAAACATGGATCTCGGAATTTCAGGGAAAATAATAAATAAATATTGAGAAGTTTCAAGACGGTATTTGCTCATGTTTTTTTCTTTTAAGAAGCTTAGCAAGGTAACAAGGTCCTCACGTTTTGAAAAAACATGTGTTAGTAAACTTGTCAAATGTGCAACATTAATTTTTACATAACTCACATGCAGATCCTTGTCATTGGATTGGTGAAACATGCGTCACGTGTCATCTTTTATTTTTTCATGTATTTAATGCTGCGACGTTGGACCATCATAACTGTGGTATATGAAAATAAATATAGGACGGTGTATATTGATTTTCGGTGATTAATTTTCAGCGTCATTCCAAAAACAATCTTTCCCGCTTGTTCGTCCAAACAAGGTTAGGTCAGGTCCAGCGGCCAAGGTTGATTTCTACATGGAGTCGTTATTTAGAAGGTTGGTGTCTAAATGGAGTTGTCTAGGTTATTTAGAAGTTTTTTGTTATTTTTTAGAGTTTTCAGAGTGTTGGGTGGACAAGTTTCTATGTCTATTTTGTGTTTATTGTGAACGATTTTCAAATGACAAGGATCTAGGCTATGTATGAGTTATAAAAACAGATATCAAATGAATTTCGTTTGTGCTTTGTCGCAGAATAGAATCACTCGGTGAAATCTATCTTTTTCACTTCACTCTGCTTTGCCTCGTGAAACGCAATAGTCCAGATTTCACCTCGTGATTATACTCTGGGACAATGTGCCCAAATGCATTCAATAATTGTACAGTATAACAAGATTCCTCAAGTAAGTTAATCAGTATTCATAATGTCACATGCACCTTCCAAGAGACAGTGTAGGTGAATTTGACAAAGAGACATGGCTACAACATAGCAACATTTTGGATAGATGTTAAATTTGTCGCAGTACCCGCTGCTAAAATATAGGATTCGAAACTGCCTCTAGATACTGGGCAATCTCGGTGGTCTAGTTGGTAAGACATCTGCTCTAGAATGGCAAAGGTCGTGGGTTCGAATCCCACCCGAGTAATATGCCTGTGGATTTTTTCACAGGACTCGGGAAAGTATACAGTGCTTTACACACATCGGTGTATGGGTAAAAAAACAAACATAGTATAACATTAAGCAACAGTTGTGGTGGGGGTATATATCTTGCACACCAGCAAACATCAGCTGGTTATCAAAAACAGAAAAGTGGAACTTAATATAAAAAAATAAGTATGATTGAAGAGCATTTCCTTGCAAGATGACAGGTTTCTAAGACGGGATCTTCCTAGAGGCCAACTAATGTGACCCCCACAGGATGTTTGTCCCACCGTCGTTTCCTCATCACAAAAAGGATGTCAAATGTTACTTCTTAATGCTCAGATTTTTTTATCATTATTTTGTTCCCTTCTTTTTGTTCCCCCTTTCTTCAATTATGCAACAGGGTTGTGATCGGAAAGTGGGTATAGGTGATGTCAAATTGTTGGCTGGTACTTCCCACCAACAGACCTATCATAATGCAGCCACGTGTTTCCTCCCCTTCAAAACAATGTTAACAAAGCGTGGCCTACAGATTGTTGCTGTATTCAGTAAACATGACAAGTCTGGTAGCTGCATGAGTAATGTAGACAATATTCTAAGATCGCTACCTAATATCAGAAAAAGGATTTCAGAAAAACTTCAAAAATCACAGTGAGCACTTTGAGATGCCCATCGATAAAGCGCTACACAAAAACTAGTTTAAATGTACTAACGGTTTGCGGTAACACCATTTTAATAGCTACTTTGCTATGTAGATTGTTTTTGAGAACTTGTCTTGCTATTATTTTATTCTACTGCCACAAAGTAGATTTTGAAATTCGAGAGACTACCTAGTTCTGAAAAGAACTGTGCTGCTTATTAACTACTACCCGGGGGGGGGGGGGGGGGGGTAGGAAATCGGCTGGGACTACTTATTGTCTCGTTGTGGATCGCAGGGGACTTCTCATTATTAGTTTCACTGCCACGGAGTGAATTATTAATTGGTCTCAACGATTCAACTAGCCTGTTCTAGGTTAAACTTATTAAGCTCACTAATTATAAAGTTCATACTCAAAGTAAGAATCCTCCAGAGAAATACCTCTGCCTGAAATGGCATCTAAATACCGGGAAATTAAGGTTGCTTATTTTGAATGCCGCAATCAAAAAGTTCCTTACAACATAAATCTTTCCTTTATTTTTCACGAAAAGGTGAAAAAGGTGACTACTGAAATTGATGAAATTTTCACAGTTTGGTTGCATTACTTGACAACTGGAGGATTGGAATAAGTTAACAATGACGTACTTTCCCTTTTAAAAACAAAGTTACATTTTCATCTTGGACACCTAAAGGAGTACACTTGAGGCATCAGAAGAAAAAAAAACAAGGGACCATTTTGGCGCTATGCCAGAAAGTAACCTATGATGCCAGTTCCCGCCAAGGAAGACTACACAATTAACCAATAGGACGTCATGGTTAAGATGATCCCCGATTGGATGAGCCAAGGTCACATGACAGGATGTGATGTCCACTACCTCCCCGTGTTTTACTACGAGGGGCCGAGCTTAGAGACAGTCTACTACGAATGACTTCCTGTTCAGGAGCAGGTATAAAGGAGGGTTCAAGATCCATACTTAAAACTTACTGACAGCTTTAAAAAAGTTAGGTAGGACGCATTGGTTGGGCACATCTTCTCCCTCTCTTAATTCCAGGATCAATAGATGCACTGAGAAAGAGCTCCGTTATTACTCTCCCTCACATCTTCAAGAGGTCCCCAGCAGAAGATGCCATGATGCTCACAAGCTGTTTCCACGTTATTCTTGTGATTGTGATTGTTCAAAGTCACATCGGAGATGCCTGTGTGTGCATGCCAATGCATCCTCAGCAGCATTTCTGCAGAGCTGATTTTGGTGAGTACAACATTTCAGACCTTGGTGACAACCTTTCCAAAAAAACCATGGACAGACACCGCGACTTTGACGGATAAAGATGCACACAAAAAGACAGAAAGAAAGTAGTGTCATCTAGCTAAACTCAATCAAAAAAACTAAGAGAGTGTCTTGTCAAGAAAGAATGTTTCACTAAAATAATAATAATAATAATAATATAGTCTTATATAGCGCACATATCTACCAATAAGGTACTCAAGGCCCTTGAACAGACAAACAGTCAGTTTTTCCCCCAAGGTATGCAGGGCTACATTTTTGAAGTATGAGACCTATTCCTTTATAGCACCATGTAATGGTTTACAAGGTGCTGTGGCGCAATATGCTGCCGATCAAACCAGGAACACCGGGGCGAACCCCTTCTCTTTACGATAAGTGCACTGGGTTCTTTTACGTGCATTACACAACACACGGGACCTACGGCTTAATGCCCATCTGAAGGACGAAGCATGTGGTTAAGTGTCTTGCTTAAGGACACAAGTGTCACGACTGGGATTTGAACCCACACCAGAGCTTGAGTTCGGTGTTCTTATCCGCTCGGCCACGACACTCCACTATCAATCTGTATTGCTCGTGTGTGATTAAAAGAAAGTGATTAACAGAAAATGGGCAACCAAAATGACATCATTTGGAATAACTTTTAGTAGAAAACTAAGGGTCCCATATTAATTAGCAGTCCTGACAAATTTTCTGCAAATTAATGTGTATCACTTTTTGCCATTCTACTCTCTCCAGAATGTCCTGCGAAACAAACCAATTCCATCAGTTCTAAATCCCCTCTGCAATTATTTTTGATCTCTCACCTCACCCCCACCCCCCTTCCAATATTCCTGAGCTAAAATGACACATTACCCGGTGGCATTTAAACTATCCAGTGCTCAGCTGCACAGCTATGGGACAGGTAGGGACAATTATAATTGATCTATTGTTTAACAAGAGCCCAATCAATAGAGAAGTTAATAAACCGTACTACACATCCAGCGTCCTATTTGCTGGACAAGAAAAACCCAGGAGACCGAAAGAAAAAAAAAGAGTTGGGTCTTAAAAGAACCCAGGAACAGTGAATTAGTCACCCTAATAAGACAGGCAGGTGGCCCAGATGTTAGGATATTGATGTAATGTGTGGCACCTGTCAACTGGGCCTTTGTTTTCTGACGATAGACTTTTTGTGTTATGGTAGTCCAATTTGATGGGGGGGCGTAAATTGAACGCAAGAGCCTGGGTTTGTGGATAAGATTGAACTAATTTGCAAATGGAGATGTGTATGAAAACAAAGTTATGGTAATATCCTGTGCAGTGGTGGTTTTTTTGCCATGGTGGAGACGAAAAGAAAAAAAAAGGGGGGAAGGAAGACGAAATCATGCAGAGCAAACTCAATATCTCTTGGGGCTTTTCAAGAAATTTTGAGAACAAACTATATGTGAAAAGTCTCTTAAAGGTCTGGGTAAAAAAAATCAAGCTCAATTTTAAGAAATTATTTTCAATTTTTTTTCAATTTTTCAAAGATGACAACCATTGTGAAACCATTTTTTTATACCAATATCAAGGAGCATATCCTCAGTATTGGGATTTATGAATCTATATTCACTGATGGCATTCACACTGGACTCAAGCTCTGGTGTTTCTGATCAGCAGAGTGTGGGTTCGAGTCCCAGTCTTGACACTTGTGTCCTTAAGCAAGAAACTTAACCATTATTGCTGCGTCCTTCAGATGGGACATAAAGCCGTAGGTCCTGTTTGTTGTGTAACCCACATAAAAGTACCCAGTTACACTTATCGCGAAGAGAAGGGATTTGCCCCGATGTTTCTGGCAGTGGCTGCTGAATGCGCCAAAGCACCTTGTAAACCTAATACAAGGTGTTACATAAGTGGGTCTCATAATTCAAAAACTTCAAGAACCTGTCTGGAAATAAATGTTGATAAGCGCTTTGAGACGCCCGTAGATAAAGCGCTATATAAAAACTGGTCATTATTTGTTATTAATAAACTCATTTACACTGTATTCTCCCACCTTTTTTATACGAAATGTAGGCCCTACAGGAAAATTTGACAAAAGTTTTCCCCTAAATAATAGTACAAAAATGCCAAACCTGTGTAAAAAAAAATTACCTTTTCATTTATGTATGTCCTGGTACAACATTGTGATGTGACAAATTAATGAATTGACATAACATTCTTGCATCGGGGATATTGAATAAAGAATTTTATTGTGGGTTCACCATTACACCAATGTGCAATAAGCACTGTACAATTAGTTCTTTTAAGAGTCCTGCAAAAAACAAAAACAAAAAAACCCACCACAAGCTAATGTTTGCATATTCTCTTTGCATAAAGTCATGCATATTTAACCACAAAAAAGTAAACAGCTAAAAAGTGTTTGTGAGAAAAATGCCAAAATATGAAGAAACAAGTCTGTTTCAGATCAGATTTTCTTGATTTTCGTTTTGAGGGAAAAGGGAAAACTGACTTTTTTCCTGGTGGAAAAAACAATATAGAAAGTACACCTATTTAAATCATTATGCAGCAGTTCAAGACAGTGTAGAAATTGCCATCCATTATTTCTCTTTATCGGTTTCAATCTGAAAGCTGACTGATTATAAAGGTCATATTACTACCAATCCTCAAGAGAAATACTTCCCGTCCAATCCAGAAAAATCCCCAAATCACCATTGCTGATTTCAATTACTGGAATTGAAATAAGCACATATTGAATGTGCATAAAATCCCAGAGAAAACATAAATTTTTATTTTATTTATTTGGACCTGAGAACAAAAAAGGTCCACACAATGTAGGGACTTGAAACACTATGTGGACTTACACATGTCCACACAGTGTTTTTTTACAGTCTTGAAGAATAGCACTTTTAGTACCAATCTTCAAGAGAAATACTTCCTGTCTAATCAAGAAAAATCCCCAAATCACTATTGCTGATTTCAATTACTGGAATTGAAATAAGCACATTATTGAATGTGCATAAAATCCCAGAGAAAACTTTAACTTTTTATTTTATTTTGTATAATTTTTTTATAAATAAAACAGGATGACCTTATTTGATAGAATTTTCATGGGTTGGTTGGATGGCATGTTTATGGAACGGAAACTAACATATTCTTCCTTTTAGAAACCAGTTATGTAATACATCTTTCCAAATATATATATTTATTTTGTTTTCCACCATAAAACAAAAGGAAAATTGGGTGTTTTTGCCCCCAGGTTAAAGGGACATGTTGCCTTGGATCGGAGGAGTTGGTCTAAAGAAAGCGTTTGTAACCGTTTGGTATAAAATGCATATGGCTAGAAAGACGTTATAAAAGTAGAGTACAATGATCCACACAAATATGCCTCAAAATTGCGTGGTTTTCCTTTTACTTTGCGAACTAACACGGTCGGCCATTTTGTGGAGTCAAAAAGTTGACTCCACAAAATGGCCGACCGTGTTTGTTCACGATGTAAAAGAAAAACCATGCAATGACATTTTTGTGTGGATCATTGTATTATACTTTTCAAACATCTTTCTAACCATATGCATTTTATAACAAACGGTTACAAATGCTTTTTATAGACCAACTCGCCCGATCCAAGGCAACGTGTCCCTTTAAACCCATAGTTAACTTCCATTTCAAGGGAATAAAATGACAATTTTAAAAGAGAAAGTCATTTCAAATAATGCAATGCACTTTGAAACATATGATCCTGGTAAAACAACGTTTTTCCTTTTCGACGATTCAGTGATACGAGGTAAGATCCTACCAGACGCGAAGGTCCTGCCTGACAACAACGACACAAAGATGAAACTGGATGGCAACGACACCGCCATCCCCAACATGAAAGTTTACAGAGTACGCATCGAGAGGATCTTCAAAGGGGGCGAGACGATGACAGGGCCGACAAAGCGCACCGAGATCTTGGTGTCTCGTCTCGGAGAAACATGCGGGATGCCACTACAAGAGGATGAGGTTTACGTAATGACTGGTGAGTCCATTGAGTGAAAATGAGTATCGAGTGAGTGTGTCTACCTATTGACAGCGAGGTCTTTAACAAAAAGGGCTCTGAATGGTTTGAAAGACTGAGTAAATCCTCAGTTTGATTTGTTATGCCGAAAATTACAATGATTTGTGTTTGAACAAAGACAAATTGACTAGAGCGGGAATTGAACCAACGACCTCCGGTTTAACGTGCCAGCGCTCTACCAACTAAGCTATCTAGCCCTAATGATGGCTGTCTCCCTATTAACAATGGATGTCTGTTAAAAAAACCTTTAAAAATAAGTCCAAACAATGGGAGAAGGCATTGATTTAGTGGATCTACAAGCATGGAAAGGCACACACACCATTGTGGGACTTTTACACAATAGAACAAAGGTTCCCAAAACGTTTCTGTTTGTTCAACTTGGACCCCACAGGAGAATTCTGTAGAAAAGGGAATAACAGATAACAATGGCAAGTCCTCACCACTAGGTGTTGGGAAAAAGGGACCCAGGTGGTTTTGACAGAGTGAGAATGTCCTTGCCTCACTTTTGTGTACAAAACCAATGGGGGACGTCACCGATAAAACTAAGTCTAAACAATGGGAGAACAAAAAGAAGGCAGTGTTTTTTACTGGGTCGACAAACGTGTTTTAACTCTACACATGAAGTGTGGACCTGAGAAAAAAAGAGGTCCACAAAATGTAGGGGACTTGAAACACTATGTGGACTAACACATGTCCACACAGTGTTTTTTGCAGTGTTGAAGAATAGGATGTTCCTTACGTGTATAGAACAAAGGAATGTCCACAGAGTGACTGCAACACAGAGCTGTGTGGGTAGGTATCCACATTCAAACCGTGGACCTATAACAAAAGGGACAATAGGTCCACGGTTGCTATCACAAAGGAAACATTGTGGTCCACTGTTGCTATCACAAAGAGTTCAACAAGCGAGGATCCACGATTGCCGGTGTTTACACACGTGTGTGTGGGTGGGTAGGTATCCACATTCAAGCTGTGGACCTATAACAAAAGGGACAATAGGTCCACGGTTGCTATCATAAAGGAAAACATTGTGGTCCACAAAGAGTTGAACAAAGGAGGGTCCACGATAGCAGGCGTTTACACACTTGTGTGTGTTTGTATGGGGGTATATTCTAGATATGGGTACATGCTAAGTGGGTGGACCTGCTTGGGGAGAAGTACAGGAGGGGGAAGGGGTCAGTACAGGTCAGTGACATATGACCTTCCTGTTTCCTTACCAAACAAGAGTTTTCTGTACACCCTATTATCCATTTTTAGAGCAATTAGCCCATTTCTTGAGTCAGAATTATTCCCCCGAGTATGAAGCCCAATTCCTTTCGGGAAAAGGGAAGTGTACATGTTTCTTTATTTTGCTAAAATGGACATTTTGGACTTGTGGATCCACTCCTTAGCCTCGTCTTTTGCAATCAAAATCTTGAATCCTTTTGTGTGTGGAGGGGGAAAGGATGCAGAAGGGATCAGTCTCTGCAAAAACACTAACCCCTTTCCTTCCAACACACACACAATGTCCTGTAAAAGAAATTCTCTGCTATTTTTATTTTTATAGGACGTAGAATGAAAGACATGTACACAATCAACATGTGTGACTGGGTTCGAAAGTACAATCAGCTAACGCGTAAACAACGCCAGGGAATCCGACATCTCTACAAGCAATACTGTGACTCTTGCCAGGTACGGACAATCAGGTTTTGCTATTACAGTTGTATTAATCGCTTTACTACTTTAGTATCTTTGAAAAGAGTAGCAGTTTGTTTTTCCAAAGTAAGCAAATTCTTTTTGAAGAAGGAGCTCTATGAAAATGGGTTAAGAGCAGAATTTAGGACTTGGATCCCACTTTCATCAAGAGACATTGATGCAGAAAACTATTACTCAGGCAACAAAAAGCCAGCCCCAAAACAGCAGAAAGACAACAGCCCTAACTCTACTTAAACCACAACTCCAAAACTGTTTCGAATAGATCTTCGATCTTTCAAAATGAACCTCCTAAAACCCCGACAGAGTTGGCCACACCAACCTGTCCACTAAAATTTGCTGGTAAGCAAAATGGCAGGCATGCAGGGCAGTATCTAGTCTTGGGTCAAGTCTTGTGCTTTTATTGATGTGCTGGGTATCACAGGACCAATGACTACAGTGTGACCATGATAACGTACGTAGGTTCACCCTTTGATTTGCTCTGTCCTTAGTATATCAGATATGGGGAACAAAAGGGGAGCATAATGGGGGGGCTAATTACACTAATTATATGTCTGGAGGTTCTTCCTTAGTGTATATTTGAAAATGTTTGTGTCCCGCAGCGTTTTAAGAAAAAAAAAATGCCTGCTCCCTTTAAGAACGAAGTATCAGGTGTGGGGGTCGGCAGTGACTTATTTGTTCTGTTAAGGTTGATCAACTCCTAACTCTTCTTGGTCTTACTCTGCATCATAGATAAAACCCTGTTTCCACGGTGACTGTCAGGCATCCACGCCCAACACCTGCATCTGGAACGTTTCTGGTCACATGCTTGACAACCACGATCTTAACTGCGAGGTGGACTTCTCACGATGTATCAAAGACGGTGCCGGATGCAAGTGGTACATGCCTCAGACGATGAAGGAATGCATGCGCGTTCGTACGCAGATGAGCAACAACCGAGTGCCTTGAGATTTTTATCATAGTCAAATTTTAAGGGGAGGTACAACATTGAAGGTGAAAATTAAAATAAATAAATAAATAAGTAATTAATAAATAAATAAATAAATAAATAAATGAACAAACAACCACTATAGACCATGTTAACTGTGACATCACATGTTTAACGAAAGAGCCACAGAGCCTGGACTTCCAGCAGGCATGGTTTTAACACAGTCCAACGGAAGAAAACATCAAATCTTATAGTTTGATGGAGATTACACTGTCTGATTTGTATAAACCTTTGATAAGAAGAAAGGGCGCCACATCTCAAAACTTGTTTAGCTGTTATTTTTTATAACTCTTGAATTTATGTAGAAATTATGACACAAAATGTAGAATTTCCAATAAGACCAGTGTACTATCTTGCCTGCCAGGAAATGCCCTGGAGTGTACAATGGCACTAATTTTGTAAACATTTAGGTTACATGGTCTATAGTCTCACAGAGCACTGTGTTTTGAGCAGTGGTTGGGTTGGGGTGTGAGTGCATGGTGAGTGCAACTTTTAAGAATGCATACAAACATAAAATGTAAAGTGTTGCGTACTGTATTTTCCAAAAAGATTTGTTTTGGGGAAATTTTCACACACAAAAATTGTTTAAAACAAAGCAAAGTAGATTTGGATCAATTTAACTCTTTCCGATACAAATGTTGTACCATCACTTTAACTGTGAACATTTATAAATGTATAGTTTTATGAAAAACGTTCCATTGTATATTTTATAACATGTCTGACATGTGTTAATAATGAAAAGTTTCTAACAAATCTTTTCCAAAATTTCCAAACATTTATTTCCCTTTAGGTTCTTATTTAGATTTTTTTTTTTTAAATGACAAAACGTAGATCAATCCATGTCCAAAACCACAACAGTCTTTAAAAATCCTTAAATAGGAATAGCTAGATACTTCATCAATTTTTTTTAAACCAGTTAGTTAAAAAAGAAAAAAAGAAATTGGGATAACAGTACTTCGAAAGAGAAATTATACTTCATGAAATATCGTAACCAGTAGTTTATAAAAGAATAAGAAATTAAGAATAAAAAAGGAAAACAGATCAGTATTATTAATCTCCTGGTGAGTTTTAAAAGCAATAGAATAGGGGATTTTGTTTTAACCTTTTGCTAGTATTCTTAATAATAACAATGCAGGAAAATCAAGAAAGCTTTTATTGTTAGATTTTTTTTAGAAAAAAAGTTGTGTGTGAATAAAACAATATGATTCCCGAACCCTGACAAGAAGACGATATGTCTCGGGTTCACCTCCACATGAACTACTATCTCAAGACCAAAAATATTTTGTATTCAACCAGAAGACTTCCTAATAATATATAGGTTTTTCTTCCTTTTTTCTATTAACAATTGAACCCTTTTACCCTAGAAACAGACAACGTTTTTGTACAAATACTTTTCTTTGTGTAAAATATATAAAAACAAATGTAAAATATGTATGCTGCATGCCACTTGTAAATAACTAACTTTTGCTCTATGTTTAATGTGCAATTTGAAATATCATAGGACCATGCTAAAGTTTGGCCAGTTACCTTTTGTAACTTTTATTTGATTAATTTAACAGAGATTGCCTTTTCCTTCTTTTTAATGAAGTGATCTAAAGATGCATATGGGATATTACGTTTGTATACCTTTGTACATAAGATTGGCTTATTTCTAAAAAAATAAAACAAAAAAAAGAAGAAGAAAATTACAAAGCTAGAGACCTAACAGTATAAAATGCCTTGTTTTGTACAAAAAATGATTGTAATAAAACACAATGAGTTAACTACAAGGTTGTAATGTGTGGAAACAATTATTGGACATCCACAACAGAATGGCAGAATGGCACAATATTTAGACCAAGTGGATATTTACCTTGAAATACCCTGGCCCATTAATGTTTAAATATTCAATATAGTGATGAGATTGAAAGAATAAGAAAATTTCAAAAAAATAAATGGTCTGTGAGTCTCAGTCCCCCCATCCCCCTCCCCCTCCCCCCTTATTGTAGACCCGGAACCTCTCAGATATTACAATTCAGGAGGTTTACAAGCTCCGTGCATCACCAGAAATACAAAACTACGGGTTTGGACACAATGTGGACTATTTCTTTCTCCATTTGGTGACTGTTTTAATTTTTTCAAGAAAATTTGAAGTCTCAAGGAGGCTTTGAGAAAATCCTGAAATCAGGAATAATCTTAGAGCAATCACATGCCAGTCAGTATACTTGAGGAAAATGTTATAGATCTTTAACTGGTGATCCATCCCAATGGAAGAGAACATTTCAGATGAAAGGTAGATTCCAAATTGGATAAGTTGGGTGTGACTGGGTTTCATAGGCTATATTTTTATCAAATCTCAAGTTGTAAACCACGAGGGAAAATGACTGGGTAAATATTAAATAATTTGGAGTTGAACAAAGAAAAATTGACTGGAGCTGGATTTGAACCAACGACCTCCGGTTTAATGTGGCGGGAGATTCTGTCCCCCCGGAGATTCTGTCCCCCCATACGGCGAACTGTGCACAAACTTCTTTTGATAGCGCCCTCTTTTGAATCCTCCTCCTCCAGCCCATGTTAATTTCCCGTATGGGGACAGAATCTCCGGGGGAACAGATTTCCCTGGGACACCAGCGCTCTACCAACTGAGCTATATAGTCCTATTTTGTCAATATCTTTGACATTTTTACCAAATGGGCAGAATTGGTGTACAATTAAGAATAACTGTAAAACATAATTCTCCAATAATTGTCCATAGAATGTAGTTAGACTAGACAGCATCAGCTGTGGATATATTTACATCTTGCGTTCACTGCAGCTGCATTCAAAGGCCGATGCAAATAGCTTAAATCCCCCATAGGAGGGCATGGCCTTATTTTTAAACAATTCACCAGACAGATTCTCATGGGGGCTCATGTAGGATCAAACTATTACGATTGTTGGGTAAAGATGAACACAAACAATCAGTTGAATTCCATACAGGTTATCCTCACAAGCCAGATTAAAGATAAACATCACCAACAGAGGGCGTCCTCATGTGCACTGTTTTGACAAAAGAGTCAGGGTTGAAAAAATGTATTTCTTATCAACTCTATACTTGAGCTTCACATTATGTTGACCAAAGCAGGAGAACAATCTCACATTAAATGGAGGATTCAAATGTCAGGGAAATTCAAGAGGAAGGTGTCAGAACAATTAGTACAAATAACATTTCGCCCAAGAGGCTTTAAGGGTGTTAATTGGCAGCAGCAAGGGAACACTTTTAAAAGTGGGTTGACAAAGTCAATAATACAAGTTTAAATATCTTGGTAGAAAGTGTGGGGAGGAGGGGGTAGGGGAAGGGGGAGGAGGGGGAAGGGGAGGAAGAGGAAGGGGGAGGGGGAGGCAGGGGTGGGGAAAGGGGGAGGGGAAAGGGGAAGGCGGGGCGGGGAAAGGGAGAGGAGGAGGTAGGGGAAGGGGAGGAGGGGTGTGGGCAGACACCAAAATAGCTTCCTTTTGAAAGGTGGGTGGGGGAGGTAACAGCCCTCCTGGCCTCCCTGTTTCTGAAGCCCATGAGTGTGAGGAGTGGGTCATGGCTAGATAAAAAAATATATACATATAATATTTCAGACGTAACATGTTACGTCTGAAAGTCAAAACTTTAACTGTTCAGGCCAAGTAAACTACCACACTGCCCTCTCTTGATACCAGTATTCTCTTTACAGTAGTGCATAATCGATGACTAGAAGGGCCCCCTCGCTTGCTCAAAAGACAAAGTCACCGCTGGGGAGGAGGTTACAAAGTCCTCAAGCTTGACATTCAATCATTAACCCCAGATCCAAACTGAGTTTTATGTCTTGGACCATTATATTTCGCTGGCGTTTGTAAGCACAGAGATTTCCAGGGCAAGGTCAGCACCAAAAAAGTTTAGCTTAGCAAAAAAAAAACCTACTGACCTAAAAAGCGTGATAGGTTTTTTTTTGCAGGATGCTCTGCATGCTGATGTTTACTTAATAGCCCACGAGTTTGCTAAGCACAGAAAAAAAGTCTTGCTCAGTAGAAATGGGTTATCAGCCACAATACATGATCAAAAAAATGAATGTGAATAAGCAAAACTTCATGCTAAACAGCTTGATGAAACCGGGCATAGCAATTCCTGCAAGTCTTCTGTTGCTAAGATGGAGTAACACTTATATACCTGTTTATGTGTGTTGTGTTGTCATTTTAGCCTTCGAGAAAGACTCGAAACGCATGGCCATTAACTTTTTTTTTGCATTTATACCTAGGACCTTTTGGTTGGTAAGCAGTTTGCAACAGCTAATTCTGTTTTCTCAAGATGGAGGGTTGTAAGACTGACGAGAACGTGTAGCTGGGAATTTGTTTTCCTCCCTTGATTAAGTTTCTTCAATTTTGTGTTCATTTACATTGTGTTATTCTCAGTGGAAGTAAGCAAACTACAAAATGTACTCCTATTAAGATATGGGTGGTTCGGGAAGCAAATCTGTCAAGGTAACAATAATTTATACTTTGGTAAGACTCCCTGCAGTCTCAATAGTTCTCGGTTATTTGGCTGTGTTTGTCAACTTAATATCGTGAGCAAGCAAGTGTTCAATAATGGAGGGCAGGAACACTGAGACTTATTTACCTGAAAAGTAAAAACTTGATGTATACAATCATATTGCAAGTTGTTTTCTTTAATCTTATGTTAAGTAAAGGGAACAGGCAGCACCAGGCTTTCCCCCTCCCCCAACCTGAAAAAAACCCTCAACACCAACAACAGCAGTCACAACAACAACAAATACAACAACTAAAAACATCAGCAAGACTGTGATACATTTCTTTTGATTAGGTTTTAAATAATTGTTATGATTCAATGGATTTGGAGATAACTGTCACTTTGCAATAAAATCTTCCAAAACAAAAGGGATTGTATACAGTTGGACGTTTGGTAATTGGAACACACTGTTTGTTTCAATCTTATTTAGTTGTAGATATATACCACAAAACTAACCTGTGAAAATTTCATTTCAAAAGGTGGTAGTGTTTTTGAGATATTGCCGAAAATCTGGAGCGGTTATGTCTACGCAGGAAGAATAATCTGCAATTGGAATACACAATCTGAGAAATGTTACCGGTACTGTCAGTAACGCTTCTCAGATTCAAATTTTGGGGGATAAAAAGTGATATTTTTTTCCATAACCGCAGTACATTGAAGTGAAAAGTTTCTCAAAGTGCATTATGCTATATCCAAAGCTGCTGTACTTCTTACCATAGAGCAAGGACCAGTCCTTGCTCTATGTTCTTACCAAGTAAGTTTTTATTGCCATTAATTTTCAGCAGAGTCATTACCAAACTTATACAGACCCTTTAAATCACTCCTTCCAAAACGTTTTATGATCAAAGTTGCCTCATGGTAGGATCATGAACCTGCCACGAAACACAAATCATGTTTGACATGATAAGTATCATGTTTGACATAATAAGTCTACTCTGACATCATTATGAAGCTGACGAAGGTCATATTAAAACAAGACTTGGTGAACAAGACCAGCAACTAAGTAAGTGCTGTTTGAAGCTTTGCATGGTGTGGACTATTTTTTTTTTAGTTACCTATTATAAGACCAGCAAGCTCTTCGCGTGTGAAAAGGAATGATAGGGCTTCAAATGATTTGGATACTGTTTACATTATTTTTTTGAATTTGTATTACCACTTAGAAAAAGGAGCAACATTTGGACTCTTTGGCAGTGGATAGTTGGGGGGGGGGGTGGAATCGGTTGAATTTGTATTACCACTTAGTAACAGAACAACACTTGGACACTTTGGCAGCGGAGAGTGGGGTGGGGGGGGGAATCGGTTGAAATTGTATTACCACTTAGTAAAGGAACAACACTTGGACTCTTTGGCAGCTTAGAGTGGGGATGGGGGGGGGAATTGGTTGAATTTGTATTACCACTTAGTAAAGGAACAACACTTAGATTCTTTGGTAGCGGAGAGTTGGGGGGGGGGGGAATCGGGTAAAATTTTGCAATTTTAGATAAAACAAAACAGGTGAAAATCTATTTGAGATGAATCACTAGACCGAAGGAGGGGGTGGTATGTCAGTGCCCACTGGATTTTACTAATTCTTCCATTAGTTAGTGAACACAGTCAGCTGAAAAAATTGTTTCCCAAAAGAAAAGTACAAAACAAAATATTTGTAAACTCTAGAGGCCATATTGTGGGGTTTTTTGGAGATAGGATTACACCCAGACTTTTGATTGCAACCAATTGGTAAACACGGGAATTGGGAGAGAAAAAATACCAACACCATCAATTTAAAGTATGACTTGACCAATAAATCTGTGCAGTATGGTTGGTTACACATAAAAACCACAGGATGTTCTGAAGCAGGATTCCAAGTTACTCCCAGAGGGCTACTGATACAAACTGGAAGTTTGCGGAAATATGTCCAAATTCATTTTCAGTCAACAAAGCCAGCAGGCAATATCACGATACAATCTTTGGTATGTGAAATATTTACTTAATCCTGAACGACAAAAGGATATATGGAGACAGAGGCTTTGAAAGAATTATTTCAAATATGATTATTTATGGAGTTTTATATTACGTGCATTAATATCTTTCTTCTTTGGAAACAACAACAAACCCACTCAAAAACTTAACAAACAAACATACAAAAACAAGACGGTTTTCCGTTTATGTAGGTTTTGCTTTACGGTGTCTGTATACAAAACTGGTAATTGTCCACAAAAAATTTACACACAAAAATACTAATTTGGAGTTGAACAAAGAAATTTGACAAGAGGGGGATTTGAACCAACGGCCTTTGGATTAACGCGCCGGCACTCTACCATCTGAGCTATCTAGCCCTATGTAGGCAGTCTCCATATTTTGTTGATAATTTTTGTTCGGGGTGCCATTCAGAAGCCAAAAATACTGAAACAACAAAGGAGAAATGTTCCCTAGTAACATATTTTGACTCTATAACTAAGTCTTTCAAAACTTTGAAAAAGAATCCTCAATTAGTGGCAAAATGCAGTAAGGATCTGATGTTCCAGTTGTAACACAGACTGTTTTTAAAGACCACAGTTCTGGCATGAATATTTCCCATGGGAATCAATAACGATTCAGCATAATTCAATAACATTTGTAATTACAGATGACAATTTCACTTTCACCATTATCACCAAAATACATCTTTTACACCGACTCCTTTAGCCAGGTGTTTTGATTTGTCCATGGGAAGGTTCTAGTAACCGCCGTCATTCCAAAAATGAAAACATAGCAACCACAGTAATTTTTGTGGAATGCAGAAAAATGTTGATATGGCTAGAAAGACCCCCATGTGGGGGAAGATGTGTAACGTTTCCAAATTGTCAATAGCAGGTGGATGTACTAAATTGAGTATACGTGCAGAAGGCGGTGTTTTGATTTTCTAGATCTTTCTGTTCTAAATTGGTGAAAGTTTCTGTTCCTTTTTGGGGGTATTTTTAGGTATTCCAAGTTATTTCTTCCGCTCTACGTCAGTCGAGTGAGTGGTACAGTTTGTCAATAAACAAGCTGTTTGTGACCACAATTATGGAACACAAACTTATAAATTTATCCCTTAAGAAGTTCTACTTCCTGTCAAAACACTCTCAAGTTCAATCTGTTTGGACCAAGCAAAGATGACAGCAAATTAACATAAAACATAATGATCATTTGTAAAATATTTCAGGCATGCTATGAACAATGATGCCCAAACTGTAATGTTTTGTTATACATTTTTTTAAACTAAAAAACATTGAATATTTCCTCCTTCTAAAACCTTTCAAATTGACCATTACAAACAAAATGAGAAGTTTCTACTTCCTTTCCACCTCCCTGTATTATCCTGCACTTTACTTCCACCATCTCAAGAAAATATGATTCGAAGATTTGTTTCTCCTGTTCAAGACAGATCTCAACCTTGCGTCTGGAACATTCTATTTAAGGTTGATATGGCCTTGGAGAGTTACAATATTCTTATGATGATGGTTATTATTGTTTTATCGTCAATGCGGTTTCACGGCTAATTCTTTGACAGAACATCTGTGTCACATTCTCCTTGGTTAATCATGCAAAATCAGTGGGTTATTTTGATCTTAATTAATTATTAGTCATAAGACCTGAAGAACGCAACACCGCTACTACGACAAAAGGAGCTGACGTCAACGCTCGCCGATGTCAAAAACTGCGTTATTTAAAGCTATGCTTTATTAAAAAATAATTCCTGGTAATCCATCATAAAAAAATTAATTTATACAAAGCTAATAAACAAAAGGCTTTGTTTAAAGCTTAAGGAAATAAAAACTAGACAGACGGCTATTTCATCAAAACTCGGTGACACCAAAACTTTTACGAACAAACTATTTCACATTTTTACCATCAATGACCTAATTCCGGTAGAAAATAATATTTACAGATGTCCGATCATTAACAACCTTGTTCCCCTGAACCCGGAAAAGATACAGGTGACTGCCGTGGTGGTTTCCCAAGGGCCTCAAATCTAGTTCACAGCCAGGTACAGATAGGAAAACTCAACAAGAAATTTCTAAACGTTGTCAATAATGCATTTAAGTGATAGGTTACAGGTTAAAAAGACCATTTTCCAATTAAAGATTTTTTAAAGAAAATAAAATGGTAAAGCAAAGCTTTGAAGTTTCTTGCAAAGAAAGACAAATGAGAGTTTGGTTATTCTAATGTTCCCTTTGTTCATTAAATTCATAGAACTGCTTGAGCAGAAAAAATTGCTACACAATTTTTTGTTTAGCAGAAATGAGCAGGATACCAGTCACAAATTGTACACACGACACGATAGTTTGGCTGGTAACCTTATTCTGGTAAGCATAATTTTGTTGTGCTTAGCTACTTTTTGTGCATTCTGATCAGCAGAGATTGGGTTCCAGCCCCGGTCTTGACACTTGTGTCCTTGAGAAAGACATTTAACCATTATTGCTTTGTCCTTCGGATAAGACATAAAGAAAGCAGTACGTCCTGTCTGTTGTGCAATACAAATCAAAGAACCGAGTACACTTATCGTTAAGAGGAAGGGATCATCCCCGTGTTTCATGGCATGGTGGGCTGCCCCACACCTTGTAAACGGTTACAAGGTGCTACGTGTATCAGGGGCGGATCCAGGATTTTTTTTTACCTTTGGCGTTTTGAGCCTTTGGCGTTTTGAGCCTTTGGCGTTTTGAGGGGCGAAAAATCAAGTGTGTACCTAAAAACAAAGAAGTAGACACACTTTTTAAGCACTTCTGATCCATATCAATCTTCTTATTTTACTCAGAGAAAATCTTAATCCAACAAATCTCGCGTTTGGATCTTGTTGCTGCATTATCTGGTTCATGCATATTCATTAAAAAAACATAGTGGGTAAAATCTGGCGTTTCTCAAGTTCAAGCTTAGTGTTGGCTTCACACTTGAATGACAGAACGACATGAAATATATTTATCCCGGACAAATTGGCACGTCAGGTTTCAAATGCTTATGTTCTTGTTGCAAATCTAAACAATTACAAGTGACATATCATGAAAGATTCATTTTGGCAGAAAGAAAAAAATGTTAGGATGAAAAAGTAATCCATCCGCGCTTGGGGGAAAAACTACACTACAAACACTTTGGCAAATTTTTAAACAGGCAGTAGTTTTCAAATTTTACCCGGGGGGGGGGGGGGGGGTGGGGCACCAGGATCCGCACCTGAGTGTACATGTAAAATGGGTCTTATAAATTAAAAAAAGTGCTCGTCATACTTGTTAAAAAAAGTGCTTTGGATTCCCTTTCGGTGTGAAAAGGGCTATAGAACTGAGTATTATTAATAAGACAAATTCAAACATTTCCATTAAACTGAGTTCAACAAAAAAAGACGATTATTGAAAAAGCCATATTCCAAGCATACTGTACATGTACATAGTCAGAGAATACAGCAACCCAACAGTGAAGACCCAGTAGAGACCAACTACGGCCCAGTTCAACTGAACTCCAAGTCCAGAGGTGCTCGCTGTTGTCATTTCCGAGGTACACAAATTCAGTTCATTGTAACTAAGTAATAGTATGAAACGGAGACTCCAACAAGTAAAACCAGTTTCCTGCACGCTTTGCTAACCTGGATTATTCACTTAAAGGCACTGTACACGTTTGGTAATTACTCAAAATATATATTAACAAAAAAAATGACATGGTAACGAGCAACGGAGAGCTGTTGATAGTTCAAAACATTGTGAGAAACGACTCCCTCTGAAGTAACGTAGTTTTTGAGAAAGAGGTAATTTCTCACTAAAATAATAAAAGACTTCTTGCAAGAAGCCTTTTATTCCTATCTGAAAGCACACAAATTTGTACAACAAGGGTGTTTTTTCTTCCATCATTTTCTTGCAACTTCGATGACCAATTGAGCCCAAATTTTCACAGGCTTGTTATTTTATGCATATGGTGGGATACACCAAGTGAGACAGTGGTCTTTGACATTTACCAAACGTGTTCAGTGCCTTTAAAGACAAATCATTTTTATCAGAAACACAGTCACAAGTGAATGGACCAGTTGTAATTGAAATTATTTTAAAAATTATTATATTATAGTCTCTCCGCATAATTAACCACGCACATGGGAAAATACAAAAACAAACATGATTGAGCAGGGTAAATCTTATGATTGAATCATGGCTTCCGGTGGCTGGACACCCACAGGTGAAACCAACACTATTATTATCAAGTTTCGAAATTCAACGCCACCTGTTTGGGGGGCTCCCACAGAGTGGCACAGAAAGTGGGAGGAGCTTTTGGGGGCTGACAAAATCCCAAGAAAGGGATAAAAAGGGCTGGAGTTGCTGTTGTTTGATCAGAGTCGAGACCAGTGATCAACTACACACCACACACCATCAATCTTGGTATCCAGAGCACTTTCTCAAGCAGACTGAGCAAGTACAATTCTGATTGAAATTGAGAAAATAGTGATCAATTCTTGTGTGGCAGTATAGTAAGCAAAATTCTCATTGAAGATGAAGCCAGCAACTAGTCTTGTTTCAAGGCGTGTGGTAGAGATGATGTCTGTCCTTGTGTGCATAGTCTTGGCACAAGCAGGGAAGATAACGTACCCAGGTCATCATGAAAACCGGTGCAGGAGAAGTTGCCCGATCGATCATCCTCAAGAATTTGTGTGCGACGCACAGTTTGGTAAGTGGAATAAGTGACCGATTTAATATATGTTTTTGCTGTGACTTCATTTTAAAAGAAGAATGAACCGTGTATATACAATGTTGACCGACCGCTGCGATCCTCTTGAGTTTGTTTCTGCTATTTCAGAGCTTGGATTTAACAAGCAATAAATAACCATCTTTGATTATTTTAGGGGTTATATACATTGAGCGCATCTGTTCGTCATGTGCCCGATAGAAGGGCATAATACTATAGAATGAACTTTGATACAATTTTGACCAACTGGTATGATCTTCTTGAATCTGTCTCTTTGAAAATTTTAATTAACATTTTTAAATTTCAGAGCTTGGGTTTAACAAGCAAAATAACTATCTTTGATTATGTTTAGGGGTTATATACTTTCAGTGCATCTATTCTTGATGTGCCTGGAAAAAGGGCATAAGACTATATATAGAATGAACCACGTATACAATGTTGACCGACCGCTGCGATCGTCTTGAATCTGTCTCTTCCATTGTTTAGTATTTATAAATATCAGAGCTTGGATTTAACAAGCAAAATCTTTGATTATACATCAACGGGTTTAAATACATTCAGCGTATCTATCCGTCGTGAGCCTGGAAGAAGGGCGTAAGTCTCGGCACGCCCTACTTTCAGGCACACTAAGTATTTTTACATTTAACATTCCTATAATGATCGACTTATGAATGGCAGAAAACTGATCAAACTTTCATGCTCAATTATCTTGAAAAGACAATTTTGTACTTGCATTAATGGCTTATGCCCTTGAGTTACTTTTCATGATGTCCTTTTTCTGGGCAGCAATCAAATTGAATTAGACTGAGTAAAGTACTGGTTTCAATTATGTGTAGTAAAAGTGCTCTGCAACTTTCAGGGTTGAATGATGTACTGAGAGTGAAAAGGGCTTCAACAAAGTTTGAAGTATATGACTTGTAAATGTTAACTCAAACTAAGAAACCGAACAAGACAAAGAGGGAGACAAAATCGAAGATGGGGAGATGAACTTAGAACATATAGGGGCATTGCTTGGCAACAGACAGCTCAGGTTTGAGTGAAATGGAGAATTGGTGAAAAGGCTTTCCTCATGCAGTGGAGTGAAATAGGCTAGAAAGAAGAGAAAGAAAGAAGAATTTCACAATACCATTAACTTGCATACTTTCTATTCTCACAGTGATCAGAGCACAAATTGTGTCAAAAGCTGTCTATGAGGAGGAGACATTCCTCTTTGGAGTGAAGGAGATTGCACACTACACAGTGAGAGTTCTCAGCGTCTTCAAAGGATCAGATCTCATCTCTAGCCACCTAGAACAAGACGACGTCTTGACGATCACTTCAACAAACTCTGATGTTTCTATACCGTGTGGTTACCCCGATCTGGCAACTGGTGATGTGTACGTGCTGACAGGTTGGTATTTACAACAGTGTTATGAAGATTTATATCCCAGCTCAATAATTAAAGCCATGCTTGGGTACCGTGACACGACAGAAAGCCGTTTGCTTCAATGGACCACATTTCTTGACCGCATGAGGGCGCTTTTCAACAGGGAATTTTCCATGCATCTCAATTAGAGTTTTATCTTATTTTAACTGCCTGTATGTTGTTTTCTTGTACCAATTGTGAAATGCATAGAAATATTAATAACAACGAAACCCCCCCCCAAAAAAAAAAACATTTGCATCACGTGAATAAGGTTCACATACGCCCTAACGCAATCAAAAATACGGCAAATTTGTCTGAAATCTTTGCATGGGGTTTCTTGTTCTAAGTTATTGCAAAATTACTAATATTTAAATAGCGAGGATGTATTACGGTACCTCAGCAGTGGGTAAAATAATTGTTCCCTTTACCTTTATAAATGACTAAACTACAACCGATCTGACCCCGTGATGAATGCCATTCACTCTCATTCATAATTCTTAAAATTCCTTTATCTTAATCATTTGTGTACATTTTTTTATTTATTATTATACTGGGGAGGTGCAAATTGATTCCATTCATAAAATCTAAACAGGTGGATTTAAGAAATTATTTATAATTGAGAAAAGTTTCGCCTCTGTGTGTCTATTGGGACGCAGTTGAATCTCAATTCATCTTTGAGTATTTTTCACAAGCAGAGATATATCGTTTGGTTTCCTTTGTTGTTTCCTCCCTCCAAATTGGCCAAATATTTCTGATGTTTTTTCTCCAAACTGATCTCGGAATTCATTCTTGCATGACTTCATGCACACATCTTTTTCTTATCTTTGAATGGTTTCCTTGTTTTGTCAGGAATCGAAGAGCTAGGAAGTGGTATGTTGAATACCGAAGGCTGTCAGTGGAATGAGAAGTGGAGTGGCTTGACTGTACAGCAGAAGCTTGGTCTCACCAAGAATGTCTACATCGAAAACTGTGATTGTAAGGTAAAAAATATCAAGTAATAAACCACAGAGGGAAACTGACAGGGCACGTTAATCCAAACTTATGTTTGCATCAAGAATAACAAACTTGGAAAGCACTGAATATGCAATAAGTCTGTGATTGACAGGCTTAAGATTTATCTTCAAGCAAACTTGATTCTGATTGGTCGACCCATGGCAACAAGTGTGTAATACTAACCCATATTGCAAGGTCCATATCACACTCTGTTCTAACTAAAAGCTGCGCGTCAAGTTTGCCTCTGGCCTCATTGAATGTGGGACGCAGAAGCGTATTCTTCCACATTCCACTCGTGCTTGCATGATAACTAATATTTTTATTAGCGCTGAATATTCAATACTATTATTATTATTATATATTTCTGGTAATGAAACCAAGGATGCCTCATAAGTGAACCTTAATCACTGTAGCTCGCAAGCCTGAGGAAACCTGTAACCAAGGGTGCTTGCTATGTGAACCAGAAACACCTGGGTTAACCCCTACTCTTCCACAATAAGTGTTCTGGGTTCTTTTGCGTGCACTACCATTACATGGGACCTATGGCTTAATGTCCCAACTGAAGGACAAAGCAATTATGGTAAAGTATCTTGCACAAGGACACAGGTGCCACGACTGGGATTCGAACCCACACTCTGCTGATCAAACACAGCAGAGCTTGAATCTGGTGCTCTTAACCGCTCGGCCACGACACGCCACAATGGTGTGTGATTAAAATGCTTCATTATAAAGACTTATATTTATTAAATTTTTACCCTATTTTTGTTCATCAGGTTATTACAACCATCATGCAGAACCCAACTTATGGAAACGAAGCAGAATCAGAATACCAATCTGTCGGTAACGGCTGCTTCCTTGATCTCCATGCCAGCGACTCCTTGTCCAGAAAGAGAAGCTGCGTCAAAGATTGCAGGTACGGAAAAGGCTGCACCTGGGTACGCAACAGTAACTACAGAAACGTCTGCGCTAATGACAATCACGTGTCCAATGTCATCAACAATTAATTATGAGGAATTTGTGGCGAAGACAATAAGTGTTGAACCCATTTTTTGTGTGATTTCACACTGATCGTAATCTATGCATGTGATTGTACAGTGGGGTCATAACATAATTTCAACAAATAAGAACTGATTGGTGAAAGAGCTATCAACCCTGAGAACGGTCTGACATCTTTGATGACTCATGGATTCACAGGCCTATGCAAATTGAAAAAAAAAACCTGAAATTTTAATCACCAATTTTGACCACATTGCTTCATAATTTCCTTGCTTATAATAATGTACTCTTCCAGAAAGAAAAAAAAAATCATAGGCCTAACCAATCCCTTGAAAGCAAAAGTCTTGAAAACTTGGCTGGATGTACTGTTCCAAAAACCATTGCTGTGCCATCCCTGTGTTACAACTACCAGAGCTTGGTTTCACAAAGTACTAAGATTCATCTTAAGACGAGTTGTCAATATTGCCATAGTGATTTGTATTGTGACATCACACTTTGCTAAGCAATTCAGATTTGATACAAAGTTAAGATCAGTCTTAACTCTTTGTAAAATTGGCCCAGTACTTTTTGTATATATATTAAGTGTCCATTTTAAGAGACCTAAAATTGAAGTAATAATTATTTGTGAACAAATGCTATCCATCAGATTTTCTTTCTTTTTTAAGATGGACTGTACAAAAGTGAAATCAGTACAGAGCAATGATAAATTTAAAATTATATTACTCCAATCACGACAGCTGAATCTTATAATATCAACCATCTTCACTAATTGTAAAAGGACAACCTGAGAGTTCTTCACATTACATTAGGTATCAGAAATATCATATTCTGAATGATGTTTGGGACTTCGTTAAAAAATATTTGTAGTCAGTAAAACATTTTAACATATCAAGTCAGTAGAATTGTAACGAGATCCTGAATCGTGGTCAATTTAACCGTTTCCTCAAATGTTTTTCATGGTCAAGAAGATCGCAACTTGCAGACCACTGTTTACTAAGTTATTTATCTTGTATATTTATGAGCTACCTCCATTACTTATAAAAATGTAAACCCCCTTTTTTGGCAGAGTGCACTGTTAGACAAATGAGACATGTTCCTTGTGTAGATTTTGATATAAACTTGCACAGCACCTTTTTTTGGTTTGCACCTTTTATGATGCCTGACTTTGAACTCATGAGTTAGTCAGCATGTACTAGTGCTCATTTTTGGGGATCAGGTTGGCTCAGTGGTTTCTTTCCCTGCCTTTCACCTCTGTGGATCCCAGTTCGAATCCCACTTCAGACCAGAGCTCATATGTGGATTGGGTTTGTCAGTCCCTACCTGATTGTGTTTGTTTTTCCCAGTGGGGTTTTCCTCCCACATCTTCAACTGAGCATTTCTTCATCGACTCCTATTCATCCCATTGTAGGCGCTAATTGCGCTGTTGCATGTGTCATGAAATAAATGAAATCCTGTGAAAATGTATGACTCTACCAAGTCAAAATCTTACATGTAGCATTAATGTATTTTGCTGTAAGACTTCCTGTATGTTGTGGGACGTCATAAGAAAGATCCTTTCCAATAGACTCACCTACATTATCTTTTTCATTTAAGATGAATTCTGTGTCCCCATATCTGGACTCTGGTCCTACATTCAGTTTTAACACGGTTTTGATTTTTAGGTGTTCATGCACAAACACCTCTTGTCTATAAATATTGCTATATATCAGTCTTTCACTTACTTGCATGGTGTCCATTTTATCTGTATATGTTCATTTATTGTACTTAAAGAGAAACATTTGCATGACTTTTCTTCTTGATACTTTGTTAAATTTCTGTATAATCACTATGCAATAAGTGAATTGTTTTTAGTATTGTAATTGATTTTCTGTAAGGTGTATAAGTTATCATTTTGTTTAAATTAATATATTTATATTTTTTTTTGTAAGCAGTCGTTTCCACTACACACATAAAATTAACCAAGGAATGACTGAAAAGTAGTTGGAACTTTAAAAATATCAGTTTATGGTACAACATTTACAGTTAATGGCAAATTTTTGTCTGAGAACTATGAGAAATGTTCTGGAAAATAATTTTTTTGCAAAGTTTAAAATTAGAGCCCGCATGACATCATTATAGATCCTTTTTTTGGGACGTCATGGCGTCAAGTTTTGCCAACCACTACAAACAAGTACAATAATTATCGTTTATGACAAATTCCATCCAATTGGCAAAACAAATTATGAATCAATGGCTGCCACAAACAAAACCAGTATTAATACATGTTTTTTGGGTTTTCTTTTAAATCCAAAGTACTTAAATTCTTTGAAGCAAAAAGTTTAAATGTTTTGTTAAGGTCAAATTTGTGCCAAACCAGTTATAAATTTGTTGCTACCCAAGGCTGCCCAGACAAAGTTGGGGGTCAATGTTTATTTTAAAAAAAGGTCTCATGCTTGAGCCATATTGTTTGATACCCTGTATTCTATATTTATACGAAAGAAACAGATTTCTTTTCTGTAGTTTCTAAAGTTTCTAAAGTTCCTCCAATTTCCCTAAATGGTGGATTGAAAAAAAATAAACCAAAAACTAAAAGATGCAAGATTGTTCAATGGAAGTTGTTTTTAGAAAATAGGTACTCGTCCTTACACCCAGTGATCTTTCAAATCAATAATTTTGTGCCTTTACCTTAAAACCAAATTTTAAAAATGTTTAAAAAACAACTTAGTAATAAGAATGATTTGTGCCCCTGTTATTACTGTTTGTGCCATAAGCTGTGTGCAATTTGTTTTTGTTAAAGTCATCCTTAATTTGTAAAGTAGCTTCTTTTGTGGAATAAAAAAATACATTTGCACAATTTCAAGAAATTTGAACTTCTGCGTGCTTTAGTGGAAATCTCTCAATCTTCTTTTGTTTGAAGGAGTTGATTACTTTTAATAAAAAATATCTAGTAGGGATGCATCCTTCGGGTGGGTGACTAGACTTAACCAGGGTCGATCTAGATGTCACTCAAACGCTGTGTGGTTTGACTGGCTAGTCCAACTGGATTAGTAAAGCTCTAGTAGCTTTGAAACTTCATAAGATTGGAGGCCTTTGACGACTATCGTATAAAAATGTAAAAACATTGAAAACTAAAAATAAGTGGTTCTGCACACAAGGTGTCAGTTTGTGGCATCTGTGACAACATGTTATGAAGGATGATAACTTTCAATTCAACTGAATTGAATTGAATTGAATTCAATTTATTATAAACGTCACTTTAGAAAAAAAGAAAAGTGTTTTCCAGTGTGCATCTTACAATCAAAACAACAAAGAGATAGATTTGTAAAATAGATAAGTAGGCCTAGTTAAAAAATAAAAAGTACTTCAAAAAGATTAATGGGACAAATTACACAGTGACAGAGTTTTTTACAGCCATCGAAAATTACAAGGGCGACAACCAACAAATTAAAACCATCGAGAGTAAAGGAGCAGTTAAAAACAAAGGAGGCCTACAAAAATCGTGAGTGGATCCCAACAAACCAGGAAAAAGAAAAGAGGAACAAAAAGCAGGGGATTATCTTTTGAGTTTAGAGTTGAATATGTGGCAAGCATTAGGGAAGAATGACATTCTGAAATGCTAAGTGCGTGTCTTCTTCCTGATTTGTTGACAACCACTGAAGATTGAAGTGGATGTGTCAGATCTTGCATTATGTCTTGAAGCTTAGAGAACCCCTCCAAATACGCCTATCTCTCGAGCATGCTCCAAAGCAAAGTTTCATTATTGATTAAACCTCCCTTTAATTTGTTTTATTTTGTTGTTGATTGAATACTACCCGCTGGTGAGACCTATTTCTACTCCAATATCCAGATCTCTATCATCGTACTGGTTCATATGGAGACGGGGTTAGGGGTTCAAGAGCAAAAACCTGGTTTTCTCTTGGCTCTCAAACACTTTGACATTTTATCAGCCAGTGAGGCGAACGAACAAGCGGGGGTGGTCTCAAAATCAAGCCACTTCACTGAGTGAAAACACAGCAGTGCCTCAAGTTGTCTTGAGACAGTTGTTTTTGTTTCCCCCAAGATGGAGGTGTTGATCAAGCTATCTTTGATCTTAATGCTCGTGATGCCACTGGTATCCGGGCAGCCAGAGCAAGAGCCGTCGAGTGAGCCACCTCGTCCGGCATCTCAGTGTAACTGTCCAATAAGACACCCTCAAGAGAATATGTGCCGGGCTGATATTGGTAAGCAACTTGCTTTCATCCAGACCCAAACATATGGTGATTTTAGACGTTCAACTTTCTGATAAATTTTCATTTTATGGTTTCAGCCTACAGTTATATGTAATCAGGTAGGGTCTGAAATCCAAACCCACACGCGAGGCTCTGGTCTGAGGTGGGATTTGAACCAGAGTCCACAGAGTTGAAAGGAGGGAAAAGACACGGCCAGCAAACCTGATACTACAAAACAAACTGTTCATGGATATAACTTTATTGAGATCTAAATATCAGAAAAGGAATTTGTATCTTTTTTCTCAGTCATACAGGGACGGATTATGGGGGTGAAATCTCCCGGTGACGGTCTACTCTTGACAGTTGGATTGCTGGAGTACTCCGTCAAGGTGAACAAGGTCTTCAAAGACACAGAAGGTGTCCTGGCTAGAAAGAGGAGACGGAAAATTGCTATGATTACATCCAACTCTGACAGACTTTGCGGAGTAACCGAGATGAAAACGGGAGCCTTATATCTCATGACAGGTAAACCATTTTAAAAATTGGGTAAAGTTATATACTGTTTGCAAGAATGAACTTCCAATCAAACGAAAAACAAAAGTACAATCCCAAAGTCTTCTTCCTGCACGAGCTGAAATTCACAACAACCGTCGTCGTCGTAGAAGAGCCCAGACCCTACTGGATTACGACAGGAGTTTTCTGCCAGTCGCTGTAAACCTCTGGAATAGGCTTCCCCCTGATGTCATGGGGCAGCCTTCAGAGGAGGGGGCTTAGTTTTGTTAAGGAGGCTGTGTACCATTTTTTGATTGGCCATACATAGTCGCCGGCTTCTTCTATAAGAGTTCAGAGTTGCCAAGGCACGTTTCTTGGCTTGTTTTACTTTAAAGTCCTATTAATGCAGGTTAATGTAGCTATGCATGCTCCTTGCCTGTTGTTTTTTCATGAGATTTTTAATTGCCCATAATCAACTTTCGTCATGTTTGACCCTAGTTGGCGGGAATGGGTTATGTGCTCAGACCTCCGCAAAATGTGCGTCTACCATTTCCACCATTTTGGGGGTCAATTTCTCTGTGTACATTGTGACTCCCAAAATGGGGGACTGGACAGGCACGTGTAAGTGCGCTGCGCACCGTGCAATGGGGCAATATGCATATTGGGATTTGGCAAATCAGATTAAGAAACTGAGTGCTGGAGAACAAAAAATGTTCTCACAAATCATCCACCAATGTCACCGCCGCTACTGTCTGCAACGCTCGCCATGCTGGTAGTCAAATTGCACATACAAATTTTGCTAAGCATATAAATGACAAAATCACCTAAAATGTGCACTACACTGTATAACACAAAGGGATATTGACTCGCAAACAAGATTATTATGTTGATGACATTAGGTGAATTGGGTCAATAGGCCATTTTTCCTTTGAAACTTACCAATTATGCCTGATAAAGATAGGTCCCCCCAGTAACTTCAGAGGTATCGGCCAGCCACTTCCTACATTGATTCTACTATACTGAAACAACTGTTTATACCACCAATGAAGACAGAATCAGTACAGACGTTTTACTTTTACAAATCCTTGAACTTCAGGTTTGGCGATTGGCGGAGAGATATTCTTCAGTCAGTGTGAATGGGTGCACAGGTATAAGGAGCTTTCACCAGATCAAAAATCAGGTCTGAAGGCAGCTTTTTTCCAAGGATGTGACTCTTGTCAGGTAAGGAACTTAACTTGAGGAAACGATGTAGATCTTGGGACAAGCGGGCCGAGCGGTCTACTTCACCGAACCCAAGCTTTGGTGTTGTCAGCAGCAGAGTGTGGGTTCGAATCCCGGTCATGACACTTGTGCCCTTGAGCAAGGCACTTAACCATAATTGCTTCGTAAAAAGTTGGGAAGGTAGTGCATTTTGTTCTACCAGCCAGGCTCCTAGTTGATGATACCCATGCCTACATCCTTATGGACTGTGAGGGGGTTAACCCTGTTTCAGCCCTAGGAGTAGGTGGCAACGTGCCCCTGGTGACAGTTGATATCGGTCGACAGCCCAAATCAGTTAAGTGTAGCCCTCACCTTGAAGTGGCCGTCCGGCCTTGTGAGTAAGGCGATATCTCATATAAAAAAAAAACCTTTAAAAAAAACCTGTGACTTGTTTACAAAATGTACATTAGTTTACAGGGTTCTTTACAAACAAACAATTAAGAACACAAAAATCGTTGAAAGACAATTACAAACAATGGTAAAAAGTCTCTGGACTCTGATCTCATCTAAATATTTGTCTGAATCTAAAATCACAAACTATTTCTTACATCAATCTTAAAGGGTGAATACATACACTGGTAAGAGTGAATAGACCGATCTGTTTTAGCCTGCACGCGGAAGTGCTGTTGGCTGCTCCACCATTGCTGGGACACTAGCAGCGCAAGGTTTTGTTTTCGTGTAGTATGGCACTTAAACTCACCTATTGTCTGCGCTGTTTTCAGGATTCAGTGTGTGTTTAGTTGCAAATATCCATGCTAAGTGTTCTATACATGGTTATGTTTTGCTGTCCTTTCAGAGAAATTCTGTAAATCGTTGAGAAAGACACCCATTAACATAAAAAGTTAAACAGACGATGGTTTTTCCCATGTCTTTGTGTACAAAAGCTTGCGCTGCCAACATCCCAGCGATGGAGACTGGCGTACAGCAGCAGCACTTGGGTGCTTGGATTGGTCTATGTTCACAGATTTGCACACAACATACATGGTATAAAAAAAAGATGGTCATGGTGGAAATCTTTACTTGAAAGGTTTGTTGCCTGAAATGCTGCAGTTTTTTAGAAATGAGTAAAACATTTAGAGTCCAAAACTCGATGTTTGAAAGCACGCAGTGAAAACATATACTTTTTTTTTCTTCACTTTTTTTCTTGTGACTCCGTTGACCAATTAAGCTCACACTTTTTCAGGTTTGTTATTTCATGTGTATCAGCTTTCTCTCTTATAACAGTGGTCTGCTAGCCGAATACCAGTTAGAACACCTGAGGACCAGTCAAACCTCATCCTAAGTGGTCCGACTGGCTAGATCAGTGTTGACAAGCATCCCTATTGAACATAAAGTATGAAATAGTGAAAAAGCTGACGGACTAGTGAAATGACAAGCTGACTGGTCCTGCTGGCTAGTCACTGACAAAGTAAAGGGAAAACCCTGTACATGTGTGGATATACTTGTTCTTGACAACAACCAATGTTGTCCATGTGCTTTAAATATCAAAATGGATCAAAAATTCAAATCAATTCTTGGACTATTTCTTTCGTTCACAGATTGATCAGCAAGGCAGCAGTATTCCCGGAATCCATAACACCACAGCCTCCACCATGGTATGCTACCATGACCCTCTCGGCTCTGAACAACTTGAGGTTGAAGACTGTGAGACCGAGTACTCCGTATGTAACCCAGTGAACAAGAAGGGACACTGTGCTTGGACAGGCGGCCATCGCTACGAAAAGTGCGTCGAGAAACGAATCAATAAGTTCAATGAGGCCAAACAGGTGGCGCTTCTCGCGAAATCAGGTGGCCAGGGTTTATAGACTGAGTATACAACCTGAAAACTACACTTTGACCAAGGCCTGCCCAGACTAAAACAAAATATAGACCTGTTTCTAATCTAATCTTTACCCTTTAGAGACCATAGCGGCCAGAAACGGCTTGTACCAAAATGCCCATAGCGGCTGCAAACGGCTCCAAGATCTGACATGTTTTCACTCAAACAAAAAGGTCAAAGAAAATGTCATGTCCTGAATTGACATTTTCAAATGTTTTCCATGTTAACATAGTATCTACGCTTCTGAAACAAAAACAAAATTTCTGTTTCACATTTGTCTTTCAGAAACTTTTACAAGAACAAAATGGTGTCAAAAACTCACAAATATTAACCATGTCTGGGCGTATGGTGGTGGTTAAACAGAAATGAATTGTTTCTAAAGGGTTAACAGCAAATGTACAGTACCTATACATGATGACAAAAGCTATTCCCTCAAAATTTTGGGGAAAGTGACATCTCTAAATAAGAATAGTGCGTATACGTAGGCACTCAACCAGAAACCAGACCTTTCAATTAGTGTCATTTTGAACACTTGGGGAAGCTAATTTCACAACAATTATGAGAAAGTCAGAAATTCAAACAATGTTGATAGCGTTGCAACTTTGTAATGATTTGTTTGAATGGCTATATGAGTATTACATGAAAAGGAGTGATGAAACTCGTTAAACAGTATTCAACTTTGCATGATTTTTAGTATAGTATTTTGATTATCATATTCTGTTGTAATTTCTCCCTAAAAATGTATGATATCATTAAAATGTGTGCCAGAATTAGAGCTAAACGCAGATTGTCACATGAAGTGTAAAAAGTAAACAAACTGCCTCTTTGAATAAAGCATAGTAGCAGTAAAGGGTATCATTTCATTCACAAATGAAGTAAAAATCTAAAAATATATTATGCAATGGGGACTGGTCTGCCCCTCCCCCAATTGTCACCCCCACCTAAACCTCTTGCGGTTGTTACAATTTGGGAATATCGACAGTCTCTACACATCACAGCAATTACAAAATCTTGCAGTTTGGACATATTTCAAAAAACCTTTTTGCCTTGTGGTTACTTAACTAGCACTCCGCACTAAATGTCGTCACTTTTTTTTCTATATACTCGGTTATCAGACAAACATTCCACAACCTCTGCGATCACCGCATCATCGGCGCACCAAACCCCACTAGTAGTACAGTCAGTACACACAAAAAACATAACATTTGGACATGTACTTGCTTATGTTAGTGAAATTTGACAGTCTGAGATCTGGGTACTGAGCTTCTAGTTGTAGCATTAGTACGGAGTGCCATTATTCTGAAGATTTCCTTAATGGGCTGTATTTTCTGTTCTATCTACACATCACTGTACAATGGGAAGCTTCTAAGGACACTAGGTGGCAGCAGACTTACCAGGTAAATCCATTGTTCTCGGAAATGTGCGCATGCTCAGAATTTCGTAAACAATGGAAATTTACCTGGTAAGTCTGCTGCCACCTAGCATTCCGTACTCTCCTACTGAGAAATGTATACTCTCTCTAAAAAAGTTTTTGTTTAAAGGCAGTTTATACTTTTGGTAAATGCCAAAGACCAGTATCCTCAATTGGTGTATCCCAACATATACATGAAACAACAAACCTGTGGAAGTTTAAGCTCAATCGGTCATTGCAATCACCAGAAAAAAGTGGGGGAAAACCTTAAGTGTTTTCACTGGTTCCAAACATTGAGTTTTTGACTCATGAGATCAAAACTAATTGTTTTACTCGTTTCTCAAAAACTATAGCATTTAAAGCAAAAATGTTTCAAAGAGAGTTTCCCATCATAACCATCTTTATACCACGTAAGTTATGTGTGAATCTGTGAACATTTGTATTTTTGCTCTTACCAATGTTACAAACACCCTTTAAGCAATATTTTCAGCATCAAAAATCTCTTCAAAAGAAAGTTGATAACGTGATTTACAACATTTTTAGTTTGCAGACCTCACAAAAGTAAGACAATTTTTGAACAACACCAGGTGTCCATGATTCTCAACATTTCATTACCACTGGTTATTACAAGGGATGAGGGCCCCCCATCCCAAGCCCCCCCCCCCCACTCAGTGGGAAAAAGTCTTCTAATTTTTAGCATGTAGTATAGATGTGAGGTGTTCACAGCACTACATGGAGGGCCAACTATTCGAATTGAGGATTAGACATTTTGGATGAGTGAGGGCGCCCTTGAAAAGCGACAATCCCCGCAAAACCTTGAAGGAGGACTATCCCTTTTGAACTCAGGTGAAATCAAGAAGATTTAAAACCATCCCGTCCCTGGTAATATAATTTTTCTGTGTTATTGAGTAGAGTATTACAATAAGAGATTGTTTTATCTTGAGGTGCATGCAAAGTAAGTGAGAATAAAACATGAATGTTTGAAGAAGAAAAAAAAAGTTTATTTTAGTGATTTCTGAGCATCTTTCTTGTAATGAAACCACGGAATTCTAAAAGCGTTTCCTATAACAATATCCTGTGGGCATCAAGAAACCTGTAGGGATGGTGAAGAATCTTTAGTTTCAGAGTGAACATAAGGTCAAATCTAGCTAGGGTTAATCATTTTGACCTTTGATGTATTTCCACAAGGAAAACTACATCAGGGCTTAAATTTTACATTGGACCTCAGGCCTAAGGCCAGTAGTTTTAGTGTCGGGCCGGTAAACTTTTGACCAGACAAGTCCGGAGTCCGGCGGTCTTGTGTTTTTTCATTGAATATTAATGAAGAATACCTCACTGTGTAATGTCTTGAACAAAAAATAATATGTTCAAATGTTGACTTAGATCTGATGAAATATTCACTTCTATTGAGTAATGACATAATGAAGTATACTCAATACCCCCAAAGACAAATAAAATCAATCATCTCTCACATGTCTTAGCGCTTGTTCAAATAAAAAACAGTTAACTTAATTGCATGTTAAACTGGGTTACAAAGGTTTCCCTTATTTTGATTCTGGTCTTGTAAAAACAATTCTGGTCCAGTAAACATTTTGAGCAACAAGCCCTGTGGTCTTGTGGATTTTTCGCCCAAATTCAAGCCCTGTACATTACCGGAACTTGGAAGTGGCAAAAGTAGAATCGCTGCCAACTAATTTTGACAATTTTGATGAGAACATGTTGATTAATTCATCTATTATTGATGAAATTCAGTTGTGGTTATCTGTTCCCCATATAGCAAGGGACTGAACCAAAATAAGGCCAAATACGCGTAGTATGACTATTGCATTTTCACAAAGTTTTGTATTTGTTGACCTACTGAAGTTGAGCATTTTCACAAAGTGACGTATGCATAATTGGTTTGCACACAGTGCTCAGCTGCGTGCACGTCTCGTGACGTATATGTTTAGGAATTAAAATCTCATCAAAACAGTTGCTGAATTGAAAACACATTGACAGTTCTGTACTAATGAAGAAGTCAGCTTTATGGTGGTATTAACAATTCTTTAAAACAATTGTAAGCAGTCTCCAAAATAGGAGTTTGAAAAAATAGTTCAACTTCAACTGCAATTTTTCGTCTGGCGTTCCGCGTGACATTCCTTGTAGTTTTGGCTGTGGTGCACCATACGTCAGTTCATGCGTGGCGCAACCAACGAAAAGCCGTTAGTATCAGTAGCTCTTCCCTATAAAGATCTGTTGTAAGTTTGTGATTTTTTTTTAGGGATAATCCCTGGAGAAAAGTAAACTAAATACAAACATTATTTGGGTCAGATGTGTAAAGTGCACCTGAACTCTGCAGGTGTTTGAAGCGTTGTTGTTTTTCCCATTTTCACCCTTCAACTCAAATTCCGTCACGTTTGTTGTTTTGTCCGCATTCCTCAATCCTATTTAAACAGGACGAAAAAATTAACCTAGACATCAAAGGAATGGTGTTTCATCATAATAACTCAATAAATACTTTGGGAAAGTTTGCTGCGGTAGTGAAAGGGCTGTCACAATACGTATAACAATACTTAAAAAAAGACCAGATGGAAATTATGTCTGACTTTCAATAGTGGGTGTAGGCCTATGGTGGCATTTTTGACCACGTGACTAACTCGGATATTTTTGGATCACTGAAATGAGTAATGTTGAACAATATATTTTTTTTCTTCTGAAAATAACATTCATTGTAACAGATGCTTTGGTTGCAATTCGACCAACCGTTTCTAATGTACATTGTATGTCAAAAATGGGCCACCCATCTTTCAAATTAAATGTTCATTATCGGGGAAAAAAGAAAAGAAAAAAGAAAGGAGATCATTCGTGCATGTTCTTAGTCTTGGTTCCAAGACCATGGTGTTTGCGCGTACACACACATCCAACGTTCAGTGGATGTCGGTGGGGAAATAACACCGTGGTCTAGTGGTTAGACTGCATGACTTTCAAAGGTTGTGGGTTCGAATCCTACCAAGCTAACCCCTGATTTCACAATGACTAGAATAGTATTGTCGTCTATTTACCGAATCACATTTTCTTGATTTGTGCAATTCATAATCATAGACATCAAACCAATGTTTGTATGAGAGAGATCGGCTGTTGCCAGCTTGGTGTTTATATCCCCTTGAGGGAGTTTCCTGAGTTCCCTTGATGGGAAGATCATCTAAACAAACAAACAAACAAACTAACAAACAAGCAAACAAGGAACTAAGGACATCAAGTGGTATTAAATTAGGTGGGTGATTGGTAGTCAGACCCATGTTTGATGAAGTAGAGTTTCGATTTTTGTCATTTTTTTCCACCTCTTTCATTTTTCGGTTGATGCCGTACCATCCTTTAAAATGAAACATGACCGATGCTAATATCCACTCCCAAGGATGCCAATTACATTCCTGGAGATATCAGGCATCTTCTGATTTAATTGAGATTACGATAACAGGGGCGAGAACATCCAATGTGTGGGAGGAAAGAGAGAAATGTGGAGAGAGAAAAAGAATTTGAATTATTGGTAAAAATCCCTTGATTGATTAATTGAAAATAGACCATGTAACCTGTGACATCACATGTTTACAAAAGAGCCACAGATCCTGGACTTTCTGCAGGCATGATTTGTACACAGCTTATTGGAAGAAAATGTTAAATCTGATTGGATATTGCACCATCGGATTTGTATCAACTTTTGATATGAAGAAAGGGGCCCATCTCAAAACTTGTCCAGCCATTATTTTTATAAGTCTAGAATTTATGTGGAAATTATGACACAAACTGTACAAAATTTCCCATATGACCAGTGTAGTATCTTGCCTGCCAGGGAATGCCCCGGAATGTACAAGGTCACTCTTGTTGTACACAACAGTAACAAGGTCTATTATATAAGAAGAAATCATCACAAATTTGTTGAATGATATTTAGTGCTTTCGGACCCAAATAGTCCATAAAGTATTAATGAATTAAATATTAGGACATTTAGACCTCTTGCACTGACGTCACACCCGACAACAGTCTGCGCAATGGTCTAGCCCCCCCTTCTGGTTACGCCACTTAGAATAAGGCTCTGCTGTTGCTACGCCAATCGTAAGGCTAAGCCATAGCCGCTGATGAAGCCACAGCCGAACATGATTTAACTTAAGAAAGCTCTCCATATCACACAGCATGGGTTCTGTGGCATAACTTATAAGGAACGCTGAACGACTATTCCACTGACTGAATAAGTTGAGCTCTGTGTACTCAATATTAAGTTTTAAAGAAAAAAAATTGCCAAAGTCCAACTTGGAAAGAACTCAAATCCCCTCTGAGCCACCTATGGACTTTAAGGAGATCATAGTCAACAGAGCTGTGCAATGACATTAAGGGCTCAAATTAAATCATCAGCTTGTAGTTTGTTTTGCAAAAGGACAGAAAAAAACAAATTATTAAAAAACATGCTGTTAATCTGTTTGCTGAACACCGTCCACAAATGTCACATACGTAGGAAAGAAAAGTAGGTGAAACACACAAATCAAAACCAGCTCAAATTATCACAGCTGAACTTTCTCATGTGGTTAAATTACCCACTCTAAGAAAACCACAACATTGCTTCTGATCGTCAAGACTTATTTACGGCTTTTTGACACCCAAGATCCAACAGTGATCTGCCCTGTGGCTGAGTTTCAGAAATACCGGAATACTCCTAAAAAGATCTGTCAGGCATCAAAACATTATTTGGCGCAAGTGTATTTCAGCATCATCAAGTTATGCAACCCACGCATGACTGAAAAAAAACCTTCACACAGAGCTAAGAATGCTAAGATTAAATAAAGTCCACAGGACATAAGAAATTGCTGTTCTACTCTCTTCATTACACCCCTTTGGAAAGCACACCTGTGTAACTGACTTAACCAGTAGAGCGGGGTCTTTTTTAAACAGGGTGTAAGTTGTAGTAATGGAACATCGATCCAATACAAATAAAATGAGCTGGAAACTTTCAACTTATGACACAAGTATCAAATCAGGTGAGTGGTTGACATTCCAGCGAGAAAAAAACCACCAAGCAAAAACGAAAACTTGAAATCTGTTGGTGTTATTAAATCTGAAGGCTGTGGTTTCGACCAGTCACTACACACAATGGATACGCGCAGCAACTCCGTTACCTTGTTTGTCAGTATTTTTCTGACCGTCTGCGTTTCGTTTGTACTGAGTTGCACCTGTCAAAAGAGACACCCTCAGCAGCACGTATGCGATGCTGATTTCGGTAAGTGTTTTTCATTTCAGAAAACTTCATTCTCTTGATCTTAGTTATTTCGTTATTCATGACTACAAAAGAGTACAAGGTTAAAGCTAAATCAACAAGCTGACGAGGGGGAACAATTTCATCAAGCTGTTTTAAAGCCCCCAAATGGTTCTTAAAACCCTCAAACCTGGCACCTCATTGGTCCTAACGGACCCGCATCACAATGTAAGCACGTTTTCCATGGTTAAGAGTGTTTGTTTTGCACTTGCTTAAAAATGTTTGTGTGTTATTTACATGTCTTGGTATTGCCTGGGTTAAAGTTTTATCATTAGGTTAAATCTACCATTGACAGTTGACGTATCGATTTTGTAGACAGAGGATGCTGGCAGAGTTTTGTCCTGCCCCCTTCTAACCAAACCACTAACCCCTGTTGATTGACAACCCCCTCTAGGATGAGTGTGGCATGGTCCAATAGGATATTATGAGCTGGCCGGTGTGTATGATGTGGTTAAGGCAATGGAAGTGTTTAACGCTACGTACGAAGTGTGGACCTGAGAACAAAAGAGGTCCAAACAATGCAGGGACTTCAAACACTATGTGGACTTACACACGTCCACACAGTGTTTATAACATTGTTGAAGAATAGGATTTTCCTTATGTGTACCGAACAAAGGAATATCCACAGAGTGACTACAACACAGAGCTGAGTGTGTGAGCAAGTGCTAGACCAAATTCGCATGAATTTTCTTGGAAAATTTGGACGAGCTTAAATTGCTAACCCTGGCAATCTCCTGGGAAATAGTCATTTCCCGGGAAATAGTTACCCAGGCTTGGGAGTAGGGTAGAGTGAGATAACCCTGGTGTTAGCATGCTGAGTGTTCATTCCTCCCAGAAAAATTGCATGGAGTGTGAAACAAACATGGGGTGGCGGTGGGGTTAAAACTCCCCAGTAATTTCCTGGGGTTTTATTTCCTGGGAACTGGCTCTGTAATGTGAAAAACAGAGCTGCCAACATTTGCATCTTGCAATCAGGGAGATTTTGTACAACAATCAGGGAGATATTTATAATTACATTCAACATAATAGGAAGAAAGTTTCATCCGGGAGATTTCCAAATGTCCATCAGAACATGGAAAGATTGGTCTCTTAAAATTCAGGGAACTTTCTGCAGAATCAAGGAGAGTTGCCAGCTCTGGAAACGGGCTCAAGTGTAATAATTTTCATCCTCTACAATTGCAGTGATCCGAGGAACAGTGTTGGGACGATCAAGGCTCCCTGTCGCAGGGTTTGCAGGGCAATATGAGTACCGCATCCAGGTACAAAAGATCTTCAAAGGAGGGGAGTACGGGATAGGAGAAGAAGCTAAGCTCATCACGCCTTCCTCAGAAGCCTTGTGTGGGGTACCAATGCTCAGGGATGGACAAACGTATGCCATCACTGGTTAGTTTATCAACTTTACAAATAATAATAATAATAATAATAATAATAATAATAATAATAACTAGTTCTTATATAGCGCCTTTTACAATAACGTATCAATGCGCTTTACATTAGTGCCCTGATCATTGGGCCAATAACATTCCTTTAATCTTTCTCAGCTCCCTGGGGAGTATACAGCCCCGGGCTGCCGTGACGCTCCAAAGGCTTTTTCAAACACAATTTCAACCTCTACCCTCACAGGTACCCATTTATACCTCTGGGTGAAGAGAAGCAATTATAGTAAAGCATCTTGCTCAAGGACACAAGTGTCGTGATCGGGATTCGAACCCACACCCCGATTACATAACCTCCAGAACTTGAATTTGATGCAAAATAGATGTGTAATGTGTAAAGTCAAACTTCTCAACAACCCACACATGACATCAATTTTTACCACATTGGGTTTATAGCCACCTACAGGCAATTGCAACTTTGTTTTTACGGATGTCTTATGCAACTGTGGACTGAAAAACGCAGAGACAAACAAATTATTTGCGATAACATTCTCTGGAAAACCCTGCAGAGCAAACAGGTTGAGCATAATAATTTCATTTTATAATGGTACCGGTACATTAACAATTTATGAATAATAATTTAATTATTGTTGTTATTACTGTTATAATTTATTGTTATCATTACTGTTATATATTTCTGGTAATGAAACTAAGGATGCCTCATAAGTGAACTTAATCACTGTAGCTCGCAAGCCTGAGGAAACCTGTAAACAAGGGTGCTTGCAATGTGAACCAGAAGCACTGGGGTTAACCATGGAGGTTCCTTCCTCCATGGGTTAACCCCTACTCTTCCATGATAAGTGTTCTGGGATCTTTTACGTGCACTACCAATCCTAGTACCTACGGCTTAATGTCCCATTCGAAGGACAAAGCAATTAGGATAAAGCATCTTGCTCAAGGATACAAGTGTCATGACCAGGACTCGAACCCACTCTCTACTGATCAGAAACACCAGAGCTTGAGTCTGGTGCTTTTAACCTTGCTTGTTCTTTTAGAGTTGGAGTAGATACCCAAAATAATGGAAGTCTATCCCGCCTTATATACAGCCACAACACCTAATATCTCTCCACTGTAATGTGTGATGTATTACTGACAAATACGTTTTGTTCTGATTCATCATCGGTACAAAAGTACAATATTTCATAGTCTCAGGATTGATTAAATTGTTGATCTCCTTTCATTTCAGGACAACTACGAGATGACCAAATGCAGATTAGCGTTTGCGACTGGGTATCCGAGTGGGAGTCCGTAACTCGATCACAGCGTCAAGGACTTAAACATATATATCAACGATACTGCAGCAAATGTCCGGTAAGACACTAAACAAGATTGTTTGTGTTTTTTTTTTTAAAGAGGTTGTAACACCAATCGCTAATATAACGAGATTGCCCAGTAGCTAGAGGCAGTTTGAATCCTCTATTTTAGCAGCGGGTACCGCAGCAAAGTCATAGTTCTTAAATTTTATTGATGAAAATTTGACTTCTATTAAAAAGTTTTTACAGTGGTAAAAAAGCAGTGGGGGTTGAAATGCTGTTATTTTGGAAAAAATTACACTTTAAAACATATGTAGTAATAAAAATGAGTGAATTTTTTTTCTTCCAGGAGTAGTTCATGCAGTGATATATCAAATTAGGCCTCGATACCACATTCCATGCTGTATATTAGTACGTGACAGTTGACATCAACTGTGAATAATTTAAAAATTTTGACAGGTGAATGGTCTGTTAAGATCTCTTGATTTAAAACAATGACATCTCCAGGGAGAGAAAACATATCCTTAATTTGGTCACCACAAATTAATTGTTTCTAGCCCAATGGACCATGTCAATTAAGATAAGAAAAGACTTGATCTTCAATGTGATTTGCGTGGTTAGTTTTCTAATTATTTCTGATGAATTGCTTCATACGTTTTAATTGAATTAGTGGACAGTTTTAATTATAAGTAATTAAGTAAGCGACAAGGACAATAAATTATTGCAATATTAGGTGCCTCACATGCCCCTCAACCATGAAGGACTGTTTCAAAAATACTTCTGGAATTCAGCTTGGAATATTTTCGAACATGCTTGAATTTAAGTTAAAGGCAAAGTTTACCTTTGGTTTTTGGAACCGTTTTATTGTTTTAATCCTATATAAATGTAGATATACAATCAAACTAACCTGAGGTGGTAGCGTTTTTGAGATATTGCCAAAAATCTGGACCGGTTATGTCCACGCAAGTAACGTTTCTCAGTTCGACAATTTTTGTGAATCCCTTTCTCTAAAACCACATTCCTTAGAAGGGAATCGTTTATAAAAATCATATACATTATCAACAGCTGCAGTGCTTCGTACCAAGTAAGTTTTTATGGTCATTAATTTTTGGAGGTAATTACCAAACGTATACCCTCCCTTTAATGGAGTCCAAAAAAACAATAGCATATGTTTACAACACGAGAAAAATTAAAAGCACAGAGGATTAAAAAAATGTTACAGGTTTGAGGGATTGCAGATTAAGTAATCTGACAGACTAATTACAATAAACCCGCCACTGCCAATGCATAGAAACATAAACAAACTACAAAATGTTATTGCTACTTTGCCCAAATCATTCACTGGGTTTTTCTTATTGAAAGTAAAATAAAATAAATAAACAAAATAAAAAGAACTTGGTGTAAAAGCGGGAAAACAAATTTGAGCACCCTGAAGATAAACGTAACCCCATTGAATTTAATCTTAGAATCAATCTTGATTGTGTTTTTTTTTTAACATGCAGATACGAATCAGCATCCCCGCTCGCTCACTTTCCCAAGGACCACTGGACTTTTTCCGGGGGTGTTTCTACAACCCCTTCGCTCCCTACCGTCTGAAAGTGGAGGATTGCGAGGGGGCGTACTCAAGCTGCGTGAGAAATCGGGAGGGTGGATGCAACTGGCTCACTAACAGTAGCTACAAGGAATGTCACGCGGAACGCCAGACGAAGATAAAATCTTCCAAGAAAGATCAGAAGACTGGCACAAAGAGGCTCGATAATGGTTTGAACTGGTAACCAGATGTTTGGCGTGGACGACTTTGGCTTCAATAAAGTATTTAACCTCAATAAAAAAATCCTGTTAACACAGTTTTCCAGACATAAATCCAGCGTTTTCCCTTAGAAGTTGTCCGCTGGCCAAATGCCAGTTAAAGCACCTGAGGACCAGTCAGAATTCTCTGTAAGTGGTCCGGCTAACTAGTTCAGTGTTGAAACATGCCCCTAATTAATATAAAATATGGATTAGTGACAAACTTGATGGACCAGTGAAATGACAAGCTAACTGGTTCTGCCGGCTAGTCACTTAAAATCTAAGGAGCAAACCCTGAAATCCTGCATGAAAAGTTGGTATTGACGATAAATTGTGCCACTCTTACACCAATTGGTTTATTGATGTTGGTGTGTTCCATTAGTCTCCTGGTTTAGATCGGGAGACATTCACCCAAACCCTCTCAATGAAAACATGTGACGAGTAGAGTATACTGTTTGAAACATCAAGACCACCACAACAGCTCTGTTCAGAGCCAACACTTCTCCCAAAACACATGGTTACTATAGTAGCCTAATAGTTACTTCCTGAAAACAAATTTTCGCAAGTTTTCGCAATCAAATTTGATAATTTAAAGAACAATTTTGAGTTTCTGATAAAGTGCCTTCTGACTGGCACTCCCCTCCCACCCGAAACAAAGATATTGACAAAATAGGGTGACTGTCAACATTAGGACTAGACAGCTCAGTTGGTAGAGAGCCAGCATGTTAATCTGGAGGTCGCAGGTTCAAATCTAACTCTGGTAATTTTGTCCTTGCTCAACCCAAAATTAAAGTGGGTAAGGAAATAAATTGTGAATATAGAAACAACTTCTTTGGGAAAACTCTCTTAAAAATGACAGCCCACTAAATCCTTAAAAATGTTCTTGAGTTGTTCTTATGGTCTTCTAATTACCGGAAATGTAGGTCTTTCTTGTTGATGTATTTCATAATTTATGTATTTTTTCCTCTATGTTATAAATAATTATCTGCTGAATCTATCTATTATGTTAGAGACTACCTTTGGCTGTGTTGTACATACATTTTTAATTATTATAATTATAATTATCTGCTGAATCTATCTATTATGTTAGAGACTACCTTTGGCTGTGTTGTACATACATTTTTAATTTTTTTGTATTATGAGAGATCGCCTTACAAGGCCGGACGGCGATTTGGGCTGTCGACCCAAACCCAAATCAACTGTCACCAGGGGCACGTTGCCACCTACTCCTGGGGCTGAAACAGAGTTACCCCCTTCAACCCCCTTCACAGTCCGTAAGGATGTAGGCATGGGTATCAGAATGCACTACCTTCCCAACTTAAGTGCCTTGCTCAAGGGCACAAGTGTCATGACCGGGTATCTAAACCCACACTCTGCTGCTGACAACGCAGAGCTTGGGTCCAGTGAACTAGACCGCTCTACCACAACACGCCACAAATATATATTTTGTTGAAAACAAACTTATTATTTAATGAAATTATTAAACCCACAAATAATATTTAAGACATTTTTGATGACTTCTAGATAAGGAATATGTGAACAAGGGTTAGTACTGGCTGAGGAGTCGAGTATGGTCTTTCAGTGGAAGGGAATTAATAGAAGCTCGTAACTGACTATGCTGTAAATACCCTAAACACAGCGCGCATTATCGAACTATATGTATAACTAAAAGTGTTTTGTGCATCTTAAAACAAAAGTTGCCAAATTGATTATAAAGGTTAACTGCATTATATTTAAAGAACAAAGTGAGATCTATATAGTATTATGAAGAAATTGTTTAATTAAATTAACTTACGTGATTTGAGGCAATGCATGGTGGGGTTAGTCAGTTATCCTGTTTGCTGTGTAGACTATCTGCGTATCTACATAGTCTTGGTGCAAGACATTCTTATGTTCTCGTTAGTAAAACTATGCACACTCAACACTACATACACGGCGGGACTTTTCCATAGAGGGCATTCGCTGGAAAAGTCAGTTGTGAACAGCGCCCGCTATCGTTTGATGGTTTGTGGATATATGACATGCGCATAGGGAGAATTGCAATAGGTGAAGTAGTGAAGAACAATATCTTGCACCAAGACTACAATCTACACAGCAAAGTAGATTTTATCACATGGAGTTACTGCAAACCAAATACAGCCTATTTAAATTAACTTATATAAATAAACACTATAATGGTATTACTGTGATTCAATTTAATCAATAAAACTGTGCATTTATACAAATATATTTCTATTGTTCATGTATTTTTATAACCTGCATAAGAAATATCTAATTAGCAGAAACAAGTGTCTAATGTACAAACTTTTAAAAGGCCGAAAAATCTTTGGTCATTTTTTCCTTCTCAAAAGTTTTGCATTTCAACAGGAAATAGGTTCTGTGAGAATTTCTTTAAAATAAATTGTATATGTTTGGATCATTATACAGAATAGAGCTTAAACAGCATCCTGACAAATGAAAACCTTCATCGAAATTTCCATTTCTTTTGAAGCAATCTAGTTAAAATTGAGTTTTGGGTATTCTACTTGACCCAGTGTAACAATGAGGGCGCTGTTTGATTCCAACGTTGAGTTTATGATGAGTTCAACCACAGAACAAGCCCTAGCACTCGTAACAGACCACCAGGCAATACAAGTGAGCCCTCTTTGGTCACATAACAATCAGGGTTGGAGCTATGGTTTTACCTGCGTGTGCATCTGATGGGGTTTTTCTCCCTGCATCTTAATTATTCTTTATTGTCTTCTATTGGGAAAAAAGAGTAAACAACATAGGGCCTATTCGAGGATTCTTTGTTTCATTAGTGAAAGAAACACAATTTTTGTCTTCTAAATTATTACATCGATGATGAATTTGAGTACACACATGGACTAACAATTCAGTGATTCTAAACCCACCCTTAAAAGCAGGAAACCCTCTGTCCAAGCTTTAAATTTAAGGTTTCTCCAGATCTCAACTAATGAAATAACATCCGCTTTATCTTCCTAAAAGAAATTAAGTCCACTTTATTTTCATTTTCTGGAAGATTCTGAGTCCCTACCAGACAGCAACAGGTTCCACTTTGAATGAAGTCAGTCTCGATGGGGGCAGGGGCGGATCCAGGATTTTCCAAATGGGGGGGGCGTGAAAATATACCAAGCAGCAAAATGATAAATGAAGTTTGTTGTGCCTGCGTAACACAAAGCTTCCCCATTTCTCCCTAACCTTCTCTCTCTCTCCCTCTTTTTTTCTTTTCTCCCTCTTTTTTTTTTTTTTTTTTTTTTAATATGGAAAAGGGGGGGAGTGCGCCCCCCACGCCCCCCTGGATCCACGCCTGGGGGGGCCATATATGTCATCAAATACAGCCAGAAAGCAGTGTTACAAACAGGGTATTACAAAATAGGATCCAAAATGGGATAGTTTCAGAAACCAATAAGATTTCTGACTGGGTTCATTGATATTTGATGCTCATTTGGAGAAAAAGTTCCAGTTATCAGAGACAAGGATTTCATTTCAGGGCCCAATTTCTTTGAGCTGCTTAAGCATCAAAGTAGCTAAGCACAACAAAATTATGCTTACCAGAATAAGGTTACTAGCCAAACTACCATGTTGTGTGTCCAATTCGTTACTGGTATCCTGCTCTCTTCTGCTAAGCAGAACAATTTTAAGCAATCTTTTTGGGCCCAGGTCATTGCAAAAGCTTAGGAGTGACCCTTTACAGGGCTGAAATCTTACACTGGACAACAACCAAGGCCAGTGATTTTACATTGGGCCAGTAAACTCATGACCAGAAAAGTTTGGCGTTCAGATGTTTTTCAATTGAATAATAGTACCTAACTGTGTAACATCTTGAGAAGAAAAAAATGTATGTCAAATGTTGACTTTGAGTCTGATAAATACCTTTTAATTCTGTTGAATAAGGAAGCATATTTAATACTCATACAGACAAATGAAATAAATCTTCTCTTAGTGCTTGCTAAAATTAAAAACAGTTAAATGCATGTTAAACTGTGTCAAGAACTTAGGTTTTCTTTTCCTCATTTTTGATCATGGTCTTGTAAAAAATAAGTAAATACAAACTGTGACCACTCCAGTAAACATATAGAGCTGCAAGCCTTGCGGGCTAGTGGATTTACCCCCCAAATCGAGCCCTAAATTACCCTATGAGTCACATCTTGATCCATTTTGTTGATAATAAATGCCTTTTTTTAATTCTATACTAGCACGCCACAAAAGATGTAGCAATAATGCATAGGGCTGAACCTTGAATAACCTATAACAAAGTCTTCAAAGTTCTGTAGTAAAGGAGTCCGACACAACTAGAGGACCGCCCCTGGGACCTTTGTGGTCTACAGTTCATTGTGACATCACAGATGTTCGATGCCCATATATGGTCATCCCAGTCATTGGAACCTGAGAACCTGCTGGGGTATGTAGTGAGTGCCTTTTAGGCAAAGTGTGACGTCAAAGGGACATTGGATATGGGTACAAAAAGGTGACCTTTTTAGCTCTAGACTTTTTGTGGTTTCTGCTGGTAGGAAAAACACCCTTGGAGAATTTATACACTAGCAAGAAATTCCTCAAATTACACACATGGTTTCTTTGGAATTAACTTGATTTGCTGTAAATGTCATATTTCCCAGATTGAGAATGGCTTATATACCAGCCTATAATTTTTGTTCAAAAATGACGAATACATGTGTTAAACTGAGAGCTTAAGGGCCTTAAGTTTATGCTACAACTAATCATCAGGAAAATAAAGTCATTTTTAAAGTGAAAAGAAGTTGAAAACCCCTCCAACCTGCCAAGACATTCAATCTCACATAACATTAATGCATGTACAAAAAAAGCAACTACTTTAACGAGAAAAAAAACTTGATTCTGGGCCATTAATTACAACTTTCAAGTGACATTTCAAAGTAGGCAAAAAACTTTGTTCCAACAATTTTACAAGAGAATTTGAACTTTCGGGCTTCTTATTAATCTTTGGAAGTTGTTTTAAAGCTACAAGGAAGAGGTGGGGAAGCTTTGAGTAAAAACATCAGACATTACTGTTTTCAGAGGAAACTTAGCTTCACTTTAAATAATGCATATGTCAAACCAACCACAAGTTGTCGTCACTTTGAACGAAAAACCCTTACTTCCCCAGCAGCCTTTTCACATTTACCAAGCCACAACATTTTCCTGAAAACTTATGACTTTCCGGATACTCTCTAATTCTGTCTGGAACTCACACCTTCAGAGTTGATTTTGTGCTCCAGGTAATGTTTGTCAAGACCATGAAGTGAGTTTGGGTTTAAAACAAGCAATATTATGTGCTCCCCCATGACCATTCTCAATAATTTCCAGGGTTAGTGAAGATTTTTTGTTACAGCTGTGAAGCTGTAGGAGCGGTGGAGTTAGTCACTCAGAAGTAGACACGCATGAGTTACATGAAACGTCCTTGCTTACACCACATGATGGATAGACAGATTGATTGAAGGACAATTTACGCTTTAAAAGAAATTTCAGCTACTTTAGCAACGTCTCTGCTACTTTAATATGCAGTTAGCAGAGCCCAGGGGATAGGGGGAGTTAAAGCTTGAAGTTTTAAAGGCAGGATAATTCAACTCACGAGGGTAGGTACGGTCAGATGACTGATTCCAAACCTCTGAAGTACAAGAAAAGTCTTAGAAAATTGTTGATCCCCTAAAAAGTGAAACTTTGAGCACATTTATTTCTCAAGGGGGGGGAATTAGAGTGTCACTAATGACTGGGTACACAACTCTCTAGAACATGAAACATCATAACCCAATCAGGTTGGCTCAGTGGTTTCTTTCCCTGCCTTTCACATGTGGACCCCGGTTCAAATCCCGCCTCTGACCGAAGCCAGGTTGAATCAGGTTCAGAGGAATCAGGTTGGCTCAGTGGTTTCTTTCCCTACCTTTCCCCTCTGTGGACCACGGTTCGAATCCTGCCTCTGACCGGAGCCAGGTTGAATCAGGTTCAGAGGAATCAGGTTGGCTCAGTGGTTGCTTTCCCTGCCTTTCACCTGTGGACCACGGTTCGAATCCTGCCTCTGACCGGAGCCAGGTTGAATCAGGTTCAGAGGAATCAGGTTGGCTCAGTGGTTTCTTTCCCTACCTTTCCCCTCTGTGGACCACGGTTCGAATCCTACCTCTGTGGACCACGGTTCGAATCCTGCCTCTGACCGGAGCCAGGTTGAATCAGGTTCAGAGGAATCAGGTTGGCTCAGTGGTTTCTTTCCCTACCTTTCACCCGTGGACCCCGGTTCGAATCCTGCCTCTGACCGGAGCCAGGTTGAATCAGGTTCAGAGGAATCAGGTTGGCTATATTGGTTTCTTTCCCTACCTTTCACCTGTGGACCACGGTTTGAATCCTGCCTCTGACCGGAGCCAGGTTGAATCAGGTTCAGAGGAATCAGGTTGGCCCAGTGGTTTCTTTCCCTACCTTTCACCTCTGTGGACCCCGGTTCGAATCCTGCCTCTGACCGGAGCCAGGTTGAATCAGGTTCAGAGGAATCAGGTTGGCTCAGTGGTTTCTTTCCCTACCTTTCACCCGTGGACCCCGGTTCGAATCCTGCCTCTGACCGGAGCCAGGTTGAATCAGGTTCAGAGGAATCAGGTTGGCTCAGTGGTTTCTTTCCCTACCTTTCACCCGTGGACCCCGGTTCGAATCCTGCCTCTGACCGGAGCCAGGTTGAATCAGGTTCAGGGGAATCAGGTTGGCTCAGTGGTTGCTTTCCCTGCCTTTCACCTGTGGACCACGGTTCGAATCCTGCCTCTGACCGGAGCCAGGTTGAATCAGGTTCAGAGGAATCAGGTTGGCTCAGTGGTTTCTTTCCCTACCTTTCACCCGTGGACCCCGGTTCGAATCCTGCCTCTGACCGGAGCCAGGTTGAATCAGGTTCAGAGGAATCAGGTTGGCCCAGTGGTTTCTTTCCCTACCTTTCACCCGTGGACCCCGGTTCGAATCCTGCCTCTGACCGGAGCCAGGTTGAATCAGGTTCAGAGGAATCAGGTTGGCTCAGTGGTTGCTTTCCCTGCCTTTCACCTCTGTGGACCCCGGGTTCGAATCCTGCCTCTGACCGGAGCCAGGTTGAATCAGGTTCAGAGGAATCAGGTTAGCTATATTGGTTTCTTTCCCTGCCTTTCACCTCTGTTGACCATGGTTCGAATCCCCCCTCAGACTTCAGAGTCTTGCATGTGGATAGGGTTTTCAGTGCCTACCTGTCGCGAACATTTCTTCTCGTTTCCTATTTATCCTGTTATTGGCGCTAATTGTGCTGTTGGGATGTGTAATAAAATAACACAATAAACCCCTTTGTGCAGATTGGAACTGAAATGCTTTTAAGTATTTTGGGTTGAACAAAGAAAAAGTAAAAAGAGCGGGACTTGAACCTGCGACCTCCGGATTAACGTGCCGGTGCTCTACCAACTGAACTCTATAGCCCTAATGTTGGCGGTCTCTGTATTTTGTCACTGTCTTTGTTCGGGGTTGCCAAAGAAATTGAAAACATAGGGAGATTTACCCAGTCAGTTTCCCTCGTGGTTTACTACTTGCTTTAAAGTATCTTACTTTATCAATAGGTTGAGACAAACATCACTTTAAAACGATGGCCAACTGTTTGATTGTTTCATTTTTCAGATAAACAGGATACTCTTGACACCTAATTAATAATTGTCATTGTCATAAGAATTTACATCGTCAAATAAACCGTAACCAAGCTTCACTGTCTCACAAAATCTCCCAAATTGATTCTTTCCCCCTTTTGTTGTCAGGCTGTTCTAAGATTGGTTCAACCAACGCAAACAATTACACACACAGGGTCATTACCTGTCAGATTTGATCTGCATAGCAACGCAGTGAGATCACTATCTCAGAAAATCTTACATCACTAACTCCCACCCCCACATAAAATACCCCCCTCCGACAAGGCTCCATTTAATATAACATGATTGATGACCGAATGTTGTTTTTGCACTCCAGGAATGCTCATGCCAATTTTCTGTTCAATTTTCATCAGGAAAATTTGCAGCCCCTTAAATTAAACCAGGCAATTTGACAACATTTGGGCTACGTTGACCAAGGCTAAAGTGCGATAAAAAAAACCTTCAGCAGGTTTGTCATTAAAGGGAACCTCTACAAACTTGTTGTAATGTTCATCAAGTGTACGTCAAAAACAAGACACACTACAACTCAACACTGAAAAACTGTTTAGACTAATCAATGCAACCTCTTACAGTACAACACTCTTAGAGCTGAGAAAAACCACTACTTCGTCTGGTCGGCGCTAATAAGAGAAAAGAGGAAGATAACAATGTGGCGACCAGGTCGCGGGGCATTGTGGGTGGGACCAGAGGGGGCGCTGTTGTGTATGATAGTAAAAACTCTTAGCGACTTAAACCTGTCGGTTAGGGAAAATGCATTAGAAGTGGCTCTACGGGTAAGTTGAGTGAAGTAGACACAAGTCATTCAGTATTACGTGAACATGCAGTCTGTCAATGATAAGCAAACACAGCGACCCCATTGTTAGCAATAAGTGTAACTGGGTTCTTTTACGTGCATTACACAACACACGGGACCTACAGCTTTACGTCCCATCCGAAGGGCGAAGCAATAATGGTTAAGTGTCTTGCTTAAGGACACAAGTGCCAAGACCGGGACTCGAACCCACACTCCGCTGATCGGAAAAACCAGAGCTTGAGTCCAGTGCACTTGACCGCTCAGCCAGGAACGTGCCCATGTCCAAAATTTATCTAAAAACGGCATAAAGGCTAATGCTGAAAAACATTCCAAATTAAACAAGCCCACAAAAACCAAAGACAAATCTTGGATTGTTTTCTTTAACAGACAAGAAAATCAATCATAAAGCAACAATCTTCTTTGCTAATTCGAAAGTGTTTCACCTTTAAAACTTCCATCATAAGACATAACTTGATGAAATTATACTTTGATGGCTTGCGTGACAAACTATAGGAAATCCTTTCAGCGCCTGCCGGTACAAGGAAGGGGTAAGTGCCATTTTTCAGAGGGGTGCAGCAGGAGGGGCAACCTGTCAATCCAGTCAGCTTGGTCAACTTGGAAATCAAGAAAAGTCGTTAATGCACTTTTGCCAAAATTTATTGAACCAACCTGGCACTTATCCCCTTCCCACCCTCCAAACAAAACAAAACCAAAAATTGAAAAATGTTCATATTTTTAATATGACTTGAAAAGTAGTACAATAGAGGTTTTACAGCTGACGTCACTATAGCCCCGCCTACCGCAACGGCAGGCATCTTGCCGGTCAGGGTTAGGATCTTGCCGCTGGTCATTGACCGGCATTATTGCGTCTCAAACACATAGAGCCTCGAATTGGGGACAGCAGTGAATAGAAGCATTATACAACTCTGTACTGTCACGGTAATATAATGACACTTTCATCCAAACAGATACATAAATTCAATACAAATGAAGCATGAAGTCGAGGCTCTACACGCACATGGCGGATACATGCAAAGGGTGGATACTCCCTACTCAGGCACTTCACAAACTAGCTGAGGGGTATGACAGGGGGAACAGGAATAGTAACATCTTCGGCATGAACATGGTTAATAAAGATTGCCAGCTGTGTTCACAAATACGCCTCATTGATATCGGAGGGAAATGTGATTAATTGGGGGAGGATATAGGAATTTGACTTGAATGAAACCACAGAAAAACCCCTGATGTCAGTCAAGTAATTCGACTTTCTTGGCACACTATCATAGAATGTTCCTGAAGGACCAGAAATGAGTCAGTGTTATACCTTTGGGTTTGACACTGAGTGAGGAAATGGTCAATGTTCATAATGCTAAATTAGAGGACATTTTTAAAAAGAACGAAAAACAAAACAATTTTTCGATTTAAAAAATACATTATTTAGAAACAAATGTTGTACCATCCCTTGGGAGGCAGTCTAATTTTGGAACAATGTTTTTCTCTGTAACAGTTTGAAACCCAAGGTAAAAGCAAAATTCAAGAATTACGTTCAGAAACCATCCCGTCAGCTTAATTCGGGATTTTATTTTTGACTAAGATAATGACAACATCCCACTCCTTTCAACATTTATATCGAAACAAAATAAAAGAGGTTTAAACTTGGAAATATTGACTAGAGCGGGACTTGAACCTGCAACTTCCAGATTAACATGCCAGCATTCTCCAACCGAGCTATCTAGTCCTAATGATGGCGGTCTCACTATTTTGTCAATATTTTTGTTGTGGGGTGCCAGTCAGAAGCCATTCATATACAATCAGGGATCACACCCAAGTCAAAAAGTTAAATACAAACTGCTGCCTGATCTTAAACCAACCAGACAACTTTCAAAACATTTGCAAAACTGCTCTGCCATGTGATGAAATGTTATAAAAATGCACAGTAATCAAGCGGATTTTTTAAAATTTCTTTTTCTCTTCCCCAACCCATCCCACCCCATTTCTTATATACATGTTTTTTCCATCACGCAGATGATGTTGCATTTCTTTTCCATTTTGATCAGTGTAGCCTCGTTTTAACTCAACTTGTTGATTGATCATCAGCATGTTACAGCTAATCACACCTTACAGGCAAGAAAAACAACAGGAGGTTCGATGTTAAAAAATAATTTCCAAACTCATGCTCTCTCATAATATTATGCTCCAACGGCTCCTCCCTCTGTAAAAAAAGTTCTACAATCGAATTCAGTTTTTAAGAAGATGGTTGATTTTTGTAAAGAAAGTTGTCCAAAGGAAAGGAAGTACTGAAGATGGAAGAAGTCTAGACTTCAACTTAATCAAAGACTTGAAAACATAGACCGTTAGTTCAATCACCCTGATATGAAGTACAGTCTCTTAGGGTCATAGATTGGTTTCTGTCAACGTAATGATGATTTATAGGCAATATTATAAAGACAGATACAATAAAAGTCACATGTGAAAGTTTCATCTGAACACAACAGTCTACTTGTTGCGCAAACAGCAAAAAACTGTCAGGTATTTTCACAAGAACGTCACATCCATCCATGTTTAGCGAGGTGACAGTGGGTACCAACCGCATCTCTGGCCGCAGCATTCGCGAACGGACACCATCCGCGAACGGACACCATCCCTCAGAAATCTGAGAGCTCAGTTGAAATGTTTTGGGGTGAAAAATAATCAAAACCAAGTAAGTTTTTTTTGGTCATTCATTTTTTTGAGTATTTACCAATCTATGACCCTACCTTTAAATGTACTTATTTAAAAAAAATCTTTAAAAAAATCTTTAAAAAAATCTGTGAAGTTATCAGCAGAATTTTTTATTCATTTTCAGATTTGTTTATATTTCTCCCAAATGTTCTTGTGTTTTTAGTGTATAACTATCGTGATTGTGAAGTAGATCTTATTCTTTGTTCATGTATTAATACATTTAAATGTCTGTACATTATCTGTGATTTTCTGTTAAGCTTATTCTTTCATTTTTGTTTTACCATTGTAAACATTCCTTTAGGTCTAATGTAATAGTTGCTAACCGGTTACCTAATTTGATGCAAAGTTGACGGAAACAGACCGGGTAAACTTTAAACAATTTTTGGATGAATAAGGACAAATTTACTAGAGTGGGACTTGAACCTGCGACTTCCAGATTAACTTGCCAGCGCTCTACCAACTGAGCTATCTAGCCCTAATGTTGGCAGTCTCCCTATTTTGTCAATATCTTTGTTCGGGAGTGCCAGTCACAAGCAATACAACCTGCAACTGCGGTGTGGCCAGGGATCACACCCAAGTTTCTGATACAACCTTGGAAGCAGCAGCAGAGGGATCACCTTATATTGTTTTGTGATTGTGAGTTTGTGATATGAACAAACAGAATCATGAAATCCAGTGATGATGAAAACAAAATAGCCAAACAAACTTCTAAAGTGCTGGTTTTTACAAAACTATTTACTCTGCTAAAGAACTAAGTGATAAAAGGCTAAGATCATACATGCTATGCGCTAATGATCCATAATTACTGAAATGGAAAAACAGGAAACTTTAAGATTAGCTGGTAAAATCATCTTCCCTTGGCACTTGAACAAATTTCACTTTAAAGTTTGATTTACTTACAAATCCAAAACATGTCATGTTGCTTGACGTTAGTAACAGGTGTTTTACAAAGGTGTTAACACCATTGTATCATAAAAAGTTAATTAAAGACACTAAGCCTATCAGTAACATACAGTTGCGTAACTAAGGGGGGGCAAATGTCTACATGCTTTTTCACAAATCGTGGGGCTCCCCTTTGAAGCAACTGGGCATTTCTCTGGTCAGTGAACCCAACTTTTCAAACTGATTAAAGGTACTTAGATATTTGACGCAGAATTAACCAAGACTAACAGATTATTTAGGCTTTAAGGCCTGAACATCCATTTGGTAAATTTCTTTCTTTACCAGTCAAGGTAATGCTTGGTAAGTAGTATCAAGATTTCAGATTTAAAAAAAAAAATGTTAAGATGGGCCCTATACTTGTTTGCTACTTTCTAACACAGATTTACATCTTACAAAATCCTTCGTCCTTCGGTTGGGGAGTAAAGCTGTTGGTCCCATGCATTGTGTAATGCACGTAAAAGAACCCAGTTACACTTATTACTAAGAGAAGGGGTTGCGTCCTTCAGTTGGAGAGTAGAGCTGTTGGTCCCGTGCATTGTGTAATGCACGTAAAAGAACCCGGTTACACTTATCGTTAAGAGAAGGGGTTTGCCCTGGTGTTTCTGGCAGTGTCTACTGAGTGCACCGCAGCACCTTATAAACCCTTAGATGGTGCTACTAACATAAATGAGTCTCATTATTCAAAATTTTCAAAGAAAAACTGCCTTAAAATGTTTCTCTTTTTTCAAGCGCCTGGAGTACCTTATTGGTAGATACGTGCATTATATAAAACTCCGGTATTAAAGTAGGAAAACAAATTTTGGAGAATTTATGCACAGACCATTATTTTCACAGGCGACTCTCACAGTTGACTTTTATTGTATCTTTCTTTATAATTATGCCTATAAATCAACAATTTGTTGACAAAAACCAATCTATGACCCTACCTTTTAATTACAAAATCCCAAAACAACCCAGAAAGAAAAAATACCAAACTTAAGAGTTCTGTAACTTCTTTTTGGACCATTCTTCTCAAAAAAGCTTAAAGCTTTGAAGTAAAAATACACGAAGTAAAAATACACAAAGTTGCAATTTCAATCACCAAGTTATTTTTGGCTTTCATTTTGAATGACACATCGTAAAGTTTTAAATGCCAGTCAATTACATTACAATATAAAATTTCATCAGAAAAATATCTTCGGGCCAAACCAAATAACCGGTGTATTTCCAATTACAGTGTCAAAACACTATGGCAAAACACAACTTTAATGATATCTAAACATTTTTTGAGTGGCTACAAAGTTTCAATGTTAGTATAATTCTTTTTACATGCTGGTCGTTTGACAACAAGTTGTGTTTTTTCAAATTAGGAAGTGGAAGTGTCTTTCTGTTTTGGCGTTTAAAACTAAAGTTTTCAGCACAAAATACACTAAAAAATTTGGAAATGTGTATGATTTTATTTGCAGAGGACATGTATTAGGATATAGGAAACATTTCTTTGTTATTAAATGTTATCAAATTACACATAAACGTACCACATTGAATGATTAGTATGTCCATGGTATGTCATGAGGAATTTGAGGGAAAACTTCACACGCAAGGAAGGAATGTTTTCCAGATGATTCTTATGTTCCTTACAGAATTGTTCGAACCAATCATATTTGATGCCCAATGTACACGTTGTGAGCATGTGATGCATCATGCCAATATCTGGCTCTGATTGGCTGGACATAAGCTGGACACCAAGGTCAAAACAGGTGTCTTCTGAGGTCATCCAGGGTTTACTTGGGGTCATAGCTGCTGGGTGTAGGCTACCATGGATACTGGTATGTGTCTCTCTAATCCCCAATTCATGGAAAACCGGTTAGATCTGGTTCTATATGATGAAATATGGATGGAGTTGAATAATCCAAAAGCCACCTGGATGATCAAGCTTAAAGTCTTAATTAACATTTTGGGAAAGTGATTCACAAAATGCACACACAAAAAACCTTCTGGATTTCCTGCATTTGCATGATCATTCTAGATTAATAAGTTAGGGTCACAAACTTTAAACGGAGAGGGAACTATCTGTCAGTTTATCATCAGGAAATGTGCAAAACAGAGGGGCGGGAAACAAGTTTTTTGAGCAATAATAAGACGAATTAAAGCAATATGAGAGTTCTTTGGGGAACAACTGAAGAATCTCCGACGGGAATCACGGCGAAAGCGTTGAAAAACATTTTGCCTCACACAAAATAGGGTTAAGAGTCTAATGAATTGATCTGACATTTCCTGAAACCCTTAGGGATGGTTCAAAGACCAGATAATAATTTGAGAAATCCTGCTCACTTGGCCGAAGATATCTCCACCAGGTCTACCCGCTCATGACCATTAGTCAAAATTGACAGAGTTCGAACTTCAAAAGTTCCAGAGGTTTATATTTTCCCCTTTGCTCGGACAGATGTTAGAGTTATCATGTAGAATGGAATCATCCTGCAAAACAATTAAACGGACTGAAGTCACAGAATTAATAACGCCAACTCAAGAAGGCTGTAAACAAAAATGTGACACACGCATCATAAACAAACACAAGCTGGATTGATGGGGGGGGGGGCATGATGGAGGTGAGAAGGGGGGACACAACAAGGTTTTTCTTCGGTTAATGAATACATATACTTAGTAAGGGTTTACTGTGTATGTTTGTTGTTTTCATCAAAATTACAGATCATCTTTAATTTTTTTTCCAACAACAATGAAAAAGACACACAAATATCTTTACAGGGTTTTTTGTTTAAAGGTATCGTACACGTTTGGTAATGACTCAAAACAAATATTAGCATCAAAACTTACTTGGTAACAAGCAACGGAGAGCTGTTGATAGTATAAAACATTGTAGGAAACGACTCCCTCTGAAGTAATGTAGTTTTTGAGAAAGAGGTAATTTCTCACTAAAATAATAAAAACTTCTTGCAAGAAGTTTTTATTCCTATCTGAAAGCACACAATTGTACAACAAGGGTGTTTTTTCTTTCATCGTTTTCTTGCAACTTCGATGACCAATTGAGCCCAAATTTTCACAGGCTTGTTATTTTATGCATATGTTGGGATACACCAAGTGAGAACACTGGTCTTTGACAATTACCAAACGTGTACAGTGCCTTTAAACAATTGGTGGCGAATTTGTCAGTTGAGCATGCAGCAGAACCGCAAAGGAATTGTAAACAGTCACCTTAATTTATCTTCCCTTTAGGCCTACAGCAACCAAGGACAAGGAGAGAGAACCCAAACCAGAGTGATGGATGAAGGAGCAGGAAGACGCTGCAGATTATTGGATTTCCACACTAAGAAGCTAACCCAACACTTATCTTGTTAAGCATATTTCCGATACAGCCACCAGCGACAGGGACACCCGGTGGTTTTTTGTGTTGTTTGTCCTATATACCCGAACCCTTCCAATAATATCTGTCATATCTCGTTAATAAATTGAGCCTAATCAAAGGCCTGTGGTACAGAACTGCCGCAGTAATATATCGTAATGGATAATAGCACTCATTTACGATGTCAGATGTTTTAAGAGCCACGCATCGTACAGTGCACGCAATTTTAATTCCAACCCTTCCAATAATAAACGTCCTATCTCGTTAATAAATTGAGCCTAATCAAAGACCTGTGGTACAGAACTGCAGCAGTAATGTATTGTAACGAAACATAGCACTCATTTTCAATGTCCGATGTTTTAAGAGCCACGCATCGTACAGTGCACGCAATTTTAGTTCCAACCCTTCCAATAATAAATGTCCTATCTCGTTAATAAATTGAGCCTAATCAAAGACCTGTGGTACAGAACTGCAGCAGTAATATATCGTAACGAAACATAGCACTCATTTTCAATGTCCGATGTTTTAAGAGCCACGCATCGTACAGTGCACGCAATTTTAGTTCCAACCCTTCCAATAATAAATGTCCTATCTCGTTAATAAATTGAGCCTAATCAAAGACCTGTGGTACAGAACTGCAGCAGTAATATATCGTAACGAAACATAGCGCTCACTTTCGATGTCCGATGTTCTCAGAGAGCCACAGTACGCGCAAATTTAGTTTGACAGATGAACATTTTCGTATAAAACCAGAAGTATCTCGAGTTCGCTACAAACAAATTCTATAGATCATGTACTTTTTGTATTCAAGAAAATGTAATCTCTTTTAACTCATATATGTTATAAGTTATTTGTAGTTGGGGAAGGAGTCGCCTTTTTGGGTTAAACAAGTTAAAACTTTTCTTCTCAAGCCTATGCAGTTAGTTACAAAAACCTACAAATTGTCACGATTCACGCAACTTGAATTACCGTAGCCCGTGTACTGCACAGCGCAGGTTTATGGATCAAGCGGCTTCTTGAAGCTAAATATTTTCTCTTTTCATTGTTGTAACATGAACGATGATTGGTTAATTGTAACCAGTTGCCTTTTTTACAAAACAGACAATCATATCCAATCGAAAAGACTGTTTCATGGCACATGTTATTATACGTTAGAGGTCAGAAAACGCAGTGCGTGTGCGTGTTCATTACGACGTGCACACACACAGAGTATCATTATTTGAGTGCTTCTCATGCACTATTTTCCGTGATGTGTATTGACGTCTTTCTGCCTGGCTGTAACAATAAGGAAGGGGGGCATACAAGACTCTCAGGGTGGGATGTGGGAGATGGAAGAGAGGGAAGTCAAAGGAGGCGGCGTCTGAAGGAGGCCTCGTAAGGAGAACCCAAGGAGACATCTCCAAGGAGAAGTGGCTTCAAGAGAAGATCAGGACGGAGGATAGAGCACTTTTGAATAACTGTGGCCATCTTAGGTCAACTCCATAACAATAAGGAAGGGGCATACCACACTCTGTCAGGGTGGGATTTAGGAGATGGAAGAGAGGGAAGTCAAAGGAGGGAAGTCAAAAGAGGCGGCTTCTGAAGGAGGCCTCTTAAGGAGAACCCAAGGAGGTGTCTGCGAGGAGAAGTGGCTTCGAGAGAAGATCAGGACGGAGGCTAGAGCACTGTAGACTTACTGTGGGCATCTCAGGTCAACTCTATAACAATAAGGAAGGGGTATAGGGTGTCAAGGCCGAGCAGTTTAGAGCATCAGATTCAAGTTAAGTCATTGGTGTGTGGGTTCGAATCCCAGCCATGACATTTGTGTCCTTGAACAAGATGATTTACTATAATTGCTTCTCTTCACCCAGGGGTATAAATTTTTACCTGCGAGGGTAGAGGTTGATATTGTGTTTGAAAAAGCCTTCTGAGTGCTACGGAAGCCCGGGCTGTATACTCCCCAGGAAGCTGAGAAAGATTAAAGGAATGTTATTGGCCTAAAGACCAGGCACTAATGTAAAGCTCATTGATACATTATTGTAAAATGTGCTATATAAGAACTAGTTGTTATTATACCACACTTTGCCAGGGTGGGATTTGGGAGATGGAAGGGAGAAAGTCAAAAGAGGCGACGTCTGAAGGAGAACCCAAGGGGGTGTTTGCGAGGAGAAGTGGCGTCAAGAGAAGATCAGGACAGAGACTAGAGCACTGTAGACTAACTGTGGCCATCTTCGGTCAACTTAAAAGTTCATAACTTAATTGAAGATTGATGGGGGTAACCTCCATCCTCTTGTTTCTGACCAGGATTGATATATGAGACTGCCTCGGAGTAAAACACCGCTTGCACTGACAGAGCAAAATCAAGGCTTGGATTTTGAAGCCGAGAAGGCATAATGTCATAAGGGTGTTGCAGAGGAAATTGTTCTGAAGTATTTTGATCGTTAGATATAAACAAAATCAATTTGGTTTGGCAAATTAGAACTTCAATATTTCACAGACAGAGAAAGGACAAAATCTGACAATTTAAATTACAAGCACTACCTTGACAATTACAAAGCACAAAATATTTGTCCAAAGGGAGTTGTAATAAATTGAGAACCTAGTTTTGTTTTAGACCACAGTAAATTGAGCTTCCTGCTCCACATTAAAGATATGTCACAGCATTGAGAATATGAGGGGAAAGAATGACAGCTTCATCATGTATGTTGGGCAAATTTTCATTTAAATGCAACAACTTTTTGGCTTGTAAGTTTTAATTTTGGCATGGAGGAAGGAATTCCTCCATGATTTTGCTACGAGAAAAAAAATGCTTTTCTGTACTCAGCAACTTTTAAAGTAGCTTTAAAACTAAAAATACTCACTGGAAAAATTAAACCGTCCTGTTATTGTTTCGGCTAATTTTAAAAGCATTTGAGAAAAACATGAAAGTGTAAGTCAACTTTTTAAGTTTACTCCGATGTGAAATTTGGTGATGTGATCCTGTTTCAATATTCCCTTATTCTGAAATTTGAATTTTTTTTGAAAGGAGTGCATTTTCTATTGCAATAATTCTGTAGGAGCTTGATGTTAACCATCAGCTTTTCTTGCACAGTTACTATTTATAAAAACAGGATGTCTGTTTGCCATTTTTCAAAACTGTGGAAAATTCTGGACCCGAATTTTTGAAGTTTGGCCTGAGCATGCTGAATTGAAACGAGGCACTCAGACTGTTTTTTTCTTAGTGTTTAATATAGGGCTTCTAAACGATTTTAGCTTTGTGATTTTTGTGAATTTGATATTAACTTCCCCCCCAACAACCCCCCCCCTCAAAAAACATAATAATAATTAAATTGTATGTGTGTTTTGGGTTGATTTTCTTTGTTTTTTTTGTATCGTCACACAACTCGCGCATATCTCTGAGAACCCTGGATGATTGAATGTATTTACTGCTGGAAACAGTTTTTCTATTTAATTTTTTTTTATGATGATCAAATGGTGACAAGTGTTCTGATGGGGAGGGGTATATTGTTCCAGAGTTTTGGACCAGAGATCGAGAAGGTTTTATCAGCAAAATAGTTTTGGACAGTAAGGTTTGAATTTAAATGACACTAATTTCTCACAGTAAACCAACGCTGCATTACATCTTTAAGGAAATTATTCATCTTATGTGTAGCGGCCCTGTTCAATCTAAGGAAGTATAAGTCATCGGTTAAATGTCATGAATGTTATGAGTTGGTTATTTAGACTGCATGGAAGTGGTGTACGGGTTTGTTTGCATAGATTCTTGGCTTTGTTTATAAGGAAGAGTTATGATCCTACAGAGATGTGAATGTAAAATAAAAGGCACAACTTTCAAAAAGCATTGCAGTTCAAAGAATCCCAATCCACTACGTTTAGTTCTAGATTTTGCCATCATGACATGGAAAATGAAATACCAAACCATTACATTTCCCAGAAATACACGAAATATTTCCCTGTAGAAACAGAGAACAGGGACATTCCAAAACCTAAGCCATGGGTGTTTAGACAAGAATTGATGGGATTCAGTTTTATTTGGATTATCCCAGAAATAACTTATAATGGGGGGAAACTTCAGGTTGAACGGCCTTCCCAGAAGAAGAGCCAATGGCCATCTGGTACCTAGGGACTACAGGATATTGATTCCACCCACCTCCTTGGCACTGATTGTCAGAGACCGCAGCTAGTGCCAGAAGGGAAGGAGGGATATCGCGTGAATCACCCCACGGCCACACCAGCCACACTTTGGTTTAAATTTGACGTCACTGTGGTTTGTGTGGTTTTGGGAGTCTAGTCACGTAGCTTTTTAACAGGCTTGGATGAATTGCCTTTCTAAACACCTGTTCTTTACTCATCTGATTTTTCAGGAGCTGATTCTTTTGGGTCCATCCTTTGGCTGAAATTCAACTTGTTGTACAGACAATGTAACATTTGCTTATAAACAGAGTTACCCTTTTACATTCCAGGGCCTTTCTGGCAGGCAAGATACTACACTGGTCATATGGAAATTTTCCCCTCTATGACAAAACTTCCACAGAAATTCAAAAGTTGTAAAAAAATAACAGCTGTACAGGTTTTGAGATGTGGAAGTTTTGTTATTGTTTTCGTGTAATAAGTCAGGACAGCCAGGACTACTGTCTCGAGACTGTACAGGTGTGATGGGAGTTTGTTTATATTATCGAGAGCTTTCATTTTTTTTTTTACATTACACCAGCAACATGGCATTCATTTGGAAAAAATAACAGCTGTACAGGTTTTGAGATGTGCCCCCTTTCTTCCTATTAAAAGTTGATCAAAATCAGTGCAATTTCCCTAAAATACAATATATTCTGTGTTCTTTCTTTGGGCTGTGTACAAATCGTGACCTGCAGGAAGTCCAGGCTCTGTGGCTCTTTTGTAAACATGTGATGTCACCATGGTCTTTACCATCATGCTCTTTGACAAGCTATTTATAGGATAAATAAAAGAGCCTCCAAACAAACACAGCTTGATTTCCAAGAAATTGCCAGAGATCCACGGAGTTTGTTCAGCGATGAAAAGATGTCAGAGAAATGGAATTTGTCAAAAAGATCAGGTGTGGTCCATGGAAATAGTTGTCAGATCCCCTCATCATGTATATTATTATTATTGTATATTTCTGGTAATGAAACCAAGGATGCCTCATAAGTGAACTTAATCACTGTAGCTCGCAAGCCTGAGGAAACCTGTAACCAAGGGTGCTTGCTATGTGAACCAGAAACACTGGGGTTAAACTCTTCCACGATAAGTGTTCTGGGTTCTTTTTACGTGCACTACCAATCCTAGTACACGGCTTACTGTCCCATCCAAAGGACAAAAGCAATTATGATTAAGCATCTTGCTCAAGGATACAAGTGTCACCACCGGGACTCAAACCCACACTCTGCTGATCAGAAACACCAGAGCTTGAGTCCGGCGCTCTTTACCGCTCGACCACGACACGCCACAAATGACTACCATCGACCTACACATCAAAGGAGATTCTGGCCTCAATTTGGTTGTTAGAGACTCAGCTACATCACATTATACACACATACAAAATCCACATGAAAATGGACACCTGTTAAACAATAGACCAGTCAGAGTGTTTTGAGTCACATGATGTGACGCAGCAGGGTATCTGTGAAACATGTGCACATGATGTCATTTCAAAACTTTTTGTGTATACATTGGCTTGAAGAGAGTTTTATAGTTAAGTGTTACACACAATGTCCCACACTATACAGTGGAGTAACCGGGGGCAGAGGGGATGGGTGCTCTACCCTAGTATCCTTGCCCCCCTCTCTTGCCCCCCCAATGAGATTGAAAAATGAACAAATGAATGATTCAATACATTTTATTCATTTATTTATTCTGGCTGTGAAGCCAAGGATTCTCTGAAAAGTGAACTTAAACACTTAAACACCCAATCCACATAGTGTCCCCGCCTGGATTCGAAGCAGGGTCCAACAGGTGAAAAGTGAGGAAAGATACCACTACGCCAATTAAATAGCCCCCCCCCCCACATTATGTCTTTGCCCCCAAATGCCCCCCCCCCCAATGAAAATATCTCATTACGACACTGCACATATAGGGCACTTCAGATCGGGCTGAAGCTTCCATTTACAATGTACGCTCAGATTTACACAAAAACTAACTTGAGAGCAAAACCCTTGCCGAGAGACAAGAACAGACTTAAAGTGCTCAATAATTATGTGGTTTATAAGATCCTCCTCCAATGAACAAGGAGCCATTTTGTTATAATGGTTTGTCTTTTTCAAAGTTGCAACAGATCACAGTTTAGTGAAAATACCACTTCCTAAGATGCCAATCAAGCTATTGTGATGGTGGAAAACGCTGTGGGCACTTTTCTGAAATCCAGCCCCCCCCCTGTTATTGTTTGGCATAGCCTACTTCTTCACACCTTGCTCACACTTTTACCAGGGATGTGCAAATAAGACCCAGAAGAGATGTTCAGAATTTTGCTTTTCCCTTTTTACACCAGGCGATTCAAAGCTCCTGAAGTGGGTATACAAAGTTGGTGTTGGGTAAATAATCTGATCTATCCACTCATCACCGCTGCTGCAAAAAAAACAAAAAAAAAACGGCTGTCCCTCCTCTGAAGAAACACAACTGCAAAAAAGCTCATGGGCAAACATCGTCAAGCATTCGTGGTTAACAGCGGATAATATACGATGGATTTTAATTGATTCAAAGAACTATAATGCTTGTTAATTAGTTACTCAATTAGCTCATACAAATGGTACAAAAGCAGCTGGAATGTCAAAACTGGGTGTCACATTTGAGTGGTTGGCATTTGGTTTGGCAGTGAAACACAGAGTCTGAGATTTCCCGGACTATTTCAACCCCAATTACTTTCTGTTTCTACCTTCGTGTTTCTGTACAGTGTAAAAAGTGCATGGAACTGGGGTCAAATCAATGAAAAAATTTCCCCAGCCTTGTCAATGCAACATGATGACACATTCATCCAAGGTTGTGGGAGGTATTCAGAAAGTAGGTGGGGTGGGTATGATCTTTAAAAAAGAAATCACAGAAAAGTGACTAAAACATGTTAGGTAGGTAGGTCAGGTAGGAAGATTTAACCCCATGGATGAACCAATGCAATTGAAAAATACAAATTTGCGGTTTTGAAATGATTTTTTTTTGGGGGGGGGTACAAGAGGGTCAGCACTGTAGATAAGAAGGCACCAGAAAGTTTCACACTCTTGGGTTTTCTTAAGAGTAAAGCCCATCAATAATACTTAGATTAGTATAAAAAGAAATAGGGACAACAACAGAATAGAACTCTGTCTCTGCCGTTGGAAGAGGTTCCGACAAGATTTTCTCATGAATACTGTTGACAAACTCTTAGGAGCGAGTTTGTACACTGCCAGACAGACTTGGATTAAATCTTGGCACCAATCAATCGGGAAGTGTCATCTCTTCATTGTAATCCTCCATACACATCAGGTAGAAATGTTCCACTCCTCCAGAACCAGAGAGACCCTTTTTCCCCTCCCTCTGTATGAGCCTAAAACGTTGGCATCAAAAGTGAGTTCAAGACAATGCACCACGCTTCTGCTTCTTCTTCAACCGCCCCATCTCCAGCCAGCCTATGGGTACAAAAGGTTACCGCAAGACCTCTGCATTCCTGAGCAGACAATCCTTTACACAAGCTGAGGAATGCCTTCCTATTCTTCCAAGACACTCCAGAAGGGATCCCATGGCATTATTAAAGTGGATGACATTGTCTAGTGCCTTCCAATAGGGTCACCTGTGATACTGTTGTTGTTGTTTGGGGGGGGGGGTTAAGATGCAGTGTGTAAAAAAGTACAGCTATAAGGGTGTGCACCAGAGTACATACCAGGAGGACTTAATGTATTTTAATCGGATTGTTTTTTCAATCCCACTTTAATCATGTACTGATTGGCCACATATTTTGACGCTTTTCCTCTTTGTGAACCTGGTGTCTACCATTATCTAAGCACAGTGCCTGTTTTGTTGTGTGTGTGTGTTTTGTTGTTGTGTTTTTTAGGGGCATTTTTTTTTCCAGGCACGATCTACTTATCTTCTGGGAATAGTCAATTTGGTCAAATATTCAGCAGGATTCTACTCTCTGTGAGAGCGCAAAGGTAAATACCAAATAAAGAAGTGTTTATTTTACGGATATTTATGTCAACAGAGCGTAGGTGTCAGGGGAAAATAAACATGGAAGTTTTGTTATTGTTTTCGTGTAATAAGTCAGGACAGCCAGGACTACTGTCTCGAGACTGTACAGGTGTGATGGGAGTTTGTTTATATCGGGAGCTGAGCTTTTCATTTCCATTATTACACACCAGCAACATGGCATTGGATTCACGGTGAACTCAGGGAATTCCTATAAACATTGGCTTCACATTGAATCCTAGTATTGGATGGCATTTAGGTGAAAGTGCTTTTGTACCAAATTCTATGGGAACCAGTCATAAAAAGAGGCTTCCTTCAAATCGACTCATTATTAGACTTAATAATATATATTTTTTTTGGTAAGGGAAGTTGTCAATCAAGGCCCTAAAAACAGGCCACTCAAGGTGAGGGCTAAAAAGTGGGACAGGGGACAACAGAAGAGGAAATCAACAAGTAGAAAGATGACCATTGATATTGTGACTCGGGACACTAGGTTATAAGAGGCAGGGAAGCAGGTAGTGAAGTCAGAAAATCTAATTAATCAAGAGCAGTTGTTAATTTTTGTATTAATTTTTTCCCCCTTCTTCTTCATCTTCTTGGGGTGGCTATTTTACTTTCCTTGAGTAATCGTTACCTTTGGACCTCTAAAGCTACCGAAACTCTCTACAGCTACCTCCCCACTGCCAGTAGCTTTGACTTTGACTATAATGACCTGGAACACAAAGTATTGCGTCCCACTAACAGAAAGTCATAAGGAATAAAAAATCGCTCCTGACAAAAACATATGGCGTTACTGTTACATTTTTTGTTGCCAGAATTACCCCAGAATTACCCCCCAAAATTGTCCCACATCATCAGAGAAAGTGTGAAGTCAGGTAGCATTTCGAAACGGATTACCAGAGGAACTACCTTGTGTTATCCGTTCGAAAAAACAGCATTGTCTTCAAAGCAACTATGATGAACATCATAGTTTTGTGTCCCACATTATCAGAGAAAGTGTGAAGTCAGGTAGCATTTCGAAACAGATTACCAGAGGAACTACCTTGTGTTATCCGTTTGAAAAAACGGCATTGTCTTCAAAGCAACTATGATGAACATTGGACAAGGCGATTTCAGGCACACATCCAAAGTACACAACTGACTCACTAGATCCATAGAGGAAGGGAAACCTAGATCTTAGCTTGAAGATATCATCATCCCAACCTAAAAGATCGCTGCACAAAACTTTAAAACAACAAAGCAGCTGACAAGGATATCATCTGAATGCAAAATGGTGTTTAGGGGTTAGTAGGCTAGTGTCAGGCACCGATGGATTAGCCAGCAGGCACTGTGCCTAGGGCCTAAGAAAAAAATTGGGGGACTACAAGAAAAAGCTGAAAGCTTACAAGAAATACAGCATAAATTAATTGCACAGATGAGTTTATGATGTCCAATAGAACAACGGGGAGGTCCATGATTTATACACGAATGCTCTGTGCCCAATTTCATAGAGCTGCTTAAGCAGAAAATATGGCTTAACAATTTTCTGCTGAGCAGAAATGAGCATGATACTAGTCACAAAATTGTACTTGTGACATTGTAGTTTGGCTGGTAACCTTATTCTGGTAAGTGTAATTTTGTTATGCTTAGCTTCTTATTGTGCTTATAAGCAGCTCTATGAAATTGGGCCCTGCAGGCCAGGAGCACATTGTAGGTATTTCACCAAGGAGACATTTACCAGTCCCTGCTGCAGTGTTATGGGTCTTCACAATGAGTGGCAGGTCCAGGGTGTGCCCCTCTACCATCACAAAAAGGTCTGCGGTCACCAGCCAAGTCATTGACATGTGTCATGCACCCCCCCCATAAAAAACCAAGGAAACTTTTATACTGATTCAGATATGAAATAATAAAACAAGACCTTCCAATATTACAATATCACAGCAGTCCAATCCATGGACCCTGATTTGTTCACCTTGCCCCGATCAATACACACGTCCTTGCCACCCCAAAAACAGGTAAATTCCCCACATGCCTGGAATGCCATCCATTGTCTGCCCAATAATACTTGTTCACCTGGGATCATGGAGTTTGGGATTCCATACCAGTAAACCGTTCTTTGTGTAATTGTTGGGCTGAAGTAGACGCCCTTGCAAACTGGGTTCTACAGATTGGTTTAAACACTACCGGTATCCCATTATTGTAAAAGCAGCTCAGCATCTCTCTTCAGAGAATCAAATCTGTTGTTCTGATAAAAAAGTTGCCACATTTTTCAAATGCTTGGAATTGCTCGGGGACGATTTAGTCCTTCCCCCCCCCCCCCCGAAACAAATAGGGGTTTGATTTTCTGAAACAGTTAAGCTGGTGATAGCAGGATCACCTGATTTTTAAATCCACGCTAATGTGGCCTGAATGCTAACATTATTTGGGCATTTAGGAGTTTTCAATCAATGTTGTGACAATCAAACTTGAATGGACATTGTACTTCAAGGCTGCAAGGCATCAGGAAGATTTGCAGAATCCTTCCGATGGATTTCAGGTTTAGCGAGCGAAGGGAAAATGTACAGGTTTTGGTGTTCAGGTTTTTTCTTCCTCAGAGTACTTAAAGGGATTGTAAACGTTTGGTAATTGGACTCCACTGTTTGTTTCAATCCTATATAGTTGTAGATTTATACCATAAAACTAACCTGTGAAAATTGCATTTCGAAAGGTGGTAGCGTTTTTAAGGTATTGCCGATAATCTGGAACGGTTATGTCCACGAAGGAAGATAATCTGCAATTGGAATACTCTCAGATTCTAGGGGATAAAAAGTGATATCTTTTTCCATAACCGCAGTAAAATGCATTATACTATCCAAAGCTGCTGTACTTCTTACCAAGTAAGTTTTTATTGCCATTCATTTTCAGAGTATACAGACCCTTTAAATGATAGCCATACATTATTTTCATTTGAGGGAGGGGGCAAGCGGGTCAAAGAATTGTTCATTTTATATATTTGTTTTGCAATATACGTCAGTCTCCTGACGATGACTAGAGCAAGCTAGTCGAAACGTTGAGACCAATCCAAGAACTGACTCCGCGGTAGTACAGTTAATTACGATCCTATAAGCTAAAGTAGTAGTCCCAGCCTAATTCTATACCTTCCGCCCAGGTAATAGTTAATAAACAGGACAGTTCTTTTCAGAACTGAGAAGTCTCCCGAACACCCGAACAATCTACTCTGCGGTAGTAGAATTAAGCAAGACAGTTCTCTAAGAACAAACTCTACCTGGCAAGTAGATACACACATGGTGTTACCGCAAACCAAATAATATATTGATACCTCACCATGCAATGCCTCAAATCCTATAATATACGATATACAATATATCAAACCATTCATTTTGCAATCTCATTTGGGATGGGGGGGGGTAGGGGGGGGCAAGGGTTCTGAGTTGAAGGGGGCTCCCCTTCCTCCTTCTGGTTATGCCACTGATGATTAAACAAGGCTAAACCATGTGACCAATTAAGTCTCCTTAAACATAAGTACTTTTTATCAAGTTGAATGGTGTTGTGTTTCTCATGAAGCAGAATCATAGCAGGAATTTATCTGCAGTGGGACCGATCATTTCTGAAATGTCATTGTTTATACTTACCCCAACCACATGATGGAATGTCAAATTACACTAAAACAAACCGCAATCGCTTTGAGACTTTTACAACTCTTCTAGAATCTAGAACCAATAACTCATAATCGACCCCGCTGCCCAGTTCCGTCTGAATTGGCAAGAACACATCAGGACGTTGCTGAGTTCAACAATGTCTTTTGCTCAGCAGGGACAAGGAACCAGGGGAATTACCATTCAAGTTACATTGCTTGATACTTATTTTTATTAATGTTATTTTATTATTTTTTTAAGCAAATAAATATGTTGCCAGCTATGATTTGATATACTATGCTAGACTGAGCAGATGTCAAGGTAGATTTGTGTAAGCTATAGCTTTGCAGTAATGACTTGTACTGTAATGGGTTATGTCTGAACTTGAGCAACTGACTACAAATTGTGTACCCCCCCCACACCCACCTCTCCACTCCCCCTCCCCCAACAATCTTATAAAGGGCAGTTATAAAGGGGTCCTTCCATTGTTGTTCTTTTGTTCCCTTTCTGAAGAAATCCCCTGTAGGGTACCACTAGAACAAAGACAACCTTGTGGGGTAGCATTGTTCTATTTTTCCACTGAAGTTCTCTTTGTTCTCCTATTATTTGGACTCATTTTTATTTTACCAGCGTCTCAATTGATTTTGTACATGAAACAAAGCAAGGATTTCCTCACCTTGTCAAATCAATCACACCACTTTTTGTTACCTCGGTTTCAATGTGCAGACAAGCTCAAACACACACACAGCGACAACGACAACAACTAACGTTAAACAAATCAAACACTGATGATTTCCTCAGAAAATTTAAATTCAGCATTTCCTGTAATCAGCACTTCTCAAGATTGGGCTTGACATCGCTTGTTCAAGCTGTGGAGTGACTTAAAGGAAAAGCCTCATTCCTGGGAAATCCGTAATTTCTCACCGAGCACTACAATACTTCCGCAAGAAAATCTTGCAAGGAACTCGGTTGAAATGTCAAGGGCTTTTACGTCTGGAGGGGGGAAACTAAAAGTGAAATTTGATATCCAAGAATATGACTGAGTCACGGAAGAACCAATGACTTAGGAGTATAACATTGTCATTAAAATAGGTTGCAGTTCAATATAAGGATTTTCTCTGTAACAGTCTCTCATGGATACCTCACAGAAACAAGAACAAATCAATAAATTCAGAAACAGGAAGGTAGTTGTTTGAAACCAAAATCCTGAAAATGAGTTATGTTAATAGTGGATGTTACTTTATAGTTACAAGGAAGGTAGTGGATTAAAGACTAACTAATTACATAAAAAACTCACTGCATAAGCTTTCGTAGCAACAACTACTTTATCAGATGCAAGTAACTGTTGCTACGAGAGCTTATGCAGTTTTTTAATGTAATTAGTTAGTCTTTAAGTGCTACCACTACCTTCCTTGTTTTATCTATCAGACTAACTTGGCTATTTCATTTTATTTCATAGAAGTTGTCATACTCTGAACATTATTTCAAACATAAATCTGGGCCCAATTTCATCAAGCTGTTAAAAAGAAAAATGCTTGGCAAATTCCATTGCTAAGCAAATAATGAGTTGGACACCAGTCGCAGCAATGCAAACTGTAAGGAATATTGACTGGTTACCTTATTCTTCTGAGCAAGCTTTTTCTGTGCTAAGCAAGTTTACAGGCTTTATGAAATTGGGCCCTGAAGGTTTTGGTCACAACAAGGGCAGAGTCTTTTGTCTCTGTGATGGAAAGTTTTGCCTCTTTCAAGAAAATCCGAAGGTGCAGGGAGACCAATGAAAAATCCTGAAATCAGGGGGGTGGGGAACTGACAAATCTTAGACCTGTATAAAAGGACTAATTTGAATCGTCGGCTCAGTACTGTATGGTCCTTAGATGTGATTTCATATCCGTAATGATCAAAAGGGCGCTAAATGAAAAGTGTAGGCCTATATATTCTGGAAAAATTTAAATAAAATCCATAAATATCCATTTATTGGTCATTCTCTGTGAGCGCTTTGCAACCCTAGGAAAAGGCAATTCTTGGAGGCCACTCTTGACGAATGAACTCCATTTACCAGCAGCTCCAAATTATGCTAAAGCAATTTGATGAAATTCATACAAATTGCACAAACAACCCTCCTGAGCCATCAGATCATTGTATTCAAAGCAGATTAACTGATCTTGATCATTTTGTGGGGGGTTTTCAAGAAATTCAATTCAGAAGATATTTATTCCATGTCCACACACTGATAAATTTACATTGATTTATTCAACCTACTAAACATTATTCAATATAAATCACATTGAGATCTATAAGTATATATTTCTGACTGACACCCCCCAAAAAGTTATTGAGAAAATAGGGAGACCGACAACATTAGGGCTAGATAGCTCAGTTGGCTAGATAGCCAGCACGTTAATCTGGATTTCGCAGGTTTAAGTCCCGCTCTAGTTAATTTGTCTTTGTTCATCCCACAATTATTTAAATTTCATCCAGTCAGTTTCCCTTGTGGTTTATTACTTGATATTTGAAATAAAAAGTCGCATCCCCTTAAGCAATTAAGCTGCTTCCCAGGTTGTATCATAAACTTAGGTGTGAATGGTTCCCCCAACAAACATATTGACAAAATAGGGAGACCGCCAAATTTAGGGCTAGATAGCGCAGTTGATAGAGCGCCAGCATGGTAATCAGGAGGTCGCAGGTTTAAGTTCCGCTGGAGTCAATTTGTCTTTGATTAACCCCAAATTATTTAACAATTTACCCAGTCAGTTTCCCTTGTGGTTTATAATACTTGTTCTATATACCTTTATCATATTGTGACGCTTCGTCCGAGGTATGCAGATAGCATTTTTCTTGATTTCTCAAAGCCACTGTCAACCCTTGATAGACAAAACCAGACAGCTCCTCTAAACAACAGGTTTCAAGTTCACAAATTAGGAGTGCAACCAGCATTCTTCCACTATCAAAGAGCATTCCAATCGCCAAATCAATGTCAGGGTGGATTAATTACTCCAGACATGATTCAACCCCACAAATATTTCGGAGAATTTCCTAAAAAGTGTTCAACACATGGCATTTACATCTTTCTAATTCTGAAAAGAAGACTCCATTTATAGCCCAAGCGGGGAACAATGCGTGGGCGCTAAAAGGATCAATAACAAGAGTAAGACAGATAAGGACTGACTTTGTGAAAGTGGAGACTGATTTGTCAAGTAGGCCTTGTAATTCTGAAATACCAACCACTTCCCAAATTCAAGTGCAGATTCAGTTTGAACCCTATTTTTGTTTTATCAAGGATGAGTACTGAGGTTTTTTTTAGTATCAAAATAGTTTCAAGGTAACAGCGTTGCGAAGTGGTGTTTTTCTAAATATACACAAGGTAATCGGAGGATACCTCTGTACAGAAGTCACAGTCATTAGTAAATACATGGAATGTTATGGCAAGTGTATTCATTAAAGGGAGGGTATACCTTTTGGTAATTATACTCCAAAAATTCCTGACTATAAAAACTTACTTGGTAAAGAGTAATGGAGAGCTGTCGATATTTTAACACATTGTTAGAAACAACACACTTTGAAGTAATGTAGTTTTAGAGAAAGAGGTAATTTTTCACTAACAAATTTTGATCTGAGAAAGGCTTCAGGCATGAAGCCTTTCTCAGGCATCTGAAAGCACACAATTCTAAGCAACAAGGGTGTTTTTTTCTATCATTTTTTTCTTGCAACTTTGATGACCAATTGAACCCAAATTTTCACAGGTTTGTTATTTTTATGTTTGGATACACCAAGTGAGGATACTGGTTTTTGACAATTACCAAAAGTATACCCTGCTATATTTAAGAAGTAACTATATCTAGCAAACTTGCAGGTACAACCGTATGTAAATCTCTTTCGGGAGGAGTGTTTACACATGGTTGTACCCGCAAGTTTACTAGTTATAGTTACTTCTTATTTTCTACACCATGCAAAGCTTCAAACATCACTTGTATTTATTAACCTGGGGGAGGGAGGGTGTTTGCAAATTTTTCATCATTTTTGTGAGGTTTTTTGTAAAATTCAGTCCAGGGAGATTTTGTCCGACAATCAGGGAGATATTTACAATTACATTCAACATAACAGGGAACAATTGTTTCCATAATCGGGGAGATTTTCAAATTTAGAAAGATGGGTTTATTTTCAGGGAACTTTCAGCAGAATCAAGGCGAGTTGGCAGCTCAGCATGTTGTTAAATAAACTCGACATGTTTAGTGTATAGTTTTAGAATGTTCCCCTCATGTGGTCGCCTTTCAACTACAACTATTCTGGTTAATGGGTCAGGTGCTGATTGAAGAGGGGACAGGGGACCAGATCATCCAATGTATAGTAACCCACCAGTACCATTAATCATATTCCCAATATCAAATCCTATCAAAATTCTAGCCCAGAATCGGAGTGAACTTTCAGAAAAAAATTAGGTCACTGGTGAGAGTCCTAAAATAACAATCCATGCTTATACAGTACATATCACAACAATGTATCACTGCGTGGGTATACGTTGCCATAGTTGACATTGTTCATTACTGGTGATGATGACCTTCTATTACTTTTGAAGCTAACTGTCTCAATGTTATGGTTGAAGTATGGGATCTGTTTCCTAAATTAGCTCAATGTTACTGCTGGAGGTTAAGTGGGTAGTTCCCTAGGCCCCTCTTCAAGGTTAAAGAGTGCTGCTGGTTAATTCGGCTTTTTCTTTTGTTAAACTGTGGTATTGTCAAACTAAAGCCGTTACTGAAATGTTGTGAAAACAACCATAATTGTGGATATTTCTGGAATGGGGCTGTTTTTTTTTCCCAACACTGTTATTCAAAAACAGAGCAAGTAGTGAATGATTGGATTATGCAAGTGATGTCATTTGAGTAAGGCGCCCTCGCCTAGAGGTCAAAAGGAGGTTGTTCATTGGCCCATTCTGCGCCGTGCGTTTCCATTGTTTCATCATCGGTTTACCTCAAAGATGGGGCCTGTATGCATTTACGCATTGAAGTCATACAGCCTCACAACGTCAATACCTATATGTCATGCTCTCTGAAAAACTGTTCTATTGTAACTGGCAGGTTACGGTGTGTTGCATCATGGAAGACACGCATGATTGACTTGTTTTTAAAAAGTTATCTTTTTGTGGCTTAACTAAAGGGTTTCCACTCTACATATTTTTTTTTTAATGGGTGGGGGCTAATAGGAGGTACAATGAAGAGTGAAAAGGGCTTGGGGGTAAGGGTGAGTCAATTGTGTGGAACGTACCTGTGAGGTGCAATGGAAAATAAAATAAAAATAAATTGGAGTGAACAATTTAATTTTTTGAAGAGGTGAAAAACAGCGTGGGAGTCAAGCTGTTCAATTGACTCCACACAGTGTTAGTATAGAAATTGGCTACAGCACCAGCAATGGTCTAAGGTTAAATGTCATAAAGTGGTATTTTTTCACATTACATTTTTTGTGAGCTTAATGTACGGTTTGAGATTAATAAATATTTACTAGGACTTTTAAGAATGGATTTGTACACATTGCATCAATTCGTCAAAAACAAAAATTTTCAGAAACTTATTATTAAACTGTTGTTTCACACATCAAAACAAAACACAATGAAGCAAGACTTGCAAGGTTTGCATGATTTGACATGTCGGATTCAGACTAACTGAAATCCTGCAGTAAATAAAAAACTTTTAAACAATCAATGAAACAAACAGTTGTACTATCTACATAACTGAGTTCCTATACCTCCAAATCTACAAATTGTATGGTAAAGTAGAATTTGCTTTATCGGCAAGGATTTTAAATTGATGATGTCAGTCTCTTTCAAAATAATATTGCATGGACACCTCACGTGCATTGAAACGTGTTCTGGGTGCAGTATTCCGCAACAAATTTAATCCCATTTACGACATATGTCTTTAGGCAATTGATAATAACATAAAAAAAGAAATGCTGATTTTCTGTGATGATAGAGTCACCAGCACTGTTTCTTTTTTATCAATGGTTGGATTCGACCTTCCCGACAAAAACAGCAATCTCTGTTAGTTGATGATTGATGAAGAGAATAGTTTTGATGTCCTTGGATGTGTGTTAAAATTAATACCATCTCCACAATACACTTCAATGGTATGACAAAGCATAGCAACACTTGGTATAAACAACGGCATTACTACCCCACAAAAACAGGGGATCAACAACCTGACCCAAAAGAAAGACCCCCCTCCCCCCCCTCAAAAAAAAGGGATCCCATGACAAGATTTTGATTGGTGTGCAGTGAAACACCCCGTCTTTCAATCGCTAAGGTTATCTGGAAAGCACCGCCCATTCTAAAGCTCTATTAAGCCACAAACACCATTGTTATTGGTGGCACCACAACTCCTCCATAGTGCCTCATTGGTTGGCTTTCACGCAGAGGGACGGGAGGTCACTGATGGAACAGCCACAGTCCTCTTGACAGGATAAATACAGCGGTGTATACAGAGTTCTGTTCAGTTTGTCATTAGTGTTGCACGTGTTTACAACAAGCTTGGAAAGGGTGCTATTGATGGTGTCATCAGATGCTCTTGTAAGACCTCAGACTTAAGCCCAACAAGAAGGAAACCTGCTAACAACATTTGAACAATCACGAAACAGCTGCACTGTTAGTTTTTAATTGTCCAAGCTGATTTTTTATAAAGTTTCTGAAGCACTCGGTGATTTCTTTTTTTTGCCCTGCTCATCCCAAAGAAAGTTTCTCGTTTTAAAGAATCAGAATGGAATTTTCAAGTTTGAGTTTTGTTGTTCTCGTTCTGCTGGAGGTGTTTCAGATTGGATTTGGATGTCAGTGTGCACACAGGCACCCCCAGCAACACTTCTGTCAGGCTGGATTCGGTGAGTATTTTACAATAGTGTTTTTTGTGTTCCTAGTTACTTTAATTTTAAGAATGTGTTCACCGAATGTTTGAAATTGCTACAACTCGCGATTATGATGCAAACCTAACCTCCAGCCTTCCGTGCACACCTGAGGAATTTCAAATCTCAGAGTACCAGGAAGAAGGTGACAAAACCTTGTTTCTTAATTCGCAAAGTTAACATTTTATATTTATAGAGCTGTCCATGCTTAACACTATCTGACAAGTACTTCAATATTATTCAGTAGGCAGCAGTAAGTCTTTAAAATTTAAGCTATTCAAGAAATGCTGAGTTTCTGTTGTGTCTCAAACTTTTAAGTATGTTGGTGTTTAGTAAGTATTTATGCATTTTTATTGGCAAAGGGTTTATGTACCTCCTGTTAAATAGTTCAACTAGTCTCCAAAGTATACAGTCAGCCATAAACTTGAGATATAAATGCCTGCTCAGTTTCAGAGTTAAACAACAGTCTAGACTATTATAATGAATAGTCCTAGGAGGATTTCTGAGGAAATGTAAAGACAAGCAAGTACAGTGAATTACCAAAACGGCACAGAGGTTCCGGGGAAATTGCAATTCTTGTCAATTTTAATACAAAAGACACGATTGTACAAAATAAAGTCCTGCCCACTGCCGACAGGCTAAACGAAGTTGGCAGATGCGTGTCTTGAGCCACAATGTTGTTTAAACAGACTGGAAATTAATACAACAATGATGAAAGAGACATCTTGTTTACTTTTCTCTGTAGTCAAATAATTTTTTCCTCTACTTTTAATGATGTTGTTGACAACTCAAACATACCAAGGGAAAATGCCTCGCATTTCCAAGAGAACATGAGCAAATCAAACAAGCAACTATTAAAAATCCCTCCAAAATTGACATAATGTCAACCTAAACTGTAGGTCAGAGTAACAATAATGGCAAGGTCAAGAGAGCACAATATGCTGCCCTCAAAAGTACAGCAGATTGGCTCAAGAATTGAAAAAAAATGCTCACATTTAACCTCTATTTTTTTATTAAATCGATGACTAATTTCCAATAGAGGGGATTCCTACAGCTTACACATCTCTACATGAATTCCCAAAAGGTCGCAGCAACCTTCTGGGCAGACGTAACCTCGACTGTCAGTCCAAGTTTCAACTTCAAAATCTGTTGAATCATAACTGTCGGCAGATTGTCACGGAATGATTTCATAAAGCAAACTTTACATCATCTGTTTTATATGACATTTTGCCTGTTACTGCAACCATCTGATTTAAGGGGGGGAGGTTACCTTCAAGCCCCTTTTACTTATCCAATTTGAAAAGTAAGGCCAAGCAAAAGTCCTCAGCCCCTGTGGATGACAACATTGCTTCAGGGGAGGCCAAAGCAGCTGGCAGTTGTTACTTTGCAGAACAGTTTAAAACCAAAACAATATCAAATGACTAATCAGCTGGACAAATTGCAAGGCAATCAGGGTTATAATAGGTCTGGTCAAAACACTACAATGTTTAGACTTCAGAGTACAGTGAATCATGATCAGTGACAAGGTAGCATTAAACTGCCCCTGGTCTGGTGTATAATAACTTTGCTGGGGATTGTCAACAGCTGAAGGCTAGGGATCACAGGGCCCAATTTCATAGAGCTGCATAAGCACAAAAAAGTAGCTAAGCACAACAAAATTACGCTTACCAGAATAAGGTTACCAGCCAAACTAGCATACCACAGGTGAAATTTATGACTGGTATCCTGCTCATTTCTGCTTAGCAGAAAATTGTTAAGCAAAATTTTCTACTTAAGCAGCTCTATGAAATTGGGCCCTGGTCCATGGGAAAATCAGTTCAAAAAACAGCTTCAACTGTGACTTTATAAGAAATGCCTGAAACAACCGATCCAGCACACTAGCCCTATAGTTGACATACCACATTTAGCAGAAATATATGATGTAAGATATCTCTAATATATTGGACAAACCAAAGTTGCCCCCAAGAACCCCCCCCCCCCCTATTTATAACTATATGCAGACCACCTGCCACCATTTTCATTTACACTGTCCTATGAAGGAATAACAAAAAGTACGGCAAGAGTACAAAGCTTTCTTAGATAAGTAAAATGTGATCCAAGATAAACTTTCACTTCAGGAAATCCAGAGAAGTAGGTCTATATTTAGCTTGCCAGCACATTTTTCTGAGAGCTTTTTTTTCAGGAGGGCATGATGGCTGAGGTCTAACCCTATGGGCAATCAGTACACACTATCTCTATTGACTCCTATAGTATAGATGAAGGGGGGAATATTTTACCCTGGTAAAATAAATAAAACACCCCAGATGCATCTCTGTTGCTACCCAGGGTAAACAAGATGAGGAAAGTGCATTGTACCTGAAGCCCTGCAAAGAAACCTCAAGTGGTTTACTCTTGTGGGATCTGCGGTAAACTTAATGCAACAAAAGTATACATAAACCAGCTTCCGTCCTCTCGCTCTGAAAACTGGAATCTCATGGTCTCTGGCAATTTATCAAATTAAAATTAATATAATCGCATGCAAAGAAAAAACAACATTCAACTGGATGTACCTGTTCATCTTCTTATGACATTTTTATCAGCAAGTTTCCTGCCTGATTTATCATGATCTGCTTGCACTTTGCCAAGTGAATGTCTTTCACTGGCAAGAGGTGTCAACAAAATATTGCTGGCTGATTAAAAGCTGGTGAACAATTAATCTTAGAGGGGTTTGTATGGCTAACATAACAGCTGTGAAGATATTGTTCTCACAATAAGTCATTAATAAATCTGAATCATATTTCCTCCCTACTCAATCCGAGGTCGGGAGAATAAAAAGTCTGGTGCCTTTTTGTTAGAATGGGATCCAGTATTCATAACTTCTGTTGCACACAGGGAACATGGCGAAGCTGCTGTCAGTGTAATAAATGACGGTAGCTGTGGTCCAACTTTGAGGTGGATGCATGGGAGGTGTGATAAGCATCTAACTAAGGCTAAACACAAAAAATTTACCTGTTAAGAGTTTTGTTTTGAGAATGTTGTTCAAAGATTTTCCTTCTTAGCTAAAGGTTTTCATAGCAGGATTTTTGTGAGTGGAGAGAGAAATATAAGTTCGGGGGGTGGGGGGGGGGGGCAAAAATAAAAGGGGTTACTGTGATCCTAGAAGGACTTTCAAGATGTTTGGTGGGGCTGACTTACGTGCCAAAATCATGTCAACAAAATGAGGGATTTGGGGGTCTTAGTTTGTTGACAGAGCCGGAAGACTCCGTGAATTGACAACTTCCTAAATCTCCAGTCGAAAAAAAACAGCAGCTACAAAAATATTGGCCCTCCGAGAAAATGTGACTGTCAAGATTGAGTCAGCCAGTCTGGTCCAATGAAAAAAACACAAATGTTCTGATGAAAAAAAAAATTAAAAAAATTAATAACATGTTGACGTTCATACAATTCCAAAGATGTTTGAAAATGGTTTATTTAATTACTGAAACTTGGCACAGAAAATTAGACTGAATCATGTCTTATCCACAGGGAGGCAATGAAAAAAATATTTCTGATTAACATACAAGACAAATTTTACAGCATGTTGCATTAATACAATTGCTAAGATGTTAGAAATGGTTTAATTTAATTACTGAAACTTGGCACGGCTAATTAGACTGAATCATGTCTTACTCCCAGGGAGCCAATGAAAAAAATATTCTGATTAACGTAACATACAAGAAAAAAATTAACAACATGTTTGCGCTAATACAATTTTAAAGATGTTAGAAATGTTTTAATTTAATTACTGAAACTTTTGGCACAGCTAAGTAGAATGAACCATTTCTTACTTCCGGAGGGAGCCCCAAATCGAGGCTTTTACCCATAAAGCCGTCAAGGCATTTTTTGGGGTCAGAAAATTCTACTCATTCAATTTAAAGGGTCCTTGTACGTTTGGTAATGACTCTGAAAATTAATGGCAATAAAAACTTACTTGGTAAAGAAGTACAGCAGCTTTGGATAGTATAATGCATTTTGAGAAACTGTTCACTTCAAACATGGAGGAAGGAAGAGCTCTCTTCCTTCCTCCATGCTTCGAAGTACTGCGGTTATGGAAAAAGACATCACTTTTCATCCCCCAAAATTTGAATCTGAGAAGCGTTACTGCAGTAACGTTTCTCAGATTGTGTATTCCAATTGCAGATTATTCCTCCTGCGTGGACATAACCGCTCCAGATTATCTCAAAAACCCTACCACCTTTTGAAATGAAATTTTCACAGGTTAGTTTTATGGTATATATCTACAACTATGTGGGATTGAAACAAACAATGGGTTCCAATTACCAAACGTAAACAGACCCTTTGAAGAAACCAAATAAGATAAGCACTGTAAGAAAGAGAGGGATGCCCTATGTAGTCAATCTATCGTCACCTGGGCCCAATTTCATAGAGCTGCTTAAGCAGAAAGTATTGCTTAACAGTTTGCTGCTAAACGAAAATGAGCAGGATACCAGTCACAAATTGTACATGTGACATGGTATTTTGGCCGGTAACCTTAGTCTGGTAAGCATAATTTTGTTGTAATTTTGTTGCCAAGGTCTCTGACTGCTTCTGATGCAAATTTTTTGTGTTCAATAATTCCATTCAAATCCATTCTCAAGGTGAACTCGGTCATAATTCACTACCAATAACATCAAGGACAATATAAAACAACAATAAAAAACACCAACAACTCCTGGTGAAAAGCTGACAGATATGTTACATACTGGAAGACTTGTTGTCTCTTATTTGAGAGAAGAAAAAACTACAAATGTTCAATGTATAACCGGTTATAAGTATAAAGTTATTTGGGGCTGTAGGGTGGCCATCTCATGCGGAACATTGTTTTATAAGATGCGGTAATCAGTAGATTATTTTTACAGCCCCAAAAAACATAGTTCCTGATTGCGGTGAAAACATTTTAATAGAAGGTTTTCACCTGACTGGTTGATAACTAGGGCTTTGTTTTTTGAAGAGCAAAGAAATCTTGGCAACATCACAAAAGTAGTCTTGGTGCAAGACGTTGTCGTTCCTTATCACACGACGATTACGATTCCCCTTCTAATTATTTCATTACACAACCGACAGCACAATCAAATAACAGGATGAATAGGAACCGAGAAAAAAACCAAAATGGGAAAAACACAAGCAATCAAGTAGCGACTGAAAACCCCATCCAGATCTGAGTTGGGATTCGAACCGGGGTCCACAGAGGTGAAAGGCAGGGAAAGAAACCACTGAGCCAACCTGATGCCCTATCCGAAAACTAAATGTATACACCAATGAAAGTTGACACTGTTACAAAAACCAGACTTACTCCATCACCAACACCCAGCAAACGCCCTTTATCGGTGGAATTGTCGCGCCGTGTAAGCAGTGTTGAATGCATGGTTTCACTAAAACAAATAACGTCTTGCACCAAGACTTTCACCATGTCCTTAAACAACTGACAGAAAACACTCCATTAAACATTTTTTTGTACAGTGGAATGGAATAGAATCTTAAACTGATAATACGTTGATCGGTTTCAGGAAGTGAAGTATACAAGCTACTTAAAAACATGGTCTATCTACACGCCCAGCTAGTTAGGGTACACAACCCTTCGATGACAAGTCATTGAACAGTGCCTCTATTTTGAGAATTATAATCCTTCCCAAGAAGCACAGCGACAATAAGTAATCTTGATTACAATCAAGACCCTCTATATATAGGTCTTGAGATGTCGTCCAAAATTTAATGAGGACACACGGTCCAGTTTCCGTGCTTAATGAGGCACAATTCTTCAGCTGAGCAGAACAAACTGCGTAATTCAGAGGAGATCTACACCTCTTCACAAAACTTTTGTTAGGTTGTAGTGTAAGACTGGACTTTTTAATACCCATGTTTTAATCGGATGCTCTTTTAAAGTGAAGGAGGGAAAAAAATAATACAAATAAAAAACCAAGGGGATCATTTATTATAACGGACCTAGGAGGAGCTCTTGTCAAACGGAATATTTTAAGTTCTAAAAATAACTGAAGCATCTATTTTTAGTATACCGGCTTCCCTTGATCATCATTTCTTAAAAGAAGGCGTTGTCTACTTGCTTGAAATCCGACAGGCGACCTGACATTTTTACACTCTACAGAACTATCCACAGTTATCTCAATTTTGCCCCCCCCCCCCCGACAATCAATTGGCCCTCAAAAATATGTAACTTGAATGCCCCTTGATTGACCGATGGGATAGGATCTAAATTTATTTTTTTCTAAGTTGTGGACGCAAAAGAAATACACATGCCTGCAGACTCAGCGTGAACAAAAAAACAGCGGGCTGTCCCTCAAAAATAGAGTTCTTATCCGGGAGGGAAAAAAAAACTGCGGTTACTGGGTGGATAAACATTGAATTGAAATGTCTTGTCCTTGTTGTGATGCTGCGGCTTTACATTCCTGATTTGACAGCCTGTCATGTGAGGTCACAACACTAAATGCCAACAATAATGTTGTATCCAGCAAGAAATATGCCCGTTATTCATCGGACACTCTCTTTTTGTTTTGAACAGCAATGATCAACAAATAATTAAGGGTGTTGTTCAACAAAAGATTGCCCTGTTATTGGATTGATGTAACCCTGGAATTCCTTCAAACATGCTCAAGGTTTCTCCCAGTCAAAGACAGACTGGACCAAAACATGACCCCTGTGCAAAGACAAACAATTAACTAAAAGGCTGTACCATAACACTTTCTGATAAATAAGATGTTTTCCCGAAACTTCTTTTATGTATTTCTCTAAAGGAAGGAAGGTTACAATCTTGAATGCATTAAATAAATATGAAGGATAAACGCTTCAGAATAGCCACACCTGCTCCCCACTTCATTCACCCCACAGCTTGATACATCTGCGTTCCCAGAAAGAAAAAAACAAAACATTGATCTTTTCGATTAGAAACCATGGTCATTGGTCAATGTCCGGCATTTCGGATTGACAAGAATTTGGAGGCTGGCTGTGCCAGCTATTTATATATCATTATCATTAGGCCTATACAAAATCAACTTTATTTTCCTTCCGAGAACCCAATTCTGTTTTTTACAAGAGGTGTTTTCTAAACAGTCAACCTCAGTTTGGAAAAAACGGGGTACAATTTCCAGCTATGCAAATGTTGTCTGTACGTGTTCTAAAAGGCGGTTCCACGGAACTGGATAGTTGATGCAGTTTGTTTTGATCAACAAGTCAACTGATCATATACGCTTACATTCCAATGGTCTCGGGTTGAGCATTTTCTTGTTTTGGCCTGTTGCAATGTAAACAATAACACAATGCCATTCATAGAAATGAATTGAGTTTGGAGCCATTATAGCACTCTCCAAGAAGCTAGGGATAGGTATAGTCCGGGATTGTTTCAGTACCTGGAAACTGTACTTACAATGTAACTCCACATCAATGAACACATCGCAACCTTTGTGAAAGGAGAACGGACTATTGTGGGCAGCTCAAGCAAAGAGAAACCTCACTAGGCTCAGAAAAAAAGAGCATTCACCCACACTATACACCAGCCAAACTCATCATTCCAAAACTAGTGAACTTTTGGAAGACACATCTTTGGTAAAACACTTAAAATTCATTCATGAACTCAAGATTGGCCTTTATCCATTAAAAATCATGTTGTGTGTGGGGGAGGGGGGGGGGTAGGAAGGATATTACCATGGCAAAATAATTTCTGCCATTAACATTTTTAGAGGGTTTTTCATGTGAAATTGCAATTTAAAACATATGCAAACTTGGTAATGATTAGTTTCCAAAGCAAACAATAGTGTAGAAAGTTTTGTTGTTTAGAAAGTGCTTGCGGACCATTATACCCTCGCCAGAAAATTTGACACTGGAGTCCTACCCAAAAAGGAGGCCTTAATCGCTCCCAGGCAAGAACACCACCATCAATCATCACACAGACTATCAGAAGTACAAACTTTTTATCATCACAGTCTGTATCTTTCAAGTATGCATAGACCACCAACAGCTTACATCAGTTTCCTCAGGGTTCGGATTCACACCGCAACAGTTATACCACACCTCAAACTCAAAACCAATTACTTTACTTTCGTCAGAGGGTTTAATTTGAAGGTTCTTTGTTGATTTGTTTTCATCAGTTATCCGTGCCAAGGTCATAAGTAAGATGTACGAGCCTATCATGGCAGCCCAGACCCTGCCGACTACCCCACCGCCAACAACCAAACCTCAGTGGAGATTCCCCTCTTCGAGCAACCTGAGAATGGCCAAGCAACCCAAGCCTCTCCGACCCCTTCCCCAGAGCGAGATGGACTCCTGGAATGCCTGGGCGCTGAGACTCAGGTACACTGTCCACGTTGAGAAGGTCTTCAAGGGGGAGGAGAAGATACTGGCCAGGAGCAAGATTGAAATTGTCAGTCCGGCAGACAGTGGCATGTGTGGCTTGACTAACCTTGACGAGGGCAAGAAGTACTTACTTACAGGTAACTTTTCAATTGATCCTTAAATTCATTTGTTCATAATAATCATAATAATAATAATGACAAGATATATAGCGTCCATCCATGAAACATGCGCCTGGGTGCTTAACAATTTGAAGAATTAAAACAATCCATACAGTTTCAAAACTTTAGAGAAAAATGCAGTAAAATGGTAATTATAGACAGTTACCGGGACACTAAAATATTGAATCAGTGAAAACAGTTAGGAAAAATACTAATACAAAAACCTGGTACATGTATTGCTAAAAATAGGTACTATATTATACCCAAGATTTATTTCTCAAAACCCATTTAGGGTACGATCACATGAATCGCTAACTTCGCTGTTATCTATATATATAATAATATAGTCTTATATAGCGCACGTATCTACCAAGAAGGTACTCAAGGCGCTTGAACAGACAAACAGTAAGGTTAGAATGCGAAGCACTCTCGGTTTGTTGTTGCAGCACTGAAGATAACACTCAGATGAAAGTATCACTTCCACAAACTCAACTGTCATGCCAATATCTTGGCAGGATTAACACACATATTATAATCTATATAAAATAATTCAGTAGACACAAGAGATCAAAATATTACTAATTCATCGCAGTTACTGCACGAGTCAACCAGCACTAATCACACAGTTTGACTAGTCAACAATGATTAATGTACATTTGTTTGTGATGTCGCCCCGGAAAGTCAAATAATCGCAAGCTTTAGACTGTGTCCAAATAAATGGCTATGGCTACGGCTATGGCTAGATTTCCGCATCATCATGCATTGAGGTATAGGATGTCCTTAGCAACAGTCCTAGCCATAGCCGCCAATTCGTGTACGGCCCTATCCTCATTGGAATAGTCGGTTTCCTCTCCCTTCATGACTAGGAGGATGCGGCCGGATGTCAAATCACTTCCAGACCCACTGACGAGAGTTGACTTAAAAATAGGTCAAAATGATCTCAGATAGGTCTCTCTTTGAGTCATGCACCCCTACAATGGGACATCAAAACCATATTGTCATCATTCCCAACTAAAAATCCATCAGATGTTATTATTTAGCCTATATCTCATCTTGATCTTTTAATTGGTCTGACTCTGATCATGTAAGGAACCCGACAATTATTGATAATTTTCTGAAATATCATTTTATAACTATCTTCGATGTATACTGTGAGAATTTGAACTAAACATCCAGACCTTAGAGATTTACGACTGGTTCTTGGTTGCCTTCCTCTGCACGCTATATTAAGACGACTTTTATTGCAATGATTACAGGAAGCTTCGATGAAAGAGGTGCTACAGTCCACCTTTGTGACTGGGTGGTAGAGTCCTACCTTGTGACCAAGAGCCAACGACAAGGTCTCAAACACGTCTACAAGAAGTACTGCGATGAGTGCATTGTAAGTATTCACATCAAGCTGCGTTTAGTGTAAACACACCCACAAAAGGTTTCGGGAATCTTGAAGTATTCCTTGGCACCCTCCTTGAAAAGTGTTCCATGGAACCCTCCAGCGAGGTAACAAAATTGGGGAAGGAAACAGTTTATCTCAGTGTCTTGCCTAGAAGCCATGCTATAATCAACCCTGAAAACCCCCACAAACGACTACCAGAACAACACAAAAACACACAAACAACAAATGTTTCTCTTTGATAACACTGTAGCTGCAACCTTCCTGCAAGAAGACATAACATCCCCAAAATAACAGAAAACTACAAATAACATGAAAACATCACTTAAGGCAAAATCAAGTTAAAGTAAATCAATTAAGCCATCAATTACTTGATAAGGTCACCTGCAAGATTGTGATTATTAGTCAACTGCTATTGGGTTTAATGACAGTAGGTGTGAGCAACTCGTGAACATAACTGTGTTAATCTGACTCCAGTTGCCAGTCACCTGTCACTAAGTCTCCAATCAATATAATCAACAGTTGTTTTGCCAATCATTAATTTATCAAAGTTATTCAGCTTTTCTCTTCAACTCATGGAAAGGAATTTGTTGAGAAGTTTGTTACAAACTCTTCCTGTGCAATCTTTGTAAAGAAAATATCCAGTCTAGATTTTTTGAACTCAACATAAACAATTTTCAGCATAAAGTTCAGAGTATACGACGCAGTCATTTTTATTTCCAGTTCTTTAAAACATTTTGTCCTTCATGTAGATGCTTAAATTCAATTTCCTTTACAACCCCTGCGTCAAGTGCTTGCAATAATTAGTGTGTGACTTTGTTTAAATCCCTGACGACCAATATAGAAAGCTAATTTTGTTTGTGGGGTGGTCATTTCAGATCAAGCCAGATGTTATCTACTGGCCACCAGAAGCAAAGGAAAAAGACGTCTGCGCCTACAACCCATACTTATTCCACGAGGACGACTGTGAGGCCAAGTTCTCAGCGTGCATCCGGAGATCGAACGGCGTTTGTGAGTGGCTCCTCACAAATCAAATGAAGAGGTGCCAACATGGCGGCCGATCAAAAACCCAGGTCAAGAAAGTACGACAGGTCGTGCGGAAAGCTTGAGCTCGGAGAGTCTGAGCGACCGAACAAAACATGGACTAAAGACAATCACAAGTTATGGGTGATCATCCCCCTGAAAAAATGGACAACTTGTAGTTAAATAAGGCCATTTACTTCAAAGAGGATACTAAGAGAAATCCCGAGGAGATCTAGGGTTTTGACAAACCATCCAGGAAGAGGAATGTTGCTAAGGAGAGGAGAGTACCGAGCAGTTTGACAAGTTACCTGTTTATCATGGTAATGAAGAAAGATCCGACTGACAACAAAATGTGTTAAACGAATTGAGGACAAGACAATATGGCCCAAGTATTACTTTAACAACCATTTAAATAAAAGGAACAGTGGCCACAACGAAGGTAGTTTAATTAATGTGACAAAATAGACCGAGTAAAATCTCAAACGTATACAATTTCGACACTTCATAACATAGATCCTTTCCAAAGAGACTGTGTACAAATATAACCCAATATTTGATACTTGAAGATATTTATGTACCACATTTCAAACATCCACTTCAAAACAGACGAAGAGTTAGACTTACGAAGGCTTGATTTTGAGGAAATGACGCTGAAACCAACCAATAGGAAGATTTGCTTATTGACTACAATAAGTATGTTTTTTTGTTGACTGATTTTAGCTTAGAGGTTTAAGGTTTCACTGGTGGAGTTAAAAGTTTGAACTGGTAATTTGACACTGGCTGTTAGCCTATTACTCACTTACAATTTTAAATCTAAAAAAAATGAAGGATGTTTTCCTTTTTTCTCTTTTGTTTTTTGTGAGCGTGTGAGACGGGTATCTTGAATAGTATTATACAGTATACATATAAAGATATCATTATTCTGTAAATAACGGAGGCCAGAACATATATGTATGGTGCTATATGTTATATTGCTTCTATGAGAGGCTTGTAAAATATATTGTACAGAAAAGTATTCAATTTTTTCTATTTTTTACTAATTGTTCTCAATTAAAACATTTATTGTATAATGACATTTTTTATGTATAAAACAAAAAACTGAAATAGATCAGCTTATATATATATGTGTATTTAATCCTTTTTTTAAAAACTGCTCTGTTGTTGTGTAGTTAATATGACAGAACGTGTTAAGCACTTAACATGTTTGCGTAAATGCTTACCAAATCAGGCTATATCTTGTTACCTGAATATTATTTCACTGCATCAGGTTAACTTCCTTTGACCTTGGCCCAATTTAATAGAGGTGCTTAAGCAGGATATAATGCTGAACGATTTCCTGCTAAGCAAACATGAGCAGGATACCAGTCACAAATGGTACATGTGAAATGGTATTTTGGCCGGTAAACTTATTCTACTTAGCATAATTTTGTTGTGCTTAGCTACTTTTTGTGCTTAAGCAGCTCTATGAAATTGGGCCCTGCTGGTACCCCACCTCCAGATTAGCTTCTTGATTCAGTCATAATTTAATTTATAACTAACATATTTCCCCCATGGCAGCCAGGGGCTGAATTTGGGGAAAACGAAAAGTCGTACTGAAGCATAAAAAACGTAAAAACACGATATTTTAAGACATCAACAAATATACAGCAGACTCTAATGCCGATTGTATCTAGCAAATCTGGCATAGCGGTGAAGAATTATGGTGGGTTTATGGTAAGAATTCAACATCATGAACTGTTTAGAGAAAAGAAGGTGACACCTTTAAAGACAGCATTTGTAAATGGCAGTTCCATTTGTAAATGGCAGTTCATCCATAAATAAAATGATCATAACTTGATTAAAAATACATTTAAAACAAGGAAATAAATAACATGTCGATGCCAACAGCACTTAAAATTTAGTTGAAAAAATGGGACTGTATTTCCTTCTTTTCAATTAAATTATTTTTTCGATGATCATTTAACTATAATGCCTACAGGCCGGTTAAGCGAAAGCGAAGTGAATTACGTGACGCAAACAATCATGTACATGCTTTTTCCAATTGTGACGCAGGAAAAAACGCTTTCGCAATTCCCGTGAAGTTGAACCAGGCTTAATGCATATTTTGATTTAAAAAGAAGGCACAGAATCAACAGACTGTGCAAGTCTAACGCGTCTTTAACCGGAGCCAGATTTTACGGCATCCTGTAGAGAACGCGATCCTTGGTCCATTAGCGCAGAATTCCAGGGTAACCAGCACTGTGAAATTGGGCAGTGTTAAAGCAGTGTATGGGAATACAAGGACAAAAGAAAGAAACAAGTTTGAATAAATGACTTGCAAGGTCGATGGCAGAAGATGTGGAAATGAAAAATGCTGTACATTATTTCTATAAAGTCAACAATTTCATCTTATCTATAAAACGAGTATTGTGCACATTATGCAAACTAAGCAGCTTAATAATGTTTTGTTACTAATTAAACTGATTTCTAGGTGAACATCACGAGACAAACATTACATTAATGTGCCATCATTATAATGGAGAGACAAAGGGCCATTTTCAAAACCCCGTCTGAGGCCTGGAATACAGCTGAGGCAACCTCTTCCTGTTTGAAGTCCTGTGCCGATTGTGTACGTTATAAAAAAAACATGACTGACCGGAGCCCAAGCTCGAACTTCAGCTGAAGTAGCGGTTTTGAAAAAGGGCCTATGAAAGTATAATCTTCGCTTCAATAGACCCATTGCACATTTCCGTTGTTTGACCTCAGCGATGGCAGCCTATGCAAAGGGGTCTATAAGTTCTTGTAACAACTTTAAGTGACAGTGGTTCCAATAAGACTTGGAAAACCAAGAGCAAATTTTCAGTGACAATTTTGAGAAAGGAATCTTGTTATCTGAGGCCAACAACAATTGCCCTGGCCTTATAACCCTTAACAAAATATGGAAGAACAAAACCATATACAAAAGGTTGTTTATGTTTGTATAGGCATATACACCTCGGCTTTTATGCTGCCACAAGTAGCGTTTATGGAAGAGGAAAAAAAACAAGACACTCTTCATAAATTGTTTGTACACGGGCAGCTTTTTATTGGTCAGTTTTGATTAATGTTTATTAGTGTCTTTTGGAACTGACCTCTACATCCTTTTAGACTCCTCTTTCAACTTTCACACAAGTCAAAACACAACACGTCCCTCGTACCTTAAGGCAAGATGAACAGTTTCCTGCCGCGGACATCACCTAATTATCAGCTCCTGCTTGCTGGACATTAAGCCATGGACGTTGTCACGGCATCTTCGCTGGCCAGAGTCCATGACAAAACAGTCTGGCTTTACTTTCTTTGACCACTTTTGAACTTTTCCCCTTTGGGACAGAAGATTTCAGTACTTTTTTTTTGTATTCTGAAATCGTCTAAATCATAACTGTCGATCAACAATCCCTTATTTATTGAATGAACGAAAAGTGGAAGTTCCACTGAACTGTGAAGAATTTTTCACATGGATGGAAAGTTTAACGAAAATTAGTGAACTATTGTTTCATGCAGGGGTGCAAGATTTCTCCAAAAAAAGAAACAAAAGATGTCTCTACTTTTTCAGATTACGTCCCGTTTGGGATAACATTGAATCCTCTCACCAGCTTGTATAAATTGTAATTTCCGACTTTTAACTTGCAATTAATTTTTTTTGTATTTGTACAAAAATTCTATATCACTTGGACTTTGACAGTTTGTGAGCAAATAAAGTATATTTAAATGGTGATGAAAATGAAATGAAAATGAATGAAGATACTGTCTGATGATTTTGTATGAAGTTTTTATGTTTAAATCTACTTTAAATACTCCTAGTATTCTGGTTTATTGGTAAAACAAACACAGGGTTATATATATATATTTTTTTACAAAGCTACAAATTAAAAAGCAAAAACATGTACGAATGATTGGAGTGATCCCAGACTATGACTGTTACGTGGTGCAAATGATGCAGTGGTGTAAAAATACATTTTCTTTTGGTAGGGCAAGTCGGGGAAAAGACATAATTTAGGGGGGGGGAGGGCGACTATTTCATGTTTTGAACCATTCATCTGTTCATTTTTTCAATCTCGTTTTTTTTTGTTTGTTTTTTGGCGGGGGCAAGAGTTTTGAGCCCCCACCCCACTCTGGTTACACCACTTCTAGCTACCCTAGATAAACCATCCATACCAAGAGAAAATATTGCCCGATACTCAAATTCAGGCCACAGTAGGGGTGCAACCCACCCCCCAACATCTATCTATTACAAGCTCATTACATGGAAAAGAACATCCCGCACCCCCCCCCCCCTCAGCCTCCAGTTGTTCTTTCTTTATAATTGTGCCCAGCATTACGTTGACAAAAACCAATCCAAGACCCTACCTTTAAATCTCTACCTTTAAAACATTATGCTCCAAAAAGTAAATAAATCTACAATTTACAGCAGCCCCGGCTGTTAGTTACTGTTGAAAAAGAAAACCCCCAAACCCATCTTTTTTTTTACCACATAAGTCTATGAATTATTTGATTCTAAGTATTCATTTGAATGATTTTTTATGCTGTGTATATAGACGATATTAAGGACAAACACCATTGAGCTTGGCTGCACTAGGACGACGTCGAGCTAAGAAGGCAAACAGTCAAAGAGCAGCATCCTCACTAGGATCTGTGGGCACCTGTTCAGGGTTAATCAACTTAGCGGTCTGGTGTCCGATTCACTCCCTTGCCTCCTTGCATTATTTGAACTGGAACATTTACTGAGACTCATGCTCTGGGATCCCTACTGAGCTAATCTGATTACTTTACAACAATTTGGCTGACCCCTCGTAACCTACTTTCAACTGCACATTGCTGAGGGTGAGGAATTTTTTCCGATAGTACAGGCCGACTTGCTGAGGTGGCTTAAAGCAAATGTACATCATTGTCAAAGACCGGTATCCACACTTCATGTGACCCAACATATGAACCATCTTTATACCATGTAATTTATGTGCAAATCTGTGAACATTTATATTTTCAACCTTACCAATAAGTAGGATTTGAAACTTTGCAAGAGAGGTTTGCGTTAACCACCGGTTCTTTTCAGAACCAACACTACTCAAAAGAGATATTCACATGGTGTTACCGCAAACCTCTCTTAAAGGGTGTGTACAATTTTGGTAATTGTCAAAGACTAGTATCCACACTTCATGTGACCCAACATATACATGAAATAACAAACCTGTGAAAGTTTAAGCTAAATCGGTCTTCGGAGTCATGAGAAAACAGCGAAAAACCCCATTATATATTTTCACTGTTTTCAAACATCGGATTTTATCACCAGTGATAAAGACTGTTTTACTCATTTCCTAAAAGCTATAGCATTTCAAGCAAAACTATTTCAAGGGAAGTTTTCCACCATGAACCATCTTTATACCATGTAATTTATGTGCAAATCTTTGAACATTTATATTTTCATCCTTACCAATGTTGTACACCCTTTAAAATGCTGCTGTCAATATAAACCACTGTAAGTCGTCCCTCACACGTCCATCAAAATGTCAGAATGTACAAGCACAACTATAAACGGAACTCAGGTTACTAATCCTAGAGATCACATATTACAGTTGGTCAGCTTTATGAAGAGTTCTTGTAATACTTTTTAAAAAGAACAATTAGTATGCCTAATAACACGTCTAACACTAGTTTGGAAAAAGTGTGCACTGCACAATGTATAACTGATATGCACTGCTAAAAATGGTATTCTTGCAATTAAAAAAAATATCTTATTTCCAAAAAAACAATTCTTGTGTCACTCCCAAGAAAACTTTTATATTAAGATTTCTGGGAGTCACACAAGACAAGTTTTCTTGAAATAAGATTTTTTTCTTGTTTCACATATACCATTTTTAGCAGTGTGACATGTTAATATTCACAGATAGAGAATTTTATCTGAAAAGCGGTAGTTTTAAAGAAAAGAAATAAAAGGTCTAGTTTGCATTGGGTGGAATTGGTTTGATACCCAAAAAAAATTGTTAAATTTTAATTCAGTGTTTTACCCATACAACGATGTTTGTAAAGCACTGTACATGTATATTTAGCACTTTCTGGAGTCCTGTGAACAAAATCCACAAGCATATCGCAGAGCCGCCAATATTTGCATCTTGGAGATTTTGTACAACAATCAGGGAGAAATTTAGAATTACATTCAACATAATAGGGCAAAAGTTTCCATTATCAGGGAGGTTTACAATTTCGTTCCTCAGAACATGGAAAGATTGGTTTATTTTCAGGGAACTTCCAGCAGAATCAGGGAGAGTTGGAAGCTCTGTTATTACTCGGGTGGGATTCGAACCCATGACCTTTGCCATTCCAAAGCAGACACTTACCACTAGACCACTGAAGCTTGCCCGGCAGCTAGAGGCAGTTTGAATCCTATATTTTAGCAGCAGGTACCGCAACGGTGTAATGGTAAAACACAAATAATATTCTTTATCCCTGATGCAAATTGAACATATATTACAAATTAAATTGCTTTTTTAATTCTGGGGGGGGGGGGATGCGGTTAGACAGTAGTTCGCTGAAATCTTTACAGGTTTTTTTGTTTAACCACCTTAATTCTCTAGATATAAACTGAAATTTCTTTAATAAGTTGATATTAAATGCACAGGATGATTCACAGCGAGTTAGAAGTAAATCGCAAAGAGTGATAATGTACACCTCCATTTCAAGAGAATAGTAGTACTACTAGTAGCACAGCTTGGTTGTGCAGCGCATCTTGGTTCAAACAGAGTACAAAACACTACAAGTTTGACCTCCAACCTGCCAATGTTGTCAATGCTGTACCTGACTGTATGCGTGCAATGTGGGCCTGAGACTGGCACCATCGCAGTTAGAAATCAGCGGTTACCTGATTACGCTCTTCACTAATCCAAGAGTCACATCACAGATCTTAAAGAAACCTCCCCAAAAATCTTAACCTCCTCTGAATGGGAAATTAAGAGAAGATATGAGAAAGTTCAAGGAGAATAATTAGGTTTGGTTCTTTCCTGCCGTCGGCCGTGACATTAAGGGCTGATGGGTGGGAGCACCGATAAACGTTACAGCTGCTTGAGCTGGGGAGGGAGGGGTGACTTCAAAGTGCAGATGACACAAGCAAATCACTTGCCCCCCCTTTCTTTTCATCTGATGTGGAAGTGAACGATACATGTGGACCCCTTTTTGTTGGCATCGCACCCCCCCATGTAGTAGCTTGCATTTCCCTCGAGTCAGTGGCACATGAGTAGACTATACAGTCTTGAGGCGATGGATGGGTTCTCTATAAGTAGAACACTGACAAAGCTTTTAATCAATGCAAAGCTGCATTACAGCAGATCTGAAAGGAATTTAATAAGCGAGGGGGTGGGGGTGGGTGTGGCAATGCTGCTATTTCAAGATGGATAATTTCTTTGAATTATTTAAATAACCGATATACAACCTGTAGAAACTGCATCCAATTATACATAAGCACCTATACAAGACCAAAAACAGGAAAAAAGGCCTAAAGAAGAACAAAAAAGTTGCATGGTAAATCTTGCAAAATTCCAACAGTTCGCTATAATTTTGTACGAAAAAAACATCTAACTCATCAGCCATTAATTTGACATTCTGATGAGTATTTCTATAATTAAGCTATTCTTCTAGTTTTTATAAACTCAATGATAATCAAGACTGGAAAGCTCCTTATAATTCAAAAGTGCTCAAACATGAAAACAGTACAATGTTTTTGATTATTTGATTATCGCAGCTAGGCCCGGCTAATTACTGATGTTGTGCCCTCCCCTTAAGTTACTGAAAGATTACGCTACGGGTTTGCAGCACACACTCCGACGGTACTTAGTACCCACCTCTACTTTGTAATGAGGCACAGATCTTATCCTTCCAGAGGAACAACAACTGCGTTCTACGATAAGAAAATTAGCGCTTCCTCATGACGTGTTTTAAGTCACCGCCGTTTGTATCGACTCTACAGATGAGCACCCACTCCTGACAAATAGGGGAGACAGTTCTTAATAATCTAAAGCAAACTTACAAGAGATATGTCCTGTTCCACTTAGGTTGTGCTGGTTAGGAAAACATGTCTGGCTAAAGTTTAGGTTCTAAATGAAGGCTATTCCAGTTGACAAAATGTTTGTTAGTTTTTCCTTGGGTGAAGGAGGGACCCTCCCTGGCAAAAGTCGTTCAATTCTTTCATCAAGTATATTTGAAGATATATGTTTTATCAAACTCCTCCTCTCAAACATTACTAATTTTGAAACAAGACTTTTGTTTTACTTAATTATGGAGAAGGCATCAGCTCCATCATCTCAGGATGGTCTTTCTCTCAAGATAGGATGAAATTGTTATTATTATCATTAGTATCTTTCTGGTAATAATAATAAAAATAACAATACACAGTTCTTATATAGTGCATTATTCTCATAATTATTCTCATATTCATTATTCTGTAAAATATCGTATTGATTTTAAGATTCTCTTGTTTGTTTTTAAAGCCTTGCACAATTTATGCCCTCCATATATTTGTGATCTTCTCCAGATCAGAGAATGTGTACATTATTCACTCAGATCGTCTAATCACCTCACATTGCAAATTCCTAACAGATGTCTGAATATTTCAGGTGAAAGAGCATTTTTGATGGCTGGTCCCAAACTCTGGAACCAATTACCAGGACACATTAGAAGTATTGATTCCTTAAATGTTTTTAAATGTCAGCTGAAAACGTTTCTTTTCAAGAAAGCATTCAATGTTTAAATACCATGTACATAAGATGTAACTTTGCCTAACTATTTAGTGTTTTTAGCATTTTTTTATTTTTAAAATGTGTATTGTATATTTGTATGCCCCTTCATTGCTATGGTTACAAATCTTCTCGCTGTATTTTTATTACTCTAATGCGTAATTTTCAGTGGTTTTACTAATTTCATATTGTACATTGTCATGCGCCTTTGAACAGCCTTGTCTGGAATTGGCGCATTATAAATTAAATTATTATTATTATTATTATTATTATTCTCCCGATGGGTGTCTCAAAGCGCTCAGTATTTTTCCTACAAGGTAAGTGAAGTTACGAGTTGAAGTATGAGACATTTTTCCTTACATAGCACCATGTAATGGTTTACAAGGTGCTGTGGCACAATGTGCTACCAATCAAACCAGGAACACCGGGGCGAACCCCTTCTCTTTACGACAAGTGCACTGGGTTCTTTTACATGCATTACACAACACATGGGACCTACGGCTTAACGTCCCATCCGAAGGACGAAGCATGCGTTAAGTGTCTTGCTTAAGGACACAAGTGTCACGACTGGGATTCGAACCCACACTCTGCTGATCAGAAACACCAGAGCTTGAGTCCGGTGTTCTTATCCGCTTGGCCATGACAGGCCACATGAAGCCAATTAAGGGACCTCAAAAGTGACAAGCCTTGTGACCGGTACGCCTGAAGATACCCAGGGTGTAGATGAGAGAGAAAACCCCCTAACAACAGGGGTGAGAGTCATTGCTGACAAAAAGGTCTGAAAATAGAATCTAAATACAAGGTGGTACTTTGAAATGATTGCATTTCCACCATTTTGATTTCCACCAGTTATAGATTTTAAGGAGCTTCTGGGCACAGCATCCTCAATGCCGGAGAAGTAGATCAAAGAGCAAGATTTCTTTGCATCTGCATAAAAAAAACCAGCTACATTTTTTCACCAGGTAGACATAAAAAGTCTGATTTCAGACAAAAGTCTTAAATTTCTCATCGCTGTAATAAGGAAAACCCATGCAATGAAATAGCGACTGAAAACACAATCCACATGCAAGACTCCAGTCCAGGATTCAAAGCGGGGTCACAGAGGTGACAGGGGTCACGGAGGTGACAGGGGTCACAGAGGTGAAAAGCAGGGAAGAGACCACTGATGAGACATAAAACTTGGTCAACCATAAATGAGGATGGTATACCATAAGTTTTTGTATTACTTCAAGCTGTCTGTAGCTTTAATGAAAACCAACTAAGGTTTATTAAAATAGAAGTTGGGGGTGGATCCAGGGATGAGCAGGAGGTCCTGAGAGGGAGTAGGTGAATGTTGGGATGGAGGATGAACTAAACTTCTATCCAGTTTGAAATGTAATCAACTTCACATACTCGTTAACAAATTTCAAACGCCAGTTAAAAATCTACTTTCTCTTTTTGTTTTGGTGACAGATTTTGAAACATTTAGGAGTTATTAGTCTGGAGAAAAAGCTTGAAAAGGCCTACCCAAAAACAAAGTGTGCTGAAACCATCAAACCCCTTCATCCAGCAGTGACTGTCAAAAGTGTAGTCAATTAAAGCAACTGTGACACATGGCAGTTTGTCCAAATAAATCTCAGGTTATCATCAACGTGTAAACAGAAAGTGCACAGTACATTAAAGAGTCTGTATATGTTTGGTAATGACTCTGAAAATTAATGGCAATAAAAACTTAGTTGGTAAGAAGTACAGCAGCTTTGGATAGTATAATGCATTTTGAGAAACTTTTCACTTCAAGAACTGTGGTTATGAAAAAAGATATCACTTTTTATCCCCCAAAATTTGAATCTGAGAAGTGTTACTGCAACGTTTCTCAGTGTATTCCAATTGCAGATTATTCTTCCTGCGTGGACATAACTGCTCCAGATTTTTGGCAATATCTAAAAAATGCTACCACCTTTTGAAAAGAAATTTTCACAGGTTAGTTTTATGGTATATATCTACAACTATATAGGATTGAAACAAACAGTGGGTTCCATTTACCAAAAGTATACAATCCCTTTAAAGAATGCACAATGTTGTTTAAATTCTAGAGGGAATAGTGGGTGATGACGGTGGCTGGACTGAGTAAGTGGTAATGACGCTAGTAACGGATCGAGCCCAAGGCGGGGCCAATTAACAGCAGACACGCCCATACCCAGTCAATTATTCACCGCCAGAGTCAAGCACGTTTTCACTTTTGCAGTTTTACAAACACTTATATTGATTTAAAAATAAACACCATTTAAAGGGATTATATACGTTTGGTAGTTGGAACCAGCTGTTTGTTTCAATCCTACATAGTTGTAGATATAATGTATCATAAAAATAACCTTTGAAAATTTCATTTCAAAAGGTGGTAGCGTTTTTGAGATATTGCTGAAAATCTGGAGCGGTTTGTCCACGCAGGAAAAATAATGTGCAATTAGAATACACAATTTCTCAGATACAAATTTCGGGGGATAAAAAGTGATATCTTTTTTCATAACCGCAGTACTTACAAGTGAAAAGTTTCTCAAAATGCATTATACTATCCAAAGCTGCTGTACTTCTTACCAAGTAAGTTTTTATTGCCATTAATTTTCAGAGTCACTACCAAATGTATACAGACCCTTTAAGAGCTAAGTAGGATTTGAAACTTTTCATGGTGAAGATATAATCAAGTGAGGTTTGCGGAGACACCATGCAATTAATCTCTATTTGAGTTGTGGTGGTTCTGAGAAGACCCAGTGGTTTAACAACTCAACGTTTCGATCAGTTTGCTCTGACCGTCTTCAGGAGAATGCTGGGGGCTGAAAATTGTTTTGAAAAAAAAGAAAGAAAAAAAAGCGATGAATGAGGTTTAAGGGTTATGGATGGTAGCCGCTGTTTATAATAATAATATAATAATATAGTCATATATTATAGCACACGTATCTACCAATAAGGTACTCAAGGCGCTTGAACAAACCGAAACATTTTAAGACAGGTTTTTGAATATTTTGAATAATGAGACTAAACGTGTTTTACATCAGGCTTTACATCAAGACCAGGACTCGAACCCACACTATGCTGATCAGAAACACTAGAGCTTGAGTCTGGTGCTCTTAACTGTTCGGCCACGGAACTCCAAATACAGATACATGCTGTTCTGGTTTGAATCAGATTATGAAGCTTAGCAGACCTACAATTTGACCGGCGCCGCAACGGGGAACTCCGGGGCTCTACTTTGATCAGACTCTGGTATATATGTTGGTCACCAGCTCTAGATCTTATGACTCATGAAAGATATTTTCAAGGTGTAAACTATTTCCTTAGATTGCTCTGATGTCGATAAAGCGTGTCTATGACTGCCCGCTGTACTCCCAGTTCAAATCAGCTGGGCCCAATTTCATAGAGCTGCTTAAGCAGAATATATTGCTTAACAATTGTCTGCTAAGCATAAATGAACAGGATACCAGTCACAAATTGTACATGTGACATGGTAGTTTGGCTGGTAACCTTTTTCTGGTAAGCATAATTTTGTTGTGCTTAGCTACTTTTTGTGCTTAAGCAGCTCTATGAAATTGAGCCCTGGACTTCATCAAATCTGGTAATTAGTCAATAGCACTCCGCACTAATGCTAAAAATAGAAGCAGAAAATTATGTATCTGTATTAGGAGTGTCAGGGTCGAGCGGTTAAGAGCACCAGACTCAAGCTCTGGTGTTTCTGATCAGCATAGTGTGGGTTCGAGTCCCGGTCTTGACGTAAAGCCTTAGGTCCTGTGTGTCGTGTAATACACGTAAAAATAGAAGCTCAGTACCAAGCTTTGTGTTTACTCGCGTGTACTGACTGTACTACTGCACTCTAGCGCGTCGATGCGGTTATCGCATGAGTGGTGGAATGTATGTCTGACATCTGGGATATTTTGAGCAAAAGTGATGTCATTAGTGCGGAGTGCTATCACATTGTCACCGATTCAAACTGTAAATTCTGCACTTTAGGGGCCTATCCATTAATACTATTCACTTTTAGAATCTGACCCCAAGTTTGGAACCAGCAGTTAGAAGAACATTTCTGGTTAAAAAAAAAATACAAAAAAAATAAACAAAACAATGAATACTATCCAAAATATACTCCAAAGATCATACATCTACATGAAGCTTTTTAAACTAAGATAAAAACATCTGAATCCAGCTGCTTATGAGAATAAAACATGTTAATAACTTTACAACCAGGCCCCAGTTTCATAGAGCTGCTTCAGCACAAAAAGAAGCTCAGCACAACAAAATTACGCTTACCAGAATAAGGTTACCAGCCAAACTACAATGTAACATGTACAATTTGTGACTGGTATCCTGCTTATTTCTGCTTAGCAGACAATTGTTAAGCAATATTTTCTGCTTAAGCAGCTCTATGAAATTGGGCCCAGGGCCCAGTTTCATAGAGCTGCTTAAGCACAAAAAGAAGCTAAGCAAAACAAATTTACGCTTACCAGAAATGGGTTACCAGCCAAAATACCTTGTCCCATGTGCTTTCTATGACTGGTACCCTGCTTAGCATTTGTCAAGTAATATCTTTTGCTTAAGCAGCTCTAGGAAATTGGGCCCCGTTTTTACCTAATAAAAAAGGGAGGCACCGTTGCGTTCTGCCTTGCATTCAAAAGTCACCAGGAAAAAAAATAAAACAAGTGCCTACACCTGGGCGTTTTTATAATCTGGAGGGACCTTTAGGTGAGGAGAGACCTAATCTATTCTCTCGTCACCTTTATGGTACAGGGGCCATGTTCTGGATGATATATGACGTTAATGTCAAGCCTTCCTGAACAGCTACCTTAAGTTGATGAGAAACATCATGACCAACGCTGGCATGGTTGACTTGATGCTTGATATGCTTGAAGGAACGGGAATGCATTGGTTTTTTTGGGGGGCAACGTGAACCTCCATCCTACCGTCCACACTACAGTCTGTCTTTTTATAAACACAAACAAGGATTCTGGTGTTCATCACATGGCCACTTGCAATTAAATAAACGGCTCAAGGTGAACTCTTTCCAAAGCTGACAATTTCATAAAAAACCAATGATGGATTGAAAAAATAATCCTGACGACGTAAAAGAACAAAATAAATTCCTACTTTGGTTCTAAGGCGACAGTTTGACTTTAATATTTCAGAAGACTGAGATTCTATAAAAGGTGGTCACAATTATTTGAGAATTGCACCTAGTGTTGTTGCTGTTCTTCTGTTGCGGATGGCAACTCCTCTTTTACCTTTTTACTTTCTGATTTTAACAAAGACAACAGTTTTTCACTTAAAATATTTCTCAAGGCAACTCATTCTTGAACAAACTTTTTCTGTTCTGATTGATGGATGAGATCCTAACCCGAAAATGAGGAACTTTGGCTTCCAAACAAACAAAAACACTACAGCTTTCAAGATTGTTGCTACATGACTTGTTCACAATCACCTCCGTGCCAATAACTAATTGACTTTTCAATCATAATCAAGGAATTCCTCTCAAATTCAAAGACAAGACAAATGGCCGGGTTTCTTTTCGATGCCTCGGGGGGGGGGGGGGGGGGCAGAGTGTTCATTCTGTTCAGTGATGACTTTTTTTCCCCCACACAAATTCCATAGCATCTCAATCATCATCATGACAGATCCTTTTGTAAGGTGACTCGCTGAAAACACAACAAAACAGAAATCCCCTGGACAAAGCCAGGTATTTTCACCTCTGGGGCAGGTGGTTTAGCGGCTCAGGGAGGGATCAGCACAGAGGATCGGGAACTGAACTCCCAATAAAAAAAACCGTAACCCTAATTACTAGTCTCATTGCCCCGATTTGGTCCCCTTTGTTATCTTTATTTGTTTGTTTACAGGAATGTTTACCTGGTTGCTGTTGGTACACCACTAGAAAAACTGAGAGGGAAGGGAAGGGGGGAGTTGCCAGCTGGTCAGGGCTGAGAGTCACTGCTGACAACAAAGTTTGAAACTGTGATTCAGATCTTAGCAGGTACATTTAAATTACGGCATTTCCACCTTTTGATAGCACCTGGGCCCAATTTCATAGAGCTGATTAAGCACAAAAGTAGCTAAGCACAACAAAACTATGCTCACCAAAATAAGGTTATCAGCCAAAAAAACATGTCACATGTAAAATTCGTGACTGGTATCCTGTTCATGTCATAGTGGGGGCGGGGGGAGTGCATGAGAGTGACTGGCGATAAAGGGGAGGGGGTACATATCTGTAAGGTCAACAGCCCCCCCCCCCCTCTCTCTGGTATCAAGCAACATCTCTACATTAATGCTCACAAGTTTAATAACACCAGAAATTCCTCATCGTTTCTGTCCCTTTATAATTAACAATTGTTCCGACTTGCACAGATGGGCAAGTACTCTTGATCGATGTTATTGGATTCAGTTTCGGTCACAGGTTGATTGATGTTACAACCCAATTCACACCAGGAATTTTGTTGTTGTTGTCCCTATACTCACACCGTGAGGAGAAAGAGAAACCCTTGTACAGATGTTCAAATGACCACGAGTGTGCTCGCTCACTGTGAAGAAGTCAACTCAATTCTAGGAGTGACTTCTCTCATTTGATGCCCCCGTCTCTCGTCTCCGCACTTGTACTGTTTCCCGAAGAGAATGCACTGCTCAGTCATCTTATGGACCCCCTTTTGATCCCTCATTAGTACTGGGTAAAAGATCGTCTTAAAGATGCAGTTTTGTAACTCCCACTCATCAATGCCTTTAATAATAATAATAATAAAACTGGTTCTTACATAGCGCATTTCACAAGAACGCCTCAATGCGCTTTACATTAGTGCCCTGGTCATTGGGCCAGTAACATTTCTTTTTTAATCTTTCTCAGCTCCCTGGGGAGTATGATACAGCCCCGAGCTGCCGTGGCGCTCCAAAGGCTTTTCAAACACAATGTCAACCTCTACCCTGGCAGGTACCCATTTATACCCCCCGGGTGAAGATAAGCAATTATAGTAAAGTATCTTGCTCAAGGAAACAAGTGTCATGACCTGGATTCGAACCCACACCTCGATGACTTAACCATCGGAAGTTGAATTCAATGCTCTAAACCACTCGGCCACATGACACCCCACTATACGATGTCATCATGATAATTTACGTCTCAATAAGGGCATAGCAAAACTTTGTTGACCGAAAGAGATTTGTGGTTGAACCATGGGGGGAGGAAAAAAGTATCCAATAAGTTGTTTCTTTTTTTCTATTAACAGGAGATTCAGAGGGTGTTTTTACTCCACAATGTAATATTTCAATTCCAGCTTGACAAATGGTGATGTGTCAATCTTCTTGTCTACTTAAAATGGTGTGCTTTTTGTCTCTTAGTTTAGAATGGTTGAACAAACTTGGGAAATCTTTGTGGTATTTACCCTTGTAAAACTTTGTTTACAACCAAAATTTGAATTCCAAAAACAATTGCTCATATTCCTGTTGGTAAGGCACTGCATCAGATGTGTGCATATCTGCTGCACGCCCAAAGTTTTCACTACTTCCAGTTCCAAAGCTGCTGGTATAATGTTTGTGGGTAGTTTTAGTAAAAATCAACAATTTCATCATAATATTCCACCCGAGTAATATGCCTGTGGATTTTTTCACAGGACTCGGGAAAGTACTGAGTGTACAGTGCTTTACACACATCGGTGTACGGGTAAAACCAAATATAATATTCTTTATCCCCGATGCAAATTTAACATCTATTAAATTTCATCGTGAAAAGGAATTTCTTATGAAATAAACTTATATTCTCAGAGGACCTGGAGTCTCTGAAGAGTATATGTAAAAGCCAAGTCCAATTGATAAACTTATCTTACATAAATCGTCCAAGAAAAAAACTAGCTCAATACAACTCCTATGGGTTTCTGGTAATCAGTGGAGCCAGTTTGCGTGAAGTGGGCGTGGCTTACAGTGGAATTAAATGCAAACCGTGGCTAAAGTATTGAAGATTTGAAGTTTTAAGCTCAGCACAGTGTTTAACATATCTCAATTGCGCCTTATGACATTATGTGGCTCTTCATGAAAACAGTGATGAGACAAGCTAGATAATATCGTCACCGCTTTCACGTGAAGAGCCACATATCTGAAAATGACAAATATAGATTATTACAAGAAGGGGCCTTTATCTCAATGAATGCATTTTTGCGTTTTCACGAAGAGCCATCGGCCCAAAAATGCATTGTAATACATTGCAACAAATGTAGGTCAAATCACTTTTTCGGTTTCACAAAGAGCCACGTATCTTTGGCTTATTACTATGGCAATTAGCTAATATATTTAACAAAATTAATTCGTCAATAGGGAAGTTAAACTTATGCAGAATCATATGAGAGGTCTTTGAATGCAAACCGTGGCTTTAGTATTGCAGATTTTGCAGTTTTAAGCCAAGCACAGTGTAAAATGTAAATCTCAATCAAGCGTTTGGACATATGTGGCTCTTCGTGAAAACAGTGATGATATGTCAATTGCACTCAGAGTCTTTTAAAAAAGAAACATTGACTATTGCTGTAGAATTTTTTTTGGAAGAGTTTAACCAAAACTCTTTGATCTTCCGTCTTCAGAATTGAAATGGAAGGAATTAAGATTCAATGGCACTGTAACAAGTTGCAATTTTGTGGAGTGGTACTAAACTTTACACGTGTCCCTACCACTTTTCCCTCAGGTCCAATTTTCTATTTTTCGTAAGCTCATCTTGCAGTTTCCGATTCAATTATACTCACAGGCATTTGGCCAAATCGCCGGTCATGGCAAAAACTGTTTATACCGTGTTGGGGACTTCAAAACACCTCTTTAATGTAATTGAGGACGTGCTGGGCATGAATGCATGACCAAGGGTCCGTGAATCCAGTAAACATGTTTGCGTCCATCGGGTCAGATTAAAGGTATGATGCGCATTTGCGGAGAGCTGCCAACTCTCCCTGATTCTGCAGAAAGCTCCCTAAGAATAAACCAATCTTTCCATGTTCTGATGAACAAATTTGACAATCTCCCTCATTGTGGAAACCTTTTTTCCTATTATGTTGAATATAATTCTAAATATCTCCCTGATTGTTGGACAAAATCTCCCTCATTGCAGGATGCAATTGTTGGCAGCTCTGCATTTGATTAATTCAAATCCATTCTAATGCTCTTGGGCTTTTTGTTTTTGTTTTTAAAATTTGTATAAACACACCGTACAACTTAAAACAGATGTGCAACTTTGCAACTGTCAAAAAAAGAAAGGAAAATTGCCAAACACTTAAAACTTTTTACAGTATTTTGCCAATTTTCTGTGTCACTATTTTATTTTTAAAAAGAGGAAATTAGCTAATAAGCTGAAAAGTTGATGTTCAAACTAATCCCCAAGAACAATTTAATGGGTGGTCAAGTTTCTTCGAGAAAATGTTGAATAATGGTATTTGTCACAAATTTCATCCATGTTTTTTGTATGTTCTTATATTTTGATTTAGCAAGTTGACATATGATCTGAACGTTTTCTCGCATGAGAGTATCTTAGATGGAACTATTCCCCTATATCAATTGGAACTGGTATCAAGTTTACAAAAAGCAAACTTTTCTTGCCAGTGGCAGAGTTCTATAGGAAAAGGAACATTCCAAGAGTATGATTAGACCTTTTTCTATTTACATACTTTTGATGGGACATTTCTGTTTGAATCCGTCCACAAAAGAAAAACAGCATATTAACCAAATTTGATTTAGCCTTCATCGTTCACTATAGTCAGAATTGGTGGGAAACTATAAAAGAACCCAAACTATGACAATATGACAAATTTGTCAAACCAGCTGGAACCGAATGGGTTAGGTTCTTAAGTAATAATAAAAATAATAATAATACAAGACATGTATACAGCGCATACTGCAGTAGCCTTTATGCCCAACACAAAACTGTTATTACAAAAATGTAGATTCAAACAAATGAGACTTTACGAGTCCCTTGAAAATTAGAACAGAGTCAGCTTGGCAAATATGAACTGGTTAGTCATTCCATAACGAAGGTGCAATGAAATGGAAAGGCTCTTTGACCATAGAATTTTGTAGAAACAGTAAGGAACACCAGCACAGTAAGTAGCATAGTTTGTCCTGAACAAAGGCCCAAAATATACACACCAACAAATATTTATGCGTACCGAAAGGGCACTCTGACAAATTGCACTGAGTGTTTGAAGAAAAAAAAAAATAAAGAAAAAAATGAATAGCAACAACTAATAGGTGAGAAGAGGGTCATGGCTGACATAAAATGAATGCGTGAAATAAAATGAACAAACCAATGGGTGATGTGAAGCAGAAAAATACGCAACTGTCAACTGCTTAGGCGTGAGACGGGGGTAACTTTGGGTCCATTCACAATGAGTGGAATTCTGAACAAATACTGTTTGGAATGTGAACACGGGTCAGGAAGGGCAATCACTCATAACGGTTTGATTTTTATCAATACACTGGGATGACAATGTCAAACAAATACCGCTGCCATAACTTGGAACAAATTGCTGTCATGAAAAGAAAAGAAAAAAAAAAAAACCCATATGCCAGGATATATATACATCCTTCCTGAGGAAATTTGAGAGTTCCACTCTAACTAAAGAGATTTTACACATGGTTGTACCCGCAAGTTTACTATTTTATTTATAGTTACTCCTTATTAATTAAAGAAAGTTTGACATTTGCGGGATTTAACTGAATGGAGCACTGCCCTTCCGCAAGGTGTAGGCCCTAACAGTTTTATTCTGATTCTGAAGAAAAGAAAAGAAAACAAAAACTAGTGTTTTGATGTGTAATAAAAAATTGCCACCGCTCACCAAATTAGAAATGAAATTAAATTCCTGAAATTTACGGCAGAGATAAGTTCCAGTTCCGTTCGATGACATTGGTTTGTCAAAGTTTAACTGAAAGCTTATAAGGACACAATGATTGGACATTTGGACATTTCAACTGACTTGACAACTTCTGCTGATTGGAAAACAATTATGTTCCCTTTTCTCAAACATAAAAACGCCTTTTCACTGATCTAAGGGAATTCTTGTTTCTCTGTAATTGATCACTGTAACACTTTTATGCTTTTATCAATTAACAATATCTTATATAAAATCTGTTGATTTAAAATTTGAACTTTTAACTAACGCCACAACTTAATCCAGTTTGGTACCACAAGACTAATGAAGTGAGCCCTCTTGTGACAGCCTCAGTGTTTTGTTTTTCCAGGGTAACTATCTAAAACGATATAAATTGCCCTTAAGCAGGGATACTTATCGCTAATAGTCTCCTTCAGGATTATTATCAAGCGAGGCACGTAGCCCGAGTAGTGTGCCAAGGCACGTAGCCTTTCTGACAGCATTTTTAGGGCTACACTCTCAAAATTGAAAAGGTTGTAATTTGGGGGCCCGCTGCATGATTGGGCACGAGGCCAACTTATCGTACATGGTGCCTGTTGTGTGATAACAATGGCCACAAGAAAGGCAAGGTCTTGATGTGATTAAGGGGAAAAAAAGGGGGGGAAGAGCAGGGAGAGGGAAGGGTTATATTTATGGGTGGAAGGAAGAGTAGATACGAACAGTGCCTGGGCAGACATTACACAGCAGAAAAAAAACATGGCTGCTTGAAATAATATACAGTTATCAGTCTGTTAATTTTCTTTATAAACGTGGCAAATCAACTAAGGGTAACTTTCGCAGAGGTTCTAGAGTTAATGCATTAGCTGGCTGGCTAATAGTGTATTGTACAGTAATTTAAAGTCTCTGGTTTTTATCTTTTTAAAATAGTTTAATTGATGACGATATATTGCAGTGGCATAACTAAGGGGGTGGGCGGGGGTGCCCCCATTTGAAATCTTGACTTTTGAGATTTAAAAATTCCAGAGTAAACTAATACATTTTATAGGCTTTAATGTGATAGTTACAACGTTTAAAAAAATAAATTTACATTAACAATGCTTTGTTTTTCCCTTCACTTAAAATTATCGTATACAAAATAGTAAATGAGCGATGAAAAGGGGCTTGTTTAAGAGAAATACAAGCAGAAGCTACTGTTTTAATTGGCCAGTAATGCCCACCACCCCGTAGAAAAAATGGTGCACCCCTTGTGCCCACCTAAAATTAGATGTGAACCGAGTTTGAAGTACAAGAGCTGCTTTATAAAAACAAATTTCAGCCCCCCCAAAAAAAATAAAAAATAAAAAAATAAAAAAAATCACATGTGTAAATGATTTAATAGATGTTAATTATTAACACTAACATCTGTAAAAATTAACATCCATTAAATTGTTGCGATACCTGCTGCTAAAATATAGGATTTGAACTGCCTCTAGCCACCGGGCAAGCTTGATGGTCTACTGGTTAGACGTCTGACCTAGCATGGCAAAGGTTGTGGGTTCCAATCCAACCTGAGTGATATCCCTGTGGTGGTTTTTTCACAGAACTCGTGAAAGTACTAAGTTTACAGTGCTTAATACACATAAAGGGCAAAAACCGAATGATACGTGTAATGAGTTTTTTTTTTTTTTTAATCTGACCAGAGTTTTTAACAAAGACACTTGACACCATAAAAGTGGCAGGAACAGGCCCGACAGAATGCAATTAGAGCTCAATCTACATTAAACGCAACCTCATAGTTTACAAGAAGTGGCTTCCTGTTCACGTGCCTCTCAATCTGATCATCATTTCCTGAAATTCCAGTCCCTATTTATTACTTTGTAAGGGAATATGTAAATGTAATTGTTTTTATTCTGATAAAACACTGGACACTGATTTCATTCTTGAACAGATTTTTAAATCAATCCGGCAGGTAAGATGCAGCCCAAAATGAAGCATCACTCCATGTGATTCAGAACGCTGTTTCCAATCAAGATGAGCAAAAATTGTTCACTCACTCAAAATGTGGTTGCGATTATTGTGATAATTTATAAAACACCACTTAGAGGAAATGATGAATGAGAAGAGCTTGATGACAAGGTTTTTACAAGGAGATGGAGAAGATAACAACCGTCTCGAGGAGACGGCATTGTATGATCTCAACCACATGAGAGTAGACAGACCTTCAGATGCCAGTCAACGAGAGGAAAACCTTCTTAATGACATCCAACACTCAGAGGGGGAAGTCTTATCAATGAAATAATATCATTATTTGCAATTAACTACAATCATTTGACAACTTTTTAAAACAGACACAACTATGAATGATGTTTCAAAGCAACTGCTCAAAATGTCAAACGGCCAACTTCATCACCAGAGGGCGCTATACAGTCATTCTAACTTTTACATCACATTGCAAAACTGCTGTAGTTATTCTACTACATCAAGTCAACCGTACATTGCAGGTTCTTGTAGCTTTACTCCTATGGGCAGACACATACAATGCTAAGGTGCATATCTGTCATAGAAGCCTGATCAATTTTTTTCTCTCCTAAAAGCTTGAAGGAAAATGTTTCCTGAAGTCTTTCTTTGAATTAAAAAAAAACAATTATTTTAGACGCAGCTTATCTTCCCATAACTTGTTATTTTAAACAAGAAAACTGTTGATAAAATAAGTTTGATAAAAACCCTTTAAAACGATGGAAGTATAAGTTTGGAAGTGAAGTTGTTAAGAGGTAATCCTCAGTTCAAATGTTCACACAGACAACCTTAAACACTCATCACATTTCTTATCAGGGAATTATTTCGTCCAGTAATTTTTTAGAGGAAAATAGTCAGACGGAACATGTTTTGTGCACACTGAGTGCTATTTATATTGAGTACCATATGTTGACTTTCGAGCAGCAACTGATAGATTGTGTGTAGAATTTTGCAACGCTATACAAGGGAAATTGTTCATTGCTTATAGTACAGGATTAGTAACTCTATGAAAAAAGAAAAGAAAAAAAAGAAGATTAATTTCAATCTGAAAGCTCACTGATTATAAAGTTCACACCAGTACCAATCCTCTAGAGAAATATTTCAGTCTGAGATACAGTCAAAGTCAAGGAAATGTTATATAAAGACTCCCCAAACCACCACCGCTTTTTTGTAACAACATAATTATGTCACTCAATAAATCATCAACCAAGAGCCAAGAATGAGGTTAGAGTCAGGTTGAGAGAACGTTCCAGATTGGTGATTTCTGGATGTCTGGAGTCAACAAATTGCCAGATAGATTTATTGACCATTACATGCACATTTATTTTGTTTCAATAAGGGGGAAACGTGGCAAAAGACAAGACCAAATTCTTGCCACAAAAATACCAACCCGCGTGTACAGTCTGTGACTGGTTTCCTGCTTAATTTTGCTCAGCAAAATTAAATTCGGACCAGGTCCTGGTCTCTTCTTCGAACGACGGGAAACACAGATTAATATCACTCTTAAACTTTACTTGCGTTTTTGTAAAGGGTTTTTTTTTGTACTGAAGAACATTATCGTAAAAATGCCTTTGTACGCACTTTTTACTTTTCTAAAAGCTTCTAAAAGCTCTAAGAGCAAATTTTTTTGGTGAATTTTCGTGGTATTATTATCGTGACTGCTCTTTACAGGCATAATATTTGGTCCTTGAAAAAAGTAGGACAATTTTATCGAGTACAAGGGCTGAACTACATGTACACATGGTGTCAGCTTTAAATAGACTTTTCAGACAATTTAATCACAATTTTTCTAATTTTCTAAGGGCCAAAAAAAAGAGAAAATCAGACTAAAGTAGGAAAAAAAATCATGCCTGTCTTTAATGTGTGAACATGTACAGGGCGGCTGATTTTGGCAGCTGTACAAGTTAAACTACATTGTTTTTAAACGGATGGGGTGCAAACTCTAAAGAACAGCACGTGCCTTGATTTCACAAACCACTTGAAATTGGTCCTTCTTTTTGCGTACAAAACAAAGAGCCTACACTAAAAATTAATCATGAAGTGTTGTCTCACGTGCCATTGTACATGATCATACAGAATAAATAAAGCAATCAACGTAATTGTTACATGACACAACAATCAAATCACAATCCAATCACATTCGAAGGGCCACACATTGTTGACTTACCCTTCAAGAACATCAAAGGCTACCCTCGGTGATCGGGCATTTGTGTGCGCTGCACTCAAACTATATGCAATAATCTTCCTCCTTGTACTAGATAATCATCTTCACTTTATGTGTTTAAGTCCAAGTATAGCAACCCATTTGCTTACAGTTAATTCTTTCTAGTGAGTTTAACTTGTATTTTGTTTTACACATTTTTTAAAAAATTTATTGTAATGCGCAGTAGAGTATTTTCATATAGGTATTGCGCAATATAAATGACCATTGTTATAAATTCTTAACACACTAAGTCCCACCAGCTCTCTTTGTTTGTATAATAACAGACCAATCTACTGAGCCAACAGCAGAGCAAAGCAATACATTTTACCGGTGTGAAAGTTGAAGTTGGGCTAACCTTAACCTTATCAAGCCATCTCATTATGCAAACTATTGACCAATCAGTTCCACACTTCAGTTTCCGTGCCCCGCTTTTTGATGTGGTCAACTTTTAGAAGTCCATTACTAACAAAGTTTATCTTATCTTTAGCCTCACAGACACGTACATCACAGACGCTGTTCGGCGGCAGTCAGCACAACTTCTACAAAGTTGGAGGCAAGGGACTTTGTTTGTACATTGAACGATGGAGCTTTTGGCGCACATTGAATGGATACTTTTACAATTTATACTTATTGAAAGGTTCTCTCTGTGCAAGGTGAACACGCCAATGTGTGAAACATGCCCGCTGAAGCATCCACAACAGCATTTCTGCAACTCAGATTTTGGTAAGTATTTGATCTGACTTTGATTTGAATCCAAATAACACCAGCCTTGTTTTTTGCCAAGAAACACACATGTTAAATTTTGGTCTGAACAAAGAAAAATTAACTCAACAGGATTCAAACCAGCAACCACCGGATTAACGCGCCGGCACTCTCTAATTGAGCCATCTAGCCCTAATGTTGCCTGTCGCCCTATATTGTCAATATCTTTGACAGGGTGCCTAAAAATACTCTTAATTTATAATCTAATGCATTGGGTTGCATTGAGAGTAAACATTTTTTATTTTCATTTCTTCTGTCAGTGATTCAGGGGAAAATTCTGAGTGTAGACAAGTTTATAACTCCACTGATCAAAACTACCAGGATGACTACAGCCCGTGCAGCAGAACCTGCTGTCTCAACAAGCACTACAGTAAGACAAGATAAAGAAGGACAATTACATGTGGCTTCACCATCACAGAAACAACAGAGCAGTGTGGATGCGTTACCACGGCAACCATTACGAGAAGGAAGTGTGTTTAGAACTCTGGGAAGCCATTTCACTGAGGAGACAGATGATGCCGGAGGAAGAGACCAAGTACCCATCAGTGAGGGGGTACGATACAGAGTGTTGGTCAACAAGATTTACAAGGGCTCAAAGTGGATCAGAATTCGAGATATTGTGGACATTGATTACGTTCACGATGAGGAGTTCTGCAGGTTGACGATGCATCATTTACTCCAAGAAACTTTGCTGATCAGTGGTGAGTTTTTCTCTTTTATTTCGGGAGACTTTCTTAATTAATGTTCAACAAAGCAGTCCTTTTTGATTGCTCTTCACGTGGCAAATGTGAATGCTAAGAACATCATGATGTCAAAGATGAGATCCTCTTGCTTGGATTGAACAGTCTGCACTTTCCTTGGCACCAGTTTGAACTTGCCTTTACTCTGTAAAAGTTTATCATTCAAACTCGTTTTAACCAACTTACACTAGTAAGGAAATCTTAACAGATCAGTATGTACGATTTGAATTAACAAACAGAATTCCAATCCAACTGTTTAATCATACTGAACTTTTGGAAAAAATGGTTTTGTTTTAGGGATTTATCAAGAAATTTACAAAAGCTAATATTGTAAAATACACTGAAGTTACAGCACTTTCCACCCCCACCCCTTCCACGAATAAATGTTACTGATTTTTCAAAAGCATTCTATATGGTTTTTTAAGGGTCCATTATGAGCGGACATCTTGTGCATCACCCATGTGACTGGAGCATCATCTCAACAAAAATCAGCCTTGATGTACATCGTCAACTTGCACATGTGTATCACAGGCATTGCCATATCTGCACGGTAAGAAAAATCCTTTAACTAATAGTCCAGTATGATCGCAAGATATTATGAAATTAGCATTTTACTCTTTTGATTTGTTAGTGAGGAATATGGAAGACTATGATGGACAAGAACAGGTTCAACGTTTATCATATGATGACTGAAAGTTGTCCATCTCTTATTTCTGCAAACTTTTGGATATTGTCTAGTTTATTTTTTTCTCTTTTTTTTCTTCTTCTTCTCCTTCTTCTTTCACTTCTTCCTTCAAGATTGAAACAGAAACATCTGGACTGTTGGGAATCCAAAAAGGGATGACTGGTTCAAGTGGATGTGTTTATAAACCATCATTCTATACTGACAAAGGCATGCCAGATTGTGAAGGTTCGTACGGAGCATGTAAGAAGATTCAGCATGGATGCTCCTGGTCAGGGAATCACAGGATGCGGGACTGCATCCGGAAGAGAAAGACACCGTTTTCTTCTCCCTCTATCCTCGAGTCTCAAACTTCTTCTCCAAGACACGTCAAGAGAGTTCAGTATCCAGAACTGAAGTCCAGATTAAGTTCGATAAAGACATCACTTGAAAGAGACTCTGACTTGAGACCATCAGTCGACCCGGCTGAGAAGGTCTCAGAAAAACAAGAGATGCTCCTTGACGATGTTGACGATGATCTGGGGGACACAGAATCCCAACAAACATCAGACCAGGAACTATATCACTCTCCTCAACAAGAGGTACTTGCAGATCGGAGGATGCAAGATGTAACTCACACTTTGACGACTCAACAAAGCGAACAAAGTTTTCTCATTTTGCCAGATCATCCGGAAAAAGTGTCTCCTAGTTATCGGACAGACCTCTTGGCCATGCACTCAGATCAGTCCTCAAAGACATTCGGTGCAGTTTCTGGTTCACACACTGCTATGCCTCCTTATGCTTTTGATTTACCTCAACCACATGTGAGCAGTCAAGATGCAGCAGATATCCTGGAGAAGATAACACGGCAGCATCTTCAAAAAAAGAAAGTGTAACCACAAGACAAACACATACAGTATTTATTTTTGTAATCTAATGTTCGGTTGAACAAAGACAGATTGACTAGAGCGGGAGTTGAACCTCTGCGACCTCCGGATCAACTGAGTAATCTAGCCCTTATGCTGGCGGTCTCCCTATCTTTGTTCGGGGGTGCCAGTCAGAAGCCGTTCAACCTGTAACTGCCGTATAGCCAGGGATCACACCAAAGTTTACGATACAACCTGGGAAGCGGCAGCAGAGGGATCACCTTAAAGGGATGCAACTTTTTATGTAATGTAAAAAACAAATCCTCTTCTCTAAGAAATTACAACAAAAATTTATCCTTTCAAAATATAAAAAAAATCTAATACTTGTTGGAAAATAATAAAACTCTCAATTAATTCCACAATAATTATTTTCTGAATCTTATCATTTATGTGGAATCTCTTTAGGATAGCCTATTACTTTTGGTTTTGGGTTTGTTTTTCAAAAATCTCTTATTCCTTCTCATATACTTTGAATTATGAATTTCTGTTGAATCAAAAATCTGTCAGCACACCAAATGTTTCATGTAGACAAAGAACATGCACTTTTCCATCAAAATGTCCCAACCGACAGGTAGCTCATTTTTTTGAGTTTCTTATAGATATTTCAAAACCGAATCGAATAAAATTAGACAATGGCTGCTGAATGTATTGTAACAAATCCCAATATCAAGCCAACGTCACCCTGCTTGCTACATCTCACTTGATATCAAAGTTTGTTGGCATTTAAAACCTATAAGAGTATCTGTTATGAAAGGCTTTATTTTCGTTGTGAACTTTGATAGGGACCATGCATGGTATAGACAGTTCTAGAACCAATAAAACGTTGATAAGCAAACACAAAGGATGTCCTATTTTGGAAAAACTGACAATTTTACATACAAAATCTTGGATGAAACTTGATCTTAGAGATAAAAAATCCCAGACACCTTCCTGGTCGAGGTTAAAGCTGTTATTCAAATTAAATCTCAATAACTTCCAGAAAAATTAAATTACTGAACATATATTATTTTTTGTTAAATTAAAAGAGGAAAATTATTTTTTTTAAACCAGAGAAACCAGATTCTATAATGATGCGAGACAGAACCGCCAACATTTGCATCTTGCAATCAGGGAGATTTTGCACAACAATCAGGGAGATATTTAGAATTACATTCAGCATAAACAAAAAGATTAGGGAAAAAAGTTTCCATAATCAGGGAGATTTTCAAATATGTTCCTCAAACATGCATGGACAATTTGGTTTATTTCTAGGGAGGTTTCTGCAGAATCAGGGAGAGTTGGGAGCTCTGTACGAGGCCTTTTAGAGGAAATTTAACAAAAGCAATAAGACAAAAAACACAATAAAGTGGTACACTTTGCATAAAGTTTTTCCCAATGGTTGTAATTTTTGGTAAGTACTGGAAACCACCCAAAAAGTGTTTCAACAGGTCAATGGACATGCAGGGTTATACTGGTTACAATTTGAGTTGATAAGTATTATCAATTTGTTAATAACCCTCAAATTTAAATTTTAAAATATAGACTGTAATTTATAGGGTCATTTAAAATAAGACTCAAATTATTTTCAGTATAACCCTGCATGTCCATTCGCACGGAGAAGAACGTTTTGGGTGGTTTCAGATACTTTCAACTTTTGCAAACATTGTGGTTTTTTGGGGTCATATCCTAATAAGTGTTCCTTCTCATTTTAATGCCAAAAAACCAGAACATCGACTGCTGTCTTAAGTTCATCACAAACGTCTTCCCTTGGTGCCAAAAAATACCAGTCGCGAACTTAAAACCATCAAAAATATCTCCCCCCTTGGTAAACTAGTCACTAACTAAACAAAGTACACACAAATGTTGTAATTTCATGGCACTTCAGCACATTCAAACATTCTCACGGAAGTCAGGATGTGCCTTATACGATAAGGGACCGAGATCACTATCACCTGATTGGTCAATACTTATTCCCTAACAGAGGAAATGCATCTTTCAATTTCTGTGGATATACTAGGTTGGGCATCCTCCATGATCACTGGATCCACCAGGGATATGCAAACATTGGACGAGTACAATCCCCAAAGGCGAAATATGATTCAGCGGGTTTCTTGTAATCACAACATTCGTTCGCTCATAACACGTCGAACAGAGATCCTGTTTAAACGGAAACTAGGAAACGTTGTCAACCATCGAACCATTAAATAGCTTACAAACAGTCAAATATGGGCAAGATCAAAGCGCCCCAAATAATTTTACAGGAACAATTAAAATTGGTCCCTGATGATCAATGTGGCTCATGAATGCAGCGACTTACCCTCAGGATCAATCTGGCAAATGTTTAACTCAAACTGTTATCCAACCCTCCCCCAACCAGGCATGACATTTGGCCCTTGGAAAAAAGTAGGACAGAATAGTACAAGGGCTGGCTTACCTGTAGCCTTATGGTATAGGCTATTATATAGTTTTCATGATATTTAATAACAATATTGCTGAGGGGGGGGGGGGACACACAACAAATCAGAAATCAGAATAAAGTAGGAAGAATATCATGCCTGCCCCCAATCCACCCACCCCCCCTCCAAATAAAAAAGGTTCTATGATTAAAAATACACACATTTATTATCAGAAAAACTACAAAGTCCAGCCTTTTCCCTTTTTTTCAAAAAATGTTTACTACAGACTAAAAAAACAATAAGTTACCAAATGTTACCAAATGTAAATGTAGATATATACAATAAAACTAACCTGTAATTTCAAAAGGTAGTAGCGTTTTTGAGATATTGCCGAAAATCTGGAGCGGTTATGTCCATGCAGGAAGAATAATCCGTAATTGGAATACACAATCTGAGAAACGTTTCTGCATGAAACATTTCTCAGATTGAAATGTTTTTGAATCCACATTCCTTTGAAGGGAATCATTTCTCAAATTATTGTTCCACATTATCAACAGCTGCAGTGCTTCTTACCAAGTAAATTTTCTGTGATCATTAATACCCTCCCTTTAAAAAGAAGATTTCATTTATAATTAATAATGCCTTTTCCGTAAAAAAGTAAAAATAAAACGATACTTATACTTTCCTATCTAGTCTTGCAATGATCTTCATGATTTTGTTTTTTAACAACATCACGTTTGCCAGGTTTTTTTTAACCATTGTGTCTGATATTTGCCATTGGTAAAATAGTGACTCTATGTAAAATGAAGAGTCTACTTTATTTTCTGTGCATGATTTAAAGGCACTGAACACGTTTGGAAATTGTCAAAGACCAGTGTTCTCACTTGGTGGGTCCCAACATATGCAAAAAATAACAAGCCTGTGAAAATTTGGGCTCAATTGGACATCGAAAGAAAATGATGAAAGAAAAAACACCCTTGTTGTACAAATTAGTGTGCTTTCAGATAGGAATAAAAACTTCTTGCAAGAAATTGTTATTATTTTAGTGAGAAATTACCTCTTTCTCAAAAACTATGTTACTTCAGAGGGAGTCGTTTCCTACAATGTTTTATACTATCAACAGCTCTCCGTTGCTATCTAGCCCTAATGTTGATGGTCTCCCTAGCTTGTCCATATCTTTGTTCGGAGGGTGCCAGTCACAAGCCAACATTAGGGCCAGAGCACCGGCGCATTAATCTGTAGGTTGCAGGTTCAAGTCCCGCTCTAGTCAATTTTTCTTTGTTCAACCCAAAATTATTTCAAACTTTCCCAGTCAGTTTCCCTTGTGGTTTATTACTAAATATGTAAAACTAATTTACGTGCACTGTTTGGTTGGATGAACTTTACATAGTTCATGTTCACAGTACAGAGCCCCCTTGATAGATTACATATTTGGCAACACTTGCATGACTGATGCACATCACACAAATCAATGTACTTTACAGACAGGGGGGGGGGGGTAGTCCAGGAAATTATGTGGCGCTAGTACGGATGGACATACTCTATTGTTCATAACAAATTAATGGTGATCATGGCTTGGGGGGGGGGGGGGCTTAATCAGCCCCACCCTTCCAATGCTGCATGTTCCTATCTAGGACTGTGTCCTTGCTATCATTGATGTCATGCGCTCAAGACAATGGAACCAAAAAAATACAGATAGTATTGTGTCATCGAGAGGTCATTGTACTTTTTTTATGGGGTGATCTCTCTATTAAAGGGTCTGTATACATTTGGTAATGACTCTGAAAATTAATGGCAATAAAAACTTACTTGGTAAGAAGTACAGCAGCTTTGGATAGTATAATGCATTTTGAGAAACTTTTCACTTCGAAGTGCTGCAGTTATGGTAAAAGATATCACTTTTTATCCCAACAAATTTGAATCTGAGAAGTAATTTCTCAAAAACGCTTCCACCTTTTAAAATGAAATTTTCACAGGTTAGTTTTATGGTATATATCTACAACTATATAGGATTGAAACAAAGCAATGGGTTCCAATTACCAAACGTATACAGACCCTTTAATACACAATGCCATGGTGTATTGAAAATGCATTATGGGAATTCCGTGAATCCTGGGTTTCGATGTAGCCTCAATCCTTGGAGTTATTAAATGGGGGAGGGTGACTGGGTTGAAGGGAAGGAAATTAACAGTTACCAAATATATGAACGTTACGTCGACCGTGGTAATGAATTGTTCAGCGGGGGGGAAATACGATCATTCAAACAGTAAAGATAGCGTGGGTGATGGTTTCGGAGTTGGTCAAATTCAGGGTGTGGGAGCTTGGGTGGGAGTTATCACCTTGTAACCCATTACATGGTGCTATGCAAATGAAAAAGGTCTTATACTTCAACACGTAACTCCACTTACCTTGTAGGAAAAAATACTGAGCGCTTTGAGACACCCATCGGGAGTATAAAGCGCTATATAAGAACTGCATTGTTATTATTGTTATTATCTTGGAGGAGTTGGGTTTCAAGAAGATCGGTTGAACGATTTAGCTTTGAGTTTTTTTTTTGGGGGGGGGGGGGTAGGTTGGATGTACAAGTTAAGAGAATGGGATTCATGCTCCACTCTATGGGTTTGACAGATCTGATAAGAATGGCGGGTGGGGAGTGCATATTTGCATTGTTATTGAAGTTTAACTTTGATAATAAATTTGCAGCAGGTCGATAAAAAAATACGGATCTAAGTCAACTGCTTTTATGCAAATAATATGTGCATTTTTATTTTTAATTTTATCATTACAGACTATAGGCCTATACAATATACTATCTATGAATGTCAAGGCAGGCAATGAAATCCCACAGGGAGTAACATCAATTAATGGACTGACCATGGGAAAGATTTCTCTACCTGCCGCTTCCCGTAGCCTGCCCTTATTAGATTACATCACTAGGTCTATGGGACAAGTAAAGTCATTGAGCCTACATCCTGTGGCGTTACATTAGCTTTGAACGTAACCCCCATAATCACCCAAATATGAAGGGCTGACATCCCATTGGTAGGCAATGTAGCTGGCCATGTACATGTTCCAATGAAATTACTCACAACCAGGATTGAGGATATTGTATCATAAATACTTCTAAATCGCAAGACCGCCGGTAATATAAAAGGCCAAACAGTTCTCTCCTCTTGAATCAACTCTCGTAGAACTTTTCAGGGAACTTGTTGGGTTTTTTAGAGTTCATAGAGCATTCTTGTCGAGGGGAAACTATTTGTACCTTTGACTTGTTTTGACTTGATGAGGGCGAACTCCAAGATGTCGAGAGTTGGATTACAGATTTTGGTTGCAGTCTTTGCGATGGCATCCATCGAGAGGGCTTCTGGATGTCAATGCACTACACTACATCCTCAGCAGCATTACTGTAGGGCACTCTATGGTGAGTACTTAATCGACCCCTCCTCTTTCACCCTTTTGAAGCCATTTTGGACTTGAATTATGGCAACTTGTTTTCCTATGAGACTTCACTGGGATATAACAACACTATTTTGTCTCGACAATTTTAGTGTCAAACCTTAAAAGTAGGGTCATAGATTGGTAAATACTCCAAAAACTGATGACCATTAAAACTTACTTGGTGAGAAAAAGCACTGCAGCTGTTGATACTATAAACTGTTTTGAGAAAGGATTCCCTTCGAAGTAATATGGTTTGGATAATTTTTCAACCAAAAGACATTTGAATCTGAGAAACAATTCATGCATGAATCCTTTCTCATGTTTCTGAGGGTTGGTGTTCGTTTGTGAATTGGCCAGAGATGTGGTTGGTACCTGCCGTCAGCTCACTAAACATGGATGAATTTGACGTTCGTGTGAAAATATTGTTACAGTTTGTTGCTGATTTCTCAGCAAGTGTACACCGTATTCAGCTGAAACTTTCACATGTGACTTTTATTACACTTTCTTGATAGTTGTGCCTTTAAATCAGCATTAACTTGAAAAGAAATAAATCTATGGCCCTACATGTACCTTTAAACATACTGTTGTGATACTGGTTTTTCTCCTGTCAAAATCAATACATACAAATCAAGCCAGGACTGAAGGCGCAATAGTCTAAGGAAATCATCAGTGCTGACTGTTCAATATTTCTATTGCAAAACTCAATATAAGGTAACAGATATGTTGGAAGCATAATAAAATGTCTAGGATGATTATAGTTTGATAAGCTTGCTTGAAACAATCGTAGAAAGAATGTTGTTTACTTTGACTTTATCAAACAATGCATAGATTTCACTTTTTCTTCAAAGTTGCATCAACACCTTCTTATAAGTGTTGTTTGAAGCATTGCATGGTGTGGACAAATAAGAAGTAACTCAAAATAATTAGCAAACTTGCGGGTAAAACCATGGAGGTAGAAATAGATCTATTTCTACCTCCATGGTACAACCATGTGTAAAAACTCTTTTGTGGGAGTGTTGGCTCTGAAAAGAGCCGGTGGGGTCTGGACGACGTTTCGAACAGTATACTCTGCTCGTCTTCAGGAGAAGGATAACACATTTATCTTTTATTTAGAATTTCACTTTTTCCTCACAGTTGCAACAACACCTTCTAATCTTTTATTTAAATGCAAGCTGTTCTACAACATTTTGTATAAAAAGCAAACTTAATACTTTTCAAAACATTCCGGGCCCCTTTTTCCTCGAAAAGTACTTGTGTGTATAAAATATAAAATCAAACAAATCTAGATAATTGTTCAAGTTACACAATGTTTACGGTTGCTGTACAGGCATTTAACAACATATTTTCAGACTGAAAACCAGGAAAGTAACCTGATAACAAAACAAAAAGTATCTTAGTCTTGAACAATCTAAAAGGTTGTCCCTTTGCTTTAAAGAACAAGTTCATGTGAAGGTTACTTAAAGGTGCCACTTGATCCAATAGCCTGCCTCCCAAGGCGTTAGATGTGTTTTTAAGCCAGACCCCTCGACTAAGGGCACAATTTACTTGATATCTGAACAAAACTAGTCGTAATAACAGCTATTGAGATGACTGATAAAGGTACAAACAAAAACGTCTTGAAACAAGACCAGCTAATCATGAGTTCCCTAAACAATTTGTTGCATCAAATTCTAACTGTTCAATCACTCTGTGGTTAAAGAAAGAGGTTTTTGACAGCTATGAGCAATTAGTTCAATCAAGGACCAGTGGTTAACTAGTGGTTATAAGTGACTTACGTAGCGCTTACCCATGGAAGTTAAAGTGCAAACGACTCAAGTCATGTCGTCATGTGTCAAAAAAACCACGACAAAAATTTGTTACCAAGTTTATGGAAATCAACTTATTTAAATGTTACTCTATACATATTTTCCTTTAGTATAAGAGGTTATATACTTTCATTTGAGATATTGAATGAAAAAAATACTATCAACCACAGATAGTTGGACAAAGAAATGAGTTATTGTTGGGACCCAATAATTGTCTTATGTTACCAGCAGCCAATTAGCCTATGCCTATATAAACAACTTGCGTGCTGCAAGTATTTTTATTTATTTGTATTATTATCATTTTTAAAAATTTCATTTTTCATGACAGCATCAAAACTTGTTTGGAGAAAAAAGTTTAGATGTTTTGGTCTACCGGTGAAAAATCGGGTGATGCAACTATAAAGGCTCTGTGAAATCTGGCACTGGTCCAGGGGGTGACACCCCTATGTTCCGACACCCCCAAGAGATTGAAAAGGCAGCAAGATTAATAGCACCTTTTATTAATCATGTTCTCATGTTCCACACCGCTGTAAGATTAATACGTGTGTAAATGTTTCAACCGCAGGGAGTAAAGGTTGTTTAAATCACTGCCTAGCTGTGATTTATTTTCTTTTGGTCTGACAAAATTTGTTAGGTTTATTGGTCTTGGGAGACCTTCAAACCTGCCTGAGCTCCTGGGTTAAGATAACGTGGGGGGAAAGTAACCATGGTAGCCACACTTCCATGCAACCTTATATAGGAAGGTTTTATACATTAGCTTTTCCCAAATAGTTCTTATTTGATCTTATCCAAATTTGTAAGTAGATTTTTGAATTGCCTCGGGGATAACTTTATTATTATTTCATTGGGTCAGAGCAGAAAGGGCATATAGGACCTAGAAATACCCAGTCGGCTCAGAGCAGAAATGACTTATTAGACCTAACAAAAAAACAGTCAGCTCAGAGCAAAAAGGACTTATAAGACCTAGAAAGACCGAGTCGGCTCATAGCAGAGTATAACACACTATTTTCCTCTTGTATAGAACCCCCCCCCCCTAAAATCCTCAAAAGAATTCCTGAGATTCCAAGCACAGACACAATAGGGGGGGGTACACCATGCCCCATATCAAGCACCAATTGTAGCAGAGAGGAGTTATTAGACATAAAATAAACTAGTCGGCTCAGAGCAAAAAGGACTCTCACAGCAGAAAGTACTTTCCCAAGTCCTATATATGAAAAAATCCACAGGCATATTACTCGGATGAGATTCGAACCCACAGCCTTTTTCATTCTAGGACAGATGTCTTAGAATGGCGTCTGTTCTAAAATGGCAAAGGTTGTGGGTTCAAATCCCACCCGAGTAATATGCCTGTGGGATGTGGTTTTTTTTCACAGTGCTTAACACACATCGGTGTATCGGTAAAACACAAATAATAATACTGATCCAACCATTAACTACAGTTAGTAGCATGCCTTTTCATTTTATTTTTCCGTAACATGTTGAGCAAAAATGTTTCTGAGCAGCAACCTCTCGTCTTTGACAGAATAATCATTAATTTCTTGAAGATGAAAGAAAATAAAGGTAGGCCTAGATAACATCATTTGCAGACATGACAAAAATGTACTTCCAAGTTACTACAAAATAACTTACTTGACTGAAAGTACATATCATTCCCAAGTATCTGGTGAAATCGTTTTGCCAGGTGTCGTTTCATTAAAATGCCATTTTGTATCATTTTGTAGCGATGGTCGGCCCACCATTGTTTGAATGTGTGAGTTTTTATTCAACAAGATCTCTCTGACAGTTTTAAACTGGCACCATTTGATGCTCTCGTTTTTCTCGGAAGTCACGTTTACTGACAAATGTAAACAGGTCATTGGAACGACATTTCATACTAAATCCTACCCCACAAATCAACATTTTCTCAAAAAATACAACGATTACCAACGAGGTAATTTCTCTTTAAAAGAGAAAAGTTTATAAATTGTAACTGTATTTGGACTTTAGAGTTTTATTCCTTAGAAGTAATTTTTTATCAAGGGAATGATTTTAAATTAGATATAAAAATGGACGTTAAAAGTCCAGTTTTGTATCAAAGCGACTACTCCCCCTCCCCCCTCCCCCCCCCCGCTTCGAATCACCATAAAACTGTTAAAATTACTTAGTTACTTTGTTCATTGTCATCCAAACTAGGTATACTTTAAGTCCATGTTATAAACATGATCAGAACTTTTTTTTCCTTCTGTAATGTCTCCTTCGACTCAAAGTACAAGGGTGAAATAAAAATATGACAAGGCAAAACTGAGGCAGGATGAAAGCGATAATTTTTGTAATTTCTTTGGCACAGTGTTACAACAAGTCTTTTATGTGACGAACATTTTCACTTTTATTTCAGTCATCCGTGCCAAAGTGGAAACCATAGGGTGGCACCTGATCCAGAGATTGCCAACAGAGCCAAACACGGTGCCGGAAACGGCGACAGACACGACGACGAGCCCGACCACAGACGCACCAGCCAGTGGTCCCACAAGTACGCCAGACGAGGAAGTTACGAACCAAACATTTACTGTAGGAACATCCCCGGCACTGCAAACCACCACCCGCTCGCCGGTGTCAGTGACCACAATCCAAGCAGATGGGGCGACTGAGAACTCCGTTACTGAAACGGATCCCGTATCATCAAACCCCGCCGGTAATTTGAAACTAATTGTAACTTTTTATCTCAAAAGATTACTGTGCGGTAATATTCTTATCAGTACAACAATCCACTTCACTGTACAACCAATAACCAAAGTCAACCACAAGGGCATATATCGCACAATCAGCTCTTGCCTGTGTACATGCCTTGATGATACAGCCAAATATAATCAAGCAATAGGTAAACATCGTAAAAACTATTATTTTCTAGAAGTAAAAATCTGCTCGTCATCGGGACTTTACAAGGTCATTATCACCAAAGCTATCCAGATCCAGATTTGGGTTTACCTGTTCCCTTATTAGAACCTTTCACCCCCATAAAAGACCCCCCCTGGTAGTCTAAAGGGAATGATTTTCAGGCTCTTTCACCACCCCCCCCCCCTTCAATCCGACGATTTGCCTCAAATCTAGCAGCTCCAACAAAAAAACATTCATTATCTCATTCACATGCACAGGTCTTTCTGTAGCATATTATTTGTGTAGAGCAATACACAAAAATTGTGTACAATTTGCATTTCAATTGACTTACAGCAGCAACTGCGACAGATACCCAAGACCCCAAAGGTTCAGACTATCAGCCTCATCTGGAAGATGCGATGCCAGCTCATCGTAAAGAGGATGAAGCCCTGAAGAGCATCATCAGCCAAGAACCGTGGAATTATGAGATCTTATACACTGTCAAGATTGAGAAGGTGTACAAGACGGTGGAGGAGAAGGTCTCGATGAGGGAAGGAGACGAGGTTCAGATTAAGAGTTTCTATCCCGGAGGAATGTTCTGTGGAGTGGAACTCAAGAAAGGAAAATCCTATGTTCTAGGAGGTAAGCCAAATTAGTTTGTGGTTTTCTTGTGGTCAAAAGTCTGCAATCAAGACAATTGTAACTTTTTTTTCTTACATAGAAAAATCCATAGAGTAAAAAAAGATTTAACTCAGAAGATCTGTGCAGATAAAAGTTAAGCTATTGCCACTAAAATAATTATTTGTTCATGTAATGACATCTAGAGAGGGCGCTATTACAGTCCACCACAAATCAAAAAAAGTCCATGCCAAACCTTGGAGCTGGTTGGTTCACACAATCAACAGCCAAAAATGCCCTCTCCCTCAATCTCCCTCTTCAAAACCCCTTTACAACGGAGTCATGATGAGGTATTTATAATAATAATAATAATAACAAACAGTATTTAGAGAGTGCCAAAATCCGCCTAAAAAGACGCTCAAGGCGCTTTACAGATATAAAGATGTAAAACAAGAAGGCAATATACATACCGATAAATATAAAACAGCTGTAAACAGAAACAGGAATTTCATGAACCCCTTAAAAACATGAAACTACTAAAAACTTGAAGAACCATTAACCAACAGTCACACACATTTGTTAGAGTGATCACTTTGATTTGTTTTGACTGTAGGTGCCATCCAGGGTCAGATTGGCAGATGTGACTTAATACTTGAGTATAAGACCGTCTCCAAAAGACAAAAGCAAGGACTCCGAAGCAACTATGGACAATTCTGTGACAAATGTCAGGTAATATACAAACTGTTTGTTCCTTTTTATTGCAAGAGTTGGAAAGAGAAGTTACAGAAGGCAAACTGAGGCGAAGCAACTAATTGATAAAATGCTGATCACAATTATTTGTCACTACCCCCCCCCTTCCACCAGCAACTTCTTCCATATATTGGTAGCGGGGGTAGAAGAAGACCAAGAAGTGTCACTGATCATACACAATATATTTCATCTAGCCTGATGATCTTCATGGCAAAATTTTAAAATGTGAATTTAACAAATATGTTAATATATTTACCTTTTAAAAATTCTATTTCTGAATTGTGTATTTCAGTTTTTAAATAAATCCCAGTGGCATTATTCACAAACTGGTTCCACTCGTCCAACAATAGCTAGAACACTAGACTAGCAAAAATACATTCCGCAAAGCTTGCAGAATGCGCTGAATTAGTTTTTATCACACTGAGTGCATTTTTGATTCCGTTTTTCCATTCTTCAAGAAAAAGGGGTCCTGTCTCCAGGAGAAGTTTCAGTTCTAAGAGGGATGAGAGGGAATATTGCTCATTATTTATTCGGTTTGATTGCTCTTTCAGATTGCAACATGTCACTCCCCCCAGTGTGCCTCCCACCTGCCGGAGAACACATGTGCCTACATGGCCCACGACAGTTACGACAGACACGGTATCGGTTACCAAGAGGACGACTGCATCGCATCGCACTCCAAATGCATGCCAAAAGAAGGGCACGACATGTGCCAGTGGCAGAGAAACAAAGACTTGAAGGAGTGTCTGACTGAGGCCGGTGTGGACAGTCGCCCTAATGTAAATCAAGGGCCGAGGAGACATCGCCAATCAAGACGTCACCCTTAAAGACTGTTTTCATGACACCTCTTTTTTTCCATCTTCTTTGCATTTTCCCACCACATCACAGGGCTTGAATTTTACACTGGACCACAGGCCCGAGACCAGTAGTTTTAGTGTCAGGCCAGTAAACTCATAACACCCTTAAAGACTGTTTTCAAGACGCTTCCTTTTTCCGTCTTCTTTGTATTTTCCCCACCACATCCAGGGCTCGATTTTTACACTTGACTGCAGGCCCGAGGCCAGTATTTTTAGTGTCAGGCCAGTAAACTCATGACCAGACAAAGTCCGGTGGTCTTGTGATTTTCAATTGAATAAGTAGGCCTAATACCTCACTCTGAGTAATATCGTGTTGTCAAATGTTGGCTTTGAGTCTGATAAAATACCCTTCAATTCTATTGTACGAAGTATACATGTACTTTAATTCATAAAGACAAATGAGATCAATCTTCTCTTACATAACTTAGTATTTGTTCAAATAAAACATAATACATTTTTTCACATTTTGATTCTGGTCTTGTAAAAACAATTCTGGTCCAGTAAACATTTTGAGCAACAAGCCCTGTGGTCTTGTGGATTTTTCTCCCCAAATTCGAGCCCTGACATCTCTTTCTCTCTCGCTCTCTCTCCATCTTGCTTTTTGATTAAATTCTTTCCTTTTGATGTTGCAAATAATGTATAAAGACATCGATGACGTCACTCTTTTGTAAGCATCCTACTCGGATGGGTTGTTGGTTCAAATCCCATCTGAGTAGTATACCTGTGGATTTTTTTACTGCAGTACTCGGAGTCACTGTGCAAACAGTGCTTTCTCACACATCAATGTGGGGTAGATAAATCAAAGCCAAAATATAATTGTCACTCTAATATTGATCACAACAAAGCAGTGTTGTTGGGGTTTTTTTTTTGCTCTATTTGTTCTGTTATTTTGTAAATCTCTCTATTCTAAAAGTGCTTATAATCCTTCATGCTCACAAAGCACTCCAAATGTATATGCTCACAAAAAATAAGTTTCAAGCAAAAATGTATATATTATAAGCTTTAAAAAGAAATATACAAACACAAATTTAAATAGTGTACAAAAATAGAGTAAAATAGCTTGATAGTGTACTCTATATATATTGATGTGTATGTACTGAACAAATCAATTGTAAGCATTTAAATTCTGTTTATCTTGCTAAATTATCCAAACGCTAAAAATGTTTTGAAAATCATCAGATCAAAACTAATCGATCTCCAGTGACGATCTTTTATATTTTTATATCTTTTAAAGATTGTTTTCCTAAAAGCAAGTGGTCTGAACAAATGTATCCTCTTTACACAACAGGCCTATTTAAACCACACCCTAACAAATTGCTGTACTTTTTTAAAATCATAGTACGGCAGGTAATAATAATAATAATAATCATAATAATAATAATAGGTAGGTAGGTCTTTGATGATACAGAAAGATATGAGAAAGATATTTGTCAATAAGGGCCATCGCAGATTTGTGCTTTGAAAAAAATATTAACTACAACAGAGCTGCCAACATTTGCATCTTGCAATCAAGGAGGTTTTGTTCGACAATCAGGGAGATTTTGTCCGACAACCAGGGAGATTTTGTCTGACAATCAAGGAGATTTTGCCCAACATTCAGGGAGATCTTTAGAATTAATACATTCAACATAACAGGGAAAAAGTTTCCATAATCAGGGAGATTTTCAGATTTGTTCATCAGAACATGGTTGGTTTATTTTCAAGGAACTTTCTGCAGAATCAGGGAGAAATGGCAGCTCTAGGTAGAATAACAAGCAAACGCAGCTATTTTGAAAATTATTTTCAATTGCTTGCCTATTCTCTCCCTATATATTTTTTTCGAAAGACAAATTTGCGACAGCCTTGTTCAGACAAATCCATTGAGGGTGTCAAGTAGCCTACCAGTGTTTTCTGCCATAAATGGGACACAAATACACCCAGCTTAAGTCGGGTATCTCCGACCAAAAAATGCCCAGCATGACGCGAGTAACAGCCTGCGCCGACGCTTACGTAAGAGCATCCCAGTCATGGCAGACCAGGACGCAATGAAACTGGACTGAAATAGATTGCTCTACAGCCAAATATCTTTCTCATGACATACTCTGACTGTGTGCTAAACTCCAGGACCATAAAGGCACGATTCCCCCAAATATTTCCCCTTATATTTCCTCCCTATCTTCCCCACTATCAGCAAGTTCAGTCAGGGTCATGGTCTAGAAGCAGTTAAAGTCATCTCACTGGAACAAGTGGCGTGTTGTGGCCGAGCGGATAAGAGCACCGGACTCGAGCTCTGGTGTTTCTGATCAGCAGAGTGTGGGTTCGAGTTCTGGTTGTGGCACTTGTATCCTTAAGCAAGACACTTAACCATTATTGCTTCTCTTCACCCAGGAGTACAAATGGGTACCGGCGAGAGCTGGGGAGTAACCTGTAATGGACTGGCAGCCTGTCCAGGGGGAATAGAAATATTCTTAGTTGTTTAATGCCAAGGAAGTAAACACCGTCCTGATGACCCATATTGGCTCGGGACTGACTTTACTTTACTGGAACAAGGCATCTTCTCAAATTCGTGAATTTTTTGTCGAACCAAATTGTTGAGACCACAAAATTACGGACTGTGTTAGTTCACAAAGTAAAAGAAAAACCACACAATTTAGAAGAAAATTTGTGTGAATCCAACCATATTTATTTCATAAAAACGCTTTTTGTAGCCCAAAGCGCCCAACATAAGGCAACGTGCCCCTTTAAAACAAGGTTACACCAAGCAGTTCATTTGTCACCAGTGACAGATTAACGACTCTGATTGATTCGCTGTTCTAAATATCCTGTGTACTTGGAAAAAAGAAAAAGAAAAAACCCAACTCAACAACTCCTGATCTGATGACCTGGAAGTTCTCAGCATTCTTGGATAACAAAAACAATGACATCAATATTGGCCCAGATTGTGCAAGGTTTATGGTTGACAGCTATTGATTTCATCAATGTGAAAAGGGAAGATGGTTATTCAAAGTCTTCCGAGCTGAATATATAGCGGTCTAGTGTGTAACTAAACTTGAAAAACATGGGCATTATTTTTGCAGTTCCTGCAGTACAAAACAGTTGATTGTTTCAAATAATTAATTCTGAAATATATATTTACTTAAGGTGTAGTTCAATTATTCAATTACATGAGTATTTGAAAATACGAAAGTACAAACTATATTAAACTAAATATGTTCCTACATTCATATATGCACCCCCCACCACAACCCCACACAAACAAGCAATTAAGACAAACAAACAAAAAGGAATAAAGAGAAATGATCAATAGCGGGAACTTAAGAATTGCTCTATGATTTAACACTTTCATCACCGGGCGGGATGGCACTCCTTCCTGGGTGTCTTTGTACATTTCTTACACTGTCTGTAGTGTGGGTTTATCATTGTGGACATCACAAACTGAGCCGACTTAATTTAGGGTGCGCTCTGCAGGCCCAACAGAGTGAAAAGGATTACAAGATAAAGTACCTCAAAATGGCTTTAAGAAAACCCAGCACCAATGCGATTTCCCAGCATCCCCCCCCCCAAAAAAAAAATAGTCCTCTCACTACATCAATGGTGCAGTTAGCCACTTCCAAGTCTCTTTGGAATTAGTCTCCAGTAAAACTTGATATACGTATTCTTTAAAAAAAAACTATTTTGTAAAAAAGAATATGAATAAATAAGATCAATGTGTATACAAAATGTATTTTTGGTTGTGGTTTTTTTTGTAATAAAAGGATGATTTTCTGTTGTTTGTATTAAGATAAAATGTTAAAGGAACATCTTAAAATTAATACTTGGCACATTAATTTCCACTATTTCAATTCGGTGTGTGTGAGTTTTTGCTCCATATAATCTTCACTAGTGTGAAACTAGACATGTTCATTTGGTAGGCCTGGCATTTCATCTTTGAGAGAGCAAGGCCATTTTCATTTTGTAAAGGGCACTTCCAATTTGGACAAATATTAAAGTCTATAGGAAACTTTCAAAGGGGCTCCAAAGCCAAGACCAGGGCAACGGAGGCCATGGCCTCCGTGGCCTCTGTGTAATTTGGGTTGGGGAGGGAGGGGGAGGGGTTGGGGACTTACTGTTGCCATGAGTCTGCACCCTACCTGACCATAGAGTCTCTATGGCCTGACCAACACTCTTGAACAGGATACACAGGAAATTCCGATCCGCACTTTTCTTATACATTATATGTTTGGGTTGTAAAGCTCGCAGCCTGATTGGAATACAAGTATTATTTCTACCATACACAGTACAAGTCAATATTCAACACTTCTTTATCTCTGATCTCATAATGGGACAGGGGGGCTGGGGTTCTGAGCTGCCCCCTCCCCCTCCATTATTACGCCATACAAATAATCCTGACCTTTTTCAATCCAGGAATTCACTTTTCCTTCAGAAAATAGGGACTACAACAAATTATAGTCGCATATTTCCTCCACGCTATTAGTAAGCAATTGATAAGGTCCATATCCAATTCAAAAACATAATACAGGTTGGTGTGATTTTCCCAAACTACATCATCAGCTAACCACGAGATCAGGTGAGACCCCCTGACACTAAAACCACAGAAACCGCAGGAAAACCACAAAGCGCTTGACATTATAAAACTGTCACTTACAATACATTACACCAGGAGCTGCATTTAATTATTTGAAGGGCGAAGCTTACTCAATTGGTTTTTGAAAGAAGCGTCAAGTTTGAAATCATTCCCTGAAAGGATACTGCTTAAAAGTTGCGTCATTTCAGAGAACAGTTTAAAAAAGCTTTTGTGATTTATCCAACAATGGAACAAAGCTATGATTCAACGCACGGTACATTGTATTAGGCTTGTATACAAAAGCAAATTCATGTTTACCTGAAAATAGCACAATGAACAAAACAAACACTTTCATATAATGATGGGCACTATATGAGGTTTCTTGCTAATTGTATAGTGTGGGATTCTTGTTACAGGTGTAACACTGTTGGTTTTTGGAAGAGTTCATTCAATTCCGTCCACTAGTTTCAATCAACTTTGCAAACAATAAAACCAATCCATGTGAAAGTTTTCATCCAGTGAACTAGGTGGTCCTGCTTTCATTTGAAAACACAGAAGAAAAACAGTTTCGATGATGTCAGAGATGGTGTGCACTAGACTGTATCAAGCATTGTATGCAACCAGGGCTGGAAATTAACACTAGATCTCAGGCCCGAGGCCAGTGTTTTTAGTGTCGGGCCAGTAAACTTATGACTGAACAAGTCCGACAGTCTTGTGTCTGTGAAGAATAATAACTCATATCATGTTGAATATTATTAAATATGTTTACTTTGAGTCTGATAAATATCTTTCAATTCTGTTGAGTATTAAAGTTTCACCCATAAGACAAATGAGATAAATCTTCTGTTAATGCTTGTTCAAACAAGAGCAGTTTCGACACTGTGTAGATAGGGTTTTTTTTTTCTCATTGAATCTGATCTTGTGACAAATTTTCTGGTCCTGTAAAAGTTTTGAGCTACAAGCCCTGCAGTCTGTGGATTTTTTTCCCCAAATTCAAGCCCTGGCAACCAAAGTAAGCTGATAAGAAAATGGTCTGTGATTTCTTCAAAGGCTATTTTCACCGCAAAATGACTGTCTTGAAATATCTGAGTGTACATAAATGCATCAAGGATAAAAAGAAAAGAAAAATACATCGATTGATAAGAGCAGTTACATTGTCCTCAAGGCATGGCTCTCTCAAAAAAAATGTGACTTGTAATAAATTCAGTGACTGCTCTATATTCCGACACCCCTATGTTCCGACAGCCCTATCAAGTTCCCACACCCCTATGTTCCAAAAAACCCCTCATGATTTACAAGCTAGGGTTTAGAGTTAGGGTTAGGGTTAGGGTTAGGAATAGTAAAATACACAAGGGTTGTCGGAACATAGGGGTGTTGGAACATAGGGGTTGTCGGTACATAGGGGTTGTCGGAACATAGGTGTGTAACCATAAATTCACATTCATGTCATTACAAAGGGCAGTACCTCGACCCCTTAACAAAATAATTGGCCAAGTTAGTGACAAGACATGTATGTAGTTTTACCCTGAAAAGGGTGTCATTATGAGCTCAAAGTTCACTGTTTTTTGATGTCAGGGTATTATAGCATAACCCTCTGGTATAGTTCCGGTTGCATCGACCCTTAGAGCTGTAACTTAGAAGAAGACAAGTTCATGCCAAGTAAATCAGTAGAGTCAATATGAAACTTAAACAGTTTGCGTTTTACCTGGAATAGCGGTGGACGCACCGGTAATCAGACACTCAATAATAAAATACAACAGCATGTCAGGGGTGTTAATGCTTTGCAATACAACCCCCGGGGAATAGATGAAAACAAGAGCCAATGTCTTTCTCAAAAACCTTTCCGGTGGAAAATCCTTGTTGTAAACCTCCACCATCTGTTCCAATCAAAATTACGGTTAGACGGAACATTGTTTGGCCTCGATACATCTTGAAAATAGGTATTTAATTAAAATAAATTCCATACTATACAAGTTACCATTAATCATCAATCACTCTGTTGCCGCTCTAACATCCAAACTTTTGACATAACAATTGATAATGAGACAGTTTAATGATCACATGGAGGGGAGGGTGACAAGTTAAGAAAACAGCACATAAAAGTTAAGTGTGACATTACATACAGATTCACCCTGAGGATCAGCTGGTGGTGCCTATAAAAACCTTCGGCCAAACATTTGGGTCTCACATTCCAATTACGAAACCCCATGACAGGAATTCAGTTTGTTCTGCAATCACTGAGTCACAGTTTATCACAAGACCAACAAGCACCACTTTCAGTGTTCATCTTTGAGAAGCAGCGTTTGAGATGACGGAGACCATCTTGAAGATGAGAGGACCGGTAGTCATTGTTTTCCTACTGATGGTGGGAGTGCTCCTTCCGGTAGTCCATGGTTGTACCTGCATGCCCTCTCATCCGCAACAAGACTTTTGCCGAGCAGATTTAGGTAAGATATGCTTTCAAAGACATTTTAACCCACTGTTTAAAAGATAGATTAAAGTTTTTAAAAAGATGAACATATGTTCAAGGCTAATAACCGTGCATCAGTTCAGATTTTCTTATTATATTTTGTTTTCATTTGAAGGTAAATTCCAAAAAGCTGTTCTTTATAGATGACAGGACTCTGTAATTTGACATCATAATTCAAGGATAGGCCTAATCATTGGTTTTTGAAAGAGTACTCCGTTTGTTCAGTTTTCACTGAACACCCATACAACCGACCTGTGAAAGCTCGATGGTTATAAATTAGGTGGTCACAAGGATGTTGTCCATTTTAATATCAGGCGGCAATCAAAATAAGCAGAAGACTTTCAGGTGTCTTCAAATACTATTTTCCTGACTGTGACAGTATTTCAGTTGGCAACTATTTCTCTAGAAGATCATGGTACTGGTAAAATGTCATAACCAATAAGCTCTCAGATCAGATACGACAGCTACAGCTACAACTCTTGAAAAGGGTGTTGCTAAGTTCTACTGTAGGCATAGCCGCCAATTCGGATACGGTCTAAAACTAATCAATACATTTCTACAAATAATTACTAATTCTGCTCTTTACTTTGACTTTAAAAAAAAAGAGGAAAAAGAACCTTCAATACTTTACTAGATTTTGACCCCAACTGATTATTTTTGTGTGTGGAAAATTTGCAGTGGTAGCTTCAAAATACATTTGATTTGTATACGTTTGGTAATAGTTGTAGATATATACCATAAAACTAACCTGTGAAAATTTCATTTCAACAGGTAGCATTTTTGAGATATTGCCGAAAATCTGCTAAAATCTGGAGCGGTTATGTCCACGCAGCAAGAATAATCTGCAATTGAAATACACAATATGAGAAATGTTTCTGACAGAAACGCTTCTCAGATTCAAATTTGTTTGGATAAAAACTGATAACCACATTACTTCAAAGTGAAATGTTTCTCAAAACTCTTTATACTATCAGAAGTTGATGTACTTCTTACCAAGTAAGTTTTTGCCACTAATTTTATGAGTAATTACCAAATGTATACAGACCCTTTAAATACATTTATCAAAAGCATTTTGTTGTTTGATATTGCAGTCATCGTAGGTACAATTGAGAGCAGTCAGCTCATCCCGGTAGCCTCACTTTTCCCAGGTAGGCTGGGCCAACCAGACATCATCACCTACACCGTCAGTGTTGGGAGTGTTAAAAAGGGAGACCAACATCAGGCTCTCTGGGGCAGCGAGAACACACTACTCATCAATACAACGGCGTCGGAGAGCTCTTGTGGCGTGCCTGGGCTGACAGTAGGACAACAGTACCTTCTCTCAGGTATATTAGCCCTCCCATATACAATCTTCCAACTTGAGATTTTGTCTTCATGCTCAAACATGTCAAAGACAAACATGGGCCCAGTGACAGGGGGGGGGGGTATTTCCTATGCTTTGCTGATGCAAAAGAACATTGGTACAGTTAATGTTAACACAGACAACAAAAAGATGACCACAGGCTGTTTTCCTATAGCGAGAGAATGTCTGCATAGCAATTTGTACACTTTGGGCTGTTATTTTTCAAAGGTCCCGAAAAGTTACCTTTAAAGATTTCTTTAGTTGTTTACATGAGTCTGTTTATCCAATACTGCCATCTTCATTTACCAACCTGTACGACACTTTAATAGATGTTAAAATTTGCATCGGGGATAAAGAATATTATATTTGGTTTTACCCGTACACCGATGTGTGTAAAGCACTGTATACTCAGTACTTTCCCGAGTCCTTTAAAAAAAAAACACAGGCATATTACTCGGGTGGGATTCGAACCCAGGACCTTTGCCATTCTAGAGCAGATGTCTTACCAAGATGTAATGTGCATTACACACATAAAACCAAATATAATATTCTGTATGACACTATTGAAATCGAACCCACACCCTGATGACCACCAGAAATTGAGTCCGATGCACTAAGCCGCTCGGCCAATGGGGGAGCGAGAAATACTCTGTAACAAGTCCCGAAAATATCAGACATCCTTTGCTCTCGAGTTTGAACTTCTCACTTCACATTACACTTCACTTCTAAATCAAATTTCTTGTCAACCTTTTCACAAAATTTTGTTTGACAGTGATGGTTGTGAATGGCAAAGGATTCCTAAATTTCTGCCACTTCCATCGGGTCTACTCAGAGTTGACGACGATGCAGCGGCGAGGTATCAATGGAGCTTACAATGAAGGATGTAGTCCACAATGCCAGGTAACGTATAACCAAGACTTTGGTCTTTAGACCATTATGAGAAGACTATACTCTACTTCATAACTTGTATATTCTATAACTTAACATACTCTATAGCGTCATATAACTCTGAAACTATAGTGTACTATATGTTTCTCTCTGAATCAAACCAACGTAGGATTGCAGTTAATATTAGTCAGAACTCCTACTACTGTTGCTTATAACATCTAAAAAACTGTTTTCTGCATGTAACCAAGCAGGGGGGGGGGCACTCAGAACCCTTCCCCCCCCCCATGAAATCAAAAGAATGCATAAATGGATGGTTTGATACATACCATCCCCCAAGACTATATATGTCTTTATCCCCTCTTGCCCCCCCCCCACATGAAAATGTCTGGTTATGCCACTGGTTTGTAACACAGATTATACAATATAACAGGCATTTCTAGAGTGCTCTCACACTTACAGCTTTTTTACAAGAAAACAGTACAATAAGCAAATAAATAAAGGCATGAATAATGGGAAAGACAGTTGGTCCTTAGCAATCAACCAATGATGGAACAGGAAAGTGTTTAGATGTTTCTTGAAAAACTTCCAGTGACTCTGCAGAACGGATACGAGTATTATGTGAACTATATAAACGCAGGTTATAACCCCTGATTATTGTTTACAGAAAAGATCCCCCCTAACACATCAACATTGGAAATTAAGGGCACAGAGGCTGAACAATAACTTGAATACCCGCTGACTTTCTGAGTGAAGAAAGGGCTCACAATATCCCAATGATGCAATCTCTAAGTCATTGTGATGAAGTTTTTCACCTTCAATGTTTTTTGGTGTTTTCTTTGCGTGGGGGGTTAATTTATTGAGACACAACAAGTCCACATTTGGGATTGATTTAAGGAACACATAGAGAGACCCAGCATGGTCCACAAGGACGCTACCCTGGACTATCCACACAGTTTGATTTGGAAACAGGGGTGGATTGCAATCAAATGGTCTTAGCCAGCGGTCTAAGACCAGTCGGTTATAGCCAGCTGTCTGCCCTTAGACGGGTCTTAGCTTAGTCAGTCGTTAAGCCTGTTGCAATAAGCCGGTCTTAGATAAGTCAGTGAGCAATAGTAAATTACATGTATGAACAAGCATTCCTAAGCTCGGTTAGTTATGATGGCAGCCATTATCCATAGCACACTGATGAGACAGTGACAATCGCTTTGAAAGGTAACAAAAGATCAAACGATGGAGGGAAAACAAAAAGCCAGGGAAAAAATTACAGACCGAGTAAACGCTATCAGTATACGATCTCGTCATAGGCTCTTTGCATGAAATCATCAACAACTAACAGATGTAATGCCATGTTTAAAAACAAATTCAAGACCGATAACAGCCAGCTCAGCACAGGCTTAAGATTTAAGACTCTCTTAAAATTATAGACTGTGGTATTGCAACCAGTCTATAATTAAGCATGTGTCAAGTTAACCGGCCATAGCACATAGACCAGTTTAAGACCACTTGGTGCAATCGGCCCCTGGTGTCTGTGGGCAGCCTGAATTTCTGACGAGTTATGTTAGGACCTTGTCACACGAGGCAACTTTTCCAGGCAACTTGGAGGCAACCAACTGCAGTGCATGCTACAGGAACACTTTAGCAGCAAAGGAGTAATTTTTCAAACAGTGTCTTACAACCCCCAAGAAAAATATGTGAACATTCAAATGTGAATGCCTTTTTTCTTCATGGAGATTGCCTGGAACTGGTTGCCTGTAAATTGCCTCGTGTGACATGGGCCAAGTTATGAGTCGTCGTCGACCATCGCGCTGTTCAAGTCTCGCATTAAGACTCATCTTTTCAAACTTGTAACAATGTAACTTATTGTAAGTTTTTATGTATTATTCAATTTCTACAACTATTTTTAAAACTAGTTCATCTTGTTAGCTTACTGTGTATTTGGCTGGTCCAGACGTAATTTTTGTAATTTTTTTAAATTATCGTTGTTTTTAATTTATTTTGTGTAATCCATTTTTGCTTGTATTCAGTGCCTTGAGGCGGAGCCGATCTGCAACTGTTTGTGCTTTATAAATGTTTTCTTTTAACAAAACAAACATTCTCCTGAAGACGATCAGAGCATACTGATCGAAACGTTGAGTCGTTAATTACCAGTTCTTTTCAGAACCAACACTACTCTAAAGAGATATTCACATGGTGTTACCGCAAACCTCTCTTAGTTATACCTCCACCATGCGAAGTTTCAAATCCTACTTGTTTTCTTTATTGCTGTTATTATACATCAACACTTAAACATTAGACAGCAAATGTAAAAATGCATTGCAAAATGTTATTCATGTCAAATCTGACGAGATTGCTTCAGGCTTTGGATCTGTTTTCAAATGATGGAGCGAGTTTCAGGTTTCACGTTTTAAACCAACCACCACTTAATGTCACTAAAAGCACTTTTCACATTGTATGGGCCAATGCTCAGGACATAAAACCCCAGGAAATATTTGGGAGTTTGAACAAAACCACCACCACCACCACCCCACCACCACCCCCCAACCACCCCATGTTTGTTTCAGACTCCATGCAATTTTTTGTGGGAAGAATGAACACTCAGTAAGCTAACCCCCGGGTTATCTTGCTTAACCCTTCTCCCAGGGGTAGCTATTTCCCTGGAAAATTGCTATTTCCCAGCAGTGTGCAAGGGTTAGCAATTCAAGGTTGAAAAGGTCAACCAAATTTTTTCTAGGAATTTCCTGAGAACTTTTTCGAAATTGTGAACGGGGCTAATGGAGGATGTACATTTGGTGACGTAGGCTCACTTCTTTATGCTGCAGTGCTTTGTAACCTTTGATAAAATGAGATGTGGTCACAAACTTTGTTTTGTTTAGGCAAAAAAAAGTTTATGAGGCAAGCTTTATGAGGTTATATACGGAATTTCTTTTCTTTTCTTTTCAAAGTGCACTGCTTTCGTTGATTTACTGAAGTATGACGCATTTGTCCTTTTAACATGTTTGTGTGTTTAGATAATCTAGGAAACTTGGCAAAGCTCCCAAAAGGGGGGACATGAATGCCAAGCTGGCGACAGCCAGTCTCTCTCAGACAATCATTGGTTTAACGTCTATGATTATGAATTGCACAAATCAAGAAATTGTGTTTCAGTACTAAACGAGACGACATACTTATTCTATGGTCAGTGTGAAAATCAGCGGTTAGCCTGGCCGGATTCAAACCCACAACCATGGGATTGCAAGTCCTGCAGTCTGACCACTTGGTCACGTTGATATTTTTGGCTTTCAATGAAATACTGATGGGTACACAGGAACAACATGTATCCCCTGCTCTCTTTATCAGTTTTTATTGAGAATGTTGGATCTACTCAATATTGGAACACACAATTTTGTATTTTTTTTGACGAGATTTTTTTTTTTTAATTCAATTTTTTACAAGATTAAGATGTTGATTTGAACCCAAGTATTAGAAGTTGCTCTCTCAGAAAACAAACCAAATAAACAATGCATTTCTTGATTAATTCCTTTTCTTAATCACTCCTATTGTTTTTAGATTGTTACCTGTGTGGCTTACAGTGACTGCCCTGTGACCGCACCGGATGACACAACCTGTATTCACGGCAACAGACAGACCCACAAAGATTGCTACTATTATCACGGTTACTGCCGAGCTAGACCAAATGGCAAATGTGTTTGGAAGAAGAAATATGCAGAGTTTGAGAGTTGCCTCCAATCAGCTAACCAAGTGTCTTAGATTTGACCAGTCAGTGAGGATCGGTAAAAAATATGTGTACATAGTGGCTAATGTCCCAAAGCCCAAATCCCCCCCCCCACAAAAATAAAAATAAAATAATTATAATAATTATGAAGAAGGGCATTCAAAAAAAATTATCATCATCATTATAACAAAACACCCAAAAGGTAATCTAAAAACAATAATAAATAAATACAAATTCAAGAAGAAATTCTGCAAACAGTTTGTGAAATGAAAATTGTTGACAAATTCAGGTAGTCTTGTGAGACTAAAACATTGCTGCTGGCGTCACTACATTTTTATAGACGGGGTATGCAAACTTTGAGAAGTTTCTTTTTTAAGAATTTGATTTGCCCCAGCCGTTTACAAAAAGCAAAAGCTAAATACAGTCATTGACACTTTTAAAGGTTTCGTACACGTTTGGTAATGACTCAAAACAAATATTAGCATACTGACTTGGTAACAAGCAACGGAGAGCTGTTGATAGTATAAAACATTGTGAGAACAACTCCCTCTGAAGTAACGTAGTTTTTTGAGAAAGAGGTAATTTCTCACTAAAATAATAAAAGACTTCTTGCAAGGAGTTGAAAGCACACAAATTTGTACAACAAGTGTGTTTTTTCTTTCATCATTTTCTTGCAACTTCGATGACCAATTGAGCCCAAATTTTCACAGGCTTGTTATTTTATGCATATGTTGGGATACACCGAGTGAGAACACTGGTCAATTTCCAAACGTGTACGATACCTTTAAACACAATACATCTTGAATTGCTAGTGTAAGTGTAAGTGTATATAAATATAATCAATTACATGTATCAATATTTCCAATAATTGTGTTGGGTATGATTGCTTGTTAAATCGCTACTTTTCCTCAAATCTGTTCATAAAGCAATGGATTGTATTTATTGGGTATCACTCATTTTGCCAGGTTGGGACGCTTGGTTCGATGTGAAATGATTCACTGTACTTTTTACCCATGAGGGCACTTTCAACAGCAAATTTTCTTTGCATCACACAGAGGTGGAAAATTCTTTAGCTTTCAAAAAAAAAATGACACAGGCCTACTTAAGCTTTTAGTACCTTGCTTTCTGTGTTTGAATCCATAATAGGGAGACCGCCAACATAGGGCTAGATAGCTCTGTTGGTAGAGCGTCGGCATGTTAATCCGGAGGTCGTTGGTTCAAATCCCGCTCTAGTCAATTTTTTCTTTGTTCAACCACAAATTCATAGTTCCCGTTAATATTTGAATCAATAAAAGGTATACACTACTCATGTGGCTACTGCTTTCTTTGAAGAAAAAAAAGTTGGAAAATCACACAATTCACAGGCTGCAAAGACAGATTACTCCTAAGTGGAAAAGAGGGCTCAATAATTGAGTTTCACAAAATGTATGTTCCCAAATTTACATGAATATTCATTCACTTCTAGCAGGTAGGATTTGAGTCTTTGCACGGTGGAGATTTACAATCTAGGTTTGAGGTAACACTGTGTACATAACATATCTCATAATTGTGTGGCTCTAATAAGAAACCTGTTGTGTAACAACTCAACATTTCGATCAGTATTGCTCTGATTGTCTTCAGAAGAAAGCTTCTCGTAGGAATTTAAATCAATTCAGAAGAAAAAAACTACAACAAATTTTCCAGAGTACCAAATGCAGTTCCACATTATGACTCACTGAGGAAAAAAAAATATGTTGCGATGGCAAGTGTGGATGAAAGAATTGTAAATATTAATTATTGCACTCTAATCAAATTATATTAAATCAAATTCTAAAAATTGTAATTATTGTTTACACCATTGTTGTTACTATGCATCAATGTGATAGCTTTGCATGAACCATTATAAACAAAAATTCACATGTAGTTATTATTAAAAGTATTGACAAGCATTAATCTGTTTAACGCTGAGTTGAACTATTTCTATCTTGTTGTGAAAAAAAGCCTTTTAACTTTATAAGGTTTATGCTTTTATAAATATTTACACAGAAGGCCAAGAAACTAAATCCTCTTGCTGTACAGTAAATTAGACAAAGCAAGATCCGCATTGAAAATCTAAACGGTGAAGTTTTCAGGAAGTGACTTGAGGGTAGCAAACTGGATTAGCAAGTGCTCCTTTGTACCCCCCCCCCCAAACAAGGTTAAAAGCCATTCTTGGTATTAGGGGGCTACAAGATGAAAATAAGTCAGAGGAGTTGAAGGTAGGAAGTGGTATTCTTCTTAAAACAGTCTAGATTGTAGGATGGAGGGGAACATGCACCAGGCAAGGAGTTCCAAACAGATGCAGAGATGCAGTGCGTGGAATAAAGCTGTATAGAGTGGCTCTTTGTTTTACATCTCAGCAAAGCAAGAAATAACAAGCAGAAAGCCTGGTTTCACGCTCAAACATCCTGATAGGATGAACCAGGTCGGACACACTGGTCGCTGATAGCAAAAGCAAGGTGCCACCCTAGTCCAGGGATTCTTACCCCCCCATTTTCCCCTCCGCTCCTGCCCCCAACAAATAAATCTCTTTTGTTTTAAAGCGAGTTCACTTTGTCTTAACAACAAACAAAAGAATGAAAGAAAGTATAAGCACTGAACTCAATTTTCGCTGTCCCCCTACTAACAACTGTTGTACCAAATAAGGACATGTCGTACTGGCCTTTTCTTTAATTTTCACAACCGTCAATGAAACGACTATACTGCGTCACAACTTCACCAGTCAGGCATTAAATTAATCTTTATTGATGTAAACAAAATTTATAATGGAAAGAACAGCCAAGAAGTAAAAGCATTTACGTGCTTTCCACACAACACCCCCTCCCAAGAACAGCTGGATTAACGCTTGACGTCAGTCTGTTGTTTGCAGTTGGGAGCATGAGTGAGCACATATGGGAAAAACCCCAGACTTTGTTTGTGAATTCTACGAAGAAGATTCAGTTGACAGAAGGTTGCCGTGATCGCCAAATATCCTGTGAGTTTCCTTGTCTTCGAAAGAAAGGGCAACAATGTGAGGAAACAGATTGTCATACTTGGCAAATTCTGCTTGAATGTGTGTCGTTTGAAAAACAAAGCATGACTGTACCGGAAACAAAATAAAACTGTAACCTTGTTAACTTTACAATTGTATGAAAACATAATTCCAAACTTAACATGTTTCCTTCCACCATCAACTGGGGCTGTATCGGTATTCTGACGGCCTATTCATCAGAAAATCTGACGAATGGGCCATAAGATGTTTCCTTCCACCATCAACTGGGGCTGTATCGGTATTCTGACGACCTATTCATCAGAAAATCTGACGAATGGGCCATAAGATTAAATAGCCATCGGGAAAAATGCGGTTGTAATTTACTCATTTGCACAATAATTTGACGACCCAATTATTGTTTGTTGTTCAGAAACATCAAGCTGTTGCACATAGGCCTATATAAGTTGTTGAAATAACAAACTTATGTTTGATTGTGTAGATTCAGGTTGCCCTCAAGTCCAAAAACATGTGGACTTATTTTGTCTCTTTTTTTTTACTGCCATTATTGTACACTTTTGGTAACAGCTCAAAATCAGTGTCCACATTTTGTGTGATTCAACATATATACATGAACGAACAAACAAACCTGTGAAAGTTTGAGCTCAATTGGTCATCGAGATCACGAGAAAATAGTGAAAAGAGACCTTATGTGTTTTCTGTTTTTTCAAAATATCGCGCGTGATAAAAACGTTTGTTTTACTCATTTCTCAGAAACGATAGCATTTTAGGCAGAAATATTTTAAGGAACCCTTTCAACCATTACTTACTTTAAATCATGTAAGTTGTGTGTGAATCTGTGAACATTTGTGTTTTTCGATCTTACCAATAGTGTACAGGGCTTAAGTGCAAGGAAAGCGCCTTTGATAACAACACTCTTTCAAGACATTCTGGAAAAATGCTCCATAGTTTCGTTATGTATAATAATAATACAAGACATTTATATATCGCATATTATGCAGGAGCCTCTATGCGCAACACAAAACATAAAACAATGAAATGAAATATATAAAGCAATATGTTACAAAAATTTAGATTTAGAGTCTTTAAAAGTCCCTTGAAAATCTGAATAGAGTCAGCTTGGCGAATATGAAGAGGTAGGTCGTTCCAGAACGAAGGTGCAATAAAAATGAAGGCTCTTTGACCATAGAATTTAGTTGAAAATTTAGTTGAAAAAGTAGTTTGCGTCAGTAGGGATTGGCCGGCAGAACTAAGGAGGACAAACAGGAATATATTTATGGAGAAGATCAGATATATAGTCAGGAGATAGGCCATGAAGAGCGTTGAAAGTATGCCCGTATATGTAACGGGATGATAGAAATTGGGTACCAAAGTCATGCCTGCAGGAAGTCCAGGCTCTGTGGCTCTTTTGTAAACATGTCACAGGTCACACGGGTATAGACATTTATCATGGGGCGGCCATCTTGATTTTCTCCAATCTGAACCATTGTAACCAAATCGAGGCTGGAAGCAAAAAATAGTCTGGTTCCTTTTTCAGTGCAATGAATACTACCATTCATTACTGTTATTGGATACAGGGAACATGACCAAGATGACAGCATGATTGATAAAGGTCTATACCATGGAACAGTTGCTGCATTTCATACAAACCCTAGGGATTAACCTACTTTGTACTCTCATTACTCATCACTGTTTCCAGACAGTTGGGAAAACTTCCAAGTTTTGTTGTTTTTCTGTTAGACTCCGGAGGGTGGGAGGGCTACCTATGTCAGAGAACCTATTATTAATTCTAAGTCCTCTACACAGGAAATCCTCTCTGATTTCCTGGTAAATTTCAAAGAACTGCTGGTTGCTTTTCTTCAAATACTCAATTGTCTGTGTTTCTTAATGAGTAATGATAAACGATTGATAGAATCACAGGTGTATTTGTCTACTACCTTGGGAATAGTCTTCTCAGAACATTATCTCATTCAAGAAAATTGCAGTCAGTCCAGAGATCTTTATTCAATTTTGAAAAAGTCTTTCTTTTCAGCCCCTGAAAATAATTGGCAAGTCATATTGGTACTGCGTTTATGGGACCATAGGCGTATGGGGACTCTTTGGTTAATGGGGGTAGAGGGGTTGATTTGCCCGAAATTTTACACGGGTAAAAACATAAGAACCAATTTCTAATACTGGGTAAAAAGCCTTTTTTGCTTTCTCCGTCCAGTTTTGTCCTTCTTGCTGTGCCTGAGTTTTGAAACAGAATCATCTTTCAAAAGTTGTTCAGGCAAGCAAATTCTTAAAAATAACATTAATAAATTTCTTCCAAGCGAAAATCGGGCCATGCAACTTTATAAGAAGTTTTAAATGTGTTTTGTGCACCATTGAAAATCGCCACAGTGCAACTGTATCATTTTACTACATAGATGTAAACTTTGCTATCGCCTGTGTTCTCAAGTATGTCTTGTACCATCTTATACCAGCTCCACTTTCAGATTTACAGTAATTTGGCAATCAGGATATTACTCAACCACTAACTTATTGGAAGTAACTTTTCATGACACAAATTGCACCCAGGGCAATTATAATTACCACGAGTTAAGGACACAATCATTTTTTTTGTTTTTATGATTTCACAATAACCATTGAAGCTAACCAATATTTCTGGTTGACTCATTATGTTCAAAAGAAATGAATGATGGCTTAGAATATGATACAATAATGTGAAACTTAAAGGTATCGTACACGTTTGGAAATGACTCTAAACAAATATTAGCATAAAAACTTACTTGGTAACAAGCAATGGAGAGCTGTTGATAGTATAAAACATTGTGGGAAACGACTCCCTCTGAAGTAACGTAGTTTTTGAGAAAGAGGTAATTTCTCACAAAATAATAAAAACTTCTTGCAAGAAGTTTTTATTCCTATCTGAAAGCACACAATTGTACAACAAGGGTGTTTTTTCTTTCATCATTTTCTTGCAACTTCGATGACCAATTGAGCCCAAATTTTCACAGGTTTGTTATTTTATGCATATGTTGGGATCAGCAAGTGAGAACACTGGTCTTTGACAATTACCAAACGTGTACGATACCTTTAAAGCATGATAAATATGATGAATCAAATTTGTCCTTCAATGTTTTTTTTTTTTTCATACAGTAGTGTCAGATTAAATCTAATAAACATATGTGCAACCATTCCTAGGTCACTGTCCTTTTGCTCTTTCTTTTTATGGCTTCCTGAATCAGTTAATATTATTACGGATTACAAAATGACATCGCCAAATTAGTGTGATTTAGTTTGTCTGCACACTTAACAGTTACTTTTATGGTCCAGTTTTAAAGAACAAAGAACTTTGAACATGTATTACTACTTGATTCGCAAGGTAGTCAAAGGTTTTCACCATGTAATTTATTCATTTTTTTAATTGATTATTTATTTGTTACATATCCAACAGCACAATTAGCGCCAATAACAGGATGAGTAGGAAACGAGAGGAAATGCTCAGTTTTAGACGTGGGAGGAAAATCCCAATGGGAGAAAACCCATGTTTAGCGAAGTGACAGTGGGTACCAACCGCATCTCTGGCCGCAGTATCGCGAACAGACATGAACCCTCAGAAATCTGCGAAAACGATTCACACATAAATAGTTTCTCAGATTCAAATGTTTTTTATTGATTTCTAATCAAGGGCATTTCAGACAAAATAATTTCACAGGATGTTTAACTACCATTACCATCTTTATAACAAGTAAGCTTTTGGATAGAAATTACACAATTTTTTCTCCGGGGTCATTACCAAAGTATGACCCTACCTTTAAGGACATGGTTCATGTATGCCAACAGTATATTTTCTGGTCTACGTGCATAAAGTAATTCTGACCTCCCTGGTGGTGGTCACTGATTAATCCTAGTTGAAGTGCCCACTCGTTTGGTTTCAGTTTTTGTCTTCCCAAGAAACAGGATAGTAAAAACTGACCTAAGCCCGGAGTCTGAAGCCACAAACCACATACCTTTATAACAACATAACTCCCCCATAGTTAGGTGACATTGACACAACTCAGGATGATTCCTATATATTTATGGCCAACTTGGCAATTCCTTGCATTGCACTCTTCCCCCTGACTACCATAAAAAGTATTTTATTGGAAGGGAAGAAATGGCAGTGAAGTCACTGGTCAAGTGGTAAACTTCCATTTCAGAGCTGCCAACATTTGCATCTTGCAATCAGGGAGATATCTAGACTTACATGCAACATAATTGGTCAAAAGTTTCCACAATCAGGGAGATTTTCAAATTTGTTCATCAGAACATAGAAAGATCTTTTTATTGGAAGGGAAGAAGTGGCAGTGTATATAGTCACTGGTCAACAGGTAAACTTCCACTTCAGAGCTGCCAACATTTGCATCTTGTAATCAGGGAGATTTTGTACAACAATCAAGGCGATATTTAGACTTACATTCAACATAATTGGTCAAAAGTTTCCACAATCAGGGAAATTTTCAAATTTGTTCATCGGAACATGGAAAGAGTGGTTTATTTTCAGGGAACTTTCTGCAGAATCAGGGAAAGTTTGGAACTCAGCATTATATTCAAACACCAAGCTGACCCTGTTGAAGTTTCAGGGGATGTGGATGGTTGTCCCCCCCCCCCACTTTACATCTCATACAATCTTTAAAAGTATTTCCAAACATACTTTCTATCAGTGATGTTGAGTAGGCATATAACTCAATTAAACAAAAAATGTAACTTTTGTTCCTTCTCCTTTATTTCATTGCGTGTTTTGGGTTTTTTTTTCTAACAGTTGGAGACTGCCAAAATCTGATTTCAAGTTTGGGGATCAGGTTGGCTCAGTGGTTTCAAACTTCAGAAACGTAGCTCCACATATACCTTGCAGGAAAATACTGACTGTTGAACCGCCTTGAGCGTCACTGAGTGACGGATATGAGCGCTATATAAGAAGCCACTATTATTATTATTATTATTATTATTCTTTCCCTGCCTTTCACCTCTGTGGACCCCGTTCGAATCCTACTTCAGAAAGGAATCTTGCATGTGGATTGGGTTTTTCAATCCCCACCCAATTTTCAGGGGTTTTTCCCTTTCTTCCCACATCTATTACAACAGAACATTTCTTCTCGTTTCCTAATCACAATCATGTTACTGGCGCTTGCGCTGTTGGATGTGTATAGATTAAATAAATACATTTGTAGGTATTGTGGGTTGGTAATCTTACTCCCTGAAAAGTTTTGTTGTTTATGTGCAGAAGCATCACAATAACTTTTCTATTGTGGTTTGTTTGCAATGGCAACCTCATTCCAATCATCATTGAAATTATTATCAACCATGAAATGTTGCATCTTCATGGTTTATTGTTCCATGTGCCAGGCGGGAATGAAACCATTCTTTGGAATTTGGGTGTCACTTGCAATAAATCAGGCAGAATGCCTGTTTGTTTGGGTTTTTTTCTTCTTAATTCCCCTCCACAATACTCTTACTTGTTGTGCAGGAGGTGAATGGTGAAAAGGACAAAACAAGGTTCAAGATAAAGGTTGTCTGTTCTTTAAGCCAATGGTGCACCTTGCATTCGGAAGTGGTGGCCTGCGTCATTCTGGAGCCCGCAGGCTTATTGTATGTCAGATCCTTTAGCATGAACCCTCCATACCTCAGGGTTGGTGCTTTTCACAACATGTTTCTCTGTGACAACTAGGCACATACTTGGCATAACAGTTGTCAACATATTGTAAGTTTCACACCTCAGTACTACCCTGTGAAACTGATTACAAGGAGGCAAGATTGGCGATTAGCTTAAGCTCCTTTCTACTTACTCATTTTTTTGTTAACCTTCATGGTTAAAAGGAAACAAATGTTTTTGGGGGTTGAATTTTGGGGGAAACAAGTTGATTCAAAGTCTTCAGAAAAACAGTCTTGTGCAAAACGTTCAATTCTGTTGTCCAGGAAATGGCAGAAACTTAGAAACCATACGCATTATTTTGTTCTTCTCTTATGGAAAAACAATTTTAACATCCTTGGCGACCTATTTTACAGAAAATGTTAGTTTTTTCCCTCTGTGCTACTCTTTCCCTTGAGATGACCAGCACATAACAAAACATGGAAACTGACAACAAAAAACTTTCCCCAAAACGTGTGACGTTTCTTTTGCAGAGCCTTCGCATTAGCTTTCTGTTACTTTGTAGGGCCTACAAGGAAACATCAATTTTCTTTGACTGCACCTCTCAAGACTTTTACAATAAACACCATGTCAGTATAAAGTACAGTTGGGAAGAAAGTTGCATGGTAATTAGTTTTGATAAGAAATTATGATTCTTTAACTTTTGTAACCAAGAAACACTCAAAATGGCAACCTTTTTCACCCTGCGTTACGATCATGAACAAATTGCACAAATTCACGTACGGTTTTCTCCGAACCAATTTGTTGAGGAAGTTCAATTTCCCTTCAAAGATGTTATCAGAAAAGTGAACTTCCACATTTGGTTTTCCATACCCAAACAAAACACACCACATCCCGTGCTTCCCCAAACTAACAACATCAATAGATCTTTTCAAAAATTTGTCAACAAAACTAATTATCCATTTGTTGTCACTGCAAACCTAAATCTTTGTTAAAGGGTCTGTATACGTTTGGTAATGACTCTGAAAATTAATGGCAATAAAAACTTACTCGGTTAGAAGTACAGAAGCTTTGGATAGTATAATGTATTTTGAGAAACTTTTCACTTCAAAGTACTGCGGTTATGGAAAAAGATATCACTTTTTATCCCCCAAAATTTGAATCTGAGAAGCGTTACTGACAGTACCATTTCTCAGATTGTGTATTCCAATTGAAGATTATTCTTCCTGCGTGGACATAACCGCTCAAGATTTTTGGTAAAACGCTACCATCTTTTGAAATGAAATTTTCACAGGTTAGTTTTATGGTATACATGTACAACTATATAGGATTGAAACAAACAGTGGGTTCCAATTACCAAACGTATACAATCCCTTTAAAAGCATATTCACAATGTGACATGACCTCAAATAAATGTTGTCAAATCTTCATCAGTAAATACCACAAGATAACAACAGAGGCAACAGCTACTGTTGTGACGGTCTCTATTTTGATTTACATAACGGCGGTTTCCTTCCATATCCGAGTGTGATGATTACAGGATCTAGGTCAGTCACCTATTGACCTCATGTTTATTCAAAGTCCCCAAGGTCTTTTTCAACGTCACGTCACCGTCTGCGGCTTAAAAAAGACTGAACGTCTTGCGGAACTCAGGAAATAGACAGAGGTTGTCGCGACGTCCACTCAACCTGAACATTTCCTGCTGGTGAACTTATTTCAGTGCCATTCCTGAGTGTGAGGGATGGAAGCTTAAAATGGTATCGGAATCCCTTTGGGAGAGGTACCCCCCTCCCCACCGAAAAAAATAAATAAGAATAAAATTACATATCAGAAAGTGAAAATACAAAGTCAAATAAAAACCATGTTTGAAATTTGGTCCATAGGCATACACTTCTAAAAATGGTATTCTTGAAATATGGGGGGAAAAAATCCTATTTCAAGAAAAAAAATTATTGTGTCACTCCCTAAAAAATGTTTCTATTCAGATTTTTGGGAGTGACACAAGAAAGTTTTATTGAAATAATATTTGTTTCTCATTTCAAGAATACCATTTTTAGAAGTGTAGCCAAATTTGCACATGGGTAGAGAAGCTGGCACAGGGTTGAAAGAGGAGACAAAATGGACCATAAAAAGTACTTCATGTTTCTGACAGACTCTGTACTGAAATAATAGCTCAATTTCTCTACACTATTCTTGGTCCCCAACCTTTCAAAGATATTTTTACAGACTATAGTTGTCAGCTTGGGGTTGCCTTCTTGATTTTGTTTCTCTCATTATGTGGAACCAGTGGTCTGGGCTCCTTATGTGGCAGTATCAAAGCTTGCTATAAACTATTCATGTGTCGTCAATATACTCATTAATTTGGGGGAACCTTTCATTCCAAAATACAAGGAAACAAAATAACAAACTTTAACAGGTCCCCAATGTTCCAATAGCACAATGCAGTCTCACAAGGGAACAAATACAGTTTACATCATAGACAGAATTCCAAGGCTTTTATCATATATTTTCCTGTGGGTGACTTTTAGACCAGAAATTAAGGTGTTTTCTTATTGGTCAGATCACTCACCAGTAACTAGAAACACCTGCTTTAACAACAGCAAAAGTCCGGCAGTGTTGTCTCAATGTGAGAAACTGTGACTGGTGCTGCTGAAATTTCTAGTAACTTTCCCCAGAGGGTTGATGACACATACTGGAAGAGCCTAAGTTAAAGGAAACTATAAATAGAGCCGAAGTTTTTCAGTTGAGTGAGTATTCTGTGATGAGCTTGTCCATGATATGACGTTATTGTGCACTGGCTCCAAGTATGTTACTTTGACTTTGCATTGGCTGCTCACATATTGTTTCATTTGAACAACAGTTTGCAATATCTGGTTTGATATAACTGCAGAATCAAGCACAGCACCACTTGGGGAAGCATCATCTTGAGTTACTCTACCAATAAAGTCCTGCTGCTGCTGCTGCCACAGTATAATAATGTATACTACCACGTGGGTAGTGTTTGTGTTGGTTGCTGTGTTCTACTCCAGAGAAACTGACGGTTGCAGTTGTAGCTTTGCACATCCACAAGTACAGTTCTGCAATGCGGCATTTGGTAAGAGTCAGTTTATAGTAATAATAATCGGCATTTATTAGGCGCTTTTTAAATTTTGTATCAAAGCGCCTTGCACTAGTACAGTACAACCCCTGTTCATTCTTGGGCATTGAGTATTCCCGAAACTATCACAACTCCTTTGGAGTATGCAGCACCGGCAGCCAAATTAGCACACAGGTTGCAAATAATTCACATCAACAATCTCTACACTAGCAGGTACCCATTTACTCCTAGGTGATGAGAAGCAATTATATTTATGTGTCTTTCTCAAAAGAACACAAGTGTCATGACCGGGATTTGAACCCACACTCTGACGATGTAGTCTTCTGAACTTGAGACTGATGCTGTAGACTGCTCGGCCATGACACGTTACATATATTGTTTTCTCTCTCTCAAGACATGGTATAGTTTTCTTGATTTTTATAATACCTATATTAAAAATAGTTCGTTAAATAACAATTAAATGAAGGCGACGGGTTTGAGTCCGTGATCTAATCCAGTATCACTCGCGATAGCTTAACATATTTGTGAACTTAATGTAGTATTGAGGCAAAGCGCCAACTTACAGAGGAAGTCTGTGTTGGCTTTGTGGTTATATAGAGTGCAAGAAATTGTTAATTACTGTTTCAAAACAAACTTCAATAAATTCTGGAAAGACATTGACCGCAAAGTTACTACTCGATTTTAAAAGCATTTTGCCTTTATGTTACTATTCTGCACTGCAGCCACAAACCTTCATTTAGTATTATACCAGTTCAGTTCTGTCATTGACTTAGACCGGCCAAATAAGCCTTTAAACTCTTATTTTATTACAGTTTAGAAGCAAGCTACAATTTTCAGCATGCTAGGCAAGATTTTGTCTTAAAAGAAAAGCTGGTTTAAGTATTGTAATTCAAACATACTTGTTTTTATTTCGAGCCTTTGGACAACAGTGCACAATATTTTGTAAAGATTAAAGGTAATGTTAGTTTATTGACTAGTGTAAAAAAAAAAAACTTTCTTTGAAAAATGGAAGGTGCCAGATCTAATCTCAGCCACCAACCCCAAACAAAAAAACTTTGTTTTGTTTAAATCTGATGATTGCTCAGATTCCCTCCCTATTTATTGTGTGTTTCTCTGTAATTCTGACAGCAATATCTGTTGGCATATTTCTTATCATATTTAGATGTCTAGGAGATATATTTTCAATACCAGACAAATAGTACTGTTTGTATTTTACCCAAACACTGATGTGTGTGTTAAGCATTGTATACTAAGTACTTGAGTCCTGTGAAACAAAAAACAAAACCACAGGTGTATTACTCAGATGGGATTCGAACCCACAACCTTCTCCATTCTAGAGCACTTAAGCCGAGAAATATATGCCTGTCAATTATTTATTTTATTTTTTTCACAAGACTCAGGAAAGTACTGAGTATACAGTGGTTAACACACATCAATGTATGGGTAAAACACAAAAAACTATTCTTCATCTCTGATGCAAATTTAACATTTATTAAAAAGCCAGACAAAATATTTATTCATTTTGTCAAGCCAGACAATCACATTCCACAAAAATGAGTAACTAAGGAAATACCTGTCTAGTTTATACTTGTACGAAAAGATAAAACCAGCAAAGAAGGATGTAGACTACATCCTTCTTTGCTGGTTTTATCTTGTTGAACTAGACAGGTCCGCAGACAACGATCAAGTTCTTTAGCAGGACATTTACCTTACATCAAGGCTTAAACCTCCACCAATACAAGGATCATGAGTAGCCGACAGGAGGTTGTGATGTAACTAATCTGGCTATCTTTACAAAAAAAGTTCAACGTTTCTCTAGTAGGATTTGAAACTTTGCATATTATGGTTGAGATACAATGGTAGGGTTTACAGTAACACCATGCAAAGACAACTTTCTCTGGTAGGATTTGAAACTTTGCATATTAATTGTGGAGATATGTACAGTCAAGTTTCTCTGGTAGGATTTGAAACTTTACATATTATGGTTGAGATACAATGGTAGGGTTTACAGTAACACCATGCAAAGACAACTTTCTCGAGTAGGATTTGAAACTTTGCATATTACTGGTGGAGGTACAATGGTAGGGTTTACAGTGACACCATGCAAAGACAACTTTCTCTAGTAGGATTTGAAACTTTGCATATTACTGGTGGAGGTACAATGGTAGGGTTTACAGTAACACCATGCAAAGACAACTTTCTCGAGTAGGATTTGAAACTTTGCATATTACTGGTGGAGGTACAATGGTAGGGTTTACAGTAACACCATGCAAAGACAACTTTCTCTAGTAGGATTTGAAACTTTGCATATTACTGGTGGAGGTACAATGGTAGGGTTTACAGTAACACCATGCAAAGACAACTTTCTCTAGTAGGATTTGAAACTTTGCATATTGCTGGTGGAGATACAATGGTAGGGTTTACAGTGACACCATGCAAAGACAACTTTCTCGAGTAGGATTTGAAACTTTGCATATTACTGGTGGAGATACAATGGTAGGGTTTACAGTAACACCATGCAAAGACAACTTTCTCTAGTAGGATTTGAAACTTTGCATATTAATGGTGGAAATACAATGGTAGGGTTTACAGTAACACCATGTACAAAAATGATCGCTATGAGTTGTGGGGGGTCTGAAAAGATCGGGTTTTAAAACAACCAGTGGCATTTTCTCTTTCATTAATGTAAACAGTTCCCTGTGCAGGGGGTCATTAGGTCCCAGCTCAAGGGTGGTTTGTTGATACTGTGGAATGAGTCACCAACTCTACCAAGAAACTGTAAATCAGGGTTCCGTAATCTCTTCACAGGTGACAAAAAAATCCCCTTTTGAAGTTTTCCTTGTAACCCCAACCTGTCACACACTTGAAACCTTTTGCAATCAAAAGTATGATTAATCCTAGCTGGGCTCCTGGACTGTCAGTAAGAGTGTTGTTTGTTTTTCTCACTTTTCTTACAAACAAGTTATAAACTAAACTGACTCTCATATCCTTGAAGAAACAAAAACCAGCGTTCTCCCTTAAAGGGGCACACCGGCTCACCATTTACGTAATTTAGTGAAGTAGAGTCGCAAACAATAAATAATTTGATGTTAAAACAAAAAAAATCATAAAATTAGCACGCAATTAACGAAAAATAGTGAAAAAACCGAAACGCGGTCAAAGGTCAGCGTATACGCTTTTCCAGCCGAGTGTGTGCAGCGCAGTCAATCCAACACGGACACTGCCTAAAACCCCCTTGGAACCAAACGTGATTATGGTCTGGCTCCCAACCCCCAGACAGGCTCCGAAGCCACGGCTATTGGCAAGCTGAGGAGTTCATGCCCCTAGGTTTCAACGCTCTCTGGCCCCACGGGATGTAGCGCCGGCTGACGGGATATGCCCCCAAGGCTTACGTTGTGATTGCTCCACGCCTTTGGGCCATGCAACACGCCTCCGTTACACGGACTCTTTGAATGCGAATCTTACGTTGGATTTTTCACCATTATTTACATCTTGTAGCGATAATTTGAATACATGATCTTTTTCGTCAATTACTCGTTAATAATTGTGTAAAAAAAAAAATTCAATTTGGTTTGGTAAGTTACTTTTAAACGGCTGGAAGTAAAACTAACTCAGAAGGTCACGTGATTGTTTGAACCAGTTTGTGGTTCAAACTATCACGTGACCTTCGTTTTTGTTTAAAAATGCTCAAAAACGGCTAAATTTGATGATTTTTTTTATAGACTGTTCTTCTTCATTCCTGGAAGACCGTTGAAGTCATTTTGTAGCCCAAAAAGCCCAATTCAGCCGGTGTGTCCCTTTAACACTGGTCCGCTGGCCAGTTAAAACACCCAAGGACCAGTCAAACTGGACTCTGAGGACCAGTCAAACTGGACTCTGAGGACCAGTCAAACTGGACTCTGAGGACCAGTCAAACTGGACTCTGAGGACCAGTCAAACTGGACTCTGAGGACCAGTCAAACTGGACTCTGAGGACCAGTCAAACTGGACTCTGAGGACCAGTCAAACTGGACTCTGAGGACCAGTCAAACTGGACTCTGAGGACCAGTCAAACTGGACTCTGAGGACCAGTCAAACTGGACTCTGAGGACCAGTCAAACTGGACTCTGAGGACCAGTCAAACTGGACTCTAAGAAGTCCGGCTGGCTAGTTCAGTGTTGAAAAGCATCCCTATTTAATATAAATTATAGACCTAGTGAAAAAGCTGACAGACTAGTGAAGTGCCAAGCTAACTGGTCCTGCTGGCTAGTGACTGAACAAGTTAAGGGCATATCCCTGTAAACTCTCCTTACTCTGGCTTTATCTTTTTTTTTAAGGTGATTTTTTGAAATACAATAAAACTAACCTGTGAAAATTTCATTTCAAAAGGTGGTAGCGTTTTTGAGATATTGCCGAAAATCTGGAGCGGTTATGTCCACGCAGGAAGAATAATCCATAATAGACCGTGCAAGTCTCGCGCGTATTCAAACATTTTTGGGACCACTTTGGTCCCACGTACGATGCTTTAACGCGTGAAGGAAACAAAGTCACGCGCTTTAACGGGTCCCAGTGTTCGAATACGCACGAGACTTGCACAGTCTATTTGAATACAACAATCTGATAAACGTTTCATGCAGAATTCTTTTTTGAATCCCTCTCTCTCTAAAACCACATTCCTTTTTGAAGGGAATTGTTTCTCAAAATGTTATACATTATCAACAGCTGCAGTGCTTCTTGATCGAGTAAGTTTTGATGGTCATTAATTTCCAGAGTCATTACCAAAGGTAATTAACTTTCATCCCTCCTTATAACCGTTAAAATTCTCAACAAAACACACTCCCTAACCTATATGAATGACTACGGTACGCTTTGAAAGTCATTCCAATGCAGTAATATGAGAACCATCTGGTATAACACCTGGGACCGCAACACAACTTTATTATTTTTAACTGCCCATAATTTTTAGTTTCCTTAAATTTAATGAGTCACTCACTCTTACGCATTGTTTCACATGACATAATGTAAACAAGTTGGTTGACGCTAACCGGAAGGAAGTAAATGCCACTCTTAGCTACGGATTTACACTTCAAGGTTGACTTTAGGGACTGATTCTGGACTTTGGTAGCCTAGTTTTACTTTAAGAAAGTTCAATCTGTCTGTATACGTTTGGTAATGAAAACTTACTTGGTAAGAAGTACAGCAGCTTTGGATAGTATAATGCATTTTGAGAAACTTTTCACTTCGAAGTACTGAGGTTATTGAAAAATATATCACTTTTTATCCCCCAAAAATTTGAATCTGAGAAGAGTTACTGCAGTAACATTTCTCAGATAGTGTATTCCAATTGCAGATTATTCTTCCTGCGTGGACATAACTGCTCCAGATTTTCGGCAATATCTCAAAAACGCTGCCACCTTTTGAAATGAAATTTTCACAGGTTAGTTTTATGGTATATATCTACAACTATAGGATTGAAACAAACAGTGGGTTCCAATTACCAAACATATACAACCCCTTTAAAGATGCGTTGCTGCTGTTTGGCTAAATTATTGTTGTCAAAGTATTAGATTGGAATTTCTTTAATTTTAATTTAGGGTTGAACAAAAACTGACTGCAGCACGATTTGAATCTGCGACCTCCAGATTAACGTGCCGGCACTCTACTGACTGAGCTATCTAGCCCTATCTCGGCGGTCTTCCTTTTTTGTCCATGTCTTTGTTCGGGGTGCCAGACAGAATCCATTTTAACCTGTTACTGCTGTATAACCAGGGATCACACCCAAGGTTACGATTGAACCTGGGAAACGACATTCAAAATAATAGTAATAATAATACAAAATCTGGACGAAAACGATAGGCGTTTCGGCTATGAGACCGAAACCCCCTAATATACTTAGTTTTGAGGAAACTACATGAAGATTCAAAGATTCTCATACTATGCAGAACAGTTAACAACTAAGTCCTAATACATCTTCTATTTTATGTTTAAACCCTTAGTCTTTCAAACTAGCTAGAAAGAATTCGATTCTTTCAAGTCGTTTGTCATAAAATCGTAAACCCCACTGTGGAATGTATTACCGAACAACATTTTGACAATTGATGTTTTATTTTTATTTTTATACAAGACTTTCACTTTCAGGGATTGGGTGATATATGTTCTGTTATCTTGAACAGAAAGGTGAGAGTGTAACAAACAGGCTCCCATGACTAAAGAAAGAAGAAGTTTTGTTTCTGTTTCTGTTGTTTTGGTTTGGTTTGGTTTGGTTTGAGCTTGTATTTGTTTACTTTGAGTTGTGTGCGTGCGTGCGTGTGTGTGGTTACGCATTCCTCACACCCCCAACGAAACTACTTGACTCAAACTGATAACCTCCAACGATGTGCTCTCAGGTTATTATAAGAAGTGGCATTTATCCACGCAGTGAAAACATCTGGAGGGCACATCCCTCTTGTTTCCTCAAGGGGGAGGAGAATCTGAAATAGCCTGCCATAAAAGACTTTCTGTTTGTAAGAGCATGAGAGGAGTGTGAGGTATATTATTAGCTCAGGAATGTGAACTTCCAAGACCTTTACTTTATCCTCTCTCGGGCTCAAAGAAACCGACTTTTTGTTTCCTTAAAGAATTTCTTGAGTGTCAAAGCACTTAAGCTTTGCATCCTTGCTACAAAAGCTGCTTCAAGGCTTTGTAAAATTACCTTCCACTCGAAGTCTCTTACCGAGGTTGGTGATCTGTCATGGTAATCTTATGGAAAGCTCAAAACTGCTTGCAAACTCCTCAGTACTCCCAACATTATGATGACTGTAGTTTGTAGTGCCTGGCATCGATTCCACAAAGCGCTAAGATTCATCTTAAGATGAGTTGTCAGTGTTACCAATTGTACTGTGACATCACAGTTTGCTTAGCATTTAAGATGGATTCGCAGTTAATTAAGATCAATCTTAGCTCTTTGTGAAACCGGCCCCCGGGTCTATGATGAACCTTAGAAATATTCTCATCAAACTACCACCAAAACATTTTTTTAAATGGGGCGTATTATTTTACAAGTCAACCCTCTGACCCCTACTGATGTTGTTTTCTCAAAACATCGAGGAAAGGTGGAAGTTTACAACAAAATCAAATTAATATACATGTAGGCCCTATAATGTTACTAATGGTAATTCCCCAAACTATCTGGGTGACCTATTCACACAAAATGGCAACCAGACATAATTATTCCACCAGGAACGCAGAGAGTAATGTGTTAGCACGATTGAATGTTTTTGCTAGCTTTCGGCCGTCCATGCCAACCAGCCGTCCATGCCAACCAGCGTGGTTTGTTTATCAACAATATAGAAAGGTCTATATAGGGGCCTCAAGTTCTCTTCCAAAAAAAAACACATGGTGTTTACATGGTGAGGCAGGAAGAATTTGATAGTCGGTTGAGAAATACAACTGATCCTGTATGCTCTATAACTGCATTGATGTTGGCATATTGCCATAGCCCTTGTACGGGGAGTCTTCAGAGGCAGTTTCAGTCAGATTGTCCCTGTCTCTAAAACCATTCACGGCTAAATATTAGAACTGGGTGTTCACCAGATGTGGAATTACCCACACATGCAATTACAAGATACCTAAACAGGTACTACTCCGATGTAAAGGTGCAGCGTATATATTTTTGGAAATCTCTATAAATGTGGGTTACGCATCAAGACCAAACCATCTGGGAGAGATTGACATTTCGCAGCCAGAGAACATCTGAATTTAGGTCACCCTTTCAATTACAGCATTGTTGGGCTGAACAGCAGTTCCTCATAGTAACCTTTCCAGCGGCATGGGCATGTCAGCTCCAATCCCTAGTGTTCATTTTGATCTTTTCTTTCGTGGATTCTGTAGCTGGCGGCATCTACTTTGGGGAGAGTGTTTGCCAATTTCTAGGGCAGAGTGTTAGCCATTTCAAGGGTAGAGTGGAACAACAAATGGTGTTTCTAGTAATGTTTGCGGTACTACTATATATGTGAACAATCTCTTTCTAAGAGTTGACCCAATGAATAAAACAGTGACTCGGTCAATAGCCGAGTGGATAAGAGCACCGGACTCAAGCTCTGGTGTTTCTGATCAGCAGAGTGTGGGTTCGAGTCCCGGTCGTGAAACTTGTGTCCTTAAGCAAGACACTTAACCATTATTGCTTCTCTTCACCCAGGAGTACAAATGGGTACCGGCGAGAGCTGGGGAGTAACCTGCGACGGACTGGCAAGTGAAGTCGTTGATATTTTCTACCAAATCAGACAACTTCCGCTTATTAAAGGGTCTGTTATACGTTTGGTAATGACTCTGAAAATTAATGGCAATGAAAACTTACTTGGTAAGAAGTACAGCAGCTTTGGATACTATAATGCATTTTGAAAAACTTTTCACTTCGAAGTACTGCGGTTATGGAAAAAGATAGCACTTTTTATCCCCCAAAAATTGAATCTGAGAAGAATTACTGCAATAACGTTTCTCAGATTATGTATTCCAATTGCAGATTATTGTTCTTGCTTGAACAAACCGCTCCAGTTTTTCGGCAATATCTCAAAAACGCTACCCTTTTGAAATGAAATTTTCACAGGTTAGTTTTATGGTATATATCTACAACTATAGGATTGAAACAAACAGTGGGTTCCAATCACCAAACGTATACAATCCCTTTAAACTCAGATGAGTTTATTAATAAGTACAAACAAGCTTCTTATACACGTCAAGGTTACGTAGCGGCTGTTTCTCGATGACATCAGCGTTCGTGATGGATCCCAATTTAATTAAATCCGAGAGTTTGGAATTTCTCAAATAATTAATTGAAATGCAACGACACATATAATAAAGTCCATCATGCAAGCTGCTTCTATATTAAAACCATCCAGGCATTGTATGGCATTGATTGGTCGTTCCTGTATTCCAAGAACATGATGGGATTCTCCATGATGGGTTTCAAGCCTCGTTAACGATCAAGAGATTAATTAAGGCTTGCTTTATTTATTCGTAAACAAGTGTTTTTCATTTGCGAAACATCTAAAACATGTTTTTTTTTTAAACCATAAAGAGGTAAACATATTAGCCGGACCATAAAAGAAAGATGCATGTTTATATATTATTTTATTTTTTGCAAGTTCGCCCCAAATAAGGCTAAAAGACAGTCTTGGTAAGGGGGCTACAAGAAGAAAACATATGAAAATAACTCAGGGGAGCTGAAGGTAGGAATTGATATTCCTCTTAAAACAGTCTAGATTGTAGGATGGAGGGAAACATGCACCAGGCAAGGAGTTCCAAAGAGATGCAGTACATGGAATAAAGCTGTTGGGACGGCTCTTTGTCCTTCATCTTTATTCCATTCCAATTCTCTTGTTTTTCTTTAAACTCTGTACATATGTAACCAGAAAAGATGTCATCAAATTTCTTCTGCGTAAAAATATTTGGTAGAGTATTATGTTCCTATTTCAAGGTTTATTTCAAAACTTAGCGTGCAGATGGATTGGTTTCGTTTTGAACTCGTTGGACCGATCAGATCTTATTAGTAATTTGCAACCTTCAATATACCCACAGATATGCAATAACCACTAACCACAAAAAAGTACATCTGTCCTACATAGAGCACGCACCCTGGCAGGAAATGTTTTATTTTCCTGTTTTATTTAAAGTGTATATTCATATTCAAGTCGTCTGCAGTGTTTAGGGACAGAGAACTCTGGAGGGTGCTTTGTGACCTGTTTTTTAATGGGGGGTCATCATTTGCAAAAAGCAAGTAAACAATTAATGGGTCCATATGATCAATTTATCACTAAAATAAATGGTGCATGAAAGGGTTAATCTGAAGTACAGTTTTCTTGGTGTAATGGTGCCACACAAAGCTGAAGTTGTGCAGCTTTTTTTGTGTTGTTAACCTCGATTTTAGTTCTCAGTGAATAATTTCCTTTTTAAGAAAACCCTACACAAAATGTATCAGTTGCTACTCAAACAATCATCATACTACTCAATAATAGGGCTTGGTGTGCAAAATATATTCAGGCAAATCATTCCCTGTTGTACTACCCATTTTCAGCACAAAATCAGCGCAATCTTTTCGTCATTCCTGATTTCTGTTTGAGTTTGAGTAATCATTTTTCTTTATCCACCGATGAATTTTCAGCACAACGGTATCTTTCATGATTTCTTCATTTTGATCTATATTTGTACAGTTATCAAAGCCAGCGTCGTCAGTAGACAGTACATCTACCGGCCAACAGAGAAACCAATGACAGAACCTGCCGACGATTTCACCTCAAACCCTGAGCTACAGAGCTTCTCATCTGTATACGATGAATCCGGTGCTTTCGTTCTCGGTAACCTCGCCGAGGTACCCGTCGTACAAACAGAGAAGAGACCGCCTGCTTTTCTGAGTCCACAAGCCCTAAGGAGCAAGAAATTCATCGCTCCCAGGTTTCCTGAACGGCCAATCAAAATAGAGTACACCATCAAGGTAACCATGGAAACCCCTTTCAAATAAATACATAAGATTTTACTTCATGATGTATTTAAGTATTTGCTCAATGCCTCACACAGTTAGTCAACCCAGAAGCTAAACCCAGGTTGCCCTAATATGTTTTTTGTTGCCCTTACAATTCTGCAAAAAACCTCAGACGAATTAATCTTGCAGAATGCTTACTACCATTACCATCTTTATAAACAAGAAGGCTTCCAAATAAATTACACTCTTTTTTTTTGTTCATCTTTTTTTTCGGGAGGAGGGTCATTACCAAAGTATGATTTTACCTGTAAGTATAACATCCAAATATCATGAAGCAAAGAATTAAAAGTAAGATTTTTGTATGTGCTCCGTAAACTTACACAAAACAACAACAGTTATTTTAGGACAATGCTTTTACGATGATTCGTATCTTTGTTTTACAGGTGGAAAAGGTATTCAAGGGGGATAACTTTATACTAGAGAGGACACTGGCTAAAGTTTACACTCCAGCGGATGAGGGTATCTGTGGTCTGACCAGCCTTATTGAAGATACATCTTATATCATGGCAGGTAAGACATTAATCAGCAATTTACAGTATTTTTTGACCGTGTGAGGGTGTGTGTGAATCAAACTTACGTGATGCAAAACAAGTAGAATGAGCTGGGTTATTTTTACATTTTACAAATTACAAATTTAATAAAAACAGGTTGATCTTGGTACCTGTCAATCATAACTTTAATGGCTTGAGGTAAGCACTTAAAAAAGACATTAAAAAAATGCACACTTATCAATCCAAGGGCAGACAGACAGACAATTACTGTGTGCTGGTACTTCTGATGTATTAAGAAAAATGCTTGCAGCCCTGTTAGTTATTATACAGGATTGGTAAGGATAAACAAATCTTCACTGTTTAATTTTAGTCTGAAAGCTTACTGATGATGAAGATGTTCATACTAGAACCATTTTGCTCTGTGAAATTTTTACTCTGAATGAAGTCATAATCGAGAAAACTGTATCTGAAAACCTTTTTAAAAAAAATGAAATCAGCTGATATCGGATGTTACAACCAAAATTACGGACAATGTGTTTACATGCTGAAAATTGTGCATGGTTTTTCACTATTTTCTGCTGACTCACACAGCGGATTAAGCCAAAATTTTCACAGGTTTGTTATTCATGTGTATGGTTGATCACACAAAACATGAACACTGTCTGCAACTATTTTGTCAGCTCTATACCAATCCTGTATAATACCTCTAATATTGTTCATTCAAAAACTTGTTTGTGTCAAAACAAGTTTGATAAACAAATTCACAGGTGGGAATGATTAATTAATTAATTGTTCTGTAAACAAATGACCGGTGATGGGGGGATACTTATTTTGTGGATCTAAATTTAAAAATAATACCTAACAGCATTTCAGGCTGTTAAGTCAAACAGAGTGGATGTAGAGTGCCCTAAAATTATGGGATGATGCCATTATGAATTTATAAACATTTATGAAATTTATGAAATTATTGACACAAAGTTGGGTAAATGAGGCCTTCTTTCACTTACTGGCCCCAAACTGTCAGATCCATCAACAACTTTTGAAGATGGTAAACGAATCTTAACAAATATGTTTCATTATACTTTAAGAAATAAAACCACAAAGGAAACTGACTGGGTAAATTTTAATTCAATTTTGGGGTTGAACAAAGAAAAATTGACTAGAGCGGGATTTGAACCAACGACCCTCCGGATTAACGCGCCGGCACTCTACTAACTGAGCTATCTAGCCCCTAATGTTGGCGGTCTCCCTTTTTGTCAAAATCTTTGTTCGGGGGTGCCAGTCAGAAGCTATACAACCGTTAGCTGCCATTTAGCCAGAGATCACACCCAAGTTTACGATACAACCTGGGAAGCGGCAGCCAGGGGATGCGACTTTTTTATTTCAAATATCAAATTGTAAACCACAAGGGAAACTGACTTGGGGGAGGGGATGCCAGTTAGAAGTCATACGACCTTAACAATTAATTTGTTTTCAATATATTTAAGACACACTTTTGTACATTCTCTCATTACTCAGGCTCGCATTACGACAATGATCTACGTATCAACTTGTGTAACTGGGTCGCCCCTTACAAGAGTTTGACAAGAATACACAGGAGAGGTTTGAAGCTGATGTACAAGCAAAGCTGCGGGGAATGTACGGTAAGTTACCCCCCCCCCCCCTCCCAATATAAATCACCCACTTTTTCTTTTATGAATCGGGATGATTCTTGGTTCGCTTCTGTTATCAAGTTTTCAAGGAAAAACACATGCTGGTGTTTTGAGAACTGTATACTTATTATTACCAAGATGTGTTGCTTGTTTTGTGTTGGTATAAAAACAAATTGCTTCGCCAGTATCTATCAGTGACTCAATGAGCACTTTGCTCAATTCTTCGAGATTTTAGATTATCAGTCTTTCAGAATTCTATATATATATATTTTTTTATTACCCCATTAACCAAATTTTTTGACCCACCAAGCCACCCTAATTTTGTTCTCTCTTTTTTTTAAATTAAAAAACAAACTCTGATTTCCAACAATTTTATTTGACCCACCCATCAAAATTTATGAGAAAGCAAATTGAATTTTAAAATTTTTGATCATTCTGAGTGCCTCTTTTATTGTCAAGCTTTCTGGAAACCTTTGGTCGACTCAGTCAACAAAACCTAAGAAATAAAGGGGGGTAAATGTCTGAATCGTGTACACTACATAACCAAGGAGAAGTTGACAGTTCTGAAGTCAACGGGACATTGGAAATGAATCTCCTTATTTTGTTTTGAATCTAGATTTGTTGTTTTTTTTGTTCTCCATCAGATCGCAACATGCTACGGTCAGACATGCAAGTTTGGTCCCCCCGGGGATGACTTCTGCATGTTCGACGCCTTCGGCAGCGACGGCTGCGAGTCGCAGCACTCCATCTGCACGCGCAGCAAGAAATCCTGCAAGTGGCAGAGGAACCGAGACTACAGGAAGTGCGAGGCCGACAGCGAACGACAAGGAAACTCATTCATGCCTTAGGAGGAGAAGCCCCTGATTGTTGTTTACTCGTTCAATGTAGAGCTGTGTACATGTGTTGTGACTTAACTTTGTGTATTGTGTATTATCAATTTCTTCTCAAATTCCGCAGCTTATTTTTCTCTGAATGTTGTGAATAAATTTTAAGAGGTAGGGGCCTAAGGGTTTATGCAAGTGAACAAAAAAAAAGACTATCCATTTCATATAATTTACATATTTCATTTTCATTTGAGGTGGGTTCTATATGCGTTATCATTAAATCTGTCAAATAAACAGAGTGAACTTAGTTAGTACGGATGGGGGAAGTCTAGTTTCACCAATTGGACCTCAGATAAATCAACATTACACTAAATCCTAAATCTGAATCATGAATGAATCAAAATCTAAACAATTGTTTTTACTCCAGTCACTGTATGATTCTACATGGCCCAATACATGAGGGCAAGTTATGCTTGTTTATTTAAGGCAGGGTGTACTTTTGATAATTAATACTCCACAAGTTAATGGCCATAAAAACTTACTTGGTAAAGAGCAATGGACAGCTGTTGGTATTATAAAACATTGTTAGAAACGACCCTCATTGAAGTAAAGTAGTTTAAGAGAGGGAGGTAATTTTGAATCTGAGAGAGGCTTCCTTTCTCAGGCATCTAAAAGCACACAATTCTATGCAACAAGGGTGTTTTTTTCTGTCATTATTTTCTTGCAACTTCAATGACCAATTGAGCCCATCTTTTCACAGGTTTGTTATTTTATGCATATGTTGGGATACACCAAGTGAGGATACTGGTCTTTGACAATTTTATACCCTGCCTTTAAGACTACGAACTGTTCATGTACAACCTACCTGCAACCTTGATTGCATAAAGGCATTATTAATTATCCAACTGATCGGCTCTTCTCTCGAGTCTACGTAAACTCAAATCAAACTATAAGCAGATACTGTGAATTGCTTCTCTCTCAAATCTTTGGCTTGTTGATTCTCTGTTGGGGGGTCTGCTGTTAAACACAGTCCCTGACCTCTGCAACGGGGAACTTGATTCATTAAATCTCCATCCTGAATTACACATCCAACTCGGCCAATCAGGATATCCGGTAGCGGAACAAAAATTACTGCTCGGGATTTTTTTTATGACTGACCAGAACTTTGTTTTTGTTATACAAGGTAGAAAGGTATAGTTAGGGTTTGCCTGTTTTTTCAGTGACTATCCAGCAGGACCAGTTAGCTTGTCATTTCACTGGTCCATCAGCTTTTCCACTTGTCCATAATTCATATTAAATAAGGGTGCTTTTTTTCACAATGAACTAGCCAGCTGGACCACATGGAGAGAATTTTGACTGGTCCTCTTGGTGTTTTAACTGGCATTTGGCCAGCGGATCAATGTTTAAAGGGAGAGCGCTGTTAGTGGTTATATTAATCATTATCAGGCATGAAATTTGGTCCTTGGAAATAAGTAGGAACATTTCATTGAGTACAAGGGCAGACCTACAAGTACACATGGTGTAGGACTTTTCAGGCTGTTCTTAAATCATAATTTTTCTGTTTTTTCCCCATGAGCAAAATAAAATTGGAGGTTGGGGTCATACCCCTTTATCATGCTGACACCACCTTTGTCAAGTCCCCTGTGTGCTGTATTAATATTGCATACAGATTCAAATGTATACCAAGAATGGACCCGACTATTTGCCCTTCCAGCCTCACTTTGGTTACACTGATATAAATGGGAGAAATACAAAATGGATGCCCCATGATAAAGATCTTTTGGGAGGGGGAGGGGGTTGAGGAACGGGTCCATATTGCAGGCAAGATATACCATGCACAATACCCCCAATGTTTTCATACTTTAACACACTTTTTTTCCTCTTGTACAGAAGTACCCCCTAAAATCCGCTAACAAATTCCTGAGATTCCAAGCACACAGTGTAGACACAATAGGGGAGGGGGGAGGTAGGGGAAGGAGGTGGGGGGAGTGTACACCATGCCCCATCGAGCACCAAATGTGACAAAAAAATGATGGGTAGTTTGTTGTGAGTAACCCTAGAAGTAGGAACAGTGGGCTGAGATAATGATATAAAACAATATATGGGATGATATAATGTACAGACAGGAAGTCCAAGACTGTTTTTAACCGGCCCTTATTGAGGCAGATTTGAAACTTCTATTTTCTTGAAATATTTTTCATGTGCATATGTTGTAGCATTTAAGTCAATTATATATATATATATAAATATTAAAAGTGTTTCATTCATTCTGTACATTAATATAATTTTATCTAAACCATATAGAAATCTAAATATTGTATAACAATTTTTCAGTACTTTGGATAATAAAATGACTGTCCAAATATTGAATATTATATAATGTTTTTATCTTCATCGTTATTAAACAAAATCGTCTGTAATCTATTGCAAATCTAATACTCATCACTGACCATTTATTGTAGGAAATCTACTCCGTGGCAGTGGAATAAGTAGCAAGACCTACATGTACTCCGCGGCAGTAGAATAAAAAGTAGCAAGACAAGTTCTCAAAGAATAAACCAGCAAAGTAAATAAATACACATGGTGTTACCGCAAACATACATGGACAAAAATAACATTTTTTACAAATCCTGTAGCATGAAAATGCATTTTATTTTTACAAAGTCCTTCATCAAAAGTTGTCTTAGTGCTGGGAAATGCAAACAAACCAAAATGAGAAGAAAAAAACATGCATGTACAAATTTTACTCCACACCAAATCAAATCAAAGTTCTGGTCATTATTGTTCTAATGGAAACAATCCCAACCCGGAAACCCTTAATGAAAAACACGATCTTGTTACACTATTTTCTCTCAAAATAGCAGTCAAGGCCGGCCAAAATAAGCAGGCTGCCTAACAGAATTCCTTCCCCCCCAAAAAAGAAAGGAGGTAGAAGAAAATGTGATTTGGAATTGGATGATGGCCACCTGGGTAACATGAGAGCTGGACCAACAGGTGGTCGCAAAGACGGAGGGGGTGTTTATAGGAATGATACCTGGCTTAGATTTAGATCATGTCAGATCCTTTAGCTCAAACCTCATTAGGGTGCAGCAGCGCTGCTTCATGTTGGGAACTCCGGATCTTGTTAAAGGGTCTGTATATGTTTGGTAGTGACTCTGAAAATTTATGGCAATAAAAAACTTACTTGGTGAGAAGTACAGCAGCTTCGGATAGTATAATGCATTTTGAGAAACTGTTCACTTCGAAGTACTGCGGACCCGGTAATGGAAAAATATATCACTTTTTATCCCCCAAAAATTTGAATCTGAGAAGCGTTACTGACAGTGACGTTTCTCAGATTGTGTATTCCGATTGCAGATTATTCTTCCTGCGTGGACACAACCTCTTCAGATTTTCGGCAATATCTCAAAAACGCTACCACCTTTTGAAATGAAATTGTCACAGGTTAGTTTTATGGTATAGGGCCTATATCTACAACTATGATTGAAACAAACAGTGGGTTCCAATTACCACACGTATACAAGCCCTTTAAACAGGGTGGGCATTTGATCTGTTGAATGTTCAAAACTGGGTTGCACTTTTCCATCAGTGGGTTGAGTGGGTGTCGAATTTAAATAATGTAAATAAAAAATGTTTACAGGACCAGAAGTTTTTTTTTTTTACAAGACCAGAATCACAATGAGAAAAACTTTCTGCACAGTTTAACCATAGAATAAGGACCACATATAAACTGTTTTGATTTGAACAAGCACTAGTATAAGAAGATTCATTTCACTTGTCATTTGGGTAAATACGTGTATATCATATGAGTTTTACTGCGAATTACGTCAAGTTAAAATAAGAAACGGATGCATCGGTTGGCAAACAAATTGAATATTAAATTGAAAAACGCAAGACAACTGGACTTGTTTGGTCATGATGAGTTTACTGGCCCAACTGTAAAATCACTGGCCTCGGGCCTGCAGTCGAGTGTAAAATATCAAGCCCAGGTCAGTAGATGTATGTGACAGGACCCCTTAACAGTAACTAAAGAATGGATGATGTTCTCACTTTTTTTGTTGGTCTAGTTTTGTATTTTTTTGTTTCTTTTGGGATATTTTAGGGTTTGTAATGGTGGACGTAAATCCCTGATGAAGTAGCCCTCTCACCTATCCAATAATTACCAGACATCTTGTTTAAGACATGCAGCCATCTGCTATTTCTTCAAATCAACTCAATTTCACCAATTAGAGGCTGAACGGGAAAAAGTCTGGTCCCCTTTTATAAAATGGAAATCAGAACTCTAAATATCCTCCTGGACACCAGGAATCTGATGGCTGAAGTGTGAAAGAGAGATAATTTATTGACTTTGGTGACATTAACAGGGAAACTATAGTTTACAAGTTTACTATCATTATTATGTTGTATAAACCCCTTGCATAGGCCGACACTCGCTGCGATCAAACAACGGAGGCATGCAAGTGTGTGTCTACACACCACACACAACTCCCAGCCAATGATAGGTTGGGTTTTTTTCACCTTGGTGAGGGCGCGGTTTGGCTTGTGACATCATATGCAAGGCACACAAACACCACACGCTTGGTTCTTTTTTAATGTTATAATTCTCGTTTCCCCCACTTGATCTTGTCAAATATGCTTTATAAATACTCATCTATCATAAATACTTCAACCATTTGAACATGACTTTCATTCAACCACTGCTCCCCATTTCAAACTTCCCGCATGATTGTGCCCACCGGGCATGACTACCGAGACATCTTGGAAAAGCTACAAGTAGATTGCTGCCATTCAAGGGAAGAAGGATCTTGCATCCTGTTTGGCTCTCCGCCAATAGAGGGCAGTAGCACTTTTTTCCAATAATTGCTGAACCAAGGAGGAAAAAACTATTTAACATTGGAAGGAGGGTCAGATTTAGTGTTCTGTATCCCCTAGGTACCAATGTTCTACAGGAACTAGGCACCAGTGTTCTGTAGGCCCTAGGCATCAGTGTTCTGTATGCCCTAGGTACCAGTGTTCTACAGGAACTAGGCACCAGTGTTCCGTAGGCCCTAGGCACCAGTGTTCTACAGGCCCTAGGTATTAAATATACGTGATGCACCAAGTATAGACTCATTCAAAAGCAAGTTAGCCAAAATTGACATTGAAAAGTTCTTGGGGGGAGGGCGGTATAAAAATTAGTCTGCGCATCTTGCCACGAGCGCCTGCATGTTACATCCCATTTGAGGAGATTATGCAGTAACACACTAGAACCAGAATCAGTGTTCTGTAGGCCCTAGGCATCAGTGTTCTGTAGGCCCTAGGCACCAGTGTTCTGTAGGCCCTCGGCATCAGTGTTCTGTAGGCCCTAGGCACCAGTGTTCTGTAGGCCCTCGGCACCAGTGTTCTGTAGGCCCTCGGCACCAGTGTTCTGTAGGCCCTCGGCACCAGTGTTCTGTAGGTCCTAGGCACCAGTGTTCTGTAGGTCCTAGGCACCAGTGTTCTGTAGGCCCTCGGCACCAGTGTTCTGTAGGCCCTCGGCGCCTGCATGTTACATCCCATTTGAGGAGATTATGCAGTAACACACTAGAACCAGAATCAGTGTTCTGTAGGCCCTAGGCATCAGTGTTCTGTAGGCCCTAGGCACCAGTGTTCTACAGGACCTAGGCACCAGTGTTCTGTAGGCCCTAGGCACCAGTGTTCTGTAGGTCCTAGGCACCAGTGTTCTGTAGGTCCTAGGCACCAGTGTTCTGTAGGCCCTAGGTACTAGTGTTCTATAGGACCTAGGCACCAGTGTTCTACAGGCGCTAGGTATCAGTGTTCTGTAGGCCCTTGGCACAGTGTTCTGTAGGCCCTATATAACAGTTTTTCATTGGCCCTTTAGACTCCAAGGCCAATTTCATATCACTTTTAAGCCATGAATTTTATTAAAATGTATCATGGAGGACGGAATTCATTCAGACATTTATTGAGGTTTGAGGTTTATAGTAGTCTCAAGCTTCCCCAAAGTCCAGTGAGAAACGTCGTGATTTTTTTAAGTGTTTGATGTGTGTGTTCGTGAGCACTTTCTCTGTTGTATTTTTGTAGGCTTTCAATTTTTTAAATTTTTGTTGTAGGCCCCCAATTTTGTTCATAGGCTGCACACTAGATAATCCAAGCCAGATGGGAGGAAGGACAACAAAAGAAAGTTGGGGGGAAAAAAGTCTCAAATGAGAAAAAAAAGGGCCAAAATATATTATGCCAACATAAAAAGGTGCCTTCTTTACTATGGGCATTTTTAACATGCATAGCACATCATGCGGGAATAAAACTCAGCGAGCCCGTTTGATTTTTTCTGACCACAAGTTGTCAGTACCAAATGGGATGATATGGTCACACGTTTTGACCGCACTTTAAAAATCATTTGTTAAAAACTGGTGAAATGGAATGACCGTACTTGTTTTCTTCTCCTCTCTCTCTCTTCAAAATACAAGAGCTGAGGCATCTATCCCTAAAAGCATTCACACATTGCTGTTGCTAACCAGACATCAAACTAGTACTATTCAATCTGTCTCGCCCCAATGCCAACACATAATTGATGCAAAAACAGCGGGGAAATTCACTGGAAAAAATTAATTCACCTGGTTCAGAAATCAAAATGGGTGAGTGACTCCCAATAGGCGTGTGGCCGTCATGAACGGCCGGCTTTATTTAAAAGTGAATGACTCTGAAGGTAACACCTGGGCCAAATTTCATCAAAAGTTGTTTGGCAGAAAATAGCGCTCGACAAAAAACTTTCACTCGGCAGTGACAGTGACAGGGAACCAGTCAAACCGATGTACATTTCTTGGTACTCTAGGCTGGTAAACCAACTCAGTGAAAGTTTTGATTTAATAAATGTTAATTTTGCACCGGGGATAAAGCATTATTATTTAGCTTTTGCCTTTACACCTATAATATTAAAGGCAGGGTATATTTTTGGTAATTACTCTACAATTTAATGACCATAAAAACATACTTGGTAAATAGCACTGAGAGCTGTTGATATTATAAAACATTGTTAGAAACGACTCCCTTTGAAGTAGCGTAGTTTTAGAGAAAGAGGTAACTTTTCGCCTCCAAAACTTAAATATGAGAAAGGCTTCAGGTCATGCATCTGAAAGCTCACAAGTCTACAAGGGTGTTTTTTCTTTCATTATTTTCTTGCAACTTCGTTGACCAATTCAGCCCAAATTTTCAAAGGTTTGTTATTTTATGCATATGTTGGGATACACCAAGTGAGAATACTGGACTTTACCAAAAGTATACCCTGCCTTTAAGCACTGTGAACTCACTGAAAGTTTTGATGCTAAGCCATCAATTTTTAGTTTAGTTTGTATGCTAAGCAGTATGTAAGTGGTCTCTGGTCATAGGGTAGTATTCGTGTTATCCCTGTTCTTTTTTTTATGGAAGCCATGCTTTTCAATTTTCAACTGAACAAACAACCAAGGATTTGAGTAGGCCTACATTTATAATGAAAACGGTATAAATTTGATTAGCTAGGGTTTATGGGGATCAGGAATTGTCCAAAATATCTGTGTGGAAATATCTGCTCTGTTGCTTCTGAATAAAACTTGAAATATTGTACAGGTTTGCCTGAAGGGTTTTTGGGGGTTTCGGCTATCCGCCGAAACCACCTTTGTTTATTTTTGAAAGCTGTATGAAATAATAAAATAAAGTGATTGGGGTTTTTTTCCCTTGGTGGTGAGGCAGGGGCAGACTTCAAGTTACAATTGAATATACTGTTGTCAGTTTAAAATGAATGTCTTTTACTGTCTTTTTTATTTGAAAGCAGTGATTGTACACAACATGGACATAGAAGATCAGCATGAAGGATCTAAGATGTCTATGCAGTTAGTTGGTTGGTTGATCGATCGATCGATCGATCGATCGATCGATCGATTGATTGATTGATTGATTGATTGATTGATTGATTGATTGATTGAGTGATTGATTGATTGATTGATTGATTGATTGATTGATTTATTAAGGGATTGTACAAATGAAGCCATCTGTGAAATATTACATTTTTTAAAGGGATCTGGGAAAATAGGCCTGTTGAAATCTTGTTATTAAGTTTTTCATAAACTTACTGTCAAGCCTGCCCAATGATAACGCGAAAGAAAACCAAAGAATATTTGGTGTTAACTTTTCATTTGGAAATATGAATCAAACCCAGCATCACTTTTCCGGAAAAAAATACACTCTTTTAAGACTCGATCCAGATTATTTATTATTAGCAAGCAACAATCTACCATAGAGCTATCAACCAAGGATGAAGGACTAGCCCTTTGGGAAAGAATCCTCTTCCCTTGACACTAGGATGAAATAGACTTTGGACCCTTAATGACTTGCAACCCAACCACGTATTACTCATCAAGCTGTCAGGAGAATGATTAATTGATCCCCAGTGGAAAGCAGGAATTATTGTGAGGAAAAGGTGACAAAAGGGAGCCGAAGAAAGAGGGTTTGTAGAAAGAGATGATGGAATTGAGGCAGACAAAGTAAACATTGCTAAGGCATTGGAATATGGGCAATGTTCTACTTTTCCAAATTATTAATTTGTTTCTTGTCACAATTTTTAAGAGTACTGTAAACATGCCAGTATAGACTGTGCAAGCGTCATGCATATTGAAACTTTCCGAAACCAAAATGGTTAAAACCATATTGAGTTTTATGCGTGCATGATTCTGTTTCCTCAAATACTTTAGTCTAACGTAGTTTATGGCTATGAAAATTATTTCATATTGTTGGGAAAGTAAAATTAACAATGAAAACCTGAGAATCTTATTCTCTTATTCTCTGTTTCCGGTTACTTCTAAACAATTCCAAATTTTGCCCAACTGACGTTCATTTTATTAAACCTTATTGTAATGATCACATAAATTTAGGCGTGATTGGCAAATGTGGTTTCTAAAAATGTTCTAGAGAACATTTGGAACTAATTTCATGAATAATCCCCAAATCTGAGGGCCTTTTCCAAATCTCAGTTTGGGTTCCGGCTCCGGCTTGGGCTCCGTCATCAATAATGGGGCAGTGTACATTTTGCACTGTGTTTCTAACATCAAACGAAGCCCAGAGCCGGAGCTGGGGCCCAAGCCGAGGTTTGGAAAAAACCCAAACCTGGATATGTCAACTCCGGTTCGAAAGAATAACGCTTCTCAAGATGTGCATCAGATTTTACCAATCTGGATGTTACTGTACAAAAACGTGCTCCTATTGAAACGATAAGACAGAATAAATTTCCAAATTAACTTTTTAAACTTGTGTCCCTGTAATTCATTATGTTACAACACGATAAAATTTAGCCTTCAAAATGGATAACTATAGCTGAAAAAGTACTGCCATTTTACCGCCTGAATTGGGTGCTGTAACATTCTAAACGTGATATGCGACATGTTCAACAGCCTAATACCAGTAATTCCTTAGTTACGCCATCTTCAAATTCTTGAAAGTGGATAACTGAACCTTCTGCTGTTTTACCGACCGACTTCTTGGGTGCCGTCACATTCTTAACATGATAGGCAAGCATGTTCTTCAATCAAATACCATGACCTGTACTGTTGTGATTACCTTCAAGGAGATGAAGATTCAAGGAGGAAAAAAGTTCAAGGAAAGCAAGAAAGGAAGGGATGATGATTAACCCCCAGAGGGCCGACAAAGGAAGACAGGGCAGTAGGAAATCGGGGATTATTGCAACTACCCCACCCTGAAAGAAAAAAAGAAATGATTCACACTTGAAGTACAGCTGGTGGCCTCACAATGTAAAAGGCACAAACATTTCCAAGCAAGACCAGGTATCAGCCCTGATACCATCCCTCAAAAAATAACAATGACTACTTGAGTTACTAGACATTTAGGGGAATTAAGAAATGAAGACATCACCCCATTGTATTGCTCACTATGAAGACAAAAGAACAACAGCCAAATCGAAAATTCTAAGCGTGTATGAGCAATACTGGTTTCCAGTTTTGACAGTCCAACAACCCCCCCCCCCCACAAACCTACATCCCTATTCCTGGATTTCTTCACAAAGACCATACAAAGAAGAATGAGATTTTTCCTCCCTATCATAAATTCTAGATAAAAACGGTCTTACATAACGCACAATACATCCGTTTACACTGCCAATATTCTTTTGCTTTTGTTAACGCTACTCATTTGTTGTTATTGTTTTGGATCGTGGTTCTAATTAACGCCGGTCTTCAGGAGTGTTTTTGATTCCGTCAGAGAAAGTTTTTCCTCCCTATCATAAATTCTAGATAAAACTAGTCATACCGCGGTCTTACATAACGCACAATACATCCGTTTACACCGCCATATTCTTTTGCTTTTGTTAACGCTACTCATTTGTTGTTGTTGAGTGCTTTTGCTTTGTTACCGCTACTCATTTGTTGTTGTTGTTTTGGATCGTGGTTCTAATTAACGCCGGTCTTCGGGAGTGTTTTTGATTCTGTCGGAGAAGAGGAAACAAAGAAAGAGGTCCACAAGCTGAGAAGGGACGTTAGGATACTGCCCACTCGTTATAGATTTATCAATAAAGCTTAGTCAACAAAAAAGACTCATAGGAAACCTACAATCAATAACTTTAAAATCCCACACTCCACGAGAAAAATCCACTGCATCATAGACAAAGAATGAACCTGAGAAGTATATTGCATCACTGGTGTTTGGAAGAGTCAATTCTCCTGAGGATGTGCAGAAACATCAAGACATTACAACGTCTTCTTTCAGAGCCAACACTCCTTCAAAAAGACACTTACACATGGATGTACCATACCCGCTAGTTTACTAGTAATGGTTATACTTCAGAATCCATACCGTTTGAAACATCGAGACCACACAAAGGCTTCTTTCAGAGCCAACACTCCTCCAAAAAGAGATTTACACATGGTTGTGCCGTACCCGCAAGTTTACTAGTAACAGTTACTTGAGAATACCTAAGAGTAAATTTAGTCTAGACTTGCATCCCCTTAGGTTTTCAATGAGTACACCATACTTTACCATCTTGTGAAAATTTCATCCTATTGGATATTAATCACGTTTGAGTGGAAACAATCAATTTAGCAGTTTATGAATTACAGGACTTTTGTGGACAAAATGATTATTTTGACCATGCAGTCATAAGTCCAAGTAAAAAAAAACACACCAGAGGAGGATGAGGGCCTTTTAAGTTGTTTATTTTCTATTATTTTGTTCAAGGAGGAAAGAGCCAGATTAAAAATGTGCTGGCCTTGTATAACTTAGAAGTCTAAAACATGGGTAAATTAAATCAATCATCGAAAGAATGGTGCCAAGATGAAGCAAAAGTACATGAACAATTGTATCTTTTTTGGGAAAACAACAATTTTTTTCAAAAGAGCAAACAAACAAACAAAAAGGATGCGGCTTCAGAAAAGGATAAGGGTGGAGACGATAAACTGGTGGGTTATTTTTTACTTGGCCTAATAAGAAATTATTATTTTGAGGATCTTCAACTGCCATTTTCTTAACTCTGACGACCTTTAAAGGCCCTGTACACTATTGGTAAGATCGAAAAACACAAATGTTCACAAATTCACACACAACTTACATGATTTAAAGCAAGTAATGGTAGAAAGGGTTCCTTTAAATATTTCTGCTTAAAATGCTATTGTTTCTGAGAAATGAGTAAAACAATAGTTTTTATCACGCGCGATATTTTGAAAAAACAGAAAACACATGAGGTCTCTTTTCACTATTTTCTCGTGATATCGAAGACCAATTGAGCTCAAACTTTCACAGGTTTGTTTGTTCATGCATATGTTGAATCACACAAAATGTGGACACTGATTTTGAGCTGTTACCAAAAGTGTACAATACCTTTAAGGCATTATTTCTATGGAGGGATGGCACCAGAATAAACTTTATAATCAGTGAGCTTCTAAATTGAAACTAATCAGATTCCATTTTACAAATTCTTTATTCCTATATCCCCCAAATTTAAACTAAATCATACGTTTTTTTAAACAAGTGTCTTGTTTCAATATAAGCCTGAACTATCATTTTTGAGTCAAGATAACTAAGAAATTGACAAAATATGAAATATGCTTTTCAGTACAGGCCTCTAACTGCAGTTTGTCAAAAAGAAGTTGCCAGGCACGGCAGGGTTCTGTTCTGTGTTTATCAATCTCTAAGGGCACAGCTGCGAAATCAAAAAAATAATGAAATCAGCCGATTTTAGCTGAAAAGTTGCATACCTGGCTTCAGAATCAAAGATAACATTTTATCATGTTCTTGTGCTTTTCTGTGAACTCTTTTTTTAATGTGGGTCTAAATGCTTAGACCCTAATGGAACCACAAATTGTGGTTATTGATTGTTGGTTATTGATCTTCATGAATAAAGAGCCCCACTGGTTTCCGCTTCTCAACAAAGAAACATGCCACTCGTCTTCGCTCATCAAATCCAGACAATATGTAGATTATATGCACAACAGCCATGGTATGCTAACAATGCTTCTGAGACACATGAACTAGGCCTACTTGTTCAAACATGGATTTATTACAGAATCCGTAATATACAACAGACTGTTCCAAAGTCCAATTTCTTGGCAGGGTTTTTAATTCCAAAGCTCTTTGTGTCATTTCTACCATCCTCAATATCAGTATTGAAGTTGGCAATTTGCTTCTTGTGATCATAATAAGTCCAAGTACAAAAAAAAAAAACACCAGTTAATCGTCCCAACCCTCATCCTTTTCTGAAGCCAAATTTGTTATTTATTTGTTATTTATTTTTTCCTTTGTCCCCCAAAATACTAAACTGTTCAAGTATTTTCACTTCATCTTGGCACAATTCTTTCGACAGTTGATTTAATTTACCCATACTTTAATCTTCGAAGTTCTACAAAGCCAGCAAATATTTAGTCAGCCTCTTTCCTCCTTGATCATTTATTATTATTTTTTCACAAGAAGGTCCCAATCCTCCTCCTTTTGAAAAAAGCCCAAACCAGGACGATCAACTGATTATTATTAAATTCTTTACTTGGCCAATCATTTACACACCAGTGCCCAATTTCATAGAGCTGCTTAAGCAGAAAATATTGCTTACAAAATTCTGCCGAGCAAAAAATAAGCAGGATACCAGTCACAGATTGAACATGGTACTTTATTCTGGTAAGCATAATTTTGTTGTGCTTAGCTACTTTTTGTGCTCAAGCAGCTCTATGAAATTGGGGCCAGGAAGGGTTATATCATGTGTAGGCCTTAGGGCACACTGCTACATATCCCTGTAAAAAAAAATATAAATAAGGGTTGAGGGTTGGGATGATCAACTGGTGGTTTTTGTTCTTTACTTGGCCTTCAGTCGTGAGCAAAACGTATTTTCAAATGGTAGAACATGCAAGCAAGTGTGTTTTTCAGTTCATTTTGTGGAGAGGGCAATGTTTGTGCATTGGTATCTAAGGTTTTGTGCAGTCCAAAGTCTTGGTGCTTTGCTGGGAAAAGCCCTGTTCCCTTAACTGTCATGACCACAACTCCATAAATTATTCACAATTTATTTGTCTAAATGTATGATAAATCCGGATATGCAACTCTGTAATAATAGATTTAAAAGAGGAACTTCCACATCACAATTAACTCAGTTTGTACAGTGTTTTTTAGTTTTCTATGGCACTATTATTTTAAAGGGGGAAAAAAAGACGAAATCAGCTGATCAGCTCAAAAAGTACATGCCTGAAAATCATTGGTGATTCCTTAACAGTGGTCCGCTAGCCAATCGCCAGTTAAAACACCCGAGGACCAGTCAAAATCCTCTCCAAGTGGTCCGGCTGGCTATGAGTTCATTGTTGAAAAAATATCCCTATTTAATATGTGAAAAAGCTGGTGGACCAGTGAAATGACAAGCTAACTGGTGCTGTTGGCCAGTCACTGAAAAAGTTAAAGAAAAACCATGGATTCCTTCAATACCACTCACTCACTATTCACTCAGTCAACTTCAATACCTTTCTTAAATAAACACATTTTACAACCAATCTGCGAACATTTAATGAAATAGGGTGGTCATGCTTTCAGGAAACTGCAGAACAAAAGGTATTGTTCTGTCCGGGATGTTTTGCACATGAGCTAATTTTCGGATTTGGTGATTTGAAAGAAATAGAGTGTTGGAGAACATTCAGTTTGCCCATGAGAGTGTTTAAGAAAATATTCCTCAAGAAAAATTGTACCATTTACTAAAGTCTTTTAAAAAGTAAAGTTTGAGATTAGATTTAGTTTATTTCTTTGTCCACCATTACCAATTGTGTATTAAACCTACCCAAGCCTTTAAGTATAGGAAAGTTTCTCCAGTGAAAATAAAAAACTGAACATAGTTTTATTTTAAATCAAATTTAAACTACACATGTGCATTTCCACAACAAGTGGTAAGTTGTTTTGAAGCTACTGTCATCAATCTCAAGTATTGGAATTTTAGTATTACCATGGAGGAGGTTCTTCCTCCATGGTATTACTACCCTAAGTGCCACACTTTCTCCATGGGTGATGAGGGTTTCTGAGCGGCCGATGACTCAAGAAGAGTGTGCCATTTACCTTTACAAACCCATCCAGTTATTGATAAAGTGCATGAAGTGGAACACAACAAGACTACCACAAGTTAATTTGGGGGAACTACCAGCAACTATGCTCAAATTGTTTTGTTCTTGCAGTATTTGCGCAAACCAAGCTTTTTTCTTCTTCTTTCATAGCATAGACAAACACACCAGGCCCTCCACCCATAATATGCTAATCCACCCAACAAACTGCTGATTGTTAATTAGATGTTACTTGACTTGGCTGGTGCCGGTGACAATTGCCATCGTCTGTTCCCCCCACACATGGCAGGTGTATTGTTTGAGGAGAACGCTGTGGGTTTGCACAAGTTGAACAAAGGGGACATGAGGGGGGGTCTCGCTACCCTGGGTCCTGCATTGGTTGGTTGCCTCTCATTGGTAAACACAGACTACTAAGTCAATAAAGCAGCTGCGTTTGACAATGATCGATATTGCAGTGGGGTACTACTATACACTCAGCGTTAGTGTTAGTCTGCATTCAGTTGTTGTTTGGAGTTCACAGAGTGAAGGTGTGCGCACGGGACAAATTTGTACATGCTTTAGTGCTGGATTGCCGTCACCTTAGAATTGCCCGGCGTGGCGAGTGTATAAATTTGTGAAATCGGACCCAAAGAGAGAAAACAAAAATCAACACAGCGCAAAGATGACAGCGACTTCAGTGGCTGCGTCTGTCTGTTTGCTCCTGGTGGTGATACTCATATGTCATCTACAGATTGCCTCATCCTGCTCATGCTTACCACAGCATACACAACATCACTTCTGCAACTCACATTTCGGTAAGTTTCCTCCTTTTTTTCCCCTTCAGATTAAATAATGGTGTATTTCTCTTCACCCCAACAAAACAAGATTTCTGAATTGCATTCTGAGCTGTGAACCACAACATTCTCAAGAAAGGTTGATAATTATAAATTAATCTATGGGACAAGGAAGAAAACAGTGGGATTTGGCTGGTTACGCTCGGGTCATCATCCATGATGATTATGATACACCCACTCTCTTCGTTCCACTTGCTCCAAATACTAAAATAGCAGAAAGCCAAGTACTACCCCCCACTTACAGTGTGAGCATTCAACCCTAACCCCTTCCCTCCCCAGTCTCCAAGTGTGTGTGTCTCATCTTTCTATCAACCCATGAACAATAACTGATGTATCGGTCTGGAACAATCTTGTAGGATTTGAATCTTAGCATGATAGAAATACAATCCAAAAGACAATCCAGTGGTTTGATTATAGAATAATCTTTCTAATGAGTTGTGGTGGTTCTAAAAATGCACAAGGCATAATCTTTGTTCCTAACCAAATAGCTGTCAAGTAGAAGCTTTCAGACTGGCTATCTATGTTTGAGACAAAAATCAAGTTTTAAATCTTAAAAATTGTCAGCCCTCTTTACTCCAAACCCTTCAGTATATCGGAAAAGGATGGTACTCCAATCCAGAATTCATGTTGGCCGACCATCATTATTTTTGTAAATGAGAAGAGATTTTCATGTAAACCATCTCGTGTAAACCATCTCACAAAGCCGAGTTGGAACCAAAGTATCTTTTAATAATATTAAAAGCACCATCTCACAAAGCCGAGTTGGAAACAAAATATCTTTTAGTTATAAGAAGCACCTTTGTTATCTGTTCTTCGACAATATTTCATAATGTTTAAATTACTTGATTAGAGTATGAACTCAATTTCATAGATTTCAGAATATGCCATTAAGAGAAAGTTAATTATATTAATGGTCTCACCCTTAGGTCATGTCTCAGCAGACCCACTGTATCCTATGTCCAGCCAAAGCTGGCAATAACTAAAGTGGAATGCTTTTCACTGACAAATTGTTTATTCCTATTCTAGGTTCCCTCTGGTTTAGCATTAATAACATAATCAACACACTGAGCTTAGAACAGTTCACACCCAAAAAAATTTCTCCTAAAGACGAGCAGAATATACTGTTCGAAACGTCGAGACCCCACCGGCTCTTTTCAGAGCCAACACTCCCACAAAAGAGTTTTTACACATGGTTGTACCCGCAAGTTTACTATTATTTTAGTTACCTCTTATTAGTCCAAATATCTAATACTTCGAAAGCATCAACTTCTGATACAAAGATAATCATCCCATCCCTGGAAGACCACTGACTATCAAAGATTCCTCCACAGCCCACCAGTCTTATCCCAACATGAATCCAATCAACAGCTTATAGCAGATTACTTTGTAACTTTTCCTCAAAAAGTCCAGTCAATTTTATCAAGCATTCACCACCAAACCGTATGCACAAACAGAGACTTCCCCAAGAAAGAAAGATGCCTCTAACGAGCTTAAAGAAGATCCAATGATTATCCCCCCCTTCCAAAGTAACTTCCAGAGCTGTTTACAGTCACAAAGGAAACCTATCTAAGAAGTAATTGATTTTAAGCAAGTAAAAGCTACAGACATTTCTAGTGGCTTTTATTTGGGTTGCCTGGACACTTCTACAGCTCGTATTCATGGTCGCTTATTGTTGGCGAGCACGCGCCATGCAGATGTTCTTTTGTCCCGCACACCCTTTAATAATCAATGGAGCGGGTACTAGGAATGAAAGCCGAAAATTTGGGCAGGGGGCAGACAATGCTGGGCAGCGCTTAAGCTTCTTAGTGACATAGCTTTTCTCTTTGTTTGGCAACAACGATGATAGCGGAACAATGCGGCTCAGGATTCCCCCGCTCGCGTGGCTTCGCGTGGCGTCGTGTGCCACCATCCCCTCAGGCTTGTTATATTTCCTGCGTTCTTTTTAATTTGTCACAATGGAGGGTGCGCTTACTGGGCCACTGAACCAAAACATATTTTTCAATGAGACAACTTTGCTGCACAAACAAACACACCAAAGTGGCAAAAACAGGAGTTAATGAAATTCCTCCTGGGTGAGTGTACAAACGTGTTCAGCTCTCTTCTTGGGTCGCTTCCAAGTCTGACTGTCTGACGCCACTCATTTACCCTTTATATTTTAGCGGCGGTTACGGCCAGCTGACTACTTCACAGCTTTATTCAAACAAGTTCATTGTCAAAGTGAGGCCTGTTAGTCGCTTCGTTCTGTGACCTTGTACACCCTAAACAGAAAAAGCACGCCCACATCAATTGTGCAATGACAGAAGTTTTAACTGACGAAGTATTGATAACTGGGACAGCTGCCGTTTAAAATTCAAAAAGCAATTGATTATGAATTAATTTCTGCGATCTAGACAACACTGGAAAGTGTGATTATGCTTGAATTAAGAATCAAATGACACCAAAGCAATGCCTGTCATACAACATACTGACAAGTGACAACTGACAAAAACTTCTTTTGGAATGAGGTTTTTCGGTTGTTGTTTTGAACACTTGCTTGATGATGAACAAACTCTAGAAATCCTCCCTTCACTTTTTGCCATTTTATTTTCCAGGCTGAATTTTATTGTCATGAAAAATCCACAAGATAAGTGTGTCATTGTTTGCACACTGGTTTTGCTTACTATTGTGCAAACAATCAATTATCTTTTATCTACCAGCAACAATTGATGCAGGTAGTTTGCGATCAGATAGTGCTGTTTGCAGAAGCAACAGGTGTGGAACCACATTATTTAGGTTGCACCAACTGGAATAATGTTTGCATGCGTTGGGAGCAAGCCGGATGGTGCGCCATGCCGTCCATCTGGAGACAAAAACCGCATGTGTGTATCATTTAGTATAACTTCTGTCACTCCTTCACAATAAATAGGTGGCAAAAAAGGGTGATGAATTGATGGTCATTGATTTGAAAAGATGTATCTTTTGTGGAGAACCAACCATGTGACTACACTACATAATACCATAGATCAGACAAAGGACTCTTCAGTTTTCATGAAATTGTCAAGCAGTTGAATTGGCCGTCAGCAGGCAATCATTTTTTTTAAACATCACCAGAAAATGATCTTGACCTATTTTTCTCTGGTTGCACAGAACAAATGAAACCAAGACTAAGTCAATTACAAATTCTGTTTTAGTTTTTTGTTTTCCCCACGGAAAAACTTGGGTGTCAATGAAGTGATGAAACTGTAATCGGATTGATAAAATTATGACAAATTTCTTGAAGTCTAGGGAGTTGAAACCAACCAAAGTTGTCCATCTTAACCACTGGAGTCATGAGCACAGAGGCCACATAGGTTGCCAGAGATTTAGCGAAAGTAGATTTCTTTAGAAACATTGTTTGTAAACTTATGTAAGCTTGTGAATGAGATGATGTTAAAGTTAAAGGCATCATTGAAGTGATGTTATCCTACTTCTTCTATGGTGTTTTAAATCTCCCCCCTCCCCCCATGAATTACTTCTTATAACACCCGACTTTGTTCATCCTCTACAAAGATCCCTTGTACAATGCCTCCACCATCGCTCTCATACTCCATACCAAGTACGGCTGCGACTACTTCACCTTCCAGCCTTGGGGCTTTTTTAAAACCTTGACTTAGGCTCACAGGCTCCAGTTCCGGCTCCAGCCCTGGCTCCGGGCTCATTTTGATCTTGATGCAGACTGCCTCAAAATTGATAATGAGGCCGGAATCAGAGCCCAAGCCGGAGCCAAAGCCAGAGCCAAAGCCAGACGTTTAAAAAAAGGCCCCTTTGTTTGGTTAACTCACAATGTAAAACAAAAATACAAGATGGCTGTGCAACAGAGATTCATTGAAGTATCATTTTCCCTTCTCACTCTTTTCAGTGATCAAAGTGCGAATCAAATCCGTCAAGATGGTGGTCAAGAAAGGCTTCACTACGCATGATTTACAGCAGCTCCCTCTACCGGTCTTGACAAGCGCGGAGAGATCGTACAAGGTTTGGGTTCGAGAAGTCTACAAGGGACATCAATTCATTGCAGAAGGGAGCCACCCCGACTTATACACGTCCTATTATGAATCAATGTGCGGAGTGGACAATCTGGAGGTTGGAAAAACATATGTCATTATGGGTGAGTTTGTCGTATACACACGGAAATTGAAATGTTTAAAGCCAAGCCTCATTGTGAGACCAAACTACCTTGAACATAGCACACAGTCTTCCTGATGACTCAATGCTTTCCTGCACACAGAATAAACATACTAAATGTTGGCGGAACGAAATGGACGTCAAATTAAATTCAAAAACTGACTGTTTGGCAAGCAATTCCCTTGTTCGACCATTTTGTCTTTCTTCTTGAATGCTATGAGAACTTAATACTCATGCGACTTAGTTTCTGTTATAGTTTGCAACGGAAAGTAGTCTCTTTTGTCTTCAAACATTAATGCTGAATAACCCAGTACAACATTCTTTGATTGTTTGTTTATAATGATCTTCCCAACAAGGGAACTCGGCAAAACTCCTTTCATTATCATCCAATTTAAAATCTATCAACAAGAATAATTACAACTGCAGCTGAATTCTATCTTATCAATTTGTATGATCTCTGGAATTGTTTCGTTTGAAACAAAACTAATATTGAATATCTAATTTAAGATCAAGTGAAACAAAGTTCCACTCCAACCTATCAAGCTATGAATACAACCGCTGGCCCCAAACCCCAACCTGATGGGCTCCACATCAAAGGAGAATAGCGCCCTCTGTTGATAATATACGGTTCATTTATTTGTTAGGCCTCACAACCCCAGATTATGTGTGTATGGTCAATTGATTTGAAACATCATTAACCCAAAAAATAAAATAAAATTATATTAAATGCAAAAAGAATCAATTAAAATATCTTTCAAACAAGTAGATTGAACTAATGCAAGGAAACACAATCCTGCGTGAATTTACAAAACTAAGGCAAATGGTTTCGACCGTTTTGTATCTTCATGATGAGTACACAGGGTTCAGATTAGTGTAAAACTAAACACATGTACATTTAATTTGGGACAGTTTTCGGAGGCTGGTACCCAAAATGCCAAACTAATCAATTCTATTTCCTAACTTTGTCAATTCCCTGCAGGCAAGATTTCAGCAGCGAAACTTAAGTTTACAAATTGCAACTGGAGAGAACCGTGGGAGAAGATTTCAAAAAATCAACGACGGGGACTTCGGTATTGGTACGAGAAAAACTGCGACTCCTGCAAGGTAAGGCAAACAAAAAACAGAACTAAATTCTCTTAGTTTACAGGCTGTATTCTAGAAAAAGGAAAAGGTTTGGTTAAGGATATCTACCAGGAAAAAAAGAAGAAAACAAAATAGGACAAAAATTCCTACCGCTTTGCACAGAGATCAGAGGTATTCACCCAGACGGAAAGTCTTCCAATAGAATCAGGTATGAGGGAATGGGTGGGTGATAAGCACTGTGTACTCGGTGTTCTTGAGTCATGCATGGAAAAAATCCATAGGCATCCTTACTTGGGTTGGATTCGAACCCACGACCCTCGCATTCTAATTCATCGAGTGGCCCGACTTGGGTTGGATTCGAACCCACGACCCTCGCATTCTAATTCACTGAATTGGCAGCTACAGCTGCCGCTACGAATGTTGTTGAGGGTGTTGCTAAGGTCGTCCTATAATTCAACGCATGATGACGTGGCAATTCCGACACAGTCTTACCTCATACTTCTAAAACTCTCTTTTAAAAAGAGCAATGTATGTATTTATTAATGTAAATGCTTTCAATCTATTTGTCGGGGAAAACAAAAATGATCCAACTAAAAAAAAAAAGATCAGGAAAAAAATTTGTTTTTCCAAGAATGAAACAAAATAGTGTGTTGCATCTTAAACTCCTTCAAGAGCAATCGAGAACAAACAGCCATCTTGAGGAGGAACAGTCCTCTTCCTTAGGAAAAGATCAGGAGAGAATAATTACTCCTGCGAGATTAAATTACATGTTAACGATCTCTCGTTAAATTGGGAGTCATATTGAGTCTCACTTAATCGAGTTAGGTCCAGTGTTCCATTACAGTGTTAAGTGTTTAACGAGCGATGCTACCGTTCACCTAATGCTAAACTGACAAACTTAAAAGCATTGATTTGATTAGCCAGCCACTGATAAATATGACAAAAATTGCCACCCTCATTGTGCATTAAAAGCTCAGCATAAAGAACAAACAAAATAATTAATTGGTAAAAAGGATTCAGGTGGGATTATCAACTCTCAAGATTTTAAATTTTATTTTTAGCTGCTTCGGGGAAAAAAAAATGACTGTGTTTGAAATGTATCCATCGTGAGTGAATATAGTAAATTAATATTGACATTCAAATCTTTTATAAGAAAGTATTGAAAGTATTAAAAACAAAAAAATGCACAAACACTGATTTCTTGTCTCGTTCGATCTAAACATTTTATGAGAAATATTCAAAGAGCACAATTACAAAACTGGCTACTACACATTACAACAACAGACTGAAACCTACATTCAGACACATCATAAGTATCTACAGCAGAGATTTGCTGCTTGCAACCCTGGCGGGTTGTTTGAATTTATAATTATCGCAGTCGCAGCCGAGACAGTCAACTCAGATTGTTTGACTTTCACAGATGTTCGACTCTTTAAAAAGCCACGCCGGTGAAACAAAACCAAATCTTTGTCTTTCCCACCTTGAAGACTCACTCATCATCATTCTGAACAAATAGGAACACAGCATCGGATAGTTGATGCTCAGGAGACCTATTTAGACTCACTCCGTGGCAGTGTAGTTATTAACGAGAAGTCCCCCCGATCCACATAGCGGAAGTAGTAGTCCCGCCCGATTTCCTACCTCCCGCCCAGGTAGTAGTTAATAAGAAGGACAGTTCTTTTCAGAACTGAGAAGTCTCCCGAATTCCAAATATTTTACTCTGCGGCAGTAGAATAATAAGCAAGACAAGTTCTCATAGAACAAAATCTACCTAGCAAGTAGATTTAAGAACTGAGAAGTCTCCCGAATTCCAAATATTCTACTCTGCGGAGGTAGAATAATAAGCAACACAATTTCTCAAAGAACAAAATCTACCTAGCAAGTAGATATACACATGGTGTTACCGCAAACCAAATATATATATTGATACCTCACCATGCAATGCCTCAAATCCTATATCCTAGTTGATGCTCATTCTTTGTTTTGTCACACAACACTCATCCGACACTCTCTCTCTCTTTCTTCCCCCCTACAGATTGATGCCTGCGGGGCCTTCTCCCCATGCAGTCAACAAGAGAAGGAGCGAGCAAAAAGTGGAGAGAGCTGCCTCTGGGACCCCATGAACGGCCAGTGTCAGAACCTCCATTCCTCCTGTGTCAAGCACGACGGCGGCGCCTGCAGGTGGTTCAAGACCATGGAGTTGATGAGGAGCCAGAACTGTACAAAGTCAAACCAGAAGTTTCTAGGCAAAGAGAAGGATTTCCATCGATGAACAAATTCGCATCCTTCCAATGTTACCAAAGAAAACAAACATCTTGTACACGTTATTTAAAATGCTATTTTTATGTGAATCCACCTTTGTAGTACGAACAGCACATTTATTAACCTGGATACCAGGGCCCAATTTCAGAGAACTGCTTAGCAAAAATAAGCATGATACCAGTCGAAAATTGTGATTGTGACATGGTATTATGGCTGGTAACCTTATTCTGGTAACCATAATTTTGTTGCTCTTAGCTGCTGTTTATGCTTAAGGAGCTCTATGAAATTGGGCCCAGATTCTTAAAAAATGTAAAAGAGATGCACATTTGTATGACAGATTTTCTAAATCATTTTTTGAACACCCCCTTTTGTACCTTTAAAACAAAATTTTCTATGCTACACTATGCTACCGTGCCTTGAGAGAGAGCATTTTTGTAAAAACCCACAAAACACCTTGAAATTTATTCATGCGCTTCAGCATTCAGGGATAATGATAGTCTCTAACACCAGCTGCTAATGGCTCCTATAAATCAACCTTTCCTCAATGATCATAGTCTCCGAATTCAGCCGCTAGCATTAATCATTTCAAATGATAGTTTTGAACCGTAGTAGGATCCCACATTGCATACGTATACTTGCCCGCAAACATCACTGTAATATGAAAACTGAAAAGGGCGGTTGGAGCTAGTAACTTGTTAAATTAAATCCTAGGTGTAATTAAATTGGTAGAGTTTGAGAGAGCACCGTCTAAACTACAAATTACGGTTGCTCAAATGTCATAATAATGTATTCCCTTTATGTATTGACTCCATCTTAGAGGTAAACCGATGATGAAACAATGGAAAACGGACAGATTTGTCTGCGTGGCACACAGGACTGGCCAATGAACAACGTCCCTTTGACCTCTGGGCGAGGGCGCCCTACTCAAATGACGTCATATGCATTTACGGTCTATTGTCAAATAATGAGGGCCATTTGGGAAGCTACATGGAAGCAGGCACACCATTCACAGAGAGCTAAGATTGATCTTAAGATGTGTATCAACGTAACTTGCTAAACAAAGTGTGACGTCACAATGCAGAAAGCATGGGCATACAGAAAGCAAAAATGCCAAAAAGGCCAAATGTGAGTAGAGTTGTGCGTTGGTTCTCTCCTATACCACAAGGATTTTTCTCCGGGCCCCTCCGGATTTCCTCCCTCCAGAAAAAAAAATAGCACTTTGAATCCCCTGGCTGTGCTGCATGGTCATTTATGGGTCGGTGTGGCTGGCTGCCAAAGGCGCCCTTGCATGCCTGCGGCTCAAACACGTTGTAGCCGTATCCTTCGCAATTCAGCTTCTCAGCTGCGAGCAAGGATGATTGGCCTCTCAAATCATTATCATCTCAAGATAAATCATTGCCTTGTGAAAATTGGAATGTAATTTTCCACTGTTTACTTAATTTTTTAGCTTGCCACACCTCAGAGAACAAAATATTTACCTCATAAGTTTGCTGCCATCTAGTGTCCACAAAAGTCTCCCATTCAGTTGATGTCATTTCATACTCAACTGTTACTTCTTTTGAAACATGAGTCACACATTTAAAAAAATACTAATTACAGCTCTTCTGTTTTCAATCATGCTTTGTGAATCACTGACACAAAGTGAAATCCACAATGTAATGTGCAAAACATTTTAAGCAGAAAGTTCAAAAGGGAAAGGAAAAAATCACTGAAGATCAATATCAGATCAATATCATTGTTCAAAGTGTGACTCTTGTTACTTGGTAAGTCCAGTGTTCCTGGCTGCTGTTATTTCGCGTGTTTCGTGACATGTGAGTGTAATATATTTAAATAAGACGCATGTGATGTAAAATATGATTTGCTACATGTATATTTGGTTTGCATTCGCAACTCAAACACCATCGCATACCAGTATTAAGTTTCTCGTAGAAGACTGATTGGCTATACTCTGGTTAATCTATGTATTGATTATTCACTATTGCCACTTGAGAAAACTCTGGCTGCGATTGACCAATCTCCAGGAACTATTAACGCTAACAAATGAGAATTAGAAGAAAAAATGTGCTTTAATGGTCTGTTGGTCACATAATCTACTCTCGAATGTAGAGGGTCATGGGTACAAATAGCCATTTGGGAGTCATACTGTCTGGTGACGGCTCACTTTAAAATGCTCCGTTTGAATTCCTCAGACTCACTACTGCTACATGCAGGCATGATATTTGGTCCTTTGACAAAAAAGTAGGACCATTTTATTGAGTAAAAGGGCTGACCTACATATGGTGTAGGCTTTAAAAGACTTTTCAGTCCTTATTAATAACAATTTTTCAGATTTTTCCCAAGGGTAGAAACAATCGGAAAAAACCAGACTAAAATAGGAAGAATATCATGCCTGTACATCACATGGTTAGGGGGCAAAGATTTGAACAGCAACCAGGACCAGCTAAGACTGGTACCCGTGTGTCACACTGGTACCCGTGTGTCACACATTTCATTGGAAATTGTGTATTCCCTTATGTAACTATATTGCAAAAGCATGCCCCTATAACCATGTGAAAATTCCAAAAGTTGGCTGTTTTCTTGAAAAACAGGAGCAGATTTGTCAATGAAATTTGACAGGCCATTTACAAGATAGTTTTTGTTTTAAACTTAAATCTTAACACTCTTCCAAAAATAAATGGTGTACAAACTGTGATTGTCCCCGTTACAACTATGTTAATAATTATTGCTATAATGTAATTTCACTGTGATTCAGGTATGACTTGTTAATAGATGGGTTGTATCTTTTTAGTCAAGACTTTACTTTGAATGCTTGTTTTAATAGTCATATTTGAAGAATACGATACCCTTTAGGGTATACACAAAGTTTCCAGGATTGGTCAATGGTGATCAGGGGTTAATCATAATGACGAAAGTATCAGTGTAAATTTTTAAACATTTTTACTCTAACCCAGAGGGTAGCTTACATGATGCATCAGAGATGTTATACATACTTGAACTTTGGTCTATTCAACAAATCTGAATGCACCTGTCAGAATTTGTTAATCACGGAAGTTTAATCTTATCAACTTTAATTTGATATAATGATCAGCACTAGCAGACAAAGAGAGAGTATCTTTTAAACCAACGTAAATTTTTTTTCTTAAATCTTGTTATTTATTATTATTTTTCGTTATGGCAAAAAAGTAAAGGGCAAGTACCCACTCCCCCAAAAACACAAAACCACAAACAAACAACCCCCCAAAACACCCCAACAAATTGGGGACTTAAAGATGTTTTGTGGCATTGTGGTTAGATATTTAAATAGAATGATACAATTTCTTTATTATTAATTTCATTTAAATCCTGGAGACGTACATTATATACATTTTACGAATTACCTTAATTTAAGTTGGGCTATATTGTTATTTATGCTTGCAATTAATTATTGTTTTTAACTGTCTGACTCCACTGGTAGCTGAATTTCTGTTAAACTCTCCGTAATATTAATTTATGCATTTTTCTTTTTGGTTGAAAACATGTATGTTTTCACAACCTTATTTGCAATATTTAAGTTTAATAAAGAAAGTTTATTCATAAAGACAAACCCCGTTTTGTAATTCTTGTTATCTCTTCCTGTGTACTGACAACAGACCTTTATTGTAAGTCCGGCCATTTTGTTTTAATAATAATAATAATAATGGCTTCTTATATAGCGCACATATCCGTCACTCAGTGACGCTCAATGCGCTTTTAACGTTCATTATTTTCCTGCAATGTATTGTGGAGCTACGTTTTGAAGTATGAGACCAAGTCCTTACATAGCACCATGTAATGGTTTACAGGTGCTGTGGCGCAATATGCTGCCGATCAAACCAGGAACACCGGGGCGAACCCCTTCTCTTTTCGATAAGTGCACTGGGTTCTTTTACGTGCATTACACAACACACGGGACCTACGGCTTAACGTCCCATCCGAAGGACGAAGCATGTGGTTAAGTGTCTTGCTTAAGGACACAAGTGTCACGACTTGGATTCGAACCCACACTCTGCTGATCAGAGACACCAGAGCTTGAGTTCGGTGTTCTTATCCGCTCGGCCACGACACGCCATTCAAATTAATACAACCAAACTCAGGCTATAGAAGAAGAAATAGACTGGTTCCTTTGAGACGTAATCGGTATTCATAATGTATTGTTGCACACAGGGTGCATGACAAAGATGGCTGCAACATGACAAAGGTCTATTCCTTTTTATTACAAAAGCTTCAAAAATCAGGTGATAGAAATGAGTTATTTTAATAATATATTTTTTCTTCCTGGTCATAAAACATAGGGACCCTCAAAAATGCCTTGCACTGTAATCCACAGGCCTGAAGATAAAAATGTGTAGAGAAGATGATGAAGAAAAGTCAGTTTTAGATGCGGGAGGAAAACCATAACTGGGGGAAAAAACTCATACAATCAGGCAGAGACTGAAAACCCAATCCACATGTGTGCAAAGCTCCGGTCTGAAGCGGGATTCGAACCGGGTTCCACGGAGATGAAAAGCAGGGAAGAAACCACCGAGCCAATCTGAATGCCCCAAAAATACACCGGCTTCTCTGGTCAGCTGTCATACTTCCCTTTGAGTATGAACATTACTTACGATGGGTGTGATTGTGAACAAATATATATACTTTGTATAAAAAAAGAGACCTCCTGAAAAATTGGGCAGCGATGTCTTCTTGTTCTGGAGATGAAGCCCTCTGAACCTCCAAAGTGTCAGGCCTGAAGTTTCATCTTCAAGAGGGCAAGACCATTTTCATTTTGCAAAGGGCACTTCCATTGGGATTCTATGGGAACATTTGGAAGGGACACCCGAAGGCCCCAAAACAGGGTAATAGACCTCACTGGTCTCTGTGTAATTCCAGGCCTGTGATGTTACATTTTAGAGATTTGCAGACTCTCCGTTTCACCCTCAAAATAGAAATCTAGAGTTTTGAACCACAAGGGCTATGATTTTCACGCCTGTGATACCTTCACCTTTTTCAACAAAAAACTAGAAGGTGAAGATGAATGACAAATCAGGGAAAACCCCTGATAAATCACAGGCCTGTAACAAACCAGTATTTAATTAGCTTACTAATGCGGGGCAGTGACACGGTCGGTCGGCATTGTTTGACGGGTCTGCAAACAAAAAGCTCCAGACAGAGCGCATGAACTCTTGATTTACAACGCACACAACATCTTGAGTTCATCCTCCCCGAGACTTTGATCAAGTATCCAGCTAATTAGAAAGGAGTTGCGTCAAGTAATCAGATCCCACCCTTGCTAAATTCAGAGAGAAATTCACAGAAGTAGGTCAATGGAAACCGCCACAGGGACAAGCTTGACACAATTACAGCACCGGTGACGCGTGACCCCAAGAGGATTAAACACTAACAGTTTTTGTAGATGGTCAACTCTTCTTTTATGTCTTGAAAACAGAAGGCCAAGAGGAAGAAAGAAAACTGTACTCTTTTGTTCCTTTTTGAATTAAGAATTATAAAAAAACACCATAACTTTCAAGACGTCTTCTTACATCAAAGCATGAATTTATGAAACTCACTTTGTGGCGAGTCGCGGCCGAGCGGTCTAGTTTATCGGACCCAAGCTCTGGTGTTGTCAGCAGCAGAGTGTGGGTTCGAATCCCGGTCGTGACACTTGTGCCCTTGAGCAAGGCACTTAACCAATATTTTGTAAAAAGTTGGGAAGGTAGTGCATTCTGCTCTACCAGCCAGGCTCCTAGTGGATGATACACATGCCTACATCCTTAAGGACTATGAAGGGGGTAACCCTGTTTCAGCCCCAGGAGTAGGTGGCAACGTGCCCCTGGTGACAGTTGATTTGGGTCAACAGCCCAAATCAGTTAAGAGTAGCCCTCAACTTGAAGTGGCCACCCGGCCTTGTGATGTTAGGCGATCTCTCATAAACAAAAATCAAATAAAATGGTGTATCGAAAGTCTGACTTGCAATAATCAAGCCAATGCTGTAAGCTTTATCACACCTTCATCCAGGGGTGGGAGTCATTGATGACAACAAGGTCTGAAACTAGTTTCCAAACTGTAGGAGGTACGTTGAAATGATGGCATGTCCACCTTTTAGTAACCCCTGGAGTTATAGATTCCAAGGAGCTTCTGGGAACAGTGTCCTTAATAGCACTAGAGAAGTAGATCAAAGAGCATGATTTCTTTACAACGGAAGAAAAAAACATCCCCCCAGCTACTTTTTTTTCCTCACAAGGCAGACATGAAAAAAGTCTGACATTTCTCACCCCTGATATTCAGCACAGACTAGTTTAAATTCTATCCCCGTCACTCAATCAATGAGCCGCAGATTCATGTACTATGTTTTTCCTATATCCAACATCAAAATACAACATTCCTATGGGGGTTTTATGGTGTAAAGGGAAAGAACCGTACATTTTCCAAAGTCCACGGGGGAAAATGTTGCGAGAACTCCCCCTTTAAGTCGAACATGTTTTCCATTAAGAACTAAAACTTTAACTTAATCTTATACACTTGAAAAAGAGAAAGGTGGATCAAGTAACAGGCAGCATACAAATACATAGACGGAGAAAATGAACACAAAGTGTCTTTCAATACTGGCTTCATGAGAGACAGTCCATTTCTGGCAACATACAAAAATCAATACAAGGGGAAACATAGAGAGAGATTTAATCTCGTTTGTTCGTATGTCGGACGGCTATCTAGTTACTTAGAGATGTTCAGCCTAGGGTTAGTTATAGACATTGCTACGTTTCAAAACGACTTTTGGTTTTGAATGACAGTGCCTTAATAATCCAACGCATGCCGGAGGAACTCAAGATTTGTGAGTTGCTCCCACAAAAGTAACGTCGTCGCACAAAACATTCCAGACAGGTATGACATCAAAGATTAAATGCTTAAAATGTAACTTCCTCAAGCAAGTTCAACAACACATTTGGGGGGGGGATTTCGCATCCCAAGTATTACATGTAAATATAAAGTTAAAGATCTTTTCCTACCACAGTAGAAACACGAGGGTTGACAGATACATTTTTTTTTGTTTTTTTTGGGATGATGGTCACATTTTCTCATTGAAGCCAGGTGCCATTGATGTTCACAGTATCGTTTTGATTTCTTCATATTATTTTTTGTTTTTGTCAACCAGGTCTTCTGTTTTCATAGCTTGACGACCAGATAAACACCGAATCCTGTAGCAATGTTAATGTTAGTTTCACAACACTAAAGTGCAGGCTGAGATGGTATGGGCAGTGAGGCTATACACAGAGATAGTTCCCTGAACCTGCTGCCGTCAATACGACGAAAAACACCTTCTAAACACCTACATGAATTGTCCGGTCATAATCGTTCCACATGAAGTATGCTGATTAAATTCACGCGTGCGCATAAACACCACTGATTGGCAGGTGAGTGGTTCACACCTAGTCTGATGAGGATACTGCTGGTGGTATGATGCCCAGCATTCCTGCATTTTCCAAACTGCTCTTACGGGCAGTTGTCAAACAGTGGTGCTTGTAATGACAAAGATAATGATGAACTGCCAGTATCCACCGCAGATGGGCGCTCATTGGCACTGATATTCACTCACTGATTTCTACGACAGGTTTATGCGCAGTTATGAATACCAGACCCATTTTATGCAGCACCTTGTAAAAGTTTTACAAGGTGTTGTGCCGTAATCTGCAGCCAACCAAGTCAAAAAAACCTTGGGGGAGAACCCCTTCTCTTTTTTAAAGAAAACGATGAGTGCACTGGGTTCTATGTATCACCACAACACACGAGACCTATGGCTTATTAGCGTCCCATCCGAAAGGATCCTGCAATAATGGTTAAGTGTCTTGCTCAAGGACACAAGTGTCATGACAGGGACTCGAACCCACACTCTGCTGATCAGAAACACCAGAGCTTGAGTCCGGTGCACTAGACTGCTTGGCCACGGCACGCCATGGATTTTCTTAGCATTCGCGAATGTAATTAGCATATTTCATGGGAGGGCCTAATTGCCTGTTTGGAAATTAACTGTAGTAACCCCTGAACTGCAGTATTAAATGAAGAATCTCTCCACTAACAAATCAAATAAATTTGCACAAAGGAAGTGTCTCTGACGATCCATAAGCATTAAGTAAGGAACAGGTATTTCTTTCCTCACACCTCAAATCAAAGACAGTCCCCGGGAAGTTCTGTTGAGGCTTCAATATTCTTGACAAAATCACATTCTGGCGCCTATATTGATTGCATAAAAGGAACTAAATTTAGTGCTGCAAGTTACCATGGTGGCCCTCAAGTCATACCAGCTCAGCGTAACAATTGAATCAATCATGCAAAATCAAGATGGAGGGGAAGGAGGGATTCTTGTCGGACTTACCATCTCCTTGTGGTTGGGATAGAAGGCTTGGTCTATCAGTGGGAACTTCTCTCTGCCATGCTTTTCTTGCATCTTGGTCAGCTGTGCAAACTAAGAAGGAAATTAAGAAGGGGGTTTGTTGGATGATTGTTCGATGAATCTCACTTTCGTTTTGAACAAATCTAACACGGAATGTTGTGGCTTGCATTTTGGAAACAGAAATGCTGATTCATAGATAACAATTTGATCAGAAGATTTTAATTTTATATCATTCGAGAAATGTACAAAAGCTATTTTCAAACCCCTCCATTCTTCAAACTTTATAACGTGCTCAATGCAAATGATTCTTTGTACAAATTTGATCCGAGCCAGTGTTATTTTACTATTTTTAAATTAAATTACCATAAAAATATGAAATACTTCACAATCCAGTATTCCACATTACAACGTGTATAAAAGTGACTGGAATAGGACTGCATGTTGTCCCCACCAAAATCGTACAACGAACTTAAACAATTGTGTAACTGGCAGGCACTTTGAAGGGCACTTCCAACCCAGGCATCCAATCGCAGTTTGTCAAAAAGTAAAGAAAAAAACACAGCAAAACTTTGCAGTACTGTTTTTTTCAATTTTCAGTAGCACAGTCATTGAAAAACAAACAAAAAACCCACAAGGAAAACAGCTGATCAAATGAAATGTTGCAAGCCTGTTAAAAATAAACTACAATTCTAGTCAGAATTGTTGGGAAAACTCCTACATCAATCAGTAACCGGTTAGTTGGTCCCGTGAGTTGTGTAATGCAAGTAAAAGAACCAAGTACACTTAATATCATTAAAGGGTCTGTATACGTTTGGTAATGACTCTGAAAATTAATGACAATCAAAACTTACTTGGTAAGAAGTACAACAGCTTTGGATAGTATAATGCATTTTGAGAAACTTTTCACTTCGAAGTACTGCGATTATGGAAAAAAATATCATTTTTTATCCCCCAAAATTTGAATCTGGGAAGCATTACTGCAGTAACATTTCTCAGATTTTGTATTCCAATTGCAGATTTTGCTTCCTGTGTGGACATAACCACAAAAACGCTACCACCTTTCGAAATGAAATTTTCACAGGTTAGTTTTATGGTGTATATCTACAACTATGTAGGATTGAAACAAACAGTGGGTTCCAATTACCAAACGTGTACAATCCCTTTAAGAGAAGGGGTTCGCCCCGGTGTTTCTGGCAGTGGCTGCTGAATGCGCCGCAGCACCTTGTAAACCCTTATAAGGTGCTACATGAATCGGTCTCGTAATTCATAAAAACTTCAAAACCTCTTTAAAAGTGTCTCTCTTTGTTCAAGTGCCTTGAGCACCTTATTAGTAGATACGTGCGCTATATGAGACTCCATTATTATTATTAGCATTAATAAGAACATCATACATGAAAGCTAAGAGCCCACGCTCATACTCTACATATAAGAACAAGTTCGGGTACTGACCTTTCGTCGATCTAGGATTTAAAGGGGGGGTATACCTTTTGGTTACTCCAAAAATGAATGACCATAAAAACCCACTTGGTAAGAAGTACTGCAGCTGTTGACAATGTATAACATTTTGAGAAACGATTCCCATCTAAGGAATGTGGTTTTAGAGAAAGGGATTAAAAACATTTCAATCTGAGTAAGGTTTCTGCATGAAACGTTTCACAGACTGTGTATTCCAATGCAGATTATTCTTCCTGCGTGGATATAACCGCTCCAGATTTTCAGCAATATCTAAAAAACGACACCACCTTTGGAAACGAAATTTCCACAGGTAAGTTGTATTGTACATATACATTTAAATAGGATTAAAACAATCGACCTGTTCCAAATACCAAAGGTATACTTTGCCTTTAAATCAAGCATGCCTGGTCTGTTTTTCACCCGAACATGATAGTCGATCAACTAGTAAACAAGTTAAATCAGTGTATTTTGTTGAGCAGACAATTAGCAAATATTAACAGGCCATTTTCGTTTTCTATTTTATATAGTGGAATAATTCACAAATTATCAGACTGCAAAACTAATGTTATTGATCCTCATCAATTGTGATGTAACTCAAAGGTTTGCCTTGAGAAAAATTGCTCCTTGGCTAGGTTGATCCAGTTGGACTAGCTAGTCAAACCATGCAGCGTTCGGCTGACATCTACATTGACTATGGTGAAGTCTAGTCGACTCTAGTCACCCACCTAACTTGCCCTAAACTGCCTAATGAGCAACTATTCAAAGCTTTTCTGTCCAGAATTGCAGATATTGATTTGTAATGCTCAGCTAACTCAATTACAGATCCTCCCACACCGAGACAAATGCTTAATCAATAAATCAATATCTGGAAAAGTGTTCACACTTTTCAGTTTGGGCTTTTACAGTTTTTACTTTGAAAAAAACATGACACTGATCACTTAGTAATGTCAATCTTAATTTTGGGTTGACCAAAGAAAACTTGACTAGAACAGGACTTGAAGCTGCGACCGCCAGACTAACGTGCGGTGCTCTTCCAACTAAGCTATCTAGCACTATGTTTTTGCAGTGGCCCTATTTTCTCAATATCTTTGTTTGGGGGTGCCATTCAGAAGCCATTTAACCTGTAACTGTCGTATAGCCAGGGATCACACCCACGTTTTACGATACGACCAGGGAAGCGGCAGCAGAGGGATCACCTTAAAGGTGCTGTATACGTTTGGTAGTTAATACGCTGTTTGTTTCAATCCTATATATAGTTGTAGATATATACCATAAATCTAACCTGTGAAAATTTCATTTCAAAAGGTGGTAGAGTTTTTGAGATATTGCCGAAAACCTTTAGCGGTTATGTCCATGCAGGAAGAATAATCTGCAGTTGGAATCAGATTCAACTTTTAGGGGATAAAAAGTGATGTCTTTTTCCATAACTGCAGTACTTCGAAGTAAAAAAAATTCTCAAAATTCATTATACTATCCAAAGCTGCTGTACTTCTAACCAAGAAAGGTTTAATTGCCATTAATTTTCAGAGTCATTACCAAACGTGTACGATACCTTTTAATAAGAGGGATGCGACTTTTAATTTCAAATATCAAGTAATATCAATCTTGTTACTTACAACCCAGGGCTTGTCCATGAAGTTGTAGACAGCTTGCCATGAGTTAATGCTGGGAATGTTCCCGTACTGGAATCCAATGATGATATTCTTCCAGTCCTCCTGTACCTCCATGCTCCTTGCATGCTGACGAACCAGGACAAAATCCGGCTTGAATGTCCTACTCCAGAGAGAAAACGAAGAATGACAGAGTAACTATTGGGATGTTTCAGGACGATTTTATTTCGATGATTGACCGTGAATAACTTCAGTTACTGTTATACACATATTGGATAAATTGAGAGCGCATTGTCGCAGAATTGTCGGGGGATTTTGTTTGTCTTTCGGAATTATTATTATTATTACTATTATTTATTTGGCAATTTTACATAATATATGTATTTTTTAATACAATAAAATTAGAATAAATTGAGAAGCAGGTGAGGAGGTTTACCTGACAATCTTCTGCCCTTGACGGAAACCTCTAAGGTCCACAGTGACACCGCCATCATCATACGCTGCCAAATTCAACTCGGAAAACTCACACTGTATCCAAACAGAAAATAGTGAATTCATCAATTATCATATTAGTCTAATGGATGTGAACTTGTAAATTGCAAGAAGAAATGGGGTGGGGGATTTTCGCTCGAATGTATGGCTGTGTCCGACCTGATGGCTTCGGCAGTGGCTACGGCTGGATCACTTAAAAGGCCTATTCTTCAACGTTGCAGCAAACAGCCATAGCCATAGCAAAAGTTACTTGATTCAGACACGGCTTATCTGTATCTGGGTATTGGTTAGGTTCAGCAATAAGCCATTTGCATGTTAGATTTGAACAATGACTTGCTTAGTCATAAGCTACCGCTTAAATTTGAATTCCTCAGACTATAGAGACAGTTGCTATGTCAAATGGTTCGGGACAAGGTTTCAAATAGCAACCTCCAGATGAGCAAACCCTGGTACCATTGTGCCATACAAATTCATTCAAAATTGTGTATGGGCGTTCGCCATCTCTTATGTAACTACAAAAAAAGCTTGCCCCGAATCATGTGACATAGCAACTGTCTCGATAGTCTGAGGAATTCAAAATTAAGTAGTAACTTGTGATCAAGCAAGTCAATGTACCAGACATTATTCAAATCTAACACGCAAATGGCTTATTCAGGGGTGACAAGGTCAACCAACTTTTCCTGGGAATTTCCTGGGAACATTTGTCTAGTGTGAAAGGGACTTAAGCATTTAAATTAGCTTCTGAGAGTCGATGTTTGGCAGGGGCCAAATTTATGGCATGAACAATTACTGCTTCAGGCAGCAGAAAATTTCAAGCTTATGCATTTTATTTCTCTGGTTAGCAAAACTAATTCTTAGCTTACACAGAGATGTGCAGAAACTTGCAAGTAACCCCTGTGGAGCAGCAAGCACAAAATGCTCCGGTAAGCAATGCCGTTAAATTGGACCTCCGTCCATGAAGACGGGCTACCGACATGTCATTTCTCACTGATTGAATTCAAATTGAGGTCCCTTTTACCTGTTCAACTCTGATATCGAATTCTCCGTGGATCTTCTTGCCTCGGAAATACTTGGACCTTAAAATGAAGAGCGAAGGGAAATGATTAAGGCAATTATCTTAATAGGGAGTGCCAGCATGGTCGGTTGCTCCCCTACTAGTGAGGAGGAGTGTGCCCGTGAATCCCGTCCACGATACATCACTTTGAGGTGAGGGAGAAATCTAATTGGTAAACTAAACACTGGTTGATTTGTTGGGCAAATACTGGAAGTAAAATGTGCAGTGGTACATAAAACTGTTTGGAGACATCCATTAAAGGGAATAGCTTATGCATGGAAACTGCCATTTCATGCACCCTTAGGGTAAATAGTTGGGGGAAAAAAGTTGAGATTCAACAAAGGGAAACTTCTGAGAGAATGAGTATAATTAGCCGTATTTTTGACCGCGTGAGGACGTATGTGAGCTGAATTCATGTGATGCAAAACAAGTAACCAAACTGGGGTTTTTCATTGTGGTTATTATTATGTTTATGTATTTCGTCATTGATGCAAGAAAACTACATACAGGCAATAAAATAAGATGAAACTGTAATTGTGATGCAGGACAATTCCGATAAAAGCGCCCTCATGCGGTCAAAAATATGATCAATTGGTTTGGGTGTCTCCAAAGCAGTCTAGCCGATGTCCCCTTTTTTGCAAACCTTCCTGGGTGTATTGACCCGATAGCACTGCGCACCAATGCTAAAAATTACAGCTCAGTACCCGAATCTCGGACAACGTGTCAAATTTCACTAACATACGGGCGTGTCCGTGTCTAAATGTTTACTAGTGTGTACTGACTGTCCTACTAACTGCGGTCTAACGCGCCGATGCGGTGATCACGTGAGTGGTGAGATGTTTGTCTGACATCCAGGGATTTTGAGTAAAAGTGATGTCATTAGTGTGGAGTGCTATTCTACTGGCGTCATCATTACAACAATCTTGGTAGCACCATTTTGGGAGTCATTGTCCCCATGTGTTATATAGTGTGGTGCCCATTTTAGGCCAACGCAGCGTTTACTCGGTTACCATAATTTTTACATGAAATTTGACTCCCAAAATGGCGAGCGTGGCAGACGGTAACCGCGAGTGACATTGGTGCAAGGGACATTTTACTTTGCACTGCTGTGCAATTTCTGGCCAAACGGAAACATTGTTTGTGTGGCATTGTGGCAAAACAATTAGTGAACAACTTGTGCCGGGTACATGAGAACCTAGAGCCAGCTGTGTGAACCATTAACCATTAATCCATGTGACTCAGTTGAGAAGACCATTTACTGGTTGCACCCGGCCATTTTGTTTCGGCATGTACGGCAAAATGATATCATGTGAAACACCTTTATGGCAAAAATTGCTAAAACCACCCCATTTAGATCGAACAATAAAAAACGCAGAAATGCTCACTGCGTGTCACCATTTTGCCACATACGCATGTAACATGATATCATTTTGCTACACACATATGTCACATGATATCATTTTGCCATTCATGTCACATTGTATGGATTTGCAGCACTCCACAGCAAGACACAGAGTGCAGCCGAGCTCAGCGTTCTCTGGGTTTTATTTCCATCTGATTTAAATTATAATTGAGTAATAAATAAACCCAAGGGAAATCAAGTTACATTGATTGCACAGTGTGGGGTAGAAGTCCCCCACAACGATATTCATATCTTGTAAAGATCACCTCAAACAATTCTTGAAGTACTTTTTTGATTGAACATTTTAAACAACAAAAATAGCGGCAGACAAAACATGGTTCAATTATATTGTCTTGATTAGAAGTCCACGTAGAATTTCTGAAAAGTTCATTCTAGCATCCTGAGCAGTTTATCATTTAACTTGTAAGGAGAGTCAGGGTACCAAACATTATGAAAAGTCAGGCCTGGATTTACACGGAGGCCCTGGCCTCTGTTGCCCCTGGTCTTGGCCTTGGTGCCTCTTCAGAAGTTTTTCACAGACTTCAAGATTTTCCAATGGAAGTGCCTTTTTGCAAAATGAAAATTGCCTTGCCCTCTCAAAGATGAAATTCCAGGCCTGAAAAGTTATTCCACGTACTGAGCAACCCATGGCATCATTTGACTAGAAAGAAACCTCACTTTAATACACGCACAAACTGAAACCTGACTATAATCAATCTCAACATCAAATGCGGAAACTTTTCAAAACTTTTCACAGGGGCCTAAAATCTTTTGACATTTTCTTTTTCAAAACCAGATAAACTAACCCCCCCCTAATCCTTCAAAATCCAACTGCATGTTTTGTTTTCTATTTTTATATATATATACTGCTAGACTAAGTAGTAAACTGATTATGCTTGATGAGATCATGGAGGTAGGAATAGAGATCAGGCATATCACCATAATAATTGAGTCCAACAGTTCGGGTGTTGAATTACCATATGGTGTCAGAATAAAGCTCTGAAATTGTTCCAGCGAGCGAAGAAGGATCCTAGTAACTCATTCAAAGTTATAAACTTACCATTTGAGTTTTACATTTTTTTTATTGGACTTGGCTCGCGCATATTCAAACATTTTGTGGACCAATTTGGTGCCACGTTCATTGCTTTTAATGCATGAAGGAAACACACTTGCGCACTTTAACGGTCTCAGTGCACTTGCACAGTTTATTGACTGGTTTCTTTTTGCTAAAAAGGTGTGCCTCCTTAAAGATAATTTAAATTTGAACATAAGAGGTCCAGTCACTGTACTTTCCTCTGAACACCATGCAGCATTAAAGGAGACATAATTGATTGGGGTCTCCGTTTAGCAATTCACCTCAAAGAGAAGAAGGAATATAGCAAAGCTAGCCATGCACATAATCAGGTCTAAATTGTATGCATCAAGCTATGGAGGAATTGACACACAGTGGATGTGTGTTATGACATTTGTCTTAATGGGTAATATGTCATCGTAGACATCTACATGTAATCATTGAGGCCCTCGGGGGCCTGATGACATGCTGTTATGCCTCGACAACTAGAGTTGAAAACGCCTGGAAATAAGACTACACATTATCAGGGCTTGAATTTTATTTATTTATTTATTTATTTATTTATTTATTTATTTATTTATTTATTATTTTTTGGGGGGGAGGGAACCACAAGACCACAGGGCTTCGTGGCTCAAATTGTTTACTAGACCAGAATATTTTTTTACAAGACCAGAATTGAAATGAGATGACATGCCGTTATGCTTTGACATCTAGAGTTAAAAACGCCTGGAAATAAGACTACACATTATCAGGGCTTGAATTTTATTTATTTATTTATTTATTTATTTATTTATTTGTTTATTTATTATTTTTTTGGGGGGGGAGGGAACCACAAGACCACAGGGCTTCTTGGCTCAAATTGTTTACTAGACCAGAATATTTGTTTACAAGACCAGAATTGAAATGAGATGACATGCCGTTATGCTTTGACATCTAGAGTTGAAAACGCCTGGAAATAAGACTGCACATTATCAGGGCTTGAATTTTTCTATTTGTTTTATTTTATTTTTTAATTATTTTTTTTGGGGGGGAGGAAACCACAAGACTTCATGGCTCAAAATGTTCACTAGACCAGAATATTTTTTTACAAGACCAGAATTGAAATGAGATGACATGCCGTTATGCTTTGACATCTAGAGTTGAAAATGCCTCGAAATAAGACCACACATTATCAGGACTTGAGTGAATTTTATTTTAGGTTTTTTTTTTGGGGGGGGAGGCAGACCACAGGGCACAGTGGCTCAAAAAAAAAAAAAAAAAGACCAGAATATTTTTTTATGAGACCAGAATTGAAATGAGATGACATGCCGTTATGCTTTGACATCTAGAGTTGAAAATGCCTAGAAATAAGACCACACATTATCAGGACTTGAGTGAATTTTATTTTAGGGTTTTTTTTTGGGGGGGGAGGGGGTTGGGAGGCAGCCACAAGACCACAGGGCTTCGTGGCTCAAAAAAATTACTAGACCAGAATATTTTTTTATAAGACCAAAACTGAAATGAGAAAAAAACCCCAAAACATACATATACGCAGTTTAACATTTGAACTGTTTTCCCTGCACATTCTATAAAAGAGGATTTATCTCATTTGTTTTTTGGGTAATAAGTATTCTGCAATGCTCAACAGAATCGATAGATATTGATCAGAATGAAAGTCAACATTTGAACAAAAAAGACCGACGGACTTGTCCGGTCGTGAGTTTATTGGACGCATGCTAAAATCACTGGCCTCGGGCCTGCGGTCCAGTGTAAATTTCCAGCCACCTGCATTATTTGTTTCTTCTTACTAAACATGGAGTAAGAGCTTTTAGTGAATCAATATTTTAGTTTGTTAAAGTTGAGTAACAATGAATGTCTATAGACATTTATTGTTACTCAAGGTGCATGGCCAGAGTCACTAGAATTTCAAATGATTCATTTGGAATGGTCATCTTTCCTCCATTCATATTTACACTTTACAGAAAAAAACCTGACTCATTTAATTATGGGTTAATTATGCAGAGGAAAAAGGGTCAAGCTTTACAATTCAAACAGCAAAACTTAATCTAATAATCGGAAAATTATATCATCAGTTTCTGTTAATTTACAGTTGTAATACAATATCTTATTTTATTCTTCTTGCAAAAGTAAAGACTAGACCTATGTACACAGTAAGCAATAACGTGAAGGTGTTAATATCGGAAGGACTCGGCTGCAATTCCTTATCTCATCAACTTTGTGTTTCTAAAGGCAGCAGAAACACAGTGTAAGGATCACAGAGCTATGGCAAGATGTAGGTCAGTATTAACTCTTTCACGCGCCAACCGGTCGCTAGCGACGGGTTTAAATCCCTCAGAAAAATAGTTGTAAAACAAAAAAATAAAGATCGCACGGCCATACAGTTTCAGAATGGGAAAGAGGACTCTTGAAGGTGCTATTGTGACCTATTTTTGGGGGGGTCGCCAGTTGCACACAAAAAACGAGTAAATAAATAATGTGTCCCTATGATCATTTTATCACTAAAATAAATGGTGCATGAAAGGGTTAACTCAACTATATCAAGCAGGTCCTTGTACACACACAGGAAATTACTCTTCTTGTCATTAAAGGTATCATACACGCTTGGTAATTACTCAAAACAAATATTAGCATTAAAACTTACTTGGTAACAAGCAACGGAGAGCTGTTGATAGTATAAAACATTGTAGGAAACGAGTCCCTCTGGAGTAACGTAGTTTTTGAGAAAGAGATAATTTCTCACTGAAATAATAAAAACTTCTTGCAAAAAGTTTTTATTCCTATCTGAAATCACACAAATTTGTACAACAAGGGTGTTTTTTCTTTCATCATTTTCTTGCAACTTCGATGACCAATTGAGCCCAAATTTTCACAGGCTTGTTATTTTATGCATATATGCTGGGATACACCAAGTGAGAACACTGGTCTTTGACAATTTCCAAACGTGTTCAGTGCCTTTAAAGGCAGGGTGTACTTTTGGTAATTACTCAACAAGTTAATGACTACAAAAAACTTATATGGTAAAGAGCACTGGAGAGCTGCTGATATTATAAAACATTAATAGAATGACCCCCTTTGAAGTAATGTAGTTTTAGAGAAAGAGGTAATTTTTCACCCACAAATTTGAACCTGAGAAAGGTTTCAGGCATGAAGCCTTTCTTAGGCATCTGAAATCACACAATTCTATGCAACTTCGATGACCAGATGAGCCCAAATTTTTCACCAGGTTTGTTATTTTATGAATATGTTGGGATACACCAAGTGAGGATACTGGTCTTTGACTATTACCAAAAGTATACACTGCTTTTAAAGGTAAAGGGTCACACTTTGACCCCCAAAACAAATTGTGTAATATTTCTATCCAAAAGCTTACTTGTTATAAAGATGGTAATGGTAGTAAGCATCCTGTGGAATTATTTGGTCTGAAATGCCACAGTTGATTAGAAACCAATAAAAGTATGTCCAAAAATGTGATTCTCCAAAACTCGCCTGAAGCCGAATTTTGGAGATTCACATTTCTGTGGTGTCCATTTGTGAATGCTGCGGCTGGAGATGTGGTTGGTACTCGCGTCACCTCACTATGAAATGTGGATGGGTTTGACATTCTTGTTGCTGTTTTCTCAACAAGTAGACACTGTGTTCAGCTGAAACTTTCACAGGTGACTTATATTGTATCTTTATTAACAATTTGGCCTATAAATCATCATTACGTTAAGACAAAAAAACAATCTATATGAAGCTACCGTTAAAGGGACTCTACAATGTTTTTATTTCAAAATCCTCAAATACGTACTTATAACCAGCCTACCGGTAATGATCACCTTTAAAAATTAGTGGAACAAAGGGGGCTATAGCTCTGATATATATAATGGTTTTAGGCAATACGAAGAGAAAACAAATCAAAAGTACCCGAGTGATTTACTAAGATCCTTCCCACTCACAATATTGATTTCCAGCACCATGTGGTAACTCAACACCCAAACTGTTAGACTGTGGTTATGGTGGTATGCCTGATCTAAAAAGCATTATCAGTTGACTAGTCCTCATTCCAACGGAATCAAACAAGACATGCCAGTAGATTTTGACAGGTGGTTAAGGTTTTAAAAAAAAAGACGAATAGCTCCTATTTTGATGAAGTTTTAACAGCAATTGTTAATGGCCTCACATTTCGAGCCAAGCAGAGTCTTTCTCAAAGGCTCTTTTGGACAACTTTATAGTTTGAACCAATGCAGTCTTGCAAAAACCATCATGTAGACTTAGACTTCTGATTGGTTTTCATTGTGTTTGCTGTTATTTTGTTTTCCCAAATCGGCATTTGTAATCATTTTAAATCATTTTAACTGTATAAATGTTCTCCACACCACAAAATAGCACAGCAGCGTAGCCAGGATTTGTTCACTGGGGGGGGCATTGCTGCTTTCCTGTAGAGGGCCCAGGGCTGACGTTCCCCCCTTTTCTTTTATTTAGGGCACTACATGTATCTGATTTGTTGGGGGGGGGGTATTTGGGGGGAGGCACTGGAAAATTGATTGATATATCGTCACCGTTTTCACGAAGAGGCAATTTCTGAGAAAATCATGCATTTTGGCAAATCAATGTTTTTACATATTTTGAATGTTACTATTGACATCAACATTTTCCCCAAGTTTCAAGTGATAAAACGTTATACTTTTCTAATTACACTAATTAGCACAAGGAACATTTTTACCAAACGTTTTTGTTTGCGTTTTCAGAAACATTTAGATTAGATTTTTTAATTATTATATTGAAGTACATAGCGCTGGTGCGGTGCCAAGCTATTCTATTTTTTCGTTTTTTTCACTTCACGACAATTTGTATAAATATATAATTTTTTTTTTTTCCAACAGACACTCAGCATTAGTTTTTTGTACACGACGCGTTTGTAGCGCTCACGTGCGCGCTGCACACAGACCTTTTTTTTAGTTTTCACGAAGGAACTGTTGTTTAACAGTTAATTACTCAATAATTAAACTATAATAGCGATTTCTCCAAACATGAAAGTTTTGTGGAATGGCCTAAATTGCCTCTTCATGAAAACAGTGACGATATATACAAACCTGCCAATAAACATTAGCTAACATGCCGCAGTACAGCATTGAAAATAACCAATAATAGTCTTACAGTTACAAATCACCTTTCATTCTTGACATCAAAAGTAAAGAAACTGAATGCAGCTTTTGCATTTTTTTTCCCAAAAATAGCTGATATTTTAAAAGCAATGTCAACCCTGCGACCAGACAAAATTAGTCTGGTTTCCTGAATGGTTTCCTGCATTCGGGTCAAATTCCACAGCTTTGCTTCCCTCGCTGGATTCTGCGCTTACGGTTACCATTCTCTGATTACAGGATAAGCAACAAAGTATCTGCGCTAGCTGTGTAAGCGGAGAATGATTAGTTATGTAAAGTATGCACTATGCACAAGCAAAAAGTCTGGTGAAATGCGCTTTTTCTTAAGCATGGAGTTTTCTGCTACCATAAACACTGAATTTTTGCTTACAGGAAGCAGATCTATGAATGGATATTTAAATACTTGACAATTTGGGCCCAATTTCATAAAGCTGTTAAAGCAGGGAAAAAATGCTTAGCAAGTTACAGTGCTAAGCAAAAAAATAAGTGTGGCAACAGTCGCAACATTAACCTTCATGGAATATTGGCTGGTGGTTACCTGAATCTTCTAAGCAAGATTTGTCTGTGCTTAGCAAAATTAAGGGTGTTCCCCACTAAATAGGGAGAAAACAGAGCGACGGCCTCATGAATATTTTGTAGGCCCTCAAAATACTAGACAGAATTGAAAGCCAAAGTTTTGCCCAACTGTGACCTGGGGGTTGTTGACTTCCAACTTGAAGTGGTTTGGATAACCAAGGCCCTGGAAAAAATGGTCCTACATATTTGCCGAGAAGTTTTGGGCAATTTTTTCAAGATTGATGCTCGGACGTTTGGAAATTTACAATGAAAATGACTAGTGAAATGACAAGCTAACTGATTCCGCTGGCTGGTCACTGAAAAAGTTACGAGCAAACCCTGCTAATAACTGCTTTCAACACACACCCTACAAAATGAAAGTGCCAGTTGGCAAACTGGCTTCCACACACCCTCCAAAATGCCCTTGCCACGCCCCTCTGCCTCATCTTGATTGAATGAGAGTGAAAGCTCACCAGAAGCACCCAACACTATCAGTTCTTACTCACTATCTTTTAAAGAGATCAATCAAGAATGCAGTAACCCAATAACCAGAGCGTGGCAAATCAAGCCGATACCCGGCCTCTTTTAGTTTAGTTTACCTTACATTATTGCTCCAGATAGATCCAAATATTAGGTTAACAAGCATTGGAGTGTACAGTGCGTAAAACCTCATCTTAGATGCATGTTAGTGTAGACAACTTACTAGCCATGGAAAATGTCACTGACATATCGACTTGAATTACGATGAAAATTCTGAATGATCGGTACTACACATAATGTAGAAAAGTGACCAACTGGTATTTGTATCAAAGTAAAACTGTGTAAAGATTTATCTGATTGTTTCCACTTCCAGGCAATGAGAACTGAGCGTATTAAAAGGAAATCAAAATATGAAACATATTAGGGGCTAGAAATTTACATACTGGACCGCAGGCCCGAGGCCAGTGATTTTAGTGATGGGCCAGTAAACTCATGACCGAACAAGTTCATCGATCTTGTGTTTTTAAATTGAAGAATAATACCTCACAATGTAATAAACTTCAATACAATTCTTCAAATGTTGACTTTAAAGTCTGATAAATATCTTTCAACTCTGTTTGAGATTTGAAGTACACTTACCCATAGAGATAAAATCTTCTTTCAGTGCTTGTTCAAATAAAAACAGTTTGTAATGTTAAACGGTGTAAGTAGTTTTTTCTCATTTTGATTCCAGGGTCTTGTAAAAAAAAAAACTCTGGTCCAGTAAAAAATTGAAGCTATAAGAGGTCTTGTGGTTTTTCCCCAAAAAATTTGAGCACTGTATTTAAGGATTGACAGTAAGGCCATGTTGTCAATGCGTAATGTGCGAGCCGTAAAAGTGAAAGTACACGCCAAGCAACGCACATATTGCGCACTGCGTTATCCGTAAACATTGTGTGTATTGCTTGGCGTGTATTTTCATACAAAGGGTTGCGCACTACGCATTACGCACATAGCATGACGGACACGTGGATTTCCGGCATAAGTCTGGCTGCTGAGATAGAGGAAGGGACATCCTGACTGCTAAAAAAAATCTACTTCAGTTCTCAAAGACCTACGGTACTCTGCCATCGACAGAAGAGCAAATATACATTGTGTGCTCTCGGGAGCTCTTGAACAAGCGCTTTACATTTACCTCGAGACTTGTGCACACACAGTGCTCATTCTATGGAAAACCTCATCACACCTCTGCATGCTGATCATCAGTGCATATTCAAAATCGGTTTTTAAATATGTTAATTTATTTCATTTAACATCACGCATTGATGATTAAATTAACTTTATCCTGAATATTTAACAAGTTTCTAGTGAAAAAAAAAGAAAAAAGTTTTATATATATATTTTTTTGTAAAAATAGAATAAGCTGTCTGCAAACTGCTTACCCACCAAAAGGACCTTAGGTATAAATGCAATTTTTTTTTCTTCATATCAACCCTAGCAGAGTCTTTCTCGAAGGCTAAATCATATATTTAAAAAAAAATACGGTGCATCACTCAAAGAAATCTTTTAAGTTTCTTCATATTGAACAAGCTGATATTTTTGATGTAAATTTACCAGAATGAACTTTAAATATTCAAAGCATGACGCCATAAATTCAGTCACTTGACCATGTCATTTGAAGCTAATAACTGAGACACAGTGTCTTGGTTTATGGCCGTCTGTTCGGGTCCCAACTCAATGATTTCGCATTCACGATCCGATCCGGGAAATATGCTATTAAAAAAAGGAGTTAACTTGTACAATATATTATCCAATTGCACAGATATGCATGAATGACATAATGCCATCTGTCAGCATTGTTTAGAAGTGCCTTATATACTAAGACTGTGATCTTATTTGTAATTATAAAAACACATTTTGAAGTTGTGGCAAGTCACTGGTTTTTTGGAAGAGTTCACTCATTTCCTATCTACTGTTTTTAAAAATTAACACACCATATAACCAACCTGTGAAGGTTTCATCGAATTACATACACGGTCTATACATATAAGAGAGAACAAAATCGTTGTTGAGCATTTTTTTGCTATGGTTTTACATTTGATTTAGCTCTGATAAGAACTAGTTCCGATAAGAACCTCTTCTGGTTAGTTTCGAAAGAACCTAAGACCTTCTATTTATATCTACTGTCAAGAAATAGATTGGGGGACCGATGTCACAGTCTCAGCTATCCGTCGTGCTCAGCTATCTGGGTGACCAAATACGGTAGCATTCCGCCATGCCATGTCTGCGCATAGCAAGCGAAAGTAGTCCATTTTAGTGCCGTGCTGAGTCATGTTGCCATACATGTACTACTCTCCGGCGGAGAGGTAGCTGTCATGGCAGCGTCAATGAGCAGAAGTACGAGCGGTGAACGCGTGGATCGTTTCAGAGAATTTTGTGAGAAGAGCAAGAGTATCATTCACTATTTAAACAGCGGGACATATGCAGAAGGGTTGACAGAGGTTCAGAAGAGGGTCATTTGTTGCCAATCCAAAAATTATACGCGTACAGGAGACCACGACTATACAGCGTGCTAAAATGCCCGGCTACGTCATCTGGATAGCTGAGCACGCCGGATAGCTGAGACCATGACACCGGGGGACAAAACTCAGTAGATTAGACAGGGGAATACAACTCATAATTATCTTCACTATTCCTGAGAGAAAAGTTTGGTCTCAATGTTTCAACTCAGCCTGCTCTAATCACCTTCACTCTGCCCACTTTCAAGGGTAGTTCTATGATATTTAGTTCTTTAAAGTATGCGGCCGTCATTGGTAATTGCAGGCATGTGAGCGGGTCATGGAAAAAAACCGAGGAAAACACGTTTTGTCCGTGTCCGGATTTTGGGCCAGCGGTATTTGTACGTGTCCGGATTTTGGGCCAGCGCTACATTCAGGTACCACACACACATGAAAGACCGTGTGCGCCTAGTCTTGGCGCGTTACAAATGGCCATTTTATTATTAATGTGTTGGCTTTTTGATACATTTTTTAGTAAAGCGCCCTCTCTTGGTGGAACGGGACGATGACATGGGTAAGTATAATGGGACATCGCACTTAACGAAAAATGAACAACAGCGACTTTAATCAAAGACTAACGCGGAGCATTTTACCAGGTCTAGCCCCCACGTGTCAAAATCAAATCGCAATTAAAGTGCTTCCCGATGCCAGGTTCCCCTTCTCTGTGTGAGTGTTGTGCAGTAAAATTACTTGCTGCTCGATTTTGGAGGTACAATTTTTTTTTAAAGCGGGCCAACCACTCACGGCGGAGACAGGAAAAAAACGGAGCCCGCAAGAAAAACGCCGAATGGGAAAATTTAAAACGTGGATTTCCGCGTAAACGTGGAAGTCTCACATGCCTGTAATTGTGAGAGACCAGTATCTGCACTTTATGTGACCCATACATATCTTCAAAGTCTAATTTCTCCAAAAAGTTCCAATGCATTCCTTATATTTTTTTGGTCATCATACAACTCACAATATCCATTTGCAAATGGTCCACGTACCTATACTCGCTATGGTCAACGAGCTTTCGCCTCAGCTGCACCATCACTATGGAACAATCTCCCTCTCAATATTCGTCAACCTACCTCTACTGACTCATTCAAATCTCAATTAAAGACTCATCTCTTTGTAATTTGAGGTTAATGCGCTTAGAAATGCAAGTATTAAGCGCTTTAAAAATGTTAATACTATAATTATTATTATCATACATGAAATAACAAAAAACCTGTGAAAGTTTAAGCTCAATAAGTCAACGGGTCAGGAGAAAATAGCAACAACAACAAATAAAATCTTAGTATGTTTCACTGTTTTCAAGCATCAGGTTTTGGACCCCCCCAATACAAAATTGTTTTACTCATCTCTCAAAAACTACAGCATCTCAAACAAAAATATTTCAAGGAAAGTTTTCCACACGACTATCTATATTATGTAAGTTATGTGCAAATCTGAGAATGTCGTGCACACTCTTTAAGCTAAACAGTGGGATGGATGCAAACAGATGCAAAGAGGCAATTTTCAGTCCAAAAACAAAACCACAAGGGTGCCAAATTAGACTGCTCATTTGGGTTGTGCAACATTAGGACCAAAAAATGGCATCCAAGCCAGCAACCTTGCCACCAAGGAAGACTGGTCCCTCCATGTAGCAACTCTCTCAATACACAGCTCTGGTTCAGAGTAGACTCAATAAAACAATAATGCATCTTTAAATTTGAGGTTATAAATAGACGTTCCACTTACCAGTCTGTATGCTGATCGTCGATGACAAGTAGCGTCTTACACTTTGTCCTCTCCTGTTGTTTCCCCGTTGTTAACGAGCTTAAGAATCCAAGATCCCGTTTGGGCGGCACGGTCGCAGCCGCCGCCAACGCTTTATCCCGGTTGTCATCCGTCCCGATATTCTGAAAATATCCGTTGGGTACATTTCCCAGAGAGTTTGGGTCGGAGAAACGACGCCGAAGAAAATTCATGGTGGCTGTCGACAAACAAACACACACACACACACACGAAAATGTTGTGATGTTCGGCTGAAGTCTGGAGACTGATATTAGACGAGGTTATCCAATTATAATCCAGTCAAACCATGGAGGGATTTATTCCATCCGAGTGTTAAGGACCGCCAGTATTGGATACCTCCCGGCTGGAACACTAGATCTGGCCAGCTTTAACAGTGCCGTCGTTTTACTGATTAGGACACACAGGCTCCTTTGGAGTTCCCCCCCAGGTGAAGCTCCTTGTAGAAAAAATTACAACACTAGCATGAAGAAGAATTTCTACCTGACCTTTCTGTTTTTTTCTTGAATAATTTTCCTTGTTTTTGAATATCAAATCATATATAAAGAAAGTTGATCCCTTTTTTTTTTTTTTATTCAAGAAAATTTCAGGGTTAACAACCTGCCAGAGCGTTCCGGATATAAATGAGCAGTTTTTTTGTCAACAGTGTTTCTTGACATTTGAATGAGCTGGCTGTTATTTTGTCACATAAATTTCTGTCTGTGCTGCATGAAACAGATTTGCAGCCGCGCAATGTCTTTTAAAAAAAATCTCTAGAATGACAGACGCAGTCCCGACTTTGCGAGATAACCAAACTGTTTAGGATCAGAAACAATCATGACCACGCATCCACCATCGAGTCAATTTTTTCACAACCCACGAGCATTTCCCAACGCCCCGGCGAAACAGGAGATTAGTATTCCCGATAAGGGGGGCTCGCTGGGGTGCTTTACTCTTAGCAGTTTGATGTAATGTGCTCAACAGTGAATCACAAATGCCTCGGTGAATAGCTGTAATGGATGAGCCATGAAGACATTATTCACTACAGAGCTTCGTTTAAAACACGCAGCCCACTTCTTCTGTGTGACAGGGTGGTGAGTGATGAAAAACGTTTGCAGGTTGTTTTTTTTCCTCTCCTATGATAATCCTTCCTTGTTAGATTCTTTCCTCCCCGGTATATAATCCTGTTATAAATGCCCGGTTATGTCAATTCTTATCCGGACAGCACCTATGGATAGCCAAAGAGAAAAAAGAAAAAGAGAAACAAAATCCAGAGGGAATTAAAACTTGAATCTATATAAAATCGGATCTGTTTGTTGAGTGTGCGTTCAAGTGGCACAAAAATGATTTTATGTAAATTCCTTTGGCGGACTGTGTTGTTGAACTTTTTTAAGAGGGTACCTGATTGCAATTAGTCCGGTCTACCACCCTTGGCAGTCAGCCAATCAGTTATGCACATTTCATCAGTTTTAAGTTTTGAGTTTAAAATAATAAAACATCATCCCGACATCCCCAACAAACATTCAACTCACTACCAAATAAAATATACATCCTCTGAAAGAGAATTTAAAAGAAATAAATAAAGAAATAATTGATAAACATTTCGTTGCCGTTTTTACAAAGTAAAGATTTAGCCTCGCGGCAAAAAATGTTCAGTAAATCACAATTGAAGTTGACCTACTTTTCAAACTATTGTTAAGGACACAACTGACTATTTTTCTTTTAAAGTTTACAATCACAATGAAGCTTAATTCTTCAGTCAAACAGAACTGTCAGCAGTTTTTTTAATTTTGCGACTGTTTTGATGAGTAATTAATTCTTAAACCTATCTATCATATTGTAATAAAATAAACCAAAACAGACCTGCCTGAAGAGCACTGTGTACAAACTAATGCATATTTAGGTTTATCACTCTGTAAAATTCGTAAAAGAACGGTTTTGTCACTTCGTAAAAACCTAAAAGTCAAACCACACCTATTTTGACACCACATCCGCGCCATGTATTTCATTAGCGAATTTTATGTCACTTCGTAAAAACATTAAATGGAAAATATACGATTTGTCAGTTATTCTAAATAGTGTTATTACAAAATTATTACATATCAGGTCCTGAAATTTCGTGAAGATGTTAACAGCATTGAATACAGAGAATTTCCAAAAACACGATTGGAATTATTTTTATGATTTTGGACACATTTGTTTGTTGATCAGTCTAATCATTTTCCATTTTTCATTTCATTTCATTTCATTTCATTTCATTTCAATTCTTTTCATTTCAATTCATTTCATTTATTCTGGTTGTGAAGCCAAGGACTCTAAAAAAATACGAACTTAAATCACTGTACTAGCCAAGAACCCAATGGAGAGAAGACAAGGAAGGAAGTTTCAGTTTTTAGATGTGGGAGGAAAACCCCAAAGAAATATTCCAGGGAACACCCAAGCAATCAGGTAGAGACTGAAAACCCAATCCACGCAGTGCCCCCCGGCGTATTTCGAACCGGGGTCCTAGAGGTGGAAGGCGAGGAAAAAGATGCCACAACGCCAACCTCCCTGAATACGGGTACCAGAAACAATATTCATACAGCCCTACTTCCACAATCACTTTTATTGGCTAAATTCCCTCACTTGAGTTCATAATCATGTCAATTCATACTGGCTCTATATCATTCATTTCCACAAGGATGCTGAAATGTCAAGGTATCTTTCATTACCCAGGAGTATCCCACTACCAAGGCCATGTAATTGCATTTGCTGATTTTGATCGTAATTCCAAACCATTTCAATAAAAAAACATACAGCGTGCGGAGATAAAATAATACCTTGGATCAATCTAATGTGGATACCGAGAGGGTTGATGAGAGCAGTTCAAAGGTAAACAATACGATAACAGAAACTGCTTCAAGGTATCGTTGGGTTTTGAAAGAGTAATTTCATTACAATCCTCTAGTTTGTAATAGACACATCATGCTACCAACCTATTAAATTTCATCAAATTTAGGTGATCATTATTTCCAGAAAATGGCAACTAACAAGGTATTGTTGGGTTTTGGAAGAGTAATTTCATTACAATCCTCTAGTTTGTAATAACCACATCATGCAACCAACCTATTAAATTTCATCAATTTTAGGTGATCGTAATTTCCAGAAAATGCCAACTAACAGCGCACGTTATGACAGACATTTTGTGCAAAGTCGTGTTTTCTTTTTGTTCTCCCCATGTAAAATAAAAGCCCAGTTATAAGGGACAATTTTCTTACAATCAGCAGTATAGACCTTATGCATCGACCTCATCCTTCCATCAATTAATGATGAAACCTGGGAAACACAGCTATTTATGCGCAGCGCACAGGAAAGGCCAATGAGTAACCTCTACGTGAGAGCGCCCTACTACATTGACACGACACTAATAACAACAATACGCAGTTCTTAACACATTTCACACACGAAGGGCGCCCCGAAGCGTTTTTTTTTTCTACAGGTATGCAGAGCTATGTTTGAAATTATAAAACCCGTTTTACATGTATATTTATTGATGTAGCAACTTGTAACGGTTTACAAGGTGCTGTGGAGAAAACTTAATGCAGCCAACCCTACCAGAAACACAGGAGCAAGAAGTGTACTGGGTTCTTTTACATGTATTACACAACACAAGGGACCCTACGACTTTACATCTCATTCGAAGGACGAAGCCCAATTTCATAGAGCTGCTTAAGCAGAAAATATTGCTTACCAATTTTCTGCTGAGCAGAAATGAGCAGGATACCAGTCACAAATTGTACACGTGACATGGTAGTTTGGCTGGTTACCATATTCTGGTAAGCAAAATTTGGTTGCGCTTAGCTACTTTTTGTGCTTAAGCAGCTCTATGAAATTGGGCCCTTGACTCCAACCCACACTCTGGTGATCAGAAACACCAGTGCTTGTGTCCAAGGCGCTTGACTTCTAGTCCATGACATGCCACGACACGCCATGATGTGCATAAAAGGTCTTATTTAGAGGGAAATATTTCTCAGCGAGATAATTGGTATTGGGAACACCACTGCATCTTCAAAGAGTTAATCGTCCCAAATCTGACAAACCCACAAATATAAGCTAATTGAATCAATTCACCTGACATCATCATCACAATAATCTTGGTTGCGCCATTTTGGAAGTCAATGTCACTGAGTCTTACACAGTGTAATTTTAATTTTAGGCGACGCGGAGCTTACACCCTGTTGACTCCCAAAATGGTGAGCGCGGCAGTGTCAATATGGTAGTGTACTGTGTTTATTCGTCGGTTGGCATGTATGCAATGTAATAATACTCTTTAAGACAACAGTGTTACTACAAACCTTCTTGATTGATAAACCCACACCCTCCATAATCAAAGGGAGGTAACCCCCTCACATCTCTACCTGAATCAACACCCCCATCCCTCCACATCCAGCAAAGATATCTACCCAGGTTCAGAAAACATTCAGACCCGTTCAAAGCCGCAACCTGTAACCAAAAAGCGACAACCTCGCTGCCGCATCACCATAGGACCAACTGCATTATCATTATTTAGAACAAGGTTATTTTACTTCCACAAGCTAGGGACATCTTAGAGGGGGTATTAAATGCAATTGCATTTCTCAGTTGTCCTTGGTAGTCCTTGCCTTGGAGCCTCTTAAACTCCCCTTCATAAATAGGTTTCCTAATGGAATAAAACCCTGCTGCGACTTCACCAAAGCATTTCAGAATGAAGTCCTAAATGATTCAAAATGCATCCTAATGCCTTCAAAGACACTGTTCCCACAAAAGCTGATTAACTTGGCCCAGTTTCCTGGGGCTGCTTACCTTTGGCATGGAAGAGGAGAATGCTTGAGGTGAAAAATTGACAGTACACAGTACAAAGTTTTGGGTGAGCAAGAAACTTCTGCTTGTGCACATTGCACTATACATGTACATGTACATTGCCCACACTTCACTCACCTTACCAAGCTTAATCTGGGCCGTCACAAAAATAAATTGTGTTTTGCATAACACAGCAGACCCTGAAAATGCAGTTGAACTTTTTCTTCATTTTTTTTTTTTTTTTTTTTGAGGGGACAAGATTTGAAATTTCCAAAAGAAATTTACTGTCAAAAACGTACTGATCAAAATAAAAAATTGCAATTAAATGGTGGAAGATGCTGTAGAGTAAAATAAAAGATGGATAAAGAATACACATGTTTGTAAATTGTAGCTCTTGTTTTCTTTTGTGTGACATTATTTTGCAATAACAACTAATTTACCAAGTTTTAAGCATATTTTGTTTTAGGAATACAAATGAATAAATATATATATGTTTTTTAATCCAACATACCAAACCATTTTCTTTCCAGGCCTGTTACACCAAACATAAATATATATTGTTTAGGCCTAATAGCTATCACATGAAAGTCAGCATGACCATTTTTACCTGGTATTAAACAGCTGATGAAAACAAAGCTGCCGCTGTTAAAGGCCGGTTGGCTAACATGCGTTTGGCGCTCATAGCTATACGTGCATTGGCTTGCAAGCTTAATACGAGGGCGCTAAAAAAAGTGTCACGCATTTAATAAAAATTGTTGTTTAAAAAATTAACTGATAAAAACATCTGAAGGAGACCAGTCACCACCAATGTATATTTAGGGAGAACTTTGGATTGATAACTTTTTGTTCTCACTACAAGAATTTCATTCACAAAGTATTAACAATTGTGCTTAATCACAAAAAGTAGCTAAGCAAAACAAAATTATGCTTACCAGAATATGATTACCGGCCAAAATACCATACCACATGTACAAAAATGATCTGTGACTGGTATTCTGCCTTTTTTTTTGCACAGCAGAATTTTGTTTTCAAATCAATATTATAAGAAAATAACCATTCAATTTAACAATCCACTTGAACAGCATTCAAATTCGCAGCAGCTTTTCGCAGAAATCTCATTGCGCCTACTCTCCTAAATTGGATGTCATTTTCGCATGGCTAAAAAGAGAGCCTTATAAGTTTAAACCGAATAATAAATTAATCATTTGTGAGCCTGAAAGTGAAATTGAATGACAATTTCAACCGCAGAGGCAAAATCACTTTAATACAAATGCATGAAAGTGGAAACTCCTTTTATGCTGAAAATTACCGGGATAACCTATAAATGAAAAAAAAATATTGGAATGATATGCATTAACGTCATATCATGGTATGGAAATCCTTCCATCTACAGCACAGATTGAAATAACACCTTGGCAAAAGACAGTTTGACTGACTTCAGCAGCAGGAGTCTTCCTTTAATTAACACAATGACAAGTCAGTGGACGGAATCCTGTCCATTCTGACAGGGGTGAAGTCCGTGGGGAATCTGTGAGGTGAGGTGTACCTGTGGGAGGAGGCACTCTGCCATAATGAGGCACTATGATAATAAGCCTCACCGAAATCCAGGGCCTAATTTCATAAGAAGCAGCAGAAAATATATTTTGCTTTGAACTCTTGTGCTAAGCAAAAATAAGCAGGATGCCAGTCACAGATGGTACATTTCATCTTTGAGATGGCAAGGCCATTTTCATTTCGCAAAGGGCACTTCCATTGGAAAATCGTGAAGGCTATGGGACACTTTTGAAGGGGCACCACGGCCAAGATCAGGGGCCACAGAGGCCGTGGCCTCAGTGTGGCTGCCATATAATTCCAGGCCTGACGTGTGACATGGTATTTTGGCTGGTAACCTTATTCTGGAAAGCATGACTTTGTTGTGCTTGGCTACACAAAATTGCTTATCACAGAAAATATCTCGCTAAAGTCACATGTGAAAGTTTCAGCTGAATACAGTCTGCTTGCTGAGAAAACAGCAAAAACTGTCACGACTATTAATTTCACAAGAACGTCGAATGCATCCACAATTAGCGAGCTGACATCAAGTACAAACAGCACTTCTGGCAGCAGCATTTCGTGAACGGACACCAACCCTCAGAAATCAGAGAAATGATTCATGCATGGATCGTTTCTTAGATTCAAATGTTTTGGGGTGAACAATTATCCAAACCATATTATTTTGAAGGGAATCCTTTCACAAAATAGTTTATACTATCAACAGCTGCAGTGCTTCTCACCAGGTAAGTTTTTATGGTCATTAATTTTTGGAGTAGTTACCAATTTATGACCCTATCTTTGACAGAAACTGGCAGCCATGAGTGCCAGTCATAATTCAACATGAAAGTATAACAACAATAAAGGCAATTTTTAAAATCATGTAACGCTCTTTCAGAAAGATATCACACCACTTCACAACAAACTAATTAACTAAAAACTAACAGCAAAGCAAAACAATGAGTGATGATTATCAGAATAAGTATGGTTTTAAGAAATGAGTTGAAATGGTTATGAATAACAACCCTTTTTATTATACCACTTTAATCAACTTGTTGGCTTTGGTAAAGGCAGGGTTTAGGCCTACTTTTGGTAATTGTCAGAGACCAGTATCCTCACTTGGTGTATCCCAACATTTGCATAAAATAACAAACCTGTGAAACTTTGGGCCCAATTGGTCATCGAAGTTGCAAGAAAATGAGAGAAAAAACACCTTTGTTGCATAGAACTGTGTGCTTTCAGATGCCTGAGAAAGCCTTCACGCCTGAAGCCTTTCTCAGATTCAAATTTTGTGGTGAAAAATTACCTCCGTCTCTAAAACCACATTACTTCAAAGGGGGTCATTTCTAACAATGTTTTATAATATCAACAGCTCTCCACTGCTCTTTTACCAAGTAAGTTTTTATGGTCATTCATTTTTTTGAGTAATTACCAAAGGTATACCCTCCCTTTAAAGGTACAGGAATCAGAACTGGAGCGAAGTCCATGCTGTTGTCAATTATGCCCTGCTCTTTTAGCAAATTATATCTGCTTAAACAATGGCTCAGTTGTTGGTTATAAAGATATGCATGCTAACCGACTGAGCCACAACCCAAATATTCTGTACATCCTTCAGTAAACAACAAGCATCTTGAAATGTCCTTGGAGCTGGTCTGTCAGAATGTGGAGCAGTGTGATTTAATATGTTGATGGTGATGTAAAAATGTACAACCTATGACTGGAGATAGGATGTACTTATAATATTCTTCGATTAGAACCCTTTTCTCCCAATGAATAATAATAATAATAACAAGTTTTTATATAGCGCAAAATTACAGTGAAGTCTCAAAGCGCTTTTGGGAAGTCAAGAGAGAAAAACCAGGACTGTAGAATACAAAATACAAATACAAAAATTACAGAAAATACAGAAAGAACCATAAAATGCATACAATGAAAAATGTAAGTTATTTCACAAAAGATACGTCTTCAAAAAAGACTTAAACTGTTCTAGAGAGGAGCTTTCTTTTATATTATTGGGGAGTGAATTCCAGAGTTCAGGAGATGCAACCTGAAAGGCCCTTTGCCAATATGCTTTGGTGGTGGCTGGAAAAGGAGTGAGGAGATTTTGCGAGCCAGAACGAAGATTTCTAGTAGGACAATAGTCGTGGATCAAATCTTTGAGGTATTGGGGAGCTATGCCATGTTTGCAGTTGAATTTCATTACTAGGAGTTTGAAAATTATTCTCTGGTTAACCGGTAACCAATGTAAATTATACAAAACTGGGGAAATGGGTTCATGTGAATGGGTACGAGTAACAAGTCTTGCAGCAGAGTTCTGAATCCGTTGAAGTTTAACAAGTAGAGAGTCGGGTAACCCATACAAGAGACCATTGCAGTTATCAATCCGACTCATTACAAAGGCGTTTATTAATTTTTCCGTTATGTATCAATGAAGGTATCAATGGTCTCAAATCGAGTAAACCCTCAATTGAAAACTGTCATACTACCCCATTTTGGAGATCCGGTCACAAACGCTATATCCCAAATGAGGTTATAAAAGACTACCTCTCCCAATGAAGGTATCAATGGTCTCAAATCGGATAAACCCTCAATTGAAAACTGTCATACTACCCCATTTTGGATATCCGGTCACAAACGCTATATCCCAAATGAGGTTTTAAAAGGTTACCTCTCCCAATGAAGGTATCAATGGTCTCAAAACGGGTAAACCCTCAATAGACAACATTCATACTACCCATTTTGGATATCCGGTCACAAACGCTAAATCCCAAATGAGGTTATAAAAGACTACCTCTCCCAATGAAGGTATCAATGGTCTCAAATCGGGTAATACCCTCAATCGGCAACAATTATACTACCCCATTTTGGAGATCCGGTCACAAACGCTAAATCCCAAATAAGGTTATAAAAGGTTACCTCTCCCAAAGAAGACATACAACGGGTAACCAATCACAAAATGACATCCTGAAAAATAAAATCAATGTGTTGCAATTCTTCCAAAGAAAACCCAACAGAAAAAACAAATAAATTCAAAGTATAAACACAGCTGTACATCTCGTTAAAAAAAACCCTACTTCATTATTCATTCATAGCTATCACAAGAAAGTAGATATAGAAGGCCTTGCATATATCTAATCAATTAGTAATTCTTTTGCACGACATTTACATATATATAAGGCAAGATGTAATTTGCAGTGCTGCACTCAACAATTTTCGATTTACAAGGATAACCATTTCACAGCGGTAGGAATCTTTGCTGCCTACTTCCTGGAATTAAAAACGTCCTCCTATGAAGGCCCAATTCCATCACTCTGCTAGTAGTAACTGTAAAAAAAAATTGACGCTTATGTTAGCCATAATTTCTGGGCCAATGATATTGCATTTGACAGGCACGTGATGCATTTTTTTCACTTTTGTTCATGCATGGTACCTAAACATGCTTCACTTACATGGCTAATGCAAAAAATGGTTGCTGTAAGCACAAAATGTTGGGGTAAGCATGAGCACCAGTAAGGTTCTGCATGGCCCAATTTCATGAACCTGTTTAGCAGAAAATATTGCTCATCAAATTCTTTTGCCAATCAAAAAAAAAAAAAAGGGAGAGGTACCAGTTGAAACATTCTGAACTTTATGGCATTTTGGCTGGTAACCTGCATGCCAGGCATGACTTTTCTGTGCTTGGCAAGTTTTTGTGCTTACAGGCTTTATGAAATTGCTACGTCTGGCACGCTGTCAATAGTACATCTGTCCCCTCTGATGAATTGACCAATTACAGCAACATTCATAAGCCTGACAAAAGGGGTGCGTTCAATGCAAAGCCGTTTGAGCACGCATAGATGTGCTTGTGAAAGGCTCAAGTTTGATGATTACCAACATGGCACGGTCTTGGCTTCAAAATAACCCTATATCATGCTGAGGACTGCTTTTCACACGAGACGAACTACCCCCGGGAACATTTTGCTGACCTTTTCACATTTAACATTCTGACAGGAGGAACTAGGTCGGACACAATGGTGACACATTTAACTTGAAAATATCTGTAGAAAAGACAGAGGCTGGCTACAGACCTACGATGGGAAAGAGGTTGTAACGTTGATCCCAACCCTTCACCAACAAGATTAACAATACGCTTCTGCACTCTATCTAATAAAGATAAATGACAGGCAGAAGCTCCAGCCCAAATGTGACAACAGTAATCCGTTAGGGGATGTATAGTTGTCTTATACAGGTAGAGAGTAGCATCAAGAAGTAAGAACTTCCGAGCCCGATAAAGACAACCAACTTACATTGAAGCACTCTTCGCAATGCCTGAGATATACCTCTCCCAACTGGCATTAGTGGAGATGTCAAGTCCAAAAAGGCGAAAAACTGATACCTCAGGCAAAGTAGATGGGCCAAAATGAATGGATGGAAATGTATAATCTCTATAGCGAGACAGAGACAGTAGTTTAGTTTTCTTTAGGTTAAAAGTTACTTGACGATCGTTCCACCTATTCAGCACGTTCTTTAAGTCATTATTTAGTGAAACACCCATCTCAAAGCGAGAAGTGTTGGAAGAGTTAGAGGAAACACAGTAGAGGGGTTGAATCATCAGCATACATGACAAGCTGAGACAAAACTTTCTCCGGGCAAATCATTAATGTAAACAAGAAAGAGAGTAGGACCAAGTACTGAGCCTTGTGGAACACCTAAATTAATAGAATGGGTAGAAGAAGATTGACTAGCATTTGGCAGGGGACCACTGTTAAGGGAGTCGGCTGGTAACAAAGAGCCATTCCAACAGCTTTATTCCACGTACTGCATCTCTTTGGAACTCCTTGCCTGGTGCATGTTTCCCTCCATCCTACAATCTAGACTATTTTAAGAGAAATATCAATTCCTACCTTCAGCTCCTCTGAGTAAATTTCATCTTTAATATTTTTTCTTCTTGTAGCCCCTTACCAAGAGTGGCTGTTAGCCTTGTTTGGGGCAAACTTCCATTACAAAAAAAATAATAAAATAAAATATTTAAAAACACCTGAGGACCAGTCAAAATTCTTCCCAAGTGGTCCGGCTGCCTAGTTCAGTGTTGAAAAGCATCCCTAATTGATATGAGATATGGCCTAGTGAAAAAGCTGGCGGACCTGCAAAACAACAAGCTACCAGCGCTGGTACCCTCCTCCTTCCTGGCTAGTCACCGGAAAAAATTAAGGGCAAACCCTGAATACCCCTGAGTAAGTGAAGCAAGATAACTCAGGGGTTAGCATACTGAGTTTTCTTCTTTTTTTTTCCCAGGAGAACTGCATCAAGGAAGAAATGAACATGGGGTGGCGGTGGGGTTAAAATTACCAAGAAATTATTGGGGGTTATATTTCCAGAGAATTGGCTCTGTAGCGTGAAAGGGCTCAAGTCATGTTCCTTGTAGCAACAACAGTTACAAGTAGAGATTTATGTGACAGTCACAAAGGAGACCAGACTATTTTACCATCCAGCCTCAGTATGGTACATGTCGGCTGCTCAGGACTATAAGGTCATTAGTGCAATTTGTATGGGTTTCATCAAATTGCTTTAATTTGCATATTTTGGAGCTCCTGGTGAATGGGGGTTAGCATACTGAGTGTTCATTTTGTTCAAGTGTGAGAAATGAACATGGGGTGGCGGTGGGGTTAAAATTACCAGGAAATTATTGGGGGTTATATTTCCAGAGAATTGGCTCTGTAGCATGAAAGGGCTCAAGTCATGTTCCTTGTAGCAACAACAGTTACAAGTAGAGATTTATGTGACAGTCACAAAGGAGACCAGACTATTTTACCATCCAGCCTCAGTATGGTACATGTCGTCTGCTCAGGACTATAAGGCCATTAGTGCAATTTGTATGGGTTTCATCAAATTGCTTTTGCATATTTTGGAGCTCCTGGTGAATGGGGTTTATCAATCAAGAGTCGTCTTCAAAGCATTTGTTTGGCAAAAAGAAACATTCCTTTTCTAAGTTAAACATTTATTTGTTGATTTTGATTTTTTTTCTTCAAATTTATACGCATTTTTCATTTAATGACCTTTTGATCATTATGAGTATAAAATTACAATTAATGACCTTATAGCACTGGACCGACGATGATCAATGATTTAAAAAGGAGAAAAACTGGATGGAAGTAGAGTGACTAACTTGACCATAATGTCAAGAACAAAGATCCTTTAACCACTTCCGGTCAGAATTCAAAAAACAACAACCTGTGCCTCTGCGCGGTATCACTTTGCAGAACATGTTGGTGTTTCCGGAGCAATCATTTTTCTATGAAAGTATTGTTTCCAAAATGAAACCCTTACCTTAAAAAGGAAAGCCAACAAAGTCTACCATAATAAGCACTGGGATTTTATTGTTCTACTGTGAGAAAAATTTGAGTAAGCACCATGAATCGCAAAACCTCGGCCATAAGCCATGGCTGATAATCTGCCATGGTATGCTGGAATCTCAGAAGGCTCAGACTTGCCTCCAATTGAACCGAGTACAATGATAAAGGCAGCCTGTCCATTCTTATATGCTACATTTGTATTGATAACAAAAGGACAAAGGTTTGGAATCGAGGATTACACAATAACCCCTGGAAAAAGGGAGACTCTGAGCATGAAATCCAGTATTTTCTGTCTCTCTTTGTACAGGGGAAAACAATGCGTAGCACGGTAGGTGCATGTCTGTGCAGGCTACACAATGGATTGTCCCAGTGTATATTAACGTCAGTCGTCCAAACGACTGCAAAATATTGAGGTCGTTCCGAAGTTGTCCCAGGCAGAAATAAAACGACATGAGGTAGTTTTAAGCAGTAATACTCCATTGGATTTTCGAAGAGTAAAATCTATAACCACCCACTACAACCAACCTGCGCAAATTTTATCCGAAATGTCAGAGATTAGGTGCTCATTTGTACATACCAAATAATTTTGATTACTGCAGTCAAACAAAACAACTGTGAATTGGGAGGGGGTGGTTCTCAGCAGAACGTATTTCATGAAGAGGATTGCACTGGTATAAGTTTATAATCAATGAGCTTCCACACTAAAACTAATATTTATTTTGTTTTCTTATGATAATCAATACTGTATCTTACCTTTGAAGGTAGGATCATACTTTTGCAAAGACCATGAACAAAAAATTGTGTAATTTTTATCCGAATGGTAATGGTTTCAGTTTGACAATTCCCCCATCAATTATTTTGTCAAAAACACCCTCAATTGAAAAGTAATTTGATTTCACTGCTAAATGAATTTTAAAAAGAACCAAAAAAAAAACTCTGACAAAGAAGGGAAACACAGGGAATATATACATCCTTGATTTGAAAATCTATTAAGTGATCTTTCAAAGGCACTTTTATACATGTATGATTACAACTGCCTCCCCCCCCTCCCTGTACCTGGAGTGATAACGGAGAAAAAGACACCTGTTTGTGCCCCCCTCCCTTCCCCTGATCGCAATGACTCTTTGTAAATATTTTGTAAAAAGCCCCAAGACTTTCATATACTGGAGGAAGAGAATGCAAAGGGATGGCTTCCGGACAGGTGCAAAGAAAAGCTAGTCACAGTGTCTTAATAACCAACACAACGGTACAATGATTAAGACTGGTTGGTTTCTGCGATGTTTTGACTACCCTGAAGAACCCTCACAGCCAGGACCAGAGATCTATTGCCCTTGGACAAATTTTGTAGAGCTACTTAAACCCCAAAAAATTATTTTAAAAATTTGCTGCTTAGCGGCTTTAAGCAGCAGACCAGTCAAGGGAAATTACCACATGGTACTTGCTGGTGACCTAAATTTGCTAAGCATTATATTTCTGTGTTTAGCAAAGATTTGTATGACAAGTAGCTCTGATTGAGTTGAATGCCAGTCACAAGCAATGACATTACATTGTAGCTTGGCTGATAATCCATTCAAAATTTTCTCTGCTTAGCTAATTTTTGTGCTTAACAGATCTTTAGAAGCTGGGCACATTCATGAAGCTGCTTATAAGCAGAAAATATTGCTTAACAATTTTCTGCTAAGCAAAAATAAGCAGGATACAAGACAGAGATGGTCTATGTTCATGTGGCTTGGTATTTTGGCTGGTAACCTTGTTCTGGTAAGCGGAATTTTGTTGTGCTTAGCTACTTTTAGTGCTTAAGCAGCTCTGTGAAATTGGCCCCACATAGAGCTGCTTAACGACAAGCACATTTTGCTGCAGAAAAATTTAATTAAGCATAAACATATTTCACAGGTTAGCAAGAATATTTGATAGACAACTTGCGCGTTCACCATGGATTTGCATTGTTGCACCAGTTGCTTACAGTTTTAAGTGCTGGGAGTTAGCAGGCCTTTTCCCGTGCTTACGCTTAACAGCGCTATAAAATGGAAAACGCCCAATAAGCACAAAATCGGCCATTAAGCAGCTCCATGAAATTGCGGCACTGTTCTAATACATTATGCCCCTCAAAAATGTTCCCCAGTTCATAAAGCTGTTCAGCAGAAAATACTGCTAAGAAAATTTCTTTGCTGAGCAAAGAAAATGAGTACACAAGTCGCCAAAATGTAAAGCTAATGGAATTTTGACTGGTAGTCTGTTTCTGCTAAGCATGATATTTCTGTACCAGCGAGTTTTTGTGCTTACAGCTTTTATGAAATTAGGCCCTTGAAAGTTTGACAATTCAAATAAATTTTCCTTTTCTAAAAGGAAAAGAGTCTTCATATAAATTCTAGGCATGACTTTATCCGGCCTTGACTTTGTTTTTCTGTTTTGTTTTTTCAAGTAAACAATTCAAATACAAAAATAACAGAAATAGCTGCCAACAAATCAGGAAAAGCTAACCCACAAATCCAATCCAGTCAAACATCAGCAAATGGGAAAACATTGAAAATAATTTCCTTTAAATTAGCTTGAGATAGTCTAGTCATTGAGATTTAAATAAACCAAGCGTACAATATAGACTATAGTACAACCCATATGAAAACAACTCATACAATTGAGATAATGAAAGTGCATTCAGTCAACAAGACAACTGACCGGCCGTCACAACGGAAGTAGACAAAAAGAAATGCAAAAAGCAAACACTGTTTCATCAATTGAACAATGATTAATTGTTAAAGTACAGCTACATGTACGCGCTCTCTGTTTACGGAGAAGAGCGTTGGGGACAAGCGCTTGTGTTATTTTAGCTGTCTACTGAAGGTATATTAGAAGCTAGCTAGCTAGCTATAATCTACTTTAGCCTCTAATAACGGAGGGGGGGGGCATTAGACTCTGATCAAGTTCTCCAATTCTGTTAAATGGAAGTTTTGTTCAAGGGGGTGATCGCACACTGACAAGATGAACAATCCTGAAGATGGGAACTTAGGTCACCTCTTGGATGAACCCTTCTGAGCTTCCAGGGTGTTACTTTTCAGAAGATTGACAAACTTTCTAACATGAACAATTATTTCCCCATGATTGTATGTTACCATGGAGGAAGAATTCTTCCTCCATGATGTTACCATCTTCTGAAGGTAAGCAGGGATCTCCAAAAAAAAATTTACATCTTGGAAAAGCCATGACAAATCACAGACCTGGGCCCAATTTCATAAAGCTGCTTAAGCAGAAAAATTAGCTTAGCACAACAAAATTATGCTTACCAAAATAAGGTAACCAGCCAAAATACCATGTTACATTTACCATCTGTGACTGGTATTCTGCTTAATTTTGCTCAGCAGAACATTTTTTAAGCAAGATTTTCTGCTTAAGCAACTCTATGAAAATGGACCCTGTTTCTAATGTCCAAAATATCTTTCCTTGTATTTTTTTTTGTACAGTGCAGCCATCACATGAAGGATATAATGCACTGTGAACAATAATAATAAAGTGTCTTGCTCAAGGACACAATGTCACGACCAGGACTCAAACCCACACTCCAGTGACTCAGCCACCAGAACTTAAATTCGTTGCGCTAAACCGCTCGGCCACGACACGTTAATAATCATAATCTTTTTGCAAAAGTTGTCCAACTTCCCATCTTTTTTCCCCCTTTCATGTCTCTGTTTGGTTGCACAATGATTTGATAGTTGAAGAGAAATAAACAAGATGGCGGTGCTAGGACTAAAGTAAGTTGTAAAGTCTTGGTCAGCCTCTGTATTATCTAACTACAATAAGGTGCAATTAAGTACTAACATGGCTTTTGGGGCAGTTTTTACCAGCTCTTTGGAGGGTTGGAACGAAGTACGCTAACAATAAAAACAAAAACACTACAAACTAGAAATTCAGAGATTTCATTTGACATCATAAAGTGTTCATGTTTGTGATTAGTGAATTATAATCTATTCTTTATGACTCGGGAGATTCCCTTTCAAGTCGGCTGGAAACCTCAAAACGAGGGTGGGGATTATTCGCCACTTAAGTGTCTGGTTTGGAACGGAAGACAATATCAAATTTGCACAATATCTGTGAAAATTAGTTTTTGATTATCAAATACCTTTCCGATGTCTTAGAATACAATGAGTGTCCTCTTACAATAAAAATGTACAGCTGTGCATGATTTCCCTCAAACTCTAACTTAGGTGTTCGGGTTGGCGTAGCGGTATCTTTCCTCGCCTTCCACCTCTAGGACCCCAGTTGGATTGGGTTTTCAGTCCCTACCTGACTGCGTGGGTTTTCCCTGGAATAATTCTCTGGGGTTGTCCTCCCACATCTAAAACTGAAACTTCCTTCCTTGTCTTCTCTCCATTTGGGTTCTTGGCTAGTACAGTGATTAAGCTCGCTTTTCTGAGAGCCCTTGGCCTCACAACCAGAATAAGTGAAATGACATGAAACTCCTTTTATATTAACACTCAATTTCCTTTATCAGTTTGTCCGAAACAAACATCCGCATTCCAATTATAAGAACTCTGGCTCACACATAACTCCAGGATTAAGGTCTAAAGAATCCAAACACAAACTGCTGAACACTATCAGCACCGCTACGTCCCTAAAGTGCATCCGAAAATCCCCGAAGCTTCATTACACCCATGCAGACTACATATAGCTTCATCATCAGACAGGCGTACCCAAGCCGTCGATGTAGTTGTCCAACTCTGCCGCTTGATTGGCCAGAAGCCTCTGATGATACACGTTTGCAGCTCATGGGACGGCTGTGGGCGATTTTTTTTTTTTTTCAATGATTGACGATTGTAGAATTGCCAGCGTTTAAAGTTACTACCATGTCCAGTCCAGATTAATTAACTGTCAAATGTAGAGCCAAGTAGCGCGTCCGAGCACGAATTCACTGAGTAAAAGCATGCAGGATTAATTTAATAATTTTACTCAATTCAAGATGTGCCTAAAGTGTAGCAGTAAATTGATGTAAATATTAAATAATTTTGCAATAGTCAACCTTTATCGGCCCATGCTGTTCGAATAAAAAAAAATTACATGAATGTGCTTGGAAATTTGAATGTTTCAAGACAGAATGGCATTCTTTTCAAAATAGAATCTATAAAAAGCTTTGCAGTGAAGCAGTTGTCTAAAATATTAAATTATTGAATTGTAGTGAAATAATGCTAGCCACATACAAGAGACCATAATGTGTAGATTCAAAATAGATATGTGAAGACAAAGACACAACAGAAGTGACGAGCCCAAAACATTGGAAAAGGCATTTTATATAATCGGGACATGCTTTTGAAAACTGTTGTTCGAAGGGTGAGAGTCATTGCTGACAAAAACAAGTCTGAAACAAGGATCCAAATTAGGACAGGGCTCGAATTTAGGTGGAAAATGTGCGAGACCACAGCGCTTGTAGGTTACAATGTTTATTGGACCAGCATTTATTTTCCAAGACCAGAATGTAATGAGCTAGAACTTTCTACACAGTTTAAGATGTACATGTAAACTGTTTCTTTTTGAACAAGCACTAAGAAAATATCTAATTAATTTTGTCTTATGGTATTAAGTATATTCAATACTCAACACAACTGAAAGATATTTCAAGATATTATAAGACAGAGAGGTACTTTTAGTCAATTGAAAAAAACCCAAGACCACTGGACTTGTGCGGTCCTGAGTTTACTTGCCCGAGGCTAAAATCACTGGCCTCGGGCCTGAGGTCCAGTGTTAATTTCGAGCCCTGTAGGAGGTATGTTGAAACATGATGGCATTTCCACCTTTTGGTTAAACCCCCGGGGTTTCGATTTCACAGAGTTAGGAACAGTGTACTCATCAGCACTAGAGAAGTATATCAAAGAGCAGGATTTCTTTATATACGTCAAACAAAATAGCAGCTGATTTTCTTCATCGGGCTTATCAAAAAGTGATAAAAGTCAGACATTTCTCATCCCTAACATCCCTAATATAGAGGGGGAAAAAACACATTCATCAGTTGTGGGCTGTTTGAGCTCATCATACAAATCAAAATTAATCAGAAAAACAAAAGAATGAGCAGTGCCTTTATTGTTTACCAGAGCTGCATTTGCATCTTGCAGTCAGGGAGATTTTGTTACACCAATCAGGGAGATATTTAGAATTACATTCAACAGAATAGGGCAAAAGGTTTCCACAATCAGAGAGATTGTCAAATTTGTTTATCAGAACATGGAAAGATTGGTTTAATTTCAGAGAACTTTCTGCAGAATCAGGGTGAGGTTTTGGCAGCTCTGGTTTACACATTTGTATTCAACTTCACCTTTAAGTTTTTCCTTCCCAATTTATTACTCACCTCATGTCTAAAACGTACTTAAATAAACCCCCCCCCCAAAAAAAAACCCACAAAAACCCCCACAAAAACCCACAAAAACACACAAAAACACCCAAAACAATAATAATAATAATAATAATAATAATAATAATAAAAAATAAATATAAAATACATCCCAAAACGTATATCTCAACAGCATTTCAAACTAGAATTATCATATCTAATTTCATTGGCAGCCATGCCCTCGACTGGAACTGCAGCTCCAAATCCTAATGTAATTTCAAGTCGATGAGTGTTCACCGCAGCATGACACGACTACAAATCCATATTGCATCCATTGATTGGACACAAGCAGTAAATGTCTGTCTAGGATGACACTAGTAAATGCTACAGTGGGGACTCTTTATGCAGTGCAGGTGGCAACGGTTTTTCTTTATATTGTTACGAGATTGGGACTAAATTTACAGCTCTACTTGGAGTCGAAATTGCTGCTTTTAACCACTGCTAGACTTATGGACAAGTCGTTAAATTCAATTTGATGTTAAATTTGCAGCGGGGATAAAGAATATTAAAGCAATGTATATTCATATAGGATTCGAACTGCCTCTGGCTACCGGGCAATCTCGGTTGTCTAGTTGGTACGACATCTGCTCGTGAATGGCAAAGGTCGTGGGTTGGAATCCCACCCGAGTAATATGCCTGTGATTTTTTTCACAGGACTCGGGAAAGTACTGAGTATACAGTGCTTTACACACATCGGTGTACGGGTAAAGCCAAATATAATTCTTTATACACGATCCAAATTTATCATCAATTAAATTGTCGCGGTCCCCGCTGCTAAAATACAGGATTTGAACTGCCTCTAGCTACCGGGCTATCTCGGTGGTCTAGTTGGTAAGACATCTGCTCAAGAATGGCAAAGGTCGTGGATTTGAATCCCAACCGAGTAATATGCCTGTGATTTTTATTCACAGGACTCAGGAAAGTACTGAGTATACAGTGCTTTACATACATCGGTGTACGGGTAAAACCAAATATAATAAGTCGTTAAATGTTTGTCACTGTGCAGGCTCTCACGCGATTATACTGCTCTTGTGATATTGATGGCTCCTGAATATTGCCAACGGGACCATATAGTCGGGAGAGCAGTATTTTGCGCGCGGAGCAGCAGTCTCGCAAGAGTATAGCTGAGACAGAGCTGTTACGCTGTCACCGCACATTTAACGACTAGTCCACAAGTCTAAACCAATGCAGAAAATCACAGAATTTTTTATATTTTTCTCATACAGTCTATGAATGCAAATTAGAACAATTTAGACTGTCCTTTTGCAACATGGGGGTGAGGGAAGGTGGGAATGTTATATATATATATATTGTTTTTGATTACACATCCAATAGCACAATTAGCGCCAATAACAGGATGAATAGGAAACGAGAAGAAATGTTCAGTTTTAGATGTGGGAGGACAACCCCAAATGGGGAAAACCCACGTAATCAGGTATAGGGACTGAAAACCCAATCCACATGTAAAGGCTCCAGTCTGAGGCGGGATTCGAACCCGGGTCCACAGAGGTGAAAGGTAGGGAAAGAAACCACTCCCATGCCCCGATGACTTAACCACCAGAACTTGAATTTAATGCTCTAAACCTCTCGGCCATGACACCCAATAATGACCAGCAAGATCTTCAAGTCCTTTTAAAGACCATATACCCACTCTCAGGTCTCATAAAAATTCATCATTGATTTGAGGGAAGTTCAACCGCCCCCTCCACTCTCTCTGCACCCGGAAAAACAAGCTTTGACTGAATTATTAATAAGGCCTTGTAGTGGTACAAACAAACAATGACCTCGTCATCAGAGACTTGAATTTCAATAAGAAATAGTTGGGAGGAAAAATGGTTCAATCTGAATCAGAATTATTTAGTCGGCAAAGCATCTTAAATGCATCACACCAACTTTTTAAAGAAGAAAATGAAGAAATTTCAGTTGTAGATGTGGGAGGAAAACCCCTAAGGGAAAACCCACGCAGTCAGGTAGGGATTGAAAACCCAATCCACATGCAAGGCTCTGGGCTGAGGTTCGGAACCAGGGTCTACAGAGGTGAATTAGGGAATTCCCACGCAATCATTTAGGGCCTGAAAACCCAATCCACATGCAAGTCTCTGGGCTGAGGTTGGACCAGGGCCCACTGAGGTGTTAGGCAGGGAAGAAACCTCTGATCCAACCTGACGCCCTGTTATTGATAACATAGTCTGCTGTATTTATTATTAGACGATGCTTTGTGTGGTGTAGATAGAGGCTTGTATTTAGAAGTTGCATCTCTCTCCCCAGATGGTTGAACAAGGTATGTTTTGGGGCTGAACAAAGAAAAATTGACTAGAGCGGGATTTGAACCAACAACCTCCGGTTTAACGTGCAGGCACTCTACCAACTGAGCTATCGATATCTAGTCCTATGTTGGCGGTCTCCCTATTTTGTCAATATCTTTGTTTGGGGGTGCCAGTCAGAAGCCATACAACCATTAGCTGCAATGTAGTCAGGGATCACATCCAAGTTATACAACCTGGGAAGCGGCAGCCAGGGGATCACCTTAAGGGGATGCAACTTTTTTATTTCAAATATGAAAAGTTATGATTTATGACAATAATAAGTAATCAAACATTGTGCTTAACATGCAAGTACAGCTATTTGAATGGACACCAGATCAAATAGCACCTGTAAAGATGCAATTCAATTTACAGCCATATATGCCACAGACAAAGAGCATCATTGGAAAGATAAAGGAGATCAAATGGAGATGGGTAGGCTATGTGTCAAGGGTCCAAGACAATAGGAGGACTACAGGATTGACAGAATGGCAGCCTAAGAACAGGCAAGAGAAAGAGAGGACGGCAAAAGAGAAGATGAAGAGATGACATAACAGCATACATCTGGCTACACGGACGAGAGTGGCTAGAGAGAGAGAGAGAGAGGCAAATGGAAGTTTTACGAGGAGGGCTTTTTCCGACAGGTGGACGAACTAAAACCTTGATGATGAGGATGATGATGATGATACCAGAGACTCTGAGACAGACCCCTTCTCTTACACAATAAGTACACTGCGTTCGTCCAACACACAACACACAGTACCTGTAGTTTTTACATCCCATCCTAAGGATGAAGCAATATTATGGTTGAACCCTTTAGAGACTATAGTGGCCACAAGCGGCTTGTACCAAAATGCCCATATCAGTCGCAAACCCGCCGCAAGATTTAACAACCAAAACTGTCAAAGCTAAGGCCATACATGTCCTGAAATGACATTTCGCAATGATTCCCATCTTGACATACCTTCTACAATTCAAAAACATAACTATATATTTCTGTTTCTTTTACTGTTTTTCCAGACATTCTTCCTTGAAACAAAATTGAGTCAAAAATCAACAACATTTGCCATGTCTCGACGTTTGGTGATGATTGCATAGAAGCCAATGAACCCTAAAGGATTGACAGGTTTTTTTTAATCAAGAACGCAAACACTGCAACTGTCTTGCCCTTTACAAAAACGAAGTGTCAGACCTGTGTAATTAACTAGACCTACATGTAGAACTATGTGCGTAAGCCTTCTGAGGCCAAGGTCACATGTACAGTGGTACGGAACTTAATAAAGGGATTGTATACGTTTGGTAATTGGAACCCACTGTTTGATTCAATCCTATATAGTTGTAGATATACACCATAAAACTAACCTGTGAATAATTTCATTTCAAAGGTGGTAGCGTTTTTGAGATATTGCCAAGAATCTGGAGCGGTTATGTCCACGCAGGAAGAGTAATCTGCAATTGGAATACACAATCTGAGAAACGTTACCGTCAGTAACGCTTCTCCGATTCAAATTTTGGGGAATAAAAAGTGATATCTTTTTCCATAACCACATTACTTCGAAGTGAAATATTTCTCAAAATGCATTATACTATCCAAAGCTGCTGTACTTCTGACCAAGTAAGTTTTTTTTGCCATTAATTTTCAGAGTCATTATTAAACATATACAGACCCTTAAAGACACTGGACACCTTTGGTAATTGTCAAAGACCAGTCTTCTCAATTGGTGTATCTCAACATATGCACAAAATAACAAACCTGTGAAAATTTGAAATCAATTGGTCATCGAAGTTGCGAGATAATATGGAATAAAATACACCCTTGTCACACGAAGTTGTGTGCTTTCAGATGCTTGATTTCGTGAGGTCTCGAATTGAATTCAAATATTTTACTGAGAAATTACTTTTTTTCTCAAAAACGACGTTACTTCAGAGGGAGCCGGTTCTCACAATGTTTTATACTATCAACAGCTCTCCATTGATCGTTACCAAGTAAGTTTTTATGCTAACAATTATTTTGAGTAATTACCAATAGTGTCCAGTGCCTTTAATATCCAATGAAAGGTTCAATACACGTAGATTCATTCACTGGATGCAATTCTTGTACTGGACAGTTTACTCTTGATAGCATCATACAAAGCACTTCCTACCCAACTACTTTCTGAGCTCAGCTATTGCTTTTGTATCATTTAAACAATTTTGTAATGAACTTTTAATTGAGTTAATGTAAATTTAGACGCGATTCAATCTTCTGATTGTTATGTATTTTAAAAAAATTTTTTTTTAAATAAATAAACCATTTAAAAACGTTTGACAGTCACGTTTTAAATAATATATATGGTTTGTACATTTTTGTACAGAGAATTTTAGATGATATTCAATCGAAACAGCATTGAATTTGACCTCAACCGGAAGTCACACATTCCAATTAATCATTTAGGAAAATAAACATTAGATGCATAACCCAAATTCCAACACAAGTCATCTCACGTTTTTAATGTTGTTGTTTTATATGTTTTTCTTCCACAAACTCCAAAAAGTACCACACAAAAATAGCTTGATAACGACGGTCAGCGAAGCGTAAATTTTCATAATTGAGGTGTAAATTCCTAATGTACTGAAGTGCCCTTTCTTAATAAAGAATGAACTTCAGAGTCTAACAGATTCCATCTGCTTGTTATCAGAAATGATGCATTGATGATGCCAGACCATCATTTCCCAAGCAGTTCATCAACCGTCAGATTTCATCATTTTTTAGTATTAAAGTAAGTGGAACAAATCTCACCCGTCACTTTCAATCTTTTAGCCTTAGAGAAAGACTCTGCTAGGGTCAAAACGCCAGGCCATTAACTTTTTTTTTTGCACGTCCAATCTTCATAAAACATTCATGAATCGCTTACAGATATCACTGAAGCCACATATCTTTGGTCACAACCGTTTATAAAACGTGAACAAAAAATGGAACAGTTAAACTCCTCTGGGCGAATGAGGTGGCGACTTGATGAATATATGAGCCAATTTATCGCCTGTGCAATAGACCCAATTCATTCGCCACCACTAAAACACTGAACTCTCCCCCCTCTAACTTGCCATCAGCAACACAGAAGACAGAGGTCAGGACTACTAGCCTAAAACATCAGTCATACGTTGCTCATAAAAAACTTCATTTACAATGCTGTCGGACCATTTAAATAATAATAATAATACTAATGGCTTCTTATATAGTGCTCATATCCGTCACTCAGTAACCCTCAAGGCACTTCAACATTCATTTTTTCCTGCAAGGTATGTGGGGCTACGTAAGTATGAGGCCTACTCCTTTACATAGCACCATGTAATGGTTTACAAGGTGCTGTGGCGCAATATGCAGCCAATCAAACCAGGAACACCGGGGCGAACCCCTTCTCTTTTCGATAAGTGCACTGGGTTATTTTACGTGCATTACACAACACACGGGACCAACGGCTTTACGTCCCATCCGAAGGACGCAGCAATAATGGTTAAGTGTTTTGCTTAAGGACACAAGTGTCACGACTGGGACTCGAACCCACACTCTGCTGATCAGAAACACCAGAGCTTGAGTCCGGTGCTCTTATCCGCTCAGCTTGTGTGTGTGGGTGTTCTAAAGATACCTTCCCTACCTTGCAGATAAGAATACGGGTGAAGTCTTTCAAAATACCAGTATCTTTCCCTTTTCTGCTTTTTCACTGAAATCATCACAATTTATGTGGTTTTTTTTTTCCTAAACAAACTAAATAACTTGATATAGTAGAAAACTTTTAAACATCGAATACAAATAAACATGAGTTAAAAGCAAAGCAGAAAAGAGGTTTAATAAAACAAAAACCATGCTTGAAGTCTTACAACAGTTTTCATCTTGCAAGAGTCTCGCTTGGTCTTGTATACTTTATAATTTCTTTCTTTATTTTTATTTTTTTTTTTTTTGATTTTTTTTTTTTTTGGGGGGGGGGGTTAAAATTTTGATCAAAATAACTTTGTCAAATCATACCTACATTTGAGATCCAAATCACACAAAAGTGTTTTAATATATGCATAGATGTACGACCCAGGGGGGTGGGGGGTTGGGGGGGGGTTTAGGGGGGCAACTACCCTCCCAAATATCGAGCAAAACAGTGGGGGGGTTATTCGGGCACAGCAAGAAGAAGAACAATAGGCAGCCAAAAAATGCTTTTTACCCGGAAATAGAAATGGGTCATTGTGCTCTCATTTTCAGTACCTTATGGAGACCAAGGACCAAACAAAAAAGGGGAAAACAAAAGGACTCCACAGGGGAATTCTAAAGACTTTAGAATGAAATGTCTATGGGAAACTGTTAAGTGCAGGGACAAAGGAAAGAACGAAAGAATGCTCAACAGGGATACATTTTTGTCTGTGTTTTAATCTGTGTAAAATTTCGGGCAAATTAACCCCTAAGTCCCCTAACCCAAAGAGTCCCCATTCACCCATGAATAAATGCTACATTTGCAGCACCTTGTAAGCCCTTACCAAGGTGCTACATACAAAACAAAACTTGTCTCATAATTCAAAAAACAACAACAAATCCAGTCCATCATTCTCCTGAAGACGAGCAGAGTATACTGTTCGAAACGTCGAGACCCCACCGGCTCTTTTCAGAGCCAACACTCCCACATAAAAGTTTTTACACATGGTTGTACCCGCAAGTTTACTGTTTATTTTAGTTACCTCTTTTTTGTCCACACCATAAAAAGCTCCAAACAACACTTAGCAACAACAAAAACTGTCTTAAAAAGAGAGAGGCAGAGAGAATATTTTGTTAGTGTTTTACCCATACACCAATGTGTGTTAAAATAGTCAGCGTAAAGCCAATTTTGTTATTCTTGGACTACATTGGCTACACGTATGTGACTAATTATCCCCACAAGACTGAAACGAAACGCCCGGATTCTCTGACGTACTTGATCTGGATTTAGTTCATACCCCAATAAACAGGTCTCGCATCTAATCAGGGTCTAGATATAAATCTAACGGGGATGAGCTTCACGGCAAACTAAAGACTCAATTTCACCGCTCGACTTTACCGACGACGAGATAAAAATTGGTGCAGAAGAATTCAGCGCATTGTGTCAGAGTATTTCAAAGGAAGATCTTGCTCACTATGGCTAGTAGTGTAGATAGCATCTCCTAGAACCCGTAAGTTTAGTAGCCAGGAATGGTGGCTACAAATAAATGATGTTGCGATAAGAAGCACTAAATCATTTGGGCTTCTTGACGAACAATTTCAAAAAGCTGCTGAGAGCAGACAACTTCATTTAGAATAGACCATCTTACGAAAAAAAAAGTGACCATGTACATTCCAGGGCATTTCCTGGCAGGCAAGATACTACAATGGTCACATTGGGAAACATTTCAACTGTGTGTCCTAATTTCCACATGAATTCAAGAGTTATAAAATAACGGCCGAAAAAGTTTTGAGATCGCCCCCCCCCCTTCTTCATATCAAAAGTTGATAACAATCAGAGAGTGCAATCTCCTTAAAATATCAGCTTTAAAGTTTTCTGCCATTGAGCTGTGTACAAATCGTGACGCCAGCAAGTCCAGGCTCTGTGGCTCTTTTGTAAAGATGTGATGTCACAGGTCACATGGCCTATAGAAATCAGCAGGTTAATAACAACAAAATGCCATGACTTTTTTTTTCTTTTTTCTTTTAGGTCCCAGCCGATATTTTGTTAGTGATTCAAACATGTCGAGTAATACTTTTGAAATAACAGTACAGAGTACAGAGTTTGAGCCCAATCTACTTGAACAAATAATTGTCCAGCATGGTGTAAATATGGTGATCATCACCACATTATAAAACTCACAAGCCTGATGTGGTTTATTGGAGTAGAGGTTGGGGGGGGGGGTGATCCGACATTTTCAAATGTAAAGCTCTAGATCTGTCCATCCTCCTATAAGAATGATGCAGCATTGCAGTTTTTACTTTCAGGCCTCGCTGCACAGTCACCTAACTAATGGATGTATACATCTCCACATTATAAAACTCACAAGCCTGATGCACTTTATTGGAGTAGAGGTTTTTTTTTTTGGGGGGGGGGGGGTGATCCGACATTTTCAAATGTAAAGCTCTAGATCTGTCCATCCTCCTATAAGAATGATGAAGCATTGCAGTTTTTACTTTCAGGCCTCACTGCACAGTCACCTTACTAATGGATGTATACATCTCCGTCAGTGAATGCCTCCTTGAAAAAAAACCTTTAGCGTTCATGTCCGAACCAAAGGACACGTGCGGTCCTGATGATAATTCACACCGAGTTAATTTCTTACTTGAGACCGGTCTCAATCTGTCGTTCTGTATCCCTCTCTTATTCACAGTTTTATCTTCCCTTCCCAGAGACAATCCAACGACCCGTCCACATTATTTCTATCATTGAATAAAGGGACACACATGCCTTCGGATTTGGGCGCTTTGGGCTATAAAAAGCGTTTGCTGCGAAATTAATCTAGTTGGAAAGATGTTTAAAGTAGACTGATCCACACAAATATCCCTCGAAATTCGGTGGTTTTTCCTTTTACTTCATGAACTAACACGGTCCGTAATTTTGTGGAGTCACAAATTTGGTTCCACGAAATGGTGGACCATGTTAGTTCACGAAGTAAAAAGAAAGCCACACAATTTCAAGGGATATTTGTGTGAATCATCATATTCTACTTTTAAAACATCTTTCCAACCACATTAATTTCATGACAAAACTTTTTTTATAGCCCAAAGTGCACAATCAGAAGGCAATGTGTCCTTCAAAAATACAAAACAAATACTTAGAAGTCTCACATTTTTTTACATTAAAGGGAAAATTATCCATTGACTCTTGAAGATTTATCCTTTGCTCAATTTAATATGGGGAGTCCCAAGGCCCGGTGAGTTATGCTCCCTCCAAATAAAAACACCCCTACAGCAGTAATTTTCCAAACGTCCGAGCATCAATCTTGAAAAATTTCTCGTACACCTATCCGCAAATAGGACCATTTTTTCAGGGCCTATGTCATCCAAAATACCTCAAGTTGGAAGTCAACAACCCCCAGGTCACAACTGGGCAAAATGTAAACACTTTCCCCCTTTTATTGGGCTCTCAAATCTGTCTAATATAAAATATTAAAGAGGCCAACGCTCTGTTTTCTCCCTTTAATGGGGTGCAACCTTTAAATATGCCACCCACCTTATCCTCCCCATGTGCATAACCAATACACGAACCATCGTAAACTCCTCCAGCATTTCCAAGCTGGTCAGCAAGGCACTTCATGGGGCACTTTGATTGTATTATTTACGGCTTTTAAACACACAAGCATCAACGGAAAGGCATCATTTTATGGATCGTCCCCTTGATGTTGAAATTGAAGGAACATGACCGAAACCGTAAAGGTCTCGTTTACCTCATCGCAAATAGTTACATGTATTCACATGTTAAAGATTGAACAGCCAAAATAAGTACAAAGTAGAATTACCTGTTTTTAAAATGATGCTGATAACAAAAAAAGACCCAAAATCTCATGTAGAAGTAGTTTTCAAGACCGTCATATAATCTGTGAAAGTACTTGCAATAACTGATCCTCAAATTAAGTAAAAGTTTAGTTTCTCTGGCAAGCTGACTAAGAAATGCGCTGACTTAACACTTTAGAGACCATTCCTTTCTGTATAATCATCACCCTACGCCCAGACATGGTTTTGTTGTTGATTTTTTGAAACATTTTTTTTCTTGTGAAAGTGTCGGGAAAAAAACCTTATAATCAGAAAATTTGTTTTGTTTTAAGAAACATATACTATGTTAACGTGAGAAGCATTGAAAAATGTCAATTCAGGTCATGACCTTTACTTTGACCTTTTTAGTTGAGTGGAAGTAGATCAGATTTTGCAGCCGTTCGCGGCCGCTAAGGGCATTTTGGTACAAGCCGTTTGTGGCCACTGCACGCGTGGTCTCTAAAGGGCTTAATTTCATAGAGCTGCTTAAGCAGAAAAAAATGTTTAACAATTTTTTGCTGAGCAGAAATGAGCAGGATACCAGTCAAGAATTGTACACGTGACATGGTAGCTTGGCTGGTTACCTCATTCCGGTAAGCATAATTTTGTTGTGCTTAGCTACTTTTTGTGCTTAAGCAGCTCTATGAAATTTGGCCCAGATTTTGATGAGGGTGGGGTGAGTCTACGCCCCTACATTTATTGCCTTTTTCAACTGTATTTTACTCCTCTGTAAAACTCCTAGAAGGGGTGTAAATGCATTATGGTGTGTGTTAATATTAATGCAGAGCTGCCAACATTTGCATCTTGCAATCAGTGAGATTTTTAACAGTCATGGAGACATTTTGAATTCCATTCAACATAATATGGACAAGTTTCCATAATCAGGGAGATTTTCGAAATCGTTCATCAGAGCATAACAAAATTGGTTCATTTTCAGGGAAAACGATCAGAGCATACTGATTGAAACGTCAAGTTGTCAAACCACCAGTTCTTCTCAGAACCGCTTCCACTCAACAGATTTATGCACAATGGTGTCACCGCAAACCTCACTTGATTGTACTCCCACCATGCAAAGTTTCAAATCCTGCTTATTTTCAGGGAACATTCTGCAGAATCAGGGAGAGTTGGCAGCTCTTAATGTGCTGCTATAATCCAGTGTCCAGGGTACTTTCCATACATAAGCTAGCATATTAGCCCAATATGTAAACATTTTGGGCCGATACTCAAAACAAATACCTGATACAGATTCATTTTAATGATTGATTTTTATGTGCATGATAAGTAACCTGTGCACCTACTTAGCTGCCAGTGCTGCATACTCTTAAATAGTTGAGATGGTTTCAGAATTGCTTCGGGCCGATGAACAGGGATTATAAGGTAAGGCGCTCTGAGGGGTCTGCTTGGCTTGAAAAAGCGCATAATAAACAAACATTATTATTATTGAAATCTACTCAGTGGCAGTAGAACAAATAGCAAGACAAGTTCTCAAAGAACAGCAAAGAAGAACTTGGTGTTACCGCAAACAGAATATACATTGATACCTCACCATGCAATGCCTCAAAAACCATATGATATTATTATTATAAATCATTAACAACATTCCTAAAAAGTAATTTCTAACAGAATGAACATTTTTAAAAATGCTCCAGATTGCACAGTAGAGCATTTACAACAGGCATAATATTTGACCCTTCAAAAAAGGAGAAAATCTTATTGAGTACAAGGGCCAACCTGCGGTCTATGCTTTGATTGGCTTTTTGTAGCTATTTCATGACTGATTTTCTGTGGGCAACAAAAAATAGAAATCAGATTAAAGTAGGAAGAATATCATGACTGTTACAAGCAAGCTTAAACATCCAATTCATCACAGCTAAATTTGTTGCACTTCGGAAAAACTTGTAACGTACGTGTCCATGGCTCAAACTCATAGAGCCGCTCAAGCACAAAAAGTAGCCAACTACAAACAAATTATGCTTACTAGGAGTAAGGTTACCAGCCAAAATATCATGTCACATGTATAATCCATGACTGTTATTCTGCTCATTTTCACTTAGCAGCAAATTGCAAGCATGCAAATTGCAGGCATGACCTATATTTGGTACATTTTATCAAATACAAGGGCTGACCTACATATACACATGGTGTAGGATTAAATAGACTTTTCAGGCTATTTAATCAAAAAAGTTCTAACTTTTCTCAAAGGCAATACAATCTGAAATCAGACTAAAGTAGGAAGAGTTTCATGCCTGAAATTGTTAAGCAATAATGTTTTTGCTAAGCAGCTCTATGAAACTGGGCCCAAATGGATCAGTGTTCCTGGGAGGAACCCAGGGCCCAATTTCATAGAGCTGCTTATAAGCACAAAAAGTAGCTAAGCACAACAAAATTATGCTTACCAGAATAAGGTTACCAGCCAAACTACCATGTCACATGTACACTTTGTGGCTGGTATCCTGCTCATTTCTGCTAAGCAAAAAATTGTTATGCAGTATTTTCTGCTTAAGCGGCTCTATGAAATTGGGCCCTGTCTGCTTAAGCACAAAATATTGCTGAACAAATTTCTGCTCAGCAGAGATGAGCAGGATACCAGTCGCAAATTGTACATGAGACGTGGTAGTTTGGCGGGTAACCATATTCTGGTAAGCATAATTTTGTTGTGCTTAGCTTCTTTTTGCGCTTAAGCAGCTCCATGAAATTGGGCCCTGGTTTCTACACCCAGCCCAGCAACACTCCAGAATGCAAATCTCATATTCACCCGTGTCTATCAGGACTTGGCAATCACAGAACTGTACTTTACGCACAGTGTGACCGTCTTGATCTGTAAACCCAGCGCACAATCCCCATAATGAAAAGCAGGACATTGTGTCATGTGGCGATATGTAAAACGAACCTTGTCCAAACATTATACAACAAGGCGTTTCTGGCTTAGATTTCTTAGCCCCGTGAACAAAGAGCGTCTTGGATTTCACCCTGCGACCCTGCCCTGATTTCTGACGCATACTTTTACACGCTGAATCAGAGTCATGCCCGTTTACTCATAACGTACCAAACTATCGAGATTCAGGCACTCATTTGTTCTCGTTGGATGGTTTAGCATCGAGTACAACCTCCAACGTCACAACTCCAAAATGGAGTGCTGACCATCTGCGATAGTTTTAGTGGCAACCACTAGCTACAGACAGAAAGACCTCAAACCAAAGAGCAGAAGGTTTTGCTTTATTCTCAAACGTGTATAGCTATGGGCAAGTACGAGCCCAGACTAAATTTAAATTTCTCTTTCACCGAGGTGTGTGTCAATAATGGATAATGTTTCATTTTGTTCGCTCCATGTTATCAATTCTTTATTCATGAATACTAACCTCATTAGAGACACTCGTGACCAGGGTTCTCACCCGAATTTTTCAAAACTGGGGGGCATTCTGGACCCAAATTTTTTGGAAGTTTGGCCAAAGTACGCTGAATTGAAATGAGGTCCTCGGAATATTTTTTTTACTTGGTGTTTATCTTTGGTGTTAAAAGCCCTACTGTGCAATCTGGGCATTCTCAATGGTTATAAATAGTTAAATGGTCATAAGAATTAAGAATTCTGCCCAACTGACGTTCATGTTATCATTAACCTATATAATTGTCGCACAAAGTCGGGTGTGATTGGCAATTGGGGTTTCTCAAAAAGCATCCTCGTCCCAAGTTTTAACTTTGTTTCAATGTTAATTTCAACAAACTATTTGTATTAGATACAAATTGAAATTGTATTTAGAACAAATTGCTAGGGGTATTTCTTATTTTCAAGAATTTTGTATAAATATAATGTTAAGAGAAGATTTTATTTCATAATAAAAAAATGTAGTTTTCGTTCGTTCGTTTTTTTCTGCTTTTGATACGCGGGAGATTTGGTTAGTCTAATAGAGCCTTTGGATTATCACTACAGTGTTACAGTATTTATCATACATCAGCGTAGATCAAAATCACAAATCAATGAAATCAGGGTAGAAAGACTACTGACCTCACCCCACCCAAAATACACACATTCTGTAGATAAATAGAGAGTGCAATCATTGTTGGTAGGGAAATGCTCCAAAGTCAGCGATCAATTTGCTGGATTGATTAGTTCCGATTTAATAAAAACTGACATCAGTGAAAGTGAAACCACCTCTGTTCTCCTTGTAACAAGCGATCAAATACACCGTGACAAATTTGATTAGCCGCAAATTAGCCTTTGTCAAGCTATGACCGTCATCAGCTGATATACATTGACAGTAACCTCCATTCCGTGAACAGAGCCCCACATTTATTAGCCGTGGTAGAAGTGCCGAGCAGTCATTAAGCTACAAATACTGACTTTTGAATAGAATGCTTTCCTTCTAGATGATTAAATTCATCTTCAGCTGTGGAGAACTAGTTAATAAGCATGTTTAACACAACATCATTCAGGCAAAAACTGTAGCATCATTTGCAGTATGTTTTGTTACTATTGTTTATTTATTATTTAGACTCACTCCGCGGCAGTGTAGTTAATAACGAGAAGTCCCCCCAATAGCGAAAGTAAAAGTCCCGCCCGATTTCCTACCTCCCGCCCAGGTAGTAGTTAATAAGAAGGACAGTTCTTTTCAGAACTAAGAAGTCTCCCAAATTCCGAATATTCTACTCTGCGGCAGTAGAATAATAAGCAAGACAAGTTCTCAAAGAACAAAATCTACCTAGCAAGTAGATATACACATGATGTTACCGCAAACCAAATATATATCATTATTATCATCATCATCCATCGACCGCAGTCAAGATCAAAGACACTCTGATATGCCACCCTGGTTCATCTGCCATAGCTTCTGTCATGTCTTCGAGTCCTGCGGCAGTAGAATAATAAGCAAGACAAGTTCTCAAAGAACAAAATCTACCTAGCAAGTAGATATACACATGATGTTACCGCAAACCAAATATATATCATTATTATCATCATCATCCATCGACCGCAGTCAAGATCAAAGACACTCTGATATGCCACCCTGGTTTATCTGCCATAGCTTCTGTCATGTCTTCGAGTCCGATATCTCTGGAAATTGTGTCAGGATAGTTGAGTGTTCGCCTCCCTCTTGCCGGACAAGGTAGCAAGACACGGTAGCCTCCAGAGTAAGACGTGGTAGCAAGACATGGTAGCAAGACATGGTAGGCTCCAGAGTAAGACGTGGTAGCAAGACATGGTAGCAAGACATGGTAGGCTCCAGAGTAAGACGTGGTAGCAAGACATGGTAGCAAGACATGGTAGCCTCCAGAGTAAGACGTGGTAGCAAGACATGGTAGCAAGACATGGTAGGCTCCAGAGTAAGACGTGGTAGCAAGACATGGTAGCAAGACATGGTAGGCTCCAGAGTAAAACGTGGTAGCAAGACATGGTAGCAAGACATGGTAGCCTCCAGAGTAAGATGTGGTAGCAAGACATGGTAGCAAGACATGGTAGCCTCCAGAGTAAGACATGGTAGCAAGACATGGTAGCAAGACATGGTAGGCTCCAGAGTAAGACGTGGTAGCAAGACATGGTAGCAAGACATGGTAGGCTCCAGACTAAGACGTCAGATGTTAACTGGCACTTAATCCCTGAAGCAGTATCCAGCAAAATTAGCAAAAGTTGTAGAGATCAGTGGTATATCTCCATAGATTTCAGCTTTCATTAGGTGGTTTCTCCAGGAAAGATTTCAAACCCCCATAAGTAGGCTGGTGTACGTGCCATCCGGGCGTCGCTCAAGCTCCTTCCTCATGGTCCATGTTTCGGCACGGTATAGTAGTATGGTTTCTACACAGCCCTGATGACAAAAGTAATCTGTTTGGTATTTTTTATTTGCCCTGGTTAAGGCTAAAGCTGGTTTCATACTCCACCTGAATGGGAGACTCGCCGTAAGAATGACATCTGATTGAAGTAGTTCTGATAGATTAAGATGGTAAAGTGCCTATAGATGAGCAACAGACATACACCAAAAACTGCCTCCCAAACTTCACCTAGACATCCCGGATCAAACTGACTGTCGACAATCACCAATTGACCCACAGTCAAACTGTCAGGTTGGCTCAGTGGTTTCTTCCCTGCCTTTCACCTCTGTTGACCCCGGCCCAAATCCCATACCGCAGCCTTAGCATGTAGCTTAGGTTTTCAGTCCCTACCTGACTGCAAGGGTTTTTTCTCCCACATCTAAAACTGACATTTCTTCATCATCTTCTCCACACAGATGGTCCCTGGACTATCTTGGGTCAAATGACCATTTCAGAGTCATTGACTCAGATTGACTATCTTGGGTCAAATGACCATTTCAGAGTCATTGACTCAGATTGACTATCTTGGGTCAAATGACCATTGCAGTGTCATTGACTCAGATTGACTATCTTGGGTCAAATGACCATTGCAGTGTCATTGACTCAGATCGACTATCTTGGGTCAAATGACCATTTCAGAGTCATTGGATCAGATCGTCTAGCTTGGGTCAGATGACCATTGCAGAGTCATTGGATCAGATCGACTATCTTGGGTCAAACGACCATTTCAGAGTCATTGACTCAGATCGACTATCTTGGGTCAAATGACCATTTCAGAGTCATTGAATCAGATCGACTAGCTTGGGTCAAATGACCATTGCAGAGTCATTGGATCAGATCGACTATCTTGGGTCAAATGACCATTGCAGTGTCATTGACTCAGATCGACTATCTTGGGTCAAATGACCATTTCAGAGTTACAGCATTCAGACTGTATTCACACATTACTCGAAACCATTTCCTTTCCATGGACCCATAGATACTATTAAAACATCATCCGTTTTCTTTCACAATACAAAATTCCCTTCTACGTCACTTCCACCCCTTCTGTGTCTACTTGAGACTGTTATTTGTACAGTAAAAAAACAACATGTTAAGTGTCGAACCAATCTAATAATATCAGAAGTACAGTAACCCAAGTAGGTTTTTGACGCTTTAATTGAAAATGGAAATGGCTCTCAAACAATATTGTGTTTATTACCGAAGCAGAATTTTAATTTCAAATTTCTTGTAATTCATTAGCCACATCTGAGCTCTTACCTTAAAGTAGGTATGTACTCAAAATGTCTGCACAAGTCTTTAAATGAATCCACAATTAAAGGTGCATGTATTTTATTTTGAAGGGAGAGCCAACAGTCTCAGCGATAATTAAAGATGCCAGGGGCGGATCCAGGATTTTCCAAACGGGGGGGCGTGAAAATATACCAAGCAGCAAAATGATAAATGAAGTTTGTTGCGCCTGCGTAACACAAAGCTTCCCCATTTCTCCCTCCCCTTCTCTCTCTCTCCCTCTTTTTTTCTTTTCTCCTTTTTTTTTTTTTTTTTTTTTTTTTAAATATTTTTTGGGGGGGGGTGGGCCCCCCACGCCCCCCCCCTGGATCCGCGCCTGGATGCTTAAGTGAAGTCAGATCAGCATACAGGAAAGTTATCACTCTAAAGACTAAGTGTTAAATACAACACTTTAAAGAGTTTGGTGAGTGACAACTCTTTGTAACATTAAATTCATCTGGTTAAACAGGAGTTACAAAATTATAGTATGTTAGATTTTACTTTGACAATGTTAATTTACCTTTTTTATATTGTTAAATCTAACTTTTTATAGAGTTGTCACTGACCGCACTTTTTAAAGTGTGAATTCAACACTATAGTTTTAAGAGTGTATGTGATTGGCTATTGGTGTGTCATGGTCGAGCGGTCAAGCAAACTGGACTTAAACTCTTGTGTTTCTGATTGGCAGAGTGTGGGTTCGAATTCCGGTCTTGACACTTGTCCTTTGGATGGGATGTAAAGCCGTAAGTCTTGTGTGTTGTGTAATGCACGTAAAAGAACCCAGTTACACTTGTCGCTATTAGAGAAGGCCTAGTGATTCTGGCAGTGGCTGCTTAAAGACACTGAACACGTTTGGTAAATGTTAAAGACCAGTGTTGTCACTTGGTGTATCTCAACATATGCATAAAATAACAAGCCTGTGAAAATTTGGGCTCAATTGGTTATCGAAGTTGCAAGAAAATGATGAAAGAAAAAACACCCTTGTTGTACAAATTTGTGTGCTTTCAGATAGGAATAAAAACTTCTTGCAAGAAGTTTTTATTATTTTAGTGAGAAATTACCTCTTTCTCACAAACTACGTTACTTCAGAGGGAGTCGTTTCTCACACTGTTTTATACTATCAACAGCTCTCTGTTGCTCGTTTCCAAGTCAGTTTTTATGCTAAGATATATTTTGAGTAATTACCAAACGTGTACAGTGCCTTTAATGCGCTGAAGCACCTTATAAACCCTTATAATAACTTTTCCAAAGAGATGTGTTTTTGTTTTTTGGGTTTTTCATAACAAGTAGGCTTTCAGATAAAAATTACACCTTGTTTCAGGGTCATTACCAAAGTATGATCCTACCTTCAATTTATAATTATGAGTAAAGTCAGGATAAAAATACCCTTCCTTGATCATTTTTGTTTTACACACATACCCCAAGGAAAATAAGATAAAAACACATCAATTAGGGGGGCTAACTTTCACAAGTGCCCAGTGAGCACACACCCTCTGATGAACGGAATAAGTGACTGTCGCCAGACTCTTTAAAGGGATTGTATACGTTTGGTAATTGGAGCCCACTGTTTGTTTCAATCCTATATAGTTGTAGATAAATACCATAAAACTAACCTGTGAAAATTTCATTTCAAAAGGTGGTAGCGTTTTTGAGATATTGCTGAAAATCTGGAGCGGTTATGTCCACGCGGGAAGAATAATCTGCAATTGGAATACACAATCTGAGAAGCGGTACTGCAGTAACGCTTGTCATATTCAACATTTTAGGAATAAAAAGTGATATATTTTTTTACATAACTGCAGTACTTCGAAGTGAAAAGTTTCTAAAAAATACATTAATACTATCCAAAGCTGCTGTACTTCTTACCAAATAAATTGTTATTGCCATTCATTTTTTAGAGTCATTACCGAACGTATACAGGCCCTTTAAACACATCCAGACTGTGCACTCCGTCTTGGCTACATATTGAAGTGTGCCGGTATATTGAGCTGTTTATACAGACCCCAGTGCCACATGTACCAAGAAGCAATATGATGTTATTATTGTTACACGCTAAAGGCACTGAATTATATCCACACAGACCTCCCTAGATTATCCTAGTGGAAAGGAGGGGAAGGTATAAAGTAGAAGAAAAAAATCACGTGCCGAGCGCCTTGATTCAATTGATTTTTCATACACGACCTCTCTTCTGTGATGTTTTTCTCTGACTACAATTATTATGAATGTTACAATTATTATAATAATTTTGAGCTGAATAAAATAAAATGTCTTTGTCAGATATTGTCTGTCTTTCTTATTGCTTTATAATATATATGATGACAATGAACTGATATAACCTCTTTAAAGGGACAAACATCAATGCTTTTTATTTCAAAATGAAAAGTGACAAAATCGTTAAAAAAAAAATAAATAAAAAAAAATGCTTTCCTTATTTTCCTTAATTTGTTCCATAAGATCACCGATTCAATTTTTGCAAATTGAAACAAGAACTGAGTAATTGGGCAAATTTGTTCACACATGATATATAGCAAACCCTTGCCCCCCTCCCAACCCCATATGAGATCCCAGAAAAATAAACTATGAATATCGGTTAATATAAAATCATCCTAAAATAAAGCCTCCCCTTTACTGTTTCGTTGCCCCCACCTTCCCCAAACAAAAATAGGGGAGAAAAAAATGACTAGTTTCACCACTGATAGTTATTAAAATTGAAATGGTTCCCAATTGGCAGTTTAATAACTTAACATGTGATTCTCTTGCGTTCTATTTGTCCTTCCTCCTTTTTTCCCCTGCCACATCCTGACTTGAGTGGCCGTTAATGGCCTTGTGATGGGCTACCCTCATAAAAAAAATAATTAAATAAAATTAAGATAGACAATCGGTACTTATACGGAGCCCCATGAGTGCCATACTGTTTCTCCACTAAATGAGATAATTTATCTCACCTGGTCGACCTACTTTTTATGGAAGAAGTCAACTTGTCGCGATAATTCATCTTGCCGAGTAATTATTTTATTTTATTTTTTAACAAAATTAATAACAAATCATGCATCGTAGATTCACGAAAAAAATAGAATATATCCAGCAAAATATAACACTAGCAGTTTGATCGACTATTTCCCTATTTAGTTATTTATTTACTCAATTGGTTTACTCATTTAAAAAAAAAATCAACTGTCTTTATTAGATGACCAGGGTTCTCCCCCTGCACAAGCTAGCGTATCGGGCCGATACGCAAGAATTGCATGCCGATACGCAAGAATTTTGGCCGATATGCAAAAAAAACGGCCGATACGCAAAAAAAAGTTTTACAAAAAACATGAAAAGAAAACCATATAAAATGCTCCAAATTGCACAGTAGGACTTTGAAAACCAAGAAAAACACCAAGTAGAAAACATTCCGAGGACCTTGTTTCAATTCAGCGCGCTTCGGCCAAACATCAAACAAATTTGTCCAGAATGCCCCACAGTTTTGTAAAAACCTGGGGAGAGCCCTGATGATCAACATGGCAGCTGCTTATTGGGGTTCCTCATCAAGTGAAAACAAGATTAAAGTGAGAGTGTATGGCAAGCTGACATCTCAAGACATGATGCACCATTGGTACAGTAATTTGAGAAACAAATTTGCTGATTTTTATTCATGAACCTTACGGGTGGTTCGACTATTGTAACATTTTCACAAGCGTACAAACCCGTAGACTTACAGGGTTATTATCCAATTTTGAACATAGCTCCATATATCTTATAGAAAAAATAATGAGTGCTTTAAGACGCCCTTGGGGGTGTGACTGCGCAATATAAGAATTCTGTGTTATTATTATTATTATAATTATTATTATCATTGATAATTATCTTCAAATCAACTGTAGAACCTATCATAATGTATGGCTCAGATACATGGACAGTCACAAGGAAACTGGAAGAGAAACTCGATGGGTGCTATACACAAAACTATTACAGAAATGCTGAAATGTACACTGGAGTCAACATATGACAAATACTGAACTGTATGGCAATGAACCAAAACTATCCACTAAAATACAAAAGTGTCGTCTGAGACTAGCAAGGCACTCATACAGAAACATCAAAGAGCCTGTCTCTTAGCTTATCACCTGGTCACCAAAACATGGAAGGAGAAATAGGGGAAGACAAAAGCTCAGCTTTACAGAATGTAGTTACCAGGGAAATCGGGGTGAATAGACAAGGATGGGAAATTTCAACACATGATTCTGACCTCGGTTGACTAGAGAAAGAGAGAGAAATGGTTTGCCAAGAAGCGGACGGCTAAATACAGATATTACAACTAGAGATATTTCTCAATACAGATGCACTCGTGTGCATTAGACTGGTTTGCAAGGCTAGTCGTTTAATAACTACATGCAACACTAAATATTTAAAAAAATGGACATACAATTTTTGCTCGCATGTCACATTAAAAAAGGCCAAAATAAAAATCCAGCACGGTTTATAAACAAAAAATCTGCTTTAAATTGGAGATTTCACACCCCTGAATTGAAAAATAGACACAGGGAATATATGTAATCAACGATTCATTACACATTTAGTAACAGCACATTCAGGCATCAGTGTACATGATATTTCATATCGCATCAGAAATATAACACAAAAATCATTAACTTTATTTTATTAATGACGAGTATCTCCGGACAAGAACTAGTCAATAAATATCAGACGAAACAGTTGAGTTGTCTTTTTTTTTCTTTCTCTTTTTTCTTTTTTAAGAAAATAGCCTTGACCTCCCTGGAAACATTTTACAGTTAAAGAGCCGATCAAAATCAATATCCCTTGAGTGATACTCTAGCTTACTATTCAAGGAAAACCTGCATCAACACAAAAGAGGCACTCCACAATTGATTCTTTCTTCCTTTCTTTTTTGATGTATTTTGGAAAGGAGGAGCGATAGTCTGCATAACTGAAAGAGAATAATATGAGCCCGAGTTTTCTGGGATTTTTTTTCTTCACTATGAAGATGGTAGATGAGTGGATAATCTAGAATTAGAGGAGGGTCAGCTTTTTGACATCCACCAGGGATGGAAATGTTTGCCGAATGTGAAAATTCCTGGGAAAATGGTTTTTGGGGGTTCAAGGATCCCTCCTTGTTCTAGACCTCGGGACATCTCGGATGTTTCAATTCAGGAGGTTTACAGACTCAGTGAAGCACCAGAAACACAAAACTACAGGTTTGGACACAATGTGGGCTAATTCTTTCTCTCTTGGATGACTGCGTTACTTTTTCGGAAAAACAATTTAGAAAAAAATCCTGAGAAATCACTTGCCTGAATCGCTGTATTATAAACAATAAGAAAAATCCACTTATATTTATTTCATTTCTTGGGCAGATAAAAAGTACAAATGCACATTGGTAAAAAAATTAAAAGGCACAAAAAGAGCAATTGAAAACATGTTTATTTCAATGGAAAAACCCAAGAATTTTGGCTTTTACCAAATTTGAAAAAAGAAATGATTAACCTCACGTTTCGACCCCAGACAGAGTCTTTTCTCCATTTAGCGTTTGAGAAAGACTCTGCTAGGGTTGAAATGTAATACCATAGCAATTTCTTGCATTTTTACCATAGGTCATTTTGGTTGGTAAGTAGTTCGCAACAGCCAACTCTATTATTATTGTGTGTTTTTTAAAATAACTAAATAAAACAATAAGGCTACAGAATAAGGAAATAATTTTTTTTTTTTAAATTTGTATGCTTTAATCTCCCGATATTTGTGCAGCAGTTAACCCACATTTCCATTTACACTTTTACATTTTTTTGAAGAGCTCACCACCGCATTAATGGAACTAGCAAAATGCTATCAGCAAGAATTCCTGTAGTCCAACAGTCAAAACAACAAAATATACCTGAATAGTTTCTCAACCTTGTGCGTTGAGCTTCAGAGTCATATATAATATCATTGGAAAGCTTATCAATACTTAATCCAGCATATATCAAATCTCAACAATCAGAATAAGTCAACTCTAAATTTACAGAGAATCTGGACACATTTGATAATCAGGCGACACTCCGATCAACTCAACACAAACCACAGGGAAAGCTCACCCACAATACACTGTACGCACAATCAGGGAGAGCTGTAACACTTTCAACCCTATTGTCTCGATACTCAATCGAAAAACGGCGACTACAAATTTAGCTTGACACAAAAGCACAAGAACTCCTTACCGTGCATGGCATTCCTCCTAGTGAATTAATAGTCCAAGGCTCATAGATACAAATCCACAAGATCCAGCCTAATGGCCGATGTTCTTAACTGATATATAATCCTTTTTGTAGCCCCTGTGCATAGCTGAGATAAAAATATCAAATACCTCCGATGCACACGGACACGCGATACACACCACAATGATGTGGAGTAATTCACTGCGTATGCTTTAGTCCCCGGCCGGGGCCGTCATCACACGCCGACCATGTGTAGTAGAGAATCGTACATCATCTAGTGTAATTAGAGAATCAATATTATCCAGCAGTGGTCGTACACTGTCTTGTTTTCTCTTTCCGCTCTTTTGACTCGCCTCTCCCGTTGGAGAGGTCTATACTTGGCTTAGTCATCAGCTAATGTTCTACTATTAGGTTGAATACACGAACGAAACGATACCGGGAGATAGTATCCATAAACCTTGGTCGGTTAAACCCTGATGGGTTCGAGTAGAGAATCTAATTATCAGACAGCAGGTACAGCCGGTATGTAATTCATGGGAAGGTTGTGCTAATTGCTTGGGAGCTCTTTTTTTGCTCTTACAATCTCTCATTGAGATCAAGTGAAGGGGTTTCCTTGAAGCGGCTCTTCACCTAAAATTCTCAATTTAACGGTTAACCGTAATTAAAGGTAGGGTCATACTTTGGTAATTGACCCCGAAAAGAAGTTGTGCAATTTTTATCTGAAAGCCTACTTGTTATAAGCATCCTGTGAAGTTATTTTGTCACCCGCCCCAGTTGATTAGAAATCAATTAAAGTATGTTGAAAAATTTGAATCTTCAAAGATCGCCTGCTGGCAACTTTTTGAAATTTCTGTGGTGTCTGTTTACGTTGGCGAAAACCAAATGATGACCCTACCTTTAACAGAAAAGAATAAACACTGACTGGTGAATACGATGCTGAAAGAAATTACTGAAAACTCAAAACAGGGTGTTTTTTTTTCAAATATAGGAAAAACTCACATTTTCTATATGATTCAATATTATACATTGGTGATGATTGATGAACAACTAACTTATTGTAGAATCCTTTGAATTACAACAGTCTCTTTGAAGAACGTTTCAAGATAATGAAAAACAAAGAAAAGACAATTTGATTATTGTCCTTCTATTGCATTTTAAAAACACATCTTTTCTTTTCCAGTTGTCGTTTTCCAAAAATTTGATTTATTTTGTCTAGAATAACTGAAGATGAACAGCAACCTCGGCTGAACATGTCGTCAATCATGTTTCCCAGATAATTCAACAATTTTCTGTCAACATTATCAGATAGGGTTGTCAAAATCAACTCATAAATTTAGTAAAGTGTTAGTTAAGTCTGTCTCGAGCCAATATGGCTCATAAGGCTGGTGTTTATATCCGGTTTCCTTGGCATTAAACAACTGAGAATATTTCTATTCCCCCTGGACAGGCTGCCAATCCACCGCAGATTACTCCCCAGCTCTCGCCGGTACCCAAATGTGCTCCGGGGTGAAGAGAAGCAATAATGGTTAAGTATCTTGCTTAAGGACACAAGTGCCACGACCAGGACTCGAACCCACACTCTTATCCACTCGGCCATAAATTTAGGGGCGACCAATAAATGGTGAATTCCCGGTTGGACTTTTTTTCCTCAGACTCTATCTCTCTTTTAAAAAGAAACATCAAGTTGAGAAGTTCCCAATCTCTAAATTTGCACAAACAAAACAATTCATGGACACCAGAGTCCTGCTTAAGCAGCAACAAATTTGCTTAACACAAATTTGCTTACCGTCACAGATACTACATGTGACATGGTATTTTGGCTGGTAAACTTACTCTGGTAAGCATAATTTTGTTGTGCTTAATAGCTTCTTTTTTTGTGCTTAAGCAGCTCTATGAAAGTGGGCTCTGATCACAGTTTAACAAAAGACTACAATTTTTACAGAAGAAAAAAAAATGCACTTCTGGCAATCGACAACATGGCGCTAAGGATATAGTTTATAATCAAAGTTCCTATAATTTTGACAGAATTTCTAAGAATATGCCAACTATGTCCTTTAAAATGATGACATCTTCTCAATACTTTTACAATTATGATTAAAGACCTGTCATTCAAAACCCTTTTCCCCCTTCTTTTCTACTAGAATTTCTCAACTAATTGGCGTCTAATGATGGACTGCCCAGAGACAGGGTGTGACTGTTTAATAACAAACATGTTCAGAGGAAGCTTAGGCCTTCGAGCATGTTACACAAAATCTTCCATTTAATATTTTATGACATGACATACAAAGTTTCAGCCTAAAGTTCATCAACAGTATTTACTCCCCAGCTGAGAAAATAAATGGAATGTGGATCCCCTTTAACTCTTTTACGCGCCCACCCGTCGCTAGCGACAGGTTTAAATGCCTTCAGAAAAAATAGCTGTAAAACAAAAAATAAAGATCGCACGGCCACACAGTTTTCAGAATGGGAAAGAGGACTCTTGAGGGTGCTATTGTGACCTGTTTTTTGGGGAGGTTGCCCTTCGCCGAAAAATGAGTAGGCCTAAACAATTAATGTGTCCATATGATCAGTTTATCAGTAAAATAAACAGTGCATGAAAGGGTTGAATGTCAACGGACAACATCAACTGAAAAATCAAAGTCTCCATTCACTTTTCTCAAGTCATTCCGGAGAGTTGTTTAAACAAACATCAATCAAATAATATAATAAACTATGCAGGCAGGAAGAATTCCTTTTGAGGAAGAATTGCTTCTTCCAAGATATAAGTATGCAATCCAGCAGGCCTGGAAATTAATGTTTGAGAGGGCAAGGCCATTTTCATTTTGCAAATGGTACTTCCATTTGAAAATCTTAAAGTCTATGGGAAACTTTTAAAAGGATACCAAAGCAATAAGGCCAAGGTAATGGCCTCCGTGTAATTCCAGGCCTGAAGCTTTCAGATATTTTGTTTGCACAATCCAGTAAAACGTAACAAAAAACTTAAATAGGAATCTTTATTTTGGAAGGACATACAAGGATCAAAAATGTGAAATTTTCAAAAATTAAATTGAATTTTATTTGTTAAGCTTTCGACTGACCTACTAGGTTTCCAAATGGTAAACAAACAGAGAAATACCTTTCTGTGTTTGTTCTTAAACTTTTATACACAAGTTTAAGAGATAATAAACAACCCCCCCCAAAAAATAAATTCTTTGTTTTTTAATTAAAAGGTTTAAAAATAACACTTTTAAAAAACACTTGAATTTTTTGACTATCTGTAGATTGTGGCTTACTGATTCCTCAGGCCTATATAATGACATGATTTAAACAACTTGCTCGTCGCTGGGACAGAGACCGGCCCTACTTACACTGTACATTTATTACCCTCGGGCTAAACATGAGACTAGCCCTGTGCAAAATAAGCTTCAACCCAATGATGTGTCAAATACAGGGAGTAAACATCGCAGTCATTGCAGACAAGAAGAAAAGCAAACAACGAGAATGATTGTTAGTTTCATGACTACAACCGATGTGTCAAACTTAGCACGTGATCCTGGGAGCAAACATTACTGTCACCGAAGACAAGAAAAGCAAAAGTGGTGAATGTAATTCGATTATAAGACTGTAACTGATGTATCAAATGGTAGCACATGTTTCCGAAGGTAAACATAATCCCATGAATACAAGAATGAGATACGTTTAAGATTGTAGCTGGTTAACCACATGTAGCACATTTCTGAAGGTAAACATTACAGTGGAACAGGACAAGAATTTAAGAATGAGATTGTTACATTTAACATTGTATTAAAGGGTCTGTATACGTTTGGTAATGACTCTGAAAATTAATGGCAATAAACTCTTACTTGGAAAGAAGTACAGCAGCTTGGGATAGTATTAATGCATTTTGAGAAACATTTCACTTCAAAGTACTGCGGTTATGGAAAAAGATATCACTTTTTATCCCCCAAAATTTGAATCTGAAAAGCGTTACTGCAGTAACGTTTCTCAGACATGTGTATTCCAATTGCAGATTATTCTTCCTGCTTGGACATAACCGCGTCAATATTTTCCCCGTGTGACCATCACAAATCCGCGTAAGGGGTTTCTAAAAAGTTAAGATTAAATAAGCATTCTTGTCCCAGAGTTTTAATTTTGTTTCAATAATAAATAACACATTATTTGTGTATTTATTATAAAAAGCTAAAACTAATTAATATAAATTGTAATGAGTATTTTTGTCATTAGATATAATTTAAAACAAAGATTTGATTTCAGAAAAACAAAATGTTCATAGTTTGACGCGTTTTCTTGTACCAATATGCGCGAGACTTGCACAGTCTATATGCCTTCTGTTCCTGATAAATATAAACGATTTGTCATTTCATTTTAATTTATGTCCAAGGGTCCATGCATCCAGGCATCATAGTCATCAAGACCTGAGGCCCAATTTTATAGAGCTGCTTTGAAGCAGAAAATATTGCTTAACAATTTTCTGCTGAGCAGAAATGAGCAGGATACCAGCCACAAATTGAACAGGGCCCAATTTCATAAAGCTGTTAAGCAGAAAATACCAGATGAGAAATTTCTTTGCTGAGCAAAAATTGAGCAGGGCACCAGTCACAACAATGCAAACTTAATGTAATTTTGGCTGGTAACCTGTTTCTGCTAAGCAGTACTTTTCTGTGCTTCGCAAGTTTTTGTGCTTAAAGGCTTTATGAAATTGGGCCCAGGTGGCATGATATTTTGGCTGGTAACCTTATTCTGGTAAGTATAATTTTGTTTGTTTAAGCAGCTCTATGCAGTTGGAGCCAGGGAAATGGCGGCAATGCCTTCCCACGATGATCCCCATTAAAGCCTGACATTAACCATTGCATTATTACCCACGACGCGTCTAAAATACACACACCCCGTTCCCTGATGAACATACGGTTTGTCACATCACTTTAATTGAGCCAACCGGTCCACGATGCTAAGGCAGACGTACGTCTATACATGGGGGGGAGGGGAGGCGGTCGCTGAATCACCGGAGCTCCATGTTGCCAAAGGGGTGGTAGAGTATCAGATCAGACGTGAAGTAAGATTAAGTGAATGGAAATTCATTCAAGAGGCGCTGGATATATCTGAATGCAGTTGGATGTGCTCGGTGATATGACGTCATATGAACTACACAGACCGGTCAGAGCGGGAATGAGATAAATGTGTGTAAGGCCAACACCGGATGAAATTAATCAATTTTCATATTAAACGTTTTATATACTCGTTGCTGGCATGTCGGGGAAGGGTTAAGCCAGAGTTTCTATCTGTCAAATGAAATGCTGTTCACATTTTTAAAAAGGGTGGCTTACTAAAAATTAATAACACTCTTATTCAAATGCTTTTGTACAGGTAGTCCCTGTTCGGTGGTTATACTGCCCAAGTGAATCAGATTGAATATATGCATGCTGAATCAAAGTGCTAGAAATGTCTTACATTTTGTAGGCACTGTATTTTTTTTTATACATACCAGAGTTAATAATAATAATAATAATAATAATAATGTTACTTATACCGCGCATATTCCATATTAAAAATGATCAAATGCGCCTTACAATAAGACGAATAAAAAATATAAACATTCTCAGAAAATACATACATAAAGAGAATAACAAAAACGGTAGCAAACAAGCGTATACAAAAGTTAAAAACTAATCATAAAAACACACCCTCATAAAAAGTTAAGCCGGACCAGCCAGTTCTCCCTAAGTAGTGGTCCGCTGAGTAAGTGCTATTTAAAACATCTTAGGATGAGGGCCAGTCAAAATTCCCTCCTAGTGATCAAGCGCTGGCCAGATCCTGAAAAGTATTCCTAATCAATAATATGAAACGTGGACAAGTGAAAAAGCTGGCAGACTAGTGAAAGAACAAGCTCACTGGTCAGGTTGGCTCACTTCCTCAGGGAAACCCTCCTATACACTGTCATTAGCTCTTTCAAATGTATTTATTTATTTATTTGTTTATTTATTTATGTATTTATTTATTTATTTATTTATTTATTTATTTATTTATTCTGGTTGTGTAGCCAAGGTTCCAGAAAAGCTAACTTAATCACTATACCAGCCAAGAACACCATGGAGAGAAGAAAATGAAGGACGTTTCAGTTTTAGATGTGGGAGGAAAACCCCCCAAAAATTCCAGGGAAAACCCCACGCCATCCGGTAGGGACTAAAAACCCAATCCACATAGTGCCCCCCACCCCCCGGCGGGATTCGAACCGGGATCCTAGAGGTAGAAGGTGAGGAAAGATACCACTACGCCAACCCGACTGCCTAAACTGAGCTCTCGTCCAAATCTCACAGAGTTGTTCCAAGCATAGAGAAAGGACAGTTCCAAGGTAGTCAAATTAACTGCTCTGACTTTAGCAGAGAAATATAGAACAAACAAAAAATCACACAATACTTCAAGATCTAAGGATACAAAGAGTACATTTAGAAGGAAGTCACACCATATACCACTTGTCTTCCCCTCAGGATACAAAGAGTAGATTCTTAGAAGGAAATCACACCAGTAACCACTTGTATTCCTATTGTGTTATAAGTTGTTTAGTACGTGTAGAAGATCTGGCAGCAAGGTTGATTACTTTTGATGGATATATATTTTTTTATCTCGGCTCCGTCTAGGCCCAGGTGTGAACGTGTCGTCGATCAATGACCATACCCACAGTGGTGGTGACTCACTGATATTGTATCCTTGCCCGATTCCGATTTAGTTCATACACGACCACCGCGGAGTGATGCAGCGAAGAAAGCCGCATTACATCAACGCCGGCAAGATCTGTGCAATAAGACTTCGGACCGAGATTGAATTCAATGAGGTCTAAGGAGGGGAGGGAAAATGTATTGTGGCAGTCTGGTAATGATATTAGAAAATGCAGGTTTTTTTTAAAGGGACAGTCTTCTCAAGATTTTCCGAATATTCTGTTTTCGTCCAGTGTCCTTATATTTGCAATGTATTACCCTGCTGTTAAGAGAGCTGGCCGTTGACTCAACAAAGTATTTTAGACTATCATATAAAATCATATGCTCTCTTGGGTTTGTTTGCTTATGGAAATCCTGCTTATTATTATTATTATATTTATAATTTTTCTGAGAAGCAATTTTAATGTAGTGGCTTGCTCACGAGCTCAAGTGTCATGACTGGGATTCGAACACAATGACTCAGCCACTAGAACTTAGAGTTCAATGCACTAGCCCGCTCCGCCATGACACACAATATATAAACATAATCCAAAAAACCACAAAAACCATTTACGATTCAGTAACATTATAATGTTGGTTTTTCGTTGCAGAAAATAAGCCGAACTGATTGATCACATTCAGCCACTTTCAAGTGTCTCAAGACATTGGGGTTTTTCCATCAAGTGCTCTACAAACAAACTTGGCAATTGCAGTGTATGGCTTGAATAAATTGGTTACAGAGACACACTTCTCAACAATATCTAAATGCACATTGTAACAGGCTTTCCAATCGGTCAACTTAAAGTGCCTATTACACACAATTTTAAAATACGTTAAAATAGTACACAAGGGTCATATTAGGGCTTCCAACATTTGCATCTTGCAATCAGGGAGATTTTGTACAACAATCAGGGAGATATGAAGAATTACATTCAACATGATTGGGAAAAAGTGTCCATAATCAGGGAGATTTCCAAACTTGTTCATCAGAACATGGAAGGATTGGTATATATTTTCAGGGAACTTTCTGCAGAATCAGCGCATGGGTGCTTGCCTGAATCATGTGTCATAGCAACTGTCGATATAGTCCGAGAAATTCAAATTTAAGCAGGAAATTGTGACTAAGCAAATCACTGTAACAGACATTTTTCAAAACTAACTTGCAAATGGCCTATTGCAGCAAACGGAATAGTCTGTGTATTTCTGAATAGCACTCCACACTAATGACGTCACTTTTGCTCAAAATACCTGTACAGTATGTCAGACAAACATTTCACTGCTAGCTCTCACGCGATCACCACAATGACGGGCCAGACAGCAGTAGTACAGTCAGTACATGCGAGCAAACACAAAGCTTGGACACATACGCATGCATACGTCTGTGAATTTTGGCACTCTGTCTGAGATCCAGGTACTGAGCTTCTATTTTTAATAATAATAATACGCAGTTCTTATTACAGCGCTTTATACTCCCGATGGGTGTCTCAAAGCGCTCAGTATTTTTCCTACAAGGTAAGTGGAGTTACGTGTTGAAGTATGAGACCTATTCCTTTGCATAGCACCAAGTAATGGTTTACAAGATGCTGTGGCTCAATATGCAGCCAATCAAACCAGGAACACCGGGGCGAACCCCTTCTCTTTACGATAAGTGCACTGGGTTATTTTACGTGCATTACACAACACACGGGACCTACGGCTTAATGTCGCATCCGAAGGACGAAGCATGTGGTTAAGTGCCTTGCTTAAGGACACAAGTGTCACGACTTGGATTCGAACCCACACTCTGCTGATCAGAAACACCAGAGCTTGAGTTCGGTGTTCTTATCTGCTTGGCCACGACACGCCATTTTTAGCATCAATACAGAGTGCTATTGCTTAAAGTGCATAGCAACCAATTCTCATGTACCCGGTAGTTCTTTTCATTACTTGGATAATTTGCATTGGTCAACCGTTCTAATTTGTTGATTCCCCCTGGCAGTAAATTGCCTTTTTGTGACGCAGAGCAACACTCAAAGGCAGCGTACTATAGGCGTAATGCCTGGCTGTGTGTTCAAAGGTGGCACGACAACGTCTTGAAGGGTGGCTGATTTGGACAAACGTGACGGCAAGTGATTCCTGTTCGTAGGCTATATCAGGGAGGAAATGAAATGGGATCAACAAATTGGCTGAGAGACTGGGAAGATGGGGGGGGGGCACATAATGAAAGCGGTCATTTCAGTTTTGAAAAAAACAAACCGCATGAATTGTTGTCAATAGTCAGAAAAAATGTTTTAAAAACATTTTCAGGCCAAAACAGGAAATTATTTATCTTTGATCCACAAAGGAAAACAGAATTTGAAGAAAAAAGATGCCCCCCCCCCAAAAAAATAAAATAAATAAATACAAAAATACATATATAAATAAATAAATAAATAAATAAATAAACAATAACAAATATATAAATATCTAAATTACTTGATTGAACAAATTAAATAATAAGAAAAAGGAAAGGAAAAGAAAAAGGAAAAAGAGGAAGAAAAAGCAAACAATTAAGATAAAAATAAAATAAGAAAACATTAATAAATAAACAAATCAAATCAAATCAAATGTGATACATAAAATAAAATAAAATATAAACAAAAAAACACCAATCATTATTAAGCTATCAAGTGTTCAGAGCAGGCCCAGGGGTTAATTAATCTAAAGACTACAACAAATTATTTCACAAACATTTCATGATTTATTTCATTACCAAACCTTTTTTCCATTGTATAAAAAGGTATCCTTTGTACAGAGGGTAATATACAGATTTTAATATATTCAGTTGTGACGGAGACTATGCTGATAAATATAAGGAAAAGGTTCCCTAATGGAGATCCATGTATTTCTATGGAGGAACAAAATAAAGAACTCCGTCCACAGTACGAGGGTTGGCTGGGGGGGGCGGTTCACAGCTATCCACAAATGGAGATCCATGTATTTCTATGGAGGAACTAAATAAAGAACTCCGTCCACAGTACGAGGGTTGGCTGGGGGGGGGGGGGGGGTTCACACCTATCCATAAATGGAGATCCATGTATTTCTATGGAGGAACAAAATAAAGAACTCTGTCCACAGTACTAGGTTTAGCTGGGGGGGGGGGGTTCACACCTATCCACAAAACTTACATACTCCCTATATATCGTATTGACTCATGTGATACATTCATGGTTTTTTGGAGAACAAAAACCAAGACCCATAAACCCCTTGCATTTTACATCACAAGCCCAAAACAGCGCCCTCACTGAGGTCAATGAAGCCCTATCATTGGCTGAGCGTTATGGCAAGGGTGTACATGCCTTTATAGCTCCATGATTGACCTCAGCGATGGCGGTCAATGCAAGAGGGTCTATTCAATTCATCTTATCCTTTGATTGAATTCTGTTCTTTCTATTGCCTTTAGTGAGTGTTATTTTGTTTAGACCTTTGGCTCTATAGATCTTTCTTTTGTAGCACATCACAGTTGTGAGTTTTACCAACCTCAGATGGCAAAAGTATGGGATGCTTTCAAAGCAAAAAATTAAAAAAATATCACTTAATACAAATGCTGTCAAATTACCCATATCACTGGGAAATCAATTGTGCTACCAAAACAAAAAGTACATACATTCTTCAAGTTTGATTAAAAAGGGCAAATTTGTGCCAACCCAGACATATATTTTGTAATACTTGAGGCCATCTATACAAAATGGTGGTCCGTGTTTGGAAGCAAAAGAAAGGCCTATTCACTCAACAAAACTAAACTAGATATCTTCATCAAAGTGTGGCCATCTTGTTTTTCTCCCATTCAATTCAATGTGGCCAAAGCGAAGCTAAGAGGGGAAACAGTCTGGTCCCTTTTTGGTACATTGAGAACTAGTATCCGTTTGTGCTGATGAATACAGAGCACAAGACATACATGGTAGTGGCATGGTAAAGGCTTAAGATCATTAAATGGAGACGTTGCCTTTAGATTGGGCGCTTAGGCCTTAAAAAGCGTTTGTTATGAAATTAATATGGTTGGAAAGATGTTTTAAAAGTAGAATATAATGATCCACACAAATATTCCTCCAAATTGTGTGGTTTTCCTTTATTTATACTTCGTGAACACGGTCCGTAATTTTGTGGAGTCCAAAATTTGGTTCTACAAAATGGCAGACTGTGTTAGTTAACAAAGTAAAAGGAAAACCACACAACTTTGAGGGATGTCTGTGTGAATCATTATATTCTACTTTTAAATCATCTTTCCAACTACAGCTGCTTGTTATAGCCCGAAGCACTGAATCCGAAGGCAATGTGTCCCTTTAATATTTAATTATTATTATTTAATCAATTCCTAATAGCTTTTGAAAACTGGTAATCACATGTAGGGACAGCACCCCTGGCTGGCAGACCATGATGGGATATGAAGAGTCGGTACCCATGCTCTTTCTGTACGCCTACAATGGCTTGTCTTATAAACTTTAAGCCAATGCCCTTCGGTGCACTGCAGTGCTTACATGTATTTACACATAAAAATGCCAACAAATTCTTTAGTATTCAATTTGCATTCTATATTGCACAGTAATAAACAATCCTTATTCAAAATTTTACAAATTTTAATACATACTAAACACTTATTACTATAATGGTAAAACAAATTTATTGTTTCTTACTTTTAAGAATCAAAATTAATCATTTGATTTTAGGAAACAGAAGCTTTTGTCAGACATCAACTCTAATCACTTCGGCATTTACCATGACAAAACATCGTAAATCCATCAACTTCCAGCAAAATATATTTAACTCAACGAGTAATGAAAATGCTGTTTGAACTGCTTGTGCTTTTTACCTTGCAAATACCTCAAACTGGGCCCAAATTCATAAAGCTGTTAAGCAGAAAATACTGCTTAGCAAATTTCTTTGCCACACAAAAATTGAGTTGGGCACCAGTTGTAAAAATGTACTTGTCATGGACTTGATTTTTCTGTGTGTAGCAAGTTTTTGTGCTAACAGGCTTCCTGAAATTCTGGGCCCAATTTTATATAAAAAACAAAGTTTGCTAAGCATCGCTTCCTGCTTTATGAAATTTGGCCCTGACCTTGAGAATAACCTCTTGCATAGAATAATTTATTTCACCTTTTAACGCTGCAACTAAACAAAATCAAACAAATCCCACTGTTGAACTTAGATGGATTTTAGGTTGGTTGAGGTTTGATCTCACTTTTATCTTGCCGCTAAGGAGTGAGGGGGGGAGGAAGCTGATCTCAAGCCTACCTTCCAACCACAGAACATAAAACAGCTGTATACGTCCCAGCCTTAAAGGGCACATTGCCTTCGAATTGGGTAGAAATATAGTGATTCACACAAATATCCCTCGAAATTGTGTGGTTTTCCTTTGAACTAACACGGTCCGCCATTTTCTACAACCAAAATTTTTGACTCCACGAACTCACGGACAATACTTTCAAAGCATCTTTCCAACCATATTCAATTCATGACAAATGCTTTTTCATAGCCCAAAGCGTCCAATCCGAAGGCAATGTATCCCTTTAAAGCAAAAACATACATCTGTTCATTGGCTCTGTTTTCATATTTACTTAAGCCAAAGTGTTTTTAGTAGAAATTCACCATATTTATGTTCCAGCACGTGCATGGTGTTGGGCAACGGTGTCAGGAAAATCTTCCTGATTTTGATCAACAGTTTACTTGAAAACGGATCTCCTGCACGGCCCAAGGAATTTACACAGACGTATTTGATGATTTGCTATTTTTAACCGGGGCGATCATGAGTGGGAGAGGCAGCATCAATTTTCAAATTTGTTCAGGTTTTGATTTGCTCATCTCGCTGGAGCGATCCCGTTGCACATCCCACTGCAAATCCGAGTGCAAAAGCAGCTTTGTTTGCTCATTTTCTGCAAGGGGGGGAGAATTCTCACACGATTGAACATCTTGTGTGCAAAAGGCTGTCAATCTTTGAACTTACCAACAAATTGTGCCCCGAATCGGAAAACGTTTAAAGCCTGGCGGGGACGTGATTCAACAATCTATGTGATTTTTAGCTCTTTACTAATATTGCTCAGGGGCAGTGCTGGCTCTTTCACGTGTGAAACTCACAGGCCTGCGTGTGTGTTTATGAAGGGATCAACATGTACAAGCTTCTTCCACATTCTGTATTTTTTCATGGTTTTTTTTCAGTAGACGTCCATGTATGGAATTGCACCATCCAGTGACTTGAATTGTATTTTATGTCACAGACACATTCCCATTGAAATTCCAATTTTCTAATGGAGATGACACTTTGTGTTGCCCTTCCAGAATGACATTCACGGCCTATTACAAGCATTGCATTACAAGTTAACAATTCATCTTAGATTCTGTCTTAAAATATGACAACACAGGGTTTTCCAAAACTGTGGTGCATTCAGGGCCAAAATTTGGGGATGTTTTGCCGAAGCGCGCTGAATTGAAACAAGGTCTTCAAAATGTTTTCTACTTGGTGTTTTTCTTGGTTTTCAAAGCCCTACTGTACAATCTGGAGCATTCTCTATGGTTTTTTCTTTATGCTTTTTGTAAAACTACCATTAGATTTTTTTTCTGTATCGGCAAAAAATTTGCGCGTATCGGCCGAAATTTGCGCGTATCGGCCGAAATTCGTGTGTATCAGCACGCAAATCATGCGTATCAGCTTAATACGCTAGCTTGTGCATGGGGAGAACCCTTCAACACATCAAGTGTTAGCATTTCTGTGGACTTATGTTTCCTCAAAGCGCATTATATACAACACAATTTTAAGATTAAAGTCCACAAACAATTTTAGAAGAAACAAATTGAGATATCACAAGGGAAACTTTTGCTCAACTTGGGATCATTCGGTGAGATAAAACTGGCGCAACGGTGGCCTTTCCTCGTCATTGACAGTTTTATAATATCAACGAAAAGCAAAATAGAGCATTATCAAAAACATCTGTCTTCTTCTCCTGAAGACGATCAGGACAGTAGAAAAGTAATCTGTTGAGCCAGAGAGTTCTTTCAGATTTGCTAAAGCCTCGTTGACATCAATCAACGAAGAATGTAAAATGCATACTTGCTATATACATGTATACATGGCGACAAAAGAGTGCATAAGTGAATATCAAAACGAAGCAAACTATATGGGAGCTTAATGGGATTGTATACGTTTTGTAATTGAACCAACTGTTTGTTTAAATCCTATATAGTTGGAGATATATACCGTAAAACTAAACTGTGAAAATTTCATTTAAAAAATTTGTAGCGTTTTTGAGATATTGCTGGAGCTGTTTGTCCACACAGCAAGAATAATCTGCCATTGGAATACACAATCTGAGAAATGTTATTGTCAGTAACGCTTCTCAAATTTTGGGGGATAAAAAGTGATATCTTTTTCCAAAACCGCAGTACTTCTAGGTGAAAAGTTTTCTCAAAATGCACTATACTATCCAAAGCTGCTGTACTTCTTTCCAAGTAAGTTTTTATTGCCGTTAATTTTCAGAGTCATTACCAAACGTATACAGACCCTTTAAAGGGGGTATATACCTTTGGTAATTACTCCAAAAATTTATGACCATAAAAACTTACTTGGTAAGAAGCACTGCGGCTGTTGATAATGTATACCCTTTTGGAGAACAATTCCCTTCAAAGGAATATGGTTTTAGAGAGAGGGATTCAAAAATATTTCAATCTGAGGAATGTTTCTGTATGAAACGTTTCTCAGATTGTGTATTCCAATTACAGATTATTCTTCCCTGCATGGACATAACCGTTCCAGTTTTTTCGGCGATATCTTAAATATACTACCAACTTTTGAAATGAATTTTTCACAGGTTTATTGTATAATACATTTATAAAGGATTAAAACAACTTAACAGTTCCAAAAACCAAAGCTGGTATACTTTGCCTTTAAATGAAAAATTTTCTCACTGACTGTTGTCCAATGAGATGGATCATTTATGCAGTGTCAAAGAGAAATGACGAACAAGCTGGAGAATCACCAGCTCAAGACAGCACCTGCACTGTGAATACGGATAATGACATCTGTGATGCACACGCCGGCCGGGAATACAAACCAATAGAAAATGGGACTCAACATCGATGCCGCGAGCGCCCTACAAAGTAATCACCCGAGTTGATAATGAAATGCATTTTTTTTATTTTTTTGTTTTCAATTTTTGATCATAGGAATTATATAAATGGGCATCAAATCTGGTTTGCATAAACATCTGTTTGGGATGACTTGCTTCCGAACAACAGTAATTTAGTTTTACTTTTGTTGTACCTCTGACCTGCATAGTATTGTTTGGTCCTTTTGTCGGGTCATTTTCTTGTGTCCTTCCCCAGATTGACTTCTTGTACTTGCATGCTCCCTTCATACACTCATTTTTAATTTTTCCCTATGATAATAATACTGCTGTTGTCCCTGCTGGGCCCAATTTCATACAGCTGCTTAAGCAGAAAATATTGCTTAACAATTTCTGCTTAGCAGAAATGAGCAGGATACCAGTCACAAATTATACACGTGACATGGTAGTTTGGCTGGTAACCTTAGTCTGGTAAGCATAATTTTGTTGTGCTTAGCTACTTTTTGTGCTTAAGCAGCTCTATGAAATTGGGTCCTGGTCTAGTTGCCCTGTATGTTTCTTGGCCTCTGTTTCGTGCTTTGATCTTTTCTGTTTTGGTTTTCTAGTTCTTTGATTTGCCTTGTATTTCTTTTGTATTTGTTAAATAAATATTTAATTAAATAACAAAAATAATAATAACAATAATAATACGATGACTAGAGCAAGCCAGTCGAAAATGTTGAGACCATTTTAGACTCACTCCGCGGCAGTGTAGCTATTAACGAGAAGTCCCCCCGATCGCAATAGCGAAAGTAGTAGTCCTGCCCGATTTCCTACCTCCCGCCCAGGTAATAAGGACAGTTCTTTTCAGAACTGAGAAGTCTCCCGAATTCCGAATATTCTATTCTGCGGCAGTAGAATAAAAAGCAACACAATTTCTCAAAGAACAAAATCTACCTAGCAAGTAGATATACACATGGTGTTACCGCAAACCAAATATATATTGATACCTCACCATGCAATGCCTCAAATCCTATATAATACTATATGTGTAATGCAGTATCATCTGCATGTGTAGTTCATGCCACGTTTATTCTTGGCCCAATTTCATAGAGCTGCTTAAGCGTAAAAAGTTGCTAAGCACAACGAAATTATGCTTACCAGAATATGGTTACCAGCTAAAATACTATAATACGTGTACAAAATGTAACTGGTATCCTGCTTAGTTGTGCTTAGCAGAAAAATGTTATTCAATATTTTCTGCTTAAGCAGCTCTATGAAATTGGGCCCAGGAATGATGTCAAGTGCTTTTCCTATGAATTAGAAAGCTCTGCCTGGGGCAAGTCAAACTTGTTACTGTGCTCATTGTGTATGCATGCATTTAAGCGTACGGTGCCATGGTGTCCATGTTATAATAACATCCCGACACAAAAAATGGTACTTTCCAGTAATTATATGTAATGACTAGTGCAGCCCAAGATAAAGTCAGTTCTAGCGTGCTTGGGTCCGTGCCATAGTAAGATATTAATGGCCGATGATTGTTTGAACGTTGCTACGGAAACAGCATGCACTGAGAATCCCCCGGCAACTGAAGAGAACCCTGTGGAAAATAAACCAAACAAATGATTGCGTGATGAAAGCAAAACAATGAGTTAAAACAGCATGTGAACAAAAGATGTCTAGGTTTAAAGGCACTGAACACGTTTGGTAACTGTCAAAGACCAGTGTTCTCACTTGGTGTATCCCAACATATGCATAACATAACAAGCCTGTGAAAATTTGGGCTCAATTGGTCATCGAAGTTGCAAGAAAATGATGAAAGAAAAAACACCCTTGTTGTACAAATTTGTGTGCTTTCAGATAGGAATAAAAGGCTTCAGGCCTGAAGTCTTTTATTATTTTAGTGAGAAATTACCAAAAACTACATTACTTCAGAGGGAGTCGTTTCTCACAATGTTTTATACTATCAACAGCTCTCCGTTGCTCGCTACCAAGTCAGTTTTTATGCTAATATATATTTTGAGTAATTACCAAACGTGTACAATGCCTTTAAACAACATTGAGCAGTGGAAGTATAAACATGTATCCTTTTCAAAGACATTTCCTGAGAAATTGTCCCAGTTCAAAATGAGTAAACATGTTAGTTTGGAATAAGACATTTGTGAGTTATTCAACAAATAACAGAGCTGCCAACATTTGCATCTTGCAACTCAGGAAGATTTTGTACAACAATCAGCGAGATATTTGAAATGACATTCAACATACATGTAACAGGGAAAAAAGTTTCCATAATCAGGGAAATTTTCAAAATTGTTCGTCAAAACATGGAAAGATTGGTTTATTTTCAGGGAACTTTCTACAGAATCAGGGAGAGTTGGCAGCTCTGAAATAGTTAATGTTTATGAGTGCCTTGCTGAGACTATTTTCATGAGTTGAAAGAAGATGGAATGTTCCAATCAACGAGGTTAAGCCGAGTTGAATGGAACAATCCATCTTTCGACTCATGGGAATATTCTCACCATTGCAGGAATACAAAACATTCATTAATTGTTTCAAATATAACAGTGGATCTTTGTCATTTGGAGGAAAAATCGATCAAAAAATGTGAGTATTTTTTTCACAGCACTCGGGAAAGTACTGAGTATACAGTGCTTAATACACATTGGTGGAAGGGTAAAAACAAATTATACTCTTTATCCCCGATGCAAAGTTAACATCTGTTAAAAATGTACAAGATTGCGTGCTGGCATCCACTACGAGGGCGTTTTGTACTGATGTGTAAACAGGACAGATTGTAGTCGGATGCGCGATGATAATCGTCAAATGCTGATGACCGCCAGAGTCTACAGTGACTCGTCACTATAACTATCACTAACCATTGTGCAACAGACTATAAACTGGCCTCAACGCCTGCATGTGCATGGCGTGTTCTAGCGTGCAGTACTCAAAAGGATGAGACAAAAATGCACGGTGAATAGTATCAAAAATGCACGATTTATGCTGTAGGCCATGTAATGGTTTGAACAATGATCAAATGCCACGTGACCAACAATCCTCCAATCAAAAGACAAGGATCTACTGGGGTGGTTTTTACAAATTTAAATGACGTCTGGTACAATGACTCGTTCAATCACAAATGAATGCTCAATTTAATATTCCTCAGACTATATCCAGTGTTGCTATGTCACATAGTTAGAGGAGCAAGTTTTTACTTACTTAAGAGATGACAAACAAACATACACAATTCTCAATTTAATGTGTGGCACAGGATACCAGTCTTTGCTGATCTGGTTGCAATGCAAAAAGGTGGTCCCTAACCATGAGACATAGCAACACTGGTTTTAGTCTGGGGAATTCTAACTGAGCATTCACTTGCAACCAAACAAGGCGCTGTACCAGACATCATTCAAATCTAACTCGCAAATGGCTTACTGCATGACTTTAAACAACTGTGAATAGTTGCACTTCTTGAACCATGATGTGAGATTAAATTGCAGGAAAGATTTTTTGTCCTGATTTTGAAATTAACAGCTCTCAGGTTTCAGAAATAAAAAAGTGCAAAGTTCAAGTGCACTATCTTGAAGGGTTCACCTGGACTGGGCTTCCAATGTCATAAAGATCTCAGCTGCAAAATTATCTGCTGAGCAAAAAATTAACTGGGAACCAGTCACAGAGAATATACAATACATGGTATTTTGGCTGGTAACCCGTTTCTGCTAAGCACATTTTGTTGTGCTAAACAGCTTCATGCTGGGCCCAATTTCATAGAGCTTCAGCACAAAGAAAACTAAGAACAAATCAATTTTGCTTACCAGAAATATGGTAACCAGACCCAAAAAACCTATTCTGTCAACGACTGTATTCCTACTTAGCTTTGCCCAGCAGAAAACTGTTAAGCAAACTTTGTTCTGCTTGAGCAGCCCTATGAAATTGGGCCCATAGTGGCTACATATCAACCTACAATCTCTGCCACTACTTCAATATTCTCGCTGTCAACGAGCAGCCGTAGCGATAGCCGAAGAACCTCAATTCAGAGACAGCCTGAGGCAGTGCCTATATCAACAGCTCTGGCTCAACAATAATTAGACCATCCCACTTGCCCCGAATTTCACATTTTTGCCTACAACCCCAGTCACATCTCGCTGGAACCCCCCCGGCCCCTGGTCAATGTTGGCTCTCATCATTGTGAGTCTTCGCTCCAGCTGGGGTTAACAACATTGAGTGGGGAGAGCGGGGGAACGGGGAGGAGGCCGGCCTCAAGGAAAGATGAGCCAGTAAAGTCAGACACAAGTTTAAGGCCCTTTTCGAAACCACGGCTTGGGGCTTGGGGGCTCTGGCTCAGGGACCGTCTGCCTGTTCAAAGTCCGGTATCGAAAAGTGTATAAATTCTAAATTACTGACGGAGCCAAAGGTGGGGCCTAAGCCCAAACCGTGGTTTCCAAAAGGGGCAAAGATGCATCACCGGATTTTTCTTTTGTCAAACTGGTGGTTTAAAAATTAGTCTGTTTTCCTGTAGTCAATGAAGTTATACACTTTTATTTGAGACACTCCCCCCAAAAAGAAATATATACATATATATAAAGGATTAGTAATAATGAGTTAAAAAATACAAGTAAGTTTTTTTCAGGACCCAACATTTTCTCAAATTGTAGCAGCCATGTACAAACAATTACAAAAGATATTGTGCATTGTGCCAGGCTTATGCAACAGTATATTATGTTTTCATGTGTTGGTAACATCTGTCAAAATTCATTTTGGGGAAAAACCTCTAAATGTTTCTATCTTTCGATGAAAAAAATCAGGTAACACAACTTTAAAGGGAAAGTGTATGATTGGTTTTTGGTAGAGTAAACTCATGTCAATCCTGTGGTTAAGAAACATACTGTATACCATCAACCTGTGAAAAAAAAATTAATCAAATTCTGTGGTCCACTTTAGTGAAAACAACTAAAAGAAATGTTTTGTCAGTGAACTTGCGTGTGTCCATAAAGGGCTTACTAGCCATATATGCATTTTATAACAAACGGTTACAAACGCTTTTTTTTAGACCAACTCGTCCGATCCAAGGCAACGTGTCCCTTTAATAACAGCATCTTCACTGAGATCGAAGAATGAAATATTCATGAATCATAACTTTAACTCGTGTTAAATTGCAAACAAAAAAATGTTAGAAGTTATGATGTAAACACATGTTAGTATCAAATTGTGATGAAAGTTTGATCAAGCATCTGGTTAGGAGAGCAAGCAAAATGTGTTTGTCATTGTTAGATGCTTAAAACCCTTCGAGCTTTAATGATACCAAATTACACTACTCATCTAAAGGGCTGTATAGCCAATAGTCAAAAGAAAAAATGTGCTGTACCGTTCGATGGTAAAGTCAATCGTGTCATACACGCATGCGTTGGTCATAAAATCTGACCTTTTTCTTCTCATGCCTCCATCCACCTAATTACTCTATTGTTTCACTATTCAAAAGCAATAGACACAATCCTTTCATTTCATTTCATTTATTAGTTCTGGCTGTGAAGCCAAGGACTTTCAGAGAAGCGGACTTTATCACTATACCAGCCAAGAACCCCATGGAGAGAAGACAACAGAAGAAATTTCAGTTTATATTCGGGAGGAAAAAAATCAGAGAATTATTCCAGGGAAAACCCATGCAATCAGGGCCCAATTTCATGGCTCTGCTTACTACTGAATTTTGCGCTTGCGATCACCATTCTTCACTTACAGCGGTGAATTTCGGCACTAGCTGTGTTAGCGAAGAATGCCTAGTAACGTGGACTACGCACACGCACAAGCAGAAATTCCCTGCTAACCTGTGAAATACGCTTGACGTAAGCGCGGAATTCCCTGCTTCCATAAGCGCCGATTCTTTGCTTACGGTAAGCAGAGCCATGAAATTGGGCCCTGGTAGAGATTGAAAACCCAATCCATATAATGCATATATCCATATAATGGGATTCAAATTGGGGTCCTAGAGAAAGAAGGCGAAGAAAGATACCACTATGCCAAACTGACCGCCAACCCAATCGGCAACCGGAGTCACATGACTCATGTTGCGTATACAATGTAAACAAACCGTGCAATCAACGCGTAGTATGCATGGAAAAGCATAGCTGCAGAAGCACTTGGAAGCAGCCATGCTTTTCTATGCACGTTGTGCGTTGCTTGCTTGGTTTGTTTACATTGTCACGTGACTCTGGTCGCCGAACGCGTCTATTGCTATAACCAAAATATACATTTTGTGTTCAGATAAAAAAAGAAAATTGTCAATGAAACTCATTGTTGGAAAAGCACAAAACAAAGTTTGCCAAATAGTGCATAGAACATTGTATGGTCATTGTCTATAAATTCACTATCAGCATCAACTAATCTCTAAAAGTGATGATGATTACGTTTCTATGGCAACATGTCCTAAAAGCTAAACATACTCATTAAAGCTAAAAAGCTATCGTAAATAAATGATCTGCTAGGGATCTATTATATATTTTTTTTTAAAGAAATACATCAGAATTTGTACCACATATTATTTGCTGTTTTATTTGTTTGAAATACTAAGAGGAGCACATGTAGTGTAGATTTAAAAGTATTTAAAGAACTAGATGTTTGAATATGCAGCGGTAACACGTTCCACAAGGGAGGAGCAGCTGTAACAAACGCCCTGTCTCCCCCCAGTTTAGGGGCTCTAGATGATCGTAGACCAGGACGAGTGACAGAGGGAGAATAAATGAGGCAAGAAATGTAGCCAGGTGCCAAGCCATTGGGGGCACGATAAGTTAACATACAAATTTTGTAAGATATTCGTTCTCGAACAGGAGGCCAGTGAAGAGATTCCTGAAACTGACCGTCTCCTTTAAACCCAATTTAAAATTCAACAATCTCCTGCTCTGTTTAATACTGGTATCTATTTTTCATGTTTCACTCCCAACGGTGTATCAAATAACCACGCATGATTGAAGACACAGAGGTACATTTGTCTGTAATTTGTGGTTCATCATCTGTTGGATTTCAGGTTCTGTCCCAAGATGCCCGTTAGTGTCATGCATTTACAGTCTGATGTGTTTTAAATGTTCTAACTCTGATCTATGTAGACCTTAATCTGGGCCTAATTTCATAGAGCTGCTTAGGCACAAAAAGTAGCTAAGCAAAACCAAATTATGCTGACCAGAATAAGGTTACCAACCAAAATACAATGTCACATGTACAATCTGTGACTGGTATCCTGCTTATTTTTGCTAAGCAGAAAATGTTTAAGCAATATTTTCTGCTTAAAGGCACTGGACACATTTGGTTATTACTCAAAATATATATTAGCATACAAAATTACTTGGTAACGAGCAACGGAGAGCTGTTGATAGTATAGAACATTGTGAGAAACGACTCCCTCTGAAGTAACGTAGTTTTTGAGAAAGAGGTAATTTCTCACTAAAATATTTGATTCTGAGAAAGACTTCAGGCCTGACGCCTTTCTCAGGCATCTGAAAGCACACAAATTTGTGCAACAAGGGTGTTTTTTCTTTCACTATTTTCTTGCAACTTCGATGACCAATTGAGCCCAAATTTTTTTTACAGGTTTGTTATTTTATGCAAATGTTGGAATACACCAAGTAAGAATACTTGTCATTGACACTTACCAATCATGTCCAGTGCCTTTAAGCAGCTCTATGAGGGCTTCGGTGCAGGGCTTTGGGGCAGGACTTCGGCGCAGGGCTTCGGTGCAGGGCTTCGGCGCAGGGCTTCGGCGCAGGGCTTCGGCGCAGGGCTTCGGCGCAGGGCTTCGGCGCAGGGCTTCGGCGCAGGGCTTTGGGGCAGGGCTTTGGGGCAGGACTTTGGCACAGGGCTTCGGTGAGGGGCTTCTGCGCAGGACTTCGGTGCAGGGCTTTGGGGCACGGCTTCGGCACAGGGCTTCGGCGCAGGGCTTTGGTGCAGGGCTTTGGGGCAGGGCTTCGGCACAGGGCTTCTGCGCAGGGCTTCGGCGCAGGGCTTTGGGGCAGGGCTTCGGCACAGGGCTTCGGGCTCAGGGCTTCTGAGCAGGGCTTTGGGGCAGGGCTTTGGGGCAGGGCTTCGGCACAGGGCTTCTGCGCAGGGCTTCGGTGCAGGGCTTCGGTGAGGGGCTTCTGCACAGGGCTTTGGGGCAGGGCTTCGGCACAGGGCTTCTGTGCAGGGCTTTAGACGGACTGATGGTGCCAAAACCAGAGCCCTAGCCAAAGCCAGGATTTCAAAAAGGGCATTAGTGGCTCCCAACTTCACAATCAATGCTTATAAATGCACGTAGCAGAGAAATAATAGAGCGAGGTTATTTGACACAAAGAATGTAGGTTAAATGCATGTGGTAGGTGATGATGATGTCATTTGTAAGGCCGACTACATTCTTCCACTACTGACTTGATAAGGTTCAATTCGACACACTCCATTAAGTGTTCCATTTTTACTGAGTTAGTAATACTTCATTTACGAGTGATTTAAAGATGTGTTTAAAGTCTGTGTGCAGAGAGAAAGCTTGAATGTGTCACATGTACCACCTTGATTAAATGGAGAGGGGAAAAAATTCACCATTTGGTCAGGTTGACTGAGCTTGACCAAAGTTTTACATGTGACGTTATTTCAAAATCTTCACACGTATCCAGTTTTGTATTAAGATTTGATGGGCCTTAAAGGGTGTGCAAATCATTGGTAAGATTGAAAGTATAAACGTGCACAGATTTTCACAACTTACATGGTATAAAGATGGTCATGCAGGAAAAACTTCCCTCTAAATTTTTTTGCCTGAAATGCTATAGTTTTTGAGAAAGGTGTAAAATAATTATTTTTGATCTTGCGAGTCCGAAATCCAACGGTTGAAAACAGTGACAACATTAATGGGGTTTTTTCACCCTTTTTTTTCTTTCTTGTGACTCTAATGATCGATTGAGCTCAAACTATCATAAGTTTGTCATTTCATTTATAAGTTGGGTCACAAGATATGCGGATACTGGGTCTATGACAATTACCAAGATTGTCTGCATGCTTTCAAAGTGGGGTCATAGATTGGGTTTTTTGTCAACATAATGCTGATTTCCAGGCAAAATTGTCAATGAAGATACAATATAAGTCACCTGGGAAAGTCTCAGCTGAATACAGTGTCAACTTCTTGCGAAAAAACAGCCAAAAACCTGTCCAGGTATACTTTCATAAATAGCGTAGAAACCATCCACATTTAGCAAGTTGATGGCGAGTACCAACCACATCTCTGGCCGCAGCATTCACAAACAGACAACACAGAAATTTGAATCTCCAAAACTCACCCTTTTTGGATGGAGAGTCAAATTTGTTGACATTTATTTCTAATCAACGGGGGCATTTCAGACAAAATAAATTGTGCAGGATCTTTACTACCATTACCATGTTTATAAGGCCAAATAAAATAAAAATGTGTAGCGTCATGCCTTTTTGAAAAAAGGAAGGAGGAGGAGGGCCTTTTTCTTTTTAAATGCCCGCCCGACACATTTTGAGACAACCGGCCGGGCTATTTTTCAAAATGGTTGCCAGCTTTATTTGGTGTGCTTAAGTCTAAAATACGATCTTAATTATTTAAAAAAGAATTTTTGTCAGGGACTGTTAAAAATGTATCATTTCTTTTGTACAAGAATTTTTTTTTAAATTAGCAGGCGACCTCTTAAAAGGACGCGGGAGGGGACGCTAAACATGATTTTATTTTTATTAAGGAGACATTCGGATAGAAATTACACAAATTTTTGTCAGAGTTATTACCAAAGTGTGATCCCACCTATAAGAAATGTACAAAATTGTAATCTAATGCAATGTACATATATTTCAAGAAGTACAGGTTTGCAGTAGGAATGAGTAAATGATCATTATTAATATTTTGTGGTGTGACTAAAAACTGGTAGACAGATCAATTAAACATCTATTTCTTATTTTTCTAAAAAAACACACTAAAAACCCCAAAAAAAACTCAAAGGCAGAAAAAAACAAACCCTGCAGTGTTATTTACACACATCAATCACCGGTGACAATCTGGCTAGACAATACCATGAGCGAACCCACTGCATCATGGGCTACAGGCCGGATATGTCATAAATAATAGATTACTTCTGAATCAGCTGAGTGAATTAGAATTAACGAGGACCGACCGGGTAGGGTGAGATGTGCATAAAGATAGGCATTGGATCTCCGCCTACATATTCACCCGAAAAATGAACCAATCAGTCCTGTATTAGCCTCTCAGGGTGCAGAAATTACTACTTGAGAAAGATTGTTAAAGGTAGTAAGCATCCTGCAAAATTTATTTCTGAAGTGTCGCCATTGATTTGAAATCAATAAAAAGTACATGCAAGAAAAAATCATCTTCAAAGATCGCCTTTTGGTGTCCGTTTATGAATGCTGCGACCAGAGATGTGGTTGGTATACATGTACCCATTATCACCTCGCTAAACCGGATGGATTCAACGTTCTTGATGAAAATACCGTCTCCTCAACAAGTAATCTCATTGTCAAAAGCCAGAAATGGTAAGGAATATGAAATTTTGGAAAAACTAGATCAATAACTGATTGTTCAATGCGAACAGGTTGTTGGCATATTTGCAATTAATAATTAAAAACTGTAATGCATTCTTCTGACTCTCTTCATCTCCATAGATTCATCACACAATAATTCTAATTAACGAACAAGTGTGTCATCGGTACCCACACATTATGACGTCACACATCAAGGGCTCAATGAAAATATATGCCAGATACTGCCAGATGCATCCTTTGACCTTTGGGTTGATGCCCCACATGGCCATTTGCAGAACAGGGTTTTAATACCAGGGCTGCGTTTTTCCCTCTTGCACAAACATACTGCGAACGTTTACGCAAACGTTTTCGCACTCATCAGATAACCACATTATGTCAGCACACTCACATGACCAATGTCAACATGGCGGGGCCACAGTGCGAGACAGTGTTAATGACTCCATTGATGATGACTCCGACGATAATTGGGAAAACTTACGGCCATTTTTTCAAGCACCCGCAGACACCTCAGAAATAAGTTTGCCACCTGTTCGCCAATGTTGGCGGCACAGAACTCTTTCCACTACAGATTGTTTCGTCGGCTCAGTTCTATAAGGTCATTAACTGCAATTTCACATCCGTAATGATCAAAAGGTCATCAAATGAAAAAAATGCGTATACATTTGAAAAAAAGAAGTCAAAATCAACAAATAAATTAGACTTAGACAATGAATGTTTCTTTTTGCCAAACAAATGCTTTGAAGACCACTCTTGATCAATAAACCCCATTTACCAGGAGCTCCAAAATGTACAAGAGCAATTTTATGAAATCCATAAAAATTGCACTAATGACCTTATACAAAGTTATAGTCCTGAGCCAACAGTTTGCAAACATTCAGGACCACTATACATAAAAGGCGGAACACACCCCAACTTTCTCCAAACTGGTACATAATTTCCTTGTGGGTTTGCATGTGCATGCCCTGACTACTCGCCCAATGTAACTATTCAATTGGCAATACTAAAGCCTGTCTTTATCCTTGTAGGATAACGACAGGGGAACAGTTTACATCATCAGGAAAACAAACACCTTTACTCTCAAATTCTCAAATAAATCATCAAAAGCTCAACTAATGTTAATCAAATGGCACAAGTGCCAATCATCATCAATGTATTTCAAATTGATGTGCTCTTACCTTTTTGAAAAACAATAAATGTTATCGAATGAGTATTTTATGGCAACGTATATCAAAGTGTACAACATAAACAACCAGGCTTGGAATTAAACGACGGCCACACAGGCCATGGCTTCCTTTGCCCTGGTCCTGGCCTTGGTGCCCCTTCAAAAGTTTCAAATAGACTTAAAGATTTTCCAATAGAAGTGCCCTTTGCAAAATGAAAATTGGCTTGTCCTCTTACGGATGAAATTCCAAGCCTGAAATACATGATTATTTCTCCGTTGAATTACATATATTTTGGCTGAAGATAAGTGGACTGGAGTAATTAGTTTCTGGATGGGCAAAGCCATTTCATACTTTGTACCTCTTTACCAACGGCACAGCTGCACAACCTCTCAAAAAACACAAACTACTCTCAATCCCCCATAGACACTTGTACACTGTGCTTCCCTCAATAAACATGTATCTGGTGAAGAATCTTTGTTTCATTCCAATAGACTGTGGAAGTCTCGCGCGTATTCCAACATCGGGACCCGTTAAAGTGCACGAGTTTGTTTCCTTCACGCGTTAAAGCAACGTACGTGAGACAAAGCCGAAAATTATGCTTTACTTGTTGTTTCTGCTCAGCAAAAAACAGCAGGAAACCAGTCACAAGTGGTACATGTGGAATTGTTTTTTGGCTGGTAACCTTATTGTGGTAAGCATAATTGGTTTTGTGCTTAGCTACTTTGTTGTGCTCAAGTAACTCTATGAAATTGGGGCCGTTGTTACTGTACTACTGCTGCAGCTGTAGCTCTTAAACTACATTATCAGCCCAACTACACCCATCATATTGGTGATCTTCCACTTCTCATTTCCTGGGCCCAATTTCATAGAGCTGTTCCAGCAGAAAATGTTGCTTACAAATTTGCTGCTAAGCACAATTTTGTTGTGCTTAGCTACTTTTTGTGCTAAAGCAGCTCTATGAAATTGGGCCCTGATAACACCTCTGAACATTTTCTCATAAATTGTATAACGAATCATTCTTGGACCTCAAGGTAATAATGTTGCAGATTTATCTAAGATGTCTAGACGCATTTTTTTAATCATGACGCACTCTATCTATCTCTAGAAATAATGATATATGAACGAGCAGCAGGGAACAACTGTTCCACTCCATGAATACATGCTGATTGGATTCTATAATAAGACCTTAATCCAGGACGATTTAGTGGCTAAAGTCACCATCACAGAGAAAAAAAACCACACACTCGTGTACATCACAGTCTGATCAGAAAAAGCATGCTTCAGCTGCCTTGGTTGGATTCCATAGCATTGGCAATACCTGACACCATGGGCCGAGCTTCTGAATAACCATCTACATTTTGAAAGGTTTTTGGTGATTACAAAAGGGACCGGCCCAATTCCACTGACGTCTCAGAGTTTCAAAGTACCAGTATTACAATGTACATAAGTCAGGGGTAAGAGTCGTAGATAATAATAATACTGGGTTCGTATAAATAGCGATTTATCACACCCCTGAGGGGCGTATCAAGGCGCTCAGTATTTTTTCCTGCAAGGTATGCAGACCTACATTTTGAAGTATGAGACCTATATTCCTTTATAGCACCATGTAATGGTTTTCAAGGTGCTGTGGAGCAATTTGCTACGGATCAAACCAGGAACACCGGGGTGAACCCCTTCTCTTTACGATAAGTGCACTGGGTTCTTTTACGTGCATTACACAACACACGGGACCTACGGCTTTACAACCCATCCGAAGGACGCAGCAATAGTGATTAAGTTTCTTGCTTCAGGACAGAAGTGTCACGACCGGGACTCAAACCCCTACTCTGGTGATCAGAAACACCAGAGCTTGAGTCTGGTTTTCTTATCTGCTCGGCCATGACACGCCATTGTAGATGACAAAAAGGTCTGAAACTAGAATCTAAATGTCAGGTGGTACGTTGAAATGATGGCATTTCCACCTTTTGGTAACCCCTGGAGTTACAGATTTCAAGGAGCTTCTGGGAACAGTCTCCTCAGCACAAGAAAAGTAGATCAAAGAGCAAGATTTCTTTATAGCTGAAGAAAAAAAACAGCTCCCTTTTTTCACCAGGCAGACATAAAAAAGGCTGAATTCAGATAAAAGTCTAAAATTTCTCATAGCTGATCAGTGGAAGCATTATCTACTTGTAGTCTTCACCTTCAGCCGTATATCAAGCAATATTTACGCAGTTTGAAGCAGTTACCTGCACTGACCTTTATGGTTACATTGACAAGTCAAAATAATAGAAAAGTGTCTGTAAATCTGTTCTTGTTTACAAGAACACCAGCCAGCATCATCCATGAGTGCAAACAAAATGCTGTAAGTTCTCATTTTTTTGGTCCTAATACGAATAATTGTACACACTTTGCAGTTTCACAAGAGGGCGGTATCTCAAGCATGTCTTTGGTTGGGAGAGTTATGAATTGTTATAACTTCCAATCATTTCAATGTATCACAAGAATGGGATTTGAAGATTGTGAGAATTCCTGAAGGCTTGCTGGCCTGGGTTCACCCTTATTCTAGATCTGGAACCTCCCAGATGTTGCAATTCAGGAAGTTTACAGACTCTGTGCATCACCAGAAACATAAAAACTAAAAGTTTGGACACAATGTGCCCTATTTCTGTCTCCCTTTGGTGACTGCATTACTTCTTTCCAGAAAATCTGAACGCTCAAGGAGGTTTTGAGAAAAATTCCTGAAATCGGGACAAATCCTTGGAAGTCGCCAGCCTTGTATTTTCCCAATATTTAGAACTATCAGTCACGTCTGCACTGATGGCTCACGCCTGCCCCCTGTTTGAAAACCACTGGTCGGCAAAAATTGCCAGAATGGGGGCCCCAACAAGTTCTATAGTCATTTTATCATGATGCAATCCTTTTGTTTCTACTCCTTTCAAATGCAGGCAATCAAACTGACATTGGGGGGGGGGGGAAGTGGGGGGAAGGTGTCTGGTGCCCTTTTCAGTGAATAGGAATCAATAGTAGTTGCATGTTCAGGGAGCCCAACCAAGATCAGCCATTTTCTTCATAGCATTATATAATCAATACCTTTATAACAAGCACCAACCTAAATCTCCTGTATCCGTTTTGTCACACGTCTTTTGTATCAGATGGAGAATAAAAAAAAGGTGTAAAAGTCTACCGTTTTTAAAGGTCAATTGATTTCCGTTGTCTCTGGCTCATGCTGGCAAGCATTATACAGCCAAGGCCATTTTACAACCATCTTGCCCAATGCTAGCTTTCAAGAGATTGCATACATTTGGTAATTGGAACCCACTGTTTGTTTCAATCCTATATGGTTGTACAAATATACCATAAAACTAACCTGTGAAAATTTCATTTCAAAAGGTGGTAGCGTTTTTGAGATATTGCCGAAAATCTGGAGCGGTTATGTCCACGCAGAAAGAATAATCTGCAATTGGAATACACAATCTGAGAAGAGTTACTGCAGTAACGCTTCTCAGATTCAAATATGTGGGGATAAAAAGTGATATATTTTTCCATAACCATAAAAGTTTCTCAAAATGCTTTATACTATCCAAAGCTGCTGTACTTCTTACCAAGTAAGTTTTTATTGCCATTAATTTTCAGAGTCATTACCAAACGGATACAGACCCTTTAAACTTCCATTATCACACTCAGTCGTGTACACACTTGAGACATAGACCATGGAGACTGGCGATATCCAGAGTAAAATGAGCATATTTTCAACAGCAAAAAAAAGTCATCGGTGTGAAAGAGCTGGACATTTCAAACCGTATTTTTGTCTTCAACATCTTATTGTCATTAAAGTGTTAGTGAGAGAAATGTCTTTTGGATGCACATAGAATTTTGGAAACCATGTTTTATCGTTCACACTATCAGTTTTCTTTGGAACACCTTTCCATCAAACATTTCAGAGTCTACTGTAATTCATTAAACCCGATACAACATTCGTCTTGAGAGTCCTCGGGGTGTCATGTGGCCGAGAGGTTTAGAGAAATTCAAGTTCTGATGTTTAACTCATCGGCGTGCCGATGGTTAAGTCATCGGGGTGTGGGTTCGAATCTCAATCGTGACACTTGTATCCTTGAGCAAGATGCTTCACTATAATTGCTTCTCTTCACTCAGGGGTATAAATGGGTACCTGCAAGGGTAGAGGTTGATATTGTGTTTGTAAAGCCTTCGAAGCGCCATGGCAGCTTGGGATGTATACTCCCCAGGGAGCTGAGAAAGATTAAAGTAATGTTATTGACCCAATGACCAGGGCACTAATGTAAAAGCGCATTGATACATTATTTCAAAATGTGATGTGATCAAGCTAAATGATGAGTCGTTTGTCGGAAATATCAGTATGGAGAAACAAGCCAAAACAGACCAACAGGGATGAAATTTGCAAAAATATGTCTAATTTTATATTGGCAACTTCCTTCCTGATAAATAACATCAAAAAGGGGTTAAAATTAGCATTGAAAGAAAATGTGCTGATGAAGTTTCAATAAACAACTTGACTTTAAACCCCCTTTTCTCAATTTAATTCTCTCGCATCTCTTGGTGTTTCTACTTTCACAACTTTTGAGCCAAAGGTGGTATCAACATGGGGTTTATACAGTATTTTAAAAAAGCATAGATTATGCTCTTTTCAAATGTATTCCAAAAATGAAAAATTACCTGACTCATTTTGCTTGATTGCATTACAAACGCGCTACATAAGAACTAGTTATTATTATTATTATTATTATTATTATTATTATTAAACTATCATTGTATCCAAGCAGTTAAGTTTAATCCATGTGTTTTCACCGCCTTTTTGGTCATGTGCGCATTGCCTTTACAATTTTTAAAGTCTATATTTGGTACATTATGTAACTCCGTTTTGTATTGTGCAGTCGGCAGCTTGTGTTGTTATGTGCGGGGCTGCATATCTGCGGTAAATAGTACTTTATTTCATTTGTTAAGCACGCTGAATTGAAACGAGGTCCTCGGAATGTATTTTACTTCGTGTATATCTTTGATTTAAAAAAGCCCTACAGTGCAATCTGGGGAATTCTAAACGGTTTTGTCCTTATGTTTTTTGTGAATTTGATCTGAAATGAAAACAAAAACCCAAGTAAGTGAAGTGAAGAAAAAAAACCATGCAACTTGTGCAAATCAGCCTGGAATTTTTGCAGGTAACAGCCAGCAATTCACGCGTATCGGCCTGATACCCCAGCTTGTGCATGAAGAGGACCCTGTTAATAATAATTGTTGAAATGAAAGCACTTATTAATAAGCCTTTCATGCCTGCTTACATTACTTCCCTATGCTTCCTATTCGTTCAGTGTGCATGTCATTCATTTAATCCACAAACTCTCCCGCCCCCCCCCCCTCTCTCTCTCTCTCTCTAACTCCGTCACGGAATGAAAATAAATGAAACTGAATTGAATTAAAACCACAAAGAGAATTCCTTACTCTGACTGCTTAAACAGGCGGGTCTCCCCACACCCCCCCATGGAGCAATGTCAAGAGACGCCCGCAAATGTCACATAAATATACATGCTGCACATGTGACATGAATAGGAGAGTGAGGTCCAAGCAGCCGCAATACCAAACTGGCTTACTAAGAAACGGATTAATTCACAGGTGTGCATAGATCAATAAGTTCCTCCTTTAAAACACTCTTTAACACGGGCGGACAATTTGAAGGAAAGACGAGACATGCAGTCCTATCACAGTATAAGAGATGCTATGACAATCAGGCCGTCTTCTAGAGGGGGGGGTGGGAGCTTGCAGCCTACTGCCCCCCTTAGATTAGATACACTCTCTTCTACTACAAGTACTACGTGTACTTGAATATGAGTCAACCATTCTCCATGTGTTTTTGTCGTCTCCTACATACATGTACGTGGGATGGTACTAGAGGTGATTTTGCACCCGTTTGTTCAAACCTTATTTCATTTTTTTGTAATCCACAATCAATGACTTTCTTGTAAGGTCGTGACTGAAGATCTGAAAGTACTATTAGGGAAGGAGGCTGGCCCTCTAATTAAAAAGGACGAGCATTCAAAACAAATACTCAGAGATGCCACTGTGGTAGCGAAAAAAAACCTGAATTTTTTTTTCCTCCGGCCATAACAAAAATGTTCTTTTTCCGGTTACCGACCGACCCCCAAAAAACCAAACATTATAATAATAATAATACAAAACAAACTTAAAAATGAAGGTGCCATGGACAAAATGTCACACTTTGACCAACTTAACATGTTTTTAACAAAATTGGGGGAAAAAATCAGAACTCATCAAGACAATTTTACCGATATCTCCGTGATTTGAGTCTCATGATTTAGTGATCCACGTTCGTCGCATCGTGTTTCCTACCCAGCGAAAAAATACCCACAATTCAAAGCACAGCGCGCACGTATTTACACGACGGTGCGCAATCTGAATATTGTGCAAACTGGTGCTCGATACGCAAATAGAGCTGCCTATTCTGCATAGCGCAAACTTCAGATTGCCCGTATGTTTGTCCAATTTGTTGCGGCGCAAATCTGTTGATTGCGCTCGACAGATGAACGAGAGATCCGAGAGTGGGCTCAACCTTCTCTCACTATGCGAACTTCCTACACACACGTCGGCAGGGTGTTTGCGTGTGCTGTCGATCGCTCCCCCGCGCGCTCGGAAAAAAAAATGTTGCCGTTTGTTTCTCTCTCCGGTCTTTTAATAAATGGACGGCCCGGAAAAAACGGAAATTGAGGTGGGGTTTTTTTTTTAACCGGAATTCCGGGTTAAACCGGAGAAGTGGCATCTCTGAATACTACAGCAAAAGGTCAACACGAGGCTGGCCACCTAAGTTTACAATACCTGCCCTAAAAATTACAATATATCTCCGATAAAAAGATGATTTAAACCCAAAACAATTCTCACAGAGAGCTTTAGGACATTATCCCTCCCAAGTAAACAGTATTCGGAGCATGGCCAGAGCCATGCTCCCTCCAAAATAGAGAGAAATACCAACAGAAAATAAATGTACTCTCTCTTACTCAAAATGAAAAAGAGAAAGGTCTAAAGGTCGCGGACACAAACTTTCAGTTTTTTACAGAAAATACGCAACTAAGGATGTTGCACCAGGCCAGAGTAAGATTGAGGGCGCACTTGCATTCACTACAGTAAACAAAACAAAAAAATTACAATGAAGACAAGAATACAGGATATTATCATTCATTTTTCCTCATTCCTTACTGAATACATACATGTAATCAGTATCACAAGTTAAGACTAAACAGGTACAAATAGTAAATTTCTTTTCGCAATTGTCTCTCCAGCTACGGCAAAGTTCCTGTGTACTCCTTTAGCGGTTCATCAATTGTTTATTAGGGGAGGTTTGAGCACGTAGCACAAGATATATAGCACTGTCTGGAACAAATGCAAATTCTACACATATAGATAAACTTTGAGAGAAAAACCTAGACTGTGATTACCAAGAGGTACCATTATCCCTTTTTTTCTCTCGAGGGTGGTAAGTATCGTCCATCAATTTTAATGATCAGATATTTGTGTTTTCAATCGATCCATCATATAATGCATAGGCATCTTATTTCTTGCTCAGACGGTTCCAACTGTCTGACCAACCTTTGCCTATAGACCTTTGCATTTTGCTTTTAGCCTAATTGGGTCAATAATGACGACAGAGGGCGCTAAGTATATTACTGTATACTACAGTTTGATTTTGGACTTCGGTGACAGCGGTTTGTAGGTAATGGCGATTTGTCTTAACCCTTTCATGCACCATTTATTTTAGTGATAAATTGATGATATGGACACAATAATTGATTGAACGTTTTTTGCAAATGGCGACCCCCCTAAAACCAGGTCACACTAGCACCCTCAATAGTCCTCTTTCCCATTCTGAAAACTGTGTGGCCGTGCGATCTTTATTTTTCATTTCACAACTATTTTTCTGAAGGGATTTAAACTGGTCGCTAGCGACCGGTCGCACATGAAAGAGTTAAGAGCCCAATTCACATGCAAGGCTTTCGTTTAAGGCAGGATTTGAACCCGGTTCACGTAGGTGAAGGCAGGGAAAGGAACCACAAAGCCAATCACTGGTTCATGAGCTTTTTCACTGGTCCATTTCGCAACCTATTCTTTCCACACTGTCATTGGTATGGGACTCGAATGCAAAGCAATATGAACAATCTGTTAGGGTTGTGCATCTACCCTAATTTCCTTTAGAACTGGTTAAACTGAACTTGTTTCTTCCGGTTAACCATTTAAACTGTTTCTATTTATTCCAATCAGCCTACATGTAAAAGGAGCAGATGTCAACACACTTTCCAGTATGGATCAGGATTAACAATTAGAACACTATACCCAGTCTTCACAGTCACAAACCCACAAATCACAGATGTGGCAGCCTACAAGGCAAAATGTATGACAATCATTCTTCCTGGATAGCATCTTAAAAGCAATGAACTAGCCGGACCATATCAGAGAAACTGAACCTCCACACTGAAAAATCCTCCCAAAGAAAGTTGTGTTTTCGCTTGAGCATGATGGATTTGGTATGGGTCAGGGTTCGACCTTAGCGGTCGCCCGGTCCCCAAATGCGAGTGAAAACAGCGGCGGGCGACTCAAATCCCTTCCTTTTTCTAGCCCGCTAGGCGAGTAAAAAATTGTTTCTTTTCACAAAAAAATGAGGGGTACGGTAAAATCCCAAAGAGCGATTATTTATAAGTTTGTAAAATGGTTGACAAGTCTTGATTTTGCTAGAAATCGTGATAGAGGCCGTGGCCGTGATAGAGATCAGAATCGCGATAATTCCTTTCCAGTATACAAACGTTAAAACACGTAAGCAAATATTAGTCTGGCTCTCTCCTCCATGTCCCATACAACAATATGTAGGCAAGTGGGGAAACACACAACTCGAAGGGAAACACACAACTCGAATTTCCAGGGTTGGAACACGCACGGTGGAGTCTAATCTCAACCTCCTTCTGGTTATATTTCATGCAATGTTATAACCTCGTACTCAACACATTGCTCTCGCCGCACAATTTCTTAGACAAGCTCATTTTCAGCGCCCTTGTTATGCCATTTGCTAATTTTTGTTTAATATAATCTGACGTGAATGTAAAAAGAAATTACACTGGCTGCGTGTTAATAGAAAAATAGTTTTTAAAACATTGAAATTATCACATTAGGTGCCCCCCACCCCCTTAGTTAACGCCACTAGACGTATATCTAATACCACAATGTTGTGTCGTACCTTCTAACGAAATGCACCGAAGGTACATTTCTATTCATACCACATACATTCTGATGTGTCACAAACCCTCAGTAGAGTACATGTTGGTAACACCCGCTGTCACCTTCCCTCCCCCACCGTTAGCAAGTCATTTTACAACCTTGACATAAATAGTGCACGACATGAATATACCTCACCGTATGAATAATTCATTATATGTACATGAATAATTCATTATATGTACATGAATAATCCATGAGGAGAGTCATTCGTGATTTGAATAACTCCACAAAAAAAAGCTTTCTTACCTTTCGTCTTGAACATCGAGCGTAGACACGTGGAGAGGTTTTTTAGAATACGGTCCCTAGTGTATCGAACCAGTCCAGCAGACTCGAGTCTGTGACGGTCAGTTCCTGGAATTGCTGCAGCGTGATTCTGGGTGGTGAATAAATATCAAGATTGAGAGTGTGAAAAAAACATCGCAGTATCATCAGAGACATAATATGAGATGAGATTAAAGGAGCTGCCAATCCTCATGTGGAATATTCCCCATTCTTTTCCCTTGGTCGAGCCTCAAAGAGCCACAAAGCAAAATACAGTGCTTGAGCAAGGTTTTAGCCAGGATTTGGTAAAAGGGTGTCCAAATTCGCTGGAAATTTGAAAACCGGGTGTCCAAATTGTTCACTTACAATACATAACATGTAAATGACAAATAAAACAGGGTGTCCACATTTAAAACAGGGTGTCCAAAAGACACCCAGACACCCCTCTGGCTAACACTATGTGCTTGAGAAAACGACATGCTTGGTTTAGTATTTAGTATTATGTATTTCTGGTAATGAAACCAAGGAGGCCTCATAAGTGAACTTAATCACTGTAGCTCGCAAGCCTGAGGAAACCTGTAAACAAGGGTGCTTGCTGTGTGAAACTGAAACACCGGGGTTAACCCCCTACTCTTCCACGATAAGTGTTCTGGGTTCTTTTAGGTGCACTACCAATCCTAGTACATGGGACCTACGGCTTAATGTCCCACTCAAAGGACAAAGCAATTCCGGTAAAGTATCTTGCTCAAGGACACAAGTGCCACGACCGGGACTTGAACCTACACTCTGCTGATCAGAAAAAACAAGAGCAAGAGTCAGGTGCTCTTAATCGCTGGGTTTAAAACATAGAAGAAAGGCTTCCTCCATGGTTGATTAAAATAACCAGAGAATAAGCCACAAACAAAACATCACATGACATTCTGGCTGTGTTTAGGGGAAAAAAAACACATTTTAACTGCTCAGTAAGTTCAACTGATTAGCAGCTGGATTGAACTGCTGTATTTCCCCAGGGCCCAATTTCATAGAGCTGCTTAAGCACAAAAAGTAGCTAAGCACAACCAAATTATGCTTACCAGAATAAGGTTACCAGCTAAACTACCATATCACATGTACAATTTGTGACTGGTATCCTGCTCATTTCTGCTTAGCAGAAAATTGTTAAGCAATATTTTCTGCTTAAGCAGCTCTATGAAATTGGGCCCTGGTCCCAATTTTCCCAGAGCTGCTTAGAAGGGAAATAATGCTTAGCAAAATAGTTGCTGGGAGCAAGCAACAGTGCAGGGCTCGACTTTGGGGGAAAAATCCACAAGACTGCAGGGCTTGTAGCTCAAAACTTTTGCTGGACCAGAAATTGTTTCCCAAGACCAGAATCAAAATGAGAACAAAACTATAGACATAGTGTCACGATTTTAACTGTTTTTATACGTACTTATGGGTACAACTTTCATAAATACTCAACAGAATTGAAAGATATTTATCCAAATCAAAGTCAACATTTGAACATAATTTTTTTTTTTCAATAAAGATGAGGCGAGGTATTATTATTCAATCACACTAGACCGCCAGACTTGTCCAGTCATAAGTTTACAGGCCCGATGCTAAAATCACTGGCCTCGGGCCTGCGGTCCGGTGTTAATCTTAAGCCCTGCAGTGGTATACATTTAATGATATTTTGGTAGGAACATGTAACTATTTCTGCAAAGCAATATTTTGTCTGTGCTAAATGAATTTGTGTGCGTATCATCTCTATTGAAATAGGCCCCTGGTCTTTGCATGCCTCAAGTATCCCTCGGGTGCAGAATGTATTTCAACCATGAACACTAAATAAAATATTCAGGCTAATTAAGAAAACTGCGTGTTGTACATAAGACAATGAATAAGGGGGAAAACTAGCCATGTGAGTTGGGATTTAGTATGCTAATTTGTCAGGGCTTGAAATTAACGCTTGACCGCAGGCCCGAGGCCAGTGATCGGGCCAGTAAACTCATGACTGGACAAGTCCGGCGGTCTTGTCTTTTTTGTTTAAATGTTGACTTTTGGTCTGATAAAAACCTTTCAATTCTGTGTGAGTATTGAAGAATGTTTATCCATAACACAAATGAGATAAATCTGCTCTCAGTGCTTGTATTGAAATTAAAACAATTCAAATGTTAAAGTGTTTAGGTATTTTTTGTTGTTGTCTCATTTCAATTCTGGTCTTGTAAAAAACAATTCTGGTCTAGTAAACATTTAGAGCTACATGTACAAGCCCTGCAGTCTTGGGGATTTTCCCCCCAAATTCGAGCCCTGTTTGTGACCTGGGCCTAATTTCATAGAGCTGCTTAAGCACAAAAAGCAGCTAAGCACAACATAATTATGCTTACCAGAATAAGGTTACCAGCTAAAATACCATGGAACATGTACAATATGTGACTGGTATCCTGCTTGTTTTTGCTTTGCAGGATATTGTTCCCTGCTTGTTTTTGCTTAGCAGGATATTGTTAAGCATCATTCTCTGCTTAAGCAGCTCTATGAATTGGGCCCAGAGAGCTGTCTGCGAGGCCTGCAGCCTGCTGTCGATTTCACCAAACTCCTCCTATTAGGATTAATCCTAGGCAATGCTAAGAGATAGGACTATCTCTTAGCATTGCCTAGGATTAATCCTAAGTTAGGAAGAGTTTGGTGAAATCGACGGCTGGATCCATAAAAGTCTCACTCTATGGCCGTACATCCGAATTGGCGGCTACAGCTAAGGGCTACGACTGTTGGTAAGGGTGTTGCTAAGGACGTCCTATACCTCAGCGCATGATGATGCAGTTAACCAGCCACAGCCAAAGCCAGAGCCGCCAAATTCGAACACGGCCTAAGACTTGAACTAACATCAGGAAAAGAAGAAGTTACAGCATATCATTATAGGCCTAAGAAGTGATTAAGGGCAACTTTAACCTTCAACTTATACGTGACTTGTGTGTTAAGGTACGCTTTGGAAGAAAAGCAACATCAGGAAAAGAAGAAGCGACAGCTTATCATCATAAGAAGTGATTAAGGGCAACTTTAGCTTTCAATTTGTACGTGACTTGTGTGTTATGGTACGCTTTGGTAAGAAAAGGAACTATAGTATAGCTAAAGTGTTTCCTGCACTCTGTCAACACAATTTGGGAGAACAATTTAACAACCTTAAAAGACTAAGTACAACAGTGTCACAAGATACTTGATCAATAATTCAGGCCGAATCATGGCGCTGGATGGGTAAAGTGACTTCAGCTGTAGAACAGGGTTGGCTGATGGACTCGACATAGCAGGAGTCCATGAAAGGAGCGCCCATCATGAGGAAAAATAAATGACCTGTGTTATTCGATGTAAGGGCAAGGGATTATAAGAGGAGCTATTGACTTCCATTTGTGGAGTGACATGGGTTCAGGAATAGAGTCCCCGAGAGAAAGTCTGTGAGAACTTGTACCCTTGAAGTACTGCCGTATAATAGAACATGTGCCCTGTGACATCACATGTTTAACAAAAGAGCCACAGAGCCTGAACTTCCTGCAGGCACGATTTGTACACAGCCCAATGGAAGAAAACATTCAATCTTGTATTTTATGAGGACTGCATTATCTGATTTTTATCAACTTTTATTATTGAAGAAAGGGGACACCTCTGAAAACTTGTTCAGCCGTTATTTTTCATATCTCTTGAATTGATGTGGAAATTATGAAACATCTTGCCTGCCAGGTAATGCCCTGGAATGTGCATGGTCACTCTTTTTGTAAACGAAGGTTACTTAATGGTCTATTGATTCTGAGAATTATACTCGCCATTCAGACAGATTGATTGCCAAAATGACACAACACATTTCACTTATAATTAGCACTCACAATTTTGATAACAAGAATAAGGTCACCAGCCAAAATACCAAATCACACGTCCGTTTGACTGATTTCCTGTTTAGTTTTGCTCACTCAGCAGAAAACTGATAAGCAGTATTTTTCGCTTAAGCAGCTCTATGAAATTGGGCTCAAGGCTGTAGCTTCCTCTTGCCTGCAGGGCCCAATTTCATAGAGTTGCTTAAGCAGAAAGTATGCTTAACAATTTTGTGCTAAGCAAACATTAGTAGGACAACCAGTCACAGATCATACATGTGTGATAGTACTTTGGCCGGTTACCTTATTTTGATATAAATAATTGTGCTGTGCTTAGCTATTTTTGTGTGTTTACTTTAAGCAGCTTTATGAAGTTAAGCACACGTCCCTTGCAACATGTGTCATATGATTTCGCTAAAATTCAACGTGTACAAAACACTGCTCGCCTCGTTTCTTGCTTGCCTCGTTCTCACCATATTACACCAGTACTAATGAAATTGCATTGGCTCCCAGTTAAGTTTCCTACAATTTATAAAATTCTTTTGTTAACTTTCAAAGCTCAAACATGTCAATCTCCTGCTTATTTATCTGAACTTGTTCAACATTATTCCCCTACTCGGACATTGCACACTGACTGTGTTTGGGGTTTTTCCTCTCTCGAGGGAATAACATGAAAGTCACAGACGCTACAGTGCACTGATTGAACTGACAGCACATTATTGGTTTTTGGAAGAGTAAATTTATTCCCATCTTCCGGAACACATCATACAACCAACCAGTGAAAGCTTCATCAAATTTATTGGTTGTCACGCTTGAATGAGAACAACAATAAAATAGTTTTCTGTTTTCCCAGGAAATCGTTGGTTGGTTATTTGAATTGCTATGGTGATTTGGGAGGTCTTTAAAGGCCCTGTACACGTTTGGTAATTGTCAAAGACCAGTGTTCTCACTTGGTGTATCCCAACATATGCATAAAATAACAAGCCTGTGAAAATTTGGGCTCAATTGGTCATCGAAGTTGCAAGAAAATGATGAAAGAAAAAACACCCTTGTTGTACAAATTTGTGTGCCTTCAGAAGTCTTTTATTATTTTAGTGAGAAATTACCTCTTTCTCAAAAACTACGTTACTTCAGAGGGAGTCGTTTCTCACAATGTTTTATACTATCAACAGCTCTCCGTTGCTCGTTACCAAGTAAGTTTTTATGCTAATATATATTTTGAGTAAATTACCAAACGTGTACAGTGCCTTTAAATGCTATTTTCTCTACTTGAGAGTGTATCAAACAGAAATATTTCTCTGGAGAATCGGTACAGGTAATGAGCTTTCAGGAAAAAAAAATAGAAACTAATAATTTTTCTCTGATGATTACAAATCTTGTATTTGTCTTTAAAGAATCAAGTAATAAACCACAAGGGAAACTGACTGGGTAAATTTTAATTAATTTGGGGTTGAACAAAGACAAATTGACTAGAGCGGGATTTGAACCTGTCATGCCGGCGCTCTACCAACTGAGCCATCTAGCCCTAATATCTTTAAAGATTGCAAACAACAAATTGTCAATGATCAGTATCTGCAGTTTACATTACCCAACATACACATGAAATAACAAACCTATGAAAATTTAAGCTCAACTGGCCATTGGAGTCACATGAAACAAAATGTGCACATCTTAATATACACAAGCAGATGCATGCATAATTATTTACACAACAGCTTTCCTACTACAGTGTATTTGATAATATCAGCTATGGGTTTATATTGGATTATGAGGTTCGTCTTTTTCCACATAAACGTACATGTTACTATACATAATAATTTAGGCATGTGTCACTCCTAAGCTATGAGCAACCAAGTCCAATGATCAACTGCCATTTATACCCTTTATTGGTGGTCATAGAGGACGCTGTGGGTGTGGTTTAGACTAGTTGGTCATAAATGTTCTGGAGCTTGTATGCCCCATCGTCATTGTTGAGAGTGTTCTCCCCCCCCCCTGCGTTTGAGCCATATGGCCTCCTGAAGCCATCTAGAACATTTATGACCAACTAGTCCAAACCACGCCTACAAAGCCCTATATGACGACCATTAAAGGGTATCAAAATGACAGTTGAGCATTGGACATGGTTGCCAGTCTAACGAAGCTCCTAGCTTAGAAGTGAAACAGAAAAAAAAAAAAATATGTAAGTAACATCTACGTTTATTTGGATTCAAAAAAACAAAACGAACCTCATAATCCATGATTTGACACTAATCCAGATTAACTTTATTTCATGATATGGGGTTTATATCGACTCTGGTTCCAGGAGAATTCCTATATCCTGAAACTGATTAATTGTTTTGGTGGTTTTTTTTTTAAAGCTAATCATTCAGGCACAACTGATATTGATTCCATTTGAGTAGGGGAAACTTCAGCCTGTAATCTACATGTGGTTTGGTTTAAGAATAAAGTCAAGGGCAAACTCCTCCGCACATCAACTGACAGATTTCAGTTTTGCGTTTTTTTGTTTTTAATCATAGTGAATATAAGTTTAACAGGAATTCAATATCAGGTGCCTTTGTTTGTGAACTGCGATAAAACTGTACAATTTGCATTTAATTTTTTTTGTTTGATGAAAAACCAAAGTGTACAGTTTTCCCCGAAACAGCCTTTAAAAAGCATGCAATCGATGTAATAAAAAAACTGATGAACAGCAGCTTTACCCCATCTTATACTTCCACGATGTACATTTCTTCCCTAAACCTTCTGCCCTTTTATTCCAAGAGCAATCCCCGCGAGTATTCCTGAGGTAAATCCTCCAACACGACCACTAGAGTCATTTCAATATATACCGGCAAGATTGAAGTGTAATTTCACTTATGACTGATCCAATTTGTCATTCTCTTTGGAGATCTGATGACGCTACAATTGAACGAGGAGGCCCCCAGGGCGGACAGTTAAAGGGGGGAAAAAACTTAACCCTTTAGAGACCATTCATTTCTGTATATATCATCACAAAATGCCCAGACGTTGCTAATATTATCCATTTTTTTAAATTAAATTTTGTTAGTAAAAATGTCAAGAGATTTTATAGCATGAAACAGACAAATTTTGTGTTCAGAAATGTTGATACATGGCGTGTCGTGGCCGAGCCGATAAGAGCACCGGACTCAAGCTCTGGTGTTTCTGTTCAGCAGAGTGTGGGTTCGAGTCCCTGCCGTGACACTTGTGTCCTTAAGCAAGACACTTAACCATTATTGCTGCGTCCTTCGGATGGGACGTAAAGTCGTTGGTCCCCTGTGTTGTGTAATGCACGAAAAGAACCCAGTGCACTTATCGAAAAGAGAAGGGGTTAGCCCCGGTGTTCCTGGTTTGATCGGCAGCATATTCCGCCGCAGCACCTGTAAACCATTACATCATGTACATGGTGCTATGTAAAGGACTTGGTCTCATACTTCAAAAACATAGCTCCACAATTATACCTTGCAGGAAAATAATGAATGTTAAAGCGCCTTGAGCGTCACTGAGTAACGGATATGTGCGCTAGATAAAAGAAGCCACTATTATTATTATTATTACATGTTAACACACTACATTGGAAAATTTCATATCCGGACATGACCTTTACTTTGACCTCTTTATGTGAATGGAAGTAGGTCAATCCTTGCGGCCGTTTGCGGCCGCTATGGGCATTTTTGTACAAGCCGCTTGTGGCCGCCAATTTCACCCCCTTCTCATACAGCCTGATTGCATTGTGAGTAGTTTATGAATCACAACATCTTCACACACAAACTTGAGGTATCAATTTAAATTAAAACAGAAATCTAGGTGGGCGGTATTAATCACGCTGTCAATGTCTTTGTCGCGTTTCCCCATGTCCAACAGTACTCAAGCATAGCGATTATGACTATACCGAAAAAAGCATCGGACTATTTAGCTTCTCCAGCCTCAATGTAGCTATGTTTGTATGTATGGGGAAAACTGCAAAATGGGTGAACAGGTAAATTGTGCATTTGTATGGCATAGGGTCAGTAATAAGTTAGTTTGATAAAAATTGAGTTTAATTTAGGGTTCAACAAAGACAAATTGACCAGAGAGGGACTTGAACCTGTGACCTCCGGATTAACGTGCCGGTGCTCTACCAACTGAGCGATCTAGCCCTAATGTTGGCGGTCTCCCTATTCATTATGTAACTGCCGCATAGCCAGGGTTCACACCAAAGTTTACGATACAACCTGGGAAGCAGCAGCAGAGGGATCACCTTAAAGGGATGCACCTTTTTATTTTATTTATCAAGTAATAAACCAGAAGCGAAACTGACTGAGGAAATTTTTTATAATTGAGGGTTGACCAAAGAAAAGTTGACTAGAGCGGGACTTGAACCTGCGACCGCCAGATTAATGTGCCGGCACTCTACCAACTGAGTTATCTAGCCCTATGTTGGCGGTCTCCCTATTTTGTCAATATCTTTGTTTGGGGGTGACAATCAGAAGCCATTCAACCTGTAACTGCCTTATAGCCAGGGATCACACCAAAGTTTACAATACAACCTGGGAAGCTGCAGCCAAGGGAACACCTTAAATTTATTTTAAACATGAAGTAATAAACCAGAAGGGAAACTGACTGGGTAAATTTTTTATAATTTAGGGTTGACCAAAGAAAAATTGACTAGAGCGGGACTTGAGCCTGCGACCTCCGGATTATTGTGCCGGTGCTCCACCAACAGAGCTATCTAGCCCTAATGCTGGCGGTCTCCCTATTTTGTCAATATCTTTGTTCGGGGGTACCAGTCAGAAGCCATTCAACCAAAATTGAGTGTATTACTAATCGTCATACTATTCAACCCTTATCGACCAATCCATTTCTGGCCATTTGCAGATGTCTTGCACCATTTATAAACAAGCACTCTCAAGCACTCTCTTATATGTCAGATGTGTGTGAGCTTCGATACATAACAATAACATTCGCAAACACATTCTCGCAGGCTTTAACTTGCCTCAAGCTGACACTTCGTACAGCTGCATTGGACGAAGAGGCCCACGAAACAAATAAATGCTTGATGCAAATATGCAAATCCTAACCCACAGTATTACTACGAGAGGTACAATATAAAAGTACATTTTAATTTAATTTCTTTATCAGGTTTCTTCGCTCATCTTTCAGACTAAGACTTCATTATCTTTTCTTTCAACTCACCTTTGATCGAGGTCAACATTGGCCATCTTGAATACGTTCTCCACCATTTCTTCCACTGCGTCTTGAGACATTGCTTCCATGACTGGCCACATATCCTCCCTAAAAAAAACATCACCGCACATATCAAATTATTCTTTTCATGTTTTTTCTTTTTATTCGACCCTTCGCGAAACCGAGCCCAAGGACGTGACAGGAATTGAAAACTTACATTAAAAGTTGTACAGATTTTTCAACAATATTACGCTTTTTAAACAAAAAGGGCATTTATGAATAGAAATAAAGAGTTCTGACTCGGCCTTAAACAGCGCTTTAAAACCTTGCAGGGTCATGACCGTGCAATAAAGGACCTCGCCTACAGCTCGGTCCTTTATCACACAGCCACAACCTTGTCGGTTTTAAACGGCCGTTAAGACCTCATCGCCACTCTTTTATTCCCTTATTAAATTGTTGCGGTACCCGTTGCTAATTTAATTATCTAGGATTATAACTGGTATCTAACTATCGGGCAAGCTTGGTGGTCTAGTGGTATGACATCTGCTCTAGAAAAGAGCAAAGGGAATGGGTTCGAATCCTACCCAAGTAATATGTCTGTGGATTTTTTTCAGCAAAGTACTGAGTATACAGATTCATTTCATTTTATTTGGTTGTGAAGCCAAGGACTCTCAGAAAGGTGAACTTAATCGCTTTACTAGCCAAGAACCCAATGGAGAGAAGACAAAGAAGAGAGTTTCAGTTGTACATGTGGGAGGAGCACCCCAGAGAATTATTCCAGGGAAAACCCCACGCCATCCGGTGGGGACTGAAAACCCAATCCACATAGTGCCCCCGCCAGCATTCAAAACCGGGGTCCTAGAGGTGGAAGGCGAGGAGAGATACCACTACGCCAACCTGACCGCCCTGACTGTCCAGTGCCTGACACACAACGATATCGGGTAAAACACAAATAATAAAATGCACAATGTTTTCTGTACTTCTGGCTCCAAAGCTGGCATACGTTACTGTCATATAATTGAACTGGAGAAGATCGTGACTGAGCAATCCAGTGCACAGGACTCAAGTTCTGGTGTTGGCACTTGTGGCCTTGAGCCAAGACACTCAACCATAATTGCTCCATTAATCGGCTCCCGTGTGTTGTTGTGTAACGCACGTAAAATAACCCAGTATACTTTCCATTTAAAGGGTGTGCATAACATTGGTAAGAGTCAAAATATAAATGTTCACAGATTTGCACACAACTTACATGGTATAAAGATGGTCATGGTGGGAAACTCCCTTTGAAATGTATTTGCTTGAAATGCAATAGTTTTCGAGAAATGAGTCAAACAATTAGTTTTGATTTTGTGAGTCCAAAACTCAATGTTTGAAAACAATAAAAAACATTTAAGGTTTTTACCACTTTTTCCTTGTGAATCCAATGATCGATTGAGCTTAAACTTTCACAGGTTTGTTATTTCATGTATGTTAGGTCATATCAAGTGTGGATACTGGTCTTTTCCAATTATCAATGTTACGCATGTGCTTTAAAGGCCCTGTACACTATTGGTAAGATCGAAAAACACAAATTTTCACAGATTCACACACAACTTACATGATTTAAAGTAAGTAATGGTAGAAAGGGTTTCTTAAAATATTTCTGCCTAAAATGCCATTGTTTCTGAGAAATGAGTAAAACAATAGTTTTTATCACGCGTGATATTTTGAAAAAACAGAAAACACATAAGTTCTCTTTTCACTATTTTCTCGTGATCTCGATGACCAATTGAGCTAAAACTTTCACAGGTTTGTTTGTTCATGCATATGTTGAATCACACAAAATGTGGACTCTGATTTTGAGCTGTTACCAAAAGTGTACAATACCTTTAAAGGGTGTGCATAACATTGGTAAGAGTCAAAATATAAACGTTCACAGATTTGCACACAACTTACATGGTATAAAGATGGTCATGGTGGGAAACTCCCTTTGAAATGTATTTGCTTGAAATGCACTAGTTTTCGAGAAATGAGTCAAACAATTAGTTTTGATTTTGTGAGTCCAAAACTCAATGTTTGAAAACAGTAAAAAACATTTAAGGTTTTTACCACTTTTTCCTTGTGAATCCAATGATCGATTGAGCTTAAAACTTTCACAGGTTTGTTATTTCATGTATGTTAGGTCATATCAAGTGTGGATACTTGTCTTTTCCAATTATCAATGTTACACATGTGCTTTAAAGAGAAAGGTGTTTCTGGCATGCTTGGCTGTAGATTGCACTGAATCACCTGTAGGCCTAGTGCTACACATGAATAGGTCTTGTAATTTTAATCAGTAACGAATGACACAATTCAGTCATTAATTTCCAAGGGGTGTCTTGTTCGATGAGATAATTTATAATTATATGTACATATAGATAGATCTGAGGAGCTGGTGTGATGTCTAATTACTTTAATACTAGAAACTTTCACACCACTTGAAACCTTCACATTGTCTTAGTGAATACTTTTGCGCACAGAAAACATTTTTTTTTTAAACCATTAAGCTAGCCCGATTTCATATAGCTGCTTAAGCACAAAAAACCAACTAAGCACAAAAACCAACTAAGCCCAAAACAATTTTGCTTACCAGAAAAAAAGGTATAAGCAGAGATGCCAACATTGAATTCCCAAAAAGAGTAGCACCGCCGAGCACTTAAAAGAGGAAAATCATGACATTTATGATATAAACTAATGTTTTCAGCGAAAATCACTTATTGCAAAGCGGCCTGCTCTAGAGGTCAAACAATTATGAGTTGTATTCTCAGTCTTGATTAAAAAAAAAATTTTTTTTAAAGTTTTTTTGAAAAAAAAAAAATTGTATCGGACCGCAATTTGCACTAGCTTGTGCATGAAGAGAACCCTTTCCAACTAAATTCAACAAAATGCTGTAGTTTCTGTCCCATTGTTTATTAAAATGAATAATGCTCGCGTTTGCACAGCAAAATAGTAATAAAAAAAATACGTCACACCACCTGACCACAGCAGCAGGCCAGTCAAGTCTTCAAACGACTTCAGCAAGAGCAGTTTCGTCAATTGGCCTTTCCAACCAATTCCATTTCCACCCACTGCATTCTTAACAACTTTTTTATCGACACTTTTCATCAGATCTTGGCCTCGATTGCGATCGATGAAATATTTTCTTGTTGTCACCTTTATTTTAGTTGAAGCGATCGCGATGTTTCAAACAAACAAAGTGCGCTGAACTTGCGAATTGCATTTCAGATAAAAGTTATCACAGGGTCTGTTTGCCGCCGCATCCCACAGTCGTAAAGCGTTAAAAAAAAATGCGGAACCAGTCTCTACAAAAGCGACTGTAGAATGTATGCTGTACAAGGAGCCTTGTGGCTCAGTGTGTGCTCTTTGCTACTGCTACGCGTGTGTCGGGTAGGCAAATCCTGAGTGCGATAGTTTATGGGATTAGTACCTCCTAAATAAGCACCAAAACGCGTGTGAATTCGGCGCCGCTCGTCGCTTTTAACCACGCGGCAGCAGTCAACATTTGTTATAGTTTTTTATTTTATAAATACTTTTAGTATTAGTTTTTATCATGATACATTGTTCGTAACTACATATACACTGGGCGGCTTGTTTATCGTATTTAATTGAAGATTATCGTAGCGGCGTATTCACGGCTCAAAATCATATTTTCTACGCCCAAATCGTGTATGTTGGCATCTCTGTATAAGGTTAGCGGCCAAAATGTCATGTCCTAGGTACCATTTGTGAGTGGTTTCCTGCTAATTTTTGCTTAGCAGAAACTTGATAAGCAATATTTTTTGCTTGAGCTACGAAATCGGGCCCTGCAAATACTTCCAATAATTTGAAGCGCTGCCAGTCAGATGCCATTCAACCTCTAACTGGCGTGTAGCCAGGGATCACACCCAAGTTTACGGTACAACCTGGGAAGCGGCAGCAGAGGGATCAAATTTAAGCCGTACCTTGTGACTGAGCAAGTCATTGTATCAGACATTGTTCAAACCCTTACTCGCAATCGGCTTATTATTTCTCTGGTCAATACTTCTTAAACGTACCTGCTGCCAGGGTTCCCAGGGAAGGGTGCCTTTGCGGTTTGGTTCAGATCGGCTCCGGTATCCGTGGGGATTGGTGCACTGAAGAGAGACGACACCGGTCTGCCTTGGGTGTCATCAAAATTAGCCATCTATGTGAGAATAATAATCAAGGCAATCAAGCTGGAACTCACAATCAAAGGATTAATGTCATAGGCATACGACCCAGGGGGGTAGGGGGGTCAGCTGCCCTCCAAAATTCGAGCAAAACAGTGGGGAAAAATCGGGCACAGCAAGAGCGTTGGACGCCCTGCAGACATAATTTTATTAACAACTCAATGGAAGAAAACATAAAATTTTATGATTTGTGGAAATTTGTACCAACTCTTTGTAGGGGCATATATATCTAAAAACTTGTTCAGCATCTATATTTACGATACTTTAATTTATTAAAACTGTGTAGTATCTTTCCAGCAAGGAAATTCACAAGGTCAATCTTTTTGTAAACAAGGCGCCATGGACTCAAATTCTGATGGCTGAGTCATCGAAGTGTGGACTCGATTCCCGGTCATGACACTTACGTCCTTGAGCAAGGCATTTAACCATAATTGCTTCTCTTAACCCGGGTGTATAAATGAGAACCTGAGAGGGCTGAGACAGCATTGTTTTGGATTAACCCCTCAGTGCTAGTTTAAAATTTGACCCCTGAGAAAAAGTAGGACAATTTTATTGAGTACAAGGGCTGACTTACATACATGTATACATATGGTAAAAGATTTTACAGACTTTTTAGACTACCTGATACAAATCTTGCTGGTTTTTCTGAGGGAACAAATATCGGAAATCAGATTAAAGTAGGAAAATTATCGCCACTGTTCCAAGGGAGTTCAGAAAGTTTAAGGAATGGTTTAATTATGCCTGATAATCAGGGATAATAATGTTGTAAAGCACCTTGATCTAGCAACAAGGATTCGTGCGCCATATAAGAACCAAGTAATAACTCTCTTCCAACCATAATGCAATCCGTCCGAGACATTGACTCACCATTTCTTCTTCGCATGCCTTGACGACGTCTCGTACCAACTCGATGGTGACGTAGAAGTAAGCCTTAAACATCTTCCTCAAGTTGTCTCTACTGATGACTCCAGTTCCATCCAAGTCATAACCTTCAAAAGCGTCTGAAATAAACACAGATATCGAAAAAAAAGAAAAAAAAGTCTTGACATTGGCAAACTTACAACGAGTTTAGGGACCATGGATAAATTAAGAACGCATTCGCACGCGTGCCGACGCATGGCTGCACGAAGTCGTCCCAAAATTGTCACGGCCCCGTGCAACCATTGGATTTGCGCTCCAGAGATTATTAGGTTCCCTCATTATCAAACTCTATTGTTGGTGCCTTTTGTTGGTCGGATTACACGGACAAGGCAGCTCGAAAGTAGCCCACAAAGGAGTGAAGGATTAGTGTTTGTGGTCTAGCTCAGGTAGGTATACCGGACAATGATTTATCTAGTAAGCCGATTATAACTACATAGTGACATTTGGCTTTAGCAGGCCAACAGCATTGTTCCTTTGTTATACAGTGAGTCTCCTTCAAGACCGGACCATTGCAGAAGAACGCGTTCCTATGCGTGACACTGGGTGGGTGTTCTTTTGTTTGAGCTTGCGCGCATAGGAACGGGTCAGATTGCGGCCGTGCCCGTGACATAATTTATCCATGGTCCCTTACATGCATCAAGAGATGGAAGTGCCTCAACTGGAGTTGAAAGGTCAGAGGTCACAACAAGTAAGTGGGGGCGTGTTGCAATGTCCCCTGCTTGAGAAACCCTGCACTGTGGCAGACCTTGCCCAACACAACGCCACATCTCAGAGCTGTGTACAACTGTGGATACCAAGAGTGTAGTGCGAGGACAAGACAGAAGAAGAAGACATGATAGCATTTCCAGAACTGATTCCATTTGCATCTTGCAATCAGGGAGATTTTGTACAACAATCAGGGAGATATTTAGAATTACATTCAACATAATAGAGAAAAAGGTTTCCATAATCAGGGAAATTTTCAAATTTTGTTCATCAGACCACAGAAAGATTGGTTTTCAAGGAACTTTCTGCAGAATCAGGGAGAGTTGGCAACTCTGCGTTTCCCAACAATGTAATCACACAAAAATGTTTGTTCTAACAAGCAACTTCCTTTCTTGAGAAAAAAAAAAGAAGAAAAAAGAAGAAGAGAAAACTGCCTCACACACAAAACTTTGTACAGTGGTTTTTTTAGTTTCAAAGGCACACTCTACTTGCGTGACTGTCCAACTGCAGTCTGGCACGCCGATACAGTGATCGCGTTCAGGCTAGTGGTAGAATGTTTGTCCGAGATCGGGGTATTTTGAGCAAAAGTGACGTCATAAGTGCGGAGCACTATTGTTTTTATAACCAATGTAAATGCATTAAATGATTGCCGTCTACTTACGGGGAACCTTTTCCTCTGGTGATGCTTTTATTAGGATAGACAACCCGCACACAAACTCCTCAAAGTCAATATAACCATCACCATTGGCATCATAGAACTGTGCAAAAGACAAATCAAAGATTGTGACGTTGAGATTTGTTTCAAATAACATCGGCTGAGCTCCATTCAAATGTTTGATTCTTATAATTTTCATGGCAACATGTTTTATAAAGTTGTGAAATTACACAAAGGGTTATTGATTTTACATTGATAGATAATTTATTATCAGTGATTATGTTTGTTCAAACAATGAACGCAGCACCTTAATAATAATAATAATAATACGCAGTTCTTATATAGCGCTTTATACTCCCGATGGGTGTCTCAAAGCGCTCAGTATTTTTCCTACAAGGTAAGTGGAGTTACGGGTTGAAGTATAAGACCTTTTTCCTTTACATAGCACCATGTAATGGTTTACAAGGTGCTGTGGCGCAATATGCAACCAGTCAAACCAGGAACACCGGGGCGAACCCCTTCTCTTGACGATAAGTGCACTGGGTTCTTTTACGTGCATAATACACAACACTCCGAGACCTACGGCTTAATGTCCCATCCGAAGGACGAAGCATGTGGTTAAGTGTCAACAGAGCTTGAGTTGGGTGTTCTTATCCGCTCAGCCACGGCACGCCACGCCACCTTGTGCGCACACCATGGCGCACCTGCTTTGTGATTTGTCGATGTACTCGCTTTGCAAGATGTGCTTATAGAATTTGATGTTTAGCTGCTTTAATAATAATAATAAACAGCAATTATAAAGCACGTTATGAATCACAGATTCCTCAATGCGCTGAACATTAGAAGTGAAAGCTAAAAAACATAAGTATGTAATAAAATATCCTACAGTTAAAATTCTACAATAAACACACAAATAGAAAATATTTAAATAACATTAGAAAACAGACCAGCTGCGACCATTAAAAACGATGATAAAAATATACAAAAAAGCACAGTAACAGGTGCCCACAAGAATAAAAATACGGGAACAAATAACTGCAACGAAGTGTAATTGCAAAATATTAATTCAATAGAGATCAATCCCTCCACACACAGGAGCATAATTAGGAGCACTATAAAGGTATTTAACGACCCAAATAGGTATGTTTTAAGTACAGATTTAAAATTTTGTAAGGACCCCGCACATTTGATTGTTGTTGGGAGTTCATTCCAAAGCATCTTCTGTTGATTTAACTTGTTGTCATGCACAAACTAGAGCTAGAATTGTTCACGGCAATACGATAAGATTAGTTGAATCAAATATTATAAAGTTACCTTCCCCGATGTTCACCAATCTGGGCCCAATTCCATAGAGCTGCTAAGCACAAATATTTACTTAGCATGAAATTTCTTCCTTGATAAAAACAGGATTACCAACCAAATTTCCATGTGTTGCATATTGCTTGTTACTGGTATTCAGCTGTTGTTTGCTTATCCTGAAAATCACGTGGAAATTTTGTTGGTAATCCTGTTTTTATCAAGGAAGAAATTTCATGCTGAGCAAATTTTTGTGCTTAGCAGCTCTATGAAATTGGGCCCTGCATTCTCAAGAGTAATGTACCAAGCTTTACCTTAAAGATTCTATCCATAACCAAGTTCTTCTCCAGACCGAGTGGCCCTAAGCATTGGTCATACACCTCTCTGGTTATACCTCTGTCCTTGGTGCAAAGGGTCCGGTACTGGTCAAACAGGGCTTCTAATTCATGTTGATCAACTGGATATATAGAAAACAAAAAATGTAAGCAACTCAAGGGAGAACAGTTCATTGAAATCTGATGGGGCTACCCTGGTTAGATCATAGAGCAAGGACCTTGCTCTATGGTTAGATAAGACGAAATAAACAAATAAAGAAAGAAACGACTTTGGTTTTTATTTACCCTAACACCGATTTGTGATAAAGTACTGTACACTCGGTCCTTCCAGAGTCCTGCTGAAAAAACTCCACACTTTGCTCGAGTGGGATTCGAACCCAAGACCCCGCTTATTCTAGAGCAGATGTTTTAACCACTAGAGTGCCCGGTGTCGAGAGACCAGTTCCAATCCTGTACTTAGCAGCGGATACCGCAAACAATTTATTTGATGTGATAACTGCATCGGGGATAACGAGTGTGATTACGGTTTTTACCCTCACACCAAGTCAGTTAAAAAATGTTCATTCATAAATACCTCATAGCCATGTTTATTATTATTATTGTTATTATATACTTCTGGTAATGAAACCAAGGATGCCTCATAAGTGAACTTAATCACTGTAGCTTGCAAGCCTGAGGAAACCTGTAAACAAGGGTGCTTGCTATGTGAACCAGAAACACCGAGGTTAACCCCAACTCTTCCACGATAAGTGCTCTGGGTTCTTTTACGTGCACTACCAATCCTAGTACACGGGACCTACGGCTTAATGTCCCATCCGAAGGACAAAGCAATTAATAAGTATCTTGCTCAAGGATACAAGTGTCATGACCTGGACTCGAACCCACACTCTCCTGATCAGAAACACCAGAGCTTGAGTCCAGTGCTCCTAACCGCTCGGCCACGACAAGCCGTTTAAACGCGCAATATAAACATGATTAACCATGTTTAAACAAAAGAGGGCGCTATCAGATGATTGCACAGAGCGCGCAAATTCACAGCCCTATTTTAAATTGGTAGGGCGCATATTTAGCTCGCGCAAGTTTGAAACTTGCGTGTGATAGTTTGAAACTTAAGCGCACAAATTTGTAACTTGCGCGAGGAGCTACTTAGCGCTCAACATAGAAATTCAACGCAGAGTCGAGGTGAGCTGAGGCTTAACTGTCAGATTTGTTCTTAACTTTTACAGAGTTTTTGGATGTTTTTAACACAAGGTATTTATGAATGGGAATAAAAGAGTGCTGACTTAGTCTTAAACGTCCGTTAAAAAACTTGCAGGGTCGTGGCCGTGCTACTTTGTAGTCGAGGAAATGTTTGCCATCTCCCCAACAGGCACAGGTGTCGGCGATCGAAACAAGGTTGACCGGTAACAATGGACAGCACAGGCATACATTATCAGACATGACAGACGATATGGAAAGATCGATGGGTATTTTTTCACCTTAAAAAAGGTTGTTACTCTCTTCATTTCATTGTAAACTGAAATTCAATTTTCAGTTATTTCTTTTGATTATTCGGGACAGCCACTAACTCATTGCAATATATTTCTATCAGGCATGGAATTGCCACAGAGGCCATGGCCTTCCTTGCCCCCTTGTCTTGGCCTTGGTGCCCCTTCAAAAGTTTCCCATAGACTTTCAGATTTTCCAATGGAAGTGCCCTTTGCAAAATGAAAATGGCCTTGCCCCCTCAAAAATGAAATTCCAGGCCTGCTTTCTTTCCGCTGTTTTTTTACATTCTTGGATAAAGTGTAACTCAAACAACTTTTGAGTTTTGCTAAAACTTAAAACAACTTACAGTATGTCTTTGACCTAAGATGGTTGATTTCTTCCCATGTTGGCCTCTGCCTTGGAAGCTCTTTACCTGAAGGGGGAACAAAAATGATTAGACTAGGAAAACATTTGTCTACTTCTTAAAAATAATGCCTCCGATTGGTGAACGAGCTTTACAACTCTTTAGACAGGCTAACAAAAATCCTGAAACAATTACACAAATAAACAAATAAATTGGTCTTACATAGCAAGTTCTTTTTATTGCTGTTGAATGAAATGCAAGGGTCAAAATGCAAAGGAAAATATATTACTGCCGTATGTTTACAAATAAGCAGGCATGATTTTTGACAAGAATTTGAACATTTTATGGAGCACAAGGGATGATCTAAACACGGTATAGACCAGTCTGTAAGCGCAAGTGCTGAACGCAGCACCACCATTGCCGAGGCGGAAAGTTTTTGTACACAAAGACATGGAAAAATATTTGTATTTTCTTACTTGTTATGCGAATTACATTGTAGGTGTCTTGCTCAACGATTTACACAATTTCCCAGACAGGACAGCATGACGTAACGATATACAACACTTACCATAAATATTTGCAACTTAAAAACATAAACTGAATCCTGAAAACAGTGCAGACAATAGGTGAGTTTAACTCTTTCAGTGCCCGTTTTTGTTTCCATTTTGAACCCAAGATGCCCAGCTGTTTTAGGTTTTTTTTCGAAATTCTGTATACAAAAATTAAAGGAAGTATTTCCCACCAAACAAAATGTATTTTGCTGATTTGTGCTCCCAAAATCAATAGTATTTCTTGAGTGATAATGCCCTCTCGTGATAACATGTATATTATGGGTCGTATATGTACAATTGATGACGATTTTTGAGTACATAAAATAGATCATACATGACCTTGGCACTGAAAGAGTTAAATGTGATAGACATGGAAACTGCACAGGTTTAAAATGCGTTTCAAAGCTCATAGTCTGGTTCTTGAAAATATGCATAAATGGTTAATTATGTGTAAGAGATTAGGTTCCACACAATTCTAAAAAATATCAGTGAAAGACAAATCATCAGTGAAAGAAAAATCACAAATTCTAATGTTTTTCATCGGTTTTCCTTAAAGGCATTTATTAATGGCAATAATAGTGTGAGGAGTCGGACTCCACTGCGTGATAATGACCTTGGTTGGTGGCTGGCCACTGTTAACCCTTTCAGTCCCATATACTTTGTACACAGCTACCCCCCCCCCCCCACATCCCGCTTCCTTTTCAAACACAACAATTTATTGTGTGTTTACACTAGAAAAATTATTTAAAAATTACCATAAAGTATTTGTTTACAAAATTTTAAGATAATGTCCATCAGGTTTTGTTGACCTCTGTGACCTCCATGACATTTGACTTCCTGTGAAAACGGAAGTTGTAAACAAAATAAAGGTGCTTTTTAATTTGTGTCCTTTTGGCTGCTGTTTTTTCAGTATTAGTTGCGATATATTACAGATTAATTGTTTACAGATGTCCTAAAGGGTTTATGACATCATTGTAGAATGGCGTGTCAGTAAATTCCACAGTTAGAACCAACCCAGTCATTATCTCCCAGTGAAGACCAGGGCCTAATTACATGGCTCTGCTTACCGCGGAATTCTGCACTTACGCCCAGCTGCGTCCCATAGAAACACACACGTTACAATGCGCGTAAGCGCAGAATTATTTGGTAAGCAGTGCCATGAAATTGGGCCCTGCTTCTCACACTGTTATTACCTAAGCATAGTAATAATAATAATAGTAATGAAACATTGCAATAGCTTGACAGACCTGGATAAAACGGTTTAATGAGGACATTTCTTGGATTGGCAAGAGGTGGTATCGGTATCTTGATCTGGATGAAGACGTGTGTTCTATTATGCCTGTCATGAGGTTCACACCGCTCGCATATATCATAGTCCACACAACTAGCACACTGAGAAAACAAAACAGAGAAATACATATAGTTTAGTTTTTACCCTTACACCGATGTGTATTAAGCACTATATACTTTCCCCAAGTTCTGTGGAAAAAAAATCCACAGGCAAATCACTCGGGTGGGATTCGAACCTTTGCATTGCTAGAGCAGATGTCTTACCACTAGACCACCGAGCTAGCCCGATGGCTAGAGGCAGTTCGAATCCTAGGTTTTGGCAGCGGGCACCGCAACGATTTAATAGATGTTAATTTTGGATCATGGATAAGAAATATTATTTGTTTTTACCCTTACACAGATGTGTTTTAAGCACTGTATACTCAGTACTTTCCCAAGTTCTGTGAAAAAAAAATACATGCTGGTGTTCAAGCTGGCTGACAATCAGGGAGATTTTCCAAATTTGTTCATCAGTTCATGGAAAGATTGGTTTTATTTTCAGGGAAATTTCTGCAGAATCGGGGAGAGTTGGCAGCTCTGCATTAGGAGTATAAAGTCATGTGACTGGTTTTGCCCCCCCCCAGAAACTTTGAGTCGAGAGCAGCTGCTATAGACCTTTATCACGATGCGGCCATCTTGATTTTCTCCCCTTTAAACCAATGTAAAAATCTTAGTCTTGAATGGAAAAATAGTCTGGTTCCTTTTTGTACAATGAATATTAGCATTCATTACTATTATTGGATGAAGGGAACATGACCAAGATGGCGGCAGTGTGATAAAGGTCAATGAGCTATTGACTGGGAGGAGGGGCTGACCGCCAACTCACAGCCGGTGCAGAAAAACATCATAATGCGGCGCTGTATATAACCATTTGTGTGAGCAAATCAACGAGGAGCAGCAGGTTCACAGGTTCCCCAAGAATACACAGGGCTCGAATTTAGAGAAAAACTCCACAAGACCGCAGGGCTTGGAGGTTACAATATTTACTGGACCAGGATTTATTTTACAAGACCAGATTGTAATGAGAGAGAACTTTCTACACAGTTTAAAATGTACATGTAAACTATGGTTATTTGAACAAGCAGTAAGAGAATATCTCATTAATTTTGTCTTAAAAGAATTTTAAAAGTATGCTTTAATTTCCAACATAATTGAAAGATACCAGACTCAAAGTCAACATTGAACATCATTTTTTAAAAATTATTACACAGTGAGGTACTTTTAGTTAATGAAAACACAAGACCACCGGACTTGTCCAATCCTGAGTTTATCGGCCGAGGTTAAAATCACTGGCTTCGGGTCTGCGGTTCAGTTTTAAATTCGAGCCCTGATACAAGATCGTCAAGGCTGAGAGCCCTATGGGCTCACATACCAGGACTGTGAATGCAAACGGTGTGTGTGGGTGGGGGGGGAGGTAGGTTCGCGGAGCTAGCGCTGCGAGAGTGGTGAGAGCGTGGCGTGCTACTTTCGAGTCTGCCGGGCAGCTGGTGCTGCATCGCATTCTCAGGCGGACGGGGTTACGTTCAGTGAGCAAAGCTATTGCACAGCCTAGAAATCAAAGCTGTTTACGTATGACATGAAAGTTTGCTGCTACTAGGGGTCTTTCACAGAGCTATACTTCAAGAGACACTCAAGAATTGATCCATACCTTGTATCTGGTTCCACATATAGGACTAGCACTGCATGAGTTACAGGAAATACCTCTGTGGACGGCGCTCTCTGCACAGAAATAGTCAAAATGAATAATTTTATTACAATGTTTTGAAACAAAAAGTGAATAACAAAAAGTGAATGTACTCTCTTAAAACTTGCTAAAAGGAAGTGTAAGGTTTCTGAAAGGTCTTTTTACTCTATACATGTATCCAGTAATTATTATCGTCGGGCCAGTAAGCTCATGACCGGACATGTCCGGCGGCCTTTTGTTTTTCAATTGAATAACTATACCTCACTTTGTAATGTGTTTTTAAAAAATAAATCAACAAGTTCAAATGTTAACTTCGAGTCGGATAAATATCTTTCAATTCTGTTGAGTATCGAAGTATACTCGCCTATAGCACAAACGAGAGAAATCTTCTCTTGGTGCTAGTTAAAATTATCTTCTTATTTTGATTCTGGTCCTGTAAAAATGAAAAAGAACTTTTTAAGCTACAAGCCATGTGGTTTTGTGGATTCCAACCCCCCCCCCCAAAAAAAACCCCAAAAAACCAAAGCCCTGTACACAGAAACTTGCATTTCACAGAGCAGCTACAAGATATTACATGGCGCCTGGAAGGTGAAATTTAATGCAATCTTTTAAGACAAACTTTTAAATTAAAGTCTTGCTGAATTGATGGCTTCAGCTGTGTGTGCATTTAGATCACTTTTGCACTGAAGCCAACCACCACAACCACAGCCACAGCTGGGCCCAATCTCATAAAGCTGTTTAGCAGAAAATTCTGCTCGGCAAATTTCTTTGCTAAGCAAGAAATGAGTGGGGTACCAGTCACAGCAATGGTAATTGTATGGTATTTTGGCTGGTAACCTATTTTTCTTAAGCAAGAGTTTTCTGTGCTTAGCGAATTTTTGTGCTTACATGCTTTATGAAATTGGGCCGTGCTCAATCCAGCCGCGGCGTTAGCCTTTACCTTTCCGTGACTGATCTTCCGCCATGTTGTACAGGAGATGTAGTAGATTGCGGTTATCACCATACCCCATACCCTGCTCCCTGGCGTCCACATTCCCATCATGCTCTCTGATAGATGTGGCAGGAACGCCATCATGGCGGTGGGTAGCTAACAAGGCATTCTGGGTAGCACTGTGCGTGGCATCATCAGGTCTTAGGGTATGTGCAGGGGTAGAAAAGTGTGAAGAAGCCACACTGATGTTTGGGTTCAAGGAACCGCGACGATGGTTTTCATACCACATGTGGTCAAAATGAACATCTGAAGAACACAAGAAAACAATGATAACAATATGAAAGATCGAGTAATAAACCACAAGGGAAACTGACTGGCTATATTTTAAATAATTTGGGGCTGAACAAAGAAAAATTGAGTGGAATTTGAACCATTGTCTAGACCAGCGTGCACCTCATTCCAAGGCTAACAAGCACGCATTCCCAGTATTTGCGAAGTTGTTTGTGAAGGCTGTGTCTGAAGTTAGTGGCTTTGGCTATGGCTATGCCATTAGCTGCAGCACCTATGTTTGAAGAATAAATCTTTCAGCGATCACGGCCAAATTTCATATAACTGCTTAGCAAAACACTGTGTTTAAGTAACGATTTTCTGCTAAGCAAAACTGAGCAGGACACCATTCACAGACAGTACATGTGATATGATTATTTGGCTGGTAACCTTATTCTGGTTAAATCTGGTAGGCAAAATTGGGCACTAGCCATAGCCGTTGTAAAAGCCGCCACTGTCAGGTTTTTTATATGCAACTTATTGTTAAACTTACAGTCTGCAACAAACTGATCCTTTGAGCACTTCCATAAATAGCCGACAACGCCCGAGGCAGCCACAGCACCAACAGCAAGACCCATACTGAATCCAAGCCAAGATCTTGGTACCGGCACTGGTAGTACATCACTCATCTCTGGCTGGGCTTTCAATCAATCTAGTATAATGAAAACCAGTTTGTAATACAGTAAGGGAATGTAATACTAAATTGACTTTTGGATGATTAAATTCATAGCCCCCCCACTACATGTAGTTTCCATTGAACAGTAACACACCATACAGCCAACCTGTAAAAATGTCAATTTAAGCAATCAGGGCCAATTTCATTGAGCTGCTTAAGCAAAAATTATTGCTATAAAAAGAATTCTGCTAAGCGCAGTTTAGCAGGAAACCAGTCACTTATTGTATATAGTGAGATGGTATTTTGCCTGGTAACCCTTTTCTGGTAATCAACATTTTGGTTTGTGCTTAAGCAGCTCTATGAAATTGGGCCCTGTTTTTAGTGAAGACAACGAAAAACAGTTTGAGTTTTGACAGGGATTTTGCTCACACCCAACCGAATCATGTACATGTACTTCTTTTGATTGTGGCAATCATAATAAGAAAATGCTATTTTGGAGACTTAAATGCTGTTAAAGTCTTGACTAGTATTGTGGACAGAAATAATGTAATTCTAATTCTCTGGAGGATTGGTACTGTAACAGTACCAATCCTCCAGAGAATTAGAATTAGAATTATATTCATATCGGGCAGCCCATATTACGGCTCTGAGCTGCATTTAACGAGATAAATATTAGTCTGGTTCCACGCCAACATTGTCCTTGTGACTTCGTAGTCATGAGATGGAAATCAGACCATTTTAAAATTTTGACTTTATTTCCATTAAAAAAAAATTCTCAGGAGCCACAAAGTAGAAAACAAAAAAGTTTTAAATATCCATTGAAATACGGGAAGAAAGAAGAGTATTCTTAATTTTGGGGATGAAAACAAAAATTGTCAAACTTGCAGGAAAATCTTCGCACCTTCAGCATTGAAGACCTCGGCTCAAAATATCATGCCATGCTAGATAACTGAGATTGAAAGATATTTTAAACCTTATAAAATTTCAGCTACTTGTGCTCACGTCAAAACGGCTGTAAACTGTAAAACGGCTTCATAGTGTGTTTACTAAAAAAATACCCGGCGCCGGGTATATCTTGCTAAAATCTTGCTAGAAATCTTGGGTCGGTAGAAAACCAAGGGCATTTGACCCGTCTCGTCAAGTACTTAAAAATGTAAACACTATAGAGTATTTGCTGCAGACATGAAGTTAATATCGAGATAACAATTAATGATCAAGGTTTTTCCAGAATTTGTTTAAAGGCATCGTACACGTTTGGTAATTACTCAAAATATATATTAGCATGAAAACTGACTTGGTAACAAGTAACAGAGAGCTGTTGATAGTATAAAACATTGTGAGAAACGACTCCCTCTGAAGTAACATAGTTTTTGAGAAAGAGGTAATTTCTCACTAAAATAATAAAAGACTTCTAGCTAGTAGAAGCCTTTTATTCCTATCTGAAAGCACACAAATTTGTACAACAAGGGTGTTTTTTCTTTCATCATTTTCTTGCAACTTCGATGACCAATTGAGCCCAAATTTTCACAGGCTTGTTATATTATGCATATGTTGGGATACACCAAGTGAGAACACTGGTCTTTGACAATTACCAAACGTGTACGATGCCTTTAAGTTAGTTTTGAATTGGTTAATAGAAGGAGCTGAGACAATCTCGTTTGATAAGTTGTTCCAATGGTCAACAACTCGATGAGAGAAGCTGTACTTCCGAACGTGAAGTCTGCAATGCTATTAATAATGCTTGCGGGCGGACTCTGTTTTTCCCAGGTTTACGCTGATTGGTCGTAAAGTGCATGGTTTAAACCATCATCCAGAGTAGTCTGGTATTCGTCTGGTCTACGCTTGGCATTTGACTCAGTCTCTGGTAAGTTTTTGTCTTTTTTTTCTTCTAAATATTTTTTCAATGATGTTTGGAGTGTTATGAATGGATTCATTATACATTCAAGATCAAATCCGTGTTCTTGGAATGTGGGTCATAATTTTTGAAAGTGGTAAAAATTGGGCAAATCTGGTCACAAGTCTCGAAAAAAAATTCACATTTCACATTTCGCACCCTTTTGCCATAATCCAACTCGTAACCCTCCGGTCGTTCCGACCGTCGGGAGGAGGGTTACGATTATCGCAACTATTCCTATTGGTACTTTAGCTACAGAAAATTCTATGTAATCCCTAAAGCTAAGACTAGAGAGGGGTCAAAGAAAATTCCCAGGTCTTTTTCCGAACAAGTTTCTGTAAGCTCAACCATGTCAACTTCATTATCCCCGTCCTTCATGTAGTCTGAAGTGCGTTTCACTTTACCAACCCACATGGCGCTACACTTCTTGGCATTAAATTCAAGTTGCGACCTGTCAAGTCTTGCTGGAGACTATGTAAAGGGTTTTCATCACCAACACTTCTAATATGATCTATAAACCTTGGACTCTTGGAGCCTTTCTTTGTGGTTGGAGGTAGAAACATCATGAACATGGGGATCATGGAGGAAGGAAATTGTCGTTCTTTTAAAAGTTTTAAAATCACTCAGTCCCTGAACACTACGCAACAACTGAGGAGTAAGGATTTCCTTCCTCCATGATTGAAAATGAGAATGATGCATGGCAATTCTATCTATAGATTCTATGGTTAATTAAAGCATGGAGGAAGGAAAAGTAAACACAATTCATACATCATGATGCAGTTACCTTTTTAGTTTTATTTTTGCACTTGCTTTGCAGTCAATAGTTTTAATTCTTTTATTAAACATAACGGAAACTTGACCGTATATTCTTCAGCTTAAACTTTAAATGGTAATGATTAGCTTACCTCGTGCTTTAGTTCCCAAGGCTTCTACTAATAATGGTCAAACAACCTGCACACTGTTTTGCAAGGAATGTGACATTTCTGAATTTTGAGTCAGCGTGCATTTAATTTAAACAACTCTCCTGCACGTAGTGCTGGAGGGCGCCCTTCAACTTGGAAATTTTTGACTCTGCCGAAAAAAGGACCTTGTCCGCCCGGATCGTCTGCCTGTCGTTAAAACAAGAGGCTAAAAACTATTTAAAAGTCATAATGTCTGGAGCTATTAAGAAGGTAACTTTATCCACAACTTTATGTAAAATTTCGTCTTGGCTTCATCGCTGCCTTTCGTGATTTTTGACAAACCTAGATAATTGTTGTTTTGAATGTTGGCTAGTTTCCGGACGCAAATAATGATCATGTCCGTCCGTCATGTCCATGGGTGTTTGACTGGTTGTTGTTGTTGAGCAAAATATCGGGATTTGGGATGTACAAATGAGGCAGGAAATTTTCAGATCGAACTGCTCAATCTGGAGTTCGATATCAGGGGTCATAACCAAAAACTTTACAAACCAGGACTTAAGTTAAGAAAGGGCTGAACTGCAGGAAAAACTTCTTCTCCATCAGATTCAGAATCACAGAGTTATTTCCGAATGGAACAACCATGATGACAACCTCCCTTCACATATCATGTGGTGAATGCAGCCTCAACTAACCTGTTCGAAAACCGAATTGATAAATACTGGAAAGAAATTGGATTTGGGGTAATAAAGTGTTTAACCTATTCATTCCCATCAATCTAAGTAAGTAGTAAGTAAAGTAGCCTACATGAAGTAAGTAAGAACAAATCCCCGTGATTGCACTCGACATACAATACATGACCATCATTGACTGTCATGATTGACAATTTAAAACTTATTTTTAATATTTGTTTTGCTCCAGAAGAGTCCATGATTGATATTTAATTATTTAGTCATACATATGGTCAGTATTTATGTATGCATGATGATGTTTTGTAACAATCAGACATGATAAATTAAATAGATTAGAGTTAGACTAGCCCAGGTTGGACTGCCCATTTCAATTTCACTGCAATAAATGATTTAGTACAACCCAGTTACTTAATCCCTAGTTCAGATTTCACATCAGAGTCTCAGACTCGTCCGTCTTTGATTTTGGAAGTTCGTCTGTTATTCTCCCATCAGCATCACAACTGTTTGTTTTTTTTCTTTACAGAGCACTGGTCTTTTTGGTCTCGCTGTTGAAGCCAAACCCCATGAGGTAAGTTAAACTCAGGCAAGAACCATAGGTGCATCACAGATTCAAAAACTGCCATGTAACACTTTAATTTGTAGTTGCGATAATCGTAACCCTCCTCTCCCGACGGCCTCCGGTCTGCGACCGTCGGGAGAGGATGGTTACGATTATCGCAACTATTTAATTTGGAGCTTTGTGCTCAAACTTAACTGGTAGGGTGTAAGTAGACCCAAATGGACAGCTGGCTAGATGCTTGATTGAAGAATTTAGACTAGACCCTTTCTGCATTTCAGCTGTATAACCTGTGTCTTACTAGTACTAACTTACTTTGATCGGGTCACTTCTACAGTAGAAGTGACCCGATCTACTTCTACTTCTACTCTGGTACTCGGTAGGATCCATAAGTCTGGATATAATGCCGAGGGACATCTTGTCCATGAGTGGTGCAGGGGTGTGTAATATACATGTACAATGTGCAAGTAAAAGATCATCGCTGCTTACATGTGTGCAGCCGGCCACCCCTGAATGACTCAACTGAAGGTGAGGCAATGATGTTGCCTGGGAGTGTGTTCCACCAGATGACAGTTCTTGGGAAAAATGAATTGGAAAAAAGCTTTATCCTACCTATTCAGATCCCAATCAATGATGGTCTTCCAGCTGGCTCTATTCTCCATTACACTTCAGTTGAAGCCTCGTGTCTTGCCTAATCAGGTCTATGTGGCGTGTCGTGGCCGAGCGGATAAGAACACCGAACTCAAGCTCTGGTGTTTCTGATCAGCAGAGTGTGGGTTCGAATCCCAGTTGTGACACTTGTGTCCTTACGCAAGACACTTAACCACATGCTTCGTCCTTCGGATGGGACATTAAGCCGTAGGTCCCGTGTGTTGTGTAATGCGCGTAAAAGAACCCAGTGCACTTATCGTAAAGAGAAGGGGTTCGCCCCGGTGTTCCTGGTTTGATTGGCTGCATATTGCGCCACAGCACCTTGTAAACCATTACATGGTGCTTTGCAAAGGAATAGGTCTCATACTTCAACATGTAACTCCACTTACCTTGTAGGAAAAATACTGAGCGCTTTGAGACGCCCATCGGGAGTATAAAGCGCTATATAAGAACTGCATTATTATTTATTATTATTATTATTATTATGTAGGTCATGGCTGGTCGCGCCTTTCCTCTATTCCCATGTGTCCATAACACTAATAGCAGCTGTGATACAACCTCATCATTGCGTCGGTAGCAATGCTTAGATAGCTTCATTCTCCTCCATCTTATGAGATCCGTAGGGAATGATAGCTCTCCATACAAGTCCTCATTGGAGACATGGACAGTTGGCATCTACAACAATATTCAAAGCAGCCCCAGAGGAGTCTTGTGTAGGTACCATCTCAGGGTTCTCCCCATGCACAAGCTAGCGTATCGGGCCGATTCGCGCGATCTGCGTGCCGATACGCAAACATTTTGACCGATACGCGAAACAAAACAATAACATAAAACCATAAAGAATGCTCCAGATTGCACAATAGGGCTTTTAAAACTAAGATAAACACCAAGTAGAAAACATTCAGTGTACTTCGGCCAAACTTCCAAAATTTGGGTCAAGAATGCCCCACAGTTTTGAAAAAACCTAGGGAGAACCCTACATCTAGTCCAGAGGTCAGCTTTTGCAGCTATGGTCCAGGACTTGTATCGGTAGACGAGTATCAACTCTAGAGTAGATTTGAAGAGTCTTATTTTCAAACCTCTGCTCATCCTTGACTTCAAGACTTTCTTCCAGACTTTCTCTCGGACGAAGAAATTAACTCCTAGTGTCTTACCCTTCATCAATGAGAAAATAAACTCCTTGTTGGTTACTTTTGTTCATTGTTCTCTTCTTTTCTTCTGAATTTGTAGAAATTGCAGATTCTTTACTCAAAGATTTTGATCGCCCTGCAAGTGCTTCCAAAGGATGCCTCATACAGAAAGTACACAGAACAGATTGTTAACGACAAACTAGAAATGGTCAAAGAAGTAAGTAAAGTAAAGTGCTGTTTTTTTTATTTATTTATTTATTTATTTGTTGTTCAGTTAACAGGTTACGAGGGCTGCAGCAAAGTCATGATCCTTAAGTACACTCTTAATAAAAGACAATATTTGGGAATGCACCACTCTTAAACCCAAGCACTGAATGCATTTTTTAAGAAACAATCAGATATTGTACTGCTCCTTCCCAGGTTGAATTGTAAACTTGGTTGTGATCCTGGTTAAACAGCAGTTTCAGGTTGAATTTATTTTGGTTCTTAGCTAAATTGTTTTGCTTCATGAGGGACCTGTAGACGATGTGACCTCTGTTTACATTCAAACTGCCCTCTGTTGACAAAACACTGTCCAAGTCATGTTCTGCCGGGCAAGAAGACGCGTACTCATGGTAAGATTGCGTGTACTTTCTAGCTGGCTGTCAAGTACACAAAGGTTTTGCCCGGCGACATGCGCGCGCATCATGTTATGGTTTTCAAGTGACGTCAGAGGTCACATCGTCTATATGTAAGATTATTTCTGCATAATTATAAGCTACCCTACCATACTCATTTTAAGGTTTGAAAGTGTAAGAGCTTGACAAGTGAAAATGTTTTGTTTGGTCACCAGGAACCCGATGTACAGAAACTAGAAAAGAAAATCAACTGTGGTCAAATAGAAGAAGTTATACTGCAGGTAAAAATAAATCTATGGTTTCTTCTTTTCCTCACCCTTTGTCCACCTCTTCATTGTTCACCTCTTGCTGTTTCTGTGTGCTTTCATCTCTTTTACCTCTTTCCACTTGACTGCTTATGTTACACCAGTATACCTGTTTATGTGGGTTGTGTTGTCATTTAGCTTTTGAGAAAGACTCTGCTAGCACGGCTAGGGTCGAAACGTCAGGCCACTAACTATTTTTTGCGTTTCTTCTTTTTATCAATGCCGGAACCAACTGAAAGATTTTACTGTTGACAAAGAATAAACTCCATGGACATTTAGGAAACCAGTTATCTATTTTTTAAATTAATAAAACTGGTATTTACGAGCTCAATTAACTTTGTGTTGTTGAATTAGTGAATAACTTTAGAAAATCTCAGGTTGTTCATCTTTGAGCGATAATAAGGAATGTAACACTAATTAAGTTTAAACTTTCATCTGACAGTTTCTTGCAAAATCTCAAAACAAAACTAAATGTATGAAGTATTTGAAAACACATTTTGTGAAGATTGTACCTGTTTTTTTGTACATCAAAAGTTAGAGATTGTTTCTTTTTTTCAAAAGTCACTGTTCTTTCTTCTGCTGAATTTGTTTTTCAGTGTGAGAACTTTTACACTGGCTGGTGTGAAATTTGTACAGGATATAGATGCTTTTATGTTTGTTTGCTTGTTTTTGTGTGTACTTGAGAATTTAGAAGACAATTTAGTTTCTCAAAAGTCATTGTTCTTTCTTGAGCTGTATTTGCCTTTCAGTACATGTTATATTTGAGAATTGTTGTATTTATTTGTTATTGAAGGCTGAAGCTGAACTGTCTCTAGCAAGAAATATGAAAGGATGGAATTCGGCCGACCCTTTGAAGGAAGAAGCCCCTCCAGGTCAATGGAAGTGGCCATAAGTCCCACCACCACAGATCACATGACACGTGACATCACTTGTTGACTTTCAGAAAGGCCTCTTTCTCATGCCAGGTCACTATTTAACATGAATGCAATGACATTTCAAAAGCAGGAACTACCACAAAAGGCCAGTACAAGATGAACGCTGTGCAGGGTGTTTGTGAATAATAAACCAAGTGTAGCTGTTGGATTAAGTGCGGCAAATTTTAGATGATGTTTCCTTTTGAAAATGATCTCATCATTTGTTCAGATAGAGGTTTCTTTTTCAATATAAACAAGTGTGTCACAATCCTTTAGATTGTACAAAGAAATTGAATTGATAGTGAGAAATTGTTTCTAGGCATTACCATGTTGTTTTGTTTGTTGGACTTTGAGTTACTTAAAAGGGTCTGTATACGTTTGGTAATGACTCTAAAAAATGAATGGCAATAAAAACTTACTTGGTAAGAAGTACAGCAGCTTTGGATAGTATAATGCATTTTGAGAAACTTTTCACTTTGAAGTACTACAGTTATGGAAAAAGATATCACTTTTTATCCCGTCAAAATTTGAATCTGAGAAGCGTTACTGACAGTATAACATTTCTCAGATTGTGTATTCCAATTGCAGATTATTCTTCCTGCGTGGACATAACTGCTCCAAATTTTCTGCAATATCTCAAAAACGCTACCACCTTTTGAAATGAAATTTTCACAGGTTAGTTTTATGGTATATATCTACAAGTATGAAGAGTGGGTTCGAATTACCAAACGTATACAATCCCTTTCAACGATTAGTGTCATTGGTTTGAAGAATGTTTTTGTTTAATTATTAGACAGACTCTCCTTAGTCACACCGTTTGGATTGAATTATTGGCAATCATAATCTTTCTCATCTTCCCCAAATGTTATCTGACTTGCATATATGTTGTACATTATCGCCATCTCCATAACATTTTATTTGGTCACTTTAAAAGCAGGGTGTACTTTTGGTAATTACTCCACAAGTTAATGACCATACAAACTTACTTGGTAAGGAGCACTGGAGAGCTGTTGGTGTTATAAAACATTGTTATAATCGATTCCCTTTGAAGTAGGTTAGTTTTAGAGAAAGATTCTATGTAACAAGGGTGGGTTTTTTTCGGTGGTTATTTTATGCATATGTTGGGATACACCAAGTAAGGATTCTGGTCTTTGACAATTACCAATAGTTTACCCTACCTTTAAACTAACATAATGCAACAGAGATTCTGTGAAAGTATAAAGAGGTAGTGATCAGTTTTAATCATATCAACTGTACTCGTTTTTGTTGGTATTGCCGGGCTTCAGAATCACCTACTACTTTTTCGAAGGTTCACCTATTCCTTACCATTATTATATCCATGGCCACTACTAAGAAAATTTTATAAGAAAGTATTCAAAAGCATAGTTACCTTCCGTTTACTATAATAATATCAAATAATATTAAATAATAAACCACAAGGGAAACTTTTCAAAGGAATGTACCCAACAAAAAGGTGTGAACAAAAACAAAAGCCTGGTGCATTATTTGTAATTGAAAATTAGTATTTATGACTGCACTTGTACACAAGATACAGTAAAGAAATAGTCGCACCATGATAAAACATCTTAACCAAAAAGAATTTGAAAATCTAGGAAAATTTTAGCCGAGTGCTGATAAAGTTGTGCTGTCCTCCACTTCGTGTGGCATTTACGTAAGATGACCCCAAAAATATCAGATGTGAGGGATAACATTTCATCTGAAACTGATAAATGTTGGATTATTTTTAAAAATTTCAAGCAATGTTGAATGAATAAACACTGTGTGTTATTACACCTGAAAAGAATGATGGGTTTTTTCTCAGTGTGACTGATTTCAAAGTTAGAAGGGGTCTCAGTCCTGTAGTTTTTTTAAAAGATATTGTTTCATAAATTTTACTTTGGCAAAAGCTTATATATTGAGCTAACCCCACCAGTGTGACACGGTTTTTTGAAAGGTCGAGTAGGAATGTTCAAAATACACGCCACACTACTAGTGAAGCTAAAGAACCATTCTAGGACATTAAGACTTGAAGGTCGTTGGTTCAAATCCCACTAAAGTCAATTTTTCTTTCTTCAACTCCTTATTACTTTAATAATAACTAGTTGTTACGAGTTCTTACTTCATTATTATTCCTACTACTACACAAACAGGATATCTGTCGAGATATCTACTAAAACAAGATATCATCAGTGCCATGATTCTAGGACAGTTACTACTGTGGCCAGTTTCGTGAAGCTGTTTGGCTGCACAGATTGTACTTGCCAAGCAACAAATAGCAGTGAGCCAGGCAATTTTTCCTGTACACTACTTCAAGGTAATAAAGAAGTGTCCACATTTATAAATGTGGACTTGAACTTTTTTGTTTATGGAAATTGTGAAACTTGTAACCAGTATTGAGGAGTTAAAAAAAATCAATCCTCCCCGGCGGGGAATCGAACCCCGGTCTCCTGAGTGACAGTCAGAGATACTTACCACTATACTACCGAGGATTGTTGAGAATCTGGGGATTTCTTAAATATTTAAACAATTAAGCTAAACAAAAATATTTGTTTAGCTATAATAAGATTTAATGTTTGTTGCATCCTTTACACTTCTATTTGTTCACAATTATCCCGTGGACTTTAATTTTATTAAGCAGTAAGTCACTTACTGCTTAATAAAATTGAATTATTAGCGTCGTCTTGTAGCAACGTGTTTACTTTTGCCATGCAAATTGCAAATGTCGTACTCGACCTCCCTACAGAGGGCGCTATATAAGCTAACCATTAGTTTTCGTCGTGTGCTTTAACTATGGGACTTCATTAAAAACTTCTTTAACTGTCGAAAAAGCATGGAGCTCCATGGAAAAAGTGATTTGAAAATGGAGTAAATACTAAATAATCATGTAGGAAAAAGAGAAAAAACAAAATTACAAAAGCAGAGGGCTGCCTCATGCCATGCACAACTGATTTAAATCGTAGGACGGCGGCACACCTACCCGTCCTTCTGCGATAGGTGAGACTGTCTGTGGGACCATAGAGAAAGGACCAGAGAGTGGGACTGACTGTGGGCCAACGCCTGTGGCCACACCCATGACACCCGGCCCAGCCAGGGATTTCCCCAGCCAGGGCCCAATTTCATAGAGCTGCTTATGCACAACAAGTAGCTAAGCACAACAAAATTATGCTTACCGGTACCAGAATATGGTTACCAGCCACAATGCCATTCTACAATCTGTGACCGGTAACTTTTGCTTAGCGGAAACATTTTAAGCTCTATGAAGTTGGACCCAGGCGTTCCAATCAAATGACTTTCAACAATGACTGCATGTTGATGAGTGTCCCAATACAACACCACTCAAAATAAGTCAACTGTATTGGTTCCCACAAGCACTATTTAAGCAAAGCTTTTAAAGAAACTATTAAAATATTACGAAGTGGACTGGCATACTCCTAGAACTATGAGCCAGGTTCGTTCCGCTTCGCGTCTCCAATGGAACGAACCTCATAGTTCTAGGACTAGGAGTAGGGTGATTTTTTTTGAGTGCCAATCCACTTTGTATTCAACGATCAGCCAAGTGGATTTTGGCACTATTCATAAGACTAGCGTGTAAAGCCAATGATTCTTTTAAGTAACTTTTTTTTTCTCAGGACCTCTATTGTTGGGCATACAAAAACAAAATTACTTCATAAAGGCAACTTTTGTGTTATAAGTACGTCATTTTATTGCAAATTGTTCACTATATACACATAAAATAGTGAGTATGACATATAACATGATTACATGTTACAAAGGGTTACACCCCTATGTTCCGACGCCCCTATGTTTCGACGCCCCAATGTTTCGACACCCCAATGTTCCGACACCCCAATGTTCTGACACCCCTTGTGTATTTTCCTAATCCTAAACCCTAACCCTAGCGTTTAAATCATGATGAGTTTTTCGGAACATAGGGGTGTCGGAATATACAGCAGTCACCGTTACAAAGTAGTCGTTTACAATGTATAATATATTTCCTTTCCAAATTTCTCAATACTTCAGATAATCAGTGGTGATTCTTGGCCGAGCATCTACTGCATCAGACTCAAGTTCTAATCATTGAGTGCCTTGAGCAAGGCATTTAACCATATTCTCCTAACCCAGGTGTATAAATGGGAACCCTGAGAGGGTTGAGACACTATTGTGTTGGACTTACCCCCTTAGCGCTAATTTCAGCAACTTGGGGTTGTATGCTCCCCAGGGAATTGAGAAAGTTAGAGGAATGGTCTAAAAGTATGCCCGATGGACAGCGATAATAATGTTTGCCAAGTACCTTCACTAAGCTACTGGGATAAGAGCGCTATTAAAGAACCAATTATTATCATTATAAGTGAGTTTATTCATACAGTTAGTGCCAAATAATTCACTTGTGTGTTTATTCTTAAAGCACAATAATTCTTTAATTGGCTACGATGAATCTAATGATTACAAAGCAAACAATAAGTAACCTTTTACTTGACAAAACAATTTTAAGAATAATGGAAGACTTTCAAATCTTACTAATGTAGTACATTTTGCACATATCTGTGTTTTTGTTTTTAAGAAAGTAAAGTTTATACATTTACTATTCACAGTTTATATATTTATTTACAAGGAGTTCATTTGCTAAGAAACTAAATCAATAATGCAATTTCACTGAAAATTTGAATTATCATGATGGATATTGAACAGATGTTCTTGCACTCCACACTAAATGCTAAAACTAGAAGCTCAGTACCCGGATCTCAGACGTGTCAAAATTCACTAACATACACGCGCAGACATGCCTAAGCTTTATGTTAACTGTTCTAATGCAATCTCGCGCACTGATATCAATGACCGCGTGAGAGCTAGGTGGTGGAATGTTGGTCTGACATCCTGCATTTTGAGCAAAAGTGACATCATTAGTGCGGAGTGCTATTTACAGTGGAGTGAGCGGCATAACCTAGAATATAATCTGGAAGATGTTTATTTCTCACTAATTGTAGTGTCACTATGTCATGATTTCAAGGCACTTGACACGTTTGGTAATTACTCAAAATATATACATGTATTAGCATAAAAACTTACTTGGTAATGAGCAACGGAGAGCTGTTAATAGTATAAAACATTGTGAGAAATGACACCCTCTGAAGTAACATAGTTTTTGAGAAAGAGGTAATTTCTCACTAAAATATTTGAACCTGAGAAAGACGTCAGGCCTGAAGCCTTTCTCAGGCATCTGAAAGCACACAAATTTGTGCAACAAGGGTGTTTTTTCTTTCATTATTTTCTTGCAACTTCGATGACAAATTGAGCCCAAATTTTCACAGGTTTGTTATTTTAAGCATATGTTGGGATACACCAAGTGAGAATACTGGTCTTTGACAATTACCAAACGTGTCCAGTGCCTTTAAACACCAGGCAAGTAAATTATCTAAGTTATTTTTGTGGATGCTACTTAATCTCATCCGATCGGATGACTTGCAAAGTACAGAGCTTTATCGGCAAAACAAGCAGAGCTGGAAGATACACTGTCTGGAGAGCCAAGTGAAAAATAAATTGAATACTTTGGGTCCAAGTACGCAACCTTGAGGAACACTAGAAGAAACACTGTCCTAGGATAACATTTTCAAAACACACTGGAATAGAACCTGTCTCCTTCAAGGGGTGTATTTTGGCAACCATGACCGGAAACAAGTTTCTGACGTAAAAATTCAATGACCGAAACAATTTCAGAGAGCTACGCGAAAAAACGGGTCAGCAACCAGAAACAGTTCATAACGTAGATACATCTCTTGAAAATTCATGTTCTTAAAAAAATAAACCTTCAGTTTATTTTCAAGCAGTGAATCTTGAAATTTTATCAACATTATTTAATTGTTATGCTTCAAGGTATTTCATTTTTAAAAGAATTCTATTGACATTTTCCGATAGTTTTTAGAATTCTTCATCTTGAAACCAAGCCTAACCAAGCCAACAAGTGGATTACGGGTTGGTCGGAACAGCCACGTCACCGCGATTACAACCGAACACGCAAAATCGCTTAACCAATGACCAAAGCTCAAACATGTTTCTGGTTGGGGTTGCCAAAATGCACTCCAGTCAAACAGGATCTGATGCAACACTTATTTCCTAAGGGGGATGTGGTGTGGAATTGTATCAAAGCCTTTGACGTACTGTATGATAAAACAAGGAGGACTGCATTACATGTAATTCAGAAAAGAAGGTGGTACATCAAGTCGATGTTTCCCCAGCCCTTTCTAACAAGTGGCAGTCCACAACACTACTTTCAATGACCACCTTAACAGTTTTGGGCAAATATCACCACATCGCTGCGAAGATCTGCCATCAAAAAATGCACATTTTGTGTGTAATTCTTTTAGCTTTTCTCTTGACCTCTATGTAACAAGAATTCACAATTTGGATGTGTAGTTCATAACATGATCATGTGTGTGGGTGCTACTTACTGGTCGGTTTGCAGACTGGGTAAATTTGGCTCAATCATCAATTTGAATTTGCGGGAAACAACACTGCATCAAGTGACAGTGCCTCGTCTGAACAATGCACAGCAGGCCTGATACTTCACAGAGGTTTTACGTAGTAATATCAGTGTTTTTTAAAAACAATTTTTTTCTATTTACATGCAATGTATTTGTTTTTACCTCAACAGCAGACTATCTTAGTAAATGGCATACCAATAGCAAAGAAAAGGGGCTTGTTTAAGAAACAAAGGAAATGAAGCTACAGTTTTAATTGGCTAGAAGTGCCCCCCCACCCCCTGGAAAAAAATGGTGCACCCACCTTGTTCCCCCCAAAAGTGTTACCCTAGATACAGCGCTGTGGGCAATGGCCCTAAAATTACACTGACAACTCATGCACACTGGTTTACATCGATCAGACACGAAATCTTCAAAGGACACTAATAGTTTAATGAACAGTAGAAAGTTGTGTTCATTTTTTTAAGGAAAAATTGTTACTCAGAATAAGATGTTCCTTGAGCAAGTTGAAATGCACTGAGCTGTTTCTGAGAAGAAGAAAAAAAAAACCACGTCGCTACTCCTTTCAGTAACTCCCACCCTCTTTCAAGAGTTTCAGCACATGTCTGTATTTAACTGGATGAAGTCTTTCAAGTGATGCCATTGTACTTTCGGGTAACCTCCACGTTGTCTCATTCGTCTGTGAATTCACAAAGAATAGTCGACCGCTACCCGTGTTATCGTCGCTGGATTGTCTGTCGATATGCATCATCCAATCGTCAACCAACACCGATTCATCCATATACAAGCCGCAGGTGCATTTCTTGTATTTCAAGTCCGATATCTTGCACAGCTGCATCAGATCGTCGAGTTTCGAGCGAGTGAGATCCTCGGCCCGACAGTAAATATGGTCGTTGCTGAAGTACACTGGCTCCCGGCCTGGTTCTGGTATGGGGACCGGGTCTCTTGAATCCAAGAAGCTCCTTGGTTTCCTGGGGCTAGCTGGACGAACTGGTTCTAAAATCTTGGTGAGAGAAAATAAACATAATTTTGTTTATCTAACTTATCATGAAAACATGCTTTAGTTCAATTTTTTCACGTTTTGTCCATGGACTAACATTCTGCGGAGATCCCTGTAATGTTCTGGGTTACCTTGGAGGGGGGGGTAGTTTTACTGTGTAATGGGATTGTTCTTTTGAGCATTTTTTTTGTCTTTTGTTTGTTTTTCTTCTATGGTTGCCTTGCCGTGCCAGTTAGTTTAGATTTTTAGGTAGTGTTAGAGGCGTCTGTCTCCTGAAAAGATCAAAACTGATGCCAGCAGGGTTAGGCCTATGCAATACAATAAGTAACCTTTAGTTGTATTATTATTAATATTACCACTACTGTACTGTACTACAATTATTTTATCCATTAAGCTGTACTCCTTCAAGCATTAACCCACCACAATCTCGAACACATGCCCGGAAGTCCAATGAAAGTCAGACTTGTTGAAATCCCATTACAAAATGTAAACAAACTTCAGCCATTTGGATTGATGCAAGGCAGAGCAAAGCACATGTGTCGTACATGTGCTATCCTCATGGTCGATGTTAAGGCAGTTACTACAGTAGGCAATTTCACAAAGCACTAATATTCATTTTAAGATGAGTTGTATCATATCGTCATATCGATCTGTGGCATCACACTTTGCTTGATAGCAATTAAGATTGACGCACAGTTAAGATCAATCTTAGCCCTTTGTGAAATCGGCCCTGGTCTATTTCTCTGTCTTCTTACCCGATTCGGGCTCTTTCTGGGTGGACTCACTGGTGGACTAGAACTTCGTCTTTGAGATGGTCTGTTCACTGGATAAAGAAGTTTGAGCTGACTTGTGTCCCTGCCTGGTACCTCGTTAATTTCAAAGTGTTGCAGAAGGGCCTCCAGATTGTGGAACTTGAGGTGGTCTGTCACTTCAAACAGATATGACGTACAGTTCACTTTGAAGTGATAAATGTGCTTGGGATTGTCACTATGAAGTGAAAGATAAAATAGTTCAACATCAAACTGGGATAACATAAAGTTTATAATCAACAAAATGTTTTATAATAAGGTTAACTGGTTCTACTGACAAAAGAAAGAACAACATGTGCCTCTTTGATCCTACAATAAGACTATCCCTGTTTTGAAGTTAAGCGAAACAGAAACAACAGTTCCATCATTTATCACAGTTGAACAGTCTTTGTTACTGGCTACATTCTTCCAAAAATCTTTACATCAAAATTATTCCATACCACACAAGCAAAACTAAACATAAATGGATGATTATAAAACTGTGATGTACAATCGTGCGTTATACTGGTTTGAAAGAGTATCCAACTTTAATTTGATACATACCTACATGTACTACAGAACTACGGGCAGCACATTCGCAGTTGTAGTACATCCAAATAATGTTATATATTTAAATGTTTTTACCCTTACCCCGATGTGTATGAAGCACTGTATACTCAGTACTTTTCCGAATTCTGTGAAAATCACTCGGGTGGGATTCGAACCCACCACCTTTGCATTGCTAGAGCAGATGTCTTACCACTAGACCACCGAGCTAGCCCGGTGGCTAGAGGCAGTTCCAATCCTATGTTTTAGCAGCAGGTATACAGTGCTTAATACACATCGGTGTAAGGGTGTAAACAAATTATATATTCTATATCCCCGATACAAAATTAACATCTATTTAACCAAATACTGTTATTGTTAGTGACATTTTCAGCTCAGCCCCTTGTTCTAGCTTCCTGTCAATTTGCAAAATCGCATGGCATTTGTCGAGCAATGAAACATACATGTACTTGTACGAAACCGCAACTGAAGGTGAACTTTTCAGAAAGTATTTAGGGGAATTCCCAAACTGGATGTTACCCTCTGCACGACATACCATTTTCCTGGGAACAAAAATGAGGTCAGAGTGACCTTCAATCATTTCCCGAGCCTAGGATAACAATCTAGGACAACAAAGTTTCAAGTTTCACTTTCCATTTTGAAGTATAAAGTATTTCCCTGTTCCACTTCCTTGTTCAGGTTTAGTACGGTCTATATTTCGCAGAACATATAAAGAACCCTGGCTGAAATAAGGGAAGGAGTTGGGCATTTATATTTTGTAACCAGTGGGCGACAGAGTGAGCCGTTTGTTGGAGGAGTCCAAAGTCACTCTGGGGGAGGTCAAAGGTGGTGGTGGTGTGGGGGGGGGTTGGCAAGTGCAGAAACCAAATGTTCATTTTAGTTTTGGCATGCCGCACAATTTATACTTGCATTGCATTATCACCAGCGTTCTCCCTTAACAGTGGTCAGCTGGTCCACAAGTCAAAATTCTCTCCAAGTGGTCCCGCTGGCTAGTTCAGTGTAAAAAAGCATCCCTATTTTAATATGTAATATATGGACTAGTGAAAAAGCTGGCAGACTAGTGAAAAGATAAGCTAAATGGTCTTGCTGGCTAGTCACTGAAAAAGTTGAGGGCAAACCGTGATCAGAACATTCAAATGAATGCAACCAAACTGAGACTAGGAGAAAATTGCCTGGCCCCTCCTCTTTTTTTAAATTTTGATTATTCTCATTAATAATGAGAATTAGATATAATTCTGTAAACATTGGGGACATAGCAAAGATGGGGGCTGAGTGACAAACATCCTAATTCCCAATAGGCGCCATCTTTACGGGCAAATTGCATTTTGGCTTGCAGGCGCGTCAGGCTTTCAAATTATTAACGCAGCCGCGTTGTTCTCTAACCAATCATGCAATGAGTTTTGTGAAATGTGCCCGTGCTGCACGCCGTTTTTCACACGAAATGCATGACTGTGTGTTCCACATTGCCTGTAAAGATGACCAATTTACGTCATATTGCAACCCATCTATAGACCTTTTCATCATGGTGCGGCCATCTTGATTATTTTCCACTCAAATCAATGTAACCAAACCGAGGCTGGAAGGAGAAATAGTCTGGTTGCTTTTTGTACAATGAATATTAGCATCCATTTACTGTTATTGGATACAAGGAACATGACCAAGATGGTGGCAGCATGATACTGGTTTAATTGTGAGGTGAAGAATACTTACACCACAGATATTGTGAGCATACCCTCCTCGGTGTTGCTGTCACGAAGTAGATACGCACCTCTCCTGTCCATGTGGGGCTTCAGCAGATCCTCAACCTGTTGGTGACGATAAACACACACTTTTGATGTCATGGCATGATTTAAATTTTTTGACTCGTTTAAAGGTATTGTACACTTTTGGTAACAGCTCAAAATCAGTGTCCACATTTTGTGTGATTCAACATAAATGCATGAACAAACAAATCTGTGAAAGTTTGAGCTCAATTGGTCCATCGAAATCACGAGAAAATAGTGAAAAGAGACCTTATGTGTTTTCTGTTTTTTTCAAATTATCGCGCGTGATAAAAACTATTGTTTTACTCATTTCTCAGAAACGATAGCATTTTAGGCAGAAATATTTTAAGGAACTCTTTCAACCATAACTTACTTTAAATCATGTAAGTTATGTGTGAATCTATCTGTGAACATATGCGTTTTTCGATCTTACCAATAGTGTACATGGCCTTTAAGAAGCTTCAATTAATTTGCGTACAATGTAGGATGTACAAAACTTTCTGCTAAGGTGTATTTTGCCTGTGGATTTTTTTTTTCACAGGACTCGGGGAAAGTACTGATTATACAGTGCTTAACACACATGTGTGGGTGAAACCAAATAATGTTTATAAGAGTGGATGCTCTATCATGATGCCATGATAGTATCATGAGCGGGTTTTTTTAAGCCAGGTGATAATGCTCGACAGCCTTGCTTATAGGTGAATCAGCTGACAGACTTTATACTTTTTTTTTTCTTCTGGAGAAAGTGGGTATGTTGATGGATAACTGACAATTGCATTTAAAGGGAGTTTATACTTTTGGTAAAGTTCAAAGACCAGTATCCTCACTTGGTGTATCCCAACATAAACATGAAGCAACAAACCTGTGAAAGTTTAAGTTCAATCGGTCATTGCAATCACCAGAAAAAAAGTGGGGAAAAACCTTAAGTGTTTTCACTGTTTTCAAACATCGAGTTTTCGACTCATGAGATCAAAACTAATTATTGTTTTACTCATTTCTCAAAAACTACAGCACCTCAGCCAGTAATATTTCAAGGGAAGCTTTCTATCATCATTATCTTTAAACCATGTAAGTTTAATGTAAATCTGTGAGCTTTTCTGTTTTGTGCTTTACCAGAAGAATAGAGACCCTGGTAAAAAAAATAAAAAGGTGAAGTCAAATTATTTTTGGAAATATGAGTGAAAATGCAAGGATGGGCAAGTGCAAACAAATAATGTTTATTTTGAGGTTTGCACTGAACTGACAAAATCATGTTTGCAGAAGATTCCTCACCTGATAGTTTGGGATTTTCCCAAAGTAGAATTCATATTTGCGAGCCTCTTCCAAGATGCCCCTCCCCCCCATGGCTCCTACCATTCGACTTATTACTGCCTGATTTCTGACTGGCACTGTTGGAGGCATGCTGAAACCGTTGTTATTCTCTCTCAAGTCAACATCAATTGACCTGGCCATTCTCAGTTACGCTCTTTTATGTAGTCAGTACAACTGCATTTCCCAGAAGAGGTATTTTTATCACACATATGTCATCGGCTCTCTTTTCCTGTTTTGATACAAGTTGACATGAAATCCTGAGGCAATTGTTCATAGTTTGTGTGAGAGCTTAGGGCTCTTCACAGAGTACTTGTTTGTTATCAGTGAATTTGTTGTTTTTTTCACAGGATATCCTCCAACAGCCATGACGTACATAGGTGCATACTGACCTAGACAATTAAACTTTGTGGACAGCTGTTCTTCTCATGAAAATGAGAAATAAACAATTGTATTATTGCAGGAAATTGGCTGGATTTAGAACTAAGTACACTTCAATGAAAACATGGAAAAGGGAACAGACTGCACGTTGTACACGCTGTAAACAAGTAGACTGCACATGATCGTTTTTGAAGCCTCATTCAGCAAAAAGCATCCAATCAACTACATTGTAGAACAATACGGGTTTATCTAAGACTAAAATTCAATTAACAACCCAACAACTTTAGGTTAGCCCCATAGTGCCAATACACTGGACTCCCTCCACGTATTGGCACCGTTTATGGGGCTACTTTAGCTAGGCTTGGCCCGAGTACTGTACTTGTATTCTAAGGCTGTACTTGCCATTGCCGTACCCTTTGACCTCCAGTCAGGGACCGGAGGATGTACAATGTACAGGTCTCAATGCGAAAAAATCTAATTCAGAAGCACAACAGTGTACAACGAGAAACTTCTGGGAGTAACTCATTCCACACTCATCAAAAAGATAACTGGCCTGTAATTTCATGCAAGGAGGCTATTGCCTCGGCTGCACCGGACACCTCTGTGACCCTTAAAAGGCACTGGACACTTACTCAAAATATATATTAGCATAAAAACTTACTTGGTAATGAGCAACGGAGAGCTGTTGATAGTATAAAACATTCTGAGAAATGACTCCCTCTGAAGTAACGTTGGTAATTTCTCACTAAAATATTTGAATCTGAATAAGACTTCAGGCCTGAAGCCTTTCTCTGGCATTTGAAAGCACACAAATTTAGTGAAACAAGGGTGTTTTTTCTTTCATTTTTTTCTTGCAACTTTGATGACCAATTCAGCCCAAATTTTCACAGGCTTGTTATTTTATGCATATGTTGGGATACACCAAGTGAGAATACTGGTCTTTGACAATTACCAAACGTGTTCAGTGCCTTTATTTTAAAGAGTTCCAGACTTTTCTGGTATTCTTGTAATTCTCCTTCCGTTTCTCCATCACAGGAACTGGTCTATCCCTGCCATGCCTCCCTACACTAATCTCTGCAGGCAGTAAAAAGGTCCAGGCCCAAATAAAGGACACTAATTTGCAGTCAGCTCTTCTTTCTTTTGCAATGATGATGGTCCAAAAAGTTGTTTGGGCCCTAAATATTAAATGTTTAGTATTCTCGGCTTGGTTTAAAAACCAACACTAAATAAACCAAGGCCAATTAAACAAAATACACCAGTTGATCATCCTCGTCCGCATCCTTTTTTGAAGCAACATTCTTTTCTTTTTTTCTTCCTCTCCCCCCCCCAACTCCAAAATACTAATTTTTGTTACGAGACATGGTTTGTTTTCGCTTCATATTGCCATCGTTCTTTCGACGATCGATGAATACAAGGTAACAATCCTTGTTTTACTTTTTAAGGACCTCATCCTCGCTTTTTTTTTTACCAGGGCGTTCAACTGGTGTATTTTTTTTTTACTTGGCCTAATAACACTAAAAAATAACAGAGTCCAGTTTATATTACCACAATACCAGTACAGTACAACAACTACAGGTAATTGCATCAGTGGTTTTTGTTGGAAATATTAAACTCATTTTCATTCTCTAGAGTCTAGTTAGTATAGTACAGTAGTTGGGTGCTCTACTACCTGACTACTGTCATGAATGTAGTACTACTTAAATACGAACTAGAACTAGAACAATTACCGTACTATGATCGAGGTTCGTTTCGTCACAATTCGTGGAGACGATAGCGGAACGAACCTCGTGTAACATTAATTTTATTCTCTAGTTCTAGAACTATGATCGAGGTTCGTTTCGTGGAGACGATAGCGGAACGAGGAAACCTCAGCCAGTGTGAGTGCCAGGTCAACTTACCGTGTAACGTTTATTTTTTTCTCTAGTTCTACTAGAACTATGGTCTGGACCGAGTGACCGATGTTCGTTTCGCGGAGACGATAGCGGAACGAATTTCAGTCATCATATAAACGAGACCCAGTAACTGGGCCGCTGTACTCGTTTTTTCGAAATTTTGACATCTCCGCAGATGTCAAAAAAAAAAAAAAACGAGTACAGCGCCCCAGTTACTCATTCTGGGTCTACATACATTATTGAAAATCTTGTTATAATACTAAGTTACTTACACAGTTGATCATTAAATGAAGAACCCGAAGTAGTGCAGACAAATATTGAAACTGCAGTGTACCTTAGTGTACTGACTTAATATTACCATTACATATCTGATGTAAATAATATTTAATAAATTTCCGTCTATTGCACGCATCATGCATTGCAGACAGAAACTCGTTTTTCGTAAAAAATGTCATTTCCTGGTTTCATGACAGAGCGCCCTCTGTTGATTTGAACTCGTCAATAATATCATTAATTTCCCATAAAAACAAGTTCAACAGCTTCGCAGATTTTTTAAAGATTTTTTTTAACGGGTCTAATTTGTTTTAATTGTTAGACTTTGTAACATTTTCTCCTTAGGTGCTTTGTTATACAGAGCATGGAACTAACAGGCCACTTTTCTGAACAAACTCCCCAAAAAGTTGCATGCAATCAATGCAAAATTATTGAAAATTCCAAAAATCAATTGCACCTAAATTCATGAAAATGGCAAAAATAGGCGAAAATTAAATGAATCAATTTGTTCAGAGAAATTGTGATGAGATAGCACACAAACAATGATGAGAATACTTTTCTGAGTTGAAATATAGATTGTTCCATTCAACAAGCTTAATTGCATCATTCCATATTTTGCAAAACTTTAATCAAATGTTTTATATCCAAGTAAATCTTTATCATTTTTAAAGGATAAAACTATAAGATTGTATCCATTCATTCAGTTAAAGGGTATTTTGTACTGCTGTGTTCAGCCCATTGTGTGGTCTAGTGATCAATAGTGAAACAAGATCATGGTTTATGACCTAGGTCGTGTAATGGTTTGATCAATAAATGTTGCATTCCCAGAACTCAAATTCGGGGGGCTATCCACAAGACCACAATCTTCTAGCTCAAAATGTTTATTGGGTCAGAATTATTTTATTGGATCAGAAAGGAAATGAGTGAGATACCAACAAAGTGTAACATTTGAACTGTATTAATTCGGACAAGCACCAAGAGAAAATATCTTATTTGGATAATGGGCATATTCTTCAATACTCAACAGAATCGGAAAACAAGACCACAATCTTCTAGCTCAAAATGTTTACTGGATCAGAATTATTTTACTAGATCAGTAAGGAAATGAGGGGAAAATACCAACAAAGTGTAACATTTGAACTGTATTAATTCGGACAAGCACCAAGAGAAAATATATTATTTGATTATGGGCATATTCTTCAATACTCAACAGAATTGGAAAACAAGACCACAATCTTCTAGCTCAAAATGTTTACTGGACCAGAATTGTTTTATTAGATCAAAAAGGAAATGAGGGAAAAATATACCAACAAAGTGTAACATTTGAACTGTATTAAATCGGACAAGCACCAAGAGAAAATTTGGATAATGGGCATATTCTTCAATACTCAACAGAATTGGAAAACAGCCCTTCCAGTCGCTTAGGATCGCGGCTCTACGAAGCTGTCCAAGCCACGAAGACCTTGACAAAAGGCTAGCCTCAGGTCCAGTGTAAATTTCGAGCCCTGAATGACCTACAATCTGGGCCCAATTTCATAGAGCTGCTTAAGCACAAAAAGTAGCTAAGCACAACAAAATTATGCTTACCGGAATGAGGTTACCAGCCAAGCTACCATGTCACGTGTACATTTTTTGACTGGTATCCTGCTCATTTCTGCTCAGCAGAAAATTGTTAAATATTTTTTTCTGCTTAAGCAGCTCTATGAAATTGGGCCCTGCCAGAGAAATGACAAGGATCTACTTGTACTAGGGTGTTCTACATCACTTTATGTTTTGAACATAATTGTTGAATCTGAATCACCAGACCACCAAAGGCAACAAAAACAAACAAAAAAACAAACAAACAAACAAAAAAACACCTTCAGTAAATTTTCACTTCCTTGACAGCAGATATAAACCATAACTTTTACAAGTCTTTTTAATAATATGTAATACAAGTAGGATTTGACAACAATAAAAAAACACATCAGGTTACATAGCTTTCTCTGTTCAAGTGAGATGCAAAATTCACCAAAATGTATGCTCTGTTGCATAAAGCTTTATCAACAATATTATAAAAACAATGGTAGCACAAGGAGAATTTTGATAAATCTCTGAACACCTCTTCAGATCATTTGCTGAAAACTGCATCGCCCAATGTTTTTTGCAGAAAGACAAAATACTTTTGCATAATATAGCACACTCAATGCAGGAAATACTTGAAACTGTTTGTACATGGCTGGCATTGAGATAATGCCATTAAGGTCCAGACAATAACTCACTTTTATCTTTTAACTTAATAATAATGTCAGACTTGTTGTATTCAGTGTCTCAAATTAAAGTTTCAAATCTATACATTTTTTAAAGTGATACTTCAAGGGTTTGTGTTCAATACATTTCTTTTGCCGTATGACATTTAAAATAAACAAAAGTGAATAACTTATAGTACACAAGAGTTCCTTCAATTGCTACAAAATGTGTGACCAAAATTCCCAGTCTGTGACGAATAGAGCCCCAACTTAAATTCATCAGAAGAAACTTCCCTTGTCTACAAAACTACAGCGCCTTGTGAAACACCATGTCTAAGAGTATGGCTGTATCAAGTTTATTAACCCTTTCATGCACCATTTATTTTAGTAATAAATTGATCATATGGACACATTAATTGTTTACTCGGTTTCTTTTGCAAATGGCGACCCCCAAAAAACAAGTCACAATATCACCCTCAAGAGTCCTCTTTCTAATTCTGAAAACTAAGTGGCCGTGCGATCTTTATTTTTTTCTTTTACAACTATTTGTTTGAAGGGATTTAAAGCGGTCACTAGCAACCGATTGGCCAGTGTAAGGGCTAATAACAAACTTTACACAAAATTCGTTTTACAATGCAGATGAACAACCAGAGGCGTAACAAGATATTTTCTTTCTTTCTATTATGATTATTATTTTTCATTTTTTGGGGTGGAGGTGCAAGCAGGGCAAATATATTATTTTGGAAGGCCTTTTGTTGTATCAGTCAATTTATTTGTGCATTATATTTTTTTCAATCTCATTTGGGGGGGGGGTCAAAGGTTCTGAGAAGGGGGCTCCCACCCGCTAGTTACGCCACTTGGAACAATCAATTCATGTGGAACCACATTGATGAGCCACGATGACGGGGTGTTACTTTCCTCCTACCCCAATGCACTGCACATCATAATACAACAGCAAAAAAAGCCTTCATCCAATTTTTTATTTTATTTTACTTTACACACAATAATAAAAATAGTTTTATCAGAGATATCTGTTGTAAAAAAACAGACACACTTAGCTTATTCTCTATTCCTGAATTTACAAAGGGGGTGCATTCAAGTCTTCGTATGCATGCATGAGTATCCAAACGATATCCAAAAGTTCGCTCAAGTGGTGTTCATTTCATTCCGATGGCATCATACAGGTTTATTTTAAATAATGAATCCGGTAAAGAGCTTTAAAGGTATGGACGGTCACGGGGTGGGTTTCTTTTGACCTTCAGTCTTCTTCTGATACCCCTGTAAAAATAAAAAGGTAAATATGAAAATAAAATAAAATGTCAATTTCTTGACACCCTCCTACAATCAGTCCACTTTCTTCCTCTGTTGTTACGTAAGAAAGTACATTTCTATTCTATTTCTCCTTGGGTGATATGAAAAAATGAACACAAATAAGTGACAAAAGGACACGAAAAAGTTTGGCCAGTGAGCCATATTGTTTGTAGCGTTGGTGAATGGTGATGTTCTGCGCATATTTTACCGAGTCTTTTATATTGTTAGGGCTGCGGTTTAGTTTGGCGAATCTTGGGGTTGAGGTTTGGTGTGGGGAAGTGGTACGATAAGGGTGACTGCTTGACCGAGAATGAGCTCGGGGGCTGGCATGGCCATTATATAACAAGCATTGATTGCGTTGATCGTTATTGTTGCCAATGCACTTGCGCCTAAACGAATAGAAATTCCACTTTTAAACAGAACCAATATATTCCACAAAGTTCCACAGGAGTAGAAGTTCAAAGAAAATGAGTTCAACATAATTTCACATACATGTACAGTCAACCTTCATTACAAAGAGCACTGCTATAAAGAGGTTCTGCTTAAATGCAATGTAAAGAGTACATTCTGAAGTCCTGAATCTCATTTCTGCTTTGTGTTTCTCTATTTTGCAGTCCTCTTGTTTTTCTACTTTTTTGAGATATCGTCTAACATCACAAGGCTGGATGACCACTTCAAGGTGAGGGCTACACTTAACTGATTTGGGCTGTCGACCTAAATCAACTGTCACCAGGAGCACATTGCCACCTACTCCTGGGGCTGAAACAGGGTTAACCCCCTTCACAGTCCGTAAGGATGTAGGCATGGGTATCATCCACTAGGAGCCTGGCTGGTAGAGCAGAATGCACTACTTTCCCAACTTTTTACGAAGCAATTTTGGTTAAGTGCCTTGCTCAAGGGCACAAGTGTCATGACCGGGATTCGAACCCACACTCTGTTGCTGACAACACCAGATATATATTTCATTCCTTAAACCATCTCAGCTCCCTGGGATACAGCCTGTGCTGCCAAGTATGTAGCGCACTAAGCTAAATCAATCACAAGAACCATATCTGCCCTCACAGGTACCCATTTACCCCCCTGGGTGATGAAAAGCAATTATAGTTAAGTGTCTTGCTCAAGGACACAAGTGTCATGACCAGGATTCGAACCCACACCCTGATGACTCAGCAACCAGAACTTGAGTCTGATGGACTAAGCCGCTCAACCACGACACGCCACAGTTGTAGTTTACTCTTAAAAGTCTTGCGGATTACTTACAGTGGGTACCACCTATGTTTTGTGGTGTAGAACATCTTGGCCAGCTCGTTAAAATCGGGCCCCTTCTTTTCTTTACTCCAACGTTCTTGTGTCATTTTCATCTTGAGGATAGAGTCTGTTGTCTCCTTTAATGTAAATCATTAGCAAAGGAAGTTATTCATTTTGCAACTAGATCCTACCACAGTAAAATATAGGATGTTTCGCTTTGCATTCATTTTTTTTTTTGTGTGTGAATATGGGCAAATTACTATTATGTACAGGGTTCACCCCAGTGTTTTTCAAAACTGTGGGGCATTCTGGGCCAAAATTTTGGGGTGTTCGGCCGAAGCGCGCTGAATTGAAACAAGTTCCTCAGAAGGTTTTCTACTTGGTGTTTTTCTTGGTTTTCAAAGCCCTACTGTGCAATTTATTTGGAGCATTCTATATGGTTTTCTTTTCATGTTTTTTCGTGAAACTACCGTATTTTTTTGCGTATCCGCCGAAATTTTCGCGTATCGGCCCGATACGCTAGCTTGTGCATGGGGAGAACCCTGATGTATTTACAGCCTAAGATCCTTGTCAATTAAATCTTTGTTTAATTTATTTCTTTTCATTGACAATTTATAAACAGTGCATCTGTTATTAACTTTTTTTAATTTTGAAAACAATCTCAATGAATCTACTGCCATTTTATTAAGAGCAAACAGAACTAGCTTTGATGAAAATGTTTTAAAGAGGGTCTCAAAGGTCAAATTCAGTTTTGTGATGCACTAATTTTCCAATAAATAGAGTCCTTATGAAAGTGGGCAAAAAATTATTACAACTCACTAACCTCACATTAAAATGGTTTTAAAATGTCATTTTATTTGATGCTCTTTTAGAGTGAAATTTGCAACATGACGTCATTGGACATCAACAACAAATGGGACTGTACATTCCCTAGAGGAATTGTTTGCGCCGGTCAAAAGGTCAAATTCAACGCCATTTTAATTGAATATCACCAAAATTCAGAAATGAACTAAACATTCTCAGTACAAAAATGTACAGACCATGTATTTGCAATGTGATGTCATCGAATGTTTTTGGAATTTGACAAAAACTGCATTTAATGTGTATCATACACAGTGGCATTTTACCGTATATCATTTTAACGTGAGGTTAGAGACTTGTAATTTATGTCCATTTTCAATAAGTTTTTTTAAGGATGATTAGCCTCCTAAATATTATTATTATAGAACAGGTTTTACTCATATTTACCTCTGGTTTGGATGGATCTGGTCTTAGAATTGGCTGAAAATAATGAAACACAAATTTGATAAATTACATGTTGTACTTGTCTGAGCTTATTTGAACTGAAACAGTGTTTGCCGTGGTCTACGAATTTCCTCATAACTTGTAACTTTATAATAAGAAGAACCGCAACTTGAATCTGGTTTGGATGGATCTGTTCTTAGAATTGGCTGAAAATAATAACACAAAAGTTTGATAAATAAAATGTATTTGTCTCCTGACGATGACTAGAGCAAGCTAGTCGAAACGTTGAGACTGAAACGTTGAGACTCACTCCGCGGCAGAAGTCCCCCCGATCATAGCGAAAGTAGTAGTCCCGCCCGATTTCCTACCTCCCGCCCAGGTAGTAGTTAATATGAAGGACAGTTCTTTTCAGAACTGAGAAGTCTCCCGAATTCTGAATATTCTACTCTGCGGCAGTAGAATAATAAGCAAGACAAGTTCTCATAGAACAAAATCTACCTAGTAAGTAGATTTAAGAACTGAGAAGTCCCCCGAATTCCGAATATTCTACTCTGCGGAGGTAGAATAATAAGCAAGACAAGTTCTCAAAGAACAAAATCTACCTAGCAAGTAGATATACACATGGTGTTACCGCAAACCAAACATATATTGTCTGCATTTACTTGAACTGAAACAGTGATTACTGTGTGTGCCATGGTCTATGAATTTCCTCATAACTTGTAACTGAATTTATTATAATAATAAGAACGACAACTTGAAAACTGCCTAAAGGCTCAAGGCACTTTCGCAATATTAAAACTAACATTTTTTGAAAAACCAATCGAAAATTGTAAAACTTCAAGGTAGGGTTATAGTTCGGTAATGACCCTGTTTGCGTATAAATTTGTTTATCCATAAGCCTACTTATTATAAATATGGTAATGGCAGTAAGCATCCTGCACTATTCAATGCAGTGATTTGAGTGCCTGGCCGCAAATTGATTTTTTTACACCGCAGCAAGGGGTTTTGTACTGTAATACTGCCAATTCCTGTCTTGAGATGAGACTACAAACATTTATGCCTATAAAGGGTTAGGTTTAGGGTTAGGGTTAGGGTTAGAGTTAGGGTTAGGGTCAGGGTTTAGGGTTAGACGTAGTCTCCTATCTCAAGACGGAATTGGGAGTGTTACAGTACAAAACCCCTCGCTGCGGTTTAAACAAAAAATACGCTGCCTGGCCCCAAGTATAGACCACGTAACCTGTGACGTCACATGTTTGCAAAAGAGCCACATAGCCTGGACTTCATCCAGGCATAGTGTGTACACAGCTCAATGACAGAAAACATTCAATCTTCTATTTGATGGTGAGTGCACTGTCTGATTGTTATAAACTTTTGATATGAGGAAAAGGGGCACATCTCAAAACTTGTTCAGCTGTTATAGGCCCTATTGTATAACTCTTGGATTCATGTGGTAATTATGACACAAAATGTTAAACTTCGTGACCTTGAATGTACAAGGTCACTTTTTTGTTAACAAAGGTTACATGGTCTGTAGTTGGTTTGACTGTAGTTGGTGGCACAGTTGAGACAAAGCTGGATTATTTAATACACCACATACCTTTGTGTGTTCGTAGGGGAAGGGTTCTGATGGGTGGTAACACACAATTGTATTACCATCAGCTGTTTCTACTATTGCATGACTTCTGAAACAAACACAGTAAAACCATAAAGGTTTGATTAATAGCCTTTTAAGTTTTAAGCATACTGTTTGACATTTTTAATTTTGACTGAGCAGTCTGGTTTGTAGCCAGAACATGGAATAGCCCATATGTACAAGCACCATCTTAAAAATATAAGGCCTGGGGCCGATTTCACAAAGATCTAAGATTGATCGTAACTGCAAATCAATCGTAGTTGCTTAGTAAAGTGTGATGTCACAATACAAATCACTATGGTGATATTGAAAATTTGTCTTGCGATGAATTTATTGCTTTGTGAAATCGGCTCCTGGTGTAGATTTCACAAAACTCTTCCTAACTTGGGACTAGTCCTAGGCAATGCTAAGATATAGGACTAGTCTTAAGTTAAGACTAGTTACTGGTCCTAACTTTAGATAAGACTAGTCTTATCTCTTTGTGCAATCGGCCCCTTGAATTACAAAGTTTCCCATAGACTTTAAGATTTTCCAATGGAAAAGCCCTTTGCAAAATGGAAATGGCCTTGCCCTCTCAATGATGAAATTCCAGGCCTGTAATATACCACAATGCATCGTGGGAAACCGAGTACAGTTAAACAAATAAATCAAGCTGCCAAGATGGACGCCATGCTGTAGTTTACAACATGTTTACTATAGTTGTGTACTGCATTGCTTCAAAATCAGCGAGCCATCATGGTTGCTGGTGTTGCTGGGACTCGGATTCCACCCAGAATCCTTTTGCGCACCGATCATGCACATATTGGGACATGCATGTGGGTCTTTCCATAAATGAGGGGGCCAAAGCGTGACATGGTGTTATATCTCAAAAGATAATGTACTTTCTATATTCTTTGCATTTTTAAATAACACATGCTACATGTATGTCGCATGTATTACTGTGGACTTTGCTAGATTCAGACATTTATGATGCATAATAAGGGAGAGAAGACTTTTTGAGTCACAGTGTAACAAAGACACCAGTCTTTCGGTTACGCGTGAAAATGTCGGCTTTTACTTCTTGGCCTACATTTTAAGGTTTTCATTGAAAATAGCTGAATTACAGTATACCAATGATGTTTACATATTACCCTTTGAAATTTAAATTTTCAATGAAAACCTACTAATTTATGGCAAAAAAAAGTAACAAGTTCCCACTGTAACAGGAAACTGAGATACCGGTGTCTCCGTTACAGTGTGATGGATAGTTTTGGATCGTATATGAAAACAAAAAATCTGATTCGAGAAATTGAAGTTATACATTAAGCGTATGAGCTATCCCCACCATATGAAAATGCAAAGAATATAGAAAGTCCATTATCTTTTGAGATATAACACCATGTCACGCTTTGGCCCCCTCATTTATGGAAAGACCCATATGGGCTATAGACCTATATCATGGTGCGGCCATCTTGATTTTTTCCCATTCGAGTTGATGTAACTAAACTGAGGCTGGAAGGAAAAATAGTCTGATTCCTTTTTGTACAGGGAATATTAACATACTATTACTGTTATTGGATACAGGGAACATGACCAAGATGGTGGCAGCATGATTAAGGTCTATCGAGGTCTCTTTTTAAGTTGTCAAATAATGCTTCTATTTTTAAAAACTTTGAGACATCTTTACATGTAAATGCTAAACGAGGAATAGACAAAAACCAAATCTGGCTGGGTCAGACTCTCACACCCAGTTCAGACAGGCGCTCTAGAGTTGCACCGAACCACATTATTGAATTAAGTACATGAAAAGTTCAACGTCTGAAACAGTCAGGAGCGACTGGACGCGCTGAAAGTCGAAAGATTAACTGTTGCAGCAGTTCAAAACGACTCTGGAGCATCTTGATTTCAGACGTCAATCTTGTCATGAGCCGAACCTAATGTAAATGTTTTGTTAAGTACGCCTGTCTGAAACCAAAATTTATTTGGGTCGACCTAGAGTCACTCCTAAATCTATTTGGTTCGGTGCGACTCTGGAGCGCCTGTCTGAACCGGGTGTTAGACATCCATCTGAGTTCTCCATCATTCGACTCAACACCCATAGTCAGCAGTAGGACAGAAGCAAGTGACAGGACTTCGACCCACACTCCAACACCAGAACTCGGTGCCAATAATAGTGTACAGACTTGGAATTTCATCTTTGAAGGGGGGCATGGCCATTGCATTGGACACTTATACTGGAAAACCTACACAGGCTAAGGGAATATTTTGAAAGGGCACCAAGTTCGTGACAAGGGACAACAGAGGTTATGGCCCCATGTATAATTCCAAGTTTTCCAGGAGATGTCTGAATTGGCGTCTATGGCTATGGCTGTATCGCCGTGTCAAATGTCATCATGCGTTAAAGTATAGGACATCCTTAGCAACACCCTTAGCAACAGTCATAGCCGTAGCCGTAGCCCTAGCCGCCAATTCAAATACTGCCTCACTCAGCCACAAAATTCCCCAATATGTGGTTCGCCCTTTGCATGGATCCACCATGTGCGAGTAGAGCCTCGACCTCATGCTTCATTTGTATTGTATTTGTGTATCTGTTTGGATGAAAGTGTCAAACATTACAAAGACAATACAGAGTTATATAATGCTTCTATTCACTGCTGTCCCCAAGTCGAGGCTCAACACGCAAATGGCTGACCTTGGAGAGGGCAAATAAACAGACATTTCTGCATTAGAGGCAGTGTCGTGGCCGAGCGGATAAGAACACCGAACTCAAGCTCTGGTGTTTCTGATCAGAAGAGTGTGGGTTCGAATCCCAGTCGTGACACTTGTGTCCTTAAGCAAGACACTTAACCACATGCTTCGTCCTTCGGATGGGACGTTAAGCCGTAGGTCCCGTGTGTTGTGTAATGCACGTAAAAGAACCCAGTGCACTTATCGAAAAGAGAAGGGGTTCGCCCCGGTGTTCCTGGTTTGTTTGGCAGCATATTGCGCCACAGCACCTTGTAAACCATTACATGGTGCTATGTAAAGGACTTGGGCTCATACTTCAAAAACGTAGCTCCACAATACCTTGCAGGAAAATAATGAACGTTAAAAGCGCCTTGAGCGTCACTGAGTGACGGATATGTGCGCTATATAAGAAGCCACTATTATTATTATTATTATTATTAGTACTTCAGGGACAGAACTCAAGCCACGCTGTCTGACAAAACATGCAACGAGCATAATAAAAAACTCACCCGTCATTCTGTATAAATCGTGTGCTGCTGAAACATCTACACAATAAGGTTTCTGGAGGGAAAATAAAAACTGGATGAGTTTCGATGGTTTGACAACTCTTAGGAAACACCTTGCCCCTTCTTGCAGATTCTTGCACAGGAGCAGGCAATTTAGTATTCTGTTGTAAATACATGGTAAATGCCATGTAATACAGCATAATCGGGGCTCAAAACTAACAGTGGCCTGCAGGCCCGAGGCCAGTGATTTAAGCCTAAGGCCAGTAAACTCACAGCTGGACAGGCCCACTGGTCTTGTGTTTTTCAATTGAATGTAATGTAGGCCACCTCATACCCTTAGTACTCCTAGAACTAGTATGATGAGGTTTAGCGGATCGAACCTCATATCATAGTTCTAGGAGTAGGTATTTAGGACGTTTTTTGTTCTATTATTAGAATAAATTATGTTCAGCAACCTATGAAAAGTGTCCTGTTATTACTGTTTGAGTGTTGTTAAAGTATTTACTTTCCACTTTGACAAACAAAATACATCGTTTGTCTGATTAAATTTGTCCATGAAGTCTCTCAAACAAAGTATGCATGCACACGGAGTGATTCTGTCGAAATTCTGTTCAAATTTAAAATTCCGCGACATTTCAATTGTGTTTTTTTATCAGATCAGATCGGTATAGAACAAGAAGATAGAACTCAGAAGAAGGTTCTTGGTTACTGTTTCACCATGAAAGTTGTCTTTTATACTGTTGAAATGATAGATGACGTGCGTAGGGTGAATTTTCAACCTTGGTAATAAGACCTTAAAGATCCACGATAATATGAGACTTGAATTGACTATAGAGTACAAGCAAACTAAGCGACTAGTGCTGAGTGTTTGTGTGTCCAAACTCGAGTCGCAGCATCAGAGCCAGCTCTATATTGTGGCTTGCCCATATTGTGTGGTGTGCGATGTATGCTGTAGCATGCCATAATACGAGTATACAACAATTAATTTTACAATTTACTGCACCCAAACCTGCCCTCTTTGTTACTAAAATCCACAATTAAATTGAATCACGACCATGGCAATCTATTACTTAAGCTATGCTTTTCTTACCTGCAGATGGTTCCCATAAATGTTTGCTACCACCTAGACGATAACGATTAAAGAAGGAAAAACAATTTTTGGAAAATCTGGCCATGTGAGCTGCCATCTTGAAAAGTGGAAGTTTGTATATAGCGCCCTCTAATGTTGTTATAGGTTGAAAACTTTATCAATTCAGCTCTGCCCGGGCCCCACCCACCGTTCTCGCATGCGCAGATCTTAGCTTGATTCTTTTTCAGGATGTAAGACTTAATTTGTTGGACTAATTACACGACTAATTATTTCTGGAATAAGAATAATCTATGGAACTAGCCTGGGGAACAAGCAGGCTTCAGGGGAGACTTTTCAACAACAGACCACCTACAAGCTGTAAACCAACTGATTGAAAAAATCAAATGAATACCTGCTAGCGACTTTGTGGCGACTTTTTTTTTACGCGTCGACTTTTTTTATGTAGTGAATTTGTTTTACGGAGACTTTTTTGTATTCAGCGACTAACATTTGTTTACGCAGCGACTCTTCTTCTACGCGGCGAATTTTTTCTTACGCGGTGCCTTTGTTTTTTTGTTTTTTTTGCGGCGACTTTGTTTTTTACGCGGCAACTTTTTATTATTTTAGAGGCGTCTCCGTAGTTTACGATGGATTCGGGCCGGTAGGCCTATACTCAATTATTTTATACCTTGCCTGATAATGGGGGATAGGGTATCCCCCATTGTTACCATACTTTAACACACTATTTTCCTTTTGTACAGAAGTACCCCCCCCCGCTCTAAAATATTCTAAATTCCTGAGATTCCAAGCAAACAGTGAAGACATAGGGCCTTAATGGGTGGGGTGCACCATGCCCCATATAAAGCACAAAATGAATTACTTCGCAAGAAAATTCATTCTGAAAATTATTCTTGATGTTTCTTTATTTACGGAACAAAAGTGGATATAGGAGAATTCAACGATATACAAAAAGGATTGTGTGAGTCAAAACGCAGTGATAGGGCCTAATACTGCACTCATTAGAAGAGAAATCGACAGAGGAGAAGGACTATCTCGTCCGTACGACTTGCTATACGTACGACTTATCTCGTACGCATACGACTTATTGATTTAGAGAGGTTTCGCAAGCGTACGGATGAAGATACGATAACAGTATCCGTTCCGTGTAGGATATACACGTCAGATTTTGTTTCGCAATCTTTAGAGTTATGATTGTGTCAGGCCTGTAGGCCAAATTATACATACACGCATGGTATGTATGGCATAGGTTTTGCGAGCAAAAACGAATCCAAAAATATTTCGTATTTTTGTTCTTGTCGGAGAATTTGATTGAATAGTATTGTTGTTGTTAAACTGTTCGTTTCCCGGACCCACAAGACTTGTGGAAACTTTATTTAGGCCTACACGAGTTATCTCGTGTAGGCCTAAATAAAGTTTCCAGCAAGCTTGGCAAAATAGAGACCCTGTTTACACTGCATTTTCTCATTTTTTGCTTACAAAAATGACAAACACATTTCTATATATATCATGAATGACACCATTAAAGCAATATCGGCGAAAGTGTTTTTAATTATTTGAGTTAAAAATACAAGCTTAAGAAGGCTGTGGATGCGGATTAGCTTGGTGATGCACGAAGGCGGGAAATAGAGGCGGGAAATGGAGCTCGGTGATGCACGACCTTCGTGCATCACCATTAAAGCAATATCTGCGAAAGTGTTTTTAATCTAGAGTAAAACTACAAGCTTAAGTACTGTGGATGCGGATTAGCTTGGTGATGCACGAAGGCGGGAAATAAAGGCGGGAAATGGAGCTCGGTGATGCATGACCTTCGTGCATCACCAAGCAAATCCGCATCCACAGTACTTAAGCAGCATGCAGCATCAGAGTCCGGCTTTTTCCAGAAGACGATCAGAGCCTACTGATCGAAACGTCGAGTTGAAACCAACGGTTCTTTTCAGAACCACACCAACTCATGAGATAGTTATTACATTGTGTACCGCAAACCTTTCCATATCGTATTTCCACCATGCAAAGTTTCAAATCCTACTTGCCCTCTTTCTTCATATCAAAATCATATCAAAAGCAATTCATAAATCAGACGATGCAATCATCATAATAAGATTTAATGTTTTCTTCCTTTGAGCTGTGTACAAATCGTGCCAGCAGGAAGTCCAGGCTCTGTGGCTCTTTTGGTAAATTGTGACGTTAAAGGTCACATGGTCTATGAACTTTACTCTCTAGAATGTGTCTGTTTTAAACCGTTGTTCAACCGTAACATTTAAAGGTATCGTGCACGTTTGGTAATGACTCAAAACAAGTATTAGCATAAAAACTTACTTGGTATTAACAAGCAACGTTGATAGTATAAACCATTGTACGAAACGTAATAAAAACTTCTTGCAAGAAGTTTTTATTCCTATCTGAAAGCACACAAAATTAATGTGTACAACTAGGGTGTTTTTTCTTTCATCATTTTCTTGCAACTTTGATGACCAATTTGAGCCCAAATTTTCACAGGCTTGTTATTTTATGCATATGTTTGGATACACCAAGTGAGAACACTGGTCTTTGACAATTTCCAAACGTGTTCAGTGCCTTTAAGAACACCCCCACCTCCCAGTGTTACTCGATATTCTAGTTTTTGGCCTGCGAATGCCAAACAATAATTGTATGCATTACAAATTACAAGGATGCATAAAGTGATAATAGGTGTCTGCTCGCCAGGAGATGACAATGATTCATCATAGACACAATACATGATAGTAGTATACATAAGTCACCCTACACCATGGACGTCAACGCAGTATATAATTATAATTACGCCAATTGACCAAATTTTTGACCGCATGAGGGCGCTTTCTTCAGGGAACGTTTTGCATCACAATTACAGTTTCATCTTATTTTAATTGCCTGTATGTGGTTTTCTTGCAACAATGACGAAATACATCAACATAATATTAACAACAAGGAAAAAACCCATTCGTTTACTTGTTTTTCATCACGTAAAAACTGGTCCACAAACGCCTCACAAGGTCAAAAATACGGCGAATTAAACAAAATAAATGGCACGCTATTAGCGTTTCCCCAGAGAGTTATTGCCACCAGAAAAATAGGCAATATTATTCAACGAAATATGAAATGTTTCCTTTATTTTTCACTCGTATTCATTTGCGAGTGCTGTGTCAGGAATTTAGATGTATTTTTTTAATCGTCGCACAATTGCACCGACATATATTATTATTGTATTATAATTAGTGCTGGCGTCATAGCGGATTTTGTTTCCTGGTGTGTGTGTGTCCCACATACTGTAAATTTACATTGGTTCAAGGAAATGTATTTTAAATGGTGGCTACCAGACAAAATTTCTAACACAATTCGCCGTATGGGGGGGGGGGGGGTTGATACAGAATCTCCTGTCTCACCGGAAGCAGGAGACACCCTCGCCAAATAAATCCCAATCTCATGGTTCGTTGGAGAAAAAATCACCCAGCCAACAAACTCACAACCAGCGGATAGCTGAAGATAGAAACATGACGTCATGCTTCGATCGAAAACCCTCTGAAGTGGTAGGTGGATGGCAAATTTAAGAAAATGACTTTGAAAGAGGACTATTTTTTTTTTTGAGTTTAATATATATAGCTGTTATAATGAAAAAGGCATTTTCAAAAACATAAACCTTATTTTACTGTTTCGTGGTCTGATAGTTTTAGTTGGTTTTTGGGTTGGGTGTCCAAACAACTTGTTGGATGGGGTGTGGTTGGGGTCGTATTGGTTGTGATTAATAAATGCACTTCCACCTCATTAACTGTTTTCATTGTCTCGTCGTGGCCGGGCAGATACGCAGATCAATGATATTTGTTTTAATTGTCTAATCAATCAGGTTTCATGCTCTGACAAAAACGTCTAAATTTGATTGGGTTTAGACTTTTGAGAGAGAGAAGGGAGGGGGGTGAAACTTGGATAATATTCCACGAATGTGTTTGTTTATTCCAAAAAAATGTATTGGATGGTAAATCCAGAGACTTAACTGGGGTGGGGGGGAAGGGGAAGGGGCCGCAATTTGAAATCTGAGCTTTTGATATTAAAACTGATTAGTTTACATTTACATGAAAAGTTGACATTTTATAGGTTTTTATGTGGTAATTACATTTTTTTGTAATAACTATTCTTTTCTTAACACGGGACAAAGTTTTGTTTTTACACTCACGTCAGATTATTTTATGTAGTAAACAAAAAACAAAAGCGCTGAAAAGGGGCTTGTTTAAGAAAAATGCAATTAAGTACAGTTTTAATTTGCCAGACGTGCCCCCGAGAAAACCGTAATGGTGCACGCCCTCTTGTGTCCTCTAAAAAGGTATAGTTTCGTCGCTGGATAAACCACAGGCCCTTAAAGTTACGTTGAATTTAAATTGATTGGGTTCAGACAGTGACACAACTCTCCTGAAGAGTATGCTGTTTGAAACGTTGAAAAAGCACACGGCTCTTTTCAGAGCCATCATTTCTCCCATAAGATTTTGATATTATACATGGTTGCAATGTACCTGTAAGTTTACAAACTATAGTTTTTCTTAACACAAACTGTTGAATCATGGAGCACTGTGCAAATATGTGATGCAAACAGTAAATAAGTGACACAAACAGTTTCTAAGTGACACAAATTGTTGGATCATGGAGCACTGTGCGAATACGTGATGCAAACAGTAAATAAGTGACACAAACAGTTTCTTAGTGACACAAATAGTTGGTTCATGGAGCTCTGCGCGAATACGTTATGCAAACAGTAAATAAGTGACACAAACAGTTTCTATATATGTGACAAACAAAATTAAATGTTGGTTCATGGAGCACTGCGCGACGCGAATACGTGATGCAAACAGTAAATAAGTGACACAAACAGTTTCTTAGTGACACAAATTGTTGGTTCATGGAGCTCTGCGCGAATACGTGATGCAAACAGTAAATAAGTGACACAAACAGTTTCTATATATGTGACAAACAAAATTAAATGTTGGTTCATGGAGCACTGTGCGAATGCGTGATGCAAACACTATATAAGTGACACAAACAGTTTCTTAGTGACACAAATTGTTGGTTCATGGAGCTCTGCGCGAATACGTGATGCAAACAGTAAATAAGTGACACAAACAGTTTCTTAGTGACACAAATTGTTGAATCATGGAGCTCTGCGCGAATACGTGATGCAGACAGTAAATAAGTGACACAAACAGTTTCTTAGTGACACAAATAGTTGGTTCATGGAGCTCTGCGCGAATACGTGATGCAAACACTAAATAAGTGACACAAACAGTTTCTTAGTGACACAAATAGTTGGTTCATGGAGCTCTGCGCGAATACGTGATGCAAACACTATATAAGTGACACAAACAGTTTCTTAGTGACACAAATTGTTGGTTCATGGAGCTCTGCGCGAATACGTAATGCAAACAGTAAATAAGTGACACAAACAGTTTCTATATATGTGACAAACAAAATTAAATGTTGGTTCATGGAGCACTGCGCGACGCGAATACGTTTTGCAAACAATAAATAAGTGACACAAACAGTTTCTTAGTGACACAAATTGTTGAATCATGGAGCTCTGCGCGAATACGTGATGCAGACAGTAAATAAGTGACACAAACAGTTTCTTAGTGACACAAATAGTTGATTCATGGAGCTTTGCGCGAATACGTGATGCAAACACTAAATAAGTGACACAAACAGTTTCTTAGTGACACAAATAGTTGGTTCATGGAGCTCTGCGCGAATACGTGATGCAAACAGTAAATAAGTGACACAAACAGTTTCTTAGTGACACAAATTGTTGGTTCATGGAACTCTGCGCGAATACGTGATGCAGACAGTAAATAAGTGACACAAACAGTTTCTTAGTGACACAAATAGTTGGTTCAAGGAGCTCTGCGCGAATACGTGATGCAAACAGTAAATAAGTGACACAAACAGTTTCTTAGTGACACAAATTGTTGGTTCATGGAGCTCTGCGCGAATACGTGATGCAAACAGTAAATAAGTGATGCAAATACGGTTACGTCACATAAATATACACACGGAAAACGGTAAGTGCGTCGAACTTGATTATCGCATGATGTTATACCAAAATTACGTTCGTTTGGCAAGTTGAGAAAAATATGTGAATTTGTATTAATCGGTAACAGTGTTTGTTCATGACTGTCCGTGTGTAATAGTTCACAATTCAAAATAGTAGCAATTCTCCTCATCCTCATACTCGTGCTGTTTCGCCTCTTGGCGTGTCTTGTTATTCAGCTGACATTTCTTGCCGGTGCCTTGGCTTGCATGACGCACATTGAAGGAGCGGCAACGAGGCTCATCCCGGCACGCTGATCCACACGCGATGACACTTTTGAACGGCAACTCTCTGATGACATGACCGGTCAGGCATCGGCTCAAGATGCGACCGTTATCGTCGGTCATGATGCAGTAAGAGCGAACTTCGATGTCAAGGGAGGTCTCACATATTGTGGAGTAGGAAAAGTCACATGGCCTGTCCCACCAGCTTCCTTCATTTTCACGTTTCATCCTCGCACAAATTTGACCCGCTCTATCGTTTGGCTGATCTTTACCCCAGTAAGTGAAATGACCCGCTTTACCATCATGTTCAATACAGTGCCAAGTTCCCTTTTTCTTGCGACAACCGATCCAGACTTCAACGGGGGGATTATCTGATCCAAAGTACTGCTTCACTATTCCCCATATAGCATCTTGCTCCATCTTGGAGTCGGGCACAGCCAAGCCACCACCTAAACCACGGCACGTCTTATCTGCATCGTACCATGTCAATTCTGTCTCTAGCAGACGGTAACATGCCTTGCCAACTCGTTCCCATTCAGGCGAGCAATGGTTTGTCAGAGCACAAGGGCACAGCAGTAACTCGAGAGCAAAAAGACAAACAAGAAATCTCTCTCTAGCCATTTTTACCGAGTTTCTGTCGACGTCGGGTTTTGTCGTTGACCGGGCGTGATGTGGCTCTATAATAATTTCACAACCCGATCCTTGCTGGCAGCACTCGATGCCATGGCAACGCATGCTACATTTTTAGCCTCGAAGTGTGACGTCAGATGTTCGGGTTATAGTTTTGTTCCAGAGCACTCCTGCTGAAGTTGCAAACGGAACAGAACTCCCTATCGCCGTTGGTGGCTCACTGCAAATTGTTGAATTTTAATCACTGTCGCTGGGATAAAGAACAATATTACTTTTGGTTTTAGCCTATATATACTATACCGATGTGTGATGAACACTGCATGGTCGGTGCTGTTCGAGACCTACACAATGCTTAGTTCCCGACCTTTTCTCGATTTTGACAGTAGTTCAGATGGAATTTTTTCTCTGGTAGACTTATCATCACAAGTTTGAGGTAGCATTTTGAAAAACTCATATTTGCGTGACAAGCACAATCATTTATTAGCAAACTGTCACATTCAGTGTATCCGTGCTCGTCAGAGGGTGTCAATTAAAGGCATCGTACACGTTTGGTAATTACTCAAAATATATAACTATAGCTTAAAAACTGACTTGGTAACGAGCAACAGAGAGCTGTTGTTAGTATAAAACATTGTGAGAAACGACCCCCTCTGAAGTAACGTAGTTTTTGAGAAAAAGGTAATTTCTCACTAAAATAATAAAAACTTCTTGCAAGAAGTTTTAATTCCTGTATCTGAACGCACACAAATTTGTACAACAAGGGTATTTTTTCTTTCATCATTTTCTTGCAACTTCGATGACCAATTGAGCCCAAATTTTCACAGGCTTGTTATTTATGCATAATTTTATGTTGGGATACACCAAGTGAGAACACTGGTCTTTGACAATTACCAAACGTGTACGATGCCTTTAATTATAGGCTGAGTTTGACAAATCCATAATAATCCATTTTATTAACCAATTCTTTTTTTGAGCCCCGTATCTTCATGAGGAGTCACAAGTTATGTATTTTATTGGGGGTTTTTCCCATGGTTGGTGTGCCCAAGGGAAATTGAACGTCCTTGATATACTTCGTGCACTGCATGTGTGCGTGATTTTATTTAATTCCTTACTTTACATGGCAAATAGCTTGGGGAAACGACAAATTCTCAGCAATTTCGAATTATGCGCAAGACTATCACATCTGTAGCCGCAAAAAAACTTCCCCATGAAAGCCATATGAGGGCGCCAAACCGACTTTGCAACGGTGTGTGGGCGGGTGTTAGTCTAATTACTATTTTAAACCGCACTTTACAGATCCTTGTCATATTTTGATTTGTGGAACACGCGTCTCGCCTCACACTTTATTTGCCATGTAATGTCCCAACAATCCTGAATTATAGGAGTCCTATATTGATATAGGACGCCTGGGACGCTTCGCAGCTAACTTAACCTTCGCGCGTACTATTAGATTGCTGTTGAAATAAATTATAAATTATAACGACTATGTGAGCTTCATCTTAGTACATTGAGTGCCAGACGGGAGTACTTGCTCATGAAATTTGTCTGTATGCAGCTCTTGTTTGGTATCCGGGGTTATTTTCCACCGTCATTTCTGAGTATTCAATGTTAATAACAGACATTCTGATTCTAGGTTAACTTTTCACCACCTGTCTGCTCGCACAGATACTCTATGCCATGTCTTTTCATCAGGAACTGCAGTTCTTATCCGGTTAACATTGTAGATAGGTTTACGTGCGCCCCATTGTCAAATCTTTAATGTGAACTTAAAAATCACCTTTTTAACTTAAACTGAATCGGCTTTGTCCTGGTTTCCATCGTGTCCGTCTGCTTCTGGTGTTCGTCTGTTTGCTGTTCTTCGTTCGTCTACGTGTGTTTTTGGTTTTGGCTATCATTGTCGCTGTTTTGAGGGTCGGAGTGACACACCTCTTTGGTGATAGTGTTTTATTTCACTTTTGTCTTTCTCCTAGGCAGCCCTTTTTGTTTTGCCTGTTCTCCCTGGTTTGTTGTCCAACTTCTATTTCCTTTGTTTTGTTGTGTTCTATTTTTGTGTGTTCTCTCTTTGCCTTGTTTATTTTGTTTGTTTTCACTTAAAAATTAGATCCATGCTGTATATTGGGATGGGGCCGTTTTACAAAATTTGTTTAATTTTTATATATTTTACTTTTTATGTTCATTTTGCTTGTATTGTTTTTTTATACCTGAATAAAGTATTATTATTTTATTATTATTAACAATATCAATCATGACAAGAATCTTTGTGTGAAGTATAGGAAGCAATTGAAAGATGCATTTTATTCATACAATATAGCAGAATGTATTCACTCATTGAAACCTGGACTGTTCCACTTCACGAGGCTAAGCCGAGTGAAATGGAACAGCCCAGATTTGACCTCGTGATAAAATATAGATGCTTTATTGTACTCATGTGCATCCAATTTCTGTAAAATAGAAAGACAAAAGCTAACATTTTCAAATTTAAAACACTCGATGATGCCATCGGACTGCAGTCCACTGTCCGGTTTTAATTAAATAATCAGTACTCCGCCATTTTATTTTATTTTTAATCTAAAAAAATCAGCATTCCCCTTCTACACCTAGCCAAATAGCATGGTAATGTCTTGTTACCATCCGGGTCTTTTTCACACACACAAAATCCATCAATGACCAGCTCTCCCAGAATTCCCATAGGAATTCCACAGCAGTTGTTTGACCTTTATTACGGTGTCAATAGCCACATACTGGGTGAAATGATCCATGTGGTTTCCAGATGGTTTTTTCTGTATATTTGTACAATGGCTGTAAGCAGTGACCTGGTTGTTTATTTGGATGAATTGAGTAGGGCCCATATCTAATGGTTTGGGGGCCATTTGAAATGGATTGGGATCTCCACAAAAATTAATTACACGCAAAATACACACGGACTGCAGCCTACTGACCGATGGCCTCACCATGTGATTCGTTTTTGATGATGTCACGCAGGGTTAAAAGTGAATGAAGGGGCACCATCATATAACACTGACGCCATGTCTCAATGAAAAACAATTATTTACTATTGGTTAATGGGTTGTCTGCTCTATACCCTGACACCCCTATGTTCAGAAACCCCTCGTGATTTTCACGCTAGGGTTAGGGTTAGGAATGGTTGGGGTTAGGGTTAGTAATAGTGTTAGGGTCAGGGGTAGGAATAGGGTTAGGGTTAGGGTTGAGATTCAGTTAAGATTCAATGGTTGGGGTTAGGGTCAGGGGTAGGAATATAGGGTTAGGGTTAGGGTTAAGATTCAATGGTTGGGGTTATAGGGATATGAATAATTGGCTAATGGGTTGTCTGCTCTATACCCTGACACCCCTATGTTCAGAAACCCCTCGTGATCTTCACGCTAGGGTTAGGGTTAGGAATGGTTGGGGTTAGGGTTATAAATAGTGTTAGGGTATGGGGTAGGAATAGGGTTAGAGTTAGGGTTAAGATTCAATGGTTGGGGTTAGGGATATGAATAATTGGCTAATGGGTTGTCTGCTCTATACCCTGACGCCTCTATGTTCAGAAACCCCCCGTGATTTTCACGCTAGGGTTAGGGTTAGGAATGGTAGGGGTTAGGGTTAGTAATAGTGTTAGGTTCAGTGGTAGCAATAGGGTTAGGGTTAGGGTTAAGATTCAATGGTTGGGGTTAGGGATATGAACTATTGGCTAATGGGTTGTCTGCTCTATACCCTGACACCCCTATTTTCAGAAACCCCTCGTGATTTTCACGCTAGGGTTAGGGTTAGAAATGGTTGGGGTTAGGGTTAGTAATAGTGTTAGGGTCAGGGGTAGCAATAGGGTTAGGGTTAGGGTTAAGATTCAATGGTTAGGGTTAGGGATGGGAATAGAGTTAGGGTTTAGGGTTGGGATTAGGGTTGGGTTTAGGGATAGGAATAGAGTTAGGGTTAGGATTATGAATAGGGATATGGTTAGGGTTAGGAATATGGTTAGGGTTAGGATTTAGGAATAGGATTGGGGTTAGGGTTAGGAATAGGGTTAGGGTTAGTGTTAGGGTTAGATTAGGAATAGGGATTCAATGGTTGGGGTTCGGGATATGAATAGAGTTAGGGTCAGGGGTAGGAATAGGGTTAGGGTTAGGGTTAGGGTTAAGATTCAATGGTTGGGGTTAGGGATAGGTACTATTAGATTGCTGTTGAAATAAATTGCGAATTATATGAAAAATATCAATAATGACAAGAATCTTTGTGTGAGGTATAGGAAGCAATTGAAAGATGCATTTTATTAATACAATATAGCAGAATGTTTTCACTCATTGAAACCTGGACTGTTCCACTTCACAAGGCTAAGCCGAGTGAAATGGAACAGCCCAGATTTGACTTCGTGATAAATATAGATGCTTTATTGTACTCATTTGCATCCAATTTCCGTAAAATAGAAAGACAAAAAGCTAATATTTTCAAATTTAAAAGTGAATAAAGGGGCACCATCCTAGAACATTAACGCCATGTCTCAATGGAAACAATTATTTACTATTGGCTATTGGCCCTAACCCTAACCCTAACCCTAACCCTAACCCTAACCCTAACCCTAACCCTAACCCTAACCCTAACCCTAACCTGGCCTACCTGGCCTGGCCTGGCCTGGCCTGGCCTGGCCTGGCCTGGCCTGGCCTGGCCTAACCTGGCCTGGCCTGGCCACTGGCCTGGCCTGGCCTGGCCTGGCCTGGCCTGCCTGGCCTGGCCTGGCCTGGCCTGGCCTGGCCTGGCCTGGCCTGGCCTGGCCTGGCCTGGCCTGGCCTGGCCCTGGCCTGGCCTGGCCTGGCCTGGCCTGGCCTGGCCTGGCCTGGCCTGGCCTGGCCTGGCCTGGCCTGGCCTGGCCTGGCCTGGCCTGGCCTGGCCTGGCCTGGCCTGGCCTGGCCTGGCCTGGCCTGGCCCTGGCCTGGCCTGGCCTGGCCTAGCCTGGCCTGGCCTGGCCTGGCCTGGCCTGGCCTCTTCTGGCCTGGCCTGGCCCTGGCCTGGCCTGGCCTGGCCTGGCCTGGCCTGGCCTGGCCTGGCCTGGCCTGGCCTGGCCTGGCCTGGCCTGGCCTGGCCTGGCCTGGCCTGGCTGGCCTGGCCTGGCCTGGCCTGGCCTGGCCTGGCCTGGCCTGGCCTGGCCTGGCCTGGCCTGGCCTGGCCTAACCTAACAACTAACTGGCCTAACCTAACCCTGGCCTGGCCCTAGCCTGGCCTAACCTGGCCTGCCTGGCCTGGCCTGGCCTGGCCTGGCCTGGCCTTAGGGATATAACCTGGCCTGGCCTGGCCTGGCCCCTGGCCTGGCCTGGCCTGGCCTGGCAGCCTATTTTTCCTGGAAACCTCTTCTTCTATTTTCACGCTAACCTAACCACAACGCTAACCCTAACCCTAACCCTAACCCTAACCCTAGATTCAAACCCTAGACCCTAAGATTCAATGGTTAGGGTTAGGGATATGAACTATTGGCTAATGGGTTGTCTGCTTTATACCCTGACACCCCTATGTTCAGAAACCCCTCGTGATTTTCACGCTAGGGTTAGGGTTAGGAATGGTTGGGGTTAGGATTAGGAATAGTGTTAGGGTCAGGGGCAGGAATAGGGTTAGGGTTAGGGTTAAGATTCAATGGTTGGGGATAGGGATATGAACTATTGGCTAATGGGTTGTCTGCTCTATACCCTGACACCCCTATTTTCAGAAACCCCTCGTGATTTTCAAGCTAGGGTTAGGGTTAGGAATGGTTGGGGTTAGGGTTAGTAATAGTGTTAGGGTAAGGGGCAGGAATAGGGTTAGGGTTAGGGCTAAGATTCAATGGTTGGGGTTAGGGATATGAACTATTGGCTAATGGGTTGTCTGCTTTATACCCTGACAATATATGTTCAGAAACCCCTCGTGATTTTCACGCTAGGGTTAGGGTTAGGAATGGTTGGGGTTAGGGTTAGTAATAGTGTTAGGGTCAGGGGCAGGAATAGGGTTAGGGTTAGGGTTAAGATTCAATGGTTGGGGTTAGGGATATGAACTATTGGCTAATGGGTTGTCTGCTTTATACCCTGACACCCCTATTTTCAGAAACCCCTCGTGATTTTCACGCTAGGGTTAGGGTTAGGAATGGTTGGGGTTAGGGTTAGTAATAGTGTTAGGGTCAGGGGTAGCAATAGGGTTAGGGTTAGGGTTAAGATTCAATGGTTAGGGTTAGGGATATGAATAATTGGCTAATGGGTTGTCTGCTTTATACCCTGACACCCCTATTTTCAGAAACCCCTCGTAATTTTCACGTTAGGGTTAGGGTTAGGAATGGTTGGGGCTAAGGTTAGTAATAGTGTTAGGGTCAGGGGTGGGAATAGGGTTAGAGTTAGGGTTAAGATTCAATGGTTGGGGTTAGGGATATGAATAATTGGCTAATGGGTTGTCTGCTCTATACCCTGACGCCCCTATGTTCAGAAACCCCTCGTGATTTTCACGCTAGGGTTAGGGTTAGGAATGGTTGGGGTTAGGGTTAGTAATAGTGTTAGGGTCAGGGGTAGCAATAGGGTTAGGGTTAGGGTTAAGATTCAATGGTTGGGGTTAGGGATATGAACTATTGGCTAATGGGTTGTCTGCTCTATACCCTGACACCCCTATTTTCAGAAACCCCTCGTGATTTTCACGCTAGGGTTAGGGTTAGGAATGGTTGGGGTTAGGGTAAGTAATAGTGTTAGGGTCAGGGGTAGCAATAGGGTTAGGGTTAGGGTTAAGATTCAATGGTTAGGGTTAGGGATATGAACTATTGGCTAATGGGTTGTCTGTTTTATACCCTGACACCCCTATTTTCAGAAACCCCTCGTGATTTTCACGCTAGGGTTAGGGTTAGGAACGGTTGGGGTTAGGGTTAGTAATAGTGTTAGGGTCAGGGGTAGGAATAGGGTTAGGGTTAGGGTTAAGATTCAATGGTTAGGGTTAGGGATATGAACTATTGGCTAATGGGTTGTCTGCTTTATACCCTGACACCCCTATGTTCAGAAACCCCTCGTGATTTTCACGCTAGGGTTAGGGTTAGGAATGGTTGGGGTTAGGGTTAGTAATAGTGTTAGGGTCAGGGGCAGGAATAGGGTTAGGGTTAGGGTTAAGATTCAATGGTTGGGGTTAGGGATATGAACTATTGGCTAATGGGTTGTCTGCTCTATACCCTGACACCCCTATTTTCAGAAACCCCTCGTGATTTTCACGCTAGGGTTAGGGTTAGGAATGGTTGGGGTTAGGGTTAGTAATAGTGTTAGGGTCAGGGGTAGCAATAGGGTTAGGGTTAGGGTTAAGATTCAATGGTTAGGGTTAGGGATATGAATAATTGGCTAATGGGTTGTCTGCTTTATACCCTGACACCCCTATTTTCAGAAACCCCTCGTAATTTTCACGCTAAGGTTAGGGTTAGGAATGGTTGGGGTTAGGGTTAGTAATAGTGTTAGGGTCAGGGGTAGGAATAGGGTTAGGGTTAGGGTTAAGATTCAATGGTTAGGGTTAGGGATATGAACTATTGGCTAATGGGTTGTCTGCTTTATACCCTGACACCCCTATTTTCAGAAACCCCTCGTGATTTTCACGCTAGGGTTAGGGTTAGGAATGGTTGGGGTTAGGGTTATAAATAGTGTTAGGGTCAGGGGTAGGAATATAGGGTTAGGGTTAGGGTTAAGATTCAATGGTTGGGGTTAGGGATAGGAATAGAGTTAGGGTTTAGGGTTGGGTTTAGGGTTGGGTTTAGGGATAGGAATAGAGTTAGGGTTACGATTATGAATAGGGATATGGTTAGGGTTAGGAATATGGTTAGGGTTAGGATTTAGGAATAGGATTGGGGTTAGGGTTAGGAATAGGGTTAGGGTTAGTGTTAGGGTTAGATTATGAATAGGGTTAGGGTTAGGGTAGGAATATAGGTTTAGAGTAGGAATAGGGTTAGGGTTCAATGGGGCAGGGCTTCAATGGTTTGGATTCAATGGTTGGGGTTCGGGATATGAATAGAGTTAGGGTCAGGGGTAGGAATAGGGTTAGGGTTAGGGTTAGGGTTAAGATTCAATGGTTGGGGTTAGGGATAGGTACTATTAGATTGCTGTTGAAATAAATTGTGAATTATATGAAAAATATCAATAATGACAAGAATCTTTGTGTGAGGTATAGGAAGCAATTGAAAGATGCATTTTATTAATACAATATAGCAGAATGTATTCACTCATTGAAACCTGGACCTCTCCACTTCACAAGGCTAAGCCGAGTGAAATGGAACAGCCCAGATTTGACTTCCTGATAAATATATAGATGGTTATTGTACTCATTTGCATCCAATTTCCGTAAAATAGAAAGACAAAAAGCTAATATTTTCAAATTTAAAAGTGAATAAAGGGGCACCATCATAGAACATTAACGCCATGTCTCAATGGAAACAATTATTTACTATTGGCTAATGGGTTGTCTGCTCTATACCCTGACACCCCTATGTTCAGAAACCCCTCGTGATTTTCACGCTAGGGTTAGGGTTAGGAATGGTTGGGGTTAGGGTTAGTAATAGTGTTAGGGTCAGGGGTAGGAATAGGGTTAGGGTTAGGGTTAGATTCAATGGTTGGGGTTAGGGATATGAACTATTGGCTAATGGGTTGTCTGCTTTATACCCTGACACCCCTATTTTCAAAAACCCCTCGTGATTTTCACGCTAGGGTTAGGGTTAGGAATGGTTGGGTTAGGGTTTGTAATAGTGTTAGGGTCAGGGGTAGCAATAGGGTTAGGGTTAGGGTTAAGATTCAATGGTTGGAGTTAGGGATATGAACTATTGGCTGATGGGTTGTCTGCTCTATACCCTGACAATATATGTTCAGAAACCCCTCGTGATTTTCACGCTAGGGTTAGGGTTAGGAATGGTTGGGTTAGGGTTTGTAATAGTGTTAGGGTCAGGGGTAGGAATAGGGTTAGGGTTAGGGTTAAGATTCAATGGTTGGGGTTAGGAATATGAACTATTCGCTAATGGGTTGTCTGCTCTATACCCTGACACCCCTATTTTCAGAAACCCCTCGTGATTTTCACGCTAGGGTTAGGGTTAGGAATGGTTGGGTTAGGGTTTGTAATAGTGTTAGGGTCAGGGGTAGGAATAGGGTTAGGGTTAGGGTTAAGATTCAATGGTTGGGGTTAGGGATATGAACTATTGGCTAATGGGTTGTCCACTCTATACCCTGACACCCCTATGTTCAGAAACCCCTCGTGATTTTCACGCTAGGGTTAGGGTTAGGAACTTGGTTGGGGTTAGGGTTAGTAATAGTGTTAGGGTCGGGGGTAGCAATAGGGTTAGGGTTAGGGTTAAGATTCAATGGTTGGGGTTAGGGATATGAATTATTGGCTAATGGGTTGTCTGCTCTATACCCTGACACCCCTATTTTCAGAAACCCCTCGTGATTTTCACGCTAGGGTTAGGGTTAGGAATGGTTGGGGTTAGGGTTAGTAATAGTGTTAGGGTCAGGGGTAGCAATAGGGTTAGGGTTAGGGTTAAGATTCAATGGTTGGGGTTATAGGGATATGAATAATTGGCTAATGGGTTGTCTGCTCTATACCCTGACGCCCCTATGTTCAGAAACCCCTCGTGATTTTCACGCTAGGGTTAGGGTTAGGAATGGTTGGGGTTAGGGTTAGTAATAGTGTTAGGGTCAGGGGTAGGAATAGGGTTAGGGTTAGGGTTAAGATTCAATGGTTGGGGTTAGGAATATGAACTATTGGCTAATGGGTTGTCTGCTCTATACCCTGACACCCCTATGTTCAGAAACCCCTCGTGATTTTCACGCTAGGGTTAGGGTTAGGAATGGTTGGGGTTAGGGTTATAAATAGTGTTAGGGTCAGGGGTAGGAATATATTGGTTGGGGTTATAGGGATTTGAATAATTGGCTAATGGGTTGTCTGCTCTATACCCTGACACCCCTATGTTCAGAAACCCCTCGTGATTTTCACGCTAGGGTTAGGTTTAGGAATGGTTGGGGTTAGGGTTAGTAATAGTGTTAGGGTATGGGTAGGAATAGGGTTAGAGTTAGGGTTAAGATTCAATGGTTGGGGTTAGGGATATGAATAATTGGCTAATGGGTTGTCTGCTCTATACGCTGACGCCCCTATGTTCAGAAACCCCTCGTGATTTTCACGCTAGGGTTAGGGTTAGGAATGGTTGGGGTTAGGGTTAGTAATAGTGTTAGGGTCAGGGGTAGGAATAGGGTTAGGGTTAGGGTTGAGATTCAATGGTTGGGGTTAGGAATATGAACTATTGGCTGATGGGTTGTCTGCTCTATACCCTGACGCCCCTATTTTCAGAAACCCCTCGTGATTTTCAAGCTAGGGTTAGGGTTAGGAACGGTTGGGGTTAGGGTTAGTAATAGTGTTAGGGTCAGGGGTAGGAATAGGGTTAGGGTTAGGGTTAAGATTCAATGGTTGGGGTTAGGGATATGAATAATTGGCTAATGGGTTGTCTGCTCTATACCCTGACACCCTTATGTTCAGAAACCCCTCGTGATTTTCTCGCTAGGGCTAGGGTTAGGAATGGTTGGGGTTAAGGTTAGTAATAGTGTTAGGGTCAGGGGTAGGAATAGGGTTAGGGTTAGGGTTAAGATTCAATGGTTGGGGTTAGGGATATGAACTATTGGCTGATGGGTTGTCTGCTTTATACCCTGACACCCTTATGTTCAGAAACCCCTCGTGATTTTCTCGCTAGGGTTAGGGTTAGGAATGGTTGGGGTTAGGGTTAGTAATAGTGTTAGGGTCAGGGGTAGGAATAGGGTTAGGGTTAGGGTTAAGATTCAATGGTTAGGGTTAGGGATAGGAACTACTGGCTAATGGGTTGTCCACTCTATACCCTGACAATATATGTTCAGAAACCCCTCGTGATTTTCACGCTAGGGCATTTTATTAATACAATATAGCAGAATGTATTCACTCATTGAAACCTGGACTGTTCCACTTCACAAGGCTAAGCCGAGTGAAATGGAACAGCCCAGATTTGACTTCGTGATAAATATAGATGCTTTATTGTACTCATTTGCATCCAATTTCCGTAAAATAGAAAGACAAAAAGCTTATATTTTCAAATTTAAAAGTGAATAAAGGGGCACCATCATAGAACATTAACGCCATGTCTCAATGGAAACAATTATTTACTATTGGCTAATGGGTTGTCTGCTGTATACCCTGACACCCCTATGTTTAGAAACCCCTCGTGATTTTCACGCTAGGGTTAGGGTTAGGAATGGTTGGGGTTAGGGTTAGTAATAGTGTTAGGGTCAGGGGCAGGAATAGGGTTAGGGTTAGGGTTAAGATTCAATGGTTGGGGTTAGGGATATGAACTATTGGCTAATGAGTTGTCTGCTCTATACCCTGACACCCCTATTATCAGAAACCCATCGTGATTTTCACGCTAGGGTTAGGGTTAGGAATGGTTGGGGTTAGGGTTAGTAATAGTGTTAGGGTCAGGGGTAGGAATAGGGTTAGGGTTAGGGTTAAGATTCAATGGTTGGGGTTATAGGGATATGAATAATTGGCTAATAGGTTGTCTGCTCTATACCCTGACACCCCTATTTTCAGAAAACCCTCGTGATTTTCACGCTAGGGTTAGGGTTAGGAATGGTTGGGGTTGGGGTTATAAATAGTGTTAGGGTCAGGGGTAGGAATATAGGGTTAGGGTTAGGGTTAAGATTCAATGGTTGGGGTTATAGGGATATGAATAATTGGCTAATGGGTTGTCTGCTCTATACCCTGACACCCCTATGTTCAGAAACCCCTCGTGATTTTCACGCTAGGGTTAGGGTTAGGAATGGTTGGGGTTAGGGTTATAAATAGTGTTAGGGTCAGGGGTAGGAATAGGGTTAGGGTTAGGGTTAAGATTCAATGGTTAGGGTTAGGGATATGAACTATTGGCTAATGGGTTGTCTGCTTTATACCCTGACACCCCTATTGTTAGAAACCCCTCGTGATTTTCACGCTAGGGTTAGGATTAGGAATGGTTGGGGTTAGGGTTATAAATAGTGTTAGGGTCAGGGGTAGGAATAGGGTTAGGGTTAGGGTTAAGATGCAATGGTTGGGGTTAGGAATATGAACTATTGGCTAATGGGTTGTCCACTCTATACCCTGACAATATATGTTCAGAAACCCCTCATGATTTTCACGCTAGGGCTAGGGTTAGGAATGGTTGGGGTTAGGGTTATAAATAGTGTTAGGGTCAGGGGTAGGAATAGGGTTAGGGTTAGGGTTAAGATTCAATGGTTAGGGTTAGGGATATGAATAATTGGCTAATGGGTTGTCTGCTTTATACCCTGACACCCCTATGTTCAGAAACCCCTCGTGATTTTCACGCTAGGGTTAGGGTTAGGAATGGTTGGGGTTAGGGTTAGTAATAGTGTTAGGGTCAGGGGTAGGAATAGGGTTAGGGTTAGGGTTAAGATTCAATGGTTGGGGTTAGGGATATGAATAATTGGCTAATGGGTTGTCTGCTCTATACCCTGACGCCCCTATGTTCAGAAACCCCTCGTGATTTTCACGCTAGGGTTAGGGTTAGGAATGGTTGGGGTTAGGGTTAGTAATAGTGTTAGGGTCAGGGGTAGGAATAGGGTTAGGGTTAGGGTTAAGATTCAGTGGTTGGGGTTAGGGATATGAACTATTGGCTAATGGGTTGTCTGCTCTATACCCTGACACCCCTATGTTCAGAAACCCCTCATGATTTTCATGCTAGGGTTAGGGTTAGGAATGGTTGGGGTTAGGGTTAGTAATAGTGTTAGGGTCAGGGGCAGGAATAGGGTTAGGGTTAGGGTTAAGATTCAATGGTTGGGGTTAGGGATATGAACTATTGGCTAATGGGTTGTCTGCTCTATACCCTGACGCCCCTATGTTCAGAAACCCCTCGTGATTTTCACGCTAGGGTTAGGGTTAGGAATGGTTGGGGTTAGGGTTAGTAATAGTGTTAGGGTCAGGGGTAGGAATAGGGTTAGGGTTAGGGTTAAGATTCAATGGTTAGGGTTAGGGATATGAACTATTGGCTAATGGGTTGTCTGCTCTATACCCTGACGCCCCTATGTTTAGAAACCCCTCGTGATTTTCACGTTAGGGTTAGGATTTATGTCTAATTTTGTCAAAATTTCCTTTTTAAAAATTTTGTTTAATTTTAATTTTTTGTGAAAAAATTAGTAAAATAGAGAATTAGCTGTTGCAAACTACTAACCGACCAAAATGACAACCAAAATTATGAATGACCTCACGTTTCGACCCTAACCCTATACATGACTCTTCCTCTGTGCTGTACACAGATACAGAGTCCTAGATATCAGGGTCCGTTTCTGGGGCGGAACAATTTCAAAGCTTCATAAATCAAATCTTACCGCAAGAAGCCAATAATTTTTTCCGGATTCACATTCCATGGCAGCATACAATTTTCTGTGTTGGGTTTTGGACGTCATATATTCCTGTAGTATATATAATACGAAAGTGAAAGGCCGCCAGGGCTAGTTTCGACCCCAGCAAACACAGTAATTAATTTATACCGGCCAGTTTGTTTTGATGAACCCGCCAACACCCCCCCCCCCCAAAAAAAAAAACCCCAACCCAAAACCAAAACCCTAACCAAAAACAGAAAACCGCCCAAGAACCCCCCCCCTCAAACCCCAAACCCCCAAAATCCACCCCCCAAAAAAGCCCCCAAAAAACAACAATCAAAAACACCAAAAACCCAGAAAACGTGAAAAAAATACCTCGAACCCAACAACAAACAATGAAACAAAAACGAAACAGGGGGTGACTACCTGATCCCCGTCCACATAAAGAGCATTTTGATTCTTTCTCCATTAAAGTTTACTAATTTCTACCATTTATTCTTGCACAGCCGAATAAATGAACACTTAAAGGCATTGTACACGTTTGGTAATTGTCAAAGACCAGTGTTCTCATTTGGTGTATCCCAACATATGCATAAAATAACAAGCCTGTGAAAATTTGGGCTTAATTGGGAATCGAAGTTGCAAGAAAATGGTGAAAGAAAAAACACCCTTGTTGTACAAATTTGTGTGCTTTCAGATAGGAATAAAAACTTCTTGCAAGAAGTTTTTATTATTTTAGTGAGAAATTACCTCTTTCTCAAAAACTACGTTACTTCAGAGGGAGTCGTTTCTCACAATGTTTTATACTATCAACAGCTCTCTGTTGCTCGTTATCAAGTCAGTTTTTATGCTAATATATATTTTGAGTAATTACCAAACGTGTACGAGCCTTTAAACCATCCGGGTTTGAGCCTTTTTTTCAACAAGTCCACTCTGTCCTTTCATTGGACAGGTGTCACTGTGGAATGTCACATCATACAGATCACTTATTGTTATGCAAAAACAGAAAACCGCCCAAACCCCCACCCCCCTCAAACCCCAAACCCCCAAATCCAACCCCCAACAAAAAACCCCAAAACAACAACAACAAAAAACACCAAAAACCCAGAAAACGTGAAAAAAAACCTCGAACCCGACAAACAAACAATAAAACTAAAACAAAACAGGGGTTGACTACCCGAACCCCGTCCACATAAAAAAACATGCCCGCCGAAGAGTATTTTGATTGTATGGGAGAATCTTCTCCAATAAAACCTACTATTTTCCACCATTGCTCGCGCACTGCCGAATAAATGAACACATAAACCATCCGGGTTTGAGCCTTTTTTTTCAACAAGTCCATTCTGTCCATTCATTGGACAGGTGTCACTTTGGAATGTCACCCCATAAAGACCATTCATTGTTATGCAAATAAGTAGTTTTGCGCTTTTTCGATGTTCTCATTGTGGCAAATACCGCACGACATTCAAGATCGTGTCGCGGACGACTGGAGGACTGCAGGCTGTATCTCTCTTCTCTACTTGGAACCTGGACGTCGCGTTTTCTGATAAACTTTACCTGTAAATTTATCGAAATTCTTACCATGGCCAGTCATTGTGCATTCAGAAATATTTTGGCAATAACTGTTGCACTTTTAGAACCAATTCTGATAGTCTTTATCAACGACTTGGTCAAGATTTTAGAAGTACAACAACAAAGAGTTGAACTGGAACCTCCTTGCATTTTTGTCACTGGCCACAAAGTTTTACTTAAAACTGCAGTTCAGATTAAATTCACTGTTGAGTGCTTCAGTACATCTCGTGAGTTCCACGAAGTTAATTCCGACTACAAACTTTAAAAGCTAATATTAACGTTGGTGTTGAGCTGCGAGTGGCTGGAGATAACTCCGGTGAATCGCCGCGGAGACTGCAGTGTAAAACTTCACGACCAAAGCCGAACACACCCACCGTTCCATCCAACGCCATCTTGTTGAGGTAAGGCACAACAATGCTCATAGTCAGACTGTAACTTAGAGTGACACTTTGGCCTCATATTTTTTAAAATTTACATTATGTACCAAATTACATAAGTATACTTTGAGAACCTTTTCGTAGAGATATGTAAGCTAACAGTGTATTGCACCATCATGTGTTCTCGCCTTTTGGGGTGGCTCTACATGCTCTAGCCCAGGCTGGAATTGAACACTGCCGTCCTACCAGTGCTGCTAGGTGGCTCGAGCTTCAGGCAGACCGTTTGGTCTCTCGGGAAAGACCTACCTACGGCTTTCAAGAAAATGGAACAATACGAACTCAAAATCCCCTATTCCAATAAAAAGACACATTTGAGTATAACAGAATTGTTCTCTAGCAGTCTACTATTTGATCCAGCTCCACCCTTCTTAACAAACCATAGAGTTAATTTATCTGTACATCAAACATTAGCTCTGGTTGTATATTATTCCCTGATTGCTAATTCGCCCGGGTGATTTACTAATTCGCCCGGGCGATTTACTATCGCGAAAGGCTTCAGGCATGAAGCCATTCTTAAGCGTCATGGGTATTGAGATAGTCTAGTTGCTGAACCTGAACTTCGTTCTCAATAATTTTAGCAATTTGACAAAGAACAGAGATAGGTCTACAATGACATTACATTATTTTTTTACAACCTTCACCTTGTAAATAAGAGTGGTAGCGATAACTTTCCATCCCCTGGAATAAACCCACATTTAAGAGACCAATCATTTACACTGACAAAGAGATTTGTAAAACTGTCCAGTACAGCTAACCTGAGAAGTTTAGTATCAAGTCCGAGACGTCAAGATGATATACTGTCAATGCTCAATTTCTTCACCAATACCAGTTAAATAACCAGTGGACCTACATTGTAGCTACTAACTTGGACAACAACTAAATAAGGCAACTTGGAGGATCATATACAAATCTGCACATCAGTTTATTGATAACTTTGGAAGGAAAAACAAAACATGCGTACAAAAATCAGATTTTGAATCTCTCAAACAAAATAATATCACTTTAGTAGTAAAGAAAGTTGTAACCAGCAGTCAAAATGATCATTTGAGATTCTACAACAGCAAGCATGAAAGACCAGCCAACCACCAGGTAACAGATTTTAAGAACCAGTTAACTTGCTTTAAAAGATTGCGTTTGAACAATCCAAACAAACAGAAATCCTTCCTGAAACAATAGAAGTGTTATCTTCTTGCAATTTATTATAAAGATATGTAAATGAGAGATCAATTTGTCTATGCCTACTAAATTTTCCCTTAGATCAGCAGTTTCTTGTGGAGTGGTTTGGGACAACAACTGGACCTGTTTGGATAAGCATCGATGGAGAATACAGGTGCAAAAAGTCAACGACAGCCCGCTTGGTAAGTTTGATAATCAATCTTTGTAATTATTCATTTCAGACCAGTTCAGATCAGAATGGTATTTAGTAGATGTTGAATTTGCATCGGGGATAAAGAATATTATTTGTTTTTTAACCCATAACCCAATGTGTGTTAAGCACGGTATACTCAGTGCTTTCCCAATTCCTGTGCCAAAAAACCACACCCATATTACTCGGGTTGGATTCGAACCCATGACCTTTGTCATTCTAGAGCAGATGTCTTACCACATGCAGATGTCTTACGTGGTAGCGAGAGGCAGTTCAAATCCAATTTTAGCAATGGGTACCGGAACAATGGGTATTGTTGACAAATGGATAAGTATTGTTGACAAATTTGTTATTATCAGTGACTTTGTGAACCTCTCTCCATAATTTATAATTTCAATTTGTTTTTCTTCATTTCTATATTTGGCTGACACTTGATTAAAATAATTTTAAAATACTCAAGTTTAGCTTGTCTTGATGTGTGTAGTTAATCATGTGAATTATCAGTAACAAAGTTTTTAATCAATCAAGCAATACTTTATTTCAACGCCATCAATAACACGTGTTTAGAGCGACAAATTAGGAATAAAGGGTGATTAAGTGGTAGGGGTCTCCGAAAAGCAGAGCTTGTTGGAGCAGATATTAGTCACATACACGTCTCGTGACCTTTTTTGGTTTTAAATACCTATAAAACCAGCAAATTTTTGGGGGTATTGTGGTAGATTTTTACTTTTGGATGATCTTTCTAGTCATGCTTGAGTCAAACCTTTTTATACTACTGTCAAAAACTTCACCAATGAGGCTAAAGTTTCCCTTATGCTTATTTCCCTCCCCCCCCCCGATCTGTAGCATTGATTGGTTTATTGGTTGTTTTCTCAAGTCAGAGGCCGGAACGACTGAGGCATCTGTAAGCAGTGGACCAAGATGGGGAATAACAGCGAAGCTTCAAGAGACTGACCAGATGGGAGTTGAAGATCTATGGATATGTGGTATGTGTGTGTGTTGGACGTATTGATCTGGACGTACATTGGAGTTCGCCAAAGGACCAAGGTATAAGGGAAACTTTGCCATATCCGACCTCCATTTTTTTTTATGCGCTTGTGCGATTCACCTGTTTGATAAATCTTGGATCCTATTTTATTATTATTATTTTTTACATCTCTTGAGCAACTGGCAGTAATTACAATCTAGTAAGGTTTGCTGAGACACCATCTTAAAAAAAATAAAAAAAATTGACCTAATTTTTAGAACTGTACAATGGAAACAAAAATTCATGTGTTTTCACAGGATGAATAATTAGATTGAATTGAATTGAATGTATGTAAGAACTGGTGTTCCAAGACGTTAATTATAAAATAAGTTATTTATTGATGTTTCTCAAAAAGAAAAAAGAAATCAAATTAGTGAAAGAGCACAATAATGGAGGTCGGATAACGCGAGTTGGACTAAAATATCAAGACAAGGTGAAGACTGCGAATGGTAAGAGAAGTTCTAACCCGTTCTCTTGCAGAGTCCCTCCCCCTTTTCTCCTCCCCCCTCAACGATGTTGAGCGATCTTGTTGATGTTGTCCTTGCTTCTATTGCTTTCAGGGTGATGACACACTGTCTCTGCATTTCTTGATTTGCATATTGGTCGAAGCCAGTGATGCTTTTTGATTAGGAGACTAGTCTTACTGGAAATTTCTGTCAAGGTTGATACTTCAAGTCGTCAGTTGTCATGTTTATATATAATTGTCATTATTTCAAATTGCGTAATGTTTATAAAGGATCAAGAGTAGGGCCTACAAAATTCTTCTGTAAATCATTTATAATAATTTTCAGTAATTCTTCTGAAACAATGAGGTAATCATGCAGTCAAATATTCCAGTCCCATCGCCATTCAATTGACGATTAATGTTTGATTTAGGAGTATTAAATAGATTATTAGACCAGCTAAATTCATATTTACATATTCCTAAGCATTACATCAATTCTGATTGCTGACATGTAGCCTTTGAAAATAAAGAATAATAAAACAATAAATAAACAACATGGCTTTAAATCCTTGCTCATTTAGATCAAAGTTCAAATAAAAGAGGGGGGGGTAAACTTATTGCAAACACAGAATTTCTAAAGCTGTAGTTCCGAACTACAACTGTTTTATACTAAAGCTTATATAGGGCTCATTGCATATAACTTCCCTAAGCAACTTATTTTTTAGCGCTGCGAGAAAAAAGCCAAAAACAAACAGAAGGAACAAAAAGAAAAGGTAAAGAAAGTGTAAAAAAAAATTAAAATAAAAAAAGACCGAAGAAGATGAGAGAGAAGAAAGGAGCAGAAAAAGAGCAGATCATCCATGGGAAAAGACGTCGGAGGTACCTATAGGTTTGTATGAATGGTAAGATAGTAAAGACCTAGAGTATTTTTTACAGTGCTGGCCTAGAATTAAGAATAACCCTCTACTCTTTCAGCAGGTTTAATGGCAACAGGTAAAGTATAAGGTGTGAGTGGTATAGTACTTAGTCTTGATTCAAAGATGCTAAGGACAGTAAAAACAAGTTCCTGAAAAACTTGTCTTGAACCAAAACTAAGAACTACGCCATCATCACCAGTAAACCCAGAGCTTAAGTAGATGATGAAGACTCTCCCTTTGATGTCCCTGATGAGTGACTGGAAGCAAGTGAGGTCAGCTTTTTGCAGCAAAGGTTAAGTATAACGGGTGAAGTATAAGGTAAAGAGTGTCCGAGTAAGTGTGAAAGAGAAATAACCCATTTCTCAACAGCGTCTAACCTTTTCTCCGCAGCGTCTAACCTTTTCTCAACAGCGTCTAACCTTTTTTACACAGCTTTTAACCTTTTCTCCGCAGCTTTTAACCTTTTCTCCACAGCTTTTAACATTTTTTCCGCAGCCTTTAAACTGGCCTCCACAGGCTACAGTCTTTTTGTTTTGTTTTCCACAGTCTGCAACCTGTTGCTAAAGTGAATGTTGTGGCAAGCTAATTGTGCACAGATGGCAGCTATGGGACACTGTAGATGACATTGGTTTGGTAAAGTATCAGGGTTATATCAGGTAATGTGTATAGTGAACCTGACTTTGGCTAATTGATGAGGTACCCCCCAAATGCTAACCTTTATAGAAATTTTTTCTTTCAAAAAGCAGATCATGTTTTCTTCTTGAAGAGGATGAAGTAGTTTGTGATGCCTACCAGCAGGGACTGGGGTCATGCCAAAGATTTGGTAATGTATCAGTTTATATAAGTAACAAGTTACTGATGAAGAAACTACTTACTAAATGGGACAACAACTCAATCAAGAAATGTGGAGGATTGTATATATACAAATCCTAATCATCAGTTTTTTGATAACTTTCGAAGGAAAAACAAAACATGCGTAACAAAAAAATCATATTTTTAATCTCTCAAGCAACTCTTTTAAGTAGTAAAGACAGTTGTAACCAGCAGTCAAAATACTAGTATCATTTGAGATTCTACAACATCAAGCATGACCAACCAGCCAACCACTGAGGTTAACTTAAGTACCAGTTATAACTTGCTTTAACAAAATTGTGTTTGTACAATCCAAACAAGTTGAAATCCTTCCTGAAACAATAGAAGTGGGCTCTTCTTGCAATTTATCCTAAAGATATGTAGATGAGAGATCAATTTGTCTGTGCCTGCTAAATTTTCCCTCAGTTTAGCAGTTTCTTGTGGAGTGGTGACTACAACTGAACCTGTTTGGATGAGCATCGATGGAGGATTCAGGTGCAAAGAGTCACAAACAGACCGCTTGGTTAGTTTGAAACTTTGGTTTGAAGAGAAGGTTCATTCCACAAATTTGGCAAAGGAGTTAATGTTTCAAAGTTAGCACATGTGAAGGTTTCAAACTGTTGATTTGAAAGAATACACTTATTTCAATCCTTTAGTTTGCAATAAACACACCATGCAACCAACTGGTGGAAAACTTCATTAAAATAGGTGGTCAAATTTTTCAAAGAAGTATTATAAAAATCTCAAAAAGAAAAACAAAACCTGGAATGCTATGTGTGCATGTTTAATGAGTTGAAGAACTGATTGGAGCTGGAGGAGAATTTTCTTGCTCATGATAGCATTCAGACTTGACTATTCCTCAGAACAACTGACATTTGTTTAAAATACTTTATCAAAATTACTCTTTGAAAATTGTTTTTTGTCTACCGCAGATTGAGACTATAGCCACCTGATGATTCCCCACATGCAACTGAAACAAGCTGGAAAATGATGGTGCCTTACTGCAATGAAGACACTCAAAGGAGAGGACCGTCTTCGGCCGCGCCCAATTTCTGGCTGCAGCTATGTGTAGGAAAGTTCATTCTAAAACTTTTCTCTGAAGATAAGATTCGTGGCGTGTCGTGGCCGAGCGGTTAAGAGCACCGGACTCAAGCTCTGGTGTTTCTGATCAGCAGAGTGTGGGTTCGAGTCCCAGTCATGACACTTGTATCCTTGAGCAAGATACTTTACCATAATTGCTTTGTCCTTCGGATGGGACTTTAAGCCATTGGTCTCGTGTACTAGGATTGGTAGTGCACGTAAAAGGACCCAGAACACTTATCGTGGAGGAGTAGGGGTTTAACCCTGGTGTTTCTGGTTCACATTGCAAGCACCCTTGTTTACAGGTTTCCTCAAGCTTGCGAGCTACAGTGATTAAGTTCACTTGTGAGGCATCCTTGGTTTCATTACCAGAAATATATAATTATAATAATAATAATAATAATAATAATAATAATCCCACAAACTTGGCAAATGAGTCGATGTTAAAAAAACAAAAGCATTTGAAGGTTTCTAATTGTTGATTTGAATTAATACATTCATTCCCATCCTTTGGTTTGCAATAAACACACTATAAACAACCAACTGGTTAAAAACTTTATTAAAGTAGGTGGTCAAGTTTTTCAGAAAAAGATTTTAAAAATCTCAAAAACAAAAACAAAACCTGGAATGCTGTGTGTGCATGTTTAATGAGTTGAAGAATTGATTGGAGCTGGAGGAGAATTTGTGCACAAGCTAGCATTCAAAGTTAACTATTCCTCAGAGCAACTGATACTGGTATTAAGATTTTATCAATATTAATCTTTGAAAACTGTTTTTTTTCTACCTTAGATTGAGACATGACCTTCATACATCCAATTTTGTGGCTAATCAACGTTTTTGGACTGTACATGTACTTTTTGCCACTATCTGAAGAAGGACTGTGTCAAGTCTAGCCAGATGACTCTCTGCTGCAAGTTCAACCTGTTGAAGTGACATCAGGATGCTGAGGCTAACTACTGGTAATGCTTCTTGGACTCTGTCATGCCACCAGCTGAAGGAATACCGTCAATTCTATCCAGATGACTCTCTGCTGCATGTTCAACTGTTCAAGTGACGTAGGGATGTTGAGGCACTTTTTGGACTGTGTGCCACCAGTTCAATTAAGATGACTCTTTGCTACAAGTTCAACTGTTGAAGTGACATCGAGATGCTGAGGCTTACTACAGGTAATGCTGCTTGGACTGTGTTAGTGTGTTGTGCCACCAGCTGAAGGAAGACTTTGTCAATTCTAGCCAGGTGACTTCCACTACAAGTTCAACCGTTCAATTGACGTAGGGATGTTGAGGAGCTTTTTGGACTGTGTGCCACCCATTCAAGAACTGTGTCAAGTCTAGTAAGATGACTCTTTGCTACAAGTTCAACTGTTGAAGTGACATCGAGATGCTGAGGCTAACTACCGGTAATGCTTCTTGGACTGTGTTTTGCCACCAGCTGAAGGAAGATCGTAAATTCTAGCTAGATGACTCTCTGATGCCAGTTTAACCGTTCAAGTGCTGTATGGTTGTTGAGGCGATTCTGGACTGTGTGCCGCCAGTTCAAGGACGTGTCAAGTCTAAAGATGACTCTCTGCTACAAGTTCAACTGTTGAAGTGTCATCAGGATGCTGAGGCTCTGGTAATGCTTCTTGGACTGTGTCATGCCACCAGCTGAAGAAGGACTGTGTCTATTCTAGCCAGATGACTCTCCACTACAAGTTCAACTGTTCAAGTGACGTAGGGATATGTTGAGGCACTTTTTTGACTGTGTGCCACCAGCTGAAGGGCTGTGTCAATGCTATGACTAGATGACTCTCTGCTACATGTTCAACTGTTCAAGTGATGTAGTGATGTTGATGCTACATTTGTAAATAACGCTTTATGGACCAACTAAAGAATGATTTTGTCAAGTCTATAGCCATCTGATAATTCCCCATATGCAACTGAAACAAGCTGGACCAGGATGACGAATTACTGCAATGAAGACACTCAGAGGAGAGGACCTGGCATCTTGGCAGTGTCCAAATTTGTGGCTGCTGCTAAAAATGTGTAAGTTTGCGAAAATTCATTCTAAAACTTCTCTTTGAAGAGAAGGTTCATCCCACAAATTTGGCAAAGAGGTTATTGTTTCAGAACTAGCACCTTGAAGGTTTCAAATCATTGATTTGAAAGAATACATTCATTCCCATCCTTTAGTTTGCAATAACCCACCATACAACTAACTGATGGAAAACTTCCTTAAAATAGGTGGTCAAGTTTTTCAGAAAAAGACTTTAAACTTTAAATACCAGCAAAAAACAAAATCTAGAATGGGTCATGTTATGTTGTCAATGAGTTGAAAAACTGATTGGAGCTGGAGGAGAATTTTCTTGCACATGAAAGCATTCAGACTGAACTTTTCCTCAGAACAACTAGTTGATACGCAAGTATTGAAAGAGTTTATCAAAATTAATCTTTGAGATTTGTTTATTTCCTATTGCAGAAAGAGACGATGACCTTGGAGTAGACACACCCAATCTTGAGGCAAATCAACGATTTTTGGACTGTGTGCCACCATCTTAAGAAGGACTGTGTCAAGTCTAGCCAGATGACTCTCCGCTACAAATTCAACTGTTGAAGTGGCATCAGGACGTTGAGACTAACCAACACCTTTTGAACTGTTTGTCACAAGTTGAAGGACTGTGTCAATTATCTAGCCAGATGACTTTCTGCTAGAAGTTCAACTGTTCAAGTGACGTGTTGAGGCTTTAACCAACTTTTTTGACTGTGCAGCTGAAGGCTATGTCAAGTCTAGCTAGATGACTCCCCCTACAAGCTCAACTGTTCAAGTAGTGACATAGTGATGTTGATGCTACACTTGTAACTAACTGTCAGTTGTCTAGTCAGATGATTCCCCACATGAAACAAGCTGGACCACGAGGGCGCCTTACTATACTCGAGGAGAAGACCATCTTATAGGCTGCAGCTATGGCCGCGGCTGTTGCGATGGCCTCATATTGTGCTATTACGCATGCTCATGTGACGGGTCAAGCCGCATCCATAACCACTAATTCAGAATTGAGATATGCCCTTAGTTTATTGTACACTGAAAAGGCTTTTTTTGAATCCATCAAATTCCAATAACATATTGTACAATGTAGCTTGGTACCTCACATCAGCTGAAAAATTGGCATACCAGTTTCAGGTAATGCATTTTATTTTGTAAGATTAAATCAATCAAATTGTTCTAGGCCCTTCATCTATACTAGTGGGGGAAACTTTACACATTGCTCAATAAGTATATCATTCAAGGATGTGTGGGAAGTTTCAAAGTGTACACTTGAGTGCAAAATAGACAAAATGCATGTTTTCAGCAAAATGAGCGACCACAAACCATGGCCACTATCACAACACCAGGTCTCGGTTTCACAAAAAGCTAAGATTGATCATATCAATCTTAATTGCTTAGCAAAGTGTGATGTCACAATACAAATCACTGTGGTAATATTGACAACTCAAGATGAATCTTAGTGTTTGTGAAACCAAGCCCAGTACTTCTCACCCTAACACTGAACTAAAACTTCATTCTTTAACTTAACCCTTGCACTTAAACCATAACAAATATCACCCACAATATTTCATTACTAACACCTCACCCTCATCAGCACCAACCACTAGTCAATCTGCGCATTGAATAACAAAATAGTACAGCATCATTTTATGAAACATGCAATTTGTCTACTGGTGCCGATTTATTTGTTAGTTTTACAATAGATAGTTATAAATTATTGACATTTTTTGTTGTGTTTATTTAATGGAATCTGAAGTACGGTAATGATACTGTAGCAAAGCCTAAGTAAGCATTAGTGTTTGAAGTTTCTTTTGACTGATATGAACATCCCTAGTCCCACATTGGGGTGGGCAAGTGTTCGAGGAGGAGTGGGAGGGGGGCTCCAGCCTCCTTTTCCCCCGCCCCTACCCCCTCTGGTTAATATGCCACTGATGGTGGCCATCGATGTACATGTTAGCCACAAGCAGAATGAATAAAAAACACATTATTTGTACTTGTAATGACAGTTTTTCTTTGCTAGACTATAGTTGAATATAGTGATGTCATGTGCCCTGTGTGCATTAGCAATCACTGATACTGTTTCTCATAATATTAAAAGGTACCAGACTATTATTTGCCTTCTGGGCCCAATTTCATTGAGCTGCTTAGGCACAAAAAGTAGCTAAGCACAACAAAATTATGCTTACCAGAATAAGGTTACCAGCCAAACTACCATGTCACATGTACAATTTGTGACTGGTATCCTGCTCATTTCTGCTTAGCAGACAATTTTTGAGCAATATTTTCTGCTTAAGCAGCTCTATGAAATTGGGCCCTGGATGGTCTCAGCTTGGTTAAGCAATTTATGACACCTTCAGTTGGCAGTGGATGGTCGGATCAATGAAGGGGCTCATCCCTCAACATTTCTGCAAAGTAGATGAAGTCACTTGATTGGGACACAGCCTTAAATTGATTTAATAGACAAAACAAGATGGTCGCTCAATGATGATTATGATTTTGATTATTAATTTCCAGCTTTAGTTTTATGATAACAATGAAACTTGTACTGTATACACTTTAACTTGTAAATAAAATGCAAGAACTTTCATTAACTTGATTTTACTTGTAAAATGCATGTACTATGTTTTATTAAAGTTATGAAGCAGGGAATACTTTCATCAGGCAATTTTGCATAGTATTCAGTGTACACATGTTTTGTGCACACTGAATGCTACATAAGTATATACCAAGTTTGTAAAATGGTGCTATTTGAGTTGCAACTGATACATTGTGTAGCATTTTGCTATGCTATACAAGGGAACTCGTTCACTGTGGTGTGTTACAGTGAGTTGTGGTCTTGAGCATCGAACTCGAGTTCTCTGATGTCTGAGTGATCATCTGAGTGTGGGTTGTAGTTCAAGGCCGATTTCATAGAGCTAGAACCAGACAATAATTGCTTAAATGTATTCTGCTTAGCAAAACTAAGTAGGATACTGGCCAGTCAAAGATGTGACATGGTATTTTGGCTGGTAACCTTCTGATTAGCAACATTTTGTTTGTGCTTAGCTACTTTTTGTGTTGCAGCAGCTCTGTGAAATTGGGCTCTTGTAACACTTAAAGTGTTCTTATGGCCTGGGCAAGACACAAGGCTAATTGCTTCTCATCATCCAGGAGTAAATGGGTTCTGCTAGGGTAAATTATTAGCAAGGAGGCACCCATTTGGTGCTCCATATACTCGGAAAGAGTTGAGATGGTTTCAGGAATGCGCAAGGCCAATTAAAGGGTAACGATCGGGCGAGTTGGTCTATGACATACAAAGCATTTGTAACCGTTTGTTATAAAATGATATGGTTAGAAAGATGTTTGAAAAGTAGAATACAATGATCCACACAAATAAGTCTCGAAATTGCGTGGTTGTCCTTTTACATCGTGAACAAACACGGTCGGCCATTTTGTGGTGACTCCACACTAATGGCCGACCATGTTAGTTCGCAAAGTAATAGGAAAACCACGCAATTTCGAGGCATATTGTGTGGATCATTGTATTCTACTTTTATAACGTCTTTCTAACCATATGCATTTTATAAACAACGGTTACAAACGCTTTTTTTTTAGACCAACTCGCCCGATCCAAGGGCAACGTGTCCCTTTAACAGAGGTAGAATGTAAGGCACATTGATACAATGTCACTAAGCACCTAATAAATGCCCAAATTGTGCAACTTATCTATTAAATATCTTTTATTTAAAGGAACATACAGAATTGGTTTTTGCTAACAAAACAGTGTAAGCACTCTAATCCACCATATACATAAACTGACAAACCTGTAGAAGTTTGAGATCGATCGGCCATCTGGATCACGAGAAAATAGTGAAAAACCGATTACACTTTTGCATGTGTTATACAATGCATGAATAAAACGCTCATGAGCGATAAACTCCAATCGGAAATTAGTTTTATTTATTTCTCAGAAATATTTCTAGGGATGTTTTCTACTATCATCATCATTAGACCGTGTAAGTTTAATATAAATCTGTGATGTTAAAGAAAATTTTAATTACCAGTTCTGTAACGTTCCTTTAATTTTAATTTGTTTAATAAGGCAGAAAAATGAAGGTGAAAATATGGCCATCTTTGTAAAGTTCCCTTAGACCATGTTGTCCTCTGGGCCTCACTTTGGTTCGGGCTGAATAGTAACAACACAAGATGGCTGCCAGGGTTTGCCTTTACGTGTTTTAGTGACTACAACATGTAGCCTGCAGAAGCAATTTGCTTGTTGTCACTTCACTTGCCCGTCAAACTTTTCACTAGTCCATATATTTCATTTTAAATAGGGATATTCTTCAACACTGCACTAGCCTACATATTATTTTGTGGCAAGTTGGACCACTTGGATTGGAGAGAATTTTGACTAGTCCTCTGATGTTTTAAAGTTCTAGCATTTTGCCAGTGGACCACGCTGGCTGTATCATGATGAAGTCTTTACTTAGGCATCGACTCATTGCTTAAAGTACTATATGTAATAACTGTATTGCAATTATGAATTCATTATATAAAAATAATAAAGACAAAATACAGACGAATCACAATAAAGTTAATATAAGAGGTAATATACAAGCGTGTTACAAGCAATAGGGCCTTTAAATACTTGGGCCTAAAGTGTAGAAATGTAGGTTAACAATAATGTAGAGCACAATACATGACCGAATGTGTTAATTAAATAGGTGGAATGAACGTGGTTAATAATGTCAATGTTACATCCGGTTAAAACACGGGCATATTTTGGCGACTAGTCCCTGCGACACAACCGGACTCGCGAAAGCGCTTAACCGTCAGGACATCAACCAGGGAGAGGGGGGGGGGTTGTGGGGGTGGCAAAGTGCCCCATCCCCACCATATATTCGCTCAGCCTTAACTTTTTAACACTGCATCTGATCACCTGTAAGTTCTTTCCAATATTATTCTATAGGGTCATACTTATATTGGAAAAAATCCGTTTGTTTAAAGGGTCTGTATACGTTTGGTGATGACTCTGAAAATTAATGGCAATAAAAAACTTACTTGGTAAGAAGTACAGCAGCTTTGGATAGTATAATGTTTTTAAAGAAACTTTTCACTTCGAAGTACTGCGGTTATGGAAAAAGACACTTGTTATCCAAAAAAAATTTGAATCTGAGAATTGTGTCTGACAGTAACGTTTCTCAGAGTGTGTATTCTAATTGTAGATTATTCTTCCTGCGTGGACACTACCGCTCTAGATTTTCGGCAATATCTCAAAAACGCTATCACCTTTTGAAATGAACTTTTCAAAGGTTAGTTTTGTGGTTTATATCTATACAACTATATAGGATTGAAACAAACAGTGGGTTCCAATTACCAAACGTATACATTCCTTTTAATCTTGGGTCAATTTGTTCTCAGCGTTTTTTAAAAGTCCCTTTTTTCCAATATTTAAGCTATCTGGTTTCTTACTATAAAAAAAACCCCAAACGTTTGTTTGATCTTGGGTCAAACGATTTCAACGTTTCTTTAAAATTAGTCTTTTTCAACAAATTTCCCACTCTTTTTTGGATTTTTCCCAAGAAATTTGAAAAAACCTCATCAATTGCACGTGCCGTGCTCCCCACCCACCCCTTAGTTACGCCACTTGAGCTGTTTTTTCTTTGTTTTTGGATGTGCATGCGACGAATCACAATGTGGCAAATCACAGGTGACCTGTAGTGTTTTATAATATGTTGGTATTAAACAAAGTTGATATAGTTTGCAGAGTCGCTATAACATGTCTCAAAAGCTGATAATTCTGATCCACCCAATACATTTTTGAAGAATGGCCCCCTCTTGTGGCCGAATAAGACGTCCATTTAATACTCATTTCCTACTGAGATTAGCGAAGCGTGCCTTTAATTATAAGGCAAGTGATCAATGTACACACGATCGATACACGTCTTTATTTTGTGAGTTTTTTTTTATTCCGGGTAAGAAGCAAAACTCATTCATAAACTGAGTAACTGGCTATATACGAAGTATGAACTTTTAATTTGTCTTCTCATGATTACTGCAGAAATGAGACCACGTTTCAAGTGTTGTAGATCATAATGACAGAAAATCTGAATGCCTGGATTTGTTGATGAAGCTTCAACACTTAACGGCAGGGTGTACTTTTGGTAATTACTCCACAAGTTAATGACCATAAAAACTTACTTGGTAAAGCGCACCGGAGAGATTGTTATTGTAAAACATTTTTAGAAACAACCCCTTTGAAGTAATGCAGTTTTAGAGAAAGAGGTAATTTTTCACCCTAAAAAAATGTAAATCTGAGAAAGGCTTCAGGCATGAAGCATTTCTCAGGCGTCTGAAAGCACACAATTCTGTGCATGAAGTGTTTTTTCTTTCATTATTTTCTTGCAACTTCGATGACCAAATTGAGCTCAAATTTTCACAGGTTTGTTATTCAATGCATATGTTGGGATACACCAAGTGAGGATACTGGTCTTTGACATTTACCAAAAGTATACCCTGCCTTTAACGGCATGGTACAGACACAATCTCATATACATCGCCATCGTTCTTGCTCTCTTTCTCGTTTCCTTCGCTAACATTCTCATAGGTCTCAGCATCAGCCTGACAAGGCGGGTTTTCTCTCTCATGGGTAGCCATGTATCTATTACGGATGACCCGGTTGTCATTCGGAGTCTCGTGGTCTTCGTTGAAGATTTGGTTCATATACACTGCATCAGTGCCGGTGGTGTCATCTCTACGGAATCTGACTTTGAAGTTAGAGGTCTTACATCCATGTTTAGAAATCGCCCTATTGTAGGTTCTCTTGTAGAGCCACCGAACCAAGACAAACAAGGCAGCGATAGAACAGGTTAGGGCAAAGGTAATGCATATAATAGGGATATCAGACACACTGAGCTGGAGAGAAAATGGTGGTGTAGTTTGAGATGGTGAAGGGTATGAAACGTTCACCACAGCTCTGTCCATCTCACCGAGTACATTTTTGGCCAGGCAAGTGTAAACCCCTTGGTCAGAATTCTCCACTAGTGTGATAAACAGAATCCTCTCTTGGAGAATAGCGAATCTTCCCTGCCACTCGTGAGTTATATTTGTTCCGTTTGGAGTTAGCCATGTTATGGTAGGAGCAGGGATGCCAGTAGCTGTACATTCGAGAGTCGCGGTCTGTCCAGCCACGACTGTCACAACCTTATTGTCCGTCATTGTCATCGGAGGTTGACAGGAGAAGTCGGAAATATCCAAGTCTGTCACCACTGACCCGTGGTGTTGTTTCGGTCCTTCACATCGAGGCTCAACGTACGGGGGATTATTTTGCAGCCAGTCTCGCAGACCTGTGAGCCGACAGTCGCACTGCAGTGGGTTGCCCTCAAGTTCTAGCTTGGAAAGGTCTCTATTTCTCCCAGAAAGAGAATCACCGTGGACAACGTTGATAAGGTTATAACACAGATTCAGTATGTGTAGGTTATCACAAAAGCCTAAGACTGTAACTGTGTCATGAATCAGATTGTGAGCCAGTGAGAGATTTTGTAGGTTTGTAAGATAAAGGGCACAGTCAGGTAGGTCGACGAGCTGAAGCGAATTTCGGGATAAGTCCAAGGTAAGAATTTGAGGTATCAATTGAAACATCTCTGGGTTGACGCTTGTGAGTTGATTCCCTGCGAGGTACAGACTCTCCAACGACACCAGACCCATGAAGTAATCAGGATGTAACATGGTGAGTCGGTTGTTGGTGATGGAGAGCTCAACTAAGTTAGACTGGTTGAAAAATACACCTCCAAACAAAGACGTCAGGGCATTGTCGTCGAAATACAGTGACTGTAGCATCGAGAGTTGACTCAGTGCAGTGGGTGAGATGAACAAGAGACGATTATTGGCTACATGCAGTTCAGTCAGATCGACAAATCCTGATAGAGTTGTCGAAGACAGATTTTCGACCATGTTTGTATTTGCGTTTAGGAACTCCAGACCTTCGGCCCAGTGTGGCTGAATCAAAGAATTAAATGAGTTGTTGCTTATGTCCATTCTCTTCATCGTGTTGCTGTAACGATCAATGTTGAGTCTATTCCAGTTTGGTAATCCGTTGCTGCCTACGTTAAATGTATCTGGAGTTGCGGTAATGCTTACCGACTGTCGACGGTTGTGATTAAGTGAAATGATATCGAACCTAAGGCGTGGGCCAAAGATATTTAGATATCGTATTGCATTGTGATCTAAAAGAAGAGAAGTATCTCCTTGTGTATGGCCCCAAACAAAAACATTCACAGAAGTCAGTCGGTTGAACTGTATGCTGATGACAATATTATTTGACATATCATGAAAGTCAAAATAATATATTAAATTAAAATCAGCAGAGAAACGCTCCAATTCTCTGCATTGTGGAATTTCTGATACACGTGTAATGGAGTTATAGTCTACTGAGAGTTCAACGAGAGAGCTGAGCTGACAGGTTGTTGGCAAATAAGAAATGACATTGTGCTTCACAGACAGCTTCTGCAGGCTTCCCATCTCATTGGATCCCAGCAGTGACGTCACATCAGATATGTTATTGTAGTCAAGGTACAATTCAGCCAGCCTGGAGAATGTTCCGTTGAAATCGTCTGGTGACAGCTCTGATATGTTGTTGTGGCTTAGATCCATGATGAGGGCGTCTGGGTAGTTGTCGGGGATGCAGTCAAGATTGACTGAGGAGCAGTCAGCCTTTGCAGTGACGTGGTCGTAAACACACTGCGCATGACTGCAGGTCGATGATTGGGATACGATGATACTCCGTCCAAAACAAAAAAGTAAAAATGTACACTGGAGTGGCCCCATTGTTACCTGATGAAGAAAAGGCGGAGATAAAAATATTACGGACTTTAGTCGAGTTCCTTCCTATACGGAGTTCTGGAAGTGCCAATCAACTTGTTGATGACACCATAAAGGATAAGATATCGTCATCCTGAGACAAATCATCTCAGGTTGTCGGCACACTACGTTTATGCTGTCATCATCTTGCAGTAAATTGCCTCAGGATCTCAACATGTCGGATGGCACTTTCAGAGCTCCGTTCCTTTCCCTTTATCAAAATAAGGCATTTGTGTAAAGCTTTGTAGACACGTGTGTTCGGAGCAGACGCCGGTACATTTTCAAACCGACCATTTATATATGGACAATTCAAAACGAAAGCGCGGGCGTAAATCCCGATAGATGGACAATAGAACCACCTCAAAATGTCTTTGCGATAACAATATATTTGCATAAAAAACTATTTATATATAAAAAAATATATATAACTAAAATAAGTTGAACAAAGTGATCAACTTTCTTAAAATAGTATGCATTGCGTACATTTCAAAGCTTAAGTCTTTATATAATTTACTAATCAAATAAATGCCGAGTAAAAATACTGCTGGATGGATATATACTCCAGGGAACAGACCTAGAGGAAAACCTGCAGTCAATGGATGGACTGCCTAATAGAAGAATATAAAACCATACAGCTGACGTCCAAATAGAAGCAGGCAGAATGGCTGAAGACAGACAGGCATGGCAACGCCATGACACAACATCATGGGCCATAATGGCAAGGCAGAGTGCAAAAGCATCCGGGCCGACGCATTAACCCCCCCCCCCCGCACGATACGTAATTTTGAATTAGTAATACACCCGGGGTATGAAGCTATATCTCGTTATAATCAAGCCTAATATACCTCAGAGGAGCTAGAGATGCTTATTGCAAGAATTTTTGTTATATATTTTATTTTATCCTTCCCCCTCAATCTGTTTGTTTTAATGAATGGTTAATGACGACCTACAGGATTGCTTTGACGCCCCGCCCCTTAACCTTCCAAACCCCATCCCGAGATTTGTGTTGGACTAAACAACCCTCTGTCGATGTGTGATCATAACATCCCTGCTGGATAAGGATGAGTGATGATTGTATTAAACCAGGCTGGCAAAGGACCATGACCCCTGCGGTTAAGGTTTTATTTACACACATAAGCTCATGCCAAGGTTATTTACACACAGAAGCTCCCGCTGGAGCTGAGGCATGCATTTGCGATGAGATTTTCAGAGTGAACGAGCTTACACATTGTACCTTCTTTAAAAAAAGCACCATCTTTGTTGAACATTCATGGGCGGAGTATTTAAACAACTTTAAACCTAATGTTCAACGGCTATACCCATCGACACATCAGCAAGCTGTAAAAATGCGTTTGAACTGAGAAAAAATGGACGGCCAAAAGCAAGCAAGATTATAGAATTTGTAATAGATATCACAGAAAGGGAATGCGTCAAAGAATAACTTCAAAGAATTTGAGGTGTAATAAATTGAGCGGGCCCCGGACCTCATGCCGTGAGGGTTCGCTATTATGCACACTCGTACGCTTGCAATACATGAGTAGGCTACAGAGTTTGTGCGCACAGGGTAATCAAGAAAAAGCTCGGAACGCACCAGAGAGCATCGTCGTTTAAAAAAATGTCAATGGCCCAAGCCCCGGTCCCATGGACATTGCAGATTCTTGGATCCACCCGGACAGTAATGAGGCCATAAGGGCCCACTTCTCTTTTATATTAATAAAATAAAACATTTCATAATAACAAAAAAGAAACCTGAAACACAAGACTAAACTTGTCAGTCATAACAGTGAAAGGAAACAAAATCGGGCCCATTTAAATGTACCCGTATTACGTCGGGGGCGGGGGGGGGGTGGGTGAATTAAATATACCCCTCCCTATTTGGGACTGTCAATTAAACTTGTTCTTGAACTTAAATTGTGGGCTTGTGGAATACAATCTAGATCTAAACTTATCAGCACCAAAACCAACAAAACGAAACGAAATGACTTATTTTGTGCTTTTAAAACAACATTGTGGCAAGAGGCCAATTGTAAAAGGAAATGCAGCTACCATAAGCAAAAATTACCTTTCCATTTTCCTTCCTTAAAAAGTGTTTACACATTTTTTTTTTAAATAAAATAAAAATATCAAGATGCAGTAACATTGCTTAGCTTACCTTCTAAAGGAAGACAGCGTCACCAAAGCAAATGGATTTTCTATCCGCCAAAGCACGATGGTTTTTCTTTCTTCGTAAACTGTTTTAGGTTTTAAGCTACAATGTCTAAATTTTCACGAAATGCGGGCTCATTTTATGTAGGCCTACATAATGTGTAGAGGGTCCCCGAAACAGTCATTGTTGCACTTCCTTGTTCAGTCTGTGGCAGATCCCACCAAAATGTTCATCAGAGCATTATCACATGACTTCATCATTGCATAAATAGTGGTTATGATACCGATGCTAGATTATAAGGACACGGTCGTTCAGATAACATTGTAAAACTAACCTGAAAGAGACCGTGATGATCTATTGATCAGGGGACCAATTTCAATCTTATATCCAGGCAGGCCAATACTGTGTACTCTCATTGTTTACACCGTGGTTTAGTCATTTGTTTTCATCGAGTTTTTGAAATATTGACATTAAATTATTATACCGAAAGTTATGATAGGATCGTGAATATGCTCCCTCTCGGTTCAATATTTAACTAGGGGTGTGTGTGTGGGTATGTCTACGCATTCAAACCGAGGACTTTAACAAAAGGGATCCGGGGGAAAGGTGTACCGAGCACGTCCTCGCCTTGATTTTGTGTACAAAACCAATGGGGACGTCGCTGAAAACAACTGTCCAAACAATTGGAGAACAAAGAGAAGTCCTCAGTTTACACCTTACACATATGGGTGTGCGTGGGTGTGTGGGTGTGTGTGTGTGTGTGTGTGTGTGTGGGGGGGGGGGTCCGGGTCATGTCCAAAGTTTGGTTAAAGTGTGTTAAGGTTAGGTAGACTATACACCAAGCGAAGCGTTGTTGAGAGAACATACAGCTTTTCTAAAACAATACATGTAATTTGCTGCTCATGAAAGTGTCGCCTATGTCTATATCCAATTAAAAACGAACATTCAAGTGAGGTTTGTGGAGACACGATGTAATAAATCTCTTATGGACTGTGGTGGCTCTGAGAAGAACCAGTGGCTTAACAACTTGACGTGTCTATCAGTCTTTTCCTCCTGATGAAGACCATCAGAACTTTCGAGCCAAACGTCGAGTTGTTAAACCACCGGGTCTTCCCATATCCACACAGCTCATAAAGAGATTTATTACGTGGTGTCTCCACAAACCTCACTTGATTTTAATCTTCACCATGAAAAGTTTCAAATCCTATCTTAAAAACGAAAAATGTTGTTAAAGTTGTTAATGCTATAGCTCCAATATCGAACCCGTCGTCGCTGAATTATGTACGTCTCTTTGCAGACAACACACTGCAAGGTTTGTTCAGGGATACCTCTGTACAAGATATCAACAATAAAACATGAACTCATGACAATATTAAGAAAATTGTTGAAGGATAAACACAGTGTTTGTGTTCGGATGCATGGAGACTCCACTGTATGGTTTATCTAAAATGTTAAATTTTCTTTTTTTTGTGCTTTTTTTTCTCTCTTTTTCTCCTTCTTTTTGCTGGTTTGAAAGTTTTAACTTTCCTTTTTTTTAATAAGAACAAAAAATATAAAACATCCTCTGAGCTGATATGTGTATCCTGTATAAATATATTTAATAAATAAATACAGAAATAATCTTGATGGAACACGTATTTTAGTTATGTTAATCAATAGGGTCCAAGCAACTGATAATGACTCTTATAAAATATGTATTAATCAATTTACAACTTAAGAATAATTATTTCACTTTAAGAACAAGTGTATTTTGCGTTATCTGAGTCAATTGCTAGCTATATAGTATAAAGCATGTATGAATTTGTCATAATCGCTTGCTATGGATTAAACACAGGCAAAAATAAATAAGGAAGTTCATAACCATTTCAATTTTTATCTAAATGATAATTTGGCAAAATCTCTCTATTTCCCTTTTCGACGGGAAACTGAAACCGGACTTGTAAATTTATAATTACACAAACAACATGCGACTTTAGATGTTGAGTATTATTGTATTTTGTTTACAATGTAAGTTTCAGTGTTTTACAGCCAGCATCGTGTCCCGTGATTAATGACGTCTTGCTGGAACTTGTCCGTTGTAGAGGCGCATGCCCGTGATATGCATCACGTGCCGCATTGAATGGGTTACAGTTGCGTATAGGGAGGGTTCTTAAAGGTATTATACAGGATTGGTAGAGCTGGCAAAATAGTCACTGAAAATGTTCATGTTTTGTGTGATCAACCGTATACATGAAATAACAAACCTGGGAAAATTCGGCCTTAACCCGTTGTGTGAATCAGGTGAAAATAGCGAAAAACCATGCACATTGCCAGCATACACATTATCCTTGATTTTCAGTCGTAAAAACCGAAATTTGCTGTTGCGTTTTTGTAGGATTTCAGATACAGTTTTCTCAATGATTTCACACAGAAAATATGGTTCTTGTATGAACTTCATAATCAGTAAGCTTTCAGCCTATCCTTACCAATCCTGTATAATACCTTTAAAAAGATAAAACACAAACGTCACCACACGTCACCCTAAAGCCCGCTTTAATTTTTTTTATTTTTAAATAAAATAATTTGTCTGAAATGTAGCCCTGGATTGGGGAGGCGACCATCCCATCCCTTGGGTTTACTCCACTGAAAACACTGAGGCCTGCTCAGTTAATTTCCGAGTCCTAAGGTATATAGTGAACTCGAATGGACTAGACGCATAACATTAATGTATACATTCTACCGTTTGAGACCGAAAAGGCTTTCAAGTTTCGTTGGACGAACCAAAACTGATACCAATGCACGTTTGGTTGTAGCACTATTATATAGAACGAACATTATTTGGGTGTTGTTATTCAATATAGTGGGGCGGAAAGTATGGGGGCCACAGAATGCTAAAATATAACCGGATGGATAAGTAGGGTTAGGTCCACAGGGATGTACAATTTACCTCGTTATTATATCAATCATTCATAAAATAGATCTCATTACACGTGACTGCGAACAACAGAAGTGTCTAACCTTAGAAATATTTGATTTGACCTCGAATGTTACGGGAAGCCGATTGGTAAAGCAGTTTTTTCCATGGCATTTATGGTGCTCCTTAGAATTGGCACAGCAAATTTCTTATACTTTGTGGTACATTGATCACATGAGGAAGTTAGTTGGTAAAAGATAACCTGAACTCTGGAACATTTTCTCCGTATTTTTCACCTTGTTGGCAACGATAACTCCATAGGTATGTACAGTTTTATATTACTTGTTAAGAATGAGTGTTCTGGAGTGAATATGTACAGCATCAAATCAAGCATTTCACTAATTCGAAATAAATAAATGACCAAAGAACTTTCAATGTGCTTTTTAAAAGGGAGCCAGTGAACGTGATAAGTTGTTAACATGGTATACGTGTACTAGGCTATAACTTTCATTCGTGAGGCGAGAAAAGTGTCCTTCCAAGTAGCGATGTGAGAATGCAACTGTGTCGTTTACAACCCAGAAATACATTGATGAAGTTGGGGGAAGGGACAGTGGTGTAACCAGACATTTTCATGTGTGTGTGTGGGAGGGGGGGTGGCAAGCGGTGACAACGATATAATTCGGGTGGGTTGCTATTTAAAGGTATAGGGTCATAGATTGGCAAGATAGGCCTACTCCACAAATTAATGACCATAAAAACTTACATTGGTGAGAAGCACTGCGGTTGTTGAAAGTATAAATTATGAGATTTTTGAGAAATTTTGAGAAATGATTCGCTTCCAAGTAATATGGTTTGGAAATTTTGTCACCCCAAAACATTTGAATCTGAGAAACGATTCATGCATGACTCGTTTTTCAGATTTCTCAGGGTTGGTGTCCGTTCACGAATGCTGATCAGTGATGCGGTTGGTACCCACTGTCACCTTGCTAAGCGTGGATGGATTCTACGTTCATGTGAAAACACCCTGACAGTTTTGTTGCTGTTTTCTCAACAAGAAACTTTCACATGTGACTTTTACTGTATCTGTCTTTTAGTTGCCTAAATCAGCATTACGTTGACAAAAACAATCTATGACCCTACCTATAATGCATCGAACCATTCATTATTATTGTTTTATCTTATGGTGGGGGCAAGGGTTCTGAATGGGGGGACACCCCTCCTGTCTCTCTCTTGTTACGCCACTTGGAAGAGAACGGGCTTATGGGCCGATAATGAGAGAATCTGCTGCATGTATCTTCAGATCCAAGTTTAAGGGTCAACTAATTGACAGTAGATCCCATAATTGGAGCGGTTTTTAATGTTTGAGTTTTGTTTCAAACGGAACGATGTAGGTTATTAATTTTGCATCACAACCATGCGGGTGACAGGTATTAAAGAATGGAAATGAACAATTCACGTTTCGTAGTTAACAATGATCAACCATTAGCTCTGGTAGGCCTACTAAAATACTTTATAACAAAACAAACTGAGCCATAACACAGTAAATCAAAGTTGTCAAATTGCAATTTGGAGTATATGCAAATAATATATAGACACTTTTCATCGTCACATGAGAACAACCCTATCATCTTGAAAGTCTATATATTCGTTAAAACAAATTAATAAAAAGTCTGAATGTACAATTCCAAGCCAAACATTTACAGATAAAGCTCCCTCCATCTTCTTGATTTGCTGTTTCAATTATTGGATTTTATTTGCTTACTTGAATATAATTGAATAAATTAGATTCTGTATTTGATTTAAATTTCTCTGAAGTGTTTGCATATTTAATTTGTCAAAAAATCAGAATTGATAATGGTCATGCTTTTTTTTGGGGGGGGGGGGGGAGGTGGTAAAGCGGACTTGTTGCAAACAAAATTCTTTCACTCATTTTATTATATGAGTATGAGTATCCTTCCATATAACATTCAGTGATCTTAAAATACAGAGGAAGGTTGATCAACTATAGTTCTATGCCCAACCGCAGAATGTACATAATATTTGTTTATTTATTTATTTATTTCCTCAAAACCTCCAAAAATGGAGAAGATAAAAAGATAAAAGTACATCAATAAGTGAAAGTGTACCATACACCAAGAAAACAAAATTGCCTAATGTTCATTCCCTATAAGTTTGTGTACGAAAACACAGAGGCAATTTTATGACTGACGTGAGTGTTTGTTGATCTGTCATATTCCTTTAGGAAACAATGGGATCCACTGAATGGACACTATTTCTTTGTTGTCTTGGTGCTTGTATCTGCATCTCGCAGTCATCAACCTGCATGAGTCATGCGCAGTGTGTTTACGACCACGTCACTGCAAAGGCTGACTGCTCCTCACTCAATCTTGACTGCATCCCCGTCAACTACCCAGAAGCCCTCATCATGGATCTAAGCCACAACAACATATCAGAGCTGTCACCAGACGATTTCAACGGAACATTCTCCAGGCTGGCTGAATTGTACCTTGACTACAATAACATATCTGATGTGACGTCACTGCTGGGATCCAATGAGCTAGAGAGCCTGCAGAAATTGTCTGTTAAGCACAACGTCATTTTTGACTTGCCTTATACTTGTCGGCTCAGCTCTCTCGTTGAACTCAGAGTAGACTATAACTCAATTACACGTGTATCAGAAATTCCACAATGCGGAAAATTGGAGCGTTTCTCTGCTGATTTTAATATAATAAATTATTTTAACGTTGATGATGTGTCAAATATTGTCATCAGCTTACAGTTCAACCGACTGACTTCTGTGATTTTTTTTGGGGGGGACCATACACCCGGAGATCATCCTTCTCTTCTTTTAGATCACAATGAAATACGACATCTATATATCTATGGCGGAGGCTCACGCCTCATGTTCGATATAATTTCACTTAATCACAACCGGCTACAGTCGGTAAACATTGACGAACCTCCAGATACATTTAACATAGGCAGCAACGGATTACCAAACTGGAATAGACTCAACATAGATCGTTATAGAAACACGATGAAGAGATTGGACATAAGCAACAACTCATTCGATTCTTTGATTCAGCCACACTGGGCCGAAGGTCTTGAGGTTTTAAACGCCGATACGAACCTGCTGGCAAACCTGTCATCGACAACTCTATCAGGATTTGTCGATCTGACTGAACTGGATGTAGCCAATAATCGTCTCTTGTTCATCTCACCCACTGCACTGAGTCAACTCTCGATGCTACAGTCACTGTATCTCGACGACAATGCCCTGACGTCTTTGTTTGGAGGTGTATTTTTCAACCAGTCTAACTTAGTTGAGCTCTCCATAACCAACAACCGACTCACCATGTTACATCCTGATTACTTCATGGGTCTGGTGTCATTGGAGCGTCTGTACCTCGCAGGGAATCAACTCACAAGCGTCAACTCAGAGATGTTTCAACTGGTGCCTCAAATTCTTACCTTGGACTTATCCCGAAATGAGCTTCAGCTCGTCGACCTACAGAACTGTGCCCTTAATCTTACAAACCTACAAAATCTCTCACTGGCTCACAATCTGATTCACGACGCAATAACTGTCTTGGGCTTCTGTAACAACCTGCAAATACTGGATCTGAGTTATAATCTGATCCAAGTCGTGCCCGGTGATTCTCTGTCTGGGAGAAATAAAGAATTATCCAAACTCGAGCTAGAAGGCAATCCAATGCAGTGTGACTGTAGGCTCACGGGTCTGCGAGACTGGCTGCGCAACAATCCACCGTACGTTGAGCCTCGATGTGAAGCACCAACACATCACTATGGGTCGGTGATAACAGACTTGGACATTCATGACTTCTCGTGTCAACCCCCGATGGCGATGGCAGACAAGCAGTATCTGACAGCCCTGGCTGGACAATCTGTGACTCTTACATGTACAGCTACCGGCATTCCCGCTCCGACCGTAACATGGCTCTCACCAAACGACACAGAGATAGCTCATGACTGGCAAGGAAGATTCGCCATTCTACAAGGAAAAGTTCTGCATATCACTGCAGTGGAGAAACATGACCACGGGATGTATACATGTCTTGCCCAGAACGTCCTGGGTGAAATGAGCAGAGCTGCGGTAAACCTTACAGTGACAGGCTCTAAATCTGTCGTAGTACAGCCACACTCTCTGGCTGCTTCCGTTCTCCCCACAATGTTTATCACCATTATAATAACGGTTGCTGTAATTGCAGTTATCCTAATTATCCGTCGGCATCGCAAGAAACAACATAGCCAAGCAGCCCACTCCACATCTGCAACTAAAACCTCCGATCTAAAAGTTGGCTTCCGTAAAGGCCACACCACTGACTCGGAGGGAGGATATGTGAACAAAGCCCAGGACGAAGACTATAAGACTCCAAGTGAACAGCAACCATCTCAGACCTATGCTCAGACCTACGAGAATCAAAGTGGAAGCAACGGAGAGGACAAGAGAGATGAAGAAGTGTATGAAATTGTGTCTGTCCCTTAGCTTGGCAAATGATGCTGGCTTTTATACACATTGAGCACAACATTGGTAAGATTGAAAATATAAATGCTCACAGATTTGCTCATAACTTAGACAAATGGTATATAATGGTGCTCATGGTGGAAAAGTTCCCTCGATATGTTTTTGCTTGAAATTCAACAGTGTTGGAGAAATTAGTAAAACAATGTGTTGATCTCACTAATCCAAATCCCAAATGTTTGAAAACAGTTTCAAACAGTTTGTTTGTGACTCCGTTGACCGATTGAGCTTAAAACATGTACAGGTTTGTAATGCCATGTATAAAGCTCACACAGTGCGGATAAAGGGTCTTTGACAATGACCAATGTTATCCTTTTACTTTAAGGCACACAATTCACCGTAACTCTCTTTGTACATCAACTTTCCCATGAATGATTAGTTTCTAATTTTAATAAATCGAAACCCATCCGCGACTCTTTGTATGTGTTTTGGTGTGGGCTTGTAGTGGAAGCCGCGAAGCCAAATATATTTTTGCTCGGTATAGATTTGCAAACACATGAGCGTTCAAGTTTTGTCCAAAATATTCAGAAAATTTAACACAGTTATTGTTAGCGTTTGGTACATATGATTAGGAAATGATAATTATATGAACAAAATGACAAAATGAATTGAAACATAATAAATAATGATAACTTTGCTGTAGTAAGTTAGAACTAAATACATATTTCTACAAAAGTTTCGTTGTTCTTCTTTATTCCCCTTTTTCCTCGAACTTCTTCCTCCTTTGAAGCTGATAGCTAAAAGTACCTACCTGTATTGTATACAGTATGAGGATTAAAATTGTACACAATAATAATGGCATGTAAATATGGGCCGCTAACTTTTACACTCTAAAACCTTCCTGGTCAGAATTGACCTGGATCCGGGTCCCATGGGGCCTGACCCATTCCTGGTACAGTATGACCAGGAATCTGTGTCAAAATGACCCCAAAATGGGTCAAACTGACACAGAATCCTAGTTAAGATCATACTGTTGAACCATTTCCCTGGTCAGCCTGACCCCGAAATGGGTCAAACTGACATAGAATCCTAGTTAAGATCATACTGTTGAACCATTTCCATGGTCAGCCTGACCCCGAAATGGGTCAAACTGACACAGAATCCTAGTTAAGATCATACTGTTGAACCATTTCCCTGGTCAGCCTGACCCCAAAATGGGTCAAACTGACACAGAATCCTAGTTAAGATCATACTGTTGAACCATTTCCCGGGTCAGCCTGACCCCAAAATGGGTCAAACTGACACAGAATCCTAGTTAAGATCATACTGTTGAACCATTTTCCTGGTCAGCCTGACCCCGAAATGGGTCAAACTGACACAGAATCCTAGTTAAGATCATACTGTTGAACCATTTCCCTGATCAGCCTGACCCCAAAATGGGTCAGGCCCCCTGGGACCCGGAATCCGGGTCAATTCTGACCCGGGAGTTTTTAGAGAGATACTCTTATTTAATGTACTGGATCAAAATACCAGTATAGCCCATCCCCTCTTACTAAGTCATAAATCATTTGATTTTGAGTTTGTATTTTTGTTTCTCTAACTAGGTTGTGGATATAGTTGCTCTAAAAACTTTTGGATAATTTAAATGTATACTGCACCCTTTACATAAAATTGTCAAATGCACATATAACACATTGTAAAATACAAAGAATAGAAGAAAAAGATATAATTGAATTACTATTGTTTGAAATGTAAATGTTACATCATGGGGTTGTTCCTACTTGTAATTAATGGTTAAATCATGCATTTTTTTTAGTTTATAAAAACATAGGCTGCTTTGTCACATAAGCACATATAGGCGCACCCAAGCGTGGATGGATGTTTTCGAGTAAAAGATCGACTGACGTCATTTATTGACATCATTTCAGAAGGAAATAGAACTGCGGTTAACTCTAATAATTTAGTTTATAACAAGTATTATAAGCTTAGAATGTTAGTTTGTTAATACATTAAATAACTAACATGCATATTGGTGGTATTTGGTAGGCATACACTCTAGAACAAACGGGTCAGAAGTGACCCGGATTCCAGTTTCCGGGGGGGGGGGTCCCATTTCTTGGTCAGGCTGAGCTGGGAAGTGGGTAAAATGCGTTTTTACCTCGGAACCTGCGTCAGTTTGACTCATTTCTGGGTCATTTTGACACAGATTCCGGGTCATATTGACCTAGAAGTGGGTCAGGCCCCACGGGACCCAGAATCCGGGGTAATTCTGACCCGTAAGGTTTTAGAGTGTATTTAGTAAGTCCGAATTGGCGGCTCAGTGGCTGCGGGTGCTGCTATGGGCATCATTATACTTCAAAGCATGTTAACGTTGTTGATCAAGCCTCAGCCGCCAATTCGGACACAGCTTTAGTAATTCGATTGTTTAGGGTTAAATTAATTGTATGAAGTATGAATAATATGAAAACGTTATCCAGGCTTGTGTTAAAGGGGCAGATTGCCTTCAAATCTCTTCAATTTTTGCTGTTAGGAATTACTCCTTAAGAGTTGTTAATATTAATGACAAAAAGAACCCACACTGTGTTGTATATAGTGAGCAGTGATAAAACAAAATTCAAATCTGACTCTTGAAATACAACCAGCGGAACATACGGTTCTCCGTAGTTATGTGAATTATTATAATTATACTTTTAAAATATCTTTCCAACCATATTAATTTCATAACAAATTCTTTTTATAGCCCAAAGCGCACAATCCGAAGGCAATGTAGTGTATAGCTATATGCAATAAATAAAAGTAACTGCATCACTTAGTATACTCAGAGTAACATGATTGAGTTTTGTACTTAAACAATTCCATACTTAAACAAACCCTGTTGAAACCGTAAGCGAGAATTATACCACTAGACCAACCAGCCGTTGACGCTGAAACCGAATTATACTAACTTAGCGCACATTTAAAACACAAACACTCACCAAAAAGGTTCTCAGTGACGACACACCAGGGGGAGGTTGAAAGTTCAAGAACTGTATTGGCCAATCGTTTTTTAACTTGAACATGACTTCAATTCAGAGGGAAATATTTCAGACAAAAGTGGTTCTCGTATGAATAATTAAATTCAATTAAATTATGGTTCTAGTATGAACTTCATAATCAGTAAGCTTTCAGCCTATCCTTACCAATCCTGTATATAATACCTCTAAAAAGACAAAACCTACAACCAAAGTTCTGACTGTACAAAAATGATGATTAGATAAGAGAAAGAACAAAACAGAAGTACTCCTTTGTCGGACTTAATTACAACGAGATGCTTGAACCCGGCAACAAAAAGCCAAGCTGTCTGTGTCTGAACAGGAACTCTTCTGTTAATTTTTAGAAATGCAACACATTTTTTAATGGCCTGACGTGACGTTTCAACCCTCGCAGAGTCTTTCTGGAAGGTTAAATAACAACACAATACACACATAAACAGATAATTATAACAAAAGCAAGTGGAAAGAAATGAAGAGAGGGGGAGAGAGGCAGAAAGCACACAGAAAACCCCCAAGGGATGAAAAATGAAGAAGGAGACGGGGGCGGGGTTAGAGGGAAGGGGCTGGTTTGACCACAAGAGGTTGGAAACACAAAGGACAAAATCAAAGGTGGGAAGAGGAAGAAAGAGTAATAGTTAGTGAGTGAGACAAACTACAAAAGGGGATATCTGCGGGAAAAAGGAGAAGGCAAAGACAAAATTTTGTTTAGTCATTTCCTTCTGGATGTTAAGCAGTTTACCAGTGGATTGTTTTGTTAAATAAGATGTTATACATTACAACCAAAGGCTAATTCCGAAATTGTCGTCAAGCAGGTAGACGAAGGGCCACTCACAGGTAACACTCAATCCAAATTCCCCTTGCAAATTTGTGTTGTCTGTTTTTTTGTCCCAAAAGCACAATATGCATCTCTGGATCATTACGACTACGTCACCACAAAGCCCGCTGTCAAATTTGTTTAGAATAAAATAATATGTCAGAAATGTAGCCCTGGATTGGGGAGGCGACCACCCCATACATACTCCCTTGGGTTTACTCCACTGAAAACACTGAGGCCTACTCAGTTAATGTCCGAGTCCTAAGGTATAGTGAACTCGAATGGACTAGACGCATAACATTAATATATACATTCTACCGTTTGAGACCGAAAAGGCTTTCAAATTTCGTTGGACGAACCAAAACTAATACCAATGCACGTTTGGTTGTAGCACTATTATAGAGAACGAACATTATTTGGGCACAAAACAGTTATACAGTGTGTATACCCTTGAGACCGTCGGGTGTTGTTTATTCACGGGCATTCAAATTCAAATGGTGGTCTTGATGTTGACCCGCCTTTCAGTCGAGTCATTCTACCATTATAGAGACCACGTTCATTTTGAATATCAATGCACCAATAGGCGTAGGTAAGCTGTTATGACATGAAGGGAAAGCCTCTTGAAATATGGTGGGGCGGAAAGTATGGGGGCCAAAGAATGCTAAAATATAACCTGATGGAAAAGTGGGGTTAAGTCCACAGGGATGTACAATTTACCTCGTTATTATATCAATCATTCATAAAATAGGTCTCATTACACGTGACTGCGAACAACAGAATTGTCTAACCTTAGAACTATTTTATTTGACCTTGAATAATACGGGAAGCCGATTGGTAAAGAATATTTTTCATGGCATTTATGGTGCTCCTTAGAATTGGCACAACAAATTTCTTATACTTTGTGGTACATTGATCACATGAGGAAGTTAGTTGGTAAAAAATAACCTGAACTCTGGACCATTTTCTCGGTATTTTTCATCTTGTTGGCAACGATAACTCCATAGGTATGTACAATTTTATATTACTTGTTAAGAATGAGTGTTCTGGAGTGAACATGTACAGCATCAAATCGAGCATTTCACTAAATCGAAATAAATAAATGACCAAAGAACTTTCAATGTGCTTTTAAAAGGGAGCCTGTGAACTTGATAAGTTGTTAACATGGTATACGTGTACTAGGCCTATAACTTTCATTCGTGAGGCGAGAAAAGTGTCCTTCCAAGTAGCGATGTGAGAGTGCAACTGTGTCGTTTACAACCCAAAAATACATTTATGAAGTTGGGGGAAGGGACAGTGGTGTAACCACTAACCAGACATTTTCATGGGGGCAAGCGATGACAACGATATCATTCGGGTGGGTTGCTATTTAAAGGTATAGGGTCATAGATTGGCAAGATAGGCCTACTCCACAAATTAATGACCATAAAAACTTACATTGGTGAGAAGCACTGCGGTTGTTGAAAGTATAAATTATTTTGAGAAATGATTCCCTTCCAAGTAATATGGTTCGGAAATTTTGTCACCCCAAAACATTTGAATCTGAGAAACGATTCATGCATGACTCGTTTTTCAGATTTCTCAGGGTTGGTGTCCGTTCACGAAGGCTGATGCGGCCAGTGATGCGGTTGGTCACCTTGCTAAACGTGGATGGATTCGACGTTCATGTGAAAATACCCTGACAGTTTTGTTGCTGTTTTCTCAACAAGACACTGTGTTCAGCGGAAACTTTCACATGTGACTTTGATTGTATCTGTCTTTTAGTTGCCTAAATCAGCATTACGTTGACAAAAACAATCTATGACCCTACCCATAATGCATCGAACCATTCATTATTATTGTTTTATCTCATGGTGGGGGGGGGGGGCAAGGGTTCTGAATGGGGGGACACCCCTCCTGTCTCCTTCTTGTTACGCCACTTGGAAGGGAACGGGCTTATGCTGATAATGAAGTGAATCTGCTGCATGTATCTTCAGATCCAAGTTTAAGGGTCAACTGAGACAGTAGATCCCATAATTGGAGCGTTTTTTAGGTTTGAGTTTTGTTCAAACCGAACGATGTAGGTATATTAATGTTGCATCACAACCATGCGGGTGACCGGTATTAAAGAATGGAAATTAACAATTCACGTTTCGTAGTTTACAATGATCAACCATTAGCTCTGGTAGGCCTAACTAAAATACTTTATAACAAAACAAACTGAGCCATAACACAGTAGATCAAAGTTGTCAAATTGCAATTTGGAGTATATGCAAATATATATAGACACTTTTCATCGTCACATGAGAACAACCCTATCATCTTAACAAAGTCTATATATTCGTTAAAATAAATTAATAAAAAGTCTAAATGTACAATTCCAAGCCAAACATTTACAGATAAAGCTTGGGGGGGGGGGTAAAGCGGATTTGTTGCAAATATGAGTATCCTTCCCTATAACATTCAGTAGAGATCTAAAAAAATACAGAGGAAGGTTGATCAACTATAGTTCTATGCCCAACCGCAGAATGTACATCAATAACTGAAAGTGTAGAAACATACCGTACACCAAGAAAACAAAATTGCCTAATGTTCATACACTAAAAGTTTGTGTACGAAAACACAGAGGCAATTTTATGACTGACGTGAGTGTTTGTTGATCTGTCATATTCCTTTAGGAAACAATGGGATCCACTGAATGGACACTATTTCTTTGTTGTCTTGGTGCTTGTATCTGCATCTCGCAGTCATCAACCTGCCTGAGTCATGCGCAGTGTGTTTACGACCACGTCACTGCAAAGGCTGACTGCTCCTCACTCAATCTTGACTGCATCCCCGTCAACTACCCAGACGCCCTCATCATGGATCTAAGCCACAACAACATATCAGAGCTGTCACCAGACGATTTCAACGGAACATTCTCAAGACTGGCTGAATTGTACCTTGACTACAATAACATATCTGATGTGACGTCACTGCTGGGATCCAATGAGATGGGAAGCCTGCAGAAGCTGTCGGCAAAGCACAATGTCATTTCTTATTTGCCTACAACCTGTCAGTTCAGCTCTCTCGTTGAACTCTCAGTAGACTATAACTCCATTACACGTGTATCAGGAATTCCACAATGCGGAGAATTGGAGCGTTTCTCTGCTGATTTTAATTTAATAAGTGATTTTTATTTTAACCATCTAGCAAATATTATTGTTAGCATGCAGTTCAACCAACTGAGCTACATTAGATCGGATGTATATGATAGTTACGGGAACATTAGTTTATTTTTTGATCACAATAAAATTTCACGTTTTCATTTACATAACTGGCAACGTTTGGAACCCGTTACCTTCGATGAAATTTCACTTAATGACAACGGACTACAGCAGGTACACTTTCATTTCATCCCAAGTACATTTAACTTTGGCAACAATGGATTACAACATTTGGGTAGATTCTCCATAGGTCAGAGTAGAAACACGATGAAGAGAATGGACATAAGCAACAACTCATTTGATTCTTTGATTCAGCCACACTGGGCCGAAGGTCTTGAGGTTTTAAACGCCGATACGAACCTGCTGGCAAACCTGTCATCGACAACTCTATCAGGATTTGTCGATCTGACTGAACTGCATGTAGCCAATAATCGTCTCTTGTTCATCTCACCCACTGCACTGAGTCAACTCTCGATGCTACAGTCACTGTACCTCGACGACAATTCCCTGACGTCTTTGTTTGGAGGAGTATTTTTCAACCAGTCTAACTTAGTTGAGCTCTCCATAACCAACAACCGACTCACCATGTTACATCCTGATTACTTCATGGGTCTGGTGTCATTGGAGCGTCTGTACCTCGCAGGGAATCAACTCACAAGCGTCAACTCAGAGATGTTTCAACTGGTGCCTCAAATTCTTACCTTGGACTTATCCCGAAATGAGCTTCAGCTCGTCGACCTACAGAACTGTGCCCTTAATCTTACAAACCTACAAAATCTCTCACTGGCTCACAATCTGATTCACGACGCAATAACTGTCTTGGGCTTCTGTAACAACCTGCAAATACTGGATCTGAGTTATAATCTGATCCAAGTCGTGCCCGGTGATTCTCTGTCTGGGAGAAATAAAGAATTATCCAAACTCGAGCTAGAAGGCAATCCAATGCAGTGTGACTGTAGGCTCACGGGTCTGCGAGACTGGCTGCGCAACAATCCACCGTACGTTGAGCCTCGATGTGAAGCACCAACACATCACTATGGGTCGGTGATAACAGACTTGGACATTCATGACTTCTCGTGTCAACCCCCGATGGCGATGGCAGACAAGCAGTATCTGACAGCCCTGGCTGGACAATCTGTGACTCTTACATGTACAGCTACCGGCATTCCCGCTCCGACCGTAACATGGCTCTCACCAAACGACACAGAGATAGCTCATGACTGGCAAGGAAGGTTCGCTATTCTACAAGGAAAAGTTCTGCATATCACTGCAGTGGAGAAACATGACCACGGGATGTATACATGTCTTGCCCAGAACGTCCTGGGTGAAATGAGTAGAGCTGCGGTAAACCTTGCAGTGACGGGCTCTAAATCTGTCGTAGTACAGCCACACTCTCTGGCTGCTTCCGTTCTCCCCACAATGTTTATCACCATTATAATAACGGTTGCTGTAATTGCAGTTATCCTAATTATCCGTCGGCATCGCAAGAAACAACATAGCCAAGCAGCCCACTCCACATCTGCAACTAAAACCTCCGATCTAAAAGTTGGCTTCCGTAAAGGCCACACCACTGACTCGGAGGGAGGATATGTGAACAAAGCCCAGGACGAAGACTATAAGACTCCAAGTGAACAGCAACCATCTCAGACCTATGCTCAGACCTACGAGAATCAAAGTGGAAGCAACGGAGAGGACAAGAGAGATGAAGAAGTGTATGAAATTGTGTCTGTCCCTTAGCTTGGCAAATGATGCTGGCTTTTATACACATTGAGCACAACATTGGTAAGATTGAAAATATAAATGCTCACAGATTTGCTCATAACTTAGACAAATGGTATATAATGGTGCTCATGGTGGAAAAGTTCCCTCGATATGTTTTTGCTTGAAATTCAACAGTGTTGGAGAAATTAGTAAAACAATGTGTTGATCTCACTAATCCAAATCCCAAATGTTTGAAAACAGTTTCAAACAGTTTGTTTGTGACTCCGTTGACCGATTGAGCTTAAAACATGTACAGGTTTGTAATGCCATGTATAAAGCTCACACAGTGCGGATAAAGGGTCTTTGACAATGACCAATGTTATCCTTTTACTTTAAGGCACACAATTCACCGTAACTCTCTTTGTACATCAACTTTCCCATGAATGATTAGTTTCTAATTTTAATAAATCGAAACCCATCCGCGACTCTTTGTATGTGTTTTGGTGTGGGCTTGTAGTGGAAGCCGCGAAGCCAAATATATTTTTGCTCGGTATAGATTTGCAAACACATGAGCGTTCAAGTTTTGTCCAAAATATTCAGAAAATTTAACACAGTTATTGTTAGCGTTTGGTACATATGATTAGGAAATGATAATTATATGAACAAAATGACAAAATGAATTGAAACATAATAAATAATGATAACTTTGCTGTAGTAAGTTAGAACTAAATACATATTTCTACAAAAGTTTCGTTGTTCTTCTTTATTCCCCTTTTTTCCTCGAACTTCTTCCTCCTTTGAAGCTGATAGCTAAAAGTACCTACCTGTATTGTATACAGTATGAGGATTAAAATTGTACACAATAATAATGGCATGTAAATATGGGCCGCTAACTTTTACACTCTAAAACCTTCCTGGTCAGAATTGACCTGGATCCGGGTCCCATGGGGCCTGACCCATTCCTGGTACAGTATGACCAGGAATCTGTGTCAAAATGACCCCAAAATGGGTCAAACTGACACAGAATCCTAGTTAAGATCATACTGTTGAACCATTTCCCTGGTCAGCCTGACCCCGAAATGGGTCAAACTGACATAGAATCCTAGTTAAGATCATACTGTTGAACCATTTCCATGGTCAGCCTGACCCCGAAATGGGTCAAACTGACACAGAATCCTAGTTAAGATCATACTGTTGAACCATTTCCCTGGTCAGCCTGACCCCAAAATGGGTCAAACTGACACAGAATCCTAGTGAAGATCATACTGTTGAACCATTTCCCGGGTCAGCCTGACCCCAAAATGGGTCAAACTGACACAGAATCCTAGTTAAGATCATACTGTTGAACCATTTTCCTGGTCAGCCTGACCCCGAAATGGGTCAAACTGACACAGAATCCTAGTTAAGATCATACTGTTGAACCATTTCCCTGATCAGCCTGACCCCAAAATGGGTCAGGCCCCCTGGGACCCGGAATCCGGGTCAATTCTGACCCGGGAGTTTTTAGAGAGATACTCTTATTTAATGTACTGGATCAAAATACCAGTATAGCCCATCCCCTCTTACTAAGTCATAAATCATTTGATTTTGAGTTTGTATTTTTGTTTCTCTAACTAGGTTGTGGATATAGTTGCTCTAAAAACTTTTGGATAATTTAAATGTATACTGCACCCTTTACATAAAATTGTCAAATGCACATATAACACATTGTAAAATACAAAGAATAGAAGAAAAAGATATAATTGAATTACTATTGTTTGAAATGTAAATGTTACATCATGGGGTTGTTCCTACTTGTAATTAATGGTTAAATCATGCATTTTTTTTAGTTTATAAAAACATAGGCTGCTTTGTCACATAAGCACATATAGGCGCACCCAAGCGTGGATGGATGTTTTCGAGTAAAAGATCGACTGACGTCATTTATTGACATCATTTCAGAAGGAAATAGAACTGCGGTTAACTCTAATAATTTAGTTTATAACAAGTATTATAAGCTTAGAATGTTAGTTTGTTAATACATTAAATAACTAACATGCATATTGGTGGTATTTGGTAGGCATACACTCTAGAACAAACGGGTCAGAAGTGACCCGGATTCCAGTTTCCGGGGGGGGTCCCATTTCTTGGTCAGGCTGAGCTGGGAAGTGGGTAAAATGCGTTTTTACCTCGGAACCTGCGTCAGTTTGACTCATTTCTGGGTCATTTTGACACAGATTCCGGGTCATATTGACCTAGAAGTGGGTCAGGCCCCACGGGACCCAGAATCCGGGGTAATTCTGACCCGTAAGGTTTTAGAGTGTATTTAGTAAGTCCGAATTGGCGGCTCAGTGGCTGCGGGTGCTGCTATGGGCATCATTATACTTCAAAGCATGTTAACGTTGTTGATCAAGCCTCAGCCGCCAATTCGGACACAGCTTTAGTAATTCGATTGTTTAGGGTTAAATTAATTGTATGAAGTATGAATAATATGAAAACGTTATCCAGGCTTGTGTTAAAGGGGCAGATTGCCTTCAAATCTCTTCAATTTTTGCTGTTAGGAATTACTCCTTAAGAGTTGTTAATATTAATGACAAAAAGAACCCACACTGTGTTGTATATAGTGAGCAGTGATAAAACAAAATTCAAATCTGACTCTTGAAATACAACCAGCGGAACATACGGTTCTCCATTTTGTGGAATCAAAAATAAAAAACCACACCGTTTCCACGGACAGTTATGTGAATTATTATAATTATACTTTTAAAATATCTTTCCAACCATATTAATTTCATAACAAATTCTTTTTATAGCCCAAAGCGCACAATCCGAAGGCAATGTAGTGTATAGCTATATGCAATAAATAAAAGTAACTGCATCACTTAGTATACTCAGAGTAACATGATTGAGTTTTGTACTTAAACAATTCCTTACTTAAACAAACCCTGTTGAAACCGTAAGCGAGAATTATACCACTAGACCAACCAGCCGTTGACGCTGAAACCGAATTATACTAACTTAGCGCACATTTAAAACACAAACACTCACCAAAAAGGTTCTCAGTGACGACACACCAGGGGGAGGTTGAAAGTTCAAGAACTGTATTGGCCAATCGTTTTTTAACTTGAACATGACTTCAATTCAGAGGGAAATATTTCAGACAAAAGTGGTTCTCGTATGAATAATTAAATTCAATTAAATTATGGTTCTAGTATGAACTTCATAATCAGTAAGCTTTCAGCCTATCCTTACCAATCCTGTATATAATACCTCTAAAAAGACAAAACCTACAACCAAAGTTCTGACTGTACAAAAATGATGATTAGATAAGAGAAAGAACAAAACAGAAGTACTCCTTTGTCGGACTTAATTACAACGAGATGCTTGAACCCGGCAACAAAAAGCCAAGCGTCTGTGTCTGAACAGGAACTCTTAATTTTTAAAAATGCAACACATTTTTTAATGGCCTGACGTGACGTTTCAACCCTCGCAGAGTCTTTCTGGAAGGTTAAATAACAACACAACACACACATAAACAGATATACTTGTGTATAACAAAAGCAATCAAGTGGAAAGAAATGAAGGGAGAGAGGCAGAAAGCACACAGAAAACCCCCAAGGGATGAAAAATGAAGAAGGAGACGGGGGTGGGGTTAGAGGGAAGGGGCTGGTTTGACCACAAGAGGTTGGAAACACAAAGGACAAAATCAAAGGTGGGAAGAGGAAGAAAGAGTAATAGTTAGTGAGTGAGACAAACTACAAAAGGGGATATCTGCGGGAAAAAGGAGAAGGCAAAGACAAAATGTTGTTTAGTCATTTCCTTCTGGATGTTAAGAAGTTTATCAGTGGATTGTTTTGTTAAATAAGCTGTTATACATTACAACCAAAGGCTAATTCCGAAATTGTCGTCAAGCAGGTAGACCAAGGGCCACTCACAGGTAACACTCAATCCAAATTTCCCCTTGCAAATTTGTGTTGTCTGTTTTTTTGTCCCAAAAGCACAATATGCATCTCTGGATCATTACGACTACGTCACCACAAAGCCCGCTGTCAAATTTGTTTAGAATAAAATAATATGTCAGAAATGTAGCCCTGGATTGGGGAGGCGACCACCCCATACATACTCCCTTGGGTTTACTCCACTGAAAACACTGAGGCTTACTCAGTTAATGTCCGAGTCCTAAGGTATAGTGAACTCGAATGGACTAGACGCATAACATTAATATATACATTCTACCGTTTGAGACCGAAAAGGCTTTCAAATTTCGTTGGACGAACCAAAACTAATACCAATGCACGTTTGGTTGTAGCACTATTATAGAGAACGAACATTATTTGGGCACAAAACAGTTATACAGTGTGTATACCCTTGAGACCGTCGGGTGTTGTTTATTCACGGGCATTCAAATTCAAATGGTGGTCTTGATGTTGACCCGCCTTTCAGTCGAGTCATTCTACCATTATAGAGACCACGTTCATTTTGAATATCAATGCACCAATAGGCGTAGGTAAGCTGTTATGACATGAAGGGAAAGCCTCTTGAAATATGGTGGGGCGGAAAGTATGGGGGCCAAAGAATGCTAAAATATAACCTGATGGAAAAGTGGGGTTAAGTCCACAGGGATGTACAATTTACCTCGTTATTATATCAATCATTCATAAAATAGGTCTCATTACACGTGACTGCGAACAACAGAATTGTCTAACCTTAGAACTATTTTATTTGACCTTGAATAATACGGGAAGCCGATTGGTAAAGAATATTTTTCATGGCATTTATGGTGCTCCTTAGAATTGGCACAACAAATTTCTTATACTTTGTGGTACATTGATCACATGAGGAAGTTAGTTGGTAAAAAATAACCTGAACTCTGGACCATTTTCTCGGTATTTTTCATCTTGTTGGCAACGATAACTCCATAGGTATGTACAATTTTATATTACTTGTTAAGAATGAGTGTTCTGGAGTGAACATGTACAGCATCAAATCCAGCATTTCACTAATTCGAAATAAATAAATGACCAAAGAACTTTCAATGTGCTTTTAAAAGGGAGCCTGTGAACTTGATAAGTTGTTAACATGGTATACGTGTACTAGGCCTATAACTTTCATTCGTGAGGCGAGAAAAGTGTCCTTCCAAGTAGCGATGTGAGAGTGCAACTGTGTCGTTTACAACCCAAAAATACATTTATGAAGTTGGGGGAAGGGACAGTGGTGTAACCACTAACCAGACATTTTCATGGGGGCAAGCGATGACAACGATATCATTCGGGTGGGTTGCTATTTAAAGGTATAGGGTCATAGATTGGCAAGATAGGCCTACTCCACAAATTAATGACCATAAAAACTTACATTGGTGAGAAGCACTGCGGTTGTTGAAAGTATAAATTATTTTGAGAAATGATTCCCTTCCAAGTAATATGGTTCGGAAATTTTGTCACCCCAAAACATTTGAATCTGAGAAACGATTCATGCATGACTCGTTTTTCAGATTTCTCAGGGTTGGTGTCCGTTCACGAAGGCTGATGCGGCCAGTGATGCGGTTGGTCACCTTGCTAAACGTGGATGGATTCGACGTTCATGTGAAAATACCCTGACAGTTTTGTTGCTGTTTTCTCAACAAGACACTGTGTTCAGCGGAAACTTTCACATGTGACTTTGATTGTATCTGTCTTTTAGTTGCCTAAATCAGCATTACGTTGACAAAAACAATCTATGACCCTACCCATAATGCATCGAACCATTCATTATTATTGTTTTATCTCATGGTGGGGGGGGGGCAAGGGTTCTGAATGGGGGGACACCCCTCCTGTCTCCTTCTTGTTACGCCACTTGGAAGGGAACGGGCTTATGCTGATAATGAAGTGAATCTGCTGCATGTATCTTCAGATCCAAGTTTAAGGGTCAACTGAGACAGTAGATCCCATAATTGGAGCGTTTTTTAGGTTTGAGTTTTGTTCAAACCGAACGATGTAGGTATATTAATGTTGCATCACAACCATGCGGGTGACCGGTATTAAAGAATGGAAATGAACAATTCACGTTTCGTATAGTTTACAATGATCAACCATTAGCTCTGGTAGGCCTACTAAAATACTTTATAACAAAACACAGTAGATCAAAGTTGTCAAATTGCAATTTGGAGTATATGCAAATATAGACACTTTTCATCGTCACATGAGAACAACCCTATCATCTTAACAAAGTCTATATATTCGTTAAAATAAATTAATAAAAAGTCTAAATGTACAATTCCAAGCCAAACATTTACAGATAAAGCTTGGGGGGGGGGGGTAAAGCGGATTTGTTGCAAATATGAGTATCCTTCCCTATAACATTCAGTAGAGATCTAAAAAAATACAGAGGAAGGTTGATCAACTATAGTTCTATGCCCAACCGCAGAATGTACATCAATAACTGAGGTGTAGAAACATACCGTACACCAAGAAAACAAAATTGCCTAATGTTCATACACTAAAAGTTTGTGTACGAAAACACAGAGGCAATTTTATGACTGACGTGAGTGTTTGTTGATCTGTCATATTCCTTTAGGAAACAATGGGATCCACTGAATGGACACTATTTCTTTGTTGTCTTGGTGCTTGTATCTGCATCTCGCAGTCATCAACCTGCATGAGTCATGCGCAGTGTGTTTACGACCACGTCACTGCAAAGGCTGACTGCTCCTCACTCAATCTTGACTGCATCCCCGTCAACTACCCAGACGCCCTCATCATGGATCTAAGCCACAACAACATATCAGAGCTGTCACCAGACGATTTCAACGGAACATTCTCAAGACTGGCTGAATTGTACCTTGACTACAATAACATATCTGATGTGACGTCACTGCTGGGATCCAATGAGATGGGAAGCCTGCAGAAGCTGTCGGCAAAGCACAATGTCATTTCTTATTTGCCTACAACCTGTCAGTTCAGCTCTCTCGTTGAACTCTCAGTAGACTATAACTCCATTACACGTGTATCAGGAATTCCACAATGCGGAGAATTGGAGCGTTTCTCTGCTGATTTTAATTTAATAAGTGATTTTTATTTTAACCATCTAGCAAATATTATTGTTAGCATGCAGTTCAACCAACTGAGCTACATTAGATCGGATGTATATGATAGTTACGGGAACATTAGTTTATTTTTTGATCACAATAAAATTTCACGTTTTCATTTACATAACTGGCAACGTTTGGAACCCGTTACCTTCGATGAAATTTCACTTAATGACAACGGACTACAGCAGGTACACTTTCATTTCATCCCAAGTACATTTAACTTTGGCAACAATGGATTACAACATTTGGGTAGATTCTCCATAGGTCAGAGTAGAAACACGATGAAGAGAATGGACATAAGCAACAACTCATTTGATTCTTTGATTCAGCCACACTGGGCCGAAGGTCTTGAGGTTTTAAACGCCGATACGAACCTGCTGGCAAACCTGTCATCGACAACTCTATCAGGATTTGTCGATCTGACTGAACTGCATGTAGCCAATAATCGTCTCTTGTTCATCTCACCCACTGCACTGAGTCAACTCTCGATGCTACAGTCACTGTACCTCGACGACAATTCCTTGACGTCTTTGTTTGGAGGAGTATTTTTCAACCAGTCTAACTTAGTTGAGCTCTCCATAACCAACAACCGACTCACCATGTTACATCCTGATTACTTCATGGGTCTGGTGTCATTGGAGCGTCTGTACCTCGCAGGAATCAACTCACAAGCGTCAACTCAGAGATGTTTCAACTGGTGCCTCAAATTCTTACCTTGGACTTATCCCGAAATGAGCTTCAGCTCGTCGACCTACAGAACTGTGCCCTTAATCTTACAAACCTACAAAATCTCTCACTGGCTCACAATCTGATTCACGACGCAATAACTGTCTTGGGCTTCTGTAACAACCTGCAAATACTGGATCTGAGTTATAATCTGATCCAAGTCGTGCCCGGTGATTCTCTGTCTGGGAGAAATAAAGAATTATCCAAACTCGAGCTAGAAGGCAATCCAATGCAGTGTGACTGTAGGCTCACGGGTCTGCGAGACTGGCTGCGCAACAATCCACCGTACGTTGAGCCTCGATGTGAAGCACCAACACATCACTATGGGTCGGTGATAACAGACTTGGACATTCATGACTTCTCGTGTCAACCCCCGATGGCGATGGTAGACAAGCAGTATCTGACAGCCCTGGCTGGACAATCTGTGACTCTTACATGTACAGCTACCGGCATTCCCGCTCCGACCGTAACATGGCTCTCACCAAACGACACAGAGATAGCTCATGACTGGCAAGGAAGATTCGCCATTCTACAAGGAAAAGTTCTGCATATCACTGCAGTGGAGAAACATGACCACGGGATGTATACATGTCTTGCCCAGAACGTCCTGGGTGAAATGAGCAGAGCTGCGGTAAACCTTACAGTGACAGGCTCTAAATCTGACGCAGTACAGCCACACTCTCTGGCTGCTTCCGTTCTCCCCACAATGTTTATCACCATTATAATAACGGTTGCTGTAATTGCAGTTATCCTAATTATCCGTCGGCATCGCAAGAAACAACATAGCCAAGCAGCCCACTCCACATCTGCAACTAAAACCTCCGATCTCAAAGTTGGCTTCCGTAAAGGCCACACCACTGACTCGGAGGGAGGGTATGTGAACAAAGCCCAGGACGAAGACTATCAGACTCTATGTGAACAGCAACCATCTCAGACCTACGAGAATCCAAGTGGAAGCAACGGAGAGGACAAGGGAGATAAAGAAGTGTATGAAACTGTGTCTGTCCCTTAGCTTGGCAAATGACGCTGGCTTTATACACATTGTGCACAGCAATAGTAAGATTGAAAATATAAATGCTCACAGATTTGCTCATAACTTAGACAAATGGTATATAATGGTGCTCATGGTGGAAAACTTCCCTCGAAATGTTTTTACTTGAAATTCAACAGTGTTGAAGAAATTAGCAAAAACAATGTGTTTTTCTCACTGGTCCAAATCCCAAATGTTTGAAAACAGTTTCAAACAATTTGTATGTGACTCCGTTGACCGATTGAGCTTAAAACATGCACAGGTTTGTAATGCCATGTATAAAGGTCACATAGTGCGGATAAATGTCTTTGACAATGACCAATGTTGTCCCTGTGCTGGCACACATTCTACCGTAACTCTTTTTGTACAGTAACTTTCCCATGAATTATTAGTTTCTTATTTTAATAAATCGAGACCCATCCGCGACTGTTTGTATGTGTTTTGGTGTGGGCTTGTAGTGGAAGCCACAAAACCAAATATATTGTTGCTCGGTATAGATTTGCAAACACATTTATGAGCGTTCAAGTTTTGTCCAAAATATTCAGAAAATTTAACACAGTTATTGTTAGCGTTTGGTACATGATTAGAAAATGATAGTAATATGAACAAAATGATAAAATGAATTGAAAAATAATACATAATGATAACTTTGCTGTAGTAAGTTAGAACTAAATACATATTTCTACAAAAATTTCGTTATTTTTCTTCATTCACCTTTTTCCCTCGAACTTCTTCCTCCTTTGAAGCTGATAGCTATACCTGTATTTGTATACAGTATGTGGATTAAAATTGTACACAATAATAATGGCATGTAAATATGGGCCGGTAACTTATACACTCTAAAACCTTCCTGGTCGGAATTGACCTGGATCCGGGTCCTATGGGGCCTGACCCATTCCTGGTACAGTATGACCAGAAATCTGTGTCAAAATGACCCATGGTCAGCCTGACCCCAAAATGGGTCAAACTAATATAGAATCCTAGTTAAGATCATACTGTTGAACCATTTCCCTGGTCAGCCTGACACCGAAATGGGTCAAACTGACATAGAATCCTAGTTAAGATCATACTGTTGAACCATTTCCCTGGTCAGCCTGACCCCAAAATGGGTCAAACTGACACAGAATCCTAGTTAAGATCATACTGTTGAACCATTTCCATGGTCAGCCTGACCCCGAAATGGGTCAAACTGACATAGAATCCTAGTTAAGATCATACTGTTGAACCATTTCCCTGGTCAGCCTGACCCCAAAATGGGTCAAACTAACATAGAATCCTAGTTAAGATCATACTGTTGAACCATTTCCCTGGTCAGCCTGACACCGAAATGGGTCAAACTGACATAGAATCCTAGTTAAGATCATACTGTTGAACCATTTCCCTGGTCAGCCTGACCCCAAAATGGGTCAAACTGACACAGAATCCTAGTTAAGATCATACTGTTGAACCATTTCCATGGTCAGCCTGACCCCGAAATGGGTCAAACTGACATAGAATCCTAGTTAAGATCATACTGTTGAACCATTTCCCTGGTCAGCCTGACCCCGAAACGGGTCAAACTGACATAGAATCCTAGTTAAGATCATACTGTTGAACCATTTTCCTGGTCAGCCTGACCCCAAAATGGGTCAGGCCCCCTGGGACCCGGAATCCGGGTCAATTCTGACCCGGGAGTTTTTAGAGAGATATTCTTATTTAATGTACTGGATCAAAATGCCAGTATAGCCCATCCCCTCTTACTAAGTCATAAATCATTTGATTTTGAGTTTGTAATTTTGTTTCTCTAACTAGGTTGTGGATATAGTTGCTCTAAAAACTGTTAGGATATTTTAAATGTATACTGCACCCTTTACATAATTGTCATATGAACATATAACACATTGTAAAATACAAAGAATAGAAGAAAAAGATATAATTGAATTACTATTTTTTGAAATGTAAATGTTACTTCACGGAGTTCCTATACTTGTAATTAATGGTTAATTCATGCATTTTTTTATTGTATAAAATCATAGGCTGCTTAGTCACATAATCACATATAGGCGCACCCAAGCGTGGATGGATGTTTTCGAGTAAAAGATCGACTGACGTCATTTATTGACATCATTTCAGAAGGAAATAGAACTGCGGTTAACTCTAATAATTTAGTTTATAACAAGTATTATAAGCTTAGAATGTTAGTTTGTTAATACATTAAATAACTAACATGCATATTGGTGGTATTTGGTAGGCATACACTCTAGAACAAACGGGTCAGAAGTGACCCGGATTCCAGTTTCCGGGGGGGGGGGTCCCATTTCTTGGTCAGGCTGAGCTGGGAAGTGGGTAAAATGCGTTTTTACCTCGGAACCTGCGTCAGTTTGACTCATTTCTGGGTCATTTTGACACAGATTCCGGGTCATATTGACCTAGAAGTGGGTCAGGCCCCACGGGACCCAGAATCCGGGGTAATTCTGACCCGTAAGGTTTTAGAGTGTATTTAGTAAGTCCGAATTGGCGGCTCAGTGGCTGCGGGTGCTGCTATGGGCATCATTATACTTCAAAGCATGTTAACGTTGTTGATCAAGCCTCAGCCGCCAATTCGGACACAGCTTTAGTAATTCGATTGTTTAGGGTTAAATTAATTGTATGAAGTATGAATAATATGAAAACGTTATCCAGGCTTGTGTTAAAGGGGCAGATTGCCTTCAAATCTCTTCAATTTTTGCTGTTAGGAATTACTCCTTAAGAGTTGTTAATATTAATGACAAAAAGAACCCACACTGTGTTGTATATAGTGAGCAGTGATAAAACAAAATTCAAATCTGACTCTTGAAATACAACCAGCGGAACATACGGTTCTCCATTTTGTGGAATCAAAAATAAAAAACCACACCGTTTCCACGGACAGTTATGTGAATTATTATAATTATACTTTTAAAATATCTTTCCAACCATATTAATTTCATAACAAATTCTTTTTATAGCCCAAAGCGCACAATCCGAAGGCAATGTAGTGTATAGCTATATGCAATAAATAAAAGTAACTGCATCACTTAGTATACTCAGAGTAACATGATTGAGTTTTGTACTTAAACAATTCCATACTTAAACAAACCCTGTTGAAACCGTAAGCGAGAATTATACCACTAGACCAACCAGCCGTTGACGCTGAAACCGAATTCTGCTAACTTAACGCACATTTAAAACCCAAACACTCACCAAAAAAGGTTCTCAGTGACGACACACCATGGGGAGGTTAAAAGTTCAAGAACTGTATTGGCCAATCGTTTTTAACTTGAACATGACTTCAATTCAGAGGAAATATTTCACAGACAAAAATTGGTTCTTGTATGAATCATTAAATTCAATTAAATTATGGTTCTAGTATGAACTTCATATTCAGTAAGCTTTCAGCCTACCAATCCTGTATTATACCTTGAAAAGACAAAACTTACAACCAAAGTTCTGACTGCACAAAAATGATGATTAGATAAGAGAAAGAACAAAACAGAAGAGCTCCTTTGTCGAACTTAATTACAACGAGATGCTTGAACCCGGCAACAAAAAGCCAAGCTGTCTGTGTCTGAACAGGAACTCTTCTGTTAATTTTTGATGGTCTGACGTGACGTTTCAACCTTTGCAGAGTCTTTCTGGAAGGTTAAATAACAACACAACACACACATAAATAGATAATTATAACAAAAGCAAGTGGAAAGAAATGAAGAGAGAGAGAGGCAGAAAGAACACAGAAAACCCCCAAGGGATGAATGAAGAAGGAGACGGGGTGGGGTTAGAGGGAAGGGGCTGGTTTGACCGCAAGAGGTTGGAAACACAAAGGACAAAATCAAAGGTGGGAAGAGGAAGAAAGAGTAATAGTTAGTGAGTGAGACAAACTAAAAAGGGGATATCTGCGGGAAAAAGGAGAAGGCAAAGACAAAATTTTGTTTAGTCATTTCCTTCTTGGATGTTAAGAAGGTTATCAGTGGATTGTTTGTTAAATAAGCTGTTATACATTACAACCAAAGGCTTATTCCGAAATGGTCGTCAAGCAGGTAGACCAAGGGCCACTCACAGGTAAATCCTCAATCCGAATTTCCCCTTGCGAATTTTTGTTGTCTGTTTTCGTCCCAAAAGCACAATATGCATCTCTGGATCATTACGACTACGTCACCACAAAGCCCGCTGTCAAATTCAGCCGTGGATGGGGAGGCGATCGCCCAATGCTACTGCCTTGGGTTTACTCCACTGAAAACAGTGAGGCCTACTCAGTTAATTTCCGAGTCCTTAGGGGAGTTAAATGTAATGGAATAGACTCTTTTAGTACACTCTATAAAGTTGAGACCAAAATGGCAAGTTTCGTTGGACGAATCAAAACTGATACCAATGCACGTTTGGTTGTAGCACTATAGTACGAACATTATTTTGGGCACAAAATAGTTATACAGTGAGTATACCCTTGACACCGTCGGGTGTTGTTTATTCACGGGCATTCAAATTCAAATGGTGCTCTTGATGTTGACCCGCCTTTCAGTCGAGTCATTCTACCATTATGGAGATCACTTTCATTTTGAATATCAATGCACCAATAGGTGTAGTAAGCTGTTATGACATGAAGGGAAAGCCTCTGGAAATATGGTGGGGCGGAAAGTATGGGGGCCACAGAATGCTAAAATATAACCTGATGGATAAGTGGGGGAAAGTTCACAGGGATGTACAATTTACCTCGTTTTTATATCAATCATTCATAAAATAGATCTCATTACACGTGACTGCGAACAACAGAATTGTCTAACCTTAGAAATATTTGATTTGACCTCGAATGTTACGGGAAGCCGATTGGTAAAGCAGTTTTGTCCATGGTATTTATGGTGCTCCTTAGAATTGGCACAACAAATTTCTTATACTTTGTGGTACATTGATCACATGAGGAAGTTAGTTGGTAAAAGATAACCTGAACTCTGGAACATTTTCTCCGTATATTTCATCTTGTTGGCAACGATAACTCCATAGGTATGTACAGTTTTATATTACTTGTTCAGAATGAGTGTTCTGGAGTGAATATGTACAGCATCAAATCAAGCATTTCACTAATTCGAAATAAATAAATGACCAAAGAACTTTCAATGTGCTTTTTAAAAGGGAGCCAGTGAACGTGATAAGTTGTTAACATGGTATACGTGTACTAGGCCTATAACTTTTATTCGTGGGGCGAGAAAAGTGTCCTTCCAAGTAGCGATGTGAGAGTGCAACTGTGTCGTTTACAACCCAAAAATACATTTATGAAGTTGGGGGAAGGGACAGTGGTGTACCCAGACATTTTCATGTGCGTGTGTGGGGGGGGGGGCAAGCGGTGACAACGATATAATTCGGGTGGGTTGCTATTTAAAGAGGTATAGGGTCATAGATTGACAAGATAGGCCTACTCCACAAATTAATGACCATAAAAACTTACATTGGTGAGAAGCACTGCGGTTGTTGAAAGTATAAATTATGAGATTTTTGAGAAATTTTGAGAAATGATTCGCTTCCAAGTAATATGGTTTGGAAATTTTGTCACCCCAAAACATTTGAATCTGAGAAACGATTTATGCATGACTCGTTTCTCAGATTTCTCAGGGTTGGTGTCCATTCACGAATGCTGATGCGGCCAGTGATGCGGTTGGTACCCACTGTCACCTTGCTAAGCGTGGATGGATTCTACGTTCATGTGAAAACACCCTGACAGTTTTGTTGCTGTTTTCTCAACAAGAAACTTTCACATGTGACTTTTACTGTATCTGTCTTTTAGTTGCCTAAATCAGCATTACGTTGACAAAAACAATCTATGACCCTACCTATAATGCATCGAACCATTCATTATTATTGTTTTATCTTATGGTGGGGGGGGGGGCAAGGGTTCTGAATGGGGGGACACCCCTCCTGTCTCCCTCTTGTTACGCCACTTGGAAGAGAACGGGCTTATGGGCCGATAATGAGAGAATCTGCTGCATGTATCTTCAGATCCAAGTTTAAGGGTCAACTAATTGACAGTAGATCCCATAATTGGAGCGGTTTTTAATGTTTGAGTTTTGTTTCAAACGGAACGATGTAGGTTATTAATTTTGCATCACAACCATGCGGGTGACAGGTATTAAAGAATGGAAATGAACAATTCACGTTTCGTAGTTAACAATGATCAACCATTAGCTCTGGTAGGCCTACTAAAATACTTTATAACAAAACAAACTGAGCCATAACACAGTAAATCAAAGTTGTCAAATTGCAATTTGGAGTATATGCAAATAATATATAGACACTTTTCATCGTCACATGAGAACAACCCTATCATCTTGAAAGTCTATATATTCGTTAAAACAAATTAATAAAAAGTCTGAATGTACAATTCCAAGCCAAACATTTACAGATAAAGCTCCCTCCATCTTCTTGATTTGCTGTTTCAATTATTGGATTTTATTTGCTTACTTGAATATAATTGAATAAATTAGATTCTCTATTTGATTTAAATTTCTCTGAAGTGTATGCATATTTAATTTGTCAATAATCAGAATTGATAATGGTCATGCTTTTTTTGGGGGGGGGGGGAGGGGGGTAAAACGGATTTGTTGCAAACAAAATTCTTTCATTCATTTTATTATATGAGTATGAGTATCCTTCCCTATAACATTCAGTAGAGATCTTAAAATACAGAGGAAGGTTGATCAACTATAGTTCTATGCCCAACCGCAGAATGTACATAATATTTGTTTATTTATTTATTTATTTCCTCAAAACCTCCAAAAATGGAGAAGATAAAAAGATAAAAGTACATCAATAAGTGAAAGTGTACCATACACCAAGAAAACAAAATTGCCTAATGTTCATTCCCTATAAGTTTGTGTACGAAAACACAGAGGCAATTTTATGACTGACGTGAGTGTTTGTTGATCTGTCATATTCCTTTAGGAAACAATGGGGTCCACTGAATGGACACTATTTCTTTGTTGTCTTGGTGCTTGTATCTGCATCTCGCAGTCATCAACCTGCATGAGTCATGCGCAGTGTGTTTACGACCACGTCACTGCAAAGGCTGACTGCTCCTCACTCAATCTTGACTGCATCCCCGTCAACTACCCAGAAGCCCTCATCATGGATCTAAGCCACAACAACATATCAGAGCTGTCACCAGACGATTTCAACGGAACATTCTCCAGGCTGGCTGAATTGTACCTTGACTACAATAACATATCTGATGTGACGTCACTGCTGGGATCCAGTGAGATGGGAAGCCTACAGAGGCTGTCTGCAAAGCACAATGTCATTTCTTATTTGCCTACAACCTGTCAGCTCAGCTCTCTCGTTGAACTCTCAGTAGACTATAACTCAATTACACGTGTATCAGCAATTCCACAATGCAGAGAATTGGAGCGTTTCTCTGCTGATTTTAATTTAATAAATTATTTTGACTTTCATGATATGTCAAATAATATTGTCATCAGCATACAGTTCAACCGACTGACTTCTGTGAGTGTTTGGGGCCGTACACAAGGAGATACTTCTCTTTTTTTAGATCACAATGAAATACGAAATATACGTATCTATGGCCCACGCCTTAGGTTCGATATCATTTCACTTAATCACAACCGACTACAGTCGGTATGGATTGACGGAACTCCAGATACATTTAACGTAGGCAGCAACGGTTTACCAAACTGGAATAGACTCAACATAGATCGTTATAGAAACACGATGAAGAAAATGGACATGAGCAACAACTCATTCGATTCTTTGATTCAGCCACGCTGGGCCGAAGGTCTTGAGGTTTTAAACGCCGATACGAACCTGCTGGCAAACCTGTCATCGACAACTCTATCAGAATTTGTCGATCTGACTGAACTGCATGTAGCCAATAATCGTCTCTTGTTCATCTCACCCACTGCACTGAGTCAACTCTCGATGCTACAGTCACTGTATCTCGACGACAATGCCCTGACGTCTTTGTTTGGAGGTGTATTTTTCAACCAGTCTAACTTAGTTGAGCTCTCCATCACCAACAACCGACTCACCATGTTACATCCTGATTACTTCATGGGTCTGGTGTCATTGGAGAGTCTGTACCTCGCAGGCAATCAACTCACAAGCGTCAACTCAGAGATGTTTCAACTGGTGCCTCAAATTCTTACCTTGGACTTATCCCGAAATGAGCTTCAGCTCGTCGACCTACAGAACTGTGCCCTTAATCTTACAAACCTACAAAATCTCTCACTGGCTTACAATCTGATTCACGACGCAATAACTGTCTTGGGCTTCTGTAACAACCTGCAAATACTGGATCTGAGTTATAATCTGATCCAAGTCGTGCCCGGTGATTCGCTGTCTGGGAGAAATAAAGAATTATCCAAACTCGAGCTAGAAGGCAATCCACTGCAGTGTGACTGTAGGCTCACGGGTCTGCGAGACTGGCTGCGCAACAATCCACCGTACGTTGAGCCTCGATGTGAAGCACCAACACATCACTATGGGTCGGTGATAACAGACTTGGACATTCATGACTTCTCGTGTCAACCCCCGATGGCGATGGTAGACAAGCAGTATCTGACAGCCCTGGCTGGACAATCTGTGACTCTTACATGTACAGCTACCGGCATTCCCGCTCCGACCGTAACATGGCTCTCACCAAACGACACAGAGATAGCTCATGACTGGCAAGGAAGATTCGCCATTCTACAAGGAAAAGTTCTGCATATCACTGCAGTGGAGAAACATGACCACGGGATGTATACATGTCTTGCCCAGAACGTCCTGGGTGAAATGAGCAGAGCTGCGGTAAACCTTACAGTGACAGGCTCTAAATCTGACGCAGTACAGCCACACTCTCTGGCTGCTTCCGTTCTCCCCACAATGTTTATCACCATTATAATAACGGTCGCTGTAATTGCTGTTATCATAATTATCCGTCGGCATCGCAAGAAACAACATAGCCAAGCAGCCCACTCCACATCTGCAACTAAAACCTCCGATCTAAAAGTTGGCTTCCGTAAAGGCCACACCACTGACTCGGAGGGAGGGTATGTGAACAAAGCCCAGGACGAAGACTATCAGACTCTAAGTGAACAGCAACCATCTCAGACCTACGAGAATCCAAGTGGAAGCAACGGAGAGGACAAGGGAGATAAAGAAGTGTATGAAACTGTGTCTGTCCCTTAGCTTGGCAAATGACGCTGGCTTTATACACATTGTGCACAGCAATAGTAAGATTGAAAATATAAATGCTCACAGATTTGCTCATAACTTAGACAAATGGTATATAATGGTGCTCATGGTGGAAAACTTCCCTCGAAATGTTTTTACTTGAAATTCAACAGTGTTAAAGAAATTAGTAAAACAATGTGTTTTTCTCACTGGTCCAAATCCCAAATGTTTGAAAACAGTTTCAAACAATTTGTATGTGACTCCGTTGACCGATTGAGCTTAAAACATGCACAGGTTTGTAATGCCATGTATAAAGGTCACATAGTGCGGATAAATGTCTTTGACAATGACCAATGTTGTCCCTGTGCTGGCACACATTCTACCGTAACTCTTTTTGTACAGTAACTTTCCCATGAATGATTAGTTTCTTAGTTTAATAAATCGAGACCCATCCGCGACTCTTTGTATGTATTTTGGTGTGGGCTTGTAGTGGAAGCCGCGAAGCCAAATATAATGTTGCTCGGTATAGATTTGCAAACACATGAGCGTTCAAGTTTTGTCCAAAATATTCAGAAAATTTAACACAGTTATTGTTAACGTTTTGTACATATGGTTAAAAAACGATAGTAATATGAACAAAATGATAAAATGAATTGAAAAATAATACATAATGATAACATTGCTGTAGTAAGTTAGAACTAAATACATATTTCTCCAAAAGTTTCGTTGTTTTTCTTTATTCCCCTTTTTTCCTCGAACTTCTTCCTCGTTTGAAGCTGATAGCTAAAAGTACCTACCTGTTTTGTATACAGTATGAGGATTAAAATTGTACACAATAATAATGGCATGTAAATATGGGCCGGTAACTTTTACACTCTAAAACCTTCCTGGTCGGAATTGACCTGGATCCGGGTCCTATGGGGCCTGACCCATTCCTAGTACAGTATGACCAGGAATCTGTGTCAAAATGACCCCAAAATGGGTCAAACTAACATAGAATCCTAGTTAAGATCATACTGTTGAACCATTTCCCTGGTCAGCCTGACCCCAAAATTGGTCAAACTGACACAGAATCCTAGTTAAGATCATACTGTTGAACCATTTCCCTGGTCAGCCTGACACCGAAATGGGTCAAACTGACACAGAATCCTAGTTAAGATCATACTGTTGAACCATTTCCATGGTCAGCCTGACCCCAAAATGGGTCAAACTAACATAGAATCCTAGTTAAGATCATACTGTTGAACCATTTCCATGGTCAGCCTGACCCCGAAATGGGTCAAACTGACACAGAATCCTAGTTAAGATCATACTGTTGAACCATTTCCCTGGTCAGCCTGACACCGAAATGGGTCAAACTGACACAGAATCCTAGTTAAGATCATACTGTTGAACCATTTCCATGGTCAGCCTGACCCCAAAATGGGTCAAACTAACATAGAATCCTAGTTAAGATCATACTGTTGAACCATTTACCTGGTCAGCCTGACCCCGAAATGGGTCAAACTGACACAGAATTCTAGTTAAGATCATACTGTTGAACCATTTCCCTGGTCAGCCTGACACCGAAATGGGTCAAACGGACACAGAATCCTAGTTAAGATCATACTGTTGAACCATTTCCATGGTCAGCCTGACCCCAAAATGGGTCAAACTAACATAGAATCCTAGTTAAGATCATACTGTTGAACCATTTACCTGGTCAGCCTGACCCCGAAATGGGTCAAACTGACACAGAATCCTAGTTAAGATCATACTGTTGAACCATTTCCCTGGTCAGCCTGACCCCGAAATGGGTCAAACTGACACAGAATCCTAGTTAAGATCATACTGTTGAACCATTTCCCTGGTCAGCCTGACACCGAAATGGGTCAAACTGACACAGAATCCTAGTTAAGATCATACTGTTGAACCATTTCCATGGTCAGCCTGACCCCCAAATGGGTCAAACTAACATAGAATCCTAGTTAAGATCATACTGTTGAACCATTTCCCTGGTCAGCCTGACCCCGAAATGGGTCAAACTGACACAGAATCCTAGTTAAGATCATACTGTTGAACCATTTCCCTGGTCAGCTTGACCCCAAAATGGGTCAAACTAACATAGAATCCTAGTTAAGATCATACTGTTGAACCATTTCCCTGGTCAGCCTGACCCCAAAATGGGTCAAACTGACACAGAATCCTACTTAAGATCATACTGTTGAACCATTTCCCTGTCAGCCTGACCCCGAAATGGGTCAGGCCCCCTGGGACCCGGAATCCGGTTCAATTCTGACCCGGGAGTTTTTAGAGAGATATTCTTATTTAATGTACTGGATCAAAATACCAGTATAGCCCATCCCCTCTTACTAAGTCATAAATCATTTGATTTTGAGTTTGTAATTTTGTTTCTCTAACTAGGTTGTGGATATAGTTGCTCTAAAAGCTTTTAGGATAATTTAAATATATACTGCACCCTTCACATAAAATTGTCAAATGAACATATTATAACACATTGTAAAATACAAAGAATAGAAGAAAAAGATATAATTGAATTACTATTTTTTTAAATGTAAATGTTACTCCACGGAGTTCCTATACTTGTAATTAATGGTTAATTCATGAATTTATTTATTGTATAAAATCATAGGCTGCTTAGTCACATAATCACATATAGGCGCACCTAAGCGTGGATGGTTATGTTTTCGAGTAAAAGATCGACTGACGTCATTTATTGACATTATTTCAGAAGGAAATAGAACTGCGGTTAACTCTAATAATTATTTTAGTTTATAACAAGTAGGCCTAAGCTTAGAATTTTTGTTTGTTAATACATTAAATTACTAACATGCATATTGGTGGTATTTGGTAGGCATACACTCTAGAACAAACGGGTCAGAAGTGACCCGGATTCCGGTTTCCGGGGGGGTTCCCATTTCTTGGTCAGGCTGACCTGGGAAGTGGGTAAAATGCGTTTTTACCTCGGAACCTGCGTCAGTTTGACTCATTTCTGGGTCATTTTGACACAGATTCCGGGTCATATTGACCTAGAAGTGGGTCAGGCCCCACGGGACCCAGAATCCGGGGTAATTCTGACCCGTAAGGTTTTAGAGTGTATTTAGTAAGTCCGAATTGGCGGCTCAGTGGCTGCGGGTGCTGCTATGGGCATCATTATACTTCAAAGCATGTTAACGTTGTTGATCAAGCCTCAGCCGCCAATTCGGACACAGCTTTAGTAATTCGATTGTTTAGGGTTAAATTAATTGTATGAAGTATGAATAATATGAAAACGTTATCCAGGCTTGTGTTAAAGGGGCAGATTGCCTTCAAATCTCTTCAATTTTTGCTGTTAGGAATTACTCCTTAAGAGTTGTTAATATTAATGACAAAAAGAACCCACACTGTGTTGTATATAGTGAGCAGTGATAAAACAAAATTCAAATCTGACTCTTGAAATACAACCAGCGGAACATACGGTTCTCCATTTTGTGGAATCAAAAATAAAAAACCACACCGTTTCCACGGACAGTTATGTGAATTATTATAATTATACTTTTAAAATATCTTTCCAACCATATTAATTTCATAACAAATTCTTTTTATAGCCCAAAGCGCACAATCCGAAGGCAATGTAGTGTATAGCTATATGCAATAAATAAAAGTAACTGCATCACTTAGTATACTCAGAGTAACATGATTGAGTTTTGTACTTAAACAATTCCATACTTAAACAAACCCTGTTGAAACCGTAAGCGAGAATTATACCACTAGACCAACCAGCCGTTGACGCTGAAACCGAATTCTGCTAACTTAACGCACATTTAAAACCCAAACACTCACCAAAAAAGGTTCTCAGTGACGACACACCATGGGGAGGTTAAAAGTTCAAGAACTGTATTGGCCAATCGTTTTTTAACTTGAACATGACTTCAATTCAGAGGGAAATATTTCACAGACAAAAATTGGTTCTTGTATGAATCATTAAATTCAATTAAATTATGGTTCTAGTATGAACTTCATATTCAGTAAGCTTTCAGCCTACCAATCCTGTATTATACCTTGAAAAAGACAAAACTTACAACCAAAGTTCTGACTGCACAAAAATGATGATTAGATAAGAGAAAGAACAAAACAGAAGAGCTCCTTTGTCGAACTTAATTACAACGAGATGCTTGAACCCGGCAACAAAAAGCCAAGCTGTCTGTGTCTGAACAGGAACTCTTCTGTTAATTTTTGATGGTCTGACGTGACGTTTCAACCTTTGCAGAGTCTTTCTGGAAGGTTAAATAACAACACAACACACACATAAATAGATAATTATAACAAAAGCAAGTGGAAAGAAATGAAGAGAGAGAGAGGCAGAAAGAACACAGAAAACCCCCAAGGGATGAATGAAGAAGGAGACGGGGTGGGGTTAGAGGGAAGGGGCTGGTTTGACCGCAAGAGGTTGGAAACACAAAGGACAAAATCAAAGGTGGGAAGAGGAAGAAAGAGTAATAGTTAGTGAGTGAGACAAACTAAAAAGGGGATATCTGCGGGAAAAAGGAGAAGGCAAAGACAAAATTTTGTTTAGTCATTTCCTTCTTGGATGTTAAGAAGGTTATCAGTGGATTGTTTGTTAAATAAGCTGTTATACATTACAACCAAAGGCTTATTCCGAAATGGTCGTCAAGCAGGTAGACCAAGGGCCACTCACAGGTAAATCCTCAATCCGAATTTCCCCTTGCGAATTTTTGTTGTCTGTTTTCGTCCCAAAAGCACAATATGCATCTCTGGATCATTACGACTACGTCACCACAAAGGCCGGTGTCAAATTCAGCCGTGGATGGGAGGCGATCGCCCAATGCTACTGCCTTGGGTTTACTCCACTGAAAACAGTGAGGCCTACTCAGTTAATTTCCGAGTCCTTAGGGGAGTTAAATGTAATGGAATAGACTCTTTTAGTACACTCTATAAAGTTGAGACCAAAATGGCAAGTTTCGTTGGACGAATCAAAACTGATACCAATGCACGTTTGGTTGTAGCACTATAGTACGAACATTATTTTGGGCACAAAATAGTTATACAGTGAGTATACCCTTGACACCGTCGGGTGTTGTTTATTCACGGGCATTCAAATTCAAATGGTGCTCTTGATGTTGACCCGCCTTTCAGTCGAGTCATTCTACCATTATGGAGATCACTTTCATTTTGAATATCAATGCACCAATAGGTGTAGTAAGCTGTTATGACATGAAGGGAAAGCCTCTGGAAATATGGTGGGGCGGAAAGTATGGGGGCCACAGAATGCTAAAATATAACCTGATGGATAAGTGGGGGAAAGTTCACAGGGATGTACAATTTACCTCGTTTTTATATCAATCATTCATAAAATAGATCTCATTACACGTGACTGCGAACAACAGAATTGTCTAACCTTAGAAATATTTGATTTGACCTCGAATGTTACGGGAAGCCGATTGGTAAAGCAGTTTTGTCCATGGTATTTATGGTGCTCCTTAGAATTGGCACAACAAATTTCTTATACTTTGTGGTACATTGATCACATGAGGAAGTTAGTTGGTAAAAGATAACCTGAACTCTGGAACATTTTCTCCGTATATTTCATCTTGTTGGCAACGATAACTCCATAGGTATGTACAGTTTTATATTACTTGTTCAGAATGAGTGTTCTGGAGTGAATATGTACAGCATCAAATCGAGCATTTCACTAATTCGAAATAAATAAATGACCAAAGAACTTTCAATGTGCTTTTTAAAAGGGAGCCTGTGAACGTGATAAGTTGTTAACATGGTATACGTGTACTAGGCCTATAACTTTCATTCGTGAGGCGCGAAAAGTGTTCTTCCAAGTAGCGATGTGAGAGTGCAACTGTGTCGTTTACAACCCAAAAATACATTTATGAAGTTGGGGGAAGGGACAGTGGTGTAACCAGACATTTTCATGTGTGTGTGGGGGGCGGGGCAAGCGGTGACAACGATATAATTCGGGTGGGTTGCTATTTAAAGGTATAGGGTCATAGATTGGCAAGATTGGCCTACTCCACAAATTAATTACCATAACAAATTACATTGGTGAAAAGCACTGCGGTTGTTGAAAGTATAAATTATTTTGAGAAATGATTCCCTTCCAAGTAATATGGTTTAGAAAATTTGTCACCCAAAAACATTTGAATCTGAGAAACGATTCATGCTTGTCTCGTTTCTCAGATTTCTCAGGGTTGGTGTCCGTTCACGAATGCTGATGCGGCCAGTGATGCGGTTGGTACCCACTGTCACCTTGCTAAACGTTGATGGATTCGACGTTCATGTGAAAATACCCTGAAAGTTTTGTTGCTGTTTTCTCAGCAAGACACTGTGTTATGCTGAAACTTTCACATGTGACTTTTATTGTATCTGTCTTTATACTGTTGCCTATAAGTCAATAAATCAGCATTACGTTGACAAAAACAAATCTATGACCCTACCTTTAATGTATCGAACCATCCACATGTGTATTTTTCTCGATCTCATGGGGGGGGGGGGTAAGGGTTCTGAATGGGGGGGGGGTGCTCCCCTCCTGTCTCCCTCTTGCTACGCCACTTGGAAGGGAACGGGCTTATGGGCTGATAATGAAGTGAATCTGTTGCATGTATCTTCAGATCCAAGTTTAAGGGTCAACTGAGACAGTAGATCCCATAATTTGAGCGGTTTTTTTAGGTTTGAGTTTTGTTTCAAACGGAACGACGTAACCATTAATTTTGCATCACAACCATGCAGGTAACCGGTATTAAAGAATGGAAATGAACAATTAACGTTTCGTATAGTTTACAATGATCAACCATTAGCTCTGGTAGGCCTACTAAAATACTTTATAACAAAACAAACTGAGCCATAACACAGTAGATCAAAGTTGTCAAATTGCAATTTGGAGTATATGCAAATATATATAGACACTTTTCATCGTCACATGAGAACCACCCTATTTCATCTTATAACAAAGTCTATATATTCGTTAAAATAAATTAATAAAAAGTCTGAATGTACAATTCCAAGCCAAACATTTACAGATAAAGCTCCCTCCATCTTCTTGATTTGCTATGTTTCAATTATTGGATTTTATTTGTTTACTTTAATATAATTGAATATATTTTTGATTATGTATTTGATTTAAATTTCTCCGAAGTATTTGCTTTTTTAATTTGTCAATAATCAGAATTGATAATGGTCATGCTTTTGTTTTGTTTTTTTTTTTTTGGGGGGGGGGGGTAAAGCGGATTTGTTGCAAACAAAATTCTTTCATTCATTTTATTATATGAGTATGAGTCTCCTTCCCTATAACATTCAGTAGAGATCTTAAAATACAGAGGAAGGTTGATCAACTATAGTTATATGCCAAACCGCAGAATGTACATCAATAACTGAAAGTGTAGAAACATACCGTACACCAAGAAAACAAAATTGCCTAATGTTCATACCCTAAAAGTTTGTGTACGAAAACACAGAGGCAATTTTATGACTGACGTGAGTGTTTGTTGATCTGTCATATTCCTTTAGGAAACAATGGGATCCACTGAATGGACACTATTTCTTTGTTGTCTTGGTGCTTGTATCTGCATCTCGCAGTCATCAACCTGTATGAGTCATGCGCAGTGTGTTTACGACCACGTCACTGCAAAGGCTGACTGCTCCTCACTCAATCTTGACTGCATCCCCGTCAACTACCCAGACGCCCTCATCATGGATCTTAGCCACAACAGCATATCAGAGCTGTCACCAGACGATTTCAATGGAACATTCTCCAGGCTGGCTGAATTGTACCTTGACTACAATAACATATCTGATGTGACGTCACTGCTGGGATCCAATGAGCTAGAGAGCCTGCAGAATTTGTCTGCAAAGCACAACGTCATTTTTGACTTGCATGATACTTGTCAGCTCAGCTCTCTCACTGAGCTCTCAGTAGACTATAACTCCATTACATTTTTACCTAATATTCCACGCTGCAGGACATTGCAGCGGTTCTCTGCCGATTTTAATTTAATCGATTATTTTAGCTTTCATGAGTTGCCAAATATTGTCATCAGCTTACAGTTCAACCGACTGACCTGGGTGGATGGTTACATTTTTGGACCTAGAGGCAGAGATACTTCTCTTCTTTTAGATCATAATGAAATACAACAGCTATATATCTTTGGCTCACGCCTCATGTTCGATATAATTTCACTTAATCACAACCGGCTACAGTCGGTAAACATTGACGAACCTCCAGATACATTTAACATAGGCAGCAACGGATTACCAAACTGGAATAGACTCAACATAGATCGTTATAGAAACACGATGAAGAGATTGGACATAAGCAACAACTCATTCGATTCTTTGATTCAGCCACACTGGGCCGAAGGTCTTGAGGTTTTAAACGCCGATACGAACCTGCTGGCAAACCTGTCATCGACAACTCTATCAGGATTTGTCGATCTGACTGAACTGCATGTAGCCAATAATCGTCTCTTGTTCATCTCAACCACTGCACTGAGTCAACTCTCGATGCTACAGTCACTGTATCTCGACGACAATGCCCTGACGTCTTTGTTTGGAGGAGTATTTTTCAACCAGTCTAACTTAGTTGAGCTCTCCATCACCAACAACCGACTCACCATGTTACATCCTGATTACTTCATGGGTCTGGTGTCGTTGGAGCGTCTGTACCTCGCAGGGAATCAACTCACAAGCGTCAACTCGGAGATGTTTCAATTGATACCTCAAATTCTTACCTTGGACTTATCCCGAAATGAGCTTCAGCTCGTCGACCTACAGAACTGTGCCCTTAATCTTATAAACCTACACAATCTCTCACTGGCTTACAATCTGATTCACGATGCAATAACTGTCTTGGGCTTCTGTAACAACCTGCAAGTACTGGATCTGAGTTATAATCTGATCCAAGTCGTGCCCGGTGATTCTCTTTCTGGGAGAAATAAAGAATTATCCAAACTCGAGCTAGAAGGCAATCCACTGCAGTGTGACTGTAGGCTCACGGGTCTGCGAGACTGGCTGCGCAACAATCCACCGTACGTTGAGCCTCGATGTGAAGCACCAACACATCACTATGGGTCGGTGATAACAGACTTGGACATTCATGACTTCTCGTGTCAACCCCCGATGGCGATGGTAGACAAGCAGTATCTGACAGCCCTGGCTGGACAATCTGTGACTCTTACATGTACAGCTACCGGCATTCCCGCTCCGACCGTAACATGGCTCTCACCAAACGACACAGAGATAGCTGATGACTGGCAAGGAAGATTCGCCATTCTACAAGGAAAAGTTCTGCATATCACTGCAGTGGAGAAACATGACCACGGGATGTATACATGTCTTGCCCAGAACGTCCTGGGTGAAATGAGCAGAGCTGCGGTAAACCTTACAGTGACAGGCTCTAAATCTGACGCAGTACAGCCACACTCTCTGGCTGCTTCCGTTCTCCCCACAATGTTTATCACCATTATAATAACGGTTGCTGTAATTGCTGTTATCATAATTATCCGTCGGCATCGCAAGAGACAACACAGCCAAGCAGCCCACTCCACATCTGCAACTAAAACCTCCGATCTAAAAGTTGGCTTCCGTAAAGGCCACACCACTGACTCGGAGGGAGGGTATGTGAACAAAGCCCAGGACGAAGACTATCAGACTCTAAGTGAACAGCAACCATCTCAGACCTACGAGAATCCAAGTGGAAGCAACGGAGAGGACAAGGGAGATAAAGAAGTGTATGAAACTGTGTCTGTCCCTTAGCTTGGCAAATGACGCTGGCTTTATACACATTGTGCACAGCAATAGTAAGATTGAAAATATAAATGCTCACAGATTTGCTCATAACTTAGACAAATGGTATATAATGGTGCTCATGGTGGAAAACTTCCCTCGAAATGTTTTTACTTGAAATTCAACAGTGTTGAAGAAATTAGTAAAACAATGTGTTTTTCTCACTGGTCCAAATCCCAAATGTTTGAAAACAGTTTCAAACAATTTGTTTGTGACTCCGTTGACCGATTGAGCTGAAAACATGCACAGGTTTGTAATGCCATGTATAAAGGTCACACAGTGCGGATAAATGGTCTTTAACAATGACCAATGTTGTCCCTGTGCTGGCACACATTCTACCGTAACTCTTTTTGTACAGTAACTTTCCCATGAATGATTAGTTTCTTATTTTAATAAATCGAGACCCATCCGCGACTGTTTGTATGTGTTTTGGTGTGGGCTTGTAGTGGAAGCCACGAAGCCAAATATATTGTTGCTCGGTATAGATTTGCAAACACATTTATGAGCGTTCAAGTTTTGTCCAAAATATTCAGAAAATTTAACACAGTTATTGTTAGCGTTTGGTACATGATTAGAAAATGATAGTAATATGAACAAAATGATAAAATGAATTGAAAAATAATACACAATGATAACTTTGCTGTAGTAAGTTAGAACTAAATACATATTTCTACAAAAGTTTCGTTATTTTTCTTCATTCACCTTTTTCCCTCGAACTTCTTCCTCCTTTGAAGCTGATAGCTATACCTGTATTTGTATATGTGGATTAAAATTGTACACAATAATAATGGCATGTAAATATGGGCCGGTAACTTATACACTCTAAAACCTTCCTGGTCGGAATTGACCTGGATCCGGGTCCTATGGGGCCTGACCCATTCCTGGTACAGTATGACCAGGAATCTGTGTCAAAATGACCCCAAAATGGGTCAAACTGACACAGAATCCTAGTTAAGATCATACTGTTGAACCATTTTCCTGGTCAGCCTGACCCCGAAATGGGTCAAACTGACACAGAATCCTAGTTAAGATCATACTGTTGAACCATTTTCCTGGTCAGCCTGACCCCGAAATGGGTCAAACTGACATAGAATCCTAGTTAAGATTATACTGTTGAACCATTTCCGTGGTCAGCCTGACCCCGAAATGGGTCAAACTGACACAGAATCCTAGTTAAGATCATACTGTTGAACCATTTCCCTGGTCAGCCTGACCCCAAAATGGGTCAAACTAACATAGAATCCTAGTTAAGATCATACTGTTGAACAATTTCCATGGTCAGCCTGACCCCGAAATGGGTCAGGCCCCCTGGGACCCGGAATCCGGGTCAATTCTGACCCTAGAGTTTTGATAGTGTAGTCTTATTCTATGTACTAAGTTAAAATACCAGTATAGCCGCAGCCCCCCTTACTAAGTCATAAATCATTTGATTTTGAGTTTGTCAATTTGTTTTTCTCTCTGAAGGTGGTGGATACAGATGCCCTTAGAATTTTTAATATTGTAGAATTAATAATATTTCAAATGTATAGTGCGCTCTGTATATAACGCACAAAACACATTGTTAAATACGCAAAATGGAAGAAAAAGATATTTTAAATACTAATGTTTGCAGTGTAAATGTAACATTACGGAGTTGTTCCTGTATAGGTTTAAAGGGAGACGTTGCCTCGGATCGGACGAGTTGGTCTAAAAAAAAAGCGTTTGTATTACCGTTTGTTATAAAATGCATACCTATGGTTAGAAAGACGTTATAAAAGTAGAATATAATGATCCACACAAATATGTCTCGAAATTGCGTGGTTTTCCTTTTACTTTGCGAACTAACACGGTCGGCCATTTTGTGGGGTCAAAAATTTGACTCCACAAAATGGCCGACCGTGTTTGTTCACGATGTAAAAGGAAAACCACGCAATTTCGAGACATATTTGTGTGGATCATTGTATTCTACTTTTAAAACATCTTTCTAACCATATGCATTTTAAAACAAACGGTTACAAATGCTTTTTAAAGACCAACTCGCCCGATCCAAGGCAACGTGTCCCTTTAATTAAAAGTCAACATACTAGTCATGCCATCACTGCACATGGTTCTGGAGGAGTAAATTCATAAAAAATACAATTTATATTTGTAAGTATATAAATACAAAGGCTGCATAGTCACATAGTCACATATAGGCGTCCCTAAGCATGGTTATGTTTTTTGAATAAAAGATCGACTGACGTCATTTATTGACAGGATTTCTTGAGGCGTTATTTCAGAGGGAAATATAACTGCGGTTAACTCTAATAATATTTAAGTTTATAAAAAGTCAACTTTACAATTTTAGTTTGATAATTGTTGTTCAAGCGTTATCAATGTATGTAGGCTACTTAGCTTTTTACATTATTTTCCTCCCAGAAAACATGTTATCCTGAGCATTTACATTAAATAGCTAACATGCATATTGGTGGTTTTTTTGGTACGCTCTAAAAACTACCGGGTCAGAAGTGACCCGGATTCCGGGTTCGGGGGGGGGGGCTGGCCCATTTCCGGGTCAGGCTGACCTCGAAAGTGGTTAACTGGATCCTGCGTCAGTTTGACTCATTTCTGGGTCATTTTGACACAGATTCCGGGTCATATTGACCTAGAAGTGGGTCAGGCCCCACGGGACCCGGATGAAGGTCAATAGACATTTATCATGGTGCGGCCATCTTGATTTTCTCCCATTCAACTCACTGTAACCGAACCGAGGCTGGAAGAAAAAATAGTCTGGTTCCTGTTTGTACAAAGAATGTTATTATTCACTGCTGGTATTGGATACAAGGAACAAGACCAAGATGATGGCAACATGATAAAGGTCTATTCTGACCCGTCAGTTTTGTAATTGGCGGCTCAGTGGCTGCAGGTAATGCTATGGCATGATTATATCTTCAAGAAAGCATGTTGACGTTGTTGATCAAGCCTCAGCCGGCATTTCGGTAACAGCTTTTGTAATTCGATTGTTTAGGGTTAAATTAATTGTATAAAGTATGAATTGGAAATGCTATCCTTGCTTGTGTTAAAGGGGCAGATTGCCTTCAAATCTCTCAAAATGTTGCTGTTTTCAATTACTCATTACGAATGGTTAATGACCAAAATAACCTACACTGTGTGGTAATTAGTGAGCAGTGATTAACACAACATAAATCTGACTCTTGAAATACAACCAGCTGAACATACGGTCCGCCATTTTGTGGGGTCAAAAACTTGGTTCTACAATAGCGGACGTGCATGTTCTGTCAAAAAAAAACCGCCACAATTTCAATTGATTTGTTTTATAATCATTACATTCTTTTTTTTAAAACATATTTCCGAACATATTCATTTCAAAAGAAACGGTTTTTATTGCCCAAAGCGCCCAATCCGAAGGCAATTTGCCCCGTTAACGGCCAGTAGTGTATATATGCTATAAATAAAAGGATTGCATCACTAACACTCATAGAGTAACATGATGAGTTTTGTACTGAAAAATATTCCTTTTGATCACAAACTTTGGTTTAATTTAGCAATAAATTTATTCGCCTCTCTGATATTATTAAGACGTACGGAGGGAGAAATAGTCACAATTCTAAATGCTAACTAGTCACAATTCTAAAAACTCCCGGGTCACAAAATTGACCCGTTTCCCGGTCCCGTGGGGGTGGGGCATGACTCATTTCTGGGCCAGTGTGTCCTGGGGTCGATTTCACAAAACTCTTCCTAACTTAGGACTAGTCCTAGGCAATGCTAAGAGATAGGACTAGTCTTAAGTTAAGACCAGTTACTGGTCCTAACTTTAGATAAGACTAGTCTTATCTCTTTGTGAAATCGGCCCCAGAGTCAGAATGACCCACAGAACGGGTCAAACTGATGCAGAATCTGAAATAAATTCCCACTTTTTAACCAGTCTTCGGGTCAGCCTGACCCACAACAATGGGTCAGGCCCCCTGTGACAGCTGGCATCCGGATCAATAGACCATATGCATTGACGTCATCCAGCCGCCATCTAAGAGCAAGTTCGAGTGTGCACCATGGTTAACTAAAGGTTAACCATTTGCACTCGAACCCAGGCTGGTCGACCATAGGTTGACTGCTGTGGTCGACCATTTGGAACCAGCCTCGAGCCCATGGTTTCTTCACTGGTCCCAATAGCCTTGTTCTATGTTAAGTCGTGTAAACGGAGAGGGGAACCAGTGACACTGTAGCAAATAGGCGGAAGGGATGGGAGCTGCACGGATCGGTAAAAAGTAAACATTGCCGCCGCCGTGGACGTCGCCATGTTGAATGGTTGACTGGACTTCCGAATGAGTCGTTCGCGTGAGTACGCCACTGCGCATGTGCGTTGCTAGTCTGTGGTCGACAGCGGGTCGACTGAATGTGCGCACTCGAACTTGCTCTTAGAGGTAAAACGATGACGAAACAATCGAAACGCGCAAATTTGTACGCGCAGCGCACAGGATTGGCCAATGAACAACCTCCTTTTGACCTCTAGGCGAGGGCGCCCTACTCAAATGACGTCATGTGCATAAGGTCTATTCTAACCCGGGAGTTTTTAGAGTGTGCTTATACGATTGCGGGCCGATTTCTCGCTAATTTGGCCATTGGCAAATGAGAAGCAATGTAAACAAACGAAGTTTTTTTCATTTTGATGGAGGAAAATAAATCGCCAGGCATTTTCACTTATAATTTGCAGATCTGAAGTATATTAAATACATTCAAGATTCAGTGCGGTAAAGGGTATAGTAACACAACTAATTTTAGTTGTTGATTGCTTTGACAAACGGTGGTCAAACTGTTACAATATAGCCTGTGCAAGCCCCGCGCATTATTAATTGAACTTCTGGGACCATTGTGGTCCCAACTATGGAGATTTACGTGGGCAAGATTTTGTTTTGTCAATTATTTTAGTCTAACGTGGTTTATGACCATGAAAAATATATAATGTTGTTGGGAATGTAACACTAAGTGATGAAAAAATAATATTAAAAGTAAAATCAATTCAACAATATAACGAAGAAAACCAGAGAATTAAACTTGACCTCAGTTTCCGGTTGCTGCAAAAAATTAAGAATTTTGTGCTCACCTTCGATCACAAAACTCATGTAAACGCTTGTTTTGAATGCGCGATGATAATCGCCAGATGCTGTAATTGCAACGCGAAGCCTTTTCATTGCAGTATTATTGTTAAGGCGTCAGCGTCCTCTATAACGTCAAGCGTTAATTTTATGCCTGTGTGACCATCGCGAATCCACGTAAGTGGTTTCTGAAAAGTTAAGATCAAAAATAAGCATCCTTGTCCCAAGGTTTTAATTTTGCTTCAATAATAATTAACACATTATTTGTGTATCTATTATAAAAACTAAAACTGATTTTATAAACATGTAATGAGTATTTTTGTTGTTCAGATTTTGTCATTAGATATAATTTAAAACAAAGATTTGATTTCAGAGAAAAACAAGTTCTTTGTTTTATGTGTTTTCCAGTTCCGATACGCGCGACACTTGCTCAGTCTATAAGGAAGAAAAATTAAGGGCTGGTCCGGGAATTGAACCCGGGGCCTCTTGCACCCAAAGCGAGAATCATGCCACTAGACCAACCAGCCTTCTTAGGGCACGTTTCTATAATATAAGCGAATATCTCCAAGCTCAAAATAATACCACCCTTTTTGCTGACGAGGTTTGTTAGATTTTTTTTTGTCTGCATGTGTGCCTCATGTCAACGTGGCAATCCGCTGCACTACTGAACCCCGCTGTCCCAAAGGGGCGCCACGAGGTTAAAAGAAGTGCCTGGCACTGCTGCGGTTTCCTTGGGAAAGTCTTATTTCTCTTTACTTTATTAGATTTTAACTGCATTTTTTAAAATCAAGAATACAAACAAATTACGTCCCATGTTCACATCAGTGACGCAACAAAAGGCCGGAATAGGTTATTCTGGGGCTTTGTTATATTTATTGCTTGTTTTGTGTAGGGCCTATACGTTGTTTTATTCTGATCCTTTGTTTACGAACAAAAAGAGAAAAATGTAAAAGGAAAGGGAATAATATTACCAAAGTGACGTAAAATTCAAAGGCTGGGACGGGGCTAGCTGGGGTCCATACCCAAACCTGCTTTTCCATTTTACGTTTTTTTCATTAACTTTTTTGTTATACTTTTGGCCGTGGCCTGAGTGAAATCCTACTGAGAAAACCATTCCTTTGGCGCTCCGGGGGTTTGCACGATTATAGCCCAAAGTTGAAGATAAATAGGCGATTGTTGTAGAATGTTGTCGATGAGTCGATTGGTCAAGTTTCCCTGACGAGGAACCAAATTTTATTGGACAACCGACTCACGCCTGGCTTGGTTACCGTATAATATATTTACACAAAATTTAAAAAAACCAGGGCGATTTTTATCCTGAAATTAAGAAATAATCATTTTGAGCGCAGGAACAACTTAGTGGCAAGTTGGTGCCATCTTCGTTTCTGAGTGGTTATACGACTGTGTACACACCCAGTCAAAGAGAACGTCAGTCTAAGAGGACGGCCGACGGTCTAAACCAATTTTCTTCTTACTCAGTTCTTCAGACTCCCCCCTTGTAGCCCTACCTCCATGGTCTGTTTAATAGCAGAATAGAGGTGTAATCATTCTGTTAAAATTGGTTCCCTGTATATGTATTACAATGTTATTACCGCTCTTTGTAACATTTTTTTCGGGCTGGCCGGTGTCATAACGGGGATGATTTTGTTCCCCGGTGTGCGTGCCCTCCATACGAAGTAAGTTGGTTCAAAAGAGGGCGCTATCGGACGACGAAATCTCCGGGGGGGGGGGGGCAGAATCTCCGGGGGACCCCCTCCCCCTCCCCTGCAACACCGGGATAGATCTCCCACTTGAGCGAGAATAGTGACTCGATTCGCGCCATTTTTGTTGGTCAGTTTGGCCTTGGTACTCTGACCTTTTTAGGTATCATCACCAGTGGGCTGCAGTTTCGGAAATATGCGAGGATCGTGATAGGGGGCAATTTTAGAAGAAAATAAAACAAACAAAGACTCACGTACGACCCAGGGGGTAGGGTGGGGATGGGGCAACTGCTCTCCAAAACTTCGGGCAAAAATAATAGTGTTGGAAATTGTGGCACAGCAAGAAGAAGAAAACAAATAGGACAGAGAAAGTAACAAAACTTTTTACCCGGAAGACCCATTACAATAACAATACTTATGTTTTTCTCTGTGTATAATTTTGAGAAATTGATTCTTTTGCCCCCCCCCCCCTAACCGTCCCCATACACCCATGTCAACAAATTTAGGCCTACAATAAAATATGATTTGAACTTTGCAAGGCTGGAAAACAAACACTATACGGTTTGAGGCAACAACAGTAAATCGGGGGCATCATCGATTTACATTAAGCTTCACTTCCTCCTAGTCTTCCAACCCAATTTTGTATTTTTCCAGACCAATGGGTATATTATCCTGTTCGAAAGGGCGGTATCCACGGTAAGCCACACCCACTTCAAACAAACTGCTTCCAGTGGTAACCAAGCCCATAATATAGGAGCTGTGCATGAAATAGTTTTTTAAATAATAGTTTATGCAAGAAAAGATAAACAACTGGACTTGGCTTGGTATACATTCTTCAAAGACTAAAGGTCTTCTCAGAGTTAAAAGTTTCTGTCAAAATGCTTTTGAACGATGATCTGGGGTAAAATTACGCTACGCCAAAACTGGCACTCGGCGGGGGAGTGGCGAAACCTTTGGGCGTAACACAAAAAGGGGGCGTCTCCTTCAGGGCAAGCTCCTCGAGAGGGCGTGCTCCAGCATGCAGCTCATAGTCTGGTTCTCTTTTGCTGTGCGCCAGACGTGCAGATTTAATAGGAGCTGGTCCAGATGTATGGCCTAGGCTGCACGGAGAGAGTCACGGGGGAGGTGCTCGTCGTAAAAAAACGTAAGGTCAACTTTTCTATTCGTTAAATTTATGCTTGTTACCTTATATAACTAGTTTGTCGTTTAATTAATAGTTCTTCCTAGTCACGCGTTAGCTACATCAGTATTAGACGTACTTGCTGGAATGAACTGAAACTGTTGAAGCCGGTAAACATGTTCGATGATTTCTTCTTCCTTTGCAGCCTTCATGATTGAAGATAAAGTAAACGCACTGCCAACCAGGCGCACACACACAGGGCGAACCCCTTTTCTTACCCCATTAGCGATAAGTGTGTACTACTGTCTTTTACGTGCATTGATACTGATAGGTTTTTTTAACAACATACGGGACCTACAGACTTACGTCCCATCCAAAGGACACAGCAATGGTTAAAGGAACATTACAGAATTGGTTTTTGCTAACTGGCAGTGTTAGCACTTTATAGGTATGTGAAGAAAAAATTCAAAGTGAACCAATACGAATGCAATTAGTACCACTGGAAAGAGCATGAAAAATCCTACACAGTGATACCAAAATTATTGAGAAGTCTTAATTGATAAAGAAATTACAAGCATTTGAAGCTCGTTAATTAGCGTCATTTTCTAACAGGCAATTGATTGGGATTTTGTGACCGAAAACGCGACTTTTTTCGGCTCGCGTTCATGCCAATTGCCCCGACCCGGTCGCGCGAATCCCGGCAGCCGCGACCGGGTCAGTCATTTTCGCCACCGGGTAAGTCATTTTCGCAACCATAAAAACTGACAAAACTTTCAGATATTAAAGACAGAATAACAATTAATATGTGGGTTTACCTTTTAATAACGTATGGTTCAGTAAAAGAGTGATATTAGTGCCGTCAAAACTTGTATTTTTTTCAACTTCTCCAGCGAAGGTAAAACATTCGCCAATTCGAAAAAACATGGCGGATAAAGAGGATTCTCCACTACGTCATCATCGATTTTCCATGACGTCATCATCGCCGACAGCCAATCAGAATGCGAATTTAAGGGGGTGTGCCCAGCGCGCGCAGTAGATGCGGAACACAAATCTGGCAGAAAATAGCGGCCGCGATCGATGCGGATCTTCACATACCTACACTTTATATAATCCACCATATTACATAAACTGACAAACCTGTAGAAGTTTGAGATTGATCGGCCATCTGGGTCACAAGAATATAGTGAAAAACCGATTACACATTTGCATGTGTTATGCAATGTATGAATAAAACGCTCATGAGCGATAAACTCCAATCGGAAATTAGTTTTATTTATTTCTCATCAAATATGGCATTTCAGACAGAAATATTTATAGGGATGTTTTCTACTATCATCATCATTAGACCGTGTAAGTTTTATGTAAATCTGTGATCATAACGAAAATTTTAATTGCCAGTTCTGTAACGTTCCTTTAAGAAGTGTCTTGCTTATTTATATACACAAACAAGTACGTGTCCACCGACCCGGGGACTCGTCGAAGTCGAACCCACACTCTCTCTGCTGATCAGGAACACTAGAGCTTGAGTTTGGTGCTCACCGCTTGGCCACGACACGCCATCTCTGACTGACTGAGTGGAGTGACACTGGATAGGTATGCGAAGAAAAAATTCAAAGTGAACCAAAATCCTACACAGTGATACCAAAATTATTGAGAAGTCTTAATTAATAAAGAAATTACAAGCATTTGAAGCAACAGGCAATTGATAAGTCATTTTCGCAACCATAGAAACTGAAACTTTCAGATATTAAAGACAGAATAACAATTAATATGTAGGTTTACCTTTTAATAACGTATGGTTCAGTAAAAGAGTGATATTAGTGAAACTTGTAATTTATTCAACTTCTCCAGCGAAGGTAAAAACTATCGCCAATTCGGAAAAAACATGGCGGATGAAGAACAGCCAATCAGAATGCGAATTTAAGGGGGTGTGCCCAGCGCGTGCGCAGTAGATGCGGAACACAAATCTGGCAGAAAATAGCGGGCGCGATCGATGCGGATCTTCACATACCTACACTGGATTTGATGACATGACTGACTTGGGACCAGTTGCTCAGACTGAATAAAGCGAAAAAAAATAATAATAAGACTCGAGGCCAGTTAAAACATTTTCATATCTGAGGAGATTGAAACAAATTGGTGGGGAGGGAATTTGTATTTTCTTTTCTTTATATAGTTCTTCACGTCCAAAATGAATTATCAGATTCGAATTTGATATCATTATGGCACGGTCGATGGTAATCTGGGCAGTACAGAGTAGCACTTGGAATTGTATTTAAAAATAGAAGACTCAACAAACATGAAAACTACAACATATCGTCCATAGATTTTTTAAGATAGCTATGAAAACACTAAATACCAGTTGTCTGTTTTACAAAGTACATGTCGAATGGACAAATTACTTGTTGTTTATAAATTATAGAGTAATGAGCCCTGGTCAGCATACTACACTACAAGTACAATACAGGTAAACATTTTACTGCGTGAACTGGAGTTCAGACAGAGCATACAAAATATTATCTAATAATAAACTACATAAATCTAATAATAAACCACAAGATATCTGAAATAAAAGTCGCATCCCCTTAAGGTGATCCCCTGGCAGCTGCTGCTTTCCAGGTGGTATCGTAAACTTGGGTGCGATCCCTGGCTATACGCCAGTTAGAGGTTGAATGGCATCTGACTGGCACCCCGAACACAAAGATATTGACAAAATAGAAAGACTGCCAACATACAGCTAGATAGCTCAGTTGGTAGAGCGCCGGCACGTTGATCCGAAAGGCCGTTGGTTCAAATCCCGCTCTAGTCAATTTTTCTTTGTTCGACCCCAAATCAAAATAGTATCTACAATACAAATGTACTCATACCTGGTTCTCCTAGAATGACCGAGGGGAAAGTTGTGCTAACGTCTGGTATTAACCCCTTTAAATAAACTCGACCCTTTTTTGGCATTTTTTGGGGGTGGCGTTTTGTGGCCGAGCTGTCTAGTTCACTGGACTCAAGCTCTGGTGTTGTCAGCAGCAGAGTGTGGGTTCGATACCCGGTCATGACACCTGTGTCCTTGGGCAAGACACTTAAAACATAATTGCTTACTGCTCTCCAGCCAGGCTCCTAGTGGATGGTACCCATGCCTACATCCTTACGGACTGTGAAGGGGGTAACCCTGTTTCAACCCCAGGAGTAGGTGATAACGTGCCCCTGGTGGCAGTTGATTTGGGTCAATAGCCCAAATCGGTTAAGTGTAGCCCTCACCTTGAAGTGACCGTTACGCGATCTCTCATAACAAAAAAATAATAACAATTTTTGCATCATTTGCTCTGGTCATTTATTAAAATTACTGGTTTACTTCTAATAAACCGGTTTACATTATACACCACTATAATAAAGGCTAAAGCTTACATCTATATAGAGCTACATTTATATCTAATTTTGTTTACCTCCCACAAGGTTTTTGAAGAAAAAAATTGGTCATTTTTCAATTTGATATTTATTTATTGTATCGGTCACCGGTGACCGATTTTGCATAGGCTCGAGTTGAAAGGGTTTCACAGTGTCAGTGCACCTAGGAGCCCCTTCAACAAAATAAAATAATTAAATATTACACCTTTTTGATCTGACTTTAAAATAAATTAAAATGTAGCTGATTTTTACTTTTTGCACTTTCAGAGGAAATTTTCCTTCGGTGTGTTGCAAGATCACTATACGGCCTGTTTACAATGGTAAGATATACTTGTCTACTGTCATGCTACATTGTAATCAACACATACAAACTTGAAACATGCAAACGGAATCTCTGAGGCCAAAATATAATATCGAGTATACAGGAATGCTACTGTGTGTATGGCATTGGTTTGGCATTGGTTTCTGACGGATTGTTTACAGTACATTTTTTTCAACCCTCCACTTTTCCTAACAAATTTGCCACTGTTATAAATTTGATATCCAAATATACAGAAATGTTGCAGGAAAAAGGTGTAATACAATGATTTGTTGCATTTACCACACTTTGTCATGTTCTCGGCCAAGCAAGAAACTGTCAGTTGTGATTGGAATGGTCATTGTGGTGGCTGAGTCAGCAGAGTGTTGGTTCGAATCCTGTTCGTGGCGCTTACAATTGCTTCTCATCACCCGGATATGCGAGGGTAGACTTTGTTAGCAGCCTGTGCGCCTATGTGGCTGCCGGTGCTGTATACTCCTTGAAGCAGTTTAGATGGTTTCGGGAAAGCTTAAGGGCCTTCTCACACGAGGCAACTTTTACAGGCAACTTGGAGGCAAACAACTGCAGTGTGTGCAAAATAAATACTTTGGTGGCAGGGGAACAATTTCCCAACAGTGTCTTACACTGTCCCCAGAAAACTATGTGAAAATTCAATGGGGAATGTCCTCTCTTCTGGGAGTTTGCCTGGAACTGGTTGCCTGTAAATTACATGGTGTGACAGGGACCTAAGGGCCCAATGAACAGGGGAAACATATATTGTAAGTCGCTTTGAGGGGCATCTCTGGATCGAAAAGCGTGTAATAGACACAATCGGCGATCGGAGTCACGTGACTCATAGTGGGTATACAATGTAAACAAACCAAGGTAAACCTCCTATGGAACATCCACTCTAAGCGAGGCGGATTTGGAACGAGTTAGTTAGAACGGTATCATGTGTTGTGATAATACTTGATTACCGCCAAGCTTGTTAACCACAGTGGCTAGTCAAATAGACCTTTATCATGGTGCGGCCATCTTGATTTTCTCCCATTCAACTCAGTGTAACCAAACCGAGGCTGGAAGGAAAAGTAGTCTGGTTCCTTTTTGTACAATGAAAACTAGCATCCACTACTGTTACTAGATACAGGGAGCATGACCAAGATGGTGGCAACATGATGACGGTCTATCGGGTGGGATTCTGAGGAGTTCAGGAAGATCTTTATTGCTATATTTCTTTATGTTACAGGATGATTCCACTGAGCAGAATGGGGAAGTCTCTAACAATGTGCCCTTTGACCCTTGGTATCATGTACGAGTCACTGGAGCCACAAAGAACGGTGAATCTGTCAACTTTGACATTGAAACAAAGAAGGTATGATCGTACTTCAAAACATTGTATTGTTATCATGACAACCTCATTTTTCAAGACGTTAAAAATACAAACCTAGAATATTTTTCGCCAAATTATCAGTTCCAATGTAAAAATTTACGTCAAATATTGCTCAATCTTTTTATATAACACCAAATTAGATCCTTGTCATTTGATTGGAGGAATGTAGGTCACACGGTAATCATTCAAACCATTACATAAACCGTGCATTTTCGTCCCATATTTGTTTGTACTTTTTCATGTACATACAGTACATGATTGTGTCTTTGGAAAGCACATTCATTCCAATCTAATGTAGAGTTCAAAAAACCTTTGGAACTTTCATCCATTTGGAGACTTTTTGGAATGGTAGGTGACCTCTGGCCTGGAATTACACGGAGGCCACGGAGGTCATGGCCTCTGTTGACCCGGTCTTGGCCTTAGTGCCCTTTCAAAAGTTTCCAATAGACTTTATGATTTTCCAATGATAGTGCCCTTTGGACAATGAAAATGGCCTTGCCAGGGTTCGACCTTAGCGGTCGCCCGGTCGCCAAATGCGAGTAAAAACAGCGGCGGGCGAGTCAAAGCCCCTTCTTTATTAGCCCGCCAGGCGAGTCAAAAAATTGTTCCTTTTCACAATAAATTAAGGATACAGTGGTTAAATCTCAAAGAGAGATTATTTTTAAGTTTGTAAAATGGTTTAACAAGTCTTAATATTTGCTAGATTTAATGTGGCCGCGATCGCGATTGCAATCGTGATCGTTCATTTCAACGACAAACGTTAAAACACGCATGCACATAACCACATGGTGCCGAGTATCCACCGGCACCACAACGTTCGATCGCCCGCCGATCGTCCATGCACACACACAACACATGGTGTATTGTGCAGTATACAACACAGCGGGTCCAGAGTACATGCTAACCAACATTCCGCACGCTGTGATTGGCCGTTGAAATTTCCATATTCATAAGAAAACTTGGCTAGTCTCCAACTCGGTACATGTGCGCAAGACCAGTAAAGAATAGCTGCACAGTGTGGCGCACGCCTACGGATTCTGTACTATACACAGCCTTGGATTAAGGCTATTCAAACATCGACAACTTTTGCCGACAGAGGGCGATGCCGCATGCGGGGCAAAGTTCGGTGAATTTTCTCCCAATGTGCGTCGTCGACCGATCTTTTAATCACAACAATTTTATTGCAAAAGAAGTTCTATAAAACCGATCCCCACAACATGAATCCATTAAAATGGTTGTTGGTGAAATAAGTATTATTAAGGGCAGAAATTAGGGGATTAGATCGTCCAAAAGCGTAATTTTGCATTTTTTTTTTTTTTGACGCTTCAAAAATTGTGTGCATTAATACATGTGGGTGACTGAAAAAACTTACGGGCGACCCAAAATGTCGATTGAATTGCCCGGCTGGCGGGTGAAGAAAAAAGTTAAGGGAAACCCCTGCTTGCCCTCTCAAAGATGAAATTCCAGGCCTGTAGGTGACGGCAGACTTGCCAGGTAAATCCATTGCTCACCGAAATGTGCGCAAGCTCAGAACTACAAAAAAAACCAATGGCAATTTACCTGGTAAGTCTGCTGCCACCTAGTGGTCCAAACTTTATAGTCTCTCGTTAGGTAGTCTAGTTCTCCTCATGTTAAAGAACTAAGAACTGGATTTTGGGTTACGGTTTTCTTGAGAGAATTTCAGATGTCCGTATTCCAAAGGAAACTTGATGTTAGTACCAGGCCTGGAATTACATGGAGGCAAAAGTTTACCCCCTTAAAGGCACTTAACACGTTTGGTAATTGTCAAAGACCAGTATTTCACTTGGTGTATCCCAACATATGCATAAAATAACAAGCCTGTGAAAATTTGGGCTTAATTGGTCAGTGAAGTTGCAAGAAAATGATGAAAGAAAAAACACCCGTGTTGTACAAATTTGTGAGCTTTCAGATAGGAATAAAAGGCTTCTTGCAAGAAGTCTTTTATTATTTTAGTGAGAAATTACCTCTTTCTCAAAAACTACGTTACTTCAGAGGGAGTCGTTTCTCACAATGTTTTATACTATCAACAGCTCTCCGTTGCTCGTTACCAATTAAGTTTTAATGCTAATATATATTTTGAGTAATTACCAAACGTGTACAGTGCCTTTAAATGAGATTTTAAAAAATGCCCAAGCCAGGCACGATATTATGTGTTCCTACTTCCATCTGATTTCCGATATGTTTTCACTCTCAGAAAAGTCAGCAAAGTCTTTTATTAAATAGCAAGAAAAGGTTATTAAAGCCGATAACGGTTGTATGTAGGTCAGCCCTTGTACTCAATAAAGTGGTCCTACTTTTTTCCAAGGACCAAATATCATGCCTGCCCCGGTTGCCCCCACCACCCCCACCCTCCCCATATGAAAATGATCCTGCAGGAAAAGGATTTGACACTCGGTGCACAGCAGTTCAGTTTCCCTGTGTGTACTTTGTGCATAGTACATCCGTTCAAGTAGCTTCATGGACTCAGCTAATGTGTAAAAACAAGTTTATGTTTTGTACTTTTGAAATCTAAAAAAATGAGAGACAAGCAAAGGAATGAAATCAGTCTTATAGCGCGGCACTAGAAATATTATCATTGTATTGTAACCATGATACATAAAATACAGGTATTGGAAAGATAACACAAGTGCAGGTATCAGAAAACATTATTATTATTTTGTTATCAAAATAACTTGAACCCCGCCTGCATAAATATGTACCCAAATGCAATGAAACTACTCGGATTCCTTCAGCACAGTACATGTGATGAGTGTAATGTAGTTTGCTTTTATAGAATGCGATTCTTGAGAAGTACATTGTGGAATGACTCTATCTAAAGACCAATAAAGTATCCGTTCTTTAATTGTATTTGATAAAAAATTGATACGTGTAAACAATTTGCTCTTTGCACGGATCCGCCATGTGCTTGTAGAGCCTCGACTTCATGCTGAGCTGCAAACTGTACCTCGAGGGCCCATTTCATAGGGCTGCTTGAGAACAGAGAGTAGCTAAGCGAAAACAAATTATGCTTACCAGTTTAAGGTTACAAGCCAAAATAACAAATGTGTATCTGTTACTGGTATCCTGCTTATTTTTGCTTAACATAAAATTGTTAACAGTTGCCTGCTTTAGCTCTATGAAAATGGGGCCTGATCAAAGAGCAGTGATCTGATGCACACACTGGGCTCAATTTCATAGAACTGCTTAAGCACAAAAAGTAGCTAAGCACAACAAAATTATGCTTACTAGAATAAGGTTACCAGCCAAAATACCATGTCACATGTACCAGTTGTGACTGGTATCCAGCTCCTTTTTGCTTAGCAGAAAATTACGAAGCAATCTTTCCTACCAAACCAGCTCTATGAAATTGTTTAAATTGGGCCCTTGGCCCAATTTCATTATGCTGGTTAAGCACAAAAAGTAGCCAAGCATACCAAATTTCACTTACTAGAATAAGGTTACCTGCTGAAATATCATGTCACATATATATGTACCATTTGTGACTGATATCCTGCTCCTTTTTGCTTAGCAGAAAATTATTAAGCAGTATTTCCTGCTAAACCAGCACTATGAAATTGTGCCCATGTTCTGTACATGTACCGTACATGATGTACGTGGGTGTACATTGGACCCTCTTGCTATTCATAGTAGGCAGGAAGGGGTTTGTAGTGTGTCATCATGGCTAATGATATGATCCACTTCCTATTGGATTCTTGTTATCATTACCCTGGTACAAATTATCACATGACCTCAAACCGGGTTAAAGGCACTGAACACGTTTGGTAATTGTCAAAGACCAGTGTTCTCACTTGGTGTATCCCAACATATGCACAAAATAACAAGCCTGTGAAAATTTGGGCTCAATTGGTCATCGAAGTTGCAAGAAAATGTGGAAAGAAAAAACACCCTTGTTGTACAAATTTGTGTGCTTTCAGATAGGAATAAAAACTTCTTGCAAGAAGTTTTTATTATTTTAGTGAGAAATTACCTCTTTCTCAAAAACTACGTTACTTCAGAGGGAGTCGTTTCCTACAATGTTTTATACTATCAACAGCTCTCTGTTGCTCGTTACGAAGTAAGTTTTTATGCTAATATTTGTTTTGAGTCATTACGAAACCTGTACTATACCTTTAAAGGGCAGGGCGTTAATATTGGTAATTTAATTGATTCTTCTCTTGTTTTTCAGGGGGGGGCACTTTTTTCTGGTTGACAGTTCACTCACCTACATGTATTAACATGGTTACCACTTTTCTTCAGTTGTTAAAAATGCTGAGGCCAAGTGAAAAAAACACACCAGTTGATCGCCCTCCCTCATGCTCTTTGAAGCTGCATCGTTTAAAAAAAGATTAAATTATTCATGTATTTTTGCTTCACCTTGGCACCATTCTTTTGCAATTGATTTGATTAACCCGTTTTTTTAGTTTTTGAAGTTCTACAAAGCCAGCAAATTTTTAGTCTGGCTCTTTCCTCCCTGAAAAAAAGGGAAAAAAAGGGCCCTCATCCTCCTCTTTTGGAAAAAACACACAAAAAACCAGGACAATCAACTGTTTTTTTGTTTTACTTGGCATACTTGTTAGTAATCCATCTCACATTTTCAGAGGGAAACGTTTGTGGAGTTATCGAATATTTTTTGTAAGGCTTCATGTACCAAGTTGTTTATTTAGAATAATGAGACACAAACATATGCCCTTATCGAAACTACCGCTTGGGTTTGGGCTTGGACCTGTGATCCGTTTACCTGATTAAAGCCTCGTAAGGAAAGTGCACGTCTTCTAAATAACTGAAAGGGCCACAAACATGTTGATTTGCATTCAAGATAAATCTGATACTTTACTTTCTGATCAAAGTTAGTACAATGTTCAGATAAAAACCCATCTCTTGACCATAACTCTTTCAGTGCCAAGGTAGTACATGTACGATCTATTTTATGTATTCCGAAAGTGCCAATATCTTACATGATTGTACGATCTATTTTATGTGTACTCAAAGAGTGCCATCAACCGGAAATGTACGACCCATAATATACATGTTATCTCAAGAGGGCATTATCACTCTAATGTATTATACAATTTCGTACATGTACGACCTTTTTCTCTTGGTTTTATTTGGGTTCTTGCAAGAGGGCGCATCGTTTTCTGAGCTTTTTGAATGTATTCTATTTTTAGCTACGTATCAGACCAGGATGGTGGTTTTTACAGAATTTTGAAAACCTAAAAAAACCCTGGGCATTTTAGGGTAAAAACACAAAGAAAACGCAGTCACTGAAAGAGTTAATGTGAAGTGGCCCTATTCATTACCGCCACCATCATCTAGCTTACCCAGCTTGCACAGTTCTCAGTCTTGAGATAAAACCATGATAAATGTTGCAAGTTTCTAGTTGATCACTTTGCCAGTTACATGTACACGGGCAATTTCACGTTATAAACGGGCACAATAGGGTGACGATTGTAGGGGAACATGGGATATTTATGTTGTCATGTATTTTTGTCGGTGTACATTCAAAGGCACATGAGGATTGTGGTTGGAAAAAAACCAAAGGGTAAATGTGTGGGTATTTAAGATAAATCTTCAAGATTTAATACGTATGTAACGAGGAGAGACGTTTTTGTTATCATTTTTCATGTTTGGTAGAAGTTATGCTAAAATAAATTGATTGGTCCAATGCTGTCCAGATACCAATTCTACAGACCCTTAGGAATGGTTACCAGCCAGAACTAAAAAAGCCCCTTCACTGGCTGTTTATGAAATTGTAAGTTTGAACAAAAAAATGTATACGTACATATATGTACAAACGTGGACAGAATTTTGGCACAAAAGTGTCTGTCTAATGTTCTTACATGACTCATTTCCCATTATTGTTATTTCCTTATAAAACCAATAAGCCTTTTTGAGGTACATGTATGGCGGATGCAATGCTACAACACTGTAAAGTTGTGGTAAATTTGTGCGTATTGACCATAGAAATAGAACGTATGTTATTCAGTGAAGTGCGCATTTTAGGCAACGCGGCGTTTACACGTAAACCTAATGACCGCCAACATGGTGAGCGTGGCATCAGTCGCGGCGTGTGACGCGCGCGTATCACGTCCGCCATACCTCAAAAAGGCTTATGGCAATATCTCTGTTTTACTCCTTACAATCTCTAAGGATAAGAAATATTACCAGCACAATATTTTGTAATTTCAAAAACTCTTTCTTCATGTTCCAGGCCATTATAATATTAGTGGCTTTTTATATAGCGCTCATATGCGTCACTCAGTGACGCTCAAGGCGCTTCAACATTCAATATTTTCCTGCAAGGTATTGTGGAACTACGTATGAGACCTATTCCTTAACATACATGTAAAGGTGCTGTGGCGCAGTATGCAGCCAATCAAACCAGGAACACCGGGGCGAACCCCTTCTCTTTTTGATAAGTGCACTGGGTTCTTTTACGTGCATTACACAACACACGGGACCAACGGCTTTATGTCCCATCCGAAGGACGCTGCAATAACGGTTAAGTGTCTTGCTTAAGGACACAAGTGTCACGACTGGGACTCGAACCCACACTCTGCTGAACAAAAACGCCAGAGCTTGAGTCCGGTGCTCTTATTCACTCGGCCACGACACGCCATGCCACATGTCTGACTGTTGTTACATTATACTTTTCAAATGACCTTGTAATTTCTAAAGGTCATGGTTTAATTTTGTATTTTTTTTGCTATAAACAACCTCGAACAGCTATGGAATGTACAGGAAAAGACTGCGACAAAATAGACATTTTTGTCTCACTCTACATGCCTCTCTTACAAAGTTATCCTTTGGCCCATTAGTGTGGAATTACTTACATACACTGTATTTGGTGCTTCTTGAGTCTTGTAGAAAAAAAGGAAAAAATTCAGTCACAGCCTCTGCTTCTAGAGCAGCTGATGTGGTATTTTTATTATTATTATATATTTCTGGTAATAAAACCAAGGATGCCGCATCAGTGAACTTAACCACTGTAGCTCGCAAGCCTGAGGAAACCTGTAAACAAGGGTGCTTGCTTTATGTGAACCAGAAACACCGGGGTTAACCCCTACTCTTCCACGATAAGTATTCTGGGTTCTTTTACGTGCACTACCAATCCTAGTACACGGGACCTACGGCTTAATGTCCCATCCGAAGGACAAAGCAATTACGTTAAAGCATCTTGCTCAAGGATACAAGTGTCATGACCGGGACTCGGAACCCACACTCTGCTGATCAGAAACACCAGAGCTTCAGTCCGGTGCTCTTAACCGCTCGACCACGACACGCCACGGCACCAAACATTTCAAATTCGATGTTTAACAACTTTGTTCTTGTGTTTCTATTTTTGTTAAAGCTAGAGGAGAGTGGGAAAGAGACAACTGTGCAGCGTGTCTATGAGGATTTTGAGTGGCTTCAGCATTGTCTAATGACAGATTCAGATGTGGGTGGAATCATTGTAAGTTCATTTATTTATTTTTTTATTTTTTATTTTTTTAGATGATCTTCCCGTCAAGGGAAACTCGGCAAACTCCCTCAAGGGGATATAAACACCAAGCTGGCGACAGCCAATCTCTTTCATACAAACATTGGTTTGACGTCTATGATTATGAATTGCACAAATCAAGAAATATTGTGATTCAGTAACTATAGACGTCTAGACGACAATACTTATTCTAGTCATTGTGAAATCAGCGGGTAGCTTGGTAGGAGTCGAACCCACAACCTTGTGATTGCAAGTCCTGCAGTCTAACCACTAGACCATGGTCTAGTTCACTAGCGCTATTCTATACTGAATAAATGCTTGTCAAACAGTTTTGCAGAAAAAGAAACGATTGAAGGAAAGTTTCTGAGTGGATTTCTGTGGCAACTGAAACTGACATTTTTCACTTTCAGATGCCGCCATTGCCAGCTAGACCAATAGCATCACCAGCAGATGCTGCAGCAAGGTCAAAGAAAGAACTGGGCACAGATATAAAGATCAAAGGTTGGTGTTTAATAGTACGAAGGAGTTTTGTCCATTTGTTTGTTTGTTTGTTTAGGCTATCTTCGTTTCAAGGGAAACTCGGCAAGCTCCCACAAGTGGGATATAAATGCCAAGCTGGCAACAGTCAAATCTCTCTCAATACAAACATTGGTCTAATATCTATGATTATGAATTGCACAAATCAAGAAATTGTGATTCAGTAACTAGACGACAATACTATTCTAGTCATTGTGAAATCAGCGGTTAGCTTGGTAGGATTCAAACCCACAACCTTGTGATTGCAAGTCATGCAGTCTAGCCATTTGACCACGGTGACCGTTTAAAGGTGAGGTTTTAACAGTACTCTTAAAAGTGGTAATTAAAATTGCAACCAAAGTTGATGGATGGTCAACTGTGATCAGCTTGCAGACCGATGATCAATTATACACATCATCGGATACTGATCAAGTTTTTTCTTAACCACTTCTTGTTGGATGACATGTTAATACACCAAATCTGAACTGGACAAGCTTACGGTGGAAATTGTTTAGCACCTGGAGCAACTTTGGAACGCCCTCTAATTTTCCCAGTCAGTCGGACGGCTGATGTGTACATATATAATCACTAGGACATTCCAATGTGTAGCGTGCGCAGGCGTGCGTCTACCATGCTATGCTTCGTTTCACCATGTATAAATAGGGACAGAAGGTACTGAAAATCATGCTTGTAATCATGATTGTAATCATGCAAATGTGGCATACGAGAATGGACAGGCTTTTCACCATAGATTATCATTGTATTCGGCTCAATAGGAGGCAAGTGCGAACGTGCCGAGATTCCAGCATACCATGGCAGATTATCGGCCGTGGCTTTCAGCCGAGGTCTTGCGACATCCCAAACATCCGGCATCCCACATCCCACATCCCAGCGCTTATTATGAGAACCTTTGTTGCCTTTCCTTTGTCAAGGAAATCGATTGTTCCATTAGCTCCAAAAAGTTCTGAATAATACTGCACATTGGCAAGGAATTTCTTTGGGGAATACTAACGTGAAGTGGTTAAATAAACAGTTTTTGATGGTATACATGTGTGATCAATCAATCAGTTGGCATAGACAGCATCAGTGCTTTGTGCCAATCTCCTGTGCCCATATTGTACAGCCTGGTTCTAACATGCTGTACAGCTTGCTAGGCTGTCCCTGTTGGTCTATCCATGCTGATCTAAAGAGGTCTGAAATCTCAACCAACCTGGGCAAGGCAGGGCTAGGAGGGGAACTTGTCTATGCACTGCACTGTAATATTTCCATCCTGTGCTTTAAAAAAACTTTCAAAAGTGTAATTCTGCCCTCTACCTTAAAAAAAAGAGACCACCCCCCAAATCCCCTCCCCCACTCTTGGCGATAAGTGTGACTGGGTTCTTTTAACCGCATTACACAACACATGGAACCTACAACGATACCTCCCATCAAAAGGATGAAGCAATTGTGGTTAAGTGTCTTGCTTAAGGACACAAGTCCCTTGACTGAGACTCGAACTGACACTCTGCTGATCAGAAACACCAGAGCTTGAGTCCAGTGCTCTAAAACGCTCGGCCACAACACGCCATAAGTACAAAGAAAAGCCCCTCTCTGCCACGACACGCCACAAATATTGACTGACAAGATACAGACAGTAGACAAGACAATGGGACTATAATGGTGGACAGACCAAAAAACCATTAAGATTTACATCAACTGTAAAAGGTGACTTGTAATTGAACTGTTTCCAACTAGTCAATTTCTTTATGAAATAACATTTTCTTTTCTGATTTTGTAGGTGATGAGTTCCACAAGGATTGCCGCACACTGGAAAAATACTTACAGCAAGTCGTCCGGCACAGCATCCTTGGAAAGAACATTTCACTTGCTAAATTTCTCACAGAGACCCAGGTAAAAAAGCAGTGTTTTCTCTGTGTCAAGCAGCGTGTCAAAGGTCGAGCAGCATGTCAAAGGTCAATTAACTTAGCTGCGTATACCTAAAAGCCTACAGACATGAATATGATTTGTGTAGAGCAAGTCTTTGTCGCCGTTGCGCAGAATTTATTTTAATCTGAGGGGCATTCTGGACCCAAATTTTGCAAGTTTGGCCTAAGCACGCTGAATTGAAATGAGGTCCTCGGAATGTTTTTTATTTAGTGTTTATCTTTGGTTATTCTAAATTGTTTTATCTTGATGATTTTTGTGAATTTGATCTGAAGTTAAAACAAACACACTACTTTTGGCGTATCGACCGCATTTTTGGTGTGTCTGCCCACGATTCGCGTGTATCGGCCAGATGCGCTAGCTTGTGCATGGGGAGAACTCTGGGTTTCAGCTCATGTCTGTCATTTCAAAATCGTTACACGGTATCTACATGTAGCTGCATACTCAATTGGGAACTACAATCAATTTCATACAGCTGGGTCAGTGGTGTGTTGATCAAATGTCAGCCAAAATACCCTAGGGCTAGTCACAATTAGTTTTAAAGGGGACAATTTGTGTGCACATTGGAAAGTAACTACCTCATAGAACAATTCATATGCAGGCTTCGAAATAACCCGGCGCCTCGGCGCTATCAGCGCTTGGTCCCCAATAAAAAGCCCATTGACCCTCTATTTCTACAATGCTTCCGGCGCTTAAAAAAACCCTTGGTCCCATTCTTTCACAGACCTTCATTTTGATAATTCTGAGGAGAGCTGTAAATTGCTCTCCTTAAATCAAGAAAGTGAATCAAGGAAAGCGACTTGCTCTCGCTAACAAAACCCAAGTTTAATGAACACATACTCAAGAAAAACGTTAAAAAAATCACTCGAAAGTGCCGCAAAACGCTGAACACATAACGATCACGATGTACACAACGTTTAATTGTGTTTAACAAAACAATTTAAAAAACTCAAAATCACACAAACCCTCTGTTTTATAGGGATTGTCAGGCATGAGAATCTTTTTTCAAATACACAATGTATGTTCGGATTTTTCAAATATGTGGTCTCCGAGTTCAATGTGAATTTGATATAATATTTGGGGGGTAGGGTGTTGGGGGTATACATGTATATTTCACTAATCTCTCGTCTTTAAATCAAAAATTGTAAGCTTACCTTTGTAATCATACCGTGGATCGACACATCGTTCGTGAAAAAACGGCAAAACAATTGCCGCCCGGCTTCCATGTGCATCGCGTATGCAGCGAGACCAATGGAGATGTGTACACTTCTTTCATTCCTCGGTTCAATCATGGTGCGGTTTATTCATTGTTTGACCGTAATATGTTTACTGCTGCAGCAAAGGAACATGTGAGGAGACTTTGGAAAGTCTACTAACAACAATGCGTGGTGTTTTGTATGGATGCGCGCGCATTGTTAGACTTTTTTATGCACGCGAGAATCGTTGACGTCTGCATTTACCGTTAAGTCTCACATTTTTGTGAGCTTTTTGAGATAAGATATGTCTAGCATTTTTATGATTTCATTATTGTTTTTGAGTATTTTTCTCCTACTAACTCGACCCATGGAGTAGGATTATGCTCAACCCCGGTCCCACAACCGCCATGGGGGGTTCCTGAGTGCGGCGCCGACGCTAGGTCTCGTTGCCAAATTCCTGACTTTGCCCAAAATCCGGACACGCATTTTTAGCATTAGATTTTTCCGTTTTTTTCCCCCTGGATTTTTCATCATCGCCCATTCTCATGCCTGGATTGTGATGATTTCTCTATAGTTTATTTCATGTTTTGCCATGTCAACAAAACTATAAATTAAAAAAAAAATAATAATAATCCCACCCCCAACCCTAAAGAAAAAAAGACGATCAACAATCGTTTTTTTTTATGTGGCCTAATTATAACATTAGTTGATTAAGTGGTTCTCGGCTGAAACCGTCCCCTGTCTATCATTCTTTGTTCTGTCTGTCCAATCATGAAAATTGACAAAAGCTTTTTGATTCACGAATTTCCTACATGCTGACCTCTTTTATATTAATATACACAGAAGCATATTTTCATGTGTATTGCTTTATTGTATATACAATGTTGAGTATTGCTGTACTACAATGTTAGTCATGACATGTTGTCAGTGTGTAATAAATGTTTCTGCCATCTATCTATCTATTGGGTAATCCAAGCTCATAACAAGAAAACTTTCAGATTAAAAAGTGTTCCTGTGGTTTTGGTCATTAGCAATTTTGTACCATGCATTACCTTTTAATAGAGGGGACAAATTTCTCTTGTGGCAGTAGTTCAGAAAGTAAAAAATTACTCAAGTCAATAGACCTTATGCATTGACGTCATCCAGCCGCAATCTTAGAGGTAAAACGATGACGAAACAATCGAAATGCACAGATTTGTACGCGCGGCGCACAGGATTGGCCAACGAACAACCTCCTTTTGACCTTTAGGCGAGGGCGCCCTACTGTTATGACATCATGTGCATAAGGTCTATTGGTAAAAGTGTGAAGTTCATAAGAAGTAAACTTTCAGATTGAAATTTTTTCGTTTATTTTTGGTCATTACCAATTTGGTATCATATCTTTAAAATGCAAGGTTGTTTTAGGTGTGTGAAGGACAGGCCTGGAATTACACGGAGGCCATGGTTTCTGTTGACCCTGGTCTTGGTCTTGGTGCCCCTGTAAAAGTTTCCCATAGGCTTTTCCAATGGAAGTGCCCTTTGCAAAATAAAAATGACCTTGCCCTCTCAAAGATGAAATTCCGGGCATGGAAGGAGGTCCCATTTTATAACCCTTTCATGCACCATTAATTTTAGTGATAAATTGATCATATGGACTCATTAATTGTTTACTCATTTTGTTTTGCAAATGGCGACCTCCCCAAAAAACAGGTCAAAATAGCGCCCTCAAGAGTCCTCTTTCACATTCTGAAAACTGTGTGGCCGTGCTATCTTTATTATTTTGTTGACAACTATTTTTCTAAAGGGATTTAAACCGGTCGCTAGCGACGGGTCGGTGTGTGAAAGACTTAAACAAGATTGTTTTTGTTTCTTGTGTCCAGCCTCCAGTAAGGGCAAAACTCAAGAAGTCCCTTCTGACCAACTTGTCCAAGGCGGTGGGGGAGGTCCGGAAAGGCGGTCACCATGACGTGGACGAGTACTTCCAGAAGGAACGAGACACCGTCAACGATGTGGTCAAACTCATGAAAGATGCCAGTGATAACTTCAACAACATGCTTAACCATGAAGAAAGTAAGTGGTCTAATATATTATCATGAGAGATGTGCAGCTAGAGTACTAAATTTACTTGTGTGTTAATAATAATGAAAATTTTTGAATTATGAGACCCATTTTTATCTTCAAGCTAACTTGAATCCTCGTTTCTAATTGGTTGACCCATAGCAGCAACAACATGCTTAACCATGAAGAAAGTAAGTGGTCTAATATATTATCATGAGAGATGTGCAGCTAGAGTACTAAATTTACTTGTGTGTTAATAATAATGAAAATTTTTGAAGTATGAGATCCATTTTTATCTTCAAGCTAACTTGAATCCTCGTTTCTAATTGGTTGACCCATAGCAGCAAGAGGTGTGATATAAACCCATATATCACACAGCCCATACCACATCCTGCGTATTGCGCTGCTCTAACCCCCCGTGTACTGTGCTATTTTAAGCTATAAAAGAAATTCACAGCTGTTCCATCAATGCATATTGCATTAAGCTGCGTGTTAATTTTGCTTGAAGATAAATTCGTTATCACACGCGCGCATGTGGAATACAGAAAATATAGTGCGCCTGCGTCCCATATCAAACTTAACCTTCGGCCTTCCACCCGGTTGGATATTGGGGGCAGAAGCACTGTATTTTTCCGTATTTCACTCGCGATTGTGTGATAACTATATATTTGGTTTGCGGTAACACCATGTGTGATAACTATTAATATAGTACCTTAGTAAGGGTTTACAAGGTGCTGCGGTGCATTCAGCGGGAAACACTGGGTACTTTTGGGTGGATTACACAATTGCACATGACCTACGCCTTTACGTCCCATCCGAAGGATGAAGCAATAATGGTTAAGTGTCTTGCTTTAGGACACAAGTGTCAAGACCGGGACTGGAACCCACACTCTGCTGATCAGAAACACCAGAGTGTGAGTCCAGTGCGCTTGACCGCTCGACCCATGACAGGCCACATGTGTTACATCCATGTTGGTGAAAAAAAAAAAAATTTGTACAGATGTTTTACAGCTATTTGCATAACATACACTGTAGCTTTATTTTTTACCTGTAAATTAATATCACTTGAAGTTGAACAATCGACGAGGCAAATTTGCAACGCAAAAGCCACCCGAATGCTCATGTGTCTGAGTCAACACGTAAAAAATAATGACAAGGAATGCATTCGCTGGCAATCTTCTCTGAAATTCGTCAGTCAAGCTCACACCACAAACATGTCTAGGCCTGGGAGGCTTCAAACATTTGATGCTTCTAGAAGAAGAATTTAGCTCTCCAGTAAATAGTAAAACCTTCAAATTTTATTATATGAAAATATATATTTACTGGTGTGCTTTCACTGAGTCACGTCGCGGGTGTGGTCTCGATGTTTCGAACAGTGAACTCTGCTGTCAAGACCACACTGGCTTTTTTCAGAGTCAACACTCCACCCAAGAGAGATTTACACATGGTTGTACCCGCAAGTTTACTAGTTATAGTTACTTCTTATTTTCCACACCATGCAAAGCTTCAAATGTCACTATACGTCTGTATACGTTTGGTACCCACTGTTTGTTTCGAAGTACTGCGGTTATGGAAAAAAATATCACTTTTTATCCCCAACAATTTGAATCTCAGAAGCGTTACTGCAGTAACATTTCTCAGATAGTGTATTCCAATTGCAGATTATTCTTCCTGCATGGACATAACCGCTCCGGATTTTTGGCAATATCTCAAAAACGCTACCACCTTTTGAAAGGTTAGTTTTATGGGATATATCTACAACTATATAGGATTGAAACAAACAATGGGTTCCAATTTCCAAACGTATACAATTCCTTTAAATATTGATCTCGAAACTCATTGTGGTTTAGTCCCTTTTCAACTGGTTTTTACTCTTGATGTCCCACAGGGTTAGCATCATCTCTGAACCATTTGTCAACATCACTGTGTTTAGCAAGCACTGCAGCTGAGGAGGGGCCAAGCTCTGACATCAACAAGTAAGAAGCCAAGGCTTAAATATGTAGAACTTAGACGTTGTTGTTGTTGTTGTTGTTTTTGGCAGAAACTCATGTACGCGCGGTTTTCCAATTGTGACGCAAGGAAATTCACTTCACCCTCGGCAATTCCCGTGATGTATGAACCGGTCTTAGGTAGATGGCGAAAGCATTAAAAAAAACTTGGACTTTGTACCTTTTGGCAACATCACTCCCCAGTTTCTGAATTTTAAAATTCAGGACAACTCCTCAGTTGCCCATACCTTTCTTCAACCACAACAGTCCCCATTTTCTTTTATTTTGACCTATGGGCAATGAACCCCCTACCCCAACCCTACCTCTACCCCTATTCCTCAACCCCATCACCTACCCCAGTTCCTGTTGGCAACAGTTCTCCTAATTTTCTTTTATTTTGACCTATGGGCAATGACCCCCTACCCCAACCCTACCTCTACCCCTATCCCCCAACCCCAACCCTATCACCTACCCCATTCCTGTTGGCAACAACACTCCTAATTTTCTTTTATTTTGACCTATGGGCAATGAACCCCCTACCCCAACCCTACCTCTACCCCTATCCCCCAACCCCAACCCTATCACCTACCCCAGTCCTGTTGGCAACAACACTCCTAATTTTCTTTTATTTTGACCTATGGGCAATGAACCCCCTACCCCAACCCTACCTCTACCCCTATCCCCCAACCCCAACCCTATCACCTACCCCAGTCCTGTTGGCAACAACACTCCTAATTTTCTTTTATTTTGACCTATGGGCAATGAACCCCCTACCCCAACCCTACCTCTACCCCTATCCCCCAACCCCAACCCTATCACCTACCCCATTCCTGTTGGCAACAACACTCCTAATTTTCTTTTATTTTGACCTATGGTCAATGAACCCCCTACCCCAACCCTACCTCTACCCCTATTCCTCAACCCCATCACCTACCCCAGTTCCCGTTGGCAACAACATTCCTCATTTTCGTTTATTTTGACCTATGGGCAATGACCCCCTACAGCTTGAATTTTTTTTTAAATTTTTTTTTTTGCCATATCAACTTTTTATAAATTTGTATAGTGTAAAGGAACATTACAGAATTGGTTTTTGCTAAAAAAACAGTTAAGCACTTTATATAATCCACCATATAGATAAACTGACAAACCTGTAGAAGTTTGAGATCGATCGGCCATCTGGGTCACAAGAAAATAGTGAAAAACTGATTACACATTTGCATGTGTTATACAATGCATGAATAAAATGCTCATGAGCGATAAACTCCAATCAGAAATTAGTTTTATTTATTTCTCATCAAATATGGCATTTCAGACAGAAATATTTCTAGGGATGTTTTCTACTATCATCGTCATTAGACCGTGTAAGTTTTATGTAAATCTGTGATCTTAAAGAAAACTTTAATTACCAGTTCTGTAACGTTCCTTTAAACTGAAAGCAATTTTCCAATTCATAGGACCTTTAAAAGACAAAGCTTTCACGGCTTCTTCTACCTCAGCTATGATGTTCCTTTTCCCCCATTTATCTTTCACATCAGGATGCAGCTGCATTTCGCTAAGGCAGTGGAACATTACTCTCATGGGATTGACGTCTTTGTTGCCAACGATGAGAAAACATTGGGCTTCTGTCTGGATCACTATGCAAGATATTTAGAATCAGAAAAGGTAAAGAAGTGCCCAGTTTAGGGATGAGAAATTTCAAGTTTTAAGTCTGCCCGGTTAATGAAAAATGCTGTATTTTTTTCTCAAAATTAAAAAAGTCATGCTTTTTGATCTACTTCTCTAGTGCTGAGGATACTGTTCCCAAAAGCTCCTTGGAATCCATAACTCCAGGGGTTACAAAAAGGTGGACATGCCATCATTTCAACATACCTCCTAAGATCTGGATCACGGTTTCAGACTTTTTCATCAGCAGTGACTCTCACCCCTGCTGCCAATTACTGGTGAACTTGAGTAAACTTGAGTCGGGACTCGGGAACACTCGCACATTTAATGCCTGTGAAACCTTGATTGTGTGTTTACAAACTAAAATTTCACTGAGAATGACATTTGTAGTTATATTTTTTTGTTGCAATGATGATTTTAACATATATACAGGGTTATAGCTACGGCGGTCGGAGGCGGTTGGGCGCAGCCGGCACAGGCTCCTGCCGGCCGGCTCTTAGCTAAATTTTACAGCCTGCGACCAAGTCACAATTATGACCCTTTTTTTTTCTCAATGTCCCCTTAACGCTTCAGTAAAATTGTGTTATATTGTTAGGCCAAGTATTAAAAAAAGAATAAATTGTTCATGTATTTTTGCTTCATCTTGGCCCCGCTCTTTCGACGATTGATTTATTTTACCTGTGTTTTAGACTTTAAAGTAAGTTCTACAAAGCCAGCAAAGTTTTAGTCTGGCTCTTTCCTCCTTGGAAAAATATAATAGAAATAATAAATAAAAAGGTCCCCATCCTCCTCTTTTTGTAAAAAACCAGGACGACCAACTGGTGTATTATTATTTTTTACTTGGACTCAAAGGGGCTGTGTCATCTTGATCACAGCGAGTCTGCGGCCAGACATTGAATTCTGGACTCTCACCCAGTTACTGCAAACACGCGTGTGGTAATAATAACGGTGCTCTTTAAAGCTTTTATTTGTGATGTGACGGTCAACGCGCGCACGTGTAGTTACTTGGTGAGAGTTCATGTTTCCATGCCCAGCCACAAGCAGACAATGATCAAGACGACAGTGCCTCTTTAAATGTTTTTGGATTGATTTTATGAACATCACCACTACCAGTCTGATCAGATGTTCATGTTCAGAATTTAACCTGCCATTTATGGTTTCCTTAATTTTCCATCATTCATTGTGCCAACCTGGCCAGCCCAGTAGAGTCGGCAAATAACAACGAATTATTGCTGGTCTAGCAAGATGGAATTGCAGACGGCGATTACAACAAAACATTCTGACTGTCATACTTCTTTTCTTTTTCTCTCCTTCAATATACAGGCAATGTTGTATAGCAGAACATGCAAGCTTGTTGAATTTGAAAATGCAACAAAATCTTTAGATAAAGCTAAACCACTAAAGAAAGAGGCGGTGAGTATAACTCAGAAATATGCTAAGCATAAAACAGCAATGTGTAGCAGAAATAAGTCACCAGCCAAAATACAATAAAATGTATACTGCTGATTCTCTGCTGAATTTCGCTTTTTTAGCAAATAAATTTGTTGGGGCATCAAATGTACTATAGAAATAATGAATGTGTTTGATGAGTGCAATGGTGAGAAAATTTGTCATGAGTTGATGAAGGATGGAACGTTCCATTCAAGTAGGGGAAGTCAAGATGAATGGAACATTCCATCTGTCATCGAATGAAAACATTCTCTACATTGCACGATCGCACCACATGTGAGTAGAGCTGTGCGTTGGTTCTCTCCTATTCCACTAGGGTTTTTCTCCAGGCCCTCCAGCTTTCCTCCCTCCGGAAAAATCAAATACTTTTGATCTTTGGATGTGCTCCCTGGTCATATGGGTTGATGTGGCTGGCTGCCAAAGGCATCCTCCCATGCCTTCAGGTTGAATACACTGTAGCTGCGTCCATCGCAATTCTGCTTCTCAGATGCGAGTAACGATGATTAGCCTCCCAAATGATTATTATTAATAATAGAACAGAGCAAAATACCTTTCAAATGCAATTCTAAGTAGCCTCTGATGTACCATCTATTAATATATACTTGATTACTTTTTAGAAAACCTTTAAACATTTTAGACAAGACATTCAGAACATCGTTTGCGTTAAAGTAAATCTCACTGTGAGATTTCATTTTGTAATCTGGTGTGTCCCCCCCCCCCTATGATTTGGAACAACTTTCTGATTTGTCATCAGGCGGAGGAGCTGAAAGAAAAGAAGGAGAGAGAATTCAATGAAATATCCGAAGTTGCCAAGAAAGAGGTCAGTAATCGTCTCCTTGAACTTAATATATATTTGTGGCGTGTCGTGGCCGAGTGGTTTAGTACATCGGACTCAAGTTCTGATGGCTAAGTCATCCAAATTTTAGATTTGTTTTTACGTAATTTTATCAAATTATTTGTATTATATATAAATCAGCCCTGTAAAATCTCCACTTTTAAGCGGATATCCCCTTTTTCATTGACCGTGCCAAATTTTTTATTTCCCCTTAAAAAAAAATAGAAGGACACATAAACCGCTAAAAGTAAAGAAAAAGACACAACAAATGTCAATTATTAAATTGAAATTGTATTTATAACAAATTGCTAAGGGTATTTTTCTTTTCAAGAACTTTGTATGATTAGAATTTTAAAAGAAGATTTGATTTCATAGAAAAATATGGTTTTGTTTGAGTTTTGGTATGTGCGAGACTTGCACACTCTATTACTCACAGTTTTTCTTCATCAGACATTAACTCTTTGGTGCACGGATTAATTCTATTGTTTTTAAGATTACACGAAAACAAAAACGTTAAGCCATGTTTTTCTGGAATTTTTTCAATAGCGCCCCCTATTGAAAATGGCATCAAAAGAAAGCCCAACCATTGCTCTAAACAACCGAATGAGGGCGACTTTTATGGGACCTTTATTTTTTATGTTATGACCACTTTTCCAAAGTCCAAATTGAACGCGCTTTTGGCAGTCGCTAGCGACCGCTCTGTGCACCAAAGGGTTAAAGGCTGTTTCTAAAATGGCGGCTGTGGCTACGGCTGGATTCTCACGTTATCGTACGTTGAAGTATAGGATGACCTTAGTTACACCCTTAGCAACAGTCGTAGCCGTAGCTGTAGCCGCCAATTCAGATACGGCCTAAGATGACTTTTTCAAGACTAGATTGAGGTAATTGAAGCATTGAGGACTGTTAATACGGTTCTGAATAACATGGTGTAGGCCTATAACTGCAGTCAAAAACCTTTAAAAGAGTATTGTTGAAACACAGTAAGACCAAGAGTTTCTTCATGTATTTGCTGGCCTTGCTCTTAAAGGGACACGTTGCCTTGGATCGGGCGAGTTGGTCTACAAAAAGCATTTGTAACCATTTGTTATAAAATGAATATGGTTAGAAAGATGTTTTAAAAGTAGAATACAATGATCCACACAAATATTTCTTGAAATTGCGTGGTTTTCCTTTTACATCATAAACAAACACGGTCGGCCATTTTGTGGAGTCAAATTTTTGACTCCACAAGATGGCCGACCGTGTTAGTACGCAAAGTAAAAGGAAAACCATGCAATTTCGAGGCATATTTGTGTGGATCATTGTATTCTACTTTAATAACGTCTTTCTAACCATATGCATTTTATAACAAACGGTTACAAACGCTTTTTTTAGACCAACTCGTCCGATCCAAGGCAACGGTCCCTTTAAGCTGGTAAACCCTGCCTTTTACTCGCCCCAGGAAGTTTTAGTAGCCCAGATTTTAAACATGTTTTGTCATCAATGTATCTTTCTGATGAAAAGTGGTAGCAATCACAACCAGTTTAATAGTCAAATGAGGTTACATTCACACACACAAAACACATTTTAAAAATGTATTATTCACATCTGAAAAGGGAGAAATATTACCACTTTAGATAAGGAGATTACACAGTTGTTAGTAGTCCACAGGGCAAGTTGAGAAGCGGTGTTTACTAGCATTTATTACGAGACAATGTATGCTGACCTAGTGTTAAAGGGACTGTATACGTTTGGTAATTGGAAGCAACTGTTTGTTTCAATCCTATATAGTTTTATACCATAAAACTAACCTGTGAAAATTTCATTTCAAAAGGTGGTAACTTTTTTGAGATATAGCCGAATATCTTGAGCCGTTATATGTCCATGCAGGAAGAATAATCTGCAATTGGAATACACAATCGGAGAAACCATTCTGACAGAACACTTCTCAGATTCAAATTTCTGTGGATCAAAACTGATGTCTTTTTCCATAACCACATTACTTCAAAGTGAAATGTTCTCCAAATGCTTTATACTGTCAGAACCTGCTGTACTTCTTACCAAGTAAGTTTTTATTGCCATTAATTTTATGAGTAATTACCAAACAGACCCTTTAAGGGTATTGTACACGTTTGGTAATGACTCAAAACAAATATTAGCATAAAAACTTACTTGGTAACAAGCAACGGAGAGCTGTTGATAGTATAAAACAGTGTAGGAAACGACTCCCTCTGAAGTAACGTAGTTTTTGAGAAAGAGGTAATTTCTCACTAAAATAATAAAAACTTCTTGCAAGAAGTTTTTATTTCTATCTGAAAGCACACAAATTTGTACAACAAGGGTGTTTTTTCTTTCATCATTTTCTTGCAACTTCGATGACCAATTGAGCCCAAATTTTCACAGGCTTGTTATTTTATGCATATGTTGGGATACACCAAGTGAGAACACTGGTCTTTGACAATTTCCAAGCGTGTTCAGTGCCTTTAATGGTTAGCCCATAATTTGGTGAAGCTAGCCGCTAAATCACTCTCCATTCCATGCAGATAAGCAAGTTTCAGAGGCAGCGTGTCGTGGAGTTCCAGAAAGCCTTAATTCTGTATGCAGAAGCCAAGATCAAGACGGCACGTGATATATCCGCTCTCATTGCTAAGGACATCAGCACACTGAAAAAGATGGAGTTCAGTGACAGTGCCTCAGCATGAGTGTAGAAAATAATAATAAGGTATCAAGTAAAAGATTTTTATGACCTGAGGGACCACAAGTAAACTGTATTTGCCTCACCAAAATATTTGTTTTATATGGTGTACCAGCTGGAATGATTATAGCCTTGAGCCCGTTTTTGTTAGCTTGGCCGATAAACTGAGCGAGCTGTAACAAAAAAGAAAATGATAATCATTCAAAAAATTATTTGCCACACAAAATCTGAACCTGAAGAAATTCCTTAAATTCCCTTTGTGGTTTACAACTTGATAATTAAAACTTAATGACAAACACTTTTTTGTCTTTGTTTCTCCTCTCCCGATGGCTGCTCCCGGTGAAAACATTTTGAAGGGAGTGAGTCATTTTAAGAAAGGAGTGGGCCACTTTGTATTGAAGTTGGTAGTGAGACACTGGTACTGGACTTTTGTGGTTTATACCTTTGTGTTTATTTCGAATGCAGTTATTACTCAAAATCATAACTCAGAAATCAAAAGGAATTTGTGCTAAGATTTAATCATTGGAATGTGGCCCATGGTCTGTGTTAAATGTAAATCCAATGTGAAAGCAGCTTAAGATGTAAGCCGCCGTCTACACTGGTCAATAATAAAGGTATAATCATTACTCAAATCTGATTATGGTAATCCTTTTTAAAGGGGCTGTGTCGACATGATCAAAGCAGACCTGTAGTTCTACATGGAATTATGAACTGTCACCAGGTTACTGCACACGAGCGCCCTCCCTATGTATCGTATCTGTGGAGAGCGCGCACGCCGTGCTGTAACTTGGTGAGATATCATAATTCCATGTACAGCCACAGGCCTGCTTCGATCATGACGACATTGCCCCTTTAATACAAACTGAACGGTGTGTTTGTTATCCTTAATGAAGGGAACAACAATAAATGTCAATATCGCAAAGTTATTGATGATCTATGTTGCAGCAAGTCAACACCGAAGAACTGCGCATTTGTGAAAGTTCCCAGTCAAATGTATTTTTTCTTTTTCAAAATTTTAAAGTAGTGTGCTCCCTCATATAATAGGTTATTCTTATGCGGAATTATTGATTTTATTCTTCAATCTACTTCCATAACCACCGAGCTGTACTGGTAAAGAAATAATGTAACAGATTGTGCGTTCGTTTCGGAAGTTATAATCTTTTTTTGTGTTCACGTCGTATATTTACTTTCTTAGTTTATCATTGACAATATTTAAGTGTTTATTCCAAATACCCGCGTTGTGAGATAATTATAATGTTGGAGTTCCACCTTTCTCTCAACAAACTTTGATGGAACCAAAACAACACAGGAGCTGGTCTGTAATTGTTTTTATTTATTTGTTCTGCTTTCTTTTCTTCATTGGAGGGTGTAATAACTTTGGGAGGGGATTTAAAGGATTCAAAGACTGCAACCAATTTAGGGTGAGTCAGTAAGAGATTATTTCACCTAACCGCCTGCCAAATTGTATATCCATTGGATACATGTATGCTTAAAACAACCAGTGATGTCATCGTACTGTTTTGAACAGTCTGTTTGTAAACAAATTTGGTGTACTCGGCCAAAAATATCGGTCAATAAATCTCAAAAATTCCCAAGTTCCCTATGGAGACATAGCCAAATAGCATAGAAAGTGTCAAATCACCCTGGGTTGATTATTTGAATGGACCTTATGCATTGATGCATCCAGCCGCCATCTTAGAGGTAAAACGATGACGACACAATCGAAAAGCACAGATTTGTACGTGCTGCGCACAGGATTGGCCAATGAACAACCTCCTTTTGACCTCTAGGCGAGGGTGCCCTACTGAAATGATATCATATGCATCTATTGTAAAGAAATCTTCTAGCCTTGGGCTGGTGGCCACGCCTGGCTGAAATCAATCAAGTCCTAGACACATGGTTTCCAGATTGTATTGAGTCTATAAGCTCTTATCATACAGTTCAGACATTTGAAAGGGATTGTGGTCACCAAAAAACAGGCCAGGTGGGTGTAGAGGTATCTTTCCTCACCTTGCACCTCTAGGACCACGGTTCAAATCACGCCGGAGGCACTATGTGGATTGGGTTTTCAGTCCCTACCTGACTGCGTGGGTTTTCCCTGGAATAATTATCTGGGTTTTTCCTCCCACATCTAAAACTGAAACTTCCTTCCTTGTCTTCTCTCCATTGGGTTCTTGGCTAGTACAGTATTTAGGTTCGCTTTTCTGAGAGTCCTTTGCTTCACAACCAGAATAAATGAAATAAATTGAAATGAACAAAACAAACAAAAACAAATAAGACAGGCTGTTATTAAACATACTGTTGGAAACAGTACGATGGTGTAAGCGTGTGCGTATATATAGATTCTGATAGTGTCACCGAAGGTAAATGTATTATAGAAAAATTAATACTGGTTTAATGTCAAACAAAAGTGTATTGAACTTTCAAGAGGTTATCAACATCAAGATAATCCATTCTTGCCAATTATAAGAAATTGTGGTTATTATTTAATATAGCCTGAACCTATTTCTTCCCTTGATTAGTACATTTTAATCCTGGGTGTCATGGCCGAGTGGTTTAGAGCATCGAGTTCAAGTTCTGGTGGTGATGTCATCGGGGTGTTGGTTCGAGTCCCGGTCGTGACACTTATAATTGCTTCTCTTCACCCAGGAGTATAAATGGGTGCCTGCGAGGGTAGAGGTTGATATTGTGTTTGAAAAAGCCTTTGAAGCGCCATGGCAGCTCGGGGCTGTATACCCCCCATCAGGGAGCTGAGAAAGAATAAAGGAATGTTATTGGCCCAATGACCAGGGCACTAATTTAAAGTGCATTGATACGTTATTGTAATATGCGCTTTATAAAAACTAATTATTATTATTATTATTATTGATCCTGCTGTTCATTGTCAGCGTCAGTATGGGTTGAAAGAATAATCATGTTACTAAAGCTGTCCTCTCTTTTTCAAAAAGCACCGGTGGTTAGCGAAAATATCTTCTGGAAAATAACTCAATTAAAATATAGAAAAAGATATTTGAACACTTAACAGTCCATTAAAGGTGTTGTACAGGATTGGTAGAGCTGACAAAATAGTCGCAGACAGTGCTCATATTTTGGGTGATCATCGATATATTATATGAAATAACAAACCTGTGAAAATTTGGGCTTAATCCGTTGTGTGAGTCAGGAGAATAGTGAAAAACCATGCACAATTTTCAGCATGCAAAGAGATTGTCCTTAATTTTGGTTGTAACAACCGAAATCAGCTCTTGCGTTTTTGAATAGGTTTTCAGATCAGTTTTCTCGAACATGACTTCATTTCAGATGGAATTATTTCACAGAAAAAAATGGTTCAAGTATAATGAACTTCATATTCACACTAAAATTAAAACAATTATGTTGTTTATCCTTTCCAATCCTGTATAGTTAGTTAATCTGCATGTGAGTATTATTGGATTTTGCTGAATCGAGACGTATGAAAAATCTGTTTCATTTTGTTATGTTTTTTCTTGTCTTGCTAACTTTTTGAGACATATAAACTTCATTATGAAGTCTTTAACTGGAACCACATATCAAGTTGGTTAACCCATTTGAAAACAGTAATTTTGCTCTCATGTTCGTTTTCCATAAATGTGTTGAAATCTTCCATTTAAAAAAACACACACAATGTATGAATGAATATTTTGGTCATCCGACCCTCTCCTGTAAATTTGGAGATGGGGTGTGGTAGTAATGTTTGGGAGAGGGAATACATGCACACGTGTTCGGGTGTGCATGTGTAGGTTTATTTTTTGACTGAATATTGTTATGAAGACAGTAAACCCCTTGCATTGGCCCCCATTGCTAGCTGAGGTCAAACAATGGAAATGTGTACGCGCCGCGCACAACTCTCAACCAATGATAGCTCTTCATTGACCTCAGTGAGGGCGCTGTTTTGGGTATTGTGTGACGTCATATGCAAGGGGGTCTAAACATTCAATATAGTGTGTATTGCAGTGCCTAAGAAACCACCTGCTTGTATTAAGCAAACCAGTGGATTTTTTTCTGTGTGTGATTTAACATACGTGTATAAAAAAAAGATAATTTAAACGTGACGGACTGTGATGTCTCCCTGCCATGTACACTGCCCGCCAATTTGTAGAACCATATTTTTGGACTCCACAAAATGGCGGACTGTGTTAGTTCACGAAGTAAGAGGAAAACCACGCAATTTCGAGGGGATATTTGTGTGAATCATTATATTCTACTTTTAAAACATCTTTCAAACCATGTTGATTTCATGAGGATTGCTTTTTATGGCTCTAAGCGCCCAATCCGAAGGAGATGTTCCGTTTAAATTAGGACTGCGAGTCGCAGGCATTTTAACTTTGGGTCTCCTAAAAATGCCCTCCATGACACACATTTTGATTTCAAAATGGAAGTGCCATTTCTTCAGGGAGAATAGCCCACAGTCCAACAATAGTATATTTCAAATCATTCTTTAAAAAATAGTATTCCAATCTTTCTTTAAAAAAAAAAATAAATAAACGAAATAAATTATGACAGATATATATGTTGTAAAAGTCATTTCATATTCAATCCACCATTTAAAAAGTGCTTGATTTTCCCCCCTAGTTTATATTCTCCACCTTCTGAGTTCGTTAATGTCCAACGTGGCGCCGCTTTGTGTTTATAAAGTGTGTTTGTAAACTACACTTCCTTACCTTATTGTAAGGGTTACGAGAAATAGAAGCATACTGAGTAACTGGGCCCAATTTCATAGAGCTGCTAAGCACAACAATTTGCTTAGCATGAAATTTCTTCCTTGATAAAAACAGGATTACCAACCAAATTTCCAAGTGATTTTCAGGATAAGCAAACAACAGCTGAATACCAGTGATAAGCAATATGCAACACGTGGAATTTTGGCTGGTAATCCTGTTTTTATCAAGGAAGAAATTTCATGCTAAGCAAATTTGTGTGCTTAGCAGCTCCTGGGCCCAATTTCATAGAGCTGCTTAAGCACAAAAAGTAGCTAAGCACAACAAAATTATGCTTACCAGAACGGGGTCACCAGCCAAAATACCATGTCACATGTACAATTTGTGACTGATATCCTGCTCATTTCTGCTAAGCAGAAGATTGTTAAGCAATATTTTCTGCTTAAGCAGCTCTATGAAATTGGGCCCTGGTCTGAGGCAAGTTTCCAGAAACTGCTTGAAGGTCATACATTCTCTAAGCGCATACACAAAGTCTTGCTTAGTGGGAGTTGTACACCAGCATTAATCAGGCATGATAATTATTCTTCCTAGTCTGATTTGTTTGCCCTTAGGAAAAATCTTTAAAACTGTGATTAAAAAAAATTGCCTGAAGTGTCCATTAAAGCCTAAACTATGTGTACATTTAGGTCAGTCCCTGTACTCGATAACATTTTTCCTACTTTTTTTTTCAGGGACCAAATATCATGCTTGATTAATACCATGTAATGTTGACACACTGCGTGCGAATGTTTTCTTCCCTTTTTTAATTTTATTTTATAGTATTTACAAAATTCTTGATTAGCATTTCTTTCTTCTTGGGATCACTGTGAATTTTGACTCTTAATACCTAACTATAATTTACCAAGAATAAAGAATAGGGAAGCAAAGTATGATCAGCATTTTATACAGAAACGTAAATATTATAGGTGTAATATTTTATCAAGTATAATATTGAAATACATCACTGGCAAGTAAATGAGACCTTTACAAGGTTATGCTTTCGCGTTTTTTTGCACAGCAGAGGGCGTTGCAGATGTTACCTTTTTTTAGACTATTGAAGTAACATCTTTTCTTAACTTTACATTCTCACGAAGACCTTTGCAATAACAAACCTCATAATCTTTCGCTTTTGTATTTCACATTCCATTAATGCCAGTGCCAGTGGTAAGCTTTTCATACGTAATGCTAAATAAGCTGTATATTTTTAATACACATGCAAACATTCCTTTTTCGGAAATTGAAAAAGCCCTTTTTTGTTTTTATAAAAAAATATAAACTTGATACATACGTTTAGTGCAATAATCAATGACTGTTGATTGTTCAAAATAGAATTAACCAGTGCATCCTATGTTATTACAATCAATAAAGGCATCAGTAATGCAACCGAGAGCTGTATTCTCAACAAATTGTCCATCATTATTACATTAGCTTGTATTGTATTTGTTTGTTTATAGGCCGCCATCACTAAGGTCAAACAATGGACCCCTTGCATATGACGCCACACGCTCAAAAGCGCCCTCACTGAGGCCAAAGGAGGCAAATCATTGGACGGTAGCTGTTTTTTGTGCGTAAAAACGTGCGCGTGACCTCAGCGTCCCTGTAGCGTTTCGCGTTATTCAAGGGGTCTGTAGTACCGTGCAAGAAGTGCGTATGTGCAACGCGCAACTCTCAGCCAATGATAGGTCTTCCTTTGACCTCAGTGAGGGCGCTGTTAGAGCTTGTGACGTCATTTGCAAGGGGTCTATTGGGGATGATGATGGACTTTTATGATGGTTATATTTGTTCCTACATAGTGAGTGTCACATTATTAAAGGCAGGGTATGTTTTGGTAATTGTCAAAGACCAGTATCCTCACTTGGTGTATCCTAACAAATGCATAAAATAACAAACCTGTGACGATTTGGGCTCAATTCGTCGTCGAAGTTGAAAGCCAAAAAACACCCTTATTGCATAGAATTGTGTTCTTTTAGATGTCTGAGATAGGCTTCATAGCCTTTCTCAGATTCAAATTTTGGGGTAAAAAATTACCTCTTTCTCTATAAAAAAATACATAACTTTGAGGGGGTCGTTTTTAACAATGTTTCACAATATCAACAGTTCTCCAGTGCTCTTTACCAAGTAAGTTGTTATTGTCATTGACTTGTGGAGTAATTACCAAAAGTACACCCTGCCTTTAAAAGGGTCTGTATACCTTTATTAACGACTCTGAAAATGAATGGCAATAACAACTTGGTAAGAAGTACAGCAGCTTTGGATAGTGTAATGCATTTTGAGAAACTTTTCACTTCGAAGTACTGCGGTTATGGAAAAATATATTACTTTTATCCCCCCAAATTTGACTCTGAGAAGCGTTACTGCAGTACGTTTCTCAGATAGTGTATTCCAATTGCCGATTATTCTTCCTGCTTCGACATAACCGCTCCGGATTTTCGGTAATATCTCAAAAACGCCACCACTTTTGAAATGAAATTTCCACAGGTTTGTTTTATGGTAAATATCTACAACTATATAGGATTGAAACAAACAGTGGGTTACAATTACCAAACGTATACAATCTCTTTAAAGTGACATTTTCTTCTTCAATCTGCAAAGCAGAAAAAGACACATACCCACTCTTAAAATTCTGGTGAACATAACAGTAGGCACCAGTTTGGTATAGAGGTGTAGGGGTGTAAAAGACGCCATCTTGCGTCAACTCCAGTTCGGACAACCAGAAAGAATTTCAAATCTGACGATGATGTGAGTAATTTGTCTGGTTTAGGAAGTCCTTTAAAAAAACATAGAAAGGCTTCATTGATTTGCCATTAATAGTGTGCGGTTCTTATATAGCGCCTTTCACACCCAAAGGGCGTCCCAAAAAGCTCACTATTTGTTTTCTACAAGATGCAGAGCTATGTTTGGAATTATAAGATATTTTATACATGCAGGCCTAGCACAGTGTAAGAGTTTAGAAGGTGCTGTGGTGCAAACTTTAAGGTATCGTACACGTTTGGTAATGACTCAAAACAAATATTAGCATAAAAACTTACTTGGTAACAAGCAACGGAGAGCTGTTGATAGTATAAAACATTGTAGGAAACGACTCCCTCTGAAGTAACGTAGTTTTTGAGAAAGAGGTAATTTCTCACTAAAATAATGAAGAATTCTTGCAAGAAATTTTTATTCCTATCTGAAAGCACACAAATTTGTACAACAAGGGTGTTTTTTCTTTCATCATTGTCTTGCAACTTCGATGACCAATTGAGCCCAAACTTTCACAGGCTTGTTATTTTATGCATAAATATGTTGGGATACACCAAGTGAGAACACTGGTCTTTGACAATTTCCAAACATGTTCAGTGCCTTTATGGAGCCAAACATGCCAGAAACACCGGGGCGAACCCCTTCTACTCTCGGTCAAAATTGTAGTTTGTTATAGACTGTGAAAAAAAAATATAAAAAATGGATGGGTCAAAGGGGACTACCGGTCTCTGATGTGAATTATGTACAGAGCGTCGACGTCGTTCCACGTACACTCATTGGTATTGGGTCAATTCACTGGGTTCAGTCCGGGTATACATCAACACGGGTTATTCCATTCTGAAGAACTGTCTCCAAGACTTTCCCGCCAAGAACCCAGACCTCTACATCCATGATAGATTCTAGAGCCATAATAAGCAGCGTGTCTGGATGTAAATATATATATTTATATACAGCTGTGTAGATTTTGTTGTTTGAGGACTCTGGCTTGCTGTTTTATTCTACTGCCGCAGAGGATTTCGGAATTCGAGAGACTACTTGGTTCTGAAAAGAACTGTTCTGCTTATTAACTATACTACCTGGAAGCGGTTAATAAACAGGACAGTTTTTTCAGAGCTAGTCTCCCGAATTCCGAATATATACTCCGCGGCAGTAGAATAAATAGCAAGACAGTCCTCAAAGAAAAATCTACGCAGCTATGAGACAGTGTTACGGCAAACTGAATATACAACGCAGTGGTGCATTCCCTCTGAAACTATAGTTCAAAAAGGCGATCTTTAGACCCAGTTTGTTGAAGGCTAACCAAGAAAGGATGAAACTTGGTTCGTTCATTAATAGCTGCGGTATCTCCAGACGTCAACGCCCGATGACGCAGTACTAATCTAGCCAACTTATTGGCCTCTTTTATATTCAAGTCGCCTTTAAGGTTTTTCATTCGAACAAAGATTATTTTCGTTCGAACGAAGAGTTTTTTTCGTTCGAATGAAGTTTTCGTTCAAATGAATATTTGTTTCCTTCGAATGAATGTTTGTTTTCGTTAGAGAAGTCAAGCGAGGTCAGATTAATGTTTGCATCCAATGTGCAACTTATTCCATCGTAACCAATGACTTTTTCACCGGAACATTATGCTCACAGTGTTAAAAAAAATCCTGAAAGATTGTCAGTAATCGCTTCTCTCTCCGAAGGGTGCGAAAAAAAGTTATTTAGCCGAGGTTGAGTAGTAGGGCTCGTCCCCTGTGCCGAATGGCCCCGTGTGTGGTCAGCTGCACGCCGGTGTCGCACGAATTTTCTGCCATGAGGATTTGAACTCCATCCGTCTGATCAAAAAGAACTCACGGTCTTACGGTTAAACGGACGAGCCGTCGAGTTGTCTGACCCGTCAAATTGTCTGACCCGTCGAGCTGTCTGACCCGTCGAGTTGTCCGACGGACGAGTTATCTGACCCGTCGAGTTGTCTGACTACTAGCTGTCGAGCTGTCATGTAAGAGGGTGATCCCTCCTTGGAGAAGTGGGCATGAGTCATTCCAGCCAAACTAGAACGTGTCCGGGGTGGTGTCCGGGGTGGTGTCCCGGTGTTTGTCCCAAAATACATGCACCAACTATTGAGAGTTGTGTAGGCTGTCAAAAAATACATTTTAATTATCTTATAAACAACGCAAGTGTATTTCCTTGTGTTAATAACAAATTAAAGGCACTGTACACGTTTGGTAATTACTCAAAATATATATTAACATAAAAACTGACTTGGTAACGAGCAACGGAGAGCTGTTGATAGTATAAAACAACTCCCTCTGAAGTAACGTAGTTTTTAAGAAAGAGGTTATTTCTCACTAAAATAATAAAAGACTTCTTGCAAGAAGCCTTTTATTCCTATCTGAAGCACACAAATTTGTTCAACAAGGGTGTTTTTTCTTTCATAATTTTCTTGCAACTTCGATGACCAATATTGAGCCCAAATTTTCACAGGCTTGATGTATTTTATGTTGGGATACAGAGAACACTGGTCTTTGACAATTACCAAACGTGTTCAGTGCCTTTAAGTGAAGGCCACTCATGAATATTTGGTCTCTACTTTTATCAAAATAATTGTTATTATCTCAAATACAGCAAATAAAATGAATGAGTCAGGACCATGGATTAGCATGACACGAATTGATATCTTTACTTCATAATCAGCCATTCTACGGTCGACCAAAATACACCAGCTATCTGTGCACACATGATCACATAGCGGCTACCCAAGCACAGGTTACTTTGAGCACCCTTAAGCAATTAATAATTATGAAATATATCCAAATCTGATATCGACGAAAAAACCCGATCGATCGTTAAAAAACACCGATTAGTCGATGAAAACACCGATCAATTGATGAAAAGTCCAATCGATCGGTCAAAAAGACCGATCGATGTTTTGATCGGAATTTATGCTTATTTTGCGTTCCATACATTTTATGCAGAGCGAACTTGACAACAAAGCAGCAGACACACTGCTGTAGCACTGCTGGCCTGAAGGGGAAAAGGGTAGGTTGTTTTATTTAGTATTATTAAAAAATTGTTGATATTTGGATGTTTGGCCGAAGCATGCTGAATTGAAACAAGGTCTTTGGAATGTTTTCTACTTGGTGTTTATCTTGGTTTTAAAAGCCGTACTGTGCAATCTGGACAGGTAAGACCCAAAATTTTCTTAATTCGGGGGGATTATTAAAGACACTGGACACAAAACTGGTCTTTGACAATTACCAATAGTATTGGTAATTGTCAAAGACCAGTTTTCTCACTTGGTGTATCTCAACATATGCATAAAATAACAAACCTGTAAAAATTTGAGCTCAATTGGTCGTCGAAGTTGCGAGATAATAATGAAAGAAAAAACACCCTTGTCACACGAAGTTGTGTGCTTTCAGATGCTTGATTTCGAGACCTCAAAATCTAATTCTGAGGTCTCGAAATCAAATTCGTGGAAAATTACTTCTTTCTCGAAAACTACGTTACTTCAGAGGGAGTCGTTTCCTACAATGTTTTATACTATCAACATCTCCCCATTACTCGTTACCAAGTAAGGTTTTATGCTAATAATTATTTTGAGTAATTACCAATAGTGTCCAGTGCCTTTATATGGCAGCCGCCTCCGGAATTTTACCCCATTCTTCTGTAATCCTGTAATGGTTGTCTCTTTAAAATATGTTTTTTTGTGGCCCAATAGGCTAGCTTGTGCATGGGGAGAACCCTGAGTTTGTTATAATCTTAAGTTTGTTAATATTAAACGCTAATGTTAAAATTACATTTTTTCTTCTAATCCATGTTCAGAGTACTTCAGCATTTTGAACACAATGACCGCTGAATGAGCAGATCTGTCTGACTGATGTAGTTTGAATACCAAAGATGACCACAGCAAGAAAGGCGCTTAAGATATTTCTCGGTGGTTTCACATTGGGAGTGGGTGGCTCTCTGACATTCTTCGACAAGGTCGGATACTTTGCAACTGTTGATGGCAAGTCAATGCAGGTAATTACAAAAAAAAGGTCATTCTTCCATTTGGTCCAACCACTCCTCTGGACTCTGCTCTGACCCGCACAATAACAAAACTAAGGATTGCACCTCAACCAAGTCATTCAATAAGACTAAACATATTTTTCTTAGTCTTGTCTTGATGGATACTGCACCAATGCCCCCTTCTCTGGGGTCACACGGGCAAGGTCAGTTGTGTGCATGGAATTCTGCCAACCATGCCAGAAACACGCGTTTCTTTTACAAGCATTACACAACACACAGGACCTACGGCTTTACGTCCCATCTGAAGGATGAAGCAATAATGGTCAAGTGTCTTGGTTAGGGACATAAGTGTCAAGACCGGGACTCGAACCCACACTCTGCTGATTAGAAATACCAGAGCTTGAGTCCGACGCGCTTGACCGCTCGGCAACATGCAACAAGTGGTAAGGTACACTGTAGATTCAAGATTCAAAGATTAAGAATATTTATTGTCACGATAAAAAGCATGAAATTTGTCTTCCCTATAGGCTAAGGAGAGTAAAATTTTTGTATTTTACTAAGGCCTCCTTACTTTTTCATCACTGATTCTCTCTCTACATCAAACTCAAACTGGTAACCTACATGTACAACGTACAGACCTTTTACGGCTTTGTAGCCAGGGATCACACCCAAATTTATGACACAACCTATAGGAAGTGGCAGGAGAGGGATCACCTCAAGGGGATGTGACCATATCGAGTAACAAACCATTAGGTAAACTGACTGTGATCCCTGACTATGGCAGTAATAAGATGAATGGCTTATGACTGGCACCCCCGGGACAAAGACAAAATAGGGAGACTGCCAACATTTGGGCTAGATGGCTCAGTTGGTAGAGCGCTGGCACATTAATTCGAAGGTCGCAGGTTCAAATCCCGTTCTAGTTAATTTGTTTAAAGTGTTGAAACCCGAAATGTTTTTTTTTAAATAATATAAAATAATAATATAAACATGACATTTATATAGCGCCTTTTACCAGAGGATGCAAAGCGCTGGGACTACAATTTTTTTCCTGCAAGGTATATGTGGAGGTACGTTTGAAGTATGAGGCCTAGTCATTTATAACACCATGCAATGGTTTACAAGGTGCTGTGGCGCAATGCTGCCGATCAGACCAGGAACACCGGGGCGAACCCCTTCTCTTTACGATAAGTGCACTTGTTTTTTTACGTGCATTACACAACACACGAGACCAACGGCTTTACGTCCCATCCGAAGGACGAAGCATGTGGTTAAGTGTCTTGCTTAAGGACACAAGTGTCACGACTGAGATTCGAACCCACACTCTGCTGATCAGAAACACCAGAGCTTGAGTTCGGTGTTCTTATCCGCTCGGCCACGACACGCCACAAATGTACCAAGTCAGTTACCCTTGTGGTTTCTTACTTGATCATTGTTATTATTATTAAAATTTAGTTTTTTACTTTGTGAATTCAGCCCGTCTTCAACCCCGACCATGAGCAGAGAAGAGACGTAATATTCCTGAATCACTGGGCAATCAAAGACTACAATGTTCAACGAGGTGATATCGTCTCTTTAGCGTGAGTTTGAGCTTGTTTTTAAGGATGACTGACGCCTGTATTTTCTTTCCCAAAACGCCTCGTAAATCAGCCATCCAGTGTTGCTTCAGTTTAATTGGGTTCAAGACCCAAGTCAGGCAGATGTCTTTAGAGGGGCTGAACCCGCTGAAGCAAGGCCTTTCAATTGATGAAGAACTTTTTTGTTTGTGAAGGGAGAGGTTAACGAAAAACAAGAAAATATCAACAACTGAGTTAACAGTTTTTATCTTGTCAGATTTTGTCCCCAACTTCGTCAGAATGACAAACATAAGCCCGTTGAATGAAGCTTTCCATTATAGCACTACATGTACCTGCATTGTCATTCTCTTTCTCGGGGGGGGGGGGGGGGGTTATGGAGAGTGGGGGGGGGGAGGGGGTGAAGGAGAGGTTCGGATTTTTATCCTTGAACAATTTCAGGTTGTGATATTGCATCCATAGCTAGCGCAAGTATTTAACAATGATACAATATGTGGCTCATACTCAAGGAATGTTATGATAGACCGTTCAAGTCTCGCGCGTATTTGAACATTTTTAAGACCACTTTGGTCCCATGCACGTTGCTTTAATGCATGAAGGTAACAAACTTGCGCACTTTAACGGGTCCCAATGTTCGAATATGCGCGAGACTTGCACAGTCTATACCCACATGATAATGCATCTCAGAGGTCTGGAGATGTGGGGTATTTCCCACTCCCATCCTCCAGGAACTTGTTTTTCTCTTCACTTTCCATCGCCCTCCCACCACTTATTTGTTGTTTTTACAATTGTTCTTAAAACCCTTAAACCCGGTTCATACTTCCTGCGAATGCTTCGTGCGAAGCGAATTTTCTTGCGTCACAATTGGAAAAACAGCGCGTACCGATTATTGCGTCACCAAAATTCGCTTCGCATTCGCATTCGCAGGAAGTATGAACCGGGCTTTACTCCCGAGGGTGATTTACAACTAGGATCATTTCTCACTTTAACAAAATCAAACACCATGTGGCAACTCAACACCCAAACTGTTGGACTCTGATTATGTCTGATCCCTTAGTATGATCAGTTTACTAGTGCAGTCCTCGGACAAACAGAATCGAACAAATCATGCTGTTGGAGTTTGATGGGTCAGGGATGGTTAGGGTTCAATATTTTCTCTGTATCCACGGGGGATAGGGTGAGGTGGGAGGGGTTTAACCCCCTTCAATATGCCACTGTCTCGGCATGTTTTTATGAATTGTCAACGGCGTAGCAAAGTTTTTTTCACTTGAGGGGTCAGTTGGGGATGGGGCATTGCTTTCCAGTGGGGGTCCCGAGGGCTATGTTTGTCCCCTTTTTTTTTAGGGCGTTACAACTGGATTTGTTCGTTGGGGCACCTTAGGGGTCCTTGAACAATTGTGGTGGGGGTGGGGAGTGCCCTCATCCCCCTTGTGGCTACACTGCTGTTTGTGGCGTGTCGTGGCCGAGCGGATAAGAACACCGAACTCAAGCTCTGGTGTTTCGGGCAGCAGAGTGTGGGTTTGAATCCCTGCCGTGACACTTGTGTCCTTAAGCAAGACACTTAACCACATGCTTCGTCCTTCGGATGGGACGTTAAGCCGTAGGTCCTGTGTGTTTTGTAACGCACGTAAAAGAACCCAGTGCACTTATCGTAAAGAGAAGGGGTTCGCCCCGGTGTTCCTGGTTTGATTGGCTGCATATTACATGGTGCTATGCAAAGGAATAGGTCTCATACTTCAACACGTAACTTCACTTACCTTGCAGGAAAAATACTGAGCGCTTTGAGACACCCATCGGGAGTATAAAGCGCTATACTGCGTATTATTATTTATTATTATGTCATATTTCTCTCTAATTTGAGTCGGATTTGTGTGGTGAGTCAGGGTTATACATGTAGCTAGCCAATTTTGAGTGCCGGCTAAAATTTGACGAGCATAGTGAGCGTATGATGACCTTTGCCCTGAATCGCGCAAGTATCCAATCAGATCGGGATTCCCTGGTATTCCCCATTACAACTCGGGGTTGGATGACGCGCGGTGGAGTCCAATCTCAAACTCGTTCCCGTTATATTTCAAACAAAACTATAACCTCGTACTCATAAACACATTGGTCTCGCCGCACTACAACATCCGATCGTCATGCCGTTCGTTGATGTTTTGGTGCAATCTTTGGGCTCTGGGTAGACTGAACTTTTCAAATTAACTAACTAGGTAGAAACAAAAAGTACTTTCAAATAAATATATGCAGTTTTCATAGAGGCTTCAGTCTTTTCGGTGATATTTTTGTGCCGGCTGGTGGGCCTTAAAATTTAGCTTAGAGCCAGCCGGCAGGAGTCTTTGCCGGCCATGCCCGTTCGCCGCCAACTCCTGTCGGAGCTATAACCCTGGATGTAGTTGTACTAAGGTATTTATTTCCACTCGGTAATTTTGTCATCAGATCCCCTAATCACCCAGAGGAAGTTCTTGTGAAAAGAGTGATAGGACTGGAAGGTGATACGATAAGGTGAGTGGGGCAATTTCTTTTTAGTGTTTCACTGTAACAAACCGTGGTTTGTTACAATTCGCTGCAGGGTCAAGTCAATGACAATTTCTGTACTGTCGTTTCTCTCCGAATAGTCTATCATTTCACAGGAAAAATTATAACTTATTTTCTTAAAAACATAGTTGCATATTGTACTTGGTCCAATTTCATACAGCGGCTTAAGCAGGAACTATCGCATGATAATTTCCTGCTCAGCAGAAATGAGCAGGATACAAGTCACAAATGCTACATGTGACATGGTATTTTGGCTGGTAACCTTGTTCTGGTGAGCATAATTTTGTTGTGCTTAGCTTATTTTTTGTGCTTAAGCAGCTCCGTGAAATTGGGCCCCCTGGTACTTGGTAGCTTTGATAATTTAGTTTGCCATGACTTTGTTTGTTTGTTTTTTAGAACATTAAGTTACAGGAATCGTTATGTGACGGTACCTGAGGGCCATTGTTGGATAGAGGGCGATCATCACAGTGTCAGTCTAGACAGTAACTATTTTGGACCGGTGAGTTCATACGTTATAACTTCTTAGCGGTGGGCAGGGCTCGAATTTGGAGGGAAAAAACCACAAGACTTCGGGGCTTGTGTGGCGCAACGATTTTACTGGACCAGAACACTTTGTTACAAGACCTGAATCAAAATGAGAACAAACTTTCTACACAGTTTAAGATATAAACTGTTTTTATTTGAACGAGCACTAATTGTCATTTGTCTTATGTAAGTGTATTTCAATACTCAACAGAAAGGTGGGGTCATACTTTGGTAATGACCCCAAAAACAAAATTGTGTAATTTCTATCAGAAAGCTTACTTGTTTTAAAGATGGTAATGGTAGTAAGCACCCTTATTTTGTCTGAATTAAAACATTTGAATCTGAGAAACGATTCATGCATGAATTGTTTTCCAGATTTCAGAGGGTTGGTGTCCGTTCGCAAATGCTGCGGCCAGAGATGCGGTTGGTACCCTCTGTCACCTCGCTAAACGTGGATATATTCAATATTCTTGTGAAATTACTGTGACAGCTTTTTGCTGTTTTCTCAACAAGTAGATACTGTATTCAGCTGAAATTTTCACATTTGACTTTTATTGTATCTTTCTTGATAATTTTGCCAATAAATCAGCATTACGTTGACAAAACTAATCTTCGACCCTTCCTTAAAAGTAAACAATTCAACATAATTTAATTTTTATTAGAGCTATTAAACAGTGAGGTATTATTATTCAAGTGCCGGACTTATCCATTCGCGAGTTGACTTGCCTGACGCTAAAATCACTGGCCTCAGGCCTGTGGTCCAGTGTAAATTTGGATCCCTGGTGGGGGGTTCTTTGAATGCTCCCCTATTCCTCTAGGCTTAGCGATGAAGTAATAATAATAATAATAATAGCGAACATTTATAACGCGCCATGTCTGTCAGACTTGACAATCCTGGTGCGAGACTACAAATATTTTCCTGCAAGGTATATGTGGAGCTACGTTTGAAGTATGAGGCCTAGTCATTTATAGCACCATGCAATGGTTTACAAGGTGCTGTGGCAGCAATATATGCTGCCGATCAGACCAGGAACACCGGGGCGAACCCCTTCTCTTTACGATAAGTGCACTGGCTTCTTTTACGTGCATTACACAACACACAGGACCAACGGCTTTACGTCCCATCCGAAGGACGAAGCATGTGGTTAAGTGTCTTGCTTAAGGACACAAGTGTCCAGTGTCACGACTGGGATTCGAACCCACACTCTGCTGATCAGAAACACCAGAGCTTGAGTTCTGTGTTCTTATCCGCTCGGCCACGACACGCTACACATACATGTATACTTGAAGTATTCAAGTTCTTAGTGTATTCAAGTGTTTTTGTTTTTTTAAATAGGATATAAAGAGACCTTATGTACATGTTCACATGGACACTTTAACATTTTAATTAAGCACACTACATTATATTGATTGCTGACTGTATGCATCAATCATTCCTTTCATTTATTTTTGATGTGATTTAATTTACGAATGTTTTTTTTTTTAATGACGGTTTCTTTGATTTGTAGGTTGCACTTGGGCTGGTGCATGCTCGGGCCTCTCATATCATTTGGCCACGGCATCGGCAACAACGTCTGGTGGCCAGACTCCCCAAAGACCGTCAGCCAATCATCCTGTCAACCTCACTAGAAGAGGAGTTGTTTGAGTATCAGGAGGTAGAGGAAGTATGACTTTCTGATGTGCTTAATCGTGCAATCACCATGCAAAAAAAGAACCCAAAGATTTTGTAAGTTATACTAATTGTATGCTTCAATTGTGAGATTAAGGTGGAGGGAAATTATGAATATATGGTACATTGGGAGTGTTTTTGAGGAGCTCCAAAAAGGTTAGACATTAACTTTGTTAGTGAATGGCCAGCAGGACCCGTTAGCTTGTCATTTCACTAGTCCGCCAGCTTTTTCAATAGTTCATATTTCAAATAAAATATGGATTGCTTTTTTACACTGAACTAGCCAGCCGGACCACTTGGAGTGAATTCTGACTGGTGTTTTATCTTGCATTTGGCCAGCGGAACACTGTTAAGGGAGAATGCTGGCCCGTAGAAGATACACCAATACATTAAACTCCACCTCTTAGAAATTACAAGTGAGATTGAGTGCTGAAAGTGTGACACTTTAACATCCGTTTTTAAAAATTATTTTTGTTTATGAGAAATCGCGTAACATCACAAGGCCGGACGGCCACTTTAAGGTGAGGGCTACACTAAACTGATTGGGCTGTCAATCCAATCAACTGCGACCAGGGGCCGGTTTGTTGCAACAGGCTGCTCTTTATAATGCGTACTTAGGCAGCAACATTAAAAACAGTCCCACTTCCCTCAATACTTAATCGCAAAATGAAGGAATCAGACGGACTGGGGCCGGTTGTCCCATATAAGAATTGCTTCTCCCAGCGTCAGGCGTTCCAGTCTTATCCAAGTCCAAACAATTTGGTGTGGAGTGATGTAGGAGAGGAGGATATAGGATGATTGATGCCACACGCTAGCCAAACTGCCTAGGGTGCATTCTTCTCGGGCTAAAACAATACAAACGTTTGCCAACTACGCGTATACTTTTCAAAGTGGAATGCTTTAAGTGCAAAAGGTGTTTGCACACGTTCGCGAAATTCGGCAAACGCTCTGGGGGAGGTGTTCTTATGTTCGCCAACTCAAACATAATGGAGGAAAACTGCGCAAAAGCAGTAACAAAGCAATGAATAGTAGACTAATGCGACCTAAATCTTACATCCTCCAAACAAATCCAATTGATTGAAGTAAAGTGTTGCAATTCATCCCGTCAAATTGTATTTGTTCACAAATGTTGTGAACAAAAAGTTGTAATATATATATATATATTTTTTTAAAGCAGACTACAGAACATTGCCTAACACATGGATGGATATTGCAGCGTGATTGGTCCGATAGATTGAAGTGAACGTGCAAACAGCTTTTGAATACAGCGCGTTCCGGTCCAAACCTGTCAGCGTGACGCACATTTTATAAACGGTAGCGCAAACAGTCGCGTGAGAGGAACGCACCCGGGGTCTCTGAGGGTACTAAGGGCTAAATTTGAATGTTTGACCAATGCCTACCGTCCAATTGTACATAAAGGTACAATTATTTTCTATTAAAAACTCACTCGTGTGCTGCATCATCTCTATTTATTTGAATTTAGAAATGATTTTACGAGTGGCTGCAATTCTTATATTTTTTTTCCTTTTAAAAAGAATCATGCTGATTCTTTTATCTTAGACTCAGTTTTAAGACAGTATGAGCCATAAGTGATCACGTCCGTTGTACTTTTTTTTGGAAATTTTATGAACTTAATCATGTTTGATCCAGCGCATCGCACTTTTGAAAAGTAGCTTTGAAGATTTCAAACACTGGCTAGCCTTGTTTTAGTGACAGCAAATGTATTAAACTATTATCGTTACAGACTTCTTTGTCCATTAATAGTTAAATGCCATCAGTCACAATGAGCTGCATTTTTGTAAAGTGGACTTAATTTTGGTTTTCCATAATGGGCTCATCTGGGCAGAGGGCACACTTTGCACTATGAAAGAGTAAAATAATTGTTAGGGTTCGAGTGTAGATGTTCGCAGAAGTGTTCATGGGTTCTGTGGCAAAAACATGCATTTTAACTTTAAGACATTTTCTTTTTCTCTCCCCCCCCCTCACACACACGCACACACGTGTGTAAACACCGGCAATCGTGGACCCTCCTTTGTTCAACTCTTTGTGATAGCAACCTTGGACCACAATGTTTTCCTTTGTGATAGCAACCGTGGACCTATTATCCCTTTTGTTATAGGTCCCCGGTTTGAATGTGGATACCTACCCACCCTTACATGGCATTTAGGGGGTACTTCCATTGTTGTTCTATTATTCCCTTTTCTGAAGAAAGTCTCTGTGGGGTACCACTAGAACAAAGTAAACCTTGTAGGGTCAACCTCGTCCCCAAGGTGTGTCGAGCAGTACGAGGTTGACTGCTCTCTCACCCTGGTATTGGATCATTTGCATATCCAACATTTTTGGATACGTATGCAAATTAGAATAGTCTGGCTGTGAACATAGTGAATACTGAATGAGTACAACTTAACATGTTTACGTTAGACTTTTGTACACCAGTCGTTGTCCAATCAGGGTCCAAGTAAAGAGTTTCCCTCCCAGGGTTTACTATTGTAAACATGGTTGGAAATAAAGTAAACCATGGGGACGAGGTTGTTGTAGGGTAGCATTGCTCCATTGTTAAAAGTACCCTGTAAGTTTGTGTGTGCACACAAGTGTGTAAATACCTGCAATCAGGGACCTCCTATTGTCCCTCTTTTGTTTGTACTTAACTTTTTGGCAACAGCTCCCATTGGTTTTGTACACACTTTCCAACTGGGGACCTTTCCCCAATCGTGGACTCTATTGTCCTCTTTTGTTGTAGGTCTCGGTTTGAATGTGTAAACCTACCCGCATGCACACATGTGTAAACACCCAGCTCTTTGTTACACACATGCTGTGGACATTCCTTTGTTCTTGCGCAAAAAAAGAAGAAGATATTTTTCAACATTTTGTGAAAACACTGTGTGGACGTGTGTAAGTACATAGTGTTTCAAGTCCCAACATTGTGTGGAACTCTTTTGTTCTGGGTCCACAACATCTTCAATTGTGGACTTCTCTTTGTGTTTTTTGTTTGTTAGCGATGTCCCCATTCAATGGTTTTTAAGTGATGTTCCCATTCGTTTTGTACATGAAAATCAAACTGTGGACCACTTGCCAAAGGTGGACCTATTGTTCTGTATTGTTAAAGTCCTCAGTTTGAATTCAATACATACATGTATACCAGCCAGTGGCATACTGCTCAGAACCCTTGCCCCCCACAAATGAGATAAAAACAAAATGCATAAAATTATGTTTAACACATTAAAGGCATCGTACACGTTTGGTAATTACTCAAAATATATATTAGCATAAAAACTGACTTGGTAACGAGCAACAGAGAGCTGTTGATAGTATAAAACATTGTGAGAAACGACTCCCTCTGAAGTAACGTAGTTTATGAGAAAGAGGTAATTTCTCACTAAAATAATAAAAACTTCTTGCAAGTGGTTTTTATTCCTGTATCTGAAAGCACACAAATTTGTACAACAAGGGTGTTTTTTCTTGCATCATTTTCTTGCAACTTCGATGACCAATTGAGCCCAAATGTTCACAGGCTTGTTATTTTATGCACATGTTGGGATACACCAAGTGAGAACACTGGTCTTTGACAATTACCAAACGTGTTCAGTGCCTTTAAATACCCCGACCCAAAAATTTGTTTTATGTCTTTGCCCCCGTTGCCCCCCCCCCCATGAAAATTTCTTGTTTCACCACTGACACCAGCCCACACTCTTGGACATGAATGAAATTTTTGCGTATGATTTTGAAACCACCGACTACAAAGACAAAACTTGAAAAATAGTGAGAATTTTGTCTTCTCCTATCAACAGGATCTTCGGGGACAGGACGATACCCTTGAAGACCAAAGATATGTCATAAATGAAATTTTAAATAGAGACTTCGTTTTATATTATTATAATTTTATTTCTATCAACGTCCATAATTTGCGAACAACTCTTATTTGTATTGAACAAAATTTAAGCGAAATAACAATCCTTGGTTGTAAACAATGCATAAAGTTTACTTGATACTTAATTAGTTGATTATTTTGTGTTAAACTGTGATTGTTTAGCTTTGACAAGCTCTGTACCTCTGCAGGCATTTTGGAAACCATGGGTTTTAGATTGGCTGGGTCACTGAGCCATTTTGATGCCATGTGCTGTAGACACGTGGTTTCAAAAATGGCTGACTGCCTTCAGGCTTTGAACCAGAAACTAAGCCTTGATTTCGAAAATGCTCTTAACCCTTTTTTACAACTAAGAAGTAATTTTTCTTTGGGAAATGAGAAATGATCTCTTGCACTTGGGCAATTTATTTTGTACTAAATATTTTTTCTTTTATAATTTTTTAATTTTTTTAAAACGAATCTTCCGGTTAAGTGAGATCAGTATTGTCAATGCTAAACTAGTAATGAAAAAGACAGTAATTTTCACTTGTAATTAAAAACATAATTGATGCATAAAGTAACAAGCCAATTTAGATTGAAATAAAAATATATATTTTATGCTATCAAAGGAAATGTTTTGCTGAGTGGCGTACTTTTATCAAATCGATTCACAAACAAATTAGTATCACAGAAAGATAACTTATATTCTCAGTTAATACAGTCATCAAGTCGACTCTCATACAAAAGAAATTTAAATTGTTGACAATAATATTGTACTCAATTTTGCAACTGGAATCCGGTTGCTGGGAGAAAAAATACTACAACTTGATTGTGTTTTGTAGTTGAGTAAACGCAGAGCTCTCCTCATCTAGCCTTTTCTTTGACTAAATGTGCTGATATAAATTTACCGCCATTATTGCTCTAATTAGATTCATGGTCGTATGTGGTGCTTTACAGTTCGGTAGAGACTTCCCAAACGTGATTTGGGAGGAGTGTTTTTGTGACTCTTCAACATCGCCGTGAGTTCTTGTAACACTTCTCCCATTGCTGGTCTCATCTTTGACACCGGATGACTGCATCGTCTCCCCAAGGACTTCAAATGAGAAAGATGTCTGCTTGTAGGAGCTATGTCTGTGAAAAGCACCCCTAAACTGAAGACATCTGAGAGGGGACTGTATTGGGCTGTGCCTTCGATAATCTCAGGTGCCAGCTGGCCACAGTACTTGAAGCAGTGTCTTTTCTCCTGGTTGCTGAGTTGTTTTACAGGGGGAGGGTCGTTTATACAAGATGCACACCCAAGATCGATGATCTTCCCCTCCCATCTTCCTGATTTGTCCGGGGTGTCACGCAACACCATGACGTTTGCATTATGCAAATCATTGTGGGTCCAGCCTACAGCATGCATATCCATGAGACCTTTGGTGACGTCAATGCACACTTTCAACCAATCCCGTGACTTCAACAGCCTCGGTCGTTTGAAAGCTTCGAGCGCACTCCAAGATGTCTTTTTATCGAGGGTGCCAATGAACTCCATGGCGAACGAGTGGCGATCCACGACCCCTAACAACTTGGGGAAGACTGTGCTGGAGGAGACGGCGCTCATGGCCCGTGTCTCTCTGGTGAATTCCACGTCAGCTGCGGATGGGTTCCCAGTGTGGGTTAGCTTCTTGACAGCGACTAGACTGCTATCAGAGCGCCTCTTCATCAGGACAACCTGGCCGTTGTCGCCCCGTCCGAGCGTGACTGAAGAGTAGGATGATCCCGTCTTTTTGAAGACGAGATCTAGGTCATGTTCGTCGATTCTTGGGAGCAAGCCTACACACCGAGGAGCTGTATGAGCTGAGGTTGGGACTTGCGGAGTCTGATGAAGAGCTTTTGTGTTGTCAAAGCTCGGGTTCGTTTGGCTGAGTGGAGGTGAAAGACTCGACATGCTCTGTCTGTACGGAGAATTAACATCATGTACATCTCCCAAATTGTTTTCCTCTGGGCTGTTCATGCCTTGAATCATTTGACCCATCCTGGTGTCTTGGTCTTCATCCTCCTCTCTTTCCTCAACCTCCCCCCTCCCATCCTTAATCTCCTCGCCATTTTGGGGAGGAGAAACTGATCCTCGAACGGAGACTTCTTCGGATGATGAAGACTTTCGTTTTCTTTTCTTTGGCCTTTTACGCGCATCCTGCTCCCCTCTCTCAAGACCTTCACCTCCTTGTCCATGTGAGCTTGAAACAAAAACGTAAGATAATTGTAACAAAATCAAAATCAAAACAGAATCAAAACAAAAGGGCTTATAACCACTGCCAGAAGTATTAATTTACCGCACGAACTTTCAACAGCGAATTTCCTTGCATCGCAGTTACAGTTTTATCTTATTTTGACTGAGTGTATGTTGTATCTTGTACCAATGGCCAAATAAATAATATTTATAACAACAACAATGATAACAACCAAATCATTTTACTTTTTTTGTATCACCTCAAATTGGGTTCACACACGCCCTCACACTGTAAAAAATACTGCGAATGGCGGTAATAATATTGTTTTTCTCAATTGAACAAAATTAAGATGTATTTGCGTTTATTTGATAAAAATACCTGAAAATATTAGAGTTATACCAAAAATATGCTTCAACAAAGTTTATGCTGTGTTCGACGTTTTGGATGTTGTTGGTTTCCCCCCTACGAATTTTAAGGGAATTACCTGCGGAAGGATGACGTCCTTGGCGACGTGGCGAGGCTCCTTGGGTTTGGAACCAAATTCCATTTTACTGGCTCGTCCTGAACAACTTGGGCTAGCGAATCGCTGGATCTAGTTTCAATCAGCACCGGTAGTGGAACCACTTTGTGGTTGCCGAACAATCTGGATTTGTGAGCGAGAATAGTCTCATTCTTAATGGAAAGCAATGAACATAATTAATTGAAAATGATTATTTGATTTTTGACTCCGGATAATAGGAAACGAATAACAAACTTTCCCTGGTCAACAGATTGTACCCCCCAAAAAAGTGCCCGTCAAACGCGCAAAATTGCACCCTTTATTGAACTGCATTTAACTGCATTGAATAAGACACTAAAAATATTCTCATAATCATGAGACTAACACGTTTATCTGTGGTAAATTTGCATGTTATTGTTGTTAATTTTTTTTCTAAAGAGTATTAGATTAAAGGCATTGTACACGTTTGGTAATTACTCAAAATATACTTAAAAAGTGACTTGGTAACGAGCAACAGAGAGCTGTTGATAGTATAAAACATTGTGAGAAACGACTCCCTCTGAAGTAACGTAGTTTTGAGAAAGAGGTAATTTCTCACTAAAATAATAAACACTTCTTGCAAGAAGTTTTTATTCCTATCTGAAAGCACACAAATTTGTATGCAAGGGTGTTTTTTCTTTCATAATTTTCTTGCAACTTCGATGACCAATTGAGCCCAAATTTTCACAGGCTTGTTATTTTATGCATATGTTGGGATACACCAAATGAGAACACTGGTCTTTGACAATATTACCAAACGTGTACAATGCCTTTAAGGCAAGATTACATTGCTTATAAAGGATTCTGACCTTGTTCGCAACCTGTCGAACAGCGAGCGGGTTAGTTCAGGTATCTGTTGTCCGCTTTCTGCCACCAGTCTAACCGACTTGGGTTTTACCCGGGAGCTTGGTGCTGCCATTGGGAGACATTCGTCCTCTCGGACTTCTGCCTCGCTTTGATTAGCTGATGCCGACTGGGATACAGCAGACGGAAACCCGGATGTTTCTTGAGGCAAAGACAATGACCCCAGCTTGGACCCTGCCAAACGATGTCCACTGAGGGATCTATGGTTGAGATGGGCATTTTTACTGCTTATATAAAATATAAGTTGAAATGAAAAATCGTCGAATATAGTTTTCATCCTAACGCTAACTAAAAAGATCACAGTGCGTTTATGTGAAAACGAGACACGGAAATTGTTGATAAAATTATAATAACATTATTATTTCCGTAGTTATAAATAGCCATAGTTTACGCCTTGAATGTTGCCGTTTAGATTTGCTGTACTGTTTATTTATACATGGTGGGTTATTTATTCTGCATTCATAATAAGTATGCTACTCATCATAACATAAATTAAAAAATGGATCCTTCGTCACTTGGCAGATGAGTCTATGCCAACGAGGAAAATATGGAGAGACTAGCTGCAACAATACTGCACAGCAAAAACTGGGGTGTTACATTGAACACCCCCGGTGTTACTAGAGGACAACACCAAGAATTTTCACCGGTGTAAAAATTGTGGGTGTTATTTTAACACATTGGTGTTAATCTTTACACCCATGGTGTACTGACACACCAATATGGGTGAAATGAGAAACACCAAAGGTGTAAAAATTACACCAAATTGGTGTAGTCCTCTAGTAACACCGAAAAGTGTTATTATTTTTTGCAGTGTTGGGGACAGTCAATTTGGTACCAACAAGCACAAAATAGAGACATATATGGAGACATCTGCTGAGGCCTTCGTCCTGCAATTGATCGACAATAGCTGTAAAACAAAAATCAAAAATCTGTGCCTATACGCTGTAAAGTAAGAATATATTAATACATTCCAATAAGGACTTACCGGAATTTCACGGAAGCATATTCTGAAGCAAAACGAAACATCTTGCCGAATTCTTATACTTAAAAAAACTTTCTGAAAATTTCTCTCTGCAGAAATCGCAGTAGGTTGCATTGAAAAAACGCACCGAAAGAAAAGTTCGTGTTCACACCTTGAGAAGCAAACTTGAACTCATCGCGAAACATAAACAAAACATAGTTGTTACCATGTCTCTTGCTTTTTGCGCGGGAAAGACAACGACGTAGTAATTGATACGCTCCTTTTGTTCTAGTTAATCAGTGTGACGTAGTTGGAAATGGATTGAAGACGCGCGGAAATCATGGAATACACAACATTCCATATCTAGGAGGGACTGTACGCCAAACGCGCTTGCGTCGGTAGCGCGCGCAGATTGCTTAGATCCATGGATCCATCCATCCATCCCATCAGCTCATTGGGGGATATAAGTTGTAAGTTGTAATAACAATTCAAAATAATGTATAAAATACTTACATAAACTACGAAGTAGCTTGCAACTACAACAAATCACACTCTAAACACGTTGCTAAACTGCTCTGTGTATTTATTTTATACAGTCATCTATGATAAGAGTTTATCTTGAATTAAAATTATTAATTTGATGAGAATCGAAAAATAATGTGAACCTCTTCATAGTCTTAAGGCATAAGTGATTTTTATTTTTTAATATTATCATTATTACTATTATTTTATTTTACTTTTGGCGGGGGGGGGGCAGGGGGTTGGGGTGTAACTTTAACGATTTGGATCGAAAGGTGAATCCGTTACAAACTAGTGTTAATTTTATTGTTAAAAAGTCAAGTTTGTAGAATCTCAAACAAAGTATAGTTTAAATCAGAATTCGTTTCTTTATCCCTTGCACCGCGTGCGCACTACACTGTATAACACACAGGGACATTGTGTCCCAAAATGACGCAACTAAAGATTGATGACGTCAGGTGAATTGGGTCAACTTTATGTACGCGAACTTCACTTGAGAGGTCTCATGATTTGAAATTGTTCCGGTTATTGATAATAAAACAGCCAGCCAGCCAATGTTATGAGGAACTTGCAAATAATCGTCTGTCTGCTCAGAACTATAAGGTCATTAACTGCAATTTCATATTCGTAATGATCAAAAGGTCATTAAATGAAAACAGAAAAAGAAATCAACAAATGAATGTTTTACTTAGAAAATTAATGTTTCTTTTTGCCAAACAAATGCTTTGAAGACCACTCTCGATCAATAAACCCCATTAAGGTCTACCAGGAGCTCCATGCAAAATATGCAAAAGCATTTTTTTGAAACCCATACAAACTGCATTAATGACCTTATAGTCCTGAGCAGACGATATATAAATCTATATAATTAATAAAACAAACATTTTACAAATCAGGAAATGGTAAAATCGGAATTGAATGTGCTTCAATAATAATAATATTAATAATAGTAAAAAGAAGTAAGAAGTAAACAAAGTCGATTAAATATTGAAGTATTTACAATACGTTTGGTAATGGAACCCACTGTTTGTTTCAATACTATATAGTTGAAGATATACCATAAAACTAACCTGTGAAAATTTCATTTCAAAAGGTGGTAGCGTTTTTGAGATATTGCCGAAAATCTGTCCACGCAGGAAAAATAATCTGCAATTGGAATACACAATCTGAGTACGTCTGTCGTCAGTAACGCTTCCCATATTCATTTTTTGGGGATAAAAAGTGATATCTTTTTCCATAACCGCAGTATGACTTCTGAGTGAAAGGTTTCTCAAAATGCATCATACTATATCCAAGGCTGCTGCTTCTTATCCAAGTATTGCCACTAATTTCCAGAGTAATTACCAAACGTACTATACAGACCCTTTAAATAAAATTACACTAACTGTGCTTTGGGTTTTATATTTAACCAATTGTTCATTCTATACGTGAGAAAAGGTATAATTATCTTTGAGAAAGTTTCATTTTTAATATTTTGCTTTACAAGGCGAGTAAAATGAACGACAGCACAAAAGTGTGCATGTTTTTTAAATTAACGGTTATTTTAAACAAAAAACAAAGAATGAATGATTTAAAACTGGCAATTTAACTGCAAATGGAAAAAGAGTTTGTCTAATTAATTTCGCATTATTCTTTTATGTTACAAAGGCATCATTTTCTTTCTTGTTTTCTTTTTTGTGGGAGGGGAGGATATCATGGTTTTGTAGTCTTTTCACATTAAAGGTAGGGTCATAGATTGGATTTTGCCAACGTAATGCAATAGCAAGATGCAGTAAAAGTCACCTGTGAAAGTTTCAGCTGAAAACAGTGTCTTCTTGTTGTGAAAACAACAAAAAACCTGTCACGGTATTTTCATCAAGAACGTTGAATCCATCCACGTTTACCGAGATGACAGCGGGTACCAACCACATCTCTGGCGGCGGCATTCACAAACGGACACCACGAAAATTTGAATTTTGGAGATTCAAATTCGGCGACATACTTTTTTATTAATTTTTAATCAACGGGTGCATTTTAGACGGAATTAATCCACAGGATGCTCATTATCATCTATATAACAAGTAATCTTTCGGATAAAAACACAAATTCGGGGTTATTACCAAAGTATGATCCTACCTAAGGTACCAATTTTCGAAAGCCAGATAATGAGGGCGCAATTTGTGGACCAGTTCAAATAAACTTTTCTTTCTATCCCCAAGGGGGAATATTATGCTTTATGTTATAATGCCCGGCTGTTTTTGTGGGGGAAAATGGCCCACGTATAGCAGCAAACCATGACCAATCACAAGCGATTTCAAGTTTGTTGAGAGATCAATATTATTATTTGCGCTTTCGAACAAGCAGTGAAAACAGTTTGCTGAGAGACCACTTGTCTCATTACGTCATTGAAAGTATTATAGTTTATGTATTAATTGGGCCTTATACCCCATGATTTCGTGCCACTTCTTAAATTGATCAGCTCTTGACATCTGCCTTCAGACTCACTGTTTACAAAAAAATGTTCTTAAGAAGATTCCCTGGTTGTGTCTTAACAAAGTGAACTTCGCAATAATTGAGAAGGACGGTTTCGGTCTGAGCGTCTCTCTACTCATAGTCATAGTACACACAGTTGGTGTCATTTCCTACGTCAGCAGTACCGACCTGCGAGAGAGTGGCATTGTTCAGTTGGCACGTCTTCCCAAAGAGGTTGAAGGAGCGGCAGTCGGGATCCTTGGAGCAAATCAGGCAGCACTGCTGTGGGATTTGGATGGTGATCTCTTTGAACGAGTGGCCAAGCAGACAGGGTTCGGGTTTCATGTGATTGGCTGTACTGGCGGTAAAGCATCGCACAGGGGCGGTGCACTTGAGACGTTCACACATGTAGACTTTCATCCTTGTACATAAGATTGGACTACGCCAGGATCCACTTTTGTAGAGCATGTTAAAACACCCCGATTTACCTGCCACTTGACAACTCTCTCATGCATTCAGTCTGATTACCGCCAGAGCATTCCCACTCGCCACTCAAGCCAACTTTGCAACCAAGCCACATATTAGTGGGACCATCTGTGTTTGTTATGTACTCTTTTTGCATTTCCCACATGAACTCACTCTCAACATGAGAATTTGGCACAGCGAGGTCGCTACCGAAGTTTTCACAAGCCCGCTGGGCCTCTGATATGTTGGTGAACACCTTGTAGCAAGACCTGCCGAGTGGCGTCCAGTCGTTCGGACAATCCATTCTTTGAGCGCAATGTACTGCCTTAAAACTGAACAAGGCAGCCAAGAAGATTACAGAGAAACCACGAGAGTAATTGTCACAAGACATGGTAGATCAGCAGATTCTCAGAGTTCTTTTCGGGCTAAAAGTCTGCTTGAATCTGTCTTAACAGGGGTGCGGAGAAAACTTTAGGCCTACTGACTTTACTGTTGCCTCGATCTCAGTGGAGACTACAGTCGCGACACCTTTGCTTTTATATCCTGATGAATTTGTTTCATCTTGCATTCTGAAATCATCTTGATTACATTTTGAAAAGCCGTGCTACCTGTACAATTTTTTTTAACGAGGTTTCAAATTTTGTTTTGATTGCCAGGCTGACTTTTCCCCCTTCATTAACCAACCACTTCATTATAGTCAGTTTAGGCTTCGGATGCAATGAGATTCTAATAATAGACGGTTTAATTTTCATTTCTTATGGAATTGCTTTGGGGCTCGTTGGTCATAATAACTGATTGTACTTTTCCCGCCCTTTCATCTTTGTTGTAAGTGCAAACCCTTCCTCTCTTTCTCGTCGTCGTCGTCGTCGTCGTCGTTGTAATTTACAGTCTGTGTGAAAGCATCAATGGGTATCAAGTCGGGAACATTTCACCCTTAAAAAAAACCGGGTCAGAATTGACCCTGATTCCGGGTCACGGGCCTGACCCATTTCCGAGTCAGGCTTTACCCGGAAAGTGGTTAACAAATGGAATTTTGAGCTCGGATTCTGCATCATTTTGACCCCTTTTCTGGGTCATTTTGACCCTCATTAAATGGTCCCAACATAAGACTAGTCCTATCTCTTAGCATTGCTTAGGACTAGTCCTAAGTTAGGAAGAGTTTTGTGAAATCGACCCCAGGCTCCACGGGATCTGGATCCGGGTCAATTCTGACCAGGAAGGTTTAAGAGTGTTGCTTGAATTTAAGGCTCTCTCGGGCAATGGATATCATTCTGCGTAAAGAAGACCTCATGTACAACTTAAAGTTTCATGGCCCGATTTTCGCCGAAGAAATGTGTTTAATTCTCTCTCCGAATGAATTTTGACATAAAATATTGCTGTTTCAATATGAATAATATAAAAAACCTTCGCATAATATACCACAGACAATGCGCAAAATTAAAGAAAAAATGCAATTGTACTTGGTTAAAGGGTGGGACCAACTTTTGTCCCGGAAGTTCGAATACGCTCGAGACTTGCACAACAGTCTATTGGTGAGGATATTATTTTCATTATTTCCGAGGAAGGCAAATTTTGCACACTGCGCACAAATCAATGCGCATCGCCTGTCCGGTCGTGGACCTTTGCTGTAGTTCTTGGATTTTTATACAATGCACTTTTTTAAACAACCGACGACTCATTTGGTTTTGTATTTTTTTCAGTAATTTTTTTGGGGGTATTATATTTTTACTGATTGCAATGCACTAGTTCTCATCCAACCATAATGTCAACTGAAACTTCCTCGTTGGAGCAGATTGAGATTTTCTGCTGCAATACACAGAATGCATTGTTCCGAAGTAATTATCGGAGAGTCTGGTGTTGCCCTCGTCAAAATTGCACTCAGCAGATAACATATAATAATAGTGTTTTCTAATTTTGGACAGATCTAAGTTGACTTGCCCTCAAACAATGATTACAACAAAAAAAGAGATTCACCTTTTCCCCCTTTTTCCTCGTTGGTACTTGTCGTCACTGATCGAGTGTTTGATTGTCGTTTTGTAAGAGGGTTGATGCACTTTAATGCATGTGAAAGGATTCTTCTTGCGAGCCCTGTACACTATTGGTAAGATCGAAAAACACAATGTGCACAGATTCACACATAAGTTACATGATTTAAAGTAAGTAATGGTAGAAAGGGTTCCTTAAAATATTTCTGCCTAAAATGCTTTCGTTTCTGAATGAGTAAAGCAATAGTTTTTATCACGCGCGATAATTTGAAAAAACAGAAAACACATAAGGTCTCTTTTCACTATTTTCTCGTGACCTCGATGACCAATTAAGCTCAAACTTTCACAGGTTTGTTTGTTCATGCATGTTGAATCACACAAAATGTGGACACTGATTTTGAGGTGTTACCAAAAGTGTACAATACTTTTAAGCTCGTAAGACACTGCTCCTGTTATTCTGCAAACTCCAGAACTCAGTGCCGCACGGGCTCGCATGCAGTGAACGTGATAGGTATATAGCGAAAACAGGGGTCATACAGAAATCGCCTCATTTCATGATCGGAGCTATTCAAGTTAACGGAGTTTATCCGTGCACCTCCCCCCCCCCCCCCAGTTTAGAATCTACAAAACCAACCGTTTTAGCTTCCTTTTATGGTCCTACATAACACCATTTCTTGGTGGAGATTCGACAATCAAGGTAAAATAGTAAGTGGAATTTGGTCCCTGATGGTCATTCCAATTGGGTTTTGCTGCCATTTTTAAAAATCTGAGATGACGTCCAAAATGGCCGCCAACATTTTATGCAACATCAGAGAAAATCAATAACAGCCAAAAACTGTACAAAATTGTAAACTATTCATTGGAATAATGTGTAGATACTCGACTAATTAAGTTTATTGTGACTAGAAGAACAGGTCCGAGTGGATTATGACGCGGTAAGGTAACTTGCTCCCAACTCTCCCGCTATGCCCACAGCCGATATACGTCCGTGTCTTTCTTTTAAAACATGCCAATTTTGGTTATTATGCCAGCGGCACCTTCTTGTGAAATCGAAATCAGTCTCACATTGGGCAAAATGTATCAAGAAAAGAAATTAAATTAAAGTTTTTATCAGAAACAAACTAATTGTAATAATACAACATAAAGAAGACAGACATATTTTCAAAAGTGCGGGCATCTCAAAGACACGCGAAATCTATTTCTAGTTTTTCTGTTGATCTGGCATATCTTCCTCCATAAAACACAATATGATCAAATTTTTTCTCTCAGGCTTAATGAAGAATGAACGAGGGAAATTTTAGTCATTGCTAATGTTGGTATGTGTTGGGGGTACGCTCGTCGAGGGGACGTCCGGTTGCAAATGCACACGAAAATGGAGTGTATGGGGGGGGGTGCGTGTGGGTGCGTTGGGTTACGAAGACTATAGACCCATTGCATAACGCGCGCTAGCGTACTCACGTGCGCCTGTCCTGGGTGTCATTTTGGGTGTCAAAATCGTATACAAACATGCACAAAAGTGAGTTTTGACACCCAAAATGACGCGCATTGTTCGGAGGCGCGCTCCGGGTCTATAGAAATCAATGGATCCCCCTTGCATAACGCGAAACGCTACAGATACGCTGAGGTCACGCGCACGTTTTTACGCACAGAGAACAGCTATCGTCCAATGATCTGCCTCCTTTTTCAGAGTGTGACGTCATATGCAATGGGTCTATTGGTGGCGCTGTTCAGTAATTGTCTCCCTTTCACATCCGGGTCATGTCGTTGCTAGTGCAAACCACTGATGACCACTCTTTCTCTACTACTGTACACTCTCGGGACCGTACAAATTACAACAACGCTGTGTGTGTGAAACCACGGAGGAAGGAAATTCTAACATGGTGAAACGAAGCGCGGAGAGTGCACTGTGAACATGAATAAACATTAACTTTGAGTTTAATAAGTAAGTAAAGAAAAGGTATGACATTGACAGTGAACATGACTTTGTTAGTTAAGCTACGAAAACTTGACTTAGGAACGTAAAAACAGTTTATTGACTCTTTTTAATGGCAGCAAATCCTAAATTTATCAGGACACGTGCTGCCAAAAATGACTGTCATTGTGATTGTCAATGGGCAAATGGCCGTGTGATTGTTGTTGTTTGTTAAAACTGTGTTGTACCGTGGAGGTAGAATGGCAAAGGAGGTGAACCCTCCATTCCATTTGTGGCATGTCGTGACTGAGCCGATAAGAATGAACACCAGACTCGAGGCCGAGCTCTGCTCTGCTGAGTGCTGGTGTTTCTGAACAGCAGAGGAGAGTGTGGGTTCGAGTCCTGGTTGTGACATTTGTGCCCCTTTGAATTGAAGCAATTCAATTAACCATTATTGCTTCCTCCTTCGAATGGAATGTAAGTCATAGAGCCGTAGGTCCCGTGTGTTGTGTAAAAAAAGAACTCGGGTCAGAGTCAGTGCACTTCGTAAGGACTGGGGTTCGCCCCGGTGTTCCTGGTTTGTTTGGCTGCACCTTGTAATTTGTATTGTAAACCATTCAAGGTTTTAGCCAGGATTTAGTAAAAGGGTGTCCAAATTTGCTTGAAATTAAAAAAATGGGTGTCCAAATTGTTCACTTACAATACATTTACATGTAAATGACAAATAAAACAGGGTGTCTAAATTTAAAACAGGGTGTCCAAAAGACACCCAGACACCCCTCTGGCAAACACTATGAGAATGAAACCATTACTTACATGGTAGCCCAGGTTGGACTCCTCCGTTGCATACAATGCGATGGAGTCCAGGGTATAAAGGTCCCGTACCATTGCGATAAAATTTACCCTTCAAATTTTCATATTTTTATCTTATTGAGGAAGCTGAACTTTTACTCGCATGTTCCTTGTAGCCGGAACTCCATGGAGGCCTGTTTGAAAATTGTTGAATTTTCTCCTTTGATTTGATGGATTTGTGAAAATAAAAATTGACATATTTACGGCTCCATCACTGCATGTCCTAAACCAAAGAGCTTGTAAAGGCTAACGCGCATGTGCGAGTTTTGTATACGCATAGCAACCACGATTGAGTCATCCATCAATTTTGAACTGCTGTCCGAAAACCGCCATAAGCAAGCACCAAGCTTGACGAGAATGAAAACAAACACGCCCACAAATGAAACGGGCATGTCGGGTTGCTATGCATTTCGCACATGCGCATATGATTTTACACGGTCGAGCGGTACACATGTATATGATGGTTAAAATTACAGTGCAAAACTCCGACATATTTTTGGAAATAATCTCACCCATGGATATATTTGTTAGTTGTGAACTCATCCAAAGTGTAGTAAATGTCACCAAGAATATATGAGCGGAATTCCAGCTTCTCAAATAAGGTAAAAATAGGAAAATATTGCGGTCAAATTTGTGTTCGCATTGTAAAGAAGCTTTATACCCAGGACGTCAGTGCAGTGGCACTGACTGACATCCTACCAGGGCTACCAGGGCTAACTTACATGGTACTATGTAAAGGAATAGTACTTCAAAACGTAGCTCCACATTAAGATTAAAATACTGTAGGTAGCGCTTAATACATGTATTAGAAACCTAAGCGTGGTATAAATGTAAAGTATTATATTTTTATATTTTACACAGTGACATGTGTATCAGTAGTGCAACGGAGACTGGCAACCTATGTACCACTACCACTAAACCAGGGGCAGGGCTAGTTTGTACCAGAGATTATTTATAGAGCACCAAAGGTGCAAAATGGGGAACTGGAGCTTTTTCTATTGTATTGTGGAACGTGATATACGTATGGCCCCATTTCAGCAAGCAAATGTTTTGTTATATCATTTCATTGATAACAATGGTCATTGTCCGCACTGATCTATTGTTGCATGATCTCCCTTGTAAAAGCGCTTTATCAATACTTATTAACATTATTATTATTATCTCAAAGCGCTCATTATTTTGTGTACAATGTATGCAGAGCTATGTTTGAAATATAAGACCCATTTATTTACAATTACATAGCACCATGTAGCGGTTTACAAAGTGCTGTGGCACAATCTGCAGCCAACTACCAAAAAACTCCGGGGTGAACCCCTTCTGTTAACGATAATTGTTCTGGGTTCTTTAACGTATATTACACCAAACACACGGGACCTATGGCTTTACGTTCTGAAGGACGAAGCAATAATAGTTTCACAAGTGTCAAGACTAGTACCCAAACCCACACCCTGCTAATCAGAAACACCAGAGCTTGAGTCCAGTGTGCTTGACCACTGCCACGACACAGAACATACAAAGAAGTTCTTCAGTGAAAGCCTAAAACAGTTGTCAACCTTTCTTTTAAAACTTGTTATTTCTTACAGGGTTTCATGTTTGAAGCTGCAATGACCTGAGGTTGTAGAGAAAGGAGTCGGCACTGTTTAGAAGTAATAACACAGCCTCCTGAAAATGGCCTCATTAAAAGGTGTAAATCCTGAGATTCGGAAATATCTCCGGCTTCACAAAGTTCCCGATGTCTATGAGGTAAGAACAAATCAGCAGTCTTTAAAACATTAGCTTGTACATTGTTGTATTTTTATCATGCAACTAACTGGAACTACATTCACCAGGGTTCTCCCCATGCACAAGCTAGCGTATCGGGTCGATATGTGCAAATTGTGTGACGATACGAGAGGATTGTGTGATGATATGCGCAGATTGAGGCCTACACGCAAAAACAAAAACAAAACAAAAACTCTTTTTTTTGGGGGGGGACACCCTCAGGTCAAATTAACCAAAATCATGAATATAAAACCATTTAGAATGCCCCAGATTGCACAGCAGGGCTTTTAAAAGCAAAGATAAACACCAAGTAAAACACATTCCGAGGACCTTGTTTCAATTCAGCTTGCTCAGGCCCCCCAAAAACCAGAATTTCCAACACTTTTGAAAAATCCTGGTCCTGGGTAGAAACCCGATTCACCAACAACCTCATGCTCCTTTCGCTTTGCTTTTCATGCATGGAAAACAGTTTATTTCTATTGGAAGACCATTTGATCACAGTAGTAGATCTACAAGATTTAGATCAGACACTTATTGTTATAGCATGGGAGAGGGCCTGCGTTAGTCTGCTCTGTATGTGGCTGAGAGGTTAAGATCACCAGACTCAAACTCTGGTGTTTCTGATCAAGTATGGGTTCTAGACCTGGTCGTGGCACTTTGTGTCCTTGAGCAAGATATTTTATCATATTGCCTTGTCCTTCGGATGGGACATTAAGTCATACATGTACATTGTAGGTTCCGTGTACTACATGTAGGATTGGTAGTGCATGTAAAAGAACCTAGAACACTTATCGTTGAAGTGTAGGGGTTAACCCCTTTGTTTCTGGTTCACATAGCAAGCACCCTTTTTTAGTTTTCTCAGGCTTACGAGCTACAGTGATTAAGTTCACTTCTGATTCTGAGGCATCCTTGGTTTCATAACCAGAAATATATCAACTGATTTCTGAAAACAACACTATACACACTGTAGTAGCAACACACTTCTCTGATTCTTCTCTATATCAGTGAATCAAGAGATTTAATAACCCAAGCTGTGACATGTCCACGAGAAGGACCGAGTTCCCGGAAAGGGCATTATTTTAAATGAATTAATATGGATCAGGTTGGCTCAGTGGTTTCTTTCCCTGCCTTTCACCTCTGTGGACCCCGATTCGAATCCAACCTCAGACCGGAGCATTACATTTGGATTGGGTTTTCAGTCCCTACCGGACTGTGTAAGTTTTCCCCCAATTGGGGTTTTCCTTCTACATCTAAAACAGAGCATTTCTTCTCGTTTCCTATTCATCCTGTTATTGGGGCTAATTGTGCTGTTGGATGTGTAATCAAATAATTAAAAAAAAAAAAAAAAAAAAGTATATGTACAGGAGGTCGCAACAGGTAAATTTTGAGCCAATTTATTATAATAACAAACTTTGATATGGCATAATGGTCAAGGCAGTATGGCACACATCCTTTTAGGTTCATTTTTGCATGTTGTACCACCCCTCAAAGGCACTGAACACGTTTCGAAATTGTCAAAGACCATTGTTCTCACTTGGTGTATCTCAACATATGCATAAAATAACAAGCCTGTGAAAATTTGGGCTCAATTGGTCATCGAAGTTGCAAGAAAATGATGAAAGAAAAAAAAACCCTTGTTGTACAAATTTATGTGCTTTCAGATAGGAATAAAAACTTCTTGCAAGAAGTTTTTATTATTTCAGTGAGAAATTACCTCTTTCTCAAAAACTATGTTACTTCAGAGGGAGTCGTTTCCTACAATGTTTTATACTATCAACAGCTCTCCGTTTCTTGTTACCAAGGAAGTTTTTATGCTAATATTTGTTTTGAGTCATTACCAAACAAGTACGATACCTTTAATAAACTATCTGTTCTTGTGAATATTTGTAGGCCATCTTGACAGGACTAGCCGTTTTGTGTCCCGATGATCCAATGGAATACATCATTACCAAGCTGAAGGAGCTGATGAGAATGAGACTAGAGACTGTCCATGGGCTGGAAGCTCTCAAGTGGTGAGTAATTTGAGACTCTTTATAAATGCATCGATGTTGTTAGCCATGTCCTCACTGATTTTTAAGTTACCATGTTGTAGTACTCATCATAGTAACTGAATGTAAGTTTGGGCTGTAAAATTTGGGCATTCGTACCTTCTCAACTTTTTACGAAGCAATTATGGTTCAATACCTTGCTCAAGGGCATAAGTGTCATGACCGGGATTCGAACCCACGCCTTTCACCTCTGTGAGACTCTGACCCTGGTTTGATATCTAGACCAGAGCCTTGCATGTGGATTGGTTTTCATTCCCTACCTGATTGCATGGTTTTTCGTATTTGGAGTTTTCCTCTCACATTTAAACTGAGATTTCTCCATCATCGTCTCTACATGGGTATCATCAGGCCTACGGGTTACAATGCTAGGCACTTCTGAGGGTCCCTTGGTTTCGCTGCCAGAAAGATAAATAATAATAATGGTAATAAAAGTTACTAAATGCTTAGCAGGGCTCGAATTTGGGGAAAAAATCCACAAGACCGCAGGGCTTGTTGTTCAGAATTTTTACTGGACCGGAACATTTTTTACAGGACCGAAGTCATATGAGAAGAAAAAATCCAAAACGCAACAAAAAAACACCTTAACTTCTTTTGCCAAAAGTTAACTTGTTTTTTTCATACTTCTGTGCCTGTGCAAGTTTTTCACTTGCAGATTGCTTAACAGGCAGTTTTGGCTTTGAAACCCCTTCGAGAAATTTCCACATACCTTCTTTTTACACAACGTTTGCTGCCATAGAAAAAATGAAGTAAGTTTTGACGATCGTTTTGACAGGACAACAACGTTTAAAATGTTAACATACGAAGCATGAAAAGACGTGTGGAAACAAGACGTTACTTTTAATCCATGCAACACAGGGATGTGTGGTGTTGAAAGAATACAACCTATACGTCATTAATACGATTTCAACACGGTATAATTCGTTGGTGCAAGGTATCAGACTTTAAAGTGACATCATGCCATGCACATGGTCAGTGGTAAACGAACGAAGCGCTGTACTGTGGTGTTCTGCCGGGCACCAGTACAAACATCACGCATGCACGGAGGGTGCTGTTCGCTCGCCCCCCTGGGCGCCTAAAGCATGGTTTGAGCCCAGTGCAGTGGTCCTGGGCATGAGCAAACTGGATAGGGAACTTTGAAGCACGAAGAACGGTCGGCCGGGTTGGATGTTCCGCGCTCGGAAATAATTTGACGACAACAAATATAACCAAAAAAATTCAAACTGAGATTTAAATACATTTATTTAATGAAAGATTATTCATTTCATGTAATAATAATACTTTTAGTATGTAAAAAAAACACAAGACCGCCGGACTTGTTCGGTATAAAGTTTACTGGACCGACGCTAAAATCACTGGCCTCGGGCCTGCGGTCCAGTGTTAATTTTGAGCCCTGCTTAGTGGATATAGATCATAACATGTAGTTAAATGTTACAGTTGCACCAGGTACATTCATGTAATGATCTCATTGTGAAGAAGTGGTGACTCTTGGACTTAAGCTCTGGTGTTTCTGATCACCAGAGTGTGGGTTCGAGTCCCGATTGTAAAGCCGTAGGTCCTGTGTGTTGTGTAATACATGTAAGAGAACCCAGAACACTTATTGTCAAGAGAAGGTATTTCTAGCACGCTTTGCTGGAGCCCCCCCCCCCTCCTCACTCAGAACCCATCCAACCCCCCCTTGCCCCCAAATGAGAAAGAAAAACAAATGCACAAATGAATGTGATACATTTCATAGCCCTCCCCTAAATTATGTCTTTGCCTCTGCTTGCCTCCCCCCAAAAAACAATGAAAAGAAATGAAGAAAGAAAATGTCTGGTTACTCCGCTTTCAAGTAGGGAGATGGGCAGTGTACAATGTAACCACAAACATGTAATTAATTTGGGGTTGAACAACCCAATTTATTTCAAATTAACCCAGTCCCTTCTCTTGTGGTTTATAACCTGATATTACATATGATTCAATAATGTTTTTGAGTTTGAACTATTCCCCATTTTTCTTTTTTCTCTGTATGTAGGGACACGTTAATTCCCAAGGATGCTAAACCAAGGAAGCGTCTCAGTGCAAACTACCTGGATGCCATCTTTATGTTTGATGAAGAAAATCTGCAGGTACAGGCCATTATTTATTCTGATATGGTGTATTTAGTTTTTGCTATAAGGGAATGTTGCAACAGCAGTACCAACCTTGTTTCAAATACATACAATATTTTCTTGTAAATTTCTTTAAGCTTTTGTTTAAATGCCTACAAATTGCTCATTTGTTTGCTAGAAAGTGTATTCTTTTTATAAAATGAACAATGCGATGCTATTTGTTCATTTTATAAAAAGAATACACTTTCTAGCAAACAAATGAGCCCCCCCCCCCCACCGCGCACAAAAAAACAGGAACAAAATACTTTTACCTAAATTGGGGTACATTTGCTGCTACATGTATGGTTCTCCAATGGAAAATGTATAATGGAATCTGCCTCGTGGTCACTAGTTACCGCTTTCATTCTGGTAAAGATGAAAAATAGAAACTAAATATAACAATGAGGAGTTTTTACAGATACACCATGGGATTTTGCAGAGATGTTGGCTCTGACAAAAGCTGAATGTTTGTTTTTGTCTCTGCAAAAAAGATTATTTCAATGGTATACATAATACGCACAGATTAATCGTTCTAATTTAACCAGCCTCAAATCCTATACATAAGTCAGGCACGTGAATTGTCAGAATTTTTCCTGATTCAGGACTTTTCAATGATCTCCCTGCCCTTCATATTTCCTTGAAAGAGGCAAAGTTGTCATTTAACAGAAATGAAAAGACTTGGCCCTCGTTACGACCGGACCTTCAGATATCTATTTGAAATGATGTAGAGAGTCTGTAAACCTCAGCAATCTGTAACAATCTGTACATTTAGGGAGCTTCATTCCCACACCAAGAGGAAATTGTTATCAAATTTCCAGGATTTTTTAATTTTTATTTTCAGACAATCTTATCCCTGATATGTTCAGAATATGCAAATGAACTCTCTGATTTCCTGAGTCTTGCCGTAAAAGTAAAAGAGATTTGACCAGAACTTTGCACTCCCATATCAAGACTTGGTCCAAAAGAATAAAAAGTGTTTCCAAGTGTTTAGCTACATGTATCTTGTAGTAAAAGATAGTGTAATTTTTCTATCCATGACTAATGAAGCCAGGCAATGTTAACCCATTTTTGTTTCTTCTTTGTTGACAAACAGCCATGGGAATGGAGGGTAATAAATAGTTCTAATATCAAGTTGTGTTTCCTCTCTTCAGTTTTCTCCATCTGTTTGCTTCCAAGGATTGTGTTCAATTTTCATTTGAAGCCATTTATACAAACTCTGGACCTTTCACCTCATCCTATTTTGTTTAGACCTTCTTCGTGCCAGAGACATTTTTAAAGAAATAGCACAACATTGTTACTGTATGTATGAACTTACAAAACCTTACTGTCTTGTAATGTCCATACAAACTTCAATCACCATGAGAATAGACTGTGCAAGTCTCATGCGTATTCAAGCTTCAGGGACCAAGTTAATCCCAACCATATGTGCGCACGATTCTGTTTCTTCAAATACTTTAGTTTAACATAGTTTATGGCAATAAAAATGATAGGCTATCATATTGTTGGGAATGTAAAATTTAGCAATGAAATATATGGAGACAAAAACAACCTGAGAATAAGCCTTGACCTCTCTTTCCGGTTTCTTGTAAACAATTTGGAATGTTATAATAAAACCCATGTAATGGCCTCACAAATTTGGGCGCGATTGGCAAATGGAGTTTTCTAAAAGATAAGCAAACGAAATGCTACAGGTATATTTTTAATTTCAAGAATTTTGTATAAATAGAATTTATAGAAGATTACAGAAGATTTGATTTCATAGTAAAATGTAGTCTTCGTTCAAGTTTTTCTTCCGTTTTCAATTATGCGCAAAACTTGCACAGTCTATTACTTCTACCTGAAATGATGACTGAATCATTAATGCAAAACTGAGGTACATGAAGTCTTCTCCAAGGCAGGTACACGAACAAAACTAACATCTTAAGATGAAGCTAACATTTCAACAATGTGAGCATACAAAAACCAATGTTGTGCCATCCCTTTAAGGTCGGTGATATGTACAAACTATTATATTCTGTCCAGGTGTCCTGTTTTTCTTCATCCCTGATTTAATAATTACCTGGACACTTGCCACCCAAAGCCCGACATTCCCCACCCTCCTCCCCATTAAACTAAATGAGTAACGTCACCATCAGATTTGGTTGGGTCGCCATTCTCTCCCCAATGTGGCACCAGTGTGTTTTTGATCCGTAGAAAAGATATAAATATATATCGGGTTGAACAAAGACAAGTTTACTAGAGCGGGACTGAACCTGTGACATCCGGATTAACGTGCAGGCGCTCTACCAACTAAGCCACCCCCTTAAAAAAAAGGAAGACTGCCAACATAGGGCTAGATAGCTTTGTTGGTAGAGCGCCGGCACACTAATCTGGAGGTCGCAGGTTCAAGTCCTGCTCTAGTAAATTTTTCTTTGTTCAACCCAAACTTATTTAAAAATTTACCCCCAGTTAGTTCCCTTGTGGTGTATTAAATGGAAAACATAGAAAATAAACATCCCATCCCTTTGTTAGAACTGATGTTGTAATGATAATAATAAATAAATAAATAAATAATAAATAATACAAAATCCACCGTGATTTATAAGCACCATGTTTGCTTGAAGCACTTTTATTGATGATGCTGTGGTGAAACACCTGCACTAGACTGCCATCATAATGATGACATCCGGGACTGTTGCCATTTTTATAAGGGCTGACAATAACTAGCCAGCTTTTCTCTCTTGCACTATTTTTACAATCTGTGATGTGCTACATGCACTAGACATGTACGGTTTTAGTGTAACAGTTCCAATTTTTCCAATCTTTAAATTAGAGCATCACAGATACAGAAATTTGCTTTCCCTCCCTTACCTTTGACAAGGATCTTGGGATGTTGGGAGAAATATTCTACAGTCTCCATTTAATAAGCAATTTGTTCTGGACTGAGACATACTCATATCATTGTCACGGATGAGAAATTTCAGACTTTTATCTGAATTCAGACATTTTTTTATGTCTGCCTGTAGGTAGAAAAAATTACTTTTCTTCAGACATAAAGAAATAATTGCTCTTTGATCTACTTCTTCAAAGTGCTGAGGACACTGTTCCCAGAATTGTATAACTTTACATGGGTTACTAAAAGGTGGAAATTTCATCATTTCAACGTACAACCTAATTTTTAGGTCTTAGTTTCAGATCTTTTTGTCAGTAACGACTCTACCATTCATTGTACACTATTTTAACGTTGCCAGATTCAGCTGGTTGAAGTGTAGTTATTGAAAACAATCACATCATTACTTGAGCTGTACACGCATTCATTTAAGCACCCGAGACAAAAGAACTTTTAGTGTCTTTCAAATAGAGACAAACACTTTTCAGAAAACTAGTGATTAATTAGGTATTTTCATAGATAGTTCTCGATAAACGCCATCTTTACGGGCAACTTTGGTTTTGGCATTGAGCTGCGTCAAGCGTTTTAGTTTTGCTACGTGGCCAATTTGTTCTCCAAGCAGTCATGGAAGGAATTTGATCAAACTCACGCGTGCCTCACAGGGTATTTATATGTAGAATGTGTAGTTTTGCTTTAAAAATTATGACAATTCCCTGTAAAGATCTGTGTGACGTCAAGTGAGAACTAACTATAGAACTTCTGGTATGCAGCAGTCATTGGGCTGCTATCTTTTTACTTTTTTAGGAGTGGTGCAACATTGGTTTGAAGGAAATGTGCACAAACAAAACTTTCAGTTTAATAAAACTTCAGAATAGATATGTGAAAATTTAATTGAAACAGGCATGCACCTTTTCATAAAAAAGGTATTATACAGGATTGGTAAGAATGAAAAAGGTCATTTTTTTATTTTAGTCTGAAAGCTTACTACTGATTATGAAGTTCATAAAAGAACCATTTTTTTCTGTGAAGTATTTTCCTCTGAAACAAAGTCATAATCGAAAAACTGTATCTGAAAACCTAAAAAATGCAACCGTTTTGTTCGGACAATGTGTTTGCATGCTGAAAATTGGGCATGGTTTTCCACTATTTTCTCCGGACTCACACGATGGATTAAGCCCAAATTTTCACAGGTTTGTTATTTCATGTATGGTTGATCACGCAAAATGTGAACACTGTCTGCTGCTATTTTGTCAACTCTACCAATCCTGTATACTACATTTAAATATAAACACAAATTGTATACAATTTACATGTTCATTGATTTCTCTTGCTGTGTTTGCACCATAGTTTCCTTTTTGAAGGTTTTCGCAATTCTAAGAGTGACTCAGGGGCATTTATGTCTGAATCAGGCAATTTAAAACTTCAACGTGGCAATTTAATGAAATTTATGGCAGCGTGCTTTTACCAGTTCGCTTCGAAGGACACCTAAACATGTAAAACTCTTATGTAGCACATAGTGATTGGGTTTATAAACTGGCATTCAAGTTTCTGTGCGTGTTGGCGTTGATGTCAACAGGCCACGTGTGGTGATGAGACATATAGCGGATTACGCGTACACAGGCAACTGTGTCACGGAGTTCGTGGTTCGGTGCCCCCCCCCCCCCCGGCAAGGCACTGCAAACAATGATCAGACTAATTAGCTCTGCATGGATTTGTGCCTAATGGCTTTATCAAAGACCTGTTCTTTTCACCATAGAGAAAGCCAAGGTTTTGTAAAAACTGATTGTGCTGCATTGTCATGAGGCCATCTCTTTCCATAATTTCATGCTGTTCGACAGGGCGTGGGTCGATGATCGGCCATTACATATAACAGCTTTCCAATGGTCTGATTGTGCTTCAAAAACACAACCGTAAAAAAATATACGCGCCATTAAAATCTGTAAATGTTAATGAGAAAATGGCTTTATTTTGATGTCCAAACTGAGTTACAAATTATTAATGGCTAGAAAGAAAAAAGTTGCCTTTTGACTGAAAATAATCCCGCATGGGTATCTTGAAGCGAGCTGGTTAATTCAGATGTCACAAAAAATGCACGTTAAAATTCACTTTTATATTTATCCATTAACTCATGATTTGTCTGAAATACATTTGAATTCAGGTTGTTTTACAAAATGGTATTCTCTGGCCCTTTAAAAGCAACGAGTAAACTGAACCAGCCACACACTTGTGCTCTGAATTTGCAGTGTTTTACTAATAACTAACACATTTCACCTGCATGTGTGTGTGCGTTACTTATCTTTCTTCTGCTGCCACTTGTGTGTAAATGCCAAGCTGTTTTTTTTTTAAATAAAAGCCTTATCTTTTTTTCTTTTTCTTCAGCCTACTCCTGTTATGTACCAGAAGGCATATCAGTGCTACAACAACAAACTCGTCACCATGACGTTCAGGTAGGTGTCCGACCTGGTTCCTCCTATCAGGGTGTTTGAGCGTGAAACCAGGCTTTCTGCTTGTTCTCACCCATACACTCTTGCTTTGCTGAGATGTAGAACAAAGAGCCATTCCAACAGCTTTATTCCAAGTACTGCATCTCTTTGGAACTCCTTGCCTGGTGCATGTTTCCCTCCATCCTACAATTTAGACTTGTTTTAAGAGGAGTATCAATTCCTACCTTCAGCTCTGCTAAGTTTATTTCATCTTAAATTTTGTTTTCTTCTTTTAGCCCCTTAATACCAATAGTGGCTTTTAGCCTTGTTTCAGGCCAACTTGCATTAAACAAATAACTTTTGTTTACAGCAAACAGACTCAGTAGCATCGGATTGACACAGATTTAAGACCAGTTAATAAATTTCACTTTGTGTTCACTAGTTTTAGCTTAAAGAAAATTTGAGGAGTTGCTTGTTATGACCTTTGGATTTTCGTGATTTTATGATTTTTCATTGGTCTTCCTGCTCCTTCAGATTTTCCTCTGAAAGAGGTTAAATTTACGATCACAGAGATGAGAGACTTGAAATGATGTCGAGTGTCTGTAAACCTTTACAAGTTAACATTTTCCATTTCCATTGGCTTCATCTCAACACAAAGAGGGAACTTTTTTTCAAACTTTTCAGGATTGCTCATTTTCAAACAATCTCATCCCTGCAGTCTGTGTTTTATTACGTACCAGGCTCTTGCCTAGTTGTAAACCACAGTGTAATTCACAATAAATCTAACTCAGAGTGTACTTACCGTATTTTCTCGGTGATGTTTTTGGTAATTTCTGCACGTTTGACTCCCCACATCCAGGGCCTGGCTGTTGTACCACGAGAGGAAGAAACGCCGTCGCCTCATGATGGCTCGTAAAATGGTCCAGGCCGCAGAGTACTACGACATGCGCAAACAACGGGTGCACCTGCAGTACTGGACGCAGTGGTATCACTTCCGCAAAGACCGTCAGGAAAGTAAGTCATCACCAAGCAATTTGTCACTCTTAAGGAGTTTTCCCCCAAGGTCTGAGCAATTACTCAGAAGATAATTGGTGTCTAAACAGCTGCCGTTTGTTATTTTTAGTAATAAAATTCTTTCCTGTACACATGCTCTCACCATTCAGGGAGGGACGAAACAAAAATCTTTATTTTTTTACTCAGAAGAGAATGGTGTTTAAGGAGCTGTCGTTTTTCTTTTTAGTAATAATTTTTTTTCCTGTACACTGTTTGTTCTCACTGTATATTGGGGATGGGATCAAACAAAAAATCTCTCTCTCTTTTTAATATTGTGAGGTCTCTTTTATTTTGCTTTTCTTTATTCTTTTCTTGCTTCTCCTGACTGCAATCTGCTTATTTCTTTTCACCCCTTTTCTACCTTAAACCTTTTTTTTTGTTAATAATAAGATGAAGACCAAGTGTTTGTTAGGTGACAAACACTCAAGCTCTAGTTTTATTTAGTTTTTCTTTATTCTTCTCTAGCTTTTCCCGACTGCATTCTGTTGTACTTTCTTTTGGCACTTTTCCCAACTGTGTGCCTTTGTTACACTACTATTCTTGTATGTGTGCGTTGTGTTGTCTTTTATTAGCCTTTGAAAAAGACTCTGCTGGGGACAAAATGTGAGGCAATTAAAAAATGTTACATTTAATAATAAGTAATATTAAGTAATAGATTACTAAGTGTTATTACATTTTAATGGCACTGCAGTTCACATGTTTCAAACTGCTTTAGAATATTTTCATGAGAACTGCAAACAGACAGGATGATGTGAACAAGTCCAGTATTGGGCTTATTATCAGCATAAACAGGGTTTCATTTCCTAGAGCTCTGTGTAAGCAGAAACTTACACTTTTTAGAGGGTCTCCAAGGTCAAATTAAGTTTTGTGATGTACTCATTTTTCAATAGATAGAGTCCTCATGAAAGTGGGGGAAAAGTTACAAGTCTCTAACCTCACGTTGAGTGGTATAAAATACCATATTATTGGACACTCTTTCAGAGTGAAATTTGAAACATGATGTCATCGCAAACAAATGGGTCTGTATATTTCAAAGAGGAATTTTTGCGATGGTCAAAAGGTCAAATTCAATGCTGTTTTGATTGATTGTCATCAAAATTTAGGATGAACAAAACATTCTCTGTACAAAAATGTACAGACCATGTTTTTGAAATGTGACGTCATCAAACGTTTTTGGATTTTGATAAAAAATTGCACTTAATGGGTTTCAAACACAGTGGCATTTTACACCAATTTATTCTGAGGTTAGAGACTTGTAATTTTTTCCGCAATTTTCATATGGACTCCATTTATTGGGAAAATGATTGGATCACAAAACTGAATTTATTCCTTATTTTTTACCTTAATCTTTTGCTGAGGCAGCTCTACGAACTTGGGCACACGTAACGACAGCCACGCCCGTTCATTTGGACTTTACTGTCCTTTTTATCTGTCCTTGCAGGTGCATACAATATCATAAAGAATGTGTATGACATGTCTTTATCTCGGCTTGTGTTTGAGGCGTGGCACAACGTAATGCTGGAAGCCAGACGGACTAGGGAATACTTTGAGGTAAGATTCTTTGAGGATACGGATGTTGGTCTGATTTGAGTCTTACTGATTCTAACACCTGTGACTAATGAGGAAACTCAGACTTGCATTAAGCGTTAATTGTTTAAAAGTGCAGTTAGGTTTGTTTCGCATTTTAATTGTATTTGAAGTAAAAGTTACATGTATGTTACAAAAACTTTTGCATTGAAACTAATATTTAAAATAAATATTGTTAAAGGTATCGTACACGTTTGGTAATGACTCAAAACAAATATTAGCATAAAAACTTATTTGGTAACAAGCAACGGAGAGCTGTTGATAGTATAAAACATTGTGAGAAACGACTCCCTCTGAAGTAACGTGGTTTTTGAGAAAGAGGTAATTTCTCACTAAAATAATAAAAACTTCTTGCAGGAAGTTTTTATTCCTATCTGAAAGCACACAATTGTACAACAAGGGTGTTTTTTCTTTCATCATTTTCTTGCAACTTCGATGACCAATTGAGCCCAAATTTTCACAGGCTTGTTATTTTATGCATATGTTGGGATACACCAAGTGAGAACACTGGTCTTTGACAATTCTCAAACGTGTACAGTGCCTTTAAAGAAACAAAAACTAGCTGACGGGTAATAACCACATCTCTTTGGGTAGAACTGGCAATGAGATTAGTCTTGTTTTGTTTGTTTGGGTTTTTTTTGCATTAAAAAAAAATTCAGATAATTTTGATGAGTGTGTAAAAATGCCCTAGTTACGTGATTCAAGTCGACCCTTAAACCGTGAGTGACAAAAAGCTGGTCCAAAATCCATCAAAGACCTCTATAATTTACATGTACTTTAAACTCAAGTCTGCTAAATGGTTGGCAGCTGCTTTGCAGTCACCTCACTAAACATTTATGACCCATTTTCTCTCACTCTATCGTTCATGTATTCTCCCTCAAAATCATCCCCAGTTTTTATCACTATTTTATTTTTGCGAACAAACGTTTTCCTCGATACCTTGCTGCTTGACTTCCTAAATGTCTGACATGTGGTTTCATTGATATCGATCCAGTGGTGAAAGTGAAAGATTTATTGATGCTTTTGTTTGTAGAGATTGGAAAGAGGAGAGATGGATGGTGAAGATGAGATGATGTTTCCAAGAGGGGAGGCAAGGGACGACATCTCTCTCCTCCCAAGAAAGCTAGCTATTAAGGTGAGTAGAGGGATAGGGAAGGAAAGATGAAGGTCCTCGTCTGTTCTTATTTACACTGGCATTGTTTTTTTTGCAATTTTCACTTCAACAGCTACTTGAGCAAAAATGTTGTTAACGGGAATGCTGTTTAAACTTGTTTATAATGTATTTGTTTATCATTTAAGTGTAACTGTGATATTTTAACACTTCTGAATTTTTCGTAATTATCAATAAAAAAATTAGGCTCCAACCTCAAGTTTTTGAAAAACCAGCTACACTTCTGCCGTTGACGGTGTGCATCAAAATGACATCACTTTGACGTCATCTGTGGGATGTTGCTTTTTTTATTGCAACGAAGCGGGTATACAAAGTGGAGCTCCCACAAATGACGTAGCATGAGTGATGACGTCACGGTGCTTTTCACAAATCTTTCCGAAAAGCACTGGAGAAGGGTATTCAAAATGATTGGTGTTTTTTTTACAATTCAAATCTGTTTACTTTCAGGTGAACTCAATTGATTTAACTTATTTTAAATCAATGTCAGCAAGATCACTTGTTGCCGTTTTTGTTCAAGCTGGTCTTTAAGTTGTGGTGATGTCACAGTGTGGTTTCAGGTCCCGTTCGTGGCACGTGTGTCCATGAGCAAAACATTCAACCATAATTACTTTGTCCTTTGGATTAGATGTAAAGCTTGTGGCCGAGTGGTCTAGTTCACTGGACCCAAGCTCTGGTGTTGTCAGCAGCAGAGTGTGGGTTCGAATCCCGGTCATGACACTTAATAATAATAATAATAATATCGAAGTCTTATATAGCGTACGTATCTACCAAAGAAGGTACTCAAGGCGCTTAGTATATACTTTTTAAACAGAAAGATGGGTTATTGAAGTTATGAATTATGAGACCCAATTATGTAGCACCTTATAATGTTTTTTACAAGGTGCTATGGCGCATTCAGCAGCCACAACCAGGAACACCGGGGCGAACCCCTTCTCTTTTCGATAAGTGCACTGGGTTCTTTTACATGCGTTACACAACACATGGGACCAACGGCTTTACGTCCCATCCGAAGGACGAAGCAATGGTTAAGTGTCTTGCTTAAGGACACAAGTGTCATCGGCTGGGGATTCGAACCCACACTCTGCTGATCAGAAACACCAGCGTTTGAATTCGGTGCTCTTAACCGCTCGGCCACGACACTTCCACTTGTGCCCTTGAGCAAGGCACTTGACCATAATTGCATTGTAAAAAGTTGGAAAGGTAGTGCATTCTGCTCTAAAAGCCAGGCTCTTAGTGGATGATACCCATGCCTACGTCCTTACGGACTGTGAATGGGGTAACCCTGTTTCAGCCCCAGGAGTAAGTGGTAATGTGCCCCTGGTGGCAGTTAATTTTGGTCGATAGCCCAAATCAGTTATGTGTAGCCCTCACCTTGAAGTGGCTGTCCAGCCTTACTGATGTTAGGCGATCTCTCACACAAAAAAAGAAAAAGAAAAGAAAAAAGCTGTAGGTCTGTGTGTTGTGCATTGCATAAGGGAAACAATGTACACTTATTCTAAAGAGAAGGGGCTTGCCCCAGCGTTTCTGGCATTGTCTGGCAGGGATATGGGCCACCTCATCTTCTGTTCCTTTCCTCAAAGTGTCATCTTATATTGAGTGCTTCACCTATACTAACAAAATCATTCTTAACACACTACACCCGGTTTGATAATTAGGCACTAGGAGTGTCATTTAAACCAGACATGGTGTATTGTTATTAGTGCACACTGTTATTTTTATTGACCAAGACCCTAAAAATGATGCTGCCATAATTATTGATGGCATTTGCTGGAGGATGGGCAGGGTTGGGGTGGTCCATTGTATATTGATGAATCTAAAAGCATGGAATAAGTACATTTCAAACTTGTATTACTGTCTCTTGAGACATGATGTCACACATTTTTTATTGTGATTTTTATTGGTGATCAAATGCAGATTTTTTGTTATCTTGACTTGGCCGATGTGAGTCGATGTGCCCAGGTATGCCGCCAGTGGAAGATGATCACCGGTACAAGCTCGCTGTGGAGCCGGGTGAGGGCATTTCAAAATAGTATTAAACATCCCTGGTGATTTTAAATTAACCCCCAAAGTAGGCTTACAATCAGAACAACTTGAGGGTTGATTTGATAGTTGCTTAGCAGAGCATATAAACCTTACGCATTGATGTCATTCCGCCGCCATCTTGGAGGTAAACCAGTGATGAAACAATTGAAATGGCGCAGCACATATGATTGGCCAATGAGTAGCCAGCTTTTGACCTCTTTGTGACCTCTACTCCAGTGATATGAATAATTTATGGAGATGGAGCTTTCTCTAACATTGCACCTCGTCTATTGAATTCATTACCGCTTGACCTAAGAACACAGAATAATCCATCAGTCTCCAAACGACAGCTAAAGACTCATCTCTTCAAACGGGCATTTTAAATCCTGGACTTTCTCTTTGTGAACCAGCGCCCTTGAATGGCATTTTTTTGTCAGATACTGTGCGCTTTATAAGTGCTGTTTATTATTATTATTATTATTATATGAATCAGGTCCAATTTTATTCATTTATGTATTTTATTACACATCCAACAGCACAATTAGCGTAAATAACAGGATGAGTAGGAAACGTGAAGAACTGTTTAGTTTTAGATGTGGGAGGAAAACCCCAATAGGGGAAAACCCACGCAATCAGGTAGGGACTGAAAAACCCAATCCACATGCAAGGCTCTGGTCTGAGGTGGGATTTGAACCAGGGTCTACAGAGGTGAAAGGCAGGGGAAGAAACCACTGAGCCAACCTAATCCCCATAAGCACGAAAGCACACAAATGGGTTTGGCTCAAAAATACCTTGCTTAGCTTGGTGTCCAGCCACATTTATAGAGCAACATTTGTTGTTTTCTGTTTCTTGTTCTAACATTTGCTTAACACATACAAATTTTTGAACTAACATTTTCTGCGCAACAGCTTTTCAACTTCGACCTGGTTCGTAAAGCTGTTAAGTAAGTTTAGCAAAATTGAGTGGGCACCAGTGGCAACAACCCATAGAATTAGATCCTGGAGATCAACACAGCAGTTTGTGTCCTGCTTTGGACATGGGGTTTAGTTTACACATGACGTGCGTGAATCTCAAAATTATATAACGTACTGCACATGCTCAGTGGAAACTTTTTGGCAGCAGACACTTTTTGGCATGACACCGGGTTCCAATCAGATGCAACATAACATTTTGGCTTGCAACCTGTTTTCACTCAGCAAGGTTTCGGCCTTTGTCACAGATAGTATTCATCACTTGGTATTTTGGCGGTAATTAAACTAAATCACTTTGTTTTTCATGTCTAACTTTCAGGTTAACTTATCATCAATAAAGAACAGGTAAGTAAGGAGTGTTGTGGTATCCTCTGAACTTATTAGGTCTAGTAAGGGGTCTTGTCAAAATTAATCCTGGACAGGTAGTCGGATAACAATTCTCCGATTTAACAATTTCTCCGGGTTTACTCGCTGAAAAGCACACAGTTCTCCCATGCACTAAAGACAAGCCCCTATGCCAATGCACCCCATGTTGGAGCGATCTCGAAGGTTTTGAAGTCATTATATTTAATGGGTAGTGTAATTTTTTAGTGAGACATATAGAGACCCTCTGCTTGTTTTCCAGTAGATAGCGATCTCAGTCTCTGAGGTTTGTAAACAAATGTAACGCCAGGCACTGTGAACTTCTCCCATGTTTTCTCCGACACCCAATTTCAAACAAGGTGAATTAACGGCCGGGTAAAAACCCTTGCCCTTGACGGTACTTATTCGCTGGTTGTGCTGGACTAATTTTGACAAGGTCTCTAAGCTTGGCGGTTCTGTTCTTGCGTAAAGCGTGAACAGCCTAAAGTTGTAGATCAAGCGTACACATCCATGCCAGGGCAGCATCGGTTACTGTGTGGATGTCTGTGATGCCACCAAGAAAATGCCTTAGAGGATCGTCATTCACAATGTGTGGGATGGTCTGGTCTGGTCGGGATATCTGCACTCGAGGCACTCTGTCATCCCCCACTTGTGCAGGGAAATAACCAATCACTCTCTTGAGTTGTAGTGGTGGTGAATTTGAACAGACGTGGTCCTGTAACAAATCAACCTCATGGCCGAATGCTTTTGCGTCGTCGGACTGGTGGCTGGGTCGTCAGGGTGTGCCTTCGAATCCCAGTGGTGACACTTGTGTCCTTGAGCAAGACACTTCACTATAATTGCATCTCTTCAACCAGGGGTAAATGGGCAGAGATGGTTTTTGTGATTGATTTAGCTTGGTGCGCTCCATATTTGGCAGCACAGGCTGTATACTCCCCAGGGAGCTGAGATGGTTTGAGGAATTATAAATGGCCCAGTGACCAGGGGTAATAATGTTTGAGCACCATGAGCGTCCCTGAGTGACGGATTTGAGCGCTATATAAGAAGCCACTACTATTATAACTATTATTACTAATGTGCTAGGATCCTCTAAGGAGAATGAAATGTTTACATGCTTAATGTTCACATGGTCTTTTTCAAACCTTACTACATTATTCCTACAATATAAATTTTTACACCTAGGATTTGTTTTATTTCATTTGTAGTCTGTTTTCAAATCTAAAAGTGTTCTGACTCTCTGTGTTTGTGATTTTTGTCGGTGTAGATAGTATCATTCTTTCCTGTGGAATGAAATGGAAGGGAACATTAAGGAAGGTTTGCAACGTGTCTGTTTTTGTGGGGGCTCATTCTAACAGTTCCTAATTATTCTAATGTGGCGTTTTAATTTTCAGGGCTACTGACAAATTTGTGTGCAGGCTGCTGCAGACATGTAGATCGTACCTTCTTCATCTCAACTTACGAGGGTGCAACAGTCTGACCAAACCAAGCTACGTTGCCATAGGTAAGAGTGTCACCCTGTTGGTAAGCAGCAGTGGTATCAAAAACTTGGCATCGTTGATCAACATGATAAAGAATGGTATCTGTATATTCCATCTGCCATAATGGCTTTTCTTAAATGTGTTGAAAATAAGCACAACAAAACTTTGCTTTCCAGACTAATATTACCAGCCAAACTACCATGTCACGTTTACAATTTGTGACTGGTATCCTGCTCATTTCTGCTAAGCAGAAAATTGTTAAGCAATATTTTCTGCTCAAGAAGCTCTATGAAATTGGGCCCTAATCAGTTGCTTGTGAGCTTGATGAAGTAGTGAATTAAGTTATGATTGTTCTTCGCAGGTCAGTGTAGGAATCTGCAAGATCTGAATCTGTCTGAATGTGGAGGCGTGAATGACGACATGATGAAGGACATTGCAGAGGGATGCCAGGTCTTGCTGTATCTCAACATCTCGCATACCAACATCACCGATGCTACGCTAAGGCTTCTTGGAAGGTAGGGACGTAACAAGTTAAACAATGTGCCCTCTGTAGTTTGCCTGGGAGAGGCCATTTTGGCAGTGTATCCTGGGAAAAGGTAAAAGAGTTTTTGAACCTCTTGCAGTTCGTTCATGGTTTGTGCACAGCAGCAAGGTCATATTTTTCTGTGTTTACAGCATAAGATGGTATTATTTGTGAGGCTGGTGAAGGTTTTTCATGTTCATGTCGGACAAAGGTCCCAAACTGCCTGCATGGCTAAGTTGCGAGTATGAGTTTTTTTTTAGGGCTGACCATTTTCTGGGGTTAACCAGTTCGCTTTGGGATTAAAATTCCCTTTCCTGCTACCACTGCAGGATTATTTTCAGTCAAAAAGCTATTTTTTATTCTAGCCATTAATAATTTGTTTTGTCATGCCGTGGTCCTCAGCTGCTCTGCATATCTCTTCCATTGTTTTCTGTTTCTTGATGTTCAACTGTGACCTTTTCAACATCATCATCATTGTCATCATCAGGCTTTGTCTGCCAACCAATGGATGTAGCCAACCTCATTTTGTCATTTCTTTTCAAATTCTGTATATCCTTCTGTCCTTCAGGTCCATCTAGTAAACATAATATTAGTGTCAACCCTGGACCTCCTTTTTGGTCTTTTTAAAATATTTTTTTAACGAGATATCGCCCAACTCACAAGGCCAGACGGCCACTTCAAGGTGAGGGCTACACTTTACTGTCACCAGGGGCACGTTGCCACCTACTTCGGGGCTGAAACAGGGTTGCCCCCTTTACAGTCCATAAGGATGTAGGCATGGGTATCATCCACTAGGAGCCTGGCTGGTAGAGCAGAATGTACTACCTTCCCAGCTTTTACGAAGCAATTATGGTTAAGTGCCTTGCTCAAGGGCACAAGTGTCATTCGAACCCACACTCTGCTGCTGTTTCTTACCCTATTCTCAGCTCTCGGGGGAGTTGTATAAGTTTGTTTTTGCTTTGTGGTATTTCTAGATGGTCCCGCAACCTGCAGTATATGAGCTTGGCGTACTGCAGACGTTTCAGTGACAAAGGGTTACAGTACTTGGCAAACGGAAGAGGCTGTCGGAAGCTGGTTTATCTGGACCTGTCTGGATGCCCACAGGTGGGTTAATTTTCCACAAAAATAAAAGATTCTAGGGAGAGTGAATGGATTGTTGTCACATGTTCATCAGGATTTCAAATCATTCATTAGTTTTGATAAAAGTGCACTCAATGTTAACCACTTCACGTCAGGTGATGTTCATGCACGCCTTTTTTTCTGGACTGGCCAATGGCGGACAGTTTTATTCATCCAGAACAACTTTGGAGCGCCCTCAATATTTTGCAGTAAGTCGGACGGCTGATGTGTACATTGTATATTCACCCGGACATTCCATTGTGTTTGCACAGGCTTGCACCTACTGTGCTATGCTTCGTTTCATACATACAAAGAGGAACAGAATCTGGAAATGCTCGGACTTGCCTTCCTTTGAGCCGAATACAATGATAAACAATGAAGGCACCCTATCCATTCTTGGATACCACTATCGTATAACAAAAGCACAAAGGTCTGGAATTGGGGTTTACACAATAACCCCTGGAGAAAGGGAGATTGTGAGCATGACTTCCAGAGCCTCCGTCCCTCTTTGTACAGGTGAAACAAAGCATAGCACGGTAGGTGCATGCCTGTGCAAGCTACACAATGGAATGTCCGGGTGAATATTCAAGTCAGCCGTCCGACTGACTGCAGCAAATTAAGGGCGCTCCGAAATTGTTCCAGGCAGGAAAAAAATGTTTGCCTTTAAGCCATTTCAGAACAATTTTGCAGATAGACACATCATCCAACGTGAAGTGGCCAATGAAATGTTCAGATGTTGATTGACTGGTGTGTTTATGTATGAATTAATGTACTATTACAAAAACCAGTCATGTACAAGGCTGTGTCCGAATTGATGGCTTCAGTAGTGGCTATGGTTGGATTGTTGAAAAGGCCTATTCTTCAACATTGTCGCTGCCATACCTATGGCCAAAGCCATAGCTGAAGTCCCTTAATTCGGGCACAGCCTTATACTTTTAAATAATTTGAACCTTCATCTTCTGGCGTTTTTTGTTGTTGTTGCTTTGGTTTACCAGATCACCGTCACAGGTTACAAGAATATTGCTAACGGTTGCTCTAACATACAGTCACTGTGTGTGAATGACTGTGCTACACTCAAAGACGACAGCATAGTGGCCATCGCCGCAAAGTGCCACAATATCCGAAATATTTCTTTTCTGTTGACGCCTAACATCACCGATGTGGCGTTCAAAGCAATCGCACAGCATCGGAGATTACAGAAAATACGTGTTGAAGGTAATGTTTACAGTTGACGGTGTCTCCCATAAAAGTCAAAGGGGTAGTATCGTCATGATCAAAGCAGGCCTGTGGCTGTACATGGAATTATGAACTCTTCATCCCAGTTACTGCATGCGTGCGCCCTCCCTCTGTATCGTATCTATGGAGGGTGCGCGCACAGGCAGTAACTGGGTAGAGTTCATAATTCCATGTACAACCACAGGCTTGCGTTGATTATGACGACAGTGCCCCTTTGAACAAAAACAGCTATGGACGACGCAGAGTTTATTTTTGTATACAATAATGTTGTTAGTTTTGAATTTTTGTATTTATTATTCATAATCTTGTTGATTGTAAAACATGTGTACTAACTCAAGAGAGAAATGACTGCTAAGGTACATAATATGTACACTGTAAATGTACATGTACATGACCAAAGTGAACAAGGCCGGAAAACCATATGTCTATCATGCGTTATGCTTAGTGCAAAATCCCTTAAAACACAAAATGATAATACACTCTGACCAATGCACATAATTTTTACGGATAACGTAAGCAATACAGATACTTAAATGTAATATACATCCATATAAATGGAGTTAGGTGCGTTGCTTGGCGTGTGCTTTCATTTTTACGCATTGCGCACTATACGCACAACGCACGACGGACACATGGATTTCTGGCGTGATAATAATAATAATAGGCATATATATATATAAGCTGCTTTTTAACAATGTATCGAAACGCCTTACACTGCAACTACCCATGTTCATTAATGACAATAATAATATACGATACATTTATAATAGCGCATAATGCAGGAGCCTCTATACGCAACACAAAACATAAAACAATGAAATTGGGCCTTGAAACAATTCTGAAACCATTTCAACTCCTTTGGAGTATGCAGCACCGGCAGCCAAATGAGCGCACAGGTTGCTAATCACTCACATCAACAATCTCTACCCTCGCAGGTACCCATTTACTTCTAGGTGATAAGAAGCAATTAGTGTTAAGTGTCTTGCCCGAGGACACAAACAAAATCGCGACCGGGATTCAAACTCACATTCTTTTTACTGGGCCATCAGAAGATGAGTTGCATATTCTTATGGTTCGGCCATCAGAACTTGAATTCAAAGGTTTAGGCCACTCGGCCTCGACAGGCTAAGTGAATTAAATAATTTTAACTAGTTCAACAAAATGACATTATCATTGAAAAGTTTAACGCTTGATAAGTTCCAACTCTTGTTATGAATGAATATTCAAAATGTCTATCTTCAATCAGGGAACACCAAGTTGAGTGACGCAACATTTAAGTACATCGGCAGATATTGCGCTGATCTCAGGCACGTCTTTGTGATAGACTGCCCTCGTGTGACGGATGCAAGTCTGAAGTCGTTGGCTCAGTGTCGTAACATCAACGTTCTCAATGTAGCGGACTGCATCAGGTCAGTGCTTGAAATAGGGAGAACACCCCACAGAAGATTAACGTCTTCAAATTGTCAACCTTAATTACGTTATGTACAACTAAGAATTATTATTTTTAAATTTATTTTCGGGTTGAACAAAGAAAAATTGATTGGAGTGGGATTTAAACCTCCGGATTAACGTGTCTGCGCTCTACCAACTGAGCGATCTCGCCCTATGTTTGCGGTCTCCCTATTTTGTCAATAACTTTGTATGGGTGTACCACCAGTCAGAAGCCATACAACCGTTAGCTGCGGTGTAGCCAGGCATCACACCCAAGTTTACCCTACAACCAGGGAAGCGACAGGTTCAAATCCCGCTCTAGTCAATCTTTCTTTGTTCAAACCAAAATTATTTGATATTTATTTACTCAGTCAGTTTCCCTTGTGGTTTATTACGTGATATTTTTGTTATTTATATTTTACTTTTGTATAAAACATTAGTGTGAATTTTTATGAAGTGAGCTCCCTTGGTTCCAAACTGGATTCAGATATCTGTTGGTAGAACAGAGGAGGGTGGGAAAGTCAAATTTTGCTGTTACAAGACCTCGCTAAAAGTTCTTAATATGTTAATAATGTGTCATGACTAAAGTTGCTTATACGGATGCTTTTGGGAAGGGGTGCCAACAATAGACTCCTTGCGTATCACTGAGGTCAAAGGAAGACCCCTTATTGGCTGATGGTTGCGCATGATGCGTACACACCTTCCTGTTTGCATTTAATTGTTCGCCATCAACAGTGATTGTTTTACATACCTTGCTGTATTTTTTAATAATTGGATTAAACTGTTCGGAAATGTTTCGGATATTGGCAGAAGGATAAAAGGACACAAGTGTCAATACCGGGACTCGAACCCACACTCAGCTGCTCAGAAGCACCAGAGCTTGAGTCCAGTGTGCTTGACTGCACGGTCACGACAAACCAAATCAAAACAAAAAAATTACCATTTCCAAATCAAAATTACATTTGTAAAATATGTATTGAATTATTAATACGTTTCAGGATCAGTGATAATGGAGTACGTAGCTTGGTGGAAGGCCCATCGGGTCCCAAGATCAGAGAAATGAATCTGACAAACTGCGTCCGTGTGAGTGATGTCTCCATCATCAAGATCATGCAGAAGTGAGTCACTATTATTCAGCATCATTTAAGATTATACGTTTGTTCATGTTTATTATATAATGCACCTTGATTTTGTTTTTCTGTTATTGACCCCATTCACCTTGGCCCAATTTCGTAGAGCTGCTTAAGCACAAAAGCTAGCTAAGCACAACAAAATTATGCTCACCAGACTAAGGATACCAGCTAAAATACCATTTCTTATGTATTATTATTATTATTATAATATATTTGGCAATTTCACATAAAAATACAAAAATTACAAGTATTTTATACTAAGGATAAAACTCTTAAAAACATTAAATGTAAAAATGAATCCATCTAGAATGAAACAAAAAGCAGTAAAAAGGGGATACATCTATAAGGGGGGCAGGCAGTAAAAGAGAAAACAAAGTACTACAAGACTGATGAGGACAACAGAAGACATCAACAATCTAGGTTTGCCAGGACTGACAAAAGTGCCCGCACTGTCACCAAGAGGTGTGTTGCTCCAACCTGGATAAAGACAAGGGACAAAAGGACACGCACAATTACATGTAACAAACAAGCTAACAAACAACAAACAAACAAAACAAACAATTGAACTAACGAACAAATGAATGAACAAACGAATGAAAGAAAACAAAAAACAATCAATCAAACACCCCCCAAAACAAATTTACAACGAACAAAACATGCAAACTAAACAAAACACAAATCAACGAACTACAAACAAACATGAACAGTACAAGACAACAAGAAAAAGCAGACAAGGTGTAGCATCTGTGACTGGTGTCCTGCTTGTTGTTGCTTAGCAGACATTTGTTAAGCAATATTTTCTGCTTAAGCAGCTCTATGAAATTGTTAACACATGATAAATCTTGCTTGCACCATGTGGGGAGTCCGATTCCCTGTGTGTTACTGTGCAGGGAGCATGTAAGCCACCCTCAGGTCAACCTGCGTTTTGCCTGCGCTGCGACGGAACCGTCGGGATCAAGCAAAAAATTAACGCTCATGTCACTGTAACTGAGAAATCGCGCAAATGTCGTGGAACAAGCATCACCGTGACAAAACCATGCTCATGTCACGCACTATCGGTCAGCGACGATGATTCCATGACGTAGACACAATTGCAATCATGCGACTTTTTCAATATGGTGGCGTACATTTTTACGGAAAGTTTCGAGTTAAAGTGTGTATCTAACGAATGTAGTTTTCTTTTTAAAGGGATTGCAAATTCAAACATATGTCCTTTGTAATGTAACTTGATAGTCCATTCGGTGGCTGCCATTTTGTTGCTTACTTCTCCCCATGCTGATTGGCTAACGGCAACTTATATGGGCACATGACGTCCCAACTACACACAGGTCGACTGCGATTTATTCCCAAATATGTGGCAGGAGTAGGAATTTTTCTACTCTTGATTTTTTCTGACGGCAACTGATGCCAAAATGCTTAATATTATCGTAGTTATTCCCAGGTCGTAAACAATCAGTGACTGATATGATCCCGTCGGTCTTTAGCTGAGGCGCAGCATCATCTTGAAAAGTCAGTCACCGACTGTTCTTGTGTCATCGCAAGAGTCAACCTGAGGCCGGCTTTAAATGAGGTGCCTGACTCGGACGCGCACCATATCTTGACATGTATTTTGACTCCCACAATGGCAGACCATGTACAGACTGTTGTTGCTCGTGACATCAGTGCAGGGGTCAATCCTTTTGTGTGTTTTTTTCAGAATCAAAAGATATGCATTCAAAGAAGAGAACACTGAATTGTTTTAATGTGGCAGATCGTATTGTACAATAAAGTTGTTTTATGCCTATTTATATTATATTGTAATGACAATCTCCATTCTTACTCCACTAGACAATAACATCTTATTCATTTAGCTGGTTCTTGTGGAGTGAATGCTGCATCTACTAATTACCGACATAATTGACAAAAAAATTGTTAGTTCTCTTCCTTCCTTGAGGTTGTCAATTCCTCCAGAACAGTTTGTGTGAAACATCTCAAGGAGTTTTATTTGATTTGGGGTTGAACAAAGAAAAATTGACTAGAGCAGGATTTGAACCAATCAACCTCCTGAAATGTGCCGGCGCTCTACCAACTAAGCTATCTAGCGGTTGGCGGTCTCCCTATTTTGTCAAAAATAAGTTATTTGTGAGAGAATTAAATAATATTTCTGTCTACAATCAGCGTGGCAGTAATTTGGTTCAATTATTGCAGAAAACTATAAGATTGCTATTTAATTGTCCCCTTAATTTTGTCTTTCACTGGACTTTTATGTACTTTTTCCATGTTGAAAATATCACTGCATGTTATGTAATTGTTGACAGCAGTTCTGGTTTTCAAGGACCCAGAACTTCAAATGCAACCAATTAATAAATGATGAATGAATATCGCACTCCTTCGTCCATGGCAGGTGTTACAGTCTAGTGTACGGGACATTTTGCTTCAGTGAACACATCACAGATGGTGGTGCAGAGATGCTGGGCAACCTTCCTGCTCTCTCATCTCTAGATATATCTGGGTGTAGCATTACTGATACGGTGAGTTACAAAATTGGCATTTATGTTTCTGGTAATGAAACTAAGGATGCCTCATAAGTGAACTTAATCACTGTAGCTCACAGGCCTGTAAACAAGGGGTGCTTGCTATGAACCAGAAACACCAGGATTATCCCCTACTCTTCCATGATAAGTGTTCTGGGTTCTTTTATGTGCACCACCAATCCTGGTACAAAAGGTGACAGGTAACAATTGACATTTGCCGTAAAAACCTCTTCTGGTGTTTCTTGAAAGTTATTTTTTTTGTATTACCCTTGAGAGTCCATAAAAGCCCCAACTGGCTTGTACCAATATATTCATAGCATAAAATGTCCATTCCGCAAATGGCAGCAAGATTTGTGGCGTGCTGTGGCCGCGTGGTCAAGAGAACTGTACTCAAGCTCTGGTGTTTCTGACCAGCAGAGTGTGGGTTCGAGTCCCTGTCTTGACACTTGTGTCCTCAAGCAAGCAACTTAACCATCATTGCTTCGTACTTCGGATGGGACGTAAAGCCATAGGTCCCCTGTTTTGTGTGTAATGCACAAAAAAAGAACCCAGTGCATTTATTGTACAAACCTCACTTGATTTTACAAAAATTGTTGATGTATGGTGTATTTATTTTAGCATCTGCCTTTTTATCTGTCATTGGTTTACTTTTTACTTGTTTATTGTAGGCCTATTCCCTTACTATAGACTGTGCAAGTCTCGCGCATATTTGAACTTCCGGGACCATTGTGGTCCCAACCATATGGAGATTTACGTGGACAAGATTTTGTTTTATAAATTATTTTAGTTTAACGTAGTTTATGACCATGAAAATTATATATGTTGTTGGGAATGTAATACTTAGTGATAAAAAATAGGAAAGTAAAATCAAGTCAACTATATGACGAAGAAAACCCGAAAGTTAAACTTGAACTCAGTTTCCGGTTGCTGCAAAATATTAAGAATTTTGTGCTTACCTCCGATCACAAAACTTATGTAAACGCTTGTTTTGGATGCGCGATGATTCACACCAGATGTTGTAATTGCAACGCAAAGCCTTTTCATTGCAGTCTATGGTTGTTGAGGCATCAGCGTCCTCTATAAACTGCGTCAAGCGTTAATTTTATGCCCGTGTGACCTTCGCGAATCCACGTAAGTGGTTTCTGAAAAGTTAAGATCAAATAACCATCCTTGTCCCAGAGTTTTAATTTTGCTTCAGTAATAATTAACAAATTATTTGTGTAATGAGTATTTTTGTTATTCAGATTTTGTCGTTAGATATAATTTAAAACAAAGATTTGATTTCCTAGAATTTTTTCTTCTTCGTTTGACCTGTTTTCTCGTTCTGATACGCGCGAGACTTGCACAGTCTATTGTTCCGTATCCTTTGTTTTTTTGGCATTAGTGTTGTACATGTTTTTATGTAACAGGCCACAGACATTTCCCATTCAGGGGACATTAAAGTTTTATTGTATTGTGTTGTGTTGTATTATGGTTGCTTCATCTCATAAAACCATTCTTAACAATCTCCTCTAGATTTTATAACCCGACGCCAGGAGTGTCATTTATGACAGACATGCCGCATTATAAATCGTCACCAACGCCACGAAGTAGCACACAGCGTACAAAACCACTTTTTTTTCAGATTTCAGTTTGTTACATATTTTAACAATGTTAACCGAGGCCTACAACTTCATGAAGTTTCAACGCTTCATGAGCTTTACTTTTTTAATTACGGTAATGAAGGTTTGCAACTTTGCATCGAACCTGACATTTTTTGACGCCACGAAGTAGCACTGAGATTCAATTTACCATTGAAACACACGCCGCGCACACACCTCAAAAGTGAAAAAACCGTTTTCACGAAGTAGCAATCTTGTGTTTAGCGCGCGCGGGACCTAGATTATCTAGGTCACAAACACGCATAGTAATACATGGCAGTGCTACTTCGCGAAAAACGAAAAAGGGCCATTTTCGTTAATTTTCGACGTCACGAAGTAGCACCCAGCTTTCTTACTTTATTGCTTCTTAATTTAGGACGAAAAACATTAAAAAGCACCCTTTATATGAAGTTCAATGCATAAAGTCTCCACTGGAAGAAAACTAGTTGAAAATACCCTAAAATTTCGTAGGAAAGCTTAATTATAAAAAGCATTCAACTTTAAACGCCGTTTTCTCCGATTGTTACTTGTCGGTGACGAAATGTACATCATTACTATTGAAATTAGCTCACAAAAGGCTTATATGTATCTTTTCATTGATGTGAAGGGTCTTGGAGCACTAGGAAACAACCCTCGTCTACGCGACGTGACCTTGTCTGAGTGTTACCAGATCACGGACCTCGGCGTGCAGAAGTTTGCCCAGCAGTGCAAGGATCTAGAGAGGCTGGATCTGTCTCATTGTACCCAGCTGACAGACGGAGCCATCAAGAACTTGGCCTTCTGCTGTAGGCGACTGACTGTGCTGAACATTGCTGGCTGCAAGAACGTAAGTTTGCTACCCGCTGGGTCCAATTACAGAAAGCTGCATGTGAATTGCATGGTATTTCTTTCTGGTAATCTATGGATCATGATTCTCTTGTATGTTTTTAGTTTTTTTAAAATGTGTACTGCATGTTGTTATGCCCCTTCATTGCTATGGTTACAAATCCTCTTGCTGCATTTTTATTATTCTAATGCGTAATTTTCAGTGGTTTTACTTATTTTTTTATTGTACGTTGTCATGAACTTCGAAAGGCCTCATCTGGAATTTATACATTATAAATTAAATTATTATTATTATTATTACCTGTGTCATCACATGTTTACAAAAGAGCCACAGAGCCTGGACTTCCTGCAGGCATGATTTGTACACAGCCTGAAGGAAGAATACGTTCAATCTGATAGTTTATGGAGATTGCAGTGTCTGATTTTTATCAACTTTTGATATGAAGAAAGGGGGCACACCTCAAAACTAGTTCAGATGTTATTTTTATAACTCAAGGATGTATGTGCAGGGTTCTCCCCATGTACAAGCTAGCGTATCGTGCCGATACGCGCGAATTGCGTGCCGATACGCGCAAATTTCGGCCGTTTCACAAAAAACATGAAAAGAAAACCATATGAATGCTCCAAATTGCACGGTAGGGCTTTGAAAACCAAGAAAAACACCAAGTAGAAAACATTCTCGAAGACCTTTTATCAATTCAGCGCGCTTTGGCCCAGAAAGCCCCACAGTGTTGAAAAAAACCTTGGGAGAACCCTGATGTGGAAATTAAGACACACAGCGTACGATTTCCCATATGACCAGTGTAGTATCTCGCCAGCCAGAAAGGCCCTGAAATGTACAAGGTCAACTCTTTTTGTTAACAACGGAAACATGATCTGCTGAGCAAGATATTTCTGTACTTGAACGTATTTTTGATCGCATGAGGGCGCTTTCAATGGCAAATTTCCTTGCATCACAATTACAGTTTATCTTATTTTGACTGCCTGTAACTAATTCCTTTTTCTCCCCCTTCCCACCTTTGATTTTGTCTTTTGTGTTTCCAACCTCTTGTGTTTAAACCAGCCCCTTCCCTCTACCCCCCCTCACTTTGTCTCCTTCTTCATTGTTCATCTCTTACTTCTTCCCTGTGCTTTCTGCCTCTCTCTCTTTCATCATTTTTCACTTAACTGCTTCTGTTACACCAGTATACCTGTTTATGTAAACTGCTCACAAAAAGTTAGGAAACTTTTTTTAATCATGTATATTTTTATTATTTATTACCCTCTTGTATTATGTTGCATATCAATAGAAAGCTGAAGTGTTCTTCTTTAAATGATACCAAATGTGCAATGATGACATGTTGCTGGACTTGGCCACATTAATGAGAATGAGACAAAGTCACAAATCAAATGTGCCAAAATTAGCAATTTTGTGTTACTGTGTGAACAAACAAATTGACACTGTAATTCAAACAAGCGGTAATTTTGGCACATTTGATTTGTGACTTTGCCTCATTGTCATTCATGTAGCCAAATTCAGCAACATGTAATCATTGCAAATGTGGTATCATTTTAAAGAGGAACACTTCAGCTTTGCATTGATATATAACATATACAAAGAGAGTAATAAATAATAAAAGTATACTCGATTAAAAACAGTTTCCTAACTTTTTGTGAGCAGTTTGTGTTGTCATTTAGCCTTCGAGAAAGACTCTGCTAGTGCTAAGGTCGAAACGTCAGGCCATTAATTATTTGTTGTGACAATTTTTTTACCTTTGCAAAAGGTACTTTCTGGCAGCATTGACTCAGTGACTTTTTGCTCTTATCTTCCCCACAGCTTACAGACCTAAGCATACAGTACCTGTCAGGGGTCTGTCATTATCTCATCAGTCTAGACCTCTCTGGCTGCGTCAATGTCAGTGATAAGTCCATCAGATATCTACGCAAAGGTTGTAGACGTCTACGCTTGCTGTTCATGCTGTATTGTAAGAACATTAGCAAGTGAGTGCAGTTCTGTAGCTTTCTTTAAAGTTTGCATTTTTATATTAATCACAGATTCAGTTGGAATAAGTAGAGACAGAAACAAAGTTTGGGCGAGTACAGAGCTGTCAACTCTCCCAGATTCTGCAGAAAGTTCTCTGAAAACAATTCAATCTTTCCATTGGAAAATCTCCCTGATTATGGAAACCTGTTTCCCTATTTATGTTGGATGTAATTCTAAATATCTCCCTGATTGTTGTACAAAATCTCCCTGATTGCAAGATGTAAATGTTGGCAGCTATGCAAGTATAGGGCTGAACTACATAAAATTTTATAGAGTGGCTCTTTTTAAAAGTATGAAACAGGACTGACGAACCTGTGTTTGTAAACATTTTATCTCTCAGCACTCAATTCATTATGTCAATTTGTTCTTAATAAAATGCATTTTAGTCACATTATCTTGCACAACCACCCCATAAAAAAACCAACCACTATTTTGGTACTTTCTGAAAAAATATGACCACCTAATACAATGTATGTTGAAATCTCCACAGTTTTTGTAGTTTATCTATTTAAAACTAAAATTAAAGGAATGAATTATGGAAATATACAAGCACACATTTTTAGAAATTGTTTAGAAGTTGAATTCCCCTCTTTGAAATTGGTAACCCCATTTGTAATTTGTTTGATGATGCAGTTTGTTTTATTAGCTACATTTATATCCGTTGTTCATTTTGAAGTAATGCTTAGTATCTCTTCCTTATAATTTTCCCCACCGTGCAACAGCTGAAAGATCCTAAAATATAAAGCATGTAATTGCACATACCTCTGATGTGATTGTTGAGAAAAATTATCAAAAAGTTCCAATCATTCTGAGAAATAGGTTTGTCTGTAACAACTGTCAGCTTTTTTTTTGTGGAAATGAAATTAAACATTTCAAAAGGTCATTATTGATTTTCAGGAATAACCTGACTTTTAATTTGACCAACCAGCTTTGGTTGTCCCAATTTCTTTGAATGAGCATTCTACACGAAGTGATTGTTAAGAAAAATTTATCAGAAAGTTCCAATCATCATGAGAAACAAGTTTATCTGGAAAGTCTTCCTTGTTTTATGGCATAAATTTAAATGTCTTCAAAGGTCACTTTTGATATTCAGAAATAAACGTAAATTTTTAATTTGACCAACCAACTTTGCTTGTCCTTATTTCTTTGAAAGGGCATCCTACACAAAGCTTGCCGCAAAAGTGGAAACTGTAAGGTGGAATGACGACCCAGTGCCGTCCAGTTTCGGCCCAGGCTTTGACTATCTCGCCGCGCTGCAGAAAGCAGAGGCGGACAAGAAGAAGAAAGACAAAGAGAAGGCCAAGGGAAAAGGAGAAGGGGACATGAACGAGAAGAATAAAGCGGATGAGGACGCCGCCAAACCAGAGAATGGGGGCGAGGAAGTCTCATCGGACAAAAAGAAGATGGCTGAGGGGGATCCACAGGAGTACAAAGATAGCATTAAGGTGTCCTTTTCTGCCGAAGAAGTGGAGAATGAAAGCAAGTTGGGAACGAAAGATGGAGATGTACCATCCGAGGGCGGAGTTGTTGGGGAGTCCGGGAGTGAACAAACGCCCCAGGGTGATTTAAGTGATGGCACTGACACAAGACAAACAACCGTCATTGATAACCATGCTGAGGTAATCCCATCTGAATGATCGTGTTGAAGTTGTAATTGTCAATGACTGGAGCAGTTAATCATCATCTGCTGAGGATGATAAAAAGTGTGTCCTCACAACTTGACAACTGCAGCTTTATGCCAGGTGAGCCTGAGTTGACTCTTCAAGCTGGCCAAATTAAAAGCAGGAGGAACTGCTCCTAGATGCACCGGTACTGCAACGATGGTGGACACAGAACCATTCATCCACAGTCATCTGCATTCCTCATACATGTTTATCTTCAAGCAAACTTGAATCCTTGATTCTGATTGGTCAATCCATAGCAACAAGAGTGTGATATTAACCTATCACGGCCCATATCAAACCCTGTTCCAACTCCACATATTGCACTATTTTAAGAGCTGTACACATGTACGTGTCAAGTTTGCTTAAAGATAAATTCATTATCACACGCGTGTTGTGGAATATAGAAAAGTATATCACGTCTGCATCCAATATCCAATGAGGCCGAAGGGATGCAGGAGCACTATATGTTTTTCCATATTCCACTTGCCCTTGTGTGATAACTAATGTCTAACTGCACATAATATCTCTCCTCAAAGTTGCAAAGAGTGCTGCCACCAGAACTAAACTAAGATGTACACACAGTGAATGTGCAGCAAGAATATTAAGTGATGAAAGTGCACACTGCATTTCACCTTATAAAAGTAGATACAGTCATCCTCAAATTATTTCTGTCTGCTTGAATGAAGCTATTCAAGTTGTGGCCGAGCGGTCAAGGGCACTTGACTCAAGCTCTGGTGTTTCTAAGTCAGCAGAGTGGGGGTTCGAGTCTCGATCTTGACACTTGTGTCCTTAAGCAAGACACTTGACCATTATTGCTTTGTTCTTTGATGGGATGTAAAGCCGTTGGTACCATGTGTTGTGTAATGCACGCAAAAGAACCCAGTACACTTCTAATTAAGAGAAGGTGGTTCGCCGCTGTGTTTTCTGGTTTGTTTGGCTGCAGATTACCCAAGATAAAATAACTGCTCTTATTTATAACCAGAAATAAATACCAAATTATCTACTGTTCACTGTTAATGGTGAGAAAATAAATCTACATTATCTGTTTACATGGACCAATGAACAGATTGGAAAAAGTAGTTTTGCAGGTCATTCCACATAAATAAGTATGAAACAGAAATCTACAAGTGTTTTTTTATTTTTTTTATAGAAGCATTTGTTTTTATTGGAAAGAATTTGTCATCATAACATTTGCTACCTGTATATTTTACCTGTAAAAAGGCGTATTGTTATATATAATTTCTAAAGTTAAAACATAACTGTACAGGTTTGTTTATATTAATATTAGCTTCTTCTTTTTTGGTATGTGAACTTAATAAGTTCATTCAGTGTTTTTGTACATACAATTACTGTACATAATAATGCAAGGATTGCAGTTAACTTAATAAATCTGTTGAGATTAAAACATGATTCGAAGTTGCACCTCCTGAGAAAGTTTAACAAATAAGAGCTCAATCTTCTTCAAATCTTAGTGTGAAAAATGAGTAGAATTGACAAGTTGTACACTTTTCACATTCCTGGTTTTTACAGTGACTTGGAAAATGAACCAAAAGGGCCATTTGCAGTATTGACCAACTTCACGGCGAACAGCGCCCTCACACATGACTATCCTGTCCGCCATTTGGGAGTTGAAATGTTCACAAATTGGTGGATGCGTGTTGGGCGGAGGTGCGTTCAGCATTATGCATGGGGTCAATAGTGTGTAGACAGGTTTGTTTTACTTAAATCGATTTCTACAGCCTGTCCATTGATTTGTGTTAAGCTAGGTGGAAAAGTTTAATGCGATTCTAATTTGTATACAGATGCACCATATCTGGACTTAAATAATGCATCTCCATCCCTTAAACTATCACTGCAGCAAAAAAGAACTTGTGTTAAAAATACCTTTTTAAGGTTGCAGTATGGTTGCCAAGACTTCTATATATACAAACGTAACTTAAATTTGACAGAAGCTGAATTAAAAATAATCCACTCAAAACTCACTATACTGGCCGGATATATTACGCTTTTTCCCCCTTTTTTCTTATATACATGCATATCGAGGAAAGGTGATGAAAACTATTAAATTGCACCATATCTTGACTTTAATATCGATGGGTCTCCAGCCCTTAAACTATCACTGCAGCAAAAAAGAACTTGTGTTAAAAATACCTTTTTAAGGTTGCAGTATGGTTGCCAAGACTTCTATACATTCAAACGTAACTTAAAATTTACAGAAGCTGAATTAAAAATAATCCCTGCAGAGCTTACTATACTGGCCAGACATAAAACAAAAATTGCCCCTTTTTTTCTTATACACATGGAGGAAAGGTAATGAAAACTATTAAATTGATGACGCCAAAAGGCTTACAGAGCAATCTGTTGACATCAACCTTTGATTATGAATCTCAGATAATGAATCTTGAATCACGAGACATGATCCATGATGTCATGCAGAATAAAACTCTGGATCAGCAACACGAACACCTTGTTTTGTGATGTCACAAAAACTGAATTTATAGTATCCCTTTTTTGGTGTATGCTTGAAATCAAGCCAATTGTGCTTGTAATGTCCTGAAATCTAAAACAAAAAACAAAAAATTAAGCTCAGAAATGAAAGACTATTAATATTAAATAAATTAAATTATTAAATTACAATTTTCTTTCTAGTAATGACATAGCGACATACTCGGAATGCTATAAATAAACAACATACTATACATGTATTGTACATGTACTTTGACTGTAAAGATGCCCACTCATGACTGTTAAAGTTCAGGTTCACTGTGTTACATGTGAAACATACATGTACATGTCAATGGCGTCACAATCTACAATGCGTTCTGAAGACATTACACAGAGGGCACAGAGCTGGATTCGAGATGACAATCTTGATTGTTTATGGTGCAGACAACAACACCAACAACCTCCCCGCCTGTTGCCTAATGTCTGTTATGCCATGGTCCATCAGGGCTTCGCTGGCAGCGATCAACTCATCTGCTCTTTGGGAAAAGTAGTTGGAGAAACTGTCGCTCGGGGTGGTTCCATCATCGGTGGTTCCGGTGACGATAATGCTTTCCCGTTTTAGGTTCAGAAGAAATGATAGTGTCCTGAGAAGGGACTCGTCAGTTTGATGTGGCTGAAGAAGACTTGGGAAACTTTCTGGAACCTTTGCATTCAGAGAAAATCAAAAATCTTTGAAACTTTCCCCATAGACCAAGGGGTGGTACATGTATCGTGCACTTGCACGGGTAGTTTGAAAGAGGACTTGGATGTTATTGTGTTAAACTAAAAGCTTCCATGAATTTCTTGAATAAAAATCACACGCCCCATCAAAACTTTGCTTTGTTTTAGAGAGCGTCTCAAAAGTCGGAACAGTAGGAATGTTCTAATTGGATCGGATAAGTATTCAAGTGTGTGCTCATGGACAGTCTTGTTGGGCCGCCAGAACGTTGCATTGGAACGTTCAAAATGCGAGTATTCACTCGTGTATGATTGCTCCTGTACTTTGGCACAATGATGCGGTCCAGCAGAACATTCTGGCGGACCAATGGATTGCGGGCGTGTGCCCATGGGAACGTTATCTTGTGCCTAGAACGTACTGGACTTTTGGGATGCTCCCTTGACATGATTATGTAAATAGAAGTGCATAATTTTGAGTGAACTCAACCCACAAGGGGACCTTTCTAAACAAGAAAGACACCCAAACTCTTTAAAATTTCTCAATTTGTATGACACGATGCTAATGTTTTCTCACCTCATATTGGAGCAAGGTTGGTGACACTGTTCCATCGGCGGACAGATTGACTAACACACGCAGTGCTTGCTGTCCTAAAGCTGTCGAACCGTCTCCAAGAAGCTCGAAGAGACAATGCAAAGCTAGTGGCCCAAAGGAATCCCCGCATTGACCGCTAACCGACAGATTGACCAGTGCTTGTATACTGGCTAAGCGAAGGTCATCACTGTGATTCTGGTCGGAGCTTAACTTGAGTAGAGTTGGAATGCATGCCTGTGGGAGCATAAAGAAAAACAAATTTTTGGAGGAGGAAATAATCCCTTTCTCTTTCCATTCACACTGTTCTCTAGCTGCGAATTTTGTGAAAAAATACCTCAATATTTACAACTGATCTATTATTAAAGATTGTACTTTACTTGTCAATCTCAGTCCACATCTTTATATCCCCCCCCCATACTGCTGCACTTTGGAACTCCCTACATGTATCTTGTTTTCCACCATCTTGCAATCTACATGTATCCGAGTTTGAGAGGAATGTTAACAAATACCTTCTCTCTCTTTAAATTGTTTTATGTTATATTTTTGTTCTTGTAGGCTTCACCTCAAGTGGCCCTTTTGCCTTGTTGGGCATTTTTTCATTAAAATTTTTAAAAAAATCTTCATATCACCCATTCTCAATAAAATGGCACAAGGATACTAGCATTTGCTGATCTTGAATTTGCAATTCAAAAGAACTTGTCTCGAACCATGTGACATAGCAACTCTTGATTTAGTCTAAGGAATTCATATTGAGCATTGTACCAGACATCGTTCAAATCAATCTAAAAAAATAGCTTAATGTTAAAAAATTACTTGGCAATGAAATATAGGCCCTAATACAATAGGCCCTAATTCTGGTTGTGAAGCCAAGGACTCTCAGAAAAGTGAACTTAATCACTCGCCAAGAACCCCATGTAGAAGACAAGGAAGTCTAAGTTTTAGAAGTGGGAGGAAAACCCCAGAGAATTATACCAGGGAAAACCCACGCCATCGGGTAGGGACTGAAAACCCAATCCACATAGTGCCCCTGGCGTGATTCGAACTTGGGTCCCAGAAGTGGAAGGCAAGGAAAGATACCACTACGCCAACCCGACCGCCCAATTATTGATATTAACCATCGATCTATGTAGATTAATTCTGTACCAAGAAACGTGGGTGTTCTGAAGCTACTGGTTCAATCTCAGCGTGATCGGGGACGAACAATTTGGGCCATGTCACACGAGGCAATTTACTGGCAACCAGTTCCAGGCAATCTCCAAAAAGGAAAGGCATTCACATTTGAAAGTTCACATATTTTTCCAGGGGATCGTAAGACATTGTCTAAAAAATTACTCAAGTGCCACCAAAGTGGTCCTGTAGCATGTACTGCAGTTGGTTGCCTCCAAGTTGCCTGTAAAAGTTGCCCGTGTGACAAGGCCCTAACTGCTCAGATTGCTCTGAGATGCTTTTACAACTGTTACTCTACAAATGGGTTCAGGGATGGTTTATAGGGTGATGGGGGTGAGGAGGAAAAGTTCAAGTGTGTGATACTTGGAACTAGGCCACAATCACCCTACCTTGAGTATAGGTTGATTATGATTATTTAGAGACAGATTTGCAACACAGCTAGCAGCGCTTGTTCTCACACTTTCCCCTCCTCTCTGCAGTTGTTTTATGATTACTGGTAGACCCCCAGCAAGGCGCACAGCATTCTAGAGAGAGAAAGACAATACACCCATTAGTAACCAAATTTATTTTGTCATCAATCAGGGCTCGAATTTTGCACTGGACCACCGGCCCGAGGCCAGTGATTTCAGTGTCGGGCCAGTAAACTCAAGACAGGACAAGTCCGGTGGTCTTGTTTTTTTCAATTCAACATCTTTGTCTTAAAAGAAGGATGTTCAAATGTTGAGTTTGAGTCTCACAAATATCTTTCAATCCTGCTGAGTATCGCCCATAAAACAGAAGAGATAAATCTTCTGTTAGTGTTTTTTCAAATAAAACAGTTTAGATGATAAAACTGTGTTCTCATTTTGATTCTAGTCTCTTCTCATTTTGATTCTGGTCTTGTAAATAAAATCCTGTGGTCTTGTGGATTTTCCCTCAAATTCGAGCCCTGTCAACCATGTTAATATTTTTCATTCCATTTATACTTTACAGATTGAAGTTAGTGTTTCTGCGTCACGTTATCCCTGCAATTTATTTCTGAATTGTACCTGGCCTTGTGTGAATGCCGCTTGGTTTGCGAGAGTTGTCAAAACTTTACACAGCCGACTCTCATCCTGTTCACACTCTAGTAACTTGATCAAATTGATTGTTGTGGAATCGGCAGCCTCGGGATCAACGCCTGAAAAGTCTGATCTTGAATCTTCTTTTCTATGTTCAGGTTCATCTGGTGGGGGGGGGGGGGGGACACAAAGGAAGGATATTCCATTACTACAAGCAGTCTTTATAAAATCATGTCAACAATAAAATAAATTGACTATCATCAACATAATTGACTTTCATTCAACAAAATAAACATTTTAAAACGATAATACTTTTGAGAAGAGAAGATTTTTGAAATGAGAGACTGGCAGTAGACGTCAGGTAGTTTTACATAGTTCTGAGCAAGCGCACACTTCTGAAAATGTATTTACCTGGAAAGTGTACTGCCACCTAATAATATATTAGCCTACACCTGTACAGGCAGATAAGCTACTAGCTAACCCAAAAGTCTCCCAATGTTAATGTATTAAGATAGTACACCCTTGTGCAGAAGAATTTAGAAAGAAAACTTCAAAAATAAAGGGCATTGTGGTCACTGATCAGTGATACAGTATGAAGAATACATTGATAATAAATAATTGTGGTGTTGGTACAAAAAATGTAATGAATTGTATATAGACACAATTGGCGACCGGAGTCACGTGACTCATAATGGGTATACAATGTAAACAAACCAAGCAGCGCCACCCAGCAGTGTGCGTGGTCGTGGAGAAGCGTGGCTTCTTCTTGCACCTACAGCAGAAGCACTCGGAAGCAGCTCCATGCTAATCCACACACACTGATGCATTGCTTGCTTGGTTTGTTTACATATACCCACATGAGTCACACGTGACTCCTGTCGCCGATTGCGTCTATAATTCATACATGACCAGATGACTACCATCATTTAAACCCCTACCCAAACAACTCAAGCCCTACCCTCACACCATGGATGCTACTTCACACATATCCCGTGTACTCTTACATTCAACCCATATCCCCACCCCTTTCACGCCCCTCATGTGGTGGCTTCATCATCAAGTTCATACTGTCACTTGTCAGTCAGTGCTACAACCATGACAACCAATGTATCCTCCCGTACCCCAATTTCGCGCATCACAAATATTCGCGCAGGTAGCTTTCCGACGCATATTATTTTGTTTACAATACGCAGTGACTCAATTTTTTTTATTTCATGAAAGTATAAAGCCTCATAAACAATTTCCTGCGAAGATGTGGAAAATCAAAGCCTTTCCGGTAAGATTTTAGATAAACTACAAATGTAGTATACAATCTTACCTTTTTAGACTAAATACAAAACATAGCTAGATAAGATGGTCGATTAAAAAAAAAAAAAAACACTGAAAGTTCTGTGCGTATATCGTCTGCCATACTTCAATACTTAAATTACAAGACCACGTGATTTTCATTTAACAACAGAGGGCGTACAAAATACTACGGAAGGTTGAAGTGGACGTGCGCCTTATAATCCTTTTTTCAGAAATTACCAATTGTTTGCATTTAACTGGACGCGGGGCTTAACCAACTTTGTGATAACAGCACAGAGTCCATTTCCCACCTCGCCAACCCCTAATTATCACTGCCGATTTCAACCGGCAGCTTCCCTGCCGCACGGACTAAAGCATTTAGAAGAAAGGCGGGACAATAGGGACTCCGTAGTGGCGTTCTAGCCCAAGTGCGCGAATTCATGTGACGGAAAACGAAACTTGACAAATCGGGGTCAATTGCAGACGACGAGTTTCGTTGTGCTTTGACGATGTTCTGCGGGCTTCAAATTCTCCTCTCAGGTGGGCTTTGACATCAGACAATTAAAATTAAAGCTAAAAGTTGTTCTTGATTCTGTTAATCAAGTCAAAATTCAATTTCAATTATTACGTGCGCGAATAATGGGGATACGAGGATACAAACAGTTCACAATGGTTTAGTAGCTTCTTAATCACAGTTTGGTTATCTCCTGCTAAAGTGCTACAGCTGGTACTAGTAAGAAATGCTAGCGAGGTCTAAACACAGTTACTGCTACTGTACTACCAATCCATGACTACAGACATAGACAGTGCTGTGCTAAATAAAATTACCATCACTTTCTGACTTTTTGTCCGGAAACTAGACAAATATTAGATACCTTACCAGTGTGGCACTGATACTTGCCTTTACCCTGTTTTTTACTGACATTCTTTTTACACGCCTCATCATCCGATGTCCTATCATCAAATATGTATCTCGATTTATAATAGATAAAAAACGCTCCAGCAACTACAACAATGAATGTTGTTCCCCCGACGATCATTCGCGGAAAGAAGCTCATGGACATGGGCGCCGCCATGTTGTAACTTCATGATCATTTCAAGATTTCAATAAACTATTAGTTTATGTACGAGTCTTAATTTACTTTAACTTCTTGTTTTAAGGTTTAAATAAATATTTATTTGACTATATATATTTTCAATTATTCGAAAGTTGTTGAATTAGAATTAATTAAAACGAAATCAGGTCAATATAAAAATACGTTATTGAATGGGACTGATAAAACTTTACCAAGTGTACGACCTCCGACCCCGGCGGGCCACACAGCACTGAGGTGAATTTAAGACTGTTATTTTTAAGTTACTCACAATTTACTCAAAATGCCCATGAAAGGTCGCTTCCCGCTGAGGCGGACACTAAGATATCTTCAGCAAGGCAATGCTTACTTAAAGGACAGTGTACAAATCCTGACAATAAATTATAACACATTTGGAAAGCCGAGTAAAGGAACAAGGTTTGTTCAGAATCATTTAATTTTATTTCAGTAATTGCTTGCCCTTTTTTGTGTTTTTGTGTTTTTGTCAAGCATTGTTTTGTTTCTGTAATTGTTTGGACTTTATTTTTTGTCACGTTTTTGTACACACCATTCGTAGCCCTTATTTATGTGTTTAAATTACTTTGTTTACATTTGATTTTTCATTAATATGTCAACACTGGTCAAATGGGTTGCAAAACTTTTTCTAAACTGTGTATAGGCCTAGGCCTACTTGCATTTTGAAAATAATTTTGATACCACAGCATGCATTTCATTTTCAAAATCACTTTTTCAAAAACGTTTTGTTGAACTGCTTTTCATGAATACAACCGCACATTTAATACTGGTATTAAATCACTTGAATGTTATGACCAATTAAGCAATAATTTTCTTAATATTCAGGTGAACATTCAATTAAGTAACGTATACTATTTTTTACTTTTTTTCATTTTGTTGGTCTCCATTATGATTATTACTAATTTTAATAGCCAGAATGAGTGAAAAAAAGTGACACTCAGATTCAGTTTCCTTTTCCTTCAATAATATTGTTTCCCTTCTTGTTTCCAGAGATTTTGTCTTCTACAATCTACCTCAGCTCCAGTTCAAGAATCCATCTATTCAAATGAAAACATTCAAGAATATCACACCATCACCTTTCATCAGATGTTTTCTAGGTAAAAACAAAACAAGAGAAAGATGATCACTATTTTAAATATTTATTTGGTTTGCGGTAACACCATGTGTATATCTACTTGCTAGGTAGATTTTGTTCTTTGAGAACTTGTCTTGCTTATTATTCTACTGCCGCAGAGTAGAATATTCGGAATTCGGGAGACTTCTCAGTTCTTAAATCTACTTGCTAGGTAGATTTTGTTCTATGAGAACTTGTCATTGCTTATTATTCTACTGCCGCAGAGTAAAATATTTGGAATTCGGGAGACTTCTCAGTTCTGAAAAGAACTGTCCAATTCTTATTTACTACTACCTGGGCGGGAGGTAGGAAACCGGGCGGGACTACTACTTTCGCTATTTGGATCGGGGGGACTTCTCGTTAATAACTACACTGCCGCGGAGTGAGTCTAAATAGGTCTCAACATTTCGACTAGCTTGCTCTAGTCATTGTCAGGAGACTGAACTATTTAAAAGTTTTTAGTGACTGTCCAACAGGACCAGTTAGCTTGTCATTTCACTATCCGTCAGCTTTTTTCAATGGTCCATGTTTCAAATGAAAGAGGGATGCTTTTCAAAACTGAACTAGCCAGCTGGACCACTTGGAGAGAATTCTGACTGGTCCTCTGGTGTTTTAACTGGCACTTGGCAAGCGGACCACTGTTAAGGGAGAACGCTGTTAACTAACAGTACTGTGCAACCCAGGGATGCTTCACCCTGTACACACACTGCACATTAAAGCCCCAAAGTTCCAAAGGTTCTTGTGGATCAAGATCTAAGTAAATTGTATGTTTATTCTCTTGACCATCCTGTAAGGAAATAGACCCTTCCCAAGATTTAAATTTCACATCGTGCTTGCACACTATTAAACACTACTGGTTGGCAAAATGAGGTTTGGGGCTGATGGTAGCGTGATGCATATCGATATGTACATCTACCTAGTGCACAACTCTATGGCGTTTGCCAACCAATAGTGTCTGTACGCATGCGTGAATGTAGTTAGCATATTTCATGGGAAGGGCTAATTTTATGTCTTGCAGTAACTTCTAGTTCTTGGCAGCTCAATACCCTAGTGGTTTGAATGTGATCTGACTGGTAAAAACAGCCTCATGTTATTTGGTTTAACTGTGCAGAACTGAATGTGACTAAACCATTGAATGACTTTCATAGGGTTTGTTTATTTTCATTTTGTTATAGATTATCTTTTGCATAAAAAGAAACAAATAGATCAACATCACTGTTGGACTACAAATTCTCCAGGGCAGTGATGCATTATTACCTTAGTGTAGTTTAAATATATGGTTTCTTATCAAAGGAGCTTTGAACTGAAAATTTTCTGAAGGGTTACCCTTCTGATTCTCACTTAAGATGGTTCTTCGTTTTATTATTTTTATTAAAGTGGTTTAATCATAACGCATTTATGTATTGTTTTCTTTAGGTGAAGATGGTGAAGTTTTGATAGACACAGACAGTAAAAGCAACCTAGAAATCATCGAACACCTCAACAAAGTACTTGGAAAATCTGAGTAAGTACTAAGTAGGACTACAAACTACAAAGATTCACTATTTCTCGGGTAAACCATAGATTTGTTGCTACAAAAAATGAGATTCTGCTCGATGGAGGTTAGTCAGGTGGACCAAGATTCCAGCCTCTGTTCCCGCCATGGACCCAATTGGTGGTAAAGTCTCACGGCCGAGGTTTTGCAAATCACGGTGTGTGAATATGGTATATTCTCAATAGAGACACAACAAAGAGAATCTTTGTTCTCTTGGCTTTGACAAGTCGGGGTTTCTTTGTGCCAACGACACTCTAAAAGAAGAACGATTCCAGCAATTCCAAGAAGATAACCCCTTCAGGCAGTGTCAAGGCGGTAGGGAAAAAATGGAAGATCCCTGGTGCTAATTGGTTAAGGCACCACAGGATTGTTTAGTTGACTTGCAATAACCTTACCAAGTTGAATTGCAATAACCTTACCAAATTCATAACTTCTAATTATATTAAATGTTATGTTTGTTCTACACAGGGAGGTGTTGGAAAGAGAACGCAAAGCCCAAGAGAGTCAGTCCAATCCAGCCCACTTTGGCGATGGTTATCCAAGAAAGTGCATATGTGAGATTCCGGGCCAAGTACCCTGCCCTGGACTGGTACCCCTTCCACGGGAACTCCGGGGCAAATATAGGGACATGTCTGCTGGCTCATTAAAACCTCCCAGGGGTGTGTTACCAGACTCGTAGCATGATAGACTTCCATGGAATTAAATCTATATTATTATAAAATTATTTTTTTTAAGTACATGCCTACCTGCAGTAATAATTGTTTCAATGTCAAAACAACATTATTTTCCACTTTTCACTGTTGTGTTTTAGTCCAAAATGCCTGCATCTGCTTGTACAGGTATATGTACAGGGTTCTCCCCATGCACAAGCTAGTATATCGAGCCGATACGCAAGAATTTCGTTAATTTTACCAAAACCATGAAAAGAGACCCATATTGAATGCTCCAAATTGCACAAAAGAGGGCTTTGAAAACCAAGAAAACACCAAGTAGTAAACATTCCGAGGACCTTGTTTCAATTCAGCGCGCTCAGCCAAACATCCCAAAATTTTGGCCCAGAATGCCCCACAGTTTTGAAAAAACCTGGGGGGGGGGGACTCTGATGTATATGTGCAGCTCTACCAATTTGGGGACACTAGGTGGCTGCAGATTTGCCAGGTGAATCCATTGTTCTTGGAAATGTGCGCATGCTCAGAACTACGTATTAACAATGGAAATTTACCTGGTATGTTTGTTCCCACCCTAGAGTTACATCTTTTTGTTACGAAGACACCAATAATTTTCCTACACTTGGATCATTTTCCAGCAAGTTGACCAACCATTTAAAATTATTCAACTTCAAGGGTTATGTAAAGACCACTTGCATTCGGCAGCACACATGCTGAAACAGCGCCCTCACTGAGGTCAAAGGAATTGTTTGACCTTAGCGATGGGAGCATTATAGACAATGTAACCTTTGTTCACAAAAAGAGTGACCTTGTAGATTCCAGGGCATTTCCTGGCAGGCAAGATGCTACACTGGTCGTACGGGAAATTTGACATTTTCGGTCATAATTTCCTTGTAAATTCAAGACTCTGCGAGGGTCGAAACGTCAGGCCATTAACTTTGTTTTGCATTAATACCATAGGTCCTTTTGGTTGGTAAGCAGTTTGCAACAGCTAATTCTATTTCCTCTTAAATGATGAGATTTTGAGCTGTGTCCCCTTTCTTCAAATCAAAAGTTGATCAAAATCAGACACTGCAATCTCCAAATAATATGAGATTTTATGTTAGTCTCCCGCTGAGCCGTATACAAATCGTGCCTGCAGGAAGTTTAGGCTCTTTGGCTCTTATGTAAAAATGTGATGTCACAGGTCACATTGTCTACATGCAAGGGGTCTCTTATGGAGTATGGGTGGCACAACTATGCTCAGAACTGCGCCTGAAATTACACGGAGGCCGTGGTCTCTGTTGTCGCTGGTCATGGCCTTGGTGCCCCTCCCAAAGTTTCCCATAGACTCTCTGATTTTCTAATGGAAGTGCCCTTCGCAAAATGAAATTGGCCTTGCAAGGTCTTGCCCTCTCAAAGTTGATATTCCAGCAGCCGATTTCACAAAACTTTACGCGACTGCGTAAGTCCACTTGTGCACGATTTCTTGTAGTAGTGGTGCACAACTTACGCAATAAATGTTGCGCAAGTGGACTTACGCAGTTGCGTAAAGTTTCATGAAATCAGCTGCTGGCCTGCAGAGCTATTTGTATGCTGTGTAGATGCATTCTTCGTGACCACCACATGTTTATCAAATTGCAGGCTGGTGTAGTTCATCTATCATCTTGGTGGATGATATTTAGTAGTCAGTCTGGAATGGCTTCAACAGAGGAGTACAATCCTAAGATAACTGATGCAGTTTTTGTAATCTTGAAACCTTCATTTTCAAGAAGTTGTAAAGTGTACTTTTTCATCTTGTTTACATTGTAACAAACAATAAAATGCGGATTTCAATGTTGCTGTACATTATAGCTTTGCAGATCTCTCATTTTGTGCGATGTGTTATTTAGAGCCGAGTGTAGTTGAGCAGGACAAGATGCTGTCTTTTGGTCTTCTTGGATCAATACTCAATTCAGTGGTGTAACTTAGGGTGGGGGGAGGGGGTGTGCTTGTACCCCCAATTGATATCCATGCCCCCTCCCCTATACCAGGGTGCTCACAGTTTGAATATGGATTTTTTTTAGTTTAAATTTTACCCAAATAAAAAGTAACATTTTATGAGCTTTGTGTAATAATTGCAGTGTTTTTAAAACGATTATTTGATTTACATGCAGACAATAGATTTGTTTTTACCTCCAGAGTCCAAGCCAGATTATCTTATACAAAATGGCAGAACAAGAACGCTTAAGCAAATGGAAACTAAAGTTTTAATTGGCCAGAAGTGCCCCCCTATAAAATGATAACCCCCCTTGTGCCCCCCTCTAAAATGTTACCCTAGTTTCGGCGCTGACTCAAATCCAAAATTTCACCCACCCCTAAAATAATTGTTGGAAAATGCAGCTCTCCAAAAGTTTCATTTAAAGTTACGAACCAAAAAGAAAATCACACAACAGCCGTCGTATTACTTACGGCCACAAAGAACACAACTTCGTTTTCAAAATGTTTAACGGTGTTACCGGTTCGTTCGAACCCATGTGCAAAATATATTTCCGTCCGTGAAAAAGCGTATTGTGTTTGGAACAAGGTTAATGCTCACTGTACGCCGCCATTAAATTCGTGAGACAACAAAATGCCGTCCGAAAACTTGGAAGAGCAAGGGTTGGAAAAGAACCCAGACCTAAATCTTGCTCAGTTGAAATTTCTTCTCACTTTGGACGAGTACAAACATGATGTTAAAACGAAGGAATCTCTCCTGGAGGGCATTAAACTTAACAGTAAGTATGATATAAATTGTTCGTTTCTCTTGTCTTGTCATAAAAAATGCTTGTCGTGCTTCATCTTAACGTTGAGTCATTCTCATTGGAAAGTCCATAAACAATTTCGTGATAAAATACATTGGGTAAAAATGTATGTTAAATTTCATTTATTTGCTTAGGTGTACCAATTTAAAGTTAAATTACCTGCCTTTAATGAAGAGTTAATAACCCTTTCACACTAAAATAGGCAATTTGGCAATTTGTGAGGCCCAATTTCTCCTCCTTGTTGATAATGATACGTGACAGAGTGAGTGATGATAGCAAGTCAAGTGCAAAAGTTTATAAAAAAAAATTACATTAAAGGTATCCTACACAGTCGCCGGTTTTCGGGTACCATAGCTTTTTCTTTGAATTGAAACCCCCCCCCAAATGATGCCATATATCAACTGATGCCCTAATTCAATTGGCTTCCTTTGTAATTTGTTTATAGCCTACATACCGTAGGAGGTCCTGTTTTCAGGGCGTCCCTGAAATCGATGCAAATCTTTTACCTCTCTGCGCACGATGTAAACAGTCCCTAGATACAATTTTTGTGGTTTGACTTGCCAAGCAAAGAGTCTCCTCTCCTTTGACCAAAACTTAGAATTATGTGAGGCTCCACTGGCAAGTTGCACTTGTATTGCAAAAATTTGTGGTATTTTAGGCATTTCTACAAGGTACAAAAATATGTCATACTGTCGGGCCATAAAAAAAAATTTGCCCGCCGAAAAAGTTTCATCGAACAATTTTTCAATTCACAATTCACGATGATAAAATCATGTGACTTAAAATTCTGCTGAGCATTCTGGGGAAAAAAATACAGAGGCTTAAAGAAGCCATGTGCCTTATATCATTTTCTAACAGTCTGGAGAATTTTTTTTTAAACCCTCATATCATTTATTATTAATAACACTAAAATTTAAACATTGGCTTGGTGATTCAAATATCACTGTTTATTGATATGCTTTATTATAAATGTTAAGAAACATAACAAGATTCAAAACTTTAAAAAAAATCAGATTTGAAAGCCAAGACTTATTGACACTTTTTTTTAAAAATTTTTTTATTTTATAGTTTTTGCAAATTACCATCGTAATTTTTAAAATTAAATAAAAAATATTTTGAATAAAATGAAGACAACTGCTGGCTATAGAGTCATACACAACGTCTCACAGAACACTTGAAGTCACTGCAGATGTTTCTTCTGCGTATGGCTTCACCAGGACACCATACTTTCTTGTTTGCCTCGAAAACAGGTCAAACTCAAAACACGGGGACGCTATTGAAGTCATCGAAGATCGGTGCGTGGTGTGAAAGTTTCAATGTCTATCAAGTTTTAATATATTTTTGCATACTTCTTATAAACAAAGGAAGGTAATTAGGGCATCAGTTGATATATGGCATTATTATTTTTTTTTCAATTCAAAGAAAAAGGCATAGTACATCGAAAACCGGACACGGGAGGATACATACATGTCATGCATGTATTAAAACTTGATGGACATGTCATTGAAACTTTCACACCACGCACCGATCTTCGATGACTTCAATAGCGTCCCATTTGTTTTGAATTTTACCTGTTTTCAAGGCAAACAAGAAAGTATGGTGTCCCGGTGAAGCCATACGTGGAAGAAACATCTGCAGTGACTAAAAGTGTTCTGTGAGACTTTGTGTATGACTCTATAGCCAGCAGTTGTCTTCATTTTATTCAAAATATTTTTTATTTAATTTTACAAATTACCATGGTAATTTGCAAAAACTTAAAAAAATAAAATATAAAAAAAAGTGTATATAATTCTTGGCTTTCAAATCTGATTTTTATTTAGTTTTGTGTCTTTGTATGTTTCTTAACATTTATAATAAAAGCATACAAATAAGCAGTGATAATTGAATCACCAAGCCGGTGTTCAAATTTTGATATTAATAATAATAATGACATGAGGGTTACAAAAACAATTCTCCAGACTATAAGAAAATGATATAAGGCACATGGCTTCAAGCCTCTGTATTTTTTCCCCCCAGAATGCTCAGCAGATAGTTCAGTCGTCACATGATTTGATCATCGTGAATTGTGAATTGAAAAAGTGTTTGATGAAACTTTTTCGGTGGGCAAATTTGGTTTTTTATGGCCCCGACAGTATGACATATTTTTTTACCTTGTAGAAATGTCTAAAATACCACAACTTTTTGCATTTACAAGTGCAACTAACCAGTGGAGCCTTACATGTTTCTAAGTTTTGGTCGAAGGAGAGGAGACTCTTTGCTTGGCAAGTCAAACCACAAAAATTGTATCTAGGGACTGTTTACATCCCACGCAGAGAGGTAAAAGATTTGCCCCGATTTCAGGGTCGCCTTGTATACAGGACCTCCTACGATATAAAAAATTACATTAAGGTATAAATCACTTATATGCACTATTTTACTATTAAATAATCGAGTGTGTCAACAACAAAAATAAATTAAAAAATCCATGGTAAAAAATTTCAAATATAAGTTTCATCTGGTAGATCAAGTTGTATTCTCATTATGTGTTGGTAGAAGTATTCACCTGTGTCCACCTCACCTTGACCGCTCGGCCACGACACACCAAATGGACAAAAATAGTAATAAAGATCAGGCCTGTGCGACTAGTATCAAAGTCGTGGCTATTGATTGCTATGTCCAGCCGCGACTGCTGGTTTTCAACTACGTACGTACGTACCTGGTTAACCGCATTGCCAAGTCTACTGACAAATAATCATGACTATTGTCGAAGTCGCGACTAGTCGGGTAGTGAATTTCACTAGTCGCCCAGGGGCCGATTTCACAATGAGATAAGACTAGTCTTATATGAAGTTAGGACCAGTAACTGGTGTTAACTTAAGACTAGTCCTACATGTACATGTATCTCTTAGCATTGCCTAGGACTAGTCCTAAGTTAGGAAGAGTTTTGTGAAATCGACCCCTAGCCTGTTGTCATTGTCTGCTCTGATATAAAGAATTGCTTACTGCGATAGCATCCATTGCAATGCATTCTTCACATTTCAGCCTGAATTTTACCATCCTGCGCCTGCGGCGATCCACAATCTTTGGTTTTGAAAAAAGTCGCTACTAGTATAAAAGTCGCGATTATTTGAAGCGCGACTATTCGGGTAGTGAATTTCACTAGTCACCCAGGCCTAATAAAGATCCCAGCAAAATATCATCTTATTTGTAGGAATTAAGTTAACGTAAGTGTCTTTTTTTCCCACAGACATGGCCCCGTTCTATGAAGAGATCTGTAAAGAACTGAACTGGAAGCCCAACACTGCCCTCCTGAAGAAGATGAAAGAGTCCAATGCAGAGGAGCTTAAGAAGCTGGACGCTACTCTTGAAGATGCAGAACAAAACCTGGGAGAGACAGAGGTCCGGGATGCCTTCTTGAGAAAAGCAGAGCACCTGTGTCGCATTGGAGAAAAAGTAGGTTTACTTTTGTACAGTTTATGCTCGTTTTTTTACAAGAAAATGTTTTTGGGGTTGAACTGAGCTATTTAGCCCCATGTTGGCAGTCTCTTTTATGCCATGTTTATAAGGCGGCTAGATAGCTCAGTTGGTAGAGCGCTAACACGTTGATCCGAAAAAGGTCTATTTAATAGACTTGCTTCAGTTGGTATTGGACATGTACCATGTGTACAAATTACATGTACCTTGAATCATCGTTGTCATTGGAAATGCTATAACTTTCAAGAAATGTCTTTTGAATATTTTGTTTTATGTAATGTTGAAAGTGATCTTGTTTATGAAATAATATCCTTGTATGTATTTTCAGTTTACGGTAACACCATGTGTATATATCTACTTTGCTGTGTAAATTTTTTTATTTGAGAACTTGTTTTGCTATTTATTTTACTTGTACTTTTGATTCATGAGATTTGATCATTTTCTGCTGATGTCATGTTTGTTTGTTCCAGATGCAAAACATGGCAGCCATACATATGATATTGCTGCCTAATTTTTAAGTTAAACTAAAATGTTGTTTAAAGGGACACGTTGCCTTGGATCGGGTGAGTTGGTCTATAAAAAGCATTTGTAACCTTTTGTTATAAAATGCATATGGTTAGAAAGATGTTTTAAAAGTAGAATACAAAGATCCACACAAGTATGTCTCAAAATTAGTGGTTTTCCTTTTACATTGTGAACAAACACGGTCGGCCATTTTTGACTCCACAGAATGGCCGACCGTGTTAGTTCGCAAAGTATAAGGAAAGCCATGCAATTTCGAGGCATATTTGTGTGGATCATTGTATTCTACTTTTATAACATCTTTCTAACCATATGCATTTTATAAAAAAAACGGTTACAAACGCTTTTTTTTAGACCAACTCGTTCGATCCAAGGCAACGTGTCCCTTTAAGGAATGCATATCTTGAAAATATAGACTTTTATTTTATACCACCTCTCTCTGATCACTCTTGTATTGACAGTTTTGTCGATTTGCCCAATTCAGCTTGAATATTCCCTTAAAGTAATCTTCAGCGTACATGTATAAGCCCCCTTGTGTATAAAGCAGCAGTATACCAAAATTGGCAATCAAGATTGAGGTGTCAACGTCTAAGCCGCATCATCATTAAGCCCTATTATGACCTCACACTGTATGGTACCGAATGGTACAAATGATGTGCCAGACGATTTCTGCATGGTTTGTTATCGGTTATAAGCGAATCCCTGTGGTCATAATGTGTCATTCTACTCATTTTGTATAATTTTGAAGTGCTTAATGTTTACCTATTTGCAATTATGTGTTGTACTTTTTGTCTTGAAACTTCTCAATAACTTTTTCAAATGAACTGTGTACCTATCAACTTACCCATAATTCATATAATTATTGCTTTACAGTGGATGTTCATTGCATTGGAAATGATGTTATTACAATGATTAACTTTTTGTACACAAACCAAGCCAGTCCAATGTTTTAACATTGTGTTCCTGCCCATTTCATTCATAAAAGGATTTAGGCCTATTTATTTTTGAGAAATGATTGATTGTAGAAAGTTTGTTTTATAGTGGTGCCCGATATTTGGCGTGAAATTGTTACCGTTAGGTGTAGGTTAATGGTACAGAGACCCCTTGTAGACTAGCGGCCGATATTGTTTGGTACTCATGCTAAAAAACAAACTTACAAACTTGGCCCATGATTTACGTGGCATTCTTCATGCGTCAATAAAATATTCTCGGGTCACCAGTCGTCACAATCATGTTTTGGAGGTTTCTATTTTTGTTTGTTAGAGAAAATTTGATTTTTTGCACATTGAGATTTTTTACCAACCATAAATGTTCATTATATTTTGTTCTTTAATATTGAACCTTTGTTGTATAAGCTGCCGGAAACTTTTTGAGGGCCAAAACCAATACCCTAGGCGCGGCTTATATGCAGAAGATTACAGTATTTAACTTTTGGTTATGTATTTTCCTCCTCTCTAATAGGAGGCTTGTCTGACAGCGTTCCGGAAAGCGTTTGATAAAACCATAGCTCTCGGTCACCGGCTTGACATCATATTCCACCTGATAAGAGTTGGCCTGTTCTGGCTAGACAATGACCTCATCACTAGGAATATCGACAAGGCAAAAGAGTAAGTTGCTTCAGACAACATTAACCTTTAGCAACAAGCACCATCCACATAAAATTACTAATAACGCACTCTATGGCGTGTCGTGGCCGAGCGCACTGGACTCAAGCTCGCTGGTCCTAAGCTCTGGTGTTTCTGATCAGCAGAGTGTGGGTTCGAGTCCTGGTCGTGGCACTTATGTCCTTGAACAAGACACTTTACCATAATTGCTTTGTTCATCGGGACATTAAGCCGTAGGTCCTATGTATTAGGATTGGTAGTTTACGTAAAAGATCCTAGAACACGTATTGTGGAACAGTAGGGGGTTAACCCCGGTGTTTCTGGTTCACATAGCAAGCACCTACGTTACAGGTTTCCTCAGGCTTGTAAGCTTCACTGGTTAAGTTCACTTATGAGGCATCCTTGGTTTCATTACCAGAAATATATTATAATAATAATAATAAAATCAACAATTGCTTACTTTGATTGCAACATTACAAGAAGAGATCTTAAATGTCCTCATCGTTTTGATCCCTACTTCTCCAGTATGATCGATGAAGGTGGTGATTGGGACAGGAGAAATCGTCTCAAAGTGTATCAAGGAATCTACAAGATGTCGGTGCGAGACTTCAAGAGCGCTGCCCAGTTCTTCTTGGATACAGTCTCAACGTTCACATCCTACGAGTTAATGGACTATTCTGAGTTTGTTGCTTGCACCGTACTCGTCTCAATGATATCCCTTGAAAGAACAGAGCTTCGCAAGAAGGTAGACTAGTTTTGTTGTATTTCAATATTTGTATCAAGCATTGCCGTGGGGCCTTTTCCAATCTTGGCTCTGGCTCTGGCTTGGGTTCCGGCTCTGGCTTGTGCTCCGTCATCAATTTTGTAGCAGTGTACATTATGTACAGTGGTTCCAACATCCAACGGAGCCCAGAGCAGGAGCCCAAGCCGAGGTTTGGAAAATTCCCCAGGATAAGAACTTCTCTTTTAGAAATTTACGTTTTCCTTTTGACTGACACTGACAGCTACCCTGCATATGATTAGTGTAAATTGATATCAATATCAGTGCTGGGTTTCAGGGTTTGCCCTTAACTTTTTAGTGACTTGCCAGCAGGACCAGTTAGCTTGTCATTCCACTAGTTCATCAGCTTTTCCACTACTCCATATTTATTAAAAAGGGATGCTTTTCAACGCTGAAATAGCCAGCCCGACCAGTCGGAGTGAATTTTGACTGGTCCTCTGGTGTTTTAACTGACATTTGGCAAGCGGACCACTATGAATTGTACTTTTTAATGAATTTTTACTTGTAAACAAGGTTATTTCAGCCTGGTCCCGTGTGTTGTGTAATGCACGTAAAAGAACCCAGTGCACTTATCGTAAAGAGAAGGGGTTCGCCCCGGTGTTCCTGGTTTGATTGGCTGCATATTGCGCCACAGCACCTTGTAAACCATTACATGGTGCTGTGCAAAGGAATAGGTCTCATACTTCAACACGTAACTCCACTTACCTTGGAGGAAAAATACTGATTGCTTTGAGAGGTGTATAAAGCGCTATATAAGAACTGCATTATTATTATTATTATTATTATTAAACCTCCTAAATTATATTATCTGGGAGGTTCTGGGTCTGAAATAAGGAGGGAACCAAGGCCAGTGAGCCATTTTTTCAGGAATCTTCACAGTCGTCAAATCTCATCCCTGATTAAGTAAGTTTTTTAAGTTCATTCTGAACTTAGAAATTGAGATGGATTTCCTCAGAGGGTGTGGTAGATTATTCCAGAGCTTTGGAGCAGAGGAAGAAAGAGCCATCTCCCCCAGCATGCTTTTTAGTTTTTTTGGGGGACAAAAGACACGTCAGATGACGGACGAGTAGTGCGAGTTGGGACGCGGAGTTCCGAGTAGTCAGAGATGTAGCTGGTAGTCTGGTGCATGAGTGACTTGAAGACAAGTACAACAGTTTGGTTTGCGTACAGGAAGCCAATGAAGTTTGTGAATAAGCCGAGAGATATAACAGCGGGCGGGAAGGGCAAACACAAGTCGGGCTGCCTTCTTTTGGAGGCACTGGAGTCAATTAATGTCTTTCTGGCTGAGTCCACAAAGTAAACTTATGTAAACAAAAATTACAGTAATTTTGACTGCGTTTGTAAATTGTTGCCAATGTTATTTCTTTACTCCAGGTTGTCAAAGGAGCTGAGATCCTAGAAATTCTTCATGGGTTGCCAGACATCAGAAATTTCTTGTTCTCCCTGTACAATTGTCACTATGAAGAGTTCTTCAAATTACTAGGTAAGTAGTGTTGGTTTGAGGCGTTTTTGTGTGTGTACATGTTGAAGGAATAGAAAATTCAGCTGACCCTGTTTTGTTTATACACATGTATGTAACACTGTAAATACTGACATTTTCAGTCACTTGCTACTGTAAACAGCGCCCTCTGTGATCATTTAATTCATCTCTTCAACTGTATTTTTGTGCATGGCTCCAGTCTTGGGTACACCATGGTTACACATTTTTGTACCAATATGCCATAATGATAAATCTATAGTAAGACTGTATCCGAATTGGCGGCTACAGCTATGGCTATGCCTGTTGCTAAGGCCGTCCTATACTTTAACACATGAGAACGCAGTGATCCAGCCGTAGCCGTAGCCGTAGCCGCCAATTCGAACACGGCCTAAGTCTTTGCAGTTTTTAAGCTATTTAAAGGAACATTACAGAATTGGTTTTTGCTAACAAAACAGTTAAGCACTTTATATAATCCACCATATACATAAACTGACAAACCTGTAGAAGTTTGAGATCGATCGGTCATCCGGGTCACGAGAAAATAGTGAAAAACCGATTACACATTTGCATGTGTTATACAATGCATGAATAAAACGCTCATGATCGATAAACTCCAATCGGAAATTAGTTTAATTTATTTCTCATCAAATATGGCATTTCAGACAGAAATATTTCTAGGGATGTTTTCTGCTATCATCATCATTAGACCGTGTGAGTTTTATGTAAATCTGTGATCTGAAAGAAAATTTTAATCACCAGCTCTGTAACGTTCCTTTAAGCATTTTTATTGTTTTGCTTGCAAAACGTTCGGAGAATGATTTTATGTGCTATTATTATTCCATCATAGGTTGTTCAATCTGTTGTTCATACAATATAACAGGTCATCATTTACATAATTTGTGAACTTGTAACGACTTTTACAAACAAAATAATTCACTTCAGGTACTTTGTTGTGTATTAAATGTTTATTAATTCCGAACAGCCTTGGAAATTTTTTCTCTGATAATGTTTCGTTTCAAGAAAAGCATTATGTACATTGAGTTTCGAATACTTACTTATTAATACTCGGGACAGTTTATCCATTCTGATTGGTCGAGAGAAGATCACGTGGCCATGTTTAAACATGCGATATAAGTACTGTGAGGAGTGTTTAAACATTACGCGTGTCGCGCAAGCTTACGTGGGCACTATTTTACGTGTAACGTAATCAATACATACAGGTTTGATGTAAAATCTATAAGTATTTGAGCGTACGCACAACCATTGAGCATCGCATGCAATTTGACCCTTCACGAAACGGAGAAAATTTACAGAAACCTTTTACATATTTTTCATCATTATTATGCTCTTTAACAAAAAGGGCATTGATAAATGGCAATAAAAGAGTAGTGACTCGATCTTAAAGGCATCGTACCTGTTTGGTAATTGTCAAAGACCAGTGTTCTCACTTGGTGTATCCCAACATATGCATAAAATAACAAGCCTGTGAAAATTTGGGCTCAATTGGTCATCGAAGTTGCAAGAAAATGATGAAAGAAAAAACACCCTTGTTGTACAAATTTGTGTGTTTTCAGATATAGGATTAAAAACTTCTTGCAAGAAGTTTTTATTATTTTAGTGAGAAATTACCTCTTTCTCAAAAACTACGTTACTTCAGAGGGAGTCGTTTCCTACAATGTTTTATACTATCAACAGCTCTCCGTTGCTTGTTACCAAGTAAGTTTTTATGCTAATATTTGTTTTGAGTCATTACCAAACGTGTACGATACCTTTAAACAGCCGTCTAAGACCTTGTCACCACTCTTTAATTCCCATTTATCAATGCCCTTTTTGTTAAAGAGCGTAATAGATGGAAGGAACACTGCAAAAAATATTGGTTAAATTTTGACCAACATTTTGACCAACGTTAGGTCTAATATGAACTCACTAAACTGTTGGTCAAAATTGTACCCAACAATGTTGGGTAAATATTTTGACCAACTTAAAGGTCTAATTATATTGCTTTTACTGTTGGGCAAAATGTTAATAAACTTTCTTGGTGAATTTTTTTTACCAATTGTTGGGTAGAAAGGTTTGATGTAGCAGTTGGGCAATTATACTTGACCAAGTGTTGGGGTTTTTTATGAACAAAAGTTGGTCAATAAGTATTGTGTTATCCAACAAATGGTGAATATAATTAACCATTGATTCACAGTTCCTGTGATACGTCCATGCATCGAAAACGATGTTTTCCACAATGGCCAGTGGTGGCAATTGCTGTGCCCTTGGCGTCTCTCTCAAAAATGTGGGGTTGCCCAGTGGTTTGTAGATGCTTTTGAAGGTTAGTTTTTAACTAAATAACGTTTGTTTTCTGTTTAGTTGTACATAGTCGTGACAGTTGCAGTGCAAGCAATGCAGTGATAGTGCCATTCGTGTATTGTTGTTTTACATACATGTACACACGACACACATACGCCGTGGCGTTGCATGTCTATCTACAACGCACTGCCTGCACGATGTTTGTATCATTACAATACATGTACACGTCCACGAATGGCATGATAAAACTGAAATTAATTCAATGGCAGTAGCACTGTGTTGCTTGCTCTGCCACTTTCACGACTATGTACAACTAAACAGGAGACAACACTTCATATTTAGTTAAAAACTAACCTTCAAACAGTTCTATAACCACTGGGCAACCCCGCTCGTTTAAGAGAGAGGACACGGCCACAGCCACTCCTCCACTCGCCATGTTGGAAAAGATCGTTGTTATGTTTTATGCATGCACGTCGTACGGCGTTTCGCGGGAACAATGCCCAGATGTTGCGCGGGAACAATGCCCAGATGTTGCGCGAAACTTGCCCAGTTTTGGGGCAAATCTTTGATCGAAGTGCGCATGATCGGATAAATTGCCCAACTAATGTGCATCATTTTCACCAACAATTACGATTAATTCAAACTACAAAAAAGCTGCCCAACATTTGCCCAACTTTTGTTTCACTTCTTGTTAAAAAGGGGGCAAACAAAATGTTTGCCCAACAACGTCAATTGTTGCTTTCGTTGGGCAGTTATTGACCAATAATTGTGGAAATTACTTTGCCCAACAAAATGTGTCACATGATTTGACCAACGTTTTTGCAGTGAAGTTATTCTATCATTATGTATTAAACAAACTTGATCATATTATCTCACATTTTTATCAAAACTACCATCCAAACTAAGTTTAACGTTTTACAATCATTGCTTTAATGCTCCCTTTTGATTCTCATAAAACATACACCTTGTTACATTTACTTCTGTTTTAGCACTTCAAACAGGCAGACGGTGCTTAGGCCTAAGCCAGTGCCTAAGCCATAAGCCACAGCAGAAGCCTAAGCGGTTTCGAAAAATGGCTGTTTGTTCATTGTAGTACATTGTACATGTAGTAGAGTAGGTTAAAGCAAAAACTAGGACGAGTCTTTGGAATCTTGACAAGACTCGTCTGCCACTTAGGTTTTTTGCGCAATCAACACATCGACAAGTCTCTTGAACTAGTGAAGACACTCAGCTAAGATCAAACAATAAAAAGAACAGGTGAATTGTGTTGTTTTTATCAAGTGTCAAATGATTATTTTATTCCTCTTTTTTTAATTGTTTGAACAGCCGTAGTAGAGAACAAACTAAAGCTGGACCGCCTAATGAGACCACACTATCCCTATTATGTAAGAGAGATGCGCATTCTCGCCTATACTCAACTCCTGGAGTCGTACCAGAGCTTAACCCTTCAATACATGGCGGATGCATTCGGCGTCTCGATTGACTTCATTGACCAGTAAGATTTTATTTATTCTCATTAATTGACATGCATTGATTAGGATAAATGTTTGTTTCTATATACTGTACAATCCTCGTTGTTTTGTCTGCTCCAAACTTCACACTACATGTAGAGCTGGTTTGTTTTATAATAGACAATCTTTAATACATAATAATTAAAGGTTTCTATGTAGAGCACTGGGCATTTTGAAGTGCTAATTATCTTTATTGCAGAGCTTAAGAGCTGTGACACAATTTGCAGCCAAGCGATCTTGAAACACTGTGGCAATCCCTCTTATTTTGACCATAAGTGTATACTGGATTGTTTATGAATTACACAACACGCAGAACCTACCATTTTACATGTACGTCCCATCCGAAGGACAACAAGGGGTCTCCACATGCACAAGCTAGTGTATCGGTCAGATACGTGCGAGTTGCGTGCTGTTACACACACACACAAAAAAGAACCCTGACTTGCAGTTATGGTTATGTCTTTGTTTAAAGGCACTGTACACGTTTGGTAATTACTCAAAATATATATTAGCATAAAAACTGACTTGGTAACGAGCAACGGAGAGCTGTTGATAGTATAAAACATTGTGAGAAACGACTCCCTCTGGAGTAATGTAGTTTTTGAGAAAGAGGTAATTTCTCACTGAAATAATAAAAACTTACTGCAAGAAGTTTTTATTCCTATCTGAAAGCACACAAATTTGTACAACAAGGGTATTTTTCTTTCATCATTTTCTTGCAACTTCGATGACCAATTGAGCCCAAATTTTCACAGGCTTGTTATTTTATGCATAAATGTTGGGATACACAAAGTGAGAATACTGGTCTTTGACAATTACCAAACGTGTTCAGTGCCTTTAAGGTGCCATGAATGGGACCCGAACCAATACACTAACAACTCCAGAACTTGAGTCGAGTGCCCTAACTGTCACCACATTAGATTTTGTCAATTATGTACATTGAAATGTTGATAAAATCTGGTTGCCTGGATTTTGTTATTGTTATTATCATCATTATTGTTTTTGTTTATTTATTTATTTTCTGTGCTTTTGCAACATTGTATGAGATACAGCTATATCAAATTAACTCTGTAGCCTTGACCATGCATTGTTTCTGTTGTCAAGGAATATGCTTGTTTAAGGAAATGCGATGATTATGTCATCCTTTATTTTGCAAAATGTTTCCTGAAAAAGATTGTATTATACTCTATAAGGCCTGTCTATATATTCTTGATCTTGTTTTGGGTCCCATCGTATACCTCACTGTGGGTAATTTTGCTCTCCACTCTAACAACCTTCTCCCTCGTGTTATTTTGTTATTTTGTTTTCCCCCAAATGAAGACAAAGCTGTATTAGGGTCGTTATATTTGTAAAGTTTTTAAATTGGTGAACAAATTATCACCAGCTGGCCTTGTTACAGATTGATGTTTTAAGGTTGTATATGAATGTACTGGTACATAAGTACAGTGTGTAGATTTGGGAACATACGGGAGAATTTGGTGAAACTTGTGATTCAAATTGAATTCTAGTCTGCATCTCAATTCAAATGGTGTCCACAGTACTGTTGTTTGTGAAAGTGTCTTCAGAATATTATTGTTGTTGCTATTGTTGTTGTCTGAGTGATTGTAAGTAATTCTAGGCTGAGTACGATTTTTGAAATCAGTGGCTGTACATGTACATATACATGTACCTGTAAAATTAATATTAATAACCACAATAGGATTTGGAAAGTATGCCCAAAGCCTAATAATAATATGAAGCTAGTTAAGTATTTTGAGGCACAGAAATATTTAAGACAGGTATGCTAAGATTTGGAATTATGAGGTTGAATTGTAATTGAGGTTTACAAGGTGATGCAGTGCAATCTGCAGCCAACCATGGCAGAAACACTGGGTAAACCCCTTCTCTTAACGAGGACCTATGGCTTTACATGATTTATGCCCCATTTGAAGGATGAATCAGTAATGGTTAAAGGTATCGTACACGTTTGGTAATGACTCAAAACAAATATTAGCATAAAAACTTACTTGGTAACAAGCAACGGAGAGCTGTTGATAGTATAAAACATTGTAGGAAACGACTCCCTCTGAAGTAACGTAGTTTTGAGAAAGAGGTAATTTCTCACTAAAAAAATAAAAACTTCTTGCAAGAAGTTTTTATTCCTATCTGAAAGCACACAAATTTGTACAACAAGGGTGTTTTTTCTTTCATCATTTTCTTGCAACTTCGATGACCAATTAAGACCCAAATTTTCACAGGCTTGTTATTTTATGCATATGTTGGGATACACCAAGTGAGAACACTTGGTCTTTGACAATTTCCAAACGTGTACAGTGCCTTTAAGTGTCTTGCTTAAAGGTAGGGTTATACTTTGGTAATGACCCTCCAAAAATGGTTTTCTACCCGAAAGGTTACTGGTTATAAAGATGGTAATAGACCATTACGCACAGCGCTCGGTAAACATGGGATGCCTAATGTGCATATTGATCAAGTTCATGTGTTAGGCAACACACTGGTAGAAAAAATAGCTCTGTTTTCAAACTGGTAGAAGCCAGAATTCGAGCTTATTTGATCAAATTCAACCAGTGTTAGTGACTTCAGCCATGAAGTACATGTACGCTCCCATTCCTGCAACCAATATTCTGTGGAATTGTATTTTAAAGTTTAGTGACTTTTGTAGGCAAAAGTTTTGCTGAAATTTTGTGTTAACGCGAACTGTTTTACATGGTTTAGTTGGTGAACGTGCAGTTTGTGATAGTTGCGCGATGACATACAGCCACTGGCTTTAACTGCTTGTTGTTACATATCCTTTGTAGAATAGGATAGCCAGTCAAATAACTAGCTTTGGGACCGCTCGTAGAATAGGATAGCCAGTCAAATAACTAGCTTTTGGACCACTCGCTCACATTCTTGCTTATTCGGCCATGAAATGGTTTATGGTGGTAAGCATCCTACGAAATTATTTCGTCTGAAATGCCCATGTTGATTAGAAATCAATAAAAGTATGTCAACAAATTTGAATCCCCAAAACTCTCCTCAAGGCGAGTTTTGGAGATTCAGATTTCTGTGGTGTCCATTGTGAATGCTGTAGCCAGATACGCGGTTGGTACCTGTGTCACCTCGCTAAACGTGGATGGATTTGACATTCTTGATGAAAATACTGCAAAGGTTTTTGCTGTTTTCTGAACAAGTAGACAATTTTCAGCTGAAACTTTCACAGGTCACTTATATTGTATCTTTATTGACAATGTAGCCTATAAATCAGCATTATGTTGACAAAAACCAATCTATGACTCTGCCTTTAAAGGTATTATACAGGATTGGTAGAGCTGACAAAACAGTCGCAAACAAAGTTCATGTTTTGTTCAATTAACCATATACATGAAATAACAAACCTGTGAAAATTTGAGCTCAATTGGTCATCGAGGTCACGAGAAAATAGTGAAAAGAGACCTTATGTGTTTTCTGTTTTTCAAACATCGAGTTTATTATCACGCGTGATAAAAACTATTGTTTTACTAATTTCTCAGAAACGAAAGCATTTTAGGCAGAAATATTTTAAGGAACCCTTTCTACCATTACTGACTTAAAATCATGTGTGAATCTGTGAACATTTGTGTTTTTTTCGATCTTACCAATAGTGTACAGGGCCTTTAAGGACACAAGTGTCAAGACTGGGATTCAAACCACACTCTTCTGATCAAAAAGCACAAGCTCTTGAGTCCGGAGCACTAGACTGCTTGGCCACGACACAACACTGTATACATTTTACATAACATAATTGCCAGTTCCCAGTGTCATTTGTGCTTGTTCCCACCGGTCTCATCCAAGACCGCTGGGATGGGCTGATGAGCTTGAACAAATTCTTGTTCAGGATGTAGTGGTGCATGGTGGGACAGATTGTACTGCAGACGGCGCAATGTGCACAATCACAACGTGTACACACACGATATGATAATGCCCGGAAGGCTCCATGGATAATCTAAACGATCTGTTTAAACCAAAGTTGCAAGAAGAATGTTGCGATCGAGCCCTGTACAAGGCATGCATTGAATGACAATAACTAATTGCAATGGATTTACACAATAGAGCTACATTATTATTGATAGTCGAATCTTTGGTAAACAGGAAGAGGTGACTGGGGGTTATTAAGTCGGGGGGGGGGGATAGTCCAATAGCATGTGTATACGTCAACCCATCCTAGCGCCTCTGGATTGGCGCTGCGACCGAGCGAAAATGTCATTGAGCTATGTACTGTTGATCCATACATGTGACTGTTTGGTGGAAAAAAACTTGAGTGCTTTCTTTAAAAAAACTTGAAAGATTGCATATTAATTTATATAAACTACATGTGCCCTGTGAAAATTTTGATTCAACGAATACTCCCATTTTTCAGCTTAATTGTATTTTTAGTATGTTAATTGTGTATAATTGTTTGGGGTTCAAAAGGGCTATGCAGTTGGTGTCATAAAAAATATCAAATAATAAGTTTCAATCTAAAAGTGCACTGATTATAAAGACTTTGCTGGGGGGGGGGGTGGCGACTTTGTAGTGGGTGACTTTGTAGTGGGCGACTTTGTAGTGGGCAACTTTGCTGGGGGGGGGGGCAAGTTGACTGGTTTCCAATGATATAAAGTTCACACATTTGTAAACATGTATCAATCCTCCAGAGAAATAGGTACATGTACATGTACAGGTATTTCTGAATAATTTATGTCTGTATATAATGTACATGTGTATCGAGGTGATAGCATTTGAAGACCTTACAAATCACAGCTGATTATTTTGATTGCCAAAATCTAAATAACCTGATATGAACGTACAGTAAATTCCTGACAACACATTGCTTATCAAAATGTCACCACCTACATTGTACATTGTGTGTACACTGCTGTACGTGTAAAGTACAGCTGAAAATGTTTACAGGTTGGCTATGATGGGCTTTAGAGACCGTGTACTTACAATGTAATTTAAACCAGTTTCCTTCTCTTTACATTTGCACCATTTGGGATTGTAAGTTTAATAAACTGTGTAAGTCTTGCGCGTATTCAAACTTTCTGAAACAAATTGGCCCCAGCCATATATTGAGTTTTACGTGTGCGCGATTCTGTTTCTTCAAAAACTTTAGTTTGATGTAGTTTACGGCTATAAAAAATTAGATCATGTTGTTAGGAAAATATACATTTAGCCGTGAAATATATGAAAGTATATACCACAAATACTGTAAAGAAAGGTTCTTTAGGAACCAAACATACTCTAAAGAGAGATTCCTTAGGAACCAAACATACTCTACAGAGAGATTCCTTAGGAACCACACATACTCTTAAAAGAGATTCCTTAGGAACCAAACATACTCTACAGAGAGATTTCTTAGGAGCCACACATACTCTAGAGAGGGATTTCTTAGGAACCACACATACTCTAAAAAGAGATTCCTTAGGAACCAAACATACTCTACAGAGAGATTCCTTAGGAGCCACACATACTCTAGAGAGGGATTTCTTAGGAACCACACATACTCTAAAGATAGATTCCTCAGGAACCACACATACTCTAGTAAAGAGATTCCTTAGGAACCACACATACTCTAAAAAGAGATTCCTTATGAACCACACATACTCTACGAAGAGATTCCTTAGGAGCCACACATACTCTACAGAGAGATTCCTTAGGAACCACACATACTCTACAGAGAGATTCCTTAGGAACCACACATACTCTAAAAAGAGATTCCTTAGGAACCAAACATACTCTACAGAGAGATTCCTTATGAACCACACATACTCTAAAGAGAGATTCCTTAGGAACCACACATACTCTAAAAAGAGATTCCTTAGGAACCAAACATACTCTAAAAAGAGATTCCTTAGGAACCAAACATACTCTACAGAGAGATTCCTTAGGAACCACACATACTCTACAGAGAGATTCCTTAGGAACCACACGTACTCGAAAGAGAGATTCCTTAGGAACCACACATACTCTACAGAGAGATTCCTTAGGAACCACACATACTCTACAGAGAGATTCCTTAGGAACCACACGTACTCGAAAGAGAGATTCCTTAGGACCCACACATACTCGAAAGAGAGATTTCTTAGGAACCAAACATACTCTACAGAGAGATTCCTTAGGAACCACACATACTCTACAGAGAGATTCCTTAGGAACCACACATACTCTAAAGAGAGATTCCTTAGGAACCACACATACTCTACAGAGAGATTCCTTAGGAACCACACATACTCTACAGAGAGATTCCTTAGGAACCACACGTACTCTAAAGAGAGATTCCTTAGGAACCACACATACTCTAAAGAGAGATTCCTTAGGAACCACACATACTCTAAAAAGAGATTCCTTAGGAACCAAACATACTCTATAAAGAGATTCCTTAGGAACCAAACATACTCTACAGAGAGATTCCTTATGAACCACACATACTCTAAAGAGAGATTCCTTAGGAACCAAACATACTCTACAGAGAGATTCCTTATGAACCACACATACTCTATAAAGAGATTCCTTAGGAACCACACATACTCTACATAGAGATTCCTTAGGAACCAAACATACTCTACAGAGAGATTCCTTAGGAACCACACATACTCTAAAAAGAGATTCCTTAGGAACCAAACATACTCTACAGAGAGATTCCTTAGGAACCACACATACTCTAAAGAGAGATTCCTTATGAACCACACATACTCTATAAAGAGATTCCTTAGGAACCAAACATACTCTACAGAGAGATTCCTTAGGAACCACACATACTCTACAGAGAGATTCCTTAGGAACCACACATACTCTACAGAGAGATTCCTTAGGAACCACACATACTCTAAAGAGAGATTCCTTAGGAACCACACATACTCTACAGAGAGATTCCTTAGGAACCACACATACTCTACAGAGAGATTCCTTAGGAACCACACATACTCTACAGAGAGATTCCTTAGGAACCAAACATACTCTACAGAGAGATTCCTTAGGAACCAAACATACTCTACAGAGAGATTCCTTAGGAACCACACATACTCTACAGAGAGATTCCTTAGGAACCACACATACTCTACAGAGAGATTCCTTAGGAACCGCACACACTCTACAGAGAGATTCCGTAGGAACCACACATACTCTCAAGAGAGATTACTTCTATTTGGTGTGACTGCATAATTCAAGTGGTTTTTTTATAAATAATTATTTGTTGCCACCAATAATTGTTTCATCGGTCCACATGTATTGATAAACTGTTTTATCTTCCCATTAAAAAAACAAAACCATTACTTAATCTAAAAAAGAATAAACAAAGTCAACTTAGTAGATGATACTTTTCCATGTTTGAACTGCCATTCTGCATTTTAAATGTTTTAACATGTACATGTTCCTGGTGTGCGATGCCATTTTCTTGTCAATCTTGGAGTTTAGTGAGTGCACTGCCAGTACAGTTCAGGATTCAGGTTGTCTTAGTGGTTTCTTACCCTGCATTTCACCTCTGCGGACCCCGGGTTTTCAGTGCCTACCTGATTGCGTGTGTTTTCCCCCATTGGGGTTTTCCTCTCACGTCTAAAACTGAACATTTTTTCTTGTTTCCTATTCGTCCTGTTATTGGCGCTTATTGTGCGTTATAGTTTCATTGGACAATTTATTTTGGCATTGTTATGCACACATGCTATACTTTATTAGCATTAAGCCACCTTTGGGGTTTTTGGTCTTTACTCTGTAAGTTCTCAAATTTCATAATTTTTGTATCGGAGAGGCTGGTTATGCTTCAGGACTGTGATTTGGCAGAGTTTTTTCCTGATTTCAGGAATTTTCCATAACTTGCTTGAGAGAAAGGACTTGCCAGCATGCAGGCATGGAAACAAAGACATTGGTCAAGCCAACAGTTTTTTTTTATTGTGATACATATAAAGAGTCCTCTGGAAAAGAAACACTCTAGAAGGGTTTAGAGGCGTGCATGTTATAACAAATTTATCTTCAAGCAAACTTGATGCATAGATTAAAATAGCACGTTATAAAGCAGGGTTTGATGTTGACCGTTTGATAAAGGATTCTTGTTGCTATGGATCGACCAATCAGAATCGAGGATTCAAGTTTGCTTGAAGATAGTAGGAAATATCTCACCGCATCTGGGGTGCATTTTGGTGGCTGTAACCAATAACTGTTTTGATCATTGGCCAGTTGATGAATCATTGTCCAATTCAACTGAAACAGTTGTTGGTTACGACCGCGAAAATGCACCCCTACTACTGAGCACATGCAAATTGTCGTCACTGTTTCCACTTAGAGCCACATATCTTAAAATGACAAATCGTTGATTTATACATGAAGGGGTGTATATCATAATTATTGCATTTTATGTTTTCACAAAGAGCCACACTTCCCCGAAGATGCATATAATACATTGCAACAGAAAAGCATAGCTGAGGTCAAATCCTTTTTGCAGGTTTCACAAAGAGCCACGTCAATATGCATGTGAGCACGTGACATGCAAATTCCTTTTCTACGTTAAAACACGTTATTCAGATGGGGGAATAAGTAGGTCATCTCACTTTGAGGTTTCACGAAGAGACACATTTCTTTGACTAATTACTAATGGCAATTAGCCAATATTTTAAAAGAAATTAGTCAGTCGATTGAGTGGTTAAACTTATATCAAATCATATGAGAGTTCTTAAACTGCAAACTGTGGCTTTATTATACTGCAGATTTGCGCGTACTTGTTTTGTGTTTACACACGGGCTATTTGAAGCGAGATTCAACGTTTTGTCAGTTTCAAATTCGTGCATAACGTGAGTGCCATTTTAGGAGGTATGACGTTTTTGCACTTCATAAAAACGGTGATTGTACATGTATGTATGTAGTTCACTCTCCTGTATCAGCTGCTGCAATTCACTCCATTCCGACATTCCATCAGATCTTCTGAGAATCTTGCAAAAACTACACAAAATGGGGCTGTCCATATTATCACAAATACTAGCCTGTATGACCCCATAACCCCTGTACTTAATGACATACACTGCCCCCCCCTCCCCACACCCCCGGTTCAGCAACAAATCAAATTCAAAATCTTCCTGATAGTCCGGAAATCCATCAAGTCCCAAACCTCTTTAGCCTATTACCATTTCAACACTGTGACAGTAGACTAACATCAATTCCTGATCCACTCACTGGGCCCAATTCCATAGAGCTACATATATGGCAGAAAATCGTGCTCAATATTTTTCTTCTTGTTAGCAAAAATAGCAGGAAACCAGTCACATACATTACAGTACACTTTGAATGGTATTTTTGCCGGTAACCTTATTCTGGTAAGCAAAATGGTTTTGTGCTTAGTTATTTAATTTTTGCTTAACCAGATCTATGCAATTTGGCCCAGCAGGAATGCCCCTTGATGCTCCAAATCTGTTGGCCATGGTGCCTTTGATTATATTGGCCCCTGCCTTTAGAACAATCTCCCTACAACAGCCATTTTTTTAACTCTACTGACTACATTAAAACAAAACCTGAAAACTGAACTGTATAGTTTCTAACAAAGCTCCATCTTCCCAAAGATTTGTTACATGTATGTAAGTAGTTTGTTGTTATTATTTTTATTATTAATTTCCCAGTTTTAAGATTTATCCTAACTCGTCATAGGGAATGTGGAAAATGCATACTGTACATTTATATAACACAGAGACATAAATATTTTTAAAGAAACTTGTACTCCGCTAAAATAAATATAAAACAATTGAAATTTTAGACAAATTGTTCACAAGAATACAAATTAGTCAAAATCACAAGTAAACCATAATGTACAGTGTATAGCATGAACTGTATTCCTCTGAAATTATTTGTCTCCCCGTTTTTGCACTTCAACACGATCATCAGGAGTTGAATGCATAATATCATTTTTTTAATCATCAGATTTATAGATTCATTCCTCAATATTCCATTTCATTTTTCGTTTGTTTGTTATCTTTGAGGGGGGGTTGTAATTCACAAGACCAAAGGGCTTGTAGCTCAAAATGTTTGTATGGTTTACTGGACCAGAATTATTTTTATAGGATCAGAATTAACACACACGCAAAAATATGGAAATAACATAAAAACTTTATTTGTTTCAACAAGCACTAAGACTAATGTTTTCTTCTGGTTGAGTATTTACTTCGATACTCCACAGAATTGACAGATATTTATCAAACACAAAGTCAATATTTGAACATATTTCTATATATTTTTGAAAAGATATTACACATTGAGGTATTGCTATTATTATTCAATTGAATAACACAAGACTGCTGGACTTGTCCGTTCATGAATTTACTGGCCCAACACTAACCTTGGGCCTGAGGTCCAGTGTTTATTTCTAGGTCCTGCATTAAAGTTTGCAATCATCAATTAAGATGAATACTTTTCTTGACTGTTGAGGATGTTTTCACACTCAAGTCATTGCAGAGAAATGCCCAAATATCTCAATAGCAAACATCATTCAGCTGTTCTCCATACTCGTCAAGTTACCCTCATTTCATTTTTTTTTTGGTTCTGTTATGTTCTTTGGCTAGGCCTATGTTTCTTGCTTAGTTCTTCGATTTGCCTTATATTTTGTGTGTATTTGTATTGTTGTGGTCGAATAAATAATAATAAAAATAATAACCTAAACTCGGTAAAATATACATGAGTCCACCTAGCAATATGTAAACGTCAACTTACAGTGATTAAACTTTCACTGGTCAAGCTGAGAAAGCTGAACACCTTTTAACACAACTGTTTGGGCAACTGTGTGGTTGTTGTGTATTTATTGCAGTGGCAAGTTTAATTTCCCGAGGGAATTCTGCCAAAAGCAACATGAACACTGTTGCCATTGTCTTGTTCATCTTTCCGGCGAAGAAAGAAGAAGAAAAGTTACCCCTTGATCAACGGTAGATCACCCTGTCCAACCTTCCCAGCGAGGGCGGGTGTCTGTCGTCTATAAAGTCGATTACACAAAGCTGTTGAGGACATCTCCCAATCAAGTTATATCTTTTTTTTGTATGTTATTATTATTATTATTCCCTGGGTCCTTTGTGGTCACCCTTTGCGTAAGAAAAACATTGACGGTATTAATGTCCCGCGCTGCACCGGCATTGTACGTTGTCCTTAACGCAGCCAATCTTTCCCCGATGATGTTCATGTGTTCTTTGTGTTGCGCACAATGGAAAAAAAGGGACAGCTAATCAAGTTTGCAATTTGCACCCGGTAATTAACCATTTGCGATGCCCCAAAGTGTACATGCAGCTCTTAGTGTCTTGCCAATTTGCTGGGAGGCGAGAGACACTGAAGAAAAGAGGAACTTGCTGTCATTCAGACGCTTCTTTTATTTCCTTTTATTTTGTTTGCGTACTTTACCCGATGAAGGTCGCCTTGGTACAAATACGTTAGGGGATCTTCAGTGATGTCTTTTGTTAGCGTGATTTGATTGAGTGCTGATATGCTATTATTCCATCCAAATTACGCATTATTTGTATGATTCGATCACACGCAGGCGGTGGATGTGAAAGTCCTTTCCAAAGGTTCTTTCCTGTGCAGTCAGAAACACTAAATAGCCAAATCGGCTGTTAATGAGATCTTCCATGTGGGCCCGATAATTCCCATCAGCATAAAGCTTTCTTTCACTCTCCAAAACAATTTTTTTTTTTCCCCCGGCCTAACAACAGCCGAAGAATAAAGGATGCATCAGAGGTTTGCAGATTATGTTGTTACATTTCTCTCAGGGGAAGATTGTATGGCTTGTCTGTACAGATGACAAATCTTGTTTAATATCCTTGTACACGTAGCTCCCAATTGCAAGAACAATACCAAATGTTGTGCGCATAGATGAGATGTGGGAATATTTTGGTTCAAAATTTTATTCTCTGTGGCAATTCTTTTTTTGTCCGTGAATTACTGTTAATGTAATTAACTGTACGACTCTTGCTTTTAAGAGTTGACTGACGTGGCAAATGCATTGTGGTTTTTGACAATCGCTTTGTAAAGCCCATCTCCACTTAACTGTCTTTATGTAATTTCAATTCTGTTGTTACTATGGAAAGTTTGATTTGAAAACTAACGTGTAGTGTCAACTTGCGAAAGTTACACTCAGTGTAACTTTTAAAGGTTTTGTGTCTCGTTTTATACTTGAACAACAAAATCGACTAAAACTTGCAGATCTTTAATTTGTTTTCTACAAAAATGTGGCACTTTTGTTATACTGTTTTCTGTTTTCTTTCTTTCCTTTTTATTCTTCAACTTGTTGCCTTAACTTGTAATGTAGTAATCAGGGATGAGAAATCTCTAGACTTTTATCTGAAATTAAGACTTTTTTATGTCCGGTGTAAAAAAGTAGTGTTTTATTTTCTTCAGATACAAAATATCCTCTTCCTTTGATCTACTTCTCTAGTGCCGAGGATACTGTTCCAAGAAGCTCCTTGGAATCTATCACCCCAGGGGTTACTAAAAGGTGGACATGCCATCTTTTCAATATACTTCCTTAAAGGCACTGAACACGTTTGGTAGGCCTAATTGTCAAAGACCAGTGTTCTTACTTGGTGTATCCCAACATATGCATAAAATAACAAGCCTGTGAAAATTTGGGCTCAATTGGTCATCGAAGTTGCAAGAAAATGATGAAAGAAAAAACACCCTTGTTGTACAAATTTGTGTGTTTTCAGATAGGAATAAAAACTTCTTGCAAGAAGTTTTTATTATTTTAGTGAGAAATTACCTCTTTCTCAAAAACTACGTTACTTTAGAGGGAGTTGTTTCTCACAATGTCTTATACTATCAACAGCTCTCCGTTGCTCGTTACCAAGTCAGTTTTTATGCTAATAGATATTTTGAGTAATTACCAAACGTGTACAGTACCTTTAAATTGGATCCTAGTTTCAGATCTTTTTGTCGGTATAACCCCTGAGCAGATTACTGTATTTGACATGAAAATAACTATTGTAATCACTGCAGGCCATGGCCTCTGTTGCCCCTAGTCTTGGCCTTGGTGCCCTTTCAAAAGTTTGCCTTTGTAAAATGAAAATAGCCTTGCCTTCTCAAAGATGAAATTCAAGGCCTTTCACTGTTGGCAGTGTTTCATAAAAAAACAATCATTACCGGTATGCTGTTGTAAAGAAACGTAAGTTGTTTTGTTTCCTTCGTGTTTTATTTTCTTCTTCTTTTTAGAGGTTTTCTACAGTATTCAAACACAAAAAGTGTTTACATTTTGAAACTATTTCTGTCTGCTATATTTTTGGGAGAAGATGTTCAATTAACCATATAATTGAACAATACATGTATACATTACATGTAATGTATGGTTTATTGAATTGTGTAGCTTTGAGTTTGTGGTTTGTATGTTATTTGCATGTTTATTTTGGGTGGTCATTTTTGTATATTTTTGAGTAACAATTGCAGCCCTGCAACTCTTACAATTTTGTTTTGACCCTACAGCCAGGAAATTTCTATGTTGATAAACCTCCACACAAAAATGAATACTCTTGACCTTCCACATAGTCCCACATCACCTCCAGCTAGATACTCCTTCATTGCCAATGGTTGAATAACATTATTAGGAAAGTTTGTACACTCTTTATTTCACCTGGGAAGGTTTGCTACGTCATGGGACAAATGACTATAGTGTGACCATCATAACGTAGGTTCACCCTTTGATTTGCTCTACCCTTGGTATATCAGATATGGGGAACAATAGGGGAGCATAATGGGTGGCTGGTGATGCATTTGGTTGGTTCGAATCACGGCGGGGGGGGGGGGGCACTAGATGGATTGGGTTTTCAGTCCCTACCTGACTGCGTGGGTTTTCCCTGGAAATAATTCTCTGGGTTTTCCTCCCACATCTAAAACTGAAACTTATACTTCCTTGTCTTCTCTCCATTGGGTTCTTGGCTAGTACAGTGATTAAAGTTTGCTTTTCTGAGGGTCCTTTGCTTCACAACCAGAATAAATGAAACGAAACGCTAGCTACCCTAATTATATGTGTGGAGGTTCTTCCACACATAAAGTATGTATGTCTTTGTGTATCATTGAAACTGTCACTGCCCCACGTGGGTTTATGCAATTACCGGATGTTTAAGGTACATGTACATGTACAAGGGCATAAGAGATGTACTTCACCTTAATTAAATTGACCTAAAAATGTACACTTGTAGCCCTCAAGCAACCTTTACAATTATAGTTAATACAATGTGCATGTAGTTTTTTACCCTTGATGCATATAAAATCACACTATGGTAACCTCAACACTACACATGTAGTTATGTTTGTTAAATTTCTAGATTTGTAACTTTTCCTTGTCATCTAGTGTAGGTGTCATGTAATTTTATAACATTGCCTTGTATGTGTTACCAGCCATGTTTTTTGTACTCATGGGGCCTACTTTTCCTTAAGTTTTGAGTTTTTCCTAGTCAGTGAAAGTGTTTTATATTGTTAATCATTGTATACAGCTGGTCTGGTATTTATTGTTTCTGGTGTTTCTTTGTATTATAATTGTTTGTGAAGTGTATCGAGGGATCTGTGATCCTTTATGTGCTATATAAATGCTAAAATGAAAAAAATCCACAGGCAAATCACTCGGGTGGGATTCTAACCCATGACCTTTGCATTGCTAGAACAGATGTCTTACCGCACTAGCCCACGGGGCTAGCTAGGTGGTCTAGTGGTAAGACATCTGCTCTAGCAATGCAAAGGTCGTTGGTTCGGATCCCACCCGGGTATTTGCCTGTGGATTATTTTCACAGAACTTGGAAAAGTACTGAGTAGGCCTATACAGTGCTTAAATCAATGTAAGGGTAGAAATATATTGTATTCTTTATCACCGATTCAAAATTAACATACATATATAAATGCTGTTTTATTATTATTATTATTATTATTATTATTATACACCGCTGCATAGGATTAGAGTAGGCCTAGTCCTCTTGTAACCGAGCAAGCTTAGTGGTCTGATAGTTAAGATACATGTATCTGCTCCAGAATGCAGTATGGTCTAGGGTTCGAATCCCAACCAAGGTGCTAGGGTTAGGGAAGCACTGAGTATACCTGGGCCAAATTTCATAGAGCTACTTAATAAAAAAATATTGCTTAACAATTTGCTGCTTAGCAGAATTGAGCAGGATACCAGTCACAAATTGTACATGTGACGTGGTAGTTTGGCTGGTAAGCTTATTCTGGTAAGCATAACTTGTTATGCTTGGCTACTTTTTGTGCTTAAGTAGCTCTATGAAATTGGGCCCTGTACACATTCAGTGCTTTATTCTTCTATCCCCAAAGCACAAAATAATAAATACATCAGGCGTGATATTCTTCCTTTGTTAGTCTGATTTGGGATTATTTTGCTCGTGGAAAAAGAAGAAAAACTGTGATTAAATAGCCTGAAAACTCTATTAAACCCTAATCCATGTGTACATGTACATGTAGGTCTGCCCTTGTGCTCAATAAAATTGTCCTACTTTTTTACAAGGACACAAATATCATGTCTGATACGTGTAAACACTTGATACAATTATAAAAAGCTAGGCTAGTTACATGACAGTATTGTTAAGTTACTCCATGTTTGGTAGAGTGTCTTTTAAAAAGCATTGAAGTTCAGTTTTTAGGGGTTTTCTTTCAAGGGGAGGGGAATATAAATTGTTTAATCATTAGTCTTATTAGTCTTGAATGACTGTCTTTTAACTTGCACAATGAGTGCTTAATGTAGCTAGGTAGATAAGCTGTAGGCCTGTATAGTACGCATTGTGGACATGTATGCATTACTTGTTAATTCTTATGACTTTTTTAGGGAGCTGTCACGCTTCATCGCTGCAGGCCGATTACACTGCAAGATTGACAAAGTTGGCGGAATAGTTGAAACCAATCGACCAGACAGCAAGAATTATCAGTATCAGGTAAGAGCCATGGAACCGTGTTCAGGGTTATTATTATTATTTTTGTTCAAGGGAAAGGGGGGGGGGGGTAGGCGATTCTTGATTGAAGATAAACCTTGAACATTATGGAAAACCCTCATTTAGTCTTATTTTGAAATGCTGTAAATGCCAACCTTTGACCTTAAAGGGTCTGTATACGTTTGGTAATGACTCTGAAAATTAATGGCAATAAAAACTTACTTGGTAAGAAGTACAGCAGCTTTGGATAGTATAATGCATTTTGAGAAACTGTTCACTTTGAAGTACTGCGGGTATGGAAAAAGATATCACTTTTTATCCCCCAAAATTTGAATCTGAGAAGCGTTACTGCAGTAATCTTTCTCAGATTGTGTATTCCAATTGCAGATTATTCTTCCTGCGTGGACATAACCGCTCCAGATTTTTCGGCATTATCTCAATAACGCCACCACATTTTGAAATGAAATTTTCACTACTGGTTAGTTTTATGGTATATATCTACAACTAGATATGATTGAAACAAGCAGTGGGTTCCAATTACCAACTGTATACAATCCCTTTAAGGGTAGGCTGAGAGATTTCAAATGTATTCCACTGTATAACATTCTGGACACATCAATCCAACCTAATGTGTGGAAGATCAGAATCAAACCATTTTCACCAGAATGTACTAAATCTGTGTCAACGCTTTTGTTTTTATCAAACCCTCATGGGCTAGTGAAGTAACACCCATGCAATTCCTCCATCTATCAATCACTTTGTTGTGTGTACAGAGCCCATAAAGAGACGAGTTAAAAACAAAAATATTTCCATCCCTCCAAATACTTACTTTTTCCCTCTTAATATTATTTTGTTCTCTCAAAATAATATTTCTTTCCCTTGAAATATTATTTTGTTCCCATGAAATTGTATATTATTTCTTTCCCTCAAAATATTATTTCTTTCCCTCAAAATATTATTCGTTCCCTCAAAATATGATTTTGTTCCCTCGAAACATTATTTCGTTCCATTGAAAAACAAATTTGTTCCCTTGAAGTAATATTTCGTGAAATAGTATATTATATTTTTCCGTCAAAAGATTATTCCTTTTTCTCAAAAGTAGTGTATTATTTGTTTCCCTCTGAATCATTTTTTCTTTCCCTCAATTTTTTTTGTTTTGTTGAGGGGATGAAATAATATTCCGAGGGAACAAAATTATATTTTGAGGGAACAAAAAAACACCCCAAAACCTTGTTCCTTTGAAGGCTCCGTATGTGTGAGAATTATAAATTCACTATCACACATGTTGTGCATGTATAACCTGCTAACATGTTTTGTTTTGTTTCTTTCTCTCTCTCCTTACTCAGGCCACCATTAAACAGGGAGACATCTTACTGAACAGGGTGCAGAAACTCAGTCGGGTCATCAACATCTAAAGATGAAATCTTTCTGTACTTCCATTTCCTAATCTCTGTATATGTCCAAATCATGGGTTTTTTGTGTAAACTTGTTGACCCAAATAACTGCAATATCGTAGGAAAGAAGTTTCTGGCGTACCTTGCCAGGGTTTTGCTCTTAACTTTTCCAGGGGCTAGCCGGAGGACCAGTTAGCTTGTCATTTCAATAGTCCGCAAGCTTTTTCACTGGTCCCGTTTTCTTTCAACATTGTCATTAACAGGGGACTTGTAATTTGAACTAGTATGAACAATCAGTGGTTTACATCTAGCGATGGGAAGCAACCAGCTAGCCAGCAGGACCAGTTGGACAGAATTCTGACTGGTCCTCGGGTGTTTTAACTGACATTTGGCCAGTGGACCAATGTTAAGGGAGAACGCTGTTTGCCAGAGTCATCATGTTAGGTTCTTTGGGAACCTGTCAAAGATGGTGTGTTAAAGTGTACATGTTTTAGGTCTGGTGAGCATGGTTTTTTTATACCCCCATTTCATAGTCCAAATAGAACTGGGGTATGGTGGGTTTTTTTGGTCATGAGTCCAAGGTTACGTGATTGAATGATAAAGAAATTGAGTTTTGTATTGATCAGTTATTGATCAGATTGTGTTTTGTATTTCCAAACGGTTTCTTACACTGGAGATTTACTTATTAAATTCCTCACAAGTTAAATACGGGCAAAAAGTTGTATCGCCAACACTCTACAAGAACATAAGGATAAAAATAAGATTTATGCCAAAATTGTCTTAGGGTATCAATAAGTATCGCAAAAATAAATACAAATAACTGTCGATTTAAGGAAATGGAAATTATAACAGAAAAAATATGAAGTGTACAACTCTTGCTGTGTACAAGATAGAAGTCACCGATAGAGGGCTCATCAGTGCTCTTGAACTTTGTCGGCCCTGGAGCCGATTTCACCAAGCAATAAAATTCATCGCAAGACAAATTTTCAGTATCACCATAGTGATTTGTATTGTGACATCACACTTTACTAAGCAACTACGATTGATTTGCAGTTACGATCAATCTTAGATCTTTGTGAAATCGGCCCCTGAATTCGTTATAAGTCTATCGATTGTGAGGAAAACACATCTTCCAAAGTTAAACTTGTCGGAGGTTGTACGTGTTCTGGTGGTTTTGGCAACTTTTGTACGTTATATTCGTCCTTTTCCCTCAAAGTTGAGGCTCAACATTCCTCACTGTGTTTAATATGAACCCCCAACTGTTTTGACCTCTTCATTGGCAACCATTGGGTTGTTATTGAGGCTATATCATTCTGATCTCTGGTGAGGCTTTGTTTTCAAGAGAATGAAACCTCATGGAAAAATAGCTGTATTGATGATGTGACTCGTTATGATGGTTACCAAAGAACCCACTGGGTCAAAGTTTAGGAGGCACAAACTGTACATGGATCCATGAAAGAAAATATACGATCATGTATTTTGTGCGGAAGCCGTATTATTGTACAGCTTCATCAATTAAAATGACGTCAAGAACACATTGTAAATTATGTTTCACTGTAACATGTGTATTATTCGATGGTCTGGGAAAAATATCAGCGAAAAACAGGACAGTCTCATGTACAGAGACGTTAGCCTGCCAGAAAGTGCTGTGTTCATGTACAACTTAGCTCGTTTTGCAAACAGCTTGACGTTAAACCTTTCAGAATTTTGATAATTTTTCTGAAGCTTTATCACTCTCTATGACAGCACGTTTTTTGAATGTACAGATACTGTATTGATCGAATAAATATGCTTCTGCCATCGACCACTCTACTTTCCTTTTATTTATCTGCAAAGTTTGTTTTACCTCCTGTATGCGAATTGTAATAAATAGAGAGAACAACATGTTAATACTCACTTTGTGTTTTTGTTTAATGGTGGTTGCTTCGAGAATTACAATAGTTTTTTATTGAACTGTTCCCATTGCTGTATTAAGGCCCCGAACACGGACAGCTTAATATAATGCTATTTCCCTGGGGTCGATTTCACAAAACTCTTCATAACTTAGGACTAGTCCTAGGCAATGCTAAGAGATAGTCCTAGTCTTAAGTTAAGACCAGTTACTGGTCCTAAGTTCAGATAAGACTAGTCTTATCTCTTTGTGAAATCGGCCCCGGTCGGTTTAGTCCAAGAAGAAAGAATGTTAAAACGTAGCTAAGCAGATTTGTCTTGACACAAAAAAACCAAAAAGTTTAAATCCTGTCTGATCTTGGTTTTCTTTTTTCATCCTTCCGGATTGCGAATTGATCTTTCTTCCTCTCCATCATTTTTCATGTCTGTCTCCCCCCCCCCCAGTTTTCCTGTCTTACTATGTGTGTGATAACTTGCTATCGAGCAACAGTAATTTAGTCTACCTTTGTTGTCCTTAAGTATTTGTTTTGTCCCTTTTTTTGGGGGGGGGGGCAAATTCGTGCGTCCTTCCCCAGATTTACTTCTCAATTTTGCTTGCTCCCTTCATATACACTCTTTTTGCATTTCCCCGATGACAATAATTCTGCTGTTTTCCCTGCTAGTCTTAGGTCCCCTCCTGTCATCATCTTGTGTTTGTACTTTGCTATTATTTATGTTTCTTGGGCTAGGCCTATGTTTCTTGTTTTGTTGTTTCTGTTGTGGTTTTGTAGTATTTCGATTTGCCTTGTATTTTTTGTTGTGGTCGAATAGATAATAATAATACCAAATCGGAAACTTTAATGCGTTCGTCTTACCGAAAAGGAACCAGTAAGTAAAAAAAAAAAAAAAAAAAAAAAAAATTGATTAAGAAGACGAATGATTTTGTATAGAGAATTAAATAGCTACCAGAGAAGTGGAGTAAAACTTCAAAGGATGTCGTGGACTTGTATGTGAGACGGAACTTTAAATAGGAAAAATATCTCGGAAGAAAAGGAGAGGGGAACTGCAGTAAAACTTTCCACTCGAAACTAAGACAAACAAATGGATGAACACAATTCAGCAGTTAACAGTTAAGAGCAAGGGGGCATGTCTTCACTTTACGTTCCAACTCGGACGTTTCACTTGATGGGGAAAAATTTCCGGACACGCAAGAAAATGATTGTGTTTTAACCACACTGACCTTCTGGTTTGAATTGGTTGGGAAAAAGACTTGGCGCTCCTTTTTTGTGACCGCAAAAACCACCAATTCCTTCTTAGATTGTGTTTGGAAAAGATGATTGCAGCCTCTCCAGGATGCATTTTAAGTAAACATCACTATAAACACAGCCATTAGCGACCAGATATACGTTCGTTGCCAATGGGCTTTATGGAATAACAAAACAAAACAAATCCCAAAACCCCACGTATGTATATTAGGTTTGGTTTATCTGATGATAACTGCGAGCTTCCGTACTCGAAGGTGAAATAGTATTCTTAACAAAATAGAGAAGCCATAACCGTTAAACTTGGGTCGCACTTCAAGCGGACGTTAAATGCACCCGGATAAGAGATTTGTCTGGATCAGTGGGACGGGCTGCCGCCTTGAGTTTGCCTCAGACAGTGACCTACAATTCTGATGAGCCGGTATACAAAAGAAAAGGAATGACAAGAAAAAACGCGCGCTGTTTTCCTTGAGTGTATGCATAAAATTCGATTGGAAAAAACGCTCGCTGGAAATTGGCTCGCACACTGCGCATGATTGAAAAGGTATGAGGGGATGATAGCAAATCTTGTTTGGCTTCATAAATGCAAAGGAAAGAATCCCCTTTGGTTGTATTGCGCCCCAAGGCATGCGCTCGGATATCGGCTCCAATCTCGTTGAAAATGGCAAAGAATCGGCAAGTAATGTACTGATTATACGTTTTGGCGGGCCTTTCCACGATTGTAATCTTGGAGTAGATAAGCGAAAGGAGGCCAAGAAATGCAGAGAGAAAAAATATCACATTAGCTTGGCCTAAACCTTGTCACCGTCAACAACAAAAAGAGTCCCGTTATTCGAACACGTAGATTAGGCATACTGCTATAGTGCCCTCCCTTGTGAGCTACCCGATCTGCAAGTAGCCTAGAAAAAACTCGCTATTTGAGGAACGGATGCACGAACTAAGTTGAAACAACCGGGTACCCTGTTGATATCATTAGGTGTTTTCAAAATGTGACTATACACGAGGGTTTCAGATAGCTGCTCGAACCTCTGTCTACCTCGCCGCCTGTTCTACACAATGATGTAATTAATACAACAGCTACCACATTTATTTATGGTTTCTTGTTTAGTGGAAAACCTAAGAATGTGGGAAATAATTGTTCTCTTCCAGAAAACCAATGATCATAGCCTTTGAAACTAAGATAGAAAACAAGTTGGTGTACATGTATAGGTATTGTATGGGTGTGTGCTGGATGGGAATGGTATCTTCTATGGTTTCATTATTGATGAAACCATCAGTGCAGACTAAAGCACAATAAGATTGGCATCGGTAACAGATAAATGCAATGATGGGTATACAGCAATTAGCCCTTATCATTGATTATGCTGATTACATTCACGCATGCGTACATACACTATTCGTTGGCAAACGCCATACAGTAATGTGCACTACGAAGACGCACAAACGCGTATGCGTCACGCAGCCATCAGCCCCCCTACAAAAAGGCGCGATGTTCCCTCATTTTGCCAACCAGTTTGTTGTGTTAAAGGCACTGAACACGTTTGGAAATTGTCAAAGATCAGTGTTCTCACTTGGTGTATCCCAACATATGCATAAATTAATAACAAGCCTGTGAAAATTTGGGCTCAATTGGTCATCGAAGTTGCAAGAAAATGATGAAAGAAAAAACACCCCTTGTTGTACAAAATAGTGTGTGTGCTTTCAGATAGGAATAAAAACTTCTTGCAAGAAGTTTTTATTATTTTAGTGAGAAATTACCTCTTTCTCAAAAACTACGTTACTTCAGAGGGATTCATTTCCTACAATGTTTTATACTATCAACAGCTCTTCGTTGCTTGTTACCAAGTAAGTTTTTTATGCTAATATTTGTTTCGAGTCATTACCAAACGTGTACGATACCTTTAAAGCTCAAAAAGCAGCAAGTGCCGATATTATACATGGAGACACTGTGTTCCAACCATGAGTTTGTCATTAAATCTTTCAGAACAGTATTCCATGTGCAAACTAAATTAGGTTGGATATTATAAGTTTCAGTAAAAAGATGAACACTTCGGCAAGATCTAGACATGCATGGTTAAAAAATTCTTCCATTAAAGATGCCGTCTTTCAGACAGCTGTCTGTTAGATACAAATAAAATTTGATGTGTAAAATTTGTTGTACAGTAGAGACACGCAGTGCGAAATACATTCAGTCAATAAACTGAACTGCTGAAAAAAAAACTTGCACGGAAACTATCAGCCAATCAGAAAAAAAATGAGTCTTCATCCCCAAAGCCAATCACAGCACCGCATGCGGAACGTTTTTTTCTGTTGTTGTTCACTACAGTCACCTGATTTGTATCAAATCACAAAATGGCAGGACACCGGTGACTAAAATGAGTGGACCGTCTGTGGGCAAACCAATCAGCCATTGTGTCTTGTGCGATATCTCTAATGGCTTCGGGATACATGTCACAAACCTTTGAAGACCCCCGCCGCAGCCCATTGCTCGTTTGTGTGCTAACTCTCGCGGGATTCTACGAGATTACACTTCCTTGTCGGCGATTTTTCTTTTTTTGCTTTCCCTTCTCTCCACTCCGCTGAAGCAAATCCAGACAAAATCCACACACGCGGGTTGAAGTAAAGATGGCCGACACTGCGCATGTCATGTTATTATATCTGCTGCCCGAGTGATGAAGGCAACAGCATGCACCCACACAAAAGTAAAACAAATACTAATAGTAAACAAGTAAATAAGAACAGATAAAAAAACAAAAACAAAACGATTTACATGGCCATTTTTCATATTACAGTGAATAGACTATATAGTTTTGGCAAAACGCTGTCCAGTCATTTCTTCAAATATCGAATGCAATATTGTTCTAGGGCCGTTTTCGAAACCACGGTTTGGGCTTGTGGGCTCTGTCCGCTTGTTTGAATCCCCGTAAGGAAAACACACGCTTTCTAAATAACTGGCGGGGCCCATGTCCAAGCCTGAGCCTATAGGCCATGGTTTCGAAAACGGCCCTAGTACATTTTGACTCCTTTGGTCCTGTTTTATTGTTCGTATGCCCATGCGTGACTTGTCTTTAGTTTCAGTGCCTTGTCTCTCCAGAATATCAGGGAGACAATAAAATAGTTTGAGCTGATTTATTTAGTACCGTAATGTGCAAATAAATACTGACTTTAATACGACTACATTGTTATGCGGTGTATGAGGAACATGTTGAGTACAAGAAGCAACAAGTTTATTATCAATGATCTCATAACTTCAGAACATAATCCAAGATACCCCGTATGTCCCTTTTAGAAACAGACCCTTTTAAGATCGTCCACCCCATACTTATTTCTATGGGCAACCCTTTCAGTAACACATGCTTGAAATCTCTTCCAATTGTGGGGACAATAATCTCAACATCTAATTCACTCTTAACGTTATTTCAATGAGTTGTATCAAGATGCATTGTTCGCACTGGAACAACACTCGGCAATATCGGCCATGGGCATATATACAGACTGACACATTTTCTGTCCCTAAAACTATTCCGAGAAAACAATCAGATAATTTCTAATTGATATCCTAAGGAAGAAAGTCAGCTCAATCAATGTGCCCCATCCATCACGGGACTCAGGACTACAAACAGCAGCTCACTAACGCAAACACCAACTCCCAGGACGGGGCAAGTGCCTTTTTTATCTGACGGTTCCCGTTGGAGATCTGTCGGTACGTCTTTGACGATGGTCGCGCGGTACCTGTGCCCTATTCCACCGGGGGATGAGCCTCCATCAACGGTATCACCCCGTCCAGGAAATCTCGCCACTCTCTTACTCCTCCCGAAAGACCTATGGCGTACCCCTATCCGCTCTACGGCGTCTGCCTAAGCCACGATACGCATCTCATGTCGATGCTATCGGGTGACTGTTGCGCGAAAACACCGCCGGTTTGTATTTTCTTACGAAATCGTTCCTGTAATTCAGGCGAGATTAGGTTGGACATCGTTGTCACTGCATTTACATGCAATGGCCCGGCGGCGGTGGATTTACAGATACCACGCGTGATGTTGCTGATCTGACATTAGCTCTATACACACGGGCCTGCTTGCAACAAAAGCTATACACTTTGGTCTGGCTAACCAAAAGGGGATTGATATAATATGCATATAAACTTAAGACTTCCAAAAGGAAACTTGCAACAAAAACACAAATTTGAGTACATACTTCGACATTTTCGAGAGCGATATGCGATGACCGGAATAATCCCCATGGGCTGACACTGTTCTCAATTTCGCTTTGCTCGTCTCGGACGTCGTATATAACCCCCGTTGATGGAGAAAAAAAAAACCCAACAACCAGAAAGAACTGCTTGACATGTTTGGGCCACTTTTGAGGGGATTTGATTTCTCTGCAAAATCTGCGTAGATAAACTAGCTGGCTTGAAAGGGTTTTGAAATTATATACGGGTATTTTTGTTATTTTGTTCACCCGTGAGTCCCCGAAGTATACAAACATATAAAGGTGTAATTAATATCTGGATTAATTTGGATGCGTTGTATTGCAGTGTTATTCCCGTCCGTTTAACCCATTTTCGACTGATAATGACCGCTCACGCACCTTTACAGAGGAGCTCAAAGGTCAAATTCAGTTTTGTGATGCACTCATTTTCCAATCGTAAGAGTCCTCTTGAAAGTGGGGAATTTTTATTTTTAAACATCTCGTTAAAATGGTGTACGATGTCATTTTAATTGATACTCTTTCAGAGCGAAAATTCGAAGCATGACGTCATCGAGCAGCAAAAACAAATAATAATAATAATAATAACATAATAATAACAAAGCATTTATATATAGCGCCTTATGCAAGGCCTCAAAGCGCTTCACAAAATACATAAACAGCAACTCCATATTACAGATAAATAATAGGTCTGTGCATTCCAAAGAGGAATTTTTGCGGCAGTCAAAAGGTCAAATTCAATTCTGCTTCGATTGAATATCATCAAAATTCGGTAATGAACTAAAAATCTTGAAAAAAAAAATGTACAGACCATAATTTGAAATGTGACATCATCGAACGTTTTGGGATTTGACAGAAATTGTACTTGAAGGGCATCAAAGACAGTGGCATTTTACACCATTTTAAGGTGAGGTTAGAGACTTGTATGTTTTCCAGTTTCATGAGGACTCTATCAATTGGAAAATGAGTGCATCACAAAACTTTAACCTTGGAATTACTCTTTAGTATAAAATTTGACTCCACAAAATGGCGGACCGTATAAGTTGCACTGGTTGTATTTCAAGAGGCAATTTGATGTTTTTTTAACTCACTATACAAAACACTGTTTTAAATTGTGTGCATGAACAGCTCTTGAAAGGGGCATTAATGAGCAATTCCAAACAGCGAAATTTTGAGAGATTTTAAGGCAATTTGCTCTATTAAAGGCATCGTACACGTTTGGTAATTACTCAAAATATAGCATAAAAACTGACTTGGTAACGAGCAACAGAGAGCTGTTGATAGTATAAAACATTGTGAGAAACGACTCCCTCTGAAGTAACGTAGTTTTTGAGAAAGAGGTAATTTCTCACTAAAATAATAAAAACTTCTTGCAAGAAGTTTTTATTCCTAATTGAAAGCACACAAATTTGTACAACAAGGGTGTTTTTCTTTCATCATTTTCTTGCAACTTCGATGACCAATTGAGCCCAAATTTTCCCAGGCTTGTTATTTTATGCATATGTTGGGATACACCGAATGAGAACACTGGTCTTTGACAATTACCAAACGTGTACGATGCCTTTAATACCCGACACTGGATGGTTAAGTTTTGACGGGTCACTCCTATGTAAAATAAACCCCAATATTATGCGGTCAATTTTATAACCCAGATTTTGGGTCAAGGCAAAACTTGCACCATAGTCCGGAAAGTTGGATCACCCAACCTGACGCGTATAACATGAGTCCAATCTATTAGATTCTAGGTCAGATTAACGCTTAGGTTTGGATCAAACAGCCTAACCCATAATGCAAGTCAAGATTAATTTTTGTCGATCATATTTTGTCGAGGAGCCTGGAGGGGGGTCGCTGTATGATTAAGGATGGTTTTTAAAGGTATAAAACAACGATATATTTCGTTTGTGTCATCGCACAGCACCTCGCATCGTCGCGACAAGTTATGATCATGGATCATCATTGGTTTTGGGAACGGAAGCGTACTCGTCCGCCCCGACCTCAACATTTCAATAAAAACCACTGTCATCCAAACTGTCAAAATGTTATCAAATTAGATAATCACGATTTAGGGCAAAACACACACAAACACAACCTCCTTTCCATTGGTGCTGTGTCGATCTCGCTGCACAATTTTTCCCTGGTAAGCGTTGCTCAATCATAACCCCTGCAACCTCGTCCCAAGGTGTGTCGAGCAGCACGAGGTTGACCGCTCTCTCACCCTGGTATTTGATCATTTGCATATCCAAAATTTGTGGATACTGTTTGCAAATTAGAATAGTATGGCTGTGAACATAGTGAATACTGAATGAGTACAACTTAACATGTTTACGTTAGACTTTTGTACACCAGTCATTGTCCAATCAGGGTCCAAGTAAGGACGAGTTTCCCTCCCAGGGTTTACTATTGTAAACATGGTTGGAAATAAAGTAAACCATGGGGACGAGGTTGTAAGTTAAAATGTTCAAATAATCATATTTGGCACAATTTAATTAGACTTGTGGTAGATCCGTTCTACGTGCGCGCTCAAGCAGGAATGGCGACAAAAGAGGCATAAAGTCACAGAGCAACTGGTCACCTCTCACTCTTGTTTGATCTGTTTAACTTCAAGTTTAGGATGACCGCGTATAACATGATTTATTTGAAGTGCGAGGTTTTTTTCACAAGCCTGCGCGCAAAGCAGTCACTTTCGGGATCCAATCAGCATTGCTTGACAGTATCTCCCTTCGAGGGGTTAGCGACGAGTGGGATCGATACGGCGCTTTGTCTACGGGGAAGAGTCTGTACAAAAGAACAACCTGTGTATATGGTTTTTTATGGGATTTTTTACGCTTTCATGTGTTCTTTCAAATTTAGAAAATCGATATAGGTACCGAGCATTGGCGGATCGGACTTTTTAACACAGTCTTGTATTGTATTACAGGTGGAAACATTATTTGATAAGGACTTGTTGTTGGCCTGCTTGGCTACATTAGGTCTTGGGCTCTTGGGGGCACAAACCTAATAAAGTCTATAGTAAGGTAAACAATTGACACTTTATTATATCAATCTTGCCTCATACATCGTGCGTTTAGAACCCCCAAACTCTCTATAGTCTTGGTACAACTTTTCGTGTACGTTTTAGTCCAGTTATCTGCCTTTATTCCACATGCAACGAGCATGTCAAGATTTAGGCAACCGATGAAATTGGAAAAATCCCCCACTTGACATTTTGACTCGCTGTTTTCTCGATTGACCACCCCTGATATTTTTCTAGGTTGGCTGTAACGACTTGTTCGTTTGAAGCTTTATTGGAATGAATGAATGAACTGGCATTCGTACACCAAGTATCACCGGTGTTGAAGTCAACTTGTCAGTCGAGTATCAAGTACTGCCGAGTGCTATGGTGGCCGAGTAGTACTCGAGTACTAGTACTTGGGTTATTAGAGAGTACAATGTCCGAGTACTGAGTATTCTGATAGCCGAGATATTGAGTCCAACAGCCGGGTACCAAGTACTTGGGTCACCGAGTACGAGTATGAGTACGTCAAGTACTTTATAATAAAAAAACACTGCAAAATGATGTAGGCCTATAAAACAATTATTGTTTGTTTGTCTGTTGGTTGGTTGGGGTGTTTGTTTGTTTGTTTGTATTTACTAATTTCTATAAGACAATATGTGCTGGTTATGATAAGTGATAACTATATGTCTTTCAAACATGAGTACATCAAAGACGACTTCAATTTTATTTGTCCAGTGCTTTATTCCTCTATTCCATGCATTAACGCAAGTAGGGGGCCAATATGAAAGCGGAAAGGAAAGTGGTAGTCGAGTGTCGAGTATAGGCCTACATGACTTTGAGCACATATTATTTTTCAGTAGAATATCGATTACAAGTGCGAGTACGACTATTTTGCTAGCCGAGTACAAGAACGAGTACGAGTACCATCACGGTACTTGAGTACTATTCGAGTATGAGTAGGCCTACCGAGTACGAGTACCGAATACGAGTATGAGTACCATCAAAATGGTACTCGAGCAGGCCATAGTACTCGAGTACGAGTACTACCGAGTATACGAGTACTATCACGGTACTTGAGTAGTACTCGAGTATGAGTAGGCCTACCGAGTACGAGTACCGAATACAAGTATGAGTACCATCAAAATGGTACTCGAGTACGAGTACTAAATACGAGTACCGAGTATACGAGTACCATCACGGTACTTGAGTAGTACTCGAGTATAAGTAGGCCTACCGAGTACGAGTACCGAATACGAGTATGAGTACCATCAAAATGGTACTCGAGGTAGGCCATACTCGAGTATGAGTACTAAATACGAGTACCGAATATACGAGTACCATTACGGTACTTGAGTAGTACTCGAGTATGAGTAGGCCTACCGAGTACGAGAACCGAATACGAGTATGAGTACCATCAAAATGGTACTCGAGGTAGGCCATACTCGAGTATGAGTACTAAATACGAGTACTGTAGGTCCTACACAGCACTGAGTATTATACCCTATAGTACCGTTTATTGTCACTCAACGTTGGCTGTTGAATAGTTTAATTTCAAAACTTTCGTTGAAATGGCATGAGACATGCAAGTTATGATGCAATTCTCATTAGATTTGGGTTTTAAGAAATCAAATTACATGATTCGAACTGGCCTGTCGTTACCGGGCACGCTCTGGGCCCAATTTCATAGAGCTGCTTAAGCACAAAAAGTAGCTAAGCACAAAAAATCTTGCTTACCAGAATAAGGTTACCAGCCAAATCACCATGTCATGTGTAACATCTGTAACAGGTATCCTGCTTATTTTTGCTAAGCGAACAGTTTCAAGCAATACTTTCTGCTTGAGCAGCTTTATGAAATTCAGCCCAGTTGTCCAGCGGTAAAGAAATACATCGAATGCTATAGGGTCGTGGGTTCAAATCTCACCCGAGTACCACGCATGTGTTTTTCCCCCACATGAATAACCACATGATCGGTGTAGGGGTAAAACAGACAATATTCCCCATCCCCGATTCAGTTATTATATATTTAAAATTTTCTAAAGAAATGTTTCGTATTCATAAATCTTATTGTGTACAGGACCACAATGTATAAGATGTCTGTTGAACAGCAGATCTGCGTATTAATTGTTCAATCGTCAACATTTATTTCCATACATACGTAAATCAAAATAAACAACTTGATTTAGTTGACAGAGACTGAGACTAAATGGAGGCAAGACCCATGGAGCAAAAGCCTGTAGGCTGGGAATGGGCATGCCTTGTAGAAAACAAAACAAAGATGGAAAGTTATTGTATAATATTATAATTATATACTAAAACAATTCATATTATCAACGGATCATACCAAGATCAAAACGAGACGGGTACACAAAACGAGCGCAAAAAAAAAGAAAGAAAAAAAAGAAAAGAAGAAAAAAAACACAAGACGGACCACGACGAATGAGCTAACCAAGACAAAGAAAGAATAATAACTATGTTTAGAGACGAGTTTTTTTTTAAAAGGAAGCTTTGAATCAACCAAAGAGTGATAGGGTTTGCAAAGACAAACAGCCTCATCCTGATGTCTTGTATAAGTAAAAATTCATGTCAATTGCATTATACATGATTCTAAAATATCTAGCCATAAAAAAATTATAGTTTTTTCATAAAGGCTCAGGCATTACAACGAAGCTGATCTTCTGCCGTATATCCCAGCTGATTGTTTCAGCCTTGGTCATTAATTCAACACGCTAGACAAGTTTGTTACATCCACCTAACTTCGCGTCTCACCAAAATACACTTCAGTTGAACGCCGTTGATCGTGGCATTGACTGCCGGGGTTGATTAATTTTTGACCGTCTTATCGGACACACTACATTTAACTTCGGGAGCTCGTCACCGAATACTTGAGCGAACACCCAAGCCACGTAAAAGCCCGCGGTGTTGGTTAGCAAGGAAATTAGCCGTAAAAGCAGCAGCGGCTAATGTTGTCTAAAACGTGTTCAGCCGTAAGCCACCGTCCATAAACAACGTAAAATATTGACGGGCCTAACTTCTAATGAGAACAGCTTTAGTGATGAAAACCGGTAAATGGTCTAAAAACATTGGCCATTTCTAGCTTCAATTTTTTTGCGCGTGCAGGAAATTGTCACCACCGGCGGTAAATATCTCAGGTAAAGGCTGCTTAAAAAAAGATCGCTGTATATTCTCTTATGAGTTGTTTCCGATCTAATGCACCAAAGCGAGAAAAATACAAGTGTTTTTAGCAATCAAGTTAGTTTCACCTCAAATGTTATTACGATACTACAATAATTACTGCCGTGAGGGATGTATTACTGCCATACAGCTTCTTGTGGAATCATAATCAACTGGTCGCTTGCTTCCATCTTTAGGTCCCTCGGTATCTCAATGGAAGGACAATTTCAGAAAGGTGTTAAAGAAAGGGAATTGTATCTTATGATTAGATGCGATGGGTAATTGCGGGGCCCACATGGGGAATTTTTTTTTCTTCTCCTAGTTTGGTTCATAATCGCCTCTCGTGTAGTGTGGTAGATTGTATTGTTTATTAATCTATAGTGAAGTTACAACGGGAAAGTCTTGTCCTTCGATTTTAGTATCGCTATACCATAGTCATTAACATTCATAAAGGTTTTGTCAGGCATACTGGCCCATCTTTCCTGCCGATTCATGCACTGGAAGACTTCATTGATTATTCATGTACTTTGTGTTTTATAACGTGCACGCGTTTTCCCCGGCGTGCGGGTGTTTGTATAGACCTTTATCATGGTACTGCCATCTTTATTTTCTCCCATTCAAATTAGTGTAACCAAACCGAGGCTGGAAGGAGAAATAGTCCTTGGTTCCTTGTTGTACAATGAATACTAGCATTCATTACTGTTATTGGATATAAGGAACATGACCAAGATTGTGGCAGCATGATAAAGGTCTACGTTCAAACCAAGGACCTATAAACAAAAGAGGACAATAATAGGGTTCCCGGTTGGGTGATGGTCACCAGTTGGAAAGTGTGTACAAAATCAATGGGAGCTGTTGCCAAAAAGTCAAGGTATAAACAACAGCGGGACAATAGGAGGTCCTCGATTGCAGGTGTTTACACACTTCGTCACTTACGCCATCTTGTGTACAAACCACTTTCTTTTTTTTCAGTTTTCAGTTTTGTAAAATAAATATATAAGTAATACTTGTCAAGGCCTACACTTTCATGAAGTTTCAAAACTTGGAGAGCTTTACTTTATTAATGACGATAATTATGCATTGCCACCTTTGTACGAAAGTGAAAATTAATTTTCGTTTTACAAACCTACACGAAGGTTTCACCATTATCTTCAATATAGGTTAAAGACACTGGACACTATTGGTAATTGTCAAAGACCAGTCTTTTCACTTGGTGTATCTCTACATATGCATAAAACAACAAACCTGTGAAAATTTGAGCTCAATTGGTCATCGAAGTTGCAAGACAATAATGCAAGAAAAAACACCCTTGTCACACGAAGTTGTGTGCTTTCAGATGCTTGATTTCGAGACCTCAAAATCTAATTCCGAGGTCTCGAAATCAAATTCGTGGAAAATTACTTCTTTCTCGAAAACTACGTTACTTCAGAGGGAGCCGTTTCTCACAATGTTTTATACTATCAACAGCTCCCCATTACTCGTTACCAAGTAAGGTTTTATGCCAATAATTATTTTGAGTAATTACCAATAGTGTCCACTGCCTTTAATAGGCAGGGTATACTTTTGGTAGTTATACTCTACAAGTTTATGACCGTAAAAACTTACTTGGTAAGAAACACTGCGTATAGCTGTTGATAGTATATATAACATTGTGAGAAACGACATCATACACGTTTGGTAATTAGAGCCTTTTGTTTGTTTCAATCCTATAGTTGTAGATATATACCATGAAACTAACCTGTGACAAATTCATTTCAAAAGGTGGTAGCGTTTTTGAGATATTGCCGAAACTCTGGAGCGGTTTATGTCCACGCAGGAAAAATAATCTGCTTTGGAATACACACTCTGAGACAGCGTTACCGTAACGCTTCTCAGTTCTCAATATTCAAAATATTTTGGGGATAAAAAGTGATATATTTTTCCATAACCGCATTCCTTCGAAGTAAAAAGTCTCTCAAAATGCATTATACTATCCAAAGCTGCTGTACTTCATACCATAAATTTTCAGAGTCATTACCAAACGTGTACGATGCCTTTAAAGTAGTGTACTTTTAGGAAAAAAGGGTAATTTTCACTTAAAACATTTGAATCTGAGAGAAGCTTCAGGCATCTGAAAGCACACTTCTTTGCAACAAGGGTGTTATTTCTTTCCTTATTTTCTTGCAACTTCGATTATCAATAATTGAGCCCAAATTTTCGCAGGTTTGTTGTTTTATGCATATATTGGGATACACCAAGTGAGGATACTGGTCTTTGACAATTACCAAAAGTATACCCTGCCTTTAAAGGAACATTACAGAATTGGTTTTTGCTGACAAAACAGTGTAAGCACTTTATATAATCCACCATATACATAAACTGACAAACCTGTAGAAGTTTGAGATCGATCGGCCATCTGGGTCACGAGAAAATAGTGAAAAACCGATAACACATTTGCATGTGTTATATGCATGAATAAAACGCTCATGAGCGATAAACTCCAATCGGAAATTAGTTTTATTTATTTCTCATCAAATATGGCACTTCAGACAGAAATATTTCTAGGAATGTTTTCTACTATCATCATCATTAGACCGTGTAAGTTTTATGTAAATCTGTAATCTTAAAGAAAATTTAAAATTTTAATTACCAGCTCTGTAACGTTCCTTTAAGTCTGATGTCATATACACACTCGACAAAAGATGAGGCATATCCAAACTATGCTACCATTAGGCCTATGATTTCTTAGGGTCACTGATCGTATACATACGAACAGCTTACTTGGTTCCAAGTCTGTACTGGGTCCAATTTCATAGAGACGCTTAAGCAGAAAATACTGCTTAAATAATTTATGCTTAGCAAAAAGCGAGCAGGATGTTACAGATGGTACATGTGAAATGTTATTTTGGCTGGTAGTCTTAAACTTGTAATCATCATTTTGTTGTGCTTAGTAGCTACTTGGTTTGTGCTTAGGCAGCTCTATGAAATTGGGCCCTGGTACACACCATAATGTTAAATCCACTCGTTCACATTACTGGCAAATTCGGAATTTCTCATGTACAGAGTGGAAGGGCTGAAGCTACGCGCCCTTGCGTGACGCGAGCGGCAATGCGTACGTTTAGTTCTTTGACGTTTCACGTTGCCGTTCCGTGTGGACGCTCAAACCATTAGTTACACGTTGCGAGTGTTTCCCCCTACGTCATGAAGAGGGACACAAACATCAACTAATGATTGCCCCTGTTAGGGTGGGTAAGATGATGAAGAAACATTTCCACCAACATATTTGTTAAGTGGGGATTTATAAAATTGTGTTCTTACCAGTTCGAGAAAACGACCAAAGACACCTTGCACGTGCGACGTTTAGCGCAGGCCTAACATGTCACATGCGCCTTATCCTGCCCGCCATTATGGGAGTCAAAAATGTACACGAAGGAATGGACCTCCTAAATGTTGGAAATGGTTTAGACGCGCATTGTGTGACGGAAACAAACTCGCGCAATTTAAAACTGGTCCCAATGTTTGAATAGGCGTAGTAGACTTTATGCGCATGACGTCATTTTGAGTAGGGCGCCCTCGTCTAGAGGTCGGAAGCAGGTTGTAAACTAATCCATCTTGTTTTCTGCGCGTACAAAGCTGCGCATTTGCATTGTTTTATCATTAGTTTACCTCTAAGATGGCTGCATGATGACGTCAATGCATAAGGTCCATATTCGTAGCAAACACGCATAATGACGACGTACGCACATCCATGACGTAAATCGGGTGCATAACACGTAGGCATACGCGTTAAGAGAAAACGAGTAGCTTTAACCAAGCCTCGCTACCACGGGCAGCACGCCGTATCGATACCTCTTGCCTCGTTATGAGCGAGCAGCGTGCTGGGGAAAAAGAATGGCGCGGCGAGATCGATCACCCCTGGGAACGAGGTTGAGCTTAAACTTCCTATTGACACCTTGCACGCACGTCCCACGCGGCGACTGTGCCACGCTCATGTGAGTCAACAGGTTTGTGTAAACGCAACTCCGCCTGAAATGCGCACTACACTTTATAACACACAGTGACCTGGGCTTGATTTCACAAAGCACTAAGATGCGTCTTAAGATGAGTTGTAAATATCACCATAGTGATTTGTATTGTGATATCACACTTTGCTTAGCAATTAAGATTGATACACAGTTAAGATCGATCTTAGCTATTTGTGAAATCGGCCCCATGACTCCCAATGTGGCGCAACCAAGATTATTCATAATGACGTCAGGTGAATTTGGTCAATTAATGCACTAGTTATCGAAAGCGGCGTGTTCACTTTTCACAATTAGATTTTCAGCGTACTTTGCTATCCTTTTAGATACATGAATAAAGATTCCTCTACCATGCCTAGGGTGTAACCTATCCATAATTCCATCAGAATTAAATGGTAGGTTTTTCTTGAGTTTGATGGGGTCGCAGTACTGCTGCTAAATAATAAAAAAAATTGACTCCTCCATATTGCCTTTGTATAGGACAAACCGTGAGGATGTTGAGTTACCACCGTCATTGTGAATTGAGATGAATATTGAGAGAAATGTTTCTGTATAATATTCAGGCAGGAATTTCAACTTTGAGAGGGCAAGGCTATTTTCATTATGCAAAGGGCACTTCCATTGGCAATCTTGCAGTCTAAGGGAAACTTCTGAAGGGGCACCAAGGTAAAGACCAGGGGCAACAGAGGCCATGGCCTCAGTGGCTTCCGTGTAATTCCAGGCCTGTACTTGGACTTCTTGTTAAGCAACATTATGAATACGGTATAGCTCCTGACAAATATTCTTTAGTACAGAAAGATATATTGATTCCTCCTTAAAGCTGATTGTTTGATTTCTCCTTTAAAGGCACTGTACACATTTGGTAATTACTCAAAATATATATTAGCATAAAAACTTACTTGGTAACGAGCAACGGAGAGCTGTTGATATTATAAAACATTGTGAGAAACGACTCCCTCTGAAGTAACGTAGTTTTTGAGAGAGAGGTAATTTCTCACTAAAATAATAAAAACTTCTGGCAAGAAGTTTTTATTCCTATCTGAAAGCACACAAATTTGTACAACAAGGGAGTTTTTTCTTTCATCATTTTCTTGCAACTTCGATGACCGATTGAGCCCAAATTTTCACAGGCTTGTTATTTTATGCATATGTTGGGATACACCAAGTGAGAACACTGGTCTTTGACAATTACCAAACGTGTTCAGTGCCTTTAAAGACAACATATTTAAACAGTACATCGAAATAGAAACTGTATAAGCTCGATTGAGAAATAACATTTGAATACCCCCAATTGCCGCTAATGGGCCACAAATATTGAGATTGCACATAAGAGGCCTATACGAACTTTAAAAAGAAAAGAAAAAAAGACAGTCAAAATATAGGGTAAACCGTTTTCATTGGTTGAAACGTTGGATGAGTGTATCTAATGGAAACTAGAGACGGGTATAAATATTCTTGCATACAAACAAATATGTATTATTACTTTAAGAAACTGAACATTTTCAAAAGAATTTCGTCATTGCTATTAGGCCCTAAGTTGTTGAACGATTCACTTCGTATATCACAGACAGTAAAGTTGAATAGTTCAGTTGTTCACTGTAAAAGACATCTCTTTGTTCAAATTGAACAAAACAAACTGCACATGAAATTTTGGGCACAAAACAAACCGCACATTATGCCTTTAACGTTTACATGAAGATATCTTTTCCATTTTTTTTTGATGGTTTTAGTTGCCGAGCAACCTGTTAAGGCGATCTTATGTTTCAGTTTGTTCGCGGGATTACAAGGCTATCAATGTGGCGGTGATATACCCTGGCACGCGACGGTTCGAATTACACCAAACAATATTGCTGGCAGCGTACTGGAGCGTTGAGGGACCGTAGCCCAATTAATGCGTCAAATGCTACTGTAGTAATCCATGCGCTTCGAGCCATAATTCGTTACCAACTGTCAAAAGCGCTGATTTTTAATTGTGATAATAGCACTTTTGGTTAAAACGTATACAAAAAAATAGAGCTGGTTGAGGTTGTGTGCTGGTGATTAGCAAGTGCAGGGCTGGGGTACCAACCGAATTGCGACTATGTACCCCCACGGCCCGGTGTTTTTTCTTTCTTTCTGTCTTGTCCATTAGTATGGTGTGATGTGCAGCCCCGTCTGCCTCCATCAGGAGCGAATGGGGGCTGAGTGTTTTTGGCAGTGGCTTGCGGAGGAAACACAATCATCGCTGATGACATGACGCGACGCCATCGAGAGGGGAAAAAAAACACCAGAGACTAAAAGAAGAAGAAGGGAGAAAAAACACGATGCGACGAGCCAAGTTCGATGTTTGCATCAACGAAATGGCCCTCGCTATCGCCGAGGGACGGTGCGCTGGGGAAACTGTAACATTATCTGGTCGCGTCGTCCTGAAAATTGAGAGATCACACAAGCGTGCCGCTCAGGACTCGTTGTAATGGCTTTTTAATTACGCTGAGAGTGTGGACATACGCGGTTAGTAATCACATTAACGCGGGCTTGTTCGTGGAGATTTTCCGCATCATCACTGTCAGAGCTCAGACTGACTGCCTATCGATGTGGTGTGCGAGACCTGGCTTGCCACACCATAACCAGGTAGGCTAACTAGCGTTCTTCCACCTGTTATGTCCGGAAACAGCGCTGGACCGCGTGTTAGTCGCGTGGGCCTTTGTCCACAACTGTGAAGTTTGGTGAAGCTTAACTCGTCAAAGTGTGTAACATTCTGACTGACCAGTCAGCAGTTAACCATTTGCATACAGAAAGGAGGACAACATTTCGCTGTAAGTAGCAATATTTTTTTGTTTTCCCTCTCAGATGTTAACTATGTAATAATGTTTGCATGCATAGCATATGGTACGCCCGGTTCTGGTCTTGAGTTGAAATGAAGTTGACAGCAAGGGAAAGAGGAGAAGCAATTTGGGGGAGAAATCGATGTAGCCGCCGTCCCTTCGAGGCGCCACTTGTCAGCCCATCCCGGCGGCTCCGGACTGGCGGTGACTTGACGCTCTCTGATTGTTTGAAATCATCGCGGTGTCCCCTTTCAAATCTCACCGTCTTCCATATTTGCCTTGGTATCGTGTTGAGTGTCCTATGTACACAGTCCTCTCCTTGCCATCATTTCCTCTATCAATACTGCGCTCATGGAAACAATGTGTATCGAGCAGACGTGCCATCGCCAATTATGGCGGGAAAAAAGTGTAATATTGTGCAAAGATGACGACATGAGATGTAATCGTTTTGGACACGGCTGCTCTTGTAATTCCTATAAGATGGTGTTCCATCGGGATGGGTGAACAAGCCGTACGTGCTTGTCTTTTAAGGTATTCCCCTCTCATTCAGCATTAGCTGGGGGATGATGCAGATAATGCAGGCAGATTGACTTAAACATAAATACCGAACACATATTCTTGTTAGAATAGTGAAAATACCATGTACCGAGAAGTTCGTATGTAAATTTACCACGTGGATTTCAAAGTCGCATATTATAGGATCAAGTTAAAGGACTTGTTGGCGTTGAACTTGAGGTTTTTATCCGCATAATTGGGTAGTTATTTGCCCTAGATTTTGACTAAGTTAAACACACTCTTTCTTTCTGCTTTGCATCCACGTTTTGTTTTAAAGTGAACGTATCATGATCAGCATTGACTACAACTTAACTTGATCGAGAGAATAAAAGCCAACAGATTCACATCTTTATTGTTGTCCTTTTTTTCTTCAAAAATATGATAAAGAAAATAAATTGCCTCTATCAAATTTGCTCTCATAAAACCCCCAAATAATATTTCGTATATTTTGCGCTAAAATAACTGTTTCACTGAACATTCTCGGCCGTGTCCGAAACTTACATAAAATATTGCTATCTAATAAAACTACTTAAGCGGAAAATATTGCTGAACAAATTTCTGCTGAGCAAAACTAAGCAGGAAACGGTCATAAATGGCTTTTGACAGTATAATGCATTTTGAGAAACTTTTCACTTCGAAGTACTGCGGTTTTGGAAAAAGATATCACTCTTTATCCCCCTAAATTTGAATCTGAGAAGCGTTACTGCAGTAACGTTTCTCAGATTGTGTATTCCAATTGCAAATTATTCTTCCTGCGGACATAACCGCTCCAGATTTTCGGCAATATCTCAAAGACGCTACCTCCTTTTGAAATGAAATTTTCACAGGTTAGTTATGGTATATATCTACAACTATTGTAGGATTGAAACAAACAGTGGTTTCCAATTACTAAACGTATACAATCCATTTAAGCCAACAGTTATGCTTACACATTTTCTGTTTATCAAAAATAGGCGGGAAACCAGTTGCAAATGGTACATTATGACATGGTATTTTGGCTGGTCAACTTTTTCTAGTAAGCACATTTTGTTCTGCTTTGCTAATTCTTTTGCTATGGGAATCGTTGCGTGCATCCTTTTAATTCCTGAACTGGAACATTTCTATACATTAATTTTGATTAGCAGTAGACAATTCTGATTGTATAGAGAAACAAAAGACAATACAATATGATGAAACTACACCACATCCAAAGCCAGTGGCAACTGTTTCACACCCCGGGTCCCGGGCGTCCAGACCCATTTCTGGGTCGGTTCGACCCGGAATCTGTGTCAAAATGACCCAGAAATGAGTCAAACTGACGCAGAATCCCAGCTAAAATCACTGTCCTCGGAATTTGTAAAGTGCAGGTAACCAAAATACAAATTTTGTAATACCATTGTCCTTAGATTAATTTGTCTTACAGTGGTAATGACTGGTTTAATTATTTAAGTGTTATACTATCGATGCACCGAACCTTCCAGTGTAATGCGACCAACTTAATTTTTTTCTTTTGTTTTATTTGTGCAAAAGTCTTTTAGAACTTTTTAGGCAAACATTGCATGTATTATTTCGCTGACTTCATTCAACATTATAAGTAGTTTTGTCTAACGTTTGTTGGAAAACACGAGGTTGTGTATCAAATTAATAACACTTTGTATTAAGACTAAACAAAAGTTACTGACATTTCTTTTAAAAGGAAAACTTGGGAAAAAACGGGGGAAACTTGGAGTAACATCGTTTGAACTTTGTAGTGGATAAAGTCGTGTTACATCCTTATTGGATCAAACTCGTCACAATTCCTCACATTGTAACGAGTATAAGCTAATGTTTATCGAATCACGAAAATCGATGAAAGGAAAATGTATTTTACATTCTAGAAATATTCCTGAGATATTCACCAATTTCTGCACCAAGCATGATCTCGAAACACACTTATAGATAATAAGGTCTATGATTTTTTTCAGATTTAAAATGTAAACATGCCTACACATATTGGTATTATTATGGTTGCTAAAGAAGTGGTTTTCAATCAAATTTTAGTTTCTTTTTGGTAACAATTTTAACCTGTAAAGATTTCATCACAACGGTTTTACCAAACATAATCAAAATTTACAACACAGGGTGTTAAAATAACACTTATTTCTACCAAAACAATAACATTGGTGTTATTTTTACACCCTAAGATGTTAATACTGATTCTCTCTTGGGTATCTACATGTGACAACGCCTATAGTGTCAATGTACCCCAGTTTTTGCAGTGTATGATAGTTGCATGTTTTGATAATTGTGTTTTATAACATAATGCTTGGTTCATTATTTACCCTGTAACGCTTAAATAACTAATTTTATTCAAACGCGATTTGTTTCAAAAGACTTCACAATTTCAGACAGAAATGTGCTTACAGACTTTTGGTATAACAGTAGTGCCAATCTTGTAACAAAAAAAAATGTTTTTAAGTTGTATCGAACGTTTTTTCGCCTTAAGTCAAACAATTTTGATTTTTTTCTTCTTCTCCGAACCGATTTTTGACACTGCTGCTGTTTCAAAATGAAAACACAGAAACAATTTTGCGTGTGCCGCACACAACGCACGACATCCTGGTAATATTATGCAAATGTTTTGTACGTGGCTTCCGGTAGTGTGAGACAATATTGTGCACAACAATGGTAAGATTAGTTTTGATCTTGCGAGTCCAAAATCCGACCATTGAAAACAGTGAAAACAACATTTAAAGGAATTGTTCATAATTTCTTTCGCTATTTTCTTGTGACTCCGTTGACCCATTGAGCTTAAACTGTCACGGTTTTGTTATTTCATGCATTGTATTTGGGTCACATGGTCTGCGTGCTTTAACTGACTTAAATCGATGACACATATTTTTGTTTGGTGTCTCCAATGACAGTTTATAATTTCCTCGACCACAGAAGAAAAGAGCGAGATAAATCTTTAATGTAAATAATAAGAAGTATACCAATAATCAATATTTCTGTACATAAGTATAACACAATGAACAAAAATTAATGGTGATGTATATACTTAAAGGTATCGTACACGTTTGGTAATGACTCAAAACAAATATTAGCATAAAAAACTTACTTGGTAACAAGCAACAGAGAGCTGTTGATAGTATAAAACATTGTAGGAAACGACTCCCTCTGAAGTAGCGTAGTTTTGAGAAAGAGGTAATTTCTCACTAAAATAATAAAAACATCTTGCAAGAAGTTTTTATTCCCATCTGAAAGCACACAAATTTGTACAACAAGGGTGTTTTTTCTTTCATCATTTTCTTGCAACTTCGATGACCAATTGAGCCCAAATTTTCACAGGCTTGTTATTTTATGCATATGTTGGGATACACCAAGTGAGAACACTGGTCTTTGACAATTACCAAACGTGTTCAGTGCAAGTTAATACTGATATAGGATACTGTTACACAAAGGCCAGGACCAGGCGCTCGCATTGTGACCGCGTTCTCACTCCCAATGAGCCTCTATCTTACCTATCGTAACCATTTTTATCCCAGCTATACGTTGAGTTGCGCCTCCATAGAGTGACCACATCAAAGTTTCAGATTTAGTCTGTTGAAAATGATTGACTCTACGGCATTATACATCTACAAATGTTTTAAAAATTATCCCTATATCAGAGTTTGTTCTCAAAAATCTTGGCAACCAGTCACGCTGTTGTCTTGCAAATTATTTTGCTTGATAACTACATTTTCCCTCCCCAAACAGAGACACACTTTGAAAATAGAACCTTGAAAACATAAATTGAGTGTGTGTTTTTTCAACAATTAAAGGGTCTTTATACGTTTGGTAATGACTCTGAAAATGAATGGAAATAACAACTTACTTGGTAAGAAGTACAACAGCTTTGGATAGTATAATGCATTTTGAGAAACTTTTCACTTAGAAGTACTGCCGTTATGGAAAAAGATATCACTTTTATCCCCCAAAAAAAAAAAAAAAAAAATCTGAGAAGCGTTGCTGACAGTAACGTTTCTCATATTGTGTATTCCAATTGCAATTGCAGATTATTCTTCCTGCGTGTACATAACCTTTCAGATTTTCGGCAATATCTCAAAAAACGCTACCACCTTTTGAAATTAAATTTCACAGGTTAGTTTAATGTTACATATATCTACAACTATATAGAATTGAAACAAACAGTGGGTTCCAATTAACAAACGTATACAATCCCTTTAAATGATGTAACGCGAAAATACGCTTACAACACATTTAAAGAGAATTTTTATAACCATTATTTTCCACATTGGATTCTAATATTCCAAGCATATCCCTCGCTTAAAATTGTCTCAATATTGTGAGTCATCTGTTTAAGGTTTTTACTGGGTCTTCCAATATTTTCTTAACGGGGGAAATTATATAGGCTAAGAGACAAATCCCGTCCTTGCGTCTCGGCCGTGGCCAGCCGACGAGAATTTACCTTGACAGAGACCAAACTTAGGACGGGACCTTTTGGCGTTAATGCCCCCTGACAGTGACCTTCCTGTTAAGCTGATTAATGCGGAGACCGATCCTTGGTTAATCCATCCATGGGTCTGGATTGGTAAAAAAAAGGGGATGGGCAGGACGGAAAGAATCCAGGACAAGAAGCGATCAGCGTGATGCATTTATTTTGCCCTTCTGTACATATTTATTATGTTTCACTTTCATTTATGATTGGTTACTACAAAATGTGTATCAGCCAGTAAGCTAGAGATTTTGTCAGCGTTGTACATTAGTCATTTCTTAACAAAAGACATTTGATTGATTATAGTCTTAAATCCACCGCATCAAATCGAACACACCAAAGCCAAACAATGGCGCAGGCAATCGGCAAGAGTGACCAGGGCAGTCATATATATAATACGACTTGGCGAGGCATAGCATAGTTGGTATCCAGGGGGTACCGTATGCTAGCTTATGAAGATAGCACCGGTAGGTGTGCAGTTGTGGCAACACGGGCGGCGGCCGCGGCCACTCGGGCATTCACCGATGGAATTACTTTATATGATCATCACGCGCACATTACGATCTCGTTACAGACCCACAGCCTGTGGACAAGTCGGCGTGTGGGCGAAAAATGATCCGATTTAGGGGCAATCATCTCGGCCGTCGCGCCGCCCTCGTCTATTCGCCTTGCTTTGCTAAGGTATACACGGTCTCGGTGCTTGACAGTCTGCTTGTAGGTCTGTCAGGCTCTGGCAAAAACCAATTTGGCTGATGACATTGCAACGAGGAGGTCATCACGCTAATTTATCAGACACTCTGCTTGACTTCTGGCTGACAGACCGGCAATGCTAATTGTATTGCAGTTGGGACCATATAGCGCTGTATAAGACACCCTGGGTTTACATTGGGTATGACGTGTTGTTTTTTAAAGGTAGGGCGAAGGCGGCGTATTAGTGGCGGTGATTCCGTAGGGAGCGGCTAGCATCGCTCATGAGACGCGACTGGGTGGCCACTTGGGTGGCTAAGCAAGGCCGACTTTTGGCTCTCAGCTGCCAATACACGGGTTTACTTCCATCAGAGCAACGCATTAGGGCCGTCAATTGCGTTTATTAAGGGCCATGTGAGTCGATGTTCTCTCGCTAATGATGCTTAGATCTGTATAAAACTCGGTCTCTCATGCGAGCTAATATGCCCATCTTATTACGTCTGTCGATCAAGTGAGCATTTTACACACAAGCGACGGGTTCAATGGTCGCTTGGGGAGATGAGAAAGGGGAATAATTGCATAACGCCGGAGAAATGTCATAAAAATCGCTTCTCAATTGTGAAATTCGATAACAGGCGTAAGTTCGAGTGGTCGCCTGTCATAATTCGATCCCACCTGTGAAAATGTTTTCTGACGTTTGATTGCGGGAAATATTTTTGCCTCATCCCGCCGTCCAGATAGAGAGGGAGAGAGGGATAGACGAATCGCCGTCTGAAATCCCTGTCACTTTTCCCCATGGCAGACATTGATTAATGAACGTGACCAGAGCTACCCTGGGGGAGTCTTAGACAAAAAACACTCCCTCCGGCTTGATAATCTAACCCCCCTGTCGAAACCAAATAATATACTGATCCATTGAAAATATACAATTCCGTGCAATGTTCTAATAACACTTGATATGACTAGCATTTGGGTCATTTCGGAGTCAGCGGTTGTCTATGTCCAACATTTCAAACTTGCCTGTAAGTTGAAGCCGTTACGGATATGAGTTTAAAACAATCTGTTTTGCCAGTCGGTGAGCTCAAACTTAAAAGATGGTATGATAACGTTTAATAGAGCGATCGATCAATCTGATGCCATTTCTGCTTTGGAAAGTTGTATTAAAGGGTCTGTATACGTTTGGTAATGACTCTGAAAATTAATGGCAATAAAAACTTACTTTGGAAGAAGTGCAGCAGCTTTGGATATAGTATAATGCATTTTGAGAAACATTTCACTTCGAAGTACTGCGGTTTATGGAAAAAGATATCACTTTTTATCCCCAAAAATTTGAATCTGAGAAGCGTTACTACAGGAACGTTTCTCAGATTGTGTATTCCAATTGCAGATTATTATTCCTGCGTGGACATAACAGCTCCAGATTTTCGGCAACATCTCAAAAACGGTACCTCCTTTTGAAATGAAATTTTCACTGGTTAGTTTTATGGGATATATCTATAACTATATAGGTTTGAAACAAACAGTGGGTTCCAATTACCAAACGTATACAATCTCTTTAAAGACATTTTAATGAGATATAAAAATCTTGGATGTTTCATTACAGACTTATCTCAAATGACACTAAAATTGAATGTATTTGTCTCGGGATGAAATAACAACTGTATAAGATCAACATTCCCTGTATTGATGCTGGTGATTCTAATATAATTGTGCCTGCATTATGTTAAGAATCTTGGCACATAGTTTGATTCAACAATGTCTATGTCAACCCATGTTATACTAAAGTTTGCTCTGCTGCTTTTTAACATATTCTCCACAACATTAAATGTATTAGCAAGGATTTGCCATCTAGATCACTTACTATTTTGATTCATACTATTGCTACAAGTCGCCTGGATTTTTGCAATGGTTTACTTCATGGATTGCCTAGTTTTCAGTTGTCAAAGCTACATCAGAGGGTTCAAAATGCCGCAGCTCGGCTGGTTACGAAATCTCACCGTTGGAGTCACATATTAAATCTCATTCTTAGGAGCTTACACTGGCTTCCTGTTAAGTTTAGGATCGAATTCAAGATTTTACTCTTACATGTTTATGATCTTGCTCTTACTTACTTGAGTGAACTAATTACTATGAGAAGTCAATGTTGTCAAAACCTCAGGTCAACAGGTCACAACCTCAGGTCAACAGGTGAAGTCTGTTTATCATATCCAAACGGCAAAATGCTGGCTAAGATAGGAAACCATGCTTTTTATTCAGCGGCACCAAATAATTTGGAATAATTTGCCATCTAACATTCGTAAATTGCACTCACAATGTCTTTTAAATCCCATCTTAAAACGTTCCTTTTTAGGAGAGCACTTGGTGATGTGCAGTGAGTTTTTAATATTTCTTTTTAGACAGTCACTCAGTATTGTGGTGGTCATTTTGTCTTGATTTAAATTTTGCTTATTCTTACCAGTGTGTTTTTGCTTAAACTTTTTCTTTTGTAATTTTCTTATACTATATAGGATGCGCACTCGAAAAGGCTGGTCCTGGAGAGAGCGCACTACAAATTTAAAAAACGGTTGTTATTACTATTATTACTATTTTTCAGCAATGACGTGGTGAAACGAACAAAATCGCTTACTTGACAATTGCATTTCTCTCTGATAATAGTCACACTTTTCCCCGCCAAAATGTTTTTCTTTAAGTCCGGCGAAAATGCAGATGCAATTAATCTGTTGCAATGCCAGCCTATAATTCTCCGTGACATGATCTGTTAGTTTTCAGTGCAAGGATGACACGCAAAATCGTGAAGCGTTTCATATTGTTGGGGTGGTCGGGTTGGCGTAGCGGCATCTTTCCTCGCCATCCACCTCTAGGACCCTGGTTCACATCCCGCCGGGGCACTATGTGTATTCCAGGGTTTTCAGTTCCTACCTGATTTCGTGGGTTTTTCCCTGGAATAATTGTTTTAGGTTTTCCTCCCACATCTAAAACTGAAACTCCCTTCCTTGTCTTCTCTCCATGGGGTTCGTGTTTGATTAATTTCGCGAATCCAAAATTAATCAATAGAATAAAAAAATTAAATAAAGTGTATGGTCATGTTGATCACTGGTACCCATAATGAGCAGAAAAGCTTGTACAGCCACGATTTTGAACCAACACCGTTTACACCCATTTTTGGTTGTACATAAATAACCTGCAGCTACGGATAGCACTTACCCGTAGCAAGAACTTTGAATGTGACGACGTGAATCGTAACGTTAGAGGGCCGTTGTTAGCACATGCTAACATGCCCATTGTCTTAACCACGTCGTACACACTGGTCAGCTCATATCCTAAGCTGGACCATGCCACACGCCCTAGAGGGGGTGTCGATCAACAGGGGTCAGTGGTTTGGTTAGAAGGGGGGCAGGACAAAACTCTGCCAGCATCCTCAAAATCAGTATGTCAATTGTCAATGGTAGATGAAACCAAATTATAAAACATAATATTTAAGCAAACAATAAGCTTGAATTACCCATCAGGCAATACCTGGACATGTTGACAACACACTTAGATAAACAAATCGTTGACAAAATGCAAAACAAGCCCTCTTAAAGGCATCGTACACGTTTGGTAATTGTCAAAGACCAGTGTTCTCATTCGGTGTATCCTAACAAATGCATAAAATAACAAGCCTGTGAAAATTTGGGCTCAATTGGTCATCGAAGTTGCAAGAAAATGATGAAAGAAAAAACACCCTTGTTGTACAAATTTGTGTGGTTTCAGATGTAGGAATAAATTAAAAACTTCTTGCAAGAAGTTTTTATTATTTTAATGAGAAATTACCTCTTTCTCAAAAACTACGTTACTTCAGAGGGAGTCGTTTTTCACAATGTTTTATACTATCAACAGCTCTCTGTTGCTCGTTACCAAGTCAGTTTTTATGCTAATATATATTTTGAGTAATTACCAAACGTGTACAGTGCCTTTAACCTATGAAAAAAAGAAGCTTGTCAGCATGTGCTGACAGCTTACCATATAGGGGCGTTGCAACCAAACAGGTCCATCACTGCAAAGTTAAGATGGAGATCAGCACATACGTATACAATTTTAAGTATTATTCGAAAAGGAACGTCCGTCAGTAAAAAATAATGTAGGTCTACTTTTGTTTATGCATAATGATAACTCTGGAATGATGACAATAAAACTGTCGCGAGTTCCGCAAATACATTGACATTAAATAATATTATTTCAAAATGTAGATGATTCTTTTGATTGTAAACTGATGCCCCTGTTGGGGGAATTTCCTAGCGACCTCGTACCCAGTCATGTCCTCTACAACAAGTTGTTTTGATGTTTTTTTTTGTAATGACTGAAATCCCCTTGATATTTCTCGCACGTGGAATTAAAAACATATAACATTGTATAGCGGAAATAAAATAACAAAGGATTGTAGCGTATCACAAATGGAATAATGTACCTTTTGTTCAGTGCTGAATATTGTGTAAATTACAAAAAAACATAGGCCTACAAAGTGTTTGAAAAGCAAATTTACAGAGAAGTGGTTCAATCAATGTCATTAAAAATAACAAATTCTATACTTTTTGGTACGGTAAATCTCTCTAGATTTGAAATAGAATCGACTACTTAAAGACACTGGACACTATTGGTAATTGTCAAAGACCAGTCTTCTCACTTGGTGTATCTCAACATATGCATAAAATAACAAACCTGTGAAAATTTGAGCTCAATTGGTCGTCGAAGTTGCGAGATAATAATGCAAGAAAAAACACCCTTGTCACACGAAGTTGTGTGCTTTCAGATGCTTGATTTCGAGACCTCAAAATCTAATTCCGAGGTCTCGAAATCAAATTCGTGGAAAATTACTTCTTTCTCGAAAACTACGTTACTTCAGAGGGAGCCGTTTCTCACAATGTTTTATACTATCAACAGCTCCCCATTACTCGTTACCAAGTAAGTTTTTATGCCAATAATTATTTTGAGTAATCACCAATAGTGTCCACTGCCTTTAAAAAATAAAACCATTTTGTATTGTAAAACAAGCTTGCAAATCGCATACAAATTAATCATAACAATGTGTTTTCATGCATTATTAAACCTCAATTTTTGTTTTTGTCTATAGACATAACAACATATTTGTAAACCCAAATGCCTTGTCAATAGTCAAGTCTGAATATCAAGAATAATCGAAACGATATAGACAACTTCGCAAATATTTTGTACTAGCGCGTTATGTGCATGCTGGGCCCAATTTCATAGAGCTGCTAAGCACAACAATTTGCTTAGCATGAAATTTCTTCCTTGATAAAAACAGGATTACCAACCAAATTTCCACGTGATTTTCGGGATAAGCAAACAACAGCTGAATACCAGTAACAAGCAATATGCAACATATGGAAATTTGGTTGGTAATCCTGTTTTTATCAAGGAAAAAAATTTCATGCTAAGCAAATTGTTGTGCTTAGCAGCTCTATGAAATTGGGCCCTGGTCTAGTAGTGACGAAATTTGTCATTATTCTGTGCCCCTCATTCCACGGCAAACGCGCGTAAAAAGTATTTTGCGGAGTAGTCTTTGTTGATCGATGTGGCGCCCTCTCGCGTTGTTTTTGGCCTAATTCATATTGCCAATTTGGCTGCTCGATTACTACAGGGTAATCGGTAGTGTTTTGGGGATAAACCGCGTTTATCTAAAAATAATAAAACATAAAAATACTCGATGCTGTTTCTTTCTGAATGTTAAAACAATGAACATGGAAACCAAAGTTTTCCCAAAAAATTGAAAAGCCGCGAGACTTAAAGTGATTGTACACGTTTGGTAATTGGAACCCATGTTTGTTTCAATCCTATAATAGCTATATAATATATACCATAAAACTAACCTGTGAAAATTTCATTTCAAAAGGTGGTAGCATTTTTGAGATATTGCCGAAATTCTGGAGCGGTTATGTCCAATCAGGAAGAATAATCTGCAATGGAATACACAATCTGAGAAATATTACTGCAGTAACACTTCTCAGATTCAAATTTGTTGGAATAACAAGTGATATATTTTTCCATAACCGCAGTACTTTGTAGTGAAAAGTTTCTCAAAATACGTTCTATCCAAAGTTGTTGTCCTTCTCACCAAGTGCGTTTTAATTGCCATTAATTTTCAGAGTCATTACCAAACGTATACAGACCCTTTAAATGGTCTATTGCAGCTACGTTTGAGCTACGTCTTTGGCTATACAAGTGTCGCTGCTTTATGCTAAAAGCCACAGTTCGCTAGCCACGCGTGTGTAAGAACATTTTGCCCAGAAAAGGCCCTTTTCACATGACAAAAGGAAAACAAAAATACCTTGCTAATAATTCGAAGAGCGGGGATCGTTTGGTTTTATCTTCTTATGCATGACCACTTTGGCAAACTTTCACACGGCACGATGTCCTAATTTTGACCAGCGTTGAGTAAAACGAAGGTCACTTAACAGTTGGCTACCACTGAAATAACGAAATTTTGTTCTTATCATCGCTAGGTGGTAACCGTCCTTGATTTTCATTGATATTGATACAGATCAATGGTAACCATACACTGAAATGATGACAGTCTAAGCATTTTGCGCGACCGTTTAGAAAACGTGCGTCACGCTAACAATCCTGTTCGTAAAGTGTGACGTTGTTCCACTTAGGGACACATTGCCTTCGGATTGGGCGCTTTGGGCCATATTAAGTGTTTGTTGTGAAATGAATATGGCTGTATAATGATTCTCACAAATATACCTCGAAATTGGAGTCAAAATGTGGTTCTACAAATTTGAATCTGAGAAGCGTTTCTCAGATTGTGTATTCCAATTGCAGATTATTCTTCCTGCGCAGCTCCAGAAATTTCGGCAATATCTCAAAAACGCTACCACCTTTTGAAATGAAATTTTCACAGGTTAGTTTTATGGTATATTATATCTACAACTATATAGGATTGACACAAACAGTGGTTCCAATTACCAAACATTTACAATCTATTTAATGTATGCCAGCTTTGGAGCCAGAAGTAGCCAAAACCTTGTGCCTACAGCGGATGCGCGCGTGTGTGACGTCATGGTTTCTACCATTGATCTCCATTGAATGTAGATCAATGTTTCCAACCATAGATTTAGGCCCTTTTCGAAACCATGGTATTGGGCTCAGGCTTGGGCTTCGTCACCTGATTGAAGCCCGCAAGGAAAGTGCACATGTTCACCAATAACTGACGGAGCCCAAGCGCACAAGTCGTGGTTTCGAAAGGGCCATATAGGCCCTTTTCGAAACGACCGGCTTCGGCTTTGGATTCGGCTCAGGCTCCGTTCTCTCGTCTGAATCCCTGAACGCATAGCACGCGTATAGTCAAAACAACTGAGGGGCCTAGCTAGCCTGAGCCGAATCCGAAGCCGAAGCCGGTCGTTTCGAAAAGGGCCATATAGAATGCAGTTTTTTTTAAAGATTCCAACAGGATTTGGACCTGAACGCGCTTGTTCCAGAAACTGTGCGCGTCCACGTCTTCACGCACGCGCATTATGGCCTTTTTCGCATGGATCGATGGTCAACCAACAACGAATCGTTTCACGGGAGATAGTGTACTTGGTTTCACTCGAAAATTCCGCTAGCGTAATATATTTTGTAGTGAGTCGGAACCTACGACAACATTTATTTGCAAGGAATGTAGGAATGTAGAATATTACTGTCCTTTCACCCGAAGCTCATTTTGTAAAATTTCGCAATTTTTGGGGCAAAAATCTAGCAAGGAATTTTTTGGTTTGTTTGTTTGTTTTGTTTTGTTTTGTTTTGCTCGTGTAAAATGGTTTTGATTCATTCAAAAAAAATATATATATGGTGAAGGTAATGTTCGAACAATGCGCGAGACTGGAGTCTATTTGCCATTTACTGTTGAAAAACGTGAAACTGTACTTCCGGCCAATGACGTGCCCATTCAAATTTTATCTCTCAACTTTCTCTAAATTATTCAGATAAAAGATGGTTTAACGTTCATGTGGCTATCAATAAATACAATTATTATTATAACTTATATTTCACATTGTTCAAGGCTTTATTTCGCTTGATTACTTTAAGAAATGGCGAACGGTTCTGGCTATCGTCAATCAATCCATGCGTGAGGTAAGACTATCTTTATAATGCGATGTACATTGTTTGCGGATTCCCAAATCATCTGATATTAATATTCACCAAATTGATATTTTGTATGGACAATTGCTTTTTCGGACGCGGTTTGTAGTGTGAACTGTACCAGAATATCTTTATATAAGATCGTATAAAGTCAATAATGGGTCGTGCTCCGTAAGCGACGGGTACTGAAATGTTTTACTATACACTGCAAAAGCTGGGGTGTTAAAATTGCTGTTTCAACCAAATCTTCGTGTAGTCTTCAAACTCAAACAACATTTGAACGCTCTACGATATAAGATAAGTTGATACGAAGATGATACGTTTTTTGAAAATAACTGTATTTAGCCGATCGCCAGCCCTTCACCACGCCCCCAAAAGGGGCAAACATTGCGCTACGTTAAAATAAAATAACTTCAATCCAATTCACTTTATTTCCAATCCACACAAAAAAATTAACAATAGAAAATATACATACATTATAGTGATTACAGGCAAAGAATAAGTAAATAATTTTATAGAATACAAAGCAAAAGAACATTACAAGGAAAAACACAAAAAACATGGAAATGGAAGTGGAGGGGGTCCATAAAAAGCAGAGCTTGTCGAGTACGGACCCCCCCCCCAAGAAACATGAAGCAAGGTTTGCGATTATTGAAGCACAGTGGGGCAAATGGAGGAGAGTGTTGCAGAAGCACAAACAATGGAATAACTTATGAGATGAACAAACGTAAAGGTGAACTTATAACAAAGCAATAAGCTAAATGAGGAATATACATGTAGGTTAAACAAATAAACAACATATTTGAATGTAGTATAGTATAAATAAAGAGAACATGACAATAGGGAGGGTAATGAAAGTACACTGCAAAAACTGAGGTTTTTAAGTTGACACCCTGGGTGTTGTCACGTATGGATACCCAAAACGCATCAAAATTTACATCATATGGTGTTCAAATAACACTCACTAATTTCTGCAATAACAATTACACTGGTGTTATTTTAACACCCTATGATGCTAATTTTGATTCGAACACCGATGGTGTCAGTTTTAACACCCCCGTTTTTGCAGTGTAATACTTAAAAAGGAATCAAATTGACTTATAACCAGAACCAATGTGAAGGCGTGATGCAATGGGCAAGGGCCAAATAAGACAACACAACAACTTGCCATTGCCACTAAAAAAAGCCACCCCATGCACACACTATTATTTGTTTTCTTCAAAGTTTGAAAAATAATACTAACAACATAAAAGATGCCTACTCAAGACTTTACTACCGCGCGTTTATAGATGATCCACAAGGAGTTGAAAATAGGTTAAATACAAAATACGTCCCTGTGACGGAAATCCGACAGAAAGCACGACGGTCGAGCTTGTCTCTTGAAGATCTTCACCCAGTGTTTTAATATAATGACAGGACAACCTCTCAGAATGATTGTATCGAAGTTTTCAATCTCATAGACACATAGAGAGAGAGGACAATAATAATTCCTTGCCAAACTATAGACGCTTCTCGGAGTAGACCTTCCGATCTGTAGCGAAACCCGTGGGGTCCACCCGTCAGTGCATACCTGTCTGTATAAGATAGCTGTACCGTCACAATCAAAACACTCATCGCTAATTAAAATCACAAAATGAAAGAATGATGATGTTGGTTTAGCTAAGCAGGTCCGAGTAGATTGCCGAGTTGATACGGGGCTACCTTCAACTATGAATAACCCTTTCGCATTTTGTATGATCCAATCTCTTCGTTTTCTTTTCTTCCCTCGAATCGCACCCCCCCCCTCTTATTTGATGTCCCGCGGAACCTGTAGTTCCAAAAAGGGTTATAAGGAGCCTGTCCTATGATCAAAGACGATGCCGGTGTTTTTTAACGCACTTCCTCGACAGCCGCTTGAGATTTGGCTGAACGCTTGGGCTAGACAAACCAGGCTTCTCGACTATTCTTTTTTTCTCCCTCCCTCGCGCTCAATCGGCCCAGCGATCTGATCATGGCATGCATCTACGTAATTATATCAACTGTCAAAATATAACGGCTCCTACCGATGGGGGTCGCAATTCTCGGTGGTCAGTGACACTGCATCCATAGCACCGACAATTCGCACACTCGCATAGGGCTAATTCGTCTTCTGTTATTCAAAGCGACGAATCATCTCCAGTGCTTTTACCTTGAACAGACTGTTCGTTCAATTAACGGCATATATCAGTTGAATAATATTTCCCCTTTTATTACTTATCACCTATATGACCCTACAGTCGGTTAAGACGAGATATATCAGTCATCAACCCACGAGGTTGCTGACTATTCCCGAGACGAATTTTGTAGAATGTTGTTTTCGGTTTGCGGGGGAAAATGAACCCTTTGTCGTGACTCAATTATGATTTCTTTCGTTTTGTTCAAAATGTACACGGCAAAGGCGATTCCTAGCCACTTTCTATAAAGATGACGAGAGTGTCCGGGCGACTACTTGTCTCTGCACACTCTCGTGATCCCTTGTGGGGATTTAAGCCATTTGCGTTCTCACTTAAAATACGTTAACCAAATCACTTGTGGGGCTAGAGTCAAGAAACCTGTATGCGAAATTAACTTAAGTCAACAGAGGGCGGTTTAAAGCGTACTGCGAGCTAAACGTGGCCATACGTCGTGCACAAACACAATGATGTTTTTTTTCGTGTGTATTAGTTCGTGTAAAATCCGCAGGCCTATGTACTTACGGATTTAATGTAATTATCAAGATCAAATTCATATGTATTTATGGAAATTGAGATGTGACTATCTCAAGGAAATTGGCTCTCAAATTTTAGCATCGATTTTTTGTCTGTTCATTTTTTGTTGACACTTGGTTTAAAGAATAATCGGTTTGAAAAAAAATGTTGAATGCTTTTTTATATATTCTTCGTAGTTTTTTTTTCTTTACTTGCGGACTTCTGTCGTTGTTTTCAGTTTTATTACAATTTGTATGACTTATAAATGTTTCTGTTTGTATTTGTACACCTTGATCGATTGATTGATTTGTGGTTACGAGGGAATATACCCGTCAGTATTCTCCGTAAAATCATTTTACTCACATGAAATAAAATATTCGTTATCTATTCCAGTTTAAGAGGATTGTAAACAGATACCTTCTCTATCTTTTAATTTTATTTTCCTTGTTAGCCTTCACCTTGAGTGCCCCTGTGGCCTTGTGTTGGGCAATTTTTTGATCGAAAAATCAATCAATCAATCAATCAAATAATCAATCAATAAAATATTAATTAACAATTGGCACTTTGAGGGTTTCTATCGCGAAATGAACAATCAGGGATTCTGCTCATGATAAAAACGTACACAATCGAACATTTTTTTTGTTCTTCGAACGAATAGCCGAAGTTGTTTTTATTTTTTATACAAACAAGCTGACGATTTACTCTGTTTGTTAAATAACCTACCATTATTGCAATTCTCTTTTTATTTGTCCGTCTGATAAAAAAACAACACAAAACTAATATACAAATAAATAAGTAACTAAAAAAATGACCGATCAGTCAGTCGTTCAACTCTGATAACAACAGTATATTCAAGGGTATGACTATTCGCAACATTGTTATTCATGGGTTTGGTTTTTACTGATGATGTTATTGTATAACCTATTGCTCAACCCATTCATCATTGCGCTACCAGTTTTCGAGGGTGCATCATGTAAGAACTACTTACTGCCTTTACGTGTTTAACTTGTTCGAATGATACATCAGTTGTTTGGGAAGAGAATAATTCGTTGGTATCCTGTAGTGTTCGACACAAACACCATACAAATAGGTCGTATCCGAATTGGCGGTTACGGCTACGGCTACGGCTACGGCTGTTGCTAAGGGTGTTGCTAAGGACGAACTATACCTCAACACATGATGACGCGCAAATCTAGCCGTAGCCGTAGGGTATAGCCGCCAAATCGGACACGGCCTAAACCTTCACATCTGAAAGCTGTCACGTTTTAGAGAGAATGCCGAATTATTGAGCGCTTGATTTGCTATGTAGGCAGTATATCCGACTTGGCGGCTACGGCTATACGACTCTTGCTAAGGATGTTGCTATATACACAATCTGAGAAACGTTACTGTCAGTAACGCTTCTCAGATTCAAATTTGTTGGGATAAAAAGTGCTATATTTTTCCATAACCGCAGAACTTCGAAGTGAACCGTTTTTCAAAATGCATTATACTACCCAAAGCTGCTGTACTTCTTACCAAGTAAGTTTTTATTGCCATTAATTTTCAGAGTCATTACCAAACGTATACAGACCCTTTAAATATCGATTAATACAAAGGTTTAAACGAGGGGTTTTCTTTCAGATGAAAAAGTGTTAACTCTTTCTTTTCATTACTGTACAGTTGCTGAACGTATGACGCGTTTATTACACTGAAAATTGTGCATGGTAAACATAGCGCGTGTATATAACCTAACACTTGAAGCAATGGATATTATGTTGGATTTATAAACTAAACGCTTCGTGTTAACTATGCAAACAAAATGCAATAATTGACTTAACATTTTAGAGCAAGGAGAAACTGAACGTGACAGGTTTATAAACAAATCACTTTGAAACGCATGAACATTTAACGCTGCAAAAACTGGGGTGTTAAAATTGACACCATGGGTGTTGTCACCTATAAACACCGAAGAGAGAATCACAAGTAACATCATAAGGTGTTTAAATAACACCAATGTAAATGTTTTCGCAGAAATTAGCGCTATTTTAACACCATATGGTGTAAATTTTGATTCTTTTTTGGTATTTTTATGTGACAACACCCATGGTGTCAATTTAACACCCCAGGTTTTGCAGTGTAGGAGCTAAAGTGTTTATAAATAAATCACTTTGAAAACGCATGGACGTGTTACACATTTAGGAGCTTAAGTGTTTATAAATAAATCGCTTTGAAAACGCATGGACGTGTTAGGAGCTAAGTGTTTATAAATAAATCACTTTGAAAACGCATGGACGTGTTAGGAGCTAAAGTGTTTATAAATAAATCACTTTGAAAACGCATGGACATGTTAGGAGCTAAAGTGTTTATAAATAAATCACTTTGGAAACGCACGAACATGTTACACATTTAGGAGCTTAAGTGTTTATAAATAAATCACTTTGAAAACGCGTGGTCGTGTTACACATTTAGGAGCTAAAGTGTTTATTAATAAAACACTTTGGAAACGCATGAACATGTTACACATTTAGGAGCTAAAGTGTTTATAAATAAATCACTTTGAAAACGCATGACGTGTTACACACTGAGGGGCTAAAACACTTCATGTATATTTTTGCTTTATCATGTTTAGCTAATTTTGGCAGCTCGATATTTGTATTAGTTCGATATTTTTGGATAAGTTCATTGTCTTTTGTTAAACACAGAATAAATTACGATGCTTGGTATATTTTATTCTGTTTCTTAAAGGTAGGTCTTAGATCCATTGATAATTACTCCAAAAATGAATTACCATACAATCTTACTTGGTGAGAAGCACGGCAGCTGTTGATAGTATAAAACATTTTGAGAAAGGATTCCCTTCGCGGTAATGTGGTTTCGATAAAAAAAAATCTCAAAACATTTGCGTCTGAGAAACGAAATCACTCATGCATGAATCGTTTCTCAGATTTCTGACGGTTTACTGAAAAATCAATTTCCGTGATGTCCGTTCGCGAATGCTGCGGCCAGAGATGCGGTTGGTACCCGCTGTAACCTTGCTAAGATGGATTCGACGTTCTTGTGAAAATACAGTTGCAGTTTTTAAAAATGTTTTCTCAACAAATAGACACTGTATTCAGCTAAAACTTTCTTTGGTAACTTTTATTGAATCTTTCTTTATACTGTTGCCTATTGAATTAGCATTACATTGTCGAAACCAATGTATGACCCTACCTAGCGCTTAAGTATGGAGATACCGTAATGAGCGACATGTACGCAAAAGTGACAGTTTAAGATGGGGCTATTTCACGATACCCGATAGCAGACAACGTTTGTCTTTTCTATTGAAACATTAAACTAAACTGTTCTCGTTTCCACGGGAGATACACGCACCGCGATTCGTTACCGAATATCGCAAAATCCACCAAACGAATGTGCCGTCACACGATGTGGAACATCACCACACACACTGAAATGTGGCAATACGGGCACAACGAAGAAATTGAATGCGACAAGTCAACTAAGTCAACCAATCAGAACATACGGCGGGAAAGTGATATCTACCCGGGCGGGCAGATCGTGTTTAGAGCGCGAAGGGAGCAGTCTGCGATAGTCAACCTAATCGTGGCTCGCGCGTTTGTCTTGGTTTCGGTCGGCGCCGACTGTTTGCCGGTTGCGCGTCGTATGTCACGTTCAATACCTGATCTTGGGGGATCCCGCTTTCTTGACTGGCTACAAACAATGTCTAGAACTCAGGCCAGAATCGCATCTGACAATGTAATTCAGATTGTCTTTCAGTCTTTTCACTTTGATTTTCCCCCTTATTTATCTAATTTTTCTTCAAAATCTGTCATTCGAGATAATTGTTTGCATTGGCGTTTGCCCACCAGCCAAGTCGAATGAAAAACAAATCGTTAAATTGGCATGGCTTGTAACTAAGTAGGAGTTGTAACTACAACGAGATAACCAGCTTGTTTTTGTTTTGTTTTTGTCGTTAAAGTGAAGCTATACAGCTCCATTTATTTCATTTCTCGCACAAATAACAAAATAACAGTTTATATATTTTTTATGATATTTTTTATAATTTGTTTATTTATTTATATGTTTATTTATTTATTTAATTATCTATTTAATCATTTATTTATTGTTTATTGCAATAAATTGATCTTTTTGTAATTCACACCACACTTTACCTGTCTTTATTGTACGTGTCAGTAATAATATCAAAAAAAGTTTAATCGTCAAGGCCCTTATCGAAATATTGGGCTCAACCTGCTCCTAACTTTTCTTCTTTCGGACCCAAATCGGTTTGGTTTGGTTTGGTTTGGTATGGTTTGGTTTGGTTGAGTTTAGTTGGGTCCTGTTTAGTTTGGTTTGGTTTGGTTCGGTTCGGTTTGGTTCGGTTCGGTTTGGTTCGGTTTGGTTCGGTTTGGTTTGGTTTGGTTTGGTTTGGTTTGGTTTAGTTTGGTTTTGTTTGATTTGGTTTAGTTTTGTTTGGTTTAGTTTGGTTTGGTTTATTTTTGTTTGGTTTGGTTTGGTTTGGTTTGGTTTGTTTAGGTTTGGTTTGGTTCGGTTTGGTTTGGTTTGGTTTGGCTTGGTTTGGTTTGGTTTGGTTTGGTTGAGTTTAGTTGGGTTCTGTTTAGTTTGGTTTAGTTTAGTTTGGTTTGGTTTGGTTCGGTTTGGTTCGGTTTGGTTTGGTTTGGTTTGGTTTGGTTTGGTTTGGTTTGGTTTAGTTTGGTTTTGTTTGATTTGGTTTAGTTTTGTTTGGTTTAGTTTGGTTTGGTTTATTTTGGTTTGGTTTGGTTTGGTTTGGTTTGGTTTGTTTAGGTTTGGTTTGGTTCGGCTTGGTTTGGTTTGGTTTGGCTTGGTTTGGTTTGGTTTGGTTTGGTTGAGTTTAGTTGGGTTCTGTTTAGTTTGGTTTGGTTTATTTTGGTTTGGTTTGGTTTGGTTTGGTTTGTTTAGGTTTGGTTTGGTTCGGTTTGGTTTGTTTCGGTGTGGTTTTGTTTGTTTAGGTTTGGTTTGGTTTGGTTTGGTTTGGCTTGGTTCGGTTTGGTTTGGTTTGGTGCTGTCAACTTTGACAGAATTTAAGACGGAAATATTTATCTGGAAGATTGTTACAATTATGAACTTTATAATGAGAGAGATTTCAGATTGAAACAAATATTTATAATAATTTATTAAATGTTTTTGACTTCGCAGTCGGAACAGGTTTTGAACAGTTTTGTGTTTGTTATAGGACAAACACTTAATTTCTAGTAATTATTATTAATTGCAATAATTACAAAACGTGGACTTTGTTTTAGAAGATAAATCTACTTGGGGACGGGGTAGTTTTCCCACTGCATCATGTGACTCTGTTCTTTTCCATCCATCCATGTAGCTCTACCCTCTAACAGTTCCTATGTTCATTTCAGTCACACTATACCACTGCTTAAATAATCGAATTTAATTGTAAGTGTTTTTTTACCAAGCAACTTTAACTATTGCACATGACTTGGTATATAGGCACACCATCTCCGGTCAATCACACTGCAGATGCATTCTGCATCCAAAGTGACTCTTCGGTGCATCTCGAAGTTTGGTTTCTGCCATGGGGGCAAGATGCACTTTAATGCAGACTCGTACACCTTCCACCGTCTCTTCCATTCAGAAGCCGGGATAATTTGGTGATGATTCTTCTCCAAATGCGGGTTAATTGGCGTCAATTAAGGCAGTTTGTAAGTGATGAGGCTCTAATGATTCTGGAAAATCAAACCAATCAAAGGCTTTACACCATACTCGCAGTGTATTTTTGCCTATCAAGTGGGCGTGTCGGTAAGTGTGTCACCCCGGGACGCGTGGCACCACTAGGAAGTCCATGGGGACGATGGAGGGTTTAACTTGGGGGCAGTTTCCTCCCCGTGCCCATCCAAGCGAATAACGGACATCCCTCTCAACTCCCAACCGGTTTCCATTTTTCATTTACCAAGAGAGACCTACTACTAGATAAGGTAAAATTAAAAAAAAAACCTCCCTTCAAATTTAACCGTTTAACAACTCTTAAGATCTCCCTTCTAATCACGGCAGATCGGTGTGTGTTGTCTGTAAGCAGAGAAGCACCGATGGGCACCGCTCAATGGCGAATATGGGCCAGTTTAGCTCGGAGGGATCCTATAATTCTAGCTCGGGTGCTTTCATCTGTTGAGCGACGGGGCTCAGTGGGAGAAATTAATCGCCAATTAAAATTAACTGCTCCACAATTAATATTGATCACCTTCTCGAGAGACATCAATAATTGATACCCGGTGGACCCAACCGAGTGGGGGTGTATACTGCCAACGAAACAATTATCCTTTAATTGCGAGGTCGCGGCTTTTGTGGCTCCCGGTCATAATCTCCTGTCCGGCCATACTCCTAAAAAAAAAACACCCGGGTTTTATTCTGTGTTTGTTGCTCCCCTGATGTTCCCCAGCATCGTGGGTTTCTCTCCCCATAGAATGACAAGCATACCACTCCAGAGTCTTTACTACTCCAGCCGACTGAATCGGCTTTGCTCTCATTAGTGCGCCGCTGTCGTAGATGCCCTTATTGCCAGTTAGCTTTTCATCCCACAATAGAGCACATGATTGCCCGTTTCCACAACATTTAATTGGGACAAAAACAACAATTGCCGGCCTGAAAGGCTCTACTCTCCCATCCTTTGCGTCCCAGTTGACAGCCAGGGCATTCAACGGTGAAGTGACGACCCAATAGAAAGACCAATCGTCTTTTGCGCTTCAATAGCTTTCCCCATTGTCCGGACGTTTGGGCAAAACACCTCGGAGAGAGTCGAAGTGGCCCTGTTGAACAGGAATAAGAAGGGTGCCCTACATGGTCCAAATACAACCCCTTGAAGGTCTTGACAAGTCTACTGTGTCTGCCGAAGTTCCAGCACGGTATTATGATCACCAACCACCCACCCACCCCCTAAAATAATTTAAAAACAAAATATATATATATATATATATAAGAAAATAAATAAATACATAATTAAATTATTTATTTAAGTATCATTTCCTGTGGCTCCCTGTATGTCTTATACAATAGCAGTCTTTATTGTGGCTGTTATTAATGTTGTTTGTTTATGTATGTGGCAGTTATTATTGTTGTTGAATAAACTAGCATAACTCCACAAAGAGAAAAAATAAAATTAAAATAATAACAAATAAATAAATGAATAAATAAGTACATTCGGTATGTCACGACATCTAAACCACAAATTTAAAGGTGCATCTTTTCTATAAAGTAACCCCGAATTCAAAGATGACACATACAGTAAACATCGATTTGTGTTTAAAACGTTTAAGCCAAATCTTCCACTCAGCAGGATGAGGAACTGATCCATGATCTCTCCCGCATTTCCCAGAACTTGCTTTTCTTAGCACCTCATTGTCCGCTCGTGTCTTGTGTCTTCGTATTCATACAAACACTGTCACTTCGACGATTAAAAAGGATATCGAGAACAAAACTTTCTGCCTTTCATTTAATTATACATTATTGATCAATCTCTCAGTTGAGTTTTGATCCGTCAGGCATTGTATATTTAGTCAAGCTTGCAGTTGGTTTCTCATTTACTAAACATCATAATTTGCTTGGACTGTGTTTGCTTTACGGCCATCACACTGCGAAATAAAATGCCCGAATTAACGTTGACGTGTTTTAGGGCGATATTGTCAACCAAGGATAATCATGCATGTGGTCTGAAGATATATATTTTGTCTGTGCCGGATTGAGCATTAAATCTCGAACGGGGGAGATGGGGCACAACTGGTACCCCAAGACACACCCCATTCCCCACCCCAACCATAACCCCATCCCTCTGATGTGTTTGTTTGTAACTTTTGATGATGAAGCCAATCACCACAACAATTTTGACTTTTCCTAAATATTATCCAGACAAATCTGAAAAGGAAGTCTACCGTTACCATGGTAACCGTTTAATGTGTACCTTGGTGTTCTTCCAAGTGAAGTTTGTATATGTTTTTATACTATTATCAAGTAATAAGCCACAAGGGAAACAGACTTTGTTTAACCCAAAATTATGTTTTTATACTGTAAAATTATTGATCAAACTCATAAGTGATGTATTTTTAAAAAAAAGTGTGTGAGTGTGAATCATTTTATTATGACAATCTACAATGCATTATGGGAACTCAATATGGCCGCAAATGTTAACAGCTATGTCGGACTTGCGGTTTCTGTTTTAAATTGGTTCTCAGCGAACTGGGGGGGCTATGTATTGACATTTCCAGCAATTTTATCATGTTGAACGTGTTAGTTTCTTTTCTCTTTATATGCCATTCAGTATGAAAACAAGATAGTAAGAAACAACTTGGTTTTCACTAACGAACGCATCAAATACTACTTTATTATAAATAGTAGCATTTCAGGTAGCAACATTTTTCATATCTGGGAACCATTTAAAACCGACGTATACATTTTTTCAATTTCAGAACTTGAGAATACCACAAAACGGTTCAAGACATAACACCATTACGAAGTTTTAATAACGACAAGATCGTAAAACTTACGATTAAATCAATGCTTAATTGAATGTATTTACACTATTTGTATCTTTTTTTTTACAATGGTTCTACAAATTTGTATTAGTTATTTTTTCTTTAAAGGTATTGCCTATATTGAGTAAAAGCTCCCTAATGCAAAAGTAAAACAACAACAAACTTGGATGGCAACTTTCACTTATTTTTCACTGCTACAACATTTTTCAATAATATTTCTTAAAATAATGTACAATATAACGGTTCTTAGCGAAATGGACACCTTAAGTTTATATTAGTCAAGTAATTTGTTTTTCTTGACACATAAAACCCCCCAAAACGAAAAGATTTGTACTCTTTCCCAAACCACTACCTTTTTGTTTGACGTAACTGTCCAACTTCTGATAATAGTATGTTCAGGCGTAGCGCCGGCAATAATTATTGAGTTAATCGATTTATTCAATAGTTCCTTTCAGTATTTTTTTCTTTCTTTATCCCTTTGTAGTATCCTTGATTATAGTGTAGGATGTTCAATATTTATTTAAAAAAAAACCCAAAACAATAATTTATTGTAGTTAAAACAAAACATAGTTATGTTTGGCCTTCTTTTTAATTTCATTTTTGAATTTTACATTTTTTCAGTGCCCCGTAACTTTGGGACTTTTTTTATATGTTAACGACTGGAAAGTTTGGCAACTACAAGTTTTGGGTCCCATTCAGAGGTATAGAGACCTGGGGGCGACGCGACCGGGTGGGATTCGGAACATTATGCGAGTAGAGATTACAGCAAAATCGATGATGACGATGTGTCAACTTTAACATTAGGCATAATCTACATTTTATTGTTCCTATTAATCCTTCATAATAATTAAACTATTTATCCACGGTGTTTCAACCAATAATCCTGACGCTGCTCCCTGAATTACAAGTCCCGCATTAAAGAACGAATTAGCATTCCAATTAAATGCTTTATAATGATATTCACAACTGTCATCTCACCAACAATAATTGACGCGCACACATTCGTAAAACAAAATCCTACAAAAATGACCTGAACTAACCCTGTTCTCTTTACTATTTGTATTGAATTTCCCCCTGGTAACATCTTTATTATACTTTCCCTTCTTGTTTACATATTCTTTGAGTTTTTTTATCAATGGTTTATCCTTGAGATTGATCCATTGGAACTTTTTTTATGGTAATTTTATTTTGGTGTCTCTTGTTCACCCTGATGTGTCCCTCTGTCTTTATCCCTGTCCGTCCTTGTTGTGTCACATCTTCCCTTTTAGCCAACGGGGTTATACCGTCGATCCACGTCCTGCCTTGGCGGGGCGATCGCCTCACGTTTTGTACCGATGATCGCTTCCAACTCAAGGCGTTTGTCTTTGGGCCCAAGCTGCGTCCACTCCAGGGGTCCGGTCTCCGTGTCGTATACATAACCTGCCAATCAAAGTACGGGTCAATGTATGTGGTCTGCGGTCACCCCAGCGACCATTTAGTGCCATTTCTTGTCCGTAATCGTAACAATTGAAAAAGGTGAGGGAAACATCTTAATACCAATTCGAAATACTTACTTCAAGATACCTTGGGGGAGAACAAAAACTCCAAAAAAATCTATGTAATCCCACGCCTTTGTATGGGAGAAAATGTAATTACATTTTTGCTTTAGTAGAGTCTTAGAAATAAATAATAGGCCTTTGGAGCTCACGGTGACAGTGCAAAAAAATACGATATTTTTGAAAGCATCTTGTTCTAACTAGGTTTTTACAAGAACAATTGCTGAAACTTTTGAAAAGCCTTGGTATATTATAGAAAAAAAACCAACAACAATGACAAAAAAATAATTAAAAAAATGAATAGGCCTATTTCGATTAAAACTAAGCTCTGAGACATAATCAACTTTAACAAATCAGTCTTTTAGTTACTGTGGTAAACTTTAGAGTATACTTTTTATCTCTGTCATTAAAGGCACTGAACACGTTTGGAAATTGTCAAAGACCAGTGTTCTCACTTGGTGTATCCCAACATATGCATAAAATAATAAGCCTGTGAAAATTTGGGCTCAATTGGTCAATTGGTTGCAAGAAAATGATGAAAGAAAAAACACCCTTGTTGTACAAATTTGTGTGCTTTCAGATAGGAATAAAAACTTCTTGCAAGAAGTTTTTATTATTTCAGTGAGAAATTACCTCTTTCTCAAAAACTACGTTACTTCAGAGGGAGACGTTTCTCACAATGTTTTTATACTATCAACAGCTCTCCGTTGCTTGTTACCAAGTAAGTTTCATATGCTAATATATATTTTGAGTAATTACCAAACGTGTACAGTGCCTTTAAACAAGTAACTTCATATCCCTCTTCTGCGGTCAAACACATTTTCGAACCCCTTGCTATACAACACAAATCCCGGGTAGGTGCGGGACTAAAAACACGTCCAAGATTAACGTGGAATAAAGCTTGCGTATACACCGATGCACATTATTGTGTGTAGAGTGTAGCATTGCTGGCGTCCAAATCAAATTTACCGACGGTTCGGACGTTTGGATATTTACATGACAATTATTTTGTTCCAATGTTGATCTGAAGATTCTGAAATGCATATTTTAAGTAAACAAATGTTCATTGTTGAGAAAAGATGTTGAGGAAACTGAATAAAATGAAACACAACACAGAGACCATCCCTCAGGAGACGACAAAGGCTCATAACAGGACTGGACTAAGAAATCTTATTACTTATTAATAAATATATATATATAATGAGTAGGGTAGATGGCCTTAGCTTTCGAATATATATATATATATATATTTGCTGTTTCATTTTAAGAGAGTGACTTCCCCAGTTAAACACATGTTTTCCTTATTAATTACAATTATTTATTACAAGCTACAGGCACATACAATATAATTTAAGTAATTAATAAGCATCTGTATAAAGATTCAGCAAATTGTATAAAACAAAAAAAATTATGAGCGGTAACAGTAGACCAAAACAATAAAATATAACCAACCCAAACATAAAACGACAAATCATAAAATTAATGTTTAACACTAATCAATAGTTTAGTGTTCGTCTGAGTTTACTTGACTCCGGGAAGAGTGGCTATCTTTTTCATCAAAGGCCTATAGTATCTTCATCAATGTTTTCTCCTTCCAATGTCTATCTCGCTGTTGTAATGTCTCGAATTACCTCTCCACCTTTCGGTCAGCCGTTCATGTACCGTACAAGTCAGCAAGTCATCCCGTCTAGTTTGCTCGCATGTACAGTCCAACCGACCGCGAGAGGAAGAATTGTCCCTCTGACTTTATCTCGTGCTACTCTCTATTTCTTCCCAGTAACACAATGTACTCCTAAAGTGGTTTTCGAATATTTGCTGGTGGGATAAATAAGTATAAAAGTTAGAATAATTTGAGGGTAGTAAAACACTCCTTCATATAGGCTACATATACATAACGAAGATACTGGAAAAGCTGGGTTGCAGCAAAAAACGATCATTAGTTTAAAAAATCTGTAAGGAGATAACATTTTTCGAAAGGCTGAAAGGCTCAGTCTGACGTCATTTCATTAGTTACACAGTTACGCATTATGAAAATGTCAACACAAACAAAATTGAAAAATAAATAAATAATAGCAACAAAATACACCGTGTATTTTACCACTGAAACGTGTGAAAAATTAATTTCCTAAAGGTGTTTGCATTTGATTGTGTTCATTCCAATAATGCGCAATTTTTATTCGAAAGATTGGACACACTTCGACTCAAGAAATCTTGAAATTTACTCTTTTTCATGGTATCATGACGGGATAACCGTCACTGCTGTTACAGTCAGCCTTTCCACATTAAAGCACTCGACACAACAGTTAGACCTTGTTCAAGATTTTCTTTACTTTTTAAATACTAGGCTAAACTCGAACACACTGGGTGTTAATTGCAACAATGCTGCAAGATAAGAACTGTCAGTTTTGCACTTCAAAGCAATATTACTAGCCATACACCGATGTGTGTTAAGCACTCTATACTGGGTACTTTATTGAAGCATGTGGAAACAAAATCCACAGGCACATTACACGGGTGGGATTTGAACCTCACAACCATCGCCATTCTTACAAAAAATGGCCAGGGCGTTTAATTACACAGCAAACATCCGAGGCGGGTGCATAAAACAAACACGCAGCCTAGGGTGATAGGTTTGTAAAGTAAATACTTGTATTTGAAAAAAATCAAAATAACTATTACTTTTACAATATTTTGTCATGATTATTAGAACAATGGCGTAATGCAAAAGGGCCCTCTTATCTTTTACCAACAGTTGTTGGTTCATTGTTAAATTAATAATAATAATAATAATAATGTACATTTCTATAGCGCCAAATCCATATTAAGAAAAAAATGCTCAATATTATATCAAAAAATTCCAATATGCAAACCTATAGGTGTCTCACCGGCATGGTGAAGTTTAAACATTTCCAGAACGATTCTCTTTTTTGAATGTGACAATGTCTTTTTGAATCTCCCTTTTTTTTATTTACAAAGCAGAACCATTAATCAAGTCTGATTTAAATTTACATAATAAGCAAATTCCCGATCACATATTTCTTAACTCAATGAAAAACATGTTACATGAAGAGGCGATATGTAGGGGTTAAATGGCTTCTGACGCAATTGATGTTTCTATTTTATATTTACATTTTTAGTTGTTGTTAGGGTTTTTGTTGGCCTTATTTTTTGTTTCATCTATGAGATGACACGTTCTTCACGATGCAAACTTATTCAAGTCATTATTTCTGTCTTAATGCACCTTCATGTACCAAGATTATCCTTTTCCGAATTAAATCCAAATTCTAAAGCTTGCCCAGACTAAAGGCTCCAAACTTCACCCCCAAAAAGTGATTATTGTGACTGTTTATCGGTACGGCAATAAGCCAAATGTTTCATTTCAAACTGCAATCTTACCTGGGACGGGGGCTTTTCATTGTAATACCCTTCATTCGTTTTGGTTAAAAAAAATACGCCCGGCAGTGACACGGCACTCACACTGTGGGACATAAGTCCACACAATCAAGTAGATAGCTTTTCATTCTCACCCCACTGGTAAAATATAAAGAATGGATTTTGCCAAACCCGAGCGGCTGTTGCTGCTGCTGTAGTTTTGTTATGCATCCCCGTCTGTATCAGCATAATTTGATTTTACTTTTAAATCAACCCAGTCTTTGTCTGCTAACGATGTTTAGATAGAGGTGGAGACAAATTAAGGTTTTATAAGATGTAGTCGGCGACGAGTTCTTTTTGCTGAGGATTAGTGTGTTCGCCAAAATCCCGGACCGCTAGGGAATCGGAGCGGAGCTTGTGACCGGGGCGACTGAGGGAGCCGGGGCCGGAGGGAACCCACCAGGATTAGAGCAAGACTGGTTAAGCTTCCCGTGTTCCGGGCGTGATATTTAGGATGAGCTTGCACAGTGAGTGATGGAGGTCCCCCCCCCCACGCTAGCCAATGTCGGTGATTGTCGCCGCTGATGGATGATTGCACGGGGATATTTTTTCAAATGTATTCATATTTTTTTTGTACCCCTTCTCTCTTTCTTTAATCATTCACCTTCCATTGAATGTTAGCTTGCTTGGCTGGTTGGATTATGGATATAATGCGATATGTTGAAATTGAAACACAGTGTGTTAGGGGAGTTAGATTGTGGAATCGAGAAGACTGCAGCACATGGTGTGCCTTTTGAATTACCAATGGATAAATAAAAGACTTCGTGAGGTTTTAAAATGCCTTCCTCAATTCAACAGTGAAGAGAGGTTGTAGTTAATATATTAAGGAGGAGAAAATGATACTGGTTTTTTTTGGTATGTTTTGGGGAAAAATATTATCACGAAAAGCTTATTTTGGTATGCGATCTTAGCGATAAATATTTCTGTTTGAAAATGCTTCTCAGATAAGTGAATTTGAATATTTTCTTTCTTTTTCCTGCCTGTAAAGGCAATATAAATAGGCCTCGTGTAACGGTCATCTCAGTTGTCTATGTTTATTCTAAAGATAATTTATATAGGCCTATATATATGCCCCCATAGACATATAATTTTGGGTTGAACAAAGAAAATACACACACATTTTGAATCTAAACGATAAAGGGTCTGTATATACGTTTGGTAATGATTCTGAAAACTAATGGCAATAAAAACTTACTTGGTAAGAAGTACAGCAGCTATGGATAGTGTAATGCATTTCGAGAAACTTTTCACTTCGAAGTACTGCGGTTATGGAAAAAGAAATCACTTTTAACCCCAAAAATTTGAATCTGAGAAGCGTTACTGCAGTAACGTTTCTCAGATTGTGTATTCCAATTGCAAATTATTCTTCCTGCGTGGACATAACCGCTCTACATGTTAGTTTCTACAATTATATAGGATTGAAACAAACAGTGGGTTCCAATTACCAAACGTACCGTAACGTCGATTTTACTCTTTCAAAAGTCTAGTATCGAACAAGTGCTATATTAGGCATTATACACAACAAAAGCTCTTATATGCTATGGCCCAATTTTATAGAGCTGCTTAATTACAAAAAGTAGCTAAGCACGACAAAATGATGCTTACCAGAATAAGGTTACCAGCCAAAATACGATGTAAAATGCACCATTTCTGACTGGTATCCTGCAAATGTTTGCTTAGTACAAAATTCGTATAACCAAAATTTTCTGCTTGAGAAGCTCTATGAAAATGAGCCCACCAGTTGTTTGGCTGAAGCGAATTCATTCAAATAATTCTTGTTTCCTTTCGAAACACCGGACAACCAGCTGTAAACGTCTTTATGAAAATGGGTGGTCGCATTTTCGCGGAAATGCAGATTTTGTTGTGGCAAATCAATGTAATTATTATGTTCTGCGGATATTCTCTTCTGGCACATAACAGTATCGAGACGGTGGTGTCGAGTTTATAACAAATAGTAAGCTTAAACAAATCCTCAGAAATAGCTCAGTGTAGGCCCTAATGAAGGCTTTAAAAACAAAATTGTTGTTAGAGTTTTTGTGAGGAATGCGGGTTGGGATATTTTACTATCTAATATTTGTTTTATTTAAAAAAAAACATATTTAACGAGGATGCCCATCCAGCACAGCTGATCATTTGGGGCCCTCACATTATATAAAAAATACATCAGAGATAAAATACCAACAAAGACAAGACTTTTGCAGAAAGTGCGTAAAAAGTGAAATTAGTTTACTAAGAATGGACAATAACATATTAGGACAAATTGACAAAATTACACACCCTATATCAGCCAACCACACAATTGAAAAAATACAAGAGAATTTTTTTAATTTGCTGTGTAATTGACAGAGGAAGACAATATTTAATGTAGGCCTATATCCAGTTTGCGGTAAATTTACTTTGAACAAATTGTCCCTGACACGACACTGAGGTGTGCGTCGCCGGGCAACAGTGGCGACTGCTGGCCCTACCCTTAAGGGGGCACTTCCACCGATTAGCAAGCCCATGAAACATTTAGTAAGCTTCAAAAACATGTCATTAGGCTACATGTACATAAGATATGGAGTCATTTTTAACGAGAGAGTAAACACAAAAAATTGACTTTATGTATGAATATGTGCTGGATACGAGGTGGACGAAAACCCCGCGGAAAACCTTCAGGGGAAAAACCCGCGGAAATCCTTCAGATTTAAAGCACGCTGAAATTCACATATTTTTTTGGCTGAAAATTCTGGCAACCAAGTCTGTTCACTCTATCGTACACCAGCATGAGGTTGAAATTGAACGAGTTAAATGAATGCACTAACGTTATGACGGAAGTACAGCAGTGTTTGGCGAAATTCTGACTTGAATAAAATTGAGGATTTTGGAGCAAGATGTTCCATTCTTCAGCAACACTTGTGGAATAGCATTTCTTCTTATACTATCGTAGCAAAAGCAACCTATAGTGACACCAAGTATAGTTTTACAAAAAAAATGAGTTTAATTTGACAAAGAGAACACTGCTAATTGAGTGTTTTAGGAGCAAACAAACACAAAACAAAAGTCCTATCAGAAGTCCGTTTTTTGACAACCACGCTACTTTCTTCACTTTTGGTATGCTAACTCCCTATAAAATTAGCACCCCATTCCGTACCTGATCCGCCCGTGCTTCTCTGCTTTCGTTTAGGGATGCGTTACGCATGAAAACCCCGCGGGTCTCTAACCTCACAAAACTACCCACGGGTCTCACCCCATCATTGTCGAGGAAATCGCGTCCAGGTGAACAACTATGGTACCTTTTATTTCCAGACTCAGCTCTATCCCCTCACTTTATCCATCTTGTTCCCTAGGGAGATTGGATTCCCAACTTTCACAGGACTGTTGAATAGACATAATGCCCCCCTCACCAAGTAGTGGGTATTGTATTAAGCAACTTCGCCGTTAACGAGGTGTTGCTGTAAACGACATAATTGAGCCTGCATACAACAGGTTTCTTACTTCTTGTGCTTTTTTGCGGGGGGGGAGGTATGCCCGGGGCAGGCTGGGTTGTTTAAAAAATGTCTTTTAGTGAAAAAGAAGTACATTCCAATTGGGATGTTGAGGGCATTCCAGGCAAGCCATCTCTGCAGAAGAACTTTAAGTGCACCCATCCTTAACCACTAAGAGGGGAGTCAACAAGCAGATGACACCTGTCAGTTAGTGGAGATTGCTTACTCAAGACTTTGGCAAGGGGTTCGTAACACCCCCTTCTTTCGCTTGTTCACGCCGTTTTGGCTTTGGCTTTCTGGGAAGGGGGTATTGCCCATCTTGTGGATGTTCAATTGTTTCAGATTGCCTGGTCATTCCATTCAACCTTCTCCCCCACTGTCTTAGAGCCTGGTTGACAGGAAAGCGTCTATGCAAACACGATCAGGATTCCAGCCCCTCCCAACCAATTTACAACAAACGGTCTAAATTGTGGCCCATTGTGAGACGATTGTTCCATTGTAAGCCGGCCGTTGTATGCATGCGTGCTCCCCAGCGCCCTTAATTGGGGGCCTTGTTGGTCTTTTCATAGCACCAAGTTGCGTTCTTGATGCCCTGGGTGCTCACGAAAAAAAGGGAGACAGAGAGCTTGAGTTTGCGGACTTGGGTGGTATCTGAGTGTCAGTCGCTGTTCAGTTGTCAGTAAAGTGATGACTTAACTGGAAAGCATGTCTTTCTTCCGTACAGCAGTTCACTTCCTGCCTGTTTACTACTTTGCAAGTCAAAGGTGAGCCCATTATACAAAGGTAGTTTTCTACTTCGATCATACACGTTCTACTGATTTCTAAAGCACGATACTCTATTATTATACAGTTGTTTTCTTGTTTGCAAGGGAGTGAGATCGCAAATGAATTACGTGGAATTTAGCTTGTGCTGATGACATTTTGATTTACCAAGCTTACACAGCTGACTTGTTTAATTATTGTATGTATTGCCTTTATGTTTTCACATCCCCCGGGCATAAAATATCCCTAAAGCATATTAAGTACATATTTTTGAATGGCTTGGTTCATAACTTCATCTGTGTAAAGCAGTATACGCACAGTAATCGGCGTATTTTGTTTACATAAAAAAACAAAAAACAAACAAACAGTGATCTTAATCGTACACTTACACTTTATGACATGTATGGTCTTTATGATATAAGTTGGGAGACTGTTCCATGCATTAAAGGCGGGGTATACTTTTGGTAATTGTCAAAGACCAGTGTTCTCATTTGGTGTATCCCAACATATGCATAACATAACAAGCCTGTGAAAATTTGGGCTCAATTGGTCATCGAAGTTGCAAGAAAATGATGAAGGAAAAAGCACCCTTGTTGTGCAAATTTGTGTGCTTTCAGATAGGAATAAAAACTTCTTGCAAGAGGTTTTTATTATTTTAGTGAGAAATTACCTCTTTCTCAAAAACTACGTTACTTCAGAGGGAGTCGTTTCTCACAATGTTTTATACCATCAACAGCTCTCTGTTGCTCGTTACCAAGTCAGTTTTTATGCTAATTTGAGTAATTACCAAACGTGTACGATGCCTTTAACCACTCTCTGCCTACATCTTAGTGCTTTACATAGCCTTGGTTTGAGTAACTTGAGATTGCGTCCTCTTCTGTATGTGGTCGACAATTTGAAAACTCTTTCTTGGTCTGTTCTCTCTAACCCGTTCAGGCTGTTGAAGGTCTCGGTAAGATCTCTCCTCTTGTTCTGCGTAGTTCTAAACTATACGGGTTCAACTTCTTACCTTTGGCTATGTTAGGTGCTTGGTGCTTGGGACTAGTTTTGTAGCTCTCCTTTGAACTTTCTCGAGTGTTGCTATGTCATTTTTACCTGAAGCATCACACACCGATCCAGTATAGCAGGTCTTATGCTATAACATACCAATCGTTCCAAAGATGTTGTTTCGATAATCATGGCGGCTGCACTGCCAATGAAAGTTCCAACTGAAGAGTTGACATGACAGTATTAAGTAGGCCAATTTAATTTCAAGTCTTTCAATGATTTGAGGTTTTAGACCGTAAACCAAAAGGTGGTAACATTTCGATATTGTTCTTCTTCTCAAACATCTTTTTAAAATAAAGAATGTGAATATATTATCTGTATAACTCCCCCGGAGCAATACAAAAAAAAACACACACAACTTCTGTTCATTTACTTTTTTAACTACAGACAACATTGCATGCAACATCAAAAAATGTAGTGTATGGGTTTTGAGGCATTGCAAGATGAGGTATCAGTGTATATTCAGTTTGCGGTAACACCATGTGTATTTGTCTAATTTGCTGTGTAGATTCGTTCTTTGAGAACTTGTCTTGCTATTTACTCTATCCTGCCGCAGAAAAAGGAAAAAAATGTAGTTGCTGTTTATACAGTATTCACATGATTTAACGCACACGAAAAAATGTTTATTGTAACACCAAGTAGGACACGTTATCCTAAATCAATAGGAATTTATTTTTTCCGTCAGGGATGATTTTTTTTTCCTTCACAACAAACCATTCCTCGTTCAATATTTTACAGCAAATTCATTTAAAGAAACAGGATTGGTAGAGCTGACAAAATAGTTGAAGACAGTGTTTGTGTCCAACCGTATACATGAAATAACAAACCTGTGCAAATTTGGACTTAATCCCTTGTGTGAGTCGGGAGAAAATAGTGAAAAAACATGCACAATTTTCAGCATGTAAACACATTGTCCTTAATTTTGGTTGTAACAACCGAAATCAGCTGTTGCGGTTTTTTTTTAGGTTTTCAGATACAGTTTTTTCGAATATGACTTCATTTCAGAGGGATATTTTTCGTAGAAAAAAAATGGTTCCGGTATGAACTTTATAATCAGTAAGCTTTCAGACTAAAATTAAACAATGATATTTTCTATCCTTACCAATCCCGTATAATACCTTAAATTCGAATACACAGTATGCCATTTTATCTAAATATTCAAATATTGTAGTTTTAGTAGTTTGTAAAATATTAGGACTTCGCAGCCGTGTTGTGATCTTATAGATGCTATGTTTCAGACGAGGTTTAGCAGCAAGCTGTGGCGCACGATTTGAGAGCCAGAGCACTAGAAAATGAACGAGCAGTAGAAGAGAGGAAGAGAAAGAAAAAATGACCACGGCTCCGGAGTCGGTCTCTGATTGGCTAATAGAGGATTAGCGGCGTTCTGATGTTGCATGGGCGTACGAGCAAGCATAGGGAGAATAATATTTACCATTGTGCGTTTGTCAGTTGGTCATCGCCGGGCAATGATTGACAGCCGGGTTTGCTTTGCCGAGTTCAAACTCCCGCACCTACTAAAGGTAGATCATCTGTCTCCCCCATGTCACACGACTCGTCTTCGTAGGACATGGTACTCTAGCAATCAGTAACATCACCACGGGAGGCGAACAAAAGTAGCTGTCTCCCTCTCGCTCAGCCTCTGCGTATGTTGGGAGGATTTTCAGAGAGAGAACCTTTTTTTCTTTCTCCGAATTAAGTTCATTTGAGGCAGCTGGGCTTTTTGGTTTTCTTAGCAAGATTCTGCTCTTACTTCTTATCGGTGAGTGTTTGTAGCCGTAGCGTTGTGTAAGTTTTTCAACACTTGGTGTTTATCTAATAAGGGAAAAACCAAGTTTTTGTTGCAACCTGGATTTTGCTTTCTTGTGAGCTTCGGAACACAGTCACTTTCTGCTTTTCATTGTCATAATGATTAACGTAATAGTATCTTTGCTCATAAGTTGTTTAATCGATGTTTCTTTGAACTATCAGAAAAGGCAAACACTGCAAGCAAATCTGCATTGTTATTATTCCTGTTATTATCATTATTGTTATTTCTAAAGGAATATTGGATGTTATTTGTGTTTTCGGCCATGTTTACATCATATCATATCGGCAGAAACGTAAAAAACGGCCCTAATCTTACTCAACTTATTTTGAAGTGCATGTTGCTTCTCGAAGAAATGATTTTGCTCATTGTATACCCGCGGTGTGTGGCATTCTTGCATTGTAAAACTCCAATGCTTAACCATTGCACTTTCATCTCGTTTCAACCATCTTACGGCACCGTATACGCTTCCTGCATGCGTTTAGCAAAAATAAAATAAAACGTAAATAAAATAAAATAAATTAATAAATAATTTAAATGATAATCATTATGAACACCAAGTCTCATAAAATACCAAATAATTTACCCATTCAAGCCTCTGTTTTGTGACATTGATTTGAATATGAGAGGTGAAATGCCGAACGGTAATCATACAGGACTTAAAGGGATTGTATACGTTTGGTAATTGGAACCCAGTGTTTGTTTCAATCCTATAATAGCTATATAATATATACCATCAAACTAACCTGTGAAAATTTCATTTCAAAAGATGGTAGCGTTTTTGAGATATTGCCGACAATCTGGAGCGGTTATGTCCACGCAGGAAGAATAAACTGCAATGGACTACACGATCTGAGAAACGTTACTGCAGTAACGCTTCTCAGATTCAATTTTTATACTATCCAAAGCTGCTGTACTTCTTACCTATAAGTTTTATTGCCATTAATTTTCAGAGTCATTACCAAACGTATACAGACCCTTGAAATATTTTGTATTTTGACCATCAAAAGACCATACTTTATACGTTTGGTAATGTTTGCTTTTTGATGACTGCATTGCACATACTTGATTAATGGGTGTAGATGTCGGAGATGATCGAGTTAATTTTCATTAAGGATTACTTTTTGTCTTGACATTGTTTACTCGGTCTGTGAGCGTGAAATAACTACTGTCAAATTATGCCGTTCGGCTCGAAATTGTTTACAATTGTCATATCTTTATAATCTGCAAAAGTTATATATCTTTGTGATTGGTACACGACTGGAAAATGCAAGCTTTTTTCGGTCATGTGTGCAAGAAGTGATCCAGCAAATTTGTTTTGGTACAATGACTCTGTCCGGTGCAAGATTCGAAACAAAGAATGGTTGTTACCTGATTAGTTAAAGAACTTTGGATGAATGTTTGTCAAGTAAATAACTGCAGATGTACATGGTTATGATTGTGAATGTCCGGCAGGGGTGGATATTTTTACACCCCACTCACCGAGTATGTATATCTGGTAATCTACGAGAACGCGCAAGGTTGACAAACATGCTAAAGCGAGCTTACGGTCTGATTTCATGTTTTTATGATATTATGATTTCGTCGACACCTGTTTGTCTGTTTTTTATTCTTCATGTTTGTTACTTCTTTGTTTGGATAATATCAGGGGGTATAAACATTCATGTTAAAAACAAGACTTTGCTGGTATACAGTAATACCAATTCTATGCGTATTTTTCGAAGAGTTTAAAAGTCATAATTATTTGCGTAACAATCAAATGTTGCTTTAGAGAAAAAAAGTACAAGTTGTCGCCTCTTACAAAACCGGGTTCGAAAAGACTCGTGGAATCTTTTCACCGCCATGTTATGGCATATATGTTTTATAAACTTGAGATATTAATTTATTTAAGATTCTATTCTTCTGCATGATAGAATGATTATGAGTCAACTTGGAAGAATCAATGACGGCCACATTCGCGGAAATTTTGTGATAAATTGATTATATGTTTATTGGCGGCTAATTGGACTTAAAAAAGAACAACGAGGATATGCTTTGGTCTTTATCGTAAAAAGTGATCACTGTTTTGTCATATTTTAAAAGCAACTTGGTTTGACAAATTTAAATGGCAACTTTGGGGTCAATTTTCCCGCACACATGTAATAAGATGTGAAAACATTATCTCGGGTATGTTTTGATATCATCACTTATAGCAAGTTATCCAAAAGTAAGCTTCCGATTTGAAAACCCTCGGTTTACCTCTTCGATTGTTACTAAGAATGCCTTTAACAAATACAAGACATTTAAGAAATCGCCCATTCAGTGTCTTCTACAATCTGGTGATTGTCAATTTGTATGCACATAACTATTACATACATGTTCGAGGTACATCCTGTGTTATTCAAATAAGCAATCGCCATTGTGTGTCAATGAACTGCGATCATTTTGCAGTCAACGAGGCCTTCCTCGAAACGGCTTTTCGTAAACATAGTGGGGCCCGTTGTGATATTTTTTTTCCCGAATAAGGAACTCGTCAGTTAATTTACATTGACGTTTGGGTTGCTGTAAGGCCCCCCTGCACAGTAGCACGGGGATTGGAAAATTGCCGTGCCAGCGTCGAACTCATTTGGCTCGTCCCATTAAATTCCCTGCCCATGTTCTCTGTTACAGATCACCGTAGAGATATCATCTCAAGCGAGCGTTGAACTCGTCAGGTGCTCCCGTCACCGTAATCATCTTCATCGCTGGTGAGTGCAAGGATCTTCAAGTAAGACGCTAACTACATACACACACAGTCACCCTCACTGTGAAAATGGACTGTGGAGTCGACATCATGCGACAGCATACCGTGGGGGCGAAGGCCGTACACAAACCGCCAAAGATATCGACTGGCCGCGCTGGTGCTGCACCGTCGTCCGGGATGTTGCCTCGACGTGGACTGAGTTTCTCCATTGATAGAATCATGGGCATCGACAAGTTGGACTCCCCCGCCCCGGCGACCTCGTCACCCCCACCCAGTGCTACGGCGAGAGTGTCACCCCAGTCGACCCCGGCCGTCGGTGTTATCGAATCCGCAAAGAGGGCGACCACGGTCCGGCCAACTTTGGCCGTTTTGCCCCGAGATCAGGCCCAGGTATCAAGATCGCGTATGTTTGGTATGGTGGACATGTCAGAGATGGACATCCAAGCGGCTAAATATCAACATTATCTAAACATGGCTTGCCTGCCCTTGTACATGAACAGCAGAACTGGTTCCCTGACACGGCCGCACCCTTTCTACTCGGCCACTGCCACGGGACATTATCTTACAAAGTGGCTGGCATCAAATGTCAACGGACCCAAGTTGGATTGTTTCCCGTTCAAATCACTCCCCGATTCAAGACTAAGTATGACAACACATCCGACCCTTCCCTTTGCTGGGCTCTTCTCGCCATCGGCCTTCAAGACGACGGCAGACTACGAGGGTCCAATTTCAACTTTAACCGACCAAATGTGGACAGAGCCTGTTTCTCGGACGCGGGTTGATAGCTATGCCCCCAAGTTCAGCCCCGGCAGCAGTCCTTCCCCTCACCAAGCGGAAATTAAAACGGAGAAAACATCCCCGTCAAGTGCACAGCAGAGGGCCAAACGTACCCAGAACGGACAGCAGAAAACTTTCACTTGTCTGGACTGCGGCAAAGTGTTCAACGCTCACTACAACTTGACAAGACACATGCCCGTGCACACCGGTGCCCGGCCATTCGTCTGCAAGATATGCGGCAAGGGGTTCAGACAGGCCAGCACCCTGTGCCGACACAAGATCATCCACACCAACGAAAAGCCACACAAGTGCCGGGAGTGTGGCAAGGCGTTCAACCGTAGTTCGACGCTAAACACCCACATGAGAATCCACGCTAACTTCAAGCCGTTCGTGTGTGAGTTCTGCGGGAAGGGATTCCACCAGAAGGGCAACTACAAGAATCACCGTCTGACCCATAGCGGGGAGAAAGCGTACAAATGTCACATATGCCACAAGGCTTTCCATCAGGTGTACAATCTAACATTCCACATGCATACCCATCAGGAAAAGAAACCGTTCACTTGCACCGTCTGTGGTAAAGGATTCTGCAGAAACTTTGATCTAAAAAAGCATGTCCGGAAGCTTCACGAGGCCGGCACAGTGTCTCTCCCATCGCCGTCCTCTGCTTCGTCACGCGGGTCACCAAGCCCCGTTCGCTACGCTAAAGGTACGTCTGTGCTCCGTGCAGATTTAATTGGCGGGGAGCATTGTGTCATTTGAATCAGCAAATTTTACAAACCAATTGCACTGAACTGTTTGCAAACTCTGCCAAAATTCAGCCGCACGCTTGCTTTTTCGTTGAAACAAGATTACGTACGAACACGTACAAAAAAGTGTAATTATTATCACGACGTGTCAATAACTTTGAGAATGTCTATTGTATATTATGAAATGAATTTCTTCAAAAGTCACATTTGATGTAATGAATTGTATGTCCAACATAGATATTCGTTATTTTTGTATTAATTTTAACGGTCGTGAATGCATTAAGTGTCAAGTATCACTGTATAGTTAAATTGCCCTGCTCAATCGGGGGTCTTTCTTTTATAATAACGCAAGCTGGATCCACCCAAGCAGGTGCATCGTTTATGACAAAAAATTACTCTATTCGAAACGTTGGTCGTCTTATTGTTTATCAGAAATTGTAAAAATGATCTTGTTCAAGCTGTAAGGAACAAGTTTCGTTGAAATCGAATCCCGATTTAGCTCAGACATTTCGATTGTGGGGAAGCAAAGGGATGTAACACTACCCCTGAATGGCGCCCTTCATTAGACGATGTGGAAAAAAAAACCTATGTATATGTACATCGATTGGCTGATGTCGACTTATTCATATCAGATGATATTTACTCTTGAAATAAACGACAGGAGATGAAGAAGGATGGGGGAAAAAATCCAACAACTCTGTAAACTGGACTGACACTTTCAAATCAAACTAGTGATGGAAAAGCGTTGAAACTTGGTCTTGTAGAATTTCCTTGTATAGTTTTCATGCCATGGTTTTGAGGCAAAACGACATTTTGTAATTGACAGGTTGGAGACTGTTGCTGCCTGTGTACACGTAATATGTGCTGATTCAAAAATTTACATCACCAAAAAAACCAACAAATTTAGGATGAACACTAGGCCTAATAATCAACAGTCAGATACTTTGACAAAATGTAACAGTTCTATTCATAAAAATTCAGATCGATACAAAACGATCCCCACATTTGGGGTGAACTTCTAAATCAAACCATCATAATGACAAAATAATTATTGCTATTTAAAGTATCTTTAGACTTTATAATTCATGACGCGCACTTAGTGTATATATAAATAACTCGATACTTTCACATTGAAGGGGTTATATAATCAAGTCAACGTTGTGTTTTATAACAGCCAGTTGGAATAATAACCATTGGTTCATCGATGTGTTTATCATGTTCTAGAGGATTGTGTCAACAGACGACTCGATGCTTTGAAAATGTCGTCGTTTTTAATATTTCATAGTTGTTGGTCCAAACTAGAATCTTAGAGGCATCTCAATTTAAGCTTTATAGCCTGTGCGATGAGATACTGTGACAAGGGTACGGGAACAGTTAAATGTATTATACAGAATTGGTGAGGATAAAAAACATCATTGTTAAATTTTAGTCTGAAAGCTTACTGATCATGAGGTTCATATAGTAAAGCCATGTTTTCTGTGAAACATTTCCCTCTGAAATGAAGTCATAGTCGAGAAAACTGTATCTGAAAACCTATACAAAAACGCAACAGTTGATTTCGGTTGTCACAACCCAAATGTGTTTACATGCTGAAAATTATACGTGGTTTTTCACTATTTATCCTTGCTCACCACACAACGGATTAAACCCAAATTTTCACAGGTTTGTTATTCCATGTATATGGTTGATCACACAAAACACAATGTCTGCGACTATTTTTGTCAGCTCTACCAATCCTGTATAGTACCTTTAAAGGAACTCTGTTGATGTCATTGGGCACACAATGAGTTATATCAGCAGTCTGTCTCATGTAGTATTAATGCTTGTTAGGAAGTCCAGAATGGCTACAGCATTTTGAACACCGAGGAACGCTATTCATTTCAGATCCTCACTTTGTTCCTGTTTTAATGTTGATCAGGAAAACATTATGGGATAGCTTACTTTGTTAATCAAATCACCGCTGGATTCCACCCTTGAGAGTCAATCTAAACAAACTATGTTTATAGTTTATAATAATATGGAGATCGCAGTTCAAACGGGATAAGTGTATTGCATTGATATATCCTTGTACAATCTTATTACAAATTTGGTTTTCAGTGGAAGGCAGAAACAACGAATGAAACAAAATAACAATCAAATAAAAAACAAATCCCCAACAAAAAGCAATATCAATGTTCAGAAAATAACTTTATACCCCAGGGCACATTCTATTGCTGGTTATTGGTTAAACGAATTATCCGCGGGTTTAACTGAAGACAATTTCAAAATAAATGGCACTTATGTTCTTAAAGATTTCAATCAAAGTGTGTTCCCTCATAGCACTCAGTGTGCGATATTGGTCTATTTACTGGATAATTTTGCAGAAATGTTATTTAATGCATGCCGCAATAAACCCGAAACCGAGCACTATTTGAGAAGTTATAGAGTTAGAGAAAAAGAAAGGTGCCATCACTTCCCTTTCGCTATCCTATTCCACCTAAGCAATAACTTCAATTATTTACGTTTTATTACGAGGTGTGTGTCAGGTTTGATAAGTTGTCGGTTACTTGCCTGGAGCGACACTTCACGATTTCATGATTTCATGGAATTTATGTCACACCTTCGGCAGAAGCCTCCGTCTTCTATAGATTTTAATACATCCATAAATTCTGGGACAACATTTGAGGAGATTTCATTTGTCATCATCTTGACTGCTATTATATTCCTTATGAGATTCAAAGGAGAAATACAAAGATAAAAGCATATAATTTGACTATAAATTCGCACCGTTTTCGAGGAAAAACTCACAGGGCTTTTCATGTATGTTATGCTTTTACGGTCTTTTTGCGGTATCTCTGGAAAGTGGCTGTTAGAAGAAATACGAAATTGTAGTAGTGTCTTTCACCTTGGCTTTTTTAGATGACAATAAAAGTATCAGGTCACTTTATCAGCTAAATACCAACCCCTTGTAGTTTTTCAAAAATCCAAGTGGAGTCACCGTTACTATAATAATTGTTGTAGACTATAATAACGTTAATTCATGTATACAGCTACGCACTTGCTCCCAATTTATCTGAAATTTTAAAAGTGAAAGTGTGCATGTGGTCGTATTGTTATGTGGACTTTTTCATTTACGTCATTTTGTAGTTTCTGTAATCGGAGTGTGTAAACATGGTGTTGACAAACAAATAAAAGTGACATTCACGATTGGAAAACGAAATCACTGTTTTTGTTGATTTATTTGTTGTTATTTTCTGCTAAGAGATAAACAAGGTGTTACGATTGAGAAAGGGGGGGCTGGCATGGAGGTGATGATAAGGATAGCGAGGGAAATGGTGGGTACGGAAATTGTACCAGACTACGGCAATGATAATTGTGTTTATATACCGCACACAGAGATCCTCGCCATTTGATTGGTGGAACACGCGTCACGTGACATCCATTATTTTGCCATGAATTTACTGCCGCAACGCTCAACATTTTCATATTTTCAGTCCATTATGGATAGTTATTGGACGCTTCGCAGCGTTGTTCCAAAAATACTCGTTCCCCACCACTTTCCCAAACGAGGCAAGGTCATGTCACGGAGGGTCGTCCACATTGTTTAGAATGTGTTTTTTTAACAAGAATTTTCAGAGTGTGGTATGGACGATTTTCCGTGTATATTTTGTGTTTATTGTGAACAAATTCAAATGTTAAACAAAACAAAGATTGAATGCATTTCGTTCGTCCAATGTCGCATAATAAGATAACTCGGTGAAATCAGGGCCCAATTTCATAGCGCTGCTAAATCAGAAAAAAATGCTTACCATTTTTCTGCTAAGCACAACTAAGCAGGATACCAGTTACATTTTGTACATGTAAAATTGTATTTTAGCAGGTAACCTTATTCTGGTAGGCATATTTTTGTTGTGCTTAGCTACTTTTTGTGCTTAAGCAGCTCTATGAAATTGGGCCCTGGCTTTTCCATTTCACCCCGTGGTTATCATTATGCGACAATGCACGCATATCATTCAATATATTGTAACTTAAAAACAGTTACATATACAAATTTGTCTTTTACTGTATACCGTCCCACTCGATGGTTTGTTGTGTGTATTGGGTAATTGTATTTACATTTACGTAATTGTCCAGGGTTCTTCACTACAAGCGTCGGCTAATCGGAACAGCCTCCATATTACTCGCTGTAGTCTGTTTCCCCTTGTATTATTGGTTAGGTACGGTACTGTTTATTTACACTAACTAGCATGGCCTAATGCTCTTTCGCTGTTTCATTAGTCTGTTGTTTCACCCATTTGCTTTTTGTAGAGTATGGACATCACGCGACACAAATTGAATAGCGATGACGATGCATATAGGCCTATAGTCGTGATGCATTATTTTCTTCGTTTGTTTGATTTTTCTTCGTTTGTTTGATTTTTCTTCGTTTGTTTGATTTTTCTTCGTTGATATTTTTTCGGGGTGGGGTGGGGGGGGGGGGCTGTAATGCAATATAAGGGATGAGGTTATCCGTTGGGAATGACGATAATACTATTACGACGACAAAAGAGACACGGTTTTGGCATAAAGCTATGCCACTGTGTCCTTCAAACTCCGCATAATTTTTTCTACTTTATCGTAATTTACCTATCGGGGATTTTTTTTTATTTTTTATTTTTTTTGTTATTCAAAAGCGCTTGTTGCACCCAAGGTCTAGCTGTAGAAAGTCAGTTCAACGAAACAATGGACAACACAGTTTCTTGCAAATATCTACGAACAGACTTTTGCCTTTGTCTTGAAATTGAGCTGCAATTTTCCATTTAAAAGAACTACTGATTTAATATTCGCTTTTTTTCTTTTTTTGTCGATTTTTTATTTCCCTTTTTTTTTTCCCGTTTTTTTTTCTGCCTTTTTTTTCTTCTTCACTTTTTGGCCTTATATATGCTTGGCAACAGTAATGTACAACTACAATAATGTGAAACAAGCCTAGTTACTGGATCAATGGGGTGCCCCAACTCGACCAGCGTAAACGCGTGACGCGCGCTCACTTGACGTTCCACGATCATTCTTACATCATGTAGTATTTCAGCTCACAGGCCTGTTTATAGGTCCACAATGAACTGACTAAATGTTTAGTTTAACTAAGGGTCATCATGTTGTTTTTTTATCACGATTTGATGAAGATTAATTAAGGCTCGTCGCTTGAACCGAAAAAAACAGTTTCTGTATTGACCATGTGACCTGTGACATCACATGTTTACAAAAGAGCCGCAGAGCCTGGACTTTCTTCAGGCACATTTGTACACAGCTTAATGGAAGAACACATTAAATCTGATACTTTTCTTGAGATTACACTGTCTGATTTGTATCACCTTTGACATGAAGGGAGGGGCACATCTCAAAATTTGTTTCGCTGTTATTTTTTTATAGACTTGAACTAATGTGGGAATGACGACATAATGACATAAAAATAATGTAAAATGTCACATATGACTAGTCTAGTATCTTGCCTGCCTTTAAAGAAAGGTTGTTAGAATAAAGGAATCACTTGCTCCCTCCAAGACCAAACGACAGCAAAAATTGCGTCTACTGATGATTTTACAAGTTTTTCTCTTTTTCTGAAAGGGGGAAAGCTTTAATTTAAAAAAAAATTAAGTGGATAAAAGAGGAAATTAAAGTAGCTGTCACCTCCTAACGTTTCAAGAATGTAATCCGACGATATTGACTTGTTTTATTTTTTAGTGGAGTATGATGATTAAAGATTTTCACTTAAGGACGCTATATATTTTTAGAGTGAACCTTTTAGAATAATGACTTCCAAGTTATGGTTTTTATTTGCGGGTCCCAGAAAACAGAATAATGTATTTGTTGCAGAACGATGATTTTATATATGTATCCCTTTTTCTTATTCATTTTAATTTAATAGCATTGCCTATAGGATTGTGTTAATTGACAGTTGTCCTCAAGGAATAAGTTGAAACTTCCCGCAGGCTCGATCGGTTCTTTTTTGCCGGTTCGTCCGATTCGAAACAGTGCCCCGGGCAGATTAATGTATTTCAATACAGACCAATAAATGCCGATAATCCAGTTTGTTGCATTTTTAATAGTGATGAAAGTAAATAAACTCTTGCCGTGCCCAAAATGCCTTTTAATTTGGTCCAATATGATAACGCCATTGATGGTAATCGCCACACCAAGCTTTCTCTGTACTGTTAGGTGTTAATTAGTCGCATTAATCCCCTCATTTCGGAGACACGAGGTTTGTCTTTAGATTGATCCAAGTTGTCAGTTGGGTCATCAGCAATTCAACAAACCAAACGCGGTGTGAGTCCGTTGGTGTTAATGAGCAATGTGATGCCAGCTTGAATTAGCCGACTAGGCCTCCAACTAACGAATCGATAAAAGACACTACTTAAATTTGCTAAATACATGAAGGCTAGATTTGCCATAAAGGAATTATACGTCATTGGGTTTTGAAAGAGTACAATTCATTTGTAACTTTTAAGCTTTCAAATACGCGTATTTAACTATTCAACTTACCTGTGATGACTTATTACGCAAATCCACTCGTCAAGTTTTCAAGAAAACACTGATGTTTTATCAGAGATTATGTGTCTGTTCGTTTTGTGTTTAATTGATTGGTTTAATAGAAACAAGAAATAAGTGTTGGTTGAAAGTTTTTTTCCTTCATATCATAACAGTATTCTTAAATAAATGAAATTCAGGGCAATTTGTGGTGGTGTCAAGTTTAATAAGCTTCAATATTCCTTAATAACAGCAATCAAATTGTAAAATTTTAATGGAACTTATTGATTATTTGATGGATACATTGTCATTACAATCGATGCATTTTCAAGGAAAACCATTTGAGAAGTACAATGAAATGTCATCACGTTTACGAAGACCTTACCGGGTGGCCCCCCAGTTTGTTGTTGATGCCTTTATCCAGTGATTCGGTGGTCATTTCATGTCAACAATATTACGCGTTTTACGTGTACACAATTATCTGACTTTTCTTGAGAATACCATCTTTTCTAGAACGAATAATACACTCTAAAAACTCTAGGGTCAAAATTGACCCGGATTCCGGGTCCAAGGGGGCCTGACCCATTTCCGGGTCGGGGTTTCTCGGAAAATTGTTTTAAAAACTGGGATTTTAACTCGGATTTTGCGTAATGTTGACCCTTTTCTGGGTCATTTTGACACAGATTCCGGGCCATCTGACCCAGGCATGGCCAGGCCCCGCACGGTACCCGAATCCGAGTCAATTCGGACCCGGAAGTTTTTAGAGTGTGGTTAAGCCTTTTTCTGTCATAATGTTCAACACCAAACAGTGACAAACCCAAACACTGACATGAATATTTCGCGACTTAACACGCACTTGAAAACTTTACGAAAGCTGTTTTTATTTTACTGATCATTCTTTTAATTCTTGTAAACGAATGAATGCCAGTTAGTTGACTTATACCTTGTAATCAAGTGTGGGTCAAAGTAAAAAAAAAAGTGATTACTTTTTGGCAAACTTTACACTGTTTTTGCATGAGTACAGATTTGGTCAACAATTTGCGATGGCTTAATTTCTAAATTTTGCTCCACACGTATAGCGAAAATCTGATTCAAAATTCAAAATCGTGATATGAAAATAACTTGCTATACCAAGTTTGTTAGTTAAAGAATACTAATCATCTCGAAAACAAATTGATATAAAAAATGGTGGTAAGCCGGCGCTTAACTTATTTTTGTATGCAATTCTGCTTGAATTTGATCTTCTTTTTACTAGGTTCGCATGCAACTGAAAACAAAGAAGCACATTCATCAATAAATTTATGTTAATAGGGCCTAAGTAAGATTAAAAATGTATAGCATTTTGTTGTTTATCAATATCACATACAGGACTATATTAATGAAAGATATTAAGATTTAACACTGTTATGATCAAGGTAACCACAAAGAAACAACTAAACGAAATTTATATATCATCTCTTAAAAGAAGGAGGAAAAAGAAAGAAAATCGTAAAGTGCGTTGTTTCTTGTCAAATAGGCTAGAGACAGGAGAAGCTGATACACTCTCCACCCAGCACATAAAGTCACCTTTTGCTTTCTGGCGTCGCCATATTTTGTATTTTCATTTTGCTGATCATTGCTCGTCACATTATAACACGCATGTTAAATATATTTTTGCAATTTGAAATTAAACTTCGATGGTTTTGAAACTGTATTCTGACCCTTTAATTGAATTCAAGATAATTTGCAATGTTGCCAAAATGGTTGATTCTTGTGTTTTCTCAAGACGGACATATCTACCTCACTAAAGAATTAAAACCCTCGACTCGAGGTAAAGTAGACATTTTAGCATTAACCTTGGTGGCAAACTGGCATGTTAAGCTATCCATTTATGCACGGTATCTATCGGTTCTCTCTATCTTTAGACAGTGTGAAAATGTTGGCATAAATGTTTACAGTATATTCTTATATATTTAGTCTTTATGACCAGGGGCTTGTTGAAGACACATCTTTTTGATGACAGTTTTAAAACTTTGTGATTCCATGGACTACTCCTGGTCAAGATGTTAATAGTGTCCGAAGATTAAAAAACAAAAACAAAAAACCCAAAACAGACCTAGTGCTACTGTCGTCGATTTCACCGAACTCTTCCTAACTTAGCATTAATCCTATATAGGCAATGCTAAGAGATAGGACTAGTCTTAAGTACTGGTCCTAAGACTAGTCCTATCTCTTAGCATTGCCTAGGATTAATCCTAAGTTAGGAAGAGTTTGGTGAAATCGACGGCTGTTCTGTTACCGGTACCCTCTCTGAACCATAGAAAGATACAGTAATGGTTCTACTGGTAGAGCTAATGCTTCTGGTGTCATTGTTTTTTACAACTAAAGATTTGACGATCAATCATTTTATGAATTGAGTAAGTTTTCATGTGAAAGAGATCCAGAGGGCGAACAGAATACATTGTTCAAAATATAAAGACTCTGCTCTCGTCTCAACACCCGTTCTTCCTAGAACGAACCCAAAAAAGAGATGTATAAATTCACACGGTTTGTCACCTGGCCCAATTTCATAGAGCTGCTTAAGCACAAAAAGTAGCTAAGCACAATAAAAGTTTGCTTAACAGAATAAGGTTACCAGCCAAACTACCATGTCACATGTACAATTTGTGACTGGTATCCTGCTCATTTCTGCTAATATTTTCTGCTTAAGCAGCTCTATGAAATTGGGCCCTGTAATCCCATTCAGCTCTATACTTCCTACACAAGTTCAAAAAAGTTACCAATCATTTTCTAATCAGTCTGTGTTTTTCCCCTCCGCATTAAAAAAACAATCAAACACCCCGACACTCCCAACAAACAAACAAACTACAACAACAATAACAACATGAAAAATGACTTTAGGGGATTGTCTAGGAATTTTGGAAATAGTTTTAATGTCAATCACAACATCTTGACATGCTATGATTTTCAAACAAATTGTCAGAGGGGAGATTTGTATACGACGAATAGCCGTACTCTGAACAAGTGTTACATCTCTAGTTAACAGTCTTAAAAGTCTGCACACAATACAAATGGACGTCTCCAGTAGATTGCTCAATAAAACTAAACATTTGTATTCCAATAGACTTGACAGTTAAAATCTATTTGCTCAAACGCTTAAAAGGTTAGGGCTTAAGTCCTAGAGGGCTCCCCCTCCATGTTGAGATGACTACTTGAAGAAAACGTCTTCCCACTTCTTAAAAAGTGCAAAGCTGACCCCGGCCCTCCCTCAAAATCCGCTCAGGAATTTCGGAGTGAGTCTCCTCTTTTTCTTCAAGAAGAAGACGAAGAAAAAACCCCTTGTTGGAACAAGTAAAGGAAAAATCAATACCGCGCGGCTAAATGACTATCGAGTTTATTATAGAAACATGTGAAACGGTCCTTGGAGTGATCTTCAGCACAGTGATGTACAAACACGCTGATGAGATACGCGTGTACTTGACGTAAAGTGACGGGTCGATTTCGTTTCTAGCACGGCGTGACTGACTGTGAGTGAACCCCGGGATTCTTGCACTCGGCTCGTTTTTTAAAAATAATTTCTGATCGAATACGTGATCATGCAGTCGCGTATTGTTGCATTTAACCTTACCGGTTGTTTGTCTTTGAACAGTTGACGCTTTCTTGCATATTATGTATGAGTTGTTCAGGTTTCGACAACCACCAGGCATCGGCCTGAAATTGCAGCTGTGCATGGGGCAGTGAACTTAGATTTAAAAATAATAACAATAACCAACTGAGGTAGGGCCTAAATATCACGAAAATAATTGTATGGAAAAACGTTATTAAAGAACAAATGTATCGGTTTCATAACGGTAATTAAAATAATCTGAATATTTTCACTTTCGTCCAAACGGTCTTGGGATCGCGCTTTCATCGACTGAGCAAACATTGATATTAAACCAACCAAGATGTCAAGTGAATAATAATAACTACAATGCGATTACATAGAGAACTCTGTCTAGATAAAATAATCTAGACTTAACTTATTCAATTCATTTCAATTCAATTCAACAACATTTATTTCCATATACATAACTCAAAATAACAACTTGATTAGTTAACAGAGACTGAAACTGTATGGAGGCATGACCCATTAAAGCAAAAGCTTGTATGCCGGGATGTCCTTTAACGATTAAAGACAGAGTGCAGAATTGGTAATTAAAATAGTAATATTAATAACATTATTAACAATTATTAATATTAAAAAAATACATATGGCTTAGCTTTAAATCGAAACACACTGATTATGAAGTCCACACCACCACTCAAGAAAAGGATGTATTTCTGAAATGTTATTAAGGTTGACCACGAAGTCACTGTTGCTTACTTCGATTGCCGCAAGATCGAAACAAGCCAGAAATGAACAGTCACAAAAACTCATTGACAAAATATAGTAGTATTTTCGTTGTTTTTCTGCGACGGAATTTGATGAAGTTTTCACATTTTGTTTTTATGATGTGTTCTTGAAAGCCAAAGTACGTAAGTAAGTTTACTCTTCGCAAAAACATTGATGTAATTTTATTGTCAACTTTACTCAATTACCGGTACTGAATTGTTCCTTCGACACTGTTCACATTTCATTTTCTATCTGAAAACACTTGTTGTTGTTGTTGTTCTTCTTCTTCTTCTTGATGTTGTTGTATTGTTCTTCCTCTGAAAATACTGTTGTTGTTTTTGTATAGTTGTTGTTGTTGTTGCTGCTGTTGTTGTTGGTTGGTGTTGTTGTTGTTGTTGCATTGTTCTTCCTCTGAAAATACTGTTGTTGTTTTTGTAGTTGTTGTTGTTCTTGTTGTTGCTTGTTGTTTGATCTTGTTTTGTCTTTTTCTTCAAAATGTTGTTATTGTATTTTCGTGGTTTGTTTCATTCGGTACTCGTTTGACTTTGATTGTGTTCAAGCAGTTTGATATTTGGATGTTGATTGATCGATACGTATGAAGTAAGCATCATTGTATTTCCATTGTGGTGTATTTCGACTTCCATACACCATTGTGGTGGTTGAACGTCTCAAGTTAAGTCCATAACCGAATAGCAATCCGTCTACCATTCAAACCAACACAATCGAATTTTTTAATTTCTCTTGCATACTTCACTTCCAAGTTCAAACTGCCATCAAGGTTGCCTTCTGTGTATTATATTCTTGGCAGTGAAATGTAATTACAAACATATTGACCTTTTTAAAAACCGAGCTCTTCTTTGGCCATTTTCCTGGAAAGTTGATGACAAACCCACTGGAATGGTCTTAGTTTGCCACTTGAATGAAGTGGCGATCCGGGACGCGTACTTGCGGTTTACTTTTAGCAATTGTACTGGTATTTAAAAGTTCCCCCTTTGAATATCATTCGCCCAAGTTTGTTTCATGTAAATAGCAAAAGATTGCAGCTTAATCGGTGGTTTGAATTATTCAAATTCAGGTCTCCTGTTTAAATTAGGGAGCTGGTAATAAAGGGAGAGGAACAAATAAGCAGACACAATTTTGCTGGGCTAAAAATTAACATGTAGGCTAACGTATAGTGTTGGTGCCTGGTTTTGATGGAAGATACATTTATTTTTCTGCTAAGCACTTGCAAGTTATAATTAATACAATCTTATTCAGATGTTAGTTTAGCATTATGTGAATGTTATATGGAAAGTCAAGCAAAATGAGCACATTTTGTTTACACAAAAGATACACATGTCATAGTCAAAGTAAAGAATTGGTGATGAAACAACAACAAACATGAAATACATTTAAATTACAAACACGTTGTTATGCTGAAAAATACACCAATACCAAACCTCCAGAGAAAATAACGTGAAACCCGAATAGCTTTTGTTCCAAAAATCACAATTGCTTATTTTCAAATCTTTTTCTTGATGGATAAACATTGTCCAAGATGTCAATGTTTACTTGTTTGGAAGGTATTTATTTGCATTCATGTGACTCGAAAACTTGTGCCCCACCCCTCCCCATACTCTGCTGAAATCCCGTGTTTCTTATCTTTAATTAGCGAGACTAGCCTTTGGGAACCGGAAACGGCGAGATTTGCATGCTATGAGCGATCGCGTAATCATAACACCCATCGCAGTCTTCTCGGATTATGGTACCGTGGCAGGAATACACTGTTTCTTTCCGAATCCCCGCATCATTTCTTATCAATACAGTCTTTTCGATAGTGAGCCTCCAAGTCGTACCTTCACATTATTGTCAATTACTTGCAAAGTTTTGTTTCAAGTTCTTCATAGTCTTATGATTTAATTTAATATCTTTCAATTTATCGTCACACATTCGATTATACAAGTATATGATCAATGTTATCATTATTTAGTGGTTGGTCGATATTATTATAGATGTTTTGAAAACAGGTGTTGGTTTTAGCAATGTCTCTCCAATGGCAGGCTAAGCCATCACACACACACACGGTTAGCCCTAAATTAAGGGGCACAATGAACAACCAGAATGCTTCGATCGGTCCAAGATTACGTCACTTAGCCGGGGTTCAACGGTCTGTGATCTGTAAGCGGGATAAAGAGGAGACGATTGACGGGACAATGCTGGGATAATCTTCCCTCAACACCCCGATGAATGCACGCTCTCTCGCACTGCTGATTTCTTATTCAACTGAATTGACCAGAATACACACAAAAAGGGAATGCCACTACTGTTGATATCCGGCGTGACTGTGTTGCCATTCGTGGCGGTAAAAGCAACCACGAAAACATGACGATTTACGGTTTATTTGTGTCAAACTTAAAAAGACAACACAATCAGTTGATTGAATCATGATTGAATTGAGTCTAAATTTACACTGATTCATAATGCATGTAGTATTACTAGTTAATTAAAATCTGTTTATAGCAGCCTAACAGGCTGAATACAGATGAACAAGCAGTAAAAACATACATCAATATAAAACTAGTAAAAAGTTTGTATGTACATTTATAAAACAATTCAAACATTAAATTTCATGGAAGACTGAAAAGCAAAATTATGTTTATAAGTTATTTTCAACATCAGTTTGTAGGATTTAAACTTATAAAGTCACATGTTAAACTCCCATTTTGTCTTAGAGCCGAAACTATAAGAGTAAAATTTTAAGGGGCACAAGAGGTGCACCTTTTATCTTCTTCTAGGGGACACTTCTGGCCATTTTAAAGTTTCCGTTTAGCATTTCTCTTAAACAAGCCCCTTTTTAGCACTCTTGTTATACCATTTACTTTTTGTTATGAGATAATCTGACGTGGGTGTAAAAACAAATACACTGTCTGCGTGTAAATGGAAATAGAGTTTGAAAAACATTGAAATTTTTACAATAAAGCTTATAAAATGTAGCATTTTACTCTCTGGTAAATCTTTTAATATCAAAAGTCAAGATTTCAAAAGGGGGGCACCTGGGGGAAGGGGGTGGGGGGAAAGCACCCCGAGCCCCTTATATGTTACGCCACTGTTTTCACTCTAAGTAACCGACATTGAAACTTTTGCCCACTTTTCCTCGGATTTTGTGCTGCACATAAACATAACAAATTTGAGAAAAACATCACAAATACATCATCAAAATATACATTAGGAATATACAAAAGGCAAGAGATATAAAAAATATAAACAGCTTGTTGTTGTTGTTGTTGTTTGTTGAATAAATGGAGATGTGCACTTTTAACGCAAAAAAAAAGAAAGAAAAAATATAAACAGCAGATACACAATACATTCCAAAGACAGGACAATGGCACACCCGAAGGATTACAAAAAGTCAACTAAATTTCTGTAGTTGTTTCCCAAATCATTATAGACGAAAATAATCCAAAAGCCACATCACAACAGATTGAGGGTTGTATGGGTTTAGACATTTCAGGAACGGGATGGGTGAATTTCCTGTATTAAAATATATCGAGGACCATTCATATTTGTATTGTTTTATTTATTTTATTTTTTTCAAAAAAAGATTTTGCACTTGACAAGTCGGAAAGACGCTGGTGAATTTTCAAAACATTTAATGGGATTAGAAGAATATCAGTCACCCACCAATACCAGTTAAAACAAATACAAAGTTGTTCATTATTATTTAATTAAACACATAAGTGATTTTAATAAATAGTTGCATTCAAGAACAGTGCCACAGTCTACACTGCGAAAACTGGGGTGTTAAAATTGACACCATGGGTGTTGTCACATATAGATACCAAAGAGAGAATAAAAATTAACATCATATGGTGTTAACATAACACCAATGTAATTGTAGGCCTAGCAATTATGTTGGCAGAAACTAGTGTTATTTTAACATCCTATTGTGTAAACTTTGATTCTTTTTTCGGTATTTGATAGTATCATATAGTTGTAAATTAATTTGTGTGCGGCATCACAAAATCTGGAAACATGTTCGGGAAAATGCTCTATGTTGGTTACTTCGAATGTTAAGACAAAATGGGGGTTTTAAAATGGCTCCATGTGAGTTTACATGTTTGAATCCTATAAACTGATGTTGAATATCAGCATACAAATATTGATATACCCTTTTGTTTCAAGGTTTAATTTTTTTATCAACTTCAATACTAACAGTGTATAGAAGTCCGGAGTGTCAAAGATAAATGATGCACTCTTCCTTTGAGACACAAAGAAAAGAAGAACAAAATGCAGACTGAAAACAAATTTGGAAAATCCGATAAAGCATTTAGCATTTGCTTTTTAAATGAGTGTTTTTTGTGTGTGCCAGAGACTGGCATATATGAACAAGACTTTATACAATCCTATGTCGACAAGCTGGATTGCCTTGTCTTTTTGTATGAAGTGTACTGACTGTAATCTTTAAAAAGGCAGAAAAACAAGGTCTAAGCCCCCGCCAAATTTATCAAACCGAATCCAAATGTTTACATATACAGCACAGAAAATGAAACACACAGCACAAAATAACCAGTCATGTATACTAACTAAATCCTTTTCAAATGTTTAAACAGCTTCGAAGCCCATTGGGGGCTGACAGATAAATCCTCTCCATTAAAAATTTTACTGTTAAAATAATTGTTCATATAAAAGGATGGCGAATTTACAGGAAAAGAAATGACACAATATGGACATAGGAGCTCAATTTGAAAAAGTTTACAGGTTTAGAAATTCGTTTCATTCTCTAAAACGTGTTTTTATTTGAACTGGTTTTTTTAATTTTTGTTTTTAATTTATTTTTTTAATAGGGGAAATATTTCTTGAATAGAAACCTACACGGAGCAACAACCTTTTGAACGACACTAAACCTATGCCATTATGTACATCCGTCACCCCTCAACAGTCCAAAAGAGCGGGGAGAGCATTAAAAGCTTTTATACTTCCTGTCATGTTATTATTATCATTTTTTCTTTTGGTTTTGTTTGTATGATGTGTCATATTGTGTCCAGGCCGTTGCTTATCAACGTTAAGAGAATGACCACTAACCACGGCTGCCACAATACCGTACCAATGTGGCAAGGACGAAATCATTTAATCGCCCTTCGGTCTCCGTGTGACGGGAGATAACTACCTTTGGATGCCAGCATCCAACAGATGGGGAGGATGGGTTGTTAGCGAGAACGGAGGAGTGAAGGCCGGTCGTGAGGGCGCTTTCCCGCCAGGTGAATGAACTCGCTGCCACATCAAGTTCGTTTCTCTCTCCTCTCCCTGCCCGTAGATCTGACGACATGATCTGGCGACTTGACTCGCCAAAGACGCGAAAAACCGTCTGCTGATTTTTTAGTGAGGTTCCACTTTGACCTTAAAGCTGGTTAACATGATGGGTTAATGCATGAATTTGGGCGCGAACCAGCTGCCTCCAAAATATGTATTTAGTTTATTCAGTGCTTATGCCACCACCGCGCACTCCGTGTATGACGTCACCACGCTTGCAGCCGCAGTATACGGGCACCCTGTACAAATAGATCTAATATTAACATTTTTAATCGACAAATTTATTTTCAGGGAGACACGCCCACCGCCCAAAAATGATAAAATTCATTGTAAGTTTACCACCATTTTAAAACAGTCTTTAGCGCGCTCTGAAGTTTAGTTGACAGACAGTTGGCCAATGAAATCCAAGCACTGGTGCACCCGGAGCTATTGACTATAGCCTTGATGGGATATAAACTGGGCACCAGACTCTGCTGTTGCAGTTCCAGGATGATGACCCATTAGGTGTCGCGTGAAGAACTATGGCTCGCAAATCCGTGGGAAATGTGATTTTTTGGTCAAGCGTTGATGGCACAGAATGATCCGATGGCATTGGGCGGGACTTTTTTCCCATTCACACCTCGAGCAGTGGTAATCGAATGATGGCAACAATGGGAAACAACGGGTGGGCATGGCAGTGAAAGAACTAGTGCAGTACCGGACGATTCACCAAGGATACCAAAATGGCAATGTCCACAGTCGAACGACACCTTGGAAGTTTTAATTAGGCCGCCACATACATAATATAGAGACTGATTAATTAAAATGGACATGTCGCGGCCCTGAAAGCTCCAACAAAACAAATCACAAATGGCGTAGAATCCGAAGGATGACGAATTGGAAAAAAGAAGAAGAAGAAGAAGAAAACAAGAAGAAGAGGGAAAACTAGACAATGCCGATGACCAGGATGATTACCTGGAACTGAAAGAAATATTACACGGGAGGTCAGTGCATGCTGAACGTGCCTGATGAGGACAGCAAACAAAATGAGATTGGGTTTTTTTTTTCTTCAATTCTGTCTGACCCGACAGAGCAATCTGCTGACCCCGGTGAGAGCAAGAGGAAGTAGGGCGGTGGACACCAAACCATCCGCTCGGGAACAAGCGCGCTACTTTTGACTGCCCCCTAAAACATTGAAAATGTACAAGAATACATAAAGTTATAAAAAACAATAATATGACCATGAAATAAAAAGATAAAGTAAGGTTTGTAAAATTAGCCATCGTGGATGGTGCTCGAGAGGGATATTTGGAAAGGTTCGTTACGATTAAAATCTCTATCAAGAAATCAACTTGCGCAAGATAAATTAAAACATATGTTGCCTTTTGTGTATACAAAAATAATAATAATGAAAATATGAAATAAAATTACTGTATAATCATCTAAGACAATTTGTGATTTTTGGAGTTCGGCTTAACTATAGTGGTATTTAAGTGTAGCCGGTCTGGCGTGACGATTTGTAAGTTTTTGTTTGATCGTCATGAAAATTTTATTTTTTTTAACACAAGTTTCTGGCCGGCCATCCGTGGATTATGAAAGCAATTGTATACTCTTATCACCTCACCACTCAGTTTCGTAAAAGGGGCAGTTGCTACTGCAATGTAAAGTGAATACCTATGACTTAAAAGATCCACTGTTAATTGATTTAATACTATTGAATAGTCCACAGAACAACATGAAGACATGGAGAAAGTAACAAAACAAATTTTCTGGGGGAAAGATGGAGAGTATAGTGTCATCTTTAAGCATCCAATTCTTCTTACATCAAAGTGAAGATGACAACATAACCTGGGCCCAGTTTCATAAAGCTGCTTGAAGCACAAAAAGTAGCTCAGCTCAAAACAATTTTGCTTACAAAAATAAGGTTACCAGCCAAAAACATCGTGTCACAGGTACAATATGTGACTGGTTTCCTGCTATTTTCTCTTTTGCTAAGCAGACTTTGATGAGTGATATTGTCTGCTTAAGCAGCTCTGAGAAATTGTGCTGTGACAAAACACTTTCGCTCTGACAAAACGCAGCAATATTCAGTAGCCTACTTGTGTAATAATTAACTCTTAAGTCTCCTAAATAATTTGCCTATTGTGCTTCTAACTGTGCGTAAAAATCCCCGTGTGCATGATGTAGGCTACCGGTATAATGTTCAGTATTATGGTGAATTTTTATATTTGCATGCACCAATATGTGTTTTAACCATCTTGGATTTTTGTATTAGTTTTTACTCTCAGTTTCCTGTTTTTGATTCAAAGTATTTCGTAATTTCTCTGTATAAATTACTATAATTCACTTTGTACTGCTTGTATACAGGGCCATAGCAGTAATAGCAGTTGCAATATAAGGCTATACCCTGTCTAAATAAAACTGCAAACAATAACAATTAATAAACCGAATGATAATAAGAAGGGAATACTATTTTGTAGAAAATGGATTTCCAATGAAATCATTTTTCTAAAATACATCTACAGCTTTATAGTAAACATTCCAGAAGGAAATTCTGCGGCAATTTAAAACAAACAAATACATACAAAAACTCAATGTTAAACAATGTACAACAGTATACTTGGAAAAAACAAAAAAAAAACAAAAAAAAACGTCAGTAGACTGGTCTGAGTAAAACGTTGATGGAGAGTCATGGCACATTGTTAAAAATGAAGTATTGCTGTTTTCTTGTCCATATGTTTTTCATCCTTTCTTTTTAAGGACATTGTTTTGTGCGAAGTTGCAGGCGGCAGCTGGTGGTTACGGGCGGGAAGGGGGCATCTTTTTACCCGGCCTCCTCTACACCTTGAAACGACCAGGGCCACGCGGGTCGTCCGCGCCGCCACACGGCACACTTCGACCCATCACAAAAGAGCCAGGCTCGTCGCACGAACTCTTTCCGCCCTCAATGTTACAGCCACTCGGCATTGTTCAGTAGCCAGCACTTGAGTGGCCTCGTGCCCACTCTCCCCCAGTGCAGGATGGACTCCGGAGTCGCTGCTACTTGTTTGGGGGAAAGCTAGAACAAGTCAAGATGAAAGACAGCTTTATTCTTCAAGTGGTTGACCAGCGCCAGCTTGTCTGTCGTCGAGTACCACCACATTTTGGACCATTTTTTCACCTCTAGCGTCTAGAGCATAAACATCGGGGTTGTAAAATCGAACGCATTGATTAATGTTAATGTGGTTAAGTCTGTTAGAATTAGGCTGGTACACATTGTCGTGGTTTATCTTTTTCACAAAAAGGCCCACGGGGTGTAAACTTACTTTCCTTTGAGGAAAACTAAGCGAACAGTTCATACCTCGATCATCCTTTACGCACTAATGCGACCTATGAATCTTTTCTTAATAATGGAAGCGGATGATGGTCCTTTTAAGATGCAGATTCGAGTAGTTCTAGTCTGACGGGAAGATCTGCCCCCATCGCCTCTTTTTCATTACTCCAAACATCACTTTGCATCATTCCACTTGGTTCACGTTCAACATTTTATTTGGCACAAATAACTGGCTTTGTCCGAAACGAAAAATACGTTTTGAGAGTGGAAAATTCGGGCTGATGTTTGATGTAAAAATGTAATGATTTTAAAAGAAGGGGGGTTATCATAGTTGCCTTACATCCGCTGCTTGATCATTATTGTATTCTAAATAATTATTGATATGGTTATTAAATTGTTGTAATGTACAAAGACACAAAGTTAAACCTTGTCGATGTGGAAGGGATGGCGAGGAGTTGGGCGATCGGGTACAAAATGATTGCCGTAATTAATCAACTCAAACATGATGGGGTTTTTTTTAAAGATAAATGAAGGGAATTTGAATAATAATAAGTGTCGATCCGAAAAGCTAACTGTTCATAAAAGTACAGATCCTCCAGAGAATACTAAAATACAGAACTAAGGTGGAAGATCCCTATTTTAAGATCCCTATAATAAATCACATTGTTTGTATACCTCCGCAGTCGAAATATTGACCCTGTTCATAATGACGTCATCATCACAATAATCGCAGTTGCGCCAATATGGGGTGCTGGCAGCGCAAGGTTTTGTACAAAACGACATGGACGTTTTTTGTTTTACTTTGTATGCAAATTAATGTCTTCTTCAACGATTTACACAATTTCCATGACAGGACAGCATGACATAATGTAGAACCTACTTATTTAATATTTCCAACTAAACAGAAAGTGAATACTGAAATTCTGACAACAAAACCTTGCTGATGCAGGCTTATTTTAAAACCCCACCTTGCAGTTTTCGTTTCTATCTGCGCCATTCAGTTGCTTATGGTCAGTGTTCTAAATCGTTATTTCATGCTAGTGTCCTGTCAGGGAAATTGTGTAAATCGATGAGCAAGACACTATTCGGATAACAAGTTAAAAAGACGACGGTTTTTCCATGTCTTAATAAGCAATTATGGCAGCGCGGGGAGCATTTTGTCTACACAGTGTATTTCGCATCTTAGGCGATGCGACGTTTACACGCCAACCACCATTGACTCCCACAAACTGGTGAGCGTGGCTAACATTAGCGCATGTGACGTTGGTGCAAGAAGTCAATAAGCACATTATCTAGGAAAGAGCAAACATCATCAAATTTGATGGTATTTTCACTTATGTGGATTGTGTGTTTATTGAAAACTTATGGATTGAAATGATTGAAATGATTGTAAAATCGATGACGTATTGTACAACAATCCCTGTTAATGTAAATGATGTACCTCCTAAAGGCCTTCGTTCAAAATTATTAATTTGTGCGTAGTCACTTCGCTTCCAAGGCTAACCATTAAAAATGCATCTGTTTTGTTTAAGCAACAGTGTGGAATCCCATTCGCATTATGAACTCATGATTTTACAACTGCAATTTCGATCCCCCCCATACCAGTGGACCAGAACTGCCCTTGAGGGCTTTCACTTCATATAAAATACTCTATGAAATATGTATTTATCTATGTACAGCAGGCTATTAGGGCTGGACCAGAGCAGTTATTTGATTGTTCAAACGCCCTCATGCGTCAATAATCTCAGTCCTCCATAGACTCGACAACAAGAACCACTTAGTTCTGAGGCAAAATGATAATCGCCATGAAACATGAATGGTGTATAATAGCCAGTTACGATAACCATAAATCTATAAACACAGGTCGTTAGTGTTGTAACTCCTTGGAAATTCTTTCCTCCTTGAGATTCTGTCCCCCACAGACCGTTCTTCCTGCATGGTCTAGGAAACTGTATCTCCCGAGACAGATTCTCCTATGGATTCTGTACCGCCCGCTAGTGTATTCCGTTCGCCTTGTACACAGATTTAGCTCCCGTACGGAGAGTGTGTCCCCCCATTGAAGGTTGTCCCTAAAATATCACGCCAGGGCCCAATTTCATAGACCTGCTTTTAAAAGCACAAAAAGTACCTAAGCACAAATTAATGATGCTTACCAGAACAAGGTTACCAGCCAAAATACCATGCCACAAGCACAACTTATGACCGGTATCCTGCTCCTTTTTGCTTAGCAGAACATTTTAAAGCAATATTTCCTGCTTAAGCAGCCCTATGAAATTGGACCCAGTTGTTGCGTGTTCATAGGGAATCGCATCGATTTTGATTTTGTCTGGAACTGAGGCCGTTTTCGAAACCACGGCTCAGGCTTGGGCTGTTTGTGAGCCCCATAAGGACTGCACACGTTTTCTAAATAATCTGACGGGGCCCAGGGCCAAGCCCAAGCCTATAGGCTGCGGTTTCGAAAACGGGTCATAAAGAAGTTTTAAAAGGAGCCCGCATACCTCACATGGCTAACATGTTTCTAAATAATTATAAAAGTTTCAGCAACACTGAGGGCGCACTTGGCATCCCTAAATTTAATAATTTTTGTCAGTTCTTTGACCTGTTTGTGGCGGCTAAAAAGGCTTACGATAAAAACAAAAATACACAAACGTCCTTAAAAGTCAACAGCTTTTGACAGAGTTAAAGTATACTTCCCCTTTTACTTCTACTTATTTTGACATTGTCATTACTAAGTAAGGGCTGAATGAATTATTCGATCAAGAGAGGGCGCTATTGTGTACAAATCCGACGAACCAGAAATCTGGCGGTATGGGAAGGTTCAAACGTTAAAAAAAAACCCAAGTGATAATGTAGATTTTGTTGAATTTAACATTCTTGACTGACACTAATTGTAGATGTTTGTTCATATCTGAAGGCTTGTGAGTATCTTCAAAGTGTAATTTTGTTAGAATTGTGACCAAATAGGTACAAAAAAGCCAATTACTGCAACTGGCAGGCAACGACAAGACAGTTTGCATGAGTTGTGTCCTGTGCATGCACTATGCAGTGTGTCATAGTGTGATTAATGTTATTGTTATGAGTGCATGGACTGTCGCCAAACGGCATTCATTTCCGACAGCAGAGGACACACAATTTCTCCCCGTTGTGTCTAAAAAATGTGTTATTATATTTGATATACCTTTATTGTCATTCACTGAATAGCAATGCTACGAGAAGCATTCACCAAAACATTTTTCTGTTATTTTAGTACTTGTTGGACTTTTTTTACTATAGGCCTATTATTTTACTTTTTAGGATCAAAAACAAAAAGGGAAGGGTAGGCCTATTCATACAACTCGATCAAACAGAGTCTTACTCTTATGGTCTGCTACGTGCCAGTAATTAGTAATAATTTTATCCCGATGCAAATTTAACAAATTTCGAAAAAAGGAGTAGGCCTACACAGCGCCCCAGTTACTGGACTAGTGCTATTATTAATTTAGGCACTGCCACTTGCCAGGTAACTACACATTGGTTGTTAGTGGCAAACTGTAAAATTATACTTAGCGCCAGTATGGAGATGTACAGTTCCCTCTTTGACTTGACCATCTTGTCTTAAGTTGCCGACATTTATAACATATAAAATTGCAGTGATTTTTTTACCATTGTTTGTTGCTTTGCGTACTTGTAGCCCCATAAATAGTGACAAGACTCCATCCGCTTCTCGGATGGCTCTACGCCCATCAGGAGGTGAAATTATTTTTTGAATAAAAAATTTGCCTTTTTTGGCCGAGATTTTCCCCCCAGTTGTCACTTACTATATTACTAATAGCTCAAATGTGGAGAGCAAATTGAAACGAAAATGTGCAAGCTCATTTGGGAGTAATTTTATGAAAAATCTCAGAGCTGACAATCACTCGATTCAACATCGTCAGCGCCATGATGTTTACTAATGCACATGTGCGACGAGTACTCTTTAGTCAAGGCGGTATTCATCGCTCACAGTGCAACCACCACGGAACACTAACCAGCATGCAGCAAGCAGCGCGGAGTGAAACAGCGTGCACTGCAGCGACATGAAAAAGAATAGATAGGTTGTGCCGCTGTTTCAGCAAATTTAATCAGCGCTCGTGCGCATCAGTAAACATGGCGCCGACAAGTAAATGTATAAATTTCTCTCCCATCGGATTTTGTTCTTAATTTAGCAAGACTGACTCTCCAACAGGACTTGGCTGATGAGAGGTACATGTACATGCAGCTAGGGCAGTAACCATGGAGGACGGGTTGAAGCTTGCCACCGGAGGAGAAGACATCAAAATATGGGATGTGGCAAGCAGCTCGACACCCAGTCATCAGTTCTCTCCACACTCCAGCAGCACCTCCTCGCTCTGTTGGAGTCATAACAATATCCTTTGCTGTAGTTAACACATTTGGGCTGGAGCTTCTGCCTATCATTTATCTTTATTAGATAGAGTGCAGAAGCGTAATTGTTAATCTTGTCGGTGAAGGGTTGGGATTAACGTTGCAGGCCTTAAATTTTGTTCTTGAAGGGGCAAGGCAATTTTCCTCTAGTAAGGGTCACTTCTATGAGGAAAATTTAAAATTGGTATTGGAACTTTGCAATTGGCACCACAGCAAAAGCACAGGGCACCACGGCAATTGCTGTGGGTGCCGTGGGTTAATTCGAGGCCTGACGTGGGCAAAAGTGCAACAAAAAGTGAAATACACCAACTTATTTCCTTGACCAGTAAATTCACATCAGATTTTAGCAAGTGCTGGCAGTTCTGGTGATAAAGTGGTTCTTACGTTTGTCAGAAACACAGCATCAAATATTATTGAGATAGCAGAGGGGGTAAGTAGTTAGTTGTTTGCAGCATTTTGTTAGTGTCTGAACTCAGAGAGATTGTCACTCAGTTTTTTGAAAAGAAAAGTTGTATCTTGAGAATATTCAGTGGTCCTTTGCATTTGCATCAAGATTGTGAACATATTGTGTATCTCATTCCATTGGTTTTGTGCACGTATATGGTACATTTATTTCCAGGCATTTTTAAAGTAAAGATACAACTTTGTTGCAGTTTCATGGAAACCTGATTGCTACAAACTGCTGTTTGGATTTTTATTAATTGCACTGATTGTAAATTTCACCAATGGTTGCTAACCACTTGACATCGAACGATGTCTTTTTCAGCAAAACTTTTCCAAACTCAATAATGGTGGATGTTTGTAAACGTTCGGAATAACTTCAGAACGTCCTCTTTTGGTTGCGGTTGCAAAATAGGGAGACCGCCAACATTAGACGGCTCAGTTGGTAGAGCATTGGCATATTAATTCGGAGGTTGCAGGTTCAATTCCCGCTCTAGTCAGTTTTTCTTTGTTCAACCCCAAATTAATTCAAATTTACCAAGTCAGTTTCCCTTATGGTTTATTACTTGAAAAATTAACACCTGGCAGAGGGACGGTAAATATTTTGTAATACCGTCAGGAACAGGTTAAGTGAGATGTTTGTGGACTGATTTTATGTTGCTGTTAATCATATTTTGTAAGTTATGAAAGCACAAAAAATATATAACATGCTTTCTAATATGACGTTTTCTTCCTTAAAACTCATTTACTTGTAGGAGAAACAAACTTGTGTCTCCTTCAACTCAACGTCCCGCTACCTTTTATCTGGTGGCAAGAACCGCATCGTCAGCATTTGGGATCTGAAGTCCAGGAAGCTAAAGAAAACGTACACGGTGAGAAATGAAATTTACAAACAAGTACATGTACATGTACTTTCCTCAATTGCATTTATTTCACTCAGGGCTCAGTAATTTTAGTGTCAGGCCAGTAAATCTCACGACTGGACAAGTCCGGCATTCTTGTGTTTTTCAATTCAATATCTTTATTTTTGTTTGTTTTAATGCTCAAATGTTGACTTTGATTCTGATAAATATCTTTCAATTCTGTTGAGTATCAAAGTCTACTTGCCTATAAGACAAATGAGATCAATTTCTCTTCTAAAAAAAACCTTCCAAAACAACACCAACAACAACTTAAAAACAGTTATGTTAAAACTGTGATGTCATTTTGATTCCGGTCTTTTCATGTCTTTTCTCATTTTGAATCTGGTCTTGTAAATTTTTCGGGTGAATCGGCCAAAAATCAGACCTAGCATGTTAAAGGGTCTGTTTTCATGCATGTACATGCACCAGTGGACAATAAGCAATTTGACGCCAAGTTTCCATGAGATATTTCGCCTGTTGCTAGGGTGATAGTCTGTTTTGGCAGGCAGATAGTCTCTTTCTGATTTGTGCAATCGCATCTTACGTGACAAACTCTCAACCAACAAAAAAGCAGAATCTATGCAAGAGGCTTTATGATATGTCATCCTCCCCTATGCCCCATCTCCCCCCCCCCCCCCGAAAAAGAAAAAGAAAAAGAAAGAAAGTTCCCAAACATTTTGAAATGCTATTGATCCCTTGCACCAACGTCACACACAGCTAGCTGCTACCACACTCGCCATTGCGTGAGTCAACTCATAAACATGTAAACGCTGAGTTGCCTAAAATGCACACTGCACTGTACAACACACGGGTACGTTGACTCCCAAAATGGTGCAATCAAGATTATTGTGATGATGGCATCGAGGCCCAATTTCATAGAGCTGCTAAGCACAAAAATTTGCTTAGCATGAAATTTCTTCCTTGATAAAAACAGGATTACCAACCAAATTTCCATGTGTTGCATATTGCTTGTTACTGGTATTCAGCTGTTGTTTGCTTATCCTGAAAATCACGTGGAAATTTAGTTAGTAATCCTGTTTTTATCAAGGAAGAAATTTCATGCTAAGCAAATTGTTGTGCTTAGCAGCTCTATGAAATTGGGCCCAGGTAAATTGGGTCAATAGGATGCCAGACATTCAGAATTTTCAATTTCCACTGAAAACATCTCCTTTTTTTTCGGAAAGAACTGGCAAGCATCGAGCATAAATACTTCATAATTAAAACAGTACAATGTGTCTGGTAACAGTAAACTAGGATGTAAGAAGGAAGTGACATAGCCAGCAGTTCAACAGGAAACAATGACCAATAAACTTTTCAAACGATAATGACGATTTGCAGACCACATTTTGTTGTTTATAATGCTTAAAGGTATCGTACACGTTTGGTAATGACTCGAAACAAATATTAGCATAAAAACTTACTTGGTAACAAGCAACGGAGAGCTGTTGATAGTATAAAACATTGTAAAAACTCTCCTCTGAAGTAACGTAGTTTTTTTGAAAGAAGTAATTTCTCACTAAAATAAAAAAAAACTTTTTGAGTTTTTTTTATTCCTATCTAAAACACTCAAATTTTGTACAACAAGTTTTTTTTTTTCATCATTCACAGGCTTGTTATTTTATGCATATGTTGGGATACACCAAGTAAGAACACTGGTCTTCGACAAGTTCCAAACGTGTTCAGTGCCTTTAAAGGTTTGGTAAGTTACTGATTCAGGTAAATTACTAATTCAGTAGAAACAAATCATTTTGTGCCTTCCTGTGTATTTTTACAAGCATAGTGTTAGCCAGAGGGGTGTCTGGGTGTCTTTTGGACACCCTGTTTTAAATTTGGACACCCTGTCATTTACACGTAAGTGTATTGTAAGTGAACAATTTGGACACCCAGTTTTTAAATTTCCAGCAAATTTGGACACCCTTTTACCAAATCCTGGCTAAAACCTTGTTTACACAATATATTTTTTTTCAAAATATTAGTCTTAGCAGGAACGCCCCTATGACTGGATTCCTGCCGTGATGTTACATACATTACATAAACATATAATCATGAGTGAATTTGTTAATAGAAAAAAACACACCACATATTTGTTATTCCTTTGGCAGACGTTGTCCCAGAACAATTTTCATCTGTAATAGCTTATGATTTTATTATGTAAAGAAAGACGTCACAGAAGGAATCCAGCCTTATGTGGGCGTTCCAGAAGACTGTTATTTAAAAAAGAAAATGTATCATGTAAAAAAATACAGGAAGTCACAAATTGACTTTTTCCAACTGAATTACTGTAAAATAACTATAAGGTGTTAAAACATCAATACTTTGTAATTCACCAAACCTGTAAGGCTAAAATTAATTCTATGTACACGTTGTCCACTTTTAGTTATTAATTTTTCAATCAAAAAGAATATAACAATATTTTTTTTCGTTTTGTAATTTAAGGGTCACCAAGATACAGTGACCTGCACAATATTTAACTGGAATGACACATATATTGCATCAGGCTCAGCAAGTGGGGAAATCTTACTTCATAATGTCGTCTCTGGTCAGGCTAGCAGCCCCCTCATCACCCCCAAAGTCCAGGTAAAGTTTCCTCTGCTTAGAACTTAATAATACGCTGTTTTTATATAATGCTTATCACATCGGAGGGCATCTCAAAGTGCTCATTATTTTGTCTACAAGGTATTTGGAGCTATGTTTGGAATTATAAGACATCATTATTTACATAGCACCATGTAATGATTTACAAGGCGCTGTGGCACAATCGCTAGATAACATTCGGATGATTTTTAAAATTATTTTTAATTTTTTTTTATGAGAGATCGCCTAACATCACAAGGCCGGACGGCCACTTCAAGGTGATTGCTACACTTAACTGATTTGGGCTATCGACCAAATCAACTGCCACCAGGGGCACGTTGCCACCTACTCCTGGGGCTGAAACAGGGTTACCCCCTTCACAGTCCGTAAGGATGTAGGCATGGGTATCGCCCACTAGGAGCCTGGCTGGTAGAGCAGAATGCACTACCTTCCCAACTTATTTTGTAAAACAGTGCATGTTGTGCAGAATGTAAATGGAAATAGTTTCATATGTGTTCACATTTTATAACAATCATCTTGAGATCCCATCTGCACACTTGGTGGACAATAAGAGTTTGATGGTGTGGTGAATTTACATACATGTACAATGTAGATCAAGTAGAAAGTCCAACTTGGGTCAAGTCTGGACTGTGGAGGATGTAAACATTGGCGAAACTAACATGGTAAAGTTTGGGAGAAAGGACTTTTAGACGAAACACAGAACATGAAAGTGGAATTATAAGATTCAATTGTGATGCTTAAATCATTCTGCTAGGAAAACACACTTGATCTGATAACAACAATTTTAATGTTTGCAGGGTGGAGGTACAATAAGAAGGAGGTTTGCAGTGACTCAGCATATTAAATCTCTTTAGTGAGTGTGTGGCTCTGAGAAGAACTGGAGGTTCACTCAATGTTTTGAATTTCCCAGTGTACAAATATAACATAGTTTGAGGTTGAATAGTCGATTTTAGCTCCTCAGGTATTGGAAGTTGACAAATTCGCCTCAGGAACTTTTTTTAATTTATTTTTTATGAGAGATCGCCTAACATCACAAGGCCGGACGGCCACTTCAAGGTGAGGGCTACATTTATTTGGGCTATTGACCCAAATCAACTGCCATCAGGGGCATGTTGCCACCTACTCCTGGAGCTGAAACAGGGTTACCCCCTTCACTGTCCGTAAGGATGTAGGCATGGGTATCATCCACTAGGAGCCTGGCTAGTAGAGCAGAATGCACTACCTTTCCAACTTTTTAAGAAGCAACTATGGTTAAGTCCCTTGCTCAAGGGCACAAGTGTCATGACCGGGTATCGAACCCACACTCTGCTGCGGACAACACCAGAGCTTGGTCCTGGTGAACTCTAGACCAGTCGGCCACGACACGCAACTAGTTTATCGGCTTCCAATACCATCTTATGGATATTTTCCTCCTCTTTTTAATTGAAGCCCAGATCGTACTAACTGTAGAGCCAATCTTTTACTTTTTCCTCCCTGATTTTCCTTCAGAGTGTCCGTTGTCTGGAGTACTCTCTCCTCAAGAAATCCATGCTGGCCTCTGTATCAGATGATGGTGGCCTCACCATGTGGGACACCAACTCCCGTAAGCCCATTGCATCATTCCGAGATGCGCACAGAGCACCAGCCACAGGGCTGGCGTTCTCACCAGTCAACGACATGCTGCTGATGAGCACAGGTCTAGACAAGAGAATCGTCTGCTACGACGTACTTGGCAAGAGGTTTGTATCAGGCTTGGAATTTCATCTTTGAGAGGGCAAGGCCATTTTCATTTTGCAAAGAGGGCTTCCACTGGAAAATCGTAAAGTCTATGAGACACTTTTGAAGGGGCACCGGGGCCAAGACCAAGGTCAACCGAGGCCATGGCCTCCGTGGCCTCCATGTAATTCCAGTTAAAATTTAGACTGATAACGCTAGCAGAGATGCCAACATACACGATTTGGGCGTAGCAAATTTGCCTACCTGACACGCGTAGCACAGAGCACATACACCGAGCCACAAGGCTCCTTGTACAGCATACATTCTACAGTCACTTTTGTAGAGACTGGTTCTGCAGTTTTTCTAACGCTTCACGACTGTGGGATGCGGCGGCAAACAGACACTGTGATAACTTTTATCTGCAATGCAATTCGCAAGTTAAGAGCGCCATTGTGGAGTTTGTTTGAAACATCGCGATCGCTGCATCGATCAACTAAAATAAAGGTGACAACAAGAAAATATTTCATTGATCGCAATCGAGGCCAAGATCTGATGTAAACTGTCGATGAAAAAGTTGTTAAGAATGTAGTGGGTGGAAATGGAATTGGTTGGAAAGGCCAATTGATGAAATTGCTCTTGCTGAAGTCGTTCAGAAACTACAGCATTTTGTTGAATTTATTTGGAAAGGGTTCTCTTCATGCACAAGCTAGTGCAAATTGCGATCCGATACAAAACTTTTTAAAAACTTTTTTTATTTTTATTTTTTAATTTAGCCTGATTAGGCCTACAATTCACTATTGTTTGACCTCTAAAGCAAGGCCGCTTTGCAATAGGCGATTTTCGCTGAAAGTATTAGTTAATATCATAAATGTCATAATTTTCCTCTTTTTACGGCTCGCTGAGTTGTATGCCTGATCTGGAACTTAAGTTCTCGGCGGTGCTTATTTTTTGGGGAATTCAATGTTGGCATCTCTGCGCTAGTAACTGTCATTAAGACAAGTCAGTAAATGTTGTTTTTACATCAAACTGTTCAAATAACCCAACAGAACTGACTACTGGTTTGTGAAGCTTATCATGTAGTTCAAACAAAAACGAAATAGATGAATTTTTTCTGTCTTTCTTCCGACCTGAAGTATCATCAAAAGTATGACAGTGGAGTCACCTCTGACCTCAATCTCTTGCATGCATGATGGTGCCACGCTGGCCGTAGGCTCAACACGAGGCAAGGTGTACATCTTTGACTTGCGGATGGGCTCTACCCCCTTGAATGTCTTCAATGCACACAAGTCATCGGTGCAAGCTGTGCGATTCCAGCATGCACCAACTGCAAGGGTAAGATTGGGGTTGTCTCTCTCAAAACAACAACATCCTGGAGGAAAATTGTTGTTATAAATATTGTGAGCTCCTCCGTTTAAAAAGAAGTACCGTAATTTCCTGCGGATAAGGCGCTCGGGGGATAAGACGCAGGTCCTCAAAATCACCAGAAAATATTTGAGGCTCAACAGATAAGACGCACCTCCGCATAAGACGCAATCTTCAAAATTATACACGCTTGCGAAGTAACACACTGCTTGTTCATCAACACATACAGCCCCATTGTGATGGTATAAGCACACTTCACCATAGCGCAAAGGGATCGTAATTTTATAATCACGAAGACGAGTAAAACATCACTGTTATTTTTTCTTTATTATTTTGTCCAAGTTCGTTTTAAAGATTTTTTTTTGAAAACCATAGCTTTACAGTTTTTTGTTTTACACAACGAGCGTGCGCAGATAAACGTTTTCCCAACCTTTCCCAATGAATTGGCTGCTAGTCTTTGCTATCTAGCTTTTTTGAATACTACAATACATGCAAAAACCAACGAACGCTAGAGGGTGCTTTCTTAATAATGCTTTCACATCGCAGACATAATAATACCTTATTATAGTGTCTGTGTTTCACATTAGGAACGTACGCCCTCTGTTGGCGAAATTCACAATAACATTAAAAATGACTTGTTTAATAAAGACTAGTACCTGTCATGTGATACCTGTCATGTGATATAGCTGTGTACTGTGTGCAGCATGCAGCATGCATTGATCGTCGTTCATCACATTCGCGACGGCCAGTAACTTCGCTCTTCGGTAAGTTTCGTTAAAAATGTGAATGGTTTAGGTTTTATTTAAAGAAAAATGTGACATGTAGAATTACCCTAGACGAAATTAAGGAACTATTTTGCAGTTTGAATGTAAGATTTCACATTGTAATCATCAAAATGAACTCAATCGAAATCAGATAAGGCGCATCGGAAGATAAGACGCAGTGACTTTTTTGTACCATCGAAAGTCAGATAAGACGCGTCTTATCCGCAGGAAATTACGGTATGTCAACAAATTTGAATCTCCAAAACTCACTTCAAGGCAAGTTTTGGTTGTTCAAGTTTCCTTGTTGTCCATTTGTGAGCCGTGGAATCACCTCACTAAACGTGGATGGTGTAGACGTTCTTGATGAAAATACCGTGACAGTTTTTTGCTGTTTTCTGAACAAGTAGACACTATTCAGCTGCAACTTTCACAGGTGACTATATTGTATCTTTATTGACAATTCAGCCTATAAATCAGCATGACATTTACAAAAAGCAATCTATGACCCTACCTTTAAGCAGTGCTGTTTAGGTTAACAAAAGTGTGTTTAATTCCGTATTTTGAGTTTTACTTGGAACTCAAAAATTTCCAGTATTGATTTATGAAATGTTATGAACTTCATAATAATTGTAATAAGGAGAACGTGTTACGGAACGGACAATACTGCTTTCATGCCCTGTTCATACTTCTCGCAAAAGCGAATGCAAAGCCGATTACATGATGCAGGAAAGTTCGTTTCACATTCGTGTGAATTATGAATCGGGCTTTACGCGGCATGTTCTTAACGTTATGAAAGATGAAGATTACGACAACTGAATTACCTGTTTGTGTTTTTCTCTCCTTCCATCAACAGAGTAACGGTGTAGGTAGCAAAGGTGCCAAGCCGGTGCAGTCGGTGCCAACAGGGCGTAAACTCCCCCAGGTTAGCCCCGGAGTGGCTCAGGTTGCCCCTTCGGTTCAGCAGATAAGCAAGTCTTCCACCGATCCATCTAGTGGTGCGGGTAAATCACTGGAGGAGGCTAGTAATGATTCCAACAGGCTTGGAACACCCCGAGATAACATTGAGAATCAGGATATCATTTCACCGATTAGAGAAGGTATGGAATCATTATTGCAAATCACAACAATGACTATGGCACTAGTTTAATAATAATGATAATACTGGTTTCTTATATAGCGTTTTATCACACTCCTAGGGGCGTATCAAAGCACTCATTAATTGTTTTTCAACAGGGTAAGTAGAGCTATGTTTTGAGTTATGAGACCCATCTATGTAGCACCTTCTAATGGTTTACAAGGTGCTGCAACGCATTCAGCAGCCAGTGCCAGACAAACCCCTTCACTTTGCAATTAGTGTAACTGGGTTCTTTTACCTGCATTATACAACACATGGAACCTATGGCTTTACGTCACATCCAAACGACGGAGCAATAATGGTTATGTGTCTTGCCTATTATGTGTCTTGCCTAAAGACACAAGTGTCAAGACCGGAACAGGTAGTTTGGGATAGGTACAAACCTTTGCAAATCACTCATGATGGTTTGGGGTGGACGCGGTCAAAAGTGTCGTGGCCGAGCGGATAAGAACACCGGACTCGAGCTCTGTGTTTCTGATCAGCAGAGTGTGGGTTCGAGTCCCAGTCGTGACACTTGTGTCCTTAAGCAAGACACTTAACCATTATTGCTTTGTCCTTCGGATGGGACGTAAAGCCGTAGGTCCCGTGTGTTGTGTAATGCACGTAAAAGAACCCAGTGCACTTATCGTAAAGAGAAGGGGTTCGCCCCGGTGTTCCTGGTTTGATTGGCTGCATATTGCGCCACAGCACCTTGTAAACCATTACATGGTGCTATAAAGGAATAGGTCTCATACTTCAACGTAGCTCCGCAAACCTTGCAGGAAAAAATACTGAGCGCCTTGATACGCCCCTAGGGGTGTGATAAAGCACTATATAAGAGCCCAGTATTATTATTATTAAAAGTAAAGTGCGCCATCAGCGTTGGTAAGTTTCTCATTCACAAACAAGCTTCACAAGTGTGCGGAACTCCCTCACATACAACCACCATACACTTGCGCTCAACCTTACGCTCTGTGTGTACACTGCGTGACCACTGTGTATGGCGCTGTCAAATACAAACCAGCAACGTGTTGGGCAATCCCATTCCATTCGTTAGTGCAATTTTTAAACTACAAATAACGATTGGTGAGATGGAACAGATTTTGTTCATCAAAGAACACTCTCTGTTCTTTCCATGAAAGGAAAACAAATTGGGGTAGGACGATAAGTTTTTTCAAAACAGATGGACTTCTTGGCATTGTTTGGGGGCGTCTACCTTTTACCATGCAGGGTTTACGTCGCTGCTCGCAACATAGTTAACATAGTCAACATAGTTCAGATGCTGTGATCGTTGTTTTGTTGCTGTTGTAGCTTTTTCTCTTCTTTTTCTTAAAAGATGAATTTATGGACTTTCAGTCTATAGACTCATTTTTCAAAAAGCATAATTTATTATACTTAAATGTTAATATTGAACTTAGTATCACAAACGTGTACATTTTAATTTCTTTTGTGCTCTTAAGCTATTATGAGAACCTTTGTTGTCGTTCCTTTGTCAAGTCGGGCTTCACTTTGGCAACGGTTTTCAAAGGAAAGACATTACTCCGGAAACACCAAAATGTTCCGAAAAAATAACACCGCGCAGAGGCACAAAAATTTGTTTTTGGAATACTGCCCCAAAGTGGTTAAGAGTTGGCAATGAAATTTTAAAGGGGTAATTGTTGGTGTTTGGAAGAGTGCATTCATTCCAATCCTTGAGTTTTCTTGAAACATATCATAAAGTGATGGTACATCATTGGTTTTTAGAAGAGTGCATTCATTCCAATCCTGCATTTTGAAACATGGACAATGGAGTTTGACTTTGTCGACCCACACCAACACACATCATGATAATTTTAATGTTGTTTGTTGCAGGTGCTAGAATTACAGATGGCGTCAACCACGTTGGCCGACCAAACACCATGGGCAAAGCAGACAGTACACCTGCAACCCAAAAGAAGGATAGTCTGCCAGGTAAGGCTTCGTTGTATTTTTTAGGATTGACTACCTTTGGAAGTTTAATAGCCTTTAAAATTGTACACATAGTGGAATCTTACAATGTTGATTGTGTGAGCCATTGAACCCGACATATATATCTCACCTATGGGTGACTTGACAGTTGGCAGATTGTTATGATCATAATAATATGAATTATCACTCAAGCGCGAGTGGAACCTGAAAAAAAAAGATAGAGCTTCGGCGTCCCATATCCAAAAAAGCCGAATATGGGATGGAGACGAGCTATATTTTTGCATATTCTACGAGCGCCGTGAAAACAACTTTATCTTCAAGTAAGCTGGACTCTCAGCTTAAAATAGCACAATATGCGAAGTTAGAACAGCGCGTTAAAAAAACAGGGTGTGATCAGGGCCATACAACATAGGTTCATATCACACTCTTGTTGCTATGGATTGACCAATTAGAATCAAGTTTGCTTGAAGGTAAAACCATTTTAATTTGCCGTCTAGTTAACATAGATCTTTTTGGATAAATACAGACCTTGCAATGTGGCTAATCTCTGGGGCTAGAAGTGTAAGGAGAAGCCTAACTGCACATTCTTTTCTCTTGCTAACCCTCACACCAACTATCAAATTATTTTGTAGGGCAGTCCGGTCTTACGTGTACTATTACTCTGTTGATGTTACTTATTTCAGAGCTGGCCGAATTGTACCAAAATGCCCACAGCGGCCACAAACGGCTGCAAGATTTGACCTACTTTCGCTCAAACAAGAGAGTCAAAGAAAAGTAATCGGACCTGAATTGACATTTTTCCAATGTTTTTCATGTAAACTAGAATCGACAAAAACATTTATATCTGTTTCTTAATAATTTTCCTGACTTTTTTCCTGGAAATAACGGTGCAAAAAATCAACAAGATTAGCAATATCTGGGCGTATGGTGATGATAAATACAGACATAAATGGTCTCTTAGGGTTAACTAACAGGCCTGTAATTTCATCGTTGAGAGGGCAAGGCCATTTTCATTTTGCAAAGGGCACTTCCATTGGAAAATCTTAAAGTCTATGGGAAACTTATGAAGGTGCACTAGGGCCAAGACCAGGGGCAACAGAGGCCATGGCGTCCGTGGCCTCTGTGTAATTCCAGGCCTGAAACAATACAACACTTTACTTGGACTTATGCAGATTCCTAGTCAATAACCATAATTACTTAAAGGCATCATACACGTTTGGTAATTGTCAAAGACCAGTGTTCTCACTTGGTGTATCCCAACATATGCATAAAATAACAAGCCTGTGAAAATTTGTGCCCAATTGGTCATCGAAGTTGCAAGAAAATGATGAAAGAAAAAACACCCTCGTTGTACAAATTTGTGTGCTTTCAGTTAGGAATAAAAACTTCTTGCAAGAAGTTTTTATTATTTTAGTGAGAAATTACCTCTTTCTCAAAAACTACGTTACTTCAGAGGGAGTCGTTTCTCACAATGTTTTATACTATCAACAGCTCTCCGTTGCTCGTTACCAAGTAAGTTTTTATGCTAATAAATATTTTGAGTAATTACCAAACGTGTACGATGCCTTTAAGACATGACTGATTGCGACACAGTAAAAAGTCTCACCAAAGTTAAGAAGGGCTATATTGTTTTATTATTTTGATTTTAAAATTAATTTTGAAAAAGTGCTGAAATTGGTATATTTGAAATAATCAAACATTGGTGGGAAAAAAAAATAATGATAACTAAAGATGAAAGAAACAATAGTTAGTTTATTATTACATGATGACCTTGGGTAACTGAATGTGTCACAAACTGCTGCCAACTGTAGTTAACATGATAAATTGGTTACAAGCCTGCTAAAATATTTGAAGCATCAGTCTTCTGTCTTTGAAATCTCTTACAGATTTTTTCTCACCGCTGTCAGAGAACACCTCAAACATTTCCTCTCGGAGAAATCCGATTGGTTCGGTAGATTTAGAGCCACAGTCTTCCCCAGGTGTACCTCAATCGGCCACGAAGAGTTTCCCTCTTGATGTAGACCTCATTAATGGTATTGCTGTCACGTCGTCCTCGAATGCAATTTCAGTAAGTATAACAAAATTAGTCCTGACGATGACTAGAGCAAGCTAGTCGAAACGAAGAGACGTTGAGAGCAATCAAAAGCTCACTTCACAGCAGTGAAGTTATTAACGAGAAGTCCCCCCCGATCCACTAAGCGAAAGTAGTAGTCCCATCCGATTTCCTACCTTCCGCCCAGGTAATAGTGAAGAAGCAGGACAGTTCTCTTCAGAACTTGGTAGTCTCCAGAATCCCGAAATCTACTCTGTGACAGTAGAATAGTCTCCTGAATTCTGAAATCTACTCCACGGCAGTAGAATACAAAGCAAGACAAGTTCTCAAAGAACAAAATCTACACCTTTAGCAAAGTAGATATACACATGGTGTTATCGCAAACCGAATATTATATCAAAATGACATTATATACTGCACACACAGATCCTTGTCATTTGATTGGTGGAATACGCGTGTTGACCAAAGTAACCTGACGTTATCACAATAATCTTGATTGTGCCATTTTGGGAGTCAACGTCCCTATGTGTTATACAGTGCAGTGTGCATCTTAGATCATGCAGTGTATAAAAGTTTACGAATTGACTCCCACAATGGCCAGCACGGCAGAAGTAGCTGCCTGTGACGTTGGTGCAAGGGGTAATTACTGCCGCGACGTTCTACAAATTAATGTGTGAGTCCTACATCAATAATTATAGGATGCTTCTGGCTCACAAGCCAACACAATTTTAATATGTGATGGTGGTATAAATAAAAATAACTTTGTATGAAATGCTTTTTTTGTTATTATAAGAAACATTATTTTGTTCCCCATTGTGTGTGAAATTTCATTTTGTCTAGAGCTTGGAAATATGGAAATATTAGTTCATTTAATGTAGTGTAGTTAATTGTCACTAAGCCTCCAATTGACTATATGCATTGACGTGATCATGCCGCCATCTTAGAAGTAAAATGATGATGAAACAATGAAAAACGCCCAGATTTGTACGCACAGGATCAGCCAATGAGCTACCTTCTTTTTACCTCAAGCTGAGGGCGCCCTACCCAGATGACGTCATGTGCATAAGGTCTATAAACAGGTGCTCTAACTTTATAAATATTATGTTAACTTCCTGTTGATTCTTTCCTTGTTTTGTTAGAGCGTTAGATCAAACTCATCAAGCAGTCAGCCAGCTATAACCAAACCAGTACTAAATCTTGAAAGAAAGAGCAGTCCAGAGCGAGGACGTAGTAAGTCCCTTACAAGCCAGACCACATTATTACCGGGGGTGGTGTCGCCCATAAGTGGACCAGAACTTGCCTTGAGCCCCAAGGGGCCAGTGAGGTTGCAGGTTACACCTCAGCCAGCGACAGTGGCACTCTTGTCTCCCAGGACAAAAGGAGTAACGTTAGGCTCCACAGTCGAAATAGATGCTAAGCCAATTGGTAAGTCACTGTCTCTCTAAGAGTATTCCGCTATGATCGTGTCAAGTCATTTTATTTCTAGATTGCTGTTTGGAGAACAAAATGAATGCATGAGAATAATAAGCTGTGTCTGAATTGCTGGCTATGGCTGTTGCTAAGGGTGTTGCCATGGGCTTCCTATGCTTTGAGCACATGTTAATGTGGTGATCAAGCCACAGTCGCAGCCACTAGTACGAACACAGCCTTAAAGTTGCTTGGCACAATTTTCACAGAGGAAAGTTTAAAAAAATGTTTTTTCTGTGAATTAGTTTTGACAGATGATGCTGCTTCAAAGCAAAAAACCTACACAAATTTTATATATGCCACTGACAATGCGCAAAATGCATGTAACATTCAAAATTGTTTCCACTTGGTTGTGGACTTGCGAGATAACGTCGGGATCCCGACAATTCATTTTTAGTTTTTAATTAACTACCGATAACATGTATCAATGGCAGTTGTTTTTGTGCAATACCTTAAATGAAACTCTGAACTTTCTTGACTCCATAGAAATAGCAAATTAAAACTTAAATCTAAATTTTTGGGTCAAATCGGCCACACAATTGGACCTAGGATCTTTAACTTCTTTACTTTTGATGGGGGGGGGGCTAAAGGTTAGTACATTGTTTTGGTTTTGTTCATGATGCAATGTAGCTCGACAATACACAGAGTTGTTATTGACAAGTTTAAGTAGACCATTCCATTAAGCTGATGCATTGATCCAAACCATGCTACCATGGTGGCGTGTCATGGCCGAGCGGATAAGAACACCAAACTCGAGCTCTGGTGTTTCTGATCAACAGAGTGTGGGTTCGAATCCCAGTCGTGACACTTGTGTCCTTAAGCAAGACACTTAACCACATGCTTCGTCCTTCAAATGGGACGTTAAGCTGTAGGTCCCGTGTGTTGTGTAATGCACGTAAAAGAACCCAGTGCACTTATCGTAAAGAGAAGGGGTTCGCCCCGGTGTTCCTGGTTTGATTGGCTGCATATTGCGCCACAGCACCTTGTAAACCATTACATGGTGCTACGCAAAGGAATAGGTGTCATACTTCAACACGTAACTCCACTTACCTTGTAGGAAAAATACTGAGCGCTTTGAGACACCCATCGGGAGTATAAAGCACTATATAAGAACTGCATTATTATTATTATTATTACCACAAATGGTGACAAAGAAGAATATTGCAAACAAAATGTTAACTGCTGCTGAGACTTTATGTCTGTCTTGCTTCAGGCACTCCACAGAGCCGGAGAACAGTTTCCCCAGGCAGGGGTCTCCTAGGAGGATCTTCAGGGAGCACTTCTAGAGCCAAGAGTGGGGATGCGATATCGAGGGGTCATGTCAGTGCTGCAGGGACACCGAGGGACCTTCAGGTAGACTACAGAGACGCAGATAACGGGGCCGGGGCGGGTGCTGTTTTACAACCGTTCCAGGTTCAGTTCATCAAGAACATGATTGATGAATCGCTTGAGGATTTCAAGTAAGAAAAAGTTGGTTGTTGAAAGTTGCCTTTAACTTTCAAAGCTTTTTCAGTTCACTTTGCCTTCTTTATTTTGTGTGTAAGGAGTTGCAGCATGTCTTGCAGAAACCATTTTTGTCTAAGATTTTTTTTCTTCTCCATATTTGTACATTTTTCGATGTACATGTAGTTTTCTTTCAAGGTATTATACAGGATTGCTAGAGCTAACAAAAATAGTCACAGATAGTGTTCATGTTTTGTTCATGAAATAACAAACCTGTGAAAATTTTCAGCAAGTAAACACATTGTCCTTAATTTTGGTTGTAAACAAACGAAATCAGCTTTTGCGGTTATTTTAGGTTTTCAGAAATAGTTCATTTGATTGATTTAGCTTGGTGCGCTACATATTTTGCAGCACAGGTTCTATACTCCCAAGGGAGCTGAGATGGTTTCAGGAATGAAATAAATTGCCCAGTGATCAGGGGTAATAATGTTGGAGCGCCATGAGCGTCACTGAGTGACAGATTTGAGGGCTATATAATAAGCCACTATTATTAGTATCAACTTTTTAAAGATGATGGGTTTTTCTTTTTTACAGGGAATCCTTCCACCGAGAAATTCTACATTTGCAGCGGGAAATGGTCAGGCAATTTCAAATACAGCAGGTAAATTAACAGTGATTCAGACAGTTTCTTGGCTAAAATGTTCTCTTTGAAAATCAATTTATTATGAGTAAAGCAATTTGATGTTTGTATTCTTTATGTATGCAATTACACGTATGATTTCTTGTTGAATATATAACAATCTATATAGGATTTGAGGCATTGCATGGTGAGGTATCAATATATATTTGGTTTGCGGTAACACCATGTGTATATCTAGTCTCCTGACGATGACTAGAGCAAGCTAGTCGAAACGTTGAGACCGAATTAGACTCACTCCGCGGTAGTGTAGTTATTAACGAGAAGTCCCCCCGATCCACATAGCGAAAGTAGTAGTCCCGCCCGATTTCCTACCTCCCGCCCAGGTAGTAGTTAATAAGCAGGACAGTTCTTTTCAGAACTGAGAAGTCTCCCGAATTCCGAATATTCTACTCTGCGGCAGTAGAATAGAAAAAAGTTCTCTAAGAGCAAAATCTACCTAGCAAGTAGATATACACATGGTTGGTGTTACCGCAAACCAAATATATATACAACCATCTGTTTATATTCTTTATATATGCAAATATGATTTATTGATGATTTTACCAAAATTTGTTGATATTTTTCTGTATGCAAACAAGATTTCCTTTTGAATGCTCAGCAGTCTGTTGCCATTATTATGTATGCAAATAAGATTTATTGTTGAATATACAATAATTTGTTGATATTCTTCTTGTATGCAAACATGATTTCTTGTAGCATGCTCAGCAATTTGTTGACATTGCTTATGTATGCAAATATGGTTTCTTTTTGAATGTCCAATAATTTGTTGATATTATTCTTGTATGCAAAAATTATTTCTTCTTAAATGCTCAGCAATTTGTTGATATTGTATATTTATGCAAATATGATTTATTGTTGAATGTACAATAATTTGTTGATATTCTTCTCGTATGCAAACATGATTTCTTGAATGCTCATCAATTCATTAATATTGTATATTAATTATGCAAATACAATTTGTTGTTGAATGTCATGGCTGTGACTCAAGCCCTGGTGGCAAAGCCATCGGGGTGTGGGTTTGAGTCCCAGTCATGACTCTTGTGTCTTTGAGCAAGACATGTATGATTGCTTCTCTCCACCCTGGAGTAAATGGGTACCTGTGAAGGCACACAGTCTTTTGCACACACATTTGTGGGGACTTTCTATTGTTGTTCTATTATTATCTTTTTCTGAAGAATTCCCTTGTCCCTTGTGGGGAGGTTGTTGAACAAAGAAAAACGTTATGTGGACCTTCGTTCCCCAGCTGTGCGTGTTAAAAAAAGCCTACCCAGAGGTTGTTCTTGTGATTGTTTTACCTTGATGTGGTTCACATTTGCAGGGTGCTGAAATGCATAGAGTGAACTAAATGACCCATGTGTGCTTAAATTGTCGTTTTCTTTTTTCAGGTCAGCTGTGTTTCTTTCAGCTGTGTGTGTCATTGGTTTTCGAATGAATGTTTACTGATTTGTGCATTTTAAGATTTATTTTTGAAACAAGTATTATTTTTGCACAAAGTGTAATTTTGTTTCAAATGTACTTTTTGTTTTTATCCTTAGGTTTGGGCTTGTTTACATTTTTGAAAGTCTTGTCCCTCTACTTATTGTTGTCTATTTGAGTTCCATTTATGTTTGGTGGTTTTTTTATATCTTCATATAAAACCAAAGTAGGGCCTATCGGTACTTCACTTTAATATACCTGTGCATTTAATGAAATTGTCTTGTCCTAGGTCTTTTACTTTATTGCATTCTGAATATTTTAATAGTCTTTTTTATTGAACAAACAGAGTTAGTAGTTGTAAACTCCTTACCAACCATAAGGACCTGTGGTGTATATGCAAAAAAATAGTTAATGGCCTGACGTTTTGACCCAAGCAGAGTCTTTCTCAGGCCATGAACTATTTTTTGCAGTCTTTTTAATTGTAACATATGTAATTGGGGTTTGGGCCAAGATATATATGGAATACAATTTACTTGATTCAAACACAAGCCACTGTGCTTAAGTTTTCCAACCAGGAGAACATTTTGATACTTTCATTTTCTTTTCAGTTGACACATTTCATTAATTGTTTTGTGTATATTTTATCACAGATTGAGATGCAAGCCACACTTGAAAAGTACTCCATCAATGAGGGTTTGCTGGCTGAGCTGGAGAGACTTAGAGAAGAGAACAAGAACCTAAAAGCTAAATACTGACACCATTAGAGAGGGAAAATGCAAGCCATACTTGAGAAATGTTCTGTCAATGAGGCTTTGCTTTGCAGAGACTAAGAGAAAAAAAAACAATTACCAGAAAACTAAATACTGACACCATGGGATAGAGAAAATGCAAGCCATACTTGAGAAATGTTCTGTCAATGAGGCTTTGCTTTGGAGAGACTAAGAGAAAAAAAAGCAATTACCAGAAAACTAAATACTGACACCATGGGATAGAGAAAATGCAAGCCATACTTGAGAAAAGTTCTGTCAATGAGGCTTTGCTTTGGAGAGACTAAGAGCTGAGAACAAGAACCAGACAGCCAACTACTGAAACCATTGGTGAGGAGAAGTGCAAGCCATACTTGAGAAATGTTCTGTTAATGAGGCTTTGCTTTTGAGAGACTAAGAGCAGAGAACAAGATCCAGACAGCCAACTACTGAAACCATGGGATAGGAAAAATGCGAGCCATACTTGAGAAATGTTCAATCAAAGAGGCTTTGCTTTGGAGAGACTAAGAGAAGGGAACAAGAACCTGAAAGCCAAATACTGACACCATGGGAGAGGGAAAATGCGAGCCATACTTGATAAATGTTCTGTCAATGAGGCTTTGCTTTGGAGAGACTAAGAGAAGGGACAAGAACCTGAAAACTAAATACTGACACCATGGGAGAGGGAAAATGCGAGCCATACTTGATAAATGTTCAATCAAAGAGGCTTTGCTTTGGAGAAACTAAGAGAAGGGAACAAGAACCTGAAAGCCAAATACTGACACCATGGGAGAGGGAAAATGCAAGCCATGCTTGATAAATGTTCAATCAAAGAGGCTTTGCTTTGGAGAGACTAAGAGCAGAGAACAAGAACTAGACAGCCAACTACTGAAACCGTTGGTGAAGAGAAATGCAAGCCACACTTGCGAAGTGTTCAATCAATGAGACTTTGCTTTGGAGAAACTAAGAGAAGGGAACAAGAACCAAAAAGCCAAATACTGACATCATTGGAGAGGAGAAACGCAAGCCACACATGCGAAGTGTTCAATCAATGAGGCTTTGTTTTGGAGAGACTAGAGGAAGAGAACAAGAACATGAAAGCCAAATACTGACACCATGCTCTTGAGAAATATTACTTCAATGAAGCTTTGCTTTGGAGAGACGAAGAGAAGAGAACAAGAACCAAATAGCCAAATACCGACACCATGGGACAGGGAAAATACAAGCCATCCTTGAGAAATGTTAAATCAATGAGGCTTTGCTTTGGAGTGACTAAGAGGAGAGAACAAGAACCTGAAATCCAAATACTGAAACCATGGGAGAAATAACTGGAAAGCCAAACATTGACACCATGGGAGAGGGAAAATGCGAGCCACGCTTGGAAATAAGTTATCAACGGGGGTTTGCTGGCCAAATTGAAGGGACTAAGAGAAGAAAATGAGAATTTAAAAACCGAACACAGACATCATGGAGAGGGAAAATGCAAGCCACACTTGAGACATGTTTCCTTGTAAGGGTTTGCAGGCAGTGTTGGAACGACATAGAGAGGAGAAGAAAAACCTAGCAGCCAGTTTCTCTAGTTCGGTCAAGTATCTCCGTGGCATCATTTGTCACAGACTCACAGAAACGAACACCTGCAAAGGGGGCATCTAACTGTCCAGGAAAACTAATTGCACAATCAATTTATCCCAGGATCAATTTATTAACAGGTCACAGCTTACATACAGTACATGGCTCTTTGGCATGTACCCCGTTTTCACTTGGCAGTGTTGCAGATTGTTTTGGTGCATAATGACTCGCATGCAGTTTGGACTCCAGCATTGTGTCAGAAAGTGAAATTTAACAAACATGTATGTATATACACTTATTTACTTTTCAGATTTCCACCAGATTGTTTAAAGTCCTTTGATATTTGGATTACCATCAGACAGCTTTTTTTGTATGATCTAGAAATTAATACAAATTTACAACTGACATTAATTACCTCTACATTTTAAATTGTAATGAGGCTTGGTAACAACACCATGTGTAGTGCACATGTATTTACTTGGGACAATATTTTTTAAGAGGGTAAGATTTATTGTGTTGAAGAAATGGGAGACTTTGCAGACTAAAGCAGTATTCGAATTGGCGGCTACGGCTACGGGTACAACTGTTGCAAAGGGTGTTGCTAAGGATGTCGTGGCGATTCAATACTTCTTGTTAACATACCCTTGCACGTGACGTCACAAGATCCAAACAGCGCCCTCACTGAGGTCAATAAGTCCTTTACATTGGCCGAGAGTCGTGCGCAGCGCGTACACGCGTGCGCGTTTTCCCATTGTTTGACCTTAGCGAAGTTGGACTTGATGACAAGTCGTTAGGCGCTGCCTATTTGTCTGCCGTTCATGCAACAGTCACAGTGCGATTATACACATGTGACTCACACACACATACTGGGATCGAGGATGAGTGTACCGTCCCCGTAGCTACACCGCGCTGTAACTGCACCGCGCTTAACAATCTTACCATCTTGACTTCAAGACTATAGCGAAGGCGGCCTATGCAATGGGGTCTGTAGTTTACATTGTGTAGTGTTTTATTATACCACACTGTATTTCCGAGTAAACATTATTTCAAAGTAAATCGGAATGTCTATACTGTAGCAGTATTTGTAAAAGCACCAAGGCCGATACCAGGGCAGCGGAGACAATTGACTTCAATTGCCTCCTTGAAATTCTTAGTGTGATCCCTTCTTTTTTTGACATTTCGTTTTGTTTTGGCATGTTTTTAAAAGAAACATTTTGACGTTTTCAGTGCAAGCTACACGTACTAGTACATTTAGATTTCAAGTTGTTCATTTCTCTCTCGGCTATAACAGTCTTTGCAACTTTGTTTTTCACTTCATTTTGATCTTCACTGCATTTTGATCTCACTGGTTCGTATTGTTCACACTTGTATATACTTCTATTTATATTTAAACTTGAAGGTAAAGCACAGCGTTGCTACTTTGAACCACTATACAGGCCTGATCCTTCGTTTTCGAGAGGTCAATGGCACCAAGGCGTTTTCTTCTTAGTAAAGGGCGCCTCTGACTAAGGTGTACATTTCTATTGGAACATTTTAAGGGGCACAAAGGCAATGACAAGGGTCAATGGAGGTAATTGCCTACGTGTAGTATCAGGCCTGAATACAAGCACATGTAAACACACAGGAAATGATTTCATTATAAAAAGCAGCGTTTACTTTTAATAGTAAATACAATCTTCATCAGCAATTAATGGTTGTTGTGGAACAATCGTCTCTGTAGCACACCACGTAATTGGTTCTCGACCAATAGACTGTGCAGGTCTCGCGCGTATCCGAACATTGTGACCCGTTAAAATGCGCGAGTTCGTTTCCTTCACGCGTTAAAGCAATGTACGTGGGACCACAGTGGTCCCAAAAATGTTCGAATACGCGCGAGACTTGCACGGTCTATACAATTCACCATTCTACCGTGGTATAACAATTAAATTTAATGCAGGGTATAATGAGAATCGTTTAATGGCTTGAATTATGTTTCATTCAAAGAGAAGTTTTAGGAAAGCGTTTGTTTTCTCGTTTCTTCAGAGTTTTTGAGTGCAAGAAATGATTTCGTGAGCACGAAATGATTTGGAGCGCAAAGAACTCTGATTATTTATTGAATACTTGGATTTGTTTTCATCGTTTGTCTCTCTATAGAGAGTTTACAAACAACCTTGAAAGTGCTTTCCATATTCTCAAAAGTGACTGAGTTTCAGGCAGAACATTATTGCATAACGTTGAGACTTTTATAATTATACACATGTACAATTTTTACAAACTGTTTTTTACAATCCAATGCTGTACAGTACCCTAAATTAAAGATGATGAGACAAAAAATTTGTCCTCAACTACCTATGCAAAAGAAAAAATTATCACACAAATGTTAAAACCGTGTGTACAAATTATTGAAAAGTAATGACAAACAAGTGTAAATATTGTGGAGAGACTGTGGACCCTATGAAGCTGGCCAAATCGTTGTGTTTTTCTTGGTATAACCAATTACTTTTTGTTTGTATATGGCCTAAAAGGTGCTCTGTATTCGACTGTTTGTTGTTGTTTTTTCCCTTCTTTTCCTTTCTTTTTTGTGGTGTTTGTTTGTTTGTTTGTTTGTTAGTTGTTGTTGTTGTTGTTTTTCTGTGGGGGTTTTTAAGGGGGGAAACCTATAATTTCCAGGCTAAAGCTAGCTGCAAAAATATTGAGCCTTGCTCTGCTGCACTCCTTTTTGAGCTAGTTTGATAGGTGAGAACTTCAACTTTAGAGAAAACAACTCTTTATGTCCAGAGAAGTGGTTTTACCCTTGAGATTTTAGGGTATATTGTGTCTCCTTTTTTGTGTGTGTCCACCGAGAATTATTCTTGGTAGAACCATTTTTGTTAAGTTATTATTTTCCTTCTTTTCAAGAGTTATGTATTTTATGGTCGTTACTCTATATAATATAAGAGAGCTCTTGACATTGTACATGGTTTCTTTCCCTGTTTTCACATCTGTGGACCCCGGTTCAGATCCCACCCAATACCCGTAGCCTTACATGTGGACTGGGTTTTCAGTTGAGTCCCTACCTGATTGTGTTGGTTTTCCCCCATTGGAGTTTTCCACCCACATCTACAACTAAAACTCCTTGTTTCCCAATCACCATCCTCTCATTGGTGCTAATTGTGCTGTTGGATGTGTAATGAAATAAACAAATAAATAAATAAATAAATGAATAAGTAAAAGTGGGTGCATTTTTGAGACAACAATGGTCCCATAATACATGGTCATCAGCTAATAATATATTTACAGGACACAACAAATCAGAATTTTACTTTCCAGTGTATTTTAAGAGGAATATTCCGGGAACATTGGACCTGATTCATTGTAAATTGAAAGTTAGACCACCTTAAAACAAGACAAACCGGTTTATTTATTTGTAAATGTGACAAATTTGTGTTACTGCTCATGTTGTATAGCGCTATAATTGGAAACTTCGATAGCTGCGATCAGCATTTAACCAATGACTAAACCCCGGTTCATACTTCCTGCGAATGCTTCGTGCGAAGCGAATTTTCTTGCGTCACAATTGGAAAAAACAGCGCGTACCGATTATTGCGTCACCAAAATTCGCAAGAAGTATGAACCGGGCTTTAGTTTATAACAGTGTGTAATGAGCTAGATTGAGAATAGAATTGTAAATATTTGGTCATTACACATAGTTTTACATGTAGACGTGTACAGCAATAACTTGATTTTGCTATGTGCTATAATATATTTTTCGGCTCGTTATTGCATTAAACCAAGTGCATTTTTTTAAAGTTAAATAAGCTGGTATTATTATCTTGACCGAGTTCTTTTAAGAATTACGGAGAATGAGCCAGGACTGATAAGTAATATTCGGACGAAACATTTTCTCCAGGGAATAATCATTGGTTGATGGTATAAACTTTATAATCAGTGAGCTTCAACGAATAAAATCTTTTCCCGATATTTGCCAGTACTGTACTTTTTAAACACTTAAATTTCCTGAACAAAAATGTACAGACCCATATTTTTAAATGTGACGTCATTGGACTTATTTGAATTTTGAGAAAATTCGCCCTGGAAGGGCATTGAACACAATGGCATTTGACGCCGTTTGAAGTGAGATTGGAGGCTTGTCATTTCCCCCCCCCCCCCCCATCTTTCATAAGGATTTTGTTTATTGGAAAATTGTTTAATCTTCATCGCAAAACTGATTTCGATCTTTGAGCCCCTTATTAAAACAAACACTTTGCTGATAAAAACAATACAAATCTCATATAAGATAAGGAATGTTAACAGCAGTTTGATAAACAAAGATTGTTTTTTTAAGAAGACGTTGGGTGGGTAATGCGTGTATTTAAAAGGGCATCATAATTTTCTTACTGGCCAAACAGAAACGTATTATTTTATTCCCAGAAATATAGCCTACAAGACTATGCAACCGGGGTTTACTCACAGGCGATCCGTGATGACGTCACAATTATGATGATATTGCAAATCGGAAGGTACTATACTTAATAATGAGACTACGTGGTAAACACCTTTCAGTTGTATTCTTGTTGGCGCAAATTTTGGATTTCGATATTAACTGCCCGTGCCGGCCCTAAGGCCAGGAAGAGCAAAAACTCAACCTAAACACATCTTCGCATCGCACATCAGGATCCTTTAAAGGTATCGTACACGTTTGGTAATGACTGAAAATGAATGGCAATAAAAACCTACTTGGTTAGAAGTACAGCAGCTTTGGATAGTATAATGAATTTTGAGAAACTTTTCCCTTTGAAGTACTGCGGTTGTGGAAAAAGATATCACTTTTTATCCCAACAAATTTGAATCTGAGAAGCGTTACGGCCGTAACGTGTGTTTTCCAATTCAGATTATTCTTCCTGCGTGGACATAACCGCTCCAGATTTTCGGCAATGAAATACGCTATCCCCTTTTGAAATGAATTTTTCACAGTTTAGTTTTATGGGATATGAAATTATCTACAACTTATAGGATTGAAACAAACAGTGGGTTCCAATTTCCAAACGTATACAGCACCTTTAACATTCGGGGAGTTTGGTTTTCTGTATCTTTTGATTTGGATACTTAACAAACTTATCAATGTGTACATTGTCATGAAAAGTGCGGTTTTGACTACTTTATTACCTAGGGGTCTCAACGTATTCAAAATGCAGAGAAGGTTGAAAAGGAAAGTGGGGCAACGCAATAGCTTACAATATATGATTGGAAGTCTCATTGACCAGTCCTGGCTTCGTTGTTTTTTTAGCGGAGCGCGTCGCTTACGTCTTTGATCACAGGTCATGCAGGTATAGAAATTGCCCTGTTGTGTATACAATGGGGCCCTACGGCTCCACTATAACTATTTATATGCAACGGCGTCAACGGAAGGACCGACCTGTGCCCCATTCCCCGCCCGTTCCCAATAGGGTTGACTCGATTATCCAAAGGTCAAAATTGCCTACAACACAAAAAGCCATCAGTTATTTTTTTGGTAGAATTGTCAGTTATAATTATTGTCAGTGAAATCAAATAAGACATAATGTTTTTGCTTCAGTTTTATTAACTTCAGAAACATTGACATCTAGTTCTCAAGCGGTGAGGTTTGTCGACTTACTTTCATTGATTTCTAATCGTAACAGTCTTTATAAAATTGTCAAAATAGATCAATCAATTTACTAGACCAAAACGGTAGGCCTAATGTCGTGTTTTCTTATGGTAACATTCAAATGGTTTCTTGCATTGGGCCGCTGGCAGCACATGCTGTCATATTTTAATATTTCCATTGTCTAAACCACTTCGTACAAACTGGTCGGCTCATAATATGCCATGATATCCTAAGCTGGACCATGCTACACGTCCTAGAGGGGGGTTCCAATCAACAGGGGTTGGTGATCGGTTAGAAGGGGGCAGGACAAAACTCTGCCAGCATCCTTTGTGTACACAATCGGTATATCAATCATATTGTCTATGGTAGATGAAACCATATGATAAAACATAATTAGTTTGCAAACAAGTATTAACCCATGCAATACCTAGGTCCAATTTCACGGCACTGCTTATAGTGCGGAATTCTGTGCTTACGCCCATTGAATCATTTACAGGCTAGGTCGACTTTGGTGCTGAATGTCGTAGTAAGCAGAACCCTGAATTGGACCTGGACATGTACAAAACAAAATCGAAAAAGCTTGTCAGCATGTGCTGACAACGTATACCACTGGGTCATTGCAACCAACTAGGTTTGTCACACTATAGCCCATGAGACAATTGCATAGAACTGGCTTCCTTATCAACTTAAACTTGGTTTCAGTCTTTATAATTGGTAATTGAATCATAATCATAATTCCTGCATCCCGCCAATAGGTTTGACATAGAAACACAAAAGCAGTTTCATTCGGGACCGTTATTTTCCATCCGTTTACGAGCAAGTATCATGTTGGCGTCTTCTAATAGAAAAGCTACAATGACAACTCCGGGTAGTGAGCCAATCACTAAAAACGACGTGTCATAACTTCCTGTTGTGTCATAGAGCCAACCTATAAAAGAAAACACAAGAATTAGTTCATTAGGTTTGTGTAGCCGTAAAACATTTCTTGTACAATCTCTGAAATGTTACACTTAAAAAATTATGACCCGATTGACCGGAATCTGTGTGAAAATGACCCAGAAATCCAATTTTGACCGCTTTTCGGGTCAGCCTGACCCTGAAATGGGTCAGATTCTCTCTTGTACCCGGAATCCTGGTCAATTCTGACCAGGAGTTTTAAGAGCGTACGTCTCTGTTGTCAACAATATAGTGCTATGTTTTCATAACCCTCGAGGGCGGCCATTTTAAGGTTGAAAATGGTGTCAAATTAGCTGCATGCTGTATACAAATAAACAAAATGTGTGAGAATTAATTACGATCATCGCGTTTTACAATGAGTCCTGAACCTTGGTAATTAAAATGAAACTCTTTATAACACATAACAAATATTACAGCCAATTTGAAATTCAAAATGGGGGCACTTTTTAGTATAACTGTATGTTGTAGACATAAATGGATTAATAATAATGTCCTTGTTCTTAGTGACTGGTGAGTAAGGGAGCAAGGACGCAGCGGGCATGGGTGTGCAGAGGCCCGGGCATGTGACAGTGATGATCCTTGGACCACCCCTGTCCAAAAAGGAAGAGTGATTTCTCCAAACACCACCCCCCCCGATTTAAAATCAATTCAAGTGCAGGAGATCATTTTATATTTATATTACGTCATCTCATGAATTTTGCGTGTAGTATTTTGGTGAATACTTGTCCTTTTTAATTAGAGGACCGGCCTCCTTCCCGTGCCTCTACAAAAAGGCGTTGTAGACAGAATTATGATTTTCATTCCGCCATTTTACTTATTATTGGTTGTAGGTATTTTTCTGATTCTGTTTCCGCCGTGCATCTAAAAATGGCGTCGTATACAAAATTGAGCATTGCCTGTATTGTATATTTTTAGTGTGCGCTTTTTTAAAATTGAGTTGAACTGTTGGATGACGTCGGTTTGCCAGGATTTTTAATCAGACTTTAATTTTTTTCCGGCAAAGGAACCGTTACTCTATTTTGAGTTTGTAATTTTCGCAAACAATGGATGTGATGGTCACCATCTGATTTAGACTTCATCAAAATATTTATATTTTTACATTTGATGTTGTGCAACTTTTCTTGCAAAATTCTAATTGTATTTGTAGAATTGTATTTACTAATAGATCCATGATGGAGGGAGCACGTCCCCCCTTAGTTACGCACTGCCACAGTGTTTTTCATCTTGGGTCTGTGGCCAAATGCCATTACTTAAATCTGTGAAAAATATTAACAGAGGAATCCCGCACCCTGCTGGTGTTAGCTGAAGCTGCCTCTGATACACCCAAATAGACATTGGTGTGGGCCGATTTTACTTAAAGACAGTGTACACTATTGTCAAAGACCAGTCTTCTCACTTGGTGTATCTCAACATATGCATAAAATAACAAACCTGTGAAAATTTGAGCTCGATCGGTCGTCGGAGTTGCAAGATAACTATGAAAGAAAAAACACCCTTGTCACGAGTTGTGTGCTTGAGATGCTTGATTTCGAGACTCAAGTTTCTAAACTTGAGGTCTCGAAATCAAATTCGTGAAAAATTTTTCTTTCTCTACTAAACTCTTCTCAGAGGCAGAGCCGTTTCATGTTTTTTTATACTACCAACCCCCATTACTTGACTTGATACCAAGTTTGTGTAATAATTTTTTTAATTAATTTGTGTAAGTACCCACTGCCTTTAAAGTCCCCGTTTGCGGTCATCGCCATCACACTTGTGATGAGATCGCCGCCGCAAATCCATCGCTCTTGCGACGTCGCTGATTTTGCGTTTCACGAAAGTCATCGCAGTTGCGATGATACAAAAAGGAAAATAAACGTTTTGTTTGAGGCTAAAAGTAGTTGACATAACCCGCCAGCAAAATCGTCATTCGTCGCGTGGTGGACGTCGTAAACACGTCAATACTTTTTTTGCCGGGGTTCGATTAAAAAATATTGCAGTTTTATGTAAATCAGTTTCATAATGGTGCATCAAAAATAACAACAGGCCGGGTGAATCATATGTTTATATTCTAGGCATTCATTTAAAAAAAAGTCCACAAGAAATTAAATTCAACTTATACTTCATTAATTTTATAATTGTAAATACTTTGTAAAGTTGAGATTTATGAAATCTGACAAAACTTAGTTAAATTCTGGTCAAAGTATGAGAATGAGAGTTTTGCTTTCTGACATGTAAATGTCTGACACTGTCAAAATGACGAATCGTTTGAAATAATCCTTTACTATATAAGCTTCATATACAAATTATTTACGTATATTCCTAACAAAAGGGGGAAACAGTTTTTACAATTTTTACCCCCCCCCTCAAAAAAAAGCCCAATTGGGCATAATTTGCAAAAAGAATTCATTTTTAAATGCCCGAAATATTCGTCAAAACTGTTGTCGCCGAAAATGTTAAGCCCGTGGAACGTAATATTTAATCGGAAAGGACGATTTGTGGATGCAATATTATTACATTAATTTTAGGTCAAATGCTGGTTAAAATAACTGAGCCCAAGACGGAGGTCTCCCTTTTTGTAATCAATTGTAACAGCTCCCTCTCGGCAGCAGTCGCTGGGTCGCTGAAAGGTGTCATCATACAACTGCGTTGTTTGTATCCCGGGTCTCTCAGTAAAAGACCGCGATGAGTAAATAAAACGCAATTTTACTCTTTAATTCACGGACAAACTAAATTACGTCAAGACGTACACTGCCAATAAAATCTAAAAACAAATTGGCGCAATTTATCATTAGATTTGCGATGAACTTATACTTTGTGGCCACTAACGAGTCATTGCAAGAATGTCATCGCTAATAACATTTGTGCAATGAGTAAACTCGTCGCAAAGATTTATAGTGAACTCGGTGTCCAAAATCCATCGCTGAGTTGCGATGAGTTTTGGATTTAGCGATCAGTTTCGGCGTTTAATTGCGATGATCGAAAAGCGTTAGTGAAATCTGCCTTCATGGAAGAGTAAGCCTAGCCTTTTGTCAAGGCCTTCGTGGCTTGGACAGCTACGTAGAGCCACGATCCCAAGCGACACGAGCGGGAGACCACGCACGCGAGTGGCGCAGCCACGAGGGCCTTTTCCAACTTGTTTGCGATTTCTAATGTTTTTCTTTATATCTCGATTTTTGCTACCCTGTTAGGGTAGCAAAATTCCAAACCAATCACCAGAAGCGACGGGGGTCAGCGGGTCAGCATACATTAACAAATTATGCAAATTAACAAAATGTACAAATGGCGAACGTTTCGTCGTCATCAGAACTAGTATATAATAGTATCATCAGACGAATCTTTTGATAATTGTATGGGATATGCTGCTATTGGAGGAGCTGTACGCGGGCATGATGTTTTCATAACTCTCCTCATCCATTCCACCGGATATGGTAAAAGTTCCATAGTTCAAGCGGTCCCGTCACAATGTGTTTTGACTAGCTTCGCCGACGACCTCATCACTGTGAGCTATGCGCGTAAACACGACGTACACACACATGTATGTGTAAGGTGTAAACCGAGGACTTCTCTTTGTTCTCCCATTGTTTGGAGATAGTTTTTTTCAGCGACGTCCCCATTGGTTTTGTACACGAAATCAAAGCGAGGACGTCCTCGGTACACCTTTTCCCCGGATCCCTTTTGTTAAAGTCCTCGGTTTGAATGCGTAGACATGCCCACACACACACACACACACACACAGCACTGGGAAAACAACAATCATCCATCTTGGATTCATGTCTGTTGCATTCACGCTACCTTTTTCCAGATTATGTCCAAGTAATTGATTCTTCATTCTCTTATAATATTATATTTATAAACGTATTTTCCAAACTTATTTCCCCATGAACTCACTTCCATGTTGTCCGAATTGATTTCTTGTTAGTATTTTCCGTTTACTAAACCCAGCTTAGACGAAACAGGGGAAGTCCGCGTTTCGATTGGTTAGTATCGGTCAGCCCTTTGCTAATTTGCATACAAGTTATGAATAATGCACGTTTCATACTTTATGAATAATTCATCAACAAAACCACAAATCAAGTTGGAAAAGGCCCTCGTGGCTGCGCCACTCGCGCGCGTGGTCTCTCCGTTCTAGTCGCTCCGCTGTTTGCGAAGCTGTCCAAGCCACGAAGGCCTTGACAAAAGGCTAGAGTAAGCCTGAATTTTGTTCCGCACCATCAGTTTCGTTTCATCAATGAATGTAAAGCTTCAAGCTTTTGTGTGTGTGTGTGTGGTTTTTTTCCAACTGTTGGATGTTGAAACTTGTTGTCATTCATATCTTGCTGTACAGCACTATTACATGCCATTTACAATTAATATAATGTATGTGCGTGTATGTCTATAACTGACTTTTGGATCTCTATAATTTCACGATTGCGCATATGCTTTTCAGCTTTATACCCCTGACTCGTTCAACGTTTGGTTGATGGAGATAGTTGTGATGGACTTGTATATTTATGTTTTCACATTAATGTGGGATGGTGGCAACGTACCCCTGGTGACAGTTGAAGTGGTGATGTTAGCGATATGTCCGAAATTTAGTAAATTGCTGTAATCCAACTGTTTGTACTCACCAATTTTTATGGCATATTTTTAAATAACCTTTTGGAGTGAGATATGACTTGTGTGTCTGACATCTCTTCATGTAAACTGCCATTTATAGGACCATTTATTTCAGGAAATGCTTGTATTGAATTAAATTCCCTCCTAATATTGTTGTTGCCCCAAGTGCTATCAGCTATGACGGGTGTTGATCCTTCAAGTGTAGATGTTATTTGTGCGTAGAATTGTATATTAAATAACCTGATATGGTTAAAGGTATCGTACACGTTTGGTAATGATTCTGAAAATTAATGGCTATAAAAACTAAAGCAGCAGCTTTGAGAAACTTTTCACTTTGAAGTTCTGCGGTTATGGAAAAAGATATCACCTTTTATCCCCCAAAAAATTGAATCTGAGAAGCGTTACGGCCGTAACGCTTCTCAGAGTGTGTATTCCAATGCAGATTATTCTTCCTGCGTGGACATAACCGCTCCAGATTTTCGGCAATATCTCAAAAAACGCTACCACCTTTTGAAATGAAATTTTCACAGGTTAGTTTGATGGTATAACATCTACAGCTATAATATAGGATTGAAACAAACAGTGGGTTCCAATTACCAAACTTATACAACACCTTTAAAGGGAGAGAGTTTGAAGTTTTGTTCTCACAGATAGGTGAGGCTGTACTTTCTATACCCTTCGGGATGCATTTTTTGTTTGTTTAGTGATTGTTGCTTTCCAAGCAATTAAACTCTTTTGAACTCTTGTTGTAGTATGGTCATGGTTGCTCAATCATTAATGAAGTCAAGCGATTCCCACCATGTGAGTACATTAGTGGCTATTCAACCGTATGTTGACATCAATGTATAACCCTTGCTCATATGGTATGTCACTACTTTTGGTGTGGGAGATCAATTGGGTCGAAGATTGTGCTGATTATACTGGGTTGTTTACAGGAAAGTAACATATTTTGAGCATAATAGGCTTCCCGTGCCTCTACATTTTATTTTGAGGGACTGCAAATATTTTCACTCATATACTCCGTGTACAAAATGTTACGAACATACAGACCTACCCAGCTGTAACCCTCTGATAAAGTGGAGCCATCTGTTCCTTGAAGCCGGCTTCCACATGTCTCAATGTTGGCAGCATGTGCTAGGTTGTGAGGTTTCCAACACCCCTCCCCTGCCAACAAACTTTGTTGGCTTACTGGGGAGCCAATAACTAGTGGAACCTACTTCCGCACTTAAGGGTTTGTATTTGAGAAAACATGTTGGAACATTTATAATTTGTTTTTGTTTACACATATTTATCGTATTTTAAAATCTTGATGATTGGCCTACCTGTTAGAAAAGAGGCAGCTATTCTCATGATACCGCCTACAGCTTCAGCCCAACCAACTGCATTACTCATCTTGGACGGTCCCACTAAGTTCCGAATCATTGTGAAACTCAGCGGCAAAGTTACACCAAACCCAACACCAAAAGCAAAATTCCCTGCAATAAGCGGCCACAGTCCGTAAAGGAGAGGATCCAGCATCAGCCCCGCAGCCATCAAGACATGAGAAATATACAGCATGGGTCTGGCTCCAATAATCTTCTTGTCGACTAGGAGACCATGACCGAGCTGGCCCGTTAAAATTCCAACAGCCCCGGCACCGGCGACCAGGGAGGCCTGGTAGGTAGTCAAGCCCTTCACAAGTACGTGCGGGACGGTAAACACAACCCAGACAACTATGACAACGCATATGTTACAGAAGCAAAGAATCAATACCAAAAAAGAGAAGTTGAAAAACAAATCCGCATCTGTGGCTTTGATGATTTTTGACACAAACTGGCTGGCGACTGTCTGCTGTGTACAACTCTGTATTCTCTCTTTGGATTCTCCGGGTGTGAGGGCACTTTGCGTGGAACGTTCTTCAGACTCCACCAGTGTGTACTGACAGGGGTCCGGGCGTCCAGTTGATGAACCGGGCCGAAACAGGGCACCAACTACACCCAAATGAAGAACAACTCCGCCCACTAAGAGAAGACAACCTCTCCAGCCGTAGACGTCGAGAATGAACTGGGTGGCCGGAGCTGATACCAGGATACCAACTGAAGTGCCAGCACAGGCAATGCCGTTGGCCATGGCATAAAGACGGTCGAAATATATTCCAAGAAGAACCACTGCCGTGTTTAACATCAGACCAGTGGCAGTACCTGTCACAAGTGGTATACAAACAGAAATATTTAAGTTCGTTACTTCTCAATGCTGTTTAATTATAAGCCTTATTCTTAACACAACAGCATTCTGGTGAAAACAATACAATAAATTATAATACAAATTGCGGAAATGGTCAACTTAGTGTGACTTCTAGAAAACCGTTATGTTGGCGACTGCGTTAAAGGCATCGTACACGTTTGGTAATGACTCTGATAATTAATGGCGATACAAACTTACTTGGTAAGAAGTATAGCAGCTTTGGACAATATAATGCATTTTGAGAAACTTTTGACTTCAAAGTACTGCGGTTATGGTAAAATACATCACTTGTTATCCCCCAAAACATTTCCAAAACATTTGAATCTGATGAGAAGCGTTATGCGTAACGCTTCTCCGATTGTGTATTCCAATGCAGATTATTCTTCCTGCGTGGACATAATAACCGCTCCAGATTTTCGACAATATCTCAAAAACGCTACCACCTTTTGAAATGAAATTTTCACAGGTTAGTTTGATGGTATATATCTACAACTATAAAGGTTTGAAACAAACAATAGGCTCCAAATACCAAACGTGTACGATGCCTTTAAATAATCTCCCCATGTGCAGCTTATGAAAAACTGTAAAACATTGGCGCACGATATCTCGCAAACTCGATGATGTTTTTGTAGCCTTAAAGATTTGTTATTGTTTGTACGGCCCTCTTCTCGAGAAAGAGTCCGTTATTTTCTGTTTTGACGGTCTTGTCGCAACTAACCAGTTGGAAGAAAATACTTCCTCGATTACCTGTTAGCAACACTAAGCAAACTCCAAACTGCACCACGTTGTTTGCCATACAGGCTAAAATTACACCCAAGGAAGCCAGTAGACCAGACGTTGTAGCAATTTGACGGTGGTTCCACCTTCGCTCGAGCGGACCAAGCAACAAACCTGCAACAGTTACAATAAGAATGTTGTTAGTGCACCCACGTGGCGTAAATTGGTCAATGGTGACAAGAAATGGTGGCGGTGAATTAGAAGTGTTCGTACATTACCAATAATTTGAGTCAAATTTAGATGAAATTACGAATGCCCTAAGATTGTTGTGAAGGTGCGCCAGCTTCGTTCCCAGTGGTGTATGAACTCGCCGCGCCATTTCCCTAGAATGTCTTCATAGTGACGAGCTGGAGTGGTAGCGAGGCTGAAGGGGCGCATACCCATAACAGCTGTAGAGCAGAGTACATTCTCTGCACGTAGTTTCCAACATCAAACGGAGCCCGGTTTCGGAGATGGAGCCTTTAAGCCCTTTTCACACGACGTAAAAAAACCAACATTCCTGGCGAAATTTTGGAAAAAGCCCCAGTTCGTGCGCGTATAAGCTGATTCGGATTGGGCGCTGCCATTAGTCACGTGCATGAGGCAAAACAGCGCATAAATGCTTCCAAACGTTGTAGGACATACCTTCAATCTTCCTAATCACTCTATTTCTGACGTGACTTTACAGTGCATTGAGGAACTAGGAAACCACAGAGAGATTGTTCGTCTGAGTCTAGGGAGAAACTGTGGATAAGGCGCCTCCAGAACATCCAAGAAGAAAGTGACTAATAACTTTTTGACTTTGCCTTCTCCTTTTTACAACAGATATCACCCTGTTTTAGTCTGCCTCATTCACTAATTAATTACTTTCTTCTCCCTTTTCCCATCATTGGTTTTGTCTTTTGTGTTCCCAACCTCTTTTGGTCTATGTGCTTCTAGATGCATCTCTGTCATCTCACTTCCACTAAAATTAGATTAGATACCAATTATTGTCCACCTTTTTAAAAATACGGAAATTTGATTTCCACTGGCAGCAAAAGGTGTGAATGGCAAACATATGTATTTTGCAATAAGTACGCACAAAGTACAACGAACAATATTTAGACTAGCAGTAAAATACGAACATACAATATGTAAATGCAAAGAACATTGACTCATGTCACAAAGAACAAAGAACTTGACTCATGTTACACCAGTACACCTGTTTATGTGTGTTGTGTTGTGTTGTTATTTAACCTTCGAGAAAGACTGTTAAGGTCGAAACGTCACGCCACTAACCACTTTTTGCAACTATCAAAATAACAAGAATACGACAAATCTGAAGCAGAAATAAAACCAGGTACATCAAAGGAACATTACAGAATTGGTTTTTGCTAACAAAACAGTTAAGCACTTTATACAATCCACCATATACATAAACTGACAAACCTGTAGAAGTTTGAGATTGATCGGCCATCTTTGTCACGAGAAAATAGTGAAAAGCCGATTACACACTTGCATGTGTTTTTATTTCTTATCAAATATGGCATTTCAGACAGAAATATTTCTAGGGATGTTTTCTACTATCATCATCATTAGACCGTGTAAGTTTTATGTAAATCTGTGATCTTAAAGAATATTTTAATTACCAGTTCTGTAACGTTCCTTTAAACAAGTTGTATGGAACTGACATGCGTGAAACCACCTTCGGGTGAACAGTCACACAAAACAAATTGAACAGTTCAAATGTCATTGTTGAGCAAGTTTATAAAGAATGGATATGGCAATGTTTGTTGTTCTGGCACCTAGTAGGCCTATTAGATTTTAAAAGTGGCGATCAGCCGTACGTCCTAGAATTGGTTAAAGAGCGAATGACTGAAGAATGATGAAACGGAGGGATTTATTACTTCGGCGCAAGACCAGCGCCAATTTCAGCACAAAAAGTAGCTAAGCACATCAGCAAAGTCATGCTTCACAGATTAAGGTTCCAGCCAAAATGGCATTGTCACATGTATAATCTCTGACTGGTGTCCTGTTTATTTCTGCTTAGCAGAAAATTGTGTTAAGCAATATTTCCTGCTTAATCAGCTCTATGAAATTGGGCCCAGACTGTATTGTATGTTATGGTACCGGTAAATGTTTAGATAGCCAACCCACCTCAACTCGGCCCCTTAAATGCCTATACCGAAACGGTACTATGGATATTGAAATTGCTCTCTGTTAGATAAGGTGAGCCCAAAAGGTTACTCTATTGTCTGTTTTCTTTTGCATGAAAGGTAAAGCTGTTTGCTGGATAAGAACAAGGTCACAAAATCGCTTAGGAACTATTCAATGAAAAAATACCGTTCAATAACCTGTGAAACTTCTTTATACACTGTAAAAACAGCGTTTAGATTTTAAACACATACAAAACATGTTTACACGCAAACACGTTCTGAAATATGTTTGTAAGCTAAATGGCCATCTCTTTAACATGTCAAAAAGCTAAACGGGTTGAGATTTGTTGTGCTTGTTTGAAAATGCAGTTTTTTATTTAAACAGATACACAACATGTTACACACAAACACGTTGTTATTGTAAATGTTCTTTAACATGTCAAAAGTAAAAGTGTTGTGTTGTGATTTGTTAGTTTGAGGTGATTTGAACATTGAACCAGAATGTTTACATCATTTATCATGTCGGCATACAGGCCTTGAAGAGCGTGTTTTTATATGGCACAAACAACACAGGTTTAAAAACACTTTCATTTTGGTAATACGTAACTTGACAAAGGTATATCAAAATGCTCCACTTTAGCCTCATGCCCATGGCAATAAATTAGAGCTCAGGTAGCAAATTAAATTAATAATGTAAACATGTTCTATTCTGGTGTATTTAAGTGTTCAAACAAGTTCAAACCTGCATTGATCACCCACACGTTTAGCTCTTTAAACCATTGTAGGTATAACAGCCTTTCCTGCGCAGTGGTTTACACTTTAATGTGTGTATTAAAAGTTTCAATTGAAGCAAATTGTTGTTGTTTTGGTCAGCACTTCAAGATTCACACCATGGGTAGAAAGTAAAGCCCAAAATGTGTATAGGCCTAATTAAACGAGTTTAAAAAATGCAAAATTTGTGTTTTTCATGTCTGATGATCATATGACATCTTTACCCCAAACATCTCGAAGAAGCCTTTGAGATGATGATGAATTGATTCCCCAGATGTAGCGCGTGCTTTATAATTCAACAATTTCCCTTTCCTTTTAACTTAAAAAAAAAAAGAAATTTTTTAAAAATTAAAAATATTCTCATTGGGTGGTTAAGAGCACCGGACTCAAGCTCTGGGAGTGTGGATTCGAGTCCTGGTCGTGGCATGTGTGTCCTCAAGCAAGATAATTTACCATAATTGCTAACCTTGTCCTTCGGATTGGAAATTATGCCGTAGGTCCCGTGATAGGATTGGTATAGTGCACGTAAAATAACCCAGAACACTTATCGTGGAAGTAGGGATTATTAACACCGGTGTTTCTGGTTCACATAGCAAGCACCCTTGTTTCCAAGGTTTCATCAGGCTTGCGAGCTACAGTGATAAAGTTCACTTATGAGGCATCCTTGGTTTCATTACCAGAAACATATAATAATGATAATATATAAGGATGCAGCGTCATGTATCCTGTAACAAACAGGCGTGATTACTTGCTCAGCGCCTTTGTGTTCAAGGTTTTACATGGCACCAATTCTCACTGCAAATCAGTTCTTGCTAGTAATTCCATTAATCACCGTCATCTTTTTTTCGTGCAGACATTTACAGACGAATTTATATACACATAGAACTAACTGATATAATGAAACCCTTTTAATTAGACCCTTAAAGTAATAAGTACACACAGTTGACATAGAGCCAAGTCGCAACAACTAAACAAACTTGTATTATTATTTGTTTCTTAAAGGCAGGGTGTACTTTTGGTAATTACTCCACAAGTTAATGACCATAAAAACTTACTTGGTAAAGAGTCATGAGAGCTGTTGTATAAAACAATGCTAGAAACGACCCCTTTGAAGTAATGTATAGTTTTAGAGAAAGGGGTCATTTTTCATCCAAAAATTTGAATCTGAGAAAGGCTTCAGGCATGAAGCCTTTCTAAAGGCATCTGAAAGCACACCATTCTATGCAATAAGGGTGTTTTTTTCTTTCATTATTTTGTACAACTTCGATGACCAATTGAGCCCAAATTTTCACACGTTCTCGACTCACTCATATTCTGCCATCTCTCTGTGCTCGCACTGACTCACTGTTCAATTCACCTTCCCATTTCCACCCATCCATTTCCTAGATCATAGGACCCTTTACCTGCCCCACACCCAGGAGGCTGATGTGAATATTTATAGCCATACTGTTGGTTTCCCCCATAATGGTTTCCCATTCCCCGTCCTTTGTGTTTACTTTAAAACAAAACTATTTGTATTCCATTTATTGTTGATGGAAACTGTTTTATAAATCAGCCGGTAGACTGCAATGAGCCGTATTATAATAAACCATAATAATACAAATAATACTAATAACTATTTAATCAATTGTTATCGTCATTTATAGGTAGGGAAGCATGCTTCTGAGCATCAGTGCAATTCACTCTACTTTTGTTTTACCTGACCCCTATGTTTTGCCGTTATTTTTCCTATGTTCGGCTCCCCCCTTTCTTGACTTTAGTTCCCCTCTGGCAGGATCCGATCTCATTCATTCATTCCGTTTCTGCCCCTAGTTGTCATCTACTCTTGTACATATTTTTTTTATTTATTTATTTAACTTCTCCATTATATTACATGTGTTTATTTATCTACTTATTGTTTACTTAGGCCTATTTACTTGTTTGGAGTACTTTTTCTTCTGTGTTCATGTATACTTGTTTCGTTCGTTGTAATATTTGTTTGAATCAGACTTGGTCAAATAAACAACAGCACAAATAATAATAAATAAAACTAATAATAAACAAAGGATAAAAAATAAAGAAGATACATCTATTCAACGTCTATCAGTAATGTTGTTCTTCCGTTGGTATTTTATTTGTCCCTTGTTGTTTTCTTTTTTTCCTTTAAAGCGCATAGGGACTTTGCAGTGATGCGCTATAGAAATACGGTTTATTGATATTATTTGTACTGTGGAAATACCAACCAGCCATAAAGTGATTATCATCATTACCTGACAATCCCCTCCCAGCGAGCATGAGTCCAACTGCCAACCCCACCTTCCACGTGTCGGTATCAAACTGTTCCGTCAGGGTGGGAATCATAACACCAAGACCTTTGCACAAACCTTCCCAAAGGAAGAAAGCAAGATGGGCTCCGAGAAGTATTAGCCAGCTCCAACCTGCATCTCGGTCAGTAGACATGATTGACGCGGTGTGTAACAGGCACTCAGTTGGGGTTTTCGTGTTGGGGCTACAGCGCCGAATTCTTCCCTATACACACACTGTTCAAAGGTGTTCGGTCTAAAGCGCTGAACACCTCTTGATATCATAGCGGCACCCGCTATAGTACTTGGCGGGTGCTATGTTTCCTCGTGACTTGTTGCCAGTTTGTGTAATGTGATGTGGGTGTAATTAAGGGCCTTATTTGCAGGGGGCACTGGCGGGGTTATCATTTTCTAATGGGCTTGTGTAGTTTCAGCAAAAGGTCTTGTCGGGGTCCAAGCGGCTCCACTCCTTCATTCCCCAACGCCGTGTGTTAACAAAGCACGAATAGCGGATTGTTCGCATTGGGGTGCACCCCACTAATTCAACTCCCATAGCATTCAGTGCAAAAGGCTAAATATTCAAAAATACACGAAAAATACTTAAAAGTCTCACAGCTTTTTACAGTAAAGGGAAAAGTATTAATTGACTCTTGAACTTTTATTCTCTGCTCAATTTAATATGGGGAGTCCCTGGTCCCGTCGAGTTATTCTCCCTCCAAATCAAAACACCCCTACACCGGTGTAATTTTCCAAACGTCCGAGCATCAATCTTGAAAAATGTCCCTACACCTCTCGGCAAATAGGACCAGTTTTTCAGGGCCTACACTCTAAATTACAAGGATTTAAATTTAAATCCACAGGATTAAATTTTAAATCTTTCAAGGAGTGTGGTTAGGGACCAATCTGCGTGGATTTAAAATGAATCTTTCAAAAGATTTAAAAAATTAGTCTTTGGAGGATTAATTAAATTAATCCCAGTGGATTAAAATGTTTCAAACTTTACAGATTTAACCTTTACCCTTTGATAATTAAAACCTAGTCTGTTTGGATTTATTTATAAACTTTCCTTGGGATTAAAATATAAACACCCAATTATGGACCAGGAGATTTACCTATAAATAAAAATAATCGTAAACAGCCAATCGAAATTCTCGACCAATTTTTAACTTTATTGTCAAGTAAATAAATACAATGCACAAAGTTTCACAGATAAACCTTTACATAGTACGTCAATTACAAGAGGTACATTTTTAGATTGTTAACTGTTTTTGTATAAGTGCGAAAGATTGAATTAAGAATGAGAAAAACACCAATACTTTTGACTTATATCCGATGGATCGTACACTTGCGACGTGTATCAAGCTTAAGAGGATAAGTTTAGACAACGGATTCAACATTGTTAAAGAGAACCATGTCTGCTTCAGCTGCCTCGAAAGCCAGGAAAGGGCCATGTGTTTACATGTTCAAGAAGAGGATAGTGCACAGGAAAGGAATCCAGTGTAAACAGTTTCACCACCAGTTTTTAGGCCCACAGCAAACGACCAGTCCAGGCAGTGTTGCAGTCAGTACAACCCGAGCAGAAGTATTACTACCAGTCCTACACAAGTGCAGACATGGGAACTCAGATTACACAACCAGCAAATGGTCATAGATAACCGCTCCAGATTTTTAGCGGTATTTTTTTAAAAACTAGAACACCTTTTTTAACTGAAATGTGCACATTTAATTTTTATTTTTACCTCGTAACTTATATAGGATTAACACAATGGAACACTTCCAAAAACCAAAAGTATACTTTCCCTTTAAACAGATTTAACAGCGGTTGCGAAAGATCGAACCCGAGGCTTTACCCTGGAGGGAGGCATCACTCCATAGATGAAAGCAAAGAATTCAAAAAAGCTGTTCAAAACTTTTGGGTAGTCAACACATAGAAAGTTTTGAACAACTTATCAAATGCTTCCACCGCTGTCGAACCGCCACTGATAGGAATAGAGTCCACGCACAAGAAAAACGGATTCGGCTTCTTTTCTGGCCCCAGGGAGATTATTACTGGCTGCCTTATCCCTTTCGGTTTGATGCTGTCAACTGCATGTTCGATATGTGTCCCCGCCTGTTTTTTAAAGAAAACAAACAGATGTAATTCAAATATAGAGATTTATTTTGACAAGGTTTGAAAGTTGCTGTTATTATATGGGAGGAAGTATTATTCTGGTCGTAAGGAAATGTTTTGATGAATTTTGCATGAATTTTGCATCTTGCAATTTTTTGCTAAGCAGATTTTTGTTGCTAAACAGATTTTTGTTGCTTTACAGCTTTATGAAATTGGACCTTGCTGTTTACAAACTTGCTGAAATCATGTTATTGTTTTGTTCTCTAGCGGTCGTTTCACGACCAAGTAAACGACCAAGTTCTGTGTCTATTTTTTTTTACTGTACATCATTGTTTCTGCAAATCATTTTCAGTTCAGCTTTCGTCTGCGATGCACGGAATAAACCATTCGTTATGAATGAAGGAAAACAAAATTGACATGATAATGTTGTGTATCTGTTCTTGTTTTTTGTGGAAATTAGAAAATTAAGTATTTAATCTAGCCCCACCCCCTATAATTATCGTGTTAAGCAAGTTAGGCATAGCGCTAGCGTTGGACGTACTCGTCTAGTTAATACAGTAGCCACATCAGCTAGATGTTGAGTTATTTATGTCTAAAGTATATCTTGTAAGTTAAAGATACAATGTATTACATTTTCAATGAAGAACCAGAAATGTGTGTAATGTACATGTCAACTTGTTTTTCGATGAAGAACTACAGTAGTACACTCAGTCATCAGTACGTGTATACCGTGTGTGCGTGATCAAGCGATGCGCGTATACGTAAAACACACGGGCGTAGAGTGTGTGTGACTAAACTGGTGATTATCATCTCACTTTTGTTGTTTTACGACGACACTAGGCCTATCTTTGACTAATTACTATGGCAATACGCCAATAAGTGATAAGAAATTAGTAAGTAATTGGAGAAGTTAAACATTCACTGAATCGTATTAGATGTCTTAATCTGCAAGCCAGTGCAGTAATATTGCAGATTTGCAGCTGGGCAAAGAACAAATACATTTTTAATCACGCCTTTTTTAAACAGCCTGACTGTGTGTGTACTATGTGTACTATCACGGTACTGTAGTCGAGGCCTAACGACGCTAGTCAAGAAACTTTTAACGGCCTAAAACATACCGTTTTCTACATAAAACTAGATTTACTTACCTTGAAAAATTTCAAGAACGGTGGCTGTCCTGTCACCAAGCGTTGTGTTTAAAAACAGGAGCAATTGATCCTCCATCTTTAAATAATATGCAACTTAAAGCAACGTTAGGACAAAAGGACGATCGCCCTTCGTAAAACAAGATGGCGGATGTCGTTGAAAATCCCGCTCCCCGAAATGCTCATCACGTGATGCAAGCCAATCACCGGATTGGTCCTTTGTCGATAATTGTAGCGTCCTTTTTAAATCAGTCGGGGGATTAAAACTCGTTTTCGAATTGATGGTTAATTTTAGCTTTTTAAAATCTTTTAAGATTAATTTTTAATAGTTTAGATTAATTTTTTTATAAATCCCATAATAGATTAACGTTTTAAATCTCGCACTTTAAGAGTGTATGTCATCCAAAATACCTCAAGTTGGAAGTCAACAACCCCCAGGTTACAATTGGGCAACATTTTTACACTCTACCCCTTTTATTGGGCTCTCAAATCTGTATAATATAGGATATTTTGAGGGCCTACAAAATATTCATGAGCTCGATGCTCTGTTTTCTCCATATTTAGTGGGGTGCACCCATTGGCCGGAGTTGGGGTACGTTAATTGCAAAGGGGAGAGAAATTCGCCGTATTTTTGACCGCGTGAGGGCGTATGTGAACCGAATTCACGTGATGAAAAACAAGTAAACAAACTTGGGTTTTTTTCATTGCCGTTATTGTTATGTTTTGTATTTCGTCATTGATGCAAAAAAACTACAAACAGGCAATTAAAATAAGATGAAACTGTAATTGTGATGCAAGACAATTCCCTGATGAAAGCGCCCTCATGCTGTCAAAATGGTAAATACTGGAACTTGGCAATGATGCAAACGTGCCAAAATGACATGTCTTTCGATCTATTATTTCAACACTTGCGTTAAGACATGAATTCTTCTCCTGAATAATTAAGCAATCTACTGGTTTCTTTGCGTGTAAATTTTAACATGTCGGAGTGCCATCAGGTACTTTTTAAGTGTCTGTTTTTAATTAAAAAGTCACTACTCAGCCATTTTTTTTTTTTTTAATCTAAATATTTTCAGGATCCTCAACTACACCTAGCCAAATAGCATGCCAATTGTCTTTTTACCATCGGGGTTGTTTTCACACCAAAAAAAATCCACCAATGACCAGTTCTCCCGGTATTCCCTTGGGAAATGTAAGAAATGTACGAAATAATTATGTTTTTGCTGACTCAGCAAAAACGAGGGTTTCATTCAAACAAATGGTTTAGAGACTCATGTGGGCTGATCTCAAAGGAAATTTTGCTTGAGTTTGTTTTATTTAGTCACAAGGGTCTATATCTAATAGTTTGGGCGATTTAAACGTGATTGTGTTCTCCAAAAACATGTATTACACGCAATATAAAAACGTACACTTAAAAAGTACCTGTTGGTGTTAGTGTGTGAGTTTTTTTTTGATGCTGTCACGCAGGGTTTTAAAGGGACTGCTGAAAATTGTTAAATTGTCCGTTTCTTAGAGGCATCGTACACGTTTGGTAATTGGAGCCTACTGTTTGTTTCAATCCTATATAGTTGTAGATATATACCATAAAACTAACCTGTGAAAATTTCATTTCAAAAGGTGGTAGCGTTTTTTGAGATATTGCCGAAAATCTGGAGCGGTTATGTCCACGCAGGAAGAATAATCTGCATTGGAATACACATTCTGAATTCAAATGTTTTGGGGATAAAAAGTGATTTATTTTCCCATATCGCAGTACTTCGAAGTGAAAAGTTTCTCAAAATGCATTATACTATCCAAAGCTGCTGTACTTCTTACCAAGTAAGTTTGTATTGCCATTAATTATCAGAGTCATTACCAAACGTGTACGATGCCTTTAATGTCTATATTTATGTATTATGTTTATATTTAAATATACATTTGTTTGCCTTATTTCTGTATGTCCATTTTTTCCTCAGTGTTTCTGTATGTCTTTACTGCTTTGTTTTTAAATATTTCTTTATTTCTGTGTTTTTTTGTTGTCTCTCTTCATTTTTTGATTTTGTTTCTTAGTATTTGTATACTTATGTATTTCTTTGTTTCTATATTTCCTAACTTCTTTATGTCTTTGTACACACTTCTTGATTTCTTTGTTTTTTATGTTATTATGTCTTTATTTTTGAATTTCTTTACTAAAAAGCCATCAACAAATGACGTGATCTGGGCCCCGTCGTATGAGAGGGGAGGCCCTCTACTGAAAAAGGCCGAGTATTCACACACACAAAAACACCCCAAAAACATACTCACGTATCAAATATACTAGAAGATAAATCTCGAGTCCTGCAGCTATGTTATCCCTTGGAAGAAAGTAGCAGTACACAATATAATAATAGCACAGCACAGTCACAGTAAGTTCTCAACAATACAACTATAATGTGAAGGTCAAGGGTCAAAACGTGACCATATTCAAATTTATACAATATACCGGTACACGATTGAACTATCCCTCTAAAAGTACAAATTTTCTGACCAAAATATCATCTGAACACAAAGCTGGAATACTCACAGAGAGGTCTATAATTATCCCTGCCATGAAAATAAACATTAGGTGCATGGCCAGAGCCATGCTTCCTAAAATAAAATAAAATAGAGAAAATTACCCAGAGAAAATAGAAGGTTCTCTTTTCCTGCTGGAAGCTAAACTGAAAAGAGAACGGTCCAGAGGTCGCGGATACAAACTTTTTGCTTTTACAGAATAATTATGTGAATAAGAAAGTTGCTTCAGGCCCAAGTAAAATTGAGGGCGCACTATCGTTCACTTCCTTTATATCGTTATATCTTTTATGTACCCGCTGCTAAAAAATAGGATTCGAACTTCCTCTAGCTACCGGGCAATCTCTGTGGTCTAGTTGTCCACTTTTATTTTTTCTGTTAGACACTGTTATTTATGTTCTAAAGCAAATAATAGTGTGTAACAGAAAGAATAAAAGTGGACAATAGGACGCCATGTCAATGCAACATAAGATGATGATGAAAAGTACCAAGTCAAGATCGTGGACACCTCTCACAGTCAGAGTTTGTCAGGACAGCGTCTTTGCAGGCAGACTAGAGCGAGCAGGGCCACCACGGTGAGTCACGACAGTGGACACCTCTCATAGTCAGAGTTTGTCAGGACAGCGTCTTTGAAGGCAGACTAGAGCGAGCAGGGCCACCACGGTGAGTCAAGATAGTGGACACCTCTCACAGTCAGAGTTTGTCAGGACGGCGTCTTTGCAGGCAGACTAGAGCGAGTAGGGCCACCACGCTGATACATGTGGACACCTCTCACAGTCAGAGTTTGTCAGTACGGCGTCTTTGAAGGCAGACTAGAGCGAGTAGGGCCACCACGTTGAGTCATGATAGTGGACACCTCTAACAGTCAGAGTTTGTCAGGACGGCGTCTTTGAAGGCAGACTAGAGCCACCACGGTGAGACATGACAGTGGACACCTCTCACAGTCAGAGTTTGTCAGGACGGCGTCTTTGAAGACAGACTAGAACCACCACGGTGAGACATGACAGTGGACACCTCTCACAGTCAGAGTTTGTCAGGACAGCGTCTTTGAAGGCAGACTAGAGCGAGCAGGGCCACCACGGTGAGTCAAGATAGTGGACACCTCTCACAGTCAGAGTTTGTCAGGACGGCGTCTTTGCAGGCAGACTAGAGCGAGTAGGGCCACCACGCTGATACATGATAGTGGACACCTCTCACAGTCAGAGTTTGTCAGTACGGCGTCTTTGAAGGCAGACTAGAGCGAGTAGGGCCACCACGTTGAGTCATGATAGTGGACACCTCTAACAGTCAGAGTTTGTCAGGACGGCGTCTTTGAAGGCAGACTAGAGCCACCACGGTGAGACATGACAGTGGACACCTCTCACAGTCAGAGTTTGTCAGGACGGCGTCTTTGAAGACAGACTAGAACCACCACGGTGAGACATGACAGTGGACACCTCTCACAGTCAGAGTTTGTCAGGACGGCGTCTTTGAAGACAGACTAGAACCACCACGCTGATACATGACAGTGGACACCTCTCACACTCAGAGTTTGTCAGGACGGCGTCTTTGAAGGCAGACTAGAGCGAGTAGGGCCACCACGGTGAGTCACGACAGTGGACACCTCTCACAGTCAGAGTTTGTCAGGACGGCGTCTTTGCAGGCAGACTAGAGCGAGTAGGGCCACCACGCTGATACATGACAGTGGACACCTCTCACAGTCAGAGTTTGTCATGACGGCGTCTTTGCAGGCAGACTAGAGCGAGTAGGGCCACCACGGTGAGTCATGACAGTGGACACCTCTCACAGTCAGAGTTTGTCAGGACGGCGTCTTTGAAGGCAGACTAGAGCGAGTAGGGCCACCACGCTGATACATGACAGTGGACACCTCTCACAGTCAGAGTTTGTCAGGACGGCGTCTTTGCAGGCAGACTAGAGCGAGTAGGGCCACCACGCTGATACATGACAGTGGACACCTCTCACAGTCAGAGTTTGTCAGGACGGCGTCTTTGCAGGCAGACTAGAGCGAGTAGGGCCACCACGGTGAGGCAGTGGACAGCTCCCATTAGAGTAAAGGCCAAGGTATAGCTACCGAGAACGTCGTATAATAATCCTGAGTTGGGAAACAAAGTAAAAAAATCGTTGGGAACATTTTCTGAATTTACAGACAAAACGGTTTCCACCTATGAGAAAAAGTAAACCATATCAATTTTGTTTAATCGTTAAAGGGATACGGAGCTGGCCCTTTAGACGATGTGACCTCTGTTTACATTCAAACCGCCATCTGTTGGTCCAAGTCATGTTTCCGCCGGGCAAGAAGACGCGTACTCATGGTAACATTGCGTGTCCTTTATAGCTGGCTGTCAGTACACAAAGGTTTTGCCCGGCGACATGCGCGCGCAACATGTTATGGTTTTCGAATGACGTCAGAGGTCACATCGTCTATAGGGGACAGTTAAAGAAAACATAGGACAGGTAATACAAAGAAGTTATAACAAATGTATTTTGTTCCATCGACATAACATTTTGATCCCTTAAACTATTGTTTCATTTCATAAAAATATTATATTGTTTTCTCGCAATCCTTTGTTCCCTCGAATTGTTGATTTCGTTCGTGGAAGAACGAACAAGTAATTTCATTCCTTTGAACCATTTCGTCACGTCGAAATCATTTAGTGTCTTCAACATATTTTTCTTCGTACAAAGGGGAGGGCCTTTTGGAGGGAAACAGTGCAATCACCTCAGGCTTTTACCACCATTTTAAGACACCCCATGTTTGACCCATTCTCCATCCCCAATGATCAGTTGACTTGTTTCCTATGGAATAGTGTTTAAATAACATTATGTGTTGCAATTTATTGTCTGTCTTCTTTATTCTCACTTACCTGGAAAATACAATGAGAGGAGCGTGGACACACCAGCGACAAGTCCACTCCACCCCAAAACGATCCCCATTTGATTAGCACCAAATATCTCTATAATTAGGATGTCAAATTGTATCATTACCATCGAATCAAAATATCCATAGGTGAGAGTTGCAAAAAGAACCGGCCAATAAGACATCAGCCACGGATCAATGAGATAGTATAAGGACATCACGAATAGTCCAATTCCTAACCACGCAGAGTTGCTGAGTACGTGAATGTTTTGAACCAACGGACCGACGCTTATGTTGCCAAGTATTCTGCCGATTCCAAAACTTACGACGAAGCTGGATGCGTCTCGCAGTGTAAACCCCTTGGATACGGTAGTGTATGGCACAAAATATATGATCCAAGCTGTGTACATCATCATCCAGATATTCAACATGAAGATTATAAGCCAGAAGGGTAGTGAGGAGAATAAACCAAGCTTGAAAGTATGTCTGATGGATGCAAAAACATTGCTCATACAAGAGCAACAACGGCTGTTTGATGCTTTTTCTTCATCACTGATAGCACCTGGTTCTTCATCACTAGTAGCATTTGGTTCTTCATCACTAGTAGCATTTGGTTCTTCATCACTAATAGCACTTGGTTCTTCATCACTAATAGCATTTGGTTCTTCATCACTAGTAGCACTTGGTTCTTCATCACTAGTAGCACTTGGTTCTTCATCGCTAGTAGCACTTGGTTCTTCATCTACAGAAACTGTTTGATATTCACCGTTCTTTCCGGTAGTAGCGGGATCTTTCATCAGAGCTCCAAAGACAGCAAGATGAGACATTATCCCACCAAGTAGCAGCATGGTTCCCCTCCAACCGTAGATATCCAAAAAGAACAGCTTATTAAACTTACTTTGGCTTGATGAGTGAGTGCAGTGCATTGTTTGATGTGTAAAGTTTTAACAAAGGGAACCTAGTTTATCACTGTATATGACTGTAGAAAATGGCCAGTTAGAGAGGATACAAAAAAGTAAAACCCCAAACAGCTAAACAACGTGTGGTTCTCTTACTTAACAATTTGTATACGGCATGCTACAGGTTGAAGCTTCTGACTGGCACCCCGAACAAAGATATTGACAAAAATAGGGAGAGAACCAAAACATAGGGCTAGGATAGCTCAGTTGGTCGCTGGCATGTTAATCAATAGGTTGCAGGTTCAAGTCCCGCTCTAGTCAATTTGTCTTTGTTCAACTGAAAATGTAAAACAATAATTGTATCTCATACTGCTCAACCGCTTTCAATTCTTACCGGCAAAAACAGTAAGGATGACCGCTACCTGAGACAAACTGGTTGCAAATGACGAAGCTATCATGGAACCACCGATGAGTACACCACTCACTGTGACCACAGCTCGTACTCCTAATTTCTCTCTCAGTGGGGAGGCAAATATAGCTGTGAAAATTAAATCAGAAGATGTGATAAGTGGCTTTTCCAAACTGCTTATATTTTAAAATGTTAATACTAATATCTAAAAGAAAGTTCAAAATAAAGGTTTCGCATATTGCTCTTATTTTTTTTAAAATCCTTCTGAATCGTTCACTTTGCAAATTACAGAAGGGTTTTAATGGAACTATACTAATTTTCTATGTGTGGTATGATATCCAAGGGTTGAAAAAAACTCATATTTTTAACTGTAGGGCAGAGCCGTATATTGCTCTGCTGTAGGGAACGTAAGTGCGCCCTCAATCTCGCTTTTGGCACCTCATGTCTTTTTGTTGTGCTGGAGTCTGTATGAGACATCACACTCACATGGCATAGTTTTGTCTCTATTTGTCTCCATTTTGTGCCTGAGCATGGCTGAGGCAATCTTATCTTATACTCTGGTTGTAAAAGGGTATTTGTGAGAGAACCCCCAGTCAGCATTTATCAGCTTTATATTTATATGTCATTGGAGAAAATGATTGGTTTATGTTGAGATATTCACTGGTGTTGTTGTTCACGTGTAAGGGATATTTTATACTTTGCTTGTATGTATACTTTTCCAGGTAATGATTACTTTTTTGCCCGATGATAGTTTTCACCTAGTGTTTCTATAAGCTGAGGATTGACTTGAGTTTATCCTAGATTCTCGTCATCCTGTAAATTATTATTTGTTATGGTCTTCTATTAGTGCTCGTCCTCTTTCAGTAGCGGACTGGCCTTCCTCCCGCTTCCCTACATAACTAACGAGGGGAATAAAGACCGATCAATGCTCGTTACTCTTATTATAATTCTTGCAAAGAAGTTTATTTTCAACAAGAAGTCTCAGAAAGACAAACTGCTGAATATAGTGGGTTTTTTTAGAGCTTTACTCGTATGTTTTATGTTTCTGAAGAGTGTATGACAATTGATCTTATTTTTGACCGCACGAGGGCGCTTTTATCAGGAATTTACGTGTACGTTTACGTTTACGTTGGTTTACTCAGCGGGATCCACAAGTTTGGACGTAATGCCAAGGGTGGTTGATTGGTCTTGCATCACAATTACGGTTATCTTATTTTAATTGCTTGTGTGTAGCTTGTTTGCTTGTTTTGCATCACGTGAATTCGGCTCACATACGCCCTCACGCGGTCAAAAATGCGACGAATAGCCAAGGGGTTGGAGTATCAAGTAAAACAAAAATGGAAGAATATGTTTTGATTTTGTTTTATCTTTTGGATGCAGGTCCCGTATGATCCATACTTCACTTAAAATTTGAACTTTAAATATTGTTGTTGACAGAGAGAGATAGAAGAGAGATCAGTTAGCTAGCAAGACATAAATAAATCGTATGAGACGCGGAGATTTTCCAGGTAGATATGTTGTCATGCGGGACTTGCGTCTGATAAGAGAAGACAAAAATATATGTTAATAGGCTCTAGTCTTCAGTTGTTTTTTCGTTTCGTTTTTTCCTTCAGTGTGTGACCTTTGTCCATGTCCTTCTGTCTTGTGTTTTTGAGGTTTATTTTTTGTTTGCTGTTTTTTTGATTTTTGTGTTTTGTCTTTAAAAAAACCAACAAACAAAAACAAGGGGAAACTGATCGTCTGATCCATTGAAGTCTATCAAAGCCGATAAAATAGTCACCTGAAAACTTTACACTGGCATCTATAACAGCAATCACCCAGCCGATTAACCAAGTCGACTCGTCAAACTGTTCTTGTAGTGTCCTTCATGGCGAGGCCCTTCACCAATGCTATCCACACAGCCAATGTTGTAAATGAACATAAAACAGCAAACCATCCGCGAAGGCCGCCATCTTTAAAGATTTTAATTGCCCAACTAGATACACTTTGGAGAAGACCGCATTCCATTTTCGTCCAATTTTCCAATGATCACCTTAATGACTGTTGGTAATCCACTTTTATCCAAACAGTTGTATTCCTTTCTCTATGTTCTGACGTGCGTTGAGAAGGCAGCCTATATAATATCCATAGACCATGGAGCTCCATGCGAAAACGACATTTGTATCAGGCAAACTTTTCACACCTATCATTTCCAGCCGGCCGAGTGCATCAATACTATATATTATGTTTTTACGGAAACATCACCAAACCTCTACCCATATGGCATTACTAATGCACTGCCGTTGGTGTTGCATGGTTGACCAGGCTAGTTCATTGTGTCCTGGTGCCTTGTTGCCTTTTTTTTGCCTCTTTTACTTTTGTTGTACTGTACGGATGATTTCCCATTCTGGTGTCTGGTCAAACGAGACTATACACTAAAGTATCGGCCAGCAACGATCTTCTGCATGTTGTGCAAAACTTTGTGCTCCACAAAGTTCCATGGACGCTATCGCCTTGAAGAGAAACGGTCAGAAATGGTTTCAAATGTATTTATGAACTGATTTCTATCTAGGCTATAATAAACTATTAAATTTCTTCCCTTGAAAAAATATTAATATCAAGGGTAGGCCGTATTTTTAGGGTCGGTCGGGTTACGCAAACAACAATTTTTTGTGTTGCCTAAGCCAAAACATTAATTGGCAGGGGGGTGGGGGTGTTGGGAAACCTCAGAACCTAGCACAGGCTGTCAGCAAGACATCTGGGGGTCTGCTACACACAACACAGATGGCGCCACTTAGAGGGTTAGAGCTGGGTAGGTCTGTACGTGTATTCGTGCACGAAGTATACCAGTAAAAAAAGTTTTTAGCCCCTCAAAACAAACCTACACAACTCTGGGACCTTACCTTCCCCTATTAATATGTAAAATGGTCCAGACTGGGATATCAAGGACTTTGACTTCCCCAGACCATTGCACTTTTGATAAAGCAGTGAAATAAATAGATGTGCCATGACTGACAATGTTACTAGCAGCGCTCACTTAGGAGTTTTTCGTCGCATACTGACGCGCTGACAATGCGAGTTGTCAGAACAGGTTTTCTGTGGGGTTCACGTTTAGTCTCTGGCTGAAGAACTCGTCCTGGAGACATAAGATGTTGTGGATACCTTTGGCTATTCTCTAGAATCAACTTCCTTCAGATCATTATCAGCCAATGTTAGTTCACCGTATATGGACACGCACACCGAGGGACAAAATCCCATATGACACCAGTCATCCTAACCGTTCGAACCTTTATAGAGTTCCAATTGTTTTGCACATTGTTATAAAGAGATTAGCTATAATATTCAAAACTTCATCTTCAATCGGAACAGCTTTTAAAAATGAAACGCTTTACGATCTTTGAAGACAAATTTGTTGTCCCAATAGGCCTATCTTTTTTGAAGAGTTTGGCGAACACTGGGGTTTTAAAAGAAACATTAAAAATGTCAAAGCTGATCCACCGGCAGAGGGCGCAGTTTGGGTGGTTCATGTCCGTGTTAGTCAAATGCCAAATTGCAATCTGATTATAGCAATCTGATTATGAAGTTCATACTATGTTATAATCTTCGGTGAAATAATTCCAGCTAAAATGTTGTCAAAGTTGGGCCACCGGCAGAGGGCGCTGTTTGGGCGAGTCATTCCCGTGCAAGTTCTTCCGTACATCGTTGCATAGCGGCATTCAAAAACCAAATTGCAATCAGGGCCCAATTTCATAAAGCATGTAAGCACAAAAACTTGCTAAGCACAGAAAACTCTTGCTTAGGAAAAATAGGTTACCAGCCAAAATACCATACAATTACCATTGACGTGACTGGTACCCCACTCATTTCTTTCTTAGCAAAGAAATTTGCTGAGCAGAATTTTCTGCTAAATAGCTTTATGAAATTGGGCCCTGATTGTAGCACTCTAATGTCCCAGAAATGGCTCATACTGACGCAAAATCAACCGTTAAAATCACATGTTTAAACCAGTTTCCGGGATAGCCTGACCTCGAAAAGGGTCAGGCCCCTGGGAGCCAGAATCCGGGTTAACTCTGACCGGGATGCTTTTTTAGGAGTGCAGCACCCTCTCTTATTTCACAGTATTTTTAATTAATCTTAAATTGTTAATTTACATTGAAGATTGGACATGTCATGTTAAACAAAAATCTCAGGTTGACGACATTCCTGACAGTAGAGTTCGAACCTAAAAATCTTCATAGACAAAATATTGATGTCGTCATCCTGGGATAATAAACATGGGATCTGGACATGTCACTTCCAGAACTCCGTAGAAATGCGTCTCAGCAAACGTACTTTTAATTTCACGCTTCGTTGAAAAATAAGATTATTCATACAGCTGGCAGTAATAATAGAAACGTTTTTAGCAATACAGCCAACTTAAAAAAAATCCCTAAAAATAATTACCAGTGGTGTACAATCCTCCCCCTTTCATGCTACTTGGTAAACAAACTTGGTCCAAATGTTGGGGTTTTTAAGGTTCATTTCATGATGCCCCCTTACAAGCTAGTTTTAGCGTAAACGACTTTGGGTCAAAATGTTAGGTTAATAGGGTTCATTTAGATAATGAACTTCTGCAATACAAAGTCTGCACAAAACACTCCCCGAAGCCATCGCGTGTGACCCGTCACGTTTTATCGTTAGCAACCCCTTATCAACGGGACGCCGCGGGCCCCAAGCAGTGTGCGCTACTGCAAAGCCCTCGCTGGTATAGACTTGGATCGGTCGGAGTTCGATTATTCCCATTGTTGTTTCTTTTGTTGCGAATATTGATAAAAGGCGATGGGTGAAATCCGGGGTTATGTGCTTTGGAAATGGCGTGTCAATCAGGGACATAACAAAATCATATCGCATCTTCCCGCAGCCATTTCCTGGCAATTAATTATTCGCTTGAATTGTTCAGGTGGTAGTTGTTTACATCATGCTGTGGGGGAACTGATATCATACCCACTCAGCAAGATATCTACAGGAACCTGAAACCTTTACTAATTAATCATTTTATTTGAATACTTTAAAGAAGGGCTTTTCTATTCAATTCAATTCAAAAATGGTATGCTGAAAAATATGTATTGCAGTAAAAACAAAAACAAAACTGAATTGCACATGGTAACATGAAAAACCCGAAGGAAGACTATTGTAACTTACATCATAAACAAGAACAATTACAAGTAGATTAAAGGCATCGTACACGTTTGGTAATTACTCGAAATATATATTAGCATAAAAACTGACTTGGTAACGAGTAACAGAGAGCTGTTGATAGTATAAAACATTGTGAGAAACGACTCCCTCTGAAGTAACGTAGTTTTTGAGAAAGAGGTAATTTCTCACTAAAATATTAAAAACTTCTTGCAAGAAGTTTTTATTATTCTATCTGAAAGCACACAAATTTGTACAACAAGGGTGTTTTTTCTTTCATCATTTTTTTTGCAACTTCGATGACCAATTGAGCCCAAATTTTTACAGGCTTGTTATTTTATGCATATTTTGGGATAAACCAAGTGAGAACACTGGTCTTTGACAATTTCCAAACGTGTACGATGCCTTTAAAGAGTATTTAGAAAACTGACAATGTGTGGGATTGCACTTTGTTGGTAACGTACAGGTCGATACTTGAATTGCTCATGTTTTTTGTAGCCAATTTATACACATTTTTAATGGGATTCAAATGGACAGAGCAAAATTTACACACACAGATTGTTTCTTCGATTTTCGAGATTTTGTTTAGGTTTGGTATTTAATTACTAACCGCTGCAATGAATATTTGTTAAATTTATATTTTTATATTTTTACTTCGACTTAGATCGGCAGGTATGAAGATTAAAGGTATCGTACACGTTTGGAAATTGTCAAAGACCAGTGTTCTCACTTGATGTATCCCAACATATGCATAAAATAACAAGCCTGTGAAAATTTGGGCTCAATTGGTCGTCGAAGTTGCAAGAAAATGATGAAAGGAAAAACACCCTTGTTGTACAAATTTGTGTGCTTTCAGATTAGGAATAAAAACTTCTTGCAAAAAGTTTTTATTATTTTAGTGAGAAATTACCTCTTTCTCAAAAACTACGTTACCTCAGAGGGAGTAATTTCTCACAATATTTTATACTATCAACAGCTATCCGTTGCTCGTTAACAAGTCAGTTTTTATGTTATTATATATTTTGAGTCATTACCAAACGTGTACAGTGCCTTTAAGTGATGAACCGAACGGTACGTTAAATCTGTACGGAAAATACAGAAATGATTCAATCTCCAATGAACTGGTTTGATTATACGAGTAGCTTTATGAGTAATGCTAAATTAAATCTCTTGTAATGTTCAGGTACAGGGGCCAATGAGTTATTTGTTCACTGGGAGTTGTGAATATTATTACTTATGTGAGAGGAACTTTATAATGCTTGACGGATACAACTTTTTGTTTTACAAGTTTTGTTCTGTATGCCACTCTGCATTGAATGACTGTAAATGTCATTACTCCTGGCAAGAGAAAAACAAATCTTTGCGAGTATTAGGCCTACTTTAAAGAGTTAATCGATGTTAATGAAAATTTAAACATGATCCTTACTGCGGTGATACAACCAATAAATAATGCAGCATTCAAATCTGCTATTACGATTGCCAATAACAACTCACAACGAAAGCACTTTTCCGGGAGATACTATCGTAAAGTTATGAGGAGCGTTCACTATGTCCCTTATTAACAATACACTAAAATTAAGTATCGGTATTTTTTTTCTTCTTTTCAAACACAACTTCTTTAATCATCTACCGCCAGTAACCCCGGGAGGCCTTTGCCTTTTGGCTTTTGATGTCACATGGCCAGACGACACCGATCGAACGCCACATAATCCACGCAACGACCGGAGCTGGTATCATCACAACAAAACCAACTCTAAGTCACACACAATGCACCAACGGATCGAATGTTGATGGCCTCAGTATTCAGGTATTACGGTGGTTGGTTATTTGGTAAACAGACGGATTAATGAAACGGTAAATAACTGAATGTATCAATTGACTGAAATGTATACCGAATTACACAGGCAAGGTGCACACAACGTCTTGTGTGGGGACTTCAACCGCGCATCCCGAGGAAGCAAGTTCATACGTGGGGCAAAACCGGCAAACTGTGCATGAATAGCCAGCCACATTGAAGAAACTCGAATTGCAGAAATATTTCACCGGTTTATCAACAGGAGGCTCTTTTGAGACCAGAACAGTCTTCGCAATGGATTTACCTCGGTTGTAAAAAGCAATGTGGGATGAATGCACCCATCTTATAGCAAGTACTGGTACTACGCTTGAAAACCAAGCACCTTTTTTGGTTCATCGCAAACAAAAATAACATTGCATAAATACTCGACATTGTGTAGGTAGTGAGTGAAGAGTAATTGTTTGCATGGCATACGAGGAAATAAACACTGTCATGGAAGAACTGTTGGGAAATATTAATCATTGACGATTATTGGAAAAGGTCACAGCATTATTTCTCCATCCAGGTTGGCATCAAACTCAGGTTCGGTTGCTATCGGTTGGCTTCAGAATGAGAACGTGAGGGGACCGTCAAGAGCGGATGCTAAATGGCGTCAAACAGTTTAACGAACCCGCATGGACACTAAACATCAAACATGGACCCCAACTTGGGTGCCTTATTCCCTCCTTTGGGGAAAAGCCCCCAGCGAGCCAAGACGGCCCATACCACATCATCCCTCCCTATAGCTGGGAATGCTCGTGTGTCAACTCACCCTCTACTTCCACCTCATCACATCAGGCGACGAAATGAAGTACGCCTCCATTTCCACAACCAGCCGCACCGGGGTCATGCCAGGCACAAGACGGACTCGCCCAAGGCACCTTGCTCGATGACGGACCACATCGTCGGGCTGTACGAAGCTCCAGAACTGCCCGAAATAGAAGGTAATAACACTGGGACTACCACAAATCAAACAATCACTATTATTTTTGTTGTACATACTTTGTATTTATTATCTTTTTAGAGCACCTGCCGAATAGAAGATATTGTAACATTTTATGCCGTATATTTTGCTAATGATTTTGCGGTGTTTTTTTTGTAACCGCTGTAAATTAGTTTGATAATTTTGTTTTCTTCATGTATGAAGTTCTGTTGACGATCTCGCTGATTTTAGGCAGCGGCGAGAGATCTATTATATCATTACTCTGTGTTATGATAAACACATCTGGCTCCCTGCATCACAAACAAAGGCTGCTCACCCAAACACCTCGTCTCTTTCTCTAAATGTGGTAATAATGGTTTGTAACGAAAGATTTCTAACAATCTTTTTCGTTTCTTTTAATATTTTAGTGCTATTGCGACAAGGTGCAGCAAGTCGGGCTACAATTGTTCAAATGATAGCGCAAGGAATATGCCGAACGTCGTTCAATGATGTGCAGAGGTTCCCAGCCATCCACCCATCAATCATGGTAAGCCAAACCAGCATAAGCTAGACCATGTTCAAACTAAAACAGTGTGCATGCACTCACAACACTCCCGGTCAGAATTGACCCGGATTCGGGTTGGGTCAGGCTGACCCGGAATATAGTTAACACATGGGATTTTATCACTGAGTCTGCGTCAGTTTGACCCATGTTTCGGTCATGTTGACGCTGATTCCTGGTCACACTGACCCAGTGATGGGTCAGGCCCCCTATGACCCGGATACGGGTCATTTCTGACCCGGAAGTTTTTAGAGTGTGCACATTTTCTATTCTTGCCCGATGATAGCCTATTACTGTAAAGTCAGAAATTTATTTTCAATATGAATTAGAGTTTAAATCATCGTCTCATTCACGTTAAGATTATTTCCAGCGGTTCGTAACTGCCTAACTGCTCCAGAGAGAACCAAACCATTCAAAATGTACACTGCAAAGACTGGGGTGTTAAAATTGACACCATGGGTGTTGTCACATAGGCCTATAAATACCAAAACAATCAAAATTAACATCATAGGGTGTTAAAATAACACCAATGTATTGTTTTGGCAGAAACTATTGTTTTAACACTGTATATGGTGTAAATTTTGATTCTTTTGTGGTATCTATATGTTACAACACCCATGGTGTAAATTTGAACACCCCAGTTTTTGCAGTGTAGCAAAACTTTGAAAATCTTTCACATAAATCGGGGAGGAGATCAAAGAAAATAATTACTGAGAAATAGTTTAGTACTCGCAAAACGCTACCCAAATAAACAGGCTAATTAAAAAATAATAATAATTTGACGCGGTTGATTCAGATTAAACCGGCAAAGAAAACTCAGGGGAAATCAAAGAATGTCTAAAATTCAGAATCGTAGTACTCGAGTTCTCGAGTACCGGCACTACTCGATTACCGTTTTGGCAGTACTCGGTATGCGGTACTCGGCTAGCAAAGTACTCCCCTTGAAGTCCACACTCGACTGAAAACTGATGTGTTCTCGAAGTCATGTACTCGATACTCAACTGAATCGTAGTCTCGAGTTCTCGAGTACCGGTACTACTCGATTACCGTTTTGGCAGTACTCAGTATACTCGTACTTGGCTAGCAAAGTGCACCCCCTCGAAGTCCACACTCGACTGAAAACTGATGTGTACTCGAAGTCATGTACTCGGTACTCAACTGAAAATGCAGTTACTTGAAATCGATTTTAAACATCTCTCGTGGTCAAAATATGGTAGTCTAAATTATCTGACTTTAAAGGCATTGCACACGATTGGTAATTACTCAGAATATATATTAGCATAAAAACTTACTTGGTAACGAGCAACGGAGAGCTGTTGATAGTATAAAACATTGTGAGAAACGACTCCCTCTGAAGTAACGTAGTTTTTGAGAAAGAGGTAATTTCTCACTAAAATAATAAAAGACTTCTTGCAAGAAGCCTTTTATTCCTATCTGAAAGCACACAAATTTGACCAATTGAGCCCAAATTTTCACAGGCTTGTTATTTTGTGTGCATATGTTGGGATACACCAAGTGAGAACACTGGTCTTTGACAATTTCCAAACGAGTTCAGTGCCTTTAAGCTGTCTTTGATGTATTCATGTAATGTTTAAAAGATAGTTATCATAACAAGCACACATTGTCATCTAGAAATTAGTCCCCCAAATTTGCAGTATTTATCTTTGTATAAAGTACTCATACTCGTACTTGGAGATCCAAGTACTTGGTACTCAGCTGTTGGACTCGGATACTCCTCGGATGTCAGAATACTCGGTACTCGGACACTCTTGTTCTCGCCGTACTCGATGGCCCAAGTACTCGTTCTCAAGTGTACTCAATCACCCTAGTGCTCGACTTAAAAGTACTTGACTACAACACTGCTAAAATTACGAGCCAGGCTGGGTTGAAGAAAAACGGATAGATTTTACATGAAGGGAAGCATTCACAGGCCTTTCGAATCACTCATCACGTATGTCAATAGGCAGTAAAATTCTCGCGCGTATTCGAACACTGGGACCCGTCAAAATGCGCGAGTTTGTTTCTGTCACGTAGCCTATTAAAGGCTCTGTACACGTTTGGTAATTACTCAAAATATACATTAACATAAAAACTGACTTTGTAACGAGCAACGGAGAGCTGTTGATGGTATAAAACATAGGAAACGACTCCCTCTGAAGTAACGTAGTTTTTGAGAAAGAGGTAATTCCTCACTAAAATAATAAAAACTTCTTGCAAGAAGTTTTTTTTCCTATCTGAAAGCACACAAATTTGTACAACAATGGTGTTTTTTCTTTCATCATTTTCTTGCAACTTCGATGACCAATTCAGCCCAAAGTTCCACAGGCTTGTTATTTTATGCATATGTTGGTATACACTAAGTGAGAACACTGGTATTTGAAAATTACCAAACGTGTACGATACCTTTAAAGTAATGTACGTGGGACCAAAGTGGTCCAAAAATGATTTAATAATATACGCGCGAGACTTGCACGGTCTATTGGAGGAGCTCTATCTAAACAGGCAAAACATAACAAACTAGTCTACAGTAAAACAGTATGTCTGGAAAGTGTTTCTGACGGTTTGATCCAGTAATAGTTGTTCCATAGGCCTATACAAATAAAAACACGACGTCAAAAGCAATGACCAGAAGATGTTAATTGGTGAATTCTTTTGGATCTTTCATTAACAAACAAATCAGTGCCTGCAGCAACATTAACGACATGGGCCAGTTAATATTTGCAGACCTTGGTAATATGTTTCGTTCAACAACTGGACAACAGTCCAAAGTAGCCAGACTCATCTCATGGTTTAGCCAAAGAATATTTTTCTTTTAAATTTAATTGTGTTTATGTAGGGCAAGTTGTCTTTGTGTGCATGGTTTGAGTGCAAATCAAACAGTCACTATATACCCTGCAGCCATGGCCCCTGGGGTAGCTCTAGATCTGAACAAAAACAGATTTCAGTTTCCATAAGTGTGTGTACACTGGGGCCACCTGGCCTACATAGACAAGTTCATGAACTTATTCAATCGAAGCGTGCGACCGGAAAAGTCACGTACAGCATGGATGCTCGCCGAGTTTTTTGTTCTGGCGTATATTTAGACACATTTTACTCGACAAAACCTGACTGTAGATACCGGTACTCAATGTCTATATCTTGACCATGATGACCTGTTTGATAAAGAGGGGCGCACAGCATTGAAACAGTAACCAATACCCAACTTGAATAAAAGAAAGATGTTTACCGAGCTTAGTCTGACTTTTAACCGTTGCTAGGTTTATCGAACAGGTAAACTAGACGTTAGGAGTTTCCCGCTCATAACATTTTAAGCTGAACAGTACAGACAATGGCAGGTAACCCGCTAGTATCAATTAGGCCCGCACAAAGAATTCTTAGCCCGTGTGTTTCCTGAAGTTGACACCTTTATCAGATACGCTATTGTCACCTGTTCTCATTTCGGGCAAATATTTACGTCTGCTTGTATTCGAGCCGTTGACAGTGGCCGTCATTGACGTTTTGTTCACTGTCCTATTTTTCCCTATACATTTAGAGACTTTGTTAACATTGGTCTTGGTTCGTGATCATTGAATGATAAATTTTTTGATTGTTGATATTTGTATTTGCTTGCAATTGAGGAATTCAGAAGTTAACCCTTGCAACAGAAATAATGAAATTATTTTATTTATTTATTATTTATGACACACCCAACAGAACAATTAGCGCCAACAACAGGATACAAATAGGAAACGAGAAGTGTTCAGTTTTAGATGTGGGTGGAAAACCCCAATGGGGAAAACCCATGCAATCAGGTAGGGACTGAAAACCCAATCCACATGTAAGGCCTCCGGTCTGAGGTGGGATTCGAACCGGGGTCCACTGAGGTGAAAGGCTGGGAAAGAAATTTTATACCGATTGTGGCTTCAGCTGATGCTATCAAATCTCTTTTGGAATTCTGAGGTGATGGTTCTAAAAAGAGCGTTGGTTTAATTTCAGAGTTTCAACATTTTTTGCTAGCTAGTTTTTATTACGGTTTATAAACATGCAATGAGAAAAAAAAAGATATTCATGATTATCCACCATGCTCAGCCTTAATTATTTCACTAATTATCTTAATTATTTTAATGTTGACCTGCACCAAATTTCGATCCTATAGCCGTAGCTCACTTATAAATAAATAAATAATTCATAAGCATATGGAATTACACGGTTATCAAATGGTAAAATCATTGCAGTTTGGAGGAAAAGAATGAACCAAAATACCTGAAATTACGATAATCTACGTTGATTTTAATATTTAATGGTTGAGGAGACAAAGCAAATTCAACGTTGGTCGTCACGATGTTACCAATGAAGTTCTGGGCCACTCTTTGGATACTCCATTGCCTCAAATCAAACAAAACTTCCCCATGAGTACGTCCTAAACCGCTTGGCATGTTACATCTTTTGTTCTTCGTCTTGTTTGACCTCACATTTGTTACAGTTTTTATCATTTAAAAAAAAAAATCATCTGTTATTGACTAACCACCATACAAACCTACAAATCGTGCCTATTATACTTGATAGTTGGTGAGCGAAAAGGACTTATTTTTTGAAGAATCAAAGAGTCACGTCGTCACGTCAACAGTTAATCCTTAATAACATGGGGAAAAACCAAACAACGACCACAACAAAAACATCAACAACAACAAAGCATGAGGCTAACTTTCTGTTCAGGATTTCTTAAAGACAAACGAACATACACCACCACACACACAACTTGACGGTTGGGTGAAAATAATAGAATCAACAAGGTTTAAGTCAAACTTTCTTGTTCAGAAGAAAAGCTAAATCGAAATTAGAAAGGTGAATAAATACAAAACAAAAAAGAATAATAAGGGCCCATTCATCGTGTTTTGTGTATCCTCTATCCTGTAATAATCACCTAAGAAGTAATAGGCCTATTCAAAATAAGTAATTTTTGGCGCTCATTTGTTTTGTGTCCGCTAAAATAATTGAAGTTTTATTCTTACCGTGTCTCGATTTGAGAGGCAATTGTTCACACCCTCAGCAACCTTACTATGTGAAAGTTAAGAGGATGAAAGAAGAAAAATCGGACAAACAAAACTATACTACTTTGTACTGCAGACTTATATGTCCTTCCCAGTGTTAGTTCAAAATTACACATTCACAAGTTAAAACATGTGTCTAAGACACATTATTATCGTGAGCTTTTACACATGAATATTTCTGTATTTTGGTTCATGACTTGAATCTATTAGCGGAATTGCTAAACAATAATAATATGAAATGTTTAATCAGTTTGAATGTTATTGTATGTTCCCTTTTGTTTTCTTATAGAGTGCAAGAAAAGATAGAATAGTTCGCTACATCACGTTTGTGTCTGCCCCACCTTTTGAAAAGAGAGCACCAAAGGACAGGCCCAAGTCTTGGGACAGACGGGTCTTCAAGGTAAACCATTTAAGACACTATAACAAGTACTCCAAGACACGATACCGGCACTTAAATGACACCATCCCCCACGCATGTTTTCTTTGTTCAAATGTCATTCACCTTAACATTATTGGTTGTTTAATTTGGTTCATGCGTAACGATTATCCATCCAAGGTTAAGCTGTTTTCTGAGAACAAACCTTCCAAGGAATTATAACAAAACGTTGACTTTCTTTCTTTCTTTTGTTTTCTTTTGCTTTTCCCTCTCCCTCTCCATCTGTCTCTTGTCTCCTCTCTCCTTCTTCTATTGTTCCTCTTATTTTAATTGTTTTTTATCTTGTTAAATTTACTAGTCAAGGGGCGTGGTCATTTTTAACAGACATACGATGAGTTTTATGTTTAGATGAAAAATAACTCACTGATCTGAGTTGTAATGGAATTTAGATTTGGAACAGTTCCAAACACCGTCTGTCTTTTCTTGTTTTTGTTTTCTTTGCATAATAATGTTTACTGGTTGATTAAACTTTTTAAAATAATGTTACGAGTAGATTTAATACTTGGCATAAATCCAACATGGATAATGTTATTTCATGGATACTGAGTGAATGCAACACCTTACTTCGTGTTTCCAACCCCCCCCCCCTCACAAAAACCATCACATCTAGACTGCAACATTTGTTATGCTGTTATCTATTTAAACCTATATGTATTTACTACCTTTCTTTACCCAGGGTATTCCCAAACAGTTAAAACAGGTTTTCAATATCAATTTTATATTTACTTCATGTATAGTTCACTTTTCTAAAACAGTAACAACGTATATAGGCGTTTTAACACCATGATACTTGTGCGGCGCCCAGCAACAGTAGCGTGTGTTCGCCCATTTAAGGGGCACTGCAGGCGGTTGGTAAACCCTAAGCGTTTTTAAACTATTTATACTTAAGACATTAAATCGCTATTACCATGAACACTAACACAACAAAATAAATGTTATTTATGTGTGTATTGATGAAACAAAGAGCAGTATCACTAATTGCTAAGTACGGGATGAGTGTCCATCTGTAAATAATCTTGTAAACAATAAAACATGAAAATGAAACACTATACGGGGAACGTATGAAGTTCATGGAAACGAAATAGCATCATTCCAGCGTAAGTGAAATACAACCATTACAGCAAAGTGCAATTTTAGTCTGATCAGTATTTATAGATTCAAGAGTAATGAATGATTGTGATATTAATGGTGTTTTTTCTTTAAACCCAACAGCCGCTTGGTCCGGAAGAATGTTTCCACTGCCAGCTCCAAACTGACCATGCAGTGTGTGAACGGGTAAGCTACACCATGCTCCCTGGTAACGACAACCCATAATCGAATCAAACAACCTCTTGTTAATTTAATCATCATATTCATCACCCCCCCCCCACGCAATGCTTCTTAATTCAGTCCAAGGTGTTACAAATTGACTCAATTCGATACCAGTGGGGCAGAAGAAGGGACAATTACACTAACAATTGGGTTAAAGGTACGATACATGACTGTAATAATCGAAAACATATTTCCTTTTTAAAAATCTTAAATGTGCCTGGTTATAAACTTGAAGGGTGTGTACAACATTGGTAAGGTTGAAAATATGAATGCTCACATTATTTAAACAGGAATTACATGGTATGAAGATGGTCAAGGTGGAAAGCTTCTCTTGAAATAGTTTTGCTTGAAATACTATATAGTTTTTAAGAAATGAATAAAACAATTATCACTGGTGATAAAATTCGATGTTTTCACAGGCTTGTTATTTTATGCATATGTTGGGATACACCAAGTGAGAACACTGGTCTTTGACAATTACCAAACGTGTTCAGTGCCTTTAAGTATTATAATTGCCTTAGTTACTCTACCACCATCCAGTATATACACCGTAACCCGATTAGATTTGGACACAGCAGTTTGGCCTTTCACTGTGGTCACGCAACCGTGCCGATTTATCGACTTTATTTAATTTGAATAATAAAAAAAGAAAAACGATTTATCTATAGTCTGAAGGCCCCTGCAAAGTAGTCATATATATCTGCAAGTCGTTTGTATGACCTTGTCTTGTAACTTGGGCTAGGGGTAATAAACCCATTTGTGGCACTCGGCTGCGTTGTAAAAGTTCAATATTATTAACATCTTGTCATTGGTATTTATTACGTTTGATTCAAATGAGGGCGCTTTCAAGGGCTTGTTTCCTTACAGTTTTATTGTATTTTGACTGCCTGTGTGTTGTTTTCTTGAAACAATGGCCATAATACAAATGACAACAATGGAAAAACGTTTCTAATTGATTGAATTAATTCATGTTGAGTTACGTTCTTTAAAGGCACTGAACACGTTTGGAAATTGTCAAAGACCAGTGTTCTCACTTGGTGTATCCCAACATATGCATAAAATAACAAACCTGTGAAAATTTGGGCTCAATTGGTCATCGAAGTTGCAAGAAAATGATGAAAGAAAAAACACCCTTGTTGTACAAATTTGTGTGCTTTCAGATAGGAATAAAGAAGTTGTTATTATTTTAGTGAGAAATTATAGTCAGGGAGCTTATGGCATGAAATTAAGTCCCGTGGGATTTTAATGATTAGAAGATCCCACCTATCTAGATACCTTCTTTAGATCCTAAGGAACAAGAAAAAACATGTTGGCAAAATTGAAAGTGTGGCAGATGGCGGCCATCTTGGATTTCAAAATGGCCGCCATTTAAGTTATATTATCTCTATAACTTTGGCTATGAATGTGGTGAAAACCTGATTTTTGTGGCTAAACTTACATTTACCATGACAATATAGCATTCAAACATACAACTGAAGCATTGCAGATGGCGGCCATCTTGAATTTCAAAATGGCCGCCATTTATGTTATATTTTGCCATAACTTTGGCTATGAATGTGGTAAAAACCTGATTTTTGTGACTAAACTCACATTAACCATGACAACAAAGCTGTACAAAACACATTTAACATAATCAAAGTGTGTTATGCATGGTTTGTTGTGCATACCAATTTTAAAATGGCCCCTATTTGCCATATTTTAGCAGTTTATCCTTAAAACGGGGTTTTAATGTGTAGACAAAACTTGCATTACCACATACTTAGCTGACAAAATACCGGGACATGCTTTAAAACAACGACAAGTGCCTAATTGTAGTTGCCTGGATAAGGTACAGCCCACGAATAGACCACCTAACTGATCTAGCAAGTAATCAAGAAGAGGTAGCCAAGAGGATGCCAATCTCAGCCTACATTCCATTGATGCTGCAGTAAATGGTGCTCTTGATATCTACTCACCGGACACAGACGTCATTGTACTTGTCATCAGACGATATCCCAGTCTATGCACAAATGCTTCATTCATAGCGGGAGCTGATAAACAACATCGGGTTGTACCCCTTGGGTCGATCTATAGAGCACTTGGTTCTGAGAAAGCTGCTGCTCTACCAGGATGCTCCAGGGCAGATGATACTGGAAGATTTGCAGGGAAAGGGAAGACCACATTCTGGAATGTACATCAGGAACAAGAACTTAACGATAAGAGAGTGTAAATATACGCGCTCTCACACTTCCAGGGAAAACAGCTGAACTACCTGAATCTGTATTTGCTGCAATAGAATCATCATCATCATCATCATCATCCTCCGGTGAGTACAGGCCTCGTAGAAGCTATGCTCCCAAGGAATTGTCGTACTGTTGGTGAAAGGTGCTGGTACGGGAAAACGTAATCACAAAAAGTGCAGAAAGTGGTGGTGCTGAGGTTGAGGTGCAAGTAAAAACGGCCGCATCCAATTTAGCGGAGGGACAGGGGATTCCGCTAGCTCCTGAAGATTGCCAGGGATTGCGCCGATACGACTGAGGCAGGGAGAGAGTACACAGAATGATGACACCTGGGAAGAAGCTTTGTTGATAGGTTTGGATTCTACAATGCTGATTACGGAACTGGAGATGGTGACCTCTGGTTGACTCACTAGATGGAAGAAGATGAGGCGACCAGCCCATAAACAATTCAGTGAAGCATGGTAACTTTGCTATGTGCATGCCACTTATGAAGAGATTGCCATTGCAGGTCACTGAGCATCCGAATCACGCTATGCCAGGGTTGGTAATCGCCCTTAGAGTGGGGTCTTATAGAGTGGGGTCCCAGACTGATGAGGCGTATTCAAGAGTGGGGCGTACGTCTTGTAGGATTGTTCCTTGATGGAGGGTGGACACTTCCTCCGGTCACGGCGAAGAAAGCCACGTGTGCTTTTTCCCTCCTTGCAGACGTTGTTTATGTGCAATTTCCAATGGAGATTGCTTTGTGACGCCAAAATATGTAGCTTTTACAACTGTGCGGACAATTATGCCATGGATGGAATACTTGGTTTGATTGATATTCTTTCTCTTGTTCGTAATTCTCAAAACCTAGCACTTATCTGGATTGATTGACATTAAACATTTCTATTCCCATTCTTGAAGGATGGAGAGGTCATCTTTGAGGATGGTGACATCTTCTTAAAATCTAATTGGCCTATACAGAAGGCAGTCGTCTGCAAGTAGGCGTATTTCTGATGTAACCTTGTCTTGCAGGTCATTTATGAAGACTATAAATAATAGGGGACCAAGAACAGATCCTTGTGGAACCCTAGCTGGACGACACTTTAGACTGATAACTCTGCTTTCCCTCAGATACTGGGTGCGGCTTGACAAGAAGTCCCTGATCCAAGGAACGTGGCTACCACGGATACCAACATGATGTAGCTTTAGAAGGAGTCGCTTATAGGGAACTCTATGGGAAGCCTTGGAGAAATCCAGAAGGATGGCATCGATCTGTTCTTTGTCTCAAAATCTCCAGGCGATGTCGTCGATAGTAAAAAGTAGTTGTGAATTGCATAAGTGCTTCTTTTTAAATCCGAACTGGCGGTCAGGCAACAAGTGGTGAGAGTCCAAGTGGTTAATAATCTGGCTGTAAAAGATGTGTTTCGTGGTTTTACGTGTAATTGAGATAAGTGAAATGGGCCGAGAGTTTGCAGGTCTGTGATATTTGCCTTTCTTGGGTGTGACGTAGGCAGAAATGCATTCCTGAGGTATTTTCCCCTGTTGAAGAGAGGCTTGAAAGAGCAGAGTGAAGACTGGTGAGAGCTCTGCTGCACTTTCTTTCAATACGTATAGGCAGGCAAATTATCTGGACCACAGGCACTGTGCGGCTTGATGTTGGAGAGGAGCTTCTCAACACCATCACATCCTGATCTTGAAGGATGGCACATCAGGATGTGGACTTGGACCAAGATCGGGAAGGTTGGTCGTGTCCTCACAAGTAAAAACATAAATAAATTGGTCATTCAGCAAGTTCTTCTTGGTAAAACCTTCACTGTGAAGGATACTATTTTTAATCAATGGGGCAACTCTGAATTATCGCATACCCTGCTCTTTATAAGAGACCAACATTTTTTCGGATTCACATCTGTATCCTCGCAGATTGTGTTGTTCATGTAGTTGTGATATGTTATTCGGCATTCCTTTTGTATGTTCTTTTATTACACTCTCTCCTGGATCTTCTTGCTTTCTTATATCTTTTGTCTGCAAGCTTTATCTCTCTTATACTGACGACCTATCAAGCATTGCTGATGAAAGATGGTGGCTGTTCAAGAAAAAGCAAGACCAATCAGAGTGTTTGCCCCCAACCTTAGCTGCACTGCAACAAGCCATCCTCAGAGCTCACTAGCAAGCTATAATCTGGAACAGTGACAACGTTGCAAACCCAAAGTTTGCCAGAACCGCAGAATTATGGTTCGGAAGTGGTAGATGGTCACTACAAAACTATCATGACCTCTCTGCCTCCAGCTCCGCAATCATTTATTGATTTGGTGAAATGCTCTTGTAACTAAACATGATGTGCAACGAATCAATGCAAATGCAAGACAAATGGGTTGAACTGCACAGACGTGTGTGGTTTTTGTGACTATTTGGCGACTTTTGACCATTCAGCGTACTCAATTTGTACAGATGATGAAGTACAGTAAAGGGATAACGAAGATGCATCATTTGAGATATCCAACCAGCTTTCGTTTCATATTCAGAAAGTACAGGCATTGATTCATCCATTAAACAGTATTCATAAGCTCATCCTCTATTACAAGGATATGCAGAGGTGTCTGAAGTCACACAACCTGTTGCTCATCAATAAGGCACGAGAATGAGAAGATACACGAAGGCTTAAACACCCCACAGCCTATAGTCAACTTGGATCACACCCCATCCCTACATCTCTGAAACCACAAATTTAAAGCAAGCAATTGTTCTCACAATAAGTATCAGTCAACCACTTCTATGCCTTTCCAAGCCTTTGATACGTCAGTAGGCCTATGCCGAATTGCTAAATTTGTAAACATGCCGCTCATTGTATCTTAAGGATAAACTACTAAAATATGGCACAATAGCGGCCATTTTTAAATCAATATGGACAACAAACCATGCATAACACACTTTGATTATGTTAAATGTATTTTGTACTGCTTTATTGTCATGGTAAATGTGAGTTTAGTCACAAAAATCAGGTTTTTACCACATTCATAGCCAAAGTTATGGCAAAATATAACATAAATGGCGGCCATTTTGAAATTCAAGATGGCCGCCATCTGCAATGCTTCAGTTGTATGTTTGAATGCTTTATTGTCATGGTAAATGTAAGTTTAGCCACAAAAATCAGGTTTTCACCACATTCATAGCCAAAGTTATAGAGATAGTATAACTTAAATGGCGGCCATTTTGAAATCCAAGATGGCCGCCATCTGCCACACTTTCAATTTTGCCAACATGTTTTTTCTTGTTCCTTAGGATCTAAAGAAGGTATCTAGATAGGTGGGATCTTCTAATCATTAAAATCCCACGGAAGTCCATAAGCTCCCTGACTATTACCTCTTTCTCAAAAACTACGTTACTTCAGAGGGAGTCGTTTCCTACAATGTTTTATAATATCACAGCTCTCCGTTGCTTGTTACCAAGTAAGTTTTATGCTTATATTTGTTTTGAGTCATTACCAAACGTGTACAACACCTTAAATCTGTGTTTATCTTTTTTATGTATTCTAGCACAAGTATCTTCGTGTTGGTGGTGGTTTTAGACACAGCTACTCGTACATCAAACAGACGCTGGACATTATAGAAGCGGTAAGAACTGTTTAATACTCTCAACCAAAGCTTGACAAGAATAAGGTGTTTGTTTATAAAAACAAGATGGCTTCATTTGTAGTTTCATTTTATTTGGTTAAAAAATATGCTGTTAAATTCAACTCATACGTCTAAACACAGAAAACATCATGTGTGAAACTTATCTGTAATGTGTTCGAACAAGTATTAGACACATGTTTTAAAATGTTAACAACACTCTTAAAACTCCCGAGTCAGTATTAACCCGGATTCCCTGGGGGCCTGACCAACTTCTGGGTCAGTCTGACCCGGAAACTGGTTAATGAATGGGATTTTCACTCGGATTCTGCGTTAGTTTGACCAATTTCAGTGTCATTTGACACAGATTCCGGGTCACAGTGACCCAGAAATGGGTCAGGCACCACAGGACGCGGATCCGAGTCAATTCTGACCAGGGAGTTTTTTTTAAGGATGTACGATAAAGGAGGGTAGCAGTTCTGCTAGCTTCCTACAGCCACGAGTGAAGAGTTTTGTTCCTCTGATTGTGTTTCTTCTTCTTCATTGTCCTCTCATTTCCTGTTTTGTTTTGGTGTAACTTTCAGGAACATCGTAAGGTTGCTGAGGAGGTGAGGAAGAGATACGAAGAAGAACAGCTGGCTTTGAAAGCGAAGCAAGGTACGAAATATTATCTTTTGTCGGACAAATAAAAAACACAACCAAAATGTGCCAACTTCCATCAATACTATTTATTGACGATGATTTACTTTTATTGATAGTTATCTAATTTAAAGGCCCTATGCACTATTGGTAAGATCGAAAAACACAGATTCACACGTAACTTACATGATTTAAAGTAAGTAATGGTAGAAAGGGTTCCTTAAAATATTTCTGCCTAAAATGCGTTCGTTTCTGAGAAATGAGTAAAACAAGCTTTTATCACGCGCGATAAAAACTCGATGTTTGAAAAATCAGAAAACACATAAGGTCTCTTTTCACTGTTTTCTCGTGACCTCGATGACCAATTGAGCTCAAACTTTCACAGGTTTGTTTGTTCATGCATATGTTGAACCACACAAAATGTGGACAATGATTTTGAGCTGTTACCAAAAGTGTACAATGCCTTGAAGCAAAGATGCCAGGGCTCTTTTTTTTTCTTTAAATTTATTATTAATTATTACTGTTTAAATCTTATCTTTGACGGACAAAAAAAAGCAACAAAACAAAATGTTCCAACTTCCATCAATACTTATTTACTGACGATGGTGAGTTTTTGTTATTAGTTATTCAATTTAGGATATATTAATTTATAGACTTGCATTAATGTTTTTGTTATGATTATCGCTCTTTTTGTATCAGACCTTCAAATCGTATGTGCTTGTTTGTTTGGTTTGTTTGGTTGTTTCCTTTTTCCAATTCTGGAAAACCATTTAAGCTCAATCCCTGTTTTCCCCTTGGTATTAAGGTAAATTGCTGACGTGGCATTTTGCTCTGTAAAGTAATGATTGGAACTATTCTGTCATTGCATCACAATTTAGGTCAAACAAGGCGACGAATAAAGATGTACGTGAAAGGTGCCGATGGAAAGATAATAAGTAGGTACCACTTTGTGACTGAAGAAGAATACGAAGAAATGAAGAAAGACAGCAAACTTGCGAAGAAGATCCTAGGTCTAGCTGAGGATGAAGAGCTGGATGATTGGGTCAGCTCAAAACAGAAGTATGTCATGGATGAGAAGGGGGGACTAGTTAAAGGTATGTCTACAGTATGTATTTGGTTTGCGGTAACACCATGTGTATATCTACTTGCTACAGGTAGATTTTGTTCTTTGAGAACTTGTCTCACTTGTCTTGCTTATTTTCTACTGCCGCAGAGTAGAATATTCGGAATTCGGGAGACTTCTCAGTTCTTAAATCTACTTGCTAGGTAGATTTTGTTCTATGAGAACTTGTCTTGCTTATTATTCTACTGCCGCAAAGTAGAATATTCGGAATTCGGGAGACTTCTCAGTTCCGAAAAGAACTGTCCTTATTAACTACTACCTGGGCGGGAGGTAGGAAATCGGGCGGGACTACTACTTTCGCTATGTGGATCGGGGGGACTTCTCGTTAATAACTACACTGCCGCGGAGTGAGTCTAAATATGTCTACAGAAGAGACGGTTTCTTTATCAATCTCCCTCTCCTCATTATCAAGTGCTATCTGCTTTATGCAAAAGTATTCACTGTTTACATCACTCCATCTTCTGCTCCGTTCCGAGCTAAATCTTGCATGTGTTCTGGAGTGCAGGCTAGAGTCTGGTCTTGCTAGGTAGGCCTATGCCATGCCCGATAGTGACATTTGTTTTCCCTACGAACTTGTTGTCCCCCCCATACGGCGAACTGTTTTCAAACTTCTTTTGATGGCGCCCTCTTTTGAATCCTCCTCCTCCAGCCCATGTTAATTTCCCTTATTGGAACAAAAAATTCGTTGTAAAAAAATATAGCTGCCCGATATGGGGCAGAGGGTACTCCCCCCCCCAATGTTCTTATACATATACTATTTTCCTCTTGTACAGAAGTACCACCCCCTAAAATCCTCTGAAGAATTCCTGAGATTCCAAGCACACAATGAAGACACAATATGGGGGTATACCATGCCCCATATCGAGCACCAAATGTTCCTAGATGTCGAGCCCATTCCTTTCTTTCAATGTTAACTATAAAGTGTCGTGAGCTCGTTCTGTTTTTATTTACAGTCAGAGCTGTGCTTAGCATCCTAAGTTCTTTTATTTGTAATCATTTGTTTGTGTTACGTGTGCGCGTTCCTACCCATTGAAACCGATTACTTTTCCAAAAGGGATCCGGGTGATTTGACTTATCTTGATCGCACCTTAGATCTCGATCGCTTTATTTATTTATTTTTATTCTAATTTTAATTCTTTGGACAATACAATATACACGCAGAGGCCGTCCAGGGAAAGGCAAAAGTAAAAAAAACTGTCATAAAAAAAATGTACCCTCCCAGACCTTGCTCATTTAAAAGAATAAAAATACATATTTTGTACACAGAAATCTAAAACTTGCTGTCTTGTATAAAACCAAGTCCAAACACTGGGAGGACAATTTGAAGTCCTTCGTTCACCGGGTCGACAAACATGTAGCCTATGTGTAACTCTAACCAATTATGTCTTCTTCTATATGTTATGGAAAGATTCTATTCCATCATTTTTAATGTTGCAGTTTTTATATGCACGAGCTCTTGGTGTTCAGATTAAAAGTTGTTTCTCCAGTGCAATTAAGTTTGATTTTAAAGAACAGCTTGACAAAACTCATAATTGAATATAGGCCTACTTCCTGAAATACTTGGATTTGGTTTTTGTGTTTTAATACTCCCCCAGTATCAAAGCAAAAATATGGCGACAGTGCTTATGAAGAGAGCCTAGAGAATGGTACAGGAGGCCGATCAAGGAGGTAAGTCAACTATACAAGTATATTAAAGACACTGTTGGTCGCTTGTCTTTACTGTCCATAATTATTAAATGCCGTATCCAAATTGGCGTCTACGGCTACGGCTATACGACTGTTGCTGAGGGTGTTGCAAATGACATTGCCAAGTAATTAAGAGGAGTACATTTTTGTTTTTGCATTTGAACATTGCAACCACATAATCCAACCATTGTAATGATTAACCACGTAATATTTGAACGATAATAAATACAATAGATAAACCGGACAATATTATCAAGTGGTAATTTCTCCCATCTCTTGTAAAGGCACAAAGGGCGCCGCCATCGTGGCGATAGTGACAGTGATAGCTTTGAGAGTGGCATGGGGAACAGCATCCTTGAAGGGGACGAGGCAGAGCGCAGGCGCAGACGGCGGCGTGGTCGCCGACGCTACTCCTCGGTGGAGTCAGTGGAGTCTTACGTCAGCGAAGGTGGAACCAGACGAGAGCGGACAGTTCGTAGGCGGCGTAGACGACGACGAAGTCCGGACTCTTCAGGGAGTTCATATGAAGGTCAATAAACCATGTCTCTAAACAACTATGACCCTTTTTCAAACGACGGCTTGGGTTTAGGTTTTTGACTTAGGCTACGTCAGTTATTTAGAAAACGTGCGCTTTCCTTATGGGGCTTCAAATAGGCTGCCGGTGTCCCAGGGAAATTCTTGCCCCGAACCATGTGACATAGCAACAGCTCTGTAGTCTGAGGAATTGAAATTTAAGCGGTAATTTGTGACGAAGCAAGTCATTGTACCAGACATTACTGAAATCAAACTCGCAAATGGCTTATTTGAACACACTTCATAGTAGATTCTTCTGTTTTTAATCTCCAGATGCAGACGGGAACAGGCATAGGCGACACCGACGTCGTCGTCGTGGCCGCTCTTACAGTGGCAGTGACTCTGGCACCGAGTTGGACAGTAATGACAGCCGATCACGTCGCCGTAGACATCGCAAGGGACGTCACGGCGGACGGCATCGGGGACGACACCGTGACGACAGTGACGGCAGCTATGATAGCTACGATAGCAGGGATGGTGGGGGCCATGGGAGAGGGAGGCGGAGGAGGGGTGGCAGGAGGGGAAGTTACTCGTCTGGCAGTGATGACTCGAGGTCTAGGAGAAGAGGGAGAAGACATCGAAGACGACACAGGTATTGGAATCTAAGCTCACTTATTCTATTGCTCAACGGTAGGGTCATTGATTGGTTTCTGTCAACGTAATGCTAATTTTTAGGCCAAATTATCAAGAAATATACAATACAGGTCACCTGTGAAATATTTTGGCTGAATACAGTGTCTACCTGTTGGAAAAACAGGAATTGTTGTCACGGTATTTTCATCAAGAACGTTGAATCCCATCCACGTTTAGCAAGGTGACAGCGGGTACGAACTGCATCTCTGGTCGCATCATTCACAAACGGACTCCACGGAAATTTGAATCCCCAAAAGTGGTCTTTCGGCGATCTTTGAAGACTCAAATATTTGGACAAACTGTTATAAAATTCGACATACTACTGTTATAAAAAACGGGGGCACTTCAGACAAAATCATGTCGCAGGATGCTTACTACCATTACCATCTTTATAACAAGTAGGCTTTCGGATAGAAATTACACAAGGTTTCTCGGCGTCATGACCGAAGTACGACCCTAAACTTAACACGGCTACACGACACAATCCAGAGCATACACGAGGTTATACTGACACTACTATTTTTCTTTTCGTTTCTTGATTCATAGTTCCCGAATCGCCGTTTTAATCTTTATTGAATCTTCCCCTCATTAATTACGTCTAGACGCGCGTTTCAATTGATAATGTTGATGTCAATGTTATATCAACACCATCTTCAACAATCTCTCTATCCAACAGCTCATCGTACTCGGACGAAAGTGGTGAAGAAGGGGGAAAAGGACGGCGAAGGAAAGGAGGGCGCCACCACCGATCAAGGCATCACCGTGGACATTCCTCTGGATCATCTGACTATTCGGACAGCGACGATTCAAGTAAGGAGACTTTTTTTTATGTTGTTTCATTACTTTCCCCTCAGTCATACCACGAAATATTTATTTGGAATAGAAAGCTTGTTAAAGGTACAGTATTAACTTTACCAAATCGTAACCCTGCACTAACATGTCCGATGAAATTGTTAGTTAAGCTAAGACAATAATATTTCATCATTTCAATAATATCTCATCATATCAATAAATCTCATAATTTCATGAAATTCGAAGGAGCAGTTCGGCAAACCGTTATTTGTTTTATCAAAAACAAGTTTAAAAATGTGTATATTTTTATACAAAAATATATATATTTGATATCAAAAATTGAGCGAAAAGTATTGTTCTATTGGAGTTACGTCCATGCAAGCAATGTGTGTTGTCATTTAGCACTGATGGAAGATATAACAGAACAAAATGTCTTACCTCTTGTAGTTTTATTCCCTCGAGGAATTTGAAAGAAATGTGATAGAAAACCAAGCGTCAAGCAGTCACTCCGATGACTTGAGAGCTTCTACAGAAACGTTTGCCCCAAATTCGTTTTGCTAAAAACAATTAATCGTTAAAAACCGAACTGATCCTTCAGATAACATACAACGTAATAGAACATCATTCCATTAACATAACACATGATGACATTTTCAAAATATCATTTCCATCGCTAATAATATCGTTATATTCTAACATCATCATCATCATTATTGTAGAAGTAGTTCATAACCTAGAAACACTGCGTGCATATCTGTACTAAAGTCAGCATGACTGACAACAAGGCTTGATTTAAATCAAGGTATTGATTTAAAGGTAGGGTCATACTTTGGTAATGAACCCCCTCCTCCCCCACCACCCCCCCCCCCCAAAAAAAAAAAAAAACCAAAAAAAAAACAATTGTGTAATTATTTCTACCCGAAAGCTTACTCGTTACAAAGATGGTAATGGTAGCAAAAATCTTGCGAATTTATTTCGTCTGAAAAAAAAACCCCCAATAAATATTTTGAATCTGAGAAACTATTCATGCATGAATCGTTTCTCAGATTTCTGAGGGTTGGTGTCCGTTCGCGAATGCTGCGGCCAAAGATGGATTCGACGTGCGTGTGAAAATACTGTAACAGTTTTTATGCTGTTTTCTCAGCAAGTAGACACTGTATACAGCTGAAACTTTCACGGGTGACTTTTATTGTGTGTTTATTGATAATTTTACCTCAGCATTACGTTGACAAAAGCCAAACGATGACCCTACCGTTATGCTAACATTCGCGAAGTTATTTGTAACTAGTTACAGCCGTTGGCGGTTGAGTTTATTTGTTTTGTTGTAAGTCCTCACACCCCCCTCCCCCCAATCAGAAAAAGGGGAAAAACAAACCCAAAACAAAGAAAACAGAAATCCAGAATATCCTTATTTTACACGTGTCATACACAAATAGCATTATCAGCTGCAATGCAATACCGGTTGATATCGAAATTATCAAACAGTGAAAGGGGAAGTAGCTCAGGGGAACTACGTGATATTTCCCACAAATTTGAAATCTTTGAAAGGGGGAAGACGGAGACGCCACCGACGTCATCGTCGCGACGGAAGCGGCGGCGGTAGTACGGACGGCAGTCTGTCCGTCTCTGGCGAAGATGGGGACAGAAGACATCACCGCAGAGGGCGCCGCCATCGACGACGTCACAGCGACGACGACTACAGTGGGTCTGAAGAAGGCCACCGTAAGGGGCGTAGGCATCGCAGACGCTACAGTGACGAGAGCGAAAGTGGGTCGGAGGGTGGCGGTCACCGAAGACGGCGTCGTCATCGAAGACGCCACAGTGGCGATAGCGACGGGTCACGGAGTGAAGATTATGACAGTGAAGATGATACTAAAGGAGGTCGAAGGAGAAGGAGAAGGCGAAGAAGATCAGGCAGTTATTCAGACAGTTATTCAGATTCGGATGTAAGTTTTACCTTTGCCCCATGAAAATCAAGTGACGATTTAAAGCTTAATTCTACCAGAGAGACCACAGCAGGCTTTAGACTTGCCGGAAATCCAACAGGAACTCGGACAAATATCCAATCAGTAGTGTTTAGTTTGGACTATTGCTTCACCGTTAACACTGAGCTCAATATTTCCATTTCATTAAAATGGCAGTGAACCCCTTGCATGCAGCAAACCTACTTCTTAACTGCACTTCTTAATGTTATATCCGCCCAGGGCGATGGTGGCTCAGCGGGTCATGGGAAACACGGACGTAGACGAAGAAGACACCGTCGACGAGGCCATTCGTCCGATGACTACAGTGACGACGACGACGTCAGTTATGACACCGACGATGACAGGAGAGGTGGCAAAAGGAAGGGCGGCAGGAAACACCACGGCGGGGGAAGGCATCGACGTCGAGGTCGCCGTCACTCGCGGGGTGGTTCCGGCAGTGAAGGTACCTTCTTCGACAGTGATTCAGATCTCGATTCCTACGACCGGCATCGGCGACGCACACGCGGGAAACCGAGAGACAGGGACCGGGAACGCGGCGGACGTAGACGGCGTGCACGGCGTGATTCCCGGCGGTCTGTCTCGTCGGTCGGTACCACCTCCTCCTCGAGGCGAGGATCAGACCGGTATAACCGGCCATCCAGAAGTCAGTTCATTGGGAAGACGGGCCGCAGTGGTAGGCAATGTCGCACCGGCATGCTGCACCGTGTGTTTGCCTGCCCATCGTGATGGCATCACTATCACATGCAAAGAATGATGCAACAAAAATCACCTTTTTTTCACCAATCAAACCTAAGTCCATTGGTTCCTTATATACTGTCCGTCCGTTTGTTCGTTACGGGATGCACGTACCGCGCACCCATATTATGCACGTCCAGCTGTTCTTGTAAAAAGTCACATTCGGCTTAGGCCTACACCACACGAACATAGAGTTTGCACAAACAATAATGTAACACACACACACACACCCATCATATGCAAATATCGTCTTGCACCAAGTTTTAAATAATAAATATTAAACTAACATCTAACCTAAAACACCAGCAAGTGCATTTTGTTAAGTCATTGTAGCAGAATGATCGAAAATGCATTGTCTCAATGTTAATCCACCCTGGACTTAATACAGTACACGGTGCACACTAGTGTACGGTACGTTCAGAAATAAAAAAACACTGGAATTTTGTGATTTTGTGGTCATAAATGATGTTTCTTTTCCTTTGAAATGAAACTACTTTGTGATGATAATTCTGAAGGATATCTGATAAAACTGTACATATAGTACACCATACCGGTAGCCCGTGTAAATCAATGGTAATAATTCAAGTCCACAACTTCTAAATAAACTACAATATTATTATTGAAATTGCGGCACAAGCGTGTTTATAATTATTTTATTTCTGTCATTAATGCCAGATTTATGAAACATCAGTTCAAAAGACTTATGTCAAGTGAATCAAAAGTTATTTGTCACAAATCAGTGAAGGACTGTGTTTTGTATAGATTCAAAATCTTCAATCTGTTTTATTTTATGCACGATATGTCAAAGTATAAAATGAACAATTTTTACGTCTCCACATCGGAGAAAAATATACTTTTTTGGAAAACATTATCCAAAGTCGTAAATTGAGTGAACATAATTTATAAACCTCACTGGGTTGGTGATATCAGCAATCCTATAGATGATTGAATCAGCGGAATAATTTTAGGTGCCACCGTGCTAAATATTGCAATATTAACGCAGCATATTTACTGATAGTTTTAATTTCATTCCAATCACTGAGATTCAGTTTTAAAACTTACCTCATAATTTATATTTCATTTTCAGGTTCCTATTCAGATGGAAGTTCTTACGACAGGTTAGTAATAACGAAACTTATTATATTAATATTCAGATGATATTCAACTTAATCTCTCGGTTTGTATCAAACATTTATCAATTGTCTCAAACGGGACTCTTCATTTTTGTCTTGAAAAGAAAACTTTTTGGAGTAACATAATAACATAATATTAATCTAAATAGACCTTTGTGATGATGACGTCACAGTTTGTTAACCACTTTGCAAAAGAATGGGAAACCATTGCGTCTCTGATCAACTGTCAGAAATGCAGTACCCAGTTAAAGCACTTAAGCAACGCAGTAAACAAACAGTAAAGAGGTTTAGCTGCTCGTTACGTGAACGTGAACGCGTAAAGTGTGTGTTGTTGCTAGATGACGTCGTCACTTTTTACCCATTCCAGCTCGCATAACGTCATCTCGCAACAGCACACACTTTTCGCGTTCACGTTCACGTTCACGTTCAAGTTCACGTAACGAGAAGCTAAACCTCTCTATAGTGACGTCATCAGTACATGGGGTATATTAATCAATTGATAAATCTGTCTGGTGGCGGACTTCTATTTAGTATTACATTTAGGAGTTTCGGAACAGTATACATGGCAAAATAACCTTTGAAATGTGACGCGTGTGCCACCGATCAAATGACGAGGATGTGTGCGGTATAATAATATTGACATTGCCGATAAAGATTACTTCAAACAGTGCTTACAATTAAATGTCTTTTCAGTAATTTCATGTAATTCTTTTCAGTGATGATGATTCATCGTCGGTGTCTTTAAGTGACAGCTCTGAGGTGAGTGATGCCAGCACCCCGAGCAGTGTCAACTCAAGTGACATATCGGACATTGACAGCGACTTAGACGAGGAGGAGAGAGTCCGCATCAAAGCCGAGAAGAAAGCAAAGAAGATGCTGGAAAAGAGAGCAGCTAAACAACAACTTAAAGAGGAGACGAGGAAAGAGGTTAGGGAAGCTAAGAGGGAGCAGATCAGGCGTGAGACGAAAGAACGTAGACGGGAAGAAGGAGGAGGAAGACGGAGAAACAGGCGAGAAAAGAGAAGGTGATGGATTGCTATGTAAATTTGGATATTAATTTCAAGTTTGAAGATTTTAAAGGCCGTGTTCGAATTGGCGGCTACGGCTACGGCTACGGCTACGGCTACGGCTACGGCTACGGCTGGGTCGCAGTGTCATTGTGCATTGAAGTATAGGACGTCCTTAGCAACACCCTTAGCAACAGTCGTAACCGTAGCTGTAGCCGTCAATTCGGATACGGCCTAATACTCATTTAGTCAAAATAAACATATTCGGTTTTATCTTACCGATGCAGGGGCTCGGCTCAATGAGGTTTGAGGGGTCTCATTCGGGGGGTATCGAAGTCGTTATACATTATTAATAAACTTTTCGTCCTTGCGTGTATGGGATCGATTCTGTGGAACTTATACAGGGTTAAGAAACTTCAGATTTTATCTGATTTCAAACATTTTTATGTCTGCCTCGTGAAAAAAGTAGTTGTTATTTTCTTCAGATATAATTAATTATTATATTTTTGGTCTCCTTCTCAAGTGCTGAGTTAACTGTTCACAGAAGCTCCTTGAAAACTCCAGGGGTTACCAAAAGGTGGAAATGCCATCATTTCAACGTACCTACTCAAATGTAGACCCTAGTTTCAGACAATTTGTCAGCAGTGACCCTCTCTCACCCTTGACCTTTGCACCCTGTCTTAATTAATGGTTATTTCATTCTCCAAGTACGTCGTGCAATGTCTTTACTTAAAATGTTTGGAAAAAGGGTTAAATTTTGTCAAGTATACAACTTCAAGAGTTTGATGGTTTTATCAGTTCTTGATTTATCAAATTATTTAATAAAAAACAAATTTGTTTGTCTTCGGCAGGCGACACCGCACACCAACCAGTCGTGACATAAGCGTTTGCAGCAGCGTCTCCAGTGTCAACAGCGATGACATCTCCGATGTTGATAGCGCCCTCGTCGGCGAAGAAAGACGACTTGCCAAGGAAGCTAAAAAGGCCAAGAAAAAAGAACAGAAGAAGGAAATGAAGCAGAAGGAGAAAGTGAACAAAGTACAAGAGAAGCACAGAGAGAAACGAAAGGAGAAAGAGCGTCAAAGGTATAAACCGGTTTAAATATTTAAAGGTATTGTACACTTTTGGTAACAGCTCAAAATCAGTGTCCACAAACAAACCTGTGATAGTTTGAGCTCAATTGGTCATCGAGGTCACGAGAAAATAGTGAAAAGAGACCTTATGTGTTTTCTGTTTTTTCAAACATCGAGTTTTTTATCACGCGTGATAAAAACTATTGTTTACTCATTTCTTAGAAACGATAGCATTTTATGCAGAAATATTTTAAGGAACCCTTTCTACCATTACTTACTTTAAATCATGTAAGTTATGTGTGAATCTGTGAACATTGTTTTTCGATCTTACCAATAGTGTGCAGGGCCTTTAAAGCAGACAATGTTCACATTAAAAGTTTTCCCTGATTGTAATTATGTCTTCATTCAGAAACGACAGGAACTGTTTTCATGGCATAAACTAAATCACAAACCATCTGACTTTTGATAATGACGTCATCACAATTTTGTTTTAATTAAACTCCTTCGTGTCATTTGTTATATATTATTATTACCTTATTATTGTTATCATATCATTTTTATTTTCGTACAACGTATTCCTTTTTAAAATCAATTTGTTAATGTTTGTTTGTTTGTAGCTTTTTATTTTTGCTGTACATTTTTTCGGTTTGTATTTGTCAGAAGGCATTTCAATACAAGCCTAATTTTGGCTTCTGAAAACTATCCCATATTGGTTTGCTTCTTATCCATTTCAAAGTCTTTGATTTAAATAATTGTTCTGAGTTTGTAAATTTTTCTCCTTTTCACCATATGGTAATAAATGTCGAATTCAATGTTAATTTATTTGAAAAATTCTTAGTAAGTGAATTAGAATCTTTGTTATATCTTAACGGAATTCGTTTCCAGACGTCACAAATACGTCTGGAAATAAAATTTGGGAAGTCATTTGTTTATTTCATTCCGAACCTTTTATAGAATCAAACGCGAAATTGAGCGGGAAATGGATCGCATGAGCACGCCGAGTGACGTCAGCAGCGTACGGAGCAGTGACTTGTCTAGTGTGAGCGACGAAGAAGGTTTGACGGTGGAGGAGAAAGCAGCGAGGAAAGAGGAGAGGAAGAAACAGAAGAAGGAAGAGAAGATGAAGGAGAAGAAGTTGATGAAAGCTGTCAATAAGGTCATGGCCAAAAGGTAAACAAAATTGGGCTTTACGAGAAGCGTAGACCAAAAACTGACCCTAAAATTGTCTTTAAGGTGATCTTTTTTGAGTGAAGCATTTTCTGACTCCTCGGGCCGGAATTATTGTGGTATGTTATGGCCGAGAGGTCTAGTTCACCGGACCCAAGCTCTGGTGTTGTCAGCAGCAGAGTGTGGGTTCGAATCCCGGTCATGACACTTGTGCCCTTGTGCAACCATAATTGATTCGTAAACAACTGGGAAGGTATTGCATTCTGCTCTACCAGCCAGGCTCCTAGTGGATGATACCCATGCCTACCTCCTTACGGACTGAAGGGGGTAACCCTTTTTCAGCCCTAGGAGTAGGTGGCAACGTGCCCCTGGTGACAGTTGATTTGGGTCGATAGCCCAAATCAGTCAAGTGTAGTCCTCACCTTGAAGTGGCCGTCCGGCCTTGTGATGTTAGGCGATATCTCATTAACAAAAATAAAAAAATAAAAAATCAGGAAGTTACTGTACCAACTCCGTTTATCTTCATATAAATCATTATCAACGGTATGAAGATGGGGAAACTAATAAGTTTTGAACTGTGTCACTCCTATCCTTCATGGTCTTCATTGGCTGACAGTCTTTAACCGAATTAACTTCAAAATACTGATCCTGCTTTTCAAATATCTTAATACTGACTCTGCACCTTCATACTAAACGGAACTCATTCAACTGTACAAGCCAGCCATAAGCCCCCGATCATTTATAGATACCCCAAAAATACTCATTGTGCCCAAAAACTGTACTACCACTGGGGACAAAAGCTTCCACGCTGCTGCCCCAAAACTCTGGAACAATTTACCTCACAGTATCCGCCACTCTATCTTAATAGCAGCTTTCACAAAATCTCTCAAAACTCACTTGTTTCTGATGTGTTTTGCTTATTCTGTTTATATTCCTCTTTTTGCTTGTTGTTTAATTTTGTGTTAAGCGCTGTGTTACTTGCTCTGGTTAGTTAGAATGCTACATAAATGCTTTCTATTATTAATATTATGTATGGGTGTGTCACATCATTCATTCATTTTTTCATTCACTTTTTTGGTGAATTGACGAGTTGTGTCTTTATCTGTCACTGTCAAGCATATTGTTTGAGAGAGATGGACCGCTTAGACCAGAGTCGGCCTTGATGGATGTTCAACACAAGAATGTGTTACTCATGTTTTAGATGTACCGTAGACACATTTTATTTCGGTGCAACGTTCAGTGATAACCACCACACTGCCGTATTCAGATTACAAAGTTTCATAGAATCCTCACATCAAAAACTTCCCCCTTTTTATCACTTTTTTTCTAAAAAATCTACACCATTGCATCTCTTTCAGGAAGAAAAAAGGCAGGGGCAATTCCGGCTCATCTGATGATTCTTATTCCAAAGGGAAGCAGGACTTCTACAACCTTACCTCGCAAGTCGTCAAGTCAATGGTGAAGTACTCCAAGGGCAGTAAACGTGGTCTAGTCGACGAAGAAGGATCGGAATGGTTGGAGTACGTGGAATCATGCCTTTAGTTGATAATCTAATTAAAGAAGCATTGATGTATAATTTGAAATGTTGTAGTGAGAAGGGTTTAAAGCAGGTAACGATTTGCTCATTAAAACAATTGATGTACAACTTGCGCCCAATGTTCCTTTGCATACACTCCGGACCGTAGGAAGCTCAAAAACATTGGTTTAGCACATCTGGGCCCAATTTCATAGAGCTGCTTAAGCACAAAAAGTAGCTAAACACAACAAAAAGTTATGCTTACCAGAATATGGTTACCAGCCAAATTACTATGTCACATGTTGCTAAGCAGAAAATGTTTAAGCACTGTTTTCTGCTTAAGCAGCTCTATGAAATTGGGCACTGGGCCCAGTTTCATAGAGATGCTTAAGCACAAAAAGTAGCTAAGCACAAAACATTTCTGCTTAGCAGAATAGGGTGACCAGCCTAAATCCCATCTCACATACACAATATGTGACTGGTATCCTGCTTATTTTTGCTTAGCATAAATCTGTTAAGCAATATTTTCTGCTTAAGCGGCTCTATGAAGTTGGGCCCTGGGCTGACAAGCAGATTATCTTTAAGGAAATAATGCGAGCGAAAAGCGCAAAGCCCTTACGGTGTGGGGTCCGGGGCCCGCTTAAAAGCCCGCTTAAAGGCCCCGGAAATTTGAGACTTTGAGACAGTATTTCATACAGAAATATTTCTCTGGAGGATTAATAATGGTGTCAGTTTTATAACCAGGGAGCTCTCAGATTGAAACTAACCATAATGTTTAGATAACTATACCAATCTTTTACTGTATTTTTCAAAGTGGGTTATAAATGAATTTCGTTTGCAAGAATTTCTAGTTGCTGACAGTAAATGAATATCTTTACTCTTTAATTATTTTATATTTAAATTTCGCAATTTCAACACTGGTTTCTTTTTTACTAGTTACATTAAAATTATCTTCGTATGTTCCATGTAAGAATGAAGTATGTTATACTTCGAAAATCTAATAATACGCAATCCATGCAAATATTATTATTTTATTTTTGTTTATCGGACAGTGACTGGAAAAATCAGAAGAACAAAGAAGGGCGAAAGAAGAAAGGGAAGAAAGGAAAAGAAGATGGTTAGTATTGTACCAAACTATTAGCAGAAATGGTTAATTATGATGATCACGTTGTAAATGTCACCACCCATTTATGAGAGGGATTGTCGCTCATTAGATTAATAGACCCCTTGCATGTGACGTCACTAGCTCAAACAGCGCCCTCACTGAGGTCAAAGGAAGACCAATAATTATTGGCTGAGAGTTGTGAGTGCACTTTTCCATTGTTTGACCTCGGCGATGGCGGCCTATGCAAGGGGTCTATTAAGGTGAATTATGTTTTTATTTCCTATATGTGCCAAGTATAGACCCATGTCCACCCCCCCCCAATCGAAACCCTTTTTAGCTGAAGACTGGGCTTGATTTTCACAAAGCACTAAGATTCATCTTAAGATGAGTTGTCAGTATTACCATATTGATTTGTATTGTGACATCACACTTTGCTGACGAAGTAATCTTATAACTGCTAAGCAAAGTGTGATGTTGCTAAGCAAAGTGTGATGTCACAATTCAAATTACTTTGGTAATACTGAAACTCATCGTATATGACATGAATCTTGGTGCTTTATGAAATCGACCCCTGGGCTCGATTCCATATAGATTCATCATAAGACGTGCTGTCAGTGTTACCTTAGTGATTTGTTATGTCACACTTTGCTTGGGAATTAAGAATTTGATGCACAGTTAATATCAATCTTAAGCTCTTTGTGACATTGAGCCCAGCTGGCTTTATATAATGTATGATTTAATATCATTGCGCTTATTGTGGATTTATTGAGATTCAAGTGGAACAAAACAGCAGTCAATGTTGAACACCTGCACCTATTGTATCAAACATTGACAACAGGTGAAACCATCGAACTGACTGCCCCAGACGGCCGCAAGATACGAATCCCTAAGACCAGTCTCTTCGACGTGTGGAAGCTGAAGAAGAAGATACGACTGAAGAAAGACGGCACCGTGGCACGAGATAGCGATTCAGACGCCGAGTCAATCGAGATCGACTCAGACGGTAACATGGCTACCCAGCCTAAGACGGTCACCTTTGAAGACACCACGTCCAAGTGGACGGGGTTTGCTGCAACACCAGTACCGCCTCTTTCTCCAACCCAGGGAGGCAAAATCAAATGTGAGCTTTAGCTGATATTCAGACCATTAATTAAGCATAATAAGACTCCCACAAGATATTATAAAAGAACAACGCTACCATTTAGCTGGATACAAGATGAATAAAGGACATGCATAATTTATCAGTCAATGTTTTCAAATTGTCATAAGAAAGAGGCTAGAAAAGATCTTACAGCTTGACAGTCCAAAAGGTTATTTTGTTTTACAAGTGGCACAGCATAATAATTAGAGCCCATTTTTGTTGCACTGGTTCTATTAATTTGTGAAGTAATATTTGGTTATTAATAGGCGTAGTTGGTAGGGCTTTGCTTGCTACAAAAATGGTGTAATAATAGCTTGTATAACGGCAGTGTGGAAGTTAGGGCCTATTCATGTACTATTATACTTCGAATTGTAATGTGACCAGGGCCAAGTTTTATAGAGCTGCTTATAAGCAGAATATTTCCACGCTTACGATCGACGGAACTCTGATCCAAATCGGAACTCTTTCGTAACGTAAGCAAAGCCATCTAATTTTGGCCAGATCCCAATTTCATAGAGCTGCTTAACCGGACAATAGTGCTTAACAATTTTCTGCTAAGCAAAAATAAACAGGAAACCAGTGGCAGACAGTGATGACATGGTATTTTGGCAGGTAGTCTTATCCTGGTCAGCACATTTTTTTGTGCTTAGCTAATGTCTGTGCTCATAAGCAGCTCAATGGAATTGGGCCCACTTTTCAGAAAAAAATACATATATCCTATAAGACAACGTTTCACGATGCTACCCAATATCTTCTTTAGAAGCTTGATATTTGAAACACATTTTGTTTGTTGACAGTTCAAGGAGTCCGCAAGGTGCAACATGCTTTCCGTAAGGATCGAGGGGTATTGACGGAGCATCTGAAGAGAGTATTAGATACAGCGTCTGAGCTCAGTTATCCTAGGCCAGGAGATCGTGAAGAAGCAAGGAGAGGACACCACCAAAGTAAGATGGTGACCATTACGTCTTCCTGTTTTATAGCAAGAAGCCTTCTTAACATTTCAGTGGACATGGGGGGGGGGGGCCTCCAGCCTATCTTTAATTTTTTGACTCCTGGTTTGGTTACAGGTTACAGGAGTTTGTATTGGAAAGACAACAAGATGGATGCCTCATGAACCTCCTTATTTTATTCATTGAGTCCTAGCTTCATTAGTACTTAGTCTACGGATATTTAGGTCCATATATTGAACAACATTTATACAAAAAACATGTCATTTTGCAATATTGCCAAATAATATATTAAACACAATATTTTGTATTAAGTGAAAATTCTTCTTTTTTGTTAAGTGCACTGTAGTATAGTAAGTTTGAAGTCCTTTCGGCTCAATTTAACTTGAACATTGCAAGCTCAACAGCAACAACTATTCTTACATCAAGACCTATTATATCGGACCTGATACTAAAAAGCAAAAAATAAAGATTAAACATTTTAATCAAAGTCATAGCAAAAATGGCTGACAACCCGTTTCTAGTCAGCGAAGTGGACTACCCACAAAAGTAACTAAAACCAACAGATTGTAATTCTATCCTTGCTTTGTTTTAACTTTTGCAGACACATGGGAATCGATCGATTTCCTGAACCACTATCGATTAGTCGAAGGTTATAAGCTGGATCCACTAGGGAGAGCATTCGTTGTTGAGGATGTAGATTATGACTGTACTTTGACTGCTGAGGTGAGTACAGTGAATCAATTCAAGATCTTAAAGGCGATTGCTGGCAACTATCTGTGTATTTAACCGTATTTTTGACCGCATGAGGGCGCTTCAAAAGGTTAATTTCCTTACAGTTTTATCCTGTTTTGATTGCCTGTTTATGTGGTTTTCTTGTATCAATGGCCAAATAAATAATAATAATGACAACATTGGAAAAATCGGTTCGTTTTGCTTGTTTTGCGCCACATACATTTGGTTCACACATGTACTTACATGCAATGGCAGATGGGGCGCATTATACAATGTACACTATTATTATAATGACATGTTTTTAAATAACTTTTGTTTGTTCTTAAATTGAGTTGTGAAGTATGTGCTTTTTATGTGCCTTGACTTTATAACTGGATGATCATTCTGGCTGCCTTTTTATTGTTTTATGAATGTAACAATCATATTTGTTTGTTTGATGCTATTGTCTTAAAATTATGCTTGCTCTATGGGTTGAAGTCGTTTCGACCCCATCTCCTTCAATTATTTGCGCCATATCTGTGCTTTGTCTATGTAACTTGTTGATTGTTCTTACCCCCTTTTCAGAACTGCCTTTCAATGTTTTATTGTTGTAAAAATGTTTGATTGATGCTTTTGTCTTTTTTTGAAACAGGCCTCTTTTTATAATAATACTGTTTATTGTTATTTACTTTTAACCTTTTAATGTATACGGTATTGTAAAATCAACTTCAATTTAGCCTTCGGGCTGCGATTTGTGGCTTGTTTTAGAAAATTTATATAAACGATGATAATATAGGCATAGCTGTAGAAAATTAAAATGCAATATATAGTCTTTCAGCCTTTGAATTTCCGAGGTTTCATAAAAATCACATTAATTTTATTTTCAATTGTAACAATTTTGTTTATAAATACTTATCAATGTAGGCATTTCCAGATCCACTTCACTGTAAAACAAGCTTTGTGACAGTTGTTTCCCATTTCATGAATTAATTCAATTCCATGGGTATTTGGATTTGTAGGAGATGCGGTCTGCAATAGAGGGCGTGCCGAGTCTTTCAGCCATTAAACCAAAGCAGTTGGAGTATGTCCTCAGAGTAAGAATAATGACATCACATCTTATTAACATATAATCATAAGAATTATGTTGTTTAATAGATCAGCAAATAAACAAAGATAATAAAAGGTAACCCAAAGAGTATATTATATTGCCTAAAGTCCGAATCATAATTATGTAATTGTTATAGTTTTGACTTGATATTTAAAATTTTCTGTAGGTTTTGAATATTGACAACCACACGGACATCACATTCAAAATGTTTGCTGTCATATCAGGAGTATGCGAAAGAATGTGTAACATGGAGTAAGTAAACATCACTACAATATGATCTAATAAGCCTTTCCCTAAATTGCACATCGCGCGTGCGCACTAACACTACTGACTGGCAAAATGAGGGGACATCGCGCTATTTTGTATGGGGTTGATGGTGGTGTGACGCATATGCGTTTGTGCGTCTGCCTAGTGCACAACTCTAAGGAGTTTGCGAACCAGTAGTGTCTGCACGGAGGCGTGAATGTAATTAGCATTTTTCATGGGAAAGTCTGATTAGTCCCGGCTCTGGCTTCCACTAAGCCATTTTGACGTTCTTTGCTTTCTTTGAAACGACGCATGATAACTGCTTCATAACTCATGTCCTCACACTGTACAGGGCACGAGGCGGTGAAAAATAACTAACAGCCATTCGCATGCCTAGCTCTTATAATGTTCTATCAATATAAATACAACTGATTTGATTTTTTAAAGGTTCTTGCATTTATTATTTTTTACTTTCTTTTTACGTTTTTATCTTTTTTTAAACATTATTCTCTTTCTTTTGCAGCTCCTTTGGCAAATACATTCTTGACAAGACCAATTTGCTTGATATTGCACGCAAGATGGCACTGTATAAGGTATGAATAATGGTTGAAACAAGTACATGTTTAAGCACTGTGGTTCAGGAGATCTATTTGCTCTGATTTTAGTGCAATACAATAGAGAGGATATAGCCTACTTGAAGAACGTTTCTGTTATCTTCTTTTTGTCTATATTGTTATCGACCAGCCCTTGTAGCACTCTAGTGTTACATTTGGTGGCAGCGGTGGAATTGGAATCCACGCCATCGTAATGACTGTTCTGTAAGTCAAAACCGAGTAACTTTGTTCATATTTTCTTGCAGAATATTTTCTACTGCAACGTCGACTCTGAGCGGAGTGTCAATCATATTACGTCAGAATCTCTACAGATTGAACTCATAGCGGGGGGTCTGAGCAAAGACCAGGAACGGTATATCATGTCGAAGATGAACCCAAATGAATATGGAGAGGTAAGGATTAGTAGGGTATTGTCAAAAACATATTTAAATTTGTACGTAATATAGCACAATTGTATGAAATCCACTAGACGGAAGCCACAAACCATTTAATGGCAAACAGTCTTTGCCCTAAAGTGAAATTTAGCATGGGAGACCATTAGAGAAAAAATGTTTTAAGAAGTCTAGATTGAGAGAAACTGGCGTAAACTTATTTAATGTTTACAACCGTTTGTATTCATGGATTATAATTATTGTAACTTTCCTAGATCTCCTTCTTCGACTACATGGCCTACATCCCACTCTTCCTATCCATGCATGAGAACATCATCGACAATCCTCTTGATCGACACGAGAAGTACACCACCAGGTTAGAATACGGCGAGATTCAGCGAGACATGAACCCCATGGGCCTCCCGCTACAGAGAGAGTACCTGGGGGTACCGAAAGAGATCTTCCCATCGGGTATCCCGCCGTGGAGTCCCGAGGACGGAACAAATAAACGGGAGTTCATCGAAAGGGGGGACCTATTGGAAGACACGGTTGTTGGAGGAAAAACTGGACGGTAGGTTGTGTTGATGTCACGTCCATGTTACAAACCTAGTTTAGAAAAACAACTAACTGATTATTAACCACACTATTTTGTAATATCACTTGTTTATTACACAATACAAAGAAAAGAACATGTATACAGCTGATATACCCATTGTTCTTGGTCGGCATTTGCATCAATATCCTTTCCATTTCAATTCCAAGTAGATCACAAAATATATTCTACAGATTTCTGTCAAATTTGGATTTTCCAGCTATTCATTAAAGCTTATACTGTCAAAAATTGTGTTGGGATTTCTCACTTATTACACTGTTTTATTTTCTCCAGTACACATGGACCAAAATTGCAAAGCTGTCCAAGGATAACAGGGCTTAGTAGATGTGTTTAACAGGGAAATTGGGGCACCATTCGTATAAGGGTTTCAACTATACATGGTATTTTGGCTTACCCACTGGTAACTCGTGTCTTCTAAGCATAAACATGTTGCGTTAGTGCTTACCAGCTTTATAGTGTCAAGTTGTGGCCCATAACAAAATTATTCTACATTGAAAAGAGTTTGAACCAAGCTATGACAGTTAAAATAAAGGCAGCCAATGGTTATTCTTTTTGCAGATTACCCAGCATAGGTAAGAAGACTTCATCTCCAGTGAGTGCAAAGCGGGGAGGCAGAATGAAAGACCCTGGACTATCGATGTCAGTGCCATAGCTCAAACCGTCATCTGGGTTCAAATTCACTGCGCTATCAAGCCACCAAAAAAAGGTGTTGATATAGCAAAGCATCTTTTTCAAAAGTGTAATTTGTATGGCATTTTAGCAGGGACCCTCATGGGGCTCGGCGGAGCTCCAGCCCCCACGAACTGGCAGGACCAGAAGGGTTGGGAGTCCAGTCGCGCCGCGCGCCGAAGCAAGCAGAACGGCCGAGGGCCCCGGCGGGCCCCCTGTGAGCAGGGCGTTTGCGGGCAAAGCAGGGAATTTTAGGGCAAACTAGTTTTGCCATTTTGGGGCAAAGCAAGGAGTTCGGTGCAAACTAATTTTTTTCCAATCAAGATATTTCCGTGCTGTTCAAGTTGTCGCGCTCAATAGCTGTATTATTTCAGTAGTAACTTACCATCAGATCACCTTTTTCTGCAGTGCATGCTGATCGCACTGATTTACAGCACTTTTGAAATCTGGCTGATATTTTATTTTAAGTTGTAAAGGCCTACGCATCTTCTTTGGCTTCGTTCGATTTCTACGCAGTTTGTGACATGTGCAAAATCATGAACCTAAAAAAATGCCGACTAAAATTTGCCGAGATTTCAGTGTAGTTTTATTTAGATTCGATCATTTTGTATAATTTTGAGGCGTTTCTGTTATTTTTGTCGAAATGTTAAAATAATTTATTTTCGCAAGTTGCTCATGTTTTCACAAAAGTCTGCTTATTTGGCGTCATTCGGCTTGCGGAAATGTGGAATGGAAAGGCAGAAAATTAATGTGGAATGGAAATATGAAAATGTTTACACTTTAAAACATTCATTCTAATTTATTTTAAAACATTTTCGGTAAGAAAAAAAAAGGTCTTAATTAAAACACTTGTTGTTTGTAATCAGAATAGTTTCTTCAAATGGACCCCTTGCATATGACGTCACAAGCTTAAACAGCGCCCTCACTGAGGTCAAAGGAAGACCTATCATTGGCTGAGAGTTGCGCGTACGCGCGCGTGTCCATTGTTTGACCTCGGCGATGGCGGCCTATGGAAGGTGGCATTGTTATCTATCAATTGCTTTCTTAAACTAGAAAACTTGAAATACTTATTTATGTAATTATTGATATTCGTTTTATCATAATTATTTATGATTCCTGTTATAATTTATTCCATACATTCCATATTTCTGACGGTGCTTTAAAGCATGATTTTTTTATTTTGTCCATGTACATAATTGAGCTATAGTTTGCTTGTTTATTTTAAATAAATCTGAATAAACATCTCAAGTTGTAATTCTTAATAATAAAAAAAAACACTAAAAAAGCGTAATACTTGAAAGGTTTATACATAATTTGAAGTGCAAGTTTTTACTGAAATTTAGTGCAATAACCTTTCGCCGTGTGTTCATTTGTGCTCGTTATTTTATTTTTCTGGGTTTTGTCACCTTCGGTTTAACCGAATGGTGTGTGCTGTTCTTGTCCGACGATTTGTTTTAGATAATTTTGTGACTTTCAGTCAGTTAAAATTATTGTGCAGTGTTTTAAGAAACCGGTGAAGATGACCTACATCTTGTAATAAAGACCGAAGTTGTTTTGTTTTTCCCTTCCTTTTCCCTGTGCCCTTTCTTTGTAGATTTCTCACAGAGTCAATTCAATTCAATTCAATGTTACACTTATTTCCATCATGAACAGTACATAACATAAATGCAAAAACAAAAAACCCAGTATTGTGGAGGCACGAACCTAATAAGCCAAGGCTTGTAGTGGAGTGCCTTTAGAAGAGAAAAACAAAAGACATTACTAATTAATTAAGACGAGACAAATGATCTGATGGGGACAGATGATCTGACGAAGAAATTGAGATAAGTGGCGACTAAAAACTGTAAATCTGCAGGGGGACGCAAATCTGGAAAATAAACCAAAAGGAAAGACTATGCTACATATTGGGAGATAAGAAACTCTTTGAAAGAGTTCTTACAGGAGCACACGGAGATTTTGGACTTAATTGATTGGTTAATGCTATTCCAAAGACTGGGACCATGAAATCGAAGAGTGTTCTTGTGCTGAGATGTACGTGTGAAAGGTATGTATAGGTTGGTGTGTGATCTAGTGTGATGGTAGTGAATGACGTCAACTGAAGTAAAGAAAGAAGAAAATGTATTCGATAGGAGACTATTAGTAAACTTAAACATGAAAATGCCAGTCTGAAACTTTATATCAGACAGGGTGAGAGTGTGCAATTTAACAAAGTCCGTAAACTATAAGAACAAAATTGCCAAAGACAGCACCTACACCGCCACATAACTAAAGATTTGAAAATACACGAAAGTGCTTGAGATCTCAAGGCACGTAGTGACATAATAATGACATCGGATGGTGTTATTTACATACCGTACATTGCACAAACAACACTGGCGAATAAAGCATGCAACTATACATGCGACAAACAACGTCACGTTTATAACCATTTGCCTTTAATTAAGCTAAAGGCTGACATGAGAAACGGGTGTATATCGCTACAAGTCAATCAATTATAATACATCATTGCACTTTACAAGTTAAAGGTATATATTAATAAAAGTCCGGGATTCAGTTAACCCTGACGAGATTTTGAGCGCTCATTGGCTTCAGTAAGGACTGTACGTCCATTCAACTACAGGTATACTCATTTGCCACACCGCTCCTCGAGCAAAATTATATGCCCTCTCTCCTAGCCCTGGTAGTAGTACGTCAATCTCGGTTGCACTGCCCTTCTGCAATTGAGTAGTCCAACCTGAGCTACCCTTTGTCCCTGAAAGGAGCCAGAGCACTCATAAGATTTAACTTATCCTAAATATCTCCATCGTGAAAAATATTATATTTTCTCTGACCCTCTTGTCGTATCTTGACCTAATTCACCTGACGTCATCATCACAATAATCTTGGTTGCGCCATTTTGCGAGTCAATGTCGGCCCTCTGTTCCTACAGTGTATAACGTGGGCGTTTCACAAGGCGACTCGACGTTTACACAATTTGGGGAACCTAAAAATCCGATTAACATTTATGCTCTGTATAGAACACAGCTTGAATTTTGTTTACATCCCTGTGGAGACATCTTTTTTTTCCTTTGTCCCTGTACTTAACATCCTCCCATACTTTGTACACAACATTCCTTGTGGAGCGCCCCAGTCTTTAGAATTCCCCAATGGAGACCTTTTGTTTTAGCTTTTTGTTTTGTCCTCGGTTTCCTATTGTAGCGAATATTTAAACAGTCTTTCAAGTAATTACTGGTTACCAGTGCTCCACCAATAAACCAGTAAACAATGAACAGTCCACACGTTATGTCCCACTCCCCCCTGTTTTAAGCATCCAATTTCCGTTAAAGTCAATTTCTTGTGTGCTTCAATTTCATATGATTAATGTTTGTTGTTCTTTCTGAATTATACAGTTAACTAAATAAGGTTATTACTACAAATGCTTTTACAATCCTTCATTACAATTTCTTGGCTTGATATTATTAAGGGTCACGTTGCTGGCGCTCATTGCTTTTCCCCACATAGTAATCTCTTTTTCATACGAATTCATCTGATACTTATTGGATCTATTCGTCGGGAGTTGTGATCCCTTTCGATCGACATCGTCCGGGACATACGCAACATTCATAATGGATACCATGGGCTGGGGGTGGGTGGAGAGGGCGCACTTGCTGGTACACTTCTGGCTGTGTGAGTGCGTGTTGTTCTTCATAGCGGTGTTGCCTGGTGTCCGGCGTGGGTTGAGTGTGTGATGCACGATCAGGGAGCGCCAGCAGCGCAAGGCTTCCGGGTACAGCGCACACCGAAACAAGAAGATGAAAAATCCTGTAGTTTAATCAGATGTGAGATGAATAATAATGCAAATTAGTTATCGATCTTTGAAATATAACAGTTTTCAAATATTAGCATAAAAACTTACTTGGTAACAATCAACGGAGAGCTGTTGATAGTATAAAACATTGTAGGAAACGACTCCCTCTGAAATAACATAGTTTTTGAGAAAGAGGTAATTTCTCACTAAAATAATAAAAACTTCTTGCAAGAAGTTTTTATTCCTATCTGAATGCACACAAATTTGTACAACAAGGGTGTTTTTTCTTTCATCATTTTTCTTGCAACTTCGATGAAGAATTGAGCCCAAATTTTCACCAAATTTTCACAGGCTTGTTATTTTATGCATATGTTGGGATACACCAAGTGAGAACACTGGTCTTTGACAATTTCCAAACGTGTACAGTGCCTTTAAGCTAATTGTGTTTAAAAAAAAATTTGAAGACAATTGCTGTGTGTAGGTTACCTTGCATGGTGTTGAGTATGGTGAAGATGTACTGAAATGCCAGGGTAGCTTCTCCCACAGCGAACAAACCAAACACCCAGGTCAGACCAAGAAGGAAAGTCACGGACAGAGCGCAGCCAATCTGTGCTCAATACATAATAATTATCATCAGACACATTCATAGAGGTAGAATTGCATGGGGAAAAAAACACGTTAGTTTTTTATCAAAGTCAATAATATATCATTCTTCAAAAAAAATTTCATTCGTCAATAATTGTTTCATTCGACAAGAAAAAAACTACTCGAACTGTTTTGAAGACATGTTGCCTAACTTTGTTTTTCAATTAATTAGAACCAAATACATCAGAAAACGAATTAAACTTTAATAAAATATCCAGGGTCCAGAATTGACCCGGATTCCGGGTCCAAGAGGGCCTTATCCATTTCCGGGTAAGTTTGACCCAGAATACAGTCAAGGTGAGCTGGAATCTGAATCAAAAGCCCAGATTTTAACCAAGTTACAAGTTACATTCACACAGATTCAGGGTCAAACTGACTCAGAAATGGATAAGGCCTTCTGGGACACGGAATCCGGGTCAATTCTGACCGGGAAGTTCTTAACGAGTGTAGGTCTAAAACAACACTGGCCTATCGAGCCAATCATTGAGACCTTAAAGGGACACGTTGCCTTGGATCGGACGAGTTGGTATAAAAAAAGCGTTTGTAACCGTTTGTTATAAAATGCATATGGTTAGAAAGATATTTAAAAGTAGAACACAATGATCCACACAAATATGCCTCGAAATTGCATGGTTTTCTTTTACTTTGCGAACTAAAACGGTCGGCCATTTTGTGGAGTCAAAATGTTGACTCCACAAAATGGCCGACCGTGTTTGTTAACGATGTAAAAGGAAAACCATGCAATTTCGAGGCATATTTGTGTGGATCATTGTATTCTACTTTTAAAACAACTTTCTAACCATATGCATTTTATAACAAACGGTTACAAATGCTTTTTATTGACCAACTCGCCCGATCCAAGGCAACGTGTCCCTGTAACACTCAATGAGACTTACTTGGGTCTTTCGCACGCCTTTTGGCATAGTTGTGGCACAGCCGGAGCGTAGCCTCTTGCTACCACATGAACTCACTGCGTGGATGACCATAGCAAACACCACAATGTTGGCGGCCAAGATCAAGCAACAAGGCCCAAGGTACGTGATGTAGTACACGTACGGATTGGTCTTCAGTACCAAACAGCTGCAGGTTGCAAATATAATATTATTTATTTAATTAGTAATTATCGGGCCTCTGTTCATTTGAAATATGAAAATGGATTGAGCAAACAAGAGTGCTCGCACTCGCAAACAAAATAAATTTATACATAAATAGATACAGAAATAGATAAATACATTGAACTGCCACACTAATTAAACTGCACAAAGTAATCTTTTGTCACTAATTTCAATTGTTTTGTTTCAGTTTCAATCATAGACTTCTGAAGGACGTCATTTCATTTGCAACTCATTTATTTTGTTTATTAATTTATTTATTTTGTATTTGTTTGTTTAATTTAACCACTCACAAATCGTTCTCTCGTCCATAATGTGTGTGATCCGTAGCTGCTGTTATAGTCACTATACATATCGGTAAGCCTGTAGAATACGGAAGGGGGAAAATGTAAACAACAACAAAACAAATCATATTTAAACAATAATACACTTCAGCTGAAGTTGTAACTAATTACAGAAAACACATTTATCATTAAAGTTTTTTCTTGAGTTCCTTACTCCAACCTTTTTTTCATATTAAAACTAACAAGATGTCCTTAAAAAATTATAGCAAATTGTTCTTTTCTAAATTAAGAAATGAGAAAATAGAATTATCCGTTGCAAACTGCTTACCAACCAAAAGGACCTATGGTATAAATGCAAAAAATAGTAGTTAAGTTTCGACCCTAGCAGAGTCTTTCTCGAAGGCTAAATCAGCCTTCGAGAAAGACTCGGGGTCGAAACGTCAGGCCATTAACTGAACTTAGAAATGTAGACGCCATATCCTCATATCTTTAGAATGCAATTTAAAGGGATTGTATACGTTTGGTAATTGGAGTCCACTGTTTGTTTTAATCCTATAATGTTGTAGATATATACCATAAAACTAACCTGTGAAAATTTCATTTCGAAAGGTGGTAGCGTTTTTGAGATATTGCCGAAATCCTGAGCGGTTTGTCCACGCAGGAAGAATAATCTGCAATTTGTATACACAATCTGAGAAACGTTACTGCAGTTACGCTTCTCAGATTTAATTTTTGGGGGATACAAAGTGATATCTTTTTCCATAACCGCAGTACTTCGAAGTGAAAAGTTTCTTAAAATGCATTATACTATCCAAAGCTGCTGTACTTCTTACCAAGTAAGTTTGTATTGCCATTCATTTTCAGATTCTTCACCAAACGTATACAGACCCTTTATAACGAAATGACAGACCAAGAAATTAACATTACCCCAGGATAGGAGGATGCATTTTGTCATGAAGCATCCGGTACTCCCTCGGACGAATACCTGAACCAGAGCCCTGTACATATTTACCGCCTCCATCCCCATCCACGCAAAAGACGTCAGCACAAAGTAGTGCAGCAATATGGCGCAACCTATACAGACATGATACGATGACGTCATGGGGGGTATGCTGTCTACGAAAAATACTAAGTTGAGACAAAATAAAGAGGCGCAGAGGTGGATCAGTATCTTGCCTGAGCGTGTGACTCGCAGTTGCCTGTAAAACACATAAGTAAGATACGGAATGGGAATAATAGCACATATTTCACAAAAACGTACCAATGGCTTTACATTTAGTGCCCTGGTCATGGGCCAATAACATTCCTGTTATCTTTCTCTATACTCCCTCGGGGGGAGTATACAGCCCTGTGCTGCCATGGCGCTCCGAAGGCTTTTTCAAACTCAATATCAACCTCAACCCTAGCAGGTATACCATTTACACCCCTGGGTGAAGAGAAGCAGTTACGGTAAAGCATCTTGCTCAAGAACACAACATGCCATGACCGTAATTCGAACCCACACCTCGATGACCTAATTGCCAGAACCTGAGTCCGGTGCACTAGTCCGCTCGGTCATGACCCACTATAAATGGTTGGACATTGTTTTTCTAAAAGGTAAACCTAAACTATAAATGTCATTTCACCACAGAATGTATGGACTTTAAGCTTCAAATCTCAGCCTCGACACAAATAGTTGAATACGAGCTGACTGTGATAACATTATGTAGAATAAGAACGGTCTTAATAATGATTACCAATCATTACTGTGTTCTTCTCCGGACACACCTTGATAAAAACCAGATCAATAGGTGTCTTTGCAGAAATATAAATTCTTACAGCGAATACCGAGCTTGATAATCAGTTTATGTAAAGTTATAACTGAATGTCTACCTCATTGGTTGTTAACCTCACTAAAATGGAAAACTCAAATTGTGTACCTTCAGTTATTATAGAGTCATACACTTATATAAAAGAAAATCCGGTATAGAACATGTGTCAAATTTACAATTTGTCTTTAAGTTGCGATGTTAAGATCTTTGATATTAATATTTCTGTTCCTTACACACTTAATTACAAGTTATAATAATTGAAATCAACTCACTTAAAGACAACATAAGTGATGAACGTCAAAAGAAGGCCAATAAGAGTAACGCTAACTCCAACCTTGCTGATGATGGTCATGTTTCTCCTGTGAAATGGCGAGATTTTGGCCGACAGTCCAGGGTCCTTTTAGATAGTAATATAGGTGGTAAACATTTCGGTATAAGTTGATCATCAACAAAATCTAGAAAGGGGGCATCGACGTAAAAAGTAACTGAACGTCTATTTCCACGAACTGATATTATAAAAATAATGAAACATGTCCGCTATTATTTCAGTGGTGTTCATTCAAATGCAGACCCATACTTCAAACTCAATCATGTGCAATTATATTAAGCCATATTTGATCATCATCATTTTCATTTCCGGCATGAGGGTCGTAGAGCCACCTGGCTTATGCCATTCAATACGGATTGCCAAAACTACCCCCCCCCCACCCCCGTGCCCGTGGCTCCACAGCCCAATTTCACAGTAGAGCTGATTAAGTGGCAAATAATGCTAAAAGGCACTGAACACGTTTGGAAATTGTCAAAGACCAGTGTTCTCACTTGGTGTATCCCAACATATGCATAAAATAACAAGCCTGTGAAAATTTGGGCTCAATTGGTCATCGAAGTTGCAAAAAATGATGAAAGAAAAAACACCCTTGTTGTACAAATTTGTGTGCATTCAGATAGGAATAAAAACTTCTTGCAAGAAGTTTTTATTATTTTAGTGAGAAATTACCTCTTTCTCAAAAACTACGTTACTTCAGAGGGAGTCGTTTCCTACAATGTTTTATACTATCAACAGCTCTCCGTTGCTTGTTTTTATGCTGATATTGTTTTGAGTCATTACCAAACGTGTACGATACCTTTAATGATTTTCTGCTAAACAAAATTATGCAGGATACCAGTCACAAATGGTACTACTTTTGTGCTTAAGCAGCTCTAGAAAAATTGTACATTTGACATGGTATTTTAGCTGGTAACCTTTTTCTGGTAAGCATATGTTTTGTGCTCAGCTACTTTTTATGCTCTATGAAATTGGGCCCAGGTCTAGTCTGCCTCCAACTGGTACTGCCAAGTGTTGCGTGGTTGGCCTCTTGGTCTCCTTCAAGCCGAACTGGGGGGGGGGGAGGGGGGGTCCTCCTCGCAGGTCAATGTTATTTGTTTGATGAATTGAAGTATAGTACTCTTTTGCGGCCTGTTAATGTACTGTGTAAATTATATTCCTTTGAGTTGGAACAGACTCATTCCTACCATGATGATGGCAAAGTAGGTCAGATGACTCGACTGACAAACGACGGAGTTGTTTTCTTTCGAGATTATCTGCATTCCTGTCGTGTCCCATCTCCGATCTGAAAGCGGCAAAGCCGTAAACTGAATGCCAATTCATGATCAAAAATACTCTTTCACAAACGAACTGAGATAAATTCATATACATGGATGGTCATCTGACTCCTCAAAAACCCATTCCAGAATAGCTAAACCATAACTCTCATCCCATGCCCTCTTCGGCACAGCTCACAATGCCGTACACTCTAAAAGCTCTCGGGTCAGAATTGACCCGGATCCGGGTCCCGTTAGGCCTGACCCGTTTCTGCGTCAGTGGGACCTGGAATCTGTGTTAAAATGACCCAGAAATGGGTCAAATTTACGGAGAATCCGGGTCAATATCCCTTTTTTTATCCCTTAAAAAGATGACATTTCAGCTGTTTCTTGCACATTATTTCGTTCTATTCCCCACTTACTCCGTGGCACCGCTCCAATCGGAGCATACCGTCCTCATGAGCCTCTTCCACATGTTAGACTCTCCCACCTGTTAAAGGGACTGTTGGGTGTCTGTTAGGATTCCTATTAGTTGTATTCCTATTGTACTGGTTCTGATGGTTTCAAGTGTTGGTGACCACTAAAATGTGATATCTCACTCAACATTCACACCAATATATAAGTTCTTGTGTATTGTCCAAAATACTTTATTTTGTTTTACATTATTTTTGTAAACGTTATTAATAGACTATACTCCCCCCTCTATACTCGAATTCGTACGGAGCCCGTAAGAGGACATTTTCTTTATATATTTTTTCCGTTCCCTCGAAACGTTATTTCGTTCACAGGGTACGAAATAATAATATGCTGTTTTGTGGGAACGAAATATTATTTAGAGGGAACCACCGATTTTTTGTGTTTTTTCGTTTTATTTTTTTAAAGTTTTTTGTTAACAGTTGTGTGACTCGGTATTTGTTTTTTCTAAATACTTTATTTTGTTTTAACTACTTTATTTTTCTTTATTGATAAAGGCTTTGGCATTTTCATACAAAATTTTGGTATGCAAAATGCCAATATCGGTGGTAATTGCGAACGATGTGCCTGTTATGAGTGGTATACAAATTAATTAAAATACAATTAAATGAGATTACATAATTTACCTTCCTCGTTCCAAAATGCACATTTTGGTTGTCTTCCTAATGCATCCTGCAAAAACGTAAGGGTATAATTTTAGCTTTTGTTTTTCCTTTTACAATCAGAACTACTCTACAATCATCCGAGCAATTCCTAAATATGTTTGTAAATGTTGATTCATTAACTTCGATGACTTAGGCCTACACATCACATTGTAAAGTTGAAAAACGAGTATACCAAATAAATAGATAAATAAAAGTAAAATGGCTTATGCTCAAACCGTTTGAAGCTAAGCGATCTGATAAACACCCACAATTATTTAAAGGTTTTTGTACAATTACATTATTGTTACACTGAGGGTGCAGTTTTGTAATTATTTTAAAGTTTCCATAAAAAAAAAGGTTTTACCTAGAATGTAAATTGTGGCTTTCAATTGGATTGATGTCCCATTCTAATAAAACCAATTGCAAATGGTGTCGTGACTTGAAATTAAGTTATTTTGGGTTTTGTTTTCTCTTTTAAATTTTTGACAATTTATTTCATAATTAGAAGTTTACAAAGACTTATATGACTTACGTTGTCCAGTGGTAGACTAATAGTGACTGGTTCTTTAAGACCTTTTACAGTCTTACCGATGATGTTAGCCGATACAGCGTAGCCACGACTCACACCGGAAGACTCATCAGTGGGTATGAAGAGCTTCGTATTAGACATGATGACATAGTTCACTCGAACCGAGTCGGTTTCGTCTCCTGTGGTTCCGGACTCTGCGAAAGCTTCTGCTGGAACCTTCATATAAACCTAGAAAGAACGATATATAGACAAAGTGAGGGGGTAACCCCAGGAATTACACAAATGCAGGAAGGTTTCACTAATTACTGGCACCCCGGTAAGCCAGAAGGTTTGATTGGCAGGGGGGGGGTGGTGTTTGAAACCACCGAACCAAGCACAGGCTGTCAGAAAGACATCTGGAAGCCTGCTGCAAAGAACAGATGGCACCACTTTCAGATCTGGGTCGGTGTGTATGCCTTTCCAATCTTGTGTACGAAGTATATGAATGAAGAAAAAAAAATCAGCCCCTCAAAAACGTACCTGCACAATTCTGGAACCTGACCCCCCCCCCCCTTAGATATGTGGAGAAGTCCAGTATACGATATCAACTGACTCCCCCAGGGCATTGCAATTTGGTAAATCCGTCAAAAGAAAGCATTATTTCTTGAAAAATACCCTCAAAGAGGGACGTTGTCAGCATTTGCTGACATTGCTATAGTCTTAACCAAATCGTACACACCAGTCAACTCATATGCCATGATACCCTAAGTTGGACCATGCCACGCATCCTAGAAGGGGGATGCGTCAATCAACAGGGATTTTGGTACAATTGTCAATGGTAGATATAACCAATTATAAAACTTACCAAAGTATACAAACAAATAGGCCTAACTTAACCAAGGGATTACCTGGGGCCGGTTTCATACCCGGGGCCGGTGTCACATAACGCTAATATTGATCGTAAGTGCGAATCAATCTTTACAGCCAAGCGAAGTGTGATGTCACAGTACACATCATAATAATGGTAATATTGACAACTCATGACATTGGACATTGTAAACAACACACTTAGATAAAATTGTCGGGAAAGTGCAAAACAAACCCTCTTATTAACCTATGTTAACCTATGAAAAACGCTTGGAAGCGTGTGCTGACAACGTAACGCGTGTTCATTGTGACCAATGGGGTCCCTTTTAATGGTGTATGTACGCGCCGCAGCGTACAGGATGGGCCAATGAGCAACCTTATGCTGTCCTCTAGCCAAGGGCGCTATTCAAATAACGTCATTTGCATAAGGTTTATTAAGGTTTTTAAAATCCCATGCCATCTTCTACCTTCTGTTGCTGTTGTTGCTGTTATTGTTTTCACAGTTTGGTTTCAATTCCAGCGCTGAAAAGAAGGTTAATATATGGTTTTTATTTGATAGGAAATAAATGACATCCCATCAAATACTTGACGGGGAAAATAAAAAACAATAATTTATTGTTTGCCATTTAATTTTTAGTGCAACATGGTGTAGTACCATGAAGACTGACGAAGACTTACCCCGTTGGAGTTGGGCAGTGACGACTGGAAATCTGACCCCATTGTCATGGCCTGATCCACGGGCACGTCATTGATCGTAATCTCAATATTGTCCGTTATGAGTTCAGCTATTGTGTCATTCGTACCCAGGACTGTGTTCTCTGCAAATGAGTCAATCACTGACAGGAGTCTGGGTTCCAGATCATAGAGAAACAAAATATTATTAAAAGGGATGAGTCAGATACCATATAAGGCAACCTCGTCCCCATGGTTTACTTTATTTCCAACCATGTTTACAATAGTAAACCCTGGGAGGGAAACTCCTTACTTGGACCCTGATTGGACAACGACTGGTGTACAAAAGTCTAACGTAAACATGTTAAGTTGTACTCATTCAGTATTCACCTTGTTCACAGCCAGACTATTCTAGTTTGCATACGTATCCAACATTTTTGGATAATATGCAAATGATCCAATACCAGGGTGAGAGAGCGGTCAACCTCGCACTGCTCGACACACCTTGGGGACGAGGTTGCATATAAGGCCTTTATGATCTTATTACAGCATCAGACCTCGGGAAAAATCAGGTTTTGTTGTTGTTGTTTTGTTGTAGTTCACAAAGACAGTTAAAATTTGGTTGGACCAGTCTTGACCAATGTTCAAATGAATTTGTAATGACTCAGTCATTATAGTAACTCTTCAGTCATCCTTTTTCAGCTTTAAAAATCTAAAACTTTTGTCAACTTACCAGGGTTCGTTTACTTCTTAAAATAAGACCGTAAAAATTACCCATTTCAAACAATTTCTAAGGTAAAATTTAAAATAGATCCCCTACCGTCTTACGATGGTGCAACATATACACAGTTGACCCAGTACTCACTTTGTGTTCGTCTCTGACTCAACAGAACTGTCTCGAATAATCGTTTCGTTGACTTCCAAGATATTACTCATGCACATCATTACGTCATTGGCAAACTACAGTCAAAGATAAATCCACAAAAACATGAGGTACGTGAAATTGTCAATGATGGTCAGATCTTGCTCTATAGATAATTATCTTTTAACTTGTTTAATCTTACGACTGATAACATGTATGTAGCGAATAACTATCCTGTTCTATTTCTAAAGATTGACATAGCAATGTTACCTTTTATAGTCCAAGAAAAGTGTTTTGCATCGCTGACAATCGAATCAAAATCTACACTGTACATTACGTGTCAGGGCCTCAGGTAGGGCCTGTGTATAGATATTTCAGTGATCTCTATAACCTAAACATTTAAACCCCTCTCCTGACCCTACCTTTTTGTTTGCAAAAAGAAAACACACAAACACTTATTTTAATGGAGACTTCATGATTGATTTCATCCCCATCCTCTATTTTTCAATGAACACTCCACACAACCAAACCGTGAAAGATGCATACACTTTGGTGGTCACATTTTTGTGAAAACAACGAAAATTTGTTTATGTCTGTCCAGGATTTCTTACACTCTTAAGTCGCGCTTATTATAAAAAGGGTACTTTTTTTGGATCAGACGTAAACATTTCTCTGAAAGACATATATATATACTGGTATGAAATTTATAGCTAGCGAGTGCACGTTGGTGCTTTGGGAATTCGGGAGTGAGCTTTCACATTAACCTAATTATACTATGTTTCTGGAGTCTACTCTTTACTAATCATGTTCTAATCATGTCTTTTTATATCATACACAAACAAAAGAAGACGATTATTGCATTAAAATAATGGTTGGTGGTGAGCAGAAAATAGTAAAGCTAAGAGCTTTTATAAACATGGATGTTAATACTGGTAATCTGTAATACTTTTTAGTAGTTTGGAATCTTTGACATTTCGGTCTTTTACAAACATTTTCCCCTGGTCTGAGAAGAGGCACAAGCATAACATGTTAAACATTCACAAAACAGTTTAAGAACAGAATATATCGACGGTTTTCTCGAGTTTGCGTGCTCCTTTGTTTCATGTCTAAAGCTACCAGGGTTTACACTGAATGGATTTACGTTAAGGTCAACGTAGGCGTAGATTATGATGGCGAGCAGCAAGTCTGTCGATGACGTCAACTCCTCTTGGTACATATCCTCTGCATTACTCGTAGTGTGCAGTAAATAGTACGTGAAGTTCTTGGCTACCTCTGTGGTTAGGTTGACCTGGAAGTTTAGAATAATATTTGCACCCTTTATTATGCAATATGTAAAACAGCAGACCATTGAGTACACTTTTTGCTGATGATGGCATGTGAAATGAAAATCATGATGGCAACATCTGCTGATTCCCTATAGATAGGTCCAGAAAGCACCAATGATTTGCTAGTGAAAAGACAGGATAGTTATTACTGCTCGAGCAGGTGTTGAGATTGAAGGAAAAAAAACCTCGAATGAGAGATGTATGTCTTATCGTTGTTTATGTATAAGTAAAGACGGCATTTCAAAATCGTAAACGTTATAAGCCATCTGTCAAGGGGTGATTTGCCAAGTTGGCCACCATTGCACGATGGACATTCACCGCCTAAGTTTCACTTTAAACTAGATAAGTTTGGAAAGCTTTTGGGTTCGAATATACGCTGTGGCTTAAATATGCATTGCATTTATATAATATTCCTAACCATGGGTCATTACGCATAAAGTCTACTAGAAAGGTCCAATGAAAACTCTGTCAATTTGCAGTTATAAGTCTGGACACCATTAGACTATTTAACTTTTGAAAACCGTATCCATAGGTTTGATCACTTTGGATAATCTCATATTGCTGATGAACAACTAAGCTAACTGTATACCGATTCATTCATTAAATGAATAATAAATGTCAACAATTGACTGTCTTTATAAAATAGCACACACATACCGTATGGCATGCCGATGTGTCAGGCGGTAGCCAGAATGTACCGAGCACTAGGTCCGCTATTACGGCTTCGCATTTCCTCGTAGCGTAGCCATCACCGACTTCACACGGGAGCGATCCGGTCTCTTTGATCAAAACATCAGGCCAGACGTACGCCCCTTTGGTACTAACAGTGACGCTTGGCTGTCCGGTGTTGCATATAACTGTATGTAAAAACATTCATGGGTTCGTTGTTAGATTTTAGAAACTAAATTTCACTCAAGTATTACTTTGTCCAGGACATTGGTCACTCAGTCACATACCTGTTAAAGGGTCTGTATACGTTTGGTAAGGACTCTGAAAAGTAATGGCAATAATAAACTTACTTGGCATAAGAAGTACAGCAGCTTTGGACAGTATAATTTTGAGAAACTGTTCAAATCGAAGTATGCGGTTATGAAAAAAGATATCACTTTCTATCCCACAAATTTGAATTTGAGAAGCGTTACTGCAGTAACGTTTATCAGATAGTGTGACACAATTGTAGATTATTCTTCCTAAAAAAGTGGCTATACATACAAAATACAAGTTAAAGGCATCGTACACGTTTGGTAATTGTCAAAGACCAGTGTTCTCATTTGGCGGTGTATCCTAACATATACATAAAATAACAAGCCTGTGAAAATTTGGGCTCAATTGGTCATCGAAGTTGCAAGAAAATGATGAAAGAAAAAACACCCTTGTTGTACAAATTTGTGTGCTTTCAGGTAGGAATAAAAACTTCTTGCAAGAAGTTTTTATTATTTTAGTGAGAAATTACCTCTTTCTGAAAAACTACGTTACTTCAGAGGGAGTCGTTTCTCACAATGTTTTATACGATCAACAGCTCTCTGTTGCTTGTTACCAAGTCAGTTTTTATGCTAATATATATTTTGAGTCATTACCAAACGTGTACTGTGCCTTTAAAAAGACAGTTCCACATTGAATAAAGCGGCAATTACAAGAACAAGCACACAAATGGGTTAAACAAAAGCCAAAACAAACATGCGTCAGGCGCAGGAACTGAAGAGAAAAACATGCTTTTTAATAAACCAAGTAATTTTTGTTCCGTTATTTAGCAAATTAATTACCCCAACAAATATTGGAAAATTGTTTGTTTGCTAAAATCATACTTAGACCCTCTGAAAAGTGTTTGGCTTGAAACAAAATGGAAAGTAGCCTAATTGACCCAGGTCTATTTCCCTCATTACTGTAAACAAAGAAATAGAGAGTACCAAAGGAAAATGTTAAATTTGTCTAGCCAGAGGCGTTACAGATGTCCTATATGTTTTCTGGGAAACATGAATGTTGTTGGAGGCTTTGTAGTAGTACTAGTCGGCCATAACTTTAATGTTGAATTCGGTTCCGCCATACAACTAAAGGGTTTAGCATTAACGGAATATCAGAAAAGGGTATCTCATAATGATTCGGGGTTAGGCCTAGTATAAATTATATTGCTTTTGAACATAAATATTTACCGGGTATTTCGCAATTTTTCCCCTTATATTGCACCGAGCAGTTACACCAGTGGTCCTGCAATAGATAGAGTGGGACGCAGTGACCACCGTTCTGGCACGGCTTGCTGTGACAGCTATCGTATCTTTCACACCGTGTCCCGTAGAAACCCTCGTCACATTGTGAGCACTCGTAGCCTGGTTCCGAGTCTTTGTACTCACAGTCACCGCGGTACGAACACGCTCCGGGAAGCTGCTTCCAACAGGGCTCGAAAAACTCGCAGTTCGTTCCGTAGTAGCCAGTTGGGAGTTCGTCAGGAGTGCAATCACATTTATATCTGAGTTTGAAAATGAACAGTTGACTATTAAAAGCAGACGTTTGTTTTGCATTCACAATGAAACACACAATGCATGAAACACACTGGCCTCTAACTGAAGAAGATAACGGCATACTTTTTAAACCCCTAGTTCTGTTCAGAACCAACACAAGTAATGAGATTTGAACGTGGTTTTATCGCAGATTTCTAGATTCGGAACCAAAATGGTTCTCTGGTTCTCAGGATTGATCAAGCTTTTTAGGTTTTAGTTATAGGCGGTAAGCACGCAGCATTGTGTAGAACAAATGTAATTCGTTTGCTTTTTCAAATGAGAACAAAACAAAACGCAAACAAAAGCTGAATTATCAATTACAAGCTTGGCTTTCATTTTTCTTAACTCACTTGTAACGTTTTCAACCACTAAAACATCAATGCTAGGCGGTCTGGTTGGCGTAGTGGCATCTTTCCTCGCCTTCCATAGGACTCCAGTTCAAATCCTGCCGTGGGCACTATGTGGATTATGTTTTCAGTCCCTACCTGATTGCGTGGTTTTTTCCCTTGAATATTGAAAACTGAAACTTTCTTCCTTGTCTTCTCTCCATAGGGTTCTTGGCTAGTGATTAAGTTCGCTTTTCGGGTTCTTGGCTTCACAATCAGAATTAATAAATAAATAAAATATACAAATATACAAATAAATAAATAAATAAATAAATAAATAAATAAATAAATAAATAAATAAATAAATAAATAAATAAATAAATAAATAAATAAATAAATAAATAAATAAATAAACAAATAAATAAATAAATCTTGAACTGTAAATAATGTCCACTTACTCAGTATCTCCTTTTGAAAGACAATCCCCTCCATTTAGGCACGGTGTATCGGTGCATGCATCATACTCCGTACAGTAAGCTCCGTAGTAACCATTCATTCTGCAGTTACAGGTATAGCTCCCAGAGATTGAAGTACAGGTCTGGTTCTCCTGACACGGGCTCGAGACACACCGGTCAATATTGCGGCAGAGGAACCCATTCCAACCCACGGCACAGTTGCAGCTGAACGAGGGCCCTGAAACATCCGTGCAGTTTCCCCCGTTCTTGCACATGTCGTTCTTGAGACACGGGTTCAGATTCTCACAGACACCGCCGTAGTATTCATTCTTGCACCGGCAAAGTGGGTCGCCATCTATGTTCACATAGCAGGTGCCGTCATTGCGACAGATTGTAAAGGAACACACTAGGGGAAAATAATGAGATAACATTCAATTTGTGGATTAGCTGTACTAGCCAACTAGTACAGCGGTCGGTTTGGTAATGGTTAAGCTGCAAGACTTACTATACGACAATGTTGGGTCCGAACATTTAAACAGCTACTTGAGCGAAACAATTTTTAACGGGAACGCTATTTAAACTTGTTTGTTAATCATTTAAATGTAATTTTGATATTTGTACACTTCTGAATTTTTCGTAATTATCGATAAACAAATTAGGCCCCAACCTCAAGGTTTAACAAAAACTAGAAACACTCCGGCCGTTGACGGCGTGCGTCAAAAGTTAACATTTGTAATTAAAACAAGTAAAGAAAAGTCTTTACATTCCGGCGGGAGTTTTCCGTTGCCCATGCCTGTGGTTTGGGTTTTAAGAGTACATTTAAAGGTAGAAAATGCAATCATTTCTAATTCGACGTCTATACCTGACAGAAAACATCTGTCGCCGTTGTATCCAGGCGGGCAATCGCAACTGTATCCCCCGGTCTCCAGTCTGGAACACTGCCCGTCATTTTGGCACGGTGAGCTTTGACATTGGTCCTCAAACTGACAGAAGTTACCGTAATGCAACCCGTCACACAGGCATGTCACGTTAAACCCACCGTTGGGATCTCGAAGACACGTCCCGACACCGCATGGAGAAGTGAGACAGAAGTCGAACTGCTCACAACTTGCTCCGTAATAACCAGTGTTATTGGGATTGCACTCACAAACAGACCTGTAAATAAAATAACAATTGGCCTTTAATGATAACGATAAACGTTGGATGGCTTTTGCGTAGCATCTACTAACTGCAGATAGCCTTTAATCTGCAGAAAACAAGGAAGTTTTCACTTTCATTGTTGTACTACTGTTATTTGAAGCAGTAAAACTTTACTTCGACTGTTTTTCTTTCTCTTATTTTAATTTGATTGAACAAAATGGACCGGATCCAATCCAATTCACGAGACCCTTTCTTCCTGTTACCCTTTTTTCTTCTTTTGTGTTGCTGTGTGGACGGATATTATACTACAGTTTGGGACAAGGTTATTTCAAAGGAGAAAATTTGAAACGAGCACAAATGATAATTGTGTTTTTAAAACAGTGAAAAACCCATTTACCAGTTCTACTTTATGCCTAATTTGGTTCATTTCATTCGTCTACTCTTTACCTGTTGTGGCCTACAAAGATGCATTTGCCACCGTTTAGACAAGGTGACTCGTGGCAAATGTTGAAAATGTCACACTTCGGACCGTGGAATCCGTCCTCCAAGCACAAACATCTGTAATAATTCAAGTCATCTATTTCACATCGGCGATTGGCCGGGCACGGGTTCGACGAGCAGGCGTGAAAGTTCTCGCACAATCGCCCGGTGAAGTTGACCGGACACTCACAGCTTAGCGTCAACCCATTATTGTCGTCTGCGCGAAGGGCACACGATCCACCGTTCACGCACGGGGAAGCGAACTGACATCGTGGACCGCAAAATTGGGGTGGACAGAGGCATATTGACGTCTCGTTGTCACCAGGACCATACCCGCAAACACCATCGTGGAAACAGTTGGTTTCCTCGTCACAGCCTTCGAGAGAATGCATAGAATAGAGAGGGGGGAGGTCATTTCCTTTCAGGGGGCCATTGTAGAGTTACAGATTTCAAGCAGTTCTTTGTGGGGTGTTAATTCAAATAGTCCCTTCAGGTCTGAGAGCTCATGTGATTTTATAAAGTGACTTAAACAATTGCAAAAAATTTGTTTCCAACACGAAAACTTAACTATATGAGTGACTCTGAGACACTTGGTGAGACAAGTAGCTCTTTGTTGCAGTCACCCTGTGGAAATTCCTTTGTTTGTAAGTCCACATAGTGTTTCAAAACCCTGCCTTGGGTGAACCTCTTTTGTTCTCAGGTCCACCCTTCGTATGTAATGCTTACCCACACCAACTATCTATAAACATTGTCCATTTTGTAATTATTATACTATTACTCTACACTCATGCACCCATTTTCCAATAGACAGAGTCCTTGTATTATGAAAGTGGAGAAAATTACAAGTCTCTAACCTCAAGTTAAAAGGGTTCTATTCCATTGACACCCTTCCAGTGAATTTGTCAACCCATCCAAGAACATCCAATGACGTCACATTTCTAACAATATATGGGTCTGCAAATATTTTTATAGGAAATTTCTACATCATTCCTGATTTTTGATGATATTTAATCAAAAAGGCGTTGAGTTTGACCTTTTGAAATTGTCAGGAGCCATTCGTCGTTGACAATGACGTCTTGTTTCAATTTCGCTCTGAACGAGTATTAAATAAAATGAAATTTTACTCCATTTTAAAGTGAGGTTTAGAGACTTGTTCTTTTCAACTTTCATAATGACTATCTATTTCAAAATTAGTGCATCACAAAACCGAATTTTGGCCTTAAGGACCCTCTTTATGTTTGCCTCTCCCATCAACTCAAAAGCTTTCATATGCTCAGCCGTAAGATATAATTTTGGCTGAACTAATGCAGCCAAAAATTGTATCAGAAGAAGATTTTGCTGAACAACAGTTTCCGAGCAGACTTTGGGGAAAAGTGCAGCCTTGTTTACCTCAGGCTGAAGGGTTTTGTCATTGACCTATCGTTTGAATTTCTTAGCAATGTATAAATCCCCATGAAACCATATTATCGCTGACGTTTTTGCTTAAACCCAATACTTCCATAGAACCACTATAGGGCTATAGTCTATTAACATATACAAAGTAATTCCTTCCAAGAAATGCCATAAATTGAGGGTTTTCAGTGATTAATTATACTCTACAAAGGCCATGCCGCCTTGCGTTCTATTGAAGGCAGTGTCAGACTACTTTTATATTGTGCAGCTTAAAAGAGACGCAAAATTAATTCCTATTTTTTCAGCAGTTTGCTTCCACCTGAGCGAAATCGAAAAATCGAAATCGAATCGAAATCGAAAAAATATGGTAATCAACCATACACCATTGTGAAACTAAACAACTATAGCCAGATAAGTTAATTTGAAAGACCCTGAGGTAGACAAGGGTAACGAGATTTGTAATTCAATGTTGGCAACCACATTGAGAAATTTGTATAACGTCACATTCTGCATAAATAACATGAAGAGAAAAAACCCGTTAAAAGAATGCAAGCATGCGTGGTTTAAAAATATGGTAGAAATCGATGTAAAAGTTTACTGAAATGCTCACTTGTTAGTGGAAATGTTTGCTTTTAATAGGTATAGGGTGTCTCATTAAATTGATCAAGGAATATTTTTCCTTCAGTTTTCAATATGGTTTAACATGCAACAATGTCAATAAAAAAGAGCTAAGGTTTAAGGAAAACAAGTAATTATTATGTTTCAAACAGTGTGCCAAAATTACTTATCAAGGTAAATGTTTTGTTTATATCAGTTTGTTCGTCATGTCCAAATACCTTACCTCAAGTGTTGTTTCACTTTTAAGAAGAAAACTTTCGTTGAATGAAAATGAAAACTGGATGACAAATGCCTTCTCAATAACAGCGTTCGGTTCAGCGAAGTGCATTGCTTTTTGGCAATACAAATGGATAAAGAACTGTCAAAAGATCAATAAAAGCCCAGATTTGGCTCGCAAGAGTTAATTTCCACATCATCCAGAGCTCTGTACGCTTGGGCCGCCAGGCTTTTAGCTCGCGGCATCTTCAAGTGTCGCACCAAGCGTGTTATTCGATAAAAGCAGTCTGATCTCAAGATTAATGTTAAGGTTGTATTTCTCTGCTTAAACAACAACTTCCCCCTCCTTTTTTTGTGTCAGACACTTGTGGAATTAATGCACCGGTGACTTTTCAATTGAGTCCTCACTGAACAAATTACAATATGTTTGGTTTCTGGAGTGTAGCGACGCAAGAATGTGTATTAAATTTTTGTCTCTCGAAAAACTACAGTTTGTTTGTATTATTTTCAAAGTTCGTGTCGAGCGATACTTCTTTAAAAGGTAGGCCTAAGTGAAAAATAAAAAAACTCGCAAATAATATTTTGAACATGATGTGGTTTTCGATTTCTGCAGTTTGCCAACCATCTCCTGTGGGTACTTGTTGGCACTCTGTCGAGTAATTAATTGTGTCCAGTGAAGTGCGTGGATAACAGGTTTTCTATAATTCCATGACTTTTTAGTTCTATGGCTCCCATATATTTGTTTTCCACTTGTGATTTTCCCCCTTTGAAGTAAGTTCGGTCGGTCATAGACGGGGGGGGGGGTAAAAAAAATTACACGGTGTTTGAAGGGATTGTATACGTTTGGTAATTGGAACCCGCTGTTTGTTTCAATCCTATATAGTTGTAGTTATATACCATAAAAAATTAACCTGTGAAAATTTCATTTCAAAAGGTGGTAGCGTTTTTGAGATATTGCCGAAAATCTGGAGCAGTTATGTCCACGCAGGCAGAATAATCTGCAATTGGAATATACAATGATGACCTGATATTTTTTTCTATCACCACAAAACTTAAAAGTGAACGGTTTCTCAAAATGCTTTACTATCAAAAGTAGGTTTTTTGCCATCAATATTATGAGTAATTACCAAAAGTATACAGACCCTTTAAGGTTTGATAAATAATTCTTAGTTGTATAGCATTGTGGAAACCCTCTCCCGGTGTTATGGGGGTACGATCCCGACTAATTAATGTGACCCTTCTGCTGTTTGGTCTGGCCAAATATAAAAGGAAATAAACAGTACACCAGAAACAATGTATCAACTTTGCCGAATCCTCTGGGAGGGGGGGGGGGGTCCAGCCAGAAGCCATACAACCTGTAACTGATGTATAGCTGCCTTCGATCGCTCAAGTTTCATTTAAACTGTCATTAATAATCATAAAAATATACTGGCGATTTTCAATTTGAAAACTTTCCAAAAAACCCCAAAACAGTTTGTTATCAAGACCAAGTGTTCTGAGAAATAGTTTCGTCTGAAATTATGTATAGTTCGGTTCTTAGTATTTGATTTGCCGAATCCAAATCGAAATAAGTACCAAGTAATGTGTACAAAATCCATGCGGAACCAGTTTTCGGTGTTCACTTAGAGCTTTATGTCAATTTTGATGCCAATTTAAGACACTTACAAGAAAACCCACTTGTTTATGATGTTATTTTTGTATGCATGTGTTTGTTTGACTAGAAATAATAATTTCAATATAATTTAGATACCCTAACCGATTTCAACCGATTATGGACATTTAAAAAATTAAAACTGGGGATAGGTGTTATTATTTAACTGATGAGTTACTGTAGAAAATCCAGAATTATTGCCTTATGTGACCGGACTGACATGACTGTCATGAACTTGGTAGTTGGCAATCGCACACAGCTAATATAATGTTTCATATTTTTTGAACATTTCCTGTACACTTAAGAAGAAAACAAATATATTCTTCAACACTTTAAAAAAACAACGGTGTATGGAAGTTCACACATTGTTTCAAGTCCCTATATTGTGTGGACCCCGTTTGTTCCCAGGTCCACACTTCGTGTAACGTTTAAACTCCCATATTTTCACAATCTTCGCTACATACGCTGACCACATTATGGACTTTCTATGCACTTTGCTTTCCACGTGTACATGACAATAGCCAGCTAATTATGAGCTGAACGATTGATAACACCCAGTCAGTGTTGTGAACCTACTCACATAATTTCACTTGAAAACTGGATACTTATTGACAGTTAACAAATAATGACAGGAGCAATGCAAACATGATTAACTCGTCATCCACAATTATTGTATGTCCAGCTTGAACATAAAAATGTGAATCGATTTCGTGTTTCATGACATCCTGACATTAGGATGTCGTCTTCCTATGATATCACGAGATGGTGATATCCAACAATCAAGATGCAAGGCATTGTTAAGCGATTTCTAAGTATATAGGATTTGAGGCATTGCATGGTGAGGTATCAATATATTTATTTGGTTTGCGGTAACACCATGTGCGGTCTCCTGACGATGACCAGAGCAAGCTAGTCGAAACGTTGAGACCAATCCAAGAACTGACTCCGCGGTAGTACAGTTAATTACGATTACAAGCTAAAGTAGTAGTCCCAACCTATTTCTATACCATCCGCCCAGGTAATAGTTAATAAGCAGGACAGTTCTTTTCAGAACTGAGAAGTCTCCCGAACACCCGAACAATCTACTCCGCGGTAGTAGAATTAAGCAAGACAGTTCTCTAAGAACAAACTCTACCTGGCAAGTAGATACACACATGGTGTTACCGCAAACCAAATAAATATAACGATTTCTAAGTGCTGGAAAAGGCGCTATACTAAATGTTGTCAATAAATGCGGTCTTTTTACATAACATAATTCACAATGACGTCATCCGAAAAGTAGGTCCCTCATACTTTGTAGACCTTATGAGAATGTAAACTGGAGGCTTGATGAGAGTGGTGCGCTATTACTGGTGTATAAGCTATAATTTGAAATGTTGCAACAGATGTAGTGTCAACCGTGGTAGGCCTATAGGATGCTACACACACTGATGGACTCAGAGAAAAACAGACTGTTTCATTTTAAGGGCGTTATCTGCATGAGTTGCTTGGCCAGTTCGCCTTGTTCATGATGTTAAAAGCTCCTTATTTATACAGCTGATTGTTCACTACTTTATAGAGCATGGTAAGTCGTGAGTGCTGTCTCATGTTCTCTGTGAGCATGGCTTGAGCATGGCTAAACTACATCGACCTTCTTTCTGTTTTCTGGCTGTATGCACGGTGTAGGTCTGTATCACTTCCACAATCACATCGACCAAAAAATGACTGCTCGATTTCAAAATCTACTTTTTCCATGTTCAGTGCTGTAGTATTTTATACCTAGTTTTTGCAAAAATGGCATTTAATGCTATAGGTAGGCTACATGTTTTGGCCGGTTTGACCAAAAACTGTTAATCAAAATTTTAAAAAGCTTATTTTTATAGATTCAAGAAAGTTACAAGCTTTCAGTTAACGTATTAAGGCACAAAATATAAATCCGCTAATGATACGAGTAGCAAAAATGGCTGATTGTTGGAATCCCAACGAAATCTTACTTCAATCATGCCATCATGTACAAACAATGCTCTTGTTACATGTATTTTATGCATTGTCCGTGGCATATGCTTTTCGTTTTGAAACAACATCATCCGTCAAAATTCGTTCAGAATTTTTTTTTTAAAACAAAATTAAACATAACATTTATTCGGTGAAGATTGGTCGATGCAACTTTAACTAACAACAACGCCTTGCTTGAGATATCTAACATAACCTGAACCAAGACTAGATCTTGGACGAGACAATATCACACAAAACGTGCATCTCAAATTCAAAAAAATTCATAATGACTTCTGCCTTTCCGTGGAAGGTGATCCGGAACAGCCATTAAATCATGCATCAAATTACTCTTAACCCTCACAAGAATCCAAGGAAGGTTTCAAGAGCTTGTAAACGGCTTTCTGACTGCATGAATAACCGGCACAAATCCACTTATACTGCTTCCCTGAACTTTCTGCTCCGTTAGTAGAAATACTACAAGAAAACTCAAAAACGGGTTTCCAACTTGGAATACCGGTGTCCATACTCAAAATAAAATACTAAAATATGTATCTCGTACTAACTTTGAAGTTCGTATGTACCATTAACAAATATTTTTGGTAGCTGGTTTTAATTTGAAAATTTCCACTTGAAAGGTTGGATCATAATATTGGTAAATACTCCAAAATTAATGAACTTAAAAACTTACTTGGTGAGAAGCACCGTCAGCTTTTGACAGTATAGAAACTATTTTTGAGAAAGAATTCCCTTCGAAGTAATATGGTTTGGGATAATGTTTCACTCAAAAGTATTTGAATCTGAGAAACAATTCGTGCATGAATTGTTTCTCGTCAATTTCTGTGCGTTGGTTTCCGTTCGTAATTGCTGCAGCCAGAGATGCGAGTGGTATCCCGCTGTCACCTCTCTAACGTGGATGGATTCGACGTTATTGTACAAAATACTGCGACAGTTTGTGTGGGTTTTTTTCTTTTTACTTAGCAAGCAGACACTATATTCAGCTGAAATTTTCAAATGTGATTATTTTGTATCTTTCATTAAAATTTTGCCCATTTATTAAACATGACGTTGACAACAATCAATTTATAACCATACCTTTTGAGAAGCAGTAGGCTTATACAAATATGCATACACAAATAATTACACTTACAGTTCATAAGGGTGCTCTTCTCATGATTTTATAAGAATAAACTTTTTGTTGTTATATTTTTATATGATTTTAACGAATGGATTTTCCTTATTGTAGAAAGTTTTTAGCATTTGCAATTGTTGTGCTTCCTCTTAAAAATCAGTGTTGTGTATTCCTTGAAATGAGAGCAGGTGGCATAAACATTAGAAAAACAACCTGTTCGCCATCTTGTGATTAGAGAAAACCCCTCACGCATAATTGCCTTCCTCATCGTCACAAATGGTGCTGACCGTATGAGCTCTAAAGAGACAGATGTTTTCTCCTGTTTCATCGGGCCTTGGGAGGAAGGAAGCGATGCGGTTACATCAGCGTTAGTATGCTCGTAAGCGAAAGCCAGTCTCAAGAGCCGGGAATCCGGATCAAATTGAAGAATTGTCTACGGGCATTCTGTTTGTCCAGCGGCATCAGAAACACTCAATCTCAACACATTTCAAACCTAAAACCTCCGAGCAGCCACGGGAAAAACTTTACATGCTGGATCCCCGGGGAGCGCACGTAAGGCACGGGTAAATAACTGTGTTTTTTGGGGGGGGGTGGGGGTGGGGGGCACAATTCTAGTTCTAATGGTCTGAACAGATGGATAGATGTTCCCTGGTCCCACACACTAAAGATTGAAGCATTCTGGAAATTTACACATTGGTTCACTACTAATTTTCAAAACATAGTACATTTCGAAAGGATTAAGTTTTTGTGCACACAATGGTATTGTTGTGTGCACGTTATAATGGGACCGGGTTTCCCACACTATTTGTCAACCTCTGAGTTCACTCACCCAGAATTCACTACAGAATATGAAAGAGGGGTGTTTAAAGGTAATTTAAAAAAGAAATGCGGAATTGATCCACATATTTTGTAGTTCTTAACAAAAGTATGAAGCTGGTCCTCCCAACTGCGCCCAGAGACTTCTGTTCACTGTACGATATTAACATTCGTCCGGTTTCCTACCTCCCCAGGGGCCAGTTCTTCTTAGAGCTAAAGTAATCCCCGAATACCGAAATCTAATCCGAGGCAGTAGAATCAAATAGCAAGACAAGTTCTCAAGAACAAATCTATACAGCAAAATAGACAAATACACATGGTGTTACTGCAAACTGAATAAACGTTGATTTCTCACCATGCATTGCCTAAAAAACATTAACATTTATATTGGGTGTAATTTTCTATTGAGAGCTCTGAAACTTTGTTGAAGCTTTTTATGTAACGCCTCAAGTAATTCAGTTAGAAAGTGCGCTTTATAAGTATGTTTTATTATTATCATTAAATTATCCCTGTACGTTTCTTTTAAGTTGAAATATAATGTTATAATCTTCAGCATAATTTTACGTTTAGTTGTTGTCTTGTGTATTAATGAAGTAATGTTAAGTGTTACTTGTTTACTAAAATTTCACTTATTATTAGTATTAATTTTTAATAATATAGGGTTCGGCAGTCATATAACTGTGGCCGCTAAAACGATTTTTAATTATAAAAACGTAGAACAACATTAAACAATTTGAAGTGGACGTTCCTATTTGCAACTCTGCCTGTTTTGTTTATTGCTGTGCAAATTGTTGTCTTCAGAAAATAAATGTCGCTATTTTTTATTTAAGTTGAGATGTACTATAATGACACTTCACTTTCCAGCTGTCCAATAAAATGTGAATAACAATCCCCAAAAGTACATGACAAATCATTGCTCCTGGTCGAATACTTTTCTGATATCCTGTAGTTTTTAATTACAAGCAACATTGGAAAACTGCCTTGACTTCGACAAAAATATGTTTGTCTAATTACAGTACACGGGTAGTTAGTGCACGTTCACAGATGCTTGAGAAACCAAGCGTTTGACGGTCACTGCTTCTCACATCATGCGAGGAAGTAATTTAGGTGGAACTATTTCTCTGGACAATATCAAGAAACAGACATTAAAGCTGTGAGATCCAAAGTTCTTTGGATTATTTTTCAATACTTACTAGCTACTGTACCAAACTTGTTGAAGGCCCGAATTTCTCCGAGGGAGATTTTGCCGTTTCAAAACGACAACATTTGATATAACAAAACTTTCGCATTATGCGCAAACTACCTGCAGCGTGCAATTAATTGCTTGTACTCTGATAGTCGTGAGATAAGGCTAGGATTATGCCAATAATTCATTTTTAGTTTTTAATTAACTATCTTTGGCATATTGTTTTCGTGCAATGGGTCATTACCCTAAATGAAAGCTTAAATCTCGAATCTATACTCAAATAGCTTATAAAATTTTAAGCCAAATTCCGGGTCAATTCGGCCAAAAATCGGACCTAGCATCTTTAATGTGTTAGTTTAGAAAATATATCACAGTGAATTAGGGCTCGATTTTATAAAACACTAAGATTCATTTTAATGAGTTGTCAATATTTCAAGTGATTTAGTAATTAAGTTTGAATGATACATAAACAAGATTATTTTTGGCTTCTTGTAAGATCGATCCCAGGAATAAAGAGCTAGGAAACTTATAACTCGAGGAACCAAAAACATGTAAATCATGATATAAATAACAACGGGCAATAATTTGACTTATTTATAGCGAAACTTCATTGATAATCTACGAGGAGTTCTCAAACTTACCCGCTTCGGCGCACCGTAAAATCAATAACGCAATGACAGATAAAATCAAGAAAATAATGCTTCCAGAAGGTGTAACATTCTTGCTGCATCCAAAACGCATCTTAAATCGTCCACAACACACTAACCGAGACAATTCGGCTTCGTTATTGAGATACAACCTTTTCACGCGGCAAGGTCCCCACGATTTCATTACAGTAAACCGGACAGGCGGCGATGCTCGGGTTTAAATAGGACATTTTGACATTGCCTTTTTGTGTATTACAGCGCCACAAGAATGTAGTTCCAATTCCAATGTGCGTCAGTGGTCTTATTAAAATCTTAAAGAGAAATTTAAGCGACAGTTTGAGGTGACGACTTCCTTTTTTATCGGTCATTGTTTACTGTTTCATTAAAAACAACTTATTTAAAATGATACATTTGAGTTCCTTTGAGATTTTGTTGGCGTGTTATAGGTCCAAGGAACAGCTTTTTATAATGCATTATTTTTTCTCTCAAACTTGTTTCATTATTTGGACAGTTATAGGTTATTAATTTATTGACGAAGTTGTTATTATTTATGTATGCATTTATTCGTGCGTTAAAGGGTCTGTATACGTTTGATAATGACTCTAAAAATTAATGCCAATGAAAACTTACTTGTTAAGAAGTACAGCAGCTTTGGATAGTATAATGCATTTTGAGAAACTTTTCACTTCGAAGTACTGCGGTTATGGAAAAATATATCAGTTTTTATCCCCAAAAATTTGAATTTGAGAAGCAATACTGCAGTAACGTTTCTTAGATAGTGTATTCCAATTGCAGATTATTCTTCCTGCGTGGACATAACAACTCCAGATTTTCGGCAATATCTCAAAAACGCTATCACCTTTTGAAATAAACTTTTCAGGGGTTAGTTTTGTGATTTGTATCTACGACTTTATAGGATTGAAACAAACAGTTGGTTCCTATAACCAAACATATACAATCCCTTGGCAATACTTCTTCATTTACGTTAAGGGCCTATTTACCTGAGGAATATTAACTATGCGGATGATTTTAAAAGTTTGAACCCTTTGGTGAGATTATTTTGAGCTTTCCTGTTTCTTTGCTTGTGTTTTGTAGGGAAACACTAGAAATCAATGCTGATCGGCTCACCAAACGTTACTGCTTTGTGCACACGCTTGTAAAAAAAATATTTGACAAGGGCCTTCGTCAAGCGCTTAGTACGCGCGTGTAAAAATGCACGTATTTCGAGGCAATCAATTTCAAATGAGTCATGTTTTTATATGGTCTCCTTAAATTGCATACAGTAAGACGTATCACAAGATCGAAAAAGAACTGAGAGGGGCCAGTTGCTCTGTGACTTGATGCGTCTTTTGACAGCGCGCTTGCGTACACGTCACACTTAATCGAGCAAGGCATTCTGGGAAAGAAAGAAAAATGGCGCGGCGAGATCGTACACCACTGGGAACGAGGTTGTACATTATGGTACTCAATGTTAAATCCATAGACCCCCTTGCATATGACGTCACACGCTCAAAAAGCGCCCTTCAGCCGCCATCTTTACCGATGATGAAACAATGAAAACGCGCAGATTTCTACGCGCAGCGCACAGGATTGGCCAATGAACAACCTCATTTTGACCTCTAGGCGAGGGCGCCCTACTCATTGATCTCTAATGGCCCTACTGAAATGACGTCATATGCATACAGTCTATTATTGGACTCCTGTGTCGGAACAGCAAACATGGCAAATAAAGTATGACACCTGGACGCGTGCTCCACCAAATCAAATGACAAGGATCTATAAGTGCGGTTTATAATACAAAATGAATTAATAAATTACAAATAAAAAGATTGCCACGATCATACGTTTTCCCGTACCTGTTTAACTCCTACTGAATATACTCGGTTGTATTATTGGTTGGGAAACCATTGCACTGCACTTTGACTCATGACAGTCAGTCATCCAGGTAATAAATCACGTAACTGGCACTTTAAGTACAAGTTGAAGAGCACACTCGTCTCTTGTTTGGAAACACTCGTCGTTCAAACATTGCCAAAACGCGACTAGGCATTCGGTTATAACGATGAAGCGATTCTTGTGCGATAACCATTTTTGTACTTTACGATAAGAAGAAAGGGGCTCGTTTTCAATGTATCAAAATTCTTTATTTTATATTGGTAAAATGAAACTTAGTTGAAAGGATCTATGCCCATGGTGGGGTTTTCCTGATAAAAGAATAAGCACAAACACTTTTAAAATAACCATAAAACACAACGAACAGAGGGTGCTCATTTCGACGAATTCCCCAATGGCATTGTGGTAATAAACCCGAAAATGGTGTAATTTCTATCCGAATGCTTTATTGTTTATGAAGATGGTAATGGTGGTAAGCACCCTGCGAAATTATTTCGTCTGAATGCCCCCGTTGATTATTAGAAATCAATAAAACAAAATGAATCCGAGAAATGATTCATGCATGACTCGGATTTCTGAGGGTTGGTGTCCGTTCGCAAATGCTGAGGCCAGAGATGCGGTTGGTACCCTCTAAACGTGGATGGATTCTACGTTCGTACGGTTTTTTGCTGTTTTCTCTACAAAAGTAGTAACTGTACTGTACTCAGATGACTTTCATTGTATCGTTCTTGATATTTTGCCAATAAACAGCAGTATGTTGACAAAAACGAAACTAAGATCTACCTTTAAAACCGGTATCATACACATTTACGGAGCAGGCAATCGGGGTAAGCGCGCATAAAATAATTGCATTACATCACGAACGAAGGAAAATCAAACTCTCCTTCCTCCATGCTCATATAGGCCATATTCATGAAATCAGAGCGTCTTGGACAAGGAGATTCCTGAAGATACCTATCTTGGTCTATCAAGATTTATGTTAAGATAAGAGATGAAAGTTTCATGCATAAACAAGCAGCTCATTAGATGGGAAGGATTTCATCTTCCCTGCAGGTTGTGTGTGAGGTATTGCGCGGGTGAATGCTTTGAGCTATTTTGTGATCCATACAGACCGTTGCAAATGAAAATCCGCTTGTCTCAGGGAGCGATAACGAATACGAGATAAAATCCCTTGCAGTTTATTCAAGGTTATTTGAACCAGAAGCTTCCTCCATAAAAGTTCGAACTATGACTACCTCATTTGAAAATATCAATGCTAACAGATGTATTCATAAAATTTACATGGTGTAAAGGTGGTCGTGGTGTAAAATTACCCTTGAAACACTTTTGCCTGAAATGCTGTATAGTTTTTCAGAAATGTGTAAAAAAACTCCGATGTTTGAAAACAGTGAAAGCGGTGATGGGTTTTGTCGGTGTTTTCTCGTGACTCCGATGACCAAATTGAGTTTAAAGGTATTGTACACTTTTGGTTACAGCTCAAAATCAGTGTCCACTTTTTGTGTGATTCAACATATGCATGAACAAACAAACCTGTGAAAGTTTGAGCTCAATTGGTCATCGAGATCACGAGAAAATAGTGAAAAGAGACCTTATGTGTTTTCTGTTTTTTCAAAATATCGCGTGATAAAAACTATTGTTTTACTCATTTCTCAGAAACGATAGCATTTTAGGCAGAAATATTTTATGGAACCCTTTCAACCATTACTTACTTTAAATCATATAAGTTGTGTGTGAATCTGTGAACATTTGTGTTTTTCGATCTTACCAATAGTGTACAGGGCCTAAGGATTTTAAATGTTACTTTTTGTTTTCTTTAAATAATTATGTAGGCCTATGTACAGTTGAGTCGAACAAAGTGCGGATACTGGTCTTTGACAATTACCAATGATGTGGATGTTTTATCTATGCTATTTCAATACTTATCGAGTGTCATCCTTCGCAACAAGAAACTGGAAGTATAGAGCAACATATAATTGATAAGTCAAGTGTTATGGCCATTAGGCCCTAATATGTTACAAAATCTCATATACCTTTTCAAACTCATTTTGACCCACAAACCCGATTTTCGATTTTTAAATTGTTCACTGACTCTTCCACATAGGCCTTGGCCTATAATTATGTATAACCTGTCCGAACCGAAAGTGGTTCCTTCTGAATCCATTAATTCCTTCTGCACAAACATCAGAAAAAGCAGTCTCTTGACTTATTGATAATGACTGTGATGCACAGACGAAAACATTCTTTCGTTGGATGACCTCGGCTTGTCATTGTCAGCTTTCCCTGCGTCCAAATGTAGATTTTGTTGAATATTACACATGACTTACACACCTGCGGGTAGGTTTAGAAACGTGTGCCGTCATATTGCTGCACAATCATCAAGTCGATAAGTATAAAAACGGGCCTTTGTTCTCTGCGAGTGGACAAGTAGGCCAGTGTTGTAGGCATATACAGTGTACAAAACAGAGGGAAAGAAAGACAAAAGGAATAGGCCTAACGATTTTATGAAAAACACACGAAAATTACTGACTCGAACTTCACTGTTTCAAAAACAATCCTCGTCCTCGTAGTGCTTGGAGCAAGCATCAGTCGAACGATTTCCTCATTACGGCGAGCGAGGTGGACTACAAGGTTAAACCACCTCCATGGTTCAACGCGTTGTTGACACTGGACAGCATGGCGATAGAGAGGCTGCCGATTTTCAAATATTTCCTCCGACCCACACACACACAATTAATTTTTTTAAAAGGCCTAGGCCTACTCGAATTTGTTCAACACTGGTTAGGCCAGCCTGTTAATTTGTTTTTGAAACAGTTATGTGGTGGGATGACGTATGCCGAGGTAGGCCTAGTCATTATGATGATTTGTGCCCCCCCCCCCGGGTCATGTGTTTATAAGTGTTACTGTTTCTTTATTTTGTAAAAATTTCCACCTGGAAACCTAACAACTTCATGGATAAACACGTGACACTAATTTCCCGATTTCTAAAAGAACCTAACTTCGGTTTGTTTGCGCAACACAGTCGGCGTAAATTCGCAATTTGACACTTCGAGCCGGATGTTGGAGGTCGAGCACTATTTCTTTATTTTCTCTTCCAGATTCATATTTTTATTTATTACCCGGCGTTGCTAGCTTGAAATGTTATCATTCCACCAATAAGTTGTTGGGGGTGGAAACAAGTGATGTGACAGAAATAAAAATCACACAAAATTGCACCCACGTTAATCTCCCATAGTTGATGGCTCCGATGTGCCCGGAAGCTCAATATGGTGACCTTATCGTCGCGAGACTTACACGGTCTATTATGGAAAATATGGGCTGAAGGAGTGTCACAACCAACCCTCTGGGGTACCGGTTGCCACAAAGGAAGAAAACACGCTGCAGAAAGAAATTTGCATAAAAGCCTACCAAGATTATATTTACAAATAATACAATTTATTTAAAAAACAATTTAAATACTCAGCCATAACTTTATCTGCAAGGTATTTTTCAGTGGCCACCGTTTAAACTACAAAGTTCACACCTCAAAATACAATAAATTTGATCCTAAACATTTAGTAAACTCGATCCCTCAAAATTTAAGTCAGACCAAGTCTCAATCAATGATTTGCTGATTTCAAGTAAACTTAATTCTCCAGTAAATCCTCAAGTTCCATTGACTCGAATTGACTCGAATTACCTTTGTAATAACCAACAATATTCTTTCGGTATCCAATTCTGACGGTTCCAACAATATTCTTTCACGAATTTATCAACTATTCATATTTCAACGTCCAATGTCAATTTTACCAGATATCCAAATTATGAGTGACCTGCAGTTCGCTGTATCTCAACCTTTAAAATCGTCTATTTGATCAAACCTTGACCAAAACAAGAACCCCACTCAGTTCCATTCCATTGTAGTCAGCACTTCCACAGCTCATTGTTCAAGAAATGCTCACGGACGTTCATCCTTGCGGAAAGGTGACATTGCACAACCGTTCAGTTTTTCCCAATCATTTGTTTACCAGCTCACTTAGCTCATAAAAACTTATCATCAGTCGAATGCCGTGCCGACTCTGGTTCATTGAAGAAAATTTCACTTCTCTCTGGTGCTTCAAACCTGAGGTTCCCTTTAGCTAAGTGTGGCGTGATTTCCACTACTCAAATCAGGAGTGTCAAGTGTATACCAAATCGGGTAGGACCATGATTTGACAAGCTCAAGACTTCTCACCGCCTGTGCCTAACTTCATACACATCACACGCCCGAAATCAAACTGGTACTCTGCCCATACGTTTACCTTACCCACTTTATATCTCACACTACCACTTTGGTCACTCAAGCAAACCATTGACATTCCCAAAACATTCCTGAGGGGACTACGCCCACAGAACAAAAGAAACATACTCTAGCAATGTCTTTGTACTTATATTACAAGTACTGCTGCTGCACAGTAGCACTTGTACACCTGCCAAAATAGTTAATAACAAAGCAGCTGCTGCTGCACAGTAGCAAGGCGCACTAGCAATTGCACTATAGCCTGCCCGATATGGGGCAGAGGGTCCCCCCAATGTTCCCACACTATAACACACTATTTTCCTCTTGTATAGAACCCCCCCCCCCTAAAATCCTCAAAAGAATTCCTGAGATTCCAAGCACACAATGAAGACACAATAAGGGGGGACACTCCCCATGCCCCATATCGAGCACCAATTGAATTGCACAGTAGCAAATCATGGCCCTAACGTTCATTGGACAAAGAAAATACAAAATAATAGTTTCAACCATCTTCCATGGGTCTAGCTGTGACAAGGATTTTGATTAAAAGAGGGCGCTGTCACAAGAAATGTGGACATCAGTTCGCCGTAGGGGGGGGGGGGGGGGCACCAGAATCCCCCATGGCGTTTGGTCAGTTGGTGGCAAATTACGTTGACACTGCTATATCCTAGAACACTTCAATTGAGTCATGTATAGGCGGCTGACTTAGGTGATGTTGATTTTCCGCCCGTTGATGCTGCGCAAATTTTCTTTCATTTTAACACAAATCTTTGTGACACAGCAAATTATACCGGTACTACATGTACATGTACCATGTCGTACAGTAATAATTATAGCAAGCCAAATGAACCCAAACATATAGAGTTTCAAGTTAGGAAGCGCCTATCAGTTGGCATTCGGAACTTGTAGTAGCTAATGAAGTATAGTTTTAATAAGATAACAAGTGCTACATTAGAAAGATCTGATCTCGGCTGAAACAAAACAACAAGGGGTATGGTGGAGCTTTTACAAGCGTCTCTATTTTCTAAGTTTATGTCCATTTTGCGTTCTATATAGTAGTTAAGCGCAACATTTCCTTTGCTTTAATACTAACGCGTCGGTTCGATGGTCCATGGGTGGCCTATGCTTGGGCCAGGGCAAGGTTCATAGACACCGTACAGCTTTTTTTGAATGGACTGCATTGTGTGCAACATTTGGATTATTGTGTGCCTCGCGTGCGGGCAGTAGCCTACGGTGAAGGCTGCCGGGTTGCCGGGTGGCTGGTCGGTCCGGGTCTCAGCCGGTCGCCGCGGTGCTGAAAGCGGGGAGCCCTCTTGGCAGGGACTAAAGACGGACGGAAAGAGTGGGGATGGGGTGGGGGCAGGGACAAAACAGTACTTGCATCTATATTATGGGAAAATTGTAAATTACCAGGTCACAGAGGTTAGTTCACTTTGGTTACTAACTTATGGGACCTGTTCCTTGATATGAGGATGGAGTTATTTTAAAACATTTTACTTGCATTTAGTTAGACCATGGAGGTAGGAATCTCCATGGTTAGACACTTGTGACTCCACAGACTGTGCAAGTCTCGTGCATATCGAAAACGAGGAAAAAAAACTCGAACGAAGACTATATTTTTCTATGAAATCAAATCTTCTTTTGAAATTAGATTTATACAAAATTCTTGAAAGTAAAAATATCCATAGCAAGATGTTATTAATACATTTTTAATTTAATAGATGTTAAATTGTCGCGGTCCCCGCTGCTAAAATATAGGATTCGAACTGCCTCTAGCTACCGGGCAATCTCGGTGGTCTAGTTGGTAAGACATCTGCTCTAGATTGGCACAAGTCGTGGGTTCGAATCCCACCTGAGTAATATGCCTGTGATTTCTTTTTCACAGGACTCGGGAAAGTACTGAGTATACAGTGCTTTACACACATCGGTGTACGGGTAAAACCAAATAACAATACATTTTTAATTGTTGTATGTATAATACAAATAATTTGTTCAAATTAACATTGAAACAAAATTAAAACTTGTGACGAGGATGCTTATTGTTAGAAACCCCATCAATCACGCCCGAATGTGTGCATATTAGCCTTTTTCGAATCCACGGCTTCGGCTTAGGATTCGGCTCAGGCTAGCTAGGCCCCTCACGGTGTTTTGACTATATACGCGTGCTATGCGTTCAGGGATTCAGACGAGAGAACGGAGCCTGAAGCCGAATCCAAAGCTAAAGCCGTGGATTCGAAAAGGGTCTATATACATAGGTTTAATGACAACATGGCCGTCAGTGTTGAGCAAAGTTCTATTTAATAGATGCTAAATTTGCATCGGGGATAAAGAATATTATATTTGGTTTTACCCGTACACCGATGTGTGTAAAGCGCTGTATACTCAGTACTTTCCCGAGTCCTGTGAAAAAAAAAATCACAGACATTACTCGGGTGGGATTCGAACCCACGACCTTTGTCATTCTCGAGCAGATGTCTTACCAACCAGACCACCGAGATTACCCAGTAGCTAGAGGCAGTTCAAAGTTCTATTGTTTACAAGCAACCGGAAACTGAAGTCAAGTCTTATTCTAGGGTTTTTTTCGTTGTTTTGTTGAATTTATTTTACTTTCATATTTTTAATCACTTAGTATTACATTCCCAACAACAAATGTAATTTTCACAGCAAGAAACTACGTTAAACTAAAATAATTGACAAAACAAAATCCCGCCCGCGTAACTCCACAATAGGTGGTAGGTAAAGCATGATAGCACATCACAGCTGATAACATTTTCGTCCGATACTTGATTGACCCCTTCCCATATCCCTGCCCCCACCCCATCCCCCTCTTTCCGTCCGTCTAGGCCCTGCCAGGGCTCCCCGCTCTCAGCGCCGTGGCGACCGGCCGACCGGCCACCCGGCTGCCTGCACCACACTGCCCGCATGCGAAGCACGCAATTAATCCAAATTTGCACACAAAACTAACTGAACGGTGTCTATGAACTGTGCCCCGGCCCTGCCTGTACGTGTGCGAATGAGGTTCATCTCACCCGTCGCTTCCGAAAGTTAGGCCACCCACCCATGGGCCACCCAAACTGCCAGTGGTTTGGTTAGTCTCTTGTCTCGTGTCGTTTTCTCTTCAGTTACGATTGAGCCAAATTAATTCAAAATAGGGCGGTCCTTATAATGATGTAGGCGGTGCTTGTGCGCGGGCCTGAATATTAATGCTTGTATTATTATAATTTCGACCTCACAGCGCACAACGTGCGCGCGTACCGTGAACAACACGTGTCAATGAAAACTCACATAATTGTCTTGTTGTGTGCAGAGCAACTAGACTGTGAATAATTAAAAATGGCAGGCCAGAGGACGACGACAGTGTGGTCAGTTTTATATCGCCCAGTCAGCAAATAACCGAAGTATGTCGGTAAGTTTCCTAGTAGTAGTGCAAGCATGGAGGTAGAATTCCATGGTGCAAGCTACTGAACTGAACATACTTAAACATAGTTTATGTCTATGTGTTAAATATGGAATTCCGTGATATTAGTGAATGTACACCATTGGGGCATTGGTACACAGTCGAAAGGGGTACCGGTCAACTCGGTCCGAGCCAACTCGGTCCAAAGTCCAAAGTCAACTCGGTCCGAAGTCATCTCGGTCCGAAGTCAACTCGGTCCGAAGTCAACTCGGTCCAAAGCCATCTCGGTCCGAAGTCAACTCGGTCCGAAAAATTAAATAAAGTGTGGTTGACGGACGCTGTATCTCAGAAATTAGTAATAATATAATCAGCGTTTAAAAAAGACAATTTATTTAAGCATAATTTAGGTACAACTAATTGGAAACAAAATGTTAGAAAATGAACTTTCCTTTGCAGTTTGTGCAAGACTTTTGTTTTCTTTTGTAAATGTATGGTTGAAAATTTCTACTAATTATTTCGGGGAATTTTACTTGTATCTTTTACAATATAGTTTATACCTTTTTTGAAATTATATCATAATGATAGGTTTAATTAAGTTCAGTTAAATTGGACAACCAAACATACTCTTTATGGTTCTAAATTTTTATGAAATATTTCTCATTAGAATAGATAATTTTGTATTCTTTATTTTGTATTATATTAGTGTACAAGTTTACTTGAAAGTTTTGTTTATCTTTCAATCAAACATTTTCCTTAATTGTCCTACATTATTTATTTTATGTGTTTTAATTTACTGGAGTAGAACATTTATCTATTTTCGGAATTAAAAAAGTCTTACACTAACTGCAAAAGATTTCTTTTTTAAACGCTGACTATTAAATAGGCCCTTTTAATTTATGAGATTACATAGTAAGCACACAATTATGATAAACAATTTTGGACCGAGTTGGCTTCGGACCGAGTTAACTTCGTACCGAGATGACTTTGGATCGAGATGACATCGGACTGAGTTGACTTTGGACCGAGTTGACTATGGACTGAGTTGACTCGGACCCAGTAGATGAGCTGGGATCTGGGACCATGCTGGGACCATGGAGGTAGAATTAGTAACATTTGACAATGGTGGTGATGTTCATGGTTGTAGTTGTAGTAGAACTTGAGGAAGAAGAGAAGAAATACATTTTCGTAAGTATTTCTTGGTGTTGTGGGCTATCATCAGTGCCACAAAACTGTAGTTTTTAAATTGTTTTACCCCATCAATCCCCATCATGGCGCACCAACTAACTAGCTCATATGTTGTGTAGTGTAAACAACCAGTGTACAGATAGTATACAACTCAGTGTTAAGCAAACTTCATACACCATCCTACTATAGGCTAGGCTAGTACTGGGGTGCTGTACTCCTTTTTTCCGAAATTTTTACATCTTCGGTCGTACTCCAGGTTTATAGTCATTTTACTATTTTTGTAAGATAATCTGTCGGGGAGGAAAAAACAATTAGGCCTACATTTTCTGCGTGCCCGTTCGCTGTCACTGTCAGCTTCAGCTAGCCATGGTTTGCCTATGACGCGAACCTCCATTCATGCTGGCCATATTTGCGTGTCGTCCCCCCCCCCAACACAACCCCTGCCAAGAGGTTTGAACTCCACTTGTCGGGTTGTCTGATCAAAAGTCGACTAATTGTCTTACGGTTGAACGGACGAGCGGTTGACTTGTCTGACCCGTCGATTTGTCTGACCCGTCGAGTTGTCAGAGGGAGGAGTTGTCTGACATCTGCACAACTGATGCTAAAGCAAACCACAACCATACACTAGGCTTCATATGTTGGGTAGTGTAACAACAAACATGCACAAATGATGCTAAGCAAACTACAACCACACTAGGTTTAATATATTATTATATGTAGTGTAACCATTGAGGTAGGATGGTGTAACAACCATGCACGAGATCCATGGGAAACTACAACCATACAGTAGGCTTCATATGTTATGTAGTGTAAAACAACCATGCACAACTCCATGGGAAACTATAACCATACACAAGGCTTCTCAGAGTCCTCAGAGGTTAAAAGAAAACAACATCCCCCAATCAATGCTAGCGTACTGGAGTGACAGAAACTACAGGGAAGTAATGCAAAAGATTACAGAAAATAACCCGGAACAGACAACAGGCCTAGCAAATTAAGCTAGATTCATAGTTTTGGTTATTTTGGGTTGATCCATACAGTGGAATATTATAAGAAGAATATTGTAGACTATGCTTTTGCAACAGGGAGCCAGTGCAGTACCTTGAGGATGAGAGTAATGTGTAGAAAATGTTTCTCATTCACTTGTCTATTTTAGCTAGTTTGCTCATTAAGTGACATCATCACATTGATCATCAATGACAGCTTCAGGTCTGATTAATTCAGTACAATCCATAATAATGACTTACATTACATCTCATAATTATGACTTGGTACAAGTCATAATAATGACTTACTATCTCTCATAATTATGACTTAATTCTCACAAGTAATAATTAGCACTTTTGCTGTAGATCATAATATGAGATATACAGGTAAGTCATAATTGTGATTAATGCTAACTCATAACTATGAGATAGGCCTAGAGGTCATAATATGACTTTATGTCCCTTTAACAATTGCATATTTTTCTTTCTCTCTTCAAAGCCCAACATCTGTCAGGGTCTAGGGTCTGCTCGGTTTAAACAAGTATTTGCACATTTTGAACTTGCTCACGCTCGAGCAAAACATTATTTTAGATGCATATTCATTACTAATGAATATGCATGTTCTCCACTTCTGAATATTCAAATCACACTGCTTATTTTGGTGTCAAACAAAATAAGCATAACATTACGACTGCAAGAGACTAGCAAAGCTTTGCGCATGTGCATTTTAATCACAACATCGTACGTTGTCGTCAGTGTGTGTTGTATGCGTTCCGCCGTTGCGTTGCATAATTCCTCTTCCGTCGTCAGCATCATTCAACGGAACGTGATCAGTTCAGTGCTGAAAAGTCACTTTCAGTCTCAAATTCTACCAGTTTCAGAAGAGAAAACTACACTAGTCGACAACCATGGTCTGATTGATAATGGATGGTAAGGAATACATTATTTTTTGAGAAATGTTGGTTGTAATCGCTGCACTTTTTGACGATCTTATATAATGATCCACTAATCTAATGACTAAGCACTATTTAGTATTAAATTCAGTATCTCAACACAAGTTGTACTGTGTAGTGTTAGACCGGAAACCAGTCAACTGAGGGGGCGAGTTTATGTGAGGGGGCGACTTTGTAGTTAGCGACTTTGATGGGGGCGATAGTAAACTACTGTAAAAAACTAACTAGGCCTACCGTAAAAAAACCCCAGTTGTTTATGGTCCATGGTGGAGGTAGAAAATTTAACCTCCAAATTACATTATTTAATGTGTACTTAACTTTAGTCTGGTTCCCAGACCCAAAAATCTCCGACTAGGCTCCGTCGAATTTAGAGTCCGGTATCACCCAAAATCACGTGACCAAAAAGGAGGAATTCCTCCTTTTTCGAAGTTATCCAAAATGTTCCGAACGTGTTGTCGTCAACGTTCGGACAGTAGGGAGCTTTCGTTTTGGACGACGGATGGTTCTGCAACGGTGAAAATGACACGTCGAGCTATCTGCGCATGCGTCGACTCTGAGGCTTCGTCGGCCTTCAATTTCTACAACAGTACTTGGGGTGAATCTGCGTTGTGCTGAAAACGACAACGTTTGGGTTCAACCGTTGTAGAACCATCCGTCGTCCAAAACGAAAACTCCCTAACATCGTTGATGGTCGGACATTTCCGGGTGTTTATGGTTGCATTGTAAACAGAATCCATGGAATCATAATGTCAGTCCTGTCGGCCGTAGATCCAGCAGGAGTTTTTGAATTAACGCTCAACAAATATTTCAGGTTTTTTTGGCATATTTTAAACACTTATGTAGGTCTCCTAGTGATTCAAATAAAGAAACTCACCTGCTGCAATCTACTTCCATGCTGCAAGTGAATGTAAAAATAGCTTCCGATCAGGTGCAGACATGGTTTCCCTGGAAATGACCCCCCGACCCTGACAAGTTGTGTCATGTTCTATTTTTAACCGTGGGTGATACCTGACCTAAGATTTTTAACAAGAGACGTCAAGGAATCTTTGGTCAGGGAACCAGACTAACTTAACTTAAGCTTCTTTCTAAACCATGTCAGGTCAGAGGTGCAATTATTGCCTGAGCAGATGGGCCAGAAGAATACAATCATTCATTGCAAAACCAGGCAGCTTTTGCTCTATATGAAACCAAGCAGATTTATTGTTTTTATTGTGGGTACTATGCAGGTACACTTCGAAGCTACATCTGCACCTCCGCGTAGTCGGAGTCGCAGTCACGTTCATATGTCATATACACTATAAATATTTGGCAACCTAGGGGGCACTCTGAAAGAGGCACAACGGCGCACTCATTAAGCTCGAGGTCTTTATCTTCAAGCAAACTTGAATCATCCTCGATTCTGATTGGTCCATAGCAACAAGAGGTGTGATATCACACTCTGCGTTATTGCGCTGTTCTAACTCCCTTACACTATTATAAGCTGTACGCAAAACACACAGCTGTTCCAACTCGGCATATTTCACGTCAACTTTGCTTGAAAAACTAAACATTGGTCTCATGGAATATGGAACAATATAAAGCGTTTTCGTCCCATATCAAACTCGGCCTTCGGCCTCGTTGAATATTTTTTCCGTATTCCACTTGCGCTTGTGTGATCTAATATGATAACAATTCAGCAGTTCATTCAAATAAACAGATCAACCAACAAAATATTAAAATAAACCAGATCAATCAACCATCTTTTCAGAAGTGTAGGCCTATACAGATCAAATTCATTAAAACTTTTTTGATTCAAAAGGCACTTATCAATACTTTTCTCTCCCTTGTTAATTTTTGCAGCCTGTGCCTATGTTGGCAACAAGATCTCACAGGCAATCAGCTCAAGGAAACTCAAGAAAAAAGACGAGGAACTTGAAAGTGAGCAACATGTAGACGGTCAATCCTATACTTGTATGCTCAAGGGAAAGAAGCCAACACAGAATGGTAATGTTTACAAATTTTCCTCATTGGGTTTTATGCACCGGATAAAGAAAAACAACATTGGTCATGTTTATTATTTGTTTTTTAACTTTCCCAAGTTCTTTGAGAAAACCCCAAAAACATATCAATCCCATGGGATTCGAACCCACAAACTTTACCATGCCAGGGCAGATGTCTTACTACTAGACCACCGAGTTAGCCCGGTGGCTAGAGGTAATTCAAATCCTTTTTTTGTTACCAGCGGGTACCCCAACGATTTAATAGATGTTAATTTTGCATCGGGGATAAAGAATATGATTTGGTTTTTGCCCTTACATCGATGTGTATTAAGCCTCTGTATTTGTTTAAATTTAATAATATATTCTTTGTCCCCGATGCAAAAATAACATCTATTGAATTGGTCATGTTTGCAGCACTGTTTCAGTGCCTGGTCAAATCTGTTTCAGCTCATTAATAAATTTGTTAATTAGTATTGGGAAAGTTCTTTTCCATCCTCTAGCTTCGTAATAGACTGTGCAAGTCTTGTGCGTATTCAAATCGCCAGGACCCAAGGTGTCCCCTGTATATTGAGTTTTTTATGTAAAATTAATGTAGCCTAGTGCTTAGTGCTTGCTTCTTCTTTATACTTTTTAGTAACATGTTTTATACATATGATTACATCACATTGTTGGCAAAGGAAAATTAAGCCATGATATATGACAGTAAAGTAAGTTATACAAATCAACCGCCAAAAACTGAGAATAAGACTTGACTTTTGTTTCTGGTTTTTTTTTTTTTTTTTTTTTTTGTCAATTGACGTTTTGTTTTAATAATTAAACCATATTGTAATGTTTTGGGCAATGGCGTGATTGGTAATGGGGGGGGGGTTCTAAAAAAAAGCATCTAACCAAAAGTTTAATTTTAATTTTTGGATATTATGATTTTTTGTATACATACATGTATTATATTTAATATTGTATTTATACAAAAAAATATTGTTTTGTATATTATATTTTGTAAGATATAAAAAAAATATAAAAAGTAAGAGTATTTATAGTTATTCTAGAGTTATTTTTTCATTTTTTCGCAGCACGCAAGCACAGCACAGTCTTTACACACCACACTGCCAACAATTGAATGCTAACAAATTTTGCGTTTGTAGTTTGTTTGTTTTCATTTGTTAGGCAAATTTATATTTTATATGTTTTATTTCAATATTTGAGTTTGTCAATGGGTGAGGGAGAGGTGAGACAAAACTATTTCTCTGGAGTATGGTATAAATGTTATGTTAATAACCAGTGAGATTGATTTGAAACTTGTCTTGTTTTATTTGATTTGTTTTCATAACCAATCCTGTAACTTGTCTTAAACAGGGGCTGTTCGTCATGAGACAAAATATGGAGAACAAAGCCAAGATCCATCTGGTGAGGAGGAATCATTGAGTCCGCCACCATATCTGTAAAAGAAAATAATCATGCAGCAAGGCTGTAACATTGTGGTGAAAAGCTCAAGGTACCAATGAGGCAATCGTCTACAATAGTGTTCACTACCCTGTACACATGAAAGTTTCTCTGTGGTTTAAATACAGGAAAATTATATTTTTGTACTAATTTCCTATGTAATATGTACCGCACACACAGATCTTGTCATTTGATTGGTGTAAGTTCACACGTGTCACATGTCATCCTAGATGTATACTGACTGGATATTTTTAATACAGGAGTCCTATATATGGACGTCCTATAAATTATAGGACGCTTCGTAGCGTCATATCCGTACTCTTTAGTAATGGTAAAGGGGCACATTGCCTTTGGATTGGGCGCTTTGGGTTATAAAAAGCATTTGTTATGAAATTAATGAAATTAATGTGGTTGGAAAGATGTTTTAAAAGTAGAATATAATTGTTGGTTCTACAAAATGGCGGACTGTGTGAGTTCACAAAGTAAATGGAATACCACATAATTTCAAGGGATATTTCTGTGAAACATTATACTTTTAGAACATTTTTCCAAACACAATCATTTCATAACAAATGCTTTTTATAGCAGAAAAGCGCACAATCCGAAAGCAACGTGCCCCTTTAAAGTTGAAACAGATGTTTCACCAACCGAATTCATTATTGTTCTTTCTACCTCATCAAGAATATCTTTGTTTTTCTTTCTCGGTAAACTTAGATTTAAGGTTTTGCTTAATAGCTACAGTCAAAGCTGTTGACACTGATATCAGTGTCAACACCTTTTACTGTAGCTGTTGAGCTAAATGTTGATGTCTAGCCGTAGCCATAGTCAAAGCTGTTCCTTGGCAGATTGAGTTAATCACTAAATGATTATATTATATTTACCACAATGTTAGGTGCCTTGATCTCTGGTTAATGACAGAGTTAAAACTGTTTCACCACAAGCGCATGATGGCTCTATTCTAAAGTTACAGTATAACCTGTAAGTGAGCAGAGCTTGATTTATATCCCTTGTTGTGGGGCAGTTTTAAATCTTTCGAGGAGCGTCGGTTGATTAATTCACAACACTGTATTACGGTTGGCTATAAATATGATAGTTTTTTATTACACAATGTCATACAAATTATTTTTATATCATTAACTAGTATGAAGTGTAAATTTTGTTTTGTTCATGAACTTGTTACCTAATTGATTGTTGTTAATTTTGTTAACTTTGAGATTAATCTTGTCATTCATGCAAATTACAGTAAAAACAACTCCTGAACAAACCTGATTATGGGGTTTTGTTTTACATGGTGAGACTGTGATGTTAATGGAGGTTTACTATCCTTTTTGTCAAAGTTTTTACTTACAAATAATTTCTGAGCAAATGACCATTGTTTGTTGGTTGTTAGTGTGTACCTCTTATATTTGTGTCCATCAAATTTCTTTTCTCAGTAGTTGAAAATATATTAATATATTAAAAAAGTGCTGCATTTATTGTACAATGTTTTTTAGCTTTCACTTTTCTGAATGTATTCTTGTGCTGTATTTGTTTGAAGTATGAAAAATATAGTGAGGATGGGGAAACTTACATTCAACTTCACCCTGATAAGTGACACGAGCACTCAAAGGGAATGCTAGATATTTTCGCCACTAACTGATTATCATCAATCTTTTCTTAGTCGCAAGGTATTTTATGTAAGTTGTGGCTGATTTGTTAAAAATGTGTCTGAAATAAATTTAATTATTACTATGAAAAAGAAAAAACCTTTGTGTAGTGAGTCATTAATTTATTGATGTTTAAAGACAAAATACGGTGGAATTTTAATATTTTTTTGAATAATCGTTTAGAATGTATTGCTTTAAAAATGACCTGTACTTAATAGCGCCCAGCCATAACGTTATGAGAACTCTTGTTCAAAACCAGAGGGCCCAATTTCATAGAGCTGCTTAAACACAAAAAGTAGCTAAGCACAACAAAATTACACTTACCAGAATAAGGTTACCAGCCAAACTACCATGTCACATGTACAATTTGTAACTGGTTTATCCTGCTTATTTCTGCTTAGCAGAAATTGTTAAGAAAACTTTTCTGCTTAAGCAGCTCTATGGAATTGGGCCCAGGTGACGGTGACATGGCCTGACAAGCTTTCTGGCGTTGAGACAAGGGGGCTGACCCATCATGTAATGGAGAGAAATTCAAGCCTCTTGTGTAATTCAAATATATGAAGGTCATGGATTGTTGGAAAATGGTTCAATCAATGGTTGTACCCCTGGGGTTGTTGACTTCCAGCCAAGAGCATTTTGGGTACACCAGCCCTTTAAAAAAAAAAACCAGCCCTTAAAAAAAACAAAAAACACTATTATTTTGCAGAAGAGTGTCGGGTCATTATTTTTTTCCAAGACAGAGTCTGGCCAGTTTACTCGTTCTGGGGTGATTTTGTTTTGGACGAGCCCAGCAAACCATTCATCGGCTGAAATACTTAAAATGGAAAAGAAAAACAAAGTTTAGTTGTCAGAAAATCTATTTGATTTGTTTTCAGGAGGCTGAGAGACTTTTAATTACCTTTTGAGTATTTTTGAATATTTAGCATTTCGCATTTTTATTTATTTATTTACTTGTTTAGCTTTAGCATAGTGCACCCTCCTCTCCGCCCAGCCTCTGCTGCACGAAGTGCGCCACCAATCGTTGGTCAATAGATGGCGCCACACTGGAAAACATTATTAAAGATGGCGACTCCTTTCTCTATGGAACAACGAAAACACGAATGGTAATTATGTAATTAACTTCTCAAAATATAAAACATGTAGGGCAATATGGTAATATTAGTGTAGCAACTCTTGGCTTAAATTTGACTCTGCTCTACATTTGTATTCTGATTACACACGCGAACGATTCCTTCCTCCTCCGTTGTCAGTGACAGTGCATGCGCTGTCACTCGGGTAGCCCTGGTAGGACGTCAGTCAGTGCCACTGCACTGACGTCCTGGGTATAAAGATCCTTTACAATGCGAACAAAATTTTGAGTAACATTTTAAAATATTTTTACCTAATTTGAGAAGCTGAAACTCCATTCACCTTTTCTTGGTGCCTTTAATTACACTTTTGCTTTTTGAGTTCAAATAGTGGAAATCACAAAAAATTGAGATTTGATCTGATTGAGTTGTAAGTAGTCTAGTTGGATAGAGCTCTTTAAGACATTCATTTTGCTACTTTATTTGTGGGGATCGGTTCATGAAAACCGGACTTATGGAAGGTCAAAGTTAAAAATATAGGACCTTGTTTACATAACAAATTTTGTTGACCGTGTACAAGCGCAACGTTTTCGCCGTTGCACACAACATCCAATTCCCCTCGCGTAATTGAACGTTTCCCAAGGGCCGTATCAACGTGTTTGACAATCAAGCGTGTCATTTTCGGTTCATTGTGGGGCCCTAAGAGGATAATTACTTACAGTTCTCAATGAATTTCAGCGCAGAAAACAAGATTTCTTGTGATTTTACAGAAAGTTTTACACAAATACTCCCAACAAAACGGACGCCAAATTGCATATCAAACGCAAGAGAAAAACTCCATCTTGAAAGTAGTTCCGTTTATTTTTATGAATGAAACGATTAACATGGGTTTAATCTATATCCCTCTGCACCACCGATCTCTCTATAGCGTTGTACACGTTGAGGTGGTCACAGTTTCCCATAACAAAAAGTGGCTGCGCGGTGAACAGCGCCCTCAATCGGTAGTGATTGACACTAGTTCAAAACCTATCAAATACATCCATGAATGACATTGTTTCCGAAAATAAGTCCAAGTTGTGCACTGGCGCTGTGACTCCGCCGTGTTGCCGCCCGAAAGAAAAAAGCGTTCAGTGTTACTGGTGTTACGGGTTAGACAGCGCCCTCTTTTGTGGACTTGGTTCCATGTCAGTTGAGGTTGTCGCAACAAATGCGTCAATTTCCATTTTATTTTCACAATAATGTCATCCAAGGATAAAATTGGCAATTCTGAATAGAGCAGGCGTAAGGTTCAGGACACAAGGAACATGTGAGTCACGTTTCAGCTTCCTCAAAAAGGTAAAAATATGATAAAAAATTGTTATAAATTTTGTCGCAATGCCTGAGGACCTTTATACCCTGGACTCCGTCGCCTTGTATGCAACGGAGGAGTTCAACCTGGGCTATCAGTGGGGTAGCCTAGCCCAGGTTGGATTCCTCCGTTGCATACAACGCGACGGAGTCCAGGGTATAAAGGTCCCGTACCATTGCGACAAAATTTACACTTCAAATTTTTCATATTTTTACCTTATTGAGGAAGCTGAACTTTTACTCACATGTTCCTTGTACTTGTAGCTGGAACTCCATGGAGGCCTGTTTAAAAATTGTTGAATTTTCTCCTTTCATGTTATTATTTGTGAAAACAAATTGACATTTACGGCTCCATCACTGCACGTCATAAACCAAGAGCGAGTTTTGTATACGCATCGGGTTGCTATGCATTTCGCATATTTGTTAGGCCACGAGAATGAAAGTTATAGATTGGCGTCCGGGCATTTTTGAAATGACATGAGGCTTTTTTTCATTTTTCATTATTCATTATTTTCTCGTAGTAAGCTTTTTTGAAATTTTGACATCATTGGTCGTACTAGCGCCCCAGGAAAAACTTGTATTTTCCCAAAGCAAAACTCAATTTGGCGTTCCCACACGGGTGCCCTGCCTTAACAGTGATGACCACGCGGTTGACGCAGGGCACCTGTCAAATTTTAGACGGTTGAGGCAGGGCACTCGTCTAAAATTTGACAGGTGCCCTGCCTCAACCGCGTGGTCATCCCGGTTAAGGCAGGGCACCCGTGGATACTGCTGAGAGCGTGACCGCCAAATTGAGTTTCGCTTTGAGAAAAAGTTTTTCCTTGGGCGCTAGTACTAGTAGTACGTCAAAAAATGAGTACAGCGCCCCAGTTACTGGGTCTAACCTTGTCTACTACTAGTAAAATCCGTAAATATAACCGTTTACTGATGTCCTACCATGTATGGGGTAGCCCCACTTCTGTGGCCAACGATCCATGAATCCTTGGCCACACGTCCGGACCCATCTTTTCCGGTCACACTAAAAGACGACAACTGCCGACAACAAATTTTAAATGCACTTTCAAACAATGTTTGAACAAAAATAAACCGTTAATATGCAATATGGTAATATTAGTGTAGCAACTCTTGGCTTAAATTTGACTCTGCTCTACGTTTGTATTCTGATTACACACACAATTAGAAAGACGACAACTGCCGACAACAAATTTTAAATGCACTTTCAAACAATGTTTTTTAACTGTAAAAAAGGGTTTTATTACCACGATTTAGTAACGAAAAGAAGTGTCCGCCATGATGCATCTGGATCACTCTTGGACAATACCATTTTTGTTCTTGTTAGGTGTTCGGGCATACAGCCCGGAACACCTCTTGTTTTTGTTCCGTTTTTTTTTTTTTAGGTGTTCGGAGAGCTTTGCTCCGAACACCTCTTATTATTGTTCGTTTTTTTTCTTTTTTTCTTCTGATTCTCTCCGTCCCTTGTCCGGTAACTAAGACACTTTTCCCAACATCACATGAACTTGAAACTTCACATATAGTTAGATATTTATTAGGAGATGAAACCGCTTCAGTTACGTCATGATGACGTCATCAGGTATCAAATTACAAGCCATTTAAGGTAAAAAAGTGACCATATGCGAAAGCCTGTATGTCCCTGAATATTACAGCTACAGTATTTATATTTGGACATATGATAGATCAAGACACGGGCAACATTTGAAAAGTAAACGCCAAATTCACATGACCTTTACTTCTGGTCGTAACGAAAGGTCAAAGTTTGCCTTGGTGTAATTCTTCAAAAAAACACTTTCCCGGCAAAAACATTAACTTTCGTTTATCAGATCAACTTCAAATTTACACCGTGTAAGGAACTTGATAAAACCTCAATCAAGTAGTTGTGACGTCATGATGACGTCATCAAGTGTTAAAATACAGTAAATCGAAGTTTAATCATTTAAAAATTCATAACTCAAGAAGTACATAAGCTATTATAACAATCTATACATTATCGGAGAGGTCTTGACAAATGTAGCAAATACTACACAGAGTATTATACCGTTTGACCTTGTCTTCCTGTTCAAACCGGAAGTTGAAAACTTCACAATTCATACTTTAAGGAATACTCGTACTTTTTACATACACATTACTCACAATTTTTACGTCATGTTGTAGATTTTTAAGCCTTCTCAAACTTTTCCACAGAGATGTTACCTTTTTGACCTTCACTTATGGTTGAAATCGGGTATACATTGACCCGCTGTCAAACCGCGGGAATAAACTGTGTAGAGGCCTCATGCCTAAATGCCCCCCCTAAATTTTTATTATGCCCCCTCTAATTATTCAACAGCTGCTTGACAGCACCCCTTTGTTTCAACAGTCATAGTTTTAACCAATCAGAAGCCTGGAAATAACCCCAGTGAGTAAGTATTATGGGATCACCATGTGCACCACACATCCATGCACACAGCATGCGCGCGTGTCATACTGGATGTGATGTTGCAGTGAGTGCACAAGACAAATTAAAACTGTGAAGCCCTACTTACTGTGTTTTCTGTTTACATCCTTTCAATACAGGTATGTAGATTTTCCTTTTCATAATTTAACAAGTTCATAAAATGTAGATTGCTATGGTAGTATTTTTGTTGTTTTTAACAAAGTGATAGGGAAGATTTATGCCCTCAAACTTTGCCATAACTTTCACTTTCACCATCCATTAACTAGTACATATGTGTGTAGAATTTTACATGAAACCAAAAGTTGTCTAAAACATGGGAAGCTCCAAAGTGTGTAAAATTGATTCAGATTTTAGTCCATTTTCCTCTGTGTGATTTTATAAATTAACTTGAGTTTCTGATAGCTTACATTCCATGGAAATTATTGATACTGAGAAAAGTGTTTATGACTGTTCCAAAAATGCTTATTTCTAGAGGAAAATCAAGAGTATTTTCTAATCTTTTATGAGTTCAGTTAGCACTGTACAGATTATTATGTATGATAAATGTAAATATACATGTGTACACAAGGACCAGAGTATGATGAAACAATAACTCTAGACTCTTAGTGGAGAATGGAAGATTATAACTTTATATAAGGTCATTAGTTTTAAACTCTTGAGGCCTTGATCATTGATAGTATTTTAGCCAAGATAGTATTGGATAGCCTTGCAGGTTTGAAACATGCTTAGTTTTATTTAGTCGAGGCAAGTGCCAAGTTTAGAAAGTGACTAATTCTTGCTGGTTTATTAATTGATATTGTGTATACATGTACACCAGACTGAAGACTTTAACGATGGTCTAGTAGGGTTACTGAAAGTGGTTATTGATCCTTTTTGAGCTAATGTGTTGCTTGGTTTTGATTATTGGGCTAAAATACTGCGATTACTTTACGGATGGAGTAAGTTTAGAAGTGTACAGGTCTAGCCAGTGTTTTAATTATTATCAAGTTTGAGCCTAGGGATATGTGTTTATTGACACAAATTAGAGTTTTGCTTATTGCAAAGAATACTAGGATTGATTTGAGGTAGAGATTGCAGGTTATTATTGATGGAATATTGACATGTTCTATCTTAATGTTCAAGTGATTATTGTTAAGTTTCAAGATATACTGGATGTGATGTTGCAGTGAGTGCACAAGACAAATTAAAACTGTGAAGCCCTACTTACTGTGTTTTCTGTTTACATCCTTTCAATACAGAATTCGTCATATCTTCAAATTAATGCGCACCTCGGAGTAAACCTCGGTTTACGACGGGTGTAACATTTGGCACCTCCGACGGGACAGGTGTGTTACAACATTATATCTAATGTAATGTTCAACGACAGCCCCTGTCCAGTGACATGAGCCCAAGACCCAAGCTTTAGTAAGAGAGTGAGAGACAGGAAGAGAGCCAACAAGATGGAGGAGACGGCTATGGAGTCCTGCCAGCAGTTGATGAGCCAGGTTAGTGCGTTAGACAGAGATCAGTTGCTGCAGACGTACAAGTTCTTGGACCTCCCTGGGTACGATGCAGTTGCAGAAAAGGAAAACAACGGCCCCCTCCTGATTAGAAAAATCAACCGCCATCTCAACAGAGACGAGATAGATGAGATGGATGACCAGGGTGTGGAAAGCTTCAAGCAATTAGAAGACTTTCTAAAGATTTTCATCCCTGAGGCCCAGCCGTCCTCACTTCCTCATTCTGAACTAGGAGATGGAGAACCCCATTCAATGCTAAACAGGAGCCAAAGCAAGAAATCAATCCCATCACGCCCAGCAGTTTGATGACCCTAGCCAGACGAGAGTTCAAGATTTCAGGCCAAATAGGAGAGCCGGGCCAGAGAGATAAATTATCCTTCTCAAGCTTAGCACACCAGATCGAGAACGGTCGTCTGAAGGGGCACTCAGAACGTGAGATTGTTGAAGGCGTCATTCGTGCAATTTCCCAGGCTCTCCACTGCGAAGTTACCTGGAAGGTAGGGTGGCTCTCACGCTACCTAGTCTCCGTCAGGTCTTACGATCCCATTACCGAGAGAAGGATGCAACCGAGTTATATCAGCAGCTGTCCGTGTAACACAGACCCTCCGAGAATCCCCGCAAAGTTTCCTAGTTCGAGCGCTGGACCTGAAACAGAAAGTTGTGTTCGCAAGTCAGGAGGCTGGTTCTGGGCTGAAATATGACCCCATGCTGGTACAGAGCATGTTTCTCCATGGACTCCTGACTGGATTGAGAAGCGATGCTGTCAAGTCGGAGTTGCGCCCTTATCTCCAGGATCCAAGTACGACAGATGAGCAGTTGTTTGAGAAAATTAACGTCGCGGCCCGCCAGGATGAGGAACGGCAAGAGAAACTTGGCATAACCAACCAGAAGCCCATCTCCGTCAAAGTAGTGCAGCAGCAAGGATCCAACAAAGATGAGTCCCCGACCGCCCCAAAGGAGCAGCCAAGACAAGGCAATTTGGTGGCCGACCTTGCCGAGCTGAAGGCAGGAATTGCTGAGATTTCCACCCTGAAGAGCCAAATAGCTGGTCTTCAGCAGTCATTAGCTCAGTCTAATGAGCACCGGCAATGGACCCCAAGGACCAACCGTGATACCACCCGACAGAGAGGCTGCACAAACTGCCAACGAAATGGCACTGGCGACAGTTGCGACCATTGCTATAAGTGTGGCTCCGGGGAGCACTTTGCTCGTGGATGCAGACAGTGGCAACGCAATCATCCGGGAAACGGCCAGGGGTTACTGCCACGGGACGGTCAGTAGCCTATAAAAGCAACATCCAGAAGTCCCACATTTGTTCGATAGCCCCCTCGAGACAAGCGAATGTCAGCCGACTAGTAGGCAAGAGATGTATGGTGAGCTGCATGATAGACGGGAAAAAGACCCAGGCACTTTGGGACACAGGAGCTCAAGTCACCATCATACCTGCTGATTGGCAGGCAGTCCACTTACCCCAAGCCAAGCTGAGGCCACTGTGTGAGCTATTAGGAGGAACTGACCTAAATCTTACGGCCGCAAACGGATCCCCTATCTCTTATGATGGCTGGTTAAATGTCTCCTTCAGTCTGATGACAGGGCTAAACCACGAGATTAAAGTTCCAGTTTTGGTGACACGGGCAACTTCTGGAGTTCCCATCATTGGGTACAATGTCATCGAAGAAATTGTTCAAAGAGACACCCTCTCTTCAAATCCTGTTCAAGCCGTGAGAGCAGCGTTCCCATCAATGACGAGAAGAGTAGTGACAGCCCTTGCAAGTCTTATTCAAGAAGAGCAACCAGAGTACATCTGCTGTGTCAAGGTAGGCAGAAAAGGAGTTACCATACCCGGTAAAAGCGTTGTCGGGGTAACCTGCAGAGCGACACCAGGCCTGCTGACTCAAGACACTACCGCCCTCTTTGAGCCGGATGTGGACGCTCAGTGGCCCGAAGATCTTCATCCTCATCCGTCAGTCGTTCGGCTAAAAAAGGGGCCCTCCAGCAAAGTCTCCATCTTAGTTCAAAACACATCCAATCATGATATCATACTGCGGAAACAAACGATGTTAGGAACGCTACAATCGTCCCTTTCAATTGAAACCATTCCCGAGAGACCCATCCCAGCGTCACAACAAAAGTGTACATTTGTAAATGAAGTCTCCACTGCATCCCCTACCAATGCAAAATGGACCCCCGAGTTCGACCTTAGTCACTTAACAGAGGCCCAACGCCGAGATGTTAACGAGATGTTGAGAGAAGAGGCAGAGGCCTTTTCAAAAGATGACAGTGACATGGGCTGCATTAAAGACTTGAAAATGCATATACGTCTGAAGGATGACCAGCCAGTGCAAAAATCATACATGTCGGTCCCCCCGCCACTCTACAGTGAAGTGAAAAACTACCTGAAGGATTTGATTGGCCGTGGCTGGATTGAGAAGTCAGAGTCTCCCTACTCGTCACCGGTGGTATGTGTGCGGAAGAAGGATGGCTCTCTCCGTCTCTGCATAGATTATCGTGAGCTGAACCAGAAGACAATACCAGATAGACAACCTATCCCACGAATCCAAGATGTTCTAGATAGTCTCGGTGGAAATGAGTGGTTTTCAACACTAGACCAGGGTAAAGCTTATCACCAGGGTTTCATCGCAGAAGAGAGTAAGCCTAAGACGGCCTTCGTCACCCCCTGGGGTTTGTACGAGTGGAATCGTATACCCTTTGGTTTGACTAATGCGCCTGCAGTGTTTCAACGTTGCATGGAGTCCTGTCTGGATGGTCTGGTTGGAGAAGTCGCAGTAGTCTACCTTGATGATATCCTAGTCTACGGAAAAACATTTGAGTCACATGTTGAAAACATACGTCAAATCCTCAGACGCCTTCAGAAGCGTGGTGTTAAACTCAAGCCAAGCAAGTGCAGCTTATTCCAGAAAGATGTGCGGTACTTAGGGAGAGTTATCAGTAGCGAAGGCTACAAGATGGATCCTGCAGACGTCAAAGCAGTTGAGGCACTCCGAGAGAAAAACCCGAGTACCGTGGGAGAGGTTAGGAAAGTCCTTGGTCTACTGGGCTACTATCGTCAGTATATCCAGAATTTTTCTACGATTGCTAAACCATTGTATGAACTGCTTAAGAAACCTAGTCCATGCAGTGATGGCCGACCGAACGAGACCAGCCCAGTGGAACTACCGTCAAAGTCACGAGGAAAAGCTGCTGTAGGTAAAAGTACAGGACAAGTGTCGTCAAGGCAACGCATCACATGGGAAGATTCTCATCAGAAAGTGCTGGAACAATTGCTGAGTTTTCTCACTTGCCCTCCAGTGATGGCTTTTCCTGATCACCAACAGCCTTTCATTCTGCATACGGATGCTTCCAATGAAGGACTAGGCGCTGTATTGTACCAGCAGCAGGATGGAAAGATGAGAGTGATCGGCTATGGTTCTCGGACGCTAAGCCCCGCTGAAAAGAACTACAACTTGCATTCTGGAAAGCTAGAATTTCTTGCTCTGAAGTGGGCCATCACTGAAAAGTTCAAGGATTATTTGTACTATGCTCCCTCCTTCACGGTGTACACAGACAATAATCCGTTGACCTACATCTTGACGTCCGCCAAACTCAATGCAACGGGACATCGCTGGGTTGCTGAATTAGCTGATTTTAATTTCACAATTAAGTACCGCCCTGGAAAGTCAAATGCAGATGCCGACGCCCTTTCCCGTATGCCCCTTGACATTGACAGCTATAGAACCCAGTGCACAAGCGAGATCAGCCCAGCTCATCTAAGTGCCACCATAGAGGCAATCAAGGCTGATAGTTTGGACCACTGCCCATGGATTGGTGCCCTGACTGCGTCTTCATCAAGCCCAGATGACAGTGTTACAAGTTCCCATCACATCACCAAAGAACAACTGAGTGCAGCACAGCGAGATGATGTCACAGTGAGTCGTGTTATTCAGTTCCTTGAAGACGGTCACCGCCCAAGCAGACATACAAGGATGACCGAACAGCCTGACACTCTTGCTCTTCTTCGGGAGTGGGATAAATTGGAGTTGGATACTGAGGGTATTCTCCGTCGTCAGTCTGGTGATAAGAAACAACTTGTTCTCCCTCAAAAGTATCACCGCCTTGTCTACAAAGAACTACATGAAGACATGGGCCACTTAGGTGCAGAGCGAGTAGTACATCTTGCACGAGAGAGGTTCTTTTGGCCTCACATGCAAAGGGACATTGAGCACTATGTGACCAGCGTTTGTAGATGTTTACAGCAGAGGAAACCAAACCGAGCAACCAGAGAGCCCCTTCACAGTATAGTGACCACCGCCCCATTTGAGATAGTCGCCATAGATTTTCTCCATCTTGAGAGAAGTGTTGGAGGATACGAATACATCTTGGTTGTCATGGATCACTTTACCAGGTATGCCCATGCATATCCAACGACAAACAAATCCGGAAAGACAGTTGCAGACAAGATTTTCAACGACTTTGTTTTGCGGTTTGGATTTCCCCATAAACTCCATCATGACCAAGGGAGGGAGTTTGAGAACCAACTATTCCGACGACTACAACAGCTATCCGGCATCACTCCATCACGAACCACCCCATACCACCCACAGGGGAATGGTCAAGTTGAGAGATTCAACCGGACGCTTCTTGGGATGCTGCGAACTCTACCGGAGAAGGAGAAGTCGCGTTGGAAAGAATCCCTGGGCAAAGTGGTGCATGCATACAATTGCACTCGCTCAGATGCCACAGGATTCTCTCCTTTCTATCTTCTGTATGGACGCCCGCCTCGTCTTCCAATTGATCTGGTCTTTGGCTTGACAGGGAAGCAGGAGCCCCCAAAGAACCATCAAGAGTATAGTCAACGATGGAGAAAACAAATGGAAGAGGCGTATGAGATAGCGAGGAGAAACGCAAACAGATCATCAGCTCGAGGAAAACAACAGTACGACAAGAAAGCCCATAGCACAGTCTTTCAGCCAGGTGACAGAGTGTTGGTACGCAACCTAAATGAAACTGGAGGACCAGGCAAGCTCCGAGCTTACTGGGAGAAAGAAGTCCACACTGTTGTGAAACGGCTGGGTGACGACTCCCCTGTGTATCAGCTATGCCCAGAGAGTGGGAAAGGAAGACATCGGACTCTTCACAGAAACCTGTTGTTGCCCTGTAGCGACCTCATAAGTGAAACACCGATGGAACAGAGGATGTCCCCACCACCATCAATACCCCATACAAGGAGGAGAACAGTACAGAATGTTGAAAAAGGAAGCAGTGACAGTTCGGATGACGAGTATCTTCTTCACATACCGACTCTCCGTCAACCCTCCTTGAGACCACGCCCCCCGACAGTAGCTACTCCATCATTGGATCATGAAGCTGCAGTTTTCATCCCAGCTGATGACCAGGAGGAAGAGAATGACGCGGAGAATGTCTCAAGTCCCGTGGTAGCTGAGCCCATCCCTGAACTAGTTACTGCCCAAGATTCGGATGACCCAGTTATCATTCCTAATACCACTACTCAAGGAGGACCAGACAACAACCCAGAGGACGCCGGTGTTCCTGATGCAGTTATCAACCCTGAGGCAGCCACCGCTCCAGTGGTAGCTCAGGATGTTGGTGACCCAGTCCCAGATGTTCACCATCAAGCCCTCCCCGTCCCGGCCAGTCAGCCCAACCAACAGAAAGCGCCGGTTCAACCAGTCGCTGAAGCCCCGCCCCCTGCCACTGCCCCCAATGAAGCCATCGCACCGGGTCTTTATGAAGAGGGCCCACCTTACCCCCAGAGAGAGACAACCCCCACAGCGTTTGGCTTATGACCAGTTGGGCCAACCACAGCACAGGCCAGAAGGAGTAAACGCAATGTCCGCTGGAAGTTCACATCCCTACCACCACCCATCAGCACCTTGGCCATTCTCCATCGCACCACAGGCACCGACGCAGATGATGTGGCCTCCGTCTCCATCTCCATGGATCAACCCTATGATGATGCCTTGGCCCCCGATGCATGCGCAACCATGGCAACCGTGGTATCCAACAGTGTCATACCCTCAGCAAACAATGAGGATAAACTGAATCAAATGACTGAACACTAGTCCCAGTTGAACTTCTTTTTTGGTTTTTCCCAATGATACACAAACGGTGATTGATCTTAAAGTGTGTTAGCTGAAATAGTTTTACAAATTTTGGCACAATGCTATTGACGTTTTGTTTGGATTTTATGAATTCAGAAATGTTGAGGACAACATTTAATTTTCAAGGGGCGAGTGTAGAGGCCTCATGCCTAAATGCCCCCCCTAAATTTTTATTATGCCCCCTCTAATTATTCAACAGCTGCTTGACAGCACCCCTTTGTTTCAACAGTCATAGTTTTAACCAATCAGAAGCCTGGAAATAACCCCAGTGAGTAAGTATTATGGGATCACCATGTGCACCACACATCCATGCACACAGCATGCGCGCGTGTCATACTGGATGTGATGTTGCAGTGAGTGCACAAGACAAATTAAAACTGTGAAGCCCTACTTACTGTGTTTTCTGTTTACATCCTTTCAATACAGGTATGTAGATTTTCCTTTTCATAATTTAACAAGTTCATAAAATGTAGATTGCTATGGTAGTATTTTTTGTTGTTTTTAACAAAGTGATAGGGAAGATTTATGCCCTCAAACTTTGCCATAACTTTCACTTTCACCATCCATTAACTAGTACATATGTGTGTAGAATTTTACATGAAACCAAAAGTTGTCTAAAACATGGGAAGCTCCAAAGTGTGTAAAATTGATTCAGATTTTAGTCCATTTTCCTCTGTGTGATTTTATAAATTAACTTGAGTTTCTGATAGCTTACATTCCATGGAAATTATTGATACTGAGAAAAGTGTTTATGACTGTTCCAAAAATGCTTATTTCTAGAGGAAAATCAAGAGTATTTTCTAATCTTTTATGAGTTCAGTTAGCACTGTACAGATTATTATGTATGATAAATGTAAATATACATGTGTACACAAGGACCAGAGTATGATGAAACAATAACTCTAGACTCTTAGTGGAGAATGGAAGATTATAACTTTATATAAGGTCATTAGTTTTAAACTCTTGAGGCCTTGATCATTGATAGTATTTTAGCCAAGATAGTATTGGATAGCCTTGCAGGTTTGAAACATGCTTAGTTTTATTTAGTCGAGGCAAGTGCCAAGTTTAGAAAGTGACTAATTCTTGCTGGTTTATTAATTGATATTGTGTATACATGTACACCAGACTGAAGACTTTAACGATGGTCTAGTAGGGTTACTGAAAGTGGTTATTGATCCTTTTGAGCTAATGTGTTGCTTGGTTTTGATTATTGGGCTAAAATACTGCGATTACTTTACGGATGGAGTAAGTTTAGAAGTGTACAGGTCTAGCCAGTGTTTTAATTATTATCAAGTTTGAGCCTAGGGATATGTGTTTATTGACACAAATTAGAGTTTTGCTTATTGCAAAGAATACTAGGATTGATTTGAGGTAGAGATTGCAGGTTATTATTGATGGAATATTGACATGTTCTATCTTAATGTTCAAGTGATTATTGTTAAGTTTCAAGATATACTGGATGTGATGTTGCAGTGAGTGCACAAGACAAATTAAAACTGTGAAGCCCTACTTACTGTGTTTTCTGTTTACATCCTTTCAATACAGAATTCGTCATATCTTCAAATTAATGCGCACCTCGGAGTAAACCTCGGTTTACGACGGGTGTAACAAACTGCATTGAAAACACATACAATACGCGATCTTAACCAGTTAGACGGTGAGCAGCTGCTTGCTCCATTGAATCAAACCCCAAGGTTCAAAGTCCTTCAAACATGCTTGTTGTCTAGTCTAGTCTCTTTTCAAGGTTCGCGCAACCTGATTTTGACATTACGCTTTGTTAGTCTCTAAAAAAAATTCATAATTCAAGAACTACACAACCGATTTTCAAACTTTTTTCAGTTATAAAATCCTTGGGCATTGGAGATTAGCCTTGGGTAACCGTGACCCCATGTTGACCTTTACTTCCGGGTCAACCGGGAGTGAGACCATATCTCAAGAACTACACAACCGATTTCAAACTTTTTTTCAGTCCGGGTCAACCGGAAGTGAGACCATATCTCAAGAACTACACAACCGATTTTCAAACTTTTTACAGTTATAGACTCCTTGGGCATTGGAGATTAGCCTTGGGTACCGTGACCCCATGTTGACCTTTACTTCCGGGTCAAACGGAAGTGACACCATATCTCAAGAACTACTCAACCGATTTTCAAACTGTTTTCAGTTATAGACTCCTTGGGCATTGGAGATTAGCCTTGGGTAACCGTGACCCATGTTGACCTTTACTTCCAGTTCAAACGGAAGTGAGACCATATCTCAAGAACTACACAACCGATTTTCAAACTTTTTACAGTTATAGAGTCCTTGGGCATTGGAGATTAGCCTAGGGTACCGTGACCCCATGTTTACCTTTACTTCCGGGTCAACCGGAAGTGAGACCATATTTCAAGAACTACACAACCGATTTTCAAACTTTTTTCAGTTATAGACTTCTTGGGCATTGGAGATTAGCCTTGGTAACCGTGATCCCATGTTGACCTTTACTTCCGGTTCAACCGGAAATGACACCATATCTCAAGAACTACACAACCGATTTTCAAACTTTTTTCAGTCAAAGACTCCTTGGGCATTGGAGATTAGCCTTGGGTAACCGTGACTCCATGGTGGGTTACTTTCGACCGTCGTTTTAATACTATTTTTATAATAATTACATGAAGATGGTTTCATTTGTTTCTGAAATATAGTCATGACAGAATATAGTTTATACGAATTTGTGATATTTGTAAGTTTAACATTTTCTGATTAATTGTTATGAAGTTAAAAATGAACCTGAAGAGTGAAGTTGGTTTAGTCGAAGCATGGTCATGGGACATGGACTCAGACATGTTGGAGGTTCTGGTAGTTTGTATGACCAGTGGTACTTACAGTTGAGATGTGTCGACATTACGTAAACAGAGACTCATTCACTAAGTGGGATTTTTGTTTTAACTTACAACAGAGTTTATTAATTTGATCATGGTAGGAATTCTAACTGTCGGATTTGAATTGATGCTAACCGTTGAGGTATATGTAGCCTACATGAACTGTGTGGCAAAAATCTTATCGCGTGAATCAAAAGGGTTTTGACTTTAACGAAGAACTTGATCGAGAGCAAAGAAGAAGTAATATTTGCTGAAATTAATTTACAATTTTCCAAAACTAGCATTGCCTCCATTTGTCTATGATTCGGATATATTCCCCGTAGGCCTACACCCACCAACGGCACACAGGAGAATGCTGGCATATTATCCCAGCACACAAGAAACTTTGTTAATTAACTAAATTTGTTTGCAAACTATCAAATTCCCATCCACAAACCACAGTGTCCTTGTTGTTTACGTTAGAAGCTAACTCCTAGTCCTAGCCTTAAGCTAACTCCCAAAAATGACGTCACATGGAAGCGCACCGCAAACGGCAGAAGTGTTTTTCGTTTTTCAAAAAATTGAGGTTGGGGCCTAACTTTTTTATTGATAATTACGAAAAATCCAGAAGTGTAAACACATCAAAATTACAAAATTACAAATTACAAATTATCATGTGAAAGACCCTGTAGTATTTTTAAAATCTTACAAGTTTGACCCCCTGTGATCTTTACTTCCGTCTAATTGTTTTTAATTTATGTTTTATATATATTTATGTTTTTATATATATATTGTTTTTACAAAACTCGCAAAAGTACTAGGTATACAGTGCTTCAAACAGATCGGGAAAGGGTTAAAACCAAATTATAAAAACAAACCGAACACCGTTTGTTTGTAATTTACAAACAAGATAAGTCTAGTCTTAATACTTCTTCTTCTTCTTCTTCTTCTTCTTCTCCCAGTCGCGTTTCCGCTAACAAAAGCACACTTCCCAAGCACATATAAACTTGAAACTTCACATATAGTTAGATATCTATTAGGAGAAGAAACCGCTTCAGTTACGTCATGATGACGTCATCAGGTGTTGAATTACGTTAAATCAAAGTTTAATATTTGAAAAAATTGTAACTCTTGAACCACACAGTGGATTTTCACAATCTATACATCATCGGAAAGGCCTTTGCAAACTCAAAAAACGCTACACAGAGTGTGACCCCATTTGACCTTGACTTTCGATTCAAACCGGAAGTTGAAAAATTTTAAAAAATCATATCTCAAGAACTACTTATACTTTAGTCACAATTTTTACATCAGGTTATATGTTGTTCTTCCTCCGCAAACTTTTCCACAAAAATGTTACCTTTTTGACCTTCACTTATGGGGGGGGGGGTCGGCGTTTTAAACCAACCAAATGTGTTCACCTAACTCTTAGCTTGCTTGGGGTGTTTTGGATGTTGAAATAAATTACATTTTAAATAGATATTTCAAACAATACCTTTTCAGCGTCCTCAGAATTACTTCCCCCGATGCCCCGATGTACTCAGAGCGCGGCCATTTTGGAACAACAAAAATAAAATCATGACGTCATCGGCCGGCCAAGCTGCGAATTTTTTTTTTCCCAACGTGGGTACGATTCTGTGCAGCTGCTATTGGATATTGTAATGCTTTTGAATGCGGACCCCAACTAATGGGAGCGAGGTATGCTAATCTTGGCCTTCACCGCGCTGGGAAAAAATAAACATTTATATGCATAAAACAACAAGCCTGTGAAAATTTGGGCTAATTTGGTCAACGAAGTTGCAAGAAAATGATGAAAGAAAAAACACCCTTGTTGTACATTTGTGTGCTTTCAGATAGCAATAAAAACTTCTTGCAAGAAGTTTTTATTATTTTAGTGAGAAATTACCTCTTTCTAAAAAAACTATGTTAGTTCAGAGGGAGTCAATTCCTACAATGTTTAATACTATCAACAGCTCTCCGTTTTTATGCTAATATTTGTTTTGAGTCGTTACCAAACATGTACGATACCTTTAAGCGCCAGATAAGCCAAATAAAAGTGCCAAAGTTGAGGAGGAATGTAAATCTGTTTGATAATCATCAGTCGCTGAGTTTTCTTGAGGTTAGTTGCGATAATCGTAATCCTCCTCCCGACGGTTGCAGACCGGATGAGAGGGTTACGAGTTGGATTATGGCAATAGGGTGCGGAATGTGAAATGTGAATTTTGTTTTGAAACTTGTGACCAGATTTGCCCAATTTTTACCACTTTCAAAAATCATGACCCACATTCCAAGAACATGGATTTGATCTTGAATGTGTAATGAATCCATTCATAACACTCAAAACATCATTGAGAAAATATTTAGAAGAAAAAAAAGACAAAAACTTACCAGAGACTGAGTGAAATGCCAAGCGTAGACCAGATGAATACCACACTATGGTTGAGGATTTAAACCACGAACTTAGCAAACATCTCGACCAATCAGCGTAACCCTGGGAAAAACAGACTGGGTGGAGCTTTGGCTGTAGCCCGCTAACCGGCCATTCCCGCTTTTGGACTCACTGCATGGGTGTGCTTGTTGTATTACTGTATGTATTATTATTGTCTTGGCGCTCAGGCTGTACATACAGTACATGATCAAATCCGTGTTCTTGGAATGTGGGTCATGATTTTTGAAAGTGGTAAAAATTGGGCAAATCTGGTCACAAGTCTCCAAAAAAAATTCACATTTCACATTTCGCACCCTATTGCCATAATCCAACTCGTAACCCTCCGGTCTGCGACCGTCGGGAGGAGGGTTACGATTATCGCAACTAAGTTTAGGTAATCTTTGTTTCTTCAATTTTGTTTATTTGTTCTATCGTTGAAAACCTGAAAATGTGTTGCTGAATTGTGTCAACATCATCAAGTGTGTACTTCTTGCCAGTTAGGGTTTTAACAGACATCTACTCCTTATTTTAATTAATACTGTTTATTTCTAATTATCTGGGTGGCTAAAATGTGAAAACATCAGTTACAAATATAATCTTCTTGTTCATATGATTCCCCATTTTTTCAATAGCAGTACTTGGTTTTAAACAGACACACTATTACAATTTTAGACATTTAGTGCAAGCTGTCTGTACCGAAGTCAGTGTTAATTGTTTTTTTTTTAAATTGTCCGTAGAAAACAAACGACAAACAAAGCAAAACAAAACAAAATGATTACAATTCTTGGTTGGTCACAGGCTGCAGATGGGACTACTGCCGACTTTCCTTATTCAGAATTGTCAAATAATAAGCTCTAGTTTAATTTAATTTATTGGTACCAATATTTATCTTAGGGACCCACTAGAAAAAACGTACGTGTCCGGTAGCCCGACCGCATTTCTATTTCTTACCTTGTAATTCTGTGTTACTGATATGCTCAATTTTTTTTTTAAAGCAGTAAATTCTTTGAAGCTATGCACCTTTTTGTTCCAAAGTAAAACAGTTAATTTCCCCCAATAAAAATCATTATGACGATGGAAATTTCAAACTGCCAAAAAACCCCTTGATAATAAGTTTTATGGCGCGACCGTAGGTTTTGTCGGCGGCATTAAGGCAAAAATTAATGGGCAAATGAGAATTATTTTTTTTAAAGCTAAAACTGCTTGCAATATTTCCCTTTTTCTTTGAGTTTGTCTTCTCACAGCCACTATTTTTCGAAAGGAAGCTTTCGTTTTTTCAAGTTTCAAGTTCAAGCTCAAGTTTATTTTTTGGTGGTTGGGTTGTTAACTTTAAAAGGTTCGGCGTTTAAACAATTGTACTCGACATAGCTTGACTGGTTCCCGATGCGCTAGCGCTACAACTACATGTATACAGTGCCCTGAGCAGAGTAACGGGAACCAGGCTATGCACCGTACATGTAGGTGTTCCACTGGCGTGTCATACCGCCGACTCCCATCCATTGCACGTACTAAATGGGAACACGGACAATGCAAATGGCCACATTTCCAGGGTCGTACAAAAGCTTTAAAAAACCCATTAATATTGTCACCAGTAAGATGTGCTCTCCACTTTTCCTGGTCTGTTGTCATAGAAAACTAACGAAATCATTAACATCAAAATTAGCAGAGAACAGCCTGCCAGCGACCACTTTTCACGGAACGAGGGATGCATCTGGTTACCAGACGATCACACCTAATGTCGATAAGACAAAATAATCACAACCAGATTAAAATAGTTTGCCATGCATTAAGTACGTGCAACGAAGTACATACTGTGTACAAAGTATGTGAAGACTAGACGAGTCGCTCCACGCATGTGTTTAGTTAGGAATTAATTACTAATTAAAAAAGTTGCAGGAATGAAAACTCGATGACTGTTCTTTCATACAAATGAAGTAGTCAGCTTTATTTTGTCTTAAAAAACAAAACAAAAATAGTAAGCAGACTTCGAAACAGCAGTTTGAAAAATAGTACAACTTCAACCGCGATTTTCTCCAAACACGTTTTTTTTGTGTGTGCTGTGGACAAGATAGGTCACCTCGTGGTCTGAGCGACGATATGTACACATGTACATGTTTATGTTGGTGCATTAAAAAACTGGTAGTTATAAAGTACATGTAGATATTTTACCTTTTACACGTACATTACATGTACATGTATACAATCCTACTTTGTCTTTATTGTATTCCATTTAATTATCTCTCAACAGTGACTTGACGATACCATTTGCTACAGTAAGGGAAGCGGAAATTGCCTTCAACACTTTGAGAGTTGATAAAGAGCCAAGGAAAGAAGTTACCAAACAGTTGCAGCTGGAAGGGCATTTGTTGAAAGTGTAAGTAATAAAGTTTGCTCAGTTGGTAATATTGCCCTTAAAGGATCCAATAGATCTATTACATTGTAGACTGTTCAAGTTCTAGTTTTCGTTCAACTTGTTATCTACATATACATGTAGAAGGATAAAGTCTGAACTTAAGCGGAGACCAGGTCTAACAGAGTGATACGGTACGATAGGGCTGATATTAATGGGCTTTCGGAAGACACTTTTAACAGTCATTATTTTGAAAACTATGTTGCTTGATTGGAAGCTTATGTAATTGCCTTAAAAGGTACTGGACACGTTTGGTAATTACTCAAAATATATTAAAAACTTACTTTGTAACGAGCAACAGAGAGCTGTTGATAGTATAAAACATTGTGAGAAACGACTCTCTCTGAAGTAACATGGTTTTTGAGATGGAGGTATTCTCACTAAAATACTTGAATCTGAGAAAGACTTCAGGCCTGAAGCCTTTCTCAGGCATCTGAAAGCACACAAATTTGTGAAACAAGGGTGTTTTTTCTTTCATTATTTTCTTGCAACCTCGATGACCAATTGAGCCCAAATTTTCACAGGTTTGTTATGCATACATGTATGTTGGGATACACCAAGTGAGGATACTGGTCGTTGACAATTACCAAAATATACACTACCTTTAAAGGCACTGAATTGTCAAAGACCAGTGTTCTCACTTGGTGTATCCCAACATATGCATAAAACCTTTAAGCAAATGGGGGACGTGATCATATTTTTCGGACCCTGAAGATTAGCATTGCTGCACTATTTTGAATCCGAAGCAGTCACTTTGATCTGGTGTGATACATGGTTTTCAAACCAACGTGAAGCTGACACATCCACAGTTCCTTACTCTTTTCTGCCTTGGCAACTGAAACTGATTTCTTTATCAGGCAGTCCATCCCTAATACTTTTCTCAAGCTTAAATGTCTACTGTCCAATGACTCTCATCCACTGCAGTGGTGCTCCAATTGTCACTTAAAGGCACTGAACACGTTTGGAAATTGTCAAAGACCCTTCTCTAGTGAAATGGGACTTGGTTGTAGTCCGACTTTGCTCTTCTGTCCAGCGTTAGTCCATTCAGCCAGGGCACATGTAATAAGGGTGTTATGCCAATTTTTCATCTTGGAATTGTGAAATTAAATGTATAACATACAAATAATCACAAGGTACATGTCGGTGGGTTATTCATGTATGTACACAATGCTGTGTTGGTATAAAAGAACCTAGTGCACTTATCGTAAAGAGGAATTTGCCCCAGTAATCCTGATTTGATTGGCTGCATGTTGCACCACAGCATCTTGTAAACCTTTACATGGTGCTGTGTAAAGGAAGAAGGTCTTATACTTCAAAACACAGCTCGGCATACATGTACCTTGCAGGACAAAATACTAATACTTTGAGATGCCCATCAGGTGTGATATAAAGCACTGTATAAGAACTACGTATTATTATTATTATTTTAAAAAAGTTAGTGGCCTGACATTTCGACCCTAGCAGAGTCCTGCTAGAGTCCTGCTAGGGTCGAAATGTCGGGCCATTAACTATGTTGGTCCTGTAACTCTCACAGAAAGCCTTCCATTTTTGTTCTGCTCTAAATTATAATAAATCCAAAGCCCCATTTGGAGTGAGATGGCATTGTGTTTAGTGGTGTCGTCTTGGCTTAAACAAAAACTGTGAGGGTCTGCATGCACATACCACCAGTGCCAGTGACCAAGTAAGGACAGTTCTTTTCAGAACCAAGTGGTCTACCGAATTCTGACATCTACTCCGCGGCAGTAGAATAGATAGCAAGACAAGTTCCCAAAGGACCAAATCTACACGCAAAGTAGTGTTACCGCAAACTGAACATACATTCCATATTTCCCTTATTTATTTTAGGGCATTTACCGCATCAGAAGCAAGATTGCTGAGAGTGGCAGTGGGATCCTTCCTGGACTTTCTTAATCTGACCATAGAGACAATGGAACTGTTTGGCCCGCCCGTGAAGAGGACAAGGGACATTAACTCACAGGAAACAAACATAAGACAGCAAGATACATGACACAGAAAAGAACATTGGTCAGTTTCTTCAGGATTTCCGTAGGAAAAGACAGTACCGGTATTTCTTCTACGTTCCTTTTTTGAAATCATTGTAAACTTCTGAGAGAGTTCTGAGAAAGGTGCCGCGGATCAAGTCCCATTTGCTGCAGGATTAGGTCATAAAGTTCACTGCACATACATGTACATGTACATTAAAATACATCACGTTTTTAGCTTTGGAGGCCTTTCTTTTTTATGTAAATACTACAGTGAAGTCCAAGATATGAGTGTCCAGTTCTGGGGTGGAAAATTTTCAGAGTTCCACAATTCAAATCTTACCAGTAAGAAGCTACTAATCTCACTGGGTTAACTATTCAAAACTTACTAGTAAGAAGCTACTAATCTCACTGGATTAACATTCCATGCCAGCATGCATTGTTTTGGCGGTGGGTTCTGGATGTCAGATATTCTTTATCAATTAAAGGTTTCCGCTTTGTTCTCTCAAACATGTCTGTCGCGGGTATGTTATCGGCGCCCGCAAACACATGCATAATAGGTTTGCGTGATGAACTGTGCTTAAAGTTCGCATAAATGTTTTACATTGATGGCTGAATTATTTCATGAAAATTACAGATTTATGAGGAATATCTGATGTCCAAACCCTGCTGCAAAAAAATGCCATGGAATGTAAATCCAGTGAGATTAGTACTTTAGTAACTTCTTACAGGTAAGATTTGATTTTCATGTATGGAGCTCTTAAAATTTCCTGCCCCCCTTATCTAGGACTCTGCATCTGTGTACAGCACAGACGAAGAGTCCTACATGTATTGTATGTACATGTATGTATGTAGGGCTACATTATTTGTTTGTTGACATAGCTTTCTATTTGTCTCTATGACTACTGTATTTGTTTGATGCATTGACAATTTTAACTGCATGTAGGCCTGGAATTACAAAGAGGTCATAGAGGCTACTTTTTCAGTGTCCGCTGGACAAATGCCAGTTAAAACACCTGAGGACCAGTCAGAATTCTCTCCAAGTGGACTAGTAAAATGACAAGCTAACTGGTCCTGCTGGCCAGTCACTAAACATGTTAAGGGCAAACCCTGCTTTTTATGTTGAAAAGTTTGTTTATGAAAAACATCAGGTTGACAACAAGTCCCTAGGTCACCCCCCTATTAGCCCCCCCCCTTCCCCCACGAGGACTTTATCCTTTGGAAAATGAGTGCGTCACAAAACTGAAATTGACCTTGGAGACCCTACATGTACATGTTGTAGGTCTATGGTTTTTAATTTTTTAAAGTTTGTTTTTGAAAAACGTTAATTCTAATAAATAATTATCAACATTTGTATAGCACTTCATACACATCCGAAAGGAGGAAGGATGAAGCAATGATGGTTAAGTGTCTTGCCTATGGACACAAGTGACCATTCTGGAACTCAAACCCATATTCTGCTGATCAGAAACACCAGAGCTTAAGTCCATTGTGCCCGACCGCTAGGCCACGACATCCCCCTATAAGCCCTCTCCTCTCCCCCAATCAGTTTTCTAAGGACAATATCCAGACAATGTAGGATGTTACTTTTAATTTCTAGGCCTTACAATGAGAATGACTGATATAATCCAAGGTAAATTCATTTTTGTGATCCACTCATTTTTTAAGACATTACATCCTTATGAGAGTGGGAGAAAGATTCTCTAACCTTAAGTTAAAATGGTGTAAAATATCATGTTTTTTGATACCTTTTTGGATGAATATCATGGAAATTCAGGAATTAATTAAAACTTTCCCATACAAAAATGTGAAGACATTTGAAATATGAAAAACAGTGGCATTTTACATCATTTTAACACGAGGTTAGAGATTTGTGATTCCCCCCCCTTACATAAGGAATTTATCTTTTGGAAAATGAGTGCGTCACAAAACTGAATTTGACCTTGGAGCCCCTCTTTGAACATTTTTGTTATAGCCTGTATGACTTTATGTTTTTACACCAAATCAAGTTTTATAAAATTTAAACGGGCTGTGTCTTCATGATTAAAGCAGGCCTGTGGCTGTACATTTGTACATCTTCAGTCTACTTCAGTTACTGTATGGCGCGCCCTCCCCTCCGTATTATAGCTATAGAGAACGCAAGTGCAGTGCAGTAAGTGGGTGAGAGTTCATAATTCCATGTACAGCCACAGGCCTGCTTTGATCATGATAACACAGCCCCTTTAAAAAGGTGTGTTTTGTAACATTGAAAAAGTCAAACAAATGAAATAAAGTGCATTTTGAACTACAAAATACTGGAAAAGGTCTGTTCAATCATTTTAATGCAAACTTTAAATCTTTTAATGTTTCCCGTTTACATTCCCGTCCAAAAAGTCATTCTATGTAACACCCGGCTCATTCAATTTTGTTTGAAAATGAGTGCTCTGTCGCATCAGTTTAGCATTCACCAGTCAAATAAGATCATTCCAATTCATTATTCCATTCAATTTCATTAATTATAAATACATGTAGGTTATTGTATAGGTAAGAAACGTCAACAAGGTTCAAGAAGACAAAACTGACAAATCCAGAAAATAGACCAGTTGCGCATCCGAGAGCTTACAGAGAAGGTGGGTCCGTCTCTCCAAGCCCTGGCAAAATTAATCTGACACCTGCTTATTTGATGGCTCTCTCTGGATCAGTGATCACCCAGCGACGTGGCATCTGGCTCTCAGCGCCCACTGCTGATGACTCTTCATGGAACATCATACAGTGTTGCAGAACTTATAACATCTAGGCTCTCTTCATTACTGGAATGGGTATGTAAAATGTTTCATCAAATAGCATTAACTTATTACCTCCTAGGACACAGTGTGGCATTCAAATGACTCAAATTGTTCCCAAGCTGGTGTGCCATCTTTGAAAATTTCCTCGGGCAGCCAGGATGATGTTGTCCAGTTCCTGAAAACTCGTGTTAAATTGGTGTAAAATGCTACTGTTTTTCATATTTCAAATGTCTTCTCATACAGTCGGAGATGTTGATGAGAAAAGGAACGGTATGTGAAAGCAAACGCTGTGTTCCAAATGCAAAGGAAGTGTATTTAGTTTTTTCCAAGCTATGTTTTTTTAATTCTAAAAATCTAAAAATTCTAAAAATCCTCCCAAGTCGAGCCAAGTCAAGTCAAACTTGATTCCAAAATGACTCGGGACTGTCCTCCGCACTCGGCACTATAGGCCAATCACATGGTTCAGTATGCCATTGAACAATTAATTCATAATTTGTTTGCAAGGTTTAAGTATCTGTTCAGAAAAATTTGTTCATCCAACGTGTACGTAATTTGTAACATTTGTAACTTTGCCATACTGAAGCATTAATGTGCCTCCATCAGATGCTTCTATCAAGGTCAAGTTTGAATGCCATGTTTTGGATGGCTATGTATCACTCCCTTCTTGTCTGAGATATGTTGAGATATTTAATTCTTCTCAGTCAAGTGTTGCACTACGCTTAGGCTAACATATACTTAAATTGAAAAATACACTTGGATTGTTTCGAAGCCAGGTATGTTGCGATAGCTAATTTTTCTAAGTCAAGTGTTCAAACAAAACGCTTAGGCTAAATTGTTTTCAATTAATGTTGTGCTGCCCTTAAGCACATTTATGACTCTCAAGAACTTGCCAACCTTATGATTTTTAATATGTGATTGATGATGTCATATATGACTTAATTTCTGTCTAGGTTGCTAGGCTGGTTGTTTCTCTGGACAGAATGTGCTGCTTCCAGCTCAGATGATGAAAATGCCGACATGGAACATGAGAACATTAGTGAAGGCTCAAACGTTTTACGAGTCTTTTGAATTTTCCCAAAACATGTTGATGTTCTATCCCTCAAAAAATGTGCCACCCTAATGATTTTTCAAATCTCAAATTGCTTTTAATTTGATCATTTTTCCTGGAGTCAAATCTAATGATTTCACAACTCTCAAATTATTAACAAGCCAATGTTGTTCCACCTTAATTTCCCAAAGCACATGTTGTCTAGTCCCCAAAATTTGCCAACCTAATGGTTTTCAACTCTCAATGCAGTCTCTTGAATTTTCCCAAAGCATGTTGATGTCCAAACCCTCAATGTTCATTGATGCCACCACAGTCCATGTTGGCATACGTTCATCGATCTTCTCTTGTTCAAGTTTTGTTGTTAGGTTGGATGCGGTTGGGTTAGGTCATCAGGTTCAAAAGTATTTGCAGAACTTTTGAACCTGATGATCTAACCCAACCGCATCCAACCTAACAAAAAACTTGGACAAGAGAAGATCGATGAACAAATGCCAACATGGACTGTGGTGGCATCAATGAAGGTAGTTGCAGAACTTAACCTGATGACCTAACCCAACCTAATGTGACAATGATGATTGATGATGTCATGTATGATTTAATTTCTGTCTAGGTTGCTAGGCTGGTTGTTTCTTTGGACAGAATGTGCCGCTTCCAGCTCAGGTGACATCAATGAAGGTAGTGAAGATCGATGATCGTATGCCAACATGGACTGTGGTGACATCAATGAAGGTATTTGCAGAACTTTTGAACCTGATGAGTTAACCCAACTGCACCCAACCTATTGTGCAACACCCAACCTAACAAGAACACTTGAACAAGAGAACATCGATGAACGTATGCCAACATGGACTGTGGTGGCATCAATCAATGAAGGTAGTTGCAGAACTTAACCTGATGACCTAACCCAACCTAATGTGACAATGATGATTGATGATGTCATGTATGATTTAATTTCTGTCTAGGTTGCTAGGCTGGTTGTTTCTTTGGACAGAATGTGCCGCTTCCAGCTCAGGTGACATCAATGAAGGTAGTGAAGATCGATGAACGTATGCCAACATGGACTGTGGTGACATCAATGAAGGTATTTGCAGAACTTTTGAACCTGATGACCTAACCCAACTGCACCCAACCTATTGTGCAACACCCAACCTAACTTGAACAAGAGAACATCGATGAACGTTTGCCAACATGGACTGTGGTGACATCAATATGTGACAACACCCAACCTAACAAGAACACTTAAACAAGAAAAGATCGTATGCCAACATGTACTGTGGTGACATCAATGAAGGTATTTGCAGAACTTTTGAACCTGATGAGTTAACCCAACTGCACCCAACCTATTGTGCAACACCCAACCTAACAAGAACACTTGAACAAGAGAACATCGATGAACGTTTGCCAACATGGACTGTGGTGACATCAATGAAGGTAGTTGCAGAACTTTAACCTGATGACCTAACCCACCCGCATCCAACCGAATGTGACAACACCCAACCTAACAAGAACACTTAAACAAGAGAAGATCGTATGCCAACATGTACTGTGGTGACATCAATGAAGGTATTTGCAGAACTTTTGAACCAGGGTTGCATTACACTTGCGCGCCATTAATTTCGAGTAGAACGAGTTGTGCGCCAATGCTGGCAACCGTTAGCAACGTATTTCTGACGTGTTGGTGGGTGGTTTTCAAAATGGCGGACAACAAGATTCAAATATTTATAATGTGTTTTCAATACAGCAATAAACGCTCTGTAATGAAGATGGCTACACCGTATGTATTGCCGGCGCACAACTCATTCCACAACTATACAATGTTTTTGGGTCAGGTCAAATTTTCCTTCTCTTTGCACAGGTTTTTGGGTGTGATCGTGTCGTTTTTGGGTGTGGTCAAATTTTCCTTTTCTTTGTACAGCTTTTTTGGGTGTGGTCAGGTCGTTTTTGGGTGTGGTCAAATTTTCCTTTTCTTTGTACAGCTTTTTTGGGTGTGGTCAGGTCGTTTTTGGGTGTGGTCAAATTTTCCTTTTCTTTGTACGGCTTTTTTGGGTGTGGTCAGGTCGTTTTTGGGTGTGGTCAAATTTTCCTTTTCTTTGTACGGCTTTTATGGGTGTGGTCAGGTCGTTTTTGGGTGTGGTCAAATTTTCCTTTTCTTTGTACAGCTTTTTTGGGTGTGGTCAGGTCGTTTTTGGGTGTGGTCAGGTCGTTTTTGGGTGTGGTCAAATTTTCCTTTTCTTTGTACAGCTTTTTTGGGTGTGGTCAGGTCGTTTTTGGGTGTGGTCAGGTCGTTTTTGGGTGTGGTCAAATTTTCCTTTTCTTTGTACAGCTTTTTTGGGTGTGGTCAGGTCGTTTTTGGGTGTGGTCAAATTTTCCTTTTCTTTGTACGGCTTTTTTGGGTGTGGTCAGGTCGTTTTTGGGTGTGGTCAAATTTTCCTTTTCTTTGAACAGCTTTTTTGGGTGTGGTCAGGTCGTTTTTGGGTGTGGTCAAATTTTCCTTTTCTTTGTACAGCTTTTTTGGGTGTGGTCAGGTCGTTTTTGGGTGTGGTCAGGTCGTTTTTGGGTGTGGTCAAATTTTCCTTTTCTTTGTACAGCTTTTTTGGGTGTGGTCAGGTCGTTTTTGGGTGTGGTCGTGTCGTTTTTGGGTGTGGTCAAATTTTCCTTTTCTTTGTACAGCTTTTTTGGGTGTGGTCGTGTCGTTTTTGGGTGTGGTCAAATTTTCCTTTTCTTTGTACAGCTTTTTTGGGTGTGGTCAGGTCGTTTTTGGGTGTGGTCAAATTTTCCTTTTCTTTGTACAGCTTTTTTGGGTGTGGTCAGGTCGTTTTTGGGTGTGGTCAAATTTTCCTTTTCTTTGTACAGCTTTTTTGGGTGTGGTCAGGTCGTTTTTGGGTGTGGTCAAATTTTCCTTTTCTTTGTACAGCTTTTTTGGGTGTGGTCAGGTCGTTTTTGGGTGTGGTCAAATTTTCCTTTTCTTTGTACAGCTTTTTTGGGTGTGGTCGTGTCGTTTTTGGGTGTGGTCAAATTTTCCTTTTCTTTGTACAGCTTTTTTGGGTGTGGTCAGGTCGTTTTTGTGTGTGGTCAAATTTTCATTTTCTTTGTACAGCTGTTTTGGTTGTGGTCAGGTCGTTTTTGGGTGTGGTCAAATTTTCCTTTTCTTTGTACAGCTTTTTTGGGTGTGGTCAGGTCGTTTTTGGGTGTGGTCAAATTTTCCTTTTCTTTGTACAGCTTTTTTGGGTGTGGTCAGGTCGTTTTTGGGTGTGGTCAAATTTTACGTTTGTTTTTACAGCTTTTTTTGGTGTTGTCGGGTCGGTTTTGGGGGTGGTCAAATTTTCGTTTTCTTTGTACAGCTTTTGGGTGTGGTCAGGTCGTTTTGGGTGTGGTCAGGTCGTTTTTGGGTGTGGTCAAATATTCATTTTCTTTGTACAGCTTTAATTTGTGTGGTCGTGGCGTTTTTGGGTGTTGTAAAATTTTACTTTTCATTGTACAGCTTTTGGGTGTGGTCGTGTCGTTTTTGGGTGTGGTCAAATTTTCCTTTTCTTTGTACAGCTTTTTTGGGTGTGGTCAGGTCGTTTTTGGGTGTGGTCAGGTCGTTTTTGGGTGTGGTCAAATTTTCCTTTTCTTTGTACAGCTTTTTTGGGTGTGGTCAGGTCGTTTTTGGGTGTGGTCAGGTCGTTTTTGGGTGTGGTCAAATTTTCCTTTTCTATGTACAGCAGATTGGGGTGTGGTCAGGTCGTTTTTGGGTGTGGTCAAATTTTACATTTATTTTTAAAGCATTTTTTGGTGTGGTCAGGTCGTTTTTGGGTGTGGTCAGGTCGTTTTTGGGTGTGGTCAAATTTTCCTTTTCTTTGTACAGCTTTTTTGGGTGTGGTCAGGTCGTTTTTGGGTGTGGTCAAATTTTCCTTTTCTTTGTACAGCTTTTTTGGGTGTGGTCGTGTCGTTTTTGGGTGTGGTCAAATTTTCCTTTTCTTTGTACAGCTTTTTTGGGTGTGGTCGTGTCGTTTTTGGGTGTGGTCAAATTTTCCTTTTCTTTGTACAGCTTTTTTGGGTGTGGTCAGGTCGTTTTTGGGTGTGGTCAGGTCGTTTTTGGGTGTGGTCAAATTTTCCTTTTCTTTGTACAGCTTTTTTGGGTGTGGTCAGGTCGTTTTTGGGTGTGGTCAAATTTTCCTTTTCTTTGTACAGCTTTTTTGGGTGTGGTCAGGTCGTTTTTGGGTGTGGTCAGGTCGTTTTTGGGTGTGGTCAAATTTTCCTTTTCTTTGTACAGCTTTTTTGGGTGTGGTCGGGTCGTTTTTGGGTGTGGTCAAATTTTCCTTTTCTTTGTACAGCTTTTTTGGGTGTGGTCGTGTCGTTTTTGGGTGTGGTCAAAATTTCAAAATTGCTTACAGCTTCTGTACAGCTTTTTTGGGTGTGGTCGTGTCGTTTTTGGGTGTGGTCAAATTTTGAAAATTGCTTACAGCTTCTGTACAGCTTTTTTGGGTGTGGTCGTGTCGTTTTTGGGTGTGGTCAAAATTTTGAAAATTGCTTACAGCTTCTGTACAGCTTTTTTGGGTGTGGTCGTGTGATTTTTGGGTGTGGTTATATTTTGAAAATTGCTTACAGCTTCTGTACAGCTTTTTTGGGTGTGGTCGTGTCGTTTTTGGGTGTGGTCAAATTTTCCTTTTCTTTGTACAGCTTTTTTGGGTGTGGTCGTGTCGTTTTTGGGTGTGGTCAAAATTTCAAAATTGCTTACAGCTTCTGTACAGCTTTTTTGGGTGTGGTCGTGTCGTTTTTGGGTGTGGTCAAAATTTCAAAAATTGCTTACAGCTTCTGTACAGCTTTTTTGGGTGTGGTCAAATTTTGAAAATTGCTTACAGCTTCTGTACAGCTTTTTTGGGTGTGGTCGTGTGGTTTTTGGGTGTGGTTATATTTTGAAAATTGCTTACAGCTTCTGTACAGCTTTTTTGGGTGTGGTCGTGTCGTTTTTGGGTGTGGTCAAAATTTCAAAATTGCTTACAGCTTCTGTACAGCTTTTTTGGGTGTGGTCAAAATTTTGAAAATTGCTTACAGCTTCTGTACAGCTTTTTTGGGTGTGGTCGTGTGATTTTTGGGTGTGGTTATATTTTGAAAATTGCTTACAGCTTCTGTACAGCTTTTTTGGGTGTGGTCGTGTCGTTTTTGGGTGTGGTCAAATTTTAAAAATTGCTTACAGCTTCTGTACAGCTTTTTTGGGTGTGGTCGTGTCGTTTTTGGGTGTGGTCAAAATTTCAAAATTGCTTACAGCTTCTGTACAGCTTTTTTGGGTGTGGTCAAAATTTTGAAAATTGCTTACAGCTTCTGTACAGCTTTTTTGGGTGTGGTCGTGTGATCTTTGGGTGTGGTTATATTTTGAAAATTGCTTACAGCTTCTGTACAGCTTTTTTGGCTGTGGTCGTGTCGTTTTTGGGTGTGGTCAAAATTTTGAAAATTGCTTACAGCTTCTGTACAGCTTTTTTGGGTGTGGTCGTGTGATTTTTGGGTGTGGTCATATTTTAAAAATTGCTTACAGCTTCTGTACAGCTTTTTTGGGTGTGGTCGTGTCGTTTTTGGGTGTGGTCGTGTCGTTTTTGGGTGTGGTCAAATTTTCAAAATTGCTTACAGCTTCTGTACAGCTTTTTTGGGTGTGGTCTTTTCGTTTTTGGGTGTGGTCGTGTCGTTTTTGGGTGTGGTCAAATTTTCATTATTAACCCTAACCCTAACCCTAACCCTAACCCTAACCCTAACCCTAACCCTAACCCTAACCCTAACCCTAACCCTAACCCTAACCCTAACCCTAACCCTAACCCTAACCCTAACCCTAACCCTAACCCTAACCCTAACCCCAAACCCTAACCCTAACCCTAACCCTAACCCCAAACCCTAACCCTAACCCAAACCCAAAGTGTAGCAGTGAGTTTTCTAATCAGCACAACCTGTGACGTCACATGGATGACCTGCAGTGGTTGGAGTGTAGCAGTGAGGTTACTAATCAGCACGACCTGTGCCGTCACATGACCGAGAAGAATTAACTCAACATACCTCAGACTAGAAGGTGGTTTGGGTGTAGCAGTGAGTTCACTAATCAGCGCAACCTGTGCCGTCCCATGAATGACCTGCAGTGGTTGGAGTGCAGCAGTGAGTTTACTAATCAGCATTACCTGTGCCATCCCATGAATGACCTGCAGTGAGTTTACTAATCAGCATTACCTGTGCCATCACTTGGTTGACCTGCATTGGTTGGAGTGTAGCAGTGAGTTTTCTAATCAGCGCAACCTGTGCTGTCCCATGAATGACCTGCAGTGGTTTGAGTGTAGCAGTGAGTTTACTAATCAGCATTACCTGTGCCATCACTTGGTTGACCTGAAGTGGTTGGAGTGTAGCAGTGAGTTCACTAATCAGCATTACCTGTGCCATCACTTGGTTGACCTGCAGTGGTTGGAGTGTAGCAGTGAGTTTTCTAATCAGCGCTACCTGTGCCGTCCCATGAATGACCCGCAGTGGTTGGAGTGAGTTCACTAATCAGCATTACCTGTGCCATCACTTGGTTGACCTGCAGTGGTTGGAGTGTAGTGCATGAGTTTACAAATCAGCAAAACCTGTGCCATCACATGGATGACCTGCAGTGGTTGGAGTGTAGCAGTGAGTTTACTAATCAGGCTGACCTGTGCCGTCACATGGATGACCTGCAGTGGTTGGAGTGTAGCAGTGAGTTTACTAATCAGCACAACCTGTTCCGTCACATGAATGACCTGCAGTGGTTGGAGTGTAGCAGTGAGTTTACTAATCAGCACAACTTGTGCCATCACATGGATGACCTACAAAGTTTGCAAGGGAATTTCAATCAATTAAGAGGAAATGTGACCAGTAGTCGGGAAATGAGCCATGACCATCACTAGGGCTAAAGAAAAGGTTTCTGGCTACTTGTAAAACATTACAGACTTTGCCCAACTGACGTTCTCGTTATCATTCATTAAACTTATGTACAGTGTATTGGCTACACATATTCAGGCATGATTCGCAAATTGGGTTTTTACAAAATAAGCATCCTCGTCCGAAGTTTTCATTTGCTTCAATGGTAATTTTTTGTAAAATTATTTGTATAATACAAAAATGGAAATGTTTGATAAAAAATGGGAATGTGTATTTTGTACAAATAGAATTTGAAAAGAAGATTCGATTTCACACAAGGATAGTCTTCATTTGACTTGTTTCAGGTTAACAAGTCAAACGAAAACTAAAACTAGTTTTCGATACGTGCAAGACTTGCACCAGTCAAATAGGTCTAGATATTGAATTCTTTGAACAGTCAAATAGGTCTAGATATTGAATTCTTTGAAGGCACTGTTACCAACTGAGCAAACAATACTCACACTTTCAACAAATGCCCTTCCAGCTGCAACTGTTTGGTAACTTCTCTCCTTGGCTCTTTATCAACTCTCAAAGTGTTGAAGGCAATTTCCGCTTCCCTTACTGTAGCAAATGGTATCGTCAAGTCTCTGTTGGGAGATAAATAAATGGTTATACAATAAAGACAAAGTAGGATTTGTATACTGTAAAAAGTATATCACTGCATGTACTTTATAACAATACCAATGTTTTCATGCACCAACATACATGTAAATATCGTCGCTCGCACCAAGAAGTGACCTACATGTATCTTTGTCCAAGGCAACAACAAAAACGTGTTTGGAGAAATAGTTAAAGTTGCACTAATTTTCAAACTGCCGTTTTGGAGTCTGCTTATTAATTTATTTTTATTTTTTAAGACATAAATTAAGTTGACTACTTTATCCGTAAAGAACTGTCAATGTGTTCTCATTCCTGCACATATTTTAATAAGTAACTAATTGCTAAACACATACTAGTTTTTGCCCGCAGAGCACTGAGTACAAACCAATACATGAGACCTATTGTGATAAGTCACTTCGTCAAAATACTAAGCTTCCAGATACATGTAGGTCACTTTGTGAAAATGGAAATGTCACACAGGTGCCTGAACTGCGCTGTAGCGCTTTGCATTTGTATCATTGGTAAGTGGCATATCGAGATAGGTCACTCCGTGGAAATACTAAAGGGCAAATCTAGTAATACGTCGTTCATACTAATTTGTGTAATTCTGAAACCATTCAGACTAGGTACTGAAACTTACTGAAAATGTTAACAGTGACACAAGTATAATTTGCTTTGGTTTTTACCCTTACACCGATGTGTATTAAGCACTGTATACTCGATAATTTCCCCGACTTCAGTGAAGAAAAATACACAGGGAAATCACTCGGGTGGGATTTGAACCTTCCATGACCTTTGCATTGCTAGAGCAGATGTCTTATCACTAGACCACCGACATGACCGAGCTAGCCCAGTGGCTAGAGGCAGTTCAAATCCTATGTTTTAGCAGCGAAAATGTGTTTTATAAATGCAAAAATAACATCTAGTAAGTGGTTGGAGTGTAGCAGTGAGTTTACTAATCAGCATTACCTGTGCCATCACTTGGTTGACCTGCAGTGGTTGGAGTGTAGCAGTGAGTGTACTAATCAGCATTACCTGTGCCATCACTTGGTTGACCTGCAGTGGTTGGAGTGTAGCAGTGAGTTTCATATCAGCACAACCTGTGCCGTCCCATGAATGACCTACAGTGGTTGGAGTGTAGCAGTGAGTTCACTTATCAGCATTACCTGTGCCATCACTTGGTTGACCTGCAGTGGTTGGAGTGTAGCAGTGAGTTCACTAATCAGCATTACATGTGCCGTCACATGGATGACCTGCAGTGGTTGAAGTGTAGCAGTGAGTTTACTAATCAGCACAACTTGTCCCATCACATGGATGACCTACAAAGTTTGCAAGGGAATGTCAATCAACTAGGAAAAGTGACCAGTAGTCGGGAAATGAGCCATGACCATCCCTGAGGCTAAAGAAAAGGTCTGAGGAGACAAAGGCCCAGAAAGAGGGTACCAGGAAGTAAAGGAGATTCTTGGAATCAAATCGAATAAGAACGTTATTAAAATGGAGACAAGGACACCCGGCATCAGATCAAGGACTTTATCTGAAAGGCATTATTAGAGGAGAGAGTGCAACATTTCTGATTGATATAGAATCCTCCCATTGCATACTGTCCCAAAGAACCCATCATGCCATATGTACACTGCCTGTACTAGAGGAGAGGCCAGAGTTGACCAACGAAAAGTCACAAGTTATGCAGGAGGACGGATCACCAATGCAATACCTACAATATACATGTAGGATTGGCATGGATGGGGATTGCATTTTTTTCTTCAAATACTTTAGATTAACATAGTTTATGGCTATATAAATTTTATCATATTGTTGGGAAAGTACAATTTAGCGATGAAATATAAAGAAGTAATACAGGTTTAACCAATCAAAGAAAAGAAACCGAGCATAAGGTTTGACATCGTTTTCGTTTTACTTGTAAAACATTAAAGACTTTGCCCAACTGACGTTCTCGTTATCATTCATTAAACTTATGTACAGTGTATTGGCTACACATATTCAGGCATGATTTGCAAATTGGGTTTCTACAAAATAAGCATCCTCGTCCCAAGTTTTAATTTGCTTCAATGATAATTTTTTTAAATTATTTGTATAATACAAAAATGGAAATTGTTTGATAAAAAATAGGCATGTGTATTTTGTACAAATAGAATTTGAAAAGAAGATACAATTTCACACAAGGATATAGTCTTCATTTGACTTGTTTTAGGTTAACAAGTCAAACGAAACCTAAAACTAGTTTTTGATATGTGCAAGACTTGCATCAGTCAAATAGGTCTAGATATTGAATTCTTTGAATGCACTGTTACCAACTGAGCAAATATTACTTACACTTTCAACAAATGCCCTTCCAGCTGCAACTGTTTGGTAACTTCTCTCCTTGGCTCTTTATCAACTCTCAAAGTGTTGAAGGCAATTTCCGCTTCCCTTACTGTAGCAAATGGTATCGTCAAGTCACTGTTGAGAGATAATTAAACGGTTATACAATAAAGACAAAGTAGGATTTGTATACTGTAAAAAGTATTATACAATAAAGACAAAGTAGGATTTGTATACTGTAAAAAAGTATACCATTGCATGTACTTAGTGTTGAAGGCAATTTCCGCTTCCCTTACTGTAGCAAATGGTATCGTCAAGTCACTGTTGGGAAATAATTAAACGGTTATACAATAAAGACAAAGTAGGATTTGTATACTGTAAAAAGTATACCATTGCATGTACTTTATAACAATACCAATGTTTTCATGCACCAACATACATGTACATATCGTCGCTTGACCAAGAAGTGACCTACATGTACATGTATCTTTGTTCACAGCAACAACAAAAACGTGTTTGGAGAAAATAGTTCAAGTTGCACTAATTTTCAAGCTGCCGTTTTGGAGTCTGCTTATTAATTTTTATATATTTTTTAAGACATATATAAAGTTGACTACTTTATCCGTAAAGAACTGTCAATATGTTCGCATTCCTGCACATATTTTAATTAGTAATTAATTCCTAAACACATACTAGTTTTTGCCCGCAGAGCACCGAGTACAAACCAATACATGAGACCTATTGTGATAAGTCACTTCGTCAAAACACCAAGCTTCCAGATACATGTAGGTCACTTTGTGAAAATGGAAATGTCACACACGTGCCTGAACTGCGCTGTAGCGCTTTGTATTTGTATCATTGGTAAAGTGGCGTATCGAGATAGGTCACTTCGTGGAAATACAAAATGGCAAATCTAGTGCTACGTCGTTCATACTAATTTGTGTAATTCTGAAACCATTCAGACTAGGTACTGAAACTTGCTGAAAATGTTAACAGTGGCACAAGTATGATATGCTTTGGTTTTTATCCTTACACCGATGTGTATTAAGCACTGTATACTCCATAATTTCACCGAGTTCTGTGAAAAAAAAACACAGGCAAATCACTCAGGTGGGATTTGAACCTTCCGTGACCTTTGCATTGCTAGAGCAGATGTCTGATCACTAGACCAACGATATGACTGAGCTAGCCCAGTGGCTTACACTGTATACTCGATAATTTCCCCGAGTTCTGTGAAGAAAAATACACAGGGAAATCACTCGGGTGGGATTTGAACCTTCCATGACCTTTGAATTGCTAGAGCAGATGTCTTATCACTAGACCACCGACATGACCGAGCTAGCCCAGTGGCTAGAGGCAGTTCAAATCCTATGTTTTAGCAGCGAAAATGTGTTTTATAAATGCAAAAATAACATCTAGTAAGTGGTTGGAGTGTAGCAGTGAGTTTACTAATCAGCATTACCTGTGCCATCACTTGGTTGACCTGCAGTGGTTGGAGTGTAGCAGTGAGTTTACTAATCAGCATTACCTGTGCCATAACTTGGTTGACCTGCAGTGGTTGGAGTGTAGCAGTGAGTTTCATATCAGCACAACCTGTGCCGTCACATGAATGACCTGCAGTGGTTGGAGTGTAGGAGTTCACTAATCAGCATTACCTGTGCCATCACTTGGTTGACCTGCAGTGGTTGGAGTGTAGCAGTGACTTTACAAATCAGCACAACCTGTGCCATCACATAGATGACCTGCAGTGGTTGGAGTGTAGCAGTGAGTTTCATATCAGCGCAACCTGTGCTGTCCTGTGAATGACCTGCAGTGGTTGGAGTGTAGCAGTGAGTTCACTAATCAGCATTACATGTGCTGTCACATGGATGACCTGCAGTGGTTGGAGTGTAGCAGTGAGTTAACTAATCGGCATTACCTGTGCCGTCACATGGATGACCTGCAAAGTTGGAGTGTAGCAGTGAGTTTACTAATCAGCACAACTTGTCCCATCACATGCATAACCTACAAAGATTGCAAGGGAATGTCAATCAACTAGAAAAGTGACCAGTAGTCGGGAAATGAGCCATGACCATCCCTGAGGCTAAAGAAAAGGTCGGACGAGACAAAGGCCCAGAAAGAGGGTACCAGGAAGTAAAGGAGATCCTTGGAATCAAATCGAATAAGAACGTAATTAAAATGGAGACAAGGACACCCGGCATCAGATCAAGGACTTTATCTGAAAGGCATTATTAGAGGAGAGAGTGCAACATTTCTGATTGACATAGGATCCTCCCATTGCATACTGTCCCCAAGAACCCATCATGCCATATGTACACTGCCTGTACTAGAGGAGAGGCCAGAGTTGACCAACGAAAAGTCACAAGTTATGCAGGAGGACGGATCACCAATGCAATACCTACAATATACATGTAGGATCGGCATGGATGGAGATTGCATTTTTTTCTTCAAATACTTTAGATTAACATAGTTTATGGCAATATAAATTATATCATATTGTTGGGAAAGTACAATTTAGCGATGAAATATATAGAAGTAATACAGGTTTAACCAATCAAAGAAAAGAAACCGAGCATAAGGTTTGACATCGTTTTCGGTTTACTTGTAAAACATTAAAGACTTTGCCCAACTGACGTTCTCGTTATCATTCATTAAACTTATGTACAGTGTATTGGCTACACATATTCAGGCATGATTTGCAAATTGGGTTTCTACAAAATAAGCATCCTCGTCCCAAGTTTTAATTTGCTTCAATGATAATTTTTAAAAATTATTTGTATAATACAAAAATGGAAATTGTTTGATAAAAAATAGGCGTGTGTATTTTGTACAAATAGAATTTGAAAAGAAGATACAATTTCACTCAAGGATATAGTCTTCATTTGACTTGTTTTAGGTTAACAAGTCAAACGAAACCTAAAACTAGTTTTCGATATGTGCAAGACTTGCATCAGTCAAATAGGTCTAGATATTGAATTCTTTGAAGGCACTGTTACCAACTGAGCAAACAATACTCACACTTTCAACAAATGCCCTTCCAGCTGCAACTGTTTGGTAACTTCTCTCCTTGGCTCTTTATCAACTCTCAAAGTGTTGAAGGCAATTTCCACTTCCCTTACTGTAGCAAATGGTATCGTCAAGTCACTGTTGGGAGATAATTAAACGGTTATACAATAAAGACAAAGTAGGATTTGTATACTGTAAAAAGTATATCACTGCATGTACTTTATAACAATACCAATGTTTTCATGCACCAACATACATGTATATATCGTCGCTCGCACCAAGAAGTGACCTACATGTATCTTTGTCCACAGCAACAACAAAAACGTGTTTGGAGAAATAGTTAAAGTTGCACTAATTTTCAAACTGCCATTTTGGAGTCTGCTTATTAATTTATTTTTATTTTTTAAGACATAAATTAAGTTGACTACTTTATCCATAAAGAACTGTCAATGTGTTCTCATTCCTGCACATATTTTAAAAAGTAATTAATTCCTAAACACATACTAGTTTTTGCCCGCAGAGCACTGAGTACAAACCAATACATGAGACCTATTGTGATAAGTCACTTCGTCAAAATACTAAGCTTCCAGATACATGTAGGTCACTTTGTGAAAATGGAAATGTCACACAGGTGCCTGAACTGCGCTGTAGCGCTTTGCATTTGTATCATTGGTAAGTGGCGTATCGAGATAGGTCACTCCGTGGAAATACTAAAGGGCAAATCTAGTAATACGTCGTTCATACTAATTTGTGTAATTCTGAAACCATTCAGACTAGGTACTGAAACTTACTGAAAATGTTAACAGTGACACAAGTATAACTTGCTTTGGTTTTTACCCTTACACCGATGTGTATTAAGCACTGTATACTCGATAATTTCCCCGAGTTCTGTGAAGAAAAATACACAGGGAAATCAATCGGGTGGGATTTGAACCTTCCATGACCTTTGCATTGCTAGAGCAGATGTCTTATCACTAGACCACCGACATGACCGAGCTAGCCCAGTGGCTAGAGGCAGTTCAAATCCTATGTTTTAGCAGCGAAAATGTGTTTTATAAATGCAAAAATAACATCTAGTAAGTGGTTGGAGTGTAGCAGTGAGTTTACTAATCAGCATTACCTGTGCCATCACTTGGTTGACCTGCAGTGGTTGGAGTGTAGCAGTGAGTTTACTAATCAGCATTACCTGTGCCATAACTTGGTTGACCTGCAGTGGTTGGAGTGTAGCAGTGAGTTTCATATCAGCACAACCTGTGCCGTCCCATGAATGACCTGCAGTGGTTGGAGTGTAGGAGTTCACTAATCAGCATTACCTGTACCATCACTTGGTTGACCTGCAGTGGTTGGAGTGTAGGAGTGACTTTACAAATCAGCACAACCTGTGCCATCACATAGATGACCTGCAGTGGTTGGAGTGTAGCAGTGAGTTTCATATCAGCGCAACCTGTGCCGTCCCATGAATGACCTGCAGTGGTTGGAGTGTAGCAGTGAGTTCACTAATCAGCATTACATGTGCCGTCACATGGATGACCTGCAGTGGTTGGAGTGTAGCAGTGAGTTTACTAATCATCACAACTTGTCCCATCACATGGATGACCTACAAAGTTTGCAAGGGAATGTCAATCAACTAGGAAAAGTGACCAGTAGTCGGGAAATGAGCCATGACCATCCCTGAGGCTAAAGAAAAGGTCTGAGGAGACAAAGGCCCAGAAAGAGGGTACCAGGAAGTAAAGGAGATCCTTGGAATCGAATCGAATAAGAACGTTATTAAAATGGAGACAAGGACACCCGGCATCAGATCAAGGACGTTATCTGAAAGGCATTATTAAAGGAGAGAGTGCAACATTTCTGATTGACATAGAATCCTCCCATTGCATACTGTCCCCAAGAACCCATCATGCCATATGTACCAGAGGAGAGGCCAGAGTTGACCAACGAAAAGTCACAAGTTATGCAGGAGGACGGATCACCAATGCAATACCTACAATGTACATGTAGGATCGGCATGGATGGAGATTGCATTTTTTTCTTCAAATACTTTAGATTAACATAGTTTATTCATTTTATCACTCACAGATAAAATACATTATTCATTGGACACACACAACTGTTGTGGTGCCACCTTGGCTACTTCTGTCATGTTGGGTGGGCTTGCTAAACCCTGTCCAGTCGGTCTTTTTATGACCTTGCACATTTTTTCCAGGGTTTTCCCTGGGTGTCCTTTTGCAACGGGCGGGGCTCCAATCAAATACAGTTACGTAAAACAACAGCGTCGCCACGCTGCATTAAATACTGTGCAGCTCTGCGAACGATGGACTCACCTATTATCCATACATCACCTGCCATGTAAACAGTCAAACGAACGCAGTTAAAGGCACGTTTTTATGATGGAGAAGTTACAACCCAACTAAGCAATCTGAAATGGTGAATTTGTGAACAGTGCCAACAAACGAATATGTGGTTTGTAAACGCAGGTACCGCAACCAAACTAAACCCCTGGGAGCACACAAGTTGCCCCTGGTCGAATGTATCTCAACACCGCATCAGAATGCCAGCGGCCCATTGCTTGAATGTCAGTTAAGGGGATACCCGCCGCCGCTGCAGTTGTGGCTGCCCCAATACGGAAAAGGTGTGCCCTGATTTGAGCATCATCCATACCGGGCAAGTGTGTTTGCCCACATTTGTTTATGGCAGGTTGCCAAGTAATTTTATGGCAGGTTGCCAAGTAATGTTATGGCAGGTTGCCAAGTAATCCGGGCCCGGTATTCATGTATGTCTGTTGGGGGTTACTGTCAAATAAAGTTTGTTATTAAATAGTTACTGGTTTTTGCCCAATTGGTAATTAACCAATGTGGTGTGACATGGTTGAATAAACACAGCACTTGAAGCTGATACCAATAAGCCAACTCAATATGTACTGTCGTGATTTTGTGTCTCCTCAGAGAATAATGGCTATATAAATTATATCATATTGTTGGGAAAGTACAATTTAGCGATGAAATACATAGAAGTAATACAGGTTTAACAAATCAAAGAAAAAAACCCGAGCATAAGGTTTGACATCGTTTCCGGTTACTTGTAAAACATTAAAGACTTTGCCCAACTGACGTTCTCGTTATCATTCATTAAACCTATGTAATGGATACACATATTCAGGCATGATTCGCAAATTGGGTTTCTACAAAATAAGCATCCTCGTCCCAAGTTTCAATTTGCTTCAATGTTAATTTTTTTAAATTAATACAAAAATGGAAATGTTTGACAAAAAATGGGCATGTGTATTTTGTACAAATAGAATTTGAAAAGAAGATTCGATTTTAACACAAGGATAGTCTTCATTTGACTTGTTTCAGGTTAACAAGTCAAACGAAAACTAAAACTAGTTTTCGATATGTGCAAGACTTGCATCAGTCAAATAGGTCTAGATATTGAATTCTTTGAATGCACTGTTACCAATTGAGCAAACATTACTTACACTTTCAACAAATGCCCTTCCAGCTGCAACTGTTTGGTAACTTCTCTCCTTGGCTCTTTATCAACTCTCAAAGTGTTGAAGGCAATTTCCACTTCCCTTACTGTAGCAAATGGTATCGTCAAGTCACTGTTGGGAGATAATTAAACGGTTATACAATAAAGACAAAGTAGGATTTGTATACTGTAAAAAGTATATCACTACATGTACTTTATAACAATACCAATGTTTTCATGCACCAATATACATGTAAATATCGTCGCTCGCACCAAGAAGTGACCTACATGTATCTTTGTCCACAGCAACAACAAAAACGTGTTTGGAGAAAATAGTTAAAGTTGCACTAATTTTCAAACTGCCGTTTTGGAGTCTGCTTATTTATTTTATTCTATTTGTTAAGACATAAATAAAGTTGACTACTTCATCCGTAAAGAGCTGTCAATGTGTTCTCATTCCAGCACATATTTTATTTAGTAATTAATTCCTAAACACATACTAGTTTTTGCCCGCAGAGCACTGTGGACAAACCAATACATGAGACCTATTGTGATAAGTCACTTCGTCACAATACTACACTGTGTATTAAGCACTGTATACTCCATAATTTCCCCAAGTTCTGTGAAAAAAAAAAAACACAGGCAAATCACTCGGGTGGGATTTGAACCTTCCATGACCTTTGCATTGCTAGAGCAAATGTCTTATCATAGACCATCGACATGCAGCGAAAATGTGTTTTATAAATGCAAAAATAACATCTAGTAATGGGTAGGCCCAATATTACCAGACCTGGTTGGAGTGTAGCAGTGAGTTTTCTAATCAGCGCAAGCTGTGCCGTCCCATGAATGACCTGCAGTGGTTGGAGTGTAGCAGTGAGTTCACTAATCAGCAATACCTGTGCCATCACTTGGTTGACATGCAGTGGTTGGAGTGTAGCAGTGAGTTTACAAATCAGCACAACCTGTGCCATCACATAGATGACCTGCAGTGGTTGGAGTGTAGCAGTGAGTATACTATAATCAGCACGACTTGTGCCGCACATGGATGACCTGCAGTGGTTGGAGTGTAGCAGTGAGTTTCATATCAGCGCAACCTGTGCCGTCCCATGAATGACCTGCAGTGGTTGGAGTGTAGCAGTGAGTTCACTAATCAGCATTACATGTGCCGTCACATGGATGACCTGCAGTGGTTGGAGTGTAGCAGTGAGTTTACTAATCAGCACAACTTGTCCCATCACATGGATGACCTACAAAGTTTGCAAGGGAATGTCAATCAACTAGGAAAAGTGACCAGTAGTCGGGAAATGAGCCATGACCATCCCTGAGGCTAAAGAAAAGGTCTGAGGAGACAAAGGCCCAGAAAGAGGGTACCAGGAAGTAAAGGAGATTCTTGGAATCGAATCGAATAAGAACGTTATTAAAATGGAGACAAGGACACCCGGCATCAGATCAAGGACTTTATCTGAAAGGCATTATTAGAGGAGAGAGTGCAACATTTCTGATTGATATAGAATCCTCCCATTGCATACTGTCCCAAAGAACCCATCATGCCATATGTACACTGCCTGTACTAGAGGAGAGGCCAGAGTTGACCAACGAAAAGTCACAAGTTATGCAGGAGGACGGATCACCAATGCAATACCTACAATATACATGTAGGATTGGCATGGATGGGGATTGCATTTTTTTCTTCAAATACTTTAGATTAACATAGTTTATGGCTATATAGATTTTATCATATTGTTGGGAAAGTACAATTTAGCGATGAAATATATAGAAGTAATACAGGTTTAACAAATCAAAGAAAAAAAAACGAGCATAAGGTTTGACATCGTTTCCGGTTACTTGTAAAACATTAAAGACTTTGCCCAACTGACGTTCTCGTTATCATTCATTAAACCTATGTAATGGCTACACATATTCAGGCATGATTTGCAAATTGGGTTTCTACAAAATAAGCATCCTCGTCCCAAGTTTCAATTTGCTTCAATGTTAATTTTTTTAAATTAATACAAAAATGGAAATATTTGACAAAAAATGGGCATGTGTATTTTGTACAAATAGAATTTGAAAAGAAGATTCGATTTTAACACAAGGATAGTCTTCATTTGACTTGTTTCAGGTTAACAAGTCAAACGAAAACTAAAACTAGTTTTCGATACGTGCAAGACTTGCACCAGTCAAATAGGCCTAGATATTGAATTCTTTGAAGGCACTGTTACCAACTGAGCAAATATTACTCACACTTTCAACAAATGCCCTTCCAGCTGCAACTGTTTGGTAACTTCTCTCCTTGGCTCTTTATCAACTCTCAAAGTGTTGAAGGCAATTTCCGCTTCCCTTACTGTAGCAAATGGTATCGTCAAGTCACTGTTGGGAAATAATCAAACAGTTATACAATAAAGACAAAGTAGGATTTGTATACTGTAAAAAGTATTATACAATAAAGACAAAGTAGGATTTGTATACTGTAAAAAGTATATCACTACATGTACTTTATAACAATACCAATGTTTTCATGCACCAATATACATGTAAATATCGTCGCTCGCACCAAGAAGTGACCTACATGTATCTTTGTCCACAGCAACAACAAAAACGTGTTTGGAGAAATAGTTAAAGTTGCACTAATTTTCAAACTGCCATTTTGGAGTCTGCTTATTAATTTTATTCTATTTGTTAAGACATAAATAAAGTTGACTACTTCATCCGTAACGAGCTGTCAATGTGTTCTCATTCCAGCACATATTTTATTTAGTAATTAATTCCTAAACACATACTAGTTTTTGCCCGGAGAGCGCTGTGTACAAACCAATACATGAGACCTATTGTGATAAGTCACTTCGTCACAATACTACACTGTGTATTAAGCACTGTATACTCCATAATTTCTCCAAATTCTGTGAAAAAAAATACACAGGCAAATCACTCGGGTGGGATTTGAACCTTCCATGACCTTTGCATTGCTAGAGCAAATGTCTTATCATAGACCATCGACATGCAGCGAAAATGTGTTTTATAAATGCAAAAATAACATCTAGTAATGGGTAGGCCCAATATTACCAGACCGGTTGGAGTGTAGCAGTGAGTTTTCTAATCAGCGCAAGCTGTGCCGTCCCATGAATGACCTGCAGTGGTTGGAGTGTAGCAGTGAGTTCACTAATCAGCAATACCTGTGCCATCACTTGGTTGACATGCAGTGGTTGGAGTGTAGCAGTGAGTTTACAAATCAGCACAACCTGTACCATCACATGGATGACCTGCAGTGGTCGGATTGCAGCAGTGAGTTTTCTAATCAGCACAATCTGTGCCGTTACATGGATGACCTACAAAGTTTGGAGTGTAGCAGTGAGTTTATTAATCAGCACAACCTGTGACGTCACATAAATTACACCTTAATAACTTCAGATAGATTAAATGTTTGAGTGACTACTCACAACATTAATTATCTGTATCTTCTAGAATTTGGAAATCTTTAAACTTCTTCTCTGCTGCACTCATTGGGAAAACTATTTTTATAAACAGTTCAAAATCTCATAGAGAAATTAATGATTTCCTTATCAAAACTCAATCTGTAAATATATATTTTAAAGTTTTAACTTCTCCTCTAAACAAAGCTTAACTTCTCCTCTGAACAAAGGCTAAGAAGATTGAAGAACTATCAATGCAGTGCTCTGTTTAAATTGCTTAGTGTTCTAATTCTAAGTTATCTGCGAAAACAAGTATTTTAAAGTACAAAGAAAACTTGTCTCTTTTAAATACAATCAAAAGGTAATAATAATCCTTAAAAAACAAAGTAAATCAAATACAATGGAGTTTTAAATGTAAGATAATAAATGAAAATCCCTGATTAGAAAAGGAGCAAAAGGAAGAACACATCAGTATACCAGCATGTGTGTTTATTCTCTCACTGCTTATATAAGAATGAGCAGCAAAGAGAACCACTGAGTTGGAGTTGCAATTCCTACAGGGTGCCTTAACCAATCAGAAGGCAGTGACCATGGTACTTTAGATCACACCCAGCAAATCAGCTACTATGTAGGCTACTAGATGCCACATGGACAGTATTAGAGGGTTTCCACATTCCACTCTTTCTAGGGTATTTGCTTACTCCTTTTGTAATCTCTGGGAGGGGCACTACACATGGATGACCTGCAGTGGTTAGAGTGTAGCTGTGAGTTTACAAACAAGCATTACCTGTGCCCTCACATGGATGACCTGCAGTGGTTGGAGTGTCGCAGTGAGGTTACTAATCAGCACGACCTGTGCCGTCACATGGATGACCTGCAGTGGTTGGAGTGCAGCAGTGAGTTTACTAATCAGGACAACCTGTGCCGTCACATGGATGACCCGCAGTGGTTGGAGTGCAGCAGTTAGTTTACTAATCAGCACAACCTGTTCCGTCACATGGATGACCTGCAGTGGTTGTAGTGTAGCAGTGAGTTTACTAATCAGCACAACCTGTGCCGTCACAAGGATGACCTGCAGTGGTTGGAGTGCAGTGGTGAGTTTTCTCATCAGCATGACCTGCAGTGGTGAGAGTATAGCAGTGAGTTTACTAATCATTACAAAATGTGTTGTCAAATGGATTAACTGCAGTGGTTGGAGTGCAGCAGTGAGTTTACAAATCGGCCTTCCCTGTGCCGTCACAATCATGACCTGCCGAGGTTGGAGTGTAGCAGTGAGTTTACTAATCAGCACAACCTGTTCTGTCACATGGATGACCTGCAGTGGTTGGAGTGCAGCAGTGAGTTTACTAATTAGCATAACCTGTGCCGTCAAATGGATGACCTGAAGTGGTTGGAATGTAGCAGTGAGTTTACAAATCGGCCTTCCCAGTGCTGTCACAATCATGACCTGCCAAGGTTGAATGTAGCAGTGAGTTTACTAATCAGCACAACCTGTTCTGTCACATGGATGACCTGCAGTGGTTGGAGTGCAGCAGTGAGTTTACTAATCAGCACGACCTGTGCTGTCACATGGATGACTTGCAGTGGTTTGAATATTAGTTGTGGTGGCATAAGCACAGTAGAAACTAAAAAAAAGTTTGATAAAAATGTAACTTACCCGTTGTGAAGAAAGTTGATTCCGCTCAGAGAGGCAGCTCAATATCCCACCTCTATTGCACCAATTACCAAAAATTGTAACCACTGGAGTTTACAGAGGACTTCACTTATCTAGGCAATCTCATCCTTCATCATGGCTGACGTATTTTATTAAGTGATTGATATAGCATGCGACACCATCATCATCAGTAAGGACAAAGGGGGCACAGAAAGACATCAACCATAGTGTTAGTCAGAGAGGTGTCTGGTTTTCTTTTGGACACCCTGTTTTAAATTTGGACACCCTGTTTTATCTGTCATTTACATGTAAATGTATTGTAAGTCAACAATTTGGCCACTCAGTTTTTAAATTTGACACCCTTTTACTAAATCCTCGCTAAAACCTTGGCATGGACTGGGAAAGCTCATGGTGTTTTTACTATAATACGGAACATCTGGAAGTCAAAGCAATACAGTCTCAAGACCAAGATCTGCCTCTTACAACAGTAATGTGAAATCCATGCTGTTGTATGGTTCGGAATGTTGGTGAATGAGGAAAATAGAGTCTTTTCATAATGGCTGCCTTTGGAGAGCCTGCCACATCTTATGGTCAAATCTGATTTCAAACAGAGAACTTTATGAAAAGACTGGTTGTCAGAGAGTTGTGCAAGAGATCAAATACCGATGTTCCCGATGGCTAGGCCACGCGTTCCGGACCATATCCCTAAAGTAGCTTTGAGAGGGACACCACAAGAGAAAACCAGGAAGACCACAAACTACCTGGCAAAGAACAGATGAGGCACAGTACATCGCAAAGGACAGGACTAAGTGAAAAGAGATCATGGTGGCCTTATGCCCCAATAGGGATGAAGACGACCAAGTACAAAGTAAGTAAACTATAATGATTGTTATATAAAAACATGTACATGAGATATTGGTTTAATTGCTAAAACTCATGCGATATATAAACATGCATAGTAGTTGTCCATGTAAAACAGAGTAAAAATATATTTTAAGAACACATCAAAATACTATTAACCACTTCAGGTTAGATGCACGTTTGTCCACAAATTGTTTGACAGACTTACGGCGGACGTTTTTTGATGTTTGGAACAACTTTGTTTTTTCCTCATTTTTTTGTTGACAGCCGGACAGCTGCGATTTTCATCCACCTGGTCTTTCCATTGTGTGGCGTGCACAATGTGTGGCGTGCACAGGAGGGAACCTACAGTGATATGCTTTGTTTCACCCATAAGAGCAACAACAGGTTCTGGAAAACATGCCTTGTAAAATCCCTTTCCAGGGGTTACGATTCAAGACCTTTGTCCTGTTGTACAAATATGTCATACAAGAATGAATAGGTTGCCACTATTGTTCGTCATCAAATTCGGCTCAATGGGAGGCAAGACCCGGTCCTTTCTCTATGGTAAGACCGAGCATTATGCAAATGACAGTGAGTGCCTACACAATTTTCTCACACGACAACATCAAAACCCAGAACTAATTATGAAATTCTTTGCTGAATTTCTTTTGTCATTGTGGCAACGGTATTTTCAAAGGAAAATGATTACTCAAGAAGCTCCAAATAGTTCCAAAAACAATACCGCGATTGGGCTTGGAATTTTTTTAATACCGACGTGAAGTGGTTTAATTTTTTAATATTTTTTATAATATTATATTTACAATTAAAAATGCAATGATACAACGGTAGTACCGTACTACGACATGACTTCATTAGTGAATTTGTACGAATTTCTGCGAACAGCACACTTTATTTGATGTAATGCTGTTTACATCACTCGGGAGGTTATCTTTGATAAATTAACACCTCTCAAGAAATAGCTGCCAGTGAAGTATTTTATGGGAAAGTAGGCCTAACTCATAATACAAAATATCAACCAAATTGGGTGGTAAAGGTTTAGAGAAAACAAAAAACTGCTTCTGTTTTGTCAGGAATTTTAAACCAGCTCATAATGGGCACATTTCAACTGCAACAATCAAAACAAGCTATGGTCATTTCAGGGGGTTTTAAATGCAATTTTTTCGACTTTGACAGTGTTCCAGACGAAAATATTTCTCTGAAGGACTGGTGACTACATGAACTTGATAATTTTAGATTGAAACATCCTTTTTTTTTTCCCAGATAAATTACAAATCCTGAACTTTTTCCTTTAAGAAAACTGATATGTTTGTTTTTGATTTCTTTCCATGATTAATGTTCTTCTACATACTGATTTATCCAATTGAGAAACTTAACAAGTCTGGTATAAAATCCATATTTGCCGTGTCTGCCACACCCTTCTCCCCAGCTAACAATGCCAAGCTGATACCATCGACCCTCATGCTCTATGGCAAATGGCCCCCCACTATCGCCTCGACATGCATCGGCTGTTTTCTTCTTGTAACCAGCACAGAACATGTTCTCAGTAACAACATAACTGGTGGAGGCTTTGCATTTTCGTTGTCCAACAACAGGTACCGTTATCTCCCTCAGGAAACGCGGATAGGGCGCGTTGTCACCCTCAACCAGCTTACCCCAACCCGCAACGTTACCCTTTCTCCCAGACACCAGGAGATCTCTCGCCAAGGCTTTGCTGGGAAGGCACACTGGACGAAGGTAATCGTTAAATTCCTCCACTGGTTCGTCAAGCTTGATCAAGGCTATATCACTGTCGTAGTCCTCCGAGACAAAGTCCTTGTACACTTTGATGTGTTGCACTCCAATCAGTCGCTCGTTTTCCTCTGTTGAGTAGATATCGTGGTCACCCAGCCTGATCTTGATGTCGGCTTTGGTCACCGAGTATTCAGAAATACAGTGAGCCCCTGTGAGAACCCAAAAGCGGTTGATCAGCGTCCCACCACAGTAGTGTGAGCGGTCTCTAGTCAGCCAGATGCGGGCAATCCAAGGGGATGATCCCATCTTGGCAGTAGTACCTCCAACAATGCGGTATGTCTGGTGATCATTCCGGGTAGCGTTAGTTGCTTCGGGTGATGTTACTTTGCCACACACTGCATGGATTCAAAAGACATGGGATAATGTTATGAGTCATTCATTTATTACCAGTGCACATTTAAAATGCTCAGCACCAAATCATGGCTTCAATTCCGGCAAAGAACGACAACTTTGAGGAAACCCTGCAATTACACTTCAAGAAGTTTGAGTCGTTTTAAAACACCTGGACAGTGTAAAATGCACACTTAGAATGCTTAGCACCAAATCATGGCTTCAATTCCGGCAAAGAACGACAACTTTGAGGAAACCCTGCAATTACACTTCAAGAAGTTTGAGTCGTTTTAAAACACCTGGACAGTGTAAAATGCACACTTAGAATGCTTAGCACCAAATCATGGCTTCAATTCCGGCAAAGAACGACAACTTTGAGGAAACCCTGCAATTACACTTCAAGAAGTTTGAGTCGTTTTAAAACACCTGGACAGTGTAAAATGCACACTTAGAATGCTTAGCACCAAATCATGGCTTCTATTCCGGCAAAGAACGACAACTTTGAGGAAACCCTGCAATTACACTTTAAGAAATTACTTTTACACTGCTTTGCTAGGTCTTATAAAACATGATGATGATACTCTCTATAAAGCTGAAATTGAACGTTTTGTTGGGTACTGCAAAGATAATTACCTTATACTCAATGCTACAAAGACTAAAGAGCTTGTCATTGACTTTCGTAAAAGTAAGCCTGAGCCTAGTAATATTGTGATTGATAACAACTGTGTTGAAAGGGTTAATACATATAAATACCTTGGAGTTATGTTCGATGATAAACTGGATTGGAGCGCTCACATGGATTACGTAATGAAAAAGCTTAACTCTCGCATGTATTGTCTTCGTAAAATGAATGCTTTCAGGGTCAGTAATGAAATTCTTGTTACATTCTATTTATCAGTGATCTGTGGGGTATGGAATTATTGTGTGACGGGCTGGGGTGGGAACGCTTTGAAAAGGGATAAAGATAGGATTGATCGTCTGGTGAGGAAAGTAGGGAGAATGACGGGGGTGTGTTTGCAGTCGGTGGACTCTCTTCACCAGGAGCGGGTGACAAGTCTGTTTCGTCGTATTTTAGACGATAATAGCCACCCGCTTCATGGTGAACTTACTGATCATATTATTCCAAGAAGTGGTAGGATGAGACTGCCGGCTGCTCGCACTAACCGTCATCTTCGCTCTTTTGTCCCCATGGGTATTACGTTTTTTAACGCTTTGTATAAAAGATAAGTGCTGGTTCACAATTTTTGTATATTTTTTACATTATTTATTCTGTATATTGTTATATTGTTGTATATACATGGCCTGTCGGGGTATTCATTTGGGGGTTTTAATTTCTTAATCCTTGTGCGTTGTATCTCGTGCTATTTTTGTATCTGCCTGTTGTTTCATTTTCATATTTGGTGTGTTTTTTTAAAAACTTGTGTGAGCAATGCAATTTCTTCTTTTGGAGATCAATAAAGTTTTCTTATGTCTTATGTCTTATGTCTTAAGAAGTTTGAGTCGTTTTAAAACACATGAACAGTGCCAAATTCAATATCTCCCAACAATGCTAATTAAGACCTAGGGAGGATAGAGTTGTGCATCTATGTTTATTTTTCTAAATGGTTAAATGGAACGTGTGACTTCCGGTTAACCATTTAACCTTTTCTACCGATTCCAATCTGAACTATGAGCCAACCTATAAAATAAGCAAATGTCAACACACTCTCCAGGAATGATCAGGATTATCAATAGAACACTATAGCCAGCCTTCAGAGTCACAGAACCACAAACCATAGGTGTGGCGGCATACAAAGTAAACTGTAACAAATTGTAGGGGATTGAAATAATGTGTTATATTTTGTTGGGGATTAAGATAAGACAGTTCCACCAACTAAAGGGATGTCAATCATTCTTCCTGGATAGCTTCTTGGGACAACATTTTCAAGGTAAGGAAGGTTCAAATTTGTTTTGAAGCTTTTCTACTGTCGACTTTGTTTTGTTGTTGATTTTTCTTTTATTATTACTTTTTTTACCGTCGGCTTTTTTTTTTACCCATTTGGGCAATTTGGAAACGGATTTCAATGTTTTGTTATGGTTAAACGGTTAACCAGTTAAATGGTTAACCAGTTAAATGGTTAACCAGTTAAACGGTTAAAGGGTTAAACATCCCAACCCTAAGGGAGGATGACTTGGAGGTTAACCTACCTTCTTCTACAATTTCCTGTGACTGTACCATGACCTGAGCTGTTACCTCTGCAACACGCACCCCAGTACCGAGTGTTTCGGCGTAACAAGTATACATCCCAGAGTCTGTGACAAATGCCTCACGAATCATGAGGTTATCACCCGAAATGGTGTGGATCATGTCTGAGAATCGCACCGGCTCCCCATTCTTTTCCCAGTGGATAACATAAGAGGCCTCTCTTGCAGAGCACATAAGAATATAACTATGCCCCTCTGGAATCACAGGCTCTGCTTCAGGTTTTAATAGGAATATATCATCTGGATCAAATTCTGTGGTATGAAGGACAAAAGGGAAATGGTTAACAGGCAATGTGCGGAATCTTTTCGAAAAACTTGATGAGCATCAATAATTTATTATAGATACAAACGACTTGGAATAATTATCAGACCAAGAATACGAAAACAGAGGAATTTGTGAAAGAACGAAAAACAAACAGCAGCGTAGGGATTACCCAAAAGCAAACTAAATCAGTATCCAAACAAGCAAATCCCCGTAAAAAAGAAAAACAATTAGAACATACAATTCAAATATCAAAAACTCAAAATGATTAAATACACTTATTATAAAAACATTATTTAAATACACTTTACTTTATACTGCACCTTCAACACAAATTCACTTCTTCAATGAAACCCTAACAAAATACTCTTATAAGAATCTTATAAGAAACTGATAATAATCTTAAAATACTCTTCTAAGAAACTTATGAACTTCTAAAAGCGCCCTCAGGTTGACCTGCATTTTGCTTGCGCTGCGACGAAACTGTCGGAATCAAGCAGAAAATTAACGCTCAGGTCACTATAAATGAGAAATCTTGTGAATGTCATGGCACAAGCGTCACCCCAACAAAAACATACTAAAGTGCATTCGGCATTTATAGTCGCGCACCTGTTGGCACACAAGCTTACGCGGGCACTAATGTAAAATCTTTTGATTGATTCCCACCTGTCGGAAACACATCACAGAAGTAGACATTTTCTACTCTTGCAACTGATGATTTTTTTCTGACAGTGACTGATGCCGATCGTCTTAACATCCGTAAACAAACGGCAACTGTTATATTCCCGACATTCTAAGCTCAGGCGCAGCATCATCCTGAAAAGTCAGTCACCGACTGTTTTTGTGTCATCACAAGGTCGACCCCAGGGCGGCTTAAGAACAGTTTTTTAAGAATTTTATAAGAATATTATAAGTGTTTTATATGTCAATTAGTAAGATCTGATAAGAGTTATACCAGAATCTTCTAAGAAACTTAAAATAATCTTATAAGAACTTGATAAACTTCCAATGACAGTCTTATAAGAATCTTATAAGAATGTTACAAGAAACTTGAGGGCGGCTAATAAGAACAGTTTTATAAGAATCTTATAAGTATTTTATTTATTTAAATTAGAAAGATCTGATAAGAATTATACCAAAATCATATAAGAAACTTAAAATTATCTTATAAGAACTTGATGAACTTTTGAGGACCGTCTTATAAGAATCTTTAAAAAAAAAAGTGTGTACATAAATTAGACCAGAATCTTATAAGAAACTTAAAATAATCTTATAAGAACTTGATGAACTTCCAATGACAGTCTTATAAGAATCTTATAAGAATGTTATAAGAATGTTGTAAGTATTTCATATGTAAATCAGTAAGATCTGATAAGAATTATACCGAATCTTATAAGAAACATTAAAAGAATCTTATAAGAACTTGATGAACTTCCAATGACAGTCTTATAAGAATTTTATAAGAATGTTTTAAAAGAAACTTGAGGGCGGCTTAAGAACAGTTAAAAATCTCATAAACAATTTAATAAGAAAAGTATTTTATATGTAAATTAGTAAGATCTGATAAGAATTATACCAGAACCTTATGAGAAACTTAAAATAATTTTATAAGAACTTGATGAACTTCCGAGGACCGTCTTATATGAATCTTATAAGAATCTTATGTTAGAAAAAGTGTGTACATAAAATGCCCAATATGATGATTCATCGTTAAGGGTGTTTTTTATATATTATTAATAATATTGGTTTTTTTAAACAGCTTCAGACAAAGTATAAGGCCAGAAATCCATGTGTCGTACAAATGAAAATGAAAATACACACCAAGCAATTCACATGTTTTTTTACGGAGAACTCGGTACGCAATACGAATACATGGAATTATGTGCATTGCTTGGCATGTACTTTCATTTTTAAGCATTGCACATTATGCACAATGCATGTCGGTCACATGGATTTCCGGCCTAAGACCAGTCCCAAGACTGAAATCTGTACATTTTTACAGTCCGCAAGTCATGGCAGACGTCCTCATTAACTATGTAAATGTTGCCTCAAATTTCTTGTCATACATTGTAGTTTAGAAACTTACGGAACTCGGCATGTGCTTGCATAACCTTGCCGTCGACTGCAGTCACAACGCAAGTATAAAGCCCTCTGTGCGTTTCATCAACCTCTAGGATCAGCAAACCGCCATCGGGAAAAACATACATTTTTTCTGATTGACCTGAAAATAAACAAATGACTCACATCACTCCACTATTCCTAGGTCAGAACTGGGTTAAAACCGGTCAGACTTGCATGAGGGGATGAGGGGATATGTTTGTCGACCCAGTAAATCAAGGATGTTTCTCTGTTCTACCATTGTTTAACAATGAAGCTTTTCAGCTGATCAGCTGATTTCCTTTGTTTTTAAATAATAGCACCATAGAAAACTGAAAATCACTGAACAAAGTTAAATGTGTTTGGCTATTTCCTCTTTTTTTTAAATACAAATTTGCATGTCTGTAACTGTTTGGACTGTTTCTTTAAGAGAGGTACCCATTGGTTTTGTACACAACATTGGACAGAAGCGAGAATGTACTCGGTATGTCAAACCAGCCAGATCCATTTTGTTTTCAAAGAGGGGCTCCAAGGTCAAATGAAGTTTTGTGATGCACTCATTTTCCAATAGATAGAGTCCTTATGGAAAAAATAATTATAAGTCTCTAACCGCAGAGCGAAATTTGAAACATGACGTCATCGGACAGCAAAAACAAATAGGTCTGTACATTCCAAAGAGGAATTTTTGCGCCAGTCATCAGGTCAAATTCAATACTATTTTGATTGAATATCATCCAAATTCAGGAATGAACTGAAAATTCCTTTCAGAAACATGTACAGACCATATATTTGAAATGTAACATCATCGAACGTTTTTGGATTACAAAAAAAAAAGCACTTCGTTTGAATGACACCATCCTGTTTGTATGCGTGACAGAATTCTAATGCAAGCCACGCCCACTTCATGCAAACTGGCTCCACCGATTGCCAGAAGTCCATAGGAAATGCATTGAACTTTCTTGTCTTTGATGACTTATGTAAGAACAAAACAAAATTCGGGCTTGCCTTTCACATTTGTCTTGCAAAGACTCAAGGGTCTCATCAGAAATATCAGTTTCTGTCATAAGAAATGACTTTGAACGATGGAATGAGTGTGTTTCGGTAAATAACACAGAAACGTATGCCAGTTTTGGAGCAAGAAGTAGCGAAAACCCTACACGTGCAGCAGATGCGCGAATGTTTGACATTTAATGACTTACCAATACACACATTAAATAACAGAACACTCTCAACAAAGACGATGGGGCATACAAGCTCCAGAACATTTATGACCAACTAGTCTAAACCACGCCTACAACGCCCTCTTTAACAACCAAGAAAGGGTATAAATGGCAGTTGAGCATTGGACATGGTTGCCAGTCTAACGAAGCTCCTAGCTTAGAAGTCAAACATAACTAAAATAGTATGTAAGTAACATCTACATATTGGATTTGAAAAGGCAAACCTCATAATCCATAGTACACATACACTTTTCAGACAGTGATGGTCAATAGAACAATCCCCCAGAAGTTACCATGGCTAATGAACTTTTAAAGAAAACCAACTAAATGAGTCACGTTTTTTCATTTTTCTGACTTGAAGCGAAAGAAAGTCTTGATTAGTGGACCAAAACATGTTGTGTGCAGGGCTTGTGTACAGACTAATTCTGTCTTACTATGAACAAAAACTATTCCCCACCCCTCCCAACTTTTCAAATTTGATCTAAGCCATTGCAGGCCCTGTACAGACAAGTTCTGTTCTATGGAGCCTGGGCATGAATCGAATTAGTAAAATACGGTTCCCAGGCTATGTTAACACCAGATTTGGACGGTTCACACCCAATGATGATGCGTTTGAGTATATTCAAGGAAAGATTCGATCAGTTTAACATGACATTTAAAATTCATAAGACGCAATTCCATCAAAATCATAGCACACATGATAGAAATTAACATGGATAGAGGTGAGTCTAAAAGGCATCGTACACGCTTGGTAATGACTCTGAAAATTTATGGCAATAAAAATTACTTGGTAGGAGTACAGCAGCTTTGGATAGTATAACGCATTTTGAGAGACTTTTTACTTCAAAGGACTCCGGTTATGGAAAAATATATCACCTTTTAGCCCCAAAATATTTTGAATATTAAGAAGCAGTATGGTAACGCTTCTCAGAGTGTGTATTCCAATGCAGGTTATTCTTCCTGCATGGACATAACCGCTCCAGATTTTCGGCAATATCTCAAAAACGCTACCACCTTTTGAAATGAAATTTTCACAGGTTAGTATGGTATATATCTACAACTATATAGGATTGAAACAAACAATAGGCTCCAATTACCAAACGTGTATGATGCCTTTAAGAGCTTTATGAAATAGAGAAAAACTAACAGATTCCCTAAACAGGAGGAATATTAGTTCCAAATCATTGGTCCAGCTACACTAAAAGCTTTTTGACCCAGAACTTTGTTTGCATGGGTAACATTGCAGTGAGTGATGTCAAGTGTGAACCAAAGAAAACTTGGAGGAGTGTAATAAGACAGTAAATTGGACAGATATCTAGTAGGAGTCCTGTTCAAGCATTTATAAAAAATTTTAAAAATAATATAACAAAGTTTAAAAAAAAACATTCTTTAATTGGTATCCAATGAATTTCCCTGAGTGATGGGGTAATGTAATTATGTTCTCAAGGGTGTGGAACTATTGAAGCATATAAACTGCTCACAAAAAGTTAGGAAACTTTTTTTAATCGAGTATATTTTTATTATTTATTACTCTCTTTGTATATGTTATATATCAATGCAAAGCTGAAGTGTTCCTCTTTAAAATGATACCACATTTGCAATGATTACATGTTGCTGAATTTGGCTACATGAATGACAATGAGGCAAAGTCACAAATCAAATATGCCAAAATTACCGCTTGTTTGAATTACAGTGTCAATTTGTTTGTTCACACAGTAACAGAAAATTGCTAATTTTGGCACATTTGATTTGTGACTTTGTCTCATTTTCATTAATGTGGCCAAGTCCAGCAACATGTCATCATTGCACATTTGGTATCATTTTAAAGAAGAACACTTCAGCTTTCTATTGATATGCAACATAATACAAAAGGGTAATAAATAATAAAAATATACATGATTAAAAAAAGTTTCCTAACTTTTTGTGAGCAGTTTAGTACGCTACTTTCTACTTGGTAAAATAAAGTCAAGAAGTTTATCAAGTCACTCTTACCTAGTATTAATTCCTCCCCATCTTTCATCCACTGAATGTTGGCCGACTGTTGATTGCTGCTACATGTCTGAAAGATCTCCATGCCCAATTGGAGCGTGACGTCATGTGGTCGATTGGTCATTTCAAGTGCTTTTTCAGAACCTCCTGATGTATCAGCTGTTAACAAGTGTAAATGTTCAAATACTTATTATTCATAAATACCTGTGACAGTTTATCCATTCTGATTGGTTGAGAGGACATCACGTGGCCATTTTTAAACGTGCGATATAAACACAGTAAGCAGTGTTTAAACATGGCCTGAGGAAGTTGAGTCAAAAGAGGGTTGATGATATCAGATGATTGTGTGTAGCGCACAAATTTCACGGCACTCCATTTGTAGGGCGACCCATCATTAGCGGATGCTCAAGCCCCACGGCCAAAATATCAGATTTCGTGGACTATTTTATTCTTCCAATAGTAACCGCACAACCCAGATATGTACTTGACACTGCGGACATATTGCGCAAAATGGAAAACTCAAAATTCCCACAGAAAGTCCTGATTACAAGTATAGATGTTGTTTCTATGTACACAAATGTCCGTCAAAAAAAGCAATCAGCAGCGTTTGCAATGCTCTCAACCGCAACCTCTATCCATACCCTATCACAAAACCACCCTCCGAATACATACGCAAACTCTTGGAACTGATATTAGGAAGAAATTGCTTCCAATTCGGTGACAAATAATGTTTGCAAAAAATCGGATGCGCCATGGGTTCAACTGCAAGCCCAGAAATATGTGATATCAACTATATGATCTGGAAAAACAAATCCTCAAACAAGCTGATCACATCCTAACCTGGTAGCGTTATAGAGACGATATTCTAGTCATCTATGACAGTACTCTTGACAATTTCAAGAATCTGATCCATACTATGAATCAAATGCACCCTACCCTCAAATTTACCTTTTAGGCATCTGATACTTCAATCAACTACCTGGACCTCATGATATTCAAGGGTAAAAGGTTCCGAGAAACTGGTATTTTGGACACAAAAGTCTATACCAAACCCATGGAAACCTACCAATACCTACACAAAAAATCATCACACCCCCTACATGTTTTCAAGGCATTCATATACGGAGAAACACTCCGATATGCCAGAAACACCAAGAATGAAGATGATTTCTTGAACAAAGTGAATAATTTCTCTGAAAAACTAACAGCAAGAGGCTATAGTACATCAGAGATAAACAAAATCACAAACAATGCATCTTTTGAAGAACGCAGCAATCTGATTCACAAACGACAAAACAAAAAGGAAAACAAAACTCCGCTGGTCTTCACGACCACATACAATCCTTGCATCAACCACTGTGACCTAAACCGTTCAATCAACAAATACTGGCCAATGATACAATGCAATGAAACACTCCAGAGGATTTTCCAAAATCTAATCAGAGCGAAAGTCTTAACGACTCCACGCCCACCCAACAGCTCTCCCCCGTTCCCGACGACTCTGGTTTTGGCGACGGCCATCATGATGAAGCACTTGAAATCCTAATCTCCTTATTAGAGGAACAAGTCACAAACAAACAAGGATCTCACTCTAAATAACCGTCCCAAAAGGACTACAGTTACGGTTAAACCTCGAACGGAAGCCTCTCAAATCAACCCTACTGTCTACATAACAGACAATAACAGACACGAGACATACTGATTCTTCCAGAATCAACTAATTAGGCATGAAAACATGTTCTTGCAACCCCGAGAAGCTGAAAAAATATTCTCAGTCTCATTATCCCAGTTATAACCACTAACTAAAAAGTCTTGTTTGTTCCTGGTCACATTATATTCACTAAAAAAACCCAGTCAATATGACACAATTTGAATATAATACCCTGACATGAACCACACCCATAAAACATGTAATCACAATTTTAAGTCAACTAGTCTTGGAGTGTCTCTGAATTGGACAGCGCCATCATTTATCATCATTTATCAATCATGATTGTGTGTAGCGCGCAAATTTCACGGCCTAATTTAAGTTGGTAGGTTGCATATATGGCTTGCGCAAGTTTGAAACTTGCGTGCGATAGTTTGAAATTTAAGCTCGCATGTTTGAAACTTGCTCGAGTAGCTGCTTTTTTGCGCTCAACATAGATGGAAATTGAACGCAGAGTTGAGGCGAGCTGAGGCTAACTTGTCAAATTTGTTTTCAACTGTTACAGGTTTTTTATGTTTATAACGGAAAGGTATTTATGAATGGGTGAGTGATGACTCGATCTTAAACGGCCGTTTAAAACCTTGCAGGGTCGTGGTCCTGTGATGACAATGATTACTCTAATAACCAATAATTTTCAAATTACATGAAGTAACCCAAAGTCTGGTGTACTAAGCTGAAACACAGCCAACCATTAAGCCATGAGTATTGTCCCAACTTGGCAATGAACAGCATTTCACTAATAATAGGTAATTCTGTTGTGTACTCACTTGAGATACCGTAATAATGTCAGAGGAAGTGTTCAGAATATAAGAACCATTTGTTTACATAGCACCATGAAACAGTTTGCGAGGTGCTGTGGTGCAATCTGCAGCCAACCATACCAGAGAACCCCTTCTCCTAACAACAAGTGTACTTGGTTCTTTTGCGTCCATTACACAACAACACACAGGACCTATGGCTTTACGTCCCACTCCCAGCTGAAGGACAAAGCAATAATGGTTAACATGGATAAGGACCTCGCCTTCGGCTGTGTCCTTTATCGCAACGCCATGACCCTGCTGGTTTTAATACCTTTTAATACTTCATCGCCACTCAGTCTTAAAGGCGGTTTAAACCTTGCAGGGTCATGGTCCTATAATAAGGCCACGACCCTGCCAGTTTTAAACGGCCGTTTAAGACCTCAGCACCACTTTTGCAATTCCCTTATTATATACCACACACAGAAAACCTTGTCATTTGATTGGTGGAACATGCGCCACGTATCATCCATTATTTTGCCAAGTGTATACTGCCGCGACACTCCACAATTTCATATTGGAGTCCAATACGGATAATATTGGACGCTTCAAAGTGTCGTCTCGAAATAGTCGTTCCCTGTCAGTTTGTACAAACGAGGCAAAGTTGTGTCATGTCATGCATGGCAGACAAGGTTAATGTTTAAATGGAGTCATCCACGTTGTTTAGAAGTGTGGTTTTTTAAAGAATATTCGGAGTGTGGTTTGGACGAGTTTTGTGTCTACTTTAAAATTGTAACTTAAAAGCAGTGCTGGAAGACTCAAAGCCTGTTTCTCAGACTCCAGACTGGTCTCAAGTTGATTTTTTTGTGGACTCAGACTCGGACTTGGACTTGGAGCACCACGACTCAGACTGGGACTCAACCCTGGGACTCGGCATGACTCGACTCGAGACCAGGAAAGAAACCAAGGAAAAACACGCAATCTCGAGACCGGGGAAAACCACAGAACCTGAGCTACCTTCACTGTGCCCATGTTAATCATCAATTATATAAAAATAGCATTGTTTTCGTAGTAATGTTGCCTTTGGTCTTTGCATATCAACAACGGACCCTGTTTGTGCCAACCACGTTTGTCAGGGTTATAGTCTTGTTCAAGTCTGTAATGGTGTTTCTTTTGTCTGCCAAAAATAGCGCCTTCTCCTGGATTAACTTTCTGAGTAGCTTTTTGCACGACCGATGATGGAGACAAAACTAAGCATAATCTCAGACTTGAAACGACAGGCTAGGTATAGACACCTCTCAGATGAGGTCACTATTTTATCGCTCCCCCTGCTGGAGTACATGTACTTACACACGTGACTAGAACTGCACGAACATAAAAGGACTCTGATAAAAGGGGACTCGAAATCAAACATCAGGGACTCAGTTTCGATGTGGAGGACTCAAACACGGAAAACAGGGACTCAGACTCCATGGGATGGACTCAAACTTGATGGGGAGTACTCAGACTCAACGGGGAGAACTCACACTCGATGGGGACGACTCAAACACAGACAACAGGGACTAGGACACAGACTCAACAACAGAGACTAGATTATAGCACTGCTTAGAATATTATTTTTTGCCAGCAGATTGTGTATATTGGGTGATAGAAGTAATTTTGGGTTGAACAAAGAAAAAATTACAAGAAAGCGGGACTTGAACCTGCGATCTCTGAATTAATATTCCGGCGCTCTACCAACTGAGCTATCTAGCCCTAATGTTGGCGGTCTCCCTATTTTGTCAATATCTTTGTTCGGGGGTGCCAGTCAGAATCCATTCAACCTGTAATTGCCGTATTGCAAGGGATCACACCCAAATTTGCGATACAACCTGGGAAGCGGCAGAAGAGGGATCACCTTTAAAGGCATCGTACACGTTTGGTAATGACTCTGATAATTAATTGCAATAAAAACTTACTTGGTTAGAAGTACAGCAGCTTTGGATAGTAAGATGCATTTTGAGAAACTATTCACTTCAAAGTACTGCGGTTATGAAAAAACATATCACTTTTTATCCCCTAGAACATTTGAATACACATAACGCTTCTCAGAGTGTGTATTCCAATGCAGATTATTCTTCTTGCGTGGACATAACCGCTCCAGATTTTCGGCAATATCTCACAAATGCTAGCACCTTTTGAAATGAAAAACTTTCAGTTTAGTTTCATGGTATATATCTACAACTACATAGGTTTGAAACAAACAATAGGCTCCAATTACCAAACGTGTACAATGCCTTTGAGGGGATGCGTCTCTTAGAAGTATTCGGAAATTTGACAGAAAAATAAAAAACACTGGCCTTTTGACAGCATATCAAAACCACACCCTGTTGACAGCAATTTAAAACCACACACTTCATCATGTAGCTAAAATAATGGGCTTCTAAGGAAGAAGATCATCTGCATCCATGCAAGCTTACCTGGACTTGCAGGACTTCTGCTGTAAATACCGTTTGGTCTGGCAAGGTCCAGACTACCGACCGCTTCCACGTTCAAACCTGTTGCCTTATCGACTTGCATCAGCTTATTGGAACTCCAATGGTCCGTCCAGTAGATATGAGGACCCTTTAGGAGAATGCCGAAGGGACGAGAATCCATTCCAAGGGATATCACCTGGTGGTCGTTCCCTGACAAATCAACTGATTCAATGGTGTGAGCTTGCCCATTCGTCCAGTACAATTTTCTTTCTGCGAAATATACACACAACACAAGTTTAATCATTTTTGGTGAAATATTAGGTCATATACTTGTCCCATATAAATAATAAATTATTTTTTATACCGCACACACAGATCCTTATCATTTGATTGGTGTCATTATATGGATAAATATATGACTTTTTGCAGCATCGTTTCCAATTTTTTTTGGTCAATGCCAGTTTGTCCAAGCGAGGCACTGTTGTGTCATGGTGAACAAGGTTGGTGTCTTCATGGAGTCGTCCATATTGTTTAGATAAATTTTCAGTTTGAGGGGTGAACGAGTTTCTGTGTCTATTTTGCATTTATTTTGAAAAAAATGACAAGAACTTTTGTGTGAGTTATAAAAAACAAATATTGAACGCAATTTGTTCGTGCGTTGACACAGAATATAACTACTCTGTGAAATCTGGCTTTTCCATGTCACTCGGCATCGCCTCATGAACGGGAATAGTCCAGATTTTAACTTTATATTCTGCCACAATGCATTCATATGCATTCAATATTTGTATAACCTTTCTTTGTCTCCGATCTGCTAAATCCATCATTTAACATGGACATAATGCATCTAAAGAAACTTATTGATGAGCGATAAATCCCACAAAGTCTCACAGCAATTAATGCCTGTTAATTTGTCATCAATAACACCACAGGGCTCAAATTTGGGGGGAAAATCCTCAATACCGCAGAACTTTTACTGGACAAGAATTTATTTCAAGAGACCAGACTCAAAATAAGAAAAGACATGAAAAGACCAGAATCAAAATCACAATACAGTTTTAGCATCGACCTCTAAACTTTTTTGTTTTTTAAGAGCAGATTGATCTAGTTTTTCCTTTAGGCAAGTAGAATTTGAAAGATATTTATAAGACTCAAAGTCAAAATTTGAACATCATAAACAAACCAAGATTGAGTTGAAAAACACAAGACAACTGGACTTGCCCAGTTGTGAGTTTACTGGCCCGACACTAAAACCACTGGCCTTGGGCCTGTGGTCCAGTGTAAAATTGGAGCCCTATCACCTCCCTATACAATATGGCAGTACAAAGCAGTTCATAAAGTTTTTAACAAGAAGTATAGAAAAGGAGAGCAAGAGACTTCGGGTACATTTATGAAGTGAGCTGGCCCTGTTGTATGAGAGGGGAAGAAGGAGCAAACAGTCATCTACTGAAAAAGGACGAGCATGTTTCACCAAATTATACAAAATGCACAATATTGTAACGGCGAAGCCAATCGGCTGGTAGGGTGCACCAGCACAGCTCCGCGGTGGAGCTTCTGCTGGCCGCCATGCTGGGGCGATTGGGTAACCTGGTTGCCGGGGAGGCGTCTCCTAGTTACGCTTGATTATTGTACAGTTTGGAGTTGTGTGTGTCAATAAAAGCTCTCGTCAGAAGCCCAGAAAACACAAGAAGAAGTCTCCTTGTCTCCTTCAAAACTGTGTAAACCTAACCGGCTAAGTCTATGCTACATTGGTGACAGTGGTGGCACAGTTTGGGCGATGAGAAAATGTAAAATTTCTAGTTTTTCTTGGACGATAAATACACAAGGCAAAGCAAGTATGGAGTCCGACTCACCACACGGCGAGGACGACGGTTGCCAGGGAGGAGGCCAGACTGCGTTCTTTCATCACAGTAGATGAATTGCGGTCCTTCTTCGAGGAAAGCCCAGGGCAGGAGGACAGGGTAGAATTGTTATCTCCCAATATTTTAGGGACTTTTCTCCCAATATTTTAGGGACTCCTTGGGTACAGCCCGGCTTAGCCAGACAGGGTGAAATTTTCGGAGGGCTATGCCAGACTAAGGATACACAATTTAATTCAGAGCGGACCCATGCTGCGCACGCTTTCACTTCGGACGCACGGATCCCTTCAATGCCGTCCCGTCCGACATGCATTCAGGCAACAGACACACATTTTAATTCAGAGCAGTGACGTACTGACACATTTACATCAGACGCCCGTTCCCACTCGGGAATGTTCTTCCCTGCACCGGTGAATACACCGGATCAGCTCCGCTCGGAGCAACTCCACGGGATGGCGCACGGCCGGGGTAAGCTCCACAATGTTCAACTTCAGGGGGCGGAGCCCAGGGAATGTTTCCACATGGAGTGACCCGACAGAGCAGAGCTCGTTGATAGGAACCGCAAACCACTGATGCTCCAAGGTAAATTTGACAGAGTCTCCTCATGGGCAGACTACCTGATTCATTTTGAGAGCGTTGCAACAGTTAACCAGTGGAGTGAAACGGAGAAGGCAATGTTCCTGGCTTCACACCTGAGGGGCTCGGCACAGGAGGCCCTGGCCGACATGGTGCCAGAGGCGCTCAAAGAGTCTTCCTTCATCCTGGAGTATTTTGAGGAACGTTTCGGGGTTACGACCGACAGGCCATTACACCGGGCCCAATTGTCAATGCGCACCAGAAGTCAGGGGTAAACAATCAGCAGCCAGGGACAGTCCATTCAACGATTGATATCCAAGAGCTACCCAAAGTTGCCCGTCCAGGAGCAGGAGGACTTGGCAGTAGAGGCATTCCGACGAGCAACTCCAATGCCACATATTTTCCCGGAAAGCGACAACCCTGACCAAGGCAATCACACTCGCTACCGAGATGGAGGCATACCTCGACTCGCAGGTGCAGCACAAGAAGGGAAAGCAAGAATTCAGAGATGTCAGGTCTGTAGTACAGCCGCCACCGCCTCAATCAGTGATGAACAAGAAGAGTACCAGCTACGTCCCCCGGACAACAGACCGAGCAACGATGGAGTGTTTCCGTTGCCATGAGTTCGGCCACTTCCAGCGAGATTGTCCACACTGTAGGCGGGGGCTTAACAACAATCTGCGGAGATGACAACATGAGACGAGACCGACATAAAGACCGTTCGGCGGGGGACCCCCAAGACAGGGCCCGACGAACACCTTGGGGGCACTCCCCAGGGCAAACTATGTTCTGGGAAGGTCGCATCCACGCCAGTGTGCTTTCTGCTTGACACAGGGGCATCGGTGAGTCTGATATTGGAGCAGATCTACAATTGATTGCCCGGATCAAAAATACCAAACCTTTGTCACAAGCCTTGAGGTTGGCAGACGGGAGTCTAATGCAGGCACAGGGGGAGGCTAACTTTACATTGCAGATCGGGGGCCAATTCATAACCCACACTTGCACCATTGCTAATATAAAGCCAGAAGTTTTCCTGGGGATTGACTTCCTTTCAACTTATCACTGCCAGTGGCGTTGGGGCGACAACACCATCCTAATCAATCAACAGACAACCGAACTAAGGGACCTTACATGTTATCCATCAGTGACGACGGTGCTGGTTGTGGAGAAAACAGTTTTACCGGCCCGTCACAATGCAATCATTAGAGAAGAGGTACTGGCAGAACTACAAATGGGCTGTGTGGTCTGCTGTTACTGCGAGAAAGAATTCTCAAAGGCCAGGAACTTGAGGAGACACCAGCACACAGCATGTCCGGTACTCCACCCGGAGAAACCCTACTTGTGCGACCAGAGTTTTTACCGCCGAGATATGCGCTTCGCACCTGCGGTACTGCCCACTTCGCCCGGGACTGTTAGGGAGAGTAGGAGTAGGGAACGAGTTGAAGGTACACGCCAGTTATACAGAGATGGACGAGGAGCCGACAGATCAGGGGGGAGGTTGGCGACCACTCGGAGCATCCTCCAACAGTTTCATCTAACCCATTGCCAGCCAGACCGTCAGAGATGGACGAGGAGCCGACAGATCAGGGGGGAGGTTGGCGACCACTCGGAGCATCCTCCAACCGTTTTATCTAACCCAATGCCAGCCAGACTGCCAGAGATGGACGAGAAGTCGACGGATCGGGGGGAAGGTTGGCAACCACTCGGAGCATCCTCCAACCATTTCATCCAACCCAATGCCAGCCAGACCATCCAGGGAGGGGATCTTGACCGCACAGAAAGGTTCCCGTCTCCATATCCACTACACCCAGAGAGACAACCTACACCAAACCGTCGACACCAGCAGGGGGGCAGTGATCACGTTGGACAGCCCTCTATGCCACCTCCACCAAAACTGAGTGACCCCTTCTCCCTGGGGGACGGCTTGGACCAGGGGGGCCACCTCCACTCGGAGCGGCCCTTGACGCCACCTCCCCTAGCTGTGGAGGGTAGCCCCGGCCGTGATCCAGGGAGCAGGGAGCACAGACGGCCGGGCATCCGTCACACCAAAATAGGGGACCGCCGTGATGAGTGGCTTAGGAAACAACTCTTTCAACAGACGGTGACGCAGCGGGGACCCCCACCAAGACGACCTCTACCATAGCCCCACATCCCCCCCCCCTCGTTTCCTCATTGTTTTTGTATTGCCATTGTTCTAAAGGTGTCGCTTCTCCGACGAGACACCGGCGTTCGCTGGACAAGCAGGGTCCTAGGAGGGGGCAGTGTAACGGCGAAGCCTATCAGGCAGTAGGCGGCGCCAGCACAGCTCCGCGGTGGAGCTTCTGCTGGCCGCCCCCTGCTGGGGCGATCGAGTAACCCGGTTGCCGGATGGCGTCTCCTAGTTACGCTTGATTATTATACAGATTGGAGTTATGTGTGTCAATAAAAGCTCACGTCAGAAGCCCAAAAAACACAAGAAGAAGTCTCCTTGTCTCCTTCAAAACTGTGTAAACCTAACCGGCTAAGTCTACACTACAATATGACGTCATCTCAATGCCAAGGGTGAGAGTCGATTTTAATAAAAAGGTCTGAAACCAGTGGCATAAATAAGGGGGGGGCACATACCCCCCATATGAATGTTTGTGCCCCTCGAGAAATTTAACACTTTTTATTCGGGCCCAACCAAAAGTGTGGAATTTCTGACCCCTGCAAGATAGAAAATTTGAATTTCCTGCATTTGGTTTAATCTAGCCCTGTAAAATTGCACCAAAACAAGCCAGCTTTAAATCGGTTTCATGAACTTGCCAATAATCTTGGTTGCGAGTCTTTTTGGGAGCTGTACAGTGTAGTGCAAATTTTTAAGTGACGTGTCCTTTACATGCTTACCAGTTGACAACCAAAATGGTGAGCATGGCAAAGTTGACGTGTGTGACATGCGTGCAAGGGGTCAACTGGCACTCATAATGGGGCTAGGTTTAATCCACATGGCAACCACAATTGCAAAAGGCAACAACAGATGAATTGCTTTTGGTGTGCGAGAAACTTGGACTTGATGGGGATGGGAGAAGTGTACTATCACTTTGACACCAGATGGGAAGGTATCTCGACAGTGAAGACTAGGAAAAGCAGGAAGATAAGGGACTGGCTGTGTTCCAGCAGTTGATTAAGATGTTGTACCAGTTGGGAACAGAGACAACCCCGGAGAAAATGGCTAGTACAATGTTCATCAAGCCGGCTGTGACTACCCCAACCCCTACTGATCCTATCTTCAGACGAGTGTTTAAAGTCTTTGGTCCCGGGCAAAAGGACAAGATCACTTTTTTGTCCCTTATACATCAGAAAGAAGCAAGATTGACTAAAGGGCTACACGGAGACGGAAGTGGTGGAGGCTGTGATTCCTGACATCAGTGATGAGGGGTGATGATCACCCCTCATCATGCCTGAGAAATTACCTTGAAGGCAAGCCAGCTCTTAGTATCGCTGACCCCAGCAAGACGCAGCAGTCACAGATGAAGAGCTCTTGGAGAAAAGTAGCAGCAATTCACAAGGCCGAATGCCAGCAGAAGATGAACCCTTCGAGGCCCATAGCCGTTAATTCAATCTTTGAAGCCTGTCAGCCTGAATTAGAGAAACCTTCAGCCCCCAAATTTCCCAAACCTAACCCTCTAGCTGAAGATGTGAAGGAGTTAAAGACACAGGTTTCCGCCCTTTTATAAGCACTTCAAGTAAGGCCATAAGTCTCTGAGCCACCAGGGAACACATCATTCTTGGGGCCCTATCTGTACATTGGGTTGCCAAGGAAACCAAGAGCACAGTGTTGGTGACCACTGCCGACACTGTATTAAGGGAAGACACCAAAAACATTTTAATCGGCGCGCCGCGGCGGGCCTTTCGATACCGCAGCAGCCACGCCGCGGCCCGCTGAACGGCGGCCAAGTGCGGCCGAACCTCCAGTGGGTGTTAACTGCATATTCATAGGATCATACGGATGACCGCATTTGTAAAGGTTGAGGCTCACTGGTGGCGCGCCGCGGCGTGCCACAGGTTGTCTGACCAGCTCTAGAAGTATTACTTGTACACAAATCAGTGTTGTAGCCACTCTGGTCGGGTGTAATAAACTAGCTACCTTTTGCCGACCGCCACACAGACTTTAACGAACATTCTACCGACCGGCACAAAATGCAGCACAATTATATTAAACTGAATAGAAAACCTCCCGAACTAGTTACCTTTTTCCCCCCGAGTCGTCAATGGTTAAAAAAAAAAAAGAGAGACTTCTACCTAAACAAAGCCGGCAGTTTTCTATTTAATGTTAAGCCATGTCTATTAATATCCAGGCCATGCCAATCCTTGAACGATCAACAACCTTTTGAGATCCAATTACCTCTTATCTGTAAATCCCCTGCAGTTTGTTATACATTTGTAACACTCTTGCGTATCAGAAGACAAGCCGCTGTGTGCGGTGTCTTTGGGGTCTGATGACCTGGTTTTGTGACCGAAACATGGAAAGTGTATTGACGTCTGCTGGCTTATAGTTTCGTCCCTTTTCTATTGGTTTGGCATTGGTGTCAAATCTACAGTGCCCATCTTACGCTGTACAGAACTTAAATTTTGTCCAGGCGCTAAACCAATCCTGCCAAATTGCGCAAATTAATCCTGCGGGATCGGCAAATTGCGAAAACTATTCCTGCACGATAGATAAGCCGATTGCACAAACCAAAATTCCTGCACGATCGGCAATTGCACAAACCATGGAGGAAGGCAAACTATTCCTGCAAGATCGACTGATTGTGCAAACATTTTTGTGCAAATCATTTCAGCACAAACAAAACCACTGATCCTGAACTAAAAATCCATCCACTTTGTGCATGATCGCCCGATAGCTTCTAATTGGAATGCGAGTTTCAGATTTGTGTCCGTTTTTGTTGTTGAACTCTCTGATCGGTGTCTCCTAATATCACGCTCATCCAAAGAATTGTCAACCTCGGGCCCCTGATGGACAATGTACAATAATAATATCTCTCATGGTAGCGCGGGGTCGACTCAATTATTGAGTCTTGGATACAAGGTTCCGTTCATCGACTAAAAATTTAGTCAGGATGCCCTGCGACACAGAGAAAAATGCACGCTAAATGCCGTTACCAAATAGCGGACTTCTGGGTACCAGTCGCTACACACTATTAATACAAAAAGATCGATCTACTAGCGCATTAAAACTGTGGTTTGTGTTCGTCGTAAGTATTTTTCATTTAATCATATTGCTAGCCTTTTGAGCTCATGTATAGGTGCGAACGAAAATACTTCATTTTCGTATAAAATCCGGCCATCTACCTTTTATGAAAACAATAAGAAAGAAAGAAAACATAACATCTGCATGGCGAACAAAAGGTCTTTCACCATTGACCACAATCAGGCATAGTTTATCTGGTTCTGATCTCCATTTCCGCAATGTGACCGCAGCCTCTGCAGGCAAATGCCGGCGGGCCGCTCGAGAGCCGCGGCACGGTCTACTGGTTCCTGCTGTTACATATTCATGATACAAGCCACAAACGATTTCGATAATGAGATCTGGGAGCAACAGTGCGCCGCAGAAAAGCCGAGTGGCAAAACTCACCACGGTGCTTTGCGGGAGCGCCGCGGCGCGACGCAGGATGCCGATTAAAATGTTTTTGGTGTCTTCCCTAAGTGAAAACCATCTGACCACTACATGCGTGACTCAGTGTTGTTGACTCGAGTTGCTGACTTGGACTCGAGTCAGACTCGAGTCGCCAATTTTATTGACTTGCGACTTGACTTGACTTGAGGGAAAATGACTTGAGACTTGAGAATTGACTTGTGCAAAAAAAACTTGAGAGTTGAGAATCGACTTGAATAAATTAAATTTTACAACAATGCAATTATTGTTTAAAATAAATGTGACAAAATCGAGTCTTTGGCGACGATGCATATGCCGCTGCCGAAATCCCGATGTTTTCAAGTGCTTTTGTCATAAGGCCGAATGTTAAATCTGCACAGATATGCAGACACGTAAAGACGCACTGTGGTGTCTAATGTCAACCTTTTTCCGGTTATATTTCATGCAGAATTATAACCTCGTACTCACAAACACATCGCTCTCGCCGCACAAATTTTTCCCAATGTCGATCGATCGATCGATCATTAAATCACGAAGATTTCATTGCAAAAGAAGTTCTATACAACTGATCCTGAAATCACGTATCCATGAAAATGGTTGTTGATGAAAAAAGTAGTAGGCAGAAATTAGGGGATAATATTGGCCAAAAACACAAGTTTGCGAACTTCACTTCCTTGTTTTTTGGGGGGTTCTTTACGCTTCAAAAACTGTGTGCATTAATTATGACAAGTGGGCTAGCGAAAAAAATTGTGGGCGACCAACAATTTTGGTTGACTCGTCCGACCGGCGGGTGAAAAAAAAGTTAAGGAAAACCCCTGACTGGGTGCATGATAACTCTATTGAATTTACTATTATAAACTGGTCTTTTAACAGGTTTTTGATTGTTTAAATTTGTCACAACATCATGAGAGTGGGCTTATTTCAGGACATTATGTGACTTGTGACTTGACATGACTTGAGCAAAAATGACTTGTGACTTGACTTGAGCAAAGATGACATGCGGCTTGACTTGACTTGAGAAAAAATGACTTGGTTACAACATTGGCATGACTGTGCGAACGACCAAGGGTTGCTACCACAGGGCAGGGCAGTATACCCAGAGAAGCAGTTTCAGCAAAGGAGAGTTACCACAGTGAAAGAGAAGTCAGCAGAGAGAGATGTCTGGTCAACGACACAAGCGTGTGCGCATCTCACACCACAACAGCATCATCACATGAGCCGACATGGAAACCGATGTATGGTACAATGTTGCATAGGTGGGAAACAGATGGAGTCCCTTGGGGATACAGGATCCCAGATATCACTTTGTCCTTGTTCGTGATAACTTTCCTAAGTTCCCCTGAGACCCATCAAGGAACTACTTGATGATAGCCCTCTAGACGTGAGGGCTGCATGAAACTGCAAATTCTACACCAATACCCTTTGATGGGTGGATCAAGGCAGAGTTCTATGGAATGAGTAGCAGTATGCTGGTACCGATGTTGGTGACAGAGGCAAGATCAAACCCTATCATCGGATACAACATCATCGAGCGAATAGCTAAGGACGATGTAGGTGATTCAAGTGACATCCTTGTGTGTCGGATTTCCCTAGATGTAATCTTCATCAATTCAAGCATTGGTCAGTCTCCTTCATGATACTGGCTCTGATAGCTTGTGTAAAGTAACATTGGAAAGAAAGATGTAAATGTCCCAAAAGACACCACCAGAGCAGTGACCTGATAGTGATGACTGGACCGCTTTGTGAGGACACACCAATGATGTTTGAGCCAAACATCAGTACGCTTGTCCACAAGAAGCCGAAGTAGGTTATTGTTTCTTGACGGTACGGGAAGGTATAACATCAAGTATTCAAATACCAGTAACCAACTGGAGTGGGCATGATCTCTTTATTAGAGGCTGGACTGTCCTTGGTGAGTTACACCAGGTCAAGTCAGTATTACCATGCTCCATTGGAGCTGCTCCCATCGATGACAACCCCATCATTCATCAGACAAGAGTTAACCATGTTCAGTGTTGACCCCCCATAAATTCATCAACCTGGACTCTGCCCATAGACCTCCATCTGACTGACGAACAGAGATGTGCTGCAGAGCAGATGCTGAAGGAGGAGGCAGAAGCATTTGCGAAAGATGAAAATTACATGAGCTTTATTTTATTTATTGATTTCATTATACACCCAACAGCACAAACGCCAATAACAGGATGGTGAATAGGAAACGAGAAGTAATGTTCAGCTTTAGATGTTGGAGGAAAACCCACGTAGGGACTGAAAACCCAGTCCACATAGATCCCCAGAATTCAAGATGTTCTTGACGGTTTAAGTGGAATGTCTTGGTTCTCAACTCTGGACTGGGGTAAAGCCTACCATTGGGGCTTCATGTGTGAAGAAAGCAGACCTTTCACAGCATTTGTGACACCATGGGGATTGTATGAATGCTCCCGCTGTGTTTCAAGGCTGTATGGAGACCTATCTTGAAGATCTGACTGGAGATTTTGCCAAAGTCTACCTCGATGATATACTGGTGAATAGAACGTCTTTCAAAGTACCACTTGCAGAGTGTCTGTATTAAAGTACTTCGTCGGCTGCAAGAACATGGCATCAAGCTGAAAGTGAAACCCAGTCAGTGTAATTTATTCCAGAGTGATATCTGTTACCTTGGCCGTGTTGTATCTACTGAAAGTGAAACCCAGTCAGTGTAATTTATTCCAGAGTGATATCTGTTACCTTGGCCGTGTTGTATCTACAGAAGGACACAAGATGGACCCTGCAGATACCAGTGCCGTCCAGGCTCTGACGGATGTCACCAACAACTGTTTGAGAGTTTAGGAAACTACTAGGTTTTCTCGGGTATTTCCGGCGGTATATTCAAGATTTCTCACAAGTAGCGAAGCCACTGTATGACCTCCTCACCATCAGTCCTGACAACAAAGGAAAACTGCAACAAGAAACAAGAAGGAGAGACAAGGCAAAACCCCACAAACGAGGCGCCGATCACGTACCATCCACACAACCAATCACTTAGACCAACGACCATCACAGTCCCCACAGAATAAGGGTAGCAGAATACAATAGTACACAACAATAACAACGATAGCTCAGTACGAAATATTAAAATAATGAGGTCAAAGGTCACTTGGAAGATGGCTACATGCACTACTGTAAACAAATACGCTACGATAACACTTTATGTAAAAAAAAAAAAATCTTTAATGGCATAAACTTGAATTTGGAGCCAAACAGAAAAGAGGAAGGTCCAAATGTTATGAACGCAAAGTTGAATTAAAAAAAACAACAACTGTCAATTAAAAAGTTGCATCAGGCCAATGAACACTGAGGGAGCACTTGGTATCCCTAAGGGGGCGTTACACTAAATAGAAAGAAACTCATGCATGGAGCCTCATCAAAATAAATTTAAGCCCACAACCTTTTCTGTAAATCAAAAATTTGAAGGTCATAGCTTTTATGGATTGTTGAAAAATTTTCCAATATTGTGCCCCTGGGGTTGCTGACTTTCAAACTGGAATATATTGAGTACACTAGCCCTTTATAAATGGCCCTATTTTGCTGAAAGGTGTTGTTGTGTCAATTTTCTAAGATAGAGTCTGGCCAGTGCACTTGTTCAGGGGTGTTTTTATTTAGGATGAGCCTACATGTAGCTCAAATGCTAATTAGCTAACCTACCAAAAATTGAAGAAGAAAAATGAAGTATAGTTGGCAGGAAAAACATTTGGTTTGTTTCAAGAGGCTGAGAGACTCTTAAATATTTGTTGAGTATTTTTTTAATGTTTAGCATTTTGCATTGGTTGCTACGGGAAGCTTATTTTAGTGTGGTGCACCTCTACATTTGTAACATTATATTTTTACCAGGGGCTTTTTCCTAACCTCCGCTTAGGCTCCGTCTCAAGCTCCGGGCTTTGTTTGATGTTGGAAACACAGTGCAAAATGATCACTGCTCCAAAAAGAAAGCCTAAGGCAGTGTCCGAATTGGCAGCTACAGCTAGGGCTACGGCTAGATTTCCGCGTCATCATGCGTGGAAGAATATGACGACCTTACAAAACCCTTAGTAACAGCCTTAGCCGTAGCTGTATTCGCCAATTCGGATGCAGCCTAAGCCAGAGTCAGAGCCCAAGCCAAGGTTTAGAAAAGGCCCTGATAATTTAATAACATGTAATCATACAATGCATGTTATCAAGAGAGCAGTAACAATAGATATTAATTTTTGCATCGGGGATAAAGAACATAACGATGTGTTTTAAGCACTGTATACTCAGTACTTTCCGGAGTTCTGTGAAAAAGAATCCATAGGCAAATCACTCGGGTGGGATTCGAACCCACGACCTTTGCATTGCTAGAGCAGATGTCTTACCACTAGGGACTTAGGAGGTCTATTATAACTTTATAAAAACAAAACATAAAAACGAAACATTTCAAAAACATACGCTAGCTTTTACATGTATTTCAAACAAGGCAATGATACTGAGGGCCCTTTTATCACACAAGGCAATTTTTTTAAGCAACTTGGAGGCACCCAACTCCACTGAATGAAATAAGGACATTTCAGCAACACAGGGAAGTTTGTTTTCACAGAGAGGGTCTTTCTATCCCCAAGAAAATTATGAGCAAATCAAAAATGTGAATGTCAGGGATGAGATTTGATGAATGTGAAAATTCCTGAAAAATGGCTTGCTGGCCTGGTTTGCCCCTTATTCTAGACCCAGAACATTACATAGTGTTACAATTCAGAAAGTTAACAGACTCTGCGCATCACCAGAAATACAGACAAAGAGCGGAGTATTTCATTCTGTGACTGCTTTACTTCTTTCAAGAAAATTTGAAGGCAAAAGAGAAAATCCTGAAATCAGGAAAAATCCTGAGAAATCACATGCCTAGAATGTATTTTCTTCTTGGAGATTGCCTGTAAATTGCCTTGTATGACATGACCCTAAACCAGTACACGTACCTGCTTCATCGATTGCTAGTCCATGGTAAAAACCTTGTTCAGCAGATATCAATGTTTTCTTCCCTGAGCCGTCCAGGAATGCTTTGTCAATACCTGCGCCATCCTCACCCCATCTTGTCCACAACAGGAGTCTTCAACAACAACAAAAAATACAAATACACCATAAGTTTTGTAGTAAAGAAAGAGAAGAGTTATTATCAAAAAGGAAGACTTGGCCAAAAATCCATTACATAAAGAACAAATTACAAAGAGAAGAAGTGTTTACACACAATTACAAACAACCTTAACATTTTAGACTACAACCCCATCCATATGTTTGACCCAAAGCAGTGGCAGTCCACTTCCCTCCCCTGTGTAAAAGAAACAAATTAACCGAGATACCCCACAGTAAAAGAGGTGCCAGGTAAAAGTCACCGCCATTTATCTCAAAATCACTGGGGAAAATGGTCCATAAAAACTTCACAAACCTGGACTGACACTCAAGACCAGTCCGACTGCAACAATATACTCCAAAATTTTTGCATATTATTTTACAAATATTGGATGCATATACGTGTGAGTTCATTGTTGCAAAATATAATCACAAGATGAAATCTGGACTCTACCATTTAATGAGATGAAGTCGAGTGAAATGGAAAAGCCAGATTTTACCGAGTGATTATATTCTGCAGCATTGCACAAACGAAATGTATTTAATGTTAACTCACAGACCCTTGGCTGCCATTTGAAATTGTTTTCACAATAAACATAAAAAAGGCACTACACTCTGAAAAAAACACCCCCAAAACCTTTGTAAACAACGTGGAGGGCCCCCATTTGGACAAACGGGTGGTGAACGATTATTTTGAAAAATGATGCTGTGAAGCGTCCGAAGCTCCCTATTAGTGTCCATACAGGCAGGGCTCAAAATTTACACTGGACCACAGACCCAAGGCCAGTGTTTTTAGCATCAGGCCAGTAAACTCAGGACCGGACAAGTCCAGCAGTCTTGTGTTTTTCAAACAACAATACCTAACCTCACTTTAATTTATAAAATTATATTCAAATATTGACTTTGAGCCCTGATGAATATCTTTCAATTCTATTGAGTATGAAAGTACTACCTATAAGATCAAATAAAAACAGTTCAACTGCAACACTGTTTTTCATTTTTATTCTGGTCTTGTCACAAATTTTCTGGTCCAGTACAAATTTTGAGCTACAAGTCTTGAGCTACAAGTCTTGTAGATTTTTTCCCCAAACTCGAGCCCCGAGATTATATTCAAATATTGACTTTGAGCCCTGATAAATATATTTCAATTCTATTGAGTATGAAAGTACTACCCATAAGATCAAATAAAAACAGTTCAATTGCAACACTGTGTTGGTAGGTTGTTTTTTTCATTTTTATTCTGGTCTTGTCACAAATTTTCTGGTCCAGTAAAATTTTTGAGCTACAAGCCCTGTGGTCTTGTAGATTTTTTCCCGAAACTCGAGCCCTGACAGGACTCCTATTAAACTGTGGAGCCTTGCAGCTCAGTATATATACCAAAAATAAAGAAGGCACGTGATACGTGTTTCACAAACATAATAACAAGGATCTGTGCGTGCGGTGGTATATATAATATACAGGGATGTGATTGCTTGTCTTAAAAAAAGCCTGAAAAATTTAAACTGTCTGGAAATGTGAGTCCTATCATTGTGAACGCAAGCTCGCCCCTTACGGCGTGGGATCCGGGGCCGCCCAAGGGCCCCGGAAAATTTTTGAAGTCTAGATGCTCTGTGGTGCATTCTAAGCATCCTTAGAACACCTGTGTTCAACACTATTTGTTGCCCACTTCCAGTGTTTTTAGGAGCAAAAAAAAAAAATCTCAAATATTGCATTACTTCAGCTGGGAAACCCTTGTTCAGAATAAGAATAAAATTGAAAATAAACACAAAATCATTGCCAAAAAATCAATGTCATCACAGTAAGTACATACAACTTTTCCAGCGGTCACTAATTTTTCGTAACACTCGTGCAAATGAACATCAAGACCGTCAACAGTGACCGACTCCTCCAGCCAACTCCATCAGAATTTATTTTGAAGACCTATTTCCAGGTCCCGAACTGATGGGTCACCCCTCGGCAAGGTTTGTTTCGACGCCGCCATGACCGATGCGACTGCTGGCTGACGAGACGATCAACACTGCACAGTCCTACGTGTGGACGGCGAGCAAAGAATGCTGCCATATTGTGCACGCAAACCAAAAATTGAAGCTCCAGCGCAGCGTTGATCTCCGTTGCTCTACTAGCATTGGCGACGTGCAATTTCTAAACTGTTCGTGCATTTCGATTTTTTAAATTATTTTGCGCACGTATCACCATGCGTAAAACCACCGCACATTGCGCAGACACAACACGAGGTCACTGCTACACATTGAGTCTGTTCCCCCATTCCATTAATACGCAAGCATAGCACACGCGTTAATAGGAACTAGACTTGGTGAAAGAAGCACGCTCCTACCCAGTAAAAACAACAAACCGTACGAGTCCAATGTGAGAACGACCACAACTTATGCGTCTTCTTAGCGTCATTTAATACAAATCCCGTCTGCAGAGCTGCCAACCTTAAACTGGGCATTTCAGTATTCTTTAGGCTGAAAATCAGTATTTTGCCAATGAAATCAGTATTTTTCTGCGCGGCGCCGATACACTTCTTGTACTCGACTACCCACTGGTAATTGAATTACCTTTTACGTATGCTTTGCTCATATTACATGTATTAAAGCCAATAATTATGTCAGTGTTCAAAAAAAAAAAAAAAAAAAAAAAAGTTAAAAAAAAGTGTTTAAAAATGTGCGTATCGGACCGCAATTTGCGCTACACTGTGCATGGGGAGAAGCCATACTGCAATTCTTTCCAATTAATGATATCAAAATACTTTAGTTTCTGTACCATCGTTTATTAAAATGAATAAAATATGTTCACGTTTGCACAGGAAACACACCATTACAATACCACAGTGGAGGGCAGTCAAGTGTTTGAAGGACTTCGGCAAGTTTGTCAACTTGGCTTTCCAACCAATTCCATGTCCACCCATTGCATTCTTTACGCCTTTTATCACTATTTTGCATCAGATCTTGGCCTCCATTGCGTCGAAGATATCTTTCCTTTTCGTCATTTTTATTTCAATTGATGCAGCGATCGCGATGTTTCACACACTAAACAACGTCAACACGCTTGTTCCTTGCAGAAGTAAAATTTATCACAGTGTCTGTTTGCCGCCGCATCCCCCATACACGTGAGCATTAGAAAAACTGCGGCGCCAGTCTCTACAAAAGCCATGCGTGTGGGTGACGTTGTGAGACATGTACTACAGAATGTATGCTGTACAAGGCGCATTGTGTCTCCGTTCAGTGCACGGAGATCACTCTGGCGGTAGTTAAGTCCTTCAGCGCAATAGGTTATGGTACCTAATAATAATATTATAAGCTCTGAAACGCGTGTGAATTCGCGGCTTTCATTTTTATTACGATCTCATTGTTTGTACTGCATTTACACTGGGGCTTAAAAAGTATGATCGGCTTTTTCCAAATCCGTATTTTAAAACGCAAATTCGTACTTCCGTATTCTTGGTTGATTTCCGTATGAAATACGGAAAATCCGTACTAGTTGGCAGCTCTGCGTCTGACCCAGCGCTCCGTTTCCACCTCGTTCTCATATAAATGGCAATACAATTTAATGCAGAACAACCTATGCGTCTTCTTAGCGTCATTTAATACAAATCCCGTCTGACCCAGCGCTCTGTTTCCACCTCGTTCTCATATATATGGCAATACAATTTAATGCAGAACGTTCATCATAATACCAATTAAATACATTTCGGCATGCAAAACTCAACATGAATAATTAATTAGCACAATCTACCCCCCGATTTTCTCAACGGATTCACATGATTCACGTTGGTTGACTTTTTGAGTCGAAAAAGCCGGAAATCCGGCAAAAGCCGGAGAAATCACAGCCCTGAATATACTCTACGATACAATGACAATATCCAACAAACTTACTCTTCATTTGGTAGAACAGCCAGAGCTCGAACATGAACAACAAAGAGGATTTCAACCAAAAGGTTGAGTTATTCAAAAACAAACTCACAGCAAGAGGATACGCCCTTGATGAAGTAAACACACAGATACAAAATGTATCACATCATGAACGGGCAAACATGATTCATAAGAAACCAGAAGCATAACAAGTTTATAAAAACACCTCTCGTCTTCACGACAACCTACAACCCGGCATTATTCAACAAGGATATATCTCGGGCAATTAACAAATTTTTGCCTCAAATCCAGAGCGATGACGCACTTTCGGAAATATTTCCGAAACCACCTTTCATTGCTTTCAAAAAAGACATAAATAAACGGGAAATGATCGTCCGAGCAAAGTTGCCACCAGACCCAACTGAGTCTGAAAACAACCTTGAATACCATTCTCCCGCAAATAATTCATGTGAATGACAAGAAACACTTGAGGATCTGATTGCTTTACTATGACAATCCAAAAACCGATAAACGCCTTGTCACTCCTATCCACAAACATACCCACAGCTATGTTTTTCTTCCCCTCCCATACCTTGGTTGTAACCTTACATCTTTCAAGTTGTTCAAAGAGATTTACCCGATTCCCTGAATCGACCCACATGCAACTGATGAGGAAGCAAACATGACTTCCGAAAGCTAGCTATTGCTACCCAAAGGATCTGCAAAAATATCCTTTATCTCGCAAAAAAAACGTTCATTACAGACCCACAAGGTCAAAAAAGGTCAAAAATACTTTGGTTGAAGTATTTCCCAACCACTACCAGTTTATGAAAACACGTGGAAATAGTCCAGCACAGTTAACATATTTGGAATTGTATTATCACAAATACATTTTTCAAATTACAACAAGTCAACAGGTACAGCATCACTGGATGGGATAGCACCAACATTTATTATCCTAGTTTTTTTTTCTCATTTTGATTCTGGTCTTGTCAAAAATTTTCTGGTCCAGTAAAATTTTTGAGAGAAGGAGGCATATGCAGGCCTCGAAATTACCAACAGCACCGATGGCAATTGCCGTCGGTGCCCTGTGCCGTTGCCGCGATGCCCTCGAAATTACCGACGGCACCGACGGCAATTGCCGTCGGTGCCCTGTGCCGTTGCCGCAATGCCCTTGAAATTACCGACAATTCACGGCAATATATTGCCGTGCCCTTTTTTATCCAACTGCCGTCGGTGCCCTTTAGTTAATATGTAACGTGCATATTAAATGTCCGCTTACACGTTTACATTTTTATGGTTCGAAGAACCGTTCAAAATTCACTCGACAGTTCGCGAAATACAGACCACATTGCGATCACGATGTACACAACGCACTCCGTGCGACACGCAAGCAGTCACGTCATTTACAATTTACAGGCTTGTAGTCTTTGTTTTGTGCGTGCTAAGAATCATTCAAGTTCGAGGCCTGCATATGATACGTGTTCCACCAACATAATAACAAGGATCTGTGCGAGCGGTGGTATATAAAATATACTCTACGATCTAATGACAATATCCAACAAACTTACTCTTCATTTGGTAGAACAGCCAGAGCTCGTGGACTTCTGGACGTATTTACCAGTGTGACATGGTACGTGCCATCCAGGCGACACACTCTGATGGTGTTACTCGTAGTGTCAGTCCAGTAGACTGCTCTTGTGTTGGAGTCAACGACTATGGAATACGGGGCTGAAAAAAATTGGGGTAAATGCGTTAAAAATTACTATAGTTTTCCGGCCAATTTCAACAAAAATTCATTCAATTTAACACCGGCTCATTTTGTTTGCATTAGCTTCGCATTCAACAGTCATAATGAATTATTCAATTTCAACAGCTTAGCATCCACTGGTCAAAAAAGGCCATTCAAATTCATTAAGTCGCATAGATCATTCAATTTCGTAAAAGCCCGCAGTAAGAGGCAGCTCAACCATTTAAGTTCATCAATTGTAAATAGGTAGTAGAAATTCATGAATGATGAATATTGTAGTCTTGAATGCCTATAAATGAAATAAAATGACTAAAACAAGCCTGAAAGAGAAGAATGAAATCACGTGCGCACGAAAATGAAATTAAATGTCATAACAGTTAAAAAATAACCCTAGTTTGATTTAGGGAAACATTGAATGAAATTGAATGAAATTGACTGGGAAAACGTACAATTTTACTCTGGATCTGGATTAATATTCTCAACGCTCTTATTAGAGCCAAACGAGAAGAGCGAGTGTGCGCGGTGTGGTTTTTACTTGCTTCTGAGGTGTGTTATGACGGGTTCTTTAAAGGTCTTATTGTCCGTGATGGATATGATGTCTTGTGGTAGTGTGTTCCAGTCTTTTACTCACCACAGTTGGTTCTTAATAAATCATCACCTTTCTTAAATAGGAGAGTGATGTATACCGTATTGCATTTTATCAAACTATTTAAATACGTAAGGGGTGTCCGTTAGGCATTTTGAGATATGGTGGACACATTATGATGGCACTACCATATTAGGTTTGGGTAAATCTGTCTGTATACACCCAAGCCAAACAGAGCCCTTCTATATTAGTGTCCACCATATCTCAAAAAGGCTAAAAGGCAATGATATTAAGAGATAAAAGTCTTCTGATCCATTTCGTTCAAGCAAGTTGTTCAAAAAATCCCTTCAAAATATATTGCTGCAGCTACGGGCCGTGTCCCTGTGATATTATGATTCACGCATAGGTGTGTCCTGCACACCTCAAGTTTTTTATGGGTTTTGTTCTTCGTCTTTTCCTTCTTTTCTTTCATATCACCCAAGCTCCGGAATTTAAAGGGGGACTGTCGTCATGATTATAGCAGGCCTGTGACTGTACAAGGATTTATGAACTCTAACCCAGTTAGCACGCGTGCTCGCTGGCCGTCACATCACAATATATTAATGACAGCACCCTATGATGCGATGGCCGGCGCGTGCGACCAGTAACTGGGTTAGAGTTCATAATTCCATTTCTGGCCAAAGGCCTGCTACGATCATGACAGTCCCCCTTTAAAGGATCTGTATACTATTGGTAACTGGAACCTACTGTTTGTTTCAAATATATAGTTGTAGATATATCCCATATCACTAACTTGTGAAAATTTCATTTGAAAAGATGGTAGCGTTTTTAAGATATTGCCAAAAATCTGGAGCGGTTATGTCCACGCAGGAAGAATAATCTGCAATTGGAATACACAATCTGAGAAACGTTACTGTAGTTAAGTTTCTCAGATTCAAATTTTGGGGGATAAAAAGTGATATCTTTTTCCATAACCGCAGTACTTTGAAGTGAAAAGTTCCTCAAAATGCATTATACTATCCAAAGCTGCTATACTTCTTACCAAGTAAGTTTTGTTGCCATTAATTTCCAGAGTCATTACCAAAGGTACACAGACCCTTTAAAAGGAAAATATAAAAGAAGGCATTTTGTTTTTATTTCACCGCATAGCAGAATAAAATCAAAAGACGCTGTTCAAAATACCTTGATCTTCTTCGGACGTCACTATGACCTCTTGATTACCACCGTGTAGAGTTGCCCGACTAATTGAACCGTCAGTGACATCACTCCAATAAACCAATCCCTGTACAGGATCGTAGCTGACTGACAGTGGATTTGAGATGTTGACTAATGGGATCGCTTGAAGAGTTGGATATGGGCTTGAGAGGTCAACTTGGAAGATGCCATGGAGAGCCGTATCAGTGACCAGAATAAAGTCCTCAATCACTATATCTATTCATATATCAAATGCAATGCCATATTTTTGTTCTATTAAAAACAAAGATAAGTTCAATAATATACAATTAATTGTAAAGGGGTATGAACAGCTATAAAACTAAACAAAGAAACACAAACCTACACTAGGGATGAGATTTGAAGAATGTGAACATTCCTGAAAAATGGCGTGCGGCCCTGGGTTCCCCTTATTCTAGACCCAGAACCTGCCCGACGTTCCAATTCAGGAGGTTTACAGACTCTGTGCATCATCAGCAACACAAAACTACAAGCTTTGGACACAATGTGGACTATTTCTTTTTCTCTTTGGCGACTGCTTTACTTTTTTCAGGAAAAATTGGCTCAAGGAGATTTTGAGAAAATCCTGAAATCATTAAAAATCCTGAGAAATCACATGCCTGATACACAAAAGCAAAATAATAACAGACCTGCTTAGTAAGCATAATATGAGTTCAGTTTTATGTCAAGACAGATTAATACTTCGTACATGTTTGCAAAAGAGAAGTGAAATTGATTGCGCGTGATCCTTAGCTGGAAAACAAGCCAGATTTGAGGGAGTCTCAGCAATTCGCTTTATATTAATTTTAGTTTTGGCACGAAACTATAACTTCAACACTTATAATAATAAAACAATAACTAGACCTGAATTTGTTACAAACAAATACTGGGGTTTCGGCTTTAACAAGGCGAACTATTAAGAATTGAATAATGTCTTGGTGACGTAATGTAGTTTGTTAATTAGTCCCGATGATGGCTATCGATTGTCCACCAGACGTGAAAGAGTTAATGAAAATGGAACCTATCGCTTTTATGATGCAATTTCTATCACACAACCTTGACATTGTGATGGACCAAAACCAATAAATATCCCTTTGACGCTTCCATATTTAATTATCTTTACTTATATTCATACATGTAGCCCTTGGATTTAAACGCTTCCATATTTAATAGTTCGCGCAGACCCATATTCTATCTAGGGCCCTCTCTGTGGAGGGCAGAAGAGGTGATCGAACTGGTGACGTCATCATCCTTAGCTTGCGCCATCGTTAGATCAACCATGCATGAATGGAAGGTCCAAAGGTCGGAACGATGCCGTGCGTGTGACACAGCTGTCTGTGTAGGTACGGACGTATCCAGTTTCCAGTGAGTAATACGTGTCATGTACACAGACACGGCGATCGCGATACATTTACGGGCATTTTTAAATCAGTCATATCGTCAAGAAAGGAATGAAAAACACTTGAAACAACTGCTGCTTGATCTAAGTTAGAGCACAGGCTTTCATTTGATGTATTGTTTGTGTCTTTTAAGACTGTAATTCCTGAGATCGAACAACGACAAATTTCACTGGTTAATGCTATGAGAATTTTTCGACTGGTAAAATAATAATAATTTAAAAAAATTAAAATCTCGACGAAAACAAAGGTGGTTTCGGCGGTAAGGCCGAAACCCCCAATTATCAGAGTCATATAAAGTGCATGTATCAACCAATAAGGTGCTTAAGACGCTTGAGCAAAGACGAACACTTTTTAAGACAGGTTTTGAAGTTTTTATGAATTACGAGACCCATGTATGTAAAACCTAAAGGGTTTAACAAGGTGCTACGGCGCACTCGGCAGCCACTGCCAGAAACACCAGGGCAAATTCCTTCTCATTGCGATAAGTGTAACTGGGTTCTTTTATGTATTACACAACGCATGGGACCTACGGCTTTATGTCCCACCCAAAGGACTCAGCAATAATGGTCAAGTGTCTTGCTTAAGGACACAATTGTCAAGACCGGGACTCGAACCCACACTCTTCTCATCAGAAACTCCAGAACTTGAGTCCAGTGCGCTTAAACGCATTAGTGCATTATTTAATTAATTTACCTGAGGTACACGAAGTTCCGTCTTCATCTAGTCTATAACCGATTGCACATGTGCAGATGAAGTTAGACGGCAAAGGGGCAGGAAGACAAAGTTGTTCACAGTCATGCAATCCATCTGAGCACCGATCTGGTTGAGTTATTGACAGACAAAGGACGACAAATTTAGTCAATATGAAACTCACCTTAAAAATTTACTTTGGTTGTTTTTCTGATCACAATGATTTGCAGCGAGGGAGTTGATCAGTCCCAATTGAGTTGTTATCACTAAAGAATCAATTTTTGGGTGAACTGTTCTTGTATGGCTGGGATATGACTGCTTAAAAATCCCCTGACCTTTGCCATTCTAGAGCAGACGTCTTACCACTAGACCACCGGGATTGCCCGATAGCTAAAGGCAGTTCAAATCCCACCTGAGTAATATGCCTATGAATTTTTTTCTAACAGGACTAGGGAAAGTACCGAGTATACGATGCTTTATGCACATCGGTGTATGGGTAAAACCAAATAATATATTTATCCCTGATGCAAAATCAACATCTAATCAACTGTTGCAATACCCGCTGCTAAAATATAGGATTCAATCTCGGTGGTCTAGTGGTAAGACATCTGCTCTAGGATGGCAAAGGTCAGGGGTAAAATCCCAGCCAATTTACCGATCATTATCTTGTTATTAAAACAACTATTTACACAAACGAAAACAAATTTTCTAAAACTGGTGTCTAATTTATCTAAATCTGCATCCCATTACAGAACTAGAAAAATTACAAACTTTGTCCGTCTTTCTGTCTGCTGTTGGCGTACATGCTGATGCCATAGGCCGACTCCATTAAACGATCCAATGAATGTTGACCCACGTGCTCGCCGTTAACTCTGTTTATGACAATCAGTTCATTTGATGGAGCCCGCTCAGTCCACATAAGATAATCCTATCAATGTGAACCAAAACATATGACAAGAAAGAATACCTCAAAGATTTTCGGTGACAACTCCTGCGCTGATAATAAACAAATTTTCTTTAAGGTATTGTACACGTTTGGTAATGACTCAAAACAAATATTAGCATAAAACGTTACTTGGTACCAAGCAACGGAGAGAGCTGTTGAGAGTATAAAACATTGTGAGAAACGACTCCCTCTGAAGTAACGTAGTTTTTGAGAAAGAGGTAGTTTCTCACTAAAATAATAAAAACTTCTTGCAAGAAGTTTTTATTCCTATCTGAAAGCACACAAATTTGTACAACAAGGGTGTTTTTTCTTTTATCATTTTCTTGCAACTTTTTCACAGGCTTGTTATTTTATGCATATGTTGGGATACACCAAGTGAGAACACTGGTCTTTGACAATTACCGATGCCTTTAAAGAGGAAGGGAAATGTCAAGTTAAATTTTTGTGATGTACTCATTTTCCAATAGAAAGTGTCCTCATGTGAGTGGAGAAAGATTACTCGAAGTCTCTAACCTCACTTTAAAATGGTGTAATTGCCATTGCATTTAATACCCCCCCTGATCCCCACCCCCCCCCCCCCCACCCCAGTGAAAAATTTGTCACCATCAAAAACATCCAATGACATCATTCTGAGAAAAATAGGTCTGCAAATTTTTGTTTGGGGATGTTTTGGGTTCATTCCTGACTTTTTCAGAGCGAAATTTGAAACATGACAATATTGGATTTCACCATTTCCCCAAATTTAAACTCTTGCTGTTTATCAGATCAGTGCAATGGACATGATCATTTCTGGTCCAGTGGAGCTTAAATTGCTAAATGTTTTATCAGGATTAACTCAGTGGGGAGTTTGTTTACTTATTAATGCCCTGGGGAAGACTGACAGACCCGTTTACACTAGATCCATAAAGCCGGATCAGACCCGGTTCAGATCCAGCAATGTGGATTAAAGGCTAGTGTAAACGCAACAAAGTCGGATCAGACTCGGTTCAAGATCCGACAATTTTAATCCACCTTTCGAGGAGGGTTGAATCCGGCAATTGGTGGATCAGATCCGGCAAAGTGGATCCCAAATACAAGTGTAAACGCAAAGGTGGATCAGACACCGCAATTCGATGTGGTCTTTTCCGGTTTGCTTCGAATGGCGCGCTTTTTGCTTGTGCTTTGCTGGGACATCCGTCGCTGTTTATATTTTTATGCGTGTCTTCGTTGTTGTGTCATGCACGGTGCACATGGACTGTGCGTTTGTGAAACGTTTTGTCGTTTTGAGTGTACCTTTATAAATATATCGTCACGCTCGGAGCTTGACTAGTTGTTGCTGTATTTTGTTAATTTTCCCATCTCTTTCTACCTCCATGGTCGTTGTTGATATACGTATCATCTTTCCAACTCAATTAATTCATGGTTTCTACCTCCACGATTGAACGTTGCGATCTGTAAAAGCTGGAGCCTCGATTTTTATTCCTACCCACATTCCTGACCACGCGCGAATTTCCCTTGCCCCTATGCTTCCACTGCCGTACACGCCGTTCCTTCATCCCCTCCTAATAATAAAGTTTAGCACACTGGGAGCAAGCACATCCGCGGGATCGAGGTGATGAATACTATGGGATGGCAGCCCTGTGGAGGTACTCTTGCGACATTTCGTCGCAAGGAAAATACATCGCTTTTTAGTGAGTTTTCTTGTAATTGTATATTCCTTAAACTGATTTTAATGTTTCAATGTTTTTGAATTGAATTGAAAATATGGCGCGCTGTAATTCTGACCTTTGATCTGTTCCACGTAACCTGAGCTCTACATCCGGTCCAAAAGTGGGATCGGAGCCGGATCAAGCACTAGTGTAAACGCGACACGGGATCTTGATCTGCTGTCGTAAAAAAATGCCGGATCTCAATCCACCTTTCCTTGATCTAGTGTAAACGCAGTGATTACAGCCACCAACCCCAGTTAGCTATGACCGCGTTTACACTTGATCCAGCAAGGAGGGTCAAAGGAGGATCAGATCCTGCAAGGGCGATCAAGCTGAGCGCTGACGCGTTCACACTTGATCCTGATTACGCATTGATCCCCCTTTGCCTGGCGCCTGTTGAACGGAAGTTCCACCTGCTCGTGTGAAAGGTCAACTGAACAAGGTCATTGATTATGTGCACACACACATTTGCGTGCTTTGCCAGGTGGTGAATTAGCGCTGGACGATATTGAATTATTTTACATATCGTCGGGTAATATCGCTGATATGACGATATATCGCGAAGATTTTTGAAAATTGAAAGTACCTATACTATAGAACTGAATAACAATGACCCAATCAGAGTTTTACCGCAGGGATGAAATGAGAAATTAAATAAACAAGCAAGACCTGACTGAATGGATACACAAACCGCCGAGAAAAATCACTGAATTAACATCCATGAAAACAGTACACCTTACATTTGTGCGCATTTCATCACTGCTTCCGATTCTATTAATTCATGGTTTCTACCACCACGATTGGATGTTGCGATCTCTAAAAGCTGGTGCCTCGATTTTTATTTTAATTCGCTCAAAATTGACATCAAATACACGTGCATGTAAATACGTTCACCTGACGTTTCCCCCTGACACGCAACGATTACTCAGCTTCGCTCCCACAGCAACACGCCATACCTTGACCCCCTCATGATAAAGTATTGCACGCTAGGAATCGTGCAACGGCGGGTAGCACATTCGCGGGATCGAGGTGATGGATAATATGGGATGGCAGCGCTGATTATTGGTGCTTCGTGTGTTCATCCGCTTGCTTACAAGTTCGACTCACTTTCACAGTTCATGTCTGATATTTTTCCCTTTATAATTCTTCTTTTAAATGGAGGATCAGTTTTGTTTATTTGCGGTGTTGTTGCCATTAATTCTGCACAACTTTACCGCCGACATCGTTGCAGTAATAATATATGCAGACAAGACAACTCGCCCCACTCTATTCGAGACCGGAAGTCGGTAGGTCAAATTGCGGGGTCTGATCCTGCGTTGCGTTCACACTACGTTTTTGATCCACCTTGCAGGATCAGATCCTCCTATGATCTCGCAATAAAGGGGATCAAAAAGGAGGATCAGATCCTGATCGCTCTTGCGTTCACACTAGCTGTTGATCGCCCTTGCAGGATCTGATCGCCCTTTGATCGCCCTTGCAGGATCTGATCCTCCTTTGATCGCCCTTGCCGGATCAAGTGTGAACGCGGTCCATGATCCGGCAAGGGCGATCAAAGGAGGATCAGATCCTGCAAGGGCGATCAAAGGGCGATCAACAGCTAGTGTGAACGCAAGAGCGATCAGGATCTGATCCTCCTTTTTGATCCCCTTTATTGCGAGATCATAGGAGGATCTGATCCTGCAAGGTGGATCAAAAACGTAGTGTGAATGCAACGCAGGATCAGACCCCGCAATTTGACCTACCGACTTCCGGTCTCGAATAGAGTGGGGCGAGTTGTCTTGTCTGCATATATTATTACTGCAACGATGTCGGCGGTAAAGTTGTGCAGAATTAATGGCAACAACACCGCAAATAAACAAAACTGATCCTCCATTATTTAAAAGAAGAATTATAAAGGGAAAAATATCAGACATTAACTGTGAAAGTGAGTCGAACTTGTAAGCAAGCGGATGAACACACGCAGCACCAGTTATCAGCGCTGCCATCCCATATTATCCATCGCCTCGATCCCGCGAATGTGCTACCCGCCGTCGCACGATTCCTAGCGTGCAATACTTTATCATGAGGGGGTCAAGGTACGGCGTGTTGCTGTGGGAGCGAAGCTGAGTAATCGTTGCGTGTCGGAGGGAAACGTCAGGTGAACGTATTTACATGCACGTGTATTTGATGTCAATTTTGAGCGAATAAAAATAAAAATCGAGGCACCAGCTTTTAGAGATCGCAACATCCAATCGTGGAGGTAGAAACCATGAATTAATGGAGTCGGAAGCAGTGATGAAATGCGCACAAATGTAAGGTGTACTGTTTTCATGGATGTAAATTCAGTGATTTTTCTCGGCGGTTTTTGTATCCATTCAGTCAGGTCTTGCTTGTTTATTTAATTTCTCATTTCATCCCTGCGGTAAAACTCTGATTGGGTCGTTGTTATTCAGTTCTATGGTATAGGTACTTTCAATTTTCAAAAATCTTTGCGATATATCGTCATATCGGCGATATTACCCGACGATGTAAAATAATTTAATATCGTCCAGCGCTAATTCACCACCTGGCAACGCACGCAAACGTGTGTGTGCACATAATCAATGACCTTGTTCAGTTGACCTTTCACACGAGCAGGTGGAACTTCCGTTAAACAGGCGCCGGGCAAAGGGGGATCAATGCGAGATCAGGATCAAGTGTGAACGTGTCAGCGATCAGCTTGATCGCCCTTGCAGGATCTGATCCTCCTTTGATCCTCCTTGCTGGATCAAGTGTAAACGCGGTCCAATTATCAGCTCTAATCCTATAAATAACCTGATAAGAAAGGCCTTGGTTTGGCACTGTTGGGCTGCCTGAGCGAACCATGGTTATTAGTTGTAATGGACAAAAATTGTATGAGTTATTAAAGACTGAAGAAAATTAATACATGTATTGTTAAGTTGATACCACTTTGAAATGAATAAATCGATAACAAAATAGCTGAGAAACCCTTTCTTCACCATTACCCCAAATTTGAACTCTTGCTGTTTATCAGATCAGTGCAATGGACATGTCGATCACTTTCTGGTCCAGTGGAGTTATGTCTTATCAGGATTAACTCAGAGGGGAGTTTGTTTACTTATTAATGCCCTGGGGAAGACTTGGAAAGCAAAAGTGCAGTTTAAAACAGCCCAAATTTAATGGAGCAAATCCGCCATGTGGGTCATTAAACTTAATGGATGAGTAGTATCTGCCTAGGACAGTCAGCAGCACTACTGGCTTGTTCATGATCCAAATAAAAGATTAGGGCCCACTGTTTTGAAAAGGAATTATATGGAGATTACAGGTGTGAGTTGGTAAAGACAAAAAGGATGTATTATTCTGGCCTTTTTCTCTATAAGGAGCTTTCCCGTAATGCTTCAGAGGTATAATAATTGTTAGGTTTGTACCTTGTACAGATCCATTCCAGTGATCATAGATCCGCCTTTCTGGAACACAAGTCTGTCTGTGGATCCCATGTAGTCAATAACACGTATACCAGTTCCTTTTTCGGCAAAGTAAAGTCTACAACGAAAAATGACACAATTTATTAAACAATTTAACGACTACAGAGCTCAAAATAATACTTATTATTTACCCCATTCGATCCTTGTCATTTGATTGCCATGTATTTACTGCTGTGACGCGTGATGCTTCCAAATTTAATATACATGTAAGAGTCCTATATTGGTAAATATAGGACGCTTGGGACACATTGCTTCACAGCATCTTTTCCAAAATAATAATTCGCGCTGGTTCGTCCAAACAAAACAAGGTCATGTCACTGCAGACAAGGTTGGTGTCTACATGGAGTCGTCCACGTTGTTTACAAGATTTTTAAAAAGAATTTTCAGGGTGTGGGGTGGATGAGTTTCTGAGTGATTATTGTGGAACAAATTCAAATGACAAGGATCAATGTGTGTGTTATATAAAACAAATATTGAATGCATTTCTTTCGTACATTGTCGCAGAATATCATCACTCCGTGAAATCTAGCATTGTGGATTCAATTGGCTTCGCCTCGTAAAATGGAATAATCCAGATTTCACCTTGTGATTATATTCTGTGACAATGCACTCACATGTATCCAATATTTGTATAATAGGTGAACTGGTGGATTGCATAGAATAGAATAGAATAGCATAGAATGGTTTACAGTACATGTATTTAGCCAATGATTAAAAACAATCACAGGACTTTGTAATGTTGGTCTCGCAACGTTGTAAAAAAGCTACAGTTATTTTAACATACAGTACACTTAAAAACAATAATTGGGTACAATTAATACAATAACATGTTCCTGAAATTACATATAAATATAATCTTAAATTTCAAAATGTCCATTGTTAAAAAACCCGCACAGCTGATGGTCATAAAACTATTCTTAAGATGGTCAGTTTTTTGTACTGATGGATCTCATCCTTCTACCTGAAGGCTGGAAGAATGATCCTCAGCTGGGTGATGAATATAGCCCAGGCCTGGAATTACATGGAGGCCATGCAGCCTATGTTGCCCTGGTCTTGGCCTTGCTGTGCCCAATCAAAAGTCATAGACTTCATGACTTTTCATTGGAAGTGCCCTTTGCAAAATGAAAATGGCCTTGCACTCTCGAAGATGAAATTCCAGGGGCTGATTTCACAAAGAGCCGAGTTTGAAATTTAACTGTGTATCAATCCTAACTGCTGAGCAAAGTGTGATGGCACAATACAAATCACTACAGTAATACTGACAACTCATCTTAAGATGAATCTTAGTGCTTTGTGAAATCCAGCCCATGGCCTGATATCCAGGACAATTATATCCAGCCACTTCTTCATTCTCTTTTCATAGATTGCCTTCATGACATCCAACATAAATGTACTGGAGACGTTTGGTAATTGTCAAAGACCAGTATTCTTACTTGGTGTATCCAAACATATGCATACAATAACAAACCTGTGAAAATTTGGGCTCAATTGGTCATCGAAGTTGCAAGAAAATAATGAAAGAAAAAACACCCTTGTTGCACAAATTTGTGTGCTTTCAGATGCCTGAAAAAGGCTTCAGGCCTGAATTAGATTCAAGTATTTTAGTGAGAAATTACCTCTTTCCCAAAAACTACGTTACTTCAGAGGGAGTTGTATCTCACAATGTTTTATACTATCAACAGCTCTCCGATGCTTGTAACCAAGTAAGTGTTTATGCTAATATATATTTGGAGTAATTACCCAAAGTGTCCAGTGCCTTTAACTCCAGTTATGTATGATGCGTTTTTAGCCACCTGATTCAGCTTATCAATTTCGGACTGGCATTGAACCAGACAATGATAGAACTGGTCAGGCAAGATTCAGTCACACATTAAAGGGTCTGTATACGTTTGGTAAAGACTCTGCAACTTAATGGCAAATAAAAAGTTACTTGGTAAAGAAGTACAGCAGCTTTGGATAGTATAAATCATTTTGAGAAACTTTTCACTTCTTAAGAAGTACTGCGGTTATGGACAAATCACTTTTTATCCCCCAAAATTTGAATCTGAGAAGAATTACTGCAGTAAATTTCTCAGATTGTGTATTCAAATTGCAGATTATTCTTCCAGCGTGGACATAACCACTGCAGATTTTCGACAATATCTCAAAAACGCTACCCCTTTTTGAAATGAAATTTTCACAGGTTAGTTTTATGGTATATACCTACAACCATGTAGGATTGAAACAAACAGTGTGTTCCAATTACCAAACGTATACAATCCCTTTAAAAATTAATCAAAATACATGTACAGCTGTTCACACCAAAGGATTTTTAGTTTATGTACAAAATACAAACGGATATTTATATTTGAATAACTACTTTCTCCTAACACAGTTTATCAAACGGGGCTTGTACGATTGATGACACAACTGATTCGGTTTGTTTGAAAAACCAAATCGGTCATTAGTGTCATGAGAAAATAGTGAGAAAAAAAACTTGTTTACTGTTTTCAAACATTGAGTATTGGTCTCGCAAGATAACAAAGAATTGTTTCACTCATTTCTCAAAAACTAATCAGCAATTCAGGCAAAATATTTCAACCGGGAAGTTATACACCGAGATAACCATAACTCCAAAGTTATGTTTAAATCTGTGAACGATTAGTTTTACAACCTTACAAATATTGTGCACAACCTTTCATTGGGGTGCAATATATGGAACTGTTAACATGCTATCTGTGGAGGTACAGCCCCTTGTAAACCGCTACATGGTGCTATGTAAATAAATGGGTGTTATACATGTATTTCGAACATAGCTCAGCATACCTTGTAAAAAAATAATGAGCGCTTTAGGACGCCCTCAGGTGGGATGAAATGCACTATCAGAGCTGCGTATTGTCATTATTAGTAGTAAACCTGTTTCCGCTTTTTTCCACATAATTCCGATTGGATACTTAAGAAACTTGAGCAAAAACTTTTAATACAGATTCTGTGAGCACCTTTTAAAATAGCATAACTGTGTCACAGAGTAAGATAAAGAATTAATTCATGTGTTGAAAATTGCAGGGGAATGTGACTGCCCAGTTTAAATTATACTTTTAAACAGATTTTGGTATGTCATGGAAGAGCGGTTAAGAGTACCAGACTCAAGCTCTGGTGTTTCTGATCAGCAGAGTGTGGGTTCAAGTGCTTGAGCAAGATACCTTATCCTAATTGCTTTGTCCTTCGAATGAGACATTAACATGTAGGTCCCGCGTACTAGGATTGGTAGTGCACGTAAAAGAACCGAGTACACTTATCATGGAAGAGTAGGGTTTTAAACCCGGTGTTTCTTGCCCAAGTAGCAAGCACCCTTGTTTATAGGTTTCCTCAGGCTTGCGAGCTGCAGTGATTAAGTTCACTTATAAGGCATCCTTGGTTTCATTACCAGAAACACACAATACTAATAATAAAAATACATTTGAAATTAATTTACTATCTTTTGAGGAGATGAATAGCAAAAATGTTACCATTAATCATTTGTGTAAAAAAAAACCACCACATAACACATTATGGATTAGGGACTAAAAAGAGGACGAAACAAATGTTGTCCTACTTTCCTGAACAATGGGATCAGATAGATTTGATTAAGTTCAACATTTTCAGCAGCACCCAATTCTCTATGCTAAACCGTACGGTCGCTGAATCCCATTGTTCATCATTATCATACTATCATCTCACCCAGCCTTGATTTAACAATTTATTGATAAGATTTATAAGTGCAAATAAAATTGTACAGGCTGCAACAGTCAGATTTATAGATTAGGGACGGGTATATTACAAATCGGCCACACACAATAGGTGTCTGTGATGCATGTGGCGTAATTTGGACTTCCACCTTTGTATTTTATAGTGCAGTGAAGTGAAGGGTACTACACTATCAATTTGGGTAGACAGCTTTGTGGTTTATAGTACTCACAGTTGACTGTTAATGTCCAAGGTCAGAGCATCAGCCTTCAAAACGCCTCTCACAATAACCACACGGTTATTACCATCCAGGGCCGCTCGTTCAATCTCTACTGAGGATCCCAGGTAGGTCCAGAATATAAATCTTTACAATTAAAAGAAAGAAGACAAAAAAACGGGAAATAATTTAAATGGTAGTCCTGATGCTTAGCATGTGACTTTCAAATATTTCTCCAGCAAGTTTTTTTTCCACTTTATCTTGCGAAATTTTGTCATGCGTTGCTTCATATGTAATGTTGAAGAAATGTTCATGTTCAAAAGTAACTTTCATGACTGTTCAGTGCATTGGGGTTTTGCCATGGAGGGGGTGCACTTTACAAGAATGATATATTATTATTATTATTTATATCAAATGTGGCCGAGAGGAGGTGAAAGCTTCTCAGAATTCGCTACAAAGACACCGACCTTGCAAGCAAAGTAGGTGTCCACATTACTGGGTCATTGAATAACTCAACAATTAGACACAAGTTGTGCTGCTTGTTATTTCACACTAGATGTTATTGAGCAAGACCATCTTTGCCAGATGCCTGGGTTGTGCGTAGAGCAATTATACGTAGGCTTTTGTAACATGGCTGGCCCTCACTGATTACAGTAGCAGACATTGAGGTCAGCAGTTGCAAGACCACAATTTTTGCCCGTTTCGGCATGTCATTCAGTTGAAGATCCTAAATAGATACATAGATAATAATAATACTTTACATTTATACTGCACTTTAGTACTACGTTTCTAATCACTACAGTATTTATCCTGCAAGGTATGTGGAGCTAAGTTTCTGAAGTATGAGACCTATTCCTTTACATAGCACCATGTAATGTTTAAAAAGTGATGTGGCACAATATGCAGCCAATCAAACCAGGAACACCGGGGCAAACCCCTTCTCTTTATGATAAGTACACTGGCCAGGTTCTTTTACGTGCATTACACAACACACAGGACCAACGGCTTTACGTCACATCATTAGGATGTAGCAATAAGTGTCCAACACTCTGCTGATTAGAAACACCAGAGCTTGAGTCTGGTGTTCTAGCTTATCCATTCCGCCACAACACGCCACGATAGATAGATAAATAAAACTTTATTGTCCCACCAGGGGAAATTTGTGTGGCTTTTTTAACGGTATACAAATTTTAAAAATTTGAGCCCTGACCTTGCGTGAGGATCAACAACGATGTGTCCGGGCTGTACGACGCTTTCACTAAGAAGGATTCTCCTGTACGTACCGTCGTACTTCGAGACAGCAATATGGTTTAAGCGAGAATCAGTCCAGTAGAGGAGTTTGTCAAGCCAGTCCACGGCAATACCTGTGGTGTTCACACGATTTATTTTAAAAAAAAAGTAAACTAAGTCTGTTTGGATATGCGCATTTTAATAAGACATGCAGATAGTCTTTTGATATACTCATCTTTAATTCTGACATATATTTGAAAGTGTAAAGGGTCTGTATCTGTTTTTATAATTACTCTGAAAATTAATGGCAACAAAAATTCACTTGGTAAGAAGTACAACAGCTTTGGATATTATAATGCATTTTGAGAAACTTTTCACTTCGAAGTACTGCGGTTATGGAAAAAGATATAACTTTTTATCCCAATTTCTTTTTAACCCTCCTGCTGATACACCATTCAAAACCATTCAGGGGGTGTACTCTATACACAGATAGCTCACCACTCAAAACCATTCGAGCAAATGGTTTTGGATGGTCAGTCAACTCATAACAAATTGTGTTGGCAGTAGGAGGGTTAATCTGATAAGCGTTAAAGACAGTAACGTTTCTCAGAGTGTGTATTCCAATTGCAGATTATTCTTCCTGTGTGCTGTTTTGGTATGTTGCTATATTATTATTTTGTGTATGCCCAAGACTTGACGGATACCGGCGCGTTATATATAAGTGTTCTTATTATTATTAATATTAGAATGGCTCCAGATCTTCGGCTATATTCAAAAAACGCTACCACCCTTTGAAATGAAATTTTAACAAGTTAGTTTTATGGTATATAGATTAAACTCTATAGGATTGAAACAAACAGTGGGTTCCAATTACCAAGCGTATACAATCCCTTTAAGTACTTTCAATTTTACTATTGTTTTCCAAATCTTATTGCGTAATAATTTAGCCAATTCCCCCAGCACTTCTGAACCAGTGGCGCACCCAGGATTATGTCTTAGGGGGGGCTCAAATAAATTTAACGGGTGGGGTCCAGGGGCCGGCCTGACGGCCCCTGGTGGGGTCCAGGGGCAAAGCCCCGGTGGGGGTCCAGGGGGCGAACCCCCCGTAAGCTCTGGGCTTGTGGCGTTTTGGGGGGTGAAAAATCAAGCCTCTTCATGCTTAAAATTTGAAAAGTAGACACACTTTTTAAGCACTTCTGATCATATCGGCCTACATCTTTAATTTTTATTTGAAAAGTCTAATAAACGCCAAGCTTGCGAGAGCCAATCTTGTGCTGACATCTCTGGAGTCTGGATTGCAAGTTTTCAGTGATGTTCGGCCTCCCTCATGTTAGAACTTATTGCCACTCAACTGGGTCAGGCAGATAATGCCAGCATGGAGTCCCCAGAATGTTGTGAACGCTGTACATTGTCGGCAACAGTTTTTGTTTTAAATAATAATGCTGCGGACGTTGTGGAAAAGAACGTTCATGTGGGTGGTGCTACCTATTTTTCATCACTGGGCGGCAAATTCTATGAATACGTAGGCGGCAAATCCAGATCCTACAAATAATCCTTCATTTTGCGAAAGTGGTGTTTAACTATTAGATATTTATAATTTATATCAGATTACTGTTAAAAAGTGAAAATTAAAAGTTTAACCTGGGAATAAATGTGATGTGTAATTTGGAAAGGGTAGGATTGCAGGCCTTTTTATTCCCTGCACATAGCCGACTTGAAGAAACATGTGGAAAGGGAGCAACATGTGATGACGTTCGTTTAGGATCTGGTCGATATCCGGTTTAATGCATATTCATTAAAAACTTTGTGGGTTAAAACAATTACTATCAGGTGTTTCTAAAATTCAAGTGTAGTACTACAGGCAATCCTTAAGGCAGGAAAACGTTGAATGCCGGAATGACTTGAGACCAACGTGAGACATATTTTATCCTGGACAAAGTGACCCGTTGGTTTCAAATGCTTAATATGTTTTTGTGGCAAATAGATATCGAATCTCTCATATAAAAGAGTAATTTTGGCAGAAAGAAAAAATTGCGAATGGCATAGAATGAAAAGAAAATCCTGCCACCGGAAATAAAAAACCCAATAACTACACATTGCACACACACACTACGACTTTTCTCCCTCCCCCTTCCCTCTCCTTTCTTTCCTCTCCTTTCCTCTCCTTTCTTTCTCCCCCCCCCCCCATTTTTTTTTCCGGGGACCCTCTTGGGGGGGGCTCAAGCCCCCCGAGCCCCCCCCCTTGGGTGCGCCGTTGTTCTGAACAGGATTGGTAGAGCTGACAAAATAGTCAAAGACAGTGCGCATGTTTTGTGTGATCAACCATATATACATGAAATAACAAACCTGTGAAAATGTTGGCTTAATCCATAGTGTGAGTCAGGAGAAAATAGTGAACAACCATGCACAATTTTCAGCATGTAAGAAATTGTCCTTAGGTTAAAAGAACAAGGGAAACAACAAATTCAGTGATATTCAATCAAAACAGCCTTGAATTTGACATTAATGTAAGACTGCTTAGTTGTTGAAATAAAAAAACCGTCATGATTCAAATTTTGCTCTGAAAAAGTCAGGAATGAACCAAAACATCCCCAGACCAAAACGTACAGGCCCATTTTTCTCAGATTATGATGTCATCAAATGTTTTGGATGTTGACAAAATTTGCACTGGAAGAGTATCGAATGCACTGGCAATTTACACCATTTCAACATGAGGTTAGAGATTGGTAATTTTTTCCCAACTTGAATGAAGACTCTATCTATTGGAAAATTATTAAATCCCAAAGTTGAATTTTACATTTCCCTTCCTCTTTAATTTTGGCCGTAACAACCGAAATCAGCTGTTGCGTCTTTTTAAAGGTTTTCAGATACGGTTTTCTCAGATATGACTTCATTTCACAGGGGAATATTTCACACAAAAAATTGTTCTAGTATGAAATTCATAATCAGTAAGCTTTCAGACTAAAATTAAACACTGATTTTTTTTTAAAAATCCCTACCAATCATGTACAGATACATGTACCTTCTCTCTCTTTAACCCGTGATATTGGATTGAATAGCCCCTCAGCCTTGTTTTGGGCAATTTTTCAAATTACAAAAAAACAAACAAACACCCCAACAAACAAAGTTTGACAGGTTGTACAAAATAATACGACAAATAAATCCACATTAATGGGAACAAAAATAATTGCGATTTTCAAAAGAATCAAAGTATTAAAATCAGCCTTACCGTTTACTTCACCCGTTCCACCAATAACTTTGACGGCTCTTTCATTGCTGCGTAGTGTTATACTGTATACAATGTTGTCTTGGAGTGTGCTATAAAACAACATCCCGTCCCCAGCATCGGTAGCCATTGCGACCGCTCCAGGCAAATCTGTCAAAATGCACTGACCGGGATGCGATGGCAAGTCTGGGATGTTGTCCGGATACATGCAGATACTGGTTCGGCTGAAAACAAATACCTTGGGCGGTGGGACCTGAATGTCCAAGTCTTGGATTGAAGTAAAAAGAACAAGAATATGAAGCAAAAGTGAATTCAGTTAGTTATGCTCCTAATATCTGCATTTATGTACAACCAGGTAAAACCTAATACTGAGAGGCTTATTGTTATTTGTTATCACTTAAAGGGATTATATACGTTTGGTGATTGGAACCCACTGTTTGTTTGTTGTAGATCTTTACCATAAAACTAACCTGTGAAAATTTCATTTCAAAGGGTGGTAGAGTTTTGAGTTATTGCCGAAAATCTGGAGCGGCTATGTCCACGCAGGAAGAATAATCTGCAATTGGAATACACTATCTGAGAACGCTTCTCAGATTCAAATTTTGGGGGATAAAAAGTGATATCTTTTTCTATAACTGCAGTACTTTGATTTGAAAAGTTTCTCAAAATGCATTATACTATCCAAGGCTGCTGTACTTCTTAACAAGTAAGTTTTTATTGCCATTTATTTTTCAGAGTCATTACCAAATGTATGTACAGACCCTTTAAGCTCCAGTGGAAAACGAGAAACTATAGCGCTAACTGTCAATATCTTTAAATCTTGCAACTGTTTTGATGAGTTATTAATTCCTTAACACATACGTCACTTCGTGAAAATATAAAGGAGGCAAGCACACGAGCGCTTTTGTACAACCAATGCATACGTCGCTTAGGAAAACGCTAAACTTCAACAGGTCAACAGGTCAACAGATACGTCACTTCATGAAAATGCATAAGTCATACTTTGTAACGAGTTTAGCACCGTGCCAGCGGATAAAGTGGTGTATCGTGATACATCACTTCGTGAAAACGCACAATGGCAATTCTAGTGATACGTTTGTGCAATTATGGAACTATTTCGTGTTAGGGGTCCTGAAGCTTGCTGAAAATGTTGACTGTAATGAATAGGCCTACATGTACACCAACAATTTGTACACAAACAGGTTTCCAAAATTTTGTGATTTTCAACCCATACGCCGCTTCCTGAAAACGGTGTCGATATGATGGTTTGATATTTTTTCAGTTAAATATCAATCATAGACGTATTCATGCTGCCACCATCTGTATCATGTTTATTGTTTGCATAGAAATTCAATCCTCAGTTTGGTTGTGGTTTTGAACAGGAATGTTTAAAAAACGTCAACTCTAAACTCAAAAACCTCAACTCGAAACTCAAACACTTCAACTAAAAACTGGAAACTTTACAAAACCTAACACTCCCATTTACCTGTGACCAAAATCTACCACATGATGTGTTAGCATTAGGGTTGTATCAGATCCACACTCCCCACACAGATCTAACCCTCTGATAAAGTGGAACCATTCCAGCTATCTTTTTATTGAATCAAGCTTTGCCTTTGATGCCTTGCTGACACTCTTGAGCCAGCTCTGCGGTTTCCAGTACCCCCAACACCACCAAAATGGGTGTCAGTAACCAGTGTAAAGGTATTGCATCAATTGGTGCGTTCGATTAGCTTCCCCGGGTCGACCCAGGTCTCCCCCCCAGTGCGTTCACGTCATTCTCGGGGCTCACCGGGTCAGCCCCAAGTACCCTGCTTGTGGAGGGGGTCACTTGGGGCTGACCGAGGTGCATGACGTCACGATGATAAACTTTCCATACCATAAACCATTTTGTTTGTAATTCAGCGGGACACTTTCAGTTTGACACACATTTTAACCCTTAAAACAGCGACTTTGTAAGAATTAAATATTGTTCTATTCAAAGACAAGTATTTTTGTAACAAAGTGGGCTTGTAAAATAATTTAACGTTGCAGCTCTACCTTGAGAATAATTATTTTACGATCTTTTCGTAAATCCACAGACGTAATGCACACACATGGGAAATAGTTCCGGTCAGTTGTCCGAAGATGCATTGTGTGAATGCTGGGGGAAGTTAGCATCAATTAGCTCATGTCAGGGGCTCACCCGGATGAACCTACCGGGATCGACCCAGGGAAGCTAATCGAACGCACCCAGTATAAATTGGGTCGACCTCACTTAAACATTTTAAAAACCAGAGAAAGGAAAGGATTTGTTCTTTTCCGAAAATCAATGATGTGGTGTAGTAATGAAGTGAGCTGGCCCTAGTCATATCGGAGGGGCTCGAAGGAGGAACGGTCCTTGTGCCTTTAATAAGCAAGACACTTTTAAAACCATATTGCTTCCTCCTTCAGATGAGACGTAAAGCTGTTGGTCCTGTGTGTTGTGTAATGCACATAAAACAACCCACTTACACTTATCAGGAACTTTTGGGGGGTAAACTAACTCAAGAAATGTGTATTTTAAGTAAAGTGCGAACAGTCCAGGAAAATTTCACCCAGGCAACTCAACCAAGTCCAATGGGTAGTTTAACCGGCAACTATCTGGTGTTGTTTTCTTACTTTTATTTGCTGTGCTTCTCTTCAAACATTGTTTACAAGCTACAGTTCATGTGTTTTGTCACATCCGGTAAAAGGTCACTGGTGTAGCGCCCTCATGTGCTTATATTTAGTCAGTTATCTTTTTTCACCATCCTCTCGGTTAATTTACTAAAGTCAAATAAATCCAAGTGCGGACACCGGTAAGATTTACACATTGGGATGTTACCCAAGGTCCTCGGTTAAATTCTAATCCAATGCGGACGTGGATTGAGTTGCATCATCAGGCCCAAGAGCGCTGCGGGTGCACTTGGTATCCCTATTCGCCCTTTGCACAGATCTGCCATTTGCGTGTATATAGAGCCTCGACTTCATGCTTCATTCGTATTGTATTTATGTATGTTTGGATGAAAGTGTCATTACATTACCGTGACAATGCAGAGTTATATAATGCTTCTATTCACTGCTGTCCACAAGTCGAGGCTCTATATATGCAAATGGCTGACCGTGGAAAGGGTGAATAGTAAAAAGAAGAAAGAATTATAAACATTTACATACCTGTGACACATGTTCCGTCCTGCATCGCGGTGAATCCATGGCGACACAAACAACTGTATGCATCCCCTCCATCGCCAACACAGAGAAACTCACATGGATTTGCATCACAACCAGCTGCACAATTTGACCAAAGATTGAAAAATTAGTTGTTTTTAAGTACTATACCATGTGATCAATAGTGTTTGAATGATGTTTCAAGTAGGCATACAGCATGTATATGCCTACTATAAATTAATACTGCAGAAAATCCACAAAATTATGAACAATGTACAACAACATGAAGAACATCATAAATACTAACGTTGCGATTAGTAAAATACACAAATTACACAAAATGTACATTGCTTGCAAAGAAAATGTACCCTTAAAAATTGTATATGAAACATTCCATCATGTTATTACGATTGAATGAACGTAACTTAGCAGTAATGACTGCAATTACAGGAATATTTTTCTGCACACACTGAGTAACAAGTTTGGTTCGAATTGGCATTTTGTTCAGGCCTGGAGTTACACTGAGGCCACGGAGGCAACAGCCTCTGTTGCCCTGGTCTTGGCAATTGATGCCCGTCAAAACTGTCCCAAAGATTTTCCAATGGAAGTGCCCTTTGCAAAATGACCTTGCCCTCTCAAAGATGAAATTCCAGGCATGTTTGTTACTTTATCATCAGTTTCTTGTAAAGTCGTCATCGACCATGCCACTGTCTATAAGAGTGAATCGCTATCAGGCAGGTTTGGGTTATTTCACCAGGTTGGGAATCTGGGTGTGACATTATTTTATCCATATCATTAAAAGCATATTTTACTCAATTGTTTTGTTTTCCTTGGTGCTTTGTGTGTCTTTTAATTAGTCGTGGCCAGGCGGACTCACGCTCTAGTCTTTCTGATCAGCAGAGTGTCGGTTTGAGTCCCAGTCTTGACACTTGTGTCCTTGAGCAAGATACTTTACTACAATTGCTTTGTCCTTCGGATGGGACATTAAGCCAAAAGTCCTGTGTACTAGGATTGGTAGTGCACGTAAAAGAACCCAGAACAATTATCCTGAAAAAATAGGGGATAACTAAGTGTTTCTGGTCCACAAAGCAAGCACCCTTGTTTGCTGGACCCAATTTCATAGAGCTGCTTAAGCAGAAAATATTGCTTTACCATTTTCTGCTAAGCAAAAATAAGCAGGATACCGGTCACAAATTGTACATGTTACATGGTATTTTGGTTGGTAACCTTATTCTGGTAAGCATAATTGTGCTTAGCTACTTTTTGTGCTTACGCAGCTCTATGAAATTGGGCCCAGGTTTCCTCAGGCTTATGAGCTACAGTGATTAAGCTCACTTATGAGGCAGCCTTGGTTTCATTTACCAGAAATTTATATATAAAAAAAGAAAAATTTCACAAAGTGAGTTTGCATTATTATCTATTTGAGTGTTGAAAAAGGATTTGGCCTAAAAATAAAAATCCAGACATAACAAGGACACTGTGTCCATGTTAAATCCAAATGATACATTTTTCATCATGTTTGTCAATAAAATAAATGTAAAACATTGACAAACACTTTCACACTAAAAGGTGAATGTTGCATAAAATAATTGAGTCAAATGTAAGAATGCTTTTAATAATATTAAATAAAGACAAGTGTTGCACAAATGTTACACAATGTCCCAACCTCATTAATTGACCCGTTTAAAACAGACACACAATGACACAATGACCATATCTATTTTTAACTATTGAATGACTCTGTAATTTGACCTTTCGGGTCATGAAGTGTCAATTTTAATAAAATTCAAAATTCAATTCAACTCACATGACCCCCAGTTCTGGTTGTTTTCAGCATACGTAGTTATGCCAAACGGTAAACGTGGTGAAAGGTTAAAGGTGAAGTAGTGCCCCCTGACCTCATCCTTAAAGTAGCAATGTAGCTGATTTGTTGAGTCAGTAACGTAGAGGTAATCCTGCAATTAAAAATAAATATTTTTTTTAAACAGCTATAACTTTCTCAAGTGATGTTTGAACCTTTGCATGTTGTGGACCATAAGGAAAACTATAGAAGTACGCCTAAACTTGCATGTATAAAAACTCTTTTGGGAGAAGTGTTGGCTCTGAGAAGAATTGTGGTTTGACATTTCAAACAGTTTACTCTGCTCGTACGGGCAGAAAACGTTCAAAAGGTCTAGACCACACCAAGGTTGTACCCGCAAGTTTACTAATATAGTTTTTCTTATTAACTTTTGCCTTTTCCATAGAGACAATTACCTCTTCATACACGATACCTGTTTTAGTTTAAAATGTGTCAGATTTTCTTACCACAAACTTGTTTTTACACATTTTGTCGTCGAGGTGCTCAATCATGTCAATAGGTAATTTTGTCGTGCTAATGTATTAAATAATAATCTAAACATGTTTACTTTTAAAATGAAGTGATCAGTCCCTGTGGTATGGGGGGGGGGAGGTACTGTATAGGAGGTACCTGGTGCTCTACTGCAAAAGGCTGATCACCATTCCCCCAAAATACAAAATCCACACAAAGACGTCTCAAACAGAAAAGATAAATCACCTGCAACTAATCAGTAGGGCCTACACAATAATAGCCCAGCACAGTAAGATATCCAATACCAGGTAGTGAATATATTGCCGGCACCGGGTAAGTTTTACTGAATTCTATTAGGCCAGCAAATCTTGTAGCGCCCTCTTTGACATAGTATTTAAATAGCATACATAACGTACTAAATTGCAGGGGTTTTCTACCAATGTTGCGTAGCTCGGTGGAAAGCCTCCCGTTTACCAAGCGACACTCGTTACAAATGAATCCCTGCTATCGCCGTTTTGGTGTTTCGTTTTACCATCACCAAAAGTAATGAGAACAAGAATGTTGGTGTTGACAAACACAAATGCCATTCATCTTATTCGACTGGAGTTATCCGCTCTTTTCTTTTGTTTTATCCATAATGACCATGACATTTAGCCATGGGGGTCGAAAAACAATCTGTAGTTTGAGGGATCGCACATGGAAGGACAAGGCAAACACGCCCCCTTCGGCCTCGCCGGTGGGGCAATGAAAATTGACGTCTCTGTTGTAACTTTATGTACTGACTTCGCGCCCATTATGCTCAGGCATAGGTCAGGGTATTCATTATTCACAATAATTTTGGTAATATCACTGGTGTTGTGGTCGAGTCCAAGACCTTCGAGGCCAAGGCCAAGTCTGAGGCTTGGGTCTCATAGTCTAAGGCCAAGACCGAGTCACAGCCTTCAAGTCCGAGGCAAAGACCAAGGCCACAGTGTCCAAGGCCGAGGCCAAGTCACACACCATGTAAAAAAATCATTATTTTTTCTTTTTCCTTCTCTTCAAATTCGTCGTGGTCAACATACCCAAATAGGATGATCTGGGAATTCGCAGACATTTTGCAGTTAAACTTATTGGACGAGGCATGAAAGCTTGATTATCGATGACAGACCTTACTGCGCGCATGCAATAATAGACTGGTTTTCAAACCATTCGTATCTAAATGAATGGGGCTGGTTTCTAAATTCTATGCCCCATCTTCACTTGCTTTTTTCTTGGTGATGATGAGCAGGAGCCAGTCTATTTCAAATCTTTAATCTTGTGGGTCCGTTTGTACGCCCAATTTCCGTCTGCGAAACCTCAGGTCTGTTTCAGTGTTTGTACTTTGTCACAACAACATTTTTGGGAAAAGTAAATGGTTGGAAATTTTAGTCAAAAACTGGTGGCCTCAAACAAGCCTAGACTTATTCTTTGAGTCCAGAAGGTGCCGAGGCCAAGGCCAAGACCCAGTCATTACATAGCGAAGCCGAGGCCAAGACTGTCCGAAGTTGCTTGAGACCTCCAACAATGTCAATGAATATCACCAATCAACACTCTCACTTTATATAAACTGCGCCAATAAAGTATCTAAACACTTACAAATGGTCAGATATATCGGAACTTGAAATAGTATGCAAAAAATTAATTAATTAATCCGATGCACAGTTATCTTCTGCACATTTTGATACCTCTTTTGTTGCGCTACGATGTTGTTTGGCGGATTTATGGGTACTTGGGTGGCTTAAGGTCGAATTTCAAAAGTTGCAAAAGCCCCTATTCAAGCAAGAGCGCTGTTTGTAGTGTGGCGAATAAGATCAGCATTATTTTTGCCCGCCTTTTATTCCCTTCTCAAGTTCTGGAATTGGGGTGAATAGGGGCTTTTGCAACTTTTGAAATTCGACCTTAAGCCACTCAAGTGCCCATAAATCCGCCAAACAACATCGTATTATTTAATTAATTTTTTGCATACTATTTCAAGTTCCGATAAATCTGACCATTTGTAAGTGTTTAGATACTTTATTGGCGCAGTTTAGTATCGACACCAGACTAGAACCTAATGAAACTTTTTTTGCTTCAGTTGAGGTGAAAGTTGATCGGAGTTGCTACACATTGGAGCATGTGCACACGTGCTCACATGTCAATCGGTACATGTTTACATTGGAAGTATGGATCTGCTTTTTATTTTCTGGAATAATGTGACCTAACCTAATGGATTATTTGCTATTTATGGACCCATATTTCAATTAACAATAACACTCTCAAAAGTATTATTATGGACATGAAGAATATACAAATGAAACTTCAGCTTCTTAAGTCAGGTAACAATAGAAACAAACATTAGTTGAGATTGTATTCGTTTTATATCCAGGACGTCAGTGCAGTGCAAACGGAGACTGGCGCCACACTGACACAGTGACACAGTGTGAGTATCGCATACAAAATACAAACTTCTTGAGTCAACTCAAATCAAAGAGTCTCAACAAATACAATATTTCTGACTATGGTTACAAAACAAGACAATATTATACTCACAGGGGGTTTCCATGAAGCTAACCCTCCCACATAAATAGCACAAGGAGCATGGCCAGAGCCGCTACACCATACAATATTAAGGAGAATTGGGGAGAAAAAATATCGTGCGATTGCTCTTTCTCGCTAGCGCTGTCAAGCGTCAGTACCGCGAGTCAGTGACCTTTGAACCTTTCTCTCTTGAAGAGAAAGGTTCAAAGGTCACCGACACACAAACTTTCTTTTGTTGTAAACAAACCGCGCTGGTTGGTGGACGGACGAACGTTCAAGCAAAACATTCAATCATGTTAACAGATGTTGTGTCCAAATTCAATATTTCTGTAAACTTTCAATCAACCAAAAGTACATATCATGATTGGTTGCTTTGTTTCCAACAAATTCAACATTCATTTTTGAATATTGTGTAACATTATTACAAACTGTAAGGCTTTGGGGACTGTTTTCATCATACATGTAGGTCTACATGTAGGCCCTATCTTGCGGCTGCCGGGCGCACCCAACCGGCCCCGCAAGCTGCCGGCCCGTGACCCGTTCAAAGAGCTGAAAGAGGTCACTAGAGTCAGGAATAATCATCAACATATTCATTTGCATATTCTTCTGATTGGCCGCCGGGCAGCCAATCAGAATAAAGCTTGTATAAAAGTGCTATTTTTGTTCCGCATATCAGAAATCTTAGTTTTGTTGTGGGGGTTTTTTCGTAACAAAAACACACAACCTTTCAAATTCGTTCGGTCGATAAAATCAATTTTGTAATCTTTTCGCCTAAACACGCCGGGCATAAATAGACCCCTTATAGACTGTGCAAGTCTCGCGCGTATCGGAACGAGAAAACACGTCAAACGAAGAACATTGTTTTCTCTGAAATCAAATCTTTGTTTTAAATTATATCTAATAATCAAAATCTGAACAACAAAAATAATCATTACATGTTTATAAAATCAGTTTTAGGTTTTATAATAAATACACAAATAATGTGCTAATTTTCATTGCAATATTAAAACTCTGGGACAAGGATGCTTATTCGCTCTTAACTTTTCAGAAACCCCTTACGTGGATTCGCGAAGGTCACACGGGCGGTAAATTAACGCTTGACGCAGTTTTTGAGGACGCTGACGCCTCAACAACCATAGACTGCAATGAAAAGGCTTCGCGTTGCAATTACAGCATCTGGCGATTATCATCGCTCATCCAAAACAAGCGTTTACATAAGTTTTGTGATCGGAGGTGAGCACAAAATTCTTAATTTTTTGCAGCAACCGGAAGCCGAGGTCAAGTTTAATTCTCGGGTTTTCTTCAATATATTGTTGAATTGATTTTACTTTCATATTTTGTATCACTAAGTATTACATTCCCAACAACATATGTATTTTTCACGGGCATAAACCACGTTAAACTAAAGTAATTGACAAAACAAAATCTCGCCCACGTAAATCTCCATATGGTTGGGACCACAATGGTCCCGGAAGTTCAAATATGCGCGAGACTTGCATAGTCTATTGGCCGCCATCGCTGATGAAACGTGTACGAGTGAAGAGCTTTCATTGGCTGAGAGTTGACGCAGCGTGTACACGCGTGCACGTTTCCATTGTCTGTTAACAAAGATGGCGGCCAATGCAAGGGGTCTAGGTCTATGCATTTAAAGGTCTGTATACGTTTGGTAATGACTCTGAAAATTAATGACAATAAAAACTTACTTTAAGTACAGCAGCTTTGAATGGTAGGGTATAATGCATTTTGAGAAACCTTTAGCTTCGAAGTACTGCGGTTATGGAAAAAAAAGAAATCACTTGTTTATATCCCCCAAAATTTGAATCTGAGAAGCGTTACTGCAGTAACGTGGCAGATAGTGTATTCCAATTGCAGATTATTCTTCCTGCGTGGACATATAACCGCTCCAGTTTTTTGGCAAAATCTCAAAAACGCTACCACCTTTTGAAATGAAATTTTCACAGGTTACTGTTATGGTATACAACTCTTGAAATTGAAACAAACAGTGGGTTCCAATTACCAAAACGTATAACCCTTTAAGGCTGACTGCAAGCATGATAATATATTTTACTGCAGGTAATTGTGTTTGACGACTGCCTCGTCGTGAGGTGCGTCCCAATTTGCCCCCTTACTTTCCTCCACCCTACATGAAGCTGTAATTTCATGAAATATATGCCTTACCTTGTACAGTGTCAAATCATTAAACCTGTACTGGTTGTAGTCGACTATTGTATGTACTGTCATATCCTGTCCGTCAATAGTTGCCCAATAGATAGAGCTCCTCGTACTGTCCAGACTCCGTGACGTCCAGTATAACCTGCACATAATGGTACATCGGGTACTAAATCAGTGTTGCCAAGTTAACAAGTTTTGCCAAGTTTCCTTCAACTCCTACTTTACTAACATTGGCCTTTCACTTGCTAACAAAATACCACCTACTAACGCTCATTTCATGGATTATCTACACAATGCTAATCCTTCCTCTTTGTTTATGTTACCTACCAGCTCTTCTGAGATAACCGACATTGGTAAAAAACTGAACAGTGGTACCAGTCCTGGTTTTGACGATCTTCGCACGTCGGTCGTTAAATCTGTCATTTCTCTCATATCTGCTCCTCTGGCTCATATTTTCAATTTATCTCTTTCTTCCGGTTCCATTCCTTTGAGTTTGAAAATTGCCAAGGTCACTCCTGTCTTTAAAAGTGGCGACCCTCGTGATATTTGCAACTACCGTCCTTTTTCTGTGCGTCCTACTTTCTCTAAAATACTTGAGAGGATTGTTTATAATGGACTCTCTAAATTTCTTTCTAACTTTAATATCCTCTCCAACCAACAATTCGGTTTCCGTCCAGGCTTTTCCACAGACATGGCTCTCATTCATCTTACTGACATCATTTCTAGTTCTCTGTCCAATAAACTGTGTACTGCTGGAGTGTTCATGGACTTATTCAAGGCCTTTGATACCATTGATCATGACATCCTTATTTCTAAACTTTCCTTTTATGGTGTCAGAGGATGCGCCCTTAAATGGTTCATCAATTACCTGGCCGACAGACAACAATATACCGTCGCCAACAAATTTCCCTCAGCCAGGGACATTGTCACTCATGGTGTTCCTCAAGGCTCCATACTTGGTCCTCTTCTTTTTTTAGTCTATATTAATGACCTTCAAAATTCTTCCTCTTTGCTATCCTTTCTTTTATTTGCCGACGATACCACTATTATTTACTCTGATTCTTCTTTTCAGTCTCTCACTCAATCTCTCAATTCTGAGCTTATTAAAGTCTCCTCTTGGTTCAAGTCCAACAAACTTTCTCTCAATCCTGGTAAAACCAAATGCATATTCTTCAGTAAAACAAATAATCCCAATCCTCACACTTCTTCTATCAATATCGACAACACTCCCATTAGTCAGGTTCAATCTACTAAATTTCTTGGCGTTATCTTAAATGACAAACTTACCTGGAGTGACCACATTTCTTCAGTTTCCAAGACTATTTCCAAAAATATAGGTGTCATGTCTAAACTACGTGCTTTTCTTCCTCCATCCACCCTATTTTCTCTTTATAATACTCTTATTCTTCCCTATCTCAACTATTGTAATATTGTCTGGGCATCCTCTAGCCACAATCAACTGCTTCCTCTGATAACACTCCAGAAGCGAGCCATTAGAATTTGCACACTTTCACATCCTCGGGACCATACCGCACCACTCTTTTCTAGGCTGAACACATTACCTCTTACTGAAATTAACAAATTTCACATCGGGATATTCATGTAGAGGTACATAAATAAACTTCTTCCTTCTACCTTTTCAACCTACTTTTCAGCAGTTCACGATACCCATGGTTACAGTACTCGTTCTGTTAACAATCTTTACGTTCCTTTCACCCGCACAGCATACACTATCAGAACACTTAGATTTCAGGGGCCACGGCTGTGGAATGGTCTTGACAAGGTATTACAAACCCAGCCGTCTGTGGGTCAGTTCAAATCCACTTTTAAAACACTGCTGGTTTCCAAATACTCGGCTTAGTTTCCTTTCTTTTATGCATTCCTGCCTTATTACCAATCTGTGGAGTTATATAATATTCATGTCGTCCCTCTTCAAAACCCCTTCTATCATTGTTGTTATTACCACCTTTGTTTTAGTTTTATTTTCATCAGCTTTATTTCGTCGTTTAACGTATTCCTCTTTAAGTTAAAATGTTAATATTTGTTTGTTTTTTTTGTTTTTTGTTTTGTATTTGTCAGATGGGCATTTCAATACAAGCCTCCTTTTGGCTTCTGAAAATGCCCCCATATTGGTTTAATCCGTATCCATTTCATTATATTATTTTCAAGTCAATTATTTTCTTGTTTTCATTATTTATTTATTTTTCTCTAAATCAGTTTTTGATTTAAATCATTGTTCAAATTTGTTTATTGTTCTCCTTTTTATTTCACCAATATGGAAATAAATGTCGAGTTGAATAAACTAGAATCAACAAAACAGTTCATGATTTTCCTTTTCAAAAAGGAATTGATTTGTTTTACTTTGGTTTCTTTCATACTAGGTCTACGAGTCGATTTAAGGCCTGCCAATCTTTCACTCCCATGTCCGCCAGATGGTCAATTTTATGTTTCGACCGGGCGATTCGAATTCCCTTGATCTCGAAAAAGGCTCCCAACGATCCCAGAACCCCTATACGAGTTCCTGCTATATGTTACCTATCGTGTGAGTAGTCGACGGTGAGTCCAACCGCATACCCGGCTTCAGAGCCCACTATGACCCGGCGATCTCGTCCATCCAGAAGACTGCGTTCAATCCTTGGGTCGATACCGGTGTCTGTCCAAAACAACCACCTGTATGTTTTGACATACAAAAGCAGCTCAGTAAAAGAGCGATAGTTGGGTCTACAGCACCAAACACTGAAAATAACTTGTTAAAAAAACCAAGATTATCAGATTTCCTTGTATGTTTTTGCTTCGTTGCCCAGTATAAACGTCCCTATTAAAGATACTAGGTCCGATTTTTGGCCGATTTGACCCGAATATTTAGACGTAAATTTTAAATGTTTATTTTTATAGATTCGAAAAAGTTATAAGCTTTCATTTAAGGTATTGCACGAAAAATCTGCCAATAAGTGGCGGAGAATTAAAAACTAAGAAAATGAATTATTGTTGGGATCCTGACATTATCTTTACGTCCATCAGCAGCCATCATGTACAAACAATTTTGCATGTTTCATACATTGTGTGTATTGTCCGTGGCAAATACGAAAGTTGTTGTTGTTGCTATTTTTTTTACACAGCATTATTCGTCAAAATTCCTTTAGGGAGAGAGACAAAAATTATTTCGGAGCAAATCAGGCCATGCAACTTGAAGTACCATGGCCTACAAATTTACATCGCAAACATAATTTTGCAGTTACATTTTGAGCTTCCAAGTAGGTGCAATAAGGGGCCGGATGGAGATGCTTTCTTGTACACTCGTCATGATGAAATTTATGATATTTTAAATTTTACTTTTGAAGACTAAACACTACAAGCAATGTAAAAATAACTTAATCAGTAGGATACAGATCTAGCTTCCAGTATTTGTTGTCATGACTAACATTTCAATTCAATTTAAAATTTACACTTAGGCCTTATGCTCAATATAAATAGCACTTAACAACGTGGGCGTTTACCGAATCCCGTTGAAATACTAACCCAAGTTGTGGATGCACGGCGACACCAGTGGGAACATCCAAACCTTCGTCAATTACTATTGTACTTTTGGACCCTTCGTAATTGCTCATCATGATGTGATTGTATGCACCATCAGACCAGTAGACAGTACGAGCTAACCAATCTACTGCGATACCATGCACTATTGAGGAGGTGCCGCGGTACATAGGCGTGGCAACGAGACGCTCCCCGCTCAACTGACCGCGCCAAATGATCTTCAGGCGTGGGTCAGCCCAGAAGAAAACACGATCGTGATAGTCGGCTGCCAGTGCAGTCCAGTTGGCCGGACTGTATTTTAGAAGGGTGTTGGTCACTATGTTTCCAGACGAGAGGTAGTCCACTGGATCTGCTGTTAGGCTTTGTAGTTTAGCTGTCCAGTCTAAGAGGTTCTGCTCGAGCCAAACAAGGATTGGTGCATCAGGGTCGTCCACGGGAACTGAAAATGAGAAATCGTTGGAATATTACCGTTTTGTTAAAGATGTTAGGTCCAATTTATGGCCGATTTGACCCAAACATTTAGATTTAAATTTTAAACAGCTAATGTCTAGGTTCGAAAAACTTACAAACTTTCATTTAAGGTAATGCACAAATTATTAGTCGAAGGTAACTAAAAAATAAAAATGAATTATTGTCAGGATCCCGACTTTATCTCACGTCCATCAGTCAGCCATGCACACACATTGTGGCCTGTTACATGTATTTTGTGCATTGTCCATGGCATGTGCAAACGTTTTTGTATGTTTTTCATTTTGAAACAGCATCATCTGTCATATCCCAAGTAGCATTTATCGGAATATTCAATTTGTCATACGACAACAATAAACCTTTAAGTTTATTTTAGTGTAGGGGCAACCCCAGCAGGAATTACACGAATGCAGGAAGGTTCCACTAGTTGCTGGCTCCCCGGTTTGCCAAAAAGTTTGGCAGGGGAGGGGTGTTGGAAACCTCAGAACATAAAGCACAGGCTGTCAGCAAGAAATCTGGAAGCCTTCTACAAAGAACAGATGACTCCACTTTATCAGAGGGTTAGATCTGTGGTGATCTGGGTAGGTCTGTATTGTACAATTTTGTGAACGAAGTATAACAAATATGAGTCAAATAAAAACAACCTACACAAACTCTGGGACCTGATCCCCCTCTTATCTTAAATATGTAGAATGGTCCAGTCCAGGATATCAAGGATTTTGACTCCCCCAGGGCATTGCACTTGGGGAAAACAGTGAAAGGGCCATAACTTAGTGTTAACAGCGCTTAGAAACTTAATGGCTTTAAGTTTAGAAAAGCTCTAAGAAGTCGCTCAGAATTTACGTCGGGCCCAATATCTTGGATCATTTGTGAAACCTAAACCACAAAATTACGTAATTTTATGGTAATTTTAGGAGTCAAACATTATGGTCTAATAAAAAGTGTTTCTTGTTTGATGAATATGCATGTGTAGTTTTGTCTTCCTACGTAAGAACTATTACCGGTATCGTAGAAAGCGCTGAATCCTGAGCCCTCAATGACGTCATCGGTAAAGAAACGCAGGCGCAGTACGTTCGTTTTTGAGACGGTTACTGGTGGTAGTTGCTGTCCGCAATAGACGGTGGATAGAGACGGCTCGGCGTTCTCACCATCTTGAATAATCTCCACAAAATCAGCTCTGTCAAAAATAAAGCACGCATAATATTACAAGCAATACAATCATAAGTAAAACAATGACATTGTCTGTATGTCACTTAAGATTGAGGGGAAAAAGCCTCTCAAACCACAAAAGGCACAGGACTCAACATTATTCCTCTTCCATGTGTCTTTTTATAAAACCTTAATTTTGGGATGGGTTTATTTACGCCTGTGCATACGGTGTTTTGAGAAAAATGTCCCATTTAAACGTCTACAAGTGACGTATCCAGTATTTTCGGGGAGAGGGAACTGGGCCCAATTTCATGGCTCTGCTTACCGTAAGCAAAGAATCGGCGCTTACGGAAGTAGGGAATTCCGCGCTTACGTCAAGCGTATTTCACGGGTTAGCGGGGAATTTTTGCTTGTGCGCGTGCGTAGTCCATGTTACTAGGCATTCTTCGCTCAAACAGCTAGCACAGAATTTCGGCGCTTGCTCGGTAAGCGGAGAATGGTGATCGCAAGCGCCGAATTCGGCGGTAAGCAGAGCCAGATGGGCCCAGATGTGCAGCGGGGAAGACTATAGTCTCGGCCCAAGACGTCAGTGATCGACCATGGATTGTGTGTACGCTCCAGACAATGTATATGGTACGCTCGGATCCCGTGTCAGTAATACTCGTAACAGCGCGCCATCTTTCGGCATGATTTGGCCAAATTGCTCTAAAACGTCTTGTGAATCCTTGCAAAATTTTATTTCTGCGTTCGCGCACTGCATGGTTCCCTTGGAAAGGAAAACATGACAGGACCCGGTATGCTGATCATTTAACCCCACCCCTAAGCCTCAATTTCTTTACAAAACTCAGATAGAAACGCGTCTTCTGAATAAACTTGCTATACTAACTTGCACAAGCTGATAGATTGCAAGTCGAATTCCGAAAACTGCAGTTTCACTCGGCGACTCGAAGGCGCAATAAGTGTCCACTCGCATCGAAGGCCGGCAGGGTGGATGGGCAAACCCTGCTGAACGGGAGAAGATATCAAACCCATTCCGGCACGAAGAGTTGATCCACATTCATCTGGCGAAGAGCTTATTCCCGTACATCCCGGGAAAACAGATCTGTTTCAGAGAAAATTTAATACGAACAAATCATAAATAAAATCGTATAGAACATGAACTCAACGTGAACATTAATTTAGAGAGTGCTTTTTGGGATTTCATCTAAAAACCCAGTGTGCGTTGGGAACACTTTTAAGTCATGGCACATTTTAATTATTTCGCTGTTTTCTTCAAAGTTCTTGATACCCTAGACTGGACCATTCCACATCTAAGGGGGGACCAGGTCCCAGAGTTGTGTAGGTTTTTTTTGAGGGACTGACAAATATTTTCACTCATATACTTCGTGCACAAAATTGAACGACATACATGTACAGACCTACCCAGATCTAACCCTCTGATAAAGGGGAGCCATCTTGTTCTTTGTAGCGGGCTTCCAGATGTTTTGCAGACAGCCCGTACCCAGAGGTTTCCAACACCCCTTCCCCTGCCAATCTAAATGTTTGACTTAAAGGTATTGTACACTTTTGGTAACAGCTCAAAATCAGTGTCCACATTTTGTGTGGTTCAAGATATGCATGAACAAACAAACCTGTGAAAGTTTGAGCTCAATTATTAATCGTCGAGATCACGAGAAAATAGTGAAAAGAGACCTTATGTGTTTTCTGTTTTTTCAAAATATCGCGCGTGATAAAAACTATTGTTTTACTCATTTCTCAGAAACGATAGCATTTTAGGCAGAAATCTTTTGAGGAACCCTTTCTACCATTACTTACTTTAAATCATGTAAGTTGTGTGTGAATCTGTGAACATTTGTGTTTTTCGATCTTACCAATAGTGTACAGGGCCTTTAACTGGGGAGCCAGTAACTAGTTGGTATACTTCCTGCATTTTTGTAAGTCCTGGGTTACTTCCGCACTTAATATTTAAAAGACCGGCCGAGAGGGTCTAAGTGGTAAGACCACTCCTACGGCCCGGTAGTGAAAATTTACCGTTAGAGATAGGCCTAAGCAGATGCCGCAACTTCAGTATGAAATGCGCACACCCAATTATAAGTGTAACTATAAATGAACGATGTCATTGTTATTATTTAGACAATAATAACATTAAGTCACAGCATATGTCACAGCTTCGAGTCATGTGAAAGTGAATCCGGAAGCTTTCAACTTTTTCCTTTTGAAAATGCAATCCAATTCAATGCGACGCAAGGTCGTGGCTGTTTCATTTCCAACGGAAATAAAACAAACATTGCCCGTGTGTATGCAGACATGGTGTCTCTTAAATGCTACATTTCTTCGTTACTATTCAGCTGCCAGTAAATTACTGCAATTTGTATAGGAAATATTTTACAGTGTAGTCAACTGCCTTTCAGTCGAATATCAAGCAGCTATATCAAGTACTGTCGAGTACTACGGTGGCCGAGTAATACTCGAGTACACGTAATTGGGCCATAAGAACGAGTTCAAGTGTCCGAGTTCAACAGCCGAGTACCTGTAGACTATACTTGGCTCTCTGATCTCGAGTACGTGTATACGAGTACATTAAAAAGAAAAATACTGCAAACGAAGGTATCAACGCATTAATTGATTTTTGACAAATAGAGCAATGTGTGATTTTATGATAACTACCTTTACAACCTAACATCAAAGACAACTTCAACTTTACATTTTGGAATGCTTTATTCCTTTACTTGGATAGCAATGACATCAATTTATTTTTTAATGTAAACCACCTCAATATTAGTCTTTTAACTACAGTCGTGTAATTTTGAGTTGAATAATAAACTCAATTGAATGAAGGGGAAAAGAGAGTACAACATTTCTCAATATTTAGATACATTAGGTCTCAATGTAATCGTGAACCACATTATGCCCTATGCCTCATGGACCAACCCGTGGCTCACGAATACATTATTGTACTGATGCTTACGAATATAAACATTTCCTAATAATAGGCCTACAACAATTATATTGGAGTAACGGGCCAGAAAAAATAGGGTAGGTAGGGTTTTTTTCCACCACCAAAATGACATGTTTTCTAATTGTTTAAACCGGTAGTACTACACGACACCACTAGAAAAAAGGATAACACGCAGCAATTAATTTGTTTTGTATGTTTTTCCTTTATAGTTTCTTGGGTTTTTTTTGTGCAAATAAAAAGAGAACCGATTGGATTGAGGAACAAATTCAAGAATGCATAATAGACCACGGCTGAGTTGGATGTCAAACAACAGCAAATACACAGGATGGGGTGTATCTTTAAAATTATATTAAAATAACAAGTACGAGTTAAGAAAAGTTCTGACTGTTGTATTTCAGTTTTCATATTGCTTCGGTCGAAAGTAGATCCACATTCGATACCGGGCGCCATGATTCGACGGCGGGTCCGGGGCCGGGCAACCGGGGTCACAGAATAGTTGACAATTTTTAGAAAATTTTATATCCATTGTTATTGTGTAAAATACTGGAACGTTGATAAAAATATTTATATTTTAACGAATTATTTTTCAAAGGCACTGAACACGTTTAGAAATCGTCAAAGACCAGTGTTCTCGCTTGGTGTATCCCAACATATGCATAAAATAACAAGCCTGTGAAAATTTGGGCTCAATTGGTCATCGAAGTTTCAAGAAAATAATGAAAGAAAAAACACCCTTGTTGTACAAAATTTGTGTGCTTTCAGATAGGAATAAAAACTTCTTGCAAGAAGTTTTTATTATTTTAGTGAGAAAATACCTCTTTCTCAAAAACTACGTTACTTCAGAGGGAGTCGTTTCCTACAATGTTTCATACTATCAACAGCTCTCCGTTGCTTGTTACCAAGTAAGTTTTTATGATAATATTTGTTTTGAGTCATTACCAAACGTGTACGATACCTTTAAACACGGTTCCCTTGAAAACACATATATATATATCCAGGGTAGGCCGTATTTTTTTTAGGGTCGGTCAGGTTACGCCAACATAACACTTTGTTTAAGGCCATACTGAGAAACGATTTAGGTCCAACTGTAAACATGCTCCACACATTTAATGCACCATGTCTCACCATCCTTGCTCTATGGTCTCACGCACCAACGCGTGCCTCAGAATTATCTTGTAAACTGTTTACTCAAAATAACAAGTTGAAGGTTGTTGATCAGTAAGGTGTAGTGTTATGAGCTGAGGTAGGGGGACAGGAAGGTCATCATTAACACGTACACACATCAATTTATTGCCATGTGAGGACTTTCCCTTGTCTACAATTAAAAATAATGTACATATACACATTAGTAGGTCTACCATGTCTACTACATATACATTAATTCCCCAATGAAGTTTTTAGTTATCATTATTAGGACTTATTATGTTAATGAAACCAAGGATGCCTCATAAGTCAACTTAATCACTGCAACTCGCAAGCCTGAGGAAACCTACAAAACAAAGGTGCTTGCTATATGTCAACCAGAAACACTGGGGTTAACCCCAACTCTTCCACGATAAGTGTTCTATGTTCGTTTACCTGCACTCCGTAATCCCAGTAGTACACGGGACCTACAGATAATCCGAAGGACAACGGGACAATGGTAAAGTGTCTCGCTCAAGGACACGAGTGCCACTGCGGTGTGGGTATAGGGGTACGGGTAGGGGGTAGTGATCGGCGAACACATTACGGTTTACCATGTGGAAAAACTTGCCGTATATTCGACTTCCACAATTTCTTTCTCAAAATATTTTCTCTACCATGCTCGCATGCTATTTTATACTTAGAATTGTTATAATTTTTTAGAAAGTTCAAGAATGAACGTGTTTCATGATTTCTTCATGCTGCCAGCAGTTGCTTGTGAGGATTTTCATCACAAGCAAGGGGTAAATCGCACAAGCAACCCTATAAGTTAAGGTCGGATCGAGACGGCAATTTTACATTAGATATCCATAGAGTAAATAAATGGTCTGTCCAATTGGAGAAGGAAGTGCAAGTTAAAAAAATAAAATGGTATACAATCAGATACATGTTCATTAACATTCGTTTACACTGCACTTCCGGCTCCAATACATCAGACCATGGAGGATGGCCAGACTACCAATAATCTTACTTACATGAAGCCCAACGCAAACGTGATACATATCAGGTGCATTAATCTGGGAGCAAACATAAGACTCATGAGCAAGGACAGCGTAACTCCACTGCTGGATATGCTTGTGTACTGACACTACTGGTGCGTGTCAAGTAGGCCTATACAACCATGGAGGGATACAACGTACTCCGGTCTGGTCTACTGCGTAGTGTTTAGTGGAAATTGCAAAACTTTCTCAATCCACTCGATGCTTGAACCATGAACCATGCTCGACTCGAGAACAAATTAGATCTTATATCACTGCCAGTGAACTTGCTGCCCGTGCCGTGGTGTACTTGCTCTGTTGTTAACAAAACCTTGACCATCAAATCAAATTCATTGTTTACTCGTAAATCAACATGGTGAGGTGAGATCATTTCGGAGAACCACGGGGAGAACGACTGCTTGAAAGTCTACATAGACTTCTCACAAGAACCATTGTTTTCCTGAAAAATGTACGTTCCAATTCGTCGTGCATGCAACAAAGCAACGGATTACTGGGTAGGTGACTTAGACAAGTCTGATTTTTCCGCCTCGGCTGCAGTCCCAGATCAGATTACAGTACCGGTATGTGTACATAATTCATTCAGGACCCTTGGCCCAAACCAAAGAAGGGGTATATAAACGCATGTGTTGAAGCATGGAAAAGACTTTCTCTATGGTTGAAGCAGTGGCGTAACTAAGGGGGGGGGGGGCACACGGGGGCACGTGCCAGACGGCGTATGCCACCCATTGCGTCCACTATTTACATATTTGTATATTATTTTATGTTATAAATGCCATAATTTAACGATGATAAACATACTGAACAAACTTTTTGCTTAGTGTGCAATTTATTAGTTGCACAGTTACGATGCACACTTTTTTAAATAGTATTTTTTTGCAGACTTTTTTATTCGTTATATTTCTTACAGTTTAATTTGACGTTTAGTTTATTGTTTATGTTTATTTTGTTTAGGGGCCGTCCGACCCACCCCCTACCCCCAATTACAGGCATGGGCTTGTTTTAAAGAAAAAGGCAAACGGAAACTTGGCCACTGAGCCCCAAAATGGTGCACCCCTTGTTCCCCCCCCCCGAAATTTTACCCTATATTAGGCCGCTGAGTTGAAGGCATCGTACACGTTTGGTAATTGGAGTCTACTGTTTGTTTCAAACCTATAGATATATACCATAAAACTAACCCGAGAAGATTTCATTTCAAAAGGTGGTAGCGTTTTTGAGATATTGCCGAAAATCTGCATAGAATAATCTGCATTGGGATACAAACTCGGAGAAGCGTTACACGTAACGCTTCTCAGACTCATGCACTTGAATGTTTTGGAGATAAAAAGTGATATTTTTTCCATAACCGCAGTAATTCGAAGTGAACATTTTCTCAAAATGCATTATTATACCCAAAGCTGCTGTACTTCTTACCAAGTAAGATTTTATTGCCATTAATTATCAGAGTCATTACCAAACGTGTACGACGCCGAGTCATTTATGTTTAAACATACATAATGAATGATAGTATCTGAACTAACACTACAACTCAAGTGCAAATATTTTGTCAAGGTAGGGAATAGAACATTTCAACCAACAGTGTAAAGCACGTTTTGAAGCACAGCTGGGCGCTGTTGCTGTAGATTTTTTTGAATTAATGTAGATTAAAATTACAAAAATGATTGAATTGTTATGTAAAATCAAATCAAAAAACCCAAAACACTTCCCAAAGCTGGATAATGTGGAGGAGGTGGGTGACTATGAAAAAAAAGCCTAAATCTCTTTAAAAGCCCGCCAAACACTGTGCATTGCAGCAAAAGAAAGGCTACCAAATTGGCTTTTAAAAATAACACCTGCGTCCATTGGCTATTGAAAGTATCTAATCACTGTTATGATTGGACAAAAATTAGCTGATTAGTACAATGGCTTAATTGTCTCCTGATTTTGCCAAGAAATTTGCAGTTAATCTTGCCCGTTGAAACCACACAAAACAGCGTTGTGTAACTGTAAGCACTGTGGAAAGTGTTTGACCTTGGTTTGACCCATGGAATTCTACCTCCATGGTTTGAACATTGACCACCAACTCCGATACACACAAATTCCAACTAGTACCATACATTGTGTAGTATTACTGAGACACCCAGGCCTGCATACGTACATGTGGACCTAACTCAGCCAAATAAGCCAAAAGGTAGGACATTATATACATAAATGTAATAGTCTTTCTCCGAGTATAAAGCATTTTGATATCTCAGCGATAAAATGTGTTGTAGTAGGACCATTTTCGGGAAATGCTTGTACATGTATTCTGATAAATTCCCTACTCATATTGTTGTTGCCATCCTTCAAGACACTGTATAGATGTATAGGCCTATTTTGTTTGCCCGACATGGTTCAGGGATTTCGAAGGTAGTTGTCCACAACTCGGTCTGTATACACCCAAACCAAGGTGTACCCCTACTATCTCAAGAAGGCTATAATGCCGGACTACCACATCAATATAACTCGCATGGACCCTGTGCATTCATTTTGTGCTTGGGTCTCAGGAATTCCCCGTTAGATGGAGAGGTACTTCTGTACAAGAGGAGGTGGATCCTCTATACCCTATATCGGGCATGGTTTAACTTTCATGACGGACACATCAAGCACATCACAAGCCCCTGCATAATACACTGAAAGAGTGCTGGATGCTCTTCCTATAAGAGAACCATTGAGCTGCCAGCTGTGAAGCTTTTCAAATGAGCAATGCCAATTAATACAATTTCGAGTTATCTAAACTGATTCCCAAAAACACTTAAGGGGAAGAAATGAATGCCCCACAAATTCACACAAATCTCCAATACAGTTATACAGAAAGGATCATTCCTCCATGTTGTGGGCGATGGTTGGGCCGTCCTTGAGATTCCGGTCCCCTTTGTCTTCATCACCCCCCCCCCCCCGGATGTCCATCTGGATGTCAGACAACTCGTCCGTCGGACAACTCGATGGTTCAGACAACTCGACGGTTCAGACAACTTGACCGTTCGGACAAGTCGACGGTTCAGACAACTCGACTTTGAGACAACTCGACGGATGGCCAAGACAAGTCGACGGTTGAGCGGCTGACCTCCGTTTATGGCCTTACTGACATGTTTACACGAATTTCCTGTATAAATCCTGCGATTCTATAATTTTTGCGCGAACCTCAAGTAAGTATTCCGTTCTCTTTGGCTGGATGCACGGCCGGGAGAGTGACACTCGGGTGTTTAGAGCTCCCCCCATCTGATCTGTTCTCTAGGCGTGCATCGCACGCAGTGGACGGGTCTCCGCCGTGTGCGTGGCATGGTGTGCGCGGCCGTCGGCAGGTCCGTACTAGTAAGCGAGAACATGGAACAATTATCCGTTCGCCCGGATATTAAACCCATCCACCATACCCCACCCCGGGGGACGTAAAAAATAAACAAGTATCAATTATCCTTTCGCCCGGATATTAACCCCCCCCCCCCGAGGCCGCTCTTCACCCCTCCCGCCCCATGGTTTTCTTTCGGTTCGTAAATGATTTTGAAGAGTTCAATCTATACGAATCGATTAATTGGTGTGTGAGGGTGCAGTGTATATAAACACTTCCTACTCTTTCCAAAAATAGTAACTATACCACTGTTCTAGTCTTTATGCAATACGTTTTTGCTGAGTTAGTAAAACCATGGAGGTAGAGTATAATATTTTGTTGTCAAAATAAAATAATGTTAATATTAAGGTCTATTTTCCTTTGCAGACTTTCAAAACCATCAATATGGATCAACTCGACATCAATGGTGATGCATCTACCACAAAGTATGTATTTATTGAGGACGTTAATTATATAGTTTATATTACGTGCACGGGAGAGATTTGTGAAGACCAATCTTCCACAACTATACTTATACTACTAATAAAACAACCTATAGCGTAGGCCTAGATGAAATTACGTTTATGCCGTTTGGGGGCTTCATGTTGTGCATGCAACCTTTAAAACTTGCCACACTGTGTCAGGTAAACACATTTTGGGTTGCTCGAAAAGGTCTAGGCTTACCCAAACCTCGGCTTAGGGTTGCAGCTCCGGCTCGCATTTTTCTTTTCTTTTTTACACCGCAGCGTGGGGTTTTGTACTGTAATACTGCCAATTCCTGTCTTGAGATGAGACTACAAACATTTATGCCTATAAAGGTTTAGGTTTAGGGTTAGGGTCAGGGTTAGGGTTAGGGTTAGGGTTAGGGTTTAGGGTTAGACCTAGTCTCCTATCTCAAGACGGAATTGACAGTGTTACAGTACAAAACCCCTCGCTGCGGTGTAAATAAAATATACGCCTCCGGCTCCGGTGTGGACGGAGATTATGTGTGGTCCCCCTACCCCCTTCCCGGTGAATCTGTCCCCCCGGACAACACTAGGAACATGTGTGGAGACTCGAAAAGTCTACTGACAATAGTTCATTGAGTGTGGCGCTGACGCCTGGGTCACTTTGCTCAAATTCCGGACATTGCCCAAAATCCGGACATACTTTTTAGCGTTAGATTTTCCCGATTTTTTTTCGGACGAAATGGATTTCCGGTTTTGTCATCATCGCCCATTCTCATGCCTGATTTTACTGTCCAAAAAGATTACAAGTGTCACACAGAGGCAAACTAAGGGAACAAATACAAATATAAGTAGGGGGCCTACTTTATAAAGTGAGAGGGGACAAATTCCCCTGGCGGACAGAAAACCATGGGCGAGGGGACACATTTCCCTATGGGATTCTGTTCCCCCGGACCGATGCGTAGGGGGGGGGGGGACACCAGAATTCCATGTGACGGCTTTGGCTCCGTTGGCAGCGTGTATTTTTGCACCCTTGCTCGAACATCAGACGGAGCCCAAGCCTCACTTTATTCCTTGTAAACTACCGGTAATATGACGTTCGATTGAAAAGTTATAGCATAATTATGAGAAAACTTGGAAACTGTTGTTTTCTTAAATTCCTCAGCAATGTTTGGGAGGGGGTGGTGTTTGTTTGGTTGTTTGTTTTTTAATTGCTTTTTCTTGTTTTCATTTGTAGGTCAGACCTGAAGGGTTCAGACAAGTTTTTCTTCACGTAAGTTTGAACTGTGCTTCAGTTAACAATCGGAGACAAAACAGGCCTTTTTTTATTCTTCAGTCGATCACTTTAATCTGCACAGAACTCGATCTCTGTGCTCGAACTTTGACACAACACCACAAAATCTTTCAGCAATAGACTAGTTGTGACAACTTGACGAATACGAACTTGTATATCAGTATTATGTTAATCACTCATACCATAGTTTCAAGAAATGTACAAAGAACAAGAAGTCAAACATATTACATTCCCATTTTAAAATCTACCGAGTCAGAATATTTGACACAGATTCCGGGTCAATTGAGCTTTGAGGGTTTAAGTTTGCTTTAATGATCGCGGAGTGCTCTTCAGTAACCTGATCTTTCTTCTGTGTCGTTTTCACATTAATTATAAGATAAAGATGAACGATAGCAAACAATCCCTTGCACTATTCAAAATTGTACGCAATGTCACTTTATAAAAGTACATCTCAATTAACACAAATGGGGTACTCTCTGTTAAATTCCACACTAAGTGGGACTGTGTACTTTAAAATATTGTGTAAAGGTAATTGTTTGACTATGATATGATAATGACGCACCGATCGAAAACCTGCCTTTTCAGTGACACAGGAAGGTTGTGGTCTCGAAAAATATAACGTAGGTCATTGTTAATTAATTGATCTGATTTCTTCCCCCCCCTTTTTTTGCAGAGCTTACGCTGATGTCAACATTCACGAGAATATGATTCGGGACCATTCCCGAACCCAAACCTACAGGTAAGTGCACTAGTCGAACTATTCATTCATAGAGCCTTTCGAATTCACTGCGCAATTCAAACTTCTGGTAGGCCTACCCTTATGGAGAACCTTGTATTATGAGCTTCCGTGATGAAACCACGCACCCTGAACATGTCAAATGTTTGAGAATGTGCAAACTTCTCTACTTGTTTGAGTTTTGATATGATATTTATGCTCTATCTAACTCTGTATGATTATAGGTAATTTTTGGCAAAAGAACCCAGCCTATTTCTCTTTCATGTATTCGTATAAAGAGATTTTGCCTCTGCAGTTAAAACCGTAATTCATTTTTACAATAAGGCATGAGAACTTATACAGCATTACATTCTATTAAACCATTTTAGACATGCGAAATCGGCATTCAATTTAGACGAGTATAGGCACAGCATGCAATAGAGATTTCTTCGAAAAGCTGCAGCGAATTTGAATGCTGTTCGAGTGGGTTGTTAAATTGAATGGTTATCTGTTTAATTACAAAGCGAAAGAAGAATGAGACTCGGGAAGCAGGCAATGTGGGAGAGTATAGAATATTAACCGATATCATTTTCTTTTTTTCACTACTATGTTTCAAAGGCAGGCCATTATGCAGAGCAGCCACTTACTGAAGGGCAAAGTTGTAGCAGATGTTGGTTGTGGCACAGGTGAGAGTGGGTTTTTTTCCCCTGGAAATGCATAAAATTTATAAATAAAGCACGATGCTAAAGACATATAGTTGATGAGACATTATTTGATACTCACTTCATTACTGAACTTCCTGTTAATTCATCGAAAGGAACAAATAATAGTGCTGTACGGTAGTGTACTAGGCCTACAAGTGTAAGTTTATAACCACATGGGGGGTGGATGTTATTTGGGGCATCTGTTCTACTCGATCTCGGTCCTCCGTTCCCCGTACTATAAGACCAAGGGGCCTACTATTACTATTTTCAGATCATTTTCCATCTATTCCTCTCACTGGCTTGTTTTCTCCACACTCTCCTTGTGCTGTGTGAGCTGGTCTGTGATTTAGAAAAACTGAGCATACCTCAAAGTACGACTATGTTTTCCCTCCTATCTAGGAATTCTGAGTTGTTTCTGTGCTAAAGCTGGTGCCAAAAAGGGTAAGTATACTTTTTTTAAATTGTTTGTTGTTAATACTGAGATCGCTTTGGGAAGTATGACCTATGACTTATCGATCACGAGAAGACGGTTATGGGAAACCAAACTTTGATTGTGAAGTCCAGAAACGTACTTCGTAATAACTGGCACGTTGTGCAAATAAGGGATATGATTAGAACGATCAGAAAGCGGCAACTGACTTTTGTTGGGGATGTCATCAGATAAGATGGACTAGAAAGACTGACAATTGAGGGGAATTGATGGAACCAGCGCAAGAGGGCGTCAAAGATTGAGTTTTATTGAGGGGTTGGCATTGACAACTGGGACTACTTTGGTGGGTATCGTGGGCTGGAGATCGGATTGGTTTCAGGGCGTATGACCGCCAACGTTATGCTCTGGCAATTCCCAAAGGCATGAAGAAGAAAAACTGGCAATTCGTTATGTTCTAGGGTCATATCTTTGGAATCCGTGACCATTTTTTGCTATACCTTTTTTTCTTGATGAATTTGACTTAAGAAACCACATGAAAGGTAAATGAGCTCCTATTTTTTTAGGCCTACCTCTTTTTTCTATAGCGCAATATTCAAAATGGCCGCCGACGCCATCTTGAAAAACATAACCCCTAATACTAATAGCTCTGGCACATGACCTAGACGGACAAAACGGATGTCATTTTCCATTCTTACATTACAAATGCCTCTGACCTCCTAAATACAAGATAAAATACAGTAAGAGATATGACATGGCTACAATTTTCATGTTTTGTTTCAGTTTATGCCATCGATGCCAGTGCTATAATAGAGCAAGCCAAGCTCGTTGTTAAGGAGAATAACTTGGAGAATATAGTCCAGTTGGTCTCGGGGAAAGCAGAAGATGTCGAACTCCCAGAGAAAGTTGACGTCATTGTCAGTGAATGGATGGTAAAAATTGGTTTAAAATCAGTAAATGATTATAGAATAATTGCCATGAATATGGAAAAATTGTTCGTCCACTTTTATAATTGCTACGGTCTTATATAAACCAGGCTTACTACATAATGAGAGCCTATACGTCATTGTCAGTGCAGCTAATGGCTCGTCATTAGCTACATAAACCATAGGCCTAGTTCCTTGACTCATGCACGGTTACTTTTCTTGTTTATCTCACTAGATAGCATGCATGTCAAAATTTGATATCATTGTGATAACAGACTACGGTATACTACTTTATTTCCATGCCTTTAAAGACGCAGGCTCTTCAAGTGAGGAAACGACAAATTCGTGCCACGAAAAGTCACTTTCGGTAGCCGAGACAATCTACTAGCCACAACACTGAAACTAATTAGACACAAATATTTCTGCGTCTAGTTACAAAAATTATCCCAAATGGATGTCAACAATCCCAGGGCACATTTTTCGACCATTCAATAATCTATGGACTAATATCCTTTATATAAGGAGGAAGACATGAGCTTACAAGAGCGACATTGGGACTGTAGGTAGGAACTGTACTTTGTGGGGTTTTCGGAGATTGTGGGGCTTAGCCCACAATGTTTAAAACAGAAAATATTAAAGAAAAGGGATCATAGTCACAACCTGTGGAAACCCCACTATGTCGCTCTCGTAAAGATGTCTGTATTCATGAAAACAATGTTGGGTACCCAGGACTACGTACAGTCAATGACTTTTTAAAAAATGTGACAATGAAGTTTGTGTTATTTTTGTTTTTACTTTATGTCTTAATTTGTTTACAGGGTAACTTCTTGTTGTTTGAAGCCATGCTGAATTCTGTGGTTGTGGCAAGGGACAGATTTCTGAAAGAGGTAAGTTGAAAAGAGACTTATCAACTGGACATCTGACACAATCAAGAGTCTTGTTGTATGGTTAACCTTGATCAACGAACTCTTAATTGTCAAGACCATTTTTCTGTTTCAAGGAGACAATAACTAGGCCCTTTTCTCAATTAAAACCCCGATCCTTGCTCTGAGGTGGATTGCCTTATCAGCAAAATTAAGAGTTGCTGTATATATGCAATGGTGGACCAACAACTATAGGCAATGTCCGTTCTCAAGTTAATGTATTTCAATAGGATTGTATTTCCTTAATCAAATTACATAGCAGCACGTTAGACAAGTCCACTGACAAAGAGAGATGGAAACGTCCCCAAACAACCCCAATTTAGAAAGAAAAGCATGTTTTGAAAGGAAACTCCAATAAGCAAGAAGATCATTCAAACATGTTGAATTGAATTTTTTCTTTTCTTTTTGTTGTTGTTTAATTTATTGGATTTTTAGAAAGGAATTTAACTGATCAGCTTTTAAGGGATAGTTTTTGTTTCCGTCTCTTTTCTCCAGGGTGGCCTTATTTTACCATCGAAGTGTACATTATTCGTAGCGCCCGTGGATTCTCAAAAGATCTACGAGAGAAGGTGAGAAATTACCCTTGTGGCTCTGCCCTTTTGGTCTTGAAGCATCATAAAAGCAAACAATTTAATCATTGCTGTTTCAAGAAAGCTTAACAATTATTACTGCGTACGAATATCAGAAATAACCCGGATCCGGGTCCCGTTGGGCCGAACCATTTTTGTTTCAGAACCGGTAATTTGTGTCAAAATTACCCGGACATAGTAAAACTGACGCAGAATCCGAGTTAAAAACCCCATTTTTCAACCACTTTTCGGGTCAGTGTATGGCTTGATTAATTGCAGCAAACGAAATACCGTTAAGCATGTGGTGATTTGGGGGATCTTCATTTGATACTTGGACTTCAACAGTACTAGTTTAGAAGGAACTTTTTATATGAGGATTGGTAGGCCTACTGGTATGTACTATATAATCAGTGAGCATTCAGGTTCAAACTGATCAGATTGTGTCTTACAAATCCTATTAATTTGTCGTTTAATCCTATTCTAGGATTGACTTCTGGTCGAGTACCAAGGAAACCTATGACCTCAGCATGGAGTGTATGATTCCCTTTGCAAAGAATCGCATCTTTGGTGAGCATTTATTTCATCATTCCAAATCTGTTATCGTTTCGGGTATTATACCTTTGGTCTGTTTCCTACCAATTTGACAGTTTCCGCATAATGCTGTATCTCAAGTTAAACATGTTCAGGTAAATTCTCTTTAGACCATGTCACCTTGGTTTACAAAAAGAGTGACATGGACATTCCAGGTCATTTCCTGGTAGGCGAGATACTACACTGTTCGTCATTACAGATCACAGCTGAACAAGTTTTGAGATGTGCCCCTCTCTTCTTGACAAAAGTTGATAAAAATCAGACAGAGCAATCTCAATAAAATATTATACAAATACTGGACGCATAGGACTACAATAGCAGAATATAATCACAAGGTGAAATATGGACTGTTCCATTTCACGAGGCGAAGCCGAGGGTAAAATGGAACAGTCCAGATTTCACCTTGTGCTTTCCTTGATATGCAAATTGAACTATAGGTATAAATAGCATCCTTTGGCAGATGTCAACATTTTTATTTTTGACTGATAACGTTGTAGAAATCTTCTAAACATTTGAGACATTGAAGTACTAAAACACATTGAAAAACAATATTGTTTTCAACCCGTAGGCTCAGTCCGAAGGGAGGATGTACCAAGCTCGGAGGTGATCGGTAAACCACAAGAATTGGCGCAAATTGACATCAACACCGTCACCATCAAAGATCTAGACAATGTTAAGGTACAGATCTGATATTTTGTATAACACTCTGTCTTTTCGCTCTATGCATTCCCGAGTAAAGTAAGTAAAGTCTCGAGCCAATGGCTCATCAGGCCGGTGTTTGTATCCAGTTTCATTGGCATTAAACGACTGAGAATATATTTCTATTCCCTCTAGACAGCATGCCAGTCCATCGCAGGTTACCCCCCCCCCCCCCAGCTGTTGCCGGTACTACTACTCAATTGTACTCCTGGGTGGAGAGAAGCAATTACGATAAAGTGCCTTGCTCAAGGACTCAAGTGTCACGACAGACCATGCCAGGATTCGAACCCACATTCTGTAAATTACAGAATTGCATCCCACGAACCGTCTATAAAAGCGGGAAAATTTGAACAATAATCCATTTAAAAATTACAACTAAAACAGAGAAGACGCAGTTACAAACCCTAATTAATGAACCGCTAAATCAGAAAGAAAACAAAAATCGCCGGTGGAGGGTATTGTTTTATCAGCGTGCTGCAAGTTATATCTACATAATGTGGAAGTTGATGGTGAACAGCAAGTAAACACATGAATCTAGGGAAACTAAAAGAGGTCCTGTAATTATTAAACTGTGTTGACTTGCATAAAACATTGTAGGAAACGACTCCCTCTGAAGTAACGTAGTTTTTGAGAAAGAGGTAATTTCTCACTAAAATAATAAAAACTTCTTGCAAGAAGTTTTTATTCCTGTCTGAAAGCACACAAATTTGTACAACAAGGGTGTTTTTTCTTTCATCATTTTCTTGCAACTTCGATGACCAAATTTTCACAGGCTTTTAAGCCAGGACCAGTAACTGGCCTTAACTTAAGACTAGTCCTATCTCTTAGCATTGCCTCTAGGACTAGTCCTATAGGAAGAGTTTTGTGAAATCGACCCTGCAGAAGAGGGTTCTATTTCCCTCGGCTTTCGGCCTCGGAAATAAGGACCCTCTTCTGGTCAATTATAGTCCATTTGGGTGCATAAACGTGCACTAGTGACCTCATTGCCAGTCCATATATGTATTATTATAAAGATGTTTTTTATCTATTGTGCTTTCAAGGGGGATTTTAAAACGGTGTGCAACAAGACGACCAAAATGTCTGGATTTACAACTTGGTTTGACGCTTACTTTGAGATCAAAGGCAAGGATACCGTTGTCTTATCAACCTCACCCTTTGCTACGTAAGTAACCGGTAGTAAACAAAACAACAACAACAGCAACAACAACAACAACTGGGGTCTAACCTATACAGTAAACTATAATAATACCAAATTAATGAATGTTATCAAAGAGGTATCAAGTTCAATATCGGTAAAGGTCGACGAAATTCTTGTTTTGTGCTTCTTTATACTTATTTTTTGCTACTCAAACAAACATTTACAAGTTCCGGTGTGGCAGGAGATTCTGTCCCCCATGCGGCGAATTGTGAAGAAATTTCATTTGATAGCACCCTCTTTTGACCCAACTTCCTTTAGCCTATGTTAATTTATCTCAGGGGGACACATGGTCCCCTGTCTTTATCCGCAAGGAAAAATACAGGTACTGGTTTTACAGACCCAATGATCACACGAAACTTGTTGTCTATGTGATTGAAAGCCGTAGAGACTAGTTTCCACATTGATATATACATTTTTTTAATGATGGTAACTTTTGTTTCTGTGAAATTTGATGAGTATTGTGTTGTATATTTTTTGAAGTCGGACTCACTGGAACCAAGCTGTGCTGTACTTTGACGAGCCAATTCCCGTAAAAGAGGGCGATGTCATAGACGGATGCATGTTAGTAACACCTGCTGTCCATAACGACAGGTATGGATTTGTATATGACCATTATCATGAACATGATGGTGCAACCACATAACACATCAAATAAATGTAACCAGACCGAGGCTGGAGGGGAGGATGGTCTGGTCCCATTTAGTATAACGACAGTTTGGTATGGATGGTGGCTACATGCATACAAGAGACTTGACTCGCATAGTGCCCTGGAAAAATGACACGATCAAGGGACAATCTCCAAAACCTTGTAGGCTAAACTTTGTCGATCAATGCCTTATCAACAATGTGCCCACATCTGCCTACTCGTTTCGTAAGACAATGGTGCTGTGTTTTACCATAGAGTTTACAAACCCAACAGCCTGTAGCTGCTACATGCCAAACGAGTACGTAATAGTTTAAATACATACAATGGTCTCACTAATAAAGGCATCACAATGCTGCATGCTACTTGTAATTCTGACGTGGATGCTGTAATGTATCCCACGTATACTTTGTTATGTTTGAGATGATCATAATTTTATGGAGTAATTTGAACAATTGAACAAAGGGGGTAGTGAGTATCGTTCAACCTGTCATATAAACCATGGAGGAAGACTATGTGGCTCTTGCGGCATAAATCGCGTTGAAGGCGATTCATTAAAGGAGTCGCCCAATCTTCGTTAGAGGGGGATACTGATGAATAGCGCCCTCTTGTAAACAAAAATGTGTTCTGTTCAAAAATATAATATGGACCTATTTTTGACCCCCCAACAGACACTTGGACATCAAGTTGAACTACACCATCGCAGATCGTAAACCAGCTGAGAGAACTTACAACACATGGAAGACACCAGGCCCAGTTGAAATGTACTAAAATGTTGGCATGCGTTAGGGAAACAAAAATCAAATATGAAAACTTTAGTATTAAAGACATTCTTGAAGCTGCCATCTGCACAACATAATTACTGCGCATTGTAGAGATCTATTTATAATGCAAATGTGGTTCATCTTTTTTGTTATTGTTGTGGGGTACAGTGGCGTATAATAGACATTTACAAGGGGCAAGCGGGGCAAAGACATAATTTTTGGTGGGGGCTTTTGATGGACGGTATTTAACCATTCATTTGTGCAGTTGTCGTTGCATGGGGGCAAGGGTTCTGAGCGGGGTGGGGGTGGCTACCACCCCTACCCGCTGGTTACGCCACTGGTAAGGCAAGACTACAACTTAAGTATTTGTTTTGCTGCCAGTTCTTGTTGGAGAACAAGAATAACAGAGATGGATGCCGGTGAACAGTGCATTTATATATACAGCTTACTAGATGAAAACTACGGTTAAAAGTAATACTTTTGCAAATAACTTGGTGGCAATTTAATTTGGAATAAAAACGATGCTCAGAATAAAACAGCAGAGCCCAATTTCAAAAAGCCTATGAGTTCAAAAACAAAATAAAATGACAATGTTTACGTTAATTCAAAGCTTGTGATTGGTTCCCGTTCATACATTTCCTTAGCAGACAAACAAGTTTTGAAATTTGCCACTGATTTGATACAAGTTCATGTAAATTATAAATAGTTTGGTGACACCCCCACCCCCCTTGCATTCCAAGCTCTGAAACACAACCAACGCCAAGTTCAGTTATAGTTGTCGTTTTCATAAAACTTGATGTTACTTCAACATTTAGGCAGCCAGTTGATTTATAACAATGTGTTTGGACAAACATTGCAGTGGCCAGTGTGGGCATGCCCTTGTTTCCTTATGATTGTCATCTATCAACGACACAGAAACAATATCGACACATAATTATTGTTTGAAGGTATTATACAGGATTGGTAGAGCTGACAAAATAGTAATATACAGTGTTCATGTTTTGTGTGGTCAACCATACATGAAATAACAAACCTTTGAAAATTTAGGCTGAGTCAGGAGAAATTAGTGAGCCCATTGTCCTTAATTTGGGTTGTATAACAAACGAAATCAGCTGTTGCGTTTTTAAGTTTTCAGTTACAGTTTTCTCGAATATGACTTCATTTCAGAGGAAAACTTTTCACAGAAAAAATGGTTCTAGTATGAACTTCATAATCAGTAAGCTTTCAGACTAAAAATAAACAATGCTGTTTTTATCCTTACCAATCCTGTATAACACCTTTAATTTTGTGTTCGAAGATTAGCTCTTTCCCGAACCAAAAGTTGCACCATCTCTAAGTTACATTCAAACTTTGTTTTATCACGTTTGATTCGTTTATATTAACACATTCGTACATACTTTGGCCATTCAATATATTACGTTTGATTCGTACATTAATATTGGACATTCGTACATATACTATGCCCATGCAAAGTGCTTCCTACAAACGAATATTTGAATAATTAAAACAAAAACTTTGAGATTGGTATGATTTATGTTATTATATGGAACAGTGTAATAAGGGCTTCAGCATATGCTCTATTCAACGTTTTTACTTTGATGAAGAAGGCAGCAATCACTTCCAGTACACTCTAAAAACCTCCGGGTCAGAATTGACCCGGATCAAGGGACCGTGGGGCCTGACCAATTTCTGGGTCAGTGTGACCCGGAATCTGTGTCAAAAAGTATCCAGAGGTGGGTCGACTTGACGCAGAATACGAGTTGAAATCCTATTTTAAAACCAGTTTCCGTTTCAGTCTGACCCGGAAATGGGTCAGGCCCCTGAGACCCGGAATCCGGGTCAATTCTGATCTGTGAGTTTTTAGAACGTAAGGTGATTTACAGTTTTTGCTCCAAGAGTTTGATGTACAAAAACAGAAGGCATGATGTTGAAGATTGTTTACCCCTCATTCCTTTATAAATTGACATGTACTTCTCTTTGACTGCAAACTCCCGAGGAGGATGAAACAGCCTCAAGAATGCTGGGTTCTTCTCGGGTGATGCAGCAAGACAACCTGATAATGTCTAGATCTCTTTAACGAGTGAAGTCAAAGTGAATTACGCACACATCCTAAAAGGAGGATGTGCGGTAAACGACGTCGGTGTTGACAACCGTCACGATTTTCCAAAATTAATTTTCACGCTGCATTTCAACTTTATTTTAAACCAATCTCAAAATTGGCAAAAAAGACCTTATTAAATGCGATTGGAGAGTCCCAACAACTCAATAAAAATTCGAGTTGATATCTCAGTCAATTAGCTCCACGGTGCTGAGCGGCTTGCCAGGGGAGCCCACCGTTGCCGATGATTGAACCGTCACTTCGTTTGAGCAAAATCCAACCGATTTGAACATCATTCCATTAATTGCATGCTCGCTGATCTCCGTAATATACCAACACGGCTCATCAACCTCGCGCATTTGCAGTCATCCATTCATAAAAATACGAGCGTGGAGAGAAAAAATTCTGGCGGGTTGAGTGCGTAACGCTGGGGGCACTTCATGGCCAACTCTTGGGTGTAATCAGTTGGGTGATCGGTAGCCTCTCTGTCAAGTGCTCTTCAGCGGCATACGGCCGTGCGACCCTAGTTTCTTGTGTATACGCGAGGGAGTACATCTTCATACGATAGCACTGTGGTACCGATGGTGTGCACTGTTATAATACAGTAACTCTGCACTTGTAAGAGACGAGAGTAGATAACATGGAGAGACCAGAATCGATTATCTTGCCGGCTCGTCGTTCCCAGTGGCTGGTCAGTGCCCTGGCGTATGCTTTTGGCCTTGACCAAGGAATCGAAAATGAAGTTGTTGTTCTTGCAACCGGCATCGATCAGTACATTCAAGAAATTTTCCACCATTTGGACATACTTGGAAAAGATCGTATACATCTGTCGGATTTTAATATCTTAATGGAAGTGATTGGTTTCAAAGGCTTCACTTTAAGTCCACAGGCGGAAGAGTCTGAAGAGAGTGGTACTGCTGAAGATCAGCCAAGAGAATTATCCTTCAAGGAATTCCACTCTAAACTGGTTCAGTGTTTTCTTGGTGAAGATGGCAACAGCCCGTCTGATGAGAGTTACTCAGCTAAAAGGTGGGACAATTCAGATAAGTTTGTGGAGGCAGAGGTTCGCGTCTTGCCGAGGAGTGGGCTCAGCATCCGCACCATGTGCAGCGAGTGTTTCCAGAAAAGACCACTCACGGAGGTATATCATTCGGTTATGTACAAACAGGGCAGACTGAACTGCGTTGATGGCATGGTAGAGACAGATTCTCACATGAATAGTGACTTTGAGAATATCACATTGACACCAGACATACCAGACGTTCGCAATACGGGAAACGATCCGGCAATGGCAAAGTTGCAGCAAGAAAACGAGGGTTTGAGGGAAATCATCGAGGACATGAGACAAGCCCTGCAAAGCAGCGACGCCCGTCACTTGGCTCTTCTGGTATCCCTGCAAAAGCTAAAAATGGCAGCGCGCGACAACCAAACACCGTTCCCACCGCTGCCACCAAAACTACCCGGACATTCCTCCATACGACCACAAAATGCAGTCACACTGGCACGGGAATTGAGTCGGCTACGTGAGGACAGAGACAGGCAGATAGAGGAAGCCATCTGCTATACACAGTCTCTGGAAGCAGATCTCTGGCAATCGAAAAAGAACCAGACACATCTCGAGCAGAGTAAGTCATTCCTGCTCGGCAAACAGCAGTCTCTAACTCAACGTCTTTGCTCCGCCAGGGAGACTCTGAGCAGTGGGTTGGAGAGAGTCAGAGAGCTGGAAAAACAAGTGGAAGGAATCGACAATCTGCAGAGTAAACTGACAGAATGGAAGAATCGAGAACGGTAAGATGAATAATCGTCGCCCAAAGTTACCAACAAGTGTACGTGTTTACATAAAAAACGACAAAAGTATGCAAATTAAAGGACAAAATTGTAAGGCGATAAGATCCGTAAATACTAAATAAACAAACAAAATTATGGAAACAGTGGAACTAGATAGCACAAAAAGCATCGTTCAAAAAAGTTGCTGACGACCAAATGACCAAAAATGTATGTATCATGGAAACCACAAGGGAAACTGACTGGGTAAAATTAATTACTAAATAATTTTGGGTTGACATAGCACATGTAGAAACATTGACTTGAGGGTGATCTGAACCTGCCACCTCCAGATTAACGTGCCGGCCCTCTACCAACTGAGCTCTAGCCGTATTGATGGCGGTCTCCCTAGGCTATATTATATCAATGATTTTTGTTCGGGGTTCCAGTCAAAATTATTTTCAAATTAAAATAAAGAAAATAATGGAATGGAATGGGGCTTACAAAATTAACGGTTGCGTACCAGCCGCGCCAATGCTTACAACAGCTAAAAAGTTAAACAATTAGAAATGAACACACAATATCGAATTCAAAACATATTGATAACATATTCTGAACATCGTCTCTTTCAGTTTATTTATGATGGAAAAGTAATGGGGTTATCGATTTGGTTTTGCTTAATATCATTGCATTAAAATGTAAAAGTGGAAAAGTAATCAATTGGAAGAGTTTCTATTGCCCTCGTCGAAGTTTTGGGAAATCTTGCGGCTTCTCAATTTCAGGTTGTATGATGGTTATTCGACGGTTTTTGTATACTTTAATATTTCTGATCATTTTAAGGTTGTGGAACCTACTCTCATGCAAAGGGAAATTTGTAATCCGGATGAATTAATTCTTGTCACATTCCATGAATAACCCGGGATGTTGTGATAACGTTTCTCTCGTGCATTCCTTATCATTTTCAGTCAAGTATTGATATTTTCGAGGTTTTGTGTACGGAAGCTGATTATTATTTTAAAAAAATTGGGAGGGGGGGGGGTAACCACGGGATGTACAATCTGTTGGGAGGTTTAATCGGGTTTATTTATTCCACAGGGTTACGACCCTACACTGCAAACGCCGGTGTGTTAAAATTGACACCATGGGTGATGTCGCACAATAATAGATAAAAAAAAATTAAAAAAAGCATAGGGTGTTAAAATAACACTAATTTCTGCCAACACAATTACAGTGGTGTTATTTTAACATCCTATAATTTTGATTCTCTCATGGGTATATGTGACAACACCAATGTGTAAATTTTAACACCCCAGTTTTTGCAGTGTGTGTTTCGACACACCTACGTAACTCCTAACCCAAACCCTAGCAAATAAATCACAGGTTTTTTTTTCGAAACATAGGGTTGTCGGAACATAAAGGTGGCGGAATGTAGAGCAGTCACTTTCCACAGTATTAAACCAAAGAAAGTAAATCACAAAAAGTTGTAAATGAAATTATAGAGATAAGAGAGAATACAGGAAGTGTGATACTGCGGAGGGATCCACTAAGAAGCAAAAATTGTAGACAATGGTCCCAGGGGCAGAAGTTTCTCAAAGGCATTATCAAAACGGCATTTTTCAACAAAATGTATGTTACCCATACCAACAAATACCTCTAGATGACTTTATGTGAAGAAGAAAAAAAGTACAGCAGCATTTTTGCAAGGAGAAATCTTGTTGACAGGCAGCCATGCTTGCCAAGAGGGACAATACAACGGCTGTTTGAGTATGCCCAACTCATTTCCTCACTCCGCGCAACTACATGGGCTTAAAAAGTGTTACTATCTTAACAGCGAAGTTTACATTTGTCCTCTGGAGACGTCGACATACGGAAGAGGCTGAGAGGTTTCAGATTTTATGGTGAAAATCTTTCGAAAACTGGTACTTATCAAAACAAAATTGAAAAGGCTATCATAGTTTATGGTAAATTAATTATAGTCATATGCCCAAAATTTTAAGGAAGAAAAGTAGTAAAATATGGGTATAAGTGAAACAATTTAAATATTTTTCTGACCATCAGCTACCACGTAGATTTTACTGTCCAATCGACACACAGTGTTTGTCAAAGCAATCCTGAGTCATCCACGATGAAAGCAACCGCAGTTCGCTCCCTCAAATTTTGCCTTTTTTTTTCTTCATTCCATGCCATGTTTCGGCTGATCACCAACAAGGCCATACATCTTCACGACATCTTCAGATGACGATCCCTCCCTGATCTTGTGGTCTCACATTAGACTTAATTGAATTTACCAATTCGCAAGAGAGTCGCGAGTACCGGTATAGTCTCCACGGCATACATTAGCTATAACACGGTGTCTCATTTGGCGGTGGGGGATGAGTGATTAGATTAGCGATGGGGATATGTGGAAGTGATTATCCAAGGCAAGCTGATGAGATGGGTATCTAATCGAGTTGAGAAATAAAGACCCATACTTAAGCTTAATATCTCAGCCGTATTGCCAAAAATCATACGGATTAATTCGGGGTTTGCACTCGGTGTATGAGAGACTGATTAAAGACCAAGAATAAATTTGGTAATTATCGAAAAAATACATATGCATATTTTTATATACCGCATTTATAGATCCTTGTCATTTGATTGGTGGAACACGCGTCACGTGTCACACTTTATTTTTCCATATGACCACACACCCACACACACACATAACAACTATCCGGGTCAGAATTCCAGTCAGAATTGACCTCGATACCTGATCCCATTGGGGCCTGATCCATTTCTGGGTCAGTATTACCAGGAATTTGTGTCCAAATGACCAAGAAATGGGTCAAACTGACGCAGAATCCGAGTTAAAATCCCAGTTTTAACCAGTTTCCGGGTCTCCCTGACCCAGAAATGGCTAGACCCCCTTGGACTCTGAATCCGACCGGGTCAATTCTGATCCAGAAGTTTTTAGCGCGCAGATCCGCATAGTTTAATTGGTGGAACATCATCCTTTTTTTGCCATGAAAAGACATTTCTTTTGAAACGTCACAGCCACGAGTTTTGCCAAGCAGTGGTTTGGCAAAAGATACGGGCAGCCTTTACTGCAAAAGATACAACTGTTTTTATTTGAGCAATAATGGTATCAAAATGATACCCTTATTACTGATAAATACAAAACAAATTTACTATCCAAAACAAAAGTAAACTTATGGTTCATAAAAACAGTGTTAATGTTTTACTAAAAAGGGCAAATTTTTGTAAGCCAGTTTATACATTTTGTGATACACAAAGCAATGCTTGTAAAAAAGAGCAAAAAAAGGTCCTTACTGCGGCAGCGCTCAAAACTTAATATAGGAGCCAAATATGGATAATTATTGGACGCTTCACAGTTAATAATTATATCACACATAGTTGTGTTTAACAGACAGTATTAAATAATGGTTCCAGTACTCGAGGTACTGTATATTAACATGTTATTAACCCAATCTCCTCAAAAGTTCTAAGATTGCCAACAACAATAATAACGACGACATCAATGGGATTTTCTCTACTTGTAAAAAAACACAACTGAGAGTTCAATCAGGATATTGTTTTATAATTAACGCCAATGTTGCATCACCTGCTTTCACATTGGATCGTATCTTTAACACCCCCACATGCTTGGACTAAAATAGTTCATGGAATCGATGGTTTTCCTTGTTATTTGATTTCGGGATGGTTCAGTGGTGGACCTAGCAAGCAATTGGGTTAGGTTTTGGGTTAACTTATAAAGGACAAGATTGGGATATGATTAGGAAACATTACTTGGACATGGATGGGGACTTAACGTTATTGTAAGGTTTGGTTTAAAACCCTGCAGTGAGGGCAGCTGTCAGTACATGCTTACATATTTCAATATTGTCACTGTCTTAATCACATTGTACACACTGGTCAGCTCATATATGCCATGACATCTAAGCTGGACCATGAGGGGTTGTCAATCAACAAGGGTCAGTGATTTGGTTAAAACTCTGCCAGCATCTTTTTAGTACAAAATCGGTATGTCAATTGTCAATGGTGGATGAAACCTTATAAAACTCAATTAGTTATGCAAACAAAATAAGCTTAAATTCACCCAGGCAATACCTGGACATGTTAACAACACACTTAGATTTAAAAAAATCGTAGAAAAAAGCAATGTACCACGTGGGTGTTGCAACCAAACACATCCCTCTCTATAGAGCTAGTGGAGCTAGTAATTTGCGGCTTGGGTTTGGGGGGGATAAGGGTAAACGTTTCTAGGCATGGGGTTCCTTCCTCCGTGGGGTGGGTTAGGGTGGATTAAGAACAATAGGGTAAGGGTTAAGAATGTGGAAGGGGGAAACTATTAAAATGCACCCAGAAGGATCCAAACCTGATAAATCCCTCATAGTTTTTAGAATGAGGGGCTTCAATGTCAAATTCAGTTTTGTGATGCACTAACTCTTCAATAGATAGAGTCATCATGAAAGTCGGGGGAAAATTACAATTGTCTCGAACCTCACGTTAAAATGGTGTAAAATGTCATTGTATGTGATGCTCTTTCATAGTGAAATTTGAAGCGTGACGTCATCGAACGTCAAAACACAAATGAGTCTGTACAGCACAAAGAGGAATATTGTTGTGCCAGTCAAAAGGTCAAATCCAATACTGTGATTGAATATCATCACAATTAAAGAATGAACTAAACATTCTCCGTATAAAAACGTACAGACCATAACAGAAATTTGACGTCATCGAACCTTTTTGGGATTTTAAACAAAAAGTGCACTTGAATTGAAGGGTATCAAACACATTGGCATTTTACACCATTTTAGTGTGAGGTTAGACACTGGTAACTTTTCCCCACGTTCATGAGGACTCTAAAGCTTTTGGAAAAATGGTTCATCGCAAAGCTTAATTTGACCTTGAAGACCCTCTTAAAAGCAGCACTATTTGTCCCATAGGAACAGGAACCTCACGCCTGTACCAATCCCTCAAGCCTCCATCTGTGTCCCGGGATGATGTCAAACTCTCGTATGCATTACCAGACTTCACACTGCTCCGCTTTGGACGCAGCTTTTTAGCCAATAATGAGGTTCGAGCCACGCGTTTTCTGTTGTCAGTTCAAACAGTGACTGTCAAGGTCAGAGCTGAGACAATACAGGCTAGAAATGTTACGGGTGGAGCCAGCGGAGCGAGGTGAAAGACTGGTCTGCCACAAAATAGCGAATTACTCATCAAGCATCGAGCCGTGGGGTTAATCGTGTTCGGTGCATTGTTACTGTTTCCTACCAGCCTCCCAACCGAGGAGGACAGGGTAAACATTAAAAAAACATTTGCTTATTTCTCCTGGGTTTCTTGGGGGTGTAGTGAAGCACGACTGATCAGATTGGGTTTCTGTCCGCGAGAGGAGGAGATGGAACCAACACCCCCGCTGCGTTATCAAGGACGAATAAGACGGAGCTGTTAGGGGGGCACCCAGTTAAGTCGGATTTAAACAGTGAGCCCTGGGGGAGATGTTTCATGTTTTGTATTAGGTTGTTGTTGTTGTTCTCAGTCGCTGGCCGTGACAAAAAGCTTGCTCTGTTTCGAGGAAATTCAGACGAAACGTTTGTCAAGTTAATTTGAGATGTTAGACTGATAAAATATTTACCACGCTCACAACTCTTCAACACTCAGTCTTTAGCACCAACGCCATTATATTGTCAGAGTAAAACTATAGATATACGGGTCTTCTCCATGGCAATCTTTTATCCCAAATCATAACAAATCAGGCAGGCTGCGACCCTAATATGAGTCTGTCAAGGAATATTAAGCCGAGCATTAATCACTCTAGATTTAGGAGCTGGGAATAAGTCGGAAACCAACCATGACACAGGGTTTGAGGTTGTATGTTGCTATTATACATTTTGTGAATCACCCCGGTGCCCCTTTATTATTGTGACACTGAGTCACTGGAACTGTTGTGTCACTCGTGGGTTATATTAATGTACGTTAAGTTTAACTTTTCTTTTCTAATTTCGTAAAGAATTTCATTAACTAGGCCTACAGGACCTTCGCCATCTGGGTGTTGTTGTAATTGTTGATGATTCTTATTTAACTTTTGAATTAATTGATAAAGAGAAAGTGAGCGGGAAAGCGAAGAAGAACTGGTTACACTCAGCTAGAATATTTCAGAATGCTGACGCCATTTTAACTCCTTTCCTTCGGTTTGGTCATTTTATGTCTCCCATTCCAAGTCATGCCTCACAAGACCTTAATCCAATTATTTCACGTAAATTGTTCACTTTCAATTGGCCTTTCTGCCGTCCACAGGGAAAAGTCAGAGTGCAGCGCCAAATCACCCGTCGGGTTTCCCCAGGAGGACTCGAATGGAACCTCGGAAGTGTCCGGTGGGACGTCGGTAATCTCCGGCGGCTCTCTTGATGACTCGAGTGGATCTTCGGAGGATTCCGGAGGTGAACTTCTCACCGGTATGGACTCGGGTTGTGTGTCGGATAACGAGAGAGGTTCGCCGACGTCAGCAGGGAGCGAGACGGACAGCAGCTCTGTTGCCAGTGGAAGCAGTAAGTTGATTGATAATGTAATTTCAAACTGCGCTCAACATTGGCACCCGTGCACTTTTGTTTCACATAACTGCCGGAGGCGCCCCAGGCCTTCGCCCTCGATCCGCCATAGGTTAAGTGTTAAAGGGAACATTTTTTGATGGTGAATGATAACATTTTTTTTACGAGGAAATCTGAACCAAACTGAAGAAATTGTTGTTTCTCTGTTCACCACCAAAACGCGGGTGTATTTTCTTGATTGTGAGAACTTCAAAGTATAGAATGTTTAGTCAAAAATAATGCTATCGTTTTGTTTGAAAAATCCACAAGTCACAAAGACGCACTGTTGTACAGTCAAGCCTTAAGTAACATTCTTTGAAAGTTATGTCCAATTTCATTTCAGTATCGGATGAAGAATCGGTTTGGCAGGAAGAAGCCAACAAGTACAACAACAACAACAACAACAACAACAACAACAACAACTGCGCAAGCTCATCGCTGACAGGCGGATTGAACAACGCTGATTGGCTGATCAAGTTGACGCAGGTGCAGAAGCACCTTCTGGAGACGGAGGTCCAGAAAGGCCAGGCAGAGGGAAAGTTTAAGCAAGTACGTAACCACAATTATCAGTAATAGATTGTTGATGAGTATTTGTTCCCTGCAGTGCAGTATAATTAAAGATAATCTAAGACCATCGTTACACAATCGTACTTTCTTGGGCAGTAGGTTTGAATAAGTGTGCAATGTTTGTTTTAGTGAACACAATCCCTTCTAAAATGGTCAAACAGATGGATAGAGGCCGTCTAGATTACAGGAAACACTTTTATAAAAATATAAAAATTAAATAAAAATTACACACGCCCAAGAGACAAATAAATTGTATTAAATGTATCGTTAACCATACTTCATCTGACTGAATTTCTTTTGATACAGAAACAAAACAATCACTTGTTTAAATACATACGATACACTTAGCATATAGCCAAGGCAGCGTATGCTGCTTTAGAAAGAGCGACGGCATCCGCACAGTGCGGTGACCAAAGTGGATGATACACACATTTTGAAGATGAGGCTTTTAGCTTTAAAAAAGATGCGTTTACTCATCCGCATACATCAGACCCCAAAGGATTCTGTGATTATCCTGACAGTTTGCCGATCTCCATTAGGTTGTCAAGGCATAAAACTGATTTTAAGAACAGTTCATTCGAATCTAATTAGCTCTTAGACAAAGCTATTTGCCGTTATCCATATTGCTCAAAGAGAAAATGCGAACAAACGGTTACCCCGCTAAGCAATCATCACATCATTTAATTTAAAAGTGAATTTTCTTTCAGTATTTGGCGAGACTTCATTATTTTTACCGTCTTGTGTATGATCAGATTCAGCCACTGCGATACCATACTTTCTTTTTCGATACTGTGGAAATGAAAGGATGAGAGGATCGGTATTGATAACATGTGACTCACTTCTAGAAAATCGCTGAGCCTTTCGATCTTCAATACGTTTCACTCCTCGTTGTTGCTTATTGACACCAAATATGCTTTGCACAGGTCGAATATTATTACAGGGCGACAGCTGCTTGGGCCGGCCATATATGGCTCAATAATACTTGTTTTTTTTATCAACTTTGTGTCTTACACCCCCAAAAATAGAAACAACCGAGCCACGCTCCGACATGATAACACCGGATGATGCTGCCTGTAGCGATGCAACTGAGTAATTCGCGATCATGGTTTCAGGTTGGGGTTTAAAGGCATCGTACACGTTTGGTAATTGTCAAAGACCAATGTTCTCACTTGGTGTATCCCAACATAAGCATAAAATAACAAGCCTGTGAAAATTTGGGCTCAATTGGTCATCGAAGTTGCAAGAAAATGATGAAAGAAAAAACACCCTTGTTGTACAATTGTGTGCTTTCAGATAGGATAAAACGTCTTGCAAGAAGTTTTTATTATTTTAGTGAGAAATTACCTCTTTCTAAAAAACTACGTTACTTCAGAGGGAGTCGTTTCCTACAATGTTTTATACTATCAACAGCTCTCCGTTGCTTGTAACCAAGTAAGTTTTTATGCTCATATTTGTTTTGAGTCATTACCAAACGTGTACGATACCTTTAAGCTGTAATATGCTGACACCAGTGTTTTCACGCGACTTTGTGCGAGACGGTCATGCCAGCTGAGCTCTGGTTCTGACACCTGGCCGACGAGGTGACGAAAAAGGGCTGCCCATCATTTTTTGCTCTAGCTCGGTGTAATCTTACATGACTGCACCGCTGCCTCAGCTAATTGCTGGCTTCATTTTCCACCTCGATTGAAACACAATGCACCTCGAATGTTAATGTTGTGCGTTGTTATTACACCGCACGTGAGAACTAGGCCACTATTAAAAAGTTTTTGTTTTAAGCAGTGGCTAAAAAGAGGAACTATTTCGCAATTCTAGAAACACTTAAACATTCGTCATACCACCTAAAAAATGTTGGATAACAGATGAAAACACATTCTAGAAGAAAAAGAAGAAAAATATAAAAATAATTACAAAATGAAAAAAAAAAAATCTGCTCTGAAACCTGTTTTCCTTTGTTTTGAAACAATTGTTTGTCCATACAGAGAGACTTTATGTTTTTATCCAATAAGTCAGCTAATTATACCATCATGATTTGTTAAATGCTTTGCGTAATTTAAAGTATCGCAAACTATGCCTGCGATTGTTGTGTTTGAATATTAAATAAGGGAAATTAAAAGACCAAGGATGTGAAACCTATAGTGACAACCCTGGTTGGTGCACTCTAAAATCGTCCCACTCTAAAATCTCCGGGTCCCATGGGGCCTGACCGATTTCTAGGTCAATATTACCCGGACAGTCTATGTCAAAATGACCCAGAAATGGGTCAACTGACGCAGAGTCCGGGTCAACAGTTGGGGGGACTTAGTTTTCAGGTCAAACCTGACTCAGAAATGGGTCAGGCCTCATGAGACCCAGAATCTGAGTCAATTCTGACCCGGGAGTTCTTAGTGCTGGATCCCATGCCTAAATCCACGTGAGATTCCAACCATCCCTAAACCGACCGGCTTGTTCAGAAAGATACACCTATAGACATTACACGGCTTGTATGACACAGGTTTCCTCAAACCTTCCGAAGGTTTTTGCTGCTACAAAGGCAGCAGATCCCGGCAATCAAGAAGAGCTCTTGCTCTCAACCATAAATCTCAACATTCGTCGGTGTAGCCCGGAGCAAAAGGGATCTGTGACCCAAAAATCTGGGTCACGATTTTTTTATTTTAAATTGGCCAAACGAAACGCTAATTGACTTTACATACAATCCTCAGCCCCCGATAGTGCGAATTTCTTGTATATATTCGGCATTATAGAGCGACCACACCCTCTTTTCTGCAATGGATGAAAACCTCGTTCTCGGTCATGCATGAGATCATTTTAAAATTCCCTCTTAATGCCAATCATTTAGTCAAAAATATGTTACCACCCGACCGTGCATAATCATGGCCGACGGGGTAAAACCGGATCATAAATTACTTCAAATACCATCATCTGCGACTAGGCACGGGTATTTGGCCAAGGCCCTGGGTATGACTTGGAAATCTGGGTTATTGGATTTTTATTTTCTTTCTGAGATTATCATTGCGATAAGTCTCATTTATGAATTTTGTGCTTGAACAGTGAGTCTTGCTTTACTCTGATGGATGGGGATGTAATAAATTTAAGTCCTTTAAATTCTGAAGGGTTTAATGTCAGCAAATAGGCAGCTTTTCTTCAGGTGGAATGCAAATTGAAATACGATTATTTATATTGACGCGGGAAACTGCAGACAAGTGACTGGAAACCGAGGGAGATCTTGTTTTATTTATATACCTGCAAACGATGTTACACGCTAACAGCAGACACAAATAAACAATGCGCAGATGTATAATGCTTTTTTTGTCATGGTAAATTATTATGTTTTGATGACATGTCCAAAGCAAATCTTCATGAATGTTACAACAAGGCACGTTTTACATAACAGTCAAATAAAATAAAACCTATATAAAAGGTTGCTTATAAGGATGGAATTGAACGAGACCAGTTTACTGTACACGAAGTGCCTCACAAAGTCACACTCTAAAAACTCCCAGGTCAGAGTTGACCCTGATTCATGGTGCCAGGGCCTGACCAATATTGGATCCAGAAACTGGAACAGGTTCATTTTATTTAACTGCGTTTTTTCATTTTCAAATTTACTGCTTAAAATTTTCATTATAGTCTGATAATTGCAATCGAAACAGGATTTTAAAGCATTTTCCTCCAAATTGTGTAAAACATGCTCCAGGTTTTACAAATCAATCTTTTGTAGGCTAACATTTAAAAATTGATAAATTCAAGTTATTTATTAGTAATATAACGCACAATTTTTCATGTGTGAGGTCAAAGGGGTAACAAAATCTATCCCCTCCTCTTTGTTCGCTCGGTTTGAGCAGCAAAGGGAAAACAATCTATCCCTTCCACTTTTCTGCTGGATTTGAGGAACAAGGGATAAACAATTCTATCCCCTCCTCATTCGGCTAAGTTTGAGAAACAAGGGATAGAAAATCTATCCCCTCCTCTTTTCGGCTGGGTTTGAGGAAAAAATGTATCCCTTTACTTAAATTATAACCACCGAACCACAAATAAACTTGTATTTTTGTCAGCTTCCCAATAATGAAGTGTCATTGTAAATAAAAAGGTAAGCGTATTTTTCTTTAGATATATGGTGCAATAATAGTTTTGAGTACAAAATGTAGCAAATTGTTTTGCTAACAAAAAGGAATAAATCAAAACCAATGTTAAAACTCTTTTTCAAAGTGCACCAGTTTCTTACTTTGTTCCTCCAGAGATATGGTATGGAGAAAAACAGCATGATTTTAAAATTTGAAGAACAACTTCAAGAAAAAAATGCTATTTACTAAAAAAAAAGTGGAAAATGAAAAACTGTAGTTGAAAATGAACCTGTTCTGTGTAAATTATGAGTTTTTAACTCGGATTCTGCATCAGTTCGACCCACTTCTGGGTCATTTTGACACAGCTTCCGGGTTAGCCTGACCTAGAAACAGGTCAGGCCCCACTGGACCTAGAATCCGGGTCAAATCTGACCCGGGATGTTTGTTTAGCTTGGCCAACATTTTGTTTCTCTTTCTTTTCAGATTAAAGCTGATTTGCTCCACGAGCTGAATACTAAACTGAAAGAGACGGAGCAGTATCAAACTGAGATTCAGTGCCTGGAGTCTGAGCGGGTCAGACTGTCACTGATTGAGTCCACCGTAGGGGAGGTCATATCACTACTCCGGAAACTCAGGAATCTGGTAAATTTCTCGCTATCATAGGCTATTGTCCATAATAATGGTTAAATGCACTGGAAACGTTTGGTAATTACTCAACATATTATCATACATAACTTTAAAGAGCAACGGAAAGCTGTTGATAGTATAAAACATTGTGAGAAATGACTCCCTCTGAAGTAACGATAGTTTTTGAGACAGAGGTAATTTCTCACTAAAATATTTGAATCTGAAGAAGACTTCAGGCCTGAAGCCTTTTTCAGCCGAAAATCTGGAGCGGTTATGTCCACGCAGGAAGAATAATCTGCAATTGGAATTAACGCTTCTCAGATTCAAAGTTTGCGGGATAAAACTTTTTTTTTGCCATTAATTTTCATAGTCATTACCAAACGTATACAGACCCTTTAAGTGATTTTCGATAACAAGGATTAACGAAAACAGTCAAATTTGTTAACGAACGCACTTAGTGCACTGTGTATATCAGGTAACGGTAATAAATTCCAACCGTACCAGAGAGATGAAAATACACACAACAAATAATGCTATGACAATTATTGATATGTAATCAATAAATTAAAATGAAGAAAAGATATTTCCTAAAAAAATACAAAATAAATATATTTTATATTTAATAACTATAATAACACAAAGTAAAAAAAAGAAAAAAACAAAAAAGAAGAGAAACAAAGAAAGACAGAGAGAGAACACACGAATAATTTATAATTACGACACTCACTATATATTTCATATTAAAAAAAAACCTCAATTATTATTTAGGCCTACGTGTCATTTTGAGAACAGATTGTAGAAGCAGTTCTGCCTTGAAGTTTGGATTCACTTAAACTAAAATCTACACACGTTTTCATTGTTTTCTCTTTAAAACGAAACACCGGTAAGGTGAAAGTTCACCTGCTCGTAAAAATAGTTAACACGTTGAGAAACAATATATTAAAGATATGATATTTGACAAACGTGAAAACTCCTAAAAGGGCTTGCTATTTTATATTACCCGAAACCTCCCATTGTTACAATATTATCAGGGGTCTTACAGACTCTGTGCAAAACCAGATATAAATACAAGTTTGGACACATTATTGGTGTCTGTTTTTACTTCTTTCAAGAACATTTCTTTTAAGGCTCAATGAGGTTTTAAGAAAATCCTGAAATCAGGAAAAGTCCTGAGAAATCATAAGCCTGATAATAAGTGGCAAAGGAATAATGTTTCAAAGTGGCGATAACTCGCAAACTATAAACAATCGATTGTCATTAAATTGAGGTCCACCAGCTACTTGTTTCTTCAGTTAGAGCTACCTCCAATGGGTGGAGTAATCCAAGTCTCCTCTCAAAATTTAAAAAAATGATTGCTGTTATAAAAATATCATTTGAACTCATGTATCTCCTTAACACACAATTCAAAAATATTTGCATGAGTCATGCATGCACAGGTCAACAAATAAGTAGTGTTCGTTTGGACAGAATGGATTTGAAATGGCTTGAGACTGGCCCATCGCATAAGGGAACAGACGGCATACCTTTACACTGATGGGCCACAAGCACAAATTAATTTACAATATCAAAACATAATCCAGCGTTATCCGCGAGGGAATCCGCAGCCTGGTCTTATTGGTTTAGGAATCCGAAGGGGTGGGATAAACAAGACGAGGGAAGTACAGGCTAATTTTTCTCATCACGCTTGGGAAGATAAATATCGGGATCTAACTGGAGAACCCCGAAGCGACGACTGCTGGAGAAAGATTTGAAGATGGAGGGGGGGGGGCAGTGTTCCGGGAATATTAATTTCGTCAGTGTAGATCGGTATGGCTTTTTATCCTGGGGCTGTTTTTTTGCTTTGGCGATAAAATGTGCACGGCAAAATTGGGTCATCGGAGGGACTTGGTGCGATGGTGTAGGGAGGGTTTTCAAATTTCAAGTTTGATATTGCTGATGGCAGCATGGTACAGATAACCATTTAACAGAACGTGTAGGCGGGACAAATGAAATAGTGAGCTACCTAGCTCTGTAAAATTCTTATACATAGCTTCCTCCCAATATTCGACAAGTCACTACATATCCCAGCTTCAAAACTCATTTGAAACCTTGTTTGTGTGCTTAAATGTTCATCTTTGTAACTCATTGTAGGCACACTTGTTTCAGAAATCTCACCTGCGCCAGGGGTGTCTTTTAGACAGACATGGCGCATTATAAACGGCCACTATTATTAATATTATTATTATTATTGCAAGAGCGTTTCTCGGATCCGGCTAAGGATTGGTCGGGTAGAATTCAATGATTTTAAAATTGCGTGGTCTATAATATAGACTTTAGCAACCACCCGGAACTACAAACAGATCTTGGACCGAATCCAAAGTCACAGCCGGAACCACAGCCAGGGCCGGGACCAAAGGCAGAACCAGAACAAGAACCAGTCATATTTGGAACAGAAGCCAGAGCAAGGGAAATAAATTTAAATTTGAGGCCAAAATTGTGTTACTTGCTGCGGCACTCTTGGGCCATTTTCAAATATTTATCGAAATGGACAATCTTGATCTATGCACAATTTACTGTTTCGCTCTGCTCTGAATCAGGCATGATTATTTGGCCCTTGGAAAAAAAAAGTAGGACAATAAATTCTGACCTACATGTACATAATGCTAAAGGCCTTTTATCAGGCTATTTAATAACAGTTTGGCTGATTTTTCTGAGGGCCGAACAATCGGAAATCAGACTTATAAAAGTAGGAAGAATAACATGCCTGGATTAGAGACCCGCGAGCTTTTACTGTGTTAAAGGGATTGTATACGGTTGGTAATTGGAACCCACTGTTTGTTTCAATCCTATAGGGCCTAGTTGGAGATATATACCATAAAACTAACCTGTGAAAATTTACTTTCAAAAGGTGGTAGCGTTTTTGAGATATTGCCGAAAATCTGGAGCGGTTATGTCCACGCAGGAAGAATAATCTGCAATTGGAATACACAATCTGAGAAACTTTACTGCAGTAACGCTTCTCAGATTCAAATTTTTGGGGGGATAAAAAGTGATGTCTTTTTTTCATAACCGCAGTACTTCGAAGTGAAATGTTTCTCAAAATGCACTAGCTGCTGTACTTCTTACCAAAGTAAATTTGCATTGCCATTAATTTGCAGAGTCATACCAAACGTATACAGACCATTTAACTTCGAGACTGGATTTGAAGCATGATACCCTTCATCGGCCGGTGATAATGTATTTATTTTCACGAATATACATGAAATCAATTTTCGGCGTCATAATAATTAATAAATGTTCTGGTCGCTTTTAAATAGCTCAAAATTACAGAAATAACCTTTTTTTCTTTTTCTTTTTTGGGAGGGGGGGCGAGGGCTTTTTGTGCTGAGATTTAAGGGGTGACCATTGGCTAATGTAAACGTTCCCAAATAATTTGTATAAAATGAGAGAAAGGATAAAATAAAATAAAAAATAAATCAATGAATAAATTGGATTGATCTATCTATCAAGTAAGCTGGTGGTTGACTTAACCTATAGAGTGTGTGCCTATAGTGACACAATGGTACAGCAAAAACTGGGGTGTTAAATTTAATACGGTGTTAACGTACTAGAGGACAACACCAAGAATTTTCACCGGTGTTAAAATTGTGGGTGTTATTTTAACACATTGGTGTTATTCTTTACACCCATGGTGAACTGACAAACCCTCATGGGTGTAGGCCTAAATGATAACACCAAAAGTGTTAAAATGACACCAAATTGGTGTAGTCCTCTAGTAACACCGAAAAGTGTTATTATTTTTTTGCAGTGTACAATGAAACACTGATTTTAAAACTACAAATAAATTAAAAAAATATAACAAATAAATGGTTACGGGTTTTCTAAAACAGAACGTATTTAAGCCTCTTGCCCTCTCCTGCGGACAAGGTAATTACACCGTACCACTAATTGGTCTCTCGCCAGAATCACCACCTTGGGGATGTTTAGAGATTCCATCGGAAACCGATGGCTTTTTACGGGAGATCCGATCGTAATGCTGCCCAAATAAAAGCACCCAGGCAGTGTGCGTGAAACGGAGCGTTTCAACGCCGTCCAGAGACGAGGAAGAGCCCCTCTTGTTTTCATTGCTGGTCGCGCTCTCGGCGATTAGAAAATAATTGATCACGTGAAACAACAGATAGAGGCTTGAATGCATAATCAATCAAGTAAGATAATATGAAGCATTTTCTGCAGTGTTTAAACCAAAGCTACGGAATCAGGTGAACCCTTGGGTGTTATAGGGTTTGGGTTTGGGTTTTGGACGGAAGTGCAAGTCTGAAACACCAAAACACAACTGATTGGTCCATTAACCACGGTGGATTTCAAATCGATTTCGTTAACAAAGTTTTCTACACGACAGTTTCAACATCTGAAACTAAATCACAATATCTGAAAAAAAAGTTTTCCCTGTCTTTAGGAGGTAGGGTCCATACTTTGGTAATGACCCAAAAATTATTTTTTGTAATTTCTATCTGAAAGCTTACTAAAGATGGCAATGGTGGTAAGCATCCTGCGAAAGTATTTCGTCTGAGATGCCCCCTCTAATTATAAATCAATGGAATGTGTGGATAAAAAGTGTGAATCTCCAAAACTCATCTCAAGGCGAGTTTTGGACGTTCAAATTTCCGTGGTGGCCGTTTTTTGAATGCTGCAGCCGGAGATGCGGTTGGTACCTGCATCTCCTCGCTAAACGTGGATGGGTTTGACGTTTTGTACCAAAATACCGGGTTTTGGTTTTTTTTGCTGTTAGGCCTATCTGAACAAGTAGACACTGTTTTGAGCTGAAACTTTCATAGGTGACTTATAGTGTATCTTTATTGACAATTTGGCCTATAAATCAGCAATACAATGACAAAACCCTACCAGCCTCTATATAAATCAATGCCTCAACCGGTCAACTTGATTTCAAAGTGAGGCTATAGGCAATCTGCAACGCTCAATCCCAACAGCTGAGACAAGAAAAAGGCTTCACTCCTTTGAAAAAGATTCAGTAATTACCCAGATCTCATGGGGCCTGACCCATTTCTGGGAACCCGGAAAGTGGTTACAAAAAAATGGGATTTTAGCTCAGACTCTGCAATCAGTTTGACCAATTTCTCGGTCGTTTTTACACGGATTCCGGGTCACCTTAACCGCATGATTCAGGCCCCCTGCCCTGGAACCGGGTCAATTCTAACCTGGGAGCTTTTAGATATAAACAAAGCGACACCCGCCATGAAAGTTTTCAAAGTTACACAACGTGAAGGGAGTGATAATAAAGGCACGACTATCCAATAATACCAACGTCTTTGATTGGCTCCTCAGACGACCGTTTCAAAATTCTACACTTCAAAAAATGTTTTCCTCAACAGAAAATTGACACGCTCAAATACATACTACTTTGGCCTTTTAACAAATAAGTTCCTGAATATAATTGGACCCTGAATTGTTGTCTCGGATGTGTCAATGGCTTGGTCAAAATTAATCTTGTCCGAAATTGATTGACCCATTTATCATTGTTTCTGGAAAAAAAGGCTGGGTCGCTGTGAGCACAAATATGTGTAGAAAACGCTTGGATCTGGGTCAATTGTAAATAGACCGAATCTTTTCGGATCAAAATAAACCCAGAGCTTATCTGTTAGCGATGTGATGTAATGTCAAGAGTTAAGACAAAACTGCTCTTTCCCCCAACCACAGACAACTAGCCCGACAGACACAGAACTTCAGAGAAATACAACCCGCCGGGCATTAGACTGGAATGAAAATAATATTACATCACAAAACAGCACAAAGAAAGATTAACAATGCGTGGGGAAATGCCTCCCTAACGAGATATAAAAAAAAACCACAACGCCAAGTAATTCAATGAAACTTTGCCAACGGGCCACAGTCTGCTGCGAAACAAGGCTCACTTTGAAAGAGTGGATAAACTAACAACAAAAAAAGACTGGGAAATTATGGCGGCAAAAAAACGAATCGAGAAAAATGTGCGCCAAATGCCGCGATTCTAAGATCACCCGAGTGTGATAATTGCCAAAACACCATAAAGCCAATAAGCAAAAAATTACTGAGCACACAACTTCACGGGGTATTAGAGAATGAGTCATATTTATATTGAATAATTCGCTCTATTGTAGAGTGGTGGTTTGTTTGCTTCCATTCTTTTGATACGGCAACGCCAGAAGCCCCAAAGTACGCCAAAGTGGTATTGCGCCGCTGGAATTGGCAACAAATTAGATAAAAGCAAAATGAATATACGGTGTAATGTCTCCGCGGTGTCAGGCAATGGAAGTTTTTGTTCTTTCTATTTTTGAATTAATGAATATCACAAATTTTAAAAAGCTACAACGTTGCGATTTTAATTAGCTATTATCTCTTTTTCTAATTATGTTTATTTGTTTTAATGAACAATATTTATCACTGTTAATGTTATCGGACGTTTTCCCCCCTTTTTCAACAGTCCTTACAAGCCGAATTTACACAATATTCTTTTACGTGACACCTCGGTTCCTTGCTCTTTGGGACGGTCGTCCATTCTTAAAACAATACGTTTCGTGGAATAGTATAAGCTTGCACTGGATTTTTCGATGCAAATGGATTCACATTCACTTCGTGCAGATTTGCACACATGCCACTGCAGTTTGTCAATAATGTGGAAAAAAGGCAAATTTCAATGCCACTTATTAACAAACCAACAACGAGGAAATCAGCTGAGTTAGTTGCATGCCTCTACAACAGGCTTTGGGTTTAACTGGAACATGGACTGTTACGCGTTTTCTTCTTACCGATGGATCATTTATACCATGGATGAGATTGTTTGAATTTTTAAAAATCCGGAAAATTGGATAACAATTTCCTCTAGGTTTGGAAATGAAGCTCCCGAATGTACAGAATGTTTCATTTGAGGTTTAGAAACTGTTATCATTTGGAAAACATATCTGAAGGTCTGTTTATAACAACGGCAAATCTCTTTTCATCTCTGTGATGGCAAGTTTGCCTCTTTCAAGAAAATCTGAAGGTGCAGGGAGATCAGTGAAAAATCGTGACAAATCACATGCCTGTTATACTAAAAATGGAATGTTCGCCATAAATAAAAAAATTACAAAATGTGATAATGGCCCCCAATTCATAGCAGATTCTTTCTACACTGCAAAAACTGGGGTGTTAAAATTGACACCATGGGTGTTGTCACATATAGATACCAAACACAAAATCAAATTTAAATCATACAGGGTGTTAAAATAACATAAATTACTGCCCACACAATTACACTGGTGTTATTTTAACACCCTGTGTTAATTTTGGTTCTCTCTTGGGTATCTATACGTGACAACACCTATGGTGTCAATTTTAACACCCGTTTTTTCAGTGTATTCTTTGAGAATGATTCTGCATGGTCGAGATGTCCAGACTATTATTATACGTATACCGCTGGTTATTTAGTTGGTAAGCATTTTGCAACAGCTAATAAACGGGTTAATACATAATGAAAATAAAATAAAACATTTCGGTTATTGCAATCCCACATTTTCATTGTAGTGGTATTTCTTAAAGAAACTTAATGGAAAACGAAAAAACACAAACGAAAAATTCCCGTAGCTTGAAACAGAATCAATATTTACACAAGAGTATAAATATTTATGAGATAGATGATGAAAATATTTTCTTAAGTACGCACTTTTGGTGAACGTCAACACCACTCAACTCGTCCGTAAACGCACTGCCCGCAGAGACGGAAACGATATTATCTCACCAAATATAGCAATGTTCGGAGAATTCAAGCAGGGACATGGTATAATTACAGTCGAATTTTATCCGGGAGAAGGGTACCCGGAGTGAACTGTTTGCGTGTGAAATTTTCATCGCGTTAATTGCGCGCACTGCTGCTTGATTGCAGGGGAATTATTTCACCTCAGTAATGATTGGGGTTCATTGGTCTTTGACGGCCGATCTGACCTGGTCACGACGGTATAGGTGGACTACTGCGACTCGGCATTCACCTTACACGGGGGTGCGAATGGTTGTGCAAATCATCAAAGTTTCAAGATAAAAACAAATGTATATCACAGGAATGAGATTTGCAGAATGTGACCATTCCGGTAAAATGATGGCTTGCTGGCCTGGGTTCCCTCCTTATTCTTGACACGGAACATCCACAGATGTTTCAATTCAGGAGGTTTACAGACTCTGTGCATCACCAGAACTACAACACACATACAGGTTTGGACACAATGTGGACTACATGTAATTCTCTCCCCCTTTGGGGACTGCTCTACCCCCCTTCAAGAAAATTTGAAGACTCAAGGACGGTTGAGAAAAAAAATCCTGAATTCAGGAATCGAGAGAAATCACATGCCTGATAATTATTCAAACCGGCTTATGGACATTGCCTTGTCATCTGTCCACGCGTTTACAATGCGTTCACCTGACGGGTATCAGCTAAATGTTACTTGAGGTTTTTACTAAAATTCTTCTCTCTGAAGCCCATACAAGTACATTGCATTCCAAAACCTACATGACATTTTAAACTTCATACCATACTTTATCATGAGATTTTAGATGCAGAGCCGTTAAAGTTAATTTCTAATGATAACTAAAACTAGAGACCGAGTCTGTCCCTCAGCTCCTTTCTAAAAACCAGGTCTACAAGAAAACCGGCTTAATTATTTGTGTAATGGTTGAGAAAGCCCATGCCAGCACACATGAAACCAAAATCAAAACTTAAAGGCCCTGTACACTATTGGTAAGATCGAAAAACACAAATGTTCACAGATTCACACACAACTAACATGATTTAAAGTAAGTAATGGTTGAAAGGGTTCCTTAAAATATTTCTGCCTAAAGTGCTATCGTTTCTGAGAAATGAGTAAAACAACAGTTTTTATCACGCGCGATATTTTGAAAAAACAGAAAAAAACATGAGGTCTCTTTTCACTATTTTCTCGTGATCTCGATGACCAATTGAGCTCAAACTTTCACAGGTTTGTTTGTTCATGCATATGTTGAATCACACAAAAATGTGGACACTGATTTTGAGTTGTTACCAAAAGTGTACAATACCTTTAAACGATTATTACATGTACAAAATGTAAACCAGTTCAAAATAAAACGACACCATCATGAATCCAAATCAAGGCTTAAACGATTATTACGACAAAATGTAAACCAGTTTAAAATAAAACGACGCAAGTAAAATGTGCACAAAAAGGTGTTGTCATCTATCGAGTGTTAACAAGTCAAACATCGAAATTGTTCATCATTTAATTCTGCTCTCCCGTGAGAGTTTAATATTCTAGACCCCCTACTTCAGAAATTTCACCGTAGTTAGCCCTGTCACAACATCTGCATGAATGTACTTGAACAACCAACAGTTCTTCCGTGTGTATCAATATTATTTGTAATCAAATCTTTCTTTCAATGCCACAAGAACACACGCAATCAATAATATACATTATTGTCTGCACTTTGTTTTAATACGAGTTCCTCAATACAGAAATTTTCCCTGCAACAAAGAAACACAAGGTTAAAGGCAAAGTACACGTTTGGTAACGCTTCTCAAAGTGTTAATTCCAATGCAGATTATTCTTCCTGCGTGGACATAACCGCTCCAGATTTTCGGCAATATCTCAAAAACGCTACCACCTTTTGAAATGAAATTTTCACATGTTAATTTTATGGTATATAGACCATGTGAACTTTGTTTACAATAAGTGTGACCTTGTGCATTCTTTGGGCATTTCTGGCAGCAGAATACACAGGGTCCTATGGAAAAAGTGTTGATTTGTGTTGTGTCATTTTCATAAATCCATTAATTAAAAAAGAAAAAAAAGATGGATTTTTAGATGTGCCCCCTTTCATCATCATCAGTTGATAGAATTAGAAGAGCAATCAATCTAAAATGTAAAATGTTATTGTTTTTTTTTTTTTATCTGTGGTACAAATCGTGCCTGCAGGAAGTCCAGGCTCTGTGGCTCTTTTGTAAACATGTGATGTCACAGGTCACATAGGTTTGAAACAAACATTGACTCCAATTACCAAACGTGTACGATGCCTTGAAACTAAAAATATCACTGCCTTATTATTAAAAATATGGGGGAAACAATATACACGAGAGAGAAAACAAAACACACACAGAAATTTGCTGATCAAAACTAACTCTAAGTTAATGCGTTATTTCTCCTCAGAATTTGTCTCGTCGCTCTGCTGGCAAGATTCTGATGGACACACTAGAGGTCTGTCTGAAAGACAACTACAACTCGGACTCCGGTAGGTTTGTGTATTACTCATACATGTACAGTTCCTCTCGTTATAACAAGATCGCTATGACTGGCCAAATTACCTCTTTATAACAGGAATGTTGTTATACGGGACTGCTCTTTGTATAGAGGGTTGACAGTACATCAATCATTTTAAAGTGTATGGCGAGGGTTCAGTGATGGCAGACATTTGCCGGTGTGACAGGAGATTCTGTCCCCCTGTACGTCGAATTGTGTAATTTCTTCCGATAGCGCCCTCTTTTGAATCAACTTCGTTAGCCCAAGTTTTACCGTAGGGGTGGGACACAACACACGGGGTGACAAAATCCCCAATGACACCAGAAGCAAACTGCTTCCAAATGGCCTGAGCTGCGGTTCCCAAAACACAGCTTGATGGCCATTATATTCCTTCTATGCAGTAGATTGTACTAATCAACAAGGAGTCAAACAATAATACACAAAGTTGCTCCAAGAGGCTCATTCCGTCGGTGTTGTTTTTACAATGTGTCTTACGAGTGAAAACCGAACTGCCGATTTGTAGCACAAGTAGAAAGTATCTTTACAAATATTATAAATATTTACATTTGTCTCTCGTGTTCCAATCATTATTTTGTAGAAAATGAAGTGAGGAGCTTTCTGAACTTCTTGCACAAGCAGCTAATGCACCATGACCTCTTGAGACTCAATGGTGTATCAGCGAGGTCATCGGAGTTCAGAGGGACCCAATCCACACCAAACAGCCCCGAGTTGCGGCGTTCGGCAGCGGCCGGTGGTAGTGTGCGAGTCAGCACGGACTTCTACCAGTTCAACTGCACTCCTAAGAAGCTGTGCTGTGGGGCATCGGCGTCCAATGATGTGGAGGACATGGTGTGCAATGGCAACATGGAAAGCCCCACTGAAATCTGAAAACATAGTTTAATATGATTTAATAAACACCTTACAGAAAGAAAAGTCAACTGTAAAGTTTATTTAAACTCTAAACAGTTACGGTACTGGCTTGATGTTTGTAAACAATTAATCATGACAAAGATTATATTATTATTCTGATTTTAACTTGCTGTCAAAATGAGTTCGTACATTTTTGTTTTATGTTAGTGGTACTTGCTCTCTTAAATTTTGTTAGCATTTGAATTATTACATTAATATGCTGTAACGGTACTAATGCAAACTGTAAACATCCTTGGCATAAAATGCAAAGAAAAACAACTACAAACAGAGTGTCTTTTACGCACGCCACTTTCACCAACACTTGAGGAACAAAATATGCATTATATATGCATTTGCAGTTTTCTATTGCGTAATTTCATAAAACTACTACCCAGTAATTAAGAAATCTACATGTGATTAAGTTGAATGTATGACCTGTACCAAGTATGCACATGAAAGTACAGTATAACAGGGTTTAGTTGAATATAAGACCCCTTGCATATGATGTCACAAGCTCAAACAGCGCCCTCACTGAGATCAAAGGAAGACCTATTATTGGCCGAGAGTTGAGCGTGGCGCGTACAGTCTTACTATATTGTTTGACCTCCGCGATGGCGGCCCGCCGTGCAAGGGGTCTAAACGATCCTCCCGAAGTGTTCGGTTGATGGCACTGTGGGCCTATGTATACATGTATGTACATTTGTATTCATGTTATGTGTTCATTATTATCTGTATCACACATTGTACCTTTTTCGCCTCTACATTTAAATAAAGATGTACAGCTTAATTTAATAGGGAGGCTGTTAGAGCTGAACTGAGTATTAAACGTGGTAAGGGGTCTATGCTACAGTTTTTTATCATATGGGTTTCTTACTATACTGTTTATATACTGTTTCTTATTATGCAAGTAAGAGAAAATGAAGAATCCACAATAAAAAATGGTGTATTGATGGGTAACCAAACCACTTACAAATCTTCTGAATACATGTAGGCCTACATGTATCTTAGCCTGGCTTTGCCTCATTTGATGAACACAAAGCAACTTATATTAAATGTTTTTCTTGAGAAAAGTATTTTCCTCAAGAATAGGTAACTTATGTTGAAGAAAAAAGTATGGGATTCTACACGTACCAAACTCAGTCTGGAGAAGTTTAAGTGATAATGGAAATTAAGTGGGTCTTTCATGAGACCGGAGCAAAAATATTGTTTCATTAAACTAACTTGTTGCCCCCCACAAAAAAAACAATCCCGCAAAACAAAGGGGATAAATTACAATACCGTTTTAATAATGATTAAAGGAACGTTACAGAACTGGTAATTAAAATGTTCTTTAAGATCACAGATTTACATAAAACTTACACGGTCTAATGATGGTGATAGTAGAAAACATCCCTAGAAATATTTCTGTCTGAAATGCCATATTTGATGAGAAATAAATAAAACTAATTTCCGATTTGAGTTTATCGCTCATGAGCGTTTTATTCATGCATTGAATAACACATGCAAATGTGTAATCGGTTTTTCACCATTTTCTCGTGACCCAGATGGCCGATCGATCTCAAACTTCTACAGGTTTGTCAGTTTATGTATATGGTGGATTGTATAAAGTGCTTACACTGTTTTGTGAGCAAAAACCAATTATGTAATGTTCCTTTAACGGCAATTACGACATAGGCCTTTTTAAGATATGGTGGACACTATAGGAGTGCACTGTTTGGTTTGGGTGTAAACAGACAGATTAACCCAAACCTAATAGTGTCATAGTATTTTGTGTCCGCCATATCTCAAAATGGCTGATTGGAGTTGACATGTGCAGTAATATGTAGACAAAGATGACAATTAATCCGAATACTACAAATACATTGGACTTAAGTCCTCCACTAACATTACAGTTTGGAAATTTAAAAGGTCTGTATAATTATACGTTTGGTAATTACTCTGAAATTTAATGGCAAAAAAAATTACTTGGTAAGAAGTACAGCAGCTTTGGATAGTATAATGCATTTTGAGAAACTTTTCACTTAGAAGTATTGCGGTTATCACTTTTTATCCCCAAAAGTTTGAATCTGAGAAGTTTCTCAGATTGAGTATTCCAATAGCAGATTATTCTTCCTGCGTGGACATAACCGTTTTATGGTATATATCTACAACTATAAAGGATTGAAATAAACAGTGGGTTCCAATTACCGAACGTATACAATCCCTTTAAACAATAGTTCAAGGAATTTAAAACGGTATTGCTTTGCGTTTGGGGTGGTCAATTTCAGACAAAATGTCGCAAAATCAATGTCTATTCTGCCAAAGGTGTACAATGTTTAACTATTAATTATGTGAAAGTTGTTTTAAAAAGTTAGTGGTTAGATTTATCTTAAATACTGCTTATAATGTTCACGCAAGAAACAGATAAATTCACATTACGTGGACAAGTTATCTTTTGAAAAGTTTTGAAAGTCTAATAATCACTTTGAATCAATAACAAAGTCTGCACTGTGAACATTATTTAAAAATAAATAAACAAAAGAAATATAAAAAAATATAAAAAAAATTAACTAAATAAATAAACAAAATAAACAGTAAATTATAAGAAACAAAACAATAAATATAATGATAGACAGTAATAAAAACAATGTAATACTAATAAATGATTGACTTTAGGTCAAACAAATCTAGTTTAAAATAAGCTTTTTCCAAACTGTTTTTCTACAGCAAAACCTTCCAGCAGCAACCTTGCTACCAAATGCATTCTTAATCGTGCAATAATTTATTTATGTCCGCATTGGTCTATCAAATAGACATTTCTTTCCTTCTCCAAAGAGTTGCTAAATTCAAATTTGAAAAGTCTGTTTTGTATAAGAGGAAAGACAAAAGAATTTTAAAGCTTTTTATAAATTTGTACGATAAATTGTATTTTCCCTTCTCTAAAATTTAAGAGCTATAAAGCGCAATGCCTTCTTTCCAATGGTGCATTTTGTAAAAGTTTTTAAGACTGTGAGTCAAACTGTTAATGCATGAACAACTACATAAAATGGTCAAAACAAAAATAGTGCAGTAGAGAGAAAAACAAACAATGCTAGCTTAAAATAGGTCTTTCAAAATGGTGCAATTTTGATACATTTTTGTACTGTTGCTAAAGAGTGACGTTTTTGCATTTAGTCTTGTCCCATTCCTGTGCGATTTAATAAGTAAGCTGCACGGTTTACCCTTAATCAAAATGTTCTGAAGAATCATTGTAAAGGATCTTGTAAATTTGTTAGCAATTTTTTTCTGCATAATAGACTATTGAACATGTAATTTGTAGTTCGTATTATTCTAAATGTTATTAATAACTGTTAAAAATATCTTTAAAATCTTGTTGAAACGGAGTTGTAACTAAAGCAATGTAGAATAATGTAGATTACAAATGTACATGTATAGAGTGAAACCAAGGACAAAATTCATAGAGCTGCTTAAGCAAAAAAAGTAGCTAAGCACAAAACAATTTTGGTTACCTAAATAGGTTACCAGCCAAAAAAAATTTCACATGTTCAATTTGTGACAGGTTGTTGTCCTCTGTTGTGTAATGCACGTAAAAAACCCAGTGCACTTATCGAAAAGAGAAGGGGTTCGCCCCGGTGTTCTTGGTTGGATTGGCTGCATATTGCGCCACAGCACCTTGTAAACCATTACATGGTGCTATGTAAAGGAGTAGGTCTCATACTTCAGAAACGTAGCTCCACATACCTAGCAGGAAAATACTGACTGTTGAAGCGCCTTGAGCATCACTGAGTGACGGATATGAGTGCTATATAAGAAGCCACTATTATTATTATTATTATTAAAATTGCAATTGGCAGAAATTTGTTGGCAATATTTTCTGTTAAAGCAGCTCAATGAAATTGGCCCTAGGACTGAGCAATACACAATCCATGGTATGGTTAACTTAAGTGTGATTGCTGTGCATAATGTTATACAGCCGTTCTGTGTACAACCTTTTTCCTTTCACTGTGCAATAACACCCACTAGTTGCAATAATCATAATATTAGAAATATGAATAAATTGCCACGCAGAAACAAACTGTATGATGTGAAAAACATAGTACTCACTTGTACATTATTAGTTATCACACAAGCGCGAGTGGAATACGGAAAAAATATAGCGCTTCAGCGGAAAAAACATTTCGTCTTTAGATCAGGGCTGAATTCAGAAAAGTCAGACATTTCTCACTCCTGAAAACTCCTCTGAAAAAGGCAGAAACTCAGCAGACACCAGTTTAACCAGATGTTACCTAGATAACTTAGAATCTATTGGTTCAGCCAAGAATATGTCACAAGTGCATTATGTTAAATGTAATATCATAGATATTACCAAGGATTAACAACACGATTTAGTTAAGTTAGCAACTAATAGATGATACACATTTAGTAGGCAAAATAAAAATAAATGCATGTTTAGCGTCCCCGCCAGCTTCCTTTAAAGAGGCGGCCTCCCTTTTTTTTACAATCTCTGACAAAAAAAATTAATGTTAAAATAAACAAGATAGTATTTTTAGACTTTAGCACACCAAAAAAAGCTGGCAACCATCTTGAAAAAAAGCCCGACCGGTTGTCTTGAAAATGTGTCGGGCAACCATTTAAAAAAGAAAAGAAAAAGAAGGCCCTCCTCCTTCCTTTTTTTTTAAAAAGGCAGGACGCTACACATGTTTTTTATTTTATTTTGCCTTAGTTAAAAAATACCTACATTTACAGTCCATGGCGTCTTGAGGTTCTATTGTCGTTCATACATCGCCTTCAGAATGGCATAACTCTCATTGTAACGAGCTTGATTGTACTGAGCGCTGGACTTCCAACTACAGTCATAAAGAATAAAGACAAAGTACCAGATGGGTTGATTAGTTTAAATCTGAAAGCTCATTGATTTTAAAGTAAAGCATTTGTGAGAGGCTTTCCTTGGGTGGAAACATGAGGCCATTAATACCAATTTTTGATTAAAAAGTTCATACCAGCATCAACCCATGACAGCATCGATATTGGTAAGTTAGAGAAATTAGCACTTGAAAACCCGCCATTGCTTATTTCAAATGCTGCAAGCAAAATAAACGTGTTTATATACCCCACACACAGACCCTTGTCATGTGTCATTCATTATTTTGTCATGTATTTACTGCTGTGACGTTCCAAAATTTAATAGTGGAGTCCAATATGGATAATTATTGGACACTTCACAGCCTCGTTTCCAAAATAATCGTTCCCCGCCTGTTTGTCCAAATGAGGTCAGAGCACGTCACAGCGGACAAGGTTGGTGTCTACATGCATCCCTCACATTGTTAAGACATTTTTTTAAAAAGAATTTTCAGAGTGTGGGGTGGAAAAGTTTCCATTTCAATTTTGTGTTTATTGTGGAAAACAAATTCAAACGACAATGTGTGAGTTATATTAAAAAATATTAAATGCACTTCGTTTGTGCATTTTCACAGAACTCAATCACACATTGAAATCTGGTTTCCCATTTTACTCGGCTTTGCGAGGTGAAATGGAATTATCCTGATGTCACCGAGTGATCCAGTTTTGCGACAATGCACTCATATGCATCTAATGCTTGTATAATATGAGCGTGCCCAACATCCTACACGAAACGTGAACTGCTTTTTGAACACATATTTTGAAGAAATTTCGACAGATTGTATAAAACCAATGATGTAAACAGACCTTAAAAATCAGAATAAGAAAGATATTAATGGCATTTTACACAAAGCAATTTGTAAATGCAACTTTGAAGCAACCAACTACCACTAAAGGAACATCTGGGTTGCAAAAGATACATATTTCTCACAGTTCTATTCTCCCAAGAAAATTATGTGTAAAAAACAAAATTTGTGAATGTGGTTTTTTCCTCTTGGGACACTGCCTGGAACTGGTGTTTTTGGAGGCTTGTAAACTGCCTCTGTGATATGGCCTTCACAATTAAAAAAAGTGAATTTAAAAGAGTTTCAATGAGTTCAACTGTAGAACACAATGATCACAACAAAAAGACCATAGAACTTTTCCCTCTGGATCCATACATCTGCAAACATCTAATCAATACTTATGTGTGCAAAGCCACAATCATGGGTACACATTTTGTCATGTCCATTTTTTGAACAAGAGTTTGAAAACCACTGATGTAGCAGTTATCTCAATTAACAATCAATTAACAATCGCTGTGTCAATGATGAAAAACAGTGCTTGAGTTTGTCGAATACAAGATTTGCAAAGGGTTACTCAATATTTATCTGTTGTTCATTTGGTGTCTTTGTAACAAAAAGTGTACCCATGATTGTGGCTGTGTACATGTACAAATCTAACAAGAAACACTCAGGTGAATACCCATGATGCATTGCATGGTGAAGTATCAATGTACATTTGGTTTGCGGTAACACAATGTGTATATAACATCATGTACCTACTTTGCTGTTTAGATTTGTTCTTGAAATTTTGTCTTGTTATTTATTCAACTGCTGCCGAGTAGATTTCGGAATTCACGGGACTACTTAGTTCTGAAAAGAAATGTCCTGCTTATTATGTAAAGGTACATGTTGTACTTAATAAGCAGGACAGTTCTTTTCAGAACCAAGTAGACCCCCAAATTCCAAAATCTACCCCGCGGTTATAGCAGGACAAGTTCTCAGAAGAAACTCTACACATCAAGGTATATACACATGGTTTTCTCGCGAACCACATGTACATCCCATTGATCACTAATAAGTGTCTATCCTGAACCACATTCCTAGCAGCTTGGACAATGACTTTCATTGCGTGTATCTTTTATAGACCCCTTGGACAACGCGCAGCGCACTCGCATGCGCCTATCCTGTCCGCCATTTTGGGAGTCAAAATTGTGCACAAACATGCACAAAAGAGTCGACTCCCAAAAAGATGGAAATAGTAGACGCGCATTGTTTGGAGGTGCGTTCCGCGTTGTGTAAGGGGTCTATAGAAATCAATAGACCCCCTTGCACAAGGCGAACTGCTACAGCTACGCTGAGGTCATGCGCACGTTTTTACGCACAAAGAACAGCTATCATCCAATGATCTGCCTCCTTTTGGCCTCAGGGATGGCCCTTTTTGAGAGTGTGACGTCATATGCAAGGGGTCTATAGCAAACAAACATACCACGTAGAATAAAAGCATCACATACAACAGGGTGTACTCACGAATGCCTAATCTTTTTCCATCTGTCCATGTTCTTCTTCAGTAGTTCATCCTTTGAGAGGTAGCCAGAGGAATTCTGCAGTGAATAATAATTGAAGTGGATCAGTTCATTTTGTCCCAAGTGGTGTTTTGGTGTCTTTAGGATAACCCTGTTCTGGATTTTGATGGCTTAGTATGTATAAATATACAAGTGAACAATTGGAATACTAAGATTTGAAACTGTGCATGGTGGAAACACCATCTAATAATAATAATAAGCATTAATAATGCGCATAAAAAAGAGGTCACTATGGTCAGAACAAAACTTCTTACACGAACAAGAGATACAAACAAACTAACAAACAAAAAACAAACAAAAATATACATGTAGGCCTACCAAAGAAAACTTCACCAAACACTTAGCCAGCAAAAGGCGAGCAAAACTACACACAAAATGGGTAAAGTTTTAAAAGGCACTTTGCATGATCAAATCATAACTGCAATAATAAAACAAATATCAAAAATTACAAGGCATAAAAGTGCAGTACGGTTTGTGCGAACACCAAGTACATAAATCTCTCTTTATGAGTTGTGGTATTCCAGGTTTTTTTTCGCCCATGCCTTTAATGATCAATCTACGGAACTTATACTGCCTGCAAGCATCCAAGTCCAGGGCTCGATTTCACATAGAGCTAAGATTGATCTTAAGTGCAGACCCATCTTTAACTAAAAGCAAAGTGTAATGTCACAATAAAAAATACTATGGTAATACTGACAACTCATCTTAAGATGAATCTTAGTGCTTTGTGAAATCCGGCCAGCTTTCTTCTGAAGAAGATCAGAGCATACTGACCGAGTCAGTGCTTCGCCACCGGTTCTTTAAGAAACCGCCACAACTCACAAAGCGAGATTTACATTGGTGCCACCGCAAGCCTTGCTTGAATTGTCATCAACTTTGGACACTCTATTTTCAAACTCTGCTGAAATCCCTGAAACACCCCTTAAGGGGCTTAACAGTAATAAAACTTACGTCTACAAAATTAACTTCACCTGAAACACAACACAGATCATTTACAATATGACACTCTTCAATAATGATAATGCAGTGATATGATCCCGTCATTAGACGGGGGAGGAAGGAGAAACGGTCCTCTATTAAAAGCAGATGAGCATTCACCCAAATTCACAATGATAGATATACAAATTAAACATAAAAGATTAATATCCAGCAAACAATATTATCCTCACAAGATAGTAGCAGAACACAATAATAATACAATAGCACAGAAGGATACAAAATACAACACAATATTTAGTGAATGAAAACGGTCAGCACGTGGCTGAACGCACTCTACACTGTTACCAATCATGTATCTCAAAAAGTACAATATTTCTGGCAAAAAGAGATGATATGAGCACAAACAATACACACTGGGAGTGTCTATAAAGCTTACACTCCGACATTATTAAAATTAGGAGAATGGCCAGAGCTATGCTCCCTACATAACATGGAGAATTACCAGAGACAATAATGTGTGCACTCTCTCCCCCAGAACCAAAAAGAAAAGGGTCCAAAGGTAGCGCACACACAAACTGATGTGTTTAAAGAAAATGTGTAAATTATAAAGTTGCACCAGGCTAATGAACACTGAGGGCGCCCTTGGTCTCCTACAGTAATAATTATAACATTTGAACACTTGTAAGGCACTGGTATTCACTATGAGTGATGCTCATGGAATGCTTATACAAGTAAACTAGAAATAAGATAAAAGAGAAAACAACGATGAAATAAAATAGATAGAGTAAAATAAAATTATGCAAGTGATCATTCTGACAAAGCTAAAACTAAAGAAATGTTGAACCATTCATTGAAAAATCCACATATATTTTTGCACAAAGAAACTTGCAGAAAAAGCAAAAGCTAGGTTACATTGAACCATTCGTTGAAGAATCCATATATTTTTGCACAATATGAATAAACTAGTTTAACTAGCACTAAGGGCAACCTAAAACTTACTATATCTAGCGTCTCTTGGTTTGGCATTGGTAGTGGTACCCTGGGGTCTTGCCCACTCTCTTCCCTCATGTAAGCTGCAAGCTTGGTGGGTCGTGGAAGTAGGTATACAGACGGCTGACTATTGCTATTCTACAATAAACAGGATTGATAAGGGATATATATGTAAATAACATGCGATAAAACAAACAGAAATTTTAATAGATGTAAAATTTGCTTGACCAGTAGCTAGAGGCAGTTTGAATCCTATAGACCCCTTGAATTGGCCGCCATCATGGATGAAACGTGCACACGTGTAAGGCTATTATTGGTTGAGAGTTGTGCGCAGCACGTACACTTTTCCATTGTTTGTCATCAAAGATGGTGGTCAATGACGTCATTTGCAATCCATCTATATTACATGTAGCAGCGGGTACCGCAACGATCAAATTTGGAACAGGGGATAAAGAATTTTTTGTGTTTTTACCCATACACCGATGTGTGTTAAGCACTATATACTCGGTACTTTCCCCGAGTCCTGGGAAAGAAAAACACAGGCATATTACTTGGGTGGGATTTGAACCCACAACCTTTGGCCTTCTACAGCAGATGTATTACCACTAGACCATCGAGCAGGCCCGGTAGCTAGAATATAGATTGGAACTGCCTCTAGCTCCCGGGCAAGCTCAGTGGTCTAGTGGTAAGAGTTCTGGGCCCAATTTCAAAGAGCTGCTTAAGCACAAAAAAATAGCTAAGCACAACAGAAATATGCTTACTAGAATAGGGTTACCGGCCTAAATACCATTTTACATGTACCATCTGTGACTGGTACTATGCTTATTTTTGCTTAGCAGAAACTGTTGATCACTATTTTCTGCTTGAGCAGCTCTATAAAATTGGGCCCTGCTCTAGAAAGGCAAAGGTCGTGGGTTCAAATCCCACCCGAGTAATATACCTCTGGATTTTGTTCACACTACCCGAGCACATACCGAGTATACATGTACAGTGCTTTTAAACACAATTCGGCAGAACAGACCTACACCTTTGTTTTTACGCTAAAAATCCACAAGCCTAAAATGAAGTAATACAGTATTACATAATTATTCAAATCATGGGTGCTCCTTTGTTTACCATAGTGCACAGGTACTTGTGTCCAATCAACAAATACCACCATTTAACTGGGTAAAAATTACTCTATACATTGCAACCAGTGCTCATTTTTGTTACACACCACAGGCCCATTTGACCATTGATGTTAACACAATTGTATCAACTGCCAGCGTCATGTGAGATAAAACCTGCATGTGATGCGTCTGTGGGTGTTATTCATTCTAGTGTGGGTGGAAAAAACTGATGCGGAACATAATGTAAATGACAAAAAATTGACATGTCTATTTCACAGAGCTGCTTCAGCACAAAAAAGCAGCTTACTACAACAAAATTATGCTTATCAGAATAAGGTTACCATCCAAAATGCCATGTCACATGTACCACCTTTGATTGGTACCTTACTTATTTTTTGCTTAGCAGAATCGTACTGAGCAGAAATTTGTTCTGCTTAAGCAAATCTATAAAATTGGGTCCAGAAAGGGTTTAATTGACTTTTAAATTTTTAAGGGATGTAAAAAGAGGCGCACAAAAAGAGGCGTTATTATAATGTACCTCATCAGAGTCATCTAAAGGTTCCGGAGATGGAGAGCGATCCCTTGATCCTCTTTGGCTGGCCGGTTTGTTCTGCATCCACTCTCGACATACTGGATACAGCGATGAGTTGGTCCTGAACTGTGCCAGGTCAACGCTACGATCAAATACCTTCATCACGTAGGAATCTACAATCACAAATGGAAGATCAAAGAGTTTCATTCCAATATATGTGTTCATAAAATTATTTAACTACTTCTGGGCTCGATTCCACAAAGCACTAAGATTCATCTTAAGATGAGTTGCCAACATTTCCATTAGTGATTTGTTTTGTGACATCACACTTTGCTTAGCAGTTAAGATTGATACACAGTTAAGACCAATCTTAGCTATTTGTGAAATCGGCCCCTGGTCACATTGCATGTCAACAAGTTGTACTCACCTACATTTTATTAATGAGCAAGGTGATGTATTGTTTAAAGATACATCACTGGTTTTGAATCAACGACCGTCGGTTTAATGTGTCGGTGCTCTACCAACTGAACTGTCTAGCCCTATCACACCCCTGTGTGTGATCCCTGGGTACACAGCAGTTAATGGTTGTACGGCTTCTGACTACCCCCCCTGAACAAAGATATTGACAAAATAGGGAGACCGCCAACAGGGCTAGATAGGGCTAGATAGCTCAGTTGTTAGAGCGCCAGCACGTTAATTCTGAGGCTGTTATTTTGTCTTTGTTTAACCCCTACCAAAAAAAAAAAAGAAGTCACTTGTGAAAATTGCAGTTGAAAACAGTGCCTACTTGTTGAGAAAACAGGAAAACAAAATTCACAGTATTTTCAACAAGAACGTTGAATTAGAGAGGTGACAGCAGGTAACTGCATCTCTTGCCACAGCATTCACAAACGGACACCACAGAAATTTGAATCTCCAAGAATTGCCTTTAGGCGATCTTTGGACAGTCAAATTTTTTCGACAAACATTTATTGATTTCTTATCAATAGGGGCACTTCAGAAAAACAAAACTGCAGGTTGCTCACTACCATTACCGTCTTTATAACCAGTAGGCTTTCGGAAAAAAATTACACAATTTTTTCTTTGAGGTATTCACCAAATTACATGTATGACCCTACCTTTAAACAAAAAACAGCCTTGACAAGTGATGTATCAGTGCTAAAATGAATACCGAATACACCCACTAGGAACCATGTACAGAAATTTGTTAACAGACTTACGCTGTAGTCTGGCTGCATCTATGAGCTCATTATCAAGATGTTCTGAAGGAAGCTCCCTCTTTCTTCTCTTCCTAGATCTGTTGGGTCTCTTTGCTGGTGATGCAATCTCAGCAGGCTCACTGCAGCAACCAAAATGTTCAAAGTATGCACATCAGGTTAACATAAGAAACTCTTTCATCATTCAAGACCACTAAGTCAACTCAAGTTACACTTTTAGTGAACAAATTATAGGAAAATTGAATATGATCAAGGTGATGAAAGGTGACAGAATGTTCCAAGGGCTCTGTTACATTTAAAAGCACGGTTTCCAAACTCAGAACAAAGTGTACAAAAGACACCAAAACAAACCCCACCCCTAGCTTAACCACTTCACATCAGATGACGTCTTTTTTTTGGCCAAAATTGTCCAAACTGGCTTACAGCGGTGGTAAATAAATGCCTGGAACAACTTGGAGCACTGTCTTTTTTGTGCTGTCAGTTAGACAGCTGCCGTGTATATTACCAAAACATTTCATTGCGTAGCATGCACAACCATGCTTACTTCGTTTCACACATACAAAGAGGGACAGAGGATGCTGAAATTCATGCCCAAAAAGCTCCCTTTTTCCGAGGTTATTGTGTAATTCCCGATTCCAGACCTTTTGTTCAGACCTTTATACAAACGTGGCTTACAAGAATTGACAGGCTGCCTCCATTGTTTACCATTGTATTCGGCTCAATGGGAGGTAAGTCCGAGAGTCCGGTATATGTAGCAGAATTATTGGTCATGGCTTACGGCCGAGGTTTTTGCGATTCACAGTGAATGCACTTCATATTTTCTAGAAAGAGAACAACAATCGCGGTGCTTATTATGAAAACCTTTGTTGTCTTTCCTTTTGTCAAGTCAGGGTTTTCATTGTGACAACGATAATTTCAAAGGAAAACGATTACTCAAGAAGCTGCGAAAAGTTCTGAAAAATAGTATCGCGCAGAGGCAAGGTAAATACTGACATTAGATCATTAGTTATGTCAACTCAGTGACACAAATACAAAAGTATGAACAGATTTTTCGAATTGAATTTGCTTAAGCTGTTGAAAACATAAAGATTTTTTTCTCTGAATGAATTTCAGCCCTGTATCTTTGTCTCAGCATAATTCATCCAGCACTGATAAGACATAAGTCGACTCAGATATTGATCCTCCACACAAGCAGCAGGCCAATTCTCCCATCAAAAACACCTGCTAGGAGGACAAATGTTTCAAAGGTTCTTTTTTGAGTACGAATGCAAAGAGAGAAGCATTCTGGGAAGCTGTACATTCATGCTAACCTGATATTATCACAGCCAACGAAATGTGGTTTAAAACCTGCTATGCTGAGCAGTGAGATGATACCACCATAAGCTACCTCTGAGAAAGGATCGTGATCGTGCAGATGGTTATGAAGGTGTTTTACTTGCCACTAAGGGCGACCTCATTGACAGCAAATTCAAGTTGAATGTGACTGTGAGACAACAGTTACATCAACAGTCTCTGTGAAACATAAGCGCCGTCAAGCTCCCGGACCTTCTGATATAAGCAGTGGATGGGCAGAAAAGCCCACTCAACCCAACGTGATATTTCCATATCGCCAATTTGGAAGAAACTGACGTCCTTTCAGATCAACCTGGTTTGAATCCCACCACTTGGCTTGAATACTCTTGTGAGTAGAGATACTACTCTCTGTTTCTGCTGCAGACATTTCATAGTCACAAGTAAGGCCCAACCAGAGTAGTCAGTCACTAATATAGGGTTAAGAAAGTGGAAGAAAGCAACAGAGAAAGATGCCCGATTCAAACAGCATGAGAAAAGTGACTATGACAACAGGGTCTATCTTGTCTGGAAAAAGTTTCGAAAAAATGTGAAAGCTGTAACAACCATAGATGTCGCTCTTGTTTTCGCCCATCAGAAGCACATTTCAGAAAACAGACAATACATTAAGCAGATTGCGAAGGTACAATGTACTTCGTCTAACTGCAACACCCCCAAAAAGGACAATGTGGACACAGAGAGCATTCAGAAAGTTCCAACAGGGGTAACTTTGTTGAGATTCTTGCACTACTTGGTGTAAAAGACAAAGTGATAAGAAACCACATTGACGGTACCAACAGAGTGAAGTACATGTACCTCAGCCCCAAAATCCAAAATGAGATTTTAGAACTGATGGCCAGAATGATTCGGTGAGACACACACGGAAGTCATGAGTTGGCACAGTCCAGACAGTACTCCATTATGAGTAGGATTTGAAACTTTGCATGGTGGAAATACGATATGGAAAGGTTTGTGGAAACTTATGTAATATCTCTAAATGAGTTGGGGTGGTTCTGAAAAGAACCGTTGGTTTCAACTTGACGTTTCGATCAGTATGCTCTGATCGTCTTCTGGAGAAAGCCAGGTTGATGAATCAAAGGACATTTAAGCAATACAGAAAAGCTCTCAGTGGTGGTGTTCGAGAACTGTTTCCATGAGGAGTTTCTTGCATTTGCGAGACTGCATCAACTGCATGCCACATATTTGAAAGACAAGATGAAAGAAGTGCTAATGGAATTTGCAATAAACCCAAGTGAGGGCGTTGGGCAGACTTACCACGGTGCATCGGTCATAAGCGACGTCAACCAGGGTGTGCAGAAACTGTTTCGAGATGAATTCACTCCACCGGCATTGCATATTCACTGCTTCAACAACAGACTTAATTTAGTTATCGTGGATAGTGTGAAGGGTGTGAGGATGGCTGATTCTGTCTTCAGTAGACTGGAAAAGATGTGTGTTCATGTCTTCCCATATATACCTCATGAGATATTCATCAAGGAACAGGGGGAGTTAGTTCAAAGCAGCAGCCACGCAAACTAAAAAAACTAAGTGACACAAGATGGTCTTATCAGTCGCTTCATGCCAAGTCGTATTGGATACTCTACCCTCAGTCATAGCAGCATTCAAGAAAATAACAGCCAAACATACTTGGAAGAGATGTAGCAACACAAACATGTTCGATGAACATAGACTTTGGGTTTCTGACGTGCCTTGTGATGTTCACTCACAAACTCAAGAAGACAAAGCTCCTATCAGATATGCTTCAATCTCCCGAAGCTTGATCTCGCTGCCGCTGCTGACATGGTCCAAACCGTCCAACAAGATCTCGCCAAAGAAAGAAATGACATCTCTTAGGATAATCTCTGGCAACGGGTCGACATGTCGGGATTAACACACTCAAATCTCAAAGAGGTAGCAGAGGAACCGTGCAGCCGTCTCATCTAGCTCACTGCTTTGTAGAAGAGACAATAGGCCAAAGGGAGCACATCACAAATGAACAAGACTACTGAACAAGATTGTTTGGCGTGTCGTGGCCGAGCGGTCAAGTGCACCAGGCTCAAGCTCCGGTGTTTCTGATCAGCAGAGTGTGGGTTCTAGTCCAGATCTTGACACTTGTGTCCTTAAGCAAGAAAATTAACCATTATTGCTTGGACCTTCGGATGGGACATAAAGCCGTAGGTCAAGTGTTGTGTAATACATGTAAAATAACCCAGTGCATTTATCGTAAAGAGAAGGGGTTTGCCACAGTGTTTCTAACATGGTCTGGCAGCAATGCGCTACCTCACCATACATCCCTTTCATGGTGTTGTAATATGGTTGCTTTGTCTCATAAAATCATTCTTTTAACAATCTCTACCAGATTCAATAATTCTGCGCCAGTAGTGTCATTTATGACAGACATGGGGCATAGTACATCGATAGATCGCTTGCTGTCAGAAATAAATTCTTGCTTTAGTGATGCAAATAAACAACTCATGAGATCAACAGCAGCTCTACATCCATGTCACTCCAAGTTTTTGGATCTTGAATAACTCAAACCCATGGCTGAGACATATTCAAGAGATCATTCCTGGATATTGAGATGCGCCAAGCAAAAAGACTTGTACAGTCTAAAACAGCAGAAGGAATTCAATCACAAGTATGGTGCAACCGGCAGAATTCTCGAGCCCTTTTAATGAAGCCTTCCCTGACCTGCCTAGGCTCATCAACATTGCCCTCGTCCTACCCCACCCCCCCCCCCACATCAGCATCTTGAGAATGCAACTTGTTATCAATGCGTCAGATAAAGAACTATCTTCGTAATTCTATGTCTGATGGGAAGCTGTCTTCGGTATCAGTTCTTGCCATTCTTCCTCAAAGAGCCAAGGCAATTGATTTGAATGCGTTTGTGTCCAAATTTGCACACAAGCACAACAACTGAAAATTCAGTTGTTTTAACTTTCACTGCAAGTAAGTTACAAGTGGAGCGCTCCATCTGGAGGTGGCTTGGTTTTACAAGTTGCTAATTTTCTATTATCTCTTTTCCTTTTTCTTCTTGTTAAATTGTTTTAATTTTACTCCATGTCATCAACTCTTTAGAAGAGATCTTTTCCGTATACAAGGAGTCGATGAATATTCTTTATGAGGCATATGTGAGGCCACACATGGAGAATTGTGTACAAGTTTGGAGTCTGCATGTGAGAAAAGACATCGACGTTCTAAAGAAAGTTGAAGGATGACCAAGCTGGCGCCTGAGCTTAAGGACCTCTCCTACCCAGAGAGATTACAAGCCCTTGGCATCACAACACTAGAAAAAAGAAGAAGAGGTGACATGATTGAAACTTAAGAGCATTAGCAACACTCAAGAAATTAACAGCTGGGAAAAGGTGTACGGACGCAAAGTCAATTTTGATAAACATAGACTTTGGGTTTCTGGTGTGTCTTGTGATGCTCACTCACATACTCAAGAAGACAATGCTCCTATCAGATATGCTTCAATCTCCGAACCTTGATCTCGCTGCTTTAGAATGGCAAAGGTAGTGGGTTTGAATCCCAGCCGAGTGATATGCCCGTGGATTTTGTATTACAGGACTCGGGAAACTACTGAGTATACCATGTACAATGTATACAGTGAAAGTGATTAACACACATCCGTGTAAACAAATTGTAATATTATATTAAACAAATTGTAATATGATTGAAACTTATAACATTATTCATAACCAAGAAAAAGAAAACAAAAGAGATTTCTTCTGCATGTCAACTGAAGAGAGAACTAGAGAGGACACTCTCCAGGGGGTAAAAATCACAAGACTGCAGGGCTTGTAGCTCAACATTTTTACTAGACCAGAATTTATTTTACAAGACTAGAATCAAAACGAGTAGAACAAGCACTAAGAGAAGATCTAGATACATGTAGATCTCATTTATCTTATGTGTAAGCATACTTTGATTCTCAAGAGAATTGAAAGATATTATCAGATTTTTTCACAAAGATATTACACAATACGAGGTAGCCTAATATTATTCAATTGAAAAACACAAGACCACCGGGCTTGTTTGATCATGAGTTTACTGGCCTGATGCTAAAATCACTGGCATGTAGAAATCGTCCAGCTGTAGAAAGAACTTTGTCAGCCAAAGAGTCATCAACCTATGGAACAGTTTTCCAGCAAGTGTAGTGAATGCGAACTCATCAAGCACATTCAAGCACAGATTGGACACATACATAGTACATGATTATGACAAACATAACTATGGGTGAACAAAGACTTCAGCCGTACAATCTTAAACCCATGACCCTTGCCCCTTGAGTAGTTAAGTAGTATGATTTCTTATGAAAAAGATGTGAACCCTACGATGTTTTGGTCATTATTGTGAAGAGTACATGTAGACGTTGTGATAACTCGGGAGTTACTCCGCTAATGACAGACGGTCTCTTCCAGAGTGACAGCACCACCAAAGCAAATCTCCTGATTGACTAATTTGTCTCTGCACTTCATCTAATCCAGATAGTTTGCCCGGACACTTTATGAAGGAGGGAGCAGTTCAACGCCTGCAGCTCGACCACGTTGTATCCCAGCGTCCTTCGCAATTCAGCTTCTCTTCTGTTGTAGCCCAGCGGATAATAACACCGAACTCAAGCTCTGGTGTTTCTGTTCAGCAGAGTGTGGGTTCGAGTCCCAGTTGTGACACTTGTGTCCTTAAGCAAGACACATAACCATTATTGCTTCGTCCTTCAGATGGGACGTAAAGCCGTTGGTCCCGTGTGTTGTGTAATGCACATAAAAGAACCCAGTGCACTTATCGAAAAGAGAAGGGGTTTGCCCCGGTGTTCCTGGTTTGATCGGCAGCATATTGCGCCACAGCACCTTGTAAACCATTACATGGTGCTATGTATAGGAATTGGTCTTATACTTCAAAAACGTAGCTCCACAATACCTTGCAGGAAAACACTGAATGTTGAAGCGCCTTGAGCTTCATTGAGCGACGGATATGAGCGCTATACAAGAAGCCACTATTATTATTATTCTCAGCTGCGAGTAAGGATGATTAGCTTCCCAAATTATTAATGCTGTACAGGATTGCCCATCCCAGATGGCCCACCGATCTCATCCTATTTAGCAAAGCCACCAGAGGTCACTAATTCCAATATAGACAGCAACACTGTAGAGTACAAGCTTACCAAGCACAGATATTTACCAAGTGTGACCTGTTTATAGAATGCGCTCCCAGCTTCAGTTGTATGGGACCAGTCCTTGGAAGTGTTGACGTGTTGTGGCCGAGCTGTCAAGCGCACTGGACTCAAGCTCTGGTGTTTCTGATAAGCAGAGTGTGGGTTCGAGTCCCAGTTTATTGCTTCGTCCTTCAGATGGGACGTAAAGCTGTAGGTCCCGTGTGTTGTTTTAAAATGCATGTAAAAGAGCCCAGTACACTTATCATTAAGAGAAGGGGGTTTGCCCCAGTATTTTTTGGTATGGTTGGCTGCAGATTGCACCACAGAACCTTATAAACCGTTCCATGGTGCTAATGTGCATTGTAAATAATAAACGGGTCTTTATTTCAAACATAGCTCCGGCTACTTTGCAGAAAAAATAACGAGTGCTTTGAGGCGTGTGATTTAAGTGCTTTATATAAGACTAGCGTATTATTAATTATCTTCAGGAACCGACTGAAGCCACTGTCGCTCCGATAAATATGGATGTGGCCATTTTTACTGGCACCTCTTCAGCACCCGGTTCGTCACTGCAGTCGTGATTACGTGTTCCCGTACCCGCACGCTTTGTACTGCACACAGTACGACATAACTCAGGAGTCTCCAAGTATCTGTACTAAGACATATAGATAGATAGAAAAGCATTCTACCAAAGGTGAAGAAATGATAGAACATGGTGTTAAAAGAAAGGAAAAAACGACATCCAAATACCCAACTGGCAAACATCGAGTGTCTACCATTTTATATAATGCTAGACAACATCCACAAGATATCTGATCTTACCTGTCTTCAACTTCTGTTTTGATGATGGGACTCAGTTCAATTTCCTCGGGATGACTGTAAAAATAAAAAATTAAAAAATAAAATAAAAAAAATCAATGAGTATTGAGCAACACTATTTTGGTTTTACTTTGAACAGATGTGTGATACAAAGCACTGTTATATTCTCATTGAACAACGAATCGCATCATGCCTTGATCATTATTGTCGAAGGGGGTGGGAACAGTAATATTACCCCCCAAAAAAAATAATAATAATAATAATAATTCATGGGGAAAATCGTTTAAAATCGTACACGTTTGATAATGACTCAAAACAAATATTAGCATAAAAACTTACTTGGTAACAAGTAACGGAGAGCTGTTGATAGTATAAAACATTGTGAGAAACGACTCCCTCTGAAGTAACGTAGTTTTTGAGAAAGAGGTAATTTCTCACTAAAATAATAAAAACTTCTTGCAAGAAGTTTTTATTCCTATATCTGAAAGCACACAAATTTGTACAACAAGGGCGTTTTTTCTTTCATCATTTTTTTGCAACTTCGATGACCAAATGAGCCCAAATTTTCACAGGCTTGTTATTTTATGCATATGTTGGGATACACCAAGTGAGAACACTGGTCTTTGACAATTACCAAACGTGTTCAGTGCCTTTAATACAATGGACCTAGAGAGTCACTGCTGACAAAAAGTCTGAAACTGTGATCCAGATCTTAAAACTTCAGACCACAGGCCAGAGGCCAGTAGTTTTACATGTAGTGTCTGTCCTGTAAACACAAGACTGGACAAGTCCGACGGTCTTGCATTTTTCAAGTAATGAAGTATAATAGATGGCATTCCACCTTTTGATAACCCCTGGAGTTATAGATTCCAAGGAGCTTATCCTCAGCAGGGCTCAAATTTGGGGGACATATCCACAAGACCACAGGGCTTGTTGCTCAAAAAGTTTACTGGACCAGAATTGCTTTAACAAGACCAGAATCAAAATGAGAAAAAACTTCCTGACACAGTTTAACATGCATTTTATTTCTCATTGTCTTTATTGGTATACACTATTCTACTTCATTAAAAACACAATTTGTTTTTGTTCAAGTTATTACACACAGTGAGGTTTTATTATTCAATTGAAAAATGCAAGACATCACCCAGATTTTACCAAGGAGTATCTTAATAATCCTTGATTTTTTCCCATGACCCATGGAAGGCTTTGTGCTGCTTGCACGCTTCTGTAAATTTTACCAACTGTTGAGTAGCCTCCAAATTATTATTATAAGTTACCTCTCTTCTTCAGCTCTTTCCACTAGGTTCTGCAAGACGCCTTCTAGCTTACTGCGGGGTCCCATCACATCTGGTTTCTCTTTCTCCAGTTGCTGATGCTGCTTTCCTCTCATACTCATCCTGATGTCTGGCACCCTTTATAGCAGTCCAGTTCTATTTAAAAGAGCAAAAAATGGATATTTGCATAATATTGGCAAGATTGAAAATATAATTATTCACAGATTTACACATAACTTACATGGTATTACAAGGCCTGGGCGACTAGTGCGACTGGTGTCTACATGTACATGTGAGTCACGACTATTGTATTGCCATGTCTAGTCGTACCTGCCGCTTTTCAACTACAGCATGACATTAATGATGTAGAACATACTAAATATTTACAACTAAAAAGAAACTAGTGAATACTGAAAAATTCTGACAAAAAAACTCGCTGATGTCATGCATTTTAAACCAGACCATTCAGTTCAAGCAAAGAGAAAGGACTCTATAATAATAATAATAATAATAATAATAATACGCAATTCTTATATAGCGATTTTATACTCCCGATGGGTGTCTCAAAGCACTCAGTATTTTTTCCTACAAGGTAAGTGGAGTTCATGTTGAAGTATGAGACCTTTTCCTTTGCAATATACAGCCAATCAAACCAGAACACCGGGGCGAACCCCCTTCTCTTTTTATTTACGATAAGTGCACTGGGTTCTTTTACGTGCATTACACAACACACGGAACCTACGGCTTCACGTCCCTTGCGATGGACGAAGCATGTGGCTAAGTGTCTTGCTTAAGGACACAAGTGTCACGACTGGGATTCGAACCCACACTCTGCTGATCAGAAACACCAGAGCTTGACTTCGGTGTTCTTATCCGCTCGGCCACGACACGCCACTATGGTTTCAGTATAGTATCACACTTTAAACTATTGTCTGCACCGTTTTCAGGATTTGGCTTCTGTTTTAGTTGCAACTATGGTCAGTGTTCTACAGGCCCAGAATTTCATCTTTGAGAAGGCAAGGCAATTTTCATTTTGCAATTAGGCCACTTGACTTCCATTGGAAAATCTTAAGTCTATGCGAAACTTCTAAAGGGTCACCAAGGCGAAGACCAGGGGCAACAGAGGCCATGGCCTCCAGGGCCTCCCAGTCCCAGGCCTGGTTCGTTATGTCATGCTGTCCTGTCAGGAAAATTGTGTATTATTATTACTATTATTATTATTATTAAATCAATGAGGAAGGCGCTTCATTCGCATACAACTTAAAATACACTTTGCACAAAATATTGCGCTGCCAGTGTCCCAGCAATGGCAGTTGTGACGTATTTGAAATTGAATGCAATTTTTCGTAAGTTTGAATTATTTGTCATTTTCAAAACATCATACATGTATCTGGAGGAATTATTAATTAATCATTTGGTACATAGTAATTCCACAAATGTATGGAATATTAAGGTGAAGTATGTACGTAGCCGTCGTAATAAGCGATGTTTAAAAGGCAGCCGAAGTAAGATTATGAAGAGGGCAATATCTGCAATTTAAGTGGCGACTTGCCCAAACTTTGAAAACCTTTAGACAAAATGGTTTTAGAGGGTGGGCTGTATATGGTGACTAGTTAAGACTAATTTAAAAAAAAAGAACAGCCATAGAAGTGTTGTGTCAGTATTTTTTAATACAACGCTTTTCAATCTCAGATTCATTATTAATATTATTATTTATTATTATTATTATTATTAATCTCAGATTCAAATTTTTGGGGATAAAAAGTGATATCTTTTTCCATAAACCGCAGTGAGTACTTCTAAGTTCTAAGCAAGTTTCTCAAAATGAATTATACTATTCTCTATCCAAAGTTGCTGTACTTCGTACCAAGTAAGTTTTTTATTGCCATTAATTTTCAGAGTCATTACCAAACGCATATCCTTTCTTTAAATTGAAAAAAATAACGATGCCATATATCAACTGATGCCCTAATTACCTTCCTTTGTTTATAAGAAGTATGTAAAATATATTAAAACTTGATAGACATTGAAACTTTCACTCAATAGCGTCCCATTTGTTTTGAGTTTTACCTGTTTTCGAGGCAAACAAGAAAGTATGGTGTCCAAGAAACATCTGCAGTGACTTCAAGTGTTCTGTGAGACGTTGTGTATGACTCTATAGCCAGCAGTTGTCTTCATTTTATTCAAAATATTTTTATTCAATTTTAAAATTACGATGGTAATTTGCAAAACTATTAAAAAAATTTTAAAAAAGTGTCAATAAGTCTTGGCTTTCAAATCTGATTTTTAAAGTTTTGAATCTTTTTATGTTTCTTAACATTTATAATAAAGCATATCAATAAACAGTGATATTTGAATCACCAAGCCAATGTTTAAATTTTAATGTTATTAATAATAAATGATATGAGGTTTAAAAAAATTCTCCAGACTGTTAGAAAATGATATAAGGCACATCAGAATGCTCAGCAGAATTTTAAGTCACATGATTTTATCATCGTGAATTGTGAATTGAAAAATTGTTCGATGAAACTTTTTGCAATACAAGTGCAACTTGCCAGTGGAGCCTCACATAATTCTAAGTTTTGGTCAAAGCAAGTCAAACCACAAAAATTGTATCTAGGGACTGTTTACATCGCGCGCAGAGAGGTAAAAGATTTGCATCGATTTCAGGGACGCCCTGAAAACAGGACCTCCTACGATACACCAAGACCCTTTGCTAACTTGCTCAAAGTTGTAGTCCAGAGTGGGCTAACTAAGCAGTATGCTTTTTAAACCAATTTACCAAATGTTGAAATACGGCAATAATGTCAATGAAAAGCAATGTGGATGGTTATTACCAACAAAATACTAACAAACGAAAATGTGCAACTCTGGTAGTTTCATTTAAGCCTACTTCGGTGGACACATTAAACAACATTATCTACATACTTACCCTTAAAAAGGTGTCATTTAACCACAAAAACAAGTCACAACTAAAAAATTAAAAATGCGCCCCACGGCTAGACTGGTCCTATCAAAACTCAAACGTTTTAAACTGATTGATGGATTACAGGTTTCAGACGTTCATTTGCCGGCGTACACACACAGCCAGAGGAATAGTCTTGGTTCAGACGCTCATGTGGTTTTTGCAACACCGCCAAAAGAGGGCGCTAACATACACGCGCAACTCTGTGGATGCGGCAGCTAGACTATACTTCGCAAGAAAGATACATAGCGGTATGTGTAATTGTACACTTAATTAATAAAAAATTATTGACAAATCTGTCCCCCCGGAGATTCTGTCGCCACACGGGAAATTAACATGGGCTGGAGGAGGATGATTCAAAAGAGGGCGCTATCAAAAGCAGTTTGTACACAGTTCGCCGTATGGGGATGGGGGACAGAATCTCAGGGGGGACATAATCTCCTGCCACACCTGCACTCGATCCAATAACAAGTCAAAACAAAACATGTATCAAGTCTTCATGTTCTTTGACAGATAATTTTTTTTGTCACTAAAAACCATATCACTGGGCACCGGCACAATTAATTTTCGGAGTTGTTGAATGTGGTTTACGTGGGTAACTTGACTTTTATTGGAGTCCTTTTGTTTTATCGCAACATGCGGTTGTGGTATATTTATTGCACAAATATATTAACTGTATTACCTAGAACAATGATGGCGCAAGGGTACCAAGGTTAGTGCACCATCATTGTTCTTGGGCCTGATGCAACTTTTATTTGTAACTTCACAAATAATAATCCTGAAAGTGAGCGTCATCAAACATTCATGTATGTAGATTACAAAAAACATGTGGTTCGGCATAATCTATCACCCAAAAGCTACGTTGGAAATTATAGTAATTGAAACAAAGAACTGCAAAAACTTTGTATCATCTTATTATTATACTTTCCACAGTGGATTGGTGCCAGTCATCTTGGTAAACACAAGTGTCAAAGAGTAATAGTCCAGTTCTTTTTCAGAGCAGCAAAACTGATGCACATAAAAATCACGACGAAGTGCTCAAAACCTTTCTATAATAGGCTGCACGAAGGTGAAATGAAACTGCCCAAACCGTTCATCCATGATTTAGTTACACATCGCCTAGAACAAATTTTGCATAATATTATTTATAATGTTGCTAGGAGAAGGTCTTATTAATATAATATAGCTGTTCATTGTCACCAGATAGGCTGTTTCACAGTGAGAGTCGAACACTAGTAGTGCATTTACACGAGCATGACGTCTCTCAGGTCGGAAAAGTCCGCTGGGCAACCCGGTGTGACAGGCGATTTTGTCCCCCGGAGATTCTGTCCCCCATACGGGAAATTAACATGGGTTGAAGGACGTTAATTCAAAAGAGGGCGCTATCAGAAGAAATTCGTACACAGTTCGCCGTATGGAGGGGCGGGGGGGGGGGGGAGAATCGCCTGCCACACCGGCAATGATCCGGAAAACCTATAAATTAAACCATATCTAACGAACCTAAACTGAATTGAACATTATTTTGGTACATCGCAACAAATTATTTATAGATAAGATAAGAAATTAAACATGTTAAACATTTTGTAAACTATCACTGCATGGATGCATTTTAATTCGAAAAATAGAAATAAATCAGCTATACGGTTGAAATTAGAAAAAATATAATGCAAACCATGTTTATCTAAACTAACATCAGGGCTCAATTTCATAAAGCTGCTTAGCAGCAAATATTACTTAGCAAATTTCTTTACTGAGCAAAAAATGAGTTGGGAACCAGTGGCAAGAATGTAAACTTTCTCGATTTTTGCTGGTAACCTAATTCAGCCATGCATTTTTGCTGTGCTTAGCAAGTTTGTGTGCTTACTTACAGGCTTTATGAAATTGGGCGCTGTGTTGACGCATGCTAAGGACAGCACCCTTCTAATGCTACTAGTTGGAATTATTTTAATTATGATATAGCACAACCACTTGAGGTCAAGGGATTTGTTTCAATAACAGTTTTTTTGTATCTCCTGCACTTACGCACACACCAACAATGTCTTTCTCGATAATAGACCTTTCTATTGCAACGTCACAGCCCAAGTTTTTGCCAACAAAGGTTGGAAAACTATGGAAAGCCATAAATGCGAAGCAAAACAGATAGCCACAGTTTGTAACAATGGAATTGAATTGAATTGAATAGAAATGGTTAATTGACAAAAAAAGTCATGGCAGCCAGAGGTCGAATTAAGACAATTTTTTACAGATAAAAATATATTTAAACAAATTAAATATATATAATTTATATACTTCCACATACATACACACACACACACATTATATAAATACACAAATACAAAAAGGATAGACTAAAATAACAATGGATTTTTTATATATATATATCAGATACGTAAAGTGGCAATGCTACGACTGCACAAAAGAAAACACGAATGAATTTGTTGAAAACAAAGCAACCAATCATGGGATGTAATTTTTTTATTGAAATTTTGCAAAAAATATTGAATTTGGTCACAACAACATCTGTTAACACGATTGGATGACCTGCTATAGCATTCGGCCGCCCATGCCAACCAGCGCGGTTTGTTTATCAATTATCAACAATAGAAAGGCCAAGGATACCTGTAAAGTCCGGAATCGTTGTTTTGCATCGGGGGGGGGGGGCATAGACTGAGTCTTTTCACTCTATAGGATGCGTTAACAAAGAGTTTGCGTTAACAAAGTGGCGGATTTTAACTGGCACAATAATGCTTATTACAATAAATCATTATCACGGTATTCACTATTATACTGTTTATGGCTATACGCATTATGATCAAGGGCTGATTCATGCAGTTCAGATCCAATTAACAGCCCGTGCAAAATGTAATAGGTTGAACTGGAACTATGGTGTAGAGAAAAGAAATCTGATTCTTTTAAAATAAATTCCAATCAGTTCAAGCTTTTGTTTAAATCTTTGTAAACCTCTGTGGAAAAATGCTTCATTTTTTAAAATTCTATTGATTGATTTATTTATATTTATATTATACTAAAAATTTTATTTATGTATGTACTTTTGTATTATATGAATGTATTTTTTTCTATTTGCGTTTTAGCTACAGCTTCATTTATTCAAGAAACTCATCAAATGAACACAGTGAAGTACAACATTTACAATAGACAATTTAATTAAATGCGTTAACTCCACTGACAATACACAAAATAAATGCTCGAAATGTCCACTATATAGTACCACACACCATCCAAGATATATAAAATGTTTTCTGAGCATTTCCGATGATATTTGACATGCCCAGCTATTGTCTAGAATTATTTGAGTTCATTAGTTACCCAGTAATTGATTTATTTTCCCTAATTATCTAACCTTTTAGGGGCGTGGAAACACCCCGACTTTATACCGAGGGACGAAAGGGCTAATATTACTACCACACAATCCAATTATATATTAACACAAATTATGTGCATTTCCCAATAAGTTTTACATTATAAGTGTCTTCTTTACATTCCCAGCTATTGTCTAAGATTATTTGAGTCCTTTAGCAACCAGTAATTGTTATATTTCTACAATTATCTAAGTTCTAAATGGCATGACAATGCCCCTTTTTACCACTACACCATCCAATATCTTTTTTTGAAAAAATCCCGAGAGAAAACCTCTGGGGCCTGGAATGGTCCATTCTTTTGATTGCACACAAAGGTATGCAAGCTCAGTACGCACGCGTTTGGCGTATTAATATGACTTTTACCACGCAGGATGGAGGCACAAAAAAAAAGTAATTAATTTGCAGAATGAAAACCAGTTCTACTTGGTGATCAACAGCTTTTTTCTCAAATTCGATTTGACCATAAAAACTTACTTGGTGAGAAGCACTGCAGCTGTTGATAGTATATAAACTATTATGAAAAAGGATTCCCAACTTCGAAGCAACATTGTTTGGATAATTTTCAACCAAAAACATTTGAATCCGAGAAACGATTCATGCATGAATCATATTCTCAGATTTCTTAGACAGTACAATCTCTATAAAATGCAAACATATTTATGTTTTTCTTCCATAAGGCTGTGTACAAATTTGGCCTGATGGAAGTCCAGGTTCTGTGGCTGTTTTATGAACATGATGTCACAGACTACAGGATCTACTCAACGCCTTGCAATCGAATTAACGGTGAGTTGGTGATCAACAGCTTTGTTTGTCAACTTTGAATTGATCATAGTTCACAGAAATTTCTCTAGAAAACCCGGGTGGGAATTGATCCTGATTCCGGGTCACGTTGGGGCCTGATCCTTTTCTGGGTCAATACGACCCGGAAGCTGTGTCACACTGTCTCATAAATGGGTCAAACTGATGCAGAATCCGAGTTAACATCCCATTCTAACCAGTTTCCGGGTCAGCCTGACCCAGAAATGGTGAAACTTAACTCCCCTGGGACCCGGAATCCGGGTCAATTCTAACCCGTGAGTTTTTAGTGTGTAACTTATGTAGGATTGAAACTTTGTTTTGTCTTCTTCCGATAATTATTTACTAATACTCGAAGTGGATTCTTCTCTAGTCATCATCAATGATACCACTGAATGGATGGTCATTTATCTCACCGTCATCATCATGATGTGCTTCATAGCTCCATACAGCAGCACCAATGATGATGAACATGAGAATGCCGATGATCATAGCAGCGATGGACAGGTACTTGGCTTTGCGGGAGGCCTTGTTGGCCGACTTTTCGTTCCCCTGGCCGAACTTCTTATGCACCTAAAAATAAACAGGAAATATGCCAATCAAAGGTAGGGTCATAGGTTGGTTTTTGTCAACGTAATGCTGAATTGTATAGGCACAATTATAAAGACAGATACACAACAAAATAACACATGTGAAAAGTTTAGCTGAATACAGTGTATGTATACTTGCTGAGAAAACGGAAAACAAAACTGTCACTGTATTTTTACCTCAGGAACGTCAAATCCATCTACGTTTAGTGAGGTGACAGCGGGTACCAACCGCATCTCTGGCATCATCTGAGAAACGCTTCATGCATGAATCGTTTCTCAGATTCAAATGTTTTTTGGGAAAATTATCCAAACTATTATTACTTCGAAGGAAACCCTTTCCCAATACTATCACAGCTGCAGCATGCTTCTCACCAATTAAAAGTAAGTTTTGATGGTCATTAATTTTTTTAGTATTTACCAATCTACGACCCTATTTATTATACCTTTAAGTATTATTGGGCAAATTTGTGTTTTGTTTTCAAATTTAAGCAACGCTAAAGTGATTTCTCAGTACGGACCTCGAGTAATTCCGAAACGAAACAGGAAAAATGTAGAGTGATTATTTGAAACGTCAAGACGGAATATGGACTGGTGCAAGTCTCGCGATCGAACACGAGAAAACAACTAGAAGGAACACTTTGTTTCTATGAAATCAAAGCATCTTTTAAAATTATATTTATACAAAATTCTCGAAAATAAAATTAACCCAAAGCAATTTGTTATAAATACGATTTCAATTTGTATACAATAATTTTTTTTAAAAATTAACATTGAAACAAAATTAAAACTTGCGACGAGGATGCTTATTTTTTTCAGAAAACCCATTTACAAATCACGCACGAATTTGTGCGAACATAGGTTTAATGATGAACGTCAGTTGGGCAAAATTCTTAATTTTTTACAAGCAACTGGAAACGGAGGTCAAGTCTTATTCTCAGTTTTTCTTGTTTTGATTTGTTAAATTTATTTGACTTTTAAATATTTCATGGCTAAATGATTACTTTCCTAACAATATGATATACAATAATTTTATAGCCATAAACTATACTTTAAAACTAGAGTAAGTATACTGTAAAGGCACTGGACACGTTTAGTAATTGTCAAAGATCGGTGTTCTCACTTGGTGTATCCCAACATATGCATAAAATAACAAACCTGTGAAAATTTGGGCTCAATTGGTCATCGAAGTTGCAAGAAAATAGTGAAAGAAAAAATACCCTTGTTGCACAAATTTGTGTGCCTTCAGAATGATGCCTAAGCAAGGCTTCAGGCCTGTAGTCTTTCTCAGATTCAAATATTATTTTTACAGGCCTGAAGTCTTTCTCAGATTCAAATATTTTAGTTAGAAATTACCTCTTCTTCAAAAACTATACGTTACTTTAGAGGGAGTCGTTTCTACAATGTTCTATACTATCAACAGCTCTCCGTTGCTCGTTACTAAGTAAGGTTTTTTTATGCAATTATATATTTTGAGTAATTACCAAACGTGTTCAGTGCCTTTAAACTAAAGTATTTGAAGAAACAGAATCGCGCACACGTAAAAAACGCAATTTGGTTAGGACCATTGATCTCCATTATAGATAAGGCAAAACAAAAATTGTTTGTTTGTCCATAGAGGGTCCTCAGAAGGTAGGGTCGGTAGGTCGATTTTTGTTTTGTATGTGGATATTGTATTTGGAAATATAAACTCTTTGGTATTAAAATATTAAGTCCAAACACAGAACACAACACTTTCACTGTATTGAACTGTTTTATTAAAATGTCTTTGAATAGTATTTTAATACTAACAACTGTTCAACTAACACGATGTTTTAGTTTCTTCCTGTTTCTTCCTGTTTCTTCCTGTTTTGAAAAATTGTTTGAAGATGTTTAATGAAAGGTTTGGTAAAAAAAAACTGTTTTGAAGAAAAACAACTTTTTCGGTCGCGACGCAAATGACGGTCGGACAGGCGGACGGACGGACGGACGAGGATAAACATTTGTTTGGCCTAATGGAGATCGTTGGACCAACTTCAAATACGCGCGAGACTTGCACAGTCTATTACAGTTGTGAGGACTAAATTGTGGATGGGAGAATGTAATACACAGTGTTCTATCATAATGGGCTTCTATCGAAAAAATGCATTAGTCTGACAATCAAAGAAACAGTCCTGAAAGAGTGATATCATGAATTGCACGATTTGAAAGAAAATTTTGATTTTTTTTCAAACACTTACATCTCTGGCTTTGACGATGGCAAATATTCCAACCGGAAAGAAGCAACATATGGTGCTGAAAATAGCCAGGTACAAATAATCCCTGGGCGCTTTCTCTACTTGAGCCAATGTATTGACTGGAACAGCCGCCGGTTGGTTGAACTATTAAAGAAGAAAACATCATCACATCACCGTCAAATAGCCTCAGACAGAATAACCTGATATGTCCTTCAACTTGCTTGAAAAATACAAAGAAATGCTTGAACCTATTTATAAATAAACAAACAACTTACCGAGACTGAAGAGAAACCTCCACCGTGTTGAGCCGGTTGAAGTACGACCGTTGAGTATGGTGGCAGCTGCGCCGTCGCATCGGCATTCTCAGCTGCGGGTTGTTGCGCCTCCTGTTCCTTGCTTAGTGGTTTCTCAGCTAAAGGCAAATTCAAAGAAACACTAAATATTTCATGTTCCAATGAATAGTCAGGGTACATTTAAAGTTGGGTTTTCATTCAAACCATTATTTTCTAGAAAAGTATCATTACGCCTATATTATCAAAATAAACGAGAGAACTGAGACTATAGATTACACATACTTTAGTGACAAAGAAACTTTTCTCGGTGCACCAAGTCAAATGTTACCTTTAAAAACACGTTTTTTAAATATAGTATTGATCTATAATATGTCTATTATCAGCAATTTTAAACGGCTTTATATGCATATAAGTCGTAGCTAGGTGACCACGAAATTATGTACAAAAACGTAAATGTTTTTAAAAACAAATCCAGCAAATTGGCGCCAACATTCTGTAGGCCTATGTTGTTGCGAGTTTGCTACTATAAGGTGTTGACTAAAATATAAAATTCTGCAATTTATTACCAGAGTTAACAATTTATAATTATCAATAATAATCTTCATAAACTTGTCTCACCACAGTGAATTGCATTAGCGCCAGTCATCTTGATAAACACAAGTGCCAAAGAATATAGTCCAGTTCTTCACAGCAGCAAAATTGATGCAGATAATAATCACGGCACAGTGCTCAAAACCTTTATATGTAGGCTGCGCGAAGGTGAAATGACCCTATCCAATTATCGTTTCTGAGAACTGTTCAAACAGTTCAATGGTATATAGGCTATTAATTTTTAGTACCGCCAACCATACTTATGAATCACACCGCCTAGAACAAAATTTGCATATTCATTTATAATGAGCAAGGAGAAGGTCTTGATAGGCTGTTTTACTTTGATCCTTGTAACGGTCACACACCAGTGCATTTACGCGAGCATGACGTTATGCAGGTCAGAGAAGTCCGCAGGGCAACCCGGATCTACAGTGATCAATAGATTGAACAAAGAAATGCCAACAAAATGGGGACACTTCCAACAACAACACATTGGACTGTGCTATTTGTTTTGTTTACGGATTCTGGTATACTTTACAGAGAAATCTCACTGCTCTATACAATTTTATAACCATAAAGGTGAAGAGCATATAGTTCCAAAAGAAAAGTATAATTTTATTTTTCCCCGCATGTTGATATGAAGAAGTTTTCAACATATTTTCATGGAATTCACTGCAAGTAAACAAAACAAACACAATCCCAAACTGCAAACTTACCACATCAATATTTGGACATTGCTATTTAAAACTTAATTGTTGGTCGGCATAATGACACAGACCGGTGACGTCACCAAATCACGGGGCATATCAAACAACTTAGGTTTTCAAAACAAGAAGTCACTTTCGGCAAATAAGCAACCAAAACGTCACCTTATTCTAATATTTTACACGAAAACTGAAAGCTCCTCAAAACAGCCATTCAATTTCACTTAACCTGTTATACATTTTGCACGGGGCGTTAATTGGATCTGAGCTGAACCCGAAATTTAAAAAAATGCGTACCCATAAACAGCAGTAAATACCTACAATGTTTTGCTTATACTATAATAAGCACTCATAAATGCCTGGGACAGTTTATTCATTCTGATTGGTCGAGAGGACATTACGTTCACATGTTTAAACGTGTGATACAAACACGGCTAGAAGTGTTTAAACACAGTTTGCACAACGCGGAACGCACTTTCGGACATGATACGCGCCCTTCCATTTTGGGAGTCAAACTGTACACAAGAATCATAGGCCCTTTTCGAAACGACCGGCTTCGGCTTGGATTCGGCTTCAGGCTCCGTTCTCTCGTCTGAATCCCTGAACGCATAGCACGAGTATAGTCAAACATCCGAGGGGCCTAGCTAGCCTGAGCCGAATCCGAAGCCGAAGCCGGTCGTTTCGAAAAGGGCCATAGATTCGACTCCCTTACGTCCCAAACTGGAAGGGAGCACTGGTGCGTTCCGCGTTGTGCAATGGGTCTAGAAATTTAACGCAGAATCGAAGAAAGCTGCAAACGACCAAAGGGGCAAAACTGTCCTATATTTTGTTCTCAACTTTTTACAGGTTTTTGTCTATATTTTCAAGGGGAAGGTATTTATGAATGGGAATCAAAGTGTGTTGAATCAGTTTTAAACTAGTGGTTTAAACCCGCCGAGGCCTGGTTCTTGATAATTTTACCTTAATCTGGGTCAAATTATCAAGAACCAGCCCTCGGCGGGTTTCCACTAGTTTAAAACCTCTTCACCACACATTGAATCCCTTTATATTATCATGCCCTGTTAAAATCCGCCACTTTGTTAACGCACGTAACGCACGTACCCCTCAAACCCGCCACAATTCCCCCTGACGCACAACAATGATTCCGGACTTTACAGGTATCCTTATTATCGAGAAAGATTAATTGTGTTGGTCTATGCGAAGGTTATTGTATAAGTACAGAGAATCAGAACAACTGCTATTGATGCGTGACATTACCGTAATTTACAGGGAAAATCCCTTGGCCTCAAGTGGTTTGCGCGTGTAGTGTCAATAGTATACCGTTTCTTATAACCTTTGGAGTTAAAATAAATCCAGCACAGTTGATAACATGAGGCGGGTGCAGTCTCTAGCATGCATCAACACCAGTAGATTATTGAAATGTTGGTTTAAATAAACAGGTATTTTTGCATAAGTCTCCTATTAAAAAACAACAACAACAACAACAACACCGTAGGCTATATAGCCGATTTATTTTAATCGCATGACGCTAAAGAACACCGCTTACATGCACGTTAAACTGAAAATGAATTCCAGAGAACGAATTCTTAACAAATAAATAAATAAATAAATGAAAATGAAAACCCCCAAAACAAAAACAATCAGTTCAAGCTATTGTTTAAATCTTGTTAAACCTTAGTGTGGAAAATTGTTTTGTTTTATTTCACGTTATTAATTTAATTGTTTTATTTATTTATTTATGTAGGCCTGTGTATGTATGGTTTTTTTTTAGTTTTTTTTTTATATTGCGTTGAATCTTCATTTATTTGCAGCCTCACAGCTTCATTTATTAAAATGAACACAGAGTGCAGTACTTACACTATTTTGTACACTTCAAAGATTTTTTTTAACATGTCAATGAATGAAAACAAAAAACCCAATGGAAATTAAAAGTTAAAATTAAAAGTTAAAATTAAACTCCCAATGAAAAAATATATAACAATATGAATTGATTGTCTTTATCTTTTTCGGGGGGGGGGGGCAACATTTCAACGCCACTTACACCATGGAGGTAGGAATAGACATCCATGCTTATACTACACGAAAAACAAAACATAAACAGTCGTCATAGACGTACACTAAACAGTCATATCAGGCATAAAACAGTCGTAAGGAAATTCCTCACCATGAACACGATTGACGTCACACATTAAACAACATGGCGTCTGAAACCCTCTTGTGTACACAACTTCTGGCCAAGAAAATGTTGAGATAAAATGTCTTTTAATTGTCTAGAAACGCCTATAATCTGCAATCAACAAAAACCTTTTATGACATGAGCCATTTTCGTTTCCACTAGTTGTTTTATAAGCGACTTTTCAATTTGCAAAGGAAGTAAAACACTCACCGAAAATGGGTGGTGCATCAACGAGCACAGCACGACCAGCACCGCAGGATCGGAAGGTGTCAACACGGTCGAAAACGGACGACAAAATTCAGGCTGATAACGAGCGTGTTTCTAGATTAGTACGAGCGATGACTGCCAACCCTAAAAAAAGACAATATGGACCGTTAATGACTCAGGGCACTGGCGAAGAGTTTGATGGATATAAGGTTGGATCAAGTTTAATCATCATTATAAAATAAATAATCATGTTCATAATTATTTCATATTTATTATTTCTTCATTTCTTATGAAATTGAAACACTCTCTCACTCTCACTCAGTCAGAGTCAATTTGGCATATTTTACAATCACATAAACAGTTACAGGGCAGCCTAACCGTTGTTTATTCCTTCCTTTAGTAAAAAACATTTTAAAAGGGTTAAATTTATGCCTAACATTACATGTCGAAACATGAAAAGGTGTTCATTCTTTGATTTAAAGCGGCATTGCCAAGGCGGAGTTCAGTTAGAACGGCAATTATGAAACACATAACACACATTAAAATAAATATGGGCACCTAAATATGTCTCTCTTTTTTTGTAAGACTACGTTTTTCACACCTCAAGACCCCCATCCCCCCAAAAAACTCATAAAAATAAATAAATAATAATAATATTAATAACAATGATGGAGTGATGCTTCGTTATTGAAAGAGCAAGGGCACCAAGGCATTTTTTCCTCTTTGAAAGGGCACCTCTATTGGGACATTGTAAACATTGGAATGTTTCAAGGGGCACCACAGTCCCTTGATGCCCTTGCTCTTTCAATGCAGACCAGGGGCACTGGAGGCAATTACCTCTGTTGCCTCCGTGAAGCATCAAGCCTGAAATAAGCAGTAATCAGATATGAAATAAATATTTTTGCTATTTTCTAAAGTATTCCTTTATTATTTTTCTTATTTTATTAACATTTTGACAGGATAGCGTATACATCCTGAAGCAACTTTACAAGAAAATGGACCCAGCTGTGATGAAGACACTCGGAGATGCCAAGGGGGAGGTAAAACTTTCCCTCAAGTATGACAAACATCGAGAACTCCTCATGGTGAAGGTGATCAGTGCAAGGGACCTCAGCGCCAAGGATCTACGAGGCAAAGAGTCAGATCCTTATGTCAGGGTGAGTAGGTGGACAATCCAAGGCTCAACTTGTCCACTTTCTAAATTACATGTGAAAATCCACCTCGGGATTGTTGCCCTTGGGTGTGATCCCCGGCTATAGGGCTGTTTACAGGTTGTTGTTTTTTTCTGATTGTCACCCCCGAACAAAGATATTGACAAAATAGGAAGACCGCCAACATTAGGGCTAGATAGCTCAGTTGGTAGAGGGCTGGCATGTTAATCTGGAGGTCTCAAGTTCAAGTCCCACTCTAGTCAATTTGTCTTTGTTCAACCCCAAAATATTAAAAATTTATCCAGTCAGTTTCCCTTGTGGCTTATTACTTAAAAATTTGTTTTAAAGGAAATTCTTACCAACCACCCAGTTTTTTATGCCCACCCAAATTAAATTTATTATACACGAAGTCATATTTTGTTTCTAAAATCTTGTTTTTTCTCCAATAAAGTGTATTTTCAGACAAACTGTTATTTGTAACGGAACCCCATCAGTGTGTAAACACTGTGTTCCCGGGGGGCCTTGTCAATTTGACAAGTTCTTAACTGAAACTTTATTTTTAATAAATTTGTTGCAACATAATGAACCTCGCATTTAGCAGTCCTTGTATGTATACAAAGCAGTAAACATTTAGCAGTCTTTGTATGTAATACAAACACTGAGCACTAAATGTGAGGTTTATCAGTTAATATTTATTAGAATAATTTTGCAACAAATTAAAAATAAAGTTTCAGTTTAGAACTTGTCAAATAGATTTATTAAACTTAATCGACCTAGTTCTTTTTTAAGTTTAACTTCTAAGACTTGTTTTTTTTTTTTAGTTGGATCTGATCCCTGATGTCGATGACAGTAGTAACGCGTTTAAGATGACCAGCTACGTGCAGAGATCGTTAAATCCAAGCTTTAATGAGATCTTCACGTTCACTGTGGCAGAGAAAGACATTGTGAACAGCTTACTACGCATTCAGGTTGGAAATCTATCTTTGAGCGATTTGGACCGGACTAACTATTAATTAACTTGCAGTTGTTGTCAATATGTACATACCGTTGCATCAGTGCAAAAACGGTGTAAAAAATCTCACACAAAAATGCTCTGAGCAAAAATGGTTTTAAGCAAGCGTTATGAAAATTTCAAACTCATGCGTAAAGTAGTGCTATTTTAGGAGATACAACGTTTTCGCACTGACACAACGCTGAGCACATAATGTATCACGGGTTGAAAGTTTGGCATTTTGCAGTGTGTGTCTTTGTCTTGAACTTGTCTCACCTTATTCCACTGTATATCAATGGGACTTGTGCCAAGTAGGTACATAATAAGTGTTCCTTCATACATGTTCGATACAAATGTGATCTTTTATCATAATATTGTGTGATGAACCATCCACTGTTGTACATGTAACTGCAGTTGTGGGCACCATCGAGTGGACAAAAATTGTAAACTTTTGAACATCTAACCTACATGTATGTAAGAGAGGAAGGTTTATAACATGACGGTATGATATACCACTAGAAAACTTATGATGTGCCTATTTGGCACTTTAAGTCTCGTTTATAAACAGCCATAGATAGTGGGATCAGGGCCCAATTTGATAGAGCTGCTTAAGCACAAAAAGTAGCTAAGAACAACAAAATTATGCTCACCAGACTAAGGCTACCAGCCAAAATACCATGTCACATGCACAATTTCTGATTGGTATCATGCTAATTTTTGCTAAGCACAACATTTGTAAGCAAAATTGTCTGCTTAAAGGTATCGTACACGTTTGGTAATGACTCAAAACAAATATTAGCATAAAACCATACTTGGTGCCAAGCAACGGAGAGCTGTTGATAGTATAAAACACGACTCCCTCTGAAGTAACGTAGTTTTTGAGAAAGAGGTAATTTCTCACTAAAATAATAAAAACTTCTTGCAAGTAGTTTTTATTCCTATCTGAAAGCACACAAATTTGTGCAACAAGGGTGTTTTTTCTTTCATCATTTTCTTGCAACTTCGATGACCAGTTGAGCCCAAATTTTCACAGGCTTGTTATTTTATGCATATGTTTGGATACACCGAGTGAGAACACTGGTCTTTGACAATTACCAAACGTGTTCAGTGCCTTTAAGCAGCTCTATGAAATTGGGCCCTGGTGCTTGTGTGGAGATTGTAACCAGGAGTGAATGCCCCAAGACTGAAACCATGACAGGGACCAGTAAATATAAGTATTAAGACAGGTCTAAAGAATGTGATTGCCCCTGAGACCTAAATGTACATCACAGAAATCAAGGACCTTTAAAAAATACCTAGTCAACAGAGTTCCAGTGGCCAGAGGGGTTTGAGGGACATCCAAGAAAAGCCAAAAAGATGGAGAGGCACGTCTCCATCATGACGGGAACAATTATAAAAACACGCCCTTTCAAACCCATTTATGCTTTTCCTTTTTCCCCTTTTTTTTAGGTTTTGAGTCATGACCAGCTGGGCAAAGATGACTTCATGGGTGAGAAGATTATTGAGCTGGGTATGATCGACTGGAATGATATTACTACCCGATGGTTTGAGCTCCAAGCAGAGGTATGTGAAAAAAACAAATAAGTGAGACAAATTTTTGGCATCTCGTAGCCGAGCGATCAAAAGCACTGAGCCCAAGCTCTGGTTTTTCTGATCAGCAGAGTGTTAGTTCAAGTCCCGGTCTTGACACTTGTGTCCTTAAGCAAGACACTTTAATTAACCTTTGGATGGGAGGTAAAGCTGTAGGTCCCATGTGTTATTTAATGCACGTAAAAGAAGCCAGTACACTTATCGTTAAGTCAAGGGGTTCGCCCCAGTGTTTTCTGGTATGGTTGGCTGCAGATTGTGCCACAACACCTTTTAAACCGTTACATGGTGCTATGTTAATAAATGGGTCTTATATATCAGACATAGCTCCACATACCTTTGAAGAAAAAAATACTGAGCGCTTTGAGATGCCTTAGGTGTGATAAAGCGCTATCTGCTTACTACTACTATATTATGTGTCCCGTCGGGGGTCGCAAAAAAAGCTTATGCTTATGTTAATTTAGGAAAAGGAGAAACACCAGCTGCATGATAAATTTCCCCTTAAAATGTTGAATTAGGGAAAACCCACGCAATCATTTAGGATCTGAAAACCCAATCCACATGCAAGGCTCTGGGCTGAGGTTGGATTCGGAACCAGGGTCCACAGAGGTGAATTAGGGAAAACCCACGCAATCATTTAGGGACTGAAAACCCAATCCACATGCAAGTCTCTGGGCTGAGGTTGGATTTGGAACCAGGGTCCACAGAGGTAAATTAGGGAAAACCAATGCAATCATTTAGAGTCTGAAAACCCAATCCACATGCAAGTCTCTGGGCTGAGGTTGGATTCGGAACCAGGGAAAACCCACGCAATCATTTAGAGTCTGAAAACCCAATCCAAATGCAAGTCTCTGGGCTGAGGTTGGATTCGGAACCAGGGTCAACAGAGGTGAATTAGGGAAAACCAATGCAATCATTTAGGGACTGAAAACCCAATCCACATGCAAGGCTCTGGGCTGAGGTTGGATTCGAACCTGGGTCCACAGAGGTGAAAAACAGGACAAGAAACCCCCTGAGCCAACCTGATACATGTATTGCTCTTGTCCCTTCCCCAGACGGACCTTGACATCAGCGGTGACCTTGAGATTAGTCTTTCATACAAGCTGCCAGAAACCCTACTTGTCTCCATTCATAGAGCTCATGACTTGGTGTGTAGAGACAAGAAGAAACAGCCCAATCCATATGTGAAGGTAAGCATCAGTTATTGAGGTTTGCATTTTCCATTTTAATACCTCACCCAAACAGTCACCGGGTGACGTTGAACATACATGTGCATGGCTGGCAACAGGGTAATTAAACTCAAATTTGTATTTATTTTTTTGACTTTCGATAATTAAAAGCCATTTATAACCCCCCAGTTTGCACAGTAGGGCTTTTAAAACCAAAGTAAAACATATTCCAAGCACCTCGTTTCAATTTAGCCTGCTAAGGCCAAACTTCCAAAATGTTGGTCCAGAATGCCCCACAGTTTTGAAAAAACTTTGGGAGAACCTAGGGCAATATATTGTGCTAATGGAAATTTGTGTATTACTAAATTTCCGTTGTAAATCAAGTAACTACAAATAGCTGAATATGTTTGTGAATTGTGCTCTCTATCTAAAGTTCATAACAAACCTTGTACATATATGCTATGTGCATACAAGGTATTTTTCTGTCATTGGCTTACAGAAGTCCGGGCTTCTGTGATTTTCTTTTGTAAGCGTGATCTCACAAGTCACTTTGCCTGTACAAATGTAATAAAATAAAACACTATGTAAACACACTTTGACAAGCAACTGGTAATACTCAAATTAATTTGTTAACTGAATTATCTTTGGTACTTTGCCTCATTTGCAGGTCATCATTCCAGGAATTCCTAAAGTAGAAGAGACCAAGGTTCAGCATGAAACACTCAACCCCGAATGGGAGGAAATATTTGAGTACAACGTCCCCCGTGAAGAGCTAGAAGACAGGTAATAGAAGGGGCTAAACTAAGACAAGGGGTCTTGTCTTGTCTTGTCTTGATGGATACTGCACCAACACCCCTTCTCAAGGGTCACACAGGCAAGGTTGGTTCTGCGCATGGAATTGCTAACCATGCCAGAAACACCGGGTGAACCCTTCTCTTAACGATAAGTGTACTGGGTTCTTTTACAGTGTATGTGCATTACACAACACATGGACCTACGGCTTTACGTCCCATCCAAAGGACGAAGCAATAATGGTTAAGCAATAATGATAAAGTGTCAAGACCGGGACTAGAACCCACACTCTGCTGTTCAGAACACCAGAGCTTGAGTTCGGTGCGCTTGACTGCTTGGCATGACACACCAGACGACGTGTATTGGTATGGTGGTTTGGTGAACACAAACTGTAGCAGTGGGGCAAATAAAGAAACAAGTTCCAACTAGGTTTGTTGAAGCAGACCAAGTACCATGGCTGAGTACTGTAAAACGCAGTACGTAAGGTCTGGTGTTGTGAACAAAATTAAAATAATAATAATCTATTGCGCTGTATCTACGGAAGTTTCAAAGCGCTTATTATTTTTTTAAAGACAGGTATGCTATGTTTTTAAATTCTGGCCTGGCCAGTCAGAGGCCCTTAGTTTGTCCTGTTTAGCAAGGCACTTCATGTAATCCATAACTCATCTATTCTTTTGAATGGATGGATCAAGGGTAGATGTGTTCTTGCCTCGTTGTCTAGTGAACTGGACACAAGCTGTGTCAAGTCATCACGAAAGTGAATGAACAAACTAATGAAAGAGCACCATTTTTCAAAAGGTTAAAGAACGCTAACATTCAAATTGCTGCGTTTTGAACAGCACTGTAGCAAGCCCCTTCTCTGTCTCTCTCTCAATACAAGTTAAGTTTGCCCAAAGGGCATAAAAACAGCTCCATGTCTTTCCTATTAACAAACATCTTCTTATTGTTCTGATTTACACCTACGTAGGTATATTGTCTTGCATGTGCTTGACAAAGCATTCTTGGGTAACACAGAGGCTATGGGACAGGTGTTTATTGACCTGACCAACCTGGATATTGACGAAGGATACACTGGAAAGTTCCCCCTTGCTGACCTGGTAAGTATCTAATGCACTGTACTTTTGACTAGGGCACTGACCAAACTGTCTTGGAGGGTTTAAAATGCGTAACATTATGTGTGATTCTGTAGCTTCATGAACTTGGGCCCAGTGCAGTGAAGTCAGGGCTATGCTTGCAGTTCAATGATTATGGCAGTAGATTGCAGGTGTATTGGAATGTATGGACCCATTAACCCTAACCATGCTAAATGCAACAATATGCACCAAATGGTAATAGTTGTTGTAATCTGTTGCATTTGGCAGTCAACTCAGATGTCATTCTTTGACTGAATTTGTTGCATTTAGCAGTCAAGTGACTTCATTTTGGTGTTGTATTTTGTTGTATTTGGCAGAGTTCATGGTCCCACATATTAGCCATGTCACCACTACACTTATGTGCATACTGTTGCATTTAGCAGGGCAAACACCCTTGCTCAGTCCTAACACAAACAACATGCCTGCACAATGCAACAAAATTTTGTTGCATTTGTCATGGTTCTCATTTCAACTGTGTTGCATTCTGTTGTATTTGGCAGGGTATGGAGAGAGACCCTAATGGAGGTTAGGGTTAAAGTGCCAAATTTTGATTCTTCAAATGTTAAGACATTGTGGTTCCCAAAATATTTTGAATAAGGGCGAATCTTGCTTAGTCTACACATGAGTCAGTGCTGTGGTCAAGTTCCTGTTGTCTGAGTCCGAGTCGTCCCCATTGAGTCCAAGTCCGATTCCCTCATACCCCTGTAAAGTTAATTACAATCAGTGGCTTAACCAGATATTTTAATTTGGTTGGGGGTGGGGGGGGGGGCAAAGACATTGTGTTGGGGTGGGCTTCTTTTGTTACGTAGTCGAGCCATTTGTTTGTTCTTTTGTTTTGATCTCATGGGAGTGGAGGGCAAGGGTTCTGAGCGGGAGTCATTTCTTTACTCATCCGTTACATGTAGACCATTTATCCAATTTTTGCTCAATGTGTGAAGGAAACAAAAAGTTCACTTCATCACTGAAATACATGTGAGACTTGCACAGCCTACTTTGATGGGAATTTGTAAAGTGAAAGAAAGCCATGGTTTGTGGTTTGATTTTTTTTTCCCCTCCAGAAAAACTCTGATCGGGTGCGGACCAAGTGGTCTCAGACCTCCACTGTGCAAGAGTTCCGGGAATCCATGTATGCCCATGCTGCCTACAAGTATCCAAAGTTAATCTTCCAGAACCACCATGGAAACAAGGTAAGTCTATCATTAGGCCTATAGCATACAAATTTCTGCTTCATGAGACCGTGCAAAGTGAGCAGAACTGAATAAGAGGCATACATTGTACAGGCCTGATACTCCACGTATCAGTACCGAGGTCATCAGAAATTACATAATAAATGTACTTGGAAACAATTTCAATTCATACATCATAACCCTACACTAGGTGTGTGAACACCCCCCCCCCCTCCATACCTTTGCCAACTGACCCCCCTCCAAAAAAAACAACAAAACAACAACAACAACAACAACAACAACACCCCAAAAACCAAACAACAACAGCAGCAAAAAAACACCAAAACAAAACCCAAAGAAACATGAGACTGCATGACTTGTTTGGTTGTGGGATTACCAGCTCAATGCTAAAACTTACTGGACTCTCTGGTCGGTCTTTCATAAAATCCTGGTGTATACAAATGATGGTACATGTACATCAGTACATGTACTTCTAACTACTTCTGTAAGAACATAGTTAAGTTGTATAAAGTTGTATATTTATCTGGATAGTGAGGTGCAGTTGAACCATTTTGAGCATTGAACACGGGTTTTGGTTTTGTCACGTGTACCACTGCCCCCCATTTCTTCCCATTTCTAACATTCAGGTCAACCATGGGAACAAGGGGGTGGGATGGGGGACTGTATGCCAGCCAATGTTAGACTCTGAGACTAAGTGGTACATGTAGCAATCCTACCTGTAGATTTCCATGGGTTATATAATTGTTGGCGCATGCACATTTTTGTAAGAACAGTGGAACACGGTCTGCTGCCACCCAGTGTTCCCAATCTCTATGTTCTTGAATATTCACGTAGTATTTTTATCTACTCTGTGTTTTGTTCAGGTGTTGACCGTCCACAGTCGTAAAGCAGGCTCATCAGCCAAGATCAGGATACTAAATGGAATACCGATGTAGAGGAGGTGATGAGAGGAAGGTAAAGAGGAAGATGACATGAGATGGAAAATAAGTGAAGAGACAACAGGAGGAAGCATCTGAACAAAGCAGAATCCTTATCAGAAATCTATAAGAAGTAACTTATTAAGGTATTTTAGTCAAAGGATGTGGAAGTTTTAAATTCTAGAATAATAATAGTTTAGGAAAAGCCGACTGGTAACTGGGAAGAAATTGCCCCCAAAAAGACATCACAACTCACAGCTTTAGATTGTACAATAAGAGGTACACTATAGACCATGTAACCTTGTTTAAAAAAAAGTGACCTTGTGTACATTCCATGGCGTTTCCTGGCAGGCAAGATACTACAATGGTCATATGGGGAATTTTACAGTTTGTATTATAATTACCACATAAATTCAACAGCTATACAAATAACAACTGTACAAGTTTTGAGATGTGCCTTCTTTCTTCTTATCAACATTGGATAACAATCGTACAGTGCAATCTCCATGAAAATGTAAGATTTTTTGTTTTCTTCCACTGAGCTGTGTACAAACGTAATGTTACTGGTTACATGGTCTATACACACTCTGTTCGTGTACATTTTTTTTTGAACAAATTTTAATGAGTTGCATTTAAATGGTAATTGATTTGTATCTGTGTAAGAAAGTTTACATCAAGAAAAGTTGCTGTTTATGTTAGGGATTTGTTGGTTGACTGTAGAAAATAAGGGTGATTTTTCATAGGACATGGTGAATGCACTTGTAGAGTCTAGTCATTTTAAAACAAAAAACTAGATACAAACGAGATGTGGTACAAGTAATTTAAACACCGTACTAATATCAGTGTACTTAAATCCATTAAAACGAACTAAAGAGAAATATGTAGTTCCGTCTAAACTACTGGCAAATTCGACGAGAAAATACATTAAGCAACTGAAGATCAAGCAAATCACCACAGTTTATTTTCATTGCCGCAATCAAAATAAGCTTGATATGAATGTGCACAAATGTCCTGACAAAACATTAACTGTTTTTAAATTGTTTACTCTAAAAGGGACACCAATGAGTTTGATGAACATTTCTCAAGCTTTATGGTGTACTTGTTACAAACTAAAGGTTGAGAATGATTCTACTGTTATGGACCATCCACAGTTTTTACAATTTTCACGGTCACACAAAGAGTATAACCGGGGGGGGGGGTGGGAGGGGAGACCACCTACAACTTCAAAAGGAGTATACAAGTTGTTTTTTTAAACAATGTGCATCAAGTTTGAAAGAATTTGTTTGATAGTTACTACTTTGGGGGAAGGGAGGTGTGGGTCCTAAAAAATCTGTATGACCTGAATGTTGAAAACCTTGGACATTTACCTGAATAATAGTGATGTACTTTTCCTTAAAATTTGTCCTTTGGTAAGTTCAACAGTTAAACTGCACACATTTCCGTGAAATAATTTGGAAAAAACTAAGCACTTAAAAACCCCCGAACAAGATACATTTTAAAAATGATTAACACCAAGTACAAATAAAATGTATCTTATTTATTTTGATGTATTTCGTTAATGACACTATTGTTTTTTAGTAAATTACATAAAGGAATTTGTTTACTCCGAAGCACATAGAAATTCCATCCTCTTAGCACGGTTCAGTGGCATAAACACATGCTATTTAACAGATTGTACTTTGAAATCTTCTTTAATTATGTTTTGAATTTGTGCATAATTTTGGAGACTGATAATGTACATATTTGAAAGTTATTTTGTACTTTGTTTTGTGTGTCTTATTTGTGTTTTAAGGTTAGCTTTGGTTAATTTAGAAGTTTAATATTCCGTCCATTATTGTCACCCAGACTTGAGTTTTTGTCATTTGGGGAACACAAAAATAAAACAAATGTTGTTAATTTTTTTAATTTTGTAAATATATTTTTGTAATAATACTTTTTAGAATGAAGTCATTATAGATGATTGGATTCAATTTGTTTAGAGTTTATATGGCTAGACCTTGTATGGGTACATTCTAAAAGATAATCAAATCGATAGTATTTTACGAATCGTGTTCTACTTCAAATGACTCTGAGTGTTCTTTTTAGTATAATGATTTGAATAAATAAATCCAATATATTTTGTAACTTTTGAAAAATGAGTATGAATTTGTTTGTTTTATGTCGTTATTGGTATGTTTTTAATTTTTCTTTTATTTCAACCACATGATTTGAATTCTCACACACTTAAAGGTATCGTACACGTTTGGTAATGACTCAAAACAAATATTAGCATAAAAACGTACTTGGTAACAAGCAACGGAGAGCTGTTGATAGTATAAAACATTGTGAGAAACGACTCCCTCTGAAGTAACGTAGTTTTTGAGAAAGAGGTGATTTCTCACTAAATTTAATAATAAAAACTTCTTGCAAGAAGTTTTTATTCCTATCTGAAAGCACACAAATTTGTACAACAAGAGTGTTTTTTTCTTTCATCATTTTCATGCAACTTCGATGACCAATTGAGCCCAAATTTCCACAGGCTTGTTATTTAATGCATATGTTGGGATACACCAACTTTTGCAAAACTCGTTTTCGTGGACCTGGAGCTTGGACTAAAAATTTCAATATTCTTCCAAGGGATACAGGTTTATATTGTCGAGCTGTTCCCTCTTTTTTTCTTTTCTCCCTCTTTTTTTTTTTTATATGAAAAGGGGGGGGGGCGTGCGCCCCCCACGCCCCCCCTGGATCCGCGCCTGACTGTCATAAACAAAGTGACGCAATATACATATACAAGGTAATATTGAACAGAATAGCCCAAGTTACTAAGCCTAAACAAGCAAAGGATGAAAACATTATAAGCTTGGCTATAAATTTTCCAGATATTTGTTGCTTTCTTTGTTGTGGTATTCAAGGTGGATCCAGGTTTTTCAGATTTAGGGGGGCGGGGGGGGGGGGCAGGGGAGCAAACTTGGAGGTCTGATTTCCAAATTGAACATTTTCAATAATGCCAAAGTATAAACGTCATGTGACCTTATTAAATAAATGTCATATGACCATCAGTTTGGGTCATATTTGAGGCAATTACTGAGTATATGCTCAGTTGAAGAAAGCGTGCTTAATAATACACCAGTTTGGGTCATATTTGTTGCAATTACTGAGTTTGTTCAGTTAGAGAACATGACAAGTAATGAACAAGTTTGGGTCATATTTGAGGCAATGAGTATATGTTCAGTAGAAGAGAACATGACAAATAATGAACAAGTTTGGGTCATATTTGAGGCAATGAGTAGAAGAGAACATGACCATAATACATCAGTTTGGGTCATACATGTATGAGGCAATTACTGAGTACATGTTCAGTTGAAGAGAACATGACAATACATCAGTTTTGGGTCATATTTGAGGCAATTACTGAGTATGTTCAATTTAAGAGAACATGACCAATAATACATCAGTTTTTGGTCATATTTGTGTCATTAATACTGAGATAATTATGTTCAGTTTAATAGAATATGGCCAATAATACATCAGTTTGGGTCATATTTGAGTCAATACCAAGTAGATGTTCAGTTTTAAGAAACCATAAGCTAAAATGCTGTGTGTAAGATACATCAAAGTCAGTCCAATTAACTGTAAAATATAATTACTTAGACTTTCAACAACTTTGCCTGATAGTGATAAAAGTAATATTACCCCGACTGAAAGAAAAATATTTCAGCTTTCATAGGAGACATTTATGGGGGTATATAGTTTTTTTGTGATTGAGCATACCGCACATTAATTTTGTTAAATTATCCAACATGTTTTAATCTTAATCACTAATTTATTTATTGTCATTGTTTTTTTTCTTTCTTAACAGAACACTTTCCATTGAATATTGATATTTTAAATATTATACACCCCCAAACCCCCCTAAAAAACCCAAACCCCAACCACACACGCAAAACACACATTCTATTTTTTACATCCCTGTGGAGACATCTTTTGTTCTTTCCTTTGTCCCTGTAGTTAAGAACCTCCCATAGACTTTGTACACAAAATTCCTTGTGGAGCACCCAAGTCTTTAGAATTCCCCTATGGAGACCTTTTGTTTTCCCTTTTCTGTTTTGTTCTCGGTCTCCATAAGGTAGTGAATATGAAGGCAACAACCAAAACAACACAACAACTATAAATCGACCGTTTAGCATAGTTTTTGCACCGTTTTGGGTTCATTAAAACTTGGTGTCCTAAAAAGACAAACAATTTAGTCAATTCAGGGTGTAGGTGCCAGGCTTTTTAGAACTTTAGCCTTTGGGAAATATTCTGCAAAGGTCAAAACGCCGGGTCGTTATCAATGTTTGTGATTATACCACACATGTCATTTCGGTTGGTAAAGCAGTTTACAGCAGCTATTACATAATTCACCTTTTTTTCATTTGAGAGATAATATGTACACATTGATCTCAGGAGCATGAATGTACATGTAGAAATAGAAAGTATTAGGAAAACTACAAGTAGTAAAAGGTTATGTAACCCTGTAATAGTGGATTGTTTCTTTGACTGCAGGTTGCCATTGTGCCAGCACAATGCAATGCCCACCGTACTACATCGGGCCCAATAGCTACTTCCGGCCGTTATACCAAGTGCCGTACGGGCATTATATTATGCAAAAATGCCACAAAATTACCTGTTTTATGACTATTGTAGTTTACGGGATCCACTGCCCTGGGCCTATTCGTATTCTACGTTTTGAACTTATATATAAACAACGATAAAGCTTACATTGAGAGCTCCATGTAGAGACATCAATCATATCAAATGCTCGCCTTATCACCAACCGTATGTTAACGGCGTTTCTGATCAGCAGGGTGTGGGTTCGAGTCCCGGTTTTGACACTCGTGTCCTTAAGCAAGACACTTATAACCAGTATTGCTTATTCCTTTGGATGAATGATGTGTGGGACCGGAGATTCATGGCGGTTTCTGCACAGTAGGCCAACAGGAAGAGGAAGAATGGTCATGAAGAACGGTACAACAATCCAAGCACGACTGGAAGCCATTTTGAATACCCCGCGTCATACGGCATCAAGACCCGTCGAACACCCTGACTGCTACTTTGTAACTCTGATGTTAAGCGATAATCGGGTACCTAGTGTATTCTTTGGCTGGTTCCAACAACCTGTGTCTGTCCAAGACCACAGGGGGCAAGCAACTGGCTCCCTCAATATATCGCGGTAATGATTTAATGGCATGCCAATAAAAACATATTGTTTAATATGTGATTAGAATAAATCAATTAACGTTTGTATATTGTTTAATGTGAAATTATTTGATAAAACGCAATGCTAAAGCTTAGCCAGAAAGGGTCTGGCCCATTGGTTTTAGGTTTGTTTGTTAGTCGTTTCGTTTTCCAATAGGCCTATATTATTTGCATATGAATAAAACTTATATCTGATGACATTATTTTATTGTTAACATTTTCTAAAAAAATTGCGTAAAAGCAAGAATACCCACCACCCCCCCTCCAAGTTGTTGGTTTCTTGTTGAGTCAAAATGAGATTTTTTCAGCTTTAAAGGCACTGTACACGTTTGGTAATGACTCAAAATATATATTAGCATAAAAACTGACTTGGTAACGAGCAACAGAGAGCTGTTGATAGTATAAAACATTGTAGGAAACGACTCCCTCTGAAGTAAAGTAGTTTTGAGAAAGAGGTAATTTCTCACTAAAATAGTCTTGCAAGAAGCCTTTTATTCCTATCTGAAAGCACACAAATTTGTACAACAAGGGTGTTTTTGCTTTCATCATTTTCTTGCAACTTCGATGACCAATTGAGCCCAAATTTTCACAGGCTTGTTATTTTATGCATATGTTGGGATACACCAAGTGAGAACACTGGTCCTTGACAATTACCAAACGTACTCAGTGCCTTTAAATGAGTAAAACATGTTAACACCTCTTGTTTCTACCCAAAACATGTCATCATGTGACCGGAAGAAGGGCACAACGAAAAGGTACCGGAGAGAGAGGCGTTAGCAAAAAATTGTGTTTCAAGCAAAAGTTTGGATCGGTTTGCTGCCATTCATTATAATAAGTCATTATAGGAAGGTTAATTTCTGCACGGGAATGGAAAAACAATTATTTAACAGTAATACCATATTTTTTCAGGAGCTATTTTATTGCATACGACTTTCTGTTACTGAGACAAAAATTAGTTGGTGGGCCTTGAAGAAAGGAGTAAAGCCTTATGCTCTTCTTCCAGGCACACGACGATGTGTTGCAAATGCCTTGGTAAACGGCTACTTTTGTTTTAAAGTTCTCAGAATTGACCTTTTTCAACTGCAGCCCTTTTGCTTCCTCGACACTTGAAAAATGTTTGTTTTCCCCACAAATCACGAAGGGCAAGGAAATAAACTGTGGCGTATCCAGACATTTTCAAGGGGTGTGGGGGGGGGGGTGGGGAGACGTATTTGGGGGCTATTCGATGTATTAATTCATTCATTTTGTGGGATGGGGGGGGTCAAGGTTTCTGGGCGGGGGTCTCATCAACGTAAACACGACAAAATCAAACGTTGAGAAGTTTGTATAGTTTATATCGATTTTAATTTATTCCATTCCAATGTCGCCTACGAACAGTCATTACTTTTAAAATTGTGTCCTATTTTAAATGTTAATCAAAATATCACTTTAATAATAGCTTCATATCCATCATATCCATCAGCTCTCGCCATTGCAATCTGAAGAAGAAGAAAAAACAAAACAAAGCAACTGTCACTCAATGTAAATCGACTGTTATTATGGTATAGTGTGTGTCACAATAGCTATGAATTGGCTTACGCATGTTAACATCCATTGGGCATAGAATTTCAGCCTTTTTTTGACGGAGATTTCTGGAATCTTAATTAACTTCTTTTTTAATTGACCGTAATTTTGACCGCATGAGAGCGCTTTCAACGGCGAATTTCCTTGCATCACAATACAGTTTTATCTTATTTTGACTGTCTGTATGTTGTTTTTCTTGTATCGATGGCCAAATAGATAGTAATAATAATAACGGGTGACAAAACCAGTTCGTTTTAGTTGTTTTGCATCGCGTTAATTTGGTTGACACACGCCCTCACACGGTCACAAATACTGGGAATTCATCTTTGTCTTTTGAAGTGGTTGTAGCTCTTGATTAGAGACGGTTATTTTCTTCTTGACGTTTCGAGTGGTGTACTCTAAAATTGTCATCTTGGGAGTGCTTTCCGTGACAAACAACCCCCGGGATCGATCAGTGAGGTATTGGCCCAGGTCAAGGGCCCGACGGTGATGTTGCTAAATATTGCTATACCTTGCAAAAGGTACTTGATAGTAATTTTATACAGGGATGTTATTGGTTCAGAGTTTATTATCGATGGCGAGATGAGGAAAAATTGGCTGCTTGTTTCATGCGCAAAATAGATGTGGCGGCCAGATGATTGAAATTCCACACCTCTGAATAAAAAAACCCAATTTTATTTTTTCGGTTTAAAAACGGAAACAGTGAGCGACAGGATCGCAAGATATAAGCAGACCCCCCCCCCAAAAAAAAATAAAAAAAATAAAATAAAATAAAAATAAAATAAAAAATAAAAATAAAATAAAGATAAATGAAACATGAATAACTGAATAAAAATAAGATCAAATGTAAACAATATCAAAGGGAGTTGTAGGAGGAGGCTGGGGAGGGGAAATGTGACGGAAGAGGGATAGGTGAAAAGGGTATGAGAGGGTCAAGGCCCCAAAACCTCTGTCATTGAGTAAGCCTACCTTATTAGTTACCGATGTAGAGGAGCTTGTTGGGGGAGCGACGGCCTGGGTTAGACACGACGTTGGAGGTGGAGCTAGCGAGCATGGAGGACTTGAGGGTAGCTGGGCTCATGGATGGGTTCATGCCCAACATGATGGCAGCGGCACCTGTGTGTGGAAAACATACTCGGTCATAATGATGATGCAAAGCTAAAGTAATTTCAAACTTGCTGTCATTGTCAAAGCAAGACTTTGTGTTGTTCAAAGGAGAAATGCCTTCACTAAAATATTGGTTAAACTGCAAATGAGTTTCATTGTGCGGCTTTGTGGTGAAGAGTGTCTGTTGAAAAGTGCGTTCGAAAGTTTCAAGCGGTTTTTCAGAAACAAGAAACTCGTTTTGCATGCTGGAGGTTCATCAGATTGTGTTAATGGGTTGAGCAAGGTTTCGTGGACAATTTTGGTTTATTCTCGAAGGCAGAGAAATGTGTCTTACCGGAAACGTGGGGGCAGGCCATGGAGGTTCCACTGATGGTGTTGGTTCCCCAGTTGGTGCTGTGCCATGTTGAGGTGATGTCTACACCGGGAGCGAAGATGTCCACACATGAACCGTAGTTGGAGAAGGAAGCTCTGACATCGCTGTTGTCGGTGGCACCGACAGTGATGGCCTGTTTAGGTTGAAATACGAGTCAATATGTGTACTTGTACAACAATATGTGTACTTGTCAATATGTGTACTTGTACAACATCTTTTAAGAATTAAAACTTTAAAGGCATCGTACACGTTTGGTAATTGTCAAAGACCAGTGTTCTCATTTGGTGTATCCCAACATATGCATAACATTACAAGCCTGTGAAAATTTGGGCTCAATTGGTCATCGAAGTTGCAAGAAAATGATCAAAGAAAAAACATCCTTGTTGTACAAATTGGTGTGCTTTCAGATAGGAATAAACAAATCTTGCAAGAAGTTTTTATTATTTTAGTGAGAAATTACCTCGTTCTCAAAAACTACGTTACTTCAGAGGGAGTCGTTTCTCACAATGTTTTATACTATCAACAGCTCTCTGTTGCTCGTTACCAAGTCAGTTTTTATGCTAATATATATTTTGAGTAATTACCAAGCGTGTACGATGCCTTTAAACTTGGACTGAACAAAGACAAAATAATTGACTAGAGCGGGACTTGAACCTGCGACCTCCGGATTAACTTCCCGGCAGTCCAACTGAGCTATTCCTAATTTTTGCGGTCTCCCTATTTAAAGTTAAACATTTAGAACTAAAATTTGTTTCAAGAAACAAATGAGATTGAAGTTGTTCCCCCCAAAAATGAAGGTAAAGTGGAGCAGCGGCAATAATTGATACGATCATAGTATCAACGGTTTTTTCTGTTTTATTTTTATGTTGTAAAGAGGTAATAATCTTGATCTGTGCCTCATCATTCTAGATCCAAAGGGCGACTTACATCAGCTACTCTAGCGGGGGAAGAGCCGCAGGCATCGACGTTCTCGTTACCAGCAGCAGCAGACACGGTGAAGCCGAGGTTGATCAGGCTCTGTACGGCGTTATCGGTAGCAGAAGATGCACCACCACCAAGAGACATGGAGACAACAGCGGGCAGCTGTCCGTTGGAGCCAACGTACTCAATTCCTGTTGGTTTGTGCATAAGAAAGCAGTGTATTTTCCTCATAGTTAACCCATAATGATAATGCGATATAGTTATTACAACAAATAATTTGTTCTGCCATACAAAACCATGAATTAAAATGCACGAAAATACTCACCATCAATAACACCACTGTTGGAGCCGGATCCAAAGCAGCTGAGCACACGGATACCGTAAATGGTGACGTCCTTGGCTACACCGTAAGTGTTGCTGCCGACGGTACCGGCGCAATGGGTTCCGTGTCCGTTGCAGTCAACTCCGTTACTGCCGAAAGCGTCGTACCAGGCAGTAGCACGGCCAGAGAACTCCCAGTGGTTGGGGTTGACACCGGTATCGATCACGTAAGCGTTGACTCCAGCACCAGTTCCTGAAATAAGATGGCAATATGAATTATTAACATGTTGGTGTTTTTGGTGAGTCTTAGTGAGATACGGGGCCTTTAATTCAAACGATCTTTGCTGAATAAAGTCACCGGAAGTTTAATTTACCGGATGGGTTGAAGCTGCCGTCCAAGGGGAGGTATCTCTGGTCAGAACGGTCGAGACCCCACGTGACTGCCTGGGCCCTGACTACACCATCCTCCTCAATGTACTCAATGCCATCGAAAGAACGGATCTACAGAATGAGGGGAAGTCTAAATTGGTATTTCGGTCGAGAAACAGGAAAAGGAAAAGGTGCAAACAAATAGTGCTCTTCTGTTTTCAAAAGTAAAGTAGAAACTTACGGTGTCGATGAACCTGTCTGGGATGTCAGCCACAACAGCGGTCATGACCTTACGGAACTTCTTCAGGACGGAGACGGGGATGTTGAGGGATCGTGTACGGGTCTCAAGACGGTCGACAAACTCATCCAACTTGGAACCATCCTAAAGGTAAAAAACCAAAAACACAATAACTTCTCTGAAGTAAATTGTGAACATAAATGTGTTACCCAAATTATACATGGAACTTGCAAATTATGTGAATCAACTGCTCGATTAAACATGACAGACATTATTATAATTTGAGACTTTAAACTCAAGTTTGTTCCCTAGATTTCAGGAAAAACTCAATTTCAGATAGTGATCCGCCGAGTCAAAGTACCTTGATCTTGATGATGTACTTGTTGGGGATGCGCTCAGACACCTTCTTAAGGGGAGCAAGAGTAGCACTGGCAGCAGCCAGGCACAGGCACAAGAGGATGAAAGTCTTCATGTTGAGAATCTATCACAACAAAATAAAAAAGGAACAACACACAATTATTGGAGTTTAGTATTAATTATTAAAACAATCTACACACCAAAGACTCCCGGGTCCGGACTGACCCGGTTCCGGGTCCGAACTGACCCGGTTCCAGGTCCGAACTGACCCGGTTCCAGGTCCGAACTGACCCGGTTCCGGGTCCGAACTGACCCGGTTCCAGGTCCGAACTGACCCGGTTCCAGGTCCGAACTGACCCGGTTCCAGGTCCCCGGAGGTCCTGACCCATTTATGGATTAATGTGACCCGGAATCTGTCTCACAATGACCAATAAATGGAACAAACTGACGCGAAATCCGAGCTAAAATCCCATTTTTAAAAACCAGTTTCCGGGTCAGCCTGACCCAGAAATTGGCCAGGCCCCCTGGAACCCGGGTTCCCCGTCAATTCTTACCCGGTAGTTTTTAAAGTGTATATTGTATGACGGGCCCTGCACAATTTAGACACATGGGGGCAAAATCTTGATTAGAGTTTTATACAAGGCTGGGAAGGCATATAATATAAGCTATTTGATTATTTTGGACGATTGTGCAAAGTTTAGTTTAAAGGCACTGAACACGTTTGGTAATTGTCAAAGACCAGTATTCTCACTTGGTGTATCCCAACATGTATGTATAAAATAACAAGCCTGTAAAAATTTGTGCCCAATTGGTCATTGAAGTTGCAAGAAAATGATGAAAGAAAAAACACCCTTGTTGTACAAATGTGTTTGCTTTCAGATAGGAATAAAAGGCTTCTTGCAAGAAGTCTTTTATTATTTTAGTGGGAATACCTCTTTCTCAAAAACTACGTTTACTTCAGAGGGAGTCGTTTCTCACAATGTTTTATACTATCAACAGCTCTCCGTTGCTCGTTACCAAGTAAGTTTTCATGCTAATATATTTTGAGTAATTACCAAACGTGTACAGTGCCTTTAAAAAGTAATCACCTTTTCAAAAATAATTTGTCTCAATCACAAGTATAGGTTTATCTTTATTATTAACTTAATTTTTTGAAATTTTCAAGCATATTAACAATATTTTGGTCAGAGGTTTTATTGTGTAATTTCAACACTTTAGCTTTGAAGGGGAAATAAAACGAAAATTGGTAATTTGATCACTATCTTTCATGTAAAATTACGACACCATTCGACGGTTCTATAATATACCTGTATATGTGGTTATAGTACCAGTTGCAATATTTTATACCAAAATAATTTTTCAGATTTGAAATTTGACGATCTTCTAAAGCATTACCAAACACGATATCCTGTTTATGTTCCGTTTGCTTTCATAAAATGCAATTGAAAATGATGCGCCGAAATATGGCAACGAAAGAACCCGTGAGGTTCTAAAAGCACATTTTTTGTGTGAGTTCTGCGCTCTGTGGCTCAATTTGTGGTCATAACTGATGCCATCTTCCTTGCGGAAAATCAAACAACGGCACAAACCTGGTCAAAACAGTGTAATTCTGATGTTAATAATAACAAGTACAAACCGAAGTAAAAACTGTTTGATAGAATCAAAACCTCACTTACCTTAGTCAGTCGCCTTGGTACAGGTTATGTGTCTGCCATACCACCAGTCGTCCTCTTTTATAGCCTCGGCGTGAAGTAATAATCCATCATTTTTGTTAATAGCCTTAACTTGTTATCCTCCCTACAGATTAATTTATGCAACTGAGGGGAACAAAAATCGTATTATTAGTCTATACAGCCGTCGCCGTTCTCAGACGTATTTGGTGGCTTAAAAATTAAGTCACTGCACAGACAGGTTGTGTTTGGTATAGGTGTGTACAAGGACATTCAAACCGATGACTTATATCAATCGACTGAGGTCCACGATTGCTGTCACAATGTTAATCACGTTGCACAGCGGCCATCTTGTGTTACTTAACTTTCATTCAACCCACTTTACTCAAACCGAGGCTCGGCAGACAACATGCTCCCTTTGAGAAAGTTGCATTTTAGCTATTGTCATTTTGCATACGGCAAAACTGATGATGTTGGTGGAAGTACGGAAATTATCTTGTGGAACTTCCTGCAATGTTTTTGTGGGCACTTTATTTATTAATTTGACTACAACAAGACAACGCACTTAAAGGGATTGTATATACCCAAAAACTAACCTGTGAAAATTTTATTTAAAAAAGGTGGTAGCGTTTTTGAGATATTGCCGAAAATCTGGAGCGGTTATGTCCACGCAGGAAGAATAATCTGCAATTGGAATACACAATCTGAGAAACGTTTCTGACAGAAACGCTTCTCAGATTCAATTTGTTTTGGATAAACTACATTACTTCAAAGTGAAATGTTTCTCAAAACGCTTTATACTATCAGAAGCTGCTGTACTTCTTCCCAAGTAAATTGTTTATTGCCATTCATTTTATGAGTAATTACCAAACGTATACAGACCCTTTAAACCTTCTATTCAAAAATAAAGAACTACATCAACCTTACTTATTGTGGTAATAGTCAATTATGATAACTGTCCGGTTGATAATCAATACTTCGATAATTCCCCAATATCGATTCAAGTGTGAACATTCTCGCATAATCATCGAGGAAAATGATAACACAATTTTGCTGACGTCATGGAGAATGTAATCTGTGAATTTAACAGCTGCCTTTCCTCAGATTATGATAACTTGTTAAAAACAGGTAACAGTTTTGGAATAAGTGGTATGAGACGAACGAGTGATGAGCACATCACTGTTCAAACTGCTAGACAGTGTCTAGGCTTTAAAGGCTTTAAAAGGTCTGTATACGTTTGGTAATTACTCATAAAATTATTGGCAATATAAACTTACTTGGTAAGAAGTACAGCAGCTTCTGATGGTAAAGCATTTTGAGAGACATTTCACTTCGAAGTACTGCGTTATGGAAAAAGGTATCACTATTTACCCCCAAAATTTGAATCTGAGAAGCGTTACTGACAGTAACGTTTCTCAGATTGTGTATTACAATTGCAGATTATTCTTCCTGCGTGGACATAAACCGCTCCTGATTTTTGGCAATATCTCAAAAACGCTACCACCTTTTGAAATGAAATTTTCACAGGTTAGCTTTATGGTATCTACAACTATATAGGATTGAAACAAACAATGGGTTCCAATTACCAAACGTATACAATCCCTTCAAGATGCGTGGAATCACAGTAATGCCACCAGTATAATGTGACTTGCATTTTTGGTACACGGTGTCATTGGAGCTGTTGGTTGTGATAAAGTTTGCAACCATAAGCGCGACACAATGACAACATTCTTAGCTAGAAAATCGTAACATCGTAACACACAATTGTAAAATAAAAAACCATGAATTTGAGAAAGACACTCGAACTTTAATTTGGCCGTGCAATATTTTGTATAATGTCTGTTTTTCCCAAACAATAAATTAATTTTAATGCCAAACCTCTTCGAAGAACATGGAATCCGTTTATGGATAATTTGGAAGAGTCTGGCGTCCTACGCGGGTACAGGTTGCATGCTGGGTTAATTTTAAGTTATAGCAATCCCATATAAGAATGTCATAGAGCCTAGTTTCCTTTTCCATAAAACTATATGAAATTCCTATAAAGAAGTGTTATACACGATGCATAAAACAGGATACGCGATCATAGATGGCCACTTGGTACTTGGTATAAGGCCACTTCGAGCAATGTATACCGATTGGGGATCCACAATGTCTCCTCGTTGTGACCGTAAACAAAACCTTCACTCAAACGTTGAACCAACACCGATAGTGGTGGTGGTGGTGGTGGTCGGGACTCCTCATTCTAACGAAATCTTTATTGACATTCACGTTAATATTTGTTAAATACATATCACATTTTAAAAAGAAATCCTCAATGTCGAGTGAAAAGGAGATGCATGCATATAGACAAAGGTGATTCAACATTCCACGCTACATCATAGCTATAATGTAGAAAAGGAAGACTTGTTCTGCAGTGTTGGGCCGAATGTTCCGTGTGAGGCAGATACTGATTTTCAAATAAATCGCCCAGGCATAGGTTTCATTTGACTTAGAGTAAACTGTTTGTACGATTTTTTACTTGTAATATCGACTCGATCCGTTCGTACCTACGTCTTCAAATCCCTGTGATCCATAGTAACAAGAGCGGCATGATCCACCAAAATTTAACTTATATTATACCGGTATCAAAACAATCTTATAAAAGAACCCAGTATTATTATTAATTGTTTATAAACTTCAATATCTTTCAATCAATCAGTCATTTGTTCGTTCACTACCGAGATGACTTGGTGAGTTGTGCCCATGATCTGTCTCTATCAAGCATTGTGTTAGAGAGAGGTGGACTGCTTATACCAGTGCCAGTATCTTTAATATACATACCAAAGTCTGGTTGTTTGTTACATTCCTTTTAATTCAACACAGCAAACATTTGTAAAATATTATGTTTCACTATCACAGTGCATACAATACCCCAAGTGTGTGCTTATACATAAATGAAATTTGTTATTACCGCATATCGAATTCCATGCATTTAATGCATGACGAGAACAGTATTGTTTGAATCTGCGAATCTTTTAATCTGTAGGCAAATCATGCCATTGTTTTATGTTTGACTGCAATGATGTCGAACAGTCATCACAGGCTGCTGTGGAAATGCTATGCAACCTTTTTGGAAAAACCCGAGACATAAGCGTACATTAAATGTATTTCATGATGGTGAAAGCCTGAAGGGCTAGTCTTTTCCAAGGCTGTTGCACTATTTTCCGCAAACTGTTTCACTCTTCACATAGTGTACTTTGCCAGCACACGCCCGGAGACTAGCCTCTTGTGTACGAGTTTGCAAAGTCGCATCAATCCCACAGTACATGCATTTGACACGCTGCACTTACAGTAAAAGTGCAGCCTGATACTGCCTGACTCTTGCTGTGGTTTCGTGAAAAGATCATTGGTCAAAACATGGTGTGTCAGACACCAGCAATAATCTTATTTCACCCATATTCGTCACTCTTATTTCACGAAACCAGGGCTTTCGAACAACAGTGGCTTTTGCTGGTGTGATGACCTTTATGGATTTGTCCTCGAGCCCGTCAATGGAATTGTTTATTTTCAGTGTGGTGACCCCAACGGACGAATGGCAATGTGTCAATGGTTATTAAGATTTGAAACTTTGCATGGTGGGAATACGATATGGAAAGGTTTGCGGTGACACCATGTACATGTAATAATCTCTCTATGTGAGTTGGGGGTGGTTCTGAAAAGAACCGTTGGTTTCAACTCGACGTTTCGATCAGTATGCTCTGATCGTCTTCTGGAGAAAGCTGGACTCTGATGCTGCATGCTGCTTAAGTACTGTGGATGGGGACTAGCTTGGTGATGCACGAAGGCGGGAAGTAGAGGCGGGAAATGGAGCTCGGTGGTGCGTGGTAAAACTGGATCCTGCACTGGAGCCTTGGACTGGTGTGTGGGGAGTGTGTGCTCACTGAACTGTGTCAGTAGGAACAAGCACAGGGGATGGTGAGGGTGTGGGGCCTAGGGGACTGAGGGTATAGAAGACCCAAAGCAGTCTGAAGGGGGTATGGGGCCTATGTGGACTGAGGGTATAGGGGACCCAAAGCAGTCTAAATAAAATAATATAATAAGTCTAAATAATGGAGTGGGGCCTAGGGGACTGAGGGTATAGATGACCCTAAGCAGTCAAAGGGGGTGGGTAACCGTCCACAGTACTTAAGCAGCATGCAGCATCAGAGTCCAGCTTTCTCCAGAAGACGATCAGAGCATACTGATCGAAACGTCGAGTTGAAACCAACGGTTCTTTTCAGAACCACCCCCAACTCACATAGAGAGATTATTACATGTACATGGTGTCACCGCAAACCTTTCCATATCAATGGTTATTGTTATATATTGAATGGATATACTATGCATATACAATTGAGCACCGGCGGATATACCTATTGTCATTGTAAACATGAAACCAAAACACGACAGATACAGATTGCAGTCGTGTGTATTGCGTGGATGAGGAAACAAGGGTCAGATTGAAGGTTCAAATATTATATAGCGTTGTGACAAAATACCACACGGTATTTTCCACTGGAAGCACCCTGGCGGTTGCTCATATCAGCACTTGAGTAACGCAACTATCCGTCGTTGTTTTTCGGCGTAGATTAAGAAAGGGAAGTCTGCTTTTTAACAGGCAGGAAGTAGGCCCTATACGTGCTATCGTTATCAATGCCAAAGACTGATAATACTATTTATTTTGCTGCCCATGTCACTTTCTACGACTGAGTGATGGAAACTGCTAGAGGTATGTGCATACGCGAATCACATTTCACTGTTAAAAACATGTATACTCTGATCTTCATCATGGTTCTAACTTATGTTCCTGATGTGAACACGCTCAGCGTGGACGTCCCACCAGTGTTTCGCCGTCCGACGACACCGAGACCACAACGCCCATTCACAGCCACATGGAACGTCAAATACAGTGCGTGCTTGGAAAGCTTTGGCGTTGACTTAGACCTGGAGAAATATAATATTGACGCCAATAAGCGGGGTGAGGTCAGCGTCATCAAGCTTTTCGAGAATGCTGCTCTTGGCACTTATCCGTACATCGTGAATGGGGGCAAGTTCGTCAACGGTGGACTTCCACAGGTAGGTTTGTACTGAGAGGGAATAACAATGTTGACAAGTTTAGAGGAGAAATGCAAGTCTGATGGTTAGAGCCAGATCCATATACACCCCAAGCCAACCTCGTCTCCAAGGTGTGTCGAGCAGTACGAGGTTGGTACGAGGTTGACCGCTCTCTCACCCTGGTATTGGATCATTTGCATATCCAAAATTTTTGGATACGTATGCAAATTAGAATAGTCTGGCTGTGAACATGGTGAATACTGAATACAACTTAACATGTTTACGTTAGACTTGTGTACACCAGTCGTTGTCCAATCAAGGTCCAAGTAAGGAGTTTCCCTCCCAGGGTTTACTATTGTAAACACGGTTGAAAATAAAGTAAACCATGTGGACGAGGTTGACCCCAAACACGCCCCATGAACAACAAATATATGGTCTTTCGTACTTGCACCCCAAGGTCTACGTTTCTTTATACTTTCATGGTATGAATGCAGAAGGACTTTCACGTATTGTTCCTTCTGTACGCACCTTCACTCGTAGCACCCGCTTTACCACATCTTCTCACCTCGTCACTGTTTTTGTTCCAAAGGCCAACTGTGAGATATTTGAATAGCTTCTTCGTTTCTACTTCGCTTCTACTGCAGCTGCACTTTGGAACTCCATACTTGTATCTTGTTTTCCGCCATCTTGCAATCTATCACAGTTTAAGAGGAATGTGAACAAATACCCCTTTCTCTTTAAATTGTCCTTTTTTTCTTGTATACTTCACCTTAGAGTGGCCCTTTGGCCTTGTGTTGGGCGATTTTTCATTAAAAAAATGTTTTCACGTATTTCATTTTCTGCTTACAACATATTATAGTTGGTCAACTTGACGTCACATCTAGAAAAGGCAACCGATGACATCATCAACGCCATCCCAGATGAAAACTTCTCCGGGCTAGTTGTCATCGACTGGGAGTACTGGAGTCCAGTGTGGGACGAGAACTTTTGGCCAGAACGTATGGCGTACAAGGTGGAGTCCATTGCCATTGTACAACGGCGTCATCCTGATTGGGACCTGGGTAAAGTGGAAAGCGTTGCTAGGCTTGAGTTCGAAGCGGCTGCCAAGGTCCTCTTCGAAGCTACCGTCGAGCTGGGCAAACTGCTTCGACCTGTGGGGCTGTGGGGTTTCTACCACTTCCCCTACTGTGGTAACAACGTGTGTCATATCGGACACTGTAACGCAACGCATATGAAATACAACGACCAACTCCGGTGGCTGTTTGATGATACGACCGCTATCTATCCATCAATTTACCTGAAGGCCGATGTGGTAGGGAATAATGGGTCTGTCCCTTTTGTTGATGCTACTCTCGGGGAGGCATTTCGAGTGCGTGAGGAATCGGATAACCCTCTCATGCCAATGCATAGTTATTGCCGGTTCAACTATTCGAGCACCAAGTACCATTACACACTGGTAAGTATGTCCGGTAGAACTTTATAAACAAATCATTTTGTCCATTCCTTATTACCTTTCGTACATGGGTCTTCTCAAGGGCCATGTCACGCGAGGCAAATTACAGGCAACCAGTTCTAGGCAATCTCCAAAAAGACAAACATTCACTCTTTCATCTTCATATATACTTTCCTTGAGATTATGTACATGTATAAGACATGTGTTTGGAAAAGAACTCATATGCTACAGAACTGCTCCTACGGAGCTCTGTAAGTGCCATCCGACTTGATGAGATCCTGAGATAGTTTACTGCAGGATGACGACAACATAAAATGTAGGATGGCGTACGGGCCATCAATTTGAAACCATTTTGTGTGTTTGGGGGTGTGATGTCTTACCCGTTACAACTGAGGACTTTAATAAAAGGGCTCCTGGGGTTTGACAGAGCGAGCACGTCCTCGCTTCGCTTTTGTGTACAAAACCAACGGGGACGTCGCTAAAAAACAACTCAAAACAATGAGAGAACAAAGAGAAGTCCTCGACTTTTAGGGGGTTCAATTCAATTCAATTCAATTCAAATCAAAAAAAAAACTTTATTAATCCTTGATAAGGCAATTACAAATTTGGGCAGCTCCATAATAAAACAGTTTAAAAATACCAACAAGAGCAACAACACTACAATAAAAATACGTATACCAAATAGCATATTTTTGTACATAATTACATATAAAACGTCAAAATTGACAAACATGTACTTGAAGTGACCTTCAAACTGAGGACAAAAGGGACGAGGTATATGATTGCTATCGCTAAGGAAAACAATGGGATCTGTATACGTTTGTCAGGACAAAGAGTTGAACAAACGATGGTCCACAATTGGAGGCCATTACACACTTGGGTAGGTATACATATTAAAACCAGGGACCAACAAAAGGGTAAATAGGATTCCCGATTGGGTGAAGGTCCCCAGTCGGAAAGTGTGTACAAAACCAATGGGAGCTCTTTCCAAAAAGTTAGTGTACAAACAAAAAAACAATACGAGGTCACTGATTGCAGGTTTGTACTGTATATAGATCTGTTACTTTTACGTTATTTTCATTCTCACCCTAACAGGAAGATCTGAAGAATACGATCTTGGCGAGTGCAGAGAAAGGTTTAAACGGAGTCATTTTCTGGGGAGATCACAACGATACACACGACAAGACAGCGTGTCTCCAACTCAAGGCGTACATCCACTCAGCGCTGGGTCCACTTGTGCGAAATGTTACCCAGGCAGCTTCACGTTGTGCCTCTACATTATGCAACAATCACGGCAGATGCACTGGGAAGATTCTTGAGTGTTGTAAACGAAAGGCGCCTAATCGTGGTCCGAGTGAAATTAATTCGAGTTCAGTCGATAACTGTCAGTGCTCTTGTTATGCTGGTTGGTCCGGTCCTAACTGTAACAAATCAGTGGCACCAAACTGACCATCGGTTGCGTATACATTGAAATTTTAGTCAATTTGCAAAAAAGATTAGTCAAACTCGAATAAAAAGTTAGTCCTTCAGAGACTATCAAAAATGCTGATAAAAGACGTTTTTACTAATTTGAAAAAATCCCGCTCTTTTTCAGTCTGATCTTTCTGTGTTAGCGTGTAAACTAGGGTGGTGGCTTGTGCAGCTCACATAAATATGTAAAAAATTTATTGACTTGTATTTTCCAGTCAATGGTATTGAATGGTACTACATGTAGTCCATATTTCAAATGCAATAGGGATTCTTTTTAACACTGACCTATCCGGCCGGGCCACTTGGAGAGACTTTTGACTGGTCCTCAGGTGTTTTAACTGGCCTTTAGCCAGCGGACCACTGTTACGGGAGAACGCTGTCTCGTCTAGTCTCTGACAACCAGTAACTTTCATATCACACTTCATCATTATCAGCCATGCCGTTATTGACTCTATCAAGACTTGGGGGGTACCCCCTCGATATTTCTGCTCGTAACTTGTTACGGTGAATTCGATCACCACCCTATGACAGGACGTTTCTTTTCAGCCTTCATACTAGTTAGAATTATAGTCATAACAAAATAAAATAAAGGGAGGTCTAAATGTTACTAACCGTTTCATTTTACCTGGCTACTCAAGTTTTTCACATTTTACAATAATAACTCTATGTATATTTGTTCTACTATTTAAACTGTGGTTTTCCTTCTCTTAAAAAACGTGTGGAAAAATAAAAGAGTCTGAATTACCACGTGACAATCTAAAATGCATTATGGCAATTCAAAGGGAACGTCAAAGACAGTCGTCGTATTTAATTTGTGGTCGCTGCTTGTGCAATGTAATTATAATGGACATGATTATATAATTATGATTATAATTACAGTTTAAAGGGTCTGTATACGTTTGGTAATGACTCTGAAAATTAATGGCAATAAAAACTTACTTGGTCAGAAGTACAGCAGCTTTTGATAGTATAATGAATTTTGAGAAACTTTTCACTTAGAAGTACTACGGTTATGGAAAAATACATCACTTGTTATCCCCACAAATTTGAATCTGAGAAACGTTACTGACAGTAACGTTTCTCAGATTGTGTATTCCAATTGCAAATTATTCTTCCTGCGTGGAAATAACCGCTCCAGATTTTCGGCAATATCTCAAAATTGCTATCACCTTTTGAAATGAAATTTTCACAAGTTAGTTTTATGGTATATACAATTATAGGATTGAAACAAACAGTAGGTTCCAATTATCAAACGTATAAAATCCCTTTTAGTTACTTGTTAAAATTATCAATATTGGTTCATCAGAATCCATTCACATTTTTCTCGATACATTTAAAATGTTAACTTTTGAATTGTTAAAAAACTAATTTTGTGTCTTTAATCAGTATTGAAGTGTGTATATAATTTGTAATGGGTTGTGTTTGTAGTCACAGTGTTGAACTTAAAAAGCAAATTTTCAATTTGATGAAATAAATAAAATTGAATTGAAATTGAATTTGACTTGTTAGTACCTAGTGTGTATTGTTTGTCTTACCATTATTTAATTGTATTAAGTTTTATTCTTGCTTTTGACTATCACACGCATTTTAATACGAATCTGATCTACAGTTTTCAGACGACTATCTCGTGTTATCCCGGTCCAAACGAACTTAATCTAGTTATTATAACAGATACAGCCATATACTAATAATACGAGACATGTAAATAGCGCATAATGCAGTAGTCTCTATGCGCAACACAAACCATAAAACATTGAATGAAATATAAAAAGCAATATGTACAAAAAATATGTATTCAAACAAAATTAATGAGTCTTAAGGTGCAATGAAGTTGAAAGCTCTTTGACCATAGAATTTAGTGGAAAAAGTAATTTGCGTCAGTATAGGGATTGGCTAGCAGAACAAAGAGAACGAACAGGAATATATTTATGGAGAAGATCAGATATATAGTCAGGATATAGGCCATGAAGAGCTCTGAAAGTGAGAAGATTAAACTTTTACGCGATACGCAATTTGATCGGGAGCCAATGGAGTTCTTGTAAGATACGGTGTTATAATTATGTTGAGAACGAGGTGTGCGTGAGACGAGGTGAGCAGCGATGTTTTGAACTCGTTGAATTTTAGAAAGTTCTCTATCTGAAAGTCAAGTGAGAAGAGAATTACATGAGTCGAGTCTAGAAGTGACAACGGTACAAGTAGAAGAGTGGAATTATCATCAAGATGGCGTCGGATTCGACCTATTTTTCTAATTTGAAGAATAGCTGATTTGCATTGCTGTTACTTGGTTGGTCATACTCATTGAAGAATCCATAAGAACACCAAGGTTTCTGACAACACGAGATTGTTGAATAATGGACTGTCCAATGTTAATTGCAGCAGGAGGCATGTTTTTTGAAAACGATGATTTCATATATAACCTTAATTTGTTCAGTTTGCATGTCCTCGCTTCTGTAGACACTGAGATCAATTAATCAAGTAAGAAGAACACCTGCCCTGCTTTGGAGATTAAAGTGATTTTGAAATCACAAATTGCAATAACAGATTTCGGAGCAAGGTTATGGTTGCAACAAAATTGATAAATCTTGATACAATTTCAATAATACTTTGAATACAGACACGCTGGAAATTGTAGTCTGTTACAAGGCACACGTTTTGGGTGTATTTACGTTTGGTAAACAAAATAGGCCTTTAAGAGTTTTCGTTGCTTCAAACTGTGGTAAATATCCAACACAACCCCCTCCATCACCCCCGTAAAATAATAAATGTATAGGGTCACAATGGGGTGCATCATTATTCAAAGGGGGGGGGGGCAGTTCTGGCCAATTCAATTTGTAGTTTCCATTTGCATTTTTTTTTTAAACAAGCTCCTTTTCAGCGCACTTGTTATGCAATTTACTATTTTTATCAGATAATCTGACGTGAGAAAAACAAATACATTGTCTACGTGTAAATGGAAGAACGGTTTTACAATTATTGAAATTATCAAAGCTTATAAAATGTAACATTTTACTCCGGTAATTTTTAATCTCAAAAGACAAAATTTCAAATTTGGGGGCACCCGTGGGGTTTGTACCCCCCCCCCCCGAGTTACGACACTGATAATCATACAATAATAAAACATTCAGTGGCTGCAAATTATCACTCGCTGGAGATCAGGAAATTCACACGAAGGACAAATGAGTCATAATGTTTGCGTCTCTTTTATCCAGTGGTCATCACAAACCAATCATACCTTTATAACCAACATTCACCAACACCTCAAGAATAAACCAAAGTGAACTTATTTTTATATCCTGCGTTTCGATTTTGTTCTCTTCTCCTCGTAGTGTCGTTCCTTCTTACTTTTACAGAATCTATCAGCAGTTTAGGTAAATTAACCATGTTTTATTCATGAAGGGTTACGATCAGCATCAAACTGAAACCCAAAGTGTTTTCAACATTGAAAATTTAATAATTGGAGTTTATTGCATCAAACAATAATACAAATTTGTAAAAGAAATGGCGAGGCAAAGCAATGTACCATCCATAACCACTTTGAAGAAATATAATAATATTTCATTTGATTTGATTTTATTTCATTGTGACGAGAACCACCAGCATCCTGACAGTAAGTTGATAAGATATGAAAGCAATGACAGCGAAGTAAAAGTACTTATCTGTACACAAACTTGCAATTAACACTGAATTGACGAGCGGACGTTACGTTAGATGAGAACACAGTGCTCTCTTTGTCACGAAAATGGCAACAAAAGAACGAGAGAAGTTGAAGGATTTTTTTAAAAATAAACATTAGTTGTAATCACCCTCCTGTATCTCTCTCACTCATATTTTCCTCCTCTATTAAATTGGTGGGGGAAAAAAAAACAAGTGCGTGGAGGGATGCATTTTGCCTTGTGACGCATCACCGACGTTGTGTTATGACAAACACTCCATCGTACATTAACACTCCGTCTCGAGTGGATGAAATGCTCGCAACAGCCAAGTGTACTCACACGGCCACTCTTATGAAGAGCTTTGCATGTTCATGAAGTCAACGAGAGTCTTGGAGACTTGGGTCAGACCACACAGAAAGTTCTCAAGATTGTGATGAACACAAACACGAACGTTGCAATAAGTTTTGGTCATTATTAGCTAGGAAGTATAGGAGTATATGACGGTGAAGGAGTGAAGCCCGATTTCGTCGGGTGCTCCGGAACAAGGATGAGCTCCAATATTACATTTAACGCTGACAAAGACAAGACGCCCTTTTGGTTTGACATCCTCCGTGCCGTCTTGCTCTTCGCTTCCGTCTTCCTCATCATCATTGGAAACATCTTCTGCATCTTCGCGATCAGCCATTCCACCAAGATGCGTAAAGTGAGCCGAATCTTTATCCTTTCTCTCATTGTAGCGGACCTCTGTGCGGGACTGTTCTCGGGTGTGTCCCTACTTGCCGCCACGGTGGCCGCAGGACAGCTCATCCCCGGCACGGTTAAGGAAGTACTTTGCAAGCTTTACTTCATTGCAGGGATGTTATTCAACGGGGCTTCATTCATGTCACTTCTGACAGTCGTTTTGGATTGCTATATTGCTGTGGAAAAACCTCTACGATACCCGTCACTTCTAACAGCGCGCAGAGCGTATAATATCACACTATGCATTTGGATTATGGTGGTATGTGGAACTTCGACTTACTCCTGTTATTTTGGCGCCGTTCCTCACTATAAGAAGGAGTGGCATTGGTGTTTAGTGGAGAACAATTCCTTATCCGATGAATCTTACACATTATTACTTGTTATTAATTTAGCTCTTACTGTCATTTTACCGCTACTCGTCACAATAGTTCTCTATTCGAGAATACGGCTGATAGTCCGGCGACACATGGCGCGTATCGCCCGGATTACACCAGCCGGCCACCCGCTCAACAATCGGTCCAGTGACACCAAGTCACTCACGAGTTTTCTTATGGTGAGCTGCGGGGTAACTTTAACTTCTCTGCCTCTTAGTATCATCATGCTGTACTCACACTGGACTGGAGACTACTCAGTGTACTGGATCAGTTCTGCTATGGTACTACGCTCATGTAACAATTTGTTGAATGTACTCGTTCACATCAGACGGAATAAAGAGTTTCGGACCACGGCTAGTCGTCTTCTGTGTAGATGGAGGAACCGTCAAGATGAGTCAAGAGGTACGGTTCCAAACTCTACCCAACTCACTAGCATTGCTACTGCAGTCGCACTATGAAACCTGCGCTTTCAAAATGCAATTGTTGGAACATTTGAGTTCCCACGTGCATTGCTTCAACATGTGTGAATGAAACAAAATCGCACCTTTTAACAGTGCCCAACATTTGTTCGGCTTCGAGGACTTGACTCTACCTACTTCAGTGGTATAACAAGCCACTGTAAGAAGCAGGCTCGAGAACCGATTGATAGCCGTGGTTTGCCGTAACATATGCAGTTTGAAGAACCGTAACACTCACCGTAAGACACGGGTATTGAGAACTGATTGATGCAATGGTTTGCCGTAATATGCAGTTTGAAGAACCGTAACAGCCACCGTAAGCCACCGTAAGACACGGGTATTGAGAACTGATTGATACAATGATTTGCCGTAACATAAAATGCAGTTTGAGGAACCGTTACACTCACCGTAAGACACGGGTATTGAGAACTGATTGATACAGTGATTTGCCGTAACATATGCAGTTTGAGGAACCGTAACACTCACCGTAAGACACGGGTATTGAGAACCGATTGATACAATGATTTGCCGTAACATAAAATGCAGTTTGAGGAACCGTTACACTCACCGTAAGACACGGGTATTGAGAACTGATTGATACAGTGATTTGCCGTAACATATGCAGTTTGAGGAACCGTAAAACTCACCGTAAGACACGGGTATTGAGAACTGATTGATACAATGGTTTACCGTAACATATGCAGTTTGAAGAACCGTAAAACTCACCGTAATTCAAATTAATCAAGAGGTTTGTTTATTTGTTACATATTATAATTACATGTTTTTGATTTAAATCTGTCTGCCAATGAAACTTTTCGTTATAGTTGGGGATATAAGGGCATTAATTTTCCGTAAACCGATGTTTTTTCACCATTTTATTATTATTATTATATTATGTATATTTTCGTCTGGTGGACTATTTCAAAAGCTGATCCTTATTAATTTCATCTTGTTTACAAGAGTATATATATAGGCCTATCAAGAAAGATACCATAAAAGTCACCTGTGAAATGTTCAGCTTAATGCAGCGTCTACTTGTAGAGAAAAACAACAACAAGATGTACAATCTTTGCAAAGATGCTGTTGATCTCAAGAACTGTATCTTCAGTGAAAAACTTGCAGAGAAATCAAAATGTACAATTATTTTTGAAAAGATGCTAACCTTTTGAATTCAAGACTGTATCTTAAGTGAAAAATCTACAGAATTATATTAACAGAGAAATGAAGAAAAAAAAGTCGCACGGTATTTTCATAAAGAACGTAAAATCCATCCACGTTTAGCGAGGTGACAGCGGATACCAACCGCATCTCTGGCCGTAGCATTCGCCAACGGACACCATTGATATTTGAATTTTCAGTCAACCCTCAGAAATCTGAGAAACGATTTATGTTAATCGTAAATGTTTTGGGATGAAAAATATTATCAAAATCATTTTACTTCGAAGGGAATCCTTTCTCAAAATAGTTTATACTATCAACAGATGCAGTGCTTCTCACCAAGTAAGTTTTTATGGTCATACATTTTTGGAGTATTTACCAATCTATGACGGTCCCTACCTTTAAACGGCAATTTCTCTGAGATGCAACGGCAATCAGTCACAGAAGCTATACGCGGGGTCTGGGGAACGTTTTGATAATAATAACAAAGCTGCTTGTGGTACACTAAAACTAACTGTACACGTCCCCGCCTGCATGTGTTCATCAGCATTCAAAGGGGAAACATAGGAAACTGATAAGCATTGGTTATGTGCGTATTCAAACGTTGGGACCTGTTAAAGTGGTTCGTTCACACGATAAAGCAACGTACATGATGGGCACCAATTAACAAAATAAAAATAAAAGTTCGAGAACAGGCCAGATTTAATCAACGGTTTCAATGCATGAGGTACCGGTAGCTGGTAAGCCTACGTGCGTATAAACCTAGTCGTTCAACTGTAATAGGGTATGATTTATCAAACCGTTAAAATTCACCTTAGATAACGTAGCCAATGACTCAATGTTAATACCCGGGAAAATTGTATTTTCTGGGATCAAGTTGGTCCCAACCATGCGATGTGGTTTCGTCAATACTTTAGTTCAACGTATAGTTTATGGCTATACAAATTATAACATATCGTTGGGAAAGTAAACATTTGCCACGAAATATACGAAAATAAAATAAATTTAACAAATCGACAAAGAAATCCAGACAATAAGACCTGACTCCCGTTTTCGGTTACTTGTAACGATTAAGAATGTTGCCCAACTGACGTTCATGTTGTCATTAAACCTACGTAATGGTCGCACAAATTCGAGCGTGATTAGCAAATGGGGTATCTTAAAAAATAAGCAACCTCGTCCCCAAGTTATACTTTTGTTTCAATGTTAATTCTAACAAAATATTTGTATTATTTAACAATTGAAGTTGTATTGATAACACATTGCTATGGGTATTTTTATTGTCAAGAATTTTGAATAAATCGAATTTCAAAAGAAGATTTGATTTCATATAAAAATATAATCTTCGTTCGAGTTGTTTTCTCGTTTTCGATACGCGCGAGACTTGACCACACTTTGATGATAATTAGGCCTACAAACATTCCTACAAATATTCCATTTGAGTTTATGTTTGAGTAGCCTATATGCTACTTGTGACCTGTCCACAGACACACACATACGATGTCAATGTTTTGTACTGTACATTACAACACTGTACTGACTGTATTTTTACATTGGCAAAATGTACAGTTATGGGTGGTTCTTTTACGCAGTTCAAAGTTGCTATGCCTTTACACGTGACGAAGAAACAAGTTCCTGGTTGCGTGGAAGGGAAGGTGTCACGTGCTTGTTTGTCCACGTGTAAAGGTATGACAAAAGTGAACCGGGTATAATGGAACTAACTTCATTGTCACCCTGAAACCATTAAGCCTAATTGAACAAACTAATTGATCTACTTCCTTCCCTGAGTATTTTAAAACTATTCCCGACTGGACTGATTGGATTGTGTTACATTTAAGTGTCCTCTTCTTAAAGTGCGTGATATTAATAGCCAAAAGAAGATCGCAGTGTTTACATGCTTAACTACATTAAGATTGCAGAACGTGTCAGATGGCTTACGCTCTTAGATCATCAGGGCAAAGGACATTTCTTGTTTTGTGTGCAAACAAGTAAAAAGGTCTTACAATTAGCTCCGTGCAATGTATACTGTATCTGACGTACTAATTAAGCGATTCGATTTCGTCCTGGTTAATTAGGCACCCTAAGCTCTGTAAGGTATCTTGCCGTTTAGTTACACACTGAAACAGGGTCCGACTCGGTCAACAGATCGCTCGCTGCATATGAGTTCTACAATTTAAAGGTGTAAAATTGCTTCTGTTTTGTTTTACATTTCGTTCCACTTTACGTCAACTTGACATCATGGAGAACAACTCAACGTATGTTCTGCTACACTCTTATGTGTTTCACTCGATGGACAATTATGTAACCGTAGTAATTTACCTCACCGTCATCCTGTTGTTTGGCGTGCCTGGTAACTGCCTCATCCTGTGTGTGTACTGGGGTAAAACTCCCAAGACCAGCACACACGTTCTCATCTGGAGTCTGGCTTTGGCCGATCTCGTCATCTGCTTATTTAGCTGCACACAAATCATTGTAATCGTCACAGATGTGGACCAGAGGCTGGTTTCAGTAATGGTCTATCTCAATGGTGTTGCCTTCAACACATCAATGATCACAACGGCCGCTATTGCATTCGATCGTTACGACTGTGTGTGCCGACCCAAAAGGAGATTTCTCAACTGCAGGCGGGCCATAATTTCAGCTTTGATATTGCTGGCATTTTCAGTAATTAACAACACACCTTTAATCGTAATGCTGGTAGTGTCCGCCCCTTATTTGGCAGGTGTCGCCATCATCGCATATTCGTTGCATATTGTTTGTTTTACAGTAGTGGTGACAATGATTTCTGTATGTTATGGCAAGGTTTACTTGACCATCAAGAAACATGTCCGAGTCTGTGTACCAGTAACTTCCCTCGTGCGAGGAGGAGGAGGTGGCAACGGGGAGCTCGAATCTCGATTGTCAAAGAGAGCGGTTCAATGCTCGCCAAATACAGATGAGTCGATTAAGGTTTCTTTTATCAAAACAGGCTCTTCACCTACGAATCGACAGAGTTCATCTGTCACCCCAAACATCAACGTCGGCGCTAGTACATCGTACCAGTGTAGCACCGAAGGACAAAGTGCGACAATGGGAACAAGAAATGACCATTCTGCCAACCAAAACATCTGTGTCAAGAATGACAACAAGAGGAATGTGTTACAGCAGAAGACCACGCTCATGCTCTTTGCAACTAGTGTGTTGTTCTTGGTGACTTACATACCAGTGTTTGTTTCGTTCATTCTATTAGTTATTGAGCTCGGTGTCGGCGGAGTTATCAGCCATCACGTTGTGCATCTAGTGACCGATGTTGGTCTGATCGTTTACATAAACAATGCTATCAACCCGTGGGTATACGGGGTCTCCAATAGGAGATTCAGAAAGGACTGCGCCAAAGTATTTCGCAGGATGAAATGGAATAAATGAATACAACGTATTCACCACTGGTACAAACTGTTCAAGTTTAATCGCTAACTGTTGGTGATCTTTAAAGGCACTGAACACGTTTGGTAGTTGTCAAAGACCAGTGTTCTCACTTGGTGTATCCCAACATATGCATAAAATAACAAGCCTGTGAAAATTTGGGCTCAATTGGTCATCGAAGTTGCAAGAAAATGATGAAAGAAAAAACACCATTGTTGTACAAATTGTGTGCTTTCAGATAGGAATAAAAACTTCTTGCAAGAAGTTTTTATTATTTTAGTAAGAAACTACCCCTTTCTCAAAAACTACGTTACTTTAGAGGAAGTCGTTTCTCACAATGTTTCATACTATCAACAACTCTCTGTTGCTCGTTACCAAGTCATTTTTTATGCTAATGTATATTTTGAGTCATTAGCAAACGTGTACAGTGCCTTTAAGGGTGCACCCCACTAAATAAGGGTGCACCCCACTAAATTAGGAGAAGACAGAGCGTCAGCCTCATTAATATTTTGTAGGCCCTAAATATTCTATGTTAGACAGAATTGAGAGCCAAATAACAGGGGTAAAGTTTGAACATTTTGCCAAATTGTGACCTCGGGGTTGTTGACTTCCAACTTGAGGTATTTTGGATGACATGTAGGCCCTGAAAGAATGGTCCTATTTGCCGAGAGGTGTAGGGAAAACTTTTCAAAATTGATGCTCGGACGTTTGGAAATTTACACAGAGTCGGGGTTTTTTGGGGGAGGAAGAATAACTCTCCGGGCCTTGGGACTTCCCATATCAAATTGAGCAGAGGATGACAGTTGAAGAGTCAATGGAAAATTGTTCCCTTTACTGTAAAAAGCTGTGAGACTTCTAAGTATTTTTAAAAGTATTTTTTAAATTTTAGCATTTTGCACTGTATGCTATGGGAGTTTATTTAGTGGGGTGCACCCATGTGCGTGAATCTGGAAGAGGGAGGGGCGTGTCACAACCCCTTTTTTCTTTTCTTTTTTTAAATTTTCAAGTTGTCTTAATATATTTGTAGTATATATATATATTTCATTATTATTGCTATTATTATTTTGGTGATATCGTGCATATAATAATATTCAAATATTCACCAATAAACTGCGGTCAAATAAGAGTGGTTGGAAATTGTTAAACTGTATTGACTTATAGGGAGGGTATACCTTTGGTAATTACTCCAAAATTTAATGACCATAACAACTTACTTTGTAAGAAGCATTGCATCTATTAATAACATTTTGAGCAAACGAAGCCCTTCTAAGGAATGTGGTTTTAGAGAAAGGGATTCAACAAAAATTTAATCTGAGAAACGTTTCTGCATGAAACGTTTCTCAGATTGTGTATCCCCATTACGGAATATTCTTCCTGCGTGGACATAACCGCTCCAGATTTTCGGTGATATCTCAAAAATGCTACCACATTTTGAAATGAAGTTTCCACAGGTTAGTTTTATTGTGTATATCTACATTTACATAAGATTAAAACAATCAAATGGCACCAAAAACCAAAGGTATACTTTGCCTTTAAAAAGTGTATCACTTTAGTTTAAATGCAAAGAATAGTTAATGGCCTGACGTTTCGACCCTATAGCAGAGTCTTTCTCGAAGGTTTAAACTACAGACACTGTGCATTGCAGAGTAGTAATAATTAATGTGGAGTGTTACTGTGTACTAAAAACAAACAAAATTGAGTGCATGTAAATAAGGGAGTATTGCATTACTGGACGCTTTATTTGTAGATGTCGCATATCAACAGTATAGGCTACTCCAACTATAGCTAACAGTCGAATTCATATGATTCGTGTTCTTAAAGGCCATGCCTTACCAGTAGACGACCTAATAACAATCTATAAAGGATACCTGCGACCACTTCTTGAATATGCAGTACCTCTTTGGAGTGGTGCTAATAACTCAACAACATGAGCAACAATTGAAAAGAATCCAGGGGCGTGTCATCAAGCTAATTTTAGGGGCTGATCACAATGACTACCTCAGTGCATTTGAGCCTCTCAATTTACCAAGTCTGAACACTCGACGCAGGTCACTGTGTTCAAAATTTGCCTCAGAGTTAACTGCTAAACAGACTATATGTCGCTCCTCCTCCCACCTCCCAAAAAAATCACAGGGTCCTTCGCAAAACTAATTTGATATCTCATCCAAAATGTAAAACTAGCAGACTCAGAGATAGTGCTGTCCCTTATTTAATCACCCTTTTTAATTCTCAGTAATTGTCACACTCTAGTAATACGATTAAAGCAGTTTGCACTTTTTCAATTGTCACCAAGGAATTTTTTAAAACTTGTTTTCACATAATTTAATTTTGTCGTCAGATTTTAATGTTCAATTTTCTTTTATTGAAAGTACCCAGTTGCGTGTTTTTTAATTAAAATCTCTGTATTTGTTTATCTTTTTCATTGTAAATTGTTGCAATTCAGCATGTGGTTGCTTATGACAAGTTTGTAAGTAAACCATTATATATAGTATTGAATGATCCAATTTGCAGATGGATGCACATTTACGTTGTTGTTTCTACAATATGAATTTGCGCACGTCTGAAGCTTTGTTGAATTTGTGCAGGACTTACAGATGTTTGGTCTTTAATTTCTTTATAATTGTATATAATTGTCGTACGTTTGTATGTTTTTCTTCTTGTATTATTTTGTTTGTATCGTTAAAAGGTATTATGAATAAACATTTCTTCTATTTTATGAAACTTTTTCGATTTTGTTATTATGTTGTTTGTTTTCAAATGTAGGTCTTATTTTGTTTAAAATTGATTGATCACGCTATACTACATAGTCGGAAAGCTAAGTATATGGAAATAAAATGTTGAATTGGTCTGGTATACGTTGTGATATATAACCATGGTCTAACACTTGCATCCAAAAAAAGTAACACAATCACAGTCCTTTGTTCTGGTGTTCTACTTCATTCGTTTTATTGTTCAACTATTTATATTCAGGTTAACTTGACTTTTAATACAATAAATAAATTTATTCCTTAACAACGGTGTCCAGGTTCCCTTTGCACTGTCGAGATGAGCAAGTTCAAATCTAAAGGAAAGGATAAGAGTAACAATAACAATATTAGATTTCATGTTGTATACAAGTTTAATGCTATAATATGTTTATGTTAATTACTGTACTTTAACAGGCATGGTAGGTGCAATTTGTCAAAAGTAGGAATGTGACAGGCATATCAAGAATCTGAACCCTTTATTCAATCTCCAATGGCATTTTAAGCAAGAACACATCATACAATAAACTATAACAATAATGCATTTATAATGCGCCGTATATTTAGTGTACAAGCCCATATTCCGAGGTGCAGCACACAAAAATATATCGAGCAACAAACACGAAGATACAATTCATCCAGTGAACAAATCAATACATATAGTAAGGTTTAATAACACTTGCTAATTATATGCAGAACTACACAAATTAGTCTTCAGCAAGTTCTTGGATAAGTAAAGAGAACTGCAGCTTCTTAAATTGACTGGTAAAGTGTTCCAAAGTTGAGGAGCACAGACGGAAAAGGCACGATCGCCATATGTTGATGAAGTCCTTGGAATAGGAGAGATTATGAAAAAGGGGGGGGGGGACACACGTCAAACAACAATTGCGTAGGCTACCGTAAAATGGGGTAACTTTGGCAGGTTTTTGTGTGAATGGTGTAGTCATATTTTTCCATGATCGTAGCTGGATGCTCATTTTAACCTCTATGTGACATTAGGGGCATCCTCTACCCTAGTGATCATGAAAAATTAGAATTATTTTTTCCATTAAACCCCTGGGGGTCAATTAATGTGCTGCCAAAGTTACCCTGGGTTTGGGGCAACTTTTTTATATTTTGTGTTAAATACAAAAAAAAATGTACATTTCAACTCTACTCAGCACTGAGCAGGATTTATGGATAAATTAAATTAGTCCTTTTTGAAATTATCCTAAAAGTTCTTACCTTAGTTGCCGATGTAGAGGAGCTTGTTGGGGGAGCCACTGCCTGGGTTAGACACGACGTTGGTGGTGGAGCTAGCGAGCATGGAGTACTTAAGGTAAGCTGGGCTCATGGATGGGTTGTTGCCCAACATGACGGCAGCGGCACCTGTCCAGTTAGAAATAGCACACGTCTAATTATTGCACCGCTTGTGATATGCATCTATTATTTGAAGTTTTATTTAGACAGGGTAGCCTTACCAGTATTACGACTGCTATACCAAAGGGCACTATACCAATCCCAAAACAATAAAACAGTGAAATACATAGCAAGTAAGAAAAGTAGATTTATCAAAAACAGAAAGATGACTTTAGAACAAAAAGAATATTTAAGAATATATAACACATCACTAAGCCTGAGTAACTAAACAACCATAAATAAACAAATACGACTATACATCTACAAAGGAATACAAATTAGCCATTGCAGTTAAACCACAATATTAGTTTAGTTAGCTCTGAAAAAATTTACACCTGTAAAATACAACAGGGGGAAAAACAGGAACACTAAAATTTGAACTAAGTAATGTGAACAGACATTACATCTCAGTAAAAAAAAATAAATAAATATGCACAACATAATGCTGCTGAATTGAGAAATACCTGCAACTATAATGAATCCAATTAAAATTGTTTTTTTTGTAGGTATTTTTATATAGCGAGTACCCCGTGTGTGTTTGAAGGTTTCTGACCAAATTATTATACAAATAATTAGATGTATTAGAGTGTATTGTGGCAGAATATAACCACGAGCTGGAATCTGGACTGTTCCATGTCGTGATTTAAAGCCGAGTGAAATGGAAAAGACAGATTTGACGTAGTGATGTCTGCGACAATGCACGTACGAAATGCATTCAATAATTGTTTCATATAACTCACACATAGATCCTTGTCCATTGAACAATTTCCACAATAAACACAAAATAGACATGGAAACTCGTTGACCCACACTCTGAAAATCTTTTTAAAAAGCCTTCTCAACAACGTGAAAGACTCCATGTAGACACCAACCTTGCCTGCTGCGGTTCCACCTTGCCTCGTTTGGACTAATGATTAATTTGGAAACGACGCTGCGAAGCGTCCAATAAATATTCATATTGGACTTCAATATTAAACTACCGAGTGTTTCGAGTATAGGCCTACATGGCAAAATAATGGATGAAACGTGACGCGTGTCATTCCACCAATCAAATGACAAGTATCTATGTGTGGTATATAAATGTTATTATCACAATACAACATGAAATGTTAAATCTCGTTTTGTATCGGGGCTAAACAAACATGTTTAAATCATGTATTTTAAAAAGAATGGACAAATATTGGTCTTTGGCGACTCGCGGTCAAATTGAATGCAGACAAGCAATGTGTCTTACCGGAAACGTGGGGGCAGGCCATGGAGGTTCCACTGATGGTGTTGGTTCCCCAGTTGGTGCTGTGCCATGTTGAGGTGATGTCTACACCGGGAGCGAAGATGTCCACACATGAACCGTAGTTGGAGAAGGAAGCTCTGGCATCGCTGCTGTCGGTGGCACCGACAGTGATGGCCTGTTCAGGTTGAACAAAAAACAAACAAACATCAGCACATCAAATTTATAATTCAATCTATGGTGTACTTGTACCGTACAATAGCTTTGTAAAAAAGAAGAAAAAAATAGCATGAGCATGGTGCATTATGAAATAAATTGAAGTTATTCCAAATGAGCAGTGCAATCCTTGCAATCTGTGTTATTGAGATTAATGTTTGCATTTTCGTTTGGAAGGGGGGGGGGGTGGGTAGTTAAGATTTTGCGTCATCATTATCAATCCGAATAGCGACTTACAGCAGCTACTCTAGCGGGGGAAGAGTTGCAGGCGTCGACGTTCTCGTTACCAGCAGCAGCAGACACGGTGAAGCCGAGGTTGATCAGGCTCTGTACGGCGTTATCGGTAGCAGAAGATGCACCACCACCAAGAGACATGGAGACAACAGCGGGCAGCTGTCCGTTGTTGCCAACGTACTCAATTCCTGTTGGTTTGTGCATAAAGAAAAAAGTTAGTTTTCTCATAATAACTTGTGTAAAACTTTAAGAGTCTATAACCAAGTTTGTTACAAAAAACGTGAGTTTTGCCAAAGCAAACCAGGTATTTTGTATGAAAATACTCACCATCAACAACACCACTGTTGGAGCCGAATCCGATGCAGCTGAGCACACGGATACCGTAAATGGTGACGTCCTTGGCCACACCGTAAGTGTTGCTGCCGACGGTACCGGCGCAATGGGTTCCGTGTCCGTTGCAGTCAACTCCGTTACTGCCGAAAGCGTCGTACCAGGCAGTAGCACGGCCAGAGAACTCCCAGTGGTTGGGGTTGACACCGGTATCGATCACGTAAGCGTTGACTCCAGCACCAGTTCCTGAAATAAGATGGCAATATGAATTATTTACATGTTGGTGTTGGTTAGTCTTTGAGTGGGAACACGGGACCTTTAATTTGAACGATCTTTGCTGAATAAAGTCACTGAAGTTGAAATTTACCGGATGGGTTGAAGCTGCCGTCCAAGGGGAGGTATCTCTGGTCAGAACGGTCGAGACCCCACGTGACTGCCTGGGTCCTGACTACACCATCCTCCTCAATGTACTCAATACCATCGAAAGAACGGATCTACAGAATGAGGGGAAGTCTAAATTGGTAATTCGGTCGAGAAACAGGCAAAGGAAAAGGTGCAAACAAATAGTGCTCTTCTGTTTTCAAAAGTAAAGTAGAAACTTACGGCGTCGATGAACCTGTCTGGGATGTGAGCCACAACAGCGGTCATGACCTTACGGAACTTCTTCAGGATGGAGACGGGGATGTTGAGGGATCGTGTACGGGTCTCAAGACGGTCGACAAACTCATCCAACTTGGAACCATCCTAAAGGCGAAAAACAGAAATGTAAATTACTTTCGAATTACGCAAAGTGCAAATTGAATGCTTGATAAACAATAATCTTAGAGAGCTCTCGTTAATTTGAGACTGACAATTTACGTGTTTTTTTTCTGTCAGGAAAAGCTCAAGATTAGCCAAGTCAAAGATCTTACCTTGATCTTGATGATGTACTTGTTGGGGATGCGCTCAGACACCTTCTTAAGGGGAGCAAGAGTAGCACTGGCAGCAGCCAGGCACAGGCACAAGAGGATGAAAGTCTTCATGTTGAAATAATCTGTAAAAGTATTCAGAAAATTTACTTTTGTATCCGGAACGTTTCTTGCAGAGAAATTTTCATGCCATAATGTTCTTTATTTAGGAAACGGGGTGATGGGTGAATTACGGCATTTAACGGAAAGCTTACAATGGCAGCTTCCTGGGAAAGAACCCGACATTCACGTACAAACGTTTTTTAATTACCGCAGAACGAAGGTAACTCCACGTGCATTTTATTTATATGGCAATAATGATATTTCATTCTCTAAGTTTGATATCAACGTGTTGGAATAGGAGAAACGACTATATCCAGCTTCCAGCCCTTCCTCTTTGCTTTAGCACATTACCCTAAGTGGGTGATATTTGCATCACCAGCTGTTAGTTCAGACCTGGGACCAATTTCATAGAGCTGCTTAAGCAGACAATTTTGCTTAACATCTTTCTCCTACGCAAAAATAAGCAGGATACCAGTTACAGATAGTGCAAATGACATGGTATTTTGGCTGGTAACCCTTATCTGGTTTTATCTTGTGCTCAAGACAGCTACTTTTTATGCTTAAATTAAGCAGCTCTTTCAATTTGTGCCCAGTATGTTCTCCTGAATTTCAGATGTGCCTTAGATCACTAACGATACTATGGCAATCGCAAACACAAAAGTGACGTCTTAAATTGACAACACATTGTTGTAACTATAGTATAAAGAAACTGGAAACGTGAACAAATAGAAATCTTATCAAAAAACAATGATGTACTTTTTCAACAGCGTACAAATTGTTGGATTATTTTCACAAGGCAGCAGAGTAGGCCTACATTATGAATGCGTATTGTAACGCACAAAATAGTTAAACATCAAGGGCCTTGGCAGAACAATTTGTGACCAGTCAACGCAGATAAATTATTGTGTAGAAATTAAACGCGTGATACAATATTGACGTAATGAACTTGATTTGAAGGTAAAATAACCACTTACCGTTTACTGTCCGGCTGTTTCAGCTTCTGAATTGCTGTGTTCGATTCACTCTCTTTTATACCAATGTAGCCAGATACTTTGGAGTATTTTAAAACTTTGTTTTAAGCAGCTTTACATTTACTTGAGTAATCACCGATTATGCAAAGCTTTTTGGAAACAGATGTCAGCTTCACAGAAAAATTAAGCACGATTATCCTTTGTTATAAATAATAAGCTTATCCAACAGCAAAATAAACTTCGTATGTGCAAATGTGAGACAGCCAAACATTAATATTTGATTGATTTCTTATTTTGAAATAGGAATATTACTTTCTATCGCCGTGAGAGAGGGCTGTGATAATAATGTTAAATAATACAACAAAATTTACATTACGACCAAGGGGTTAATTAGCATTAATTAGAAACAATAGTGTGATTATGCCGAACAATGCATAACACATTTATCCCCTGCGGTCATGAGGACAACAAATACTTTGGCTCTTTTAGATAAAACTAAGGATTATAAAGGAATGTTAAACATAATGGATAACAAAGCATTAATTAACACCATCTCATAAATGTTAACATCCGTTAATACTTAATTAGAATACATAATGACGTCTGTCGAAGATTGTAATGGCTTGTTAAATCTTGGTTCAATTCATAACTGCTCCGAGCAGTTAACTTTTGTATCATAACTTTTTTTTTCATTTTATTTTACTAATTGTACAGGTTTCATATTAAACTAAATAAATGCATTATTTAAATTGTTTCAAAAAATGTTTGAAGTTAATATTTTCTTTGAATCGAACTCTAGAGAATCATATGGAAGACTATGAGCTCTGTTCAATGTACACATTGTGTTCACCGGCATGTTGCTGGCTGTTTTATTCATTATAGGCCTACATGTCAGCCTTTGTTTGCTTTATTCTGTTAACATGTTTAACTTTGTATAAATTGCAAATGCATTTCACTTTGTAGTACGAAATTTACTGTGGAACAAAAAATGAATTCTTAAATATAAGAATAAGGCAGAATACATTTAAATGATGTACCGGTACTTCAGTACCATTGACCTTTCTGACAAGAATGAGAGTAACAGCTTCCGGGTCACCGCTAATCGCGACCTTCATAACATCCTACAAGGCTGTCGAACTTCCGACCATTTCAAACGTACTGTGAGTAAATTTGGTTGTATCTTTGAATGTAGAGACTATTGAAAGTATACGCCTTTCTTAATATTTATGCATGACGTCACCATTGTAATCCAAAACGAGGCTACGGGCGCAGCGCCAAAATGGCCCCCAAAATCAAAAAAGAAGAAGAAAAAGTAAAACAAATAATAATGGTGCGCACAACAAAAATAAGCGCAAAAATGGACAAACTGGCTTGAATTGGGCCTTCATTTTCAAAACATTTCCAACTCCCCCGCGACGGGCGGCCCATACGCGCCGATGAAAATGTTCTTTCATATTCGCCCCCCCCCCCATTCATATTCGCCCCCATAACTAAAATAGTTTTCCAGCACAGGCCTCTCTCTGAGGTTTCAGTGTGTCCAGAGAGTCTAAATGTTATGGTAAATATTGTCTTTAAAGGGCAGAGGCGTTTGATTTGAGTGGCGTGTGTAGGCCTACTAATAGCCAAAGCTAAGTTTACTTTTTACGCCAATGTCTACGATGGACAAAACTAATGTTTACATTATGTATAGCAGAGAGCTCAAATCCAAACAGCTGATTGAGCTTGACAATCAAGAAAAAAAAGTGGTTTATGGTATACTTTAGACGGTCTTGTTTTTTTTCTTTATCCCTTTTATGTCTCTGAAATTATAGTGGACACGCATTCCCATCAAGGTGATGTGTTTATACACCATAGAACTATCTCTAAACACATCTAGGTTTTTCAGCTTGTTTTGCTTACTTTCAAAGATTAAAAATCACAGAAATCTAGGCAGCTAGGCTATAAGCCAGTCTAATAGGCCTATATAGCACTAGCACAGCAGTAGAAGCTGGTTGGTGTACTGACTGTGCGTATACAAATGTGGTTGGCATGGCATGGGCATCGTCTATGCCTGCCTGGCTACTTAGTTATATCATATGGTTATATCACTTGCTAAGGCTTAGGCTTTTTTAAAAGACCAACATGACCATTAGACTGGAATGAGGATGTCCACCAAGTCCATAAACAAATTCACGTTTTGAGATACATGTGCATTTTTGTTATGTAGCTAACAAGCTTGATTATTCTTCAAATGACTGATAAGGCTTACGACCTTGAGACTTTGGAAACGGGATAAAGGTATATAATTAACCATGCTGATCTTGTTTGTCTGTGTTTATGTTTTCATTTGTTTTAATGTACAGGGAAAGCTTGACCTGTAATCCAGGATGTGGCTCTTCCGTTGATGTGTTCAATGATGGGATTGCTGCCAACAACTCTACTGACAGCTGTAACAGTCTACTTGGGAAGTTTTTATGTTTTTAACGTGACATAATATTTAATAGGACATTCCTCTTTGGAAGAAGCGTATCTCTCTTGATAAAAATATTAATCACAATTGAGAAAACAATGCTTATTAGGGCTACACTGAGCCCCCGACGATGTGAACGAAATATTTGTGTTGTAAAAATTACCTGATACCAGGCTTTCTGATAATAATCTTTTGGATTAAATTTGTCATAATTTTCAGAATATTATTGATTCGAATGTGTAACAAGATCATTGAAAAAAATATTGTGTTTGAAAAATCACAGTCAAGTATACAGCACTCACTCACAAAAAGGTATACTGAACCATTTGTTTCACACTATTTTCTACTTCATTTGAGTTTTTCAGAATTTGTAATGATGAATTTCTCATTTATAAACTTGCAATACTCTTTATTGTACTATTGTAATGAATTTCGAATCAGCTGAATCAGCATGAGTTTGCATTAAATTAACCAGAATAAGTTATCAGAAACGACTTGTCTCCTAACATTTTATGTTAATTGTTTAACAAAATTGTTGATTGTCTTTTATTTGTTTGTTTGTATTACCGGTATTGTTTAGTAATTTTCTAGGTATTGTTTGCACACTAAATATTATGTTGTTTAAAGGATTCCTGACTGATGGCAACTAGTCAAGAGCAAAATGGTCGTCGACTAATGTCTTAGTCAAATCATTGAATGACTAGTAAGTGCTGGACTTAGGTTTAAAGTCGCTGTAGACTAAGCAAAAAATTCGCTGGACTAAGCCAAAATAGTGCTGGTCTAAAGATTGGTCGTCTTTTAGTCTAGTCACAGGACTATTTAAAACTAGTCGCATTTTTGACTAAATCATTAGTGACGCTCTGTTTTGTGAATAATTAAAATTAATCGTGTCAGACATAACGCTGGACAAATTGTTTGTAGTCAAATTGACTAACAAATCTTTACAGAGACGTTTTGCTAAGATTTCAAACAGTGTCTACAGTGAACCACGCGACCAACATCCCAGCAAAGGTTGGATGTAAATCAAATCCAAAAAACTTTCTTCTCTTGGAACCACTGAGGCAAATAATGATGAACAAGCTGAAGACATCTTGAGTGGTAAGTAAACGCCATTAAAAGCTCTGATCACCTGTGTGCTGATGTTAGCAACACTGCTCCCTCAATCACTCCTAGGGTTTCTCAGAGAGTGCAAAATGTGACAAGCCAGGTGCTCTACCTATCTTCTCCTCGAAACCGTTCATTATAATGTCTTTGTCTATCCTCCTTAAAGGCACTGAACACGTTTGGAAATTGTCAAAGACCAGTGTTCTCACTTGGTGTATCCCAACATATGAATAAAATAACAAGCCTGTGAAAATTTGGGCTCAATTGGTCATCGAAGTTGCAAGAAAATGATGAAAGAAAAAACACCCTTGTTGTACAAATTTGTGTGCTTTGATATAGGAATAAAAACTTCTTGCAAGAATTGTTTATTATTTTAGTGAGAAATTACCTCTTTCTCAAAAACTACGTTACTTCAGAGGGAGTCGTTTCCTACAATGTTTTATACTATCAACAGCTCTCCGTTGCTTGTTACCAAGTAAGTTTTTATGCTAATATTTGTTTTGAGTCATTACCAAACGTGTACGATACCTTTAAGATGCATTGTTTATACCTTGAGTTGTAGCCTTGTCAGCATGTCTAATTGAAATTCAGAAGGATTACAGCGATTGTGGCTCTTCAAGCATGCACTTGGGAGACTCACAGACCTTAGCTTGACATCATGTGGACATTATTACTCGCGAAAACGATTTGTAACTAAAATATGAACCAGAGATACAACTAAATCGGGTTTCTCTCTTTGTTCAATAACAAGCCACCTCCTCCACATCACGTTGGCATATGATCATTAGTACACGAGTCACAGTTTCTTAAAGTTTACCAACTGTGTTGTCCTCCACACACCTTTCCTTTGGGCTTTATTGCATATTATGAATTATAGATCACAGCTTATTTCACTGATACTACCAATGTCTGTTATTTTAAGTACCATGGTTGGGAAACATCACTACTAGAGCTCCCTCCGTGGATGATCCGTCATCAATACATGTATCAACTGAACTTGCACTTTAGCCCAACTCCCACTGTCGTACATTCGTCTGCAAGCAATCACTAGAAAGCACACAATTCCAATTGTTGTTCATCCTTCACTCCCCAATTTCGAGTCCACTGTGACACCAATTCCGAGCAAATTGAGAAATTCTGATGAAAACTACATTAAGGAACTCCATATTCTCATTTTATTAAAAAACAAACAAACAAACAAACATCAAAGCCATTTGTGTTTTCTTATTTCCAAATTGTGTTTAGGTATGTTTTTTAATTTCAGCCACAGCGCACTAATCAAATTACATAGAATATACTGGGTCTGCGATGGAGAATGAAATCTATTTTTTTTTATGATTAGAATGCAAAAACAATAAGTTATTTTATTTAAATATTTGATAACGTCGGTAAGCTTCTCGTTTGAAGTTAAATAAAGGGCCTTATCTGCTATAAAGACAAACAAAGGATAATTTACTATTTCAAATGTGAGTGCTACGTTGGAAATGTTTATTAAATCAGAGTGAGCGCGCCCCTGTTCTAACATTGTGTAGTTTCTGTAATAAGCAAGACGAGAGAGGAAGTGAACAACAACATCATTCAAAATCCACGAGATTCCTCGAGAATTTCGCACAAATGGCCATAGTATAAATAATTACTCACCAGAAACAAAATAACCAGCATTGAACATGATGGGATCACGACTGCTTGAAATAAATAAATATAATAAAATCGCAGCTTTTGCTGATTGCAGAAGCTTCACAAAGCGTGACATAGCATTTTTTGTGTGAAAAACTTAAATTCATTAGAAATAGTTTGAAATAGCAACAATAAGACTTACAAACTTCTCCTGCATCCAATAAATACACATTAACATTATCAGGACCTCGGGGGGGGGAGGTGGGGGCACGATGTGTCATGTGATAGTGTTGAATGCATTGTGGGAACTCAAAATGGCCGCCATATCCGGCAGCCATCATGGATAATGTGTTTTCAGCCTGTATTTAGGGGGTCCAATTATACCACCATTGCACCCTGGGCCCCGAAAGCTGACGATTTTTAAAAGTAAAAAACTTACAATGTGAATTTTCCCCCAAAATGGGATAAAATAACGATTATAGCGCCCACATTGATGACCTCAGAAATAAAATGCAATGTCACTTCATCGACTACGTCAAAATGAACAAGTTTGCAAAATTTTACAGCATTTGGACGAAAAGTACGGCAATTATGAGAACAGAAACGACATCCCGTTTGCCCCGGAGCAAGTACTACAACCTATGGGGTCATTATGTCGTTAGAGTCGTTCCCGCCCCCTATGCATTAAGATCCATCCACATTCAATGCACGACTTCAAAACAACGTATCCGTATCCCCATGGTGACTCGATTGGTAAAAGTGCAATAATTGTGTATGACACTATGAAGCGAGCGTTCACAAGCCTAATCACGGGTAAAAAGGTTTTTACTGCACTTCAGGGAAGTCATAACTACTTGTCTTCGGCTATCGGTTTTATAAAAGAAAAAACATCAATGAAAGCTTAGTTCTGTATCCACGCACTATACTCTAGCATAGCAGGTAATAGGCATCTTTCGTATTGTGCACATCTGAACAAAAGTAGCCAAAAACGAGTGAAAGTTTATGGGAAAATTATAGTAATATATTTCAACTACAGATATTTAAAAAGACTGACAAATATTTATAAAACATTGCACCAAAAATGCACGTGTAATAAGGTTATACATAAACGGTTCCTAGTCTAGAGTATTTCATACTGAAATTACAAATGGAAGATGTTTTTAACTATAAATGGGGGACTTGATTTGTTTGTTTACTGTTCTTCTTGTTGTTGTGCTGTTGTTGTTGTTTTCCCCCTTTTTGTGGATGGGGTGGGGAGGGGTTTGTTTGTTTGTTTGATAATGTCTTCTTCTTCTTCTTCTTCTTCTTCTTCTTTTTTTTTTTTTTTTTTTTTTGGGGGGGGGGGGGTTGGGGGGTCGCCATAATAATTGTTGTCGTCGTCGTCCAGTGGTAAGACATCTGCGCTAACAATGCAAACGTTGTGGGTTCGAATCCCATTCGTGTGATTTACCTGGGTTTTTTTCCCCACAGAACTCGGAAAAGTACTGAGTGTACAGTACTTAATACACATCGGTGTAAGGGTAAAAAACAAATTATATTCTTTATCTCCGATTAACATCTATTAAGTCGTCGCCTTCGTTGTATTAAAACTACATAGGCATAAGCGAAGGTGTAGGCACAATAATAGGTTAACCTCTCAATCGTGAAATGATGTTCTTGCAACAGACAGCTAAAATCTTCACGAAGATTTCATCTGAAGAAAGACGCGTTTGTCTACAAAACCCTGAGTGAATTCAAACGTGTCAATTATTAGTTTGAAGAGTGTCCTCTATCGAAGTAGATTTAACAAAAATTCCCTTACCTTATAATATTATGATTACTTTGTTAGGCCCCTATTTAATAAATATTGTTTTATTTCTTCTAATTTAAAGACACCCACTTCCTTTTCACACAGTGTGTTTACCTCCATTGTATATCTCCATTGTTTATCTTTATTGAACTAAACTGAGAAGCAGAAAGCATTTCAGGAATCGCGGAATCTATGGTTATGGGGATCAATTATATTTTCATTTTTCTTTCGGACGACAGCGGGCGCTTTCTTGTCCCCCAGCTTTGCAAACTGTCGGTGAGCATTATCGGTGAGTATTATCGTGGATGACGCCCTCAACCGATAGATTGGATGGGTGTTGTGCAGGGTGGGGTAGATTTACCCCCTCCCCTTTCCCCAACAGGGGACTAAGTAGGTTTACTCGGATGGTCTGCAGCCACCTAGTCTACCCAGGACGCAGTTTTAAAACCAGTTCAATGAAAATTCAGTGTTTAAAAAGAGGTTAACAAAAATATTATTCGCAATAAAGGTTTGTCGTCGAATAACGTTTTTGATTTAGATTTATCGCTGAATGTATCATTGTTTATGAAAGGAAGCCTAGGGTCCTACTTTGGTAATGACTCCGAAAAGAAATTGTGTGATTTTTATTCGAAAGCCTACTTGTTATAAAGGTAGTAATTGTAGTAAGCATTCTTCAAGTTTATTTCGTCTGAAGTATTCCCGTCGATTAGAAGTCTATTTGAATGCTGCCCTCAATACGGCCAGAGATGCGGTTGGCAGTTCATACCCACTGTCACCTCGCTAAACATCACTAATGCAAAAATACAGTGTCATTTCTTTTGCTGTTTTCTCGATAAGTAGGCACTCTACTCACACGTAACTTTTATTGTATTTTTGGGTTAGTGCTGACTTAAATCAGCATTACGTTGACACCCCCAACCCCCCCCCCCCCCAAAAAAAAAACAAACACAAAAAAACCCAAAAAACTTAAAGGTGTGGACTAAACAAATTATTTCACAGAAAATATTGGTTATATGAACTTCTTTATCAGTTAGCGTTCAGACTAAAATTAAACATTGGTGTTTTTTATCCTTACCAATTCTGTATGATTCATTTAAATATCCCTGTAAGGGGAATAGTACAGTAAGCAGATAACCTATTGCGTTTGAAGACAGCATATTACTTGTCATTATTTTTGGTTCCGATGCTTTCCTGATCTACGGTACACAATTTTCACCTAGACATTAATTTTACCTGGACAGCAAATGACAATATTTCACCTGGAAATGTCTCTCTTACGAGCAATATTACGAAAAAATAAAAATAATCAACAAAATAATCAATCTACCAAAATAAGTAAATAAATAAATAACAATAATAATCAGCGCCCTCTAGTGATAATGTTTTGCAAACACTTTGCTTAAAAACAGGTAGACAACATCTGTGATACTTGTTCCTCCATTATGGTATGTTAAGTTACATCTCCCGTTTTTCGCCGAACAAATGTTTTACACGATTTTTTTCCCTGAACGAACTTTGACAGATGATGCTTTTTCAAAACAAAAAACAAACACAAACTTCCGCCTTTGCCACGGACAATGTACAAAATACGTGTAACACGCAGAATAATGTTTGTACATGGCTGATGGACGTGAGATAATGTCGGGTTCTCGACAATAAATTCATTATTTTGCTTTTAAACTTGAAACTTATCAGTGACGGTTTTTTGTAGGGCCTACAATACCTTAAGAAGAAGCTTATAACTTTCTCTCGAATCTATAGAAATAGCTATATTCACGATTTAAATCTAAATTGTCGGGTCAAATCAATTCAAATCGAAATTCATTGTTAAAAAAAGAGAAAAGAACAATAAACAAACTAGCCCCATAGCGGACCTATAGCATCTTAAACTGACTCATCGTGTTCCCAGGGACCGAGTACTTAGTGTTTGTAGTGAAACAACATTCATTTCTCGTTTTGGTTTGTAGTATTGTAGAGGCACACAGGAAGGAGGCCGGCCCTCTAATAAAAAAGGCAAACGTTCACTAAAGTACTGCAGCAAAATCCACACGGTGACGTTTAAAATATAAAATGATCTCCTGCACTTGAATTGATTTCAATCCTCCAATCAATAGCACACAATACAAATAGCACAACACAGTCACTAATGTGAAGGGCAAAAGGTCAACACGAGGCTGGCTACATACATACAAATTTACAATACCCGATTCAACAAGCTCTAAAAATTACAATATTTCTCTGATAAAAAGATGATTTAAACACAAACAAATACTCACATAGAGCTCTAGGATATTATCCCTCCTAAGGAAATAGTATTCGGAGCATGGCCAGAGCCATACTCCCTCCAAAAAAGAGAGAGATACCTATAGAAATGTGCTCTCTCTTGTTCAAAGCTTAATGGAAAGTCCAAAGGACGTTGCGGAAACAAACTTTAAGTTTTTACAGTAAATATGCAAATAAGAAAGTTGCGTCGTGCCCAAGTAAGATTGAGGGCGCACTTGCGTTCACTACATTATTGATATCTAAAAATTAAACATATAAAAACGAATTATGAAATTTGTTAGTGTTTTTCCCTCTTCAAACCGTGGTGCCTTTAAATTTGGCTGACTACTCAACATTGTCAACTTGTCCCAAACCAACGTTATACCACTCCCTTTGTGCGCCGGTAGGATAGACAGGTGGATTATTGTTCCAAAATCGGTCAACGATGGTGTGTCGAATGTGTCGACATGAATACAACATTTACAGTTACGGAAACCAGAAAACAAGTTCAATGTTTATTGGTTAGTGTCGTGTACGTGATGTTGAACAACAAAACAATTTGTTCGTGCAACGCAGCTTCCCTCTCCGATTCATTTTTGTATTATTTATTACGGGTGCTGACTTTTAAATTGGGGTCACATGTCCTTATGTTAACCCCGTTCATTTTGCTGATGACGGAATAACACAGGTGTGATGTTAACAATGTACTGAACGCTACGCACAGTCTGGAGCGCGGTGAGTAGAGAAAGATTCTAGGTCCGGATATTGGCCGATTTGACCTGAAAATTTATATTAAAATTTTAAATAGCTATTTCTAAAGATAGTTAAAGGGTCTGTATACGTTTGGTAGTGACTCTGAAAATAAGTGGCAATAACAACTTACTTGTTAAGAAGTACAGCAGCTTTGGATGGTATAGTGCATTTTGAGAAACTTTTCACTTCGAAGTACTGCGGTTATGGAAAAAGATATCAAACTTTATCCCTGAACAAATTTGAATCTGAGAAGCATTACTGCATGATGTTTCTCAGATTGGGTTTTCTCATATTGTGTTTTCCAATTGCAGATTATTACTGCGTGGCAAAACCGCTCCAGATTTTCGGCAATATCTCAAAATGTTTACAGGTTAGTTTTATGGTATATATCTACAACTAGGATTGAAACATACAGTGGTTTCCAATTACCAAACGTATACAATCCCTTTTAAGGTATTATAACACAGGATTGGTAAGGATAAAAATCATATTGTTTAATTTTAGTCTGAAAGCTTACTGATTATGCAGTTCGTACCAGAACCATTTTGTATGTGAAATATTTCCCTCTGAAATTAAGTCATTCGAGAAAACTGTACCTGGAAACCTTAAAAAAACACCAAAACCCAACAACAGCTGATTTCTGTTTTTACAACCAAAATTAAGGACAATATGTTTACCTGCTGAAAATTGTGCGTTGTTTTTCACTATTTTCTCCCGACTCGCAGAACGGATTACAAGCACAAATGTTCACAGGTTTGTTATTTCATATTAGTTGATCACACAAAACATGAACACTGTACGCGACTATTTGTTAGCTCCATACCAATCCTGTATAGTAGGCCTACCTTTAAAGAAAGTTAAAAACTTTAACATTTTATTGTATGAAAAAAAAATCCGCAAATAGTGGTAGTTAATTAAAAACTAAAGATGGATTAGTCGGGTTCCCAACCTTATCTCACGTCCATCAGCCATGTATAAATAGTTTTGCATGTTGCAGGTACCTTGTACATTGTCCGTGGCATATGTGTGAAAGTATTTGTATGTTTTTTGTTTTGAAACAGCATCATCTGTCAAACTTCGTTCAGAGACAAAATCCCCCCCCCCAAAAAAAAACCCCCGAAAATCGGACCATGCAGTTTGAAAGACGAAGTGCATAATTGGTAGTTGTCAAAGAAACAATGTGATTAGTTTCCGTCTGAAAGCTCACTGATTATAAAGTTCATCGCTGCAAAAACTGGGGTGTTAAAATTGACACCATGGGTGTTGTCACACCGAAGAGAGAATCAAAATTAACATCACAGGGTGTTAAAATAACACCAATGTATAGTTTTTGCAGAAATTAGTGTTTTTTTTATATGGTGTAAATTTTGATTCTTTTTTGGTATGTATAGGCCTATGTGAGAACACCCATGGTGTCAGTTGTAACACCCCAGTTATTGCAGTATACCAGTTCCAATCCTCCAGGATTTTTTTCCGTCTGAAATACTGTCGAAGTAGAAGAAATCGAAAATACAGCAGATTATGGTAAATAGATCCCTCTTTCCTTAGCAGATATATCATTTGGGGGTGGGTCAAACATATAAAAGCTACCGGTTCCTTAATACTCTCATATTTCTCAGAAAGCAAACAGTGAGCCGTTTTAAGTATGGCCAGTACTCGAACCTTATGATTAAGGGAGGAAACAAAAAAATCATGTTTTGCCGTAAACCTAATATACTTACGTACGTTTGTTAATGTATACGTTTGGTAATGAAAAATATATCACTTTTTATCCCCCAAAATTTGAATCTGGAGTAACGTTTCTCAGATTGTGTATTCCAACTTAAGATTATTCTTCCTGCGTGGACATAACCGCTCCAGAATTTCGGCAATATCTCAAAAACGCTACCACCTTTTGAAATGAAATTTTCACAGGTTAGTTTTATGGTATATTTCTACAACTATATAGGATTGAAAGGAACAGTGAGTTCCAATTACCAAACGTATACCATTCCTTTATACGTATATTTTTAACGCCCGACATGCAATAACGATGGGGTCAGATCCGTACATTATTACTTCAATAAAGAAGGCATCTTTTCAACAATTATTATACAACATATTTTTGGTTCTTGGTTGTTGTTGTCCTTTTGTTTTCCATCACATTAAACAAAAAAATGCATAACAGCATTCAACATTACCCCTGTTCTTTTTATGTTATAGCTCAACTCGTTCTTACATTATTTAAAACTAATTCATGTCCATCTGAAAACAGGATTTGCTGTCTAAATATTTTGACTTGTGCTTTCTTAGGGACAGCGGTCCAAAAGCAACCGTCGTCTTCCTTCAGGGCACAACCGGATGCCATCAACAAGGGGAAACATCATGAAAAAAAGAATGAAAAAATAAGTCAACTTTAACAGCATCTGTCAGTAAATCTCCTGGTTATACGGCCACTCAGTACCCATGCATAATACATATTGGCATTTATATTTCATCCAGGGCTCCCCCTCTCGCCCAGCCCCGGGCCATTACCAGATAACGACCAATGAAATCAAAAAGGGGAAAAAAACACGACGCACGGAGTACACTTTGAGTTTCCGCGTATAAATTCTTCCCATTTTTTTCTATTCTTTCTGTTTCTTTTTTTTTCCCCTCGCGCACCAAGAAAAGAAGAAAGAAAATACCCCTGCGTACCGTGATGTTTGCCAAGCGCTGATCTGTACGTACAGGGGGGTTCCTATGGGACGTGCGGTAAGTGTCATTATGTACTCATCTAGTGGTGTGTGTCTGCGTGATCCATCATCCCGGAGATGGACTCCTGACGGCACGCCGGGACTTCTGACTTGTACCGACCGATCCGTCACGTACACGGCTTCGACAACGCAGCCTCGGCCCGCTCTCTCTCGCAAATGGTCTCTCTATGACACTTATTATTAAACAGCAGCCCTTGCGGCATGCTTGACTCTTACTTCAGATGACAGTAAAGATGGCGTTTTTTCAGAGATGTAGATTTCAGAGCATTGATAGTCCCATAGGGCAGGTTTCATCTTCCTTTGTGCTTTCTATCTTCCATCCTAACCAATAGCCAAATACCTACCCACTTATTATTGCCACTTGCTGTTTATTATATGAACACAATTTAATTGACTGTTTTTACTAACAGAATTTCCCCCAATACCTGTATCGAAAATACAATGGTAAAAACACCTGTTTCCACTGTCAACAGACAATGACATAAGTCAACACAGCATAGGGGGGGACACGGACAAACAAATTTTAGATTGGTATTATGTGACTAAAAGATTGGTTGGTGGTCACCAATGGTGTTAAACGTGAAATTAAATTTCCGTTTATGAAAGATTAACCTCTTTGCAACTCTTCATGCCTAGCTGAAACTCTCTGAATTGATAAGGTATACCGTATGTAGACCCATCTATACTGAATAATGTCCCTTCTCTCCATCATCAGTATTATTATTTTCGAAATATTTTTTCACAACATTTGACTGTATTATTATTGTTGTTGTGTTTTGAAAGAGTATTTATTCTGTCCTCTTATTTTCAATACACGCGACACGCAACGAGCCCGACTCTGGAGAAGACTTTATCTTGCACATTATTATTAGTGTCATTTTCATTTTCATGAAATTAAACACAAGCCTGTACACTGCAAAAAAATAAAAACACTTTTCGGTGCTACTAGAGGACTACACCAATTTTGTGTTATTTTTACACCCGTGGTGTACTATAGGTGTAAATGATAACACCAAAAGTGTTAAAATAACACCCACAAATTTAACACCCCAGTTTTTGCTGCATAGTCTACCGTACTTTAACATAAGAATACATTATTCGTTTGCCTTAAAGTTCACAAATTCATTATATGAATTAAGCCAAACATTCAAAGGATCCATTTTAGCCTATCGTTGGGGGAGTGCTGATAAAATATACCTGTTTTTCACAAGACATTAATTACTGAAGCTTTACTTAACCTTTAACTTGTATTACAGCACAATGGTACAGCTTGCTCTATAAGTTTGAATGCTCAATTCTGGAAGATTCTCTTGAAAAATCGTTCAGTATCAAACTTCAAATTAAGATCGCGTCAACCACCATAGCACAGGCATAAAAAGGTAGAGCCAGCAGCGGAAATGACAAATAAGTTAACGAAATTGACACACAATCATCCAATTCCTGATATAGAGCACTTAAGCATGCGTCTTCGCAATTTTTACGCTAACCTCCAAAAGTCACTCAATCCCGCGACCCATCACAAAGTCTAAGCTACAAATCCACCGTGATCGATTTGAACGCTTTTTGAGCACCACTCTGTTTTAGACATCCGCAGTCAATTTCCTCTCCGGAAGATGAGGCGTGCGACTCAACACTTCGCGGCCGGCCGGCCGGGCGGAATGCTATAATATTCCGCTTGACTTACCCCCAACCACCCGCAGTTTGTATTCCAACCCTCGCACTCTACTCATTTTCCTGGTAGCTTTTCTTTCTTACTGTCTTCCCACACACATACTCAACCTTTTCGTCCGGTTGCAACGCAAAGACTTAAATTTAATCGGATTGGGATCTCTATAATTCCTCCCACATTTCTCGCAAAAACGAATTCGTTGGGATCCTCTGTATTGGCTACAAGTACCAACGGCTGGATGGGAGGTTTTTTTCCCCCTTCATTTTGCTGTTCCTAAAACCCGAGAGAATTGATGTTGTTTCCGATGGTTTTACAGAAAGCAATGTTCATTTGATATTCAGAATGATAAGACCAGGCATTGACTCCATGTGAATTAAACAGTGTCTACAATCGTATATTAACACACGATGGGAAAATAACAGTATGTGTGTGTTTGTGACAGACAAAACCGTCCAGTGTCAATGTGTACTTCACTTATTCTTGACAATGTTAATACGAATTTTTAGACAAAGTCCTCTACCTGACCTGTCTTGATGTCTAAGCGATTATTGTCTGTTAACGTGGTTTTGCTTGTCTCTACTCCTAATATATTGCAACCAATTATACGAGAAAACCAAGTTCCAATATCAAAACCGAATCATCAGTTACTTCATAATGCCATAAATAATCACTTTAAGCCTAACAGATTTCCACAACTTCAGGTTTCCGCTGGCTTCACTCGCTGTGGGTCATTTATCTGTAGAACGAAAACAAAGACAGTATTTAAAAAACAAGAGGAAAATTATAAAATAATAATGAATCATTGAGCACAGTTTTTTAATGACATAAACAAAAGGAAACAAAATTGGAGAGCTCTTATTCCAAAGTAAGAATTTCTTCAGGGTGTTTCTTTATATGAAGCTAAAATATTTACCCTTTAAGATTCCAAATTAGATCGCAAAAAGGACTCACGATTATTAACGAAATGTTACAGACATGTTTCAAGATTGTGCTGGGTTCAAAACGTGAGGCCTTTAACCATTGTTTGCATGTTACAGGTAAACTACAATAAACAAAGGAACTCAACTACGTTGTACTTTGCACTTTCTTCCAAGGAAGGTAAAAACAACTTTTAACAACTACTATTAAGACAAATTAAAACAAAATTTTAAAAATACAATAAAATGAATACATAATGACCATTAAACCGGGGGGGAGGGGTGGGTCACCACAAGCGCCTCGGGTAGGCTGGGTTCGAACCAACGACCTCTCGTAACCTAGACCACGGTCAATATTCATGGCACTGCACACCACAGAATTCTGCTTACGGCGTCATGTAAAGCGCGTATAAATTCTACGTGCCGTCAGCGCATTTCGCGTTCAGCAGCGCACGGGCCTCGATGGATAAGGATAAGGTACCAGCACTTCAACTGGGGGCCTCGGTATTATGGCTCGGTGTCCTATGGCTTAAGACATGCGTTAGAATGATAGTATGGCAGGTCATGGCCAGCTTCGAATCCCGCCCGAAGTGTCTGTAGATTTTGTCCTAAGTTCTCTGGGAAAACACTTGGCTCGAAGTACTTTTCAGTAAGCCACATCATCAATGAATAACCCCCAAATAATGTTGATATCCCCACTGTAAAGTCAGGCATTGAAAGAACGACTGCTGTGAGAAATACCATTGGCATTTGGAGCTTGACACAAGGCATAGCACCCGCCCCCCTGAGTTTTCAATTCAGGTGAACCTTCCTGATAGGCCCAATGAAAGCTTTAATATTTGCTGAAGGGATCCTCAAATTTATGACTTTGTAAATATAGTTCAGTACAGACGCATTAGCTACTTTCACAAGGAGCAAAAACAAACATATCTAAGCCTGAAATCTGATATACCCATGCCCCCAATAACCCCCCCCCCCCAAAAAAAAAAAAAAAAAAAAAAAATAATAATAATAATAATAATAATAATAATAATAATAAACAAATAAAAAAAAACAATGGAAATTTAACATAAAACAAACACAAGCTAATTCCACACTGTCCTCCGTGCTGTTACTTCACAAATGCCAATTCGATTCCACATTCCATTTGCCTCTGGGGCTTTGAGAAAGCCATCGAAAAGGACTACAAAAAAAGGCCGGATTGGAGCTATTTTTTTTCTCAAAACATTACGTTTTGGGTCCAATTTATATCAGTGGCAAAATAATTTAAAGGAAAAAGATGCATCTAGGGATTTTTGCGGTCCTTACACTACTGGGATACATAAGTACCGGGTAACCACTTCTTGAGGAGTTCCGTTGGTTCTGACCAACCCGCTGTAGAGGCGTGGCAACTCGGTAACCACCCGGAACCCCAATAACTCATGGTGTTACAACAAGCTTTATAACTAAAACCGATTCACCTTAAAATGAAATTACATTTTGAAACAACACAATCAACAAACCTTCTGCAATTCAGGTTAGATAGTTCTCATCACCATAATATTTCACGATTTGGTATTTAGTGTTTGGTATTTAATAACAAAGTTGATAACAAACGGATGTGAACTAATGCCGGAGCGTTTCGTCAAAACTTGAACTACGGACTCGTTTTCATTCTCTGGGAAGGTACCTTAAGTCTACTATTTTGTTTCTCTCTCTATTTTTATATAAAACCTTCATGAAGCTATGATCCTTACAGTGGTGTGACCCACAACCCACCACGCCCACACCCCTCCCCACACCCCTACCCATCCAAGCCTTCGTCGTCACCTTTTAATACCACTTCCATATTGATTTCGCAATTTGTAAATAGAAGTATACCAACATTTGCTTCACTTTTTATAAAGGATCGAAGCGAATGCTTCAACGATAGAGGCCAACTGCCCGAGTGACCTAAACTAAAACATTTCCTAAACAACTACAACATCCCAAGCAAGCCATCTGACTTTCTCCCACTCTGTCTCTATCTTCCTGTCCCTCTACCGCACCGGCAGGACACACTCTTGCCTCGGTATCTCCACTTCCATCTTGAGCTTGGGTTCGGTGCTTCTCCTTGCTCTACCCCCCCAACTCTCTCCCTCTCGTCTTCTAAGCACCTGCTCTACAAGCTAGAATGCATTAGTCCGGCCAGCTAAGATCTGATGGGATCAAGAGATAGAGAGTCAGACAAGACAATCTCGGGCTTCTTGGATACCCCTAGGGCTTCCAATCCCGTCCTAAGAAAACTTAATGCACTTGGACTTGGAGCAAAAAACTTAGGGAAGAGATGTTTGCTTCATCTTCCCCCGCATCGTCGTTCTAGAGTTCCTTCTTCGGAGTTCAAAGTGAAATTAGTAAAATACCTTAGACCGACTGTTTATCGCCAAAAACTCCATGGGTGCATTTGACATTAAAACTCATCGTTTTTAAATAACAGTTTTAGAGGGAAATAAGGTTATACTTTGAATAATTTATATACATATAGGCCTATATATATCTTTTTGAACAGGCTTAACAGATATCTTACTGCAACATCATCCACTCTTTCGACACAGTGTCCAGCGTATCCATTGCCCCTTCCGCCAATAAACCCCATGATTATGAACAACATAAAGATTCATAGATGTCACTTAAACTTATTCTTTACACATCTTCAATGTGGTTGTTTTATTGTTTACTCCATCAGAAATAGAATAGTTCTAAATACTGATCAGAAATAGAATAGTTATAAATACTGTATTTAGTGAATATATATTTCACAAACTGATCCATCACCAACAAAATGGTGGTCCCTAGATCAGAAAAGGTGTCCTAAAACAGGGAGAAATAAATGTAAATCGTGTAAACCTCAATGTAAAATACAGATCACTATGATTAATAATTATTACAACACTATGAAAAATAAATTAATAACCAAACACAAACTTGTTATCCGTCCCCGTCTTTTAATCGGCACAGATATCGGAACTGTGTTGGAATTATACATATATTATTCAGGTTTTGATATAAGAAATTGACTCATCCAATGTTATGGGTTTACAGCATACAGCTGAGATGAAGGTTGCAGATGAATAATGCAGATTACTGACAGGGAGATGGGGCCATATTTCTCCAGAGAAATCTGACTTGAAGATCAAAATATGAACGAGATACGAGATTTGGGAATCGTTATACGTGTATGGTGTCTCTATACATTTGAGGATTTTTTGAAGAAAAGATTAGATTCTTGTTGTTTTGAACGAACTTTGTCTTGATTGCTTGCGCTGATTGTTTAACAATTTTCAGAACATCTGTGGCTATCAGTAAAGCTTGTACTTATAGATACGATGTAGTCCTAAGATTGATTATTTGTTTGAAAACAAGTGAAGAAAGTTCTAAAAAAACAAGTCCTTTTAAAGTTGTCTCGCACTCTAAAACCTCCCGGGTCAGAACTGACCCAGATGCCGGGTCCGAGGGGGGTCTGTGACCCAAAGTGGTTATGACAAGAAATGGGATTTTAACTCGGATTCTGCGTCATTTTGACCCATTCCTATAGTTCATTTAGACACAGATTCCGGGTCACACTGACCCAGGGAACCTGGATCCGGGTCTGACCCGGAAGGTTTTACAGTGGCATGAAAATTGCTAGGGTTTATGTTTACCGTTGTACAGAAGTTTCAAATGAGTTTTATATGAGTTTCAAATGAGTTTTATATGAGTTTCAAATGAGTTTCCGAAGTGAAACAAAAAGGGAAAAACCATAAGAGGAAAATTCAACATATTTTAAGTTATTTAGCAAAGCATTCCCCAACTAACATTTGAAGTGAAGAAGAAAAACAAATTTCTGGACAGACCAGTAGTGTGGTAGATTCTTTACATGGCATGCTGGAACCATTCAGTTACATCAATATGTTGCAAAATAGAAGGTAAATACTATGGATCCAAAAGTGAAAGGGGGAAGGTAACGTGGTACGGCGACTTAAAGGTATCGTACACTTTTGGTAATGACTCAAAACAAATATTAGCATAAAAACTGACTTTGTAACAAGCAACGGAGAGCTGTTGATAGTATAAAACATTGTAGGAAACGACTCCCTCTGAAGTAACGTAGTTTTTGAGAAAGAGGTAATTTCTCACTCAAATAATAAAAACTTCTTGCAAGAAGTTTTTATTCCCATTTGAAAGCACACAAATTTGTACAACAAGGGTGTTTTTTCTTTCATAATTTTCTATTAACTTCGATGACCAATTGAGCCCAAATTTTCACAGGCTTGTTATTTTATGCATATGTTGGGATACACCAAGTGGAGAACACTGGTCTTTGACAATTACCAACATGTTCAGTGCCTTTAAAAACCACAAAAGATGCACAGCCGTTTCTCAAAGACGAACTTTCCCAAATCACAGGCAAACGCGATGTAAATTCCCTTTATTTGAAACAACACTCCACAACTAAAGTATGTGGCAAAATACGAGAAAAAAGGAGATAAACATCGAGTTTTGAGAAGACACTAATCCTGTTCTTGGCCTCTGGGTCCTAAAGATTTTAAAAGAGCGAGAAAAGGATAGAGAGGGGGAGCAAAGGGGTGTTCTTAATTCTCTCAGGAGGTATATATAGAGAGAGATGCACATCCAGGAGGCGGTATTTTTGTTATATAGAAGAAACAACCTCGATGTAGCGGCAGCATTTCTTGGATTTCTTTACATGTCGTATATACCGTGCCCTTAAGGGCTAACCAAAGACACCAAGATAAGTTTGTATTCACTGCCCAACAGAAACCAAGTTTTATTTTTCCCAAAATGAACGGAGTAAGCGGGACAATATCGACTATTAAATCTAAACAGGGACGGATTTAAATATCCGGCGAAACAGTTTGTTCTTTTCTCTCTTCTATTTTCTTGTCTCAATAATCTGTAGGTATAAATTGATGGGAAAGATTGAGGGTTTTTGAGATGATCAATTTGTAGGAGATGACAATCTAACCATAACACACTTAAAATAGGGCAACCCCTTGAAGGTATGGGGAGGGATAACACAAACAAGAGACAGTGAGTGTTTCTTTGCGTACCGTTTCTTGAAGAGAGTCCAACTAATTTCGAGTGCAGGCCGTTTACACATCAGATAGCCGAATTTGAACAAAACATGTTGGCGACGTTTTTTCAGTACAAATTTCTGTTTGTGGGATTATATGTTTATTGGGATCATCACTCTACAAAACTCCAGGGTCAGAATTGACCCGGATTTCGGGTCCTGAACCATTTCCGGGTCAGGCTGATCCGGAAACTGGTTAAAAAATGGGATCTTCCCGGGGTCATACTGAAATGGGTCTGGCCCCACGGGACCCGGATCCAGGTCAATTCTGAATGATGTTTCCCTCAATTCGATTAACCCATGTATTTGTCTATACGGATACTTTATTCCAAGTCATCTTAGGTCTATAGCAAACATTATAATAAGCTATGATTCAGAAACGAAATACACGGTAAATAAGATGACTGTCTTGTACAAGCGAACTGTGAGACCGGCTCCGTATACCGTATGGTCGGCTCGATCAACGGCAGCTAATAACAGGAGGCGCATGCAACGACAACACGGATTATACCGAGCATCATCATGACCACAGTGAATACAAACAACCACAACGTTTCAAATCTCTAGACAAGTCACCATCAATTTTGTATTTATTTTAATCCTGATCTTAAGGCCATCGCAATAACTTTCGAAAATGTTTGAATAACCCAAAGACAACTCAATGTTTCAGTAGACACAGCGGGCGTTTCTGATTAAATCGATGAGCAAACCTGAATGGTTGAGGAACAAGTAGACTTTGAGCTCTTACAACACAGAATCATTTGAAATCAAGTCACGTTACTTCGTCTATAAGCTTTCCCCGTCCATGTATATCAAAATGCCCTCTGTATGACCCCCAGAATCTTATCCACCTCCCTCCCCACTCCCCCGCCCCTACCCCTCCTTGCGAAACACCACCAGTTTCCGAATTAGCTCCTTCAAGTTCCAGCTCTGTCTCAGAAAGCTAATGAGTGCAGCTCGTATTTTTCCTGTATGTGTAATTAGCGGTTCAATCATAATTATATACGTTTAATCATTAACACCAGGAACGGGAAATGCGTACAAACCCCACGAAAGACCCCGGCCTTCCTGAATGCATTATAATAATTGTGAGAAAAAAAAATCCACTCAGGATTTAACAAAGTTAAGGAGAAAGGTGGGGGGATTTGCCAAGAGTCAATGTACTTTACTGACATTCAGTGAAGTATTGGTACTAATGCAGACGCCAGTTAGAGGTGTTATCGTTGCAAAGTCAATTTAGGAAGTTTTTTTTCCCCTCATTTTTTTTCTTCTCGAATGATACATTAGATGTGACTTCCCGACAACCTTTCGTCTTCGAGGACTTCCGATAAGTAGAGCTGTATGGAAGTTCTTACACCGTGTGATGTACTGTTTTGTTTAGCTTTGCCCTTGGTAGAGGTACTTATTTAAACAGGGGTGGGTGGGTGGATTTCCAGGGTGCAGAAAGAAAGGAGTTAATGTACAGGTATTTATATTTCAATAATTCAAGTTCTGCAGTTTTCAAGTGACATGTGAATCAACTGTTTCAAACCCTAAAGCGAGGGGCTTGTTTGGTCGCAAACGCCCCTGTGGTAAGCCTACGTTGTCAGCAAATGCTGACAAGCTTTTTTCCATAGGTTAAGAGATTTTGTTTTACCCTTTTTTCATCGATTATCTAAGTGCGTTGTTTACATGTTCGGGTATTGCCTGTGTTAATTTTAGCTTATTGTTTTGCTTAACTAATTAAGTTTTATAATTTGGTTTTATCTACCATTGGTAACTGGCATACCGATTTTGTACTCAAAAGATGCTGGCAGAGTTTTGTCCTGCTCCCTCGTAACCAAATCACTGGTTGATCGACACCCCCTCTATAGGACGTGTGGCATGGTCCAGCTTAAGATATCATGGCATATGAGCTGACCAGTGTGTACGATGTGGTTAAGACAATTGAAATATTAAAATAATGTCAGCATGTAGTGACAGCGGCCCCCACTGCAGGGAATACAATGCTTACTTACAGGTTTATAATTATATGGGTATTATTATTATTCAAGAAATTTAAAGGCAATGTTTATTCTAGGAGCATTACAGTTTTCTCCATTTTGAGTATAATTTAAAGCAGCAACCTATTGCTCACTAGGGCACCAATACTGCAGTCACGACAGTATTTGTGGGCTTCAATTCAATTCACTGGGGCTCAACAATTTGCATTTACTAATTATCTGTTTTTTTGTAATCGTCAATACATTGTTTTTTGTCTCAAACCCTGCACTAGCAGATGTGTTGTGTTCGCACTTTGCCAACCATCTCTCAGTTTCTATCCCAACCTTTCGCAAACACGTGAGATAGGTCATGTGACCCCTTTCTCCACCATTGCATCACCTCACGGTCCGCCTCCCTGTAGCCCTTTAGCCCCGCCTCTCTTCATCATCTCTCACGCGGGTCCTGCCCTAAGCTTGAATATTAAACGAAAACTTCCATTGGAAAAAAAACCTCAAGCTCTTTTCACCGGATAATAACTTTTACTTTCAACTCAAGTCTCTGACTTGAACTTTCTAGTTTCGATGACTATTCCTCACTTCATAAAGCTGTTTCGCTTCAAACAACTGTATTTGTTATTTATAAAAAGCTGAAACCATTCAAAAAGCATGCAATGTATTATGAATATTATCCCCTTTTGTAAAAGTTTTGTTTTTTCCTGCATGGCACTTTTTTTTGTTTGAAGCTGTATGAAATAGAGCCATGTCACAAACCATTCTTTTTTACTTAATTTAATACATCCGGGTAAGCCTAAAGCATAAAAACTTTTTTTTCAAACGTGCGCCAGTGCTGATTCTAAGATCAACGACGGATCCAGGATTTAAAGACAAAGGACTAGGCCTGTCTATTGAAAAAGAAAATGGGCCACCAAACACAGTAACCGCGTTTCATATGTTGTTATTTCTGTGGTCAGAATGAGATTGTCCAATTCCCTGCCAGCTGAGCAAGTTGCTCTGTATTCGGCTGTCAAGCCAATTACATCAGTACAACCCGGCCCCGCCCCTCCCCCACCCCGAATACAAATAAAACATTCACGTTTTTCAAACTTTGTGTTCTAGAAAAGAAGAAGCCCTTTTTTGGGCCGGGTGATGGTATCCGTTACCATGGTGACGTTTTCTCTGCGTTACCAGAAGACGCCGATTGTAGTTGGGTAAATCAATCATGCCACGTCAGGATGTGGAGCATAATTGTGATGGACGATCCCCTCAACAAGAAACCCCTTCCAAACTTGTATTTAGAAAAGACAAACAGACTTTTTATTGCATCCATGCCAGCCGGCTTTGCAGATAATACTTTTTCTTTTTTAAACGGGAGCTGCATAAAACTGATTTCACATTAGGGGTGTAAACCACGCCCTATATAAGGAACACAATCTCGACTTAGTATTTTATTGAATCGGAACAGTCTACAGGAACGACTTGATGCTCCCTAAAACAAAACGCCACAGTATGTCACTTCCAAAGCTATTTCCTCCACCACCTACCCCCTTGTTATCCACATGGCTGGTGATCACTACAGCCGATTCGCTTGATTGATGTTCAAGAATAGCGGGTCAGGACCCACCAACTTTTCCGCTGTCATATTTCACACGTTTTACAGTTGCATCTAAGCTGTAGCCTGGGGGGCTAGTGGCACACCACCGACGGCTCCATCACGAGTAGCTTCATCTCCCCTCGGACCACCACCGGGCACTTGCAACCAGATGGACTTCTTACTCTTAATTTGGGTTGCGAGAGTCCTCGGCGTGTACAACGCGTAGAATTCCGCTGATACAACCACACCATATCGCCACGGCCTGTTTGCACGATCATGTCCTGGCCGTGTCCCAAGAGACAAGCCGGCCCGTAATCTCGAATTCATATTCCACGGCTGGCTGGTCCAAAGTATCGTAGATGGATTTTTAATGAAGTTGCCCACACTCTTAATGGAACGCGGTGAAGACGCCTATAGCCCGTGCACTAATAGATGAAGACGGTGTTACAGCTATAGAAAATAACAACCAAGTAGGTTTTTGTTTCGTTTTGTTGTTGTCCAGTGACTGCTCTCCTTGTTTAGGTGTTGCTGCACTGCGCTGCTACATCCTAACTCTAGGGGAAAGAGAACAGGAGGACGTTGCGTTGCTATCAACGTCAAGAGAAGAGAGCCTCACTGTGAAGCCTGCGTCTTGAGGAGGTGTAGCTTCATCAATAAGACACTCACCCAGTGTCTTTCTTTGCAATCAGTCAGCATCCTCCTTGGACAGAGCGTTGTCTCCTGGTCTCATCATCAGCTCAGGTAAGTCCACACGAGTGCATTATATCTGATTGTTACGATCAAGATGTTCGCGGCGCCCCGTTATCTCTTGCATTTTTTGGCTATGGATTTTTGCATAACTTACCTTTTTTCCCTTCTTGAATCGATTTGTCAAACTTTAGACCAAGAGTATATCGACTTGTTTCGGATTAGTTCGGAAATGTGTTTGAGGGACGACTTTTATTTTCCACTTTGGATTTACTTGAAGGGGAAAACAAGTATTAAGAATTCAGTTTATGTTACCCTGGTGACCGAGTGAAGAACAATGTTTACCTTACTACAAACATGTTTTGAATTATTAATTCTTCTTCTTTTAAAATGCACAATGAAGGAGATAACATTTCCAACAGTAGTTTTTGTTTCTTCTTTCTTTTCGTTCCCCTATACCATAATCTACTTGCCAGTTTCTTGTATGTAATTAATTATGATAGAACAAATTTGTTTTGCTTTGACAAGATTTCACTTTGTGAAACTTCTATCAAAAGCACACCGGAAGTGACTTCGTAATTTTTCTTAGATGTTTGCATAAGACTTTTCACTAATGTACTTGAATTTAAATCTAACAGTTCTTAAAAAAGTATTTTTTAACGGTGATTTACATGGCTATACAGGTGCCAAACAGTTACCGTAAAACATACAGGGCCGTGTACAGGAAACAACCGTATATTTACGGGAAATGTTTGCCGTAAATCGTAAATACTTATCAAAGGTATCACTTTAGGAAACGAAAATAAACGTCTATCTGTCTCCCAAGACATAATTCGTTTGGAGTTCCGTATTGAGTTTGAAGCTCCGTATTATGGAGTTTGGAGCTCCGTAATTTTTTTGGAGTTCCGGGGGGTATGGAGTTCCGTATGGAGAGAAAGCATTCATTTCGTATTTGTCCAACTCATAAAATTTCAACAAAACAGTAATTATCTCTCACTAAATCACTATCTTTCTTATTAAAGGTCTATGATTCCTTACGTGAATCTCTCTTGTATAATGAACAAAATACGAATTGGTAAGACCACTCTGCAAGTGTTTGAGGTCTACGACATCAAAGTTGATGATAAATAACCAGAGTCTAGCAAAGCTATAAAGTTTGTCTGAATCTTCTGGGTGATCTTGCAAAGCGTCTTGAACAAGAATGAATATATATATCGGTTGGAATATTTACTTGTGACGTGAGTCATGTTAGAAATAATTATGGCACAAATATGATGATGTTACATTGGAAGGTTACAATGTGTTTCAAAAAATATATATTGATTTAACATTATTGCTGTAAACGATTTTGGAAGAAGAAAAAAAGGAATTTTAAATAACTTTTACATTTTTAAATCAGTATTGCAAATGATGTTCGCATTTTATTTTTTGAACTTCACTTTGGTAGACAATCTTAACATTCTGAACAGAACAATCATTGACAAATATCAATACAAAATTTAATAAAGATATTTGAAATGAATAGTGAATATGGAAAAAAAAGGTGTTTTTTACGTTCAAATGAGAAAGACTCTCATAAAATTTACACTAAATGTTGGTGTAATTTTGATGCTGCTGCGGCTTGTCGTATTTATGGTTGCTGTTGTGATGTTTTTATTCTGCTGTGCAGCAGGCTTATTGCAAATTTTAGTTGTTGCTGTTGTTGATGTGGTTGGTTTGTTGCTGCTGCTGCTGTTGTTTTTGTTGTTGCTACTACTGCTACTCTTGTTGCTGATATTGTTGTTACTGCTGCTGCTGTTGTTGTTGTTGTTGCAGCTGCTGCTGCTGTTGTTGTTGTTGTTGTTGTTGTCGTCATCGTTGTTGTTGTTGCTGCTGCTGCTGCTGTTGTTGTTGTTGTTGATGTTGTTGTTGTTGTTGTCGTCGTCGTCGTCGTCATCGTTGTTGTTGTTGCTGCCGTTGTTTTCTTTGTCCCTCTTATTATTGCTGGTAACTTTAATAAATCTTTAACAAACGAGTTTCCAGAACGTCTTTAACCATTAAGCCCCGGTGGAAGTTTACGCGTACCTAATCACTAATTTCCCCAAATTTAAAGTGAAAGTGTGAAGATGTTTATGATACGAGATGTCCTTGGACGTGTGGACGTCTGAAATACTTCCCATTCAAGCAAAAGTAAACATTCTACCACGCGGTAATCGATACTATCTTAATTGTAACTGATCAACAAATTATAGATCCAGGTCTTGTATTTATTTTGTTTCAAAACTCAGAAGTGCAAAGACCTATCTCTCTTGCGGTTGTCTTCGCCTTTTATGCACTCAGAAGTTGGCGCGCCTTGGCAGACATTTAATGAAGTGTTCTGACACTCGGCGTTGTCAAGACGTTTCCAGGGACGTGGTATCGAGGTTGACTCAAACATTGCCAAATGTCATGTTACTAGCTGCGATCTTTGGGAAAAAGGTGGTCAGATGGATAAACTAATAGCACTCATCCCATAACCTGCACACAAAATGTTTTGTTTCGCAAGAAGTGGTCGAGCCAGGATTGAAAGATATTGCACATTCTTAAAAGGTAAACCTTCATAATAATAAATACTTCTGAAAGAGCCTATAATAGTCCTTTGTTTTCTAAATTTGGAAATACACTTTCCCGCCAGTGGTCGACATCCCCCTTTCAATCTCAGTTTCCTGTTTCATAAATGTGCTGTGGTTTCATATAAAGTTATACAGAACCTAAACATATTTGCCTTTATTATTATCAACAGTTGAAAACTTATTTTGTTAAAAAAGGGCGCTAACTGAGGGGGTTAGATGTTCAGATCCCATATTAGGCAGAATGTTATTGCCGCAGGAAGACCTAATTGATCCAATGCGCTGCGAAACCCATTGCACTAAAACTGAAGGAGTGATGGGTGGAGTGTTATGTTGTGATTTGATCATTGCCTGCGTTTTATTGATGGGCATGTAATTGAATCAACGCCAATTTTGTGGCCAAGCGGTCACTAACTTGTCACATTATAAGATGACCTTGGATGTAAATCCACCACTGGCTTCCAACAACGGCCAAACCAGGGCCCAAGAGCTGCTTAAGCAGACAATTGTGCTGAATAACTTTTTGCTTAACATAAATTAGCAGGATACCAGTCAAAGATGGTGAATGTGACATGGTATTTTGACCGGTAACCTTATTCTGGTAAGCATAATTTTGTTGTGCTTAAGTAGTTCTATGAAACTGGGTGCTGTTAGTGGTGGTGGTGCGCGACATTGAACATAGCAGCAAAACCACTGTCTTACTTTACAAAGAAAAAGTACCGTAAATAAACTAAGACTTAAACAGAAATGACATCGTTGGTAATTGCATTTTTTTTTCTCGATAAATGTGGATTTGTGGGGCAGGAACTAATTTAAAATATCGTTTCAACGACCTGTTTGCATTTGTCAGTCCGTGACTGCCGGGAAAAACGAGAGCAAATTGTGACGCTCTTAAACTGTCGGACAGTTTTTGTATTAAAACATACGTTCAACCGACCATCGCTTTAAAATGATACAAAATTGCATTTTTCTTTAAAATGAAACAACACCTGGCAAAACAATTTAACTGGCCGGTCAAGTAAGTTACTTTGTAGCAACTTGGAAGTACATTTGTTTAATCTCTGCAAATGATGTAATCTACCTTTAGGCCAATTTTTTTTTTCGAAGACTATCTATGATTTACTTATTGACTGGTATTATAATATAAGTAAATACGTAAAATAAAAATATGAAAACCAACATATTTCAAGAAATAACCTTTTCCGCGTATAGGCCTACACAAATTCATGAATGAAAATGTTAAGCATGGATTGAAACACCTTTTTTTTTAAAATCACGAACAAAACCAGATTGATAAACATATCTAATTATTCAATACATCTTTATATTTAAATGGGCTCAGCGTGCTGTCAAGCGGATTGTAAGTCTATCTGAGATGCGGTCATAGACCATCTGATACCCGTCTTTAAGTGTTCGTATAGGTACACATGTACACAATAACTATACATCACAATGCTATAGTCAGCCAGCCAACAGATGGTGCAACATGGAAACCCTAAAGACCCACAACAAAAGCCGAAGGTCAGTAGAAACAGAAAGGGGAAAAAATGCTCCATGTTCCCGCGTTAAGTGTCTCAAACTCGAACGCGTAGTTCGGTCACCTCTATATATACGCCGCTTGGAGTGACGGATCGGGGGGACAAACCGCGCTACGGACGGCCGGGTCGCATTGTTGCGGCACGCTCAAACCATAAGCACTTGAATGTTACGGAGTGTGCTGTTATCAATAAACATCAGATTTAACTCAATGTGGTAATTAACCTCCTGCACTGAGGGGATTAACTTGATTATCAGCGTACGATGAGTGGCTTACTGATTGTTGTTAGTTAAAATTAACAATTACAACAACCACCAAGTGATTACTGCAATCAGAGAACACGTCATCAGAATTTGCAAAAAGAAAAACAATGCAACATCCAGAGCAAACTATTACTGTACTTTTTGTACGTATACATTTTTCGTGCAGCCCTCGAACCAAGCATTGAACAAACGTGGTCGAATTCAATGTGAACAAGTCAACAATTATCGTGCAAATCAAACCATATAAAAAGAGGATTTATCACGACCATGACAGCAGCTAATTGAAAAAATTATAAGCTAATAAATGACAACTTTACTTCCGTTTTATCACAATAAACTTACCGATTATGTACTCTCACTCATATAAATAACAACAAAATATTTTTGTATTTACCTGAAAAAAATATATATCTCATTTCCAATTACTCATTATATATGTATTTCATTTTATAATTATCTCATTTAATGATTATAAGAGTGACACATTGTTAATTTGTACTATTTTGAAATGTTCTTAGTTCCCTGTTGCAGCGTTTACCCGTTGGCTATTGACAGCAGCATGCAGCGTTTGAGCCAAGCGGTGTTTCCCTGCTGGAGCATGTGCTCCAAACGGTTCAAAGTCGTGTGGTGACAGCATAGAGCGAGCAAGCACATCTGGTCCTGTGTTGCTCATGCTTTCTCCTCGGTGTTACTTAGCCAATGGACAGCGCTATACTTCCCCTGAAGGGATCGACAAATAGCCATTTATTTCGACTTTCCATTTCTCTAAAGTGTGTACCTTATTTCTACGATTTACTACTTTGTGGCAATTTTATAGTTTCGAAGTACGTCACTTAAAAGGCAGTGGACACTATTGGTAATTACTCAAAATATTTATTAGCATAAAACCTAACTTGGTAACAAGTATTGGGGAGAGGTTGATAGTATAAAACATTGTGAGAAACGGCTCCCTCTGAAGTGGAGTAGTTTTCGAGAAAGAAGTAATTTTCCACGAATTTGATTTCGAGACCTCAAAATTAGATGAGGTCTCGAAATCAACTTGCATCTGAAAGCACAGAACTCCGTGTGACAAGGTTGTTTTTTTTCTTTCATTGTTATCTCGCAACCTCGATGACCAATTGAGCTCAAGTTTTCACAGGCTTGTTATTTTATGCATATGTTGAGATACAACAAGTGAGAAGACTGGTCTTTGACAATTACCAATAGTGTCCACTGTCTTTAAAGGCATCGTACATGTTTGGTAATTGGAGCCTATTGTTTGTTTCAAACCTATATAGTTGTAGATATATACAATAAAACTAACCTGTGAAAAATTCATTTCAAAAGGTAGTAGCGTTTTTGAGTAATTGCCGAAAATCTGGAGCGGTTTATGTCCACACAGGAAGAATAATCTGCATTGGAATACACACTCTGAGAAGCGTTTTGGCGGATAAAAAGTGATTTTTCCATAACCGCAGTACCTCGAAGTGAAAAGTTTCTCAAAATGCATTATACTATCCAAAGCTGCTGTACTTCTTACAAAGTAAGTTTTTATTGCCATTAATTATCAGAGTCATTACCAAGCAGATTGATAAGGATTAAAACATCATTGTTTAATATTAGTCTGAGAGCTTATGTGATTATGAAAGTTCATACAAGAACCATTTTTGTGTGTGAAATATTTCCCTCTGAATTGAAGTCATATTCGAGAAAACTGTAGAACCTAAACAGCGCAACAGCTGATTTCGGTTGTTACAACCTAATTTTCTTCCTTCCTTACAACCAAACCTAACTGGACAATGTGTTTACTTGCTGAACATTGCGCATGATTCTTTCTCCTGGCTCACACAATGGATTAGGCCAAATTTTCACAGGTTTGTTATTTCATGTATAGGCCTATGGTTGATCACAAAAAACATGAACACTGTCTGCGACTATTTCGTCAGCTCAACCAATCATGTAATACATCTTAAAACAATACGAAGAATGGCTCCCAAGCCTCATTGTTTTACAGACACAATTCAATGGTGCTCTTCACATGCTCTTCCTAAAACAATAGTAGCACAATATTCCACTTATCGCAAATTGTGCGTGTGGAATTTTATCCGATTTCCAGCATCCTTTTTGGTGGTCAATGCGTTAAGCCATTCCGGAGAAATGGTCCAATTATACAAACTGTCTCTGTCACACTACATCCATAACTCATCCCACAACCACTCAAGCCAGTTGGACTGAGGTTGTCGATCCTCAAAATTGTTTCCAGATTTCTGTTGCTATGATGTTTAAAATGTGTTTTCAGTGGGGAGATGGATGTGTTCTAAATCCGATTCGACATGCAACCGCAAGCATACTGTATACACAAATGTACATTTTATGATTCAATCTATATCCCTTTAGGGCATGGAAGATTTTTAAAAACCCTTGGCTCGGTACAACACTATTGGAAGAGTATGTATTCCAATCAAGAAAAAGAGTATAAAACTATGTACGCAATCGGAACCGTTATTGAGGGCGGTAAGCCTGAACATGCTTTCCAGCAACAATACATGTTTGTGCCCTGCTTATTTTTCTTTGCCCAAGCAGAGGCAATAGGTATAGCTGGGATTTGTACACAGTTTATTATCTCGAAGGTGCATGAATTCAAATGCACGGTGATCTCACGATGATCAACCCCAACTGTTCACCAAGAAATTCAGTCATTATTAGGCCTAGTTTATGTTTTACAATAATAGTCGGACTTTGCCCGTGCCATGTCTTAAAATCACTGTGATTTTACGCCCAGCGTCGCCCTCTCCTTCCTGGTCACCGTCCAGCCCGGGCAGCCCCGAGAGACCTTGACTCCAATAAACCACCCCCATCGTCATCCGAACATGATGATTTTGTGCACAAAGGCAATATCACAAATCGGCTAAAATAATTAAGAAATGACCCCCGCGGCTGCGATTTGCGGCTCACTTGAAGAAAATAAAGTGAGCCAGAAAGGAGAGAGTTGATTTTGGACACCGTGTATATTACTCGACCTGGAATGTGACCCTCTTTTCAAATAGGGTTACCACTATACACTGGCCTTCTTTCAGAAACCAGGCTATTCAAACAAAAACATGTGTATAGTTGATACAAAGTAACCCCCTTCGGGGAATTTGGTTTGGCTTAGAAAGAATAACCTCTGTGTTTATCGTGTAAACCAATTTACTTTTTTATAAAGATTGTTTGTGGGTACAGTGCCATTCTCAGGCGCATTTTGAAGGTCTCTCAATGAACGGTTATTATCCGCGTGTCTTCACACCTATAGTCTGTGAAATCTAAATTGATACGTCGTAGCTATTTCTTTTATTTGTCAATTCGAAAAAGAAAAAAAATACTTTAGCAAGTATCAATTACCTGATTATTTCTTTATTGCTATGTTAGATATTTGTGAATTTCAAGCTCTTGGTTGACTTTTTGAAATCTAAACAATACGGTACTCTGCTGTAAGTTACTTGTACTGTAGTGCCGTATGAGAAACTGAGGTGGGGAATTTTGAATCCGCGGCAGCAGCAAATGTTTGAACAATTTGTGCTAAATTTCCATCCAGCGCGAGTAGTGAGCCGACGGCACTGATACACAATAGAAGAATGATTTTAATGCGGGCCAATAACCGTTGGATTCAAGGAGAGGGGACTATAAAATTATAGCCTTTGTATGGCACTCAAGCAAATATTGAGGCTGTGTATTTATATGCTCCTATCGGAGAGGAGGCGGAGATGGGGGCAACGTTGAGGGGGCAACAGGGAGGAGGAAGGGGCACGGAGAGGGGGAGGGGAGAGGAGGGGGGACGGAGAGAGGGGGTGATCCATCCTGCAGTACAATGGTGTAGGGATTAATAGAAAATACATTCTCCTGTTTGCAGGAATTTTTTGGAACCATCCTCTGTATTTATCTTTAATTTAAAACAGAAGCTACAAAGTCAGTCGCTCTTCATGTAAGAAACGAAATGTTTCAGTGAGTGTTTAGATCACAATACTTTAGTTGTCAGGGTTGTCAAAAGGCCGTAAACGTAGCACGACTGTTTTGTTTATCTATACTCTGTCTCTCGGATCGAAATATCCCCACATGTTTAATTCAAGACGAGCTTGTCACAGAAACCTTACTGTTAATGCTTTGGGAAGAGAAACACTTTCATATTGTCAAGTTCCCTTTCTCGACCTTGTTTGAAGTTAAATGCGTTAGTGAGTAGCGGGATATTCCTTTTACGACCAATGTATTGGATTCAACCTGTAGATTGAACGCAGTGATAACTCTCTATACCTGGATCTATTCAATGTATGCATCTATCATACCACGTTAACTGCCACTCAGTGATGAACGTTTAGGCTCAGTGGAGAAAAACTCTTCCAATTGCCTCCATGTTGTATGATACCTTGACTGCTTGGCAGTTCAAACTCCATAAAGAAGTAATCTGGAAAGCAATAGACAGTCCAAAAATAAGCCACACTTTGGGTATACTAGTTGCGATTCAGACAAACAAACACCATAATTAAACACTCATATCTCAAAAGTGCCAGCACAGCAGAATAGTAGCAATAATAATACTCTGCTATTAGCCGATGGAAATTCTCGAGAATTTCTGGTAAAAATCGGCAACGATTGAATTTCACCTGTCAGAACTCAATGGGGTAGAGTTTCAGAGGTTCTCGCACGATTAGTTACTGCTCGCGAAGTGTCATTTATTCGGATATAGGTTTGCGAGGCCCATGTGTTGATGTCAGGCTCAGCTAGGGGTACTACTGACAGCGGAGGTGAGTCAAGGGACTACCCGGTACCTACCGTCAAAGGGATTATTCCCACCCGCCTCAAGGCTCACCAAATGATCGGTCTTTCAACTTGCCCATCATCAAATGGCTTGACGGGGAAATCTATACCAAAGAAAGAATCAACATTACTGGAAAGGGAGGAGAAAAAATTGGTGGGAAAAATAAAGAGAAACTAATCTGCGCTGCATGGAGTCGAGAAATCAGCACCCCCTCTGCAAACTGCTTCCGAGTCTGACAACTCAATAATTACTGGTATGCCGGTGGAAACCAAAGAACCAGAGGTTGATTGATGACACATCGGAGGACAATGCGGGAAAGAGGGAAGCGAAGGATGGGTTGCCTTTGGGAACGAGGATGAATGCCGTGGGATGATGTTGACAAACTGATGAAGAAGCATGATCTCCTGGTCATCTTGCTTCTTACAAAACAAAGTCATCGATTTCAGAGTGATGGCGTACAGTTGTACAAACTTACAGGAACATGAAATTTAAAAAAAGGAAGTATGTGCGCATCGCAACAAACATTAGCTCTCGACAAGGTTACTGAAATAGCTCAAGAAAAGTTTGGACTATCAAAAACTCCCGAGGGAGCAACACCTGGTCTAATGTCGTGGCCGAAAACAAGACATCTGAGAAAAAGGAATGTTTGTTGATCATTTACTCTTCAAATATCAACTCAAGATACCAATCAAAAACATCAATAATTTTGTGTAAGGAGAAAACTTATGGTGATGCCGTAGAGTTTGAAGGGTGCCTGAGGCAAGAAAGACTGGAGGAGATGATGTTCCTCGACACGGTGTGACAGGCTGGGTAGAAGAGCCTGGCTTAAGAACCCGCCAAGGGCGACACTTGAAGCTGGAGTGTGCATCGTAATATGCACTCAACATGCACCGGGCCTGGCCCCGGACCGAGTCGCTCTCGGCCTCCTGGGCCCGACGGACTGAGCGGTCGGCGGGCCGAGCATGCGGGGCCTTGTAGCCCCGAGATGTTTGGACAAGCTGTATCGTCAAGAGTCGAACGCCACATAACTCGAGAAAACCTCAACGATGGGTGATTGTGTGTTATATGGCATCGCCTTCACGCGTATCCATTAGCAAATACTCTCAAATTTAGATGTTATTCTCATTTATTGATATTCTTTCCTCTTTGCGTTTTATTTCGGTTAATAACATTCGCCGCATCCTTGTTTAATTTAAACTCATTATTGAAGAGCATACCCATATCACATTATTCCAATTTGGGTAAGGTATTCTCAATTGGAAACTATCACCAGAAGCTTTTGTGGCATAAGCTTCAACTTCCAATGTTATTCTTAGTCTGCTCTTAACGTTATTTGATATTTAGTCCAACTGTTAGCTTGAAGTACTAAAATACCTGGGCATCAACAAAATTATCAACCATCGCTGCATTTTTAAGAAAATAAATACTGATTCTAATTATTGTAATATTTGCATTGGGGATAAAGCATATTAATTTTGTTTATCACAAACACCGATGTGTGACAAGCACAAAATGCTTAGTGATTTCACTTTAGTCTAGTAAACAAAATCCACAAGCATAGGGGGCCTGCTAAAGCTAATATGATATATTGAAGAAACGAAATAGTACATTATTTCCTAAATAAACTCAAAGCTTGCGTCGAGAAAAAACCCTCCAGGATTAAAACAGAAACAAGTTACGGTTTGCTTTTTCCAAGAGGTGTCGACCATTCACCACTTTTGCAAGCAATGTGTCTATATGTACCGGCGCTATGATGGTAGTTTTCCGCATCCCCTCACACTCATCAAATATTTACCCGGATTTTTAACCCAATTTCAAGGGGTCCAAAAAACAACTGTAAACCTGCTAATTTATCAGAGCATGGTTAAAAATTAAAGGCGAGTATGGTGTTTGTATAATGGTCATTTTGAGACAATCTGGCTGGTCTTCAGGGAATAGTGACTTTGGGAAGCCTTAATGGATAGTGACGTTAAAGCAACAAAGTCATTATGTATTCTCTCTCTCGACTGCCCTGCTCGGGGTATCATTAACACTAGCTGGCTACAGTGGGGCTGAATGGGAAGTAGAATGGTTCGTGCGCTTGTTACGGTACGTGTTCGTGGTCTCAACTGGATTTTTTTCTTCTCCCGCGCCTGAAACTAAACTAAACCGGGAGCATCACTGCGAAGGCTGAATCTCATGGGGTAGCGGGGGAGAGTTCTAGAGACGGGAGAGAATAAAGACGCCCAAAATAGAAGAAGATTTCAGGCATCGAAGCTTTGATAGTCACAGGGGAATAATTTGTCATGTTTCCCCCTGTCGCGCTCGATATTATTTCTCACTCAATATCATGTTTTTTTCTTTTTCTTCTTCCTGCACGCCCGAGCATGTAAGTGGGCATATACGGGGTGTGACGCTGCATGACAAACAGCGAGAAGCCCACGCGAGCCGCGGTGTGTCTTGAGATCGCGCCGGGCACGGCCGTACCTTGTACACGACCGGGAGACGACGAGTGGAGGGGTACATCATACCATGTCTGCCTGGGCGCCATCAATCATTGACTGATTTCAATCTTTCGCTGTCTTGTAACTTTCATTAAGACGGCGCTATGCCATCAACAATAATTATCCACCTCAGGAACATGTAATGATACCGTGACTTCCAGTGGAAGCTCTCTATAATTACGAAAATAACATTAAACAACAGAAGGTTGAAAAAACGTAGGTGTTCCCTCCAAAAAAAAGAAAGAAAGTAGGAAGCAGAAAGCAAAGAGAAGAAGACGAACAAGTAGAAGAAAATGAAATGGGAGCCCGCAAATGTAGGACCAGATAGCCAGATAGCTCAGTTGGTGGAGCACCGGCACGTTAAACCGGAGGTCGTAGTCAATATTGTTCATTGTTGAACCCAAAATTAATACAAATTTATCAAGTCAGTTTCCCTTGTGGTTTATTATTTGAAAATGAAAACAAACAGAACAATATATCTCACAGTTCAAATAAAATCAACAATTCTTCTTTGTGTTAAAGGGTAAGTATACCTTTGGTTTTTGGAGCCGTTCGATTATTTTAATTCTATAAAACTCGCGTTTTTGACATATCGCCGAAAAACTGGAGCGGTTGTGTCCACGCAGGAAAAATATTCTGAAAACTGATATCATTTTCCATAACCACAGTACTTCGAAGTGAAATTATTTTACAAAATGCTTTATACTATTGAAAGCTGCTGTACTTCTAACCAAGTAGGTTTTTATTGCCATTAATTTTAAGAGTGATTACCAAACGTACCTTCCCTTTAAAGAAAATAGCACAAATACACACGAAATCAGTCACTAACTAAATTAAACACATAATATTTTAAGTGAAAAATTGTGGCTCATCCAGCATTGGTTACGCTACAGCGCCCCACTCCCTCTGCCAATCCCAGTACCTATCGATCTAACTGTTGTTTCTACCCAGCCTTGCATACACATTCATCATAATTACCCCTAAGTTTCCAGTAAAAAACACACCATGCATAATACAACCACGCTGTGAAAACAGCGAAGGACGGTTTGTGTTTATGTCGGACATTTTTTGAGGCTTAGTTCTCATACCTGAGGTTCTTAAACTGAGGTTTTGTTCTTATACCTGAAGTTACCTGAGGTTATTCAATTGAGGTTTTGTTCTTATACCTGCAGTTACCTGAGGTTATTAAATTGAGGTTTTGCTCTTATACCTGAGGTTATTAAATTGAGATTGAGGTTTTGTTCTTATACCTGAGGTTATTAAATTGAGATTTTGTTCTTATACGTATAGTTACCTGCGGTTATATTCAATTGATGTTTTGTTCTTATACCTGAAGTTACCTGAGGTTATTCAATTGAGGTTTTGTTCTTATACCTGAGGTTATTAAATTGAGGTTTTGTTCGTATACCTGAGGTTATTAAATTGAGGTTTTGTTCTTATACCTGAGGTTACCCGAGGTTCTTAAATTGAGGTTTTGTTTTAATTCCTGAGGTTCTTAAATAGAGGTTTTGTTCTATATACCTGCTTACCCGAGGTTCTTAAATGAGGTTTTGTTTTAATTCCTGAGGTTCTTAAATAGAGGTTTTGTTCTATATACCTGCTTACCCGAGGTTCTTAAATGAGGTTTTGTTTGTATCTGGTTGAATAGTTATGCGTCAATTATCTTATAATTTCATTGACTTTATGGAATTCTTTGATGGCTAACAATTTGGGGGCAGTATTCAAGTGTAAGACGAAAGTAAAAAACTAACAATCGTAAAGTGATCTATATTCATGTCATAGATTCTTATAAATGACGTGTATTGTGGATGGGATTTGATTTTAAACGTCTCTCCATGGCAAAGCCAGTCACTTTGGAACCAACATAAAAAACGCTTAAAATACTTATTCCTGCAAAAAACTCAAAACTGGGTTTTATTTGCTGATCACAATATGAGATTATGAGCTTTCAAGCAGCGCCTTAGACCTTTAAGGTTAGTATTTCTCAACACAAAGAATGGTTAAAGACGTCACATCACATTGATGGTAATTTTTTGGCTGTCTTTACTTTCATTGCTCTGACAAATGATCTTTAAAGTCATAGGTGTTTTGCTTTTAATAGATACACTTTTGAAGGGAAAAACATGTCAAGTTTGCAAAGATGCACGTTGTTGAGGAATCCATTAGAAGCAAAGTCGGTTTGAGTTTTATTTATTTAGTGCCTTTATTAACCCAGGGTGAGCCAAATCAGTTTAAATTGGTTCCCATTTGGGCCATCCGTCATGCAAATTTAAAACAAAAACATATTATGTTAATTATTACAAAACAAAACAAGAAAAAGAAGAACGGTGGAAAATGCTAAATGAAACAAACGGCTAAATAAAAAAAATATAATACAAGGATGAAATGGCATTGGCACTTTCGACAACAAGTTATAAAAGAGCCAACAAGTTAGAAGAACGAAACCAAATTTAAGAACAGTAAAGTAAGTGATCGAAATAACAGTCTACTGTACGGTACATAAGCTAAGAGATTAAAACTTCAAACATTTGTGATTTAAAAACAGCGAGGGACTCGATTTTTCTTAATTACATCATAGAGGTAGGAATTAACATAGGCAATTCGTTCCACATTCTGGCACCAGATATTGCAAGGATAGAATTGAAACCTTCATTTTTTCGCCACGAAAACACTGAGGGTTAAATCAGTATTTTTTCTTGTAGATAGTATCAACTTCATTATGATTGTTTGTCAAGTAGTTACTGTTACATTAATGATCCCCTCCAACTCAAAAATAATCAAAACTTTCTCATTAGAAAGATTTCTTACATCGTGAGAAACGAAAGATGGTAAAACAATAAAACTGCTGATAATTGCAATATTCGATAAGCGAATTGGCAACAGTATCGAAAACGCGGCAACCACAATCCATGGGTTTGGACCACCACACATCACCACAATGCACGCACGTACAACGGCAACTGCAGCATCATCCAACAATTATTACACATTTCAGTAATAAGCCAGAAAAACAAGAACACTGTCATCAGCAACAGCCAAATACAGCAGCTATACAAACACAGGACTTACTCCGTCATCTCAAGCTCCACAAGACAAGTCATCCAATAAATCGTTCACCCCTAACTCTCCCTCTTCCTTCAAGAAAACATCAATCTTTCTGCCCGAGCCGAAAAGAGATATCAGGTGGGAAGAGTGAATAATAAAATAATAGTTCAGTTGGGTCAACCAGTCTTCAATTAGGTAATCATTTAGGTCCAGCCACAAAGTCCTTCCCTAATATGTCGGTCCCCTCTAATAAAAGTTCGCTTTAAATGGTATAATAAGCCCAGAGACAAAAGCAGCGTAAGGAGTTAGTAGCCGAAGGCTAAGCCTCTCCGCACACCCGCTACAACCCGCACAAACGGCTGATGCGCGTTCATATGTTTTTCTTTTTCGGCCTGGCCGTTTTTCCCTTTGGTCGGCGCGCCATTTCCTTAATTTCGGGCCGTGTGATGTTGCCGCTCCTCGCTCAGTCTTAGTCTAATAAATAGATGGAAACAAGAACACGACCGGCTACCTCGCGTGGTGTTAATAGTTGACTGCCAGTCCCCCCTAAAAAACACTGCATAACACTTCTACACGTGATTACCAATTTCATATCAGTAGTGTCGGCCCCGACCAGGGAAAAGAAAAAAAAAAGAGGGGGAGAAACCACATCGAGTGTACGCTTGCTGATAGATCTAGATCATCAATGTATGGAGTCGACACGGAATCGTTTGTGTCAGGGAAATAATGAAATTAATCATCACCGATGATTGAATTATGTTGCACATTTCTTAACACGTCGGTTGTGAAGAAGAAAGATGGTCTTGATGATACTCAATAATTTCCTTGTCCCAATCGCTTCGGATCTCCAGATTTGGATCTGGCGCATTGCCTCTGAAAGTTAAGCACCCACCGTAAAACACCACAACCCGAATAGCATCAATTTAGTTTTCCCCCATTTTTATTTTTTTCCCTTCTTGCTTTTCACTTGATGGGACCCGACACCAGAGGGCGAGGAAGACGAAACTTGAAGTGACAAAACTCCTGCTAGCACTAAATTATTTGTCACCCACAGTACAAATTTGCTCGGTCAAATTGTTTTGCTTTGAATTCGAATAAAAACAAAGCCGTTGGAAACACAAGAAGCACATTGCAATAACAACACCAAGTGGGTGTTTTCGATGGATGAAGAATTACTCTAAAACATAATCTGAAAAACACGTAATTTTTATGTTATTTTATTGAATGATCGTTTACTCAAGCAAAATTGTGTTGTTGTTTTAGTTAAACGGGTAAACCATTTATTTATATGACATACGTATTTGAATGAAGAATAAGTCTAAAACGCATTTTGAAAAACACAATATTTGTATGTTATTTAATTGAATGATCTGTTTCTCAAGGACAATATTGTTGTTGTTGTTGTTGTTGTTGTTGTTGTTGTTGTTGTTGTTGTTTGTAAAAGGGCAGTCCATTAACATTGAGGAAATACGTACATGTATCTAAAAATTTGAATCAATTAAACATTTTATACCGTGACGATTGTATTATAAATAGAACCCGGATCCTGGCATCTTTCAAGTTTGCCAAAGCACTCTTACGCACAAAACACCACTCCTCCAACAAACATATAGATTTATGAAAACAAAAGTTGCCAGCCTACCTTTTTGGCCGTTATGAAACGATCGCCTATTGTAGAAATCCATATTATTATACGAAAACATGGAATATTTTGTAGACTACTATCTTGCTTTACATATTGGTGTATTTTATTTATTTATTTCGTTATTTTTTGATTTTCTTTTAGGTGTTAACTTTTGTCCCTAATTTTCCAGCAGGTGATAAGTCCGATAGTACACCTTTTAAGTTGGCTCATTTGCATAAACCAATCGAAGCCCGGCATTGGCCATTTATTTTCCCCTCGATTTATCCAACACTTGACAAAGCTTTATGCACGAAAGGCGGCAGTTATTCTATCAATGCCCAATCCTTAATCCACGCGTTCAAAACTCATTCGCATTTTTCCCCCTTTTTGTCCGCGAGCAAAATGAAAATTTCTGGCTACACAACAAATCAAGCTAATCCGGTGGTGACAATAAAAATCGGATTTCTTCATAATATATCACTTTCAAAGGCGTCCCGGCATTGAACAATCCGGTGGGTTGAGTCCGGGCCAGAGAAGTGTTTTGAAGTTATGCCGCGACGGCCGCTTTACTGTTGGGACTCAAAGGGGCGCCGGCCGCGCCATGCAGGCGTGCAATAGGTCCAATGATCCTGCGCTCTGCTGCAAGTTTAAGGTTGTGAGATTTACCTTGTTTGGCATAAAAATCAATCAAGTATGTATTGTGGATTGGCCATGGAGTAAGGAGGACTAATAGTCAGGATTACCAGCGTAGTAATTTCTTTTCATGCCGGAGCGATCTGGGCATAAATGACCACCGGAGGGCTGAATGAGACAGCAGAAGACTGGTGTAGAAATAGGTCAAGTCTAGTTTGGGACGGGAGAACGAACTCGAGAAGCAACCGAGCGCATCACCTCTATAGTCGAGCCCACGAACACTGTAAGCAAACCCTCATTGCTCATTTTGAAAAAATAACAATTATTACTCTCCCTTCAGAACGCTGATTGTTTTTTGAAAAACAGGACGTTGGGGCCTGGGAACAAAATCAGTGGATTTCTTCTGGGGAAAGGTAGTCCGTGATGAAGTTAAAGCCCCGACGGTCGAGTTGCCGAGTTCGTCATTTGCTCACTTTATTCTTTACCCCGGTATAGAGGGGTTCGACTGAGCGAGGCTTGGGCCCCGCGGCCCCCGCGCGCAGCTTCTGAAGAGCCGCCGTGACTTGGCTTTGCCCTCTGCGAAAGTCTCCGAAAAGCGATTACTTCCGCTCCAAGGACCTTCTTCAGTTGTTTAATTTTCTGTACATAAATAGGAACCTCTCGCAAATATGTGCGCACGCCTTTGCTCAATAGAGCACATCTAGGCCTAGGAGGCAGTGACTTATGGGTCTAGCCGCTTTCGCCTTGTGGCCCTTTCATTCGCAGTTCGAGAGGGAAGAAAATATTAGAGGAGTCGGTGGGCTCGGGAACAATGCCGCGGTACTCCACGAAAGGTTTTGTTGTGGGCTGAGTGGGGGACTGCCAACTTGACTCTCTCTGTGTCTGAAATGGAGAAGTGTTATATTTCAACAAGGGTCTGATGATACTAAAGACGCCAGTGTTTCTTCCCTTAAAAAAAACCATCTTGAGATTCTTCTTCTCAGGCAACGGAGCCACTTCTGGTTGTTCTAGTTTATCGAAATTTGGAATAATCGCCAATAAAACCATGAATTAAATCGATTTGAGGAAATGTATAAAGACGCGTCCGCAGTTCTCAAAGACTGTTAACTGTGGTGAGTATACTGCCGCTTTTTGGTTTTCTTATCTTGTGTTTTTATCTCGAAAATCAGCGATTTTTTTGGAGCGAGGTTACAATCGGTTACTTTGAGATTTAACTATGGATACCGCACCGATGTTCATTTGTTTACTTTTTGCTTGTTTGTGTTTGTTTGTAAGTTTTTCCTTTTGTTTTGTTTAAATTGTGTTTCTTTTTTGTTTGGGTGCTTGTTTGTTTGTTTTTGTGTTTGTTCGTGTGTTTGTTTTGATTAATAATGACACTTCTTATTTTGTCCCTTCTTATTTATTTATGTGTTTATTGTATTTTATTTGTTTGCAGTCTGGGTTTTATTTGTATTATTATTATTTAGCTTTTACAATGCGTAAGATTACACTTGATTCCAAACTCAAGGATGGCCACACGTCGCCTAGCTCCCCTATCCATATCATACCCGCATTGCCTCCAAGGATCACATTGATGTATCTTTCGATTACAGTATAATCTTCCTAAACAAATCCAAGATTTGCCCCACCGTGATTATTATTGAAACACGGTATGTAATTTGATCTGATCTTCACCGGGGACACACAATGGGGACTTTACCGTGTATCGCCGACCGCCTTCACCCGGGAAACATCGCGGTATTCTTGGGCAAACAAACCGGGTCGCGTGGTCGAGCCCGGCAAAGTCACGCACAAGACGGCCATTAATTTCATCGTCTCCTGTCTTGATGATGATCCCTACCTGTAATTTGTGTCAACACACGTCCTCCGTGTACGTGGTCCCAATAAAGACACGTTTGTAGACATTTTAAGCATGGGTTTAGGCGGTTGATTTTGCTGGACAATGATGGTGTAATAGACTCCACGCTAATGCTGCTTTATGCCGAGTGTATACTGTCGACTTGTCAAACATGGATTTCTTCAACTTGTCAAACACGGTTTGGAGTGGGATCAAGAGAGCTCCATCCACGACGAGGACACTTTGATTCCCATGCGATGTGAATTCAATTAAAATGTTATAATCGCGTTGTTGATTGTTGCTAATTTCGTTTGTCGCTTTCATGGCGATCGTGGGACTTCGTGTCGCGAGACGGACCGCAGTCTCTGAACGAAACCTAAAAGTGTAACCGCGTGGATCGGTCCAAACACGGCTGGCTTGGAGAGACCAAACGCGGTCCGCATTATCACTGTCATGACAGTTGCAAAACTCAGACGTAGACAATGTCAAAACGGATTTGGGAGTTGGAAAAATCCTTACCGATTTGCGTACATCATCCAGTTATCAGATGTTGAAAATGGTTATCAATATGTATGAAAAAATGTGACAATTTCCGAGATACCGAGTTGCTTATCACTGGGAGCGATTTGCATAATAACAATACAACAATACTCCTGAAGAGTTAGATGAATTCGAAGTCATCTTTGTTGTACTTTCTGAAGCGTTGTGTTGTTTCAAAGTAAATGTATTTAACGGGGTTTTTCTTGGAATGATCAGCCACTTAACACTTTATTGACTCTCTTACAAAAATGCTTACTAACTTGAAATGCTTAACTTAACTTACGGCCTAATAATAAACAAAATTGCCTTAACAAGGACAAATAAAAATGGTGTAGTGCACAATAGTCACAATTTGTATATATTCTGCTTTGTCAAGTGATATTTGGTCCTTGAGGGAAAAATAGGAACATTTTATTGAGTGCAAGGGTTGACCTATATACATGTACTTAATGGTAGCCTTTTACAGATTTTGGGGGGCTATTTAGCAACAATTTTCCTGATTTTTCTAAGGGGAAAAGTTATAAATCAGATTAAAATAGGAAAAATATCATGCCTGTACTCAACAACAACCGGTGAATTTGCAATTTATGTTATTCTGTAAATGTATATTTTTCTGTAAATTCTGTCAATTTTTAATTGTTTCACAATGTTTGCCTTTGTGTCCTATGATTGATCATATTTTTCGTGTATTTCCACAACAATAACAAACAGCAGTTTTATACGGATTACCTTTTAGTCGTGTGTCTCATCCCGTTATTGCCCAAACTGTTTTGACTTTGTGTTCAAATGCATTTGTCAAAACTATGGGTTTGTCAATGGGTTTGTCAAAACTATGGGTTTCTCGAAGCTATAGGTTTGTCAAAACTATGGGTTTGTCAAAGCGATAGGTTTGTCAAAACTATGGGTTTGTCAAAGCGATAGGTTTGTCAAAACTATGGGTTTGTCAAAGCTATGTTTGTCAAAACTATGGGTTTGTCGAAGCTATATGGATTTGTCAAAGCTATGGGTTTTTGTTCAATGGATGGTAAATCGTTTTTATTTATTTCAATCATTCTATCCCTGGTATAAATGTTACACCTGTTTAGTTTTCAAAACAGTATTTTTAATCCTAGCACATAGTGTACGTCTGGAATGCAGTCACACGGACTGATTACATTAACTGTCGCGAGCTATTGTATACTCATGCATTAAATTGCATTAAAACAAAAGGCACTTGACTTAGAACAGTAAAATTTGCATACAACCACAAGCATACACTGTACACTTTTCATTTACGATTAATAACTATTCAACTTAAAGGGTCTGTATACGTTTGGTAATGGCTCTGAAAATCAATGGCAATAAAAACTTACATGGTAAGAAATAGAGCAGCTTTTGATAGTATAATGCATTTTGAGAAACTTTCAATTCGAAGTGCTGCGGTTATATAAAAAAAAGATATCACTTTTTATCCCCCCAAAATTTGAATCTGAGATGCGTTACTGCATTAACGTTTTTCAGATTGTGCATTCCAATTGCAGATTATTCTTCCTGCGGGGACATTCAGATTGTCGGCAATATCTCAAAAACGCTACCACCTTTTGAAATTAAATTTTCACAGGTTAGTTTTATCGTATATAAGGCTTACCTACAACTATATAGGATTGAAACAAACAGTGGGTTCCAATTACCAAACGTATACAATCCCTTTAATGTAATCTACAAATTAGTTATTGATTTCAGATCAATGAATCTGTATCTGAAACATTAAAACCATCGACGAAGTTTACTGCTATATACACGTAAATAAATCAATCAAAAACATTCACGCCACTTTCTCCTACATCGGGAGCTGAACAACTGTTATCCGCGAAATTTCACTCCAGCAACCGGTTCATTAAAAATTCTTTCTGCGAACTTCTCATCGGTCTCATTTGATATTATTATTCTAATAATAGTTTAGAATACACGCTTCCTGTCGTTCGCCTCTTATGGAGCTGTGAAACTCGGTGCAACCCCCAATTTTTGTTTCCAATGCGGCACAGCAAAAAGTGTAATAACCCGCTATCAAGTTTAGGAAGGTCTTATATTGGGACAAAATAAGACCCAGATCTGCACGGATGGATTCACAACCTTTCATGTGCTTATTTCACAGTAGTGCAATTTTTGACAATTACTGTTATCCAAGCAGCGTTCAGTCAATTGAGGAGACCTAAATCGAGCGTGCGTAAACCCGAACAGCGTTTGTTAGCAACGCTTTAGAAGGAAATATGAATGTATGTATTTTTTTGTTTTGTCTTGATATAGCGGCTGTAAAATGCGGTGGGGGCAGAAAGTACACCATACAAAGTAAATCAAGTAAAAATCACAGGTTATAGGTGGACATATAACAGAAATGGTGCAAATTTGAATGAGTCATGTACCAATGCATAGCATTATAAACAAGTCATCGACCATTGAAGTATGAACCCGAATTACAATAATATGCTAATTTATTCGTGATCTCACAAAACATAAGATCTTTGTTAGTCATTTGACTAATCCTTTATAACATACACAAATGTCCTGAAAAACAAAGCAAACTTAATGAATAGCTGTACATGACTGTATTATAGGTTTGCCCTCTTCTCTTTCAGATAATTGTAGAGAGACGATTACAAATTGGGGAATACAAACGTGGAGTCACTTTAAGACCATTCCCGTATGTAAGATGGAATGACACCTGTGTTCAAATTAATATACACCGGCCAACATTAAATATAGATCGCGCGATATGTTCATGTGCACATCAACTAATGAAATGCTTGCCTCGGTTGTACATCAAACAAATCAATTCCAACCATATGAATGTGTCCGATTCGTATTAAAGCTCAGTGTGGTTTCGAGCAGCGACCTACTTTTTGTTGCTCTCATTCCTACACTTTGTATCGTTTCAGAAATCGGCTAAACAAGAAAACTAGATCAGCCATTGAAATGTCAATATTTGTTAATCCTCTAAAAGAGAAAGAGTCCAAACTCTGAGTTTCAACTCTGTACTCTCGTTCATGGACCCAGACTGGTCTCTCCCCGCCGATGACGTGTTAACTTGAACCGCTCTCTCGTTAAAGTTCAAATCTGGTCATCTTACAATCAAGAGCAGGGGGGGGGGGGACCACACACACACACACACAACATATCCACAAATAAAGGGGTAGAAAAAGTTCATTGAGCAAAATAAATAATCTAGAAATGGACTGGGAGGGAAGCATTCCATCTTGTGTCAAAATAATTAAAACGCGGGTCTGCCATTCGACCTTTTCAACCATGATATTCCGCACAACCCAATACAGGATTGCATTGTGCGTCGGGACAATGCGCAATTTTCTCAATTTTACTGGCTAACACCGAACCACTCCAAGGGTGAAATACATCAAGCGCTTAAATTTATTTGAACAGACAGCGTAAGAATAACACACAAAATTAGTCGGCCTAGTTTACCTCGACCGAGTAGCACAAATATAGCCCTTGCTGCCGCGTTAAAGTCCCTTATGTAGATCTGTACTATGTTTTCGTCAGGGTGAAGTCTTAACTGTTTATATGCAGTTAATTATATAACCGATGGAACCTCATTTGGCTAACATACTTAGTGTGTGATCGCGACCATTGAGTGAATTAGTTTCGTTTTCCTTTCTCCATTACAAATGAGAAAATTGAAATCGGTTTTTGTTGACTGTGATTGCGCCCAATTCAATTTCTATTCGTCCTCTTCTTCGCCCCGGGGGCTGCTGTTTGTGAATATTATATATAAAACCGCGGGACGGTGCGACCACACTCTGTGCATGCAGACGGCCGTGCGGCCTAGCACCGACGCAGTGGTCAGGTGCAGCGACGCGCGGCACCCGGTGTCTCTGATGCCCGCAACAAGAGCCATATCAAATAATGTCTGCATGTGATTCACACAAACTGCCGAGGATTACCTCTTTCTGTATTATTATTACAATACTTCAACCCATAATACTTTTTTTCTTCTCCTTCTAGTTCGATATTCTCTGGGCGAGCGATCGACTTTGTAAGTCGCAGGGCAATTAGGGAATCTGAGCATACTGGGGCCGTCAAGTGCTATCTTGTCAAATTACTCACTGGCTTACGGCAGATGCGACCCTCGCAAGTCCCGCTTCTCGACGGGTAATGCATTTCGTCTAGTCTACACTGATATTTGTTTATCAAATGACGCATTCGTAGTCCGTCTTTCCTGTCTTTTTGGTTCTCATCTAAAACGCGATGTTTTAATTGCAGATACTGTTCGGCTTGTGTATTATAAAACACATCCAACACACCCCGTGATTGTTTTGTCATACTTTCCCAAAGATAATGTTTGCGTTGAGCTTTGCTGTTTTATTTACTTGAAATTGATTCGTATGTTATTTTGTAATGTAATTATTTCACTAACAAGCACAAACATGACATCCTTTGAGCCGCAGCTGTTTTTTCTTTCTATAAGGCAGTCACAAAAAAGGAGTATAACTTCTATAGCTGAAATTACATGTCCACCTGCACATGGCATGTGAACAAAAAAAATAACATCCGTGATAAAACTGAAGACTTGGATGATTAAAATAAATAAAATAATCGTATCCTTATCTAGAGGAAAAACAAATACGATTGTTTATATTAATGACAATGACGGTACTTCTTAGGTGGACTAAAAAATAATCATTTGTTCCAAAGTGAATTCAATTCAATTCAATTCAAAGTAATATTCATTTCCACTTATGATTTGTAATAATTTATGAAGAAACAATGACTTGGATGAAAAAGCCGGGCTATTCATGGAACAGCCGTACAGAAACTAGAGAAACAAAACGAGAAAAAAACCCAACTATACAAAGGCGACTAAACAGTGTGGATACATGGACTAATACAAAGCTATAATACTGGAAATGTGTTACAATTAGATGATCAATTAATTGATGAAACAGCAATAGAAAAGGTTTAAGGCTTTTGTTTTAAGAGCGATTTGACTTACAACCAGAAAGTGACGAAGGAAGGCTGTTCCAGTGTTTGGAACCAGAAAACACGATGCAGTGTTTGTTATTAATATTTTTGTAAAGTCACCCAAAAAGCAGGATAAACTTTTTCTGTGTTATCTGCAAATATTTCGTTCAAACAAAAATAGTTCTTCCAAAGATGAACAATGTGAACAGTTCAAAATGAACGCACACCCTTTTATGACCATAATGCAAATGCTTTATGGTTGCTATTGCTCCGGAGTTAAATTTCCGATCGATCGTTTCAGCTGACCAATTGTTAGTTACGAAAGCTCCTTTCTCCACTTTGTGCTCTGTTTGCCAAAATTCATTGTTATTAGAAGGGAAAAACATTTTCATATAAAAACAAAAGATTGACTTAATGATTTTCCAAGCTAACCAACGGTTTAAAATAGGTCAAAACAAAATACTAGCTTTACTTTCCAAGCTAAATTACGGTTTAAATGATGTTATGTAAAACAAAGAATTGAATAATGGGCTTTGATAGGTCTTTTAATTAATAGATACAAATGTTTCGAACAAAGAAAAGTTCGATATAGGCATTGCACTATTTTTAGGTCTTCATTGTATGCAAGCAAATCTTGACCCATTTATTATGTCTAGGCAATAGTGCCACTTGGTAACACGATTGAGTGGTCAATGAAAATATTCAAAAAACTGGAGATAAAAAAATTAAAAAGAAAAAAGAGAAAAACAAGAGAGTAAATAATCTTATTATCAATAAAAACAATTTTAAGTTGAGCAATTGAGCGTTGCATTTTTAATCTAAAATCAGATTGATTGTAATATTGTTTCTATGCAGCTCAAACGTCTCAGATGTTGAAACTTTGTATTTTTATTGTTCACCGGCTAGGGTTGTGCGTTTACGGGTAATTTTTTATCGGGTACCCGTCATAATACCCGATAAATAATTATATCACAGCGGTCACTGAGTTAACGAGTTGATTACTCTTACAAACATGAGTGAAAACACGCAATGGTACCGTGATCTCAGTCATGCTGAAAACAAGTGACCCTGCTTCGTTCCAATTATATAAAATTCGAGTTTTACTGTCTACCCTTGGTGTGAATAATGCCGTACAATTCCGGTCTCCGAAAACAATTCACTTCATAATAAACAAATTTCTATCATAACACGCGTACATACGTAATCTACAGTTGTTTCCATTGCATACAACAACCGCCTATATTGTCTGATATAATAATTATGATAGACAGACTGCATAATCACAGCTACGAACACTTCAACACTACTTCAACTTCGGCCAATGACCAGTGGTGGACAGTCACCATTGGACCCACTAGCTTCCCGTGAAAATGATCATGAATGTTCATTGCTGGTCTAGAACCCACACGCAATGAACCTGGAAGCAACCATATCAATAACAGCTACAGCACCAGTCTAAGCTATTCCCCACGGGCCTATGTATTATTAATACCGGACGCAGCATTCAGCATACTCTCCTTACAGACAGAAACGCGATACCCACCTTGCAGCTGATGGAAGACGATATTTTTAAAACAAAGCTAATCAAAAATGAGCCCGTGGACTAAGTGGATTAACGTCGACGTGTCCATCTTAATCCGATTATGAAAATATTTAGTAACCGGATTAGCGGGAATAGATTATACACATGAGATGGTAGGGAGGCATTGTGGAGCGTAAACTTACAGGAATAACACTTTGTGGGAACGTCAAGAGTAAACATTCTTCAAAAGGTACGGGTCAGTAAAGGCCGTCGCCAGTTGGACAGGTAGAAATAACCTTGTCAAACTCACCAAGGGTTGGATTGTCTCGAAGGGCTTTTAAGGTACGTACATTTATAGCAGCTTTGTAGACGTGTCTGCAGAAAGCTGTCTTTTCCGGGGGGAAGTATGAAAGGTCGAAATATTTCCTCTCTCGATTTATTTTTGTTTACGTACATATTTATAATTTAAAGGGAATTTATATACAAGTTTGATTTTTTCATGATAATATACGATTTCCAAAAGGAGATTTAAACGCAATGCCGTTTTAGTAGAAACGGACTTTGATGGTGTCGCTAACATGTTCTGTTATGTTCTTTTTAATTTAAGAGTTTAATAAGGGCATATTTTTTAATTTGAAGTGCATAGTTCATTGTGTTCTCAACATAACAGCATTTCAAGCTAAAGTATTTATCAGGGTGAATATACCTTCTTTCAGCAGGCAAGCTCCTAATCAGACCCTTTGATACTAACCGCCAACAACCGATTTTTTTTCAACCATCTTGTGAATTGAATTGTTGTAATTGTTACAAATCATCTTGAAGGCATTTCTGCCGGGTTCATAATTTGACTGAACTCGCAACTGTTGATTTTACCGTGGACGGTCGTTTAACTGACGCAAACATCATTCGTGCTGGCTGACAAAACGTTTTCGAATAATTTATAGGTTTATTAGGTAAACATAATAAATAAATGTTATAGTAAAAGGTCATGTCATCTTTGTTTCCTTTCCTACGAGCTGGGTGGAAGGATCACGGAGGGTACCCCATTGTAGGATCATAAACAAATAATTATAGTAATATTAATTATATCAGGCAGCCAATAAGCCTACAGCTTCGCTCTAGACACACACATTTAAACGTGAAAACATGAATGTCATTCATATAGTTCACTGTGCTGTATGTTCAAGGTTGGTGACATACCCTCTTCACAAATCACGTACATGTTGACATTTTACCAACAGGTTTTGTCGAGAGTTACGGAATGTCAAAGTTCACTCACTGGCCCGAGGACCGAACTGTGCCAGATCAACAGTGCACTTTTTTGCAATGGCGCCCCCACGCATCCTGTAACACACTAACGAGCTAAGTTTTTTTTTTTATAACTTGACGGTTGTAAAAGGCGCCACCACTGATTCCTGCATCAAAATCCCTGTTCAATTAGTTCAACATCATTGGACTTTGAGCTTCAGTTGTAATCAGCAGCGCTGACGTTACGTTATAGACAAGTCTGTTGCAAGACTTTGAAGCTGGGGAAAATTATGCTCGCTGTAATACCGGTAAACGATGTTATGAAACATCTCTTTACACTGGTTTGTGTCTTGTGTGGAGAGTCCACAATGCAAAACAACTGCGCTTATTTCACTGCACGTTGTTGTAGTTTTATAATCCTGAAAACTAAATATTTGGACAATGGCAAAATCATACTCACTGCAACGGGGAAAATGTATACCAGAGTTGTCATGAAATTTCCAACGCTTCTTAACCATCAACCAAAAGTAAGGTGTTGTATGAATATCAAACCAAGATCACTATAGGATCGTAGGAATATGCTTTGTGTAACATTAGAAGCAGTAGAGCTAGTTTTTAATACCGTGGAAACCCCCCTCCCCGCCCCGCCCCCGCCCCTTTCAAACCATTCGCCAATGAGTGTTTTCCTTGAATTCTAAGTTCCGCTGTTCCAGACTCAACTATATGGAGCCTTATATTTTTAAATCACCGTTTACACTACCTTGTCATCAGATCCTACCACATCATACCATCCGCCCCAACCCCATGATGAAGCACCAACGCTTAGGGTCCACCATGTAAAGTCATTATTGATCCGTTTATTGGCCCAGCAGTCCACACGCCAGGGTGCTAATAAGGACTGACGGTCTGCCTGGCACGCGACGCGCTGGAGAGGCGGCGGCGTCTGTACACCAGAAACGCGTGAAGTGTTGTACAGGTGTGAAGTCCGGACCGCTCCAATAGTCTGCCAATAGTACTTCTGCGTATATAAAATATATTTATACACACGCCCATCTTAATGTGCTAGACCAGGGAAATTCCTTTCTTTATAGTTAGATCCGGTTTTAAAATGGAGGTAATAAACAGAAGGGATACAACTCATTGAACTGAGATGTTGCTGAAATTTATGCGTGGACGTCTAGGTGCGATGCGGGTAGCTTTTGCGGGTAACACAATGGGCTATAATTATTGAATGACAAAATCGCAACGGCTATGTTTTTGGCCTAAGTAAACAAACTACTTATCATGAAATAATTTTGCATTTTACAAGAATCATTGATTGATCAGAATTGCTCCTGTCACAGGAAAATGCTCCAGTTCGTCATATATGATAAGCATCAATAATGTATATTCCAGTTTATTTTATCACTCAGATCGTAAATCGTAACATAACATAACATGACACAAAGGAAAAAACGCAAATTTTGTTCTCCCCTTTGAGAATATACGAAAAGGGAAAAAATGAGGTACGATTGGTCGATTGAGTAAGACATCCAGTCAGAAGTCTAGAATATCTTTCCTGAAATAAATCTACATGGGTGTATAGGTATCCGTCCGCAATCTGTCTGCACTTGGCTACACCTGACCAGCCATGTTACTGCTCGGCATAGTGGATGTGACATGTGAGCTATATTGTGGCGTCACCTCACCCCTCACACTAGCCCCCACCCCCGGAAATACGTCAGAGGGGGGGGGGGAGAGGGTCCCCTGGGGAGAAAACTCCCATGAGTTGCAGCGTGTTCTGCACGGTGAACCTGGTCTGGTATCGCGGTACCTAGCACGGTGTAGCTTGTCCCTAGACAGTACGGGGGTGAAACGAGCCTTATGGGAGTGCTGAATGTCTTTCTTGAAAAGGTCGAAATGATGGATTGAATTTGCGATAAAATAGCCGTATTGAGTGAAACCAAATTATAAGCTTTGACTTCAAATGTTTTCGATTTTTTTCTTTGTTTTTTTCTTTAAAGGCAGAAGTGGAAATTCCTAAATGTTTTGCAATTTATATGCTCGATTGCTTGTTTGTTTGTTTGTTTGTTTGTTTTGTTTATAATTGTTTTAACATTTCCCGAAGTGTATTTTTTGTTCAATGCCCCAAACGTACATATCAGCTATCCAAACTTTATCACCGAAAGTATACAAACACACTTTTCGAGTGGGAAGCGTAAGATAATTTTGTGTTATTTCCTTTCTTTAACTGTGGTGATGTTTATGAGAGAGGTTCTTGTAACAAATACAAACAATGAAGTGATAACTGAATATGTTTGTTTTTAACTATTTTGGGTCGATGCACCTGGGTTTTTTTTCGTGCACACCGAAAGAACAATTTGCAACTTGTCGAAATTCGCTAAAATGTAATTCTCTTCACTCCACTGCAATATATTTTTAGATAAAATATTTTACCAGCGCCGCGTCAAAATAAATAAATTCTCTTTGCAAATTACAAGGGGGTCACAGACACTCCCCCGGTTATGACGTCACAGCGAGTGACCTCTAGAGTATGAACTTGAAACAAATTTAGACGTATGGTAAAGCACCTCCAATAACGTAAATCTAAACAAAAATCTTTCTATATTCTTTTTAAGCATATAAGCTATTTTCCAGTATATTTTTACCAGGTTGAAGATATATTATGCAAGTTCAGAATAAATATTTATACAGGAACCGGTGAGGCGAATATCAATCACGCACCCCGTCAGAAAATATCAGACAATAATTATGTAGCTTTTAATTAAATAGGAATAAAATTACAACATTTAATAATGTTGAGTCGAACAAAGAAAACATGACTAGAGCGGGATTTGAACCTGCTACATCCGGTCAAACTCTATAGTAATTTTTTCTTTCCGGTGGTTGCAGGGTCAAATCCCCCTCTAGTCATTTTGTTCTATGTTCAACCCGAAATTAATTACAATATACCCATTCAGTTTCCCTTGTGGTTTATTACTTGACAATATAATACAATAATAAGAAATTGACAATATGAATCAGATAAAAAATAATAATTTTAATTATCATTAATGATAAGTAAACAAATACAGGAAATAATATACAAATTATTTTTTTTAAATAAATTACAGAAATTACTAATATGTATATTTGATAAACTGGGAAATATTAGTGTTTTTGGAAAGGAAGAGACTATGAGAGTAAATCCTCCGTTAAACCATCCGTAATACCAAGTAAAATGTTCTCTGATTGTCATATCGCTCAGTGTTGGGTATGTACATGTACATTCTACTACATTTTGGCCCTGACGACATCAACATTATAATTCAACAAATCTCCTTGAAATTTTCAATATTTTTCGGCGTCGACACAATAAGAACTCAGTAAACATCACTCGTGTAAATTTGAAATAAAATGGTTGACCGTGCGTCGTCTCGTGTTAATTGCCTTGTACCCTCACACACTAACTCTCTTGGATCCGTCTGTGGGCCACCGACCATAAGTCAAGTACCTCGCCAGAAAGAAAAAAAAAACCTTCGCTCTCATTTTTCCCTCCCAATTTTTAATAATACTCATCAGTCTGCTTGGCATTGTTTGCACTCCAGAAGATTATTTGAGGCAATTACTTGCACTTGTGGCTGAGGGATTTTTTGTTTCTTATGGGGGGTAGGGGGCCCCGCGAAGACTGAGCCCGCACTCGGGCAATGTTGACACGATCGTATCTCGGGCCCACTTCAACATTCTTGTCCCGCGCACACGCTATGCACGACGAAGCTCACCCGTTACCATAGGAGCCGCAAAAACATCACTGTTAAACTTTGCCCATATTTTTCATCCTTCAAAACATAATTTACTGAGAAGTGCTGGATGTTGTGAGCCCCCCCCCTCTGTTTCTATTGCATCTCTGCTAAAAGGCACCGGTTTTAATACCCAGTTCGATAGTTCTGAGATTAATTGAACAGATAAAAACGACAAGATGACATCTCCTAGTTGTTATTTCTTTATTTTTATAGTCCATCGGCATTTTGATCAAAAAGACGATGCACATCAAATGTTTTCCCCATATCAGCGTATCAGGCTGGGACACCAGAAGGTATCAACTTGCTCAAACTAGCTGTATATACAATAATATTGTTCCATATAAATCGCTTGATAAGGAGACGGCGTGCGTATTTACAGTTCGCGTTTTGATCGCTGCTCTCTTTCGTCAAATCGTTGTCTCTTGACTTGGAATTTGTTAGCCCGGAATTAATTTCGTTGTTTCATTTCTTTTTTAATCGGGCTGCTGTTCATCTCCTTGCAGGTGCCTGGCACATTTAATTTGAATGTTTGCTGATACACAAACAGCGCTATTCGAAGTATTATGGCTATTCATTTGTCTTAACACACGCTCGTTACACATATACATTGTTTATCTTCATATTAATCAAAATCGCTTATAAATCTTTAAATTCCATCACAAGCTTGAAATTGTGATATTTTCTTGTTTTATGACTTCCCGTCACTTTTTTCCCCACAGATCTTTTATCGGAAACCCAAACTTGGAGCCAAATTGCATGAGTGAGAAGATGGAGCTAACTGAACACACCCGATGGATGGTTGTAAACGGTCAGCACGGTGGTGGTGGTGAAGGAGGGCACAGCGGGTCACACTCCCATGCCCCCCACCCAGCAAGTATGACCCCGTCTTCATCTACAGAGCGGATGCCTCACACTCCCCACCATAGTTTAAACTTCATGGAGCCCACCCAGCTTGTTCCCCCGGATGAAGTGGATGTGTTCTTCCACGCTCTTGACGGGAGCTCCAACGCCGTCAACCCACCGAGCTACTACGCAAATTCGGCCGCGTCCAGAGCGGCAGCGATCCACAGCTACAGACCTTCGCACGGTAGGTGGTGCATTCCATAATCTTTGCTTATACACATGACGTATCGGCGATTTAATTAGCGTGTCTTTCATTATAAACTATGTAAAATATCTGCGATCCATGATATATTTTTGTATTCTCGACTCCTGCCTTGTTTTCTTACATCCAATGATGAACTATACATATTCATGTTTCAACAGATTATCGGTCTGGTAAAATAAATAATATTACAGTCCACAACTGCCAACATTTGCATCTTGCAACCAGGGAGATAGGGTACAACAATCAGGACGATATTTAGAATTACGATTCAACACAATAGGGAAAATGTTTCCATAATCAGGGAGATTTTCATATTTGTTCCTTATAGCATGGAAAGATTGGTTTATTTTCATGGAACTTTCTGCAGAATCAGGGAAAAGTTGGCAGCTGTTACACTTTCACACTTTTCAGCAACCAATTGTGTGTAGGCTAATTTTTATGTTTGTTTATTTTGAATTTGTTTACCAGACACAACAGTCATAATCACAAGTCATATAGGCCTATTAATTAATACAGAATTGGCAAAATATAAACAACTATGTATGACCTTCAAATGTTGATGCCATACTGATCAACACAAATCAGTTTGAACTCTTGAAACAACATACATTGATCAGAAAACTTAATCAAGTTCCTTATTGCATCATTTATTTATTTATTATTTTCAATTTGGTGCCAAGTTTTGTTTCATCCAAATCCGGTCTTGCAGTGTGCGATGATGGTAATTTCTCTTATCACAGATCCGGGTTTAAGCATTAAACCGTTGATTAGCTGAATGATGCACCGGATAGCATGGTCTCTTTATTGTTTTCCTCTGCCAACTTATATTCATTGAATAACCATAGAGTTGAGCACATTCTATACTGGAATAATTAAACTCAATAATAATTTGGTACGTGGTTCAATGTACGTTATAAGTACGTTAGATTCGTTCCATCTATGTTTGTTTGTTTGTTTGGTTGGTTGGTTGCATTCACGGGGTGTTTGTTTGTTTGTTTGTTTGTTGTTGTTGTTTTTCTTTTTACAGAACATGTCAGATATGGACAACTACAAGTCCAACCTTACGTGTCCGACAAACCATTATGTCCGAACCTTTCGGTGCGACAAATCGTTATTCCCGACATACCTTGTCGAACATAAATCCTTGTCGAACATAAATCCTTGTCGAACATAACGACTTTTAATAACATAAATTGGATAGAATTTGTGATTCCTTGTAATTTCTTAAATTCGAATCACGATAAATTAAAGAAATACGCTGTTTTTCCGGGTTAGATTTTTCATTTAGGTTGTCTTTGATCAAATTCTGTGTATTTGTCAACCCCTGTGTTAAACCTTAATTTTGTAAGGATTTCGTTAAAAATGTGCGTAGATAATTTACAGACCCAGTCAGTATAAACCCTGCTACACTCAAGTTTCCCAAAGATAGTCAATTAATTTCATCTTCATAGCCTAGTATGTAATAAACACGCCATACAATCATTATGCTAAAAGTTTACGTTGTGGTGCACGAGCAGCATTCGAAATAAAGTATGATTGTTCCTGGGGCTGGGGGGGGGGGGGAATAGTCAACAAATACTATCTCCACTTGGACGGTATTTCAGAGGGGAGGATTGGGATATCTCTGGAGGATTGGTGCCGGTATGAACTTAGTATAATCAGTGAGCTTTCACATTGAAACTGCACGCTTCAAATGAAAGCTGGAATCAGAAGAAAGCGATTTTGACTCAGGTGTCTTCAAATGTTATGTTCACGACGTTGAAAGTAATTCAGACGGAGATTCTCGGCGAACATACTGGTATACTATAATCATTGAGATTTCGGACTAAAACTGATAAACTTTCCAACATAAAACCTTAACCTTTTGTCTTATAGGTCCATGGCCTGATTTTCGCACTGTTTCTTTTAAATAATCTTTCCTCCGAACGAATTTTGATAGACGATTACTGTTTAAAAACGGACAACATACATTAACTTTCGCATATGCCACGGACAATACAAAACATACATGCAACATGTAAAATTCTTTGTACATGACTCATGGACGTGAGATAATGTTGGGATCCCGACAAAACTTCGATTTTAGTTTGTAACTTACTATACTAGGCCCTACGGTTTTTTATCGTGCAATACCTTAAAAGAAATCCTATAACTTTCTCGAATCTATAAAACAAAATAGCTATTTAAAATTCAATTTCAAATGTTCATGTCAAATCGGCAAAACAAAATCAGACTTAACATCTTTAACCCTGACTTGTTCGCGGACAACTTAAATTAAACACAATTTAATCCTGGACTGGGGGGGGGGGGCGTTAGACTGTGACGTGTAACGCAATACTCCATGCCGGTTCACGCATAAAAAAGGCTGCTCCTTTAAGTAGTCTCGCGCATATAATTATACATACGAGTTAGCACGCAGTCGTGGGCGGGGCGAGGGTCACACTGGGCGGGGCGAGGGTCACACTGGGCGGGCCTCGAGACAGGCCGGAACGGGGCGGGGTCGGTTTGGGAGTGACTTCAAACAACATAGGTAGGTCAAATAATTATACAAATACAAACACCATGCAGGCAGTGTGTGTCCGATGAAAAGGCCGTTATCGCCCCAGCGATAATTTCGTACTAAAATTGTTTACACAAGATATTGTCAAAATAAATCAGCAAAGAACGCATCGGTTCCATTCTATTTCTGTTAGAACTTTCATTGAAACTTTGTACATTTTGTTTAAAGGGTTTGTATACGTTTGGTAATGACTCTGAAAATTAACGGCAATAAAAACTTACTTGTTAAGAAGAAATTCAGCAGCTTTGGATAGAATGCATTTAGAGAAACTTTCACTTCGAAGTACTGCGGTTATGGAAAAAGATATCACTTTTTATCCCAAAAAATTTGAATCTGAGAAGTATTACCGCAGTAACGTTTCTCAGATTGTGCATTCATATTGCAGATTATTCTTCCTAACCGCTCCAGATTTTCGGCAATATCTTAAAAATGCTACCACCTTTTGAAATAAAATGTTCACAGGTTAATTTTATGGTATATATCTACAACTATGATTGAAACAAACAGTGGGTTCCAATTACAAATCGTATACAGTCAATCCCGTTACCGAATGACCCAACAAAATTGAGCTAGATTCTATAGGCCCCTATAGGTGTAATTTTAGCTCAAACTTTAACCTGGTGACATTTCAAAGCCGTTCAATTAAACTGACAGGCATCTTGATCCCCCTTCCATTAAAAGCAAAATTTGACCAACTAAAGCTGAAATAGTAACAAATTCAAATTCCATATCGTCAAACGAGATATTCCTTATTGATTATTAATATTAGATAATGGTTTAACTGGGAATCCATTCTATTTATGTATTTACATATTTATTTATTCACAACAATATTTATAGAGGTTAACCCATGATATTCAGTAAAGCAATTTGAATTATTGAATGAACACAATACAGCTGGCCAGTTGGGGCCCTAGCTCTTGCTTAAAATACCACAAAACAATTAGTTGCGTGTTTGTAAATAGTTTGTGTGAATCAGAATAACAGAACCCAAAATCATAACCCAATTCTGAGCTAGCTTCTTTAATTTTATTCTTCTCTTAAAACACATTCTAAAACAAGTGTAGCAACGAGTCTCATTATCCATAAGATGTGTTAGATTTTTGAAATGTTTCAGAATCATGCTTTAATAATGCCTTAAAAACCACAAAACAAGGAAACTTCACAACTGCCAGTCATAAAACAACATCAATCTTCATTGTGCAAACTTGAAGATAACCCATGCGTTAGCGTTTAGAATCTGTTTCTTTGTTTATGATTTTGAGGCCCTGTTTATTTGTTCTATTTTTTTTTGTCGTGGGTTGATGTGTGTTTAGCTTTGTTTTCTGTTTCCTCATAACGCTTGGCCGGGTGTATCGCTGTTGTCTCTGGCAATGTTCCTAACAATTCCCGTTGTGCTTCCAACCTCAAACTCTCACGATATCTCGTTTATTATCCAGATGTTAACTCACTTTCCGTATAGTTTCCTCTTTACTACGAACAGTCCCCAGGGCCCCTAAAGGCGCAGGGTTAATTTAACAGAAAACTTCGCTTTAGAAAGTTGTCGATTATAAAATACGAATGTTCAAACTTTAGATACGCATTGCCACTCTAGACTAACAATGTGGATGAATCTGAATAAACATTTAAATGTATTATACAGCATTGTTAGAGCTGACAAAATACTCTCAGACAGTGTTCATGTTTTGTGTGATCAACCATAGATACATAAAAATAACAAACCTGTGAAAATGTGGGCTTTATCCGTTGTGTCGGTCAGGAGAAAATAATGAAAAACCATGCACAAATTTCAGCATGTAAACATTGGTTGTAACAACAGAAATCAGCTGTTGCATATTTTGTTTAGGTTCAGATACAGTTTTCTCGAATATGATTTCATTTCAGAGGAAAATATTTCAAAACGAACAAACGGTACCCCATGGGACAATAGCAATGATACAATTCAAAGTGATGAATTGCGTCCTATGGTATTTTAGCAAATTGCTATTTTCACTTGTCTTTTCGAAATTTGAAGTATTTATTTAATTTGTTTACTTTTAATGTTAACAATTTATTCAAAACTTTTCAGAATTCACCGAGTGACCTTTGAACCTTTATGCCAAGGCCATGTTTAATTACCCCCTGTGAAGGATAATGTTGTTTCATCTATTTATTTATTAGGTGGCATGTGGCGTTAAACACAGCTTGCATTACATTGAGCACTGGAACTGCACTTATCAAAGCAATTTAATGGCCATTGTATAAGTGCCAAACATCCGGGAACGCCACTTGGCTGGTTAATTTTCGAGAAAAAAACAACACCAAAAACGTAAACTTTTCTGTGAATGTAATAAAAACGAGTTTCCGGCCGATGGCCCACGTTCATTGAAAGTGGGGGAGATGTGACCGCCAGAATGGTGATGCTTTGGGTTCAGATATACTTAGCCCATGCTTTGTCTACAACAAATACGACAAATCATATAACCTTAAACGAGGGAAAAAGAACCCGAATGTCGGCCATTTTGAAGGTTCAGATTAAGGTAGGCCTACATTGCCCGTGTTTTATAAAAGAAATACGATAGTCATTTCACTTTACAATGAAAAAAGAACATTTTGATGGTTGTGAACTGATTGGACCTGGAATTTCATCGTTGAGAGGGCAAGGCTTTTTCATTTTGCATTTTCATTGGCACTTCCGTTAGAAAATCGCATTTTCATTTTCTGAGAAACTTTAGAAGGGGCAACAAGGCCAAGAGCAGGGCACCGAAGGCAATCCCCTCATTGGCCTCAGTGTAATTCTAGGCCTGGAACTATTGAATAAAGAATCATGAACACGCTTAATTTACACAATAATTCGCATTGGCTGCCAATGGTCTTCATTTAGGCCTATGAATAAACATTATTATCACTTAGCATAACTTAACTTATGGAATGTTTTTGTTTAATTAGCTACCCCTCGTCACTGTATTAATCACTCGAATGTTTGTCAATCCGTGAGTACTTTATCTATGACAGGCAAGACTATTAAGGCAACATTATACCAAGTTCCTTTATAAATATGATTACTAATCTGAACGCAGTGTTGTTCGTTTGCAACTAATTTTTTTTATTCAAATACTACAAAATTCAAATTCATGGGTTATATAACACCTCAAGTGAAGCTTCGTAACCTTTTTGACCCAACTTATTTCAAGATTCTTAAATTATTTTAATGTTTTCATTTTATTTCATTTTCCCCATTTATTCTTACTATGACTGGAAAATCGATTTGTTGCCTATGCATTTAGTACCGGTACTGATAGCAGACAAAGGGGGCGTAACATATGGGGGGTTCTTTACACGCTTATTGTCCCAGGGGAAAAAGAGAGAGATAAAAAAAACCCAACAACAACAACAACAAACAAAACACCCCCCCCCCCTCCCCCTAAAAAAAAAGAAAAAAAAAGAAGAAACAAAAAAGATGCCATGAAACTCGATTCTTTTTACTGATGTTGGGCTCGGAAAGACCTCCATCCATCAAAGCACATGGTTTTTGTGTTCATTATATTTTACATTGAATAACCAAACAACAACAACGAACAGACGACCGAATTCTTAGCAGATGATCTCAAGGAAACTGCACTAGAATCCAAGCGTAGATCTCGCTATAAATCTGTCCGTGGATTCATTTTAAAGACTTGAACCCAGCCAACCTTCTACATAACCTGGGGGCTTGTCTTATAGTTCAATATATCAACACTTGACCCAATCCTGAGCTCATTCATCCAACAAGGTTCCTCTCTAGTAATGTGTCAATTATCCAGTCCAGGATTCTTGAGACATAATATAAGATCATGGGCAACCTGAAGCCGAACACCTTGAAAAATAGGCTACCGGACGGGTGAGTGTAAACCTGGCTAGCTGCCGCGGTACACCCCCAGCCTGCGTCTCCACCACCCAGTTACCATGTAAGAAAGGTCTGCTGCACAGTTCAGTCCCAGGGGGATAGCCTGGTACTGGGCTCACTGCGGTTCTTCACAGGATGTTGAGACCCAGGGCGCAGTGCCACGCGCTTGGCATGTCAAGCCATAACTTGGACTCAACTGAAAGTTGCTTCCTGTGTGTCGTATTAGTTTACGTTTTCCCGAGACCAAGATTATAAATAGACCAACTCGCTGCCAGTCGGGTTCCAGCTTCAGTGTACGTCCACGGCGTGTTCATGACCGATCGACCTGTACCCAAAACCCTGTTGCTATATATGTACTCCGCACACGCGCCACGACTGAACTTATAAAGTGCACTTATTTACCGGGCTCCTGCTTATTACAATCTCCTATATAGCAGCTCTGACTTTCATGTCTCATAAAGTAATTTTTTCACCCAACTCACAGCTCGAGTTTCTGGCAGCCAAGTTTGCAGGCCACATTTCCACACTCCAACTATCCAGTGGTTCGAGAGCAGTAAAACCCTTCGCCCTGTCCACCAGAGTAGCAATCACTCCGCCTGGTGTACCAGTCCTTTCGGTGGGGCGTCAGCAGCGGTCTCGTCCCACGGTGGTCCACCGGCTCTCGGCTCCTCCGCTACCGGTGGAATCAACTCACAATCAAGCTCGCATTTGTTCAACTTTCCACCGACGCCACCGAAAGACAGCACCCCGGACCACTTGACGACGGCTGGGTTAGGCATCCACCCCTCCAGTGAGTACTCCCACATGGAGGATAAATCAATGCACAGGGATCATCATCTTACATCCCCTGTCTCCTCTTCATCATCAGCCAACATGTCGATGGCAAACAGCTCATCTGCTGCGGACACACCGTACAGCACTCAGCATCACATGCCGTACGCTACCTACGTTCCAGCCCCAGATCTCTCTAACTCGTTGGGGTTCCACACCGGAGCGGTGATTGGCAATCGGAACTTCAACGGATCTGCACCCCGGCCTCGAACCAAAAGCAGGTCCAGCTCAGGTAAGCACTAAATCAATGTTGAGTTTTACTAATACTCTCATTCATTACAACTCAATTAATGTGTCTAAGGTCCCTAATAAAAAGGTATAAGCATCGGAACTGTTAAATATTTTAATAATTAATATATGAGAAGGTTTGACCTTACTCAGTTCATAGAGCAATGACCAGTTTCACTACAGAGACGTTGTCTGTTAATTGTGTGTGTTTTGAAATTGAACCGTAACCACAACTGATTTCAACCCGATGCTTTAAGGACATATTCTGCCAGGCCGAGTTTCGAACAGATATTCCAGATTGAGACAGCATAAAGGCCTGCCTCCAGCCGTATTATTTATAATATAAAACAAAGTCAGCCTCATGCACTGTGTTGACCTGATCTTAACCCCCCAAAAAAAACAAAACAAAAAAAAGAAAGAAAGAAAAAAAACAAAAAACAAACTCGACAGTTGTTCCAGCTCCGAATATTAATGCATTTAAAGGGATTGTATACGTTTGGTAATTGGAACCCACTGTTTGTTTTACTCCTCGATAGTTATAGATATATTATACCATAAAACTAACCTGTGAAAATTTCATTTCAAAAGGTGGTAGCGTTTTTGAGATATTGCCGAAAATCTGGAGCGGTTATGTCCACGCAGGAAGAATAATCTGCAATTGGAATACACAATCTGAGAAACATTACTGTAGTAACGCTTCTCAGATTCAATTTTTTTGGGGATAAAAAGTGATATCTTTTTTCCATAACCGCAGTACTTCGAAGTGAAAAGTTTCTCAAAATGCATTTTACTGTCCAAAGCTGCTGTACTTCTTACCAAGTAAGTTTTTATTGCCATTAATTTTCAGAGTCATTACAAAACGTACACATTTAACATTAATTTTCTTTAAATGTTCTTTTATATTAAGAATATCGAAGAACGCCAGATCATATTTTCCTTCATATCATATAAAATCCTATAGCAGTTGCCATAAGAAGCATTAGTTGTAGAGGTAAAACAATTTTTTTGCAAAATACAATTTTTAATACAAATCTGAAACCCATCCGTACCTATTGCGCATGTCCCTCATTATAAAGCCATTGTTATAAATACTATCTGACCTCTAATATGAACCAATACTAACTCTGTTTGAAGAAGTCATCCCCAGAAAATCAACATTGGTAAGAGGAAAAATCGAGACCTATTGTTTCTGACAACAATCAAGTTGTGGATGCGTCAGTGGTATTATTATCTTAACCTTTCTTTCCTGTACAAAACTAAGGGACTTTTAATACAAGGGCCGGAATGACTTTCCATTTGGCTGTACAATAATTTGAACACAGATATATAGCCCACTGTGGTATAAATCAACAAGAAGGTTCACCACAAGAGAAACTAAAAAAGGCTAACAAATTCCAGGATGTATTTTATACGAAAGCATGGATGGAAATATTAGTTGGGCCCGCCTTTGCGGTCCAAGTTTTCACGATTTCAAAGTTGGTGTCATCCCCGAACACCTCGTGTGTAAAATGAATTCAAAGCCAAAGACACTAAGACAAAACAGAGGCGTTAACGTTATGGTTTATAAGTCGTTATGATATATTATAAACTATTTTTAAGTCCAATAACATGGAGGTTCAAGTGCTTTTATGTTGAAAACGTAGACATGAAAGATCGAGACCTGATACAAATGAATTTACTTTCATCACATACAGACATGCTGTTAACCAGTTACGGTATGTATTTAAACCATAAACCAACCACTTTTATGCAAGCATATCCATGTTTATGTACACACTGTGCATTCCAATCAAACATGTTGTATTCCAATCAAACCTGTTGCAACATGTTCGATTCCAAGTCCAACGTTTATTGACCACGTGGCCACGTGATTCAAATGGACACATGGCGCTGTAAGGTTTTCTTCCTAAAGAATAATTGTGCAAACCTGAGCGCTGTTTTATGTGAAATACAACTTCTCCAGCTCCATGCAGATCATAACATGAAATCAATATTTTATAGTTAAGTCTATAAGTATAACTTGCTTAAAAGTAAACATCAAAGGAATCACCTTTAAAACAGCAAGAAAGGAGGAAGACGTGAGAGAAAAAGAGAGCGAGAGAAAAAAAAGAGGGAAGAAGAAGAAGAAGAAATTCATCATAAAATTACCGAAAGCTTTTCTTTTTGGATCTAGAGCAATAAGATTACAATGATATGCTTATTTTGATCTTTTGTGACAGCCAGCTTTATAATGCCTTAACTGAAATGGTCTGATGGCAGTGAACAAAATCAGAAATTCACACTGGTCTTCAAGCCTACATATTATCCAATATAACTGAAACAAGATATTGTCAAATATTGGAAGAAATTTTTACTGCCGGTTCTCCTTCATTATAATAATGGAGGTGATAAACGACTGGTAAGAAGGCTATAGTATTGACTGAGGTCTAAATGATATAGGCCTATAAATGCAAAGATGAATTGTCACTTGGAATTCAAATAAACACAGTGCCACTACTCGGCTGTAAATGCAGTATTTCACTCAATGCTCCATCTCAGGTGGTAAACCTATGCTTTGTTTACGTTGTGGCTGTATACGATCAAATGATTTGCTATCGTGATCACAGCTCCATTAATTCGAAGTGATCAATCTGAATAATTCAATTATTCTCTTGCTCAATTCTAAACTGTCTTATTTATCATAAACAAAGACTGTGCCTTCTGAATTGATAATTAGAGACAGTTCAAGAATTTGGGCGGTTATTCGATTTAAATGTAATCAATTAGTTGGACCGATAAACATGATTGAGAGACCAAGCTCAAAGCTGCAGCATAATCTATAGAATAATGATCAATCAGAATACCTATATATGCAATAAATAAAATACCACATCATAAGTAAATTGGAAGGATTTTTAGCCGCAATTATCCTGGGAAACTAGTTATATATATCTACTAAGTTTGAGCCCAATTCTAAACTGTCTTAGTATCATAACAAAGACTGTGCCTTCTGAATTGATAATTAGAGACAGTTCAAGAATTTGGGTGGTTATTCGATTTAAATGTAATCAATTAGTTGGACCGATAAACATGATTGAGAGACCAAGCTCAAAGCTGCAGCATAATCTATAGAATAATGATCAATCAGAATACCTATATATGCAATAAATAAAATACCACATCATAAATAAATGGAAGGATTTTTAGCCGCAATTATGCTGAGAAACGAGTTATATATATCTACCAAGTTTCAGCTGTTAAGGTTAGACACAAAAGGCACCTACAAAATCATCGACAATTATCTTTAGTTTAGAACATACTAAGCTTGATAAGATGCCTGATGAGTTCTTGTACATTTTTAATATGTACTTCGTCCACCAATATGTGAGCATTTGTGTACAGGATTTGTTAAAAAGAACTTCGGGTATACAAGTACAGGTTTATACTAAGTATAAAGCTTTAAATTAAAGTTCACGTGGTGTTTAATTATCTTTTCTGCTGTCTGCACTGCTAATCTTTAAAAAAAGTTCTCCCTATCTTTGATATTGAAAACGGCTTTTCTTTTCTTTTCGGGGGTCCTGGCCTGGGGGTCATAGCCTGGCCAAGCAGCAAGTGTCCCTGGCTCTAGGAACTCGCCAGGAAGAATCCGTAATTTACCCCGGTCGGTCGTTCAGTGTTTGATGGTCAAACCACATGTTGTTGTGCCCGAAGGTTAAACGCAAAGCCATTATAATATTGAAACCAGGAAGTTGAAATTTAATAAATCCAATCTTAAGATTAGGGTTCTGCCTTGGTATTAATGTGGAGCGAGAAGACCATGCCATGTGGGAGGACTTGAGACGTGTGTCGAAGGCAAACAACAAAACAACGAATAATCGACTGCCAGTTTCCACACATTCCCATTGTTTCAAATAGGCCTAAGCCTTTATTTGTCATACATACAAGTTGCAATCATTTGTCGGTATTCTTTCATTCCAATCATTGTATTGAAGTTGGGCTGTAAATTCAATAATTTGGAAAAGCAATATTCACCATATTGCTGATAGTGCAGCTTCATTACCGGTAGTCTATAACTGTAGAGTCAAGAACTGAAAAGGGAATAAGTAAACTTTGTAAACTTCATACCAACACAAATGACATAGAAGAATGTGAGTGGTTGGATGGGCAATAGTTTTGTTTTAATCAATGTGTCTCACGAATGGTGCCTGGTTGATTTGGATTTTAACTATACCTTTAAATGATGTTGGCAAACCCCATGATTTCATTGACGCCCACGGCAAATGACCAAGAGAGTAATTTCCATTTATACAATTACTGTAACTGAATCTGAAGGATATTTTGTGTAGATTAATGTAATGGTTGTTATCCTGAAAGCTTCCTGGTAATGGCATTAAAAAAAACCTCAAAACCGTAACATTGCACAAATTGTACGGAGCTATTTCTCAAATGTGATAGCAGCCTACATATCTCAGCACAGAGGTCCCTTATCCATGGTTTAAGGCATTAGTTTATTGCACTTTCTCTCATAATAAACAACCAATAACCATGGACAGTCAAAATGATTTTGCCCGCTCGATGTTTTTTTCGCAAAAAACAATAACAAGCAGAGAGTTTTCTTCTTTTTAGTTGACATGACGCAACTTCCTGGCCCTTTCTTCCAACCTTCCTCAAGGTGCGAGGTGGCCTTCGACTCCGGGCCCTGTCTCGATTCCTTGGAAACGCTCCCGGAAGTCGCTCCCAAAACGACACCCCCATCGGCAGTGACGCGTGTGCTGCCACGTGGGCCCGGGTGTCGGGTTACGATCCCCGGCATCACTCCTGGGTGATTGTTTATGTCAAAATACATTGCAAGACCGGGTGTGCGGTGGTCTATTATGTGAAATATGATACTTGCCCTTGTAGTGTGGAGGATTTAGGGCTCAGATCCTGCGTTTTGTTGGTGTCTGTTTTGTGTGATATTTATAAGTGCTCGCTCGTATTGGTAAAGAATGTACCGGTAGTTGTCGCCGTTCTGAAATAACTGGGGTTCTTCCGCCATTTTTGCAGGACATAATGGGACTACCCCAAGGATAAAAAAGTACTAGATATCAAATTAAATTGTAATCTGCCCAAACTGGAAAACATCTGTAGTCATTACAGACTTTTGAAAATAAACAATGTCAAATCAGAGATAAACACTTTGGTTTTATCTGTAACACTACATGTGATATAAGCACTTTGTACCCAATGATTTGGCCGTCCCGTGGAGACAAGCAAGAAGTTAGAACCGTTTTGGTATACGCTCATCAAAATCCCTCTTCGAAAAATCAGTCTAATTGCCCCAAAATCTGAAACAAAAATATTCCCTATCTCTCTTCAAACACAAATAGACCATGTAACCTGTGACATCACATGTTTATAAAAAGAGCCACAGAGCCCCGACTTCCTGCAGGCACGATTTGTACACAGCCCAATAGAAGAAACATAACATTTTGTATTTCACGGAGACTGCACACTGTCTGATTTGTATCAACCTTTAATATGAAGAGAGAGGCACATTTCAAAACTAACTCTTGAACAACGTGGAAGTTATGACACAACATGTAACATTTCCCATATGACCAGTGTCGTATCTCGCCTGCCAGAAAAGCCATGGAATGTACAAGGTCACTCTCTTTGTAAAGGTTACATGATAGGCTATCCTTGAACAGTGCACCACAACTTTGACTCTACAACGCATAATAACATGATGGACATCAAAAGTAGACAAGGGGACTTATCTTCAATTCCCAGGGTACCCACAGTGATCAAATGGTTGTAACGTTCAGCGTACAGACAAGACCAATTATACCCAGCTGACATCCCATTGTTTCATCAGATAAATTCAGATTCAGGATGTCCGAGGACTTTGTATTGTATTATGGTTCTTAAGTACATTATAGGCCCTAGTGTGCATGGGTTATTCACCACGTGAACTCCGATAGAAACCCACATTTTGCATGAAGGCTTATAATGTATTGTGTCCTTTATACTATTATCAAGAGTTTCTGAGTCGCAGTTTAAGTTTATTGACCCAATTCAATTGACGTCATCACGCAAGGTAAATCTTGCTTGCACGGCAATTTTGGAAGTGAGTTTCTCGGACCCGTGCATGAACTGAGCAGTGCACATTATATTTTCAACACAATAATAAATACATGTAATAATGGCAGGCCATGCGTGTGACGTCAATGTTAAGTCTATTATGTGTTTTCGAAACCACGGCTTTGGGCTTTGGCTTGGGATCCGTCTGCTTGAGTGAAGCCCCGTAGGAAAGCGTCTTCCAAGGAAGCTCACGAAGCCCAAGCCTATAAGCCCAAGCTAAAACCGTGGTTTCGAAAAGGGCCTGTTACCTTCCATCAACGACTCAACAAAACTTATAAGGGTCTGTATACGTTTGGTAATGACTCTGAAAATAAATGGCAATAGAAACTTACTTGGTAAGAAGTAGCCTACAGCAGCTTTGGGTAGTATAATGCATCTTGAGAAACTTTCCACTTCGAAGTTAAAAAAAGAAATCACTTTTTATCCCCCCGAAATTGGAATCTGAGAAGCGTAATACTGCAGTAACGTTTCTCAGATTGTGTATTCCAATTGCAGATTGTTCTTCCTGCGTGGACATAACCGTTCTAGATTTTCGGCAATATCTCAAAAACGCTTCCACCTTTTGAAATGAAATTTTCACAGGTTAGTTATTGTATATATCTACAACTATATATAGATAGGATTAAAACAAACAGTGGGTTCCAATTACCAACAGTCCCTTTTAATTTTGGCAATACATTGTTCTGAAGCCTCCGTTATACGGAACGACGGGCAGGTATATCAGTTTGATTTCTTTTGAACTCGTTATCAGTTGAAACATGGTTGAACTCGACTCCGTGTGTCATGTTTCTCAATATATACGATATTCTATCGTATATATACGATATTCTATCGTATTTCTAATAACATCTTGGTATCTCTCTTGTTTTCTTCCAGAAGGGCGTGAATGTTGTAACTGCGGGGCAACCTCGACCCCGTTATGGCGCCGTGACGGTAACGGGCACTACTTGTGTAACGCATGCGGCTTGTACCACAAGATGAATGGACAGAACCGACCTCTCATTAAACCTAAGAGGAGACTGGTGAGCACTTGTCTAATATTTTTGGTATCTCTTTTTTTTGGTATCTCTTTTTTTATTTTTGGTACAACATTGCTAAATAATCTGCCAGACTCAATTTTCGAACTGAAGCTGTAAATAGAAATTGGCCGAGCTCTGAAAGAAAAATACCATTGGTTGCAAACGCAGCAATCATGTGATGTATGTTTGCGCCTTGAAAGAAAATTATTGAAAGAGCTTGCTTAAAATGTTACGTTTGTTTTGTGTTGACCTGTTGTGGAAACAAACCGTGTTGTGGAAACATGCATCGACCAAAATGTATATGGCGTTAAAATCAGTTTAAATACATGCGTTACAGTCAAACAGAGAAACAAAACATTCAACTAATACAGACCAATCTAATTTTGATGGGATCATTTAAATTTAAGTCCTGTTCCATTTTGGGACACAATGTTCTGTACGTGTTGGGCGCAGGCTTTATCCACAAGTAGCGTATGAAGACTATACCTCAGCGGTGGGACACTGAGTCTGTGTACATTCTACAAAACCATGGGGTAGTCTGGCACCCATGCACTAGCGATTGACCTTTATTTATGTCGTGGTATGATCCGTCAACATTTAACCCGATCGCAATAATCCCCTTACATCCCGAGTCGTATCAGGTTAAATTGTCCCGGATGTGCATTTTTGTCTTCATAGCTAATATTATTCCGATTGTGATTTCTCCCACTGATTGACAATAAACTGATGGAAGATGGATCCAAACCACTTTTCTTTTCTGGGTCACTGGGTGAAAATCCCATGATCCAACATGGTCCCCACCTGGATTTGGGGCTATAGGAAGCAGCCTCACCCTGTTTTGTGACCCCGCTTGTTTCCGTACCAAATCACAGCAGCTTCAGCTGGTCTTGTATAAACTCCTTCAGTACTTATTTAGACAAAATACTGAAGTCCACTGCCAGAATAAATGTGTGTGGATAGGAGATAGGGTGACATTGTGTAACACACACCGAATAAAAAAAACCTCATTTATATGTTTGCAGATTAGTAGCCACTGGTTTTAGAAACCAGAAACGTTGAAAAATGAAATAACAGATAAGGCGTTTTGGACTGTCTGTAAAACTCATACCTGCGACGATCGTGGGTCTCGGATGTCGTGCTTCTTTCGGAGGAAGAAATTAAGCAGTGCATTCCGGTGACGTTTATGAACACTCGCGTTTAAACACAGGCCGTGACGTTATACAAGCACACTATAAACTGTAAACATACATTGGGATAATTGCGCAGTTGTTTGGTAATAATAGACAAACTAGCAACATCAAAAAACGCCAGAAGTAAGTATTTGCTACAAACATAGCTTATAGTATTATTGGTACCTCCAAACCAAAAACGCAGGTAATATCTAATTTAAGATTACGTGAGAAACACACTGAAAACATCACAAACAGTTTTGTGTTTTCTTTGAAGGTGTTTAAACCTTCTATCGTGGAGCACCTCTTTGCTTCCATCAACAATTGCGAATAATTATTTTATTTTTAAAGAGAAGTAAAAATAGAGCAGTACTGTAGTACAGTGTCCCTTGGAATCAACTCGTTCGCAGGGTGATTCAGAGTGTTAACCTATTATCATCCACGGACTATTAGTGAATCTAGTTGAGCCAATATTGCCTAATGTGATGACATATTAAATGATTACAGCTCAAGTGTAAAAAGAAATTACCAGCCCCCTTGACGGGTCGCCAGGTCTCCCTTGTAGTTAACACTGATCACTCACAGCCCCGTAATAAACACAGGAAAAAAAGGCCCGCGAACAATTCCAAACGGAGCAGTAATCCCAATTTGTCATTGTTTACCAATGTTGTCTGCTCGAGAGAGTTTAGGCGGGAAAGCGTCCATCCTGTTGGTAACAATCCCAGCCGCCATTTCAATCAGCGCGTTTCCTGTCGGTCGTCTGCATGCTCGAGCATTGCAACGCTCTGTGTTGTTCGAATTCATCAGCGCTTTCGGCTTAGGGATACCGCACCCCCCCCCCCACCCCCAACCTCCTCCCACCCTCTCTCAGCAAGCGCGCCAAAAATTAGTCGAAGGCTTACATGTCACTTCGCCAGGCCGTCATATTTCAAGGGCTGGACAAATCGAATTTACTATAGTCAGTGAAGGGTGCACTTGACGAGGTGAATTGGAAGGCGAACACTCGTAAATGCATTGCAGTACAAGATGTAGTCACGCTTTTTACGCACTCAGTTTCGGCCAAATTGATGTTGCAAATTTATCATTATCGTGCAGTATAGCCATGCGATAGATTTTTCAATCTTTGGAAATTGAAGACAAAGATTTCAGCTATTGGTGGAAAATCTGAGATCCAATATAAAATTAAATTGAATATAAAATTCATACTAGGTCTGAGCGCCATAGAAATAACCCCGCCTGAAATACTGTCAAAACAAAACAAAAAACTAAAACCCCACCAAAAACTACATTCGTTTATTATTCCGATTGCTGAGTCTGAATAAGCACATTTGTTGTAGTTTTCACTAAACCGTACCAGGACCACTTCAATTGATAACAGTTTCACAAATTGGTTGGTTGTTGAAAAAACTGTAGGATGAAAATTAATTTAACCTTTCCAAAACCATTGAAATAAAACTCACCATTAATATAAGTACAAGTTCGTCATTGCAATCATCAGCCTGGTACCACATTCTCTATTATGTATCAGCCTATGTCATGATGTATCTTTTGTCACAAGACAATTTTCTCAGCCTTGTCTTATTTGGGGCACGTGGATGAGTACACCAATGACCAATTCATTCACTGTCTAGTGATTTAAGACAAATATTGAAACAACCATCCTACAAATATGGCTTCCTGTAGTAAAGCAAAACTTCACTACACATGAACATTGGATGGTAACATAGCCACCAACGTGGAAATTCGGATAACTTTCTACATGATATCAACTGGCACACAAAAGTGTATTTTAAAAGCTCACACAAGCTGGCTTACACCTATTTATAGTTGTTAACCTTTAGTAAACTTTAACATAGTTCTATCGAGTTGCAGTTTCTTTCGGTATTTTATAGTCTGACTTGGAGACGCTTGCTCTGCTTAGGGTGTCTTCTTCTCTTGATATAGGCTGCACCATCACCCCCTTCTTAGGGGTCACACGGTTAGGGCTGACGATAATGTAAACTGTATAAATCGAGTGGTTATAAAGGGTCTGTGAACGTTTGGTAATGACTCTGAAAAGTAATGGATTAACAATTTACTTGGTAAGAAGTACAGCAGCTTTGGATAGTATAATGCATTTTTCACTTTTCATTTCAAAGTACTGCGGTTATGGAAAAAGATCTCACTTTTTATCCCCCAAAAATTTGAATCTCAGAGAGTGTATTCCAATTGCAGATTATTATTTCAGTGTAGACATAACTGCTCCAGATTTTCGGTATATCTCAAAAACGCTACCACCTTTTGAAATGAATTTTTCAAAGGTTGGTTTTCTGGTATATATCTACAACTAATATAGGATTGAAACAAACAGTGGGTTCCAATTACAAAACGTATACAATACATTTAAAGAACACGATCGCACTGGGGGGGGGGGTACAAAAGTAAATAAATAAAACATCTTCTCGCGAGATTTTTTGTTATTTCAGTCGATGATTGGATATCTTCTCAAAATTAAAAGCGTCTATAATATAATAAAAAAATCCTATCTTACACTCCTAAAAGGTGCCTACATATTAAGCCAACAATTAAGCATTGATTCTTGCTTTAATCACCAATGGGAGTCATAATGAAGATGGAAAAATTTAACGACAAACATTGATTGAAGGGAATTCTTCACTAAGACCATTAAATAGAGCGTATTGCTATTCAGATTCGGCATGCACCAAATGCTATCCACTGATTGATAGATTTACATTTTGGAGGATATTTAATCAACCAATTACCATCCATAATATATCAGGACATAATCGTTTGGTTTAGAGGAGTGTAGAGACCCGGGCAGTAACTTCGAACCTCAGGGTCCCCATAGCACCCCACCCAAAAATCAAAATCAAAAATGTACTAATACAAATTGTATTTACAAACATATATAAATAAACATACTAAACAAGCCATAGAGAATTAAACGGGGGCTTAATACAACTGCAACTATAATGAATCACTTGAGTACCGGTACAATATTTACAATGAAATATTATTAGTCATAAAGTTGTAAACAAAACGTCTGACTGTCTTTCAGACATATTTTGTCACATTTTCACACCATACGTTTCAGTTTCGTTCATTAACACACGTATTGGACTAAGTCTGCTTTGAGCAATGTGGACAATATTTCTAAAATTGTGACTTGCGAAACCTCTTTCCCAGGGATGGATGAAAAGTCTAAAGAAGTTGTAAAGATGGCCAGTATAATTAACCAGATGAGGTGATTGATCAACCTCGTCCCCAGGGTGTGTCGAGCAGTACGAGGTGTACGAGGTTGACCGCTCTTTCACCCTTTTCACTCCAAATTTTTTGGATACGTATACAAATTAGAATAGTCTGGCTGTGAACATGGTGAATACTGAATACACTTTTGTACACCAATCGTTGTCCAATCAGGGTCTGAATAAGGAGTTTCCCTACCAGGGTTTACTATTGTAAACATGGTTGGAAATAAAGTAAACCATGGGGACGAGGTTGGGTGATTGATATTCTCTATTGGGTCTTGTAGCCCAGAACAAGGAGTTTGGGTTGATTGGACGCACCAATCAAGTTCTTATAATTATTTGAACCAATCTGCTTTCATCATAGATAATATAGTGAAGTTCTGTTGCTTGAATTATATTATTTCAAAATATAGGAAGGAATAAAAAAGCAAGCAATTAGTGCAGTATTAATTACTAAGTATAACTGAGTACTATCTCGACTCGTTAACTCAATCTTTGCCAAGTTGGTCAACTCAGAAATTGATTATTACAGTTTCTGTGTGATGTTTCGTTGACGATCATCACAAACTGTCAAACATGTATCAGTACCGGGAATAAAATTGGAAGAGACAAATACATTTGACTGTTGGTAAATACTGTTCCTTTTCTTTTAAACTACTCTGTTCGCTATTACATTGTGTATGCATTCTGTAATGCTGTGTTTTTGACAGTATGGAAATAAATGTGAATTGAATTGAATTGAACAATAGATTCCGTAATAATAAGCAACACAAAAACTACATTAAACCTATCAATCAAAGCTTCATAAGATTTCATAGAATGTTTTTATATTTTACGGTCTGACGATAAATCCCCCCACCCAATTGATCTCGGCGGCTTTCTAAACGAAATAGGCTTTGGTACTTTTTCTATATCAATATTCTTGAAAGCATAGGGGCCTACATTCACGAAATAATTTGAGGTACTCGTCATCGTTTTTTAAGCCCAGGCCTTCAAAGTGAGTCCGTAGAGAGAGAGTGTCTTCTCACCTTATTATTACAGAGTACGACAGGAAGTGTGTGTTATGGTACAGCCTGCTTGCCTAAACCCACCACGTCCGATCAAGTGTTGACACTGAATTCAACTAATATTCGGTGAAGGAGAAAAACACATTGACCCGATTGATCAACCATGGAGACAAAATAACGTCCTATTTGTCTCGTTTTGTTGTTTGTTGTTTGTTTGTTTTTGGGGTTTTTCTTTTCGAAATCACCGGGAAATCATCGGGAATTGTTACATTTTTAACTTCGATGGGTACAGCTTGCACTCGTCTTCATTTGATGGTGAACATGTCTAATAGATATATCATCATAATTTAGTTTGGTTCAAGTTCAAAGAAACAACTTCAACGCCCGGTTGGTGTGTGTGCACACACCTCAATCACACCGTATACATCCTTGTCGGGCTCTCTGTAGTCGCATTTGCGAATACAAGTGCTGAGTATCCTGCATAAAAGAGGACCAGACTAGTTCAACTTGATTGGCTTTGTGTGTATATATAAGTCGATCATAATACAGGTTTTGTTTTTCTTAATTCATTTAATAATCACATGGAACTCTCATGCGTGTTCTTTAATTAACTCCTTGTTGTTTTGGTATGTTTTTTTCACCTCGTGTAGTCTGCAGCCAGACGGGCGGGTACGTCATGTGCTAATTGCCAAGCAACGACCACGACCCTCTGGCGGAGGAATCACAATGGTGATCCGGTCTGCAACGCTTGTGGACTCTACTACAAACTCCACGGGGTAAGTACATCGAAATATAAGTCCCTTTTTATAGCTTTATCAGAAACTTTTCGATCATATATTGTGAAGTGGTGATTTTAACTCAACTAATACGAGGCAGCAGAATTGACATAAAGGGCCCCGCCATATTTTTGCATTGTATCGTGGAAAGCAAAAGTAGGTTATGTTTTTTTCTGATCCTTTGCCATCTCACGCAAAACCATGTGGGATAAATTACCACATAACTCATTTAAACTGGTCAGAATTGTTATATCAAGTATAAGATTAAATTCAAATTCAAGCACTTGCTTTTTCGGAAATTACAAAACAAGCGGGAAAGCATATGTGAGAAAGATTTATCTTTAACCAGATTTATACAAAGTTAACTTCTTGCTCAAAAATCGACAATATGTTGTTCTGTCATCCAGAAATTATACTGTTTCTGTATAACATATTTTTTTGGCATTGACTGATGGACTATTGCGCAAAGTGCAGCGCGTGTCTCGGCTCGCGCTGCACACACCTGACATTTGACCTCGCGAGGCTCACAGTCGCCCACTCTGTAATCAGACACCCACAAAGCCACCCCCGTACTCCTGTGACCTGACCTTTTGGTGTCAGAGGTCGTGCTGCCGAACTGATACTCGTGCAATATATCATGTTTTGTCGATGTTCAAAATGACGATTAAGGCACGTGTTATCGTAATCGGTATATCACCACTTCGTCGAATTTACACAACCATCTTCAAGGTCCATGAACCCACTGTTTCATAATAATATTCGTTTAGCTTAAAGGGAAGGTGTACGTTTGGGTTTGGTATATTCACTCTAAAAAATAATGGCAATAAAAACCTACTTGTGTTTCAGAGGCTTTTGTGTGTGAAATATTTTGGTCCTCCGCATTGTACATTTTCCGTACTAACAATGTTGAAAGATTCTTGGTCCGGATCGGCCAATCCTTCAGCCTATACCCAAGCATCTCAGGTCCTTGCCCTGTATGTCATTCCTTAAGATGTTGCAATACTAATTTGTAACAGTCCACCTTCTTCTATTTTCCCGGAGGACCATTGACGTATACTCGACCTCTCTGTAGCACATACTCTATAGAGATGCTATCATCGTTCCTCATATATGTGAAGTAGACCTTTGTGTGATTATTTTTGTCCACGTTGACTTCAGACTCGATGTGTCCAACTTTTTCGAATGATACTATTTTTCACAACACGCAATCTTAACCCATATCTTATTAAAACATAATCAATACAGTATTATTGGAATCGAAATATAATTTCATTTAAAAACATGATAAAAGTATGATTTCTGCTCGTGTTGATTGATTTATTTATTTGTATGTTGCCGATCTTAAAATGTTTTGAGAAACTGGTAAACTAACACGAGCCTAAGATGCCACCTCCTTGTTGCAATGCCTGTTTGTTTACAACATAGATGGTCGCTCAGATCAATTTTCATTATTTCTCCACGGGACACGTCGTAGGTCTATGTAATTTGTAAATTATGTAGTTCTTGTTTTGAATGAAGAGAAAAGTCCTATGTATTCAAATCAAGGTGTTTTTTTTAATGATATCTGGTACAATAGGCCTAAGTGTTGTAGTACTCGTACTCAAGTACCATCTGAGTACAACCTCGTCCCCAAGGTGTGTCGAGCAGTACGAGGTTGACCGCTCTCTCATCCTGGTATTGGATCATTTGCATATCCAAATTTTTTGGATACGTACGCAAATTAGAATAGTCTGGATGTGAACATGGTGAATACTGAACGAGTACAACTTAACATGTTTACGTTAGACTTTTGTACACCAGTCGTTGTCCAATCAGGGTCCAAGTAAGGAGTTTCCCTCCTAGAGTTTACTATTGTAAACATGGTTGGAAATAAAGTAAACCATGGGGACGAGGTTGCATCTGAGTACTACTCGAGTACCATTTTGAAGGTACTACTGGTACCCATAATCAAAATCAAGCCTCGTAAAATTAAAGCTAACCGTGATACAAATTAATCCTGTAAAATTGAACCAGGGGTCCCCGAGCGATTGATGCATACTCTCGTGTGGAAAGACGAGATTTCCTTTGTAATCACAGGGATAGCCCTCTCGTGGGAATAAGGAGGCTTTCAGCCCCACGCCTCTTGCCATTGTGAAAAAAGGAAAACCTGTTCACCTCTGGTGACTGAAATACACAGTGGTTTATCAATTGATGGTGTCAGGTCGGTGTGTTTTTATACGAGGCGAGGGGAATTCCATTAGTCTGGTAGACGTTAGCTGGCCTGGGCCACTCGGGAATAAGTAGGAACAATTAGGGGCGGGGTAAGGTAAGTGTGCAGATTAAAATAGATCCCTTGACTCCCCAACAAGATGGCGAAGAAAACATAATAATACACAAGGCCAAAACAGAAGGATCATTTCTTTTTGAGAAAGTGGGGACCGTCCACAACTAACTAAAGAGTCAAAACGACCAAAGAGATCCAAGACTGTACAAACGACCAGCATAAATCAGTGTACACAAGAAGGGACATTTGGAGGCGTTTTGTTTGCCCTGTTTTTCCTAGGATTAATTTGGACATTCGGAAATGAATTAATTTACCATGGAGACATGATTGTCTCCAAGGGCACTATTTATATTCCCTATAGTACCCTAAGCACACACAAACCAAAACCACTTTCCCAGAACGCCATTGTGGCATTATCACACCAATAATTAAACTTTTTTTTTAATACGGAACGCCAAAGAGGCATCAACTCTAATCAAGAAATCGATCGGACGTTTACACTGATCGGTCGTTTTTTGTTTGTTCCCCCCCCCCGTTTTTCCGATCTAACGCCTTTTCACATCGGTCGATTGCACCTTTCCCGTCGATCAATCGATGCGAAAGACCAATCGATCGGTTTTAAAGACCGATCGATGTCTTGATCGGAGTTTATGCCTCCTCGCCGATCCATAGTTTTCAAGGCAGTATTGCACTGTTTGAATATTCGGGCATGACAAATAGTGCAATAGATATTCACTACTACGTTACAACATTTCTTTGCCATATTATGCACCTTCTTAATTTGCTTCACTGGGTACCAAATTGTCCCCGGCCTCCTATATTCAAGAAAAAGCAAGATCCATGGTTGCACCATAATAAAGATCTAGTTTTATAACGTACAACTTATTTTGTGATTCAGATTTTTCTATAGGCCTAATCTGTATTGACAGAAAGAAGTGGTTGAAATTCGATGGATTCGATCTTTTTCATAATGATTTATTTATAATTAATCGAAGGCCACGTTCACTTTCTGATCGTCCCCACGTAAGGGCATGACCTTGACGAGTGCATTCTCCTGGGAACTGCTACGATTTAACCCAGTGCCAGGGGTTGGACTAGACCCAGACGGGTCGCTTGTCCCTTGGGCATGGGGGCTTAGACTCATTCAACCTCGTTGTGTATACTTGTTTTAGACTGCTGTCAACAGTTTGACGGGATTGACATTAAGTTTCAACGCCCATGCATGTTTGAGTTGCCCTGGGAAAGAGGGTCGTTGCTAGCAAGCCCCCCCCCCCCCACACACACACACTCCAATCAAGCCATGTAGCACGTGAACAGGGGACATTTTCGATATTTGCTTACTGTGGAATTTTGTCTTGGCTTATACGGTGACCATTTCCCACTTACAGTGAGGGTCAGCGACAATTTATGTGCTAGCTGTGTATGCGAAAACTGCTTTGTGAACGTTAGATCCTAAAAAAAAATCAACAATTCCCGGATGACCAGTTCGAAACGCTTATGAGAAGCGTTACTGCCGTAACGCTTCTCAGATTCTAGTTTATGGGGATAAAAAGTGATATATAATTTTCCATAACTGCAGTACTTCGAAGTGAAAAGTTTCTCAAAATGCATTATACTATCCAAAGCTGCTCTACTTCTTACCAAGTAAGTTTTTATTGCCATTAATTTTCAAAGTCATTACCAAACGTGTACAGACCCTTTAAACGTGTAACCGTTTTCGTAATTATGATCTATTCATAATAATATTGGCAGTACTCTCTAAATTTACTGTGTTAAGCATCCCACTGTTAGTGTTTTTATTATTGAGCACTTTTCAGAGATAAGCTATTACGACTTGGCACAATAAATAGCTGATATAAAATATCAGTGTGAACCAGTGGTGAGTGTACTGTACATGTGGGGCATGTGCCATACACGAACTATTAACACCAAACTATTGAAACAAAATCTTCAATCAACTATTTTGATTTCCCAGAGCGGAACCATCAATTAGGTTGTCTATTAATTAAATAACGAATTCCGATTAGCGTGGCCATGGGGAAACCGCTTCAAGTCGGTATGACTGATCGAGTCCGTCGTGCTTGCTCTCTTTTAACCACCGTGCTGGCCTTATCGTCACAAGTTAGTATAGTGACTATGATAGGCCGGTCCCACGGGGTATGAACCCCTCTTCAAAATCCCCGCTATCTCCTGGAAACATGAAGATCTTTTTTTTCGAATTCTAGATTTGGGGACACTCCCTCTTAAAGTGGGAACTAATCCCCACACGAACTCTCGGAGATAAGTGTGATTTGGTTTGAAAAGTTGTCGAGTGGTGAGGGGAAAAAAACACCCCACACACAAAACCAAGAATACACACTTGAATGGTATATGGATAGGTCAGATGTGACGTCAGCAGGGGGACATTAATTTATTTTAATTGAGTGTGCATTGATAGAAATAAAACAGTAAGCCCCCCCAATCATGACTGCACATTATTTTGAACATGGAGAGGGGGTGTTTAGAAAAAATTCAATTGGTATGCTACATATGACTTGGGCCAGGCAATATGCTGGGTGAAGATAACGGATTCAGAGGAGTAATTATCGGGGTGTTGTCCATTTTCTTCACGGTCCCTTGGGGACCTGGATTAAGAAAAGGGCTTGCGAGACGACATGGGTGGGGGCCCCCGCCAGCTACCGCTGCTATACATTCTACTGCCCTTCTTTAGTGCCCGTGAGCAGTTTTATTTAGAAACGCATCGAGGGACTTCTTGTGAAGAAAAAAAAACCCGTCTGGCATCTGGGTGACAAAACTGCGGGCGTTACGGTTAGGGGAGTTGGAGGTCGACCTTCTGAGAATGGGTGCAAGTATTGCATTATTGTGATACTAGACCTGCAATAGTGAGCGATACCACCTGACAAGACTTTGGCATTTGGGTTATATAATTATAAGAGGTGGGGGTGTGGGGACAAACCCTGCAAGTGGTAAAAATAGCTCGTTTGACTCTATAATTTCCTTCCATTATTTATTTGTTTACGCTTTGTATAATGAAAAGAAGCTGCCAAATTTGGGGGAAAACCCCACGAATGACGGCCTAAGGAAAAAAAAGCACAATGGTGCATAGACCCTCAAACATGGTCAGATCATGCAAGTTTCGATGATCTGACCATGGAGGAAGGAAAAACTTGCATTACTAACGTGGAGTAGCTGAAATAACATCATCTTGCAACTTGCAGAACTGCTGCGACCCTCGCCGCTTTTAACAAACCCTATAAATATGCCATGAACATGCACACAACCGTGGCTCACATTGTGACGTAAGTAGTCAGTATAAAGCATGGAGCGGCTCGTATATGGGTTCAATGGGGGGGGGGGGTGCCTGGAGAGGAAGGTAGCCTTCCTGGTTGGCAGTCCTTATCTAGGCGCATCAGACCATCCTGTTCACTTGCTATCGGTATCCGCTCGACACGGCATACTTCCTGTGGCTTTATGATCCAGGGAGACTCCACCATGCAAAGTGCCGAACCGACCGGCCATAATGTATAAAAAAAGCCCTTCCAGTGACGTGGTGGTGGACCTCAGCTCTGACTGGCTCCACAGGGGAAGGGTGGGCATGCAGTCAGCTGTTTCAAAGGGTCTTCTGAAGCAACTTCAGCAGTGAACTCTTTAATAGTGGACAACAAATCATATTTCATAGGCACTTGGCTTAGTCAGAAGTTGACATAAGTCTGTAAATCGGCATTATCTGTAAATCTAAACTGGTCATCCATGACAGGTCGGTCTGGTCTACTCTGGCTAAGCATCAGTTATTTGAGCGCAGTGTTTTGACTTTGACCCGTTAATACCCCCCAGCTTATACTAATCCCCATGGTATTAAACTGGTTTTAATTTCTCAATTATCAATCAACGAGGGGTTGCATTTTGCATCTAAGCATGATGTGAGCAAGGTTTTGAAGTACCATTTAGCATCCCCGTAACCACAATGGTGTACTGACAAACTGGGGTAAGGTCTATCACACACTCTTGTGCACGTAGCAGCCGCGAAATAACATGAATTGAAACGAAGGGTGATTATTGCAAATACCCCCTACATTGATTGTGGGAGAAACTGACAAACGTATTATTTATAGGATTCGGACAGCTTATCATATTTATTTGATGGCGTCTCTAGCGATGCCCTAGAAGTCACAATATGGAGCACAAGGCCTCGGGGAGGAGAGAAAACAACTCTTGCCTCCAGCTTTCTTAAAATAAAGCTTAGTTATCGGGCATATCCTGCGTGGATGGGGAAACAGGGTGAGCTCCAAAACCACTGCACATACGTCAACCCGTCAAACGCAGGGTGCTATGACGTAAACGTTCACATGGGAACAGTACATGTGGATGAGCGCTGCGGGGGCTTATTGTTATAGGCTGGTACCTAGTTGTATAGAGGGAGCCAGTCGTCGGGTGCCGGTTGCCGCTTTTAGAGTTTTGGGTCAACGGTAACTAGGCTCCCGACTTCCCGACCCAGGGGAGTTCTGGACGGGGCCCGATAAACACCGAGCACGGAAAGTAGGGATAGGGCAGTCGTCTAATGGGAAACCAGAGGGATCTTATGGGATTTAAGGCAAAATACACAAGAGCAATGTTTCTGGAATAAGATATTATACTGAAAGGGTATATATGCGGGTTAACCTTTGTAGTTGAACAAAACTCACCAGTCCCCGTTAAAGGGAATCACTATATCACAATAATCCAGTTTGAATATTATAACAAACAGATGAAAACATTCAACCACTCCCCGCTATTGAATCTTAAGATTTTGATGAAAACGCATCCTCGAAATCGTACGCAGTGGGCTGAAGTCTTCAAATCCTCGTAGGAATGAAAGCAATGTTCACATTGTTCAAAGATCATCGGGAGTTGGCATGCCGAAATAGCACAATGTAATAACATGGAACAAGCTTAGTGTAATATCAATGGGCTAATGCACAGGGAGGTTTTAAAGGCACTGTACACGTTTGGTAATTTTCAAAGACCAGTGTTCTCACTTGGTGTATCCCAACATATGCATAAAATAACAAGCCTGTGAAAATTTGGGCTCAATTGGTCATCGAAGTTGCAAGAAAATGATGAAAGAAAAAACACCCTTGTTGTACAAATTTGTGTGCTTTCAGATAGGAATAAAAGCTTCTTGCAAGCAGTTTATATTATTTTTGTGAGAAATTACGGTAACCTCTTTCTCAAAAACTACGTTACGTCAGAGGGAGTCGTTTCTCACAATGTTTTATACTATCAACAGCTCTCCGTTGCTTGTTACCAAGAAGTAAGTTTTTATGCTAATATTTGTTTTGATTCATTACCAAACGTGTACGATATATATATATTTATATTTTTTTTAACCAGAAGTAACGTTTGATGAGAAAACATCAAATTATTACTGACTCCTGTTTAACGTTTTACATGGTAAACAAATTAAGACGATAGCATTGAACTAGATTTCATGTTCATTCATGATTGTCTAAAGCATTGACTGGCACAATAAGGAAGTATTACATTCCTTTTATCTGTTTCCTAGTGTGTATAGTCTATTTCACATAAGAACATTTGGGGGTGAGGATAGACCTTAATTGACAGAGGCCTAAAATATACATCAACTGTTTCTATACCCTTGTATGAAAACATAGGCTAAAGCACGTTTAAAAAAAGCTGAACCCTACCTCTTTTTCAAATAGGCAAGGTGGGGAAAGCCGTAAACTTAAAACATGTTTGACACCCACGTTCATTTGCATACAATGGCGGAAATTCATTTTAACCTCACAATTGTGTCTCAGCTTTTCATAAAAACAAAGTTGCTATACGAAGAAAAGGGAAAATGTTTTAAAGGGTCTGTAGGCCTATACGTTTGGTAATGACTATGAAAATTAATGGAAATAAAAACTTACTTGGTAAGAAGTAAAGCGGCTTTGGACAGTAAAATGCATTTTGAGAAACTTTTCATTTCGAAGTACTGCGGTTATGGAAAAATATTCACTTTTTATCCCCCGAAATTTGAATCTGAGAAGCGTTACTGCAGTAACGTTTCTCAGATTGTGGATTCCAATTGCAGATTATTCTTCCTGCGTGGACATAACCGCTCCAGATTGTCGGCAATATCTCAAAAACGCTACCACCTTTTGAAATGAAATTTTCACAGGTTAGTTTTTATGGTATATATCTACAACTGTATAGGATTGAAACAAACAATAGGCTCCAATTATACTTAACGTATACATACCCTTTCAGTCTGACATTCTGAAGTTTTGATTCACAGACCGCAAGTGAAAAATATTTGTGATAAGAAAACATCAAAAAAAACAAAAAACATCTGCTTATCTAAAAAATCAACCTTGGTCTCTACAGGTCGCCCATCAGTTGGGTATTAAGTTGTTCAAAGAAGTGTCAGGCATGTGTTGAAGGCCAGTTTAATGTTTTCAACCAATTTCTTTTTAAACGTGACGTGGAAGTTAGTAAGTGGGCCATTGTTTTAGTCGAGTTACACTACCTTATTAGTCCCAGGTCGGACAGAGCGAATTGGCGAGACAACAAAAACTTGTTTTCTAGACCGCAAAAAAAAAAAAAAAAAATGAAAATAAACAAACCAAAACGAAAACCCCCCGACAATAACAAAATTATTATTTACTACCAATGCCACGATGTATTTATGATTGGAAAGTGAAACAACGCGGAAATGAACTATTAATAAACGATGAACAAAAAAATAGAACGAAAATCAATAGTGAAAGTTTATTAACTCGTAAATGGAGAAGGCATCGCGGTGTTCCCCGCTGGTCGTAAACACCCGCCCCGCTGGTGCCGCGTGGCACCCAGGCAGCATGGGTTACCTGACGAAGCTCGGGGTCGGCGTGTGGCCTGCGCGTGGCTGGCACTGATAAGGATCTTAAAGGGGTGTGTTGAATAATGTGCACTTAAAGGGGAACCAATGGTGTTCCACTTATAAACGAGGCACAGCTTTCTGGTTCTTAAATCCGATAATATGATAATATGGAGCAAAAGTTTGTACAACCAAAACATGACAGAAGTGGTGTTTCAGTTTTACATAGCGTCTGCTAGTCGACTATTAAAGACAAACAAGAAACAAGTTACCGACAAATTGATTTTCGTTCAAACGAGACATACAGCTCTAGCACTCAAAACAAACCTATACCATGAACAAGATTTGATATCATTGATCGCAGCTAGTGCTGTGAACAGCCGATGAACTTTATAAAGGAATGACACAATGCTCCTTAAAACCAGCTGGAACTTTCCAACTCAATGTCAGTAAATCTATCAAAATATATATCCATTTGCCAACATTATTTTTACTAAGGGTATAAACTCACTTTAAGCTTTCTTCCTGTGGGGCTGTGATTTAATACAGCGAATTATAGAACCTACGCATAACGAATGCAACAGCCCAAGTCCTAACACATTAAACAGGCGCAGTGGGTATTCCGTAAAATAAATGCATGGAAATTACTTGATCACCACCCTTGATATTGCCAGCTCGGTTGTAATTGTACAATGTTCACGACACATGGCTTTGGGGTTTTACTTCTCCCCACCCCACCTCCTTTTTTTAAGGAGGGGTGGGTTGACTGGGGGTTTGTGTCTTGAATGAAATGATGGAATCTATAAAAGCAAGGAGTTGTTGAGGTCTGAGGTGTCAGGGTAATAATTGTTGACACGTGGCGCTGGAGATAAACATCTTGGGTTTCTTGCCGACAGTCTAGTCCTGACATATTCAAGGGCATAGGGAAGCCGCAGTACGTGATGAGATGACTGCTTTTATATAGGGTGTTTTGGTAAAGCCTCCACGGGTAAAACATTATAGGGGGCAGCTTAAAGAAGCTGCCTCGTATAGTGCTGTCCTATAATATTTCGTTTCATATTATTCTACATATACTGTATTTTAATTCACTTTTCATGTAAGCCCCTGCAGTGAGGGCCGACATATTTAAACATGTTCATTGTTTTAACCACATCATACACACTGGTCATCTCATACTGCTAAGATATCCTAAGCTGGACCATGCCAAGCGCCCTATAGGAGGGGTCAGTGATTTGGTTAGAAGGGGGCAGGACAAAACTCTGCCAGTATCCTCTGTGTTCAAAATCGGTATGTCAATTACCAATGGTAAATGAAACCAAATTATAAAACTTCAATTAAGCAAACAAAGAAGCTTAAAATTAACCCTGCCATTACCAGGACATGTAAACAACACACTTAGGCAAAGAAAACCAACAAACCAAAAGAAGAAGAAGAAGAAGAAGAAGAAGAAGAAGAAGAAGAAGAACAACAACAACAACAACAACAACAGCAGCAGCAACTTCTTAACCTATGGAGAAAGCTTGTCTATCATGTGCTGTCAATGACCACAGGGGCGTTGCAGCCAAACAGGTCCCTCGCTGCAGGATTTTAAGCATTTAAAAACCAATTGTGTTCCCTTTGTGTACATAGCATGGGCATATAAGCCTACCTATTTATACAATGTGTTTCTATCGGAGGTTTGGTAGTTTTGCAATCAAGCTGTAACATTTGTTAGTAAAAATGTGATCATCTTTTGAAAGTAGGCCTATACTGTCTATATTGTCATGCGACCGTTTTGCTCAAGGCTTTAAAAACAATTCCTCTGACTACTCGATATTGAAAGAGGAAGTGTATACTGCACACTTTCTCAGCATGATTGTTGTAAAATAATATTACACTTTCACTTTCACCTTTTTAATGGGGTGGAGGGAGGGAGGGGGGGGGGGGTTCACTCGTAACCCATTTCCCTTGTGAAAGGACATTTTATACCTTTTTAATAGCACTTCAATCCCCCACGTTTTCTTGGAAGGTTTTATCAGTGTTTGAATCGTCGGTTGACTTGATCCGTCTACTGAGTCAGTAGACGGTAATTGCGCATCCACTTTTTTTCAAATCAAATCATCCTTCCTCCACATGACAGTTGAACCATCCCTGTAAGACAAACGAATTCTTACAAAGGCCTAGTTAAAGGCACTGTACACGTTTGGTAATTACTCAAAATATATACTAGCATGTTGGTAGTATAAAACATTGTGAGAAACGACTCCCTCTGAAGTAACGTAGTTTTTATTCCTATCTGAAAGCACACAAATTTGTACAACAAGGGTGTTTTTTCTTTCATCATTTTCTTGCAACTTCGATGACCAATTGAGCCCAAATTTTCACAGGCTTGTTATTTTATGCATATGTTGGGATACACCAAATGAGAACACTGGTCTTTGACAATTACCAAACGTGTACGATGCCTTTAAAGAGTAAAAGCACAACTACAGTTGTGTTTACTCTCTGTTTCCTCCAACAACACTGATTACGTTTGGAACTTGTGGTCTGCAACTACTCGAAAATTCCCACCAGCTGTTAAAGTCTGCCCCTAAACTCACTCTAGGATACGTCCTCGATACCCAAGGCACTTTATTCAGACTTTGGATGGTGGTATACCGGACAGTTAAGTCCAAGCTTTTGGAGTAAAGCTCAACTAAAATTGCCTTCCCAAAACAGTTTGAAACAAGACTGGATGCAGAATCTTGGAAGTGGCAGCATTTTGATCTAGAGTATTTCCAGGATGTTTAAATAGTTATGCGAACAACTATAGTAGTAAACTTGCGGGTTCAACCATTGTATGAAACTCCTTTGGGAGAAATGTTGGCCCCGAGAAGAACCGGTGAAGAACTGGTCATGCTTGTGCCAAACATAGTGACAACCAACAATGAAACAAACGACGAATTCAAAATGAACGTGTGGTACTATACCTTTCATGGGATGCTAATTTGACATCATCATCCTCAACTGTCCTAGGCCTAAAATAAACCATAGAGCAATGGTTAAATTAGGTGTCCCCCGCCCCAATGTTATGGAAACGATGTTTTGTTGGAAGGGGCAACTCGAGCACTTCAAACTATTTGTACAACCTCAAAGAGAGGGCATTTCGGAATAACAGTTAAGATATAAAGTCATACTGTTCTCATAGAATAATAGTTACATTGACTCATTGGAATTAAGATGTGCACCCCCCCCCCCCCCCCAGGGAAAGGACAGGCATACATATCATGCGGTAAGGGTGGAAACAGGATCCAACAAGTGTTTTGATGTGTGGTTATCTTCAGATGGCAGTGTTTATTCTGAGAAGTACATTCCTGTTTCCTCCTCCGGGTGCGGTGTGTTTGCGCGCGGAACTATGCCCCCCCCCCATAAAGTAACACTTAAAGCATGTAGGCCTAACACTTAACGATTGGTCCCAAAAATGGACGTCTCATCCATGTGTCCACAGTACCATCAGATTTAATCTTTTTGCTCAAGGTCCAGTACCATGGTACTGCCAGGAACTGTCAGATCCAGTACGGTACGAGGTACTGTCCAGGTACTGTCAGGTCCATCGCCTACGTGTCTATGATGTTCAGGTTTATATAGTATCGCTGGGTCCATTCCTTCAGGTCCAACATGGAGGAAAGCCATGGGTCCATGTAGTACCTTCAGGACTCTTACAGCATCTTTGGATCCTTTGCACCTTCGAATCGTTAGCACCATCAGGACTCAAGGTACATTGCACCTCCAGGGGCATAGTAACCAAAAATGACCCGTACCGTAATTTCCTTAGTCCGTCGGATACTGTCCTATAGCAGAGGTACCTCCAGGCAAGGTACAATAATTTTTGTTATTTTATTATCACGAATCCTTCAGCCTGCAATCTACATCAGGGCCCATGTGTTAGTCCATTCTAGGGTACGTTTAATGACCCAGTTGTAACCGTCATTGGCATTACGCTCCATTGTAAACATTCTGCACAGTAACTGTACGCGTTCTTTAAGGTGACCTTTGACACGACCCTCAATATTCGAACTTATTGTGGGAGATTGTAACCTTTCGTTTTAATAATAAATGGGTCTATGGCAACGGAATGGATATGTCCGATAGTCCGGGTAACAACCTTTTTTTCGTAAAAGCATTTACCGCTATATCAAATACCTATTTACAAAGTTAGATTTTTCTACCCTTTTACAGAGCACACAAAATGTACAGCATACATTCTACTAAGACTCGTTGCTTTTAAAACACATTTCCAAAGAACCGATAATAATCAGAATAAGAAGAAAAACAATGTAAAAAAACATGGTTTAAACTTAAGTTACAAATACAATGATTAATAATTAATCCCTTTCTCCTGTTACTGTGTACGGTTTTTTGGTGCTATGTTCTTGCTGTGTTTTATCTGAATAAATTCAAATCAAATCAAATTCAAATTAAATCAAATTCAATTTAATTCAAATCAAATCAAATCAAATCAATATAGGGCAAAACATTTAGACTATGTGAACAGTTAATTGCGTAGTGTAACCTGTACAGGTCTGGAGCCTCCCTTGGGCCTAAAAATATCGCTTTCCCTCCTATTGTCAAGAGCACATCTAAATGTATAACCTACTTCCGGAACGTTTGACCTGGATCATGGGAGATGGCAGTTGAAATGAGGTTAATGTGTCTGTGACCTCAAACACCGGATATAGTGACCTTTACTTGATGATGGATGACCCGGAGGTTTCGGTAGAGACATATTGTCTGCAATTGTTTTGACAAACCGAGATATAGTTCTGAGAAATTTTTAGAGGCGTTTTGGGGTGTGTAAATACTCTGACCAACAATTGCCGAGTATAGACCACGTGACATCGCCATGTGAAATCACATGTTTACAAAAGAGCCACAGAGCCTGGACTTTATGCAGCTACGCTTTGTACACAGCTCAATGAAGGAAACCGTAAAATCTTGTATTTTATGAAGACTGCTGCATACAATTTTCTATTTTCACCTCCTTTTTTGATCATAATGAAGAAGGAGGCACAATAATGGTCATTTCATAGTTGTTCCGATTCCAATTTATATCTTATTTGACATTTTAGTTGAACTACAATTTGGCACAGTACAATTATTATACAATAAGAAAGCAACCACTTTGCCTTCCTCTTCTTCAAAGACACAACATATCGAGTGTCAACACCTCAGAACCACCCCAACACAAAACAAAAGTTAATTGTCGAATCAACTTTAAAAATACATTGTTCAGGAAGGCACTTATTGCGGGAACCATGAGTGAGCAACAGTTATTTCAGAAATCTGACGAAGGTGTCAGTTGGGGACAATGGAAGTCAATGAGAACATAATTCGAAACGGCAGCCCAGAAGGGAGGGGTTCAGAACCAACATATTTCCCCTTCCCCCCAGTGCTGTGGATCGTGCAGCGCTCGACACATGTATACGGAACATGGTCAGACGATAAACCTGATCTGGAGGCTTGATAACGTCATTTGTGTTTAGGCTTTTCTGAAGGTTTCATTTTGTTGGAATTCGCTAAAGTGTTTTTTTAATTTGAATCGTAGGTGTGTAGCCATGGATACAAGTGGGTAAACCAAGTGATCAAGTTAACCACATTCTCTATACTTTAACACAACTCGTGTAGGATTTATTTTTACAGTATGATGGCCTAGATATGACGTATACAAAAACTGTTTGTTTGAACTGCCACTGCGAAGCCATTTGTATCGATGACCTTCACACGACATTGCACAAAAGGAAATAAATCATATTTATTTACATGAATTGGGAACTATGAAATGCAATAAAATTGGCTTCGCACCTCTTCCAGAGGTGACAGTCCTATACATCAGAAAAGTGCAAACCATAGGTACATAATAGTATTGGGGAGGGATTGGCACAATGGTTGACAAAACGAACCTTACCCCCCCCCCCCATATCACCCTCGTCGGCTCAAGAACCGCAGAGAAAATCATTTCCATGGAACTTAGTCACTTTTACTGATAGATATTGAAGCTGTGAATTGATTGGTAAATTATTATTCAGCTTATTTATCAGCCAGCTCGTCCACATTGTAATCTTACGCCCTCTACCGTTCTATTTTCTCCAGGTAAATCGACCACTGACAATGAAGAAAGACGGCATCCAAACGCGGAATCGCAAACTGTCCACCAAGTCCAAGAAGAATAAAGGCAAACTGGCCATGGAGTCCATGAAACAGATGGAGGATAACTACCCCAAGTTCCCCATGTTTGCCGAACCTCATCAGAATCTTTCCCATCCTCATCCTCACTACCACACGGGCATGACAGACTACAGTATGACCGGTCCCACCTCGGCGTCCATGCACCATTCCCATCACCACTCCCACCCACACTCCATGACGTACAGTCCGTCCTCGCTGTGTAACTCTCTGTACCAAACCGGACCAACCCACGTGCCCGTACCGTGCAGCTTACCGATGTCGTCCTCGACCAGCAGCATGGTGGGAGCGATGGCTTGATCTGACGGTAGAGAAACTGGACACAGTGTCGCCTGAAAAGTACGGACTTATAGAACACAAATTAAAAAGGAAAAGGGGCGGGCAGTTGTCTTGTAACCCCCGTGTCAAAAACAATTACCCAGACTATATTAAGGTATTCAACGACGGTGCCATGTTGTGATAGTGACTTAACGGGGAAGTGTGGCTGTGTCAGACGTGTGACGATGAACACTAAAACAAAATGGCGCCATGGACATAGACAATGATGGCAGTATCGTTCAGTTTCAATGGCAGACTGAGAGATGTATATTATTTAGACTTAAACCAAAACATTGAAAAGGCTTTGAACTTTGTAATGACATTGGTGGCATCCTTTCCGGTGAGCTTTACAAGAGAGAGAGATATTGCTCCAAACTTCGCCACCGTCTGTTTCGAGACTGTGTTGTCCCTCCACCGAGAGATTGTCCATGTACATCAGTCGGAAGATAATACAGGGATGGCTCCATTTTGACTTTGACAATGTTGATGTCATGTATAGATAGGCCTGCAGTGCGAGTCAAGTCCATGTTACCGAGTTTAATATCATGATGACTGCATCATATTGATTGTACATCCGTTATAAATACGTTACTATACGGTGTGAGTGTTCATTGTAAGATATATTTGTATTGTTTCCTTGTAATAGAGAATTCCTATAAAAAAACAGTATTCGTAAAGATGTAATACATAAAGATAAAGTGTAGAAGATTGCGGATTTCTTTTTTTCGTGATCTGTTTGTTTGTGGAGCATAATATTGTTTGGCTTCCTGTGAAAGTTTACAACAATGAAGCCATACCTGCACTGTTTCCGAGGCACTTAACCCGTATGTCTTACACAAAGGCTGGTTTCTTCATTGCGGTTTTTAATTTGCCGAAACTATGACCGACACCGACTGGACTTTTTCATGGCTAGATTTCGGCTAAGTGTTTTTGAGGAACAAAACCGCAGCAAAGAAACAATTGATAGTTTTAAATGGTCTAAGAGAGAAGATTGACCAGTTCCAAACAATAATTTTGTCAATAATTAGGCCTACCTGATTTATTCCCAAACGGAAGTTTTTTTTAAATATAATTATTTTTATTATTGTAATTATTTATAATATCATACATTCCTTTTGAACTAAATAAAGTAGACCCTTAAATTGTCAGTGGTGAATGTTATAATAGTGTTGCTCTAGTTGTGTTTCATCTTCAAAAATAACAATCACTGTTCAATGTGTGTAGGGGTCTTCACTCTAAACACTCACGGGTCAGAATTGACCCGGATTCCGGCCTGGCAGGGGGTCTGACCCATTTATGGGTCAGTATGACCCGGAATCTGCGTCAAAGTGAGATTTTGACTGGGATTTGGGGATTTTGACTCGGATTCTGCGTCAGATTGAGACATTTTTGGGTCAGTTTGACTCAGATTCCGGGTCATAGGCCTACTGACCCAGTCAGGCCCCATGGGACCTGGAATGCGGGTCAATTCTGACCCGGAGTCTTTTTTTAGAGGTGTATAGTTCCATTCACCTCAAACTCATAGACAAAATTTCATTTTTTGTCAAAATGTCATGGGCTTTTAAACAGGAGATCCTAGTTTTATTTTCAAAATTTCTTGTACTTTTATAAACGCATGTTGTCCGTCGATATTACCACGCCATTAAATTCACCCTCTGAGAATCAGCCAAACTTCTGTTTCGTATTTTGTTGTAAGTGAACTTGAAACGGGTTGCGTCACCAATTACTGATGATAGACCGCAGACATGTTGAAAATATTAAGGGCGTGAGACATGGCCGTTGACTTATTGATTTCAAGGGGGGGTATTTTTAGCCTGAGCGTGAATTGGATAAGAATTACACCACGCGAAGTTTATTTAGTAAATCATCACATTTCACCAATATTAGCGTATGCACTTAAGACGGGAAAATGTGGGGATGGAGGTGGGGGGGGGGGGGGAGAGCGAGGCAAGTGAAGACCATGTGGACATTAGCTGAACCCCTGGGAGGAAGGAAGCGCTAAGCGAAAACCCGATTACACACATTTAGCATTGTGATAAGCTGTGGTGAGTTTGTAAGGGCCTAGGGCCCATCGAACCCGGCCAGGATAAGCCATGGGATTACCGCCGGCTTTTGGGTGGATTTCCCAGCCTCCCGTCGGGGCGTGTGAGTGTCGCGTGTGAGGCTATGCAGACTTGACAGGCCGGGAGTTGTTGGGAATTATGTGTATAATCATGTAGACTGATAAGCATTATAATACGCAAGCCTGTGTATACCATTCCAGTGTTGACTGCGATGTTTCATTAGAATATTCCCGGAAAAAATTGTGGGGAAAATGTTGTTTTTTGTTAATAACCCAGCCCCGGTCGTTTTGAGGAGCTTTGCACTTTGTCCTGAACATGTATTATTAAACATCAATTGCAAGGAAAGTACAGGTGGCCTACTTGTCTCGTTCAAGCTCGTCCATCAATTTACCTAATGATAAATTCAAACCAATTAATATTGGTTGTTACCACCGTATTCAGACTGTATTATTTACCCATGACCAATTCTGTCAAAGGGGGTGTCGTTCCTAACACAATATACATGGTATTCCCATCACAGCAACAGTCGCAAACCCTATTCTCGACTATGGGACATTTACTACTACGCCAATACAAATTGAACCTTTGTTTATGACATTGTCAAAAGTAGCCACAATTCATTGTTTTCTGTATAACAGGCTACAGTGATAACCAAACCGGATAGTTTGAGGGGGCTGATGTAATTACAGAAACTCGGAAGATCAATGTTTGATTGTCCAAGTTCTAAAAGTAACTGCATTGATTCAACCCAATTATACTACATGCAATAATTGTGTATACCCCCAAAACCACAGAAGCAGGACGCACTGACCTCTCAAATGATTTCAATATTTTGCTGTTTGAACTCTGGAAGTCCGATTATTCCAAAAGTATCTGAGCGGCCTTTTGTCGAGCCCCAAAGCGACCCAGTGCTGAACTATTATAGCTGTAATGATCTTGAAAATGTACGTGGTCGTTCGTCGATCACTGACTTGAGTGTTCATCATTACGATGCGTCTGAATTTTTAGGGTAGTTGATTATCCACGGGCATATTTTATTTTCGAAACATTATTTATCCACCAATAGAGACACACGCATATATTTATGTGCAAATGGGTAGTTATAATTTACGTATTCACCGCTCAATGAAAAACATTTACGTGACGTATTTTTAAAGACGAGAAAATTAGTTTGACTTTGGTTCTGAAGACAGTCCTGATGACCTTTTCAAAATCTAGTATCCGGTTGGAGGCTCTTGAACCTTGGAGTTTGGTCACCTATAGTCCGGCCGTCCCCTAGAGAGAATTCACCCGTTGCGACTCTCCCGAGGACGCTCCTATCTAATGTCACCGAACACGGAAGTATGGTATTAAATTTAAAAGAGTTTGGAATTACCAGGGAATTGCCAACTCTTAATATCTGTCCATCGGGTATAATTTCTTGGTATTTCCCGCTTCATCTCGTCCTGTACAACTTACAACCGACAGAAATGATGACTATAGTAACTCTAATGGTGTGGATTTGCTCTAATTCGAACGACAGACATCGTAATTATAATTATTGTGTGAATCTTATAATTCTATTCAATTAGGCGCCTTTGATTGTTTCATTATCCGGTGTTCATAATAATGAGACATTTATCATGCTGCCACCATCTTGGTCATGTTCCTTGTATCCAGTAACGGTAATGAATGCTAATATACATTGTACACAAAGGAACCAGGCTATTTCTCCTTCCAGCCTCGTTTTGGTTACACTGATTTGAATGGGGGAAATCAAGACGGCCGCAGCATGATAAACGTTTATTGTATTTCGTCAACGGTCATGATATGTATTGTTCTCTGCAAATATCTCTCATTATTACTGATGCGAATACACAATTAAAGGAGAACAACTATTTTTTTCTTCAAACTTCATTTGGGTGACGACGATTTTAGAGGGGGGGGGGGCAGTACCGGCCATGATGAATGTCGTTCGAGGTACAATTCAAAATAAGGAACTTTATGGAGTGTTTGAATATCGTCTCTTGTTTCAATGGAAACTTCCATGTTGTTCTGTATGTATGATTGTTTCTTATTGTAGAGCATCACAAGATAAGTAATAATATAAAACAACAACTGTAAATATGGATAACCTTAAGTGTAAAGTATTAATAATTTTTTAGGTGTCAGAAACGAACTCTGCTTACCGAGTATTTTGTACGTTTAATTATAAGAATGGAATGGCTATCAATTTGTCCCAATATAAAAATCACATTACAATAGTCATGGAATAACTACCTAGCGTTTAAAATATCCCCACAAAAAAGAAAAGAAAGAAAAGGACCATAAAACTAGACCTGCATTGCTCTTTTTTTTTTTTTTTTTTTTTTTTTTGCGTCCTTCCCCAAGATATGACCAAACTGCACACCACGTGGGCGTATAGCGTTGCACAATAGTTTGAATACTGTGGTTGGTTCTGCATAAGTATTCATGACGTTGCCGATGGCACCCTGGCGCTCTGTGCATGGAGGAAGGACATTTTGTATTTTCCTCCTTGCGCTGTGTCATTCCCTTTGACCCATTGGCAATAGAGGTAATAATAACCCATTGCCTACAAACAGGACCATACTGTTTTTTTACGTCCCAGCCTCAGTCTTTGTTCAGGGATGAAATTTGACGAATCAAACAGTCCTGAAACATGGCTTGCCGGTTCCTACGTTCCCTCTTATTCTGGACACAGAACCTCCCAGATGTTACAATTCAGGAGGCTTACAGACTCTGAGCATCACCAGAAATACAAAACTACAATTGGTCACAATGTGGACTATTTCTTTCTCCCTTTGGTGACTGCATTACTTCTTTCAAGAAAATTTGAAGAATCAAGGAGATTTTGATGAAGTCCTGAAATCAGGAAAAATCCCCAAAAATCACTCGCCTGTTGGTTATATTGTATTGGATGAAAAAACAAACAAAAAACCAGGAAATGACGACCGGTATCTCACGCATGAAGCAGTTTATACACCAACAGCATTTCCCTGGCCCATACTGGCGTTACTTTCACAATGTCCACGTGCACCCTTTTCTTGCCGCTATTAATTGGATTTAAAATTCAACCGAAGTTTCGCACGGGCAGTTGGATGTTCATGTTTCTGTTTTAATTATTGCAATTCCCAAATTGGGTCGACAATACATTTCATGAATGAATTATTGCCTACCATGGTTTTCACTACTGATTTGTTTAAATTCCTTTGACATCATACCGCCAAGTTACTACAAAATGATGAATATAGGCCTGCACTGAATCACATTGTTCGTCTGTGTACAAAAATGGTTCATTATACATCAATCTGAAATAAATCTTTTGTCAGTTAGCCGAAGAATACAAATTAATGCAGGGGCAAACCCGAGTTTAATACTCCGTCAACTAAAAAAAAAGGTGAACCAGTGACACATTGGTGAACACTTTTCAGGGAATCATCAGACTTGCTGGTGCATGCAGTATGTACGCTACTTGTACTAGCCAGGGGGAAACTGCAGCCTCACTTTCATTGTGTTATATGAATTTAGTCGACTACCAGGCCCATTTAAGCCACTAGAGATGTTTCATTGTATAAAAACAACTGATGCTGCACTATCGGTTGTTTATAATTTATAGGATCCAATAAAACAACATTGTTTTTTGATGAAAAAGAAATGAGATCTGTCTGTAAAATTAGTTTCTGAGCTCAAATAACTTGATAGTATATTTAAAATGTAGAAGATCGGGACGATGCTATACATTTAGGCACCATTTTCTTCGGGCTGTACAAACAAATGCTGGAAAAGAGTACAGGCCTGTAGTAATTATCGGAATTAGAGTTGGGGAATATTGCGTGGGCCTATTACTTGTTTGTCCAGTTCGCCAATGTGCTCTTCAGACTTGATGAGCGTCTGACTAGGACACGACTGGTGTAATACTGGCGGGCAGATCATACTTTGCCCAGTGACCAAAGGGAGATCTATAAGCTAATTTTTCTGCATTATTTGTTCTCAATATTGGCGTCGAGAGAGGGCGGTATTGACATAACTTGCTCCCATTGTGGGTCACCCAAAATTGTAACGATTTATTATTGGTCACGGTGTGCCATCAATTTGTTCTCTCATCCAAATCATTGAAAACCGAGAATTGAGAAGTAGTCTGGCTCCATTACTGGATGGCAGAGGCCTACTCATGGGAGCAATTGGATATTGGGAACCCGACAAACATTGTGATGGGTTTAAAGGCCTTATTACGGCTGTGTTCATTCAGTGAAAATGCAATTTATCTCTAAAGGCTTAATACTGCTCCTATTTTATTCAAAATGCTGAATAGGTTTATTATGGTGGTGAGTGATTTGTCTTTCCCACCCCATAGTTTGTGATTTGAGCATACATGTAATACGTATATTTTTCTGTCTGGTAGGCCTAAACCTTCATCCCCATGAACTCTTTATGTATATAAAAGGTCTGAACTTTGAATAAACCATAATATTACACAAAAAATAACAACAAAAGTGACTCCGTCCTAAGATGTTTGAAAAGTATATAGGCTAATTAGTTACCGCTTAAAATTTGTGAGGCCCCCCCCCCGGGGGGGGGGCTATAATGACGTGGTACTGGAGAGACGCGAACAAACTGTTCTATTCAACACGAGGATTTTAGTGAAAACAATTTTTTAAAAATTGCAGCCATTACATTAACGTTGTTTCCCGTTTCCCCATTTAGATGTGGCTTTTAATATTTTATTCACAGACAATTTTGTCTCAGATTTAGCTTTCAAAATGTCAACACATGCCGCGCGCCCTTCCTACTCGGCAATAATGGACTCCAGGTAGCTCATGGCGTCAATGTATTTGGGGACGTTTCCCTTTTGTCATTCGTTTGGTTGCTGTTTAAAGGCACTGTACACGTTTGGTAATTACTCAAAATTAGCATAAAAAATGATTTGGTATAACGAGCAACAGAGAGCTGTTGATAGTATAAAACATTGTGAGAAACGACTCCCTCTGAAGTAACGTAGTTTTTGAGAGAGGTAATTTCTCACTAAAATAATAAAAGACTTCTTGCAAGAAGCCTTTTATTCCTATCTGAAAGCACACAAATTTGTACAACGAGGGCGTTTTTCTTTCATCAGTTTCTTGCAACTTCGATGACCAATTGAGCCCAAATTTTCACGGGCTTGTAATTTTATGCATATGTTGGGATACACCAAGTGAGAACACTGGTCTTTGAGAATTATACCAAACGTGTTCAGTGCCTTTAAAGAACGAACCATGATTGATTAGGCAAGTATCAGGGGAGGGGAGGCTCTGCACCACTGCTATGTACTAAATGTTCAGAGCAATCTGTCTGATACGTCTAAAGTTGAGGAAAAAGCATTGGAGATCTCAAAAATCACCGTTGTATATTTTTGTGATCGCATTTTGAAACAGTCCACGCGTACTTATTTGTTTCTATTTTTCGTCCTTCTCGAAATCACCTGAATGAGATGAAATATTTCACAGACTTTGTTGTCCAGCGCAGTGGGGTACCCACGGGGAGGCTCCGGAATTCGAACCCCCTCCATGGGCCTGCTGGTGTTTCACAAATGTATTAATTTTATAGAAAAAGGAAATAATAAAAAGGAGGGGAAATCATTTACAAAAGCTCTTAGGGCATTTGGAAAGAGGGTTGCTAAAACACGAAAACCGGGCTGTAGTAGCGTTGCAGTTGGTATTAATTTTGTACACGACCCCCCCCCCCCCCCACCAAGGCAGGTAGAATTTTCGTCCTAAGCCTCCTTTGAAGTATTTTCTGAGATTACCACTGGGGTTGGATGGTGCGTTATTGAAAACCAGATGATGACAATAAAACACTCTTCAAGAAACCAAAGATGAAATAGACATGACATGCTACCTCTGACCAAGAATGTCATTCTAGTGGTCAAGATCCTTTGACCCAAGATAATTATGCCACATTAGCCACATTAACGAATCATTATCACCGGCTTAGAACCATGCATTGGCGACACGGCTAAATAACATGCAAAGGCCAAAGTCTCAGCAATCGCTTAAGCAGAGCTTAAACAGGAACCAGTAGGCCTAAAGATAAATATAAATCACATGCTATTTTGACTGTTGCCCCAGCATTCAGCTTTCTGCTAAGCAAGACTGGTTGTTCTTGAAACATGAAGTTGCCCTGTGTGTATTCTCTTGTCACGGTATTAATTTCATCTTACACTTTGTGAGAAAGTATCTGCGAAAAATAGTATTGGAAGAGGTCAACTTATGATTCTGTTCAAGTATGTTTTGGGTACTTAAAAAAACCCTTTATTCTAGTTAAAAGTATCGTACACGTTTGGTAATGACTCAAACAAAATACTAGCATAAAAACTTACTTGGTAACAAGCAACGGAGAGCTGTTGATAGTATAACACATTGTAGGAAACGACTCCCTCTGAAGTAACGTAGTTTTTGAGAAAGAGGTAATCTCTCACTAAAATAATAAAAACTTCTTGCAAGAAGTTTTTATTTCCTATCTGAAAGCACACAAATTTGTACAACAAGGGTGTTTTTTCTTTCATTTTCTTGCAACTTCGATGCCCAATTGAGCCCAAATTTTCACATGCTTGTTATTTTATGCATATGTTGGGATACACCAAGTGAGAACACTGGTCTTTGACAATTTCCAAACGTGTTCGATGTCTTTAAACAATAAGTCCCTTACGGATTCACTGGACAAAATGTCTCGAAAAATACAGAGTCCAATGAACTTTCGTTTTAAAAACGACTATCGTCAAGTGTGTAATAGAGTTGTCTCGGGGGTTTTCATTCAACAATTTCACCCCACTGCGAGGAGAGCCAACTGCGAGCCACCGACCCCAGCAGCATGCCGTCTCCACTCGTTAAGACCGATGGAAGTGACGAAAATACGGCCTGGATGTTAGAGAGGACGCACGGTATCTCGCACCTGCCGTCCGTTCGGGTGTCGTCAGAAGGACTGCTGGGTTTCTTTGCAAGTGAAAGTGGATGACTACATGTATAGGGAAATGATCGGAGATTGTTTTCAGTATTATTAAATGAGATGCTGTATAATGTTAGTTACACCACGATAAATGCTTGGCATGAGATATCTTACTTAACCGTCTATAGGCCTAGTTAGGATAAAGTTAATTTAAATTATTTGATTTTTTTTATGATGGTATGCAATTAGCATCGGTTTCACTTTCAGATTTGAAGTGTTTTTGTCACAAAACCTTAACTAAATCAGAACAATTCAGAATATGGAAATCTATTGGACATCGAATTATTAGAATATTTGGACGAGATGCGGCGTAGACGGTTACGTTTTTGCTCTAATCCAAAGGGGCACGGTAGGCCTAAGCCCCACGAGTAACGATGCTGTCGGAGCGAATTTTGCCACAATTTGATTTAAAAGGTCAGTCTTTTGAAGACTCAAGTTTTTGTGAGAGAATAATTCACACTTTCCCAGGTGATAATATATAATGTGAGTGGAAGTTAAGGAAATGTGGTGAACAAAATCAAACACAGTTTGGGCAACGGATCATCCTTGGTCATGCGGGACTTCCGCGACTAGACCCAAATGGTACGACCTCCCCATACCGAGAACTCGAAGATTGAGGACTAAATAATATTGAACACAAGACTGTCAAAGAGTTAATTCTTTTCCCTCTTCTACTTTTCAATAAACACACCATTGACCAACCTGTGATCATTTCATAAAATGTTGTTGTTACTTTTTAGCGAAGACACTCGAAAAAAAAAGTTTTTATGTTTTATTGTCAGGAAATTTGTGCCGTTCATAAAAGCACCGTGTCAATTTGTAGCTGTCGAAATAAGCATAAGCGCCACTATCTCCACTTTGAAAGTATTATTTCAGACGGAAATATCTCTTTAGAGGATCGGTACTCAGCTTTGAGATTAAAGCTAAGATTTTTCAACACAATTACACACCCTGTATTACCAAATCTCTCTTTAAGGATGCTGTCTAGTACAGATTAAGAATCATACAGATCTTCGGTTATAACATGATTACGTCATCTCAGTACTTAAACGTGCCACCTTGCAGCATCACTTGATGCGAACATTATCACGCAAACATAAGAGCAGCTTTCCGCACATCCAATTAACGCGTCCCTAGCTTAACAAATTAAAGACGCATAATTTTATTTGAAGAAAGGAAATTAGGTCAATAGATCCGAACACTGTGAAAGGTCACGTAGCGGCCGCAGTCTCCATCCAAATCATGGAGGGAAATGCGCATTAAACGTTCTGGAACTACAGAGATTAAGAACACATGACTTCTGAATATAGAGAACAGTGGATCCGTTGATATTCAATTAAAGGCACACATCTTGGGGGTGTTGTTTTTACAGAGGGACGAGTGCGGAGGCTAGATTGACGAATGTAACGCTGAGGGGCTAACACGTCTCTAGGAAACCCACGCCTATCAATTTGTACAACTCGCCTTGCAGATTTAAGTCCAATCTTTTATCGATGACAGTTCAACGTCAGTATAAGTCCGTTAATAGGTATTGTGCACAGACTTGTTAAGGCTTTACATTATGGAAAAGTAAACCACATTTTCGTAGTGGGGGGGGGGGGGCTTGCTAGGGGGACTCACTAGCAAGGGGGAAGGGGGTACACTATGTATGGGGCGCCTATGCTAGGGGAGATGACTGATGGCCCTCAAACGAATTCTGGCTCCCGCAATGGGCATTGATGTCACAGCCTGGAAATCTGTGTAAGGTCCTTTCGTGGTTCAAGTGCTGATTAAACATGGTCTGAGTTTTTTTCTTACATTTTTGGGGGGATAAATTAGCATATAGCCTATGTATGAAAAAATAAATAAACTTACAAATATAGACACTCCATTACTTCCCACAGTGGGTTGTACAGAGTTACTAAAATTCAATAAATGAGGACGAGTTTGATGACGAGTTGACTTCCATCTTATAACAGTGGTGTACATTATAGACAAAATACGGGAATGTACACACAGTCACATCCACACAAAGAACTATTTGTGATTTTACTTTATGATGTAAAGAATCCAAGGTCAACCAATATTTAGATGTACAGTGTCTGTACGCCGGTGGGGTAACTAGGGTCATGTATTGGTGGTTTTTTTGTCAAAAAAGCCTGATACTGATATATAGGCCAAATTGTCAATAAAGATAAAATATAAGTCACCTCACCTGTGAACATTTCAGCTGAATACATCTACTTGTTGAGAAAACAAAAAAAACTGTCACGGTATTTCCATCAAGAACAACGAACCTATCCACGTCTAGCGAGGTGACGCGGGCGTACCGACCGCAACGTTCAGAAACGGAAACCACCGAAATCTGAATCTCCAAAACCCACCTTGGGGAGTTTCTGGAGATTCGACATACTTTTATCGATTTCTATTCAACGTGTGCATGTCAGACGAAATAATTTCGGATAGAAAATACACCTTTTTTTACGGGGTCATTACCAAAGTAGGTTCCTACCTTTAAGTGGGTGCACCCAGCCACTTAACAATGTCCGTAGAACGTTCATTGAGTACCTACTTAACACAGCGTTTAACAGCGAGTAGTAAATCTAGCCCAAGAGGGTAATGTGCTAGCAATATTTTATGTTAGAGTACTATTCTTACTACTAATTAGAGTGCATGTTCTTGAAAGCAGGAGCTACACGATGCATGCAGGTGTACCCCCTTCGCCATACAAGGTCCACAAGCTATCCTAACCAACCTGATGGCAGTACAACATTTGATACACACGCCTAAATCAAACTCGCATAGGACAATTCGTTTTCCGTCCGTCCGATTTTATTCGCGACCTTTATACATTATAAATGTGAGGAAAGTCGGATGAGCACATACAAATACCGCAGTTAATGTCGAAGATGGCAATCCATATTCAGTTAATATTGAGATTGTGTGGGAGAAGTATTTCACTGGAGTTACCGATTCTGACCAATTTAACACTGGTGCAGTTCTCATAATGAGTTGTCCTGAAAATCTTCTAATGACGGCCGCGCGTTTTCAAAAATAGTTGTGCTCAAATTCAGAAATGGCTGAATTTCGAAGCACAAAATAATTTTCCAAAAAGCGCAATGAGCGAATTAAACCACCATGAGCCTGGATGGGAAGGTATCATTTTAGGGGATTCGTTCCCTGAAGTAAAAACAAAACATTCAAAAAAACAAGGTCATAAACACATAAATTATATTTAGTAAATTTCTATTTTCGCTGAATGGTTATTTGATTTTTTTTTTCTCGGAGCAAATCTGTACAAGGGGTATTTCTCAATAATTTAATCTTTTTGAAGAAACTACCAAAACATTAATTACTAATTCTACTACAATCTTTCAAATTCCACCATGTAGGTGACTTCAATTCACAATACACTTAACAAGGGGGTCAGTTTCAGAAAGTGGCTTTGCATTAAAACAAAAAAGCTCAACAAAAAATCATTTTCAAAATGGTAAATTTTTAACAAAACATACATTAAACCTAGCAGCCTAATACAAGATGTACCGGCAGAAAAAAGCCCTGTTTTAAAATGAACCTTTTATGTAGTTAAGTTCATTAACTGGTTCAAGAAAATTCAGGAAAAGCAATCAAGCACTTAAGCTTGCCTGGATGTTTGATTTAACACAGAAATTTCATCTAAAAGAATTAAAAACAAAAGCTAAAAAACTAAATGCAATTTTTTTTTTATTGAAGTCTGGCCTTACACCAATACTACTACAAAGAACAAAAAAGAAGGGAAAAATAAAACGAGATTTGTGCAGACAGTCATTTCATTGAACAAATTATAATAGTGACCTAATAATGCTGTCAAATTTCTTGTGTCTTAAAATGCAGTTTACATTTTAGACTTTTCTTAGGAAAATGGGAGAATTGTATTTTCATATTTAAAAAAACACCTCCACAAAATACAGCTTTCATTTTACATGAAACATAGAAGTCTGAACTGCAAAGTGGGAACTGTGTTGTCATCAAAGTTGTTTACAAACACACTCCGAATTCAGTCAGTGTCAACCAGTTTGAATGAGTGTCAGCTAATTGGAACAGCTCCAACCACCATTCAGTAACCTTCTAAAATGAGCCTTGGTAGCCGTCTCATACACAGTACACCCATAATTTACTCTTGCAGGGAAACATCTTCCGAAGAACCAATGATGTGTGAATGGTGCTGCACATACAAAGGCATCAGTCACCATTTTAAGATGAAATCGGCATGTCAGTGCAAAGAACAGTTGCATCTTTTTAACCTTTACACAACACGCCACGCCTTCTTGGAACTGCACAAACATTTATGTAGTTCACTGTCTGGATGAACAAACCAGTTCAATGGCGCCTTTGGACGGAACCCTCTTTCGTGCAAGATAACAAGGTTATAACAATATTGAGATGCAGAGCGCAATTAAAGGGACATCGCCTTTGGTTGTCATTGGTTTCAGGGAAAAGGAAAACAGAACAGAATTGAACTGGAGTGAGATGAACAGCTACACCTGTTTGCGATCTAGAAGAGTAAACTACCCATGCCTCCCATCTCACTCTGCTCCTTGACGAATATCTCAAAGTATTGGTAGATGATGGTGACAGCCAGTAGAATACCGGTGCCGGAGCCGATTGCTCCCAAGAGATCAGCCATAACGGAGAGAGCTCCGATGCACAGGCCACCAAATGCAGCTGCTGTTGGGATGTACCTGTTGATAGACAATGGTAACGATTCATTTCAATACCACAGTCTAATTAAATATTGCACTATTAAGAGGATTCAGGAATTCTTGTAAACAAAAAAGGAAGAGTAACCACTATTCTATGCACATTTGTACTTGTTTGTAAACAAATAATGGTTAAATTCCTAATCAAAAAATGGTAAGGTTGAAGGGCTTTCTAAAATTTGCCAGAAATGCAAAATTCATAACATTTTGAAAATCCACACTAGGTTTAGACCAAATTGGACTGATAATTAAGTAAATGCTTCTGGAGAAAGACAAAACAGTTAAAACTAATGTGACAAATAAAATACCTAAAAATTGTAATGACACTTTACATTATAAGTTAGAGTAAACAGCATTTTACATAATAATGTATACATTTAAACAAAAAAACACCTGAAATAAAACTGTCGCAATACAGTCAAGGCATTAGCAAGTGATACGTGTGTATAAAATATTGGGTCACACAGTTATACACACATGTGACGCATTAATGTGGCACATAAAATAGCACAAATCTGTAAAAAAAACATTTTACATTAACAGAACAAGCAAACAGCACTTTACATAATGGTGTAATATGTATACGAATAAAACAGCAACAATAAAATATGGCAACAAAATATGGCAATGTAAAATAATGCATCACAAAGTTATTTCAACATGTAATGCACCAATGTCAGGTAAAATACATAATGATACAACACAATAGGCAACTTCAGGCATCACATTGTTACTTGTGACACTATTTAGATAGTATACATGGACACCGTTTGGACACATTTATATGCCCTTAATCAGCACTGGTTTCAATATTTGAATGCTCATATAATTCAAAAATAAGAGTTTGAAGCAAGAAATTTTTCAGGGAAAGCATTATTAAAAAGATACAATCTTCAACAATTCACAAATATTCACAAAATGACAATAACACTGTTTCATCTGTGGACATAAAAAACAATGACAACGTTACTATTTGAACTCCCTTAGAGGTACATGAAATAACTTCTCCCATATTATTGATTGTGCAAGTCTCGGGTTTATTCAAAATGTTGGAACCCGTTGAAATGCATGATTTCGCTAACCCTCACATGTTACGGAATTGTACTTGGGAACCAAAGATTTCCCAAAGCGTTTGAATATCTCGGTCAATATCAACCAATGAGATGGTAAAATCTTACTGACCTGTTGAGTTCATGGATCATGGACTTCTCTCTATGACCTCTCATCACCATCTGTTGGTCCTTCAGTTGCTTAGCGACCTACAACAAACAAACAAACAAGTCACTTGTTAGTGATATACATGTATATTTTGCTAGATATGACTATTTCGGGCCATCTATTATTTTAATTTTTGTTAAGCGTCTAATGTTGGTTTTCAAACTGCATGCATTAACTAATTCAATAGCACTCCACACTAATAACGTAGCTTTTTCTCAAAATACCCGTATGTCAGACAAATATTGCACCACCAGCTCTCACTACATCAGCTTGCCATAACGCAGACTTAGTGCAGTCAGTACACGCGAGTAAACATAAAGATTGGACATGTACGCGTGCGTGCGTTTGTGAATTTTGACACATTGTCTAAGATCCGGGTACTACTTAGCTTTTAATTTTTAGTATCAGTGCAGAGTTTTTTCAATGACAGCTTATTTCCATTCTTTTCTCTTGAGTTCTACAACTGAGTTCTACAACTGGTCAGAAAATTTTCAGCATTTTATGGTAACGAGAATGTTCAAGAACTGGTGCTACCCTTAAACCGATAAAAATAAATTGCTTAGTTTTTATAATGATGAACAGCCTGCACCAACTGATGCTTGTAACCCTGTATTATTTCAATGCAAGACAGAACAAATGTCATGCCTGAATGCTGACCCAGGATCTACAGAGCAAGAAATGCACCCTTAAATTACAGCTCTAGCCAGAGGGAACTCGGTGCCTTCTGGTCAACCCTTTTTAAAAATTTGAATAGAATAGTTTATCATGCATTTTATGTGAGCAGTTCAGATGCTCTTTGTACCAATATACAGCATATTTGCAGAGCTGCCAACATTGGTTTTTAAAAATCCGGAAGATTTTATTAAGTCAGAAAGACTCAATCTCAGCGCGCGTCACAACGATTTTTGCTTTCCCAGTGGTGTACGATGTTGCAGCGTCATTTGCTCGATCGTGGGCAGTGCGTCGTTACGATACCACACGAGTATTAAGCCACTGTAAGTATAATCACCTATTCCAGGGGTCAGTGTGACGAGAGGTATCGCGTGCACACGTTATAAACACGGACGTCGGAGGGCTAGGAAATTCGTCAATTTTATTACTTTTTTCATTAGCAGGTTGGGGATCCGGGAGATTTTGACTGCTTGCGGGATGTCGGAAGATTGCCGTCAAAAACGGGAGTCTTCCGCAAACTCCGGAAGAGTTGGCAGCTCTGTATTTGGAAACCGCACTTTGGCTAAAACACTGCCTAAATTTGGCCACAAGTATCTAAAACTAAATATGTTTTGAAGACCACATTATTTTTTCAGGAGTTCGTCTATCATGCACATGCACTCCAGGCTCCTTTGATTAAATTAAAGGACAACAATAGTCCGAGAAAGATAACTTACATCCTTAGCGGAGGAGCCAGACACATCAATCCACGTCTTGGAAAAGAATGCGCAAGATCCGAGCATGAAGAGGATGTAGAAGACGGCATGGATGGGATCGACCATCATGTGACCGAAGTTCTCTGGTGGGGACATGTAGTAACACAGTCCCCCTACAGGATACGATCGATGCGGCCCCGAATCACCCGCTTCCTGTACAAATTCAAAAACAAATTGTAGGCAAGATGAAAACAAGATTCATAATGTGGAGTTAGAGGGCATTCTATGTATATTGACTTCACTATTAAATTGACGGGCTTAGACAGTGAATGAACTGTATTAAAACTCTTCAACTTTCATTCAGAACTTGGGCTATAAAAATACAACACATAAAAATGCTAATCGTTTTATGAACCAAAAATTGTTTTGAGTATCAACCATCTGAATTATTCTATCAATATGAATTATGCATCAACGTCATTACACCACCATCACAGAGGTTAAACGATGATGAAACATTGGAAAAAGCACAGCTATGTACGTACGACGCACAGAATCACAGGCCTGGAATTGACAGCATTATTAGGTCACTATTATAATTTGTTCAATGAAATGACTGTCTGCACAAATCTCGTTTTATTTTTCTCTTCTTTTTTGTTCTTTGTAGTAGTATTGGTTTAAGGCTAGACTTCAATAAAAAAAAATTGCATTTAGTTTTTTAGCTTTTGTTTTTAATTCTTTTAGATGAAATTTCTGTGTTAAATCAAACATCCAGGCAAGCTTAAGTGCTTGATTGCTTTTCCTGAATTTTCTTGAACCAGTTAATGAACTTAACTACATAAAAGGTTCATTTTAAAACAGGGCTTTTTTCTGCCGGTACATCTTGTATTAGGCTGCTAAGTTTAATGTATGTTTTGTTACAAATTTACCATTTTGAAAATGATTTTTGTTGAGCTTTTTCATTAAGAAAAGGGCACTTCCAAATGGAGAATCTTGAAGTCTATGGTATCAGAGGCCATGGCCTTAGTGTAATTCCAGGCTTGGGATCACCTTCTTTTGATCTCTAGCCGAGGGCGCCCTACTCAAATGACGCCATGTGCATGAGGTCTATACACCATTTGTCAGTGACATCTTTGCGTATTCATAGTCTCCACCGACTATACTGAAAAGTCACAAAATGCTATTTGGAACACTGGCATTCACAATATCTTTTGTGTAATTTGACCAACAAATTGGCACAAAAAAGTGTGTATAAACCCCTTGCACTGACGTCACATGCGGCTACTGTCTGCACATGGTCTGCCATTTTGAGAGTCAAATTGTATGTGAAGAAACAATGTGCATCTAGCCACGCTCATGTCATCTAAAATGTTCACCACACAAGCGCACAGGGAAACTGACTCCCAAAATGGAGTATCCAAGATTTATTGTGGTGAGGATGTCAGGTGAATTGGATTGATAGGATAACATCCTTGTGTCAGTGCAAAAACGCTGTATCTCAATTTTGCAAAAACATTGTATCTTGCACGAAAATGCTTGATGCAAAAATGATGTATCTCGGCACGTACTTGTTTTGTGTGTACATCCGGGCTATATTCAACGAGATACAACGTTTTAACAATTTCAAACTCATGCATAACAGAAGTGCTATTATAGGAGATTTAACATTTTTGCACCGACACGACGACATCTTCATAATTTGAAGATGAGCATGTTTAGTTGAAAACATTGTGTGTAGGAAGCACTGCACAACCCGCCATACTACAATAAGACTTGATGGGTAATGACAGAAACCCCCAGTTTAATTTCCCTGCAAGATGATAATATAACAGCATGGGGAGAGCTGCTAATGTCAGTAGATGCAGGATTGTATAGATGCAATGCATAGCCAAGTACTGGTATGTGTCAAATAACTTCAGGCCTGGATTTACAGCCTCTGTTGCCCCTGGTCTTGGCCTTGGTGCCCCTTTAATAGTTTTCCATAGACTATAAGATTTTCCAATGGAAGTGCCCCTTGCAAAATGGACTTGAAATTGAAATATGATGCCTGCATGCTACCGTCAAACGAAAACTGTGGATATTCCAGGAACATATGATTAACATGTTGCAACCATATAAAAATTCAATCTTTCAGAGGAGACTTATTTCAATTTGTTTTTTAAGAATCTCAGTAAATAGTAAATCAGTAAGAGTAACAAGTTTTTTAATGGCTAAGCCAGGCACTCCATGCATGACATCACAATGTTGCAAATTGAAGTAACGGTGCCCAGACAAGAAAATATTCAAAACTAACTGTACTTTAATTGAGAAATACCGGAAAAAATTTGCAATTCCAACAAATACCATTTTGCAAAGATACTACTGCGTCCTCAGCAGCATTTATAAAGTGATCCATGGGAAACGCCATGCCCAATTAGGAATCTGTAAACGGGCATCGTGAAAGAGTCCTACGTTATACACGAACTCCTGGCTTATAACCTCAACACTTGCCAATGGTGTAAAAAACAATATTCATTAGCACCAAGTCCGAGAGTATTTTCTCATTGTAAAAAAACGTGGTGTATTCTAACTTTACTTTGTAACACACTCCAAGTGTTAAAACCCACATTACAAGTACAATTTTCAACTTGAAAACCACCATTTTAGGGACGGATTAGGCATAAACATTACAAGCAAGGCTGGATCCCGACACCTGTTATCCATAATAACCTAAATTGTGATAGGCAAACAATTTGAATAGTAAGGCAAATATGAACACACTTACCGCCCAAACACCCAGTAAATTGACAAAGAAGTTGCCGCTAAACTTCACAGCCATCATCTGAAAAATAAAATAAAATAAAACTCAATATGAACAACTAAGCAAACCGATCATTGTGGAAAACCAGAAGTTTGCATGAACTCCGACAGCCTCTAAGGATTGACCTCTAAAAGTTGTTCCCTTCAGTGTATGTTACTCTAGACGGCACATCTGACTTCATCACTTCAAGGCTTGTGAATAAGGTCAAATACCAGTCTTGATTGGTGACTTTTGTTTGGCTAACAAACACAAATTACTTGAGAAGAGATATCTGTATCAAACAAACATCTGGATCAAAACGAACATTTTGATGCTTTTGTCACTTGGACCCACGCACTTTTTTTTCTGCCCGTGATTTTGAATATTCAAGACTACAAGGCTGGGGTGTTTTGACAGAGCAAGGAAATCCTTGCTTTGTACAAAACCAATGGGGAAATCGCTAAAAACAACTCAAACAATGGGAGAACAAACAGAAGTCCTTAATTTGCGGGGTCGACAAATGCGTGTAGATGTGTGTGCGTGTCGGGTAATAAACATTTTACAACTGATATATAATCGGAAGGATGTATAACTGGCAAAGTAAGCAAAACATATCTGAGAATGCTTTGTTTATGACTGATAGAGGTCTAAAAAGAATGCTTGCTGGCCATTGGAGTGGATAGGCTACATATTAACTAGCCTACATGTACGTACATTACACCAGGGTTATTTCTGCAGTGGGTCAAGTGAGCTACTATTATGTACTATTGACCAATGATTCATAACGCAGATATGAAGGTTACATTAGTTACAAGACTGGCATCTATCGTTATCCATGGATAAAGACAGGGGATCAGTCTATCGTAACTCCTCCAGGGATGACCTCTATAAATGCTACTCCCTCTAGTGTTGACCTTCGCATCATACTAACCTGAGATATGACGTATAAGTTAGAGACGAGAGTACTCTGCAGGATGATGGGTATATTGGATGTGTAGAACAGCTTGATAGGGTATGAGCTGTATTGGCCACGGTAACGAGCCGACTTGATGGGCAGATCCACACGGAATCCCTACAGTTAAATTACAACAAAAAAATATGATTAATGAAAATTAATTGTAGTCTCCTTTTGACCAGAGAATGTACCGATTCTGGATCACAATAACCTAAGGTTTGGACGACAGGCCTGATACTTCACAGTGGCAACAGAGGAAATCGCCTCAATGCCACTGTTCATTGCCTTGACGCCCCTAGAAATGTTCCAGTTGAAATTTTAATTTGGAAAACAGGCCTGATACTTCACGGAGGCAACAGAGACAATTGCCTCAATGCCCCTGTTCATTACCTTGGTGCCCCTTGAAATGTTCTGGTGTTCTAAGTATAAATGTACTCAATGCAAACATGTTTAAAGGCACTGGTAATTGTCAAAGATGAGTGTTCTCACTTGGTGTATCCCAACATATGCATAAAATAACAAACCTGTGAAAATTTGGGATCAATTGGTCATCGAATTTGCAAGAAAATAGTGAAAGAAAAAACACCCTTGTTGCACAAATGTGTGTGCTTTCAGATGCCTAAGAAAGGCTTCAGGCCTGATGTCTTTCTCAGATTCAAATATTTTAGTGAGAAATTACCTCTCTCTCAAAAACTGCGTTACTTCAAGTAAGTTTTTATGCGAATATATATTTTGAGTATATATTTTGAGTATATATTTTGAGTATATATTTTGAGTATATATTTTTTGTCCAGTTAATGTTAATATTTTTGTCCATTTTGTCCAGCCTTTAATGCAAAAACCTTGAACAATATTGTAAACAAAACATAGTAATAGTATACAAATATTGACTGCTTCGAGTGTTATGGTTAAAACTATGATTCCTGAGATGATCCCTGGAGTGTTTTAATGTCCCCGTGGTATATTTTAGGTAGTTTTAACCATAGCATTGGGTAAAACAGCCACTTTTGTTATTATAAGACCCATAAATAGAATCTGCATAGAATAGGTAGGAAGAAGCTGCTGTGGCTATAGGTATAGTACACTGTTTGCTACACGTATAGTAAAATGGTTGCTTCACGCAATGTGCATCGTGTTCACATGGCTCTCTAGTAAAAATTTGACATGTAACAAGATGCGCTCTAAACCAATCACAAATCAGAATTTATGTACGGGGTGTTATAAGTAACTCAGAATGTGTCTCAGTGAAAACCTTTAAAAATCAAACTCATTTACTATTTTGGTTATGCAAATTATTCACACTAAAAAACCCACCCCAATAATAATATTAGTGAAGGTAATCCCTGTGGTGGTTGGAGCACTTGGCACCATTCCCAAAGCACTGGGGAAACATCTAGATCAAATAGGGAACAAATGTGAGGGTAGATCTGTTACACAGAAGGCAGCGCTTTGGGGAACAGCGAGGATCCTGAGAAAGACCCTTGAGATCTAAGGCTACGGGACGTAGCCCGACCCAAAGAAAACTGATCTTTCGTTTGCATGCTGTGATAAGTTGAGAAAATAGTAATATTAGCATCTATTAACATCTATTAAATATTAATAATGCACTGAATTTTGTTCCACTAATAGTTTAAACTGACCTGGAAGTAGATGACGATAGCAAACACTAAGATCGTAGCCATCAGGTTCATCAGGTTAGGCAGGTTCTGTCTGTAGAAAGCTTCACGTAGAGCACGAACCTTATCGGTGCGTGTGGCCAACAGATGGAAGAGGGCGATGACGGCACCCTCAAACTCAGTACCTGAAAACAGAAAACACAATTGAAAAGTTGGGTATCTAGAAAGGTAGAGCTTGTCAGTATATACAGCAAATGGATATAAGTTGGCAATTGCATACCTGCCAACATTGAAACCTCAGAAATAGGAACACCAGTTTTACGAGTCCACTAGTAGCGACGCAAGAAGTCCTGCGAGTAAAGCTTAATACATGTACACATACAAACGATGTACGTATTTAAAACAAGGTACAAAGATCACTGTATCCCGTTCCCGTTAGAAAATCTCTACTGTCGCAAGCAAATGGCACCCTCTATTGCCAGAACTTTTTGATCTTGTTCATTGCCATCTCTTGTCAGAAATAGTAATGTTCTGATTTTTTGCGGCCTATAATCTCAAAAATCTGGACAATTCCAATTAAATCTGAACAGTTGGCAGGTATGCAATTGTCGCTCCTTTCTAATTGATGGCTGCAAATGAACTGATACAATTGTCATTTTGAGAAAGGTCAGGTCCTGACTGTAAAAAAATCTTCACATTATACTGACACTTTGTTGGTGCATGTGGCACACATGGATAGAGACAAACTTCTGCCTACACGTGACCACAATCCTCCAACATCCTCCTCGCCTATGTTAATCCACACCAAGCTGTTTGGACTTTGATAAGAGTGCCTGACCCTGTGATAAAGCAATTCATATTTCGGCCTAATATTCAGTCCTTCTGAATCCCTCATTTCTGCAAAGAGGATATAGACGGATTTTACGTGGGTGGGTAAGGGTTAAAAAAAAACCAAAAACCCTACAATAATGGAATGAAGCAATCATAGATTTATCAAATTCAGTACTTCCAAACAAACAGGTTGCTTTCAACACAACATAGATCTTTTAGATTAACTATTTCCAGACCTGCCAACATTCATATCCCAGAAATAGGGACAAACCAGGGCGGGGGTTCCAGGGGGCCGCCTAGGCCCCCGGAGGGGTTCAGGGGCATAGACCCTGACGGGGGACCAGGGGGCAGCCCCCCCCCCCCGAAGCTAACAGAACTACACAGCTTCCAGGGCCATTTGGGGACTAAAACTAACATAAGTAAATTGGCTTTGAATGTGGAATCACTCCATACAAACAATACAAGTTGAATATTATTTGATTAACTTGTAAAATATAACTTGTCACCACCTTTCTACTGGTGTAGACCTTTGTATGTGGATTGTTTAGCTTGCTTGAGGAGGGCTGGTTGATACTTGGTGTCAAAGCAAGTAACAGGGTTAAATTTTGTCCGGGCGCTAAACCAATCCTGCACAATCGTCAAATTGCGCAAACCATTCCTGCACTGTTGTCAAATTGTGCAAATACTTCATGCACGATCGCCAAATTGTGCAAATTATTCCTACACTATCTGCCTATTGCGCACACTATTCCTGCACTATCGGAAAATTGCGCAAATTATTCCTGCACGATAGATAAGCCGATTGCACAAACCAAAATTCCTGCACGATCGGCAATTGCACAAACTACTCCTGCAAGATCGACTGATTGTGCAAACATTTTTGTGCAAATCATTTCAGCACGAACAAAACCACTGATCCTGAACTAAAAATTCATCCACTTTGTGCACGATCGCCCGATAGCTTCTACTTGGAATGCGAGTTTAAGATTTGCGTCTGGGTCTTTTTCCGAACTCTCTGATCGGTCTCCTAATATCGCGCTGTTTGTTTGAACATCCAAAGAATTGTCAACCTCGGGCCCCTGATGGACAATGTACAATAATAATATCTCTCATGATGGCGCGGGGTCGACTCAATTATTGAGTCTTGTTATACAAGGTTCCGTTCATCAACTAAAAATGTAGTCAGGATGCCCTGCAACACAGAGGAAAATGCACGCGAAATGCCGTTACGAAATAGCTGACTTCTGGGTACCAGTCGCTGCACACTATCTACTAGCGCATTGAAACGTTTGTGTTCGCCGTAAATATTTTTCGACATTTTTTGCCTGGGCGCTCGACGATTTTGTCCGGGCGCTACATTTTTTGTCCGGGCGCATTTTGTATTTTGAAAATTTACCGCGTGTGGAGAACACTGTAGTCGTTCATCAGCAATTTTTTAACTTTTTAAAAAAATAAAATCGGGAAAGTTGGGAAATCGGGACAGTCCCGATTTTAGGGTCTTAGAAACTCAGAAATCAGGACTGTCCCGGGAAAATCGGGACAGTTGGCAGGTCTGTATTTCTAAACAGGAAATCTTCATGAAAAATCCTAGGAACATGAACTTCCGGAATCCTACCTCTGCCGGTGTTGACGGTGGCCGGACTAAATGCCCTCCATACAATGGTCTCACATACATTTGTAGCAATGAAGAGAGAGATACCAGACCCGAGTCCATAGCCCTTTTGCAGCAGCTCATCAAGCAGCAGCACAATCAGACCAGCAACAAACAACTATTGACAAAAATCGATACAAAAGTCATTAAAATGTACTATGCACTTGGAATGTACAGGGTCTTACATGAGCAGTAAGTTTCCGAGGCATCTCTATTTTGACTATGCCGAGTACCAACATAGAAGTATAAGTAATAATATTGGAAAATGGAGTGATATATAGCGCACGTAACCACCAATAAGGTATTAAAGGTGCTGGAACAAAGAGAAAGACCTTTTAAGACAGGTCTGAAGTTTGTGAATTATGAGACCCATTTATGTAGCACCTCATAAGGGTTTACAAGGTGCTGCCGCGTACTCGGCAGCCACTGACAAAAAACCCTGGGCACAGTTGGCTCTAAGTGTCCCGTGTACAGGCCAAACTCAAGGTGTAGCCAATCCAACTCAGGTCATCATCAAGTTTGACGGATTGCTCAACAACTCAACAGTTTCTCCTGGGACATTAACTCAGTGTTTTTAATGTAAATCACGGATTTATAAACATTGTACAGTATGCAACAAGACAAATTCCATCAATTCCAACAGTGTTTCATCTACAAAAGGATTACATGGAAAGAATATTTTTCACTTACTTGTAGGGCCAATGATTTTCCGTTTCAGAAAAGTGCAAACTCCGTTAAAAAAAAACATGAATTCCGTTTCAGACAAAAAAATATTACCGTTTCATGTTCTTTTAATAGTTAATTCACAGGGAGTCAATATAAACTAAACTTTTGTATAAGATTAATCAACGGCCGATTTAGTTGACAATTTCTTTAAAAAATACTGCACTGATCGCTGCAACAAAACAAGTTAGAAACATGTAACAGCCGTTGCGGTATCAAACTGTACATCACGTGATCGTCATGTACTTCTCAAGAAAAAAAAGATTGTCAGCCATTTTGTTTCGCTTTGGCGACAAAATGTTGAAAGTTTGCAATTGATTTCAGACCTATGAGTGAACAATCAAGCTGGTTTGTGTATAGTTGTTGATTAAAAGGAGGGACAAAATGCAATTTGGGTGAAAAAATTGTAAAAAAGGTGCCGTATGTGATGAATTTGTCCTTCGTTTGCTGACCGAATTAACAAGGTCTATTCGTTATGTACATCATAGGCTCTACGGTGACGATCTCGTAACTTTTTACAGTCTGATTTCTGAGGTTTTCTTATAAATAAAAAAAGCTTAATAAAGAATACTTTGTTTAATCCGCTTGCCTGTTCGATTTTTTATTTTCATTTTCAATAGGTTTGGCTTCAATAACAAGAAGTTCTTGAGACCAATCCAAGAACTGACTCCGCGGTAGTACAGTTAATTACGATCCTATAAGCTAAAGTAGTAGTCCCAACCTATTTCTATACCATCCGCCCAGGTAATAGTTAATAAGCAGGACAGTTCTTTTCAGAACTGAGAAGTCTCCCGAACACCCGAACAATCTACTCCGCGGTAGTAGAATTAAGCAAGACAGTTCTCTAAGAACAAACTCTACCTGGCAAGTAGATACACACATGGTGTTACCGCAAACCAAATATATTATTTGTTTGTTTTCCATTTCAAGGGGCAGATTTCGCGAATTCCGTCCATTTTCCGCGATCGCGGAAAATCATTGGCCCTACACTTGCAAGTACAAATTAAATAAAGTAAGAATAGATCACTAACCTGAATGATAATGACAAGGCAGATACCGGCTCCAATCTCACTTGGGTCACCGTACATTCCTGTCATGACATAGACAATAGCCTGGCCGACAGTAATGATCATACCAAACACTGCCAAAAAAAACCAAAACCATCCATTAAAATCAGTCAGAGGCGAAAAACGGTAATTACATGTAGTCAACGTGAGCTTGCCTTGAAGTTTGACCCCTGGTCTGGAGTTGAATAGAGACCAAGACTTGGTTTACGGTATCGAGTAGCCATGTCAAGAGTTCACAGAAAGAGGTTGAGTTGTCCAGTTCCCACCAAAAATACCATACAAGCATTCTCATTTACCGAAAACATGCTGCATAACCGCTGCAAGGACCACGATCGATGGACAAAACCACACATACTCACAAGACATACAGGCCTCATGCTTCATTTTTGAAAGGAAAAGGTAACCTAGCCATTTCCTGCTTGGTAAAAGGGCACTTCTATAAGGAAAATGTTAATGTTCTATTGGAACACTTCAAGGGGGACCAAGGCAATGATCAGGGGCAACGGAGGCAATTGCCTCAGTGAACTAGGCCCTTTCAGGCCTTGACATATTTTAAAAACAACAACCATGTCCTGCTGCTGATTTCTCGCTGCACTTTGTATCCAATGTCTCTTCTGTAACATCATACCCCTTTAAATGTACTCTGATAACAGTGAAACTTTATCAGGATTGCCCATGACGACAATTCTCAAATAACACAATTGATTATACAAAATTCCAAGATAAACACTTGTAATCTAAAAGCAATGCCCAACTATCTCGCAGAGTTTTGTAAAGACCAGGGCCCAATTTCATAGAGCTGCTTATGCACAAAAAGTAGCTTAGCACAACAAAATTATGCTTAACATAATAAGGTTACCAGCCAAACTACCATGTCACATGTACAATTTGTGACTGGTATCCTGCTCATTTCTGCTAAGCAGACAAATAGTAAGCAATATTTTCAGCTTAAGCAGCTCTGAAATTGGGCCCAGGTTTGTAAACACAACGATCGTGTTGTGGGTGACGCAAGCTGATTGTCCGATGACAATGACTTGGCTCGTCCTCAGCCAATAGTATTCAAAGTTTACATGTAATACAATTTTGCGCTGAGCAAACACTACTGAGACCCTTATAACCTTGAAACAGTACGTTCGCTTTCCCCCCCCCCCCCAGGACATCCACTGATGACTGACCATTGTAGTTAAGTGTGTGTTCTCTTCACACGTGCATTTGATACCAAACAGCACTGAAACAGGCTACTGTGCTGCTGTCAGCATAGCACACTGGCCAGCAGTCATGTTGCACTTCCCAGTTGTCTCGCTGGCAGAATAATGAACTACAGTAATGGTGTTTTTTTTTCTTCACCAATGTAACTTTATTTCTCAAACTATGGAGTAAGATTCTTTCGGAAATATAAATAGGATTTGAAACATTGCATGGTGAAGATACAATCAAATGAGGTTTGGGGAGACATGGATTTATTAAATCTCTTGATAAGAGCTGTCTCTGCAAGCCTCACTTGGAAATATAAATTGTTTGTTGAGGTGCGTGATTAGTCACACTTTTGGGGGAAGCTTTCAGGACTTCTATGGTGCGCGGATGCCATCCCATTCCTCAAATCAGAAGGACTGCTAATGTTAGGAACAATCCAAAAACTCATGTACATTGTACTTTATAAATAAATAACTGTTTCCCTTTCTAGGAAACCTTGTTTTTCTCCTATGTCTCTCCTACCGTGAGGGGCTTTATAACTTTTGTTTTCTGGAAAAGTTTAATTCTCTCACGTTTTTGTGCTCCATTGAAGAGTGCTCTGTCTTTGGGGGTGTCTCCAACCTCGATGATTTTAGCACCGGCAAGAAGCTGCATGATCAGACCTGATGTCACAATAGGTGATATACCCAACTCCATCAAGGTACCTGGGCAAGAAGGAATATAAAGTCATTTTGTTGGAACTCGAAAGGCCTCATGACATTCTTCAATCTCCTTTTAAACCTTTATAGACTGTAGCGGCCACAAGCAGCTTGTATCGACCCCAAAAAACAGCTGCAAGATTTGATCTACTTCCATTCACACAAAGAGGTCAAAGTCAGTGTTCTCCAACCTATATTAAAGACGTGGCGCACCGCCACGCTTTCTGCGGCGCGCGCCACGCTTTATAATCGCCGTCACGCTTTAAAAAAAAAAAAAAATTAAAAATCGCGTGTACACGACGGTGCGCAATTCTCAGATTGCGCAAAAGTGCAAAACTGTACAATTTTTTGCGCAAATTTGTTAATTGCGCAACAAATTTGACAATCTTTTGCGCAATTTCGAATTTGCGCTCCATAGAGGGGAAAAAAAAACGGCCAAAAACCCCTCGCAGTTTTCACCACACCAAGCACCAACCTTAAATTTTCAAAGTTGGAGAACACTGAAAGTAAAGGTCATGCCCAGATATGACATGTTCCTATGTTTCCCATGCAAACATAGCATCCAAATTTCTAAAAAATAAAACAAAATTTCTGTTTCATGTTATTTTTGTAGACATTTTTTTACCATCGCTGAGGTCAAATAATTGAAACATGCACGCCTGTGTTCGCACAACTCTCAGCCAATGAAAGGTATTCATTGACCTCAGTGAGGGCGCTGTTTGGGTCTTGTGACGTCATATGCAAGGGGTTTATTGGGATGATAATACAGACATGAATGGTCTCTATTAAAAGGGTTGACAGTGGTCTACTGCCAAAATGACAGTAATAACAAAATGTTCTGGCTGACTAGTTCAACATGTAAATTAATGCCTGCACAGAATGTTCATGGCTTGAATCAAGAGTCCCTTAAAAATAAATTTTTTAAGGACAGCTTTAAATATGAGCCAGTGAAAAGGTTGGTCAACTTACTGGACAATATTACAACATGAATGTTGGAACTATTTAATTGTCAAAGGTAACAAATAATGACAAGGAAATTGCAGTGATCTTACAATGTAAAAATGACCCCTGAAATTGTGTATCAAACCAACAGTTCATAATGCAAGGTTGATAGGTTTTACAGAATTGCAGTTTTATGCTTTTGATTATTTTGGCAACTCTGCTCACAATAAATACATGAACTGACAGGTAAGGGAACTAATACAGGAAGGAAATGGGACTGGAGTGGGAAGACTACGGAGGGAAATCACAGAGGATGGTCATTAATCCCTGTCAACAGAGACTCACCTCTGTTTGATGCAATAATGACACGCAGCCAGTAGAAGGGATCGGCCGAGTCTGACGACATGATGCCGAACAGAGGAATCTGAAATACAAATGTAATCATTCTTATTGAAGTCCCAAAGATGTTTTTAAAAAAAAGGAAACCGTACACTTTATTTTTAAAACAGCTATAAGGAGATCGACAGATGATATCTTGGCAGACTGGTAAGATATCTCTCAAGGTTAAAAAATACGCTTACCTGGCAGCACACCAAGAAGATAAACAGCGTAATTGCAGTCCATAGTACTTTCTCTCTGAATTGGATCTGTTTAAAAATAGCCAACACAACAGTATAAATATTTTCACATATTTACTGACACAAACCCTCCTCGATCCTCCAAAATGCTCTTCAGGAAGTTGTCAGACTGCGGACTGTAGGCCCAAATAATTTTATTGTCAATTGACCAGGCATCAAGATCTTATCTTAAGTAAAAATATTTCGGCGTAGAGCATGTTGAGTGGCCACACAGTGGAGGATGTGCTTTCTTTTTCAACATGTTAAAGATTACAGTTTTAGGGAATACAACTGCCCTTTATTCTCACAATCTCGATAAAGATTGAATCTGGCACAGGAGACAGAGGTTTCAACTTGTTTTAATCACTTGACGTCGAATGACATCTTTAAACGCAAATTTTGCTTTGGACAGACTTACGGCGTACATTTTTTAACGCCCGGAATAATTTTGATTTTTCTCAATTTATTTTGCTGTTAGGCAGACACTTTTATCAACCTGGACCTTCCAGTGTGTAGTGTGTTGAGGCAGGCACCTACTGTAATACGCTTTGTTTCACCCGTACAAAGAGCGACAACAGGTTCTGGAAAACATGCCTTGTATAATCCCTTTCCAGGGGTTATTGTGTTACTCTACGATTCCAGACCCAAGCCTGTTGTTGTACAAAAATGTGGCAAAAAAGAATGGACAGGCTGCTTACAATTGTTCCTCATTACATTTGGCATACCAAGGCAGATTTTGGGCCCTGGCTCACGGACGAGATTCTGAGAATCACAGTGAGTGCCTACTAAATTTTCTCACACAACATCAAATCATGAAACTGATTATGAGAACCTTTGTCGTCTTTCCTTTGTCAAGTCAGAGTTTCATTGTGGCAATGATATTTTCAAACGATAGCGATTAATTCAAGAGGCTCAAAAAAGTTCAGAAAAATAACACCAACGTGAAGTGGCCACAAGGCACACATTTAACTTCACCCACCTTTCGTTCAGGCTTTGAAATTTCTGGCAGCACCGCACAGAACGGCTTCAATACTTCTAGGAACTTAACTGAAATGAAAAGGATGTGGATAACACAGAAAGGTTAAAAAACAAAACTCTTATTATTATGATTTCAGTATTGGTTACAGTAAAATTAAAATCAGCGCAAAACAAGCTCAATGGTGGTGTATCATGTGACTCAAAGTGAAAACGCAAAAAATAGTTCAGTGGCCTGACATTTTGACCATTGCAGAGTCTTTCGCACAGGCTTTGACTCTGCGTTGAAACATCAGGCTACTAACTATTTTTTGCATTAATACCATAGGTCCTTTTGGTTGGTAGCAGTTTGCAACAGCTAATTCTATTTTCTGAAAGTGAAAACGTCACATTATCGGGTTAAGATCCGAGTTAATCAAAAGCAGTCTGAAAAAGACAGCATACATGTCAAACCGCTCACGAATAAGACAACAAAATGGCTACTGAACGAAGATGGTTAAAATCATGTGGACATCAGATTCTCCATGAAACAATTGAAAACGAGTATAAATCGAAAAAAATGTTTTCTTCTTTGATATTTATGAATTGATGTGTACTTTGTGGACAAGATTTAGGGCCTTAAGACCACAAATGCTGGAAAACCTGTTGATGTCCTTGGGCTACATAAGCTGTTGGTCCAGGAATCAGGAGCGAGTTGGGTTTTGATTGATTACTGACACAAGCTATTACGGTTTGGTAACATTTCAAATCTTAACCCAGGAACATATTAATTTTGAGTTTAGCACGCGTGAAAAATGCGCTGAACATTATTTTATGTAATAAATGAGGTGTCAAACATCTTTCCTCTTGTATGCATTTATTTAGGGTCTGTGACTTACAATAAAATAAACGGATTTAAAGAAAATTTCTCTACGTTTGGATAATTTTAGCCCTTTGAGAAAGCCTCTGCTAGGGTCTTGTCCTGAGTAACTTAGAATGTTAGACCCTACATCACTTTTTTTACATTTTGGTAATCATCTGGTGAATGTATGATCTGAGTAAAGGCACATTTCTAAGGTGATATACATACATGTAGGAATACAGGATGCATCAGACAGACTCCCGGGGGAGCAGAAAGAGAGGTCAATCTTGCTTCACTATTTTATATAGTGTATTGCAGCTAATATATTGATGGAAACAAATTGTCGTACTTCTACTATCTTTTGGAAAATGATGGCCTACTCACTTTAGTATTGTTGTGTAGAACAAGGAGGAGTAAGCCAGACTTACTTTTAGTTTTTTTTTTAGAAACCACGGCTTCTGCTTGGTCTTAGGCTAATAATTCATTGGCCCTAATTATTTTGAAAACGTGTCGTTTTGGTTCAGACAGAAGTCTAAGCCAGAATCCAAGTTAGAGCCTTGGTTGCGAAAAGGGCCTTTTTATATAGTAAAACGTGATGTGTTGAAACAGCATCAAGGTGGTGGGTCAAGTTGGAGAAGTTGATGAGAAATGGGATGGTAGGTATTTAAAAGCAAACATTAGATTCCGTGTGCAAAAAAAGAAGTATTTTGTTTGTTTTATTGGCGTATTTGTTTTGTTAATTTTGCAGGATGAATTAGTTGATTGCTTGCTTGAAATTTATACCCATTATTATAACGGTCCCTAATTTATCAGAAACATTTTTCGCAAAGCTGTAAATTTGTCTGCGGAAATAGACGGACCATGACGAACATACCAGTTTTGTTGACGGACCAAGGCTTGATTCTGATGCTTTTACGACTACTCTAGCATTCCACATCCATGACGCACCATTTTGTGTTCTTAGAACGGAGTCATGATTTTTGAAAGTGGTAACAATTTGGTAAATCCGGTCACTGGTCTGACAAAAATGGTTGAAATTGTACATGTGATTTGTTACTGGGGTCGTCTTAACCTCAGGTCTGCGCCCATGGAGGATGGAGGGTTCTGATTATCGCAGACATCCCTTGATGTAGTTCGTGCATTAACACAATACATAGTTGAGTGGCAAAAACAAAATAGTGGCTCGTTTTGGTGCAATTTTAGGAAGAATCTCCAAGCCGGTATGTTTCAAACTTGTCGGCAACTTAGTTATTAACTAAAATTCAAACAAAAGGTCATGTCATCAGTTCATTGCCAGTACCTGAAGCTATGTGGGTATAGTGCCAAGTTGGGGGCGTAGTAGTAAGAAATTGTGTTTAATAAAGATTGCAACAGTAAAACTAATAACCTTTTAAAAGTTAAATTTAAACTCAAATTATTTTGTAATCAAAAATGTTTAATTTTAAAAAATCTTTTTTTTTCAACATTAACAAAACAAGGCATTCAATCATTCATATTCAATGACCTTCTTTTTTAGGACGAAAAGCTATTAAAGTATTATGTTCATGTTTAAAAAAAGAAAAAAAGAGTAACACTTCCATGAGTATGATGAGAGAGCATTTCTGATGCACGAATTCATTTTCAAATATAACGTTACAAATATTTCAACATATGGACACGATTTTTGGCCAACCACCATACGAATTGCAAAACGACAGTACAGTCTACATTACATAGTTAACTCATCATAGAAATTGTGAACGTTTCCAAGCCAAACAACTGCAACTTGTCTTTCAATACCACAACAAATATACCACACATTAACTATTTAAAACGATATGTCCAATAACGTACCCATTTTGTTGATTTTTTCTCCTGTTTACAAGGAAATAAACCGACGAAAAGGCCGGAAATCTTGATCAAAAACCGATGTGATTTTGTCCCTGACTGAGACTCTTCACGAACGGATAACGGAAAGGATTTCCCATTGCTTGGTACCCTTCGATTACCGACAATGCACGGTGTACTGTATGAGCACCAGCGATAAAATGGTTTAGTCACGTGATGTGTAAACGTGGACGTGTACAAAATGTGACCATGGCACCATATTAATACCTTTGTAAGTAATCCATATGTATCGTTGGGGTACCATACATAACTGCTGAAGCCTGTTTTGGGCTGTTTACGAACTTGTGGACGTGGGGGGAGGGTTGCAAATTCAGGCTGCATGACTAACTTGTAATCTAAATAACAATTCGTATCGCCAGGGGCGGATCCAGGATTTTCCAAACGGGGGGGCGTGAAAATATACCAAGCAGCAAAATGATAAATGAAGTTTGTTGCCCCATTTCTCCCTCCCCTTCTCTCTCTCTCCCTCTTTTTTTCTTTTCTCCCTCTTTTTTTTTTTTTTATTTTAATTTGGGGGGGCGGGCGCCCCCCACGCCCCCCCTGGATCCGCGCCTGATCGCCGTACACGTGTGGATGATTCTGATCGTTCTTTAAAATGTGTAGTCTATAGGAGCTTTTGAAACAAGACCCTGTATTGAAAATTGTCAATTCTTTTGAAGGGTGTGGCATCGAGGCTCAATTTTAAGGATCACCTGTTGCGTGTACTACGACGTGTGCTAAGGACAGCCCCCCCCCCCCCGCTATTGGGGTTTATTTGACATAAAACTGCACACAATAATTAACGTTTGAAATAATTATAATCAAGAATAAAACTGTGTATTACAAAAGGGAAAGCGATGGGAAATATGATCTAATTGTTTGAGAATATGAGGAACATCCCTTCAACCCTCTTCCAACAGATGAGCCACACCCGACCCCAGTAGTGAAGTCAATCGGTGATGACCCTGGCTCTATCGATGAGACCATGGTGAGACCTAAACTCGTGACCCTGGCTCTATCGATGAGACCATGATGAGACCTAAACTCGTGGGCAAGTCGTTGTAGTGTTTCTTCGCGGTGCATGCTATAGACAAACGTTTAACGATTTCACCAGGTGAGACCTGACATGGCTATTTGATGTTGAGGGTGGTTTACAAGATAACGAGATCATTTGGGCAAATACACTCTAAAACTTGGTCAGAATTGACCCGAATTCCGGTTACCACGGTACCTGACCAGTTTCTGGGTCAGAGCCTGAAACTTAAAATAATATTAATAACAATAACGAATTTAACTAAGATTCTTCGTAAGTTTGACAATTAGACCAAATTTTGTGTCATTTTTTGCACAAATTCCGGGTCAGCCTGACCCACAAATTGGTCAGGCCCCACGGGATCAGGATCCGGGTCATTATTCTGACCCAGGGGCCGATTTCACAAAGAGATAAGACTAGTTATCTGAAGTTAGGACCAGTATCTGGTCTTAACTTTAGGACTAGTCCTATCTCTTAGCATAGTGCCTATAGGTCTCGTCCTAAGTTAGGAAGAGTTTTGCGAAATCGACCCCAGGAGTGTTAAGAGTGTATGGAAACGTATTTTCACTGAGTAAGGGAAATAAAAGTCCACATTGCAATTGATGTGAATGTGATGACAATTGTGACTTTATATTCAATTATTTTAACACGATCAAACAAACAACCGACAAAGGAAGCTTAATTAACCTACATGTATACAATCCTCTAGCAGTCATCCGACAATAACTTCCATACTTCTGATTGTCAGCAGTATGAACGATTGTTAGCAGATTGAATTATTTTGTGAACAAAATATGATTGTTGTTAAGGTGTTGTAAGGATGTGTTGATTGGTAAGGATACAAACTTATTATGAACTTCATTGAAGATACTAGAACCCCTTTTCTGTGAAATATTTCCCTCTGAAATGAAGTCATCATCAAGTAAATCTGATAACCTTAAAAAACGCAACAGCTTATTTCGGTTGTTTACAACAACAATAAAGGACAATATTGTGTTTACATGCTGACATTTTGTGCACGGTTTTTCACTATTTTCTTCTGATTCACACAACGGATTAAGACCAAGAAATTTTCACAGGTTTGTTATTTCATGTACGGTTGAATGCGACTATTTTTTGTCAACTCTACCAGTCCTGTATAGCCTATTACCTTTAAAGGGTCTGTATAGGCCTATAATACGTTTGGTAGTTGGAACCCATTGTTTGTTTCAATATAGTTGTAGATATATACCATAAAACTAACCTGTGAAAATTTCATTTCAAAAGGTGTTAGCGGTTTTTTTTTATATTGCTGAAAATCTGGACCGGTTATGTCCACGCAGGAAGAATAATCTGCAATTGGAATACACAATCTGAGAAACGTTACTGCAGTATAACGCTTCTGAGATTCAAATTTTGGGGGACAAAAAGTGATATCTTTTTCCATAACCGCAGTACTTCGAATTGAAAAATTTCTCAAAATGCATTATACTATCCAAAGCTGCTGTACTTCTGCTTATACCAAGTAAGTTTTTATTGCCATTAATTTTCGGAGTCGTTACCAGTATACAGACCCTTTAAAACAACATTAAAACAACACTCTCCTGACTCTTGAATAAAACCAACGTATGCCGCCAAGGCCTTTAACTCAGGGTGCAAATACTAGTCTGTCCACGTCACGAAGACTTAATATCTGAAAACAATGGGAGCTTAATTTAATCTTGTTATATCAGCGTCCTTGAGTTGCATTGACCGGTATCAGAGTATTAATAAGTTGTGCACGGCTTGACATTATTCGTTTTATTTAAAATGGAATTTGCACAATGAAAGTGAATAAAATAGAGAAAAGTGAATGAAAAAATGAGAAATTTGTCAACATTAATTTAAAACAGGAATTACGTTTTCATGCTCATTATGCGATCTGGATAAAACAACATTTTGACAATTAATGAAAAATTGAGCCTAAATAAACCTTATCAAACCCCAAAACATACTGGTTGGATGTAATCCGATATTGTGTTCATCTATTATCGTATTTACTGTATAAAACATGCATTAACTATTTTGAGTAATGTATGAATATTGTTCATTTAGCACACAGAAATAATCCAGTGTGTCTGAGAACTAATACATCTGTGATAATAAGCCAAATATCTTGATCTAATCCGGAAACTATCAGAGAATTATAAATCTAAATATGGTTCCAAACCAGTCAGAAGTGAGTATAAAAGAGGCACACAAAACGAGAATAGATCACAAGCTGTATCAAGCCTGACGAACAAGGTAAGTACCGGCAGGGAGGGCACCGGGTATCGATCTGCCCGGACCGGTGTGGTTTAGGGCCATGCGCTGCAAGTTGTGGTTATTTTTCGAGCGGGTTCGGGCTTTGGGATATACAGACAGTTTTTGGTGACTCTAATGTTATAAATATAACAGAAAGCAAAATTTGTTGCATTCCAAGTTATTGAAGTAATATTTAAAGGCACTGAACACGTTTGGAAATTGTCAAAGACCAGTGTTCTCACTTGGTGTATCCCAACATATGCATAAAATAACAAGCCTGTGAAAATTTGGGCTCAATTGGTCATCGAAGTTGCAAGAAAATGATGAAAGAAAAAACACCCTTGTTGTACAAATTTGTGTGCTTTCAGATAGGAATATAATATTTGTTTTTAGTCATTACCAAACGTGTACGATACCTTTAACCAAGATCCTATAACAAAATCAATTTTGCCAAAGCCATGATGACAAATTACTTTATGAATAGCGAAGGCAGACGCTTTTTATCTAGGTAAAGTAGTTTTCGTTATTCCTCAAAAAGTAAATCACCTTTCCACTATGCCATTTCTCTCCGTTCACATAAGCATATTTTTGTTATTACTGTTTTCCAACCCACGCTGATATAGATTCTCATCATGAAGACTTTCATCCTCTTGTGCCTGTGCCTGGCTGCTGCCAGTGCTACTCTTGCTCCCCTTAAGAAGGTGTCTGAGCGCATCCCCAACAAGTACATCATCAAGATCAAGGTACTTTGACTCGGCGGATCACTATCTGAAATTGAGGGTTTCCTGAAAAGTAGGGAACAAACTTGAGATTAAAGTCTCAAATTATAATAATTTCTGTCATGTTCCATGTATAATTTGGGTAACACATTTATGTTCACAATTTACTTCAGAGAAGTTATTGTGTTTTGGTGGGTTTTTTTTTGCCTTTAGGATGGTTCCAAGTTGGATGAGTTTGTCGACCGTCTTGAGACCCGTACACGATCCCTCAACATCCCCGTCTCCATCCTGAAGAAGTTCCGTAAGGTCATGACCGCTGTTGTGGCTGACATCCCAGACAGGTTCATCGACACCGTAAGTTTCTACTTTACTTTTGAAAACAGAAGAGCACTATTTGTTTGCACCTTTTCCTTTTCCTGTTTCTCGACCGAATTACCCATTTAGACTTCCCCTCATTCTGTAGATCCGTTCTTTCGATGGCATTGAGTACGTTGAGGAGGATGGTGTAGTCAGGGCCCAGGCAGTCACGTGGGGTCTCGACCGTTCTGACCAGAGATACCTCCCCTTGGACGGCAGCTTCAACCCATCCGGTAAATTAAACTTCCGGTGACTTTATTCAGCAAAGATCGTTTAAATTGAAGGTCCCGTATCCTACTAAGACTCACCAAAAACACCAACATGTTAATAATTCATATTGCCATCTTATTTTAGGAACTGGTGCAGGAGTCAACGCTTACGTGATCGATACCGGTGTCAACCCCAACCACTGGGAGTTCTCTGGCCGTGCTACTGCCTGGTACGACGCTTTCGGCAGTAACGGAGTTGACTGCAACGGACACGGAACCCATTGCGCCGGTACCGTCGGCAGCAACACTTACGGTGTAGCCAAGGACGTCACCATTTACGGTATCCGTGTGCTCAGCTGCTTTGGATCCGGCTCCAACAGTGGTGTTATTGATGGTGAATATTTTCGTGCATTTTAATTCACGGTTTTGTATGGCAGAACAAAATTATTTGTTGAAATAACTATATCGCATTATCATTATGGGTTATGAGGAAAATACACTGCTTTCTTATGCACAAACCAACAGGAATTGAGTACGTTGGCTCCAACGGACAGCTGCCCGCTGTTGTCTCCATGTCTCTTGGTGGTGGTGCATCTTCTGCTACCGATAACGCCGTACAGAGCCTGATCAACCTCGGCTTCACCGTGTCTGCTGCTGCTGGTAACGAGAACGTCGATGCCTGCGGCTCTTCCCCCGCTAGAGTAGCTGATGTAAGTCGCCCTTTGGATCTAGAATGATGAGGCACAGATCAAGATTATTACCTCTTTACAACATAAAAACAAAAAAGAAAAAAACCGTTGATATTATGATCGTATCAATTATTGCCGCTGCTCCACTTACCTACATTTGGAACAACTTCAATCTCTTTTGTTTCTTGAAACAAACTTTAGTTCTAAATGTTTAGCTTTAAATAGGGATACCGCAAACATTAGTGATAGCTCAGTTGGAGTGCCTGGACGTTAATCCGGAGGTCGCAGGTTCAAGTCCTGCTCTAGTCAATTATTTTGCCTTTGTTCAACCCAAAGTTAAAAGTTTTAATTCTGACAAGATGTAATTGTACAACACATATTGACTCGTATTTCAACCTAAACAGGCCATCACTGTCGGTGCCACCGACAACAGCGATGTCAGAGCTTCCTTCTCCAACTACGGTTCATGTGTGGACATCTTCGCTCCCGGTGTAGACATCACCTCAACATGGCACAGCACCAACTGGGGATCCAACACCATCAGTGGAACCTCCATGGCCTGCCCCCACGTTTCCGGTTAGACACATTTTCTCTGACTTCGAGATTGAAACAAAATTGCCCAAGAAACCTTGCTCAACCTATTAAAATATTACACTTTCTGATGAACCTCCTTGCAAAATGAGTTTCTTATTTCTGCATACAAGTTTGCATGGTGACAAACAGATTGAAACTTTCCAAATCACTTTTCAACAGACACTCTTCATCACAAAGCCGCACAATGAAACTTATTTGCAGTTTAACAAATATTTTAGTGAGGGCATTTCTCCTTTGAACAACACAAAGTCTTGCTTCGACAACAGCAAGTTTGAAACTACTTTAAGCTTTGCATCATCATTATGACCGAGTATCTTTTCCACAAACAGGTGCCGCTGCCATCATGTTGGGCATCAACCCATCCATGAGCCCAGCTACCCTCAAGTCATCCATGCTCGCTAGCTCCACCTCCAACGTCGTGTCTAACCCAGGCCGTCGCTCCCCCAACAAGCTCCTCTACATCGGCAACTAAGGTGAGGGAGCCTTTTTTATTTTTTATAGATGTCACTACACTCTAAAAACTTCAGGTCAGAATTGACCCGATTTCCGGTTCCCGGTGGTCCGGCATATTACCTGTTCAGGCTGACCTAAAAACTGGTTAAATAAAATTTATTTTGACCCGGATTCGTAAATTTGACTGAGTTTTGGAGCATTTTGACACATATTCCGGGTTACACTGACCCATAAATAGGTCCGGCCTCATGAGACCCGGAATCCGGGTGAATTCTTACCCGGGAGTTTTTAGAGTGTGTGGACGATTCGCTAGATGAGCTGATCGGAATTTGTCTTGATTATGCGACAAGAAAACAAAACAAAGCAAAACAAAACCTGTCAAACTATATTCCCATCATCTCACCACATTACCTTTGACTATACAGCAGTCGCGAGTGTCAAGATGTGGGTAAATCTCAACACGTCATGACATTGAGCTTTTTTTTCCTTTCTTTACTTGCCAATAATATCACTCCCTTGATGAAATTACGAACCGTTAAAATGACGAGAAAATGTTAGTAATATTTTGTACTGTGCAGCGTCTCTATCACAACTCCTCTTCATTCGGTCATTTAATTTACTCTTTATGTGTTTGTCTTCCCTTTGCAGGTAGCCTACCAGGACATGGTTGAAGAGGTCCAGACGTCATATGAGTTTGGCGACTAATTGGGTATTCTAAATGTACCTGTTAATTTGTTAACGTGTTTCTCATTTATTAAGAGATGACGAATAAATAACAACAATCGGAATTGAAATAAATCACGATCTCAATTTGTCATTCAATTTGGTCTGAGACTTTTCACATTTTGCAAGATCAAAAAAAAGTCCCTAAACAAACTTTGAGACCAATGAACTAATGGGTACCAGCACACACACCTGAAAATGTTCCCATTGTTTTCGGAATGGATTTAGACAAAATTTATACCATTGGAAAGCCCTTGTCATGGGCTTTCTTCTCGTCTTAGTTTCGTTTCTGTCACCGTTTTGTAGGCTAGGCCAGCGGCCAGGAAGTGGGGTTACTACCAACACAAATTTAATCACCTGCGGCAGCGTACTATCACAGGCAAGAAATTTCTTGCCGAATATTGGTTTGAAATAAATTCTGCGCTAAGGTTGACAATAACTCCTGAACTAAGACTGCTAGACACACATTTTTTCCCAAAAAATCTGCCTCGCATATCCCTTCATCCGAAAATTAAAGTTTAAATGCCATTTTGCGCCATCTTCAGACAAGACCAGCAAGTGGGACACTCAGAATGTTCCTCAAAAGCATGTTCAATTGGATTTTTGTACACAGAACTGTCACTGAGAGAAATACAACATAAGGACGGCCAAATCACCCTCAAAATACTGTTGGATTTGTACAAGTTTTATACCACTGGAAAGCCCATCTTAAGGGCTTTCTCCTCGTACTAGTTTCGCTTCTGTGACGATTTTGTAGGCGAGGAGAGCGGCCAGGAAGTAGGGTTGCTACCACCACCAACTGGGGCTACGTATCAACACAAGCAAGGCATTTCCTGCCGAAAAAACGGTTTGAAACGAAATCTGCGCTATGATTAACAATAACTCATGAACTAAGCATGCTAGAGACACAAAATTTATATCCACATCTGCCTCTCATATCCCTGAGTCCGAAAATCAAAGTTTTATGGCCACTTTGTGCAATCTTCATACCGGAAATGACCAGCAAGTGGGGATACTCAGAATGTTCCTCAGAAGCATGTTCAATGGGATTTTTGTACACAGAACTGTCACTGAGAGAAATACAACATAAGGACGGCCAAATCACCCCCAGAATAATGTTGGATTTGTACAAGTTTTATACCACTGGAAAGCCCGTCTCAAGGGCTCTCTCCTCGTGTTAGTTTCGTTTCTGGGCCGATTTTGTAGGCGAGGAGAGCTGCCAGTAAGTAGGGTTGCTACCACCACCAACTGGGGCTACGTATCAACACAAGCAAGGCATTTCCTGCCGAAAAAACGGTTTGAAACAAAATCTGCGCTATGATTGAAAATAACTCATGAACTAAGCATGCCGTAGACACAAAATTTATATCCAAATCTGCCTCTCATATCCCTGAGTCCGAAAATTCAAGTTTTATGGCCACTTTGTGCAATCTTCATACCGGAAATGACCAGCAAGTGGGGACACTCAGAATGTTCCTCAGAAGCATGTTCAATTGGATTTTTGTACACAGAACTGTCACTGAGAGAAATACAACATAAGGACGGCCAAATCACCCCCAGAATAATGTTGGATTTGTACAAGTTTTATACCATTGGAAAGCCCATCTAGAGGGCTCTCTCCTCATGCTAGTTTCGTTTCTGTGACGATTTTGTAGGCGAGGAGAGCGGCCAGGAAGTAGGGTTGCTACCACCACCAACTGGGGCTACGTATCAACACAAGCAAGGCATTTCCTGCCGAAAAACGGTTTGAAACAAAATCTGCGCTATGATTGACAATAACTCATGAACTAAGCATGCTAGAGACACAAAATGTATATCCAAATCTGCCTCTCATATCCCTGAGTCCGAAAATCAAAGTTCTATGGCCATTTTGTGCAATCTTCATACCGGAAAAGACCAGCAAGTGGGGACACTCAGAATGTTCCTCAGAAGCATGTTCAATGGGATTTTTGTACACAGAACTGTCACTGAGAGAAATACAACATAAGGACGGCCAAATCACCCCCAGAATAATGTTGGATTTATACAAGTTTAATACCACTGTAAAGCCCATCTCAAGGGCTTTCTCCTCGTGCTAGTTTTGCTTCTGTGACGATTTTGTAGGAGAGGAGAGCGGCCAGGAAGTAGGGTTGCTACCACCACCAACTGGGGCTACGTATCAACACAAGCAAGGCATTTCCTGCCAAAAAACGGTTTGAAACAAAATCTGCGCTATGATTGACAATAACTCATGAACTAAGCATGCTAGAGACACAAAATATATATCCAAATCTGCCTCTCATATTCCTGAGTCCGAAAATCAAAGTTTTATGGCCACTTTGTGCAATCTTCATACCGGAAATGACCAGCAAGTGGGGATACTCAGAATGTTCCTCAGAAGCATGTTCAATGGGATTTTTGTACACAGAACTGTCACTGAGAGAAATACAACATAAGGACGGCCAAATCACCCCCAGAATAATGTTGGATTTATACAAGTTTTATACCACTGTAAAGCCCATCTCAAGGGCTCTCTCCTCGTGCTAGTTTCGCTTCTGTGACGATTTTGTAGGCGAGGAGAGCGGCCAGGAAGTAGGGTTGCTACCACCACCAACTGGGGCTACGTATCAACACAAGCAAGGCATTTCCTGCCGAAAAACGGTTTGAAACAAAATCTGCGCTATGATTGACAATAACTCATGAACTAAGCATGCTAGAGACACAAAATGTATATCCAAATCTGCCTCTTATATTCCTGAGTCCGAAAATCAAAGTTTTATGGCCACTTTGTGCAATCTTCATACCGGAAAAGACCAGCAAGTGGGACACTCAGAATGTTCCTCAGAAGCATGTTCAATGGGATTTTTGTACACAGAACTGTCACTGAGAGAAATAGAACATAAGGACGGCCAAATCACCCCCAGAATAATGTTGGATTTATACAAGTTTTATACCACTGTAAAGCCCATCTCAAGGGCTCTCTCCTCGTGCTAGTTTCGCTTCTGTGACGATTTTGTAGGCGAGGAGAGCGGCCAGGAAGTAGGGTTGCTACCACCACCAACTGGGGCTACTTATCAACACAAGCAAGGCATTTCCTGCCGAAAAACGGTTTGAAACAAATTCTGCGCTATGTTTGACAATAACTCATGAACTAAGCATGCCGTAGACACAAAATTTATATTAAAATCTGCCTCTCATATCCCTGAGTCCGAAAATCAAAGTTTTATGGCCACTTTGTGCAATCTTCATACCGGAAATGACCAGCAAGTGGGGATACTCAGAATGTTCCTCAGAAGCATGTTCAATGGGATTTTTGTACACAGAACTGTCACTGAGAGAAATACAACATAAGGACGGCCAAATCACCCCCAGAATAATGTTGGATTTGTACAAGTTTTATACCACTGGAAAGCCCGTCTCAAGGACTCTCTCCTCGTGTTAGTTTTGTTGCTGTGACGATTTTGTAGGCGAGGAGAGCGGCCAAGAAGTAGGGTTGCTACCACCACCAACTGGGGCTACGTATCAATACAAGCAAGGCTTTTCCTGCCGAAAAACGGTTTGAAACCAAATCTGCGCTATGATTGACAATAACTCATGAACTAAGCATGCTAGAGACACAAAATTTATATCCAAATCTGCCTCTCATATCCCTGAGTCCGAAAATCAAAGTTTTATGGCCACTTTGTGCAATCTTCATACCGGAAATGACCAGCAAATGGGGACACTCAGAATGTTCCTCAGAAGCATGTTCAATGAGATTTCTGTACACAGAACTGTCACTGAGAGAAATACAACATAAGGACGGCCAAATCACCCCCAGAATAATGTTGGATTTATACAAGTTTAATACCACTGTAAAGCCCATCTCAAGGGCTTTCTCCTCGTGCTAGTTTCGTGTCTGTGACGATTTTGTAGGCGAGGAGAGCGGCCAGGAAGTAGGGTTGCTACCACCACCAACTGGGGCTACGTATCAACACAAGCAAGGCATTTCCTGCCGAAAAACGGTTTGAAACAAATTCTGCGCTATGATTGACAATAACTCATGAACTAAGCATGCTACAGACACAAAATTTATATCCAAATCTGCCTCTCATATCCCTGAGTCCGAAAATCAAAGTTTTATGGCCACTTTGTGCAATCTTCATACCAGAAATGACCAGCAAGTGGGGACACTCATAATGTTCCTCAGAAGCATGTTCAATGAGTTTTTTGTACACAGAACTGTCACTGAGAGAAATACAACATAAGGACGGCCATATCACCCCCGGAATAGTGTTGGATTTGTACAAGTTTTATACCAATGGAAAGCCCATCTTAAGGGCTCTCTCCTCGTGCTAGTTTCGTGTCTGTGACGATTTTGTAGGCGAGGAGAGCGGCCAGGAAGTAGGGTTGCTACCACCACCAACTGGGGCTACGTATCAACACAAGCAAGGCTTTTCCTGCCGAAAAACGGTTTGAAACAAATTCTGCGCTATGATTGACAATAACTCATGAACTAAGCATGCTAAACACACAAAATTTATATCCAAATCTGCCTCTCATATCCCTGAGTCCGAAAATTAAAGTTTTATGGCCACTTTGTGCAATCTTCATACCGGAAATGACCAGCAAGTGGGGACACTCAGAATGTTCCTCAGAAGCATGTTCAAGGGGATTTTTGTACACAGAACTGTCACTGAGAGAAATACAACATAAGGACGGCCAAATCACCCCAGAATAATGTTGGATTTGTACAAGTTTTATACCACTGGAAAGCCCGTCTCAAGGGCTCTCTCCTCGTGCTACTTTCGTTTCTGTGACGATTTTGTAGGCGAGGAGAGCGGCCAGGAAGTAGGGTTGCTACCACCACCAACTGGGGCTACGTATCAACACAAGCAAGGCATTTCCTGCCGAAAAACGGTTTGAAACAAAATCTGCGCTATGATTGACAATAACTCATGAACTAAGCATGCTAGAGACACAAAATTTATATCCAAATCTGCCTCTCATATCCCCGAGTCCGAAAATTAAAGTTTTATGGCCTCTTTGTGCAATCTTCATACCGGAAATGACCAGCAAGTGGGGACACTCAGAATGTTCCTCAGAAGCATGTTCAATGAGACTTTTGTACACAGAACTGTCACTGAGAGAAATACAACATAAGGACGGCCATATCACCCCCATAATAATGTTGGATTTGTACAAGTTTTATACCACTGGAAAGCCCATCTTAAGGGCTTTCTCCTCGTGCTAGTTTCGTTTCTGTGACAATTTTGTAAGCGAGGAGAGCGGCCAGAAAGTAGGGTTGCTACCACCACCAACTGGGGCTACGTATCAATACAAGCAATGCTTTTCCTGCCGAAAAACGGTTTGAAACAAAATCTGCGCTATGATTAACAATAACTCATGAACTAGGCATGCTACAGACACAACATTTATATCCAAATCTGCCTCTCATATCCCTAAGTCCGAAAATCAAAGTTTTATGGCTACTTTGTGCAATCTTCATACCGGAAATGACCAGCAAGTGGGGACACTCAGAATGTTCCTCAGAAGCATGTTCAATGAGATTTTTGTACACAGAACTGTCACTGAGACAAATACATTATTAGGACGGCCAAATCACCCCCAGAATAATGTTGGATTTGTACAAGTTTTATACCACTGGAAAGCCCATCTTAAGGGCTTTCTCCTCGTGCTACTTTCGTGTCTGTGAGGATTTTGTAAGCGAGGAGAGAGGCCAGGAAGTAGGGTTGCTACCACCACCAACTGGGGCTACGTATCAACACAAGCAAGGCATTTCCTGCCGAAAAAACGATTTGAAACAAAATCTGCGCTATGATTGACAATAACTCATGAACTAAGCATGCTAGAGACACAAAATTTATATCCAAATCTGCCTCTCATATCCCTGAGTCCGAAAATCAAAGTTTTATGGCCACTTTGTGCAATCTTCATACCGGAAATGACCAGCAAATGGGTATACTCAGAATGCTCCTCAAAAGCATGTTCAACGGGATTTTTGTACTGAGAGCTTTCAAAGAGACAACTACAAAGTAAGCACGGTCAAATCTATCCCAGAATCAAACTGGATTTGGACAAATATTATACCATTGGAAAGCCCTTGTCAGGGGCTTTCTTCTTGATTTAGTTTCTGTCACCTTTTTGTAGGCGAGGCCAGCGGCCAGGAAGTAGAGTTGCTACAAACAGAAATTTAATCACCCGCGGCTGCGTACTAACACAAACAAGAATAATGGTTTGAAATTGATTCTGCGCTAAGGTTGACAATAACTCCTGAACTAAGCATGCTAGACACAAAATTTTGCTTTCACAATCTGCCTCCCATATCCTTGCATCCGAAAATCAAATTTTTACTGCCATTTTGCGCCATCTACATTTTTTAGGCGAGGCCAGCGGCCAGGAAGTAGGGTTACTACAAACACCAAATTAACCAACGTTTTAACACCTGCCCGAAATTTCCTACCGAATAGTGGTTTGAAATCTGCAGTATGTTTGACAATCCTGAACTAAGCATGCTAGAGACACACAAGTTATATCAATATATGCCTCGCATATCCTTGCATCTGAAAATCAAAGTTTTATTGCCAGCAAGTAAGCTCAACAGATGATGACCCTCCCTTGAGGGTTGCAGGAAATATTTCTTACAATTTTCTGCTGAGCAAAAAGGAGCGGGATACCAGTCATAAATGGTACATGTGACATGGTATTTTGGCTAGTAACCTTATTGTTGTAAGCATACTTATTTTGTGCTGAGTTACTTTTTGTGCTGTAGCAGCTCTATGGGCCAAGGTAGCTGCAAGGTTTATTATTGTGCAGCAGGTTCGTAAAGAGTGAAATTTTAATGCTACAATATTTGCACGAATCTTATCTTCAGTAGTTTTACCGTATTAGTTCTTTGTGATTTCACAATAACAAAACTTGTGTATTTAAAAAAATGCTGATGTTGAATAAGTGAGATGGTTTTCCAAAAACAAAGGTCTGAGATTAGCATTTTTGTTAATTTGTTTACTTATAAAACTAGATGGGGAAAAAATGCAGCTACGCACATTAAAAGACCCCGTGGCGTTTCTATACGTATAGTTTACGTAAGTGTTGCCAAATATCTGACACGGTTTCGGGCAAACTTTGGATGACAATTTTATTAAATTAACAGGTTAATGTAGAACTTCACTTAGAGACTTCCCAGGGAAAATTGTATAAGAAAAATGAGATTCAAACCTAACAAAGAGGCATCACTGGCCACGACCAATATGCCATACAAGGAAAAGCCCACAAAGAATGTTGACATCACCATAAAAACTATACAAGTTAACAACAACAGCAAAGTCGAGCATCCTGCAGATAATCAATAGGGAGGGAATTGGGTTAGATCTTCTCTTACCATTCGATGTCCCCAAGATATTGCCCTAGCTTTGTAGAACTCCACATCGTCAGATAACCAATACCACACACTCCACAGAAATCTTCAACTTCACTGGTCAGTCAGAGTTGTGAAAAGATCTGCAAGACAAGACAGACAAAGCTTTTTAAGACCGAAGTTCTAGTGACTAAAAGATGGTAAAATTCAAGACGACTTATAAATCTCATAAATTATGGTGGGGTAACTTGGGTGTTATTGATTGGGTTGGTGATCAGATTTGAGTCTTTTCCTTGCATACTGGGCATTTTTGGTTGGATGAGGCCTCAGACCTCCTATACCCTCTTCTCATATGTCACTCCACACCAAATTGTTTGGACTTGGATAGGATTGGTATGCCTGAACCTGTGATAAGCCCTTGATATTTGGGCCTACTGGCCCCAATCCGACTGGATCCTTCACTATGGAGATTGGATGAAGGAATTGGGACTGAGGGTTTTAAATGCCCCTTTCCTTTTGTAATTCTAGGCGGGTTGCACTAGCACAAAAATTTACCTGTCGAAGATTTTGCATCTGACAAAATGTGCGATCTTAAAAACAAAAATCGAAACATAATTATCTTTTTGTTAAGGACCCAGAAAAATAGTAAGTGAAAATCTGGATTCATTTAAGTCAGAAACTCTACGCTCTCTGAGGACGCAACATTGCAGATTGAGATTTTGTAGAAGGGAGAAGTTGAACTGTATTAAATTTCATTGAGTTGTCTGAGTTTTGGCTAAAATTTGACACCAGTTAGTTCAGTAAGTTCAGTTTAAAAAAAATTTTAAAAACTTTTTTTAGTTAAGGCAACGGAATTCGGAAAATGGTTCTTTACCTTTCAGGTTCTTGGACTTCATTACAGCAACAGGCATTCCGTTGTCTCTTGGTTGAATACGCGGCGGCAGTAGCAATCCTTGTTGGGTATGGTGTAGCAGCTCTCCTCCCGTGGGGCTTGGTGTTGCGATCCATGGGAACCTTCAACTTCACTGGTCAGCCAGACTCGGTTAAAACATCTGAAAGACAAAGACAAACAAACCACTTTTTTAAGATTTAAGTTTCAATGTCAAACGCAAAAAAAATTGACTTAAAGTTAACTTCACTGTTGTTGTTATTTTAAGAGTCTGTACTAGTTTGGCAATGACTCTGAAAATAAATGGCAACAACAACTTACTTGGTAAGAGGTACAGCAGCTTTGGATAGTATAATGCATTTGGAGAAACTTTTCACTTTAAAGTAGTGCGGTTATGGAAAAAGATATCACTTTTTATCCCCAAAAATTTGAATCTGAGAAGAGTTACTGTCAGTAACATTTCTCAGATTGTGTATTCCAATTGCAGATTACTCTTCCTGCGTGGACATAACCGCTCCAGATTTTCGGCAATATCTCAAAAACGCTACCACCTTTTGAAATGGAATTTTCACAGGTTAGTTTTATGGTATATATCTACTATATAGGATTGAAACAAATAGTATGTTCCAATTACCAAACGTATACAACACATTTAAGTGTGAACAAAAGACGTGAAAAAAGGGGGAAAAAAGGAAAAAGCGAACAAAAGAAAACTGAACAAAGAAAATGATGTTCATCGAGAATTGCAACCAACCTAATGGAGCTTGCAAACCAAATGAAAGCTTTACAGAGAAATAAGCCAGTTGTGGATGTATTTTCTACAGCTGTCTTCCAGAGAAAGATAGGCCTCTTCCCGGAGCTCTCTTGTCCCTCGCAGCTAAACATCAACATCGGCAGTTTTGTAGTTTACAGTATGCAACTCCTCACACAAACTGGAGCCAATTGCACTGCAGCTAAATGAAACAAAAATCACTGAAAAGTAGTGATTTTGATACAGAATATGTCAGCTATCAAGGTTTCTCATTTGTCACAGAGAGTACTCATGTTGTTTTAGTAGAGGAACACTTGCAGATCCGTTTGTCCAGTACGCTGTAACCGTATAAAACTACAGTACCGCCCAACGCACACCAACAAGCTGTCGAAGAAAACCAGATTATTGCATTTAGGTATAAGAAACGCGGAACCGGCCTATTTGCATAACAAAGAGATCTGCATAATAGTCTGGCAAAGGCTTGCTGCAAAGCATGCAAGGAATTTGCGCGGCACCTGGAAACTCCCGAAGGGACAAAAACAACGCTGTATGCTGTTTCGCCAGTGTTTTGTAGTTTTGGGGTTTTTCGCCTAAATAAGCGAGGACGTGGTGAGTGCATTTTGCTGAGCCAAGTACATTTTTAGCTACACAAAATATTAAGTAATAAACCACAAACGCTTCTTATGTGAAAATAAGAAAGAAAGCAGGTTAAATAATTCCTGTTTTCTTAGAGTTATGACAGGAGAGTTTTACTTGTTTAATAAAAATCTGCAAACTTAGTGCTGTTTACATTTACACACAAAATATTGTTCGTTTCCATTTGAAATCGTTTTTTCAAAAACACATTTTTTATCCAGGAGAAAATAATTGAATTTCGATTTGAACAAAGGCAAATTGGCTAGAGCGGGATTTGAACCTGCGACCTCCGAAAAACATGCCGGCGCTCCACCAACTGAGCTATCTAGCCTTTGTGATTGTCTTTGTTCGTAGTGGTTCGTAGTGAGAAAAAATAAATAAACTGCGATATGGAAACAAACAATTGCGTGAATAAATGCTGGTTGAGAGAGAAAATAAGAAGATATTTGAATTAGTTGAAACCTTATAGGTATCGTACACGTTTGGTAATGACTCAAAACAAATATGAGCATAAACATTTACTTGGTAACAAGCAACGGAGAGCTGTTGATAGTATATAAAACATTGTAGGAAACGACTCCCTCTGAAGTAACGTAGTTTTTGAGAAAGAGGTAATTTCTCACTAAAATAATAAAAACTTTTTGCAAGAAGTTTTTATTCCTATCTGAAAGCACACAAATTTGTACAACGAGGGTGTTTTTTCTTTCATCATTTTCTTGCAACGTCGATGACCAATTGAGCCCAAATGTTCACAGGCTTGTTATTTTATGCATATGTTGGGATACACCAAGTGAGAAAACTGGTCTTTGACAATTTCCAAACGTGTTCAGTGCCTTTAAGTGAAGCCATATCCACAGAATGTTGTGTGGACATATCTTGCATTTTCAAAAGTCCACACTTCTTATACACTTACTCCTAAAATCTCCCGGGTTATCCCGGGTTGTGGGCGACCCTTTTCAGGGTCAGGCTGCAAATCAATCGTAAAATTTCTAGAAGCAAAGAGTAATGTCACAATGAAAATCACTATGGCAATATTGACAACACATTTTAAGATGAATCTTTGTGAAATCAAGCCCTTTATGTCCCCGATGGTTATCAAGCACTACGTGTAGTGGTCTATTCTGTTTTTTAAGATCGCACTGATATTTGATAGTACTATGAACACCTTTCTGAATACGGCGCCCGATATTACTAATGTTGCTCTTCCAAAGTGCATTAACACCCCACCCCCACCCCCAATGTGCGTTGATAACAGGCACGGATGACCATGTGCCCCGGTAACAATTTGTCAAATAATAATAATAATAATAATAATAATAATAATAATAATAATAATAATAATAATAATAATAATAATAATAATAATAATAATAATAATAATAATAATAATAATAATAATAATAATAATAATAATAATAATAATAATAATAATAATAATAATAATAATAATAATAATAATAATAATAATAATAATAATAATAATAATAATAATAATAATAATAATAATAATAATAATAATAATAATAATAATAATAATAATAATAATAATAATAATAATAATAATAATAATAATAATAATGCGTTCGAGGTCGCAACACGTATGCCAACTTCGCTAAAATCATCGTTTTCATCGTTTCTACTGCAGCTGTAATAACTGTGAGTAAATAGGGTGTTTCATCTAAGTAGTAGGATTCTTCCTACCTTTTCAGACACAAATTCAGTGTTTTTCTGAGGACTATTGAGGAAATTCAGTTTTCATCAGGGCTGGCAGCCAAAGACGCCATCTTTTAAGGGTGGCGCCATGTCTCACAACACCCTGAGGAGACCAAACACCGTTCGCTTCTCTATCAGGCACAATAGACCAACAGCAAAGCAAGTCAATGATGCGGTGAAGAAAGATTTGAATACGGAAAATGCAGTGGTATGCATTGCAGAGCTGGACAATAGCTGGTTTAACGTGACGCTTACCAATGAACACCTATGTGAAAGAATTGCAACAAGTGGACTTCATTTAAATGGAATGATAATAGAATGTGAAAGAGCTGAATTGATCAACTCAGTCGTGGTGTATGTAAAGGCTCCTTCGAAATGCAGGACAACATCGTCCAAAATGCGTTAATGCAGTATGGAACAGTGGTCAACGTCAGACGACAGTATCATTATTTTGATAAGAAAATTGAAAACGGAGTCCGCAGTTTGCTTATCAAACACGTCAAAACCAATCCCAAGTTTTATCAGGGTTGGAAACTTCAACTTACCTGTACGACATCGAGGACAAGAAAAACATGCAAAATTTGTCAACAACCAGGGCACATGGCCAGAGACTGTAACCAGCGAGGACGTTGCTTCGTCTGTGGGTCTAGAGAACACCGATCGGACTCGCATGACAAATTAGAGCAACTTCAAAACATGCCTGCAGTAGACCAAGTTTTGAGTCAAACAAGCATCATAGACGGTGGAAATGAAGAAGAATATGATGCTAGTACAGAAGATGTTGAAGAAGAAACAGAAGACATTGCCGACAATGAACCACATTTCACAGAAGAAGAATGGGACAACGATGAAATTCTTATTAGAGAGATTCCAAACAGAAAGGAAGAAGCAAAATCAACTGTAAAAGAGAAAACAGGCACCGAAGAAAACATAGAAAGTAGAGAGCATGACACTGATGACGAAGGGGAAACAGACGAAGAAAACAACCACACCAAGGAGACGAGGCAAAAGGAGACACTGCTCTCGCCCAAAAGGCTGGCAAAGGTTTTTGGGATGAAGCAGTGAAAGGGGGCGAGATTAAGAAGAAACAGCAGGGAGAAACCTTCAAACAAACAACTAAGGAGACCACTGCAGAGAACACCGACCTGGCCAGTCAGGAAGAATCAGATGAGCAACATAATACTACACAAGAAACTGAAATACTGTCCAGCATGGTGCCTGAAAAAGGGATCAATACGAATTTTGATTGGGCTCAAGCTGTCAAGAAGAACTTGGTAGAGAATCAACAAACAGCAAACGCAACAACACACAATGAAGAAATGGAAGACATGAACCAAGATAGTCAGGGCCAGGGAGACGAGCATGAAACAACTCAAGAAACTGAACAAGATCAAACTCAAGAAAAATGGGTGCCTTATGTCAGAAAAGGTGTTCAACGTTTTAGGAAGAAACGCGGAAGTGGAAATGCCCACTACCGAAAAGAACCATATCAGATCGGCCAAGTCAGACATGACACGAAAGGAAAAGCAAAACAGAAATAATCCTTTTTATAACTGTAAATGTTGAAGTACCAAGTTTCTCATAAATTGTTGTTTGGCATCGCTGTTTGTTTTCTGATGGCATACACAATTGCAACGCTCAATGTCAATGGGCTTAGAAACCCACAAAAGCGGGAAATTGTCTTTGAATACCTTTTAAGGAAAAAGGTGGCTATTGTGTTCCTTCAGGAGACTCATAGTGAGGTTGGGGATGAGTCAACATGGCGCAGACAGTGGGGTGGGCAAATCGCCTTCAGTCACGGGAAAACAAATAGTTGCGGAGTTGCCATTCTTATTTCCCAAAGAGCGGCCTTCATCTCATCAATTTTAAAAATGATTCCAATGGCAGATGGGTTAAAGGTGATATTGCTATGGGAGGCGAGGTGATTAGTCTCATCTCACTGTATGCGCCAAATAATGCGACTTTTCGCAAGCATTTTTATGAGAGAATTGGTAGGTCTCTTTCAGATATTATTGAGGACTATAACTGTATAATCGGTGGTGATTTTAACTGTGATATCAATGCTGACATTTATGATCAAAGCAGAACGTGTTTTCTCAATGTCATTCAGGAAAATGATTTAATTGACACGGGGATTACTGAGTAAAGAAAACAATCCGGGTTTTACTTTCTATCACAAAGGGATCAAACGACCAAGCAGAATTGACTATGTCCTCATTTCGAACTCTCTAAGCAATCAGCTGAAAGAGATTAGCATTGATTCATCCGGGTTATCAGACCATAGTACAGTTATAGTCAGGTTAGATAATCAAACAGTGCCCACCGGGAAAGGAAGATGGTTTTGTAATAATGAAATTCTTAAAGACAGCCAATGTAAACAAAGACTGGATATGTTTTGGAATTTTTGGAAAACCCAGAAAATTCTGTATGATTGTCCTCTTTTATGGTGGGATATAGGAAAGAATAGGTTAAAGGAAATCATTAAAGATTATGATGGAGAAAAATGTACAAAGAACGTAAAGAAGAAGAAAAGTTAAAGAAAAGGTACCAGCAAATCATTACTAACACCTCTGAAGACGTTTCTTGTGAACTTGAAGAAATAGAGAGTAAAATTAAAGAATACGAGACTACTAAATGGGAAAAAGTTAAGGTCAAAGTTCACATAAAAAATAAGTGTGATATGGAAAAACCGAGCAAATACTTTCTTTCAACTGAAAAGCAACAACAGAAAAACAATCTCATTAAAGAATTGAAAAATACGGATGGGCAAGTTACTAATGAACCTTCTCAAATGGTGGATATTGTTCGGAAGTTTTATAACAATCTTTTTTCTTCAGAGGGAATTAACAATTTCCATTTGCAGAAAATTTTAAAACGGTCTCGACGTATTGTTTTGAAGAAGACGTTGTCCAAGACATAGAGAAATCGATCACTGAGGAAGAGTTGTTTTTAGCGCTCAAAGATATGGCGAAAGACAAAGCGCCTGGTTCAGACGGTCTAACGGTCGAATTCTATTTAAGTAACTGGTATCTCATAAAGAGTGATTTTCTTGATTTGGTAAATTACTGTTTCAAAAAAGGTCGATTACCAGACTCTATGAATAGAGCCTTAATTAGGTTAATTTTTAAAAATAGAGGTGAAAGAAGTGATCTGAAGAATTGGAGGCCAATCAGCCTACTGAACGTTGACTATAAAATAATTTCTAAACTCATCACTAAACGTCTTAGAATCATTCTACCTAATTTAATCAATGAAGATCAGACCTGTGGTGTTCAAGGGAGAAATATTCAAGACAATTTGATGATTCTTAGAGATGTCATTGATTATGTGAATTTACATAATAAAGAAGCAGCCATTGTTAGCATTGATCAAGAAAAGGCTTTTGACCGTATTGAATGGAAATATATGTTTGCCATGATGCAAAAAATGGGAATTCCCGAGGTTTTGAGAAGGTGGATTGAAATTTTATACAGCAATCCCACGGTTACCATCAATGTCAATAATTTCATTACCGAGCCCTTTCAAGCGACCAGAGGTATAAGACAGGGGTGCCCCTTCCCCCCTCTTTATATGCCATATGTGTTGAAGGCCTAGCTAACTTGATCAGAGGTAACAATGGAGTTAAAGGTGTGATCCTTCCAGGGCAACTTGTTCAATATCAAATTATTCAACACGCTGATGACACCAGTATTCTTATTACTGACAACACAGAGTTCAATGCATTACGAAGATTGTTTTACAGTTATGGAGAAGGGTCAGGCTCTATAATAAATGTTTCTAAAACTCAAGGATTGTGGCTTGGTGCGTGGAAAAACAGAACAGATAAGCCAGGGAATTTCAATTGGAATAATCAAAAGATTAAAATTCTTGGCATTTATTTTGGAAATGGTGTCAAACCAGAAGACATTTGGTTGGAACGGGTTAACAAAACGAAAAATGTTCTGAATAGATGGAAAGAAAGGTCACTGACTATGAAAGGGAAAGCTGTTGTTGTGAATAGTTTCATTGGTAGCAGCTTAGCGTATTATGGTTCAGTGGTACCAAGCCCCAAATATCTGAAAGACGAATTGGATAGAAGTATTTTTGATTTCTATTGGTCTTCTAAACCTAACAAAATAAGAAGAGACACTATCAGAGGTCCATCAGAATTAGGTGGAACTGGTTTAATCAACATTTCATGTAAACTTGATGCTTTGTTATTAAAGTGGCTTCAGAAATACAGCTCGAGACCTGGGAAATGGAAATTCCTTTTCGAGTTTTGGATCAAACAGGCGAACACCGATCAATCACTCGGGTGGTTTGTCTTTAACAATGCTAAACTGATTGGCTCTAAATTGCCCTTTTTTTATAGAGAGCTTGTGCTGGCCTTTCAAAAGGCCAATGGTGTGATGAAACCAAACGTGACTTGTATTAATGAAGCCATTGAGATACCTTTGTGGAACAATACTGTCATTACCAATACAGACAAAAAAATGGATACTAAAATCTTGAAACAGCATGGTATGGTATGTCTGAAACATGTCATGAATAATGGCAATCTTCTAACTGCTCAGGAATTGGCCAAGAAATGTCACATCAAACCAATTAATGCAGGGAAAATTATGTCAGGTTTAAGGAAACATGTCAGTGATGATTTGTTAACAGAAAGCAGAGAAGGTCCAGCACGTCACGTCAGTAGTATGTTGCATTTTGAAAATAATGATGAGAGTGTTCGTGTTTCAGATACTACTGTGAAAACTATTTATAAGAGCATGGTTATAGACCGCTTTGTTCAGCCAACTGTTGAAAAGACCTGGCCAATTAAGCTTAACATTCGTCAAAACATTATTGACTGGAAAGAGGTTTGGAAGCTAACACCCAAAGTATTGATTTTGACGATAGAGATCTCTGGTTTCGGTTGCGACATCGCATTCTTCCTACTTGTGATGTTTTACAGAAAATGAAAAAAATAGAACCTAAGGACAATCAATGTGGTTTATGTAAACAAGAGGAAGAGACTATAGAACACGTTTTTATATATTGTAAATGTACTTGGACTTCTTGGTTATTTTTGGAATATGTTCTTCGTAAGTATAGGGGTAATAAACACTTTTATCTCAACGACAGTAACAAAATATTGGGATACGGCAAACAAATTGACAACATATGTTTGTTCCTAATAGCTTCACAGAACTATCTGGAACTCCAGATGCAGAAATCTCCCTGCAATCAATCCGGTTTCTGATAAAAAATTGTTGAAGTTGTTCCAGCACAAACTTAAACGAATGATTCTTTTGGAAAAACAAAGACTTAATGATGATGATTTTGTTGAATTGTTTTGTAAAAACCAGGCTTTGTGCCACATGATTGGGGAAAAAGTTGTATTTTCGTTCTAAGTCCTCTTGTTTTGTTTTGTTTTCTTTTTAGTTTTGTATATATAATGGTCTTTTAATCATTGATCTGTTATGTAGTGTTGTTGTTTTTTGTTGAAAGGGTTTTGATTGAATGTAATAAAAGGAGATGTGTGTCTCCATTGCAGCCAAAAAAAAAATAAAATAAAATAAAGAGAGGGAGAGAGAAGAGCGATGGAAGGGTGAAGTGAACATTCTGAAAAAGAAAAAAAAAAATAACTGCTGAACAATAATAATAATAATAATAAAGAGATATTTATAAAGCGCAAACAGTTGCAGATCGGTTCCGCCTCAAGGCGCTGAATACGAGCAAAAATGGATTAAACAACATAATACAACGATAATTAAACAATTAAACAACTGTGCGTTAACTTTGTTATGACTATCGAGAAGAGTATTCAAAAATTTGACAGCAGGCCGCTGATTGTCCTGAAAACAGGAAAACTATTGACCAGATAAGTCTTCCTGTCTAATTCCTTACATTCTGAAAGTCCCTTTCAGATTTATGTTGATACGATTGTATACCATGTTCCAACGTGTGCACCTAAATATCTTGGGACAATTTGATGAAGAGACTTTAATTTTGAGATGGGCTCAACGTCAAAAGTGATGCCTTGAACGATGCCACAAAACAACTTATCATAATTATAGCAATATACAACAACGAGTTTACCCTAATTGAAGACTTCTCCAGGGGCGTCTGAAATCTACCAAGACCGGAATATTGTTACCAAAGAAAAGAAAGGATATTATTTTAATGTACGCATTAAATCTTCATCCAGTCTCCCACGTTCACATTATTGTATGACATGTTTACGTGTATATAATGTCGCAACCATTTTCCGTTTGCGCACATCTTTTCGACACGGCTGTTCTAGTGACAGCAAATAGGGTTGCTACTGGAGATTTTGGCAACAAATTACCGCTTGATAAACTCATTCAACGAGCAGAACTTTGAATTAATGTCAACGCATTTCTTGTAAGAATTGAAAGAAACTTCCATACAGACAAACATTCAAACTCAAGACACACGCCTTAACGATCGAACCATCATGGATCAATTTGAAAGTCTTGGCACGACTTTGCCTACTATTTTTAAAGGCGCGAAAAGTGACGAGGATCTTGCAACGGAAGAAACCGACGCTTTCGCCAAATTCATCTCAGCTGTTCACTGCATAATCTGCGTGGTTGGTATCACTGGTAACGTACTGGTTGTCATCGTACTCCTCCGTGTGTCGTCCCTGCGGTCTAATACCAGTGATTTCTTAGTGCATCTCTCCATTGTAGATTTCATGGTCTGTGTTCTGGTTATCCCCTTCTATCTCCTGCCTAAACCCCAACCCGCTCCGAACCCCGGGTTCTTCGGTGAGTTTTGGTGTCGATTTTACACTAACGGGTTTCTGTTTTGGTTCTTCACGATGACGTCAGTCTTGGGTTTGACCACGGTCAATTTAGAGCGCTACGTTGCGATCGTCTACCCACACAAATACAAGACTATTTTCACCAAACGAAACAAGCACATCATGATCACTGCGTGTTGGGTTTTTGCCGCAGTTTCAAGATTTTACTTCTTCTTTGTGTATGAAGAAGATGAAGTAGAAGGATGTCATTTTAAAGGCTGGTCTAGCCGAGGAGCTCAGCTGGGAATGGGCTTGTACAGTTTCACAGTCAACTTCTTCACTCCATTCATTGTGATGATTTTTGCGCAACTGAAAGTTATCTCAATGCTCAACAGAAAAGTGAAGATGTTAAGTGCTCGAACAGGTTAGTTATCAAGTCAGTTTATCCAATTTCATATTCAGTGTATTAAAGATGGAAGAAAGCAAGAAAGTATCAACTTTCCATTCATCAATGGACTCAGTGCATACAATTTTAGTTTTTCTTTTCTGATTTTCAGTTTAAGTTGGCCAATATTATTTTTAATAAGAATAAATTGATACCAGTTAGTTTTGTTTATACACCGACTAGAGCTAGGCGCCTTGGATTGAAGTAAAGCCACAACCTTTACATTCTACAATAGATGTTTTAACCTTTAGGCCCGCGACCCAATGAAAACTTCCAGGACTCCACAGCGATTCAACGGCTGATCGCCGGCTGATTGAAGCAGTTTTGTTTTTACTATTATCTTGATGGCTAATTGCATTGAACCGATAAAGCATTTTTTTTAAAAATATTTTTGATGATAGATCGACTGTGAGGCAATGATCAAAAGTGTTACGTTACATTTTAGCGCTTCTGACAAAGTTTGGCGACCCCCTGAATTTAATCGCGACCCATATAATGCGATAAGTTGTTTCAGACCGAAGATCCCGAACGGCAAATTCGATCGATTTTACCGCACCAATATCAATGGGTACCAAGAAACCGGAAGATTTAACTCTGATTGGATTCGAACTAAATGCGTTAGTTTTGATCGACTTTGTCTTTTCTTACAGCCTCTTTGGGTATAAATCCAAGCGACCAGCGTAAAATGTGGCAGCTACGAGCCTCCCAGACCCTGGTAAAGACACTCCTGGCCTGCGTCATAACATTCAGTGTGTGCTGGATTCCAAACCAAGTTTGGTTCCTGCTCTTCAATTTCGATGTTACAGTGGCTCCAGGTGGACCTTTCCACCATCTCACTATCATCTTAGGCGTGGGTAATTCCTGTTTGAATCCAGTCATTTACACCTTGACCAACAAGCCATTCCGTAAAGGGATCAGGGAGCTGTTTTGCAAGCAACGGGGTTCGAACCAGGTGGTTGACGGTGTAGCGACCGGCACTGTGTCTGAGACCGTCTCGAATACCCACAATCATTAGGGGAGATGAACATCACAGTGGGAACAAAACGCGAGGAGTTTGGGAACAATTAGTAATTCCGGTCAATGAGTAATGTTGTGTCCTGCACAACGGTTTAATTGCGTGATTATTCTGAAGAGTTCATACACTCATATTGTATGAACGAAATGAAGATAAATCTGTGCATCATTTAATAGTTTGAAGCAATGTCACATTATTTACGACTAGAATGTTCTTGAACATTGAGGGTGTTTCCGAGCAGCCAATAAACCGATTTTTGATGTTTTATTGAAGAAAAGGAGGCGCCTAGATCGTTCGTGATATTATGCCGATGTAAAATATTATTAGCACACTATACTTAGTACATTACAAGTGGTTTACGTTGTTTAATGCGCCATGTTACATCCAGTTTTAGTTTAAGATAAAGTAGAAGTTGGTATTTAACCGGAACTATTGCTAAATGTCAAACCGACAGCTCACTAATATAAAGTTCTTACTGCCAGGTCTTGACAAAACTTCAGACATTTGGTAACCGAGTAAACTTTTGGAAAAAAACGACCCCACAATTTTTAAACAAGCCTAAGAGGGCCTGCATTTGAGAGGCAGTAATCATACTTTTGTTAAAATATTTTGTGTTTGATATTGTAATTTTAATACTTCACTGGATTTGGAAACCGTTCACATCCTCTAGTTTTCACCGAAAACAATACCAAAAACAACCCGTGAAAAGTTCATCACATGGTGTTAGTGGAAAACAGAAACAATGTAGTTTTTTGTCAAGCATTTCGTGCACAATCATATTGCTCATTTCGGATGCACCACGTGAAATCATTTGAAACGGCGTGGTTATGCTAGTAATAATGTGAGACAATGCCGTTAAAGGCACTGAACACGTTTGGTAATTGTCAAAGACCAGTGTTCTCACTTGGTGTATCCCAACATATATGCATAAAATAACAAGCCTGTGAAAATGTGGGCTCAATTGGTCATCGAAGTTGCAAGAAAATGATGAAAGAAAAAACACCCTTTTTTGTTGTACAAATTTGTGAGCTTTCAGATAGGAATAAAAACTTCTTGCAAGAAGTTTTTATTATTTTAGTGAGAAATTACCTCTTTCTCAACAACTACTTCAGAGGGAGTCGTTTCCTACAATGTTTTATACTATCAACAGCTCTCCGTTGCTTGTTACCAAGTAATTTTTTATGTTAATATTTGTTTTGAGTCATTACCAAACGTGTACGATACCTTTAAAAAGGCGAGGGTTGGGGAAACTGGGCCAGAGGACCACCGTAACAAGTTACGACTTGAGATCGGGATAACCTCCCCATATACGTGCATCCTTAACATGGTAGATGAAGAATGGTGAGATAAATGCGAGTCCGTATACTTCCTTCAAGTTGTTGGGTTATTGATTCATAATACTGCATGTTCATAATTACTACAGTCGATCTACTCCACCATGAAACTGATTGGACTATTTGTAAAATTTAGAAACAAGAGCGTCGGGTGTGGTTTAGGTCAGGGGTCGTTAATGAACCTTACCCGCTTCACACTTAGCACACGGGCCTACTGTATGTATATTGATGCATTTCTTGATGCATCGCCTAATTAATAAGAAACCTTTTAAGCGATTACTCAGCTAAACAATAAAATAAGCTATCTTAGCAATATACAGCAACGATTTAGCCTTGAAGACTTCTCCAGGGAGTCTAAAATGTACTAAGACCGGAATATTGTTACTCAAGGGAGAAAGGAAATTCGTTAATATACACCTCAAACCCTGTTATATTCTCCTCTATACGCATTTTATCACGTTCACATAATAATTTTATGACATGTTTACGTGTAGTATATCAAGTCGCAACCTTTCTCCGTTTGCGCGCACCTTTTCGACTCAGATTCTATAAATTACTTGAACTCACCTCAACTAAATGCCGGAATAACTATGTTTAAAATGAATTCGCTCTCTTCTTTGTTTTGCTCGCCAGAAACACATCGTTATATGCCTGGCAGAGGAACGTTGGCAATTCGTGTGCAATTCTTTGATCCAAACTGAAAAATGAAACATTGATTGTTCATATCAAACTTTCAGTTTGTTAATTAAAGGTGGGGTCATAAATTGGTAAGACTCCAAAAATTAATGACAATAAAAATTACCAGGTGATACGCACTGCAGCTCGATCGAAGTAATATGGTTTGGATAAATTGTTCACCCACAAACATTTGAATCTAAGAAACAATTCAAGCATGAATCGTTTCTCAGATTTCTCAACATTTTCTATATACTATTAAGATCAGTCATAACAATCTCAATATAATAATAATAATATAGCGCACGTATCTACCAATAAGGTACTCAAGGTGCTTGAACAGACCTTTTTCCTGCAAGGTATGCTGAGCTATTGAATTAACAAAAAACCTATCACATTACATAGCACCCCATGTAAAGGTTTACAAGGTGCTGTGGCGCAATACGCAGCCAAACAAACCAGGAAACAGCGGGGCGAACCCCTTCTCTTTACGATAAGTGCACTGGGTTCTTTTACGTGCATTACACAACACACGGGACCTACGGCTTTACGAAGGACCTAGCAATAATGGTTAAATGTCTTGCTTAATGACACAAGTGTCACGACCGGGAATCGAACCCACACTCTGCTGATCAACAACACTATAGAGCTTGAGTCCGGTGTTCTTATCCGTTCAGACACGACACGCCATATATTGTGTGATAACTGTCTAAGATCAACTTTGTTCCATGTCATCCTAAAACAATAATTATTTGGGATAGTTTTCCGCAGCATGCCACCACGTATTCACAATGCTGCTTGCTTACACTCCGTTTTAATTCCTTTGAGCACAAGTGCGCGAGAGTTCCGTCCGGGTTATGAAATGTGCGCTTAAATTTTCATTTGTAACGGTCAAAATGTAGCGTTTTAGCTACCAACTCCTCACAAGGATTATTTTAAAAGGGGGAAATGACGTTCAACATCCATTAAAAAAATCATATAAATAGCTTAGAAAGTGGTGGGATGATATTAAAATGTTTCCATTGTTTGGATCGGAGTGGCAAGTTCACGTTTTCTCAAAGGCAGCCACTGTGCGTGTTTTTCAGTCCAAATCGATTGGCATCATTATGTCCAACCAATGCCGTATTGAAGATCGTGCTCCACGGAGACAATGATATAAAAACAGTCAATTTCTGATTGTTGTATAACTCGAAGACAGTGCTTTCACCATGCAACATTGCTAACTGTGAAAGACACTTACTTGTTGCTTGATAACCGCACCCAACAATGGACCTTTATCATGGTGCGGCCATCTTGTTTTTTTCTTCTATTTCACCCAATGCAACCAAACCGAGGCTTGAAGGAACAGACAGTCTGGTACCTTTCGTGAGAATGAGAACTACCATTGCCACTGTTGTACGCAGGGTGCCAGACCACATAACCATCGCATGATAAAGGTCTATTAAACGATGAAACAACAACTTCATGGGAATATTGTGACAGCCTAAAGAGAAAACTTCATTGGACTGACCAATCCAAATGTAACACACACAAACTAAACACTGTCTCCATGGAGCACTTAAATCTCACAGATGCATCAGGAAGAACAAAGTGATGGAGATGCAACAAATGTTGCTAAGAAGCTACTACTGTACTAGTAATTGGAGGGAGTGTAAATTCTTAGCTCAACGATCGAAGTTTCTTAAAGAAAACAAATCCTTGATGAATTCGAACTCGTATTCTTTGAAAACGGGGGGGGGGGGGACGACACAAGCGGGGCAACGACATAAATTGGGGGTCTTTTTAATGTATCCGACCGTTCATTTATAAAAGAAAATTAAATCTTTTTAATGTATCCGACCATTCATTTGTACATTGTTCCATCTCATTTGGGGGTAGGGAAAGGGTTCTAAGCGGGGGGGGGGAGGGGTTCTGAGCGGGGCGGGGGGTACGCCACTGAAAGAGAGTAGGGGGACTGTGTGGGCGGGGGTGTGGGAAGGAGGGTTCACTTACTTGCCAGAGTTTTTTTTTGTACTTGCGGTGCATGGTCGACTCTGCACTTGTGATAGTTGCACCCTACATGCTAGCATATTGGGAATACCTTTTCCTTGCTGATCCACCCAGTCCAACTGGAAAGGTTTTGGACTCAATGTTGACCAAGTTTGCCTCACATCAAGTCTAGTACTCGACCAGTGATCCACACAAGGTTTTTGTGGTTTGTGTAGGGTCCACACATACAGAGCAATTGGAACAAGGCATCAACACATAGGGCCCATGCAAGACAGGGTCCATCGTGAGAGGGTCCAGTAAGGTTCATTTCAAGGCACTCAGGAAAACAAACTTCCATGTACATTAATAACAAGAAAACACACGGGATTTAACGTTGTCTGCTCTAATTGAATTCCAAAGACTGTTTGTAGCAATTTAACCATTGAAGAAACCCACAATAAAGTAAAGTATTTGATATAAAAGAAACACATTCTCTAATGACAATAAAAGTAAATACCAACATTCCTCAACTAAATGCCGGGCAGCCATATAGAGCCGCTATGCAGTTGCGCTTGCGCGTTGTCCTTTACCGTGCGTATAATGAAATAATTAACTCTTCTTCGGGGAAAAAGTGATAAATTGTGTGGGTTTGTCGTCGAACAAATTGTGCATCCTGACCGGAATGGCATGGTCGAGAGTCTGGCTGAATGGTTATAGCCCAGCGGTGGTGGTTTTCGCTGGCTCGACTCCGTGTCAGTCTCAGAGAAGACTTGTCACTTAGTATACATAATATTATATACAATACGTTTTTATTTATACAATTATTGTTTCCCCTTTGGCTTGCCATACCGACGTGTGTTATGTTTTTTGTGACTTGGGAACGAATCTTAGTCAACTATCGGGAAAATATTCATGCGGTGGGAAAGAACAAAAGTGCAAGGAATAAAATGAATTAAACAATTTATCAATCCTTCAAAAAAGTTCAACCAATTACTGAGATAATTGAATTAAAATACTGCTCAAAGGAGGGACAACATTTCAAAACAAGAAATAGAGATACAAATAAACAAAAAAATAAACAAATACGAAAATCAATAAATAAATAAATACAGACCTTTAGGAGTACAGAAGTAACGCAAAAATTAACAGATACAAACTAACAATTAACTATAATGTCCATGCAAAGAAACCCGTGAATAAAATAGAGATATGTGAATGAAAATGAGAAATTGGTTAACATTAACTTAAAACAGGAATTATGTTTTCATGTTCATCCTATTCTATCGAAAAGGCTAAGACTTACCATTAAAGAGAAATTGAGCCCCAATAAACATTATTTATCTGTATTAAACCCTAAAACATATACTGGTGGGGTCTTATCCGATAATGTGTTCATTTATTATCGTCTATTACATGCAAACCATGTTGAGTTTTGTAAGAGTATTGTTCATTTAGCACACACAAATAATCAAGTGTGTCTGAGAACTAAGACATCTATGACAATAAGCCCTTATTTATCTTGAACTAATCCAGAAGCTATGAGAGAATTATAAATCTAAATATGGTTCCAAACCAGTCAGAAGTGAGTATAAAAGAGGCCCACAAAAGCGATGATGGGTCACAAGCTGTATCTATCAAGCCTGACGAACGAGGTAAGTACCTGTATGGGGAGGGCACCGGGTATCGGTCTGCCCGGACCGGTGTGGTTGAGGGCCATGCGCTGCACGTTGTGGTTAGTTTTCGTGCGGGTTTTGGACTTTGGGTACAGGCAGTTTTCGGTGACGCTAATGTTATAAAATATAACCGAAGGAAAAACTTGTTGCAGAGTATTCCAAGTTATTGAAGTAATATTGACCAAGTTCTTATAACAAAATCAATTTTGCCAAAACCAACATGACAAATTACTTTATGAACAGCGAAGGTAAATTGGTTTTCGTTACTCCTCAAAAAGTAAACCGCATTCCCCCCTTCACATCAATTATTAATTGTTATCACTGTGTCCCAACCAACGCTTATAGATTCTCATCATGAAGACTTTCATCCTCTTGTGTCTGTGCCTGGCTGCTGCCAGTGCTACTCTTGCTCCCCTTAAGAAGGTGTCTGAGCGCATCCCCAACAAGTACATCATCGAGATCAAGGTAAGATCTTTGACTTTGCTGATCATTATCTGAATTTGAGGGGGGGGGGTTCAGGAAAAGGGAGAAACAAACTTAAGTTTTCAATCTCAAGTTATGATGATTTGTTCTTGTATAACTGAGCAAGAGAGAGCACATTTATTTTCTGTAGGTATTTTTCTCTATTTTGTAGGGAGCATGGCTCTGGCCATGTTCCAAATACTATTTATCTGGGAGGGATAGTGTCATAGAGCTCTCTGTGCATGAGTATTGTTTTGTGTTTAACTCTTCTTTTTATAAGAGAAATATTGTAATTTTTAGGGCTAGTTGAATCGGGTAATTGTAAACTTGTTTAGGTAGTAGCCAGCCTCGTGTTGACCTTTCAACCTTACATAAGATACCGTGCCGTGCTATTGCTAGTGCTATTCAGTATTTGTATCGTGTGCTGTTGAATGGGACATTAAAATCAGTTCAAGTGCAGAACATCCCTTTATATTTTAGACGCCATCGTATGGATTTTGCTTTTAGTTGTATTTTGGTGAATGCTCGTCCTTTTTAAATAGAGGGCCGGCCCCTTCCCGTGTCTCTACATAACGAAGCAGTGAATTCACACAACTCGCAAGTTTCACAATTCGAGTAACACATTAAATATGTTTATAATTTACTTCAAATATTATTTCATTGCCTTTTTGCCTTTGGGATGGTTCCAAGTTTGATGACTTTGTCGACCGTCTTGAGACCCGTACACGATCCCTCAACATCCCCGTCTCCATCCTGAAGAAGTTCCGTAAGGTCATGACCGCTGTTGTGGCTGACATCCCAGACAGGTTCATCAACACCGTAAGTTTCTACTTTACTTTTGAAAACAGAAGAGCACTATTTGTTTGCACCTTTTCCTTTTCCTGTTTCTCGACCGAATTACCAATTTAGACTTCCCCTCATTCTGTAGATCCGTTCTTTCGATGGCATTGAGTACATTGAGGAGGATAGTGTAGTCAGGACCCAGGCAGTCACGTGGGGTCTCGACCGTTCTGACCAGAGATACCTCCCCTTGGACGGCAGCTTCAACCCATCCGGTAAATTTCAACTTCCATTGACTTCATTCTACAAAGATCGTTTAAATTAAAGGTCCCGTATCTCACCAAGACTCACCAAAAACACAAACATGTAAATACTTCATACTGCCATCTTGTTTTAGGAACTGGTGCTGGAGTCAACGCTTACGTGATCGATACCGGTGTCAACCCCAACCACTGGGAGTTCTCTGGCCGTGCTACCGCCTGGTACGACGCTTTCGGCAGTAACGGAGTTGACTGCAACGGACACGGAACCCACTGCTCCGGTACCGTCGGCAGCAACACTTACGGTGTAGCCAAGGACGTCACCATTTACGGTATCCGTGTGCTTAGCTGCATTGGATTCGGCTCTAACAGTGGTGTTGTTGATGGCGAGTATTTTCATACATAATACGTAGTTTGCTTTGGAAAACTCACACTTTTTGTAGCAAACTTTGTTTTGTATACTCTTAAAGTTTTACAAAAGTAATTATTAACGAGAAAGCTAACCATTTTCTTTATACACAAACCAACAGGAATTGAGTACGTTGGCTCCAACGGACAGCTGCCCGCTGTTTATGCACAAACCAACAGGAATTGAGTACGTTGGCTCCAACGGACAGCTGCCCGCTGTTGTCTCCATGTCTCTTGGTGGTGGTGCATCTTCTACTACCGATAACGCCGTAGCCTGATCAACCTCGGCTTCACCGTGTCTGCTGCTGCTGGTAACGAGAACGTCGATGCCTGCAACTCTTCCCCCGCTAGAGTAGCTGCTGTAAGTCGCTATTCGGATTGATAATGATGACGCAAAATCTTAACTATACCTCCAAAACGAAAATACAAACAGATTGCAAGGCTACCCATCTGGCTGCGTTTGGAATAACTTCAATTACTTTAATGCACCCAACGCATTGCATTTTTGTCTTTGTTACAAAGCCATTGTACGCCAGAAGTACATCATTGATTGAATGATTAATTTAATGTCAACCCGAACAGGCCATCACTGTCGGTGTCACCGACAACAGCGATGCCAGAGCTTCCTTCTCCAACTACGGTTCATGTGTGGACATCTTCGCTCCCGGTGTAGACATCACCTCAACATGGCACAGCACCAACTGGGGATCCAACACCATCAGTGGAACCTCCATGGCCTGCCCCCACGTTTCCGGCAAGAAACATTTCTCGAGATTAAACAAAATTGCCCAAGAAACCTTTTTCAACCTTTTAAAATATTACATTTTCTGTCAAGACTCCATGCAAGACGAGTTTCTTATTTCTCAATAAAAGTTCGCATAGTGACAAACAAAATCAGCTTGAAACTTTCGAACTCACAATTCAACAGACACTCGTCACCACAAAGCCGCACCATAAACATTTTTGTTCAGTTTAACAATAGTGAGGGCAATACTCCTTTGAACAGCACTCCTAAGTATTGCTTCGACAATGACAGCAAGTTTGAAATTACTTTAAGCTTTGCATCATCAGTATTACCGAGTATGTTTTCCACTCACAGGTGCCGCTGCCGTCATGTTGGGCAACAACCCATCCATGAGCCCAGCTACCCTCAAGTCCTCCATGCTCGCTAGCTCCACCTCCAACGTCGTGTCTAACCCAGGCCGTCGCTCCCCCAACAAGCTCCTCTACATCGGCAACTAAGGTGAGGGACTCTTTTTGTTAAATGTCACTACACTCTAAAAACTTCGGGTCAGAATTGACCCCGATTCCGGGTCCCGGATGCCTGGCATATTTCTGGGTCAGGCTGACCTGGAAACTGGTTAAACAAAATGGATTTTGATCGAATTTTGATGGATTCATCGATTTGACTGGGTTTCGGATAATTTTGACACAGATTCCGGGTTGCGAGATTTTTTATCCTAAGAACTTTTCGTCCCCCCATACGGCAAACTGTGTACAAACTTCTTTTGATAGCGCCCTCTTTTGAATCATCCTCTTCCAGCTCATGTTAATTTCCCGTATGAGGACAAAAGTTTCGTAGGAAAAAAATATAGCTTCCGGGTTATACAGACCCAGAAGTGGGTCAAGCCCCATTGGACCCGGAATCCGGGTCAATTCTTACCCACAAGTTTTTAGAGTGTATGTACGATTCGCTAAGAACAGGTTCATTTTTAACTACAGTTTTAAATTTTTCACTTTTTTTTAGTAATATGAAGCATTTTTTTCTTGAAGTTGTTCTTAAAATTTTAAAATCATGCTGTTTTTCTTCATAACATATCTCTGGAGGCACAAAGTAAGAAAATAGTGCACTTTGACAAATATTATCAACAGTTTTTTTTATTTGTCCCTTTTTGTTAGCAAAACAATTTGCCACATTTTGTACTCAAAACTATTATTGCATCATCATATCAAAAGAAAAATACGCTCACCTTTTTATTTTTTGTATTTACAATGGCACTTCATTATTGGGAAAGCTGACAAAAATCAAATTTATTTATGTGGTTCGGGTGGTTATAATTTAAGTAAAGGGATAACTGTTTTCCTCAAACCCAGCCGAAAAGAACAGGAGGAAAAATTTCTGTCCCTTGTTCCTCAAACCTAATAATAATAATAATATCGAAGTCTTATATAGCGCACGTATCTAACAAACAAGGTACTCAAGGCGCTTAGTATATACTTTAAACAGAAAGATGGGTTATTGAAGTTATGAATTATGAGACCCAATTATGTAGCACCTTATAATGTTTTTTACAAGGTGCTACGAAAAGTGGAAGGAATGGATTTCTTTTATCCGTTGCTGCTCAAACCAAGCGAAAAAAAGAGAAGGGATAGATTTGTTTATCCCTTGGACCTCAAACATGGAAAGTTTTCAATTTTTTAAATGTTAGCCTAGAAAAATGAGATTGATTTGTAAAATCTGGAGCATGTTTTTCAAAATTTGGAGGAAAATAAGGTAAACAGAAAAATGTGATGCTATAAAGTCCGGTTTTGATTGCAATGATTGGACTATAATGACAATTTTAAGCTGTAAATTTGAAAATGAAAACACGCATTTAAATATGAACCTGTTTAGGGGACCTTATCATGTGCGACGAGGAAACAAAAAAACAAAAACAAAAACGAAACAAAAACTGTCAAACTATATTTCTATAGTCTCATGACATTACTTTTGGCTTATTCGCAGTGGTTGTTTCATACCCTTTGGCTCTACAGCAGTCGCGAGTGTCAGGATGTTGGAAAATCTCTACAAATCATAACATTGAGTACGTTTACTTTTCTATTCTTGCCGATATATCACTCCCTTGACGAAGTTGGGACTTTTTAAAGGCAGAGTATACTTATGACCATAAAACAGTAAGAGCAGTGGAGAGCTGTTTATGCTATAAAACATTGTAAGAAACGACCCCCTTTGAAGTATATACAGTTTTAGAGAAACAGGAAACGTTTACCAAACAATTTGAATCTGAGAAAGGCTTAAAGGCACTGAGCACGTTTGGAAATTGTCAAAGACCAGTGTTCTCACTTGGTGTATCCCAACATATGCATAAAATAACAAGCCTGTGAAAATTTGGGCTCAATTGGTCATCGAAGTTGCAAGAAAATGATACAAGAAAAAACATCCTTGTTGTACAAATTTGACTGTGCTTTCAGATAGGAATAAAAACTTCTTGAAAGAAGTTTTTATTACTTTAGTGAGAAATTACCTGTTTCTCAAAAACTACGTTACTTCAGAGGGAGTCGTTTCATACAATGTTTTATACTATCAACAGCTCTCTGTTGCTTGTTACCATGTAAGTTTTTATGCTAATATTTGTTTTGAGTCATTACCAAACGTGTACGATACCTTTAAAGTAATTTCACACTTGAAAGCACACAATTCTATGCAACAAGGGTGTTTTTCTTTTTATTATTTTCTTGCAACTTCGATGACCAATTGAGCCCAAATTTGCACAGGTTTTTTAGTTTATGCATGTTGGGGTACACTAAGTGAGGATACTGGTCTTTGACAATTACCAAAAGTATACCCCGCCTTTAAAATTACAAGAATTTATACGCAGACCAATTGTGTACTGTTTAGCGTCTCCATCACAACTTATCTACATTCCGTCATTTGATTTACACTCTTTCGTTTGTCTTTGTCATGTGTAGGTAGCCTACGCGGAGAGGTCGAGTCTATATATGAGTTTAGCGACAAATTAGGTAGTCTTAATGTAACCGGAAATTTTTTGTATAATTGTGTTTCTCATTTATTAAGAGATGGCGAATAAATAACAACATCGGAATTGAAATAAATCACTATCTCGATTTGTCCTTTAATTTTGTCTGAGACGCTTCACGTTTTGCAAGATCCTGAAAAAAGGTCCCTAAACGCAATGTGAGACCAATGAACTAGTGGGTACCAGCACACACACATCTGATAATGTTCCCATTGTTTTCGGAATCCTTGGCAACATAATATTTGTAAACAATTGTTACCCCATGCAGTAAAATTGAAAAGGGTGTCAAAGTCTGACACGGACCATTGACTTCAACCCCCTGCCACGCACGAGTTTTCTAAGCACAGGCTAACCTAGACAGTCAATGATCTTGCGTCGCAACACAGATAACTGAATGTCTATTTAAGTATACGTGACCATATAACAGTCGGGCGAACCTTTTGTAGGATGTACCCCTCCCCGCCAATCCTATGTTCCTAGCTCAACTCATCCCGATACAATTCGTTTGAAACTTATATTACGCAAGTTCAATTCGACTTGATGACATACTTATTAGTAAACCGACCTCTGCAATAGCAGACCCCTTGCATATGACGTTACAAGCCCAAAACAGTCCCCTCGCTTAGGTTAATGAAGAGCTATCACTGACTGAGTGTCGTGTACACGCGTGCACTTTTCGATTGATCGTCATAAAAGATGGCGGTCAATGACGTCAAGTGCAATCCATCTATATCGGTAAGACTGTCCCAAGCCACCCCAGCCCCCCCCCCCCGCCACCCCATTCTCGATAGGGAACCTATGAACGTGTTTTGAGGGACAAATCGACTCAAATTATGCTTTTCTTTCCAGGCAAAAGCAATGACTACATACAATCTTGCTATACGTTATATTTAATTTCATCCCTTTTGATCGATATTCGCGACTTCCCTATTATAGAAGTCAAAATAAACACTGTAGAAAATATGGACGCATAGACTATTGATACGAGTGTGATCTTCCATTTTTTCTTATAGGGCAGATCATCTCCTTAATGAAAAATTATATATTGTTGAATAACAGTTGTTTTTGAGTGAAATATACCCAATGCAACTTAACTATGTCATAGTATATAATATATTCACATAGTTATTATCAATTCGCATCCAACATTTAAACGTATTGATCAGATACATCATTCACTATTAAATTGGCATCGCTTCCCTCCCCTACAAGAGTAACTGACCCCAATCCAACCTCACCAAAGAGTGCCGTCATACCTTTAAATAGGTATCTGAATGCTTGCAGTGTAAACTTATGAACCTGGAAATTCCGTGGTTTTATTTTGGTTTCAATCTCTGGGTGCTGTAAAAAAAAAAAGAATTTATGATTGTGTAATTAAACCTGTTCACTGTGACCTAACCAGTAAAACACAACTAACTTGAGTTTGGCACACAAACTTCCTCCACTCTCCATTTCGTCGTCATGGCTTATAGCCATATTCCAGAACCTGCGTTGGGACTCAAGTTTTCGAGGACCAGCCCAGCTGGTGGCACACGTTTCTCCTTCGCTCTCAGGAACCCCGACCACCTCGCCGTTGATCGTGCTGTGAGCTCCCGAGATGTGAGCTACGAGGGCCAGGTCTGGAAGATCGTCTGCAAACGCCAAAATTCCGGTAAATTTGGCATGGAGCTGGAGCTTGTCTTGCAGAACACCGATCCATGTCTGACATGTAGGGTAGACTTCACTGTCTCGATCCTGAGACGCGGGATGGGTGCGACACCCGGCCCGATATGCAATGTGAGGAATCGAGATTTCACAAAGTTAGATCCTTGCCACGGAGAGCCAGATATGATACTATTCCAGGCCCTCGTCAATCAAGACGAGGGCTACTTTAGTAGTATCAGTCCATGGCTGGAGCTAGAGTTAGTCATGGGTAAATGTGTCTCCATGTTCGAGATACGCGACGCTCAGATTAGACCGGTCGACAACGGCATAGCTCGTGTAGCAACATTCAATATATCCGACTGTCAGCTCTGTGTTTATTTCGACATGAACAAGCCACATAAACGAAAGATCTGCATCCAAGGGCAGAGCCTCTTACATAATCAAGAGCATCAAGATTACTCGCTCAAGTTGGATTGTACAATTACAATATCTGACACAGTCATTATGTCCAAAAAACTAAACCCCATTCATGTCCAGCCATTCGGTAAAGATATTCCTTGCGTTATCTCCGAGCCAGCTCCGGAGAGTAAGGGCATAGTGACAGTCAGGATCGACGTTGTTTCCTTTCAGCTAGCAACTAACGTCTTCCTGGCGTTGCCAACAAAAGCCGGAATCAAGGGCAGCCAGCGGTCACTCAAAGACCCCCTTGGCAATAGCTGGAAGATGTACGTACAGAAGCAAAACGGCAAAATCTACGTGAAAATGAGCCTCTTGGAGCTCTGTGCGTTCTCACGGAGGAATCTTTCCCATGAAGATTTCACGGCATGGCTCCAATGGAGGGCCTGGATTGTTCCTAGGAGAATGAGGACGGCACCTGTGCCATTCAATGACGGCAATGACCTATCAGAGAGTTTCTTCAAGGGAACAAGCAGCCTTCTAGAATATACCATGAAGTCATCCCTTGAACTCACACAAGTAAGCTCAAACATCAAGTTATATAACTTCCTGAAAGTTTTATCACTTGGGTATATGATGAATACCGGTTCCCTACTTGGTCTGGTGGCAATTGAACTATTCATTTTCATGGTGGTGGGGGGAGGGGAGGGGTAGGGGTAGGGGTTGGACGCAGGCGGGGCAAAGAAATATGTTGCATTTGCTTCATTATTAGGGGTTTCGGTCCAGCCCCTGAAGCCAAAACACCTATTGTTTTCGGCGAGATTTTTATTGTTTTTAATGGGTTTCTGCCCTATAGCAGAAACTCCTATTGTCTTCGTCCAGATTGTTTTTCATTTTCTTATGATTCTTAACGGCCCTATTCCAATAAGTTTTGTACACGGATTTTGTTATGAGATAATCTTATACTTAACACTTTCCTATCAATACAAGTTACCGGTATATACCATTATCAAAGCTAAGGTTATGAAATTAATATAAAACATAAACAGCTGAATATAATTAATTAATTGACTTAGTTATAATGACATGAATATTTAAATAACCAATCTTGAGACCCCCGAATCTCAAAAAGTATACGTCCGATCATCAAACTGTTTTCGATTATAATACTTGTTGGATACTGTAGATGTGTTTCTTGGGTAAAAATACTGAACGTGATGATAGAACCAAAGCCGGAGCCGGAGCCCAAACCGAGGTTTGGAAAAGGTCCTTGGTTATTACAAATGACGTATTACAAACATAGTGGCTGAGCCTTTTGGATCACGTGCTCAATTCATCATGTGATACCATCCGAAAATGTTTTCATGGCATTTAGGTCGTTTCCGAATTGGCGGCTACGGCTATGACTGTTGCTTAGGGTGTTGCTATAAGGACGTCCTATACTATAACGCGTGATTACGCAGTGATCCAGAGTAGCCGTAGCCGTCAATTCGGACACTGCCTAAATCAGTTTGTTCAATGCATTGTACAGGAGTACGGTGGGCATTCAAACCCATTCCGGCACGGCAAGGATTTCAATCTAATAGCAGTGCGTATTGAATATATCAACCTGCAGCCTAGCGTCTTGGTACCAGACGGAAAGTTCCTGGTGGACTGTGAATCGACGAACATGATCTTAAGGTACGTAATTATAACTTTGGTATTTAGCACCATGCCGATTACAAACATGTTTTATTGGGGATTAGCTGACATGTGTTGAGGAACTCAGGTCAATAGACCCTTTCCATGAAATATGTAAATTGCACATCGCGCGTGCGCACTTACACTACTGCTGGAAACAAATAAGGAAGCATCGCACGTTTTGTACGAGGTTGATGGTCTCTGTTCCTTTCTCTATGGTGTGACGTATACATGTACGCGTTTGTGCATCTGCCTGGTACACAACTCTTTGGCGTTTGCCAACCAAGTGTCTGTACGCGTATGAACGCCACCATCTGTACCCCTAGCAATAAGGTGCGTTGCAGAAACGTTTCTCAGATTGTAAAATATTTTGAATCCCTCTCTCTAAAACCACATTACTTTAAAGGGATCTGTTTCTCAAAATGTTACACATTATCAACAGCTGCAATGCTCCTTAGCAAATAAGGTTTTATGCTGAATAATTTTTTTTGGATTAATAACAAAATGGTATAACCTCCCTTTAAGGAATAATGATTATTCCTTTCGTTATTATCTGTTGTAGAAATGAGCTCGACCAGCTTCGATTGGATCTGATCAACGAGCAAAATAAATTCATTGAATATCAAAAGGCTTGGTGAGTTAATCGATGATAGATATTCTTTAAAATAACTGCTTCTCATGAATCTGTTTGTCTGTGCTGTGCTTGTCTGTCTTCTAAGGTGTGTTGGCAAGATACAATTTAAAAACATTTCGAGAAGTGGCTAGGGCAAACAATATATTTACCCCAGGCCATTATAATAACTAGGTACCCCGGTAACATTTTTTCACATCATTGTGCTGTTATTGTACGAGATTTTCGTGGAAACGATTAAGAACAGAGTGGGTAATTATCAAAAACCATTCGATTAGTTTCAATCTGAAAGCTATAAAGTTCATACCTAATACTGAGAGATGAACTGAGAACATATGGGGGCATTCTTGGCAACTGACTGCTCAGGATAGAGTGAAATGGAGAATTGGTGAAGAGGCTTTCCTCCTGCAGTGGAGTGAAATAAGCAGAAAAGAAAGAAAGAAAGACCTGTACCGATCCTACAGGGAAATATTTCAATCTGAAATACTCTTCCGAAAACCTCTTCCCAAAACCAACGAAGTCTTATTAACTTTATCTTTCCACTTCGATGCCTTTCTAGCAAAGAATTTGAGCAACAAAAAGAGAAGATCCAGGATCTAGAGATGAAAAAATTAGCGACTCGGGGGAGTGAGTGTGAGACATCTAATAGCGCAGGCCCAGAACCTTACAGTCTTCGCTTACAAGAAGACATTCTACCAAGCAGGAATGGGTCTGTCAGATCCAGTGTTGTATCCGAAGGTCATAGACGCATCATCACAACAAGGTAAGAAGACTAAGTCATTGCATCTTAAACTTCCAACGAAAACAAATTATGCAAGTTTTGTGTTGATTGGCTTCATGTTTTAAATACAAAATACATAGATTGTGAGAAAATTACTATAATTATAATGCACATACCAGTGCCAAAAACTCTATAAGTTTGTCTCGATCTGATGAAAAGAAAGATGAATGTCAAAGTAGAGATTGAAGACCCTCAAAAGTCACCATTGTTTATTCTGATTGTCGTATTATGGAAATACATGCGAACTTACACAAAATCCCTGACAAAACTTAAGCCTATTTTTGTTGTTGTCACTAAAACGTGACTGTATTTGATAAAATGTTACATCTCAACAGACATACGCAGCTCTGTGTTACATTCTTTGTTCTGTGTACTTAAGAAAAAACATTATTCTTCAACACAGGTACAAAACACTGTGTGGAAGTTTTTAAGTCCACATAGTGTTTGAAGTCGCTACATTGTGTGGACTTTTCTGTTCTCATGGTCCATACTTCGTATGTAACGCTTGACCACCAACTTACCGCCTTCCTGCGTTCAAAATTTAAAACAACTCTTCCTCGAAATAGGATAATGAGGTAATAACAATGTGCTATGGGTCACTGCGCTCGGAAAAAACCCACTTTCAATAAATATTCCTTCACAGAAAAAGTAGCTCAAACGTTACAGCCTCTCCATTAAACTGTAATTTCACACGTCATAATAAACCAACAGTGACGGATTTTTGTTAATCTGTCTGCAGATCTTCAATCCAAGGTGAAATCGAGCGAGAAACGACGCGGATGGAACTCATCCGCAAACTGATCAAGAAATTAGGTCAGTATCTCGTACAACTCAAAGGAATTAAAAAACGAAGGGTTAAAGTGTCATTAAGTGGAAGAGAATGATTTCCTTCAAGTGATATTGTAAACCATATAACGAGTTGATTGAAAAAAACAATTTAATTTAAATTAAAACCCCGCAATGGGGGCCGTTCTCAGCACATGCTGATACATTTTAACATTTCCAATATTGTCTTAACCACTCTGATCAACTCATATGACATGGTATCCTAAGCTGGACTATTCCAGACGTCAACGGAGGGTCAGTGATTTGGTTAGGAGGGGGCAGGACAAGACTCTGCCAGCATCCTTTGAGTGCAGAATCGTTTTGTCAATTGGCAATGGTATAGATAAAACCAAATCATAAAACTTAAATAATTAAGCAAACAAATGAGCCTAAATTAACCCAGGCAACACCTGGACATTGTAACACACTTGAGAAAAAGAAATCGTTGAAAAAATGCAAAACATACCATCTTAACCTATCGAACAAGCTTGTCAGTATGTGCTGATAACGAACCACAGGGGCACTGCAACCAAACAAGGTCAAATTTCATAGGTCTGCTTACCGTAAAATTCTTCGCTTACCGACACCTGCAAAGCACATAATTCTATTGGATGTAAGTGCAGAATTCCACGGTAAGCAGAGCCATGAAATTGGGCCCAGGTCCCTCGCTGCAGGGTGTTAAGATAATGATGTTACGTTCTTGTGATTCACACCCGTGTTCTTCGCCTTATACCTGTTGTGAAGAAACTTTTAGTAATTATTTTGTTTTTCTCCACAAGACTAAATGCCTCTATTCATTCTCGTTCCTTCCCTTTCCCTCTGAAACTGAACAGAGACGGAGTCCAACTCCCGCCCGTCCTCGTGTCGCCCAAGAACTCCAGATGACATCATAACTGCGAAGAGATTGGACGAGGTTGCATCGAAACTTGGCGCAGATTGGAAGAGACTTGGACGGCAACAGCTTGGACTACAACAGAGTGACATTGAACAATGCATGGCTGACAATCCTTTCTCGGTTCACGAACAGATATTCCAAATGCTATACAAATGGAGATGCCGAGAAGGCCACAGGGCTACTGAGGGGGCGTTACTTGCCAAACTAAAGGAAGCAAAGGTGGATTGGGGCGCCATCTCTCTTTTTCATTATCTGTCAGAATGATGCATATCCCACCGTACTTTAATATACACATTTTGGTTCAGTCGTCCGTTCCATGCGACAAATGTTAAACCTTTGTATTAATTAGATTTGGAGGAACCTTGATGCATTTCAGAACACAGTACATAACAGTTTATGCTAAATAAATGGAGACTTATACTGAAATTTCAAAATGGTTTCCACCAAAACGAAACACATGATTTTCAGTAGATCAAAGAACATCCTTGCTACTTCATATTTCAAACAGGGACTCTCGTCAACTTTGACTCCACAAAATGGCCGACCGTGTTATTTCGCAAAGTAAAAGGAAAACCACGCAATTTCGAGGCATATTTGTGTGGATCATTGTATTCTACTTTTATAACGTCTTTCTAGCCATATGCATTTTACAACAAACGGTTACAAACGCTTTTTTTAGACCAACTCGTCCGATCCAAGGCAACGTGTCCCTTTAATTAATTCATTTTGTTTCTCTCTTCTAAAGGCACTTGGATCATGCCTCCACAATATTCTCTTTTGCATTTTGTTATGTACTGTTCCGGATGGAAATAAATATAACACTGACCTGACTTGAACGCTCCTGAATTCGAGTGAACTTCTAAAATACCACACTATTGGTTCTTTAGCTCTCTCCTGTATATAACCACCAGTCTCTTTTATTTATATATTCTGACTGTTTAAAGGGTCTCTATACGTTTGGTAATGACTCAAAAGATTAATGGCAATAAAAACTTACTTGGTAAGAAGTACAGCAGATTCTGATAGTATAAAGCATTTTTAGAAACACTTCACTTTGAGGTAGTAATGTGGTTTTGAAAAAATATATCAGTTTTTATCCCACAAAATTTGAATCTGAGAAGCGTTTCTGTCAGAAACTTTTTTCAGACTGTGTAATGCAGATTATTTTTTCCTGCGTGGACATAACAGCTCCAGATTTTCGGCAATATCTTAAAAACGCTACCACCTTTTGAAATGAAATTTTCACAGGTTAGTTTTAGGGTATACAGGATTGAAACAAACAGTGGGTTCCAATTACCAAACGTAATATACAATCCCTTTAAATTATCGGTTGGTCGATGATGACCCACTCAAAAGAGGGGGAGTTATCGCAAGGTGGTTGTAGTCTTTGCCATCCCTGTTGCTTTCGGACATTGGTTTTGGATTTGCACTCTAAAAGCTCCTCGGTCAGAATTGACCCGGATTCCATGTCCCAGCGTGTCAGATCCCATTTCTGGGTCATTTTGACCCATTTCTGGGTCAAGCTGACCCAGAAAAGGGTCAGGGCCCCTGGGACCCGGATCAATTCCGACCTAGTTTTCAGAGTGTACTTGGTCTTGGTGTTGTTCGGTTCGAATCCCTACCGAGGAGGGAATCTCCCTGTTCATGGGTTGGACTCTGAGAGCGCTGATTATGCAATACTTTTAAGTGAAAAAACCCAAAACAATTATGGACTTAGGTCACTTGTCCCACCAACGGAACTAAAAATGATAAATCACAACCCGTAATTATTCAAAGTCTCCTCGAAGAACCCTGCAGTGAGGGCCGCTGTCAGCACATGCTGACATATTTACATTGTCTTTACCACATCGTACACACTGGTCAGCTCATATGCCATGATATCCTAAGCCAGACCATGCCACACATCCTAGAGGAGGTGTCAATCAACAGGGGTCAGTGATTCGGTTAAGAAGGGGGAAGGACAAAACTCTGCCAGCATCCTTTGTGTACAAATTCGGTATTTTAGTTTTCAATGGTAGATGAAACCAAATTATAAAACTCATTTAATTAAGCAAACAAATAAGCTTAAATTAACTCAAGAAATACCTGGGGTGTTTCATAAAGAACATGAAACAACTAATCTTAACTATTAATCTTAAATCTGAATCAATCTTAGTCTACATTTAATTGACACAAAAACAACACACTTAAATAAATAAAAACGTTGACAAATGCTAAACAAACCTAATAACCCATGTGAAAAAGCTTGTCGGCATAAGCTGACAACGTACCACAGGGCCGTTGCAACCAAACAACAAAATAAAAAAACACTGCGTTTTACAAACACCGACGATTTATATTAACGGAACAATATTCTTCTGTAAGACTCTAACACAAATGTAACAAAAATACGTGTTTATAAAACGTTAGACAGCAGAGCGCAATAAAATAAAATAAATAAATAACCAAAAGTCATTCGTCATCGATATGAAGAACTAAACAAGAACAAAACGTTTTGAATTGGGCATTTATTCTTTGCTAATGTTTTCCCATTCATCTGCGTCACGAGGTCTGGTTATTCCATTTCGAATCGTCTGCTTCGCTCACCCAATAATTGCGCGGGAAGGAAGTTAATTGTCCAGAAATATAAAATATTATTAATTAATTCTATGATATAATTATCAACAGAAAGTTAATCACATTTGCGTGTTGATTTACTGCACACGTCTGTAGTGTTAGGCCTAATTAGTTAGGCCTATAATAAATAGGCCTACTATCTTGGCGAAGGAAAAAGTGATCACGCGTGCAAAACGCAATTTATTTAAAACAAAAACACATGTCGAGAGCTTCGGGCATATTAATGTTTTCGTGCATTACAAACAATTTTTTTGTATGAGCATTTTTAGTAAAATCAGAGTAATAATAACGATCCATAACTGTTTGTGTAGTGCAAATTTACCAATGATATGCGCTATAGAGAATAAGAAAATGAGGGAAATCAGGCAATTTTTTCCTTAAACATCCAATCAAGAGGTTTTTATTTAATTATTGTTTTCTTTAAAACATCGTTAACGTCAACAAACCGTCTGAAATGTGCACGAAAATGTCACAAAGTCATGCAATTTTAAACTTAACTCTTAAAAGTTGATTACATCATTTGCAGACATGATAAAAGGTACTTCCAAGTTAATAGGAAATAACTTACTTGACAGAAAGTACATATTATTCCCAGATATCGGGTGAAATCGTTTCGGCAGGTGGTTTTTTTGTTGTTGCTTCAATTAAAAAAAAATGCAATTCTGTACCATTTTAAAGCGATGGTTGGCCGACCATCGTTTGAACGTTCGTGTTTAATTTAATAAAACAAGATCTGTCTGACAGCTAAAAGTGATTGTATACGTTTGGTAATTGGAACCCACTGTTTGTTTCAGTCCTATATAGTTGTAGATATATACCATAAAACCAACCTGTGCAAATTTCATTTCAAAAGGTGATAGCGTTTTTGAGATATTGCCGAAAGTCTGGAGCGGTTATGTCCACGCAGGAAGATAATCTGCAATTGGATTACACAATCTGAGAAACGTTACTGTCAGTAACACTTCTCAGATTCAATTTTTTGGCGATAAAAAGTGATATCTTTTTCCATAACCGCAGTACTTCTAAGTGAACAGTTTCTCAAAATGCATTAAACTATCCAAAGCTGCTGTACTTCTTAGCAAGTAAATTTGCATTGCTATTAATGTTCAGTGATATTACCAAACGTATACAGACCCTTTAAATTGTCACTATTTGCTCTCGTTTTTCTCAGCGGTAGTCACGGACTGACAAATATAAAAATAGTCGTTAGAACGATACCTCAAGTTAAATCCCACTCCACAAATCCACATAATTTTCGAAAAATACATCAATTACCAATGATTTATTTTGCCTTTGAAGAGAATGTTTGAACGTAGCACCATACATAATGATCTTTAAAATCGACACGTACAATAACTTCCGCACAAAAAAATACCAAAAGGTTGGTGACGATATGTTAATACAAAAAGGGAAAACGCACGATTCAGCTTCATTATTATTTCTTTTTACAGAAAGCAGTTGATTTAAGTTTGCAACTTCGTGCACAAAATTGTACGGACATACACCTAGACCCAGATCTAACCCTCTGATAAAGTGGAGTCACTGTTCTTTGTAGTAGGCTTTTAGGTGTCTTGCCGACAGCCTGAGCTGGGGTTGCCACCCCCCCTACCAATCAAACTTGTCGGCTTACTGGGAGCCAGTGGGTACCTTCCTGCATTTGTGTAAGTCCTGGGATTACTCCCGCACTTAAGGGTTTCAGGTGCCATTGTATCTTGTACAACCCTCAAATCTAGATGCCCAGTGAACAATACCAATAACAAAATCAAGCAGTTTTTCTGATTTTATAATCACCACAGGAACTAAAAACAGTGTCTTTAAAAAAATGTTCAAGCAAACAACCAATAACTGTTAACAATCATACAAATTATTACAGGCAAAAAAGATACGTATAAATTTATTATATGACAGAAGAAAACAAAATCATTTGCTTTTCCATTTTAATATCGAAAGTGCAGGTCCATTAATCAAAATATTCCACGTTCGACCTTCTCGCCCGTGGATCCCCCTTTTTTCATTATCATTTCCTGCCAGTGGAAAACAATTAGCTTTTGTACTTGTTGATAACAATGAACTCTTCACACTGTTGTTTCTGACTCAGACGTTTTTAGAGTGTAGGCCTATTGGTTGCTAAGTGTACATAGACGTACTTGTCATGCTAAATTATTTCCGTTAAATACAAAATTAACAATTCTTAGAACAAATAAAGGAAAATCTACTCGCAGTAGCTGATAAACCGTGTAAGTATGGTTCTTGTCAAAATTGCACACAGTGGGCCTAAAATGAATTTCAAAATCCCTCGCAAGGCTTACACGTTGACAAGGCCAATCGTAACACTCGACAGTTGTTGCAGCGCCCTCCATAGTATGAACTTCTGCAGGTTATCATTTTTATGAGTAGCACGGCACCTTGAATTTACCATTGAGCAGATCGGCGAATACAGTTCCAGTGAATTCACTCGCCTCCATGATGTAACTATTGCAGCTATCGGTGAAGATCCGGTGAAGATCCTCTCTCTCGGGACCTGCACGTGAGGGGGGAAAAAGACCCATCACTTAAAAAAGAGTGGTCGTTGCAAATTCGATATTTGATTTTTGATTGACTCGAACTTTAAAATGTTCGGTTCACCCACAAATAAACGTTTCGAGAAAGGCTTTGCTAGGGTCGAAACGTCAGGCCACTTACGATTTTTGTGCAAAGGTCCTTTAGGTTGGTAAGCAGTTTGCAACAGCTAATTCTATTTTCTCAATATAGAAGTCTTAACGTATTAGGTAGCCCTTTTGAACTTCTATCCACCCAACCATTACCCACTGTGTTTTCTCAAAAGCTTGTGGCATCACACCATAGCTCACGAAAGTTTTACCTTTCTCTTCCGAGGGCAGACCTACATCATGACAGGAAGACAGATAAATATAAATATTAATCAAATAAATAAAACGGCAAGTTGTGGAATTACCTTGAGTAGAAGATTGGAAGCCTGACAGATCCTTTCCTTCACTGTTCGGGATTCGGTGTAAGTTCCTCTGCACTTCGAATTGCTTTATATAATAAATATCTGATGAGGAAAAACCTAGCAGATGGTGGTCTTAATCTCAGTCAAGAAACCCCTCATCAATCTTTGTCTCTTTGTGCAACTGTTAAATTAATTCTGAGCTTGGTGATATTCCATTTGAAACTGCACACATCTCATCGTACTTTCACCAAATCTGATATCAATTTTACAGACTCTATGAAGCAGACCCTATCAAATAAAATCGGTGATTCAATAACTGAGCATATGGGTAAAGGTAAATTGCCCCCCCCTCCGATTTCCCGCTGATTTTCTATGAATGATCAAGTTTAATTTGTTTGAAAAAATAAATTCAATCTATTGAAACCAGGGAGTGTTATTTGATGCGAATCTCTGGACGCACCGACAAAGCACAGAGTGATGGTATGTCGCATGAGCGGTCCACTGAGTGATTGTTATTAATCTTTTTTTATTAAATGCAGTACGGTAATTAAAAAGCATCTACATGATGAACGTTTTGTCTAAAGAATTTTACAAATAAACAGTTTCAACTAACTCTCCGGAGGCGCAGTGTAGCGGTTGGTTGCAAACTGTTTGTGTTGAAATGCAAAAAAAACCCCAAAATAACAAGAAAACTTGTTAAACAAAATTGAAATGAAAATTCTCGACAATGCAGTATCTTACATTGGTCAGCTAATTTTCCGAATTTCGAAAGCTGGCACGAAAATACACGTTAAGGCAACAGTCTCACACAACCACAATGCCCGATCCAATCTAGGGCTTGGAGATAATTGAATTATCACCGACAAGTATGGGTCTAAAAGGAACCGGCCAAATAATTGAATTTTTATTTCTGCGGACACACAGTTCACTGACGTAAACTGACGTCTTTATCAAGAACTGTAGCACGTAAACAAAGCATGGAAAACGTGACATCACGCCTGGACAACAAAAGAGCGGGCCACATCCCCAAACTGTTTGCAGGCCCAATTTGTGTACAATCCAGTAGAAGAAAATCTAACATCTTACAATTCATAAAAAACACCGCACATTTGTTTCCAACTTCTGTTGTAAAGAAAGCGCCACATCTCCTGGGAGCACCAGGAGGTGAAGAATTTCTGCTACGTTTAGGTTCGGACTACATCCATGTGCAGAATTAGGGCTACATTTAGGTTCGGGCTACGTCTATGTACAGAATTTGGGCTACATTTAGGTTCGGGCTACATCCATGTACAGAATTTGGGCTACATTTAGGTTCGGACTACATCCATGTACAGAATTAGGGCTACATTTAGGTTCGGACTACATCCATGTACAGAATTAGGGCTACATTTAGGTTCGGGCTACATCCATGTACAGAATTTGGGCTACATTTAGGTTCGGGCTACGTTTATGTACATAATTTAGGCTACATTTAGGTTCGGGCTACATCCATGTACAGAATTAGGGCTACATTTAGGTTCGGGCTACATCCATGTACAGAATTTGGGCTACATTTAGGTTCGGGCTACGTCTATGTACATAATTTAGGCTACATTTAGGTTCGGGCTACGTCCATGTACATAATTTGGGCTACATTTAGGTTCGGGCTACGTCCATGTTCATAATTTGGGCTACATTATATTCAGGCTTTTACATGTACAGAATTGTTGCTATATTTAGGTTAAGGGTACATCCATGAACAGAATTGGGGCTACATTTAGGTTCTGGCTACACCAATGTACAAAATTTGGGTTACAATTAGGTTTGGGCTCCATCCATGTATAGAATTGGGCTACATTAGGGTTCTGGCTACATCCATGTAAATCATTGGGGCGTTGTAGAAACGCGAGTGGGGTGACTGCTTTTGACAAACTGTGTTTAATCAGATTTATTTTCACACTGCTTTACTCCCCAGGATTCAAATATAAGAAGAATTAAAAACAAAATCATACTCGAACGTGTGCATAACCCTGAATTAATTTTACTTTCATTACAATCTCGCTTCGATCAAAATAGTACACTATTGAATTTGCACTACAATAGCGCCTTTCGTTGCGAGAAATGTCACGTCAGAATCCTTGGATTGGACCTCGTCATTAATCCTTGACCGAGACGGATAGAGGAACCGTCACAGTTCTAAGCTAATTAACATGCTATGACGTCTCGGCCATAGAAAGAGTCAGAAACCTTCCAGTGCTATGGTATCACCGCGTGACATTTATTAGGGAAGTATAGTCACAACTTTACAATCATTCATTCATGTCAGTGTGTATGTTCTGCATGTCATTCGTATGGTTTTGATTATTGCTTGCACGTCCTTGGGCGATTACATGAAAGACTAAATAGGGCCCCTTCAGGATTGGTAATTATTCGCGGGTATGATTAGCTTCAGTCTGAAAGCTCACTGATTTAACGGTTGACATATCCTGCAGATACATATCTCGGTTGTAAACAGCAGCATGCATGGAAATTATGACACCAAATGTAAAATATCCTATCTGACCAGTTATAGTCTCGCCTTCGAGGCATTGCCCTGGAGTGTACAATGTCACTCTGTTTGTAAAGAAAGGTTACTGGTCTATAAATTGGAATATCGAGATAGAGGGTAATTAATTATAACTCTTCAAAGAGACAAAGATGCATTTTCCTTTGACAAGACCGCTCATGAATTATTTATTCTTACGTCTCCTTTCTGCGTCATCTCTTAATTTTCAAGAATTATCCAGCCTTCATATGAAATGTCGTGTCGTTGTCTCCCTATATAATTTTGAGAATAAAGGAAAGTGGTTATGTTTTCTCCATTACATGCTGCACCACACTGCGTAAGTGTTCTCAATGCGGCTACAATTTATTTTTCCAGCTTGCGGGCATTTTTAAGAGGAGTCACTGTAGACATATATGCCTCTTCCAATCTACGACGGACAAACTCTTCAGAATTTGTAAAGCACGTTGTTTTTTGCTTGAGTGTTCGGGAAGGAATCTGCTCTGGGCGAAGGTCACTGTAAATGACTCTAACATCCAATTACCGCTAGTTTGTCATGAAACACTATTGCATGTGTGACCGCGTGAGGGTGTCAATTGGCGTCACACCTCTGGCTATGCTACTGTACACATCGATATAATATTATGAGAACATCATCAGAGACAAACTTCGAGGCGCACACCACGGATTTATGCGTTTACAGCGTCCTTTAAAGGAACTAAATCCGTAGGTATTAGGCGCAGAACTCCGCAGCGCCATACGGTTAAGATGCATTCTCCCCTTTAAGGTCAGGTCAGGTAAATTCCGGGCCGTCTACGGCTGTTGTATAAGTACCCGTCCAGTTTACTATTTCCACCCACCTTTTGTCGCTTCATCCGGCCCAATTCATGCATTATTTCAACATCGTATGACTGGTTTGTATCATTTGATAAGACATTATGAATCCCTGTATATTCCTATTATATTCGCAAGTGGGAAATGCCAAGTCGGAGTACGCTTAATTTAATGTTTGAGACCTACTTTTATTGACATTGGCAGGCTGTTCATTGGAACATTTCAAATTTTATGGAAATTTACCTTGAAGCACGTGGCATGCAAAAAGAAGAAACAATTCGGCAAAAGATGGATACCGTTTTAAACTGAGCTGACGAGCTTACGCGAAACCCTTCACGGGCAGTTGGGGAACAGGGCCCAATTTCATGAAGCAGTTTAGCAGAAAATACTGCTCAGCAAATTTATTTGCTCAGCAAAATAATCATAATACGAGACATTTATAAAGCGAAATAATGGAGGAGCCTCTATGCGCAACACCATAACAATAAAATTAAATAATATAAAGTAATACGAGTGTGGCATAAGTCACAACAAGGTAAACTTCATGGAATTTTTGGCTGGTTACCTTTTCTGCTGAGCAAGATTTGTCTGTGCTTAGCAATTTTGTTTTTTACAGGCTTCGAAGGGGCCGTGGACCAAATTGCATCGAGCTGCTTAAGCAGCAAGTTGTGCTTAAAAAATGTCTACTAAGCAAAAATGAGCAGGATACGAGTCAAAGATGATACATGTGGAATGGTGTTTCGACTGGTAGCCTTATTCTGGTAAGCACGCTTAGCTACTTTTTGTGCAGGCCCTTATTGCAGGTAAGACGCGTGAACATCCCTGTTGACTCTCTCAAGATACGCAAACGAAGATTTCGACTGAATAAATACAGATCCGTCAATCTGAATCCACAAAGGGACAACGTAGAAAATGAAATGGGAATCGTCTGACCTGATGATTTTCCCGGATGAAAATTCAGGATATTGCGTGAACACAGATTAGCGATGGTTTCAATTATGTCAAGGATGCAGTAGACTGTGCAAGTCCCGTGGTGATTCGAACTTCCGGGACCATTGTAGTCCCAACCATATGGAGTTGTACGTGGGCGAGATTTTGTTTCGTCAATTATTTTAATTTAACGTAGTTTATGGCTACGAAAATTATATATGATGTTGGGAATGTAATACTTAGTGATACTACAATATAAAAGTGAAATCAATTCAACTATATTACGAAGAAAACACGAGAATACCACTTGACCTCAGCATCCGGTTACTGCAAAACAATTATAATTTGTGCCCACACACCTCCGATCAAAAAACTTATGTAAACGCTTGTTTTGGATGCGTGGTAAGCCTTTTCATTGCAGTCTATGGTCGTTGAGGCGTCAGTATATAAACTGCGTCATGGGTTTATTTTACGCCCGTGCTTTTAGCAGTTGCACATTATTCGGGCGCGGATTTACAAAAGTGGTTTCTAAAAAGTTAGGATCAAATAAGAATCCTTGTCCCAGAGTTTTAATTTTATTTCAATAATAATTAAAACGTTATTTGTGTGTTTATTATACAAGCTCAAACTGATTTTATACAAATTGCAATGAGTATTTTTTGTTGTTAATTTTTTATGTTTTATTTATTTAAATAAAGATTTGGTTTTCGAAATAAAAAATTGTCTTCGTTTAACGTGTTTTCTCGCTCCGATACGCGCGAGACTTGCACAGTTTATACCTGCTCTATTGATTTCCTCGAAAAGATTTCAATTTAACAACGGTTGTTATGTTGGGCCTAGTATCAAGCACACCTACTACGGAAAAGGTTTACTGAATCAAGTTTGAACCTCCCCGCCCAATTGAATAAATTGTTCATTCATACGGTTTTCGCAACCTACATTTGTTAATGGTGCGTGGTTATTTTTTTCACTTCTCTTGCGTCCAAATTGAAAGATGAAGACAATGCTTGAACAAGAAATGGTAGTCGAGCCCTAGTTTTTTATTAGAGTGCGAAATGTGTGTCGACTGAATCTTTCTTTATCATGAAGCAAATGGACAAACTTAATTAAAACAGGTCCATATATCAGAGAAGGAGGAAAGGTGACGTAAGTTATCCTACATGCGTTGTCCAATGCTTTACGCTCACGTGTGTCTACCCATCAAACAAGTGTGGTGTTTTTTGTTCACACTTATTTTTGTTTGATTATTTTTGAAATATCTCCTCACTTTCTTTAACATTGAACAATTAGTATGAATAAAACATCCACAGAACATATAGTTTCCCAAATTTGGAAGCAGTTGTTCATATTAACCTGATCACCAGCCGGACGTGCACAAATCCCCACGACATTTGTTTTCTTATCGTATTAACGGTGATCGGCTGATCACTATCAAACTAAACGATTTTTTTCTAAATATTATCTAGAGTCATAATCATAAAACAAAATTTTGAAAGGGAGGTCTACTGTTACTCATTAACGTTTATTTACACCTTGGTACCCGTTTGTTTTATAATATAGTAAACTGTATGCAGGTTTTCATAAAAGTATAAATCATACTAACTTTTGATTGTTTTTGTTAAGTGAGTCTTAAGCATCATGTGACAATGTTAAATTGTGGGAATTAAAAATGCCCGACAAAACTGAGGGCCAAATTTGAATTACGTTTTATCATTTTGAAGTTGTAGGTTTCTTACTTTTTTGGCCAAATTTGGATAACAAAAATTCACGTGGTCATAGCAGTGCCTATTTGGGGATTCAGTATGGCGGCCAGAGCTGGTGGCTTTTGGATTTTGTCTTGTGCGTGAAATTTGCGCCCACAATGGTGATCTCAGATTGAAATAATTTATTTGAATTTACCAGTATACGTCTATAAAGAAGCAAACATGTCTGTCAATTAAAAAACAAAAATGATACAAATATGGAAAGACCGGGGTAGATCCGGAAGAAAATTTGTGCACAAAGTATGTGGGATGATGTTAAGTACAGGGAAAAAGAAAAGAACAAAAGTCGTATCCAAGGGGATGTACACAATTAATTAGAATGTGCGTGTGTGTTTGGGCAGGTACATTCAAACCGGGGACCTTTAACAAAAGAGGACAATAGGGTCACCGGTCGGGTTAAGGTCCCCATTGATTAACCTCCTTTCACAACTCGAACATACACTTCCTAAACTGTAGGCTGCCTTGGTCAAGTCAGTCTCTAACATGACACCGGTGAACATGACGCGGGAAATAATTCACCGAAATAATATACCATTCAGATGTTAAGTTCGTTTTTAATTTAAAACAAAAATTATGCGGGGCTGTTATGAAATCATAATACACAGTTGCTTCCACATTATAATGAGGAGAGATTGATGGATGGTTGGGCCTGCGTGGTATCACTTTATAGTAGGCCTATACGGTGGAAATTGGGTACTTAGGCTAAAAGCTTGTTGACAAAATGTCTCACAATAAAAAGTGACAACCCTGACGTAGGCCTATATCGTCATGAGGACAAATTAGCAACATTGCGGGCAGTATCAAGTGTCAGGGTAATGAAAAGGGGTTAAAGAGAATAACTGGATCTAACAATCGAGCTAGATGTTATGAATGTTTAGACATAATTGTTTGAACCGTGGTTGAAATCGCACTCCATGTTTGAACTTATCATTAGTGTGAATTCAAAAATTCTAATTAATACGTTGGATCACTATATTACTTTTAAGGGATATGTGCTGTCTTTTTTAAGTCTTAAAATGTTAATAGAAAGGTACGGAGCTCTGGAAGTGCCATCCAATTTTTTGAGATCATGAGACTGCAGGATGACGACACCATAAATATCTGATGACGACATCCTGAGATGATTTATCTCGGAATGACGACATCTTCATAGTATGATGTCGTCTTCCAGATATATTTTATCTCGGGATAATAATAATAATAATAATAATAATAATAGTGGCTTCTTATATAGCGCACATATCCGTCACTCAGTGACGCTCAAGGCGCTTTAACGTTCATTATTTTCCTGCAAGGTATTGTGGAGCTAGGTTTTTGAAGTATGAGACCAAGTCCTTTACATAGCACCATGTAATGGTTTACAAGGTGCTGTGGCGCAATATGCTGCCAATCAAACCAGGAACACCGGGGCGAACCCCTTCTCTTTTCGATAAGTGCACTGGGTTCTTTTACGTGCATTACACAACACACGGGACCTACGGCTTAACGTCCCATCCGAAGGACGAAGCATGTGGTTAAGTGTCTTGCTTAAGGACACAATGTCACGACTGGGATTCGAACCCACACTCTGCTGATCAGAAACACCAGAGCTGAGTTCGGTGTTCTTATCCGCTCGGCCACGACACGCCACCAACATCCTGAATGTATAGGATGATAATTTATCTTGAGTTCCCGACCTTTTCAGGATGTTATCATCCCAAGATGAATTATCTCGGGATGTCGACATCTAATACTTTCTTGATGTCGGCATCCCGAGAAAAATCATCTCAAGATACCGTCATCTTACGTTTGTGATGTCATCATCCCGCAGTAAATTATTTTCAGGATCTCAACATGTCGGATGGCACTTCCGGAGCTCCGTACGGTACCATTCAAACTTGGTTTGCACATAAATTAGCGTAGAATATCATGTATGGACATCATGAGACCAGTTGCATATGACGTCACAACCTCAAACAGCGCCCTCACTGAGGCAAAATGAGGCAGATCATTGGACGATAGCTGTTCTTGGTGCGTACAAAACGTGCAAGTGACCTCGGCATACAAGCAGCGTTGCGCGTTGTGCAAGGTTTCTACAAGAACAGCTTTCTTCCAATGAGCTGCCTCAATTTGCCACAGTGAGGGCGCTTTTTGAGAGTGTGACGTCATATGCAAGGGGTCTATAATCAAACAATTAAAAACAATGATGTTTTTTCCATCTCATATATAATTGCAGCCTCATCAGATTTGTTTTGAGGTAAAATATATTATGTTTAATCTGATAAAATACGGTATAATTCTCATTTCAACAGAGATGTACACAAATGTAATAGTGATGTCTAAAAGTATCACAAAGGACGACGTTTTTCACAACAATTGTCTCAGCACCATTAGGCTATATTGCACAAACTTGTTAAGTGGTTTCTCTCCATTGAAATCATGGTTTACGAAGACAGGCACATGTATTTGTACAACGTTTCGACACCTTAGTAAGTATTTTAACGAATTCGGTCCGGAATGCCTTATTGACAACCGTGTAGACAAGTGGGTTGAGTGCTGCACTCATTGTAGCTATACAAGTCACTAGGATGTCTAAATCAGGCCTCGTATCAACGTAGGACACCACAAAGAGAGGCAGCCAGCAGAGACTGAAGACCCCGATGATATACGAAGCTCTCTTTGCGGTCTTCAGTTCCACCCTCCTCTTTCCTCGCGCTCGTGTCTCTGGATTCATGACACACACCGAGCCTTGAATATCACCGGAGATACAACTGAGCCGGTGGAGGTCACGTTCCCGTCCAGCGTCCACGTTCAGGCCTCCAACCGATGCGGTGTCCTTGTCAGCCACGGATGCTGGTGGCGATGACGATGAAGCCTTTTCTTCATTGACGGCCTGGTAGACATTGGAGGGACTCGCAGGGGTGACGGTAAATAACATCACATTAGCTTGTAAATGATCAAATCCACACTGTTCTTTGTTGGTTTTAATTCCCGGTTCATTTTCCGGGTGTTCCTGAGCTATACCACACGATCCAACACCAGTGTCAGATGATGTCATACTCTGTTGATGTACTTCCGGGATCCCAGTCACAATACATGGACCTTGCTTGGTCTTCAGGAGTGATTTATCGGTGGCTGTGTCCGGACTACTTTCACGACTGTCTCCCTTTTTGTTCTCGGAGGTTCCCTGAAGTTGGTCTCCACTCGCCCCTGGCTGCACTGTGATTTGAAATTCAGGGTCCCCACTTTGGTTCTGAAGCGTTACCGGTACAGCTACTGGAGCAATCACGTTCCTCCGCCAACAGCAGCACAATCTCAAAGGGACCGGGTGGATGACGTCGCCTGTATGGCTGGTAATACTGTTGGACTTCGACTTGACGTGTTTCCGAACCGTTTTGAAAATTTTCACGTAGAAGATCATGACACCGAGCAGACACAAGAGTCCCAACGGCGCTATAATCGCAATATGAATGAAATCCTTATTAGGTTCTTCAGAGAGTTGACATGCACATAGCAAGTACAGGGAATTGTCATTGAAGAGCACGGCGGTTGGGACGGACAAAACTAGTGCGGAGACCCACGAGGTTGTTATTCCCACTATAACACGCCGGCGTTTCTGCTTCGTCTCGAACGGGTGCGCTATTGCCTCGTAACGCTCCACGCTTATCGCCACGAGCGTGATGAGCTGTACGGAGCTACTGATAACGTGAACGATGGTTTGCATGGCGCAGATGACGTCGTTGAAAGGATTGCATCTCCAGCCGAGGTTGTTGAGAGTACCAGCGAGCATGATGGGTGTACTTACACAACAAACCACGAGGTCCCCAACAGCTAGGTTGACCAGGAGGGCATTGTTAGCTGTCCGTAGGCTGCGATTCCCGTAGACACTCACACAAACTAGAACGTTCCCTACCACTCCGAAGAAGACCGACAGAAGCAAAATGACTGTCGACAAAATTAGCAATGTGTTCGTCAACTCCGAGCTGTCGTCCAAGTCAACTGCAGATGAGTTCTGTCCAACGACATTTGTGTGATTGGCAATGTTCAGCTGGGAATTCATAACTAGGCTTGCCCCTGCCCGTCCACGCTTGCATTATACTAATCCAACAGTCAACGACTAAACATGCATAACACAATTCGTAAATTCGGTGGGGTATCTGGTGAAGGAAACTCAAATCGAAACACCTTTGCTGCACACTCTTAACAAGTTTCATCACATTGCCCTTACACAGTGAGTTGAATTGCAACGCTCTCTGCGGCATGTATTTATATAATGTACGTTCAGAAGCTATGACATGGATTGTCTCCAGTGATACACACTCTATCTCGTAGTCCGGTTGCCACGATACCCCTTTGAGGTCTGATTAGAAAATATCTGATAGCTTTATGATATAGCACACCTCCAGCTTGTTGTATTTAGCTGGGCTGTCAGCCCTAATGAATTATTCATGGAGAGTGGTTCTCGAACCAACCAATCAGGTGAGCTAATTATTTGATGCTGTCACATCTCGTGACTGTCCGTATTAGATAAAAAGAACGTAGCAACCCATTACGCTGTTTTAACGACGAAGACGAGGGTTTCTTTTCCTTCAGTTCCCACTCACTAGGATTATATTTCCTCTGTCAATCGACACTACCAATCTGAAAAAATAAAGTAAAAATTTTATGGCAGATGGAATAACGAAATAACGAAAATAGCTGTTGTTAAACTTGTGACAACAGAACAAAACAAAATTGCCACCTTAAAAAAGGGTATTATTATCATTGTAATGTGGGGTTTTGGCTTTGCATGATGGACATTGATTTATATTTCGCAGAAACAAATAGATTACAATACACAGTGTAACAAGCCTTAGACAAAGTTAACATTGTAATGGTTTACCTTCTTAATCAAGTCATCAATATGAAACGCCGCTATGACGAACAGAAAAAAAAGAAAAAACAAACACCCCAAACAAACAAACAAACGAACACCCCAACAAACAGTTGTTGTTATTCTCTGTTTGTTTGTTTGTTGGGGTGTTTGATTGTTTGTTTTTCATCTTTTTCTGAGGCACAATTACGTTCCGGTGGTCCATGTAGTGGGCAAATACCCACATTCAACCGGCTTTGTTTAGCACACAAACAAAAAAACAAACACCCCAACAAACAAACAAAAGGGTACCAACAAAAACGTTTAGGGTAAGATTTGTGTCAAAATGTAATAAGCCATTTTGAGATATAGTGGACACATTATAATTTACCTGTTTTGGTTTGGGTAAATCTGTCTGTATACACCTTAACCAAACAGTGCACTCCTATAGAGTTCGCCATATCTCTATAACAAGGTTAATGGAGATGAGATAAGTTACGGATTGCTTGTTTTTTAGAACAACTCGGGAGGATCCACAGTGAAGTGCATCAATTTGAGTTTCCCTTTAAAAGATCGATCTCGTTATAGCAATCGAAAGGAACATGGAATTGTTCGATCATACGGAGTCCGAAAAAAACTATGCATGACTGATGAAACAAAACAAAAAACGTATTTCTTCGAAATAGCATTTCGTTCGAACGGAACAATAGCCTATTGCCCAGGACCGAAATAAATATCGCGTGATAGCGAAATGATTAAAGGGAACGAAATAATAATTCGCGGGAACGAAATAACATTGTTTTCCTTGTATTTTCCTTGTATATGTTCTATCTTTTTTTACCTATTTCTTCAAGGGTTCAGTAAAATTAAAAGGAACGCGGGGATTGTATTGTTATACTGTTTTATTTCCATGTCTACCTTTTATTATTATTATTTGTTTGTTTTGTTTCTGAAGAGGCTCTTTCTGTCAGGACGGAGATAATGTCATGATATCCGCAGTAAAATTCCCACCTAGTGTAAGCTCCACTTGTGTTTCTGTCGCACACTGCAAACTTAATGAAGCCCCTTCCTCTTAAAAATGCATTTGCCTGTCTTATGGTCCTTAAATATCCAACATTTTGACTGACATGTCTTTTATCAGTCTTCGTGTTGTTTTTTTCTCCTATCCATTCTGCCCCCCCCCCTCTCTGTTTGATGCATCCATGTGTTACATGAAGCAGAGTGACAATATTGTTGTCGGATCGATCTCGTGTCTCTGTCTTTAAAAGGTTTCGCACAGTGAACAAATAGTGTGGCGTTATATGTTAAATGGTGCCTATAAGTAAACATTTCTATTTTTGACATGTTTAATGTTTCTTTAGTTTCAGTTGATGTACAAAAATGTATATAAAATTTCAATGTTTAATCTGAATTCATAGTGAACAAAAAATCTGCATTTACGATTAGGATAAATTAAAAAACTCCTGAGGTGTCACACTTTCGGAGAGACGCATTCCTATTTTGAGTTTAGTCTTAACAGAGTCATCAATAAGCAATAAGTTTGAACCAGGCAAAGAGTTCAACCCATTATTACTAAGATACAAACAAAAAACCTGAACTGTCGTAAAAATCACTACTTAATATAACCACGAGGTGCGTTATTTGTTATGTATTTTGAGGTAGAGACAAAGAGTTTTGAACATTGAACCTTGTACAGACAGAAGGAGCTTCCATCTCTGAACATCCCTGCTGCTCGTTTGCTGCGTCTTAACCAGCGAGCGTTACTAATTAAATCGAGTCTTCGGCTAATGCATTTCCTCTCGACTGTGTTGTCATATTTCCCCATAGCGTTTCATTCTGCGCTCAATCCAAGTTTCACCAGTGAATTTGTTGAGGTTTTTAAAACAACAATACAGGCAACTACGACTCTTTTTTGTATGAGATATCGCCTAACATCACAAGGTAGGAGCCACTTCAAGGTGAGGGCTACACTTAACCGATTTGATCTGTCGACCCAAATCAACTGTCACCAAGGGCACGTTGCCACCTACTCCTGGGGCTTTCACAGTCCGTATAAGGATGTAGGCATGGGTATCATCCACTAGGAGCCTGGCTGGTAGAATGCACTACCTTCCCAAAATCTCATCCGTTTATCTGAATACTTGATCAGTGGGGATGCAAGACTATTCCCCGAATCCTCAATGTTATATCAACCTTCACATTGTTGCCAAAAAAAAAATCCACTGACATTTCTTATTCCTAAAACAGCCTTTAATCACTCTCTTCCATGTTGTTGCTCCTACTAAATTCAACATGGTTTTCCTTGAAACCAAAACGTGCCTTGTTTTGCATCTGACCATTAACCACAACCACCCGCCATATCTTGATAGTTTTATCTTGATTTTCAGAACGTGACTTCAACAAGAAATTGCTTTGATTGCGTCGAGAGTCGGCGAAGCCTTTTAAACGACCAGTTAAAGCCCGTCGCGGTGAGCAAACATCCCTTTGTCCACTGCAGTTCTCGTCATTAAATATTGTGCCACTCTTCACAGGCTTGCCGCTTATTTTATGAAATTAAAGTCATATCCATAGCATTCTAATCGAATAAAATCAATTAATACCACACTCAATGCGTGCAGTGCTTTTAACATAAAGGTCCCTCATCAGTGAACGAATAAACAAATACTCTGGTGAGATTTAATAAACAAACAGACAGTTTAGAGACATTTATCAGATGTTTTACGGAGAGAGATTTAAATTTACTTTTACTACGGCAATCGAATATACAGTAGGTTGATTTGGGAGACAGATTGAGACAATGAGGTATTATCGCAATGAACGAGGTGAGGATATTCAATGGTCCTATACAAGGATGCGTGTAACCCAACATCCCTTATAAGGCGTAGGTAATAATGTCCACACTCTAAACAATTGGATCGAGTTCCCTCGACATCTAGGAAGTAGTGCCGCCACAAGATTACAACGAAATTCCCGCTCTTATCGTGTACGTACACTATAACTATCATGTACGTACACTATAACTACGCAGACTATACCTATCTTATACGTACACTAAAACTATCATACGTACACGATAATTATCATGTACGTATACGATAACTATCATGTACGTACACGATAACTGTCGTGTACGTACACGATAACTATCATGTGCATACACGATAAATATCATGTACGTACACAGTAACTACCATGTACGTACACGATAAGTGTCATTTACGTACACGATAACTATCATGTACATACACGATAACTATCATGTACATACATGACAACTATCATGTACGTACACGACAACTATCATGTTCGTACACAATAACTAACATTGTGCGTACACAATAACTATCATGTACGTACACGATAACATAATGATAAGTCTAAAGTCCTGTACGTACATGATATTATCTACGGATGTTAGTTTACAATATTCAGGGCACCCGTTGTTGTTTTGGGGAATAATGCTTTTCCAGAGTTGTTTACTTACCACAGAACATGTGACCAGAGGGCTATTTACAATGACCCTTGTTAATGTACATTTTAGATCGTATTACTTTAAAATCACGTGACTCTTGGACCATACGACCACGGATCATATGACTCTTTGATTAGTGTCCGTGGATCATGTGACTAATGGATCAGTAAGAAAGGGTTTGTCTGGAGTGACCCTTGTTCAAATAGCTTTTAGATCATGTTACCCTTGAACTACGCAACTCATGGAACATGATGTGCCCTTGGTGGATCATGTGACCAATGGACAAGTTAATAAAGGGCTAATGTGACCATTTGTTCATGTGATAATGCTTGCCTTAAAGGTAGGGTCCTAGATTGGTAACTACTCAAAAATTTATTGACCATAAAAAACTTACTAGGTGAGAAGAGCTGCAGCTGTTGATAGAATAAACTATTTTGAGAAAGGATTTCCTTCGATATGCTATGGTTTGGATAGTTTTCTATATACCCCAAAACATTTGAATTAAAACGATTCATGCATGAATCGTTTCTCAGATTACAGAGGGGTTGTGTCCGTTTTCGAATGCTGCGACCACAGATGCAGTTGGTACCCGCTGTCGCCTCGCTATATAAACGTGGATGGATTCGACGTTCGTGTGACAATACCGTGACTGTTTTGTGCTGTTTTCTCTGCAAGTAGACACTGTATTCAGTTGAAACTTTCACATGTAACTTTTACTGTATCTTTCTTTGTAAGGTTGCCTATAAATCAGCATTACGTTGAACAAAAAAATGTATGACCCATCCTTTAAAATTAGCAAACACTGGACAACTACCGGTGTAGGACCCGTGGTCATTGAATCACATACAAATGTGACACAATGATCCACGAAGACTAAAGAAATGTACCGTATGTGACATGATACCCCCCATTAAGGTATGTCAATTACATTATATATACATCATATAGTGTTAATCTTCCTTTATATATAGTATTTTTGAGTGGTGATTGTATGTGGACAATATTATACAACAACCTTTGCATTGCGTAGTTTGTATGAGAATCTCGCCGTAATTAGTCGATGGTAAGGAAAGTAGTAAACAAATGCGAGTCTAAGGACATTTCAAATGCAAGATTGGATTGGATTTCTTTGGTCTTTGAGCTTTGCCCGTCTTTGGTGGAACGAATACGTCATAGACCTTTGTGGACTTAGAAAATATATTAATAATTAAATTAATAAAGTTCCTCACAAAGATACAGTCACACCAATATATTTCATTTGTATCAATATTTAACTTCCTCTGTTAGGCTATATATTATTTTCCATTAGTCTCAAAATTTCAAGCAATATACCTTTTTTTTCCCAAGATGAAATTGGACGCATGAGTTTGTAAACATACTTTACGTTCTCAGAAGACAAAATACCTTCATGAAACGTATTCCTCCACAAAATCAAATCGATAGATTACAAACTTACGGCCGACTAGACAACACAGTTCATCGTTTTGAGCTAATGGAATGCTTTCAACCGCTATGCCGAAAGTTACGCTTTGTCTAAATATTTAAATTGAATAATCCTACTGTGAAAGTATCACCGCTATGGTTTAAGCGAACAAAACAATTACCAAGGATGTTTAAAAGAAGTTATAAACAAGGCAAGAATGTTTTTGATTTTGTCTTTGTCTTTATTGCCGACACAGGGAAAAACCCCACATATATGAATAAAATTAATACGTATCTCTGACTTCCAATATTGTAAGACTCATAGCTTGACGTACACAAAGACCTTTGCTGTTATATAATTTACTCTCACTGACTATTGAAGTGGACATCATCTCTGATGCCAACGCACGGGTTATGTCAGCATCGGAAAGCTAGCTCGGTGTTGACGTTTACTGTCAATTTGACAAGGTATGAAACGGACGGGCAAATACAATAATTGACAGGTGTGTGTGTCTATATTAGAAGACAATCAATACACTAATGGATCTGGTTGTCTAAAGGATGGGCAATCAGGTCGGAGTGGTCAGGCCTGCCTCATTAAGTTATAGCGGCCAGTCAGCTCGTTGTCACACTGCTATTAAAAGTCAAAGTGACGCCATTGCTTCTTTTTGGCAAAGTAGACTTCTTTCCATCCTCCGGTTGTCAAAAATCACACCAAACAACGATCTATGATTCAATGAGTGGTCATGTTTAAGTGGTGGGGGGGGGGGGGACACAACAAAAACCAAAAAAAACAAAACGCAAAAAACAGACAAACAAAAAACAAACAAACAACCAACAAACAACAACGACTAACAAAAAAACAACCACCCCAACACCCCAACAAACAAACAAACAAACACCCCAACCCCAACACCCCAAACAAACACCCCAACAAACAAGCAAACAAACAAACAAACAAAAGAAGAGGAGTTTGTATTTTGTCAAGGATTAAAAACATCCATTGTTTGTTTGTTTGTTTGTTTGTTTGTTTTGTTTTCTTTATTATATTATGGGTGTCTTCAAATGATATTTTCTCGACTTCGACAGTTTCGGACATAAATTGTTGTCCTGTGGTTTATAACTTCTTCATTATATAAAACAACATGGTGTCGACATCTAATCGACATTTGGTTTGACTTCCGTCAGTTGGAGTCACAACTGTTCTGCGACAATTAAGTTATCTTTATGCAAAACAAATGGACAGTCCTCTTTATGTAAGACACATGCACCGTCCTCACTTGAGGCAGTTTTGAACTTCTCAAAATAGCAACTGTCTCGTGTTTAAACAATAACTAATAGGGTGTCGTGATCTAATTGACATTTGATTTGACTTCTGTTAGTTGGAGTCACAAGTGTTGTACGACAATTAACTTATTTTTATGTAAAGACACGTGGACAGTCCTCTTTATGTACGACACAGGCATCGTCCTGATCTGAGGCAGTTTTGAGCTTCTCAATATAGTTCCTGTCTCGTGTTTAAACTTAATAGGGTGTCGACATTGTAATTGACGTTTAGTTTGGATTCCGTCGAGTTGATGGTGACGTTTATCGAGACAATTACTTATCTCTATATAAGAAGACTGCAACATCCGATTAGGAGTAGATCGGAGGTTCGCAGTACGAGGCCAATCAGATCTCCTACATGAGTGTTTGAACTAACCGAGTGTGGAGCTCTCTTTTCGGCACTCGGTACCTGGCGATTGATACGCAGTGGATACACCATTATACGATGTTTGATTTGGGGGTCTCGGCTCTGCGTTTGCTTATTATCAGATAACGCTCCAAAGCAAATATGACAGAAATTGACGGAAGACCCTAATTTGGCTCATCCTATAAAAGAGGCACAGTATTTACTTTCCCCGGTGTGTAAACCACATTTATTATAATAAAATGAGTTAATATACTATGCCTACATTGGTCTTGGTAGATTATACAAAATATAATGACAATTTTCAGTCTGAAGGTGTTTTTTTAAATTTTATTAATGATATATTTATATTACAAATTTGTGCCCAGTACTATCTTCATCCTAATAATAATTCCCGAATTAGAGACTTTGTGATTCCTCACGGTAATTGGTACGGATAAAGTGGGTTACAGTGAGCTTTTATAGGTTAAAAGACATTCGTAACTTGAATAAGTAAACCGTGCATAAATGTAGGTTCACTTTTTTTTCATTCCATCGTGGAATAGATTTTCATTCTCAATTCGATAGTTTACACCATGTGAACAACAAAACCATCATCATTTGGTGTTTGTCAACATAATGCTGATTTACAGGCAAAATTATCAGGAAAGACTAATAAAAGTCACATGCGAAAGATTAAGTTGAATAAGGTGCCTACTTAATTGAGAAAACAGTAACGTACTGTCATCAAGAACGTCGACTCCATGCACGTTTAGCGAGGTGACAAGCGGGTACCAACCGCATCTCTGGCCGTATTGAGGGCAGCATTCAAACAGACACCACATAAATTTTCAAAAGTCGCCTGCAGGCAATCTTTGGAGATTCAAATTTTACATACTTTTATTGATTTCGATTCAATTTCGCTGGATGCTTACTACAATTACCATCTTTATAACAGTTAGGCTTTAGGGAAAAAATAACACTGTAGTTTTCGGGGTCATTACCAAAGTGTGACTCTAATAAATAATGTTATTCACCAATGTCGGCTAGCAGCAAAATTAAACCACAATCACTTGATATAAAATCAAACTGACCCGTTGTGCAAAAATGTCTTAAGACTCTAGAGTTGTTTGCACCACTAACTCATAAAAAGGGGGTTTAAAGCCATTTGTGTGCATGGAAAAAAATTAGGCTTTTAGAATTGCAGGAAGTTGTTCCGATGTAGTTCATATAATTGTTCTCTGTGGCTGAATTCCATAAGGGCCCCGGCGTTTCGAGTCTGGCCTTAATAAAGAATGGTTCGAGCGAGAAAAATGTCCGTAAATTTGATAATGAATACACCCTGGTTCCCAATTGTTCACTTTTGCCTTTCTTTGCATTCGCTGTTATATAGACTGTGCAAGTCTCGCGCATATTTGAACTTCCGGGACCATTGTGGTCCCAACCATATGGAGATTTACGTGGGCAAGATTATGTTTTGTCAATTATTTGTTTAACGTGGTTTATGACCAAGAATAATATATATATTGTTGGGAATGTAATACTTAGTGATACACAATTATGAAAGTAAAATCAATTCAACAATATAACGAAGAAAACCCGATAATTATACTTGACCTCAGCTTCCGTTTGTTGCAAAAAAAAAATTGTGCTCACCTCCGATCACAACACTTATGTAAACGCTTGTTTAGGATGCGCGAGGATAATTGCCAGATGCTGTAATTGCAACGCAAAGCCTTTTCATAGTAGTCTATGGTTGTTGAGGCGTCAGCGTCCTCTATAAACTGCGTCAAGCGTTAATTTTACGCCCGTGTGTCCATCGTGAATCCACGAAAGTGGTTTCTGAAAAGTTAAGATCAATAAGCATCCTTGTCCCAGCGTTTTAATTTTGCTCTAATAATAATTAACAAATTATTTTTGTATTTATTATAAACACTAAAACTGATTTTATAAACAGGTAATGAGTATTTTTGTTGTTCAGATTTTGTTATTGAATATAATTTAATTTAAAACATTTGATTTCAGAAAAAAAATGTTCTTCGTTTGACGTGTTTTATCGTTCCGATATGCGCGAGACTTGCACAGTCTATTGGTAACGAATCAGGCGTTATCAACTGCGGGCATATCAGTCGTTTCACACAATTATACAACCACATGAAATTAATTAGCTTGAACCACAGCAAACAGGGCCGACAGACCTTTATTATTCATCAGTTTACATTTTCATTTCACATACAAATTAAGTCCGCTGTTGTCATCATTGTTATCTGTAAGAATTGAAGACTGAACATTACAATACATCAATACGGAACGTGACGGTGCAATTTCTTTGTCAAGTCAGGGCTTAGCAACAACATTGTGTACAGTCAAAGTGGTGAATTAATCATTATTCTTATTTTTAAAAAGCGTTTGCCGAGTCGGCTAGGAAAGTTCGTTTACCTCAATCCATACCAAAATAGTCCTCTAAGTGTCTAGGTGACTGGAAGGGGCTGGCCAAAACATAAATTGAGTACAATTACCCATCCGAATTCTCACGCCTGTAATACATTTGAGTGAAAGTTCACATTTAAAAAAAAAACGAGCAGTTGAACATCAGATGTTAAAAGAATTTAAAAAACAGTCAATATGACAAATATGAATATGATACCCAGACATGCACCTCGTCCATAAAACATGTAATCATAATTTTACGCTTTTATGGTTTTCAACAAACAAACAAACGTGAACGATGTTTTTAAATGTATAACTTATTAAACAGCTGGAAAACTCTTCGAGCGTTTGCTACTGAAATGAATTTAGTCCAAACCCAATCTTTCAGAAAAAAAAATTCACCCCAAAGAAAGTTGGTCCTCCTTCCCATAGGTCACAGTGTATGAATATCCCAACAATGTTATCTGTAAAGCGATTGCATATCGGTTACCGTTACATAACAAAATCACACATTTTTATCTAAAGCTCAGTCGATATACAAGATAACATACGTTTGGGTGAAGCATTTGCTTTGTGCACTAATCTGTTGACAGAAAATAGACAAAGCAATGGAGGTTGCAGGTTCAAATCCCATTTTACTCAATGTTTTCTTCGTTCACCCAAATATTCAAAAACGAAAAAATTCCCTTAAAAGCAATTCGGTATAAATTGTAGCCTATATGGAGATGCATCGAGTGATAAGGTTACGAGTAAACATGGATATAATGCCTGATTTCTGAAAGGTATTATTGTACATGGTTGGTAAGGATAAACAACATCATTGTTTAATTTTAGTCTGAAAGCTTGCTGATTATGAAGGTTGTACTAGAACAATTTGTTTTCTGTGAAATATTTCCCTCTGAAATGAAGTCATGTTTGAGAAAACTCTATCTGAAAACCCATACAAGAACGCAGGAGCTGATTTCGGTTGTTACAACCAAAATTAAAGACAATGTGTTGACATTCTGAAAACTGTGCATGGTTTTTCACTATTTTCTCCCCAATCGCACAACGGATTTGGCCAAATTTTTCACAGGTTTATTTCATTTATATATGGTTGATTACACATACATGAACCCATGTCTGCGACTATTTTGTCAGCTCTGCCAATCCTTAATTGTCCTGGTTATTTAGAGACTTCCAGAATGGAACACCACGCTGTACCACACCATTTTAAAATGATGATGATGAAATAAATAGGCTTAGATATGAAACACTACGGTACTAAACACAACCTTTGCCCGGGTAAAGTATAAACATCACATTTTCAATAGCTACAGCATTATAAGACTCTCTCCATTGATACATTTTGAGTTGTTCTCTCTTCTGAAACCTACACTCAACCGGACTTCGGTTTAAAACCTTCCTATGTCACCTCAGAGCAAATACGGGATACTGTTACCGACAAGACTGTAATAAAACGCGTATAAGGTTTCAAGTGATTTCCATACAGCTATTGTGATTTATAATTCTGTGCACGTGCGGAATTAAAAAGGCTAATTTTATTTTGACGGATGTTGGGAGATTTCACTTTTGTTCTGATCGGGGTGATCTGGTAAACGATAGCAGCATGTGCGTCATGTGTTTTCGTTTGACACTTCCCTTCGAAAAGGGCACCTCACAATGGTCGTGTAGATAAATACATTTTTAACTTGGGGTATGAGCAAGAAGAAACCAAAAAAATTATCAGTTTATATCATGCGGATCAAGAGACACTGCTTTTAAAACCCTGTAGTGAAGGTCACTGTCAGAACATGGTGACATAATTGTAATATTTCCATTGGCTTAAACACATCGTACGGTCAGCTCATGGAGGTGGTCAGCTCATGCCATGGTATCCTAAGCTGGACCATGCCACACGTCCTAAAAGGGGTGTCAATCAACAGGGGTCAGTGATTTGGTTAGAAGGGGGCAGGACAAAACTCTGCAAGCATCCTTTTCGTACAAAATTTGGTATGTTGTTAGTTTTCAATGGTAGATTAAACCAAATTATAAAACTGAATTAAATAAGCAAACAATAGGCTTAAATTAACACAGATAATACTTGGACATGTAAACAACACACTACTTAGATATAAAAAAAATCGTTGGGAAAAAAAGGTAAAACATCACCCTCGTAATAATAACCTCGTAATTATAACCACAGGGGCGTTGTGAGCAAACAGGTCCCTCGCTGCAGGGTTTAGTGAGGATTTTTAACATTTCGATTGAGGGCGTTTAAAACCTTGCATGATGCCATCGTGGACTTATTGAGTGTCAGTTTTTAATTAAAAAGTCGCTACTCAGCCAATTAAATGTTTTTTAAATCTAAAAAATTCCAAGTTCCACAACTACACCTAGCCAAATAGCATGCCAGTTGTCTTGTTACAATCGGAGGATTTTTTTTTAACCCATCAATGACCAACTCTCCCGGAATTCCCATAGGAATTGTACAGCAGTTACTTGAACTCGGGGTTAATAGCCACTAATGGCCAACATATGGTTTCCACAAGGCTTCTTTTGTATGCTTGTACAATGGCTGAAAGCAGTGACATGTTTGTTTAGTTTGATGAATTGAGTGAGGTGGTGTATTACACGCTATTATAAAACTGACTGTTGAAAACTGTCATATAGTGTAAGCGTGTGCATATGTTTGGTTTCAAGTAAAGTTGTATAAAGTCTACAAAGTACAAATGTGGGGTCATCTACAAATTATTTTTGCTTGAATTTGTTTTATTTCGTCAGAAGGGTCTATATCTAATGCTTTGGGCAATTTAAAAGTGATTTGGTTCTCCACAAAAAATGTATAACACGCTAAAATCACACTGTTACTCAATAGGTCCATGATGGTGTCCGAGCGTGAATTTTGTTTTGATGGTGTCACGCAGGATTTTAAACAAGTAATGACGTCATAGCTGACTTCTGATGCTATCTCAAGAAGTTTTGTCTTCTGTTATTGTTTGTGTTATGCACGGTATCGACTTAATTTAGATCACATGGACCAATACAAACGTCAAAATGACCTCAGGACGATCTAAAACAATATAAAGCAAGCCTGAAATAACAGTTTTGGGGGTAAACATGAAACTTACAACGAAACAAAAAAGGAGTGTTTGAACGTTTTATTCTCGGCAGTGGCCGGAGCAAATATTCAAATAGTCAGGTACTAAACTGTTGTTTTGTGTTCACTGAAATAAAAGGTCGTGTGAGAATTGGTGGCTACAGCTACGGCTGCCGCGTCATTATGCGTTGAGGTACCCATAGGGCGTCCTTATAGCAACACCCTCAGGGACAGTTGTAGTTAGCTGTATAGCTGCCAATTCAGATTAGAATAACACATCCGCTGTTCAAAGCTCAGAATTCATTATTTAACACGAGAACGGAAACAGCTTTTCAATTTTCCAATTTCACGGCACAGGCCTGTCATGATAGCTTGAGGGTAATGAGGTTTCATCTCATAATGAATCAAGGCAATTGCGTCACTCGTCAAATTTGTCTGTTTCCTCATTATGATTAAGTTTTACAATTATGAAGAGTCATCCTTGACGGTCAATGACGGTGTAAGTATTTTTAAGGCATCGAAAACGTGTCATTTTTTATGGTGACACTGAAGCCTTACCAAATACAAACGTAAATTAGTGATTTCACAATAAGAATACTCTTTATTTTTATATACATTTATTTTTTGTTCGAACAAAAGAAGGTTGTTTAATTAAAGGTGAATACAAATTGGTTTATACGGATTATTAACGTATGGACGCATTTGAGGCATGCAACTTACAAATGTGGTAAACAAAACAACGCAAAACCTATTAAAAAATGCTAATTAATAAATTCAAAATATTCCATTTGCTTGGAACGCATGGGATTACGTGAGTGGGATTACGCGAGCCTTACTGGTGGCCAGTTAACAAGGCTTGTCAACAGTGTTAATGGACCTCGCCTTTAATCAGTCCAAGACCTCCAACTATAACGCGGTCGTTAATTAATAAGTTGTTAAAGCTCGCGTCATCGCTCCGTCATTTCTCTATGATGATACCCACCGGAAATCACGTTAGGTGTAATACCATGTACGTATTTCCAATTTGGCACACAGTTGAAGATGTTGCCATCAAGGTCGAAATTTACAAAGAACATAATTTACAGGGAATTGTGTTTGCGCATCAATCCGAAACAACCTTCCAAGAGTCAGCGGACAGTGTGAAGAGTTCATTGTTATCCATAAGTACAAGGCTAATTGTTTTCCACTGGCAGGAAATGATAATGAAAAAGGGGGATCCATGGGCGAGAAGGCCGAACGTGCCATTTTTTGATTAATTAGGTTTCTGGACCTGCACTTTCGATAAATGGAAAAGCAAATGATTTTGTTTTCTTCTGTCATATAAAAAATTTAAAGGGAACTTTTTTGCCTGTAATAATTTGTATAATTGTTAACAGTTATTGTTTTTGTTTTGTTTTTTGGCTTGAACATTGTTTTAAAGGACACTGTTTTTAGTTCCTGTAGTGATTATAAAATCAGAAAAACTGCTTGATTTTGTTATTGGTATTGTTCGGTGGGCTTCTAGATAATTAGAGTTGTAAAACATAAAATGGCAGTTGAAACCAAAGTATAGGAGTAATGCCAGGAATGATACAAATGCAGAAAGGTACCCACTAGTTACTGGTTCCCCAGTAAGCCGACAAGTTTGATTGGTAGGGGGGTGGCGACCTCAGAACCTAGCTCAGGCTGTCAGCAAGACACCTGGAAGCCTGCTACAAAGAACAGCTGGTTCCACTTTATCAAAGGTTAGATCTGGGTAGGTATATTATGTCTGTACTATTTTGTGCACGAAGTATATGGGTGGAAATATTTTTCAGCCCCTCCAAAAAAAAACCAAAAAAAACCGACGACGACAAAACAACAACAGCAACAAAAACAAAAAACAACAACAACAACTACAACAATAAATACACAACTCTGGGACCTGATCACCCTCTCAGATAATGTGGAATGGTCCAATCCATGATATCAAGAACTTCGACTCACCAGGGCATTGCACTTTGAAGTTAACAGTAACATACATAAAATGACAATAATTACCAGCGCTCACTTTAAAATAATAACAATGATAACGAGAGTATTTGCCGTCGAATTAAGGAGTGCATCCTGACCCATAAACGTCTAGTCTATGATTTCAACTTCAATAAGATTATTGTTGACAGAGATAATACATAGAGCGCGAGGACGTCCAAAAACACTGTGTGTGCTGGGTTCAGTTAGTGCAATGATGTTACATAACTTACATGTACTTGTCATTGATTGTATCTAATAATCATGTTTGATGCTTTCGTGACCACAACTAAACGCACACTTTCCATTTACACAAACGTGATTATGTCAAAAGACAATCCTGTCACATTAGATATGTGCATGGACCTATATTAAATATTTTACAGGTAGGCCTAAATGTTGATTTTTGTTTGTTTGTTCATTGTTTATAATAATTACATTTATTTGTTTATGTTGTGTTTACTGTATTTTGTTCACAGGATGAGTCTTGCCACTCCTTTGTCACTTCCAACAAACAAAGTATATGTATAATGTACTTTCACAAAGTACACTTATACATATTATACTCCAAAAGGTATATCAAATGAAAAATCAATGTACATATTTAGATGAAATTACAGTAATACGAGCAGCGCAAGGAGCGCCGCTTGCGGCGGATACCGGTGCTTTAAATTTTCCATTATTATTATTAATTGTATTATTATAATAATTTAACCCAATTTGTTTTTTATGTTTCAAATTCATGATTATGAGGATATAAACAAAATTAAAGTCTTAGAAAATGTCCTCGCTGTAATCCTTCCGTTGCGGGTGGGTCTACATGCTTCTTTTTCTTCAAAACCTAGTACAATTAATCACTTTAAATTGAACACGACTTTTCAGAGGATAACCCATCAATAATAATCATGAGACCTTTTACACCAAATGACATCTCAATGTCTTAACACAAAAGGCCACAGTTTGACATTGCTTTTGATGTATACGGCATAAATAATAATTTTAAAAAAATATTAAAAACAAATTGGGGTTTTATAGTAATTTTACGGAACAAAAAAACCTTTTACTCTCTTGAGATCGTTTTTAATGACTTTAGAAAATGGCCTCGATGCTCATCAACCATTTCTAAGTATAGAAAATACATTTACCTTGAATTTAATTTCCTTTTAACTAGAAGATTTAATGTGGGGTTTACATTCAGATCTAGTAGGCCTTCATTTACCTCATGTTTTATTGTTCTTCTTTTATTTCTTTTTTTTACAGTAATTTAAGACTAGGCTCTAAGGTCAAATTCACTTTTGTGATGCACTCATTTTTAAAGATACAGTGCTTGTATGACATGGGGGGAAACACGTCTTTCACCTAACGTTAAATTGGCGAGAAGTGTCATTTAATTTGATACTCTTTTAGAGCGAAATTTCAAGCATCAACAAATAGGTCTGTGAATTCAAAAGTGGAATGTTTACGTCAGTCAAAATGACAAAACAATGCCATTTTGATTGAAGATCATCCAAAATCAGTAATGAACTAAAAAACTTCCCGTACAAAAATGTACAGACCCATATTTTTGAAAAATGGACAACATGGGTTGTTTGTTGGATGTTGACAAAATCCGCACTATGGAAGGGTGTCAAAAACAGTGGCATTTAACGTGAGGTTATAGACTTGTAATTTTTCCACTTTCATGAGGACTCTATCTATTGGAAAATGCGTGCATCACAAAACTGAATATGAGCCTTTGGACCCCCGAGTTAATGATTTATAAGCAAATGGAGCGATAACACTTTACGTCCCTTTAGATGTGTGGATTTCCAATAGACTGTGCAAATTGAGCATATTCGAACTTCCGGGAAGTTGGTGCAAACATGTTGAGTTTTACGTGTGCGCGATTCTGTTTCTTCAAATACTTTAGCCGGGTAGTATATGGAAACACAAATTTGTATCATATTGCTGGGGAATTAAAGATTGGCCATTAAATAAATATAAGTTAAAACAAATTAACAAATCAAAAAAGAAAACCCGAATTTGTTTTTTTCATTTGTCATCATCCAGAGATTAATTTTCGGGATCTCGACAACTTAAAGAGCTCTAAAAAGGGGCTTGTTTATTATTAAGAAAAAAATGCACACGGAACCTACTTTTTTTTTGGGGGGGGGCAGAAGTTCCTCCCTAGAAAAATTGTGCACCCCCTTGTGCCCCCCTAAAACTGTACCCTAGTTCTGGCGCTGGAAGGGGCCTATATGAGTTGGGTCCAATCTATATTTCGTTTCATTGTAAAATATGTACCGGTACTGATCATAACTGAGAGATGTGTACAATAGAGAGAGAGAGAATCATTATTTGATGCGATCATTATAATGACAATCATTCATACTTCCCTTGCCTCACTGGAAACACTGATTGCTGTCATCCAGGAGTCACAATAACAACTCTCACATGCTGACTGTCCACAAAAGAGCCAATCAGTGATTATTGCGAGGAACTTATTTCTCTTGAGACTCGTATTAGTATAAATCCAACGGTCCACCCTTACTAGGTCTGACACTATAATGAAGCTTCCTGAAATCGAGTCTATGATTGTACTGTCATTCTTCGATATAGAGGATTCGTTTCATGTACACCAAATCTATGGAGTGATCTCCCCTATCAACTCATCGCAGATCTTCAAAGGCCAGCTTCAGACTTATTTCTTCGAACGAGCTTTACATTTAATAGTCCATTGCACTTGTCATGAAAATCTGCGAACTATTTGTCTTTAATTACTCTTCACCTCGCCAGGTGCCTTAGAAATGGCGCTCTAAAAGTGCCTGATAATTGATTGATTGAAATATCTAGTGGTTACCTGGACTGAGGGAGACATCCGAGGTCAAATTTAAGAAATTGATTCGATTTAGAGTAAATTCTACCAATGAGGGGGAGGGTGTTTTGATAAAACGGGGTCCAATTCAACTAATACATCAAATATCCCCATCACAACAGATACCAAAATGGTGGTGTTTAAATTAGGTTATAGCAAGGTGACCCATCATATCTGACAATAACCCCACGCCCAGGGGCGTCAATGCGTGTTGAAATGTGGGAGGGACATCAGGATCATTTACGGCGTGGGGTCCAGGGGCCCGCTCAAGGGGTGAAGCCCCGATGGGGGGTCCAGGGGGCGAAACATAAAGGGGTGAAAAATAAATCCTCTGTGTGCCTAAAACAGAGAAATAGACACACTTTTTAAGCACTTCTGATCCTTTTCACTCTTCTAAATTTACTGGGAAATTTTCTTGTAACATGGTCCAGAGTGAAATATCCGGTTTTGCAAATAAGCGTTAGAATTAAAGTCATTTAAAGATTACTATAGAAGGTCATAGATTTCCTTAGTGGGGCGAGCACACATATACTTTAAGTTTGGGGTGAGCAGTCACGCGTGTTGTAAACTTGTTAATCGTTTGGAACTTTTTTTCGTACGCCACACAAACACCTGATTTGCAGACATAAACAGAATATTGGAATTCACAGAGTTTGGAGAATGCCGAAAAATCAGGATTCACTATATAAGTCACGCCTGTCCTTTTTAGCTGCTTCTGTCGTGCAGCTGAAAGAGCCGTAGCTTTGCAATTATCTGGTGACCATGACCACTGGCTCGCTAGCATCCAGTAATACATAAACTGGGTTAATACCCTGACGTCCGCAAGGAGAGACACACGTACACAATTTGTGATCCGAGTAAGTCAATAGTTCACACATTCCCTGTGTAAACATCTTTCGCTCTTTCCTTTGTCCCTGTAGTTCAGAACCTCCCATAGACCCAGTCTTTAGAATTCCCCAATGGAGACCTTTTGTTTTACCTTTTCTGTTTTTTTTCTCGGTCTCCATAAGGTAGCGAGTATTGATTCATGCCCACAGGTAGCGCTCAACATTAGACTTCTGCATTGAGATTGTTTATGTCCTAAAATTTACGCAAGAAACCGACATGCTCTTGAAACTTGACTTTCGTCCCCACTATAACAGATTCTTGAAATTAAATGCCTTTGAGTATTTCGACAAAATAGTTTACGTAAATTTACACACAAAGGCTTGTCAACTTTGGAGGAAAACGTCACACAAATAATGTACATTAGACAACCGCATGCGCACGAACATGTTACGAGATTGCGACAAGGGGACGCATACAGCGCATTTACTTGGCATTATAGATTTTTACAACGTCTGCGACAACTTTCCAACCTTCGTTTTAATTTATTTTATTCGACAACCAAAAATCATTCGGAGTTAAATGTTTTCCGCATTGTATATAGGCCTATAATTATTGAGGACCCATACACCATCAATGCATTGACAACCCATTTCCATTCACATATTTAACAATGAAATATTCAATCTACTTTTTAGGAGCAAGAAAGGCAGACAAGGCAGTTGAAAAGTCACAAGAAAACAACGTTCAACCTTTTTTCTTGTTTATATAATTTAAAAAGCTTGAAAGCAGATGTCCACTTTTCGACCTCCATATGGTGTTCATAAATTACATACAGAATAATTGCCAGCAATGGCGCGTTCGCGAGAGTGTCTTATTTTATTACGCTCTGCAAAATTAAATTACTTAAATTTATTGTTTGAAGTGGCTTTACGTAAACCGTTAAACCGTGCAGATGAAAATCGACCCAACCCCCTACTCGCATCTGGCGTACGGAACAAAAGACACTGGGATACACCGGATGACCCTCTGCCAAACCCATTTATGCGAAGAGGTTTTCTCACCAAATCTTCGCTTGAAATAAAACGGTATTGGTAACAAAATTAAGATCTTTATAAGGTGTTATAGGTTGCTATAGTCATCGTAACATCATTGGGGTAGGATGGACTGGCGTTGTTTACGAAGGCTCGTCGTCCCGTGTGTAAAGTGTTCTGCTACCGAAGGACAACTAGAAGTAGTGTTGTCCAGAACTGTCTTGAATATTACTGATCATTGTATACTTTCAAAACATACATTCATGCATACATAAACGAACAAACACTATCCCAAAAAACAAAAAAACAAAAAAACAACCAAACAAAATGGATACAAACACAGTACAATATCAGTCTTCAGTGGAATAACCTGCAAATGATTTGCTCTAATAAAACAAGAAATAGGCTTTTCAGGCTCTGCAAGGAGTGGATGATAACTGGGAACTATTACAGTGAACTTGGAATGTGTAAATCTCTATTGTGAGGAGTGTTGGCTTTGAAAAGAGCCTTTGCATTCAGAATTGACCCGGATTCCGAGTCCCAGAGATCCTGACTCGTTTCCGGGTCAGGCTGATCCGGAAAGTGGTTTAACAAAAATGGGAAAGTTAAATCGGATTCTGCGTCAATTTGTCACATTTCCGGGTCATTTTGACACAGATTCCGGGTCCTACTGACCCAGCAATGGGTCAGGGGTCCGGACTCAATACCGGGTCAATTCTGATCCGGAAATAATTAGAGAACGTGTCCACTGCTCGTCCTCAGGGGAATCATAAATAAATAAATTTAACTTATTTATAAAAAAGTCGTCAAATGTCACAACCAAATTTCATTGTGGTGATGACGTCACGTAGATATGGTCAATAGTACCATAACGTAATTATACATTATTATGAAGTTTTCCATTGCATTGCAAGGACATTTTATAATGCAGATTTCCTTATTTAGTAATGGCCGACACTTAATGGTTTTCGTATCGAGTTTAGTCACATATTTCACGATGGACTGAGCAAACCACTTCAAACTTTCAGCAACTGTAAATGTAGGGTATATTGTGTTGCAGTGTAGCACAAAGCGCCCATTGACAGGCATATCGAATCCGCCCACGGAGCTGAAACACAACGTTTTTAGAAAAACGCTTTTGAAGTTGGTCACAGTTTGTAAAAAATGTGTTTTCGCCGGTCTTTTAAATGAAAATGTAAACAACAAACATTATGATACGGTGGTTAAGTTAAATAACATGACTATAGGCCTATACTTATTTTTGTATTTGGATGCTTTGTTAGAAAGCTGTTTGGTTCAAAACTTATTCGCCGGTTCGTGAAAACACAAAAACCTGAGCATACCGGATTCGCCACACACAGGGCGCAGATTCTCCGCTTCGTGAAAATGCAAAATGCCAAACACCCCGAATTCGCCACCCACAAGGTCGTATTCGACAGTTCGTGAAAACGCAAATCCGTGGGTGCAGACGATTCGCCGTTTTGGCAATAAGCGTTACTAGTAAAGTATACATTTTCAAGACTTAACATTTTGCAGAAATGTTAAGGACACCAAATACAATAATAAGAAGAACACAAATTAAAACAATGCCACAATGAATCATTTTGGACGATATTTCCATCCGCTTTTTAGTTTTTATAGGCCTATGAAAACTATAAGAAGAAAAAATATATGAAAAAATAATGGAATGTAAAATGCCACTATCGTTGGGAACCTAGTCAATATATTGTACGGATATTGAAAAGAATGTGCTAAATAGTACGAAAAGCATAGTTAGTTTAGTTTTCCAGACTTTTCCCAAAAGGATACCATTGGATTCCACTCTAAAATCTCCCGGGTCAGAATTGATCCGTCCTCCCCAGGGGGGCCTGACCCATTTCAGGGTCACGCTGACCCGGAAAGTGGTTTTAAAGGTGGGATTTCAACTCGCAGTCTGAGTAATTTTGACCCGGGATACAGGTCAATTTCGACACGGATTCCGGGTCAAACTGACCCATAAATGGGTCAGGCACCACGGGTACCGGATACAGGTCAATTCTGACCCGGACGTTTTTAGAATGTTACTCTCAAAGTAGGCACTTTAGTTTTGCCAACAATCATAGTGAAGGGAGAGTCACAATTCCTCAAAGATATAGTTATCTTTTCCAACCGTACTTGATCATCACCGGATGTGTAATACTCCTCAACAGACAGAACCCATGAACATGACGTCATTTGAGTTGGGCGCCCTCGGCTAGAGGTCAAAAGAAGGTAGCCCGAACATCTGACGTCACAATTCGAGGCTCGTGAATAACGCCAGATACCTGCCTTCAGCGAAGGGCAGAATCCTGGAAAACGCACCTTTGACCTCCCATCCATTCACACGGCAGAGATTCGTAGTCACACATTAGAAGTGTACTCGCATTACACTGTGTATAAACAACATTACATAGTAACATTATGTACATGCGCGCAGCAGCAAACAATCCAAAAGTTCATGTTGTATGGTGGAGCTGACAAACACGCCACGGACCAATCGTGCACAGATAAGGAAAGCTTGCCGTGCGTCACTGCCCGTTTATCCAATAATTAAATACTTGTATCCAATTAAATCATTGGGTCTGTAAAACCAGAACCTTTCTTTATCCTTGCGGATAAAGACAGGGGACCAGTCTAAAGAGAAGGTTGCTCAGTGGCCCATCCCGTAGGGCGCGCGTACGTGTATGGAATTGGGTTGTTTCACAATTTGTTTTAGCTCAAATAAAATGACGGCGTGATGACGCCAGGGCATAAGTTCTAATACAAATTACACTGTTTACTCAGATGATTGCACTTTTCAAAACAGTTTAGTAAGCAGTGTAAAAAGACAATTTGTTCTACAAAAAAATCAAGACAATAAATAAAAGGAAATAATTTGCATCAGGTATTGACGAGAACATCGTTTACCGACAGCAATATGGTATCTTCAAAACAAAGGCTAGATTCAAACACAAATTTCTCAGATGATGCCATCATTTTATACAGCCATTTTGGCTGGATGGCACCAATATTTAATTTCAGATTAAGGTTTTATTGACAACAATAATAATAGTACTCAGTTCTTGTTTAGCACTTTATATAAGGGCATCTGTAAAATGCAGATTAGTTTAACGAGACTGGTACGCGAAGCGAGGTTTGAACTATGACAATCATTCTTTACCAATTGTTCCCTGCCATTAAAGGGACACGTTGCCTTGGATCGGGCGAGTTGGTCTATGAAAAGCGTATGTTTGTTATAAAATGCATTATGGTCAGAAAGATGTTTTAGAGATAGAATACAATGATCCACACAAATGCCTCAAAATTGCGAGGTTTTCCTTACATCGTGAACTAACACGGCACGCCATTTTGTAGAGCCAATTGACTCCACAAAATGGCCGACCGTGTTTGTTTACGATGTAAAAGGAAAACCACGCAATTTCGAAACATGTTTGTGTGGATCATTGTATTCTACTTTTAAAACATCTTTCTAACCATATGCATTTATAACAAACGGTTACAAATGCTTTTTATAGACCAACTCGCCCGATCCAAGGCAACGTGTCCCTTTAAGCAATAGCGGTTTCAACGAAGGTTTTAATCTACTGTCTACGGCTACGGCTAGATCGCTCCGTCATCATCACGCGTTATTAGTATAGGGCGTCCCTAGCAACACCCTTAACAACAGTCGTAGCCGTACCCTGACCCTGAAGTTGTTTAGCGTGTGTTGGGAGAGTTGTCAAGTCAGTAATGGCGGCAGAGCAGTGATTGTGAAGTTAAACGAAAGGTCGTTAACATCCAGGAACGCACACCTCATACGAGTCCTACCCCAGGCATTTGCAACATCCAGCTGCCTGATAGCTAATGCATCCCCCCCCCCCTTCCCGGATTCCCTCCCTCTCTCAGTCAATGTTCTATCGGTCCATGAACTACACAAGGAAATAACGATGACTCGTCCTTTTTTACTCAATCTAATTATGAGTTCGTTTTTTCACAAAATGCCAATCAATTTCTTCCTCTTGCTGCTATAAATACGGCCTTAATCTGCCCAAACGAGGATGCTATTTTGGGGGGAAGAGAGGTTTAAATTTAAACTAAAAATAAATTTATGTTTTATAACATTTATTGTAGAATCAAATACAAATGTTATTGCGCCATCTTGTGGTTGTTCAGAAGGTCATTGACGAACTAAGACCAGGGGTTAATTTCTTATAGCTGCTCATAAGCAGAAAATATTGCTAAACAATTTTCTGATAAGCAAAAATATGCAGGACACAGTCACTACATGTGACACTGTTTTGGCTGGTAACCTTATTGTGGTAAGCAAAACTGTTTTCTGCTGAGATACTTTCTGTGATTAATAAGCAGCTCTATGAAATTGGGGCCAGCATCATGCTGTACCGCATCACGATGGGCATCAAGCGCGTGGATCACGGTATGAAAAACAGGCACAACATCACTTATTTATCTACTTCAACAACTACGATTAATTGGACAAATCCTCAGAATGACTAGAGAGCCTACAATAACATATCGCCTGCTCACTCCATCCTATGGCAAGAAACATAGAGGTTGAACAAACAACATTTCTAGGCTACATCCAAAGACTGTTTGGGAGACAAAGAAGGAATGTTAACCATAGAAATGATAGCCGAAATAGATCAAGATAACGCAGCATGGAAAGAAATTGGTGGTAGCCTGCACTTCAGCCGAATGATGATGATGATGACAATATATTGATAGATAAATTGATATCACTATTTTTTTGCTGCGCACTATACATTACATCATAATGTTGTTTATAGTTCGTTAGTTAGTTTTTTTGTCTAGTTGTTTTTCTTTTTCCCCCTTTTTATGGGGTGTTGGGGTGTTTGTTTGTTTGTTTGTTTGTTTGTTTGTTGGGGTGTTGGGGGTGTCTGTTGGGGTGTTGGTGTGTTTGTTTGTTTGTTTGTTGGGGTGTTTGTTGGGGTGTTGGGGTGTTTGTTTATTTGTTTGTTTGTTTGTTTGGGGGTTGTATGGGGTGGGGTTGTTGGGGTGTTTGCTTCTTTGTGTGTGGTTGGGTAGGTACATACACATTCAAACCGGGAACCTATAGCAAAATAGGACAATAATATGGCCCCCGGTTGGGTAAAGGTCCCCAGTTGGAAAGTGTGTACAAAACCAAAGGGAGCTGTTGCCAAACCAAAAGAGTGACAATAAGAGGTCCCCGGTTGCAGGTGTTTACACGCTTCTGTGCGTGGGTGAAACGACCACGAAGTTATGCAGTGTTGTTTTTTTACATAGACCTACATAATATCAAATTGCTGTTTAACAGACAGGTCAAGGCAGTAATTGGAAATTCTCAAATAATTAAAAAATGTTCAGTGAAAATGTTTTGGTTTTACCAAATCCTCAATGGTTTGGCAGTTGACAATTCCAATTGTTTAATCTTTATGAAGACAAAATAATGATGCATTGAGTCCTTTAGAACGGTATAACCTGCCTACTAAATAATTTCTAACTATAGCACAAAGCAAAGGGCTGAGAGTGAGAACACTCACATGGGATTTGCGTGTTGACGTGCTTGCATGGCCTGGGCTCTGCGAGCGGCTTCTCCTGGCTGCAAATTAAAAATAAAATTCATGACCTTTTTGAGATGAGTTTTTTTGTTATTGTGTGTGTCACACATGGGACTGTTAGGTATACATCTGAGAAGAGCGTTACTGTTTGATGTGGGGTGATCTTAATTGAGACAGGTATGGCCTATCCTGCTATTTGCTCATTATACCTGGGGACGGTTACATGTCTCCACCAGGAGTGAATTTCTGTATCAGAAATAAAATAATATCAGCTAAAGTTTGGAGTACACGTTAATGGTATCATATAGGAATATAGAGCTGACGAAATAGTCGCAGATAGTGTTCGTGTTTTGTGTGATCAACCATAATACATGAAATAACAAACCTGCGAAAATTTGAGCTTAATCCGTAGTGTGAGTCGGAAGAAAATATTGCAAAACCATGCAGAATTTTCAGCATGTGAACACATTATCCTTAATTTGGGTTTATCAGCTGTTGCGTTTTTTAAAGGTTTTCAGATACAGTTTTCTCAAATGTGACTTCGTTTCGGAGGAAGATACTCCACAGAAAAAAAATGGTTCTGGTACGAACTTCATAATGTCTTTATCCTTACCAATCCAGTATAACACCTTTTAAAACAAATTAAAATAAAAAAGAGGAAGAAGAAACGCCCCAAAACCAAAGCAGAAGTACGTCACCTTAGGCCTAAAAAAAAAGAAGTTTTTATTGCCCTTTTCCGACCGACCCAAAAAATCTGAAATCCACGGTCGGGTTTTTTTTTTTTTTTTTTTTTTTTTTAAATGGCGATTTTTTGATTTTGTTTGAAGTATTTTATACTTTGATTCCCAGTAAACGACATTTAAGATAGAAACCTCGATGTTTTTATTTTTCTTTTGCAAAATTATATTGTTTTATGTTGCAGGCCTGTGAAATCTCCGCTTTCTCATTGACCGTGCCGATTTTTTATTTCCGCCTTTTTAAAATGTGAGATAAAAGACGTGACGAATTTTCCCGGTCGGCCTGCTACATATACATCATACAGCACACACGACACGAAGTCCGTAAATCCTATGTCCTTGCTCCATGCTGGCATGCAGTGCGCAACGTGAATGGGCGGGTATCCATCACGCACTTGTGTTGCAACTCCTTGCCAATAGAGGGCGCTGTGTGATCGTTGGCATTGCATGTACATGTACATATCCATGTACATGTACATGTATATCCATGTACACGCACTTTTAAGCACGGCTCGGCGTGGTATTGAACGCGTCATGTTTTCGAACATCATGATCAAGATGTCGGTGCAACCATTCCTCCATGGTGCAACACAAGTGCGTGATGGATACCCTGGCTGAACAAAAATGATTATTTTACAGAATAATGTAAGATTTCTTTCCGTCTTGGTCCGTTTTTAAAGTTTATTTAAAACCTTTTCCTTGCGTGGCAGTTTTCATCGCACGCGTCAATGTCTCTTCCGATTGAACGTTAGTGTTTAGAGCGGCATCTATCAAGAGTTTCGGCGTGGCGGAGCTCCACTCCCATCATTGTTACAGTACATGGATGTATTTTTCCGCTATTCGAATAATGGTCCACTCACAGGCCTGATGTTGAGAAACAACTTCATATTTATATTATTATTTTATTTATTCATACATCAAGTTTTTAAAAGTTTATTTTTGTTTTGTATTCACCATATGAATGTATACTACTTTGAGAACATTAAAATGGTTGAAAACATAAAGTTGTGTGTATATCTACTGTGTTTTTTCCTCCTCTAACGTATTCTTTAAAAAAAAAAAAAAAGCGACCGACCGACCCTCCCGATTTTAGCCAAAAAAGTTTTTTTTTAGGCCTTACTTTAAAATAAAATACGCATTGTTGTGCCTCCACACGAAAAACAATCCTGCTCTTATTGTGTACGTACACGATAACTCCGGACTTATCGCGTACGTACATAATAGTTTAGTGTACGTCCATGATAGTAACCATGCATATACAAGATAAGTCTTATCGAGTACCTAAACGGTAAGAGTGAATTGTTTTGACTCACGCGATGGCACTACGCTTAGAAAAACCTGCAAAAGCGTATACATATTTCTCCATTTGCAGAAAAAAATATATATTAATATTTTATTTTTTTTCAAACCGTGTCTATTGTTACGATCACAAAACAGGTTTCGGCTAAAATGGAAGGTATATGTTTGGTAATCACTTGTACAGCAACTTTTGATAGTATAAAGCATTTTGAGAATCATTTTACTTCGAAGTAATGTGATTATGGAAAAAATGTATCAGTTTTTTATCCCCAAAAATTTGAATCTGAGAAACGTTACTGTCAGATACGTTTCTCAGATTGTGTATTCCAATTATGGATTATTTTTCCTGGGAAACCGCTCCGGATTTTCGGCGATGTCTCAAAAACGCGACCCCCTTTTGAAATGAAATTTTCACAGGTTAGTTTTATTGTATATCTACATCTGTATAAAGGATTGAAACAATCGAACGGTTAAAAAAAAAAAGTTGATGCTTGATTGGACAGATTGCCTGTGTCGTTGGGGTTGTACCTGGCTATGATGACGTCATTTTTCCCCACCCAAACCAGAGTGAAATTTCCAAAGCTTGTGACTGACTCTGTCTCTTGTATACATTACAGCAATGCAATTTAGGTCAAGGGATTAAGCCCAAAGTTTCACAGGTTTGATATTTCATGGTTAATCACACAAAACATGAACACTGTCTGCGACTTTTTTGTCAGCTCTGCCAATCCTGTATAATACCTTTAATGGCCATGGAACTTCGGGTATTATTTATTTATTTATCATTTTAATTATTATTATTATTATTATTATTATGTGGGGGGTTTATGGTTTTTTGTTTTATGTTTGCTTCTTCCTCCCGCCATTATCAATCAATTTACATGATGAAGGCCCCTTTTCAATTTAGACACACTTTAGTCCTGTTTTTATTTATTACGCTATATTCCATGTGTCGAGTTGATGGGCTTCCTTTCTACTTCCCGTTGATGTCTCCACAAGAGAACCACATTAGTTTGATCGGTGGCAATAAAACAAAAACTAATCAAGTACGGATCAGTATACAGCTCATGATAACACAAACCGTTATTGCTCTCTCGATATTGGAACATTGTCGTGTACTTTAGACCATTGTCGTGACTACATTAGCCGAGCGATTGCCCAAAACGTATAGGTCAAGTTAAAAAGAAGGTACCATTGAGTTACCCCCCCCCCCGGAAAAAAAATTTAAATAAAACATTACACAAATAATAATAATCAATAAATAAATAAACAATACATTTACCAAAGCCGTTACCACGAAAGCCCATAGTGTCATCGCTATTGTTTTAAAAGCAGTTATTTTTATTTTCATAAGCAGTTATTTGTTTATTTCCAAGAACACTTACTTTTATTTTCAAGAGCAGTTATTTTTATTTTCAAGAGCAGCTCAGGTGGTCGATTACAAGTGAGCCCCGCCAAGGCGACCTTTGTTTTCTTCTCCTTTTTTTGCAAGCAGTTTTTTACTTGTTTAAACAGTTATTTATATTTTCAAAAGCAGTTCTTCTTCTTCTTTTTACGATTTATAATTGTCACTATTTATGACGGCAATATTTAAAATGTCAGTTTGTACTATCGAATTTAAAAACAAAGTGCCACTTTCCTGAGGAGCCATGCTTAATAGGCTATTACGTTTTCGGTCGGGAATAAGGAAGTTGTTGGAATTTAGTCGCCTGGTGGTGGGAAAATTCATGGGAGAACATTATACGAAGCTTTTTGTTATGGTGTTTTTTTATGTGTGTGCATTTCACTTAACATTTTCGGTGGTATGCGAGACAACTGAGTCGTTTTGACCACGGTAAATACCAGGCACAGGCAGTACTTTGCAAAGGTCGCTTTTGCTTTCACACCTTGATATTCGTTTTTAATAAATAACTACGTGAATATACAGGGTCCTACAGGAAGGTATTTTCAAAAGCACTTCCTCGGTGACTAAATAACTTATGTGGAAACCCAGGTCAAGAACATCAAAACGAAGGATTTGCAAATAAAATTTCGTCAAGCTATATAAGCACCCAACTCTTTGGAGACTCGACTCGAGAAGCGAAAGATGCGAACTGAATACATCTGATCCTCAAGGGTTCTCAGAGATAAATCCTTATTAAATTGAATCGGCATCTTCTACGATTCACGAATAAAGAAACACCTATATACCTAAATCATAGTTTAGCATCACGATTTTTTTCACATGACTTAGTGTTCAAGACTCACCCAGGGTAGAAACACGATGCAGTTTATGTTCGTCAATTATCGTTGAATGAAAAAAAGTCCCCAATTCCCTTTGGCGCCAAGTAAACGAGCATTATTTCTGAAATGGCCGTTGGTTTGTCCACTTTTCTTAACATAACATCGTCTCCAAGTCTGCAGACTTCGAAATTATACCCTTCTTGTCAAAGCAGTCAATGTTATGAGTCAATAACACAACCAAATATCATAACACATAAGCATAAGGTATCGTGTTGTATAATTTATCGCGTACGCTTGGGAAAAATTATTAGTCAATGGATATCTTTGGAAACAGTGTGTGAATGTGTTTTCTTTATTTATATAAATATTTTGTGCAAATATGACATATTATATTTCTTTTCTTTTCTACAAACCGTGTTTGATCAATATTCAATATCCAACACTCTAAAAACTACCCGGGTCAGAATTGACCCGGATTTCGGGTCCCAGGGGGACTGACTCATTTCTGGGTCAGAATTAAACTGGTCCCCTGTCTTTATCCGACAGGTACTGGTTTTACAGACCCAATGATTTCATTGGATACAAGGGTTTCATTGGATAAACGTGCAGTGGAGTAAGCTTTCCACATCTGTGTTATGATTGGTCCGCTCCGAAGTGACGTGTTTGTCAGCTCCACCATACAGCATGAACTTTTCGCTCGTCTGCTGCATGCTGCGCGCGTGTACCGTAGGAAGTCCTGTTTTCAGGGCGTCCCTGAAATCGATGCAAATCTTTTACCTCTCTGCGCGCGATGTAAACAGTCCCTAGATACAATTTTTGTGGTTTGACTTGCCAAGCAAAGAGTCTCCTCTCCTTTGACCAAAACTTAGAATTATGTGAGGCTCCACTGGCAAGTTGCATTTGTATTGCAAAAATTTGTGGTATTTTAGGCATTTCTACAAGGTACAACAATAGGCCTATGTCATACTGTCGGGGCCATAAAAAAATTTGCCCGCCGAAAAAGTTTCATTGAACAATTTTTCAATTCACAATTAACGATGATAAAATCATGTGACTTAAAATTCTGCTGAGCATTCTGGGGAAAAAAATACAGAGGCCTAAAGAAGCCATGTGCCTTATATCATTTTCTAACAGTCTGGAGAATTTTTTTTTAAACCCTCATATCATTTATTATTAATAACATTAAAATTTAAACATTGGCTTGGTGATTCAAATATCACTGTTTATTGATATGCTTTATTATAAATGTTAAGAAATATAAAAAGATTCAAAACTTTTTTTAAAAATCAGATTTGACAGCCAAAACTTATTGACACTTTTTTTTTTAATTTTTTTTTTTATTTTTTATTTTTTGCAAATTACCATCGTAATTTTTAAAATTAAATAAAACATATTTTGAATAAAATGAAGAAAACTGCTGGCTATAGAGTCATACACAACGTCTCACAGAACACTTGAAGTCACTGCAGATGTTTCTTCTGCGTATGGCTTCACCAGGACACCATACTTTCTTGTTTGCCTCGAAAACAGGTCAAACTCAAAACACGGGGACGCTAATTGAAGTCATCGAAGATCGGTGCGTGGTGTGAAAGTTTCAATGTCTATCAAGTTTTAATATATTTTTACATACTTCTTATAAACAAAGGACGGTAATTAGGGCATCAGTTTATATATGGCATCATTATTATTTTTTCAATTCAAAGAAAAATGCATAGTACATCGAAAACCGGACACGGGAGGATACATAATGTTTGTATGTAATGTTGTTTATACACAATGTAATGCCTGTACCACGTGTGTGTGACTACGTATCTCTGTGTGAATGGATGCACGGTCAAAGGTACATCTACAAGGGTCCCTCTATTGGCTCAAGGCCGCTATCTGGCGTTATTCACGAGCCTCGAAGTGTCACGTCAGATGTTCGGGCTAGGTCAGAATGACCTGGAAACTGGTTATATATATCCAATCCAATGAGAGGCTTTTTGGGACGCTAGGTGGCAGCAGACTTACCAGATAAATCCATCGTTCTTAGATCTTTGAGCATGCTCAGAACTACGTAAACAATGGAAATTTACCTGGTAAGTCTGCTGCCACCTAGCGTTCAAAAGCGTCCCATTGGTAACAAGCATGACCCAGAAATGGGTCAGCCCCCTTGGACCCGGAGACCGGAAATATAATTTGCCATCATCATTCAAACAGAAACAAAATGGTTGCATGCATGGATAATCCTGATGAAGTAAAACTGCCTGCGTTGCTGTTATAAGTCCACGGGAGCTTCAGTCACGATGGACATGGTATCAACATGCGGCCATTAATAATGTTCCAGTGCACCTGTGACAATAAAAAGCTTATAGGTTGAAAAGGCAATCTGCCATTTCTATAATACGTAACGAATGATTTAGAGACTGTTCAAGAAGTGTGACACTGTAACGAACTTATTAGTTTCGGTCAAAATGGTTTTATTCACGTAAACAACGATGTCGATCAGAGTCCATGGTCCACTGACGACGATTTGCGTCAGAACGACTGGATCGCGGTTGCCAAAATGTTGTTGCTGACGAAGCCTCCACCCACCATCCACATTATAAGCGACGCATCGTGCAGCATCCATGTAATTACAAGTCAACGTGAAAAACCAATTGACAAATCTCTGTGGGTTTTCCGTGAACTCACTCCAGACAGCACAAAAATACATACAAAGACAGCTTAATGTGCACATAGTCAACCCATTTTACTCCATTCCCTATGGCATTTCGTGCTGGTTTATGTTTAGTTCAATTTACACAGCTGATTGCGTATATAGAGCCATCGAAAGGGCGATGCTAGCAATGGTAATGAAACTAAGTCTAAAAGGCACTGTACACGTTTGGTAATTACTCAAGATAATCTATAAGCATAAACACTTACTTGGTAACGAGCAACGGAGAGCTGTTGATAGTATAAAACGTTGTGAGAAATGACTCCCTCTAAAGTATTGTAGTTTTTGAGAAAGAGGTAATTTCCCACTAAAATAATAAAAACTTCTTGCAAGAAGTTTTTATTCCTATCTGAAAGCGCACAAATTGTACAACAAGGGTGGTTTTTCTTTCATCATTTTCTTGCAACTTCGATGACCAATTGAGCCCAAAATTTTCACAGGCTTGTTATTTTATGCATATGTTGGGATACACCAAGTGAGAACACCGGTCTTTGACAATTACCAAACGTGTACAGTGCCTTTAAGCAACAGTTTTGGGAAAGCAGCATGAAATCTCATTTTGTATTTGTATGATACAATACTTGATCAATATTCAATCACTCTAAAAAATTCCCGGGTCTGAATTGACCCAGATTCCGGGTCCCAGGGGGGGGGGGGGCTGACCCATTTCTGGCTGATTAAAAATTTGATTTTGACCCGGATTAAATGCGTTAGTTTGATAACAGTTTTGGATAATTTTGACACATATTATTTCGGGTCATACCGGTACTGACCATGAAATCGGTCACACATGGGACCCGGAACCCGGGTCGATTCTGACCCGGGTGTTTGTAGAGTGTATAGTGTAAATTCCACCACAGAAATCAAAGCCCCTTTGAGTTTCTTGACGTAATAAATTTATTATTCACTTATGAATGAAAACAAATCTCTTAATTATCTCTTGGAGAAAAAGGGAACCTGGGTCTCGATTTGTATTTGTATTAATTGTTTTCCTGAGAAGGGGTGTTTTGGGTGTTTGTTTCGTTTATTTGTTTTTTAGGGTCGTCTACTCGTTTGAGGACTTTAACAAAACGAATCCGGGTGTTTGGAGGGAGCGAGGACGTCCTAGCTTCGCTTCGTGTAAAACAATAATGAGGATGCGCTAAAAACAAACCATATAAATAAAAACATGTCCGAACTTATTAGGGATAACAGAGAGAAGTCATCGATTTACGGGGACAAACATATGTTTTAACGCTACATACGAAGTGTGGACCCGACAACAACAAAAGTCCACATAACGTAGGGACTTGACACACTATGCGGACTTACACATGTCCACAAAGTGTTTTTAACATTGTCGAATAATAGGATTTTCCCTAAGTGTACAGAACAAAGGAATGTCCGCAAAGTGACTGTGTTTTAAAGCTACAAACAAAGTGTGGTACTGAGAACAAAAAGAGGTCCACATAATGTCCTTGAAACACTATGTGGACTTACACACGTCCACACAGTGGTTTTCTTTTTACAGTGTTGAAGAATATGAGATTCCTTAAGTGTGCAGAACAAATAGGAATGTCCACAGAGTGACTGCAACACAGAGCTGGGTGTTTGTGCGCGTTTTATTTGTTTGATATATATATATAATATACATATATGTAAATACATACACATGTTTCTTCTTTTTCTACAAACCATGTTGTTGATTGGTTCAAGTAGATTATGATAATTTTGCTAAAATGTTGTTACTATCTATACACTTAAGTGTGTTATGCTGTGAAATGTAGTGGCGTCATTCGGATAAGATTAAAGGCCTTACAAAGGAGGCAAATCAAAATATGCCACAACTACAAATAATACTCATAACCTTTACTAAATGATACACGAAACTGAAGTGGCTCTGTTGACATAGGCGTTGCCATAGTAACGTGGTATTCGATTGCGGCCAAAACTTGGTTCAGTCGTCATCTAATCCTATCCTCGCACTTCGGCTGGAATGGTCGATACAAAATGAACACAAAGCCTGCTGTTTGAACGCCATCTTTCGGGGGGAAATGATAGTTGTTCTGTATTTAATTATGAAATATATGGATCTCTGCATGCAGACAAGAGAAAATGCTGAAAAGTACTCTACCTCTAGTTTAGCAAAGGTCGTACAACTCTTGAAAAGTTTTGCTTCTTTATTTTTGAGTGGTTGATTAATATTCACAGATTTTGTTCTGTTTACCAATGTACACAAAACAAATAACGGTGTTTTTTAGATTTCTGCGTCTCGAAACAAGAATCCATTTGAATGAATGAAGATTTAAGTAGGTTCTTTTGGTAGAAATTGAACCCTCAAGCTACTGCATCGAAAAGCATATAGGCCTACCGTAAAAAACCAGACGACCAAGAACTTTGTCCTGTTACACCGTGTAAATTTGTGCTTTTTCGGGATCCGTTTTAGGTCGGGAATCCATTATCAATGCTATTTCTGCTCGACCTTTGCGGTTTTTCCTGGAGAATTGTTAGCAGTTTGCATACTAATTAAACTAATCACCCCCCCCCATTACAAGTTTTCTACTTTGCTTTGAAAGTGCTTGATTTTGATTTCAGTGCACACAAAAAAAGTATTGGGTTGCCCATCTGTTGGGAAAATATGTTGACTTGACTAAATTATTATTGTTTTTATCTCCCATATAGGTCTAAAATGACCAAATTCCGCATCATAATTAAAGGGCGGAAAAGAGCGTTGTCTAAGAAATAAATAAATAAATAACTAAATAAATAAAGCACACAAAATTAAAATTAAAATTATGTAATCGTATATGGCAGTCGTATATTCCGCATCCTAAACCCTGACAACGACATCGTAAAAATATTAGTTTCAATTTGTAAGCAAAATTATTATAAAGCTCATAGGCATATACCAACAATCAGGAGATACGTTTCCGTCTGGAGACGAAATATTAACTATTTTTTATTTCGATTGCCGACATTTTAATGAGCCCGTTTGTGAAAGTGCACAAATCACAGACAAATTGAATTGTTTTTACTACAACATGATTGACAACCCAGTTTCCTAAAAGTTTTTTGGGGTTTTGTGTTTTTTGTAATAATATGTTCTTTGAAAATTAGAGGGCTGAAAAGAGCGTTGTCTTAGTAATAAATAAATAAAATTAATAAAGCATACAAAATGAAAATAAAAATTATGTAATTGTATATGGCAGTCGTCCGCATCATAAACCCTGACAACGACCAATTTGTTTTCCACTGGTCTTCGTGATTCGTGATGAGCCTTAAGCCATCACGTCAATTGTGCCGTGGAGCAACATCCACCGATGTTTTTAACATTTATTGAGAGTGCTATTCACAAGTCTGCCCATCTGTTGGGAAAATATGCTGACTTGATATTATTATTGTTTTTATCTCATAGGTCCGAAATGACCAAATTGCAAATTTTAATATTTTATTTTGGCTGCTCGAATGATGTCACTCGTCAAGGCCTAATGTAGACTGGCAAATTAATTTAACCTTTTTTCATAATTTCGGCGAAATAGAAAGCTCGAGTGAATAATTATTTTTTATTATCTTTCTGTGGACAACAGAGTGTAACGTCATTGATGTAAATTGAGAAACTCTGTACTAAACAGACCGTGCAGGTCTTGCTTTTATCGCCAGGTAACGTTGCTTCGAGGAGTGGAGAAAATACAGTTGCGTACTTAACCTCAAATCACAGTTTTTCTGTTGTAAGCCTTGATACAAAAAACTATAGCTTTTAAGGTCCCTGCACAAAAGTCCCTGCGTCACTCCACATCGTCAATCCAGGCTTCTTTCTTGTTGCCCTTTCCATCAGTTGTTGCGGAGTTCTTTCCTCTCGCCAACCCTTAATGGTTTAGTACACAATATTGAGGACGTCATCGACTTACAAAAAACATAGAGCTCTGCCAAAACACACGAATAGCCCTTGTATTTCACTCTGAACAAATTGAAGTTAAAAGGTTGACTGGCAAATCAGTTTAGAAAGCAAGAGTTTACTCCGATGTCTACATCCCAAAGCGAGAACCACTGAACTTCATGGGAACCGAACAACAAACTGCTGTGACCATCAAAAATGACGGAACATGATTTGAGCGCCACGTTTCCAATCCATCACAATTACAAGCTCATCTGTTGTCGATTTACTAATTGACAGAGTATAATTTACGCTAAAAGCATATACGGGCTGACCCACTCCCGTTGAGTCCATAGAGGCTCCACAATATCCACGAAGATTTCGTATGCAAGCTGTGATTATGATTAAAGGTTGTACCAAAAGAAAAATCTAGCGGCATAATCAACGTGAAGGAAAGAGTCCGGGAAAAGTTTGTATATAAAGGCCTCTAAGTAATTATGTCAAATTAGTTTTATTATAAAAACCACCATTGATTTTTGGAAAGAGTAAATTTATTGTCCATCATTTTTGTTTTCAATAAATGCACCCATGATCAACCCAACCCGAGAATAATGTTTACGGTCGTCACGTTTTTTGTAAAAATATCGAAAAACGAGTTTTTGTTTTGTCAGGGATTCTGTGCAAAGTTACAAAGCGTTTATTTCGATAATAGGGAGGTTTCGCATACGAACGGATACGGTTAGTGCGACGGATACGTCATCATTATGACGTCATACGCTACTCGCTATCCGCTTTAAGTGCAGACGACACTGATATCCCGCTTGCTACACGTAAGTAAAAACACGTAGGAAAACTCGAACTTCTAGTAATTCTCCTGTATTTGTTTCCAAATATGTATGAATAGTAAAGTTTTAGTCCAAATTTTCGGTATCAAAACGTTGGTGCATAGTGTCGAAAAAACACGTCATTTGGCTAGCCTTTGCCTACACGGTGGGATTGCAAAACAACAGAAAGGCTGCTAACGGTTACGAATAGCTAAACGTATACGTATGCGTATGCGTATCCGTTCGCGTGCGAAACCTCCCTATTATTGCAACTTCTAAACTTATTTGTGAAACAAAAAAATAGCATTGATGGCATTTGGAACGTTATGCAAGATTAGATTGTGGTAGTAAGGAGTTTCATGGATGTGGTCACAATGTCCTTTGCGTCACTAGTTTATATATTCTCCCGTGAGTCGGTCAGTGAGCCCGTTTCTTTTTTAAGAAGTCAATTTTTAAAGACCTAATTATTACAGGTCAAAGGGGGCATGTTCGGATTGGGCGCTTTGGGCTATAAAGCGTTTGTTTTGAATTGAATATGTTGGAAAGACATTTAAAAAATAGAGTATGATGATTCAAATACATATCCCTTGGAATTTGGTCGTTTGTGTGTGTTGAATTGTGTTGATATTAATGTGTGAATCATTATACTCTACTTTGAAATGATCTTTCCAACCATATTCATTTAATAACAAACGGTTTTTATAGCCCAAAGCGCCCAATCCGAAGGCAACGTGTCTCTTTAGCCCGGCCCTACATGTAGCCCACATCAATTACGTAGGCCAAGTTTGCGCAAGGACCAATGGTTAGCTAGTGGTTGTTTAGTGACACACATGTACGTACAGGACATGTGCACAGAAGTTATAGTGCAAACAACTCTAGTCATGTCATGTCAACGCAACCAGCGACTCAACGTACGTTATCAGTTTCTTATAACTGGTCCACTCTGCACTGTGCTTTGAAAACGGCTATTGATAACCAGCGATGCGACCATGCCCAGTAGGCTGTTTCCAAATAGTCGACTAGCGTAGTCCAACTAACGTCGACTAGACAGAGTTCGGGCTAACGCAGTCGAACATAGTCAACGATAGTCCTTGCACGAACTTGGCCCTAGAGTTAACCAGGCCCTAATGTAACTCCAACCTTGTACCCAATGTAAACCATAACGGTTCAGGTAGGACTTGAGCAACCTTCAGAGCCTATTAAAACAAACCCCCAAAGATGAGTGCTAACAATTCAAGGATAAAGTATTCTTGGCAAATATTTCCGAGAGGAAAATGGCTATGAAATACTTTAATGTACATAAAATTCATCAGGGAGTACGAAACAAGCCTGTGATGTACAATGCAATGGTTGTGTCAAGTGGTCGTCCATGGTTAGGAAGCAATCACATGTTCAGTGGAGACGAGTTGCATATAATTATTGTATTTTGTATTTTTTTCAATTTGTTTAATTGTTTGCTATTATTATTACTGTAATGATAATTTACGCAATTATTTATTTCAAATAATTTATTTCTCCCCAGCATAGTCGGCATCAGCATTATTGTAAATGTGGGGTCTTCATGCTGTTTTAAATGTAACCTCTGTACCTTTCAAAAAATTCGATATATATATATTCGAAGTATACGATCGCTTTTCAGTAACAAGACTTCCACAAAATAGGAGAGAGGGGCACTGCTAACGAGAAACGTTTTGGAAAATGATCTGCTGGCATTTTGGGATCTCAAAGTATACGTGTTCTGTTACTTTTCGTTTTGTAAGCGCATGATTTTTGATAAAGATTTAAATATTAAAGAGATGTTACATCATGATTTTATTTACGCGCGGTACACTATATATCTCCAGCAGCAAAGTTCAGACGGGAACACAATTGTGTCGTGGCAACTTTGTATCCGATTGGCAATTCTGACTTTCTATAAAAATCCAAACTAAAACGGTTGTTACATAGTCACATTAGCTAACTGGTTCCCTCGAGAATGGCAAAGAGCCTATTTTCTACAAAACAGAAATGTGAATGATGGGTTTTGTTCAACTGAATTATTATTTTTTAGTTCCGGTCTTCTTGAGATGACACTTCTTACCTTAACAAGATCAGCAGCTGCTCTTGCGCATTAACACAGACGAGGTAGACCACGACGGTGCAAAACACGGTGATTTTTGAGTTATTTGAAATCAACGTCGACATCAGCTATCGTGCACCGTGCATAATTGTATCCCTTATTTTGACAAAACGAATCATTTGTACTTCAGCTATGAATGTCCATGTCTTTTGTACTCAAAAACGAATTTTCCGCGTTGGCTTTTCACAAACGAATGGCCGGAATTACACTTCTCACGCGACACGCTGACGTGATATGGCGAGAGTTCACTGCCGATGATATTTCAAAGTGTACCGGTACTTGATGCACGCAAGCCAAGGTGCACTTATCGTATGTATCAAAACGGACTACTTGATAGCCAAGCAGTCAAGCAGCTATAGCGACCCTGGAGCACGTGCTTACCTTACAGACCATGTGACCGTGTCATAATGCATCGTGATTGGTTGGGCTTAACACAAATTCACAGAGCTACACATTTCTACGCATAAATCACATTTGTACCAGTGGGGACGTGATTGGACATCCCCCTATAATTTATTCCGGTGTTTAGTCATTATGTTGGGGGTAAGTGAGAAGGTTTTAATACTTTGATCGAAGCGGTCGACCTCGTTGTTATTTGTTTGTTTGTTTGTTTGTTTTTTGTTTGTTTGTTTGGGTGTTGTGGGTGTTTGTTTGTTTGTTTGTCGGGGTGTTGGGGTGTTTGTTTGTTTGTTTGTTTGCACGCCTTGGGTCTTCGAATATTATTTTTACTTACTTTAAAGTTTTTTCAGACGGAAATGTTTCTCTGAAGAATTGGTGCCGATATACATCAGTGAGCTTTCAGATTGCAACTAATTTTCTCAAATATCACCAATCTTGTATTTTTGTCTTTAAAGCTTGTGGGTTTTTATAGCAAGCACCTTAAAGGCATAGGGTCATGGATTGAATATTGTCAACGTAATACCGTAACGCGTGTTTTACGTGCCGTCCTGCTATTTTTTGTAAACCTTGTTATTATTTGTTGTTGGTTTTTGTTTTTGTGTATGTTTGTTTAAAATTGTTTCAACGGTCGTTTCAATGGAGAACACCATTGGGTCCTGCTGAGGACGGGAAAGTGCTTCACAAAAAAACATCACCCGGTCGAGATATAAATAGCCAAACTTTCGAATCGGCGATCGAGTTTCAACCAGGGCTCAATTTCATATAGCTGCTTAAGCACAAAAAGGAGCTAAGCACAACAAAATTATGCTTACCAGAATAAGGTTAACAGCCAAAATACCTAGCCACATGTAAAATCTCTTACTGGTATCCTGCTTATTTTGGCTAAGCAGAACATTTGAAAGCAATATTTTCTGCGCGGCTCTATGAACTGGGCCAAGACCACACAATTCAAGATGTCCTCCAAAAGGGAGAACACTTTATACAATAATGTGATCTGATATCAATTATGACTGTCACTTTACCGTTGCCACGTGATCGTTATGTAAATCATTATCATATCGTGACGATATGAGTATGGGCTTCAGTACCTAATGTTCATTCATTCATTTGGAAGCGAAGAACAAAACAATATCACAGGAAAAAAAGTCCAACAATGCTATGTAGACTAACTTGTACTGCATTATTTGCATAAAGCCTTAATATAAATTTTAAAGGGTCAACAATCTACGACCAGATCTACGACCTGCACCAGATCTACGACCTAACATTTTCCCGAGGCCCTTATGCGGACCCGGACCCCACGCCCTAATGGCTCCGCGCTTTGCGCTCGCAATGTCTCTTATGGATACTCTCTACCCCATAATTCTGTTCTCATGTATAATAAATTAATACCCCCCCCCCGTTAAAAACATCTTCCTATGTGCCTGTGGTCGACAGTGCATAATGAAGAGACTATAAATGTATGGACCATGCAATTCTCACATGTATTTGAAAGATCTCGTGAACTCACTTTACGTAGGTACACAAGGCTCTTTCAACAATAATTTCGATTACACGCTATAGATTCTTACTTTCTATGGCCCTTTTCGTCACCATGGCTTGGGGTTGGGCTCTCGGCTTAGGCTCTGTCAGTTATTTAGAGAACGTGCGCTTTCTTTGTGGGCTTCAATCAGGCGGCAGGAGCCCAAAGCTGAAGCCCATAGTCCAAGCCCTGGTTTCGAAAAGGGCTGCAGCCACCACAAGGGTTGGCTTCACGGAGGATGAAGCCTCCATGCGTGGTTTCGCAACAGAGTGAAAAACACACATCAAAAACCCATGAGACGGGCGTAAAATAATAACGAACTCACCATCCAAGAGCTTATAAAATCACGATATTACAACATCTTATACTAACGCTCAAACAAATGGAAACAAGTGTGTGCTGATTGTCAGCGTCACGTTAGCTTTCGCGTGAATTACGAAATGCGGCCAATTTCATTAGAACTGCTGAAGCAGAAAACTTTGTTTAAAGGGATTGTATACGTTTGGATATTGGAACCCACTGTTTGTTTCAATTCTATATAGTTGTAGACCATAAAACTAACCTGTGCAAATTTCATTTCAAAAGGTGGTAGCGTTTTTGAGATATTGCCGAAAATCTGCAGCGGTTATGTCCATGCAGGAAGAATAATCTGCAATTGGAATGCACAATCTGAGAAACGTTACTGTAACGCTTCTCAGATTCAAACTTTGGTGATAAAAACTGATATCTTTTTCCATAACCGCAGTAGTTCGAAATGAAAAGTTTCTAAAAATACATTATACTATCCAAAGCTGCTGTGCTTCTTACCAAGTAAGTTTGTATTTCCATTAATTTTCAGAGTCAATACCAAACGTATAATACAGACGTATACAAAACTTGCTATAACAGCAGCAGGTGATGTTTGCTGAAATTCATTTAAGAGGTTTTCAATCAATAAGGATATCCAGATCACATGGGATTAAACATATTTTAATTAAAAAATAAAACAACCATTTTGAACCCCCTTTCATGTGCTTTTTCAGTAGCTCTATGACATTGGGCCCTGGGCGAAATATTAAAGCTATGCTCATTCCATACACCACCTGCATAGAATCATTTACTTTCGCCCCAAATGCCCAGCGACATAAAAAAAATTGAACTTTATATATATATATTCATTTCAAATTCGTAATTTATTCATTGTTGTCATCTGTTTTTCGGTCCACATTTTATCATATTATTTTTAACGTCCTCACTCCATAGTATTTGTTTTTCCTTCAACTAGACTCATGTATATGATAATTGGAAATTATTGGAGAAATTGCAGGTTGTTTTTGATATATATACATATTAATTTTATTTGCCGATCATTTGTAACTAATGGTTTGCACGTGTACGGAACACGTGCAAACCATTATCATGCGTATTCCCAATTATTTAAAACCAATCGCTCGTTTATTGTTAATCATTTTTTAAATAATGCAGGTTTTATTTCATAATTTGATAATCATCAATTTCATTTCATTTATTCTGTTTGTGAAGTCAAGGACTCTCAGAAAAGCGAACTTAATCACTGTACTTGCCAAGAACCAAAATGTGGAGAACACAAGGAAGGAAGTTTCAGTTTCAGATAAGAGAGGACAACCCCAGAGAATTATTCTAGGGAAAACCCAAGCAGTCAGGTAGGGACTGAAAACCCAATCCACATAGTGCCCCCGGCGTGATTCGACCGGGGTCCTAGAGGTGGAAGGCGAGGAAAGATACCACTACGACAACCCGACCACCCGAATGAACGGATCGAGGAGCAAACAAGGTTTTATTATTCTGTTCCATCTTCAGACAACTTGATTTTTAATAGCGGAGGGGCAGGGGTGAAGGAAGAAAGACGGGGCGGGGAAGGGGTTGTGAGAGTACAATTTAAAATCGTTTTCCCTAAAAGTTTAGATGCACACCTAAACAGTAGTAATTTCGCCAGACAAAGATTCCAGAATTCCACAATTTTAAAAATTCCCACTAGTCTAATATGGCTAAAAGGTAGGGTCTTATAGTGGTAGTTACTCCTAAAATTGATTACTTTGTGAGAAGCACTGCAGCTGTTGACAGTATAAACTAATTTGAGAATCAATTTCCTTGGAAGTAATATGGTTTAGATAAATAAATAAATAAATATATATAATAATACAATTAAATTATAAATAAATAAAAGCTAATAAAATAAAACTACAATTCATTTCTTTTACACGACCGTCTTTTTCCATACTCGCGGGGCCCTAAATTTATGATTGTGAGTATATCCTTTTTGCATTCAGTTGTTCTGTGCTGGGAAAAAGACAAACAACTTGTATTGCCTACCTGTGGTCGAAATTACTTTCAATTCGGTTTAACATCACCCCTTTTTCTGCAGCAAGAAAGCTTGTGATTTCCCCGTTGAGTAAAAACTTATTATAACCCAGATGGCATACGTTTTTTATACGTAAACAGACATCCTTTTCTTAACAATCGTCCTATCGTGAAATAAAGTCGAACAATCACGTTCGCGTTAAAGTAGCTTTAAAAAATAAATGCATCCTTAGAGGCATTGGTAACGGGGACGTTCAAGTCTGAAGCGCAATGATTATAGCCTACAAGCTCTGCTTCTAAAATGGATCCCTCTAAAGTGTCTGGAAATCTGTACTGTAAAGTTGTATTCTTTGTACTGACTTCTTTTGAGTGATAATGTCCTTTTTGTTTTGATACCGTGGAAAATAAATGAACAATGAACCACGAACCACGAACCATGAACCGCGAACCACGAACCACGAACCACGAACCACGAACCACGAACCACGAACCATGAACCACGAACCACGAACCATGAACCACGAACCACGAACCACGAACCACGAACCACGAACCACGAACCACGAAAGCACGAACCACGAACCATGAACCATGAACTATGAACCATGAACCATAAACCTTAAAGTTCATGACAGTAATAATCCTCTGAGAGGAATATTTCCGTATGAAATACTGTCAAAACCGAGAAAACATCATTTGAAGACATCGCCAGAACCACTGCTGAATATATCGACTGTCGCAATAGAAATAGGCCAAATATGAACGGGCGCAAAATTACTGACAATACACCAACAATTGTTCGTTGTTTTCACTGAAACGTGACTTCCGAATTGAACAAGACCTTGAAACTTGACATATCCAGTGCGTAACCAGAGGGGGAAGGTGGGACCCCCTCCAAAAAAAAAAAAAAACCCAACAACAACAACAACAAACAAACAAACAAACACCCCAATAAACAAACAAACAAACAAACGCCCAACACACCAACAAAAACTATTGAACCTGCTACCTCCGGCTGAGCATAGCTAGCCCTAATATTAGCGGTCTCCCTACTTGTCAATATGTTTGTTCGTCGGTGCCAGTCAGAAGCCATTTAAAACCAAATCGCACTTTAGTTTTTCCTAATTGTCTTGAATATTTACTTATAAGAAGGCGATTTTGCGTCCGTTATCTTTACACAAAGTTCTGGGTTTTTTAATAACAGTGCGATTTATTCCCACTTATTGTGATGAATGCACTTCACTGGAAGAAAAGGAAGAAGAATATGTACAATCTCGATGATGTTTCCACAAAAATAATATTCGACACGCCCCTATAGTAAGTAAAACTCATCATCATTAAAGCTGTTAGCATGGCATGATTAACAACTGCAACACAGCTCCCAAATTCATTGCTGAAACAAGCCAGGATTTTGGAATTGACTAAAAGCACACAATGGGTCCGGTGATTGTTTGCAGTTGTCTTCCTCAAACTAATTAAAATCATTAGTCGTCAGAGAGACATAGACAACGACAGCGCTGTGCATACACATTATAGAATTATGTCAAGAATGAATCCGATGGGACTTCACTAACAGTATATACCACTAGTAGGGGAGATGGCCTTAGCTTTCGATCAAGACCGGACCTTCGTCATACGGATATATATATTATTTTTGTGTATATAATAACAAAATCAAACATGACGATCAGAAAAGATACTCTTTCTTTTGCGTGATACAAATAATGTGATATAATCTGATATGAATAATATGATAAATAATATGATATGAATAATATGATATGATAAAGACAACGATATGGAACAAATTGGTTTGTCACTATTGGACATAACTCGACGTCAAATTTTGAACGTGTCCGGGGTCGAAATTATGGGGAATCGGGCCACAGCAGTCATTACATGAGACGGCATGTGTCATGCACCTCATGCATATCATGAAAAACATATACTACGAATATAATATCATTAATGAGCTGAACTCATTTACAAGTTTCATTATCCATTTGCTTTTGATTCCCAAAACTGCACACATTGGTAATTTCAGTGAACAATAAATATTCAGTTTGCAGTAACACCATGTTTGGACAAAAATCTTCATTGCTGTGTAAATTTGTTCTTTGAGACATTGTCTTGATATTATTCAACCGCCGCGCAGTAGATTTCGGAATTCGGGAGACAGTACTTAGTTCTGAAAAGAACTGTCCTGTTATTAACTATACTACCTGGGCGGAGGTAGGAAATCGACCGGGACTACTACTTTCGTTATTAACTTCAATATACATCAGTCTTTCGTAGATTGGATTAGGAAATGAGATTGTGTAAATGATTGGGGAAATACTGTGGGGGCTGCTGACAGCGTGGGTAGGACATAATATACACGTTATGATTAACTGATAAGTTTATTTACGTATTCCACTTTTTAAAAGTCTTTATTTATCCCAAGTAATTGTCATAATTCGTGTTTGAATACTTAAAAACCCAAGTGTAAAAATGTTGTGGATTACAGGATGAGGCAGCATGAGCCCCATGTGCTTTGCTCTAAAGAAATTGATGGTCGTGCCGCAAAACATTGTATTCAAGACAAAATACATGATTCGCGGGTATCGGGTGAAAACTAGCTCACTGAATATAAATTAATAGAAGGAGCAATCCTTCAGAGAAAAGTTTCCTTCAGAAAAAAGTCAATGTTTTGAAAAGAAAAAGCATTCTCAACACCCGCAAAAATACAGCTATGATTATGTCGATTGCCGCAGTCAAAATAGGCATATTTATGAACGTGCAAAAAACGTGCAAAAAACATCCGACGAAAACAGAAAGACTTAAACTAAAACAGTATCACCTACTTCGATGAATTTTTCAAAAAGTAGTTAGATACCACGCTATAGAGGGTGGGATTTATCTTTAGTCCACAAACAAGCGATGGATATTAGGCCCCATTTTATCTAAGTGGAGTATGTCATCATATAAGAAAACGAAACGCAAATACAAAGTAATACAACCGCACTTATATAAATTACAACTAGTCTCCGGCGAATATCAAAAAACTCATTTCACCGAATGATTTTTTGTTCCTACAGCTTATTGTACTCAAGGCTTCAACTCCTTGATATAAAAATAAATTAACATTTGACTACATTTCCTTGACTCTTTCGGTTGGGGCAACGACACAAAGAGTGGCTCCCCATAAAACCCAAATAAAATAACGGGTCAGGCTCGACCGGCTCCTTCCCCTGGCTCCGTTTCATGTCGAAGCATCGTGCATATAGTGGACACGTGCTCCACAAAAATGATGACGGAGCCCAAGCCGGAGCCGGCGAGCCTACGCCTAGGTTTGTAAAAGGCCTTTGAATATCAACCAATTCATTTGTTTGTTGCCGAGGAGTCCATTTATTTTTAAGACCCGTCTCCGGAAGAAGCACGGCGATAAATTCGCATCCTGCCAACAAGATGGAGGAGGTAAACACTGCCCCCACAGGCGTGTAGTTCAAGAAAACGACTTGACACGAATCATTTATTTTCAACGCAAATGGAAACCACTATTGAGATGAAACGAGATGCATTTATTGAGTGAGGTATATATGATATTATTCTACTGTGCCAGAAGAGCAAGGGGGCTGGGCCCAGTAGACCACTGGGATGGGATGGTGTATGTACAAATTATTGTTCACTATGTCGTAATTCATGATGGGAACATTTGTATTGCTAATGACCGGAGCAATGGGCAAGACACACGATATGATCGTAATGCGTGGAGGCTCCTTTGATAATTCCAAAAATCTTTTTAAACGAGTGTTGCAAAATTAATGTTGCGATCGAACCCTAAATTAGTAGGCCATACAATGCAAAGAATTACAATTATTTGCAATAGATTTTACACAGCTACTTTATTATTGATGGTCGAATCTTCCGTAAACATGAAGAAGTGTGCCATATGTAGCTGGTATTCTGCTCATTTTCTACCAAGCAGGAAAGTGTTAAGCAATATTTATGTCACCCGTGGTCAGACTGCAGGACCTGCAATCACAAGGTTGTGGGTTCTAATCCGGCCAAGCTAATTGGCTGATTTCACAATGACTTCGACTATAAAGTATTGTCGTATATAGTTATTGAATCACAAGGTATCGATTTGTGCAACTCGTAATCACATTATATTAAACCAATGTTTGTATGGAGAGAGATTGGCTGTTGCCAGCTTGGCGTTTATATCCCCCTTGTGTGAGCTTTGCCAAGTTCCCTTGTTGGAAAAATCATCTAAACAAACAAACAACAAACAAATTAAGCGGAGCTATGAAATATTGCCCGTTGTAAATAATAAGTGCATTGAGACGCCCGTCGGTCGTGATCAAGTGCCATAGTTATTATTATTATTATTAATATATTAAATTATTATTATTAATTGGTGCACTTCAACCCAACAAATTTATGACAGTGAAGTTAGTTTGATATTGGACATTGGACATTCAGATGAGTTTTACAGTGAATGTTTACTTTGCTATTTCGATACTGGACATTATATTCACATAATGTTTGTACAGCGAATGTGAATGTTAATGTGAAACCTATTTGAATGTCCAATGTCCAATATCGAAATAGCAAAATAGGCATTTGCTGTACAAACCTATGTGAATGTCCATTATCCAATAACGAAATAGCAAAGTATAGACATTCACTTTACAAACCTGTGTTAATGTCCAATGTGCAATATCAAACTACCGTAACTTTACTGTCATAACAACATTTAAAAGTTCAAAATTAGCCAAAATCCGTCGATGTCGACATAAGGTTTGATTCACACAATTTAGAAAAACGAGTTCTGTAATGAATTCTACAGTAGATCATCAAGCTGAGTGATTCATTTCAAATGTGTGTTGTTTACTCTACAAAGTGTATACAACTATATTGGTAGTGCGCGTAAAAATAACCAAGAGGACTTATATCATGGCAGAGATGGGATTAACCCGGTGTGTCTGGTTCACATATAGCAGAGGACCCTTGTTTATAGGTTTCTCAGGCTCGCGAGCTACAGTGATTAAAGGTAGTGTCATAGAATAGTAAATACAAAAGTTAAGGACAACACAAACTTACTTGGTGAGAAGCACTGCATATGTTGATAGTATACACTATTTTAAGAAAGGGTTCTCTTCGAAGTAATATGGTTTAGACAAGTTTTCACCCCAAAACATTTTAATCTGAGCAACGATTCATGTATACATGAATCGCGTCTCAGATTTCTGAGGGTTGTTGTCCGTTCGTGAATGCTGCGACCTTAAACATGGATGGATTGGACGTTCTTGTGAAAATATCGAGACAGTTTGTTGCTGTTTTCTCAGCAAGCAGACGCTGTATTCAGCTGAAACTTTCACATGTGACTTCTATTGTATCTTTCTTTATGATGTTGTCTATAAATCAGCATTCGTTAACAAACCCAATCTATGACCTTACCTTTAAAGTCACTTATGAGGCATTCATTACAAGAAATATATCATAGCAATATTAATAAAGTGACGTTCATACAGCTGATACAATTGTTTGTACAAGAAGCGTAAACAAACAAACAAAACACTCAGCCACCCCCCCCCCCCCCGTCTCAGTCTCGGGCGACAATAATACAGAAGCGAAAATCTGTGCTTGCATAAAACAATTACATGAAAAAGTACCACAGCGCACGAAGGCAAGCCGTGTACTGAAATCACTATCGCAAATTGCTTCTTTTTTTTCCTTTTCAAATACGAAGAACGATGAAATCAAAATAATGTCACCGGTTTCGAGAGCTGCTCTTATGATACAATCTTGGAGTCGCTAGGGAACCAGGCCTTATCGTTGAGTGGAAAATGACGATTCGGTTGCGTTATCTTGAAGGATATTTCCCATGAGTTTGATTGAGAAGTTTAGAGATGGGAACTTTTACATTTGACTGTTTTTAACCCTCCAATATTTCAGCCCGTCATAACCCCCATAGGAGGGAACGATTGTATCGCTACTCCCAAACGGTGTTCAATTTACTTTTGTTTATTATTAGCTGTTCCGACTTAGAGTCGGAACAGGTTTTGTTTTCGTCTAGATTTTTATTGTTTTTATTGTTATTCTTTCTATCTGCCTAAATTTCCGTAGGGTTTGTACACGGTTTTAGTTAATTCTTATAAAAAACTTAGTGAATACGAAAGACTTAGATCCTATATCCTTTTGAAGCTAGTTCCTAAACTTAACAATAAATCTAATAATGGTTAATTTTTTTAATTAATTAGCAATGTTTCAGCCAGATGAATATTTAATTAGCAAACCTTGTTCGCACCATATCTCAAAAAAGTACACCGCCGATCTTCAAACTGTTTTCAGTTATACACTTCTGGGATATAGATGTGATTTGTGGCCTAAAATGCCGAACGACGTCAACATGACATCATTTATTGCGCATTTTCAACCATGTACAAACAATATGAAAAATTTACAATAAACTCATATCCCATAATGTACTATTTTAGCAAAAAGAAGAACATACTCGGTATTAAAAAGACACACAAAATGTTACAATAGCACATACCAGTAGACCAATATTTATATCATCAACCTGAAACAAATTTGTTTGGTACGAAAGCCCTGTCGTGCCATGTACTGAAGTATCAGCGGAAAGTATTTCGTAGTAACTGATAAATAATTTGTTTCGAATTAATAACCCGTTACAACAAATTAAGTAATTCGTAATGAGTTAATAATCGTTAAAATAATTTGTTATTATGAGTTAACACCTCGTTATTGCGAATTAATAATCCATTATAACGAATTAAGTAATTCATTATAACGAATTATTTTGCTTTACGTACTAGCTTGTGAGACCTGTTCCTTGATATGAGAGGTAGTTCACTATACGTACTAACTTGTGAGACCTGTTCAGTTTTAGCGTCAGTATCAGAATGAAGGTTAGGTTAAGGTTTTGATAGGCACATTTTTTGTCAAAATAAGGGCATGTCAAAGGCGAGTTGTCTTCTATCTCGAAGTCAGACCCACCTTAAAGGTCTGGAGCGCTTAATCAAAGCAAAACTACAAGGAACAGCTTTGTGTTTGTCCACAAACACCTAATGTCTAGTTATTATTATTAGTGTATATATATACTCTTTTTTTTCAGTGTATATATATATACATGTCTAAACAATGGGAGAACAAAGAGAAGTCCTCGGTAAGCGGGATTTACAAACATGGGTGTGTGTGTATGTGTGTGTGAGCGTGTCTATCCATTCAAACCGAGGACTTTAACAAAAGGGATCCGGGTGTTTGACAGAGCGAGGACGTCCTCGCTTCGTCTTCGTGTACAAACCCAATGGGGACGTCGCTAAAAAAAAAGAGAAGTCCTCGGTAAGCGGGATTTACAAACGTGTGTGTGTGTGTGTGTGTGATGGGTGTGGTTTTTTTCTTCTTTCCTTCTTGTTGTTGTTGTTGTTGTTTTGGTCAACGATAATAAAGAGACAATAGCAAAAAAAAAACACTGTAATAACTATAAGTAGAACAAAGAACAACTTATAGTCACTTTAACGAAATATTTAAGTCGGTTTTATTACATACACTCACTTTATATTGTTTAACCACAAACTTCTGCACAAGACAATACTCTAAAAAAATCGGTATCCCAATTGTTAATGGAAGATGAAACTAAATTATAAAACTAAACAGGTCTCTCGCTGCATGGTTTTAAATGCTTTATTGGCTTAACAGTGTATAGGCGACATGGTTTGCCCACTTCAGAATGGCTGTTCGCATTCAAGGCCGCTGCGTGACGCTTAATGGCCAAAACCATCTCGTTAAACATCTAACCCAGTAACTATAGACCTTCATGTTTCAGCCACCATGTTGATTCACTGCTGAATCAAAATAGCCGAACCTTTATTATTCCAGGCCTAATCATTATTATTATTATATCAATACAATTAATGGGCAAAGAGAATTCGACCTCTGTTCTTGTGGTAACCACGTCGTAAACAAAATTATCATGCAAGGATTCAACTATACGAAAGAAAATTCCGACGAGTACCATGGGTCAAGGTAGAAGTTAAAACTCAAAAGTATCGCTAGTGGACAACGCAAACTGGCTGGAGCACTTGGGGGTAATTAGGCCACTCGTCTCCAAATAGCAACGGAACCATTAGCGGGTCGGAGAAGCGGACGCAAACTGTGACGGGAGGGAAAAACCATTATCGAAAGTCAAGAACCTAGAATTCAATTTCTATTACTGGAAGTAGTGCATTTTTCATGCGCTTTAATAAAGGGATTGTTCATTTGGTAATTGGAACCCACTGTTTGTTTCAATCCTATAGTTGTAGATATATACCATACCACTAACCTGTGAAAATTTCATTTCAAAAGGTAGCGTTTTTAAGATATTGCCGAAAATCTGGATCGGTTATGTCCACGCAGGAAGAATAATCTGCAATTGGAATACACAATCTGAGAAGTGACGTTACAGCAGTAACGCTTCTCAGATTCAAATTTTTGGGTCGATAAAAAGTGATATCTTTTTTTCTATAACCACAGTACTTCGAAGTGAAGAGGGTCTCAAAATGCATTATACTCCAAAGCTGCTGTACTTCTTACCAAGTAAGTTTGTATTGTCAACAATTTTCAGAGTCATTACCCTTTAATAATAATAATAAATATAAATAATACAAATATAAAAGCATGTCGTTGCTTGAATTAATGTTGAACCGTTTTTATAGTTGCTAGTTTTTATAGTGAACTTCAGTTATTCACAACAAATTATTATAACAAATAATAATGATGATGATCATGGCCTAAATTGGGATTTGTACCAAATTATTCTTGAAAAGCGTTATCTGTATGATAAAACATGGACAACACTTGCTTTATTGGCTACTTTTGTATTTACGTATCAACACATTTAGCCTATGCTATTGGTAGTTGTATTTTTAAATGGCCGTCTCACTTAAAACGATCGATGCCTATCCCCACTTACTTTTTGAAATATGAATTTGAAACCCAAATATTGACGTTCATCTTTAACTTTTACAAACAAATGATTAACTTAAAGAACTTCCTTGCAGTTCATGAATTCAAGGTATTTAAAGATTTCACAAACGTTTAAAATTTTCAGGTCCGTGAACCTCCCCCTCTCCTCCTTCCCAGCAGTTCATTAAGACACTTTAAAAATGTGATCTTTTTTGTGGATGTAATTGGCTTAAAGACACTGGGCATCTTTGGTAATTGTCAAAGACCAGTCTTCTCACTTGGTGTATCTCAACATATGCACAAAATAACAAGCTTGTGAAAATTCGAACTCAATTGGTCATCGAGATAATAATGGAAGAAAAAACACACTTGTCACACGAAGTTGTGTGCTTTCAGATGTGATTTCGAGACCTCACGCGTGAGGTCTCGAAATGAATTCAAATATTTTACTGAGAAATTACTTTTTTCTCAAAAACGACGTTACTTCAGAGGGAGCCGTTTCTCACAATGTTTTATACTATCAACAGCTCTCCATTGATCGTTATCAAGCAAGTTTTTATGCCAACAATTATTTTGAGTAATTACCAATAGTGTCCAGTGCCTTTAAGGCAAAAACTTCAAAAAGCCTTCAAACCTGTATGTAAATTCATTTTGAAATGAGGGTCGTTATAGCAATGTGTAAAACCTTCCCTCATCATGCAGAAAGATTGCATTATATTATTGGGAATAACAACATTAATTGCGCAGTGGATGGCTGCTACCTGTCCTTGCCGGTTTAAATATTGTTAACGATTACACAAACTTGTTACGACATTATTTGTTTACTACTGAAATTTACAAAATAAAAACCACGGCTTCAACTTAAAAACTGTAAAAAAAACAATTTTTAAAAAATGTGTATCTCAAAACAGAACTTCTTTGCCAAGCATGTGAGACATGTGCCCTCGGTATAATCCTACCGAAACTTATCAATATGGCCCCAACCCTTGACTTCCAAACAGGTGGTGTTTTTTGGGAGAGTCTGCTAAGACCAGGCAATACATTTGGTTCTTGAGAAAAAAAATAGGAACAATTTATTTAGTACAAAGGCCCACCTATTCATGTACTACGCTGTAGGCTTCAATAGAACCCCTTGCGTATGACGTCACAAGCTCAAAACAGTGCCCTCACTGGAATTAGTGAAGACCTGTCACTGGCTGAGAGTCGTGCGCTGCGCGTACACGCAAGCATGTTTTCATTGTCCAACCCTTAGAGATGGTGGCCAATGCAAGGGATTTATAAACTTTTCACGCTTTTTAATCATAATTGTACAGATTTTTCCAAAACAAATTGGAAATCACACTAAAGAAGAACATCATGCTTGTCAGACTGAACTAAATTTGTTCTTAGTTGGTTTTTCAGGGGGAGGTGGTGTAGGGGCGGGTCTCCCTTCAAGTGGTCACTATAGGAGAGAGACAGTAGCAATTACGAAGACCTCAACTTGGAACGCAGCGAGTCGTGGTTGAAAATAACTTTGAACCGGCTTTGATTTGTGCATGGAGTCTAGTTAATAGTTTCATCCTTTTTCAAGGGATAAAGTATAACATTGTGTAAGTTATGAAATAAATTGAATTAAGGGAAGTTATATTATTCCATGGTGAAATGTTTCGATGTCTAACTATGTGGATTTACTTTGGGGGTTTATATTGCCGATCAGCTGCAAGCCGTAACGTCGTTCTCCATCTATGTCAACTGAATTTGTACTTTAACAAATTCAGTGACGAGAACTCGATGTTTTTTGTGCGCGCTCACTGACAGAGAAAGTCCTCGCCCGAGCCACAGATGCTGGAAAACTGACAGCTTTAAGCTAAGACATGAAGTCCGGAAAACAGCTTTAAGATATGACATGAAGTCTGGAAAACAGCTTTAAGCTTCAACATATAGTAGGCCTACAGGGGGCTATGTCATGAGGACAACATTGCGGTTTATTACATCAATATATGAATCACATTGAACTCAAGATCCAAGAATCCACAGGGAAATTAATGTTCATACGCATTTGTCAATCTTAGTTCGATAGGTACAAAGGCAATTTATTAAGACTTCATTTACAAAATGCTTTTTATCTAATTTGCCTCTGGTCATTTCCCCAATGGTTAAGTGCAAACCAATGCACATTCATTTTACTGCAGGGAGGGATCTCTTTGGTTGCAGTGCCCCTTTGGTATACGTTGTCAGCACATGCTGACAAACCTTTTCCGTAGATTAAAGGTATCGTACACGTTTGGTAAGTACTCAAAAAATAGCATAACAACCTACTTAGTAACGAGCAACGGAGAGCTATTGATAATATAAAACATTGTGAGAAACTACCCCTTCTGAAGTTATACGTATTTTTTGAGAAAAAAAGGTAATTTCTCACTGAAATATTTGATTCTGAAAAAGACTTCTGGCCAGAAGTCTTTTTCAGGCATCTGAAAGCACACAATTTGTGCAACATGGTGTTAAGCTCAATCGGTCATCAGAGTCACAAGAAAACAGTGAAAGACACCTTTATATGTTTTTACTGTTTTCAATCATTGGGTTTTGGACTCGCGAGATAAAAACTAACTGTTTTACTAATTTCTTTAAAACTGAATCATTTTAAGCAAAAAATATTTCAAGGGAAGTTTTCCACCATATAATCATCTTAATACCATGTTATTTATGTGCAAATCTGTGAACAATCATATGTTTAGTCTTACCAATTTGTTGTACACGGGGTCACTGGAAGTCAACTAAAGCGGTTCATTAGGCACCGGGTGTTTTGCTATACCCAGATATCGTTTTCCTATACACTGCCCCATGTTCTCCGGCCAAGAACCTAACTTTGTCACATTTTGACCCCATCTACATTGCAGCAGATTATGGACATCCACATCGGGGTGAAGTGTACGGGACCTTGGAGGGACCATGACAAATTGCGCGCCAACCACATTGGAAACCATATAGGGCGCGATTTGATTGATTTTATACATACCTCTGAAATACACTTTGATAATCTTACTATTCCCGATAGTTGAGTAATTTTCGATAGGGCGGTTAATGCACCTAAATATTTAGACTTGTAAAATATGATGTAGTCCTTATATCATTTCATCCCTGGTCTCTTAATTCAGTGCACTGTCGCCGATTGATGATGATTTACACAATGACCACGTGACAGCAAAATCGTGATGTTATCAGATCACCGTATAGGTCAAACGTTGCTGTGTTTTATGGAGTTAACTTACGAAATTGGTGGGCAAATAAACCACGTCATATTTCCATGCCTTAGGCATGAATTAAAATAGAAACATTTATACAAAGTGGCATTTATTGGAGGTTTTCAAAAAATGGATATTGTAGACTGGTCTTAAGCCTCTCAGGCCTACACCCCAAGCACATTCCTTTCGGGAAGGACCAATGTGTGTTTCCATCGCATCAACCGTTTAAACGTACACACATAGAGTAGGCCTTGGCCTAATTAATAATAATAATAATTCAATATTGTTAATGCGCCCCTCACATAAAAATGATAAAAAGCACACAGCGCGATTTTAAATGCACAGACTTAAAGAAACAAGAGATAAAGAAACAAGACTGGTCACAAGGCCAATGCCCAAACCACAGTATGGGAACAGAGAACTAATAGTTATTTCATAAGCCTAACCCTGCTAGCATTAGTAATGTTTTGACCTTTTCAGGAGACAGGCGCCTCTATATAACTGGCAAGGCGACCACAGAAGTAAAACAAACAAAAGACGAAGAAGACAGAAAAGAACAAATCCATTAAAAACACTTAAGCGTAGAATTTAAAAAAAATTGTTCTTACATTCAAGACGGGCGAGTTTCTGTTCGCTACGTATATGCAACGATAGAGTATTCCATAACTTAGGGGCTGCTACAGAAGTGTTTGACAAGTCAAGTTGTCAACGAATTGTACCTGTTTTGCTGGGATACCTTGAAACTAATTTAAAAACATAATTAGTACAAACAACACACCTGGAGTTGTTTTAATTAATTTAATCTTAAAATGTGCATTTCAATACACCCAATACCATTTTCATCAGTTATGACCTTGTGCTCAGTGGCACAAAGTGTGCACAGTGGGTCTCTTGCAGAAAGAAAACAAAAAGGTCGTACAGTTGACAATGTGGAATCAAATCAGAGATTACACAAGAAGCTATTCTACAAATTCATCGATGTAAAACTATTAGTAAGTATGTGTACCTAGCAAATTATGAATCAAGTAATAAACCAGTGAAACTGAACAAGTCCAACTCAAAATTATTTGTAAGGGTGCAATATAACCAAACACAGCACGGCGGCTGTAACCGTGGTAATGATGCATTCAAATTACACGATATTTTTAAAAGCCTAATTTTCGAAATATAGTTGCACTCCTAAATGCAGACTACATTGCCGTTATAAATATTTCTGTATCTGCTTAAATAGCAATGGTCTGTTTGGACAGCAACACCCCCACTTTTTAATGAAAGTTACAATAACTTTTTAAAATATACTGTTTTTGCATTCTCGGAACTGCGCGACTGAGAATGAGTATACCCATGCAATTGCTCCACATATACATTTCACGTTTTCTCCAGTAACGAAATCCTCTGGATAAAGACAAATTAGGGGAAATGTCTCGTTAAGGGGCATATGTAAAAAGCAATTTTTGCACAAACGTCCATGTGGGCCATTACTGTGTCTCATAGCCATGAGTTATTACTTGTTTTTCTTCTCTTTTTATTGTTATTTCTATGTCATTGCACGCAAACATCAAGGGGGAGAAAAACTATAGTAAAGCTAAAAGGCAAACGTCAATCAATCGAATTGTGCCCATTTGCCGAAATGAGTTTCTCTTTCTTCTGCCCCTGCACTGACAGAAGCTGCTGAAAAGTTGGAGAAGTTTGAAAGACACTTACAGTAAATTAATAGAATCATGGTTCAGAAGATACCTCGGGCTCATTATTTGTGTACAAATTCCGTCCTTTTCATTCATAATGAAAAACAGCTTATTTCAAGTTCGACAGTAATTACTCCCAATATAACAACACTTACTTATCGGTAACCGCTAATTTGATGCTCATACGCAACGAACACAATGCTTGTGAAGGTTTTATCATGCCGTCAATGATCACAATAATAAAAAAATTCTAAAGCATTTATTCATTTATGTTCGGTATTATGGAGAAAGAAAAACTACATATGTCTTTTTTTTTGTTATTATTGAATTAACGCATGGAAAAAAAAAAGTAATATTAAGTGGTTTGCTGTTGGCATGAAAAACATAATTATTTCATAATTATTATTAACAAATCAACTGTGAAGGGAGGAAATTAAAAAATGAGTTATGAAGTTAATAAACGCTTGTCATTTATAAATGACCCACTCGCGATAACGACTTTATTGTTGATTTCATTGTTAGTGGTTTTTTTTTTTTTTTTTTACAGGCATGATATTTGGTCCTTGGAAAAAAAAATTAGGGAAAATTTTATCGAGTACAAGGGCTGACCTATGTACGCATGGTGTAGGCTTAATTATTCTTTTTAGGCTATTTAATCACGCCTTTTCTGGGGGTTTTCCAGAGGCAAATCAATCGGAAATCATACTAAAGTAGGACGAATATCGTGCCTGGTTTTACGAGCGTTCCCTCCGACTGCATATTGCAGCGTATCGCTTTGGGAGGCCGGGATCGGCTCAGTGATCAAACGGTTTTGAATTGTATTTTATTTCCACTTGGGTCTATTCGTTAGGACGAGATAAGCACTACTACAAAGATCATACCTCTATAATGAACGTGGACTCTTCTATGCGTGTCTTTTGTTTACAAACCTTGGCCTATATCGTACGGCAGTTCTGATGAAAATATATTCTATCCAATGTAAACAACATGGAGGCGTGTTCGCCAGTTTCTTCAATTGGTCGTATTCCCTAGTTGCGAAAATGAAAATTGACGAGGTGGGAGGAAGACGTTTGTTATTGACTTGGTTTAGTTTCATCGTTTGGATATTCAAGCTATGATGTATTTATATTAACAAAAACACCGACATCAACTACCGACAATAAACAACAAACAGCAGGAGCAAAAGTAGCACCACCAACAAGATTGTTGTAGGGGCCTACTAAAGGGACACGTTGTCTTCGGATTGGGCACTTTGGGCTATAACTAGACTTGATGACAAGTCGTTATGCGCTGCCTATTTGTCTGCCGTTCATGCAACAGTCACAGTGCGATTATACACATGCAACAGTCGTAGGTAGCGCGTGGCAGTTGCGACTGACTCACACACACACATACTGGGATCGAGGATGAGTGTACCGTCCCCGTAGCTACACCGCGCTGTAACTGCACCGCGCTTAACAATTACCGTCTTGACTTCAAGACTAGGCTACAACAAGCGTTTGTTATTAAACGACTATGGAAGGAAAGATGTTTAAAATGTACAATATAACGATTAAAGCACAAATATCCCTCGAAGATGTAAGGTTTTCCTTTTTCTTCTTGAACTTACACGGTTCTGTAATTTTGAGGAGTACAAAATTTGGTTCAACAAAATGGCGGACCGTGTTAGTTCACGAAGTAAAAACCACACAATTTCGATGTATATTTGTGGGAATCGTTTAATTCCTTATTTAAACTATCTTTCCAACCATATTCATTTCAAAACAAACGCCTAATTATAGCTTAAAGCGCCCAATCGGAGGGCAATCTATCCATTTAATATTGACTCTGCTGTGCCAGATGTTACAAAGGAGAATAACAGGAAAAGGAAAAGATCCAGAGATAACATGACCTGGTCAGAGAACTTCGTAAGATGAAGATGTGGCAAGTGTAGGTGAAGGTTATCCCTGTGGCCATCATTCCGAAGTCAATGGATAGTTGAGATTGGCACATGCAGTGGTTAGTGGATAGTTCATATGGGCACAGTGGTTAGTGGATAGTTGAGATGGGCGCATGTAGTGGTTAGTGGAGAGTTGAGATGAGCACAGTGGTTAGTGGATAGTTGAGATGGGCACAGTGGATAGTTGAGATGGGCACAGTGGTTAGTGGATAGTTGAGATGGGCACAGTGGATAGTGGATAGCTGAGATGGGCACAGTAGTTAGTGGATAGTTGAAATGGGCACAGTGGTTAGTGGATAGTTGAGATGGGCACAGTGGTTAGTGGATAGTTGAGATGGGCACAGTGGTAAGTGGATAGTTGAGATGGGCACAGTGGTTAGTGGATAGTTGAGATGGGCACATTGGTAGTTGTTTAGTTGAAATGGGAACAGTGGTTAGTGGATAGTTGATATGGGCACAGTGGTTAGTGGATAGTTGAGATGGGCACAGGGGTAAGTGGATAGTTGAGATGGGCACAGTGGTTAGTGGAAAGTTGAGATGGGCACAGTGGTTAGAAGAATATGCGAGAGTCTGCGAGATCTAATGCCACGGGACGGGTGCTTGACTCGAAAAGTTACCTCCAAAAAGGTAAAACGTGACCTTTTGTTAGCGAGCTGTGATATCGCAAAACAGTGTTCTTATTAACAATAGTTAGCGTTAATTGCTTGAATGTGCTCAGGTCTCATATAAATTTCGCAAACTTCCATACTTTAGCCTTTAGTTTGGCTAACCTGCACAATACCCCCCCCCCCCCAAAAAAAAAAAAAAAAAAAAAAAAAAAAAAATCGTTATTAAAATTAATACGTTTTGTTGTTGTTGGGAAAACAGCTTCTTCCTATTGTAAAAGAAATATCAGAGTAGATTGATTGAAAAAAATCGGATAAAAATACAGTAAGAACATGCCAAAAATACGTACACAACAACAGGAGAAAAGACAATGAAATAAGATAAACCAAAATAGAACACAAGACATAAATACTGCGCAAAATTATCCAAGGATAGCCCCAAAAAAGCCAATGACTTAGACTTATTTCCATTGGGGTCCTTACATAAAACGGCAAAAAACACCAACAAGAAATGGAAGTACAAAAAAAACGGAGCATAATCAATTAAAACATTTATCACAACGACAACGAAATGTTTAGTCTGTGGTCGAAATACAGCACAGAGCAAAGAGAGGGCTGCAAACCTAATTTGGTTTAACTCAAAGCTCCCAAATAAAACTGTACAATATATTTAACAAGTGCAATACCGATATCTTAAAGTCATTTTCTTTTGACTAACCAGAGTAATTCATCTGCACTCGTTTTAAAGGAAATCGGCGCAACATAAATTATTTAAAACAAAAAGTACCAGGCAGAAACCCTCCTGTGACGAAATTTTCAGTGGATATTATCAAATATTCTGAAAGTCCACGACATAATATAGGCCTATGTGTATATTGTGTATACTACTTCTTTGAATACGTTTATAACGAATTATCCCACATAATATAATTTATGATATGTTTCTAGAAAAATGAAAAGAATTGGAATGAGTGTACATTTACAGGAACACAGATGTACCATCACTTCATAATATGAATTTTGAAGAAGAAAACAATGAAGATTGGAAAGAATGCACTCTTCAGAAAACAAGCAAATAGTGTACCACTTCTTCCTCGTTTGCAGCTCTCTTAAAAACTAGAGGTTTTAACAAAACAATACTTTTCTCAAAACAATACGTAGGTGTCTATCATCCCAAAACAGCACTCACTAGACGTTTAGTGGCCGAAAATACACTGGCGTAGAAGTCTTAAACAAGTAACGAAGGTTTTGTGAAACCTACGTGCATAGGCCTACTACTCGACTATAATTTTAAAAAGCAAAATCAATTTATAATCCGTGCAACAGATAATGTAACGGTGTCCACGAATGTATACATCTAACACTTCGTTTATTCGTTTAGACACACACATGAAACAAACCGTTTCAAATGAAAGTATCACTTACAGCTACGCACCGAATTGTGTCCGTGTGTGTGTCGAATTACCGTGTCGACTACGGCCCTTCGGCTCCTGCGGCTTGCGTACCGAGAGTGATTTTGAAAACGTCCACTTTCTGCACGGGGTTTTAGAAAGGCGGACGAGGCTTATGATGAACCCGAAGCCTCATCCGGGGTTTTGGGTAAAAAACAAAATGGCGGCAAAAGCGACAGGGATCTATCGCTGTTATGGCCAAGACAAAGTATAGCACTCTGTGAATTACGTCACGACAGAAGAAAGTGAAGTAAATGGCACCCGGATGAGAAATGTACATTTGCTGATGGGATTTTTAAAAATTAAACAAAAATCGCCTAACATCACAAGGCCGGACGGTCACTTCAAGGTGAGGGCAACACTTAAGTGATTTGGGCTGTCGACCCAAATCAACTGTCACCAGGGGCACGTTGCCACCTACTCCTGGGGCTGAAACAGGGTTACCCCTTCACAGTTCGAAGGCACGGGTATCATCCATTAGGAGCCTGGCTGGTAGAGCAGAATGCACTATTCCCTACTTTTTAAGAAGCAATTAAGGTCATGTGCCTTGCTCAAGGGCACAAGTGTCATGATTGGGATTCGAACCCACACTCAGCTGCTGACAACACCAGAGCTTGGGTCCGCTGAACAAGATCAGTCGGTCAATTAAATTCACTTTGAACAAGACCTTGAAACTTCACACCAAAACCCTTTTAACATATTGACTACCATGTCTGACACAAACATGTTATTTATTTATTTTCTATTTATAATTTATTTGTTTATTTGTTTGATTATTTTTCTATTTAAGTATTTATTTTTGGAAACCGTACATAATTATAAAAGCCATTATGCATTGCGTTAATCGCAAACTTCCATCTCTTACTTCTGTTGATCCTTGTTGGCAAAGCGTCATGCAAGCAAAGGCCTCGCTGACAACCACAAACTTTCATGTTAAATGAAAATAAAGGAATGTTTTATGTATTCTTTTGGCGACTATCACATGTGAAATCAAAATTGTATGACAAACCCGTTGGCAAAAACAAATTGGCAAATAGTGTATGTTTTTATATTATTATTATTGAGTGCAACTAGAGTAATATTTTCGTATCTTTCCCTGAACCATTCAGTCCATTGTTTCACTGAACTCACTAAATCCAAGAACCATCTTAAACAATTCGATAAGTTACCGTTTATGTTCCTTGATGCAGGGAAACAATTATGGTTAGGATGCTGCTATAAAGACACCAGGACCATGATCATTCGTTTATGTTCCTTGATGAAGAGAAACAATTATGGTTAGGAATCTGCTATAAAGACACCAGGACCATAATCATTTGATAGGGATCACACACAATGGTAACTCAGCCCCAAAAACTCAGCCCACGACTATGAATCCATTGTATTCTGAATTTAAACAAATAAAACATAAATATCAATATAGCGTTAACAATAATTCCATCAAAAACCCACCATTTAGGTTCCTGCTATCAATATAAAAAATCTACTCCAATTAATAATACTGTACAATATCATCAAGTACCAGATTATTAAACAACTAATTTGTAAATATATAAAATAGTAAAATCAATTTTAAACCTGTGGTTCTTTTAAAAATTAAAAATAAAGTACCTTTCTGATGTTTTTTGAATCATTGATTCCTTGAAGCTAAACAAAAACCGTAGAAAAATCATAAGGCACAAATTCTATTGAATATAACACTTTCGTTATTCAATCAAAAGGGCAATAAAAAATAGTTGATCCTTCAAAGAGAAAAATGCTTCCGGCGTCCAACAACTAGATTTGTGAATTTGTACCTTTTTTGTTCAAGTAGTTTTCCTTCGGTATTTATTTCTTGAAGAGTCCCTTTTGCAGGTCTGTACCCCCATCGCCTTCTTGGGGTTGGAACTGTGCCAGAGTTGCTGCGTAGGTGTACACCCTCGCATCTACATAGTCACCAGCATTGCTGAATTCTGAAATGTACATTCATACATAACATAAAATGATTATTAAAGGGAAGTTATACGTTTGGTAATGACTTTGAAAATTAATGGCAATAAAACCTTACTTGGTAAGAAGTACAGCAGCTTTGGATAGTATAATGCATTTTGAGAATCATTCACTTCGAAGTGATGTGGTTATGGAAAAAGACATCAATTTTTTCCACCAAAATTGTTATCTGGGAAAGTTACTGTCAGTAACGTTTCTCAGATTGTGAATTCCAATTGCGGATTAATCTTCCTACGTGGACATAACCGCTCCAGATTTTCGGCGATATCTCAAAAACGCTACCACGTTTTGAAATGAACTTTTCACAGGTTAGTTTTATGGTAAATATCTTGAACTTGGATTTCCCATAAAGGTATGATACATCATTGGTTTATGTAAAAGGCCTTGTATATTTCAGACCCATAGTTTTCACCAGTCCAGCGATTCAACCAACCAGTCTGTCAATATTAATGATTGTTTTCTTTCAAATAATAATAACATACCCATGTTTTTGTATTACTTTTCAATTGTGCAATTGTTAATTCTGTTAGTAAAATTTGTAATGAATACATTATAATCGTTTTGTAAATAAGTGTTGTTGATATATATATCTATAATTCATTCCTGTTCTTTGCGGTTTTCCTTCTGTTGGTTGGTGAAATTAAAAAAATATATAAAAAATAAATAGATCAGCTAAAGGTTTAATTATGAGAGACAATTGCCACACACACGACAGCATTTTAGATGATAAAACAAACAAACAAACAAACTGTCCAACAAATAAACACCCCAAAAAATAAATGAACCACCCAACCAACAAACAAACACCACCAACAAACAAACAAACAAATATTCAATGCGGCCATTACTGGTACTGTCAAATTTACAAAAAATACAGGTTTTTAAATGGAAATCGCCTGCGCTTAATTTCCCCATCAATACTAATGGAGACTATATGCAAGTTTCGTGAGCAATCCACGAACTCATATTAACTTTCCCAAGGGGGGGGGGGCAGGAAGTTTAAAAACGTTCTAGACTTGCACTTTTTTTAATGGTTGTTCTCTTCTTTATTTACTTGTTGTTGGTCAATGCAAACCTCCTTGACCTCGGCTTGTGAAGGCAGTGTCCCCTTTTAATCAAATCAAGGCATTCCAATGATATTATTGTCATTTGTCAAGATATCTACTGCCGATTAAATCCTTCGTCTGTAAGATTTGGAAGATTGCAGTAACACAATTCTCTTCGTTGTAGAACCATCTTGTTTTCTCTCTTATTCAAATTAAGGTTAATTATCACAAAGCTAAAATGACCTTCTCCTTTGTAGAAATTTCCTTGCTACTGAAATTTCCCGAATTGACGTGTAAGGACCTACACAATGACTGATCGCAGACATTATTTGCAATCTAATAACATTTACTCATGGGGCAGAGAATTTCCTGCTATTTCTATTTTGTAAAAAAGAAGACAAAGCTCATAAATTGGGTCATACTATGTTAGTGGGAATTAAACAACATTAGGCCTACAGTCTTTCGAAACGTAAGTAAAATCAAGATCTCATCTTCCTGTACACAAGCATCTCATCTTCATTTCTTCATAGTCTGAAGATATTTCTTTGTTAAAATGTTTGCTTACCAAGCCATGCTTGGATTGTTTTTGTTTGTTTGTTTGTTTGTTTCCAGAAAAAAAGGCAAATTTTGATGAGTACAAGGGCTGGCCTACATGAACACATGATATAGTCTTGTATGAACTTTCAGGCTATTTTAATTTTTTAAAATCTGAGTTTTCTGAGGGCAACAAAAATTATAATAGGAAGAATATCATGCATGTTTCCCCGTAATTTTCTTGGGGGATGTATTGTGTTCGTTTGTTTGTTTGGTTGGTTGTTTGGTTTATAACAACCCACGTTTTAATTTTTGTCTTCGTTTTTTCAAACATTTTTATTGAAATGTGAAACATACAAATCAAGGCAAAGTTGAACAAATTATTGAACTTGTAATACCACAATTTGCATTTCACCATTAGTGCCTAGCAAAGGTATTTTAATAAAACAAAACAAAACAATACAGAAATAACAACATCATAGTAATTATAATATATAAAACATTATTGAATAATGTTGCCTCTTGTCTCGTTTGCCAAATCAGCAGCAAGATCATTGATACAAAGCATGATGGAAAAAAAAAATCTAAAAATGTAAAAAAATATGAAGAAAAAAATGTGATCATCATATTATCCTGCAAAAAAGGTCCTACAGTCTCCTTATGGCAAACATGATTGCGCCCTATATTCGTGATTTGGGGTTACAAATTCAGGAAATTCTACTTGCCATTCAATTTATGTAGAAGTTCATGCATTGGTGCTTGAATTACTTCAATAAATTCACCTTCGTCTGAAACAAAGAAAGACAAAATCAATTTCCGTTCATGATTCGTACCTTTCAATGAAGAATGAAGAACAACCTTGAAATAAAATTAAACAGTTTTGCAGTGATGGAGTCTGACCAAACACACTCGTATAAAATGGCATCTACAATTATTTTCAATTAATGATATACCTGTGCCACCTCGCTAAACGTGGATGGGTTCGACGTTCTTGATGAAATTACCGTGATAGAGTTTTGTTGCTGTTTTTCTCAATAATTAGACACTGTAATCAGCAGTCATGAAATTTGGAATAAGTAGGAATATGTTATCTAATACGGTTACACACCTATGTTCCGACACCTCTATGTTCCGACACCCCTATGTTCCGACACCCCTAGTGTTTTTTCCTATTCTATAACCCTAACCCTAACCCTAACCCCAACCCTAGAATGTAAATTCGGAACATAGGGTTGTCGGAACATAGGGGTGTCGGAATATAGAGCAATCACTATCTAATACAAGGGCTGACCTATAAACACAAGGTGTAGGCTTTGTTAGACATTTCAGGCTATTTCATCAAAAAATCTGATTTTCCCAAGGGCAAAACAAATTGGAAATCAGACTAAAGTAAAAAGAATATCATGCCTGAATCAGCTGGGCCAATGCCCTTGGACAATTTCATAAAGCTGACAATAGACTGTGTCCAAGACTCGCGCACATTCGAACTTCCGGGACCATTGTGGCCCCAACCATTATGGAGTTTTACGTGGGCGAGATATTGTTTCGTCAACTTTAGTTTAACTAGTTTATGACCCTGAAAATGTCATGTTGTTGGAAATGTAATACCTACACTGTAAAAATGAAGGGCAAAGAAGTTGATGGGTAATCTGAAAATGGGCAAACTAGGTAATAATTCGTGAGTTTGTTGGTTAATACTTTTTCCAACATGTGTGGCATTTTCCCTGTTGGTTAACTGAAACAAAAACACTAAACAAATGGTAAACAAATGGTAACAGTTGGGTATTATTTATCAGGTTTACCCTCTATATAGCAAGACATTATTCTTCTGCCTCATCGTTGGGCATCTTTCCACATACAGTTGGGACAGTTGTTAAACCACAAAAAAAATTAAAAAAAAAAGCATAAAAACGATCATTTGGGCGAGGGAGAGTGGCTGTGGGTCTGTCCCTCTTAAACCCTCTGCGTTGCCAAGCGTTGCCCGAGTTTTTTTGAAGGTTTTTTTGTTTAAAATTTAAAGTGTTGTTTTTTGTAGTTTTGTTTTTAGTCGTAAAGTAAGCAGCAGCAAAAGTAACACAGTGCCACACACAAATTTATTTCAGTATATCATGCCATTTAATGTTATGTCATCGTGTACAAAACATCGTGCAGTAAGTGTCGTTGTAGTACGTAGTAGTAGTATAGACGTGCAATGCGAATATCACTATCATGCATTGCACACTGCATGTCAAGACTCAGCTAAACAGAAAACAAAAATTAATCAAAAAAAACGCCTTCAAAGCATCTACTAAACCACTGGGCAACCCACGTTTTGAGACCCCGACAGAGGCACAGCTCGCCACCACTCGCCATTGTGGAAAAAAATGAAAAAAATTATTGTGGACATGGACGTACGATATATCACAGGAACTGTGAATAATTAATATAATTATATCAATTAACAATAATTATTAAATAATGATAAAATGAAGAAATAAATGATACCCAAAAACATATAAAAACTAAAACCCACATTGACAAATAAAAAATCATCGCAAAATAAATGGGTGATTGATAATTTAATATATTACCCAAAAAAAAACAAATCATTTGATGAGAAAATATTTTAAAAAACTTTAAAAATGGGAGAGTGAGATGGGGAAAAAAAGAAAAATAAAGATGGGCATGTTGATAGTTTATTATTTTAAAGTTAGTGATACAAAAATATGAAAGTAAAATCAATTCAACAACATAACGAAGAAAACCCGAGAATTAAACTTGACCTCAGCTTCCGGTTACTGCAAAAAATCAAGAATTTTGTGCTCACCTCCGATCACAAAACGTAAACGCTTGTTTTGGATGCGAAATAATAATCGCTAGATGCTGTAATTGCAACGCGAAGCCTTTTCATAGCAGTCTATGGTTGTTGGGGCGTCCTCTATAAACTGCGTCAAGCGTTAATTTTACGCCCGTGTGACCATCGCGAATCCGCGTAAGGGGTTTCTAAAAAATTATGATCAAATAAGCATCCTTGTCCAAGAGCTTTAATTTTGTTCAGATTTGATTTCAGAAAAAAAGAATGTTCTTCGTTTGACGTGTTTTCTCGTACCGATACGCACGAGACCCTTTTCGTCTTCAATTCAGGCTTCCGTCAGTTATTTTGAAATAGTACGCTTTCCGTACATAATACGGGACTTTAAAAGGGCGAACGGAGCCTAAGCGGTAACCGATACCATTGTTTCGAAAAGAGCTGCAATTATTTTCTGCCTGAACAACAATACGAAATTTGATCAGGCGATCGTGTTCCTGACATTAAGCCATGATCGCAAATGAGAGTCGTGGATAGATGATTCCATAAACTGGAACAAGATTCGTGACGTTTGAAGTAACCGAAGAGAGCCTTGGAAGTGACAAAAAAGGGAATATTATATACCGCACTTATATATCCTGGTCATTTGATTGGTTGAACACGCATCACGTGTCACGCTTTATTGAACGCGCAGCGAACTCACACGCGCCTATCCTGTCCCCCAAAATGATGGAAATGGTAGACGCGCATTGTTCGGAGGTTGCGTTCTGCGTTGTGTAAGGGGTCTATAGAAATCAATAGACCCCCTTGCACAGCAGCTTTGGATAGTATAATGCATTTTGAGAAACTATTCACCTCGAATTACTGCTGTTAAAAGATATCACTTTTTATCCCCAAAAATTTGAATCTGAGAGTAATGTTTCTCAGATTGTGTATTCCAATTGCAGATTATTCTTCCTGCGTGGACATAATCGCTCCAGGAAAAACGCTACATGTGTACCACCTTTTGAAATGAAATTTTCACAGGTTAGTTTTATGGTATAGCCTATCTTCAACTGCACAGGATTGAAACACACAGTGGGTTCCAATTACCAAACGTTTACAATCCCTTAAAATATAGAGACTCATTTTAACAGTGAAAAACACAAAACACATCAAATGCAATTATTGAAACCTATTTCCCACCCTTCGATGTTTTTGAACAATTGAGGTAAATGAGTTTACCTAAAAGCGAATCTGATCGAGAATAAGACCTTGGTAATAAAAACCCTGGTTCTAAAATGTTCTCAAATCAAGCGGAATGAAAACCATTTAGTTGAACAAATCAGTCACCTATAGTTTGTCTACAGATTGGACTGCCCTGTCTCCTTTATCAAGGAAAGTATGTTTACATTCAGGCTATTGTTCTCTGTGACAAAATATTATCCTTTTAGTGCTCTTAGTGCTCTTTCATTATAAAAATAATAACTAAATTTAAAAAAACTACCTTGATAACTTAACCTTACTAAGTCATCCTTCCCATGCATTAAATTAGTTCTGATACTAATAACAATCAATTCATTTACAAACTTAAATCAACGTGTGATGGGACGTCTGTAAATTTATTACGTCCAGTCTTAAATTTCCTTTAGGTCTAACAGCTAAAGATAGTGGAGGATTTAGTCTCCTTTACTATACTTGTTTGTTGTAATTATTCACCACCTTGAACTCATCTGGTATCTCTATTAGTTACAAAAATGTTAAAGGGTCTGTATACTTTTGGTAATGACTCTGTAAACATTAATGGCAATACAAACTTACTTAGTAAGAAGTACAGCAGCTTTGGATAGTATAATGCATTTTGAGAAACTTTTCACTTAGAGAAGTACTGCGGTTTTGGAAAAATATATCACTTGTTATCCCCAAAATCTTGAATCTGAGAAGCGTTACTGCAGTAACGTTTCTCAGACTGTGTATTCCAATTGCAGATTATTCTTTCTGCGTGGACATAACCGCTCCAGATTGTTGGCTTTATCTCAAAAACGCTACCACCTTTTGAAATGAAATTTTCACAGGTTAGTTTTATGGTACATATCTACAACTATGTAGGATTGAAACAAACAGTGGGTTCCAATTACCAAACGTATACAGACCCTTTAGGGCTGGTTTATTATTAAAGGGGCTCCAATGTCAAAATTGAGTTTTTGGATGCACTCATTTTCCAATAGGTTGAGTCCACAACGTTAAAATGGTGTAAAGGAGCCATTTTATTTGATACTATTTAAGAGCGAAGTTTGAAAGGTGACGTCATCGGGCATCAAAAGCAACTGGGTCTGTACATTCCAAAGAGGACTTTCTGCACAAGTTAAAATGTCAAGTTCAATGCCGCTTTGATTGGACATCATCAACATTCAGGAATGAACTAAAACTTCTTTGCACAAAAATGTACCGACTATGTTTTTGAAAAATGTCATTTCATGGAACGTTTTTGGATTTTGACAAAAATTGCAATTGAAGGGTATCAAACACAGTGGCATTTCACACCATATTAACCTGAGGTTGGAGACTTGTATTTGTTTTCCATTTTCATAAGGACTCTATCTATTGGAAAATGGGTGGATCACAAAACTGAATTTGACCTTGGAGCCCCTCTTTAATTGATGTATATATGCAATCATTTATTTGTTTATGTATTTAGTTATTTATTTATTTATTTATTTTATTATATTTTATTTATTTATTATTTTATATGTTTGTATTTATTCATTTATTTAATTGCTAGTGCATGTTTATGTATTAGCTTTGTTTCCACATAATATATCAGGAAATAAGAAAAGACATTTACAATGTTATTTAACCCAAGGTCACTTTGCGGGTGCGACCATCTTGTTTGCAAGGGTCTCTTGGGTAGGCGAGGGGCAACACTGCCCAATCGGGGCTTTGCTTGGGAGTTTTCTTCATGGCGAGGAAATTATGGTGACAACTAGGCCTATGGGTCTCACAGACTCTGTTTTGTTCATTTATTTTTCACCGTATTTTTTTTAAAATAATGAACACGGATTGCTCTAGTCTCTCCTGTGTACATTTGAAAAATTGTTTGAGTGGAAAGTGAAAGATCTCCCAAAGTTACCGGTACACTTAGGAGATAATTAAACAAACTCATATGAATTTCACAATGGTTATAGAGTCAGTTGCCTTTGTGTTCTGTGTTGTTGTATTGAATGATTGGGAAAGGTCGAGAAAGACTTCCCCAGCTTCCGCTTTCCTCTTTTAGAGAGAGAGAGAGAGAAAAGTTTGTACGTTATCATTCTCTGACAACAGAGGGCAGCATTCGTTTTCTTTACGGCCGGTCACTATCAAAAGAGTGGGAAATACTGGGGTGTTGTTTTTGTGCACAAAGTTGGTAGTACTTATGTGCCCCAATTACGCAGTGCTGAGGCATGCCAGTAATGGAACTGATTATTTTTTTTTGGGGGGGGGGGGGAGAGAGAAAAAAGTAAGTCATTAATTTACAATGTTTGTTATCAATACCAACAACTTTGATGATGTAGTGTAATTTGCAACAAAGATAAAATACTACACAAAAATACAATGTATTTGGTTTTACCCCTACACCTGTCTTGCCTGTGGGTAATGGACACTGTACATTAGTGCATACTCGGTGCTTACCAAGTTCTTCAGATAAAAAGAAATCCACATGGAAATTGGGCGGTAACCCGGAGCCACGACCCTTAGGTCCTTCTCACATGAAGCAACTTCTACAGGCATCTTGGAGGCAGCCAACTGCAGTGCATGTTGCAGGACTACTCTGATAGCAAATGAGATTTTTCAACAATGTCTTGCGATCCCCAACCCCCTTAATCAGCTCTATGAAATAGGGCCCTGGTAAAAATTGCACAATTCTTAGGAGTATGTGTTTATGGAATATTTTGTGGAATAAGAGTATAAATCATTTGACTGTAAAATTGTCTGGTGAGACTTAGTTTCATCCTACCTAAAAGGAATTCTGGTAACACTGTATAATTTTCTTATCCTGTCATATCTTCAGACAAGAAACTTTGTAATTGCAAAAAGAAAAGAAAAATGGCCATGTACACAAAAGGTTGTTTGTGTTAATACTAACAGAAAATCAGCATATTTATATGTCTTAGTAAGCACAACATACTTACAGGTAAATAGCTTGATTGAAGTGTTTAGCCCAGCCCTTGCTAACTTTAAAACCATTTACAATTCATTATTCAAAAAATCTTGAACCTCTGCTTAACAGAGCACTGCTTAACAGTAAGCAAATTTTGGTCCTAACTTAAGCGCTTGAAGCGTATTTCACAGGTTTGCAAGAAAATTAGGTGAATTAATTTGTACTGTTACATCAGTCATTTGCTATACAGTAAGCGTAGGAAGGTCAGCATGCCTTTTTCTGTGCTTACGGTTAGCACCACTATGAAGTGGAAATTGCACAGTAAGCACAAAATCGGTCGTTAAGCAGCTATTTGAAATTGGCACCAGGAGAATGAAAAAAGTGTTGTTTGGCATCCTCCTTTTTCAATTAGTCAATACAATACACCATCAACTGCATGCACTCATCATGCATGTTGCACAGACTGGCACCCAGACAACCACAGCAGAAAAAAAATGGTAGGCCGGTGCAGAATAACTGCATGGCAGCGCACAAAGAGCACCATGCTACATGCTAGTCTTGTTATCAAGTCGGTATTATCGTTTGGGTTCTAATATCACCGCAACAAATGTGGATGATGCCCTTGACATGTAGTAACAGTAACTTTTCGCTTGGAACTTCGTTACATTGACAAGTGGTTTCTTAATTGCTGCTGCAAATTTTAACAGGTTTTTTTTTCTAGCAACTATCTGTTTTCACATGGCCTGATGTTGATAAATACTACAGGCATAATGTAACCTAACATGTAACGGTGTTGGAATGATAAAGTTTTCCTTTAAAAAGCACAACAAACTGTTTAAAGGGCCCTAACATGACATCGTACTATAGATATCAACCAATGACATTACAAGAAATGGTCTTCCATCCAACTGCTGGACTGCAGTCAATAGTGTTCAATTTTAACCTAACCTGCTGCAGGATCTTTCATTTAGCAAATCGTCCAATTAAAAGAATAAGGAGACAAATAATGAAAAAAAATACTGGATTTGCAAGATGAGATGTTAATACCTGGATTGGATACTGGTCTTTGGTTGAATGGTTCATCGCCGTCTATCTGTAAATGAAGCAACATAAAAATTCAGTACCCAAAATTTAAAAAATAAATTTATGTTCAATTCTTGTTCATTTTGAGACCTCCACAGTCCAAGACTGGAACAAAGACCAACAGGCATGGACTTTCATCTTTGAGAGGGCAAGGCCATTTTCATTTTGCAAAGGGCACTTCCATTGGGAAATCTTACAGTCTGGGAAATCTTAAAGCCAAGACCAAGGCAACAGGGGCCATGGCCAGCATTGCATCCATGTAAGTCCAGGCATGGACCAAGACCACACAATACAGAAACCAGTCTCAATCTCTTGAGATTGAAAAACTGTTTTTTGGCCAGGATTCCTTAAAGGGATTCTAAACGTTTGGTAATTTGAACCAACTGTTTGTTTCAATCCTATAGTTGTAGATTTCTACCATAAAACTAACCTGTGAAAATTTAATTTCAAAAGGTGGTAGCGTTTTTGAGATATTGCCGAAAATCTGGAGCGGTTATGTCCACGCAGGAAGAATAACCTGCAATTGGAATACACAATCTGATAAACGCTACTGCAGTAAGGCTTCTAAGATTCAAATTTTTGGGGATAAATAGTAATATCTTTTTCAATAATCGCAGTACTTCAGTGTGAAAAGTTTCTCAAAATGCATTCTATCCAAAGCTGCTGTACTTCTTACCAAGTAAGTTTTTATTGCCATTAATTTTCAAAGTCATTACCAAACGTGTACAGACCCTTAAAACCAAGAAGACAAAGCTTGACACCTACCTGCATGTATACTAAGTTCAGAGTTGAGGCCGATAGACCAGGATCAAGTGCAGTCACTTTGAAATAAAAAATAAAAAGATAATTTACAGGGTCAAAACTTCTAATTGATCAAGTCACCTTCTTTTACAAAAGAGACTTTGAATATTCCAGGTCATTTTTGCTTTAGTGTGCTTGCAAGTAAACTTCATGATGCTAAGCATTCTTCCCTTACACAGCTAGCGCATACATTTGGCGCTTAGTGGAGAATGGTGACAATAACCATAGAATTCTACATTAAAATGGGCCCTGTTTGAAAGCATCCAGGAGCAAGTTCGATCAAGGACCATAGTTAACCATAGTTCGACTAACTCTGATCGATCTCCACGCTAGGCATCGATAGTTCGACTAGTCTAGTCAACGATTCGTGACCAGCCTATCGAGGCTGGTTGCATCACTGGTTACCAACAGCTGTTTTAATAGCACAGTGCCCAGAGGAAAAAGATAATGTTGATCTGAGTATTTATTCAAAAAAATCACGCGGACGTGATTTTAACAAATTTTGCAACAAGATTACTATTTTAATAACTTCATTTTAATTATGGAGCTTGCCGTGAATTTTGATAACTGTTCCTCCACAATCCTCTGAGGCAAACGATACCATTTGTGAGGATTGCTGAAGTACGTGCCACTTTCATCTCATGAACTCATCCAAAAACGTAAACAAACTGGCCACCACCATTTTTTAGTCGCATTGACACGACATGACTATAGAGTCGATTGCACTTCAGTGCGCATGCGCTACGCACGTCACTAACCGACCACTAGTTAACCATTGGTCCTTGAACCACAAGCCAGCGAGAGTGGGATTGCTGTGGGTGCTGCAGCATCCCCCAACGTTTTGGATGAGGGTGCTGGAATATACTAAAGCACCCCCTACTTTTTAGTAAATATGTTTCATAAATTCACCCTTGCATGAACGGAAAACATGGAAAAGTTCAAAAATGTATAAATACATGTAGCATGTCATATTTAAAAAATAAAATCATATTATAGTGGCTCTGATTGCACGCCAGACCATGTAGTACCCAAAAGCTTCCAGGGCCCTCAAGTGGGCCCCAGGCTCCACGCTGTAATGGCCTTGCAATCTGCGCTCACCAATTGTCTTTTAAAAAACCAGCACCCCCTTGCAAAAATGTGTTCTCGAGAGCCTGTTGAACCAACTTGATCCTGAATTGCCTACTTGACACATCAATGAAACTCTTAAAGGCATCGGACACATTTGGTAATTTGAGCCTAATGTTTGTTTCAAACCTATATAGTTGTAAATTTATACCATAAAACTAACCTGTCCAAATTTCATTTTAAACGGTGCTATCATTTTTGAGATATTGCCGGAAATCTGGAGTGGTTATATCCACGCAGGAAGAATAATCTGCATTGGAATACACACTCTTCGTGTAACGCTTCTCAGATTCAAATTTTTGGGGGGATAAAAAGTGATTTATTTTTCCATAACCGCAGTACTTCGAGGTGAAAAGTTTCTCAAAATGCATTATACTATCCAAAGCTGCTGTACTTCCTAGTTCCTACCAAGTAAGTTTTTATTGCCATTAATTATCAGAGTCAATACCAAACGTGTACGATGCCTTTAACACTGTATGTAATGTCAGTTGTTTGAAACTGTCTTTACCAAACACACATGAACTATGTACTCACCTGGAGAGACGCTGCTTACGGTCCCAACATAACCCGTCTCTTCTTTCAGTTCTCGAATCGCTGCTTCTGTAGGCATTTCGTCGCTGTCTATTAAACCTAAGGATCGATATCCAAGATCAGATAATGTCAATCGTTATCAGGGAGGAATGCAAAATCAAACATGCGGTAAACTCAGTATTGAACCTCGTGTAACCCCAGGGTTTTCTATGGTCCAAGGTAGCTACGCAAGGTTCAACCCCGAGTTACTGATGTTTAATTTCACACTCCTCACTAAATCTAATCAATATCATTGTTTGCTGTAAAGGCATAACAAATCCATCCAATCTCCATTATTAGCATTATCCTGCTTTTAAATAAATCTTTACATATGTGGACTAGACCTGTTATATACTAATAATACAAACAGCGGCCTAACTATAGGGTTGGAGCCCCCTGCTCATAACCCCAAGCCCCCCTTCTTCCCCCCCTTCCCCAAGTGAGATCAAAACAATTATGCACAATCAAATGGTTCGATACATTAACTATGAATCTTTAAACTGCCTGTAAAAGTCATTCCAAATTCCTACACACAATCATAAATGTACTGCAATGATGGGAGACAAATCATTCCAACTTCCTAAACACAATCATACATGTACTGCAATGATGGGAGACAAATCATTCCAACTTCCTATACACAATCATACATGTACTGCAATGATGGGAGACAAATCATTCCAACTTCCTATACACAATCATACATGTACTGCAATGATGGGAGACAAGTCATTCCAACTTCCTATACACAATCATATACATGTACTGCAATGATGGGAGACAAGTCATTCCAACTTCCTATACACAATCATATACATGTACTGCAATGATGGGAGACAATTTATTCTAACTTCCTATACACAATCATACATGTACTGCAAAGATGGGAGACTTTTTGAAACACTAGGTAGGAAAAGGGCAGCAGACTTCCCAAGTTTTTCTCAGAAGTGGTCAATGTATGTACACAATGGAAAATGTTACCAAGTAAGCCTGCTCTGCTGCCACCTATTGTCTGAAAGTGTCCCATTATTATTATCATTATTATTTAGGCCTACTCCACCAAAACAATACAGAATGAACTAACAAGTTACATTGTATATAAAACAACAATCAAAATGAAAGGCTGGAAGGGAAAGAAAATACAACATTTGATTAACAATGAATAGACAGTGCAAATAAATGAATGGGCAACAAATATCAAACACCATGTAAATGCAACAATAAAGCAAGGTCAGTTACACATGTGGTTCATATAAAATTGACAAATATTTGCATACACCGAACATGAAAGCAAAATGACATATATAAATCACAGTTGGTTATATTATCAACAAAGTAAATCAAAGTAAAGACAGGTGCATATATATATATACGTATCAAAAACAATCCTTCAGAGAAACATTTCCATCAGGAACACTAAAGAGTCCCTCTGGCCAAGAAAACAATATTTAAAGACCCCAAAATCACTGTTGCCTATTTTGATTGCCGGAATCAAAATAAGTCCTGCACAAACACACACAAAATCCCTGACACAAATCATCAATCTTTTTTGTTGTTTTCACTCAAACTTGATCACCCAATGTGATTGCATTTTCACAGTTTAGTTGTACGGCGTGTTTGTGGTTCACTGTTCCTTTAACATTCTGTCACCAAATGATCTATTTTTCTTCAATGATTATTTACTCCACACATTGTTTTCTCATCTTTGGCCTTCAAACATATTCAAACACACATTATGAGAAATGCCAGATATAATAAAAACAAACATCATCTTGGGGAAAAAAAGGGGAAAATGCATAGAGTACAATTGTGCCGTAGGGCGGACCATCTACTGGAGATTAAGAACCCAATGATCTACTGGAAACTCGTCTTACTAAACTGACAAAGCTTACCAGCAGGGAACTCTATTGTATAACACTTGAGTGGTGGTCGGAACTGCCGTACGAGTACCAAACAGTCGTAATGAAGTAGCCTCTTGAGAATGGTCACCATAGCAACAGCTGTCACAAAAGAGAAGACAGTTTCATTGTAATGTTAGATAACATCATCCACAATCCACATTACATCCAATGAATGGATCCACACATGTAATGAAGTTTGCTAAATTTGTGCATTTGTAGCGTTCTTATTCATTGATACCGCAATGGTCTACAGAAACAATACTTATTATTTTTACAGATAGGTGTTTTTTTTTATGAAAGATGAAATATTGGAAGGTGTCCAGTTTATACACACATCTATGAAAGGTTACACACTTATATTCCTCGACCCCTTTGTTCCGACACCCCTATGTTCTAACACCCCTTTGTTCCGACACCCCTACATGTTCCTAATCCTAAACCTAACCCTAACCCTAGTGCTCACCCTAACCCCAGCGTGTAGATCACACAGTTTAGAGTGACCGTGTAAAAACATGATTCCTTTCTTTTTAATTGCGTCAAAATACTTGCTTACTTACAGCGTCCTCCAAGCGCCATACAAGCACTGAAACGTTTTTTAATTAACAAGCATTTGCGCAAAGCAGTTACTTTTGGAAGCCAATCAGCGTTGTTTTTCAGGACATGCCTGCTGAGAGGTATCAACACAGCTCACTGCCCAGAGTAGCGAGGCTGCATAGTGTATCGACTGTTAGTTGGAACCCTTACTGTACCACCAGCAACAACTACCATTAGGATCTCTTTTTCTCGTAGTTTGACAAGCCCCCAAGTTATAACTTACTAATTACTGTCAGCCTCCCTCCCCCTAACTATTTTTACATGACAGTTTTCCTGGATTATTTGTGTCCATAATTGCTGGAGCCCCCCAAGAATCATTAGTGACCCTTCCATGTTAGAACCTTCGACCCAATTACTTTAAACCCTAACCATGCTAAATGCAACAATATGCACCAAATGGTAACAATTGTTGTAATCTGTTGCATTTGGCAGTCAACTCAGATGTCATTTTTTGACTGAATTTGTTGCATTTAGCAGTCAAGTGACTTCATATTGGTGTTGCATTTTGTTGTAGTCACTACTACACTTATAATGCATACTGTTGCATTTAGCAGGGCAAACCCCCTTGCTCAGTCCTAACACAAACAACATGCCTGCACAATGCAACAAAATCCCTTGTCGCATTTTGTTTTATTTGGCATGGTTCTCATTTCAACTGTGTTGCATTCTGTTGTATTTGGTAGGGTATGTGGAGGGACCCTTGAGGGGGCTTGGGTTAAGACCTACCATCAGCAACCCCAACTCTTTGTGGTTTGGTTGTTCTCTCCACCATCTCCCATGTCCTTACTTTTCCTGATGGATCTTTGTAAGTGATTCTCTCCAAGGATATCCACTTCTCCCTGTGAACAGTCTGAGAAAACACAAATTTCACAAATTAGAAAGTAAATAACAGTCAAGTAGAAGATGAAATGGTGCTTAGAATGCCAACTTTGTATTTGTTAAGACATAACTACAGCTGACTTCTTCATTATTCATTTTTGCAATAATTTCAGTAAAAAACAAACAAACAAGTTTTGTCCGAAGAGCGCTGTGAACAAGCCAATGCATTTGAGACATTGCGATATGTCACTTCGTGAAACAGTACACTTCAATAGGTCCGACAAATAGGTAACTTTGTGAAAACACAAAAGTCAGACATGCAGGCTGTAGCACTACATGTATGTATATCATGGGTTAAGTGGCGTATCGTGATATTTCACTTCATGGAAACACAAAACGGCAAATCTAGTGATTTGTCGTTCAGACTAATTAGTGTAATTACAAAACTATTACGAATTAGGAACTGAACCTTGCTGAAAATGTTAACAGTAATGAGTACATTAATAAATTGTATAAAAAGCGATTTGCAAAAATTTTTAACAGATAGGTCAGGTGGGACCAGCGACTAATTGTAAACAATGTGCTCTAATAAAAAAAAGTATTGCTACTTTCTCAAGCTTTCCATGAGAAGGATGTAAAGCCGTTAAAGTTTGGGGTTTGCCCTATCTTAAATTTTGACTATTCCCACTCAAGCTTATTCCGATTTACCACGCCAGAAAACGTCACGCTAATCAATATTATAATTATCAATCACTGTTTCAATGAGTTACGCCGAGTTATAACTGCTTAGTTGGGTTTCCTGAAAAAGGTTGAAATAGATTATTTCAAATGATCTGAGAGAACCGAGTCTACCTAAGACAAAACACTTTTCTGGAGTGGACATGAAAACAGGCACAGCTGTTCCAGATTAACCCACGCAGTGTCCCAAGCTGATTAAATCTGCCCAATTTCCAGACTGTGTATTGGCAGGGCTGATTAAATCGGCCCAAGTTAGAGCACACTTGTATTGATTACAACACCTAGTGTGACCTTAGTGTGACATTTGTGAAAGTTCAAGTAATGAACAAAATAAAGTCTGGGAAGTCAGCTTTGAACTTGTGTATGCCTTGACTGCAGTCATTATTTCTAGAATTTGTATTTGCAATTTTTGTTTTAAAGTAGTGAAAAGCAACTTCAAATCAAATGCTTGATATGACACATTTAATACAAGTACACAACACTGTAGGATACATCTCCTCCTCACCCCACCCCCCCCCCAACAGTATTGTGTTGTATGATACATGCAAGTCAATACTTAATTTAAACTTTAAACTGAAAAACACATAATTTCATGACCAAGATGACCAGTCTAGTTATAATGTGGTGCCTTACCCTAAACTAATAATGAATAACAATACATGTAGATGTAATACAAAGTTCTTATGGCACACATCTATGGCTAGATCAAGGCGCTTTATCCCTGTTCATGAGGCATACTTAGCACATTCCTCAAACTTTCTCAGCACTTTGGGGAGCAAACAACCCCAGGCTTCTTAAACTAGCACTAAGTGGATATTTCAAGAAAATACTATCATTATACACCTGGGTTAGGTGAAGCAATTATGGTTAAGTGCCTTGCTCAAGGACACGACTGTTATGACCGGGGTTGGAACCCACACTCAATGATTCCGACATCAGAACTTGAGTCTGATGCAGTAGACCACTCGGCCACAACAATCCATAAACTATAACCTGCAGGGAACAGTTTCGTCTGCAGCAATTTTGCATGGCAACAAATTAAGACTGCACACTGAATGCCAATATTGAGTAGCAAATCGTGATTTTTCAGTAGCAACTGATACATTTTGTGTAGCATTTTGCTCTGCTATACAAGGGAAATTGTTCGCTGACCTGCATTCAAAAAGTACTCACTTCCTTCCATTAAAGGGGCTGTGTCATCATGATCAAAGCAGGCTGTACATGTTATGAACTCTCACCCAGTTACTGCAGGCACACCCGCGCGCACTCTACATCATGTCCATAGATTTCATACAGAGGGAGGCTGCGCGCATGCAGTAACTGGGTGAGAGTTCATAATTCCATGTACAGCCACAGGCCTTCTTTGATCATGACGACACAGCCCTTTTTTAAATCAATTTCTGCTGTCCTAATTTCAAGATGTTCACCTCTTGTTTGATGAACTCTGATGTGTTTGCATCTGCTCGACTTGCAGGCTCACTGGTCCCCGCTGTTGACATGCTGGATGTATCAGTAACTGATGAGCAGGATCTACATGTACGAGAGAGACAGGTGGTGTCCTGGAGTTGCTTGGCAAACAGCACGGAGAACCGGCTAATGAGTCTAGGAATGCAACAATAGTGGATACAATACAATTAAGGCATACTGAAAACAACAAAAAACTGTGGTTTGGACTTACAATGTAAACATCTGGGGTAAGTACATGTAGATTGTTTTTCATGACTATTATAAAAACTGTTTCACATTTTGTTTTATATACTACACACACAGATCCTGGTAATTTGATTGGTGGAACACGCGTCACATGTCATCCTTTATTGTGCCATGTATGCTGCCCAACGTTCCAAAATTGAATATTTGAGTACAATATGGATAATAACGCTTTGCAGCGTCATTTCCAAATTAATTTTTCCCCGCCCATTTGTCCAAACAAGATAAGGCTGTGTCACAGCAGACAAAGTTGGTGTATAAACGGAGTCCCCCCCTACCCGCACCCCCCCCCACATTTAAAAAAAAATGCTGCTCTTACGAGTTACTCCATTGTAGTACTAGTCTATCGCAAGCTGGCATCACAAAATTATTATTATTGTACACACATTTAGGCCTACAACATGACCTGACATAAACAAGATGTATTTATTTACTTGTTTAATTGAGTCTTGTTTTACCAGGGTAGCCCGATCAGTTGACAGAGAACTGTTCTCCCGGAGGGCCCTGAATACATACAAAGACAAAATGACCACAAAATCAGAAAATATACAACACAATACCGGAAAAGGATCAATTAGGCCTACTATCAATTTACCAAAGCAAAATGTACACAAAGAAAAGACACAAACAAAAAACTACACATCCAAAATGTACAAGTAAAAACAAAGAACTTCACAGAGCAAGTAGAAGAGCAAGATGAAAACATACACCATTTGTTTATTAACAATTACAAAAAACTAAACAAACAAAAAAAATTCAAACAAATCTATTTTATCAGGGCTCGAAATTTACACTGGACTGCAGGTCGAAGAGTGTCATCCCAGATTCCAGACCTTTGTCAATTTGTATATAAATGTGGCATACAAAAATGGATAGGCTGCCTTTATTGTTTATCATTGTGTTTGGCTCAATTGGAGGCAAGTCTGAGCTTTTCAAGATTCCACTCAGCATACCATGGCAGATTATCAGCCATGTCTTAAAGGTATCGTACACGTTTGGTAATTACTCAAAATATATATTAGCATAAAAACTGACTTGGTAATGAGCAACAGAGAGCTGTTGATAGTATAAAACATTGTGAGAAACGACTCCCTCAGAAGTAATGTAGTTTTTGAGAAAGAGGTAATTTTCTCACTAAAATAATAAAAGACTTCTTGCAAGAAGTTTTTATTATTCTATTTGAAAGCACACAAATTTGTACAACAAGGGTGTTTTTTCTTTCATCATTTTCTTGCAACTTCGATGACCAATTGAGCCCAAATTTTCACAGGCTTGTTATTTTATGCATATGTTGGGATACACCAAGTGAGAACACTGGTCTTTGACAATTTCCAAACGTGTACGATGCCTTTAGTTTAAGGCTAGGTTTTTATAATTCATGGTGAACTGTACTGATTTTCTCACACGAAAACAACAAGTTACGGTGTGTAATGTACATAATACATTTATGATAACCTTTGTTGTCTCTCCTTTGTCAAGTCAGGGTTTCAATATGACAACGATATTTTCAAAGGAAAATTACTACTCCGAAAACTCAAAAATGTTCCGAAAAATTCAAATGTGCAGAACAGACTAGAGGCATGGGAAAAAATGTTTTTGAATACCGACCTAATGTGGTTTACCACAGGAATGAAATAGTATAAGTCCTCTAGATCCAGCTGTTTACTTTTATATTAATGTAGTTTGTTCTTTGACTTTTAAATTATTGTTGACCCTCTGGCTGTGTAACTACATACAGGTTGTGCTTGTAGTACAACGACTGTAGTAACACAGTAGACAAGTACAGTAGGGTTATAGAACTATAGGCATATAACAATAACAGTGCGAGGACCCGGTCTTCACTGCATTGGCGAGGTCCATTGACAGCAGCCAGCCACCAACCAAGGTCATTAGTAAGCAGTGAGGACCGGGTCCTCACACAGTTATTGCCATTAACAAATACCTTTGACTGCCCCCCAAAAAAATACATTACTAAAAATAGCCCCCAAAACATGGTAAAACCATGGAGGTAGGATCCTACCTCCATGGTAAAACCCATCATATCATAACATGGAGGTAGGATCCTACCTCCATGATCATAATGACTTTAGTTTAAATAATGTGATTTTTCTTTCACCAAAAAAAGTTCTATTCATGTCCATACTATTGTTTTGTTAGTGTAGCTCGTACTAGTACTAGAGTAGTAGGCATGGTAGTACTACTAGTAGTTGTTCACTACATAGAGGAAGGACTACACAAAACTAGTTCATGAGTTAGTGAATCAGCTCTGAGAGCTAGCTACAGTACATAATGTGAGTCCAGCATGCAGTATACTGAGCTAGCCGTCTCATAGCCCAGGTTGGACTCCTCCGTTGCATACAACGCGACAGAGTCCAGGGTATAAAGGTCCTCAGGCATTGCGACAAAATTTATAACCATTTTTTATCATATTTTTACCTTTTTGATGAAGCTGAAACGTGACTCACATGTTCCTTGTGTCCTGAACCTTACGCCTGCTCTATTCAGAATTGCCAATTTTATCCTTGGATGACATTATTGTGAAAATAAAATGGAAATTGACGCATTCGTTGCGACAACCTCAACTGACATGGAACCAAGTCCACAAAAGAGGGCGCTGTCTAACCCGTAACACTGAACGCTTTTTCTTCCGGGCGGCAACACGACGAAGTCACAGCGCCAGTGCACAACTTGGACTTATTTTCGGAAATAATGTCATTCATGGATGTATTTGATAGGTTTTGAACCCAGCAAAAGTGTAATTAAAGGCACCAAGAATAAGTGAATGGAGTTTCAGCTTCTCAAATTAGGTAAAAATATTTTAAAATGTTACTCAAAATTTTGTTCGCATTGTAAAGGATCTTTATACCCAGGACGTCAGTGCAGTGGCACTGACTGACGTCCTACCAGGGCTAGCCGTCTCAGTACTATACATGCTATAGCCTACAATCATTAAAAAAAAGAGTCAGTACGTGACTGGACCGGTATCATTGTCTATGTATACATTTAACCAATATGAAATACACACAATGTACCTTGAAATGTTGGCTGCCACGATGGAAGTTCCTTTCTCACAATATTTGGGAAATAATTAATGGAAAGTACATGAAATGTTTCGTCGACGTCAGTCACATGTACGATGTTTACGTGACCTAAATTCTGGCTTTCGTGCAGGGAATCGTACCTGAACTCCCATTCCAGTAATAACGTTGTACGTGGATTATGAAGATCATGGTACCCGACTTGAACAGCGCCGCCATCGTTTGAAGTGTGAAATTTTGTGGCTACCGCAGAAACAACCTCGTCCCCATGGTTTACTTTATTTCCAACCTTAAACTCGTACTGCTCGACACACCTTGGGGACGAGGTTGCCGCAGAAGGTACTGTTGGGCGTTGGTGCCATTTTTGGCGGGGGTTATAAAGGCCGGGAAAAAAAACTATATATCAGTGTCTTCAGCGATGAGAGGGGGAGGGGGGGGGGCACTCGTGATGAAATGCTATGGTTTTTGATACGAATGAATAAAACAATCACCTTTGACCTCTTGAGACCAAAACTCGATTGTAAAAATGGTGAAAGCAATTATAAAGGCTTCTTTCCACTAAATAAGTGACTCCAATGACCGATTGAGCCTAAATTCTCACAGGTTTGTTAATGTATAATGTTGGGTTATCTGGTCCTTGCTCTATGGTCCTTGCTCTAGCTATGGTTACATGAAGTGTAGACTGGTCTGTGAATTACCAATGTTGTCCATGTGCTTTAAGCTGAGAAAGCCAAGTAAATTCTAGGCAGAATCGAGTCGCAGTAAAATAAAATAAAAAGAGGGGAAAAAAAGTTCAAATCACCTTGTTTCAGATCTTGTTAGAACGCCGAACCGTCTTTCTTGTCCATCAGATCGGGATGTGCCACTGAAAAGGGCACGAAATAAAACTCTTAGAAAATCATTGATACAAGATTGTTATCAATAAAGCAAAAAGCTTGTAAGAAAAGATTTAGCCTCAATGATGAAGAAAGTATTAGAGCCTTTACTTCACAACCGTAAAGACGAGTTAATGTTCAAGCAATCATTATGGCTGATTATTGTCGAATCAGACACACACGGATGCATCGATACATTGTTATCCATACTTAAAAAAATGTCTACTGGTAAATCACGACAGCGCTTCCGGGCCTATTGGAAAGGGTCTGTATACTGTTGGGTACTCAATGGCAATAAAAACTTACTGAAGAAGTACAGCAGCTTCTGATAGTATAAAGCATTTTGAGAAACGTTTCACTTTGAAGCAATGTGGTTATGGAAAAAAAAATTCAACTTGAACAAACTGGAATCTGAGAAGCGTTCTGTCAGAAACGTTTCTCAGATCGTGTATTCCAATTGCAGATTATTCTTCCTGCATGGACATAACCGCTCCAGATTTTCGGCATTATCTCAAAAACGCTACCACCTTTTGAAATTAGTTTTATGGTATATTATACACCGATATAGGATTGTAACATAGAGTGGGTTTCAATAAACGTTTACAATCCCTTTAAATGAAGGCTTGCTATTATAATTGGAAAGATGGGACGTATATTGTATGGATTCCAGCCGAAATGTTTAGTTTTATTTCATCCGTAACAAGTCCTTTATTCAGTGTTAAGAAGACGCCATCTGAACAGCCAGTTGTAAAACTAATATTCCAATTTGACACAATATTTCCTCTATAATCATGATTATTGAATAAAGGTTTATTTTAACCCTATAAAGATGTTGTTTATCATAATGTCTATCATCATCTGCAGCAAGTAATTCTCTTCTCACAGCAAAGGTTATAAGAGAGAAACCAAACTGGCCTTGTGAAGGCCGTGAGATGCATTTGTTTTATTAAGTTAAGGTCTCCATAATTGTCCAGTCCGTCTTTCTGTGACGTCGACATGAACGCAAAATTAGACTTGACGTGTCTAACATGTTTGTCCTAGCTGACTTGTATGCGCTCCCATTACTGCCTTGGGTACACACCTCTGGAGTATAATGGGTCAAGAATAATTAGCTTTGGTCCCCACTCAAAAAAAAAATCAGAGAATAAATTATGCTAAGTATGATTGCGATAGTAATCTCGCTCCGTACACGGTTAAATAACTCATTACCCTCTTGATAATACTCCAGTGCCAAACACAGGGATCGTTTAATCATTTTTTATTCCCCCACTGGACAATCCAACAGCGCTGTGGTGTAATTATAACGCTCATGCACGCAAGCTTATAACATATCTCGCTGGCTTTCGTATTATCGGCACTAAAGCGCGACCAAGCGCGAGTTGTTATCATTCGTTGTCACTATTAACGTGTCGTTTTATTGCACTGAGACGTTCTCATCTCGTTTGACATCGTGTAAAATATTGTGTCAGGGGTCAATAAAGCAATGAGCAAGCTATGAATAAAGACACATTTACGTCCTTTCAAAGGCACTGAACACGTTTGGAAATTGTCAAAGACCAGTATTCTCACTTGGTGTATCCCAACATATGCATAAAATAACAAGCCTGTGAAAATTTGGGCTCAATTGGTCATCGAGATTGCAGAAAATGATAAAAGAGAAAACACCCTCGTTGTACAAATTTGTGTGCTTTCAGATAGGAATACAAACTTCTTGCAAGAAGTTTTTATTATTTTAGTGAGAAATTACCTCTTTCTCAAAAACTACGTTACTTCAGAGGGAGTCGTTTCCTACAATGTTTTATACCATCAACAGCTCTCCGTTGCTTGTTACCAAGTATGTTTTTATGCTAATTATTTGTTTTGAGTCATTACCAAACGTGTACGATACCTTTAAAGACAGTGGACACTATTGGTAATTGTCAAAGACCAGTCTTCTCACTTGGTGTATCTCAACATATGCATAAAATAACAAGCCTGTGAAAACTTGAGCTTAATTGGTCATCGAGGTTGCGAGATAACAATGAAAGAAAAAAACAACCTTGTCACACGGAGTTTCAGATGTAAGTTGATTTCGAGACCTCATCTAATTTTGAGGTCTCGAAATCAAATTCGTGGAAAAATACTTCTTTCTCGAAAACTACTCCACTTCAGAGGGAGCCGTTTCTCACAATGTTTTACACTATCAACCTCTCCCAAATACTTGTTACCAAGTTAGGTTTTATGCTAATAAATATTTTGAGTAATTACCAATAGTGTCCACTGCCTTTAAGAGAAGGTTTTAAGGTCACAAAACATTCTTCGCGAGATTATGAACTTCAATTTGATATCAAAGGTTTGTGTATTTCAACTCGCTTCTGTAGCTCATTAGGTGAAGGTTAAAACTAACTGAACCATTGTTACTGCAGCTGTTGTTGTTGTCGTTGTTGATGTTATATGAGCAAGTTCAATTAAAAGTCACTTTTGAATACACCACTGGTCTCTGATCCGATCGCCATGACTGACTCATTGTGTTAAATCGAATTGACTATTGGGGAAATAAATTAAGATATTATATATATTTAAAGCTATAGAAGAGATGGCCTAAAAGCTTTCGATCCAAAGATAACCTTCGTCAGAAGGTATGTATGTCAACGTTCACAACATTTGATTTCAATGTACAGTATTTGTATAGATGCAAATCATTACATTACCGCTGACGTCATCCCAAAATAAAATATATATGTTTGTTATAATTTAGTATGAACAAAGCAAATATTCATGGTTTATATTAAACATTCATGATTGTTGCCAAAGGCAAAATTACATTGAATTAAAAAATAAAATAAAAATGCATCAAAATCTTAGATATCACTAGATACCAATTTAATATAACAAGAAACAGCACTTACAAGAACAGATTCATATATTGCTCACGAGAGATACAATGCAATGCAAATAAAAATATATTATGTACAGACAAAATAAGAACAAAATAAAGACAAGTTTAAGGGGGGAAGAAAAACACTTTAATTGGACAATGCCATGTTTGCTATAATTCCACTTATATAACTTCGTACGTGAACACACAGAGGTGTGTGGTTCAATCGAATACCCTTAATTGAACACGGCCCACATGCATCGCAACAATCCTAATTAACCACGAAATTTCACAAGTGGTTGATTCTATGATTTTTCCCCCCTCCGTGAGAAAATGGTCGCTACCATTCTCTCTCCCTCGACCCTAATGTTTCACCTCAAGATGCGGGAGAGCATAGAGGAGTAATTTCCCATTGGCAGTGTGCAACCACTCTGCTGAGTTCCTCGCCCGTCTCTCTCCGTGTTTACCCGTGTGGATGTGAGATGGGGATGCTCAGCACATCCCGCTCCCTTTCAGTGCATAATGCGACATACGCAACTTCATCATAGCCACTGCACTGTGTCCTTGATGTGTAGTATAGCAGCACTATGGGTAGACAGCATCTCTCATACTAAGGCCCTCCCATGAAGGTTCTTGCGTGCGTGGATGGATAGCAGCTATCGACATGCAGGAGGACTTTCTTTTCTTCTTTAGCCAACCCCTTGTTTTTTAGTCTGAGCATCTTCGAGGATCAATCCATCACAGTCAAATGTTTGGTGTGATGTCGCAGGGAGGTCACGGATGTAGTGTTTGTATTCCTAATGGGGATGAATTTCACGTGCTGTAAGGCTTGTTTTCTTCGTTGTTTCGCATACAATTTGGATGTATAAAGCAGGTGGTTAGATTGCCTCATCCGTCCAGTATCCCGTGGATGTTTAATTTATCGTCTCAAGAAAAGGGAGAGGTGGTTGTGGGGACATCTTCTCCTAGACCGGTGTCAAGGTGCATAAGACACATACACGTAAACCCAGTGAACATCTAACCAGGTTTGCTCGCAAGGGTATAATACTAACTTCTCTCTTTATTTATCGATACCTGATGACTTCTTATTGCAAGATCAAACGGATGCTTCTTTGAATTAGCTCAGTGTGTAATGAAGTGTTGATTTACGTTTCTAGGATGTTGCTCGATTTTGGATGTTAGAATTATAATTTGTGTCGTTCTTTCGCTGTAAAAAAACTGGTTACCCACACCGTCGATTCGCAAGCCCACGGCATCCATGTTCTGCGTTTCATCAGACGCGAAATGGTCGTCGGGCTTTAACCTGGCGTAGCATGACGGCATGGGCAACCTAAGCAGCCAGGAAGACGACAGCTATACTGACGACTCTTTGATGTCAGAACAATCTGCCAGAATGAGGCCGAGTAGAGGTCACAACATACCCATTGAGCCTCCAGCGGCCGACTTGAGTCATTTAACAGAGCAAGAACGGGCCCACATCTTGTCTGTGCTACAGAGGGCGAGGGACTTGCAGACAAGGGATGAACGACGAGTAAGGTAAGGACTTGAACAAGTCTAATAAAACTGCATGCTTGGCTAGTCTACCGTCCATCCGATACGCCCAACTTGAGAACTCACATCACCCAGCTTAATTAAAGGGAGTGTACAACACGTTGCGAACATGCTTTTAAAATAAGGGCACATTTATTCAAGAATTCCTCCTTATTCACACTTTTCAGGAAAAACAATCATAACAATCATATTAACAATCAAATTTGCACAGATTGTGAAACAAGTTTTTGCCGTAAATTAAAGTGTCTTACCAAAAATGCGGAACACAGATAAATCTTTAAAAAGATTCCGTTAAGGGTTTCCACGATCATGGCATTGAACACACTTTTTCCGGAATACATATTGCACTTTTAAGCGTGAGTGTTTCCATCACTTACATCTAGAACTGTTATTAAATAATATGGGGTTTCCTATTGTCATATATATTATAGTAGTAAATTTGACAGAAATATTTGAATTATTGCCAAAATCGTGTGATAACTTATATCGTTTCTCCACCACTATACAGGGCATCAATAATAAAGTATACAACATACGATTGTGTGTACGTGTGTCTTTAAGCAGTTTTAAACATAAAGCTTGCAAAAGAAACAATTTAAAAGGATTCATATGGCCTATTGTCTAAAGACAAATTCTTTCGAAAACGGTTTACCTTATTCTAAGGTTTTCCACTCTTTGCACGAGGACTGGGTGAATGGGGAAGCTTCTAGGTACGTGCCCTCCACGCCCGAAGTAGTGAAACCTCTCAACCCACTGCAGTTGAATTGCACTTAACGATGACTATCAAGTAGGGACTGTACGAGATTGATGTGGGTACATGGGGGCCCATCAATTCACGGTTGAACTAGACCGTTATACCCCCAAGTTAAAGAGCATCATGCGATGACCACCTGGCGGACATTCTGGGGAAGTGTTCTTATATCTATCCAGATTGGGCTATGTGAAGGGGCCAGCGTGTACGTGTTTGCCCCTCAATAGACTCTCCCTCTGTGGATATCGATAAGGGGTTTGGAGTTTTGTGTCTTCAATGCGCGTTTATGGTCCAACACTCTCTATTACCCTCCGTTCAAAGCACACCCCAAAAGTTACAGCGCGTATGAGGCTCTAACAAATTACGTTTCTCATGTCACGAAGGCTCAGCCCCAAAATGTCACCCTCTAGAAACTGTTGTAAACCATGTTTTGAGTGGAGGTATAAGGGTACCTGATCTTGCCTTAAGCTTCGATGGCTGAACCCTCATGATACCCTCCAGAAGTATTGTACTGAGCAGTGGAAATCTATTAGAGGTAACAGGACCCCTGGAGATACCCGCCCTCTTCAGCCCGTGGGCCAAACAAAAATGCCATCACCCTATAGATGTGAATGGTTTGAGTGGTAGTAGTAGAGTACCATTGATTGATAATGCCTTACCCTTCAAGGTCCGAACCCTCGAATCAGTACCCCCCCCCCTTAAGATGCTGAGCCACGGCTTTCGAGTAGGATACCTTGAATGCACATGCTTGCCTCTAAATGCCTCGGAGACTAAACCCTCTGCTAGAGTACTGGATCTTGGAGGATGCGAGAGAACTGTTAAAAGTGATTCGCGTGACTCCCACACACATGGAAACTTCAACCCCTAGGGCATTTCCCAAACCTAGGACTATAAAGTCCATGCTGCGACTTATAGGCTTCTCCTTTCAGCTTGTTGCACTAGAACACTTTATAAAAATGCTGACGGCGACGAAGCCACAGCCAGCCAGAACTGATAGACCGAGTTTTCGAAAACACCCAACCTCCTTATTTCCTGAGCACTTTGGTCATGACTATCAACATGGGGCGTGGGGAATCAACATGCGTGCCGCTCACACCTCAACATTAACTCTCAGCAACCTCTTTTAAGATTGAAATAAATCAGCATATACGCGCTCTTCATGGAACCAGATCAGGTGTCGACTCTCCCGAATGCCTCTGTAAATATACATGTATTTCATAAGTGCGAGATGCGAGTCAGGAAGTCACGCGACCAGGGCCATCCTCAGTAATACAATACTGAGATCGAAGGGTGATGTTCCCTTCTCAAGGGAGATCTTCTCAACATTTCGAGGAACAAGAAAATGCCGAAATTATGTACACTCTACCAAAGGTAGTCCGTGCATAAAATGTGCCGTAAGACAAGTACCAAGACTTGACTGTGCCTATTACGGTCTTTATTTTCCCTGAGCTTTTATTTGTTTTAAAGATATTTTAAGCAGAGACCATTCTATTCCAATACATGTATTCGTTTTTCTTAGACTTGACCGTTGATGTCGTGTTAGTTGCTTAACAGAGGGCTTCGTTAATGAAAAGCATCATGCACCAATAGTGTCGAAACTGTAGATTCTTTGACCACTTAGTTGCACACACATTCGGTTTTCTTAAAATTCCTTTTTGGGAGGCGGTGTGTTGTTTGTCAGTTTGTTTTGTTCCTTTTACCCCTTCCCTTACTTAATACCATTTTACTTTCATAAATCATTCAAGTAAAATGATAAATAACTATTTTGTAACAAAATAGTTGGACTTTGGTACGCATACTCGAAATTTACCGGTACTTTTTGGTGTGCATGCCATGGTAAAGCCACTAATAATGTTGCGTCGTGTCGGGTGATAAAAAAAAAAGAAAGTCAGATTTAAATACAAGTTTTCGAAATACTGCATTTCTTCAGAGAAGACAAAATCCTGCGGACAATTATTGGTAATCGCACTCAGTTAATGTTTCAAATAAAAACAAATTACTGTCAAATCGATAACCACTAAAACGGTAACTTTAAAACCTCAATGAAACCTACATCCTGGAGGGCCGCTATAATCAATCACTGTGTCCTGTTACCTAGTGACGGAGTCATGACATCGCTGCAATTTTGAGATTTCCTGTAATTATGTTAAACATCTACGCCATTCTGTATAATAGGCTCAGTTCCAGCGCACTGTTGCAGCGACAATTGATTGTGCGCGTAGCGGCGTCCGTGTTGAATTACCTTCGGTTCATAGCGTTCAAACCGTTGGACTAAAACAAAAGGGGAAACAACAGTCTGTCCTCGCTTGGCATCACAATATAATGGGTGATAACGGCAAATTCTCGGTTGACACCCAAAGCATGTGTAGGCGTAGCCAGCGTGCGTGTGCCTTCATTGAATTAAAAAAAAAAAATTAAACTATGGAGGAAAGCATGGTGTTGTGTTTTCAATCAATAAATATATGGACAACAAATCGGTCAACCAGAAACAAAAATAAATGCTCATGTAAACATTGGAAATAAACACTCGGTCATTCACACATAGTCTATCTCCCCAAATTTAATTAATAAATTAATGCCGTAGAAGTACTGGGCTTGACATTTTGACTATGCATTGTGGACTTGTCTAAGGTTTGTTCTCCAATCATCGGGTATTTTAGAGTTAAGCACAATCTTCTTCATTTATCGCTAAGCAGTTTTAAGTTCATCAGGCGTTCAAGGGACACTTTAAATAGAACCATAGTTGAGGCCAAGGCGACGCTCAAGAAAAAGCAATCAAGATGCCAGCCAAATATTGTTTTTAAATCGCTGCTGAAGAAGAAAACCCATCCACTTTCCAACATGTCTTCAACGGTGCGAAGATCATTAAGAAAACATCCTAGTGATAAAAACAACTTCTAATTATTAAGCTGTAACAAGCTCAATTTTGAGAAACTGACGGTTTGTTTTCCAACCTCAGGCCATGACTTGACGCATAATCTGTATATGTATTGGGTCTTTTTGTGATTGCATTATTAACCTATTTAGCGAAGTAGGGTGCAAATGGCACAAAGCTAAATGTGACAAGCCTAATTGGATTATGTTCATGGATGACCACGCTTGATTACCATCGATTCGCTGGTCCTCCTCGTTAAAATCCGCTCGTATTTCCCCCTCGAATGAGGCAAGAGGTCAAAGTCTTAGTACAAACTCGCCATGCTTTAAGCAACCCGCTGGCTCAAATTCATCTCTGGATACATACTTCATCCATGTGGTGTAATTATTAAAAACCAATCGATGTTCTTATGATTTGACCACGCTGGGAGCTATAAACACGATGAGATACACCTGCATGTGACGTCACGGCTTGTCAACTCCCTGGTTTTCTGATATGGTCTACCACTTTCTATAATTAAAAAACAGTATCATCCTAAATATCAGCGGATATGAGAAGCGAGACTTTCCTGTATCAGGCAAGATTGTGAACTGTATCCACACGTCTACGAGATGGGTGCGGTGGGGTGTAAAAACTAGGAAATATAGACCATTGACCACAATAAGTGTAACCTTGCGCACTCTTGGGCCTTTCTACCAGACAAGATACATGCACTGGTCATATGAGAAAGTTTACATTTTGTGTCATATTTTCCACATTAATCCAAGAGTTTTAAAAGTAACAGCTGAACAACTTTTGAGATGTGCCCCTTTTATCATATCAAAAGTTGATAAAAATTAGACAGTGCAATCTCCATAAAATTAAGGTTTTTTTATGGTTTCTTCCCATTGAGCTGTGTACAAATTGTGCCTGAATGAAGTCCAGGCTTGGTGGCTCTTTTGTAAACATGTGATGTCACAGGTCACATCGTCTACGACAGTTTGATAGTGCCCTATACCCCTTGCATTGGCCGCCGTCTTTGATGAAACGTGCACGCGTGAAAGGCCATCATTGGCTTAGAGTCGTGCGCAGCGCGTACACGCGTACACATTTCCATTGTTTGTCATCAAAGATGGCGGTCAATGACGTCATGTGCAATCCATCTATATTACTAGTGCAGATATCTTTATTCGCTCTCATAGAAATAAGACACTGAGTAACTTGCCTCTGTTTGGTAAATGATAATAATCGTGTGTTGTTCCAAAAACGGTATCTCTAAATAAGTTCATTTGTGGTATCCATTGTTCTTAACGGTGTTACAATAATGTTTTAATCGTATATCAAACCGTGGCTTGATAATAGACGTGTTCTTGTGAATTGTTAACAACGAGTAGCTGTACTTATAACTCGTCATAAAATAATAAATGTTTCCTATTAGCGCACATATTATAGTATTGTTAGATCAAGGCTCTTACAACGTTTTTATCACTGTTCATTAGGCATACTTAGACCATTCCTCTAACTTTCTCAACTCCCTGGGGAGCATACAACCCGGAGCAGCTTAAATAAGCGCCAAGGGCTTAATCCAACACAATACTGCCTCAGCCCTCCAAGGTTCCCATACATGAGTTAAGAGAAGCAATCATCGTTAAGTGCCTTGTCCAAGGACACATTAATATCGCGACCGGGATTTGAACCCACACTCTGATGATTCAACCATCATAACTTGGGTCCGATGCAGTAGACCGCCCGGCCATGACACACGCGTCATCACAAAGAATGCGTTTTCATATACTGAAATTCACGTTCTGCCAAAATACTTATAACAAAACAACTGTCAAGCGAATCGTGAGGTATAAGACAAGCAGTTGGTTACAACACCAATCGTCATTCCCATAAAGGTTACACAATCAGTAGGTCTGTATGCATCAAAAATGCACCAAGCCAATGGAAACAGTGCATAACAGAGTTCATATTTCTGCAGCTGTATATGAAAGCGGTCAGATCGTCGTGGGCGTTTGTCTGATATTTTTTATCAACAGGATTATGGCGCGAAAGTAGCTTTGTCGCCCATGGAGTTATTCTAAGTGGATGAGATTTAGGGTCAGCGAAGAGATAACCCAGCGCATACATAAACGTTCACCGAAGACGCTACCGTATTGGGTTTCTCCGTACAAACTCAGTCAGAAAACAGCTGTGAAATAGTCGGGACTCTTTCACTTATGAGTTCTGAGTGTACTACTGTAATACGGTGAATCAGACAGGAGGGGATGGCTATACGACGTAACTCATATTCATAATTTTCAAGGAAATTTTTAAAAATTAAAGGGGCACGTTGCCTTCGTATTGGGCACTTTGGGATATATAAAAAGCGTTTGTTATGAAATTAATGTGGTTGGAAAGACATTTTAAAAGTAGAATATAAAGATTCACATAAAGTTCCCTTGAAAACGTGTTATTTTTGTTTAATTTCATGAATGAACACGGTCCTCCATTTTGTAGGACCAAATTTTGGACTCCACAAAATGGCGGACCGAATGTTCGCCGAATTCGGTTGTATTGTGTTGTTAGTTGTATGTTTGTATTTCCAGAGGCAAATTTATATGTTTTTATCACAACTCACTAGTACAACACACTGTAGATGTTTTAGTGCATGAACAACTCTGAAAAGGGATAAGGAGGAATTAAAACAGCAAAGTTTTACGAGAAGGCAATGTAGGCCCACCCCTTTAAGCCTTGTCCAATGGCTTCATCAGTGGCTTTGGCTGGAATGTCGAGAAGTCCTACTCTTTATTGTTGTCGTTGCAGCCAACAGCCACAGCCGTAGCCAAAGTCGCTTGCTTCGGACGCGGCCTAATAAATTAAATAGTCACAATAACACGAAGATGATCTGGTATAGATGTGAATGGTTTATTCGATGTATACAAAATATTGTTGGTTATTCCATTGCACCAACTCTCTTGTTTATGTAACTAACAGTTTCTGGCCTAAAGTTATATAAAATGACCCATCGGTCGAAAGAAAACTTGTCTTTTTGGAATCAAAAGAAACACACACAAATATAAGATGAACAAAGTAAAAACAGATAATTCCGTTTAAGTTGAGTTCTTGAAACAAAATCTGGGCTAGAAAGCTCCGTTAATACGGAGGTCGCAGGTTCAAGTCCCAGGGGCGGATCCAGGATTTTCCAAACGGGGGGGCGTGAAAATATACCAAGCAGCAAAATCTTCCCTTCCCCATTTCTCCCCCCCTTCTCTCTCTCTCCCTCTTTTTTTCTTTTCTCCCTCATTTTTTTTTATTTTTTTTTTAAATGGGGGGGGGGGGCCCCCCCCACGCCCCCCCCCTGGATCCGCGCCTGAGTCCCGCTCTATTCAATTTTTTATTATTTCAATCAAAAATTATTTTAAAATGTAGCCAGTATGCTTCTTTTGTGGTTTATTACTTGATAAAACAAACACGCTTATCTATTTCAATGGGATTTTTCTTGGGTGAAAAAAAAGACTGCTTGAAAGAACTTGCCATTCCAATTACCGATGTTTCAAGATCCCTTTAAAGAGCGTCTTGAATTTTGGAGTTGGTAGCGAACCATAATGTAATAGGCTTACTAATAAGCCTCGTCGTGGCTAATATGGATATATTCAACGGGGCATGATAAGACTTGAATACTAAATTAGTTTTATTTGTCGCGATCAATCGGTGATAAGTGTTCTGTAAGCGTTCAAAGGTGTCTACACTCTAAATACTCCAGGGTCAGAATTGACCCGGATTCCGGGTCCCAACTAGGGACCTGACCCATTTCTGGGTCAGGCTGACCCGGAAGTCGGATTTTTTTCCTACGAACTTTTTGTCCCCATATGGGAAATTAACATGGGCTGGAGGAGGATGATTCAAAAGAGGGCGCTATCAAAAGAAGTTTGTACACAGTTCGCCGTATGGGGGGACAAAAAGTGTGTAGGGAAAAAAATCTCGCGACCCGGAAACTTGTTTAAAAAGATTTGGCTAGGATTCTGCCTCAGTTTGACCCATTTCTGGTAAATTGTTTACATACATTCTGGGTCATCTGCTCTAGAAAGACATTGGTCGTGTGTTCCAATCCCACCCGAGTAATGCCTTTTTGTTTTTAAACAGGACTCAGAAAAGTGCTGAGTATACAGTGCTTAACACACATCATTGTATGGTAAACACAAATATTGTGACAAAAAAACACTTTATGATCTTATCCATTTACTAACAGGGACCTTGAAGATGATTTCTCAAACTATGCTGCCTCTGTCCTCCAACGCTCATCCGACGCTACAGCGACAGAGGCCGACGCTGCCGCCGGAGCAGCGCCGGTCAAACAACGTGACCTGTGCCCTATATGCCACCAGACTGAACTTGTACCCGACCCTCAGCCGGGAACTGCCCAGGAGGGACTGTCGTGTGGAGACTGTGAGCGTATTGTGTGTCTACAGTGCGGGTTTTACACGCCAGCAATTACGACAGATGTAAGTTTCAATAATTTCATTAGTTTTTAAAACCCAATCTATTGTTAACTCAGCACTTCTATCGCCTGTCTTTCCTGAGTTAAGTGTTGGCGTTATGTGTTTGTATGTCATTGATGTGGGAGTGGTTTGGGGCTGGAACTCAAACCACCTTTAGAGCAATTGTAATATCAAACACGTACCGTATGAATGTTTGCTGACTGTATGTGATGTTTTCAACCCGTTGCCGTTAGGAGCACGTAATGTTCACACAGAAGATGCCACGCTGTTACACGAGCTCTTCATAAATGTCTCGGCTCTGTAAAAAAAAAACACAGCTTAAACAAAAAACTCCAAACATCCATGCCATTCTCGAGACATTGATGGAGAGTTGAATCTAAATCGACAGCCGGGAAATGTGTGTATCAATTTACAATATTGTCAATGACCTAGGCGACGACACCGGTCCCCCTTGCTACCCGAATAGTCCCAGTGTTGCCTGTAGTGAATGCTATCCTTATTTGATGAAACCATTTCTGACAGGTTTTTTTTGTTAATAACTGTAAGACACAGTAACTCTTCAACTCGAGTGAATTAGACTGGACATGCTTTCACACCATCTTAATTAACTTGGGCCCGACCATCAATCCAAACAGCCAAGAAAATTCCCATCGAGACACCGGGATCCAGACATAATGTGTCTGGGTACGACGATCACCCACTCATTCTATGACGCTCATTGACGTTCAAATTGGTATCTCCAGCGATAGCGTTGGGTTATTGCTACATGTTTATGCAACACTAAAGCGTTGTCCCTGGCCTCAATCGCTGCGGTGCGGACAAAAACCATGTGCCTTGTTGTCTACATCCCATTCTCACTCTCGAAGTTGATCGTTTTTATTCTCATCAAATATTTATTCAGCATATTTTTAAAGTTGCAATAGATATAGTTCACATTGCGCGATTTTGACACTCTCCACCGTTTCAAAACCATCTATTAACTCCTGTAGCTCAAATTGACTCTGAAATTTAATCTAGATACCATATTATGAATGTTGGAGATCTGATCCTGCTACGAATGATTAATTTTTTAGTTGTATCAACCATAGCCTCCCAAGCGAACAAAACAGTTTTGCGTTCAGAAAGGTCATTAAATTCGTTCAGTTCAGTCTCGACCGTTGAGTAAGCAATTGTTTGCGTACATTCTGAGCAGGCTGGACAGCAGAGACCGGGGGTGGGTTGACACACGGGCCCTTGCGAGGTCCTTACACTAGAACAATGCTAACCCACGAGGTTTTATTTGAACAAGTAGTGACTCAAAGGGGAATTCATTCAAAACAGAAAACATAAGAGCGATAATGGAAGGACCCCACAGACTCCATGAGGTTGTACTATGGGTGCCCTATACCTACGCCAACTTACAGGGTACTTTACACAATAGAACAATGCTACCCCACAAGGTGTTCATTGTTCTAGTGGCACCCCACAGAGGATTTCTTAAGAAAAGGGAAGAATAGAACAACATGGAAGTACCCCATATATAACAGCCCTATGTAAGGGTGGGTATAGGTATACACATTCAAACTGGGAACCCTATAACAAAAGAAGACAATGTTCCCGGTTGGGTGAAAGTCACCAGTTGGAAAGTGTGTACAAAACCAATGAGAGATCTTGCCAAAAAGTTGTGGTACGAACAAAAGAGGGACAATGGGAGGTACCCGATTGCAGGTGTTTACACACTAACTTGTGAGCGTGTCTACCTGTTGAAACCGAGGACTTTAACAAAAGGGATCCGGGTGTTTGACAGAGCGAGGACGTCCTCGCTTCGCTTTCGTGTACAAAACCAATGGGGACGTCGCTAAAAAAAAAACACGTCCAAACAATGGGAGAACAAAGATAAGTCCTTGATTTACTGGATTCACAAACGTGTATGCATGTGTGTGTGGGGGGGTGGACTTACGGAAAGGCCCCTGTGAGGTATTTCACACAATGGAACTATGGACCCCACAAAGTTAGTCTTTGTTTTTACTTGGACCCCACAGAGGAATTCCGCAGAAAAGGGAATAATAGAACAACAATAGCAGGACCCCACAAACCCGATCCGTAAGGTTGTGTGTACTTGTAGTGACATTCAGACTGAGTGCTTATGTCCACGATTGCTATCACAAAGGAAAACAATAGGGTCTCCGTTTGTCAGGACAAAGAGATGAACAAATGAGGGATCACGAGTGGAGGCCATTACGCACTTGGGCGAGTGTGTCTATACTTGTTACACCAATGACTTTAACAATGGCAGGTTGAGTGTGATGACAAACCGGGTACGTCCTTGGCTTGTTTTGTGCACAATGGAAGGGGGACCCCTTTTTGTAAGTGTGAGTATTTATCTATATATAATTATACAACATTAATACAAAATTATTTTAAAAAGTTGTTCAGTTATTCAATTTAATTGATGGTTATTCTATTGCAGCATTTATGTTACATAATGTTGCAACATTTATTGCAGCACTTATGCAATGTTCTTATGTGAATTTTATCGCTATTCGCTACTTCACTATCCAACACTGGGTAAAATTTCCTATACTTAAAATTAAATTCACATTTACAAACACTCTTTCAAAAGAGACATGACTTTTTTTAAATCGCAAAAAGTACCTCACAGTCCTTAGAAATAAATTTACAAACGAAGCTGACACCATTGATCCATCGGACTATCTAAACGAGAAACTGTAAGGTTGAAGTCTCAATTTGCAAGTAAAACTGCCCCAGTATCCGGGTTGAGAAAATAAAACTGAGACAGTTTAATATGCCATGTTTTTTTCTTACCCAGTAAAGTACATATTCATACAGCACACCGGCGTTATTACGGGGGTCTGTTTAGTGTTCACACGTATTGGTTATTGATCAGGCTCGCTCACAGAGTACCATCCACATAGTCGTCGTAATGATAGACCTATAGACATGACAGTGAAAAAACCTAATTAAGATGGATAACTAAATGTAGCCATGCGTCCATATCGATCTTGCGCATCGATGGTAATATTATTATTCTCTTCTCCTCCAGCTTGGAGCAAACATTGCCCAAATGCAGCGCTGTGCATAGGCTGCGCTCTGATATATATATTATATACCGTTCAACGTTTACATTATAGAGCTTCTGAAAAGAGCGAACTTAAAGGCACTGAACAAGTTTGGTAATTGTCAAAGACCCGTGTTCTCACTTGGTGTATGCCAACATATACATAACAACAAGCCTGTGAAAATTTGGGCCCAATTGTTCATCGAAGTTGCAAGAAAATGTTGAAAGAAAAACCACCCTTGTTGTACAAATTTGTGTGCATTCAGATTGGGGAAAAAAAACTTCTTGCAAGAAGTTTTTATTATTTTAGTGAGAAATTACCTCTTTCTCAAAAACTACGTTACTTCAGAGGGAGTCGTTTCTCACAATGTTTTATACTATCAACAGCTCTCCGTTGCTCGTTACCAAGTAATTTTTATGCTAATATATATTTTGAGTAATTACCAAACGTGTACAGTGCCTTTAACGCCTGGAGAAACCCGAAGTTGTTTGTCTTCAATCAGACGCGAATGTGCACATCTATTACATTGGATCCCCTCATTTTCTGAAATGATACCATAATATTTTTGACTGCTGGATCAAATTGCGAAAGAACATGGATAGTTCGGTAGCTTCGAATGGAACTCCGTCAAAATATTTGTCTCAGCCTCGGTCAAAATAGGTATATATAATTTAAAGGGAAAGTATACCCTTGGTTTTTGGAACCGTTAAATTGTTTGAATCCTATATAAATGTAATATACAATCAAACGAACCTGTGAACATTTCATTTCAAAAGGTGGTCGCGTTTTTTATGTCCACACGCAGGAAGAATAATCCGTAATTCGTAGTACACAATCTGAGAAACGTATCTGACAGAAACTTTTCTCAGATTCAAATTTTGGGGGATAAAAACGGATATCTTTTTTCTATAACCACATTACTTCGAAGTGAAATGGTTCTCAAAATGCTTTCTACTATATCGAAAGCTACTGTACTTCTAACCATATAGTAGGTTTTTATTGCCATTAATTTTAAGAGTGATTACCAAGCGTATACATTACCTTTAAAACACACTTCAGATTACGGATTCTGGGCGGGTATGTTTTAAACGCAAGAGAAATTTTTTTAAAAACCACGTGTACAATTTGAAATCACCCCAAATTACACCTAATAGGCCTATTAATTTGTTGACATTTGCTGAGCAAGAGTACACAAGTCAAACTGCGAGAATTTGAAACACAAGCAAAACGACAACATATACGGCAAATTACTTTTCAGTACCAGTATACATTTTGGATTGGGAATTATCTCATCAGGTCACCCGGGTCCATTTTTGTATTAATCCATCACAGAAGGGCAGGACGAAACTCATTCCGCTACGATCCTACGCAATTGTGAATGTGGCTTGTCGACTTTAATCAAAAGGGCAGGCAATTATTTGTTCTCATTCCCTTTATACTATGTTTTTGTGTAGATTAGAGCCAGTCTGTCATGGCCTTTATGCCAATGGATCATATCTTTTTTTGGCCATCAGTCATGAGTTGGCCCAACGTGCCCAAACTATTCCTCCCGTAAAATGTGTAATATGACATTTCGATGTTATATTCAGATGGGAGATTAACGATTTCGATGCGTGGACTAATTAGGTCAACAACCTATCATTCATCAAAACCTGGATTAAATTTTCAGTGTGAACTTTAAAGCTTTGTACCAATAGACGATCACCATCAAACACCTTTGTGTGTCAAAAATACACCCGCCAATTAATTTTGTGCCAACCTAATTTACTCTACTCGAGATGACCTACTGAAGGTTATAATTTGTTTCTGTACTGGTATAAAAGTACATCCATACCCAGTGGCGTAACTGGGGGGGGGCACGGTGGACGTGCCCCCCTTATTAATTTCCTTGCCCTCCCCCCCCCCCATTTTAAATCTGGACTTTCAGTTTTAGGATTGGAAATTTTCAGAGTAAAATGTTACATTTTGTACGCTTTAATGTGATAACTTCGATGTTTTTAAATCAATTTTTCCATTTACACACAATGTAATTGTTTCTACACCCACGACAGATTATCTTATAAACATTTTAAATTATTTTTTTTAAGGCGCTGACAAGGGGCTTGTTTAAGAAAAAGGCAAGCGGAATCTTTGCCAGAAGTGCCCCCCCCCAGGAAAAATGGTGCACCCTTTGTGCCCCCCTAAAATTTTACCCTACGGCGCTGCATCCACACAATCCTTAGTTTTCCTTAAACTCATCGTGTGTTTTGTTAGGGATTTTGATCTAACAAATTATAACTTTTGTAAAGGTACTTTATTAACTGTGAGGTTGGCAGGAATGGGTGTTTCGGAATAGCATGCCCCACATTTTGCACTTCAAAATAAAATAAATAATTTATACCTGCACGGAATATTCCGAGGATATCATTATGTTTACATGAAGTATGTTTGTATAACGAGAATATTTATTTGCACAGTTTGGGGTTAAGTATCGTTTTCAGAGGGAACTTTTAGCCGGGGAACCGAGTTATATCTACAACCGAGAGAGGTATCGATCGGGCGGGGTGTTTCTCGGCCCTCTCCCCCGGGATCAATGACGCATGATCCCGCTGAACTAGGTCTAATAATACAGACAGGGGAGGCCCAATGCAGCCCCTGCTTGGGGGGGGGGGGTTAGCTGATGTTCAGTTGGTGTGAACTAATTAGCTGCATCGGTCTTGCTTCTTACCGCCTATAAATTTATCGGTTCAATAAATATATATTGCGTTTGTCTGTTTATGTTTCACCTCACCGTACTATATGAAAACAGCAGTTCATAAAAATGTACACGCCACAAATTCTCGGCCTTTTGAGTCAAATCTTGTATATTTGTCTTTAAATATTTTCTCTCATTTGACTTTATATGCATTTATTGGAATGACTTCAATTTTGAGTATTTTAAAGTAGAGACAGTGGTTAGGAATCGACAACACTCCGTTTAATATCTTTCGTTTGCAGATGAGCAACACGGTTTCCTAATGACGTCACAAATACTGTATCAACCATTCAAAAGTGTACAGAGTGTGTAGGTTAAGTTAGTTAGGAAAATGTGTGGTCCCCACCCCCCACCCCACTTCCCCGTTATTATCCCAACTGCACATACTGCATATGCCAGCTAAAAGGCACCAGAATGTTCAATGTAACGACGTCTTTCCTCACATATGGAATGCAATATTGCACGGATATAATGATGTTGAAGTTAAAACTAGGGCAAGCAAAACATACATACAGATGCCCTTCTAAAATGGCCGCGATGATAAGTCAATACAGTCTCCCTTTATACGGCGACCGAACACTTCTTCAAAAACAACCCTTTGATGGTGCTGAAATTAAGTTTTAATGCTTCCATGATACAGCCGTCTATACATCTCTAGACATGGGGTGCTTTACAATAACGAGTATGTGAAGAGGGAACTGTGATAAATACAGTCTTCTTATAATCCATGAAGTGTCACGACATTTAATTTTTGCGAAGTGTAATTTTGCCGCGATTGAACTGCGATTCTTAAACTACATTTACTTTCTCACGAACCGGACACTGAAGATAATTGCTACCCAAAGCCACGGTCTTCCATTCAAGCCTGGGTAATGACCCCGCAGTGCAGATGGATTGTGTATAATGGACTCAGTATCGGGTCCAATATACGAGGGGAAAAATGTATATAATGGACCTGTGGTGTAAAGGGCAATATAAAGGTTAAGATCTTGAATCCCATTGGGGGTCATTACTGTGACATCTTTCTTTGTTTACCTTGGATCCCATCAAGGGAAGCTCAGTGCCCCGAGTAAGGAGACAGAACGCACTGCTGTTAAAAGGCACTGAACACGTTTGGTAATTGTCAAAGACCAGTATTCTCACTTGGTGTATCCCAACATATGCATAAAATAACAAACCTGTGAAAATTTGGGCTCAATTGGTCATCAAGAAAAGTTGCAAGAAAAAAATGAAAGAAAAACACCCTTGTTGTACAAATTTGTGTGCTTTCAGATAGAATAATAAAAACTTCTTGCAAGAAGTTTTTATTATTTTAGTGAGAAATTACCTCTTTCTCAAAAACTACGTTACTTCAGAGGGAGTCGTTTCACACAAGGTTTTATACTATCAACAGCTCTCTGTTGCTCGTTACCAAGTCAGTTTTTGTGCTAATATATATTTTGAGTAATTACCAAACGTGTACGATGCCTTTAACACTGTACCATTTTATTTCAAAGGCACCAGACTTGCCATTTTCCTTGAATTTGACCGGATTTCAGAAGGAAATATTTCTGTTTAGAATCGGTACTGGTATAAATCAGTAAGTTTTCCGACTGAAAACTAATGGGGGTTTGTTCTACTTGATAATTACCGATTCTGTACTCTGATTAAACTAACCGATGTATACAGCGTCAGATGACGCGCACCATATATAATTAACATAACCAACCAAAGGTTACTTTGGTACTAATTGATTCGAGTCAACGCTGCACATCGTGAACACAAGTTGTACATAATGAGTTGACTCATCTCACGTGACTCATGACATCATAATGTGTAAAAATAGCCCACTTGGTCAAGGGCCATCGAGCACAGATCTTCATAGGAAATAATATTGCTCCTTTTTTGTCAATTTTTTATTGGGCACATCTCAAATTCTCAATCATTTTTCCTGGAAATTCAAGTTGATTGGTGATTAAATTAATTGCGTGGTGGAAACAAGATATCATTCATTCTTACGGGTAAATCGTGTAATATTATCTTGTAATTCCACGTTATGCTTATTGTGTCGTTATGATCCCCAATCTCCGGTAGTAGTGTTGGTTAAACAAATGTTTTATCACCTGTAGATAATAACAATGATTGGATAATATATCTTTCATATCGAAGACTAATTTACATTCACTGCATATAAGTACAAATTTTCCAGAGGAAACAATTCAGACTATGTGCGAACAAAATCTCAAAGTTCTTACTTCGATAAAGCATTGTTTGCTATCAAACTAATCCAACGAAATTGCTTAAACAAACGTCATGTACTATTTTGATGAAATGTTCAAAGGATGGATACACCTGTTGTAATTGAGTATGAAAAAACAACCCCGAAAACAATGAATGTATTTTCCTGCAAATGTTATTCATATAATCTTACCAATCTAATCACCCAATTTTCAGTATCTGTGGCCGTGTGAGGGCGTGTGAAATCCAAATCAAATTCACGCGATGCAAAACAAGTAAAACGAGCTGGGTTTTTGTTCGTTTGTGTGTTGGGGTATTAGTTCGGATTGGGGGGGGGTTCATTGTTGTCAATATCATTATTATCTATTTGGCCATTGATACAAGAAAACAACATCACTGACCAAATAAGATAAAACTGTTATTGTGGTGCAAAGAAATTCGCTGTTGAGAGCGCCCCCACGTTGTCAAAAATACGGTCAATTAAACTTAAGCCCAACGTATTTAAACCACTTTCATAGCAGACACTAATCTGTTTGTATGCTACAGTTTGTAGTCTGTCCCTGTATCATCATGGAAGGATGTACAGATGTCAAATTACAGGTAATAGGTCTATAGGCCCATTGTGACACAAGACTGACGAAAACACAGGGGCAATTCTACTTGCTCTTCCACACGCCCAATATTTTCAATCTTAAAAACAAATTCCATGATCAGAAATTACCGAATCAAATAACCTTGACCACATTCAACCGATGAGTACTCACTAATTATAAATTTTATACCAGCATGAATCCTCAAATGTGAATATTATTGTCCGTTTAAAATAGAGTAGAAGTCGATGAAATAGCTCTCGAAGATTCTTAAAATCACCATTGCTTATTACGACTGCCGCAATCGAAAAAACCTCATGAATATGTGACAAAACCTAATTCCATTTCGTTGTAACACTCAACTTGACCCTCGAATTGCAACCTTCACAGATTGGTTCTAATGGTGTTTTTCAAGTGAGGTTTGCGGTGACACCGCGGTGTGCGTAAACCTTTTTGAGTAGTGGTGGCTCTGAGAAGAACCGGTGGTTTGACAACTCTGTGGTATTTTTATTGAAAACTAGAGGATGGGAATTTATTTACTCTTCCAAAAGCAATGTTTTATGTATCCTTTATGACAATATTTTGGCGGGTAAATTTTATATTTGTTCTTAAACCTTCAGCATTGAAGCCCGCATGCGCTTGACCAAAAGTGATGACTTGACAAAATGACATGAAACTGAAGATGATTCAACAATTTAATTGTCCAATTCCATTTAACGGCTGGTTCAAACTGCAGTGACTATGCATGGTATCCATAAACAAAAACTGTGTAACAATGACTCATAATTAGTCCCAAGGTGCTGTAAACGCATGACGTGTAGAAATAGAAATAATCAAATGTACCATGATATAAACCCTTCATAGTTCTTTGTTACTCTTCTATTAGACATCGAGACAGATTGTCTTAAACCTACTTGCCCTTAAAGGCATCTTACACGTTTGGTAATTACTCAAACTATACATAAAAACTGACTTGGTAACGAGCAACGTAGAGCTGTTGATAGTATAAAACATTGTAGGAAACGACTCCCTCTGAAGTAACGATAGTTTTTGAGAAAGAGGTAATTTCTCACTAAAATAATAAAAGACTTCTTGCAAGAAGCCTTTTATTCCTATCTGAAAGCACACAAATTTGTACAACAAGGGTGTTTTTTCTCTCATAATTTTCTTGCAATCTCGATGACCAATTGAGCCCAAATTTTCACAGGCTTGTTATTTTATGCATATGTTGGGATACACCAAGTATAGAACACTGGTCTTTGACAATTACCAAACGTGTTCAGTGCCTTTAAACCTACTTGCCCTTAAAGTGTGAACTGCGGCTTTGAGTCCACACAGAACTCACTTCAATTTTGCAGATGACGTGGATCTTTAGAAATTCAGATTTGGCTGTTTGGGAAAGCTTTGACAGTGGTAATTCTACCACCCAGTAGTCTGGTTGTAGACTGTATTAGATGAGGTGTCTGCACGCATTGAATCACAGAGACTCCGTTTTGCTATGTGCAGATGGAGAGAGGAACTGAGTGGTAAAATCGCCGTGATGAAGTATCTTGTTAAAGACTGACATGTTGTTTCCAGGATGGGGGTTGTGTTTTACATTGGTGATGTTTTTTTAAGTACGTCTTGTAATCACAGATTACTGTCGTTGCAACAAATTGGAAAGGAACATCCAAATGAAAACACCACATTGGACACAATCCCTTTTTTGTAATCTGAATGAATGGGCAATATCACAGTTTCCTTATGACGTCACACAATCCGGCAAAACAAATTCTTACACACATGTTTTTCTCTCAATATGCAGTTATTTGTTTCGAGCGCATTCAGCGAATATTTTTTTCCACAAAAAAAAAACATTGAAAACAACCCATTTCAGATTAACTTTAAATATTGAAAAACTGCCTATCTGGCACTGGAGATGGTGGTACGGAAACTGCCACAATACTATCTCCAACAAGGAGATATGATAAATATCATAATGTCAAATTTTACAAAAAATATGTATTCCTTTTTATGATTGTTTATAACATGACCTCGAGTATGACGAGATTGGCTCAGTGGTATCTTTGCCATGCCTTTTACCTCTGTTGACACCAGGTCGACCCAGCTCGGACTGAGCCTCGCATGTGGATGGAGTTTTCAGTCACTATATATAGACTTCATTACGTGGGTTTTCTCTAATAGTATTTTTCTCTCACATTTAAAACTGAACATTTCGTAAAGGCCTACGGGTTGCAGTGCTGGGGATTCCTTAGTGTCATTACCAGAACGATTTAAATGAAACAATTTTGACAAACACGAACTTGAATATTTTACAAATGCAAGCTCCCAAACCTATGGGTTTTGCTAACACTTCACCATGTAATGGTGTGTAGGGAACCAGAATGGGATGCAAAATAATACGATAAAGATCAGACGTGGCATTTTCAAGATTCAGGACAGGATTATGTTCAAGTTGATTAAATTAGTAACAAGAGTCTTATGGCGCATTTCATTTGATATCAAGGTCAGCCCATACGAAACAATGTAGTCCTTCAGATCAGAAATCGACCCCCCCCCCCTCTCAATCGTATGATTTGCTGAATGTATTTTTGCCTTTAATCATAACAATGACACTTAAGAAAAAAAGGTTCCGTTTAAGTGGATGTTGATTTCCGTAAGCCTGGGGTTCTATTACCTTCGAACATGCCGAAATTCACTTCGTCTTCCCCGCAACACATAATGCTTCTTCTTTGCCTTTTCTCTCTAAATACACCACGGAAAGCTACAACCAACGGCGGGTTTACAGAAAGCGATAGCCGCCTTCGGAAAACAGACCGATTTTCTCAACAGCCTAAATATTGTGAAACACAACCAACAGTTGTTTAAAAAAAAAAAGAGGGAAAACAGGACAGGCCCACGGGGGCTTCCCGTAACCGATGGGATCTGTGTTAACAGGCGACGCTTCTTCCTGGCGTTTTCGGTCTCGTCTCGGCTCCTCAGGAACGTGCTCTCGAGCTGCATGAGCTTCGTGGCATGTGCAGAGGAGTCTTATTTCTGTTATTGAGAGAAAAATCCATAGACTGCCCAGCATTATGTAGATTAAAATGGGAGCGCGGTACGGTATAACGGTTTTACGGTATGATAATAACGGGGCAGTCATGCGCTGGTGAAGACACAGTGTGCATAAGCAATGGCGGGAAAGGTGCGGACTGAAAAACCGATGCCTTCCTGCAGGGGTTATTTTATACAGATGCTCGTTTTGTTATTTATATGTATTGCTGAATGAAGTATTAAATATCGTGGTTTATCATCTAGACAGATGTTGCTGTATTGAATGTTATAACTCATTTTCTGTAAGAACTCAAAAATATCAATAAAGAGGGAAACAATTTGACTAGTCCTTTTTTAGCAATAACCTGAGTAGCTTCATGAATTTTAACGTATATATACGTTAAAATTCATGAAGCTACTACATTTATATCGCCACAGGTATTTGACGATAAATTATGGTTAAAGCGAATGAACCTACACTGAAAATTCTGGGGTGTTAAAATTGACTCCATGGGTGTTGTCACATATAGATACCGAAGAGAGAATCTAAATTTACAACAAATAACACTTATTTCTGCAAACACAATTACATTGGTGTTTATTTTAACACTCTAATGGTGTTAATTTTGAATCTGTCTTGGGTATCCATATGTGACAACACCCATGGTGTCAATTTTAACACCCATGTTTTTGCAGTGTACTCCTCAAACAATCTGTAATGAAACCCTTTCAGTTATAGAATTGTGTTCTAACACTATTTAAAGGCACTGTCCACCTTTGGTAATTACTCAAATTATATATTAGCATAAAAACTGACTTGGTAACACGCAACGGAGAGCTGTTGATAGTATAAAACATTGTGAGAAACGACTCCCTCTGAAGTAACGTAGTTTTTGAGAAAGAGGTAATTTCTCACTAAAATAATAAAAGACTTCTTGCAAGAAGCCTTTTATTCCTATCTGAAAGCAGACAAATTTGTACAACAAGGGTGTTTTTTCTTTCATCGTTTTCTTGCAACTTCGATGACCAATTGAGCCCAAATTTTCACAGGCTTGTTATTTTATGCATATGTTGGGATACACGTGAGAATACTGGTCTTTGAAAATTACCAAACGTGTCCAGTGCCTTTAACACTATTTACCCTACAGGGTTGGGTTTTTGTATGACTGGGGCCCTAGTTGTCGTACAGCTTGTCATGTTAAACGCCACACTCTTTAACATATTACAGGTGTTGCCAAAGTTATTCGTCAACAACTCATTTCAGGTGTGACAAGAGGTCATTCCTTAACCAGTTATAAGAGTGGCCTCGAGCCGAACAGGTTTACTCTCGGAAGGCAAATATTGGCCCTAAAGAGAGCCCCTAAAGAGGGCGTAAGTGCACAGGGCCTTGCTGGCCTTTGATCTCGGGTTGTTTTTTTTCTCAGCCAGCCAAGGGTTTTACCAGACGCCGCCGATGTGTCTACATCACAGGAAATTAAGTCCTTTACATAAAATCTGAATCTTTCTGATGGAGCTTTTTTGGATTTGTTGATGAAGTGAACGTCTGTATATTAATCAGAGGAAGTATTTGTTGATGCAAAATGTAGTCACCCGGACTTATTTAAAAACCATGCATGGATTACGTAGTTCCATGTGAAATTATTATTTTTCGATGGAAGAAGGGAATCGGTTTTCCCGGTAGGTCTCAGAGTATAAATAAACACCCACACAGAAACATTCAATCTATACAAAATATTTTTTAAAGAGGACCATAGATTGGTATGTGTCGACGTAATGCTGATTTATTACTTGCTGAAAAAATGGCACAAAACAGTCGTGGTATTTTCATACGAACGTAGAATCCATCCACGTTTAGCTAGGTGACAGCGGGTACCAACCACATCTCTGGCCGCAACATCCACGAACAGACACCAACCCTCAGAGCTTAAGAGCTTAAAACATAGTCGATCAGATTGCTTTCAACAAAGACGACAATTTATAAAACAATGACAAGTTTTTTACAATGATCAGTTAATAGCGCCCCCCGAAAAATATTAATAATAAATTAATAAAATAAAAAGACATGAAGATGTCAGTAACTCCCTGTAATTTTTTTTTTAATTTTTTTTAATTTTTTTTTTGCTTTTTTTTTTTTGACAAGCTTCCAAGATGCTCATTCTTAAGATTTGGGGAAACAATTTCCTTTGCAGAGTGACGCCTTATTGGTGAAACTTATACTGGAATCTTTATTATGTTGCCTAGGGAATGAAAACTAACTATAAAGATGTTCTACGGTATCACACCAAAATATGAACATAACACAATGATTCATGAAAACATGGGAGTACTATTGGATTCAACCTCACCGTGAATGTCAGCTTCTTCAACAAAAACTGTAACACACCTTCAATAAATAAATAGTTATATTTGTTATTGTATTTTTCCCCTCCAGTTGGAGATCATTTAAAAATTGAAAATTAAAAGTAATATTTTGCAAATTTGTGGCACTCTTACTAATCATAAATGTCACAAATTGAAAAGTACTTCTTCTTTTTAAGAATAACCTAATTTAAATGCTCTATTTTTGTATACACCCAGAAAACTGACCTGTTGACGTTTAATTGAATTATATGGTCATGTTTAAGTAAAAACTATTCAAGAAGAAACATTAAATTTTGATTTGAGTAAAGGTGATTTGCCTGGTCTTCAAAATGTTTTTTCTCGACCTTGAACAGACGAAATAACTCATTCAAAATCAGTGAGTTTTCATACATTCTAGCATATTGCTCTTCTCGACATTACCAGACATATACTTCTTTATCATACGGGAAAAAAACACTCTCTGTTACATCGCCACAGTGAACTTAAAGGTATCGTACACGTTTGGTAATGACTCAAAACAAATATTAGCATAAAAACTTACTTGGTAACAAGCAACGGAGAGCTGTTGATAGTATAAAACATTGTAGGAAACGACTCCCTCTGAAGTAACGTAGTTTTTGAGAAAGAGGTAATTTCTCACTGAAATAATAAAAACTTCTTGCAAGAAGTTTTTATTCCTATCTGAAAGCACACAAATTTGTACAACAAGGGCGTTTTTTCTTTCATCATTTTCTTGCAACTTCGATGACCAATTGAGCCCAAATTTTCACAGGCTTGTTATTTTATGCATATGTTGGGATACACCAAGTGAGAATACTGGTCTTTGACAATTTCCAAACGTGTTCAGTGCCTTTAAAGAGCAGACGAAGTTCCAAGTTTGCATACTAATTGCATTTCCAAGAATGTGTGTGTATAGCTGGAAACCTCAAGGGTTCGGCCCCTTCATTATTTAATAATTAGAATTCCTCATTAGATTAAAGAACTTCAAATATTCCGATGAACTACTTGAGAGGATTGGTATTTCTTTAAAGGAATTTCCAGACGAACATCGGGTTTGTGAATTAAACCTTACTTTGAATTTGTAAAAACAAAAAAATGTAATTAACAAAAACCGCGTGAACAAACAAGTGTAAAATTAGCCTAAAATTGAAACTGAATACACCATTAAACTGAGAGTTATCAAAATGAACAGTACAACTAAGATGACTAAAGAAATTCTAAATGACAAAACAGTCATAAGAATATACTTGTTTTCCTAAATATATTATTTTTTATATCGATATGATATACCTAAAAAGTAAATAATATATTGACAACATTGGGCTAGATAGCTCAGGTTCAAGTCCCGCTCTAGTCATTTTGTCTTTGTCCAACCCACAATTATTAAAAATTTACCCAGTCAGTTTCCCTCCAGGTTTATTACTTGATGCTAAAAAAAATCAAGATGACATTTGCTCTGATGATGGATGATCTGCGAGGGTTTTAGCAAAAGACTGACCTGGGATTGATTCTCTTCTTTACTATGAAGAGAAAAGCAAATATAGACCATATTTATCCAGGTCTTCCAAGCATTGGGAATCACAGATTGTCTAGGATGTCAGGGCGATTGCAGTCAAACTAAATACATCCTAAGGAAGGAGTAAGAGTCTAAATTATTGTCCGTGAAGTCTGCACGGGCCAATACCAGAGCAAACAATCCGCCTGGCTTTCATTGATAATCAAAGTCTACATAATATCCACAGTGTGCTCGGACACTTTTATGACGTGCATTCCGGACGGTAATGACCGTGTATCTGTGATCATAGTTACTCCTCTCAACCTCGGAGTATAAATGACTACTTGTGGTGCATCAAGTGTGATATAAATTGCTGCTATACAAAAGTAAAACCCTCTCTGACATTGTAAATGGATTGTATACGTTTGGTAATTGGATCCACTGTTTGTTTCAATCCTATTTATTTGTAGATATATACCATCAAACTAACCTGTGAAAATTTCATTTCAAAAGGTGGTAGCGTTTTTGAGATATTGCCGAAAATCTGGAGCGGTTATGTCCACGCAGGAAGAAAAATCTGTAATTGGAACACAAAATCTGAGAAACGCTATGGTCAGTAACGCTTCTCGGATTCAAATTGTTGGGGATAAAAGGTGATTTTTTTTTCATAACCGCGGTACTTCTAAGTGAAAAGTTTCTCACAATTCATCATACTATCCAAAGCTGCTGTACTTCTTACCAATTAAGTTTGTATTGCCATTCATTTTCAGAGTCATTACCCAACGTATACAGACCCTTTAAATGCACTGAACACGTTTGGTAATTGTCAAAGACCAGTGTTCTCACTTGGTGTATCCAAACATATGCATCGAATAACAAACCTGTGAAAATTTGGGCTCAATTGGTCATCGAAGTTGCAAGAAAATGATGAAAGAAAAAACACCCTTGTTGTACAAATTTGTGTGCTTTTAAAAAGGAATAAAAGGCTTCTTGCAAGAAGTCTTTTATTTTTATTGAGAAATTACCTCTTTCTCAAAAACTACGTTACTTCAGAGGGAGTCGTTTCTCACAATTTGTTATACTATCAACAGCTCTCTGTTGCTCGTTACCAAGTCAGTTTATATGCTAATATATATTTTGAGTAATTACCAAACGTGTAGAGTGCCTTTAAGTTGCAATAAGAAACGATTAATTTTGTTTAAAAACGCATTGAATCGTATACTTCAAATGACGAACCAATTAAATGGGGGTCCTTGGCATTTAGATACATGCATTATTTCAAGGTTACGGAAGTTGATTGCGCTACAGATAATTTGGTCATGTTTCATGGCAGTGCATACTGATGCTCATCAGAACGCTTTTCACTCCCATGTAAATGGTCTGGTTGTATTGTTTGAATGAAAGGAAAAAAAGGTTGCACCGTGATTGCAGTCCATAGTGTCCACCAATTCTAAACCTGTTACACTATGTGCAGGAATGGAAAAAGGTCTTGAAACAGTTCACGAAGCGTCGGCGAGTCAGACTTTCATAAAATAGTCATTGACTATTCAAGGGTGTTTAATTTTCACGCGGTCATGATGGCGACGTTGTAGAAAAAGGTTGTGGTCGTTTCAGAACATTTTTTGTTTTGGGGGGGGGGCTGGCACGTCTAGCTTTAATCAGCAAAAACTGCAGATCTAAAAGGGCATTTTGTGCGCAGAGGAATTAATCCAATAACAAACAAAAACACTGAGCCTCGCGGGAAGACAGAATACTTTACGCCTACAAACTCAGACAGAATAATCGGATTGCAAAATCTTGGAATGACTGACTTCAAATATAGTGGATTGGTCTCTACGGCTTCTTAACTCCCACGAGATGTATAAAATACAACAGCCGTTGTTGTTGGTGTTGTTCTTGTTTTGTTTGTTTGTTTAATTTTTAAATTGTTTTACTTATTTATTTGTTCTGTTTATTTTTGTATTTTTTCAGAAGTAACCGTTTCGAAAAAATCTTTTAAAAAATGTATATTGTAACAATCTTTATGGAAGTAAAAAAGACACAAACACTTCTTGCAAGCGAAGGATAGATTTTTAAAATGCAGCAAAGCAACAACTTTTGAAAGGCAACTATTAGAGGAGTGTATAGAGTAATTTAAATATTCTCATGGTGAAATTGGTCTCGAAATTACACTGAAAAATGACTGTGTAGAAATACACCGTTGCTTCTTATGGAAGTCATGGCTAAAAGATACTGTATACGTACGGTATGGGGTATGTAGAAAATAATGATCTTTGGAGAGGGATGAAAAATAGCCTGTGCCTTCGTGTAGTGGTGGTTGACCGTTAACTATACGGATTCGGTGGTTATTAGAGGGAGCGATGATCTACCATCTTGGGTAAATTTTGTGTACAAAACCAATTGGGACGTCGCCTAAGAAAAAAACGGTTTCCAAACAATGGGAGAACAGAGAGAAGTACTCGATTTATCGGGCAAAAAAAATTGATTTAAGACACAAAGCATCGTCCATACACTACCGGTGCTAGAAACTGCGAGCTATATTTAAAGTTTAACCCTCAGTGTCATTTTTGTTCTCCTCTTTAATGTCTACAAGTCAATTCCCCATATATTGGTGAAATGTGTCGAATGTGTTCTAATCGAACGTTTACACCACCTCAACATGAATCCCCATTCGGAGTCCAACATTTTTGTATGTACGAATATCCGGTCAATGGGCGAAAAATCGTATGGAAACCAATTGCATTGACATTTTGTAGGAACGACGCTATTGATATTGCCAGTGATATAGTTTGCATTTGTGTGTGTGGATGAATATTTCTTCTGATCACGACTTCGCTCTTCTCTTATAAACTGCACTTATTCAAGGCTGTGTAAAATTCATAGAGTGCCTTAAATAATAAAATATTCATGGTAAATATAACTCACGGAGCGCTTAAAACACATCTATGCATACAGCAGATTTAACTTGAGACAAATGAGGATATATAAATGCACTCAATGGCATCGATGAAAACTAAGCACTGACGAAGAATGTCAAATCCATTACTCGGGATGTTTACCTACAAAGGTAAATACTATTCAATATCTTGCTCTTGCATCTTTCCCTCGTTGTTCCCTCACCTGGAGATACTCAGGTGCGCAAGCGCGTCATAGTGCTAGGGCCACCCTGTCCCTCGGGGAGAATAAGATACAATTTGCAGACCACTGTTAGAAAAACAAACCAAGCGGCAGATAAAATAGAGTCATTCGAAATTTATATTTGACTAGCCTGTTTGCTGAGGATAATTTCATCGGAGCAGGGCATGTATAATGGCTTTGTTCGTCTGTGTTGCATTTGCAGAGTGGTTGCGCGTGTTTACCGAGACAGGAAAAAGGGAATGGGTGCGGATGCAGATTACGTTATAAAATAACATATCTGGTGTTACTTAAAGACGGCGAAGTCATTGCGTCATTGAAATAAAGTAGTGGAGGGACTGTTGGCTAGTTGTTTAATAAGGGGTGACTTCAGTCATGTACTCTTTAAAGACTTTAGTTTTGTAAGCATGCACAAAACACTAATTTCAACATTCAGATAACTTTTCGTTTAAACACAATAGCATTTCAAACAGTAGTTTAACAGTTACCACGGGAGACATCATTGTCACATGTATTTGTTTGCACTGAATTGTAAAATGAAATTTGTAATCGTCAGAGTATTCCTGAACAAGAAGTAGGCCTAATGATACCTTTTCATTTGTACAATAATGTTATACACACTGTACGACTTATTTGTAACTCTCCACTGAATTTATGTATTGAACCGCTCGAATAAATTGAATGTCTAGAAATGTCCTATTTATAGACGCTTCGATATACCATGGTGGACTATGTTAGCCACATTCCCACCTGGGAGAACTGTCACGTGACTAACATGAGTAAGAAGCGCTTCGGGCTGCGCTTCCATATTTACCCACTAGAAATGTTACGCTTTAACACCTAACTGGGCCTTTCGCTGTAATGCGGCGCATCTTTACCTGCTCCCTGTTGACCGGTAAAAGGACGGTTAGCTACGGTGGAAAAACTAAGAGAGGCCCGGGGCGAGATGGGTGAATATTGAACCGAGGAACACACTACAGCTCCTCTCTGAGTCTGCTCGCTCCCTCTTGTTGTGTGTGTGTGTATTCTCGAGGGTTTATTCGCATAGGCATAAATGAAGGCAGAGGCAGATAACTCACAAAATGCTCCGTTACAACAAGATGCAAGCGAGGATCAGGGAATACTGCATCTCCAAAATGATATGTGGAGATAAATGGTGTATAATCAAGGAAATTATTATGATAATAATAATAATTTTATAAAAATTCTAATCCCAACATAATGAAACTATGACTCCAATAGCGTAGTAAATAAGGGACAATAAGTTAGTTTACTTAGGCCTGTTGGCCCTTTTTAAAAGAAAACTCAAGTCTATTAATGAGAAATACGGAATCTTGTCGGGAAAGTAAGATCATTATTGGATACAAGTTGTGCAAACACTAAGGTCCAACTACACTTAGGTACATGGTTAGTGCTACATTTAGGTCTGGGCTACATATAGAACATTGTTTATTTATTTATTTTTTATTTATTTATTTACGTCATCTTTAATGAGGGTAAGCTCCGATCAGCGCCCAGCACTGCTTGAGCTACATTTAGGTAGATGCATAATTTAGGTACAGGGTTATAGCTACATTTAGGTACAGGGTTATAGCTACATTTAGGTACAGGGTTATAGTTACATTTAGGTACAGGTTTATAGCTACATTTAGGTACAGGGTTATAGCTACATTTAGGTGCAGGGTTATAGTTACATTTAGGTGCAGGGTTATAGCTACATTTAGGTACAGGGTTATAGTTACATTTAGGTACAGGGTTATAGCTACAGGTACATGGTTATAGCTACATTTAGGTACAGTGTTATAGCTACATTTGGGTACAGGGTTATAGCTACATTTAGGTACAGGGTTATAGCTACATTTAGGTACAGGGTAATAGCTACATTTAGGTACAGGGTTATAGCTACATTTAGGTACAGGGTAATAGCTACATTTAGGTACAGGGTTATAGCTACATTTAGGTACAGGGTTATAGCTACATTTGGGTACAGGGTTATAGCTACATTTAGGTACAGGGTTATAGCTACATTTAGGTACAGGGTAATAGCTACATTTAGGTACAGGGTTATAGCTACATTTAGGTACAGGGTAATAGCTACATTTAGGTACAGGGTAATAGCTACATTTAGGTACAGTGTTATAGCTACATTTAGGTACAGGGTTATAGTTACATTTAAGTACAGGGTTATAGCTACAGGTACATGGTTATAGCTATATTTAGGTACAGGGTTATAGCTACATTTGGGTACAGGGTTATAGCTACATTTAGGTACAGGGTTATAGCTACATTTAGGTACAGGGTTATAATTACATTTAGGTACAGGGTTATAGCTACATTTAGGTACAGGGTTATAGTTACATTTAAGTACAGGGTTATAGCTACAGGTACATGGTTATAGCTATATTTAGGTACAGTGTTATAGCTACATTTGGGTACAGGGTTATAGCTACATTAAGGTACAGGTTTATAGCTACATTTAGGTACAGGGTTATAGCTACATTTAGGTGCAGGGTTATAGTTACATTTAGGTACAGGGTTATAGCTACATTTAGGTACAGGGTTATAGCTGCATTTAGGTACAGGGTTATAGTTACATTTAGGTACAGGGTTATAGCTACAGGTACATGGTTATAGCTATATTTAGGTACAGTGTTATAGCTACATTTGGGTACAGGGCTATAGCTACATTAAGGTACAGGTTTATATCTACATTTAGGTACAGGGTTATAGCTACATTTAGGTACAGGGTTATAGCTACATTTAGGTACAGGGTTATAGCTACATTTAGGTACAGGGTTATAGCTACATTTAGGTACAGGGTTATAGCTACATTTAGGTACAGGGTTATAGCTACATTAAGGTACAGGTTTATAGCTATATTTAGGTACAGGGTTATAGCTACATTTAGGTACAGGGTTATAGCTACATTTAGGTACAGGGTTATAGCTACATTTAGGTACAGGGTTATATTAGGTACAGGGTTATAGCTACATTTAAGCACAGGGTTATAGCTACATTTAGGTACAGGGTTATAGCTACATTAAGGTACAGGTTTATAGCTATATTTAGATACAGGGTTATAGCTACATTTAGGTACAGGGTTATAGCTACATTTAGGTACAGGGTTATAGCTACATTTGGGTACAGGGTTATAGCTACATTTAGGTACAGGGTTATAGCTACCATTAAGTACAGGGTTATAGCTACATTTAGGTAGTTACAAGGTACAGGGTTATAGCTACATTTAGGTACAGGGTTATAGCTACATTTAGGTACAGGGTTATAGCTACATTTAGGTACAGGGTTATAGCTACCATTAAGTACAGGGTTATAGCTACATTTAGGTGAGGGGTTATAGCTACATTTAGGTAGCTACAAGGTACAGGGTTGTAGCTACATTTAGGTACAGGGTAATAGCTACATTTAGGTACAGGGTTATAGTTACATTTAGGTACAGGGTTATAGTTACATTTAGGTACAGGGTTATAGCTACATTGAGGTACAGGATTATAGCTACATTTAAGTACAATGTGTGGTCTACACATGGGGTGGGATCCATTTTGGTGTCGGGCTACACTTACGTGCCGTGCCGCAAAAACGACACACACTCAAAATCTTGGTATCACCACATTACATTTCATAACACGTTGTGACCGAATTCCTCTCACATAATATCAATGGCGGGTTAAGTCTTGTCGGCACCTGGTCATGTTAAAAATGAATGAGCTGACGAAGAATGTAAGGAGATATGACAGTTATAACCATTATAATAAACTTGATCTGCTCGTAGGATATTATTGGGGTGTTTTATGCAGACTGTTCGATAGCCATGAACGTGACTTGTACCAAATCCCATCAAGCTGACTATAGTACAAATCCATGTTTGCTCAGAAAAGAACAAAAATGTCGATTAGCATAAATGGGTTACCGTCCAAAGTACCATGTCATTCACATTGTTTCGACTGGTGCCCTACTTTTAGAAATACTATCTGCTGAACAGTTTTATGTAATTGAACGCATTGTCCAAGCTTTAAGTTCAGCAAATAATGGACGCGGGGGCTGGTGAAGTAGGTTGAATTATCATAGAGTGTAATCAAGGGAAGCTTGTTTTGCTCATGCTCGGTTTAAACAATCATCTAATAAAACAAGAGTAAGGTAACTGACAGGGGTAAATTTTTATTATTTTGGGGTTGAAAAAAGACAAATTTACTCAGCGGAATTTGAACTTACGACCTCTGGATTAGCGTGCCGGCGCTCTACCAACTGAGCTGTCTTGTTCTATATTGGCAGTCTCCCTATTTTGTCAATATCTTTGTTCAGGGGTGCCAGTCAGAAGCCATTCAACCTGTAACTGCCGTATAGCCAGGGATCACACCCAAGTTTACGATACAACCTGGGAAGCGGCATTAGAGGGATCACCTTAAGAGGATGCGACTTTTCATTTCAAATATCAAATAATAGACCACGAGAGAAACTGATTGTGTAAATTGTAATTACTTTGGGGTGAAACAAACACAAAAATGACTAGAGCGGGATTTGAACCTACGACCTCAGGATTAACGTGCTGGCGCTCTACCAACTGAGCTATCTAGCCCTGCTGGTAATAAAAATAAAACAATGCAAACAAAATGTGGTTCAACAAACTTTTCTGCACATTGACTCTTTGGCCTGGTTATATTCAGACTGATTTATCGCATGATGAATAAATGATATGGCAAGATCGGTCGAGTTGGACACACACTAGTGGTCGCTATAGTTGATGCTTCCAGTATGCGACATGATTCATTATGCCGTGAGAGATTGGTGTATCTGTGTTGAAATCCAATTATGTCGGCTTTTTGCTAGTCTTGAGATGTTACTGACTGATTGCCTTTGTATATGCACCACTGATAATGTGCACATTACCCAGACATTCTCACTCTAGTATAATGTTGGTCGCCTAGGGGGCTTTAATGCGTCTCAATACCTATCCTAAATGTAATCCTATTTTAAAGTTAGACTGATATCATGTCCTTGTTGCCCCATCTTCTCGGGTAGGCCAAGATTGTATATTCCTAAAAATGCACACATCAGTTCACATCAAGTGAGAAGTGGAAATTACCTTTCCAAAAAATTGATGCCGAAGCAACTCCTACAAATAATTTTTTCCAATGACATTTAAATTGATACCAGCAGCTTATCACCAATTGTTTTCATATACTGAAAGAAAATATCTCAGAAGGGTGATTTCATATGGGTTTGGCTGATGGCTACAACGGCGATGTAAACGTAAGGGCAGACGCAGCGGTCTAGCCGTAGCCACGGCTAGGACTCTTCTCATCTATCCTTCCAACTTAAACGACAGCTTAACATTTCTCCAAAATAATAACCTATGTATACTTGTTCATTTAGCAACAAATGCATTCGTCATTATGCATAGTATTGTGGTAAGAGGCAGATAATTTTACTGTGGTTTTTTTTTATTTTTAAGTAAGTACACCTTTAAGTCCATCATTTTGCCCTTCCCCCCCTCCCAACACACACACACCTACCCACACACACCCCGCGCCGCGCCGTTCACCACTCAGTGTTGTCACTTTCATTTTCAATGGCTTTCAAGTTTACTGATAGACTGTGGATGGAAACTGTGATTATATATACATAAACCCCTACATTCTCATGACTGTATATTGACTATAAACTGAAAGAATATACACTGACTATTGAACCACACAATCCTGTATTCTTAAAAGCCACCTCGCGTGGCACTTCCACAATAAGGAATCTCTCGTCTATGCTTTACAATCGCAATTTTCTAATCGAAACAAAAGAAATAAGTATTTGTCATAATCAATTTTTCTTCTTCTTTTTAGTGTGTCGTTTACGAAAAAAAGCTTCGTTTGGACAAAAAAATATCTTCGTTCGAACAAAAAAATCTTCGTTCGAACGAAGATTGTTTAGGCCCCGGCTTGGATGACCAGATTTCGTTGAATAGTCTTACCTGTAGGCTTCGGTTCTGAGACGTGACTGAGGGCGTGCCAGCAGCGGGTTTGCGGATGCCGCGGGTTTGTTGAAATTTGTCTTCGAACAAAAATTATTTTCGTACAAACGAAGATTAATCTTTAAGATTATTTTCGTTTGAACGAAGATTATTTTCGTTTGAACGAATATTATTTTCGTTCCAAAGGTTTTCCCGATTTATTTTACCTATGTCCCTTTCAAAGCTCCCTCGTCATTCAATATGTCCGACAGTGGATTTGAAACCGTTATGAATGTAAATTGTGTAAATGTGAGCAAAACAAAATGTACATGTTAATACCGTAAAAACATAAAGCTAAATTAATCCAGTCTCATTTTGAACTACAGGAAACTATCAAGATTGGTATAAACTCCTGAGAATCACAGGAAGATGGCGGCGATATGAATGACGTGGATTGTGTGCACATATTTTAAAATCAATGGACCAATCTCTGGAAACACGGTGCGTTTTCAGCATGTTAGATATAGCCAAGTGGGACAGAGATGACCTTACTCAACAAATGCAGCTTTAATTTCGAATTGCAAGCAAGAACATACTTGCAGGATTATTCAGGAAAACGTCTGCTTATTTGTAAATTATGTTTTATTTTATAAGCCGTCTTCACATGACGTCACTTGAGTAGGGCGCCCTCGCGTAGCAGTCAAACGGAAATTGCTCATTGGCCCATCCTGTGTGCCTCACGAGCAAATCTGTGCTCTTCCATTATTTCGTCATCGGTTTACCTCTAAGATGGTGGCGTGGATGACGTCAGTGCATAAGTTCTAATGAAAACAGATTCTTCGACCCTCAAGGACACCATGTGAAATAATTCACGACAGGGCGTAAGCGGAAAGCGTTTTATGTTACGGGTAAATAACCGTGTTTGGGGGACACAATTCTTTTTCTAATGGTCTGAACAGAGGAATAGAAATCCTGTACACACACACACACCAAAGATTGAAGCATTCTGGTAACTTACACATTGTATCACCACTGATTTGCAGAAAAAATAGTACATGTCGAAATAGGCTTTTTGTATACGTTTAAATGTGGCTTGGCTGAGCCCAATTTTCCCTTGAGTACACTCACCCCGAGTTTCACTATACTATCTTAAATGGGGGGGGGGTCATTACAAACTAAACATTAAGCGGAATTGACCCATAAATAATGTAGTAATCTTAAAAAGTAAGAAACCTGTCCTTCGGCCCGCGCCCCTGGGCTTCTCGCACGGTTTTAATGAATACGTTCTTCCCAAACTCAATGTTGAATCATTGTCTTAATACGGTGATGGTGTTGAGGTTTTGATGTTCCCTCCATTGCCCGTTGTAAGCTACCCCGGTCCTTTCTGATCTTCACTTACTCAGTGAAGCAGTAAGCTGGAATGTTGTTCACTCTATCTATTAAAAGCTGCACCCTTTAATGCCCCTGTTCAGGCGAGCCAACATGCTAACATTGTGGCATTCAAGGTCGATAGCAAGATGTAACCATCGTTTCGGCTTTTAAGGCTCCTATTTACGAAGCTCCAGCAGTGCTTTACTATTTATCCAGAAAGCGAGATAATTTATCACGCCAAGGCGACTTATTTGATGGATAGTCGAGTTGTCTTGATATATCTCGCCAGACGACTTTATTGAACTTTGGAAGTCGACTTAGCATAATCATTTATCCCGTCAGACAGAACAATTTTATGGAAAAGGTCGACTTATCTCAAAACTTGCCATCTCAGTTTCTGTGAGTCGACGTGGCGAGATACATTATCACGGTTAGACGAATGTTTGGGTTAAGACATACATTATAAGGAAAAGTCGACATATTAGTTGCAGTAAGTCGACTTGGCGAAATAAATTACCTTGATATCTGAATATTGTGGTGTGAACAGTTGTGGTGGCACTCATTGAGCTCCGTATACTTATGGAGTATACTTCGAGAACGACGACTGTCACTCGAGTTAGATGTAAAGGATCGCTTCGGCCACTCCAAAAATCATTTTCTGTGTGTGCATGTGTGAGCGTGTCTATCCATTGAAACAGAGGACTTTTACAAAAGGGATCCGGGTGTTTGACAAAGCGAGGACGTCCTCGCTTCGCTTTCGTGTACAAAACCAATGGGGATGTCGCTAAAGAAAGTCCAAACAATGGCAGAACACAGAGAAGTCCTCGATTTCTCGATATACGGGAATCACAAACATGCGTGTGGGGTGTGTGTACACGTATTGACATTAAAACCGAGGACTTACAACAAAAAGGACAAAAACAAGTTCACGATTGCTGTTTCAAAGGAAAACAATGGGGTCCACGTTTGTCAGGACAAAGCGTTGAACAAAGGAGAGTGGAGGCAACTACGCACTTGTGCCTGTGTATAAAAGACACACATAGTGTGGTTTTGTTTTCAAGTTTGATATAAAACAAACCTAATTCCGCTTGTGCAAATAAAAGTGAAATGCAGTTCGGGTGAAAAAATCCATCCAAGATAATGGAAATGCGTCAAAAGTCTTACTGGATGGATAGATGTACGGAATTCAATACGGGTGACCTGCCAATTTGTGGTTCATTGAGCCCAAAACCATCCGAGCGGAACATATATTCCATCGCCTAAGTAATAACGCCAATGACGTATTCTTTTATGTACGGCTGTATTATCATTCACTCGATTCCTTGAAAGTTTTAAAATTAGATTAAGTGGGGGTGGAAATGCGTATAAGCATTTCTAATTTGCCAAAGTACTTTTTTTTTTGTTCCGTTGTTTATAAAAATTTCAGGTTAAGTTATAAAGACAACAAGCTACGGACAGTTGCTGTGTGCGTCATGTACATCAAAGCACTTAGACCAAGAGATCATTTAATTTCAGGTGAAACAGACAGCCCTGTTTGTGTTTTAGCAAATTAGTGTTATACTATACAAGACATTATGTCATCAACTGTAGACTGATGTACACAAAGTGCCCCTTGATGGTGCCATATTCCATCGTGTTCTCATTTATTAACCTTGGTATAAAGTCATGACTCATGTATAATGAGAGTTGCCGTCACTGACGGCCGTTATGACGCAATACCGGCACCTTATCCAACATCTATTTCGATATGCTTTTACATTGAGTTTCCAACATTGGCAAGTTGCCGCTACTTGTGTCCTTGCTCAATCCGTTTGGATCAAGATTCGGTAGCGTACAGAGTCGTTTGTATGCTCACTCTCTTTTTAATCAAGCTGAAATAACAGTGACAAAATGGCTGCTACTGAGCCTCGATTTTTTTATTTGTTTTAAGTCTTTGCTTAACTGCGACCAATAATGCTTTTAGGCCCTTTGAATGAAGATGACATTAGCAATTTCTACTGCAGGTACGCTCATCTTTGAATGAATCAAGAAGATGCAGTATTGCTCCGATGTTGTGATGAAAATACTGCTGCTTGTTGCGTGCCTTCTAGTGTCTTCGAAAAAGGGAGTATTATGTTGGAAATATGGGCCATATCTCAGCTAGTGGTGCATTACGTTGGAAACAAAATAAGACAGAGTAATGTTTAATTTCACGACTGCACTTAAACTTTACGTGCAGGCCCAACGTTGATTATTATGCGAATTACATAAAATCATTTCTCAAAGTGTACTGCAACTGCAATTGCATGATTATATGCACTGCAATCGAGACATTTAAAAGTAGGTACCATATCTTTATGAACTGAAAGTTATTTCGCCGCCTTGTAAAGTAAAATGACATTTGAGGATAACATTTTGTTCTAGGTAGATTAATGTATTTTCACCTGTAATTCTGATCAAAGATGAATTTAATACAATCTAATTACTTTGGGTTGAGACATCTTTAATGGGAATCATTGATGCTTGTACTTGCTTCCAGAAGCAGACCAGTGAGTATTATATCAAACAGGCTTGCTTGCCCATCATAACAGCGAAAAGGTCACAGGTGCATGCAGTAAATGGAACGCCACCAAGTGGCGAAAATGCACAACAATCTAATCACCCATGCGTCAATTCAGACATTCCCTTTTACTTATTATATAAGCCGTTTACGTCAATGTATTACAAGTTATTCCATACAGAACTCCAGGAATGTGTACATAAGCGTAAAACGTTGGCAACCATGAAAATGAGAAATATCGATTATTAAAATGTGTTGTTTGAAAATAATCTGCTTCATTATAAATATTTATAATCAATGTCGTAGTACTCAAACTCGGTACTTGTACTCGAGTACCGTTTTTATTGTACTCGTGCTTTTACTCTGAGGTCATGCGCACGTTTTTACGCGCCAAGAGCAGCTGTCGTCCAATGATCTGCCTCCTTTTATTCCCAGTTAGAGCGCTGTTTGAAAGTGTGACGCCATATGCATATATGCAAGGGCTCAATAAGATTACTTTGTACTCGGGTACTTTAGAATCTTACCGTACTCGATATCCCAAGTACTCGTACTCGAGTTGTGGTCGGGCATCTTTGCACTCGGCAGTACTTGGTACTCGGCTAAAAAGTACTTGATGATAAGACTGAATATAATACAATCACATATTGTTTTTCGATCATACAGTTGGAGTATAATCATTCAACGCTGAGAAGGGTAAGTGACGAACCGGTATACGCAATATTTTTAATGCACATAATACACGTTTTTAAAATGGTGGCAGTAATAATAATAATAATAATAATAACGAGGAATTTGCTAACGATATATTCAGACACGTCAAATCATCACAAAGCCTTCTCCAGCCAAGGAACAAACATATACTTATCGATTAATTCTAACCGATTAGCCACAAAGTCGTGTTCGTTGTAACCGATTAATAGTCATATAGTCATAAACATAACCTAATATAGTCATAACAGAATAATTTTAACCGATGTCATAACCGATTAATTCTAACCGAATAATCGCATCATGGATTTCGATGCTAAAAAAAATCCCACTAACAAATTAATTGCAACTGAATCATCATAAGTTTTCTAAGTGTACAGAATAAAGCAAAATCGACTAGATCTAACCGAATAATAGAGTGTGTTCATTATTATAACACAGAACAACCAACCGATTAATTTGAACCGAAATAACCAAGAGATATTTGTTTGTACAAAAAGAGTTATTTTAAACTGCCAGGAACAACCTTTCTCTATATCAATCGAAACAACGCACATTCACATGTCTCCAAACATGTTGTTTTGGGACAGCATCAAATCATGTCATAATGTGTACGCATGCATAGGCTCTACTCGTGTCGTAAATTAAACGGATATGGCTCGAGACATGAAATCGATTGCCACCTGACAATGAAAATCCAAAATAGTGTTATTTAAGCAGAGACTACGGGTTACTGTTGCTGTGTAATACTATTGATCGATGTGGATCCACGGTGGCATTTATGTCGAACTATAAACGCTACATTTCAGGTAGGATTTTAACAGGAGCGAGTTTACGATTATAAAGCTTTATTTAGGCATACACTTTCTGAAGTATAGCAAGCATTTTTGATATGACATTTAAGGGTGTTGAACAGGATTGTTAGAACTGACAACATTGTCGCATAGACAGTGTTCATGTTTTGTGTGATCAACCATAGATACATGAAATAACAAACCTGTGAAAATTGTGGCTTAATCCGCTGTGTGAGTCATGAGAAAATAGTGAAAAACCATGCACAATTTTCAGCATGTAAACACACTGTCCTTCATTTTGGTAATAACAACCAAAAACAGCTGTTATATTTTGTTTAGGTTTTCAGATACAGTTTTCTCGAAAATGAATTCATTTCCGTGGGAAATATTTCACAGAAAAAAATGATTCTAGTATGAACTTCATAATCAGTACTAAGCTTTCAGACTAAAATTAAACAATGATGCTTTTATCCTAACCAATCGTGTGAATACCTTTAAGGGACAAAGGTAAATTTAATTTTGAAAGGAATGTATCATACGCAAATTGTAGAAAGCTAGGCCTATTGCCACAGAAGAGCAAATTTGCAATTTGAATCTCACAGTTAACAATGTAATAAACTTGCATAGGAACATTTTATAATATTTCCGGCTGCAGGAATATCATTAGTAATGCACCTCCGCTCAAAAACACTTTGGAATGCTTACACCTGTTAGTGACGCTATGAGGACTGATTAGGGACATAATTTGACGCTGAAATATAGTGAGAGTTTAATCACCGAGTCCGTTGGAAACAATCCAAGAGATCGATTTCATTTGAAAGTATGACGAGGGTGACTGCACTATGGCGCCATGCCATCTTACCAACATACTTTGTCATTCAACTGTTGCATAATCATCATTAATGTTTAGCTAGAATGGGTAGGTATGACCTCTTTCCAAACTTACATCGGTGTAAACAAAACACAAATGTTCAGCAAAAAGGAAGAGACAGATCTGGTTTGTCACGCCCCCCCCCCCCAATCATGAAGGTCACACCCCTCCCCTTTGTGCGGACCTTTTGTCAGTTCGTTTTTACTTTCATACTCATGTCAACCAATTCAAGTTAATGTCTCGGCTTAGTCTCACTACCGTTACATTCTCTTGGGTCAGAATTGACCCGGGTTCCGGGTCCGAGGGGACCTGAACCGTTTCCGGGGCAGGCTGACCCGGAAACTGTTTCAAAAAATGGGATTCGGACTCGGATTCTGCGTCAGTTTTACCCATGACTCTAGGTCAGACTGAGTCAGAAATGGGTCAGGCCCCACGTGACTTGGAATCCGGATAAATTCTGATCCGGATTTTTTAGAGTATATCTGTTTTACCGGTACCTCAGCCAAATGTCCATCCTTTCGCTAAATGCGGCAAACAAGCTTAAAGGAATCGTACACGTTCGGTAATTGGAGCCTATAGTTTGTTTCAAACCTATATAGTTGTATAGATATAAATACCATAAAATTATTTCATTTCAAAAGGTGGTAGCGTTTCTGAGATATTGCAAAAAATCTGGAGTGGTTATGTCCACGCAGGAAGAATAATCTGCATTGGAATACACACTCTGAGAAGCTTTCCGCGTAATGCTTCTCAGATTCAAATGTTTTGGGCGATAAAAAGTGATATCTTTTTCCATAACCGAAGTACTTCTAGGTGAAAAGTTTCTCAAAATGCGTTATACTATCCATAGCTGCTGTACTTCTTACCAAGTAAGTTGTTATTGCCATTAATTATCAGAGTCATTACCAAACGTGTACGATGCCTTTAAAGTAATCTGATAATACATATTATTGTATACAACTGCCTATACAAGATAAATGTAAACTTGGCATTCTCTACATATTATGGAATTTGAATGCTCATAAAGGGGATAAAAGGTTCCGACAGTTGGCCTATCTGAAACCTTGGCGATGCAAAAATCATTCATGTATAAAAGAAACTGATGGTAGCCATCTTGTCCAGAATGCTAATGTGTGTAAGGTAATCTTTGCTATTAATCATTTGTAACTATACACTCATTGCGAGTGCCAGTGGCAATAAAACCTTCCTGAAAATGTGTAGTCATTCTGCTTCATCAACCAAGTATAACACGGTAGCAGATGACTAGCTATTTGTTTTTGTATATAGTATAATCATTTAATCCCTTCTTCATTTTTAATTTCCCAGTTCCATCATAAAACTAACCATTCCAATTTCCCGTTCTCGTTTCGTGTCGCCAAGTAATGTCTTTGACCTAGAAAGTACGAGTGGATCTTTAGGCTTCACTTTGAATTGCATTATACGGTTTTATGTGTATGGAACGATCTGTCGGTGTGGAACGCTTGAAATTTTGCCCTGGGACGTCCAATGACGTCGGTTCGACTCTCACCCATGTCATTTTTGGAAATCCCCCGTATAATTTAAAATGTAATAACTGTTTGCTTTATAACGATTTGGGGGAAGCGTTGCTGTCAGAAAATGGGCTATTCTGCTAAAAGAGGGCGCCCTATATGTTAATGAGTCCCACAATTTTAAAATAACTATGACATGTAATACATCATGTCGTGGATGTATAACTGTGTCTGCGAAATAGCTACGTGTTTTTAAAAGTTAACTTCCAAATATTCAACCTTCTTGCAGTATTCATATTATATGTAAACGGAATACCTTGATGTTTGTATAATGTTGGTATAACTCTGGTGCGAAACGAAGAGTGAAGTTCACTAAAAATACAAAATGCTCGAAATTTAAGATTGTAAAAATTAATATGTGACGCTGTCAGCTGCATGTTTCTTATAATGCTGTATCACCACATTATCATGATCACTGACTTCTTCATCTTCACTAAAGTGTGAGGCTGTTTGTTTGGTCCACTATTACGGGCTGATATTGTGGTCTGTCAGTGGAGCTGTCCATGTTCGTCTGTGTACTACACTTGTTAAATCGTTCACTCTCTTTCAATTATACCTTTACTGTTTTCCATAACATTTCCTAAAGGGGGATATGCTGTGGAAATCAGATCATTATCAGTTAATCGAAGGGCCATGTCACAAATTGTAAAAGACCACGTTTCTAACACTAGTTTGGAGATAGCTGGCTTAACAGCGTCTATAGAGAGAAGCAGTTTCGCAATGTGCCTTCACCGGAACTCTACTTTCCCTTTTTTTGTATGGCATTTGAAGCAATCATGTTTCTTATGTTTGCACCTTGCATTTTCTCCCTGTACTAATCCACTTACCAACGAGTGCCATTTCCGCAGACAGGTGATGATATGTTTATGTATTGCAATGTGTAGCAACTCCTAAAGATTGTTTCTCTGTTCATCAACTTAGAAAATGTCTTTAATCAAACTAATTTTCCTATATCCCTGTGTGAATGAAATTTGAAGACAAAAATGACACCGTCTTAAGTATAGGGGAACTGGAGTAAAAAATACCAAGGTTAATTCCTGATGGCCATGATCGTGCCTGTTTTGCCTTCAGACAGAAACTTGGCTGTGCAACATGTGCCAAAGGAGGCGACGATTCATCGCCACCTCAGGCCTATGGCACGTGGGCCGTCGTAGTAGTCGCTTTTCTGGCTCCAAGCTACAAAGGCGTAGTAGTTTGGACGAGACAGAGAGCGCGCTCAAAAGAGTAAGTCCACACACCCCGGCCACGATGTCAGTGGGGTCAGCCTCGCAACCAACCAACCCGCAGTGGGGGATTTCAAAAAACCGTGACGCCATTTTTTAGTTTTTAGTTGATTGCTCTGGAGTGTCATTTTTATCATGACGTCATTTTGTTCTGGACTTCTAAGTCATGTCACTTTGAACAGCATCTTTTTGATTACTCAAATATTATCTGTTTGAGGAGTTAGGAGACATCTTTTGAATCGAAAAAAACAAATGTCTCACCAAGAAGAGAAATCTCACAACGCTGTGCGCTGAAAGAAAAAGATAAAACAAATTCTTCTGTTTGCTTCGGATCAGCAATCATGCCTGTCCAAGCTCACGTGAGATGAAAACCCCCACCGGGCACAGTGGCTGTCATAAAATATTCATTTCAAATTAATGCATGGCCTAGGTGTAGTGCTATAGTTTGCAATGCTTTGCTTGCACGTTGATTCGATAATGGGGTTTGTATACAAAGCTGTTCTGCCATTAGACAATCGCGTGTTGCCGTCTCAGCCATTTTGTTCCTAAGTGTGCTTCTTCGGTTCTTGCTTCCCAAGAGAAAGCAAGTGTGTGTGGACCATTATTTCTTGTTTTATTGAATAGATTTTTGAATATGAGATTCGCGGGTGGATTTGTTATATATTTTATACATACTTTTTATTTCACATCATTACCTGTCTGTGGTTTTGCACTCTTATGCCACTTTCCATTGATTATTGTGTAGCACGGTATAATTTTAGACTTTGCTCCCATGTGTTACGTTGATGAGCCCACAATTGGTATGTCTGATCTGATTACAGCCTTCTTTTGATGCCCACACGGTTGTGGCAAGATGTAACTACTTAAGACAAAACTCACGATTCTTAAAGCACAGATTACTTGCATCTCTTTTACGCTTGCTGTCTTTTTAATTTAATTGGATCAGCAGAAGGGACAAGTTTACTTCTGATCATCGAATCGAAGGGCATACCAGTTGTGGGAGACACTCATCGCTAGCCACAGATTGTGTTAGCATGGCTTTTTTTACATATCTAACTTATTTTATTGTTATATTTCCAATTTATACAACTTGCTTGCGTAAAATGTTGATGTGTTTATCGTCTCTTTTTTGTTATCTAAACTTATTGTTTCGTGTTTGTATGCTTTGATTATTAACCTGGTTTACTTGATGTCATGTATATCTATGGTGTTATGTTTTAAGCAAGATAATCGAATGGTCTTGTTTCCCAAGGTGTTCTTATACTATCCCGATTAAGATCTCGGTGTTTGTTTGTAAAGGTCAAGTATATCATTAGTTTTGGGAAGAGTCCCTACTCCAGTTTTTAATAAACACACTTCTTTACCATCCAAACAACCTCCGAACACTTCATCAAATGAGGTGATTCCATTTTGTTAAAAACAACCCAACATATTTTATATGTTATGCTTATTTCATTTGCAGCAATCAAAATAAGCAATGTTTATTGTTTGGGGGGGTCTCCAAATGCTTTGTCGACTTTGGTAGTATTTCAGACATAATTATTTACTGGCATAAGTATTTAACCAGTGAGCTATTAGATTGAAATCAATATTGTTATTCTTTTCTTGTTTCATCCCGCTCGTTGTCTTTAAAAGTATCGTACACGTTTGGTAATGACTCAAAACAAATATTAGCATAAAAACTTACTTGGTAACAAGCAATGGAGAGCTGTTGATAGTATAAAACATTGTGAGAAACGACTCCCTCTGAAGTAGCGTAGTTTTTGAGAAAGAGGTAATTTCTCACTAAAATAATAAAAACTTCTTGCAAGAAGTTTTTATTCCTCTCTGAAAGCACACAAATTTGAACAACAAGGGTGTTTTTTCTTTCATCATTTTCTTGCAACTTCGATGACCAATTGGGCCCAAATTTTCACAGACTTGTTATTTTATGCATATGTTGGGATACACTAAATGAGAACACTGGTCTTTGACAATTTCCAAACGTGTTCAGTGCCTTTAAGATCAACGGAGCCACAATATGATTAGATAATTGACTAAAATGGTAATAGCTTGACGGGTTCAACAGCAAGGTTACACGGGCGCCATCGGTTCTGAACAACGCAAATAGAGAAACTCACTCAATAGTAATTGTAACATGGCTTGGTTCCCTAGCAACATAAAAGGAGGAATAGAGGACGACTAGCGTGGCATGAAGCCATTGCATTTCATTTTGCATACAGTATGAACCAGACGGTCGTGCAATTTACATAGGCAAACTCCAAAAAAACCTCTCTTGCTGAAGATACTGTGTTTGACGTAATTTCAAACACGATTCGTTCATCAACAAAATTTGACACTTCCAATTCACTGTGAGACGATATTTATTTTTAGTATCGCAAGAATTAATTTTGAGATGGCGTCACCCATCCAGATAAACAACAAGAATAAGTTCTATTTTAAAGCATAGCAAAAGCTGAACTGAGCATCGCATGAAATGAAGTGGTTGCATGTCTGAAACTCGACGTTGGTGTTTTGAAATGCGTCAGCCCTTTGCGAAGCTTTCATCAGGCATTCCATGTGTCATAAAGCTCACAATAAATCCTTTACGGAGGAAATAACAATATACTAAACAATATAATAGAACAATAATAGAAATGTATTTTAAACAAAAACAACAACAACAACAAACTCTTGTCAGGACAGATTGTGGGGTTTGTTTAGAAGACAGGACAGCGTACGTACGGAGCTCTGGAAGTTGAGATCCTGAGATAATTTACTGCAGGATTATGACATCATGAACGTAATATTACGACATCCTGAGATGATTTATCTCGGGATGACGACATCCTTAAGTAAGATGTCGTCTTCTCGATATATTTTATCTCACGATGTCGACATCATGAACGATAGGATGTCGACTTCCCAAGATAATTCAGATTGGGATGATAACACCCTGAACATGTCGAGAACCCAAGATAAATTATCTTGGTAAGACAACATCTTTCATTATGTCGTCATCACAAGATACATTATCTCTGAGTGTCGTCATCTTTAGTTTATGATGTCATCATCCTGCAGTAAATTATCTCATGATCTCAACAAGTTGGATGGCACTTCCAGAGCTCCGTACTTATGGGTCTTGCATTGCATACATACAAGATAGAGTTGATTAAACAAGGAACATACGGTCGTGCGACCTTTTTCTCGACGTTCGTGACTCTGGCATCGTCATTATTCTTTACAAATAGGGAAAACAAATTCGGAGAACTCTTACAAAGTTACACTGTCTATAATTAATGGTAGATGACACAGATTAAACAAAACTACGAAAGACATCAACATCCCAAGAATAATTATTTGACTTGTTGGTTTTATAAGTGTCTATTTTTGTTAGCACAGTGGAAACTTGAACATTGCCTGTTACAAGAACTACATGTTGAGGCATAATACCCGAATGGCTCGTAGAATTGTATGTCTTTTATAATCCGTAGCATTGAATTATGCACGGAAGGCAGAAACTTCAACATCGGAGAGATTGTGGCTTTGGTCGAGGACGGGATTAATTTTACACTGCTCTGACGGTCGAATTTATCATAGCATTAACTGAAAACTGACTGGTTTCACATGGTCTGTTAATTTATGTATGTGCGTTTTTTCTTATTTTGTCTTCGTTGATTGGATGATCGAAATCCGTGCTCGAAGATTGTTGAAGAAGAAAAAATATGTTGTTGTTTTTTTGGGCTTCACCAAGAAATTTACAACCCTCGACTATCTCTGTTTTACATCGTTGCACTGCAAAAATTGAAGTGTTTAAATTGACACCATGGGCGTTGTCACATACAGAAACCGAAGGGAGAATCGACATTTACACCATGGGGTGTTAAAATAACGCTAACTACTGCCAAAACAATTACATTGGTGTTGTTTTAACACCCTATGATTTTAATTTTGATTCTCTCTTCAGTTTCTATGTGTGACAATACCCCCATGGTGTCAATTTTAACACACCTGTTTTTGCAGTGTGGGTATTTTATGGTTACGATCGGTTCAACATGAATTTTATAAGAATCTGATAATGATTATTGAAAAGGAGTATTGGAAAAAACAAATATTTTGTCACGTTTAAATACGGTCCATTATGTATTATAAATGAGCCGCTTTTCTGTACGTGTATTATTGCTCACTTGGGCTGTCGTGTCAGATTCATTCATAAAGACGGAGATTTAATTTGGCTTAATTGAGAATGAGCATTGATTAGCCCATAATTAGACTCGTTTTAAGTCTCTCTTGGGTCCGCATGATGTCATTAACTAATTGGTTATTCGACCACCAGAGGGCGCCATGACATTCCCCTTATGTGGTCATTAACATTCACCCACACACACACACAAATAATTATAATATTAAAAACTGGATGGATTTTGCTTTGCTACCCGTAGGTGTGTTTACGTTCAAATAATCTTGCTTGAAAAGACATCAAGAATGTGAACATTTCTTTTGATAAGGTTGTTCATTTCCGACCAAAGGCTGTTTAATGTCAGTGGAAGTTTTTAAACGGCGGAGCAGTTTGATCAGGACCGGATTTATGAACAGCTTTCTAAAAAAAAACACGACGGGGCTACTACGAACGGTGATTGGTAACCAAGATAACGGTAATATGAAATTTATGTCAGCTTTGCGCAGGCTTTTTTTTGTTATTCGGGGATTAAAAATTTACTTTTTATTACAACAAAAATTAAAATTAGGGTACGTTTAGCAATTTTTCGTGTAACATGCATTTCACAGAATTTTTTTGAATTCTTGTCTCCGTTAACGGCTTATGGGAATAAGCAGGGGCCAGTTTCTGCTTAGCGCAATTTAGCAGTAAACCATCTACAAATTGTACATGTAAAATGGAATTTGGCCTGGTAACCTATTTCTGGTAAACCCAAATTGTTTTGTGCTTAGCTGCTTTCTGTGCTTCAGCAGCTCTCTGAAATTGGGCTCAGGTTGGTGTGCAGTGTTTAAGCAGAAGACGAAATTTAATGAGATGCTGCGGTTTTGACATAAAGTCCACAGTAACTCGTTATCATTCCATGCGTGTGATACGAACGGTAAAGTACTACTACAAGTCTAAAATCATTCAATCGACGGGTTCGTCAAATCGTCTAAAAGTGCATTTTTATTTCGACGCGTAGCAGCACATGTTCAGATGTTCCTAGGGGGGTAGTTTAATCATCACTGTTCAATTGGCATACACTCTCCTCTCCCACGACACAAGATGTCAATCTTGATCGTATTGAACCCTCTCTTGTCGTGCCACGAACAGTGTGTTTTCTTTTCATTAAGGAAAAGTCCAGTGCTGCACCTTTAATTTAATTCACTTAGTATTCATCTATGTCGAGCACGCTCTTTTGTTTGGACCGTCTTCGTTTATTTAGGTCAATTTAAACGCAGAGTGTTTTGTCTGACTGTTTAGAGTGCTTTATTTTAAGGTTGTATATATATTGTGTCATTTTGTTTACGGTTCTTTTGTTTTGCTTGAGATTTTACTGCATCACTTAGATCTGATAAAATGTGTTGTTATTGTTTCTGTGGAATCGTCAAGGTTATATTATGAATGAGTAATTTATTTGAATTACCCTCTTTGGACAATTGTATGCAAATGTATTGCATTTTGGTTATGGTGACTAGTCTTAAAAGCAGGGTTCACTTTTAATAATTACTCTACTACAAGTTAATGACCATAAAAACTTACTTGGTAAGGAACACTGAAGAGCTTTTGATAGTAAAAAACATTGTGAGAAACGACTCCCTTTGAAGTTAGAGAAAGAGATAATTTTCATCCCAAAGATTTGAATATGAGAAAGGCTTCAGGCATGGGGTTGTTTTTTTTCTGTTTTTTTTTTCTTGCAACTTCAATGACCAATTGAGCCAAAATGTTCACAGGTTTGTTATTTTATGCATATGTTGGGATACAGCAAGTGAGAATACTTTGACAATTACAAAGAGTGTCCTGCCTTTAACTGGACAGGTTACATTTATGGCAAACACCCAGATCCATAACACCAGCTCAATATTTCACTTACAATAATTGGCACGCGTATTGGTCCTTATAGATGTATACAATGATTAATAATAAGAAGAAGAAGTATGAACTATGTTTAAACAATAGCCCTGATAAATAATTCCGTCTGAATTACTGCCATCCGTGAATAGAATAACTCGTCTCCCGTTACGATCTTTGTATCATTATTTTCGGTTTGAAAAATCGAAATGAGCATAATAATGTACACGAAACTCAAGATTAGGCTTTACATCTTACGGTGTGCCCTCGAAAACGTGACCCCCTAATGCGCACAATTTTCACTGGTTGGTTTGACATAAATGGAGGATTGAATCAAACTAGAGGATGCTTTTATGGTTACTTCTTCAAGTCAATATTTTGGCTATTTATTGTTTGGAAATTTCAATGAAGTATGGAAATAGATGTGAGTTTGAATTGAATGTAATTGAATAGAGGAATAAGGAATGAATGAAGTCTTCCAAAAACTAATGGTATGCTATACCTGGAAGATTATAAGTTGATGATTTAAAATCTAGCTGCTGGATATCCACTAAAACCTCTTCGCTTGGTTGAATCAAAAGAAAAGTGTTACCATCACAAAGAGGGGTCAACAGGCTGTGGGGGCAGCACTCATACCCTTTCTTTAGCATGCAGAAAGTTGAGGTGTTTTATGCAGAGTTATACCTCAAGCCGATTCTCCTTTCCCGTACCCTGGACAGACAAACTGCTGTCTACATCGGGCAAAATTACACATGAATCCCAAAACAGCTTCCTTGAAACCTTATAAGCCTAGGCGACCCAAGAGAAGACAAACCCGCTCCGTCGATGTTTCTTGCATTATTTTGCATCAATTCTTGATACGGTTACATGGAAACGACTCCTGTCTACCTTCCTCGGATATAGATTTGAAATGTAGCATAAATTTCACTTCATGAAATAATGTATAATAACTCCCTCCAACATGGCAATAAATAAATTACAATCTCGTGAGGTTTGCGGCAACACCATGTACATGAAATATCTCTTTGAGAGTTGTGGAGGTTCTGATCGAGTGGTTTTTAATTAAAACTTTGAATGTTGAAGGGGAAGAGGGTTACTAATTTTTAAGGAACACATGGAGTAACGACACTTTTATGAAGCATGCGGTTCAGAAAAGATTTAACTCTAGACGGTTTGGGCAGTATTTTATTCTGTTCGGGTGCACTTCATTCTCTTAAAGGCAGACACAGTACATTACTCGAAACGTCGACCTTTTTAACATTTTAATTAAGCAATCCTCTTAGTTTTCTCAGAATCATATTTTCTTCCTTGAGGACTAGGTACAACGACATGGTTGTCACCTTTTGAATTAGTAAATTTTCTACAGATTAGTTGATTTGAATGTATTACCACATTAAGACGAGGAGACAAAAGTGTTCTGCGTGAGTGGCTTGAGCAAACGTTTTGTACAAACCAAATTGAATTTATTAAAATATTATAGCAATTTCTGAGATTTTTCGGCTTGGTTCAATCTACTAAGTGTGCATAATCATTGTACATACTTGCTACCGACAAACGAACCCTACCTCATCATCATCGTTTAAAAGGTGTGTACAACATTGGTAAGGTTGAAAATAAAATGTTCACAGATTTGCACATTACTTAGCCTACATGGTATAAAGATGGTCATGGTGGAAAAGTTTCCTCGAAATAGTTTTGCTTGAAATGCTATAGTTTTAGGAAATGAGTGAAACAATTAGTCTTTATCACTGGTGATAAAATCCGATGTTTGAAAACAGTGAAAACATATAATGGGGTTTTTCACTGTTTTCTGATGACTCCGAAAACCGAACTTTCACAGGTTTGTTATTTCATGTATATGTTGGGTCACATCAAGTGTGGATACTGGTCTTTGACAGTTACCAATGTTGTACATTTGCTTTAATGGCTGTCATTAATAACTGAGACAAAAACAAACATGATTTATAGTTTGCGGCAAAAACTCCGTTATTATGAGAGGACAGAGGAAAAATAAACTAAAGATGTCTCCATTTTTTCCAGTTAATTGTTGTAGTCTGTATTGGCGCTTTTATTGCGAACAGGCGCGGTATGGATGATGTATGTTTATGTATGTGTGTATTTATGTGTGTAGTTCAGTTGTATTACAGTCTCGTTGGAATTACACCCATACTAAAAAAATACAAATGAGGTTACTATTCAGTGTACACTGAACAATTACAAAATGTTGCCATACTCTATTTATTTTCCCTCAACAAATATTTCTGCGTGGAATACGCGCAATTAATTAAGTTCAGGTGTTGTGTTGTTTTATGTGTAATATGACTTCATTCATCCATTTGTTCGTATGATGGCTTTCTGCTTGTTTCACTTCTTTGTCATTTCATAGACGTCTTATACATTTTTGCCTGTTCTTCATCTTGTCAAATTTTGTTGTTTTTCTTTATCATTATTTTTCTATACACATCTCATAACAACACTTTTCATTTTAGTCAAATTCTGTTTTTGCTATTCCATTAGGCTTTCTTTCCACTCGTCTATGAATGTTTATAGATTACCCCGTCACCGATTTCCTAAAATGATCTTAACGGTTTCAACTTCACACTTTTTTACAGTCTGCCAAAAAGGCACACAAGCTGGAGCGCATGGCTTCCTATTCCCAGTACGAAGAGATGAAGAATGATCATGAAAGAACGCATGAGGGCGCAATCTCGTCCCCCTCGCCAGAAGGTGCATGCGCTGCAGCTGTAGGTCCGTCCACCGCAATTTCGAATCAGCCCAGACGAACGACAGGTGGGCGGGAAAGATTCACCGCGAGGACAGAATCCGGTAAGCAACACATTATTGATCGGTAATCATTTGTGGTAATCAGATCTATGCAAATAAAGAAAGTGTTGAAAACAGGTCTTTTGTGTTTGACGCCTGCTGTTATCAGATGTGTTGATGTGATGATAGGACTATACTGTATGCTGTACATTGGAATGTAAATAAATATGCATGAGTCAATGGCGTACTTTTTTATACTAAAGTCGAACGTGTTTTATAGTGATTGAACAAGGCCCCAAAAGTCACAACGGGTTCAATGTTCCCAATAGGTGAAATGAACTATTCCAAATGTTGTTTTGTTTCTGTAGCACCGCCGTCCAAGCCACCGCGATCTGCGTCGCAGGATGACACGAATACACCGTATTCCCGCACCGATACACACCAATATCCGGACGGTGGTCAGACGGCAGCGATACTGTCCCAAGCCTTGGTACATCAGGACAGTAATTCCACTGACGCAATGACGATGTCGTCGGCAAGCAGTGCTGAGCGGATGCAAGAGACCACCACCGAGGAATCTGAGATTGATTTCGACGAGGATGAGATGATGCGACAGCTCCTTGAGATGGCAGGCGATAAGAATACCAACGTGAGTGCCGAAACTGAGGATAACGAAGGCGACCAGGTACCGGGTTTGCTGCCAACAGACTACGGGGAGGAGGTAGAGGTGAAGGACAGTGCTCAGCAGGATCTGAGCAATAATAACACCGTCGAGGACTATGCAACACAGCATGACGGGAAGCAAAGTTACCTTCAGAGACGGTTTGGTGAGCTGGATGTCTTATACGAGGAAGAAACATCCACGAGGGAGCCCGAGACATCTCATGGGGCCCAGGAAGGGGTTGAAAGCTTATTGGCGACAACTATGCTAACTGAGCGCGAACAACAGCTCGTACAAGAAACCTGTAAAGACTCACGATCAAAAATACTTAGCTTTTCGCAAAGATCCTCATCTGCAGATCGCGCAGGAGACGATGAGTTGAAAGCAAAAGCTGCCAACGGCATTACAAGTAGCTCCTCATTTGACTCTTATGAATATCATAGTGATAGTGAAATTAAGTCAAGCAGATCTCGGTTGGGTAGAGACATTCAAGACAAGTCAAATCTATCGGGAAGCGATCCCAAACTGGTATCTGCTTTGGAATCACCCAGCAGAGACACTACCACAAAGGAAACCCTCGAGAAATTGTTTGTGCCTCAATCTGCGCCAGATGACTTTGCCACTGATGAAAAATACCGATCAGTGGAAGACTTGACCAAAATTGGGAAGGAAGACTCGATAGCAGCCGGCGATACCGACACCGGCACAACTAGAGTCGGAACGCCCGCTGTCGGCCAGCCACAGTTTCAGTATAGCAAACAGAAACCAAACAGTTTACCCAGGAGGCGCAGAAGCAGACCAGTGATGGAGCTTCCGTTATCGCCAATATTTGACGAAGAAGCAGGGTCACCTGACCTTGAGAATCCGGCTGGAGATTTCTCGTCCCCAGAGTATGCTGATCCTTCACTAGCAGAAGACTCGCCATTTGAGTACGAGTACGATGATGACGCAGATGCCTCACAAGAAGGTTTCTCTTCCGATGATGAGTTACCAAGGACCAAGGATGACCTCCAGGCAATGGACGGAGAGGATACTGAACAGCAAGACTTTGTGGAAGATTTTACCCTCAGATCAAGGGATGAGGGTTTGGAAACTTTAGTAGAAGAACAAGAAGAGGCACCAGAACTTGAAACTGTTCGAAGAAGTCAGCAGCCAGCCTCATCGACCATTGCCCAGAGTCATGAGTCTACAACGAGATCCCCTCCATCTGATAAACACAAGACAGGACCACTTTTCAGAGAGGTTGTTGACAGCGATCTAGATGCAGCACCTGTCGTACAGTCTGATAACATAGATGATGTAGACATTCAGACCCCATCAGCAACCAAGGAGCAGTTCAAACACTTACAAAGACACTCTCAAGATGATATCAACTCCTCATCAAGCCTCACAAGTAGCCAATCGTCTGACGAACTGCCTGATACTGTGCGGTCGAATAAAGACACAAAAGATGCACACTCTGGTCCCAGACCCAAACCTCCCCCTCTTGGCAACTTACCGGCAAGGTACAGCATGGAAGCCTACTCCAGTCTGGAATCGGAAGAAGGAAATAGCTTGCTGAGCTCACCACGGACTCCTAGTTATGATACTGATAGTTTTGAAAGACCAAAAGTTGCAAGCCCTGGCAGAAAAGCCGTCGATTTGGACTCTCCTCTCAGCCCAAGCTTTAGATTCTCACCACCAGCAACCCCAAAACATCTCCTTGAAGCTAGTAAACACATGAATGATGATAGCTACTCTTATGATAACTCGCCGAGTGAACTGTCTGATGAAATTCAAATGTCGCCCGTCACTCTTACAGTATGTAAATCGGTTATCACGCACATGGGTATCAGCTTCGATGATTACAGCGGATTGCTACCCGCGAACGAGACTGTGGCTATTGCAGTTGGTCCAGATATGCCTTCTTTTGTCGAGATGCCAAAAGCTACGCCTCAAACAGTGGAGGAACCAGGAGCAAGCAAGAAGAAAGCAAACACAGCAGATGCATGTACTGGGACGCAGACAGAGCACATCTTAAGTGTCATGATTCCTAAATCTTCCCCATTTCGCCGGTCAGAGGAAGAGAAACCCAAATCAATTAAGATGCAATCGACCTCCTCACAAACCACCTCACCCGTATCCGACGCAGACACCAGCGCAGGAAGCTCCCCCGTCAAACAGACTAAAGCGAAGTTACTCATAGACGCTGCTACTGATGCAACACTCGACAGTCCTTCCATCTCGCCGATGTCTCCACTGCATGTCACCCACCATGCAAAGACGACCAGCATTGCAGTCGGCACCAGCCCGGAGTATTCCCCGCCATCATCGGCACCTTCGACAGATACCGAATCGGCCGCCAGTCGGTCGTCTCGCCTGAAATACGTCCACGGTGGATTCGGGAGTGACGGGGACACCACTGACTGGGGAGCTAGTATGCCATTCTCCTCGATAGCCTCATCGAGTGGTACCTCAAGCCCAGAGAGAAGCTCGTCCTTACGGTCGACCCCATTGAAGTATCTGCCTCTTGAGAGTAGTAGTGCATCCAATACATCGCCTCCTGCTGCAAGAAGAAGCCGTGCTGACAGGGAGACATCCACTCAAAGAGGATCAACAGCTCCTGCTAGAACCCGTATGATGAGAGAAAGTGTTAGCTCAGAAAGAAGGGTAAGTCTTTCAAGGTCATTCAACTAATTGGACAAAAAAAGAATTTGAGTCATCAGAAATGTTCACTATTTGTTTGATGTACAATGGAAGGAAAACAACAAGGCTTCCTTACAATGAAATCCAGGTTTGGGGTTTTTTAATCAATAGGCTTTTTCATTCCTTCAACGTGCTCTGTTTGTTGTTTGTTGTTTTTTCACTTTGTGGGTAGAGTCAGTCACCTAGTCTTGAAAATGTAAGACAGACACTTCTTCTTTTCCCGAAATCAATAAGTCAGGTGGCGCAACATTTCGCCAATTTGTATCATAACTAAGGCCACATAAAAAACAAAATTGTTGATCGTCCCCGCCCGACCCTACAAAACCCTCGACTTTTTTGTTCCCTTTTTTTCATAAAAACGGCCTTTTGAACTCCCAGATTTTTCAGCTGATATTTTTTCAAAATCGATACGTTGGAAAAGATGTTTGAGGAAAGGTTATTCATATTAGCAAAAACAAGAACAATTCTTCAAAAATGTACTTAGGCTACACTGCGTTTTAGTTTTTTGAAAATGTTTACAGTTTTTTTTAAATGTTTACAGAAAATGTCATCTAGGAGTTACATGGGTTTAACAAAACAATTAAAAACATCAAAATCACACAAACCCTATGTTTTTAGTGATTGTGATGATTTATTTATTCTTTATAAAATAACAAACAACAACAACAACAACAACATGCTCAACATGTTTTTGTTTTATTTGGCCTAATGTTCAATAACAGACTCACGCAAAATAACTTGAATCCAGTACTGACCATGTTTGAAGCGCTCATTCAGTCGTCACACCTATTATGTGCGATACCCTTGCTCCATGGTGATACAGACATGACATTTTCCCGCCTTCGGCCTACCGGTTTTCTTTGTTTCTTTCTCTTAAATAAATTATGTAACGGTACAGTCAAAAATACATTACTATTCATCAAGTTACAACGCATTGACGTGGTAGATCCGTCACTGAGTACACACAATATAGCGATTAAAAAATAAACAGTCGTTGGTTCCTATCATCGAAACCGAAGTGTATTATTTACAAAGTAGGTTTCAGTCTGATCGATCATTGAGTATTAAAACCATGAATTTGAATGGCAAACAGTTCCCTTGTAGTAGACTGTCCGTTCGCAGTGTGTTACATAAGTATAGCAAGGGGTTATAGATGGGTTGTTGTACAAAATTCTTTGACTTAAGAGGTGATAGCCATGAATTGTTGTATTGGAAAATTGGTAAATATGAATGATGTCCAATTTCTATGTTGTTTATGTTTTTAAAAATTATGCATTATTGCACACACATTGTTTTGAATTAATAACTGTGAAATTAAATGTGTTTCAGACGTCCTCGAGCGATATCGACAGTTGCGATAGCGATGGTGGTACACCGTCTAGCACACCAAGAAAGGTTAGGCGTCGCCTGCCGTCCATCCCAGCCGACCAGGTGCCCGTTACCGCTCCCCGAAGCTCAAGCTCCCACAAGGTCTTCCTGGAGAAAGACCAGAACTCCGATCCGAGCAAACAGCTTGAACTGCAACGTGTAAAGGAGATGCTGAGCCGAAAGGCAGCCGCGATCGAGAAACAGCGCAGAGAGGAAGAGTTGCGCAATCTGAGGATAGAGACGGAACGACAGCGTGTAGGGGCGGCCGCTGAGAGGATTGCGCGGCGCAGGCAGCCTAAGCCACGAGGGAGATTCTATAGTGATGGCTCCGTGTCAGACTCGGAGGTCGGACCGATTGGGAGTGGCAGAGAGTCCAGAGAGAAGGATATACTCGATACAGATTGGAGACTCGGTGCACCTGCTCTTTCTATGCAAACCCTTAACACAATCGATAGCCAGCAATCGCCTAGTCATGCACGATACGGACTTGAACCTCCAGGGGCTCCACGCAGCACCCTCTTCCTGTCCAAATCAGAGGAAGATATTATTAGGGAAATTGAGAAGCAAATTTCTGAGACCACGGGAAAGGCGTACCAAGCTTACGATAGGACTGAGATTGAACGAGATGTCCGTAGGCGGTACGGGGCGTTGCACGACTCCGACCGTAGCAGTAGCCAGTATTCGTCCTCCTCGGGCTCGAGAGGCAGTCTCAGCGACAGCTGGAGTTCAGTCACGTTCGAACTCCCAGACTATCGCTTAAGGACTGTCCGCCAGAAACTTAAAGAGGAGCTCAAGCTCGTCACTGCTGATAAAAAAGCACAGCTTGACAGGGATGCTGTGACAAACGAGCCCGCTCGGACCCATTCCCATGCGAAGGAGTTTGGCGGTAGAGACTCAACAATGGGATTGTTGTACGCACATAAAACCAGCGGTAAACTCCAGTTATTGACTGTTCCGTGTACCGACAAACCGGATAAGAAGGGTAAACCGAACTCTGGTAACCGCCTCTCACCCCAAGCTTCTCCCCAGAGGCGGAGAAATCGCCGCCAAGCCGCTGATTCCGTCCCACCGATGTTCTCACCGATTAAAGAAGACGTCGACATCGAGGCCGAGGTCATTCAGTCCCAAAACAAGCTCTTACATCACTCGGTTGAGCAAGATGCCATTCTAATGCCGGAGATGGAACCAGGTAAGGAGCTCCGGAGGTATCGACACAGGAATGACGTCACACCTGAAGAGAGGTCATCCCCTCTCGATACATCGACGAGTCAGACGTCATCAGAGAGTAATTCGTCTGGTCATCGACGACGAAGACGAGATTCGCCAGAGAATATGAGGGTTAGTACAATGTTTACATCAGTGTTGGTTTGTTTGTTTGTTTGGTTGGTTGGTGTTTATTTAAAAACTCATTTCCTTTCTCTTTTCAGTAAACACAACAACAACAACAACAACACAAAATTTCGTCATACGTTTTCTAAGGGTTTTTGTGCAGGTTAATATTTCAATCAATACTTTAGTTCCAACCTCAATCAATTAATAATACATACAGCGATAAATACAGGATAATTATAGGGTGATTAAGTGGTAGGGGTCTCCGTTGATTTCGACTTTTGCAATTGAAGATAATCGAAGGTAAATTTCGAAGTCTTCAAGTGCGATTTGCTTGAATTTTTTTTTTTTTCCAGACCAAAAACTTGTCCTTAGGATTGGTACTTGAAAGAACGTGAAAATCAACGAACCAGATTGAAACAGGTCAATTTACCGGCCATATTGATATGCAATCTTGTAATTTGTCAGGAAACTCGACACCCCCCCCCCCACCCCAAAGATATCATACTTAAAACACATGGTACAAAACAACGGTACTTTCAGTTTCATTAAAAACCATGATGGGAAACAAAGAATCAGAAAGTTAATTCAGAAATCATGGCATTATTCTCTATCAAGCAGACTGTGACTACCGTTTGTAATGAACAAAGACCTTCTGAAATCGACTGAAGTTAATTAAAAACTAGAAGAGTTCATAATTAAGGTATACCCTTGGGCATTTGACTACTCAAGGACTGGTGTTATCGTTGCGCTTATAAGCAGCGGGTAAAATTGAATTGCTTCTCAATTTTCCTTTTGACTGAAAAAAATGCACCAGCAGAAACAGCTACAATAGCTGTGTGAAATGGATTTTGATTAATACCGTACATTTCCAAAAAAACAATGAGAATGTTTGGGTTAGTTTGTTGGGGTGTTTGTTTGTTTATTTGTTTGTTTTTGATTGTGGTGGTGTTGCGGTGTTTGTTTCTTTCTTTCTTTGTCGTTGTTGTGTTTTGTTTTTTGTTTTTTTCTTAATGTGTTTTTGTTGAAGAAAAATAGAGGTATGGCGGTGAATTCAGACGAGGAACTTGTTATTTTTTATCATTTGTCGGACATTGCCAGCAAGTTTGTTTGTCACGCAACTGTCAGTCAGTAAACTGAGTAAAACAACTTTAAACCGATGACGTTTTGGCGAACAAATCTTTGTTAAAAATAAATCTTTAAAACACATTGAAACAATGTCAACATTTTGACTGTTCAAGATGTTGCTCTATTAAAACACTTTGAGCTTACTTTCAGGAATAAATGCGATCTTTACTGACCATGTATGGCGATATAGTTTTGTATATTTAATTTGTGATAATAAAAGTAAAACAAGGCATACACCTTTAAGCATTTCATTTAGGCAATGGATCATAGACGGGAGTAATTTTGATATTGCTTTTAATCTTAATCCCTCCCTTGTTGATAATCCTCAGCCGGAGGAAGTAGACCGTCTGAGTCGTGAAGGAGAAATAATCGAGAAACAAATCCGGGAACATCAAGACAAAGAGTTCAGAAGGGAGATAGAACGCCGTAAGAAGCAGATGGAAGACTCGGCCAAACGGCTGGATGAACTCAAGATACGACGGGGTATAGAGTGGTCAGCGGTCGGCGGTGCTCCCTCGTCCAAAGGCGGTCAGGGACCGGTCAAGTTGAGCCAGAGCCTTGACGAGATCGCACGCAGGGGAGACGGCGACCACTCCCCACTCCGTGACCATCGACGGTACGGGTCGTTGGAGACGGTGACCAGAGATCGAACTCGAGGTACAAGGGAAGTTGTATCAATGTCAACGCCTCAGCTGACTGACCGTGAGAGGGCGGTCATCAAAAGAGACCAGCAGGGACTGATTTTGCCTCTGGAAGAAGAGACGAGGTTGCAAAGGAGTTCTACAGAGCAAGGGAAGAGACAAACGCGAAGTGGAAGAGATAGGTAAGAAAACAACTTATCATTGTTTTATAAATGGAAACAATAAGTGGGGTCCCAATATTTGCCCTGTTGAAATGTGTCTTATCTTGGGGTTAATGTTGTTGTTGTTTTGGGTGTTTTTTTAATAATTGTGAATCCATTGTTATTGTGTTTTAAAGGATCGACTGTTTCTTTGTTTTTAAACGATCAAACTTCTAGCAAGCAAAAATGTTTCTGGTAGTTGAAAAATGGTTAACGATTGCTGTTGTTTTTAATTCATGCACAAAAAACAAGCTTATTCCAAAACACAATATTGTGAAAGACAGTGACAGAAAAAAAAACAGTTAGTTGAAATAATATAGTTTGAAAACCAAAGTTTATTAGAGTATTTACTTTGGGTTTTTTCATTTTTTTATAAGAGAGTGATAAATTCATTATTTATTTTGCAGTCATCATAAACTTGAGAGATCATCCTCACGGGAGAAGCGCCCTCATCGACAAGACAGCATGGAGAGTGTTGGTTCTCAGAGGGGGAATTCTGAAGACGACGAGGCGGGGTACTCTGACAGTAGCAAGGTAAGAAAAAACACATACCCCAAATTACAGACTAAGATTCACAAATCAGAAACTAGTGGTACTTTAATTTCATTTCACTTTGTTGTTAAAGCAAATACTGTGACCGTTTAGATTGTAGTTTTTGGCTACTTTTTTATGGGGGTTTTTAAAGTCATTTTGCTGTTTATTTATTTACCTCATAAATCGACATCTGTTTATGTATTTTAATTTTAACAAGGAAATTGTGGTATAACTGCAAACGATATAATAACAATGGCTGACGTTTCGAACGTGCTAGCAGGGTCTTTCTCGGAGTCTTTACTCCGGAAAAGGTTCCATATTTTAATTTTAATATGACAGTGAAACCTTTGTTTCTTGTTTACTAATTAACTTCTCGAGAAGTTGCTTTTGGGGGAATCGTAAGGAAAGGGAATTGTTAAATCCGCAATTGCTTGTATATAGGTGTTTTTCTTTCATTAAAATAATAAATAGAAAGGTAGCAAGTCTACAAAAAAATCAAAGTTACTTTACATATTATGCCTCTATAAGTCGGGTTGTTTTCCCTTGTATAGTACTTGAAGTCCAAGCTTCGAAGTATCAGCAGTCATAAAAGCATTGTGGGTTACAGTTCAGTGTCAACAAAACAAGAAGTCATAAACAATATTAAAAGAATATCCAAAGACTCTGTGAAACCGAACCATATAATTAACAAGGAAGATTACACATGAACAAATCCGGAATTCAGCTTAAGATGGGATTCAAACCAAGGTCATTGGTTGTATACATCGCGGCCAAATATTTGTACAAGCTAACAAGGAAGAAGCCCAAGCTATGAAGTCACCTTGTAATACCTTAACGGTACTTCTGTGGTGACTGCAGATAAACCCAAACATAATCAATGCAGGGTTAGACTTACTGGTTCAATTGTCATTATGACCAAAGGCTATTAAGTACAAAAGGTTAGACTCCGTATATCCAGAAAATGTGTAAGCGACAGCACATATTTATCAGTATGATTTTGAGGGGGAAGCTTGAATAATTATAAATGAATAAAATGCCATTAGGAGTACGAACACTCTAATTATTCATGTACAAATTACTATTTATTGTGGAACCATGGCTGGCAAATGTGTGATAATTTTGTTGCGAGGTGTATATGCATGTTCACAAATTTGTCCCCTCAAATATGCTCGCTATAGTGTCAAAAGTCATTCGCAGATTGACTCATCAGTCAGAATCGTATAAGCTGTACACATGCTTGTTCAAAATTCCTTTCAATTGAAGAATGGCTCTCCCACTGTTATTAAAGATTAGGCAAGAGCTAACCTTCCTTTACCGGAGGGCACTGGCACCCTTTTTTATTATCCAGAAAGGCCAGGAATGCATATATCGAATTATTCATTGTTAATGCGACGTCGGTCCACGGGCATGAACGAGCAAATCGGGTTAGCTAAAATCTGTTTTGCGATAAGCTCCGCAGAGGCTTTTCAAAAACATTTGTACGGGCGAAGTAAATTGAGTATGTGTAATTTACATTGGTGATTTATTTTCTATTCTTGGTGAGGCTGCTTGATTAAATTTACTCGGTGTTTTATAAAACTGAATGATTCTTTACTGAACCTGTTCATCATACGAGGGAGGAATTATATTATTATTTATTTGGACTGCAAAATTTACTTCCTGTTTTGGATGTTGACTCGGCTTGTCGGTGCTGAATCCCCCCATAGTTTCCTTTGTCTGTGGCCCCCATTGGAATTGGTTTCTATTGACCTTACCGTGATCTGTTTTAACCGACCGAGACATAGAGATCTGTTTTTGCATTAGACAATCTCTCAGAAGTGGAAAAAAGGTAAACGTGCATAGTTCAGCATTCGTGATGATAACCAACAAAATGTCACAATAATTTCAACAGTAGATTGCTTTTTAAATGTCAAATCAACCCTTATTCAAAGATTCAATCAAATCAATCGTTTGTTTTGGGGAGTTATTTGCAAACACGGATTATTTTAATGACTTCGACTAAACAAAATGTTTGTCCATGCTGTGCATTTAGATGCTGATTTAGAATAACATAACAACATTTTGTAAGATGGAAGCATAACATTTCAGTGTGTTATTGTTGGGTTTTTTTTTTACATAAGTAGCCTGCACCCGTGAATACAAAATAACTGAACTGGCTCGAAGGGTCATCCATCATCTTTCCACTTTGTTTATTGTCAGAAATGTGGAAGATGTCATATATCACGTCCGTTGATCAATTCTGCCACTTGAAAAATTCCTTTCTGTGACATCATCCCATGATTTAATGTCCTCCCTCTTCCCTAATCAACAGGGAAGCGGTAGAAGAAGAAGGAGCACCGAGGAACGGCGAAGCTCCGAAGAGTCGTCACGACACCACCGTGACCAATCGCGTGATCACCATCGCCACCATCAGCGCGACCGTGAGCACGGTCGCTCCTCACCAGCTTCACACTACCAGGAGAGTTCCTACCGTGATTACCAGCGCCGCCCGCACCATCGATCCCGTGAGGATGTTGTGACGCCGGTAGAGGAGCGTGGCAGTCGTGACAAGGATCTCCATAGGGACTCACACCATCGCCAACATAGCAGGTCGCGTGAGGACATCTCGTCGTCTGAGCGTGAACGGTCACGCACCATCAGCCCAAGTCCCGTTCGTGATCGGGACCGTGATTCACATCGTGAGCGTGAACTACACCGTGATCAAAGACGCCGTCAGCATCACCACTCGGGTGAGGACCTCTCCAGAAGTGCTAAGAACAACAGTGAACGGCCGTCGACAGGATCTCGTTCCAGAAGTCTTCCAAGGGTGCTGCAATCAGAGAGGAGACAAGCTTCTCCAGAAGGTCACTTATTGCACGGTTTCTTCGTGTTGTCATGTTCTCAAAATCACATGTTTATTTTGTTTTGGTGGTACAACCCTCCCACTTTTATTCCCAGTCCAGAGCCCCAACCTTAACACCTCAAGCCACACCTAAAACACAAACTATCCATGTGATGTCGTGGCCGAGCGGCCTCAGGGCGGTGTACTCAAGTTCTGTATTTTACAGAATGTGGGTTCGAATCCTGGACTGGTCAGTCGCGACACTTTTTTCCCTGTGCAAGGCACTTTATCATAGTTGCTTCTCTCCACCCAGGAGTACAAATGGTTACCGTCGAGAGCTGGGGAGTAACCTGCGATGGACTGGCATCCTGTCCACGGGGAATAGAAATGATCTCAGTCATTTAATGCCAAGGAAACCGGATGAGAATGACTCGGCCCAGACTTTACTCTCTCTTTATTTTACAAACTATGCGCCTTTACTTTACCCTGTGAGTTTGTTTACTTTATTCAAACGATGATAATATCTTTACAAACAAATTATAGATTGCACTGCACCTGTTTTACCCTCCTATACAGATTACTATTACGGTGATCAGGTGTATAGAATGCAAGCAAGTGAATGGACACGACGAGCAGATGACAGCGGTGACGACGAGGACGAACGACGGCGACAGGCTATCTACCAAAGTGTGCCTGCTGGATCACGACATATGCAGGTACGAAGTTCATACAAGTGCCATTGCTATGATAAAATAGAACTTTATCATGGTGTGGCCATCTTGTTTTTCTCCCATTCAACGCAATGTAATCAAACCGAGGCTGGAAGGACAACTAGTCTGGTTCCTTTTTGAACAATGAATATTGGCATAAATTACTGTTACTGGATACAGGGAACATGACCAAGGTGGTGGCAGCGTGATAAAGGTTTATATAAGTAAACAAAGACGAAATCCAAGTCTGGGCCCCAATGTCTTAGATCCACTTAACACAACAAAATTAGCTGACCAAAAAAAACATTTGCTCGATAGATACTTTTTACAAGCCAAAATAACAAGTCGAGTGTGTGCTTGGATGTCCACACTTTCCTTATAGCAGGTATCTGTTGAGAAACGGTTATTTTTTTACTGATGCTGCTTTGCAAAAGTCTTATAATCACTGAGTAATTCTGCTCTTTGTGAACTTTCTTCCCGCAGCCACGACAAGTATCACGTGCCGACTACCAGTTTCCCACAAGAAGATTCCGTCTCCCACGCGATCCTAATGACAAGAAGTGCAGGAACCACGGCATTGGTATGAGGATAATTGGCGGAAAACGGATACCAGGATCGGATCAGCTGGTTGCCTACATTGCTGAGATACACAGGGCTGGAGTGGCAGATAGAGAAGGTTCGTTTGTACAGACCCAAATCAGATCAGTTCAATGTGCACGTAATTGGTTATATAGTTGACTGGCGGGGAGACACTTAATATTTTTATTCGGGTACACAGAACATATCGAGCTGATATTATTATTATATTATTATATATTTCTGGTAATAAAACCAAGTGTGCCTCATAATTGAACTTAATCACTGTAGCTCGCAAGAAGCATGAGGAAACAAGGGCGCTTGCAATGTGAACCAGAAACACCGGAGTTAACCCCTACTCTAATTCCACGATAAGTGTTCTGGGTTATTTTACTACCAGTGCTAGTACACGGGACTTACGGCCAATGTCCCATCTGAAGGACAAACCAATTATGGTAAAGTATCTTGCTCAATGATACAAGTGCCACAACCTGGACTCCAACCCACACTCTGCTGATCAGAAACACCAGAGCTTGAATCTGGTGCTCTAAACTGCTCGACCACGGTACACTATGGTGACCGAATACATCTCTGTGGAACAAAACAAAATGTGTTTCTGAAATCACAGAATAGTTTTGGCTTTGAGTGATGATCCCATCGCCGGGATTGGGTGTTTCTTCTTCCCGCCTCAACATTGATGAACACGTGCCAGCATGCACGTCGTGTTATAGACAGCAACAGCTGACATTCCAGTGAACATTCAAAAGACATGCATGAGTCTTGTTTTATGGAATTGTGCAGAACAAAAGTTCAAACACAAATATGCATGAACTGTGTACCAACCCTAATGACTGGTAAAGCGAAATATTGTTAGTTATCGATGTCCATACACTTTTAAAACTTCCGTGTCAAATTTACCCAAATCTGGGTCCCGTGGGGCCTGATCGATTTCTGGGTCAGTATGACCTGGAATCTGTGTCAAAATTACGCATAAATCAGTCAATCTGACGCAGAATCAGTGTTAAAATCCCTTTTACCAATTTCCGGTTCAGCCCACCTGGGATACTGAATCTGGGTTAATTCTTACCCGGCAGTTTTTAGTGTGTATGTTTAGAACATCCCAAATTCTCTCCTCAATTTAAAGTGCCAAACCAATAAAAAACGATGATGCCAACCAGTCCAGCAGCTCTGTGTTGCAGTCACTCTGTGGACATTCCTTTTGTGTACACTTAAGGAAAACCCTATTCTTCAACACTGTAAAAAACACTGTGTGGACGTGTGCAAGTTCACATAGTGTTTCAAGTCACTTACATTATGTGGACGCATTTTGTTCTCAGGTCCACACTTCGTTTGTAGGCGTTAAAACAAAAGAGTACACAAAAAAGTGAACAAACAAATTGAGAGCACGTTCAGCATTTTTCTTTTTTACGATCTGCTTGATTTAGGTTTGCGTGAAGGTGATCAGGTGCTAGAGTGGTGTGGTATGCCGTTAACTGGCCGCACCTATGAAGAGGTGCAGAGAATAACAAGAACACCCAATGGAGACGTAGAGGTCGTTGTCAAATGGTAAGAACAACCAGAAAGATGAATTGTGATGAGTCCGCAGTTATATTGATATATGAATTGTTAAACAAGGGATATCAAAAGACATAAGCACTGTAACCTAGGACTGAAGATACCTGTGTTGAGAAAACGATTGATAAATGCTCAGTTTTAGTAGGGGATGAAAAATAGAGAAAGCCCATGTAGGGACTGGGAACTCAATCCAATTGCGAAGCTACGTCCGAGGTGGGATTGGAACCATGGTCCACGGAAGTGAATGGCAAGATACCACTAAGCCAACCTGATACCCAGGTAAAAGTATAAGGTATTAACTCATCATTACTTGTTTTACTGTTTAGCGGCACAAACTTGTTGGAGTCTCCCAGGACACGGACCAGACCTCCTGGTGACAACAGCCCTCGATCTCGCTCAACCAGCAACCCTCCACAGCTCATCGAAGAAGGTACTCATTCAATATATACAATCAAGCATGTGTCATGAAGTGCATGTCATTTATCTGCTTTTTGTAAACATGGGGTACGTTTTCGCGGTCGTAACCAATAACTGTTTCGGTTGAATTGGCCATCGGTTAACACTGGCCAATGACCGAAACAGTTGTTGGTTACAGCCGCGAAAACGTACCCAAGATCAAGGCTAAAACAAACAATTCACATGTGAGTTTTACACAAATGTTATTGCATAAATCCACGGGATGTGGGGCTATACTCCAGCACACCCACCTTCTCTCTCACTCTCTATTTGGACCGGGTGGCCAAAAGGATTGTCCCCACACCAATTTTCCATCCGGTTAAAAGAAAACGAAGCATGCACCTTTAAAAAAAACCGGTTAAGAACGAATTGATCCACTTCTCATAAAAGAAATTCCTGCACACTGCATTTCTTGTGTCTTTTGCGAACAAATTTTAGCAGTAAAATGCGTATGGCCTATGGTAATAACGTCAGACACTTATCTCATTTACTGCAAAGTGTGACGTCAAATCATCCCCCACTTTTCAACACGGATGTGCACCACTGTTACTATAAAAAATACTTTCTTCCGTTTTGTAACAAAACTTATCATACAAAAACCATCTGACACAGAGGCACTTGACGAAGAAGCAATACGTAACGGCGTGGACCCGAGGATGCTATCCGAGCGTCTTGAAGGCATCTCCAAGGCACAATACGTATACAGCTCACCGGCTACGTCAGCCAACACGGAGAATTCATCACCAAAGGTATGTCATATAAAAGCCTCCATCAGATCCCATATTAAACAATAATAGAAACGCCAGCGGCATTGGATCTTCTTGTTACAAAAACAGACTCGCAGGGTTTATTTTACAAACACTTCAGGGTTGCACTGGTGTTTTTGTTGTAAGTGATAATTGGCAAGCAGTGTAATTCCATGGCTCGCTGCGGTCGCTCATCTTATATAGGAGGTTAGTACATCATGTTTTGATTGGAAACAACATCCATGCAATGTGAGAAGGATGGGCCGACTCAAGAAATAGTATTAAAAAAATGTGACATAACAGAATTGTAACCTCAAAAGGATAACTCAACATTTTGATATTAATCTTTTAAATGTGTCATTGACATCACGATATCAATGTTAACCTTTTTCTTTTATTTTGGGCGTTTCTCAAAAAACAAAATGTGTGTTTCTGCTCAAGTTTTAGTGGGGCTTAATAGCAATAGAGCATTTTGTTTTCTTTTCCAACAGAGAAAAGGTCGAGACAGAAATAAGAAAATCAGTGGAGAAATACAGGTAGGTCATTAAAACATGTTCTTTAAACACATGCTATATCTTGTGATAAATTATTGCGAATATTCTTTTTTGATTTAAATCAAAACAGTGACATCAAACAGAAGAAGAAATGTCTAAAAGCAACTATTGTCCTTTGAAACAATAAAAGCAACTATTGTCCTTTGAAACAAAAAAAACAAATCTTGTCTTTTGAAACAAGGCATGGCTTTCCTTCAATCTCATGGTCGCGGGTTCTAATCTAACTTAGTAGTGAGTTTAGGACACCTTGGCAGTGCAGTCGTTCATCGATTCAATTTTCAAGTCATAAGCCACAAGGGAAACTGACTTGGTGAATTTTAAATATTTGTACGTTGAACAAAGAAAAAAAGACCTAGATCGGGACTTGAACCTGCGACCTCCGGATTAACATGCAGGCGCTCTACCAACTGAGCTATATCTTTAGTTCTAATGTTGGCGGTCTCCTTTTTTTCTCACAATTCTCCAGATTCAGTTAGATTACGACGGCCGGACTGGCGATCTGATCGTCGGTATACTCCGAGGCCGTAGCCTGGCCCCTAAGGACATTAACGGTCTAGCTGACCCGTTTGTCAAGACGTGCCTTTTACCTGGAAGAGGGTTAGTATTGACTATTGAAGAATAAACCAAAATGTTGTTTTAAGTATTTAGATACCATTTTTTGTATATTGCTGTATTTTAGCCAGAAATATTGTTCAGTACCTTTTTGCACTGTTGTCAATGAGCCGTTCAGATTAATAAGAATCAATTTATTGTTTTGTTTGTTGTTTTTGTTTCGTTTTGTTTGTTTAAGAGTTTTTTGCTATCTATTTTGTTTTTGTTTATTTAGTGTTATTTATTTACTTTTTTTATTTATTGATTGATTTATTTTATTTATGTTATTGTATTATTATTATTTTGTGAGGGGGTCGACTATTACCGGCGGAGCTTTAGGCAGATGTTTTGTTTCATGTAAAATGCAATTAACTATTGTTTGCATCCATTTATTTTTTTATTTCTCATTCAATCTACACCAGACCGGATAATAAGCGGAAGACTCGATACGTTCCAAAGACTCTAACCCCGGAATGGAACCAGACTGTCCTATACAGAGCAGTCAGACCGCAGGAATTGGCAACCAGAATATTAGAGATAAGCGTCTGGGATTTCGACCGCTTTACCTTCAATGACTTCATGGGTCAGGTGAGTGTTGAACTATCCAAGATAATTGTACCTTTATTATTTATGATTTCTCATCGGTTTATAGTACAGCAAACTCATTCCATTTCGATACACATACCAAATTGTGAACATTACACAAATAAACATAACAATAATGGGTGGTCACATTAATTTCAAGAAAACATGAAATAACTGGGGTTTTGCCCAGGAAGGAGTTTGCCCCGGTGTGTCTGGCAGTGGCTGCTGAATGCGCCGCAGCACCTTGTAAACCCTTATAAGGTGCTACACAAAATTGGTATCGTAATACAAACAGAATCAAAAACCTGTCTTAGAATAATTGTCTAACTGTGTTTCCTTTTTTCGGCTTGCACCGGGAAAATCTGACTAGATGTTCATAAGTTATGTACATTAAAACACACCGTCGAGTGAAACATGCTCTGGCCATTTAGTGGCAAAAAGTGGAGGCACACCATTTTGAATAAATCTCCAGCACATTAATTCCATCAACGCGTATATATTACATAAGGATTCTGGACAGGTCTTAAAGTCTTTCATTGGTTGAAAACGATTGCATAATTTGAAAAGTTGTTGGAATTAAAAGAGAAGAAAATCTTCTGCGGGTAATATAACATTCTTAAAGATGTCTGCCATTAAAGGGATTGTAAACGTTTGGTAATTGGAACCCACTGTTTGTTTCAATCCTATATAGTTGTAGATATATACCATAAAACTAACCTGTGAAAATTTCATTTCAAAAGGTGGTAGTGTTTTTTGAGATGTTGCCGAAATCTGGAGCGGTTACGTCCACGCAGGAAGAATAATCTGCAATTGGAATACACAATCTGAGAAACGTTACTGCAGTAACGCTTCTCAGATTCAAATCTGGGGGATAAAAAGTGATTTTTCCATAACCGCAGTACTTCGAAGTAAAAAGTTTCTCAAAATGCATTATACTATCCAAAGCTGCTGTACTTCTTACCAAGTACGTTTTTGTTGCCATTAATTGTCAGAGTCATTACCAAACGTATACAGACCCTCCAACTCCAAGTCATTTGTGGATTTTCTGTCTCCTTATAGATTCTTATAGACCTATCCGACAGTCAAATACTGGACAACCGACCACGATGGTTCTCTCTGCAAGACCAGCCGGCAAGTACCGGTCAACAAGAGGCCTTCTCCCCACGTGCCCTCTCCCCAGTCACCACTGCCCCCGCTAACCATCAAGGACACCCTCTGAGCATTCTAACCCGCGGTAGGGGAGCCTCGGTGTCAGGGGACCATGGATCTCCGGAGAGGCGGCGCGCCCTCTCGCGATCCATGGAGAGGGTGCAGGTGTCGGGTGCGCCGCAGCAGTTAATGGAGTCGGACTCGCAGAGTTCGCGCTCTTCGGGCTACGAGTACGACACAGATCGATCCACACAGAGCGACAAGTCTGGCTGGAGCCAGGGTAAGACATTTTACAAAATCATTATCATTTTCCTTGTAGACAATCTTTATTATAAAAATAAATAGAGCTGGAACAAACGAAACCTAGAAACCCTTCAATTATGTCCGCCATACTTATGGGAGTGTGTTGACATTGACATTAAAGGGTCTGTATACGTTTGGTAATGACTTTGAATATTAATGACAATAAAAACTTACTTGGTAAGAAGTACAGCAACTTTGGATAAGATAATGCATTTTGAGAAACTTTTCAATTCGAAATACTGCGGTTACGGAAACAAATATATCACCTTTTTTCCCCAAATTGTTGAATCTGAGAAGTGTTACTGCGGTAACGTTTCTCAGATTGTGTATTCCAATTGAAGATTATTCTTCCTGCTTGGACATACCGCGCCATAATTTCGGCCATATCTCAAAAACGCTACCACCTTTTGAATTGAAATTTTCACAGGTTAGTTTTATGGTATATATCTACAACTATAGACCTTGTGACCTTTGTTTACAATAAGTGTGACCTTGTACATTCTTGGGCCTTTCTGGCAGGTAAGATACTGCACTAGTCATATGGGAAAGTTTACATTTTGAGTCATAATTTCCACATCAATCCAAGTGTTTTAAAAGTAACAGCTGAACAAGTTTTGAGATGTGCCCCCTTTCATCATATCAAAAGTTGAAAAAAATTAGACAGTGCAATCTCCATAAAATGTAGGTTTTTATGTTTTCTTCCATTGAGCTGTGTACAAATCGTGCCTGCAGGAAGTCCAGGCTTGGTGGCTCTTTTGTAAACATGTGATGTCACAGGTCACATCGTCTATAGGATTGAAACAAACAGTGGGTTCCAATTACCAAACGTATACAATCCCTTTAATCTTTCAAAGCCGTCCTTTATTTCACAAGATAGGCCTATGTGTAGTCCTTCCACAAAGCAATGGCCTCTTCATTTAATTACACCAATTTTTGAAAGTTTATTTACGGTGGTATGTGATATCTTGTAACTACACACAATATTTGGTCTCGTGGCTTTTCAATGTCTATCTCTTTGTGTCACTTTTGATGGTGTGAAAAACTGTCCATTGAACTTTCTTGTTCCGCATTTCCAGTCGCTTCTTAGTGCATGTTCGTTGTTGGTTTTTTATTTATTTTCCTGTTGCCGTTCTTGGTGACCATTGTCAGCTACAATTATGCTCTCACACTCTGTCGTCTCTCCATGCAGGCTGATAAAGAGGCTACGAAGTGGCCACTGTTCTTCTCGTTAAACTGATCGATTCCTCTTTGTTGTGTCCAGTTGTCTCAACTTTAGTTTCGGGTCAGAAGGGGGGAACAAGTTTTTTAATATATGATTCCAACACCTCAGGTGGTCCACTTCTCTAATGATATCAAAACACTTGTTATCCCAACCTGGGTTAACACAAAGTCTGACCCGTGACTTCTTTATGGAGTCCGGTTTCTTAAAGCCAGTAAAAAGCAGTAAATATTTGCCTACAAAGCGCATTTCAAAACGCTGCTGAAACAAAAACGAACGCGCATGCTAATTTTGTTGGCTGTTCGGCTGTAAAGTTGTCAGCACTGCTGTTTAACACGCACGTGAGCAAATGTCTCTTGTTTGTCATTTGCGTACCGTAAACTGCTTTAAGAAATCGGGCCCAGATTCTCTCGGGAAGAGCACAGTAACGTAAAGTCCGTGTTTAAAACCTGTTCAACACACCCTGCAGACACAACTCAAACAAGGGAGACGTATAGCATCTTCTTTGCTTTGAAATTGTCACATTATATATATTTATTTTTTTATAACGCGAGTATACTTTTGTGCACACCACCAGCTTGACAAAGATTCCAAAACAACGAAAGCAACAACTTTTACAAAGGTATGGATAGACTCTGCTCCTCACTTGCCTGGCGATTTTTTAGTGTCGAGATCGTGTGTGTTTTAGTGTCATGTTGATTCCCCCCAAAGCGAGCCCTTGTTTTTTGTTGTTCATTATTGTGCTCTTCCTTTTCCCCCAACGCCTCCAAAAATAAATAAATCATCATTATTTCAGGACTGATGACGTCTAACTTTTTAGCTCGCACCCAGCTATCATGTAACTATAGATTTAGTATTTTTAAATTAATTTTGATTTAATTGAGTTTTTAATGACTTTAACATGACATGATTTTCTAATTTGTACTAATTTTTGAGTTGAGAATAACTTTAACCTCACATTCACCACCTCGTAACATTAACCTATGAACTTAACACACAAACGACTGTTAGTAAGTCTATATTAGTTTGCCACTCGCCATGATTGTTGATGATTTCATCAAGTTTTGTCATATTGGATCAGGTCATTCGGTACATTTTTTAGGCACTGGCTGAAGCCCAGCAGCCATTTTGAAACCGAATAACAACGGGGCAGTTTCAACGAGCTGCGAAGCACACAAATTGATCAGCTTAAGCAAGTTTACCGACCAAACTGTAATTGGATTTATAAGTTAGACTGTAACTACTGGTTCCCTTTTCATTTGCGTTCAACAGCTCAGTGAAATTGGTACCAGGCACAGTTGGGGCAAATAAGGCCTGGTTATACAAAAGGTTACCTACGCAAGGGTGGTAGAGGATAACATGTGGGGAAAAGGGTAAACCTGCTCCCTCATTCCCTTAATAGACCGATGTCTCTCAACCCCTTCACAATATTTAAACGGCAAAACAATGTGAGGAAAAGGGTGAACCTGCTCCCTCGTTCCCATAATAAACCGATGTTTCTCAACCCCCTTCCAGTATTATAACGGCAAACAAGTCCTTATGGGTACGTGTATCGTTTAACTATGTCAAAAACAACAGTCTCAATGTCGGTTGTCAAATGTCTTGGTAAAAAAACCAACCAGCTCTTTTCAGGGCCAACACCTCCATCCAAAAGATATTGTTTTGTGTACGTGGTTTAGTAGTAAGAACACATCATCTGCCATCAAAGCCTCAAATCCCACACACACACACAAATAAATAAATAATTATTCCATTTCATTTATGAAGGAATTCCCACATTTACACCTGGAAATAACATCCCTTTGGGCAGAACTTTGAATCTGCTACTCGTCTTAAGCATACAAAGTACATCAAGGCATTCGTAATGAACCCGAGTTAAAAGCTTTAGGCACCCGTGTAATTCAAATTCATGTTTTGTAAGACTGGCGTTGTCCGTTTCCTCCCAGTCCTCCAGGATCCACCTGGCACCTCATACCATAAGAGAAGGACGGTCCACCGAGTAGCAGCAAACCCACATGTTGTTTATTTTGTTATGATTTCAACCTGCTGCATGTGAGGCTCATTTTTACTAACGCATCAGAAAATGGTGATGTTTTTAATTTACTTTTTAAACCTTCGTGATGTGACTTGGACTCGCCTTCTTGTACCATTATCTCCCCCAAATTAATCCACAGCAGCGCTGATATGTATTTATTTATACCTGCATGAAATCATAATTGGATTTATTTTGTTTTGTCTCTTGTTATTAAACTGCACTTTAGTGAAAAATTGTATCTCACTACAATAATAACATTGAAATAATTGTAAACTCTAAAAACTTCCGGGATCTGGGTCTGAATGATCCACAAAAGACGCAGAATCCGAGTTCAAAAAAAAAAAATTCTTTTTGACGACTTTCTGGGTCAGCCTGACCCAGAAATGGGTCAGGGCCCGTTGGACCCGGAATCTGGGTCGATTCTGACCAGGAGTTTTAAGATTGATTTTGCACGATCTGTAAGATCTGTCATCCTAAGTTTTCAACACTCTGTTGGATTGAAGAAAACAAACTGTACACAAATCTAGTTTTTTACCGTTATTTATAAAGTTGATCTAAAAACTCCATGGTCCGTATTGACCCGGATTCCGTTGCCGTGGTGCCTGACCCATTTCTGGGTCAGTATGATCCGGAATCTGTGTCAAAATGACTCTGGCGCAGAATCCGAGTTAAAGTCTTTCTTTCTTTTTTACCAGTTTCCGGTCAGCCTGACCCAGTAATGGGTCAGGTCACCTGGAAACCGGAATCCGGCTCAAATCTGACCAGGGAGATTCTAGAGTGTGCCTTATGATGCAAAAGGACAATTTTTGAAATGCAAACTTATCCAGTTAACCATTGAGGTTAAAGGGACACGTTGCCTTGGATCGGGCGAGTTGGAATTTCGAGGCATATTTGTGTGGATCATTGTATTCTACTTTTAAAACATCTTTCTAACCATAATGCATTTTATAATGAACGGTACAAACGCTTTTTTATAGACCAACTCGCCCGATCCAAGGCAACGTGTCCCTTTAACACAATTGTTGATAAAGTCAGAATACTGTTGACTCTACCCATATTGCATAAATTATCTCGTTAATTAGAACAATTCAGTGCCAAGTCTTAATGAAGGTAAGTTAAGTTGACACAGTTTCATAGTGAAGACATACGATTTGAAGAAAAACTTGTATTATTTTGAATAACGATCATCTGTTTGCATCCACATAGAACACCCTCGCGATAAATCATCAAAAACCCAGCCCCCATCTTCAAACAAATCTAAGGGGATTCATCAAAACGGACATAGAAACAGAGTCAATACGATCAACGGAGGTGAGAAATCATCACACAAAACTAAGCCAAGTACCTCCACCCATGCAACGAAAGACTCGAGCCCCCCAAAAGGTCACCCGCCCAAATCATCACCAACTACAAGCGCCACGAATAAACCATCAAGTATAAGTACCTCAGTTAAAGTCACAGTAACCACGAAGCATCCATCAGGGAAGCAAGGAGCAAAGGAGACCAAGAGTACCACACAAGAAAAGAGAACACCAGAAACGACGAAAAAACAGGTATGGATGGTCCATAATTTTAGTGCCATCTTTTCCAGATTCTGTTAATGCATAAGTGTGAACCCCAAGGTGGGTAGGGATATCACCCCCCCCCCCTCCTATTCAAGCCTCGCCCTGACTTCTTGGTTTTTGTATATTGAAGAAAGAAGATGGCTGCATTGCCATTAATTAATCTATTTAGCATAGTTTCATATTGGTGTGGCTTACCGGTATACTATAGCTGAGCTTCGATTAATGGAGCATAAAATGCACCTTAACCCAGCTGCCCACAATATTTTCACAACTCCAATTTGCGTCCTGGGCCCATCTTCATAAAGCTCTTTAGCAGAACATTATGTTCAGCAAATTTCTTTGCTAAGCAAGAAATGAGTGGGATACCAGTCACAGCAATGGTAATTGTATGGTATTTTGGCTGGTAATCTAGAGTTGTCTGTGCTTAGCAATTTGTTGTGCTTACATGATTTATGAATTATAGCTATAGGCTATAGCTATAGCTATAGCCTGGCTTTAGGCGCTGTCCCCCAAAAAACTTTTTTTTAAAAAAACCTACTTTGGTAACACTGGTAACCTGGCCTTCTTAAAAACTAGTGGAGTGGGGTGGATACAACACTAAATCCATCAAATTCAAGCCACACATTGTTCAGGATTTGTGAGAAGTTGAGGCATCGAAGTAACATTTTGATCAAACTGCTTTGGTTTATTTCAATCAGCAACCGAAACAACAAAACCAGCCCGAGAAGAAAGTTCGGAGCAGGACCTTATCACCAGAACGGAACACGGACAAAGTGAAGTTATCACCCAGTAACGTCAGAGCGTCCAAGCCTCGTAATGAGCCAAGCATATTCCATTACACCAGTACTAACCCTAGCGGGAGGAATCCATCTGGTTAGTTGTCTATGTTCGTATCAGTTTTATTTATCGTTCACTGAAATGCGCCTTGTATTCAAGACTAGCCAGTTATCCAATGGGGGTGTGGCATGTAAAACCGAAGAAACGCCGCCATGGACCAAATTGCTTTGTTTTTCTTCTGGCAGTATCAGTATCGGTGTTATTTGTATCACTTTCCACTGCAACCATTGTTTGGATTCCAGTATCTCAAAAAAATTGGAATGATGATAGCAATCTTAACTCGAAAAGGTTCATATGGGATACGTGCTTATATAATATATAAATGGCTCTTCCACAAAAGAACACATTTACAGGTTCTGGTTATGTTCAGTAATAGTGTACATTTCAATGCATGCTAATTGATATTACCCAAAGCAGATGCACTTGTCTGTTTAATACATATAGGGCGCCATCTAAATACCGTATACTCAGAGGTTTTTATGAATTGTTGTCCTTTGTCTCTGATACCACACTCTAAAAACTCCAAGGTCAGAATTGACCCGGATTCCGGGTCCCAGGGGGTTTGAAAATGGTTACAAATTGGGATTTTTAACTCGGATTCTGCGTAAGCTTGATCCATTTTGGGGTGAATTTGGCACAGATTCCGGGTTACTTGACCCAGAAATGGGTCAGACCCCACGGGACCTGGATCCGGGTCAATTCTGATTCGGGATGTTTTGAATGCAGCAGCGGTGGTAGTCAGAATTATAGAAGGGGCTGCGGTGAAATTGCCTAAAATCATAAAAGATTTACCAAAGACGCAGACGAACAAAACAGCTGACGAGTAAATATTATAGCATGCTGTGTGTAATCTCTTTTTTGGAGATTGTCTCGTTCTCATCGACATTTATATTTTTTCACTTAGAACGAGCTGATGTGAAAGGTTCTGTGACGTCCAAGTCTGCTCAGAACCTGAGTATTTACCACGACAAGCCGTCAACGTCATCAGGGACCAGGCGCTCATCGGCAGAAGGACCCGTTCTACGAGTCAATGGACCGGAAAGCATTGACGAAGACAGGTAAAACACTTATTTTGTTGGCTGTTTGCCATCACCTAAAGGCACTGAACACGTTTGAAATTTGTCAAAGACCAGTGTTCTCACTTAGTGTATCCAAAAATATGCATAAAATAACAAGCCTGTGAAAAGTTGGGCTCAATTGGTCATCGAAGTTGCAAGAAAATGATGAAAGAAAAAACACCCTTGTTGTACAAATTTGTGTGCTTTCAGATAGGAATAAAAACTTCTTGAAAGAAGTTGTTATTATTTTTGTGAGAAATTACCTCTTTCTCAAAAACTACGTTACTTCAGAGGGAGTCGTTTCCTACAATGTTTTAAACTATCAACAGCTCTCCGTTGCTTGTTACCAAGTAAGTTTTTATGCTAATATTTGTTTTGAGTCATTACCAAACGTGTACGATGCCTTTAAAACCTTGCATGATGCCATCGGTCACTCATTGAGTGTCCGTTTTTAATTAAACAGTCAGTAATCCACCATTTTTTGTCTTCAAAAATCTTTTTTTAAATTACAAGTTCCCCAACTTCACCTAGCCAAATAATATGCCAATTGTCTTGTAACCATCGGGGGGGGGGGGGGGTTCACTCACAAGAAACTCTATCAATGACCAGCTCTCCTGAAATTCTCATAGCAATTGTACAGCAGTTACTTGACCTTGGGGTCAATAGCCACTACTGGGTGAAATGAACCATATGGTTTCCAGATGTCTTCTTCTACTGTGTACTTGTACAATGGCTGTAAGCAGTGACCTGAATTTGTTTTAAATAGTCAGAAGGGTCCATATCTAATGGTTTGGGACATTTGAAAATGATTGTTTTATTCTATTTTGAAAAAGTTCGGAGGAAAAACCTTCTATTGACCACGGCAAGCACACGGCAGTCTCTCCAACACGGGAACCAGCGAAGACCGATAAAGAACAAATAGGTAAGTTAAACCCTATGAAGTTGGTGCCTCATAGCCTACATTATACTCCGGGTGTGTATTAAGAACTTTGGTTGGTTTCTTCTTAACACAGTCAATATCTACTCGTGAAATAAGTTGGCTTGTCAACTTATAGGACTACAGTACTGTGCCCTTTTTATACGCAATGTGATAGCATAATGTTAGTTTAAAAATATGCAAGATTAGCACACAGCCTATACACAGGCACAAACAATCTAGAAAGCCTGAGTACCGTTCAAGTAAAACTAGCCATAAAGTAAAACACATTATAGACTGCACGTAAAAAAGGGTATGTTCTTGTAAGGTTCGCTTCTCAAAGAACCGGTGGTGGACATGGTATGGGACACTTTGGATAAGGAGGAGGGCAGGGGGTTCAATTGCCCAAAATTGCACAGTTGATAAAACACAAGTACCAATTTATAATACTGAATATAAAGGGTTTTTTTTTGCTTGATCTGGTGATTTTTTCTTCTTGCTGATGTGCCCGAGTTTTCCCCACTGTTTTGCCCGAATTTGGGAGGGCAGTTGCCACCCCCCCCCCGTGCGCAATTTTTTTCCAAGAACTCGTCCCATACGGGAAATTAACATTGGCTGGAGGAGGTTGATTCAAAAGAGGGCGCTATCAAAAGAAGTTTGTACACAGTTCGCCGTATGGGGGACAACAATTTCGTAGGAAAACAAATCTCGCCCCCGTACCCCGCCAACTTGGTCGTTTTAGGCTGTTTAAGGACCGTGTAGAATGTTCTATGATATGCCGCGAAAGCTGGAACAGGATCCTGTAGTGATTTAGCTCCAACGATCAGCGCATACTCATCGAAACGTCGAGTTGAACCACCACCGAATCTGTTCAGAACTAACACGACTCGTGTGAGATATCCATGTATGGTGTTACAGCAAACGTTACACTCTAAAAAAAAAACGGGTCAGAATTGACCCGGATTCCTGGTCCCATGGTACCTAACCCATTTCTGGGTCAGGGTGACCCGCAAACTGGTCAAAACAGGGATTTTTTACCTGGATTCTGCGTAAATTTGACCCATTTATGGGTAATTTTGACACAGAGTCCGGGTCATATTGACCCAAAATGAGTCAGGCCCCAGTCTGACCAGGAATATTTTAGAGTGTTCTAAATATTATTCCACCATATGCCAAGTTCCGAATCCTACTTGATATAAAGGGTTGGTTTTCAGGCAGGCGTTCTGCACTCAAAACAGCAAACAGCCGTCGTCGTCCATCACCATTGACCGCTACGCCAAGGTCAATCAAGTAATATGATTAGCAATTTATAGATTAAAATTCTTGCTAACTACAACCCCATAGTCCGATGAATGGACAACCTTGAAACTGTTCATCTCGAGTTATAACTGCATTATCTATTGATATAACTGGGATGTGAAAAAATTAAGAGTAAACGTAGAGGTTTGAAACTGTGTGCAGTCAAGAATGCACCGTACTTGCACTTTGACTGTGTAAGTCTCGAGCATTGTGACCAGTTTATGTTGTTTTGCTTCCTACTGACGGCACGTTAAAGGCACTGGACACGTTTGGTAATTGTCAAAGACCAGTATTCTCACTTGGTGTATCCCAACATATGCATAAAATAACAAACCTGTGAAAATTTGGGCTCAATGGGTCATCGAAGTTGCAAGAAAATAATGAAAGAAAAAAAACACCCTTGTTGCACAAATTTGTGTGCTTTCATTCCTGAAAAAGGCTTCAGGCCTGAAGTTTTTTATTATTTTAGTGAGATTTTACCTCTTTCTCAAAAACTACGTTACTTCAGAGGAAGCCGTTTCTCACAATGTTTTATATTGTCAACAGCTCTCCGTTGCTCGATACCAAGTAAGTGTTTATGCTAATATATATATTTTGAGTAATTATTAAACGTGTCCAGTTTTTTAAAACTCAAAGATCAAGTAACTTGATTCTTTCCATAACTTAAATACGCCCAACACTTTCACAGTATGTTAAAATGACACGGCCCGATTTCGCTGAAAGAATGTTTTCTCATTATAAAGTGTTTCTCTCTGAACGAAGTTTGACAGATGATGCTGATTCAAAACGAAAAACATAAACAAACTTTCGCATCTGCCATGGACAATGCAAACAATACATGCACAATTGTGTGTTCATGGCTGAATGATGAGACCATTAACGGATCTCGGCAACAATTAATTTCCCGTTTTTAATTAGCAACCACTTTTCATTTGCAGATTTTTACCTTAAACTGAAAGCTTATAAGTTTCTCGAACCTATAAAAAAAAAAGGTATTTGAACTTTAAATCTAAATTGTCGGATCGAATCAGCCCAAAAATCGAACCTATAGTGTTTAAGGCTTTTACAAAAATCAAGCAATTACAAAAACAATATATTTTGTTAGTGTGCAGTTAATGACTCCCTCAAAATAAAGTACAAAAGTAATATCGTTTTGAAATTTCAATTGACATTGAATTACTTCAACATAGCTGTTTAAATATTTGACGCTAATATTTAATCATTATTTGTAACTTATCCAAAGGGATGTTGCTGACTGCACTATGATGTTTAACCAATAAACTATGATGTATTTGTTGAGTATAAATTTAAACAAAACAGTCATTGATTCTTTAAAATGAACATGTGGTCTACTTTTCAGAAAAAGCATTGAACCGACCCAGCAAACAAATGTTCTGTCTGTTATCGATAGTGTGCACCTGGTGCTCCAAATACACGCAAAGATAACAAATTAAAGGGATCTATACGTTTGGTAATTGGAACTCACTGTTTGTTTCAATCCTATGTTGTAGATATGTACCATACAACTAACCTACACTGTAAAAAAATTGGGTAAAATATTGCCCAACTTTTTACCCAACTAAGGGCGAATAGTTAACTCCTCCAACTTTTGGGCAAAATATTACCCATTCAAATTGGGCAAACTTTTTGCCCATTATTTGGGTAATGAAACTTATCCCAACAGTTGGGCAGTATACCTTTCACCAACTTATTGGGTAAAATTATTTAACCATAAGATGAGCACAATTTGCCGCCCAACCGTTGGTTAAAATTTAACCAATTATTGAGTAAATATTTTCACCCATTTAATGGTAAAATCGTGCTTAATTCGACCAACTATTGGGTCTATTATTGTCTACAGTCTGTTGGTCACTTTTAAACCACACGTCCATGCATCGAAAACGATTTTTTCCACAATGGCCAGTTGTGGCAAGCTGTGCCCTTGAGTCTCTCTCAAAAAAACGGGTTGCCCAGTGGTTTGTAGATGCTTTTGAAGGTTAGTTTTTAACTAAATAACGTGTTTTCTGTTTAGTTGTACATGTACATAGTCGTGACAGTCGCAGTGCAAGCAATGCAGTGATAGTGCCATTCGTGCCGCGGCGTTGCATGTCTACAACGCACTGCCTGCACGATGTTTGTAACATCACAATACATGTACACGAATGGCATGATAAAACTGAAAATAATTCAATGGCAGTAGCACTGTGTTGCTTGCTCTGCCAGTTTCACGACTGTGTACAACTAAATAGGAGACAACACTTCATATTTAGTTAAAAACTAACCTTCAAACAGTTCTATAACCACTGGGCAACCCCGCTCGTTTAAAGAGAGGACACGGCCACAGCCACTCCTCCACTCGCCATGTTGGAAAAGATCGTTGTTATGTTTTGATATGCATGCACGTCGTACGGCGTTTCGCGGGAACAATGCCCAGATGTTGCGCGAAACTTGCCCAGTTTTGGGGCAAATCTTTGATCGAAGTGTCATGATCGGATAATTTGCCCAACTAATGTGCATCATTTTCACCAACAATTACGATTAATTCAAACTACCCAAAGACTGCCCAATATATGGGCAACAATGTAACCAACAATTATGATGGATTCAGATTACGAAATATTTGCCCAACATTTGCCCAACTTTGTTTCACTTCTTGTAAAAAAAGGGGCAAAAAATGTTTGCAACAACAACAACAATGCTTGCTGCTTGTTGGGCATTTGACCAATAATTGTGGAAATTACTTTGCCCAACAAAATGTGTCAAATGATTTGACCAACGTTTTTGCAGTGTAGGTGAACATTTCATTTCAAAAGGTGGTAGCGTTTTTGAGATATTGCCGAAAGTCTGGAGCGGTTCTGTCCACACAGGAAGAATAATCTTCAATTGGAAAACACTATCAGAGAAACTTTACTACTTAGATTCAAATTTTGGGGATACAAAGTGATATATTTTTCCATAACCGCAGTACTTCCAAGTTAAAAGTTTTATCAAAATGCATTATACTATCCAAAGCTGCTGTACTTCTTGCGAAGTAAGTTTTTATTGCCATTAATTTTCAGAGTCATTACCAAACGTACACATACCCTTTCAAAGACGAGGTCATACTATATAGTATTAAATATTTGTCTCTAATTGGTTCCGGTTGTGAACGGCTGGCAAAACAGATTTTAGAAAGTGTAGACACAAAGTTCATCACAGTCGTTCTTAATGACAATTACGACTAACAGAAAAAAAAATTGTTTAAAATAGATTTTCTGTTGTGTTTTACACATTATGCCTTGTAGTCCCAAGGCATAATGTTCTAATTCAAGACACAATACTGATGTTAAAATAAAAATAAAAATTCAGACGGGAGTATTTCTCAGAACAATTTGGTACCAGTGCCAACTTTAACTTTTTAAAGCAAGAGCAAAAACCCTAGTTCCATTTCTATTTACAATCAACACTCCTGAGGCTTGTAATGTCTCGAGATTGAAACCCCTGTACACATAAACCTTTTAATTTAGCGCAGTTTCTGAAAATAAATATGATAAATTCATTTCCATACGCTGCATATCTTGCAAGTTGAACGATTTGAGTTTGGTTTATGTATCCCTTCACCTTGAACATAGGCTAGCAGAAGGGGACCAACGCTCTGTATGACCTTAAAGTATTCAGCATGTCAATGAGAAAGGATTGTTGCAGCTGTCGTTCTTAAGATAAAACCAGTTCAATTAGAACGTTCAAGTCATTGAACCAGACCATCTTCCAATGGGTACGGGAGTGATGACTGATATTGATTACCGAAATAACTGAACCTATGGTCTGGACAAAAAGCAAGGCACGGAGTCATTGCTCTATGGTCCATCTGCTCTACTGGATGGGCACTTCTAAGTAAATTTTAGTGGAATCATTTTTGGTTGAACAAATATAAATTGAATAGAGCGGGACTTTAACCTGCGACCTCCAGATTAATGTGCCGGCGCTCTACCAACTGAGCTTTTTACCCAGTCAGTTTCCCTTGTGTGGATTTATTACTTGATATACTTTAAATGTTGGTGTGTTGGCGGACTTTTTGTAGGTTTTAAAGGCATTTCTTTGTAGACTTAGCTGCTTTACTGCTTCGGCTAAACAAACACTTACTTGTCTACTGTTAGCACATTGTGTCTGTGGTTCTAAATATTTCTTCCCGAAATTTGACTTTGGAGAAAAATTAATCGTTTATCAAACGAGAGTGTAAGATTGGCCAAACTGTTCCAACGAAAATGCCAACCAAATCTCCCCATGGATGATACAAAAGTTTGCATCAATAATCGTTCGATATCAATGAATTATGCAAGATCGTCAGTGAAACATGTTATGGTTGCCGGATGCTTTGCAACTTTGGTGTCAGAAGTTTTCTTTTCGGCGTCATTTCCAAAACCTTTAAGAGACTACACGTCTTATGACATGATGAAATATTAGGTCAATGTGGTTGACGTAGTAAACGTATACGTCATTATTGGAGCAAATTTTTACTCCTACCCTCAAGTTTTAAACAAACACATCAAACAACTATACCTGTGAAAATTTCATCCAAAATAGACAGTCTGGTTTTCAGTAAAAGCAACACACAGCAGTTTTGTTTGCACGTTCATAAAAATGTGCTCACTGCCATCGCGGCAGTCAAACTCGGTATTAATCAAAATAAGCGACGCATGGTGAGTCGGAGGGGCATTTCCCCCAACGCCTTTGACATTATCCCACATGGAAATATTCTCTGGAGAACGGCATTGGCATAACTTCATAACTGCCCAGCTGTACAGATTGAAACAATTTTTGTTATCCGTCTAGAATGCTGGGGTCGTGGGTTCGAATCACACCCGAGTGGCAGAAAAGCACTGAGTATACAGTGCTTGTCACACATTGGTGTAGGAGTAAACACCACGAGGATGATTGTTTTGATGACAGGAAATCATTTTTTGTTTAAATGCAATCGATGAGACTCAACAATCTAAGTGTATTTAAAGGTATCGTACACGTTTGGTAATGACTCAAAACAAATATTAGCATAACAACTTACTTGGTAACAAGCAACGGAGAGCTGTTGATAGTGTAAAAATTTGTAGGAAACGACTTCCTCTGAAGTAACGTAGTTTGTGAGAAAGCAGTAATTTCTCACTAAAATAATAAAAACTTCTTGCAAGAAGTTTTTATTCCTATCTGAAAGCACACAAATTTGTACAACAAGGGTGTTTTTTCGTTCATCATTTTCTTGCAACTTCGATGACCAATTGAGCCCAAATTTTCACAGGCTTGTTATTTTATGCATATGTTGGGATACACCAAGTGAGAACACAGGTCTTTGACAATTTCCAAACGTGTTCAGCGTCTTTAATAGCAAGATTACAAAACCAATTGTATACGCTCCGTTCAGTAATTGAGAATTCAAAACCCAGTTAACTGCACTGGGCTTATTATCCATGACCTATAACAAGGCAAGTTGTTAATCAAATTTAATAAACACTAACTGTCGTGTGAGAGCCTAATCACCCATTGCTGATGACGAGTGTGAATTAAGTTCAACCGTCTCGAGACAGTTCTGTCGCGCAAATATCTGCACAGCTAGCGCCAAACGGTTTCGCAGAAACTCCCTCCATCATTTACCTTCATACGTGACTATGTCTCTTTCAAATTACATTTGTGACATTTATAAACTACCTATATTACCCACGTGGCAGTCTGGTATCGCCCTGTAAGTATTGATTTGGTTTAATAATCATTGAGTATAAAAATACATTCGGGAGTTAGCCCCCCGGTAGTCCACTGATGCTGCGAACGGCCCATAGGGCTTGGGGGCTGGGCTGCGCGCGACTCGATTGGTTATACCATATACGGTACGTATCACGCACTCCCGTGATATTGGCTAAGTATACGGTCTGACACTGGAATGCAAGGGGCACTGTACATGTATGAAATATACTGTATGAACAACTGTGTACATTTGATGCTGTCTTTTCGTCTGGCGTTGCAGGTAAAGCAGACGTCGAGGTCGAGGAGGGGAGTGTACACCAACGGCAGGAGATACCTGAGGAAAGCGCTCTACTGAACGGCGGGCACGGCACAGAAAGGTGGGTCTATCTCATTTCATTTTCTGAGTAGTTTCATGGTAACTCTGTCAGCTTAAAATGTGATTATAGCTCTTCATTGAGTCTGGAATAATATTTTTGTATCAGTAATTCATAATTTTGTCCTTGCCGGGATGTACCTGATGAATTATGACATTTGCTACTACAGTGTAATGTAGTCAGTGTAATCATGGACCTCCATGGTGTAATTATCTATATGCCTCAGCTGCACTGGTGGGGGAAGGTCGACCCCAGAGCAAAATTCGTGTCACACATGGCTGATCTTGTCGCGCGCCATATCTCGACATAGAGCATGGAGGAAGGAACCCTCCATACAAAAGAGCAAGGAGGAAGAAATTCTTCATGCAACAGATCATGAAGGAAGGAACCTTGCATGCAACAGAGCATGAACTCATGCATGAACAGAGCATGGACTAAGGAACCCTCCATGCAACAGAGATGGAGGAAGGAACCCTCCATGCAACAGAGTATGGACTAAGGAACCCTCCATGCAACAGAGCATGGACTAAGGAACCCTCCATGCAACAGAGCATGGAGGAAGGAACCCTCCATGCAACAGAGCATGGAGGAAGGAACCCTCAATGCAACAGTGCATGGGAAAAGGAACCCTCCATGCAACAGAGCATGGACTAAGGAACCCTCCATGCATCAGAGCATGGAGGAAGGAACCCTCCATGCAACAGAGCATGGAGGAAGGAACCCTCCATGCAACAGAGCATGGAGGAAGGAACCCTCCATGCAACAGCATGGAAGAAGAAACAATCCGTGCAACAGAACATGGAGGAAGAAACCCTCCATGCATCAGAGCATGGAGGAAGGAACCCTCCATGCAACAGAGCATCGAGGAAGGAACCCTCGATGCAACAGAGCATCGAGGAAGGAACCCTCCACCATGCAACAGAGCATCGAGGAAGGAACCCTCCATGAAACAGAGCATGGAGGAAGGAACCATCCGTGCAACAGAGCATGGAGGAAGGAACTCTTTATGCATAGAGAAACAAAAATTATGCTCTATGTTCTCGTTCATCCGGTGATTGGATACTATTCAGCTTCTGTTCATAATTATTGTCCATTCCAGTCTGAGCTGTCAATATCATAATCCAGCCAAAACACTCATTGCTATATGTTCCCATTTTTGTTTGAGTTTTCATAGTTTTATAGCTTTTGTTCTTGAAGCAATTACTTGTATATGGTTTTCATGGCTTTGTGATGTACGCAATGTCTTCAGATTAACTTGAAACTTTATAAGAGCGTAATGCTGATGGTTTAATCATTTGCAAAAAGTTATATATAACATGTAAAGTGTTGCATTATGACTTTTACAAATAAATTGATAAGTTATACCACTTTATGTACATACAAAACAAGGCTGCGAGAGAGAGAAGGGTGCTCCAACGAAAGTAGAGTGGTTTTGTTTTCTTGACCCACCCAACGAATTTATCACCAGTTTCTTGGATCGCCTATAACATTCAAAAAAATATGCATCGGCGACAACCCCAAGTAACGAATCATGGACTTGACTGATGTTATTATACACCTGCCGTTCGTTTGTAAATTGCCGGCATTTTTGCAGCAGCTGGGCTCTGTTACTCTCTTGCGAAAGTTATGCCCCCTGCTCCTTCACTCGAAAAGCAATTTTGAAATGTTGTTAACACATCGTTCTTGATTAATTTGGACTGAGTACGAGCTTGTCTTTCACAAGTATCTTGTCAGAATTACTTTCTTCAAAGATAAACTATATCTGAACAAATGATTGTTCACAATAATATTGGTAAATGGGGCGCACAGCTATTTCCCTTTATCATGCATCCATTATGCAAAATGCAAAGAAGCTATACCTTTGAAAGTTTCACTGGAAAATTATAAGCTATACTTTTGAAAGTTTCACTGGAAAATGATATCATTAAAAAAATAAATTAACGGAAACAGCGAAGAATGTTTTCATGTTGGTGATTCATTTTGTGCGCAGCGCGCTGTGCTTCGAAATGTATCACCGGCTGTTAATCCGTTTGAACGTTCTATAATTTTCTCCAAAACTATTTCTGCCGCTGGAACGCTTATTCAGGGTGTGTTGGGAGTTCCTTGTTAACCTTTCTCTCGAGTTTGGTCTATGCTAAAAAAACGGTCCACCAATAGTTTTTCAAAACTTCATAGACCATGAAATAATTTTCAGTGATTATCATGACAACTAAAAGTGAAAGTTCATATATCAATCTAAAGGCTTAAATGGTGCAAAGTTGGTGTTGTTACTGATAATTGTTTCAGATAAGTAATGTATGAAACTTTGCATGATGTTGCAAATAAGAAGTTACTATTTCGAGTAAATCTTGCAGGTATAACCATGTATCGATCTATTTTGGAAGAAGTGTTGGCTCTGATGAGAAGATCCGCTTGTTTCGTATCGACGTTTCGAAAGGTGAACTCTGCATTCTCCTGAAGACGAGCAGAGTACACTGTGCGAAACGTCGAGACCAAACCATGCCAACGGTTCTCCTCAGAGCCAACACTTCGTTCAAAAGAGAATTTATACAATGATTGCAACCTCACCATTAGAAACAGTTACTTCTAATATCGTTACTATCCACATCACTTGTTGTATTTTAGATTATGTGTTGAAAGTTGAATGCATGCAATTACAGCCGTTATTGACACGTCATTTGAATTTTCATAGGCTAGTTTTGTGAAAAGTATTCTAAAAACTACAGATGGGACTCTTCCGGAAACAAAACAATGTGATCTTTTGAGTGCATGTATATATGATGTATATTATCAGTGCGGTCTAGCACATGTCGCGATCACCATGTAGATTGATCCCGCTCTCGGTACGTCACTTAAGGCTAACATGCATCTTTCATCAACAAACATTCTGATCAAGGCCATAAAACCATGAAATGGATATTTCTGTCAAGTGGGGTCGGGAACGGAGTCGTCATTATTTTTCAAGTGTTTACACATGTTCTGCACACACTCCATCACGACTTCGGTGTTAGAGGAGTTGCCCTGAGATGGTTCCAATCATATCTGCATGATCGACGTCAAGCTGTCATCATTAATGGGTCCTCATCTGAGACTATGGATCTCAATTTCGGCGTTCCACAAGGATCAGTTCTTGGCCCTCTGCTCTTCACGCTCTACACTACTTCCATCAGTCGTATTGCCCAACATCATGGTCTTGAGATTCACCTCTATGCTGATGATACACAGATATACACATCATGTAATCCAAACCTCCCCGGCAGTGAAGAAGATGCAATCAATAAGCTGACATCATGCATAAATGACATCAAGTCTTGGATGTCAGCAAATTTCCTGAAGCTGAACGACAACAAGACAGAATTCATCGCTATCTGTTCTCCTCGTCTTAGAAGCAGACTCACCACACAATCAATACAGATTGGTGATGCCCTCATCGCTACCTCCCAAGGTGCTCGGAACCTTGGCGTCTTCTTCGATGAGAATTTGACCATGGATAAGCACGTCTCAAATATATGTAAGTCCTCTTTCTACCATCTCCGGAACATTGCAGCAATCAGAGGTGCACTTACCCAACGAACGGCCGAGTGTCTTGTCCATTCCCTCATTTCATCACGATTGGATTTCTGCAATAGTTTGTTATCTGGACTGCCACAACACACCATACACAAGCTACAATCAGTGCAGAATGCTGCTGCTCGCCTGATTACTGGAACCAAGAAATATGACCACATCACACCAATACTTCATCAACTTCACTGGCTCCCCGTACATTTCAGAATTCGGTTCAAAATCATCCTTCTCACGTTTAAGGCTCTTCATCAACTCGCCCCTATCTACATCCGGGACATGCTACAACTTCGTAATGTCAGGCCTGGTCTACGGTCATCGGCTCTCACACTCCACGTACCCATACCCCGCCTCGCTAGCTACGGAGACAGAGCTTTCTACAGCATTGCACCCCGTCTTTGGAACTCACTGCCGCTTGCCCTCAGAACTCAAAGTAATCCCTCAATCTTCAAACGGCAGCTCAAAACACACCTCTTCAAACAAATATCTTAATCATGGACTCTTGACTTTCGGAACCGGCGCCCTTGAATGGCATTTCTTTGTCAGATACCGTGCGCTATATAAGTGCTGTATATTATTATTATTATCAAACAAACAGGCATTAATTGCGAGCCTTTGCCTCGACACACGAACATCCTTACTATTACAGATCAAACTAAAATGACTATTGGGCTAATCAAGACAAGATACATCGCTGTTAACAAAAAATACGACTGTAAAATATTACCAGTTTTCCTAGAAAATTAGCCATACATTTTATCTTAATTATATATTTTAATTATAAACAAACGCCACGAAGCATAACGCAACCGGAAATATACACTCTAGAATAGACCTAACGAGATATTTTGTTGTTGTTTTTTCTTGTTCTTTTTCTTTATTTCGGGGGGGGGGGGCCTTTAAGGGGTCATCTTCATCTTTGTTTAAAGGTATTGTACACTTTTGATAACAGCTCAAAATCAGCGTCCACATTTTGTGTGATTCAACATATGCTCGAACAAACAAACCTGTGAAAGTTTTGAGCTCAAATTGGTCATCGAGATCACGAGAAAATAGTGAAAAGAGACCTTATGTGTTTTCTGTTTTTTCAAAATATCGCGCGTGATAAAAACTATTGTTTTACTCATTTCTCAGAAACGATAGCATTTTAGGCAGAAATATTTTAAGGAACCCTTTCAACCATTACTTACTTTAAATCATGTAAGTTGTGTGTGAATCTGTGAACATTTGTGTTTTTCGATCTTACCATTAGTGTACAGGGCCTTTAAATCAGCACCATATGTGTTTGATTCTGCATTAGGCCTACTGCTATTTGTTCACTTTGGGTTGGAGGGGGGTGTTTGATTATTTATTTTTCATTTCTCTTTGGTCATCATCATTTTGTGCTTTCGGCGCCCCTTTTCATTCAACGCGCCATTTCATTTCGTTGATCGATTACGCTCACAGCTGGTGACTGGGACCGAGTACAGCATCCAGCGTAAATCAGTCTTGCTGGTGGGAAATAATTGGACACGCGGTGTCTACCTGATTCATCAGGATGAGATGACGTGTGTGTGTGTGTGTTTGACATGTTCACGGCATCTACTTTACACATCTCCCCCCGTTGTAATCATATGAAAGCAAACAAAGCAACAGATGAAAAGTGTTTTATTTAGTGGGAGTTATTGAATTAGAAAAAAAAGAAAAAAAGTACACGGCGTTGCGGAAAATTCTTAGAATACAGCCTCATGTGCTTGGGTCAATGGCAGGTATTTGCATTTGTATTACTTCGCAATATCCGTGATAGCCTTAAATGTATTTTACAGGATTGGTAGAGCTCACAGTCGCAGACAGCATTCATGTTTCGCGTGATCAACCATAAGCCTATACATCAAATAAAAACACTGTGCAATTTTCAATTCAATCCGTTGTGTGAGTCGGGAAATAAATAAGGGGAAAACTATGCACAATTTTCAGCATGTAAAACACAGTGTCCTTAATTTTGGTTTTTAATAACCAAAATCAGCTGTTGCGTTTCGGTGGGTTTTCTTCTTCTTCTTTTTTGGGGAGGGTGGGGGAGTTCAAATACAGATATGGTTTTAGTAGGCCTATGAATAATAATCAGTAACCTTTCAGACTAAAAATTTAACAAGGATGTTTTTAATCCTTACCAATCATGTACATTACCTTAAAGGAGACCTGACAGAGAATGGGCGAGGGCGGTCTCCCTGGATACCGCATACCCAAAACATAATTTGATAATTTTCATTGTTGCATTGCATTGTTGCATTGTTGTATTTACTGTAAGTAGGCCTATAATCCTACTGCACCAAAGAAGTTGTGTGGGGGATAATCGATTTTGGTTAATTAGCTCAGCCAATAATATTTATAAATCAAGTATCCATTTTGTTATGGGATGGTCTTTACAATTATACTATTTGTTATCAGTTGGGGAGGGTTAATTGTTTTAATTAATATAAATTAAAAAATAGGTAATGGTCGGACGTTTCGACCCCAGTAGAGAGTCTTTTTTCCCCTTTTTTTTTTAGCCTTCGAGAAAGACTTTGCTTATAGGGTCGAAACGTCAGGCCATTAACTATTTTTTTGCATTTATACCATAGGTCCTTTTGGTTGGTAAGCAGTTTGCAAAAGCTAATTCTATTTTCTCATTAATATAAATCATTCCAACAAATCGTCGCCAATGGAGTCGTAAACCTGATAAATATTGTATGTTTTTCCTGCCAATTTCAACAAAAAGTCATTCAGTTTAACACCCGGCTCATTCGATTTTGTTTGAAAAATGAATGCTCCGTTGTATCAGCATTTAACAGTCACAATGAGTGATATCAACAGTTAAAGGAACTGTACACGTTTGGTAATTACTCAAAATATATATTAGCATAAACACTTACTTGGTAACGAGCAACAGAGAGTTGTTGATAGTATAAAACATTGTGAGAAACGACTCCCTCTGAAGTAACGTAGTTTTTGAGAAAGAGGTAATTTCTCACTAAAATAATAAAAACTTCTTGCAAGAAGCCTTTTACTCCTATCTGAAAGCACACAAATTTGTACAACAAGGGTGTTTTTTCTTTCATCATTTTCTTCCAACTTCGATGACCAATTGAGCCCAAATTTTCACAGGCTTGTTATTTTATGCATATGTTGGGATACACCAAGTGAGAACACTGGTCTTTGACAATTTCCAAACGTGTTCAGTGCCTTTAAGCATTCACTGGTCGAATAAGATCATTCAAATGTTCAACAGCCAACAGCAAGAGGCTGGTCAACCATATAATTTCACCAATTGTAAATAGCAGAAATTCAACTAACGAATGGTGGAAATGTAGTCTTGAATACCTACAAATGGAAATATAATGACTAAAACGAACCGGAATTAGAAGAACGAAAACATGTGTGCACGAAAATGAAATTGAATTCAATATAGTAGCTAAAAAGAAACCCTATTGACTGAGGGGAAAATGAATGTGTGTTAATGAAGTTTTTGCTGAAATTGGCCTGGAAAACCTATAGTAATATTGGCATAAATAACTCATTTTATTTATCAAGGACAATTTTCACTGTTGTTCGTGAAAATAATGAGGTTCTTACGTAGGCTTAGTTTTAAATTTCAAGTGCAGACTGACTCAAACCCGGACAGTGAATTATAAACAAATTTAAAAAGTAATAAAAAAACTTCTTCGTTTTAAGAAGTAAGCTATATGCAATATTTTAATGAAATATAAATCCCATCGGCAATTTGGTAACCTCTCAGATATTCGATACAATTTCTTATTCGCAAAATGTGTTTGTTATTTATGTGGGTTTTATGCAATAAAGATAGCATGTCCACGGTGTCACCATATAACGAAAGTAATTTGCAGTGCGCCGCAGCTTTGTTTGGGCGGGATATAGATCACGAATTGACGGTCCAACCTTCAGTTGCTGCACACCCCAAACTCATGTCGATATTGCATGTAATCAAAGTGGTATCCCGCGGCCCAGGTGAAATAACAGTCAATACCAAGAGAATCAATCTGTCTGCATTTGCAATTGAGTACCCCCCCCCCACCTTTCCCCCGTCACTAACCCACTCCACCCCCGCAAAGATTTGTCGAAAAACAGAATCATGGACCAAACCCCGTCATCCTCATTGCCAAAGTCGCTTGTCATGTGCGTTTTACAATCTGATTTTGGCAAATGTAAAAGAGATGTTACATATACGCTTTCAAAACAATTTTTTGAGGTTGGCCTCGTCTCTTCATTCAATTTAATGAAGCGTATTCATGTAGTTCAAAATAGCCTCCACTAAATACCATCCTTCTAGAGTTGCACTTTCCCCTGTACTTTCATGAATAGATCGTCACAGTAATATTCACCCGACATCGCTTACAGAGCCATGAAGTAATGGCATAGGAATCCCATCTGTCTACAGTTTCGGAACATAGCGGAGTTCATTCGCATTATACTTTCATTTGACTCTATAGAGATAGATATATCTTGGTTCTGGTCCAAGACATTGATTTAATCTTTGAAGGTAGTGAGTAGTGACGGTTACCTTTAAAACGAAATATTACCAAAAGTTTCCTTTACTCTTAAAAGCACTGAACACGTTTGGTAATTGTCAAAGACCAGTGTGTTCACTTGGTGTATCCCAACATTATGCATAAAATAACGAGCCTGTGAAAATTTGGGCTCAATTGGTCATCGAAGTTGCAAGAAAATGATGAAAGAAAAAACACCCTTGTTGTACAATGTGTGTGCTTTCAGATAGGAATAAAAACTTCTTGCAAGAAGTTTTTTATTATTTTAGTGAGAAATTACCTCTTTCTCAAAAACTACGTTACTTCAGAGGGAGTCATTTCCTACAATGTTTTATACTATTAACAGCTCTCCGTTACTTGTTACCAAGTAAGTTTTTATGCTAATATTTGTTTTGAGTCATTACCAAACGTGTACGATATCTTTAAAACGAAATTTTACCAAAGGTTTCCATTACTCTTTAAGGGAAAATACATTTTCAATGCTCCAAATTAAACAAACGCTGGTAAGTTGAGAGAGCTTACTTCTCAATTTTGGATAATTTATGAATTTCAGACGGAAATATTTTCTCTGAAGGATTGGTACATCAATTAACTTAATCATTTTTTCTTAGAATGATCTCTCTGAATGAAACTGATCACATTTTTCTGACGATCACCATCGTGTCTTGTTAAAGCATATACAACCAACTGATTGTCAAAGACCAGTATCCGCACTCAATGTGACTCAACACATACATGAACTAACAAATCTGTGAACGTTTATGCTCATTAAGTGGAAAACCCCATTACTGTTTTCAAACATCGAATTTCGGACTCGCGAGATAAAAACATCTTTTTTTCTAAACTAATTCTCAAAAACAACAGCATTTTAGGCAAAAATATTTCAAGGAAAGTTTTACCACCATGACTATTTTTACCACGTAGCTTAATATGTAAAAATCTGAGAACATTTATATGTTCAATTATGCAATGTTGCTTAAAAACCAGAGAGTAAAGTCTGACCCGACCCAATATGGCTCATCAGGCCGGTGTTTATTTCTGATATCATTGGTATTAAACGACTGAGAATATTTCTTCTATTCCCCCTGGACAGGATGCCAGTCCAATCGCAGGTTACTCCCCAGCTCTTATCGGTACCCATTTGTACTCCTAGGTGGAGATAATCAATTATGATCGAGGGCACAAGTATCACGACTAACCTGGCCAAGATTCGACCCACATTCTGTAAATTACACCGCCCAGCCTCGACACCCACGATGTTATGCATATACCCTTGACGTAACGTTGATTTTCAGATTCAATTTATTTTACGTTTTTGTCTTTACTGATTTGTCTCTCCTTTCCATAGATTGGTAGGCGGGGTGCCCAGCCTCTGGGTTCGTAAGCCACAGTTGGGTACTGGACCCAATCTGGAAGGCGACACCTTGATGCAAATGAACCTGAAAGCTGCTATGTATACCAGAATGTTTACTGGAGACTTGGGACCGGGCCAGATCATTGATCCGGAAATGCCAAGTAAGTTTGTTTGTTTGTTGGGTTGTTGAGTGTTTGTTTGTTGGGGTGTTTGTTGGGGTGTCGGGGTGTTTGTGTGTTCGTTCACTTTCATTGTTAGATTAATGCACTGATTTGTGAGTCCAAACTAATCAATACATGGTAATAAAAGATTAAACATAACACAAGAGGAAGAATAACTAAAAATAAATACAGTATGAATGGGGTGTCATCCTGAGAAGGACCAGCCTTCTGTAGTAGGAGCACCCAGAACTGCTGCCAACAATTATATAACATCAAGAGATATTTTCAACATGGACAAGGACATAATAATCCAGTGGAAGTAAATTAAGAGCACAGTCAAATAATAGTAACATTCATAGTGTCCTGCATTAATTAAACCAAATTACTACCTCGCTGATTGTGGACAGGAGTACAAATTAAGTATTTTATTTATTTTATTGTTTGTTTATTTTTTTATTTCTCGAACCCACTCCCTTCCCTTTTTCAAAAAATTAAAAATAATACAACTGACTGATGGACAAGTATTTTTTAAATCAATTTTATTTTTCCTAAAAATAAATATGTTATTTTCCATTGAGAGTATATGGCAATCTGTTCATACATGGTACTCTTGCACAATATTATACGAAACGAAAGCGTCCGCATTGGTTTTCGTTTCTTGCCAACAAAAAGGCGGCTGGTTTTAAGTTCCACCAAAATTTAGAGTCCGGTTTTAATGTAAAATGTTGATCTCACGGGATCTATGGTGAAATGGCGAGACCAAAGTTGGCGTAAATTAAACAATGCTGTTCTTTATAAATCGTAGGGTCATAGATTGGTTTTTGTCAACGTAATGATGATGTGTATGCACAATTATATAGAAAGTTACCGCAGCATTCACGAACAGACACCAACACTCAGAAATTTGAGATGCATAAATCGTTTTTCAGATTCAAATAATTTAGGGTGAACAATTTACAAACCATATTACTTCGAAGGGAATCCTTTCTCAAAATACTACCAATAGCTGCAGTGCTTCTCACTAAGTAAGTTTTTTCATGGCCATCAATTTTTGGAGTATTTACCAATCTCTGACCTTACCTTTAAAAGAGCAAAATAAAATAATTCAGACTCTCTTCTGACAGATTAACTTGTATTGGACGAAAGTTTTCGAAAATCAATACCTGGATGACAGTTTTGAGAGAGTGAGATGTAGATAAACTATAATGCTTTAAACATGGCATGCAGATTCCCATTGTCGACTTTCAAAGATCAATAATTCCTGCTCCAAATTCTACAGACTAAGTACGTTGACTAAAAAAGCTATGAAAAGCTTGTGAACAAAAGTAGGCTAAGAAGGGAAAAAATACATGAACAAATCCACTTGTGTGACCCATAAATCCAGGCATTTGAATTGATAGCATGTGATATGGGATGACGAGGTGGGTATTCAATTACAGCGTCTGCAGATTCGGGCATGTTTTCCTCTGACTTGCAGACGTATAGTGGATTATTATAACCTGAAGTGCTTTGTTCAGAAACATACACTTCACAAAAGCTTAATTTGCGTAGAAAGGCATACATACTGGTCGCTATTCTATACTTGGTAAATTCATTGCAAATTGTATTTCTCACGAGTGCAAACTTAGAACAATTACTATTGGTCACATTTCATAATAAAACAATGCCAATTCTATTACTCTGAAACAACAGAGTAGAAGAAGAAAAGAAACAAAACTATGCTCTCAGGTGCTCAGGAGATGACAGCTCAATATTACAACATCATATTATATCCAAAACTCTTTAAAAATGTAATATTTACATAAATGGGTCTTTGTCTGGATTTCTGCCAATTGATTAAAGTGCATGTCAGTTTTAAAGGGTTTTTCTTCAAATAATTCCGTTGTATAGATTTGGTTTTTGTAAAATCTAGACTACATTTCTATCTATATCAACAAGGTTTTTTTCTTTCCCTCTTCCTGGACTTTTTCTCCCTTGTGTTAATTTCAGGACAATCTGATCTTCTTCTGTATAGAGGTACGGTTGTGAATCTGTATATTAGCTTCATGTTGCCACAGTATTGATAATTAAGTTCATGCATGTTCACAGGCTAGGCTTTACACGTGGATCGAAATTAATCATCTTTTCTCGCGAAGATCTTTGTTTTTAACCCTGTGTATAAAATAATTAATTTAAAGCCTTTGATGGGGCAGACTACTAAATGCTGTCAGATTCAGTTTGGTGCATATAACTTAAACCATGTTGCTTTCCTTATCTTAAGAGTGCCAAACGCTGGAGGGGAAAAATAGCCCGTCCCCTTTTCATGAAATGACAATTAGAGCGTTCAGTATCGTTGTGAACACAGGGAGTCTGACAATGATGGTTCGTGATTAAGGCCTGTAGTGGGAAACGACAGTGCAGAGGGAATTAAACCTGATCTAAACATGGTATGACCGAATAAATTATGAGAATGTAAGGATAAAGGGAAATGGTTGACGGGAAAAAGGTACGTGGCCCTTTCCAGATTAATTAATTTAGTAACCCCCCCCCCCAAATCCAATGAACCACGTTGACAACCTGTCCAAACCCTCCCAGGTCATCTCTGAACCCGCCTGCCCCATCCCATTACTCTTGGTACACTCTAAAAACTCCCAGGTCAGATTTGACCCAGAATCTGAGTCCCTTGGGGCTTGACCCGTTTCTGGGTCTGTATGACCCGGGAGTTTTTTAGAATGTATAGACCTATAAACGCCTTTCTGATTGGACACATCAACTAAATCTACTGTAAGACATGATTGTTCCTATTGCTTAATATTTGATTTTCAAAGATGCTCATCTGATCCAACCCCAACCCAGACCCTCTCCCACCCCACTCCCAACCGAGACCCTCTCCCACCCCAATCCTAACCCCGATCCTCTCCCACCCCACCCACCCAGACCCTCTCCCACCCCACTCCCAACCGAGACCATCTCCCACCCAACCCCAACCCCGATCCTCTCCCACCCCACCCAACCCAACCCCAACCAACCCCCTCCCACCCCAACCCCCAACCCTTTTCAACCCAACCCCGACCCTCTCCCACCCCCAACTCCAACCCTGACCCTCTCCAACCCTAACCAAAACCCCTACCCTCCCACCCCAACCCCAACCCCGACCATTTCCAACCCCAACCTACACCCGACCCACCCCAACCCCAACCCCGACCCTTTCCACCCCAACCTAAACCCCGACACTCTCCAACCCAACCCCGACCCTCTCCCAATCCCAACCCCGACCCTCTCCCAACCCCAACCCCGACCCTCTCCCAACCCCAACCCCTACCCTCTCCCACCCCAATCTCAACCCCGACCCTTTCGAACCCCAAACCCAACCCCTACCCTCTCCCACCCCAACCCCAACCCCGACCCTTTCGAACCCCAACCCCAACCCCGACCCTCTCCCACCCAAACCCGACCCTCTCCAACCACACCCCACCCGGGGTACAGATGCTCTAGCATCAGCATGTGCTTTTTTGACCCAAAGGCCGCTGCGCTCATTTTTCTATGTGTTCATTTTCACAAACATGTGTTCATTTCACATGGTGGTTTTGTTTCACCTGGATCAACCATACACTTGAACACCATAAAAGTTGTTTGATTTTCTCTCGTAATCAATGAGTTTTGGTGACAATCGTCAATGTAGTCACCGTGTTTCACTGTTTGAACCCCACATCACCCCATCATATTTATAGCCGTTAATTTGTACGTTATGTCGTTATTGTTACAGCTCTGTTGGAATTGTACAAATATGGCGCCTGAACAAAAAATCATTTTATGATTTATCCAATGCATAAATATCTCTTAAATTATCTCTCTTTAGAGTTGCTGAAATTCAATGCCATCTCCACAATTTGTTTCTTTAATTTGCTTTGAAAAGTATAAGTCCAAAGATAATTTCAGATTCAAGAACGGATTATTCTCAGAAATGATCCGTTTCCTTTGATTCAGCTCGTTTTAAAAATAAGATATTTCTTACCTCTTTTCTCGAACGGCAATTCTTGATGAAAACTTAATATTTTATTAGTATACGGCTATGGTCATTTTTTTGTAACAATCCAGGCTTCTAATTTTATCAAAAACTCGCTCTTCCTTTGAAGAAAGGTACTATCAATGCTGAACCGCGCGAGTATGGTTAAGTACAGAATAAAAAGTTCCAGTAAAATTACGGTGATTTACCCAGTCCGGGTGTAAAACAATAGTCGTAACATTTACGGATGTCGTGTAAAAATGTACATATAAACGGAATTTGATATAGTATGTGCTTTATCTATTAAGGGGGAAAAACGTAATAGTGGAATGAATGATATTACGGTGCATTTTGTACGTCAGCCGTAACTTTTACGGCAATTTTTTTGCATCGATGCTTGCCAGCGAAATTACCAGAATGGATTTAACAGTTTTGCCACAGCATCAGTCGCAAGGGTTGTATTGTTCCAATTAAATTAATGAGTTCCTAATTGGGTCATCGAAATACTCACTTGAATTTATGTGAAAACACCGAGATATCCAATGACCTATATTCATAGCGCATCAATCGGCCTTCGTTATTTTCATGGCCTCATTCCACCGATGTTGCTCATTGCCAGTTTGGAATTCACATCTAACACCATACCAAGCATTTTCAGGTTCCCCCAATCAATCGAAAAATCATGCCTTAAAGGCACTGTACACGTTTGGAAATTGTCAAAGACCAGTGTTCTCACTTGGTGTATCCCAACATTATGCATAAAATAACAAGCCTGTGAAAATTTGGGCTCAATTGGTCATCGAAGTTGCAAGAAAATGATGAAAGAAAAAACACCCTTGTTGTACAAATTTGTGTGCTTTCAGATAGGAATAAAAACTTCTTGCGATAAATTTTATTATTTTAGTGAGAAATTACCTCTTTCTCAAAAACTACGTTACTTCAGAGGGAGTCGTTTCCTACAATGTGTTATACTATCAACAGCTCTCCGTTGCTTGTTACCAAGTAAGTTTTTTATGCTAATATTTGTTTTGAGCCATTACCAAACGTGTACGATACCTTTAAAGCCTGATTCGTTAATGTGTCTTGTGCAGGAGACTACGAGACGACTGGTGAGATACGCATAGGACTAAAGAAAGAAACTAAAGCGGACGGGGACAAGTTGTACGTGGAGATTATACAGTGTCGCAAAATCAGCTACAAGTTCAAGACTGAAAACCCACCAGGTCAGTATAGACGTATTATCAAGCCTCCTTTGCTGTTAACCACCTCTCCTATGCATCAATTGGACCTACTATCTAAAGTCATATTGGTTTTCTGTCATTTTATCCATGGTTTGAAACAAATCAAATACTGTCACCCTTGTGGAAGCATAAACAGATATATAAACACGTCTGGCCGTGTTCAGTTCAAGTCAATGGCAACATGTGATGGGCTACCATTTTGCCAGTTGAGTAAACCGAAACTTTACTTTAAACCTGACTTTAAACTCGAAGAAAACCCAGGGTGATTATCTGGTCATTAAGCAGACAGGCAGACCTACCTATGTTACATATTCATATTGCAAAACAATGCAGATGCAGACGGCCCGATTTGGGGTACAGTTGCTTGTTTGTTAACGATCGCGTAATCCTCGGCAGGTGAATGGAGATACCAGTAAAGTTCTATGATTTGTACAAATGACGTAGTTAAAGGTACAGGATTGGTAAGGATAAAAAACATCATTGTTTAGTTTGAATCTGAAAGCTTACAGATTATGAAGTTCATACCAGAACAATTTTTTCTGTGAAGTATTTCCCTCTGAATTTAAGTCATACTCGAGAAAACTGTATCCGAAACCTTAACAAAATGCAACAACTGATTTCGGTGGTACAACCTAAATTAAGGGCAGTGTGTTTACATGATGAAAATTGTGCCTGGTTGTTCAATATTTTGTTGGTTTGTGTTTCATGTATGGGTTGAATCACACCAAACATGAATACTTTCTGCGACTATTTTTTCAGCTCTAGCAATCATGTATAATACCTATAAGTATCAAAATATGTCGAGGTGTTCCAATTCAGAATCTTAAAGACTTATGCTGGACCAGATTTTGTATTCCAAGTCTCCCAAACAGTAACTGTGTTTGTTAAATTAAATAAAAGCAACTCGCCCTTTAGGTTTCAACATTTCATTGTACCTATGGCACTTTAACGAAGAGAAAGGCAATTTGCAGAATGTGTTGGCCAGATTTCCTTCACTCATGCTTGGCGCGTAGAAAGGCCCATCAGCAAGACAACAGCCATGTGATGTCGTTAGCTGATCAATTCCTTTTTTTTGATAACCTTACGAGTGGAAATTAAACAGCGTTGAACTCTTGGCAGGCACGCTGTATGTAGGGAAATCAATTTGAGTCTTAGATCTAGGTTGTGGTTAGGGCAAGTGTTGGGAATGTGGAACCGTTGTGGTTGGGATTGGGATTGGGTTTATAGAATTTAGGGTTGGGTTGCTGGGGTTTATATTATGGATCGGGTTAAAGGGGAAATGCGAATGCCGTACTTTTTTGTAAGAATCCATTGATCCCAATCAATAATATGGTTTACATAATAAATCTTCGGACATAAAATACATATATACATTTAAAACTGTCCGGGTCAAGAAGGTATAGTATCATTTCTTATATTCAATTGGTTTTCAATATAAACCATACAGTAATGGATTGTGAGATGTGTGTTTTCGTTAGAGCACATCGACTTCAAAAATAAGATTTACAGACTTCTCTGACTGAAACTAGTTGTATAACAATAAATTTGCTGTTTTCATGCTAATACGAATGTCCGCAAAGTCAACATTTTCAGCGTTCATACTCGATAATGATTATAATAACAATAAGGTTGGTTATAAAGTGCCTTCTTACCACATTTTCACATCAAGTGGGATTTCAAATACTCGACAATTCGTCACCTTTTTCACGAATGGAAGGGCATGTCAAAATACCCGGTTCCTTTTTAGTCATTTTTGAGGGGTCTGGGGTTGTGTTGTTTTTTTCACTTCTTAAAACATGATCGAAGCCATCCCAAATTCCAAATTCACCAAATTATGCTTATTCTTAATTACATTAATACTGGTAAGTGAGCATTCATCTAAAGAAATATGTGCAATTTCGCGCTTTCACGAAGAGACTGGCGTTCCCAAACATTTGCAAAATACATTGTATATATGCCTAAGGACGGGCATGTATGGGTCAATGGGTCAAGTCGTATTTGCGTTTTCACGAAGAGACCGTCATGTCAGCACACAAGCGTGATCGTTGGTAGTTGAATTAACTACTATCTTATAGATTGGAAATTGGATTTTCATCGATATCTTAGAGTACTATATTTAAGACATGTTCATATTCAAAAATGCTATGGAATAAGTGTGATTATTTCGTTTCTCTGTTTTATCACTCAGACCTGTACGTCAAGGGTTACCTGGTCGTAGGTGATCGGAAAGTGTCTAAGAAGAAAACCCACATATGCAAATTCAGCAAAGAACCGAACTTCAACGAAGTGTTCATGTACAGTACCAGCGTAACGGGCCTTGCTTTACAGGTGAGTAACATCCTCGGAGGCTCAGTCCATTCAAAACACCCCAGAAAATGTTAAGACAAAAATATATTGGGCCAACAAAATGATTGCGTTGATTACCACTAATAAGACCAAAAACATTACATAAAAGAAATTATGCATTTTGTGAACCAATTAAAGCATGTGTCTCAAACCACGTGATGTAAATTCCTGCGACAAACACTTTTCAGGGTGTTCATTGGTGTTTATAATCATTAAACTTACAAAATTATGATTTCGTTTGTTCATCTGCCGTTAAAATGAAAGTTTCTATATGAAGTCAAGTAAGCATAATGCGATTCTAAAGACTCTCGTAACCTCACGGAAATTAGGAAAAGGTGAAGTTGAACTTTAATCTCTTTATTTGTCGTAGGTTTCCCTGTGGGCAGACGGTGGGCGATTTGGAAGGAACACATTGCTTGGAGAAGCCATGATCTGGCTGGACAATGTCCCATTTATTCCTAGTTCTGAAAGCGAGGCTTGGTACAAACTCTTACTCGCCAGCAGCAAGTGTTCCTCCAGTCCGTAACGACGTCTACACAAGAGTTCCGTCACTTCGTTCTAAACTATAAACATCGCCGTGAAGTTCAAGAATAATCCAGTCTCCTACTTAATACTTTCCTCACCGATCGGACTCCGCCATCTTGGTCGCGTTCCCTTAACCGTCATAACAGTATATACATCATATGAAGTTGAAGATCATGGCTGCCAGTCTATCTTGCAAGGAGTAATAAATGCATGCCTGGACAACCTCGTCCCCAAGGTGTGTCGAGCAGTACGAGGTTGACCGCTCTCTCACCCTGGTATTGGATCATTTGCATATCCAAAATTTTTGGATACGTATGCAAATTATAATAGTCTGGCTGTGAACATGGTGAATACTGAATGAGTACAACTTAACATGTTTACGTAAGACTTTTGTACACCAGTCGTTGTCCAATCAGGGTCGAAGTAAGGAGTTTCCCTCCCAGGGTTTATTGTAAACATGGTTGGAAATAAAGTAAACCATGGGGACGAGGTTGATGCCTGGATGATCCAACACAGTATTGCGTCAAGCTGTCATTATCAAGTTCTCGTATGTGGAATCGTTGCTATGGATGGGCCATGAAATAAATTTCAAGGCTTGAGCCATCAAAATGTTGGAACTACTCAAGGTAACCTCAGATAAAACGATAAGTTGAAAACATCATTTTGAATCTTCATTATATTGCCTTGGTCCAAGGAATGAGCTACATGAACGTGTTTATTCAAGACTGTATGGGATATCAAGATGGCGACTTTCACTGCTCAACAACTTGCCGCAATTTACACATTAAGAATCGATACTGGGAGAGCTAAACGCCGCATATCAGTGACATAATCATCCAACTCTTTCACCAGATGTGTACTATGAGCCTTTCCCCTACATTGAGGATGACGTATTACCCGGTCAATCTGCTGGTTGCTTTATATCTTATTGAACATTGAATGAGCGCATACCGGACCTGGGGTTTTTAAAGAGTGGAACAACATTTTACAAAATCGCTGAGAGATTCCCAGATGAATTTCAATCTGTCATCAGTGCCCAAGTGTCTCACGAGGAGGAACCTTAGACTCTGAACTCGCCTTGGGGAGATCATCTCTCCACCACGGTCTGCTCCCAAAAGAGATCCGCTCGGATCCTTTACAATTTCCACACTTACTCAAGTGTTCTCTACTCGCCAACAAATTTCTCTACGAGAATCCATACATCTGTACCAGCGACAAAGACAAAACAGAAACAAATTCTGCCCTCGAGGGAGATGAAATACTTACTGAGTTGTCATTTGTGACGGCTGAGCTAAGCCGTACGAAATACGAGAATTACAAAATAAACAGTCAGTCACAAATTCCACCAAAGAAAAAAACGTACAACGTGGACTAACATTGTGATCTATCGGATTTACAATAACTGCAAAACTGTACGTTTAACCAGTACAATGATATTTCTTACGAACGTGAGAAATATTTTGGCGAACTCTGGTACGAGAAATTCAAACCAATTGATGATGAGGTATCAATAATCTAAAAGTCCTAAACTATCTGTGACCACTTTTTTGTCTGTGTCAACAATATTTTTTGGTGATGCTTTAAAAGGACCCATTGCCTTCGGATTGGGTGCTTTTTGGCTTTAAAATCGTTTGATATGAAATGAATATGGTTGGAAAGATTTTTAAAAGCAGAATATAATGATTCACAGGTGTCCCTGGAAAATGTCCCTCGAAATTATGTGTTTTTTTCCTTTTACTGCGTGAACTATTAAAACACGGTCTGCCATTTTGTGGAACCAAATTTGCTGACTCCACAAAATGACGGACTGTGTTGTTTCACGAAGTAAAAGGAAAAAACACACAATTTCGAGGGAGATTTGTGTGAATCAATATATTAGGCCTATACTTTAAAACATCTTTCCAACCATAATCATTTCATAACAAATGCTTTTTGTAGCCCAAAGGTGCCCAATCTGAAGGCAATGTGTCCCCTTAAAACACACACCAAAATGTTTGATTCAAAACAACGAAATACGTACCCGCTCTGCAACGAATAGGTCCGTTTTAACGACATGCACTTCATAATGCAGGCACTGTATCTAATTTGGCAGAAATGCTTCCAGTGTTATTGGCGAGGAGGGCATTTACAGGTACGGTAATCAACATCTTACGCTCAGCCTTGCATTATGCCAGCTCTTTCCCAGTAATAACTACATTTGCAATCCACTCGCGTAGAACCAAAACACTTATCTTTCTTTTTTGACGTACTATGTGGTTTCCTGGATGCTTAATTTTCCCCGTCGGTATTTAGTATTAAAAAAAAGATGCATCATTTGCTTTTCGTCCTTGTGGGAGTAATTGGTTGACACGGGAACGTCTACGTATAAATGTAAATAATCGGAGGCCATTCTCGGCCATCGGCAACAGGTCTTTTAAATATTTTATCACATTCACCTGTTCTTATGCTATGTTGTCAAAATGGCTGTCGTTCAAACTAACCATGGTTTATATCGAAGATGTGTTTTTGAAAAGAGAGGAATCCATTTATTCCCTCAGGCTTAAAGGAAGTGCATGTTTTTTAATTTATAATCTGCAAACGTCTGGGCACCACACTAACAACAGTCCACCCTGAAAGATAAACTGAGGACATTTTGTGGGTGCCAACTAAAGTCTGTGACCAGGACTATACATTGGGCGTTCTTTGCGAACCATTCTTATAACCATTTTACAATAAAGAGGGTGTTTAATTGGAGGTTCTTGGTGTTTTTGAAGAACATGTAAATGCATGGTTTTTAAAGTTCATGTCTCATGTATACATGGTGTTACAACAAATATTGCACTTTATTTGAGGGGATATAGCAATGGTGCTATGAATAATGATCTTCTGCATGTAATGTTTGAAACCGCACAGTTTCTCGTCAATAACGCACATTGACGACAAATTGACGGTCTGTTTTCCTAAGTAGAGGCACTATCGAAATAAAATTGATGTTTGTGTAAAGAAATGAAAATTAAAAATAACAATCGCGACGGTGTTTTTTCAACGGTTCTTTTTAAAGTGTTTTATATCAATTAATTAATTATTACAATAAGTCATAGTTTTTACAGAATGCGCTGTATCCATCCCATTATATTTAGGTGATGACGCACAGCACTTTAATACAGTTGTCAAATGCATACCATATTTACTGCACTGTGTTCAAACCAACATTGTACATTTTAACCGATATACGGTATATCTATAAATTAAGTACATCAACTCAAATTGCTTGAAGGCAAATTGTGGGATTTCAGAAAACAAAATTGTACAGGACGTATCATAGTAAACTATAAACTGTTAACGTTGAACATCACTTTTTAAGTATATAGCTTTTGATACTGAAAATGGTCGTGGTTGAGTCAAGTTAGCCGTTTTCTGGGAGCGACTTTCGCTTACTGTTTGTCTTTAATGTTTTATTGTTGTTTATGAATTTAATTGTGACCCGACGTAAGCCTTTAATGTCAATGGTACACTGCACGAAATGAGTTATATTAGTGAGCAAACAGTCACAAAGAATACACTGCAAACTGCAATAGCAAACACCCTGATGAAGTTGTTCCGCCCGATATATTGTATACAAAAACATTGGATGTTGCACAAAGCATGCCCATGCGGTTCGGCTGCACTTTCAGCCGTTTACCCCCCAACTATGTTACATGGAACGACCCAAATCATTTTTCATTCCGATTAGGTTGTATGGATGGATGCTATAAAACGCATTTTTAAACGGCGCCACAACCCCTGAAAAAATGTACATTGGCAAATTTATTAAAAACAAAAATCAAATTTTGATACCTGTTTTCGTCTCGTCAACAATATCATGTGTGTTGTTTTTTTCTTCTTAAATAAATTGGATGTATGTAAAAAAATCTTATTTTTTCATTTATAACGAAGACATGATTATTCATACGATCCCTTATATTTGTACTATAATAGGACTTCATATTTATGCGAAATATATAGAATGTCTTCTTCTTTTTCTACTAATTTGCCTCTTTATAAAGTATGCCTAAGTTGTGTTTCATAAAATATTGTTTGGATACAATGTTGGATACTCTTACAGTTGTTTATCAATCTAGCCAAACAGGAGAGACAGCAAACAAAACAAAAGAGCAATCAAACTGCAAGTTGCTTGCTTGCTTACATTTTTATTACTATTACTGTGGACAGATATGTTTCGGCTTCAATCTAAAGGCACTGAACATGTTTGGTAATTGTCAAAGACCAATGTTCTCACTTGGTGTATCCCAACATTTGGGCTCAATTGGTCATCGAAGTGGCAAGAAAATGATGAAAGAAAGAACACCCTTGTTGTACAAATTTGTGTGGTATAGGATAGGAATCAATACTTCTTGCAAGAAGTTTTTATTATTTTAGTGAGAAATTACCTCTTTCTCAAAAACTACGTTACTTCAGAGGGAGTCATTTCCTACAATGTTTTATACATCAACAGCTCTCCGTTGCTTGTTACCAAGTTAGTTTTTATGCTGATATTTGTTTTGAGTCATTACCAAACGTGTACGATACCTTTACGGCGAAGACATTCATCGACTGTTTCCCGCGGTTTCACGTTTATTTACATTTTATTTTGTTTTGTTTTGTGTGGTCCCTGATTTTGAGGGGGAAAAACGTATACTTGTATAGTCACGTTCGCAGCTGTCGTACAATCCTGTAATTCTAAATGTCTGGTATTTTTGATAATGTATTAAATGATGTCCACTGGAAAATTACGTAAATAATATAACCAGAAATGTATATCAGTCAATTATATTGTATTATATTATCAAGGCTTAAAGCCCCCATTGGGTACATCAATACCTTGTTGGGCAGCCCATTTCACCTAGTGGATACCTACCCCATTAGGCAACCCGTTTCACCTAGTGGGGCTGTATATTTTACCACCCAAACATAGGCAACCCATTTCACCTCGTGGACTCCTACCCTGGAAACCCATTTCACCTGTGGGGCTGTATATTTTCCACCCAACTAGGCAACCCTCAACCCAACTAGGCAACCCATTTCATCTAGTTTATTCCTACCCTATTGGGCAACCTATTTCACCTATAGTGGGGCTGTATGTTTTCCACCCAACTAGGCAACCCATCTCATCTAGTTTATTCCTACCCTATTGGGCAACCCATTTCACCTGAGGCTGTATATTTTCCCACCCAACATAAGCGACCCATTTTACCAAGTGACGCTTTGGGTAAAATAAACCTACTGGGCAACCTATTTCACCTTGCAGGGCTATGGGTATAATTATACCCGTAGCCCTATATACATTTAGTGAATTGTGTTGGCCAGTAGGTTAGTTTATACTATAAACTATACCCTACTGGCAAATCCAATAATATACCAAGTGTGGGGCTGTATGGGTATTACAAACCTACTGGGCAACCTATTTCACCTTGCAGGGCTATGGGTATAATTATACCCGTAGCCCTATATACATTTAGTGAATTGTGTTGGCCAGTAGGTTAGTTTATACTATAAACTATACCCTACTGGCAAATCCAATAATATACCAAGTGTGGGGCTGTATGGGTATTACAAACCTACTGGGCAACCTATTTCACCTTGCAGGGCTATGGGTATAATTATACCCGTAGCCCTATATACACTAATGAATTGTGTTGGCCAGTAGGTTAGTTTATACTATAAACAATACCCTACTGGCAAACCCAATATACCAAGTGTGGGGCTGTATGGGTATTACAGACCTACTGGGCAACCTATTTCACCTATAGCAGGGATTTTCATTTCATTTATTCTGGTTGTGAAGCCAAGGACTCTCAGAAAGGCGAACTTAATCACTGTACTTTAGCCAAGAACCCAATGGAGAGAAGACAAGGAAGGAAGTTTCAGTTTTAGATGTGGGGGAAAAAACCAAGAGAATTATTCCAGGGAAAACCTACGCCGTCAGTTAGGGACTGAAAACCCAATCCGTACGTAGTGCCCCGGCGTGATTCGAACCGGGGTCCTAGAGGTGGAAGGCGAGGAAAGATACCACTACGCCAACCCGATCACCCGATGTATATATCACTACCCTATACTGGGCAATCCATTTGCCTAATGGGGCTGTGTATTTTACCATCCTACTGGGCAACCCATATCACCCATCGGGGCTCAGGGTATATTATAAACCTATACTGGGCGACCCATTTTACCTAATTGGGATTAAGATGTTATCCGGTACTACCTACTTACTACTGGACAACACATTTCATTTGCTGGGACTTGAGGTACTCACGACACACTCGGCAGGAAAGCCCATTAGTTTGCCTTTGGGTGTACATGTACATGGATTACCACCCTACTGGGCAACCCAATTTCACATGTGGGGCTATGAGTATTACACCCTACTGGGTAATTGGGTATCACTATCCTTACTTAGCAATCATTTACCCAACGGGGCTATTTGTATATTGCCACTGAACAGGGCAACCCAATTTACTTAGTGGAGATTTTGGTACTAGTATTACCCCGCTTTGGATAGTAGCCCATTCCACCCAGTGGGGCGTCACTTTTAAGAAGTTCTTTAAACCCAATGGTTCCAGAGTGCAAAGTTTTTACTTACCAAATGTGGTGTTGGTGGAGAAGATGCTAAGATTATACAAGTTATACGATGGGGTAACCCTAAAATTATCCAAACTAACCCAATGTTTTTCCAACAGTATGACTGTCATTAGGAAATCTATGCATTTAGAAACAAAGATTTAATTCACACTTTACTTTTTGGTGTTTTCTTTTATCCATTCTACACACAATCCCGAGTCTACGTATACTTATTGGTGCTTCTTATGGAACAGGGTTCTCTCTGGTATTAAGAATTAAGAGACACAACCCTGCTTCGTATACCGATTCACAAGCTGTCTTAATATTTATGTATTTTGTCCCAGATTACGTTTTTTCTTTTTTATTTAGTAACGACAGTAGATCAGATAAAAAGGTTTCCACGAAAAAGGATTGTTGTTAATCACAAGAGTGTAAAATCGAATATATCAACCTAAACATTAGGATAAGATTTTTAGCAATAGCCACTATATCTTATTATTGATATCATTATTATAACACAACAAATGTACATGAGCCGAGTAAAGGAAATTGTTTTTATCACTATAACGTGCAATAAATTTTCTTGTGCCATTGTGTAAAAAAAAACGTTTTGAGCCACGTGTTTGTATGTTCAGTTATCACTTTTCCTGAACACCCTTTGAAAAAATGTAATCTCTTGAAAGGTCGCTTCGTGTTTAAAGGGAATTTTGATTTACTTATAAAATTGATTGATTGATTGATTGACCGATCGATTGAGGAAATATTGACTGATTGATTGATCGATCAACCTTTTGCTTGATTGATTAATTGATGAACTCATTGATCAATTAGTTAATTAAAGATACAATTATGTTAGTAATTCATGCGAGCTCTACTATACACAAATAAATTAAAGTTTGGAATGTGACACGATATCGCCATTCAATAAACTACATTATCAGTAGTTGTAGTAGTTGTTGGCTAAAGATTATGATTTCAACACATTTAATTTGTTCATTATACCCTCTGCCAGAGCAGGGCAAATATTTTTCGCAAAACGGAGCAAAATAGCTTTACTTCATTTATTTAAAAAAAAAAAAAATGAAAATGAAAGAAGCAAAGAGTAAAAATCTTAATTAATTTAAGTCATCCTTCGTCCTCAATGCGCCACGATTCCATACCATGAGTTTAATTGAAGTACTCAACACTTCACCAAATAGTTCCCCATAAAATTAGTTTATCTTTTGCTGGATATGTAGATATAACAATATTACAAATAAATAGAACAGCTGCAAACATGCATATTTAACTATTTTATACTACAGATATTTCTGACACATTTTTGAATAAGAAATATTAGATTCAGCTGCATTTTTATTTATATTTTTTTTAACAAAGATATTATATATAAAACAACTTTGGGGAGGGACCCCCCTTTCATGATTAATAATAGTCGTATATTGTCCAATATACAGTGGTAACCCCAAAAAAAAAAAAAAAAAACCCACACCAAACAAACAAACAAACAAACACAACAACAACAACAACAACAACACAACAACAAACTGCCAAGCATACTTTAAAGGAACTGTTAAACAGATGGAAACTAATGTTCACATCACAGCACAAAGAAAACAAGCAACTAATAAAAAATGCAATGTCACGAGCGACTCACAGCATTGTATTCCACGAACCTTTTGCCATTTGCAATTCATCATTAAAATTTTTGCATAGTTCTGAGCATACCACAAATATCCAGGAATACAGAATTTACCAGAAGTAAGCCTGCTGTCACCTCAAGTCCCCAAAAGTCTCTCATTCACACAAGCAAATCAACTCGAACTGTCAAAAATTCATGCATCAAAATTGCCAGTGAAAGTTTGAAGGCATTATAGCACCTTATAACATTTACCAAACATCTCACCCAAATCTTGGATTGCGATTTCAGGATTTTCGCTGCAATCCTGTGACTTACATGTATGTATGTAGCTGGCGTAGCACCAACCTATTACTTTAGCCATAATAGAAACGACCCAATGTGTCAGGATCAATACCGATGGTGTATCCCACCACCATCAATTGGTTAATAATCACCGTCTGAAATTTAAACGACAAAACCAGACAACATCATATTTATTAGATCGAGTGTAGCAACCGGGGCATGAGAGTCATAGACCCATCCTGGGGATTTACACTTTATTTTATTGTATTTGTTTACTTATTTTTATTTACTTCTGGTATATTTACCGTTATTTTTATTTTGTTTTATTTTATTTTATTTAAGGTCAAATTGCATGCGACACTCAACATTTGTGCGTACACGCGCATTCTAACAGATTTTATGTTGAGTACCGTATGTATTGTTTGCATTATGCATTATGAGCCCCGATTAAGCTTGCGCGCCAACCCACGTATGGCTAAGAACGCCAAACACGCTTTTAGCCAACTGGTCTTAAACAGCTCCAGCGACATGTATGTCTTTATCAGATGTTTACCAGGTAAACATGGTCATGTGACCACCTCTCAGCCAATAGGACTGCCTAAAACTGTGTGGGGTATTTATAAATGACTGAATTACAATGTGTATTAGTTGATGTACTGAACCATTATTCTTATACATTACAGAGCTGAATGTCTGGATCAGTTCACGTTATCTTAGTGCGCATGCACTGCCGGTAACAACAGCAATCATATCAAAAATAAATTCCGATCGCGTGCGCATTTCCTTCCATTCATTATGGCTGGTTATAATTAAGTCCATAGACTTGGATGACACATGCTTTTGAATCTTAGACAGCACTCGGCAAATCCCACAAGAGGATATAAACACCAAGCTGGCAACAGTTTTCCTTGAGTATCAATTTTCAATTTGTTACCTTGATTATTCCCTTCTTCAGTAAGCGTCGAGCAGAGGTCACCACAGACACATCTTGAATGATTCTCAAATGTCCAAACTGTTGCAACTTCTTGACCTGATGGAGAATTAGTCAAACAATCATTATTATCCGAAACCGATTCAATGAGAAAGAAAAAAACTCCTTGAGAAAATAGAGATTATCATTTTCAAAAGATATTATAATTGATTTTTAAGCTTCAAGGTACAAAACAGGTTTGGTTATGGAGGCAGAGCTATATAATTGACTAGAATGCTACTCTTGATTATAATAATAATAATACTAATTATAATAGTTATTATGATATTTATAATGCACTGTGAAGATAACCTCTCTACATGAAGGTAACCTAGATTCCAAGGTACAGAAAAGCAAAGGATGAAACATCCGATTTAACAAAATTAACAAAATTGTATGCAGATATTAATAGGAAAGTAAGTCTTATAACTTATTTTTTAACATAGGCCTATCAATCGGAGTGCAACAGAAAATACAAATGGGTAAAGAGGTATGAAGTTTGGGTGCAGTAGATGAGCAAGCCCAGGCGCTGTAAGAAGAATAACTTGCCTTTGGTGTTGAAAGAAGCAATAAGGAAACGGACTCATCAAACAAATTTTTCTAGATACAGTTTACACTCCAAATCTGTGAAAAAAATGCAGATTGGCAAACACATGCACATGTTCCTTGTTCGATTCCTGTAATTAGCAATGGGTACCTCAACAATTTAATAGATATAATAAATGCATTGGGGATATTACATCAATTGATACACAAAACTTGGTTATCATGTCAACTAGACAACTGTGGTTGATAAGAAATAGAGAACTATTCAACAAAACGTATGAAATACATGTATACAAGGTAGAATTACATGGAAGTAACATAACAAAACTCAGTTCTAATATAGCGCTTTTCACACCCTGAGGGCGTCCCAAAGCGCTCAGTATATTTTCTACAGGTATGCAGATCTATGTTTGGAATTATAAAGCCCATTTTACATGTATATATACACATCTAGCACGTTGTAATGGTATGCATGGTGCTGTGGTGCAAACTACAGCCAACCATACAAAAAAACACTGGGACAAACCCCTTCTCTTAACGATAGGTATACTGGGTTCGTTTACGTGCATTACACAACACACAGGACCAACGGCTTTACATCCTATCAAAAGGACAAAGCAATAATGGTTATTACACAAGTATCAAGAACCCGACTCAAACCCACACTCTGCTGATCAGAAACACCAGAGCTTGAGTCCAGTGCACTTGACCGCTCGGCCACGACATGCTACCAATTATAACAAAGACCAAATAAAAACAAGATAAAAACAAAGCAGAAATAACTACAGAATAAACAAGAAAGGAAACGTTAAACTTAAAACATAAACAGAGCAATTACAAAATGAATGAATGAATAAATACACTGATTGACCATGATCAAAAACAGTTAGTGGATCAGGGGTCGCAGAGGTAATGTAAACTACCATTCCCTGCTGGTATGCAGCCCAACAAAGGTAAGACACATTGTATACCACATACAGAGATCCTTGTCTTTTGTTTGTCGGAACACGCCTCATGTGTCATCCTTTATTTTGCCATATATACTGCCGCAACGCTCAAAATCTTAATTTTAGGATGCTTGGGACACTTCGCGGGGTCGTTCCCTGCCTGTATGTCCAAACGAGGCAAGGTCGTGTCAAGGCAGACAAGATTGGTGTCTACATGGAGTCATCCATGTTGTTTAGAAGGTTTTTTTTTAGAATTGTTCAGATTGTGGGGTGGACCAGTTTCTGTGTCCATTTTGTGTTTATTGTGAACACAAATTTCAAACGACAAGGATCTATGTGTGACTTATATAAAACAAATATTAAATGCATTTCGTTTGTGCATTGTCCCATTGTTGCGGTGAAATGTGGCTTTTCCTTTTCACTCAGCTTCGCCTTGCAAAGTGGAATAGTCCATATTTCACCTCGTGATTATATTCTGCGACAATGCACTCAAATGCATTCAATATTTGTATAATATTGTGAGAGGACTCTTCAATTATCTTACCATTGCATAGTCTTCCATCAGAAGGAACGGTGAGAACATGCCAACTTTATCAAAGGTTTTCCTGGACATGAAAAGTGCTTGATCTCCATAAGCAAGTTCTGTAAATGAGAATTATATCATTATAAATGGCACAGCATAAAAATCTTCCACTTGACATTTAAGAGAACTTGCCGAAGGGTTTGCATAGATTTCACATTGAGTACCAAATAAATTGGTTGAGTTATGCATTATTAGCGCCCATGTGAGCTTGCCCGCCAAAACGCATATGGCTATGAACGCCAAATGCGCTTTAGCCAACTGGTCTTAAACAGCTCCAGCTATGTCTTCATCAGCCGTTTAAACATGGTCAAGTGGCCACCTTTCGACTAATAGGACTGTCAAAACTGTCTGGAGTATTTATATACATATTTTAACAATTAGTTTTAGTTATTTGTCATAATTTTGATTTTAACCTTACACCGATGTGTAATAACCAAGTCCTCAGGCACGCTACTCAGGTGGGATTCGAACCTTGCCGAGGTCCAGATTTGCTGAGAGATTTGTTTCTTTCTTGAAGGGCCTGATCTTCTCTTGCATGATTCATTTGATATTTCGTTTGCCGCCTGAGACTTCAAATGCCGAAGGGATCAAAATATTGGGTGGGGGGGGGAGTTCGAATCTCACCCGAATATTCTGTGGAATTTATTTCTGCAAGTCTCAGAAGGTATGAAATTGCCTGCTTTTATTCCACAACGTATGTAATTTTAAAATATGAATTGCTTTTTTTGTGTGAAGCGCCTTCAGAGTTTGGATGGAATTGGCATTTTAAAAATTGTCATTCTCATTATTTTAATTTTAATACCTGAAACTCTGCACCTCAACCGGACCAGCATTTCCAGAATCTGCAGCTGTTTTCTATTCCACCAGCTGCAATTATCCTGACTGGGATGAAACAAACAGAACATTATTGTAATATAAAGTAAATACAAAGTACAGAATTTTGTAATCATCCGAGAAACAATTTGTTTGTTTCAATCTGAAAGTTATTTGATTATAAAGTTCATACCAGTAACAATCCTACAGAGAAACATTTTCAACTGAAATACTGGCAGACAAGACTGCCTATACAGCAGTTACAGGTTGAATGGCTTCTGACTGGCAGCCCCCAAACAAAGATATTGACAAAATAGGGAGACAGCCAACATTAGGGCTAGATGGCTCAGTTGGTGGAGCGACAGCACGTTAATCCGGAGGTCAAAGGTTCAAATCACGCTCTAGTCAATTTTTCTTTGTTCAACCAAAATTAAAAGAAAGAAGAACTTAAATATCTCCCAATCACTGCTGCTTATTTTGGGTGCATGAATAAAAATTAAGCCTGATCTGAACATGCACAAAGGAAAATCCCTTACAGAACATAAACTTTTGTTTATATTTCTTTTCACTAAAACATCTCCGCCTATTTTGATGAAATTTTCACAGGTTGGTCGGGGGAAAAAAAATAACTTTCCAAAATACAATGACATACTTCTCCATTTAACATCTACAAGTGCTCCCCACCCCCACACCCACCCCACCCACTCCCCAACCTCCAATCCAAAGGCTAAAGCATTATGGTTAAATGTCTTGCTCAAGAACACAAGTACCTGTACCAGGAGCTGAACCAAAACTCTGACAATAATAATGAAAGTAATAATAATGATAATACTACCTCATAAAGCGCACTTTCTAATAAAAGACTTCTCAAGGCCCTACAGAAAAGATACTACAAAGTATCAATCTCTCTACACAAAATTACACCAAAAAGGGAATGTTAATAACTGGCAGTAGACAAAAGTTTCCTAATATGAGTTTGAAATGTGTGGAGAGAGTGAATGTTTCTGATGTAGCTGGGTAGCTTGTTCCATAAGACTGGTGCAATGTGAGAAAATGCTTGATCGCCAACACCAGAACTTGAGTCCGGTGCACCACTCCACCGCGTCATTCCATAATTTCTTTAGCCAAGATTTAGCAAAAGGTTAGGCAGTGTTTTAATACTGTATAAATGAATCCTTGTTATTAAATACCTGTGTTTTTCCTTCGAATGAAGAACATCAAAACTAAAATTGAAGGCCCCGGCAACATTGCCAGGTTCAGCCAATGTCAGGATAACGTAACGGTCAAACGCCCATGGAAGTCTAGTGTCTGCATGAAGAAAGAGTACATTGACACCTGTAGCTGCTTGTGCTCCAGCATTCAGCTGCCTGCCTCTGCCTGAATACAATTTTAAAAATGCATGATAATAAACTTTGCACAGCAACTTGATTTTTAAAGCACGTTAAGAAACAGTATACCTTTGTTTTTGAACCATTCGATTGTTTTAATCCTATATATAAATGTAGATATACAATTAAACTAACCTGTAAAAATTTCATTTCAAAAGAGGGTCACGTTTTTGAGATATCACCGGAAATCCGGAGCGGTTATGTCCGCAGGAAGAATAATCCGTAACTGGAATACACAATCTGAGAAACGTATCTGACAGTTACGTTTCTCAGATTCAAATTTTGGGGGATAATAACTGATATCTTTTTCCATAAGCACATTACTTCGAAGTGAAATGATTCTCAAAATGCTTTATACTATCGAAAGCTGCTGTACTTCTAACCAAGTAGGTTTTTATTGCCATTAGTTTTAAGAGTGATTACTAACCGTATACCTTCCCTTTAAAGGTAGTGTCATAGATTGGTAAAAACTCAAAATTAATGACCATTAAAACCTACTTGGTAAGAAGCACTGCAGCTGATTCACTGCAGTGTTCAGGTTCCTGGTTGGGGTATCAAGAACCTAAATATTCATTAACTGTGTCACATTTTACTCTACCCAGATCATGGAATATGAGGTGGTCTTGACTAATTGTGTGCCACACACTGTAGACAGCATAAGTTGACATGGAGGTGTTTTGGTTTTTTTCATTGATGATACAATTTTGGTTGTGTTGGCTCAATATTTAATTTATTTACTTTTACTAGTCAGGTTGTCAATGTCTGTTTTGTGTGTGCTATATTTATTATGCTGGGATACAATAGCAGCAATTTTAAAAACCACAAATTAGAACATGGAACCATTCATAAGTCATTTTAGTTAAATAATGAGTGTGTCTCAGTCCCAGCACATACAACAAGTGTGTAAACACCTGCAATCGGGGACCTCCTATTGTCCCTGTTTTGTTTGTACTTAACTTTTCGGCAACAGCTCCCATTGGTTTTGTACACACTTTCCAACTGTGGACCCTATTGTCCTCTTTTGTTATAGGTTCCTGGTTTGAATGTGTATACCTACCCACACACACACAATGTCTGTGAATCCCGTAAATCAAGGACTTCTCTTTGTTCTCCCATTGTTTGGACTTAGTTTTTTTTAGCGACGTCCCCATTGGTTTTGTACACGAAAACGAAGCTAGGACGACCCCGCTCTGTCAAACACCCGGATCCCTTTTGTTAAAGTCCTCGGTTTCAACAGGTAGACACGCTCACACACACATCTCTACACAGACTGCCACCAGGAGACTTACCAGCACTTCCTTGAACAACCCTGATTTTCATTTCCGGGTTTTCTTCTGCAAATTTATCCACACTTTCAAGAGTACCATCGATACTTCCTCCATCAGAGATGATGACCTCTATGTATGATGGCCAGGAACTGTTCTGAATTAACAACAAAACAATCAAGTGAAGATTAAGTTGGATGGAGAAAGTTTCCTTCCTTAAACAATGCAGCTTAACTTCAAGGTTTTGGTAAACAATTTTCGTTGCTGCTGTAGCAAGAAAAGGATGCCCAAGAACTGTTCCGAGTCAAAATAATACAAAAATAAATGTAGACCAAGTTGGATGGAAAATGTTTCCTTCCCAAAACGATGCAGCTGAACTTCAAAGTTTTGGTGAACAATTTGATTGTTTGCTACTGTAGCAAGAAAATGCTTTTAAGCATCATAGTGACTGTAAAATATACGGCGGTATTTAAATTTAGTATACAAATAATGAATGTTAATATGGTGAGATATTTTCATGAGTTGAAAGCTAGAATGTTCGGTTCAACAAGGCTAAGCCGAGTTGACTGGAATATTTCATCCAGCAGCGCAACCAGAAGGGGGCAGGGGGCCTCAAACCACTTGGACTTACCTCCAATTGAACCAAATATAATGGTAAACAATGAGGGCAGCCAGTCCATTCTTGTTTGCCACATTTGTATAACAAAAGGACATAGGTCTGGAATCAGGGATTACACAATAAAACCCCCCAAAAAGGGAGATTAGAAGCATGATTTCCAGTACCATCTATCCCTCTTCACACAGGTGAAACAAAGAATAGCACGATAGGTGCATGCCTGTGCAGCCTACACAATGGAATGTCAAGGTGGATATTAATGTCAGCTGTCGGACTGACTGCACAAAATTTAGGGTGCTCGGAAGTTGTTCCATACAACCAAAACCATCTAAACCGAACCATCTAAAAAAATTGGTGGGTATACACGTCATCCAACAAGAAGTGATTTTACTTAACAAACCTCTTTGATACAAGTGAGAATGGCCTGGATGTTGGCTTCTTCATTTAGTACCGGTATTATCACAGAGAGAACTGGAGTCTTTAAGTCGGTTAAACTCATTCCAACTGCCCTCTCAAACTCTCCCAGGTCATCTTGGGTGTCCTTCAAAGGTGGAAACAAATACTTAAAAATTAATCAACCTTTAGATGAACATTTACATCATTGTTTTTTTACAGAGTTAATTCATTTCAATCTGCTAGATATAAATAAACATACCATAGTTATAATAATAATAACAACGCATACATAGTGTGTTATGCAATGCCTCAAATCTCTTTATAGAAAATGAGGCCTACAAAATAAGAAATAGTAATAATAATCAACAGTTTATACAGGTATATAGCACAAAATTACAGAAAAAATTTCAGAGCGCTTTAGGAAAGGGGAATAGACAGAAAAAAGTGTAGAATATAATGAGCAAAGAGTATAACAAAACAAGTATAATTTTACCACATACTGTACATTGTAAGGCCAAAACTACAGAAAGAAGCACATAACACATAAATTCAACATAAATTTAAGGCAGAAATATACATTCAAAATATCAGCAGTATGCAAATGTACAATTAAAATACACATCAACAGCAAAATTACACATCAAAAGACACCAAATATAATAATACAGTAATAATAATAGTAACAATTGATGTAAGATTTATATTGCGTCCTGACATGCAAAATGATCAAAAGCACAAAACACATTTTAAAATGCACAGAATGGAAGAAAAAGATAAAAGAAACAAGACTCCCGAGGGGAGAGGTTACCAGCACAAACTGGAAGCCATTTAACTGTTTTGGGAAATGGTGGGCACCATAGGAGTGCACTGTTAGGTTTGGGTAATACTTCAATACTCAACGGAATCGAAAGGTATTTGTATTTATCTGTTTAAAATTAAAATGTTATTATTCAAACCAACAAGACTGCCAGACTTGACCTGTCATAAGTTTACTGTCATAAGTTTACTGGCCGGATGCTAAAATCACTGGCCTCGGGCCTGCGGTCCAGTGTTAATTTTGAGCCCAGGAAATCTGTAGAAATTTACTCACCACATCTGTCAGGATTTGTGGCATGAGTTCCACTTTGATATCAAAGTGAGAAGCTACATCCAACTGCTGCTGCAGTACTTTGGATGTCCCCCACTGCATGCCTTCAAACAAGCTGTGCAGCTCACCTAGGTGTGTACAAATCCAATTCAAATGGTTAAAGGTTAATTTTGTTATTATAAAAATAATAATGACAATTTGTATAGCGTCCAACCATGAAACATGCTCCTAGGCGCTTAACAATTTAAAAAACATTAAAATTACAGTTATAAAACCTAAGAGAAAATACAGTTAAAATGTAATTATAGACATTGCAAATATACTAAAAAATCAATTAAGTTGAAAACAGTAAGGAAAAACACTAATTCAAAATCTGGCATTGCTTAAAAAAAATAGGTACTTGTTGAGGAAAGCATTTGATTTCAATTAATTTGAGTCATCATGATCAGCATGAAAATTGCTCTCTTGTTCTGCTCCTGACAAGCAGTTAAAATAACAATTCCTCAAAACCATATACTGAAATACAAATAAAATACAAATTAATTTGACTGGAGTAAAATTTGAAAATATCATTAAAAATGTAAATCCAAAAAAACTGTCTTTACAAAGTGCAATGGATCCTTAAACCACTAGTTATCCCATGAACATAGAAATAAGCACGAAACATCTGGAAACAAAATATTGTTAAAACATTAATTTCATGATGCACAAGGTGAAAAAGACAGGCGGTGAGTGAGTTTTAAAATTATAAATATCAAGTAATAAACCACAAGGGAAGCTGTCAGTTTCCTTTGTGGTTTATTAATTGATATTTGAAATATGACCAGGGGCAACAGAGGCCATGGTCTCTATGGCCTCAGTGTAATTCCAGGCCTGATGATCAGAGCATACTTATAAAAACGTCAAGTTGTTACATCAACGGTTCTTTTCAGAACCACCACAACTAACGAGAAATTATTTCCATGAACAAACCCTATTAGATTATATCTCCGTAATGCAAGGTTTCAAATCCTACTGATACCGATATGGTAACAGAAAAAAGAAGAAAGTTTTAGACTATCGAGCTGGGCAATGATTCTACAAATGGTTTCATCAAGAAGAATGGCTCTCCAATACTCAGTACAATATTCAAGTATTTTCACACTCACACACTTAAAGGCATCGTACACGTTTGGTAATTGGAGCCTATTGTTTGTTTCAATCCTATATAGTTGTAGACATATACCATAAAACTAACCTGTGAAAATGTCATTTCAAAAGGTGGTAGCGTTTTTGAGATATTGCCGAAAATCTGGAGCCGTTATGTCCATGCAGGAAGAATAATCTGCATTGGAATACACACTCTGAGAAGCGTTACCGTCTCAATGTTCAAAATATTTTGGGGATAAAAAGTGATATATTTTTCCATTACTGCAGTCCTTCGAAGTAAAAAATCTCTCAAAATGCATTATACTATCCAAAGCTGCTGTACTTCTTACCAAGTAAGTTTTTATTGCCATAAATTTTCAATTTCAGAGTCATTACCAAACGTGTACGATGCCTTTAAGTACACGCACCCATTTATAACAATGTACATGTTAGAACTTGTTTTATTTCTTTAGCTTTTTTGCAATAAGCAAGTGAGTGATTGTAACTTGAAAGAAAAGCCAACCTAGTTTGTGCTTGACTTCTTGCCGAAGGCCAACCAGATAGTATCCACCGTCTTTTGCAGGACCAAGGATCATCTCGCAGTCCGAGCGATTCAACTTATCAAAAGCAGCATCCAGTAAGTCAGGGTCAATAGCGGGAATGTCACTTCCAATCTGGGAAACAATTTCAAAGTTTACACATGCTAGGTCAAATTGCAGACTAAATTTGAAGTTACACAAATTTGAAAAAAATTTTGGCTAAACAAAATTGACTAGACAAAATTTCTTTCTTTTTCAACCCCAAATTATTTCAAATTTACTAAGTCAGTTTCCCTTGTGGTTTATTAAGCCTTCATATTACACAAATATGAGTATAATACAAAAGAACACATATTAAAATTTTCATTACTCACAGAAATGAAATCGAATCTTATAAAGTTCAGTCTGTTTTTCTAAAGACACCGGACACTATTGGTAATTGTCAAAGACCAGTCTTCTCACTTGGTGTATCTCAACATACGCATAAAATAACAAACCTGTAAAAATTTGAGCTCAATTGGTCGTCGAAGTTGCGAGATAATAATGAAAGAAAAACACCCTTATCACACGAAGTTGTGTGCTTTCAGATGCTTGATTTTGAGACCTCAAAATCTAATTCTGAGGTCTCAAAATCAAATTCGTGGAAAATTACTTCTTTCTCGAAAACTACGTTACTTCAGAGGGAGCCGTTTCTCACAATGTTTTATACTATCAACAGCTCCCCATTACTCGTTACCAAGTAAGGTTTTATGCTAACAATTATTTTCAGTAATTACCAATAGTGTCCAGTGCCTTTAATCAACTGGAGTCCGGAGCATCATCACTATTTATGGGGCTACTTTGTACTATGGAAACAATCCTACTGTAGGCATAGCAGACATGGCAGAGTGGATGATCACTAAAGACCATGTGGATGATATCGACAAGTCATACAGTAGGGACGGTTTACGAGTTAGGGGGCCACTTTGGGCAAACAACTTTTTTAACAGCGTTGCAAATTTCATATTAGGAAAGTTAGCTTCTCACATTGAGTTCTTGACCATTGGAACAACTTGCCAAATGAAACTGTTGGTCAGCTCCAACTAAGCACTTCAAAACAAAAATTTGAACAAATTCTAGAAAAATCTAGACTGTAAATTTGTATTCTAGATAATTTGTGCACTTTGCTTCAAATTAGCGTCTGCAGGGCTACATGTACTACCCTGGCCTTGCACTTAAGCTTTTTGTAAAGTAGCCCACCAGGCTAGTAAACTGTGCGTTTTATGTGCCCCCAGGAAATTTTAGAAGCCTATATATAAATAAATTGTCAAAAATGTATCTTTCTGCTGTATATTCTCACACTCAAAAATAAAATAACACATTTATAAAATGTATTATTCACATCTGAAAAGGAAGAAATATGAGCGTAAACAAGTAGGTTGCACAGTTTTTAGATGCCCACAGGGCAAAGTTAGAAGTGGTGTTCACAGCATGAAGAAGGTATGGTGCACAAACATGAGTAGTCGCCTGAAGTTATATCATGGCCACTGTTGAATCAGTGCTACGTTATGGGTGTGAAGCATGGACATTAACAACTGTTCTAGAAAAAACAATTCAATGGTTGCTACACCAGAATGTTACGCCAGAATGCTATACCAGGTAACACAAATATCCAACTCAGATCTTTATCTCGGGTTCCCCAAGCTTAGTACAAAACAGGGCACAGTTTGCAGGGCACTTCTATCGCCACCCTGAGCTTCCAGCCAGCAAGCTTGTCCTCTGGGAGCCCAAGCAAGGTCAAGCCCAAAGAGGTCAAGGTCACCTGACTTATGTTGATAAACTAAGAAGGGACACTGGGTTTGTGACAGCAGATGAAATATCTACATGCATGAGGGACAGGGAGATGTGGAGACAACTCTGTCGTAACATCATTGACCTGGGACACCACTCGAAATAGAAGAAGTTTACTAGCCCATGTAGCATTTTCACTAGACATAGTACGCCAGGCTAGTGTTAAGGCTGAGCCCTGCTACCCCTCCTTTTTTGTAGGACCCTACCAGTTTATTTACATGTCTCTCTAAACGACGAGACAGGTCAAATAAAACCTTTGGTTTGATCAACCTGAGTGTACAAACAACTGTAAGCAAAATTTATGAGACACACACTTACAATAACAGCAATTTCATTTCCCTTCTTGAAGGCACTATCAAATGTCTCAGCCATCTTGATTCCTAGGTGGCCACCACTCTGCATTGACCAGCTAAATCTCTCATGAGGGAAACCCTTCCGTTCCAGCCAGTGGCCAATCTGACTGACGTTGCCTCCCGATACTTTCACTTCCACAGCTGTGTCTGTTTTTCTTTTCTGGAACTCCGCCAAGACGTTTAGCATGTGATCCGTCTGGAAGTGGAATATTAAACAGTTTTTAGAATTTGAAGTTTACTGCTGGTCAGCTCTCTTAAAACCTTCAAGTCAGGGCTCGTATCACTTAAGGTCATGGCACATTATATTTATTTCACTGTTTTCTCCAAAGTGCATTACCCTGAGGAATCAAAGTCCTTGACTGGACCATTCTCCATCTAGGCAGGAGCTACTTCTAGAACTGTAAGGCTCCGTGAGCCTTATGCGTGTCACACATTTTGGGCCTCCGTAACGCTTTACGTTTTCAAAATGGTTCAACATTTTCTGGTCTTCAGCCAGCACAAGCTTCAGTTTCCTTTGTACTACTCACCTAAAACTTTCTCAACACACATACATTCACAATATAAGCGCATCACTTTTGCCGAATTACATGCAAAAACCTCCTCAAAAAATGAAATGTCCTACTCCATAATCGCAGCGGTTTTGCTGTCAACAAAGCACACTCAACGCTTGAACCCGAATGCGCGGACCAACCAGGAGGAGGTTTTTGCATGTAATTTGGCAAAAGTGATGCGCTAGCTTTGTGAATGTGTACAGTGTGGTGAGAAAGTTTTAGGAGAGTATAGTACAAAAGGAAACTGAAGTTAGTGCTGGCTGAAGACCAGAAAATGTTCTATCAATTACTATTTTGAAAATGAATAGCATTACGGAGGCGCAAAATGTGTGACTCCTTATAAGGCTCAAGGGGAAGCCTTATATAGTTCTAGAAGTACCCTGATACAAGGGAGTCAAAGTCTTTGACTGGACCATTCTCCATCTAGGCAGGAGCTACAACATAAATAAAAATTATTAGTTACATCATTAACACGCATTATAAGATTCAAGTAGGTAGTTCAGGTGAAAAATAAATAAATGGGTTTTACTTCTGAAACATTGCAGTCTGATAATAAATACCTAAAGAAGTAAAAATCGGATGTTTGGTTGCAAAAATATGTATACCTCTTTTTATAAGCTAGGATCAGTTCAAAACGCGGAGTAAAAATATTGTGCAATTCTTATTATTTTCTTTATTTTAGCCATGGCGGAGCTTCAACACACAGCCTACGGGTTGGACACTTATCGACACATTCTGTGTTAAAGATTGCTCAGCTATTGCGCAATACGAGGCCCATGAGGCCCGTTCGTTATGCAGCATGAAAAAGTACCTGCAGAGAAAGTCTTTTAGCCTGCTGCACACAAATTTCACACATTGCCCATAATTTCATATTTTGATTTGGCTGTATATTTAATGGCATAATTTAAAAAAGAAAAGTTCAAAAACATTTAAAACAAAGGGAAAATTAACCAAGATTTTCGTGAAATATATAACCGTACGCGCAAGAGTGTCTGCTGCAACTTGTCATTAAAATTTTCTCATTTCCTCCAGCCTAGTTCATGCTAAGTGCAAAAAACCAACATCGGGCTTATTCGGACATTTCCGAAGTTTTCCAAAGCTTTCCGGCCGCAAGTTGATTGTCAGGTGACGCACGAGTTTGAATGGGAGCTTTGCGCACAACTCTGCAGACTTGAATTGGGGTTGTGCTGTATTTTTTACGATATTTTCAAAACTGTAACTCTGATTTCAATATTATTTTAATGTTAGTAAGAAGAGATATGACTTATGCTTGCTACCCAGTTTCGGAGTTGTGGAATAACCGAAACGTGAGTTATGGTTTAGTATGTTTTGCTCTTTTTGGGGGGCCAGTGTGTTTGTGTGTGGTGCGGGGGAAAGGTGTACACACGAAATGTCAGTAGACTGAACTGCCTAATTCAAGGTTCAAGGATCATTTATTTTCCATAGTATCAAAACAAAAAAGACATTATCACTCAATACAGATCAGTACAAACAATACAACTTTACAGTATAAATATCAAGAACTGTTTATGAAAACAAATACTGCAGAGAGGGATCCATTACATGATTTACATAGTTACATTTATTATACAACACCCTACTCCTAGAACTATAGTATGAGGTTTGCTACGCTATCGTCTCGCGGAGACGGAGACGATAGCGTACGTAGCAAACCTCATAGTTCTAGGAGTAACAACACCCCATCCCCTTCCAAACCAATCCCTACCTAGACTTCCAGTTTCAGAGTGATACTTGTGTCATTGAGCATGAAATACACACTGTGCGTTATATCTTCATTTATAATGATGGCTGTACAGAATAAATAAGGAAGAAGGAAATAAATGAAATACCAACCATGTACAATTGCACACGAGAGGCACCAGCTTCACCAAGTTCGGCGATCAGACGAGTTTTGGTTGTGCCTGGTTCTGGGAAGCGGGTGAACAGTACCACCCTTCCTTTGGATAATGACTTTTTCCTCCTTCGTAAGATGTTGAAATACCACAATGTCGCAAGAAGAACAAATACAGAAATCCATGCAATTGCGAGTGAAAAACTCGTCGCATTTAACATCCACATCTTGGATCTTCTTTTTTTGTACACGAGAAAACAAAGGTTGTTTGTGGTCTGGTTTCCCGTTTTATAACGAATTATCCAGTGAAGAATTGACAATAACAGTGCACCTAGCTGAGATGATTTAGTATAGAGCGCCTGGTAGTTCAAATGTTAACAAGAAAATACAATTTTGTATGACAGCCACTCAACAAAATCATACAAGTTGACCTGTTGTCAAACATAACTTAAATTTGCCATATCAGTACCCAATTTATTGATATTGGAACACCTTCAATTATTATTAATTTTTTATATTTTACATACCAGTAAAACATTTTAAAACATTTTAGACGATCATGGCCTTCCATAGTGAAGTCATTATTGTCAATTTTTTTTAAAGTCATACGCCGAGTCCCAGGTAAGTGGAATGACACACATTGTTATGTAAACAATTTTCTTTAAATAATCGTGATCATCATGTTGAGAATGGAGAAGATTATACGCAATAATTTGAGTAGGTTACCCCCTCTGGTTTACGTAGAATAATCAAATCTAAATGACACCGATTATAAATACCGCAACATTCCCGTAATTTGAATGTGTACATCATTGCGAATTGCATAACATAACAATAATAAAGTTAAGCACAATTTGATTGAGTGAGATGCCACTCACAGTGCAGTCACAGTAGTGCTTGTCTTATTGTCGACTCAATGCAACTTACAGACCATGTAACTTGTGAAACCAAGCAGCTACAGTGTGTGGACTTCATGTAGGCACGATTTGTACACAGCTCGAGTAAAGTCAATGGAAAAAATCTTCTATTTTTTGTGGAGATTGTATGCAGTTCCACACTGTCTGATTGTTATCAACTGGAATTTATGTGGAAATTATACTCAGACGACAATAAAATGAAATAGCTTAGCCAATAATATGTGATTTTCAGCCACAGCTTGACAGTGCAATTTATTTAAGTGCTATTAATACCTGCAATCAAACTGTAAAAGTTTCCATATGAAATTATGACCAGTGTAGTATCTCGCCTGCCAGAATAGCCCTGGATTATTCAAGATCACTCTTTTTGTAAACAAAGGTTACTATGGATAATCTCTGTACCAACGTATGCTATGCATGCAAAGAAAGTCAACCTCAGTAGACAATGAACCTTGTTCCAAAACGAGGCTTTTGCCAAAAACTCAGTTTTGTTGCACTTAACTGATTTTTCACTTCAGATTATTTTAAACAAGTATAAAAAAAAATTAAAAATAGCAAATGATATTTTCTATAATCCTTCTGTCTATAGTAGGCCTACAGTGTATCTCCTAAAAAATACTGAATTGTTGCAGTCATCACAACTGATTCATCTACAGTGTTTGAAAAGGATGATGTGTTTATTTTGTTTCAGTGATTTGTTTTCTTTTTCTAGTTATTTATAATTTGACCTAAAGGTAGATTCATATTGGTAAATACTCCAAAACTTAGTGACCATAAAAACTTACTTGGTGAGAAGCACTGCAGCTGTTGATAGTATTTTGAGAAAAGATTCCCTTCTAAGTAATATGGTTTGGATAAATTTTCACCCCAAAACATTTGAAACCTAGAAACGATTCATGCATGAATCGTTTCTCAGATTTCTGAGGGTTGACCGAAAATTTACGCTGGGGTCTGTTAGTAAATGCTGCCACCAGATATGCGGTTGGTAACCCCTGTCACCTCGCTAATCGTGGATGGTTTCAACATTCTTGATGAAAATATCATGACAGTTTGTTTGCTGTAGACACTGTATTCAGCTGAAACTTTCACAGGAACATTGATTGTATCTTCCTTGATAACTTTGCCTATAGACGATGTGACCTGTGACATCACATGTTTACAAAAGAGCCACTGAGCCTGGACTTCCTGCAGGCACGATTTGTACACAGACTAATGGAATAAAACATAAAATCTTATATTTTATGGAGATTGCACTGTCTAATTCCTATCAACTTTTGATATGATGAAAGGGGGCACATCTCAAAACTTGTCCAGCTTTTACTTTCATAATTCTTGGATTTATGTGGAAATTATGACACAAAATGTCAACTTTCCCATAGGACCTGTGTAGTATCTTGCCTGCCAGAATACCCAAAGAATGCACAAGGTCACACTTATTGTAAACAAAGTTCTTATGGTCTATATATCAGCATTACATTGACAAAAAAACAGTCTGTGGCACAACACAATTTAATTTTTTCCTGGATTTCATTTATCAGAAAAGCATCAATGAGGAAAACATCCTTGAGTTTCATCATTGATCTTTAGTTTCAGCTGACTCTGTGACTAAGTCTTGTGAAGATGACCACCTACCGTGCTGATCAAAAAGGAGCCTTCCGCTGCTGCAAGACCGGTGACTTGGCCAGGTTACAGTAAGTGCAAGCTGTAGACCCGAATGTGCCCTTTGTTTACATTTAAACCGCCCTCTATTGAAATCAACCTGCTGGTGTGCGCACGCATCATGTTATTGGTTAGGGAAGACCTCATTCCCCAACCTCCGGTTATCCGGAGGATCCTGCCAGGAACCGCCGGGTTTCCACATTTCTGATATCCGGAGGTTGGGAATGAGGTCTCCCCTTAAGGAGTGACGTCAAAGGCCACATAGTTAAAGAGCGGTCTGACATGGGCCCAATTTCATAAGAGCTGCCAAGCACAACAATTTGCTTAGCATGAAATTTCTTCCTTGATAGAAACAGGATTACCAACCAAATTTCCACGTTATTTTCAGGATAAGCAAACAACAGCTGAATACCAGTAACAAGCAATATGCAACACATGGAAATTTTGGTTGGTAATCCTGTTTTTATCAAGGAAGAAATTTCATGCTAAGCAAATTGTTGTGCTTAACAGTTCTATGAAATTGGGCCCTGTAATAGCACTCCTTATCCAGATTTATGCAAAATGTGATGATGCGCGCATGCGCACATCGGCAGGCAGAAACTTAATGTTTGATTTTGCTGTGATGCCAGAGGGCACAATGTCTAATTCTAGTTGCAATGACTGTAACGATTCAGTCCCTGTGGTTATAGGGGTCATTGGGTTACAATCAGTGCAACTTGCTGTACCGAATGTTCTAACCCACTCATTGTCCTAATCTTGCAATTCTTGTAGTCTCTATAGTCTGAGAAATTCAAATTTAAGCGGTAGGCCTAACTTGTGACTAACCAAGTCATTGTACCAGGCATTATTCAAATCTAAACTTGCAGATGGTTTATTAAGAATGGCTGAACAATGGAAATCATAATTAGTCAGTCTCTAAAACATTCTTTCTTTTTCTCAGGTACCTTGTTGAGACAAAAGAAGTGGAAGTGAACATCCGAGATAATTGGGACAGTACCATGCTGTAAGTATAGCCATGGGGGGGGACATTTATTGTGGGAAAGCCCCCCCCACCACATAGCATTCCACTGGCCCACACACATAACCGAATAATAAAATCCTCTTTCCCTTGTGGCGTGTAGTGGCCGAGTGGTTTAGTGCATCGGACTCAAGTTCTGGTTGCTGAGTCATCAGGATGTGGGTTTGAATCCTGGTAATGACACTTGTGTCCTTGGGCGAAACACTTAACCATAATTGCTTCTCATCACCCAGGGGTAAATGGGTACCTGTGAGGGCAGAGATGGTTCTTGTGATTGATTTATCTTGGTGCGCTACATACTTGGCAGCAGAGGCTGTATACTCCCCAGGGAGCTGAGATGGTTTAAGGAATGAAATAAATGGCCCAGTGACCAGGGGTAATAATGTTTGAAGTGTAATAATCATTCTTTGGAATTGCGCTATATAAGAGTATTTACAAAGCAAGTGGCTAACATCTTTTTATATGATTCCTTAGATTCAAAACAGAAATTAAGAAAAAACCAAAGCGAAATAGGACATTATACTGGAACGATAAAATAAGACAATATCTTATTATTTCAGTCATTTGACCTACGGACTTGAATGAGGAAGAACCATGGCTAATTTTTCATTCAAACCCAAATCTTTCCAAGCTTCGATTATGCTGTTGTTTTGCCTTGTTTATATTTGTTTTTACTTTGGAGGTAATGGCAAAAAAAGGGTTTTTCAGTTAATGCATTTTTAATTTGTTTGTATATTTAACACTTGATGATTGTTTGTTTATGTCCAGATACTACGCATGTCTTTGTGGTCACAAGGAAGTGGTGAATTACTTGCTGGATAATGGTAATCACAAATTCTTCAGTTTTCCTGAAAAAAAAGAAATAATCAAACAAGTTGCTTTGTTGGGATTAAGCCCAAATCCATTGACCATCTAACCTTCACCTGATAAGATTTCATACAGTATAACTTTAGATGGCATTTGTTTGAAAACGTTTGATGTTTCAAGCTATAACCTTAGATGTCAATAGTTTTTAAATTCTAATTGGTGAGTCATCGGAGTGTGGGTTCGAATCCCAGTCATGACCCTTGTGTCCTTGAGCAGCTGAGACACTTGACTATAATAGACACAATCAGCGACTTCAGTCACGTGACTTTATAGTGGGTATACAATGTAAATAAACCAAGCAAGCAACGTGCAGTGTGCATGGAAACGCAGCCATGCTTTTCCATGCACACTGTGCATTGCTTGCTTCTCATCACCCAGTGATTTATTGGGAACCTGAACCTGCGAGGCTAGAGATTTTTGATGTGAATGGTAAGCAGCTTGTGCGCCCTGTTCGAGAGTGTGACGTCATATGCAAGGGCTCTATATTTGTTTAGTGTATACCACATATTTGTTTGTTTACGCTTCCATTCTCAGCCAAATAACCATTTCATCTTTTTCGGAAAGACTTCTTTTATTGAACAGAAAAACAGTTGCTGTTCTTTAACTAGTATTTTGATTTATGTACAAAGGAGCCTTGTGTGAAGCCAGAACGTTTGATGGGGAGCGTTGCTTGTATGGCGCCCTCACTGATGAAATCAGAGACATACTGAAAGCACGAAAGGCTGTTACAACGGGGGAAGCACGCAGGGACGGCTACCAAGAATTTCTAAGAAGGTATTCAGTTTTGGTCGGTTTGTCTGTGACTATTGTTTCATTGATTAGTTTAATGGTTGTTTGGTAATGAGACCCAAGATGCCTGAACTTACTGTAAACAAGGGTGCTTGCTATGTGAAACGGAAACACCGGGATTAACCTCTAGTGTTCTGGGTTCTTTTACTTGCACTACAAATCATAGCACACAGGACCTACGGCTTAGTGTCCCATCAGAAGGACAAAGCAATTATGGTAAAGTATCTTTCTGGACTCGAACCCACACTCTACTGATCATAAACAAAGCTTGATTGCAGTGCTCTAATTGCTTGGCCACAACATGAAGTTATTGCTGCTTAATCATCTAATAACATTGAGAGTTTGTGCATTGCTATAATGAATCACAGATCAGCACTTTTTATAATAAGATTTTTTTGTTTTAAATGGTCTTTAAAGGTATTGTACACTTTTGGTAACAGCTCAAAATCAGTGTCCACATTTTGTGTGATTCAACATATGCATGAACAAACAAACCTGTGAAAGTTTGAGATTAATTGGTCATCGAGATCACAAGAAAATAGTGAAAAGAGACCTTATGTGTTTTCTGTTTTTTCAAAATATCGCGCGTGACAAAAACTATTGTTTTACTAATTTCTCAGAAATGATAGCATTTTAGGCAGAAATCTTTTAAGGAAACCTTTCAACCATTACTTACTTTAAATCATATAAGTTGTGTGTGAATCTGTGAACAATTGTGTTTTTCGATCTTACCAATAGTGTACAGGGCCTTTAATGTTTGATTGGGGATTGATTATACCATTTCTTTGTTCCGTTGCATCCAGGATTCTTGAAGGGAATTGCTATGAAGATATTTGCTTTGTAGTCCATGAGCAGACATTCCCAGCCCATCGGTGTATCCTTCATGCTAGAAGTCCGTACTTTGCTGATATGTTAGATACAAAATGGCGGTATAAGAGTACCATTCACATCAAACATACCGTGGTAAGGACAATTCAATTCAATTCAATTCAATTCAACTCCATTTATTTTATTCCTTATGACCAGGGCCCAATTTCATAGAGCTGCTAAGCACAACAATTTGCTTAGCATAAAATTTCTTCCTTGATAAAAACAGGATTACCAACCAAATTTCCAGGTGTTGCATATTGCTTGTTACTGGTATTCAGCTGTTGTTTGCTTGTCCTGAAAATCACGTGGAAATTTGGTTGGTAATCCTGTTTTTATCAAGGAAGAAATTTCATGCTAAGCAAATTGTTGTGCTTAGCAGCTCTATGAAATTGGGCCCAGGATGATCAAAAAGTGTCTTCTTGCTGTGCAACATAATGGTATAACAAATTAAGAAGAAGTTTGGGGTGGACAAAGGCTTGAGCTTGGGCTCCAGCTTGGACATTGTCTGCTTGATTGAAGCTCCGTAAGGAAAGCACACATCTTCTTTTTCTATTATAATTATTATTTATTTCTGGTAATTAAACCAAGGATGCCTCTTAAGTGAACTTAATTACTGTAGCCCGCAAGCCTGAGGAAACCTGTAAGCCGGGGTGCTTGCAATGAACCAGAAACACCGGGGTTAACCCCTACTCTTCCACAAAAGTATTCTGGGTTCTTTTACGTGCACTAGCAATCCTAGTACACGGGACCTACAGCTTAATGTCCCATCCGAAGGACAAAGCAATTACCGGTATGGTAAAGTATCTTGCTCAAGGATACAAGTGTCATGAGTGGGACTAGAACCCACACTCTGCTGATCAGAAACACCAGAGCTTGAGGGCGATGTTCTTAATAACTGACAGAGCCTATAAATAGCCCAAGCCCAAGACATGGTTTTGAAGAGGGCCAAAGAAAAACTGATAAGAACGAGATTTGAACCTGTGACCTCTGGATTAACATGCCGGTGCTCTACCAACTGAGCCATCTACCCCTAAAATTGGCGGTTTCCCAATTTCTTTGTTCGGGGATGCCAGTCAGAAGCCATTCAATCTGTAACTACCATATAGCCAGGGATCAAATCCAAGTGTACGATACAACCTGGGAAGCGGCAGCAGAGGGATCACATTAAGGGGATGCGATACAACTTTTTATATTACATGACAATTTCTTTTTATAAAATCAACTTTTAACGAAGTAAAAATAAAAGCAAAGGTCAGTTTCTCTTTCTTTACAATTATATATCCACCATGTCCACAGGTACGACCCCAAGCATTTACAGCCATCTTACAGTACATCTATACCGGTAAGTTGTTCTACAATTCAAAACAAAAAGGGTCAAAATTTTAAACAGGGTTCCAAACAAATAACAGCCCCTTGATAAACCATAGAATTTAGAGCTGGATAACGCTGAGCTCTCATCAGTCAATTTTCTTCGCTTATGGTGGCGCTCAGTTTGTGTCCTGCTGTGGACATATGGCATATCGGTACCATGTTATATGCATGTTTGGTAAAATGATAACGTCTTTCAATGTGACAAATATGACAATATTGTGACACACAACATTGAGCATTTTTCCGGGTTTTTTGTGGTCAGTCGAAATGACCAGCTCTGTTAGGCAAATTTTACCTGCCCTGTGATATATCATTCTGCCATACACTCACAAAAGCACTGCATAATAAAAAATGACCGCGTAGATGTCCATTCCCTGAAAAGAGGTACACTGTCAGCACATGCTGACATATTTTAATATTTCCATTGTCTTAGCACATCGTACACACTGGAAAGCTCATATGCCATGATATCCTAAGGTGGACCATACCACACGTCCTAGAGGGGGTGTCAATCAACATGGTGAAGTGATTTGGTTTGAAGGGGGCAGGACAAAACTCTGCCAGCATCCTTTGTGTTATTTGTCAATGGTAGATGAAACCAAATTATAAAACTTGATTAATTAAAAACTTTGTGCTGACAACGTACTGGAGGGACATTGCAACCAAACAGGTCCTTCGCTGCAGAGATTTAAGGGGGTGTCACTACTGTGTGATATTCAAACAATCGACTCGCTCGGCATTCTCCGATCTCTATATATATATATGGGATAATTAACCCATTACTCTTGATCTCATCCCCTTCCTCCCCCCTTCTCCCAGGCTACTTGGAGGTCCATTTGGACTTATTCGAAGACTGTGTACGTTTTGCCAAACAATGCCAAATGCCTGAGCTCATAATGCAACTAGAAACCAGCCTGCGCACCATCATGGAATATGGTAGGTAGATTTACGTGTACTTTTTAGCCTCCCTACCATGGGCAGTGCACCGTATCCATAACTCTCATTGAGTACATTTATTAGGGGCCTGTTGTGGTAGAATTAGTGGTAGTTGTAGCTAAAAGCCAAGATCATGAGTTTGTAGAAAAATATTTCATTATATTTAACAATTGCCTCGTGTATTTAACCCTGTCACACAGCCTCTTTGTCAGAAAAACTCTACTAGAGGTCAAGAGCCTATACTTTGTTCACATTCTACTAGTTGTCACTTTGGTTTCTTAGCAGATTGAAAAGAAGTGATTGATTCATTATCTGCCGAATAAATTTAGAATTCGGCTATCTTCTCAGGCTTTCCTAAACTTTTCACTACATTAAGTTCCTACCTTTTCAAAGATAAGAACAAATTTAAACGTGTGACCCCACTTATGGTGCAAAAAAGTTGAAGCCAAAACCGGTAAAGTTTGTAAGTGTGTCACATAATTTAGGCATGCGTGATTTTCTTTTTGAAGTTCACTATTTATGCGGGTATAGTTTTAAAGAAGTTCAAAGGGTAAGAATGTGACACACCATGGAGAGCATGACCAGGTAGTATAGCGCCTTTTAGTCAAGTTTTTCCCAAGTCAAATAAAAAATCTTTCTTTGATCAGTCCCTAGTAAGCCAGGCATCCATGTTTCCATGGTGACGGTCGTACCACAGCAAGGCTCTACATTTTTGCAAGATCAGTTGCAATTTCTTGCATACTTTGCAGTTCCACATAATCTTTGTCAGGTATGTACATGTACATGTGTGCTGGATGATGCTGCATGCTTTACTTGTCTTTATGTTTTTGCCTTAAAATGGACAAGGGCTGGGAAGAGGTGAATAGACTGTGCAAGTCTCACACATATCGAAAGTCAAATATCGCACGTTTAAACATGGCCACGTGATCTCCTCTCGATCAATCAGAATTGATAAACTGTCGCAGGTATTTATGAATGATCATTCAAATCTGCAGTGGATGACTTGAATGGTTAGATAGTAAAAGGCCTGATGGGTTTTTATTTTCATTAATTTGTACTCATTTATTTTGGATCGTTGCAGTTTTACGGGCCGGGTATTTTACCCTTCTGTGGTGAAGATCAAGAACAGCCACCGTTTGCTGACGTTTGTTTCTCAGTCATGGATCAGCTCTTCTTTTGCCACAAGGTAAGCAGCTTAATGAATCCTATGAACATGACGTCATTTGAGTAGGGCGCCCTCTGCTAGAGCTCATTGGCCCATCCTGTGGGCTGCGCGTACAAAGATGCGCGTTTTCCATTGTTGCATCATCGTTTTAATTATAAGATGGTGGCATGATGACGTCAATGCATAAGGTCTTTTTAGCAATGTTGAAATAATGACAGATTCAATGATCTAGCCATAGCTACAGCAAAAGCCGTTATTTGATGCGGTCGAAAGTAGGGGGACTGCCAACAAGAGCTACATGTTAGTATCCGGCACGTAATTCCGGAAGTCGCAGGTTCAAATCCCACTCCAGTCAATTTCTTTTTCTATAAAAAAATACTGGTACCCTCTTTCTATGTGCCTTTTCAGGTGTTCTTCTGCGGTCGGAGCGAGTATTTCAGAGCGTTACTCTCCGATCACTTCTCAGAGATCGCTCAAGATGATCACTACTCGTTACCCACCGTCACACTTCATGACATCTCACCGCAGATCTTCGCCAAAGTTGTCTATTACATGTACACAGAGAAAGTCCAGGTACTTTAAACACATGTACCTCTAAAGAGACCCTCACCACCCCATTTCCCAGGTCATATTTTTTTCGCTCACTCTGCAGAAGTTTTAGCCTGTTAAGGTTACAAACTAATTTACAATGAGCAAACATAAGTTTAAACGTACAATAGGTTTATGCACTTTGAGATGAATGTGAAATGTGTGTAATTTTTGGTAAAATGTTTGAATTATTTTATATTTTCTGGTAATGAAACCAATGATGCCTCATAAGTGAACTCAATCACTGTAGCCCGCAAGCCTGAGGAAACCCTTGTACAAGTGTGCTTGCAATGAACCAGAAACACTGGGGTTACTCCCTATATATGTCCACGATAAGTGTTCTGGGTTCTTTTTACATGCACTACCAATCCTAGTGAAGAGGGCAGACCTAGTACAAGCTCAGCTTCTTGTCTGACCTCCCCATACTATTATTAAGTTCTGTTTAAGGTATCCCTTGTATTTCATTTACATTTCATTTAATAATTCTGGTTGTGAGGCCAACGACTCTCAGAAAGCGAACTTATTCACTATACTAGCCAAGAACCCCAAAGAGAGAAGACAAAGAAGGAAAATTCAGTTTTAGATGTGGGAGGGAAACCCCAGAGAAATACTCCAGGGAAAACCCACGCAGTCAGGTAGGGTAGGGACTGAAAACCCAGTCCACATAGTGCCCCCGGTGGGATTCGAACCGGGGTCCTAGAGGTGGAAGGCGAGGAAAGATACCACTACACCAACCCAACCGCCCATAGTTTGTACTGCCTTATAGTATGGAAATAAAACTGAGCCTGAACCTGATTAATAATAATAATAACCCTTTATGTAAGGCCACATAAAAAAAGAAAAATTGTTGATCGTCCCCGCCCGACCCTACAAAACCCCCCGACCCCAATTTTTTTTTTAAACATCAAAATCACACAAACCCTTTGTTTTATAGTGATTATGATAATATCTTTATTCTTTATTTCATGTTTTGCAATGTCAAAAAAAAAAAAAAAAATGCCCTCCCTCCCCCACTTCCCATCAAAAAAGGACGATCAACAACAACAAAAATTATGTGGCCTAAAGGGAACAAATTGAAGGTTTTAGGCATTGTAACACCCATGTTTTGCTGATTCATTGCAGTTGACAGAAGACACAAGTTACGATGTTCTATGCATAGCAGATTTATACCTCCTACCGGGTCTTAAGCTGGTCTGTGCTAATGAGATTAACAGGCATCTAACGGCGGATAATGTCATCTCAGTGCTGAGAGTATCCAGAATGTTTAGTCTGACCAAACTGGAAGATCAGTGTACTGAGTACATCGCTAAGAACTTAGACAAGGTGAGCATGGCGTCAAAAGGGTATAACAAGATAAACACAAATTGCTTTCTTTGAATTATGGGTTTTGGGGAATTGCATGGTGAGGTATCAATGTATATTCAATTTGCGGTAACGCCATGTGTATATATCTACTTTGCTGTGTAGATTTGTTCTTGAGAACTTGTCTTGCTATTTATTCTACTGCCGCGAGAAGTCCCCTCGATCCACTAGGCGAAAGTAGTAGTCTCAGCTGATTTCCTACCTCCCAGGTAGTTCTTAATAAGCAGGACAGTTCTTTTTTAGAACTAAGTAGTCTCCTGAATTCCGAAATCTACTCTGTGGTAGATCGGAGAATGATATGTCTACCCAAGAGCGATAACATTTTATTATTAAAGAAGATGTTTGCTGCAAGAACGAAGGTTATAGACATAAAACAAAATTTGTTTTGAGTGATACACAATGTAGATGCTGAAAGGGGAACATACTCAGGTTTAGAAGTGGAATTTTAACCAAGTGTATGTTTTAATTTGTCATCATGTTCAGATCATCGAGTCAGAAGAGTTTGAGCAAATAATCCTGGAGGACGCAGCGGAGATCAAAGACAGACAGGAGACGGACTCTATCATTATTATCGATGAGATACGCCATCATATCTCAAGACTGGTGCAGACGTTTAGCGAGGTCTCCGAGGCACAGCACTCGTTACATATGATTGACCTACTATTACTGAGGTTGGGATTGGACTGCTAGAGGTTCGGCGTTACAGCCAAATGTACTGAGACAGAGAGAGTTAATTGGGGAGATTTGCAATACAGAGCGCCACCAAGAGTTTGCCTGGGAAAGGCTTGCATTTCTCCATAGAACTTCTTGGGAAGGAGTAGCCTTCCATTTCGACCTACACCGTCAATTCATGTTTGTGGACACTTTGCGATCACTTTACAAATAAAGGTTAAATGTTAAAAGCTTTTGAACAATAATAAATATTATTTGAAGTTATGTGCCTCTTAAAGGCACTGAACACGTTTGGAAATTTTCAAAGACCAGTGTTCTCACTTGGTGTATCCCAACATATTATGCATAAAATAACAAGCCTGTAAAAATTTGTGCTCAATTGGTCATCGAAGTTGCAAGAAAATGATGAAAGAAAAAACACCCTTGTTGTGCTTTCAGATAGGAATAAAAAGTTCTTGCAAGAAGTTTTTATTATTTTAGTGAGAAATTACCTCTTTCTTAAAAACTACTGTACTTCAGAGGGAGTCGTTTCCTACAATGTTTTATACTATCAACAGCTCTCCGTTTACAAGTAAGTTTTTATGCAAATATTTTTTTTGAGTCATTACCAAACGTGTACGATACCTTTAAAGATAGGGTCAAAGATTGTTTTTTGTCAACGTGATGCTGATTTATAGGCAAAATTATAAAGAATGATACAGTAAAAGTCACCTGTGAAAGTTTTACGGAACTTAGTGTCTACTCCTGAGAAAACAGCAAAAACTGCCAAGGTATTTTCACAAGAACGTTGAATCCATCCATGTTTAGCGAGGTGACAGCGGGTACCAACCGCAGATCTCTGGCTGCAGCAATCGCAAGCAGACACCAACCCTCAGAAATCTGAGAAATGATTCATGCATGAATCGTTTCTCACATTCCTCGTAAAATGGATTAGTCCAGATTTCACCTTGTGATTATATTCTGTGACAATGCACTCATTATGCATCCAATATTTTTATGCTGCAGCAACTTATTTTTTCAGTTGTTTATGTGTACAAATTCTATATTTACCTGTTTATGTTGAATTTACTATTTGATATATGGAAAGTTATCAAAGTATTGTAATCTAGAGTTTCCTGAAAAATATAAGAGTAGCTTACTTACATAGCAATAAGTAAAACAAAGACAATATTTTGTATATATATCGAAAAATTGTATTCATTAAAGTAAACATACTTTATCAAATTAATGGTAAGAGTATGCGATAATTCATATACCAAAACTAGGAGCCGATTTCACAAAGAGCTAAGATTGATCTTAAGTGTGAATCAATCTTATCTGCTAAGCAAAGTGTGATGTCACAATTCAAATCACTACGGTATTACAGACAACTCATCTTAAAGGCACCGTACACGTTTGGTAATTGTCAAAGACCAGTGTTCTCACTTGGTGTATCCCAACATATGCATAAAATAACAAGCCTGTGAAAATTTGGGCTCAAGTGGTCATCGAAGTTGCAAGAAAATGATGAAAGAAAAAACACCCTTGTTGTACAAATTTGTGTGCTTTCAGATAGGAATCAAAACTTCTTGCAAGAAGTTTTTATTAATTTAGTGAGAAATATCTCTTTCTCAAAAACTACGTTACTTCAGAGGGAGTCGTTTCTCACAATGTTTTATACTATCAACAGCTCTCTGTTGCTCGTTACCAAGTCAGTTTTTATGCTAATATATATTTTGAGTAATTACCAAACGTGTACGATGCCTTTAAGATGAATCTTAATAATATTGGAGTCTTATAATTATAGCGCACGTATCCACCATTAAGGTGCTCAAGGCGCTGGAACAAAGAGAAACACTTTTTTGAAAGGTTTTAAAAGTTATGAATTTTGAGACCCATTTATGTAGCACCTTATAAGGGTTTACAAGGTGCTGCGGTGCATTCAACAGCCACTGCCAGAAACATCAGGGCAAACCCCTTCTCTTAGCGGTAAGTGTAACTTGGTTCTTCTACATGCATTACACAACACACCTGTGGCTTTACGCCCCATCCTAAGGACGAAGCAATAACTGCTCAAGGACACATGTGTCAAGACATTTGAACCCACACTCTGCTGATCAAAAACACCAGAGCTTGAGTCCGTTGTGCTAGACCGCTCGGCCACGACACGCCATCTCAGTGCTTTGCAAAATCGTGCCCAACTGCGAATCAATCTAAACTGCCAAGCAAAGTGTGATGGCACAATACAAATCACTACGGTAATACTGACAACTCATCTTAAGATGATTCTTAGTGCTTTGTGAAATCCAGCCCAGGCTTTTCCTTCCGAAAAACAAAACTTGGTTTATTTGCTCATCAAATGGACTAGACTATTAAGAGCTTCAAGTAACACTTAATTAGGGCCTATGTGTTTCTCAACAAATCAAATGTTTAAAGCATCGCATCACATTGACACTGTGGCTGTTTTGGCTGTTTTTCAGAACTAATGCCACTTCACCATTTCAAGAACTAATGCCACTTCACCATTTCAAGAACTAATGCCACTTCACCATTTCAAGAACTAATGCCACTTCACCATTTCAAGAACTAATGCCACTTCACCATTTCAAGAACTAATGCCACTTCACCATTTCAAGAACTAATGCCACTTCACCATAATTCAAGAACTGCCTAATTCTGGCATGGTTGGGCATCATATTGTCTTGGTTTTAAGACCGTTTTGCTTTTGGTTTTTGCATCAAATTCAACTTCAAAGAGTATTTTGTATTTCTATGTGGTTGGTTTCAAATTATGACCGAAAAGAAGCAAAATATTAAAAACTGAATGTGAATTGTCGGTTGATAAGTCAAAGGTAAAGAAACAGTAAGGCACTTGAAAATTTGAATATATAAATATCGATTTTAAACAATTTATAATTGGTGAAAAATACATTTAACTTGGGGTTTTTTAGTTTCTAGTTTTTAATTTTTATTTATTTCATTTTATTCGTTTATTTATTTTATTTTATTGTTTTATATATATATATATATATGAATGGCTTTCTGACTGGCACCCCCCGAACAAAGATATTGACAAAATAGGGAGACCGCCAACATAGGGCTAGATAGCTCAGTTGGTAGAGCGCCGGCACGTTAAACCGGAGGTCGTTGGTTCAAATCCCACTCTAGTCAATTTTTCTTTGTTCAACCCAAAATCATTATATATATATATATTAAATGTTTTTAGGGGGTGCTCATTACAGGTATAACTACGCCTAACGCTGGCAAGATGTACAGTTGTTTTGGAATTCTGAATGGCAAAAAAAACACTCAAATGTTTTCAATTAACCATTTTTTAATTTAACTTTTCCCTGTCAAACATTTTAAGAAATCCAATAAGCGTTGTATTATAGGACATTTCAATCCATCACATCACGATATTTTGCATTGTCAACAGAATACAAAACCACAATAAACCATTTCCATGTCAAATCAATTTAATCGTTTACTCACAAGTACAGATAAGCCACAGAATAAATTAAATCGTTTGAAAACATAAAATGTTTACTAATATTTTTAAACAGCTAAATATACAGTTTCATATTGAATGAAAGAACCTTAAACCTTAATGAAACTAGAAGTTATTCAATTCTATCTTTGGTTAAAGTCTACCTACTTGATCGGATCTCAAAATGCCCACTACGGACCGTATAGAACCCTCTACTGGGGTTATTTTCAAACAAAAAATGCAAAGTACAGTACATGAGCATGCATGTACACATGTATATTATGTTAAGGTGAATGGAGAAGAAAGTGTACATTCGTGCATTGAATGCAAAACTGAATGTGAGTACACATCATATGCAAGAATATATTCCCTGATTTAAAATGAAATTACATTATTGGTGATTGCTGTATTTTTTGAGAAAATGTTGATTTGTGGAGTAGGATTAAAAGGCAGGGTATACTTTTGGTAATTGTCAATGACATTAGTATCCTCACTTGGTGTAGCCCAACATTTGCATAAAATAACAAACCTGTGAAAATTTGGGCTCAATTGGTCATCGAAGTTGCAAGAAAATAATGAACGATAAAACACCCTTTGTTGCATCGAATTGTGTGCTTTCAGATGCCTGAGAAAGGCTTCATGCCTGAAGCTTTTCTCAGATTCAAATTTTTTAGGTGAAAATTACTTCTTTCTCTAAAACTACATTACTTCAAAGGGAGTCGTTTCTAACAATGTTTTATAACATCAACAGCTCTTCGGTGCTCCGTACCAAGTAAGTTTTTATGGTCATTTGAGTAATTACCAAACAAATACCCTGCCTTTAATATATCATTCCATTGACCTGTTTACATTTGTCAGTCCATGACTACCAAGAAAAGCGGAGCAAATGGTGACATTTTCAAGCTGTCAGACAGACCTTGTATTAAAACTCAAACATTCAAACGATGGTCGGCAAACCATCGCTTCAAAATGATACAAAATCACATTTGTCTTTAAAGTGAAACAAAATTTCACAGGATACTTGGGAAAATGATTTCACTGGATATTTGGGAATAGGGTGTACTTTCAGTCAAGTAAGTTATTTTAAAGTAACTTTGAAGTACTTTTTTTGTCATGTCTGAAAATGATGTAATCTCCCATAAAACTGTTTGCACAAAACCATTTATTTCATCTGCTCTTTTATGTTCTTTTGATGTATTTTGTGAACTGAACTGATGTGTTTTGTATTCCTTGCAATATTGCTTCAAATTTTCCCTATAAATTCGAAAAATAAACAGATCTGACTGGATTTTTACATGAGGTGTATTATTTTTGTTTGCATAAGTCTTTTCTTACAAAATTATTTTCTTGTTTAATACAAAATTATTTTCCAGTTGAACAGTTTTCTGCAAATTTGTAATGAATCTTCAGTAAACAAACAAATGTACAGCAATTGTATATTCCTAACAAATCTGGTACATTTATGAAAATATATACTTATAGATTTGTGACATTATTCAACACTTTCCTCGATGGTGTGGCGTCTGAATAGCTTTCTACTACAACATAATCAGTTATATAGATACAAAGAACCTGATGTATGATTTCAGTTTGTGACTTTTTAGATTTAGCCAACCCTGTTCACCAAATATTGCAAAAGGTTCACCTTCCAAAGATATTGAATAACTTAAACACCATTATTGAATATTGCCTTGTTCAGGTTAACGATGTTGCGCAAAGCACATTGCCAGAGCATATTGCATTTTTTATTGTTGTTGAAAACAAATTCTGGTAGTCCAAGACCAAGACCCGTCAGTACACGCCACAGATCTTTCAAAAACAAATATTGATTTTAGATTCTATGCCGCCTCTACGTACACGTACATGTCCAAAAAACATTTGGCTTCTTAAAGGCCCCGTACACTTTTGGTAAGATCGAAAAACACAATGTTCACAGATTCACACACAACTTATATGATTTAAAGTAAGTAATGGTAGAAAGGGTTCCTTAAAATAGTTCTGCCTAAAATGCTATCGTTTCTGAGAAATGAGTAAAACAATAGTTTTTATCATGCGCGATAATTTGAAAAAACAGAAAACACACAAGGTCTCTTTTCACTATTTTCTTGTGACCTCGATGACCAATTGAGCTCAAACTTTCACAGGTTTGTTTGTTCATGCATATGTTGTATCACAATAAATGTGGACACTGATTTTAAGCTATTACCAAAAGTGTACAATACCTTTAAGTATCATTTCATTGATTCTAAATGGATGTGCATCAAATTTTCCAGATGTCAAAATAACCAAAACGGATTCAACTGGATTTGGGTAGTATTTCCAATAGTACTCTGCATCTAAAAATAGACGCTCAGTACCCAGATCTTAGACGTGTCAAAATTCACTAACATATGCACGCGTACATGTCCAAGTTTTATGTTTACTCGCATGTTCTGACTGTACTACTGCAGTCTGGCGAACCAATGCGGTGATGGTGGAATGTCTGCCTGACAACATACAAGTTACATCAATAATACGTAGTGCTATTGAACAGTTATCTGCAGATTTGTAACAAATCTTCGGTAGCCTCAAGAAGCTATACAGCAAACTGTAGATTTGTAACATATCTACTGTTACATAAATATGTAATAATGTGGTAATCTGTATCCCAATGCAAATTATTACATCTTTTTAAGTTATTAGTCCTTCTAAAATACCCTTTGCTAATTACAGGATTCACACTATTCCCTCATTACCAGGGATGCTTGGTGGTCTAGCATCTAGTGGTTAAGACTAAACTCTAAAATGCAGGGGTTCGAATCCTACCCGAGTAGTATATCTGTAGATTTTATTTTATATTTAAATTTTTTGATACAAGGTAAGGTTAATGTGAAGCCTCCTATGGCTAAGCCTAATTTCATAGAAAAGCTGAAACAGAAAATAGTGCTTAACAATTTTCTGCTAAACAAAAGTGAGCAGGATACCAGTCACATGTGATCTGGCAATTTGGCTGGTAACCTTATTCTGGCAAGCATGATTTCATTAGCTACGTGTTGTGCAGAAGCAGCTCTATGAAAATAATAATAATAATACTCGGTTCTTATATGGCGCTCTTCACACCTGAAGGGCATACCAAAGCGCTCATTTTCTATAGGTATGTAGAGCTATGTTAGGAATTATAAGACCCATTATAATATAACATAAAAGTCATGTCCATATTTCAAGAAAGACCCCCAAACAACAAACAAAATATACACAGTATGACTGAGGTTAATGTTAACATTTTGTACATTGTTTAGAAAGTGAAAATATACACTAATATACATTTGATTAAAAAGGTCTCTCAGAACCTTGCTAGAATATTTCTATACCAAACTTGGAATGCATTTCATTGAGGCACATATGTTTCCACAATAAAGAATACAAACCTTTGCATGAAGTTAATAATAAAAATATATTTTTAGATATCTCTTTTTAGATTTTTCTTTGTTCAACCCCAAATTATTTAAAATTTACCCAGTCAGTTTCCCTTGTGGTTTATTACTTGATTAAAAAATATATATTCACTATTAACCTTTTGACATAAATGTCTGGTTGTGTTACAAAAATGCCTTAATTTGTAATAAATACTTGTTACATTTGTGCATGTGTTACAGAAACATTCAAAAACAAAATTTGCAAAAATAATTAATGGCCTGATGTTTTGACCCTTGCAGAGTCTTTCTAGCCTTCAAGAAAGACTTTGCTTGGGTTGAAACGTCAGGCCACTAACTATTTTGTGCATTTATACCATAGGTCCTTTTGGTGGGTAGGCACTTTGCAACAGCTAATTCTATTTTCTTAAAAGTATAAGTTGCAACATGTATAAATAAATCAAGTGAATAACTCTGCTGTTGGTACAGTTGTTAATCTCAGCTCTGCAAGGGATTGTATATGTTTGGTAATTAGAACCCACTGTTTGCTTCAATCTTATATAGTTGTAGATATATACCATAAAACTAACCTGTGAAAATTTCATTTCAAAAGGTGGTAGCGTTTTTGAGATATTGTTGAAAATCTGGAGCAGTCATGTCCACGCAGGAAGAACAATCTGCAATTGGAATACACTATCTGAGAAACGTTACTGCAGTAACGCTTCTCAGATTCAAATTCTTGGGGATAAAAAGTGATATCTTTTTCCATAACTGCAGTACTTTTAGGTGAAAAGTTTCACAAAATGCATGATACTATCCAAAGCTGCTGTACTTCTTACCAAGTAAGTTTTTAATGCCATTAATTTTCAGAGTCATTACCAAACATATATAGACCCTTTAACACTTCGTCACATAGACAATACATAAATAATATAAGAAAATATGTCAACCTTTACCAACTGATGACAATTTGCTGTTTAACATCTTCATTTCCTGATAAAAGTATTGCTTTAAATGTACACCGTACAAATTGCAACGAAAGTTACTGGCGCAGTTTCTTAGAAAACCTTCCACCGGCATAAAAAACTAAAGAAGAAAAACTAAAGTAGTAACATTGCGGGTACAACCCCGTACAGAACTGTATTGGGAACATAATATATTAAGTAAAATTACTCGGTACCACATTAACACACACCGCAAAGCAGTCGCTTTTGGGAGCCAATACAATTGTTTGTAAACATCTCATTTCCAGGGGAAGTGACTAAGAGGGATCGATATGCTGCAATACCCATGGGAGCAAGACTACCCTGTGTGCCGTGGGAACGAGGCTGCCCTGTGTGTTCTATTTTCTCAGAAATAAAAGTTACCACATGTATAAATAAATCAAGTAAACAAATCCACAGTTGGTACAGTTGTTCATTCCAGCTCTTACACTATGTACAATCTTCATGAGGTTGAGTGATCATGACAATGGCATATTGTCAGCAGAGCCGAATATTGAGAGAATTGCAACAACTTGCGATTAGAAGCCATTTTGTGTCCCCAAAAAATGCATTGGCGAACACAAGGTGCCAGACTAGATTGCGCATTGGGTTGTGCTGCATTTGGACCAAAAATGTTGTCCAGCAACCACGTGACCAAAGGAAACTGGTTCCTCTAATGACGCAACACTCTCAATACACAGCTCTGGATGTCAATATCCCATGGGCACTTTGTCTCAAAACCACGGCTTAGGTTTCTACTCCGGCTTAGGCACCATTCATCTGTTTGAAGTCCCATACCTTAAGGGTACATTTCCAAAATAACTGATGGAGCCCAGGGTTCCCCTCAGGTTTTTTCAAAACTGTGGGTCATTCTGGACCCAACTTTTTTGATGTTTGGCCGAGGCACGCTGAATTGAAATGAAATAAGGTCTTCGGAATGTTTTCTACTTGGTGTTTAACTTGGCATAAAAGCCCTACTGTGCAATCTGGAGAATTCTATATGGTTTTTTCTTAATGGGTATTTTTGCGTATCGGCCAAAATTTGCGCTAGCTTGTGCATGAGGGGACCCTGGAGCCCAAGCTAGAGCCTAACCCCAAGCCATGGTTTCAAAAAGGGCCTATGATTATCCATGCCACTCGACCCCCCCAGGATGGCTTCATTTGTAAAGAGGGATGAGATTTGCCAAAGTGTGAAAATTCCTGAAAATGACTTGCTGGCCTGGGTTCCCCCTTAATCTAAACTGCTCACAAAAAGTTAGGAAACTTTTTTTAATCAAGTATATTGTTATTATTTATTACTTTCTTTGTATATGTTATATATCAATGCAAAGCTGAAGTGTTCCTCTTTAAAATGATACCACATTTGCAATGATTACATGTTGCTGAATTTGGCTACATGAATGACAATGAGGCAAAGTCACAAATCAAATGTGCCAAAATTACCGCATGTTTGAATTAGTGTCAATTTGTTTGTTCACACAGTAACACAAAATTGCTAATTTTGGCACATTTGATTTGTGACCTTGTCTCATTCTCATTAATGTGGCCAAGTCCAGCAACATGTCATCATTGCACATTTGGTATCATTTTAAAGAAGAACACTTCAGCTTTCTATTGATATGCAGCATAATGCAAGAGGGTAATAAATAATAAAAATATACATGATTAAAAAAAGTTTCCTAACTTTTTGTGAGCAGTTTAGATCCGGAACCTTCCAGATGTTACAATTCAGTAGGTTTACAGACTCTATGCATCACCAAAGAGACAAAACTACAGGTATGGGCACAATGTAAAATATTTTGTTCTCCCTTTGGTGACTGTTTTTCTTCTGTCAAGAAATCTTGAAGGCTCAACTCACTCACTCGGTCGCCCACAGGCGTGACCAAAGGCTCAAGGAGATTTTGAGAAAATCCTGAAATCAGGGGAAAATCCTGAAAGAGTTTTCAGAAAGCATTACCAACAGTTTAACTGATCAATTACCAATTCCCAAAACTCAAGAAGTAAAGCACATGTATTATAGTACGTATTTCTTTTGATAGTGTTCATTTATGGACACAAAATATCATTGTAATTTACAGATCCCTGAGTGTTTAAATGGATGTGGGTTTCAAAAGACAGTCTAATGACTTCAAGTTTTACATTTATTAAGAGACTATGCAGTGAATTTTTAAAAAAATGTTAATGAAAGTTCACCTAACATCACAAGGCTGGATGGCCACTTCAAGGCGAGGGCTACACTTAACTGATTTGGGCTATTGACCCAAATTAACTGCCACCAGGGGTACGTTGCCACCTACTCCTGGGGCTGAAGGGTTACCCCCTTTACAGCCCGTAAGGATGTAGGCATGGGTATCATCCACTAGGAGCCTGGCTGGAAGAGCAGAATACACTACCTTCCCAACATTGTACAAAGCAAGTATGGTTAAGTGCCTTGCTCAAGGGTATAAGTGTCATGACCGGGATTCGAACCCAGACTCTGCTGCTGACAACACGAGAGCTTTGGTTAGGTGAACTAGAACGCTCGACCAAGACACACCATAGTCCCTAATAAGTGTCCTTTCCAACCACCAATGTGTTAATAATTACATGGTTTATGCATAGATTCTTTGTACAACTTGAGTGAATAATTTGGTCTTGTGCGCATATCCACTGGCCATTTCACGATGGTCAATGCCCAGCTTACAATTGGTCGTTTTACCAGTTAACCGTAAGTTGACTGGCCCTCTGGTACCCATCTTATGATGAGTTGTTTCATGCTGGCAGTCTTTCAAGGATCCAGTCTACCAACTCCTTGATGACTTTCTGTCCATCACCTCCAGGCTCCTTGTCCAGTTCATGGTAGTGACCTTCATAAACCTGAGGAAAATAGTGATAGTATGGGTTATAATAATAATACAATTAACAGTAATAATAATTATAATAATAATGATTAAAACAGTAGGCCAATAATACTTATAATAACAAATAGTAATATGAACAGTAATAATAACTACAATAGCAATACAAAATATTAAAACAATGTGTATTTTGTAGGCACTTTTTCAAGCCAAGTACATGTTAGCCCGTCAAACCACCTTACTTTTTTTACTACCCCTGTTCATTGGGCCCTAAGCATTCCTGAAACAATCTCAACTCCTTAGGAGTATGCAGCACCGACAGCCAAATGGGCGCACAGGTTAATAATCACCAACAATCCCTACCCTAGCAGGTACCCATTTACCCCTGGGTGATGAGAAGCAACTATAGTAAAGTGTCTTGCTCAAGGGCACAAGTGTAAATCACCATGGTAAATCACCACCCAAACTGTATTTAATAGCACTCCACTTTAATGCTAACAATAGAAGCCAAGTACGCGGATCTTAGTCAAACATGTCAAATTTCACTAACTATTATATGCACGTACATGTCCAAGTTTAAGTAAGTAGTTCGCATAAGTGGTGGAATGTTTGTCTGACAGCCGGGTATTTTGAGCACAAGTGACGTCATTAGTGCGGAGTGCTATTTACCAGTGCAAACAATACAAAACATGCAGTAGGATTTTGAAGGGGTGGAGTGGTTAGGCTTTAACCATAGAGAAACGACCAATCCTTACTTCCAAGGCATTTTCTGGATACGCGTGACCTCAATCCTCCCATATCCTCCTCTCTTATGTTACTCCACAGCAAATTGTTTAGACTTGGATAAGATTGGAATACCTGACCCAGTGATAAGCAATTGTTATTTGAGCCTACACCCCTCAGTCCTTCTGAATCCTTCATTTTGGCAAAGAGGATATAGAAGCATTTGGGATGGTAAGGGTTTTAGTAAAGAATGAGTTGTGTGACACTCACAGTGAATTTCTTGTCCGTACTTGGGGCCTTCTCGTACATAAGCTTTGACCCTGATATTTCAGCGAGGGCGTCTTTGTCACCGTGCTGTAGCAGGAACGGCCACTTAGCGTCGGCCAGTCCATTCTCCACACGTTCCATCGCCGCAATCGTCTGCGTCCCAAAGCGAGCCTTGACTGCCCCATGATAGACAAGGGGATCCTCCTCGTAATCCTTGACCTTTGACATGAAAATTAGGTGGTTTTTTTTATAGACTTGCTACTTGACTTGATTGATGTGATTTGAATTTTACACGTGTCAATGACAGGACAGTAAAACAATAAGTACAAGTACAGAGAGATCGTGCTAAGCACATAAGGGTAGTCCGGTTGTAATTGCATCACACGCAAGCGTTATGCATAATATTCTATTTTGAAAATTTGTACTTACTACTTGAGGGTCCCTGCTCATCATGTGTGCCTCCAGTTTCCCCATAGGTGCTCCAGGGAATATCCCTGCTAGAGCCTTGGCCACAAAGAGCTACAATCAAGAATATTAAACTCCTTGGATTATTTTAATGAAAGTTACAGAACCACAATAGCCATTAATTCCCTGATATTACATGAGACATTAGGCCAAGTAAAAAAAGAAACATGTTTAGCATCCGGGTTTCTTAAAAAAAGGAAGGAGGAGGGGCTTTTTATTTTTTATTTTTTATTTCAAGATGGCCGCCATTCTTTTTTAAATTTCAAATATCCATTGTTTTTTCTACTGTTCAAACACACAATACATAAAAGAAACATGTTGGACAAGACATTGAACATGTCCGGACTTTTTCAAAAAGAGGAGGAGACAGGGCGCTACTATTTTACTCTTTTTCCAATATTTTGCTATTTTTTCCAAGATGGCCGCCATGCTAAATATGGCTGGCCAAGGTATATTTATTCACAGATTTTGTGCTATTTTAGTGTACTGATGCAATGTATGACAAAACAAATGATTTGTATAATTTTAGTCAACAAAAAAAACAAAAACAAAAATTAAATATATTTTTTTATAAAATAGTAAATAGTAAAAAAAAGGAGGCGCGGCCAAAAAGGAGGCAGGCGGGGACGCTAAACATGTTTTTTTACTCGGCCTTATGAGTGTTCAGCCAGCTAGATTGCCCATTAGTACCTCAGGTTGTGACTCTGCCAGAATCTTGGCTCTGAGGAGCCTAACAGTAACTGCAATAACCCTTTTTCGATAGACCATTGTAACCTTTGTTTACAAAAAAAAGAGAGTGACCGTGTACATTCCAGGGCCTTTTTGGCAGGCAGGATACCTACACTGGTGACATGGGAAATTGTACATTTGTGTCATAGTTTCCACAAGTACAATTTGAGACTGGTATCCTGCTCATTTCTACTTAGCAGAAAATTGTTAAGCAATATTTTCTGCTTAAGCAGCTCTATGAAATTGAGCCCAGAGGTGTGAACACGCAAACATTTTCAAAGACACAGGAGCTTTTGTGAGCAGCGGTTGACTTATAACACGCCGAAACGTTCTGTGTGGGACGAGTTCAACACCAGTGCATGTGTTGACCCACTCAGAAGTGGGTACAAAAGGGAATTCTAATGAAAATGGTGACAACATTTCTGGGTTATACGTTCTTAAAATTGGAAAGTTTATTTCAATGATGAACTCTTGACCTTTAACCTACCTTAAATGGGGTCACCACTTGTGGGTTCGTCTTGATCGCAGGAGACATTAAGATTACACCAGTATTGGCAAATAAAGATGGTTTCTCATATGCCAGCAATATGGCAATAGTTCCACCCTGTTGGTAAGAATCATAAAGTATTTTTTAAGAAATAGTTTCTCACAAATTCAGGCATCAGGCAAGTTGTAACTAATTGTTGTCTTAAACTCCTACAGTACGAAGTTCATGTACATACATAGAAGTTGACTTCTTGCAGGTTATTTTAAAGTCCTTTTCAAACACACAAGAGATGATAAAGCTATAGGGCCTAAATATACATAATAATAATAATAATAATAATAACAATAATAAAAAGGCAATAATAAAAATGTACATGGCGCCTTATGTAAAATACCCCAAAGCGCCTCACAATAAAATCTACAAAACCTAGGCAATAAAAACACTTGAAATGAAATATAAAATTACTTAAAGTGTACAGATATCAGCCAAGTAATTAAAAATGGAAGCAAACTAAACTCAAAGTAAGTTACAAAATAAACAAGAAGAAAACAAAATATCTAAATAGCCAAAACAAAGCATTGAAGAAGATCAAATATTAAATACAAAGTAGTAAATTGTTCAACATAATAATTTAACGATTGTTCAAATACATCAAGTACCCCCCAAAAAAGGTCTGCAAACCACAACGAAATACAAAAGCACCAAGTGAAAAATACAACTTTATAAAAGAGTATTATTTGGTTTACCCTTCCACCGATGTGTGTAAAGCACTGTATACTCAGTACTTTCCCAAGTCCTGCTCTAGAATGGCAAAGGTCGTGGGTTCGAATCCCACCGAGAAATATGCCTGCGGATTTTTTTTTACACAGGACTTGGGAAAGTACTGAGATAGTGCTTAACACACATCCGTGGAAGGGTGAAACCAAATAGGCCTAATATTCTTTATCCCCGAAGCAAATTTAACATCTATTAAATACATAATAGGGGTTTTAAAACGCCAGCATTCATAAAAGACAAATCATGGGAGGCACTTTACAAAATTACACACACAAAAATAAGCGAACACAAAACATACGGAACAGAGGAATGTAATTAATAGTAATAGCAGCCAAGAAATTAAACATGGCTAGCAAAACAGCCAAAACAAAGCATTGAAAAAGATCAAATATTAGATACAAAAGTAGTATTGTGTTCAACATAATAATTTATCGATTGTTCAAATTCATGAAGTACCAAAAAACAGGTCTGCAAACCGCAACACAAGACAAAAGCACCAAGTGAAAAATACAACTGTATATAATACATGGCAAGCTCTAGGGTGCTCAACACAGTCATACAAAGAAAAATGGTCGAATTGTGTGGACAAATTTAAATAAATTAAAGATAACTGAAATATAACAAGTAGGAAGTTGGTAATTTGGTTCAAAGACTAACTACCTTTTTGCAAGTAAGTTTTAAGAGTCTAATAACAAACTTACCATAGAGTGTCCCATCATAAACAAGGGAACATCTTTGTATTTATCTCTCATTAAGTCAATGTGTTGATGACAATCTCGGACAAAGTATTGGAATTCCTTGACATCTGCCCTCTGTCCTTCACTCTGCCCATGACCAACTGAAAGGAAACAATACGGACTCAGATGAGCTGATTCTAGTCCCACACTTGTTCTTTCATTTCTGAAAACATCTGGCATTCTATTTATTTATTCCTAATCTATTTTTGTTAATACATCCAACAGTGCAGGCGTTAATACAGGGCTCGAATTTGGGGAAAAATCCACAAGACCAAAGGGCTTGTTGCTCAAAATGTTTACTAGCCCAGAATTGTTCTAACAAGACCAGAACAGTTTAACATGCATTGTTTTTATTTGAACAAGCACTAGGGCATACGGAATAAGAGAAGATTTATCTCATTTGTCTTTGTGGGCATACATACTACTCAAAAGAATTGAAAGGTGTTTATCAGACTCAAAGTCAACATTTGAACATCACTTGTTTTTGTTCAAGATATTACACAGTAAGGTACAACATGTATTATTCAATTGAAAAACACAAGACTGCTGGACTTGTCCAGTCATGAGTTTACAGGCCCGACACTAAAACTACTGACCCCGTGCCTGTGGTCTAGTGTAAATTTCGAGCCCTGCACTATGCAGAAATTTTCAGTTTTAGATGTTGGTGGAAAACACCAAATAGCAAATTAAGACATGTGCAAGGCCCTGGTCCTAAATGGGATTTGAACCAGGGACCACAGAGGTTCAAAAAGCAGACAAAGAAAACAATGAGCCAACCTGATTCCCATGAATCTTATAAAGATCAATTCAATGACACTTGATAAACTTGGAAATTCTTATAAAATACTTTTTTAACTGGTTAAATGTCCTAAAGCAAAAACATCCAATGATTGTATGAACAATTTTCATTTTTTTCTGCTGATTGAAAACTGGCAGAAAACCAGTCACAAACACTCTACATTAAGTTTGTATTTTCACTGGTAACCCATTTCTGCTCAGCAAGGTTTTCTGTGTCAAGCAATTGTTTGCACTTTAAAACATCTCATGAAATCAGGCCTGGCTGAAATTTACGAAACTTTGAGATTATGCAAGTAAATGTCACTATAAAGTGATATACACTAAAATTCTGATGATGATATAGTGTCAGTCATAAATTTGTGGACAATGTAAAAAACAATATAAAACAAAGAAGACCATAGGGATTTTAGATTTCACTTTTGTACCACACACTAAATAATAATGGTATCTTCTACAATATAGTGCCAGTATCCGTTGGTGACACATGGGAACACTTTGGTTAAGGGGGGCAGAGGGATTGATTGCCCAAACTTATACACAGATAAAAACATGCACCAATTTCTAATAGGCCTAACATATAAAAAATCTGTTTGCTTCTCTGGGAATTTTATTTTGTTTTCTCCGTCTTGCTGTGCCTAAATTCCCCCCCCCCTGTTTTGTCCAAATTTGGGAGAGCAGTTTCCCCACCTTTCCTCCTAGGTCTTACACCAATTCCAATATCCACAAAGGTGCTCAGGGCACTTGCTCACAAATTAATAAAGTTCCTCCCTGTCTTGCATTTTGGTGCAAAGAGCAAAAATGTGAAAAAGGGCGTGCTGCATACAAACAATGTTCAGCAGATTAAACACTAAAACCAAAGGAAATTTGCTCAAAATGTTCGTCAACAAGATGTGTCTTTAGGGCTGTTTTGAAAATGTCTATGGTCTGGATGGCTATGATGGAATGTGGTATAGACCATTCCAGATCTTCCCTGCAGCTACCTGGAAAACTTCCTATCATTATTGTTTAATATTGCTTTCCTAGAATGTAACATCAGCTGGAAGTTTTGAGGTAACTTTATTGTACAAAAGTGATCAATTATCAACAATAAGACAGAAACGAGCTAAAATATAAAAGTGAAAAATTTATACAACTTTGAATTTTAAAAAATGTGAATCTAGAAAAGGATAGAGACTTACTGTGATCATGAGAAAACACAAGGATTCCATTGTCTGTACACTCTTTGGCTAGCTCAGCATACCTCTCACAATGTTCACCCATGCCATGCACAATATGCAGCAAGGCCCTGCATTAGAACAATCAAAACATCAATCAAGATTACTACAGACAAAAATACTTTTCAGATTTTAAATGCATTCTGACCAAGTCTGATTCTTCCGACCGTGAGGGTTAATTTAACAAGTGTTATAAATAACACACCTCCTGCTGAGGTACTCTATCCTGGTTGGCTGAAACACTGTCACAAGGGGTTCAATAATATAGGCTAGTGCATGAAATTAGCATGACCTAGACGCATGTCAAGTCATTAAAGGCATAGAATACCTTTGGTTTTCCGAATCGTTCGATTGTTTAAATCCTATATAAATGTATAGCCTACATAAAACTAACCTGTGAAAATTTTATTTCAAAAGATGGTAGCGCTTGATATCGCCAACAATCTGGAGCAGTACACGTGTATGTCCACGCAGGAAGAATAATCCGTAATTTGGAATACACAATCTGAGAAACGTTTCTGCATGAAATGTTTCTCAGATTGAACATTTTTTTAATCCCTTTCTCTGAAACTACATTCCTTAGAAGGGAATCATTTCTCAAAATGTTTACAATTGATAGGGCCTACATTATCAACAATGCTTCTTTTAAGTTTTACCAAGTAAGATTTTTTTTTATGGTAATTAATTACCAAAGGTATACCATTATCCCTTTAAGCCTGCATATTTCCGGGAAATTTTAGCCCCCCTGTTTACCAGTTACTAGGTCTAGTCCCAACCTGGTACAAATTATTTGTTGTTGGTTCCAATGTGCATGCAGTAAACTTGGGAGTTGGACTATAGTCTAGCCCTGGTAGGACGTCAGTCAGTGCCACTGCACTGATGTCCTGGGTATAAAGATCCTTTACAATGCGAACAAAATTTTGAGTAACATTTTAAAATATTTTTACCTAATTTGAGAAGCTGAAACTCCATTCACTTATCTTGGTGCCTTTAATTACACTTTTGCTGAGTTCAAAACCTATCAAATACATCCATGAATGACATTATTTCCGAAAATAAGTCCAAGTTGTGCACTGGCGCTGCGACTCCGTCGTGTTGCCGCCCCGAAGAAAAAGCATTCAGTGTTACGGGTTAGACAGCGCCCTCTTTTGTGGACTTGGTTCCATGTCAGTTGAGGTTGTCGCAACGAATGCGTCAATTTCCATTTTATTTTCACAATAATGTCATCCAAGGATAAAATTGGCAATTCTGAATAGAGCAGGCGTAAGGTTCAGGACACAAGGAACATGTGAGTCACGTTTCAGCTTCCTCAAAAAGGTAAAAATATGATAAAAAATGGTTATAAATTTTGTTGCAATGCCTGAGGACCTTTATACCCTGGACCCCGTCGCGTTGTATGCAACGGAGGAGTCCAACCTGGGCTAGACTATAGTCAGACTTTCTTTAGTCTTTTGTGTATATTGACTCTGTGTCTCTGTTGTACTGCACAGTTGTACCATGGTTGTACTAATCTTTCTACACTGATATTAAGTGATACTGATCAGTGAATAGTGATAGTTGCGATCATCGTAACCCTTCATCATGAGGATTACGATTATCGCAACTAAATAATATCATGGAGCAAGGATTAAAGGAAAGTTACAGAACTGGTAATTAAAATTTTCTTTAAGATCACAGATTTACATAAAACTTACACGGTCTAATGATGATAGTAGAAAACATCCCTAGAAATATTTCTGTCTGAAATGCCATATTTGATGAGAAATAAATAAAACTAATTTCCGATTGGAGTAAATCGCTCAAGTATTAGTAAAATGAGCGTTTTATTCATGCATGATTATGATTTGTATAACACATGCAACTGTCAGTGACTGTGTAATCGGTTTTTCACTATTTTCTCGTGACCCAGATGGCCGATCGATCTCAAACTTCTACAGGTTTGTCAGTTTATGTATATGGTGGATTATATAAAGTGCTTAACTGTTTTGTTAGCAAAAACCAATTCTGTAATGTTCCTTTAACAATATTCTACAAAATGACTGCTCTCGACTCGACTGTGTCAAGTGACATGAGTGATACAACAATGAATAACGCCCCTATCTAGGTTTTGTGTTATCTCTGCCTTACCTTATCGGAGTTCCTTCTGATGGCTCCCAGTATTTACTGTAGATGTGCTGCCCATCTGCATTGGTTAAATGTGTCAAACTGGAGTAAGCAACTCCCTGTGGACTTTGTCTTTCTGAGATTTTGGATCCACTTTCACTTCGAGAAGCCATCTTCCACACGTCTTTTTATTCACTTGTTGATGTCTGGTGTAGCGCCCTCTTTTGACCCGTTATTTATATATTTATTTATTTTGGGGGGCGTGGCATGTTGATAAATATTATAATCATTATTAAAAGCTAATCTTACTGCCCCTTTAGGTCGACTAATTTAACTAATTTCATGCTACATTAAACTTACAAAGGATGAGAAAAGTAAAAGACACATAACCACACTTAAAGGTATCGTACACGTCTGGTAATGACTCAAAACAATTAGCATAAAAACTTACTTGGTAACAAGCAACGGAGAGCTGTTGATAGTATAAAACATTGTAGGAAACGACTCCCTCTGAAGTAACGTAGTTTTTGAGAAAGATGTAGTTTCTCGATAAAATAATAAAAACTTTTTGCAAGAAGTTTTTATTCCTATCTGAAAGCACACAAATTTGTACAACAAGGGTTGGGTTTTTTTTTCCATCATTTTCTTGCAACTTCGATGACCAATTGAGCCCAAATTTTCACAGGCTTGTTATTTTATGCATAAAATATGGATACACCAAGTGAGAACACTGGTCTTTGACAATTTCCAAACGTGTTCAGTGCCTTTAAACACAAACAAACTGTACTTAAGATAAACTTAAAACTGACAAAATAATCAAATACAAAATGAATAAATCAAGACCTCTTAATATTCCCATCAACACAGATCAATGACCAAAAAAACCCAAACACTTTTAACAAAAAATACATTTCTAATGATCAGAATTTATTAAAATAATTCTCTTCCATATGTCAGTATAATTTTATGCAATATCATTTAGGGCCTCCAAAATATTTGATAATTTGGTTTCAACTGTTTGCTTCCTGAAAATGTTCCCTTAAAAATTTCATCTCATCGTCATTTACCGTCATTATTTTAAGGGAGGGATCCCACTGTTTAGAACCTGATTGAATTAAGATCAAGGAGCATTCACCAGAAGAAGAAATGATTCCTCAAACAATGATTCCTCTTAAATTGTTCCTTTTTGTATTTGATCGTATCCACTTCCTTTTTGTCCTCGTTTGACAACATTATATATATTATGGAGAAAGATTGTCTAGGTTATGTACACTTATAGAACATGGTTTTAAGCCAAGGGCAAACAAAATTAAAAAGGCCTGTAAGTAAATAAGGAATAAGAGAATCTATATTTAGTTTCATACTTATACACCGTGATGAAAGTACATGCAAAGGTCATCAGCAGGTTTTGTGTTCAGTCCTCTGAATTAGTAAGCTGTGTGTTTGACTAGCTCTTATCAACTTTGACCGGCCCATATAATCACACCACCTTGAAAATCATACATTACCATACTCTAATAGAAGTAGGTAGTTAATTTTGACCAGCCCGCTAATGGGCTACCTAGGAGACAAGTTTGACCAGCCCGCAGCTTTCTCGATCAGGGTTTAGCAGCTTGGGGTTGTATGCTCCCCAGGGAGTTGAGAAAGTTTGAGGATCATGTTAAAGTATGACTGATGAACACAGATAGTAATGTCATACGACTCCTTTGATTTACATGTGTATGTAGTTACTCAGATATATGCGGTATACACAACAATAATCCAGAATTCCGAGACTGAAAAGATAGGTCGTTACCAACTCGGCATTTAGAGTCTGTGATCAATGCTTTGTATCCTCAAAAAGAACATCAACTTTAAAAGAAATTGGAGAGTTCAACCCCAAAATCAAATGACTATGTAATATATGTTTTCATATTTGTATCATAAATAATATAATATAACTCATCCATCAGAAGAAAAAAAGGGGCATTTTCGATATGTTATTTTTGAAATGATTCTCCATAAAACCTTAAATTGTATATTTGGCGTAACTCGACCGACTACAGTGGACAACATGAAAACAAAATCCACAAAAATTTACAGTAAAAATATACTGATCAAAACAAATATTGAAATGAAATGTGGAAATCCAGAGTTTGTCCTTAACTTCTTTGGTAATGAGCCAATGGGACTAGTTATTTTTGACAACTTTTTCCCCACTTATGTTTTTCCCCTTGTCCACATTTCATATTAAAACCGGGATGCTTTTAGCACTGAACTAGCCAGCCGGGTCACTTGGACAGAATTTCGACTTGTCCTCTGCTGTATTATCAAGCATTTGACAAGCGGACCACTGTAGCTCTTGTGTTTTTTTGTGCGACATTATTAACTTGTTTACCAAAAGGGTTTAAGCATTTTGTATTATATTTGTTTAATTAATAAATAAAAAATCTGAAACTAATTTTCCGGGATTGTTACGCCAAACATAGGGTTTTTTTAATAGGTCTAAACTTTCCACTTCTTCAATCTATTTTTTCAAAATTATAATATTGTTGTGTCAGTGCAGAAACGTTGTACCTTCTAAAATGGCACTTACGTTGCGCGCGAGTTTGAAATTTTCAAATTGTTGTATCCCGCTTAAAATAGCCTGGATGTACACACAAAACAAGTACTTGCCTTGATACAACATTTTTGCAAAGAGTGTTTTTTATGCGAGATTCAACATTTTTGCAAAATTGAAATACAACATTTTTGGACTGACATCTCCCGTCGTCATCAACAATCTAGATTCCTGCAATATGCTCCATGATTATAAAGGAAGAACTGTTAATTTATCTTTTGCATCAGCTGCAGACAAGAAGACACAATGAGGGCGGACATCTTTTAAACAGATGCCACAACTTTAACAGCAGCATCCTCAAAGTCCAGTGCTGTCAGGATTGGCAGACCACTATCCTTCAAGATCTTCATGGCTGGTACAACATTGTAACCTTCAGGGGGAAAAACAGTCGGGCAAACTAGATCAATATTCGATTTTTTTCTTTTCATAATAATGTACACGAAGTTCTGTTTTAAATATTGCATTGTTTAAATATCAATCGACAATGTTTGCAAACAATTTCTGTTGGAAGGAGTTGAGCAGTGACGTAATTCTGAGGTGTTCACAATGCTTTAGAAATGGCCGTCACTTTTCAAGATGGCGGTTAGGTAATAAAGCTGCCAATTATCTTGTTGTCACAAAATCAATTAGAGTGCATTTGTCAGTGGTGGGTATTAATGCAGTAGTTGGGGTAAAGTAACTTTTTGATACTTTTTGTAACTGTGGGCCGCTATTTGACACCATTCACGTAAGTTTTACGTTCACATGATCGGTTCCACTGCATAAACCAGGAGGGGTCGGCACGGCATAAACCAGGAGGGGCCGGCAGGGGTAACGCAACCAACACGCCACCTACGTTGAAAATAATCTCATTCAATGCTCGCGACGTGGAAACGTCAAAGCTCCACGTATACAACTAATAACCATTGTGCAAACGGCAAAGTGCACATATACGTTCCATACGTTTATGTATGTAGGTACAAGATTTGAATTACACGGTTGTTGATAGCTAGCTCCATTTAATCTGAGGTTGGTGATATCTTCAAATGTTGCAAATTCGCAAAATCTTTACACTAGAGAACATTCGTAAATGTAGGTTTTTTTTCCAATGCTAACTGCTTCAGTAATTTAATAATTTAATAAACAACGTATGTTTAACATTACTGACATTCATTACAGCAAAGCCTAATGCATCCCCGGGAAGTCTCCTGCCACCTAGCATCCCCGAATGTTTCCCACTGAAATCTATGTGAGGTGGTGCAAGAGGTACAACACAAGAAAGGCTCACCTGCTAAGCGTACCACAACTGGAATCTTCAAATCCATGCCCCTGCAAGCAGATGTGATACCCTTGGCAATAATGGAACAGTCCACAATACCACCAAATATATTGACTAGGATGGCTTTCACCTTCGATAGTGGAAAATAACATGTAACGGATACAATTTAAACTAATTGCATGTTAATTATTTGTACTATGACTGATTTAAACTCTAACAGGTTACAACAAATAAAACTCAAACCAATGTACCAGTTGTTAATAAAACATAACTATTCTTCTGGGGGAAACTATAATTCGATAACACATAACAACTTCAATAATCTCCATGAAGCAAAGAGGAAAAAATCTGCCCTATTTGTTTTTTTAAATAGCATATTTTGGGTCAACATTGTCTTCACAATGTTTTATTCTACATCACATTAATCTGTTAATATAGGGGGCCAAATTGACACATTTTGAAAAATGTATCTCCATTTGAGTATCAAGTAGGTGGCTGCATAGGACTGAAGTTTTGGGTTCGGGTACCGGTAGCTGCTCTTGCTTAAAGGTATTGTACACTTTTGGTAACAGCTCAAAATTAGTGTCCACATTTTATGTGATTCAACATATGCATGAACAAACAAACCTGTGAAAGTTTGAGCTCAATTGGTCATCGAGATCACAAGAAAATAGTGAAAAGAGACCTTATGTGTTTTCTGTTTTTTCAAAATATCGCGCGTGATAAAAACTATTGTTTTACTCATTTCTCAGAAATGATAGCATTTTAGATAGAAATATTTTAAGGAACCCTTTCAACCATTACTTACTTTAAATCATGTAAGTTGTGTGTGAATCTGTGAACATTTGTGTTTTTCGATCTTACCAATAGTGTACAGGGCCTTTAACAAGACACTTAACCATTATTGCTTCATCCTTCAGATGGGATGTAAAGCCGTAGGCCCCTTGTGTTGTGTAATGCACGTAAAAAGAACTCAATACACTTATTGTACAGAGCGAAGCTTATAAATAAACGATAAGGTTGTATCTGAATTGGCGGCTATGGCTATGGCTATGACTGGTGCTAGGGGTGTTGCTAAGAAAGTCCTATACTTCAACACAAGATGATGTGGCAATCTAGCCATAGCCCTTGCCAACAGTTCGGTCAAAGTCAATTATTATTACTTTAATATCAACAAAATGTCTGAGGCAGATTGAAACGGAGTCCCACTTACACTTTCTTCAGAGTTAAGAAGTTTGAACGCCTGGAACACCTGGTGTTCCTGAACACCTCCTCCAAGATCAAGGAAGTTTGCAGGCTCCCCTCCATGATATTTGATAATGTCCATAGTTGCCATGGCTAGACCTGCACCGTTTACTGATGAGTCAAGAAAGAATAACAGGGTTAAATTGAATTTTGGGTGGACAAAGACAATTTAATAAAGCTGGATTTAACCTGCCACCTCAGAATGTACGCTTTGGTGCTCTACCGACTGAAATAGCTAGCCAATGTTTCCATCCATGTCAATGTAAATGAGGTACCTACCTTAACATGTACTATCCATGCCAATGTAACCAATGTACCTAAATGTACCTAACTAGCCAATATTACCACCCATGCCAATGTAATTGAGGTACCTATCTAAACAACCAATATTTCCATCTATGTCAATGTAAATGAGGTACCTACCTGAACAGCCAATGTTACCATCCATGCTAATGTAAATGAGGTACCTACCTAAACAGCCAATGTTACCATCCATGCCAATGTAATTGAGGTACCTACCTAAACAGCCAATGTTACCATCCATGCCGATGTAATTGAGGTTATGTTTGGATGCCTCAACCTCCCGAGGATCACTCTCATTCTTGTCATCAAGAGCAAATATTTCTTTCTGTCGAAACTCAGCATTGTCATCGAAGTTCACCTTGGCATCGAAGCAGACCACTGTAGAAGAATGAAAGAAATTAATTGTAAAATTTGCAACACAGGACTTGCAGAGAAACAAGAGAATGCCGCCCACTACTTGTTCTGGTTGAGGGCCAAACGCTGTTATGGCATGTTGTGGCCGAGCGGATAAGAGCACCGAACTCAAGCTCTGGTGTTTCTGATCAGCAGAGTGGGGGTTCGAATCCCATTCGTGACACTTGTGTCCTTAAGCAAGACACTTAACCACATGCTTCGTCCTTCGGATGGGACGTTAAGCCGTAGGTCCCGTGTGTTGTGTAATGCACGTAAAAGAACCCAGTGCTTTTATCGTCAAGAGAAGGGGTTCGCCCCGGTGTTCCTGGTTTGATTGGCTGCACATTGCGCCACAGCACCTTGTAAATCATTACATGGTGCTATGTAAAAGAAAAAGGTCTCATTCTTCAACACGTAACTCCACTTACCTTGTAGGAAAAATACTGAGCGCTTTGAGACACCCATCGGGAGTATAAAGCGCTATATAAGAACTGCGTATTATTATTATTATTATAAGATAATGTACAGCATTGCTTTTATTAAGGAAAAAGTTTATCAATTTCAATCTGAAAGCTCATAGATTATAGAGTTCATACCAGTAGACAATCTCCAACAAAATATTTCGTTCTGAAGCAGTTAAACAGGCATTTTCCCTTCAGATTGGGCGCTTTGGGCTATACAAAGCATTTGTTATTAAATGATGATGGTTGGAAAGATGTTTTAAAAGTAGAATATAATAATCCACACAAATATACCTCACAGAACACAGTCCACAAAATGGTGGATTGTATGTTCTGCTAATTGTATTTCCAAAGGCAAATTTAAGTTTTCTTAATCACTACTCACTAATTACAATGCACTGTAGGTGTTTTGGTGCATGGACGACTTTTAGAAAGGGAAATAGCAATTGAAGACCTCTGCAATCTCCACAAATTAATTTGATTATTAAAATAAGCCTGAAATAAACCTTCACACAATCCTTGTCAAAACATACACCTTTTTTCATTCATAAAACGCAACCACCAAATCAGATGATTTTTTTTACAAGTTTAGTTGGCGGTATTTTTATTGAAAACTTGAGGACAGGGAATGAAAGAACATAGGTGTTAGTTTTGAAATTTTTAACAATTTAAGTTTTGGGCTTGGTTCTTGAGCTTTACCTTGGCCATCAGGGGTTTCTCCGAATGGATTAATCTCAACCTGCGTGGCGTCCACTCCGAGGAATAGTTGGTATAGGTTCTTCAGCTGATCTGCTGCCTGGAGGGGAAAAAAACACAAACCTCTCTAACTTAGCATCAAATTATTATTTATTATCATTTATTTGCCATGAAAAATAGCTTACATGATCAGACAGATACAAAAACAGAATTAAAGGTATCGTACACGTTTGGTAATGACTCAAAACAAATATTAGCATAAAAACTTACTTGGTAACAAGCAACAGAGAGCTGTTGATAGTATAAAACATTGTAGGAAACGACTCCCTCTGAAGTAACGTAGTTTTTGAGAAAGAGGTAATTTCTCACTAAAATAATAAAAACTTCTTGCAAGAAGTTTTTATTCCTATCTGAAAGCACACAAATTTGTACAACAAGGATGTTTTTTCTTTCATCATTTTCTTGCAACTTCGATGACCAATTGAGCCCAAATTTTCACAGGCTTGTTATTTTATGCATATGTTGGGATACACCAAGTTTACCACCAGTGTACACCACTGGTCTTTGACAATTTCCAAATATGTTCAGTGCCTTTAAGGAAGGTGCCAGCAACAACTATTAACCCTCATCTACACAGTACACACATCAATATAAAAGTAGACTCTGGCATACAAATCCAAGAAAAAAAAGCGAGTGAACAAGGTTTTTGATAGGAACTTGAATTAATTCAAGTGAGTAATTCTTGTTCAAAGATAACACACACGCACAAAACAGTCGCTAGCGACCGGTTTAAATCCCTTCAAAAAAAAAAATAGTTGTAAAACGAAATACAAAGATCGCACGGCCACAGTTTTCAGAATGGAAAGAGGACTCTTATGGGTGTTGGGGGGGGTCTCCATCTGAAAAAAACGAGTAAACACATAATGTGTCTATATACTCAATTTATCACTAAAATAAATGGTGCATGAAAGGGTTAAATGCCCTGAAAAATCCACCTTTGAAGATATATAAACCTCATGAAACTGTGGATCCTGGTATATAAACATTTAAATTAGCTTCAATCTATTGAAAATGTTGTGTTTTCAACTTATAAAGAAAATATTCTTTTCCATGAGGTATTAAAAACTAGTATTGCCCGCCATTAAAAATACAACTTTTTCAACAGTTTGAAGGTGACTTGGATATTTATGGCTCTTTTGCATATATTTAGGCCTCATGGTTTATTCATGTCCTAACAAGGTTATCAGTGTATTTCAAATATGTTGTCTGCAGTTGTCGTCAGGCGTCTGCAGTTGTAGTCAGGCGTCGTCAGCTGTCGGCTATTGGTGCGACCCAGATTTTCTTATAGGTAACCATTCACAGCGTTTATGTGATATACAGGCAATCCCATAGGTACGCAGATATGGGTTGAAGTCAAAATACCTGTTTTTGAAGGTCCCCCTTAAACTTGAGATTATCCGCCATCCTCATCGCTTGCTCATCTGTAAGTCCATCAAATATATCTATTGGTTCCTGCCAACAAATCAACAAATCAAACTTCAGAAACTGTAATCTGCATTATTGGTGTTACCACCCACCCCCCAAGTGCACTGATAGCAATGCAAACATATTGGTCACTCTGTGTACAAAAAATCAAACAGTATTTAAAAGAAATTCATTTTGTGGCATAGTTTTACATTTTTGTAGTGTTATACCACAGTAATAGATTGTGAAATTTATTGGCCGAATACCCAAAATGAGATGCGCAACAGAGACGCATGTACATGGCTCAGGGGAACATGAGTGATGTACCCCATGGGGTACATTACCTTGTGGTGTTTGGCTGAGGACTACACAAATAAACTGATTATGCTTTATGTGGGATCAGGCATACCACCATAAACAGATTCAAACAGTTTAGGTGTTGAGTAACCATGGTGTTGGGTTGAGGACTGCACAAATAAACTGATTATGCTTTATGTGGGATCAGGCATGCCACCATAAACAGATTCAAACAAATTGGGTGTTGAGTAACCATGGTGTTGGGCTGAGGACTGCACAAGTGAACTGATTATGTTTTACGTGGGATCAGGTATAACACCATAAACCTTGTAATTATTAGAAATAGTCACGGGTATGAGGTTGTATATATGCTGGTACCAGGTAAATTGATTTACACTCCTGTGCGACATGCCGAAGGGAACAGTGAAGCAATATTTCTGTCACTGACCGCCATTGGTGTTTACAATTCGCTCGCCACTAGCACTATACATTTGCTCTTTGAACCGTGCCAATTTTGTCATTAAAATGCTGGAAGATGACAACAGATCGCTTCCGAGGATTTCTAGTTTCTTGTGAATTTCTATGTGCATGAGTGCTAAAGGGTTAACAATTAGAACAAAATTATCAAAAATTTAATACAAAAACTGAATTAATCATCTAAATCAATAAATAACCATAACGCCACAATTTTATCATTATGAGAAAACAGTTGTTTTGTTGGCGTTTATTCAATACAGAAAACAGCAGAGTAGTGATTTAGACCACTGTAAACCTAACACATGCTTCTCCCTCCAAACACAAAACCACAACCTGTTCAGCAAATTCAGAGCTGCCAACATTTGTATCTTGCAATCAGGGAGATTTTGTAAACATATCAGGGAGACATTTAGAATTACATTCAACATAATAGGGAAAAACAGTTTCCATAATCAGGGAGATTGACAAATTTGTTCATCAGAACATGGAAATATTGGTTTTATTTTCAGGGAACTTTCTGCAGAATCAAGGAGAGTTGGCAGCTCTGCAAATTGCACATAGTATGCCTATCTTGTTGATGGAAACGCGAGCACCTTGAGACATATAATACACACCTTAAATATAAGCTCTGGGGTTTTCTCTGCCACTTCTTCTATGTCCATCCCTCCCTCTGGACTACCAACCAAGACCGGGCCGTTCATCTCCCGATCCATCAAGATGGCCACATACGTCTCCCGGGTAATGTCCAGGGCCTCGGCAACCATTACCTACACAAGCATGGAACAAGCACAAACATGAAAAGGAGAGTTCGTCGGGTCAGTGCAAAAACGTTGTATCTTGATTTTGCAAAAACATTGTATCTCACACGAAAATGCTCAATGCTAAAATGTGGTTTCTCTGTGCATACTTGTTTTGTGTGTACATCCAGGCTACTATAAAGCGAGATACGACATTTTGGCAATTTCAAACTCGCGCGAAACGCTAGTGCTATTTTAGGAGATACAACATTTTTGCACTAACATGACAAGTTACAGGTACATTTCATTAGTTTTTCATCTCAATCCTCTAGGTTTCATTGAACACACTAGCCACCCAACCAGGTGAAAATAATACATGTGTAGCTGCGCCCGTTTCAGTACAAAACAATGAAATATGGTTTATGTTTTGTCTGGCATTCTGTGAATGATCGTATTCCTGCTTATTTCAATTGCAGCAACTGAAATAAGCAATGGTGATTTTGCATGTCTTGAAATGCTATTTTTCATGACTATGACAGTATTTCAGAAGGAAACATTTCTCTGGAGCATGAACTAATCATTTCTTAAAATATTTTAATCACCAATAGACTGTGCAAGTCTCGCGCGTATTCAAACATTTTTCGGACCACTTTGGTCCAACGTACGATGCTTTAACGCGTGAAGGAAACAAACTCACGCGCTTTAACAAGTCCGAATGTTCGAATACGCACGAGACTTGCACAGTCTATTTTGTACTTTAAACAAATAGTTAGCCATTAACGACTTAATTGTCAAGAGTCTAATTTGGTGTTACTCATTGTTAATGGCTACCTGTACTTTCACTGTGCCTAACCGACCTAATCCATTAAAAGCTGCATGTTTTGTTTGATTATGTTGGACTTAGGACTGCATAAGTAAACTGATTATGCTTTATGTGGGATCAGGATCAGGTATATACCACCATAAACAAATTCAAACAGTTTGGGTGTTGAGTTACCATGTGGTGTTGGGTTGAGGACTGCACTAGTAAACTGATTATGCTTTATGTGGGATCAGGCATACCACCATAAACAGATTCAAACAGTTTGGGTGTTGAGTTATCATATGGTGTTGGGCTGAGGACTGCACTAGTAAACTGATTATGCTTTACGTTGGATCAGGCATACCACCATAAATAAATTTGGGTGTTGAGTCACTATTTAGCGATGGATTTTGTTAAAGTGAGGAAGGAACCTAGTAAATCACTCATGGGAGCTAGGCATAATGGGCAGATGGGCAGGCAGCCATTGTAGAATATCCACACACACAAAAACACTGGAAATTAATGAACGAGAACAATCTTTTTAAGGACTATAAACACTGACCTTTTTAACTTTGACCCCGTCCTTGGGAGTCTGTTTAGTGACTAGATTATACCCAATCATCTGTGACACCATTGGTAGAAGCTCATCAGGGCTGTTAAAGGTAGGGTCAAAGAGTGGTTTTTGTCAACGTCATGCTGATTTATGGCAACATTTTCAAGAAAGGTACAATAAAAGTCACCTGTGACAGTTTCAGAACAATACAGTGTCGACTTGTTGAGAAAACAGCAAAAAAATGTCACTGTATTTTCATAAAGAACACCGAATCCATCGAAGTTTAGCGAGGTGACAGCGGGTACCAACCGCATCTCTGGCCACAGCATTCACAAACGGACACCACAAAAATGTTAATCTCTCAACTCGCCCGCAGTGGATGACATTGAATAGTCAGAGAGTAAGAGGGTTGACTGTCTACTGTGTGGATGCATTCACTACAATGAGATTCAGAATTTGAATACCAGACTGCTGTTTAGTGTCTAGTACTTACTTTTTCGTCAAGTGTACACCTCCCTTGAATCCACTGGAGAATGTACCCTTCCCCCTTCCCCCGGCTAGGATCTGAGCCTTCAGGACAATCTCTTTGGCATCTGTGAGGAACAGAAAGGAGCATGAGACAATGAGATAACTCTGCAAATAGAAAATGTTCTTGTTTTACCAAGAGTCACATAAACACACACCCACAGTGAGGCTATCTGAAGAATAGTCAGGAACCATTCAACAAAGTGAGCAATATGAATGTGGGGCATTATTGTAATCTCTCATTAACTGTCAAATTGTCATCAGAAAGGCTAGGTGCTAGACATGGGCCGAATTTATTGGATATGCTTACCCTAAAGCTTACTTTAGCAGAAAAAACTCCCCCTTATTGTAAGCGCGTTTCACATATAAAAAAATTTGCTTGTGCCCATGTGACCTCACCTTAAAACATAATTATTCGCTTAAAAGTCGCAAAACTTTGGCGTTTACCCATTAAGCAGAAAATGGTGGCCATAAGCGCAGTATTCCATGCTAAGCAGAAACATGAAATTAGGCATTACTTTTAAGCATTCTAAGTGCAAGCAGTTCTCTCTTGGGCAAGCTTGCTCTAAAAGAACAGGCTGTTTAGAAGAAAGGACAAGAGGAGAGGGACATTCTACCAACAAAAAGGGCAACCAAATGAAATCAGTGCAGAAAAAAAACCCATAATGATATGTTATGTGTATTGTATATAATGATTAGTTATCACACAGCGCTTCTGAGTCCCATATCCAACAAGTCTAAAGATCCAATTGGATATGGGACGCAGACGCGCTATATTTTTCCACATTCCACGAGCGCGCGTTTGATGACAAATTTATCTTCAAACAAACTTGAAGCGTAGCTTAAAACAACGCAATACACAGAATTAGAACAGCGCAATAGAACAGGGTTTAATATGGGCCATGCAATATAGGTTAGTATCACACTCGTGTTGCTATGGATTGACCAATCAGAATTGAGGAATCAAGTTTGCTTGAAGATAAATATTCTGCCCTTTTCAAGCTTAGTACATAGGCCACTCAAAACGCCTTACACTATCACAACCCCAGGCCTGTCCATCATTAGACCTGTCCATTCCTGACACCATCTCTAGGCAAAACACTGATCTGAATCTTCAAAACACTCTCAGAGCGACTTCTTTATGGATTGATACTTAGGCCCAATTTCATGGCTCTTCTTACCGTAAGCAAAGCATCGACGCTTACGGAAGCAAGGGATTCCGTGCTTATTTCAAGCAAATTTCACAGGTTAGCAGGGAATTTTTTAATGGGCGCATGCCTACTCCACGTTACTAGGCATTCTTTGCTTACACAGCTAGCGCAGAAATTAGGCAATTGACCTGTAAGTGAAGAATGGTGATCGCAAGCGCAGAATACGCCAAACTTACTTAGAGCTTTAGCTTCTTTCACTGCATCTGGTGGATTATCGGCAACCCGAAACCTCTGAACTGTCACATCATAATCTGACATCAACTTCTTGCTCTGGTATTCCTGAAGATTCAGACATCGCACTGGAACCACTGAGGCTGCTAATGACTGTGAGGGAAAAAAAATAACATCCTTCAATGTCAAGTGTTTAGATATCACTGCCAGCTTTGCTGATCTCGGGAACACAGACCAAACGTAATGAAGGTTAGCTGCGATAATCATCGTTGTCACGTTCCTTGCCAATTTTAACCTATGGATCGCCGTAACCCTCCGGTCTACGGCCGTCAGGAGGACTGAGAGTTATGATGATTAACCAACTAATTGGAGGTACTTCTAAATAACATCCGTTGATTGAGCATGGCATGTAGGGTGTCGTGGCCGAGCGGTTAAGAGCATCGAATTCAAGTTCTGGTGGTTATTCATCAGGTTTTGGGTTCGAATCCCGGTCATGGCACTTGTGTTCTTGAGCAAGACACTTAACTATAATTGCTTCTCTTCACCCAGGGGTATAAATGGGTACCTGCGAGGGTAGAGGTTGATATTGTGTTTGAAAAAGCCTCTGGAGCGTCATGGTTGCCCAGGGTTGTATACTCCCCAGGGAGCTGAGAAAGGTTAAAGGAATGTTATTGGCCCAATGACCAGGGCACTAATGTAAAGCGCATTGAGACGTTTATTGTAAAATGCGCTATATAAGAACTTGTTATTATTATTATTATTATTATGACTGACTATTGAGGTAGTGACAGAGAGTTGCAGGTCGGTATAGAGCTCTGCAAAAAAACATTTGAAAAATACGATCCCAATACTTTCATTCTTGTACATGCATGCATTTTTTTTTCCACGGTGTTGCTCACAAATTAGTATAGAGTTACTGTTATTGGTTATGAATGAATTTGTATTTTCTACAGAGTAGAACCCTGCTCAGAAATCATAACCCCACCCCCCCCCCAACTAAGAAGTGTGTCCCGCACTAGTGGACTCAAGCCCCCCCAATGAGATCGAAAAACAATGCACAGATGATTATTAAGTTAGACTTCACTCACACAAGTTAGTTGCAAAAAAAATTAACACTATAGTTAACCATGTTACCCTCTAGACCCAGTAACTGGGGCGCTGTACTCCTTTTCGAAATTTTGACATCATCAGTCGTACTAGCGCCCCAGATTACGGTCGTATTTTCCCCGAGGGATCTTCAATTTAGACGGGTGCCTTGCCTCAACTGTGATAACAGGGCGGTTGAGGCAGGACACCCGTCTAAAATTGGACCTGTCCTGCCTCAACCACGCTGTTATCACGGTTGAGGCAAGGCACCCGTCTAATCAACGGACGTGCCCAACCTCAAACCGCGTAGTCGTCACGGTTGAGGCAGAGCACCCGTATAAAATCCAACCGAGAGTTGGATGAAGATCCCTTGGGGAAAATACAACCGTAATCTGGGGCGCTAGTACGACCGATGATGTCAAAATTTTGAAAAAGGAGTACAGCGCCCCAGTTACTGGGTCTAGTTACCCTCAATAGTCATAGTTTCGACCCTCACAACAGTTGTACTTGTACGTACATGTAGTCTAGGAGTAGCATGTCTAGACAATACAAACACAAAACAGGTAAAGCATTGGGTATTCTTGTACTAGTAGTATCATGGAATGGAGGTAGCCCAGTGGTAGGATGTCAGTGTCCGTTGCACTGCACTGGTATGCAACGGAGGAGTCCAACCTGGGCTAGGTCCCTACCTAGGTACAGTAGGAGGAGTGGAGGTAGAATAGAATCAGCCCCATTATTGCCAATCCACTTCAATCAACATGTATCATGTAAGTAACCGTCCTTCCGTCAACAAACAAGGATACGATTCTATTCTAGACCACGTAACTGGGGCGCTGTACTCGTTTTTTCGAAATGTTGACATCTGCGGTCGTACTAGCGCCCCAGGAATGCAAATTTACGATTTTCGGAGAAACCACCATGACGTCAAACTCTCAGTTGGACCGACATTCATACTGTGTGTACTCACCGCAGCGCGCAATTGCGCATGTACGTTTCTATTCTAGACCACGTAACTGGGGCGCTGTACTCGTTTTTTCGAAATGTTGGCATCTGCAGTCGTACTAGCGCCCCAGGAATGCGTTGAATATTCGCACAGCAATTGCGCGCTGCGGCGAGTGCACACAGTATGAATGTCGGTCCAACTGAGAGTTTGACGTCATGGTGGTTTCTCCAAAAATCGTAAATTTTCAGCTCAAAACAAAATGGTGAGTACATTTAAATGCCTGGTTGCATATCTTAGACTTAGTTAGAGTAGACATATGTATATGAAGATTTGAAGATCGCTGTGCGTAAATGCAACGCATTTCCATTTCGAAAAAAAACCGAGTACAGTGCAGTTACTAGTACGTACTAGCTGGCACTGTACTGGCATGACTGGCATGACTGGGTCTAATTCTATTCATGCTAGTCTATTTTATTTTTAGGAAATAGATTGTAGGTATGTGAAGATCCGCATCGATCGCGCCCGCTATTTTCTGCCAGATTTGTGTTCCGCATCTACTGCGCACGCGCTGGGCACACCCCCTTAAATTCGCATTCTGATTGGCTGTCGGCGATGATGACGTCATGGAAAATCGATGATGACGTAGTGGAGAATCCCCTCTTCATCCGCCATGTTTTTTTCCCGAATTGGCGATAGTTTTTACCTTCGCTGGAGAAGTTGAATAAATTACAAGTTTTGACGGCACTAATATCACTCTTTTACTGAACCATACGTTATTAAAAGATAAACCTACATATTAATTGTTATTCTTTCTTTAATATCTGAAAGTTTTGTCAGTTTCTATGGTTGCGAAAATGACTTACTCGGTGGCGAAAATGACTGACCCGGTCGCGGCCGCCGGGATTCGCATGACCGGGTCGGGGCAATTGGCATGAACGCGAGCCGAAAAAAGTTGCGTTTACGGTCACAAAATTCCAATCAATTGCCTGTTAGAAAATGACGCTAATTAACGAGCTTCAAATGCTTGTAATTTCTTTATCAATTAAGACTTCTCAATAATTTTGGTATCACTGTGTAGGATTTTTCAAGTACTTTCCAGTGGTACTAATTGCATTCGTATTGGTTCACTTTGAATTTTTTCTTCGCATACCTATAGATTGGCACTTTTTACGGGGCTAGCCTAGGTAGAATCATGGAGGTAGGTAGAATAAATAGAGCTTAGTAAGAGGGACGTGACCAAGATATTCGCAGAGATGCATAGTGTTACTGCCCTGCCGGCCACTGCAGTGCATGGTGGTGGAGTCTGATACAATACAAAATACTGCTGGAGTGGGATGGGAGTGCTGCTGGGCCTGCGCGAGTCACACTGCTCATCGGCCGGCTGAAAAGTTTACAGTGATAATGAAGTTCTTAACACCCACAATATTGTGTATAAAAGGAATGCTGCTTTGCAGTAATAACACTACAGTTGTTTTATTCCAATTGCAAACCTACTGTACCTGTTTTTGTAGAAGTGGAACAGCCGTTTTTTGCTGCAATCTCCGTAGTACACGCGTAATGGAGGCCGCCATGTTTGATTTTGACTTCAGCGCAATCTTGGGTTTTGCTCAATCTCGAGATTGAGCAGCACACTCCATGGTTTTTGGCCCCGCCCCCCAAATGCTAAGAGTGGGGAAGGATAGATAAAAAGTGAAAGTTCTCTCGATCTCGGCCTCTTAAAATAAATTCTAACATATTTGCTGACAAACAAACTTTGTGGGGGGTTTTCTTTTCAAATTTTTGAGAGGTTAGCTGAAAACAGAATTGAAAGCGCCCCCTTAACGACCCTTGTCCAGACTAATCTTGGCAAGAAGGGCCTAGTCTACGTTTTTCGGAGCAACATTTTTGGGGGACCTAGGCATGCTTTACCCGAGTTCCACCAGGCTGAAAGTCGACATCCCCTGGGCACAACGTTGGACTCAATTTCCAACCACAGTGGCAGATTTAGGTGTTCGCGCAGCAGGTGCCCCCCATTTATTTCCTCTGGCTTGGGAAAAAATAATTAATTGAACAGGAAAATAACTCAAGTTTCTAATATTAAAATGGGTAAAAAAATAACTTGTTTAAACGCTTCTTTGTGCTTGGAATCTCAGGAATTCTTCAGAGGTTTAAAAAAAAAAGAAATTGGGGGGGGGAGGTACTTTTGTACAGGAGGAAAATAGTTTGTTAAAGTAAGGGAACATGGGGAGGGGGAATACCCTCGGGCATGTTATATTCAGAGGCAGTAAATAAAGGATTCTCAAAACCAAATGTTCCGTACATGTACAGCACATATTTAATACTAAGCTCTACACCACATAGTAAAATGTATACAAAAAAGGTAAATATTGCTTGAATAGTAATAATTTCGTTATTATTTAAACCAACTAAAAATAATAGAAACTCAAACTTTTCATGCATAATACAGGACTCACAGTGCTGAGAATATAAATGTTCTTAAAACAAATGATGAATTCTTCATAACATTAAAAGAAAGAAAAACATGTTTCAAGATTTCCAGTTTCCAAAGACCAGCGGGAACTTCATTGAAATGGTTGCAATTGCATATCTGTGAGGGGGGGAGGGGTAACAAAATCTTCATAAATATAAGAGCAACCCTTTTGTGTACAGGAAGATTTATTCAGTTGTTTTTGTTTATGTCTTCAATGTTTTTTCAATTCAGCACCAAGTGTGATCAATGTTTAGGTCATTCATTTCAAAGATATTGACAAAATATGAAAACCGCCAACATTAGGGCTACATAGCTCAGTTGATAGAGCGCCGGCCACGTTAATCCAGAGGTCACAGGTTCTAGTCCCACTCTAGTCAATTTTTTCTAGTCAAAGTTAATAATTTCTGTGTAGCTTTTAGCTAAAATTAGATACATCCATCTTGCCATATAAATCCTAAACCAAACAGAACTGCTTCTGAAGCAAAACCTTTTTGTTTAAACAATTGTGTACATAAATACAATACAAAAATAAAACAACTTGTTGGGTACCAGTTTTACATTTCATTTGTAATGTCAGTCAGTAAGGTGCAAGACAGTTTCTGTGACAAAAACTGCATCTGCTATTTGTGAAACGTGTCAGAACTTCGGTCTGTTGTTTGCTTTAACCAGAACAATTACCTCAAATGAAGCTGTTTTAAAATGAACCAGCTGGAAAATCTATTTGTAAGAATACTCTTAACACAGGACTGTAGATACTGACGCGTACACAATATTTATCAACTTCACGATAGCATCACTGCAAATGTTACGAGCGCATCAATCAAATTCCAATTTGTTTCCCCAATACCATCACCAACGTATAGGCCAGTGTTCACAATCACTTCATCCACCAGCTATACAATAAATCAATTACAAATAAGCTGTCAATGTGTCATGTACTTGTCATGTACTGTACATATATGCAAAATACACCAACCATTCAAATTATTTGCTAACAAAAAATATTTCAACATTTTGATGTCACGACTAGGATTAAACAGAATTAGTAAACAAAATTATAAAAAATAAAAAAATACATTATTTAAAAGCAATTAAATAACCTGCACGGCAATATTAGCATGGCATAATTTTACATTTTCTAGGCTGCAAATGAAACTGAGGACTGTGGCTATAACTACTCCCATGAAAAAGTCTTGTTACGCCACTGTTTAGTGTATACTTCTATATAGCCACAGTTATTACATCCACGGAGGCCTCACTGAATAGTGAATGACTAACCCCTACAATAACCAAAGTATTGACTGTGAGGCCACGTACAGTACATGTCGTGTTACGATGTATAGAAGCAGACTAAAAATGGCAAAATAAATATAAAGATATATGAATAATAATTATGTTCTTTCATTAGAGGTAGTAGAAAGCACTGGCTAAATAGTGCTTTAAAAGCTAAATAGTGCTTTAAAATCTAAATCAACTTCCCAATGGACCTCATGCACATGAGCTCAGGGCGCCCTCGAGTATATCAAAAGGTGATTGCTCATTGGCCTAACCTGTGCGCTTCGCAGACTAAGCTTAGCATTTTCATTGATTTGTCATCATTTTACCTCTCTAAGATGGTGGTTAACGTCTTTGCATAAGGTCTATTTGAGAATTACATCGTAAACTGGAAAGTGCGATACATGTAGCTTTCAGACTGTCTTGTTGACACAGGGAATGCTTGGTGGTTTAGTAGTCATGCTTCATTAAATGCAGTTGCCTTATATCCATTGGTAAATGCACCAGCTTTATGTAAAGCATACCGTACAAGCAAAAAACCTTACAAATACCTTTTCCGCTGAACAATGAACATAACTTGCGAAAAAGTAGCCAAAAATTAATCACCTGCTTTTTGACATGTAAATAAAATAAGAGCAAAGCAATAAAGAATTGAAATGTACTCCTGAAGCATCTCAAGGTTGAACACCAACCCTTTAAACAAAGATATCTAGTCGCACAACACTGCAGATTACTTATATACATGGGATAGATTCCTCCGATCATTTTCTCTCACTTGCTCATACACCACCCCCCACCCCTCCCCTCACCAAGGCACATCTTCAGGTCAAAGCCATTTCAAAAAACCATACAAATACCTTTTCCATTGTTTGATTTATGGCAGTGTACGCAAGAGGTCAACTTGAAGTTAAATACAACCTCAAAATCTGTGTAAAGGCCAAACTGGGTCAAATTTTGGGGAACTGACACCAGGGGCCCATTTTATAAAGCCTGTAAGCATAAAAACTTGCTAAGCACAGAAAGATTTGCTTAACAGAAACTGGTTACCAGCCGCAAAATTCCATAAAGTTTACATTGGTGCAACTGGTGCCCCACTCATTTTTTGCTTAGCAAAACAATTTGCAAAGCAGTATTTTCTGCGTTAACAGCTTTATGAAATTGGGCCATGTTCCGTTTGCTTACTACAGATTTCAGAGAAAAGTTCTCTTCACGCTCTCGAACAAACCACTACTTTGTCATTTCTGTAACGGGAGATTTTGAAACGCAAGGTGGCAGTACATGTAATTTTCCATTAAAGCGTTCGTGGGCATGCACACAATTTTCAGAGCAATCAATTGTACTCTTAAGTCTTCTGCCACCCAGTGGTTCAAAAAACTCCCATTTCAAAAGTTTATTCATTTGAGCAAAAAAAACCAGAAGCGTTTTCAATTCACAAACTTTTACCAGGAGGTTGGCATTTTCCAAGGGGAGGCTGGCTTTAAAGGGATTTAACACTAGACGGTATTTGCAGGTTTATCCCTAGCAGTCGTCTGCTGGTTCTGTTCTTGTCTGTTCTTGAACCACATAGTTTCCTTGAAGACAAACCATCCATTGCCAGCCCACACCATGACGTTGAGAAATCCAAAGATCTGGTAGGGAAGGAGTTCAAATTTTGAGTTAGGTGGTCACATTGCGTTCAAGGGGGACTGTCATCATGATCATAGCAGGCCTGTGGCTGTACATGGAATTATGAATTCTAACCCAGTTACTGCAGACATGCGCGTCCTGACCGTCACATCACAAAATAATAATGATGATGCCTTTTGTGAAGTGACAGCCAGGGAGGGCCAGCAGTAACTGGGTTAGAGTTCATAAATCCATGTACAGCCACAGGCCCGCTATGATCATGACGACAGTTCCCCTTAATAATGACTTGCTGATTTACAGATCGCTCAAAAAAGAGCTGATCAATTTGTACACCAAACCCAATAAACTCGACCCCAATTACCAATTACAGTAGTGTACATGCACCCTACAGTTTGTCACATTAACATCCCATTACAAAAGTTGTGGCCATTTGGATTGCTACTCCATGTCTTTATATATGCAAGCAAGTTTGTATGCACAACCCACAGCTTAATGGACCAGTGTATTGGCAAGAATGTCCCATGAGTGTTTGGCTCTGATCATGATAAAGCCTATATAACCGGTCTCCAATAATTAAAACAGAGATCAAAACCAATGATGTAAAGATGTTATTTTGTTCAAATTTACAGCTTTCTAAGGCCATGTCCGAATTGATGGCTTCGGCAGTGGCTACGGCCGGAACACCGAAAAGTCCTCTTCTTCATTGTTGTTGTTGCAGCCAGCAGCCATAGCCACAGCCGAAGTCGCGTGATCCGGACATAGCCTTAATATTTATCAATCAAGTAAAGGTCATGAGTGAGTAGCCAGCAGAGCGGGCCAACGTCCTGGATTTGATAAGTTGTTCTTGCAGGGGATATGTTTGTATGCTGAGTACACATATGACACTCAAAAGCCAATGACAGTTTTGACCCACAATACACATAGTTTTGGGGTGCAAATTAGTAGTACGTGGTACCCACTGCTAATGACAGGATGTGAACTGGCCTCCTGCCACCGGGCACGCTGGGTGGTCTAATGGTAAGACATCTAGATCTGCTCTAGAATGGTTGTTGGTTCGAATGCCACCCGAGTAGTAAGCCTATGGGGTTTTTTTTTTGCAGGACTCGGGGAAAGCACCGAGTATACAGTACTTTTCACATAATTGGTGCTTTTCCTGTAATTGGCAGTTCGTCCACTGTTGGTTTGGACAAGTAAAAAGAATAAAGAATAACGGATCGGGCATGCTTGGTGGTCTAGTTGTAAGACACCTGTCTGCTCTAGAATGACGGTGGTTGTTGGTTCGAATCCCACCCGAGTTGTATGCCTACGGATTCTGCAGGACTCAGGGAAAGCAAGAAGTATACAGTGCTTTTCACATAATGGATCTGGCACACTTGGTGGTCTAGTTTTAAGACATCCATCTGCCCTAAAATGAGGGGGGTTGGGTTTGAATCCCGCCCAAGTATGCCTATGGTTTGTTTTTTTCAGGACTCAGGGAAAGAAATTAGTATACAGTGCTTTAAACACAACGGTGTAAAGGTAAAACCCAATTAATTAAAAGAGTTAATTGAAACCAAATCACTTAATTCGGAGGGAAGGGTTCAGGTTTTCAAGTTATCTTCAGGTTGGCGAACAATGACGGTAAATTTCCCTCTTAATGAATCTATTTTTTCATCATCAGAAACAAGAACAATTTATTGTTATTTTTTATTTTTTTTAGATTTACTTACAACAGAGACATTGATAGAGGCGTAGTTAGGATAGGATTTCTGTTCACAGGTGTTCGCAGGGTTATTGCAGGGTATAGACAAGAGTTCCTTCTTGACGTTATCAAAGGTTGTCCAGTACTTCACTGTGCTGACACCCGATGCCCACGCGCAGGCTGATAAGAAGAAGAATACAGCAAACACCACTGTTGTCACAAAGTCCTGTAAGTTCAAGAGAAGTATGGATTCAGTTGTTGTGACCCTATTATTTTACTACGTAGATTGTCGTAGAGCTGCAAATATTTGTATCTTGCAATCAGGGAGATTTTGTGGAACAATCAGGAAGACATTTAGAATAACATTCAACATACATGTAATAGGGAAAAAGTTTCCATAATCAGGGAGATTGTCAAATTTGTTCATCAGAACATGGAAAGTTTGATTTATTTTCAGGGAACTTTCCACAGAATCAGGGAGAGTTGGCAGCTCTGACCATGCAAACAACCAGACATCTATTCACATTATTTCTTGACATTTTGGCTTCATATCCTTCATAAGAGAACACGATAGGTCACAACCTAAAGAATTGGACTCTTATAACCACTTAATGCCAGGTGACATACACTCAACATTTTACAGGAGATAGGTGCAAAGGGTTGGTGAAGCCGTTTTTAAAAGGTATTTTTGGTGCGGTGGTTGATGTGCACGGAATATGCACAGAATGTTCTTTGTGATACGAGGGCAACAGCGTGCGGCGTGATAACACGCCCACACAATTCATTGTGTAGTTTGCACCGTGCATGCACTCTTGGTGTATGCTTCGCTTACCTAGTACAATGAGGGACAAAATGTACTGGACATTATGCTCAAAATCTCCCTTTATCTGGAATTATTGTGTACTCCCCAATTCTAGACCTTCTTACTTGTGTTTAGTTAAAATAATATAAACATTTGCCTTCACTAGTTTCAACTATGTACAACAATTTCCCTAACTGATTGTAGTTTTTATTTTTTTTGCTGTGTGTTTTCAAACAGTTATTAAAAATGGGAAAAATGTACTTACAACAGCGGGTACAAGGTCAAATTTCAAGTACTTGACCTCCAGGAACACATACCAGATGAGGGATAGGATGCAGTAGATCATAGCCAAGACGCCGATAGCGACAAAGAAAGAAGCTTTTCCTCCTACGTAGGCTTGTATGGGTATCTCCGTGTCAGAGGTGTTTGAATTACAGAATATCGGAAACGGCTTGAAGCTGCAGTGTTTTACAATCAACAATATAACAGACCGATAACTTTTTACTTAAATTTATAAGTAGCTTTTGTTTTATTGTACAAAAACTATTTTTATTATTATTACATTATTATTATATACTTCTGGTAATGAAACGAAGGATGCCTCATAAGTGAACTTAATCACTGTAGCTCGCAAGCCTGAGGAAACCTGTAAACAAGGGTGCTTGCTATGTGAACCAGAAACACCGGGGTTAACCCCCTACTCTTCCACGATAAGTGTTCTGGGTTCTTTTACGTGCACTACCAATCCTAGTACACAGGACCTACGGCTTAATGTAGCAATTACATGTACGGTAAAGAATCTTGCTCAATGATACTAGTGTCATGACCAGGACTCAAACCCACACTCTGCTAATCAGAAACACCACAGTTTGAGTTTTCAAGATGCTTTCAGGCAAGCTAAACCAGAAAAGGTGCATCCTATTTTTATCTCGGACCGGCAAACTTGTTTTAAGAGCACATGAGCAAATCTTAGCATTTTGGTACTTCGATTTGCGTTATGATATTGAGCGATAAATTTGATAAATAAGGGAAAATTCTCATTTCGGTTCTGTACTTGCCTGTGCATCACGTCAATGAGTGCAGTGCAGTGCAACAAACATAAGTCACGATCCAGCTCTAAAATGCAGTAATCAAATTTCTCTTCACCTTAAATTCATTAAGTAACACAAATTTGTACAAATATTGGTCTTCGTTACTACTTACTCGAATGGGTAACCAAATGCATAACTCATTTCATATGGGTATTTATTGCAAGTGATGCTATAGAAATAGGTACTGTTGTATCCTGCAGTTGTAGCAAACATGAGCACAGCTAGAACCTGTTCAAATCAGTTGACAAGAAAAAATTCAAAATTAGCTGTAATTTTCTTCCCCAATTAGCTGTAATTTCATGTAGACTTTTGTAAAATCTACACACAACTATTGCAATTGCAAACGAAAAAGGAAACAGCCTTGCATACTTACATGTATTAGCTGTTCCGACGTAGTGTTTTCAGTCTTCTATAACAAATTATTTAAATTATTTACCCAGTCATTTTCATTGTGGTTTATTACTTGATATTTAAAATAAAAAGTCACATCCCCATACGATAATCCCTCTGCTACTGCTTCCCAGGTTATATTGTGAACTTGGGTGTGATCCATGGCTATATAGCAGTTAGCGAAGAATGGCTTCTGACTGGCACCCGAACAAAGATATTGACAAAATAGGGAAACCACCAAGATTAAGGCTAGATATCTCGAATGGTAGAGCCCCACCACGTTAATCTGTTGGTCGCAGGTACAGGTCCCGCTCTAGTAAATTTTTCTTCATTCAACCCCAAATTATTTTAAACTTACTCGGTCAGTTTTCCTTGTGGTTTATCACTTGCAAGAAAAAAGCAAAAAAAAACAAAAAACAAAAAAACGAGAGGAAACTTTTAAGTTTATAATCAGCTAAGAAATAGACCAACACAACCACGAACATGAAGTTCCAAAGTCTCATCATGTCAAAATCCTATCACAAAACGTAAACAAGTTTCTGCCGTTCCGCTGTTTCCAGTCTATTGTGTATGAGGGGAACACGCACTACCAACGTGGGCAACATTGATTGGCAGTTGTCATGGTGGGCGGGGCTTAATGGATTAGTCTACTGTACATGGTATGCCAGTGAACCTTTCCAGGCACTATGATCCTCTTTTTAAAGAGGATCTCCAAGGTCAAATTCAGTTTTGTGATGACTCATTTTCAGATTTAGATGGAGTCCTCATACAAGTGGGGGAAAATTACAAGTTTCTAACCTCACATTAAAATTGTGTAAAATATTATTTTATTTGATACTCTTTCATAGCGAAAAATTGAAACGTGACGTCAACGAACGTCCAAAACAAATCGGTCTGTACATTCCAAAGAGGAAATTTAAGCCAGTAAAAAGGTCAAATTCAGTGCCAACTCAATTGAATATTACAAAAATTTAGGAATGACCTAAAAATTATCTTTACATAAAAAGACTATATATTTGAAATGTGACGACATCAAACATTTTTTTTTATTTTGACAAAAATTGCACTTGAAGGGTACAAGTGGCATTTTACACCATTTTAACGTAAGGTTTAGAGACTTGTAATTTTGTTTTCATCATCATAAGGACATGTATCTTTTGGAAAATGAGTGGATCACAAAACTGAATTTGACCTTGGAGTCCCTCTTTATGGCCACTTTGGTCAACTCAGGATATAAGTCCAACTCGTTTCAATGGTTTTATGGTATGCATAATTGAACTTGTCCATGCAACCCATTATCAGTATCATTTTTAGGAATTTGTGCAGGAAAAGGAAACAGATGTCTGGGCTCAATTTCAAACGTTCTATCAATCAATAGTTATTGCTCAGAAAAGTATTTATAATTTCAATACATTTAGGGCAGGATTTTTGGGGAAATCCACAAAACTGCAGGGCTTGTAATAAAAAATGTATACTGGACCAAAATTGTTTTTACAAGACCAGAATCAAAATGAGAAAAAAATTCCTAACAGAGTTCAACATGCATTCAACTATTTTTACTTGAACAAGCACAAAGACTATGTAACTTGTAAGAGAAGATTTATCTCATTTGTCTTTATTGGTTTTAAGTAGACTTCAATAATCTAAAAGTATTGTATCCGATTTAAAGTCACATTTGAACATAATTTGTTTTTGTTGAAAACATTACACAGGGGGATAGGCCTATTATTTTTCAATTAAAAAACGCAAGACCACCTCGGACTTGTCCGGCCATAAGTTTACTGGCCAAACACTAAATCTACTGGCCCCGGGCCTGTTGTCCAGTGTAAAATTAGAGCTCTGAATTATGGCCATATAGACAAACTCATCTTTAAAGAGATTCTTATTGTTTGATGTTTTGTGAAACCCAAGCCCTGGCCGGTATCGCGTTGGCAACCCTAATTCGACATGGAGAACATTCGACATGAAAAAACATGAAAAATTGCAGTTTCCAATTTATTCAATTTCTGAAGAATTTGGGGTTGAACAAAGAAAAATTTACGAAAGCGGGACTTGAACCTGCGACCTCCGGATTAATGGCGTTCTACCATTTGAGCTATCTAGCCCTATGTTGGTAGTCTCCCTATTTTGTCAATATCGTCGCTCGTACCACGAAGTGACCTATCTGTCAAAAAACACAAATTTGTGCAAATTATTTTTTATACAAATTATTAATTTACCCAATACTGTTCACATTTTCAGCAAGTTTCATTTCCTTATACGTAATGGTTTCGTAATTACAGTAATTAGTATAAACGACGTATCACTAGATTTGCCATTTTGTAATTTCACAAAGTGACCTATCTAGATACGCCACTTTACCAATGATATACAAAGCGCTGCAGCGAGCGCAGTTCAGGCGCGTGTGTGACATTTGCGTTTCACGAAGTGACCTATCTGGAAGCGTAGTAATTTCACGAAGTGACCTATCTAGATAGGTCTTTTTATGCATTGGTTTGTACATAGCGCTCTGCGGGCAAAACTTTTTTTTTTCATTTTCACGAAGTGACCTATGTGTTTAGGAATTAATTACTAATTAAAACAGTTGCAGGAATGAAAAAACATTGACAATTCTGTACGAATAAAGTAGTCAGCTTTATTTTTGCCTAAACAAATATTAGATAAAAATATTCAGCAGACCCCGAAACAGCAGTTTGAAAAATAGTACAACTTCAGTTTTTTTACTGTGGATGAGATAGGTCACTTCATGGTACGAGCGACGATATCTTTGTTCGGGGGTGGAAGTCCGAAGCCATTCAAACTGTAACTGCCGAATAGCAAGGGATCACACCCAAGTTCATGATACAACCTGGGAAGCGGCGAATGTGGCAGTGATATTTGTTTAAAATAGAGGAAAATAATCTAACACTAAAAAATTGAATATTGTACAGACTTCTTGCCTGGAATGTGCAAAATTAACTTACAAATTCAATTATTCTAATGAATCCTTTGGGTTCCATCAACACTCGCAGACGGTATGGTTCCCCCTGACCACCCTAAAACAAAACAAAAAATATTAATACAAACTACTTCTTAATTATTCACTACAAATATCAAGTTAGGTATCTATGGTGTCACAGTTACAAAAGATATAGAATCCATACAACCTGTACACTAGCAAGTGTTATGAATCTAGTAATTATTGGTGATTAGCTAAATAATCTGATGCTGTTCAACTACTTCTTAAGATTCATACTATTATTACGAACTAACAGGAAGAACTGCAGAATGATTGAATCTGACAAATATTTCATTAATTTATATTATCTTAAAGCAAATGTAAAACATTGGTATTTTTTCAAAGACCAGTATCTACACTTGATGTGACCCAACAGTAACATGAAAAAAAAACCTGTGAAAGTTTAAGCTAAATCGGTCTTCGGAGTCATGAGAAAACAGTGAAAAACCCCATTATATGTTTTCACTGTTTTCAAACATCGGATTTTATCACCAGTAATAAAGACTAATTAATTGTTTAACTATAGCATTTCAAGCAAAACTATTTCAAGGGAAGTTTTCCACCATGATCATCTTTATACCGTGTAGGCCGAGTTATGTGCAAATCTGTGAACATTTGTATTTTCAACCTTACCAATGTTGTACACACCCTAGTTTTAGTCCAGATGGTTTATGTCTTGATGACAAGACTGAGACTAAAGAGTGAAATCGTGGCATTTTTGTTTTACTAAGCACTGACCCTCCTGCCCCGCCTTCCCTCCAGAGGGTCTAGCACTAGCAGTGCTAGAATTTTGCACATTCTCTCTGTAGCAATACACTACACTTACACTAGCACAGTAGCAGTCTGTGGTGTAGGCATTAGGCCTACCATTTTGTTTAAAATGTTGTTGTTTTTTGGTCGGTAGTCATGGTACTATCTATAGTGCTATAGTGGTACCAGCCTACATCAGCCACTTCCATCCAGGCTGTGGTCATCTAATGTAGTGAGTAGTACTAGGCGCTGGACAATCAAAATTACCCTTTTGCACCACAAAAGTCTTCAGCAACAACCCATTTTTCAGAGTGGTCTTGCTTTAGCCTTTACACAGTAATAAAAAGAGCATAGGATGGCATACAATGCCATGGATTGGTAACTAAACTATGCTAAGCATGGGCTTAGGCCTAGTAGTACTAATGTTACTAGTGTAAAACTAGACCAAGTAACTGGGGCGCTGTACTCCTTTTAAAAAGATATTACCAGATTACCGAAAATCCGAAGATGTCATTGTCAACAACAACAAATTACAAAAGGAGTACAGCGCCCCAGTTTACTGCGGGACTGTAAAACTAGCTCCCCCCCCCCCCCCCAACACTGCTCACGGAGCCTAATAGGCTAGTTCTAGAGTAGAAGTTCCCCAGACGACCCCCACCGCCTAACCCACATTTGGCAATTTGTTCTTAACTTTTTGTATTAATATTACTCCCTACATGTAGTTGTAATATATCCGTACCTTTTGCGGGTCAGCACTACCTCCAGCATGTCCTGATCCTGCTTGCTCCTCCATGTTTAATTGATTGAATGTCTGGCTGACGCTCCCGAGTCCAGTCCTGTGATGATGTGAAGTGTGAGTGTGAACGAATTCGACAAAAGTCTCTTCTTGGTCTCCACAACCACAAGTATTTGTTATCCTACCACCTGTAGCAGTACTACTGGTATTATTATTTATTAAGTTCCTTAATATTAAAATAACAAGCTAGCTAGAGCAGAGTACTGACTACTGATACGTAGCACAGTGTGTTAGTGTCAACACCGAGCTCATCGACCAAACTTTGGAGGCAAAAAACGGGAGCCCAGTTTCACTTATACATTGGTTAGGCTGATTGGTTAAACAAGTGCATATTTCTATAGTTCAACCAATCAAACATCCCCTTAGCTGCTATTGGTTTTTATGGCTATGATAGACTGGTCCCTATTTTCCTCTCTAGCAGTGTTTAGCTGCGGAGGAGCAGCACTTAAAATAAATGGTGACGCAGGGTTTCAATCTAGGGATGGGTTGCAGTTGAAGCTAATTCCCCGACGCCGCCCGCATTTTTTTTTACACCGCAGCGAGGGGTTTTGTACTGTAATACTGCCAATTCCTGTCTTGAGATGAGACTAAAAACATTTACGCCTATAAATGTTTAGGTTTAGGGTTAGGGTCAGGGTTAGGGTTAGGGTTAGGGTTAGGGTTAGGGTCAGGGCTAGGGTCAGGGTTAGGGTTAGGGTTAGGGTTAGGGATAGGGTAAGGGTTAGGATTTAGGGTTAGACCTAGTCTCCTATCTCAAGACGGAATTGACAGTGTTACAGTACAAAACCCCTCGCTGCGGTGTAAAAAAAATATACGCGCCCCGCCCATAACCGGCACGCCGGACCGGGTGAAAATAAGGCCGTTGTGGCAGGAGATTCTGTCCCCCCGGAGATTCTGTACCCCACCCCCCCCCCCATACGGCAAATTGTGCGCAAACTTCTTTTGATAGCGCTTTTGAAGAGCTGTAGTCGCCAATTCGGATACGGCCTAGTGACAGCGACGGCAAAACAATGCGCGGCCGGTGTCGGTCCCAGGGAAATCTGTCCCCCGGAGACTGAGGAGGATGATTCAAAAGAGGGCGCTATCAAAAGAAGTTTGTGCACGAACACACTGCAAAAGCATAACTCTAGTACTACCTAGGCCTATGAAATACCACTACTGAAACGACATTACATGGAGGAAATCTGACCGTCAGTGAGCCAGCTTTACGTTTAGGCCTCTATACGCCTATATCAAATGCCTTGTGTTCGAGTTCCCTTGTTGAAAAAACTAGACAAACAAACAAACAAACACCCCAACAAACAAACAAACAAACAAACACCCCAACATACGAACAAACAAAAAACCCGACAAAAAACAACAACAAACAAACAAACAAACACCCAACAAACACCCCGACAAACAAACTGAGAAGTAAGATGCTACGCCTTCATTATATGGTGCTCATTTCAAATCAGTAGAGCTTGTGACTGAACAAGATCTTAGCACAGAGCGATGATCTTTTACTGTAAATATTGAAAGAGCGCACACAACACACAAATGATTTATTTATTTATTTTTTTTTGGGGGGGGGAGAAATCAAGAATAAGGGAACAATTAGCACAGGCCATTATTTAATTATCCAGACCCCTTAAATCACAATGTTTGTTTTGATTGTTGCATGGAATTACTCCTGTTCTTCTTCGGAGTCCATCGTCTGCCACTCTTGTTTGGCCAGGATTGGGCACATCTCACAGCCTTCTCGTTTGCTGCCATCAGGTCTTCAAGGCAGCACTCCTCCTCAAGGGCCAGGCATCAGGTGTGGCATGATTGGGGTGATGTGCCACAATCGCAATTGGTGTCATCCATCGGCGGTGTGATCACCATTTCTTCATGTTCGTCTTGCATCGTCCCACATCTGTACGTAGTATATTGAGGGACTTCCATGTTCTCCAGTCCTGCCTATGTCAGGGGTAGCTGTGCTTTAGTTGGGAGGGGGGCAGCTTCTCGTGTTGGTGACTGTCGATGCGCCTCTTCTTCCACAGTGCAAGTCTGGCCACCTCAGGGGAAACTGTCAGTGGTTCAACAGAAAGCTCCTTCTTGAGTCCTTGTAGACGGCTGGGAGCTGGACGGTAGGAATGACATGGATGACATGACGGGGGCTTCGGTCTGCTGAGGCGTTCAGTACTGCTGGCTTATACTGACCTACGTATATACCATGTGGGGCAATGCCGGCCATGCCAGGACATGGAGGCTGGCTACGTTGTTAGGCAGCCAGTGACTGGGTCTGCAACTGTCATTGAGGGCAGGTTAAAATTTATTGCGTGACTGGATCTTGTCCAGACATGAGGCATACTCTGCAGGAGAGTCAAAGCGCGAGAGCAGTAACTGTCCGCGTGGATTGTTACGATCCAAAAATCTCCAAACTATCCGTGAATATCACTCAAAAAGCCTGAATTTTCTCAGATGCAACAAAGAAATCAAACAAGGTGACACTGATGTATAAGAACACAGAATCCAAGTGATTTAATAATGAAACTATCGGCCACTTCAAATACCTATTGGGTTTAACAAACGTACAATGATTGAGTAAAACAAGTGTACATTAAAATAGATCGTATACAAAATAAGTAATCTCACAGGCTAATACGTCAACCGGGATGAAATACAGGCGAGGATCACGGCAACAGAAGGTACAGCGAGGATCACATACTGCTGGCTCTAAAACGATCAACTCCAGGGGCGGTAAAACAGTTCTTTGCCGATGTGACTATGAGCTATCACGGGGCGAACTCACTCCGAAAAATGTCCAGAAGAAGACGAAGCAACAACGGGTACACAATCTGACACCCGCCACAAAATATGGGGAAGAAGATCCCAAAATACCGAACTGTAGATTAAGTTCGAAACTGTCCTTTCCGGATTTAAATTAAGCTCTTTAACTGCACTCGGTCAAAAGCGAACTCTACCAAAAGCTCCTCCAACGAGTTGAATCGCAATCACAGAAGTCGTAGCTTCCACCAGTCTTGAGTATTTGTGTCCCCCCGAAGATTGATCCCCAGCCTGTATATAAAGGATTTGTGTTGTTTTCTGGAAAGTTCTAAAACTAACTTCAAACTTCCAGAGCCTAGATCATTCTAGATCCTTCATAACGGATTAACGCCGCCCACTAGGGTCAACGGACTTACACACAGAAAATGATTGACAGCGTGCGTTGTATACACGTAATTACATGTATATAGGGTCTCATAACAGGATGCATTGGCACACCGTGGGGAGTTTGCCAGTTTCCGAAGGAGGTTGTTTCTGGGTCTCATTTTACCTTTCACCTTGTCAATATGCTGCTTGAGAGCGTCCGGTCCAGGGTGACGCCGAGGGGATACGGGGAAGTTGCAGTGTTCCAGGTAGACGCCGTTCCACATCAGGGACAGTTTCAGTATCCTGTACTATAAATGAAAGTGTGGACACTGAGGCAAATAAACCATTACATTCGTTTAATACTGAAACGGTCACCTCAAAATAACACTGACGGGTTTGTTGGCTTTGTTTTCTAAACTAGAGAATGAAAAATCATTAACTCTTCCACTACCCAATGATGTAATTATAGGTCTAATACCAAACAATATGTGATACAACTTATAGATCGTCAGACTTGCCTTTCCTCAAGAAAAAACAATCTTCCTCATGATGAAATGCTCAGGGCAACGAACCCATTTTCGAAACCACGGCTTGGGGTTGGGCTCAGGCTTGGGCTCTGTCTGCCCGTTTGAAGCCCTGTAAAGCGCACGTTTTCTAAATATTAACAGCGGAGCCCAAGTCCAAGCCGAAGCCCAAGTCGTGGTTATAAAAAGGTCGTAGCTTTGTATCCCCCCGTTGATGAAGCAGTGTAGCCTATGGGGGGGGGGGGGGGGGCTTTATCAACACCACCCCAACTTGCCTCCGCTATACGTGAGTTATGACCATGAGGCTAGCATATAGCCTCGGCTCACTGTTATTAGTATGCGGAATGGTCGGTTGGGTTGGCATTACATGCATTATAGATATAGTGATCTCGTTCCTTGCCTTCCACCCTCTAGGACCACGGTTGAATCCCGCCGAGGACACTAATGTGGATTGGGTTTTCCGGTCCTTACCTGATTGCGTGGGTTTTCAGTCCCTACCTGATTGCGTGGGTTTTCCCTGATGGAATAATTCTCTGGGGTTTTCCTCCCACATCTAAAACTGAAACTTCTTTCCTTGTCTTCTCTCCATTGTCTTCTCTCCGTGGGGTTCTTGGCTAGTATGGTGATTAAGTTCGCTTTTCTGATAATCTTTGGCTTTACAACCAGAATACAAATTAAAATAAAATAATTTTTAAAAATCGAAATAAGACACATTTTAGAAATCAATCAATCGATAGTCTAATCCCATTAAATTTTGCTTTTCATCCCAAACTTTTCAAGTCATTTCAATTCAAATCGACATTTATTTCCATATTGGTAAAAAAGAAAGAACAATAAACAAATTGGAACACAATTCAAAAGACTTATAGGCATTTCCTCCGCCTATATAACATACACTCACAGTCAAAGATTGAAAGTTGAAAGTGAAAAGGTGTCGCTTCCGTTTGTGATTGAGAATACATGAATGACCTCGGTAGATAGCAACAGTCATGTCAGCCAAACTGAAACTGGGTTTTGTATCTCAGCAACAACGTTCTCTTAAAAAAAAAAACATTGTTGACACACTGATGTATTTTAGAAAACACAAGAGAAGACAACTCACACTGTTTCTGTACATCGCATGTGGATGACCCGAGCCATCCAGGGAAAATTTGACACACCGTGACTATGTCATACTGGTTGCTAAAGTTGATCATGCTCACGGAGCTCAAAGGAATTACTCAAAATCAGTGCAGTTGGACAACAGTGATTGTTGAGGCCTCGTAAACTTCTTGTGGTCCTTTGGTCGTTTTATGGAGTCATGATGTATTGTGGTACCCAACATCCACTTCTATATTTGATCCTTTCGTCCCTCATACTTCCCAATGTGATGTCTTTGGAGCTCTGTGATGTGCCGACTTGCACCTGCGGGTACAACACCTTTGGCCCGATTTATTTCTATGTCTCATGTGACGTCAGCAGTCCTGACTTCAGCTTCACTCAGTTCAGTACCGTGACTGAGTTTCCACCAGAACCTTACGAACTCGAACTAAAGAATTACGAGCTTTCCAGGGAGCCTTTCGTCATCCCACCAGATGCATTTGTTGCTTTCGCCTACAGCTCCTCCTCGCCCAGTTCCCTCGGGTTTTATCTGATTGACAACTTTGCTCCACTCAGCAGAGGTTCACTCAGGGGGCTTGAGATACAGCACGTAATATTTTCAGGATTAGCAATGAATGAGTTCCCCTCGGAGGCTCTCCAAGATGTCAGTCACTCTTTGCTGAGTATTACTGTATTTAGTGTTGTACCGGTATCTGTCGACGTCACAGCAATAATATTTCCCCATGTGCACTATTTTGACGTTCTGGAGAGAGTCACCATCGAAGAAACACGGGTATTTTCAACAACATCACTTATGTTCAGCAATTTACCTTCCCTGCGTCAATTGAAAATCACAAACGGGTATGTTATGGCGTCTGATAGCGGCACAATTAGCACCTCGTTACTTCTCGTGGATCTACCAAGCTTGAGATCACTGGAACTCTCCAGTAATAACTTGATGGTTATGCCATCCACACTTAGCGGGCTGCAAACCTTGAAGTACTTGGACCTATCTGATAACAACATTATGTCACTTGATGCCAACCTACTGAGTAAGCTGCCGGAACTGACCAAGATGGACGTGCAAGGGAATAAGATAGAGACTGTCGATCGAGCAGTCGTTGACGTCCTGGCAGGTTTAACTAACTTGAGGGCACTTGCACTCAGAGGCAACCCCTTCGACTGTAGGTGTGATATGCTGCCGTTTGTACGGTGGTTGCGAGAGGCATCTTTAGATATTGGTCCAGGAAGCGTCTCTTGCAAATATCCTTTGAAGTTTTCCAAGATCGATCTGACAGCACCTGATTTGGTTTCAGCCTTGAAGACAAACTGCAGCGAAGTTGTCACGGAGAAGCTGCTGGGTACCACCACGGCAGTGACATCACCAGATTCAGTACTCCAAACCACCACGAAGGATGATAATGTAAAACCAGGGAAGGACTTCGTTCGGTATCGCGTTATTGTTCCCATAATCACAGTGTCAGTAGTGGTGAGTGTAGTGGCAAGTAGTTTGATGTTGCATAAGAAACTGAAGAGAAGGTTGGTTGGTTTATTCAGACGCTATAGTGCTGCGTCTGATTCCCGCCAACAATCAATTAACTCCGCCAACTATATAGAAATTAACCTTAGGTACGATGCGTACGTCTGCCATCATGATGGTATGGCAGAATTTGTCGCACTAAAGATGGTACCAAAACTAGAGCAGGAACCGCACAATTTACGTCTGTGTGTGTCTTTTAGAGACTTTCTGGTTGGTGTCGACCATCTGGACAATGTGTCGAGCGCCATAGATAAAAGTAGAGCTATCATTTTCCTATTGAATAGGGAGTTTATCACCAGCGGTCAGTGCTTGCTTGAGCTAAACATGGCGTGTTCTCAGATGATGACGTCTGTGGACAGCGTCGCCGGGCCTGCCAGTGACAGCGCAAGTTTAGTACCGGGCAATGAGACGCGTCTTCTGCTCGTTTTGATGGACGCTCTACCTGTCGAGGTTTTGCCGGCTACCTTAAGAGCACTCCGAGATAAGATGACATGTCTAGAATGGGACATTGGAGATGAGGACAGATGTTGGGGGCAATTACTGCGCGCTCTGTTGGCTAGACGTGAGAACAGTCGCATTGACGTTTGCCACATGACGATGAACAATACTTTCCCATAGTATATAGCTCTTTTGGTATGGTATGCTTTTCGTCAAGCATTCGTTTGTTATTTCGTTGTGTGGCTACTGAATGTAAATCTCTACGGAGCTTTAGAAGTGCCAGCCTACATGTTGAGATTATGAGATAATTTATTGCAGGATGTTGATATCGTAAACGTAAGATGACGACATCCTGAGACGATTTTTATCAAGGGATGACGACATCCTGAAGTAAGATGTCGTCTTCCAGGTATATTTTATCTTACGATGTCGACATCATGAAATTAACATGTCGACACCCCGAGAATCTCGAGATTGACGACATCCTGAACGTGATGTCAACTTCCCAAGATAATTCATCTTGAGATGATAGCATCTTGAAAATGTCGAGAACCCAACAGCCCTGTTTTTGGCAGAAAGGTTTATCTCGAAAATTTCACCTTTTCAGATAAACGATGTTGAAAGTTCCATCACCTATCATTTATACATATTATTGAATAATACATGTTCTGCTTGTTCTTTAAACAAAATGTGTAGTATATAGATAAATAACACAATAAATTTCGTTCTTCTTGTACAGCTGGTTTTTCTATAATAAGCATTTTTTTTTAAAAGTTACTCCGTTTTGACAGCAAATTGTGGCTTGAGGGTTTTAATGAATTCTATGCAAAGGGTGTATGTCGTGTTAGTCATGTCATGTTGTGTGTATTGTTCTTACAAAAGTGTGTATTTTTTGAGATACTACCTCAACTCAATTGCCAATGTTTTTCTTTGGCAAAAGGGTGTTTCTCGTGTTAGCTATTTCATATTGTACGTGGCTGTTTTGCCAAAAGGGTGTATCTGAACATACGTTGTATCATTTTCCTTTGAGAAATTAGTCAATTAGTCATTAATACTTTCACTATACTGCAGTCAGGGTATAATTCACAAATACAGTTACGGCGCTCACTCGATCAGCTTGGATACAAAATAACAAGGCAAAAAGGCATAACTTATGAGTACACCCGCCACCGGCTACCAACCGTTCGATAAACAATCTTCGGGGCAAAAGTGTGTATCAAGAGATAGTCTCTCTGACATTTTTCAATGGTAACACGGCGTATGTAAAGATACGTCCCTCTGACAAATAATAATTTATTAGGGAGTAACAGGCCGTATCCGAATTGGCGGCTACAGCTACGGCTACGGCTGTTGCTATAAGGGTGTTGCTAAGGACGTCCTATACTTCAATGCTGATGACGCGGAAATCTAGCCGTAGCCGTAGCTGTAGCCGGCATTTCGGACACGGTCACATACTACTTTAATATGGCAAAAGGGTGTGTCCGAGAGATACATTTTTCTGACGCAAAAAAAGTTGGTGAGAGCAACATACTTTCACATGGCAGAAGAGTGTGTGTGTATAGATTCGTTTCTCTGACATGAAACTATAGTAGTCTTTAGTGCAATATTTTTCAGGGCAAACATTGATATTATTTTTATTATTGTTATATGTTTCTGGTAATGAAACCAAGGATGCCTCACAAGTGAACTTAATCACTGTAGCTCGCAAGCCTGAGGAAACCTGTAAATAAGGGTGCTTGCAATGTGAACCAGAAACACCGGGATTAAACCCCTACTCTTCCACGATAAGTGTTCTGAGTTCTTTTACGTGCACTACCAATCCTAGTACACGGGACCAACGGCTTTACGTCCCATCCGAAGGACGAAGCATGTGGTTAAGTGTCTTGCTTAAGGTCACAAGTGTCACGACTGGGATTCGAACCCACACTCTGCTGATCAGAAAGTTATAACACCAAGTTGGGCTGTTTTGCCTCATCATAGGCGGGTGTTATCAATGAGATACACCGTTTTGCCAAAGAAATTGGAATGAAAACATGAACAATCGGTATAGAGATAACACATCTTTAACACGGTACATAGCACGGACCTGAGACATCGCTTATTGGGAAAAGTGCCCTCCACTTTACCTACCTATTTTCTCAAAAAGATGAACAATTGGGTTACACCCTTTTGCCACAACAGGGCCGCCAAGATATATTATCTTGGAAAGACGACATTCTGCTTTCAGGATGTCGTCATCCCGAGATACATCATCTCATGATGTCGTCATCTTACGTCTATGATGTCGTCATCCTGCAGTAAATTATCTCAGGATCTCAACAAGTTCGATGGCACTTCCAGAGCTCCGTATATCTCAATGACACAATTCAACATTTAATTTACATAGTCTAAATGGTGAGGAGGATTCGTGTAAATTTCACACGACTTAAAGAGGTATCAAGTTTTCATTTAGATGAGAAATGGTCGCATGCTATGGGTGTTTTTACCAATGCACCAAAAATTATAGACAAACACGGGAACAAAATCATTAAAGACGATATTTGAGAATACTTAAGACAAAAGACTAACAAAAAGGACAGTACAAAGACAATAAAAAATAGACAATACCAACTGCATACAAACATTATTAAACAGTATTGATTGAGGAAAAGGTTAATCCATTTTGTGTAGGTCATCAAGTGACCCGCTTCTTGCAGCAATGACCTTTTCTGTTTTGAAATAGAAAAACAAAAGTATTTATAAAGTTTCGACAAAAGAGGTATTTTCAGTGACACTTCATTAGCAACATTTTTATCTAAAGCAATTATAAGGAGGATGAGAACGGTTTCTGCAATTAAACGCCACATTAATGAATGCAATGCACCTTTTAACAAATCAAAATGCAATGACTTAAGTTTAGTGTTAAGAAAAGTATAAATTAATACAATTATTACATGTAGTCTTGATTTAAAACTATTTGTTTTCCAAACTTGATTGGTGTGATTTTGCTTGGTTGGGGTATAGGTTAATAATAGTGTACATTAATGTGCCATGTCTGTCATAAATTGTTTTGTTTATTTTATTTCCATTCATACATTCATGCACTGATTTGTGAATCCAAACTAATCAATACATGGTAATAAAAGATTAAACACAACAAAAGAAGAAGAAGAACAAAATACAGTGTGAATGGGGGTGTCATCCTGAGAAGGACGGCCTTCTGTAGTGGGAGCACCCTGCTTTCAACAATTAAATAACTTGTAGAGATATTTTCAACATGTAATAGTCTAGTAAAGGTAAATTAAGAGCACAAATGACACTTCTGGTGCCGATTTATCTAATAATGTGGAGATGGTTAGAATGACTTTATAAGACGAAGCAACCATAACGCAACACTTTGAAAGGTATACAAGGTGAGGTGGTGATTGCTGCCGGACCGAGCCAGAAACACTGGAGCGAACCCTTCTCTTAATACGATAAGTATACTGGGTTCTTCTATACGTGCATTACACAACAAACGGGACCTATACGGCTTTACAATAATGGTTAATAATTATTGCTTTTTAAAGACACGAGTCTCAAGACCGGGACTCGAACCCACACTATGCTGATTAGAAACACCAGAGCTTGAGTCCAGTGCTCTTAACCGGTCCGCAACGACACGCCAGAAAATAATAATAGGGTACTTTAAAACGCTTTTTGTCGGTTATGTGGGCACCACTGACTCAATAAGCCTTTTTGAGGTATGGCGGACACAATGCTACAACACTGTAAAGTTGTGGTAAATTTGTGCGTATTGACCATAGAAATAGAACGTATGTTATTCAGTGAAGTGCGCATTTTAGGCGACGCGGCGTTTACACTATGACCACCAACATGGTGAGCGTGGCATCAGTCGCGGCGTGTGACGCGCGCGTATCACGTCCGCCATACCTCAAAAAGGCTTATGTAATGTGTCGAGTCTCCCTTCATCACTTTCAAAAATGCAAAATTTCAATACCACGCCCAGTCATGTTTGTAGCCTCTGGGGTCGATTTCACAACATTCTTCCTTACTTAGGACTAGTCCTAGGCAATGCTAACAGATCGGACTAGTCTTAAGCTTTGACCAGTTACGGTCCTAACTTCAGATAAGACTAGTCTTATCTCTTTGTGAAATCGGGCCCTGACAAAGTACCGTCTGCAATTCAGTCATAGGCCTATAGAGCAAAAACTAAAAACTTCAAAACAGTTCATAGCTTTTATTATTAGTTGAGCTTTCTGGCAAAATACAATCTCTGGTAATTACCTTTGTCATTACTTTCTGAGTAATGGAGTTATTTTTATCCATCAGCCTTGTATGGTTAAAGAAAACTTGCTTAGTATTTAGTCTTACACAAACGGAAGTCAAGCATAACTGTTTTACTTTTGGTTGCATATTCAACAGTTTGAACACGCAGTGCTTAAAATGTCTACCGGTAAAAAGTGCATGGTGATAAAAACACACTTACATTCTCTTTAGATCTTTCTATTGCAACGAAACAGCCCGAGTTTCGGGAAGCCAAAATGCGAAGCAAAAACATTCTGTAACAATTTTACACAAAATCTTCAAAAATTTGGGTGAATTTGTTTGAAACAAAGCAACCAATCATGGGATGTGTTTTTTAAATTGGAAGTTCGCAGAAAAATGTTTAATTTGGTCACAACAGTACGTTGTCAACATGATTGAATGTTTTGCTATCATACAGCCGTATGTCATCAACATTCACGGTGTCATGTGGAACTACAGCTGGGGACGCATACACACGGCTGTGCGGCACCTAAATGTAGCCCGAGCCCTAAATGTCGCCCCGACTTAAATGTAGCCCCAAACCTGTACCTAAATGTCGCCCCGACCTAAATTTAGCCCCAAACCTGTACCTAAATGTCGCCCCGACTTAAATGTAGCCCCAAACCTGTACCTAAATGTCGCCCCGACCTAAATGTAGCCCCAAACCTGTACCTGAATGTCGCCCCGACCTAAATGTAGCCCCAACCATGTACCTAAATGTCGCCCGACCTAAATGTAGCCCCAAACATGTACCTAAATGTCGCCCCGACCAATGTAGACGCAAAGTTGTACCTAAAGAAAAAGTGTGATTTTATTTTATTTATTTTTTATTATTATTATTATTATTTAAATTGGGTGGGGGGACGAGCTGTAAAAGTTTGCGTTCTTATAATTATTTGTTCTTGGCCACAAACATGAACCCATTACTAGATATTCGTCGTAGGAAATCTGTGGATGTTCAGTCTAAGCATGGAGGTAAGATTTACTTCAAAATTTTACTGAGGACAAGCCGATTGCGTTGTTTCCATTGTTCGGCACCGCTACCGAACCCCCTACCCCCACCCCAAAAACACTTTGAACACTCTGGATTCTGCGGTTTCAGCAGGGGGGCGGAAGGGGTAACGCCACCAACGCGCCACCTACGTTGAAAACAGTCTCGGTCGACTCTCGCGACGTGCATGGACTGGTCGAAGCTCCACAACAAAACACGGCCTACTACACGTACATACACAGGGTATACACATTCCCTATGTGTATGTGTGTACATGTAGCCTATCGTACAAGATTTGAATTACACGCGTGCCGTTAAAAATAATTGGGCGAGTCCATTTTATCAGAGGGTATGGTTATCTTCAAATCTTGTAAATTCACCAAATCTTTACACTAGAGAACATTCGTAAATGGTTTTTGTTTGCGTTATAATACCAACTGCTTCGGTAATTTTATAATTTAATAAACAACATACATTTAAAGTAAACGACATGTATTACATATCTGTTTAAGATTTGTACTTTGCCTCAAAACTAAAATTACCTACGGCAAATGTTCCCGTCCGTTGACATCCGTTTGACGGACGATCGTTTGCACGCAAACCAAGTATAGCAGAAACCATTTTCTCAAAAAACATTCTAAAAATCGTAAAATATCTAGAGGATGTACGGAGGGATTTTGTTTAAACTTTCAGAAATGAAAGATCTATCCTTAAATATTACGTTCAGCGAAAAAAATCAGAGGATGAACGATACCAATTTTCACATTTTGTCGATATTTGTTGCCATTTTAGGGGAGACGTTTTGTAATGAAATTCCCACCTGGACCCATTCATACACGTTAGCTGCTTCAATAAACCAACGGAAAATTTTCTGTAATATTTTTACGCATTTTACATAAAAATAACCACCTTAACAATAGAAAATGCTCTTACAATATATACTGTTATGTTTTCAGTGCTGTTAGAGAGAAAATTTTAACGGTGTACATGGTTTTCTTTTTCTTTTTTATTGGTCTTCACCTCTTTTTAAAATGGAGTGTACCCAAACCGCGATTGCAATTTCTTGCGCAATACCCCTTCCGCCCCCCCCCCCGGGTTTCAGAACTCTTTCCGGTATATATAAGACGGAGATGGACTTCTGGTGACAAATGTCCTTCAGCGGTAGTGTGCTCGCTCACAAACTGCCTTATTCGCCAGTGAAATGATGGTTAGTTAGTCTGTCTTTGTCCTTGCTCTATGGTATGTAAATACAATTGCAATTATTACTTGATGATTAAGATTTACGAGTTATGTAGGCTTAAAATCTTTTTCTTATAGGGAAAGGTTAAGTGAAAACGACATTTCAATCAGTTTTATTTTATTTATTTTTTCGGGGGGTAGCATAGTAATTTCGTCTACAATTATGTTGATATATTTCATCCGTAAACTTGCCAATAATTTTTTTTTTTTTTAGTTACACAAAAAGATTATTAATTTGATCATGGTATGATTTCTATTCTGTCGGATTTGAATTGATGCTGATGGAACACTTTACTAGTGAATGCCCAAAATGCCCTTGTGCGGTGCTACGATCCGAAAATCTCAAAACCGTCCGTAAATGTAAATTAATCAAAAAGCCCGAATTTTCTCAGATGCAACAAAGAAATCAAATAATGTTTCACTGACATAAAGAACTAAGAAATCCAGAGACTACAGACTAAATGTGCCTATTCACAAACTAAAGATTTACAAAATGCAGTTAGTGTCAAATATCTTCAATCCGGTTCCTGTGCCACGTTGTCACTAACATCTTTCGAAAAGGAAGGAAAACAACACTGATGTTACAACGCCCCTCACTTTTGCAAACTTTCTCACTATTGCTCTCTGCTCAAAGTGAAAGTACACCATATAAAAATAGTTGCATTTATTCACATGTTAAAGAGAATTTCCAGGTTTGGCAACTTCCAAGACAACAAGTTGATCAGTTGCGATCTGAAAGTTCACTGATTTCATGCAAGTAAAAGCCCTCCAGAGAAATATTTACCAATGAAACACTGTTTATTTCGCAATCGCAATGGACGTGCACTATAGTGGGGACGTGCACAAAATCGCTGACATGGCGCTGCCCCATCAGCAGTTTTTACTTCTTTTTTTCTTCTGAGAGACTCGTGGAAGTCTAATCATTTTCATTAAAATATTAAGAACCATCTTAATATAACACTGATAAAGAAATCTTATAAATATTAGGGTCCAAGAGAATAGTCTACATCTCATCGACTTTTAGAATAAATTTAGATTACAATTTTCCTTGCAGCCCTACATCTTTAAAAAAAACATATGACTATTGGCGCTAACGATTAAGATCAAAACAGGAACAATAATATGATACACCGGGTGCATCAGCATCACATAAACATGCTGTAAAACATCAAACTATCAGTTTGGTGTTCTATGCTGGTTTGTCTTAATCCTGGTGCCTTTCCCAGCTGTGTGAAGAGCAACGTTCTTTTCCCTTGTAAGTATACAGTGATTGTTTGTTTCAGCAGTTAATTGAAAATTGTACTTCAGTTGTCAAAATAATGTAACACCGTGAATTGTACCTAAACTAGTGCTTCTTCGAAAGTCACTAGGCATAGCGCAAGAGGTAATGCCATTAGCCTACATTGGTGTTTTCTGAAGAGAAAGAAAAACAAAACCCGTGCAAACGAATACTATAGAATACTATTCGATGGCGTACTGTCGTGGCCGAGCGGATAAGAACACCGGACTCAAGCTCTGGTGTTTCTGATCAGCAGAGTGTGGGTTCGAGTACCGGTCGTGACACTTGTGTCCTTATGCAAGACACTTAACCATTATTGCTGCGTCCTTTGGATGGGACGTAAAGCCGTAGGTCCCGTGTGTTGTGTAAAGGCAGGCTCACACTATGACGAATAGGGGGGTACCGCAAGCTACGTTAAGCTGCGAATTGCAGTTTTGAATTTCCCGCCAATCGTCGTGTGTTGCCTTTAATTGTCGCTGACGAATCCGCTAGCGACCGCAGACGGCCGAAATAATCAGTCGCGTCCGTCGGCAAATTTTCTGCGTGTTGAACATTTTGTGGCGGCAAAAAAATTCGTTGTGATTACGTTCAGATTTCGTTGGAGACCGCAACCCTAATTTCCATGACGTTTCCATGCCGTGCGAATCCGTCTCTAGTCGTTTTGAGGTCGTCACAATTTCGTTGGTAGTCGTTGTCAACGACCATTGACGGTAAAACAACGGCAAGTGACGTCATATCTCGAACCCTGACGACACATTGCGGCAAGTAACGAAATTGTAACGACCTTGGTGCGACGATGGATTGCGAATTTTGGCCGGAGGGTGACGGGTGGAGACTGTTGGTGGCGGGTCGTTTGCGAGTACCTGCGGCATTGCAACGACCATTGACGGTAAAACAACGGCAAGTGACGTCATATCCCAAAGTAAAAATGTAAAAGTTTGTAGATTATTCTCCAGCCCAGCACAGCGTATGTCCGAGTGGATGACCAGAACGTTGTGAAGAGTGGGAACGCCAAACTCGACTATTTATACGACCCGCACACACACAGGCTTTGATGTCGGCCGCAACCCACCGTCAGGCGCCGTTCCTTGCCGCTAGCCAATTCGCTGCCAGCCGTTTGACCTCGTTCCGTGTTGCCGTGCTCCGTCGAGACATCGTTACTCGCCGCCCAGACAACGTCCGATTTTGGTCGCTAGACTCCGTTCCCTGCCGCAGCTATTCGTCCCTTGCCGTCGTGTTGTCGCTGAAGGTCGTTCCCAACCGTCAGCGAATCTTGGTTTTCCCCTTTTTGCCGTCGCTTTGCCGCCAACATTTTGTGATTTTCACGTCCGTCGCCTTTCGCGGGGTGTTTGCCGCTACTATGTGAGCCAGCCTTTTCGCACGTAAAAGAACCCAGTGCACTTATCGTAAAGAGAAGGGGTTCGCCCAGGTGTTCCTGGTTTGATCGGCAGTATATTGCGCCACAGCACCTTGTACACCATTACATGGTGCTATAAAGGAAAAAAGGTCTCATACTTCAAAACGTAGCTCCGCATACCTTGCAGGAAAAAAATACTGAGCACTTTGATACGCCCATCGGTTGTGATTAAGCGCTATATAAGAACTATAATACGTATTATTGTTATTTAGTCAGTACGTATACGGAAAAGTAACCCGTACGAACGGACTACAAATCCGTACTTTTGATTTAGTCTATCATGTGGAATGCCAATAGCATAGTTTATGCGACCTTTAAACATTGAACAATTAAACAATTAAACATTGTTTTGACCAAGTCCAGAATACACTTCCGTTTATATGATATTTGACGTTATATGACAAAATCAAGATACAACGTTTTTGCTCTATTAAAGACAACTTGTGGCCTTTTAAAAAGTGATTTATTGCAAAGCACCATTTTGTTTTTGTTTTCCTAGGTACCAACGGCAATATGGCGCATCCTGGTGTTGACCGTCAGCTTCTGTGCTCATGCTTCCTACTTTTAATAATCACGGGACCAGCTCACCTTGTCTCAATATGCAACACCACAATCAGCGGGTGTGAATGCATACCCAGATATTATGTAACATACGTAGAGTGTCTCATTACAAAACAAAACGAATTCAACTTTTCAAACTTCCGAAATGTGAGTTACTTTCCTCCAGAACCGTGGAGATTGACTTTCTCCCAAAAGTATAACGCGTTCAGACGTATAACACATTTTAAAGAAACATTTCCCTCGCGGAAAGCTCCACTCGTCATACCGAGAAATACATTCCCCTTGCTGATGGCGGCAAAACCCCGTGTCAACCTATCCCTGTACATTATTAATGTTCACTTAATCTCGATCGAGAAAGGAGCATTTTCTGGCATGGCCCTGCAGAACATACAGTTTATTGAGACTCAGATGAGCAGCTTACCAATGGACAGTTTGCTCGAACACAGTGAGTCCTTGAAACGCATCGGCATCAGGCGAACACGGAGGAACGGCACACCAATACGACCACCACAGTTCCAACATTTCCAAGCCCTGAATGAAATCTACATCCAAAAAACTGACTTTGATCCTCCTCATCTCATTGACCTCACGCTCTACGATCTTCCCTCTTTAACTAGCTTCATTGTGGCAGGGTCAACGGTGGTGAATGTCTCGGCGAACGCTTTCCAGAAAGTCGCCAATCTCGTCCACCTGGAGATATCAGATTCAGGTTTGCAGAGGGTTCCTTTGTCCTTGTCTCACATTCGCAACTTAGAATCGTTAAACCTTACCAGGAATAGCATTATGGATGTAAGGGGTAGGGAGTTGGATTCACTAAGGGAAGCAGCTTCTCTACAAGTCCTCATCATGGCCAACAATCCTTTTAGCTGTACATGTGACTTACTGCCTTTCGTCAAATGGCTCATCGAGTCAACCCTGAACTTGAAACAATTAAGAAAACCTGTCTACGACTATGATTACAATTGGGATGTATCGGAAACGTACACGTACAGCTGTTACACCCCGGAACGGTTGCGGGACACATCACTACTGGACCTTGGTCTCGTCGGGTACCTGCAATCTAACTGCAGTATGAAAAGCACATCATCAGCACCAACGAATTACACTACCAATGATTTTGCTGAAACCTCAACGGTGACAAGGCTGACCGTTTCTATCACCTCGGCCGTTATTGTGCTAGGCATTGCTTTGATCACAGTCACGGTATTGATTCATCGGAAACTAAAAATAAAATGGGTAGGGTTGTTCAGAAGGTACGATGCGGCGAACGTTAACTGTCACCCAGCCAATGACCAACTTGAGGGGGCTAAATACGACTACGATGCGTTCATCTGTCACCATGGCAGTATGGATTGGTTTGTTGCCGATATGATTCCACGCATCGAAGAAGAACCGGACAACTTCCGCCTGTGCGTGTCCTTCCGAGACTTCCTGGTCGGTGCTGACGAACTGACGAACGTGACCAGAGCTTTGGACAAATCCCGAGGAGTCATCATTCTCCTTGACGGAGAGTTTATCACCGACGGTCAGTGCTTGCTTGAGCTAAACATGGCGTGCTCTCAGATGATGTCGTCCGTAGACAGCGTCGCCAGGCCAGACAGTGCATGTTTTGTACCGGGCAGTGAGACGTGTCTTCTGATCGTCCTGATGGACGCTCTACCTGTCGAGGTTTTACCGGCTTCCTTAAGAGCACTCCGAAATAAGATCACATGTCTAGAATGGGACATGGAGAATGAGGAAAGGTGTTGGCAACAACTAACGAACTCCCTTCGTGCTTTGAGATTAGAACCGGCTGAGCAAGTAGAAACCAATATGTAACGTGAACATAATCAAAAGTGACATTTTCGCTGTTTTGACAGGTATTTCATATCAAACAACAAAGCGTATGAATATACTACAAAACAATTTTTTGTGCCCGTTTCATATCACGAAATGGACACAATTAGGGCTCTCTTACCTTCGAAACCCTCTGTTGTTATTGCTGCTGCTGCTGCTCTTGTTGATGCTGTTTTGCTGTTGTTGATAATGCTGTTGCTGTTGCTGTTGTCGCTGCCGTTGTCGTCGTCGATGTCGTCGTCGTTGTCAGTGTTGTTGTTGCTGCTGCTGCTGTTGCTGCTGCTGTTGCTGTTGCTGCTGCTGCTAAATAGTTAATAGTTAACAAATGCAGTTTGTGTAATGTTATTTTCATACTCAAAGGAAAAACATTGAAAATACTTCATTGTACAAAGAATAGTAAATATTAAATGGTTTTTACTCTACACCGATGTGTGATAAGCTTTTTAAGTCCTGAAAAAACCCCAGGCTACTTGGGTGGGATTCGAACCCCCAACCCCAGCATTATTGAGCAGATGTCCCGGTCTTACACAAGTTAGTGTTCCCGGCCGAGTGGCCACGGCATATCCTGTAATTTAAATGGACGGGCACGCTCGTTGGTCTAACGGTCAAAGCATATCTCACATCGGCCCTTTAATAATCCCTAATATTAATCATCAAATAAAATATTAATAGATATAAAACTATTTTTTGCGTAGGATTTTGAGTGCGTGCTATATGGGGCACTCATAATTTGGGTGCAGTGTTTATGGGAAAGAAAAAGTTACATCATTGTTTTCGGTAGTGTGTATTGGAGGTGTGGGGTATAGCCGGTCATAGGCGCCGGCTTATTCCTGCCATACTCTAATGTTTTCAATCTATCAACAAAATCACTGACACGAATAATTATGCTTTGAATAAGATCACCAATAACCATAATAAATGTTTTAAATAGCTTAGTGTCTATGAGATGACGTTAAAGGAACTATTCAATTAGCAACAGACTGCCGTATTACTGGCCTTACAATTCAGTTCTGCAAGTTTATGACACATGGGTATTACTCATGGTTTGGCTTATATAGACTCACCCCAAGCCTGGACCATACCCTCTTCTTTTCCAAGTCAGCTATAGGCCCTAGGAGGTGATAACTTTGGCATGGACCTATATCTTAACCCAGGCTACTTTTTTTCTACTGACGTCACGGAAACATTGCTGAGTATTCCTCCGCAGGTGTTATTGCTAGCTTCCAACCGACGTAGAAGTCCATGAACTATACGGCCACAGACATACTCATGGCGGTCTTAATTTGGAATGTATCTTTCTGGTAACATGTTTTAAGATTACCAAAAAAACAAGGCTTTTCTGTGCCACTGGAATGTAAAATGGATGGTAAATGGAGAGGAATTTCGGGTCTTTTGGGACTATTGACACTGTTTGCTGTATTTTCGACGAGCCTTGCTGATGGGGACTCGGAATTCTTAGAACCAGCAAATACCAGTGAGTATTAAGTCAACTTTCAAGAAAGAAGTGCGCAATGTTTTAGTCTCTGTAAAGGAGCGGCAAATAAATGCTAAGAATTGACACACAAAACTGTATGTTCAATTTAAGACGGCAATTGCAGAATCAAAATCCTCAAATGAATAATTGCAAATTTTATTAATTGTTACTTGTTATTAAATACGCCTAATGTCATGAAGTCTGACAAAATTAATGCAATAAACTTCCATTCTTGTCCAGACTAGTTTTTAATAATGTGTGTCATTTACTAGGCTTTTATTTCTGTTTCCTCTGTTTGTAATTGCCCTTTGAGGAGAATGTACAACTGTTTTAGAGTTTATGGGAAATGATCTTGACTTTAAACCTGTGGAATTGTTTGAGAAAACAGCGTTTGCTGGTTATTACTGTAGTTTGGTATTGTTCATATCATAACTGGGCATTCAGCATTCCAAGCATTTTCAGGGGGATAATGAGGTTTATTTGGCTCTAATTTTTATCAAAATTGATAACATCTTGTAGAATAAATGCAATTTACTTAGTAAAATATTGCATTCTTAACTACAACTGGGGTTGCCGACAAGTTGAAAGTGTCTGGATACACTTTAAAAACTCCCGGGTCATAATTGACCCGGATCTTGGGTCCCAGGGGGGCCTGACCTGGAATCTGTGTCAATGTGACCCGTAATTTTGTTAAAATTCTAGACAATTGATTCGGATTCCCGACACGGACTCCGATTGGATTAGGTTCCATGTGAGATAAATGATCCGAGTCAATTCTGACCCGGTAGTTTTTGAAGTGTAAGGAAGTACCGTAATCTGGTTGAATTTGGTCCGTTTTTAGATAATGAAGCTGGTGAGTTTTGTGAGGGCTACTTTGACGACAACAATAATTATCACATCGGGTTCGAGTGCGGCAGTAACGAGAAGAATCCTGATGCCACTTACTGCTGTGGATCATCAACTAACAAGTACTGCTGTGAACAGGAACCCGACGTTAAATCTTTGAAGTACGTGTACTTTCCAAGAAAATAGACCGTGAGCAAGTTTCGCGCGAATTTGCGAGATTTTGTTTCCTACCTGAAACAATGTACGTGGAAATCAATGATTCACAAACACTGAATAAGCGCGAGGCTTGCATGTCTATGGAGATATCATTAATGAAAAAACCCATTATGGAACAGGCACAGGATAGACCTATGGTCGTGTGACGGAAGAATGACGTAACGAAAAGTAACAGGGGAAAAAGGTGTGAGCAATATTAATGTACAAAATTGTATTACAAGAAAAGTGGGCGTGAAAGTTGGATAGGTTTTCTGCCATTATTAAGTCATTATAGGAAGGTTAAATTCTGCATGGGAATGGGGAACATGTCGTTGAGAATAATTCTAGTTACATTAATGCCACTTTATTGACTACACGACCTTCTGTTACTGGGACAAATAGTAGAGCTGTAACGCCCTTCTTCCTGGCACAAATTGCTATAATAACATAACTCACATTACTTATATCTATTGACTATCCAAGTATTTTTGTTCAATGAAAGTCGATTGACAAAGGGCTAAAAGGCCATTCAAGGTGATTATCGAGTTCCAAAGTGCAGCAATACGATGGAAGAGCTCTGACCCTTAGAACCGATAGTGTGAAGGGTGCTCTTAAACATCCCCAGACCATCTTTCCTTCTTCTTATGCAGCCCGCTCTCCCCACCCCACCCCACTTCCGGATTTAGTCAGGGATCCACCGGACGGTTGTGGAAGTCAGATATTAAAGGTATTGTGCCGCGTCGATGGGAGGAGCTGCACCCGTTGGGAAAAACACAAAGCAATTTAATTTGAAGCGGTATTTTGTTAATTCCGTTTCAATTCGGTACAGTCCGCGCGTGTTTTTTTGTTTACATTCAGGACCGGTTTAAGATTTAGGAGCGAGCTATAGCACGTTTCTTGTTGTTGTGAGACATTTTTATTCACCCACTGTGGTTCTATAGAGAACCCTGCAGAGAGTAACCCTAAACAAAACTTTGTTTGCCTATACTTTCTGGTGACAGTGTCATGCTGTTGATGGGCAAAAATAAGAAGAAACAAATTTCCAAATGAAACTGTTTTTCTTTGACTCGGATATTAATGTTTTTTAAAGGATTATATCCTGTGAATAAGTTTGAACAAATAATACAACAACATGCATGACAAGTAATCACAATATGCAAACAAATTGCCGGTGCGGACGCACCTCCGCTGACCCGGAAACCGGTCACACTGGATTTTGACTCATCTGCATCAGATTAACACAGTTTCAGGTCAGTTTGACGCAGATTACGGGCAGATTACGGGCAGATTACGGGTCATACGGACCTAGAAATGAGCCAGGCCCAATGGAACCTGGAATCCAGGTCCATTCTGACGCAGAAGTTTTTACAGAGTGTAAGAGGCTTGCCAACCGCACTGCGTGCCAAAGGAACACTGGGGTTATTTCTTACATATTCCAAGAAAATTATATGAAGATGAGAGTGTGAATGATTGTCTTTCCTCGAGAGGACCTAGAACTGGTTGCCTGTAAACTGCCTCATGTGACATGGCTCTTTGACTTGCTTAATTGAGCTGTATATAACAGGCGTTATGCACGTCCTCGGGGCAAGTATAGATTTGGCTTAAAACACATGTCAGTTGCTTTAATTCTTGTAACACAAAGTCAGGGTGACATCCTATAAAGGCATCAATAATGATGATTCACTTAATTAATCACAAACACGTCTATGTACATCAATAGGCCTAATATTGGTCTATAACTAGTTACACCGCCACAGGCTTTTTTTTTTTTTTTTTTTTTTTTTGCAACTTAAGTTTAAAATAGACTATCATCCTATGACTAAACGACTTTATTACCGGGAAGTTCCTTGACCAAATCCGCGCTAGAGTGCGTTCAACTTTAATTAATCTTCATTACAAGTTTAGAAAAACCGCCTACACAAACCATGAGTCGAAATCTTGCAATACGATAACGATCTTTTGAAGGGACAGTACACAATTTTCTAAATCCTTAATAATTTTGTTAACACAGACTGTTAGTGGTATGAAAAATGTATGAAATAAGTTGGAAATTAATTTCAGAAGTTTTTTTTTAAATATACACTATAAAAAAACCGGATCAGAATTTACCCGGATCCCAGGTCCATCCGGGGAGGTGCTGACCCATTTCTGAGTCAGGCTGACCAGGAAACTAGTTAAAATATCTGATTTCAGCTTGAATTCTGCGTCAGTTTGACCCATTTGATGATCGTTTGACACAGATTCCGGATCACACTATGACCCTGAAATGGGTCAGGCCCCTGGGCTGACTCGAGAGTTTTTAGAGTGTAGAAATTGAAGACCAAAAATGTGTTGCATTCATAAGTAAGCAAGCAAAACACAAGTTTAATTGTAACAGGTGAAAATTTAAAAACCACAGTGTTTAGAATCTGATCACATGCTGCAATATTATACAGCGCTTTTAAAAGTGATGGAACTGTACAACCATGATAACAGTTTTTAGAGTCAAAAGCTATACATGTTATGATGGAACGGCTTTTGCTTTCGATTTTTAAAACTCGTGCATTAATCCAAGTCTACAGCGGAACCAAGCAATGAGTAATTCACTTCCCGTAGAAAAACACATTCACACTGCAAACTATATAAAAGCCAGGCTAAGATATTCAAGAAAGCTTTTTAAATACGCATTTTTCTCAAAGCAATATGAAAACAAAACACAGGCTTTGTTATTACAATTCTTTTATGGCGTATCGTGACCGCAAATCAATAGTAGCAGGTTCGAGTTTTAATCTTATTTTAGGGGTGTGGCATGGACATAAACATTTTGCATAGAATTATATTGTTTCGAGCTTCACACGCTTCAAGATTCATTGTACATCAAGCCATGTTTAAACTTACGTGGACACAATAAACGTAGCTTTTGGGTATGTTTTTTAATGTCTAATTCGGAACAAGTCTATTGTTCAACCATTGCTTGATTACAAGGAATGTTTTCGTTAAAGCAAAGGTGTGGAATTATGTACTGGTTACATATACATTCTTCCTATTTAGAACATTTTTTTTATTAACACAAACAAATAATGATTTAAACCCGTGATCTAAAGACTCTCTATCTGGCACTCGACAAACTGGGATTTATTTCCCAAAATACATTGCGGTGTTAAGATGGCGCTTGTACATACAGTGTATTGGTGTCAACTCTGGGTGGCAGCAGACTTTAATACACTCTAAAAACTCCCGGGTCAGAATTGACCAAAATTCGGGTCCCGTGGGGCCTGATCCACTTCAGGGTCAGTATGACCCGGAATCTGTGTCAAAATGACCCAGGAAATCGTAAAAAGGACGCAGAATCCGAGTTAAAATCCCATTTGTAACCACTTTCCGGGTCAGCGTGACCCAGAATTGGGTCAGGTCCACTGAGACCCGGAGTCCCGGTCAATTCTGGCCCGGGAGATTCATTTAGAGTTTTACGCCTGTTATGAGTAACCCGTTGGTCTAAAACATGCTCATAATTATGCTCAGAACTGTACACAGACTATCTTGCCTGTTAACCTCTTCACAAACTTTACCGTACGTATAACAAGATTATGTTTATCTGTTCTAATCACAGCGTCCGCACATTGGTAGGGGTCTTCGCTGGCGTCTTCGTTCTAGTGTCCCTCTGCATTATCCTGTGTTGTTGTTTCTGCTCATGCTGCTTTTGTAGCAGGAACAGAACTAATGCAGGCCGCCCCCATCGGCGAAGGCCAACTGCGAGGTTAATATCCGGGGAAGGTCTAAGAGCAACGTTAATGAGAGTAAGGAGAAAAAGGCGGGCCCCACCAACGCCTGAAGGTTTGTAAATTGGGCGGGAAAACATTTTCAGACATAATAACATATACATGTACTTAAATCGTGTCCTCAAGTACAAGGAATAAGCAGAAGGGTTTTCTCCTTTGGCCTGCATGCAGCCTAATTCATTTTTGTTAAGTACAGTATAGTAGGCAACAATGTTTTAGGTTTTGTTCCTGTATTTATTTTGGGTGTAAGTGAATTTTGCAAAAAATAATATAGGCCTAAATGCATGTAATTTTTTCATCAGCAAATATCAAAGGAAAGGTCATGTGAAAAGTGTACTTTATTACCTTTCACTTGTTTTATTTCGTCTTATTTTGTCAGGTCCAAGGACGAGGTCAGTGCCACATTCTCAACAACAGCCCCCACTCGAATCAAGTTACCCACCACCGACTTATCCCCGAAACCAGCAATACTCTCCCCATCACCAGCAATACCCCCTTCGGCAGTACCCACAACACCAATACCCACACCAGGACTACCCTCTCGATTACCCTCCGAATTATCCCACTCAGCCCTACCCACACCCCGTCCCCCGATCGGTCAACCAGTCTTACCCTCACTGCGAACGCATGGTCCCGTCATTCGCAGCGCCTCCTCCACCCTACACTGCAACGTCCTCAGAGCAACATCAGCACGCATCCCCTCTGCAAGACAAGCACGGCCCTGCGGTGGATGAGCTCCCTGGCCCCGCCTACCCACCACCTTCACCAAGACCGATGTCCCACGGCCAGGCTCCACCACTGTTAGACAAGCAAAGTTCATCAGCTCACAATTATCCAAGTGTAGCATATCCACCACCCTCGAGGAGAGTTGCGGGACCCCCGTCTGCTCCTCCTCCAGATGAAGACCCTGACTATCCAAGGAAGATGTAAGAATAGTGTCTCCAAACAGCATTCAGAGCTGATGGGTATACAACGTGAAGGACTGGAGTCCAGATGACCTTCAATGGAAGAAACAATAAGACTATCACGACTTCCTGAACAAAGATCGAAAACACATTTTGTGTCCAAATGTCTGAGCATGGTCTGAGTAATTGATTGTGCTTTTCTAAAGGCAATCGAAGAATCGGAATGTGCCATGAATTGTTGTGGTTAGTCTAATGTTGATTTTAGGTGGGGTCTATGAACTTTAAAGAAATGTAATTAACAACTAAATGAAGGTAAATTGTGTGCTACGTTTTCTTGTTATCTACGAATAGCTGCAATAAACTATGAATTGTTTTGGGAACATCTATTGGTTGCATTCAAAATATAGTCTATAATTCAAACGCGCTTGGGCTATAGACTCATTGCCAGTAAAGCAAGTAGTTTTACTGACATTGAAAATGAACTAAGCCAGATGGACATCCAAACAACAGATTGGCTCTGGCTTTGATTCCGGCTCTGGCTTTGGTTCCGGCTCTGGCTTTGGTTCCGGGTTTGGCTTTGGTTCCGGCTGTGTATTTGGTTCTGGCTCTGGCGATATACCTTTGCAATTCGGACACGGCTATACCGTAACTTGTACGTGCAATTTGACTTCCAAAGTGACGAGCAGGGCAGCTAGGCCCCTACCGTGTGTGACGTTAGTATAAGGGGTCAAAACATAAATTCATTATTCATGTGCAGGTTATCTAATTGTATAAACATACGGTGAAGGAGAGGTTTAAGTATCTTGAAAAGTATGTAAGAAAAATATAAATTTATAAATATAAAGAGATTGGTTGTATATAGTGAGATTAATTTGAAAATACCTTTTCATATTAAGCCTATTTCTGACAATTTTGCGGTCATATTAATATGAACGCATTCGTGCTTTCTATAGTCTAAGTATGCCTAGTAAGTACAAATATTGAAATATTGAGTAAACGGTTTTATTACTATTACGCTTTGATTTCAATTGCTCAATTATTTACAGAAATCAGCATGTAGATACTAATTTTTGTCAATTTTCTATAATTAATTCCAGTTAAAGATATAAATATCTGATCAAACTGTTAATACATTGTTCAAAAGTCCCTATTCTGACCTTTGGGAGTAACATTATTTGCATCATAGTAGTAGCATCGTTGGATTGTTCAGCTTCTATAATATTAAAAAACAAAAGTGTTACTATTTAATGTTATTGCTTATTTTGTTTACGAAGTACCAAGAACATTTTAATTTAATTTCATTGCATTCTATCAGTGAGATTTGTCAACGGGAAGTTGAGGCTCTGTTGGTCATTTTCAGAAAAAGATGCCATCATTTGAATTTATGAGAATTTGTTTAGAATCGGTTCATGCTAAGGTTTGTTTAATTTTTGTTTTAATTTCTTTTTTTCTATTCACTTTAAATTTCATATTATGCAATTGCATCTTTTCAGTTTTCATTTGTACTCAGAAGTTGCCCTTCACACATAACCGGTTCACTGTTTTTTTCCTTCGTACGGTTGTTTTTATCTAAGCCCCCCCCCCGATTGATGCAATCGAATTAAAAATGTTCATGCTATCATTGTCTTTATCCCCTCTTCTTCTATTTTTTTTGTCATTTCTTGGCAATGAATTTCGTTTAGGCGAGCAAATTGGATAACATTATGAGCATCTTGTTGTAATGAAAAATAAAAATAGTAGTAATAATAAATAATAACAAACATTGGGTGGTATTTTAAAGTCACAACAAAAAGTCGTGCAAAATAAGATTTATTGTCGACTACCAACTGAAACGACCAGTCTGTTTGAGGTAAAGGCGAACGTGGAAAGATGTTGTCATCGACGGTAGGGGAACGCCCCCGTTTTTGCTACAAAGCAGACAGAGCGATCTACGGTTGAAGAGCGACCTCTTTTGAATAGTTTTGTCAATCAGTCAGGATCATTTCAGAACTGGGTGTTCCCTTCTCCGTTCCTTAATTCCTCCATGTTTTATTTAATAACCCTGAAAATATATTTCTTGCTTAAATTTGTTTCCATTGTTAACTGAACTATTGTATTCAAAACTAAGAATACTAAAACCAAATCTCTAACCAAAAGTATGGTTTGAAATATTTATTTAAAATGTTCACCCCTTAAAAAATTATGAACGAATCTGTTATTATTTTTTTGAGCGACACGGTTCCCAAAATAATGTTCTACTTTCAAGCCCAATTAGGCGCGTAAACGAGCTACAACTTGCAAGACCATTCAAAACAAATTGGGCTACAATTGGTATATTTAGGTTAAGTTGTACATTGCACTTGTTCACAGAGCAGACGTTCGGTGGTAGTGCAGGAATAATGTGTAGCATTTGAGTTGTCATCATCGTCAACAACACACACTGACTGGACACATGGCAAATGCTTCACACAGTAAATTAACTGTCAGTGTCACTGTCACAGCTGTAGTTTAGGTCAAGCCAACAAATTTACTGGAGTAAACTTTACCCTGTTGCTACACCTCTTTGGATTCTTAATAATACTGTTGCAAGTCACCTCTGCTACCACACCACCAGACAGACGCTGAGATGCCCCTTACCCTGTTTCACCGAGAAAAACGTGGCAGGGAAAGCCAAAGACCACGTTTGGAGGACAAATATGAAGTCAAAGAGGTGATAGGAACGTAAGTAAATTTATCGTTCACATGATAATTTGTGAGGTTTGGGTAAAATTAATTTATCCCTACCTAACGTTAGTAACCCCCCCCCCCAAAAAAAAACCCCCAAAACCCCACCAAAACCCCCCAAAACCACCAACAACAACACCAACTTCCCGTGAGGTAGGATTTACCAACCCCAAAACAAAAACAATAATAACAACAACAACAACAACAACTGTGATGATATGGTGAAGTGTGAACATTTAGTATAATAAAACTCTGGTTATGTTTTAGTGAAATTGGGAAAATGACATAAAAATACACTAACAGTAACACTGTAATGTAACACAGTCAGTCACAGTCCGTCCCTGACACTGACACTAGTGATATATCAGGGTACATGTTGTACATGTCACATGTGTGCACTGTGCATTGCTAGTGCTACCATACCTCCATGGTGCTACACAGTGCTAAAATAAAGTTCTATATTTTATATGACCTTAGTTTATGAGATGAGCGCCAGTGGCAGGCTTTGTAATGTAACGTACATGTACACGTATTGTAACCACTGTACTACTAGTACTAGGTACTACCTAGCACCTTTCTTGACCAGAATAAAAGATGGTCACCAACCTTTGCAAGCTACCCAGTGCCAACCAAGGTGATTGCCACTGCCTGGCATTTTAAATGACAGTTCACTTCACAATGTAACATGATATAGCTACATGGTCACATCATAGAGAAAGGACTTCTTTGGACTTCTCTATAGATGGTTACATTTTAGCAGTCAGGCTGGCTCAGTAGTTTCTTCCCTGCCTTTCACGAGCTGTGGACACCGGTTTGATTCTCGGACTGGAGACTTGCAAGGGGATTGGGTTTTCAGTCCATACCTGACAGTGGTGTGTTTTTTTTCTTATTTGGGGGTTTTCCCTCCCATGTCTAAAACTGGAATTTCTGAAAGGCATCGTACACGTTTGGTAATTACTCAAAATATATATTAGCATAAAAACTTACTTGGTAATGAGCAACAGAGAGCTGTTGATAGTATAAAACATTGTGAGAAACGACTCCCTCTGAAGTAACGTAGTTTTTGAGAAAGAGGTAATTTCTCACTAAAATAATAAAAACTTCTTGCAAGAAGTTTTTATTCCTATCTGAAAGCACACAAATTTGTACAACAAGGGTGATTTTTCTTTCATCATTTTCTTGCAACTTCGATGACCAATTGAGCCCAAATTTTCACAGGCTTGTTATTTTATGCATGTTGGGATACACCAAATGAGAACACTGGTCTTTGACAATTACCAAACGTGTGCGATGCCTTTAAAGTTTGCCTTCTTAAAAAAAGTTGGTGTTTCCATTGAATTCAGATTCAGATTTCAGCATGGTTTGTATTTTAACTGCCTGTGTTGCATTTTTAAGCATTTAGCAGCCAGCAGGCCTGGAATTTCATCTTTGAGAGGGCAAGGCCATTTTCATTTTGCAAAGGGCATTTCAATTAGAAAATCTTAAAGTCTACGGGAAACTTCTGAAGATGTACCATAGGCCAAGACCAGGGGCAACAGAGGCCATGACCTTCATGGCCTATGTGTAATTCCAGGCCTGGCAGCTGCAGGGTGGGTAGAAAGTATCTGATGATGGTTAGGGTTTAGCAAAGCTTCAGCACAGCAGTCCATGATGAGACTAACTTTTAAGTCATTTTAAAATGTCGCTGTTTGAGTAAACCTTAAAAAACAAAAAACCACACCTGAAAAAGGAACGAGGTTGAAATTTTAACAAACTTGAAGAAAATCTGTGTTTTGTTTTATTCTTAAATCTTTTCTTAGATTGCACGTTTTCTGGAGGATTAATTTGTTATCCCATGCACGCACTTGGAATATGGAAAAAAATCCGTCTTGGGTCCCTTGTACACTGTTTACAAAAACCCTTTTGCATAATGGGATGCAGATGCATAGGTCTAGATCTTTCTGTATTCCACTCATGAATGCTTGTGGGATGTATCTTTTCCAGTGATGTTAGTCATGTGGGTACATCAACTTAGTAGGCCTATGAGTATGGCCACATGTTGCAACCACCATAACCCACGTGACCAACTTGACACTAAACTGGCTCAAACGGTAAATTGTTTGCCTTTGAAAATGAGCTATTTTTAGTTTTTGGATAACACACTTAGGCCTATAAGTAAGTGGATATGATTTACAATAAACGTGTAACAAGATACAATTCATTAAATCCATGATTGTCAATAATTGTGCATGTGCACCCATGATTTGAGCCATTTGTTCCTTTGACAATACACTGTGTAGGCTTCATGTATTGTATGTGTACATTATTTTCTTTTGGGTTCCGCTAATTGTGCTACACTAAAGATTCATTCCTGCTGAGTGTACTTAATCAATTTTTCTGTAGGGTGTAATGCACAATGCATTAGGACAGTGTTACAAAAGCCGTACTTGGTCTAGTTCATTCGCCATTTTGAGATATGGGGGCCACAATGTTATGACACTATTAGTTTGGGTAAATTTGTCTGTATACACCCAAACCAAACAGTGCACTCCTATACAACTAATAGTGTCCACCATATCTCAAAAATGCTAATGGGTATTAAACCAGGCCTTTTACTTAGTACAAAATAAAGGAAGTGTGAAGCTCAAAGTCAAACTTGGACGACTACACAGTGTTGTTACATGTATTGGATGTATTTCTTATAGGCCTAGAGTACATTTATATACAGATTGATAATGTTGGTCATCACCAGAAGGCGTTTTAGTAAAGAAGCTAGTGTTTAAGATCACATAACTCTGATTTACATTCATGTAATTTAAACAGTTGATTCAGGATTCTTATTATCACAACAACTCACATCTTGAATCATCCTTTATTGGGCCTATTGTACATACAGGTTTATGTGCTTGCACAATGTGTGTTCAATTTAAGTTATTAATTTTTAAATAGATCCCCCACCCCAGGAAACAAGCTTGGCTAGCCCACAGCATTTTAAATGTAGTGTACATATGTAAGTTTGTTTGCGCATCGGTGACAGTGCATTATGGAAGTCAAATTCTGGTAGGCCTATAATGTAGTTACATCACATGTACATTTACATTGTAGGTGGTGAAACGTTAATGTCAAGGTGTTAACATTTTAGATCTTGTCATTTAATGACAAAAATGTCTGAGAACTGATGAAGTTTGCTTTCCAGAACAAGATAAATGTGGGTCATAAAAATACAGTGTGCCAGGAGGTGATGATCTCGTTGACACAAAAAGTACTGACATAATTGAATAGAAATTACTACATGTGTAGCTTGTTTTGAAAGTGTTGCCTACAGTGACCCAAAACATTCTTGTTGCAAAATCATTAATGTACATTGTGTACACTTTAGCTGTATAGACCACCATAAGCTAACAAGAAAGTTGCCTTGTGATGTCTTTAATTTTTCAAATTTTAACTTGAGTTGAGGATTGTCATCCATTCTAAGGCTATGTAGTGGTCTCCATAGCCCTGGTCATTGCCCTTAAAAGTGCCCCTTGAAATGAACTTAAAATTTCCATCATACCTAGTGCATGTAAGTCCTTTTGTATGGAAAAACTGCCTTTCCCTTACAATAGCGAAGTATCAGGCCAGCATGAGTTTCAAGACATCCACAACTAAGTAGAGAAAATCTGTCAAAAACTCAAAACCAAAACGAGTTGCAACTATTTGTATAATATGTGGATGTTTGTAAGCACAGACGGCTTGGTTTTCCATCCATAGCTTGCGGCCCACAACTATTTTGTTCTCTCCTGGAGTCACTGAAAAGGTCTCAGACCTATCCCTAAAAGGAAACCTGCGGTGCATGTACCGTGCAGAATCTTCCCATAGGCCTATGTACCTAGTGCAGTACTCACGCACTTCATGAACATCTTTGTGGTCATTGTAATTCATACTCTTTCTATCGTTGGTTTCAGGGGTGCATTCTCAGAGGTGAAGATCGCTGAGGACCGGATAACGAGGGAATGTGTTGCCATAAAATGCATTGACAGAAGAGCACTGAAGGGCAAAGAGGACACCCTGGAGAACGAAGTCTTGGTCTTGAAGAAGTAAGATTGTGATAACCTATTGAGTAGAGACCTACAGTATAGTTTTAATTTGAGTTACTTTATTGCTAACGCAATGTATTAAATAAAGAGGGATAGGGAACCTTAATCAATCCACAACAATGCAACAGATGAACTGGCTGACTGGATAGTCCATTCATGTCAACTTCATATCAATGCTTTGCCTGCTCTTTGAAAAATCTTTGGTGACCAGCAGAACTTGTCAAAATTGTCAATTTTTATATTAATATTGGTACCTGCTGAGATGTCAGGATTTGAACTTGCCTCTCTTCACAAGGCACACTCAGTGGTCTGCATTTGTGATTAACCCTAACCCCCTAATCATTTCTATCAGAAAGCTTCCACAACCCATCATACTCCAACAGTTAACTTATTGGAACAGTACACACAACCCATCATTCTCCAACAGTTTACTTATTGGAACAGTACACAACCCATCATACTCAAACACTGTGCTTCTGGACTGTGATTTAGTGGGTACTTTTCACAGTACTAAACCATCCAAATTAATTCAACAAAACCATCTGTTTGATTTTGGCAGGCCTGGGGTGGTTAGACATTTGCTCTAGAATGCTGTTGTGGGTTCGAATGCCACCCGAGTTGCCTATGGTGTGGGTTACCCCCCCCCCCCGGCAGTTCTTGGAAAGCACTGAGTACTTCAAATCAATAAATCATAAACAATAACTTCACAACACAATACACGTGTAAGTTTCATGTATCATTAGAAGACGATAGTTAGAATAGAAGTGTACATGTACATTGATGTCCCTTGGTGAAATAAGAGACTTGCTGTACAGTATGTAAAAAGGCCGGTGGAAATTAAAGGGGCCATTTTGTAAATTTGAAAACAATAAATGAAACAGAATGTTTAGGCCCTATGCATCATATCATTTCTTAAAGTTACACAAACTTACATTATAGGCTTAACATGAATCACCCTCACTTTTTGATTAGATTACATTTTGGCCCTAAATTTGTCTTTTGAAGTTACAGTAGGGGCCTACCTTATGTGTTCACACAGTTTCCAAGAAAAACACATTTACATACATGTGTATGTAGGCAGGGGAAAATACATCAATACAAGTTGTTCAAAGAGGATGACCTCTCATTTTGTTGACTACTCGCATTGCATTTGTCATTATTGGTTGTCATTATTGGCTGAATGATTAATGATACGTGCACCGGTAAACAGTTTCTAAATATTGAGACTGTGTGCAATAAATTCGATCAGAAGACTGCGTGATAATCTTATCAAAGTGCTCAACTCAACGATAAAGGACTTGCTAAAGAAAGCCACTCTCTGGCATTCAATTCTCTTGAACATTGAAGAGACACTTTGTGGCTATTCAAATTCACAGTACCCACAGCAGCACCAACAGCATGCCAATGGACAAAACCTTAAATCTCAAACTGTGTAAACAGATCAATCTGGAGAAGTAAAAACCTGGCAAAACAGGAATGCGAATCATGCATTCACAGGCTTTTTTTGTGTTAACTTTTTTGTGTAATTAAAACATTCAAGTAGTTTTTGAAGGACGCTGTCTTCTTGATTTCTTGTTTATCATCACAGGCATGATTACATACAATGTGTTTATAAATCAGAGTTTGAATTTTACTATGGACCGCAGGGCCGAGGCCAGTGATTTTAGCATCGAGCCAGTAAACTCATGACCGGACATGTCCGGCAGTCTTGTGCTTGTAAAACAAGTGTTCAAAATGTTGACTTTCAGTTTGATAAATGGTACATAATTCTGTGGAGTATTGAAAAATAATACTTATGAGATAAATCTTCTATTCAAACAGTTCAGTTTTTAAACTGTGTAGGCATTCTTCTTCTAATTTCAATTCTGGTCTTGTACACAAAATTCTGGTCCAGTAAATATTTTGAGCTATATTGTACATACACGTGTACAAGCTCTGCGGTCTTGTGGGTTTTTCCCCCATATTTAAGCCCTGGTTCATGCATGTTTGTTTGGCTGAGGATAAACCAGGTACTTCATGCGTGACATACTGTACAATGCAAGACTTTTTCGAGTTACACATTGATTGCATACAATGACTCGTCCAAGAAATCTGTTGTTGTTGTTGTTGTTGTTGTTGTGATTAAATTTTAGTTGTTTGCGGTATGTTAGTCACCATGCAAATTTAAAGACGTCTTTGTACACGTACATTGTACATTGTACACATGTGTACATAAAAAAAAAATATTTTTAAAATTCTTAATGTTTTTTAAGTTGCTGCACAGTGCTTGGTGTGCATGTTTCTGGCGGCCATTTGATTAAATCTTACAAAGTTGCGATGTTTTAAAAAAAAATGTTATGTAATTGAGTAACCCATACAATACACAATGTACAATAGGATCGACCAAGTTTATAATTTAAAAAAATTATTTAACCAAAAATTGATTTGATTATTGATGCTTGACCTATTTGTTGGAACCCTTTGAGTCATTGATATCCCTTTAATGGCCTACATGTACATCATATATTGCTAACATTACAACCGTGGAAATTTGTGTACATGCACGTTGAGTGGAAAAACGTGTGGCATTTGTAAGTCCCTGTGTGAATGCATAACAGAGGAGACCGTGTTGTACACTTGACCCATTTCGAATGTCATTGCAACGCTGAATCTCTTCGTTTATTGTTGTTCGAGACATTCCATTTTAATAATGCACAAGAAGACTTGTCACTGCCAATGCCTGTAGTTTTTCTAAATCAGTACACGTTTCTGGCCAACAGTTAAAGTTAGGGCTTGAATAATTTTTAGATGTTGGGTTGTCCAAATTTACCTCTAAAGAACTTTACAATAAGGGAATAAAAGAGTACATGAAGGTGACAACCCTGCAAGGTTTTAAATGGCTGCTTAAGACCGAGTTGCTTCTCTTTTATTCCCATTCATACTTTTATGCATAATAATGTAGGAAGATCTGTTAAACTTTTCTGTTGTGTAGGCCTTAATGTTCAATCCTCAGGCTCCATTTTGGCAAGGGTCAAATTGCATGCAACGCGCAACGGTTGTGCGTAAGGGTGCTCGTGTGCTAATTGATTTTACATTAAGTACCGGTACATGTATGTATTGATTGTGTTCGGCGTAAATTAGTGCCTGCGTAAGTTAGTGCTTCTACACGCATAGCTACAGGTATGAGCGCCGAACGCGCATTCACAGCTCAAGTTTATTATCTATCAGCTGTTTAAATCCGGTCTTAATCGGTCAAACTAACTGGTTGACTGGGTTAACATTAACAAAAATGTTAATATCTTATTATTTTATATTTAAGGCTACGCTACGGCCTAAATGGAAAATCACTTTTCACATTATTTCACCAACTCCAGCAACTGTCAATCAATTGTGAAACTCAACACCTATTGCATGCCCATTGGACTGTGATGAGATTGGTCCTCATCATGCTATTGAGGGTACAGTAAAATGTACAGAAAAGTATGGTTCATCAAAATTCAAGCGAAACCATGATATTTTAGGTGGAGAATCCAGTCAGTGTGCACAGACAGGCAAACAAAGCATTTCTTAATTAAGGAACTATATTATTCTATGCCCCAAGTGAGTGGGTAAAAAAGTAGTTACCAATTTAAGATTTCCCAAAAATTTGAATATTAAGAACAGCAACAAGAGGCCTACTCCTACGCTCTTGCAATGGGCAACGTTGTTTTTTTCTTAATGTAAAGGCATCTCTACAGTGACATGTGTGGGAAATATAACTTTTTACTGGACTATTTCAAGAGTCATCAAGGCAATGAGGAGGGGCTTTGAGGTGATTGCAATCAGCAACAACCAAAACAACAATGTTCAGCAATACAATTAATGCTCTCATTTTTCACTGTCTTGTTTTCTCTCTCACTCTTTTTACAGGATCAAGCATTCAAACATTGTGCAGCTGTTTGAGATATTTGAAAACAAAACGCACGTTTATCTTGTCATTGAACTGTAAGTATTTATAAACTCCAGAAATATTTTGAATGCAAAGTCTACTATTTTAAGAACATTGTATGACGTGTGTAACCTTCAGTGTGTTTGTGACATGTAGGCTGAGTTTTATCCAGTATTTGTGTCAATTGTTATCATGGATTTGTTGTTGTGTATTCTCATTTGGTACATGGTACTTGAATGCTCTGAATACTCGATTTTATACAGCTTTTGTTCTGAGGAGAAATAAATTATACAGTACATGTATGCATTGTATATGCATTGTATGTACTTTGTACTGTACAGTAGTAAATTAATACACATGAAGCAGACTTTGAAGTTCTACATAATGTGTACTGCAAGATTTATTAGAAGTGGTACACTACATGACTACATAAAGTATTTGTCTTGTGTTCTTAACTTAACTTCATTAGGTTTGTGCTTACAGCGGAGAATATGCCTTTCTTTTATATCAATGCCAGTTGGTTATAATACTTAATGGTCCAAAACAAGGCTATTGGTAGTAAATTTTAAATAACGGAGAAGCACTGCACTGTTCCAATGTGTTCTGCAAACAAGAAACATTCAACACCAGACATTAGCTGTAATACCTTGTCGGTTCTTATCGGAGCCTAAATGTTGAAGGGGAGTGGTACTAGTGTACAATATGCGTAGTCAAGATCAGACGAGACAAATGACCACTGTTCAAAGTAGACTACTTTAATGGACGAAAATGCTCTTTGAAAATGACTAACCACTGTCCACTGCCGTTTTAAGATGCTACAATGTAGGTCTGATTTTTCCGATTAGACCCCAAAATTCAAATTGTTTATAGCTATATTTATAGATTCGAGGAAGTTACATCAGGCATGGAGCCTTTTTCAGCTGATCAGCTCATTTTTTTCTTTTTGGTTTCTCAGCTATGCCATTGCAAATGTAATTGCAATCATTCCCTTTTTTCACCGTCAAAGACAAAGTACAGTCAGTTTCTTTTTGTAGGCAACTTGCATTTCAAGCAAATGGTAGTGTTATTTTGTCAAGCCCCATGCATCAAGAGAGATCTAGAATCTACTTATAAATCTCATTCTGGTGTCAGCTGATACAACCGACCCTCACCATCCAATCTAGAGACTGCTATTCCTGAACGCTAGTAGTGGTTATTATCGCTTTGAGGCAAACGATGAGTCCAGCTTAACAATTTCTTCTCAATGCATCTCCATCCTTGGTGTATGACACTGTGTGTGCCCTAATCCATTTGGGAGTAACAGGAGGAAAAAAAGGAGAGTTGGAGCAACAGTCTCTTGAGCACAGACTCACCAGTTGCAAATTAATAATTGAACAAGATTACATACAGTACACAGATGGTGCCGTACCCTGAAATATTGCATACCTTTTGTGTGCAGTCAATAATAAGAATACTATTACGCAGGTCTTATATATAGTTTGGGAAGTTTTATCTCATTTTGTCTTTATTGGTATTGAACATAATTTGTTTTGATTATTACACAGTGAAGTATTGTTACTCAATTGAAAAACACAAGCCCACCGGACTTGTCAAGTCACAGGTTTACTGGCCCGACACTAAAATCACTGGCCTCGGGCCTGAGGTCCAGTGTAAATTTTGAGCCCTGAACATCATTATTATCACTTATTGGGATAGTTTGTATTCGGGAAGTAATGCCAGTGGGGAAGCGAGGCACCAGGGTAAATTCTCTCTATGTGTTCACAATCACCAGCAACAGCTTGGCAATATAAATAATATTTGAGATGCAAAATGCCCGCCAGGCATGCAAGACAAGGGATCTGCCAAGTGTCTGGTTTTTTGTTTTTTGGTTTTTTTTTTGAGATTTGTTTTTCAATCTCACACAGGGAAAAATTATACCTTAATTCATTTGAGATGTGTGTGTACTGTACTATGTCAACACAGATCCTCTACACAACTTCTTATTTTTGAATCCCTCTGGAGACTTCATTTGTTCTTACCTTTGTCAACATCCTCCCATAGACTTTGTACACAAAATACCTTGTGGCACATCCCTCTCTTTAGAATTCCCCTGTGGAGACCTTTTGTCCCTATTGTCTTTGGTCTCCACAAGGTAGCGATTATTAAAACACAAGGGTCTTAAGATTTTGTACACAGGCTTGATCAAGTCTTAGTAAGCCCCATCACAGAAATTCCCAGAAATATTTTGCTGGCCTTTCCAGAGTTGAAAAGTTTTCTGGAACCCACTGTGTTTATTTACTGTTGGGCACCATTTTAATTTGCAGTATTTTTTACCGTGTGAGGGCGTGTGTGAACCAAATTTCCGTGATGCAAAGCAAGTAAAACAAACTGGTTTTGTTTTCATTGTTGTTATTATCAATATCTATTTGGCCATTGAGACAAGAAAACAACATACAGGCGATCCAAATAAGATAAACTGCGTTGTGATGCAAGAAAATTCTTCATTGAAAGCACCCTCACGCGGTCAAAAATACATGTATGGTATTTCTTAAAGTATGTGTGTTCAAATACCACCAATTTTCATCAGCCCCCCCATCAATAAAGAAAAGTACTAATCGGTTGTTGCATTTTTTTCAATGGAGCGTTTAGTTGTAATCGGATGACTTTCCCTTCCCTGCCGAGTCGGCTCCGATTACTCTACACTCAAGTAGGCCTACTGCTTTGAATTGGAAATTGTACTTACTCCATATTCTAAAAGGCAGTCTGTGAATGCAAGAGAAATTAGTGGACAACACAAGCACTTGAAAGTACAGACTACCGATGCATGTAGATGTATTTGGCTTTGAGGCAAATTTAATTATATTTTGTTATTAATTTTAATGTCATATTAGAGATTGAATAGAGACTTTGTACATGCCCATGAGGTAAAAACATGTTGTGCAAATTACGTGCATTGTGTCTGTGCATACTGTTGTGGTCATTTAAAAGTACATTAATTTAGTGGAATGCTTTCAGATTGTTTATATTCTAATTTTGCCAAATGTTATCCCATGCTGATGCTTCAACCTTTTCAGCTGGAACAAATTGGTCTGGTCAAATTATTCTCAGAGGGATTTGTGGTCAAATTCAGAGCAGGGGTGATGTGTCTTGTCTACATGTTCATGTACTTTGTATACAGCTTAAGAGTTGAACTGCAGTTTGGAGACATGTAGTTGAATTGAAGTGTCATACATTGCAATATTATTGTTCAGTGCAGTACATATATGAACTATTGAACTATGATGTCACGTTATTTAAAGGCAAAGTTTACCTTTGTTTTTTTTAACCGTCCGATTGTTTTAACCCTGTATACAATGAAACTAACCTGTAAAAATTTCATTTTTGAGATATTGCCGAAAATCTGGAGCGGTTATGGCCACTGCAGAAACAATAATGTTTCATGCAGAAATGTTTCTCAGATTGAAATGTTTTTGAATCCAGCTCTCTCTAAAACCACATTTCTTTGAAGGGAATTGTTTCGCAGAATGGTATATTGTCAACAGCTGAAGTTACACTATGGTCGAAGTTACCAATGCTGGATCTACAATGTGCATTATGTACACTTGCACATTGTTATGTATTAATTGTCTAAATCCACAGAGAGAAAGCATGTAGGTTTTTATATTTTAGAACACACTGTGTGTACACAATGTTAACAATGGTATTCTTGAAATAAGAAAAACATACAATTTAAAGAAAAACATTCTCGTGTCACTTCCTAGAAAATTTGTCTAATAAGATTTTTTTTGAGTGACACAAGAAAAGTTTTCTTGAAACAAGATTTGTTCTTGTTTCAAGAATATCATTTTTAGCAGTGCATTTACACAGTGTAGGGTAGGCCCCACAGTACAAATGTACATGTGTGTGCCATGTACAGTATGCAATCCATCTTTAAGGCAACACCTTTGAAATCTAGCCTTACATGCTGCACACAAACATGTGCTCATAATTGACATAAATCATTGACTACTTTGAAAGCATTGTTAACATGCAGACGCGAATGCTAGACCGAGTATTCACCAACACTGCAGAGCAGTACAACAAATAGAGAATATTGATGTTCTTTACACTCCGTGGGAGGAGGTGCCCTTGAATGAGGACAACTTGGGATGGAATGGAGGGATTATAATCAAATCAAACCCTCCCCCCTTTCCCCTGGTCCATGATTCAATCATGTTTTTTTCTAATTTCATTGTTGGCAATTTAGGCTAACCTCGGCCCATACTTACGTGTACATTAGCAACTCTTTTTGGTTTTATCTTTTCAATTAGAGTCGGACTGTTTGTATTAAAGATCAGGTGCAAAAATGGTTATTTTTGAATACATGTACTTCAAATCCTTGTATTTTATTTTGAATGGCACATGTACACGTCTGCATGTATGCACAGTGGACTCTCCAACTTACCTATTTTGAATGGGAATGCTGTTATAAGAGGACAGCAAAACAAAGAAACACTTACCCCAGACCCAGTTGTCCAAACTCCAAAAGCTCCAAAACGCTGCAGCACGTATTGTCACCCTCTCTAAAAAGCATACCCATATCACTCCCACTCTAAAATCTCTTCACTGGTTACAAGTAAAAGATCGCATCATATTTAAAATATTGCTTCTTGTCTTCCACTCGGTTAATGGTTCCGCTCCTCAATACAATGTTGGTCTAGTTCATAAATACACTCCTGTCAGATCTTTATGTTCGTCCAACTCTGGTTCTCTAGTTATTCCCAAATCTACTAAAGTATGGGGGAACGGGCTTTTGCACATGCTGGTCTAGCTCTATGGAATGTTCTCCCTCTGGTTATGAGAAATTGCACTTCTGTTGATACATTTAAACGTTACCTGAAGACTCACCTATTTAATGGTTCCTATTCTTAATTCTTCATTTGTCCCTTCTCTTTCTTCCATTGCGCCTTGAGCACTCTGCAGAGTGGATTTAGCGCATTATAAATCATATTTATTATTATTATTATTAGAAGCAGAAATGAGATTCAGGACTTCAGAATGTACTCTTTATAAGCAGAACCTCTTTATAACAGTGCTCTTTATAACAAGGGTTGACTGTATACTGTATCCAATACTTTTGTGCACATGGTAGTCTCACTAATATTTGGGAATTAGGTTGTCTTTCAGTCTGCAGACCCTGGTTCGAATCCTGCCTTGGACTGGAGTCTTGTAATTTGATTGAGTTTTTAGTCCCTATCTTCAGGCCTATATGGGTACAGTGCTATTCACTTTTAGTGATTCCTTAGTTTTAATACAAGTACCAGAAAGATTTAAATGAATAAAATTAAATGATTCCCCGTGTAAATAACATCACTGAACAGGGTACGAGTACTTGGCAGACACACGTCGTACACAAGAAAATGCAGAGTTCATTTTTATTGATGTTTGTATGGGATATTATCTCTGAATAAAATTATGTTAATTAACATAAGAGATGGCCAATAGACCTTGCATTAATGTCTTCACGCTGCCATCTTAGAGGTAAAACAATGGTGAAACAATGGAAAATGCACATCTACATGTATCTCGGCTCACAGAATGGGCCAATAAGCAACCTTCTTTTTACTTCTACCTAGCCAAGGGCGCCCACTCAAATGACATCATGTGCATAAAAAAGGTCTAAAAGGTATATTTTTTGTTTAATTCCTTTAGCACAGAAACTGCAAAGCACAACAAATCTTGCTTGAAAATAGAAATTGGTCATGAAACTCTGTCAAATGTGTACTTGTAACTAAGGATCCCTACTTTTTCTCTGAGCAAATAAATTTATTAGGTAGGCCTTTTATTTTCTACTGTAACGTTAGCTCCATGAAATTTGATCCTGGTTTGTTTTAAAAGCAAGTAACAGTGTCTGTTGGTCATTCAATAGATGTTTTGAATATACCGCTTTGTACTCGGGCATGATATTCTTTCTACTTAAAGTCTGATTTCCAATTGTTTGCCCTTGGACAAATCTGAAAAAAAGTGATAAAATATCCTGAAATGTCTATAAAAGCCTACACCATGTGTTCATGTAGGTCAGCCTTTGTACTCCATAAAATATTCCTACTTTTTTCCAAGGACCAAATATCATGCCTGATGCATATTCATTAACTCTCTTAAAACGGAGGTAAACTCACAAGTCAGAATGAAAACAAATGATGTGAAACTATGACTGTGTTTTTATTGATTCACCAATTGATCTGTGGTCAACTGCTGGTGTTGATGCACAATATGTGCAATAGCGTTGGCCTTCAATTCTACCATCCCTCAATTCCCACCATGCCCACAGCGTGAATTTACGCTAAACTGCATGCATTACCCCGTAATGACAACAGACACTCCAGTTTTCATGTAACACTGAACTCTAAATTCTCAAAAGGATGCTGCAATTGAAACAACCCTCAAAATTCGTGTTTTTTTGTTTTTATTATCAAAAGCAGTAACCCTGAACTCCTTGAGCATTGAGTGATTAACTAGGATTCTTCCTGGTTGTTATAAATTACCATACTCAACACCTGGACAATTAATTGTACTCTTGATTGTGATGGTATGCCTGATCCCATGTAAAGCCTGATCAGTTTACTGGTGCAGTCCTCAGTCCAACAGAATCAAATAAAACATAATGGATTTTAAAGAGTTGGGATGGTCAGGGTTAAAGTGCACAATGTATCAATTCCGGTGTCATTAGACCATTACACGGCGGAACATCATCGAGCAGGAAAAAGTCAATAAAATCGGCTTGTGATTGACTACCAAAACTATTTAGCATTGCCCAACTACATACACATGCCCCAAAGTCTAATCAAAATTTCATTACAAAATGTAAACAATTTTCCACCCAAAACCCCTGTGGGAATCTTTTTATAATATTCAAATCACTACAGTTCTTCAGAAAAATCAACAACAGGCTCTCTTGTTATCTGTAGTTGGGGCATTCACATTCCTCCCTTGTTTTTTGGGAAACCAAAAAGAAGATACAAAATTGCCATTACAAATTACCTTGGGATTGGACAAAAAACAACAACCGCAAAACACCTGCTAGGATATCGTCATGGGTAATACACAGCCAGTAGCTGTGATCCCCTAGGCTGGTTCCTGTCATCAGAGAACTGCATCCTTAGTGTCTCCTCTGTGGTGTGAATATGACGGCATCAGTCAAGTCTGAATATGGACCCTGCATTACATGCATAGGGAACACACATTGTACATTGTACACTGTACATATGTACACGTATTGTGTACATCACCACCATCTGCTTTTAACAGTGTATTTGATGAGTTTAAAGGCACTGTACACGTTTGGTAATTACTCAAAATATATATTAACATAAAAACTGACTTGGTAAAACTGACAAGCAACGGAGAGCTGTTGATAGTAGAAAGAGTTTTGAGAAAGAGGTAATTTCTCACTAAAATAATAAAAACTTCTTGCAAGAAAGCACACAAATTTGTACAACAAGGGTGTTTTTTCTTTCATCATACTTGCAATTTTGATGACCAAAAGCCCAAATTTTCACAGGCTTGTTATTTTACGCATGTTGGGATACACCAAGTGAGAACACTGGTCTTTGACAATTACCAAACGTGTTCAGTGCCTTTAAACGAAGTACAAGACTATTGCCACTCGTACTTAAAAGCATTTTGTGTAACCAATCTTTCCATGTTCTGAGGAACAAATTTGAAAATCTCCCTGATGATGGAAAATTTTCCCTATTAATATGTTGAGTCTAATTCTAAATATCTCCCTGATTGTTAATGATAAATCTCCCTGATTGCAAGATGCAAATGTTTGCAGCTCTGTCATACTTCCTAAGTTCCTATCATCCTCTTCCGGATTCTTCAGTTCAGTTTAAAAGAAAACTAACTGTGTATAAAAATGTACAATTGGACTAATTGGACTACATCCACTAAAGAGTGAAAAAAAACCACCCCAAAAACATTAAAACAACCAAAAAAAGCTGTAGTACATGTACATGTGTATTCCATCAATTCTTTGTGGAGATGATTCTGTAGTGTGTTAATTAAAAATCTCTCTTCGTCAACCCCCCCAACCATGCACGTACACATAATCGTACTTATGTTCGTTTGTTCAGGATGGGTTGATTTGCGCTGAACAGCAATGGTTTGCATCAGCATTCAGCAAACAGACCAACAATCATGGACCTTGAACAGCATGCACTCATCTCTTTAATTTCCGCTCCACTCAAGCATTGAATTATGAAATATATATAAAAATTGAAGATGAGCTAATGTACCGACATTCAACAGCTTGTCTGTTGGAGGTTATCGAGAGGGAGTGGGAAAGGGAATGGCTGTGATGATAAACAAAAATTAAATGGGGAACAAAAATTGTGAGATCTCCTTGACCAGTGACCACTTTTTGTTGTTGCTCAGTATCTGACAAATGCTCTCGTGAACAAATACATTTTCAGGGCACTCGCTGACCTCTGTTTTCATGAAAGTGACACATCTATGCTCTAATACGTTGAAATGTGTCACTTCTCGAAAACGAAAATTTTCTCTTTGCCTTTTTGTTCATTTCACGAACTGACATGAACCTTTCATCCTAACTTGCTTATTAAATTAAGGTGTCAAACAGTATATTTGTCAAGTTCAAAATATCAAGTGTCCACAATGTGAAAACCAGTTGAAAACACTCAACAATTTTGAAGGATAGTTGTTTTCTTAAATTGCTAGTTTTTATTGTACACATGTGTACATGTATATCAGTTTGTGGCGTCAGTGACTATTTAATTGATTGTCTAGTTTAAGAAACTATTATGTAAAAACTATTATGGTCACACTCATAAAATTTTCGCAAACATTCTAAAGCTAAAATTTGCAAATACTATTGCTCATCTGAAAAAAATTGTTCAGTTTTGTCTGAATGGCACTGCATTTGGTTGAAAGTGCACTTCAAAAAAGTATATTTCTATTTGGACCTTACAAAGGACACAAAGGCCAGAACAAAGGGGCACCAATACATGTAGGTTAATTTGAAACCCGGTTTAAGCAATGCATCCCAAACCGCTTTGGACTTAGCCCAGGCAGTTACTCAACACTGTTTACAATGCGCCTAGCAACACTCAGTGTGTCACAATCACACCTTCTCTAGATAACGCCTTTGAAAAGAAGGTGGCAGAAACCTGTGCATTTGATAGGAACTATAGCTACTATACAGGCTTAACACCTTGAATGATGGGAGCTGATTGGCAGTTGAGTACACATAATGACTGTTTGACTTTAAATATACATTTGTACATACAGTTCTTAAGTGCTTATAAATACATACTTCAAACTGGTTGCTCTGGTCTAATAAAAAGTTAAATTGCCCTTCTTAAAATTAAAACAAGCTGTACAAAGAAAAATGATGGGTTCTGATTGGCAGTTAAGTACACATATACATGTAATGACTGTTTGACTTTAAATGTATACAGTTCTTTTAAAAGCGCTTATAAATACACACTTCAAACTGCTCAGGCCCAATAAAAAGTTAATTTGCTCATCCCAAAATTAAAAAGTTGACTGGTTAGATCTCCATATTCAAGCTGTACAAAGAAAAATAGCCAGACTACATTAGTTGATTTAGTAAGTTTTTTGTTTGGTGTAGGGTGGACGAGTTTCCATGTCTATTTTTTTGTTTATTGTGAACAAAATTTTGCAATTCTAATCACTCAGTGAAGTCTGGCTTGTCCATTTCACTCAGCTTCGTATCATGAAATGGAATAGTCTAGACTTCACCTTGTGATTATATATTCTGCGACATTGCACTCACAGGCATCCAATATTTGTTTATTATTATTATTATTATTATTATTATTACCACTAGACCACTGAGCATGTCCGGTGACAAGAGGCCAATTTGAATCCTGTAAATAGCAACATGTAACGCCACAATCTAATGAAAGTGATAATTATCTTATGATGAAAAAATCAAGCAAGAAAGAGAGACAATAATCTACATACACTGTAGTATATAGCTCCTAATGAAGCTTTAAAGCATAAAAGTCACCTTGCAAAAAAACCAAAATAACAAAAAACACCTGACTAGAATTAATTGCATGTTATGTAACAAGTGTTACATAGATCTACATGTACATGTATTGGTGATGGGTAATTAATACATGTAGTAACGAATGCAGCTGGTTCGTTAAACATTAGGAATGTACTTGTGTAACATGTGTAAATCAAATACATGTACAACCTGGGTGGTGGAGGGACCCGTATCAAACAAAAGTAAAATCAAAGACACTGTAATATCTTGAAGGACATGGACCTGTACAAGAAACAAAATAAATTGTGAACCATTCCGGCAGTATCTACTTAGTAATAATGTCTGTGGATGTACTGTAACATTAGGGCGCTCGGGTTGGCGTAGTGGTATCTTTCCTCGCCTTCCACCTCTGGGACCCCGGTTAGAATCCTGCCAGGGGCACTATGTGGATTGGGTTTTCAGTCCCTACCTGATTGCGTGGGTTTCCCTCCCACATCTAAAAACTGAAACTTCTTTCTTTGTTTTCTCTCCATGGGGTTCTTGGATAGTATAGTGATTAAATTCGTTTTCTAATAGTCCTTGGCTTCACAACCAGAATAAATGAAATTAAATGAAAACATGTATACCAATATGTTATGTAACATCCTTCTCACCTCCAGAGAAACTTAATTAAAGTAGGTAATATAGACCATGTAACTTGTGACATCACATGTTTACAAAAGAGCTACGGAGCCTGGACGTCCTGCAGGCACAATTTGTATTCTTTCAATTGAAGAAAACATATATGTTGTATTTTATAGGGATTGCACTGTCTAATATTGTTATCAACGTTTGATGTGAAGAAAGGGGACACATCTCAAAACTTGTTCAGCTGTTACTTTTATAAATTGGTTCAATAAGTGTGACATTGACATTTGGAAGAAAAATCATATTAGAAAGGAGAAGTATTGTATCCTTGCTTTGATTATATGAACACTCAAAAAGCCCTTGGGAATTGCGCTCGACAAATGAACAGATGTCTTAGTGTTTAATTAAAGGGATTGTATACGTTTGGTAATTGGAACTTACTGTTTGTTTCAATTCTATAGTTGTAGATATAATATACCATAAAACTAACTTGTGAAAATTTCATTTCAAAAGGTGGTAGCATTTTTGAGATATTGCCGAAAATCTGGAGCGGTTATGTCCACTCAGGAAAAATAATCTGCAATTGGAATACACAATCTGAGAAACCTTTCTGACAGAAACGCTTCTCAGATTCAATTTGAATTTGTTTGGATAAAAACTGATATCTTTTTCCATAGCCACATTACTTCAAAGTGAAATGTTTCTCAAAATGCTTTATACTATCAGAAGATGCTGTACTTCTTACCAAGTAAGTATTGCCATTAATTTTATGAGTAGTTACCAAACGTATACAGACCCTTTAAGAAATGAGAGGAGACAATCTTTACACACATGGCTGGATGAAAATGAAAGTTTTCTTTCTTTTCTTTGGTGGTTGCTTCTACATAGAACCTTAAAGACAGGCATGCAGCTTCTCAGCTGATTAGCTACTTGTTGTAGTTTACTCTTTTAATTTCAATCCATTGAAAACTAAAAAAAAACAGTGTACAAATGTACTTCAGGAATCGTTATAGTTTTGTTGCAATGTTAAAGTTGCTTGTCGGTATTATTATAAGGTGTTGACTATGGGTAACCACTGTGTGCACAGCTAGGCTAACAAAATGCGGTCAATAAAGTAAAGTAAAACATTGTCAACTGTTTGCATTTTAGCTAGGCTATGTCGCCCTTCTGCCTTCATCACCTTTGTGTACATTATACACATCTCCGATCCTCTTGGGTTGTTATCTTAAACTGACAACTGGTCTTTTCAGCTACTACATTTTTCGTTCTGGAGAGAAGATGCTCTCAGCAAAGTTAAGCAAATAAGAATAGTTAGTTGGGTACCTCCATGGAATTGAGGCAAACAAGATTTCTTTTGAAACGGGGACGTGAGTGACCACTTGATGGTCAGTGGTTGAAGGGTCTCTGGACAATGCTATTTAGCCTAGGGGTAGGGTTGGACATGCGGCTCAAGCGTACTTGATTGATTATCATGTGGTATCTCTGGCCTCTGTCCCCTGGAGGTATAACAATTTTCCTTGAGATATCTTGATAACTTCTCAGTGTTTCTGTGCAATTTCCGCTTTCAGATAGTGAGGCTTAAGCTGAATACAAAATCAGATGTGAGGATTGCCATAAAAAAAGTTAATAAATATCAAAAAGAAAAATAGTGGATTTCCTTAGTGGATTTCCTTAGTGGATTTCCTCAGTGGATTTCCTCAGTGGATTTCCTCAGTGGATTTCCTTAGTGGATTTCCTCAGTGGATTTCCTCAGTGGATTTCCTCAGTGGAAGGAATTAAGGTAATGGACCTTTAATAATAAAACAAATACAAGAAGAAGTTTTGTTTTGGGAGTGGGGAGTACAGTTGATGTAGCATCTTATAAGACACACTTTTAAAGAAAACGATGTTACCACATTTTTCTAAGAATCACAATTCTGGTCAATTATTTTGTGTTCTTGAAGTCTAATTATGTGTAGGCGTACCTAGGCTACATGTGTAACTGCATGCTCTAACTTTTATCATCTTGTAGTCAAACAAAATGTCTGGTGCCCCTGTGCCCCTGGTATTTGCCCTTTAAAAATACAGAAATTAAAAGAAAAAAAACTACATCATATACTCAAAATATGTTTAATGTAGACATGTAGAGTATATATTTCATATGATTTTATATGCTGTTGTAATTTAATACTTTATGTAAACCTTCAGTTACATAATTTTGGAAATTGTTATTTTGTTGGTTCAACACTAAGTCCTTCAAGGTCTGTACACTAGTCATCACAATTCAGTCCTATGTGAGATAGGAAAGAAGAAAAAAGGTACAGTGTGTTAATTATTGTGCTAAAGGTTTCAATCAGATTAGTTATATGCACTGACATTTGCAAAGGTCTTTGAAAAATCTTGTTAGTCTTGTTTGTACGATGTACTGTACGAGTTTCATAAACGTTGACTCCAAAAATAAATGGCCTCAGAAACACACACAACATGTGGAGCCTGTACAAGCTTAAAGTCTTGACCTTTCAAATTGCATTTGCTTAGATACAAATATAGAGGATTGTGATCGTGCACTACATCATTCATGTACTGTATGTGTTGTACTTTTACAAAATGTTCTTTTGTGAACTTTCAAAGAATCTTTGAAATGATTTGTGCTCATAGAAATGAAAACGGTACATCTTGCTCGTGTTCAAATAGTTGGCGGTTGAATGCAGATCCTGTTTGGTTGTGATGAAAACATGCAGCACAGTGCAGTTGTTGTTGTTGTTGTAGTGAACATCATTTGTTTAGTATTGGCGACTGAACCTGTGCCAAGTTTCATGGTACTGAGTACGACAGAACTCATTGCTTACATGTATGGTGCCCTGTTAATAAGCATGTGTGTAAGCGCAGAATTCTGCAGTAAGCAGCACCAGGAAACTGGGCCTGGATTAGTCTGTCCAGATTAAAACAGTTTCAAAGAATATCAGATGGTCAGGATAATGTCATTAATGTGATGGACATTCTTACAAAATTAGCATTGGATCCTCTATGGAAAAACTTTACAGATCCCCCTGTAGAATGTTTCCCGTGCCCTTCAAATGTGAGGCGGCCCACCTCGCTCCTTTCAGTGAGCACTTTGCTCTTTTTTCGCCAATATCACCACTTCACTGTAAAGATTTGCCATAAAGGAAATACTGATCCAAAAGTTTTATTTTTGTGTTGTTTGAATTGATGAGCTTTTTTTCCTCAGCAGAGTTCTCCCCATGCACGAGCTAGCATATCGGGGGATACGTGCAAATTGTAGGTAGATACATGTACCTGGGAATTAAGGCAGATTCGTGAAATAACTTGAGATCAAATTCACAAAAATCATCAAGAGAACACCATTTAGAAGGCCCCAGAATGCACAGTAGGGCTTTTAAAACCAAAGTTCACCAAGTAAACACATTGCGAGGACCTTCCAAATTTGGGTCCAGAATGCCCCACCCTGTTTAAAAATCCTTGGAAGAAACCCTGCTAGATGGGGTTATTTATCTCTGCATTCTTTTCAGTTTGCAGACCGTGTAAATTTTGCTTCAATCTTCTATTTGAATTTTTAACACCTCGCTCAGTTCATTAGCCAGGGGAAACGCTGTTACACACGTGTACACTCTGGCACTCATTTCCTAGAGCATGACGAGGATACATTGCACATCATACATTAACGCTGCCAATATGTTCTTGTACGAAGTGAAGAGAAGTACCAGGATTTAGCATATGGAGAAGACGGTTTGTCTGATTGATACCCTGTCGACCTTTCACTATACCCCTGAATCGCCCTTTGGACAGGTGGATCCAATGCAACCTGTTATTACTGTACGTACATTGTCGGGTATCAGTCCCTGTCTTCCATTTCATCAGTCAGTGCAAGTTGGTCCCGTCCCCCCCCCCCCCCCCCCCCCCCCGGCTTGGGTTTTTACTGTGTTTTATAGGGTCGTATTATCCAATAGTCACAGCGAGCACTCGCCTAGCGCTTACAAAAAATGTGGACGCCCGCAACACCAAGATAAAAGAAAAATACAACAGGTTAAGTACTAGTAGTCACTCACACACGCCCACACACAAGAATAATAAAATTAAAATAAAATTTTAAGAGTGTCTCTCTGGAGACAGCTTACAAACCAAAATACATGATAATGAATAAAATCCAGCACTTAAAAAGCGCTATGACATTGGCTCTGAAGTATAGGGCCTGTGGTGTGCATTTGGGCCTGTAGAGTCTAGTGGTGTGTCGTGGCCGAGCGGTCAATCGCACTGGACTCAAACTCTGGTGTCTCTAATCAGAGTGTGGGTTCGAGTTCCGGTCTTTACACTTGTGTCCTTAAGCAAGACACTTAACCATTTATTGCTCCATCCTTCGGAATGGACGTAAAGCCACAGGTCCCATGTGTTGTGTAATGTACAATTGTACTACAAGAACCCAGTTACACTTATAACTAAGAGAAGGGGGTTGCCCCAGTGTTTCTGTCAGTGGCTGCTGAATGCGCCACAGCACCTTGTAAACCCTTATAAGTGATGAGTCAAAAACTGCAAAAACCTGTCTTAAAAAAAATACTACTACTTTGAGACGTCCGTAGATAAAGCACCATATCAAAATAGTTATTATACATGTATTAGCATTATTATAGTCCGGAACACTGGTGCCTAGGGCTATGGAACTCTTGTGCCTAGAGGCTTTCTGAACACTGAAACCGGCCCGGACTGTTCTACATGCATGCACTTAACATATAAGGAATCCTTAGAGAACCAATTAAAAAAACATATATACACAATTTTTTTAAAAGTTACATCCTTCAACGTAAACGCTGAGCATTTGTCATCTGAAGAACTCATCAACTAGTCCATCAATGTTACCATAGTTACCCCCTCCCCCCATCCTAAAACACCCCTACCCCCTCCCCAAACACCCCTAAACTATACAGGGACAAGATCATATTTCAATATCTGTTATTTCAAGTTTCATATTGTTTTTCCTTCCCCTTCATGCTGAAGTGTCTCGATCAAATGGCTCAATTTGCAGTTGCTGTATTCCCTGTTCTCTGTCTGGGTGACCAGATAGTGTTGATTATCAAAACAATCCGGTCGGAAAAATGATATTTTGTTTCACTTGAACTTTCTTGTCTGGGCTCTCTGGGGTGAGCTAATTCTATCATGGTGATACTTCGTATATACGAAAAATGTCAAGTGTGCTGATCGTATTTTGCTACTGTACTGCAGACTTTCGGCGCTGTTTTTGAGTAGGTTAGAATCGAAGTCAGTGGATTTATCAATGCATGACATGAAAAATACAAAAACAACAGTGGATGAATTTGTTTAAACTGGTCATTACAATCCTTTGGTGGCATCTTCATTGAACCTTCTGTGCTTTAGGGGCATGGCCATCAATGGACATTATTAACGCTAACCGTCCGAATCCTTCAATATCCTCTTTGCCGAAGTGAAGGATTCTGAATCTCAGCAGGACTGGGTTTTTAAGGACATTGCAGTGTGACAATGCACATAAATTCTGACATTATGTTCAACGCCTGCTTGGAGAAGGCATGCTGCGAGCAGACCAAATTGTAAGAAGTTTGTAGTCACCTGCTCCATAGTCCAATGATGATGATCAGTGGAGGAGGATCCAGAAGGATTGGGGCCATAGTGGGTTTCTGCTACATGTATGGGAGGATTTAGAAGGATTGGGCCAGAATGGGTTTCTGCTATGGGAGGATCCAGAAGGATTAGGGCCATAGTGGGTTTCTGCTATGGGAGGATTTAGAAGGAATGGGCCATAGTGGGTTTCTGCTATGGGAGGATCCAGAAGGATTAGGGCCATAGTGGGTTTCTGCTATGGGAGGATTTAGAAGGAATGGGCCATAGTGGGTTTCTGCTATGGGAGGATCCAGAACAATTAGGGTCGTAGTGGGTTTCTGCTTTGGGAGGATCCAGAAGGATTGGGGCCATAGTGGGTTTCTGCTATGGGAGGATCCAGAAGGATTGGGGCCATAGTGGGTTTCTGCTTTGGGAGGATTTAGAAGGATTGGGCCACAGTGGGTTTCTGCTATGGGAGGATCCAGAAGGATTGGGTACATACTGTGTTTCTGCTATGGGAGGATCCAGAAGGATTGGGGCCACAGTGGGTTTCTGCTATGGGAGGATTTAGAAGGAATGGGCCATAGTGGGTTTCTGCTATGGGAGGATCCAGAAGGATTGGGGCCATAGTGGGTTTCTGCTTTGGGAGGATTTAGAAGGATTGGGCCATAGTGGGTTTCTGCTATGGGAGGATCCAGAAGGATTGGGGCCATAGTGGGTTTCTGCTATGGGAGGATCCAGAAGGATTTGGGTCGTAGTGGGTTTCTGCTATGGGAGGATCCAGAAGGATTGGGGTCATCAGGCTGTATTTGACATAAGAGGAAAGAGAAGGATTGGGGTCTTGCAGCTTGGCCAAAGTGGGATTCAGGATCTGGGTTAAGGGGGGGGGCAGTTCCGATAAGGTCCCTAAGCATCGTATGTGTTTCACCTATTGTGTACATACTTGCAGCATGTATGTAATGTACATGTACATGACCTTATGACCTTTTAAAGAAACAGCTCCATCATGGGTCATTTAAAAAATCTTTGTTCAGTGAATGTCAATGCCTAATAGCCGCAGATTGAGTCTGTGGCATTAACCAACTGTATGCCAACATCAATGCTGTATATGTCCATTTGTACAACACGTCAAGAATATTTCTGGCTGTTGCAGATGATTTTTGTAGTCCCGACCCACTTTCCTAGTAAGGGAAACGTGATCAATAATAATTTCATGGCCAGAGGTATGATATAATGTCTTTCCTTCTTTATACCTCACCTACCCCATCCCCAAACCCTTCTTCATTAGGAGGTATAAATGACTCCCCTAGGTATCAGAATTAGATTTTGCGGCAAATTCAGTGATTACTAGTTAAACATAATCATTGAAAATATCGAACTGTCACGTTCCATGCACACTAGAATTTTGTTCCGGCCCACCTTCTGCCGCGGATGCACCCTTAATTAGCATCGACTAGGTAGGGCAAATTGAACCAATAAATTGTAAGAAAATCCTTGCAGTTGCACAAGTGTTAAAGATGTGCACATGTATCCGTGTGTAAGGAATATTAAAGAGACACTTTCAAAAAAAAGGGTTGATTTTTGGCTGTTCATAATTCCACAGAACTGCAGAGATTATTAAAAGAGTGGACGGGGTACCACCAGGGGTGTGTAGCCACCAGGGGGTGTATGTACAGGGACCAGGGGGTTAGGGACCAGGGGGGCTGTAGGGGTGTGACACCCCCACCCCCAATAATTTTTTTCAGTGGGAAGTTGGAGCCTTGATTGGCAAGTAAAACACTAACTAAATCAAGCAGAACCTAGGAAATCCAGTCATTTTATTTATCAAAAAACCTTGTCCTTAATTCCTAATATCAAAAGTCAAGATCAAAAGCAGAATTATGTCATATACAATACATGTGTTAATAATAACAATATTGGAGTCTTATTTAGCACACGTATCCATTAATGAGGTGCTCAAGACGCTCGAACAAAGAGAAACACTTTTAAAGACAGGTTTTGAAGTCTATGAATTACGAGAATCATTTATGTACATATGTAGCACTTTATTTATGTGTATGGCCACAAGGTGCTGCGGCGCATTCAGCAGCCACTGCCAGAAACACCATAATGAACTTTGGTACAGCTGTACGCCATGACTCAAATGTCAATCAGTTTTTGATCAACTACTTTTACACAACTATATTTGCTGTGTAATTACTGATTTACGCTGCATGGTAGAAATGGCCACTGTGGTTTAAGTGGAGTTTTTCGAAACACAGTCATTGATGGTAGATTTGTCTGAACTGTAAAAAAACCAAAACAGCGTTTTCACTTGTTTTTGCCAGTTATTTTTAACTTCTGAGGACCAGTCCAATTTCTGTCCATTTTGTCGTACTGGGTTTAGTTCATTGCTTCCAAAAGCTATGTAAAAAACTGACTGTTCAAGTTTGGTTTTAAACAAACACATTCCTATCTAAATGAAAGAAACGCTTCAGATTTAACAAACATGTGGATTTGCGGCATACTAGTGAAAATAACAAACTAAAACTGTTCGTACTAGCTAGTCACTGAAAAAGTTAAAGGGAAGTTATATGTTTGGTAATCACTCTTATGGCCATAAAAACTTACTTGGTTAGAAGTACAGAAGCTTTTGATAGTATAAAGCATTTTGAGAATCATTTCATTTCGAAGTAATGTGGTGATGGAAAAATATTTCGGTTTTGATCCCCCCACATTTGAATCTGAGAAACATTACTGTCAGATACGTTTCTCAGATTGTGTATTCCAATCACGGATTATTCTTCCTGCGTGGACATAACCGCTCCGGATTTTCAACGATATCTCAAATTCGTGACAACCTTTTGAAATGAAATTTTCACAGGTTAGTTTTATTGTATATAATTATCTACATTTAAATAGGATCAAAACAATTGAAAGGTTTCAAAAACTAAAGGTATACTTTCCCTTTAATGGAAGGCCAAACCATGTGTAGTGTGTACTGTATATGTCTTTTCATGGCAGTATTGCTGATTCCCTGACCAATCTGCAATCAGTTTTATATGCCAGTGACTGTAATGAGCCACACAAGGTTGCGTTGTTGCCGTATCCGGGTGTGTTTCTCTAATGAAACTCACATTACAATAATGCACGCATGAATTGGCTGCAAACACAAGTTGCTGCACACGCCTCATTACTGTTGTCCAGATATATTTTTGTTCAGTCTCCCTAGCAATTATAACCCAACAATACTGACAATGTACATTAACATTACAAAACTGCATACAAGTAAACATTTTGTTGATTGGGTAGTCCTTTCTGTTATATTGTACCAGAATTGACAGAACATTTAAATGTGTACATGTACATGTACTTGTATTGTTGCCTAGGGGTTTTATTTCAAAATATTCACTTGTAGCTCAAAACTTTTACTGGTCCAGAAATATTTTAAAAGGCCAAATATATATGTACTTGTAAATGTTTTGTTTTGAGGTTTTGAATAGACCCCTGTGCTGGTGACGTCACAGGTTATAACTGGGTACTGCACTTCCGACAGTTGAGCAGAGACTCAATGGTTTCCCATTCTTCTGCAAAGTGGTAAACAAACTTTGACGTCATCAGTGCTAAGGTCTATTGAAATTCTCTAAGTGCAATGCATTTATGTGTGTGTAAAATTGCAGAATGGGTTCAGCTGTGGGGTTGGTCACTGGCCCAGTGCTGATATCAATAGACTCTGGCCCACGGCCCAGTGGGTATTTCCATAGTAATTCAACCCTGTGACATTCAATCATTCATTCATGTTCATTCTTTATTAGTCCACAAAAAAGAAAATTGTTTTGTTACATGAGTCAAGATAAAAGATTGATATATGAATATACAAATATATATAGGCCTACACACAGGCATTGTTTAAGTACAATTAAAAATATTAGATTTAAAACAACTACCAAAGACATACAATATTGACAAGAGGAGGGCGGGCGAGGGAGGTGAAAAAAGGAATGACACACATATTAGCTTGTATGCTGATCAATAAGATGACGAACGGAATAGGGGGCAAATTAATTTGAGTATCTGCTTGTTCTGGTCCTTACTGACTGCCATCTTCTACCACTGCCAAGCATTCTGTAGTATTAATTGAGGGGATGGTCATCATTTCTTAGGACACCCTTAGCTTTAATTGGTGCCCTCTCCTGGCAGAGTTCAAGACATGTACTTGAAGTAATACCAAAGAGAGATACTAATTTATAAGATTTTTTGAGAGGCACAAGTTTGACTTCCTCGATGCACAAACGTTAGTTACTGTCAGTTTTTCAATTCTAGTTGAGACCCTGAAGAAGCACATAACACATGTCAGCCCACACCTGCTCCCTTTACTTTGTATCTGCATCGCGGCTTCAGGGACGGCAGGTTCTTTTTTTCATTGACTTATTAAACTCAGAAATACATTGCAATCATTTCCACATGAATTTGTACAGATCGTTAATGAAATGTTGTCCCTTTTATGCTGCCTGTGCTCCTGAGTATTTTTGTTTGCCTCTCCACAGCTCATAGAAGGACCCCATGATGGATTTCTTTGGAGTAGGGCCAGATGAAGCCAGACATGCATCCCCAGGGGCCAATTGTAGAGCTGTACTAATAAGCAGTTGATATTTGGCTCGCTGGAGGAGTTTTTCTTTTATGCGCTTATATAACTGAGAAATTAATAATGGGTGATTACATTGAGGGAGAAGTAAAGGTTACTGGCAAACTGCTTTGGCGGCTAGACTTGTTTAGTCTGTCCATGCACAATGCACGTTACATTTTTCTGACAGTACATGTGACTGCAATCACTAATCACCAGCCTCCCAACCCCGCCCCTCTTTCTTGGCCCCCATACCTGCCTTCTAAACTTAATCAAATGAACCAAAACCTTTTACTGTTCACCTTTACATATCAGTGTGTAAACTTATTTACTGCACACACGGTTGACTTTTCATACTGTGTGACATTTCACCACTAACGCCAGTCGGTATCCTTTAGTCCTGTTCACACCACAGAGCCAATTCTCAGGAAATGAAACCCCAGTAAATGCCTAGGTAATTTGAACCCCACTGCCACCCCATGTTCATTTCACACTTGGTACAATTTACCTGGGAAAAACAGACACTCTGCTTGCTAGACCCCCATGGTTAATTTGCTTGAAATTTTGTCAAATGTGAACGGCACCTAGTACATGTATTCCTACTTTCTACAATACAGGCCTTAAAGCTTGTTCTCTGGGGCCTACAACGCTTTCAGATTTCTGAAAACCAAAGTACAGGTGTAGGATTGGTACAGTAATGATATGAAAACAAAATGTGATTACTTGCTGAATCTCACTGGTTATTAAGTTTATACCAGTAGTATCAATTCTCCACGGAAATATTTCCATCTGAGATAACTGTCAGAGTCGAGGAAATACTATTAGCATTTGGAGGTCCTCACAAACACGTATCAACTTTGCTTATTACAGATTGCAAACTATTTAGTTGTCGTGAAATGCAGTGTAAAAAGTAAGAGTTGTGCAGCTTGGGAAAGTTTTAGAATTTGGCATTTAACCAGTCAAGCTTTCCTCTCTGAGTTCTTTCCACTGTATCCCTGAGGAGAATGAGATTCTCCTACCTTAGAAGTGTGACATTAACAGCCTCACTGAAGACTGTGTTTCGTATCCCAAGTTCACGAAGATCAGGTGAACATCATTCCATAGGGTGCAAGTATTAATTAACCAGGCACGCTGAATTGGGGCTCTGTTCACATTTGACATTATGCTGAGTTAATCGGGATACGGGTCCTGTTACTGTGGATGTAGCAGCGCAATATCAGAGCGTGAAAATATCAGGGCCCAATTTCATAAAGCCTGTAAGCATGAAATGTTGCTAAGCATAGACAAATCTTGCTTAGTAGAAAAAAGGTTACCAGGCAACTCTCCATAAAGTTTACATTGTTGTGACTGGTGCCCCACTTATTTTACTGCTTAGAAAGGAAAATTGCTAAGCAGTACTTTCTGTTGGACAGCTTTATGAAATTGGGCCCAGGGCCCATTTTCACGGAGTTTCTTGCCACTGAATTCTGCGCTTGTGCCCATAGAATTACGCACTTATGGGGGAACCGTTTTTAAGTGCATTTTCTGTGGTGAGCAGCGCTAAGAGCCCATTTTTATAAAGCTGTTAAGCAGAAAATACCGCTTAGAAAATTTCTTTGGTAAGCAAAAAATAAGCGGGGCACCAGTCACAACAATGTAAACTTTATGGAATTTTGGCTGGTTGGTTTCTCCAGGCTTAGCAATTTTAAAACTGGGCCTATATCAGGACTTTAAAAAAAGGACAGCACATAAAAACAACAAATCATGAACAGAAGATGATGAGGTCACTGATTAGCAGAATGTTTGTTTCTTAATGAAAAATGTAGTAATGAAACATTACTGACCAAAGACTCAACCGATTGTTAAATGAATGTGAAGCATACAAGTATAATGAACATTCCTCAATATCCAGTACAGTGACACACCTTCATCAACTCTAGTTTTTTACTTTAAAGTAAGGAAAAGAAGGAGGGAAAAAACAGAGAAAGTCACTTCATGATTCTAGAAACCGTCCAAAAGCACCTTGGCCATTAGTTCCAAATGTTGACATGGGTACATTTGAAATCTGGTTCTCCCCTTCATCAGTATTGCTTCTCAAATGCCAAGGTTGTACGGTAATGCATACTCTGTGTAGAATTGTCCTCAGTGCTCAAATATTTGTGCATGGGCCAGGAGGCTTCAGCGTACTGAACTTGGGAAAAACCCCTCCAGCCATCTGCAAAACCTGAAATCCATCCCGCGATGAAGCGAGAGGAGAGATGGGCGAAGCCACCCAAAAAAAAAAAAAAATGTAATAAAAAAGCCATTCAGAATTTCTTCTTTATCCCTGTGATCTACACGTCGTGTAATTTCTTCATCCCGTACACAACTCTCTGTGAATGTGCATCTCCCGCCATTTCACACAAATAGAAAGCAATTTCATTACGGAGGAATTTATCAGCTCTTGGCGGGAGCTGTTAGGATACAATTCTTGGGCAGTAATCTTATTTTGGCGCCCGTTACTGGTCTGGATTGAAATAGGAGGTGTACTGGAAAAGGGGGAACAACTAGATAATGCACAATGTACATCGGATAGCATTTGAGTGAATGGTTTTTGCATGGAGGGCAAATTGTTAAGAAGTAGTTCTGTTTGGAGTCCTAATAAGATTAGACGGACAATTCAAAGTCGTCTTACAGCGGGTTGACAAAGCTCCCTCGTCGTAATGTATTGATAATTTATTGACATAAACTAAAGATGCTCATTCACTGCTTTCCAAAAATTCATATAAAGCCATTCAAAACTGTCAGTAATTCCTTTTAGTGTCAATGGTTTGTTTCTTCCCTATTATGTACAGAACATCTTGACTAACTTCACCATTAAGCCCATTCTTTTCATAGGAAACACATTTTTCAGTCAACCTTTGACAACCTTACAACAATGTAGTATTCACTGTTTTCCAATTTTGTCGCAAGAAAATTTGCTTTGCTTTTGAATGAACAAGGCTTCAAAGGAGAGAGTCATCCTAAATCAACAATCTTTGTTACTGATGTAGCCATGCAGGGATGTCTGAGTGTCTTTTGGACCACCCTGTTTTATCTGTCATTTACAGGTATTGTAAGTGAACAATTTGGACACACAGTTTTTAAATTTCCAGCAAATTTGGACACCCTTTTACCAAATCCTGGCTAAAACCTTGGATGAACTAGTGGCTGGAACACATTTAAAGTTGATTTCATGAGTTCACAACTGAAGTTAAAAGGATTACACAACACTGATTTGTCAAGGAGTCTGCTCTTTCTCTACGTCATAAGAAATGTTACAAGGTGATTGATTTTGTATGCGCAGAACCCGGAAAGCATTAAGTATGTACCGGTTATGCTGGTGAAACCAAATTAATTTACTATATCCCCAATGCAATTATTACAATAATTTTGGCTTAAAATAACGGTTTACTGAGGATAAAGGGAAGGCAACTAAAAAGTCATTTGGTTTCAACAGATAATATTTTTAAAAATCAATGCATTTCAAAAGGACCTCCCCCCCCCCCCCCCCCGCCTCCCCAAAGATGGTGTACAAACTATGTGTACATGTATACGCTGTATGTATACCAAGTATGTAAAACACAATGTTCAGTGGAATCCTATGGGCATGATTGACAAGGTTTTCATAACATAGATGTACATTGAGTCTTGTTCCACGAATTCCAGTCTCTGTTGCTCGTTGGCAAACATGTGACGTCAGCACAGTAATGAAGGATCTACACAATGAATGATTCATGTAATTAATTATTTAATTATTTCAAGTATGCAAACCCGTCTAGATTTTCATGCTGAAAAAAACCCACCCCAAAGTTCTTTAAAATGTTTGGCCAGTAATTGTAATTGTATTAACTGTCAACGTTAATTCCTTTTATCATCCTAAATGATAAAATGCCTTATGCTCAGCGAACGGTTCATGCATTTTCACCGACCGTTTTTGCATTACGCTAATACATCTACGTCAGTCCGGTGGGGCGCAACACGGCATTTCGGGACGTTCCGTTGTTGATGTTGCGTTGTCAAGCAACAGCGGACGGTCTTATAAAGGAGGTCAAACTTTTAGCCAATCAGTGCTCTGGGTTTAGCGTCAGTAGTACAGGAACGCAGGAACTTTCACTTGGTCACAGTCAACTAAACTGTTAAAGGCACTGAACACGTTTGGAAATTGTCAAATACCCGTGTTCTCACTTGGTGTATCCCAACATATGCATAAAATAACAAGCCTGTGAAAATTTGGGCTCAATTGGTCATCGAAGTTGCAAGAAAATGATGAAAGAAAAAACACCCTTGTTGTACAAATTTGTGTGCTTTCAATTAGGAATAAAAACTTCTTGCAAGAAGTTTTTATTACTTTAGTGAGAAATTATCTCTTTCTCAAAAACTACGTTACTTCAGAGGGAGTTGTTTCCTACAATGTTTAATACTATCAACAGCTCTCCGTTGCTTGTTACCAAGTAAGTTTTTATGCTAATATTTGTTTTGAATCATTGCCAAACGTGTACGATACCTTTAACACACTGTTATTATCTGTTCTATAAATTTGTTATTTCTACTGCGTTGTTTCAGTTTTTATCAGGATATATTTTCCCAGCTAGGAATATTTGGTGCCTCTGGGATACTCACACAGAAAGTCCTTGGATTTTCTTATTTATTTGGATTTATATTGACTCGTCGTTTTTTTCTGGACATACATGTAGCAAATGTATGTGTGTGGCGGTAGTTGTTCAGCTCATCCGGCTGTCGGGAGTCTTCATACATGTAGTTTAAACTTGGTAATGTAATTTATAGCCAATGGAAGCTACATTTCTGGGTTTTGTTGGTGTTATGGTTCGGACAAATAAAAATATCTTATATTATCTGTCACGGGAGATTGTAACTAACCTTATTTAATAGGACACTGTGGATGACAGCTTGTATCAGTGTTAACATGATTAAATGTAAACTTAATTCCATCAGGTCTTTTATTATTCATGACAAAATCTCCCAGCATCCCCCTTCAATTGAACCGCTAACCAATTTAGAGAATCTGGCAGGCTGTTTCCTGGGCAATACTGAAGTGGTTTTGACAGCTAACAGTGTAACTACATACAATGTGTGGGGACATCCAGGAGCAGTAGAGTTAAAGTTTAGGATTGGATTTCAACCCTGGACATGATACTGTAGATTGACAAGACTTAAAGGCACTGGACACGTTTGGAAATTGTCAAAGACCAGACTGTTCTCACTCGGTGTATCCCAACATATGCATAAAATAACAAGCCTGTGAAAATTTGGGCTCAATTGGTCATCGAAATTGCAAGAAAATGATGAAACACCCTTGTTGTACAAATGTGTGTGCTTTCAGATAGGAATAAAAACTTCTTGCAAGAAGTTTTTATTATTTTAGTGAGAAATTACCTCTTTCTCAAAAACTATGTTACTTACCGAGGGAGTCGTTTCCTACAATGTTTTATACTATCAACAGCTCTCCGTTGCTTGTTACCAAGTAAGTTTTTATGCTAATATTTGTTTTGAGTCATTACCAAACGTGTACGATACCTTTAAAGGGATATATTGTATCGCCTTTTGGAACTGAGTAAATTTATTCACATCCTCCGGTTTTCAATAAAACACACAGTTAACACCAACCCTTAAAAATTAATTATTTTAGGTGGTGAAGTTTGAGTTAAGATAGGGATTGTTTTGTCAGGGAGTTCGTGCACATTCATGTCTGAAAGCTTATTTAGGTTGTGGCAATCGGAATATAGGTAAGCAACAGTAATTTGCTGGGTTGTCAGTACTATTCATTCACTTTGACGATATTTTAGATGAAAACAGTTCTGTTGAGGAGTCATACTTTATTATCGAGCTTCTACATGTACATAGAAACTTGTTATCCCCCCCCCTCCCCCCGATAATTGCAAACTGTTTTCATATCCAAATTCTTACAGAGCATTTGTGAATTTACTGACAAATTACAGAACATTGCAAAGCTCTAGATCAAAACCAAGAACCAATTGAATATTTATCTCCTACCTTGGTTTGGGTAGATCAGCAAAGCAGTAACCCCATCAAACACAAGCAGCACATGTATACATGTAGACCTTGTAACCTTTGTTTACAAAAACATTGACCTTGTACATGTACATTCCAGGGCCTATCCGGCAGGCAAAATACTGAACTGGTCATTCCGGAAATTTTACATTTTGTGTCCATAATTTCCACATAAATTCAAGAGTTATGAAAATAACAACTGAACAAGGTTTGAGATGTGCCCCCGCCCTTTCCTTCATAAAAGTTGACAGTGCAATCTCCATAGAATATGATTTCGTGTTCTTCCATTGTGCTGTGTACTAATTGTGCCTGCAGTAAGTCCAGGCTCTGTGGCTCTTTTTTAAACATGTGACGTCTCAGGTTTGGACCATACATTGCTCGTTATGACACATACATGTATGTTTAAATACAAACAGTGTGCTTGTAGTAAATTTATGGAGCCATAGCAGATGTGGGCATTATAGTCTGCCTTGACGAGGATAACTCAGTCAGGTGATTATCTCCAAGGGAGTCATGAAGATGACAAAATCCATGACAGATATTTCATTAAGTAGATGATTATGGGCAGACGGACTGTCACCAGTTGCGTAATGGCTTATGGTTTGGCTGAGGGCTTCTGGATGTAATGACGAGGCCTTGTTGTAATAATGAGCTGCATGTACATACGTGCTTTTAATCTTATGATTGTTTAGCAGAAAAAAAAGTTCCTTTGAAAATAATTAGTTGCTTAAAGGGATTGTATATGTTTGGTAATTGGAACCCACTGTTTGCTTCAAGCCTAAAAGATGTAGATCATAAAACTAACTTGTGAAAATTTCATTTCAAAATATGGTAGCGTTTTTTAGATATATTGCCGAAAATCTGGAGCGGTTATGTCCACGCAGGAAGAATAATCTGCAATTGGAATACACAATCTGAGAAACGTTACTGTCAGTAACACTTCTCAGATTCAAATTTTGTTTGGATAAAAAGTGATACATTTTTCCATAACCGCAGTACTTCTAAGTGAAAAGTTTCTCAAAATGCATTATACTATGCAAAACTGCTGTACTTCATACCAAGTAAGTTTTTATTGCCATTAATTTTCAGAGTCATTACCAAACGTATACAGACCCTTTAACTGTACTTACTGAGCAAGGATGATATGAACAAAATTCACATAAATTTGGCTGTTATCTTCTCACTCTTTGCAGGATACTGTATTTATAACGAGCTTGTTAGCCTTATTCAATTTAGCACTCACCGCTGGACACAATGTAATTTCTGGTAAAGGCAGAAGGTGTCACAAAATAAACGTGTATTTCACCTTATTTGGGTTTTGTACTGTTCCATTGATGTGTGATAAGCATTTTGATCCGTGCGGAAAGAAACAAAAATTCACAGGCTACATTGTAGGGTGATCAGATTCAAATCCACGACTCCCACATTGTAGATTGTCACTGCTTACCATAGGATCCAGCACTTAAGACCCCCCCCCCCCCAAGCATATGATTTTATTGGCAGTTAGCACAGAATTGACTGGTAAGCGGAGCCATCAAATGGGACCCAGACGTCGTAAATGTAGGGTCATAATTTGGTAATGACAGACGGAAAAAAAAAAAATTCTGTAATATCTATCCGAAAGCCTCCTTGTTATAAAGTTGGTAATGGTGGTAAGCATCCTGCGAAGTTATTTCGTCTGAAATGCCCCCATTCTTCTTCTTCTTCTTCTTATCGTGTCCACACAGACTAGATGCTGTGTTTCAGCCAGAACTGAGCACAGTCTTTGGCACTTTTATTGAATTCAGCAAGGTCTCCAGCCTTGCACCTCTGCTCCAGTAGGGGACATCTGAGTAGGTGCTCCATAGACTACTTCGCAAATACTCCGTGCGCATGCATTAGCCGTGGAATGAGGTGCATGCTGGTCTAGTTAGCGATCAAAATGTGTCGCTAACTAGACCAGCATGCACCTCATTCCACGGCAAATGACCGCGTATTGAGTATTTGCGAAAAAGTCTATTGTCTGTGGTTCTGAACCGCATTATATGCAGGTGACATCCTGGTCTCGCACCTTTGCTCTAGTAGGGGACATCTGAGTAGGTGTTCCACTGTCTGTGGTTCTGAACCGCATAAATGCAGGTGACATCCTGGTCGTTCAGATAGCCCCATTTCTTGAGAGTTACTCAGCAGAGTATGAAAGAAATGAGTGGGGTACCAGTTACAGCAGTGGTAAATGTATGGTATTTTGGCCGGTAATCTATTTTTCCTAAGCAAGAGTTTTCTGTGCTTAGCAAGTTTTGGTGCTTACATGCTTTATGAAATTGGGCCTAGGTTCAATCACTGTTCATGTATGTATGACACAGTGCCATAGTACAGGGAACCTCACCCTTCAAAGATTGTTACAACAATCTCGTAAAGGTGGATGCAGTTACTTGCCATTAATTCCTGTCCTGTTAATGGTTTAATTACACGGGCCATTCAACTCTTCAGTTTTTAGTCGTGTTTCACATTGTTGATGGATATTTTATGTTCATTGGAGGAAAAAACCCATGGAGCAGGGTGCATGGGCCTATTGTAATGTATACTGCAGCAATGTATGCACCGTTTCAGTATAGAGTTTCAGTGTGCAACAAATCAATGGTTGATCTTGGTCCAATCAGTGGTCAGTGGTCATGGTTACCAATCGGTACTTCAATATGTGCAGAAATACACGTAAGTGTACAAACATGTACTGAAGTACTGCACTTGTATACACGGCTCCTCTGTGACGATGCCAATTTTCATATCTGCCAACATGATTTTTATAATCATTAATGTTACCATGGAAATTGGTGAGGTGTTAATCAGTACACAATGTGCACTGCCTGACACCCTCTGCGTGTTCTTATTTGTTTACTTTTTGTATTTTTTTCTGATGAATGCATTTTATGGACAGAGAAACACAAAGGAAGTTGATAATGACATATTCTTTACATCCAAACAATTTTTTTGGGGGGAGTAATGAACGAGGGAAGTGCTTTTTGACATTATTATAAATCAACAGTGTGTGCACAAATATCTAGAGGAGTTCCATTCGTATCCTAAATACCACGTTGACTCACATTACATGAATAATAAATAATCATGAACTTAGAACCAAAGATTATACAGCACCAAAAGCGTAAGATTGGGAACTCAGACTGAATTGTTCACTGGACGCCATTTCAGCAAGCAACTCTTTTGATGCAACAACAGGGCCCAATTTCATGGCTCTGCTTACCGTAAGCAAAGAATCGGCGCTAACGGAAGCAGGAAATTCTGCGCTTACGTCAAGCGTATTTCACGGGTTAGCGGGGAATTTTTGCTTGTGCGCGTGCGTACTCCACATTACTAGGCATTCTTCGCTTACACAGCTAGCGCAGAAATTCGGCGTGTGCACAGTAAGTGGGGAATGGTGATCGCAAGCGCAGAATTCGGCGGTAGCAGAGCCATGAAATTGAGCCCAGATCAGTGCAGACAGTGACCATTGCTATCAATGATTATCACAAAACATTTGCTTGCTGAAATGGTGCCCATGCGTATTTCACATTCCAACTACAGATGATAAAGCTCCAGTTCCCCATCTTGCGCCTTCGGTGCTTTATAATCTTAGCTTAGAACTACCTTTAACATTGAAATGAGAAAACATGCTGAAATGAAAAGCAGATTTTTTTTGTTGGCCAAATATTTACGGATTAGAAACATTACAGAGTGCTCATAGATTTTATCACTGTAGATTTATACATGTATTCTGCATAAATTCATAAATGTACCCTTTTTTCCTTCATTGTATTCGATGTTGTTATATAGTAGTCTGGCCCCTTAGCCAGTTACAATGTTAATTATTACTGTTCTATTTTGGGCCCATGGCTGAGACGAATGCATCCCCATATGTTGCCTTGCCCAAAACCTCAAACCTCAAACCCTCAATTCCGTCTTTGCCCAGGCCATAAATCTTCACTGTGAAATCAACGCAAACATATTCAACAGGTTTCTACCACGTACAGTCCATACGTGAAGCTTCCTCGGCAAACCTGAGTGTTATGTGTTTGGAATACCGATGCCTATATGGTTGATTTACCCAGATTCCATTGACGGTCCGCCCCACCGTGTAGTGCGTATTGAACATGTACCACTTCAGATTATTGATCGGCGCTTATACGATGACGCCATCGGTTACCAGGGAGGCACGCGTCAAACATCGGTTACCAGGGAGGCAATATCAAATATCAAATAGTCCAATCCTCTACATGATCCAACCTCGACATGTTTCTATCTCAGTGCCCTACAGTGAAATCTAAAGATGACTTCACCAGGTTGTGATTTAAAAAGATATGAATGTACAATATGTACACTGCGGCGTTTGTACACGATGTAAAATGTACATGTTAGTACATTTTCAGCATACGTACCTGGTGGTAAAACTGCTGGCAAAATGAAGCACAGTACTGCAGCTTCTGTTGCTTCTTTTACCATGGTTACCTTGAACGATGCAAGAATTTATGGAGGTTTCATTGTCAATGCTCTGCTGTCTGTAATGGTGAACGATAAATTTAGACACAATGACCTCCAGACACTGGAATGGAGGCAGGGATTCAAGTTTTTTCTAATAAAACTCTATAATGTGGTGCATGTAGCCTGGCAACCCCAGTGGAACTGTATGTTTAATTTTTGGAAGTATTTTGCTGAATCCCCAGTGATTTGGATGAATCTTGCATTCTCATAATTGACTATTGTACAGATAATGGGTGCATGTACACTGTGCATGGAGGTTAATCATTAATGTGTTTCCATGCAGTTAACAAGGTTTTTACTTTCTCAAAGATTGCACACTTTCTAACTTACAATGTGCAGTGACATACTGTACATTGCAGTAAGTTAAACAAATAACCAAATACAGTACACATGCATAAGTGCCATGACCAGGATTCGAACCCTTACTCCGATGACTGCAGTACACCAGAAGTCTGTAGCTACTTGTATAATGTACACCACTCGGCCTCTACACGCCACGATCTTCAACATCATCTTAAAGAGGGGCTCCATGGTTAAATTGAGTTTTGTGATGCACTCATTTTCCAATAGATAGAGTACTCATGAAAGTGGGGAAAAAGTCTCTACCTCACGTTTAAATTATTATTATTATTATTATTATTATGGTTTATTAAAAAACTGCTCATTGCAGCCTATCGGCTGAATTACAAAACAGTTGTACATAAAATATATAAGGAAAACCAATTGTGGTGTAAAACATCAATATTATAATACTCTTTCAGAGCAAAATTTGAATCATTACGTCAACGGACAGCAATGAACAAATCGGTCTGTACATTCAGAAGAATTTTTGTGCCTGTCAGAAGCTCACAATCAATGTTGCTTTGATTGAATATCATCAGAATTCAGGAATGAACTGAAAATTCTCTGCACAAAAATGCGACGTCATCAAACGCTTTTGGATTTTGTCAAAAATTGCACTTGAAGGGTATCAAACACAGTGGCATTTTACACAATTTTAATGTGAGGTCAGAGACTAGAAATTATTTTCCCATTTTGGGGAATTTTTTACCAATTGGAAAATGAGCGCAACACAAAACTGAATTTGACCTTGGAGCCCCTCTTTAATGCTTCCCCCCTGCTCCCCAAGACCCTAAGTCAATGTTGGTTCAATGCTAAAGAATCATCACTCACCCACTCATGTTGCTCCCTCTGCAGTGATGTTTGCCTCATTGTCAATTTGTTCTTCTTTTCTCTCCATCCAGAGTAACAGGAGGAGAGCTGTTTGATAGAATCGTTGCCAAGGGTAGCTACACAGAGAAAGATGCCAGTAATATCATGAGGCAAGTCTTAGAAGCAACTGATTACATCCATCAGCAAGGTGTGGTCCATCGAGATCTCAAGGTAGACTGAACTTCTTACAAAAATAAAAAATCTTCATTTACATTTCCAGGCTAACAAATAAGCCTCCAAACCACCACTGGTTACTTCAAACCGATTGGTAGTTGGTAAATGTATGTTCTCGTGCATCATATTTTTTGTTTTTACCTGGAGCTTGAGCTGGTGTCCCTTGCAAATTGGTCCAGGAGATGAGCTGGGTATGGCCAGAATACCCAAGGATAAATTGTCCCTTAAATACAGGAACCCCCTTCCTTCAAAGACCCACTCCCCCCCCCCCCCCCAAGAAAAGAAAAGAAAAAATGAACAGTGGCATAGCTGCAAATGCTCTTGTATTGCCTGTATTTTGCAAGCAAACCTTGGATGCATAACATGCTTTTAACAACAGGCTCAGTACATGTATCCCCTGTACATGTGTACAACAATTCTGTGAATCCAGTAAGGGAATTTGTTCACTCCCATTCTAGCCATTTTTAAAATGCCTTTGGAAGAAATTGATGTATGGTACATGTTCAGTTATGTACAGAGATACAACTTTTTGATTTAAATCATGATCTGACTCCTACAGTTTTGTTGCCCCAAAGTTCGATTTTGTTTTCTGACCCCCAAAATCTGGGTTTTTGTCCTGATTTGTGTCCCATTCTTAACCTCTTCTACCAGTTGTCAGTGAACACATTTTCAAGATTTGGTAAGCATATTTTACGACCATAGATACGTTTCTAAGGCATTGACCTACGACCTGTAAGAAACTTTGAGATTATGTGCACGTGTTTGGAGAATCGTCAACGTTTGCATTTACGCTTAAGTCTCCGATTGTTTTTCTTCTACTTTTCCAAAATGATACGGTTTGTTAACTGTCAAGATACATGTAATCTTGAATATATTGAAAAGGGTTTGAATTAACAAATCTCAGTGGCAAAAGGGTAGCATCATTTCACACAATCACTTATCTCAGGTTATAAAAACAACTTCAACATTTTGTACGTGATGCATGGATTACTACTTAGGGAGGTCAATTAGGCCCTAATAGTCAATTTCAAGTTGTTGTGAGCTTATTTAGATAAGATACATGTACATCTAGCATTGTTATAATTTCATAATTTTTTCGTTGAGTAATAAAATTTGGCCCCATTTACTAGGCCCCCAGGTCCCATTACCAGTACCACCAGCGGGGTTCACACCGACTGCGGCGCTGGCAACTGGGTTGCCTTGCCCAAATCCAGACATGCATTTTCTTAGCATGGTTTTTCCATTTTGTTTTTTCAATAGGGTTTAGCCAAGTGCATCTCTGAATGTACGTCCTACACACGAACATATGCTTCTGTTTTTTTTTATACTGTCTACATGTTTTTATCTGTAGTCATGTACAGTCCTGACAGTAGGCATTATGTATTATTTATGTTCAGGTTCTTAATTAAAATAAAAATCTATATTCCTGTTGGTTACTGGCTAGTCTGAAACTATTGCTTTTACCTTGTACATAATGCGAATGCGGTTTAACATTCTCCTTTTTTGCCACTTTACTGAAATTTGTATAAATAATGTTTTTATGGTTATTTTTATATTTTTATATGTAGGCTAATGCATGTTTTTTTTTTGCTGGGCACCGTTGGAAAAGACTGAAAGGTTTCTCAATGGAAAAAAATAAAATATATATATTTATATACATTGTACCATGCACATTGTAACACAAGCGTGTGTTGTTTTTTCTTTTTTAGAAAATTATTATTATTCCCACGCAATTGTTGTTTTAAAGGCAGTAATTACTCAAAATAATTATTGGCATAAAACCTTACTTGGTAACGAGTAATGGGGAGCTGTTGATAGTATAAAACATTGTGAGAAACGGCTCCCTCTGAAGTAACGTAGTTTTCGAGAAAGAAGTAATTTTCCACAAATTTGATTTCGAGACCTCGGAATTAGATTTTGAGGTCTCAAAAACAAGCATCTGAAAGCACACAACTTCGTGTGATAAGGGTGTTTTTTCTTGCATTATTATCTCGAAACTTCGACGACTAATTGAGCTCAAACTTTCACAGGTTTGTTATTTTATGCATATGTTGAGATACACCAAGTGAGAAGACTGGTCTTTGATAATTACCAATAGTGTCCAGTGTCTTTAATAAAGACTCTACATAATATACAAATCAAATACATTGTGAATGTTATCAACATGGTAAAATTATAAAGATTAAGCTTGCTTGTTTTCTCATAGCACGTACGTGTAAGGCCCGTTGTGTCATGCCTGTATTTTGTCCTGTGTATATCGTCATAAAAGTTCTTATTGGCTCAACGCATATAATGACTAACTACATAATACTGTACATTCACAGTGTCAAATTGGCACTCTTGTCATTTTCTCAAATGGTTAAGAAAACAATATTATAAACCTGCATTTTCAAAGGTTTTTGAGAGAATGTTTTAACAAAGTGTTCCTTATCCACCTGATCTGTTCTGACAAAGGGCAATAATTAATATTTGTGCCCGTCTCCATGATTCGGTAAACACACAACGTGTAGCTTAATGATTTAAAGGATTTGACGCACTCGCTCCTTTTCGCAGTGTTGTATGCATAGTTTGACCTCTCTATTGTTTACGACATACAATGTATAACAATTTTTCTCAGTCTCACGTTTACATTAATGTGTACAAAAAGGATGTATACAGCACCACAGGTACATTAGTATACAGATACTGACTGTTAGAGTGCTATGGTTAACATTATAACACCCCTTACAAAAATTCTGCCTTTTCATTGGTTTAGAGCGCGTCACATGATATGTCTTAGTTTTACTAGAAACCCGGTGGCCGTGTAATAGTCGTTTGCCATGCAATAGTCAAAAGACACTTACATGGCGCGCGCGGTACCTAGACGTGTTTTTTACCCACCTCGAACCCAATCAGTTGTGCATCTGTGTATCTGAAATGCGCGTACGAACGTTACGTGTACGAGGATGATAAATAGTCTGTTGGGGTGTTATAAAACAAATATTGACTGCTTTTACTCGTGCTATTAAAACTCCGACTCCCTCGGTGATCCCCGGACCATTCCATTTTCCCTCGGCTGCGCCTCGGGAAAATAGAACGCTCCGGGGATCACCTCGGGAGTCGTAGTTTTAACTATAGCTCTCGAAGCAGTCAATATTTGTATACTATCACTCCCGAGGTGATCCTCGGTGCGTTTTACTGTCATAAGACAAAGCCGAGGGGAATTAAACCACTCTGGGGATCACCGAGGGTCTTGTAGATTTAACCATAGCGTGAGTAAAAACAGTCAATATTTATTTTATAATACCCCAATCACAAATTGTGCCTAGACATCTACATTTTGGAGGTACCAAGAAGCTGCTGTTGCTATGGGTTTAGTACAGTGGTTGCTATGGGATAGTACATTGGTTACTACAAGTATTGTACATTGTTTGATGCATGTATAGCGCGTCTTGTTCACACGGCTTTCTAGTAATGTGATGCGCTCTAAACCAATCAAAAGGTAGAATCCTTTTAAGGGGTGTTACAATTGATAATAGTCTGTCCGAGGTGAGAAAAATACTGAGGTTAATGTGGAATTTTTCGAAGTTCTTAATTTGCAAACACGGTAAAAGCTTTTAGAAGAATGATTTGTGTTTGTCACCATCATGGTTGCCCTGAGGCAACACTCGTCACGAAGCCTTCAATGAAGTACATCAAGTATTCTATGTATGTGCCCAAAAGTACTTGAACATTTTGATGGATGGGTGCTCACTGCCTGCGTTCTTACGCCAACATTAAGGTTGATAATTCTGACAGATGGAAGAAGAAAACAAATATCCTCTGAAATTTCGAATGGAATTTGTCATCTTCACGATTATTGAATGCTTGTCTCATATCCGGTATAAATTTGAATGTCTTATTGATGGGGTTGACGTTCACTCTGGGTGGATAGAGTTTCAGACTCTCGAGTAGTTTTTGACTCTACACGTATGACAAATACTCAAAGATTACCCTGTAACCTACTGACACAACCATGGCTACTAAAGAGGATTGAAGACTAGGAGATTCAGAGTGTACCTTATTACTATCATTCTGGTTATTACATGTATTGTTCTGGTTTATTAAAAACATTCAAATCTCGCTGCCAAAGGACCGAATTACATCTGAATCCACAAAGAAGTAAAAACATGCTAAAATTCATAAAACAAAGAATAAAAGATACACACACAAAACACACAGAAATTAGGAATTCTTATTTAGCATTTTAGTTAAAGAAGGGATGGGGATGTTTTGATATCTTTCGGCTCGGCAAAGAGGGATGGCAAGTTGGTCGGAGTTCCCAAGATTGTTGCACCTAGGCCATTAGGCAGAGGAAGTCATTCTCTGTACTCTGAATATAGAAGTCTTTTTACGAATTTAAGGGAGAGCTGATCATGTCTTGCTAAAGTGTTTCGATTTTTAACTTATTATAAATAAACAGGGAAGATAAATGACTGCTAAGATCAACAGAGAGAATGGTTCTGAGCGCTTTCTGTTACCCTGAATACTAGACAGGGCTGGCATACTCCACAGATGGCCTAACATATTGCACATAATCCTCACTAAGTCGTCAACTGGGACGCCCACAGCATATGTTGAATACCTTTTTGACATCTCACTGTACAGTTTGCAATAAAGGGTTGTCCTAAAGTTAATTTGTGTTTAGAAATTAAGACCTGGCTGCAAGTAGAATACATGAAGCACTTAAGTGCACATTGTAGACTTCCCCCATCTAAGAGAGGGGGGGGGGCTGGGAAAAGCTGTAAAAGACTACTTATAAGTTATGAAAAAACATTGTAATTTCAAAAAAGAAAATAAATAGATAAAACTTGTTGAAATTCATTTTAGGGAGTGCAGTTACAGATGAACATGCACAAATTGCATCCCGGCTCAAAAAAATCCAGAAAACCTAAAAACAAACAAACATTTAGTATTAAAAGAATGTACATGCTTAAAGGCATCGTACACGTTTGGTAATATTGTCAAAGACCAGTGTTCTCATTTGGTGTATCCCAACATATGCATAAAATAACAAGCCTGTGAAAATTTGGGCTCAATTGGTCATCGAAGTTGCAAGAAAATGATGAAAGAAAAAACACCCTTGTTGTACAAATTTGTTTGCTTTCAGATTAGGAATAAAAACTTCTTCCAAGAAGTTTTTATTATTTTAGTGAGAAATTACCTCTTTCTCAAAAACTACGTTACTTCAGAGGGAGTCGTTTCTCACAATGTTTTATTCTATCAACAGCTCTCTGTTGCTTGCTACCAAATCAGTTTTTACGCTAATATATATTTTGAGTAATTACCAAAGGTGTACAGTGCCTTTAAAAGTATGTACATATTAGTATACATAAAAAAAGTATGGACACTTTATGTACACGTACATTTTAAAACCGACCGACTGCCTTCTTTTGATGTCATGCACTTTCATGGCTGAATCACTTTTTATGGTCTGGGAGGAAACTTGATTTGCCGATGATAAATGCTTTTACAAACCTCATCATCATCACCCCTGTCACCAATCGAGATGACATGCCGGAGACCACATTCAGTACATGGTTTTGTGACAGATCTGCAATCTGGTTGAGATATAGGTCATGTATGTGAAGAGTCAGGGAACCCATTGGTCTGTCATCGGGACTGTTAAAGCGCTGGTGCAACATGAGTTGAGAAGAGATCATTCATGCCTCGTTGCAAGAAAACATCAAATAACAAACTGTGAAAGTATGATTTTAGGTCTTAGTACATTTGCCAACATTTTTGACAAATCACTCAAAATTTGTACATCATTGTGAGGGGCAGACGGGGCAAAAATATATGAATATATATATATATGCATGATATTATAAACATTTTTGGTTATTTTGGGGGGATATATTTACTTTACCAAACCTGTTGCAAGATATGAAAGACAAAATGTTCTTAAGTGTTAATTACAATGAGTTGTATTGAACCATATTTTAATTGCATTTTCCAAACTGTCTTAATAAGTTGTACATAAGATAATGTTATACATGTACACAAGAGATGTTTTAATTGCAAAAACCAAAGTGAACATTTTATAAAACCACATTTCTATTCAATCTTCTTTTCTTTGTTTTTTTGTTTGTTTTTTTCTTCTTCCCCCCTTTTTTTTGGGGGGGGGGGGGGTGGGGAGAGGGAGAGGTTGTGTGCAAAGGTTCTGGAGGAGAGGTGGGGGGAGGTGTCAATGATCGATCATCAATTCTTCCAATAATCACCCTGAATGTATCATGTCTTTAAAGGGTGTGCACAACATTGGTAAGAATGAAAATATAACAGATTTGCACATAACTTACATGGTATAAAGATGGTCATGGTAGAAAACTTCCCTTGAAATAGTTTTGCTTGAAATGCCATAGTTTTTACGAAATGAGTGAAATAACAGTAATTATCCTGCAAGATAAATTCCGATGTTTGAAAAAAAAAGTTAAAACACATAAGGGGTTTTTTCACTGTTTTCTCATGGCTCCGAAGACTGATTTAGCTTAAACTTTCACAGGTTTGTATATGTTGGGTTGAGTTTGGATACAGGTCTTTGGCAATTACCAATGTTGTACACACAGCTACATGTATACTTGTATGTATACTTGTACGTAGACTTGTACGTAGACTTGTACGTATACTTGTACGTAGACTTGTACGTAGACTTGTACGTATACTTGTACGTAGACTTGTACGTAGACTTGTACGTAGACTTGTACGTAGACTTGTACGTATACTTGTACGTAGACTTGTACGTAGACTTGTAAGTATACTTGTACGTATACTTGTACGTAGACTTGTACGTAGACTTGTACGTATACTTGTACGTATACTTGTACGTAGACTTGTACGTAGACTTGTACGTAGACTTGTACGTAGACTTGTACGTATACTTGTACGTAGACTTGTACGTAGACTTGTAAGTATACTTGTACGTATACTTGTACGTAGACTTGTACGTAGACTTGTACGTATACTTGTACGTAGACTTGTACGTAGACTTGTAAGTATACTTGTACGTATACTTGTACGTAGACTTGTAAGTATACTTGTACGTATACTTGTACGTAGACTTGTACGTAGACTTGTAAGTATACTTGTACGTATACTTGTACGTATACTTGTAAGTATACTTGTACGTATACTTGTACGTAGACTTGTACGTAGACTTGTAAGTATACTTGTACGTATACTTGTACGTAGACTTGTAAGTATACTTGTACGTATACTTGTACGTAGACTTGTACGTAGACTTGTAAGTATACTTGTACGTATACTTGTACGTATACTTGTAAGTATACTTGTAAGTATACTTGTACGTATACTTGTAAGTATACTTGTACGTATACTTGTAGGCCAACTAACTTAGCTGAAAGGACAGACTTCAGGGTGAACGTTCGGTGCTCACCCTCTCCTCCCCAAGGGACCCTGTTTCAGATGAACTCTGTGTGTAGAGTCATCACAAGGGAGATTGAAAGGGGGGGGTATTATTATTATTGAGAGATTTTATTCGATAATAAACGATTTTCTGTTAGCGTCATCCCCAAGGAATTTTTGGCCAAGGCGCTCATCTGTGAGCTTAAAAAAGTTTAATTGTAAGTCATGGTGTGCGCTTAATGGCATGGATCATGGTATGGATTTGTGTTGGGGAAAAATGCTGCGGTAGCTTTGACAGTGGATAGAGAATGGTACTTTTCAGACGGCGCTTGTTGTTGGAGGTTTCATGTACAATAGAGCAATTTTGATTAATTGTCAGCTCACAAAATGAGTTTGTTTAATCAAGTACATGATTGGCTTTTGGAAAAGAACATATATTCCAATCCTTTTAACAAGTAACCAGGTCCTTTACGAGAAAATATGCCTATATAACTGTTTATGAAACGGATGATGAAATACACGTACACGTACATGTACAGTCTATATTGTAAGTTGTACAATGTACGTGTGTACATCTTGTGTCCAAATGCATTTTCCAACTGTAGTGATGTACATTAAGAGTCCATAAATCTTTTCATGAATATTCATAGCACTTCATCTCTAGACTAAAATGAAACCACTATACCTATTTCTCAGATTTTATATATTTTTTTTTAGAGTCCTGTGTCCATGTTCACATGTACACGTGTACCTCTTCAACCCCTTGTACGTATTTTCAATGGCAAAATTTTCAGCTGTAAAATCTGCACTCTGTCGGTGTGGCATAGCTGAGAGGTGTCTGTTCGGTCACGTCGCCATAACCTGGCCATACTATGATTGACAGCCTGCGGGAATGCCCCCCGCAACGACCAATTACCTTCAAGGAATGATTGCACCACAAACCCAACCGTTATCGTTTACCGTACGAGGAATCTTTTAGTAGGTGGCGGGGGTTAGGCTCTGTTTCTCACTCCGTCTATCAGCGAGGGCCGGTTGGATGGAGGGATCAGTCAGAGATATCCAAACAGCTGAGGGGCTCTTGAGTGTCTCAACATGTCTGCACGGTTGTCTTCTACTGTGTCATCTCTAGGCCACACTGTTATGATCGCTGAGTGTTTACGTATAAAATGCTTGGCTTGTCCCGGTAGCTACGAGAGAAGTACAGGTGTCCGTTTCGAGTCAGTTTGATTTGTTTTTCCTTGGGTGGTGTCAAATAGTAAACGAGTACAAGGACTAGCCAACCATAAAATCATTCATTTGGCATGGATCTCTTCATACATGGAGAAATAAGCAAAAAATACAAAAACAAAACCAAAAGTATCCTTTTATTGATTGAATACACTTTTTTTTCTAGTAAATAACATACAGAATTTGAAGCATTGCATGGTGAGGTATCAATGTACATGTATATTCGGTTTGTGGTAACACCATGTGTATATCTACTTTGCTGTGTAGATTTTTTTCTTTGAGAACTTGTCTTGCTATTTATTCTACTGCCGCAGAGTAGATTTCGAAATTCGGGAGACTATTCTACTGCCGTGGAATAGATTTCGGAATTCGGGAGACTACCAAGTTCTGAGAAGAACTGTCCTGCTTATTAACTACATGTGTACTACACTGGGCGGAAGGTAGTAAATATGCCCAGATGTTCAGACCAGCCTACATTTGTACAAATTCACAAGTTCTGTACATGCGGCTCCCATTTGTGTTGCACGGTATGCGATGTGCCACCCTGAAAATTTAGTGTCACAGAAGCTCACATTCCGTAAATTTTGAATTCCATTCGCAAAACATTTTTTTCTAAAGCATTTCTTGGCAAAGTGGAATATTTCAAGCAACATTTGAAGACATTTGGAAGATATCTTAAACTTAGTGTAAGGTTCTGTTGGGAAATGGGACAAGCATTCAATTTACTTGAGATATTGTGGGGTTTTTCCCAGCAATTTGATTTCTCAAACACTGTTGTCTTACCGAAAAACATTAATGATTTTGACATTTAGTTGGTGGACTATTGTATCAATGCAAGAAATGTCAAGTAATTATTGGACTGGCCCCAACAAGATGATTATGGGAAAGGTTGCTTGATCAGATCTTCCTCTGGCGGGAGGCAATTAAAAGCATGCTGATGAAAATGTCTGTCCCATTGATTAGTTCATTAATCATCACATGGAAGACCTTTAAAAATGTCCTCATAGTGCTTATTAATAACAGCGTAGATTGACTGAGAGAGCACTCTAAACAAAGCACAGTGATTTCAGTCAGAGTTTCTCTGCAAAGGGCATGGTATTTAACAGGCAACAAAATACAGGCAATTAACAAGAAGAAAACACGTTAGAAATGTTCAACTATATTTTGTTCGGAAGAGTAAAGGCTCTTTCACACGAGCACCAGTAATAAAGGTCCTCAGTAATGGGTGCTGGTTGTCTGTTACTTCGTTTGATTGTGGTTATTTAACAAGCTGTCACATGACTTCTTGAAACACAAATTTACCAATGTCCCTTGTTTTTAGGGGTGGGGGGGGGTAAATGTCATGATTTCACTTAACATGTTCTTACTACAGACAAGTTCTGTGCATGAGAATAATGATATCGCCATAGCAAGGGTCGTTGGTTATGGCACAGTAATCATTTCACACTACACATACATATCGTGGTGATTTTAACATGGTTGCTATTTTGTGGAGGAGGTCTGGATCTCTGTTAAACCTAACAAGGTTCTTGGTTATTATTTAACAAGGATAGCTTTCACAAGCCTGGAATTTGCTATCCTTTAACATCCATGTGATTTTAGTCAAGGTCTTTTGTTAAAATGTGTCTTGTGTGAAAAGTCCTAAAAGACTGTGTTTTAAAAATGTCTTCTACGCTACCAAAGTGACTTCATTTTGCAAGCACTGAAAAGTTGGTTGGCTCCAAGTTGGCCATAAATGTTGCCTTGTGGGACAGTTGCTTTTTTATGGAAGAAAAGGGAATTGGATGGGCTGGTCACATCAGTTGCAACACAACAGATGGAGTGAAACAGTCGACAGTAGCTATCACACCTTAGCAAAAAAACACAACAACAACAACAACAACAACAACAAGGGCAAAAAAAAAAAAAAATGACTTTCATCCTGCCAGGAGTCCGAGATCTTTCCTAACCCTCACCCAGTTTCGTTGATTTCAACTCTTAAGCATGTTAAGTGACAAGGATGTCCATTCACACGTATATCCCACGGCTGATATTAGAACTCTTAATTAAATTTAATTTTGATATTATTCTATCCTTGAACGGAAATGCTGTTTTTGGTCAAGGCCGGTAGCTGGGTCTTTCACACCTGACTACGCAAATAGGTTACGATTTTTCATCACCTCATCTCGGCGTCGGTGTTGTGGTCAGTTCAAGCTGTTGCCTTATAATGACGGTGAATAAAAGGGCGTTACGGCAATGAACAAGTGAAGAGTGTACCAGATGGTTTTTGTGGGGAATTCTTGTAGATGCTGACGGAATGATGTTTCGGTAATCAGTGAAGAACAGCATAATTATAAACCGTGTTTTATTATACTTTACTCCGGGATTCTTTTTCGATGCTGATTAGAAGGTGTTTTGTAAACCGGTGATTGTAGCTGACATCCGTAGGCGTACAGAACGGGGGAGTTATAAAGGAGACCACAAACATTTGTTGATAATGCTTGTACATAATACTGACCCAATTCACCTGACGTCATCACTACAGTAAATATTTTATTTATTTCTAGCATATTTTACTCAACTGCAAGAGGAAAGCCAGCCTCTTCACCAATTCTCCTTGTTGCCAAGCAATGCCCTATATGTTCTTAGTTCATCTCGCCATCTTGGCTGTTTTGTCTCTGTCTTTTTTCTTTTTCAATTGAAGTCTTCCCCCTCATAACCCAGTCAGAAAAAGAAATTGAAGCAGAAATTATGCTAATCATTATGCCTCTCTTCCTAATCAACCTTGGTGTCAAAATTGTGATTTGTGAAATACTGAGCCTTTTTGTTGACTTTCATGCAGTTTGTTGATATTCAGTGTGCAGGTTTTCACATACTTTGTGCAGGTTTTCACATACTTTGTGCAGGTTTTCACGTACTTTGTGCAGGTTTTCACGTACTTTGTGCAGGTTTTCACGTACTTTGTGCAGGTTTTCACGTACTTTGTGCAGGTTTTCACGTATTATCTTTAATAGATGTAATAAATGCATCAGGGTTGAAGATTATTATGTTGGTTTTTCCCTGTCCACTCAGTGCTGTCCTAGTGCACAGAAAAAAACGAACACCAATCCACAGGCTATCCACCCACATACATGTACATGTAGCCTTTGCTTCTTAGTTCCCCTGCAGAAATCAGGAAAAAAGTTAGTGTACAGTGCTGATCACACATTTTGTACCATCTTCAGGGATGAGAAATTTCAGACTTTTATCTGAATTCAGACTGTTTTGTATCTGCTTGGTGATGAAAACAGCTCTTATTTTCTTCTGATATCAATAAATCATGCTCTTTGATCTACTTCTCTAGCACTGAGGATACTGTTCCCAGAAGCTCCTTAAAATCTATAACTCCAGGGGTTACCAAACGGTGGAAATGCCACCATTTCAATAAACCTCCCTAAATTTAGATCGTAGTTTCAGACTTTTGCTGTAAGGACTCTCATCCCTGCATCTTGTAGAGCATTGTAAACTGACATGTGGTACAATGTACAGTCGATACTGACTCTAGTGACAGATAAAGATAATAACATACACGATACATGTACGGGTTGTACACATAATACTTGATTGAAAAACCAGTCACTTGTGGCCAGGGATTCCTTTAAGAGCACTTAAGGTATGGTTGGGGGTCATTATTAGCAATCGATAAGGTTACAATTATAGCACAATACTTATTATAGTATAGTGCACCATATTAAATTGCGTCCATCGATGTTTTCAACTTTTCATTATCCCTGGTAATAATGGACGGAGACACCGTGACCGCAGTGGTCAGTCCTGACCTATAGATTCTCAATTTGTTTTGTCTTCTTTCATTGTCTCTCTCACTCCAGCCTGAGAATCTGCTCTTCTGCAACCCCCACGAAGACTCCAAAATCATGATCAGCGATTTCGGCCTGTCCAAGATGGAGGGCACTGGCGACATGGACACTGCGTGCGGGACGCCGGGCTACGTTGCACCTGAGGTCCTGAAACAGAAGCCCTACGGCAAAGCAGTAGACGTCTGGTCAATCGGTGTAATCACATACATCTTGTGAGTGTGTTAAGACTAGACAGTGGCGTCAGCCACTAATTCACTGTATGAAGGATCCAAACTATCGCCCACGTGTAATGACACCCTAGCCTGGTAACCTGAAATATCCCTAATGGTTAAAGATATATTCCAAAGTGGTTTCGCTCATTCAATGTCGGTTTATTTACAATGAATATTGAAGTACGATTTGTATATTGATACAACTACTGTGAGCTTTATTTTCAAATACTACTTCAGATTCTTTGCTTCTTGACTATAATATCTCGTTGTGGGTGTCTTTTGATTTGTAGCACATTTGTTTGATGGAGTTGTTTTTTTGGTTAAATTTGTATATCGTATTTAGTTGTCAAATCAAAATCAGTCACCTGTTTTATGTGTCTGACCTTGCTCGGTTAATCTGCCAGTTGAAGCACCTTGATTTTCTTCATTCCATCTTATTGAAAAAATGTAATGTACATGAAGTGGTTTAGATGTAAATAAATTCCATTTTGGGGTTCAACAAAGACAAATTAACTAGAGCGGGACTTGAACCTGCGACCTTCGAATGAACATGCCAGCGCTCTATCAACTGAGCTACATGTATCTAGCCTCAATGTTGGCAGTCTCCCTATTTTATCAATTTTTTTTTCGGTGTTGCCCGTCAGAAGCCATTCAACTTGTAACTGCCATAGGGGATCACACCCAAGTTTAAAGGTATCGTACACGTTTGGTAATGGCCAAAGACCAGTGTTCTCACTTGGTGTATCCCAACATATCCATAAAATAACAAGCCTGTGAAAATTTGGTCTCAATTGGTCATCCAAGTTGCAAGAAAATGATGAAAGAAAAAACACCCTTGTTGTACAAATTTGTGTGCTTTCAGAAAGGAATAAAAACTTCTTGCAAGAAGTTTTTATTATTTTAGTGAGAAATTACCTCTTTCTCAAAAACTACGTTACTTCAGAGGGAGTCGTTTCTAATGTTTTATACTATCAACAGCTCTCCATTGCTTGTTACCAAGTAAGTTTTTATGCTAATATTTGTTTTGAGTCATTACCAAACGTGTACGATACCTTTAAGATACAACCTCCTGGGATGCAGCAGGACAGGGATTACTTAGTCAGTTTCCCTTATGGAAATATCACTTGATATTTGTAAATCCATTTCTTGACGGATTGGTTCTCACCTTACCCCCTCTTACAGATTATGCGGGTATCCACCATTCTATGATGAGAGTGACTCAGTACTATTTCAGCAGATCATGAGTGGTCACTACGAGTTTGACTCACCGTACTGGGATGAAATCTCAGACTCAGGTAAATAATGTTCCTCATTAAATTCACTACATTCCAGGCATGCAACTTGTCAGCTGATTTCCTCTTTTTTTATTAAAAAAAAAAATGCCATACCTGAAAAGCAATGTTCACAATTTGGTGTGCAAAGTAGTCTCTGTTTGAAAAAAGAAAGTTGCAAGTCTCATTGTTCTTGAGTACTCGGCGGGTACCAACCCTACATGTAGTTTATCTCAAATAATAACAAGTGGTACTGTAGACTGCACTTGTACTATATGCATACATTTTCCCCCCCAAGGAATATAGAAACTGCTGCTAATCAAGAAACACTGGAGCAAAAAATTCAGTATATAAATAAAATTCAAAACAAGTTATTTCATCTGCATACACAAGACACTGGATATACATATATCTTAGTTGCTATAATTTCTCAGATTCAAATGCTTTTGGGTGAAAAATTATCAATACCATATTACTTCGAAGGTAATCCTTTCTTAAAATAGTTTATACTATCAACAGCTGCATTGCTTCTTACCAAGTAAGTTTTGATGGTCATTAATTTTTGGAATATTTACCAATTTATGACCCTACCGTTAAGTGTGTGTACATACTTCAGCAGTTTTCTTAGAAGTGTGCGGACAATTCAAGCACAAATAGAATGGATTGTTTTCATGCCCTAACCTTCATTGTGTTATAAATACACATGTATGAATGCGAATTAGGAGCTTCAAAGGAGACACCTGGGCACAATTTCATAGAGCTGCTTGAGCAGAAAATATTGCTTACAAGTTTTCTGCTAAGCAAAAATGAGCGGACACTTAGTCACAGATGATACATTATGACATTGTTAATGTATTTTGGCTGGTAGCCTTTATTCTGGTAAGCATAGTTTTGTTGTGGCCTAGCTACTTTTTATGCTTTAGCAGCTCTTTTAATTAGTGGGCCCTAGAGAATTCAAACAGCGTAAATAGTAACTTTTAAAAAAAAAGTGTGACCCATTCAACATTTTGTCTTTGAATTTTTAACCTTTGTGGGATAAAAACAGTTGTCTTGAAATACTTCTGGGAAGTCATAATGTCATCTACATTTGAGAGAACATGAAGTAAATGTTGTACACTGTGGGTGAAAGCTGATGGAGATATACTGAAGAGACAACTTAAATGGATGGTGTAAGTGTGTATTTTGGCGAGGTGCATTTATTCAAACTGTCTTTTTTTGTTCAAATGCATGATGTACTTGTAATAATTCAGATTATTCAATTTTTGCAATGAAATGTTATTGCAGTAAACTGTTAGTTCCACATTCGCACCTGCTGTAAATGCACATTAAAGGTATTATACACGTTTGGTAATGACTCAAAACAAATATTAGCATAAAAACTTACTTGGTAACAAGCAACGGAGAGCTGTTGATAGTATAAAACATTGTAGGAAACGACTCCCTCTGAAGTAACGTAGTTTTTGAGAAAGAGGTAATTTCTCACTAAAATAAATAATAATAACAACTACTTGCAATACGTTTTTATTCCTATCTGAAAGCACACAAATTTGTACAACAAGGGTGTTTTTTTCTTTCATCGTTTTCTTGCAACTTCGATGACCAATTGAGCCCAAATTTTCACAGGCTTGTTATTTTATGCATATGTTGGGATACACCAAGTGAGAACACTGGTCTTTGACAATTACCAATCGTGTTCAGTGCCTTTAATTGCATTTATCAGCTGTCTTAATTCCCAACAGACTAGGCCAGATTACTTACACATAGTCTCAATCCTCCAATATCCTTCAGAGGTAGAGAGTTGAAAGCTCCAAGGACCCGGATCCTTCTGGATCCTCCTGGTTTTGCTAACTATGACTAATGGCCTGTATCTTTCTAGATCCTTTTATGACAGGGACCCTATCAGCTCTGACCCCCACCCATAAAACCCAGATCCTGAATCTCATTTTGGCCAAGCTGCATAAGACCCAAATCCTTCTCTTTCCTCTTATGTCAAATACAGCCTGATGACCCTATTCCTTTTGTATCCTCCCATAGCAGAAACCCATTATGGCCCCAATCCTTCTGGATCCTCCTGAACTGCAATGCCCTTAAAACTCAAGTCCCTCTGAATCCTTCACTTCGGAAAAGGGGAAACATGTAGAACTAGTTGGGCTAGTTAGGGTTTTACTTGATGAAATGTGTGTTGAAACTAATATTTGGTTACAGAACACGTCAAAACGCTGCAAGACTGAAGTGTTGTGGAGTGGGTGAGGGGGGGGGGAGGTTGGCGGATGTAGGCCACCTGACTTAGGTGGATATAGTGGAGTGAAGTTAAAGAAGGGTCTTGCCTGGGCCAAAATGGTAAAGATTTGTATCCAACATGTAGACTAGGTGAATGTATCATAAAGGGACAGACTGAGTCTATCATCATCATGGTGACGTCTGGGCGCGTGCAGCTCACAGGCATTACTCAGTGGCTACAATTTGTTCGTTTTGTTAATTGTTCGTTTCCATTGTTCGGCATTTTGAGTAGCTTGGTGAAGCTGGTTCATTCCAATACTAACCATCCTCAGGTCATCAGAGAGTTGCTGGTGGTAAGGTTCGCATTTAAGTGCTCCACCTCTATGATAGGGTTTCTGTAGGTTGGGTGTTCTTGTCCAGGAGTAGTGAGAGAGGAGTGTCACGTCTAGTTGCGTTTCCAATCAGTTGTAAACGCTGCTTGTGTAGTGTTGTTGATGCTGGTGTGACATTGCTTCGGTGATAAAGTTCAGCGTTGGTGATTCGTTCAGGGTATCTAATATTGAGTGCATATCGTAGCAAAGCTCGATGGGACGCGTCAATGGTTCTCTCGTGCATTTCTGTAAGTGTATGCTCATAAGAGTCTAGTTCATTAGTCTGCCATACATGTAAGTTAAAACATCTTACTGTATTAAGACAAGTCGCATGCTGAAAGCCCCTCTAGAGTGTCAGTCACACCCGTCAGTCATTCCGTAGCTCTGTGGATCATCTCATAGATTCCATTCAAACTAAGTCATATCTAAGTATGCACTCAAGTTACAAGTACATGACATACAATAATATGTATATGGGAAACACAATTCATGTGTCACCGTGCTCATTGAGATCTATGTGATGGCAACATACAAGTAGAATACTCGGAAAGGGCTATTTTTATATGAACGAATTGGACAAGACTGAATAAGGAATATTAGTCATAGTTATATTTTCATCATACATTTACTTGTACTTACAAAATCATTTCCCACGGCTAATTTTTAGATAATAATAATAATAATACTGAGTTCTTATGTAGCGCTTTATCACATCTGATGGGCGTATCAAAGCGCTCAGTATTTTTTCCTTTCAAGCTACGTTTTTGAAGTATGAGACCTATTCCTTTACATAGCACCATGTAATGGTGTACAAGGTGCGGTGGTGCAATATGCAGCCAATCAAACCAGGAACACCGGGGCGAACCCCTTCTCCTTACTATAAGTGCACTGGGTTCTTTTACATGCATTACATATAGCACATAGGACCTACCAGCTTTACGTCCCATTCGAAGGATGAAGTAATTTTGGTTAAGAGTTAAGTGTCTTGCTCAAGGACACAAGTCTCATGACCCCCTAACTGAACCCACACTCTGGTATTATGCAACAACTTGAGTTGGGTCCGCTGGGCCATGATACTCCACAGAAGTGGAATCTGCTGGTATGAAAGTCTACATTTTACAACTGTACTTTTACGTTTACATTTACGTTTATTTCAATGCTGCTAATAAGTATAAGAATAATACAAAATGTTGTATAATCAAATTGACAGTACATGTATATCAATATTTACAAAAATTACAAATATTTACAAAAATTGATATAAAAGTGAACATTAAAGGTATCGTACACTTTTGGTAATGACTCAAAACAAATATCAGCATAAAAACTTACTTGGTAACAAGTAACGGAGAGCTGTTGATAGTATAAAACATTGTAGGAAACGACTCCCTCTGAAGTAACGTAGTTTTTGAGAAAGAGGTAATTTCTTACTAAAATATTAAAAACTTCTTGCAAGAAGTTTTTATTCCTTTCTGAAAGCACACAAATTTGTACAACAAGGGTGTTTTTTCTTTCATCATTTTCTTGCAACTTCGATGACCAATTGAGCCCAAATTTTCACAGGCTTGTTATTTTATGGATATGTTGGGATACACCAAGTGAGAACACTGGTCTTTGACAATTTCCAGTGCCTTTAAATAAAATGAAAATTCCAAGCCTGCATAACAAGCTATTGGGACGATACTTGATACCAGCCCATCACTAGTTAAGAATTTCCAGAGGAGACGGCGGCCATTTCTACATCTCCTAAACTCTAGCTGGGACCGAGAGATTTGGTCTTTACTTTCAACATCTGTTATAAAGAGTATCCGGTGTCACGCCTACAGTGTTAAATGTAGAAATTATACCACAGTATGTAATTATACTGAGTAAATGTAAAACAGCTGGTTAAGGGGAGTATTGGGTTGTAGAAATACAACAGCAAAACTTTCGTATTGTTATAAATACCAGTACGAAAGTTTTGCCAAATAAATCAAACGAACAAACACCCCAACAGACAAACAAACGAACAAATTTGAAAGTTTGTTTGGTTTTAAGTTGTAGCTCAAATACCAATTATTGCATGAAATGCCTTCAACAAATACCACAGCAAACTTTCGTGTTGTTATAAATACCAATATAAAAATGTGTTGCCAAGCAAATCAAAAAACAAATAAAAACAAATCAAACAAATAAACTGTCAAATTTGAAAAAAAAATTGGTTTTAAGTTGTAGCTCAAATACCAATTATCGCATGAAATGCCCTCAACAAATACACAGCAAACTTTCGTAACGTTATAGAAACCAAAAATGTTTTGCCAAACAAATCAAACAAATAAAAAGAAATCAAACAAACAAACTGTCAAATTTGAAAGTTTTTTTGGTTTTAAGTTGTAGGTCAAATACCAATTATTGTGTGAAACGCCTTCAACCAATTGCTTAATTGTGCTCAATATTACTGAGTAAAAATAAGCGTATACAGCTGGTTAAGGGGAGTATTGGATTGTAGAAACACAACAGCAAGTCTTTCGCATTGTTGTAACTACCAGTGCGAAAGTTTTGCCAAACAAACAGACAAACAAACAAACAACAAACTTTCAAATTTGAAAGTTTGTTTGGTTTTAAAATTTTTACTTGAAATGCCTTCAACAAATTGCCTAGTGCTCTTGCAGAATAACGGTATGCAATGCTTTCAACCTCAACTCTTGCAGTGAACTGGGCGGATTAAATCAGCAATATTAATAATGCAATTGTATTCGTTACAACACACCACCAGACCTTAAAATGAGCTTTGTGAAAGTCTAAGTTGTTACCAAAATAAGGTAAGATATACTTTTGGTAATCACTCTTAAAATTAATGGCAATAAAAACCTGCTTGGTTAGAAGTACAGCAGTTTTCGATAGTACAAAGCATTTTGAGATTCATTTCACTTCGAAGTAATGTGGTTATATGGTTAAAGATTTATCCCCCAAAATTTGAATCTGAGAAATGTACTGTCAGATAAGTTTCTCAGATTGTGTACTCCAATTACGGATTATTCTTCCTGCGTGGAAATAACCGCTCTGGATTTTCGGCGATATCTCAAGAACGCGACCACCTTTTGAAATGAAATTTTCACAGGTTAATTTGATTGTATATTTACATTTATTTATAGGATTATTCCGAATGGTTCCAAAAACCAATGGTACACTTTTCATTTAAAGAAGCGAGCTACATGTAAGAACTTGCATTATGCATTGACTGCGGTCAATGTTTCTTTAATTTGTATTTGCATATTCTTTAAAAGATGTAATATAAACTTTATGAGGCATGTCATTACATGTGGTCATCTATTTTCCAAAGCAATAAATTAGCCCAATCAGCCCAAAATATGTGTCTTTCGAAAATCACGTTTGAAGTTGAACTATTTTTCAAAATATTGTTTAGGATGCTATTTACTAGCTTTCTTTTAAAGTTTACTATAAAAAAAAAGCTGAATTCCTCAGTCCTACGGAAGTGTCGGTATTTTTTCAATTTTGCAACTGTTGATGAGATATTAATTCCTGACGACATTTAGCACTTCATAAAAACCCCAAAAGCAATCCTGCCCGCAGATCGCTGTGTACAAACCAATGCATATTTAGGTTTGTTCCTGCTTAAAAATGCTAAATGAACAGCTTTGTCACTTTGTAAAAATGCAAAAAGTCAAACCACACCTATTTTGGCACCGTGCCTGCACTATGTATTTTAATGGATAAAGAGGCAAACTTAATTTGACACTTCATAAAAACAAAAAAAATTGAAAATACATGATTCAACGATTATGACATTTAATGTAATTACAATTTTTTTTACATAAGTCCTGAAATTTGGTGGAAAATGTTAACAGCATTGAGTACTGAAAACATAAAGAATTTATATAACAACTGTTTTGCTAAATTTCATGATTTTTGACACATTTGCCACGTCATAAAAACGACGACAGGGCACTGCTAGGTTAAGGAACTCCTCCTGCCTGTACATAACAGAATGCTGTGTTATTTAACACAGACATTTTTGATCTTCCAACTCTTTGCCTGTTTTGCAAGTACCACACCATCATATTTCATTTTTAAGGAGTGGAGTGCACTCCTTCGCACTCCTTAACCTTGTCCAAGGAGTGCGAAAAATAGCACTCCTGAAAATTTCAAAGTGGATTTTAAAGTGATTTTTAAAGAAAGTGGGCGGGAAAAAAAACAAGAGAATATATTCACAGCGGAAATGAATTCCCAATGTGGCTTCATTAACGATCCGTCAATCCAATCCTGTAATCCGGTTCTAATGTGTGAAGTTTGGTTGTGAGGAGTGCAAAGAACTCCTCTCAATACTTAAAGAAGAACAGTTCGTAGAGCTCTCCTTCTTAAACTGAATGACTGATGTACGTGTGCATTGTTCTAGATGCCACACTCCCCGCTTGTTTGTTGTTAATGTGGCCTTCACCATTCAGCATGTTGACTGGAAGTATTGTTCATTAAAAGGGTAAAAACAAAATGTGGTATTGAAAAAAAAAAACTGAGGAAGTTTCGTAACAAAGAGGTGATCAGCTGTTTACCTTTAATCTTTTGGGGTTGTGGCGGAAGTGGCGGATTGATGTACATGTATAGTGTTGATTGGCGAGCACTAGTTTTTGTACTAGTCACCGGTAGAGGGCGCAACATTGACTGGCTGGGAGGGACTGGGCAAGTCTACGAATCTGGATGAAAACTAGCATCAAGACATTTTGGCAGAGCTGTCTGGCAAATGCCAGGCAGATCAAAACAAGGCTAATTTGCATTGATTTGGACATTCAGCGACAGAGTATGTGTATGGTACCTAGTTGTATGTGATGTTTGAAAAAAAAACTGTAGTTGTAAACCTCGTGTGTGTTAGTATGCCTGCAGTAAATGGCTGTTTACCATGGAGCAGGTTAAGTTATACATGTAGGAAAGGTTTGACAGTTGATCTTTTTCGACTGGCGATCGAGTCCGACCAGAGGGACGCGATCTCCTGGTATCTAGGCTCAGATCATGGCGTCTGGTCGGACCGTATCACTATGGAGGAACTTTCCTCCATGGTATCACCTGGTATTTTGCACTGCTGTCTGTCCGGACTCCGGTCAGACGGAAATCAATCCAGACTGGATTCTCCCTTGACACCAGTGTTAGAATTTGCAAGAAGTAAACTAGGTCTTGAGAAGAGTTTAAAAAAACCATGGACATGTTGTTGTCAGGTCTGTAATTATCAGTCACAAATAATACAACCGTTTTGTTGCCAGTGCACTTGATTTGCGATTATCGTTCCGACATTTTCACTGTTAACACAAGGGGAGATAGGGGAACAGTCTAGGACACAGTCTGCTCAACATTGTGCATGTGTGTTATATGGTCTTGAGTATTCACAATCGGTCAGAATTTTTTTTTGGGCGGGTCCAAGTGCCAAAAGCATCAAAACATTCGTTTTGATCCAGATGTTTGTTTGAAATAGATATCTCTTCTCCAGTAATTCATGTTGTGATTTTCGGTGACTACAATTACCAAAAACGAACGTTGCCAATCAAGACTAATGATGCAGGGATGGTCGATGGATGCTTTTAAGTTGATTACTCGCCCCATGCATGTATTTTTTAAATATCCTGGAAGACATTGCATCCACACATCATTATCCTCAATATTTATCCAGATACGCTCTGCTGAACACGTGATTACTGGCATCCGTTTTGTTGTTCATCCGGTGTGACCAAAAAAATTTGCCATCTCGATGTCCATCCAGCCCTTATGGGACGGAGTGTTTTGTTTCGCAATTGCCAATTTGCTGAGTTCTTCAGGGAGGGAATTAATTGGTTTGTGTAGATTCTTATCATGTTGTGAAGTAAATTGGATTTCTCATCAGAGTTTAATCTACGATGGATCATGATATAGGGGGGGGGTGGTGCAGGTTGGGAGGGTGGTTTGGTTAGCTGGATAGTAACAGGTGAACTGAAATAATAATAATTTGGCAAATCAGGGTTTTTTTCCCAAAACTATAAATATACTCATTACGGTGAACGATTTCAGTAAGTTTTAGGACTTGTCACATAACAGTTTTGTAATTACACTAATTAGCATGACCGTTGTGTCACTAGATTTGCCATTTTGTATTTCCAGTTATGAAGTTATGTATCAAGATACGCCACTTTATCCATTGAAATACATAGCACTGGCACGGTGCCAAACACCTGTGTACGACTTGTGCCTTTTCACATAGTGGCGTATCTATTGACCTATTGAAGTTTAGCGTTTTCACGAAGCGGCGTATCTCAATATTCTTTGGTTTGTTCACAGCGCTCTTTGAGCAAACCAGTTTTTCATTTTCACACAGTGACATCAAAACAGTTGAAAATACTCTGACAGTTCTGTACAAATAAAGTTGGTATTAAGCAGATTTTCTCCAAACACTGATTTTTGGCTGCGGTTTGTGGTACGACTGGGGATTTAATAAAGCAATGTTTCTCCTAGCCAGTATCATGTAATTTGACAGGCCTGATATTGCAACAGAGCTGCCAACTCTCCCTGATTCTGCAGATTAGCTCCCTGAAATGAAACCAATCTTTCCATGCTCCGATGAACAAATGTGAAAATCTCCCGATTATGGAAACTCTTCCCCTATTATGTTGAATGTAATTCTAAATATCTTCCTGATTGTTGTACACAATGTACAAAATCTCCCTGATTGCAAGATGCAAATGTTGGCAGCTCTGAGGCATTGTTCCCCCTTGAAACGTTCCAGTGGAAATGTGTGACATTTCCCTCATAGTAGTGCAGCTGCTAAGAAAAAAAAAAGGTGCACTTTGTGGTAAAAGCACGATATTCACAATGTCGGTTGTTATTGCGCTAATATCAATTTTTAGGTGGACCCACCTCGGGTCTCTCCTATTTAAATATAAAACTGAAAAGCATTGTTACAATTTAGGACATGATTTAGTGTAAAACAAAATTGTTACCTTTTTGTGGGCGGAGTTTCAATATTCCTAAAAGTGGGCGTTTTTAAAACAAAGTTATATCTGAGTGAAGTATCATTACTTTGTTGTTAAATAACACTGATTAATATTGTTAAAATAGAAAAAATGTGAAAGAAAGTAGACTTGATATGAAATCCCTACTAATTTATCCCTACAGAGGTGCCCCTTCTTCCTTGGTTGGCCTTTAATATTTCTAGTGACTGGCCAGCAGGACCAGTCAGCTTGTCATTTCATTGGTCCACCAGCTTTTTCACTAGTCCATACTTCAAATGAAATAGGAATGCTTTTCAACACTGAACTAGCCAGCCGGACCACTTGGAGAGACTTTTGACTGGTCCTCAGATGTTTTAACTGACATTTCGCGAGCGGACCATTGTTAAGGGAGAACACTGAAGGACGTCGGTAAACTGCTTTGCCTTTATAAGACCCAAGTATCAAGTCTTAATTTGGTCCTGTTGAAATAACTGAGATTGCCTGTTTTTCCTCTTGAAGGGAATCATGCTTGTCTAGCTGGATGACATTAATGTTACAATGTCATTACTTAATGGTTATCATGACATTTAAAGGCTATTAATGTGTGTACATATATGGTAATGTAGTACGTGTATACTATCAAGCATCATAAACATGTTGAGTTATTTTAGAATAGAGGCTGTATCAACCTCGTCCCCATGGTTTACTTTATTTCCAACCTTGTTTACAATAGTAAGAGGGAAACTCCTTACTTGGACCCTGATTGGACAACGACTGGTGTACAAAAGTCTAACGTAAACATGTTAAGTTGTACTCATTCAGTATTCACCATGTTCACAGCCAGACTATTCTAATTTGCATACGTATCCAAAAATTTTTGGATATGCAAATGATCCAATACCAGGGTTAGAGAGCGGTCAACCTCGTACTGATCGACACATCTTGGGGAAGAGGTTGAGGCTGTATAGTTTCAAATAGTGCTGAACATCAAAAGAGTAATGGTCAGGGATGAGAAATGACAGACTTCTATCTGAGTTCTGATTTGTTTATGTCTGCTCGGTGAAGAAAATCGCTGCTATTTTCTTCAGTTATAAATAAATCCTGCTCTCTGATTTACTTCTCTGATGTTGAAGACACTGTTCCCGCACAAGTTCTTTGAAATCTATAACTCCAGGGGTTGCTAAAAGGTGGAAATGCTATCATTTAAAGACACTGTACACGTTTGGTAATTACTCAAAATATATATTAGCATAAAAACTGACTTGGTAACGAGCAACAGAGAGCTATTGATAGTATAAAACATTGTGAGAAACGACTCCCTCTGAAGTAATGTAGGTTTTGAGAAAGAGGTAATTTCTCACTAAAATAATAAAAGACTTCTTGCAAGAAGCCTTTTATTCCTATCAGAAAGCACACAAATTTGTACAACAAGGGTGTTTTTTCTTTCATCATTTTCTTGCAACTTCGATGACCAATTGAGCCCAAATTTTCACAGGCTTGTTATTTTATGCATATGTTGGGTTACACCAAGTGAGAACACTGGTCTTTGACAATTACCAAATGTGTTCAGTGCCTTTAAAGGTACCTCCTACAATTTGGATCCTAGTTTCAGACCTTTTCGTCAGCAATGACTCTCACCTCTGCATTGTTAATGGTTGACGGTTACACCATGTGATTGTTATCTACGCGCTGAATAGAATTTAGGTCTGATAAGAACTCATTGGCATATGAGGCACATGTACATAACATGCTTAAAGGGATTGTATACGTTTGGTTATTGGAACCAACTGTTTGTTTCAATCCTATATAGTTGTATAGACGATGTGACCTCTGACGTCATTCGAAAACCATAACATGATGCGCGCGCATGTCGCCGGGCAAAACCTTTGTGTACTGACAGCCAGCTATAAAGGACACGCAATGTTACCATGAGTACGCGTCTTCTTGCCCGGCGGAAACGAGTGTTTTGTCAACAGATGGCGGTTTGAATGTAAACAGGCCACATCGTCTATATATACAGTATACCATAAAACTAACCTGTGAAAATTAAATTTTGAAAGGTAGCGTTTTTGAGATATTGCCGAAAATCTGGAGCGGTTTGTCCACGCAGGAAGAATAATCTGCGATTGGAATACACAATTTGAGAAGCGTTACTGTCTCAGATTAAAACAAATTGGGATAAAAAGTGATATCTTTTTCCATAAGTGCAGTACTTCTAAGTGAAAAGTTTCTCAAAATGCATAAAGCTGCTGTACTTCTTACCAAGTAAGTTTTTATTGCCATTCATTTTCAGAGTCGGTACCAAACTTATACAGACCCTTTAAAGGTAGACAATGTTTTGATGTCAGATTGTGACGTCAGCTTTACTTCGGCAGTTAATACAAACCTAAGGGTTTCCCAATGGGAGACCATTGATGTCATCTTTAAGGATTAAGGGAAGGTGCTGTAGGGTTAATTGTGGTAGGGGGCTGTCATGGCAATCAGCATGCATTTCAAAACAGTTGTGTGCATGTATGTGAGGCACAGGTGTGCTTAATACTGGAATATATTTTCACACCAAAGAAAGATGTTTTGATTAGGTAGTGACATCAAGGAGTCACAGTGCCCTAAAATGACAGCTGAAGTCTACCGATCATAGCAATAGGGGGTTCCCAGGGGGGTTTGTAGTCACACATCGCTGAAAAACAGGGCCCAGAACTTTCAAGTCCAGACTTCTCGGTAAATACGCAGTCGGTGATCCGTTTCAAAAACAGGGCTCAGAACTCTCAAGTCCAGACTTCTCGGTAAATACGCAGTCGGTGATCCGTTTCAAAAACAGGGCTCAGAACTCTCAAGTCCAGACTTCTCGGTAAATACGCAGTCAGTGATCCGTTTCAGATTCTGCTCGCATTTATTGGTTGTGCCAGTGTATGTTAGAGTTACTTCTCTCTTGTTTCCCTGGATGGTTGGCGACCAGTTATATTATAGAAGTTTCACAATCATTTTTGGAAAAAAACTTAGAGGCGGGGTATACTTTTGGTAAATGTCAAAGACCAGTACCCTCACTTGGTGTATCCCAATATATGCATAAAATAACAAACTCAGGAAAATTTTGGCTCAATTGGTCATTGAAGTTGCATGAAAATACTGGAAAAAACAACAACACCACCCTTGTTGCATAATTGTGTGCTTTCAGATGCCTGAGAAAGGCTGCATGCCTTTCTACATTACTACTTTACTGTAAAACTACATTACTTCAAAGGGGGTTGTTTCTAACAATGTTTTATAATATCACAGCTCTTCAGTGCTCTTTATCAAGTAGGTTCCTATGGTCATTAACTTGTGGAGTAATTACCAAAAAGTAGACCCTGCCTTTAAAGTGTATCACCAGTGATGGCAGAGATGGTTCTTGTGATTGATTAAAGGGATTGCATACGTTTGGTAATTGGAACCCACTGTTTGTTTCAATCCTACATAGTTGTAGATATACACCATGAAACTAACCTGTGAAAATTTCATTTCAAAAGGTGGTAGCGTTTTTGAGATATTGTCAAAAATCTGGAGCGGTTATGTCCACGCAGGAAAAATAATCTGCAATTGGAATACACAATCTGAGAAACGTTACTATCAGTAACGCTTCTCAGATTCAAATTTTTAGGGATAAAAAGTGATATCTGTTTCCATAACAGCAGTACTTCTTAGTGAAAAGTTTCTCAAAATGCATCATACTATTCAAAGCTGCTGTACTTCTTACCAAGTAAGTTTTTATTGCCATTAATTTTCAGAGTCATTATTACCAAATTTATACAAACCCTTTAAGCCTGCATGTGCTACAGTTAATACTAGGCCCTACAGGCTGTGTTCTCCCCAGGGAGCTGAGATGGTTTCAGGAATGAAATAAATGGCCCAGGGACCAGAGGAATAATGTTCAGTTACCATGAGCATCAAAATTGGTGGATACCGGCTCTATATTAATGTCCATTATTATGGAAATCCTTTCAAGTCAGTGATGTATTGTGAACTACTGTTGGTGCTGTTTTGTCGGCCACAATTGTTATGTTAACATGGTTTAATGCATCATCTGGGTGCATTCCAAGAAGTGACTGCACAGCTTGAACCACTAATATATCATTAATGACAAGTTAATGACAGTACCATGGACTGGATTGACTGCTTCATGATCCTGTAGGGGACATTAAATGAGCGTACACAAGTTAGCTCAGATTCTGTGTGTTTGATGAGGCAATTCAGACAATTTCTCCTTATAATAATAATACAAATAACAATAATAATAATAATAATAATAATGATAATAATAATGGTGTTTGGAGCACTCGGCACCATTCCGAAAGCACTGGGGAAACACCTAGATGAATTTAGTTCTACTGTGAGGGTAGATCAGTTACAGAAGGCGGCGCTTTTGGGAACAGCGAGGATCCTGCGAAAGACCCTTGAGATCTAAGGCTACGGGACGTAGCCCGACTCGAGGAGTTACCGGCTCAAAGGAAAATGTGATCTTTCTTTTGCATGCTGTCATAAAATGAAATAATAATAATAATACTATTAGTGGCTTCTTATTATTGCGCTCAAATCCGTCAGTGACACTCATGGCGCTTCAACATTACTACCCCTGGTCACTGGGACGTATTTCATTCCTTTAAACCATCTCAGCTCCCTTTGGAGTATACAGCCTGTGCTGCCAAATATGTAGCACACCAAGCAAATCAGTCACAAGAACCATCTCTGCCCTCACAGGTACCCAATTGCTTCTCTTCAACCAGGGGTAAATGGTTGAAGAGAAGCGATTATAGTTAAGTATCAAGGACACAAGTGTCATGACCGGGATTCGAACCCACATCCTGACGACTTAACTATACATATAACAGAACTTGAGTCCAATGCACTAAACCGCTCGGTCACGACACACCACTAATTCTCTACATAAATGGACAAAAATATAGGTCTGTACACAATATCATCAACTTCACCTTAATGATTACAAGTACTATTCTTGATGTCACAAAATGAGTCAACAATTCTTTTAAAAACCTTTGCAGGGACTGACTTGAGAGGAAAACCAAGTCTTGCTAACCACTTTTTGTGATGAATTGTATTCCTCATTAAATTACAGCGTCGTTGGGAAAAGTTCAGTTTGTCCGTCCCCATAAGCCAAGTAAATAATTAGCAGACTTTCAATATTAATTCTTATTAGATTCTAACGGAAGAACCCAGGGGATTAAGATTAATTTTCCTGTCAACCAAATATAGAGCTAAAAAAATAATAGCTGTGATCAATTACTAGATATTTGTGTCTTCAGTCTTCCGTCGGTGTCCTCCTGTCTTCCTTGTGTTATTCTCGGAGCTAGTTATGATCAGGTGCAGTATTGTACAAATGACAAGGATCTTGAAGTGATGTTTGTCCGAACAGCAGGGGAATGACGCGCCATAAATAGACCACTGTGAATTAACCATATGCTGCTCTATATTCACAACTGCTTGTTATACAACTTGGATCTTGGTACATGTACATGTACGGTAGTGTGTACCATGTACACGGCCATGTACAGTGTGCGTACGCGTATACCATATGTACGTACACGAATCATGTAAGTACATGTACGATTTATACGTACACGAATCATAAACATCATATACACTGTACACTACATGTATGCCAAGCTACATGTGTATGTATAGGAAGAGTTGAGACTTAAAATGTGGGTACACATGTACATTCGGAATCATGTAACAGTGCTATTATGCAATGGGAATACAATCAAAATGCAGAGTGATGGACAATATTGTACATTAGTTGATATACCTCTAAGGCGCCTCTGAGTCATTAGACAGCTAGGCATCAAATCTTTGTTCTGTGGTACATAATGTACTACATTTTACACATACTGCAATGTGTAAACTTCATCTTACTACCATTTATTTTTGTAAAACTTATGAGAACCCTGTTGGTTGGAAAAGCCTTATGTGTAAGCAAATTTTGCTTTGTACAGAATAAGGAATGATACATTGTGCCACCACAGTGATTTTTGCGGCATTGGTCAATACATACACAGTATGGAGTCGAGATGTACATTGTAACACATGTGGTTCTGCCTTTATCAGACATAATATAATCATGTTTTGTACAAGGAAACATGTTTGTTTTTTCAATGGGCCCAGTTTCAAGGAGCTGTTTAAGCACAAAAAGTAGCTAAGCACAACAAAATTATGCTCACCAGAATATGGTTTCCAGCCAAAGTACCATGTCACATGTACCATTTGTGAAAGGTATCCTGCTTCTTTTTTGCTTAGCAGAAAGTTATTAAGCAATATTTTCTATGAAAGTGGGCCCTGATCTTATTTCAATTTGTATGGCCAGGAAAGCACATTAATCTGACCAATGCTCTACCATATATTGACTCAAGAGAGTAAGCTTATCGATAGCAGCAGTTTTGCCGACACCTTAACTTGACAATATAAAAGGGTAAAGCATACCAGGTACAGCAGCCATATTGTACCTTATCTTGATTCAGAGAACCAACATGTAGGAAATGCATAAGTTTTTTTTTCCCTTCCGCACCAGTCCAATATACCTTATCTTTAATAAAGTTGATAAGTTATCCCCTGGAACCAGAGAGTCTAACACCGCTCAATTGCATCGGATGCCTTTTGTGCAGAGCTACCCAAGAACTCAGCCAGCGTTAACATACAGCCACAATGGGCGCTGTATAATCATTTCTTGTCCATTATGATTAATAATGATACGGGCACACTCGGGAGGCCATTGCAAAGTCTCTAGATAAGCTTGCTATATATGCGGCACCAACTGGAGACAAGAAGGGATCTCACAAATAAGGAAGGTTTGCTCAGCTGGAGGGAGTGCAGTTCAAGGTTTTTCTGGTTGAAACTGGAAGACGTCTTGATCCTTTATCTGATAATGTTCCCTGGCTGCTTTTGAGTGTCTTTAATGTGTTGGTCTTTCACTATTGTTGATCAATCACAATTTGCATGATCTTCCGGGTTTAAAGGAAATTTTTGTAGTACTTATTTTTCAAAGAACTCCTGTTGTTGGCCTGTAAAATATGAATAATAAGTTTTTCTTTAAAAAAGTTTGAAGTGAAACAGCCAACAAATAAAAGAAGTAATCCATAAATAGTCCAAACATCATTATCTTCATATTTCAGTGCTCCCTTTGTTTGTTTGTAGTCTGATTTATGTTTTTTCTAGTCCTCTTGTTTACCGGTTTCTCTTGTCTTTTTACAAGGTGCTATTTAAAATGGGTCTCATATTCTTAATACTGCATTACTGTCGTTTAAACAATGAGCAACTGCTAGTGCGATGAGCACTCATCTGTGGCTGATACCGGTGCTAAAGTGTTCATTATTATCATTATCATTATCATTATACCTGTAGGTTTTCTTTTCCGTGAAGAAAGGTAGAAAATGGCCTATCCTGATCAAGTTGTATGCAAATTCATATACAATAATGATTAAAACAAAAACCTAAAACGTACATCAATGATTTAAAGGGATTGTATACATTTGGTAATTTAAACCAACTGTTTGTTTCAATCGAATATAGTTGTAGATATATACCATACAACTAACCTGTGAAAATTTCATTTCAAAAGGTGGTAGCGTTTTTTTTAGATATTGCCAACAATCTGGAACTGAAATACACAATCTAAGAAGCGTTACTGCAGTAACGTCTCTCAGACTCAATTTTTTTTGGATAAAAAGTAACATTTTTTTCCATAAGCGCAGTTCTTTGAAGTGAAAAGTTTCTAAAAATGCAATATTCTATCCAAAGCTGCTGAACTTTTTACCAAGTAAGTTTTTATTGCCATTAATTTTCAGAGTCATTACCAAATGTATACAGACCCTTTAAAAAACAAACCTAGAATATGTTTAATTGTATTAAAGAAAGCATGACCACAACTCCACCTCTAACAAACCATAGTCCCCCTGCCCCCTTCCAAACTGAAAAGCTGAGTGCAAAGTTGGTGATTGATTGTACACATATTATTTGTAATGATGTCATTGTACATTTTGTAAAGTTCCTTCTCTGAAAGAAATGTAGACATATTGTAAAACCTAAGTGAGTAATGTCCTTGTTCTTATCTGCAGCTAAAGACTTCATCAGTCATCTAATGAAGGTGGACCATAAACAGAGATATACATGTCAAGAGGCAATAGCACATCCATGGTGAGTTGTTAGTGAGGACCTGTCATCCCGGTGTCCCACGGAAATCTGTGTGTTCCCCCCCCCCCCCCCCGGAGATTCTGTCCCCATATGGGAAATTAACATGGGCTGGAGGAGGATGATTCAAAAGAGGGCGCTATCAGAAGAAGTTTGTACACAGTTCGCCGTATGGGAGGACAGAATCTCCAGGGGGACAGAATCTCCTGCCACACCAGCATGGGTACCTGGGGGGGATCAGGTTGGCTCAGTTGTTTCTTTGCCTGCCTTTCACCTCTGTGGACCCCAGTTCGAATCCTACCTCAGACCGGAGCCTTGCGTGTGGATCAGGCTTTCAGTCCCTACCTGATTTTTGTGGGTTTTCCTTATTTGGGGCTTTACTCCCGCGTCTGAAACCGAACGTTTCTTCATCTTCTCTCTCCTATTCATCGTGTTATTGGCACTTCCTCTGTAAGAATAATTAACAAAATAAATGTAAGTTTAATTTCAGGTCCCCCTGTTTGAAATGTTCACAGTTTTAGGGCGCTTTGGTTTTTCGTGTCACTAGTGGCATTATACATTGTACATATAATCATGTCAGGGTTCTCCCCAGGTTTTTTCAAAACTGTGAGGCATTCTTGGCCAAATTTTTGGGATGTTTTGCCGAAGCGCGCTGAATTGAAACAAGGTCTTCGAAATGTTTTCTACTTGGTGTTTTTCTTGGTTTTTAAAGCCCTACTGTGCAATCTGGAACATTCTATATGGTTTTCTCTTCATATTTTTGTTTTTGTTTTTTGTGTATCGGCCGAAATTCGCGCGTATCGGCCCGATATGCTAGCTTGTGCATGGGGAGAACCCTGCATGTACATTTAGCATTTAGACACAATGTTTTTTATTGCATTTCAAATTCGGACTTCCAATTCCCAAATGTGGTGTCTACTAAGCTATTGACATGGACATTCCCTGTATAATTCATTCATTCGTTCATTCATTCATTTTATTTCCAAATCAATGCAAAAAATAAGAAGCAGAGGTACATTTTTTAAATACATATACAAGTAGATAAGACTAAACAAAGATGTGGAGGGGATTTGCAAGAATAATAACAGGCATTTATTAGGCGCTTTTGAATGTTGTATCAGCACTGTACACTATTGGCCTGAGGGACTCCACTCCTTTAGAGTATGCAGCACCGTCAGCCAATTTGGCAAACACATTGCAAATCATTCCCATTCATAATTCATATCCCATGTATACTTTGACTGTGAAGTTCCAAGACACTTCACTTGTAATGTACTTTTTTATTTTTATGTTATTTTTCCAGCGCCTCAAAATATGTTTGGTCATAGATAGATGGCACTTTACAAATGTTGTATTATTATTACTATCAACAAGCTCTACCCTCGTAAATGTAGGTACCCATTTACTCCTGGGTGATGAGAAGAAATTATAGTTAAGTGTTATGACCTGGATTCGAACCCACGCTCTGATGACTTACCCACCAGAGTCTTGATTTTGATGCTCTAGACCACTCAGCTCCGACATGCTACATACACCTAAACAACCTCCAGTGCATCCTTGACAGACAGCGCCAAAGGGACCTTCCATCACCATCTTCGTTCTCCAAAACCTATATTCTGGGAGTCCTCATGTTCTTCCAAATGTTTTCTTCTTCAAAAAGAAAAATGGTGTCCCAGGTTTCTGAAAAATTTCACCCACTGTTTATTCTATCATATTCCCCAGCTAAACTCGGCACTTTTTGCTCGTCGACCCTGAATCAACAAGACACTTGCCTGTTTGTCCAGTAATCATTGGGGATTCACAATGGAGAGTTTTAGGTGCCCTGAATTCGTAACTCTCATTGAGCACATTCAGAGTTTGCAGTCTGACATTAATGTTGTCCCCGTAGGCATGCTGCTTGTGCTCGTGTACATTTTGACAACAATATAGATTTACCAAGGGTCAAATACTGGAATATTATATCACTGTTTTGCTTCAGTTTTGGACAATTTATTTATTTTGTTATTGGTCTTATTTATTCAGGGAATCCATCAGTGATTCCTACGTTCTCCCTGGGGGCCCCTTGAAACAATTAAAACCACAACATGGAACAGTGAAGGAGAAGAATTATTATGAACAAACACTTGGGAGGGTTGCTGTGTTAGTTAGGGTTTTTTTTGGTTTAAATTATTTAGATAAAATGTGCGTAAATGCTGCCATAAAAATGTGCTATGTTGGAAAAGTGTACGGCTAGCTGATCCTATTTATGTAGTAGTTATTAGTGCTCTATGAATGTTTGACAAGGGGCCATCTTTATAGAGCTGTAAGGCATAAAGCTGAGCTCAGGCAAATATGGTTTGTGACTGGATTTCACAAAGAGTCGGGTATGTTAAAGGCACTGAACACGTTTGGTAATTGTCAAAGACCAGTATTCTCACTTGGTGTATCCTAACATATATGCATAAAATAACAAGCCTGTGAACATTGGGGCTCAATTGGTCATCGAAGTTGCAAGAAAATAATGAAAGAAAAAACACCCTTGATGCACAAATTTGTGTGCTTTCAGATGCCTGAAAAAGACTTCTGGCCAGAAGGCTTTTTCAGATTCAAATATTTCAGTGAGAAACAGCAGCGAAACAGCTCTTGTTTTCGTTAAAGTTTTTGTTATTATTGTTTTTAGCTGTTTCGCTAGCGAAGCGAAACAGCTCTTGTTTTCATTAAAGTTTTTTTTTATTATTGTTGTTGTTGTTTTTTTTATTTGTCATCCTAAGAACTAATATTTTCTAAGCACTAATTTGCAATGTTCCCAATGAGCAATTGCAATGAAACTTTCAGTGATGAAAGGCATTGGTGCAAGGAAGGTCCTAAAAGAAATCCGTCATGATGACGTCATCACCTGTCACGTGACGCCATGTTAAAGGTTTCTATTTTAAATTATTTGAAAATCTATATCAAATCAGCCACAAGAGACCGTAGGTTTCTGTTTGCGGGATTGGGTAGGGATAAAATAGGTCTTCATTTTATTCAGTGTGCGTGACCTCACATGACCTCTACTTCCGGTCGAAACCGGAAGTGCCTCGTAATTCAAAAGTGGCAAAAGTTATGAACTTGCTTTTAACAATGTTAGTGTCTGGCAAGGGTGGGCAATTAAAAAAAAATACCGATGATGTCACAATACACAAGAGCGCCCTCTAGCGGCAAGTTGAAAACTCTTCAAAATGGACTTTTGAAGATGTGTGTGGTGAAGTTTTGTGCAATCACTTCAAAATTTACACATATGTTGATCCTCAGGCAGCCATTATATGTGTGAAGTTTCAGATCAATGACGTCATCGGGGGTCACGTGACGCGGCATTAAAGGTGCACTTTTTTAAGTCGTATATCTCCTGAAGTATTAGTGCGATCATGTTGAAACTTGGCAAGTCGTAAGATAATGGCAAGTTCCTGTTAAACCTGTAATGACGTCATGATGACGTCATCACACGATTTGTTATGATTTTTTCATTGTTTGCCCCTTTAAGTCAGAAATTGCTTACGGAACATGCTTTAATCCAAATTCTTTTTTAAACAGGCTTGATATGTCATTACTGATTTAAAAAAATATTTGACGTCATCATGACGTCATCATTTCTCAGGTTATATTATCTTAAAGGTACAGTTTTACAAGATATATAATAGACAATGAATTCGATCTCACAACACATTTAATATTGTGTTATTAAGTTGATTATGTACACACTACAACACTTTCATATTCACTTGATTAATTTGAAAAAATTAACGAAACAGCTCTGCATTTGTGCACAAATGCAATTATGTCTAGTTTTTATTTGTCTGTTTCAGACAAAAAGCCATTGAGATAATGCACGGTTCGTCCAAGCGGCCTTTTGCATAGTTCCTAAAAAGCAATTGCAATGAAACTTTAAGGGATAAAAGGTATAGGTGCAAGGAAGGTCCTAAAAGAAATTCGTCATGATGACGTCATCACCTGTCACGTGACGTCATCTAAAAGGTTTCTATTTTAAATATTTGAAAATCCGTATCAAATCAGCCACAAGAGACCGTAGCTTTCTGTTTGCGGGATTGGGTAGGGATAAAATAGGTCTTCATTTTATTTAGTGTGCGTGACCTCACATGACCTCTATTTCCGGTCGAAACCGGAAGTGCCTCGTAATTCAAAAGTGGCAAAAGTTACGAAGTTGCTTTCAACGATGTTAGTGTCTGGCAAGGGTGGGCAGTTCAAAAAAAAATCAATGACGTCACAATACGCAAGAGCGCCCTCTAGCGACAGGTTGAAAACTCTTCAAAATGGACTTTTTGAAGATGTGTGTTGTGAAGTTTTGTGCAATCACTTCAAAATTTACACACATGGTGATCGTCAGGCAGCCATCATATGTGTGAAGTTTCAGATCAATGACGTCATCGGGGGTCACGTGACGCGGCATTAAAAGTGCACTTTTTGAAGTCGTATATCTCCCGAAGTATTAGTGCGATCATGTTGAAACTTGGCAAGTCATTAGATAATGGCAAGTTTCTGTTAAACTCGTAATGACGTCATAATGACGTCAGCACACGATTTGTTATGATTTTTTTCATTTTTTGCCCCTTTAAGTCAGAAATTGCTAACGGAAAATGCTTTAATCCAAATTCTTTTTTAAACAGGCTTGATATGTCATTACTGATCCTAAAAATATTTGACGTCATCATGACGTCATCATTTCTCAGGTTATATTATCTTAAAGGTACAGTTTTACAAGATATATATGTAGAGAATGAATTCGATCTCACAAGGCATTAAATATTGTATTATTAAGTTGATTATGTACACACTACAACACTTTCATATTCACTTGATTAATTTGAAAAAATTATACACGAAACAGCTCTGCATTTGTGCACAAATGCAATTATGTCTAGTTTATTATAGTAATTACCAAACGTGTACAGTGCCTTTAAAATGCATGAAAACAATGATTTGAGTATTTTCATTTTCAAGTTAACATAAATTCTGTGGCCTTCTGTTTTTTACACCTCACACTGTTTCAACTATTGTAAGCAGAAACCGCTGGACTCAAGCTCTGGTGTTTCTGCTCAGCAGAGTGTGGGTTCGAGTCCTGGTCGTGACGCTTGTGTCCTAAAGCAAGACACTTAACCATTATTGCTGCGTCCTATGAATGGGACGTAAAGTCGTAGGTCCCGTGTGGGCACGTTAAAGAACCCGGTGCACTTTTCGTAAAGAGAAGGGGTTCGCCCTGGTGTTCCTGGTTTGATTGGCTGCTTTTTGCACCACAGCACCTTGAAAACTGTCATATAGTGCTATGTAAATGGAAAAGGTCCCATTCTTCAAAAACGTAGCCCCACATACCTTGCAGGAAAATTACTGAATGTTGGAGCGCCATGAGCGTCACTCAGCATGATGACCCACTTTTCTATTCTTTTTTTCTGTAGTCAATGGCAGCCATTTCACTCGATCATGCTTACGTGATAATGTCCGTCACTTTGTGAAACATTATAATTTTAACTTAGCAGGTCCTTTTTGCCAAGCATTCTTGCCCAGGTAAAGGCTGTGGTGTGCCGAGCGGTTTAGTGCATCAGACTCAAGTTCGGGTGGCTGAGTCATCAGGGTGTGGGTTCGAATCCTGGTCATGACACTTGAGCAAGACTATTAATTGCTTCTCTTTACCCAGGGGTAAATGGGAACCTGTGAGGCTAGAGATGGTTCTTGTGATTGATTTAGCTTGGTGCGCTGCTTGGCAGCACAGGCTGTATACTCCCAAGGGAGCTGAGATGGCTTAAGGAATGAAATAAATGGCCCAGTGACCAGGGGTAATAATGTTGGAGCACCTTGGAGCGTCACTGAGTGATGGATTTGTGCATGGGAAGCCACTTGTATAAGAAGCCACCATCATTGTAATTATTATTATTATTAAGTGTACCTGCACAAAATCAGTGATGGGGGGAGGTGTAGGGGAGGGGAGGGGGCTTACAGGGTGTAAGAGAAACATTAAAAAGTAATCCAGTGGAAATTTCAAACTGGTCAAACACGTCCATTTATAAAGAGGTAACTAAAATAAATACTAAACTTACGGGTGCAACCATGTCTAAAAACTCCTTTGTGGGAGTGTTGGCTCTGAAAAGAGCCGGTGGGGTCTCGATGTTTCGAACAGTATACTCTGCTCGTCCATTTATGTTGATTCTGTGCAAACAAACGTGTGTCTTCTGTACCTACTGATCTATTATCAGCAAGATTGGAGATGGAAATCATTCAAACTGCTCCAAAGGTTGGTCTTGTGCAAACAACATCGGTATTTCAAACCATCTGATAATTTCTCAGCAAGATGGGAGGAGGTGTTCCAAAATCTTCCCATGCCTTAAAGAACACCATGATGACATACTGTTCTGTACTAAGAAACGTGTTCTGAAGCTACTGGTTCAATCTCAGCTTGATCGGAGACGAAATCTTTTCAAACTGCTCAGAATGCTCTGAGATTAATTCTGTACTAAGAAACATGAGTGTTTACATTTCCCACTTATAACTCATAGCATCCCTTTTCTTAGAAATCCTTTGTAATATACAATGAACCCGCTTGTATAATTCTTGGGGAAAATGTTTCCCTTTTCGACTCTGCTGAGCTAATACTTTCACTGATTTAGTTAGCAAGTCAGATTCATGGAAAATATTGGTCAGGAAGATAAGGCCAGGACAGACACTTTACATATCAGCGGCTCCCAAGGAAGCCCATTTCCATATCTGAAAGGGAAGCAATATGTAGATAATGGTTAATCAGTGAATACTAAGCATACCTTGGAGTGTTTTTCATTAGCAGGTGCTGATAGTTAGTGATTTTTCCTCCAAGGGACCTTAATTACTATTGCGATAACTATTTATACGATAATGAGAAAGAGATTTACAAGTACATAGCGCAATTCTGGTGGGGTTAGAGCCAGTTTAAGGATATGCATAAATATATGGATACCTGACAAGCAAGGTATTAGCCAGGATTTTGTAAAAGGGTATCAACATTTGCTGGAAATTTAAAAATTGGGTGTCCAGATTGTTCATGTACAATTCATTTACATGTAAAAGACAGAAAAAACAGGGTGTCCAAAAGACACCCAGACACTCCTCTGGCTGACTCTATGCTGACAAGAATCAACAGACTGTATATGTGTACATAAAACAATTTATACAAATGTTTTGCTTTTTTTTGGTCAAATCATTGGTACTTACTTTGCTGTAGAGTGTTTATGAGTGAACTGGTTTCGAGCAGTGAACATTATTTCTGAGAAAATAAAAATTAGCTGTTGCAAACTGCTTACCAACCAAAAAGGACCTATGGCATAAATGCAAGAATTTGTTAAAGGCATTGAACATGTTTGATTGTCAAAGACCAGTGTTCTCACTTGGTGTATCCCAACATATGCATAAAATAACAAGCCTGTGAAAATTTGGGCTCATTTGGTCATCGAAGTTGCAAGAAAATTATGAAAGAAAAAACACCCTTGTTGTACAAATTTGTGTGCTTTCAGATAGGAATAAAAACTTCTTGCAAGAAGTTTTTATTATTTTAGTGAGAAATTACCTCTTTCTCAAAAACTACATTACTTCAGAGGGAGTCGTTTCCTGCAATGTTTTATACTATCAACAGCTCTCTGTTACTTGTTACCAAGTAAGCTTTTATGCTAATATTTGTTATAAGTCATTTCCAAACGTGTACGATACCTTTAAAGGCCTCAATTTTTTTGAAGACATTATTTAATCAATTTTAGAATGAAATGCAACTGAAAACATTTGTGTAGGTTGTTTGTGAAGTAACTCTTGCAGAATCATAGTTTTAAAAAGATACACCCTGAGTAGTGTGCAAGAGTGGTTTTTGTTTTACTACGATGAATTCTAAAGTACTGTATTCTTGTCACTTATAATGCAAACTACTAAAGATTATTGAGTGATTCCAACTGCAGCCATTTGAGAAAAAAAAGTTATTTATTATCTTTACCTTCTGTGGCATTAACTACTTTGTACTTATATTTGTTATTGTTGATGGCTTCTTTTGAAGTCCTTTTTGAAGAAGATTTGGTTACAATTGAACAACTTTCCAATCTATAATCCATTTTTGTTTAAACATATTAAAATTCCAAAAAAAACCTTGATTGAACATCTGTTAGTTTGCTTCACACTTGGGAAAAATACCTCCCCCAAGATTACGGGGGAAAAACATCTCATCAAAACACATTGGTCTGAAAATGTGTGATCACTAATTTGCTCCAGAAAGAGAAATCTGTTCAATGCATTCAAACCCAATGTCATACATGTACTGTGTACCACATCACATCTGTATCATTCATTAGACATGTTTATAGCAACATCTAAGCACGTGCATGTTTAGTTTCAACATCATTACCCAAAATCAGACTATCAAACTTTTCTTTTAGGTGTTATTCAGAACAAGGAATTCCCAATGATGTTATTACCTGATCGTTGATTAGTCGTGCAGTCATTTCCTATTAGCCTGCTTCTTGAGTCTCTAACAAGGAATTCTTGCGTCGTACTCTACCCTTTTACGGGTACTCATCTGAAAGACCCCATTTTAATTTCTTCATCACAAAATGAACAGTCTCAATTCTTAATGGTTTCTCTCTACCTCTATCTGGTTTGCAGTTTGTAGACCTGGACTACCGCCCAACTCTTTATTGTTCACTCTAAATGTTTTGACCTGATTGCTATTCCTTATTTGATTTCACTAATTACAAACTTTCAATCTTTTACTAGTTTGTAGTTTTACCCGAGATTGTAATTAAGGCAAACATGCGTTTTCATGAGTTAACCTACTTTCAAGTTACAGAATGTATAGGCCTACATGTAAACTTAAAAGCGGAGTTACTTAAATACAATGGTACATTATTTAGTGTCAGTGTAGAGGCTTCTTTTTCATTGACTTGTGTTCATCTTTCCCTGTTTGTCTTTAGGATTTCTGGAAACACTGCCCTGGATAAGAACATCCATGATTCTGTCAGTGAACAGATCAAGAAGAACTTTGTCGCCAAATCAAAGTGGAAGGTATGTATGAATCCGTTTCATCTAAATGCGGTAATATGCATCCGTTACCCCTCACCCCTGCACCTGTATCATTGAGGCAGGAAGGATACAGACAATGCATGGAGAGCCCATTTTCACAGAGATGAAATCCATTAATAAGTATTGCTTCACAAAAGTTTATGTCGGGCAAATATTTTCAGGGTACCAGTGATAAAGACTATATCATCACATTGCAGTTTGTGCTGGAGACCTGCCAGCCCCAGAATGGTTTTTTTATAGTTGTTTTGCTTCACCATAAACTTTTGATGTCACCGTGTACATGTGTAGAGGGTCGTTTTGTCAGAACAAATATGTAAATATGAGCTACATGCAGCAGACCCCAGAGGTTCCATCTGCACATTCCATAATATTCCTATTAACAGTCAAAAGGGGTATTAAGAGACTAAGGGCGTTACAACATTGCTTCCTCTGAAGCCTTAAGTGCTCACTTTTGTCAGGTTAAGTACTCCATCAACTATTGCCGCGCTGGATTTTGTCAAATCTCATCTATAAATTACTGTACATTTATGTGTTGCCCAAGACCGTTATCCTCCATAGTGACATACAGACTTCTGCTCATCACTACTTTATGACCTCCAGAAATGTTTTAAGAGGAGCCTTCAGGTTTTTGGTGTCTTCACTAGATTGTCCTAGACTGTATGCAAAGATCATTGGTTGTAAGGAAGAAGGGGGCTGCCAGTTCAACAACCTAACCAATACCCCTCCCTCAGTCCTCTCTTGCTCAATGTTCTACCTGCCTTTGGTATATGCTTGGTTGAGGTATTCCTCAAGTAATTTTGAGTTTTCTTGTTACACTCTTCACTTCCAACCCTATTTTCAAATCGCCCCTGAAGGGCTGATACCGTTATCAGATACTACTGTCTCCATCAAATCTTTTCAATTTTGGAAACATTCAGGCATTAGTATGCCATCAGTTGTTACATGTCTGTAGAGTTATCCCCACTCAATCTTTTCGGAGTACAATCTTGTGGTGATGGCTTTTCCCTGTGGCGGGGGTCATTGTGCGTACATGTTATTAAGAGCGTGCTCATTAGTTCCCCATGTCTGGAAGAGGAGCTTTTAATTAAAGGCAGTGTTTACTGATATTAGTTAAGTGTTAGTTTAGGGAATCAATGTATCTGTGATCACGGCAGCGGATATTTCTAGACAGTGTCGTATGACTCCAGCAGGGACTCAGACTCGAGTCACGATGGTCAATGACTCCGACTCAGATTCCGTGTGACAAAGTAGTTACAGTCTCCCCAAGCAGGGCCCAATTTCATAGAGCTGCTTTTTAAAAGCAGAGAATATTGCTTAACAATTTGCTGCTTAGCAGAAATGAGCAGGATACCAGTCACAAATTGTACATGTGACATGGTATTTTGGCTGGTAACCCTGTTCTGGTAAGCATAACTATGTTGTGCTTAGCTACTTTTTGTGCTTAAGCAGCTCTATCAAATTGGGCCCAGGTGTAGCTCTTGAAAAAGATGTGTAGTTATATATTTAATGAGTTAACTAATTTTTAAAGATTTCAAAGCACTAAGAATCATCCTAACATTAGTTGTCAGTATTACCATAGTGATTTGTATTGTGACATCACACTTTGCTCAGCAAATAAGATTGATTTGCACTAAAGATCAATCTTTGCTCTTTGTGTAATCAAGCCCAGCTGGCCCCTGATTTCATAAAGCTGTTAAGGAGAAAATATTGCTTAACAAACTTTTTTAGCTGGACAAAAATTTGCAGGGGAACCAGTCACAAAGAATATGGACATCACATCTTAGTTTGGCTGGTAACCAACTTCATTTTTAACAAATGTGTGTGCTTATTATTGTACCAGCCTTTTGAAATTTGGCCCTGATTGCATCCATCCAAAAACACTCTTCATGTGAACTGTTCATAATCATGTGAAATATGCTTTTGCTTAGTAAGCACAAAAATTTGCTTACCGTTAAGCAGCACCATGGAATTGGTCACACAGGGCAAGTTTTACTGGCAACTTAGAGGCAGCCATCTACACTGCATGTAAATGGAACACAGGAGTTATTTTTCTAACGCTGTATTACAATACTCAAGAAAATTATGTTAAAATTGAAATGTGAATGCCTGTTCTTCTTGGAGATTGCCTGGAAATGGTTGTCTGTAAATTGCCCTGTGTGACATGGCCCTTATGTTTCCAGAAATGTAATAATGAAATGGTTTGTTTGAGTTGTGTTAATAGGGGTTGATGAGCTATTGTGTAATACCGGAAATAGAAACAAATCAAATTTTCTTTCTTTGGGTGAGTTGAGATGGAAGTCCACAGTGATGGGTACCTCATTCATCATTAAGTATGATAGAGGAAGCTGTCGGGAACTTGTGTGCAGAATCTCCACAGAAACAAATTGATCTCAGGGGTCATGTAAACAACACTCAAGTCTGACACGTCCATAATTCTCCTTTAAAGATGGTTTGATATGGCGGCTGCCTTTGTTGGATATCGGTCGCAGGACGCAGTGGATTGTTTGTCTGCCCCTGCGCTTCCCACCGGTAAATGTCTGATACGTGTAACTGATATCCTGTACAATGCCTAGACGGATTTGCTTGGGGGTCCTGCGGTCTGTCTTGGACCTGGGCCTAAGATGGGGATGTGGGATGGCGGGTTAGGGGGGGGGGTGGTGATGGACACTAAACCGGGTTAATTGATGAACAACATGTACATGTGGCATCGTCTAGAATTGTGTGATGCTGTTAATTTGTATGGTGTCCAATTATGGGAATGTCTGTCGCTTGGTGCCCCATAAATGTATAACAGATTGGAAAACCATCTTTTCTTTTGAAAACTGATTGCAATTTCCTTGTGATGCACTGTGGTTTGTATTAGAGTGCTGGGGTACAAGTGCTTGGATTGGCAGTCGGCGTCAGCCTCGCTGTCAGCCAATACCATACTTGAAGTTCGTCAAATTCTGGAGATGCAAAAGAGCTATTCCATATTGTTGTGTTGCTCATTATGGTGTGTGTTGAAAAATAACAAACCCATGTAGTCATGTTACTGTCTGTGCTTAATTATTGGGTCATCATCAGGACCCAGCCTTTTAGAGCTAGCCTTTAGAAAACATAGGGACTGCGAGCGGCTTGTACCAAAATGCTTACAGCCATCGTCCACTCAGCCAAAAGGTTAAATTAAAAGTAATATCCTGAAGTGTCATTTTCCAGTATTTCCCGTATTAAAATACAACTTACGCCTCAAAAACAAAACAATATTTCTGTTTTGTGTAATTTGTCCAGACATTTTTTTACTGTGTTAACAAGTTCACTATCCATGTCTGGGTGTTTGGTGTAGGGGTTTCCCTAAAACAAATTTCACTCGCCCGCTGGACGAGTCAACCAACATTTTGGGTCGCCCGCAAGTTTTTTCGCTAGCCCACATGTCATAATTAATGCAAAAAATATATTTATTAAAAAAACACGGAAGTTAAGTTCGCAAACTTCCATTTTTGGTTGATCTTATCCCCTAATTTCTGCCCGTAATAGTAATTTTTTTCATCAACAACCATTTTCATGGATTTGTGATGTGAGGATCAGTTGTATAGAATTTCTTTTGCAATGAAATCTTTGTGATTTAACGATCGATCGACGTCGCACATTGGGAATTTTTTTGCGGCGAGAGCTTTGTGTTTACGAGTACAAGGTTATAATTCTGCATGAAATATACCTGGAACAAGGATGACATTAGAATCAACCGTGCGCTTCCAACCCTGGAAATTTGAGTGGTGTGTTTCCACACTCGCCTACGTATTTTTGTATGGAACATGTAGGCGAGCCAGACTAATATGTGCATGCGTGTTTTAACGTTTGTATACTGGAAATGGGCGATCGCGATGGCAGCCACATAAATCTAGCAAATATCAAGACTTAAAGATAATCTCTCTTTGGGATTTTACCACCATTTCCCTCATTTATTGTGAAAAGGAACAATTATTTGATTCGCACGGCGGACTAGTAAAGGAAAGGGTTTGACTCGCCCGCGCTGTTTTCACTCGCATTTGGCGACCGGGCGACCGCTAAGGTCGAACCCTGTGGTGATGGAAACACAGAAGGGAATGGTCTCTAAAGGGGTAAACAAGAAACCCTAATTAAAGCAGGATACCAGTTTGAAACAATGTGTATCATCACATGGATGGAACCATGATTGCCTCTTTTAGAAGTGCAACACTCTCCCTGTTTGTTCATCCACAGGTTTATTATATTGGCCCAGACAGTTTCCAATGGCAACCATTACCTAGGCAATAAAGTTGATCACAATATCATTAACAAATTATTCAAGCACCCCCCCCCCTTCCATGGTTGTTTACCATACTGGTTCGTTTCACTGTATCTTTGTCAGCGTTGACGCCAAGCTTTACAATTTAATGTAGCTGTATTGTTCATGGCTCATTGTATGCTGGGCTCGTCAGACATTTCTTCCCCTTTTGTGGGACAACAATAGATCGCCAAGTTTAGACACTGAATTTGATGTGCATTGTAACAACTCAACCTACATAAATATAAGCTGCCAATCTCACAGACACTTGCGTACAGTTTATACAACATGATGTACTTGTAGGCGACGTCATGTCTCCATATTTACACTCAGTTTTGTGCTCAGACTGAAATAAGTAAGAAATAGAATTAGCTGTTGTAAACTGCTTACCAACCAAAAGGATCTATGGTTTAAATGCAAAAATAGTTAACGACCTGACGTTCCGACTCTAGCACAGTCTTTTTCGAAGGCTTTGAGAAAGACTCTGCTACAGGGTCGAAACGTCAGGCCATGAAATAATTAAGATGTGAAGTTATTAATGTCCACATGAAGTCAACAGCCAACTGGCAATAATTAATTAACGTTCCGTCAACAGCCAACTGGCAATAATTAATTAACGTTCCGTCAACAAGAGTCAAAACAAGATAAAACTTTCTCTGCTCAATTGATGTTTTTTGATTGTATGGTACTTCAAAATATTAGATACAAACAATAAAAGTGGTGTCATATCTTCCTGCTTCACCCGATATGAGGTTAACCATGTAACAACATTGGGTAATGGAATTACCCTTATTTTAGTACTTCCTGTCACTGTAAATTAACTTTCTAGTCAAGTTTGAACTTTCATTCCAGGGCCCTTCTGAACAAAGCTCATTATACACAAAGGTAATTAAGTAAATTGCAAAATATTCAAACAAGGAAGACGGAAAAAGAAAATGCACATTTGGTGTCCACCATTAGATCAGTCTATACTGTGGATTGACTTTCGGGGTAAGTTGGACATTCCGACAAATCTCTGTCTGACAACAAATCCCGGTATCGTAGCTTCCGACTTGTCTATCAGTCGGGTAACTCTACACTCGGTTGCTATTTGCCAAAGTATCCAACGCAAGCCAGATGGTTTCAAGCCAAATTGTCAGCCAAAAAAAAAAAAGATAATACATAAAAAAAAAGGGGGAAAGAAACCCTTTCATTCCTTGGGAGAAACCCTAAACCATTTTATTTCCTTTTTTTGGATGTGGATTCCACTCATACAAACGAAGCGTTGACTCACTGTACGTACAGGTACGTACCTTTGCTGGCTGCAGAGGATTGACAACCTCTCAGGCCGAAAGTCCATCATGTGTCAGTTTTGTGTTAAATATAATGACTCGCATGTGTGTGTAAAAAATGAAATTGTGCAAGCATTTATCAACGTATTCATTTTGTGTAATCGTTTTGAAAATGATTGCACTCCATGGAGCCATTGAAATGGAAGATGGATCACGTACAATGCATGTAGGTATTGTAGAATGGCATATATGGATATTCAGGTTGTATAATAGACAAAGGCTGTGTCGGAATTAACGGCTTCCGGATCGCTGGCCTATTCTTCACTGTTGTTGCTTCAGCCAATGGCTATTCACCCTTTGCACAGTCAGCCATTTGCGTGTAGAGCCTCGAATTGGGGACTGCAGTGAATAGAAGCATTATATAACTCTGTATTGTCACGGTAATGTAATGACACTTTTATCCAAACAGATACATAAATACAATACAAATGTAGTGCTGAAGTCGTGGCTCTACATGCACAGATCCGTGCAAAGGGCGATCAGCCATAGCTGAAGTCACTTGATTTGAACACTGCCATAGTGACATGCTCAGCTGGCTAAATTGTAGTCGGGGGCTACACACTGTTTCAAGTGGAATCAAGCACAAAGTTAATAGGGAACCAGCTTCCTAAGTACACATTCAATTAATACTTAAGACAGTTTGAAACCAATCATTAACCAAAGTACCCTCTTTAATCCACCCCAACCCGCCATCTCCACTAAAGTGCATACTTCACTTACAAATGGCAGCTGCCCTGCACCTTTATCCACACCTTGAGGTTTAGCGTCCCGTAACCCAAGACGGGCTTTATTTTCAAAGTGGTGTCTTGGCCGGTGTAAAGCATCTGCAGATTTATGAATGTAGTCGGTTTTTGTTGTCAAATAGCGGGCTGGGTTACATTTTGAAATGGAAATTACACAGAGAAACTAAAACCCACGGTCATTTCATTCATCGCTTTGTAGGATCACATCCTAGAAGATATGACATATAGAGTCACAAAGACAGGACCTCTGGCAGGGGTATAACAGTTTGGGGAATGGTATTTACTGCTTGATAATGACCAGGGCCCAATTTCATAGAGCTGCTTAATGAGCAGGACACCAGTCACAAGTTGTACATGTGAGATGGTAGTTTGGCTGGTAACCCTGTTCTGGTAAGCATAATTTTGTTGTGCTTAGCTACTTTTTGTGCTTAAGCAGCTTCATGAAATTGGGCCCAGGTTGGGGGGCTGCTAGCCTGTGTTAATAGATCAAACTAAAGGCAAGTTCCATTAACAGCACCCACCAACTAAAGTCATTACCCTGCAGTGAAGACTGGGTCCTCGCAGTCTTATTCCGACTAATAATTTGCATTGCCTTTTTGAAAAACCAAAACAAACCTAAAACAAAAGAATACTGTTAAGATGCAAAGAGTTTGTGATTTTTCCTTCACCAATATTTTCAGAATTGTTATTCATGTTCAAGGGCCATATCTTTAGTTTTTGCTCGGCAACAACATTTCCTACCCATGATTAATTACTATTGCATATTCAGGAACCAGACTATCAGCTCTGAAAATTAACAATACCTGTATGGAAATACTTTGGCCTTGGGCTTTGCATTATGTTTGTTTCTTCTGTATGTACATCTTTGTACGCATCACACACATGCATCACGCATACGGCACCACCAACTCTCGCCAAATTAACCCTCCATTGTACCAATCCTTCACACACTCAGAGAGCGCAATGATAAACTCCCTGCTTTTGAAGTTTAAACTATGATCCGTTTCACTCCTCCTTCCCACTTGACCATTCACTAGTCCTTCATCCCCCAACCTTTATTCACTGCCTTTATATAAGACCTAGCTTCTCCTTCCTGATCATCTGACATCGCTCTATTATCCCGACCTGTTCATTGTTGATACTTGTGCTCCACATTCTCACAAAGTCTCGGATTCTTTTTAATTAAGGCTTCACCAAGTCTTCCCCTCACATGAGAGTGCTATTTTCATGACACTGTCCAGACTGAACGCATCTGTGATAAGAAAGGAATGAAAACTCGGACTGAATTCATCACTGTTTAGAAAGTGCAGGCTCGCTGACTCGAAGACTAATCCAAATATGGACTTCAAAGAGAAGCAATCTTTGCTGGAAACATTTCACCTGGCTTGCTTTGAGAAGTGACGTTAAAGGCATCTAAAATCATTTGATAAACTGATTTTAAATAAAAACTATCAAATGAAGCATTCTCAATCATGTCAATGAATGGAAATATATCCCAAAATTGTGGTTTGGTAAAGTCGTGGTTTGGTCAGGTTCTGATTTGGTAAGGTTATGGTTTGTTAAAGTTGTGGTTTGGTAAAGTTGTGGCTTGGTAAGGTTGTGGTTTGGTAAGGTTGTGGTTTGTCAATGTTTTGGTTAGTAAGGTTGTGGTTTGATAAGGTTGTGGTTTGGTGAGTTTGTGGTTTGGTAATTATAATGTGAGGTTGTGGTTTGGTAAAGTTGTGGTTTTGTAAGGTTGGGGTTTGGTAATGTTGCGGTTTGGTAAGACTTTGACAATATTGTTTCATTCAGACAGCTCAAATGTGTTAGCAGTACCAATCTTCCAAAGAAAGATGTGTACTTCCTTCTTGAGTATTTACTCAAGAAGGAAGTACACATATTTCCTTTGAAGATTGGTACTGCTAACACATTTGAGCTGTCTGAATGAAACAAATATTTTTGTGGGGGTAATTAACTATGCACTGTCTTTAAACCTACTAAAGGCATAATATAAAAACCTGTTTCTTTTGATATATTTACCGATATCTTTATATAAACCTTATCTTTAAAGGGGGGGGGGGGTAGGAGGCACGCATTGTTTGAATCTTCTACATGCTTTTTAAAACTAGCTGATTGTAGAAATTGTACCACATAACAGGTATTCTTCAGAAACCTATGATGTACTTGTAACAATGCTCGATTGAAAACCTTTACCATTAATAGCCTTTGAGTTCCGCTATGATCCGCTATGTATACAACAATCAGCAATCAGCTTGATGACATTGTCTTACTCCATTACTTGCATTGCACTCTAAATCCGTATACGAACATGTTTAATTTATATGCAGATGTTTTGACAGAGTCCCCGCAGGATCATTAGCAGTTATATAACTTCTTTGTGACAGAAATTGACAAATGACTGTTGCATTTTACATCTACACGCATAAGAATCTTTAAGATAAGGAGTATATCATTTTTAAGATCTTTCCAGTCATTGGATCTGTGGAGGACGTCAACTGCATTTATTGCCGCACGGCTGTGTTCATTTGGAAGGCAGAGTTATAAGAAGTGGGGTTTCCCATTGATGGCATGTCACGTTTCATATTTGATTAAAATCTGGTGATTTCTGTACAGGGGGTGGCTTGGCGGTAATTTTTTTTTGAAGAGCTACTGAATGCCTCAATGTTATTCTGTCCAACTGTACAATGGTGCTGGGAATGGTGGGTTGGGAGTGTGAGCGGGTATACATTTGTTTCTTGTTATTGTTACTTTTCTGGTAATGAAACCAAGGTGCCCTCAAAAGTGTCTTGCACCGGATTTCGTAGACCTGAAGATACCTGCGGTGAGGAGATGATGAAGAAAGGGTTATCATTGATGCAAAAAGTGGTAATGACTGCACGTTTTGACCTTAGCCAGGCTGGCAGAGTCTTTCTCAAAGGCTTTGAGAACATACATGTATGATGTAGGATCGAAACGTGAGGCTGTTACCACATTTTGCATTTATACCACAGGTCATTTTGGTTCGTAAGCAATTGGTAAACAACCTTTTCCTTTATTTTCCCCCCATGTGTTCAATTCAATTCAATAACAATTATTTCATGATGGCAGTTACAAAGACAAGTACAGGTTATTTACAATTACACTATTATGTAGATGTGAATACTGATTGTCACATATTAAAGAAAGTAAAAAAATCTATGAAAATTCCAAATACCCTGTAAACATACAGCCGCTTACAATCATAGCCAACATGTAGGAAAAAAGTGAAGCATCAAGCCCGGTTCAAACTTCCTACGAATGCGAATGCGATACGAATGTTTACGTCACAAATTCACAACGAACAATTCGCAGGAGTTGCTCAACTCCTGCCAAACATTCGCAGCGAAAACAGAGCTGTGACGTCAAAGTGACGTACACATTCCGCTTCGCATTTGCATTCGCAGGAAGTATGAACCGGGCTTAATGCTTTTATGCTTTTATGCTTTTATGCCTTTCCCTTTGAATATGACATTGACTTGGACTATTTCTGTCACTTTGATTTAAGTGTCAACCCTTTTACAACTAAGCTTGAGTAATGTACATCTATGTTGTGTTGTAGACAGTGTGAGAAGATTGGTTGCACGTTCCTTTTGCTCATTATGAGTTGTGAATTATCTGGTGTAGTCACATTGGTCATCCAATTTCACTTTAAATATGTTCCTGCCTGATTTGTTATGGACTTGTACATGATGCATAGAAAAATCAACCACGGTCACCATGGGCCAATCACTAAGGCATGGGCCAGGTCAGGCATGGGCAAGGTATCCAGGCATGGGCCAGGCATCCAGGCATGGGCCAGGCACCAAGGCATGGGCCAGGCATCCAGATATGGGCCAGGTATCCAGGCATGGGCCAGGCACCAAGGCATGGGACAGGCATCAAGGCATGGGCCAGGTATCCAAATATGGGCCAGGCATCTAGGTATGGGCCAGGTCAGGCATGGGCCATGTCAGGCATGGGCCAAGTATCCAAGTCTGGGCCAGGCACCAAGGCATGGGCCAGGCATCAAGATATTGGCCAGGCATCCAAATACGGGCCAGGCATCTAGGTACGGGCCAGTTCAGGCATGGGCTAGATATCCAGGCATGGGCCAGATATCCAGGCATGGGCCAGATATCCAGGCATGGGCCAGGCATCTAGGCATACTTGTACCAATCTGATCAGAGTTCGTATGTAAGTTTAGGTTAGATGAGCTACCCTACTAATCCTGAAAGACACAATAAGAATCTGACCGATTTTAATCTTAAGTCATTGCAAGTTAGTATAAGAGTCTCGCTGCCTCCCAACATTGTAGTCTGAATGTGTACTTTAGCAGCAATGTTTGCTCACACTGCCAGCAATATTGCTTTACCCCCCAAGATCTTACAGTAATACCCGTCAACCAATACGCAAGTCATTGTTTGTTGATGGGTTAATTAGTGACAAACAAGCAGGCATACTGCTGGGGAAGGAGAAGAAAAGAAACCTCTTATTACCAGGCTCTGTAAACCATCAACGGTCTCTTGTATGCACAGCGTTCCTGGTAGCGAAACTATCATGCACAATACCTGCAGAGATGATAATCTACGCCTCTCAAGGTTAACTGGACAAATGTAGCTGTCTATGAAGCCAAACAGACCTACACGTACAGTGCATTTTGTCAGCCCATGCTATGAAATCAACTTAATTAAGTCGGAGGGTATTATGCGTGGCGAGGATTGTCCATTCAGGGCCGCTGCCATTAGCCATGTTTTAGATGGACAGGTATTTTGTATGGTTGAGGAGTGGATGATTTAATGTAGTGGCTTAAGTGGTTCATAATAGACCCTCAACATGGTGCAGCAATTCTTGTTTTTCTCTTTATTCGCATTGATATAAGTAAACTGAGGGTGGAAGTATTGAATAGTCAGTCTGATTCTTTTGGGTTTCAGTGAGAAACAGTTTTCATGATTGCTGTTGCAATGTGTCTGACTCAATTTGGGTTCAGTGATAAACAGTTTTCATTGCTGCTGTTGCAACATGTCTGACGCAATTTGGGTTCAGTGAGAAACAGTATTCATTATTGCTGTTGCAATGTGTCTGACCCCATTTGGGTTTAGTGAAAAATAGTTTCCATTGCTGCTGTTGCAACGTGTCTGACTCAATTTGGGTTCAGTGATAAACAGTTTTCATTATTGCTGTTGCAATGTGTCTGACTCAATTTGGGTTCAGTGAGAAACAGTCTTCATTATTGCTGTTGCAATGTGTCTGACCCCATTTGGGTTTAGTGAGAAACAGTTTTCATTATTGCTGTTGCAATGTGTCTGACACAATTTGGGTTTAGTGATAAACAGTTTTCATTATTGCTGTTGCAATGTGTCTGACGCAATTTGGGTTCAGTGTGAAACAGTTTTCATTATTGCTGTTGCAATGTGTCTGACCCCATTTGGGTTTAGTGAGAAACAGTTTTCATTATTGCTGTTGCAATGTGTCTGACGCAATTTGGGTTCAGTGTGAAACAGTTTTCATTATTGCTGTTGCAATGTGTCCGACATAATTTGGGTTCAGTGTGAAACAGTTTTCATTATTGCTGATGCAATGTGTCTGACGCAATTTAAGTTTAGTGTGAAACAGTTTTCATTGCTGCTGTTGCAACGTGACAAAGATGCAGTAAGCATGAAACACCTCTATCAAAAGTGGAGACAGTTATTATTTGTAACACCATCATACCACATAATTTATTGTAATTTTAGTGAGAAACCAACTCCAAAGCCTACACTTCAGTCTTGCAATGGCAAGGAAGTTTATCATTCATCAAGGGCACTTCCATGAGGGAAATGTAAACTCCCACTGGAACATTACCTTGATCGATGTTCCTTCCTTTTAGAATATTTAGCAGCGATTGAAACAAATTTAAAGAGCTAGTTGGCCTGGTCATTGACACGGCAGCATGCAGGGTTACTTTCAGGTCACAGTGTAAGACCAGTAGCTATCCAGCTACTTGTCATGTTTGTAGTCACTTCAAAACCCATTCAGTAGGATACTAACAAGAGGTCAACTGCAGAACTGCTACACATTAAAGGCAGGGTATACTTTTGGTAATTGTCGGAGACTAGTATCCTCACTAGGTGTATCCCAACATATGCATAAAATAACAAACCTGTGAAAATTTTAGCTCAATTGGTCATCGAAGTTGGAAGAAAATAATGAAAGATAAAACACCCTTGATGCGTAGAGTTGTGTGCTTTCATCAGATGCCTAAAAAAAGGCTTCATGTCTGAAGCACAGATCCAAATGTTTGAGTGAAAAAAATACCCCTTTTTTTAAAACTACATTACTTCAAAGGGGTCGTTTCTAAACAATGTTTTATAATTTCAAAAGCTCTCCAGTGCTCTTTACTAATTAAGTTTTCATGGTCATTAAATTTTAGATTATTTACAAAAGGGATAAACTCCCTTTAAGGGACGTCAGGAAGAAGGGGAAAAGGGGTGGGTTAAACCCTTGCTCTATGGTTAAACCCTCTTGAGGTAAATACTGAAGTGGATCAAGATGAACTGGCCGGTCCATTACCCCCGGTGTATGTGGCCAGAAGAAAGCCTGTCCAAAGTGGGCAGTGTGACTGATGATGTCAGTATTCAAGTCTGATTGCATGGATTAGTTTGCCATTTTGTACTGGGATGAGAGTGGTGAAACCTCTTCTTTGGAGGTGATCTGTTGTCATCTTCCAACATTATTACAACAGAATTGACATAGTTAAAAAAGCAGACGAACAGGTGGGTCATTCCGTGTCAAATCATGGAGGATAAGTTATTTGGGTGAAAGTCACCCTAGGTACCAATTTACAGCTTTGTATCTTATTTCAAAGGCGTTCTAAAACGTATTTCTAAACGCAAACATATTCAACGGCGCGAATCGCGCGCACTTTGAGGGGGGTGCCACGCCTATTTTGAGGGACCTTAATTCCGAAACGACTTGGAGTAAGAATTTTTTTTTTGCATGTGTTCATTATACCCCTAGATGAGTATTTAAAATGAATTTCAGCCAAATCTGAGAGGTGACCCGTCACCCCGTAGGTTGATTTGACATGGAATGACCCAGTTTTAAACAACAGTGGCAGTCGGTTGACAGAAATACTGCTTCAATGTTCCCTGCGGCTCATCACACAGGAATATAAATCAATTTACCTAGTACCAGCGTATTTACATCCTCATACCTGGGGCTATTTCTAATACTGTACAAGGCGATGGAAACATCCAACTGTGGGCACGATCAAGGTAATGTACCCCGTGGGGTACATCACTCATGTTCCCCCTGAGCCATGCACATGTAATGCATCTTTGTAGCACATCACATGATTAGTTCTCGACCAATAACATTTACAATTGACTATAGTGGTATAACAAAGTACAATGTACAATGTCAATTTTCAAGGGGCGCCCAGGCAGGAACATGTGCAAGGGGCATGGAGGCAATTGTCTTGAATGCCTTTGTGAAGTTTCATGTGTGTAGCCTACATGTACTGGTGCAACACATGTACAAGCATAAATTTATTTCCATCAATGTGAGGACGTTCCTTTGTCCCTTTAACTTAACACTCTCCTGTAGACTAAGCGCACACACAAAATGTGAGGACACACAGCTCTGTGTTACAGTCACTCTGTGGACATTCCTTTGTTCTGTAAACTTAAGGAAAATCTTATTCTTCGACACTGTAAAAAACACTGTGTGGACATGTGTAAGTCCACATAGTGTTTCAAGTCCCTACATTATGTGGACCTCCTTTGTTCTCAGGTCCACACTTCATATGTAGCGTTAAAACACACAAACTTCAAATGTGAGAACAGGTTTTTTTAAATACCTTTTTTTATGAAATATCGCCTGACATCACAAGCTACGGCTACTTCAGGGTGAGGGCTACACTTAACTGATTTGGGCTGTCTACCCAAATCCACTGTCACCAGGGGCACGTTGCTTTTGCCACCTACTCCTGGGGCTGAAACAGGGTTACCCCCTTCACAGTCCGTAAGGATGTAGACATGGGTATCATCCACTAGGAGCCTGGCTGGTAGAGCAGAATGCACAACCTTCACAACTTTTTATGAAGCAATTATATGGTTAAGTGCCTTGCTCAAGGGCACAAGTGTCATCACCGGGACACGAACCCACACTCTGCTGCTGGCAACACCAGAATTTGGGTTCCTTCTGTGTTCCTTTGTTCTGCCGTCTCCCCTTTACTAACAGTACCATGACACATGCATGCGCACATACAGTGACATACATGATGTAAATCTTTAACAAATCAAAAAATGTTCCTCTGGTAATAAATTCTTCAATTTAGATGAGTTATTTAGTTGACTGGGCCATTTTTGGATTAGTTATAAAACATACATAAATACAATTTAGGTAACTCAGGTTTATAAAACACTTATATCCCTTGGAGAGCTTTGGCAGAGTTATTTATAAACTCTCACAATCAGAAGAAATAGAACCAACTGGATTGATTATATATGGTTTGTAAAAACCCACGTAAACAGACCAGTAAAAATTACCTGTATCTCTGCTTATAAAGTAGGGAAATTTACTCTTGCTATTTTGTTTGTAAATTCATCCATAGTTTATGAAACGATTGAAAGGTTATGTGCGTGTACTTAGATGCAGGCTGAGGCTGGAAATCCGTGTCTCTGTCATGCATTGTGCGTAATGCATATTGCGCAATCGTGTCTCTGTCATGCGTTGTGCGTAAGGCGTATTGTACGATCGTGTCTCTGTCATGCATTGTGCTTATTGCGCAATCATGTCTCAGTCATGCGTTGTGCGTAAGGCGTAGTGCGCAATCCTTTCAAAAGAAAATGCAAGCCAAGCAATGCTCATAAGTTTTGAGTTTACCTGCCCGACACTGAAATCACTGGCCTCGGGCCAGTGGTCCAGTGTAAAATTTGAGCCCTGCATAGCATTGCACTCTCATTCACAGACATGACTCCAGACAGAGAGAGAGACTGAGTTTTTCACAGACTATATAATAACTAATTCATCACAGATGTGTTTTCATAACGGTTTGAGTTTTAAATACCCTGCCAAATACAACAGAATGCAACACAGGTGAAATGAGAAGCATGCCAAATGCAACAAAATGCGACAAGGGATTTCGTTGCATTGTGCAGGCATGTTGTTTGTGTTAGGACTGAGCAAGGGCAACAGTATGCGCATAAGTGTAGTGGTGGCTACAACAAAATGCGACACCAATATGAAGTCACTTGACTGCTAAATGCAACAAATTCAGTCAAAGAATGACATCTGAGTTGACTGCCAAATGCAACAGATTACAACAACTTTTACCATTTGGTGCATATTGTTGCATTTAGCATGGTTAGGGTTAAAGAACTTCTCTTCATTCCGTACCGAGTACTCCGGTTTTTGTAACTCGTAACTTACCCAAAGTGTACCCTCAAAGAGTAGATAATTATACTGCAATTTCATTGGTTGTAGCTTTACGAAGGTTCACGGAAATTAAAAAAAATCCTCATTTGGCATGGATCTCAGTGAAGCAGCTGTGAAGGGATGAATGTCAAATTTGCTTGGCTTTCACAATTTGCGTTAAATAGACTTTTTCTATGCAGTACTCTCTACTCAAATAAGCAATGCATTTTTCAATGCCTTTTAGAAGTGAACTTAATTAAAACTGTTTGCTTTTTACGTTTTTTTCTTTTTGTAAGATGTCCTTTTTGATAGGTATTCCCTAATTAATTTCTGCAAAAACTCATTACAGTATGTATGGTAAAATAAATGTAACATAAAGGCAACACAACTTTTATGTCATAAATGCTCAAACAAATCCATACATTTGCACTTTTAAATGTAGAAATTATGAAGTGAATCGTCAACATTTCATGTTTTGGCAATTTAAGAGCAGAGTGTAGTGTATATGAACTGTAGTAGTCATAAATGAGGGATTAGGGATTAGTTTTGAAAGAAGGCAGAAATGGAAAATGATTTTGAGATGGTGCAGTTAATTGTTTCACAGAAGCAAATGATATTTAACCCAATGGTGTTATTAGAAAACTAAGCTTTTCCTTTAAAAAAAAATGTAAACAAATTATGATTTGATCTCAATGTGCTCCTTAAACTTGTTTTGCTCCCTTAATTATTTTAAACTAACCCCATACTTGTCCTTTAAATGCAATGCCACTTTCCTTATTAAGACCAAATAATTCAAAAACAACACTGTAATAATAACATCAGATTCCCATTGACCCAGGTATTAACATGTCCCTTGCACTCTTTGACTTCATTGGCCTTGGCGAAGTTCATTTCCTTTCCCCCTTGGTCAAGCCACGGACTCTTACATCCCAGTCTCTTTCATTTTACCCTCTTCATCCCTGTGGATCGGTGATTATTTTAACCCGTGAGCACACATGAAAGATTCCTCATTACTGGATTAACACACCCGAATGCCTTAAAGGTACGATACATCTTTGGTATAGTGGGAAAAGTGCGTTTGATTCCTATCCGGTAGTTTTCAATAAAGCACACCGTACAACAAGCCTGTGAAAAGTATTCATGGAATCGGAAGAAAAACATGGTTTGGGTTTTTGTAGGGGATTTTGTGCCTGTTCTTATGAGCTTATTTCATCTTGGCAAATCGGGAACATTTGGGGAATTTGTTTTCCCCACATGACAGGATTTCAGTAGGCTGTTAGTGTTAACCATAGCAGTAGTGGGGCAATCGATGCTGATAGGACTGTATTATCTAATTGTCACAGTAGGTGCTGTGCCTAGGGCCTGTGGAAAAGAAATCGAAAACATGCGAAAAATAAACTTGTTTGTGGACCCAGTGATCAAGAACTTCTCTTTGTGTCCATTGTTTGGACTTTTTGAACTCTTAACACTGTCTGCGACTATTTTGTCAGCTCTCCCAATCCTTTATACCGTTAAATGCAATTACTGGACATGTACAGTAATCGGTAACTCAATGAGATGTCTTATTGCACTGACAGCTCCAGTACTCTCAATGTTTTAAACATTTTTTCACAATAAGAGATCCCACATTCCACTATTTGATTGATTATTTCAATACAATATTTTTTAGGCATAATTTAAAGCTTTCTTCTCAGTAGCATCCCCTAAATGCTCCATATTTTAAAAACACAGCACCTGTTCCCTTCCACCAGTTACCCCTCCCCCTCCTCACAAGGTCCTTCTTGTTGTTGTTGGTTTTTCTAAAGAATACATTTAAGATAAAAAATAAGATGTCCGATTTGTGACATTCATACCTCATCTTGGAACTCTGAATGTCCATTGTCCATCCAGTCATTTATCATCGAACTCGGAGCTTGTATTTTATCGTATGGCTCGACAAGCCCTGGAAATCTATCGCTGCAATCTTATCCTCCCCCCACAGATGTTCTTTAATTAACTCTCTAATCTAGCGCCCCCTTAAAAAAATGTGCAAAGGTGTAGCAGACTCAAAAGTAAAATAAAAGGAGACGAGGGGGGGGGAAGGTGTTTCTGATCAACGGGCACTTTCACCCCGTGAGAAATTGCCGTAGCTGGCCGAGGTGACACTGGCCGTAAATTAAGCTCCCCGGCTTGTGAAATAGAAGCTAGCACTGAGTGATTAAAACTTGAAGCATCAGCAGCAGCAGTAAAGGATATGCGTAAACTGTGTGTAGGCTTATCATCTACGCGTAGATATTACGGTGATCCGGTACCCAACATGACGGTTAAGCAACCACTACGGTTATTCTGGAGCTACGTGTGGTTCTCTTTATCTTGATTCATGAGTGTCGAGGCTGACTTTGTGGCACACTCTTTTTAATTTGAGGATATTTTTGATAGTTCTGCATCCGGTCCAGAGAGAAAACTTGCTCTTTTATGTAAAATTGAGATGTCACCCTTGTTAAGTTGTAATTGCTGATGTTGACAAATTGAAGCTGTAAATTTTGAATATATTTTAAACGAATTAATAACTAAACTAAAAACATTTTAGGTGAAAAGTGTCTTAAATGCATTAAGTTCACTTATTTTTTTATATTTTTTTTTATCAGGGCCATCCTCTCATGCTTTTACTTAGGGAATAAAAGAGTGGTGACAAGTTCTTAAACGGCCATTTAAAACCGGCAGGGTCATGGCCGCGCGATAAAGGCCCGAGCCGAAGGTTTTAAATGGTTGTTTAAGAACGAGTCCCTACTCTTTTATTCCCATTCGTGAATGCCCTTTTGTTAAAAAGCGAACAAAAATGAAAGTAGGGCTATAGACAATCTGTCACAATCAGTTTGTTTGGCAAATTTTTGATGTTTGTACATTTTCAAAAACTTTTGTTAAATTATGTTTTGTGCGCGTCGGGTTGTATGTACGAGCGTGTACAAAAAGATTACGCACGGGTACTAATTGAGGTTTTGCACGTGACGTCACCAGCTGTAGGCGGAGTCTTGATCCGCCATCTCAATAGCTGTATATTGCGTTCCACGTAAGTAAATTGGCGAAAATGAGCTTGCGCGCCCAACACGCGCGGAGCCAGCTGGTCTTAAACGGCTCCAGCTATGTCTTTATCAGCCGTTTAAACACCCCACGTGACGTGCTCTCCACCAATAGGAATAGCGAAACTGTCTGGGATATTTATGAATGAAGAGTTGGGTACATAATTTTCTGAACTTTACCCTGCTTTCGTTTCAAAATTTGAGAAAGGGGAAAGGCCCAGTTACTTCTCAAAATGAAGAAGCCAAGTTTTGAGATAACAGCTGCTGACCAAAAGATGGCATTACTGTTACATTTTTGTTGGTAGAATTACCCAATGTTTCTCATTCCTAACCATAATTTAATGACTAATGAATGGCAGAAAACCATTTTCTTAATAATATAAAGCACAATTTGATTCCGTCCTTCTTACCTTAGGCCTGTAATCCGTGTATCAACCCACACATTGGCGAATGTTGTTGTTTTTCAGTTGTGTTTAGTCATTTATAACTTATAAGGGTTCTAGTGGGAGTCGTCATTTGGGGCGGGTAAGACATTAATGATCTGGTGGGTGGGGTGCCTGGATGAATTTGTCAATCCAAAGGCTTTTTCATTTTTCGACTAGAATAAATTTGTCGAACCCCTGGTACAGGTCTGATATTTCATTCTTGGGCGAGGCAGTTTTTCCTTGTTAAAGGACACCTCTGTCAGGGATACTTTGATTGTTCTACTGGAACATTTCTTAGGGCTTTGAGGGAACGACCAGTTGCAACGAGACGATTGCCTCCATTGCCTTGATGAAGTATCTGACCTGCTAGTATATATATAACCTGTCTTCTTTAAAGGCAAAGTAAACCTTTGGTTTTGGAACCGTTCGATTGTTTGAATCCTATATAAATGGAGATATATACAATAAAACTAACCTGTGAAAATTTCATTTCAAAAGGTGGTAGCGTTTTTGAGATGTTGCCGAAAATCTGGAGTGGTAATTAATAGCCTTGCAGAAAGTACAATCTGTAATTGGAATACACAATCTGAGAAATGTTTCATGCAGAAACATTTCTCAGATTGACATGTTTTTGAATCCCTCTCTCTAAAACCACATTCCTTTCAAGGGAATTGTTTCTCAAAATGTTATACATTATCAACAGCTGTAGGGCTTCTTACCAAGTAAATTGTTATGGTCAATAATTTGTGGAGTAATTACCAAAGGTATACCCTCCCTTTAAGTGTGACTGTTACATGTACATTGTACATTGTTTGACTCCTATTGACCGTATTTTTGACCGCATGAGGGCACTTTCAATTGCGAATTTCCTTGCATCACAATTACAGTTTTATCTTATTTTGACTGCCTGTATGTTGTTTTTGTTTGTATCAATGGCCAAATAATTGTTTTACTAATCACATCATGTAAATTGGCTCACACACGTCTTCATGCGGTCAAAAATACTGCAATTTCAACCCTTATGTAAAGCCTAATGACTATTTATTAGTGGCTGTTAGTGGGTTTTATGTCTTTGTGTATTACTGGCTGAATTCCTCATTTTCTCAGGTAACATGAAATACAAGGATTTTGTTGCCATTGATTCACGTACTTGTACATTTAGTTCTCAAAATAATAAATCCTGATAATTTGCTGCACGGTGACACATTATATTTGAGCTTTCAAATAATAGTTTATGGTGATGCGTTTTGAATTTTATACACCAAACCCATTATAACTCCAGCACCATTTTAAAGCGGCAAAACTTTTTTAATCAAATAATGATTTATGAGTTGTTATTAAGGGCACAATTTCGTAAGGCTGTTTGGCACAAAACGTGCTTGTACGTTAATTATTGGTTGGCAGGGACAGGTTACCAGCCGAAATACCTTGTAGTGCATGTTGTTTTCGACTGGCTCCCTGCTATTGTTAAGCATACTTACTACATGTATGTTCTGCTTAAGAGCTCTATGAAATAGAGTCCAGTTCTGTGCCCCCCCCTCATTTTTCTTTTTTTATACAGTAGCTCAGAACCCAATCTGAACCTTCCTGTATACTTCCATCAGAATTCAATCACTGTGTGGTAAAAAATAATAAAATGCAATCTGTCATGCCTTCGGGCTATTAATTTAAAAAGATTATACTCTTTGCCTAAAGCTAAGGGTACCTGTACATACACCCTGGGTAAAGAAATATTATAAATTTGTGCGCTGTGATAAGTTTTGTTCGTATGCCTGGCAAAAATGCTAAGCACTTCTTACTTTATACTTTATGCTCTGATAAGATACCTGGCAAAATAAGCAGTTCTTACACTTATCACCTTCAGTTTGGTGCTGTGATTTATTTATGATAAGTTGTAGGTTGTATGCCTGGCCTCCATGTCCATCAGGTAGGCCAGGGATCTCTACAAAGATCTGTTGAATGCTCCATGGCTTAACTCTTCATAAGTGACTTAATCAAAATCGGGCAGAACCCAGTATGGTTTTTTGGAGGATGTGCCCCGGGGAGTACTTAGGAGTTTATAATCAAGTATCCCTCTTTTGTTTCCAAAGCTTGTTTGTTTCCTCCAGCAATGCCCCCAAGGAATAAAAAACCCCACTCTTCTCCGTCAGGCCAATATGTCATTTCAATCCCAATCTTAACCTGTTGAAAGTACCTGGCCCTCCCAGCCTTCCACACAGCCTGTTAAAACCCACGCATTTTTCTTTCCGTTGAACATTAATTGGCCACATGACACCCAGTAAATTGTAGATTCCTCGGAGTGCCAAGGTCTTTGATGATGGCAGTATTTTTCTTTACTCACAAATGCTCGCTATCTCCTGCAATCTTATCCATCTTTTTTTTTTTTTAAAGATAGTGGCAATAAATTGATGCCGTGTACTCTTCAGGCATTACTTTTCAACGCCTTGAGGCGGAACCTATCTGCATCTGTTTTGCGCTTTATAAATCTCTCTCTATTATTATTATATTACTTGAAGATGACAGTACCATTAACCAGAGAAATATTTACAGCTGAGATTACAAGGTGCCAGCTGCTTTTACTTTATGATTTGGGGTTGAACAAAGAATAATTGACTAGAGCGGGATTTGAACCAACGACCTCCGGATTAACGTGCCGGCCCTCCACCAACTGAGCTATCTAGCCCTATGTTGGCGGTCTCCCTATTTTGTCAATTTCTTTGTTCGGGGGTGCCAGTCAGAAGCCTTACAAACGTTAACTGCCATGTAGCCAGGGATCACACCCAAGTTTACGATACAACCTGGGAAGCAGCAGCCAGGGGATCACCTTAAGGTGTTACCATTTTTATTTTTTTCAGATATCAAATATTAAATAATAAACCACATTTTTATGAATCAGACTTTTTGTGGATACTTTTTTATAATACTTTTGTTCCAAAATGATTGTTCTACAGATTGTACTCTCCTCAAAGTTAGTTCTTACATTTTCCTGAAATTTGAGAAATTGACAACAATTTGTACATACTTGTTGTTAACAAATGATTATTATTAAGCGGATGATGGCTTTCAAATCGGAAGTATTTGAACTTTTGATTATTTATTACTGAAATCAGAAAACTGTAAATATTTGTTTTCGTAATGTACAGTATATTAATTTCATTCAAAAAAACGGAACCGGCAAACCCCATACCCTTTAATAAAGATGAACTGTATAAATACGCAGGTTTTTTTTAAGTGGAATATTTTACTCGAACATAAATGAACACCTTCTCAACTGAAAGTTGTTGTGGTTAGGTTTCAGAATAAGTAGAGCATAGGGAGTTTAGTAGATTTGCACCAAACTGAAACAAAAAGTATGTCATGTACCCTTAAATTTCATCAAGTTGAGGGGAAATCGCCTTCCATTCACCCCCTTCAGTCAGTGATTTCTTTTGATATCAGGACCTCGTCTCTCTTTCCTCCTGCGGCCATATTTTGTTTTCTTATTTGATTTCTCCGCATCCTCCTTAACAAGATTATCCAGAACGGGTTTAGCGATTTTCACTAAATCCCCGTCAGCATGAGTAAGCCTCGCTGAAGTCTGTCAGATCGGCGGAGTCTCTCGTTGACGATTAGCCCTACCCCCATTTTCTTGCACCCTCCTTCTCAAGACGAAATCAATGGTCACTAAATTACCCCACCATCAATGCTGCAGGTGACTGAATTCCCAAAGTAACCAATTCGCCTGCGGTTCTCAAGGATTTTTTCTCTTGTATCTCCTCCCTTCACCCTGGCCCCATTTTCTCTCAATTTGTTCGCGCTCTGTTAATTTTGTCTAATAAATTACAATTATTGTCTCAGGGTGGTTCTTGCCGATGTGATTTTCCGTGTCGCTGTAATTGCTATGTTAAAGGGATCGTCATCTGCTGAACCGATTGTGGGGAGTGCCTTGATATTTCATTAATTCAGTTAAATTTTTTTCCCCTTTTTTTTCCCCCCCTCGCTTACTGCAAATCAAAGTTAAATTACTGGTGGGTGTGAGACTTCCTGTAAATAGTTATTTTTCTGAGATTACTCGTAGGTACAGTTGTCTTGCTACAGGTTGTGGTTGTTCTCCCTGCAAAACGTTTGCGCGTAACTCCTCAGGAAAATGTCATGAAGTCTTGACTTGTTGAACTTACCTACATTTGTCTTATTTGAAAAGCAATGTTAACTTGGGTCTTTCAAACTGTTGTTATTGGTGTAGAATTTTACTATATTTACCAAAGCACCTCTGGTAGCCATGGTGGAGTCGCACCTCGGTGACCTGGGAGAGTGAACAAAGACACAAGTTCTCGCAGGTTCAGATTCAGGATACCACTGGCGTGACCGTGGTTAGCATCCAGTTGATGTGCGCCCCGGTCACGCATGGCTGGTAAATCATTATAATCACATTTCACTAAATCGGTAATACACACTGCAAATGCACTTGACAAAGACATGTACATTTTACGTTCACATCTACAGGTAAGTACGCAACGTAAGTACGCAACGTAAGTAGGTGGAGTAGGTGACGCAATTGTCACAATAGCTCCTTTGGTCAGCCTTAATATATTCTAAAACTTAGAATATAATAAACTCACATGGACCCCACCCATAAAACATGTCAAATGTATTTTTTACAATTTATGTTTTTGAAGTCAACAGTCATAAAGTGTCACTGAATTGGACAGCATGATCATTTATTTACCACCTTATTACGCTTTGGAAATTATCACATTTATTACTCTGCTGAGATTAGATGAGCAGGCTTTCAAGTCAAAGATACCTTTTTTAAGTCCGCCCAATATTAATGACCATAAAAAACTTAATTGGTAAGAAGCACTGCAGTTGTTGATAATGTAATAACATTTTGAGAAACAATTCCCTTTAAAGGAATGTGGTTTTAGAGAGAACGATTTAAAAACATTTCAGTTTGTGAAACGTTTCTGCGTAAAACATTTCTCAGGTTGTGTATTCCAATTATGGATTATTCTTCCCTACGTGGACATAACCGCTCCAGATTTTCGGCAACATCTCAAAAACGCTACCACCTTTTGAAATGAAATTTTCACAGGTTAGTTTTATTGTATATATATCTACATGTACATGTATACATACGATGAAAACAACTGAACCGTTTCTAAAAAATCAAAGGTATACTTTGCCTTTAGCCCTTTTCACACGACAGTAATTTAGCAAGGGTCCCTTGCTTAATTTTAGCATGGTTGCGAAATTTTACCAAATGCACCTCGTGTGAAAGGGAAACAATTCTTATCCTGTCCAAGGAGGACAAAAAAAGTGAGAAGATTTCACTACAGTCCAGGCATTGTGTTCTTTTTTCATTAGCAAGTAAAAAAAAAAAAAAAAAACCAAAATTGTGAAAAGGGTTATAAAGTACACGTTTGTTTATCCAGGCTGTCTTAGCATAGATTCCCTTACTCCCCTCCCTGTCCTAGTCCTCCTCTCCCCAAACTCTCCCAGCCTCCCCCGGTCTTTCTTTTGATCCTCTTTACTAAATTTCCTATATAAAACTTCCCCCGAATTCCAAATATTCTACTCTGCGGCAGTAGAATAAAAAGCAGGACAAGTTCTCAAAGAACAAAATCTACCTAGCATGTAGATATACACATGGTGTTACTGCAAGCCAAATATGTATTGATACCTCACCATGCAATGCCTCAAATCCTATATGAAACTTGCTTGTTTTAATCATTTTCACTGCTTGGATAATGCTTGTCATTGATTGTCATTAGCCAAATAAATGATAATAACCTGGGTGGTCAGGTTGGTGTACATGTAGAGGTATCTTTCCTCACCTTCCACCTCTAGGATCCCGGTTCGAATCACGCCGGGGGCACTATGTGGATTGGGTTTTCAGTCCCTACCTGACTGTGTGGGTTTTCCCTGGAATAGTGCTCTGGGGTTTTCCACCCACATCTAAAACTGAAACTTATACTTCCTTGTCTTCTCTCCATTGGGTTCTTGGCTAGTACAGTGATTAAGTTCACTTTTCTGAGTTCGCTTTTCCTGGGCTTCACAACCAGACTAATCGAAATGAAATGAAATGAAATAAGAAAATAGTAATAACAATGACAAGGAATAAGAACAATCATAGATTTTTTTTTTTTTTTTTTTGGGGGGGGATGGTTTTCATTGGCACTCATGCTGAGGACACAATCCCAAATTCCCAGGGGATATAGATTGGATAATAGTTTTGTCGCCTTTAGTTGTAACTGACCATGAAAGGAGTGGGATTTCTTGCCTGAGCCCCAGTGTCATTTCCTACCTTGGAGTACAATACGTGATTGCCCTGTTTCCGCTACATCCATGGAGGAAGGAAATTGTACACAAACAGTGTAGAATCCCTCAGTGGGTATCGATAATGTTCCCTCACCACAATGTGCCCACTGCCCATGTTTTATGTGGACAAACAGTTTGCATACAACCACAGTTCTTTAAGGTAGGGTCATAGATTGGTAAATACTCCCAAAAATTAATGAGCAGAAAATTTACTTGATAAGAAGTACTTCAGCTGTTGAAAGCATAAAATATTTTGAGAAAGGATTCCCTTCGAAGTAATATGGTTTGGATATTTTTTCACTCAAACACATTTTGAGTGTGAACTTTCATGCATGAATGGTTTCTCAGATTTTTGAGGGGTCCATTTGCAAGTGCTGCTGCCAGAGATGCGGTTGGTACCCGCTGTCACCTCGCTAATCAGGGATGGATTCAATGTTCTCGTGAAAATACAGTGACAGTTTTTTGCTGTTTTCTCAGCAAGTAGACAGTGTATTCAGCTGAAAATTTCACATGGGACTTTTATTGTATATTTCTGTATAATTTTGCCTAAAAATCAGCATTACGGTGACAAAAACCAATCTATGACCCTACCTTTACAGCCATGCTAGCAATGTAAACATATAAACTAGAGTGATTTTTGACAGAACAGCATCTTTCACAAACGCAACAGAAAACTAATCCATTCTGAGAAATCAAATAAAAACGAGCCTGAATGGGGAAGCAGGTCTTGTACATGTAACAACGGTTTTGTACCAATAGATCCTATGCTATATACCTTGATTCAAAGTGAGTTAGCAAACATGTGCAGTGCTTTGTCTTAGTACTGTGGCTACTCAAACACACACATGAATAATTTGTTAACATTTGGAAGCCACATCAATCACTTTACCTTCGTCAACTTCTTGAAGCCTTCGTCAACTTATTGACGCCTTCGTCAACCTCTTCACGGGCGTTGCTATGGTGACTTCTTCTTTTATTAACACCACTGAAAACTTCAGAAAATGATTGCACAATTTGTCATGGTATCCCCATGGATTTGCGCGAGCAATGACATATACAGTATGCTATTCTGTGAGAACCTTTTTGGGAACAAAATCGTTTCTATCAGATTTGAAGATAACATTACGAGGCCTGAGATTTCATAGGATTTGTTGTCTTCATTGAACTTTGTTAATACAGAATTGAGGTACTTCATCAAGAGGAAAGCTGTAGAACCATTTTTTTTTTGTACTTTTGGTCTTGTGGAGAATCAGTATAACTTTAAAAAAAGTTTAGTGAAGTAACATTTTTAGACATTTGTATGCTTTTCTTTGTGACTTTTTCGTGATGTGCTCCTTATTAGTATGATGGTTAATTGTACATTTTAAAAATCTTTATAGCAAGTCTAGGCCCCCTGAATGTCCCTATTTGAAATGAAGTAAGATACTTTTAAATATTATGGTTTTTTTGTCTGAAAGCCTACTTTTTATACAGATGGAAATTATTTCATCTGAAGTGCCCCCATTGATTAGAATTTGTTTGGAATCTCCAAAGATTGCCTTCAGGCGACTTTTTGAGAATCAAGTTTCCGTGGTGTTCAGTTGTGGCGAATGCTGCCATCAGACAGGCAGATGGTACCCACTGTCACCTTGCTAAATGTGGATTGATTTGACGTTCTTGATGAAAATACAGTGACAGGTTGTTGCTTTTTTCTCAACAAGTAGACACTGTATTAAGCTGAAACTTTCACAGGTGACATTTTTATTGTATCTTTATCGATAATTTGGCCTTTAAGTCACATTACGTTGACCAAAAAAACAAAAAAAATCTATGACCCTACCTTAAAGGTTGTATTGTGCGTGTGATATTTCATTGTATAATGTTTTATTTTCTTTGTACACATACTGGGACCCATTGGAGACCAGTGGTTACCACCAGTTGAAATAAGAAATAGACAAATACGTAAGGGGTGGGGAGTTGTCAAACTTATTGCAGAGTGCGATCCAATATACTTGTTTGTAAAACGAAGGAAAGATAAAGTACATTGGCCTTCCATCCGGACCCTTAAACCCCCCCTGGCAAGGCTGATTACAAAATGCCAATTTCCAACTTGACAAACTGGGCAATCTTTTTGATCAGTTTGGGCCCTTTGCTCTCCGCCCGCCGCTATGCGTTGCATCTCAAGTGTTGGATCTGTCTGGATTCGGCCGCAGACTACAGCCTTCCCTTTGGGTTGAGAAAGATTTGTCGCCTTCTGTTAATTTACCTTGCCAGAAGGGAATAGGATAGGGGCAATGTAAATCTCAATTAAGGTGCGGATAGTTCGAACTTGCCTGTCTATTTTGTTATGTCTAGAACCTGATCTTCATGTAAATATTAGGGGGAAAAACAAAAGTGTGTAGGGATTACAAGAGATGTTACCATTCAGCTTTGGGGTTATTTACATGTACTTCTCTTCATTCTCTGGATTATTATTTCTGGTTTTTTACTTTCTTGTTTGGCTTGTATTCTGGGTCTCCATACTTGTTAGGCCTATGATTTCATTATTTTCTTATTTTTTTCCCAAGAAAATTCTCTGTCCTTACCATATATGTTCAAAAGGGGAAAAAAGGGATTTAAATTTTGTGGCTTTTTCGCCTTTTTTTTACACCCATGTTTGGTTAGAGATTTCTTTTTTCCTGCCTGATGTGGACTGCAATATGACTGCTTAAAGCTGTGCTAGCGATTACTCAGATGAAGTTACATACAAGAAGCTAAACTCTCCTTATATCCATGTCTGGGTTTGGTAATAAGCTGCAGGAGCAGTAAAAAACCAAACACAGGGTGGAACTTGAAACCAAATTGAAAATTGTGCTTCTCTCAAAGCCCATCGGGATTTGCTGATGAAATTAATGCAAACAAACTGCTAAGGTGGCCATGCCGGAAATGAGATTTTCAAAAAAGTTATTTGAAGCAGAAAGAAAATTTATGAGTTTATTTGGTTACAAATTAACCCTGAAAATAACCAGAAATGCTTTTGCACTTTCAGGATTATTGTTGTAAGTGATGAAAACCATTATTTCTTGAAACAGTTCTTGGGATGACACATTGTGTAAAGCAGAAACAAAAAGAGGCGAAGCCAGTGGGGTTCAAACCCACAATCCACCCCCGCATCCCAGAGCAAATGACTAGACCACCAAGCCTGCCCGGTGTGTAAAATAACAACATAATACAAAATGCCAAGTACTCTATTGACGGCATTCGTCGGTATTTGTTTTTTATATTTGTTTTCTTCACAAACAAAAAGAGCTCACAAGATTTCAGTCTTAAAGGAACTGTACACGTTTGGTAATTGCTCCAATAATAGCATAAAAACTTACCTGGTACATGCAACGGAGAGCTGTTGATAATATAAAACATTGTGAGAAACGACTCCTTCTGAAGTTTTTGAGAAAAAAGGTAATTTCTCACTGAAATATTTGAATCTGAAAAAGACTTCTGGCCAGAAGTCTTTTTCAGGCATCTGAAAGCACACAAATTTGTGCAACAAGGGTGTGTTTTTTTCCATTATTTTCATGCAACTTCGATGACCAATTGAGCCCAAATTTTCACAGGCTTGTTATTTTATGCATATGTTGGGATACACCAAGTGAGAATACTGGTCTTTGACAACTACCGAACGCGTCCAGTGCCTTTAATGAGTTAAAAAAGGTCACTGTAATGGTTCATGTACCTCTTTTCGATCAAACACAAACAGCAATTACAGTCGTAATTATCCTTGCTTGTTTATTCTCTCTCTGACCGCTATTTCAAAAGAAAATGTTTTACCACATGGCTATTTCTCAATTATTGTTCCTGAGGTGATTGTGGTTTCTGGTTGAAGCAAAACTCCAGTAATGAGTTCTAGAACTTCATTATAACTACGTCAATTGGTGAAGCAAAAAAAATTCTTCATTTGTTGACTTCTCCCGATGCTTGATGTATAACAATAACATCATTTGGGCTGTTTGGATATATCAGTTCCTTCAGACAGAAATATTACCCAGGTCCTGAATAATCAACAGCAGTGATCTCATCTCCAGCCAACATTACCGGACCGTGGGTGTGTTTCTCATGATGCTTTCTATAGAGTAAACAGGCAAGCAGTTTGTATGTTAATTAAACTGTTACTTGGTGTTATTTTAGAACGAGATAATAGCCAAGGCTATTGGAGACTGCTTAAATTTTTTTAATCTGTGCTGGAAGGGGAGGGACACTGTTGAAAGCACCTCGCTACCAGGCACCGTAAATGTCACTAGATTTAAAGCCATCCATGGGAAACTGCTTGTTGAGTCATTGCACAAACATGTATTAAGCGATATTTCTGTAATTCTGTAGATGGCCAAGATATTGTCAGGGAGAAAGTTGTCAAATTGATGAAGTCCTCTTGATTCTGACACCCCCCCCCCCAGTACCCTGTATTAAGTTCATGTGAAGTCATGCATGTTAAGCTGTTCATTGCTTCTTCTTTTTTGAAATTGCAAAAACAAATTCGAGAAATAGTGACTGCATTCAAGGCATGCACAAGTTCAATGCTGACTTCCAAAACTGTATTTTGGTCACAACAACTTACACTTTCACAACAGTTGATTTTGAAGGTCACATGGTGTGTTGCAATCAATACAAATACAATATAAATAGGGGTAGTTTAATCAGCCCTGCCATTATACAGTCTGAAAATTGGGCCGATTGTAATCAGCCCAAGACACTGCAGGGTTAAAACTGGTTTCTGGTATGGAAAGGTTTGCGGTATAACACCATGTAATGACTATCTCTAAATGAGTTGGGGTGGTTCTGAAAAGAACCGTTGGTTTCAACTCACTGGTTTCTGGTAGACACTTGCATTGGTTTTGATCAAGAAAACAAGACAACAATTGCCCTTTATCAAGTTACTGAACTTTGTAAAACATGTCTCTACCCCCCCCTTCCCCTCCTAAGTGTAACTTCACTTTCCATCCCACAGTACATGATCTGCATTTTCAATCACCTACACTGTTGGCTGGTCTTCTTATCCAGGGCTATCTAGAGCTGTTTATCCCAAGGCTAAGATGCTTCATGTAGTCCAGTAAAAACGTCTTGTTAAAATGAAGATGTTTTCTCTCCTGAACCCCCGTCTGATGCCTCGCCCTCGGCTTCTGCCAGTGCTGTTCTGCGTCTTATGTTCAGTCATTATAAGGCTCCTTTTAGACTAAGTCCATAAAATCCTTCTCGTGTCAAGATGTTCCCAAGAAGAAAAGGATGTGTTTGCTACTCCTAAAACTACTATTCCAGGAATACCCTGGGGCTTTCAGACTTCTTTTCATCCTCTATATTCACTTTTCTGTCCCCTTTACTCATTCTAAGCTGGCTCTAAGCTAAATTCTACTCCCCCCATGCAAGCGGTCTTAATGTCTTTCCTGTTCTTGACTCAGTTTCAGATACGTCGGTCAACCGAGTCCACCCAATCTTTTTCTTGCCCTTTTTTTAACCACTGGAGTGTGAAATATTAATCTTTGTATCAAGCCTAAATGAGCGTAACATCTTAAGAAGGCTAGCCCTGCGCTTTGCTTTTGTTTATCTGAAAGCCCTCCTCAAAGTCACCACCTCTTTACTAAATTGTTCTGCTCCTAATCACTCTGATTTGAAGAGCACCCTTTCATTTCTTGGCCCTCTCCCATCTCTGCGCCCACTTCAGTCCTGTCATTATTCTCAACATTGTTCTCAACATCATCTCTACACAGGTATTTTTTATACAGGCTACAGCTGCGAGGGACTTGTGAGGGCTGCTTGGTTTCAGTACCAGAAATATAATACAATAATAATAGTGCATTGCCGTAAATTAAAAATGATCTATTCCATGTACCTGTATTTGTTTTCTTCACCTGATAATTTGTAATGCCAATATAAGGAGCTCATCAATTATAAACATGGCTGAAAAAGTTTTTAAAAAAATAAGAATTCCCTCTCCCCGCTCAACTCAACATTGTAGCATTTCTTCCTTTCAAACCAATGGTTTTTCCTTGAGGTATTGCAAAACCTTGGTCATATGTACTTGCTTGTTTATAACAACCGTTTCAGAGAGCACATCCCCTCCGGTTACCTGCAGACAGATCTAAAGACGAATCAGTCCTCCTGTAAAGCCTTTCTCTATTGTCCTCCAAAGACAGTTTTATAACCAACAAAAATTATCCATTGCTGTCCATTCCTCTGTGTATGTTATCATTAGGTGGTTAAACCGATTACCATCAGCCATAACTCCTCATTATTGACTCTCTCCCTCTACATACTGTCGCCCACTACACAATCGCCACCCTGAAGCTAGCGTACCCTCCCTGAAGCCTTATTCATCTTCTCTATTCATCCTCATCTCTTTGCTGTCTATTCTTGGTTTTCCCGAACCAGTTCTTGGGAGCCCCATTTGCTGCCCTCATTGGCAACTCATTGTTGGTTTACTTGAAACAGCCCATGCACTGCCCCCAGCGCATAAAAGCCATCCACCCTCTCCCCCTCCTCTCTCTATTCATCGTTATCTGTTTGTCGTCTATTCTCGGCTCCCTGAACTAGTTTCTGAGAGCCTCTTCACTGTCCTCGTCACCCCCAAGCCATCCACCCTTCCCTAAGCCTCAGCCATCGTCTCTGTATGGCGTCATCTATCGTTCCGTCATACATGTATGCATCTCTGTGAACCTAAGCTGCGTGTATGATCCCCAAGGCTATCTTGCAGCAACTATTTCATAACAGTTATCCCTGCCTGTGACATGCATCATATTTACCTCTCTTTATAGGACACACTATTGATTAGCTCAACTATACTCAAAGCTGGATCCAAACATCCTATAACACCCCCTTTGCCATCCCAGTCCTTTACAGTTCATTGCTACCGTGTACCGTGTCTTTCTGATGCCGAAGGTTCAATTTTAATAACGTTACTGAAAGCCTAAAGATAGCTGTTTGTCTATAACTTGAGAGGTTTTCTTGCCTGAAGGGCTGCTCTTGGTTTCATCAGATCTTGGGAAGATCATGCCGGATTGTTTGCAGTACATGTACATGTAAGACTTTGGTATCTTGAGAACTTGTTACTTGTCAATTTTATTGATAAGTGCACTTTATTTATCCATACACACAAAATAATCAACAAAACCAATTGTCACATGAAAGTTTAATCATTCTGACACAAAGTTTTGATAGAGATGTGCATCTTCAGAATTGTGTTGTGACAGACCACGCAAGTCTCACCCACTGTTTTTCACAAAACCCAAATGGGGTCAGACACGTTGCAACAGCAATAATGAAAACTGTTTCTCACTAAACCCAAATTGGGTCAGACACTTGGCAACAGCAATAATGAAAACTGTTTATCACTGAACCCAAATTGAGTCAGACACTTAGCAACAGCAATAATGAAAACCGTTTCTCACTGAACCCAAATTGGGTCAGACACTTAGCAACAGCAATAATGAAAACCGTTCCTCACTGAACCCAAATTGGGTCAGACACTTAGCAACAGCAATAATGAAAACTGTTTCTCACTAAACCCAAATTGGGTCAGACACTTAGCAACAGCAATAATGAAATCTGTTTCTCACTGAACCCAAAAGGGGTCAGACACGTTGCAACAGCCATAATGAAATCTGTTTATCACTGAACCCAAATTGAGTCAGACACATTGCAACAGCAATAATGAAAACTGTTTCACACTGAACCCAAATTGAGTCAGACACATTGCAACAGCAATAATGAAAACTGTTTGTCACTGAAACCCAAATTGAGTCAGACACATTGCAACAGCAATAATGAAAACTGTTTATCACTGAACCCAAATTGAGTCAGACTCTTAGCAACAGCAATAATGAAAACTGTTTATCACTGAACCCAAATTGAGTCAGACACATTGCAACAGCAATAATGAAAACTGTTTATCACTGAAACCCAAATTGAGTCAGACACTTAGCAACAACAATAATGAAAACTGTTTCTCACTAAACCCAAATTAGGTCAGACACATTGCAACAGCAATAATGAAAACTGTTTATCACTGAACCCAAATTGGGTCGGACAATTAGCAACAGCAATAAATGAAAACTGTTTATCACTGAACCCAAATTGAGTCAGACATTTAGCAACAGCAATAAATGAAAACTGTTTCTCAGTAAACCCAAATTAGGTCAGACACATTGCAACAGCAATAATGAAAACTGTTTATCACTGAACCCAATTGTGTCAGACACGTTGCAACAGCAGCAATGAAAGCTGTTCTACTCATGAGTAATGTATCATTTTTCAGAAAGCAGGTTCATTCCTGTTTGAAAGACTGCATGTATCACGCTTTGACTTGGATCATCACTCTATATCCAATGGTGCATATTTTCTCTATTTTCTCTGCAGTAGGATATCAAACTTCGCATGATGAGAGTGCCTTAAGACCCTTAGAGCATACTTTTCAAAACATACAGTTGTTACAACACCACATTTTGTTTTCAGAGAACTGCTACTATTTCCGCAATATTGCTTTGTTTCTCAACATCACCGTCAGGGAACTTTTTCTTGATGTTTGTTTCACTACTGTTTTCCCTACTGAAATTCTTCCAAGCTGGATTGATGAAAGGTTGACATAAGAAGCATAGCTTTATCAACCACCTCATTCATGCTCCATGCGTATTAAAACCATACGCACTTAACGGCATGCGCTTGATTTTAAGAGCTTTCATGCTGGTTGATTTCCAGCACAAGACAGCCACGTAATAAGAGATGAATGTGATTTAACTGCCGTGGTAATATCCCCCCCCCCCCTCCGTAGATCATTGTAAATTATTCACAGTGGAACTCCCACTCATCCACTGCACGGCCTGTTCAGAAGCGTTCCGCACCAAATTCATTCCGATTCAGATAAAAACCGCTGACAAATTTTATGGGTGGAGGCTTATGAGTGTTTTCCACCAGGATTACTGGGAAAGCTTTTGCCATCTCGTCAAATTTCATTAACGCTGTCACTAAGTGTGGTAGTCATGTAGGCATCGGCAGTCAATCAGTTGTGAAAATGACAAGCCTTTTTTTATTTCTTCTTTTCAACCCTGGCTGTATTCTTGCCCTGGTTGCACTTTACACCAAGACAAACAAGGGTGCTTAAAGGTATCGTACACGTTTGGTAATGACTCAAAACAAATTCTAGCATAAAAACTTACTTGGTAACAAGCAACGGAGAGCTGTTGATAGTATAAAACATTGTAGGAAACGACTCCCTCTGAAGTTACGTAGTTTTTGAGAAAGAGGTAATTTCTCACTAAAATAATAAAAACCTCTTGCAAGAAGTTTTTATTCCCATCTGAAAGCACACAAATTTGTACAACAAGGGTGTTTTTTCTTTCATCATTTTCTTGTAATTGTCCCTTTTGTTATAGGTCCACGATTTGAATGTGGATACCTACCCACACACATACACATAGTCAATGAAAAGTCACTACAATGTTGTGATGGGAGGGCGGTGGGTGTAACAACTGATCCAAGTGTTCATGGTGACCCCTCCCAACCTCCCTAAACCCCCCCCTTCTCACTCACTGAATTCACCACATCTGTGCATCATTGGGTCATTTTGCACTCCCCCACAAAAAGAAGTGTCCACAATGGAGTTGTTTACTGTAACAGTCTCAGTAACTGCAGTGGCGCACTGCACTTTTCTGACCTAGTAGTACTGGCCAATTTTCTAACGAACCTGCATGGATCTATCTGCAGCTGGAAATATGTGGAAGTATTAATAGCCTTAACTGGATACATTTGATTAGCATGAGAGCCTGAGAATCTATCTGCTGAGAGAAGTTTTTCACGTCGAGAGCGTTTTATGTTACTCTCTTGGAACCGATATTTAGCAGGGTTTGCATTAGTTAGTGGAAAACCAGGGAAGATGTTATACCAGAAGAGGTCTCATCATACGTGGCATGGATTGGATTTTTTTTTTTTAAACCCTTTAGAGACCATTAATTTCTGTATAATCATCACCATACGCTCAGACATTGCTTATCTTGTTGATTTGTTGACTCCTTTATTTTCAGGAAAAATGTCAGGATAATTATTAAGAAACACAACTATATTGGTTTGTTTTAGAACTGTAGATTCTTTGTTAACATTGGAATCACTGGAAAATTTCAATTTTAGTACATTACTTTTTCTTTAACCTCTTGCTGTTGCTCTTGTTTGAGCATAAGTACAATGTAGGTCAAATCTTGTGGCCATTTGCGGCCGCTATGGGCATTTCAGTACAAGCCGTTTGTGGCCGCTATGGGCATTTCAGTACAAGCCGCTTGCGGCCGCTATGGGCATTTCAGTACAAACCGCTTGCGGCCGCTATGGGCATTTCAGTACAAACCGCTTGCAGCCGCTATGGGCATTTCAGGACAAACCGCTTACGGCCGCTATGGGCATTTCAGTACAAACCGCTTGCGGCCGCTATGGGCATTTCAGTACAAACCGCTTGCGGCCGCTATGGGCATTTCAGTACAAACCGCTTGCGGCCGCTATGGGCATTTCAGTACAAGCCGCTTGCGGCCGCTATGGTCTCTAAAGGGTTAACCAAGGAGCCTCTGAGGTACAGCAGAATGATGAATAGTGAGCTTTATTTGACAAATAAACAAATCATTATCTATCTTTCAAAATGTTGCACTTTGTGTGCCCAGTCAAGTCCTTCTGTCCGACACCAGACGATGTGTAAAAACACGTTTTGCCAGCAGTTTCTTTCCCAGTTGGCCATCATTATCATCATCATTAGCTCAGTTCATCCATCTTGGGAAAAAAAAAACCTTCCTCATGAAACTTCTATTTTGTCGCTGTCTCAAGGCAGTCTGGTCCACTTTCAGAGCTTCCATCATGTACACTTTTGGCGTACATTTTACAATTTTGGCACCCATTTTATGCTTTTACATTTGTATTCTTCCTTTGTATCATTTTTGATGATGCCATTTTCATTAAAAAAAGTGTGTCATAGGCTAAACAAGTCTTGCATAAAAGTTTCAAACTCCAAAGGACATTGGAGGGACTGGCAATAAGTCTAATTAAACTAAGTGCATTTTGACACAGATGAGGACTTCAACCAAAAAGATCAGGGTTAAACACACAAAAAACAAGAATGTCCTAAGTTCTATTTTGTATACAAAATTTATGGGGAAATTGCCAAAACAACAATAACTGGGAGAAAAAAAGAAAATTCTTGGTTTACCATGTCGGCAGATGTGTGCACTTGCATGTGTATGCTTCATTATAAAAAGAAGATGGCCACACAGAATCTTTTAATAGTTTTACCTCAAAAGCAAACAATTTGCACAGAGATAGAAATATTGCCATTGGCCCCGCCATGAAGCATTTACCAAAAGGTGGGCAAGTTGCCATCTTGAGCCCTCTTTTTGCTATCCGTTTGACCACGAAAATGCTCCGGAGTGAATGATGAAACTGCAAAAAGTCATTTTCAGACCTAGATGAGACGCATCATGGAACAATTTTAAAATGACTTCCCGGCTCAAACACTCCCCGCCGGTGATTAAGTGTCCTCTGGCTGTGATTTATTGCCGACTGTTCGTTCCAATGTTTATTGATGAGCACTGGGTTGAGAAGATTTTGTTAATGGTGCATTGTATGTAACCTTGTGTCGGATTAATTACTTAATATCTTTGGGACAAAGTACTCATTAGCAAATTTCTGTCGTTTCTTAGAAGAGTATATAAGAAGCAATGGGATGGAAAAATATGTTTCTTTAACAAACTGTGGATGAAAAATTCTTTGAGAAATTTTAATTTTGGTTGGTTCTTACAAAGAACATGTAAATGTATGTCAATTGATATAAACACTGATTTAAACACTGCTTTTTCATTAGTGAAAGTGGAAGGTTTTTGTCCCACATAAGTTCCAGTTTGACAATTTCACCCATGCTAGTTGATTTCTCTTTTACACTCCGTACCATTGTCTCATCTACTAAAGTGATCTTTCTGCCCATCAGGGAAGAGAAAATTCATACTTTTTCTGTCAACCTGTCAAAAAAGAGAAGCAGCTGCTAATTTCTTCAGCTATAAAGAAATCATGCTCTATGATTTATATTCCCTGGCTCCGAGGATACTGTTCCCCAAAAGCTCCTTGAAATCTATAAATCCAGGGGTTATCAAAAAGGTAGACATGCCATCGTTTCAACGTGCCTCCTAAAATGTGGATCCTAGTTCCAGACCTTTTAGTCAGCGATGGGTCTCATCTCTTGCCCATGTATGTAGCTATCGATCTGGGCCCAAGTTCATAGAGCTGCTTAACGGCCGATTTTGTGCTTACTGCGTGAGTTTCCATTTCATAGCGTTGCTAACCGTAAGCACACGAAAAGGCATGCTAACCTCCCGGTGCTTACTAACCGAAAATGATTGACGTAACGATGCAAATCCATGGTGAACGCCCAAGCTGGCCGCCTAATTTTCTTTCTAACCTGTGAAAAACGTCTACGCTTTGTCAAATTTTTCAGCTATAGTTAGCACGAAAATTTGCTTACCGTTAAGCAGCGCTATACCATTAGCCCCTGCAGAACCATCTTTCTGTCCAAATTGATGTTGTCTGCCAGTACATCTCTACCAACTACATATATATCCTTGGTATTTTTAATGTGGATCTTTAGTCCAGCTTTACCTCGAGGAGTATTATCGGCAGTTCCTGTGAACTGTGACTAAGGCCGAATCCGAATTGGAGGCTACAGCTACGGCTATGACTGTTGCTAAGGGTGTTGCCAAGGACATCCTATACTTCAGTGCATAATGACACAGCGATCCAGCCGTAGCCATAGCCGCCAATTCGGACATGGCCTAAATAGCAGGAGATTGTCTTCATATATTAATAGGCTGTTCAGATGTTCACCATTGCATTAACATGTAGGCAAAAGCATTTTTACAGAGCAGCAGTCTAAAATGTCTTCTGCCAGGGACTTGACTATAGTCACAGAAACAAACCCACACAACCGAAACTTAAAATAACTGATAAGTCATTTTTCATGTATACATACATCCACACCTGATGTGCTTTCATTTTTTGTCCACAGTTTTGTACACAAATGCCTCACTGTATATGTGACACAATTTTATTAATGAAAAGGTGTAAGCAAAATTGACCAGAGGAACTTGAAGTCACTTCACAGTATTGCACTTTTTCTCTCTCTCACCCGAGTGGTTCAGAGATCCTTAAGTGATGACTCAAAGAGCAGAGATATCACCTTACCTTTGCATATGGGATGATCTATCACCAGGGGAAAGTTTGGTGACACCAGCCAGGCATCATCACTCCAACCAACGCTTGTAGCTCTTCTCTTAATTGCCTTGGGTTTGGGTGGGGTTTTGTTTTCTGTGTGTGTGTTTTTTTTATAGTCAAACATTGGCAATGAATTTCAGGGTTGTATTGATCAACTGTGTGTCAGTGTCAGGGTTTGTTAAATTGGAAAGCTTTTAAATTGGTGCAATCAAATTTATTGGCTAGTTAATGATGTTGAGTATAGACCCCTTGCGTTGGCCGCCATCTTTGATGTCAAAAAATGGAAACGTGCACGCGTGTACGCACTGCGCACGACTCGCAGCCAATGATAGCTCTTCATTGACCTCAGTGGGGGGGCTCTTTTGGACTTAAAGGGGTCTATTTTATTAAATATTACTTTTTTGTAAGTCACTCATATTGCAAATGGATTGAATGTATGAAGACTGTCTTTGGTTTTTCCCTCACACCGATATGTGTAAGCATTGTATACTCAAGAACCAGACGAGCAGAGTATGTTTTTTGAACATCAAGACTAATTCTGAACTCCGGTTTTTTCAGAACCACAAAAGAGATATTTTACCCGTATGGTTGTCGCCCACAAGCTAATTTCTTATTGTTCTTACACCATGCAAAGCTTTGAAGGGATTGTAGGCCTATACGTTTGGTAATTGGAACCCACTGTTTCTTTCAGTCCTATTTAGTTGTAGATATATACCATAAAACTAACGTGTGAAAATTTCATTTGAAAAGGTGGTAGCGTTTTTGAGGTATTGCTGAAAATCTGGAGCGGTTATGTCCACGCAGGAAGATTAATCTGCAATTGGAATACACAATATGAGAAACTTTATTGCAGAAACACTTCTCAGATTCAAATTTTTGGGGGATAAAAAGTGGTATCTTTTTCCATAACCGCAGTACTTAGAAGTTAATAGTTTCTCAAAATGCATTATACTATCCAAAGCTTCTGTACTTCTTACCAAGTAAGTTTTTATTGCCATTAATTTTCAGAGTCATTACCAAACGTATACAGACCCTTTAAATCTTACTGATTGTAACTCTGTTCTTTCTGAGTCGTGTAGAAAACAAATCTTCAGGTTACTTTAGAGCAGATGTCTTAACCACTGGACTGTTTTATACTTTGTGAATTCAGGATTGTGAGCAAAATTCACTTCATAATTTGTAAACAATAATTACCCCAACCCAATTAATGTTATAGATTGTTGTATATTATACGCCCCCACATCCTTTTTAAGGGGAAGGTATATACAGTTTGGTAATCACTCTTAAAATTAATGGCAATACAAACTTAATTGGTTAAGTAAAGCAGCTTTCGATAGTACAAAGCATTTTGAGAGTCATTTCACCCTGAAGTAATGTGGTTATGAAAAAAGATATCAGTTTTTATCCCCAAAATTTTAATCTAAGAAACGTGACTGTCAGATATGTTTCTCAGATTGTGTATTCCAATTGCGGATTATTCTTCCTGCGTGGACATAACTGCTCCGGATTTTCGGCGATATCTCAAAAAACGCTACCACCTTTTGAAATAAAATTTTCACAGGTTAGTTTTATTTTATATATCTACATTTACAATGGATTAAAGGCACTGGACACGTTTGGTAATTGTCAAAGACCAGTATTCTCACTTGGTGTATCCCAACATATGCATAAAATAACAAACCTGTGGAAATTTGGGCTCAATTGGTCATCGAAGTTGCAAGAAAATGATGAAAGAAAAAACACCCTTGTTGTACAAATTTGTGTGCTTTCAGATGCCTGAAAAAGACTTCTGGCCAGAAGTCTTTTTCAAATTCAAATATTTCAGTGAGAAATTACCTTTTTTCTAAAAAACTACGTAACTTCAGAAGGAGTCACAACCTCACAATGTTTTATATTGCTCGTTACCAAGTAATTTTTTATTTTTTATGCTATTTTTTTCTTTGAGTAATTACCAAACGTGTACAGTGCCTTTAAAACAATCGAACGGTTCCAAAAACCATATATAGCTCATGTGTATCTCATTACAACAATGCAAAACTGTATGTATTGTGAGTTGTCGAATGCATAATTGAAGTGAGTAAGCCTTAAAGGAAACATATCACAATATATATGGTATTCCTACAGATAAAGAATAAGGGGGAAAAAAGACGCTATCCAAAGCCTAGGTATCATTAAGGGAGTGACTTAAGTATGCTTATGTATGACCCTTAATTTCATCATTTTTTTGTGATCACTGATAGTGTGTGTCAATGTCAATGGGTGGTCGGGTTGGCGTAGTGGTATCTTTCCTCTAGGACCCCGGTTCAATCACGCCGGGAGGGGCGCACTATGTGTATTCGGTTTTCAGTCCCTACGTACCTGTACTGCGTGGGCTTTCCCTTAAATAATACTCTGGGGTTTTCCATATACATACTTAAGCAACCATCCCTCCCTCTCCCTCGAGGAAAAAGGAAACCCAGACTTAATTCATCATCTAGTTTGGGTATTTATTAAAGCGTGTCCTTCCTTATTACCACGGTGTTTTTCTTTGGAATTCTCTGAACGGTTCGACTCCCTTAATGATACCTAGGCTTTGGATAGCGTCTTTTTTCCCCCTTATTCTTCATCTGTAGGAATAACAGTCGAAGGCGTCCACTTGGCTTGCATTAGTCACATGCCAATCACACGCACAGTCTGCTGGGGAATCAACATTGTGACAGCTTGTCGGCAGGAGATAAGTAACTGATTGCGATTGTCGATAATTATTCACTACTGGCGAACGGTATCACCTGCATTAGCAATTAAAACATTGCATCCCCCAAAAACCATCAGCAAAGAAAACAAATCCATTCATCCTCTAACAACCCCCCCCCCCCCAACACACATACAGTGTATAACAAAATGCATTTGGAGATGAAAAACAAAAAAAGATCTTTGACATTGATTTACTCGATGGTTTATTATTCTTGTGTGTACCCGTAAATGATGGATTTGATCCACGAAGACAAGCTAGAGTCTCCCCCCTTGCTAATCAGTGCTAATTAAAGTGGCCCTGTACAGAGAGGGAGGTCAACCTGGTGCACCTGACAGAGATAAGATGTACTCCTAATGTTGTTTGATAACTTTAATGAGGTTGCCATTTTTATCATATGGAAACGATTTGGGTTGAATCATGTTTCTTGGATGAGATGGGAAGTAGAGCATAGCCAGGCTTGATGGGCAGTGTCATCCCTCAGTGGTCTCCTGATGCTGGTCCAGTGGGATGCAGGTTAGAATTGGGATTGAAAGTTGATGAGCAGAGAACGTCCACAATCGTGGACACCGACTTTTGTTGGTCTCCCTAATATGAACAAGATTGGAAACCACCGATGTTTTGAAGTAGAACAGTTATACAATTATTTCAATCAATTATCCAGTGTTCAGTCATTGAAGAATAAAATGTAATGCTCCGTTGCCTTAAACTAAAACGCTGGGTCTATTTGATTGGCAAATATACCTGATGAGAATTCGTCTTCCTGGATATTTATAATATCTTGTCTTTTTCTCTTTTTGACTAGACACACTAGCACTAGAGACATACAATAATTGCATATAATAATTATTAATAAGAGCTTTCAAATAACCCCTAACTAGACCTACATGTGTAAGTCTTTTTTTGTTCAAAAACTGGAGTATTTAAGCAGGCCTGATCCAGTGCAGAAGCAGTGGAGGCAACTGCCTCTATGCCCCTGGCCATTGCCTTGGGGCCCTTTGAAATGTTCCAGTAGAAATTGAAACTTTCCTCCTAGAGGTGCCCATTTATACAAAGGAAAAATTGCCTTACCTTTACTACAAAAAACAATCATGCCTGTTTGAGACATCTCATCACAATTTTGGGGTTTTCTTCACTGTTGGGGTGTTACAAATGTACTTTAAAGGCATCGTACACGTTTAGTAATTGTCAAAGACCAGTGTTCTCACTTGGTGTATCCCAACATATGCATAAAATAACAAGCCTGTGAAAATTTGGGCTCAATTGGTCATCGAAGTTGCAAGAAAATGATGAAAGAAAAAACACCCTTGTTGTACAAATTTGTGTACTTTCAGATAGGAATAAAAGGCTTCTTGCAAGAAGTTTTTATTATTTTAGTGAGAAATTACCTCTTTCTCAAAAACTACGTTACTTCAGATGGAGCCGTTTCCTACAATGTTTTATACTATCAACAGCTCTGCGTTGCTCGTTACCAAGTAAGTTTTTATGCTAATATATATTTTGAGTAATTACCAAACGTGTACTGTGCCTTTAAGACATCTCATCACAATTTTGGGGTTTTCTTTACTGTTAATGCTCCATTTCATTAGTTCAGAGAACTGTCTGACTTTTGAATGGGGTGTCACAAATGTACTTTAAGAAGATCTGCAAAGATGGACTCTACAATTTCTATGTGTGTCTTTGAAACAAAACAAAAAAACGTACGTGTGAGTGTTGATATCCTTATAGACCGTGCAAGTCTCGCGTGCGTATTCAAACAATTTTGGGACCACCGTGGTCCCACGTACATTGCTTTTAGAAACAAACTCGCGCACTTTAACAGGTCCCAGCGTTCGAATACGCGCGAGATTTGCACAGTCTATATGGTTATATGAGATGTATGTCTGTGGATGTAGGATAAGACCTCAACTTGAAGGGACCTCAACTTGAAGGGGGATTATCTCCACATTGAGGACCCAGGATATGCTCATTGGTGTAGGATTCCAACTCCGATAAATTTATATCCTGATAAGGGTAGATTATGCAACCCTGTGATTTGCCTTTATTAAAGGGAGAACATAACATTTGACACCCTTAGGGTTTTTAGATTGGGCACATTCCAATAGCTATATTCCCCAGGTACTGCCCTATCTATGGAACTCTCTGCCTGGTGCATGTTTTCCTTCTACGATCTAGCATGTTTTAAAAAGAGGAATATGGAATCCTACATTCAGCTTCTCTGAGTTTTTTTCATGGTATGTTTTCTTCTTGTAGCCCCTTACCTTTTAGCATTGTTTAGGGTGAAGTTTCAGTTTGCAGTTACTCTCACTAGTTTTAGCTGTGATTAATCAGAACGGTTCTTTACAAGAACCCCTTATCAGGATTGGTTCTTACAAGGATCGGATTGGTAAGAACCGGAACCCATATCAAACCAATACCACCTAAAGCCTCAAAGGTTCTAGGTTTTTAAAATGTATGTATCATCCCTGATTTGACAAAAGACAAGACCTTTATGCACATGACGTTACTGCAGTGGGGCGCCCTCGTGTTAGAGATCAACTGGAGGTTTCTCATTGGCCCATACCTTGCCCTGAGCAAACTTGGTTTCCCATGTGCATTGTTTCATCATCGATGTACCTCAAAGATGGTGACGCAGTGGCGTCAAGTTTATTCAAACTGTTTCAAACCATATCATACTATCTATAACCACCCTCACTAGGTTATTTCTGAAACTCTCTGGGAATTACTATTCCAGTTGCTCAACTGAGAAAGTGATATTTTACGGATTATTTTCAAAAATTGAAGAAAGATAAAACAAAAAAGGAAATTTTTTGTCAGGTATTTTGTACAGTACAACAAGAGACGGTATCAGCCCAGAGGTGGTAGAGTTAACTTACCATGGTATTGTAACCATACAATTTTTCCTGCTCGGGTATCACAGGAATGCATTCTAGATTCCTAAGGGAGAGTGTGAAATAAGAAACAGAGAAAGGGAACAAAAATGCACAAAGGTGCAAAAGGAAGAAAAAAATCACTTGGTTTTTACTGATCTGTGTAACCTCTACTCGGCAGGACGCTGCTGGTGAGCAAGCCAAATGCCAACACCTGTAGCATCGATTAGCTCATCTCGCATTCAGGGCTTCCTGCCCACAAAAAGCACATTTCATGGCGTGTTTTTTACCTGCCCCTTAGCCATGTAATACACACCATGACTCTATTTGGATTAACTGCGCTAGCTTCTTTTCTCCAGTTCTCCAACTGAAATTTATCCCAGTCCGTTGGCAAGCAGGCCAAGAAAAGTCAACGTCCTGCGGGAGAGGTGTTTTGCCCTGAAATTCCAGAGAATTTGGACTGTCATTTTTGTTTTTTTGCATGTGGTTAACACCAAAATCTTCAAGTGGAGCAACACGCAATTCCCAGTAATTCGATGCTTGAACAACAGACATGCATATAGATAACATCTAAAGGTCTATAACAAGTGATGTACACTTCAACATTTTAGATTCTAATTCTGTTACAACTTTAGCTTGAGATGACAGAATGAAACATCGATTCTCTGAAAGCTTCTGTCATGTTGCAGTGTTGGGTTTTTTTAAAAAGTAAAGCCAACTACAATACTACTCATGGACATGGTGATCTGAAATCAATGTGACAGTAAGCGTTAAAGGTATCGTACACGTTTGCTAATGACTCAAAACAAATATTAGCATAAAAACTTACTTGGTAACAAGCAACGGAGAGCTGTTGATAGTATAAAACATTGTAGGAAACGACTCCCTCTGAAGTAACGTAGTTTTTGAGAAAGAGGTAATTTCTCACTAAAATAATAAAAACTTCTTGCAAGAAGTTTTTATTCCTATCTGAAAGCACACAAATTTGTACAACAAGGGTGTTTTTTCTTCCATCATTTTCTTGCAACTTCGATGAACAATTGAGCCCAAATTTTCACAGGCTTGTTATTTTATGCATACATGTATGTTGGGATACACCAAGTGAGAACACTGGTCTTTGACAATTTCCAAACGTGTTCAGTGCCTTTAAGGAGTTTCTCAGTTGAAATCTTTTCTCTAGATTTACTAAATTCTTTTTTTCTATTGCCAAGAACAAAAGATTTGCAAGAAGAAATGCAGTACAGTGTGTATTTATTTATTTGACAATCGTACAGAGAATGGGATTCAGCCAACATTTGGACGTGTTTTTTTTGTTAGGCAAAACATGTTCAGCAAACTGAGGCAAATTGGAGTGCTTAGCAGCTTTTCATAACTAAGCCCTTTTTAAGCCTTGTAGGCCCCCCTCAAAGGGCCTTCCCTGTTCATCGGGCTCGAAGCATTCCTGACAGCGGCTCAACTCCTTAGGAGTATGCAGCACCGGCAGCCAAATGGGTTCTAGTTTGCTTGTCTTTCACATCAACAACCTGTACCCTGGCAGGCACCCATTTTTCATGTACCCCTGGGTGATGAGTAGAAATTATAGCTAAGTGTTTTGTTCAAGGACACAAGTGTCGGGACCGGGATTCAAACCCGCATGCTGATGGCTCGGCAACCAGAACTTGAGTCTGATGCACTAGATGGAAGAGGCTACCAGCCAAAATCCCTATGCTGTATACTGACCATGCTTTTGGGAAGGTTAATCCAGAAGAGGACACTATTTTAGGCAACCACCTTCTCAGACTTGAATAAGACTATAACCCTGCAGCCATGTGCATTTTAACCAAACAATGATATGCAATGGCAAAAACTTTTATTTTTCCATTATTGATGATTTAAATGGGCACCATGAATGTATGCTCAAGTTTGCATGTTTTTCCACGGTCTCAAGCCGAGTCATGCCGAGTCTCAAGGTCGAGTCCGAGTCACGTTGCTCCAATACCAAGACCGAGTCTGAGTAAAAATAAAATAAAAAATCAAGACTAGTCTCAAGTCCGAGACTAGTCTCAAAAATCGAGACTAGTCTCAAGTCCGAGACTAGTCTCAAAAATCGAGACTAGTCTCAAGTCCGAGACTGGCCTCGAGTCCTCCAGCACTGGTTAACAGGGCCCAATTTCATAGAGCTGCTTAAGCACAAAAAGTAGCTAAGCATAACAAAATTGTGCTTACCAGAATAAGGTTACCAGCCAAACTGCTATGTCACATGTACAATTTGTGACTGGTATCCTGCTCATTTCTGGTAAGCAAACATATTTTAAGCAAAATTTTGTGCTTAAGCAGCTCTATGAAATTGGGCCCTGGTCACTGATGGACCCAATGTATTCTAGAATTTGATTGGTTTTTGAAAACTATCTGAACAAGGACTCAATTTCACAAAGCACTACGATTAAAGATGTCTTAAGCCAAGATAAGTTTTGTGAAACTGACCGAGTGCAGATATCCTCCTCTGCCTCATGACCATGTTATTCTACAAGTTCAGTTACTCTCAGTCTAACCCCATCCCTCCCCTGGGCTCCCCCTTAAAGCATGAGCCCACTACTCCCTTTGCCCTTGTCACCAGCCAAGATTCTGATTATTAGCAAGGTGACTAGAGCAGGAATCCATTAGCACGGCATCTGTGAACAAAACGCTGCTATTGATTTACCTGAGCCACCTACGCTTTTCCCCACATCTGAAGTCCTGACAGTGGGCATCGATTGGGCAGCCGTGGCTTCAATTTCCCAGCTCTACATTTCCATCTTAAGCAACATGAAATTCTTGCATTTTCCCTCAAATGGTCGGCCATTTCACATGATCTGCAATATTGAATTTTTGTTCCAATGACTATAATCAGTGACATGTTTATTGAGGCATAAGTACTTTAGCATGGTAAAGTTGGGTTGGGTTTTTCTTTAGAGGTGTTTTTGCAGGAGGACTGGCCGGTTCTCTCGGTCCCAGCGCCTTTGGTTATCAGGCGCAGGGACTTGATTACCAAAGGCGCTGGGATGGGGTGACATAATACACATGCTCATTGGTCTATTTACCCAGACCTAATAACCCCTGTTCACCTCTTTCTGTTTACGCCCTCTTTCAATAATAATGTAGCTCTATGGTGTCAATCCATTGGAAATCATTATTGTCATTCTTTGCATTGTAAGGCCCGATTGCAACATTTATAATTTACCTGAACAGTTTTATCCTTCTTGCAACTTTGGTTTTAAAAGGAGAGTGCTAATTAATCGTTTATACCATTGTATTGTCTGTCTGTGAATGTGCGCATTGTGCCGACTAGCACTGTATACTCAGTAGTTTCCCGAGTTCTGTAGAAGAGTTTTGTACTTAAGCTCATGAGCCCATCCAGTGGTCTCACCAGTGGTCTTGGAGTTGGATGAGACCCGTTGGGGCCGAGCGAAACCATCAGGGTCAAACCCTTTTGTAATATTACACTGTTCTGCTCAGACCCAACTCTCATGAGATTTGTGTCTGTTTCTACATGTTCTTTGTGATGATTCTTTTGTAAACAGGCCTGTGAAATCTCCGCTTTAAAGCGGATATCCGCTTTGTTCTTTTTTTGTCAATTTTTTATTTCCGCTTAAAAAAAAAAAAATTCCCCCGTTTTTTTAAAATATTTTTTTCCCTTCCCTTTTTGGACTTACATATGCTTGACAACAGTAATGTACAACTACAATAATGTGAAATAAGCCTAGTTACTGGATCAATGGCGTGCCCCAATTCGACCAGCGTAAATGCATGACGCACGCTCACTTGACGTTCCGCGATCATTCTTACATCATGTAGTGTTTCAGCTCTTGGTCCACTCACAGGTCTGTGTAAAAGATTGCTTGAAACTGATAAAAGTTCTAACCAATTTTGTTTTGTAGCAGGCACGATATTTTTATCATCTGATTTTCCGATGTGTTTTCCCTTAGAAATTTGCCAACATTGTTATTAAATAGCTGAATTGTCTATAAAAGCCTGTACCATATGTAGGCAGTCCCTTGTGCAGTCCCGGCTGTGTCGTGGCCGAGAGGTTAGAAGCACCGGACTCGAGCTCTGGTGTTTCCAATCAGCAGAGTGTGGGTTCGAGTCCCGGTCGTGGCACTTGTGTCCTTGAGCAAAATGCTTTACCGTAATTGCTTGTCCTTCGGATGGAACGTTAAGCCGTTTAGGCCCTACTAGGATTGGTAAATGCACATAAAAGAACCCAGAACACTTATTGTGGAAGAGTAGGGGTTAACCCCGGTGTTTCAGGTTCACAAAGCAAGCACCCATAGGTTTCCTCAGGTTTGCGAGCTACAGTGATTAAGTTCACTTTATGAGGCATCCTTGGTTTCATTACCAGAAATATATAATAATAATAAGGCGTATTGAGATATGGTGGACGCATTACTAGGGCACTATTAGGTTTGGGTAAATTTGTCTGTAAACACCCAAACCAAACAGTGCACTCCCACATGTATGGTGTCCACCATTTCTCATGAGGTCAATAAGCTTTTCAAAGTTCAATAGCCTGATGTATGTGTGTACTATCATACTGACATTTTGCACAAAGCTGTACAATTTTGAGTGCGGTACGATTACAGCCCAGATATGATATTCTATACACACAAAAAAGGTTGCCCTTTCTTTATACAGAGTCTGGGTTTGCACAAACTGTTTCCCTGCCTTGTAATATGTAAGTCTGATAAATACAGTAAGTGTCGTTAACACCTAAGGGTTTTCCAGAATTGTGACCACTAATGTCATGGCAAGGAGAAGAGGGTTTGGATCGGGGTAAAGCAGTATACCTCAAATGGGATAGTTTTGGTTGACAAAACCCTTTGAGCCTTGCCAATGTTTTAGGTTCTAGTTGTTCCTGAACTATCTTCCAATAATAAGTGGTGCATTTTTAGAATTGGGACCACTATCGTCATGGCAAGGAGAAAGGGGTTCGGATCGGGGTAAAGCAGTATACCTCAAACGGGATAGTTTTGGTTGACAAAACCCTTTGAGCCTTGCTAATGTTTTAGGTTCTAGTTGTTCCTGAATTATCTTCCAACAATAAATGGTGCATTTTTCTTGTCTTTACTTACAGCAAGCCTTCAATGCAACGGCGGTGGTGAGACATATGCGCAAACTCAAACTCGGGGAACTAGCGGCGTCCAGCAAGAACGGCGGACAGCAGCCAGATGCAAGCAGTGAAAAGAGCAGACAAGAGAGCAAAGACGCCTCCGAAGCAACAAGCTGAGTCTGGGGAATACACCCTTCCCCTTGAACAGCAGCATCAAAATAAAGTGTTGTTAAACAAAACAAAATAAATAAAAATTAACAAGTGACAATTTGTTTTTTGTAAATATCTTCAGCCTTATCATGACGTTCTCTTCCTTCTAACACAAAGCCTGGTCACTGGTGGATCCCAACCCAAACTAGTTATCTTTTACTCGGAATAGCACCCAGTTATATTAAAATCCAACAAAACGCATGAGCTCAAACTTGAAGGACTCTTGCAAAGTTTGGCCTCGTGCAAAGTATCAGTGTATTTGCTGTACCCTCCCAAATCCTTCAAAAAAACCTGTTAAGAAAGTTGTCTGCTGTTGGAGGATCTGGTACTGAAGGCCCTAATAGACCATATGTCACCTTTGTTTAAAAAAAGAGTGACTTTTTGCATTCCAGGGCCTTTTTGGCAGGCAAGATACTACACTGTTCATATGGGAAATTTTACATTTTGTTTCATAATTTCCACATAAATTTAAGAGTTATAAAAGTAATAGCTGAACAAGTTTTGAGATGTGCCCTCTTGCGTCATCAGACAGTGCAATCTCCATAAAATACAAGTTTGTATGTGCTCCTCCATTGGGCTGTGTACAAATCGTGCATGCAGAAAGTCCTGGCTCTGTGGCTCTTTTGTACACGTGTTGTCATGGGTTACATGGTCTATACAAATCACTGGGCCAGGCATACCAGGCTCATCCAAATCCATTAACATCAAACAAAACTAGCTGGTGGGTTGTGATGACTCTATGGTGCTGAGCAACAAACCAACATGTAGTGACTAAGCAAGGGCCCAATTTCATGACAATACACATTTAAAAAAAATGCTTAACACTCAAACATCATACAGAGTAGAAAACGGATTTAAAGCCAAAACACCATGTTGATCTTGTTCTTTCTTTTGTGTTTGTGAATGGATATGGGGAAGTTTTAAAACACCAACTGCACGTAGGATCCACCAGTGTTCCCAAATCAGGTGTGAAAACAAAATATATATAAAAACATCTTTTTTAACCAAGTGTAGCTTAAGATATACCTAAGATTGTAGACCGTACTATATACAGAGTGTACTCAGAAGTATTTGTAATTGATATAAATATTGACATTGACTGAATTGATATTTGATATTATATGCCATATATTATTATATGATGGTATCTCTTCTTCATGGATGACCTATTTATCTATTGTTCGGGAGGTTGGGTTGAAACCAAAGCTTCATATATCCAGTTCCCTGCCACCCGCCATATTCTTTCCATGTGCAAAGTAGACGGGTAACAGTCCCCTGAGCATTATTGCTTGATACACCAAAGCTGATTAGACCTTTATAATGGGCTTTTTCCAAACCTCTGCTCAGGCTTGGGCTCGGAGCTCCATTCGACGCTGAAGTACTGTGCAGAATGTGCGCCACTCAAAAACTTGATGACAGATCGGAAGCCCAAGCCAGAGCTCATGCCCAAAGTTTGGAAAGTCTCTTGAAAGGAAAATCTCTGCCAGGTTCCTGTTACAATTTGAGTGTACATCACTCTACTTACCTGTAGAGCCACACATTTGCATATTTCCCTAGCCGGAAGGCCCAATGCTAAGAACTTTTACACACAATAGCACCCTCTGTTGACTCGCCCACAGTGCCCCGTGGCATAGGCGCCACGTTAGGCCGTATCCAAATTGGCGGCTACAGCTATGGCTACGGCTGTTTCTAAGGGTTTGGCTAAGGATCTACTATACTTCAACGCATGATGACGCAGAAATGTAGCTGTAGCCTCAAAATCCGGACACGGCCTCCTCTTTGCATGAAATGGGACCAGACTAATTCTCCCCCAACATGTCCGAGCCTCATTTTGGTTGAAGCTTTATGGAAAGGTCATGAACAGAACAGGGCCCAATTTCATAGAGCTCCTTGCAGAAATTGGCAAAGCACAAACAAAGTTTGCTTACCAGAAATAGGTTACCATCCAAAATACCCTGTCACATGTACTGTGTTTGCAACTGGCGTTCTGCTTGTTTTTGCTAAGCAGAAAATTGTAAATTTTGTCCACTTTTAAACCAATTAAGTAGCTGTATGAAATTTGCCTCAGGGCTTAAATGTACGGTGCTGCTTACAATAACCTTAGGACTCCTTAGTTACATAAAGCACCCCTGTGAACTAGCTAATTTGATAACTAGTTAACTTTTTACCTAGCTTAGTAAACTCAGCTAGGTATAAACTTAACTAGTTGTAAGTTTATACCTAGCTAAGTTTATACCTACATGTAATTCAGTTTATGCCTAATAACTAAGTTTAGACCTATAGCTAAGTTTGTAGTGTACCTAGGTTTACACCTGGTTAACTCCCAAAATAAGTTTACCCTAAAATACAATTTTCTGACAACCTGTTTCTTTAGTCATTTTAAGTAGTAGTGCCATACAATCATCTGTTTCCCCAGGGAAGGGAAGGTTCATCACAACAGTATATAAACCTGAATTAAACTAGCAACCCCTGGAGTTCAATAAACCTTGAACTTTGAACCTTGGAACAACTTTATTTGAAAGTCATAATCTAGCTTTCATCTTTGAGACAATGGGAGATTAAGATTAAGAAAGATTTATAATATTGGTACTTACTATGTGTTTGCGATAGATCATTTCAAAATATATTAACCTCATTGTATATTTCTTTTCTTGAAAACTTGAGCATAATTTTGCTGTGCACATGGAACATTTGAATGATTGGGATCTTGCTGAACAGAAAATCAAATAGAACATTTGCAAAATTCAAGGTTGTATCTACCCCCTAAACTTTACACAGTGGAAATGCAAACACATCTCCCCCAAGTAGAAATGAAATCAGATCTTATTAACACTGAACTGCCAATGGTTCTTGAGTATTGCAATACTCCACTGCCTATTAAACATTATCTTTAAAGATTAAACTTTTATCCCAATTTGCCACTAATTATGACCAATTTGTTTGCACAGTACTTGTAGAACTGTATATATTTGTTCAGTTGTGTAAAGTCATGTAGTGTTGTTATTATTTTTCTATAATTCATCTCTCAAAAACTTGTTTTAGATGGCCACTTTAAAGTGTGATTTTGTCATGCGGCTTTAAACTATGGCAAACGAAAATATTTTAAAGTTTTTTCCCCCACTTTTTCTTGTGACTCCAATGACGGATTGAGCTTAAACTTTCACAGGTGTGTTATTTCATGTTTATGTTGGGTCACATCAAGTGTGGATACTGGTCTTTGACATTTACCAATGTTACAAATGTGCTTTAAAGGGTCTGTATACATTTGGTAATGACGCTGAAAATTAATGGCAATAAAAATTACTTGGTAAGAAGTACAGCAGCTTTGGATAGTATAATGCATTTTGAGAAACTTTTCACTTCAAAGTGCTGCGGTTATGGAAAAAGATATCACTTTTTATCCCCAACAATTTGAATCTGAGAAGTGTTACTGCAGTAATGTTTCTCATACTGTGTATTTCAATTGCAGATTATTCTTCCTGCATGGACATAATCGCTCCAGATTTTCGGCAATATCTCAAAAACGCTACCACCTTTTGAAATGAAATTTTCACAAGTTGGTTTTATGATATATATCTACAATAGACTTTATGCACATGATGTCATAACAGTAGGGCGCCCTCGCCTAGAGGTCAAAAGGAGGTTGTTCATTGGCCAATCCTGTGCGCCGCGTGTACAAATCTGTGCGTTTCGATTGTTTCGTCATCGTTTTACCTCTAAGATGGCGGCTGGATGACGTCAATGCATAAGGTCTATTATATAGGTTTGAAACAAACAGTGGGTTCCAATTACCAAACGTATACAATCCCTTTAAATAGCATTGACCAAGAATCCAACAAAATTCATCCAATAGGTTTAGCCTGTCTTGGAATGATTGAGCATCTAATCTGATTAACTGGCCAGCTCTATCATTGAGACTGAAATACAGAGAGAACAAATGTTATACTGAGTCTACTTACTATAAAAGCTGATGGATTTGGTAGCATTTGGGAATATCCCTGGCTAAATTATCTTGGGAATGACATGGTTACCGTGTATTTCCTAAATAGAGCTTCACTATTTGTACTTGCAAAACCTAGAGGCACATCTGCACATACTCAAGCATGGCATAATGTGGAAGAGTAGCACCTTCCTTTCTAATGTGGCATGGTGAATTGGAGGGTAGGGGTTGGGGTGGACCTTCAACAGCTGTAGATACTTGTCTGCTTCTCATTGTGAAGTCGGATTTGATAATGGGACTCTGATGTGCAAATTGTATAAATAATTTGACGTATATAATTGGTTAATACAGCGAATGCTGAAAATGATGGTTATACATGTACCTTGATGAGTTTACTCAAATATAACTTTTGTTTCAGTTTATGGACATCAAGTTTGAAACAAATATATCATATATTCTTTTGTTATAAGAGATAAGTGTAAATAATGTTGTGTACATGTATTTCTACCTTGATTATTTGAAAAAGGAACCAGAATGATGAGTGAATTTGCAGCGATTGTCATGCAGCAACCTTGACACAGTTTAACGGTATAGGTTGAGAAGTAGTCAATATTTTCATGGCCATAAATGATTTTGCTATCAGACATGTCAGAAGGAATAGATTTTGATGGAGATGGAAGATTCCGGAAGTCTTTACACATTTTTATTCTGTACATGCTGTGGAAAATACTGGGACAAACTATTTTAAACAATTTAATTAAAGGCATCGTACTTGTTTGGAAATTGTCAAAGACCATTGTCAAAGACCAGTGTTCTCACTTGGTGTATCCCAACATATGCATAAAATAACAAGGCTGTGAAAATTTGGGCTCAATTGGTCATCGAAGTTGCAAGAAAATGATGAAAGAAAAAACACCCTTGTTGTACAAATTTGTGTGCTTTCAGATAGAATAATAAAAAGTTCTTGCAAGAAGTTTTTTATTATTTTAGTGAGAAATTACCTCTTTCTCAAAAACTACGTTACTTCAGAGGGAGTTGTTTCTCACAATGTTTTATACTATCAACAGCTCTCTGTTGCTCATTACCAAGTTAGTTTTTATGCTAATATATATTTTGAGTAATTACCAAACGTGTACGATGCCTTTAAGGAATACTATGTGCGAAAGGGGGAGAGCATAGGGTGAAAAAATGTAGTGCTCTAAAGCCCCTGTCACACTTGAAAAAATTTCCGGGAAATTCCCAGGAAAATTTGGTTGACCTTTTAACACTTGAATTGCTAACCCTGGGAAAACTCCTGGGAAAGAACTACCCCTTCTTGGGAGTAGGGTTGCAGGATAACACTGGGTTAACTTACTGGGTGTTTTTTGTTGTTATCCCGGGACAATAGACTGTGCAAGTCTCGCGCATATTTGAACTTCCGGGACCATTGTGATCCCAACCATATGGAGATTTACGTGGGCAAGATTTTGTTTTGTCAATTATTTTAGTTTAACGTGATTAATGACCATGAAAATCAAATATATTGTTGGGGATGTAATACTTAGTTATAAAAAATATGAAAATAAAATCAATTCAACAATATAACGAAGAAAACCCGATAATTAAACTTGACCTCAGCTTCCGGTTACTGCAAAAAACTAAGAATTGTGTGCTCACCTCCGATCACAAAACTTATGTAAACGCTTGTTTTGGATGCGCGATGATAATCGCCAGATGCTGTAATTGCAACGCGAAGCCTTTTCATAGCAGTCTATGATTGTTGAGGCGTCAGCGTCCTCTAAAATCTGCGTCAAGCGTTAATTTTACGCCCGTGTGACCTTTGCGAATCCACGTAAGGGGTTTCTGAAAAGTTAAGATCAAATAAGCATCCTTGTCCCAGAGTTTTAATTTTGTTCCAATAATAATTAACACATTATTTGTGTATTTATTATAAAAACTAAAACTGATTATATAAACATGTAATGAGTATATTTGTTGTTCAGAGTTTGTCATTAGATATAATTTAAAACAAAGATTTGATTTAAAAAAAAAACAAAGTTCTTTGTTTGACGTGTTTTTTCGTTCCGATACGTGCGAAACTTGCACAGTCTATTGCAGCGTGTTAATCGATTAGGAGGTGGTGAGTGGGTTAAGAATTCCCCAGGAATTTCCTGGGGTTTTATTTTCTGGCAATAAGCCATTTGCGAGTTAGATTTGAATAATGTCTGGTTCAATGACTTGTTTGGTCACAAGTTCCTCAGACTGTGTGGACAGTTGCTATGTCACATGATTCGGGGCAAGCTTTTGCGTAGTGATGTAAGAGACGGCAAACACCCATACACTTTTGAATGAATGTGTATGGTACAATGGTACCAAGGTTTGCTCATTTGGAGGTTACTACAACAAAGCTTGCCCCGAACCATTTGACATAGCAACTGTCGATACAGTCTGAGGAATTCAAATTTAAGCGGTAACTTGTGACTAAAAAAGGCATTGTACCAATTATTCAAATCTAACTTGCAAATGGCTTATTCTGACTTCGGATGACACTTACTATAGTGTGGGTTCATGGTTGATATTTTCTGCTTAGAAAACTTCCTTGTAGGTTTCACCCGGTGATATAGAATGTGGTTACTGAAAAAAGGTTCTTTAGAGGTATATTTGTGACAGGAAGGATGTGGTTTACCTATCAGTGTGGACAAAGTATCTAGACGGTCAAATTCCAAGTGATTTTCGTGGAAAGGGAAAAGCATTAATTTTGTCTGCTGCCTCCCGGGGCATAAATTCAAAGCTCTTTGTCTGCCACTAATGTTTGTCAAGCTTTCAGCTTACATGGCTCTCGGTAAAGTACCTGACATATGCTCAGATTTGACGGCAATCTTTTGTAATCTCGTGGCACAATTTATCTTCTTGTTGCAGTCTTGATGTTGACAGCCTGTGTAGTGAAGGTTGAATTGTGAGCTGCTGGGATCTGCAAACTATTTGCTTGCCTTAGACTGTTGGTTTTAAAGGACAGTTGGTTGCCATTGCATTTCGAAAATGCCAAGGTGGTTTTCACATGCTCTTAATGTTGTGTTGCTAAGTGACCAACAAACTTCCTGGGAAATATTTATTTGGTTTGTGCTTGAAGTGCCCTCATCTTGGAAGGAAAATGATTAATGGCGATAACAAAATGTGACGACTTAAAGCTAAAGTAGAACGAATAGACCTTTATCATACTGCCACCATATCGGTCATGTTCCTTGTATCCAATAACAGTAATGAATAATGACATTCATTGTACAACAAGGGACCAGACTGTTTCTCCTTCCAGCCTGGGCACGGTTGAATGGGAGAAAATCAAGATGGTTGCTCCATGATAAATATCTATTTGAGACTAGACACATTTGCAAACCCATCAAAATCGAACTTCATGTTTTGTTTGCTCTATGGTTGGATTGAAGACTGCACTTGTGAAAACTGATTATGCTTTACATGGGGATCAGGCATACCACCACACTCAGAGTCCAACAGTTTGGGTGTTGAGTTACCATATGGTTTTTAGATTTTGGTGGAGTGAGGAAGGATCCTTGTAAATCACTAGAGTTGTACAGCATTTTCTACACTTTTCCAATCACAAATAGGAAGTAAAACAAAGAAACTACTAAACAACGAAAAACCATTGCAAATTGAAAGACTAATCTCTCGTAATGTACAGTTTTCTGGATAAGAAATGCACCATTTAAAATATTGTTAATCAACATGCAATTGCACAAATGATTTAGTGCAACTAAGGTCTTTAATCCTGCCCTGTAGGACATGGCGAGTCTGTTTTGTCCACATGTATACTGTGACATGTCTTATTGTGTTTTGGGTTTCTTTTGACAAAACCTTTCACTGTCAAAAACTTTCATTATCAAATGCATTAACCTGCTTCCATGAGTGAAGTCACCAGACATCAATTGTAATTTGGCTCCACTAAAGTCATAGTTGAACACATTAACCTGTCGGAGTGTGTTACCATCTCAAAGATTCATCATAAGATATAGTTGAATCCCTAGAAATCAGATCTCATTGGAAAGCTTTTTTCTCAACAGAATCTATAAATGCTACATTCTCAGTTTCAGAAAATGCAATGTTTACTCATCTTTTGGGACAATTTCACATAAGTTGGGAGATAAATTTTGCATCATGCGCTGTGTTTGAAACACTCTGACAGTTTTAGTCTCGCTTCACCCGGTTGCAAGAATCGGTTTTTAATGAACATGTGTTTCCAAATATGATATTTCCCCTTATAGTCTTAGAACCCCATTAGTCTGTTGACAGTAACTTAGTCTGATTTCAGCCTGAAATGACAACAAGTATGCCACACAGATGCTGCAAGCTGTCTAGTCTTGATCCAAGACGTTAATATGTGTTATAACTCATACTCAGTACTTGATTCATTTGTGGAGTCACCAGATGAGGTTATTTTGTTGTTAATCCTCATTTTCTGTTTATCCTTTACTTTTTTTTACTCTCAGTTGGTTGTTGGAAATGTGTCACCAATACCAACAACTAATAAATGGACACTGCCCTCTATCGATGTGAAAACATCTGCTAATGAAGCAAAATTGAAGGTCCTGAAAAGCAAGACTACCAGATGACCCACATTCAATACAGTGAATTGTATTCCCACCTGATATTGTCATTATGCTCTTTTCAAAATATCTCAGGTGTCATTTTAGGACAGTTTTGTTACTGGTTTATGGAAATGATGTTAAAAAATGTTGGAATGAGAACGATCAAATGCAACTTGTGTTGAGAGAGTGAGAAGTTAAGTTTATCTTCAATATTTTTGTTTTGTATAGTAAACCTGTTCTGACACCATGAAGGCTCTGTACTCTGTTGCACCCACAAGGGGGAAAATACCATATAGAATGCTGTAAATCTCAACCGCATCACTGGCCTGTCATTCATTTTAACATTAAAATTATACAAGCTTTTGCCGTTTTCCCGTTTTGAAAAAATGTTCATAAGTTTATTCTCTTCACAGTTCAGAAAGAAAAAACAGGGGATACATTTTATTTCAGGGAAAACCTATCAATCAGTAAGTTTGTAGCTGTTATCAGGGAAGAGAAATTTCAGACTTTTAACTAATTTCAAACCTCTTTTTCTTGGCATGGTGAACAAAAAAGCTGTTATTTTCTCCAGATATAAAGAAGTCATTCTCTTTGATCTACTTCTCTAGCGCTGAGAATAATGTTCCCAGAAGCTCCTTGAAATCTATAACTCAGGAGGTGACCAAAAGGTGGAAATGTCATCATTTCAACATACCTCCTAAAATTATAATCATAGTTTCAGATCTTTTTGTCAACAATGACACTGACCCATTTGTTATTAATTGATTTGTACATATTTTTATTGGTTTGTGTATTTGAGAGCAGTGATAGACTTGTCTTTTAGTTGAATCCAGACACTGATAGACCTTTTAGTTTGGATCTATCTAAGCTCTAGAAAGCCTGACCATGAGAAATATTTGTCGCTAATGGATTCTTTTTGAAGATGGAAACATGTAATTTGGATGACCTCTGATCAGAAGAGATCTCAATGGACAATAAGAGTTGCTATATACGTGTAGGTTTCAAAAACTCTCCTTGTTGCACGTTCAAGTTTTGTCATAACATGGAATATTTCAAACATGAATTGATCCTTAATATACACTGGATTTAAATTGAGTTTCGAGTGTTACTGTGGGAATGAATTTTTAAGTAGGAAGGTATTTGGATTTTCCATTAATATGTTAAAATATCAGAAGCTATTTGGCATAATGCTTGGACACAGACGTTTCACAAAATTCTTGTTTTGCTCCTAGTTATCAAATTATAAAAAGCAGTATTTTACTTGTTACTGCCTTCTGATCAAAGTTAATATTCACATGGCATTCGCCAATTTGAAATTGTGTACTCCTCTTATCCCATGTTCAGCTGCTGTATGTTGTGACTTACAAAATACACCTAACTCATTCCATTCGTTTCCCTCAAAAAGAATATCGTCTTAAACCACCTTTTTATTGTAAATTATACCAAATGTTTAATTATACTTACAGTTACGATCATTATAAACAATTTGTATATATAAAAAACCATTTACATATTTTGTGTACAAGAGTTAAGAAGTAAGAAGCTAACGTTATTCAAGAGTATTTCAGTAGATATAGATTGGACATTTTTCGAGTGACTTTTACAATTCTATTCCGATTTGCATTTGTATTTGTCAAGAGTGTTGGTCAGAAGTTATTTTTGTTTCCAAATCTTAAACCATCAGTACTGAGTGTATAGCATTAACGACATTAATTTTAATCAGAATTTTCATTGAAGAGGATGTATTTTTTCACTGATTAGATCCAAGAGAGTCATGAGGAAGATAAACTTTCTTGAAAATAAGGGACAACATTGGAGGTCAAAAGAAAACATTTAACTTCGTTTGATAGTATTATTTTTTTCGGTTCCCGTGGGGGTAAAGATAGTGCATGATAAGTACACATTATAGGTTACAACCTCCATCGAGTATGGAACATTTGATGTGATTTGTCTCCCAAAATATTACAGTGTCTCAAGACACATCCTCACGAGCTCTGCGGCATATTCAAGTACTACCAATGCTGTATGATTATAAACCAATGCAACTTGAATATACTGAAATGCACATACAGTACATTTGCCTCGGTCCAAGAGGTCTGAGTTTTGTTTTCTCTTGACAGATGCAGCTTAAAGTAGTGTTCATCTTTTTGTTTTGAAACTCATGCAGGAAATAACTATTGGTGCATTGGGCTGTGTTCCATCATGACTAGACTGCACCCGGTGGCAAAGTTTCTAACCCATTGACCGTCGAGCTGGCCAAAGGTTACGGGGTCAAATCCCATCCGAAGCACCCAGTTTGGATTTGGGCTAATTTTGAAAGGGTTGTCCATTCCAAAATTTGAACATAGCATTTAATTCAGGTTTTAAAAACGGCAGGAATTTTTGAGAACGGATTGATAGCTTTATGTAAGCTTTGTAAGTTTTAGACTAGAATTTTTCACAAAAATGTTCAAAGAGGCATTGAATGGCTTGAAAAATTACAGAAGTAGGATTTCAGCCAAACATTGTTTGTCCCTAGTCGGGGTTTAACTTCATAGAGCTGTGTAAGCGCTAAAAGTGGCAAATCATGCTTACCAGAAGAGGGTTACCAGCCAAAATACCATGTCAAATGTACCACTTTTGACTGGTTTCCTGCTTATTTTCGCTCAGCAGAAAATGTGTAAGCGATATTTTCTGCTAATGCAGCTTTATTGAATTGTGTCCTGGTTTTAATTGTTGTTCTGAGATGGTCCATTAAAGGGAAAGAAAAGGGTAACAGATGTTGAGAGATGGTTCATCAGTAATACCCACATGTGAAGTTGCACAGAATTGAAAACTGTAATATTGTGTGCAAAAATTAATTGCATCAGAATTTAAACTGTTTTCTTCATTTTAACTTTAAATGATGCTGATAGTAGGCCTGAGACAGGCCCTGGAGGCTACAGTTTCCCTTTTCTTGGCATTCGTAATGTTCCCATAGGTAATGGCAGACTTTAAGCAAGGTAACAACAGACAAACTGGATATTTTTCAAATATTTATGCACACACACATTTCCAAGAAAGGGGGAAAACAACTTTAGATAACTCTCACCACAGAAAACAGGGAATTAAATAATACCATTGCAAGGTTAGCTCACCCTTCGAGTGAGTCTATACTTGGAGGAGTAAAAAGTACTGTCTATATCAATGCACACTTCATTATAGAGTAATTACGAATTGGATCATACTTCTGTCCTTGTATATTTTCTGATTGTTTGTAGAATTGTACATTTTTTGAGTGCCTTTTAATGCAAATCGGAGCCTCGGCAAGTGTGTGGTTATTATTATTATTATTATTATTGATATTATTATTCGGAAATACTTTTTCTTGTTTCCGGACTGTTAGATGATTTTATTCCTACTTCTTAGTGTTCATTAATTATTTGGATTATATATACAGATAACTTTGTTTGTATATGTGCATATTTGTGGAATAGAAATCTCTATTATAATTGTACATTGATTATTGTAGTTAGGTGTAGAGACACTATGGCCGCATCTAATAGGATATTATTTTTTGTCAAGTTGCCAAACTAGAACGCTAGAGTACACTTTGGGTTGTTGAGGATTAACAAATATTATATACCACTCACAAAGATCCTTGTAATTTGATTGGTTGAACACGTGTCACGGGTCATCCTTTATTTTGCGATGTGTACTGCCGCAACGCTCCAAAATTTAATATAGGAGTCCAATATGGATAATTATTGGACGCTTCACAGCGTCATTTACAAAATAATTGTTCCCTGACGGATTTTCTTTACTAGGATGCAGTCGTCCTCATTTTTAGAAGTGTTTTTTTCATTGAGGGGGGGGGGGGTTTCAAATTTCTAATTTGTGATTATTGTAACAAAAATCTCAAATGACAAGGATCTATGTCTTAGTTATATAAAACAAATATTGAATGCATTTCGTTCTTGCATTGTTGCAGATTATAATCACAAGGTAAAATACGGCTTTTCCATTTTACACGGCTTCGCCACATGCAATGAAATAGTCCAAATTTCACCTTGTTATTATAGTCTGCGACAAGGCACTTGTTTGCATCCACTATTTGTATATTATTTTTCTGATGGCGATTACTTTGTTCAGTGCAGATTTTACCAACCGTGTTTTTGGATGTTGTTAATGTTTTCAGTCATGTATAAAAAAATTAACTGGACATTCTTTGGAAATGCAAATAAAAAAAGATGTATAAGTACTTTGAGTGTTGCAGAAGACGTGTTCACATTTGTAAGGGGTAGAAGTTTAAAAGTCAGGATGCCAGACACGATGCCCATTAGGCATCACATGAAATTAGATTCTTGTTTGCAATAGAACCGACATATACCCCTACAAAACAAGAGCATATATTACTTAATGTTATTATCTTATCTGTTAACAAAATACCCTTTATTTTCAGTCTTATGTCGATGTACACAAAACTTTGTATTGTTTTCAGTTCTCAACAGTCAACAGCACTGAAAATGGAAAAGAAAAGGAGTAAATCAGCCGAGACATTGCATGCCAGACTTTGTATGGTCTGAAAAAAAACCAACATATGCATCTGGGGTGTCACATAAGTTTGAACTTTCTTGTTCTATTTGGAACGTTCTTATTGCAAACACAGGTTTCAATTTGGAAATTTGTTCCCACCTGGAAAAGGTTATAATCCCAGCGTCTTGTGCGATATGTCCCACTTTTCCAAAGTTTTGTGATGTTCCCTATCATTGCTTTATCTATTGTAAAATGGTCTCACATTTATCTATGATTGTTACTAGGTGTTACATCAGCTGGGATAGAAGAAGCCAACTTGACACAAGAAGAAAACAAAATGGAGTCTTTCATAAAGTTCAAATTTGTAAATCTCTTTTATTTTATTTTTATCTAACAAACAAAAAACCAACTCTTTTAAAGGTATATTACACTGATCAAACCACAATGTTATTCAAATAACGTTCTGCTAACTGAAAAGCTATGACAGACTTTTTAAAAATGTCACGACACTGGTTGAAATAGTCTGCAGGTTAGTGGGAGAAATGGCCAAGTACAACAAATGGCTCCTGAAGAATAATCACTTCTTTTTTTTGGTGAACTTTCAGTAAGTCGATAACTTGTTCTCTATTTCTGTGCATAGTTTTGCCACCATACACAACCCTTGCAGTTGAATGGTTTTAAAATGGTTGGTCACCTGGCTGAAAATTTTTACCAATAATAATGAAGTCGGTTTCTTTTTCCCCACACAATGAATACTACCACTCCGAAACAGGCCCTGTAGATGAACCTTACAACAAAATGACCCACAATTTGATGCTGTGTAAATCGTCATCCTCTCTTCCCCACTCCATTTTGGTTAAAATCTCAACAATAACCTTCCATAGTATCTGCAGCTTTTTAGCTTTTAAAACTATTAAACAAATCATAATCATAAGCTAGTGTGACTGCTAACCATGACAAGGCCTGGGCCCAATTTCATAGAGATGCTTAAGCACAAAAAGTAGCTAAGCACAACAAAACTATGCTTACCAGAATAAGGTTACCAGCTAAAATACCATGTCAGATGTACAATTCGTGACTGGTATCCTGCTCATTTCTGCTTAGTAGACAATTGTTAAGCAGTATTTTCTGCTTAAGCAGCTCTATGAAATTAGGCCCTGGAGTTACAAAGAAGCCATGGTCTTTGTTGTCCATTGGTGCCCCTTCAAAATATTACCCAAAGGTTTTCCCAATGGAAGTGGCTTTTGTAAATTGAAACTGGCCTTGCCCCTTCAGGGGAATTCCAGGCCTGCATAGCTATTCAGACATATTTACCCCACCCTCTATAGATGATGACAAAAACGGTAAGATTGACTGCCATTGGGGCATAGTTTTACCTAAATTGAAACCATGAAACCCCCAAAAAAGTCGATCCCCTATTGCCAAAACCCATGAGTAAAAAAACAACTTGATTCTGTAATCGTTAGCAGTCACGTGTGCTCCGCCCATAAGGATGGTTTAACCATTGAAAGTTGCCCATGCTCTTTCCTCCTCTTCGTCAGACGGCAGAACCAACTTCTCCAGGTCACAAAACTCAGGTGAGATCAGTGGTAACCCCTTCTTCCTTCTCTCTTCTATAACCATCTCGGCCTGTTTTCGTGCCCATTTGCGACCATTTCTAAATGAAAAGAGAAGGGGATCAAACGTGTTGGTTAAACAATACTATAAACCACTAACTACTGTACCCATGGTTTACTGTATCCATCCAAAACTCCTTTCCTAATTTCCCCTAATTTGATGGATCAAGTACATTTGAACTCCAAATCTTACCAGAGTCCAACAGATTTGGGTGCTGATTTATCATGTACACAAGAGGTTCATTTCCCTACAATGTCCCCTGTTTGGGGTTTTCATATTGTTCCCATAGGCAATGGGAGACTTTAAGTAACAACAGACAAACTGGATATTTTTTCAATATTTATGCACACGTACATTTCCCAAAAGTCTAAAATTTTATCTTCCAGGCACAACAATTGACCCTTGGTAAAATAGTCATAACAATAGTAGGCAAATTGTATTGCGTACAAGTGCTGTGCTAAGAATACTGTTTAGCAGTCGAACTAAGTAAGGGACTGCGCTCTTTTTGTAGCGCTCTGTTCTGCATCGAACTTATAGGCCTACATACAACTTTTGCGCACAAAAAATGGAAAGCAGACTTGAGTAGGAAGAATATCACGCCTAATTGGATGAGATTTCCTCCGGTAGAATTGCTTCATATTCCTAAAGAAAAAAAATTAAGTCCAAGACCTGTAGTGTGAGAACTAACAAGCCGAGAATCAGTAGAGGGCGGCATGCCTTTGTGTTAGCGCAGGTTCAACTCACCTCTCAGGAAGGTAATGTACATACAGAGGGGCTATGACCATCATTATTGATATCCCTACAAAGAAGATCATCCTATAGGACAGCAGGTCAATGTGGGGGTCATCGTGGAAACCATGTGTAACATAACTCTGCAACAAAACAAAGTAAACAGTTCACTTTGGAAATACTATCTAGAAATATGTGTAGTGTACCTGGATTGCTGAATGTCACCTTCTATAAAGGTCAGCAACCACAGGGCCATGGGAGAATGGTCCAGACTGTGCTTTCTGCGGAACAATGAAGTATGATTTAATGAACCGACGAGATTGAACTGTACATGTACATGTAGTTTCTAATTAATACACGTATGTTTCTTTCTAAAGATAAATTAAAGACATTTGTTCTTCAAAGATGCCATAGATCATGGAGGTAGAATTAGTACCTCCATGCATAGATGTAGTCAATCCACCTCCATGCATAGATGTAGTCAATCCACACAAGTTTACTGTCCTTTTAATCGGCAGATTTGCAGTCAAAAGTAAGTGTGAAGATACATGTATCTTCTTGATGTTTTATCAAATTCAAATTGGGCAGCAGGCCTAGCTACATACATGTAAATATTGTACTGCGGGTAGTAAGTTTAATGATAAAAAAGTACTGCTGGTGCTGGCATTGGCTAGCAACTCTTCACATGTTTAACGCAGATGCTCTTCTTGGCTAACAATAAACATTGTTGTTTTTTCCCGACGTGCTTGGGGTTGGACACAAATGACTTGACTCTTGCAGTAAAATTTCTTTCAAACACATGAAACATGTCATTGTCTGATGGCTGTTTCGATGATAGTTATAAATATGAATTGTCAGACGAAAATCTGGTGTCAAAGTCACCCTTTTTTTTTAAGCAGATGATAACTGCTTGTGCAACGCTCTACATTTGTCAGAAAACAGCAACCTGCAAAAGGGTGTTTCGCTGTTTCTAGGGAGAGAGGTAAGTCCATGCATGGTCCATGTGTGGTGGTGTTTGGTTCACACATGGAACTCTGATAGTACAGTCACAGTGCGGGTGCAAAGAAGATGTGACGTGTTAAGAAATCAATTTTTGTAGTGCATCGAAAAGTTATGTAGAGTACTGTACTCGGACTAGACATATTATGTTGAGTCTGTGTAGATCTAAAAAAATAAAATAAATCCTACTGCTTGGGAAACACCCCCCCCCCCTCCCCTTGCCATTGGATGACGTCATTCAAAACAAAACTTACCGGGTCATTCGGATCAGTGAGGCTCGGGTCTTTCAAACCTTCTTCCCTAATTTCTTTCACCCGCTGTTCATCAACCTCTGTTTGTTTTCCTGTCACATACTGTGACTGGTTTACTTTCTTACTCGTAGAACTGTACACACGAAATGGTACCGCAGGAATATGAGCTTTAACTAGAGGCGCAGATCGCTGTAAAACGCTGACACTAAACAAACGGCAGCCAGCCCTGCATCCTCTCACAAGCGCCGCCATCTTGATTCCCACAATGCACTGTGAATATGTGCAGTTTGGGTCGATGAAAACTTATTCAAACGGGCAGATCCGTTTGTAGCTTATTGTTTAAATTATACAATTTTAATCCGTAAACAAATTAAAACATTTCAAATTGGTATGGGATATAAATTAATTATCTTTGATGATCTTTAATAGGAGAATTATTATAAAATATGGTTGTTTTAATAAGTTGACATTTACTTGTAGAGTCTCAGCATCCCTTGTAAATAATGGAATATCCCACCAAAATCAGACGGCGGCACATGTTTGCGAAACTGGCGAAAACTTCAAAATACGTGACTTCGTTCAATCAAAACACTGGTAGGTTTCTCTCTTTTTCGATTAATTTATGATATTACCTGTAGATATTGCCGAAAAATATTAAAAAGAGTTGTTTAAATACTAATATGTTGTTGATTTAATTCACTAAAGAAATGTAATTTGGGGTTATTTAGCAAATTTTTGATCGATGTATGGGGTGAAGTTCTGAAATTGGACACGGTGGTTTTGTTGGAAGAAGTTGCTGTTTTGTTGTTGACGAATTGCCAGTCAGTGGGGGCGGGGACTACCCTGCAAAGTTCCATCATCCAGTGGGGCAAGAAAAATGTATTTGACCAACACTTTCAAGGTTTTTTTTTATTATGATTGTATGCTTACCAATATAGAAAGATTTACAGAAGACATGAAAATGCACTTTTTGGAATAAAAAAAAGTAACAAAATCATGAAAAATAAGCCATACACTTTGTCATGTTTTTTTAGCACTTCTCGCTGAGCACTTTTTTTTTTAATTGCACTATTTATGGGGCTAGGGATAAGGTAGTAGTACTGCCGTATTTTCCTGTTTACAAGATGCGGATTATCTGACTTTCAAATGGGTGTCAGGACACTTCGTACCTTTGCCACTTCGTACCCTGGACACTTCGTACCTTTTGAAGGTACGAAGTGTCTTTGGACACTTCGTACCTTGGACACTTCGTACCTTCCCTTGAGACACTTCGTACCTTCTCACGAGACACTTCGTACCTTCAGACGAGACACTTCGTACCTTCAGGATTTCTGCATAGTTTCTGGATTTCTGCATCTAGAAACATTGCTAATAATATTAATAGACGGTGTCGTCAATAGACTTATTGCACCGAAACATTGCTAATAATATTAATAGACGGTGTCGTCAATAGACTTATTGCACCGAAACATTGCTAATAATATTAATAGACGGTGTCGTCAATAGACTTATTGCACCGATTGAGGGCGCCGTGCATTAATGATTTAATAATAATTACGTGTTGACTGATGGTGATGAGTATGAAAAAACCCGAATTAAACTCAAATGGTGTTTTATTTGTTTACATGTTGACCGAACCCAAATAATGTTTTATTTATTTACATGTTGACTGATAGTGATGTAGGCTATGAAATAAAAACGAATCAAACCCAAATGGTGTTTTATTTATTTACTTGTCCACTGATTATTTTTCGCTTTGTGATTGATGAGTTGAGTTTATGCAAACTGGGGGGAATGTAATCAATAGATTGCGTTATAACTGGGGGTAACGTAATCAGTAGATTGCGTTATAGTAAACAGAACATTAACAGCTAATGACCCATTACAGCTAATGACCCATTACAGCTAATGACCCATTACCACCGCAAAACAGCATACCTATATATCCGTAAACATCGCCAGGAGATCGGGGCTCACAAACTTCCAGCGGAGCGGCGCCCTCTACTGGCTTATTGGAACGAATGGCTGATCCGCACGAATGTTACATTAAATTATGATATTTTAAACTTCACACTGACAAGGACTTTCACATTTTAGACATTGATAACAATTCATGATGTATTCAGTTATATACTTTTATAATTTTACTGAAGGTACGAAGTGACTCATCTGATGGTCACTTCGTACCCCGCCCACGGTACGAAGTGACCAATTTGGTTACGGTACGAAGTGTCCCGAAGGTACGAAGTGTCCAGGGTACGAAGTGGCAAAGGTACGAAGTGTCTGACATCCTTCAAATGTCCAAAACAAATCACTGCGTCTTATCTTATCTGCGTTTCATCGGTGCGCCTTTCTGAGTGATATTAATTGAGTTCATTTTAGGCCTAAGTGAAGATCACTGTGTGTGTGAATCTTAAACTTATACTGTAAAATGTCCATTTCTTTTGACCAGGGTAATCCACATGTAACATATCATTTTATTATTATCAAAACTACAGCGTACACCCGTTGTGTAATTTTAACAAGCTTTAACCAAACTTACCGACGAACGAAGTAGATTCGGAAGACAGAGAATATATATACAAAACAGCGCATTACATTTGATGAAAGGGTTGAATATCTCCACCATGAAAATGCACTGTCATGTTTCAGCTTAATGTCTCTTCCCAATGACGGAAGTTTTGCCTAGACATTGCCAACAAACTATCCAACAGACCTAAAGAATTTTGGGCCTCTGTAAACAATTGGCTAAAAAAAACACTTTAAAATTAATGATCTTTCAGTGATTTTTAATAGATATCTTGTACTTTTTCTCTAACAATGTAGCATTTTTTTTACATTTTACAGATCTAATGCTACTTTAAGCCTGGGTGTTGGATGAAGACATGTCTGTCAATCCACTATTCTCAGGCCCAATGCCGAACAAGCAACCCTCCATCTACAATAACTGTGCCTCCCCTAGTCAGAGAACATCTTCAGATACATGCGTTTTCCGCCAGTCCAACCTCAACCAGGACAACATGAACTTTGGCGGGTCACCAGTTCCAAGGAAAAGGCAACGAGTAGGGGATGCGAAAACGTCTGACACTGTAAACGAGTCGGACCCATTCAAGGACTTCAATGATACCTTCACAGAAGATGACCTGGAAGCCTTTGACATGATCGCCTCTCAAGCCCTGACCCAGCAGCCACGCCCGGACAGAATCCACGTCCAAGAGCAAGAGAGGCCACTCAGCACCCCAAGATTTCAGCCAAAGACAAACCCCCTTGGTGTAGTCCCCATCCCAAGTCAAGCAGCATCCAGTGGTTATGGGTCCCTTCAGCAATTCAACAGCGAGGCAAGCTCGGGTAGATTTTCCTTTAAACCTGGGAGCAATAGAAGCAGCCATACAAAAGTGTCCACCACCACCTCAGTTGTTTCACATCCAGCACCTACACCTACATCTACATTACCGAGGCAAACCCGAAACAATATTTACCCAAGGCAAAGTAATGTCGTCGAAACAAAAATCTACTATCCTCATTCGTTACAGCATCGTTCTGGAGGCACACCGCCAGGGGGCCAACATCATGCCAGCAATGATTCAACAACCGCACAAACTCTGAAGCCTAACACTAACAGACACATGGTGCAACCCAAACAGAGAGTCCAATCAAACGTCGGTCCAAAAAGTACAAATCCTCTGTCTAAGCCAAATACCTACTACTCTGGAGTCACATCTACCGGTAACCCAATCCCAGTTATCCCTGATGGATTCAAAACGGAAACTGTTAATAAAAGCAAACCGCTAGTTTACAACACAAGGTCCACAGTCACCCACTCCAACCCTGCCATGGGAGGGGGTAACATCACCTCAAGTTTAACGCCTCCAAAGGGGGCAATCGCAAGGGAATCCCCAGGCCTGCCCACAACAGGGGGTGACAGTGGACCTTCCCAGCTATCAGGGCTCCAACAACAGCAATTGGAGAAGTACAAGAAAGAGTGTGAGACCATTAAGCAACAAGTAAGTACTATGGCAGAGGACAGTAGGTATAGGTATAGAAGTGTATTCTATTGTGTATTGTACACTATTCTTTTTTGGGGGGGGGAGGGGGGGTGAACCTAGAAAAAATCGACTAGAGCGAGACTTGAACCTGCAACCTCCGGATTAACATGCCGGCGCTATCTAGCCCTATGTTGGCAGTCTCACTACATTTTAACCCCCCAAAAAACTGTCAAAACAGTTGCGAATTTTAAAAGTATGATCTTAAATTTGTTGTCCAAAATGAGATGATGCTTTTCACAAGTGTATTCATTTGCACTACTTTTGATGCATTGGTGCTGTTACGAAAAACCTATACCTTTGGTTCAATAATCGTAGATCATCTTATATTCATCTCAATTTTAATTTACTCAGTATTGCATGTAGGCTAAGTGAACCATGCATTGTATACAATCTTATCACTGTCAACTAAGTTGGTTGTTGATTTAACCAAAAAAAAGTTAACAAATGAGTTTGTGATTTGAACAGTGAACACTTAAACTAGCGGCTGTGACTTTAACCCTTAGCTGAATACACATCCTATGATTGTAAATTTTGAACTTCAGGCCTGATACTTCATGGAGGTAATGGAGGCAATTGCCCCATGCCATTCATTGCCTTGGTGCCCTTTGAAATGTTGCAATAGAAATGGTTAATTTCCTCATAGAGGTGCCCTTTACCAAGGAGAAACACATCGGTACCCTTGCCCTTTCAAAACTGAAGCATCAGGAGCCGATTTCACAAAGCAATAAAATTCATCGCAAGACAAATTTTCAGTATCACCATAGTGATTTGTATTGTGACATCACACTTTACTAAGCAACTACGATTGATTTGCAGTTACGGTCAATCTTAGATCTTTGTGAAATCGGCCCCAGGCCTGCAAGTTAACACTTGTAGTGCTCAGTTAATGTTCTGCTTAAATGAGCATCACATGCTTGTACTTCCCTTGCAGTTGAAACGTTTGACCGGGGAGCAACTGACTAAGGATGGTGAGATTCAGGTGTTGAGGCAGAACCTGAACAAAGTCAAATCGGAGGCCAGCCGCTCCCACCAAGAGCGCCTTCAGACCGAGGAACAAAGACGGTTACAAAGTAGTCTAATTGAGAAAGAACTCAAAAAAGAGGTACGGGTGTTCAAAAGGAATTGTTGCTGCTATTCAGCAGTTGTTTTTTTTTCTTAAATTGTGTATGGTGAGGCCCTGTATATAATACTCTTATTCTGGCTTTTTTAAAAACACAGCACTTGTAGCCAAAGGCTAAATTGAGACAATGCATACATCAAGATAAAAAAAGAGAAATTACAGAGACTTACTACACTGTGTAAAAGTTTAAAATGAAGGGTTGAAAAACCACAATGTCAATACAACATTAGTATTCAACGGGAGGTTTTTTGGTTTTTTTAAGGAGCATATTACCTTAATATTTCTCAAAATGTTGTTGTTTGGAATTATTTGTTATCCTTTTTAAGAGTTGGTCGTGCACAGGCCTAAACACCTACAGTGTGCTGACATAAGTGAGTAGTGATTAAAAAACCCTTAAATTTGCCTCTGGAAACCAGCGGAGCATATTGTCCGCCATTTTGTGGAGTCAAAAATTTGGTTATACAGAATAGCGGACCATCTTCTGTAATGAAATTTCATCAAAACCACACAATTTCAAGGGATATTTATGTGAATTATTATATTCTACCTTTAAAACATCTTTCCAACCATGTTCATTATATTCAAAACAATTGCTTTTTGTATCACAAAGCACCCAATCCGAATGCAATTTGCCCCTTTAACCTTTGGCAGCTCCTAACTGTTCTGAATTTCTGCACCCTTCTCTGTATAACTCATCTTGCAGGTAGAGAGCCTGAAAACCCAACTGCAGTTCAAGGAGATGGAACTTATGCAGGCACATAGTGCCAGCCAGAACCACCCCACCCGATTAGCACTTCCCACCACACCCAGCCACACCCCTGCAACACCTCCAAGACGCCCAGGTGTCGCCAGTTCCCACAACGCCATTGAGACGAGAGATTCTGAGATGTTTCCAACGCAGCAATCATTCATGGCTGCCAACCCAAAGGTGGACAAAGGTCAGCTGAGGTCACCTCGGCTCAGAGCTATGTCAGATGGGCCTCATGGGCTCAGTAGTCCAAGAAAGAGCCCAAGAAAGAGCCCAAGAAAGAGCCCAAGACATAGCAGTACCACTAAGAGCCCTGGTAAGTATGGGTTTTCTCTTAAAGGTATTGTACATGTTTGGTAATGACTCAAAACAAATATTAGCATAAAAAGTTACTTGGTAACAAGCAACGGAGAGCTGTTGATAGTATAATGCATTGTAGGAAACGACTCCCTCTGAAGTAACGTAGTTTTTGAGAAAGAGGTAATTTCTCACTAAAATAATAAAAACTTCTTGCAAGAAGTTTTTATTCCTATCTGAAAGCACACAAATTTGTACAACCAGGGTGTTTTTTCTTTCATATTTTCTTGCAACTTCGATGACCAATTGAGCCCAAATTTTCACAGGCTTGTTATTTTATGCATATGTTGGGATACACCAAGTGAAAATAATGGTCTTTGACAATTTCCAAACATGTTCTGTGCCTTTAAACAGTGCAAGACTCTTCCTGAAAAAAAGTTTTCATTCAGAATGTTTCCAAACTTTGAAATACATTATTTTTCTTAAATTTAAACTTTTGATTTTCACAGTATCAGTAGTAATCAATCTGAAAAATCAAGAATAAAAAAATGAAAAAATAAAAAACTGTATGTTGATGACACTGTAGATGGACCATATGAAGCTTATAAACAGGTACCCTAAACACACAAATGCAGTAGTTAGACACACAAGGACATTTCGTCGGCTCAGTTTGTGCAGTTTGTGTGGATTTTATTAAATTTGTTTTGCATATTTTGGAGCTCCTGGTAAATGGAGTTTGTTGATCAAGAGTGGTCTCCAAAGTAAATCATTTTCTAAGTAGTACATTTATTTGCGGATTTTATTTGTTATTTGTTTTCTCCAAATTTATACAGATTTTTCATTTAATGCCCTTTTGATCATAATGGTTGCAGTCGACGACCTTGTAGCACTGAGGTGAAGCTATCTTATTCTTGAATGTTGGTCCATTCAAGCATACATAACAATACACACATGTATGTTAACGTTAGAAACTTATGGTAATTAACAAAATGATTCTCAGTGATGAGCAATATTTGAATAACTTCCCTATTTACAAACCATTTTTTGTGAGTGACTGAAATAAACATGGTCTGTTTATCGTACCTCATCAAAGTAATGATGGCCTTTCACAAATTCAACTGTTTTTCTTTTATCAATAACTTGTTTATTTCCAGCCAAGAGCTCGCCAGCTCGTCCAAATTCTGTTCCATCTCTTAGTTCCAGCTCCTTCACTCTGTCCAAAAAGCCGCCGATACGGGGGAAAAGTCACTGCCTGTTGGCTGATAGGTGTCAAAAAGGTAAGACAAAATGTTGATAATCAGGACAAGTGTGGCCCTCAACATTAAATTTGTAATGTTGAAAGTTCTTTTTGTCAGACTTTAGTTAGAAAAAATCTTCCTGATAATTTTTAAAATTTTGTTGTTAGGTTCTCTTAATGTGTTGAGTCATTACAGCCCTAAAGCTTGATTCATTCAATTATGCAAGGCATATTTACGTGATGTAAACAATCACTACAAGCTGTTTTCCTATTGTGGTGCAAGAAAATTCGCATTGTTTTCACAATTCACATAAAGTATGACCCAGGCTTAACAGTACCAAGTCCTTCCCAAATCCTACACAGGACTGTGTCTGACTTTGTAGTATTTATGATACTACATGTACAAGCCCAAATAACAAGTGCTTGCCATTGGGTAAGGCTTAGCAATCTTATCCAATCCATACATTTGGGTGTTGAGTGACCATTATAGACTGGAGGATTTGGGAGGACATAGGAGGGTATCTAGCCAAAGGCACTTGGGAGGGGGGGGGGTGGGGTAATATTTGGTTGGTTGTACACGGATGTGTCTTGGGACAGAGTGAGTGTACCTTGGTTACAATACAAATTGTTAAGCCATTCTGAAGCTTTCTACATTGTTATTTATTTTTAGTGTACAATTATTCATGATTGATTAAAAAATACTTGATGGTGGCCAGCAACCAACTTGAGAAAATTAGTGCAATATTCCAAACAATTTTGTTCTTACTGATTGCGAAGCATGTAGAAACAATTATGGACACTATTTGAAGAGGGTTAATGCAGGCAATTTGGAAAAGTAGAGAGTTACACTTCATGAAATGAGAAGTAAAATCTGTAGATTTATAAAAGCTTTTTGCCAATAATACGTACATAATCTTGCAGGCTAGAAATTCTTGTGTTCTTTTTACAGTAACATTCTGGATCATTCAAAAGGCAAACAAACAAACAAATCATTAATTTTGAAAGTTTTGTGAATTATCGTTGTGTTGTGTTATCTTTTTCCCTTCTCATAGCTTTTTCATCGGAGGCGGAAATCGTTGGGCGTCTTCTTCAAGATGAAGACACATACCTGAACACCACAGCAGGATCTGTGGGTGGATTGATAGGTCTCGTCCAGAGCTGTGCAGTATTGGATAGGGTCTCAAGGGAAGGGGTGGAGTGTGTCCAACATTCTGCAACCAAAGACAAAAGGTTTGGGAACAAAAGAATAATAGTAATAATAATAGACCTTATGCACATGAGGTCATTTGTGTAGGGCGCCCTCGGCTAGAGGTCAAAAGAAGGTAGTCGTTGGCTGATGTTGCCGTGCATATATAGCTGCGCATTTTCCATTGTTTCGTCTTAGTTTTCATCCAAGATTGCGGTTCAATGACGTCAATGCATAAGGTCTGTTGGTTCTTATACATGTGTAGCGCACATATCCTAGTAACTGGATCAGGGCGCTTTGCAACATTATTATCACTGTTCATTGGGCATACTTTTTGACTGTTCCTCTAACTTTCTCAACTCCTTGGGGAGCATACAACCCCAAGCTGCTTAAATTAGTGCTAAGGAGTTAATCTAACACAATACTGTCTCGGCCTATACACCTGGGGTAAAAGAAGCAATTATGGTTAAGTGCCCTGCTCAAGGACACAGGTGTCATGACTGGGATTCGAACCCACACTCCGGTGATTCAACCATCAGAACTTGAGTCCGATGCAGTAGATCGCTCGGCCACGACACACCGTAACAAGTTGTTATCTTCGTTCTTCTTCAATAAAAGAACTTAAAGTAAAAGTACATCATTGGTTTTTGAAAGAGTAGATTAATTTTTATCACAAAGATTTCAATAAACACACTATTTAACCAACCTGGAAAAAATTCACTAAATCAGGTGATTCCATTTCATTGAAAATGCTGAAAAACATTAAAATGTTTGGTCATGGATTTTGTGCATGTTCATATGCTTGCTTATTTTGATTGCTTCAGTTGAAACAAGCAATAGTAATTCCAAGGGTCTGTTAATGCTATTTTCTTGACTTTGAAAGGTCTTCTATACAAGAATATTTCTCTGTTATGATCATTGAGATTTCAGATTGAAATTAATTACCAATCCTGTACATGCTGTACTTGCACCCTAACTCCTTAGTGTGATTTACTACAATCTATTAGAATTTAGTTATGTTATGTGTCTGACCTGTAAACACGTTTGTCTTTATTAACAGATCTTCAGGCAGTAGTCCAGCCAGTGATTTTAGAAACCAGACTTCCAGCCTCAATGTAGAGCTAGCAACAAGAGCCATCTCAAATCTCCTCAATCCTCCACGGGTCCCACCGCTGCCACCAAATGTTGCTTTGTCATCTGAGTTGACACCCTTCCATCCATTCCCAAGTACACAGACTGCTTCAGACTGTTCCACCAGCATCAGGGACATCCTTCCTTTGCTTGAGGATCAGCAGACAGTGTATATCGACATTGTCCACAGTATAACACTTAAAAATGCTTCACCGCTCTGCTCTACTTGTCCAAGTAGTAGCAGCAGTGGATCCCGAACCTTAGAAGGCTCTTTAGACTCACCTGGCTCAAGCAGTCCCAGCGACGACAGTGTGAACTTGGGTCGTGCAGAAGCTGCAGTTCAGACCTCCCTAGCCCTTCTGCGTCATATGTTGACTTCTTCTGCTGAAGTACGCACAGCTGTGTTGACTGGTAATGTCTCCGGAAGTGTAGAGCCATTAAGCAGCGATGATGACCTCTCAGCGATGGAGATTGATCCTTCAGCACCTCTCATTGATGTGAGTGATTTTAAAACTCTTTACACTAAGAGACCCTGAGCTTTCTGCAATTTAACTGTTCTCTAGTAACTCAACCCTATGTGTGGACTCTGCACGTCAAGCCCCATGCTAAGAATGCTTGATTTGGCTACAAAGTACTAAGTACAAACACTATTGAATTTAGTCATCACTAGACTTGGGTTCCGCAGACTTAGGGAAATCATAATATCAAAAGTACATGTTACTCAATTTGTGTAAATAACTTCATAAGTTGAGCCATGATACTGTTTGTAGCAACATTTCACATGATGCCATCACCCATGATAAATCTTGGTTACTCCATTTTTGGAGTCAAATTCCCTGTGTTTTTGTGCAGTGTGCGTTCCAGTAAGGCGACTTACGTGTGGTTAGACACTTACCAGGGCCTAATTTCATAGAGCTGATTAAGCTGAAAATATCGCTTAACAAGTTTTTGCTATAAGCGGTATTAAGCAGGAAACCAGTCACAGATGGTACATGTGAGATGGTATTTGGGCTGGTAACCTTATTCTGGTAAGCATAATTTTGATGTTCTTAGCTACTTTGTGTGTTTAAGCAGCTCCTAAGTGGCAGTCAGTAGCCATGTGTGACGTCAGTGCAAAGGGTCTATAATCTGAAATATAATTTCTATTGCAGCCCACCCAGGCTCCTGCAAAGTCAACAGCCCTGTCGGTAAAACCACTCCCAGGTGGCACTGTCGACCCAACTGCTCCCAACCATATCACCAATCACATCTTGAGCAAACTGATGAGGATTGCCAGCATGCAACATGAACTCGGTAGTTGTAGGTCCGTAGTTGAGCTGTCACTTGCAGCGCTCAGTGCCCTGGCAAGGAAGTGTACCACTGAGGAATCTGAGAGGTAAGCATGACCCAATCAACTCACCAGGCTAGCCAGAGGGGCTTATTGACCCAATTCACCTGACAGCATCATCACAATAATCTTGGGGCCTTTCTCAAACCTTGGCTTGGGCTCCGGCTCTGGCTCCAGGCTCCGTCTGATGTTCGAACCATCACGTGCAAATACACGCTGCTCCAAAAATGTAAAATGGAGCCCAAGCCGGAAACGGAGCCAAGCCGGAGACGGAGCCAAGCCGAGGTGTGAGAAAGGCCCTTGGTTGCGCCACTTTTGGAGTCAATGTCCCAGTGTGTTATACAGCCGGACTTGTCCGGTCATGAGTTAACTGGCCCGATGTGAAAAATGACTGGCCTCGAGCCTGCAGTCCAGTGTAAAATTCAAGCCTGCTTAAAGGTATTATACACTTTTGGTAACAGCTCAAAATCAGTGTCCACATTTGTTGTGATTCAACATATGCATGAACAAACAAATCTGTGAAAGTTTGAGCTTAATTGGTCATCGAGGTCACGAGAAAATAGTGAAAAGGAACAGTATGTTTTTTCTGTTTTTTCAAATTATCGCGCGTGATAAAAACTAATGTTTTACTCATTTCTCAGAAACGATAGCATTTTAGGCAGAAATATTTTAAGGAACCCTTTCTACCATTACTTACTTTAAATCATGTAAGTTATTTGTGAATCTTGTGTTTTTCGATCTTACCAATAGTGTACATGGCCTTTATGGTATCAATTGTTCTACTTGATTTAAGATGGCATACTGATTGTTTATCCTCGACAGGTTGCAGTCTGTGCTCGTCCATGATGCGCTGTATAACGGCATGTCACCAGATTGCACCCTTCCCCAAGCATTGAATGCATTGGACATCCTCTCCTCATTGTGTGTATCATGGAAGCTGGCATGTAAACTATGCAACCAGTCAGGTACTTATCAACTCCCTTGTGCCCCCCTCCCCCTTTCCCTTCCTCAGAACCTAGAAACAACCAGCATAAAGGCCAGTTTGTTTAAAGCTGTAGTTTTGTCCATGTTCACCCTCCAACAGTCAAAGCTTACAGTTTGTTGGTCGTGCCACGAACTGACAGCCAAAACTCTGTGTTTTGAACAAATTGTGGTTGAATTTGAACTACTTTTCAAACTGCTGTTTTTGAGACTGCTTAGGTCTACTATTTTAAAATAGTAAATTTAATTCAAAAATAAATGCATTTTTCATTAGTACAGAACTGTCAATGTGTTTTCAATCTAATTTTTGCAATTGTTTTGAAAAGATGCTAATTCCTGAACACATACGTTGCTTCATGAAAATGCTAAACTTAACTATGTCAACAAATGTATCACTTTGTGAAAGGCAAAAGTCATACAACACGTGTTTGCCATCGTCCTGTGTATTTCAATGGATAAAGTAGCATATCAAGATACATCATTTCGTTGAAATGCCAAATGGCAAATCTAGTGATATGTCAGTCATGCTAATAAATGTAATGACAAAACTATTACACGTTAGGTCCTGAAACTTGCTTAAAATGTTGACAGTAACGAATATCAATAAACTGTGCAAAAACTGATTTTCAAAAAATGTGGGTTTTTTTTTAACACAGGCGTGCTGTTGTGTGAAAAATGTGCTTGACCCCTGAGTGGTCACCAGCCATTATATTTGTCAAAACAATTTGTAAAAAGAGGGTTAAGATTCTGAAGTAAATCTTTTACAAACTTTAAAGTGAAAGCAAATGTGAATAAAGTTAAGGATGAACAAGTATAAAAACTCTTGAAAATAAAATCATTTGAAGATGTTATTTCCCCTGTCCTTTCCTAGATACGTGTCTGTTGCTCCAGTGCTACCAGTGTGGTGTTCATGGTCCACGTAGTGGCACTACATCCCAAAGGCTACAGCTCACTGTCAAGGTATGTGTACTTAGTAAATAGAATCCCATATGACTGTAGACTGGAGTATTGTGTAAACCATTCAATGTCATCCACGTGCAGGCTTGTAATACATCAGCAATTTTCCTGATATTTTCTTTAGATTTTTTCATTGATTTCCCTTAGCCTTCAGATTTTGAATGGCCATCACAGAGATGAAAGACTCGGCTCTTGTTGTGATCAGACCTGTAGATTTCTATTTGTGGTGATGCAAATAGTCTATAAACCTCTGAAATAAAACACCACTGACATGGTTGTGACACTGAAGTTTTCAGTGACATATCCAGGCCCGGAGTTTCATCTTTGAGAGGGCATTGCCATTTTCATTTTGCAAAGGACACTGAAAAATCTTAAAGTCTATGGGAAACTTTTGAAGGGGCACCAAGGCCAAGACAAGGGGCAATAGAGGCCGTGGCCTCCATGTAATTCCAGGCCTGCATATCTCTTATAAGCTGAAGTGATTCTGAAAAGAAACGCTGGTGTAAAGCCACCGGGTTTGTTTGTTCTAAAACCACTACTCACAAGAGATGTTACGGGATGTTTTGTAAACTGAAAACCTTACACCTTTTTCCAAAACAGCAGGTTTGGCTCGGCTTGAGCTGCGTCAGTATTTTTTGAAATATGTAAAGTTTTGGTACAAAGCTTCAAGCAGGCAGACTAAGCCAGATTCTGAGCCTAAGTCTTGGTTTCATAAAGGTCCTTAGGTTGTCAAGATTGTTTTCTCACCATGCTATGTTTCAAATTTTTTCCGGCATCAGGTTGGTTCAGTCGTTTCTTTCCCTGCCTGTTACCTCTGTGGAAAAGGTTTGAATCTCACCTCAGACCTACAGCCTTGCATGTGGATTGGGTTTTCAGTCCCTACCTGATTGCATGGGTTTTCCCCCATTTGGGGTTTCCTCCCCCACATCTAAAACTGAACATTTATTTTCGTTTCCTATTCACCATCCTGTTATTGGTGATTGCGCTGTTGGATGTGTAATGAAGATCAATTTTACTCTCATGGATTGAATGATAGGTTCACTAGGGCGGCATTTGATTTTGTATCATGTAGTGAGTGCATTTTCACAGTCCACAGATAACCTTTTGCACAGTTGTTCTACCATATTAATAATAAAGTATTTATAGAGACCCTTGAACGAGTGCCTCAAGGTGCTTTAAAATCAATAAAAAATCAATAAAAAGCAAGATTTAGGGCAAGATGTTCTAGCATGGCAAAGGTCGTGGGTTCGAATCCCACCTGGGTGGTATGCCTGTGGATGATTTTTTTTTCACTGGACTTGGGGGAAATACTGAGTATACAGTGTTTGAAAATTTGGTGTAAAGGGAAAACCAAAATAATATTCTTTATCCCCGTAACATCTATTAGATCTTCATTTTGTTGAAAATTTGTATCTGTGTTGTCTAAGGTGATATCACTGCTGAGGAGGATTGTATCCACACATCATCAGGGAGCAGAGATGTTATTGGAGACGGACTGCCAGTGTAGTATGGAGGTCAGTCTGTCTGTAATGACGTTATCAGTAAATGCGTTTTTGCTTCATTTCAAACAATTTGTATCTCTATTTTGTAATAACCTTGTATCTTGCATGACAGAGGATCTCTGCAACTAATCCACCTGTGTTCACAGGGCTGGAATTTTACACTGGACCACAGTCCCGAGGCCAGTGATTTTAGTGTCGGGCCAGAAAAATCCAGGATCGGACAAGTCTGGCGGTCTTGTGTTTCTCAATTGAATAATAACACCAGGTTGAATGGAATTTTTGTGAACTGGGAAACATAAGGAATGCAGATAATAGAAAAAAAAAACCCACATTTGTAGACACTCCTTCGAGGTACCAAAGAGGTTACTTCACTATCAGGTACTTAAAAATACATTCAGTGTGCACTGCATTGTCACCAACTGTTTTTGTATTTTCTTTGATTTGACAGCTGATAAATGCTGCAGTACTGATGCTAAGAAGGGTGCTAGACGTTACATTGTCCAAGGCGGTCTACGAACATCCCACCCAGAACTGGTAAGCCAAAATTATCTAGGGATACATTGCCACCAGACCAAGCATGGTTAGTTTAGCTATGCAGTACTCAGATTTTGAAACACTTGACAAAACAATAGTTTGATTACAGTATGGACAATCATTGCACGTTAGTTATAAGTTCTTTGCATGAGTAGTACTAGTTGAATGAAAAGTTGTTTCTGAGAACTTATCAATAAAAGGGTTTTATATTGTCTGCTCAGGACTATTAGTGCAATTTGTATGGGTTTCATAAAATTGGTTTCGCGTATTTTGGAGCTCCTGGTAAATTGGGTTTAGGCCTATTGATAAAGAGTGGTCTTCAAAGTATTTGTTTGACAAAAAGAAACATTAATTTTCTAACCAAAATCTATTTGTTGATTTTGATTTATTTTTTTCAAATATATACGCATTTTTCATTTAATGACCTTCTGATCATTACGAAAATGAAATTGCAATTAATGACCCTTTAGCAATGAGCCGACAATAGACATTTTTAAATATTTCTATTTATTTTTGATGAAGAGCGAAACAACACCAATAAAATTGATGTCCTGTCCCCTATACCCCTTTTACATTAGCCCGTAGAATTTGTGGCCATAGAAAAAGTTGTCAGCCCCAGGGAGACTAAAATTCCTGGGCCCTACTCACAAATCCATTAACCACTCAAGTATGCTAAGCGCAGAATAATCCTGCCAAGCCAAAAACAGGTTACCAGCCAAGATGTTGTGTAATGCCGGTGAATGCTAAGGCCGAAGTCTGAATCGGACCCTGCCCCTAAACCTCAGCTCTTGCTCATTCTTTGGTTTGTATCTCTTGTAGGAGGTGTGTATTGCATGAGGCCCTCTTGCTACTTCACTGTCTAGCAGTACATGATAGGAACTTTAACTATCATCATCTAGATGTAGAAAAGTTCCATGTGTACTCCATCACCAGTCTCATCAAACTCTACCTCAAGATCCCAGACATCTCCGATAATGAAAGTAAGTTTTTCATTCCCCTACCAGACTAATATCTCCCCCCCCTCCCATTATTAGTTATGTTTTCCGCCTATGATTTATCAAACCTGTGTCCAATAGGTAGCCTAGCTGGCTAGAAAAACTTGGCTCTTAGGTAGCCCGGCAGTCTAGTCAAACTTGGTTCTGAAGGAGCCTGGCGGGCTGTTCAAACTAGTTAAGCTATTGTCATATGATAGGCTTCTCAAACTTGATTTAGGCTTGTCAAACTCACAGCTGACTAGCCCTGATAACAAGTCAAAAAGAAAAAGTGAGCACAAGGCCTGTTGCTTGTTGTCATCTCTAGTTTGTTTTCCTCTGGCCTGTAACATTACAGGCACTGTACACGTTTGGTAATTACTCAAAATATGTATTAGCATAAAAACTTACTTGGTAACGAACAACAGAGAGCTGTTGATAGTATAAAACATTGTGAGAAACGACTCCCTTTGAAGTAACGTAGAAAGAGGTAATTTCTCACTAAAATAATAAAAACTTCTTGCAAGAAGTTTTTATTCCTATCTGAAGGCACACAAATTTGTACAACATGGGTGGGGGTTTTTTCATCATTTTCTTGCAACTTCGATTACCAGTTGAGCCCAAATTTTCACAGGCTTGTTATTTTATGCATATGTTGGGATACACCAAATGAGAACACTGGTCTTTGACAATTACCAAACGTGTACGATGCCTTTAAAGACGGTAAACTAGTTTGAGCAGAATGTTAACCTTGGTGACCTTCTAATTTGAATTTAACATATCTGTTTCTCCATCAGCTGGATTACTTCAGGATCTATGGGAGTTTGATCCATGGGATGCTGCTGAATGGGGTGAAGATGATAATGAACCTCAGGATGAAGCTCAGGGTCTAGGCAATAATATGGAGGTAGATCAGTGACTATCACCGCACAGAAAGGTCTGAGGAAAAACAACCGCCAAGGCCATTAACCCTTTAGAGACCATAGCGGCCACAAGCGGCCACAAGCGGCTTGTACCAAAATGGCCATAGCGGCCACAAACGGCCGCAAGGTTTGACCTACTTCCATTCACATAAAGAGGTCAAAGTAAAGGTCATGTCAGGATACGAAATTTTACAATGTAGTATTTTAACATAGTATACCAATTTCTAAACAAAATTTCTAAATTTTCTGTTTCAATGTTGATTCTGTTGACATTTTTACTGACAGAATTTGATTAAAGAAATGAACAATATTAGCAATGTCCGGGCGTTTTGTGATGACTATACAGAAATGAATGGTCTCTAAAGGGTTAAATCCATGTGTCTATTGTGATGAAATTCACATGTATATCCAGCATCAAATGTATCAGTATTGCGCTATCTGTTAAAAACAAACATGCTCCATGGAGGGATTGAAATGGATGCACACTGCTGGCAGACACATGTATTTCTGGCCTAGGGGTTAATCAGTTGCTATGTAGCCCAATGTTAAGAGCATACTCCAGCTTCTAAATGACTAATGGAGCTGATGTCAGAGCCGTGGCTGATTTGACACCAAATTTAAGATTTACACTTTAAATCGCAACTTTTACAGATTCAAGAAAGTTAAAAAATCTGCCAATGATAATAAATGGTAGTTAATTAAGACTAAAATTATTTTTTGGCGGGATCCCGACATTATCTCGTGTCTATCAGCCATGCACAAACAATTTGGCATGTTACATGTAGTTTGTGCATTGTCCATGGCATTTTTGAAAGTTGCTTTTTGTGTGAAACAGCATCTATCAAAATTCATTCAGATAAAAAGTTATAAATAAATAAAACTGAAGACATGCAACTTGAATACCCTTCAAGGTCTATTGCAAAATGTTGAACCAGAACTTATGTATTCAAATTGTTGACAATGTGTATGCAATGCACACTGTTACAAAACTGTTTTTGCCATATTTGTATTTTTGCATTAAAAGAAAAGCTAAGTACAGTCGACTCTCGTTATAACAAGATCGCTGGGACTGGCCAAATTACCTCTTTATAACAGGAATGTTGTTATAATGGACAGCAAAACAAAGAAACACAAAGCAGAGATGAGATTCGGGACGTCAGAATCTACTCTTTATGAGCAGAACCTCTAGTCTTTACAACAGTGTTCTTTATAACGAGGGTTGACTGTAAATTGCTAGATTTAAGTGAACATGTTAGTGTAAGTGAGGGCTAAGCATACAGTACTTGTAAGCTGTTGATTTCACTGTAAATATAAATGTGCCGTTATTTTTTATACTACTATTCATGTTTCTAAACTTTACCTTTAAGGGGGGAATCCAGGCCTGCAAGCCATTTTTTTCTGAAATTTCCACATAATTATGTCAAATCTCATCCCTGACTTTGTAATGATGTGGAGAGTCTGTCAATTCTCTAAAATGTGTGGTTGGAGTTTCACAGTAGATCGTCATTGGCATCTACAACCTGACCGAAGGACTATGCCTAGAACCAATGTAGAAGTAGATAAATAGAATAGAGGAGACTGCCGAAGACTTCCGCCTATTTTTCTGGATTTTCGTTTGTGGGATCACACTCCTGTAAAAGTGGTCATAGCTTCATGTTTGGACCCCAACAGGGTCTTTCTCAAAGGCTGAAATGAAAATAAACAATGTTCCTGCTGTAAGGAAGCACAAACACAATGATTATTCTTGAGAGAATTATTCAAACACAAACAATTGTTAAGTTTTCAAATGTATGACAAGTTTGGGGAAATTCATAAACAAATTTGGAGAATGCCGCATGTGTTAAAAGCACGAATCCGCTGTAATGACGTTGTTTTCATTCTCGTCTCAGCTATTATTGCCTGTATGGCAAATGCAAGCTTTACCATTAGCTGACTCGGTAATTGTGACATGTAAAGCACATGCCCTTTGTTGTAATGGTATTCTTCATTTGAGGCCATCCTAAAGGGCATGACTAGAGTAGACACTGATGACAATCAAGCTCGGGTTTCTCCAGATTTGTTTCTTGGAGCAGATAACAATTTTAGACAGTACTTGCATACCTCCTTACATGTACCTCCTTACTTTTGTACATCTTTTGTATCTATACTATTATCTTTGATATATTTTGAAGGCTTTTTATGTTACCTTAGTATGTACAGTTACTTAGCTGCTTTTAAAGTTTCACTAAAGATGACAACTGACGATGTCAGTTTCCAGGGTTGCTTCATTTTTTTTGTAGTTTGATCATTCTAATGCTAGACTGGAATTACACCGAGGCCATAGCCTCTGTTGCCTTGGTCTTGGCCTTTGTGCCCCTTCAAAAGTATCCCATAGACTTTTAAAGGAACATTACAGATTTGGTTTTTGCTAACAAAACAGTTGCTGGCAGTGTAAGCACTTTATATAATCCACCATATACATAAACTGACAAACCTGTAGAAGTTTGAGATCGATCGGCCATCTGGGTCACGAGAAAATAGTGAAACACCGATTACACATTTGCATGTGTTATACAATGCATGAGTAAAACTGTCATGAGCGATAAACTCCAATCAGAAATTAGTTTTATTTATTTCTCATCAAATATGGCATTTCAGACAGAAATATTTCTCGGGATGTTTTCTACTACCATCATCATTAGACCGTGTAAGTTTTATGTAAATCTGTGATCTTAAAGAAAATATTAATTACCAGTTCTGTAACGTTCCTTTAAGATTTTCCCAATGGAAGTGCCCTTTGTAAAATGAAAAGGGCCCTGCCCTCTCAAAGATGAAATTCCAGGCCTGCAAATGACATGAACTATGAATACATTTTTTCAATTTTCATTTACAGACTTAATCATTTAGAAAAGTTGCTTTATGTTCTTTAGATGAAAGATGAAATTGCTAAATCAAAACATGCTAGCAAGTATTTGTTTCTTAGTGTTTTCTTGTCTGGTAAGCCATTGGAACGTTGTGTCGGTTGAACAAAAATATTAATGTCCAGTTTCTCAGGAATACGAAGTAAGGATTACAAAATCACCATCTTTTATCATTCCATCATTAAAACCAGTCTCTGTGAAAACAGAATTACAATGTGATTGAAATAAAGTAACTAAGAGCTGAAGCAAATACTCCCTTTTTTTAGAGGCTATCAAGCAAGCTGTTTCCCAATTCCTATGCAGTTGAAAGGTCTAAAAATTGTTAAGATAAAAGTCTAATCAACCGACAGTACATGTAGTGTACTTTGTAATTCAAAAGATTGTACAAATACCACACTTTTGTATAAAATATTCAACATGTTCATTCTTATGAAATTTGTTCGTAAAGAAAGATTGCGGTACCATGTTTATTTTTGCATATTGTATTCAAGCTTGTAAATATTTATACCAAACAGCTTTATGTATAAACGTAATTAAACATGTGGAAATTGATAAGTGTAGCATTTTCCCATTAAATGTGTATAGTACTTTATCACAGACTGTGGCCTTAGCAGGAATCTGCATACAGACTGTCCAAAGCTGCTGGGAACTTACAAATAGTGTATATTGTCACGTCAGTGCAAAAACATTGTATCTTGATTTTACAAAAACGTTGTATCTTGCACGGAATTGCTATATGCAAAAAAGTTGTTTCTCAGCACATAGTTGTTTTGTGTGTACATCCGGGCTATTTTAAGCAAGATACAACGTTTTGACAATTTCAAGCTTGTGCAAGTGCTATTTAACGTTTTTGCACTGACACAACAATATGATTTTGATGTTACCCTCAAAAGTCGGATTGGTAGGAATGTCCTATGTGTAGTGAGCACTGTCGTCAGTGTTTCCCCTCCGAGTCCTTTGGAAAAAAATCCACTGGTTACTCAGGTGGGATTCAAACACACGAACGACCCCCCCCCCCACCATTCTAGTGACATGCCTGGGCCCACTTTCATAGAGCTGGTTAAGCACAAAAAGAAGCTGAGCGCAACAAAGTTATGCTTACCAGAATATGGTTACCAGCCAACCTACCATGTCACATGTAAAACCTGTGACTGGTATCATGCTCATTTCTGCTAAGCAGAAATTTGTTAAGCAATATTTGTTATGCTTGAGCAGCTCTATGAAATTGGGCCCTGGTGTCGAGAGGCCAATTCGATGCCGTAAAACAGTGTGTCTAAACTGTTCACTGACAGCACATTAAATTACAATGTACTAATAACAGATGAGAAAAGTCGCAAAAAATAAAAACTTGTACATGTTATTATAAAAAAAGGTGCCTGAAAGACACACCTCTGGTTAACAATGTTGTAGATTCAAAGGAACATAACAGAATTGTTTTTTGCTAACAAAACAGTTGCTGGCAGTGTAAACACTTTATATAATCCACCATATACATAAACTGACAAACCTGTAGAAGTTTGAGATCGATCGGCCATCTGGGTCACGAGAAAATAGTGAAAAAACGATTACACATTTGCATGTGTTATACAATGCATGAATAAAACGCTCATGAGTGATAAACTCCAATTGGAAATTAGTTTTATTTATTTCTCATCAAATATGGCATTTCAGACAGAAATATTTCTCGGGATGTTTTCTACTATCATCATCATTAGACCGTGTAAGTTTTATGTAAATCTGTGATCTTAAAGAAAAGTTTAATTACCAGTTCTGTACCGTTTCTTTAATTTAAATGATGTGGTCTAGCAGAACGTTCTGGTGGTCCAATGGATTGCGGATGTGTCTCCATGGGAATGTTTCAGATAGTGGCTGAATTTTGAGACGCTTCCTTACTGTTCATGTGAACATAGTTCATGTTTATTTGTGCTACATTATACAGTAGTTGGAACAAATCTACCCATTGTTTTGTTGTCTAGTAAGCAACTGCTTAAAACCTGCCAAAAGATCTATGGTTTTCAGTTCTTTTATACATGCAGCTTATTATGTCTTGTCTTGTCTTGTGTAGACTGCACAAAACCGCCATTGCTGGGCTTTGATGTGCAGACCTAGCCCTCATGCATGCAATCTCCTACTTAAAGTTTGTCAAGAAGAGACTTCAAACTTTGTGGTGTGATCATGGCAGGAGTTAATTCTAGATAGATATTGTTCTTGCGTACAGGGAGAGTAATGGTAGCAGACATTGTTTGATGAGATGAGCATGATGAGTGGGTTTCCTTGAAGACTGCAATAAGTCTGGTGTGGTGTCTTTGAACTGTACCCATTGAAGGTCAAGGATCATCTCAATTGCACTTCTATGTACATGTATTCAATTTTGTACATGTATCTTAATTGCTTCAAATATGACTCAAACTGGTGTCTTACTGGTCATGTTCTCTTCAACTGATCATGTACTCAGCAATTGCTCAAAATAAGACCAAAACTGATTAAATATTATTGGTCATGTTCTCTTCAACTGAGCTTGACTCAAATATATCCCAAACTGATGTATTATTGGTCATGGTCTCTTCAACTGAACATGTACTCAGTAATTGCCTCAAGTATGACCCCAACTGATGTATCATTTTTTTTAATTTTTTTTTAATTATTTTTATGAGATCCGCCTAACATCAGAAGGCCGGAAATCAACTGTCACCAGGGGCATGTTGCCACTTACTCCTGGGGCTTAAACAGGGTTACCCCCTTTACAGTATGTAAGGATGTAGGCATGGGTATCATCTACTAGGAGCCTGGCTGGTAGAGCAGAATGCACTACCTTCCTAACTTTTTACGAAGCAATTATGGTTCAGTGCCTTGCACAAGGGCACAAGTGCCTTGACCGGGATTCGAACCCACACTCTGCTGCTGACAACACCAGAGCTTGGGTCCGGTAAACTATACCGCTCGGCCACGACACGTCATTGGTCATGTTCTCTTCAACTGAACATGTATTCAGTAATTGCCTCAAATATGACCCAAACGGAAGTATTATTGGTCATGTTCTCTTCAACTGAACACAAACTCAGTAATTGCTTCAAATATGACTCAAACTGGTGTATTATTGGTCATGTTCTCTTCAACTGAACATGTACTCAGTAATAATTGCCTCAAATATGACCCAAACGGAAGTATTATTGGTCATATTCTCTTCAACTGAACACAAACTCAGTAATTGCTTCAAATATGACCCAAACTGATGAATCATTGGTCAAGTTCTCTTCAACTGAACATGTACACAGTACTTGACTCACTTTCGACCCAAACTTATATCTTATTGGTCATGTTCTCTTCAACTGAACACAAACCCAGTATAATACGACTCAAACTGGTGTCCTACTGGTCATGTTCTCTTCAACTGAACATGTGCTCAGTAATCGCCTCAAATATGACCCAAACTAATGTATTATTGCTTACATTATCTTCAACTGAACATGTACTAAGTAATTGCCTCAAATATGACCCAAACTGATGTCTTATTGGTCATGTTCTCTTCAACTGAGATGTACTCAGTAATTGCCTCAATTATGACCCAAACTGATGTATTATTTGTCATGTTCTCTTCAACTGAGATGTACTCAGTAATTGCCTCAAATATGACCCGAACTGATGTAATATTGGTCATGTTCTCTTCAACTGAGATGTACTCAGTAATTGCCTCAATTATGACCCAAACTGATGTCATATTGGTCCATGTTCTCTTCAACTGAACACAAACTCAGTAATTGCTTCAAATATGACTAAAACTCGTGTGTATTTTTGGTCATGTTCTCTTGAACTGAACATGTACTCAGTAATTGCCTCAAATATGACCCAAACTAATGTATTATTGCTTACATTATCTTCAACTGAACATGTACTAAGTAATTGCCTCAAATATGACCCAAACTGATGTCTTATTGGTCATGTTCTCGTCAACTGATCATGTACTCAGTAATTGCCTCAAATATGAACCAAACTGATGAATCATTGGTCATGTTCTCTTTAACTGAACACAAACTCAGTAATTGCTTCAAATATGACTCAAACTGGTGTCTTACTGGTCCTCTTAAGCTGAACATGTATTTAGTAATTGGGTCAAAGAAGACCAAAACTGATGTAAAACTTGTCATGTTCTCTTCAACTGAACATGTACTCAGTAATTGTCTTAATTATGACCCAAACTGATGTCTTATTGGTCATGTTCTCTTTAAACAACTGAACATGAACTCAGTAATTGCTTTAAATATCATGACCCAAACTGATGTATCAATGCATGGTCATGTTCTCTTCAACTGAACATGAATTCAGTACTTGACTCAGTTTCGACCCAAACTTATGTCTTATTGGTCATGTTCTCTTCAACTGAGCACAAACTCAGTAATTGCTTCAAATACGACTCAAACTGGTGTATTATTGGTCATGTTCTCTTTAACTGAACATGTACGCAGTAATTGCCTCAAGTATGACCCAAGCTGATGTATTATTGGTCATGTTCTCTTCAACTGAACACAAACTCAGTAATTGCTTCAAATATGACTAAAACTGGTGTATTATTGGTCATGTTCTCTTCAACTGAACATGTACTCAGTAATTGCCTAAAATATGACCTAAACTGATGTGATATTGCTTATGTTCTCTTCAACTGAACATGTGCTCAGTAATTGACTCAAATATGTCCCAAACTGATGTCTTATTGGTCATGCTCTCTCCAACTGAACATATACTCAGTAATTGCCTCAATTATGACCCAAACTGATGTATTATTGGTCATGTTCTCTCCATCAACTGAGCATATATAATTTCCTCAATTATGACCCAAACTGATGTCTTATTCGTCATGTTCTCTTCAAGTGAACACAAACTCAGTAATTGCTTCAAATATGACAAAAACTAGTGTATTATTGGTCATGTTCTCTTTAACCGAACATTGCTCAGTAATTGCCTCAAAAATGACCCAAACTGATGTATTATGGTCATGTTCTCTTCAACTGAACATCATGTACTCAGTAATTGCCTAAAATATGACCCAAACTGATGTGATATTGCTTATGTTCTCTTCAACTGAACATGAACTCAGTAATTTCCTCAATTATGACCCAAACTTATTGTCTTATTTGTCATGATGTTCTCTTCAAGTGAACATGTGCTCAGTAATTGACTCAAATATGACCCAAACTGATGTCTTATTGGTCGTGTTCTCTTTAAACAACTGAACATGAACTCAGTAATTGCTTCAAATATGACTCAAACTGATGTCTTATTGGTCATGCTCTCTCCAACTGAACATACTCAGTAATTGCCTCAATTATGACCCAAACTGATGTATGGTCATGTTCTCTCCATCAACTGAGCATATACTCAGTAATTCACTCAGTTATGACCAAAACTGATGTCTTATTGGATATGTTCTTTCATGATTTACTCATTGGTATTTACTCATAAAATAAATGGCAATAAAAACTTACTTGGTAAGAAGTAGCAGCTTCTGATAGTATTGAGAAACATTTCACTTTGAAGTAGATATGTGGTTACGGAAAAATATATAAGTTTTTATCAAAACAAATTAGAATCTCAGAAGCGTTTTTGCCAGAAACTCTTCTTAGATTGTGTATTCATATTGCAGATTAATCTTTTTATCACTAATTTGTGTTTTACAAAATAAAAAAATAAAAAAGTTTAAGTTAATTTGTATCCGTTCGTACTACGTCACGATATATGTGGTTATGGAAAAAGATATCAGTTTTTATCAAAACAAATTTGAATCTGAGAAGCGTTTTTGCCAGAAACGCTTCTTTTTCCTATTGCAGATTATTCTTTTTATCACTAATTTGTGTATTTAAAAAAAAAAAAAAAAAAGTTTAATTTAATTTGTATCCGTTCGTACTACGTCACGAGCATGCGCACTGTGCCGTTTCGTTTCCGCGGCCATTTTCTTTCTGCTGGGTGCGGGCATGGTGTGTTCCGTTCAAAGTCTTTCACGTGTGTGGGGGAAAAAAGATTTTCTCCAACGTTTACATCGGAAACTGGCATCAACATTTAGTAATTTCAACGATGATAACTGCACTGATGTTCGTAGAGTCTTCTAAATCAGGTAAATGATTCATGTGTTGACGTAAAGGGGGAAATTTGAGGGGTTTTCTCAATTGAGTCTGGGAAATGCACCACGTCATTGGTTGTGCTGCTGTATTCAGTGTATTACCTTTGTTTCGGCCAAACATGTAAAATTCAATTTATTGTCAGCTAATATCCAAGACAAATCGAAGAAAGATAGGGAAAAATTTCCGGAGGCGGCTGCCACTTTCTGAAGCTTTTTTTTTTTTTTTTTTTTTTTTAATTTATTCATGAGGATGTTTCCAATCGACTGGGGTAGGGAGCAAAATTCTACGATAAATGGATTTCATAGGGGGACGGTTTAAAAAAATATATATATATATATATTTTCTCGAAAATCCGGGGAAAAAAATGGCGCTTTCCCACTCTGTTTCTCCTCTCCACCGTCCTGTCTCCTCTCTCACCTACTCTCCATGTCTGTACCTATCTGTATATTGCTGTGGGGAAAGGGGGAAACATTATTAATCCATCAAATCAAGCAATGAACTTACCGGGATTCGAACCTGTATCAAGAGAGGGAGAGAACAAATTATTATACATAGCATGTAGCCTACACCGCTCGGCTATGAGGCTTTGATACCAAGAAGTGTTCGTTGGTTGTAATTCAATCTCCCATTACATGGGTCACTAAAGGTCATAATGAATATGTAACGATGACCGACTGATTGGAGAAATTGCATAACACGCGAACACACACACAGTAAAGAAACGATACAAAATGGCGTAGGGCGATTTTTTTCATGTCGCGCAGGCCGGTTTTGGACCCTTTTTTCACGCCTTTCCAATTTTTCCAGCGGCCTATTCATACTTAGGATATTTTTCTCCACTCCTTCCGGACAGGTAAGACCCAAAATTTTCTTAATTCGGGGGGATTAAAGTGGCAGCCGCCTCCGGAATTTTACCCAAAGATAGATAATTTAAAAGGCTTTAAAAACACTGAACTTTTGTTTTAATACAAGTGAGGAATGTTGGCTGTTTTGTTGAAATGATGACCCACACTGGTTCGATCGTGTAGGCCCATGATGTCTTGTGCATTTTGATTTTATTGCTGGTGAGTTCTAACCTTTAAGTTCAAGTTTTTCTCCAATTTCCTTTGTGAAAGTATTCAGAGTAAAATCACAAGCATGACATAGGGCTGACATAGTCTTCATTGATTTGTTTTCATTGGGGTTTGGAGTGGGAGTAGAAGAGATAAATTTTGGCAAAGGGCCCCTGAAAACTTTCTTAGAACATATTTTGAGCTACTTCCTTATCACCTCAGACAGTCTTGACAGCGCTGCTTGCTACACTCCGTTTTAGTCACTTTGTGCACGAGTGGGCGACTTTGCGCAAAATTTCATTTTTAAATGTCAAAATTTAGCGTTTTAGCTACCAATTCCTACCAAGGAATATTAAAAAAGGAAAATGAAGTCCAACATCCATCAAAAAATCAAATAAATCCCTTAGAAATTGGTGGCATGCTGCGGAAACTTTTCCGAAAAAACCTTCACCTCCTAGAGGTACTTGGGCGTAGGGCCAAGAAGCGGAGGGAGTCCAGCGTATTTGCACTATTTATGGGGCAATTCATATAGGGTATATTTTTGTTTCCTTTCAGAGAAAATGGAATCTGCTGCCTCCGTTTCACCCAGTGTATGCTGCCTCTCCCTGTCTTAGCAGTCTTCCCAGCCCTGCATAGTCACTGAGGGACAACGCCATACCTTGCCAAGCCTCAACCATACTGTAAGGCCAACCAAAATGTGTGTTCCCATTACAAGATCAAATAACAGGCATGATATTCGTCCCACTTGAATCTGATTAATATTATCTTTAATCAACAAATTTTTATTAAAGCCCATTATATATGTAGGTCACCTTAGTACACTCAATACAATTGTCATATCTTTCTCTCAAGATCCACATAATTGTGACTTTTTTCTTCTTTTGGGGGGGGGGGCCTCAAAAAAATCAGTGAAATATCTAAAGCCTGTACCATAATGTACATAGGTCAGCCCTTCTACTCAATTAAATTTTCATATTTTTTTCCCAAGGGCCAAATATCATGCCTGTATTATAAACATTGTCAATTTAAAGGGTCTGTTTATGTTTGGTATTTACTCATAAAATTAATGGCGATAAAAACTTACTTGGTAGGAAGTACAGCAGCTTCTGATAGTATTGAGAAACATTTCACTTTGAAGTAATGTGGTTACGGAAAAAGTTATCAGTTTTTATCCAAACAAATTTGATTTTGAGAAGCGTTTCTGTCTGAAACGTTTCTCAGATTGTGTATTCTAATTGCAGATTATTCTTCCTGCGTGGACATAACTGCTCCAAATTTTCGGCAATGTCTAAAAAAGACTACCACCTTTTGAAATGAAATTTTCACATGTTAGTTTTATGGTATATATCTAGTATTCAAACAAACAGTGGGTTCCAAACGTATACAATCCCTCTAATACTAAACTACCAGTTAGGTCATTGCCTTTTATAATATTTTAAAGAAGCGTTTCTAGATTTTTGCCACATTTTAGTTCCCAAAAAAGAATGAGTAGGCCTCTGTACTTGCAAAAGATTGAATTACTGTTTATGAATTTTATGCAATAATGCACCACCCCCCCCCCCAACTGATGGATTTTAAGCTCCGCTTTTTTAGTTTAAATGCATCCCCTTAGATAAAAAATTATAGTTTATTTGATCATTCTGATTGTCATTTTTAAGTAGTTAAAGGCAGGATACACCTTTGGTTAATGACCATAAAAACTTACTTGGTAAAGAGCACTGGAGAGTTGTTGATATTATAAAATGTTGTCAGAAACAATAGTGAAGTAATGTAGTTTTAGAGAAAAAGGTACTTTTTCACGAAAAAAAATTAAATCTAAGATAGGCGTCATGAAGCCTTTTTCAGGCATCTGAAAGCACACAATTCTATGCATGGAATGTGGGTTTTTCTTTCATTATTTTCTTGCAACCTCGAAACAGACCATCAAAGTTATAAGCAGTTTATTAGAAGCAATATCGGTTCAATTTTACAAGACTTTATTTGCACAAACTATTTTCCACCAAGGTAGCCAAATTTTTAAAAATTATTAAAACAAAATTATGTAAATTAGAGCACCCAACTGTTAGACATTGCCACCCCCCCCCCCCACTCAGGATTGTATTGGTTTCACTTGCATTAGAAGTACAAGTGAAACCAGAACTTGCTAGATCAGTTCAATTATATAATTATGCCAATGTATGTTATGTTTACTGAGATTTTAAATTAAAATTAAATGTTTGTTTTTGGAGTGCTTTGGCACTCCTATTGTTTCCTTACTATTCATTTGATAGTTGTTCAAATGGTTGGAAATATGCCAGTTGATATAGATACTCGTTGAAAACCTCACATTGAAAATCTTGCCCTTTTTTAATAATTATTTTACAAAACTAGATCAGACATTATCGTAAAACAAATATCAGCTGGCAAATGACAACCTTAGCTCGGAAATATAAATGATCAACCAAGCAAGAAATGTAACCTGTTGTATCCAAATGGAGTCCACGTGCCTAAAAACATTACTGTTTCATGAAAAACATGAATTAACTATGTGGTTTCTGCCTACTTATAAAATACTTCTTGAATTTGTTTTGTTTTTCTTCCACAATACAAGAACTGAGAATGTTTATGAAATCAAAGCGATTTTTTCCCCTTTAAAACAAATCTAATTAAATTTGACTCCTTTGTGGTTTACGGGTTGCATTTCTTAATTATAAAGAAGGTACAACATTGGTATTCAATTACTACATATACATGTAAAATTGTATCTAAAACTTGCAGCGTTTCAGAAAGAAAAAAATTCTCAATTTATTGTTTCACTCAAAGATTTTTTACATCAAGTGGACTTTCAGATGACTGTTTACTTGCATGCTTACCAAAATTTAAGGCAGTCCGTATTCCCGCATAAAATTTATAAGTTCAATTCGCAATAAAGTAACTACCAATGTTGTATCTTCTATAAAGGCCGCATCTTATAGTTTGTTCTGTGACTTTATACATCTTGAAAGTTTTATGAGTCAAAAATGACAAACATCTTGAATCCAAATTATCTTGAAAAAATGAGTAAGTGTTTGTAAACAGACATCTTGAATCCAAATTATCTTGAAAAAATGACTAAGTGTTTGTAAACAAACATCTTGAATCCAAATTATCTTGAAAAAATGACTAAGTGTTTGTAAACATCTAGAAAAAATGACTAAGTGTTTGTAAACAAACCAAATTATCAATGTTTAAAGTCACAGCCAAGCTTTAAGACGATACCTTTGATAAGGGGTTGCATTCCATTATGATGTATATCCAAGCAATATAATCTCATGGTAATTTGAATATGACCCATATGCAAATCACTTGTCGATTACATTGTTGGTATACATTACTATGGGATACAGCCTCTTCTGCACTCCTTTAGGGGGTGCACTTGGTTGATCATGATTTTAATAAAGGGGGGTACGGCCAAAGTTTTCACGCAGTTAGTTTCGAATTGTACATTGGAACGAAAAAATTGTTTGGCTGACTTAGGTATATAAAAAAGGGTATTTTTAAGGCATTTTTGAGGCAATTTTAGAAGAAAAATACAATTTTTGAGGCAATTTTTGATAAATTAGGCAATTTATTTTATTTTTTTTCAATTTTGAACTGTAGAAGCAGCAGAGTTGTGCAAACTTTGGTGGAAAGACCAAAGTGTTAATGGAGGGAAAGCATTTTATTAAGTAAAATCAAGTTAATGTTTCAATGATGATCTGTTTTTTTACCAAAGTCCTTTACATGATTGACAAACTAAAAAATTTGTTTTTAAAGTCCAAAAGTCGGAAAGGATGTTTGATGAACCAAGTGTACCAAGTTCTTGGAATCAGTTTTAGTTTGAATTTTGGTTGAAGTGTAAAAGGACACTTCGACTTTGTCACCAATTGAGTCCTGTACCATCAGAATAACGAAGACTTCGATCCAGATGATGATGTGCTGATCAGAGAAACAATATTCCAACATGGCTGCCGAATTTTTGTTTAAAGAAAAGGAACAAAATTTGTATGTTCTTTTCAATGATAACAGCATACTCAGGATGTCTTGGTTTTAACTTGCATTAGAAGTACAAGTGAAACCAATGTAATGCCTGAGTACCTGAGTGAAATGCGAATAGCCATGTTTAGAATCTCGTTTCTCCGACCCTCACTCCAACATCTGGGTAAGAAGTCCCCACCATCCGTCAGGTTCAGAGGCTCCCTCAGATCAGAAGAGGATGTCCGGTGTAGAAAAGTTGCTCAAAAAGGTTTGTCAATCATGTAAGGTAGGACAACGGTAAAACAGACTACCAGTGCCACATCAACAAGATTTCACTTAATAAAATGCTTACCAACCATAACACTTGCGTCAGTAGGTCACCACACATTCCAGACAGTAGACGGCCACACATGTTTGCACAACTCTGCTGCTTCTACAGTTCAGCGGTACTTTCTACAGCATTTAACAAATAGTTTAAAAAATACAAACAGCCAAGTACAACATTTCGAATTATCGAGATGAAAATAAATGCAAACAATCTCAATGAAATTTACAACTGTTAACCATGAATGTTCATAGCAATGCAAAGAAAAAAACGTCACATAATTTTTGTTGACTGTTTTGTAAACAAATTTGTACTGATATGTTTCGCTTGCAGAAATTACCTTGAATGTAAGTTGTACTTGGCTTGACAATCATCAAAATATCAATATAGAACAAAAGTCACAAGCAAATTATACATCATCCCCTTCCATTTAATGAATTGTAATAACATCAAAAAACTCGGTTTCGATTTTAAGGAAAATTATTTAAGATATTTCAAATCTAGAATGGATAAGAACATTTTTTTAAAGCGAGTAAAGTTTTTGAAATAAATACAGAATAATGTGAACTAGTTTCATTTGACAAAATAAGTTTAAACGTTTTATGTAAACTATTTAGCAGCTGTGACCCAAACTAACAAACAAGATAAATCTTTTCACAATGTTCAATTTTCTGCCCAAAATAAGAACACCTTTTGCTAAAAAAAGGGAGAACTTTCTGCCAAAACCAAGAATGATGAGCATATTTTTCATGTAATGATTTTGTCAAGTTGGGTCACAGATGCAGTGAAATGCACATAATCATGAATAAATAAGAACAATTTAAAACACATGGTTCGAAATTTATCATTGTTGCAAATACCCCAGGCAGGAAAAGAGGGGCAGAGGTTACTTGGCAGGTGGCCATTTCTAATACTAAGTATCAAACTTTGCGGCAACCCAACCCTTGGCAGGAAGGGGCACAGGTTACATGGCAGGTGGCCATTTCTAATACTAAGTAGCAAAGTTTGCGGCAACCCTACCCTAGGCAGGAAGGGGCACAGGTTACATGGCAGGTAGCCATTTCTAATACTAAGTATCAAACTTTGCGGCAACCCAACCCTTGGCAGGAAGGGGCACAGGTTACATGGCAGGTGGCCATTTCTAATACTAAGTATCAAAGTTTGCGGCAACCCAACCCTAGGCAGGAAGGGGCACAGGTTACATAGCACGTGGCCATTTCTAACAAAGTTTGGAAGGGACAGAGGTTACATGGAGTTTGCGGCAACCCTACCCTAGGCAGGAAGGGGCACAGGTTACATGGCAGGTAGCCATTTCTAATACTAAGTATCAAACTTTGCGGCAACCCAACCCTTGGCAGGAAGGGGCACAGGTTACATGGCAGGTGGCCATTTCTAATACTAAGTATCAAACTTTGCGGCAACCCAACCCTTGGCAGGAAGGGGCACAGGTTACATGGCAGGTGGCCATTTCTAATACTAAGTATCAAAGTTTGCGGCAACCCAACCCTTGGCAGGAAGGGGCACAGGTTACATGGCAGGTGGCCATTTCTAATACTAAGTATCAAACTTTGCGGCAACCCAACCCTTGGCAGGAAGGGGCACAGGTTACATGGCAGGTGGCCATTTCTAATACTAAGTATCAAAGTTTGCGGCAACCCAACCCTAGGCAGGAAGGGGCACAGGTTACATAGCACGTGGCCATTTCTAACAAAGTTTGGAAGGGACAGAGGTTACATGGAGATTGCGGCAACCCTACCCTTGGCAGGAAGGGGCACAGGTTACATGGCAGGTGGCCATTTCTAATACTAAGTATCAAACTTTGCGGCAACCCAACCCTTGGCAGGAAGGGGCACAGGTTACATGGCAGGTGGCCATTTCTAATACTAAGTATCAAAGTTTGCGGCAACCCAACCCTAGGCAGGAAGGGGCACAGGTTACATAGCACGTGGCCATTTCTAACAAAGTTTGGAAGGGACAGAGGTTACATGGAGTTTTCGGCAACCCTACCCTAGGCAGGAAGGGGCACAGGTTACATGGCAGGTAGCCATTTCTAATACTAAGTATCAAAGTTTGCGGCAACCCTACCCCAGGCAGAAAGGGGCAGAGGTTATATGGCAGGTGGCCATTTCTAATACTAAGTATCAAAGTTTGCGGCAACCCTACCCTAGGCAGGAAGGGGCACAGGTTACATGGCACAGGGCCATTTCTAACAAAGTAGCAAAGTTTGCTGCAACCCCAGGCAGGAAGGGACAGAGGTTATATTGGCAGGTGATGACCATTTCTAACAAAAAGTACCAAAGTTTGCGGCAACCCTACCCCAGGCAGAAAGGGGCAGAGGTTACATGGCAGGTTGCCATTTCTAATACTGAGTATCAAAGTTTGTGGCAACCCTACCCTTGGCAGGAAAGGGCACAGGTTACATGGCACGTGGCCATTTCTAACAAAGTAGCAAAGTTTGGAAGGGACAGAGGTTACATGGAGTTTGCAGCAACCCTATCCCAGGCGGAAAGGGGCAGAGGTTACGTGGCAGGTGGCCATTTCTAATACTAAGTATCAAAGTTTGCGGTAACCCTACCATAGGCAGGAAGGGGCACAGGTTACATATAGCAAAGTTTGGAAGGGACAGAGGTTACATGGAGTTTGCGGCAACCCTACCCCAGGCAGAAAGGGGCAGAGGTTACATGGCAGGTGGCCATTTCTTATACTAAGTATCAAAGTTTGCGGCAACCCTACCCTGGGCAGGAAGGGGCACAGGTTACATGGCACAGGGCCATTTCTAACAAAGTAGCAAAGTTTGCTGCAACCCCAGGCAGGAAGAGACAGGAGTTACAATGGAAGGTGACCATTTCTAATAAAAAGTACCAAAGTTTGCGGCAACCCTACCCCAGGCAGAAAGGGGAAGAGGTTACATGGCAGGTGGCCATTTCTAATACTTGTATCAAAGTTTGCGGCAACCCTACCATAGGCAGGAAGGGGCACAGGTTACATGACACAGGGCCATTTCTAACAAAGTAGCAAAGTTTGCTGCAACCCCAGGCAGGAAGGGACAGAGGTTACATTGGCAGGTGACCATTTCTAATAAAAAGTACCAAAGTTTGCGGCAACCCTACCCCAGACAGAAAGGGGCACAGGTTACAAGGCAGGTGGCCATTTCTAATACTAAGTATCAAAGTTTGCAGCAACCCTACCCTGGGCAGGAAGGGGCACAGGTTACATGGCACGTGGCCATTTCTAACAAAGTAGCAAAGTTTCGAAGGGACAGAGGTTACATGGAGTTTGCGGCAACCCTACCCCAGGCAGAAAGGGGCAGAGGTTACATGGCAGGTGGCCATTTCTAATACTAAGTATCAAAGTTTGCGGCAACCCTACCCTAGGCAGGAAGGGGTACAGGTTACATGGCAGGTGGCCATTTCTAACAAAGTAGCAAAGTTTGCTGCAACCCCAGGCAGGAAGGGACAGAGGTTACATTGGCGGGTGACCATTTCTAATACTAAGTATCAAAGTTTGCGGCAACCCTACCCTAGGCAGGAAAGGGCACAGGTTACATGGCACATGGCCATTTCTAACAAAGTAGCAAAGTTTGGAGGGGACAGAGGTTACATGGAGTTTGCGGCAACCCTACCCCAGGCAGAAAGGGGCAGAGGTTACATGGCAGGTGGCCATTTCTAATACTAAGTATCAATAATAGCATGAGTTATCACAAACTAATGTAAGCACATTGATAGTTCAAACACCTTTACCACAATTCGGCCATTTTGTCTGGTTCCCCTTGTACCGATCAAAACCCGCCCGAAACTCAAACTCTCAAAGTTTGAAAGGAACCAGACTAATTTTGATCTACTTAAGTACCGATACTGTAACTACTGCAGACGGATGGATGTCAGGTTTCCTCGTCAATAAGGCGACTCTCTGGCATCAGCTGGTGGTGGTGTCACCTCCTTGATCCAGTGAGCTCTTGCCTGATCTGAAGATGTTGATTCCCTTCAGCTTGTCCCTCTCAGGAGTACTAAATCTCTTGATGCCTGTCATCAAACAACAAAAATCAAAACATTACTTACTACATACAAAATGTACCCTCAGCCCCAACCCTTCAAAATCCAACTGCATACACAAATGGACACCAACCCTAAGAAATGATTCATGCATGAATCGTTTCTCAGATTCAAATGTTTTTGGGTGAAAATGATCCAAACCATATTATTTTGAAGGGAATCCTTTCTCAAAATAGTTTATACTATCAACAGCTGCAGTGCTTCATAAAGGGATTGTATAAGTTTGGCAATTGGAACCCATATTATTTCAAAATTAACCTTGATGAAATAAACTTTTAATCAAAAAAAGAACATTTCCATTTAAAACAAAATTTAAAATTGGCCAGAGGTTTCCCTACGGGTGGCGAACCCTTTGGCACAGTTGTTTGCTCTTTTTTCAGAGTTAAATATAACAATTTAAAAATCTCTCAAATAAAATAAATAAATGAAAACAAAATGTTTTGGGAGTTATTTCTTCAAAATTAGCCAAACGATAAATCATCTTTTCATTCAATACAAAAGTTGTGAATTTTCCTATTTAAAACAATTTAAAAATTCAGCAGAATACAGGGTCTACTGGCTGAGAAAACAGCAAGAAACTGTTACAGTATTTTCACATGTGTGTCAAAAATCCATCCACGTATAGCGAGGTGACATTGGGTACCAACCGCATCTATGGCTGCAGCATTCACGAATGGACATAAGAAATGATTCATGCATGATTTAGAAGATTCTACGAACATCCGTGCAGTTATCATCGTTGAAGAAAACGTTGGAGAAAATAAATTTTTTCCCCACACATGTGAAAGACTTTGAACGGAACATACCATGCCCGCGCCCAGAAAGAAAATGGCCGCGGAAACGAAACGGCACAGTGCGCATGCTCGTGACGTAGTACGAACGGATACATATTAAATTAAACCTTTTTTTTTTTTTTTTTTAAATACACAAATTAGTGATAAAAAGAATAATCTGCAATAGGAAAAAGAAGCGTTTCTGGCAAAAACGCTTCTCAGATTCAAATTTGTTTTGATAAAAACTGATATCTTTTTCCATAACCACATATATATCTTACTTCAAAGTGAAATGTTTATCAATACTATCAGAAGCTGCTACTTCTTACCATTTATTTTATGAGTAAATACCAATGAGTAAATCATGAAAGAACATGACCGTGTTCAGTTGAAGAGAATATGAACAATAAGACACCAGTTTATGTCATATTTGAAGCACTGGGCCTACTGAGTACATGTTCAGTTAAAGAGAAAATGACCAATATTACATCAGTTTGGGTCATGATTGAGGCAATTACTGAGTACATGCTCAGTTGAAGAGAACATGACCAATAATACATCAGTTTGGGTCATATTTGAGGCATTTACTGAGTACATGTTCAGTTAAAGGCACTGAACACGTTTGGTAATTGTCAAAGACTAGTGTTCTCATTTGGTGTTTCCCAACATATGCATAAAATAACAAGCCTGTAAAAATTTGGGCTCAATTGGTCATCGAAGTTGCAAGAAAATGATGAAAGAAAAAACACCCTTGTTGTACAAATTTGTGTGCTTTCAGTTAGGAATAAAAACTTCTTGCAAGAAGTTTTTATTATTTTAGTGAGAAATTACCTCTTTCTCAAAAACTATGTTACTTCAGAGGGAGTCGTTTCTCACAATGTTTTATACTATCAACAGCTCTCCGTTGCTCGTTACCAAGTCAGTTTTTATGCTAATATATATTTTGAGTAATTACCAAACGTGTACGTGCCTTTAAACCATCTCAGCTCCCTTGGGAGTATACATCCTGTGCTGCCAAATATGTAGCACACCAAACTAAATCAATCACAAGAAACATCTCTGCCCTCACCACAGGTACCTATTTACCCCTGTGCAATGTATGCAAGTTGTATGATGTACCTACAAGGGTCGCAACAAGCAGAAATAGTGATTAACTTACTTGCATGATGGGCAGAAATAGAAGACAGTTTGTCCTTCATCAGCTGATCACGTCTGTCTGGTGTGAAAAAGAAGTCCACCGTGACCGCACTTAGCACATGCACTGTCAATCTAAAACCGACAAGAAACAAAAATCGAAAATGAGATGTGATGTAGAATAAACAAGCATAAACAAAAAAGTGCAAACTATTAATATTAAAGGTAGGGTCATAGATTAGTTTTTGTCGACGTAATGCTGATTCACAGGCAAAATTATCAAGAAAGATTCCATAAAAGTCACATGTGAAAGTTTCAGCAGAATACCGGTCTACTTGCTGAGAAAACAGCAAGAAACTGTTACAATATTTTCACACGAGTGTCAAATCCATCCACGTTTAGCGAGGTTACATTGGGTACCAACTGCATCTCTGGCTTCAGCATACACAAATGGACACCAACCCTAAGAAATAATTCATGCATGAATCGTCTCTCAGATTCAAATGTTTTGGGGTGAAAATTATCCAAACCATATTATTTTGAAGGGAATCCTTTCTCAGAATAGTTTATACTATCAACAGCTGCAGTGCTTCTAAAAGGGATACCGGATTGTATAAGTTTGGCAATGGAACCCACGGTTTGTTTCAATCCTATATAGTTGTAGTTATATACCATAAAACTAACCTGTGAAAATGTTGATGCCTGCCTCATTTTGCTCCTTGAAACGATCCTGATGGCACTGTTAATAAAGGATTATGATCTTAGTACCCATACTGTAATTACTGCAGACGGACGAATGTCAGGTATCCTCATCAATAAGGCGACTCTCTACTGGCATCAGCTGGTTGTCGTTGTCGTTGTTGGTGGTGATGTCACCTCCTTGATCCAGTGAGCTCTTGCCTTGAGTTCTTCTCAGTGAGACTGATCCAAAGACGTTGATTCCCTTCAGCTTGTAGATCTTAGGAGTACTCAATCTCTTGATGCCTGTCATCAAACAACAAAAATCAAAACATTACTTACTACATACAAAATGTACCCTTAGTCCTAACCATCCCAACCCTTCAAAATCTAACAGCATTTAGTATTTGATTCTGTTGGACTAAGGACTGCACTAGTAACCTGATCGTGCTCTACACCAAATCAGGCAAACAGCAGTAATCAAAGTCCACCAGCTTGGGCGTCGAGTTATCACATGGCCTTAGATTTTGCTTTATATTAGTTAGGCACCATTTTCTGCTTAACAGAAGCTACGCCCTGTTCATGACAGAGCAAACAACTGCTCGACCACATTGCTCCACAAATTAATAATAGAAACAACATTGGCTACTTATATAGTGCTCAAATCCATCACTCAGATACAACAAAAGTCACATGTGAATATTTCGGCAGAATACAGGGTCTACTTGCTGAGAAAAATAGCAAGAAACTGTTACAGTTATTCACACGTGTGTCAAATCCATCCATGTTTAGCGAGGTGACAATGGGTACCAACTGCATCTCTGGCTGCAGCATACACTAATGGACACCAACCCTAAGAAATTATTCATGCATGAATTGTTGCTCAGATTCAAATGTTTTAGGGTGAAAATTATCCAAACCATATTATTTTGAAGGGAATCCTTTCTCAAAATAGTTTATACTATCAACACCGCACCGTGCTTCTTAGAGGGGATTGTATAAGTTTGGCAATTGGAACCCATATTATTTCAAGATTAACCTTAATGAAATAAGCTTTCAATTAAAAAAAGAACATTCTATTTAAAACATTTTTAAAAATTGGCCAGAGGTTTCCCTACGGGTGGCGAACCCTTTGACACAGTTTTTGCTATTTTTTCAGAGTTAAATATAACAATGTAAAAATCTCTAAAATAAAATAAATAAATGAAAACAAAATGTTTTGGGGGTATTTCTTCAAAATTAAGCAAACGATAAATCACCTTTTAATTCAATACAAAGTGACACTGATCCGAAGACGTTGATTCCCTTCAGCTTGTCCTTCTTAGGAGTACTCAATCTCTTGATGCCTGTCATCAAACAACAAAAATCAAAACATTACTTACTATATATACAAAATGTACCCTTAGCCCTAACCATCCCAACCCTTCAAAATCTAACTGCATGAAGTGTTTGATTCTGCTGAACTAAGGACTGCACTAGTAACATGATCGTGCTCTACACCAAATCAGGCAAACAGCAGTAATCAAAGTCCACCAGCTTGGGTGTCAAGTTATCACATGGCCTTAGATTTTGCTTTAGATTAGTTAGGCACCATTTTCTGCTTAACAGAAGCTACGCCCTGTTCATGACAGAGCAAACGACTGCTCGACCACATTGCTCCACAAATTAATAATAGAAACAACATTGGCTACTTATATCGTGCTCAAATCCATCACTCAGATACAACAAAAGTCACATGTGAATATTTCGGCAGAATACAGGGTCTACTTGCTGAGAAAAATAGCAAGAAATTGTTACAGTATTTTCACACGAGTGTCAAATCCATCCACGTTTAGCGAGGTGACATTGGGTACCAACTGCATCTCCGGCTGCAGCATACACCAATGGATACCAACCCTAAAAAATTATTCATGCATGAATTGTTTCTCAGATTCAAATGTTTTGGGGTGAAAATTATCCAAACCATATTATTTTGAAGGGAATCCTTTCTCAGAATAGTTTATACTATCAACAGCTGCAGTGCTTCTAAAAGGGATTGTATAAGTTTGGCAATTCGAACCCACGGTTTGTTTCAATCATAGTTGTAGTTATATACCATAAAACTAACCTGTGAAAATTTTGATGCCAGCCTCATTTTGCTTCTTGAAACAATCCAGATGGGACTGTTAATAAAGGATTCTGATCTTAGTACCCATACTGTAATTACTGCAGACGGACGAATGTCAGGTATCCTCATCAATAAGGCGACTCTCTATAGTTGTCGTTGTCGTTGGCGGTGGTGATGTCACCTCCTTGATCCAGTGAGCTCTTGCCTTGAGTTCTTCTCAGTGAGACTGATCCAAAGACGTTGATTCCCTTCAGCTTGTAGATCTTAGGAGTACTCAATCTCTTGATGCCTGTCATCAAACAACAAAGATCAAAACATTACTTACTACATACAAAATGTACCCTTAGCCCTAACCATCCCAACCCTTCAAAATCTAACAGCATTTAGTATTTGATTCTGTTTGACTAAGGACTGCACTAGTAACCTGATCATGCTCTACACCAAATCAGGCAAACAGCAGTAATCAAAGTCCACCAGCTTGGGTGTCGAGTTATCACATGGCCTTAGATTTTGCTTTATATTAGTTAGGCACCATTTTCTGCTTAACAGAAGCTACGCCCTGTTCATGACAGAGCAAACGATTGCTCGACCACATTGCTCCACAAAATAATCATAATAACAACAGTGGCTTCTTATATAGCACTCAAATCCATCACTCAGATACAACAAAAGTCACATGTGAAAGTTTCAGCAGAATACAGGGTCTACTTGCTGAGAAAAACAGCAAGAAACTATTACAGTATTTTCACTTCAGTGTAAAATCCATCCATGTTTAGCGAGGTGACATTGGGTACCAACTGCATCTCTGGCTGCAGCATACACCAATGGATACCAACCCTAAAAAATTATTCATGCATGAATTGTTTCTCAGATTCAAATGTTTTGGGGTGAAAATTATCCAAACCATATTATTTTGAAGGGAATCCTTTCTCAGAATAGTTTATACTATCAACAGCTGCAGTGCTTCTAAAAGGGATTGTATAAGTTTGGCAATTCGAACCCACGGTTTGTTTCAATCATAGTTGTAGTTATATACCATAAAACTAACCTGTGAAAATTTTGATGCCAGCCTCATTTTGCTTCTTGAAACGATCCTGATGGCACTGTTAATAAAGGATTCTGATCTTAGTACCCATACTGTAATTACTGCAGACGGACGAATGTCAGGTATCCTCATCAATAAGGCGACTCTCTATAGTTGTCGTTGTCGTTGGTGGTGGTGATGTCACCTCCTTGATCCAGTGAGCTCTTGCCTTGAGTTCTTCTCAGTGAGACTGATCCAAAGACGTTGATTCCCTTCAGCTTGTAGATCTTAGGAGTACTCAATCTCTTGATGCCTGTCATCAAACAACAAAAATCAAAACATTACTTACTACATACAAAATGTACCCTTAGCCCTAACCATCCCAAACCTTCAAAATCTAACAGCATTTAGTATTTGATTCTGTTGGACTAAGGACTGCACTAGTAACCTGATCGTGCTCTACACCAAATCAGGCAAACAGCAGTAATCAAAGTCCACCAGCTTGGGTGTCGAGTTATCACATGGCCTTAGATTTTGCTTTATATTAGTTAGGCACCATTTTCTGCTTAACAGAAGCTACGCCCTGTTCATGACAGAGCAAACGATTGCTCGACCACATTGCTCCACAAAATAATCATAATAACAACAGTGGCTTCTTATATAGCGCTCAAATCCATCACTCAGATACAACAAAAGTCACATGTGAAAGTTTCAGCAGAATACAGGGTCTAATTGCTGAGAAAAACAGCAAGAAACTATTACAGTATTTTCACATGAGTGTCAAATCCATCCATGTTTAGCGAGGTGACATTGGGTACCAACTGCATCTCTGGATACAGCATTCACAAATGGACACCAACCCTCAGAAATTATTCATGCATGAATTGTTTCTCAGATTCAAATGTTTTTGGGTGAAAATTATCCAAACCATATTATTTTGAAGGGAATCCTTTCTCAAAATAGTTTATGCTATCAACAGCTGCAGTGCTTCTAAAAGGGATTGTATAAGTTTGGCAGTTGGAACCCATATTATTTCAAAATTAATCTTAATGAAATAAACTTTCAATTAAAAAAAGAACATTTCTATTTCAAACATTTTTTAAAATTGGCCAGAGGTTTCCCTACGGGTGGTGAACCCTTTGTCACAGTTTTTGCTCTTTTTTTCAGAGTTAAATATAACAATTTAAAAACTTCTCAAATAAAATAAATAAATGAAAACAAAATGTTTTGGGGGTTATTTCTTAAAAATTAACCAAACGAAAGATAAATCACCTTTTAATTCAACACAAAAGTTGTGAATTTTCCTATTTAAAACAATTTAAAAATTCAGCAGAATACAGGGTCTACTTGCTGAGAAAACAGCAAGAAACTGTTACAGTATTTTCACACGAGTGTCAAATCCATCCATGTTTAGCGAGGTTACATTGGGTACCAACCGCATCTCTGGCTGCAGCATACACAAATGGACACCAACCCTAAGAAATTATTCATGCATGAATTGTTTCTCAGATTCAAATGTTTTGAGGTGAAAATTATCCAAACCATATTATTTTGAATGGAATCCTTTCTCAAAATAGTTTATACTATCAGCAGCTGCAGTGCTTCTAAAAGGGATTGTATAAGTTTGGCATATAGTTGTACTTATATACCATAAAACTAACCTGTGAAAATTTTGATGCCAGCCTCATTTTGCTTCTTGAAACGATCCTGATGGCACTGTTAATAAAGGATTCTGATCTTAGTACCCATACTGTAATTACTGCAGACGGACGAATGTCGGGTATCCTCATCAATAAGGCGACCGATCTCTATTGGCATCAGCTGGTTGTCGTTGTCGTTGGTGGTGGTGATGTCACCTCCTTGATCCAGTGAGCTCTTGCCTTGAGTTCTTCTCAGTGAGACTGATCCGAAGACGTTGATTCCCTTCAGCTTGTCCTTCTTAGGAGTACTCAATCTCTTGATGCCCGTCATCAAACAACAAAAATCAAAACATTACTTACTACATACAAAATGTACCCTTAGCCCTAACCATCCCACCCCTTCAAAATCCAACAGCATTTAGTATTTGATTCTGTTGAACTAAGGACTGCACTAGTAACCTGATCGTGCTCTACACCAAATCAGGCACACAGCAGTAATCAAAGTCCACCAGCTTGGGTGTCGAGTTATCACATGGCCTTAGATTTTGCTTCAGATTAGTTAGGCACCATTTTCTGCTTAACAGAAGCTACGCCCTGTTCATGACAGAGCAAACGACTGCTCGACCACATTGCTCCACAAAATAATAATAGAAACAACATTGGCTACTTATATAGTGCTCATCAAATCCATCACTCAGATACAACAAAAGTCACATGTGAAAGTTTCAGCAGAATACAGGGTCTAATTGCTGAGAAAAACAGCAAGAAACTGTTAAAGTATTTTCACACGAGTGTCAAATCCATCGATGTTTAGCGAGGTGGCAATGTGTACCAACTGCATCTCTGGCTGCAGCATACACCAATGGATACCAACCCTAAGAAATGATTCATGCATGAATCGTTTCTCAGATTCAAATGTTTTGGGGTGAAAATGCTCAAAACCATATTATTTTGAAGGGAATCCTTTCTCAAAATAGTTTATACTATCAACAGCTGCAGTGCTTCTTAAAGGGATTGTATAAGTTTGGCAGTTGGAACCCATATTATTTCAAAATTAATCTTAATGAAATAAACTTTCAATTGAAAAAAAAAAAAATTTCTATTTAAAACATTTTTAAAAATTGGCAAGAGGTTTCCCTATGGGTGGCGAACATTTTGTCACAAATTTTTGCTCTTTTTCCAGAGTTAAATATAACAATTTAAAAACTTCTCAAATAAAATAAATAAATGAAAACAAAATGTTTCTGGGGTTATTTCTTCAAAACTAACCAAACGATAAATCACCTTTTAATTCAACACAAAAGTTGTGAATTTTTCCTATTTAAAACAATTTAAAAATTCAGCAGAATACAGGGTCTAATTGCTGAGAAAACAGCAAGAAACTGTTACAGTATTTTCACACAAGTGTCAAATTCATCCATGTTTAGCGAGGTTACATTGGGTACCAACCGCATCTCTGGCTTCAGCATACACAAATGGACACCAACCCTAAGAAATTATTCATGCATGAATCGTTTCTCAGATTCAAATGTTTTTGGGTGACAATTATCCCAACCATATTATTTTGAAGGGAATCCTTTCTCAGAATAGTTTATACTATCAACAGCTGCAGTGCTTCTAAAAGGGATTGTATAAGTTTGGCAATTCGAACCCACGGTTTGTTTCAATCATAGTTGTAGTTATATACCATAAAACTAACCTGTGAAAATTTTGATGCCAGCCTCATTTTGCTTCTTGAAACGATCCTGATGGCACTGTTAATAAAGGATTCTGATCTTAGTACCCATACTGTAATTACTGCAGACGGACGAATGTCAGGTATCCTCATCAATAAGGCGACTCTCTACTGGCATCAGCTGTTGTCGTTGTCGTTGGTGGTGGTGATGTCACCTCCTTGATCCAGTGAGCTCTTGCCTTGAGTTCTTCTCAGTGAGACTGATCCAAAGACGTTGATTCCCTTCAGCTTGTAGATCTTAGGAGTACTCAATCTCTTGATGCCTGTCATCAAACAACAAAAATCAAAACATTACTTACTACATACAAAATGTACCCTTAGCCCTAACCATCCCAACCCTTCAAAATCTAACAGCATTTAGTATTTGATTCTGTTGGACTAAGGACTGCACTAGTAACCTGATCGTGCTCTACACCAAATCAGGCAAACAGCAGTAATCAAAGTCCACCAGCTTGGGTGTCGATGGGTACCAACTGCATCTCTGGCTGCAGCATACACCAATGGATACCAACCCTAAGAAATGATTCATGCATGAATCGTTTCTCAGATTCAAATGTTTTGGGGTGAAAATTATCCAAACCATATTATTTTGAAGGGAATCCTTTCTCAAAATAGTTTATACTATCAGCAGCTGCAGTGCTTCTAAAAGGGATTGTATAAGTTTGGCATATAGTTGTACTTATATACCATAAAACTAACCTGTGAAAATTTTGATGCCAGCCTCATTTTGCTTCTTGAAACGATCTATTTCTATTTAAAACATTTTTAAAAATTGGCAAGAGGTTTCCCTACGGGTGGTGAACCCTTTGGCACAGTTTTTGCTCTTTTTCAGAGTTAAATATAACAATTTAAAATCTCTCAAACAAAATAAATAAATGAAAACAAAATGTTTTGGGGGTTATTTCTTCAAAGTTAACCAAATGATAAATCACCTTTTAATCCAATACAAAAGTTGTGAATTTTCCTATTTTAAACAATTAAATAATTGGCCAGGGGTTCCCCTAGGGGTGGTGAACCCTTTTCACGGATATTTTTTTTTTGCATTTTTCGGTCAGAGTTAAATTTAAAATATTAAACCTATGGAACAAAAATACAAACGAAACTAAATGTTTTGGGGGTTATTTTCTTCAAAAGAAAAAAAATGATCAATTACCTTTAAACAAAATTTTTAAAAAGTTATGGATTTTTTCATTTAAAACAATTCATTAAATTAGCCAGAGGTTTCCCTATGGGTGGTGAACCTTTTCAGTGATTTTGGGCATTTTTCATTCAGAGTTAAATATAAAACGTTAAACCTCTGAACAAAAATAAATGTAAACTAAATGAAAAATAAATGTTTTGAAAATTAACCATAGGCCTATCACCTTTTAATCTAAATAAAAGTATGCATTTTCCATTAAAACAACTTTAACAATTTGCCAGGGTTGCCGGATGGGTGGTGAGCCCTTTTCACTAATTTTTGGCATTTTCCATTCAGAGTTAAATATAAAATATCAAACCACTGAAAAAAAATTGAAACAATTTTATTCATTATTATTATTATTGAGGTTGTTTTTTTTTTGGGGGGGGGTATTTTCTTCAAAATTAATTAAATGATATCACTTTTAATCTAAAAAGAAAAATGCACTTTTCCCATTTCAAACAGTTGTAAAAAAAATTGGCCAGAGTTCAACAAGATTAGATCCGTTTGTTAAAATAAATGTGGTGGTAGACTTGACAGCGCTGCTCGCTACACTCCATTTTTTAGTCACTTTACGCACGAGTGTGCGACTTTGCGCAAGATTTCCGTCCGCGCGCTGAAATGTGCTCTTTTTAAAACTTCAGATCAAAATTTAGCGTTTCAGCTACCAATTCCTATCGAGGAATATTTAAAAATGGGAAATGAAACATCCTTCAAAAAATCAAATAAATCCCTTAGAAAGTGGTGGGATGATACGGAAACTTTTCCCATTCTTTTTTAAGGAAACAATGTTTTTCTACGTAATTAAATGCTTAGACTTGTCTAAAATTTTTTTAAACATGCTTCCAAGGAGGCAGTGCGGGACTGGTGTAGGCAGGCAGGCAAAAAAAAAGAAACAACCCAGAATAAAATGATTCAAAAACACCTTTTCTGAATAGGCAGGAAATAAAATTTGAGACCTTAAATTTCCGTCAACATCAGCATTTAAACCTAAAAGATTCGACATTTCCTAATTATATTTATAATCCATGTTTTACTCACCAGCAGTGGTCCAAACAAGGTCTATGGCTAATGACCGGCCTCATGAAGATCTTGCTAGTTTCTTCCAAGAGTTGAGACGCAATTGGTACAGTAGGAATGATAGACCACACCATGTAATGCAGCTATAACAAATAATGATAAGAAAGAAAGACGGTGAGTTTTCATTCATTCAAACATCTGCTAATCGTAATCTGATGGGGTTTTTTTCTGACAACAAAAACACAGTGCACATCATCTTCCTTGACATTAATCAGTCACAGAACATAGCAGGCTGAGACTCAAAGTCATTTACATAAATCAGAGTCAAAGTCATTGAGTTGACTTTGCAATTAATATAATTAATAATCAACTTTGGTGTGATCAGCTATCCTGACTCAGTGCCTCCCCCGCCCGGCGGACGTCCCGACCACACCTATAACCCTAACGCACGATGCACAAGTCAAGGCTACATTTTATTTAACCACACACACACACAACTCTTTATGAGTCTCGGTTTCCACAATATATATATTTCAAACTTACTTTTTGCATCCACTTTATGTAGACATGTCTTGCATTTCATAACTACCGTTCCTTTCTCAGGAAACGGTAAGATGGAACCACATTGCGGGCAAAAATCTCTCGAAGAAGCAAATGCGTTGTCTCCCGGCCATGCTTTCCAGAAAATCGAGTCTGGCGTGACTTTCGCGGGCATGCTACGCACGTGACTGATTTGTCAAGCTGGACTTCATCCCATAGTTCAGCGTACAATTGGGTTTAGGGTATCTGACTAGCTATTTAAAAATGACTTCCGCCCTCTGTTGGTGCAAAAGAGAAATCTCCCGCGCTAAGTTAAAGAGTTTTATTAATTGATTTACTTGGTGGGTATTTTATTAATAATCAAATAAGCAACTGGCTCCCACAAGATCTCGCTGTAAGGGTGCCATTCAGAATAGTCAATGTTAAAAAGCTCGATTTTTCCCCGAAATTGTGGGTGGGTGGGTCAAAGAAACAACTGAAAATCGAAAAAGTTTTTATTTAAAAACAATATAAATATATGTACTAACAAATTAAAAACAAGAAGCAAAAATACCCAGCTTGCCAAGATCATCGATTTAATTCATGATTAAACTACAAAGTTATTTGCTTAAGCCAGGAAAAGCCATTGAAAACTACTGATGTTGGAGACCTTTGATCTGAAATATCTGCTTCATTTGAGGCATTTCTTTGATCGTCAGTGATTATTAAGAAGCCATTCAATATTTAAAACTCGAGATTTGGGGTGAGTGGGTGGGTCAAAATAATTTGTTATGTTATTTTTATTTTACATTGACTACTCTGAATGGCCCCTAATGCACAGATACGAGATAGTCGGACTGGTAGTAATATTCTTGGGTGTGGCAGGTAGTTTGCTTTGAGGGTAGGGAAGATGGAGTAATTTTGCTGGGGTGTGGCTGGTTGGACATGGGTATGAGCTAGCTCGGTAGATGACTGGCTGGAAGTTCAATTTGAGGGTATAGGGAAGATGGACTGGCAGTATAAATCATCCTGCTGGGGAATGGCTAGCTGGGGATGGGCATGAATGGAATGGGTATAGGACTGTGCCTGATTGGGGAGGGGATGCTGGGTAGAAGAAAAGTTGGATTTTACTGCAGGGTGGAATTTATTTAAAGGAACAGTTCCAAATGAATTGAAAGAATACATGTATGATGTGCATTGGAAGACAACAAGTCTTGTATGTGGGTATAGGTTTTGTGTAGGCTAATTTAACTGTAGGGTGGAATTGATTTAAGGAACAGTAATAAATAAATAAAAAACAATTATGGGTGCAGTTTTGTATTTAAAGTTTAATAAATGGTGGTTAAAATAAACCAATTAACGTTTGCCAATGGCCCCAGTACTCTACCCAGCTTGATCATGCCCATCTCCAGCCAGCCACACCCCAGCATGATGACTACTAGTCCATCTCCCTACCAGCACCCATCAGCTCATCCCACTGGTTGACTGACCGTCTTCATTCCAGCTCCAAATTTGATTAAAATGCTGGACTTACCCCTTGAGATTTTTTTTCAATTTTTTGCCTAAATTTGATAAAAACGGCTGGACTTACCCCTTGTGTTTAAAAAAATCTTTGACCAATATTGAAAGTTTGATTGTATACTATTGAAGCGGCTGATGCCATTAGTTTACAATTAACCTTGGCATCTATAATATTTATCGACAAAGTATTAATGATTTTCAGTAAATGGTTATTATTTCATTGTGACTTATTGTGGGTACAGTTGACCATACATACATGTTGATTTTTGTACACACATTACGTTCTTTGCATCACAGTGCTTCAATTTAGAAAGGAACTTGACCAAAAGCAAAATTAACTCTGCAATAATTACAGATGGTATGTTTTGATATAATCCGAGAAATATGTAAATTGTAATTTTCCTGTAAGTTATGTGAATGTCAACAATATTTCTTAAGACATTTCACACAATATTTAGAGTTATTGTCCCCTGTACTTACTTAGAACATAGTAGATTTACCCATGTATCATTGGCTTCTGATAAGCCCTATCTCCAGGATTTAGTCCAGCAGTATCAGCCAGTTAGAAACCTAAGACATGCCTCTGGGCAAAACACACAACACAAATAATGTGATCCATTTTGGGAAAAGATGCATTCACTTACAACGCATTAAAATGAAAATTTTCCAGGTCTGATGCAGAAGCAAACAAATAATAGAAAGTCAACCAGAAATACTGAAAAACATCATATGTGGACATCAGGTGGATCCTTAATTTATAAGGATTAAACAAGTTTGTCAAATATCACCACTTTAAGATTGAAACTTTGCAGTCTGCTGTTAGCCTAGTTTCCAGAGACTGCTTCATGGCATCTATTGATTTACGAGATGCTTATTTGATTGTGAACATAGCACATGAACACTGGACATATTTTGAGGTTCTTATGGAATGACAACGTGTTCCAATACACTTGCACTGCAAGAACTGGGGTGTTAAAATTGACACCATGGTTGTTGATACTTAAAGAAACTGAAGAGATAATAAAAATTTACATCATAGGGTGTTATAATAACACCAGTGCAATTGTTTTGGCAGAACTTATTTTAACACTCTATGGTGTAAATTTTAACACCCCTTTTTTGTAGTGTGCCTATCAAACGGTCTTGGCTTGAGAAAGAAATAAAAAGTCTCGCTTACCTGGCTCTAAAATCTCATGTGATTACTGAGTTACGTCATAATGGTGACAAAGAATCCTAAAATTAAACAACTTTGATATCAAATAATGAAATTTGATTGGGATATTAATCAATTATGACCTGGCAAAGGAGATCATATGCCCTCCCGTTTATGTTGGGCAACTCTCCCTTCCCTATTTTCTTCCCACAGGTAAACTTGACTTTTACTTAAGAATGATTTTGCTGGGCAGTGGGTACTATATCATGTGATCTCCTTTGCCATGTCATAATGGATTCATAGAATCCCAATCAAACTTCGCTATTAAACTTGTTTAATTTTAGGATTAACTCTGATCCTTGATTGAACTTGCTCCTTGCTGATGTTTCGGTTGTCTTTACTTTGAATGCCATTTCACTTTTTCCAAGAACTGCTGATTTTGGTGTGGGGCAGCGCATAAGTTCAATAGAAATTTAGCCCAAAAGAAAAAAAAAAGATTACACAACTTCTATTTATATTTATGACAGACAACCTTGTGTTTCCTTTTATTTTAAAACATCAGTTTGAATTTTGAAAATGGCTAAGATTTGACAAGCTGAAAACAGACTGCATTAAAATTAGAAATTTAAAAACTTTGTCTTAAAAATGTACCGAGTGGACTGGTTACCTTTACATTAATCAGGGCCCAATTTCATGGCACTGCTTACCGGGAATTTTTGCGCTTACATCCTGTTACAATCTATCAAAATAATTTAGGGTTGAACGAAGAAAAATTTACTAGAGCAGGACTTGAACCTGCGACCTCCGGATTTACGTGCAGGCACTCTACCTCCCTATTTTGTCAATATCTTCGTTCGAGGGTGCCAGTCAGATATTGACAAAATGGGGAGACCGCCAACATAGGGCAAGATAGCTCAGTTGGTAGAGTGGCCAACATAGGGCAAGATAGCTCAGTTGGCAGAGCGCCGTCACGTCAATCCTGAGGTCGCAAGTTCAAGTACCGCTCTAGTTAATTTTTCTTTGTTTAACCTAAAATTATTAAAAATTTACCCAGTCAGTTTCCCTTGTGGTTTATGACTTAAATCTATAGAAAAATGCATTTTACAGGGCAATGCAAGCACAGATTGGTGAGCAGTGACATGAAATTGAGCCCAAGTAGTTTATCAAAATATAGTTTTTCAAATTGTTGGTTAAAATGGTATGCACAATATTAATATTCTGGAAGTTTAGATAATGCTATTGCCAGAATCGATTGCATATCTAGTCCTATCTTAATGTTACTTCCATTAATGTAGGGATAAAACAGTTCATTCAGTGTGTTAAGAGTACTTCAGTAAAACAATTATGAGTGAATTCATTTATGTAAACTTAATTCAGGAAGGACAAATTAAAAAATAAAACTGCATAACCCCTGATTCTAAGGTAAAAAAATTGGTAAGGTGGTCAGTGAATGTTGACATTCAAAATTCAGATCAAAGATTTAATGAATTATTACAATTCAAACTCTATCAAGAATTTGAAAGAAAAATACAAAGTACCTTCACATTATGTGTCATCTTGTTCAAGGGGAAGATTTGTTTACTTCGAACATGCGTAGCTGCCAGCGACTATGGGTCTGAACTTCCACGTAACTTCCAGATGCATGCATGAAGTTCTAGCACTGAGACGCAGGCGGCAACTGTGTTCGATACTAACAAATCTGCCTCTCGAACAAGATGGTGCACGTAATCGTGAAGGTGCTTACTGACACTGATGAAATATTAAGACAAAATTTAAGATTCACAAACTAACTGTTTAAAAAGCACTTTTTAAAACAGAATTTAAAACATCTGGTTGCAGGTAGAGACAGGGCCCCAATCTGTTGTTGGCAAGCATAACACTTTTGTTCACTGAATCTATTTCCCGATAAAAAATTATAAACAAAATATTTAGTTCATTGAGTTGAAGGTGGGAGTTGGGGGTCATTGTGTCATGGACTGAAGTTCTAGTGCTTACGCCCCAGTCATGGCACTTGTGTCTTTGAGTAAGACACAAAATGATTATTGCTTCATCCTCGGGATGGGACCTAAAACCACAGGTCCTGTGTGTTGTGTAATACAAATAAAAGAACCCACAAAACTTATCATTAAAGATAAGGGGGTTTGCCCCAGTGTTTCTGGTATGGTTGGCTGTAGATTTCACCACATCACCTTGTTAACCCTTACAAAGTGCTACATAAATGGGTTCTAACATAGCTCTGCAAATCCATTGTAAAAAACCAAAAGTTGCGCGATGAGATACCCGTCAAGTGTGACAAAGAGCTGTCAGTGAATGTTATTACTTCTATCACCGGTAGTGGTAGTATTATTAGTACCCTTATTATTGGAGAAGAGGTCAGAAAAGGCTCACTGTATCCTCAAGTTCATCTCTAGTTCTCCCCCTTCCACTCTGGGTCATTCTGCTCAGTCACTGCACTGAATCCCTGTAGATTATTGGATTCAGGTGTATCCACTAGAGAAAAACAAACATTAAAAACAAAAATTAAATTAGGCAAGAAAAGATATTTCAAATTTCTTCGTGATGTAAATGAAATCAGCTTTAGTTAGACAGGCATCATTGAATAAAATAAGTAGTTAAATATGTAAAATTATCTGGATTGGTAATTGCCCACCAAAATTGTTTAACCAGTTACGACTGGGTGTTGTGATGCACACACAACTTTTTGGGACACACAACTCGAGAAGTGGTGTAAACTCGCTTTTGTATGCACTCGAAATACTGAAACGTTAACACCCCAGACATTCCATTGTGTAGCATGCATAGGCATGCAGTCACCGTGCAACGTTTCGTTTCTCCAGTACAATGAGGGACAAAGGGTACTGGAAAACATGCTTGAAATGTCCCTTTTTTCCAGGGTGGGTTGTTTTATAATCCCCGATTCCAGACAATCGCTCTTTTGTTGTACAAACGATGATTGGGCCTTCACAACATTGTTTATCATTGTATTTGACATAATGAGAGATAAGTCCAGAGTGTCTACTACTCACCAAGGTCGCTGAGTTTGACATTGTCCAGTCTCTGGATGATAGCTTCAAGTTCATCTTCATCTTCCTCAAAGTGGCATCCGGTGTAGGCGTTATGCTCCATACAGTAACGTAGGAAACTGACAAATCAACAACCGTTATAAATACATTAACATAGGGGTGTTGCAAGGGGCATTTTCTTAGCAGTGTTGTAGTCAAGTACTTTTCAGTCGAGTATTAAGTACTGTCAAGTACTAGGGTGTCCGAGTAGTACTTGAGTAATGCTGTCGAGTACTAGGGTGTCCCAGTAGTACTTGAGTAATAGTGCTTAGGCCATCGAGTACAAGTACAAGTGTCCGAGTACCGAGTATTCTGATATCTGAGTACTGAGTTCAAAGGATGAGTACCAAGTATTTGGATCTCCGAGTAAGAGTACTAGTATTTTATAAAAAATACTGCAGAATGAAGTTAAAAATCCTTGTTTTTTTTTTACAATTTTTTCTAGACTACAATGTGTGCTTGTTTTGAAAATGAATACATCATAAAAAACTTCAACTTTACTTTTTCTAGAGCTTTAATCCTCTATTCCTTGCATTAATGCACGTATAGGAAAGCAGATAGGAAAGTGGTATTTTGACCACAAGTAGAGTTCGAGTACATTTTCAGTAAAGTATTGAGTACATGACTTTGAGTAAAGAACATATTTTATCCGAGTATCGAGTATGGACTTTGTATTTTGCTTGCCAAGTACGAGTATGAGTACAACAACACTGAAGTTTAGTAAGTTCAAGGAATGGCTTAAGAATGCTTATTAGACCTTGGATACCAAGCAAAATAAACAGCGACCTTGCGCGATGGACTCTTTATAAATGCATTATTATTACTATTACTATTATTATTATTATATAATTCTAGTAGGGAAACCAAGGCTGCTCATAAGTGAACTTAATCACTGTAGCTTGCAAGCCTGAGGAACCCTGTAAAGGGTGCTTGCTATGTGAACCAGAAAAACCGGGGTTAACCTCAACTCTTCCACGATAAGTGTTCTGGGACATTTTTTGTGCACTACCAATACTAGTATACAGGACCTATGACTTAATGTCCCATCCGAAGGACAAAGCAATTACGGTAAAGTATCTTGCTTAAGGACACAGTGCCACAAACCAGAACTCGAACCCACACTCTGCTGAACAGAAACAGCAGAGATTGAATCTGTTGCTCTTACCCACTCGGCCACGCACCCCACATGTAAGGCGCTTTTCAATACAACAGCTTCGGCTAAAGCTTGGGCTCTGTCTGCCTGTTTGAAACCCTACACCGAAAGTGAAAATTTTTTAAATAACTGACTCAGCTCGAACTGGAGCCCAAGCCGAAACCATTGTCTTAAAAAGGGCCTAAGAATGCTCATCAATAATCTAAATGTCATTCTTACTTGTTCCAGTTATCGTCCTTGCATAGCATGTATGGGTTACCCACTAAAACCAACAATGCCTTGGCTCGTGTGACTGCAACATTCAACCTCTGTCAGAGAGAAAAACAAAACATGGAACATAAAAGAATGCAGACCTGCCAACATTCATATCCCAGAAATAGGGACAAACCAGGCCGGGGGTCCAGGGGGCTGCCTGGGCCCCCTGAGGGGTTCAGGGGCATAACCCCTGACGGGGGACCAGGTTTCAGCGCCCCCTGGAAGCTAACAGAACTAAACAGCTTACAGGGCCATTTGGGAGCTTAAATTAACATCTAAGTAAATTGGCTTTGAATGTGGAATTACTCCATACAAACAATACAAGTCATAATGTTAGCCAGAGGGGTGTCTGGGTGTCTTTTGGACACCCTGCTTTAAATTTAGACACCCTGTTTTATCTGTCATTTACATGTTAATGTATTGTAAGTGAACAATTTGGACACCCAGTTTTTAAATTTCCAGCAAATTTTGACACCCTTTTACCAAATCCTGGCTAAAACCTTGATACAAGTTGAATATTATTTGATTAACTTGTAAAATATAACTTGTCACCACCTTTCTACTGGTGTAGACCTTTGTATGTGGATTGTTTAGCTTGCTTGAGGAGGGCTGCCATGGTTGATACTTGGTATCAAAGCAAGTTCTTAGTCCAGAGTTCTCCACAGGGTTAAATTTTGTCCGAGCGCTAAACCAATCCTGCACGATCGTCAAATTGCGCAAACCATTCCTGCACTGTTGTCAAATTGCGCAAATACTTCATGCACGATCGCCAAATTGCGCAAATTATTCCTGCACTATCGGCCTATTGCGCGCTATTCCTGCACTATCGGCAAATTGCGCAAATTGTTCCTGCACGATAGATAAGCCTATTGCACAAACCAATATTCCTGCACGATCGGCAATTGCACAAACTATTCCTGCAAGATCGACTGATTGTGAAAACATTTTTGTGCAAATCATTTCAGCATGAACAAAACCACTGATCCTGAACTAAAAATCCATCCACTTTGTGCACGATCGCCCGATAGCTTCTACTTGGAATGCGAGTTTCAGATTTGCGTCCGTTTTTTTTCAACTCTCTGATCGGTCTCCTAATATCGTGCTGTTTGTTTCAACATCCAAAGAATTGTCAATGGACAATGTACAATAATATTATCTCTCATGATGGCGTGGGGTCGACTCAATTATTGAGTCTTGGATACAAGGTTCCGTTCATCGACTAAAAATGTAGTCAGGATGCCCTGCGACACAGAAGAAAATGCACTCGAAATGCCGTTACGAAATAGCTGACTTCTGGGTACCAGTCGCTGCACACTATCTACTAGCGCATTGAAACGGTGGTTTGTGTTCGCCATGAGTATTTTTCGACTTTTTTTTGCCTGGGCGCTCGACGATTTTGTCCGGGCGCATTTTATATTTTGAAAATATTGTCCAGGCGCAGCGCCCGGACAAAACCGCGTGTGGAGAACACTGTAGTCGTTCACCAGCAATTTTTTAACTTTTTAAAAAATAAATCGGGAAAGTTGGGAAATCGGGACAGTCCCGATTTTAGGGTCTTAGAAACTCACAAATCGGAACTGTCCCGGGAAAATCGGTACAGTTGGCAGGTCTGAAGAATGTCAGCTCTGTATTTAAACTTTACAATTAACAAAGTTAAGGTGAAGCAAAAGAACTCCCAATCCCAAAATACGACATCGGCAAAAGTTCAAAAATTTGGCAGAATGATCAAGAAAAGAAAAAAGGGTTAACATCCAAAATGTTGAATACTCTTTCTCGACAAGTATCCCTAAAAATGTGTAATAGACCCATAGTAATTTCAGCCAGTTCAGGGTTACAAGTGGAGGGGGATGGTTGTTAAAGAAATATGTTTAAAACTAAAGCCACCCTTAGGTCGACCTGTGATTTGCTTGCGCTGCGAATGAACCATTGACATCAAGTAGAAAACTGAAAATCGGGTCACTTTAACCGATAAATTGTGCAAATGTTGCAGAACAAGTTAACCTGACAAAACCATGCTCATGTCACCCACAATCAATCAGCGATGATGATTTTGTGACATAGACACAATTGCAATCATGTGACAGTGTATGGCAGTGTACATTTTGATCAAAAGTTTCGAGACAAAGTGTGTATTAAAAGGTATTGTACACGTTTGGTAATGACTCAAAACAAACAAATATTAGCATAAAAACTCACTTGGTAACAAGCAACGGAGAGCTGTTGATAGTATAAAACATTGTAGGAAACGACTACCTCTGAAATAACGTAGTTTTTGAGAAAGAGGTAATTTCTCACTAAAATAATAAAAACTTCTTGCAAGAAGTTTTTATTCCTATCTGAAAGCACACAAATTTGTACAACAAGGGTGTTTTTTCTTTCATCATTTTCTTGCAACTTCGATGACCAATTGAGCCCAAATTTTCACAGGCTTGTTATTTTATGCATATGTTGGGATACACCAAGTGAAAACACTGGTCTTTGACAATTACCAAACGTGTACAGTGCCTTTAACTGAAATGTTTCTTTTTAAAGAAAAGTAACTTTAAACATACATCAGTTGTAATGCTGTTTGGCTTTACTAGCCATACAGCGGCTGGCATTTTGCTGTTTCTTTTTCTACACGCTGATTGGCTTGTGGCACCTTATATGGGCGCACGGCATCGCAACTACATACAGGTTGACTGCGATTGATTCCCTCCTGTCAGGAAAACATCAAAGAAGTTTGAATTTTTCTATTCTTGCGGTTTTTTCGAATGGCGATTAATTCTTATCGTCTTAACATCATTGTATTTCAACAATCGGCGACTGATATGTTCCGGACTGTCTTAGCTCAGGCACAACATCATCCCAAAAAGTCGTTCACTAACTATTCTGTGTCATCGCAAGGGTCAACCTGAGGGCAGCTTAAAGAATAGTAATCAACACTGCTTAGAGAAACTAGAAATTTAGATAAGACAGAAAAGTTGACAAACCTTGGGGTTCTTGAGAAAGCCAAGTTGGTAGTCAATGTCCATCTGGATGTGTTCTGCTTTAGTGCTGCGTACTGTGGACACGATGATGACCAATCTCTCCTGACCCTGAAACTCTTCAACGGACCCCACCTTGATGTTACTATGATGACGCTTCTTTAGGACTGCCTGTAGTTTTTGAACCTACATGTAGCCACAATATTCAACAGACTAATTTTTAGTACACACTTGATTGAATGCAAAGCAAAACGGTCACATCAAACGGTGATCATCACTAATGTGCTGCAGAAGCTGCACACATTTCAGGCAATGTGGATTATTCGCTGCATAATGGTGGCTTCGATGGCATAACCGTTGCATCTTTCTTGAAATATAGACCATCTTCACATAGGAGCAATTGTTCCACTTATGCAGGGTACCAATGATGTTTACTTCCAGCTTGTTTGTAGCTATTACATCAAATAACTGTACATGTACACATTGATTTTGTAACCTTTTGTAATTGATTTTTGATTTTGTAACCTGATTGGTGCTTCTCTTGGAGCCTCATTGAGGCATGTCGTGGCCAAGTGGTCTAGTGCATCGGACTCAAGTTCTGATGGCTGAATCATCAGAGTGTGGGTTCGATTCACAGTCATGACACTTATGTCCTTGAGCAAGGCACTTAACCATAATTGCTTCTCTTTAACCAGGTGTATAAAAGGGAAGCTGCGACGACAGGATTGTGTTGGAATACCCCCTTAGAGCTAAACTAAGCATCTTGTATGCTCCCCAGGGAGTATGCCTGATGAACCGGGATAATGATGTTGTAAAGCACCTTGATCTAGCTACTAGGACATGTGTGCTATATAAGAATCAAGTATTATTACTACTATTATTATTGAATATACATAAATAATGCTTTGGTTGAATTTCAATAATAGACTGTGCAAGTATCACATGTATTCAGGAATCTTTTGGAAACCTTGTTTATGAGTTGACGTGTCAAGGAAACGAAGGCTACAATCCAATGCTTTACTAGCAGCTTACCTGTCGACGATACGGTGATATGATCCCAATGTCCGCCTCCTTAATTTGTCTCCCTCCTCGCTTATTCAGCAAATCCTCCACATATTCCACAACGATCGTCACCTCGGCTAGGTTGAAGAAAGACGGACTATGTCCCTCACGCTCATCCTTGCCTTCTACCCCGTGAAATAAAATGGGAAAGTTCTGCCAACAAAGAGCGACAAAGACAGACCATTATTTGATAGGGGCAACCTGTTATGATTAAAATGACCAAGTACTATAAGACTGCCAAGTATAATAACAAATTTGTCTAAACAAAGTGCAAGTCTGAGAAAAATGGCTGAAAAGATTGCTGGGAAAGTTTACCTGCTGAGCACAAAAGCTGGAAACCTTGTAAGCACAACAAATATTTCATAACCACTGCTCACCCTGAGCAAAGCAAACGTTATGTTAACTTGATTGGGGTTTATTGTAACCAAATAAGTGACTCAACAATGCAAAGCTATTTTGAATTTGCACATGCACTGTTTCACATTCTCAATCTTTTATAAGATACACTTTTTCCTTGAGGACATTTCTCTGCGATAGCAAGTACCACAAATGCCTATTGTACTCAACACATTCCAGTTTTAAAACGCGAGCTGGCAAACATTTGCATTGTTCACATGAGTGGAATGCACCCCAGTGAACAGCTTTGATGAAATTATACTTTGTTTCGGAAAAGCAATGTTTCTGTCCTTATAATATTTTGGTGCATAGTATCTTTATAAAATTAGCCCCTTCTTTTCAAGACAAACACTTACATATTTTACTAAGTATGATTTAGCATGCAACTGATGAGTGTAAAAAGATGCAGAAGAAGGGAGGGTTCTCCCAAGGGTTCAATATGAGGAAACTTATACATTTTTTAAGGTTGCTCTTGCAACCAATTCTTCTAAACAAAAAGCAGAATTCTCTGAGGCCAACATTTCAGTTTGTTAACAATCACCTTCTGAGGAAGCCTGTCCCAACTGCACAGCGACGTCCGCAAAGCTTCATCCGCATATACCTCCAGCTCATTTGCATAGAACATCTGATTGGGCAGTTTGAGGATAGCGGGGTGTGAGCGATAGTTACGCAGTAGCTTGGTCAGGACTCGGCTGTCGTAATGCGGCTCAGCCTCCTGACGTTGATAGATATCACATTCTGTCATCAGTCGCTCCAGTAAAGATAAACCTTAGAAAAAAATTCTTTGAGGTATCAAAATTGCCACCAAAAAAGATAATTATATTAACCCTCCTACTGGCTGACCTTTCTATATTATCCACTGTAGTTTTGAACAAAAGATAAACTACTCCATTACACTGTAAACCCTTCTACTTTCTGACCGTTGCATATAATGTACTGTCGTTTAGAATAATAGATAAACTACATGTACGCCAGTCTGCACGATGATATCATGTAGTGAATGCATCTACACAGTACACAGTCAACCCTCCTACTGTCTGACCATTCAATATCATCCACTGTGGTTTCGAATTAGAGATAAACTACTGATAAACTATGCCAGCCTGCAATGTGATGAATGTGGTGAATGTATCAACATACTTGTGGAAAAAAAATAATGAGAACTTTGGGATGCCCTTCGAGTCTGAAAAGTGCTGTATAAAAACTGCGTATGTTTATTTTTATGAACCCTTTTGTCCCTACACAACATGGGCACAATTTCATAAAGCTGATAAAGTTTAACAATTTGCTTAGCACAGAAAAATTTTGCTTAGCAGAAAATGGTTATCAGGCAAAAGAAAATGCAATTCACACTGTTGCAAATGGCACCATGGTAAATTTTTTGCTCTGGAACTAAATATGCTAAGCCAAATTATTTTTTGGATCACAGCTTAGGTCCCGGTCTTTGGTGAACATTACTCACCAAGTCCATGTTCAAGAGCAAGAGGTGACCTCAGGATGGGGCCGAGCTGCTTAGGGTCACCGGCCAGAACCACTTGACCTCCTTTGGTGTTCTTTGGGTTCAGGAGATTAGACAGGGCTATAATGGCTTCTGGTTCCACCGCATGACCAGCCTCATCAATGAAGACATGAGTGAAATGATTGGAGGGAAATGCAGCTGTAGACAGTCTGGGGGAAGGGGATAAAAAACTTTGAACTCGGTTTGCTTCTTCCGATTTTCAGGATGCCTTGAGATTGTATCTTTGCTATTTAGACTGCGTTCCCATGGGATCTACAATGTGAGTTTATGATCTGAGGTTTGAGATCACACCACACTCCAGGATTAAGTTGTATTCCCCCTGGAGTTTGATCTCTCCACTTATCCACCTTTGGCGAATGGAAGTGAATCTTAAGTTCACCACATTAAAGAGTTCATCAAAGCATGCTGTAGGCACACGTAAAATATTCATGCATCAGGTGCCGCCACAATTGTGGAGCATGTTAGTGCATGGAGGTAGTGTGACTTCCATGGAGAGTTTCAATTTTGTCATGTTTTGTTTGCCTTTTATTTTAGGGTCAGCTACTTGTAGGATCTGATCCTATCCTGCTTTGATCCTACTCCAGAAGTGAATCAAATTTCCGGATCTGGGGCCAATTTCATAGCGCTGCTTAACAGTAAGCAAATTTTCATGCTAACTATAGCAGACACATTTGCTTAAACTTAAGCTTATTTCACAGGTTAGCAAGAAACTTAGGCGGCCAGCATGCCATTTCGTGTGCTGACGGTTTAGCAGCGCTATGAAATGGAAACTCGCTAAGTAAGCACAAAATCGGCCGTTAAGCACCTCTATGAAATTGGGCCCAGATCCTGACCGCGTTAGCATTCCAACTTATGCATGATCACCCGTGGATCCATCAATGCGGGATCTGATCTCCCATTGCTAGATCAATGCGGGAGCTAGTAGGAAAAAGGTTTCTGAGACATATTACAAGCCCAGGACCCCATTTATGGTCTGTGAATGACCCAAAGGAGCAATAGCTCAAGTCAAAAGCAGAAGGGAGCGTAGAGTCTTTTTAGTACTAAAATTATATTGATCAATATGTGCTTAAACATATTGCATGAGTTGAACACTGTTTTCTGCTAAGCTTGCACCAATCATTGAGGCTTATGCATAGAACCATAATATATAGTTTGTGTTAAATTAAGGCCGAGACAGTGTACAGGTGATGGCCTGTTCCGATGTCAACCAGTAAATGCCACACGTTAGTGTTGTGGATTAGAAGTCCAGTGCATCAAACTCAAGTTCTAGTGGCTGGGTCATCAGAGTGTTGGTTCGAGTCCTTGAGCAAGAGACTTAACTATAATTGCTTCTCTTCATCCAGGAGTAAGTGAGTATCTGCGAGGGTAGAGATTATTGATGTGAATGATTAGCAACCTGTGCACCCGTATGGTTACCAGTGCTGCAAACTCCTAAAGAGTAGAGATGGTTTCAGAAAAGCTTAGGGCCAGATGTACAGGGGTATAAATAATGTTAGGTGCTCCGAGAAAAAGTCACTTTCAAAAAGTGCTTTATAAATACATACTATTATTATTATTTGTACTTTCCTGAGTCATGTGAACAAATTCACAGGCATACTACTCGAGTAGGATTCAAACACACGACCTTTGCCATTCTAGAGCATATATCTTACCACTAGAGCATCTAGCTTGCCCGGTAGCTAGAGGCAGTTTAAATCCTATATTCTTAGCAGCGGGTACCGCACCAATTTTAATAAATGTTTATTATTATTATTAATATTATCAAAAGCCACTAAGAATATAAAACCAACAAGAGGTAGCAGTGCAGGGGTCATGGGTTCGAGTCCCACCGAGTGATTTGCCTGTGGGTTTTTTTCACAGAACTCGGGAAGTATCGGTGTAAGGGTAAAAAAACAAATTATATTCAACAAGAGGTTAAGTTATACGTTTCTATTGACTGACCTGCCTGCAGTACACAGTGTGGTTACCAGGATTCTTTTCTCCATTAGTTCTTCTTTAGAAGGGTAGAAGGTTTCCCTGGTTCCACGCTTGTCAAAGTTACACACATCCTTCTCCTAGAATAATAATAATAATAATAATAATTTGGGAGGCTAATCATCCTTACACGCAGCTGAGAAGCTGAATTGCAAAGGACGCAGATGCAACGTGATCCAGCTGCATTCATGCAAGGGCGGCTTTAACAGCCAGCCACATCGACCCATATATGACTATGAAGCATAGCCAGAGATCGAAAGTGTTTGATTTTCCGGAGGGAGAAAAACTGGACAGCCCAGGGAAAAACCCTTGTGGCACAGGAGAGAACCAACGCACAACACTACTCACATACGGCCTTTGCCAGGAAATCGAACCAGGACCACAGTAGTGAGAGGCGAGCGCTTTACGCACTAGCCACCCATGCCACCAAAAATTATAGTTAAAGGGTGTACACATCTATTGAATGAAAAATGTTGAAAGAGGAAGTTTGCAGAAGTACCTTGTAATAATATCTTTTAATGTTAGGCTTTGTAAAGAATTTTGTTCACTTGCGATGATAGGTTGACAATTCTGCTTAATGCAATTCACATTTTTTTCTAAAATCATAAAAAAATATAACTTAGTTTTTATTCTTGAACAGCAATTTGAAAATTGAATATCAGATTGACCACATTACACTTTCTAAGCTCTTGTGTTCAACTCTAAAGAATGGAGTATATACAACTTTCAATACTTATACAAAATCTGGAGCAAGTTTCTTTTTACCTTCAGGATTTCATCAACAGTCCTCCAATCTCGACTCTGTGCATTGATTCTCATGAGGCTAGTCTTGGCAACGGGCGTCCCCCCGGTCAGAAGGCGTGTCGCGATGAGGTCAGCTGCACTATTGGATGGCGCACATGCAAGGATACAGCTTCCACGCATTTGATTGTATGTCTGGGATGGAGGAATGAATGGAAGAAGCGTCTGAAGTAACGTATCTTATTACATGTATCTCTTTACTTAACCTGCTTACTGTATCTGTTGTTCAAAAGGCCAGTACTGTGAAATATTCAACTAGCTTTTTACCTCACGCTGCTGCACTTTAGAACTCCCTACCTGTACCTTGTAAATGTAATTATGTACCAATGTAACAATAAACATGAACAAGGATTTACAACAATTTGGCCTGAAAACATAAATGCCATTGTTTGTTTCATAAAATTTTTGATGTGTTTGACTCTTGCCAAACTTTACCTGCTTGATGGCCTCTACAATGGTGACTGTCTTGCCTGTGCCTGGTGGGCCAAAGACTAGGTAGGGACTAGGGCGAGATGACCCACAAACAATGTGCTTCACGGCTTTGATCTGTTCCACGTTGGTGGCTAGTTTCCTGTCAAAGAACAGTCTGGCAAAATCACTGAAATCAAAACAAATTGGAGAATGTTTAATACCAAGCTTTTTTGATTAACCTTTGACTCGTTCGAGTGATTCAATCGGATAATTCCACAGTCTAACAACATCCAACACAATATGGTAACTCAACATCCAAACTGTCGAACTCTGGTGGTGGTATGCATGATCCCAGGTAAAGCATTGGTTTTACTTCTCCAATCCAACTTTCTCAACCAAGTTTTAGCAGTTGGATTTTGAAGGAATGCGGATGGTTAGGGTTAATACAAACAAAGTTGCATGATTGAAATTCCAATTGTATTCCTTGGTTCAGGTTGGAATAGCGGTAATTTTTCTGTCTTGGTGTTTGTGATTCCAATTGTTTTTAAGGAGATAATATATAGAGGGTCAACCTCGTTCCCTCGAGTGATTGATCTCGCTGCCCTATTTACTAGCATGCCTTGCTCGCTCATAACCCCTGTTAGGCCTGTGGTCGATCCGCTCTATGCTGTGCAAAAGAGGCAATAAGTCAAAGGGCAACTGATTCCCTCTCATTCTTCTTTGATCTTGCGACACGACTAAGTGTTTGCAGTTTAGGGTGACCGTGTAAAAAAACATGATTCATTTGGAATGGGATAGCGACACAAAACTTGCATTAAGCATCCTACAAATGCCATACAAGTGCTCAAATGTTTTTAACAAGCGTGCGTGCAGAGCAGTCACTTTTGGAAGCCAATCAGCGTTGTTTTTCAGGCAAAGCAAGACTTTGTACTGTGTTTTTTTCAATTTACTATGGCACAGCTAAAAAATCAAAAACAAGAAAATCAGCTCATCAGCTGAAAAGCTGCATGCCTATTTATGATCCCCAATCCTATTACTTGATACAAAATGTACAGAAAACATACAGAAGTACAGATTGCCATACCCGTCATCATCTGGCACAGTGCAGAGTTTCTTTGTCGTTCCGATGTTGGCTCGGACGGGAAAGAGGACTTTACCCAGATCATTCTTGAGGGCGTCCTCTACAGCGTTGTGCTGTAGGCGTAATGGCAAACGGTTGAACGTGAACTCAATGTCAAACTTGTGTCCTTGAGTAAACCTATTCACCAAACTGAAAAAAAATTGAGAAATATTACAAAGATTGAGATAATGTATGCTACTCAAGTGGAAAAGGCTATTCATAATCTAACAGCAAGTTTGACCTCCCCTCCTTGGCCAGATAAAACTTCATTAAATGTTTATTTCCAGAATAAAATAGTAAGTAAAGCCTGTCCCAAGCCAATATGGCTCATCAGGCCTGTGTTTTTATCCGGTTTCATTGGAATTAAATGACTGAGAATATTTCTATTCCCCCTGGGCAGGATGCCAGACCATCGCAGGTTACTCCCCAGCTCTTAACAGTACCCATTTGTACTCATGGGTGGAGAGAAGCAGTTATGATAAAGTGCCATGCTCAAGGACACAAGTGTCACCACTGACCAGGCCAGGATTCAAACCCACATTCTGTAAAGTTACAGAACTCAAGTCTACCGCCCTAGACCGCTTGCCCACGACACCCAGTATTTCTAAAATATAGAAACACAAAAAGCTTCTACGTAAATATCGTTTGTGTTTCAAAGGATGCAATGCTGAATTGTGTTAAAATCATTAATAAACTTAAAGGACTCCCCATCAAGCTTTCACAGATCTGGGTGGAAAAAGAACCTTAAATTATTTTTCCAAAAACCCCGACTGGACTCACAAATCCCACTGTTAAAAAAATGAAAAAATAAATGACACATACTCTTTGGAGAATCCCAAGACCACTTCTTCCATTTCCACCCGATGGACGTAACCCTTGTAGGTCTTGCCATCATCAGGGTCGGTGCTGAAGCGGGCAAACAGATGATCACCTTTGAGGACTGAGGGACGGTTCTCAGCAAGACCTGGAATCTTTATTAAAAAGAAATCACGACTGAATCATTACCCGACAACCAATAGTTTAGGCCCAATGGACTGTGCAAGTCTCGCGTGTATAGGAATTTAATGTTCATGATTTTGTTTGGTTCATATGTTTAAGCAATGTAAGCCCAAGGTTCCAAAAAACGTTCAAACATGCACACGACTTGGTCTATAGATAGTTCCTGACGCCATTTTTGCGGGCAACTTCGATTTTGGCTTTGAGCTGCGTCAAGTGTTTTAACTTTTCCACACAGCCAGGTGGTTCAACAACCAAACATGCAAGGAATTTTAATTTAATTAAATTCTCGCCTGCCCAACACAGTATTTGGACCAAGGCCTCAAACCAACTCAATTGAAACACTGTCAAAGTTATAATTTAATTTTGGGTTGAACGAAGAAAAATTGACTAGAGCGGGATTTGAACCTGTGACCTCCGGATTAATGTGCTCCACCAACTGCTATCTAGCCCCAATGTTGGCAGTCTCCCTGTTTTGTTAATATCTTTGTTCAGGGGTGCCTATCAGAAGCCATTCAACCTGTAACTGCCATATGACCAGATATCACACCCAAGTTTACAATACAACCTGGGAAAGCCGCAAGAGAGGGATCACCTTAAGGTGATGCAAATTTTTAATTCCAATATCAAGTAATAAACCATAAGGAAAACTGACTGGGTAAATTTTTAAAATATTTTTGGGATGAACAAAGAAAAGTTGCTGAGAGCGGTATTTGAACCTGCGACCTCCGGATTAACGTGCCGGCAGTACCAACTAAGCTATCTAGCCCTAATGTTGGCGGTCTCCCTATGTGGTCAATATCTTTGTTCGGGGGTGCCAGTCTGAAGCCCCTAACCTGTAAGTTATAATTTCTGACAATTAAATTTGTATCATTGTTAAGAGTCAAGGTAAATGACTTACTTTAAGTCGTAGGAATTTGCCGTCCTGCTGCATGGGCACCGCCTTCATATCATACCTCTTGATGTCAACTTCCATCTGACACTCTTCTACGTACAGAAGGTTGGATAACTTGCTGACGTAGTTCACCCAAGCCAGATCAGGTTTGATGGTTTTTCTAAATTAAGACAAATTAAATGATGGAAGGTGAAGGGACAAATTCATTTGGTCTTTCATAGTTTCTTATTTAATTTCATGTCATTTATTATTTCTGGTTATGAAGGTTGGATAACTTGCAGACGTAGTTCACCCAAGCAAGATCAGGCTTTATGTTTTTTTCTAAGTTAAGATGGATTAAATGATGAGAAGTGAAGGGACAACATCATTTGGTCTTTCACAGTTTCTAATTTCATTTCATTTCATTTATTACATCTGGTTATGAAGCCAACGACTCTCAGAAAAATGAACTTCACCACTATATTAGCCAAGAACCTAATGGAGAGAGGAAAAGGAAGGAAGTTTCATTTTTTTAAATAGAATATTAATGTAATTTAATCTCCAAGTAAGAATTGAAACTTTGTATGGTGGAGATACAATCTAGTAAGAATTGCGGAAACACCATGTTAGTGGTTGCAGTGGTTCTGAAAAGAACTGGTGTTGTAACAACTCAACATTGTCTGTAATCCATTATGAATTGAGTGTGCGCACAATAATATAAAAGTTATGCACAAAAGCTCATAAGCAAAAAAGGGCTTTGCCATTAATGTGCATGACGAACATTTTTACAATCCATCTCAAATTTACTTTAAATGTGCAAAGATATGTATTATTGTACTCGGCTTTGCTGAAGACAATCAGAGCATACTGAGCACAACGTCGAGTTGTTGTAACACCAGTTCTTTTCAGAACCAACATAACTCACAAGAGATATGTATGTCCATGGTGTCTCCACAAACCTTAATAGATTGTATCTTTTTAAGTTAAAATTAATGTTTATTTTAAGTTGCATTCAATAAGCAACATTTTATTTGAGGTTAGAGTTCAACAAAATATTAACAATACTAACTAGTTTTTATATAGCGCTTTATCTATGGGCGTCTCACATCTCCTATTATTATTTTTTTAAGACAAGTTTTTGAAGTATTTAAGACAAGTTTTTGAAGTATTTTGAATTATGAAACCCATTTTAGTAGCACCTTATAAGGGTTTTTAAGGTGCTGTTGCACATTCAGCAGCCAATACCAGAAACACCAGGGCAAACCCCTTCTCTTAGCGTTAGGTATAACTGGGTTCTTCTATGTGCATTACACAACACACAGGACCTGCAACTTTACATCCCATCCGAAGGACTAACTAGTTTTTATATAGCGTTTTATCTATGGGCGTCTCACATCCCCTATTATTATTTTTTTAAGACAAGTTTTTGAAGTATTTAAGACAAGTTTTTGAAGTATTTTGAATTATGAAACCCATTTTAGTAGCACCTTATAAGGGTTTATAAGGTGCTGTTGCACATTAAGCAGCCAATACCAGAAACACCAGGGCAAACCCCTTCTCTTAGCGTTAAGTGTAACTGGGTTCTTTGACGTGCATTACACAACACACAGGACCTACAACTTTACATCCCATCTGAAGGGCGAAGCAATAATGGTCAAGTACTTGCTTAAGGACACAAGTGTCAAGACCGGGTCTCGAACCACACTCCGCTGATCGGAAACACCAGATCTTAAGTCCAGTGTGCTTGACTGCTCAGCCATGACACTACACAACACAGCAATTGGGTAAAGCAATTGCTTGCGTCTTTGAGTCCGAGCAAGAGGCAAGTATAAGTGGTTTGAGTGATACCAAATTTACCTCTTGATCAGTAAGATTCACTAATAAATGTATTCTTGTTTTATATACACAAAGTAATTATGATCAAGTTCTACAAATTGATTGAAAAAAAACCTGTACAATATGAAACTTTGAAAACAGTGGTATCACTCTTGCTAGGAACACATCAACGTCTTAATGATGAATGAATACAAAGAAGACTCTTCTCGAACTGACCTGACTTCCTCTATTTTGTGTTTATTGTTCAACATCCAGCGGAGATGGTCTGGAATAGGATAATACTTGACTTCTCTCATCTTCAGTTTGCTCTTGGAGGAACTAAAGACAACAAATAAAAGCAAAAAAGCCATGCAATCAGTAACATTTCTTGATAATTTTAACCCTCCTACCATCAGTGCATTCTACATCATCTATACCGTTTTTAGTAACACTTCCAAACACATGATTCTGTAACTTTCTGAATAATTCTGTAAAAAAACCAAACCCAAAACAATGTTAGTATAATCTTGATACATTCATTGCTGTAAAATATTTTTCACCAAGTTTCATGGCATGAAACATAATAGTTTGCAATTATACTAATTAGCATGACCGGCAAATCACCAGATTGACAGTTTGTGTTTTCACAAGATAACGAACGCTGATTTGTCACTTTATACATTGAAATACATAGCGGGGGACGGAGCCAAATACATGATACGCAGCCTAGGTTATAAAAGAGTGGTGGGTGAATTAGATCATAAGCTTCTCACTTCGTAGAAACGCAATAAGTCATTACGAAAAGTCTTTGACATCTAACCAGTGCCATGTATTTCCATGTATATTTTTGACAGATTCATCAATTTGTGAAAATAGTGATGATATAATTTCCAACAATTGCAATCACTAAGACAAAAAAGTTGAGGGATGGATGGAAGCTTACTTTGGTAGGGGCACTCCTTCAACAGTCTCTCCTTTCCGTTGCCTTCTTGCCACCCTTGGTGGGCGTTGGTAAGGAACAGACGGTGGTAGATCCTTCGCCACCTCGCTCTCCACCTCCACAGTCACAAAGCGCAGAATATGGAATACCTTTTGAAAAAGAAAGCATTACTCTAATCATTAAACTGATTCTTTGACCATTCTGAAACTTAAGAGGTTTAAAGGTGGGGTCATGGATTGGTTTTTGTTTCAGCTGGATACTTTGTCATTCATGCATGTATCGTTTCTCAGATTCAAATGTTTTGGGGTGAAAAGTTATCCAAACCATATTACTTCAAAGGGAATCCTTTATCAAAGCAGTTTATACTATCAACAGCTGCAGTGTTTCTCAACATGTAAGTTTTTATGGTTGTAAATTTTTTGAGTATTTACCAATCTATGATTCTACCTTTAAATGCATGCAGTACAGCTGCAGTAATGGTGGGAAAATTGGGTTGCCAGGTAATATGTTATTGACTAGGGTAGAACATACCTCGTTGGATGGTACTTTCTTGAAGGCAAGTATCAGTGGGCTACTGAGAACACCAACGGAGTCTCCCACTACAGCCACCTGCATACAGTACTCACTCCCTACACACAAACCACAAACACTATTTCATTAAAAAGTTTCAATAAAACCGCCCAGAAGGAATTTAGCTTTTGAATCTCACCAACATCTTTCAAGTATCAAATGATACCTAAACATAAGACAAATGATATAGGCCCTAAATCTTCTCTTGGTGTTGTTCAAATAAAAGCAGTTTAGTATAGTTTTTTCTCATTTCGATTCTGGTCTTGTAAAAAGAATTCTGGTCCAGTTAAAATGCTGAGCTACAAGCCCCGAGTTCTTGTGGATTTTTCACCCAAATTCGAGCCCTCCAATCTCACTTAACTTTTTACAGAGTTGTTTAGTTTCTATGACACTATTATTGAAGAAAAGAAAAAAGGAAATCAGCTATTCAGCTGAAAGTTGCATGGCTGAAAATTTGATAAGCTTAACCCTTTAAACTCGACCCCGTTTTTTAAAATTTTGCATGTGCTCAGGTTATTTATTAAAATGACTGATTTACTTCTTGGAAACATGTTAACATTATGCATCATTTTAAAGCTTACATATAGTGCTATATTTCTAGCAAATCTTTTACCCCCCACAGGCTTTTGGAAAAAAATTACCGCCATTATTAAATTCATATTTTTAAATTTAAATTCCAATTTTTTCATATTTTATGTAAATTTGGTAATTTCCACTTGTTCAAAAATATTTTGATTGCCGTTTTTGAAATCTACATCATCTGATCTTTCTATAGAGGTAAAAAAATAAAGACAAAATATTAATTTTACCTCCCAGAATTTCGCTTTTACATGTACATTACCAGCAGTCTGTGGTTGGATCAATGCCTTCGTTCAACATTTCTTCCTCGTCAAGATCACCGTTTTCATCTACAAAACCCCCAAAACCCAAGACTTATTCTTCTCTACATTGTCTCCTGGAAGTTTGGACAACATTTCACTTCTTTCAGGCTTCTTTTTGGGCATTTTGAAGCTGAAATGTAACATTTTGTATGAGATCAAGAGCAGAATTTGCACGAAAGTCACCGTACAACGTGTACAACGTGTACAACGTATACAACACACAGGCATAACAGCTGACACGTTAGAAAAAGCAATAGTCAGGTTTCTTTTTCGCTTTGTATATATATTTCTAAAGGTTGCACATAGGGTACCATACTACCATTGGAAAGCTTGTGTTTTCAGCTTGCTAATGATGCCAAGCTTGGCCAACAGAGGGCGGTAGTTATTGGGTGAAAAATGATTATTAAAAAAAAAAAAAAATCGGTCAGGGGTGACCGAAGTTCTGTGGGGAAAAATGGGGTCGAGTTTAAAGGGTTAATATTTATACTTGGCTGTGGTTCACTTCCGAGGTTCTGCGAATCAAGGTGAGTGCCTACTCAATTTTCTCACACGACAACATCAAATCCCACAGCTAATTATGAAAACTTTTGTTGTCTTTCCTTCGTCAACTTAGGGTTTCATTGTTGCAATGATACTTTCAAAGGAAAATGATTACTCAAGAAGCTCCAAAAAGTTCTTTAAAAAAATACCCCGGGTGGGCATGGAACTTTTTTCAGAATACAGATGTGAAGTGGTTAAATAAACCTGCCTTCAAAAAAATGGAGAAACCTCAACTGAACTCAGTTCTGCTTCACAAGAAGTAGTAGACTGGATCTCGGAGGGTTAACTGAAAAAATCAACATGCAGCATACAAATTTTCACATAACTTTGTACAGTGGTTTTTAATTCTCTATGGCACCATTTTTGAAAAAAGAAGAAGATGAAATCAGCTATTCAGCTGAAAAGTTGCATGCCTGAATATTTGACAAGCTTAATATTCTCTCTACACTTGAATCGGGATAAACTTGAATGGGGTTGTGATTGTAAAGTTTCCTAATCACCTGGTTTGAGATGAGCCACTTTTTTAGACTGGGTCACGTCATATTCATCTGACAGTACAAAGGCCGGCTGGACTTTCAACAGCACACAAGATAGGAATGCGGTAGTTAACGCATCACTGTGAAAAGCAAGAAGAAAAAGAAAAACGCTTACCTCAACACCTAAAAAAGTATACAATACAGAATAAAAGAAATTACTATTACATACCTGCCAACATCGACAGCTCAGAAATACAAAACACCAGTTATTAGACAATAACCCCTGCAAAAAGGGACATTACGAGCATGAATTCAAGTACCTTCTATCCCTCTCTGTACGGGGGAAACAAAGCATGCTACAAAATGGAATGTCTGGGTGAATATACATGTCAGCCGTCCGACTGACTGCAAAAAATTGAGGGCGCTCCAAAGATATTCCAAGCATTAAAAAAAGTCCACCATAAGCCATTCCAGAAAAATTTGGCGTGTGCACGTCATCTGATGTGAAGTGGTTAACCCTGTCATTACCAAATTGTTGACCGAATTGTTTGACAACTCAAACATGAAGCACATTTTCTTGGCCAACAGTGCGCATGTGTTCACAAGCCAAGTTTACACCTCTATTATCACCCTGAAGATTTCACTTTAGAGCATAATAAGTTACAACAAATTTTGTGCATATTAATTCCCTTTCATAGAATACAAAAAAACAAAGATAGGCCTATTGGTCAAGAAACATCAAGGTGCAGTTGATTAAAGTCCCCTTTGGCAAGGAAAGACTTCAACCTGGAACTGACACTTCCTGATTGCAAGGAGACTTAAGCCCGGTTCATACTTCATGTAAATTGTGAAAGCGAAGAGAATTTCCTTACATCACAATGGAATACAGCGCATACCTGATTGTTTGTGTCAAGTATGAACTGGGCTCAACCCTTCTACAATCAGTTCACTTTGTTCCAAAACCAATTTATTCCACAGAATTTCACAAAGTTGTAATTTTGTGGAACTTTGAAGAACATGTGTATTGCTGTATATTCCACTCAATTCCACGGCAGACTGTGGAATTTCGAAGAACATGTGTGCAAGTTAGAAAACAAAAATCCACTTCCACAAATTACCACAGCAGACTGTGGAATTTTGAAGAATATAGTTCCACATACATATGAAGTGCCATGGCCTCTGAAAAAAACAAGATACAGTGTACATCTAGGGGCCTAATCCATTTAGTACTACGGCCCCTGGAAAACAAACAAGACACTGTGAGAGCATAGCAGGCCAGTTCCACATAGTCCTGCAGTATTCTGTGAAACACTTAATTGTATGGGACTTAGTTTATTTCACAATGGAACTTTGTAGTACTTGTGCACTACTCATGTGAATAACGTGCAATAGTTTGTGGAAAGCATGTAATTGTTGCACAGATGTGTGTAAGGGTAGGCAGTTTTGTGGGCTAATCACTTACCTTTCATTCTTGATGGTAATACTGAAGGTTTCACTGGTATTCCGCGCCAGTTTCATTGCAATGGTCCCATCCTGACCATCATGCTGACTGGACACCTCTATGCCATTCTTGTTTTCAATGAACTTTGATCTGAGTGTATACAAAACAGGAACTGTATTGTCAAATTTATTCCCTTACCCTTAAATGTTCATTTTTAAATCATGAAACAAAATAAACTTTGATCAAATTATATAACACTAAAATTGTGAGGTAAGATTGTCGGAACGATAACAAACTGTACAGACAAAGGATTCACAGAGAATCTTGTGTACTGCGGATTTACCCATTAAGTTGTAAGCACAGCCTTTCTGATCAGGGCCCAATTTCATAGAACTGCTTAAGCAGAAAACATTGCTTAAAAACATTCTGCTTAGCAAAAATAAGCAGGATACCAGTCACACATGGTACATTATGACATGGTCTTGTGGCTGGTATCCTTATTCTGGTAAGCGAAATTTTGTTGTGCTTAGCTAATTTTTGTGCTTAAGCAGCTCTATGAAATTGGGCCGTGGACACTTCTTGCTGGTTCAGAAGCATAAAAATCCTGTTTACCTGCTCTTCTTGACACATTTGAAGATCATTTGCTGCCGATGTCTACTCCCTTGCAGATGTGCATGGAAAGACTGGTGAGAATTCCCGCGGACGCCACACTCCTCGCAGTAAAATGGGTACGGCTCTGGCCCATCAGACTTGCCTCCTTTACCTGGGCTCTGCTTCCCCTTGATGGCCCTTGTTGTGTCTTTCTGGTCAAGGGCATGCTTCTTGAGGGTGGTGAACTGATCCACAGAAACAAAACTGTTCTGAATTTGGACTCGTCCATCTCTGATGCTGATTTTTCCATTAGTCTTCAAAGCATAGAGTATGCTCGAGAAGTTGAAACCTAAGACAGAGTTGACATCAATCGAGTCAGGGTTTTTTTTCTTCAAAATGAGTTATTCATACTAAGGATATTGAAACTGATCATAGGACTTGAACTTCACTTTGACTTTAACTCATATAGGGGCCGAGACAATTTAATCAAATATAGTGGCATGTCATTGCCGAGCATCCTAGTGCACCAGACTGAAAATACTGGAAATCATGGTCGTAATCTCCCAAGTTCCGAAGTGGTTAATGGAAGTACATAAAGAGTACAAACTGAGTGTCCAATGATTTATGGTCTACTCATTCTTACAAGGACACTTTTCATCAACCAGCTGGTCAAGAGTCTAAAGCCACAGGCTTTTGGTTCCAGCTGTGCTCAGTGGGCATCTAAGATCAGCATGATGGGAAAAGTCTCCTACATTAGCCACAGACTGATTACGTGTTTGTCATCTTGACAAAATAAACAAAATTATCCCTTTTGAACTCTCATCAAAATTTAAACAATAACAGCTCGGAGTTTCAGCTCTCGTACAGTCCTGTTGTTTTAACCAAAAGAGTGTGCTAAGGGTAATTATATTGCAGAGCTCTACATGTAGGCCTATATCTGTACATAACAGCCAACGATTTCCCTTGTATAACATAGAAAAATGCTCAACAAAATGTATCTGTTGATACTCAAAGTTGACATTTGCTACTCAATAATTAGCATTCAGTCAATCAGTGTGCACAAAACATATTCAGTCTCAATACTCTGCTAAAATGCAAAATTGCTCATTGAAATTGTTTCCCGCATTGTACATATTCTTTACCTATTCCTCCTTTCTCTAATCTTGGCTTGTACTCTTTCAAGAAAGCTGTCTTCATTTGCTCTTTGTTGTCCACATCTCCTCGTTCACTCTCCTGAAGAAACTTGAGAAAACCAAGTCCAACACGTCGATTCTGAGCCACCGAGGGCCTGCCTGTTCTCTGATTGGTCATGACGACGACACTTTTATCTTAACTCCAGAGCTATTGCTCTTCCTCAGCTGGTCAGTTTCAGCAAAGAAAATTTAAAAAAATGCTTGAGGTTATTTCATGTAAGTTGCTGGAAATACACTTTGAGATTTTCATAAAATTACACCAAAACAAGCTTGCACATTTTCATTTTAAAGGCAGTGGACACTATTGGTAATTGTCAAAGACTAGCCTTCACATTTGGTGTATCTCAACATATGCATAAAATAACAAACCTGTGAAAATTTGAGCTCAATAGGTGATCGAAGTTGCGAGATAATAATGAAAGAAAAACAACCCTTGCAACACGAAGTTGTGTGCGTTTAGATGGTTGATTTCGAGACCTCAAGTTCTAAACTTGAGGTCTCGAAATCAAATTCGTGGAAAATTACTTCTTTCTCGAAAACTATAGCACTTCAGAGGGAGCCGTTTCTCACAATGTTTTATACCATCAACCTCTCCCCATTACTCGTCATCAAGCAAGGTTTTATGCCAATAATTATTTTGAGTAATTACCAATAGTGTCCACTGCCTTTAATGTACTCTCAACAATTGGGGGGAAAACTTGGCAAAAAAACATGGGTTTTTATTTTGATAAATGATCTCACTTCCTGATGCTACGTGGCTGTAGGGCGGCAAAGAGCGGAGGAAGTCTTGCGTATTGGCACTATTTTAATATGGGGCTAGGTGGCCCCACTATAATTAAAGGCATCATACACGCTTGGTAATGACTCTGATTTAAATAATTAATGGCAATAAAGACTTAATTGGTAAGAAGTACAGCAGCTTTGGATAGTGCATTTTGAGAAAAATATATCACTTTTTATCCCCCAAAACATTTTAATCTGAGAACGCTTCTCAGAGCATGGAGGTAGAATTAGAACCTCCATGCTCAGAGTGTGTATCCCAATGCAGATTGCGTGGACATAACCACTCCAGATTTTTAGCAATATCTCAAAAACGCTACCACCTTTCACAATGAAATTTTCACAGGTTAGTTTCTACAACTGTCTAGGTTTGAAACAAACAATACGCTCCAATAACCAAACGTGTACAATGCCTTTGATGTGGCAAAGGTTCACACTTTCTTTTGTCCACATAATGGGCTCGCACTGCCACTGTCAGACTGTACTACACTGTCTGTAGCAACTAACTAGCCCAGGTTGGACTCCTCCGTTGCATACAACGCGACGGAGTCCAGGATATAAAGGTCCCGTACCATTGCGAAAAAATTTATAACCATTTTATATCATATTTTTACCTTTTTGAGGAAGCTGAAACTTGACTCACACGTTCCTTGTGTCCTGAACCTTACGCCTGCTCTATTCAGAATTGCCAATTTTATCCTTTGATGACATTATTGTGAAAATAAAATGGAAATTTATGCATTCTCGGCGACAGGCCGAAACTGACAAGACGTGAATGCTTCAGCGCATGTGCGTCCTTTGCATAGCAACCACGATAGAGGGCGCAGTCTTACTTAGAGGGGGCGCAAATTTAACGTGGAAGTCGGTGAGGTTGCTATGCATGTCGCGCATGCGCGCTTGAGCCTACACAGTCAATTGGTACACGATGATAAAAGCGGTAGTGCACAACTCGGACTTATTTGCTAGAATAATGTCATTCGTGGACAAAATTTTTATTGTTGGACCCATCAATAGCGAGTTACGGACATAAAGAATATATCAACGGAATTTCAGCTTCTTAAATCAGGTAAAATTATGAAAAAACATTACTTCAAAATATGTTCGCATTGTAGAGGTGCTTTATACCCGGGCGTCAGTGTACACTGACTGACGTCCTACCACCAGGGCTAGCAACTAGCCCAGGTTGGACTCCTCCGTTGCATACAACGCGACGGTTCAGGGTATAAAGGTCCTCAGGCATTGCAACAAAATTTATAACCATTTTTTATCATATTTTTACCTTTTTGAGGAAGCTGAAACGTGACTCACATGTTCCTTGTGTCCTGAACCTTACGCCTGCTCTATTCAGAATTGCCAATTTTATCCTTGGATGACATTATTGTGAAAATAAAATGGAAATTGACGCATTCGTTGCGACAACCTCAACTGACATGGAACCAAGTCCACAATAGAGGGCGCTGTCTAACCCGTAACACTGAACGCTTTTTCTTCGGGGCGGCAACACGACGGAGTCGCAGCGCCAGTGCACAACTTGGACTTATTTTCGGAAATAATGTCATTCATGGATGTATTTGATAGGTTTTGAACTCAGCAAAAGTGTAATTAACTTTAAAGGCACCAAGAATAAGTGAATGGAGTTTCAGGTTCTCAAATTAGGTAAAAATATTTTAAAATGTTATTCAAAGTTTTGTTCGCATTGTAAAGGATCTTTATACCCAGGACGTCAGTGCAGTGGCACTGACTGACGGCCTACCAGGGCTAGGCTAGCAAACTAGCATTAGCAACAGAAGCAGTAGCACTCCACTACTAGCCCTATAAATAGTGCCAATACGCATATGTACAGTCAGTAGCACAACTTCTTATTCAGCACGGCGGAGAAAACATTCCTCAGTCATTTCAGTAAAAATTGAACTAGCCTACCACTGCCTACTCTAGCTGTCTAGTCAAGTCTAGTCTAACAATTACAACATGCTAATTATATCACGTTGAATTTGACTCTGACTGAGCAACTTGAAAATATGCAATCATCATGGCTATGCAAATTCTGACCATGCTGACGCTACCAGCAGGCTTGGTACATTGTCTCTTCTAACGTATTGTAATAAAACTAACGGAGGCCAGAATGTATTTAGTTCCCCACTTACCATGGAGGTAGGAATTTAATTCCTACCTCCATGCACTTACCTTGCTCGCTCCGTCGTAAAAGGGGAATCCCACATCGACACACGTGGGAAATAACACTCGGGGATCGGATGTGGTTTTGACGGAATCGGAGTAAACGCGTTAAAAATAAAAACAATCCCTAGACTTCTCAAATGATAACACAGCTTAACTAAGATCCGCAAATAAAGGACACAGACTACTAAGTAAAACGAAATGTAATGTATCGCCCTCAATAGTTGTTTATCATAGGTGGGCGGGACGTGTTTAGATGGGGTGCGCTAATACTTACGAAAGAATCCCAACCCTACAATAATTAATCACAAGCAAAAAAGGAAAACAAATTAATACCAATTACATTTGAAGGATAACTAATGGCGTTTATTTTAACGTATATTTTATTGACTAAATAAGCATTAATATAGGCCTATTGACAACTTTATATAGGGCTCCCGGCAGAATTGGAACTTGCCCGAGTTAAAATAATCATAGGCCTATAATCAAATAATCAAATACAATAATTTCCTTCTTACTAATCCATGAATCTAAAGGGATTGTCATGGTTTTACCAAATCCCTTTTGAAATTTGTTGGCAAAATCGGAAACCGTATATATTGATATAGGGCCTAATAGAAATCAATTGATCACTTTCCCTTTAAAAAACGGTGCTGCATGATTCCATGAGTCGCAAATAAATATTGTGTCAATTATCGGATGGGCGGTATTATTAACTTAAATGTTCTTAATGTATTTCCTTGAAATTTTTTGCGGACTGGGCCTACACCAAACAGTGACATAGGCCTACAGTGATGTCGGAGCGCGATCCCTCAGGTACTGTACGTACTAGTCTGCACGGTGCAACACCTGCCTGGCAGGTATGGGCTAAATTTGATAATGCTAATAATGTGAGGAATTTTAAAAATGTATATTAACAACGACAACTGAGAGTTTAACAATATATTTTTTAAAGCATGTTTTCCTTTAAGAATTTGAGTAAATAAACGATGCAACAAGAACGAACTGGAGAACTATAATAACATTCTAATTAATTAATATAAAAAAGTAGAAAACTCAGAGAAACGTAAATCAAAAGAAAATCAGAAAGTCCGATCCGAAGTAAAGCCCCCTCCCCCATTTTTTTTAAAACTGGATTTGAAACAACCTGTGTGTAAGGGGGGGGGGAACAGGATTATGAAACTACTTGATCAAACCAATACATTCTATACAATTGCAAACCATCTATTACAATTGAATCTATTTGTCTCAGACCATATCGAGGCTGAGCAAAAACACTAATGCATGACAGGTCAAGTTTGCAAAAAACAACGTTCTCGGGTTATCAAGATCAAACTAGCTATAAATACAGAGTTCAGAAACTTCACTTTATAATCCTTTGACAAAATACACACACACACACGCAAGGCTTTTTAAGTCTAACACACACATGCTTGGAGACCCTAGAGTGAACTCTAAAATATTAAAACCACTGCATGCTAGGTCCATTTTTGGCCGAAAATTTACATTTAAATTTTAATTAATAACTATTTTTAAAAATTCGAGCAGTTCATAAGTTTTTATTAAAAGTTGCAGGAACAAACGCATGTAAGGAATAAAATTAGTTTGTAATCTAAGTAATTATAGACAATTAAAATAAAATTTTAACCGTAAGTAAAACTATTATTCCCTCTGGTAAAATAAATCAGAGTGCCATAAACCGTAGAAGTAAATCAGTGTGAGAATAAAAACTTCCAATATCTACTTCTTAGAATACCACACAAACGACCATAGAAGTCATGACCAATGAGACACTTCCTCTTCAAACAGAATTCCTTGCATTTACAGGACACACAACACAATAATGAGCCCCGAAAGGGACATAATGAAAACAAATGTACGTATCAATAACTAACTGATTTCGAGCACACGAAATAAAGAACAAACAGCAAATCTTGGCACATAGGGGCCTATTTTTCATCATAATTTATATGATAAAAAAATACCCAAAAGGGACACATGCATATGTCAAGGGACACATGCATATGTCCCTTTAGGGGCTCCGTAATCAGCTGATTCAGCTCTTTAAAAAATATAATAATAATGAAAAGCCTAGAATACTCAAATAATGAAACAAAAATCTCAAGTAAATATTATAGATAAGGAAACTTAAATGCTTGCCTCATCAAAAGTCTTTGAAAGTACAAAAAATAATCCCTGTTATAATACCTTTTTTAATTTAGTTTTAGGTAATAGTGGAGAAATGCCTAGTGTTATGAGACCCTAATACATGTACATGTAATTAAGTGTGTACAACGGCACGCTGTCAATCATTCTCTGTGTGTAAGTCCGTTGACCCTAATGGGCGGTGCTAATCCGATATGAAGGATCTAGAATGCTCTGGAAGTTTGAAGTTAGTTTTTAGTGCTTTCCAGAAAACATCACAAATCCTTTATATACGGGCTGCGGATAAATTTTGGACAGGACACAAATACTCAAGACTGGTGGAAGCTACGACTTCTGTGATTGTTTTTCAACTCGTTGGAGGAGCTTTTGATAGAGTTCGCTTTTGACCGAGTGCAGTTAAAGAGCTTAATTTAATTCCGGAAAGGACATTTTCGAACTTAATCCACAGTTCGGTATTTTGGGGTCTTCTTCCACATATTTTGTGGCGGGTGTCAGATTGTGTACCCGTTGTTGCTTTGTCTTCTTCTGGACATTTGTCGGAGTGAGTTCACCCCGTGATAGCTCATAGTCACATCGGCAAAGAACTGTTTTACCGCCCCTGGAGTTGATCGTTTTAGAGCCAGTGTATGTGATCCTCGCTATAACTTCTGTTGCCGTGATCCTCGCCTGTATTTCATCCCTGTTGACGTATTAGCCCGTAAGATTACGTATTTTGTATAAGATCTATTTTTAATGTAGGCCTACACTTGTTTTACTCAATCATTGTAGGCCTACGTTTGTTAAACCCAATCGATATGAAGTGGCTGATAGTTTCATCATTGAATCACTTTGATTATGTGTTCTTTACATCAGTGTCACCTTGTTTGAACAACTGAGCCTACTCTAATAAACAGAAGTTGGTCGTATAATAACCTAAAAAGTTAACGATAACGGATAAACCAGAAGACTGAAACAAACAAAGAGAATGACATGTGACAAGTTTTTAAGCTCATGAACCGACAGCAACTCGAGTTGCCTGTTTGCAGGGGTGACCTTGCTTTCAAGCCATTGAATAGCAAATTCCTTTTTGCCCTTGTTGTCCTTGCAGAACCAGATAGGCCCCTAACAACATTATTAAATAATTCTTCCTTATTCATTTTATGCCAATGGAGAATCGACACCCGCAAAAAATTATTTCAAATCAAACAAATCAAACAATCTGACACAATGAGCTTTTTTTAGCCCGATTTGGGGAGTTACCGTCCATCGGTTTGTCTTGCGACTGGTTTTGTGACTGTGGCAAAGACTGGGACTGGGACTGGTCTTGTGACTTTGACGAAGACTGGTGCTGGCCTTGTGATTGTGGCGAAGACTGGTGGTCAACTGTGGTAGGCCCCACATCGGCAGGACGGCTTGACCAGTTGGCTGAAAATTTAGGCTGTGGTGGTGTTGCTACAGAAGGTGATACTCTTAGGAAAGGCATCCTTCCGTCTTCCAGTGCAATAATGAATGTATTGCATTTCCTCGAGATGACAGCCGTCCGTACTTTAGAGTATGTGTGGTACCTCATGACGCACCGTGCGGTCTCGACGTCCCATATTTGAACGTAGCTATCCTCTTCTGCTAACGAGAGCAGTAATCGATTATCAGGGCTAAACACCAAGTGTCTGATGTTTGATTCGTGCGCATGCGTTATCGTATGCTTCAGCGATTGTGATTGGACATTCCAAATAATAATTTCACCGCCATTTGCCCCGGATGCAGCCAGAGTTCCCTCAGATGAGAATGCAACTGCCTTGACCCATTCACTGTGACCTTCCAATGTAGCTATGAGCGATGCATTGCCAAGGTGCCAAAGGTAAACGCTGCCGCTGCTGCCGGAGATGAGCAAAGTCTCATCTGCCGATACGGCGTAGGTATTTACTTTATCTTTATGATCAAGCGCTGCCGACACTCTCCCTGTATCCCCGGCAATTAGCTGAAGAATTTTACTTTTTCCTGACTTGTCGTACATTTGCGTTTCAAATTGGTTAACGAACAGACCTGACGTAAGCATGTGGAGAGAAGTTGATCTCAACCCGATGACTTGAAGAGCCTCTCCTGTTTTCAGGCTGCAGATTCTGATTTCAAACTTCGGACGTTGGAGTCCCGCAACGAGTCTCTTGTTATCTGGGGTTATCACTAAACAAGACACGTGCAGCATCCTTTCCGTGAACGTTCCCCTCACGTCAAAGTCTGGCAAACCTAAGACGTACCAGTGATGGGAGCCACACCCTACCATGAAACTGTCATCACTGCTGATGGCAGCATCATGACAGTCGCCCTCTGTCGGTGCTTCCAGACTCTTGACAACCTTGCCGTTTCTCACGTCCCATACCTTAATTGTGCCATCGGAGCTCGTCGTGATGACAGTGTCGTCACACTTCATACTAAGTACCAGTAGAACGTAATCGTTGTGTTTAGTCAGAGTAAGTTCCAGCTCTTTGGTGGATTCAGACTCGTTGATATTACCAAGGTCCCAAACACGGACGTTTTTGTCTTTAGATGCGGTAAGGATCTTCGAGCTGTCTGGCGTTACATCCACTGCCAAAACCGCTAAATCGTGTGGCAGTATGGTAGCTACTTTCAAGTTATCAAGGTGGAAAACTGCAGCTTCAGACTTGGTGTTGCAAGATGCAACGACATACCTAGAATGAAGAAAAACAAAAACACTATTATCACTTGTGGTTACGGCGAGTCGTAAAGAAAGCCCTTTTTACTGTTACTTAGATAATTGTTACAACATACGGGCAGTTCAAAACATTTTTTTTAAGAAGTTGCCGGACAGATAATATTAACAAACGTCATAATTATTTTGAGAATGTGCGTCTTTCTCAAAATTTAAGATTACAAAAATGCTATTTTTAATGAACTTGGGGCAGTTTAGTTTAAACTTTCATTGGCACATCTTCCTAGATAGACCCAATTCACCTGACGTCATCATCACAATAGTTTTGTTGTGGCATTTGGGAGTCAATATCCATGTGTGTTCAAAATAAAGCGAGTGGTGCCAATTGTAGGCGAAGCAGCGTTTACACGCTTACCTGTTTTCTGCCTAAAATGGTGAGCGTGGCAGACATGCCGCGTGTTTGACGTGCGTGCGAGGGGTCAATATGAATTTTTGATAACAGTGTATTTTATGTTACAAATACACAATGAGCTTACTTTTCATCGGGTGTAACAGTCATGCTATCAATTGATTCTCTATCGAAGTATTCTTGCTGCATGAGTCGAGTTCTCTCTGTGCCTTCACCGGTTCCAAACACTCTCACCAGTCCGCAGCAATGCCCGGTAATAACTCGCGAGTTGTCCTTGGTGATGTACATGGCCCTAATCGTTGAGGTAGAATCTGGGTCTGTCGACTCACCAAGGAACTTGCACTCGGGGAAATTGTAGACCGAAACGTCACTTCCGTGTACTGCAAGTAGCCGCTTGTCATCAGACAGGGCCATCTTACTTATCGGTAGGTCTTTAGTTTCAGTCATCTCGCGAAGTGGTTCTCCTTTGATTATATCCCACATCACAACAGTGTGATCATTGGAGAACGAAGCTGCTATTTGCCGGTCGTCTATCACCGTCATTAGAACGCCATTAATATGACCTGGGAAGTTAAAAGGAAGTGTTACAAGCTAGTGTGGGTACCAACCATGGTTGCTCAGATTTGTACATTTCTGTACCATTTTTGAACATGGAGGAACATAACAAGTTTTCTCACCTTTTCTAGCATTTCTAACCGTGTTGACAAAATTTGAAATAATGATTTCCTTTTAATTGGCATTTTTACAGAACGAACACTTAGAATCTGGAACTCACCTGTATGCTTGTACAACCAATGCATAACTCGCCCAGTCTCCAGACTCCAGATGACAACCACATCTCTGGACTCATCTTCATAATCCTCATCATCCCAATCATCTCCAAGCTCCTTCTTCTTGTGTTTTTTGTGTTGCCTTTTCCCCTCAGCTATGATTTCATCTTCTTCACAGTCCGTATCTTCATTTTCACCATCGTAGTCGATTAATGTCTGAAGGCCGGCCACAGCGTACTTGCCGTTCTGGCTGATCGTAACGTTGGATGTACCTTTACCAGTGTGACCCTTCAGTCGGTGAATCAGATCTCCGGTTTCAACGTTCCAATAACATATTTTGCCTGATTTCATGTACTCTCCGCTGTGGCTGTACGTTAAACAACACTGATCGTCCATCGTCATTTCGATTCCATACACAGATTCACGGTGGCCCGTCAGCGTGTGAATCAAACTGCCATTTTCAACCAGCCAGATGCGAGCAGTAGTGTCTTTCGAGCCAGTTATTGCCAGTCGAGAGTCATGTGATATTGTCAGAGCAACAACTTCCTCGGTATGGCCCTCCAGTGACGTCACCATCATCCCCCCTGGAGGTTGTAAACATGTGCTGATTGGTAACATTGGATGTAACACGCGCCCTCTTTCTAAGGCTTGATGTAGAAGTTCTTTCAGATTCGGATATTTATCAGTGGCATTTATCAACCGTCCCATAATCTCCGGTGCTAATTGATCAGGATCATTAGAGATAATGGATGAAGACAGTCGGAGTGCACTGAGGAGAATGCTTAGCTCATCATCTTGCTTCTCTTCTCCTACTCTGTAGAAATCATCCAAAGCATCTTGCATCGAGAGCGCCTTAATTTTGCTCAGAAGGAAGTCAAAGTTACAGAGAGCAAATTTCTTCAACGAGTCCCAGTCTTCTGCTCCCAACAGATGAAACGGGAGCTGGGTTAGCTTCCGGATGTTATACTTGGCATCAACTCGATCTTCCAGTCCAGTGAACTGTAGGGGTTGGCTTGAAACTTTTCTGTTCTCTTCAGATTCTGCAGGGACTTTAAAACGCTCCACTTGTAAAGGTGAATATCGGCATGGTTTATTACGATCTCCTGCCCAGGTGCCATTAAAATACTCTCCACAGGTCTGATGAAGCTTCTTCCTGAGGTTGGAATCACTGAGATATCGCTGCCTGGCCGTCTCGATGAACTGACGGTGATACCAATAGGTGACTGTCACTCCATCTGCATCTCGGTCAACCAGATACGAGCTGATGTCGTTCTTGATTCTTGTCCACAATGATGGCGGGATACGACGCACTGGTGGCATCCAAAACTGGTACACGTCATTCAAAACGTCATCATCTAATGAGAGAATGTCATCAAGCTCCATCTCAGTGAGGCCGTCTGGAGATAGAGTGATGTATGCTAAGGCCCTGGATACGAGGATACGTCCATGGTACTCCTCAAGTTGCTGAAAGATAAGGTTGATCATATCGTGAATATTCGATGCGAGAATGCACTTCTCTGCAGATTGGTATGAATGCCATTTTATGCATTGATCAAAGGTAAGTTTCAAGAACAACGGCAGACTGCAATCGTTGACAGCTTTTGCAATGATGTCAAACTGGGAGCTTGAAATTTCTTTTCTGGCAGTCACCAGCCACGACTTAATAATCGTTGTGCTTTCTTCTGGAGAAAATTGCGTCACTTGAATGTATTGTGTTAAGATGGGAAGCCGTTCTTTAAGTTTATCCAGGATACCATGCTCTTTTGGCAAAGTTGAAACAACGAGAGCGACATACGGGGGCAATGTCTTGGGGAGCCACGCCAGCCGATGTGCTCCATGGTCGGCCGATAGTTGATCGAGGGAGTCCAGGAAAATGACGAGAGGCTTCTCTTCTGTAGCGAACTGCAGCACCTTTAAAAAAGCTGCAACAAGTTTGTTGTATTCACTAGGAACTTGGAACTCTGACCGATTGTAAACTTGCTGAATTTGTTTGCACAACGTTTCTAGTACCCGCTGAATTGATGAGGTGTTTGGACTCGTACCGAGGAATCGTATGATGACAGCGGCATCACTTCCAGATAACCACGTTTGTTTCACGAGTGAAACACATTTTGCCATTACTGACGTTTTTCCACATCCCGATTCACCTTGCAGTACCAGAGGCAAACCCTTCTCCCCCTGACCACTTTCCTTCCTCGTTGTCCACTTCAATACATATCTCTGAACCTCACCGATGACATCATCCCTACCCAGGAACCCAATACATTTGGTCACACAGAATGACAAGTGTTGGAGAATCTCTTGGTGCAAAGGGTCGTCCAGGCTAGCAGCTTTCTCTTTCATCACTCCAGCATCGACCATGCTGACCATCTTGGTGTAGAACGCATCAAGAAACCGTTCCAGATATTCCTTGTGTCGCTTATTTTCAAGATAAACCCCATCTTTGGTCCATTCGCCGAGTTCCGTAACGATGATATTGGTAGAGGGGAGTACCCGGGGAACTTCGTTGTCTCGTAGGTTAGACAAGAGTGCCTGGGCGTCGTTATCAACTTTCCCAGATTGGATATCAATGAACGATGAAGCTTCTCTAACTTCACTTTTGTTCTCCAAATCGCTGAACTTCCGGACAAAACACAGGCAATGCTCCTTTTGATCTGATGGTGCATTCAAAATGCCGTGCTGTACCTCGTCTTGTGTAACTATTAAACAAAATAAACAATACTTATATTCAGTGAAAAAATTGTCTTTGGTATTTGTATAACTTTGTGTTTAAATGAACGATTCAATCGATTCACAGAAAATAATATGTAATTATTCTCTAGTCATTCATACTAATGGTAAAAAAAGTCATTAATTTGCCAATGTCTTTGTACAACTTTTTGTTTTATTCAAACCTGAAGCCATATGTTCAGTAAGAGCTTTAGGGCGTTATAACACATTATTTTCAGATAATACAGAGAGTACCGGTACTATATACTTGTGAGTACTTATCAACATTTTTCTTCCAAATTTGATGCACATTATAAGTATCAACACCTTATACGCATCTTACACAAAGTCGTGGGTCTACGTGGTCTCAGACCACCCTTGCTGAAAAGAAATCTGGATATAGGCCCTTAATGAGGGTCCATCCTACATCTGAGTGCAGCAATTATTTTAACCTCACTTAACACTGTACGAACCTGATACAGTATACTTCTTTGACTTCTCCGGTGTTAGAACCTTCTTTGTTTCAGCCTCATCTGCAGCAAAGCGTAACTGGCTCTGAAGTAGCTCAAACGTCGTCCACCACTCACCCTGTTGCTGCTTCATTTTGATTGGCTCGTCACGGCGATTAAAGTACGGTAGCTTAGAGCTGATTGGCTGCAACACGTACACGGGAGGAACGCAGTTGTCGTCACGCAGGAACCACATGTCCAGTTTTTCTGTTGGTTTCTCGTTCCGGATCAACGCATCTCGAAGAAGTGTGAATTCGTCGCTTTCAATTTTTGGTGGAAAAGGTCGATATCCGTATTTCTGACACAGAAAAGTCTGTAAAGTAAAATAAAAGGTAAACATGACTTTTTGAAGTTTTGTAATGGTCTGTTTAAACAAAATAGCATTCCAATTAATTTCATTCGAAAGGAGTATTAATATTAACTTTTCATTTACCGATGTAAACAAGTTGGTTTTTAGGCCGTGTCGAACCAAGTAACTTCGGCTTCGTCTATAAAAATGGCGCGTTCCGGTCGTAGCACCTGCCGAAGCTATGAATTCAATTATTGAATATTTTATCTGTAGGATTTTTGTCTCTTTCTTTTTCTTTCTTTTCCTTATTTTGTTGTTGTTGTTGTTGTTTTCTTTTCTTATTTTCTTTCTTTTTTCCTCTTTTTTGGTACTTTATTTTCCAAATGTTAAGCGCAGGGACACAATTGATAAAAAAAACCCCATAAATACAAGCAAGCAATGAATCGTGCTTTGGCTAGTAAAGTTGGATATAAAACAAACGAAGATAATTGGCCAACTGCGTAACCGGTATTTCTAACCGAAATTCAATCTACTTTATACAACTCATGTGCGTGGGGTGTCTATAACCTTGAAACCGATGACTATAGCAAAATGCATCCGGGTGTTTTGACAGAGTGAGAACGTCCTCGTTTCGCTTTCGTGCACAAAACCATTGGTTGACAAAATTAGTGTGTGGGGGAATTTTGGGGCAGGTTGTTTCTTTTTGGTGGGTAGGGTGCATGGTAGTGGTGGTGGTTAGGAATGCTCCCATTTTGCCTTTCCATTTGCTCCTGCAGCTCCACTTATTAGAAATAAAATCTAAAAGTGTTACACAATTCTCACTGGGCAACTTCATATCAGTGGATTAACGGAAAAATGTGCAAGTCCACCGGACTCAAAATCCAGGACACGTCACTGCAACCAGGTTGAACTAGGTACTCACCACAAAGTTTGGTCCCACGCTGAGACGTTGGCATTGGGCAATTTCGGCCATGCATAATTGTGACGTCATGTGGTCGTCTGTCGCCTCGTCCCGGACTCCCCATCGCATGTCGATAACCTGAAACTCTAGACCATGATTGGACTTGCAGTAGTCCTTAAGGCGGGGATACACGTCGCGCATTAATGCATTGCGTTCCGTGGAAGTATCTATACAAGAAAATCGATCACCAAAGAGACTATAGTTGTAACGAGAAGTCTATTTTTTGCACGGTGAGTTAGGCCCTACTTTATAACCACTTAAAGGCACTGAACACGTTTGGAAATTGTCAAAGACCAGTGTTCTCACTTGGTGTATCCCAACATATGCATAAAATAACAAGCCTGTGAAAATTTGGGCTCAATTGGTCATCGAAGTTGCAAGAAAATGATGAAAGAAAAACACCCTTGTTGTACAAATTTGTGTGCTTTCAGATAAGAATAACAATTTCTTGCAAGAAGTTTTTATTATTAATTTAGTGAGAAATTACCTCTTTCGCAAAAACTACGTTACTTCAGAGGGAGTCGTTTCCTACAATTTGTTATACTATCAACAGCTCTCCGTTGCTTGTTACCAAGTAAGTTTTTATGCTAACAGTTGTTTTGAGTCATTACCAAACGTGTACGATACCTTTAAAACAAACAATGAATTTATAAAGCAAAATTCAAATATAAGGATATAGGCGGTTAAACAACAATATTTCCGTAATACAATAATTAATTGTTTAGCGCAGTTTGACACGTTTTACCATGGTTTATATTATAACAATTAGCATAGACCTAAACCACACAAAAGAAAGTGTTGCTCAATTTTGTTGTTTTGTTTACATACCAGTGAAGTAATGTTTTGTGCTTTATCAATATTGTTTGTAAATCATGAGTTACACTTATATCAACCATAAATCGCTAATCATGGTTTGTAAACTATATATTAAAATGAATATCCAAGAACCGTCTTGGTTTACAAACAATGGTTATGACGTATTGTCTGTGGCTTGCAAACCATGATCATGCAATCAACATTTATCAACCATGGTTTACAAACCAAGAAAACTAAATCATAATAAACCATGACTTTAATTTCATGGTTCATAAGCCATGTTTAAAGACGCTTCAAATTTGCATGGTTTATAAACCATGATTTATAAAACATGTTTTAGGACGATCCAATTGTCATGGTTTAAAGGGTGTGTACAACATTGGTAAGAATGAAAATATAAATGCTCACAGATTTGCACATAACTCACATGGTATAAAGATCGTCATGGTAGAAAACTTCCCTTGAAATAGTTTTGCTTGAAATGCCATAGGTTTTACGAAATGAGTAAAAAAAGAGTAGTTATCCTGCAGGATAAATTCCGATGTTTGACAAAAAGTTAAAACACATAAGGTTTTTTTCACTGTTTTCTCATGACTTCAAAGGCCGATTTAGCTTAAACTTTCACAGGTTTGATATTTCATGTGTATGTTGGGTCACATCAAGTTTGGATACAGGTCTTTGGCAATTACCAATGTTGTACACACCCTTTAAAAACCATGTTTTTTGATGATTCAATTTCCATAGTTTATAAACAGTGTTTATGATCCAATTTTTATGGTTTATAAACCATGAATTTCAGTTTACGGAATTAGAGTCCCCCATTTACTAGTCACAGTAGGTGTTTACTTATATAGCCGATAGTCTTATCTCAAATGTATGCAGATCAGAGTTCCATACTTTGTATCAACATAGTTCTCCTGGACATAATGTCCTAGAAGCCTTTTTCGTTCCATTACAAGTAGTTATAAGATGGAAACAGTCATACACTTTACCTGTAAATGTAGAACTGGTGAATATACGCACGACTTTAGAACGTTGCTTAGGCAACTGACGGCTCAAGTCACCTTGTAATATCACACGCTGTACATCCATGGTTATAGCTCCACCACCATCTACCGATACAATTATGGGAAATCAAACAAAATACCGTATAATGATAATGATATAGATAAGCAATACTGCACAGTTTTACCCCAAGGCACGTATCTTATCTATTCGATGGCTTGTGTGTTCGTTTCTCACTTTGCTTACAGTGAACTGGTGGTTTATTTTAGAGCGGAAAACACGTCGGCATAGTCAGTTAATCTACACTTGACATTAGCATATCCACCACTCAATGGAAAACGAACGCTGCACCAGTTCAGGTCCGGGCCCCTGTGTCGTTTTTTTTTTCATAAAGGTTGTATGGGTTTAATTGTTGCTGGTAATGTTATCGACATTGACCGTCCTTGGTGAGGATTCGATTGGGTTGTTTACTAGGCCATTTACCGCGATATGCCACACACAAGACTTGAACTAGTCGTTCGTGCGTTTACATACACTTTTGTTTCTTGTAAAGAATGTAGAGCAAAAATAATGTTATAATAACAAAAAAGGACTATTTATACAGTCAAATTATGTCTTACGTGACATTCAATTGTGTTATTGTCATCTTGCCAATTTTGATACGGACAAAAGCAAAATTCTGGCATGACTTACAAGGTCCATCGACTTGTGGCAGTTTATGTAGCACGGTATTTTGGTTGTCACGGTAGCACATCATTGTTTGTTGTTGCTATGGGGAAGCCAACATCAACATCAACACGTTAAGTATGCGGTACAATTTGCCACTATGAAATATTTATTTAGGCCTATGCGCAATGAGTTCCTATTAATTAGGGGTTTTCTTCTCGGTCTTTTAATATCGTAATTGATATTTTTTCGTGGGGAATTAGAGGAAATCTCATGGAGGGATAGCTAAATTCACTTAAAGGTATCGTGCACGTTTGGTAATGACTCAAAACAAATATTAGGCCTAACATAAAAACTTACTTGGTAACAAGCAACGGAGAGCTGTTGATGGTATAAAACATTGTAGGAAACGACTCCCTCTGGAGTAACGTAGTTTTTGAGAAAGAGGTAATTTCTCACTTAAATAATAAAAACTTCTTGCAAGAAGTTTTTATTCCTATCTGAAAAACACACAATTTGTACAACAAGGGCGTTTTTTCTTTCATCATTTTCTTGCAACTTCGATGACCAAATTGAGCCCAAATTTCCACAGGCTTGTTATTTTATGCATATGTTGGGATACATCAATTGAGAACACTGGTCTTTGACAATTACCAAACGTGTTCAGTGCCTTTAAGTTCGACGTTTATTTCAATTATGTAGCAAACATACAAAACAGTGAATAAATAAACATGAGATTGAGCATAAAATCCACACACAACAATAAATTGAGTCTCTTGGTATCTATATGTATTTTACACACCGATACGGTGTAATTATACCCATCGCTGGTAAAATTAAAACCCTGTCCGTGTTGTCACTATAGAGATACCCAAGATGATCAATTTAACACCCCAGTTTGTAGCCTACTTCAAGAAATACAAAGAGATGATATGGAGGCACAATGGAAAGACAAAAGGCTTATGTTGAAATGCCCTTTGACAATGGAAGACAAGACGAGACCATGGATGGCATGGTTATGACAATTAAAAAGACAACAATATAGGGGGCCTAAGGAAACTATTTTGACTAGCAGACTAGATAATGTCTCGTGGACTCTGAAGCAATAACTTCCTTTTCAATGTTGGAAATATTGTCGTTATGTCAGTGCATCATCATGCTTAGAAAAATAGTGTATCGGTGCATATTAAGACGTAAATTTCGCGACGGGGGGGGGGGAGTCGCAGACACTGATAGTTTGACTTCAAAGTTCGCGACTTGAGGAAAAGTCGTGTGAATACTTTGCCATGTACATTGACGTAATATTTAGAGACCGGGGGAAGAAATGTCACAAACGTGAAATTTGACGTCAAATTTCGCGACTCTGGGGGATTGTCATGAATATTTCTATGAAATTTGACATAAACTCAGTTCTTGTGTAACCCCCCCCCCCACCACCACCATAAGAAACAGAGTATAGCGCAGCCAGGGTGAATTAATTAATTATTACAACCAGCAAGTTCAAAGCGCAAATCCTTTACTTTTAACAATTGTTTTGCTAATTAATATATTTATTTTATTTCATTTTCCATCGGTTTCTACTGGGATGAAGGTACGATTCGAATGAATTCCAAGAATTGCTACATGAGCCTTTTCCATCCATGTTATTCACAGGAAAAAGCATCCCATCATCCAAAACCATAATCTGGGAGGGAATATCCTGCTATGCTATACAGCTTATATAGATGGAACACTATCATCTAAAGAAGAAGAGCACCGGACAGGGACTCGGCGGGGACTCGAGCCCCTGAAAAGAAACATTGGCAAAAGCTCATCACAAATGCCTACTTTATCCTTGAGACCCCTACATACAAAATTAATTTACAACTTGAGAACAGCTACAGAGTAGAGCAGCACGCTTTATATGCGGAAACTAGCATTATGATGCAAGAGTCACTGTATACAATGAGAATAAAACTCTCAATGGATGAGAAGACGCAGGCACGGCTCGCATGCTCTTACAGAAGCCATGGTCAAGTATAACTGCCACCCAATTCCCAGACTAGGAGCCCTCTCCGCCAACAGGAACTTAGAAGATGAAGAGGTAGAGATTCTTGAGTGGTTCCAGTGCAGTGGCGTAACTAGACATTTTCATTTGGGGGGGGGGGGCAAGTGGGGGCAAAGATTAAATTGGGGGGGGGGGCCAAAGATGTGCAAAATTATCATTAAATATGTTAACTGATAGTTGATACACACCAGCTGATACACACCAATGCAGTTCTAAAACAGTCTACATAGTGTGCAGGTAACAAAAGATTGCGAAAACAACCATGAGAACTTGTCATTAAAAGATAAAACTTTTCGACTGTAGGATTAAATTACCAACAGTGATTACCAAGTATCAATTTAGAGTTGTACACGGCATTCTAAAATTAGGCTCTGTGAGTACTAATTAACTTATTGTTTGTATGCTTTATTTCAGTGTAAATACCCAAAACATAATATTTTGACAAGTGTAAGCCATTAAAAAAATCAAAATCAAAATACAGGATTGAAATTGTGGGTGTAATTATAATAATCACATTTTAGTTCAGGGCACTTGTGCTACTAGCGCTCCCAGTATTACTAACGGATACATCTTCTTCGAAATTCTCCTCGGCGGAATCCTCGGATGCAGAGTCCATGCAATACTCTGATGGTACCACATCAGAATCAGAATCTTCTGTATTTTCCCGTCTCTGCCTCTTAGGTGTTGGAGCACGAGGCAAAGACGGGCGCTTTGATATGGAGTAGAAACGTCTAAGCTACTTTTTTTCGCTGGCCATTTTGCTGTTTAAATCTCTCTGTTGTGCATCTGACTACGTTGTGTTAACGGAGCTATTGGTCTGCGTTCAGACCACCACCTAGTAAACTGAACTTTGTGACTTTCTGCACTCTCTGTAACCGCAAAACCACAACATACCGTACATTTACCACCAATACGATCGCGCGCGCGTTTCCATGCATTTGTCATGACTGCGTCATAGTCCACATACTGATATGAATAAAAGTTTTACTTTTTTACGGCAGCATTTTATGCAGCCTTAAACGATTTATATATTATAAGAATATACTTTTCTGTGATTTCATATGGGGGGGCAAGAGGGGGGGGGCAAGGGTTCTGAGCGGGGGGGCGCAGGCCCCCCTGCCCCCCTCTGGTGACGCCACTGTTCCAGTGAGATATGATAGGCCTACTAGCTACAAACGCTTCTTCCCAGGAACTCTGACAGGGATTGGAAGAAGGAGCCACCATTGCCAAGAGCCACAAGCTTTTTAATTGTATCATGCTTAGAGCACCTTGCACAAGTGTCCACTAGGCCTACTTTGGGTGACACACTACAATCCTCGTAACCTTGCTGAAATGATGCTTCCAATGAGTACATAACCAGCATAGAATTAGAAATCGTGAAACGATGAAACGTGGGTAGGCCTACCCGTGGCAGGGGGTCTGTCCCCTCATCTATGGCGAATTGCGAAGACATTTCGTCTAATATAGCCTTTTGAATCAACGTCCTTTAGCTCATGTTTTTACCGTACGGGGGAACACACATACCGTGACAAAACCCCCTTTCGCCCCACCCCGTCTTATCAGCAGGCGCTGGGACCTAGCGAATTTTGTTTTGGTTAACCGGAGCTAAAGACTCGAGTCCTTCCGGTCTCTTGAGGGCGCTGTTAATATCAACAAAAACAAGAAGGCCGTCGTGTTTTATTTTTACTGTCACTGAATTACTCATCTCTGATGTGCGGACGCAATTATTTTTGGTAATGACACCACGTATGTAATGAGAGATTTCATGGGTTGTGCAATGCTTTCTAAACGATCTCATAGTAAGCGTTATCAGCAAACAGACCATCACAATCAGTCAAGATGAAAACGAGAGCGAAGAAGCGAAAACTTAGCCAAGTTGGTAGCTCCACCGTCATCAATACAGCAACACACGGTACGTATAGATCTTCGGTCACGCTTTGATTGAGGCAATCAGATCTTATTTTATGTTATGACATGAAGATTTTGCACAAATAGCAAGGACCCATGGAGTCATATATGACATTATTTTATGCACAGCATACCACTTAAGTATTCAGTATTTTTATTAGCCCCATTTTCCTCTGGACTCCCTCAAATTCTTGGCCCTATGGTCCTACTGACTCTCTTAGCGACCGCCTTGGGCCTTTTAATTTATGGGTTTTCAGCTAAAACAGGCTTTTCTATGGAAACATTTTGCCCAAAATTTTCACTTTATTTTACTCATTTCATGGTGAGCAAACAAATAAAATTGCTCTTGTGACTCGTTTGTCATGTTTGTGTGTAATTTTCAGACAGTCTGCAGTCATACCCTGTTGCATTTTGTTTGTTCAGAAACCATTTCGTTTTCAAGTTTTTCAAACAGCTGCTTATGATGGATTTGTTCCGCAAGCAAGCTAGCTTGTACCTGTTAGTTTATACAGCAGACTATTTAAACCAGGTAAATCCATTGCTCTCGAAAATGTGAATGCTCAGAACCAAGTCAACAATGGAAATTTACCCGGTAAGTCTGCTGCCAACGAGCATTCCAAAGTCTCCTATTCGGAAAGCAGGTTAAGCAAAGCTAGGTTTTTATATTATTGGGCCCATTTATGTAGCAATAAAGGCTGTAAAAAAACCAGCAGATTCTCCCTTCATGGTTGCATGGTAGGTTTGGGCAACATACAATACATAATAATAATATTACTGGGTTCATATAAATAGCACTTTATCACACCCCTAGGGGGCATTAAATCACTCATTATTTGTTTTTCAACAGGTTTTAAAAGCAAAGCTATGTAGAACCTTATACATGTAATGGTTTACAAGGTGCTGTGCCACATTCAGCAGCCACTGCCATAAACACCGGGGCAAACTCCTTCTCTTATATAGTGATAAGTGTAAATGTTTTTTTTTACTTGCATTACACAACACTTGAGACCTACGGCTTTACGACCCATCCAAAGGATGAAGCAATAATGGTTAAGTGCCTTGCTTAAGGACATAAGTGTCAAGACCACGACTTGAACCTAAACTCTAATGATCAGAAACACCAGAGTTTGAGTCCAGTGCGCTTGACCACTCGACCACGACACACCATACAGAAGGACCAGTTTTCTTTATCCCTCTCATCTTTGTCTCTGTTACAAAAGTTAGAGCATGCCTCATCTTTTTTTTAAACTTTCTTTTAGGCTCAACAAGTTCAAAGGAAGATTCCAGTGAAATTCCACAGAGGAAAAAGAGAAGAAAGAGAAGTAGTCTGACAGTGGCTCCCAAAAAACGAACATCAACTAGACTAAGAAAACCTTCAAAAAGAAGTCCATATTTTGGCAAGGGAGCAGTGAAGGCTCCTAAGAAACCACCAAAGAAGAAGTGGACTCCCCCAAAGTCACCATTTAATCTGGTGCAGGAGAGTTTATTTCATGATCCGTGGAAGTTGCTTGTTGCCACCATGTTCTTGAACAGAACTACAGGTGAATATTGACCCCTTGCATAATGCGGAGAGCACCTCCACACAATGCTCGTCCACCATTTCCACCATTTTGGGAGTCAATTCTTTTGTGTACATTTTGACTCACAAAATAGCAGACAAGATAGGTGCTTTAAAGTGTTCCCCGCATTGTGCAAGGGTCAATACCAGAACAATCAGGACTGGCTGGTTTAGATCTACACATTTACCAGAAGAGCTTACTTCTAGCACCCTTTTGATACAAACTACTCTATATATTTGAATCACCCAAATTATATGTTTCATCTGAAATTATAGCAGCATTTTGTTGTGAACATGTACGATCAAAGAAAGCATGTAGTTTTTCAAACTTTCATCGTACAGCAGGTGTTTAACTTGTATTCCTCAGAAAATGAGTCTACCATTTCTCTAAAGTAAATGAGGAGGAATCTGTGGATGTGAGAAAATGGTTATAATGACATGTGATTTTCCTAATAATAGCTTGTATAATTAAATAATATTTTTAGAGCTCAACTAGTTATGGGAGACAATCATGTTGGTTCTGAGAAGAACCAGAGGTGAGGTATTACAGACATTTTTAGGTGTGCACAGATTTTCTTCAGATGTTCTCTCTACCAACCTTTTACAATGTGATCCTTTAGGGCTTTTGGGAGTAAACAGGACATACACTGTGTAACAGTTCACTTGTTATTCTAATAGGGGTTAAAGCAATACCAGTGCTGTGGAAGTTTTTTGAATCTTGGCCCAATGCTGATGTAACTCGTAAGGCCGACTGGACGGACATGGTCGAGTTACTTCACCCTCTAGGACTTCATCTGAAGAGAGCGCAAATGATCGTCAGATTCTCTGGTAGGATAACGATTTTACTTTGCTTAATACAGGAAGGAAATTGATGTCGCTTGTCAGTGTCCTTAGCAGATATTAAAAAAGAACAGTGGCATAACCCAGTTGATGTCTGCCCCCCCCCATTCGTGAGGTCAAGTGAGGTCAAGGCTTCTGATTAGCATTTAGAGTCTACCCTTGCTTTCTGGACTTAACTTTTGTTGTTGAGGTGCACAGAGTTGAGTGCCTTCAAAATGCTCTATGTTGCCAGGGATATGATCTGAAAGTAGGATGGGGACATTTTTATGGCAGCACTTATGTTATTGTTCAATATTCTTTGCATTTGTTATTTTATTCAGTGGATCTATAGTTTCTCTAGATAGCTTTCACTTTGAATCAAAACACATTCAAAATTTGCATTAATGTCATTCTTTGATTTGAGATTTTAGAAAAATTTGTTGCTCAGTTTGGAAAAGTCAGATGAAATTCAATGCAAAATTACATGTAGAATGCTTGACGCAGCAATGCAATGGAGGTGGTGTTTCTCAGGAACTATTTATTGCCAATCCATTTACAATCACTATACCCACTACATGTACTTCTTGTTTTCACACTTTTAATCTACTTATACCTCTTTAACCATTTTGTTTTTCTAGATGAGTATCTGTCCAAGGACTGGACTTATCCCACTGAACTCCATGGCATTGGCAAATATGGAAATGACTCCTACCGCATTTTTTGTCTTGGAGAATGGAAGGAGGTAGGCTCTTGATTCACAATGTTAGAGGCTAATGTTGCAAACTCAGCAGCCCTTGTTTCTTAGTTTAACCCTGGTTAAAAGAGCTATTGCACAAATCTATCAGCTTTATCAGTACATCGCACAAAAATCAATTGTTCCCCACCCCCCACCAAGTCCCCCAGACTGGGAAACCTGGAGATGAGAATGGTTTGTCCGAAGTGCCAATTCCCCACCGAGACAATGGGAGACTTTTTGGGATGCTACACTTAATACCGCGTAAATCCATTATTCTTAGAATGGCGTGCATGCTCACAACTTTAAGTAATTGAACTTTTCCTGGTATATGTCTGCTGCCACCTAGTGTTCCAAAGTCTTTCATTCCCAGGTTACACACTAATAGGCGTACATCTTGTCACATCTTTGTCACATTGCTGAAGCCCATGTACAATTCACTAGGACTTGAGGACTTAACCTCAGGACATGATTAAACTCCGTTTGCTAAACATGCATGTACCACAATTTGTCAAATTAAGTACATGTAATGTGGAAATATATTAACCTTGTTTCCTTTCTGTCTTCATGAGCAACAGTAAATTCATCCACATCTGCAAATTATTATTGGCTTCAAAACTGCAGTGTTTGAAACTACCATGACCTTTTTTATTTGACCCCAATTATGGTAGACATGACTCTATTGACCCCTTACACGCATGTCACATGCGGCGACTGTGAAATACTCACCATTTTGAGAGTCAACAGATAAAGCATGTCAATGCTCCGTCGCCTAAAATTCACACTACACTGGGGCATTGACTCCTAAAATGGCCCAACCAAGATTATTGTGATGATGACGTCAAGTGAATAGAGTCAATAGTCTTTGTTTTTTGTTTTATTGGTCTTCAGGTTGAACCGACTGATCATATGCTGAATAAGTATCATGACTGGCTGTGGGAGAATTACGGGTGAGGTTGTTGCAATATTAATACTGGGTATGTTCTGAAATATTAATCTACACAACTTGACTCTGTTCAGTCATATACTAATAATAAAAAAAAACCATTTATTATGTGCCGGGATCAATCTCTAGACGCTCATGTCACAAGGAAACATCATGTAGTCAGGAAGGGAAACAATGTAAAACAACGGTATAACAGAGGGTAGTGTTTATGCAGTGGTGTATCACAACATTTTCATTTGGGAGGGGGGGGGGTCAAGCGGGGGCAAAAACATAACTTGGGGGAAGCTGTCTAATGTATCAATCAATTCATTTGTGCATATTTTCGATCTCATTTTGGGGGAGTGAAAGGGGTGGGGGCAAGGGTTACGCCACTGTGTTAATGTAGCAATCATTAAATGAGACTTGAGAGCAGTTTTGAATGGAGCCAGCAAAGAGAGAATTTAACAAATCTGTAGATGAGTGAAAGACAAACGCAAGGATCTAAAGAGTATTGTACAATGTATTCATAATGGGTAGCTATTAGCCAAGGTAGATCTTTCAGAATTGGTTTTGGCTCTCTAGCCTTATATGGGTCACAATGAATAATAATAATAATTTTCATAATTGGTTCTTGTATAGTGGACATTCCTAGCTAGATCAAGGTGCTTTACAACATTATTATCCCTGTCATCAGGCATACTTAGACCATTCCTCAAACTTTCTCAAAAAATGATTAGGCCATCTAGAACTTGATTTGCGAGAACACTCCGCCATTACACGGCACGATTCTAGCTACAATAGTTTGTAGGGACATTTATGGTTGGTAATATTAAATGGAACGCACACCTTAGTAAGACATCTGTCTTTCACAAAGAAAACAATACCTGCAAAAGGTTCATGGTGATTGTGAAGTCATCTCAAATGTTATCTAATCTCTTGATGAAATCCGGACATCAGTTGTTGTTTCCTCATTTTATAACGCTTTAAACTTTTACAGGGTAGGTTAGGTAGTATAGTTGTTCAAATTAAATTTTGTATTTAAAAGATGAATTTAGTTCTGTTATTTGATGGTCTAACAACTTTTTAAATCGATTTTATGCACATCATGTACATCCTGTGCTTTTACATTTCTTGGGGAAATGTGCTCGTGCTGTTTTCTGGTGAATAAATTAGTCATGTTAAATAAGTAAATTGAACAATAACATGTTTTTAATAACATAGTAGAGCAATTCAAGACAGGAAAAAATATTGAAACAGTGGTCAGTGTTAAGATCATGCATGTAAACAAAGATCACTTCCAAGCAAAGCTTGTAGCCCGATGAAATGCACAAACTTTGAGGTACAATAGACCTCTGGAATAAATAAAAAGCCTTGCCAGTTTAAAAACTACCGCTTTCATTTGAAAACCAGAGTTTCTATTTTATGTAAAACATTTTGAAAGGACATCACCGGGGCGAACAGAGGCCGTGATGGCTGTGAAAGCCAGGCCCAGTACTTGTGAAGACTTTCCCTAACTCGCAATGCATTTCACCAGGAGTAAACTTAACATGGGAGTAAAACTTCTGTTGATTCACCGACCGAGTACATCTAATAAAAGTATGATATTAAACTAATGTATATTGCAATATAGGTTTTAAAATACATTTTGATATGGTACACACATGTACCAGTAATCAGGTAAACTTCCAAATGAGTACACTTATAAATATTTAAATATGTACAAGAGTTGTTAAATAACATCTTTTCTTAAATGTTAATACACGCTATCTTTGTTTAAAGTGTGAATATCTAGTGGGCACAACATACTTGCAGGTTTTCTTTAAGTATCGGGAATGAATGTGTAATGTTTTTATCACAATATACTTTATCCTTGTGGTTGAAAAGATATTTGTTAATTGTTAAACCGTGTAGAAAAAATTAAAGGAACATGTATGATGTGACAGTCTAGAGTCATGAAAGTGATGCATGTCTATCCACTTCTAAATTGAAATAATGGTTATTTTTACTCCACTTGAATTCAATGTGCCCAGCAGATTGAGCAAAACATATGTAGGATATAAAACTTTGCATAGTGGGAATACAATCTAATGAGATTTGCATACACACTATGTAAATGAACTCTCTCTTTGAGCTGTAGTGGTTCTGAGAAGAACTGGTGGTTAACCATTCAACGTTTCAATCAGTGTGCTCTGATCATCTTGAGGAGAATGCTGGATTGTTGCTGCATGCTGCTTAAGAACTACCTGTTAGCCAAACCTCTTCGGCAGTACAAGCAGCATGCAGCAGAAGAGTCCAGCATTCTCCTGAAGACGATCATAGCACACTGATCGAAATGTAGAGTTGACAAACCAATGATTCTTCCTAGAACCACCACAGCTCATAGAGTGAGTTCATTTAAATGATGTCGCTACAAACCTCACTAGAAGACATGTATACATGTATGCAGTAGATCGTCTGTTTTGTAAATTCCACGTTCATAATGAAAGTATTCTTTTATGTTATTCTTGTCAATAAGTATTTCTAAACGGGGGCCAATTTCATGTCGCTACTTTACCTGGCCCTGGTGGGAATGAACTCTCACACAAAAGCTTTTAACAATATCCCGAAATTAACACACAAAATGTAAAGGTAAAAGTTATGCATGGTTTTGAAATGCTGATGACAGATCTTACCAAGTGTTACATGTTTTTGGCTATAAAGCAAAAGTCTTGGAAGTGCTTGTATTGTGACAAGTCTTTCAGTTTGCAAAGTATTCATGTATAAGGAAAAAATTTCCTTTGTTGACCTCTGGACCCAAACTATTTATAGGTTACCAGATTTGTGCGCTTGCTTTATCAGAAAAATGTTCATAAGCAAAAGTGTATTTCTTAAACGATCAAGAAGATTGACAGTTCACAATGAATTTGCATTGTTGCATGCTAATACATGTACAAGAACCACTGCAAGTTAGTGTGCCCTTTGCTTTGCTTACAGTTAGCAGTGGTTATGAAATAGTAACTGTGCGAAGTGCCGCTCAATAAGCAGAAAATATCTGCTTACAGGCTCTATGTCAGCTGATGGAAGCAAAACATAATATGTGACGAGTAGAACATAATTATGGGTCAAAAAGTCTTAATGCGAGTAGTCAAATTGGCACTTCCAACACCTTTTGGATAGGGATTTTTGAAACAAATTAAAACAAATTAAAACACATTATGTGTGGATTTTAATCCAACCTTACTAAATGCTTTTTCTCAAAAGGTAGTGCACATACTATTTTTCCGACCAACTTTAACACGAACTTCCTTGAGTGACTGCCTGGGATCCTTTTTTCACCCTAACAACATCTAACCCACAACACCCAAACTGTTGGGCTCTGATAATGGTGGTAAGCCTGATCTCATGTAAAGCATAGTCAGTTTACGAGTGCAGTCCTCAGTCCATCAGAATTAAACAAGTTATGCTGTTGGATTTTGATGGTTTGCAGTTGATGGAAACTTCACCAAACAAAACTGCTTACAGTGAAAGGTAATTGTAAGACCTCCCCCTCATTGAACAGTCTCTGCCGGCAAGATAATGTCTCTCCTGTCGAAGGTCTCCAGAGCTGGGATTCCCTGGTGACTGTCTGCCTCTCTAAACCGGTCTACAGGTTGCTGCTTTATAGTTTCCATAACAACATCCTCAGATGTGTCAGGTTTCTCACCAATGAGGTTTGACTCGTTTGACTCGTTTGAGTCGCCCTCTTGAGACTCACCTGGTGTACTGTCTGAGTCACGATACTCGCTGCAAGTATCTTGTGAAAGTGTTGGTGGGTTATCAATACGGTCTTCCGTTTCAGAGTCCATGAAACTTTCTGGTGAGAGGCTGTCCTTACCAGGAATCCAAACCATATTTTGATCTATCTCAGAGGATGTTTGGACAACAAAAGAGCTATTTTTACCAATACTTTCATAACTTGATGTTTTTAAGGGTTTATCAGTGTCTGTTAAGATTGTGTTGGTCTTGCTAGGTTCAAATTCAGACTTAGTTTCATTGTTAAGTTTAGCATCATGGATGTTATTGTTGCTGGAGCAATGTTCAGATGAGACCTCAGTAGGATTAAGATCTCTTTCAGGAGCACTGTTGTAATTTTCATCCTCTGAAGGTATACTTTGATCATCAGCTGATGGTTGTGTGTAATTTTCATCTTCTCTAGTTAGTGTCCCAGTGATGTTTAAATCTCTACTTCTACCAGCTTGGGGTCGTGTTTTATGATAACCTGGAACCTCAGTTTCCTCAATTCGTTTGAGAGAAGCAACACTCCGGAAGGATGCTACACTAGTTCTCCCAGCAGACAATCTGCTCAGCCTGTCACTTATCGAAGACTGGTCCTCCTGGATGATTGACAGCTCCCGTACCTTGCCTATGTCTTCTTTGAACTGTTTAGACTTGGCAGTGTACCTGTTGCGAGTTCTCAAGGGATTCTTGAAATCATCCCCTTTGATTTTCCTCCTCTTTGCTTGCTTCCGTGCCTGCATTTGTGTCAGTACCTCTTTGCTTGATATATATCTTATGTTTGAGTCCTTGGTTACATTCGTCACACTTTCCTGGCTATCCACCTGTTTTTCTTTCTGTTCAACAGTTAGCGGTTCCTCTTCTGCAGTTGTAGTATTAATGTCAAGTTCCATCTTAACGCTTTTCTCAAGAGGCTGATACTCATCTACCTCATAAGAGACCTGGATGGCAGGGAGAGGTGCATGTTTGTGGATTGGTCTGGCACTGGTGGTGAAATCACCTCTGAGCTCAGCTATCTTAACAGCTTGCTGCATTTGTAGCCGATAGTTTGTCACAGACCTGTCCTCCGCATTTGGGTGAATGTAAGGTTGGTGCCTTGTCTCCAGCTCTGGTCTCCATGTGCGCATTTCCACATCCTCTGAGTTGTTCTGCTGTTTGAGTGGAGGTAGACTTTTGGACTCATTCATAGCTGCACCCGAGTTCTTAGTTGAGGTGTCTCGTTTCAGGACTACAACATATGGTCCACTACTTTTGGGCTTTCTTTTGTTGATGGGCTGCTGTACATGTACCATTTTCCTGAATTCAATTGAAAGAGTCATCAAAACATGTATTAAATAAGGGCAAAAGCTTTCCCAATGTTGAATTCATCAGATGATTCCTTAAGAATGTATGCTATGTAGAAATAAGCAATATTTTTGGAAGAGACTAAATTTCCATGTATCAAGTTGGTCAAATTAAAACACAGATTCATTGAAAACATAATCACCTGATTAGAGAGGGCTGTTGAATTGCAAACGGTGCTGCAGGGGGTTTGATGGCTCTGCAAGAGAAAGATAGAAATCCAACAGTAAGAGAAGCATTCTTAAAGACAATTTATCTCATCATTTGATGCTTCATGAGACTTGTATGGGATTAGAGTTACACACTCCCTCCAGCTGATGCTGAGCAGATGTAAAGTGAGTGAGGCTTTCCTTGAATACTGAAGAAGCATAATCCAACTGGAGCAGAGGTTGATGTTGGCTGATATATGCCAGTTGGGTATTAATCTGTGGACAAATCACCTGAAGCAAAGTTTCAAGTAATATTTACCTGATGGTCATAGGGGAGCTGTCTTTCATGTGACGTCTTCTTTGCATCACCCTGTCCACCAGCTCCCCTAATGGTACAACCTCATGCCTGGTCTTCTTGTCACTGCCCATTACCCTATCTGGGTGAGCGAGGGCACTATAACGAGCTTCCTGGGTTTGCCTGGATGAGAAAAAATAGCATATAATAAGATCACTTTTTAGACGGATGGTTGTGTATTTATTCAAACAAGGAACACGTCATATTGTGATTGTATTGTCAGCAGCCTCTTTACAGTCTAAGGCAGATGGAATAGTTTAGTCTTTACATATACATAACACATAAATAATCCAACATAGCATTTTTGAGAAATAATATTTGCAGCCTTGAATAAGTTTGTAACGATAGTAGGTTATTGTTTAAACAGAAACTTCATGGTTTCTCTTTTGTTTACTATAAATGTACATATTAACGACAAGATGATTTTAAAGACAACAAAAACAAGTTATATACATATATATTTAGATTTGTTTTGACTTTCACATGAGTGAGACTAACACAAGTGTACAATGTGCACATACACCAAGGCCTATCAAACTTGGTTTATTTACATGTGTGAAACAAAACCTCTGTAGGTCTAGGCTACGTATGTCTGTCTGTTTGCTTTATTTTCCTATTAATTCCCAAAGTTCAAACATCGATATGTCTGATTGAAGGGAAATGAAAATGTTATAGGATTTATCGATGTGGTTCCGCCTAAATCTCAGGAGATAACATCAATCTCAGACTTTACTTTTGATTGAACAGTTCAAAACTGTACAAAACTAAATTCACAACAATGCATGACGTAAAGCTAAAAGGCGCCGCTGGACCAGTGATAATTACACAAGATCCAAGGTCAGTTATACGATAAACAAACTCTCCCTTCATGACAACTTGTCACTGTTGTTGTAAGTGACAGTGCAAAAGTATATGCACACAATTGTAGATTTTCAATTGGGAGAAGACAGACCTGCCTTTAAAATAAAATGGTCACCGGACTCACAAGCCAGCCTTCCAGTAGGTAATTCAAGCCTATAATGGGAACCGCTTTAACATGCAGCTAATGCATTTTAAATGGTTTCCTACAATGAAGGAAATCTCAAGTACACTCAACTATTTCATGTAAGACATTTATAGTAAAATCGTGTAACCGCATTACAAATTGATTATAAATGTTTGATTGCAAATGCAATCCGTCTAACATGAAATTAATGATAGACGGAAATAGCAGTCTCTCCTTAATGTTGCAATGCAAACACGAATTTGAAGAGTTTGTCAACAATCTAGACTGAAATTACCCCACAGGGAGTTTCAGAACATATTTACCATTCGTCTTTTGAGTTGTTCTTTATGGTGTTCCACACGGTTTTCACCCCTTGTACATGAGTGGTTTCACCCATGTTATTGTGGGAGGAGTTCTTCAGTCTAGATGAAACCATTGAGGAAGAGGTACCTGGAATGACACAAAACATGAATAATATTTACACGATCCATGCCCTCTCTCACTCTTGTAATATTTATTTTCGGTCTGTCGAAGAAATATAACAATCAAGAGGTATACGTTTAAGTTGCATTAAAAAAACATTGTTGAATAATTTTGGGCGAAATCTTATACAAAGGATTAGGGGAATTTAAATATATTTGTTTTAAATAGTAATTTAATTTGCATATACGCTCTGGTTTTAAAACTTAAACATGTGAAAGTTTCATCAAAATCGGTGGTCACGTTTTAATCAGAACAAAGAAAAACAAATTTAGTTTTAACCCTTCTATTTTGGCAATCGAAATAAGCAACAGTGATTTTGAGAGGTCTTCAATCAAATAACGTTCTTGACAGTATTTTAGATGGACATATTTCTCTGTGTGCTATAGTCCATGTAGCCTGTGACATCACATGTTTACAAAAAGAGCCACAGAGCCTTAAGCTTCCTGCAGGCCTGATTTGTACACAGCCGGCACCAAATGGAAGGAAATATTAAATCTTACACTATTGTAGAGATTGCATTGTGTGATCAACTTTTGATATTTACGAAAGGGGGCACATCTCAAAACTTATTTGTATAACTCACGAATGCATGTGGAAATTAAGCCGAAAAAAATTAATAATCCCATATGACTGCAGTGTAGTATCTTGCCTGCCAGAAAAGCCCTGGAATGTAGAAGGTCACTATTCTTGTATATACATATGACATGGTCTGTAGGACAAGTACTGTTTTGAAAACGTGTTTTATTTAATGAGCATTACGTTCGAAACTTAACTTAACAAGTTTTAATTTCGAACCACTGATCCTGTACTTTTATCTTATCTGATACTTATTTTATTTTGCTCAAGGCCATAAATGCCCCTGAACCAGAAACTGACCCCACAGTCCGACAACAGCAGAACTTTGGAGTCAAGTGCACTTAGACAGCTTGACCACAACTCTCCACATACATGTAAATAATGCATGGTCGAAGGTTCATTGAATTTAAAATTGTAAAAACACAACCCAAGAATTTGTTTCACTTGGAATCTCCTCATCTTTGAGAAACTGATAATATAACAATCATATTAATTCACATTGTACATAGCGCCAAAATCCGGCTAAAAGACGCTCAAGGTGCCTTACAAATTAAACAAAATGCACAATTAAGCAAACAAAAAAATATTTTGAAATTTAACAACATTCATCAAAAATGGCTGATGAAGGACAATTTCACCTTCACAGGTAAACCTGTTTATGCCTAAAAGACCTAATATATATGACATCCTATACTCATACTAAAGTTAGTGATGAGTGTTGGAAAAATACTATACCATCCAGTAACCCTTTAATTAAAGCTATCCTCATACTTTTCGTTGTACCTCGGTTTTATTGTACAAAACTAGCTACATGTTTATCAATATGAATGTATATTTGCAATTGGAATAATTACCTCAGTCAAAAAACATTAATCAGTACGTGACACATTATCTAAAAGTACCCCTGCCCACTCGCTCGCCCGAAGTTCCAAAAATACGCTGGACACGAACGCTCAAACACGAACCAGACAACTATTGCAAAATGAACACATCCAGTCATTCTTACTGCAAAGTTGAATTATTATCTAAGATAGTAGGTACGTGTTCAAAAAGTATAAATATTGACGAGCTTTCGCAATCTCTGTTTCGCAACTCTAGCATAATATTTGGACATACATTTTGACACCGAGAGACAATGGTGGCGTGTTGCGATTTGTTGCAGAAATCATACACGACTCGTGGTTTATCTCTAAAATAGGTCTCCTTTGTTTACTCGGTAGAACCATGGAGGTAGGATTGTACAACAAGCTTGGAACTAATTTTAACAATTTTGTGAACAGCTCCGTCGTGTTTTGGTCAAGTGCTGGGGGAATCTTAATAAGTATAAGTTAGTGTAACAGACTTGTCCATCGCCACAAAATCAACTTTCATGACGCTCACCAAAATATATATAACTTCTCTCACAAAATCTATAAAATGACCCTGTCTACATTTCATCGAGGAGGACCATTACTTTCGTATTCAGTTTGAAGGCAAATTATACGTGTCAAATCATTGTTGACAAACATAGAAAATTCCTAATTTCAATAATTATAGCTTACGAAACGTGGCTGTGAAATTATTATCTCAGAATATACTTTTAACAAAATGTAAGCATCAACTCACCATTGTTCCGTCTTCTCATCCGGTTTCGTAGTTGCTCTTGAGCTTTGTCCCGCTGGAAGAGAGAACAAAATCGTGTGTTTAGTAATAACACACGCACAGACTTTTTTTTGTAACACCTCAAAATATCAAGATGTGTAACCAATACCGACATACTCTTCAGATAGACTAAACAGTAACTCAAACCCATTCTTTACCTGGGCTTTTGTACAGAAACATCGTCCTATCATAATACGAAATTTTTCTTTACGGGAAAATTTTCTTTTTTTCGCTGAAAACCATATCCCGAATTTCTTCGCATACGTCTCAATCCTCACTCGGCTCAAATTTCTGGCATGGCTCGCTCTCTAAAGGCTCAGTACCGAAATGCAGATTGGTCAAATATTGCACCAATATAATTGTCGACTCAAATGTGACGACTAATAAATCAAGGTGCAAAATGCAAAGTTCAAAAGTAACGGAACCAGGATTACAAAACTAACATCGACTCTGGTCGACCTCTCTGACATGGGGCTCGTGTAGTCATCCATCAGGGTGGGCTGCCATCCCCAGTGCGCGAACACGGTCGCTTCGTTCGTTCACATGGCTACGTGGTCAATTCTGCTGTGAATAATTTGGTTTTTATCTTTCACGTGTTTTTTTCCCCCATTCGTCTTCGAGGAGGTCTAGTTTCGAGCCTTGTGAGGCCAACACTCACGGCCAGGGGGTTTATCGACCAATCAGAGAGCTTTGAAAAGATGCTAATGGGCCGTGCGCTTCAGGTTGTGTATAAAAAATAAGACTACTAATGTATAATATGGAGAGCCTTGAGATTTGTTTGTACTCTGTGATTGAATGGGTGGGTTGCCTCAAGCACGCTGGAAGGTAATGTGTCCTCACTACCTCAGTAGGTTAGGCCCTATCTAAAATAAATTGTTGCCAAATGCGAATGCATTTGAATAATTATAAGAATATAAAATTATTTTGAACAACAGTAATTTCCAATCGGTGGATCCAATATATTTTTCCAGGTTGTTTTCCCCCAATGAGTGGAACCATGTTCGCCATTATGCTCATACAAAAGCGGAAAACCTTTTTGATTTGCAAGATTACTAGATGAATTTTTTTGATGGATGATTTTCTCATAATACGCAATCCTGTGTATCTGGATGAACAGCACTCTGCTGAAGGGTAGATTACATCATTTGCACTAAGATGAAAAACATGTACTTCCGAGATACTACAATATAACCTCCTCGATTCCAGCGAAATCGTTTCGCCAAGTGTTGTTTCATAATAAAGAAAAACGCAATTTTTTCATTATTTTGAAGCGATGGTCGGCCGACCATCATTTGACAAGATCTGTCCGACAGTTTAAAATCGTCACCACATGCTCTCGTGTTTCTCGACAGTCACGGACTGACAAATGTAAAAACTAAACAGGTCATCGGAACACAAGTTTATTTTAAATCCTACCCCTGCACACAACCACATTTTATTGAAAAATACAGCAATTACCAAATGATGTATAATATCCATTTAAATTACTTATTTAGTTTCATTGGTTTTAGTTGTGACGGCGCGCGGGAGCTAAATTTCTGAAGTTGATTTTTTCAGAGTTATACACACCACCGTCTTAGATTTAATTTAAATACAAAATACAAATATATTCGAACAGGGGATGTCCGTCCAGGATTTCGCGACCACAAACTGCCGACGTACATTCAATAATTGATTACACTTACAGTGCTACGTGTTATCTAATTCATTGTATGCATCAATTAAGAGTATTTCGATGTTTATTAAGCGCACCTTTCGTTTTTGGGCTGAACCTCTTCCAGGATTGTAGGCATCTACATTGTGGGCTGCTACCTAGAAACAGGAAAAAGTACAGTGCAATAAGCGTTGGAGTTGAATAAAACAGTGAGCCAACGTCCACCAAGGAAGCTCAAAATTAATATATTCCTTGCTCATAATGGTATAGTATACGGCAGGTTGGTGATGAGATTGTGCCTTTGATGACACAGGCATGGAATTTGGCACACAGTCACAGTATATCCTGAGAAAGATATTTAGCTAAAGGACCATCACAGGTTTGTCCTTTGAAAAAAATATTGGGAGTGTAAGTACAGGCATAGGCAGCCAGTTTGAGTTTTTTGGAAAGTACTTATTAATCTACCTGTATTTCTTTCAAAGGAAAAATCTGCGATGGCCTTATAGCCAAATAGCTTTCTCATGACATACCATGATTGCTTGCTAATGCTTGTATCACCAAGGGCGTAATTCCCCTAAATATTTCCCCTAATCTCACTATGGTTCCTTCCTTGTCACCTAATCAATTTACAGTTTCAACACTTAACAAACTATATTCTTAATGTTCATTTTCAAAAAGAAAATAAGACGTGACTGAACTTGGGGGACGGTATAGGCCTACCACTATTTTATTTTACTGCTCTACAGAAAATAATACAACGAGTTATTTTGCAAAAGATTTCTGTTCATTGCCAGGCACCCGATCAATGTATCAGTCAGTGATCGTTCCTTGCTGAAACTTGTGACCTAAAAATTTCTCCGTGCAGTGTACCGGTTTCGCAGCATAAGGCCATGTTGATTGGTGATCTGTCACTCCCGGATACAAACCAAAAAAGTGACCTAAATGTTGGCAGCATCACGTCAGCACGAACATCCCAATATAATTACAGATATGACAGAGATAGGTCGGGGTTTTAAGTCTGATCGATCGACAGGTGAAGTGTCCATGATGAAATTTGCAACTTGAAATGTGTGTACCTTATACACAGTATATTGAACAAAAAAAGCATACTCGTACACAAGCCTATTCGGTTAAACTGTCGTTTCACAAATAACGATTCTGTAATATTAGCAAGCTGATAAAAAAGGGAATACAAGACCATACAATTTTCGATGAAATATCTTAAAAGAACATGATTTAGACAAGTGATTTTGTTTTGTGTTAAACTTCTCTCGAGTTGAAGGTGAGATACAGAGATGGGCCTTGGTTGGCTCATTGTTTCTTTCCTGCCTCTGTGAGTCGGGTTCAGATCCCGGATCGAAGCACCAAGACTAGATAGAGCATTGCATGTGGATTGGGTCTTCAGACCCTGACCGGTTTTCTTCAGACCCTGAACTGTTTTCCGGTGTCCACCCCCCCCAAACAAACACATCCAAAACTGATACTTCTCCATCGTCTTCTCTAAATCGTTGGTGTGATGTTTCCTTTATTTATAATAAGGATGCTTCGACGACGATGTCGGTCACTTCGTACCCAAGTCACTTCGTATCCAAGTCACTTCGTGCCCAATTCACCAAATTTGTCGCATTTCACGGCAAACTTGTACATCAAGATTATTGATAACAGTGATTTTTGGATTTCATTTTATGATATCAAAACTTCCCTGGTCAGACCTTGAGTACAATCATGGAGGTCACTTCTATGTTAAAATATACGGTACACCAGCAGTAGTACAAACACCCTCTCTATAGTTCTTTGACTGCTCTATCTTCACATATCTCTTCACACATACATAAGACTCAACCACTTACACACAAAATATGGAGGACGAATAGTATACACAAACTCGTCATATAATAAAAATGCTTTTAAAATACGTCACTGTCTTACCAGTAGTCCCTCAACCAGTTCAGCCATAACGAAGCGATTTACAAATCACTTTACATCTTCAAGCAGTCAACTCAATACCAGGAATACATTTCCACATACGCTCCCACGAGAAATCGAATTTAAATCATGGTTCTGCCCAAAAATCCAGTCCAGACAAGCTGTTCAAACGTGTGAAGTGACATAAACGTCTTCTTAACAACCACGCGTGTGCACGGCTCGCCTACTCGTATTTAAACTGCATTGTTGTAACACGTATAGTACTCTACACTTCCCATGCCTGTGTGTTGTCCCCCGTGGGGGTTCAAAATTGCATATCGACCCATGCTACACTCCATAAAGTTTTAACACGAATTGATTCTGTCTCTTTTGACTACTGCGATTCCCATCAATCAATACAGGCATGTTGAACAAGGTATACGATGTTGTTAAGAAGCAGTTAATTGTCATGGAACACTGGGGTTTTATATGAGGGTCATTGACTGTTAAGTTCTAGGAAGGTACCTTCAGTGGCACAAAGGAATTACACACAAATTGATTGAATTTGACATTTTTGGAATATTGAAGTTCAGCGCTGACAATCTAATTAGAAAAATATTAGACAGAAATTGTGTGGTTATGGATATTTACCACCTCTTCACTTTTAAAATAAAGTTGAACCTTTTTGTATAATCTTGCTCTATATATGGAATATTCATACAGCAATACATAATTGATAATCAGCAGACATGTACTTTATAAATCCTTTGACAAATTATGTAACGAGGTTTCTTTTTATTTGTTTTCAGTTGAAAAGGGGCAGCCGTCGATTTCACCAAACTCTTCCTAACTTAGGATTAATCTTAGGGCTTGGGACGAGTCCCAGCCTTGCACTGTAACATGTAAACCTTAAGATTAATCCTAAGTTAACTCGTCCTAACTCGAGATAGGATTAATCCTACGTACGTTTCGTGAAATCGGCTGCAGACGGCTTAGAATACCCGCTGTTTAGTCTCTAATTCTTCCCAATTAAACGAGTCATAATTGTTAGCTAAAACGAGTCTAATTTTCCCGCTCCCTTGCGTTTACAAACAATCCCTGAAAAAAATGGGCAATTTCACACCAAACGCTTGTTTGTTTCCATAGTTGCACTGAACTCCGACCCTGGCAACTAGGAACCAAAACACCGAGCACAAAGTAATAAACGATCAGACCTTCGGGTCCCGTGGAACACAACAGCGGTCCATTCAGGCGCAATAAACCCATTGGAATTAGTGTTGGTTGTGTTGATGCTACAAGTTATGCAGTAATGCAGACGGATAAAAGTTTGTGTGTGTGTCCCTTCACTTGAACGAATCCTCTATTTAAAAGTGTTTGCATTTTTAACACAGCTTGGATCAATATAGCATGATGTTGGCCAACTATACGCAAATCGGATCTGCATGAGGAGCAGTAGTCGCAAGAGTGTCCTACAATATTGTGTGAAAGTTATTCAAATGAACAGTTTCTTTGGTGGCCCTTTTTATGTTAACTCATGGCTAACTTAAAGGCACTGAACACGTTTGGTAATTGTCAAATACCAGTGTTCTCACTTGGTGTATCCCAACATATGCATAAAATAACACGCCTATGAAATTTGGGCTCAATTGGTCATCGAAGTTGCAAGAAAATGTTGAAAGAAAAAACACCCTTGTTGTACAAATTTGTAGGATAAAAGGCTTCTTGCAAGAAGTCTTTTATTATTTTAGTGAGAAATTACCTCTTTCTCAAAAACTACGTTACTTCAGAGGGAGTCGTTTCTTATAATGTTTTATACTATCAACAGCTATCCGTTGCTCGTACAAAGTCAGTTTTTATGTTAATTGAGTAATTACCAAACGTGTACAGTGCCTTTAAAGACAAAGTGCACGATCAGTAATTATCGGGGGGAAAAATCTAATCTGAAAGCTCACCAAAGTTCATACCAGTGCCAAGCATTTGAAATACTGAGCCTAAAGGCAAAGAAATTACATTATTTTGAAGACCATAAGTAGGCCTAACCGTTGCTTAATTCGATTGCCGCAATCGAAATAAGCCCCATGTGAACGTGCAAAAAGAAAAAAACTGGGGAAAAAATACACAATTTCTACTGTTTTCGCATAAACACGATCGAAAAATACTATGAAGGTTGGCAGCTTGTGGTGTGTTATTGAAACTAGAACTGAATTAATTTACTCTTCCAAGATGATGGTGTAGCCTACTTTGTCATGCGTATATGGCCATCTTTGTTGGGTTCCCTGCTCACACAGTGATCACTGATAGTGACAGTTCTTCTCATTCCATTTAATAGGACAAGACTATTTCCCCCTCTTCCAGCCTCAGTTTGATTATGGTACATTGGGATGAATGGCAGAAAAACAAAATGGCCGCGTCGAGATAAAAAAAGGTCTATATACTGGCTTAAGAATACGCGATGCTTGCGTAGAATAATACGAATAATAAAAACCATCCCCTTTATATAGTCAAATTGTATGAACATTTTTTAGTGTTAAAAAAACAACAAACATTATCAGACGATAGCCGAGAGCTTTGAATAAGATTGTCCCGATGACTTTATCAACATTATTAATAACAGTACGTGTTATGGATTACACATAATTAATCATTAGATAATTCCTATTATGGACGCATTGTCAATACACACAATTTGTAACAAGATTGGAGAGGCAAAGTGTTTTACTGATAATGGATAATTTATTATCAAACAATTATTTCGATCAGACTGCTGATGGGGCACGATCTCCTATACACAAAGTCGACTCTCGTTATTACAAGATTACACGGACTGGCCAAAATATTATCTCTCTTATATAGATCGTTGTTACAAGAGGGAAGTAAAACAAAGAAACACAACGCAGACATGAGATTCAGTACTTCAGAATGTACTCAATAAGCAGAACCATAACTGTGCTCGTTACAACGAGGGTTGACTGTAATAGCGTGTCTAACCACGGAGGTAGATTTAGCATGGTCTAACCTCCAATGTTTACATATTAAATGAGCAACGCAAATAAGTGTCTGTTTGTCAATTGATTTTAGCTAAATAATTAAATGCAGTGTATGACTTCGCCGCCGCCGGTGAGAGCGGTCGCAAGTTAGTGTACAAATAAAGCCAAACACTAGGAAGACTTCAACATTTGGAAATCAATTTTGGGTTATAAAAAACATGACGTGTAATAGTAATACTAAACACCAACAGGCCTAATAATGAACAGTCCAATGCAAATGTTATTTTTGTCTAGATTTTAAATCCATTGAACTGAACAGTTTCTTGACAGAAACAATATTTGCGTCTACATCGGGGGGGGGGGGGGCATATTCACATTAATTTATTCATTTAGTTTAGGCCCGCCTGATAACTACAGTATAGAGGCACAAAGAGCACATTTTGGGATATTAAAAATAGGTCTCCCCTTTAGGAAAATAACGATCACTCACCTCACAAATGAACACCGTGTACAACATTGTATAATACTTTACTTTTGGCGGGTATTATGACGGAGTTACCTCAATGTTTTAACTCACCTCTTCAATTTCCATGGCGTCTACAACCACAGCCTCCTCCTTGATCGTGTATCCGGAATCATCAGTAACCCAGCCGGGCTTATCTGTCCGAGTGCTCCCGTGCTCTGTGGTTGCTCCAATGTTCCGCGTGTGTTGTATTCGAATTCGTTGTATTACCACAAAATTTAGTTCAATCTATGAACCTCGACCATGTCAAACTAAACACAGATTGTAGAGCCGAGTTCTCAATTTTGGTATTTATCTAGCAGGAAGGAATGAACGGCGAGCTGTGATCTACTGGATCCACCTGATCTCCAACATCACAACAAACTGAAATGTCGTGTTGTTTTCATACAGTGCTTAGTTCCTGAATACTGCAAAAGGCCGATTATGCATAATACATCCGTGCGCTGAGGACCGTTCAAAAATTGACCGAAACGGAATCAGCTTTTAGAGGGTGTCCCTTTTAGAGAAAAACAATATATTATCATCTAATCAGGCATGAGTGATATCGGTAGTGTAAACCTCGTCACCAAAACTGTATGCAACCAACACTTCAGCACAGGCCTTAGACAACCTTGAACCCGTAACGGATCATGCAATATCGCTAAACGTCATTAACTGTTTTAGTTGTGACAACGAAAGACCCCATGGGCCGGCTGGAACTATTTGGGTGTCGTGCTGTAAAGCCTTTCTTGCTCACGGAGGTTTTTATGGCCAGTGGGGCATGACACGCGCTTTGTGTTGTCAACAAAACCAAGAGTCAACATTGGGGACTCTCAATGGGTGTTTTCAGAACTATAAAACTCAAGTGCCGTAACCAGGCTACTGCCCTCTTAGCATAGATATCTCATATGACAGGCAAGACAGACTAGTTACATTACGTCGGACAAAATTGATAAACTACTGTAACTCCCCATTTGCTGAAAAGAGGTGGGGGGGGGGGTAACAAGAAAGCAGAAACCGAATAGATCCCAGTCAAGATATTCTCCCACCTGTAGGCCTATCCAGCGCACTTTAAAAACTCCTGGATCAGAAATGGCCCGGATTCCGGAACCCGTGGGGCCTGACCCATTTCTCGGTCAGTATGACCCGGAATCAGTGTCAGACTCAGAAATGCGTCAAACTTACGCAGAATCCGGATAAAAATCGCATTTTTAAACAAGTTCCCGGGTCAGTCTGACCCCGGAATGGGTCAGGCTCCCTGGGACCCGGAGTCCGGGTTAATTCTGACCCGTGTTTTTTTTTTAGTGTACCCTTATCCATAAATTTATTTTACTTTCGGATTTGATCTCATGTAACTTAGCTAAAGTGTCCCGATAAAAAGCGAAACTAAAAATCGTAACGAAATAAAGAATTTTCTCATATACTAGAATGAATGGATAATACTGTAACCAAATGAAATATGAAATTTCATCAACTCAACCGTGTCAGTTAAGTAAAATTATAAAACATGAGAAACTGACCAATTTATTCTAAATTATTCTTAACTATTTATTGTAATTTTGTTTTTTTCGGGGAAGACGTCTGGTGTTTCCTGTTCCCCGTTTGTCAGTAACGATTTTGAGAGTCACAATTTTGTAGCTTTCTTGTGACCAGCACGTATAAATTCACATCAAAAAAGGGTTTATAAATAAATGGGGTCACGTCATCTGTCCATCGGAGAGAAAAGAGAAAACACAAACTTATCAATCTCGCACATTTAATGATATGCTCGTAATTTCATCAATGCTTAATAATAACAAAGAATAGCCCAGAAGTAAAGACACAGTTTTCTTAAAACAATTCGTACGATTCGCAACAAGCTCCCATTGTGTCCCAAAACAAAGAATTGGATGATCATAAACTCTTCAAAAAACCAAAACAAAACAGCAAATTATTATCATAATAACAACACGTAACAATATTTAACAACTAAATAAAGCAAAACAAGAACAAACAAACAAACAAGCAAACAAACAAACAACCCAAAACCCATATGACGGAAACACAGTATAAATTTTCACATACTGCAACTTAAGGGAATCCGGTATAAGTAACAAAACATCAAATCCACTTTCAATACGAAAAGAGAGGAACAAGACCTGAGAGAAAATCAATCAATGTTAATATGAAATCATGTGTTATAAGAAATCTACATACAGATATATATATGTATAGTTGATTAACCGCATTATAATATTTATCATATATAGATATTTCATGTTTTTCTTGTATACAAACACTAACGTCTTCCTTATACAGTTTGGTCAGTTTGATTAAATCATGCCATTTTAATTTTAGTTCCGTAGGATAACGTGATGAATCTTTACATGTTTACACTCAGACGAAGAAACCAGCAATGTTGATTCAACATTTACTTAATAAATGCACTGTGCCAACATTTTTCGCAGCAGTAGTTGGCAAAAAACTACACCGACACTTGGTACCAGACCAATACTATCCCATTGAAAGAACATGAAATTGAGTCAAAGATAGTAAATCTCACACCAGACTAATATGTGTAAACATGACAACCGCTATTTCCTCCACGCAAAAGTGAAATAAAATACTTCGGTGTAAAATCAGAAATCACAACGTTTATTTGGGGTTAAATATAAAATAAGAAGCTGCCATCAAAATGCTTAAAGTGCATGTCTGGATACATTTTACTTTGTTCAACCTCAAAATAATTATCCAGTCAATTTCCCTTGTGGTTTATTACTTGATATTTGAAATAAACTGTCTCATCCCTTACAAGGTGATCCCTCTTCTACCGCTTCCCAGGTTGTATCGTAAACTTGGGTGTGATCCCTAGCTATACGGCAGTTACAGGTTGAATGGCTTCTGACTGGCACCGTGAACAAAGTTATTGATAAAATAGGGAGACCGCCAACATTAGGGTTAGATTGATCAGTTGGTAGATCGCCAGCACGTTTCCGGAGGTCGAGGGTTCAAATCTCGGTTTAGTCAATTTTATCTTTGTTCAACCCAAAACTAAAACTTATATTTATTACATGTATGTTAGTATAAATTGATGTTTTGGTTAATGAATTAAAGGAGTAAACAAATAAAAAAGCATGGTGACTTAATTCCGATAACATGCATCAAAACCTCTAAAGTATTTCAACAGACGGTGTATTTTGTACTTTTTGAAGTAAACTCCTTCATAAGCCTGATTTTAAAAAGAAGAAAGAAAAAAAAACACCCCAATATAATATTGTTTTAACTCTTAACTGTAAACATATAAATAATATAAAACTGAATTCAAACGTGAATCTTTATTTGTGTAGACGCCTCAGTGGATTCCGCCAATTCGCAAAGTTTGTTGGGTTGATCTATACGATCTGCAAAGCCCCATAGACTCCCTGCACTGACGTCACGCACGGCGACTGCCTGCCCAGGGACCGCCATAATAGTATTGTTAGTCAACTTATATCTAAAGATATGATGGGCGTATATCTGCAAGTACATCGCCCCCAAAAAGCACTGCATATTAACACACGTGGGGAATCTAACTGGCGTAACCAAGATTTATCGTGGGTAATGATATTAGGTGAATATTTGGGTCAATATTGTGATAATGTAGTCCGTAATAGAATTTTCCACTGAACGGCAGAAGTGATTTTTTTTACTACAATAACATAACTAATTTGCGGGGATACCATGTAGGTTAATATCTCTTTTGAGTAACTGTGAATCAGAAAAGAACCGGACTGGTGGACTCGACATTTCGGACAGTACTCCCTTTCCCGTTCTAAGGAAACAGGAGATTGTTATGTCGTACTTTGTTTAAATTACGACAAGCAGTGACCTATTGCTTATCCGTGTGTTTCCCTTAGATAGGGTCACACACCATGATGTCTAATTTTGTCAATTAATACCTTGGACTGGCATGCAGCAGAATTTACGGAATGACGAAGACTGGTAACAATCAAAGGCCAGGGTCATCGCAGCCGAATTTACTGATGTGTGCTGCCCTCTTTGCTGAAAAAACAATCTGGGAATAAATTAAAGGTTATACAAAACAAATTTAGATTCATTAAAAGTCGATATGAAACATCTTCTAGACCTTCTGACTAACTTGAAGAAAGTATACATGTTTACCATCCTCAAACACCAACGGCGAGTCTTTACATAGGGCCTACACATTACCGTAGTTCGTTATTTCAAAAAATCCCAAATCGAGTCTGAAGTTAGTCCTTCAAAAGAGGGCGCCACACTGCTTACACTCTGCTAGAAATGTTATGTTAATATTGAGAAAACCATTGGCGGCGAACCATGGCTAAAATTAACCGCATCAGCCCGTATTCAGCATTGTCGCTGAAATGAAATAAACAGCCATCCTCGAAGTCAAAGACACTTTTGTGATCATAAAAACGCCCTCTGACGGTTGAACATTTCCCACATTTATTCTCTCAGCTCCTCTGATAAGACAGAAAACATACTGGGAATTCTGGTTGATAGTTTTGGGGACACTTTTTTAAATGTGCTGATTAACGAAGCCAAATGGATAAACATAATGGATACATAATTATAAATGGCTTTAAAATTATGTGCATTTTATCAATGTTAAATTGGGACACTATCGGGAGGACTAGGTGGCAACAGATAACAAATAATCGTTCTTAGAAATGTGCGTCTGCTTAGTACTACTGTACGTCACTAATGAAATTTACCTGGGCCCAATTTCATAGAGCTGCTTAAGCAGAAAATATTGCCTAACAATTGTCTGCTAAGCAGAAATGAGCAGGATACCAGTCACAAATTGTACATGTGACATGGTAGTTTGGCTGGTAACCTTATTCTGGTAAGCGTTATTTTGTTGTGCTTAGTTACTTTTTGTGCTTAAAGCAGCTCTATGAAATTGGGCCCTGGTATGTCTGCTGCCACGTAGCCACTATTTTCTATGTACCATCACTTGTCTTCCTTTTAAAATTTATAATTTATATTATTTATTAATGTATATGTTTATTCCTAGTTATTTCTTCATTCATTTCTTTCTCTCTTTGTTTCTTTCGTTCTTTCCATCTTTCTTTCTTTAATTATTTAATTTATTGATTGATTGATTTATTATTTAGTTAGTTAGTGATTTCGATAGTTATATTTTATGTCTACGTATTTATTTATTTATTTATTTGTTTATTCATTTGTTTACTTATTTATGTATTTAGTTAGTTATTTAGTAATATAGTTATATATGCATTTGTTTATTATTTATTTATTCATTCATTTATTTGTTACTTATTTGAGTTTTTTAGGAGGGGGGGCTGAAGGAAAATTAAATTGTATACAGTACAGACTGTACCTTGTAGACACAGTTTTTTGGGGAAGCTTTAAAGACACTGGACACGTTTGGTAATTGTCAAAGACCAGTCTTCTCACTTGGTGAATCTCAACATATGCACAAAATAACAAACCTGTGAAAATTTGAACTCAATTGGTCATCGAAGTTGCGAGATAATAACGGAAGAAAAACACCCTTGTCACACGAAGTTGTGTGACATGTGCTTTCAGATGTGATTTCGAGACCTCACGCGTGAGGTCTCGAAATGAATCAAATATTTTACTGAGAAATTACTTTTTTTCTCAAAAACGACGTTACTTCAGAGGGAGCCGTTTCTCACAATGTTTTATACTATCAACAGCTCTCCATTGATCGTTACCAAGTAAGTTTTTATGCTAACAATTATTTTGAGTAATTACCAAACGTGTACAGTGCCTTTAAGAATTGGGAATATTTGTACGACTAATGTCAAACCCCTCATACTCTACATGCATTCCACGACATGAATGTTTGTCTTTCTTGACTACGTTGATATTGGCTTACCTCATTGTGCACATACGAATCACATCCGTAGCACCATACCGATAAATCTGCGTAGCTCAGTACCAACAAGTGCGATGTAGACACACTGTGGAAGAGCATATGCTCGTTGACATAACGACCACACAGGACCTGATGAGGCAAACAGAAAGGAACATTGCGAGTGAAAAGTATTTCTGTTTTAAAGTCTTTCTGTTATACAATCAATGGATCCCAAAAGGTGGGGTGAGTCTTATTTTTACAGGAGTTGTGTGGTTAACAGTTTAACCAGAGCAGTATTTTTTTTTTCAAAGTGACTAACGCTGTAACTTGGGCTTGAAGACACCTTTGAATAATGACGAGGAATAAAAATGTCCAGTTTTATATGTAGGAGGAAAACCTTTAATATAAGGAAAAACGATGTAACCAGGTAGTCCCTATAAATGCACTGAAATTCCAATTCACATGCAAGGCTCCGATCCTAGGTGGGATTCGAACCATGGTCCACAGAAGTGAATGGCAGGTCAAGATACCACTAAAGCCAACCCGATCCTTTTGTAAGGGAGGGAAAACGGAGAAAAAAAATGATGATTGTTTTCTGAAAACGTTTGTTTTGAAAAATATATTTACAGTGAAATAATAAGACATGCGAGAATGTTGCAACAACACCCAGTTTCTAAAGAAAAATATATATTTTCTTTATTGCCGGTGCAACTCAGTTTAAATATAAGTAGAAACATACGAGCGATACAACATCTCAAAATAAACTTCATTTGACCAAGTTTGATGAGTGGACGATGTGTGCATAGAAAACTACAGGATGGTATATTAATGTACTCTTCAAAACAAATGATGTATTTTACTATTTAAATCCATGTTTTGACTACACATAGGCCAACACTCTCGCTTTGATAAAAAGCTGATTACAGACCGTGCATTTTATCCCAAACCGAATATACCTGTTTATTCCGGTCTTATTTGCATGACCTTCTCCAGAGAATTTCAATCAAAGATTGATGTATTTTACGACTTAAATCTATGTTTCGTTTGTTTCACTATACAAATAGGCCAACATTCTCGCTTTAATAAAAAGCTGATTCCAGACCGTGCGATCCATCCCAATCCAAATACCTTTTTATTCCGGTCTGATTCGCATAACCTTCTCCAGAAAATTTCTATCAAAGATTTGAAGCTGCTATAGCAACTACTTTACGAAATGACAAGGAATCGACAGATTAAATTGCTTGCTGTCAACCCCTGAATCCCCTGAAACCCTCTTAAAATGCTTTCTACGATGAAAACAACTTAATGTGCCAAGTTCGAGTTCGTTACCAGTATACAGTGAAAAGCTTTCCATTTAGATTTGTTACTGCAGCGTCAAATTTTAATTTGATCATCAATTTACGAAGGATACGAACTTTACATCCCCTTTTTGGAATCATTAACGGTGAACTCTTCAACCATTGTTCAGTTACCAAGAAAAAGAGAAATGGTTTGTGTAGTCTACACGTGCACTCTCTTACCATTAATTTCCACAGTATTCCGTTTTTAATACATAAGCAAAGACTAATTAACAAGATCAATTGATTAATTAAAGATGGGTGAAATAGACTTACACATTCCTCATGTTGGACTCCCCCTAATCGATATATGAAAGTAGTGGTGCGCACAGAAATAGTGATATACACTCTAAAAGTTCCAGGTCAGAATTGACCCGGATCCGAATCCCGTGTGGTCTGACCCGGAATCTGTGTCAAAATGACACACAAATGGGTCCAAATGACACAGAATCCGGGTTAATTCTGACCCCGGAGTTTTTTAGAGTGTACAAAAAACCACATTGTAAGCTTGTATTGTTTTTATATTGTTATGTTGTACCGCTATATAATATTGGTCAAATGGTCTGCCACTGTGACTCTATGTAAAAGGGGAAAACACTTTGTTTTTTTCAAATGAGTTGGTTTGTTTTTAGAGGAATCGATTGAGATATATTGAAGTTTGATTTGACCTTCTTCACATCGTCTGATCTTGTTTGTCATATTTATTCAGCTTATGTCAACCAAACAGCCGACCCAATCACCCCATATACCCATCCTTGAAGAAACCATAATAAATTTAAAATCAGTTAACTTCAGTTTCCACCGGTCGACTGAAGCAGTATGTTTTCTTTGTGACGTTTCTCCTGCCCCAGTTGACTCGGGTGTATTGTATATTGGTACTCATTTTATTCGCCGTATATCTTGATAATATATTTCACATTTCAATACCACTGTGGCACATATTCATCGACTACAATACACTCTAAAAACTCCCGGTCAGAATTGATCCAGATTCAGGGTCCCAGGGAGCTTGACCCATTATCGGTCAGCCTGAACCGGAAACTGGTTTTAAAATAATGGGATTTTTAGCTCGGATTCTACGTCAGTTTGACCCATTTCTTGGTCATTTTGACACAGATTCCGGGTCACACTGACCCAGAAATGCCGGTCAGGCTCCCTGGGACTCGGAACTGGGTCAATTCTGACCCGTGAGTTTTAAGAATGAAGTTACGATGTAAATCAACACATTGTAATCAAACGCGGGGAAAACTGTCATGAAGCAAAATATTATAAACAGTCAACTCAGCGAGTGTATTTTCGAATGTCTGAAATTATTTATTAGTCAAAGGGCCGAAAGGCATCAAGTTACTACGGTTTGATGTTAACCTCTGCCCTTGGAGACTTTGATCATTTAGGTTGAATGCAGTGTGTCCGACGGTAATGTAGTAATTACCAGAAAGCTAATCAATTTTTATAATTTAAAAACTGACATGGTATAAATTCGATCCGTGGGGAAATAATTGAGCGTAGCTCTCCTCGAGGAAATCATATGCTAATCGTCTGGCCGTGAAATGAATCACTACATTGGGAGAATTGTTTTTTAAATGGACTGGAATTAATTATTTATATGTACTAGATTCTTTTGAAAAATCATGAGCTTTCCCTGGGAAATAGGTTGATGATGATGTAGTTTTTATAGAGACAAGGGTTTGAGAAAATTTTCATATGTCAACCTAACCGAAACATGTTGAAATTCAAAAACACAAATCAAGTTGGGATGGGTCACTTTCACGAATTGCATTCACGAACGAGAGCTCTTCGCCTTATTTTACGGATGAAACTATAACAATCATGACCGACATTTATGTGTTGCAAAGTTTCAAAATCATTAGCAGTTTCATGGCTTTAGATTTGCGTTTATATTGTAAAACCAATGGGTTACGTAGAATTACACTTTGGAAAATGGATTTTACAAATAAAAATTTAAAATGTTTCGTATTAAAGCAGCGCAGACGACATTAAAGATAACATTCCTTATTCACCTTTCATATTACGCACATTCACAAGAAAATGAAGACCGCCCCTTGTTCATCTTTCGCTTTCATGAAATAAGTGGACAAATATTGCAATATTTTGTGACCATTTTGGTAAACATCTGCTCTGTACCGGTGTAAGGACATTCACATACCATAGCATAACTGACCAAAATTCCATGTCATAGTTTGCATAAATTTGATGGATTTGTTGCTGTACCCAAACCATCCGATCCTAGCATAAGGCAAGGCAGATAGATCCATTACATACCCCGATAAATTGTGTCGACTGACATGGTTCACTTAGTATAGAATTGATAATTATTTCCCAAAATAAATTTAATTGAGTTTGAATTGAATCTTTTTCCTCTTGCCTGTACGGCAAGTTTAATAATAACTAATTAGGCCCTTTGAAATGTAAAAATATTAAATTTAAAAAATACCCCAAAACACACACACAATCTAACCGTTATTATTATTATTTTTTAAACAAGGTGGAGCATCATCCTCAGTTCATTTTTCTGTTGAAAAGAAATGGTTTGTGTGAATGTAGGTTGGCGTTCAAAAAAGATAAACCAGGTTGCGCTATACTGTTTGATGGTCGTCTGAAATATTAATTGCAACCACGAAGGGAAACGCATTGAATAGACTTTCACACAACATCCGGTTTGTCAGGTTTCAAGGTAACGGTACAAAATTTAACAGGGGCGATCAGTTTAGCTAAGCTCGTAAGATTTTGTTAAGGCTTTAAATACACTTCCCAGAAAAATATAAGTCAACAATTTTATGTAGATGTAGCCATGAGATGCGGTTAAAAGCGTATAGCAGGGTAGCGGTGCCTATTATAGCGTGGCTTAAAATCTGTTATCATGATTGGTGCCAATTCCAAATTTATAACAACGATTAAAAACAACTATTTGCTGCTGATGACCACTAACTCCAACGTGTGTAAAAAGAAAAAGTGAACATGTCTTCTTCATGCTTAAAGAGGAGCTCCAAGGTCAAATTCAGTTTTGTGATGCACTCGTTTTCCAAAAGATAGATTCCTTATTAAAATGGGAAAACGGTAATGTCTCAAACCTCAGGTTAAAATGGTGTAAAATGCCACTGTGTTTGATACCCTTGTGTTTGATACCTGTTTGGTCAAAATCCAAAAATGCTCGATGACCTCACATTTCAAATAATGTGGTCTGTACATTTTGTACAGACAATTTTCAGTTCGTTCTTGAATTTTGATGATATTCATTCAAACAGCATTCGAATTTGAGCTTATGACTGGCTCAGAAATTCCTCTTTGGAATGTACAGACCCATTATTTTGTTTTTGCTGTCCGATGACGTCATGTTTTAAATTTCGCTCTGAAAGAGTATCACATGATGGCAGTTAACACCATTTTAACGTGACGTTAGAGACTTATTATTTTTTTATGAGGACTCTGTCTATCTGAAAAATGAGTGCATCACAAAATTAAATTTCACCTTGTGCCCCTCTTTAACCACTTCAAATTTGTATCCCTGTTTTGTTGTTGTTGATAATTGGTTATCATTGTGAATTCAATGCAATTTTGCCATTGGCAGACAAGTTGAATATTAATAAACCATGACTAATAATAATATATTCATGTCTTAAACTTCTGTACAAGACCGCTGGTTGATGAGCTTCCGTTCAACAGGGACTTCATATAACAATGCATCATTGAGGTTTTTAAAGGAATTTTTGGAACAATCACCAAAGTTCATTTAGAATGCAGCATTCGAAATAAGCAACGGTGATATTGGGGATGTTTAGATTATATTTTCCCACCTTCGACATGGGCCCAATTTCATAAAGCTGTTAAGCAGAAAATATTGCTCAGCGAATGTCTTTGTTAAACAAAAAATGAGTTGGGAACCAGTGGCCACAATGTAAACTTGATGAAATTTTGGCTGATTACCTGTTTTAGCTTAGCAAGATTTTTCTGTGCTGAGCAAGTTTTTGTGAGGGCCATGATCTCAGACGTAATTATTCCTCCGGAGGATTAGCATTTGTGTAAATTTACTTTATAATCAGTAAATTTTTTAAACCATTAATTGTTTTCCCTTCTAAATGATTACCTTTCCCATACCTCAAAACATTTCCTCGCTCTTCGTTGCCAAACATGCCACAAGAAAACTGGTCTTTTTGTTATCATTCGTGGTCCATTGTAACATACGCAAGAGTTCCTGCAGGAATCATAACATGTTTCGAAGGACGCCAACTTCAACGTTTTTCCCATAAAAGATTGCTGAATTTTAAGATCACATCTCAGCCCTCCATTTGGCTTGACCTTACGCGGCCTCACAAAAGGAAACTTGCATATAAAATTTAAAAAAACCCAAACCCCCACACATTTCAGACGAAAATAAATATCAAAGAGAATCAGTGACCTTCTTTGTATTTGGACGTGATGTTATTTCCGTCGACTCCATTTACGGCTTAAAGTCCATCTCTGGAGGTAGATTAGAACGGGTTTATACTATAATACTTTTCCTCTGAGAGTCTGTCAAAAACTCATTTAAGCAGAACTTTTTGCCTCACAGGAAGCCAGTCACGGACGGTAGTGTGTCATTGTATTTTGGTTGGTTACCTTATTCTGATACGCAAATCATAGTTTTGTGCTTTAAAGCACTCTGTGACAATGGGCCCTGGACATTGATGTGAAATACACTGCACATTGTACAATTGCTAAGTATAACACCTTTGTGCTAGGCATACTTTTTGAATTTCAACACAGAGTTTTCTCCTCCTTTAGATACATACCTTGTAGCAGTGAAGACATACCCAATTTTCGCTGGTATCCTGGCATTCCATACATGGGTCGCTCGAATTTATAGGCATTGAAGGTGGGTTTGGTAAGACATGACTATCCAGATGCGGACACCAGGGTAACGGCACTACAGCATGTAACTGTGCCTAAAAAGACATGTTTGAATAACTGATGATTGAAAACATTTAAATAATATGAAAACGTTGATGTGAATAACCATTTTTGACACATTCATATAATTATAATACTAGGCCTAATAATAACAAAATTTACCGTGTTAAACCACCATGTATCCAAAACGATATTGCTCATAGGCGCAGTACAATAACAAGTAAAAAACCAAACCAAATAAAACAAAAAAGGGTCTTAAAGGCATCGTACACGTTTGGTTATTGTCAAAGACCAGTGTTCTCATTTGGTGTATCGTATCCCAACATATGCATAAAATAACAAGCCTGTGAAAATTTGGGCTCAATTGGTCATCGAAGTTGCAAGAAAATGATGAAAGAAAAAACACCCTTGTTGTACAAATTTGTGTGCTTTCAGATAGGAATAAAAACTTCTTGCAAGAAGTTTTTATTATTTTAGTGAGAAATTACCTCTTTCTCAAAAACTACGTTACTTCAGAGGGAGTCGTTTCTCACAATGTTTTATACTATCAACAGCTCTCTGTTGCTCGTTACCAAGTCAGTTGTTATGATAATATATATTTTGAGTAATTACCAAACGTGTACGATGCCTTTAAACAGACCAAACTATAGGCCTACACAAATACACTAAAATGGGTAGACAAAAAAAAACCTAATTGACAATTAAACTTGCATCACGAACAAAAGAACACCATTTGTGTTCCACTGACAAACCATCAGAACTAGCAAGAAATTTCCTCATTAAAAAGAAACGTCTGAAGACGTGATTTAAAAACCGTCAGGGAGTTTGAAGTCCCAAACAGTGGCGCCACCCTACAGAAAGCTATTTCGCCAGCTGATTTTTAAAAAACTAGCTACATTCCTCATTCAAAAGATAAATCTTATAACATGATTTAAAAACAGTTAGGGAGTTTGATTTCTGTCCCTAGGTAACTTGTTACATAGCTGTGGCGCCACCCAACAGAAAGCTCTTTTTCCCGAGCAGATTTTAGTTCGACTGCTGGGACCCTGAGGAGAGATGTGTCAGATGACGACCTGAGCGACCGGGCAGTAGTGTATGGCATCAGCAGATCAGTTCAGTATTGAGGGGCGAGATTCCGGCAAGCCTTGTATATGATATAGATAAGTTTGTACTGAATCATGCGAGTAACAGGGGTGATGCGCTTTAAAATGACTCACTGAAATCGAGAATGGATAATTATGCAACAATTTTTTCAGTTAGTCATTTTAACAATCCAAAACCAGTACTACTATAGACATCCATTTCGGACGGGGCTATAAAAAGCATCCCATGTTTTAACGAAACCGAATTCTTAGGGTGTCAAGATATCATGCTATGAAAACCGCGTAAAACATTAAACCTGACAGAAAGCCCACAAAACGTTTTGGACTAACCACAAATTAAAAAATACAACTCTATAGACAGACAACGGAGCACAAAGAATATTGCGGTACAGATTCAAAATTTTTATTAAAAGTGTGTTCAACATAATGGAAGCAAAATTCCGAAAGTTCAGAAATTAGATTTAACGCATATATGGCTACTTTTTGGACAGCTAAACATCTAAGAATTGTGACTTTGTTTATTCTGGCGAGAATCTGTGCATAAAAAAAACACTTTAAAAAACCCCAAAACACGAAAAAACAAAACGAACAAACCTCCGGCCCGAACAGTTCTACGATTGTGGTCGGCTTCCCACCCGCGGCCATTGCCCCCGCCTCGACTGGCGCACCACTGGCGGCTGCACTTGATGTCTCAAGACCCCGTCTTTCATCTGCAACGGAAAAAACAATCAAATTTGGTTGAGAGTAAGTGAAAACATTGCGTGCCATCCAAAGAAAAACTGCCAGACTTTACATGCAAAAAAACCTTTGCAATTCTACTTATAAACTCGTTTTTCATTTTTGACCTTTTATTTTGTATGAATGTTTTTTTAATATATTTATAGGTTTTTCCGGCCAATTTCGACACAAAATTCTCATTCAATTTTAACACCTGGCTCAGTCAATTACGATTGAAAATGATAGCTCCGTCGCATTAGCATGCAGCAATCAAAAGGAGTAATTCAGTTTCAACAGTTTAGCATTCAGTAGTTAAATGAGATAAATTCAAATTCATTAGATTTAATTTCGTAAAAGCCAGCAGCAAGAGGCTGATCAACCATTCAATTTCATTAGGTAAATTATTTATTTGATTATTTATTGCAATACAAAATGGGCACAATTTCATGGAGATACTTAAGCAGAAAATATTGTTTAACAAATTTCTGCTTAACAAAAAATTAGCAGGATACCAGTCACAAATGGTACACATGACATGGTCATTTGGCTGTTAACCTAAATCTGGTAAGTAAAATTGATTTGTGCTGAGCTACTTTTTGTGCTTAAGCAGCTCTATGCCATTGGGCCCATAAGGACCCTCGCTGCAAGGTTAAGAACTGAGTGTTAATCTAATAAAATTCCTCGTAGTGTCACCTCCAGGTGGTGTTCTGGCGCCGTCTCCCGGTATCGATTCCGATTGTTTTGTGATTATTCGAACGAACAGTGAAGCTGTTAGTTCACACATACATTGACTTATTTTGGATAGAAGTTCCAGTTACCACCAATTTGTTTCGCTGAGTTTATATTAAAACAAACAGTTAAATTTAAGAATTAATTACGAAATTTGCAGCTGTAATGTTTGAATTAACATGATACGAACTTTCGGAGGCAAATTGTTTTTCGTAAGTTGTCAAAAGGTGTGCATGCAGTGTAAACCTATAAGATTGCATGGACAAACCTCTAATACGAGCCGTTTAAAAGTGTTTTTTAAGTGTGGTGCGACAAGCCCACCGGCCAGGCAGACAGGGACGCACAGCACCGTTTGGGCAGTGCATTCCTCTCAAAGGGAATAGGTTGTAGATTGTACAGCAACATATTTAAAAGAAACCTGTTTGGTGTCAAATTTAGTCCCGTTTGGTGTTCATATCTTAATAGGGAGTTGGTGTTGATCAACACCGATTTTGGAATAAAATATTTGAAATCCTGTTTCGGTGTTGAATTTTAACACCATAATAAGTGTTCATTAAATTAATTATATCATGTAATTCATATTGGGCGAGGATGCTGGTGTTACCCAACACCAGTAAATAATTCAGGCTGGCCTGTTTAATACCGTTCTGGTGTTAAAATAAAGTCACACAAAAATCACAGAAATAACACAAACTCTTTTTCTGATGTAATTTATTTATAATGTTTTCTTTTAACACAACAAATTTAAATGGATGGTTAAACAAACATTTCCTAACAATATTTCAACTTTTCAAATTATTGTTTACTCTACTACTCTTTTCGATTTTAAGTTTTACAAAGTTAAATGGTTGGTTTAAATAAAAACATCACATATAAAAAGATGACTGTTCCCAATGGCAACATTTGTATGTAAATTTTGTAGGCTTAAATTTTTACATTAAAGGAATGCATATAACACAAATACAATTCATAGTGCCAAGAAAATTGTTAAATGGGTCAATAAATTATTGAATTCATTGCAGTAGAAAATACAAAATGATATTCTGAAATCAAATAGTACTGCAACTTCTAACCCAACAATCGATGACGATGTACAAATATTGTGTGGCTTGAAGTGGAATGGGAGGAATTCAATACTATTGCAAGGAAATTTGACTGTTCAAATTTACGAGGCGAAGTCCCATTCCATGAATTAAAGCCACTCAACATTTGTTTAATAACTGACATACAGATCCTTGTCATGTATTTTTTTAAGTTATTTGTATTTGATTTCCATTGTGAACAAATTTAAAATCAGTGCATATTTTAGAGACGCAGGCACTGTAATATTGTACCTGCGTTCAGTATAAATTGTACTGTGCTTATCATTCGCACGCACTGTGCTCCTCACTGTTGAATGGGAAATACAGTTCCCCATCATGGGCAAAGAGGACTTTTTTTTATCGCCGATGCGATTGGGAGTAATATTGAATATCAAGTAATGTAAGTTCCACCAATCAAATGGCAAGGATCTGTTCGTCAGTTTTTGAAATAGTGATTGCAAAGATCTACATTAAACAAGCTTATTTTATAAGAAACTTTATGGCATCCAAAGTGAAATAAATAAACCAAAATATTGCTGAGAAATATTAAAGAGGCACTCAAAGGTCAGATTCAGTTTCGTGATTAACCGAGAGCCCTTTCAGCACTAAAATGTTTAACACAATGTCGTCACAATGTAAAAAAGCTATTTTTTACACGCAATACAGAAATTTTGCGTTTTGTTAAAAGTCAATGTCAATACCACTTTGATTTAGATTTATGAAAATTCATGAATGAACTACATATTCTCTGTACAATGTATACAGACCCAAATGTCATGTTTGTTTACATAAGCCGCACATGGTAGGGCAATGTGATCCATGACGATATAGTATTTGGCTATTTGGTTTCTTGAAGTCCCTACAGCGAGAAGATACGGCTGCATTTTCTTGTTTTTGGCGGTGTCATGGAACTCTTCAATACTGGACCCAATCTGTAAAGGAATGATATTATAATGACTATTAAGACACCCGAGTTACATTTACTCTAAAAGTACATATAAAAATATCTTACCACATTGTCACAGAATAAAACTATTGCCAATTTCAAAAAGTGCATAATTATTTTGGCTCACACTGCATATAACAAACACAGAGGGGTGTCATTAAAAGTATTGCATGGTAAATTTCATTTTTTGAAGATGTTTTTGAATATAACTCAACAAAAAGGAAATGCATTCATTATGAATGTATATTAAGTGTATGGGGAAAGTTTGTGTTGTGTAGTGCAAAGGAAACTGAAGTTATTGATGGCAAACTACCGTAAAATGTTCACCTATCAACGACCATTTTGAAAACGTGTAGCGTTACGGAGGTCCAAAATGTTATGTTAGACCCCTATATGAGGTTCACGGGGAGCCTTATAGTTTATAGACATGATAGAAGTATCTATCATGTCTATCGACATGTCTATGTATTGTCATGATTCTGTGGAAAATAAAATTAAGTAGGCCTAAAAAACTAATAAAAATTGAAAGTTAGTAATAAATCATTGTAAATAAAGCTACTATATGTGAATGTCATGTTTATGCTAATTTTTAGTAGTAAAAAGGCGCCCTCGCCCCGAGGTATAAGGAGCAAACATTGCTCCTTTATCCTTCCTAAACGGTAATAATTTGAGTAAACCTTCATGCTGTGCTGTGTTAAACATTAACGTTTGGTCTAACACTGTAGTACCATGTTCAACGTGCACGTCCATTTTTAAGTTTCAGTACGATCATAGTGAGCAAACGAACACAAAAAGTATCAGACTTACCATTATTCACATATGATGAAAAAATCTTCCCTGTAAGACACCAACTTGCAAATTTCCCGAGAAAGCCCACAAAGCCGAGTGATCGGCATTATTTTACAGAGATTTAGTTGGATTTGATTGTGAAAAGTTAGGCAGAAAGTTCACGAATATCTCGGCCGGCGCGAAAAGGACCATCCCATAATGTATGTGACGCGTGACGTGGATGGACCAATGAAAATGTTCCTTGACTGTAACTTTTATGCGCACGCGCTGTATGAACACCAATTTTGAGAACACCAACCTTTTTACTATTTTGTATTCCAACGGTGTTATTGAAGCAGCTATATTAACACCAAGAGAATAGAAAAACGTTGGTGTTGAAAAATTAACACCACAGTTTTTGCTGTGTAAGCGCTTTGAGACGCCCGTAGATAAAGCGCTATATAAGAACTAGTTATAATACAATTTCATTCGTTTAAACAATGCAAAACGTACCCACAACCATGCATGAACTCATCCTTTATTTCAAACGGGATCACCTATTTCAAAAGGACCCTTTTCCAGGCATGTGAGTGGACCCTTAAAAGCTGAAACACTACATGATGTAAGAATGATCATGGAACGTCAAGTGAGCGCGCGTCACGCATTTACGCTGGTCGAATTGGGGCACCCCATTGATCCAGTAACTAGGCTTGTTTCACATTATTGTAGTTGTACATCACTGTTGCCAAGCATTATATAAGGCCAAAAAGTGGGGGGGGGAACGAAAAAAAACCACAACAGCGGAAATTAAAAATCGGCAAAAAAAGGAAAAAAGCGGATATCCGCTTTAAAGCGGAGATCTCACAGGGCTGCTTCACATCAGGTCAGTTTTAAGATATGTGTTTTGTAAAGCTAAGCTTGATTGAAAACCAGTTCCCAAACAAAAACATAGCATTCCTTTATTAAAGTTTTTCAATAGGTCTTAAGATAGAACACGTAACCCACCACTTCCTGCGACAAAGTCACCCACGGTGGGCTCCGAGGAAGGGTCCGTGATGGGAGACTCCTCGGTAGCACTCTCCTTTGGAGTAGCATCACTTGAAGACGTTCTAGAAGAGGTGGACACTTTAAAACCATCAGAGTCACCACCTCCTACGTCTTCTGATTGATTGGATGATGGAAGACTGCACATGGGAGGAGACGAACAGACAACATAATCATTTAGGCAATTTCCCGTGGTAATCATTGAACAATCATGAATGTTCGCGTTATAACTGGATCATTGAGTTACTGCACTTTCATTGGGATAGGGGGAGGCGGGGAAGATATAATCGGACAAACATAAAAACTGTTAATTACCGGGATATTAAATATTTGAAACAAAAAATTATGAACCATAGTTTTATGCACTTTCCCAATAGGGTGTTGCAAAAACCAAACATCTTTTAATTGTTTGACTGCATGAGGACACAATTACTTTTCTTCGACCTCATTTGGGGGAAGAGGGGAGAGTCACCTCCCTCCACCCCAGTTACCCAATGCGTACAGGGTGTCCTGGGGAAAACAAAGGAAACGGGGGTTCATCACCCAGTATCTCAGCAACTTGGTACCCTTCAGCACCACCAGCTGAATTATTAGGCCATCCTCTGTCTTTTGACCAAATAAAGCGTCAGCATCGTGACACACGAGAGCCATTGCACATTCTAAAGAGACTCTTCCACAAAGGGATGACTCAGGCCTCGAACTTCGTGTTCAAAAGGGCACGGCAATAATTGCATTGCTTTTTCTAGAATTTGAAGGGCATCGCAGCAATTTTGTTAGTGTAAAAAAGGGCACCACGGCATTTTTGTAGAATTTGGGGGGCATCACGGCAAAAACTAAATTTAACAAGACAGCTAACCGTTTCTGTTTCAGAAACAAAATTTAAGGTGAACAAAAAGATTACACAGCTGTGCATGTGATCAAAAACATTGCAAAAACCCGCAAAACTAAACAAATAAAGAGGAAACAAATCTTACATTATACAGTAAAATAATCCTTCTGTTCATCCAGGGTATTCTAAATTGTATCATTTTGTAAAAGAAGCCTACACGTTGCGTAGTTTTTCGTAAACAAGCAAAACATTTCCAAGGAACTTGCTCAGCACACCATGCTGTCGACAAAATGTGCGTGCATACCAGCGAGGATTTTGCTGGGTTTTGTTGAGCCCGCGCACCAGCGATGTGATATTGCATGTTTTGGGGAAAACCCTTTTTTCCCGAGCATGCGCAGACACGTACAGTCTTTCGTCAAGGCGTCTGTAACTGGTTTTGTATGCTATCGCGTAATGCACTGTATATTTCATCAATAGAGGGCGTTTACTCTTATGCTATCGCATTGTTTTAAAACGCCCTCTCGCGTTGAATGATTCTTAGCACGCACAAAACAAAGACTACAAGCCTGTAAATTGTAAACGACGTGACTGCTTGCGTGTCGCACGGAGTGCGTTGTGTACATCGTGATCGCAATGTGGTCTGTATTTCGCGAACTGTCGAGTGAATTTTCAACGGTTCTCCGAACCATAAAAATGTAAACGTGTAAGCGGACAATTAATATGCATGTTACATATTTACTAAAGGGCACCGACGGCAGTTGGATAAAAAAGGGCACGGCAATATATTGCCGTGAATTGTTGGTAATTTTGAGGGCATCGCGGCAATGGCACAGGGCACCGACGGCAATTGCCGTCGGTGCCGTCGGTAATTTCGAGGGCATCGCGGCAATGGCACAGGGCACCGACGGCAATTGCCGTCGGTGCCGTCGGTAATTTCGAGGGCATCGCGGCAATGGCACAGGGCACCGACGGCAATTGCCGTCGGTGCCGTCGGTAATTTCGAGGTCTGGATGTTATCTCTCAGTGAAATCTCCGGAATTCATCATCCATCACGGAAAAGTGTCCACTTAAAGTGGGGCTCCAAGGGTGAATTCAGTTTTGTGATTCACTCATTTTCCAATATAGAGAGAGTACTTATGAAAATGGGGGAAAGTACAAGTCTCTAACCTCACGTTAAAATGGTTCCAAATGGCAAAATCGAAAAACGTTCAAATTTCAAATATATTGTCTGTATAGGTTTTTGTATAGGAACTTTTAGTTCATTCCTGAATTTTGACGATATTCAATCAAAACGGCATTGAGTTTGACCTTTTGACTGGCGCAGAAATTCCTCTTTCGAATGTACAGACCCATTGCTTTTGTTGTCCGATGACGTCATGTTTAAAATTTCGCTCTGAAAAAGTATCAAATAAATTGACATTTTAACCCATTCTATTGTGAGGTTAGATACTTTTTTCTTCAGTAATTTCCCCCCACATTTATGAGGACTCTATCTATTGGAAATTGAATGCATCACAAAACTTAGTTTTACCTTGGAGCAGTTTACACGTTCGCGAGTCTACAACCAATGTTGCAATGTTTTAGGGTAAATTTCTCATCTAAACCGTCTTTAATAAAGACCAACATCTAGCATAGGTATAGATAAGCAATAAATTTGCCTGGTGACGGATATTGAATCACTTCGGTCAACGCATTTAAACTGTTCACTATATATCTTTGGACACGGAAGTGTGCTATTATTTTGTTCTCCACGAAACTCAAAACCTATTTACAACAATGGACCAAAAATGCACATAGGTGAGTTCCAATTAAGAAACGAGTCAAAATGCACATCGAAACACAACATGCAAGGACAGCGGCAACTCTTTTTGTCTAATATATAGGATCGGGAACTTCAAAATTAACAAACCCTTTTGGCAAACAATTTGGAATTATGAATAATTTATTTTCTTTCCGACAATTTCCGGAATTTTTTTCCATGATCAAATAAAATCCATTTTAAATTAATGTACCCTTCTGACTTCTTACAAAAATCAATCTATTCGAAAGCACATTTTCCAAGAAAAACAAACATCAAAGGCCCGCGTCTACACAGTTACCGTAACTTGGCCAAAATGGCAGCTGTGAAAATCAAACACATGGACCGTCCCGTAAATGTTTGTAATACAACGGAAACTGAATTAGATCGCCCTTGTTCAATTAAACCATTTTCAAACAAACAACGCGTGGAATAGGTCTCACCTAAAAATTTGAAAACCTGGTTGGTGAGTTTTACAAATTTAATAACGCTGGACAACGTAAACTGAATTAGATAGCCCTTGTTCAAACCATGTTCAAACCAACATGTGGAATTAGTTCTTACCTTAAAAATTTAAAAAACCTGGTTGGTGAGTTTAACAAATTTAATAACGCAGGACTGCATCAGAAGTGAGTTGCGTTCCTACACAGTTTCTCAAATAACATGTAACTTAACTGATGGAAGCAGGGACCCATTGATGCCATGCATTGCACGGTAAATATGACCGGTCAGTTCCGGTCTCTGGTTGCTCAAACCCGCCTCTTGAATATAAAACCTATCGGTATAGGCCTACATCTTCTATGTCGATATACCAGTGTATCGTACTTCGCGTTTCTAAAAGTTTGACTAACTTATGTGCTTATTTTAAACGTTTGGCTAACTTATGTGCTTATTCTAAACGTTTGGCTAACTTATGTGCTTATTCTAAACGTTTGACTAACTAATATGTGCTTATTATTTCCCTCAACGTCCACCTATGATCAGTTTAATCTCATTGACTCTGCTGAAGGCTCTACTCATTCTGAAAACCTCCGGGTCAGAATTGATTCCAGATTCAAACAAGCCCGATACGAACGCGTACAACACCCCTGGCGAATGAGCAACCGTTTTCACACTGCAAAACTAGGGTGTTAAATTAATTCCTTCCGATATCTATACGTGACAACAGCGACACGGTTTAAGTTATCCCCATTACTATAATAATTGGTTATAAAAACAGCGTATTGGTGATTTCACGTAAAGAGGTTAACACCGGAGTTTTGCAGTACAGTTATTCTCCAAATCGTGACCAACTGGCGGATTGGAATGACTTCATTCTTCAAAAAACAACAACAATGTAAAGAATGTACCATATCTTGAAGATATAGAAAGACTTATTAGGCTGCTTGGTACACTATCACAAACAATTGGTGCTCGATATGGGGCATGGTGTACACCCCCCTATTGTGTCTTCATTGTGTGCTTGGAATCTCAGGAATTCTTTTGAGGATGTTAGGGGGGAGTTCTATACAAGAGGAAAATAGTGTGTTGTAGTATGGGAACATTGGGGGGGACCTTCTGCCCCATATCGGGCAGGCTATAATTACAAGATACACCTATGACAATATGACAAGACCGTGCAGGCATTGCGCATTTAGAACAAATGGGAACCTTGCTGTTACATGATGTTGGAGTCAAAAGCTTGTGCTTCTTAAGATGACACTATGCAAGTATTTTTCATCATAATGATATCATGTATTCGGCTTAAATTAGTGTTCAGCTTAACGATTTCACGGCACGCTTCGAAGTCCACGGTTCTCGTTTTCCCTTGAATAAACAAGGAAATTGCCCGTAAATCATATCAGGAACTTAACACACAAATAACGAAGTCCCGTTTCTTAAGCTTCGCGTGCATAGCCTATTGTTGGAAGTATAGGCCTATAGTTAGTGCACATCAGTGTTATCATTAACGAGTATTAAGGCAGGGCAATAAATAACGGTCAATTCGTGCGGCTAATCAAAACGGATTGATAGGATTTGCTTCCTCAACTCTCCTCCTAGACACGCAAATATTGAGGAGAAAGAGAAGAAAGGTTAAAGGGGCACATTGCCTTGGATTGTGCGCCTTGGGCTATAAAAAGCGTTTGTATGAAATGATGGTTGGAAAGATGCTTTAAAGTAGAATACAATGATACAAACAAATATATGCCTCGAAAATGTGTGGTTTTTCTTTTACTTTGTGAACTAACATGGTCCGGCATTTTGGAGTCAACATTTTGGTTCTACAAAATGGCGGACCGTGTTGGTTCACGAAGTAAAAGGAAAACCACACAATTTCGAGGCATATTTTGTGTGGATCATTATATTCTACTTTTAAAACATCTTCCCAATGTAGTCATTTCATAAGAAACGCTTTTGATAGCCCAAAGCGCCCAATCAAAGGCAACGTGTCCCTTTAAGGCAACATTTTATTGTCACTTTGCAATCCATTTAGAGATGTTTATTGAACACAATTCTTTAAAGGCTGAGTGTTGTGTCTTCATTTCAGGTGCGCTACTGGGACCTATAGTACAAAGTTGCCGATTTGTTGCCGATTTGACCCGAAATTTTTGAATTAAATTTTAAATAGCTATCTTTAAAGATTCTGAAAAGTTGTAAACTTTCATTTAAAGTATAGCACGAAAATGATAAGTGGTAGGCCTAATTAACCATCAACTAATCATGAATAAGTGTCGGGATCCCAACATTCTCTCACTTCCATTCAGCCATGTACACAAACAATTTTGCAGGTTACCTGTATTTTATGCATGTTCTGTGGCATATGCGAAAGTTGTTGTATATTTTTCGTTTTGAAACAGCATCATCTGTCCACATTGCGTATAAATCTCGTGCGTACGACTTACTTTTAAGTCATATACCAACGACCTACGATATCGCCCGTACAACTTATTATCTCGTTCGTACGACTTAAACTCACGTACGTACGACTTAGTTTTGCAAAACACGGACCAAACGTGCTGCAGATTCAACAAGCTAAGTTGTTAGACTTGGATGAAGGATGGATGGGGGACCAGAATATAGGCCGGCTTCCTACTTCACAAAGCTATAGCAAAACATTACTGTTAGTAACAGGCAATTAGGCAATAACAATAATAGCAGATGGTAACATAACGGAGCGTATGACGTTTACTTATTAATCTATTCGTAAACGGTAGCTCAGTAATGCTCCCACTTATAGAAGATAGTTTGCAAAAGCTAGGCCCAATTACTTATTTATTCGACGTAAAAGCGACTAAGATTAGATACGCTTATAGGTAGATGTTTGTTTTTTAATAATTCAGTTATTTTTAACGTTGGAAGGCTGTTTCGAATGGCACAACCTTGATACACAGTTTCGTTCGTGTCAGCAACGTCTGCGTTATGTACGACATTGAAAAAGGAAGATTTGACGCCACCAACATGGAGGCTATAGACTGCATTCAATGTTGCATAAGTAATGGGGGACATGGAGGAATGTCCCCCCCCCCCCCCAAAAAAAAAAAAAAAATTGATGTCCGTGTCCCCCCGTGTGCCCCCCATTTGAAATCTGGACTTTTGAGATTAAAAATTACCATAATAAAATGATACATTTTATAAGCTTTCATATGATAATTTCATGGAGCTTGTATAAGAGAAATGCAAACGGAAACTACAGTTTTAATTGACCAGAAGTGCCCCCACCCCTAGACAAAATGGTGCACCCCTTGTGCCCCCTCCCCCTAAAATGTTACCCTTATAGTTTCGGCGCTGATTAAATGCAATGCAGGCAATTAAAATAGCAAAGATCAAAATGAAACTTACTGATCAGACGCTGATTTGAGAGTGTGTGGGCAATTTATGTTTAGATATTTTAGTGACATCAGCTGAAGAGGGCAAGTCAGTGAGGGCAGATGAGTACAGCGATAGGAAGGAAGTCAGATATGATGGACCAGAACATGAAGACTCATTAGAGACAAAATCAGACTTGTATCCTGATTTTATGGAGATCTTCAATAAATAGTGTGGCTTGACGACACAAAGACTAGTTTAGCTGCACAAGTTTGTGCAATCTCCAAAAAACCCACAAGACAGTTCCACAATTGGTGCTCGATATGGGGCATGGTGTACCCCCCTATTGTGTCTCCATTGTGTGCTTGGAATCCCAGGAATTCTTTTAAGGATTTTAGGGGGGGGAGTTCTATACATTACAAGAGGAAAATAGTGTGTAAAAGTATGGGAACATTTGGGGGGGGGGCACCCTCTGCCCCATATCGGGTATGTTCCTACCTATATACATAGTCCCACAATGTTGCTCTTGTAAGCTCATCCGGACGCCCGGGCAGACGGTCGCCGGAGGCATTGACAATATCCCTTTCAGCCTATGGGGCTCAGGGATAAAAAGGAGTTATTTATATTTATATCGTGGAAATGATATAGGTTCATTCTAATTAAGAAGTTCCCAGAGTCCCATAATGTACACTGCTTTGTTGAGACAAGACGAAAATGTAAAATATTCTTTCTTTTTCTAAAATGCCATTTGTTAATTTCTGAAAGTGTTCCTTTGGGATTATTACTTCGTTCGGAAACTCATCAAATTACCCTTTGGTGTCGTGGCGTGGAGTGTAATACAAGACACCGTTGTCATCTTACGAGAGTAAAGAAATTGGACACTAATTCAATTAAGGGTTAGTTTATTTAACAAATATTGACATTACCGGACCGAGCACCTTATGGATATAAGGAACCATGAAGTTTAATCATCAACCCCAAAACAGGCAGCTTTCTAATACGGTACAATGTTGATCTAATACCAACGCGAGCGCAAGAATAAACGTCACATTGACGTCACATAGGCCTAAAATTGACAGATTAAACTAATTTGTGTAAGCATCATACTCGTGGTGTACACCCCTTTGCACTGATGTCACACGCGACTGTAACTGTCTGTACATGGTCTACCATTTTGTGAGTCAAATTGCATGTGAAGAAATGGTGCGCGTCTTAATGTGCGCTGCGTACAGCACGAAAACAAACGGGGAAACTGACGCCCGAAGTTGCGCAACAAAGATTTATTGTGGGTGATGTATTGATTAGTAATGTATGGCAATGGTTGTCGAATTCGCATGTTTTAATAACCGACTCTTTAAATAAAAATTAGCAATAGTAAATTTAAAGAAAAGGAATCTGAACCGCATGTAAATATTATTAATTCGAATTTCACAACTGTGCGTTGCGAATGTTTAGCCTTCCAGGTCATGTGCTAATTTAAAAAAAAATACCGTTATAATTTTATCATGCTTGGTCACAAATAGCGAAAGACGGAAGAAGATGGCAAGACCTCTAAGGGTAGAAACGGGATTTCTACTTGTAATAATTGACCAGAATAGATGTATTTGTCGAAAAGGCCGACACTGACCATACTCATTCATAAGTACATAGTATTCCCGACTTGCATTATATGCCTATGGCATGAGATGTATGAGTTACCCTATATTTAAAGAACACACGTGCAAATTGGGTAATTTGAATAAATGGGCGGTTACTTTCTTCCGTCGCAAAAATCGCCGTTGGCTTAATGCAAATTATCGTTAACCGTATGAAACATAGGCCTACACCTCTTATGTTAAGATCATTGTGTGAAGCGTCATTTTATGCACGGCATGTCCCACTGGGTGTAATTTTTTCACCGAGGAGTAACAGCTTCGTTTTCTACAATAAGCACACAAGCCCGTATTGATCGGTGACGCGACGGAGCCTTTTTGTACTGTTGAAGCTGGCATTGACGCGCACACAAACCCAACTGCGCAACAAAGTGGCGATACCATGATTCACATTATAGACGCACGATTGTCAATCACCCATTAGGTGTTCAGGCATAAGCCGAACAAGAACTCTTCTTATCCATTCGATTCACGCACAGTTTGGAAACTCAAGCTGTTGGATTGAAGCACTAACCTGCGACGTTTAAGATATTTTTTGTCGATGTTTTTGATGACCCTTACCGGTGTATCTTATAATCGACTTTGCATGGATTTAAGTTCGACTTTATTTGACTTCAGCCGGCCGAGCAGTTTCCATTTTTAATTTATACGTGTTTGGAACGTTGATTGTTTATGTCGAGAGTTTGATGTTCGCGAGTAACAGAACTAAGGAAACTGATAGAGATGTGGTACGAAGCGATAACGTGCAGTTCCCTTTTGTCATCCACCTGAGACCATCCAAAGCAGATGATTATCCGAACATGTTTTTTTTTGCAGTGACCCGCAAACTGATTTCTTTGACAATATTGTTAAATAGACGTTGTTGACTCTCCGGCTTGATAATAAACTGTGAACGATGTAAGGAAAACCTGCAGGAACTGAACAATAATTGGAAACTACTCTTTGTCAAGTTAAAATGTTGACTCCATTTATACATAGCTCAGCCAGTGGTCCATCTCTAGAACTTGTCATCATTGTGATTGTTCTACCTAAAGTGCACCACATAGGTTACAAGAGTCGGTCAGTACAGAATAAAAGGTAAATATTGTCCTTGAAGTTGATTGCACACGCGTAGACCAATACTATGGCGTGGAGTCTTTAGTTTGAAGAAAAACAAGTGTATTAAACGTATGTATAAAACCAGAGTGAACATTATGTTTGGATTTTTCCACTGATTTGAGATACTGGGAAAATGTTCGTACGTCTAAGGAGGCATCTCGGAACTCCTCTTCCAAAGATCTTTTCAAAATACGGGTGTTTCATGATTACTCCGTGATGAAACAATTTTGGAAATACGTTACGGATAACCGGAGATCGAGGATCGCCGTGCTAATTCACTGAAACATAGTTTGTCCGTTAACAAGCAGAACGCAACTGACAGGTTGAGGCGATCCTTCGGGGTAGTTAACTCAAGATGGATACTACAAACGGAGCAGTGCCTGAGATGTTCACAACACCCGGTTTGACAACAATACTCAATACCGGTAGTAACAATTCCGAAGACTTCGATGTGCCAAGGCAATATACCCCTGTGGTGCAGTACTCGACACTCGTGGTTGGGATACCAGTCACCACCCTTGGCTTCTTCGGTAACCTTATAACAATTTTCGTGGTTGCCAGAACACCTGTCCTCCGCACACCGACAAACCTCTTCATCATAAGTTTGAGTGTATCTGATCTCTTGTACTGTTCCATCGTCTTACCCGTTTTGTTGACGACCTTCTACAGCAATGCATGGGTGTTTGGAGCGACGTTCTGCCAAATACACCCCCTATTTATGTTCACATTCGTCGGGGCAACGATCCTCTCTCTCGCCGGTACGGCGTTCGGACGCTACCTGAAGATCACCCAGTCATCGTTGTACGGTAAACTTTTTAGCGTCAAGAAAAGAGCAGCGGTGATGATCATCGTATGCTGGCTGTTACCTATGATAATCCTCCTCCCACCTATCACAGGTGTATGGGGGAGCCTAGGATACGAACCCAAGACGTTAACTTGTACATTTCTCCGCGGTGGTAGCAACTCGGGGTACAGCATGTTTTTCATGGTAAGTGCTCTTATTGTCCCCACGACCTTTATAACATTCTGCTACGTCCGCATTCTACAGACCGTGTGCAAGAACCACAAGCGCGTCCATAAGATGAGAGTTGTTCCGGGGGATGACCTGTCCCTCAACGGACCATCAACAGGGACGACGGGGAACACAAAGAGCAAACGCCAGCAGCGTAAGATCTACCGGGAAGATGTCCAGTACACCAAGATGATGTTGTGCATCTTTCTCGTCTTCATCACCTGCTATGTGCCATACATGTTGGCAACTCTGCTTGACCCACAAGTAAAGAACATGACGTTTCATTTTTACAGTGGTATGTGCGTGTGGTTCAGTAGCTGTCTTAATCCCATTGTTTATGTAGCAATGAATAGACACTTTAGACAAGCCTGTTCTAGGTTTCTGCCCGCCAAATTTCAAGCCACCGAAATCACCGAAATCGTCGGTTAAAAAATCCAACCGCTTTTGAAAATGCTATAAAAATTGAGAGTCTTGCAACCTGCAGGGGTATCATTGTATATCCTTGAATATTCTTGCTCTTACTCTTTCGGGGAGAAAGCAATGCGTTTAAAAGCAGCATTCAGCGTTTGAACCAAAATATATATGAACGTTCATTCTTTATATTGAAGTGGAACGCCCTATCCTGGGTTATCAAGCGTTCAAAACTGAACGTCATCTGCTTAAAAAGTTACCAGTCTCATAGTGTTCTGAACAGGAACGCTTTAGCGTTCCTGTTCAGAACACTATGAGCCTACTGTTACTGTTCCCAAAACGTTCCATCAATGTTACACTGTACTAAAGTTGCACCGACCGTACCCGGTATACGGGTTATAAGTTTCAGTACAATAATATATTGAACATGACAAAACCAATGGGTTTAGGAACCGACCTTCAATTCGTGGACTTGGGCTGAAGAGGGGCTGACTATTATGTTTATAATCAGTAAAACAGTTAGAGGTAATGGGCTCTATAGTGGGCTCTATGTGCCCGACACAGACTACCAGTGCGTATTATCATTAACATTAAATTAGGCATGGTGATCTGGAAGAGAACATTATTCATCTCTCAAAATTATCATATAATTTGTGTAATAATTATAATACAATTATGTATTGTAATAATAGTATCAATTACAATAGGGGCATGTGTATACAGAGCACGAGTACACCCAACAAAATACAGCCACTCGCTGTAAAATATGGAGGAGGGGAAAAAGAAAGAAGAAGCAGAAGAAGAAGAAATCCCCTCCCCCCCAAAAAACACACAAAAAAACCACAGACAGCAAGCAACTTACTCAACTGTTCTATCGTACAGTATCTATCATTTGATATATTTAGGTGTTCTTGTTATATTTATTTCATTTCTCAGGCAGATAAAAAGTAAAATAATGCACATTGGTAAAAAAAATCATTAAAAGATACAACACGAGCAATTAAAGAGGAAGGAAAGGGAGAGCAGCTTTTTGCGAATTTTTCTGAAAAGCACCGGAGAAGGGTATTCAAAATGATTGGGTTTTTTTTTCAATTAAAATCTGTTTAATCTCATGTGAACTTAATTTCCTTATAGATTGAAAACATTTTAAATTGATTTCAGCAAAGATCACTTGTTGCCGTTTTCGTTCAAGTAGGTCATTAATGAAAAAAAAACCGTTACAAATTAGATGATTATGAAGTACATAATGAGCAAGTATCATAACATTAGTTGGGAGTTGGACGGCAGTTGAAGGATGAATGGAAATAAACAGGTAGAGTCGGTCATGATTAGGTGGCAAAACACCCTTAACCTCAGAACCGTACACTCCCATAACAGTTCAGTACGAGGATGTTGATCAGAGGCTAGCTGTATCCCCACACCCCACCCCTCCCCGTAGGATTTTCTATCACTAAAAGCACTCCAGAGACATTTCTTATTGGTTCTTAAATTTTCAAAGGCACTAGCAATTCTATTTTGAAGTGTTTTTTTCCCCTCTTTCCTTGCAAATTCAATTTTGCTTCGTTTGTTTGAAATCAAATGAACAATACGCTTCACGCGCAGGTGTCTGTACACCTGCTTGCCGAAGTATAGAGGCGTCAAATTTGGACTTCAAGGCCATATTTAACGCTAATGCCCAGCGTTCCGGAATCCTTCGCTTTACGAACATTCCTCTAATCTAAACAGAGTTACATCCCCTCATAATGCTTCACTCATTCACATAAGGAACTATTTTTAAATTTAAAAATAGGGTCATATATACATTTACTCTGATGGCAATACCATTACTTTGGTATTGACCGCGAAAAAAAGGTGTAATCTATCCGAAAGCTTGTTATAAAGATGGTAATGGTGGAAAACTTCCTGCGAAATCATTTCGTCTGAAATGCCCCGTTGATTCGAAATCAATAAAAGTAAGTCGACAAATTTGAATCTCTTTGGAGATTCGAATTTCCGTGGTGTACGTTTGTAAATGATGCGGCCGGAGATGCGGTTGGTACGGTTCGACATTCTTGATAAAAAATACTGTGACAGTTCTTTGGTTTCTCAATAAGTGTGACTTAGGCCTATAATCATATTGTATCTTTATTGACAGTTTGACCAATAAATCAGCATTACGTTGACAAAAAACAATCTATGACCCTATATACTTTAACATAATAGTCACATATAAACACAAGCGTAAAATTCCTATGAAACATGCAAGCTTTAAGCATGACGCATGCGAATCGTGTGCAGGGACAAACTTTTTTTTTGGGGGGGGGGGGGCACACACGGAGAGAACCATATGCCTGTATATTTCCTCATGATTTAACAACAACACTATAAGTTAAACCATGGTTAAACAGGTTTGCATCTGCAGATTGGCAACAACTAAAAATATGAAATTTCCCGGCACAGGACTTTGTACTGTTGATTAATGGCGCAGCTGTGAAACCAAAACAGGAAGAAGAGAAAATCAACCGATCGACCGAAAAGTTGCAATAGTGGCAATTCCTGACTATAGGAACCACAAAATTCGTCAGTCGTCAGACCAAATCAACATATTTCAAAATTTTGAGAAGCCAAAAAAACACAAAAAACAAACCACAAACTGCTTCCATAATTTCCGAATAATTGAAGGTTCTTTTCCTAATATACAAATTATTTTGTTGTGATATGGAGTAAATTGAGTTATCATAATCATTTTCTGAACATTGATAAAACAGTATGTACAAACCATTTTTTTTAAAGTATACCATTCATTCGTTTAACCTTTATACAGTAATGAAATTTTACAATTATTAGAACTGGAAGACAATTAATTGGCTGTTAAACAACGGTACATGAAAGCAATACGAAGCCCATGTTCTCCAAGCGAACTTTCATTCTAATTAGAGCTTTTTTATATTTTTGTTTGGCGCTATATAAATACTGCATTATTTTTTAGTACTATTAGTATTCTATTCTGGGATGACATTTTTTTCTGGAAATCCAGGGCCCAATTTCATAGAGCTCCTTAAGCAGAAAATATTGCTTAACAATTGTTTGCTTAGCAAAAAAAGAGCAGGATACCAGTCACAAATTGTACATGAGACATAGCATTTTGGTTGGTAACCTTATTCTAGTAAGCATAATTTTGTTGTGCTTAGCTACTTTTTGTGCTATAATCAGCTCTATGAAATTGGGCCCAGAAGGCTTTCAGCAAAATTCGTCACGACCCTTTTGAAATCGTGACACCCAAATGTTTGTAATCCGACAGGTCTGACATGGTGGGCCCCATATTGGCCGGGGCAATTCCGGTAGGCTGATTATTAGTGATATATTAATGAACTTTGAAACTAGACCTTTATTGCACATGTAATCGTTATATGTATTTACCTATACGACCATAGTGGAAATTCAATACATGTACATTAAGAATTGACCCAGATTCTGGGCCTGACCCATTTCCGGGTCAGGCTGACCCGAAAAATGGTTTTAAAAGTGGAAATTCAACTCGAAATCTAACTCATTGTGACACAGATCCCGGGTCATCTGACCAAGAAATGGATCAGGCACCACGGGACCCGGATCTGGGTAAATTCTGACACGGAAGTTTTTATAGTGTATTTCGATAGTTGACTTTCTGCACATTGTTTTGTGTTGCAATTTACACACGCTAAGCTCAGGTATACAATGTACAGGAGGTAATGCCCGAACCTAACAACCCCTTCAAGGATAATGACTACAGCGACTGAAAAATATTAGATTGTCTTCAATCTGATCCACCAGAGATTAAAAATTGCATTTGTTGAAAAAATAATCAGAGGACACCTAAATAGCGTCTTCAATCTCGTTTTGCGGTTCTTATCTTATAGTTACTGAAAAATTATATCACCTAAAGCACGCTGCAAGTATAAACTGACCAAGGACAGTGAGACAGAACTCAAGAAATAACGAAAATGACCGGTGCAGCTGACGTGATGACAGGGTAGGACAGGGCTCCCCCATGGGTGATTGGCCCCACAATGGAATTCATGACAAACAGACAGAGATATATCGTGTTACTGTTAGGAAGTTAATTGATATGTATACAGTTTGCAACGGAACACCGATGACGCCTTGAACAATTCTGTTTGAAGAAAAAATATCGTCTTTTCTGAATAATACTTCTACTTTAATCCATGTGCCGGAGGATTTTTTTTAATGGGCTTTTTAAATTTTATATTATTATTACCATTATTGATTATTATTATTATGATTTTGTTGTCTTTGGGGGGTTTACGTGGTGAATCGAAACTCGAAAACGGGATTATCTACGACTACCGCACTTTATTGAAGAAACCAGTATCCTTCACATTTCAGCATTTTGTGATATTTAATTAATTTTAGGTCCGCACTATACCGTTTTACATCACTCGTGGCGTCTACATTCAATTTTGATGCCCATTTATCATGGACGCGTGAAATACATGACCTTCATTCAGTTTCCAACCAATGGAAGATTTTATTCACCATGTATATTTATTGTTCATTATTATTACCTTTTTAAAGGTTATTGGTCTTACAGTAATTTCACGTAAATATTTGACATATATGTGCCCACGAAAAAAAATTCAATATTTTTTAATACTTTGTAGGATGAAAGGACTTGGGGCGCAAATAAACAAGCTGGACGTTTTTTAAATCAGCATGTAGCCCATTGCCATAGCAACCGGCCATTTTCTGTTTATAGTGACAACAGTGGGCTACTCACTTAGGGAACGTATAGCTGTCTTCGACAGGCAGAGAGTACCACTAGGATGTGAGAATTTCTGAGTTTGGCAAAGACAATCCACTCGCATGAATAAAGTCTCCCGATTTATAGAGATGAGGGTGACAAGGCACCTGGACCCAATTTCACAGAGCTGCTGAAGCAGAAAATATTGCTTAACATTTTTCTGCTAAGCACAACTAAGCAGGATACCAGTTACATTTTGTACATGTAAAATGGTATTTTAGCTGGTAACCTTATTCTGGTGAGCGTAATTTTGTTGTGCTTAAGCAGCTCTATGAAATTGGGATCTTACCAACTGCTGGTATCTATTCTTGACGCAGTTAGGCTAGTACATCCCAATCATGTCAAACATTTATAATTTTGGTGAACTCGTCAAATAATTTAACACAGTTTCCAATTCATTAGTACACAGAATTTGCAAAACAAGTGCAAGTGATCAGCTTACACATATGCAGCGAAACTGAAAGAAGTTGCAATGCTGACCAACAACTATTAATCAGTAAGACCCATGGACTCAATGTGGCAAGGCATGGGATACTACATGTATACTAACTATGTCATCTTTACTGAATTGGACAGGTGAGAGTGAGAGTACCAGACTCATAAGAGCAAACACTTATTTGTGTATTGATAATTCAAATCGAGGGGAAACTTAAAATGCACTTTATTTTCCTGTTTTTGGAAAAATTACTATATTTGAGTCAACATAGTCACAACAGGATACAATTGCCCAAGATATTCAAAGGCCAATATTGGCGCTAATCACATTTTTAAAGTCTATTTTGTTAACTTGTACCCCAAGTCCTTTCATCCTACAAAATTTAAAGTACTCATGTGAAATCACTCTTAATAATTGTGAGTTTCAGATATAATAACAGATGAGGGGGATCAAATAAAAATATTCCAATAAATTATAAAAGGAGGATATGGAAAGGGTATAAGGTACAATTAAAGGTAAACTTTTTGTGACACATGCATGCCCACGGCCTTGCCCCTCCCCACCCCCGCTGGTTACACCAAATTACCGTAATTGCTTCAGCCTTCGAATTGGACGTAAAACCCCACAATCACGGCTACACTCACCCCCGGGGGCTACACTCACCCCCGGGGGCCCCCTCCCCCTGCTCATCAATGTTGGCTCTAATTACGCAGTCTGCCATCCTGGTAACAATATTGTAAGAGGAGCGGATGGGAGTATGTACTTATTGTCAAGTGTCCCAACCAATTTGGCAGGGATACATGTATTAGGTTCCATGTTTATATTTAGAGAGTTGTTTCCCTGGTTTTTTTGATGTGATTGGCTGCAGATTGCACCTCATCACCTTGTAACAAGAATGATAATGGGTCTTTTATGGTGTCGTAAAAATAATGAGTGCTTTAATAATGGGGAAAAAGGCTTATCATATAAATAGGAATTATGAGAAGTGTGGTGTGCATGGCACATCTTCAGCTAATATACTTAGAATCGTTTCATATAACAATCAGTATCATAATTAAACTTTGGAATGAAAACAACTTTTATTAAATATTTCTGGTAATGGAATCAAGGATGCCTCATAAGTGAATAGCTGGCAAGCCTGAGGAAACCTATAAACAAGGGTGAACCAGAATCACCGGGGTTAACCCCCACTCTTCCACGAAAAGTGTTCTGGGTTCTTTTACGTGCACTACAATTATGGCAAAGCAATTATGGTAAAGTATCTTGCTCAAGGACACAAGTGCCACGACCGGGACTCGAACCCACACTCCACTGATAAGAAACGCAAGAGCTTGAGTCTGTTGCTCTTAACCGATCAGCAAGGGCACGCCACAAATTGAGAAAGAAAAAAAAAGGCGCACTCAGATATATACATGATTAAAACACAAAGAGGCTTTATTTGATTTGCTGTTTAAATAACATTCGTTGTATAAGCAACTCAAGTAGCTGAAAGCTTTTAGCGGTATGTTTAGATTATTTCTGTTGAGATTTCTCCCATCTGCTTCCGGGCTCTGCCATAAGTGTCCACTGTATTTCTCATGTAAAACTTTTTTAACAGTAAAAGTCAATACTTGATAAAGCCCCAAATCCCCTTTTGTGTGTGTGTGTAATAACAGTTAAATGTTTGTATCTGTTTGTATAAATACGTGCATTTTATAGCTGTCTAAATGATTATAAATTTTGGAAGCAAATGCGAACTGGTTGAATTTACTGCCTTTTTGTGATGTGGAAATATAATATGTGCTATTAAAAGTAACAACAATTTAATTGTTTTTATCAAAAATTGAAGACACAAGTTGAAATCAGTCAGATTTCATTAAAGTATCCCATGATGTCCATTTTCGTCATTTACTTTTGTTTGTACTTTCGTGAAGGAACACTCGTTTAACTAGAAACAATGCGATTCACGAAGAACGAGAACCAATGTGCTTTACGAAGCACAAACTTCACCTGAGTAGCAATTTGATTTGTTTTTGGTTTTTCTGCAAGCAATTTGTAATTTCTCATAAATTAAGCCCTGCCGACCATAAGGTGACCATTGGCAAACATCCATGTCAAATAAAAAATGAACACAATCCGTCTGGCCATGTTAAACCGCGATCGGCTAAAGAATGCATAGACTTTGTCTTCTACAAAACAAATCTGAGCGAAATGGGAATTCATCTAGATTGCATTGTAGCAATGGCATAACCAGAAAGTGGGGCAGGGGCGGCGTAGCAGCACCCCCCCCTCACCCCCACCTATCTCCCCCCCCATCTTGCCCCCCAAATCAGATCGGAAAAAATGCACAAGTGAATGGTTTGATAAATTTAATAGCCCCCTAAATCATGTCTTTCTCCCCAAATGAAAATATCGGGTAGGCCACTGCATTAATCAGGAAAGATTAATAATGCTTTAATGAAAAAGCTTAATTAGTATTAGATTTGTACAGGGCCAGACGGTACTGATAATTAGTATTTGATTCAAATGGCTGTAATCCTTAGGGAACACTGGATATGTAATCTCATCTTCTCTTTTTTTCAAGGCAAGGAATAACAATTGGGAAATTAAGATTTGTTGAGCGTTGTGCATGTCTACCGATAAGGATGAATCCCTAGAGCTGTTAAACCTCCTGGATGTCAATTTTTTGAGCATCTACAGACTCCATCCACCATTACAAATAAAACTAAAAGAAGGCTTCATCTTCCAGGCAAATTCAGAGACCAAAATTGTAATTACGAAAAGTAGTCCTGCATTTGGGAACAAATTATGAATAGCAATAGATCTGAAGTATGAAACAGAAGGCAGAAATGAAAATAAAAGTTTAAAATGAAATTCTTTTTGGCTCACCGCTTGGTCTCAGGTTCTGTGCTTGTCACTTCAACTGGTTCACAGGGAGGTAGACTTGGTAGGTTAACTGAATCCAAATAAAACAGAAAGATGTGTAAGTGTTGTTTGAAGCTTTGCATGGTGTGGAAGAATGAGAAGTAACTATAAATAAGTAGTAAACTTGCGGGTACAACCATGTGTAAAAACTCTTTTCTGGGAGTGTTAGCTCTGAAAAGAGCCGGTGTGGTCTTGACGTTTCGAACAGTATACTCTGCTCGTCTTCAGAGCCATCACTCTCACAAAAGAGTTTTTGTACATGGTTGTACCCGCAAGTTTACTAATTATTTATAGTTACTTCTCAGCAAGATGTGTATTCATTCTCGGACATCCATAGGTTCTTCAGTTTTATAATACACACCAAATAAAAATAACAAATTAAATCATAGGGTTACAGACTACACAAGAATTCTCAAGGATTCCAGCTGAGGTTCCAACTTGCCATTTCATGTTGCCACTTTGGGGTTTTTAAGACTTTTATTTGGACTTTTACTATTTCATTTTCGTTTCGGTTGAACTTGTTTGCTGTTTTTCCCCACCTATTTGATTGGATAGTTTTTTTCTTTGTTATAAGCAGGTTAAACCCTTTGCCCCCCCTCCTCGCCAGCCTTGCCCTTCCCCCTTTCCCAATGTTCCTGTATATTTTTATCTTGTGTGGTGTATTTTGTATTTTGTATATTATCAATCAATCAATCAAAACAATGTATATAGCGCCCGTATCCATACAAATATGTTCAAAGGCGCTTTGACAAAAGAAGTACACATATAAATTATAAAAATTACACAGAAAATGCCTTAAAGAACAATGAGTTTTGAGTCTCATCTAAAAAGCTAAATCATATAAGAGCTTATTTCGACTGCTGCAGTTGAAAGAGACAAGTGATTTGGGTTTTTTCAAAGGTTTAGTTTCAAGACATTGACAGTATTTCTGACGGGGATGTTTCTCTTGAGGATGGGTTGGGGTTTTTCAAAGGTTATTTTCTAGACTTTGACAGTATTTCTGACAGGGATATTTCTCTTGAGGATTGGTACTGGTATGAACTTTATAATCAGTGAGCTTTCAGATTAAACTAATCTACATTTTTGCCCGATGAACACCAATCCTGCACTTTGCCTCTAAGGACTATTTCCATGTTACTACTGCAGTCTTCCTCTAGATAAAACAAAAAAAGGGATATATGAACATGGATCTTGTTAAAGGAGCATCTCAAAAGTCGGGCACCTTCTAGGCGCAAAGGAACATTCCAATAGGCATCAACTGCAGTCCAATGGACCGCCAGAACGTTCTGCTGGTCCACGACATTGTGCTAAACTCTTGGAACATTCCTACACAAGTGAGTATGCGCATTAGCATTTTTAACGTTTCGATGGAACATTCTGACAGTCCAATGGACAGGTTCATGTTTGCGCGCTGGGATACTTAACCGACCCAATTAGAACGCCCCTACTGTTCAGAGTTTTGAGCCACTCCTAAAGAAGAAATCCAGAACACTAAAAATTCACCTTGATATTTCAGGCTCTTCCAGTATTTCTGATGAACATGAAGGGTTTCCAAAATAGATTTGACAGCGTTCTGACTAGGGAGCCCTGGGTGGATGGCCGGGCAGGGGTCACCAAGAAGGATCCTTGTACACATAGCCATGGATTGGGATATAGAATTCAAATTGTAACCACCCTGATCAAAAAACAGAAAGACAACAATTTCATTATAACAATACAGTGTCATCAAAACTTGGGAGAACCAAGGAAATTAGTAACTGTGACAGATAAATTGCATGGGATTGGTTGTGTTGGAGGAGGGACTGGTCATTACTGGTAGGGAAGGTGTTGCCAAGAAGGTAGACGAGGGAAATGAGAAAAGAGAAACACAGATGAAGAAGATGGAGAGCATTTCTGTTCTCCTTTGGTTGACATTCTGAGCAAGATGGTAACAATATTATTATTTGATTAAAACAAAAGTCATAAAAATCTCACACAATTCCCCACTGTTTTCACAAAGGGATGGCGAGCCAGGTTTTTCTATGTTGTTTTTCCCCTTTTCACTTCTTGCCTTATTGTGAATGTTTCCCAGTTGCTGCTTGATCAAAAGCATACTCATGTTTTTTTCTTTTAATACAATGACTAATAAGTGGACATTAATCTCAATAATGGCTTGATTGGTGATTCGACCATCATACCATCTACTCCAGTCCGTAATTTAGGCATTTTCTTTGATCCTTCGCTATCCATGGAACCCCATGTGACAACAATCTCTAGATCAGTCTGCATGTCCATCCGTAACATTGGACACATATGGAAGTATCTTGACAAACACACCACTGAAATACTTGTTCACGCTTTCATCACTTCCAAAATCGACATGAGCAATTCACTACTTTACGACATCAAGAAAAATACAACTGAACCGTCTGCAGCATCTACAAAACATCGCCACCTGATTAGTCTCTCTCACTAGTAAATATTCCCGCATCACCCCTGTATTAGATGATCTCCACTGGCTGCCAATATCACACAGAATTCAGTACAAACTTGGCTTATTCGTTTACAAAGTCCTTCACAGCAATGCCCCAGAATACCTCATCAACCTCATCCATCCATACACCTCAGCATACACCGGACTGCAATCTAATGAGCTCATGATGCTTCATCAGCCCAGGATGTCTACTCTTTGGGGCAACAGATCTTTCTCTGCATCATCAGCCCGAGTGTGGAACCAACTTCCCCTGACGGTCAAATCATCTCCATCCATCCGTTCAAGACAAACTTTAAATATCATCTGTTCAAACAAGCTTACTCAAGCACCATGAGCGCCTTTTAGGCGGATACCGGCGCTATACTAAGTATTCTTTATTATTATTATTATTTGTTAGATTTTCATGAACTTATACAAAATACATTGTATAAAAATGTGCATGGAACTAAGTCAAATCGTTTTTAAGTTTTCCCAAAGAGCACAGAAGTTAAACCAAGGGGGACCAGGGAGGAAGGGGGTGGATGATTGTTATGAAGAATCTTTGCAGCAAGGTGGTAATACTGGTAAAATGAGCAAGGCGGCCATTGAAAGTAGCTAACAAGAATGCCTCATGTTTGAACAGGCAGAGGAAACATTGATTGATAGTAGGTCATTGGGAAGGGGAAGAAGTGGGCAGGGATTATGAGGGAGGAAAGTGTGAAAGGGGAATGTGTACTCATTCAGGAGAAATGGAGAAGGTAACGGTAGAAGGGATGATGGCAGGGAAGGGAGATAAGCAAAAGGGGACGAGGGAAACAAAGACTAAAGAGAAACAATGAAGGTAACAGTAGAAGGGATGATGGCAGGGAAGGGAGACAAGCAAGAGGGGATGTGGGAAATAAATATTAAGGAGGGGGATAAGACGTTCTCAAATATTTCTTACCTCTAGAGCAACGATAACCTTTCCTTTTGCGAGACTACACAGCATGTGTGTCATATGAGCATAGCCCTCTGGTGATACCTTGTAGGCTCCCTGCAATAAGAGAAACATTTACAATGAAAAGAATCAAAGAAAAAAACTAGTCATTATTTAATTTATCAGGATAGTGTGAAAGTTAATTTTCTTTTCGTTATTGCACGACAGGTGCAGCACGCTCGTTAGAGCGTGCCATGGTTTCGCAAGGTTTTTTCTTTCACATTCTTCTATAAAACCGGGGGTTTTTCAGCCTAACATTCACTCTCGGTAGAGCCACTTACCTTGCTTCCCAAACCCGCCTTATCCCAAAATAAACAAATAAACAACAAATACAAAATCATATGACTCCGCTCGGAGTAAGGATAGCGCGACCTACGTCCAACATCCTGGTTGCGTCCATGGTTCCTCCACAGGTCGGGGGTTTTACGTGGCCACTGAGCGCTGATAATTCAAATGTGCGAGGCGAGCAGCTCCGCCATTCCATTGTTCACCAAAACATTACGTTTGTGTTGTTTTTTCTTGTCAATTCTTGTATATTTTACATGAAGAAAAATGTAGAAAAGAAAATGATTTTCTAATGAAAGAATGGAGTAAGAAAAGGCCTATAGCACGTACATTATGGACCAAGCAAGAGACCTGACTTGAACCAAGTCTACACAAGTAGTGGAGAGTTGGTTCAAACTATGAAAGTTGAAGAATTTGATCTAGCCATGATGGCATCCTCATTGTTTCCACATAATTCCAAAAGACTAAAAATTCCATCAGAAGGCTAAGCTGAACAATGTTTCTAATCCATCAACTGCTGAATCTTGCCTCCGATGCTATTAACAAAATAAAATAAACGACCAAAACTCACCAGTGGATCACCATACGCCGCATCAAAACCGGCAGACACCAACACCAAGTCAGGACAGAACTAAGAGGAAAAGAAGGGAATTTGGTTACTAAATAAATAGATTCCAAAATACAATAGGGGGTAAGATTTTATATATTTTGCCACCATAAATATTACAAAATATTGTTTGATTTGGGGTTGAACAAAGAAAAATTTACTAGAGCGCGATTTGAACCAACGACCTCCGGTTTAACGTGTCAGTGCTCTACCAACTGAACTTATCTAGCCCTATGTTGACCGATATGCCTGCCTTGATATCATAAAAACCAATAAGATAAAATAAGATTATGTGGTTTGAGTTTTGTTTTTCAGATACATATAAAGCCCCTCCCAAAGAGCCTTGAACAAGAAGTAATACAATGATCCCCCTCCCCCCCAAAAAAAAAAACCAAAAAAAAAAAACCCCAAAACAATAGAAATAAATAAATAAATAAAAATAATATAATAATAATAATAAAAAATAAATAAATAATCCACCCAATGTTTGCATTTAGTGGTGACTGTTGAGTCATGGCTATAGTGCTTATAATAATTCACAATAACAGGTATAAAACAATTCTTCACATCAATAGTCAAAAGTGGTCATTAAGTTAACCCGGGAGTGTTCAAACGTAAAGTATTCAAAGAAATTAATGACAAACACTTTCACTGGGGATTAATAGTGTGATGACCCAGTCTTCACTGCGTGGTATTGACCAGGTTGGTGACTGGCCGTTGTTAATGGACCTCGCATTCAGCTCGGTCCATAACAGCGGCAAGCCACCAACCCGGTCATTATCACACAGTGAAGACTGGGTTAGGCATATCACACTGTTAATTCCATTAATAAATACCAGTAAATATCATCAGAATTCATAGTATTTCTTTCACTGTTATTTTTAGAAATATTCTACTCATGTTCAAGGGCCATTCCTTTGGCTGTTCAACTTTTGCGTGGCACCTAATCTCTTACACATAATTAAATATTTATGAATATTTTCAAGAACCAGACTCTGAGCTTTGAAAATTAACAGCACCATAAATAAAAATACTTTGGTTGGTGATTAGCTTTATGCTTTGCATTATGTTGGTTTCATGTGCGACCAGCTACCTTAAATTGATACATTGTCTGTACACGCATGGTATGAGCGTGCACGTGGCACCATCTGTCCTCGCCAAAAATAAAAAAACAATACGCTAGTTCACAGAGTCGGTCTTCATATTACATGTTAATAAACCACGCGTGGCCAGTCTTCGAGTGCATAAACTCTCCGAGGTGTTTATTAGTTTAAAATAGTAACCATGTGAGTGAGGAGCAAATGGACATTTAGCAATTATTGTATTTACTATAAAAAGAGAGTAACTTCATTAGTCAAACGAGGAAATGGATTGCGGTATAATTTTCAAATAATGGAATGCTAGTTCAGGGATACGATTGTAGGAAAAAGAAAAATCGTAAAATACGAAGTGGCGCCCTCTTGGTCTGGCGATAAAGCCCCTGAATGTACAGGAATGTAGAGTTTTAGAGGGTTTCTGGACTATCTACACCACCACAAATAGAAATCTAGAGGTTTGGTTATAGCAAGGGTATGTCTTTCGAGCACTCTAGAGCATCTGATGGCTGAGTCATCAGAGTGTGGGTTCGAATCCCGGTCGTAACACTTGTGTTCTTGGGCAAGACACTTAATTGACTCACATCAATCAGGAGTAAATGAGATTGATGTGAATGATTAACAACCTGTGCGCCAATTTGGCTGCCGGTGCTGCATACTCCATAGGAGTTGAGATGATTTCAAGAATGCTTAAGGCTCAAAGAGCAAGGTGGTAATAGTGTAAGGCACTTTTATACATTGATTAAAAGTCCATGATAAATGCATATTATTAACAAAAAAATCTTGACAAATCTCTGGCCTGTTAATAATTGTAACAATGCCTTTTTGTATGAGTGTAACCCGCAAGTAAATGTTCAGGAAAAGGAGAGAACAATACTGAAGTATTGAACAATCTGCTGTGTAAGGCTTTTTTTGTGTTAAATGTGAAGGGTGGACCTTGGTATTAATGAATTTATTAATTCTGATTGTGAAGCCAAGGATTCTCAGAAAAGCAAATTTAATCACTATTAGTCCTAATCACTATACTAGCCAAGAACCCAAATGGAGAGAAGACAAGGAAGGAAGTTTCAGTTTTAGATGTCTGAACCACAGAGAATTATTCCAGGGAAAACCCATGCAATCAGGTAGGAACAGAAAACCCAATCCACATGAGCCTCCAGCGGGATTTGAACCAAGGTCCTACAGGTGAAAGGCAAGGAAAGATACCACTATACCAACCTGACCCCTACAATTCAACGGTAATCATCATTAAAACAATTTTGAAAATCTTGTTTTTCTTATTTTTCAACCCATGGTTAATCATAGCAAAATATTCATCAAGTCAAAAAGCAACCATTTTAAACTCTTAGTATGAAGTATGAAGTCCAGTCAACCAGTTTGGCATAAACTTAATCCGTTAACTACTCAACCTTGAAAACAATCTCTACCCTTCTAAGTGCTCATTGGTGATGCAAAACAATATTTTAAACCATGTAACCTTTGTTTACAAAAAGAGTGGCCATGTACATTCCAGGGCTTTTCTGCAAGGCGAGATACTGAACTGGTCTTATGATAAATGTTACCTTTCCAAATAAATTCAAGAGTTATAAAAGTAACAGCTGAATTTCTTTTGAGATGTTCCCCCTTTCCTCATATCAAAAAGTGGTAAAAATCAGACGGTGCAATCTCCATAAAATAATTTTGTTTATGTTTTCTTCTTCTTTACTTGGACTGTGTACAAACAGTGCCTGCAAGAAGTCCAGGCTCTCTGGCTCTTTTGTAAACAAGTAATGTCACAGGTCACATGGTCTATAGTTGACTGTCTTACTCAAAAACCAAACAAGATCTTAGTCAATGTAATAGAAATGTAATGACTCATGACTGAATGTGTTTCTTTCCGATGTTCCTTATTTCACTTTAAATGGACTTAAGACAACAAGAGATTTCCTCCTTTAAAAATAAATTAAAATAAAGGTACACATTTTTCCAATTCTACATGTGTATCCTGAAAATTTACTGTTTACAATCAAAAGATGTTATAGAAAGATAACTCACCTCGTATGCTATCGGCATGACAATTTGCATAAAGGCTGCCAGGTATTCAGCATCTCCCATTGAGTCCTACAACAACACATACATTCAAATGTTTAACTTTTCACACTCATGGGCAAGTTCGGGTGGGTGACTAGAGTCCACTAGGTGTCACTCAAATACTGCATGGTTTGACTAGCTAATCCAACTGGATCAGCCAAGCCTCGAGCACTGTTTCTCTACTCAAATCGCAAAGTGACGTTAATGTTTCAAGATGGCGGTTAAGTTACGTGACAGAGAAAGTTTTGTAATTGTTTGTAGTCACATACACATTTAATTTTAACATTTATCTACTAGAGTACTCCATGGTTAAAGGATAAATGGTGGGGTTTTGTCAATTGCCAATCTGTAAGATAATAATTGATTATTACACTAGATATTATGCAAGTTATGCAGAGAAATAAATGAAAGTGAACATGACAGGCCAACACACGTTATCTACTTATTACGTCATCGCCTCGCATGGGATAACTAAATTTGACAAGTGAATTGACTAGACATGGTCAAGTGGAACACAGACCTTGCGTGCATGATTTAAATTGCAAATTGACTAAAGGTTTCACCCAAACTTGCTCTCATGCATAAAACTTTAAGGTGTGCACTGTGGACATCTTTGTCAGTTTCTCTATGTATGTCAGGTACATGTAACCTATAGTTCACAGTTGGAGTTATAGTTCTTTTTCACACTTCACTTAAAGGAATCAGACTACGCTTGGTATGTTTGCGTCCAAGTAATGGCGGAAACATTGGTACATGATATCTGCAATGGATTGATCTGTAGGGGAAGGGTTACCAGACCCCAGTGTTGCTGACTCGAGTCGGTGTCTTGAACTCGAGTCATCAATTCTTTGTGGCATGTCGTGGCCGTGCAGTCGGGCACACTTGACTCAATCTCTGGTGTTTCTGCGTCCTTAAGCATTCATCTTTCAGATGGGACGTAAAACTGCAGGTCCCGTGTGTTGTGTATGCATGAAAAAGAACCCAGTTCACTTATCATTAACAGAAAGGGTTCGCCCCGATGCTTTCTGGTATGGTTGGCTGCAGATTACGCCAGAGCACCTTGTAAACCATTACATGGTGCTAGGTAAATAAATGGGTCAAATAATTTGAACATACCTTGCTCCAAATACCTTGTAGAAAAAATAATGAGTTCTTTGAGATGCCCCCGGGTGTGACAAAGCGCCATATAAGAAATGCGTATTATTATTATAATTAATTTTTGTGACTTGCAACTTGACTTGATTGGGACAAAAATTACTTGAGAACTTGACTTGAGGAAGAATGACTTGAGACTTGACTTGACTCGAGGAAAAATTACTTGGTTACAACATTATAAGCCCTGGGGTTCAACTTGAAGCTAAACCATGCCATCAGGGTCAAGCCAAATCTCTCATTCTCAGTGTATTTGGTCCAACATTTCACAACACGTGGGACCTACAACTTTATTAACCTCCCATTTGAAGTACATAAGCATTTATGCACGAGTATCTTGTCCACACAAGAACCTGCACTCTGCCATCACCAGAACTTAAGGGTGTGCTTAAACCTCTCGCCAAACACACTCTTCTAAACCTAATGCATTAAAAGGCGGACTCAGGTAGATGTCAAAAGGAGGTTGCTCATTGGCCCATCCCGACCAACGTGCATAAATAGTTATGCATTTTTATTGTTTCACCATCATTTTACCTCTAAGATGTTGGCAGGTTGATGTCAATGCATTCGGTCTATACCAAACTGATTACGCATTACAAATCACTTAGCATGTTACAGAGACTCACCACATTCCATCCAATATTGACGTTGAATCCCTCACCGGCTCCCTGACCGGCCATACAAGGCCCACCATCCGGAGAACAAGGGAAGAACGTACCATTCTCATAGCGATGTAACGACACATACAGAACGCTGGGGTCGTTTTCAAACACGTGCTGGGTACCATTACCATGGTGGACGTCCCAGTCAAGGATTAACACCCTTTTTGATCAAAGAGAAAAAGCAACAATAATAACGACAGATGCAGGTGCAGCTAAAAGGGATAGTACCATAGGTTTTGGTAGAGTAACTTTATTTTAATCCCATTTCAAATATCCCTATTTCAAATGTCTTAGAATAACAGTCATCAAAACTCCCAAATCCCCTTCAGGAAATTGTCCGACTTTGTAGGATAAGGCACCACAGGCCAAATTACACATGGATTGGATCATTGGAACATACTCATCTTATCAGAGTCCAAACATTGGTTGTGGAGGTAAAATACAGAAATGAGGATTTGGAGGATTCAGGAGGATCTCTAGCCATGGGGATTAGCGCTACATGGACCTATGTACAACAATCTACGTACATGTATTATAGTAGTTATCACGTCTTTAACAAAACATGCATGATATTTGGCCCTTGGAAAAAAGTATGACAATTTTGTTGAGTACAAGGGCTGATCTACATGTACAAATGGTATGGGCTTTTATAAGACTTTTCAGGCTATTTAATAACAAATTGTGCAGATTTTTCTGAGGGAATAAAAATCGGAAATCAGATTCATGTCAGGAAGAATATCATGCCAGACAAAACCACAACCTGTTTTATTTTAAATATGATTCTGCCTCACATGTGTCTCATCGGCCTACAATTATTGTTCTTGTATTTCTCTGTACATCTTTGTTTAACTGACCTTCCCTATAATAATTTCAGAGAAATTCGATTGAACAAGATGTATAAAAAAGTCCTACAAGAATAATAATTATATGAGACACAAATTTGTATACGTCCATTTTGCAATATGGAAGTAAATGTTGAGTTGAGTTGAATTGAATTGAATATCAGTGATGAAAATCTAAAAACTAATTTTAACTGGCATTAGGCTCATGCAAATGATGTACCAAATACTGGGCCCAATTTCATAGAGCTGCTTAAGCACAAAAATAGCTAAGCACAACAAAATTATGCTTACCAGAATAAGGTTACCAGCCAAACTACCAATAGCTAAGCACAACAAAATTATGCTTACCAGAATAAGGTTACCAGCCAAACTACCATGTCACATGTACAATTTGTGACTGGTATCCTGCTCATTTCTGCTTAGCTGACATTTTTTAAGCAATGTTTTCTGCTTAAGCAGCTCTATGAAATTGGGCCCCTGGTCATTATAGGCCACTGATTTACGGCCATACATCAAAATAATATACCTGGTACATCCTGTCTTCAATGAAGCTGTTGCTCAAACAGTAAACAAATAAATTATGTCACTAATATCTTCTCATAGATGGAATGCAAGGTCTACATTGGACAGAAGTCACTCTTTGAAACATTTAAATGGTTTACTTGAAATTGAATATTAAAGATGCTACAACTAAACTTAAAAAAGAAATAAGATTTTTCAGAGTGATTTATATTAAAATCATTGTATATTAAATCATTGTTTTTTGGAAGAGTAAATTTCTTCCAATCCTCTAGTTGTCAATATACTTTCATCAATAGTTCATCAAACGATGAAAACGGTTTATGTTTTTTTCAGGGATGTTGTGCTCATTATGATTGTGGCAACAAAAATAAGCGATGGTAATTATGGGAGTCTTTAAATGCTATTTTCTTGACTTTGACATTATTTCATTTCTGGTTTCTGGTATTAACATGAACTTTAAAAAAGTGAACTTTCAGATTGAAACTATTCAGTTGAAACTGATTCTTTTTAACAATAGTTCAACTTATTTCCACTCAATCATTTAATTTGTCTTGTTGAATAAAAGTGTATGATGTATCCCTCTTCAAACAACAATTTGTTTGCACTGCAAAAATTTGTCAAACCTGGCGTAAAGATCCCTCACAAAAAAAGTGTAGTTTGGTCAAAAGGCACTACATGTGCAGAACTTAATGAAAACATCAGAGACAGAGGGCAGACAGACACTGACTCTGTTAACAAGTACAGTAGCTTTTGTACATGTGCAGTGTAACAACGAACTAACAAATTCAATTTACTTGACTTTTCTGTTTGAAAATAGCCCCAAGGTTAGCAGGTGGTGCAAATTTAATCAAAGCGGCCTCCTTTGAATGAGTTAAACTACCTTGTTCAAGTTCAATATGAATTGCTTTTGGCCACATTTACATAAACACAGAGTTCCTTCCAAGGATGTATGTGTGATGGATTGTATTACCGCCGTTGATAATGGAAACAGGTGTTTCAGGGGTGTGACAAGGTGGGTTGGCAAAGCTGACTCTGTCTTGATATTTTGATCATCAAAAGGGGCCCAATGTGATTTATTGTAGAGTCCACAGTAAGGTTCATTACATTTCTACTGTGTCTAAATCACAAATAATTTCATACAATAATCTGATTAAGTTCAGGGGAGGGATCTGTCAAAATTAAAATGTCAGAAGGGGCTTTTATGATAAAAATAATATACAGCTGGTGTAGAGGATGTACTACCCCTAAAATCCTGTAAAGAATCATTGAGATTCCTAGAACAAAGTAAAGGGGGGGGTACACCATGCCACATATCGAGCACCAAATGACCATCCCACCCAACCCCACCAACCATCCCCCAACCCCCACCCGAGGGGTACATGTAATACATTACACATAAAAAGAAGTTCTTCCCAAACTTATCATTCACCATTTACAAAAATCAGATGTACACTTTTAGTTTTACCCCGAGTCCTGGTGGACACAAATCTACAAGCTACTTGGGTTGGACTCGAACCCACAACCCCCCCGCCCCCCACTCAAACGCTAGTCCAACATGCCCAATGAGTAGAGGCGAGTTCAATTCCTGTATCAGTCAGCACTACAAACAATTTAAACGATGTAATATTGCATCTGTGATGAAATTGTTTCTCAGCAGTATTTGGAAAGCAGCGAGTACACCTTGCTCATCACACATCGATGTACATGCAAGGGTAAAATAAAAAATATATTCTTTATCCCTGAAGCATTTATTTTATCATTTAAAATATGTTTTGTTTCCAAAACCGCTATAAATATGAAATCTTAATAAAAATTAATACTAGACCTGTGCCAAATTTAAAACAAAATAATAATTTTTGAGAGTACATGTACTTCTGCCACAAAGGAAAGGTCAGTATTCACTTGTAAGTATTATTTATCTATTTTTGTATTTTCTTTGTTATGTATCCTTTTTTTTATATTGTACATTCGGTATTGTTTTGGTCGAATCAACAATAATAATAATTATCTTCAAGCAAACTTGAATCTTCAATTCTATTTGGTCGACCCATAGCAACAAAAGGTGTGATATAAACCTATTTTGCCCGGCCACATCACACCCTGCCTATTGCGCTGTTCTAACTCTGCGTATTTCACTATTTTAAGCTATCTGCAAAACGTACAGCTAGCAGCTGTTCCAACTCTGCTTGCATTGCTATGCATCAAGTTTGCTTGATGATAAATTCTTATCACACGGGCGCTCCTGGAAGACTGAAAATATATATCTCGTATGCAACCCATATCCATCTCGGCCTTCTGCCTCATTAGATAAGGGACACAGAAGCGCTGTATTTTACAGTAATCCACTTGGGCTTGTGTGATAATTAACATAATATTAATACTAATACTAGGTACCTTTTGAGTCCATGCTTTCGCTGGGCGTAGCATGCTGCTATTGCAACTGTGTTGAAGAAGCAAAACCCCATCGCAGTGTGAGATTCTGCATGATGACCAGGCGGCCTGCCATTCAATGAGAAAATTGGTGAGTTAAATATCTGAATTAATTCCACTCCATTTTGATTTGATTTTGCAATTAAAATATTCTTTGCATTCTGCTGTCATTATTGCCATACTTTAAGCAACAGTCAGTCAGAGTGAAATAAACCATGTCACATTCTACCAAACAAAAATGACCTTGTGCATTCCTGGGCATTTCCTGGCAGGCAAGATATTACTCTGGTCATATATATGGGAAATTTTACATTTGTTTACCAAAAGCTGCCACAAATCGTCATGTGCAATTTCCATAAAATGTAAGATTTATGTTTTCTTCTGTTGAGTTTGTACAAATTGTGGCTGCAGGTAGTCAAGTTTCGGTGGCTGTTTTGCAAACGTAATGTCACAGCTTACATGGTCCACACTTACATGGTCCTCTTCTAAAGTCATGGCTAGGTTATACTGATTGGACAGGCTGAAAGATAGATGCCAGCACGAAGAGATATAGATCTAAACAAATGATGTTAAAGTGGCATGTGAAATTTCCAGGGGTCTCTTGCAATTGACCATATTTTGACCGCATGAAGGCTCTTTCAACAGACCAAAATGGTCCCAAAAATGTTTGAATAAGTGCGAGATTTGCACGGTCTATTACAATTTTATCTTATTCTGACTGTCTGTATATTGTTATCTTGTATCAATGGCCAAACAAATAGTAGTAATAACAACAATGAAAAAACCAGTTCATTTTACTTGTTTTACATCATGTAAAGTTGGTTCAAACATGACCTCATGCAGTCCAAAATACTGTGAATTGAATTCTAGACTTATAACAACCCTCTTGTTACTCAAGTCCTTTAGTTACAGAAATTATGCACACGTAAAAACAATAGTTTTTATTTTACCTCTCCATGAGGCAAACATATATCATAGAAGTTTCAGAAAAATGAAAGTAAAGTCAAAACTTTTTACACCGACAATTTCACAACTATGTGTTACTCTGTCACATCAAAAGATGAACGCTAAACATCAGGGTTGCATTTTAGCTGCTGTGACTGATATAATTATATGGACCAATAAATTACCCTTAAGCCATTACCAAATTAGCTTTTGGGAAAAGGTCAGTCGAACGATGGAGGAAGAAATTACTGAGGTTGTTCATTAGACTACCAATAATTAAAAATCAATGATATTCAAGACTAGGAAGACAAACTACGTGTAATTAATTTTAATACTTTTTCTGAATGTATCGAATTGTGTCACAATATGGGAGTACTAAATCAATTTAAATTGTACTCCAAAACCAGTTGGCTTGCTTTAGGCATATTCTCACCAGAACATGTGCGCCAGGAGGGCAAACATTTCATTAGTGACTTCAGAGTTACCTTGTCGATGAACTCATAGCATCTGTTTAGGGGCATGCCTTGGGGAAGTGCATGTGTTTAGTGCAGCGTCATACAAGTACAGTGCAGAGACCATCGCTCCTGAGAATTCCCATGTGGGTTTCATATTAGCCATTGACCCAATTCACCTGGGCCCAATTTCAAAGAGCTGCATAAAGGCACTGAACACGTTTGGTAATTGTCAAAGACAAGTATTCTTACTTGGTGTATCCCAACATATGCATAATATTACAAACCTGGGAAAATTTGGGCTCAATTGGTCATCAAAGTTACAAGAAAATAATGAGAGAAAAAACACCCTTGCTGCACAATTGGTGTGCTTTGAGATGCCTGAGAAAGGCTTCAGGCCTGAAGTCTTTCTCAGATTCAAATATTTTAGTGAGAATTTACCTCTTTCTCAAAAACTACGTTACTTCAAAGGGAGTTATTTCTCACAACGTTTTATACTATCAACAGCTCTCCGTTGCTTGTTACCAAGTAAGTTTTTATGCTAATATATTTTTTGAGTAATTACCAAATGTGTCCAGTGCCTTTAAGCACAACAAATAGCTAAGCACAACAAAATTATGCTTACCAGAATACCAGCCAAAATACCATTTCTCATGTAACGTCTGTGACTGGTATCCTTCTCATTTCTGCGCAGCAGAATATTGTTAAGCAATATTTTTTGCTTGAAAAGCAGCTCTATGAAATTGGTCCCTGACGCATCAACCATGTAAATCTTGGTTGGGAGTCAAATGATCTATAGGTAATGTCATGAATTAGCTGACAGTTCCCAAAGACACGCCATCTACCATTTCTAAATTGATTTTGGGTTGAACAAAGAAAAATTTATTAGTGGGATTTGAACCTGCGACCTCCAGATTAACGTGCTTGACTCTACCAACTGTATCTAGCCCTAATGTTGGCATTCTCCCTATTTTGTCAATATCTTTGTTTGTGGGTGCCAGTCAGTCTAAATTAAACAGAATTGGAGTTCCATGCTTTCTTTTAATTTCAGGGGACAAAAACTGTTCCAAACTTTAGCAATGTCTTTGTGTAAGTGTATGGTGATGATTTTGTGGAACAGAGTATTCTCCAAAGGATAAAGCAAGTGACACAAGGACCTACATTGGTATAAACTTGTTTTGTTACTCTGTGAGACTACACTGTTTTATGAATTAAATAAATAGCCAACTTACCGAACAATGGCCACTCCATTTCTTGCCTGCAAAAAAATTCAAAGACAATATTAAGAATCACATAATAAACCACAAGGGAAACTGACTGGATAAATGTTTAATTAATTTTGGCCTGAACAAAGAAAAATTGACTAAACCAGTATTTCAACCTGCGACCTCCGCATTAAAGTCTGTTCTAAGATCTCAGGGAATTCTCAACAACTTTCATTAATCAGAAAAATAAAAAATTACAATCTATGCAAGTTTGTGCTACCATACATGGGTGTATGGGGACTCTTTGGTTAAGGGAGCAGAGGGGTTGATTTGCCCAAAACTTTACACAGATAAAAACATAATGACAAATTTTGAATACCTTGTAAACAATCTTGTTTGCTTTGCTTTCAACTTGCCGTGCCAAATTTGTCTCCACCTTTTTGCCCGAATTTGGGATGCTAGTTGCCGCCCCCGTTTAAAAAAACATTGAAACCGTTTCGAAATGTTCTTAACATTTAAACAAAGCGACAGTAACAAAAAGGTTAGACCTTCCTTTTCTTTAAATGTTAGCCCCAGACTATCCAGGGAGGGTAACTGACATCCCTTTTTTTGGTCTGAACGTCTGTTCTTAATCCAGAACAAACTGTTATACATTATTTTCAATCCCCTACAATTTGTTATACATTTTGCTTGGTATGCCAAAAAACCACACCAGCGACCAAGACTAGGTATAGTGTTATATTTTTAATCCTGGATACTTTGTTAACATCTGCTCCTTTTACAGGTTGGCTCACAGTTCCGATTCTCAATTTGGATTGGATTCAGTGGAAACTGTTACACAAAAGTCACAAGTTCCGTTTAACTGTTTCGGAAAAGGAAAGTAGATGCACAACCTTATCTTTCACCAAGGCTACTACACTGCCAGCATTTCTAAGAGCCATCACATTTCATACAAGAAATATATGGTGCTACTGTGGACTTTATAAGATCTTACCTGGCCGGAGAGAACAGTGTCGACAACGTTCAGCATGGAGCCGGCTGCAAGACATGCACAGTCAAAAGAATTCTTCAACCAAAAACAAAACCAAAATCAAACAGAATGCCAGATGAATCAATTGGTAAATATCTAAAAGGCTACAGTTTTGTGGGAGGTTTTTTTTTTGGGGGGGAGGGGGCGTTGCAGCAAGCTCACTTTATTTGAACTTTCCTTTAATGAGTCAAGAGTTGATTAATAATTGTTTAAAACTTAAAAATGTGGTGGTTTTTTTTTTAAAGAATTGTGGTAGAGCAGTCTAGCGCACTGACTTAAGTTCTGGTGTTCTTACAACCAGAGTGTGGGTTCGGGTTCGGGTTCGGGTCCCGGTCTCGTAGTTCAAACACAGCATTTACACACCATAGTTATAAATAGGACCTTAAGATGCCTGTGATAAAGCGCCACATAAAAACTTGTGCTATTTTTATGAATAAATATTAATATAAATACAAAGGAAGTAAACTAGTAGAAATGTCAACATTTGGTTTTGATTAAAATATTTATTAGATCTTATTGATCTAGTCTGTTTTTAAAACAAAGAAGTTAAATTGAAACCCTGGTAATTAAAGACAGTAGACACTATTGGTAATTGTCAAAGACCAGTCTTCTCACTTGGTGTATCTCAACATATGCATAAAATAACAAGCCTGTGAAAACTTGAGCTCAATTGGTCATCGAGGTTGCGAGATAACAATGAAAGAAAAAAACAACCTTGTCACACGGAGTTCTGTGCTTTCAGATGCAAGTTGATTTCGAGACCTCATCTAATTTTGAGGTCTCGAAATCAAATTTGTGGAAAATTACTTCTTTCTCGAAAAACTACTCCACTTCAGAGGGAGCCGTTTCTCACAATGTTTTATACTATCAACCTCTCCCCAATACTTGTTACCAAGTTAGGTTTTATGCTAATAAATATTTAGAGTAATTACCAATAGTGTCCACTGCCTTTAAGAGAAATCACTATACCTGGTGTAGGTAGATAGATTTGAAGTCATCTTGCATCTTGTTGAGTTCTCGGGGTGTGTTTGACTGCATCGCTTCGAGTCTCTCTATGTACTCAGCACTAACAAAACATAACATTACAAATGTTACATCATCATGAACTATGAAGGCAATAAGTCTTCTGAAGGCTAGAACACAGTACAACCAAGACCAAGACCACAATGTAGGGTGTCTTGGCCGAGCGGTTTAGAGCATCAAATTCAGGTTCTGGTGGTTTAGTTATCGGGGTGTGGGTTCGAATCGGCATGACACTTGTGTCCTTAAGCAAGACACTTCATTATAATTGCTTCTCTTCACCCAGGGGTATAAGTTGGTACCTGCGAGGGTAGAGGTTGATTTTGTGTTTGAAAAAGCCCTTGGAGCGCCATGGCAGCCCGGGGCAGTATACTCCCAAGGGAGCTGAGAAAGATTTCAGGATTGTTATCGGCCCAATGACCATGGCACTAATGTAAAGCGCATTGATACGTTCTTGTAAAATGCGCTATATAAGAACTGGTTATTATTAATATTTTATTATTAATGTGTTGAACCATGACTAAGAACGAGATCAGGACTCCGAGATTGTAGACTCAAATCTAAAAGTCCAAGTCCGAGACTGGGATCTTACTACAAAAGGTTACATTTTGCAGGTGTGATTCAAAGCAAATGCATTGATTTCAAATGCATTCATAAAAAATAATTAGTGCACATATTTTAACCTCCCAAACTCCACAGTGTTTAACAAGGCGGTTATTCACCAGGGGATCATTAAACCTGATAGAGGCTTACCTGTGGCATTGGTGCAGTTCATCTTTAGTTGCTCGTCTTGACTGCAATAAAATTATGACACCAACAGTTACACATCATCTTTTAAAGCCAATGCCACATAAACCCGCTTATCATTTTTATAACTAATGCAGCTATGTGAGAAGTAACAAAATTGCAAAAAACAAAAAAGCAAAAACACAACGCAAGGCTGTTTTGTCAGATCTTTGTTCTCTTTAGAGGCTGACAATGAAGAGCAAATACCAACTAGGTAAGAAAATTTGACTGCTGGCTCTGTACACTCAATATCTCCATTCATTCTTTTCCTTGGTACACACAATCTTTCTGTGATCAGTCACATTTACTTCTGACTGCATTATCGATTTCAAATGAAAATTTCCCATCTTAAAAATATAATTCCCTAAACTTCAATTTGATTTAAAAAATAAATAAATCATAAATCAAGTATTTCACAGCAACAAATAAAATACAACAAAGGGTCTTAATAACTGGCCCTTTTCCAAACTACGATTTAGACTTTGGCTCTGATTAAGGCTCAACAGTTAATTTGAAAGCATGTGCTTTTGGTACAGGCTTTAAACAGAGGGACAGAGCCTAAAGATGGAACCAAAGCCAAAGTCGTCGTTTCGAAAAGGGTGCAAGACACACAGCAAAGAAAACCACTCATCTTGAAAGTTTTAAAGTTAAGGTTATCGTTGGTTTTTGTCAATGTAGTGCTGATTTATGGGCAAACTTGTCAAGAAAGATACAATGAAAGTCACCCGTGAAAGTTTCAGTTAAATAAAGTGCCTACTTATTGAGAAAACAGCAAAAGACTGTCACGGCATTTTCATCAAGAACGTTAAATACATCCAAGTTTAACGAGGTGACAGGAGGTACCAACCAACTGCATCTCTGGCTGTATTGAGAGCAGAATTCAAATGGACACCAAAGAAATTTCAAAAAGTTGCCTGCAGGCAATCTTTGAAGATGCAAATTCTTCGGCAAACTTTTATTGATGTCTAATCAATTAGAACAAATAATTTTGCAGGATGCTTACTACCATGACCATCTTTATAACAAGTAGGCTTTTGAATAAAAATTACAGAATTTATTTTCGGGGTCATTACCAAAGTATGACCCTACCTTTAAAGGCACTGAACAAGTTTGGAAATTGTCAAAGACCAGTGTTTTCACTTGGTGTATCCCAACATATGCATAAAATAACAAGCCTGTGAAAATTTGGGCTCAATTGGTCATCGAAGTTGCAAGAAAATGATGAAAGGAAAAACACCCTTGTTGAACAAATTTGTGTGCTTTCAGATTAGGAATAAAAACTTCTTGCAAGAAGTTTTTATTATTTTAGTGAGAAATTACCTCTTTCCCAAAAACTACGTTACTTCAGAGGGAGTCGTTTCCTACAATGTTTTCTACTATCAACAGCTCTCCGTTGCTTGTTACCAAGTAATTTTTATGCTACTATTTGTTTTGAGTCATTACCAAACGTGTACGACACCTTTAAGGTTTGTTAAAAATGAACCATTGCTAACACAAACAAGAAGAAACAGTTAAAACTACTGGCACAGAAAATTTCACACACTTTACTTGCATCAAAAAAATAAATAGTGTTAGCACCAACCTCAACTCTTAGACACCTGTGGACAAGACCCAGTTCTTTGTGTTTTGAGAAAATCCTGGATATTCTGTCTGGTCTCTCGGGATGTTGGCTGAAAAATTGCACAGAACCAGTCACAGGAGTTGTTGTAAGTTGCCATGGTCTATGGTAAATACATCAGTGTGTAGTAAGCATACCGTCTTTACTACAGGAAAATCTACTTGAACCCTACTCTCCACCTGTCTGACCATCTAACGAGGAAGGGAAATGTCAATTTAAATTTTGTGATGTACTCATTTTCCAATAGATAGAGTCCTCATGTGAGTGGGGAAAAAACTACAAGTCTATTCGATACCCTTCCAGTGCAAAATTTGTCAACATCTAATACATCCGATGACATCGTTCTGAGAAAAATAGGTCTGTCCATTTTTGTTTGGGGATGTTTTGGTTCATTCCCGACTTTCAATGATATTCAAGAGTACATCACAAAATGGAATTTGGCATTTCCCTTCCTCTTTAATACCATCCATTGATGTTTTGAATGATAGATCAACTATGCCAGCCTGCAATAAGGTATCAATGTGGCGAGTGCATCTACACAGTACACACTACACACACATGCACAGTTACATCTGTAGGCTACACAGTTGTGTCCCCATTCAAAAACAGTGCAGTTGAATGGTTTCAAATGGTTGGTCAACTCACTGGAAAATACTACCATGTTGGAAGGTTACGATGCAGTTTGGGAGATTAGAAAGGAACAGACAGTGCAATACTTTGAGCACTGGCACCATTTAAAGTGTCGTTCTGTTTCATTGTTATTATGAAACCCTCAAAAGTGCCTTGCATTCTGAAGATACCTGTGAGGAGATGTTGAAGAAATCTCAGTTTTTGATGTGGGAGGAAAACACCTGACTGGGGGAAACCCACACAATCAGGTAAAAAAACTGCTCTTGTTTTTACTCTTTGCTGTTTTACTACATTGTGCTGACATGTTATGATATTGTAGATTTTTGTACTGCGCTTTAGAACATTTTTATGGTGAAATTCGCACAATAAATGTGTTTTTATTATTATTGTTATTATTATCATTAATATTATTATTATTATTATTATTATTATAGACTGAAAACCCAATCCCCATAGAAGGCTCTGGGTCCAAAGCAGAATTTAAACCAGGGTCCACAGAGGTGAAAGGCACTGGCAACCTTACCTGAATGACCATACACGATATAGCATTGTTCGTAAAAACAGGGGCTCCCAAAATTGTATGAATACACGCAAGACTCGCAAAGTTTACAGAAAGCTAATAAAATTAAAACTGAAAGCCTAAATGGTAATTAGTTGGCGCTCAAACCTAGAACTTTGCTCTTGAAGGGTTTGGCAACTCTATCATATTTCCTTCAGTTTTGGGCAACACAAGTCTGGTGTACTATTATTATTAAGCAATAAAGAGGAAATTGTGCACATGGAAAAGCAAGGGACATCCAGTGGAAATTCTGTGGGAATAGCAGGTTAACTCGAGGCATTGGTAACAGTGGTCCTGTGAAATGCCATACTTACAGAAATATATATGCTACACACTGTAAGTTAGATGTTATAAACGGTTTGTCTTGTGTAGAACGTTTTTCTTGTGTATAAATGCTGTTATTCTTTACTAAATTACAAGTTGAAAAACTTACAAAGCTGACTTATGCCTCATCATTTCCTCGTCATATACCAGACAAGTCCTATATAAAAAAGAGATAATAACAAACTTCACATAAATTTATTTAGTTTCACTCATTTTACAATTTATTTTTACCCACACCAAACAGAATTTGATTTGTTTAAAAAACCAACAGCTTTTAGAACAATAATGTAAGATGCCAAATGCTAAAAAACGATGAAGACGAACTTGGTTTTGGTCAGGTTCACTATAATGCCCCTTTCTTTTGTAACTCAATTTGATTGATTGATTGATTTATTTTTTAGCCTTCGAGAAATACTCTGCTATGGTTGCAACGTCAGGCCACTTTTTTCTGCATTAACTCAATTTGATAAGACTATCAAAATGAACAAACCTGTGTTTTGGGATGGTCAAGTCTAATTCCGCAACCAAATTGTCAATCAACTTGTCAATCTCTTCAGGCTCCGGCCCCTTGTTAGTTTTACTCTCAGGTGATTGGTCGTTCCTATCATCTTGGGAGAGGGGCATATTTAAACTGGTACTCGACACGACCTCACTTTGTAAACACTCTGGTCCAACTGCACAAAAAATATCAAAATGTTTTATACTGGACAACACTGGAAAACAACCCGGGTCCAGTTTCATGGCTCTGCTCACCCCAGAATTCTGTGCTTACAGTCACGATCCCCGCTTACAGGGTAATGCCAATCCTCTGCACTAGTTGTGTAAGCGAGGAATGATCAGTAACATGAAGTAAGCACGTGCACAAGCAAAATTCCTTGCTAACCTGTGAAATACACTTAGTTTCGGCACAGATTTTCTGCTTGTTCAGTTTGCAGAGCCATGAAAGGTTAAGAAAGGTTTTTTAATCAACCAATTAATTAATCAATCAATCTAACGATTAACTGTCCATCGTGAGCCAAATCCCATTCATGACATGCAAATCAGGTCCTTCATGTTTGTTGTAAAGTCATTCGTTAATTTATTTGTTTGAAACCCAAACACCTTAAATGAAACATTGAATGCAATTTTAAAGGAAAGGCCAGGTTTGGTTTTAAAACAAAACAAAACAACGTCAATAACTGAAATGCACATGCACATTTTTGAAGAACAGAAATACGCAAATAGTTATGAAGAAATGTATGACAATTACTTGGCATAAAAATTGCATTCCTCATTGTGCATGTTGTGTGGAAATGTTTTAACCTTCAACCCTTACCTTGATACTTTAAGCTGCTCCAATAAGGTCTGATATTTTTAATCACATTCAGAATGGTTTCAACAGCGCTAGAAAGAGAATCATCAAATTTATTAGAAACTTTTAATTCTTACATAGATCTATTTTCAGCTACATGTATATATGGGGATCAGGTTGGCTCAGTTGTTTCTTTCCCTGCCTTTCACCTCTGTGGATGTCTTATTTTTACAAGAAAGCCACGCGAATGGGACACGCTCTACACACAGCAAAGAATATACTATACCCATGGCAACCAATGCACTATACTCATAGAACCAAATGCACTATACCCATAGCAACCAGTGTGCTATACCCATAGCAACCAGTGTGCAATACCCATAGCAACAGCAACTTCTTGGTACCTAGACGTCTAGGCACAATATATGTTTGGGATGTTCTAAAACAAATATTGACTGCCTTTACTTGTGTTTTGGTTAAAACCATCCCCATGGCCATAGTGAAGTATCAGGCTTGAAACATACTTAACTTGTTGGCAACATGACACTGAGAAAGTTTTTTTTCTTCTTCTGCCCCCACCTCCCACTCGATCTTTTTAAATTGAGAATACTCTTACCTCTTGCTTGGTTCAGTGGTTTTTGGAAGCACTGGGCAGGGATCCCCCAGCAGTGTCTGTGTGCACACAGCAGCACACTCTCCAATCACCCTAAAATTGTATCCACCCTGAGAAATAAAGTAGATAAACACATAAACAATTATTTGACTCCTGGGGAAATTTCCTCAGCCCCCAACCCGGCAAAGGACTCCTTATTTTTCCCAAAGAAAAAGCCTGCCTGCATTTTAGCCCTAATCTGATTATTTCAATTCAGGGTATTATTTGGAAATTGGGAAGTTAATAGTGTTTTACTTATATATTTATTTTGTTAAATTTAACCAGGATAGCCTCATCAGTTTCCAATGAATTGTTCTCCCTTGGGGCTCTGGATACATACAATAAAAAAAACACAAAAGAATAAAATACAAAGGCAGCTAAAAACAACCAAAATTACTAAATTGAATTATAAGAAGTACATAATGGGGCCTAAGAAAAGAAAAAAAACCTCCTTATCAACTTATGGGGTTTTTGGAAAGGAAGGGGGATCTATGAAAAAATGAAAAATAAATCAGGAAGAATCTCGACAGAAAACATGGTCCATTTTTACCTCAAGGGCTAAAACCACTTTCCCATCAGCTAGCCCCATCAGAGCATGGGTGAGATGAGCAAATCCTGCTGGGGTTACTCGCATTTCACCCTGCCAAGGAATAAAGAAATCATTAGTTTTTCAATGGACTGTTTAATAGACTGTGCAAATCTCGTACTTATTCGAACATTGGGACCTGTTAAAGCGCATGATTTTGTTTCCTTCACGCGTTAAAGCATCGTACGTGGGACCAAAGTGGTCCCAAAAACGTTCACATACGCGCGAGACTTGCACGGTCTATACACAGTGCAAAGACCCTTGTCTCTAAAAAGGACAAGTACCCCTTTGTCAGGCACTACCAAAGACATTCATGGGCGGATTGCAATAAAGCGGCCTTAGCCAGTGGTCTAAGACCGTTAGTTATAGCCAGCTAGCTGCCTTAGACGGTCTTAGCTTAGTCATTTGTTAAGCCTGTTGCAATCAGCCAGTCTTAGATAAGCCAGTGAGGAGTAGTGAAATACAAACTAGCATTCCTAAGCTTCGATAGTTACGATGGCTGCCATTATCCACAGAACACTGACACAGTGACAATGGCTTTGAAAGGTAAAGAAAGTTCGACTGATAGGCGACCAGCCTTCAGTCACGCAGACAAGTTGGCACTTGTTGAGGGTTTCATGAACTGCAGAGAAATTCTGCAGTCACACCTTTATAAGCAATTAGTCACACCTTTATAAGCCTGTATGAAAAGTACCTTCAGCACTGTCCAGCTAAAGCAATGGATGCTTTCAACCTCAGACCTCTGGCTAGCCCTTAAGGCAACGTGTGGTACACTGCACAGCTATTGGGTCGTCATAAACTTTTCCGTGTCATGTCAGATTTGCGCAAAGCTGCAGATATACCTGGACATCGCACGAATCACTCACTCCAATCAAGTGCAGCCACTCGAATGTATGACAATGAGGTCGATGAGCGACTAACTTGTGAAGTAACTGGACACAGGTCCAATGCAGTGAGAGGATATAAACGTACTAGCGATGCACTAAAACGCAAAGTAGTTCAAGGGATACCCACTAAGCAGGAGACAGTAAAGAAAATGTATATCCCGCCGACTGAGGAGACTACTAGTAGTGGGCACAGGAACATAACTATGACACTAAATTTAAGTCTCTAAGACATCTATTGAAATTGATTATCCTATTATTTTGAACTGTGTTAGAGGTTTATGATGTACGACTGAAATAAGTCTAAAGAAAAACGTGTCTGGGGAAAAGAAGCATTTAATTGTCTTTAAGGAAATGTTATTTCGTTCGGTTGAACTGGGTGAATTAGAATGAAATCTAGTTCTCAATAAGATAGAATCACTCCGCTGTATGCGGATGTAGATAGGAGAAAATGGGAAGTATAAAAGGAGGTGCTTGGGTAGCACGGGCCATCTGCGCACCGGCAGGCTTGATTCCATTACTTAATCTATTTAAATTATTATTTATTATCATTAATATAATCTTATACTTTGTTCCAATGAAACTCGGGAAGAACTACAGTTAAGAAGTTCCGTTGTAAAGTAATATACAGGACAAGAATGCAGTCCTTTAAAATTCACGATGAGTAACGACGCGACCGCATTAATATCATGGGTCCCAATTGTTGTTACAAAGAACACAGCTACTGTGTATAATGTATTAGGCGGGGTTTTCCAGAGTATTTTCTAGAAAGAGTTTTTATCTCTGGTTTTTCACTCCGCAGGCTAGGGCATCAGAGGGGGGTAACGTTACAAAGAAATAATTGTGTAACAGTTACACACTCGGATGATATACGATCCCTGTATCTAAATATATGGATAAATTATATAACAAGTAAGTTGTTACACATTGTTAGTACATGTACTAATAATTTATTCAAGAAGAAGAAATAAAAAAGGGTGAACAACCGCAACCGCAATGCCTGTCGGTGGCCAACCCAATGCCTGTCGGTGGCCAACCCAATGCCTGTCGGTGGCCAACCCCAATGCCTGTCGGTGGCCAACCCAAAGTTGTAAACAAATGGATGTGATGTCTGGGTTATTGAGAATTTGATTGTCACAACACTTTGAATTGTGTTAAAAATTAATTATGTAAAAGTAAAGTAAGTTTAAGAAAAACCACCGTGTCTTAGAAAAGAAACATTTAATTGTCTTTAAGGATTTTGATTGGCACAACACTTTCAACTGTTAAAAATTAATTATGTAAAACTAAAGCAAGTTTAAGAAAAACCACCATGTCTGAGAAAAGAAACATTTAACTGAACGTGGCAATAGATATATCTTGACATTGGTGGATTATGCCACCAGATATCCAGAGGCTGTGGCTCTTCCCCGTTTAGAAACCGAGTGCGTTGCAGAGGCATTAGTTGAAATATGTTAATGAGTTAATGAAGCAAATAGGGTGACTGCTGTCACTAATAGGGTGCCTTTATGCTAGAATCTCAGACTTGCCTCCCATATACCAAATACAGTGATAAACAATGATGTCAGCCTATCGATTTCTCGTAATCCTCGTTTGAACAACAAAAGGATGAAGATATGGGAATCGGGGATTAGTCAGGCAGATAGGTCACTTTGTGAAAACGCAAAATGTCTCCTCTAGTGATACGTCGTTCATACTAATTAGTGTTATTGCGAAAATATTATATATAAGGTACAGAATCTTGCTGAAAATGTTTGAGATTTTTGAAAGATAGGTCACAACCAGCGATGAATTATAGTGCAATCTTTATAAGTCATCTTTACCTTTGGGTCTCCAATTACTAAATCAAACCCGCAGCTAACAAGAACCAAATCTGGATTAAACTGTAAAATAGGAAACAGAGATTGTTAATTGATAAATGTTTTATTATTTCCATTATATTTTTTACCTCTGGGTCTCCAATTTCTGGATCAAAACCACAGCAAACAAGAACCAAATCTGGTTTAAACTGTAAAGTGGAAAACAGAGCTTATAAATTGAATAGTTGTACTTATTTGCACAATCATTTGTGATAAAGAATACTATCTTCAAGCAAACTTGAATCCTCGATTCTGATTGGTCGACCCTTAGCAACAAGAGGTGTTGTATAAACCTATATTGCACGGCCCATATCACGTCCTGCATATTGCGCTGTTCTAACTCCACGTACTGCGCTATTTCAAGCTATACGCTGTTGCAACACCGCGTATTACGTTAAGCAGGACGTCAAGTTAGCTTGAAGATAAATTTGTTATCACATGCGCGCTTGTGAAATACGGAAAAATATATGGCCAGGAATCCAACAAGGGCCACAGTGATGAGCACTAGTCACACATGCCACCCAAGCCATACATAACTTCAAGCATCAGGTCATGTTTTATTATTCTAAAGTGAGCCTGTTCAAGCTGGATGAATTATTTGCTTCACATTGGTGTTTCTGTTTGTGTTGATGTAACATAAGGAAATAGTTCTTGTACTCGGATCTATGATAAGAGAAGAATTGTTAGACATACCTCATAAGCCACTGGCAGGAGAATCTGCTGAAAGGCAGCCAGGTACTCACTGTCCCCTAATCCAACCTGTCAATGAATACAACATTGATAATTTATTATAGCTTATTTCACATTTCCATAAATCACCCTGAACTAACTTTACAGGGCTACACAGCACATACAAATGATGGCATGGTAGAAACGGGTCAAATTGGCTTGGTTTAAAAAGTCAGTTCATTCATTCATTCATTCATTCCAACGGCTTCCACCGGACATTTGTGATGGCTTTCCAAATGTTCCTGTCCAGCATGCAATTGCCTATGTCCTCATAGGTCAGGTTGGAGTCTTCAAATAGTTGGTAAATGTATGTTTTGTTTGGCCATTAACTTACACTTTTAAACAATTTCAGATTGAATGAAACTAAAAGTATCTGTAGCTACTTCTGACTCATTTACATTCAGTCAAAATTAAAAGCATACAATTTTTCAAAAGACAGATTCAACTATGCTGATACTGTGGTTTATAATGCAAGTTTGCCCTAAACAAAGCTAAAAGCAACTCGTGGCAAGGGGCTAAAAAGGAGAAAAATATGACGAAAAAAACTAGATTGTAGGGTGGAGGAAAACATGCACCAGCTATTACAGGAGTTTTAAAGAGACACAGTACATAGGAAAAAGCAATTAGAATGGCTCTTTGTTCTACATTTTGGAATAGCTAGAGTTTATGGGTGTGATCAGGCCTGGTTTCACGATCAAACACCCTGATAGGAGGAATTAAAGTTGGTTCGACTGGTGGAACATTTGCCATGGAGATATCTGCATAACAGACAGAGGCTGGCTACAGACCTACACTAAGAAAGAGGTTCATTAACCAGATTCTAAATATGCTTCTACAATCTATAGGCCCCTATAATACAGAGAAATGGCAGATGAAGCGCTGGCCCAAATATGGGAATAGTGCTCCATTGGGGACGTATAGATTACAGAATAGCACCAAAATTATGGAAATCTAAATGCTGTGCAGCATGTTTATTACTAGTCTTGGTGCAAGATGTTCTCACGTTGAGTTAGTAAAACCATGCGCACTGCATACATGCCGCGACAATTCCACCGATAGAGGGCGTTCTCAGGAAGCCTTGAACCCGTCGGCAAGTTGTGTGGTGGGTGATAGAAGAGTTCAAGTTTTCGTAACAGTGCCCGCTATTGTTCAGTAGTGCGCCAGCGCGGAGTGGGGGAATCGCAATGGTTAATGATAATAAACATCAACGTCTTGCACCAAGACTAGTTTATTAAACATACCTCATTCCAGGGAACATTGATGTTGAAGCCAACACCTTTCCCCTTCCCAACGGCATCACAGTCGGACTCCACTAGATTAGGCCAGAACTCCCGATGTTCGTACCGATGAAGGGAAAAGTATAACACACTGGAAGAATACAAAACATCCCAATAAAAAGAATAGACAAATTCACTTCAGATTTGTCTTTGTCGGTGCTCACAAAAAGACAACTTTAATCACTTTTTAAAAATGATGGCAGATGGTGTATTTTTCTGTCATCATGGAGCTTAACATGAAAGGATTTCAAGGTGAGTATAACAAAGGAGCATTCAAAAATTACAATGAAAGGAGACATTGTCAAAGTATAATAATAATAATTAGGGAGGCTTATCAACCTTTCTGGCAGTTGAGAAGCTGAATTACGAAGGACACAGCTCTACAACTTGGTCGAGCTACAGGCATTCAAGGGCGCCTTTGGCAGCCAGCCACATCGAACCATGACCACAGAGCACAGCCAGAGAAAGAAAGTGGTGTTTTTTCCCGGAGGGAGGAAAACAGAAGGGCCTGGAGAAAACCCTTGTGGCATAGGAGAAAACCCTTTTGGCATAGGAGAGAACCAACGCACAACTCTACTCTCGAACCAGGGCCACATTTGTTTACGCACCAGCCACCCATGCCACCCAAAAGTAGAAAAAACATCTATAGACTGTGCAAGTCTGGCTTGTATTCGTACGTTGGGCTTCTTGAAGCTGTGTGATTTTGCTTACCCTCACACATTGAAGTAATGAACATGGGAAATTAAGGTTCCAACAAAATTTGAAATACAAATGAGACTTGAACAGCCTACTGACATGATGTTACAGCTAACACAAATTATAGATATTGAGGAAAACAACATTAAATTTAAGGTGGGGCCATATGTGTAAACAAAGAAAGAAAAAAGTAGTGATACACCTCCTGGTAGAGACAATTGTACATACATGTCAGGTCTGGAATTCGATCTTTGAGAGGGCAAGGCCATTTTCATTTTACAAAAGTCACCAGGCCTGAAATTACACTGAGGTCACAGAGGCCATGGCCTCCATTGCCCTGGTCTTGGCTTTGGCTTTGGTGCCACTTCAAAATTTTCCCAGAGACTTGAAGATTTTCCAATGCCCTATGCAAAATAAAAATGGCCTTGCCCTCACAGAGATGAAATTCCAGGGCTGAGGCACTTGCATTGGTAAGTCTTAACGTGTATGGGAAAAGTTTGAAGGGGCACCCAAGGCCAATACTTTGGCAACAGAGGCCATGGCCTTCGTGTAATTCTAGTCCTGATATGTAGATGTGAACAAAGAATTAAGTTGGGAAGGTAGTGCACTCTGCTCTACCAGCCAGGCTCCTAGTGGATGATACCCATGCCTACATCTTTAAGGACTGTGAAGGGGGGGGGGGGAGTGGTAACCCTGTTTCAGGCCCCAGGAGTAGGTGACAGCCCAAATCAATTAAGTGTAGCCCTCACCTTGAAGTGGCCATCTGGCCTTGTGATGTTAGGCAATATCTCATAACAACATTAATAATAATAAAACAAAATAAAAAATAGAAAAACACGCAGGATAACAGTATGAATATCTCTGCCTGATAAACCAACAGCTACCTTGGGTCATCTTCAAAATGGTACTGCACTCCCTGTCCATGGTGAATATCCCAGTCAACAATCAGTACCCTGAAGTAATAAAGTTAGAGAAAATCTTATTATTTCTCAATATAACAGCAGTTTCAAAAACAAGTAGCATGAATTCCGTTTAACCTTCTCGTTACAAAATTGTTTTGACATAAACGCTGGTGACTGAATTGTTTGACCACTTGTAAATACTAAAAATAATTATGACCATAAAACTTACTTGCTGAGAAGCACTGCAGCTGTTGATAGTATAAACTATTTTGAGAAAGGATTCCCTTTGAAGTAATATGGTTTGGATAATTTTTCACCCAAAAACATTTGAATCTGAGAAACGATTCATGCTAATGTTCTGCCATTTTGAGGGGGCACACAGCATGTAAAGATAAGATGCTAGAGCCTACCTTTCACAGTTCCATTGTTGCCTCGCAGTTTGAGCTGCAATAGCCACGTTGTTAAATAGACAATACCCATTGCCTTCACTCCTTGAAGCATGATGACCAGGCGGCCTGAGGACATGAGTGTGAATACAGATTTACAGATTGACTTAGATGAAATTGAAAAAAAAACCACCAATAACTGAATTTACACAAACTGCAAATCTCAGGCATGTTATATTCGGCTGTTGGAAAAAAGTAGCAACTTTTGATTGAGTACATGTGGTATAGACTTTTCAAGCAATTTTTGCCGAATATTCTTAATCCATAATGCATATAAAATTACATTTATTAAAATCATCAAAACAATGAAAAGAATAAAGCAACAAGTCCCATTTCAATATTTTGAGAACTCTAGTAGAGATTAACGAAGAGAGATTGTAACGGCTGATGAAAGCTGTGGGATTTGTTGGTGACTACCTCAGCTGATGTACCAGGTACACACTCTACATAAGAAATGACTTACCGAACAATAGCAAAACCATTGCGAAGCTGTGAAAAATAACAACACAACAAACTCAGATTATAGCATTTACCAAAATATTAACTTCACATTCCATAAATGATTAATTTATGTAGGGATACCAAGTGCGCCCTCAGTGTTCTTCAGCCTGATGCAACTTACTTTTTTGCTTGTTTTCTTTGGACCTTTCTCTTTTCCGTTTAGCCTTTAGCATGGAAAGAGCACCTTCTATTTTCTCTGGGTAATTCTCCTTAAATTGCAGGGAGCATGGGTCTGACCATGCTCCTAATGTTTATTATTTATGGGGCCTAACTTTATAGAGCACCCAGTGAGTATCATTCAATCATTGAGTATCATTATGCCATCAGAGAAGTAAGGCATTTTTGAGAGATAGGTGCGTGGTAGAGTATAGTAGCCAGCCACGTTTTGACCCTTGACCTTCACACTGTAGTTGTATTATAATTTACTGTGACTGTGCTATGGTATTATTATATTACTGTTCTGTTATGATACTGCTACTGTATTCTGAGAAACAAATTTTATATCTTGAGATGTCATATTGTGAACTTTGTAGACTTATTGGTATATGCTCATCCTTTCTCACTACAGGACCGTTCGTCCTTCCTCCCCCCTCATAACAATGAATCTCTTCTCAACACAATCCCTCTGATTTTTGGTGGAGAAATCCTATAATATACATGTTTTTTTAAATTTTATAAACTAAATTTTTATCACAGTAATAATATGGGGATATTTGGGATATTTTAATTATCTTGTGCAGATTTTTGCTTGTTTTTAAATTTATTCGTAATATTCTAAAAATATCACATTAGTATTACCCTATGATCATACCGAACTTGTTATGAGTTCTAAACCGAAATAAATAAATCAATAAATTCAGTTCCAGATGAATACTGTGGGATAAAGATATCTCACCTCTCCTTTGACCACTTTTTCTGTCAGATCCAGAATTCCACCCACTGCTAGCGCTGCACATTCATACGAATGCTGTCAAAAACCACAAGAGTTTCAGGAATTAAACCACAAGTGTTTCAGGAATTAAATAAAGCTGTAAGATATTTTAGGACACAGTTCAAACGTGGCATGGCAACAGTATGTAGTACCATTTGTCCAGGAATATTAACCCTGCATAGAGCATTCATACTGTATAATCATCACCATACACCCAGACAAGGTTTTATTCTGGTAAACGTGTTTTTTGGTTTTGTTTTAGAAACAAAGATACTATATTAAAATTGGAAGCGCTGGAAAATAGCAATTCAGGTCATGACCTTTACTTTGACTTTTTTGTTTGAGTGGAAGTAGGTCAGATCTTGCAGCCTAAAGGGTTAATATCATAGCCACTAAGTAGGATTACGGAATACTGTACAATCAGTGCTAAAATCATTGATTTGAAAATGTAACCTGAAATCAGTCCCTGTTAGTAACTCTTCCTATTTTTTCAATTGGGCTTTTCATTTAAACTTTTGGTGCAGCGGGTGATCATTAGTATACACACTGGACTACAGGCCTGTGAGTGTTTCTAAAAAAAGCAGGGAAAATACATACATGTGCATTGTAAGAATGATAATGGGAGCGGAGCTTCGCCCCGCTGAAACTCTTGATAGTTGTTCAAAAACCATGCAAAAACACATGGTGTTCAATTGAAATAAAGATTGACATTAACTTGGGTGATTAATATCGTCTTTACTGAGCATGCGCAGATTAGTAGTCTTAGTTCTCAACTTGTTTACATGTGACGTGATCACACTTTAAACGGGTCCCCCTAAACTGCATACAGTTAAACATGCAGCAAGATTAAAATAGAATGAGAGGGGACCAGTTGGACTGTGGCATAACGCCTCATTTGCCGGTTACCATGCGCGAGTGTGTGCATAGAGCACACAGACCATAGGCCTTATTAAATTGTGAAGTATTTTTGCACATTTAGACAATTCTAGGGGTTATGATCAAGCAAGGTATGCCAGGATAAAATGGCGCTCGATACAACCATGGGAAAGAGGTTGATATGTCAGGCTCTAGACCAAAGTATATTTCAAACTAAGGTTCACAGAGGAAGATAGGCAGGAAAAGATGCTATTGAGTTTTAGCATCATACATACATTGTTGACAAAGATCTCATCAAACTGGCCAGCCCAGTCTTTCAGCTCATTCTCTGACATGGTCCGAGTAGATTTCACACTCTCCAAGTATTCCGAACTGCGATCAGAAGAGAAAACCAAAAGTTGTAATTATGAAAATGTATCAAGTGCAAAATTTAGGGACATTATAATAATTATGTAAAAGATGATGAAATAATAACCAACCACACTGCTGAATGCAACACAGCAACCAAGAACTACATATTGTGCAAAACAAGATATCCAGCTTTTAGTTGTATACGGTTGTTGGGTTTGTTTTTTTTAACTTAGAAATTGAAGGAATGATATGTGTTTTGTAAAAGTCTTTATCACAACCCCTTTAAAACATAGCAAAAGGCCTGGATTTTGCTCTTCTTTTCTTTCTCAGGAATAGGCAAGTCTTGTGGTAATAATGGTGCGTTCTTTCAGAAACCTCCTAATTGTTTTTCTATAAAATTTACTTAACCTTTAGCATCAAGTTGGAAAAAGACATTTATTGCAAAAACTCTTATTATTGCATTGAACATTTGTTTCAACGAATTACATAGGGCTATCAAGGCTGGGGATGTATGGTTGCAGATTGGTGTGTCTTGGCTAAGCAGTCAAGTGCACTGGACTCAAGCTCTGGTGTTTCTGATCAGCAGAGTGTGGGTTTGAGTTTCGGTCTTGATACTTGTGGTGTCCTTAAGCAAGACACTTAACCATTATTGCTTTGTCCTTCGGATGGGACGTACCCCTGTAGGTCTCGTGTCAAGAGAAGGGGTTTGCCCCGGTGTTTCTGGCAGTGGCTGCTGAATGCACCGCAGCAACTTGTAAAAACCCTTATAAGGTTCTACATAAAAAGGTCCCATATTTTCAAAAACTTAAAAAACCTGTCTTAAAAAATAATAGTAAGCGCTTTGAGACAACCGTAGATAAAGCACTATATTAAAACTAGCTATTATTATTAGATTATTTACCTGTGCTTTGTAAGAATGTCCTCATCAGAAGCTAAACGAGCCTGTATATAAAAAGGGTTGACTGACTATATTAATATCTCATACATTCATGTAATAAAACCAACAGTAAATCAGCAATGCAGCTGATCTGTTCTCCATGTATGGGGACGAATCACACAGTGGGTACGATGGACCATATTACATGAGGTAATAAACACGCAACCAGTTCTCTACAAAGAACAAACATCCACATTACAAAGTTCACTTAAGACTGTTGGAACCAGTAGACAGACATGATGTTTGGCCCTTGGAAAAAAAGTAGGAAAATTTTATTGAGCATAAGGGCTGACCTACAGGTATAGTTTTTTCAGACTATTTAATAACAGTGTTACTAATTTTTCTGAAATCAGACTTAAGTAGGAAGAATATCATGCTTGAGTAGAACAAAGCTACAAAAATGTCCCCTGTGCAACCAAAGTGTTCATTTTTATATGTAGCGCAGTTGGTTGTCTCCAAGTTGCCTGTAGAAATTACCTCAAGCAACAAAGTCTTCAGTAACTAGTACAAGTGTAGAGTGTGCACTGTTTGGTATGTGCCCATACGAAGATGCACATTAACCACCTAAGATGCTATGCAGCAGTAGTTGATGATGTCATCTCACAAGCAAAATTTTGAAATTTGATAATTGGGACCTCTTTATAAGTGTTGAAATAATGTAAGGGTGATTCACAATACAGTGCGCCCTCTACAGTTCACACCCGAAGGGCCAGGGTCGCCTACAAAATCACATATATGCAACTTAGCGGTGCACGGGCAGATAGGGACTTTGAAAATGGCATACACGAACATGATAAATATTTACCAGCTTCTGATAAAATATTAATTGAAGCTGTAAACAAAAAAAATTACAACCTTGCTGCTTTGCAAACCACAAACAAACTTATAACAATTTGGGCCGTGTTGCGGGGGCTGCATGAGGACCAAAACTTGTCAACCTTTTTCCCAATGATACACTGCAAAACAAGTCTCTCCATTGATATCTGTAGAGCGGGCTCTGTAATACAAATCGCCTCTGCTGAATAACTACTGTGGCAGTAGAATAAATAGCAAGAAATGTTCTCAAGGAACAAAAATCTACACAGCAAAGTAGATATACACATGGTGTTACCGCAAACCGAATATACATTGATACCTCACCATGCAATTCCTGAAAACTCACATACTTTTGAAAAAAAAGTAATGGAACGTGTCATAATCATACGAATGAATAACTACTTACTGGCACTCTGGTACACCTATCCAGAAGGTTGTAGTGTTGAAGTCGTTTGTGACATTGCAAAATTCGCTCACCGTGTTCACTTTGAAATGCTGCACTATTAAAGGGGCATGCATGTTTGGTTAAACGCTCGTCATACACCAGACCAGTCCTGTTTGTAGGAATCGTAAAATAGGTACATTGAATGTAGTGTAGGAAAACTCCAATAAGGAAGTGACTATAGCCCCAGATGATCTTTGGACCAACCTGAACTGTTGCGTTTAAACTATTTATAATATACGTGTTCCTTTAAGCAGCCTATTTCACTTGAATTATTATTATTATTTATTTGGCCAAAATATGCAACAATCATACAGACAAACATGAGAATGAACGGATAATTCAATATAGAATAGGATAGGTAAAAGGATGTCTAGCTTTATAAATGAACAGACATGACAGACTGAAATTAAACAAACAATTCATTCTAAGATGGCCAGGATGGATGAATTGTTTGTTTTGTCATGTTTCTTTCTTGCCTTTACGAATGCATTTGCATTTAAGCAATTTTGCATCTTCAGTTGAAACCATCATTCATTTTCACTTTGCGGCAAGCTACTTTATAAACAAGATATTCAATTAAACTTATATGGAGTTCTTTTTAGCCATGCAAAATTTGCATTCAATTTAGCAAAATAGGCGCTTTTAGATATTTCTTCGGAAATCTGCTGCGAATTTGAATGCTGTTCCTGTGAAACTGAACGACTGTTTTGAGGAGCTTTCAATTTTGCGTTAAATTGAATAACGCAACGTCCAAATTGGCCGCTTATTTGCAGAAAATAACCCGGGAAACTTATAGTTATCACTATTGAGGTTACATGTTTTAAATAATTTAAGGTAGCAGGCATATGACTAGTAGTTGGCGATACTGTCTTAATTTAACAATTACTTGCAAGTTATATCATTTGTTTTTTACCCTTACACCTACTTGTAAGTTGCTGTAAAATTATGTCCAATGGGAACATGAATACAGACAGCACAATGAGCTATCACAGAATGTTTAACCTAGACTTACCCTTGTGGGATAGCCTTTGGTGTATCCGAAATTGTCTGCAAATAAATGAGAAAATTAGGTATATCTTTTGTAATCATATAAAAAACAAGCAAAAAGAGAGGTTAAACTAAAGGCTATTTGCCCAAATCATTAAAGGCACTGAACACGTTTGGTAATTGTCAAAGACCAGTGTTCTCACTTGGTGTATCCCAACATATGCATAAAATAACAAGCCTGTGAAAATTTGGGCTCAATTGGTCATCGAAGTTGCAAGGAAATGATGAAAGAAAAACACCCTTGATGACAAATTTGTGTGCTTTCAGATTGGAATAAAAACTTCTTGCAAGAAGTTTTTATTATTTTAGTGAGAAATTACCTCTTTCTCAAAAACTATGTTAATTCAGAGGGCGTCGTTTCCTACAATGTTTTATACTATCAACAGCTCTCCGTTGCTTGTTACCAAGTAAGTTTTTATGCTAATATTTGTTTTGAGTCATTACCAAACGTGTACGATACCTTTAAGCTTTGTGTTTACCCGCATTAACAGTGTTGGTCTCGAGACCGATAACGAGACCTTGGCTGTTCCAGGTCTCAAAAAGACTCTGTCTCGGTCTCGGAGCAAAGGTCTCAGGGTCTCGCGTCAAGACCTTTTGAGGCATTATTTTCATAATTGTCCAAAATACATATACAAATAGAAAAGGAACCCAAAAGAATAACAAATCGTCAAAAGCGTTGTTTTCAAGCTGGCCTTGCAGTGTTTTGTTTTATTTTTGGTCAAAATCTTTCCCCAAACCACATAGTGGCTGTGTGACACCCATAGCAAAGGCCCAGTGAAGCCATCATATGGAGAAGAAACAGTACTCGGCCTTACAAATCCATTGAAAACAAAGAATGTTGGCTTTGAAAATAGTTTTATTGTTAAGGTGATTTGTCTGAGGTCTCAGTCTCAGAAGTGAAATAAATATAAAAATAGAAACATAAACTCGCCCCTGAACCAGCATAGAAATATTTCATTGTGTACATTTGTATGCACTGCCTTTACTATCAATTCAATTGTGTACATTGTTGTTTTTAATATGGCAGGTTGTTAATACTAATTCATGCACATGTACATACAACAAGAAAATGTATCCCTTTCAGCAGGGTGGCTGGGCATGTACAATGTACATGTGTATGACAAGAAATGCCTCATAAGAGGAATGTCTTATAAGAAAGAGGAATGTCTTATAATTGTTTGTATTGGTGAATATCATTTCACAGCTTATGTCTACAATTATGATACTCACAAACAGCAATCAAACATAAAGTCTGCATCGCCTATGCTTTATTAAAAAGATGAAAATATCAAAGTTTATGCACCAACAGTGTAATTTGCCATCACAACAATTTGAAATTTCATCTTTGGCATTTACCATTCCTGCAATCTGTGCAGCAAGATCGTCATCGTTTCCGCTTTGTTTAACAGCCTCTCTGCCTTTCTGCTTCATGGCCTGAATCGCTGACTTGGAGCGAGCACCTTTTTTGCTCCCCTTCTTCCCAGAACCGCCTCTCTTCCCACAGTTTTCATCCTCCTATCCAGAACAAATTACAATAAGTAGTTGATTAAAAAGCATTGCAATACTTCTATAATGTTACACTTGAGGCTGCAGTTGACAAGAAAAACAACAAAGGGGACCATTTTGCACCTGTCACGATAACAGTTTTTCAAATGATCACAACTTTTGTTAAAGGGACACATTGCCTTTGATGATAAAGCGCTTTTAGACGCCTGTAGATAAAGTGCTATATAAAAACTAGTTATCATTATTATTATTATTATTATTATTTGGTGCTTTGGGCTATAAAAGCGTCTGTTATGAAATGAAAATGATTGGAAAGATGTTTTAAAAGTAGAATATAATGATTCAAACAAATATCCCTCAAAATTGTGTTGCTTTCCTTTTACTTTGGAACTAACATGGTCCACCATTTTGCAGAACAAAATTTTTGACTCCACAAAATTACAGACCATGTTAGTTCACAACCAAACTCATTTCAAAACAAGTGCTTTGTAAAGCCCAATGCGCCCAATCTGAGGTCAATGTGTCCCATTAAGTACCACTTAAAAAAGTGTTCCAACATGTGAAGGGACTTATTCCACAAATCAGTAAGCCGGAACATCTGACGTCATTCTTCGAGGCACATGTATAATGCCAGATACTAGCCTTTAGAACCAGGCAGTTACCTGCCAAGTATACCTTTGACCTTGCAAGCCATAAAATACTGTCTGCGCACACATTGTTTGTGGTATCACTATATCAGTATGCGACATTGGGATGTCTATTCAATGAAACCATAAGCCATTTTCAGATATGATAGCAACAATACTATGACACAGTGTAGGTTTGGGTAAATTTGTCGGTATACTGTACACCAAAACCAAACAGTGCACTCCTATAGTGTGCACCATATCTCAAAAAGGCTATTTGGGTTAGTAAGACCAGTGCCTGCCTTTATCCTTATTAGGATAAAGACTGGGGACCAGTCTATAAATCAGTCAACTTGGAGAGATAAACTTTCTTGTTATCTGTATAAGTGGGTTGGCATTCCTGGAGCTTCATAGTTTGCATTGTGTAGGACAATTAGTACCGCTATCGTGTTTGTAAAAAGTAAGCTTTTAATTTAAAATCATTTATTACATCGTGTTTGTAAAAAGTAAGCTTTTAGTTTAAAATGATTCATTACAAATCCTGTTTCATATCAAAACATTTTGGACGGCCGGTTGAGTTGGGATGGGTGGATTATTTCCTCTCTTCCCCCAATCTGCTCACTAATGTTGTTGAGCAGGCTGCATTATCAATATATTAATAATAATAATAATAATTAACCATTTTTATACAGCGCATAACACATAGTGATAAAACATGTCCCTATGCGCTGTAGAGAAAAAAACAACACACACACAAATACAAGATGTACTAGGTCACTAACCAAATGCATGAATTAAATGTTAAATAAGTGCGTCTTCAAAGCAGTCTTAAACTTATCGATGGAATCGATGTTTTTTAAATGTTCCGGCAGATTGTTCCATAAGGTTGAAGCAGTGTGAGCGAAGCTGCGTTCACCATATGACCTGGTCAAAACTGGTGGAATAACAAACAATTTTTTCTTATTAGAACGAAGATTTCTTGAAGGTGTGTACAATGTTAACAGCTCTGACAAATAAGTTGGTGCAAAATTATGAAAACATTCGTATGCCAACAACAACATTTTGAATGAAATGCGAGAATGAATGGGTAGCCAATGTAAGTCTCTTAGAATAAGAGACACAGATTCATGTTTCCTAATGCGATAAATAAGACGAGCTGCAGAATTCTGCACAACCTGCAATATTCTATCATTCATTGTCAATGCCCTTAGTTTGGTGCAATAAATGGATGTAACTTTGATTTCTCCTTCACCCCATTTTGAAACCCAAAGAAGCTGCAGATATCAAATTTTCAAAAACGTTGCCTCCGGTTCATGGCACAGATTTACGCCCCTTGTTTCATACCTTGAACAGCTTTTTCACCAAAAATGTATTTTAATTCCATTTTCACAGCCTAATTGGTTAAAGATATTTATCTTAGAAAGTATAGTTTCCCATTAATTACCGTCACCTTTTGGTTTTGATTTGGGGTTGAACAAAGAAAAATTGACTAGAGCAGGATTTGAACCAACGACCTCCGGATTAACGTGCAGGCGCTCTACCAACTGAGCTATCTAGCCTTATGTTGGCAGTCTCCATATTATGTTAATATCTTTGTTCGGGGGTGGTTTATTATTTGATACCTTTTGGTTTTGAAACAAAAGAAAATGAGTTGAACTAAAAACTGCTTACCAACCAAAAAAACCTGAGGGGCAAAAAATGTTCAAAGCATCTTGTAACAGCCCTAGCAGAGTCTTTCTCAAAACTTGTGGGTTTGAACAAATAGTAGACATATCAGATACTCACAGATGTCGGTTGTCGGCCAGATGCACCTTGTGGTCGATGTTCATCATGTTGAGACTGACTTGAGGTCTGCTGTTGTGCTTCACTTTTGGATTGTGCATCCTGTCCAGTTGGCTCGACAGCCTGTGTCTCCATGTGGAAAAACAAGCTAGTGTCTTCAGTCTTTAAAAAAAAAGCACCACTGGAAAATTCAGAGGGAGAAAGAAACACAAATTTGTGAAAAAATGTTTGTACTGTTATTGTTTAAATGAAGAAATTTGGTGGGTCACTTCACATGTATCTTTAAGCAAAAAGAACCAAATTGCTTTGCTTCAGCTTTAAAAAATTGAGTTGGAAAAAAAAGAGTTACACCTGTGAGGGCAGAGATTGTTCTTAATAATTAGTCCATGAGCCTGGGGTTTAAATTTTACAAATTAGTACCAACTCGAGTTCCCAAGTAGTGGGCGACTTTGTAGTGAGCGACTTTGCTGGGGGCGAGTTGACTGGTTTCCGTTTACTCCTAGAACTATTGAGGTTCGTTCCGCTATTGTCTCCACGTGGAAAATCTGGAAAATTCAGATGGAGAAAGAAGCACAAATTTGTGAAAAAATGTTTGTACTGATATTGTTTAAATGAAGAAATTGGTGGGTCACATCACATGTATCCAGATACATGATATCCCCAGATATCCATTAGGATATAGCTATGATCATGATTAGGACATATCATTTTTTGTGCTACAATTGTAGTAAACGCGGGCAAATGGCAATTTTTTGGGCCGACAGTTGACCATATGATCGACCGTTGCACTAAGAAGTCGATCGTGATGGATGGTTCCTCCGATTGTGGACCTAAAAATTATCAATTTGGAGCAAAAAAATGATCGTGAGTACAATTAAAAAAGAAATGCCTGATCTGATCGTTGCATCTTTAGGTGTGGGTAAAAGCCGGAATTGCCTGATCTGCCGGAACTCGAAATAGAATACACTGTTTTTCGAAAATGTGCAATAGAGGCAGCCGGAACTGAATATAGATAGTCATAAATATAAGTTGTTGTCATAATTACCCACTTCACTCTGCACAAGATTATCCCCGGAACTCAAAAACGGAAAATTTGACTAACTTTGTTGATCGCCTAACGGACAAAACAGTCAGCAGGAACCAGACTGTGCAATAAACGCACGCAAAGTGTCACTGTATTCATAATGCTTTTCCTTCGTAATCGGGCGTTGCATGCAGGGTGCATGGGAAGGTCGCTTATTGCAGGTCGGAACTCGCTTTGCGTTGTGTGTCCATGCGTTTATCGAACGTGTGATAAATAATGCAACGCCCGGTCGCTGATTGCAGGTCGGAACTCACATTGGTTGCAGGCTCTAACGTTTACTGCATAACCATAATATGATCGCTGTGTATCCTATGCGGTCGCAGATTGCAAAAACTGATGTATTTGACCATTCCAATTGAGTTCTGACTTCATCTGCAACAAAATCTCCCCCCCCCCCAAATTTTTTTTTCACAGTTCCGGCATTTCCGGCAGATCAGGCAAATCCGGCTTTTACCAATTGCCGCATCTTTGACACACACAAAATATCCAGAAGCAAGTACGCGATTTTCAAGCTATTTTGTTGGGTCTTTTTGTCATTTTGGGGCATTTTTTGTGGCTGGGTGTTACACCTGAAGCCATTTGCCCGAGTTTACTACAATTATCTTGGGGCGAAGATGTCAAAATTTCGAAAAAGGAGTACAGCGCGCGCCCCAATTACTCTGACTCCCCCTGGGCTGGGTACTCTACTTCGTTCCCAAATGAGCCGTGTATGTGGAGTATCAACAAATGCCACAAAACAAATATCTACTAACCCTACTTGACTTACCTTCACTGAAGGCTTCAGGTGTAACAAACTAAACTGTGAAAAGAAGAAGGACCCAGTAGAGTTGTTTAGTTTACTCATAGACTCAGACTTTATCGTCCATATCCAAAGGAATAAATAGACTTGGGAGCCTCGAAAATACCAACGATCGTAAAGCGCCAAGTGCATGAAGTGTCGAATTCAGACGATTGCATGTGTTTTGTCTATTGGTGGCGCCCTTCAACATCCGCCAGAGCCGTTCCAGGGCCAGAGCCGTGTCCAGGGCCCTGCATGCTGTCCTCATTATGGGTGCACACTAATAAACTTCCACAGCAACCAATGCTTAAAAAAATGCTAAATATTCAAAGATACTCAACAAATAATTCAAAGTCTCCCAGCCTCTTGAAAACCAATCAGATATATTTTCAGACAACTAAACTTCAGATTTCTTTCCAATTTTTGGCAAGTCAGCCTTTTGGAATTTTTGCTAATTACCCCAGAAAAAAACACCCCCGAAAAATGTGCTTTTTCCCAAACCGACTTGCTGCAAGTTTTCATGAAGCACCGTCCTCCAATTTCCAAGCTAAATAGGACCAACTTTCAAGCCTAAATTTATCAAATCTTCTCAAACTTTGAAACACAGAACCCCCAGGTTGTGATAGATTCTTATAATTACACAACCTAAATTGCATGACCAGCGGCGTAGGGTAAAATTTCGGGGGGGGGGGGGCAAGGGGGTGCACTATTTTTTAAGGGGGCACCTCTGGCCAAGTTTCCGTTTGCCTTTTTCTTTAAAACAAGCCCATGCCCGTAATGGGTGGGGGAGGGGGGGGGTCGGACGGCCCCCCTAAAAAAACATAAACAATAAAATAAACAAATAGAAACAAAGAATTAAAAAAGTCTGCAATTTTGTTTCTTTTCATTTGTCTGCACCGTAACTGTGCAACTAATAAATAACACACTAAGCAAAAAGTTTGTTCAGTCTGTTTATTATAGTTGAAATATAACATTTATAACATAAAATAATATACAAAGATGTAAATAGAGGACGCAATTGGTGGCATACGCCATCTGAGCATTAAATATGCAGAAATATTATTCAAGGCTCTAATTGAGTTGTTTTTCACATAATTATATTAACCATCATAGCGCAAAAATGGTGCATCAAAAGGCTTGAATTGGGCATTCTTGTTTACAAAATTTCAAACTTCTGAGAGGGGCACATCCTCCTCCCACTCCCTCCTGCGTCGCATACGTGACGGGCGGCGCTAACTCGCCAATGTACATTTTTTTCAAATTCGGCCCCCCCCCAAAAAAAAAGAAGAAAAAAAAAAAGAGATTTGAGGCATTGCATGGTGAGGTATCAATATATTTGGTTTGCGGTAACACCATGTGTGTATCTACTTGCCAGGTAGAGTTTGTTCTTAGAGAATTGTCTTGCTTAATTCTACCATGATTCTACTACTGCATGCGGAGTAGATTGTTCGGGTGTTCAGGAGACTTCTCAGTTCTGAAAAGAACTGTCCTGCTTATTAACTATTACCTGGGCGGATGGTATAGAAATAGGTTGGGACTACTACTTTAGCTTATAATCGTAATTAACTGTACTACCGCGGAGTCAGTTCTTGGATTGGTCTCAACGTTTCAGTCTCCTGACGATGACTAGAGCAAGCTAGTCGAAACGTTGAGACCAATCCAAGAACTGACTCCGCGGTAGTACAGTTAATTACGATCCTATAAGCTAAAGTAGTAGTCCCAACCTATTTCTATACCATCCGCCCAGGTAATAGTTAATAAGCAGGACAGTTCTGTTCAGAACTGAGAAGTCTCCCGAACACCCGAACAATCTACTCCGCGGTAGTAGAATTAAGCAAGACAGTTCTCTAAGAACAAACTCTACCTGGCAAGTAGATACACACATGGTGTAACCGCAAACCAAATATATTAATAATAATGATAATACAAAATAAAATAAGAAATAAGATATGTTAAACAAATTCCTGGTTGGGCCTGAACAAGCCCCTTTCATCGCCTTTTTTATGTAACTTACTAATTTTTATAAGATAATCTGGCGTGAGTGTAAACAAAATTATAATTTTTGCATGTAAACTGTAAAATAGTTTTAAAAAACATTGAAATTATCTTATCAAAGCGTATAAAATGTAACATTTTACTCTGGAAATGTCCAATTACAAAAGTCCATATTTCAAATGGGGGGGGGGGGCACGGACATCAATGGGGGGGGGGCTAGGCCTCACGTTCTCTTGAATAAAACTAAAAATATTCAATGACACTCATAGTAGAGGCATGTCCCAAAGTGGTCCAACTACAATGTATCGGCTAAATTCGAAAGAATTAAAATGGTCATCAATGTACTTCCAGGGAGCGTCTCTACTGTATGGCGTTGGAGTTTTCTGAAATCCTTTGTTGGGGTGGCATTATATACAAACAGTACCAATTTAACTTATCGTAATCCAGTTTCAGTTTACGGTTTGTAGGTATAAAAAGTTCCTCCATGGTTAAGAATGTTTTATTTATTTATATTTTATATTACATCGGTGTCGTTGATCAGTTTTGGAGCACAAGGTTCACTTTTAATGCAGTCTATGCATGGTTGATCGCGAGATAAAGGTTTATATTTTCCTTTTCCACGAATGAGAGTTGTGGCTGCTAATAGTTACGAAGTGTCCGTCGCCATTAGGCCTACAGCTTTGACGTTCAACAGCCTACAGTTGAGTAGGATAGCCTTTTATTATTTGATTATCTTGTGGTGTTGTGTTGTAGAGCTGAAATGCCATCATGCCGAGTCTACACGATGTGTCCAGCCGAGGTAGACCGTGGCTCTGATCTGCTTCCCGAAGTATTTCTCAACCTGAAACATAGAGATGAGAGTGAATGAGTACACACTCTAAAAACTCCCGGGTCAGAATTAACCCGGATCCGGTTCCCGTGTGGCCTAACCCATGGGTTAATAATTATGATCCTGAATCTGTGTCAAAATGACCCAGAATTTGGTCAAAATGACCAATAATCCGAGTTAAAACCTATTTTTAACCACTTTCCGGGGCAGCCTGACCCATGGGTCAGGCCACTGAGACCCGGAATCCAGGTTAATTCTTGCCCGGGAGCCTTTAGAGTGCAGAATATAAAATATTTCATGTCCCCCTGGTGGGTTGGTAACAACTGCATGTTTGTGGACAGCATGCCTATAGTTATATACCTTTCTATTGTTGGTAAACAAACCGCGCTGGTTGGCATGGACGGCCTAATAGAAAAACAATCAATCGTGTTAACAGAATTGTTGTGACCAAATTCAATATTTCTGCAACCTTTTAATTAAAAATAATACGTCCCATGATTGGTTGCTTTGTTTCCAACAAACTCGACACTATTTTTGAATATTTATTTGTGGGACCTTTTTACAAACTGTTGTATCTGTTTTTGTTTTTTCATTTATGGCTTCCCATAGTTTTCAAACCTTGGTTGGCAAAAACTCGGGCTGTGACGTTGCACAGGACTTCTGTCGATAAACACGCACTAGAGTGTGAACTCTTCTTTATGTGGATGCAACCACCCGCTCACTGCGTCGAATACCCGCGCACCAGGGCTTTGCTTAAAATTTGAATGAATACTTAGTTTCTTAGTTCAGTCACAGGCGCTGTGCAAAAAGGTGGTTTTTGTGGAGTTTTTACAATTTTTTGTTCTTTAGATAACTGCAGCCAGACCGCTACCTCCAAGAAGGATTTAATAGGGCCTATTACTTACATTGTATGATGCTAAAGCGGATTTAATTGAATATGTCGTTCAGTGGCAAACTAATTTGTCCCGCCTCCACCCAAGTAGAATCTTTTTATTTCTTTATTTTCAATTTTTTTTATCGACGAAGGGGATCAAAAAACAAAACGACGTTACATGAGGATATGCTTCAACTCTCAAGGGAAGTGTTCAATCAGAATCCTTGGAAAGAAGCACGTGACTGTAAGCTTCAGTATAAGAGTGATTTTTTATTTAAATTAGTAGATACATTGAAGTTGACTTGCTTGCAACTGTTTGAAAATAGTCATAATGTTTTTTTATTCCAATATTCAGGTCTAAAATTGTTTAATTTAATTAAATTGTAAGCTAATTTTTTGCGTTTGGCTAATTACACGTATTTCAATAGATTACATGATAGGAAAACTATGTAGTATGGTGGCTGAAAAACATTAGGGAGTATACTCCTTTGAACTGGGCTTATCTGGAAGGATCGGTATATCAGGGTAATGCACTAGTTAGCGTTTTTGCTGAGACAGCCTGCAGACGTGCTTTCCCGGAGGATTTAACAAATTTGTATTATTATTATTATTATTATTATCATATATTTCCGGTAATGAAACCAAGGATGCCTCACAAGTGAACTTAATCACTGTAGCTCGCAAGCCTGAGGAAACCTGTAAACAAGGGTGCTTGCAATGTGAACCAGAAACACCGGGGTTAAACCCCCTACTCTTCCACGATAAGTGTTCTGGGTTCTTTTACGTGCACTACCAATCCTAGTACACGGGACCAACGGCTTTACGTCCCATCCTAAGACTTTGATGCATATATGCATTTTGCGGATGAAAATTGTGGCAATTTGTACCTTAAATGGGAGGAACACAAGATGTTCCCAAGCCATTGTTGCAACACTTATCAGTTCCTGTACAATCGTCAACTTCACACTGCTTGCCATCAATGGACACCAGCGAATTTGGAGGGAGACATTTTCCGGCCTTGACTATACAAAATATATATAAATAAAATCGGTTTTTCTCGGCCAATTTCAGCAACAATTCAATTTCATTAACACGCATTCAAATTCACACTTTCCCCCTAATCCAGTCAAACTTGTGTTTCTTTTTTATTATTAATGCAATACATTTCGTTGTCGTGCATGCGTGATTTCGTTGTTCTTATTCAGATTCGTTTAAGTTATTCTGTTTTATTATATAGGCATTCAAATAAGAATACACTTTAACCATGTTGAATTACATTACCTGTCAGTAACGCTTCTCATATTCAAATTTTTGGGGATAAAAAGTGATATCTTTTTCCATACCGCAGTACTTCTGAGTGAAAAGTTTCTCAAAATGCATTATATATATCCAAAAGCTGCTGTACTTCTTACTAAGTAAGTTTTTATTGCCATTAATTTTAAGAGTCATTACCAAAAGTATACAGACCCTTTAAGTACAAACATTAGCTTTAAAAACAGATTATGCTTACCAGAATAAGGTTACCAGCCAAATTAAAATCACATGTAATATCTATGGCTGGTATCCTGCTTTGTTTTGTTGTTTTTTTTTTGTTTTTTTTTGCTAAGTAGAAATTGTTTAAGCAGTATTTTCTGCATAAGCAGCTCTATGAAATTGGGCCAAGTGGCTGCAGAAATCAAGCATGTATATTTACATGTATGAGTCTGGACACTGTCCTTCCCAGAAGAATGGATTTACCAGGGTAAGTCTTCCCTAAAAGTAGTCCATTTAAATAAATGGTGCATCCATTACTTACCAGCAGCGTCTACTTCTCCTCCGTTAAACACCATTGGTGACATCACCAGCCACATCACCAACGCCAGTCCAACAAACTTCATTATACTGTGTTCGTCTTTAACTGGCCGTCGTAGTAGCTTAATCTTGCAAATTTAAACAGAATCAAAGTCCCTCTGCCCTAAAGTAAAAGTACATCATTGTTTTGGGAAGAGTAAACTCATTTAGTTTTCTAAATAAGCACATGTAAATAATTTGTTCAAATGGGTATCGCTCTGTGAAGACAGCGGTGTAAGAGCAACGGTCATTTGGTTGCTAGACAAGGGAAAGAAAGTACAAGTTGATTCAAAGACAATCATAAAAAGACACCACAAAGTGAAAAAACCCTGTTATGGGTGTAGTCGTTTCACGTTTGTACACACACACACACATACACACAAAGAATATTAATTATGGATACATAGATTAACGAAACGATAAATTGATAAACGAAACCTAATGAATTCAAAAATATATAATTAAAAGCTATAATAGTGTCCGGAAGTGCGAAAAAAATCGTGATCATGACGGACAAAATATCCCTTACACAACTGCAAGAAGAAATCAACATCTTTCACGGACTGAACATTATAGACGTTAAACACTGCTGTAGGTCTGAAACATAATTTGGGGAATTTCCCCCAAAAAACTTCGTTTTAAACCCGGGCACTTTTAATGTGAACATGAATGTATTGTCTGTGAAATAAAAATGAAAGAATAGTTAACTAAACTAAATAAATAATCATGTTATTGTTGTATAAACTTACATTGCAATAGAACAGTGCTTTACGTAGTTGTAATAAGTCTTAGATGAGCTAGATGGTTAAGTCTTCACTGGTCCGCTTCAAGCTGATTGTGACTGCTACTGTGGGGATGACATGGACTGATATAGGGTGTGGTCTCTGGTTACAATGCCGGCTGCAGTCGCTCTGTACCCGCCACGTCATCTCTTAGAAGCAACCGTGTTTGATGGTTGTTGTTTTTCTGCAATTTGTATGTAATAAATGACGTCAAACACAACAAAAGTTTACAACATTGGCGGTGAAAGCCCATATGTTGTGCTGGGGACCAGGCACGTAGCGGCGGGCGGAGGGGGGGGGGGGGGTAATGTTTCAGATTGTGGTAAATTTGCAACTTATTATAAAGGGTTGTTGGGCACCATCTGACACGGTGATGATACCGTGTTGCATTTGTTGCGTTCCCAAACTTCGATTTAAGTTATGCTCGTTTGAGCGCACTTCAAGTTCAAGCAAGGAGCATTACAGATAGCGTCAGGTATATAAACGGGCATCACTGCACACCTTTCGGTATAAGAGTTCCAAGATGACTCAGAAATGGGTCAAACAGACGCCTAATCCGAGTTAAAATCCTAAGTTTTTTTACTACTTGCCGGGCTAGTCTGACCCGGGAATGGGTCAGGCCCCCTAGAACCAGGAATCCGGGTCCCGGTTTTTTTAATCAGCAAAACAATAATGTATACAGACAAACGCTCATTTGTATAAACAAGTAAATCACTATGTGTACATGAGCTAATGTTCACGTTTTTGAAAGCCCCGTCCAATTTTGTTCACGTAATTTGGTTTCATTCCCAGGCAAAGAAATGAAAGCATAAATGCCTTATTTGCATATTAGGAATCAACAATGCAATATGGTTCTACGAAAGAACCACTTAATTAATATTACTGTTTTAATATTACATATCATTTGATCACCCGCATTTTGGACAACTGAGTAAAAATAAATTGGCAAAACCCCTCTCAACAAGGAATTTCGCTTTTTACAACTGTATTTGTTTAATATTGTTTTATTATTATGGTCTTTGTATGATCTTTGTACTTTGTATAGTTTTTGTAATTACATAATTTGTAATTACATATTGTTTGTCGTTTTACTTGCCAGTGGAAATTGAATTTATATGGTTGTTTTTAAATGTGGAATATAAATGCATATCTATATATCTATCTAATCTATCTAATATATCTATATATCTATCTATCTGTCTATCTAGCTATATATCTAGCTATCCAGTTGTCTATATGTTTCCGGTAGTAAAAGGAGAGATAATTAATATATGTATTAGTTTATGTATTACTTATCCATTACTGGATCCTTCTCCGGAGTGATTTGCGGCTAAAGGTCAAGAGCTAAAATGTATGCTTCACAAAACCTTCATTGTGTTCTACCTTTTTCCCCCGTTGCCTTGTTTTCATAAACATAATCTTTTGCATAATATTAACTTAGTCTTACCCACTCGAATCTTATTCGTAGAAGAGCAATATGCTCCGAGAGTAAAATAATATATAGATATAATATAATATACAATTTATTCCAATGTGCTTTAAATATCTTTAATTTGTGCACCAGTCTATACACGTTTGCACTGGCGTATGCAGTGATCTTGACCTCCTTTTGAGTTAGACAAAACAGTTCAGCAGCAAATCTTGCTTAGTAAAATCATTTCCGAAGCAAACACCGGAAACCAGCGACAGCCTAACATGGCACTTTGGCTGGTTATCTGCTTTGGCTAAGCAATATTTTCCTGCGCCGATGAGCGAATTCTGAGCTTAATGACGGGTTTTTGAAATTGGGCCTGTGCAGTAAAAGAGAAATGTTCACTTTTCAGCACTCGCAACCTTAGCGTGTGATAAGAACATTTCATTATAGTCGGTCTGGGCTTCATGTGAGACCCTAATATTTGCAAACAATCAGTTCCAGCCAATGAAGAGGAATACCACATTCCAATATTCAATGTTTTAATCATTTCTGGTGAAAAATAAGACACTGTTATATTAAAAAAAAAAATGCATCATGTTCTCCAGGTGTAATTTGCATACAGTGAAGGATTACCCCCAAGTTGCCTGCCCTGCAAATTTGTGGTGAATCATCGCGTGATGGTTAGGGTCGAAGTATTTCATTATTTTACCTTGCCCAATATGGGTCAGAGTGTATCACCCCATGGCATGTTCCCATACTTAAAAAAACTATTTTCCTCAGCAGTAGGCCTACCCCCTAAAATTCTCTTAAGAATTTCTGATATTCCAAGCACACAAAAAAGACACAATAGGGGATACACCATGCCCCATATCGAGCACCAAATGTTGCAATTTTGTGTGTTTTTTTTCAAGGGAGGGAAGAATAATATAGATTCAGTACAATTGCTATTACTTAGATTATTGGCATTTTGACGTAAGAATTATCGCATGGTAATCTTAGCATCACAGTGTAGTGTAGGACTGCTAGATTTGAGATGACTTATCGTTGATTCCTTTCCTAGTTTTTCAACTGCTATAATATGAGGAAACAACATTATTTTGCTCCAAAATTCAGTTAAGCTACTGAACTTTTATGTGGAGAGCCTAATCTGAAGGTACGTTCGGTGGGAGTGGATAAGACGTCTGCGGGGGTCGTAGGTTTCGTATCCCACCCGGGCGAGAGCAGGAGCGTAAATACAACACTTACAAAACATGGGTGTAAGGGTAAACCCAACACGTTATTCTTTATCTAGATCAAGCTATCCTTGATCACGTTATCCTTGATCTCGATGTTACTTCAATTAACAATTGTTTAATTTTACCTAGTCGGGATAGTTGTTACAAAACAAACCTTAGAGAACGTTAAACGGTACACATTGAAATGTGATTCGCTAATTGTTTACGGGTACTTTCAAACTGATTGAAACAAAGTTTCGAGGAAAGTGTCACTTTTCAAATCTTATACACTGATTTAGTTGAAGCAAGTTGATCATTGAGTATTGGACTTTGTTTCCACTCAATATGTTTGCTGTTGTTGTTTTTTGTTTGTTTGTATGATGTTTTTAAGGACACGTTAGCAAAACACTACTGTCACTTCAGGACCAAACCTCCGACCATTAAATCGAAAGACGTATGGCCGATAATAATGACAATTTGGCCATTACAAATATCAGGGTATTTTATTCTCGTTTTATTTTATTATGGCGACATTCAAATGTCTGTTACGTAAAGCCTACAAAATATTATTGAGAAAGAAGTATTATGTAAAAGATGGATTCAATGGATTATACCGTATCAGAATACTGGTTTGAAGACATTAAGAGGATAATTAATTTGTAATTCGCTGATTCACCTGTACCTTTAAAGTGATTGACATTAATAATATTGAGTCTTAATGACGTCATGAGGTGATTAAATTAATTTAATGTAATGAGTAGTATGGTAAAATGTTATCTAGACTAGGTTTTGTCAACATTGCCAAATAGTAATCTTGACGGAACTGCTGCCGCCCGGTTCAAAATTGGACAAAAGCTCAACCCAATGCTCGTGTATAATATATAAGTGGAACTGATTAGTGTTTGTTTCCGATTGTTACCAACGGATTCCCATTATGTTTGACAAATCAGGTTATCATTTTCTTGGGATTTTCATTCAGTTGTTTTGATTCGAAATCCTGTAACCTGACATTTTTGCTTCAAAGCAACAAATGTTCGCGGTCTAGTTGCAGCTTGCAGCGTGTTTGAAAGTTGTTGACCGGGACCGGGATATATATATATATATATAACAAACATTTTCTTTCGCTTCATGCGGTGTTCTTTTAAAGGTGCATGGTTGGTTTTGGAGGAATAAAATTATTTCCAAAACATACCATCCGCAACAAACCTTGTAAGAAATGTCACCAAGTTTATTTTTTTTTTATTTTTATTTAGTGAAAATATTACTCCAAAATTTTTTTTTTTTGTCAGGTTAGGGTTTCTCTCTAAAAAAAAAAAGTAAAGAGAAATGTTCACTTTTCAGCACTCGCAACCTTAGCGTGTGATAAGAACATTATTCATTATAGTCCGTCTGGGCTTCATGTGACACCCTAATATTTGCAAACAATCAGTTCCAGCCAATGAAGAGGAATAACACATTCCAATATTCCATGTTTTAATAATTCCTGGTCGAAAATAAGACAGAGTTATATTAAAAAATGCATCATGTTCTCCAGGTGTAATTTGCATACAGTGAAGGATTACCCCCAGTGAAGGATTACCCGTGTCAGAATTGGGTTCCGTGGGGCCAAATCCAGTTTCCGGGTCAGTGTGACCCGGAATCCGAGTCAAGATAACCTGGAAATGAGTAAGACTGACGCAGAATCCTAGTCAAAATCCCATTTTTTAAAACCAGTTTCCGGATGAGCCTGACCCCGAAATTGGTCAGGCCCACTCGAACCCGTGCTTATTTCAATTATGACACTATATATTGAAGTACCCACCGGTAGCAAAGGGCAAATTTGGGGGTATTAAAATATTGTTTTTAACTCGAACAGTATTTCGAAAGGAAATATTTCTTGGAGAGCAATGGAATTAACTAGTGACTGAGCGTTCACATTGAAACTCATCCAATAATTGTTGTTGTTAACTAACAATGCTGCAATTTATTTGTAAAGAGAGGGACAAAATGAACAAATAAAGAAAAAAGTCGCCTTCTACTAATTAAAACAGATTCGACCCTTTAATGACAAATGTTAACACTTAAAAAAAGAAGAATTGACTTTTATGGAAATTTGAAATACAATGAAATTTAATGTAAAGAGAACTATCAAGGCATGGAGGTATCCGCCACGGTCCATGCAACTAATTATAAGCAATGCAGTTTGTTCACAACATTGTGGAACATTGTGGAATAGAAATTCAATTAAGATTGTTTATATAAGTGCTTTACCATTTGACTTCAGTTTATAACTTGGCAATAATTTTGTGCACAGACTTGTTCGCTTGTCTGTCACATTTTATAAGCATTCTTTTCCTTTAATCCCATCTTGAATTGCTTAAGGATACCATTACACAGAACCCACACATCCTTTGTTTGTACATCTCTTTTATTTCCTGTGTCAGCAGCAGGAAAAATACGATACGAATAAATACGACTATGCCAATCTGACCATTAGTTCAATGTTAAAGATTTTGGAGGGTGTTTTGCGCCATTTTGAGACGCCGAAAACGTTGGAACCGAAGTTCATGATGCCACGTTGTTGGATGGTAGGCCTACCCAACAATATGACGCTTCTCTGCGTGAGGGGCTTGGTGTTTCTCCTGATGTTTCAAGAACTTTGCACAGGAAAGAACAATCACAGTAAGACCACATTGTTGTTATATTTACGCTATTCATTATTTGGTAGCCATCTTTGTCTTCCATGAACATAAAAAAAATATATAAAAAAATAGGCCTATAGGTTTCTTTGCGGCTGCCCGTACAAAATGGGGGACGTTTGTAAACAAAAGAAAAGATCTGCAGTTGAATCCATAGCAAGGATCAGTTGGATAACTGATAGTTTATGGGTAAATTAACACCTATTAACTGCACTGTAAAAACGGGGGTGTTAAAACTGATACTGTAGATACCCAAGAGAGAATCAAAATTAACATCTAATAAGGTGTTAAAATAACACCAATGTAAATGTGTTGGCAGAAATTAGTGTTAATTTAACACCCTATGGTGTACATTTTGATTATTTTTTCGGTATTAGTAATGTGACAACCCATGGTGTCAATAACACCCCAGTTTCTGCAGTGTATATCATCTATATAGATGCTTTCTGATGATGTAACCATATCCTCAACTTCTCAGCAACATTTGCAAATTAAAAGATGAAACTTTCAGAAACGTGTATTCGTGGCATGTGATTCAGATGTCCCACAGTAATTATTCACTTGGAGTGAATTGGGACTGCATGCCAAAAAGCGCTCAATAAAATCCCGTCAAAAATCTCTTATAAGTTTTAGAAATTAATTATTTATTAAATCGAACATTCAAATAGATTGAAATTAGTATCTGTGTCCTTCAGGGGATGAAAAATAAACCAGTCTACTAACCATGTAAACTGTGACATCGCGTATTAACAAAAGAGCCACAGAGCCTGGACTTCCTGCAGGCACCTTTTGCACACACTTAACAGGCCTAACCGAAGAAAACAAAATCTTACGTTTTATGGAGATTGCAATGTAAGATTTATTGTCTTCAACCTTTAATATGAAGAAAGGGGGCACATCTCAAAACTTGTAGACCTACAGCTGGGGTTTTTTATTTGTAATTTTTATTTTATTTGTATCTCTTGAATTTGTGTTGAAATTATGATACAAAAATGTGACCAGGCAGTGTAGTATCTTGCCTGCCAGGAAACGACCTGGAATGAACAAGGTCGATAGGCCTACACCAAACCCGTGATAAATTTTTAGATGTACCGACGTAGCCTATACGCGTTTGCAGAAGTTAGCTCAAATTCCTATGGAATTTAAGTTCTTAAATTTGAGTTATATTCTTTGACGCTTCGAGGAAATTTACCGGTTAATAATTGTGTGAAGGAAGTGGTATCTTGGCCGATAAAAATTTGCGTAAATCATTTTCAGGTTTCAAACGTAATATGCCAATAATGAGCACACCATATGAATCGTCCTTACCATTAGAAATATCTAATGGAAGCTCGTAAGAACCATGTAGATGTTTCATGCAGAGCGTCAGGGAAATGAGTATTAAGGAAGTGAAAGATCTGGCTTTAGAACCTGGTTCCGGTTTTAGATTGGAGGACACAATTTACACTCATTGTTAATATACCTTTATACTACAACTCCAGCTTTGGTCCGACGTGTTAACCTATGAGAAGCAAGTGATTGATTTCTTGGTAAGTTTGTTTGTTTTGTAAAGTTTTTTTGTTTAAGAGTATATAACCTTGTTTTCTGTTAATGGTTACTGTGTTGTAGCATCACTTTACAAACACAAAAACAGATAACGAAAGAGAACATATAAGCAGAGATTAGTTTAATGGTAGTTGTTATAATATATAACATAATTAGATATAATAGATAAAAAAAGCTGTTGACTTGTGTACGAATACAAGAGTACAGATTTTAATTTTTATACACATTTGGTAGCTAATTTTGTGCGAGTCTTTGTTTAGATATTTATAGTTTTTACGTATTATTTAAATCATATGTGATTTTAACTTAACTTAACCAGTATATGAGGGCATTGTTACATAAACCATTGGCTGAATGCAAACCACACCATCACAACAAACAACGAGACAGTTATGTTTGGAAAAAAATGTATAGTCTTAAATGGCACAGAACGTAAATACGCATTAATGCAGCAATATGGTTAACAATAACATTGATTTAGTACCGGTATTGTGCATGGGGAGTTTAACACGATACTATTGTTACTCAGTCAATTACAGGTTATTTTATACATTAGTTTTAGTCCTGCTGATTTATTTTCCAAAGTGTCACCCATTAAAACATTGTATCCGGGTGGAGCTGGGATGGATTGATTGATTGATTGATTGATTGACTGATTGATTGATTGATTGATTGATTGGTTGGTTGATTTACATTGTTTTACTTTTCAAAATGTATACCATTACAAATATATACAGAATGTGTTGATTGGTTGATGTTTATTACACTTTCTTTATGGTAATGGCCCTAACAGGTAAAACTGGCTTCCACTCAGACTCGGCATATACATTACTACATAACAATGCAATATTTATTACTTCCATAATTAAATATGCTTACTTTATAAATTCACTCCAAACAAAAACATGGGGCCTAATAATAATCATGTTGTACCGAGGTGTGCGCGTCGCCCTGCAACTGTGGCGTATAGCTCGCTCCTACCCTTAAAGGCACTGAACACGTTTGGTAATTGTCAAAGACCAGTATTCTCACTTGGTGTATCCCAACATATGCATAAAATAACAAGCCTGTGAAAATTTGGGCTCAATTGGTCATCGAAGTTGCAAGAAAATGATGAAAGAAAAAACACCCTATGATACAAATTTGTGTGTTCTTGCAAGAAGTTTTTGCTATTTTAGTGAGAAATTACCTCTTTCTCAAAAACTACGGGAGTGGTTTCCTACAATGTTTTATACTATCAACAGCTCTCCGTTGCTTGTTGCCAAGTAGGTTTGTATGCTTATTATTTGTTTTGAGTCATTACCAAACGTGTACAGTGCCTTTAAAGTGTGGGGCGTGGAGGGGCGAGTTGCACAAAAGGAGCTAAATACTTATCTCTCTATTATCATCTCTTCTTCCACAGAAATTAATCCAAAGATGAAGAGAATGAGAAACCGTATTACCATCAGGTTATGGTTTCTTCAGCTTTGTATAGGTCTGTGTCTTGTTTCACGGATTGCAAATTGTGACGATGGTAAGTTTGCGAGTGTGTGCTCCTCTAAACATGCACTTAGTTTCCGAATGATCTATAAAACATAGGTTTATGAGAGTCGCTTAAATAGAAAGCAGTTTTTCTTTTTTTCTTCAATAAATACATTGAGGTTCAAAAGAAGGACGCCAGTGCCACACATAATAAAGAAGAGTTACTTACTGAGGTGTCAAGGTATACTCCTGTGTATGTGTATATTATGTGCAACGTTTTACTGTATTTGATATGGTTTATAGGCCTATCATTGACATAAAATACATATTAACCACATCGTACACACTGGTCAGCTCATATGCCATGATATCCTATAAGCTGGACCATGCCACACCTCCTACGAGGGGGTGTCAATCAACAGGGGTCAGTGAATGGGTTAGGAGGGGGCAGGACAAAATTCTGCCAGCATCCTTTGTGTACAAAATCGTTGTGTCGATTGGCAATATAAAACTTAATTAATTATGCAAATAAATAAGCTCAAATTAACCCAGGCAATACCTGGACTTGTACACAACACACTCATAACAAATTCTCTTAATCACCCCACACAGAAAGGACCACGGACCTTTCTCTATGATTAACCTATGGGGAAAAAAGCATGTCGGCTTGTGCTGACAACGTATCACGATGGCATTGAAACCGGCCGCACAGGTCCCTCGCTTGCGTGTTATAACATCCAGTTGGACTCTGTTACACAGTAGCACCAAATCAAAAAGTTAAAATGTTGGCAATTGCATTTGTCACAAAGTACAGCTAGGCCTATTCTATTTTATGTTTCCACTGGGAAAAAAGTTTTAGTAAACTTTATTATATAGACGGTAACCAACATAATGCGGTTATTTGCCGTCTGTTATGGGTTGGGAATCAGTAAACTGAAAGGACTTATAACACTCTACTATGACACTGTCACCAACCTGACAACGGAAGTTTTGTACTTCCCAATTCCGGAGTACAAAAACAGAACATTTCCTGAATACGAAAACACAGAGCTCCAGAAATGTCATGTCACTTATCCAGATATAACGGGACGATTATCTTGCCAAGTCGACTTATCGGTACTGAAAATTGTCCTGATAATTTATTTCTCACTAAAATGACTTTCTGAACCAAACAAGTCGACCTATACCGTGATTGTTTAAATTACCAAGTCAACTTTTGAACCGTAAATAAATCGATTGGTTCTTGGTTCTTGGTTGGGGAGACCTCCAAAATACTCCAATTGGAGTTTTAACTGGAGGTGTGATAATTGATTTACCGTGATAATTTTACCGTGATAATTTACTCACCAACTCGACAAAGTTCTGATATCTCACCAAGACGAGTTTCTGAACCAAACAAGTTGACCTATCGTGATAGTCTCTCCAAGTCGACTGAACCAAACACGTCGACTTACCACGAAAATTTACTCACTAAGTCGACCTACTGAGCCGAAGATGTCGACCGCGATAACTTATCTTGCCCGATTCGTAAAAGGTCAAAGAAGTCGGTACAAAAGCACTTATTACTACCGCCTTTCTTTTACCTTAGTTGGTATAAAGTCGTAAGGACCAGCAGATTAAGTAACTATTACTGGTAACGCTTGGGTGGCACTAACACACTTGCAGTCAAGTCGCATAATGCGTATAAGTAGACTAGTAATTGATACCATACGCACCATGAAAGTATTGTTTGATTTTTTTTCTATAATGCATAGATTCCTCACCAGAAGAGAGTAAGTCACAAGAAGAAATCTGTAAAGAAGGTAAAACTTAATAAGATAATAAATCATTGAAATTTGTGTCATTAAATTATTTGTCCAATTAGTCTAACTTTAAAACTATTAATCAATATTGTGTGCGTTTAGTTACGAGGTTAAATACTTTGTGAAAACAAATTACTTCTTGATTGGCAAAGCAATACAACAAAAAACTAATTTAAATGGATACCATTACATTTGTGGCGTACTTTCACTGTAACTTGAGAGTCATTGTGCGTAGATTTTTCAAATGGACTTAAACACTGAACCTTAAAAGATGCACACACAACGTTCGCGTTATAAATGCGTCCAACTGGCTTTGTTATGCCGAATGATATAGCTATTACTGCGCTTAAAAAATGTGGAATCATGTCCCCCGGAACATCTCCCCAGACAATCTCCTTTCATAGCCATTTTTAAAACGACTTAGGCCCTAAAACCTACTTTTTTTCGTGGGGAGAAGGGGGTGGGTAGCTTACTGGACTGCGGCTTATATTATCTAAGGATTGATTGATCGCTTGGTTGATTGGATGATCGATCGATTGATTGATTGATTGATTGAATGATTGATATTGCAACCTCAATCTAATGTGCTGTCCACATAGTATATTTCTTTATATTTTCCTTTTATTCTTTTTCTCTCTCTTTCTTTTTGTCAACAGATGATGATGATCCCCGTGAAATATTGCCGATGCAAGAAAGTAATTGAAGTAAACTCTGCCTGCATACCATGAAATAATCTATTGACAGTGGTTATTATTCTCCTGGCGTTGACTATAAGCACCCTCGTCGAAATGATGAGAATAAAACAAGGCCCTAAATACCTACTTTTTTTTCGTGGGGAGAAGGGGGTAGCTTACTGGACTGCGGCTTATATTATCTAAGGATTGATTGATCGCTTGGTTGATTGGATGATCGATCGATTGATCGATTGATTGATTGATTGATTGATTGAATGATTGATATTGCAACCTCAATCTAATGTGCTGTCCACATAATATATTTCTTTATATTTTCCTTTTATTCTTTTTCTCTCTCTTTCTTTTTGTCAACAGATGATGATGATCCCCGTGAAATATTGCCGTTGCAAGAAAGTAATTGAAGTAAACTCTGCCTGCATTCCATGAAATAATCTATTGAGCGTGGTTATTATTCTCCTGGCGTTGACTATAAAAAATAAGCACCCTCGTCGAAATGATGAGAATAAAACAAGTGGCACTTCTCAGAGCCACAAGCTGTTTTAGGACATTATTACATGGTGTACTCGTAAACATTTAGTGAATTTTGAAATTGAAACTCATCTTTGTTTGTCGATCAGACTTTTGTGTTAACATTGACAATTCTTTTCAGACTAGGCCTACTCTCGATCGACCTTAGTCGATTTACCGTGATAATTTACTCACCAAGACGACTTACAAGTACTGAAAGTTCTGATAATATTTATCTCACCACGACGAATTTCTGAACCAAACACGTCGACTCACCACGAAAATTTACTCACTGAGTCGACCCACTGAGCCGAAGATGTCGACCGCGACAATTGATCTTGCCCGATTCGTAAAAGGTCAAAGAAGTATGTACAAAAATATTTATTACTTCCGCCTTTCTTTTACTTTAGTATAAAGTCGTAAGGACCAGCAAATTAAGTACCGGTTACTTTTACCGGTAATGATTGAGTAGCACTAACACACTTGCAGTCAAGTCGCCTAATGCGTATCTTTAGAAATAGACGAGTTATCCCATATGCACCATGAAAGTATTATTATTATTTTGTTTTATTTTTTTTCTTTAATGCATAGATTCCTCACCAGAAGAGATTAAGTCACAAGAAGAAATCTGTCAAGAAGGTAAAACTTAATAAGATAATTAATCATTGAAATTTGTATCATTAATTTATTTGTCCAATTAGTCTAATTTTAATACAGTTATTCAATTGTGTGCGTTTAGTTACGAGGTTATATACTTTGTGAAAAAAATTGCTTCTTGATTGGCCAAGCAAGACAAAAAAGATCGGATTTAAATGGATACAAAAACATATGTGGCGTACTTTCACTAACCTGGGTGAGAGTCACTGATTTGTGTGTTCATTATTCAGATGGGCATGCATAACGTTCGCGTTAGGTGTCCAACTGACTTTGTTATGCCGAATGATATAGCTATTACTGCGCTTAAAATTTGGAATAATGTCCCCCGAAACAAGACAATCTCCTTTATTTTAAAACGACTTTAAACCCTACAATTTTTCGTGGGGAGGAGGGGGGTGGTAGCTTACTCTACAACAATTGTTGAATTGGCGGCTTATATATCTGAGGATTGATTGATTGCTTGGTTGATTGGATGATCGATAGATTGATTGATTGATTGATTGATTGATATTGTGACCTCAATCTAATGTGTTGTCTACAGAACGCCAATGCTTCGATAATATATTTCATTTATCTTTTCCTTTTATTCTTTCTCTCTCTCTGTGTTTTTTGTCAACAGCTGATGATAATTCCTGTGAAATATTGCCGGTGCAAGAAAGTAATTGAAGTAAACTCTGCCTGGAATACCATGAAATAATCTATTGACAGTGGTTATTATTCTCCTGGCGTTGACTATAAGCACCCTCGTCGAGATTATTACATGGTGTACTCGTAAACATTTCGTGAATATAATTTGAAATTGAAACTCATCTTTTTTTGTTGATCAGACTTGTGTGTTAACCTTGGCAATTCTTTTCAGACTATAGGCCTACTCTTTAGAAGTTTAATTTCAAGAGCCTCGATCCTGTGTCAATGACGGTCCAACACAATGCTCCGGCCATTCCTTTATTTTAATCTGGGTCGGAACGACACGTTCATTCCGGTCAGACTAAAATGCATGGAACGACACGGCGTACTGATCACAGAGAAGGGACCCGACAAGCAATCCGGATGAAAGTGTCTGTAATTCAGAACTGATGCGCTCCTTTTGAAAAAAAAAAAAAGTCAAATCCTTTTTCAACGTGGTGAGTTCCGTACATTCGGAGGATCCAAAAACAAGGAAATTAGTAGAGTGATCCTCACCAAGGTTCTGTGCAAGTTCTGATCAAGTACCCGGGTAGGTTTAATATTGTATTTATAAATAAAACATAATAATTTGTCTGTTGATGTCTCCTGTAAGATTCTGTCGAATCTTTCTGATTATGTCCCACTGCAATATTTTTTATGATTGTATATAATTTAAAATTATGTGTACTTTTTGGACACAATGGTTTCTTTAATCTTTACACTCACTAAGCCTTCATCAACAGAAAACATGTATGAAGGATTTATGGAGTACTCTTGCAGTGGAGTAATAGAGCCAAGTCAAATAGGAGTTTTCGTTAACATGCCCCGAGTGTATTTGACTATACCACCACCCCCCCTCCCAATCCTCCAAAATCATCTACTGTTTGGTAACGTTACACCAAAATATTTTGTCAGTGTGGCCCAGTGAATAGCAATAGAACTATTGAACTATTGAACTATTGAAATTGTAGGGATTGGAGGATTTGGGACGAGGGTTAGGGTCTTACTAGTTATTTTCCTGTTCATGTGTGTTGTCTTGTCATTAAGCCTTCGAGAAAGGCTCTGTTAGGGTCGAAACGTCAGGCCATTAACTATTTTTTGCATTTATACCATAGGTCCTTTTGGTTGGTTAGCACTTTGCAACAGCTAATTGTATTTCATTAGTTATTTTCTCTTCAACTCATCACAAAATAAGACTTTTATGGACGAGCCACTTGAGAAAGCTCGCACTTTTAACTTGACATTAACATTGGTGACCAGGTATTTAAAGGGGGAGGGTTAGCTTTGCGAGACAGGCCGGTTTCGGCCGATTTGGATGCGGCATCAATAATCAAAGAAGGTCCATGAACATCGGGGGGGGGGGATAAGAAAAACGTTCGTCATCAGTGATAAGTGGGAGTAAAAGAATACAAAATTAGTTTTTGTCCAACCTTACAGTTTCACACGTGACCGTTCTAATTTTGCATATTCACAGATACGGTACATAACTTCATTGAATGTACACATTATACATTCAAATTACGAGGGTGTTTTGCATGTTGCCAACGATTTGTTTTAGGTTCTTGGCCTTGGATATTGAACATTCATGAAGGATTACTTGAAACAGTGGCAACCCTAACCGAATACTTCAGTTAGGCCCTATAAGCTAAAATCACCTTGTTTTAAGTGCAATCAAAGTAAAAACAACAATACCGTTGATGAAGAACTCGTGATATTATTATCGGTGTTATTATTGTTCTAGAATTAAACGCTATCAGGGCCCAATTTCGTAAAGGTTGCTTAAGCAGAAAAAATTGCTTAACAATGTTTTGCTTTATAGCAGAACTGAGCAGGATACCAGTCACAAATTGAACAGACATGATAGTTTGGCTGGTAACCTTATTCTGGTAAGCATAATTTTGTTGTGCTAAGGTACTTTTTGTGCTTAAAGGGACACGTTGCCTTGGATCGGACGAGTTGGTGTAAAAAAGGCGTTTAAAACCGTTTGTTATAAAATGCATATGGTTAGAAAGACTTTATAAAAGTAGAATACAATGATCCACACAAAAATGCCTCGAAATTGCGTGGTTTTCCTTTTACTTTGCGAACAAACACGGTCGGCCATTTTGGGAGTCAAAATGTTGACTCCACAAAATGGCCGACCGTGTTTGTTCACGATGTTAAAGGAAAACCACGCAATTTCGAGACATATTTGTGTGGATCATTGTATTCTACTTTTAAAACATCTTTCTAACTGTGTGAATTTTATAACAAACGGTTACAAATGCTTTTTATAGACCAACTCGCCCGATCCAAGGCAACGTGTCCCTTTCAGCAGCTCTATGAAATTGGGCCCTGGTATTACAACCCAATCCATAAATGCAAAGCTCTGCTGGTCCAGAATTCCAACCGGGTTCACAGCAGAGGTGAAGGGCAGTGAAAAAAACTACAGATCTGACCTGAATGACTTCGTAAAACCCCGCCCTGCATGCTTGGGGATACTGTTATAACACTCGTGTGCAGCAGACGAAGCATATGCAGATATTTTCTATAAGCCATTGAAGGTTAAGTGCCTTCATACCTGTAGATCTTAAACCTTAAAACAAATTAATCATTAAAAATCACCATTGAAAGGCGCAGTCACATATAGTTGCTGTTTTTGCATATCTAAACATATTTCTGCCCCTAAACTTCTTGTAAAGTAAGTCCGCATCAAACTAGGAAAAGGACACAGTAGTTGTCATTAAAGTACATCGACTGACATCCTCAAAATGTTACAGTCAAAATAATGTGCACTCACAAGGCCCCGGGATGGTCTGGTATTCCCAGGAGATTAACGCTAGCCGGTTTTGGGGGCCAAGTTCCCGATCATGCACCTTGTCGCCTTCCCTTTGCCGGGCCTGCGCCTTCAGTCGTCAGCCTGGACGCCATGTCCACGAGTAGAATGCCCCTCCCCGGCGTGGCACAATCCAGTATAAGTGGCAAAACTCAACGCAATATATTTTCAACACCGTTCAGGGGTAAAACAATGTGTAACAAAACCAACAAAAGCTCTGTGTATAATAGCCAGGCTTGGCACGCCGGTGTTCCTGGTGGGCGCAGTCAGCTATCGGATAGGTTTTAACAAAAAAAAAATCAATTTGAATATAACCACGTAACCAAGTCGAACCATGGTCGAACCTACTAAAGCAAACAGGGTTTCATTATTCAGGGCTTCTTCACTGCCTGTGACAGAAGTAAGCTACCTTTTCAAAATCTTTTCTGCCGGAACATGCATGGGTGTTTTATCTTTGAAGAGTGCATATTATTCTCATGAGTGTGTGTGTGTTTTTTTTCGCAGTGAGTGAAAGCCCGGCGTGTGTTAGGTACGGCACAAAGAAAGAACCTATTCGGTTCAAAAAGTACTGCAATTTGTGTTCCATCGACCATGAAGAAGAAAGCCTTCACGAACTCACTTCTGTTGTCAAGATGTCATCTTGTTCAGGTATAGGGAACCCTTCTATAAACCATAGTTTCACATTTTCTATTTGCTTTAATAAGGATCAACACAATTAGACTTGTATGTCCTACTGTATAAAGGGCCTGGTTTAGTTGTTATTTCATGTAGATTGTTTATGCACAAAACATGTTTATCTATATACCAGATTATTTTTATCAGGGATATACACGTCACACGTGCCATTGTAAGGGTTTGGGTTATTTATTTTTTGTTGGGAGTTTTGTTTGTTTGTTGGGGGGTTGGGGTGTTTGTTTGTTTGTTTGTTTGTTTGTTGGGATGTTGTGCCTCAGTTCACTGTTATAGACAAGGTGCGATATAATTGGTCTAACAATTCTTAGTTCTGCATACGTGTCGTGAAATTGACAACGCCCGTTCGAGCGCGGTAAAACAGTTAATGCTTAAAGGCACTGAACACGTTTGGTATTTGTCAAAGACCAGTGTTCGTTCTCACTTGGTGTATCCCAACATATGCATAAAATAAAAAGCCTGTGAAAATTTGGGCTCAATTGGTCATCGAAATTGCAAGAAAATGACGAGAAAAAAACCCCTTGTTGTACAAATTTGTGTGCTTTCAGATGGGAATAAAAGGCTTCTTGCAAGAAGTATTTTATTATTTTAGTGAGAAATTACCTCTTTCTCAAAAACTACGTTACTTCAGAGGGAGTCGTTTCCATACTATCAACAGCTCTCTGTTGCTCGTTACCAAGAAAGTTTTTATGCTAATAGTATAGATATTTTGAGTAATTACCAAACGTGTACAGTGCCTTTAATCCTTGCTCGCCTTTAGATGAAATTTGAATCTAAATAAACTTATCTTTCTTGAAAATGTTAATGCCTCCGCAAATGAAACTTGATCAGAGGTAGTTTCAGTTTTTGTTAAAGGAAATGTAAAAATTAAGTAGAAGAGGTCGCTTTGTCTAAATTTGTAATCGAAGATTTAACTTATCCAATGCAGATTTGCCAACAACCTGTACCAAGAATGCATTGGACGCAACGTCAGAAAAGAGTAAGTATTTTATGGCGATTATTGGGTTCTCGTAAGCCCGTCTAATTAATCGTCTCATTTTCCCTATTTTGTAGGGCTTTGCATGTCAAACAAAGGAACAGAGAACCTTCAAATATGGCGGACACATTATAATTGTACTGTTTGGTTTGGGTAAGTCTGTCTGTATACACCCAAACCAAACGGTGCAATCCTATGGCGTTCGCCTCTTCTTTAAAAAGGCCAATAATGCGGGTGGTGACGAGAAACTAACGATGAATAGTTTAATAGCATCCACCGAGGCAATACACATCATAATTTAGATTGATCGCAGTCGCAAACAACCTTGTGTGTGCAAACACATGGGATGTCTTTTTGTCTTTTTGGTTTCATGGGTATCCGGTCTACATTCGGGTTAACTGAAGGGGCTCCCCTATGTTATAATGCTATAATAATGGCTACATTAGGATTCTGTGGAAGTTTATAATGTATATTTTTTTTACCGTTCAACAGAGGAGTATAATTATAACAAAAAGGGGCGGTTACAAACCGCTACAGTGCCTCGTCGGAGCTCTGTTATTCAAATATAGAGGATGGAAATGAATTTATTCGTCCACCCAATGTTGCACTCCCTGTTTCAGTAAATTAAAGTGTTACATGCCACGAAAGAAATATCTCAATTTCTAAGCAACGATCTCGCTGAAGAAATATTTTGTTGATTATCAATAGCGTTGTTGTACTTTATTTTGAGGGAGAGACATCTCTATACTTCTGGTCGGACTTCAAGTTTGCCCCAGACGCTGTCCTGATTGGCGACGCTAGTTTTTGTTAGTCGCCGACAGAAGGCGCAACATCGGCGACTACGTCAGAGCTGTGTATTGAAAGACAATTGCAACAACTTGCGATTTTAAGCCATTTTTTGTCCCAAAAAATACATGTGCTTACATAGGGTGCCAGACTAGACTGCACATTGGGTTGTGCTACATTTTGAACCGAAAAGGGCGTTCAGTAAGCACGTGACCAACGAAAACTGGTCCCTCTATGTCGCAACTCTTCCAATACTCTGGACTGTGTTAACAAAACGGACGTCGCCAATGACACGACCACCTCAGAAGCAAAACCTTAAACTTTGATACATCATCATCGTTGGTGAGGGGTAATTCATTCCGATCTGATTCTTAATAAGCGCACAGTAGCCTACAACCGTCCTGTGAAAACTCATTATTTCGAGAAAATTGCGACATTTTGTCGAGTTTGCTTTTGTTTTAGATATTTGTAGTTATTTGCTTTTGTTAAACTTTCACAAGGCTGTTGTTATGTTAAAATTATTGAAACCTTATTCTGAAAACCAACGACGTATTTTCTCTTAACCGATATTGTACTTTTTTCAGCGCTCAAACCCGTGTGCGGACGAAAGGGAAGAAAGAAGAAGTGGTACTGCGGTTTTTGTTCTTTGCAAAAGGAACAAGCAACTTTCAAAGCTTCGAACCAATGCAATGGTGCTAAACCAAGTGAGTATTATTGATATTCCATTTATGTTATTATGTTGTTGTTATTATTATTATTATTTTGAAGCAAACAGTTGACAACAGGTTTTCATCCCTACATTTAAAGTTATAGGATTGGTAGAGAAAAAAAACGCCACTGTTTAATTTCAGTCTATATGAATTTCTGTGTACAACTTAAGCAACCAACCCCGGAAACGGCAGAAGACGACTCCAGAAAGCACTCAAAAACATCCCTTTTTTTGCTTTTTTAGTCTCATATCTCAACTTTCACTCAACGTATCAATTTCGTTCTTGTGCCAAAAAAGAGAGTAGCTATTCATCTTCAAAACTATTTTAAAATTATATTAAAATATTGTTTTAAAGTCCCGTACTATGGGGTCTAAAGATGAACAGTTTTGTCAGTTTTACTGTGTAGCCGGCATGTTTTGCTCAATGCAGACCATGCAATGCGGTCCCTAAACGGTCGTAACTCAGCAACCCCTCAGCCGATTGTTTTCGTTCGAGCTTTAAAATAGAGGGTGATCCCTCCCAAGAAGGAGATGTTAAACTCTAGTTGATTGGTTATAATTTACTGCCGTACTAGGGCACTGTTAGACCAAGCAGCGAATCAGAATGGTTGTTTGATATCCCATTGAACGCACGTGTCCACAGCATTCGGCGTACTATGACAGAGAATGCTTTGTAAAAAAGGTACCAGTTTAAGAGGTAAATTGCCTCCTTCGAAATGTAATTTAAAGCGTGCAAATTTATACTATTGGAAAGTCCAATTCTCGGAGATTTATGTGATAATATGTTTGTTTTGATAAGACAAAAGTATGAAGTAGTTATGGTCGTGTGGAAAATGTCTTGAAAAAGAAAAAATCCGTCAACACAAGTTTGGAACTCGAAACCTGCTACGTGTTTATTGGGGCATACCATTCTTAAGAAGGGGGTAATGCTGTCGTGTAGTGTGGTTGTTTTGTTTTACTACAGTTCATTTTTCCGCATGCATCTGCAATACGGCCTATAGTTTTGCAACAGAGCAATAGTCGCAGTTCATAACAAATTTAAACACTTTGTTGTAATTTATTTTTCTACGTTTGATTTAATTGCAAAGTTTGAGAAATGTTTTGACACCTTAATTGTAAATGGAATGGCCCAAGTTTAGGCTTTACGGACGAACGCACAGCTTCACACAGATCGGGCTAATCCGCTTACTGGACTCCTGTATAGAGTTTTAGGTACACGCATAATGATTTACCTCGAATTAAAACAGCAAAGTTAAGTGGGACAAACAGGGGGTAACAAATTCATATGATGATGAACTTTATTTTAGAACCATTTTCTGTTACCTCTGATATGGAGTCATATTCGAGAAAATTGTACCAGAAAACCTATTTAAAAAATGCAACAGATGATTTCGGTCGTTACAACCAAATTTAAGGACAATGTGTTTACATGCTGAAAATTGTGCATGAATTTTCACTATTTTCTCCTGACTTACACAATGGATTATAAGCCCAAATTTTCACAGGTTTGTTATTTCATGTATTATGGTTGATCACACAAAACATGAACACTGTCAGCAACTATTTTGTCAGCTCTACCAATCCTGTATAATACCTTTAAGCGAACATTGGGAAATCTTATAACCAATTTAGATAATTCCTACTTTAAAACAACTACATAAATCTTTGGTTCAATATGAGTGAATTGTTTCCAAATGAACAGCCTTCGAGTGTTAAAAAACGACTGTCTTGTTTATTTAGCGGCTTTCATTATTATTCCGTCTGAAAAAGTTGTTACCGTCAACGGATTTCTTTCCTCCACGCGGAACGGACGGGTGTTTTGCACGAAAATAATCCTGGAAAAGTCTTTCGATAATTCTAATGAAGATCGCTCTTTCATTGTTTATCTGTCTCTTCTTTCTTCAAAGATTGTGGTGGTGAGCCACAAGGCCCTGACGGCACGACCAACGACGAAAAGTATCGGTACGTAAAGCGGTACTGCGTAGCAGGTGAAGAAGGTACCACATGTAATAACTGCGCACAGAAAGCACCATCCTTCAAAGTCAAAATGCCTGAGTTCCTGGAAAGTTATAAATCTAAACCATAGAATAAATATGGAAATTATAATATAATTTAAAAGCTTGTAGGCGAAGTAAACATTGTGTTACCAATCGTTGCAAAGAAATATTACCATTTAGTGGAGTTTTCACGGAGGTTGATGAAATGATTCCATAAAAGTAATGCCCCTATTACAAAGTGTCAGCCTGGTTTAGAGCACGTCACTTGATGTGACTTATTTTTAACCAGAAAGTCGCGCGAACGTTACGCGCTTTACTTGTACCAATCAATGTAAGCAACCATAATGCACTATATAGCAACCAATGTACTGTACCCGTAGCAACAACAACAGCTTATTGGTACCTATACGTCTAGACACATCTATGGGGTGTTATAATAATAGTAATAATAATAATAGGTTTTTATATAGCGCTTTATACTCCCGAAGGGCGTCTCAAAGCGCTTCCAACATTATTGCCCCTGGTCACTGGGCCATTTATTTAATTCCTTATTAAACCATCTCAGTTCCCATGGGGAGTACACAGCCTGTGCAACATTATGCGCTACTATACTAAAGCTAAATCAATCACAAGAATCATCTCTGCCCTCACAGGTACCTATTTTACCCCTGGGTGGAGAGAAGCAATTACAGTTAAGTGTCTTGCTCGGGACAGTGTCACGACCGGGACTCGAACCCACTCTGCTGAGCAGAAACACCAGAGCTTGAGTTCGGTGTTCTTATCCGCTCGGCCACGACACGCCTATAAAACAAAAATGCTGACTGTTTTTACTGGTGCTTTGATAAAATTGCTCCGGGAATCACCTGGGGAGTCGTAGTCTTAACCATAGCTATAGCAATGCATGAAGAATATAGCTGAGCGAGCTGGCGTTTGCCTAGAAATTTTAAAAACATGTCTTCCATCGTTCAAAGGTATTTCTTATGACAGAAACCGATAATTCCTTTAATCTTTGCAAAGACAAATGCGAAACTATAGTTGTTTTTCATACTGCAAGTATTGCATCTGGCTTCTGATAATCTGTGGCGGAAACTGGTGGTGGGGGTGGGGGTGGGTGTTAATTGGTGTTGACATCTTGTTGATGATCAAGACGCAGCCGCTATTTCGGACCCGGCCTTCCTGCCTACTGACCCCGATTTCCGGCCCGTTCGACGCGGAAAACGGGTCACACTGGCTCGGAAATGGGTATGTCCCATTGTGAACCTTCCCCAGGTCAATGTTCTGACCGGGGACTTTTTAGAGCGCATTGCTCAAAGTGTTGAGACAAGTCTTTATGCATATCGTTTTCGCTGCTAAAAGTATTATACAAGATTGGTAGAGCGGAACAAATAGTCGCAGACAGTGTTCGTGTTTTGAGTGATCAACCATACATGAAATAACAAACCTGTGAAAATTTGGGCTTAGTCCGTTGTGTGAATCGGGACAAATGGGTAAAAACCACGCACAATAATTTTTCAGCATGTAAACACATTGTCCTTAATTTTGGCCGAACAACCGAAATCAGCTTTTCCTTTTGTTATAGGTTTTCAGATACAGTTTTCTCGAATATTACTTCATTTCGGAGGGAAATCACAGAAAAATTGTTCAATATGAACTTCATAATCAGTAGTCTTTTAGACTAAAATTTAACAATAAAAAATGATGTTTTTATCTTTACCTATCCTGTATAATACATTTAAAGGAAAATGTTAATTGTGATATTATGGGCCGCCCACCCGTTCACAAAATTATCATGTACAGCTCCCTGCCCCCGCCACTGGGATTCATGACAGTGTGAGCAATGTGAGCAATTCTTCACAGACACACAATTTCACAAAGAAGCAAAACATTTGAGCGCCAGTCTCATTTGGACATCGTTATCATCATCATCATAAGCAATTTTGAGGTATGTGGATATGACACTATTATATAGGTTTGGGTAAATTTGTCTGTATATACACCCGAACCAAACAGTGTACTCCTATATAGTATCCACTATATCTCCAAAATGCTAATAATAAGTAATTCTGTTCTTTTCTGGCCATGGGAAAAACAAAATATATGTCAAGTTGATATTATGTGCGACAAAATGTTTAAACGGATCCCTTCCAAGCCCTTTCTATAATAAGTAAGTATTTTATTGACAGTCTGTTGTAGGTGAAATATATTTTGGCCGCTTGTAATTGTATAATGTCTTAGGCCCAGCACGTTTAAATAAACCACTATTGACGCTCAGATAAAGTATTAGTTTAATACAAAACGATTGCATTAATGTGTCATTTTAAGACTAATATATATTTTTTGTGTTTTATAATATTAACTGGGTTTTTTTAATGACATTTCTGTTAATAATCTTATTTGTATAATTAACATTTTAAAAGCAATTACAAACCGATTCCGTCAATGACTGTTGCACGAGTTTAAAATAAACCATTTGGCGAATTAGCGAATCATTTAAATGTCGTTGTGAGTTTAGTGAGTCTTTTTCTGTTTAGATCCTTTTGTATATAACTTATTAACTCAAACCATTGTGGTCCAGGACCAATATCATAAAGATGTTTACCACTAAGCAATTTTTGCGCTTACGTCAGAGCCGCCAACTCTCCCTGCTTCTTCAAAAAGTTCCCTGAAAATTTAACCAATCTTTCCATCCGATGTACAATGAACAAATTTGAAAATCTCCATACATTATGGAAACTTGTTCACTATTATGTGGAATATGTGGAATGTAATTCTAAATAACTCGTTTTTAAAGATAATAATAATCTCCCTGATTACAAAATGTAACAGTGGCAGCTCTGTGACAATAGCAGAAACATTAAAATAATCATCAGTATCGGCCCCATATTTCACAAACGTTCGAGAAGATTTTTCACGGTTGTGCAGCTTCTCATCTGCTTACAAGAACCACCAAAGCTCAATTTCAAGCCTGTAAGCAGAAGTTGTATGCTTACGGAGCGACCCTTAGCACGGTTTCCATTTCATAAACACTGTCAAAGGGCACGATAGCATGCCAGCTGTTCTTTATAGCAGATGAGTGACGCATTAATATAATGCAAAACCATGTGAACGCGCACACTCGTTGTCAAACTTCTCGATCGTTGCACACATTTTCCTGCTATAATCACAAAAATTTGCATACCGTAAACAGCTTTATTAAATTTGGCCCAGCAAATTAGCATTCCTTTTGCCACACTTACAGTAAGCAGTTTTTATGAAATAGAAATTCTGTTTACGGGGGTTCTGTATTTTAAAACACTGATTGTTATATATTCATGATTAGGAGAGTTTTATATCTTTGACACGGGGAGCTTTGAACGTTCAAACAATTCGGATATAATAATTGTGTCAGATACTGACAAAGTATATTCGGCATAACAGTGAGGGACTGTGTGCAGGAAGGTATAAACGGATGTGAGTCAACAGGAATCATCCCTGAATAGTTAATTTTACTCAACCTCATTTCCAATGTAGGCTTAGGTTTTCCGAACACTATACCCTGCCGGGAAACGTGTACTGTTAAGTGGACAAATACAAGCAAAAAGTCGACTGCAAGAGTTTCTTGGTCCAGTCTTCGGACCCCAATTCATAAAGGCGATACTGCACCGGGAGTTGCTTTTAGTTCTACGGTCAAATCAGCATAAAATAGAGCCCATAGTCCTAAATAAGACAGCGTCAATCTTTACAAAATATTCTGTTAACCCTTTGTCATAAAGGACAAAAGATCCGAGACCAGTCACTTTTATCGATGTTTAGCTTAGTTAATTTTGCACAAAAACACGATGGTCATGACAGCTAGGTTTGTCATTTGTACATGTACAATGTACATAGGGACGTGTGTTCAGTACCCAAATGTTGTATCATCAAACACCGGTAGTGCCGGTAGATATTGAATATTGCACCTTGCCTGATAGTGATACGGGCTCGATTATTGTAAGAACGAGGTTGTTCACCTTCTGAGAACTACAAGATAATCGTAGCCAGCTTATGGTTGTGCATGTAGGCCTGTATATAGCATAAACTTTGTATTTCATTTCTTTCAAAACCCGACTAAAATGTGGTGATTCAAAGCCATCACATCAATATATGTCATCGTCTATACTCCATGATGGGAATTGCGTCTTTATAAGGTAGGATTTTATTTTGGTAGATTGTTCAAGGAGCTATAGCTTCCGATACGAGCAGTAGGCTACATCAAATACTGAGTTACTCCATGTACTCTTAGTAATTAGTACGCGCACAACTGATACAACTGAACCTCAATATGCCAAATTTACATAATTTTGTATTAGATATTAGGCCTATAGCCGAGACAGGGATTTGTTTACCGATTTTGACACCGGTCATCGGTTGGTGAAGTTTCCAATTTAGCATGATAAAGAAGTAAAGCTGTAACATTTTTTTAAATCGACACTTTTATTGTTCAACCACCACGAACAGTCACAATTGTATTATACCGTTGAGAAATTAGCTTAACGCGGGATAGGAATATTCCTTATGCGTACACAGTTTGTTTAAAAAGTACTATCGATAATCAGCAAGACACAATTTATAAAGTAAATAGGTTCCAGTTTGACATCGAGGAAGGAAACAGACTCAATTATCTGACGTATGGTATTTACGCCGTCCCTTTTCACTGGTGAAGAGGAACTGACTGACCTTTTGTATCCGCATTGCATACTTTTCAAGGTTGCAGTAACTCAAGTCAAAACGATGAGAGATTTTTACGTTTAAATGCACGATGAACAGACGTCCTGTTTTTTACTTTCTTATACCCAACACAGTACGACGTTATGACGTATCACTCTTTTGAGAACGTCATCATGGTCCTCCTTACGCATCTGGTGACGTCATCGTACATACTGCAAGCGCTTCTGTTCTTTGGTTCAGTAGAATGTAACAGTAACGGTGAGTTATAAAGGACATTAATATTGGAAATATATTTATTTTGGATCATGCGGATTATTCAAATTATTAATTTGTATTTTAAAATTTCAGAACGCACACATAATCAAATCTAGGGCATATTTAATGGATACAGAATGGGGTAAATGAAACTGGTTCATGAATAATGCATGCTATAGCTCTTTTTCTGAACAAAAACTTTACACCATTAAGGTACCGTAGTACTATTGGTGAAGTTTCCTCTTTTATTTTAAGGACAATTTGCTTTGTCTCGAAAACATCCCATATTAATTCATTTTCGGGAATTATTCTACAGATGGGGTTTCCTTCCACATCAAAAACTGATATTTCTTCTACATGGAAACACAAAATTGGGCCTGGGAGGAAAATAATTCTGCAGATTCACTGTCAGCAGCGGAAGAGTGCCAGTTGTGCACGATCAAACAGTGCTGAGCACAGCATAGCTTGTAGGACAAACATATAATTCAATACATTAGATTGTGAATGGTTCCTTGTCACTTTTACAGTAATGAATGTTTCTGAGTGCAATGTGCGAATATTTTTATGAGTTGAAAGATGCGATGTTCCATTCAACTCAAACCTCGCCTCGTTGAATAGAACATTCCATCTCACGAACATATTCTATTCATTGCATGAATTCAAAACATTCATTATTTGTCTTTTTAAAATCCAACTGATCTTAGTTGTTCGATTGGAAGAAACAAAAACTATAAGTAGAAGAAAATAAACATTGTACAAGATTATATTCTAGCCTCCATTACGAGGGCGTTTTGTACTGATGTAGTAAAACAAGGATTGAATCATGAGACAAATAAGCAAAGTGAATAGTACCAAAATGCACGTAGGCCGTAATAAGTTTGATTATTGAATGCCGCGTGACCTACAATCCTCCAATCACTGACAAGGCTCCACGTGGGTGTAAATAATAGATACAAAGTAAACGGGATGCTCGTTATAATTTTGACCCGAATATTAAGATTTAAATTTTAAAAAGCTATATATATATATACATGTATATATATGCCATGTACCTGTGACATCACAAGTTCAATAAGAGCCACAGAGCCTGGACTTCCTGCAGGCATGATTTGTACACAGCTCAATGGAAGAAAACACCAACTCTTGTATTTATGGAGATAATTGCACTGTCTGATTTGGCATGGAGAAATGGGGCATATCTCAAAACTTGTACAGCTGTTATTTTTTATAGTTTTTGAATTTATGTTGAATTTATGACACAAAATATTAAATGTCCGATATTAGGCAAACTCGTTTTAATACGAAAGCATGAAAGTGAAACAGGCAGCATTTTGCAGAGAATGGCCGCATAAACCTACAGTAGAAAATTATCCAAATTGCCCAAAGCTTTCTACGGTAGGTGGTAGCCAATAAAATCCACCCCGAAAAGGTCTACATATACTCTGCTGCAATGTGGATGGGATCACCCATTGCACAACGCGGAACGCACCTCCGTAAAATGCGCGTCTAACCATTACCGCAATTTTGGGGAGTCAAATCCTTTGTGTACATTCTGACTCCACAGGATAGACACGACGTGTGCGTTCACAGCGCGTTGTGCGAGGGGTCAATATTCTTAAGTTTTCAATAGACCTTATGCACATGATGTCATTTAAGTAGGGCGCCCTCGCTTAGAGGTCAAAAGGCGGTTGTTCATTGGCCAATCTTGTGCGCCACGCGTACAAATCTGTGCGTTTTGATTGTTTCGTCATCGTTTTACCTCTAAGATGGCGGCTTGATGACGTCAATGCAATAGGTCTATAAGAAAGCATTTGCCAGTATAGCGCCGCCACTGGCCATTATGTGACTGGCTTAAATATAGGTCAGCAAATATGATTCTCTTACAAAAAACCATGTTTTGATAAAAAGAATTCTCCTTTGCTCTCAGAAATACAGATGATTCATCCCACAAGAGATTGTAGAACGGAATTCGACGACTGTCAGAAGGAGGGTAGATCAGCAGGTTTGGTATGTGGCACGGACGGTCAATCGTATCATAGTGCCTGTCATCTGTTTTATCAATCATGTTTCAACGGCAAGAGCAATCAAATCGGATACATCGGTGACTGCCAATACCAATACATTGACAACGAAGGTGAGACTTCAAGATGGTAATACTCTTTTAAGAAAAGCTGGGTGGTTTCTGGGAGTGGGCTAGATTATCCCATAGATCTTTACAATACGGCACTCTAAAAAACTCAAGTTTTAACAAATCTTGGCGATATTGATTTAAATAACAACATCCCAATCATGACACTGTTTTAGCTCCCGCATTGCAAGAAGGAAAAAATTATGTACAATATTTTCGTTCAGGAGAACTCACATGCGCCAACCAACAATCAAGCCAGGGCCAGTTTCAAATGATGAGGCTACCCAATTTGCATAAAACACGAAAGAGTTTCTTCCCTGGAGGAAATTATTCAATCTGAAAGCAACTTCTAAATTTAAATATAAAATACCTTGACCGATAACACTTAAATAACAGTTTTATTAGCTTTCCGTAAGAGAAAGGGGCTAATAATTTCTCTTTGGGCCCAAGAAGAAAGTAATTCCAGCGCTGAGACTCAGACACAGAGAATGGTCCTGTATTGGTTGTTGGATATAAAGGGAATCGTCACTCATTAATTTCTCCACCTCCCAACATGCCCTTGATGAAGAAGGGCCCAAGTTTGGTTTAAAAGCGATAAAGTATTTTACGAAATCATTCAATACACCAGCAGCTGTTCGTAGGAAACAGTCTCTCGATGACGACACAATCAGCGAAGATAGTGAAAGTAGTGAAGAAAACAACGACGGTGACCAAGCTCAGTCTCCCGACGGCGACACAACAAGCGAAGAAAGTAGTGAAGGCAGTGAAAGTACTGATGAAAATAACGACGGTAGCCAAGCTGGCAGTGGGAATCCCGGGCAGCCGGGAGAAGACGACGAAGAAAACTCTGAAGTTGACAACGGTGAAGATACGACCCCACCCCAGCCAAAACCTTCACCATCTCTTCCTTCGAAGCCCGCGCCGATGTATTGCGTTGACAAGCCAGGTCCACAACGCTGTGAAGTTCAATGTGGAGTAAACAAGTTTAGGGGCCCCCCGGATTTTAAAATCCAGTTTCCTATTTGCCCCAATAATAAAAAATGTTCATCAAGAAACATTTGGGAAACTGATACCATCCCACCTAAGATTCCCGGTACCGTTGCCCCGCCAGTTCAATCCAGTCTCCCGATGGGAGCTAGAGTTGCCGTGGCGTTCTCCTCTATAGCACTCGCATCTGTGTTGGCGGTAGTCGGTTTCCGGTTGTACTCATCAAGGACTATTACTAGTGTAACAAGGAATCGACAGGCTTCAGATGAGAGCCGCAATCAAACTGAAATGACCTCAAAGATCTCCGGACGGTCGGGATCTGTACAAACATGTACATCAGTAGCTTGAAAACTAGAACGTTGAAACATTGAGATTCTATAATCCATTGAGCTATACCGTAGTAGGTTATTTAAGGACAGGTATAGTCTCACCTTGCAGCCGATGTGACACACAACCTCGCCAATCTCGACAGGTCTTGTTTCGTGCGCAATGTTGGCTTCCATCCGGAATGCCTTTCATATGATATGATGTGTTTGTAATTAGGTGTTCGTGCAATATGAGCACGAACACCTCTTGATTTTTAGGTGTTCGTGCAATACAAGCACGAACACCTCTTTGTTTTTGTTCTGGTTTTTTTTAGGTGTTCGTGCAATAAAAGCACGAACACCTCCTTGTTATTGTTCTGTGGGTTTTTTTAGGTGTTCGGCTAACAGCCGAACAACTGTTGTTATTGTTATGTTTTTTTTTTTAGGTGTTCGTGCAATATAAGCACGAACACCTCTTGTTATTGTTCTGTTTTTTTTTGTTTTTTTAGGTGTTCGTGCAATATGAGCACGAACACCTCTTTGTTATTGTTCCGTTTTTTTGTTTTTTTTTTTTTGTTTTTTTTAGGTGTCCGTGCAATATGAGCACGAACACCTCTTGTTATTGTTCCGTTTTTGTTTTTTTAGGTGTTCGTGCAATATGAGCACGAACACCTCTTGTTATTGTTCCGTTTTTTTTTTCTTCTCCATCTTCTTCTTCCCTAGAACTCTTCTCTACACCATAACTCAAGATTGAAACTGAATTGAACCTTGAAACTCATCAGACAATTGAACCTCAATATGAGGACGGCACAATTGTCACGATGTCATGATGACGTCATCAGGTGTCGAATTACAAGGTTTTTAAAGTTGAAAAATGACCATTTGGTATTTGCTGTATCTCATTGAATATGAAAGCTAAGATGTTCATAATTGGGCATGTGATAGATCAAGACTGGGGCTACATTTCAAAAGTTAACGTCAAAATCGTATGACCTTTTCTTCAAGGTCAAGCCCTAGGTCAAAGTTTGCCTTTGTTTTTTTTCTTGAAAAACATCATTTTCGGGCTTATCTACGGCATAACTCAAGATTGAAATTGAATTTTACATTGAAACTCATCAGACATTTGAACCTAAATATCAAGACGACACAAACTTGATGATGTCATGATGACGTCATCAGGTATTGAATTACATTAAATCAAAGTTTAATATTTGAAAAAAAATCATAACTCATGAACGACATGTTGGATTTTTACAATCTATACATCATCGGAAAGTTCGTTAAAGGTCCAACAGACGCTGCACAGAAAGTGACCCCATTTGACCTTGACGTCCGGTTCAACCCGGAAATTTAAAATTTCACAAAATTTGTATCTCAAAAACTATTTATCATTTCAGCATAACTTTTGCATCAGGTTGTAGAACGTTGAGCCTGCTCAAACTTTTGCTCAGAAATAACAACATTTTGACATTTACATCTTGTCTTATAACCACCGGCATTAAAGCGCACGTTTGTGTTGACCCACTTTGATAACGCGAGATAGTGTAATAGAACGTGTACAGATACGACTACATTGAACGTGTAGTTCGGTTTACATCAACTACATGTAGGAATACATTTAGCATCGCTGTTACCTTGTGTATTGCGCACCGCGGCATAAAGATAATCCATCTAATACTTGAAAAATTCGTAACTCCTGAACCACACATTGGATTTTTACAATCTATACATCATCTGAAAGGTCTATATAAAACCTAAAATACGCTACACTTATTGTGACCCCGTTTGTCCCTGACTTCCGGTTGAAAACGGAAGTTGAAATTTAATGTTTCAAAATTCATAATTCCTGAACCACACAATGGATTTTTACAATCTATACATCATTGGACAAGTATTTAACAACTTAACAAACGATATACAGAATGTGACCCCAATTGACCTTTACTTCCTGTTCAAACCGGAAGATGAAATTTAATATTTGAAAAAATCAGAACTCCTGAACCACACTTCGGATTTTTATCATCTATACATCATCAGAAAGGGCTCCAAAGATTTAAGAAACGCTACACACTGTGACCTCATTTGACCTTGACTTCCGGTTCAAACCGGAATATGAAAGTAAATGTTCCAACAAATTGTTGGAGGTTTACAATCCATACATCATCTAAATCATCTTCATAAACTAAACGCGCTACACAAAATGTGACCCCTAATTGACCTTGACTTCCGGTACAAACCGGAAGTTGATGTTATTTTTTGTTGAAAAATTCATAACTCCTGGACCAGGCATTGGATTGATAAGGTAGAATGTTTATTCATTCAATCACTCCCCACGAACACCTTGTTTTTGTCACATGACAAAAACTGAATTTCTAGTTTTTTTTTCTTCTTCATCTTCTTCTTCCGGGGAACTCTTCTCCAGAACAGAACTCAAAATAGAAATTTAATTGAATCTTGAAACTTGGCATATACTTGAACCTTAACATGAGCACGGCACTTGCACAATTTCGTCATGATGACGTCATCAGGTGTCGAATTACAAGGTTTTTAAAGTTGAAAAATGATCATTTGGTATTTGCTGTATCTCATTGAATATAAAAGCTATGATGTTCATAATTGGGCATGTGATAGATCAAGACTGGGGCTACATTTTAAAAGTTAACGTCAAAATCGTATGACCTTTTCTTCAAGGTCAAGCCCTAGGTCAAAGTTTGCCTTTGTTTTTTTTCTTGAAAAACATCATTTTCGGGCTTATCTACGGCATAACTCAAGATTGAAATTGAATTTTACATTGAAACTCATCAGACATTTGAACCTAAATATCAAGACGACACAAACATGATGATGTCATGATGACGTAATCAGGTATTGAATTACATTAAATCAAAGTTTAATATTTGAAAAAAAATCATAACTCATGAACGACATGTTGGATTTTTACAATCTATACATCATCAGAAAGTTCGTTAAAGGTTCAACAAATGCTACACAGAAAGTGACCCCATTTGACCTTGACTTCCGGTTCAACCCAGAAATTTAAAATTTCATAATATTCGTATCTCAAAAACCAATTATCATTTCAGCATAATTTTTGCATCAGGTTGTAGAACGTTGAGCCTGCTCAAACTTTTGCACAGAAATAACAACATTTTGACATTTACATCTTGTCTTATAACCACCGGCATTAAAGCGCACGTTTGTGTGGACCCACTTTGATAACGCGAGATACTGTTATAGCGCGTGTACAACAGAAACATGCATTTTGAACGTGTAGTTCAGTTTACATCAACTACAAGTAGGAATACATTTAGCATCGCTGGATGTTACCTTGTATATTGCGCACCCCGGCATACAGATAATCCATGTAGTACTTGAAAAATTCGTAACTCCTGAACCACACATTGGATTTTTACAATCTATACATCATCTGAAAGGTCTTTATAAAACCTAACATACGCTACACTTATTGTGACCCCGTTTGACCCTGACTTCCGGTTCAAAGCGGAAGTTGAAATTTAATGTTTCAAAATTCATAATTCCTGAACCACACAATGGATTTTTACAATCTATACATCATTGGACAAGTATTTAACAACTTAACAAACGATATACAGAATGTGACCCCAATTGACCTTTACTTCCTGTTCAAACCGGAAGATGAAATTTAATATTTGAAAAAATCAGAACTCCTGAACCACACATCGGATTTTTATCATCTATACATCATCAGAAAGGGCTCCAAAGATTTAAGAAACGATACACACTGTGACCTCATTTGACCTTGACTTCCGGTTCAAACCGGAATATGAAAGTAAATGTTCCAACAAATTGTTGAAGGTTTACAATCCATACATCATCTAAATCATCTTCATAAACTAAATGTGCTACACAAAATGTGACCCCTATTTGACCTTGACTTCCGGTCCAAACCGGAAGTTGATGTTAATTTTGTTGAAAAATTCATAACTCCTGGACCAGGCATTGGATTGATAAGGTAGAATGTTTATTCATTCAATCACTCCCCACGAACACCTTGTTTTTGTCACATGACAAAAACTGAATTTCTAGTTTTCTTCTCCATCTTCTTCTTCTTCTTCTTCCCTGGAACTCTTCTCTACAGCATAACTCAATAATGAAATTGAATTGAACAATGAAACTCATCAGACAATTGAACCTTGGTATGAAGACGGCACAAAATTAATAACGTCATGATGACGTCATCAGGTGTCGAATTGAAAGGTTTTTAATGTTGAAAAATGACCTTTTGCTTTTTGCTGTATCTTTACGAATATGAAAGCTATGATGTTCATACTTGGGCAGGTGATAGATCAAGACTGGGGCAACATTTGAAAAGTTAACGCCAAAATCGTTTGACCTTAACTTCCGGTCGTTACCCTGGGTCGAAGTTCGCCTTTGTTTCAAAAAACTACTTTCGAACATAACTCAAGATTGAAACTGAATTAAAACTTGAAACTCATCAGACAATTGAACCTCAATACGAAGACGGCACAGTTGTCATTACGTCATGATGACGTCATCACGTGTCCAATTACAACGTTTTTAAAGTTGGAAAATGACCATTTGGTATTTGCTGTATCTCATTGAATATGAAAGCTTTGATGTTCATAATTGGGCATGTGGTAGATCAAGACTGGGGCTACATTTCAAAAGTTAACGTCAAAATCGTATGACCTTTTCTTCGAGGTCATGCCCCTAGGTCGAAGTTTGCCTTTGGTCTTTTTTTCTTGAAAAACATCATTTTCGGGCTTATTTACGGCATAACTCAAGATTGAAATTGAATTTTACATTGAAACTCATCAGACATTTGAACCTAAATATCAAGACGACACAAACATGATGATGTCATGATGGCGTAATCAGGTATTGAATTACATTAAATCAAAGTTTAATATTTGAAAAAAAATCATAACTCATGAACGACATGTTGGATTTTTACAATCTATACATCATCAGAAAGTTCGTTAAAGGTTCAACAAATGCTACACAGAAAGTGACCCCATTTGACCTTGACTTCCGGTTCAACCCAGAAATTTAAAATTTCATAATATTCGTATCTCAAAAACCACTTATCATTTCAGCATAATTTTTGTATCAGGTTGTAGAAAGTTGAGCCTGCTCAAACTTTTGCACAGAAATAACACCATTTTGACATTTACATCTTGTCTTATAACCACCGGCATTAAAGCGCACGTTTGTGTGGACCCACTTTGATAACGCGAGATACTGTTATAGCGCGTGTACAACAGAAACATGCATTTTGAACGTGTAGTTCAGTTTACATCAACTACAAGTAGGAATACATTTAGCAGCGCTGCATGTTACCTTGTTTATTGCGCACCACGGTATAAAGATAATCCATGTAGTACTTGAAAAATTCGTAACTCCTGAACCACACATTGGATTTTTACAATCTATACATCATCTGAAAGGTCTTTATAAAACCTAACATACGATACACTTATTGTGACCCCGTTTGACCCTGACTTCCGGTTCAAAGCGGAAGTTGAAATTTAATGTTTCAATATTCATAATTCCTGAACCACACAATGGATTTTTACAATCTTTACATCATTGGACAAGTATGTAATAACTTAACAAACGATATATAGAATGTGACCCCAATTGACCTTTACTTCCTGTTCAAACCGGAAGATGAAATTTAATATTTGAAAAAAACAGAACTCCTGAACCACACATTGGATTTTTATCATCTATACATCATCAGAAAGGGCTCCAAAGATTTAAGAAACGCTACAAATGTGACCTCATTTGACCTTGACTTCCGGTTCAAACTGGAAAGTGAAAGTTAATGTTTCAACAAATTGTTGGAGGTTTACAATCAATACACCATCTAAAATGTCTTCATAAACTAAACGCGCTACACAAAATGTGACCCCTATTTGTAAAAATTCATAACTCCTGAACCAGGAATTGGATTGATAAGGTATAATGACCTATTCATTCAATCACTCACCACGAACACCGTGTTTTTGTAGTAAACAAAAACTCAAAGTCTAGAGTTCTGTTTTTTTCCGTCTCCATCTTCTTCTTCTTCTTCCCTAGAACTCTTCTCTAGAGCATAACTCAAGATTGAAATTGAATTGAACATTGAAACTCATCAGACAATTGAACCTCAATATGAAGACGGCACAGTTTTCATGACGTCATGATGACGTCATTAGGTGTCGAATTACAACGTTTTTAAAGTTGAAAAATGACCATTTGGTATTTGCTGTATCTCATTGAATATAAAAGCCATGATGTTCATAATTGGGCATGTGATAGATCAAGACTGGGGCTACATTTCAAAAGTTAACGTCAAAATCATATGACCTTTTCTTCGAGGTCATGCCCCTAGGTCGAAGTTTGCCTTTGGTTTTTTTCTTGAAAAACATCATTTTCGGGCTTATTTACAGCATAACTCAAGATTAAAATTGAATTTTACATTGAAACTCATAAGACATTTGAACCTAAATATCAAGACGACACAAACTTGATGATGTTATGATGACGTCATCAGGTATTGAATAACATCAAATCAAAGTTTAATATTTGAAATAAAATCATAACCCATGAACGACATGTTGGATTTTTACAATCTATACATCATCGGAAAGTTCGTTAAAGGTTCAACAAACGCTACACAAAAAGTGACCCCATTTGACCTTGACTTCCGGTTCAACCCGGAAATTTAAAATTTCAGAAAATTCGTATCTCAAAAACTACTTATCATTTCAGCATAAATTTTGCATCAGGTTGTAGAACATTGAGCCTGCTCAAACTTTTGCACAGAAATAACAACATTTTGACATTCACATCTTGTCTTATAACCACCGGCATTAAAGCGCACGTTTGTGTTGACCCACTTTGATAACGCGGGATAGTGTAATAGCACGTGTACAGACACATCTATATTGAACGTGTAGTTCAGTTTACATCAACTACATGTAGGAATACATTTAGCATCGCTGCATGTTACCTTGTTTATTGCGCACCACGGCATAAAGATAATCCGTCTAATACTTGAAAATTTCGTAACTCCTGAACCACATATTGGATTTTTACAATCTATACATCATCTGAAAGGTCTTTATAAAACCTAACATACACTACACTAATTGTGACCCCGTTTGACCTTGACTTCCGGTTCAAAGCGGAAGTTGAAATTTAATGTTTCAAAATTCATAATTCCTGAACCACACATTGGATTTTTACAATCTATACGTCATTGGAAAGTTCGTTAAAAGTTCAACAAACGCTACACAAAAAGTGACCTCATTTGACCTTGACTTCTGGTTCAAACCGGAAGATGAAATTGTATATTTGAAAAATACAGAACTCCTGAACCACACATTGGATTTTTATCATCTATGCATCATCAGAAAGGGCTCCAAAGATTTAAGAACACTACACACTGTGACCTCATTTGACCTTAACTTCCGGTTCAAACTGGAAATTGAAAGTTAATGTTTCAACAAATCGTTTGAGGTTTACAATCCATACAATCATCTAAATCATCTTCATAAACTAAACGCGCTACACAAAATGTGACCTCTATTTGACCTTGACTTCCGGTCCAAACCGGAAGTTGATGTTAATTTTTTTGAAAAATTCATAACTCCTGGACCAGGCATTGGATTGATAAGGTAGAATGTTTATTCATTCAATCACTCCCCACGAACACCTTGTTTTTGTCACATGACAAAAACTCAATATCTAGTTTTGACAATGTTACCCTTCTGAATTTTTCGTAAGCATCGATCAACATAGGCCCCAACTAAAGATCACTTTTTGCCGTTTTCGTTCAAGCTGGTCATTAAGACCGGGCACTTACGGAGTTTGTTGTTGTCACGTCTCATTTCTTAGCGTCACATTTTAATCTTAGCATGCAACAGTACAAGATAAAGTAATATTTGTTACTGTTTCGTTAGTAATTATGTAATGGAATAGTAACAAAAAGGCAAGAGAAACTATTGGAATCAGACGACAAGACCGTGCAAACTCATTCTAATGGCTATGAGGATCTATAAAAGTGAACCTAACCATACACTATGACTGGAAAACCCATTAATCTAATCTTAAAATGGGAAAATAATTTTACAGGAATATTACACAAAAATAAAATTATAAAATATAAATTGATAACAGCATTGGGGTGGGGGGACACGGGGAGGGTAAATTGTCAAATGGCCCAAGCACTATTGCCGGGCCATTGCCTAATTGCCTATACATGGTGGTGTATTGTGTTTTGGCTTTCTGATATTGCTCTATGCTAGTTTGGGGCGGGTTGTGTGTGTGATGGAAACAAAATATCTAAATAACAATAAAACTATTGATTAAAGAGATATAGATGTCCGAAAGCCTGGATTGCTGATGCCATGCCCCTTTATTAATACAGTTGTGTTCTGTTTCTCTGAAGAAGTTTGTAACTTCCTTTTTGATAGTTCTCCCAGCTTTTCTTTCTTTGTTTCGATTTCGGAATTATTTGTTGTAACATGGTTATTGTATAGTCATTAACGGTAGCTTAATTTTAATTAATTACCAATACTTGGCCAACAACATGTCCTCATTTTGCAATCCTTTGTTAAAGTACACGTGCCCGATCGAGTGATTAACACTGGCCTAAAACAAAGGCATCGAAACCGATTTAATTATTCACGCTGCCGGATATGCGCTGTGCAAATACACACGTCTGTAATCCGGTACAATCATACACAGCGCGTCTGCTTTTCACGTTTCATTACCAAAATCGGTTTACAAGCCTTGGCTAACCTCGAATTCAAGAGGTTAATTGTGCATTTCCTTGCGCACGTACACAATCCAATCCATGGTAAATGCACCAGATTCACGTAAACGGCTGCGACGCGAAATGTGTCTGTGAGAGAACACATGGCTGGGAAGTGATTGGGCTATAAACCATGCTTACGTGGGTTTAAGCTCATTTTGACTTCATTTTGAGAAACTGGATCGAAGACTCATTTCTGGTGGTAAGTGGAATTTATGGTTTACTGTTCATTAGATTTTAAAGTTAAACAAAAAGGCATACTCTGTGGCCTTTAGACCTAAATGCAGATTAGTATAAAAATATGAAAATCACTTGGAAATATTTTCAGTGTTATAATAATTCTATGGTGTCTTCAAAATACAGCTAAAGATTACAAAAATACTTGTCATTTGGCAGCATTTTGTTACTGGCCTACAATCTTTATCATGATTTTCACTGAGTGGTGTACTTACCGTCGCTTTTTTCGTTGCATAAGTAAGAGCGAGAGAGCACCAAAATAGAGGTTGATAAAAAGGCCATTATACAGCATCAATATAACATCCTAATTTTTAAAGTGTTTTTAGTATCCCCTTTATGCAAAATGCGAGGCCGTGGTCTTTACTATTAAGTGGAATTAGAACCGAGTTTCTACGAATAACATGGCCGGCTGGTCGAAAGTATAGTTTTGTAAGCCTTTTTTCAATTTAATTGTACAGTTTTCAAAACTTCTTAAAAGTTGTGCCTATTTGGTGCTTCATTGTGTTCTGATAAGGGGGGGATTTTTTTTTGTTGGGGGGGACACACCCTCTGCCACATATCGGGCATGGTATGTGTATTTATAAACACACAAAAAAGTAGGCTATAAAAGCATAATTATACTGGAACAACTCATGATTATTAGCATTTGATTGCTCTGTTTTGAAATGATACTCGTGTCCTGCAGGAAGAGACCTACTTAATCAACCCTCAGATGGTCCCCCTCGTGACGTACCGGTACGCCGTGACTCTGGTCTTTTTGTCATTTTCATTGGATGGTCACTGGTTGGCCCTGGCGGATGATTCGGGTAAAAATTCAAAGCATTTCTTGTGGAATTTTGCTCATCAAATTATCATGGGATTTTAACATAGTTGTTGTGATAATATTTCATTTTCTATTTGATTTTGCTTAGATAATTATGATGGGATTTTAACATAGTTGTTGTGATAATATTTCATTTTCTATTTGTTTATATTTAATATGCACCTAAAATCATATTATTGTGATAGTTTTCTATTTTGCTTTTGTTTCTTCGGTTTTGGGAAGGGTGAATTTTTGCATGTTTTTTAATGTTTGGAGGAGGAGAAGAAGACTAATGTAAAAGCGCAGAGGTATGAAACCGGTTTCATCATTGAAAAATACTAAATTTCACAGGAAAAGTTCGGCTGAAATGAGTTTTGATCCGTCTTCCGATCGAGTAACTAATCTGTATGCCCCATTACCTGGTGTTATTACCACAAAAAGTGTCACTCGTAGTTACTTATGGAGGGAGGGAAACATCGAGGGTTCAAATCAATAAGAAATATCCCTTTTTCATAAAAACTGTAATCATATTCTTCAATTTTCAACATTAGGAAGAGGTCGCCCGGGTCTTCTGTCACCGTGCGGTCCGTGTCCAGCCCATTTAAAACAGGGGGCGGTGTGTGGATCCGACGGTCTAACTTATCAGAGTCACTGTCGGCTTCGTCATACCTCGTGTCAGCAATTGAAACAGAGAGGCCAGACAGGGCTCCGTGTGGCACAGACTGGTGCCTGCCCACTTGACTCATACCAAGGCTTCCGGAATAAATCAGGTATGTTGATTTTCGCTGCGATGGTTGGGCAATACTAACAACAGACTCATCCAATTATGATCTCGGGAATTTGGGTCCACCTTATTAGAAAGTCTTTTACAACTACTGATCGGAAAGGCTTGTAAGTACGAAAAGCCCGATGATATGATACCATCGGCCTTTTCATACCTCATACAAGGGTTTTCTAAATTCAAGGTTAGCTTCAGTTCATCATGGACTACAGGGCATCCTTGCCGCGCTTGTGACTCGAAACCTGGGGCTTTTCTCAAACCTCGGCTTAGGCTCCGGCTCAGGCTCTGCGTGCTGGTGCAATCAGCAATACGCGCTGAAAATGCAGGTTAAAGGCCGAGCTGCGTACACAGCGCGCGGAGCCTAAGCCTGAGCCGGAGCCCAAGCCGTGGTTTGAGAAAGGCCCCTGGCCACTTTTAACGGTCTTGTTTCGTGCGTGATGTTCGCTTAAATTCATCTGGCATATTTCACACCCATTAATGCTGGAAAACAAGAATATTAATCAGGTATAAATCCGGGGAAGAAAAGAGATTATTGAGCAGAATGAAAACATGATTACAACATGGTTCCCTTTTTTTGTTTCATCGACAGCGTCATGTGGGTTGCCGTGCCCACCAGCCAAGTTAAATGTTTGCGGCGACGATGGTCGTACATACCGGTCCAAATGTCATCTACGCCTGGCAGGTTGTCGGGAGAAACGGCTGATTAGTGTCACCTCCAAGGGCCCTTGCCGTAGGGGCGAAGGGGGTATTAACGCGCCCGGAGGTACCGTGGCAGGTAATGTAGGGGATAACTTTGGAGGTGGAGGAGGCATGGGAAGAGGTAGAGGTCAGCAATTGGAGCCTGAGGATGAGAGTGAGGAGGATGACTCAGGAGAAGGAGAAGAGGGCGATGGAGATGATGAAGACGACGAAGACGACGACGATGATGACGACTCTGAAGAAGATAATAACGGTAACGAATCATGTTACGATAACTTTCCTCTTTAGGACTTCTCAGCAGCGTATGTCGGGTTCGTGGCGCCCGGGGCACGAGGAGAGGATGGTGTACCCTTCAATCACTTCGCCTTTGAAACTCTCAGCATTATCTTGATATAGTAATAGCCACGACCCACACCCACCCACCGCTTAAAAAAGAAGCTGGTCGATGATGCCCCTAAGATGGCGCGAGGGGCACAATATTTATGAATACAAATTTATTTATATGATACTGCTCATGTAAGTTACTTGTCAATAAATAACACATAATGTGAGTTGCTTGTTACCGGTTCACTGGTTATGGTTTCCAGTGAACTAATTTGTTTTGTTTCTAAACAGTAATGGGGCTCTGTTCAAAAGATAATTTATTTCCATCCTTCGCAAAAGCCACCGACAAACCGAGGCTGTAAGGGAAAATCAAGAGTCTTGGCCGTTGAACCTAGAGAATTGGAAAAGAATGGCGGCAACACTTCATTATTGGTATAAAACTTGACCGTCAGACTAAAACTTTATGAGTGAACTTGGTAAATCGTAAAATTTGAATTTCCGGTATATCCTATTCATAGATGTCAATCCAACTTATCCAGCAACAAATCCACCAACTATGACGTCATCGGGCTTGACATCAAGGTTTACAACAGCCAGACCCCCTCTGACAACAATGGGTGAGAATATGGTTTATTCTTTGTTTGTTGGTTTGTTTGTTGGGGTGTTGGGGTGTTTGTTTGTTTGTTTGTTTGTTTTTAGTCGGGTTCTTTGTGTGTGTGGTGTGTGTGTGCGGGTTTTTTTTCCCTTTCCATCTTATGGAAAACGAATAACAGAACCCATTTGTATTTAAGTTCAGTTTTTATTTCAGTGGGTTTCTTTTAATATTGAAGAAAGGATGTTTTGTGGATTCTTTCTTCTTTTTTTATGAAAAATTTCCCAAATTGAGTGTATTACTTTGGAATGATTGTTTCTGAAAACTGGAAGTCCGCTCAATACATTTCCTGTTTCAAGGTTTAACTATAGACCATTTTAAAACCTTACTGCTATTCCATTCCTCCCAAATTCGTTTAGCCTTCCCGCCTTTTCCAGAGGCCCCCGAGGCCACCTGGCCTCCCACCCCAAACACGCCCGAGTCAACGCCGCGACCGACGGTACCGTGTCCGACGAGTTGTCCGCTGGAAACGAGCTACGTGTGCGGCACGAATGGCCAGACGTACAACTCGGAGTGTCTCCTTCGATCAGCCGCGTGCCAGGCTGGCGACCCTGGCATACAGGTAAGAAGGTATTTTAGGACTAGACGTGGTAGATGAATGATAAGGGTGAGGGATGATAGTCATAACTGCTAATACAAAGTGCCTTTTAATAAGAGTCAACGCCTTATGTACGAGGTGTTTTTCTCCACTTATGTTATAGATCAAGGACTATGGTCAAGCATAGAAATAGAGTAAACCCACTCCCGTTATTGTGGGAAAAGAGTGCGTTGTTTGTTCGCTCCTCCCATATCATTGTTCGTATGTTTTTCTAAGTCATTCCTTACTGGCTTGTGTTCAGTCATTTTATTGTCAATTGCTCGTGTGTAGGTATTTTTGGGAGTTTCCCCCCCCCCCTTTCTCTTTTTCTCCCTCTTCTTCATCTTTTTTATGTTGCTGTAATTTGTCATTTTCGGCAGGTTGCGTACATCGGACCATGCATCGAGCCACTGTACTTCCCCTTTTTCCACGGTCAAGAGCCAGCCCTACCGAAGCCAGAGTCCACTGTAGTAGCAGAGATAACCGAGGCACCAAGGCCCGTAACGGCAGCCATGCCCGACAGACCACAGCGGCAGAGCTATTGTCCCACGGAAGACGAGTGCTCCTTGCTGTACCTGCCAGTGTGCGGTTCGGACGGTGTAACCTACCTCTCCTGGTGCCACCTTAGGGTGGTCGCGTGCGGAAACAAGTTGGTGTTTGATTCACTCACCGTGGTGCACATGGGAGAGTGTGTTGAGCAAGTGAATAACGGTAAGGAAAGTTCACGCGTTGACAATTGTCATTTGCACTGTGGCCATTGGATACCCTCACCAGAGTGTTTGTGATTTTGGTGCCAGAAAATGTTTACCCATTTTTCCAAGTAGACAATTTACAGTTGACACTGATTTTAACCAAACGAAATAGCATAGAAGGGGAAGCTTGTCGAATGAAAATGCTTCCCCTCTGCATTAATGTACAAAGGCTTGAGTCCAAACTGAAACTTTAAAAGAGCAGTTTATGACTTTGGGTCCTTTTTGATGATGTTGGCATCTTGCTTTGCACCAACTTAAAATTAATGCAGCGTAGCTGAGGCCGAACAACATAGACTAGTGCTGGTATTTGAATGTCACTTACAACGTATGGTGAGGTCCATAGCTCAGTAAACAAAACATAAATACCATGACTTTTGAAAATTATTAGGTTGAAATACAAGGGTAGGTAAATATTAATGAACGCTTATGCATACTGTGAAACATAACACAAACAACAGCGTCATAAATGATACGCAGGGGCGTCAATCCGTCTTGAAATGTGGGGGGGGGGCCCTCTGAAGCTGTTGGGCTTTAGCATGTTTGAACGACCTAGAAAAGCTCTCCTTGCTATAATTATTTACATATCAAACTTGGACTTGGTTCAGAGAGAGATAGAACAAGCGACACTTAAATAAAAGACCAACATACATGATATAGGCCTATTATTCTTATGGGCAATTCCACTGTGACTCGTGCTACAATTCAAGGTGTCTTTTTACATACTATATGCTCCAGGTATTAAACAACCAACATTCAAGGCTAGATCCTCATAGTATTTTGACTTTTTTGTTTGTTTTACTTTTGTATGCATGGGACAGCGGCGAACATCGGTAACTCGCGCTACACGCAGAGGACATGCCAAATTTGTTTTCTCATTTTTGTTTTGATGGTGTCCTATTTAGAACAAAAAACAATAAACTCTCCAGGGGCGGATCCAGGATTTTCCAAACGGGGGGCGTGAATATGTACCAAGCAGCAAAATTAAGGGTGAATGCAATTTGTGGCGCCTGAGAACGCGTAACTCGAAGCCCTAACGGCATGGGTTCAGGGGCCCCCCTACATGCTCCGAAACAGTTAGGATTCTAGATGCTCTGTGGTGCGATCTCATGCAGGATCTGTCCACTTTAACCAATTTTGTTTTTGAAAGATCATTATTTAATCATCATTTTCGAGTTGGGAGTCATTGAATCAGCCATCCTGAGTTATAAAATAAAAATGCAGTCTACAATTAATATTTATTCAGGGACAAAAAAGTGTTGGGTGAGGAGGATCCTTCCTCCATGGTGAGACAAACGATATGAGTGCAATTTTCAATATAATTAACCAAAAACAGAGAAATAGAAACACTTTTTAAGCACTTCTGATCCATTTCACTCTTCTAAATTTACTGGAAAATATTACTGTAACATTAATGGTGGGGTCTAGGGGTGAAACCCCGATGGGGGTCCAGGGAGCGAAGCCCCTGGCGGAAGCTCTGAGCTTTTGGCCTTTTGAGGGGTGAAAAATCAAGCCTCTGTTTGCCTAAAACAGAGAAATAGACACACTTTTTATAAGCACTTTTAATCCATATCAATCTTCTAATTTTACTCAAAGAAAATTGTAGTACCACAAATCTCATATTTGGATCTGGTCGCTGCATTATCTGGTTTCATGCATATTCACATATTCACTAGTGGGTAAGATCGTTTTTTCAAATTCAAGCTAACTGTCGTATTATCCCGGACAAATTGGCACATCAGGTTTCGAATGTTACGTTACTGTTGCAAATCTAATAAACAATTACAAGTGACATATCATGAAAGATTCATTTTGGCAGAAGAAAAAATGTGAATGGTATAGTGTCACAAGGAAATCCATCCTGCCTCTGGGGGGAAATTTACACCACACACACTTGTGGCTAATTTTTAAACAGGCAGTACTAAAAAAGAAAATAGAAAAGGTTTTTTTTTGGGGGGGGGCTGATGCCGACCCCCCCCCCCCCTGTATCCGCCCCTGCTCTCATGGATTGTAAAATTAACAATTTGGCTTCGGTTCAAGAAACTTGTAAAGTCCATGGTTGTTTATGATAGGTTCTTTCACTTTTGTCATCTTCTGATTTTCAGATAGAAAGTTTTATCATCCTTTTTTTAAGGCCACTTCCAGTAACATACATTTCCACCTTTGTGCGTAACAATACAGTAAGCGATGAAAAGAAAAAGAAAGGATGTTGATTAAAATTTGATGAATATTTCTTGTAGGGCCTATGCCAAATTTCAAAGATATAAAATGTATCAAATTTTAAGGACAACTGCTTAAGCTTAAAACAATGGGCCGATTGATGGAATATCTAAGTTATACGGGATGTTTCTACTTTAAAATACTCTATCAGAACAAATACAAATCTTTTACTAACAAACTGTTAAGCAAACTCAGAAAAAAAATTAATGAGTTGTGATCCTGGCATGTGTTTGGAATAATATTGCTATTATTGTTGTTAATTATTCGACCTCAACAACACAAGAACAACAAATACAACACAAGGCAATAAAAGGAACAAAAACAACAACAAAAACAGACAAAAACATAGCACCAAAAAAATGATAAATAAATAAACAATCAAACAAACAAACAAACAAGCGTCTTGCTGAAAATATCAATCCGGTCTTGTTGTAAGAGACAAGATGTAGGCCGTGTAATCATCCTATAGCAGATGGCTGAATATAAAAATTTATCATGGAGTAGACTGCTTGCAATGTCCAGGGCAGTGTATACGCCCATTGCTTTGTGCTGATATTCATCGTTCAAGTACATCCTGGAAATGGCAAAATTACGTTAGAGCGCTCAGCGTGTAAAGAGTGGGAGGGTCGGCGTACAAATTACAGAATTAATCTAAGGTCGATCTGAGCACTTTGAAAAATGTTCGTCTCCAATCACGCTGAGATTCAAAGTAGCAGGAGATATAGCATGCGTTTTAGTCCACTTGTCCGGCTTTTACACTAATGTAATAACGGCATGGGCGAAAAACATGGGGGGGGGCATTTGATATTGTGTCCCCCACCCTTGAAAACTTGGGGGACATGTCCCCCTGTCCCCCCCTATATGACGCCCCATGATGATACGTATACGCCCCCCTCCCCCAAGAATGAACCGACCACTGTGACCTCCTTTAAAAGGTGCATCTTATTTCGGATTCAAACGTCAGCTTAAACTAATTAAATATCATTATTAAATGTTCTATGTTCAGGATGTGACGAATCCTGTTCAGACCAGTTTGATCCAGTTTGCGGCAGTGACGGCATGACATATTACAGCGAGTGTAACATGGGACGCATAGCTTGCCTTCGGGACGAGACGAAACCTGAAGTTGGTCACCAGGGATCATGTGCCCAGCCATCACCGGGTAAGTTAAGCAGCCATTGGTCCCCATCAGCGGCGTAGCTAGGAATTTTTCGGTGGGGGGGGGGGGCACAGGGGGGGGCATTGCTTCCAAGTGGGGGGCCCAGGGAAAATGGGTGTGTCAGTGGTGGTGGTCTCCACGAACCTCATAGGGGTGCACCCCACTAAATATGGAGAAAACAGAGCGTCGAGCTCATGAATATTTTGTATTGAATATGATATCTTATATTAGACAGATTTGAGAGCCCAATAAAAGGAGTACATGTGTAGAGTGTAAAAATGTTGCCCAATTGTAACCTGGGGGTTGTTGACTTCCAACTTGATGTGTTTTGGATGACATAGGCCCTGAAAAAATGGTCCTATTTGCCGAGAGGTGTAGGGACATTTTTCAAGATTGATGCTCGGACGTTTGGAAAATTACACCGGTGTAGGGGTGTTTTTATTTGGAGGGAGAATAACTCGACGGGACCAGGGACTCCCCATATTAAATTGAGCAGAGAATAAAAGTTCAAGAGTCAATTAATACTTTTCCCTTTACTGTAAAAAGCTGTGAGACTTCTAAGTATTTTTCGTGTATTTTTGAATATTTAGCCTTTTGCACTGAATGCTATGGGAGTGGAACTAGTGGGGTGCACCCATAGAGTGCCATGTACAAAATCCTATTAGAAACTTGTTGCCCTTCACATTTAAATGCACCTGGAGTTCTCTTTTGAAACCGGATCTCGCGAAAATTAGGCTCTACGTGTTTTTTGTTCTCACAGTGAGATCGGCGTGGGTCCAGAAAATCCACTCCTCAAAAAAGAAAGGTTAAAATCTCAGTGTTTTTCAGAATCCTCGCCTTCCGGTAGCAATATGGCCGCCGCCGTAATCGCTGGTAACGATAACCAACGGTTCATGTACAAAACATTGGTTTCATATTTGGACCATCGTTGCGCGTGCGCGAAGCAGAACTTTTTGGTCTCTCCGGCATGCACACCAACTGTTCATTCCGCTGCATTGCATTGATCAACACGTGGGCGCGCGCGCTTCCGGTGATGATAGCGACAATCCCCGCAGCATAAGTTAAACAATAATTATTGGCTTTGAATACGACTAAAGTTTTGTTTTACTTTATTGTAAATGAAGGCCTACAAATAGCAGATGTATTTTGTTTTGTAATGTTTTGTTTTCATTCTTTTAACTTTCTTTTTGTGTGGGCACTATTGCAATTTTTTCATGGGGGGGGGCACCTGGGGGGGGCACTAGAAATTTGTGGGGGGCACGTGCCCCCCAGGCCCCCCCGTGGCTACGCCGCTGGTCCCCATTTAATAGCCCAACATGCAATCTGAAAGCTTCTTGAAGGATAAAGACAGGAGATCAATCTAGGTCCCAACAATGATTCTGTCGCTCATGAATCACCAATAATTACCACAAAATGACCAAATGAAGGCGCTCTGCTCTATCCTTGCTAAATAAAGCTACCCATAGTAACCAATGCTAAATGCTAAATGTTAGAAAATACTCAAACATAGTTAAATAGTTAAAGGTCCCCCAGCCTCTAGAAAACAAACCAAATATATTTTCTGACAACTAAACATCTTTCTTTTTCTTTTCCAATTTTCGGTAGGTTAGCCTTTTGGCTTTTGAGCTATAGGATCATCCAAAATAAAAACACACCTGTGGCCTTTCTCAAACCTTGGCTTGGGCTCCGGCTCCGGCTCCAGGCTCCGTCTGATGTTCGAACCATCACGTGCAAATACACGCTGCTCCAAAAATTAATAACGGAGCCGAGGTTTGAGAAAGGCCCATAAGCGACTAAACTGGCAAGACTCCATCTTAAAAATAACCCTACACCTTTTAGCAAAATAGGGCCATTTTTAGAGGGCAAGTGTACCCATAATGCTCCAGGTTGAAAGTCAACAACCACATGGGCACAACATTAGACCATGTTGTCTACAATCCACATAAGAGTCTTGACTTTCAAAGTTTTGGTTTTACATTTTATTAATGAGAGGCTTCGCGCATGAGTTTCTCTCTATTAAAGGCACTGAACACGTTTGGTAATAATAATTGTCAAAGACCAGTGTTCTCACTTGGTGTATCCCAACATTATGCATAAAATAACAAGCCTGTGAACATTTGAGCTCAATTGGTCTTCGAAGTTGCAAGAAAATGAAAGAAAAAACCACCCCTGTTGTACAAATTTGTGTGCTTTCAGATAGGGATAAAAGGCTTCTTGCAAGAAGTCTTTTATTATTTTAGTGAGAAATGACCTCTTTCTCAAAAACTACGTTACTTCAGATGGAGTCGTTTCTCACAATGTTTTATACTATCAACAGCTCTCTGTTGGTCATTACCAAGTCAGTTTTTATGCTAATATATATTTTGAGTAATTACCAAACGTGTACAGTGCCTTTAAGTGTATGGTGCACCCACATGCGGCCGTACACAATTTGAACGCTTCAGGCACTGGCGAAGATCTTCGGCAAATGAGTTTTTCTCTTGCATGTAAAAAGGTGGTGGGTGAATGAAAATCACATGCAGGTTTTCAGTTATGAAACTCTCCTGATAGTTATACTTCCTGTGTAATTTGTAAATTGGTTATTTCTCGAGCATGGTTAGAGCACGGATGTGGTTGGCATAATCACAGCCTCAGCGTCTACACCGGCTTAGGCTACGTGGGCGATTTTGAAATAAAGGGACGTCGAGTAAAGGCCCACACAATGGGTGAACTTTCGAACCTAGGCTGCTGCATACGCTCTGTCCTTCATTAGAAATTTCACTCTGATGAAAAAAAAATCTTTAAAACTATTTATGAAACCATCCTGAGGTTGGAACCGGGGACGAGACCGGAAAATCGTAGTGTACCTAAGGGTGCCGAATATATTGACAATTTTGCTACATATGTCCATTTCTATTCCTAATTACGTTAGTTTGTCATCATTTCTGATAATCTACTTTGATTAGATTAACGGGAGAGTTTAAAAACTGAAAACCTTGCCATCTGATTTGTTTTGGCTGTGTTTTAAGCTCCATTTCAGCCAATTAACTTAAAGTGGCTGCTTGCCGCCGCCCTACTCCACTGTTTCCAAAATGGCCGATGGAGCCAGACAAGTAGCAAATGGTTCGAAACCACGAGTTGGGTTTAGGCTTTTTTGAACTGATTGAACTCCCGTGCCGATAGCGCACGTTTTCAAATAACTGACGGAGCGCAAGCAGAGGCCGTGGTTTTGAAAAGGACTTATTGTTTCGCCATGGTTTCTCACACGAGAGGGCACAAAAATAATGAAGAATTATGTACAAAGGAGGTAATCACAAGTAGCATTTTGTGCGTGTGCCATTATATATTATTCAACTTGTTCTGCCATGGAAAAATTTATTTATAACACATCCGGAGTTGGCTATCTAAAAAATATATCTCTTTATTATTCTACACCTGCTAGTAATTGTCAGTCGCCATAGATTGGGTCAGATCATAACCTATGGCAAAGTAGACCCCTTGTTGTCAATATAGTTTGAAATCTAACTTGACATGGATCGAGATCCCAGGAATATGACTCTACGTCTGTGGGTCCGACCGACTCAGAATCTTGACCAGATACAAATCATAAGGGACCCAGTACAAACCGACTAAAGGTTGTCATGCACATGATGTGGGTGCCAAACTGACCGAACAGGAACCATAGAGAAAGGACCATGAGCCAAGCATCAATTTTATGACCTATACCAAGAGTGCGTGTCATTTTTACATAGAGACCGCTAACATAGGGCAAGGTAGCTCAGTTGGTAGAGCGCCGGCACGTTAATCCGGAGGTCGCAGATTCAAGTCCTGCTCTATTGTTCTTTGCTCTATTGTTCTTTGATCTTTGTTCAACCCCATATATTTATACATTTACCCAGTCAGTTTCCTTTGAAGATTATTTCTTCTTTGTTGTTAAGTTTGTATGGACAAGTTTAATTAAGGTTGTTATTTGTGTCTTTATTCAATGGTCTGTAGATTGCCCAGAGAGCTGTCCAGGGATTAATGACCCTGTGTGCGGAACGGATGGGAACTCGTACCCCTCTGTATGTATCATCACAATGGCAGCGTGTCAGTCCAATATTATTGACGGACAACAACTCCGGACTGCGTATAGAGGGCTTTGCATTAATGGTAGGTGGATCCATAACACATTGCAGAAAACATGAAAAGTACTTCATCTTAAGCAGAGATGTCAGTATGAGGATATCAATTATTGTTTTTGAACTGAAGAACCGGGGAATACTTTTACCGCACTCCTCCGTGTCTATCTTGCACATGCTCTTTATAAAAATAACTCTTACTGCTACATGCACTATATAGCCGTGTTAGTCTGACAGATAAAACAAGAGGTAGCACTTTAAGACTAACAAATTACTTAAACAAAAAAAACCTGCATGAGCTTTCGTAGCAACAACTTCTTCATCAGATACAATGAAGGGGACAAGCCAAGTCAAAATGCTATAAATACAAGAATGTTACGGCAGACTTATCATGCACTACCTTCAATGGTGGAGCACACACACACACTTCTTATGAACTTGATCATATACAGTATATATTTTCTCAAAAATGTTTCTATTTTGAGTTGGGTCATATGCGGGTACAAATCTTATGCACTTAATTCGTTCCCCTTCATTTATTTTCTCTGACTTGACGAAATTTAACTATAAGCATGCACGTGTGGACATGCACACAAACCCAAATTTGTTCACATTTTTAGCGTTAGGTATGGTGTGTTTTTTAATTTGAAAACTATGGAGCGGTTAATCTGTTCACAAAACTATGACATGAACAAACCTATTAACTCTTTAACTACCACGGGCATACTGCATAATTATTATAGCCCAACTATTATAGGAACGTATGGTCATGACATCTCGTGCTTACAATAATAAATAGCCAATAATGCTAAGTTGACAGCTAAGATTATATTAGATTAGATTATATATCATTTATTGTCCACATTTAAAAATACGGAAATTTGATTTCCACTGGCAATAGGAAAATAACAAACATATGTATTTTACAATATGTACGCACAAAGTACAACGAACAATAAAAGACTATAGCGTCTTGGAATGAAATAACACTCGTTGGTACACACAGGGGAAATTTTAAAACCGTTCAAACCTGTGCAGATATCGAGATATTCTAAATTTAAATTTACCAGTTTGAAAAACTGAAAAAAGGGGAATCAGCTTATTCATTGTAATTATATAGGTTGCTTTTAATTATTTGCGAAATTGAAAACCTCATCTGGGCACCCAATATTTTGCATTAACATGTTTTTCTTTCTGTATTATGTCAGAACCATGTCAGAAGAGCTGTCCCACCAGGTCATACACCCCTATCTGTGGCTCCAATGGGCAGACTTATCAGAACGAGTGTTTCCTGTGGCTTGATATGTGCAGACATCCGGAGCTCGTGCGATTTGATGAAAACTGCAATCTTGCTATCCCATAAATAAACCGAACCATCGTAAGCCCTGTTCACACCGCCCAATAAATTCATTGTTGGGGAACTTTTAACCCAATGTTTGTTTCACACTTGATGTGAAAAATGAACACTCGGTACGCTAACCCGGGATGACATCGCCTAATCCAAATGGGAGTTTACCAGGGCTGGCAATTCATGCGTATACAAAGGTCAACCAAATTTTCAGGGAATTTCCCTAGAAATTAGTCAAGTGTAAAAAGGCTTTATTTGAAGATATAGCACAGGTTCGAAGATCGCATTAATTCATCACACCATCCAATTTTCATGTTCAAAAAGATTTTGAACCTTCGTCACGAATTTGCAGGGAGTCAAGTTGGTGACGCTCCGTCAACATGGAAAGTTATGTAGTGTTATTTGGGTCGACTTGACTTACATGAAAATCTAAAGGGTTAGCTAAACCTAAGCTGGAGTGATTTCAAGTCAAATGGAAAGTCAACTTCGTGTGCATGGGGTAAATGATAGATCAATGGATGAGTGGCTGCCCTGACTCCAGCGAACGGCACATGGTCTGATCATGGTCTGACTCTGACAGGAACCCCTCTTGAACAAATCACAGATATAGAACTTACTGTCTAGTTTGCAGAGGGTATATACTGTTTTCATTGTATGAGTAGGCACAAAGCATTCCCATCGAAACCCATCTCGAGGTTGCTGCGTTTGAATCTTTTTACGTGAAGTGAGCTTGCAATTGGACCAGGTAGCATTTGTTTACAAATATATGTGCATTTTAACTTCTGGCATGGAATTAATACTACACTGATCATAGAGAAATGTTATTGAATTGCAACATAAAAATCAAGATTTGTAAAAAAATAACAGATGAATAAGTTGTTCTTAATATTTTTGATCTATGTTTTCTTCCATTGAGCTGTGTATCAATGTTCTCGCAGGAAGTCCATCATATCACGTTGTCTGTAATATACTTTATTTGATTAGTCTAATCACGAAAAGTTTGTAAGGTTGTAAAACCACTCATTTGAAGCATGTATGTTTTATTATATCAAAACGCCGAATCGTAATTGATGTTAACCTTATTTGAACCTATGTTCGAACACAGGGAAAAGATGTTACTTGATGACATCACCATGTTTTGTTTCATTTTCTTGTTGGGGTGATTCGATAATGATAGAACGAAGGGCCACCTATATACATACAAATAAATGTTGTAAATGTTTATTATTACTATTATTATTATCTGGTAATGAATCCAAGGATGCCTCATAAGTGAGCTTAGTTACTGTAGCTCGCAAATCTGAGGAAACCCTTAAACAAGAGTGCTTGCAATGAACCAGAAACACAGTGCAATTTTAAATGTATTGAGAGCTTCTGTATACCGGTACTTCGCACATACATTTGATTTGATTGATTTGATTGGGTTTTGCCGTTTTATCCATATAATTAGCCCATAAGATTTGTACATAATTTGAAAATTTATTTGTTGAGCTTTTGATGCAATTTCTTCCAATATTTGGTAAGGTATGTTTCCTTTATTATGATTAATGATTTATTATTTGCAAATAAAGTCTTAAGTATGACTGACCGGTACATCTCATAATTATGATTTACATATCCTTAGTATGACTTAATTGGCACAAGCCATAATTACGATTTATGCTAAATCATAATTACGTGAACAAATCATAATTATGACTAATTGTGCTAAGTCAAAATTGTGAGTCGTTTATTACTCTATTTTATTTTGGTGAATGTCCCTTAAACGCTTTCGTAAATAGCCGACCAGATGGCCTACACCAATGTAACCGTACCACTTCGAGGGGTACAGTGGTACACCTTCGTAATAATACAACTTTCCTATCAAATAAACATTGAGATGTTTAGTAAGTTGAAAGTACTGAGATTGAGGTTTGGACATTAAATGAATGTGTTCAGCAAACGAACGAAAAACCCTGTTTGACTTCATTTGTCTATACCACTCTTTGAAATGATAAGTGTTTATGTGCAAAATACTTTTTGTATATTATTTACTCTTTACCTTTTTAACATAGAGCAATGACATAGAAGGAGTTCAAACCGTGCTTTGAACAAGGAAGTCACAAAATCAACCTCCATGATGATGTGAATCACGTGTATAGCTAGAAATAATTCAGTTTAAAAAATTGTATTTTAACTGAAATGAACATCTACTATTGATAGCCACGGATCCCAGCCGGCGTGTTTTTTCAAGCTCTGACCGGCACGCTATCATAAACAACGTGTTAATCTGGAGATTACAAGCAGCAAATCTGACTGTGGCTCCAATTGTTAAACAACGTGTTAATCTGGAGATTACAAGCATTAAATCTGGCTGTAACTCCAATGTCAGTTCCATTGTTTGGGCTTAACGTCCTCCCGAGACACTGGTGAAAGCATGGAGGAAAAATCTTTCATCCGTGGTGTGTTGGCTAAAAATTCACAGGCCATACCAGATTTTCATAAAAATCGAATCGAACGATGGTAGAACAAAAACAAATTAAATAGAAATTACTCCGTACTATTAGTATCCTTTAGTCCGTTTTGAAATTTTCATTTCATTAGGAACATCCTAACAAATTAAGGTTTGAGGACACGCCATACATTAAATCTCTCTATGAGTTGAGTTCTGAAAAGAGCCGGATTTGTTAAAAACCACCGGTTCTTTTCAGAATAACCCATTTGATAGAGAAATTTATGTACATGGTGTCTCCGCAAACCTCACGAGATTGTATTCCCATCCCATGTACAGTTTCAAATCTTAAGCTTAAAGGTACACGTTGCCTTCGGATTTGGGCGTTTTAGGCTATACAAGCATTTTTTATGAAATTACTATGGTTGAAAGGATGTTTTGAAAATAGAATATTATAATTCACACAAAAATCCCTCGAAATTGTTACTCCGTTGTTCCTATAATTATGGTGACCGATGTCAGATCCTTGTGGTCACAATAATAGACAGCGCGGTTATACATCATGAACTAAGTCAGATTATTTACGTTTTCAGCACCCCTGTAATGTGTGTTGATATTGCCTATAATGTGTGTTGATATTGCCTGTGAATAGGCCATGCAATCTGATCATAGCAACTGCCGAAGCCACTAATATGTATCTACAGAAGGACAGAAAGATCATAGGATTGCTGTATGTTCCGTAATCACCAAATCTGTACTGTCAGAAAAACGGCGAATTTAAGTTCCTCATTCTGTCCACTTAGCACTTTGTGTAACCTTCAACGCCTATTATTACCACAATTGGTCGGTGGAATTTGAAAGGATCTCTGAACACACAGCCTCGCCCCCAATTGGCGAAGGACCGTACGGCTCAACATGGTCCGACTCCCCCCCCCCCCCACGCGCACATCTTTGTAACTAAAATAACATTCAAAACTCCGGAGCATGCTCAATTAATAACCCATGCCCGGGAACGGAAAGGTCAGACTCCCCCACCCCCCCCCCCGCCCCACGCGCACATCTTTGTAACTAAAACAACATTCAAAACTCCGGAGTCGGTCAACGCTCAAATAACCCATGCCCGGGAACGGAAAGGTCAGACTCCCCCCACCCCCCCCCCCGCCCCACGCGCACATCTTAGTAACTAAAACAACATTCAAAACTCCGGAGTCGGTCAATGCTCAAATAACCTATGCCCGGGAACGGAAAGGTCAGCAAGAGAGAGTGAAGCTCCACCAGGTTATTCGAATGTTCTATCATTTCTACAGCCTTGCACTGATCCGTTCTTACGTAATGCATGGAGACAGGGGAAGCAATGAAAATAGTTCCACACACAGGGAGCTATTATATAATCAGATGGAATTCACCGAAGTGCGTGAAATAAGGAATTTACAAATCGGATCATTATAATAATGGCCATGCGGAGGCCTTGCTCTACGGGCCATCCGAGGTGAACGTACATGTACATGCCTTTGCAAGTCATCATCATACTTGCATTGCTTTTGACATCCTCTAAAATTGTAACATATTTCATTTTGATTTTTCCCTGCATTTCAGAAGGATAAAACTCTGTCCTTTCTCTATGGATAGACTATGCAAGTTTCGAACCCAAAAGTTCTCCCTCATTTCAGAATACGTTCGAGACTTGCGCGATCTATTTTGCTTTTACCAGATTTTGATAAGAACCGGACTACTACCTAACGCCTCTTCTTCAAAGCCTGAGCTCAATTGTTATTGGGAAAATTCATTTAGATTTTTAATAGTTTAAGTTTAAGATTTTTAAAAGTTTAAGGCCTTCATCTTTGGGCAGTCATAAGATATTCCTCTAAAAGCATATAGAAGAGGAATGAAATACTGTTTCATTCTCCGTACACTACACGCACATGCAACTTGTTAAATAAGGCGGCAGGATGTTACATGGTGTTTTGGTAACCCGTAAAGCGTATGGGTGGGTTGTTACTTAACAAGTCAATAAACTTGCAAAGCGTGTCTTCATTGCGACACAAGGTAAACCCTTCCTCCATGGGTAAACTGATAAGCCATAGTTGCCATCTCAGTCCTTCCTTGTTTAGTTCCTGTGTTTATCCATTAATTATCGCTAGAACGGTTACTCAAGATGTAGCCTGTGTTAAGTATGACCATACTGTAGTAGGAAATGTACAGTCAGTGCGAACGTACGCCCATCATGGTGAGGAGAGGGTCCATGGTAACAACAGCTTGCCGTCAAACACTGTCCTAGCCTAAAAGTGCACCCCTCTAAATAAACTGCATATCATACAGTACAAAATGCTAAATAATTAAACACTATTTTTGAATAATTAGAAGTGTTGAAGGGAAAATTATCCATTGACTCCTAAACCTTTTCTCTGTGCTCAATTTGACATGGGGTGTGCGACGGTCCGTTGAGTTAATCTCCCTCCAAAGACCCCCCCCCGTATATACACTTGTGTAAATTTCCAAACGTCCGAACATCTTGAAAAATGCCCCTACACCTCTCGGCAAATAGGACAAATTTGCAGGGCCTATAGGTTATCCAAAATACCTCAAGTTGAAAGTCAACAACCCCCAGTTCACAATTGGGGAAAATGTTTTACACTGTAGGCCTACCCCTTGGCTCTCAAGTCTGTTTAGTACAGATTTTTTTTTTTAATGAGGCCATGTGGTGTTCCTTGGGAGCATTGTGCACATTTCTCATATAACTAACTTGAGCACAAGAGGAAACGTTTCATGCGGTAGTTTTGTACGAATGTTTCCAGGATAAGGATTTAGTAATCAGAATCATGTGGAGGTACTTTTCAAAAACAGTTTTACAAAATTTTATCCCTCGTTTAATCATGTAGGTATGGTTTAACCAAGTTGTAACACTCCCCCGACTTGACTCGAGGCTGCCGGCTTCTTATATAGCAGCGACTGAACAGTGGCATTTTCTGTAGCATCTAAAAGACTATAGTCTGAAGAACTTTCACCATTCATCCCTCCATCTGTCTCCGAAGGAATCGACTCGAACTTTTTATGGCAGTTTTATGGCAAATAATTTGATAAAAAAATATGTTTTCTTAAAACTTAAGTGGGCCCAGAACATCTTGCTTTGACCATGACCGTGAACATTCAGCCAGACTGAAAAAGGGTAGCTTTTTACATGGGATTTTACTAGGCTGAATGAGACTTGCACAAGTTGTTTCAAATTATATGTCAGGGCATCTATGGTCAGAGCAGGGAGGTAAGAAATGTTTGGAGTGTCACACTTGCAAGACGGATTGTCGCTTTATCCATTATCCGACAATTTGGCAACGAAGGGGAAGGGGGAGTGTATGGGCTGGGTGGGGATCTTACATTGAGGTATTTTATAGATTTGTATGATATTCACTAACACTTAGTAACAGTGAAGTAAGGACAACTTAAGCCATTAATATTCACCAACAGTGAAGTAAGGACGACTTGAGCTATTAAAACCACGAAATGTACCATTGTTTGAAAGCTTTAGTAATTGTATGCGAACCAAACAGTTTACGAGCAATGGGGCATGGAGGCTATTGTACCTTCATACCATTGTGTAGTGTACATGCTAAGGCGGCTTATGTAAGATCTTAAATTGATGACCAGTTGTTTTAGTAAAAGCTTAAGCTATCGAAACCTAAGTCCATGAAATGTATGGGATTAACCCAAAGGTGCTAATTGGAACTCATTGAAACAGCGAACCCTAACAAGGAACCCTGCCAAGCAATACACCATGCATAACCACCTCCATGATTTAACGAACCCTGGAATTTAAGACCCGCCCAGCGTTGGCGTTGTTACCGGGGTTGTTTATTAGGGCTGTTGCGTAAATCAAACTTTCAGAAGCTTATCTCTTCCAATACTTAAAAAAATACACATGCATCTTCAATTACTAGTAGTGGGTCATTCCTCCTTCCCGCACCCTCCGGTGAGGATCACACACGCTGCCCCGGTTGCTTGTCACACGGAGGGTTCTGAAGAGAGTTGAATAATCCATCCACCCGCCTCACATCTGACTACACTGGGAGGGACAGCTGCCGAGCTACTCCAGGTAAGATTCTCGTTCTTCTTTCACTTTCTTCTCAACCACTTTAAGTTTTGTAACATTTAGAGATGTACGGGTAAAACCAAATATAATGTTTAGAGTTGATTTATCATGTTTTGTTCAAGCTCCATGATAAACTAATGTTGGCGGGATGGGAACAGGCCGAGTCTCAATCCTCATACCCATTTGGTTTGGTCTTGGTCATGGAGGTGGTTTGGTGGTTCACAAAAAGGGAACAAGTTTGGGATGTTTCTTGACCGTGGGAAAAATTCAACTTCTTATATCCATATAACCCTTCTTTAACGCCTAATAATAATGCCATCTTTAACAGCTGAAGTTTTGTACGAATTGGCTTGATTTTGCTACAAAAAATGGAAGGAAATTTGTTTTTTCTTCAAAATATTTTCTCAATGATATTTTTAGTGTTATGAATGGATTCGGAGGATTCATTACACATTCAAGATCAAATCCGTGTTCTTAGAATGTGTGTCATGACTTTTGAAAGTGTTGGGCAAATCTGGTCACTAGTCTGGCTAAAATTGTCAGAATTGCACATTCGCCAGCTTTTATTCTGTCTCGCAACCCCGGTCTGTGACCGTCGGGAGGATGGAGGGTTACGATTATCGCAACTACATGAACCTGAGGGTCCTGAACTAGACCAAGAAAAACCAGTACCGACGGTTGACTGAGTCCTTAATTTCCTTCCTCGTTGGTTCATCGATTGTATTCAGTATACACACATTCCTTTTGTGCAGAAAATCAATTCTATATAGGTCAAAAACAAAAACATTTTAAGACAGTATATTTTTATGTAGTGATTGAAATATTTATTTATTTTGGCAGAATATGATATATAATAAGTAAGTTAGTTGATTTACGTTATTTTTAAGTTAAATTTCTTTTTTTACCTTGAAAGGAATTTCTTCTGTTGGTAGTTTTTGTTCAACGTGTCCTTCAAGCAGGGGAAAAAACAGATACAAAATAACCATTTTATTTACAGTTGGTTTGATTGAATACAGGTCAACTCGTACGCACGCAAACTCGTACGCACCAACTCGTACGCACACACATTGATTGAATTTAAATAACACTGAAAACAGACTACGCAAAGTAGCTCTTTTTTTCGAAAATGTGTGGCTCTGAAAAGAGCCGCTTTTTGTAGATTCACATCGTCAGGTGTTTGTAGGCGCGGCGGACATCATAACTTTTACAAACCGTAAGAAGCTTAAGGAGGGGTTTACCTTAAGGAATTTTTATTACACCAAAAATTAATGACCATAAGAAATTACTTGCTAAAGAACACTGGACTGGAGAGCTGTTGATACTACAAAACATTGTTAGAAACGACACCCTTTAAAGTAATGTAGTTTTAAAGGCACTGAACACGTTTGGTAATTGTCAAAGACCAGTGTTCTCACTTGGTGTATCCCAACATGCACAAAATAACAAGCCTGTGAAAATTTGGGCTCAATTGGTCATCGAAGTTACAAGAAAATGATGAAAGAAAAAACACCCTCGTTGTACAAATTTGTGTGCTTTCAGATAGGAATAAAAACTTCTTGCAAGAAGTTTTTATTATTTTCGTGAGAAATGACCTCTTTCTCAAAAACTGCGTTAATTAAGGCACTGAACACGTTTGGTAATTGTCAAAGACCAGTAATTGTCAAAGACCAGTAATTGTCAAAGACCAGTGTTCTCACTTGGTGTATCCCAACATGCATAAAATAACAAGCCTGTGAAAATTTGGGCTCAATTGGTCATCGAAGTTACAAGAAAATGATGAAAGAAAAAACACCCTCGTTGTACAAATTTGTGTGCTTTCAGATAGGAATAAAAACTTCTTGCAAGAAGTTTTTATTATTTTCGTGAGAAATGACCTCTTTCTCAAAAACTGCGTTAATTAAGAGGGAGTCGTTTCCTATCAACAGCTCTCCGTTGCTTGTTACCAAGTAAGTTTTTATGCTATTATTTGTTTTGAGTAATTACCAAACGTGTACGATACCTTCAAAGTTCAAAGAAAGAGGTAACTTTTCACCATTAAATTTGAATCTGAGTAAGGCTTCAGGCATGAAGCCTTTCTCAGGCATCTGAAAGCACCCAATTGTATGCAACAAGGGTGGTTTTTTCTTTCATTAGTTTCTGCAACTTCGATGAGCAATTGAGCCCAAATGTTCGAATGTCGGTCACTTCGTACCCAAGTCACTTCGTACCCATGTCACTTCGTACCCAAGTCACTTCGTACCAAAGTCACTTCGTACCCAAGTACATGTACGAAGTGACCTGGGTATGATATTTTAGGTACGAAGTGACTTGGGTACGAAGTGACCGACATCGAAATGTTCTGATATGTTTTTTATTTTATGCATACGTTGGGCTCCAATTACCAAACGTGTACGATGCCTTTAAGTTCTTTTGTTGAAAACGTTTATCTGGAGATGTCTGCTACTACTAGCTTGTCATAATAATGGTAGTCACGGCCTTGCCGTTTATTGGGTTGGCGAGTTAATATTATTGCTTAACCATAGATTAGAAACAGGCTTGCTCAAGAAACAGGAAGCGCGCGGTCTTGCTTGCCGATGCCTTTAAAAACCTTTTTGTTTTACCAGATCTATAAAAGGTAATAATGGCAGGGGAAAATTCTGCCACGGCAAAGGGCGTGCTTAATACTAATTGTTTGAATCACCGTAGTTACAACGTTCTTTTTTTTGAGGACTGGTACTGTTGTGCATATAAACTAAACTCAATTATGTGAGCTTTCAACCATTCAGATTCTAGGGTCATTCAGATTCTTGAGTGCTGGGGTCGAAACGTTAGGCCATTAATTATTTGTCATTTATACAATTTGTTCTTTTTGTTGGTAAGCAGTTTGCAGAAGTTAATTCTATTGTCTCAATCAATAAATTGTAAAAATTCCCCCCTGCCTACCCTCTCAACGAAACTGTCTAGTTACGCCTCCGCATCTATAGAGTGATTTGCTGGATGAAAGCATAGATGAAAGGCACAACTAGACATTTTACCAGTCGTAATAATAATCAATGGTTTGGTTTATTGAAGGGTGCTTTGCTTAGCTGCTTAAAAGATGAAACAACTTCAGAAACAGTACAAATTAATTCACGGTTTATCCATAGTTTATCCATGGTTTATCTGGTCCTTTATGGTTTATGGTTTTGAAAAGAAGTCGCAGGGAAGAACAGGTGTAAGGTGTAACAGTGCTGACGGATGTTGCCATACCCTGACCTCCCAACACCTGCCCCCCCCCCATATGGCTCCATGATGGACCACGGAAGAATTCTACAGATGTGCCTTGCAAAGTTGCGTAACAATGTTAATCATCTCGAAAAACAGACTGGCCCTGTTCTTAAAAAAGAGGTGTTCATTTAGACGATGTGACCTGTGACCTCACATGTTTACAAAAGAGCCACAGAGCCTGGACTTCCTGCAGGCACGATTTGTACACAGACTAATGGAATAAAACATAAAATCTTACATTTTATGGAGATTGCACTGTCTAATTCCTGTCATCTTTTGATATGATGAAAGGGGGCACATCTCAAAACTTGTCCAGCTTTTACTTTCATAATTCTTGGATTTATGTGGAAATTATGACACAAAATGTCAACTTTCCCATAGGACCTGTGTATCTTGTATGCCAGAATACCTAAAGAATGCACAAGGTCACACTTATTGCAAACAAAGTTCACATGGTCTATATAGCTCCATGGTTTAACTGTGTTATTATAGTAAACATTTGCTCTATTTTTTTACCATAGAGCAAGGACTAATTGTCATAAATAAAACATTACGTCCACCTTTGAGATACGTCCTAGAACCGGTTTCCTTGTCCTGATGAAGGTATATAACTTTCTGGAGTAAACTTTGCCATAAAATTAGAAATGTTTTCCGTGGCCATTGGTCAGTAAATCCAAATCTCTGTTAATTGAAGCTTTCCGTGAGTGGACAGCTTAGGCTAGCTATCCGCTCTTTTCGATATCTCGGCTACGGCTAATACGGCCTTATGCTCAGTCGGCCCTGTTGAAGCCCTGTACTACCTCTATGGTACTACCGACGGAGCATAGTAAAGTATTCAAACCGAAAGCCAAATATTGACTGATTTTTGAGTAGCAACTGAACAAATTTGAGTAGCCATGTTATATATTGTACAAGGGAGATCGTTCACTAAATTGACAGATCTCATAAACATAACTCTTTGATGAATAACGCTTTGTGAGTTTCGGCTTAAAAAAAAACCCGAAGAAATTAAAGGGACACGTTGCCTTCGGGTTGGGCGCTGTTGGGCGCTGTTGGGCGCTTTTGGGCTATAAAAAGCGTTTGATGTATAATGAGCACGGTCGGAAAGATGTTTAAAAAGTAGAATATAATTATCCACACAACGTGCCTTAGAAATGCTTCGCTTTTGCTCACTTTCGCGAAACAAAACGCTCCGCCATTTATGGGAGTCAAGATTTTGACTTCCATAAATGGCGGACAAATTCTATTAGTCTTATTTCCAGTCGCAGTTATTTTATTAAAAATGTTACGATTACCATCTGTTTATTGTATTCAAATAAATATCCAGTTAATAAATGAACGAAAAAAGAAAAGAAAAAATACGTTAAATAATTAAGTAGCAAGTCCCCACGTCTCGGCCGGGCTGCTGCTCTTCATCGCGCATTATTGACCATTACACCGACGATCGTATCGACGGCTTGAAATACGTATACATTTCGCGGGACATGTCTCGGGGGTCAGAGGTCAATGTTGTTGTTTTTTAAATACCATTCACTAATTATAACACATTAAATGTGTTTTATTGCAAGAACAACTCTTAATAAGTATAAGGAACACCTCCAAACAGTAAAATTTCATGAGATTTGAAGGCAACGTGTCCCTTTAAGTTAAAAAACTAAATCTTTTAGAGAAAACTATTTTCGTGCACGCGTATATTCTGATGTTCTCTTGTCTTGATAATATCTTAATTCATAAGCTTGTTTCAAGTATGGCCGTGATAACTGATCAAGCTGTTCAGTTTGTGTATGTGCCTGAGTCTGTGAACGATCACTTGCTGACGGAAATCCCTGGGAGACCTGAGACCCCCCCCCCGATCACACACACACACAACACACAAATACCTCCACAAGCCATTTGCAGATAACCGCATATTATGTAACCACAATTCTATCTGTATATTGTGTAAGTTGGAACAAAGGAAGTTGGAACAAAGTAATGAGGCTGTAAAGACAAGAGTGCCAAGAGCAAGGACAAGCACGTGGACGCGGGTTTTTTTTCTACAGACTGCGTGGGTTTTACCATAATCCATGTATTAAAGTAGAACTAGAAACACAAACTTATTGGGTGGGTTTTTTCCACAGAGCAAGATACCCCGCCACGAAGGGCATGCGTTGGAATTAACTGTTGTTTCCCTGTATGCTATTGTTTTAAGTAGTATAATAAATATTAAATTCAAATGAATTAAATATGAAAGGTATAGTGGTCAAAATACAAAAGTACGGTTTTGAAATCTGATTAAAAGGCCTGATCAATAGGCTGATCTGCCAGATGATCACGCGTTATTTGCAAGATCTGGAGATTTTACTTTGTGCATGTATAAAGCATCAAGGAAGCGGATTGTCTGCAGTAGTTTACTGTGACAAAAATTCATTTACGTGAGTTTGAAAATGCATTCTGTTTCACTTTGTTTGTGACGTAAAATCGAAAAAAAAGATGCGAAGTATTTAATCGTTCGACATTTTAGCTTTGAGATTACAACTCAACGGATAAAACTTAATACACTTATCTCATCAACCCTTAAAGGCATCGTACACGTTTGGAAATTGTCAAAGACCAGTGTTCTCACTTGGTGTAGCCCTATCCCAACATTGTGCATAAAATAACAAGCCTGTGAAAATTTAGACTCAATTGGTCATCGAAGTTGCAAGAAAATGATGAAAGAAAAAACACCCTTGTTGTACAAATTTGTGTGCTTTCAGATAGAATAATAAAAACGTCTTGCATGAAGTTTTTATTATTTTAGTGAGAATTTACCTCTTTCTCAAAATCTACGTTACTTCAGAGGGAGTCGTTTTTCACGATCATATCAACAGCTCTCCGTTGCTTGTTACCAAGTATGTTTTATGCTAACATTTGTTTTGAGTCATTACCAAACGTGTACGATACCTTTAAACGACGACACTAATTTATCGCTCCTTTAGGCCTAATCGCTTCTCATTCTTAAATTGTACACGTGCACGTCTCATGCATCATGACGTTATACACTGTTCATAGTTTAGTATAAGATCCAAAATGGCAGACCTGTTGCTTTAGAAATTCAAATATACGTTACAAACCGTTAGGGAATTTGAGTTCCATCACTCGGTTTTGATGGCGGTGGCGTTTGAAAGAACATAACCTGAAAACTAAATCACAACTTGAATAAAAATATAATTTGAATTAAAGTTCGGGTCGCCTTCTAATCTAAACACCCATCCTAGGTTTCTTTACGAAATAAGATCTAAGAAAACTCAAATCAACAAGTCAACCATTTTTTAAATACTATAAATCCCCTGTCCGTTACTACACGAACTGGAGAATTTGTCTCTGCATTGGTCCCCATGTTCAGAGGATGAAAGTGACGGACCCTCCTTAGAAATAAATATTACGGACATTAACAATTCAGAGCGTTGCTTATGACATGATATGAGTTATTATAACTGTAAACAAGACCATATCAGGTCTATGCTTTGTTTTGTCGATCTAAGCCCCAGTCGATTTCGAAAGGAAAAGCATTTTGTACAATAAGTTTTTATAATTATTTGAAGGGTTGGTACTTGTCTTCTTAACCCTTGTGTCCTTATTTCACCACAGGATGAGGATTGCCGTGGCAACATTTCTCCTGCTGCTTATTGCAGAGAAGGTGGCTTTAGCTGGAAGTGAGTTATATTTGTTTTCTTCCTTTTTTTCTTCTTCTTCTTTTTCCGTTGCTGGTCGAGTAAATGACTCCTTCGTTAAAGCAACAAAGCTAACCATGATAATGCCTGTTATGCACTGCGGGAGTCCAAGGTAAAGAACTACAAGTACTATTTACAATGGGTTTACACCTTATTAATCTTTCGTAAACAGAAATAGGTGACCGGGATGATTAGGTCTGGGGGGAATGGGCCAATGTGCATGTGCAAACGGTCAGCCCATCCCAGCACCTTTGGTTGTTCGGTCCCAGCGCTTGTGTACTTTGGTTGAAATAGATAGTTTACATAAGCCTTGGGCCTCGTGTGTACTTGTGGTTTTGCGTATTGCGCCGACTGCAGTACAATCGCTCCCAGCGTGCATCACTACATCCTGGAAAAGAATTTTTACCAAAAATGTCATCAGCCCATCCCAGCAGTCTTGGATGAGACCACCAGTGGGGCCGAGCGAAAATGTGGTGGCGTTGTGACTACACCGCAAAAGAAGCAGGAAATAACAGAGGGCGCCCTACCAAATAAGGGGTCACTGTTAATGCTTTTGTCACGGTCAAAGACTGTACAGTGTCGCACTACACATCTGGTCTTGTCATCCTTTAATCGCATTCCATCCATCCACATCCATCCTGCGATGTATTGTTTAGCGTTGACAGCGTTTCGAGATGTTTCTACTCCAAATAATAATGTCACTACCTTTCAACAGCCTCTCTTTATTGTAAGCATTTAGGTTTACTTTCAAGTGTCACGGTTAGAAGACGCTCTGAATTCCTAACGTCTTGAACTTGTGTTATTGTTCACTGACTTCATATCATACGACTATAATTATACTATAGGGACTAAATGGGAAACCAATCCTTTTGCCAAATAACAGGCACATTTTCAAATTTTGTTTCTCATTTTCTTTATCAGGAACGAGAATTGTGGCTGGAAATAAATATGTTTGCAAGCAGGTCAGGGCTGTGTGCCCATTTGACCTGATCTTCACGGGGAAGGTGTGTGGAACCAACGGTATCACATTTCCCTCAAAATGTGATCTTGTTCGTGAAGTCTGTCATCGAGACACCCATCAGACGTTTGACTACTCTCACATCGGGCCGTGCACTGGTAAGGAAACTGTCTTTTAGCTAAAATATAACCGCTTTTTTATTCCTAATAAAATATGATAAATCCACCTAAATTTATTTTTAAAAAGTGAAAATATCAACTTCTTGAATTTTATGGATTTTTTTTGGTTGAACTTGCAGTGCCACAAGGGGAATATAGACACTTCCATTTTAACCCTCCTATTGTTAAGTCCTTATAGCGTGTCGTGGCCAAGCGGCTTAGAGCATCGGACTCAAGTTCTGGTGGCTGGCCGGGTCATCAGGGTGTGGGTTCGAACCCCGGTCATGACACTTGTGTCCTTGAGCAAGACACTTAACTGTAACTGCTTATCACCCAGGGGTAAATTAGTACCTGTGAGGGCAGAGATGGTTCATGTGATTGATTTAGCTTGGTGCGCTACATATTTGGCAGCACAGGCTGTACACACCCAAGGAAGCTGAGATGGTTTAAGGAATGAAATAAATGGACCAGTGATCAGGGGTAAAATGTTGGAGCGCCATGAGCATCACTGAGTGATGGATTTGAGCGCTATATAAGAAGCCACTAGTATCACTATTATTTTTCTAAACCTCGGCTTGGGCTCTGGCTCTGGTTGGGCTCTGTCATCAAATTTGGAACAGTGCTTTTTTGCATGTGTTTCCACACCATCAACCAGAGCCGGAGCCTAAGTGGAGGGTTGGAAAAAGCCTGAGATGTCAGTATGGTTTTTTTTTACACTGTGCCAACCATGAACATACCAAGACCAAGATCAAGAACTGAATATTCATTATCTTTTCACATTTAACCCACTTTGCTGTAGAGTAAGTTACTTGAGTGAGCTTAGTTGTATAAGGATGTTCCTTTACACCAGAAAAAATGCAACAGAAAAAATGCAAGTTGATTTGCATTTACAGATTACAAGTAAATTTGTGTTGTCCTTACAAGTTGTGATCAACAAATTTTACTTTTTGGCTCCACAATATTCTCAAATGCAAATAAATGTAAACAATTACACAATTATTGGAACAATAGACCACTTGAAGTCATTTTTTAAAATTTGATTTGAATCGGTTTATTATTCCATCGCGGCAAAGGGCCGAATTTCGAATTACTAAGAAGTTATTTTTTGTGGGTTATAATACACACTGTCCTGTTATAATTTAGTTCTACCAAGGAGGGTTATTACATAATTGAAGTATTAAAAACAATGAGATTGTTTTTACTAAGGCAAAGAATTTTTTTGCCAAAAGAAAAGTTACAAAATTATGATAAATACATGTAGGAACAAAAAAAAGGTTCAGGGGGCAATACACTTATTTCAACTCAAGTTTAAAGAAAATACAGTACAAAGCCACTAGGTTGTTGTCTGATTGTGGCGGATTGGGGACTGAAGGCCCAACTGCTTAATCACTGGGCCAAGCATACATTGAACCATTCTTATCCTAGTCCAAACATTTTGATGTGGGGTGACCTGCCATAGCGTAGTTGAGGATAGTGGTAGTATTGAGGTTACCTGTTGGCAAGTCTGAGTGGGCCAAGAGAGTAGCGATTGATAAACCTATTCATAACTATCATTTACATCAGGCATTATTAAGCATATTAAACTAATTAACTACCCCTATGGAAAATGTTCCTAACCATAAGGTTCATTGTTTACCATACACAGTTGTGTATTCTGCTTGAAAGGCAATGTATCCTTTTGGACAGTTGGGTAAATCCATGTTGAAAAAATGGAGGAACCTGTTGCCCTCCAGGATTTACATCCAAGATTTGGGCCCTTGATTACGAATACAGACTTTTAAAGACTTGATTCAATTTGTACTTTCAATAAAGTAATCCTGATGTAGAAATTTGATTGTTGTTCCAATGGACCACTCCCACTTTCTTTATTTAATATTAACAACTAGTAAAGATATTTGAAATGTTATCTTCATGTACATGTTACTAACGTTTGGATGATTAAATTATTAATATTTACAGATGCAGACTGCCCTACACACTGTAGAGGAGAGGGTTATCAATATGTGTGTGGTATAGTCGGATGCAGAGAACGAACATTCAGAAACCTATGTCATCTGAAGAAAGTGAGCTCTGCTTGTATGCCAGCTCGCCGGATAAAGCTCACATATGCATACGAGGGCTTTTGTCGTAGCCCAGGTCAACGGTCAAGTAACTGTACAGGTATGGTTTTTTCCAGCTTCTTCTTTTAAACCCTTCAAAGTATGCAACATTTACTGGTTACCTGACACTTGTTTGTGTGGTAAAAGTGGTAAACCTGCAGTTTATGTTTCAAAAAATTATGCAAATATTTATGCAAATTACCAAGCCTATAACTGGTCTTTCCTGTTTAAAGATCAGGATATTGCATCTTCTTATAGCCAACACCTCTAAGAAATAATTTAAGCAAACATTAATGCCAATTACGAAGCCTAACTAAACTAGTCTTTCCTGCTTACTGATCAGGCCATGTATATCTATTGTATCCTATAGCCATTTTCTATAAGCAAAAACGTATGCAAATTATTTAGCTACTAAATCTGAGCTTTTCTGTTCAATGATCAGGCTATCTGGCCATGTATATTGCATCCTCCTTTAGCCATCCTCTCTAAAAAACCAATTTATTTATTTAGCCTAACTAATCTTTTCTGCTTAATGATCTGGGCTCGATTTCACAAAGCACCAAGATTCATCTTCAGATGAGTTGTCGTGGGGAAGTCCCCGCTAAAAAGACGCTCCGTTGATTTGCTATGGCAATGAGCTGAGAAGTCCCATTTTGAAAAATCATTTGAAGTATCAATTTTTTTTATAGTACACTTAGATAAAAACAGAGATGAAGAGATAAATTGACATTACAACTCACTTAATAATTTTCATGGCTTAAATGTTTATCTTGTTCTTGAAAAGTGATGATAATCTTAACATTTTGCGAAAGAGTTGGGAGCTTCTTAAAAAAAAATGCATGTCTTAGCTTGGCGTTCAGAAGAATTCAAGATTGTTACATCTGCCGTATTTATAAGAGCGAACTCCTCATTGGTCATTGCTTATCACCTTTTATGTACAGTAAATCTCAGACCAACGAAGCAAGTATGGTTCCTTTTATACTTCCGTGTAACTCGACGACACTCAAAGCAGTATTCTTGTTGCTAGACTATTTATCGGACCTGCCAGCCACGACCGGCCATGCAGTTCCGTCTCTGAGTATCATGAATAATACATAACCTTTCGCGGAAGGACCAATCAGGTGCTGATTTAGGCTCCATTGATGCATGCCACACATTTGCTGCGTGTTTGTGAGTTAAAGAAAATGTAGGTCACACCCGTGCGCTACAAACAAGATCAGTGCTACTTAGTGGAAAACGTTTTTTTTTCACACTTGAGTTTGGTTTGCACCGTGTGTTGCAATGGTAAATTGAACATTAGTGCTACTTTGCGGCGTCAAAAATTTTCAGATTCGGTGCAAAGTTACAAAGCCTTATTATCGTAATTAAAAATGTAAAGCTCTTGAAGCATTGAAACTTCATGAAATTGTAGGCCTCGGTTAACATTGTTTAAATATGTAAAAAAATTGAAATCTGAAAAAAGTGGTTTTCTACACTGTGTGCAACTTCGTGGCATTGGTGACAAATTAAGGAATGTTTCACAACTTTATACATTATACAATTGCATAATGCCAACTACCCATGATCGGACATTTCACACTTAAACAAAGTGAAGAATTCATTATACTATCAATTTTGTGGCATGTCATGGCCGAGCATGTCAAGTTCACTGAACCCAAGCTCTGTTGTTGTCAGCAGCTGAGTGTGGATTTGAATCCCGGTCATGACACTTGTGCCCTTGAGCAAGGCACTTGCTTCAAAAAAAGTTGGGAAGGTAATGCATTCTGCTTAACCAGTTGATTTGGGTCGCAACCCAAATCAGTTAAGTGTAGCCCTCACCTTGAAGTCGGCATCTGGCCTTGCGATGTAAGGCGATATCTCATCAAAACAAAATTGACTGACTAATAATTTTTTGGGGGTAGTAAAGTGAACAAATAAAGTCTTTAAAATCGTTAAAATGAAGGAACATATTCAATTCTGTATGATTGAAAATTTGATTTTTTTTTTATACAGTAAGGTAATTTAACAGAGGCTCAAAAAATGTTTTTAGTTAAACTCAAGCCAAACTTAACCATAAAATTAAAATGATTTTCAGACACATTTGTCACTGTATAAATAAATTGCCAGAGTGGAATAATGCAATATAACTTATTAGTATTGATGAAATTTAGTAAGAAGTGTAACACTGGTACAAACTACATATTAATAATTTACTTTGAAATATTAACCTCAATTGGAACTTGATTGTTTTTGTCTTGTAGATGATGATTCGATGACAACTCCGAGGTTTGTTACAGAACTTCCTGAAGAATTAAAGCTACAGACAGATGATCCTGCAAAGCTAACGAGTGAAAACCCCACTATACCTACTGATACTCCAGTTGTAACAACGGAGAAACCAGCTGTTCCTACTAATGCTCTAGTTGCATCCACCGAGGAACCAGTTGTACCTTCTGATGCTCCAGTTGTAACAACCCAGAAACCAGCTGTTGCCACTGATGCTCCAGATGGAACAACCGAGAAACCAGCTGTTGCTTCTGATGCTCCAGTTGTAACAACCGAGAAACCAGCTGTTGCCACTGATGCTCCAGTTGTAACAACCGAGAAACCAGATGTTGCCACTGATGCTCCCGCTGTAACAACTGAGAAACCAGCTGTTACTACAAATGCTCCAGTAGTAACAACCCAGAAACCAGCAGTTGCTACTGATGCTCCAGTTGTAACAACCCAGAAAACAGCTGTTGCTACTGATGCTCCAGTTGTAACAACCGTGAAACCAGCTGTTGCTACTGATACTCCAGTTGTAACAACCCAGAAAACAGCTGTTGCTACTGATGCTCCAATTGTAACAACCGAGAAACCAGCTGTTCCTACTAATGCTCCAGTTGTAACAACCGAGACACCAGCTGTTCCTACTGATGCTCCAGTTGTAACAACCCAGAAAACAGCTGTTCCTACTGATGCTCCAGTTGTAACAACCCAGAAAACAGCTGTTACTACTGATGCTCTGGTTGTAACAACGGAAAAACCAGCTGTTGCTACTGATGCTCCAGTTGTAACAACTGAGAAACCAGCTGTTGCCACTGATGCTCCAGTTCTTCCTACTGATGCTCCAGTTGTATCAACCGAGACACCAGCTGTTACCACTGATGCTCCAGTTGAAACAACCGAGACACAAGCTGTTGCCACTGATGCTCCAGTTGTAACAACCCAGAAACCAGCTGTTGTCACTGATGCTGCAGCTGTAACAACCCAGAAACCAGCTGTTGCTACTGATGCTCCAGTTCTTACAACCGAGAAACCAGCTGTTGCCACTGATGCTCCAGTTCTTCCTACTGATGCTCCAGTTGTATCAACCGAGACACCAGCTGTTGCCACTGATGCTCCAGTTGTAACAACCGAAAAACCAGCTGTTGCTAGTGATGCTCCAGTTGTAACAACCGTGAAACTAGCTGTTGCTACTGATGCTCCAGTTGTAACAACCCAGAAAACAGCTGTTGCTACTGATGCTCCAGTTGTAACAACCGTGAAACCAGCTGTTGCTACTGATGCTCCAGTTGTAACAACCGAGAAACCAGCTGTTGTTACTGATGCTCCAGTTGTAACAACCAAGAAACCAGCTGTTGCCACTGATGCTCCAGTTTTTCCTACTGATGCTCTACTTGTATCAACTGAGACACTAGCTGTTGCTACTGATGCTCCAGTTGTAACAACCCAGAAAACAGCTGTTGCTACTGATGCTCCAGTTGTAACAACCCAGAAACCAGCTGTTGCCACTGATGCTCCCACTGTAACATCCGAGAAACCAGCTGTTGCTACTGATGCTCCAGTTGTAACAACCGAGAAACCAGCTGTTGCTACTGATGCTCCAGTTGTAACAACCCAGAAAACAGCTGTTGCTACTGATGCTCCAGTTGTAACAACCATGAAACCAGCTGTTGCTACTGATGCTCCAGTTGTAACAACCGAGAAACCAGCTGTTGTTACTGATGCTCCAGTTGTATTAACTGAGAAACCAGCTGTTGCTACTGATGCTCCAGTTGTAACAACCGAGAAACCAGCTGTTGCTACGGATGGTCCAGTTGTAACAACCCAGAAACCAGCTGTTGCTACTGATCCTCCAGTTGTAACAACCGAGAAGCCAGCTGTTGCTACTGATGCTCCAGTTGTAACAACCGAGAAACCAGCTGTTGCTACGGATGGTCCAGTTGTAACAACCCAGAAAACAGCTGTTGCCACTGATGCTCCAGTTGTAACAACCATGAAACCAGCTGTTGCTACTGATGCTACAGTTGTAACAACCGAGACACCAGCTGTTGCCACTGATGCTCCCGTTGTAACAACCGAGAAGCCAGCTGTTGCTACTGATGCTCCAGTTGTAACAACCGAGAAACCAGCTGTTGCTACGGATGGTCCAGTTGTAACAACCCAGAAAACAGCTGTTGCCACTGATGCTCCAGTTGTAACAACCATGAAACCAGCTGTTGCTACTGATGCTACAGTTGTAACAACCGAGACACCAGCTGTTGCCACTGATGCTCCCGTTGTAACAACCGAGAAACCAGCGGTTGCTACTGATGGTCCAGTTATAACAACCCAGAAAACAGCTGTTGCTACTGATGCTCCAGTTGTAACAACCTTGAAACCAGCTGTTGCTACTGATGGTCCAGTTGTAACAACCATGAAACCAGCTGTTGCTACTGATGCTCTAGTTGTAACAACCATGAAACCAGCTGTTGCTACTGATGCTCCAGTTGTAACAACTGAGACACCAGCTGTTGCCACTGATGCTCCAGTTGTAACAACCATGAAACCAGCTGTTGCTACTGATGCTACAGTTGTAACAACCGAGACACCAGCTGTTGCCACTGATGCTCCCGTTGTAACAACCGAGAAACCAGCTGTTGCTACTGATGGTCCAGTTATAACAACCCAGAAAACAGCTGTTGCTACTGATGCTCCAGTTGTAACAACCTTGAAACCAGCTGTTGCTACTGATGGTCCAGTTGTAACAACCATGAAACCAGCTGTTGCTACTGATGCTCTAGTTGTAACAACCATGAAACCAGCTGTTGCTACTGATGCTCCAGTTGTAACAACTGAGACACCAGCTGTTGCCACTGATACTCCAGTTGTAACAACCGAGAAACCAGCTGTTGCTACTGATGGTCCACTTGTAACAACCATGAAACCAGCTGTTGCTACTGATGTTCCAGTTGTAACAACCGAGAAACCAGCTCTTGCTACTGATGCTTCAGTTGTAACAACCCAGAAAACAGCTGTTGCTACTGATGCTCCAGTTGTAACAACCCAGAAAACAGCTGTTGCTACTGATACTCCAGTTATAACAACTGAGAAACAAGCTGTTGCTACTGATGCTCCAGTTATAACAACCGAGAAACCAGCTGTTGCTACTGATGCTCCAGATGTTTCCACTGAGAGACCTGTCTCAGTTGTTTTCACTAGTGATCCCTATTCACCAACAGAGAAGCTGACAGCACCAACTGACTTACCACAGGATTTGAAATTAAATACAGAATTGCCTGATATTACTGATGCTCCAGTTTTAACAACCGAGAAGCACGCTGTTGCTACTGATGCTCCAGTAGTAACAACCGAGAAACCAGCTGTTGTTACTACTGCTCCAGTTGTAACAACTGAGAAACCAGCTGTTGCCACTGATGCTCCAGTTCTTCCTACTGATGCTCCAGTTGTATCAACCGAGACACCAGCTGTTGCCACTGATGCCTCAGTTGTAACAACCGAGAAACCAGCTGTTGCTAGTGATGCTCCAGTTGTAACAACCGTGAAACTAGCTGTTGCTACTGATGCTCCAGTTGTAACAACCCAGAAAACAGCTGTTGCTACTGATGCTCCAGTTGTAACATCCGTGAAACCAGCTGTTGCTACTGATGCTCCCACTGTAACATCCGAGAAACCAGCTGTTGCCACTGATGCTCCAGTTCTTCCTACTGATGCTCCAGTTGTATCAACCAAGACACCAGCTGTTGCCACTGATGCTCCAGTTGTAACAACCGAGAAACCAGCTGTTGCTACGGATGCTCCAGTTGTAACAACCCAGAAAACAGCTGTTGCTACTGATGCTCCAGTTGTAACAACCATGAAACCAGCTGTTGCCACTGATGCTCCCACTGTAACATCCGAGAAACCAGCTGTTGCCACTGATGCTCCTGTTGTAACAACCCAGAAAACAACTGTTGCTACTGATGCTCTAGTTGTAACAACCGTGAAACCAGCTGTTGCTACTGATGCTCCAGTTGTAACAACCGAGAAACCAGCTGTTGTTACTGATGCTCCAGTTGTAACAACTGAGAAACCAGCTGTTGCTACGGAGGGTCCAGTTGTAACAACCCAGAAAACAGCTGTTGCTACTGATGCTCCAGTTGTAACAACCATGAAACCAGCTGTTGCTACTGATGCTCCAGTTGTAACAACCGAGAAACCAGCTGTTGCTACTGATGCTCCAGTTGTAACAACCGAGAAACCAGCTGTTGCTACGGATGGTCCAGTTGTAACAACCCAGAAAACAGCTGTTGCTACTGATGCTCCAGTTGTAACAACCATGAAACCAGCTGTTGCTACTGATGCTCCAGTTGTAACAACTGAGACACCAGCTGTTGCCACTGATGCTCCAGTTGTAACAACCGAGACACCAGCTGTTGCTACTGATGGTCCAGTTGTAACAACCATGAAACCAGCTGTTGCTACTGATACTCCAGTTGTAACAACCGAGAAACCAGCTGTTGCTACTGATGCTCCCGTTGTAACAACCGAGAAACCAGCTCTTGCCACTGATGCTCCAGTTGTAACAACCCAGAAACCAGCTGTTGCTACTGATGCTCCAGTTGTAACAACCGTGAAACCAGCTGTTGCTACTGATGCTCCAGTTATAACAACTGAGAAACCAGCTGTTGCCACTGATGCTCCAGTTGTATCAACCGAGACACCAGCTCTTGCCACTGATGCTCCAGTTGTAACAACCGAGACACCAGCTGTTGCTACTGATGCTCCAGTTGTAACAACCCAGAAAACAGCTGTTGCTACTGATGCTCCAGTTGTAACAACCGTGAAACCAGCTGTTGCTACTGATGCTCCAGTTGTTACAACCGAGAAACCAGCTGTTGCCACTGATGCTCCCGCTGTAACATCCGAGAAACCAGCTGTTGCCACTGATGCTCCAGTTGTAACAACTGAGAAACCAGCTCTTGCCACTGATGCTCCAGTTCTTCCTACTGATGCTCCAGTTGTATCAACCGAGAAGCCAGCTCTTGCCACTGATGCTCCAGTTGTAACAACCGAGACACCAGCTGTTGCCACTGATGCTCCAGTTGTAACAACCGAGAAACCAGCTGTTGCTACTGATGGTCCAGTTGTAACAACCCAGAAAACAGCTGTTGCTACTGATGCTCCAGTTGTAACAACCATGAAACCAGCTGTTGCTACTGATGCTCCAGTTGTAACAACCGAGAAACCAGCTGTTGCTACTGATGCTCCAGTTGTAACAACCGAGAAACCAGCTCTTGCCACTGATGCTCCAGTTCTTCCTACTGATGCTCCAGTTGTATCAACCGAGAAACCAGCTCTTGCCACTGATGCTCCAGTTGTAACAACCGAGACACCAGCTGTTGCCACTGATGCTCCAGTTGTAACAACCGAGAAACCAGCTGTTGCTACGGATGGTCCAGTTGTAACAACCCAGAAAACAGCTGTTGCTACTGATGCTCCAGTTGTAACAACCATGAAACCAGCTGTTGCTACTGATGCTCCAGTTGTAACAACCGAGAAACCAGCTGTTGCTACTGATGCTCCAGTTGTAACAACCGAGAAACCAGCTCTTGCCACTGATGCACCAGTTGTAACAACCCAGAAACCAGCTGTTGCCACTGATGCTCCCGCTGTAACATCCGAGAAACCAGCTGTTGCCACTGATGCTCCTGTTCTAACAACCATGAAACCAGCTGTTGCTACTGATGCTCCAGTTATAACAACTGAGAAACCAGCTGTTGCCACTGATGCTCCAGTTGTATCAACCGAGACACCAGCTCTTGCCACTGATGCTCCAGTTGTAACAACCGAGACACCAGCTGTTGCTACTGATGCTCCAGTTGTAACAACCCAGAAAACAGCTGTTGCTACTGATGCTCCAGTTGTAACAACCGTGAAACCAGCTGTTGCTACTGATGCTCCAGTTGTTACAACCGAGAAACCAGCTGTTGCCACTGATGCTCCCGCTGTAACATCCGAGAAACCAGCTGTTGCCACTGATGCTCCAGTTGTAACAACTGAGAAACCAGCTCTTGCCACTGATGCTCCAGTTCTTCCTACTGATGCTCCAGTTGTATCAACCGAGAAGCCAGCTCTTGCCACTGATGCTCCAGTTGTAACAACCGAGACACCAGCTGTTGCCACTGATGCTCCAGTTGTAACAACCGAGAAACCAGCTGTTGCTACTGATGGTCCAGTTGTAACAACCCAGAAAACAGCTGTTGCTACTGATGCTCCAGTTGTAACAACCATGAAACCAGCTGTTGCTACTGATGCTCCAGTTGTAACAACCGGGAAACCAGCTGTTGCTACTGATGCTCCAGTTGTAACAACCGAGAAACCAGCTCTTGCCACTGATGCTCCAGTTGTAACAACCCAGAAACCAGCTGTTGCCACTGATGCTCCTGCTGTAACATCCGAGAAACCAGCTGTTGCCACTGATGCTCCAGTTGTAACAACCCAGAAACCAGCTGTTGCCACTAATGCTCCAGCTGTAACATCCGAGAAACCAGCTGTTGCCACTGATGCTCCTGTTGTAACAACCGTGAAACCAGCTGTTGCTACTGATGCTCCAGTTGTAACAACCGAGAAACCAGCTGTTGCTACTGATGCTCCAATTATAACAACTGAGAAACCAGCTGTTGCCACTGATGCTCCACTTCTTCCTACTGGTGCTCCAGTTGTATCAACCGAGACACCAGCTGTTGCCACTGATGCTCCAGTTGTAACAAACGAGACACCAGCTGTTGCTACTGATGCTCCAGTTGTAACAACCCAGAAAACAGCTGTTGCTACTGATGCTCCAGTTGTAACAACCGTGAAACCAGCTGTTGCTACTGATGCTCCAGTTGTTACAACCGAGAAACCAGCTGTTGCTACTGATACTCCAGTTGTAACAACCGAGAAACCAGCTGTTGTTACTGATGCTCCAGTTGTAACAACTGAGAAACCAGCTGTTGCCACTGATGCTCCAGTTCTTCCTACTGATGCTCCAGTTGTATCAACCAAGACACCAGCTGTTGCCACTGATGCTCCAGTTGTAACAACCGAGAAACCAGCTGTTGCTACGGATGCTCCAGTTGTAACAACGGAGAAACCAGCTGTTCCTACTAATGCTCTAGTTGCATCCACCGAGGAACCAGTTGTACCTTCTGATGCTCCAGTTGTAACAACCCAGAAACCAGCTGTTGCCACTGATGCTCCAGATGGAACAACCGAGAAACCAGCTGTTGCTTCTGATGCTCCAGTTGTAACAACCGAGAAACCAGCTGTTGCCACTGATGCTCCAGTTGTAACAACCGAGAAACCAGATGTTGCCACTGATGCTCCCGCTGTAACAACTGAGAAACCAGCTGTTACTACAAATGCTCCAGTAGTAACAACCCAGAAACCAGCAGTTGCTACTGATGCTCCAGTTGTAACAACCCAGAAAACAGCTGTTGCTACTGATGCTCCAGTTGTAACAACCGTGAAACCAGCTGTTGCTACTTATACTCCAGTTGTAACAACCCAGAAACCAGCTGTTGCTACTGATGCTCCAATTGTAACAACCGAGAAACCAGCTGTTCCTACTAATGCTCCAGTTGTAACAACCGAGAAACCAGCTGTTCCTACTGATGCTCCAGTTGTAACAACCCAGAAAACAGCTGTTCCTACTGATGCTCCAGTTGTAACAACCCAGAAAACAGCTGTTACTACTGATGCTCTGGTTGTAACAACCGAAAAACCAGCTGTTGCTACTGATGCTCCAGTTGTAACAACTGAGAAACCAGCTCTTGCCACTGATGCTCCAGTTCGTCCTACTGATGCTCCAGTTGTATCAACCGAGACACCAGCTGTTGCCACTGATGCTCCAGTTGAAACAACCGAGACACAAGCTGTTGCCACTGATGCTCCAGTTGTAACAACCCAGAAACCAGCTGTTGTCACTGATGCTGCAGCTGTAACAACCCAGAAACCAGCTGTTGCTACTGATGCTCCAGTTCTTACAACCGAGAAACCAGCTGTTGCCACTGATGCTCCAGTTCTTCCTACTGATGCTCCAGTTGTATCAACCGAGACACCAGCTGTTGCCACTGATGCTCCAGTTGTAACAACCGAGAAACCAGCTGTTGCTAGTGATGCTCCAGTTGTAACAACCGTGAAACTAGCTGTTGCTACTGATGCTCCAGTTGTAACAACCCAGAAAACAGCTGTTGCTACTGATGCTCCAGTTGTAACAACCGTGAAACCAGCTGTTGCTACTGATGCTCCAGTTGTAACAACCGAGAAACCAGCTGTTGTTACTGATGCTCCAGTTGTAACAACCAAGAAACCAGCTGTTGCCACTGATGCTCCAGTTTTTCCTACTGATGCTCTACTTGTATCAACTGAGACACTAGCTGTTGCTACTGATGCTCCAGTTGTAACAACCCAGAAAACAGCTGTTGCTACTGATGCTCCAGTTGTAACAACCCAGAAACCAGCTGTTGCCACTGATGCTCCCACTGTAACATCCGAGAAACCAGCTGTTGCTACTGATGCTCCAGTTGTAACAACCGAGAAACCAGCTGTTGCTACTGATGCTCCAGTTGTAACAACCCAGAAAACAGCTGTTGCTACTGATGCTCCAGTTGTAACAACCATGAAACCAGCTGTTGCTACTGATGCTCCAGTTGTAACAACCGAGAAACCAGCTGTTGTTACTGATGCTCCAGTTGTATTAACTGAGAAACCAGCTGTTGCTACTGATGCTCCAGTTGTAACAACCGAGAAACCAGCTGTTGCTACGGATGGTCCAGTTGTAACAACCCAGAAACCAGCTGTTGCTACTGATGCTCCAGTTGTAACAACCATGAAACCAGCTGTTGCTACTGATCCTCCAGTTGTAACAACCGAGAAGCCAGCTGTTGCTACTGATGCTCCAGTTGTAACAACCGAGAACCCAGCTGTTGCTACGGATGGTCCAGTTGTAACAACCCAGAAAACAGCTGTTGCCACTGATGCTCCAGTTGTAACAACCATGAAACCAGCTGTTGCTACTGATGCTACAGTTGTAACAACCGAGACACCAGCTGTTGCCACTGATGCTCCCGTTGTAACAACCGAGAAGCCAGCTGTTGCTACTGATGCTCCAGTTGTAACAACCGAGAAACCAGCTGTTGCTACGGATGGTCCAGTTGTAACAACCCAGAAAACAGCTGTTGCCACTGATGCTCCAGTTGTAACAACCATGAAACCAGCTGTTGCTAATGATGCTACAGTTGTAACAACCGAGACACCAGCTGTTGCCACTGATGCTCCCGTTGTAACAACCGAGAAACCACCAGTTGCTACTGATGGTCCAGTTATAACAACCCAGAAAACAGCTGTTGCTACTGATGCTCCAGTTGTAACAACCTTGAAACCAGCTGTTGCTACTGATGGTCCAGTTGTAACAACCATGAAACCAGCTGTTGCTACTGATGCTCTAGTTGTAACAACCATGAAACCAGCTGTTGCTACTGATGCTCCAGTTGTAACAACTGAGACACCAGCTGTTGCCACTGATGCTCCAGTTGTAACAACCATGAAACCAGCTGTTGCTACTGATGCTACAGTTGTAACAACCGAGACACCAGCTGTTGCCACTGATGCTCCCGTTGTAACAACCGAGAAACCAGCTGTTGCTACTGATGCTCCAGATGTTTCCACTGAGAGACCTGTCTCAGTTGTTTTCACTAGTGATCCCTATTCACCAACAGAGAAGCTGACAGCACCAACTGACTTACCACAGGATTTGAAATTAAATACAGAATTGCCTGATATTACTAATGCTCCAGTTTTAACAACCGAGAAGCACACTGTTGCTACTGATGCTCCAGTAGTAACAACCGAGAAACCAGCTGTTATTACTACTGCTCCAGTTGTAACAACTGAGAAACCAGCTGTTGCCACTGATGCTCCAGTTCTTCCTACTGATGCTCCAGTTGTATCAACCGAGACACCAGCTGTTGCCACTGATGCCTCAGTTGTAACAACCGAGAAACCAGCTGTTGCTAGTGATGCCCCAGTTGTAACAACCGTGAAACTAGCTGTTGCTACTGATGCTCCAGTTGTAACAACCCAGAAAACAGCTGTTGCTACTGATGCTCCAGTTGTAACATCCGTGAAACCAGCTGTTTCTACTGATGCTCCCACTGTAACATCCGAGAAACCAGCTGTTGCCACTGATGCTCCAGTTCTTCCTACTGATGCTCCAGTTGTATCAACCAAGACACCAGCTGTTGCCACTGATGCTCCAGTTGTAACAACCGAGAAACCAGCTGTTGCTACGGATGCTCCAGTTGTAACAACCCAGAAAACAGCTGTTGCTACTGATGCTCCAGTTGTAACAACCGAGAAACCAGCTGTTGTTACTGATGCTCCAGTTGTATTAACTGAGAAACCAGCTGTTGCTACTGATGCTCCAGTTGTAACAACCGAGAAACCAGCTGTTGCTACGGATGGTCCAGTTGTAACAACCCAGAAAACAGCTGTTGCTACTGATGCTCCAGTTGTAACAACCTTGAAACCAGCTGTTGCTACTGATGGTCCAGTTGTAACAACCATGAAACCAGCTGTTGCTACTGATGCTCTAGTTGTAACAACCATGAAACCAGCTGTTGCTACTGATGCTCCAGTTGTAACAACTGAGACACCAGCTGTTGCCACTGATGCTCCAGTTGTAACAACCATGAAACCAGCTGTTGCTACTGATGCTACAGTTGTAACAACCGAGACACCAGCTGTTGCCACTGATGCTCCCGTTGTAACAACCGAGAAACCAGCTGTTGCTACTGATGCTCCAGATGTTTCCACTGAGAGACCTGTCTCAGTTGTTTTCACTAGTGATCCCTATTCACCAACAGAGAAGCTGACAGCACCAACTGACTTACCACAGGATTTGAAATTAAATACAGAATTGCCTGATATTACTAATGCTCCAGTTTTAACAACCGAGAAGCACGCTGTTGCTACTGATGCTCCAGTAGTAACAACCGAGAAACCAGCTGTTGTTACTACTGCTCCAGTTGTAACAACTGAGAAACCAGCTGTTGCCACTGATGCTCCAGTTCTTCCTACTGATGCTCCAGTTGTATCAACCGAGACACCAGCTGTTGCCACTGATGCCTCAGTTGTAACAACCGAGAAACCAGCTGTTGCTAGTGATGCCCCAGTTGTAACAACCGTGAAACTAGCTGTTGCTACTGATGCTCCAGTTGTAACAACCCAGAAAACAGCTGTTGCTACTGATGCTCCAGTTGTAACATCCGTGAAACCAGCTGTTTCTACTGATGCTCCCACTGTAACATCCGAGAAACCAGCTGTTGCCACTGATGCTCCAGTTCTTCCTACTGATGCTCCAGTTGTATCAACCAAGACACCAGCTGTTGCCACTGATGCTCCAGTTGTAACAACCGAGAAACCAGCTGTTGCTACGGATGCTCCAGTTGTAACAACCCAGAAAACAGCTGTTGCTACTGATGCTCCAGTTGTAACAACCATGAAACCAGCTGTTGCCACTGATGCTCCCACTGTAACATCCGAGAAACCAGCTGTTGCCACTGATGCTCCTGTTGTAACAACCCAGAAAACAGCTGTTGCTACTGATGCTCTAGTTGTAACAACTGAGAAACCAGCTGTTGCTACTGATGCTCCAGTTGTAACAACCGAGAAACCAGCTGTTGCTACTGATGCTCCAGTTGTAACAACCGAGAAACCAGCTGTTGCTACGGATGGTCCAGTTGTGACAACCCAGAAAACAGCTGTTGCTACTGATGCTCCAGTTGTAACAACCATGAAACCAGCTGTTGCTACTGATGCTCCAGTTGTAACAACCGAGAAACCAGCTGTTGCTACTGATGCTCCAGTTGTAACAACCGAGAAACCAGCTGTTGCTACGGATGGTCCAGTTGTGACAACCCAGAAAACAGCTGTTGCTACTGATGCTCCAGTTGTAACAACCATGAAACCAGCTGTTGCTACTGATGCTCCAGTTGTAACAACTGAGACACCAGCTGTTGCCACTGATGCTCCAGTTGTAACAACCGAGAAAGCAGCTGTTGCTACTGATGGTCCAGTTGTAACAACCATGAAACCAGCTGTTGCTACTGATGTTCCAGTTGTAACAACCGAGAAACCAGCTGTTGCTACTGATGCTCCCGTTGTAACAACCGAGAAACCAGCTCTTGCCACTGATGCTCCCGTTGTAACAACCCAGAAACCAGCTGTTGCCACTGATGCTCCCGCTGTAACATCCGAGAAACCAGCTGTTGCTACTGATGCTCCAGTTCTAACAACTGAGAAACCAGCTGTTGCCACTGATGCTCCAGTTCTTCCTACTGATGCTCCAGTTGTATCAACGGAGAAACCAGCTCTTGCCACTGATGCTCCAGTTGTAACAACCGAGAATCCAGCTGTTGCTACGGATGGTCCAGTTGTAACAACCCAGAAAACAGCTGTTGCTACTCATGCTCCAGTTGTAACAACCATGAAACCAGCTGTTGCTACTGATGCTCCAGTTGTAACAACCGAGAAACCAGCTGTTGCTACTGATGCTCCAGTTGTAACAACCGAGAAACCAGCTCTTGCCACTGATGCACCAGTTGTAACAACCCAGAAACCAGCTGTTGCCACTGATGCTCCCGCTGTAACATCCGAGAAACCAGCTGTTGCCACTGATGCTCCTGTTGTAACAACTGTGAAACCAGCTGTTGCTACTGATGCTCCAGTTGTATCAACCGAGACACCAGCTCTTGCCACTGATGCTCCAGTTGTAACAACCGAGACACCAGCTGTTGCTACGGATGCTCCAGTTGTAACAACCCAGAAAACAGCTGTTGCTACTGATGCTCCAGTTGTAACAACCGTGAAACCAGCTGTTGCTACTGATGCTCTAGTTGTTACAACCGAGAAACCAGCTGTTGCCACTGATGCTCCCGCTGTAACATCCGAGAAACCAGCTGTTGCCACTGATGCTCCAGTTGTAACAACTGAGAAACCAGCTCTTGCCACTGATGCTCCAGTTCTTCCTGCTGATGCTCCAGTTGTATCAACCGAGAAGCCAGCTCTTGCCACTGATGCTCCAGTTGTAACAACCGAGACACCAGCTGTTGCCACTGATGCTCCAGTTGTAACAACCGAGAAACCAGCTGTTGCTACTGATGGTCCAGTTGTAACAACCCAGAAAACAGCTGTTGCTACTGATGCTCCAGTTGTAACAACCATGAAACCAGCTGTTGCTACTGATGCTCCAGTTGTAACAACCGAGAAACCAGCTGTTGCTACTGATGCTCCAGTTGTAACAACCGAGAAACCAGCTCTTGCCACTGATGCTCCAGTTGTAACAACCCAGAAACCAGCTGTTGCCACTGATGCTCCCGCTGTAACATCCGAGAAACCAGCTGTTGCCACTGATGCTCCAGTTGTAACAACCCAGAAACCAGCTGTTGCCACTAATGCTCCAGCTGTAACATCCGAGAAACCAGCTGTTGCCACTGATGCTCCTGTTGTAACAACCGTGAAACCAGCTGTTGCTACTGATGCTCCAGTTGTAACAACCGAGAAACCAGCTGTTGCTACTGATGCTCCAGTTATAACAACTGAGAAACCAGCTGTTGCCACTGATGCTCCACTTCTTCCTACTGGTGCTCCAGTTGTATCAACAGAGACATCAGCTGTTGCCACTGATGCTCCAGTTGTAACAACCGAGACACCAGCTGTTGCTACTGATGCTCCAGTTGTAACAACCCAGAAAACAGCTGTTGCTACTGATGCTCCAGTTGTAACAACCGTGAAACCAGCTGTTGCTACTGATGCTCCAGTTGTTACAACCGAGAAACCAGCTGTTGCTACTGATACTCCAGTTGTAACAACCGAGAAACCAGCTGTTTTTACTGATGCTCCAGTTGTAACAACTGAGAAACCAGCTGTTGCCACTGATGCTCCAGTTCTTCCTACTGATGCTCCAGTTGTATCAACCAAGACACCAGCTGTTGCCACTGATGCTCCAGTTGTAACAACCGAGAAACCAGCTGTTGCTACGGATGCTCCAGTTGTAACAACCCAGAAAACAGCTCTTGCCACTGATGCTCCAGTTGTAACAACCCAGAAACCAGCTGTTGCCACTGATGCTCCCACTGTAACATCCGAGAAACCAGCTGTTGCCACTGATGCTCCAGTTATAACAACCGAGAAACCAGCTGTTGCTACTGATGCTCCAGATGTATCCACTGAGAGACCTGTCTCAGTTGTTTTCACTAGTGATCCCTATTCACCAACAGAAAAGCTGACAGCACCAACTGACTTACCACAGGATTTGAAATTAAATACAGAATCGCCTGATATTACTGATGCTCCAGTTTTAACAACCGAGCAGCACGCTAGTGCTACTGATGCTCCAGTAGTAACAACCGAGAACCCAGCTGTTGTTACTACTGCTCCAGTTGTAACAACTGAGAAACCAGCTGTTGCCACTGATGTTCCAGTTCTTCCTACTGATGCTCCAGTTGTATCAACCGAGACACCAGCTGTTGCCACTGATGCCTCAGTTGTAACAACCGAGAAACCAGCTGTTGCTAGTGATGTCCCAGTTGTAACAACCGCGAAACTAGCTGTTGCTACTGATGCTCCAGTTGTAACAACCCAGAAAACAGCTGTTGCTACTGATGCTCCAGTTGTAACAACTGAGAAACCAGCTGTTGCCACTGATGCTCCAGTTGTAACAACCGAGAAACCAGCTGTTGCTACGGATGCTCCTGTTGTAACAACCGTGAAACCAGCTGTTGGTACTGATGCTCCAGTTGTAACAACCAAGACACCAGCTGTTGCCACTGATGCTCCAGTTGTAACAACCGAGAAACCAGCTGTTGCTACGGATGCTCCAGTTGTAACAACCCAGAAAACAGCTGTTGCTACTGATGCTCCAGTTGTAACAACCATGAAACCAGCTGTTGCTACTGATGCTCCAGTTGTAACAACCGAGAAACCTGCTGTTGCTACTGATACTGCAGTTGTAACAACCGAGAAACCAGCTCTTGCCACTGATGCTCCAGTTGTAACAACCCAGAAACCAGCTGTTGCCACTGATGCTCCCACTGTAACATCCGAGAAACCAGCTGTTGCCACTGATGCTCCTGTTGTAACAACCCAGAAAACAGCTGTTGCTACTGATGCTCTAGTTGTAACAACCATGAAACCAGCTGTTGCTACTGATGCTCCAGTTGTAGCAACCGAGAAACCAGCTGTTGCTACTGATGCTCCAGTTGTAACAACCGAGAAACCAGCTCTTTCCACTGATGCTCCAGTTGTAACAACCCAGAAACCAGCTGTTGCCAGTGATGCTCCCGCTGTAACATCCGAGAAACCAGCTGTTGCTACTGATGCTCCAGTTCTTCCTACTGATGCTCCAGTTGTATCAACCGAGAAACCAGCTCTTGCCACTGATGTTCCAGTTGTAACAACCGAGACACCAGCTGTTGCCACTGATGCTCCAGTTGTAACAACCGAGAAACCAGCTGTTGCTACGGATGGTCCAGTTGTAACAACCCAGAAAACAGCTGTTGCTACTGATGCTCCAGTTGTAACAACCATGAAACCAGCTGTTGCTACTGATGCTCCAGTTGTAACAACCGCGAAACCAGCTGTTGCTACTGATGCTCCAGTTGTAACAACCGAGAAACCAGCTCTTGCCACTGATGCACCAGTTGTAACAACCCAGAAACCAGCTGTTGCCACTGATGCTCCCGCTGTAACATCCGAGAAACCAGCTGTTGCCACTGATGCTCCTGTTGTAACAACCCAGAAAACAGCTGTTGCTACTGATGCTCTAGTTGTAACAACCATGAAACCAGCTGTTGCTACTGATGCTCCAGTTGTAGCAACCGAGAAACCAGCTGTTGCTACTGATGCTCCAGTTGTAACAACCGAGAAACCAGCTCTTGCCACTGATGCTCCAGTTGTAACAACCCAGAAACCAGCTGTTGCCAGTGTTGCTCCTGCTGTAACATCCGAGAAACCAGCTGTTGCTACTGATGCTCCAGTTGTAACAACTGAGAAACCAGCTGATGCCACTGATGCTCCAGTTCTTCCTACTGATGCTCCAGTTGTATCAACCGAGAAACCAGCTCTTGCCACTGATGTTCCAGTTGTAACAACCGAGACACCAGCTGTTGCCACTGATGCTCCAGTTGTAACAACCGAGAAACCAGCTGTTGCTACGGATGGTCCAGTTGTAACAACCCAGAAAACAGCTGTTGCTACTGATGCTCCAGTTGTAACAACCATGAAACCAGCTGTTGCTACTGATGCTCCAGTTGTAACAACCGTGAAACCAGCTGTTGCTACTGATGCTCCAGTTGTAACAACCGAGAAACCAGCTCTTGCCACTGATGCACCAGTTGTAACAACCCAGAAACCAGCTGTTGCCACTGATGCTCCCGCTGTAACATCCGAGAAACCAGCTGTTGCCACTGATGCTCCAGTTGTAACAACCGTGAAACCAGCTGTTGCTACTGATGCTCCAGTTGTAACAACCGAGAAACCAGCTGTTGCTACTGATGCTCCAATTATAACAACTGAGAAACCAGCTGTTGCCACTGATGCTCAAGTTGTATCAACCGAGACACCAGCTGTTGCTACTGATGCTCCGGTTGTAACAACCCAGAAAACAGCTGTTGCTACTGATGCTCCAGTTGTAACAACCGTGAAACCAGCTGTTGCTACTGATGCTCCAGTTGTTACAACCGAGAAACCAGCTGTTGCTACTGATGCTCCAGTTATAACAACTGAGAAACAAGCTGTTGCTACTGATGCTCCAGTTATAACAACCGAGAAACCAGCTGTTGCTACTGATGCTCCAGATGTATCCACTGAGAGACCTGTCTCAGTTGTTTTCACTAGTGATCCCTATTCACCAACAGAGAAGCTGACAGCACCAACTGACTTACCACAGGATTTGAAATTAAATACAGAATCGCCTGATCATACTGATGCTCCAGTAGTAACAACCGAGAAACCAGCTGTTGTTACTACTGCTCCATTTGTAACAACTGAGAAACCAGCTGTTGCCACTGATGCTCCAGTTCTTCCTACTGATGCTCCAGTTGTATCAACCATGACACCAGCTGTTGCCACTGATGCCTCAGTTGTAACAACCGAGAAAGCACCTGTTGCTAGTGATGCCCCAGTTGTAACAACCGTGAAACTAGCTGTTGCTACTGATGCTCCAGTTGTAACAACCCAGAAAACAGCTGTTGCTACTGATGCTCCAGTTGTAACAACCGTGAAACCAGCTCTTGCTACTGATGCTCCAGTTGTAACAACCGAGAAACCAGCTCTTGCCACTGATGCTCCAGTTGTGACAACCCAGAAACCAGCTGTTGCCACTGATGCTCCCGCTGTAACATCCGAAAAACCAGCTGTTGCTACTGATGCTCCAGTTGTAACAACTGAGAAACCAGCTGTTGCCACTGATGCTCCAGTTCTTCCTACTGATGCTCCAGTTGTATCAACCGAGAAACCAGCTCTTGCCACTGATGCTCCAGTTGTAACAACCCAGACACCAGCTGTTGCCACTGATGCTCCAGTTGTAACAACCGAGAAACCAGCTGTTGCTACTGATGGTCCAGTTGTAACAACCCAGAAAACAGCTGTTGCTACTGATGCTCCAGTTGTAACAACCATGAAACCAGCTGTTGCCACTGATGCTCCCGCTGTAACATCCGAGAAACCAGCTGTTGCCACTGATGCTCCAGTTGTAACAACCGTGAAACCAGCTGTTGCTACTGATGCTCCAGTTGTAACAACCGAGAAACCAGCTGTTGCTACTGATGCTCCAATTATAACAACTGAGAAACCAGCTGTTGCCACTGATGCTCAAGTTGTATCAACCGAGACACCAGCTGTTGCTACTGATGCTCCGGTTGTAACAACCCAGAAAACAGCTGTTGCTACTGATGCTCCAGTTGTAACAACCGTGAAACCAGCTGTTGCTACTGATGCTCCAGTTGTTACAACCGAGAAACCAGCTGTTGCTACTGATGCTCCAGTTATAACAACTGAGAAACAAGCTGTTGCTACTGATGCTCCAGTTATAACAACCGAGAAACCAGCTGTTGCTACTGATGCTCCAGATGTATCCACTGAGAGACCTGTCTCAGTTGTTTTCACTAGTGATCCCTATTCACCAACAGAGAAGCTGACAGCACCAACTGACTTACCACAGGATTTGAAATTAAATACAGAATCGCCTGATCATACTGATGCTCCAGTAGTAACAACCGAGAAACCAGCTGTTGTTACTACTGCTCCATTTGTAACAACTGAGAAACCAGCTGTTGCCACTGATGCTCCAGTTCTTCCTACTGATGCTCCAGTTGTATCAACCATGACACCAGCTGTTGCCACTGATGCCTCAGTTGTAACAACCGAGAAAGCACCTGTTGCTAGTGATGCCCCAGTTGTAACAACCGTGAAACTAGCTGTTGCTACTGATGCTCCAGTTGTAACAACCCAGAAAACAGCTGTTGCTACTGATGCTCCAGTTGTAACAACCGTGAAACCAGCTCTTGCTACTGATGCTCCAGTTGTAACAACCGAGAAACCAGCTCTTGCCACTGATGCTCCAGTTGTGACAACCCAGAAACCAGCTGTTGCCACTGATGCTCCCGCTGTAACATCCGAAAAACCAGCTGTTGCTACTGATGCTCCAGTTGTAACAACTGAGAAACCAGCTGTTGCCACTGATGCTCCAGTTCTTCCTACTGATGCTCCAGTTGTATCAACCGAGAAACCAGCTCTTGCCACTGATGCTCCAGTTGTAACAACCGAGACACCAGCTGTTGCCACTGATGCTCCAGTTGTAACAACCGAGAAACCAGCTGTTGCTACTGATGGTCCAGTTGTAACAACCCAGAAAACAGCTGTTGCTACTGATGCTCCAGTTGTAACAACCATGAAACCAGCTGTTGCTACTGATGCTCCAGTTGTAACAACCGAGAAACCAGCTGTTGCTACTGATGCTCCAGTTGTAACAACTGAGAAACCAGCTCTTGCCACTGATGCTCCAGTTGTAACAACCCAGAAACCAGCTGTTGCCACTGATGCTCCCGCTGTAACATCCGAGAAACCAGCTGTTGCCACTGATGCTCCAGTTGTAACAACTGTGAAACCAGCTGTTGCTACTGATGCTCCAGTTGTTACAACCGAGAAACCAGCTGTTGCTACTGATACTCCAGTTGTAACAACCGAGAAACCAGCTGTTGTTACAGATGCTCCAGTTGTAACAACCCTGAAAACAGCTGTTGCTACTGATGCTCCAGTTGTAACAACCATGAAACCAGCTGTTGCTACTGATGCTCCAGTTGTAACAACCGAGAAACCAGCTGTTGCTACTGATGCTCCAGTTGTAACAACCGAGAAACCAGCTCTTGCCACTGATGCTCCAGTTGTAACAACCCAGAAACCAGCTGTTGCCACTGATGCTCCCACTGTAACATCCGAGAAACCAGCTGTTGCCACTGATGCTCCAGTTATAACAACCGAGAAACCAGCTGTTGCTACTGATGCTCCAGATGTATCCACTGAGAGACCTGTCTCAGTTGTTTTCACTAGTGATCCCTATTCACCAACAGAAAAGCTGACAGCACCAACTGACTTACCACAGGATTTGAAATTAAATACAGAATCGCCTGATATTACTGATGCTCCAGTTTTAACAACCGAGCAGCACGCTAGTGCTACTGATGCTCCAGTAGTAACAACCGAGAAACCAGCTGTTGTTACTACTGCTCCAGTTGTAACAACTGAGAAACCAACTGTTGCCACTGATGCTCCAGTTCTTCCTACTGATGCTCCAGTTGTATCAACCGAGACACCAGCTGTTGCCACTAATGCCTCAGTTGTAACAACCGAGAAACCAGCTGTTGCTAGTGATGTCCCAGTTGTAACAACCGTGAAACTAGCTGTTGCTACTGATGCTCCAGTTGTAACAACCCAGAAAACAGCTGTTGCTACTGATGCTCCAGTTGTAACAACCATGAAACCAGCTCTTGCCACTGATGCTCCAGTTGTGACAACCCAGAAACCAGCTGTTGCCACTGATGCTCCCGCTGTAACATCCGAAAAACCAGCTGTTGCTACTGATGCTCCAGTTGTAACAACTGAGAAACCAGCTGTTGCCACTGATGCTCCAGTTCTTCCTACTGATGCTCCAGTTGTATCAACCGAGAAACCAGCTCTTGCCACTGATGCTCCAGTTGTAACAACCGAGACACCAGCTGTTGCCACTGATGCTCCAGTTGTAACAACCGAGAAACCAGCTGTTGCTACTGATGGTCCAGTTGTAACAACCCAGAAAACAGCTGTTGCTACTGATGCTCCAGTTGTAACAACCATGAAACCAGCTGTTGCTACTGATGCTCCAGTTGTAACAACCGAGAAACCAGCTGTTGCTACTGATGCTCCAGTTGTAACAACCGAGAAACCAGCTCTTGCAACTGATGCTCCAGTTGTAACAACCCAGAAACCAGCTGTTGCCACTGATGCTCCCGCTGTAACATCCGAGAAACCAGCTGTTGCCACTGATGCTCCTGTTGTAACAACCGTGAAACCAGCTGTTGCTACTGATGCTCCACTTGTAACAACCGAGAAACCAGCTGTTGATACTGATGCTCCAGTTGTAACAACCGAGAAACCAGCTCTTGCCACTGATGCTCCAGTTGTAACAACTGAGACACCAGCTGTTGCCACTGATGCTCCAGTTGTAACAACTGAGAAACCAGCTGTTGCTACTGATGGTCCAGTTGTAACAACCCAGAAGACAGCTGTTGCTACTGATGCTCCTTTTGTAACAACCATGAAACCAGCTGTTGCTACTGATGCTCCAGTTGTAACAACCGAGAACCCAGCTGTTGCTACTGATGCTCCAGTTGTAACAACCGAGAAACCAGCTCTTGCCACTGATGCTCCAGTTGTAACAACCCAGAAACCAGCTGTTGCCACTGATGCTCCCGCTGTAACATCCGAGAAACCAGCTGTTGCCACTGATGCTCCAGTTGTAACAACCCAGAAACCAGCTGTTGCCACTGATGCTCCCGCTGTAACATCCGAGAAACCAGCTGTTGCCACTGATGCTCCTGTTGTAACAACCGTGAAACCAGCTGTTGCTACTGTTGCTCCAGTTGTAACAACCGAGAAACCAGCTGTTGCTACTGATGCTCCAGTTGTAACAACCCAGAAACCAGCTGTTGCCACTGATGCTCCACTTCTTCCTACTGGTGCTCCAGTTGTATCAACTGAGACACCAGCTGTTGTTACTGATGCTCCAGTTGTAACAACTGAGAAACCAGCTGTTGCTACGGATGGTCCAGTTGTAACAACCCAGAAAACAGCTGTTGCTACTGATGCTCCAGTTGTAACAACCATGAAACCAGCTGTTGCTACTGATGCTCCAGTTCTAACAACCGAGAAACCAGCTGTTGTTACTACTGCTCCAGTTGTAACAACTGAGAAACCAGCTGTTGCCACTGATGCTCCAGTTCTTCCTACTGATGCTCCAGTTGTATCAACCGAGACACCAGCTGTTGCCACTGATGCCTCACTTGTAACAACCGAGAAACCAGCTGTTGCTAGTGATGCCCCAGTTGTAACAACCGTGAAACTAGCTGTTGCTACTGATGCTCCAGTTGTAACAACCCAGAAAACAGCTGTTGCTACTGATGCTCCAGTTGTAACAACCCAGAAAACAGCTGTTGCTACTGATGCTCCAGTTGTAACAACCCAGAAAACAGCTGTTGCTACTGATGCTCCAGTTGTAACAACCATGAAACCAGCTGTTGCTACTGATGCTCCAGTTGTAACAACCGAGAAACCAGCTGTTGCTACTGATGCTCCAGTTGTAACAACCGAGAAACCAGCTGTTGCTACGGATGGTCCAGTTGTAACAACCCAGAAAACAGCTGTTGCTACTGATGCTCCAGTTGTAACAACCATGAAACCAGCTGCTGCTACTGATTCTCCAGTTGTAACATCCGAGACACCAGCTGTTGCCACTGATGCTCCAGTTGTAACATCCGAGAAACAAGCTGTTGCCACTGATGCTCCAGTTGTAACAACCATGAAACCAGCTGTTGCTACTGATGCTCCAGTTGTAACAACCGAGAAACCTGCTGTTGCTACTGATGCTCCAGTTGTAACAACCGAGAAACCAGCTGTTGCCACTGATGCTCCAGTTGTAACAACCGAGAAACCAGCTCTTGCCACTGATGCTTCAGTTGTAACAACCCAGAAACCAGCTGTTGCCACTGATGCTCCCGCTGTAACATCCAAGAAACCAGCTGTTGCTACTGATGCTCCAGTTGTAACAACCATGAAACCAGCTGTTGCTACTGATGCTCCAGTTGTAACAACCGAGAAACCTGCTGTTGCTACTGATGCTCCAGTTGTAACAACCGAGAAACCAGCTCTTGCCACTGATGCTCCAGTTGTAACAACCCAGAAACCAGCTGTTGCCACTGATGCTCCCACTGTAACATCCGAGAAACCAGCTATTGCCACTGATGCTCCTGTTGTAACAACCCAGAAAACAGCTGTTGCTACTGATGCTCTAGTTGTAACAACCGTGAAACCAGCTGTTGCTACTGATGCTCCAGTTGTAACAACCGTAAAACCAGCTGTTGCTACTGATGCTCCAGTTGTTACAACCGAGAAACCAGCTGTTGCTACTGATGCTCCAGTTGTAACAACCGTAAAACCAGCTGTTGCTACTGATGCTCCAGTTGTTACAACCGAGAAACCAGCTGTTGCTACTGATGCTCCAGTTGTAACAACCCAGAAAACAGCTGTTGCTACTAATGCTCCAGTTGTAACAACCGTGAAACCAGCTGTTGCTACTGATGCTCCAGTTGTTACAACCGAGAAACCAGCTGTTGTTACTGATGCTCCAGTTGTAACAACTGAGAAACCAGCTGTTGCTACAGATGGTCCAGTTGTAACAACCCAGAAAACAGCTGTTGCTACTGATGCTGCAGTTGTAACAACCATAAAACCAGCTGTTGCTACTGATGCTCCAGTTGTAACAACTGAGACACCTGCTGTTGCCACAGATGCTCCAGTTGTAACATCCGAGAAACCAGCTGTTGCCACTGATGCTCCAGTTGTAACAACCATGAAACCAGCTGTTGCTACTGATGCTCCAGTTGTAACAACCGAGAAACCTGCTGTTGCTACTGATGCTCCAGTTGTAACAACCGAGAAACCAGCTCTTGCCACTGATGCTCCAGTTGTAACAACCGAGAAACCAGCTCTTGCCACTGATGCTCCAGTTGTAACAACCCAGAAACCAGCTGTTGCCACTGATGCTCCCGCTGTAACATCCAAGAAACCAGCTGTTGCTACTGATGCTCCAGTTGTAACAACCATGAAACCAGCTGTTGATACTGATGCTCCAGTTGTAACAACCAAGAAACCTGCTGTTGCTACTGATGCTCCAGTTGTAACAACCGAGAAACCAGCTCTTGGCACTGATGCTCCAGTTGTAACAACCCAGAAACCAGCTCTTGCCACTGATGCTCCAGTTGTAACAACCCAGAAACCAGCTGTTGCCACTGATGCTCCCACTGTTACATCCGAGAAACCAGCTGTTGCCACTGATGCTCCTGTTGTAACAACCATGAAACCAGCTGTTGCTACTGATGCTCCAGTTTTAACAACCGAGAAACCTGCTGTTGCTACTGATGCTCCAGTTGTAACAACCGAGAAACTAGCTCGTGACACTGATGCTCCAGTTGTAACAACCCAGAAACCAGCTGTTGCCACTGATGCTCCCACTGTAACATCCGAGAAACCAGCTGTTGCCACTGATGCTCCTGTTGTAACAACTCAGAAAACAGCTGTTGCTACTGATGCTCTAGTTGTAACAACCGTGAAACCAGCTGTTGCTACTGATGCTCCAGTTGTAACAACCGAGAAACCAGCTGTTGTTACTGATGCTCCAGTTGTAATAACTGAGAAACCAGCTGTTGCTACGGATGGTCCAGTTGTAACAACCCAGAAAACAGCTGTTGCTACTGATGCTCCAGTTGTAACAACCATGAAACCAGCTGTTGCTACTGATGCTCCAGTTGTAACAACCGAGAAACAAGCTGTTGCTACTGATGCCCCAGTTGTAACAACCGAGAAACCAGCTGTTGCTACTGATGCTCCAGTTGTAGCAGCTGAGACACCAGCTGTTGCCACTGATGCTCCAGTTGTAACAACCGAGAAACCAGCTGTTGCTACTGATGGTCCAGTTGTAACAACCCAGAAAACAGCTGTTGCTACTCATGCTCCTGTTGTAACAACCATGAAACCAGCTGTTGCTACTGATGCTCCAGTTGTAACAACTGAGAAACCAGATGTTGCTACTGATGCCCTAGTTGTAACAACCGAGAAACCAGCTCTTGCCACTGATGCTCCAGTTGTAACAACCCAGAAACCAGCTGTTGCCACTGATGCTCCCGCTGTAACATCCGAGAAACCAGCTCTTGCCACTGATGCTCCAGTTGTAACAACTGAGAAACCAGCTGTTGCCACTGATGCTCCCGCTGTAACATCCGAGAAACCAGCTCTTGCTACTAATGCTCCAGTTGTAACAACCCAGAAAACAGCTGTTGCTACAGATGCTCCAGTTGTAACAACCATGAAACCAGCTGTTGCTACTGATGCTCCAGTTGTAACAACCGAGAAACCAGCTGTTGCTACTGATGCTCCAGTTGTAACAACCGAGAAACCAGCTCTTGCCACTGATGCTCCAGTTGTAACAACTGAGAAACCAGCTGTTGCCACTGATGCTCCAGTTCTTCCTACTGATGCTCCAGTTGTATCAACCGAGAAACCAGCTCTTGCCACTGATGCTCCAGTTGTAACAACCGAGACACCAGCTGTTGCTACGGATGGTCCAGTTGTAGCAACCCAGAAAACAGCTGTTGCTACTGATGCTCCAGTTGTAACAACCATCAAACCAGCTGTTGCTACTGATGCTCCAGTTGTAACAACCGAGAAACCAGCTGTTGCCACTGATGCTCCAGTTGTAACAACCCAGAAACCAGCTGTTGCCACTGATGCTCCCACTGTAACATCCGAGAAACCAGCTGTTGCCACTGATGCTCCTGTTGTAACAACCGAGAAACCAGCTGTTGCTACGGATGGTCCAGTTGTAACAACCCAGAAAACAGCTGTTGCTACTGATGCTGCAGTTGTAACAACCATGAAACCAGCTGTTGCTACTGATGCTCCAGTTGTAACAACCGAGAAACCAGCTGTTGCTACGGATGGTCCAGTTGTAACAACCGAGAAACCAGCTGTTGCTACGGATGGTTCAGTTGTAACAACCCAGAAAACAGCTGTTGCTACTGATGCTCCAGTTGTAACAACCATGAAACCAGCTGTTGCTACCGATGCTCCAGTTGTAACAACCGAGAAACCAGCTGTTGCCACTGATGCTCCAGTTGTAACAACCCAGAAACCAGCTGTTGCCACTGATGCTCCCGCTGTAACATCCGAGAAACCAGCTGTTGCCACTGATGCTCCTGTTGTAACAACCCAGAAACCAGCTGTTGCCACTGATGCTCCCGGTGTAACATCCGAGAAACCAGCTGTTGCTACTGATGCTCCAGTTGTAACAACCGAGAAACCTGCTGTTGCTACTGATGCTCCAGTTGTAACAACCGAGAAACCAGCTCTTGCCACTGATGCTCCAGTTGTAACAACCCAGAAACCAGCTGTTGCCACTGATGCTCTAGTTGTAACAACCGTGAAACCAGCTGTTGCCACTGATGCTCCTGTTGTAACAACCCAGAAAACAGCTGTTGCTACTGATGCTCTAGTTGTAACAACTGTGAAACCAGCTGTTGCTACTGATCCTCCAGTTGTAACAACCGAGAAACCAGCTGTTGTTACTGCTGCTCCAGTTGTAACAACTGAGAAACCAGCTGTTGCCACTGATGCTCCAGTTGTAACAACCGAGAAACCAGCTGTTGCTACGGATGGTCCAGTTGTAACAACCCAGAAAACAGGTGTTGCTACTGATGCTCCAGTTGTAACAACCATGAAACCAGCTGTTGCTACTAATGCTCCAGTTGTAACAACCGAGAAACCAGCTGTTGCTACTGATGCTCCAGTTGTAACAACCATGAAATCAGCTGTTGCTACTGATGCTCCAGTTTTAAGAACCGAGAAACCAGCTGTTGCTACTGATGCTCCAGTTGTAACAACCGAGAAACCAGCTCTTGCCACTGATGCTCCAGTTGTAACAACCCAGAAAGCAGCTGTTGCCACTGATGCTCCCGCTGTAACATCCGAGAAACCAGCTCTTGCCACTGATGCTCCTGTTGTAACAACTGAGAAACCAGCTGTTGCCACTGATGCTCCAGTTGTAACAACCCAGAAAACAGCTGTTGCTACTGATGCTCTAGTTGTAACAACTGTGAAACCAGCTGTTGCTACTGATGCTCCAGTTGTAACAACCGAGAAACCAGCTGTTGTTACTGATGCTCCAGTTGTAACAACTGAGAAACCAGCTGTTGCCACTGATGCTCCAGTTGTAACAACCGAGAAACCAGCTGTTGCTACGGATGGTCCAGTTGTAACAACCCAGAAAACAGCTGTTGCTACTGATGCTCCATTTGTAACAACCATGAAACCAGCTGTTGCTACTGATGCTCCAGTTGTAACAACTGAGACACCAGCTGTTGCCACTGATGCTCCAGTTGTAACAACCGAGAAACCAGCTGTTGCTACTGATGGTCCAGTTGTAACAACCCAGAAAACAGCTGTTGCTACTGATGCTCCAGTTGTAACAACCATGAAACCAGCTGTTGCTACTGATGCTCCAGTTGTAACAACCGAGAAACCAGCTGTTGCTTCTGATGCTCCTGTTGTAACAACCATGAAACCAGCTGTTGCTACTGATGCTCCAGTTGTAACAACCGAGAAACCTGCTGTTGCTACTGATGCTCCAGTTGTAACAACCGAGAAACTAGCTCGTGACACTGATGCTCCAGTTGTAACAACCAAGAAACCAGCTGTTGCCACTGATGCTCCCACTGTAACATCCGAGAAACCAGCTGTTGCCACTGATGCTCCTGTTGTAACAACTCAGAAAACAGCTGTTGCTACTGATGCTCTAGTTGTAACAACCGTGAAACCAGCTGTTGCTACTGATGCTCCAGTTGTAACAACCGAGAAACCAGCTGTTGTTACTGATGCTCCAGTTGTAATAACTGAGAAACCAGCTGTTGCTACGGATGGTCCAGTTGTAACAACCCAGAAAACAGCTGTTGCTACTGATGCTCCAGTTGTAACAACCATGAAACCAGCTGTTGCTACTGATGCTCCAGTTGTAACAACCGCGAAACCAGCTGTTGCTACTGATACCCCAGTTGTAACAACCGAGAAACCAGCTGTTGCTACTGATGCTCCAGTTGTAACAGCTGAGACACCAGCTGTTGCCACTGATGCTCCAGTTGTAACAACCGAGAAACCAGCTGTTGCTACGGATGGTCCAGTTGTAACAACCCAGAAAACAGCTGTTGCTACTCATGCTCCTGTTGTAACAACCATGAAACCAGCTGTTGCTACTGATGCTCCAGTTGTAACAACTGAGAAACCAGATGTTGCTACTGATGCTCCAGTTGTAACAACCGAGAAACCAGCTCTTGCCACTGATGCTCCAGTTGTAACAACTGAGAAACCAGCTGTTGCCACTGATGCTCCCGCAGTAACATCCGAGAAACCAGCTCTTGCTACTGATGGTCCAGTTGTAACAACCCAGAAAACAGCTGTTGCTACAGATGCTCCAGTTGTAACAACCATGAAACCAGCTGTTGCTACTGATGCTCCAGTTGTAAGAACCGAGAAACCAGCTGTTGCTACTGATGCTCCAGTTGTAACAACCGAGAAACCAGCTCTTGCCACTGATGCTCCAGTTGTAACAACTGAGAAACCAGTTGTTGCCACTGATGCTCCAGTTCTTCCTACTGATGCTCCAGTTGTATCAACCGAGAAACCAGCTCTTGCCACTGATGCTCCAGTTGTAACAACCGAGACACCAGCTGTTGCTACGGATGGTCCAGTTGTAACAACCCAGAAAACAGCTGTTGCTACTGATGCTCCAGTTGTAACAACCATGAAACCAGCTGTTGCTACTGATGCTCCAGTTGTAACAACCGAGAAACCAGCTGTTGCCACTGATGCTCCAGTTGTAACAACCCAGAAACCAGCTGTTGCCACTGATGCTCCCACTGTAACATCCGAGAAACCAGCTGTTGCCACTGATGCTCCTGTTGTAACAACCGAGAAACCAGCTGTTGCTACGGATGGTCCAGTTGTAACAACCCAGAAAACAGCTGTTGCTACTGATGCTGCAGTTGTAACAACCATGAAACCAGCTGTTGCTACTGATGTTCCAGTTGTAACAACCGAGAAACCAGCTGTTGCTACGGATGGTCCAGTTGTAACAACCGAGAAACCAGCTGTTGCTACGGATGGTTCAGTTGTAACAACCCAGAAAACAGCTGTTGCTACTGATGCTCCAGTTGTAACAACCATGAAACCAGCTGTAGCTACCGATGCTCCAGTTGTAACAACCGAGAAACCAGCTGTTGCCACTTTTGCTCCAGTTGTAACAACCCAGAAACCAGCTGTTGCCACTGATGCTCCCGCTGTAACATCCGAGAAACCAGCTGTTGCCACTGATGCTCCTGTTGTAACAACCCAGAAACCAGCTGTTGCCACTGATGCTCCCGGTGTAACATCCGAGAAACCAGCTGTTGCTACTGATGCTCCAGTTGTAACAACCGAGAAACCTGCTGTTGCTACTGATGCTCCAGTTGTAACAACCGAGAAACCAGCTCTTGCCACTGATGCTCCAGTTGTAACAACCCAGAAACCAGCTGTTGCCACTGATGCTCCCACTGTAACATCCGAGAAACCAGCTGTTGCCACTGATGCTCCTGTTGTAACAACCCAGAAAACAGCTGTTGCTACTGATGCTCTAGTTGTAACAACTGTGAAACCAGCTGTTGCTACTGATGCTCCAGTTGTAACAACCGAGAAACCAGCTGTTGTTACTGCTGCTCCAGTTGTAACAACTGAGAAACCAGCTGTTGCCACTGATGCTCCAGTTGTAACAACCGAGAAACCAGCTGTTGCTACGGATGGTCCAGTTGTAACAACCCAGAAAACAGGTGTTGCTACTGATGCTCCAGTTGTAACAACCATGAAACCAGCTGTTGCTACTAATGCTCCAGTTGTAACAACCGAGAAACCAGCTGTTGCTACTGATGCTCCAGTTGTAACAACCATGAAACCAGCTGTTGCTACTGATGCTCTAGTTGTAACAACCGAGAAACCAGCTGTTGCTACTGATGCTCCAGTTGTAACAACCGAGAAACCAGCTCTTGCCACTGATGCTCCAGTTGTAACAACCCAGAAAGCAGCTGTTGCCACTGATGCTCCCGCTGTAACATCCGAGAAACCAGCTCTTGCCACTGATGCTCCTATTGTAACAACTGAGAAACCAGCTGTTGCCACTGATGCTCCAGTTGTAACAACCGAGAAACCAGCTGTTGCTACGGATGGTCCAGTTGTAACAACCCAGAAAACAGCTGTTGCTACTGATGCTCCAGTTGTAACAACCATGAAACCAGCTGTTGCTACTGATGCTCCAGTTGTAACAACTGAGACACCAGCTGTTGCCACTGATGCTCCAGTTGTAACAACCGAGAAACCAGCTGTTGCTACTGATGGTCCAGATGTAACAACCCAGAAAACAGCTGTTGCTACTGATGCTCCAGTTGTAACAACCATGAAACCAGCTGTTGCTACTGATGCTCCAGTTGTAACAACCGAGAAACCAGCTGTTGCTTCTGATGCTCCAGTTGTAACAACCGAGAAACCAGCTCTTGCCACTGATGCTCCAGTTGTAACAACCCAGAAACCAGCTGTTGCCACTGATGCTCCCGCTGTAACATCCGAGAAACCAGCTGTTGCCACTGATGCTCCAGTTGTAACAACTGAGAAACCAGCTGTTGCCACTGATGCTCCAGTTCTTCCTACTGATGCTCCAATTGTATCAACCGAGAAACCAGCTCTTGCCACTGATGCTCCAGTTGTAACAACTGAGAAACCAGCTGTTGCCACTGATGCTCCCGCTGTAACATCCAAGAAACCAGCTCTTGCTACTGATGGTCCAGTTGTAACAACCCAGAAAACAGCTGTTGCTACTGATGCTCCAGTTGTAACAACCATGAAACCAGCTATTGCTACTGATGCTCCAGTTGTAACAACCGAGAAACCAGCTGTTGCTACTGATGCTCCAGTTGTAACGACCGAGAAACCAGCTCTTGCCACTGATGCTCCAGTTGTAACAACCCAGAAACCAGCTGTTGCCACTGATGCTCCCGCTGTAACATCCGAGAAACCAGCTCTTGCCACTGATGCTCCAGTTGTAACAACTGAGAAACCAGCTGTTGCCACTGATGCTCCAGTTCTTCCTACTGATGCTCCAGTTGTATCAACCGAGAAACCAGCTCTTGCCACTGATGCTCCAGTTGTAACAACCGAGACACCAGCTGTTGCTACGGATGGTCCAGTTGTAACAACCCAGAAAACAGCTGTTGCTACTGATGCTCCAGTTGTAACAACCATGAAACCAGCTGTTGCTACTGATGCTCCAGTTGTAACAACCGAGAAACCAGCTGTTACCACCGATGCTCCAGTTGTAACAACCCAGAAACCAGCTGTTGCCACTGATGCTCCCGCTGTAACATCCGAGAAACCAGCTGTTGCCACTGATGCTCCTGTTGTAACAACCGAGAAACCAGCTGTTGTTACGGATGGTCCAGTTGTAACAACCCAGAAAACAGCTGTTGCTACTGATGCTCCAGTTGTAACAACCATGAAACCAGCTGTTGCTACTGATGCTCCAGTTGTAACAACCGAGAAACCAGCTGTTGCTACTGATGCTCCAGTTGTAACAACCATGAAACCAGCTGTTGCTACTGATGCTCCAGTTGTAATAACCGAGACACCAGCTGTTGCCACTGATGCTCCCGTTGTAACAACCGAGAAACCAGCTGTTGCTACTGATGGTCCAGTTGTAACAACCCAGAAAACAGCTGTTGCCACTGATGCTCCCGTTGTAACAACCGAGAAACCAGCTGTTGCTACTGATGGTCCAGTTGTAACAACTGTGAAACCAGCTGTTGCTACTGATGTTCCAGTTGTAACAACCATGAAACCAGCTGTTGCTACTGATACTCTAGTTGTAACAACCGAGAAACCAGCTGTTGCTACTGATGGTCCAGATGTAACAACCCAGAAAACAGCTGTTGCTACTGATGCTCCAGTTGTAACAACCCAGAAACCAGCTGTTGCCACTGATGCTCCTGCTGTAACATCCGAGAAACCAGCTGTTGCCACTGATGCTTCTGTTGTAACAACCCAGAAACCAGCTGTTGCCACTGATGCTCCCGGTGTAACATCTGAGAAACCAGCTGTTGCTACTGATGCTCCAGTTGTAACAACCGAGAAACCTGCTGTTGCTACTGATGCTCCAGTTGTAACAACCGAGAAACCAGCTCTTGCCACTGATGCTCCAGTTGTAACAACCCAGAAACCAGTTGTTGCCACTGATGCTCCCACTGTAACATCCGAGAAACCAGCTGTTGCCACTGATGCTCCTGTTGTAACAACCCAGAAAACAGCTGTTGCTACTGATGCTCTAGTTGTAACAACCGTGAAACCAGCTGTTGCTACTGATGCTCCAGTTGTAACAACCGAGAAACCAGCTGTTGCTACGGATGGTCCAGTTATAACAACCCAGAAAACAGCTGTTGCTACTGATGCTCCAGTTGTAACAGCCATGAAACCAGCTGTTGCTACTGATGCTCCAGTTGTAACAACCATGAAACCAGCTGTTGCTACTGATGCTCCAGTTGTAACAACCGAGAAACCAGCTGTTGCCACTGATGCTCCAGTTGTAACAACCCAGAAACCAGCTGTTGCCACTGATGCTCCCGCTGTAACATCCGGGAAACCAGCTGTTGCCACTGATGCTCCTGTTGTCACAACCGAGAAACCAGCTGTTGCTACGGATGGTCCAGTTGTAACAACCCAGAAAACAGCTGTCGCTACTGATGCTCCAGTTGTAACAACCATGAAACCAGCTGTTGCTACTGATGCTCCAGTTGTAACAACCGAGAAACCAGCTGTTGCTACGGATGGTCCAGTTGTAACAACCCAGAAAACAGCTGTTGCTACTGATGCTCCAGTTGTAACAACCATGAAACCAGCTGTTGCCACTGATGCTCCAGTTGTAACAACCGAGAAACCAGCTGTTGCTACGGATGGTTCAGTTGTAACAACCCAGAAAACAGCTGTTGCTACTGATGCTCCAGTTGTAACAACCATGAAACCAGCTGTTGCTACTGATGCTCCAGTTGTTACAACCGAGGAACCAGCTGTTGCCACTGATGCTCCAGTTGTAACAACCCAGAAACCAGCTGTTGCCACTGATGCTCCCGCTGTAACATCCGAGAAACCAGCTGTTGCCACTGATGCTCCTGTTGTAACAACCCAGAAACCAGCTGTTGCCACTGATACTCCCGGTGTAACATCCGAGAAACCAGCTGTTGCTACTGATGCTCCAGTTGTAACAACCGAGAAACCTGCTGTTGCTACTGATGCTCCAGTTGTAACAACCGAGAAACCAGCTGTTGCCACTGATGCTCCAGTTGTAACAACCCAGAAACCAGCTGTTGCCACTGATGCTCCCACTGTAACATCCGAGAAACCAGCTGTTGCCACTGATGCTCCTGTTGTAACAACCCAGAAAACAGCTGTTGCTACTGATGCTCTAGTTGTAACAACCGTGAAACCAGCTGTTGCTACTGATGCTCCAGTTGTAACAACCGAGAAACCAGCTGTTGTTACTGCTGCTCCAGTTGTAACAACTGAGAAACCAGCTGTTGCCACTGATGCTCCAGTTGTAACAACCGAGAAACCAGCTGTTGCTACGGATGGTCCAGTTGTAACAACCCAGAAAACAGCTGTTGCTACTGATGCTCCAGTTGTAACAACCATGAAACCAGCTGTTGCTACTGATGCTCCAGTTGTAACAACCGAGAAACCAGCTGTTGCTACTGATGCTCCAGTTGTAACAACCATGAAACCAGCTGTTGCTACTGATGCTCCAGTTGTAACAACCGAGAAACCAGCTGTTGCTACTGATGCTCCAGTTGTAACAACCGAGAAACCAGCTCTTGCCACTGATGCTCCAGATGTAAGAACCCAGAAACCAGCTGTTGCCACTGATGCTCCCGCTGTAACATCCGAGAAACCAGCTCTTGCCACTGATGCTCCTGTTGTAACAACTGAGAAACCAGCTGTTGCCACTGATGCTCCAGTTGTAACAACCCAGAAAACAGCTGTTGCTACTGATGCTCTAGTTGTAACAACCGTGAAACCAGCTGTTGCTACTGATGCTCCAGTTGTAACAACCGAGAAACCAGCTGTTGTTACTGATGCTCCAGTTGTAACAACTGAGAAACCAGCTGTTGCCACTGATGCTCCAGTTGTAACAACTGAGAAACCAGCTGTTGCTACGGATGGTCCAGTTGTAACAACCCAGAAAACAGCTGTTGCTACTGATGCTCCAGTTGTAACAACCATGGAACCAGCTGTTGCTACTGATGCTCCAGTTGTAACAACTGAGACACCAGCTGTTGCCACTGACGCTCCAGTTGTAACAACCGAGAAACCAGCTGTTGCTACTGATGGTCCAGTTGTAACAACCCAGAAAACAGCTGTTGCTACTGATGCTCCAGTTGTAACAACCATGAAACCAGCTGTTGCTACTGATGCTCCAGTTGTAACAACCGAGAAACCAGCTGTTGCTTCCGATGCTCCACTTGTAACAACCGAGAAACCAGCTCTTGCCACTGATGCTCCAGTTGTAACAACCCAGAAACCAGCTGTTGCCACTGATGCTCCCGCTGTAACATCCGAGAAACCAGCTCTTGCCACTGATGCTCCAGTTGTAACAACTGAGAAACCAGCTGTTGCCACTGATGCTCCAGTTCTTCCTACTGATGCTCCAGTTGTATCAACCGAGAAACCAGCTCTTGCCACTGATGCTCCAGTTGTAACAACCGAGACACCAGCTGTTGCCACTGATGCTCCAGTTGTAACAATCGAGAAACCAGCTCTTGCCACTGATGCTCCAGTTGTAACAACCCAGAAACCAGCTGTTGCCACTGATGCTCCCACTGTAACATCCGAGAAACCAGCTGTTGCCACTGATGCTCCTGTTGTAACAACCCAGAAAACAGCTGTTGCTACTGATGCTCTAGTTGTAACAACCGTGAAACCAGCTGTTGCTACTGATGCTCCAGTTGTAACAACCGAGAAACCAGCTGTTGTTACTGCTGCTCCAGTTGTAACAACTGAGAAACCAGCTGTTGCCACTGATGCTCCAGTTGTAACAACCGAGAAACCAGCTGTTGCTACGGATGGTCCAGTTGTAACAACCCAGAAAACAGCTGTTGCTACTGATGCTCCAGTTGTAACAACCATGAAACCAGCTGTTGCTACTGATGCTCCAGTTGTAACAACCGAGAAACCAGCTGTTGCTACTGATGCTCCAGTTGTAACAACCATGAAACCAGCTGTTGCTACTGATGCTCCAGTTGTAACAACCGAGAAACCAGCTGTTGCTACTGATGCTCCAGTTGTAACAACCGAGAAACCAGCTGTTGCCACTGATGCTCCAGTTGTAACAACCCAGAAACCAGCTGTTGCCACTGATGCTCCCGCTGTAACATCCGAGAAACCAGCTGTTGCCACTGATGCTCCTGTCTCAGTTGTTTTCACTAGTGATCCCTATTCACCAACAGAAAAGCTGACAGCACCAACTGACTTACCACAGGATTTGAAATTAAATACAGAATCGCCTGATATTACTGATGCTCCAGTTTTAACAACCGAGCAGCACGCTAGTGCTACTGATGCTCCAGTAGTAACAACCGAGAAACCAGTCGTTGCCACTGATGCTCCAGTTCTTCCTACTGATGCTCCAGTTGTATCAACCGAGACACCAGCTGTTGCCACTGATGCCTCAGTTGTAACAACCGAGAAACCAGCTGTTGCTAGTGATGTCCCAGTTGTAACAACTGTGAAACTAGCTGTTGCTACTGATGCTCCAGTTGTAACAACCCAGAAAACAGCTGTTGCTACTGATGCTCCAGTTGTAACAGCCATGAAACCAGCTGTTGCTACTGATGCTCCAGTTGTAACAACCATGAAACCAGATGTTGCTACTGATGCTCCAGTTGTAACAACCGAGAAACCAGCTGTTGCCACTGATGCTCCAGTTGTAACAACCCAGAAACCAGCTGTTGCCACTGATGCTCCCGCTGTAACATCCGGGAAACCAGCTGTTGCCACTGATGCTCCTGTTGTCACAACCGAGAAACCAGCTGTTGCTACGGATGGTCCAGTTGTAACAACCCAGAAAACAGCTGTCGCTACTGATGCTCCAGTTGTAACAACCATGAAACCAGCTGTTGCTACTGATGCTCCAGTTGTAACAACCGAGAAACCAGCTGTTGCTACGGATGGTCCAGTTGTAACAACCCAGAAAACAGCTGTTGCTACTGATGCTCCAGTTGTAACAACCATGAAACCAGCTGTTGCCACTGATGCTCCAGTTGTAACAACCGAGAAACCAGCTGTTGCTACGGATGGTTCAGTTGTAACAACCCAGAAAACAGCTGTTGCTACTGATGCTCCAGTTGTAACAACCATGAAACCAGCTGTTGCTACTGATGCTCCAGTTGTTACAACCGAGGAACCAGCTGTTGCCACTGATGCTCCAGTTGTAACAACCCAGAAACCAGCTGTTGCCACTGATGCTCCCGCTGTAACATCCGAGAAACCAGCTGTTGCCACTGATGCTCCTGTTGTAACAACCCAGAAACCAGCTGTTGCCACTGATACTCCCGGTGTAACATCCGAGAAACCAGCTGTTGCTACTGATGCTCCAGTTGTAACAACCGAGAAACCTGCTGTTGCTACTGATGCTCCAGTTGTAACAACCGAGAAACCAGCTCTTGCCACTGATGCTCCAGTTGTAACAACCCAGAAACCAGCTGTTGCCACTGATGCTCCCACTGTAACATCCGAGAAACCAGCTGTTGCCACTGATGCTCCTGTTGTAACAACCCAGAAAACAGCTGTTGCTACTGATGCTCTAGTTGTAACAACCGTGAAACCAGCTGTTGCTACTGATGCTCCAGTTGTAACAACCGAGAAACCAGCTGTTGTTACTGCTGCTCCAGTTGTAACAACTGAGAAACCAGCTGTTGCCACTGATGCTCCAGTTGTAACAACCGAGAAACCAGCTGTTGCTACGGATGGTCCAGTTGTAACAACCCAGAAAACAGCTGTTGCTACTGATGCTCCAGTTGTAACAACCATGAAACCAGCTGTTGCTACTGATGCTCCAGTTGTAACAACCGAGAAACCAGCTGTTGCTACTGATGCTCCAGTTGTAACAACCATGAAACCAGCTGTTGCTACTGATGCTCCAGTTGTAACAACCGAGAAACCAGCTGTTGCTACTCATGCTCCAGTTGTAACAACCGAGAAACCAGCTCTTGCCACTGATGCTCCAGATGTAACAACCCAGAAACCAGCTGTTGCCACTGATGCTCCCGCTGTAACATCCGAGAAACCAGCTCTTGCCACTGATGCTCCTGTTGTAACAACTGAGAAACCAGCTGTTGCCACTGATGCTCCAGTTGTAACAACCCAGAAAACAGCTGTTGCTACTGATGCTCTAGTTGTAACAACCGTGAAACCAGCTGTTGCTACTGATGCTCCAGTTGTAACAACCGAGAAACCAGCTGTTCTTACTGATGCTCCAGTTGTAACAACTGAGAAACCAGCTGTTGCCACTGATGCTCCAGTTGTAACAACTGAGAAACCAGCTGTTGCTACGGATGGTCCAGTTGTAACAACCCAGAAAACAGCTGTTGCTACTGATGCTCCAGTTGTAACAACCGAGGAACCAGCTGTTGCTACTGATGCTCCAGTTGTAACAACTGAGACACCAGCTGTTGCCACTGACGCTCCAGTTGTAACAACCGAGAAACCAGCTGTTGCTACTGATGGTCCAGTTGTAACAACCCAGAAAACAGCTGTTGCTACTGATGCTCCAGTTGTAACAACCATGAAACCAGCTGTTGCTACTGATGCTCCAGTTGTAACAACCGAGAAACCAGCTGTTGCTTCCGATGCTCCACTTGTAACAACCGAGAAACCAGCTCTTGCCACTGATGCTCCAGTTGTAACAACCCAGAAACCAGCTGTTGCCACTGATGCTCCCGCTGTAACATCCGAGAAACCAGCTCTTGCCACTGATGCTCCAGTTGTAACAACTGAGAAACCAGCTGTTGCCACTGATGCTCCAGTTCTTCCTACTGATGCTCCAGTTGTATCAACCGAGAAACCAGCTCTTGCCACTGATGCTCCAGTTGTAACAACCGAGACACCAGCTGTTGCCACTGATGCTCCAGTTGTAACAATCGAGAAACCAGCTCTTGCCACTGATGCTCCAGTTGTAACAACCCAGAAACCAGCTGTTGCCACTGATGCTCCCACTGTAACATCCGAGAAACCAGCTGTTGCCACTGATGCTCCTGTTGTAACAACCCAGAAAACAGCTGTTGCTACTGATGCTCTAGTTGTAACAACCGTGAAACCAGCTGTTGCTACTGATGCTCCAGTTGTAACAACCGAGAAACCAGCTGTTGTTACTGCTGCTCCAGTTGTAACAACTGAGAAACCAGCTGTTGCCACTGATGCTCCAGTTGTAACAACCGAGAAACCAGCTGTTGCTACGGATGGTCCAGTTGTAACAACCCAGAAAACAGCTGTTGCTACTGATGCTCCAGTTGTAACAACCATGAAACCAGCTGTTGCTACTGATGCTCCAGTTGTAACAACCGAGAAACCAGCTGTTGCTACTGATGCTCCAGTTGTAACAACCATGAAACCAGCTGTTGCTACTGATGCTCCAGTTGTAACAACCGAGAAACCAGCTGTTGCTACTCATGCTCCAGTTGTAACAACCGAGAAACCAGCTCTTGCCACTGATGCTCCAGATGTAACAACCCAGAAACCAGCTGTTGCCACTGATGCTCCCGCTGTAACATCCGAGAAACCAGCTCTTGCCACTGATGCTCCTGTTGTAACAACTGAGAAACCAGCTGTTGCCACTGATGCTCCAGTTGTAACAACCCAGAAAACAGCTGTTGCTACTGATGCTCTAGTTGTAACAACCGTGAAACCAGCTGTTGCTACTGATGCTCCAGTTGTAACAACCGAGAAACCAGCTGTTCTTACTGATGCTCTAGTTGTAACAACTGAGAAACCAGCTGTTGCCACTGATGCTCCAGTTGTAACAACCGAGAAACCAGCTGTTGCTACGGATGGTCCAGTTGTAACAACCCAGAAAACAGCTGTTGCTACTGATGCTCCAGTTGTAACAACCATGGAACCAGCTGTTGCTACTGATGCTCCAGTTGTAACAACTGAGACACCAGCTGTTGCCACTGACGCTCCAGTTGTAACAACCGAGAAACCAGCTGTTGCTACTGATGGTCCAGTTGTAACAACCCAGAAAACAGCTGTTGCTACTGATGCTCCAGTTGTAACAACCATGAAACCAGCTGTTGCTACTGATGCTCCAGTTGTAACAACCGAGAAACCAGCTGTTGCTTCCGATGCTCCACTTGTAACAACCGAGAAACCAGCTCTTGCCACTGATGCTCCAGTTGTAACAACCCAGAAACCAGCTGTTGCCACTGATGCTCCCGCTGTAACATCCGAGAAACCAGCTCTTGCCACTGATGCTCCAGTTGTAACAACTGAGAAACCAGCTGTTGCCACTGATGCTCCAGTTCTTCCTACTGATGCTCCAGTTGTATCAACCGAGAAACCAGCTCTTGCCACTGATGCTCCAGTTGTAACAACCGAGACACCAGCTGTTGCCACTGATGCTCCAGTTGTAATAATCGAGAAACCAGCTGTTGCTACGGATGGTCCAGTTGTAACAACCCAGAAAACAGCTGTTGCTACTGATGATCCAGTTGTAACAACCATGAAACCAGCTGTTGCTACTGATCCTCCAGTTGTAACAACCGAGAAACCTGCTGTTGCTACTGATGCTCCAGTTGTAACAACCCAGAAACCAGCTGTTGCCACTGATGCTGCTGTTGTAACAACCCAGAAACCAGCTGTTGCCACTGATGCTCCTGCTGTAACATCCAAGAAACCAGCTGTTGCTACTGATGCTCCAGTTGTAACAACCGAGAAACCTGCTGTTGCTACTGATGCTCCAGTTGTAACAACCGAGAAACCAGCTCTTGCCACTGATGCTCGAGTTGTACCAACACAGAAACCAGCTGTTGCCACTGATGCTCCCACTGTAACATCCGAGAAACCATCTGTTGCCACTGATGCTTCTGTTGTAACAACCCAGAAAACAGCTGTTGCTACTGATGCTCTAGTTGTAACATCCGAGAAACCAGCTGTTGCCACTGATGCTCCTGTTGTAACAACCCAGAAACCAGCTGTTGCTACTGATGCTCCAGTTGTAACAACCGAGAAACCAGCTCTTGCCACTGATGCTCCAGTTGTAACAACACAGAAACCAGCTGTTTCCACTGATGCTTCCACTGTAACATCCGAGAAACCAGCTGTTGCCACTGATGCTCCAGTTGTAACAACTGAGAAACCAGCTGTTGCCACTGATGCTCCTGTTGTAACAACCCAGAAACCAGCTGTTGCCACTGATGCTCCAGTTGTAACAACTGAGAAACCAGCTGTTGCCACTGATGCTCCAGTTCTTCCTACTGATGCTCCAGTTGTATCAACCGAGAAAACAGCTCTTGCCACTGATGCTCCAGTTGTAACATCCGAGAAACCAGCTGTTGCCACTGATGCTCCTGTTGTAACAACCCAGAAACCAGCTGTTGCCACTGATGCTCCCGGTGTAACATCCGAGAAACCAGCTGTTGCTACTGATGCTCCAGTTGTAACAACCGAGAAACCTGCTGTTGCTACTGATGCTCCAGTTGTAACAACCGAGAAACCAGCTCTTGCCACTGATGCTCCAGTTGTAACAACCCAGAAACCAGCTGTTGCCACTGATGCTCCCACTGTAACATCCGAGAAACCAGCTGTTGCCACTGATGCTCCTGTTGTAACAACCCAGAAAACAGCTGTTGCTACTGATGCTCTAGTTGTAACAACCGTGAAACCAGCTGTTGCTACTGATGCTCCAGTTGTAACAACCGAGAAACCAGCTGTTGTTACTGCTGCTCCAGTTGTAACAACTGAGAAACCAGCTGTTGCCACTGATGCTCCAGTTGTAACAACCGAGAAACCAGCTGTTGCTACGGATGGTCGAGTTGTAACAACCCAGAAAACAGCTGTTGCTACTGATGCTCCAGTTGTAACAACCATGAAACCAGCTGTTGCTACTGATGCTCCAGTTGTAACAACCGAGAAACCAGCTGTTGCTACTGATGCTCCAGTTGTAACAACCATGAAACCAGCTGTTGCTACTGATGCTCCAGTTGTAACAACCGAGAAACCAGCTGTTGCTACTGATGCTCCAGTTGTAACAACCGAGAAACCAGCTGTTGCCACTGATGCTCCAGTTGTAACAACCCAGAAACCAGCTGTTGCCACTGATGCTCCCGCTGTACCATCCGAGAAACCAGCTCTTGCCACTGATGCTCCTGTTGTAACAACTGAGCAACCAGCTGTTGCCACTGATGCTCCAGTTGTAACAACCCAGAAAACAGCTGTTGCTACTGATGCTCTAGTTGTAACAACCGTGAAACCAGCTGTTGCTACTGATGCTCCAGTTGTAACAACCATGAAACCAGCTGTTGTTACTGATGCTCCAGTTGTAACAAATGAGAAACCAGCTGTTGCCACTGATGCTCCAGTTGTAACAACCGAGAATCCAGCTGTTGCTACGGATGGTCCAGTTGTAACAACCCAGAAAACAGCTGTTGCTACTGATGCTCCAGTTGTAACAACCATGGAACCAGCTGTTGCTACTGATGCTCCAGTTGTAACAACTGAGACACCAGCTGTTGCCACTGATGCTCCAGTTGTAACAACCGAGAAACCAGCTGTTGCTACTGATGGTCCAGTTGTAACAACCCAGAAAACAGCTGTTGCTACTGATGCTCCAGTTGTAACAACCATGAAACCAGCTGTTGCTACTGATGCTCCAGTTGTAACAACCGAGAAACCAGCTGTTGCTTCTGATGCTCCAGTTATAACAACCGAGAAACCAGCTCTTGCCACTGATGCTCCAGTTGTAACAACCCAGAAACCAGCTGTTGCCACTGATGCTCCCGCTGTAACATCCGAGAAACCAGCTCTTGCCACTGATGCTCCAGTTGTAACAACTGAGAAACCAGCTGTTGCCACTGATACTCCAGTTCTTCCTACTGATGCTCCAGTTGTATCAACCGAGAAACCAGCTCTTGCCACTGATGCTCCAGTTGTAACAACCGAGACACCAGCTGTTGCCACTGATGCTCCAGTTGTAACAATCGAAAAACCAGCTGTTGCTACGGATGGTCCAGTTGTAACAGCCCAGAAAACAGCTGTTGCTACTGATGATCCAGTTGTAACAACCATGAAACCAGCTGTTGCTACTGATCCTCCAGTTGTAACAACCGAGAAACCAGCTGTTGCCACTGATGCTCCAGTTGTAACAACCCAGAAACCAGCTGTTGCCACTGATGCTCCTGTTGTAACAACCCAGAAACCAGCTGTTGCCACTGATGCTCCTGCTGTAACATCCGAGAAACCAGCTGTTGCTACTGATGCTCCAGTTGTAACAACCGAGAAACCTGCTGTTGCTACTGATGCTCCAGTTGTAACAACCGAGAAACCAGCTCTTGCCACTGATGCTCCATTTGTAACAACACAGAAACCAGCTGTTGCCACTGATGCTCCCACTGTAACATCCGAGAAACCAGCTGTTGCCACTGATGCTCCTGTTGTAACAACCCAGAAAACAGCTGTTGCTACTGATGCTCTAGTTGTAACATCCGAGAAACCAGCTGTTGCCACTGATGCTCCTGTTGTAACAACCCAGAAACCAGCTGTTGCTACTGATGCTCCAGTTGTAACAACCGAGAAACCAGCTCTTGCCACTGATGCTCCAGTTGTAACAACACAGAAACCAGCTGTTGCCACTGATGCTCCCACTGTAACATCCGAGAAACCAGCTGTTGCCACTGATGCTCCAGTTGTAACAACTGAGAAACCAGCTGTTGCCACTGATGCTCCTGTTGTAACAACCAAGAAACCAGCTGTTGCCACTGATGCTCCAGTTGTATTAACTGAGAAACCAGCTGTTGCTACGGATGGTCCCAGTGTAACAACCCAGAAAACAGCTGTTGCTACTGATGCTCCAGTTGTAACAACTGTGAAACCAGCTGTTGCTACTGATGCTTTAGTTGTTACAACCCAGAAAACAGCTGTTGCTACTAATGCTCCAGTTGTAACAACCCAAAAAACAGCTGTTTCTACAGATGGTCCAATTGTAACAACCCAGAAAACAGCTGTTGCTACTGATGCTCCAGTTGTAACAACCATGAAACCAGCTGTTGCTACTGATGCTCCAGTTGTAACAACCGAGACACCAGCTGTTGCCACTGATGCTCCCGTTGTAACAACCGAGAAACCAGCTGTTGCTACTGATGGTCCAGTTGTAACAACCCAGAAAACAGCTGTTGCCACTGATGCTCCCGTTGTAACAACCGAGAAACCAGCTGTTGCTACTGATGGTCCAGTTGTAACAACTGTGAAACCAGCTGTTGCTACTGATGTTCCAGTTGTAACAACCATGAAACCAGCTGTTGCTACTGATACTCTAGTTGTAACAACCCAGAAACCAGCTGTTGCTACTGATGCTCCAGTTGTAACAACCATGAAACCAGCTGTTGCTACTGATGCTCCAGTTTTAACAACCGAGACACCAGCTGTTGCCACTGATGCTCCCGTTGTAACAACCGAGAAACCAGCTGTTGCTACTGATGCTCCAGTTGTAACAACCGAGAAACCAGCTCTTGCCACTGATGCTCCAGTCGTAACAACCCAGAAACCAGCTGTTGCCACTGATGCTCCCGCTGTAACATCCGAGAAATTAGCTGTTGCTACTGATGCTCCAGTTGTAACAACTGAGAAGCCAGCTGTTGCCACTGATGCTCCAGTTCTTCCTACTGATGCTCCAGTTGTAACAACCAAGACACCAGCTGTTGCCACTGATGCTCCAGTTGTAACAACCGAGAAACCAGCTGTTGCTACGGATGGTCCAGTTGTAACAACCCAGAAAACAGCTGTTGCTACTGATGCTCCAGTTGTAACAACCATGAAACCAGCTGTTGCTACTGATGCTCCAGTTGTAACAACCATGAAACCAGCTGTTGCTACTGATGCTCCAGTTGTAACCACTGAGAAACCAGCTGTTGCTACTGATGCTCCAGTTGTAACAACCGAGAAACCAGCTCTTGCCACTGATGCTCCAGTTGTAACAACCGAGAAACCAGCTGGTGCCACTGATGCTCCCGCTGTAACATCCGAGAAACCAGCTGTTGCCACTGATGCTCCAGTTCTTCCTACTGATGATCCAGTTGTAACAACCGAGAAACCAGCTGTTGCTACGGATGGTCCAGTTGTAACAACCCAGAAAACAGCTGTTGCTACTGATGCTCCAGTTGTAACAACCATGAAACCAGCTGTTGCTACTGATGCTCCAGTTGTAACAATCGAGACACCAGCTGTTGCCACTGATGCTCCCGTTGTAACAACCGAGAAACCAGCTGTTGCTACTGATGGTCCAGTTGTAACAACCCAGAAAACAGCTGTTGCTACTGATGCTCTAGTTGTAACAACCGTGAAACCAGCTGTTGCTACTGATGCTCCAGTTGTAACAACCGAGAAACCAGCTGTTGTTACTGATGCTCCAGTTGTAATAACTGAGAAACCAGCTGTTGCCACTGATGCTCCAGTTGTATCAACCGAGACACCAGCTGTTGCCACTGATGCTCCAGTTGTAACAACCGAGACACCAGCTGTTGCTACTGATGCTTTAGTTGTTACAACCCAGAAAACAGCTGTTGCTACTAATGCTCCAGTTGTAACAACCCAAAAAACAGCTGTTTCTACAGATGGTCCAGTTGTAACAACCCAGAAAACAGCTGTTGCTACTGATGCTCCAGTTGTAACAACCATGAAACCAGCTGTTGCTACTGATGCTCCAGTTGTAACAACCGAGACACCAGCTGTTGCCACTGATGCTCCCGTTGTAACAACCGAGAAACCAGCTGTTGCTACTGATGGTCCAGTTGTAACAACCCAGAAAACAGCTGTTGCCACTGATGCTCCCGTTGTAACAACCGAGAAACCAGCTGTTGCTACTGATGGTCCAGTTGTAACAACTGTGAAACCAGCTGTTGCTACTGATGTTCCAGTTGTAACAACCGAGAAACCAGCTGTTGCTACTGATACTCTAGTTGTAACAACCCAGAAACCAGCTGTTGCTACTGATGCTCCAGTTGTAACAACCGAGAAACCAGCTCTTGCCACTGATGCTCCAGTTGTAACAACCCAGAAACCAGCTGTTGCCACTGATGCTCCCCCTGTAACATCCGAGAAACCAGCTGTTGTTACTGATGCTCCAGTTGTATTAACTGAGAAACCAGCTGTTGCCACTGATGCTCCAGTTGTAACAACCGAGAAACCAGCTGTTGCTACGGATGGTCCAGTTGTAACAACCCAGAAAACAGCTGTTGCTACTGATGCTCCAGTTGTAACAACTGTGAAACCAGCTGTTGCTACTGATGTTCCAGTTGTAACAACCGAGAAACCAGCTGTTGCTACTGATACTCTAGTTGTAACAACCCAGAAACCAGCTGTTGCTACTGATGCTCCAGTTGTAACAACCAAGAAACCAGCTGTTGCCACTGATGCTCCAGTTGTAGCAACCAAGAAACCAGCTGTTGCCACTGATGCTCCAGTTGTAACAACCAAGAAACCAGCTGTTGCTACTGATGCTCCAGTTGCAACAACCGTGAAACCAGCTGTTGCTACTGATGCTCCAGTTGTAACAACCGAGAAAACAGCTGTTGTTACTGAGGCTCCAGTTGTAACAACCAAGACACCAGCTGTTGCCACTGATGCTCCAGTTGTAACAACCAAGAAACCAGCTGTTGCTACTGATGCTGCAGTTGTTACAACCGTGAAACCAGCTCTTGCTACTGATGCTCCAGTTGTAACAACCGAGAAACCAGCTGTTGTTAGTGATGCTCCAGTTGTTACAACTGAGAAACCAGCTCTACCTTCTGATGCTCCAGCTGTAACAACCAAGATGACTGCTGATGTCTCTGATGCTCCAAATCCAAATATCGCAACTACAAAGCCTCTGGTTACTTCCAAAGGTATGGACCATGTAACTTTTGTTAAGAAAAAGAGTGACATTCCACGTCCCTTCTGGCAGGCAATTTACCAGAATGTTCACATTTTATAAGATTTGTTGTCCTAATTTCTACATAAATTTAACACCTGTCCAAGTTATTTGATGTGCTCTCCTTCATCATACCAGAAGTTGCTTTCAAAAAAGGCCGTTCAATCTCCTTAAAATATAAGATTTTATGTTTTTCTTCCATTGGGCTGTGTTCAAATCATGTCTAGGTTCTGTGATTATTTGTGATTAGCATGTGATGTCACAGGAGTTTTGAACTATGAAATCTGTTTCGTTAATAACCTGTGTGACACTTGAATGGAATGTTTTTTTCAAACCTCTTGTTTGGTTGTTTTGTTGTTTAGGGGGTATTTTTTTCAAGACCAGGGAATGTGATATCTCCATCGAAACTGATACATTACTTGGTACTTGTGTTTGTATAACCAACTAGAAGTGTAATGTACGAGTGCGTTCCATAACCCTAGTTTCGATTTAAGATTTCAAATAAAACACATTTGCATTTTTATAGTATGAATATTCATGTTAATCTGTGGTATCTGCCTAAAGTTTGAACGACTGGACCTTTAAAAGTGATTGGCACTGTACTTCCCCTTTTTAAGATACCTGACCAGAGAATAATATGAAAACATGCTCAGTCTAAATTTTGGAGGAAAACCCATGGTAGGGATCTAATCCAAATTAAGGTACAAACTGCAAACCCAATCCAGTAGAAAGTCTATTGCTGAATTTAAATCGGGGTCCACAAAGGTGAAAGGCAGGGACAGGAAACCCTTAAGAAAGAATTGCAGTTAATTAAAGAATTGCGTTAACTCCAGGGAACTCGAAGTTGAACCCTGGACAATCTCAAAAAAACCTTGAGGCTAACCTCGAGTTACTGCCTGATAATTTTGCATTCATCCCAAAGCCAACCTGAACCCTAGACCTGACTGTACACACAGTCTCTTGCAGATTCAGAGCTTTCAGGGGAACAGGAACGCAATAAGCGTGCCATGTCAAATTTTATATTGGCAACAATTTTTCTCCCAATCATATAAGATTTTAGCAAGGCTGTAATGCATTAAACACGATTCATTAGTTGTTTGATCACCTGTATTTATGATATCCTGTTTGTTTATTTATTTGTTTCAGCTGCTAACACAACTCCTGCAAGCTCAGCTGGCATATGCCGTATTGTCTGCAGCGTGGCAACAGACCCTGGTCCAGTCTGTGGCACAGACTCCACAACCTACCCATTCAAGTGTGTCCTTGACCTATTGTCGTGTCTCTTGCCGCATAAGAACCTGGCAGTGCTTCATCTCGGATCCTGTGTTTAAACTTACCTCAGGGATTCGTTTTGTTCATGTAATATAGTGTTTAATATCTAATACAAATCGTGTTTTTTATGAGTTTTGAGTATGGATGGCCACTTTCTTAAACCAGGACTTTGTAATGGTACAAATGGCTAACAGGAATTATTGCAAAGTAAACATGGCCTCTATTTTTCTATTTTCTTTTAATAATTTCCAATCGGTTCGTGCTAAGGAAACCACAGTTACCTCAGTTACCTCAATAATCGGCGTTTGTGTAGTTGGATCAAAAAGTTCTTTTGTTGCTGGTTCTCATTACTGTTACAAAGATGAGTTTTAATTCTAAACATATTTAAAGTTATTGTACAGGATTTGTAACGGTTCATACAAGAAACATTTTCTCTGTGAAATGAAGTCATATTCGAGAAAACTGTATCTTGAAAACCTTTTTTAAAAACAGCTGATTTCCTTCGATACAACCAAAATGCTGAAAATTGTGCGTGTTTTTTTACTCTTTTCTCCTTAAAAACATAGAACATGAACATCGTCTGCAACTATTTTGTCAGCTCAACCAATCCTGTGTAATACCTTTTAACTCAATTCAAATGTCTCATTATTTTATTTACATGTATTATGATGGATTTATCAGTACTGAAAGAAACTAATTAGAAACTAATCATACAATGAGAAAGTACATGTATTGTTTGCTGATGTTTAATTAACAATTCATAATTAATTATGAAAACAAAAAGATGTGTCCCATTGTTTTAGATTGTACACATTACAGATCTTCTTTTTAGTGGGGTTTTAAATACCGAAAATGGTACCACGTTTTTTATGATGCATGTTAATATTATAACTATACATGTACTTCATGTTATGCCTTTGTCTGCCCTGAATTTTGTCTAACACTGTGTTGTATAAATATTAACGACAAATAAAGGCCACTTGGGTTTAATATTATTTCTTAATTTCTTACAATTATTATTGGAAACAACCGTTAAATGAGGACAGCAGTAGGCCTAAGTGAAAATATCAAGTCGCATCACTGAAGAAAATGATTTGGAAATAGTGTTGACCCCGCCGTAGACGGCGCCCTTTGGATAGTACGGCTTTGTTCTCAGCTCGGATATCTGACGTAACACTTAAGGCTCGTGATTCCTGGCATTTACCGGCGGTCTTTGGTTGCAACCAGGGCCCGATTTCATAGCGCTGCCTAACGGTAAGCAAATTTTCGTGCTAACTGTAGCAGAAAAATTTGCTTCAGCGTATTTCACAGGTTAGCAAGAAAATGCGGCAGCCATCTTGCACGTTCACAATGGTTTTGCATTGTTACGTCATTCATTTTCGTGCAGTAAGCACTGGAAGGTTAGCATGCCTTTTCGTGTGCTTACGGTAGCAGCGCTATGAAATAGAAACTCGTACGTAAGCACAGAATCGACTGTTAAGCAGCTCTATGAAATTGGGCCCAGAATCAAAGGTAGCAGCCGTGGACTACGTGCACTGCTGTACAAACTTCATACACGATATCCCATAAGGACCAATCGTACAAAGCCTGGTCTTACCTGAAAGCGAATACTATTAGCTGTTGTGCAATAATGTGACTCAAGAAAATTAGCTGAACCGGCCTAACAAAGTTATTATGGAAGCTTACGTCAAATCCATTAAATCCAATGTATGAGGGTCCGTTAGGCTGTTGCTTTTCTTAATCCGTTACAGGTAGAGACGGGGACCGTGCTTTTTTAAAAATGTGGCTTCCGGTGATACATTCGAAGAGCTTTTGCGTATCTCGTTTTTTGAAACAAGAACTGAGCGTAAGCCGATCATATGACGACGTACTTCTTTTCAAAAGTTATTTAGATTGTAGGGTTGTTGCGGAGGTACTACTCACAATTTTCTCAGAGAAGATTACTTTTGCGATTGTGTCGACAGCACAAAGGCATTCTGCAACTATGTACACCTCGCTGTCCAAGTACACATGAATATATAATTGCATGGTTGAATTAGTAGGAACTTCAAAGATTTCAGGGAAAGAACATTATAATAAATGAAATGTGAAAATGAAATTTATCAACCGTCGGTGGAAAGTCACTCTTTATTCTGTCGGCAAATGATCTCCGCTTTATACATGAGTAGGGTGTGTGGGCTTAAGTTTGTATTATATTCTTGTACTGTTCGGTCACGTCAAGTGTTATACTCTCTAAATTTAAAATATGAAAGGTTTTGTTTTGGAGGTTTAACAGTTTCGGCCCCATCCGTGGTCATTGTGTTTAAAAAATAGCAAATTTTAGCAGAAATTCAAAATTAAAGGAGACGAAAAAAATGGTTCTCAGTGGCAGACATGGGTCAAGATTCTAAGATAGGCTAAGTTTGTTACCGTGGACTCGTTGCTCCCGGCCTGCGATTTCGTTGAGCTGGTTGCATTGGTTTTTTTTTAACACCGCAGTGAGGGGTTTTGTACTGTAATACTGCTTGTTTAGGGTTAGGGTTAGGGTTAGGGTGAGGGCATGGTTAGGGTGAGGGTTAGGGTTTAGGGTTAGACGTAGTCTCTATCTCAAGAATTGACAGTGTTACATTACAAAACCTCTCGCTGCGGTGTAAAAAAAATACGCGAGCTGGTTGAGCACAAAACGAACCGAAGCACAACAATGAATTACGCTCAGTGGCGTAACCCGATCACGGGGGCACTTGCAAGCCCCGCCCCCACACACACCGATAAGTGTCAATGTGATAGTTTTAATAAGTTTACCACTTTTTGTCCATTTACACGCAGACAATGTATTTATTTTTGCACTCACGTCAGGTTATCTTATTAAAAACTGTAAATATCTTCATGACAAGAGTGTTGAAAAGGGGCTTAGTTTATGAAAAAGGAGGCAATCGGAAACTTGGCCAGAAGTGCCCCCTAGAAAAAAAATGGTGCACCCCTTGTGCCCCCTAAAAATTGATTTGGCCTATAGTTTCGTCGCTGATTACGCTAATATTGGATTTATGATTACCAGCCAAAATACCTTGTCTCGTGTACCATCTATGACTTGTATCCTGCTTATTTTTAGCTCACTCAATGATTGTGCAGGGAAAAGGTCGATTGAGTCATCCATAATGCAATGTCAGTGACCTGGTTTACCTTTTCGATCCCCGGTGTCTATCTGAACCGGTGGGGATTTCTCACGGACCCCTGTCAGGAAATGTGGCCATGGGAACGCATCATAATATAATAGGCCTCGATCTTGAACGCTGCAATCCTTTGCAGCAACAATTTGAATCAAGTGTCTGGTTCTCTATATGAAATTAACATTTGTTACCGCTCCTTTGAGAAACTAAACAGTAGGCTCCTATGTGCCATCCATAACAACCTCGTTCCAAGGGGTGATCAATATCGCCGCGCCATTTTGTTTTCCCTGGATGCGCTGCTCGCTCAAAAACCCCTGGTATTGGTTAATTAAAGTGTTTCAACTGAACTAGCTGTCAATGGTTTTCCTGATTTGATTGGCTGCACATTGCGCCACAGCGCCTAATTGTAAACCATTGGCTATACCGTATAAAGGGAAAATGTTTCATACTTCAAAACGTAGCTCCACATACCTTGCAGGAAAATACTGAGTGACGGATTTAAGCGCTACATTAAAAGAAGCCACAATTATAATTATAAGTATTTCATTTTCATATCGATGTAGAGATCCATTGAGCAAAATACAGGGGCCTAAACATCTAGAACTGCGCATTCCCAGTCAATGGATCGGGGAGCAAGTGGGTATTAATGCCAAACAATACTTGGACAGACAACCATTTTTAAGCAAGTGTCATACAGCTCTAAAACTCCTTTTCAACTCTTCGTTTACGAACACTAAAGAGTACATGTATTCAGGCGCGGATCCAGGGGGGGCGTGGGGGGCGCAAAAAAAAGGGAGAGAAAAAAAATCAGAAGTCATACTCATTAGTGCATCTCTATAGAAAAATTATGTTCAAGTTCTCTCTCTGCATCTGTTTACAATCCTTTATCATTAGTTTTGTAATCATGGCTAGTAGTTAATTGGGTCTCATGCAGCCTGGCCGTAGTAACGTGGAGTACCCACACGCGCATAAAGCAACAGAAATCCCTGCTTACTCGTGGAAAACGCTTGACGTAAGCGCGGAATTCACTGCTTCTGTAAGCGCCAAGTTCTTTGCTTACGGTAAGCAGAACCATGAAACTTGATTTTTAAACCGATTTAGAAGAAACAACTTTCTCTTTGAAAAGCACGACGACATTGGCAATTTCGCAGTGCAAAAAAAATCACGCCCTCCCGTTTGGAAAATCCTGGATCCGCCCCTGGTAGTCTCATAGGCCTGACTAAATCCGATGTCCATGACCGTGCTAGACTTCCGGAGTTCAAGAGAAGGTCTATTCTCAGAGGACGGCTTCAAGAGTCGAGGGTCGGGTTTTGTTTTTTGATAGGTAATAGTGTCATACTTTGGCAATGACCCCGAAAAATAGTGTAGTTTTTATCTGAAAGCCTACTTATTATAACTATTATGGTAAAAGTAGTAATTATCCTGCAAAATTATTTCGTCTGAAGTGCCCCCCCCCCCCCATTAATCAAAAAAGTTCGTCAACATTTTTTAATTCTACAAAAAATCGCCCAGTTGGTGACTTTTGGAGATTCAAATGCCCGTGTCCGTTTGTGAATGCTGTGGCCAATGAGGCGGTTGACCCCCTCTGTCACCTCGCTAAAAACGTGGGTTGATTCAAAGTTCTTGATGATAGTGGACATTTTATTCAGCTGAAACTTTCATTGGTGACTTTATTGTATTTTTAGTGATAATTTGGCCTATAAATCAGCATTTGTTGAAGAAAAACCAATCTACGATCCTACGGTACCTTTAACGCCCACTCAATCTACTACTTTTGCGTTCTCATCAAACCCGAAATGTTTCAACATAAGGCAATATTCATGATGCTGCGTGTTAAAAGAAACTCATCTACCGGTAGGGCCTACTTATTATGTTACTTGATGACTCCCTTGTTCGTGGTTATACCCATACTTGAGCCAGTGGCTAAAGAACGTGAAGGGTAGGGGGGTGGGGGGTGCACGTATACGTGTTCTACCACTTGAGCTGTATCCCAGTATCACAAGCGTGTACCCCAATGGAAAGTTGGTGCGCCCCTTTTCCCAAACCTCACAGACATCCGCCCACCTTTGACTACTCCACATTTTGCCCTGACATTAGTATGGCCCTTTGAAACTGTAGATGACATGGAGTACAACAGCGGATATAGACTCAAACAAATGATGTACATGTATAGGCCTAATACACGTATTTAGTTTCGTTACCAGTCAAGGTTGTCACGATTCAAACAAAAACTCTGTTGCATCACAGTTGCAAAAAGTATTTTCAACCAAGTCTTTCAGTTTTTGCGCCTGAATTAGGCCTACTTATTTTTTTTTAACCATTACAAAAAGCTGTCAGGCCTATATCTTTGTTAACTTTTAGAAACAAAATATTTTTTAAAGCAATAATCCCGCCGATTGGTTTGGTCAGACGATATATTTTTGATGTAATCTAAAAATTCCGCTTTGAAAATTGTCCGACCGTCTTTTATTCAATCTGCAAAGAAAACAATTATACTTGCTTAGTTTGTTTTAGTATGTTTTCGCACAATAGCAATGGTTTCATTTCCATATATGCAACAATCTACGAAGTGCAAAAGTCACCAGCACTTGAGAAGTCATCGGCTGTGTCCATTACTTGACATGTTGGGCGGGAAGCTTAAGTTTCTGCTATTCTGTAATTTTTACCGAACAGGTCCCTGTTTTATATTTTAGTTTCGATATGACACTCCGGCCGGTTTCAGCTTGAAAAGAAACATCCCGGATGATGACTGATACAGTACCCACGGCCATCAAGCCAGAAAAGTGAGAATGGACTTGTATGAGTCGTTGCTTGTTTGGGGTTGAGGTGGGGTGGAGGGGTATGATTATTGACAATATTAGTGCACACAGTGTGTCAAATTAATCTCTCTTTTTCACAATGACAAGAAACTATTCGTGATTCCAGCAGTTATTGTTTAAAAAGCACATGGAAGGTATAAAGTGGAATCCTTATCCGTCATTGTCCAACTGTCTTTACAGTTCGAATACGAATTTGAGATATTATATAAAGCTATCGTAAAAACAACAATTGCCCGAAAAAACTATTTCCCGAACCAGCACCAGCATTTTCATAGAATCCAACTTAATTAAATATTTTGCTCATAGTTTGAATCACACACCCTTTATAGGTGATTATTATGAATTGATTATATTTTTACAGTATTCAATGACCGCCACCATTTTCTTTTTAGTTCGAGAAAGGTCGATGAACAATATTTATAGTGATGAACTTGTGCCAACCGTCTCTGCGTTGTGGTTTATGCGCAAATATCTATAATTCTCTTTCCTTTTAGACAGAACCAATTTAATACCAAGCTTTATTTCGTCAAGTTTTCAAGTTATCACAAAACGAGGTGTCACTGTAACAAAAACTTCTTTTTTACAATTATTTAAACAATTTCTTTTTAAAAGGAATGTCACATCTGTTGTTCTTGTTGATTGAAATCGTTGGACAGAATCATGGCAGACTCATACATTATTAAGGATAACTCCCCGAACCCCGTGACAAGGGCACTGTATCCTACAAAGGGCATGGAAAGGTCCGTAGTGAGAGACACGTATTAGTCACCGCCCCAAATCAACCAATGTGACTTGGTGTATAAAAAGAGAGTCCCGCCTTCGGAGAGGTTCATCCTGACTGTTTCTCGTCCACAAGCACGGCAAGAATTTCTTTCGACATTCGTCTGGAGATTGTTCATCTATAGCAAGGTAAGATTTCGTTCATCGATCATGAAACAGAGATGGTACTTTTTTATCAGTCAGTCATTCCCTTTTAAATTACTCATTCAAACCATCTGGATTTCAAGAACAATATCATAAAATTTGTATGTTAAAAATTAATTACTAACGACAATCAAGTTTTCTAGGATTCCGATGGATGTTTATTTATCTTGCTTCGTAGGTAACAGTGGATTTGTTCAAGAGTAGGCCTTAGATTGGATATGGAATTTTTCCTAAGAACGAAGTGAACCAGAATTATTTTCTCAAAGTTAAGTTCGGTTATAGGACTTGACTGTGGGCCGTACAAAAACAAATCCATTGCTGACTCTTTAGTCTGAAAATTTAATTTGTAAAGCTTGTATACCCGGGAACAAAATAATTTGCTCTCATTCCAATATAGGCTGTGTAAAATATTTCATGTATTCAAAGGTTTGGGCCCTGTGGTATGTGATTTTGTTTCATTTACACGTCAAATCTTGTTCTACGCGGTAACCAGGTTCTGGAAAAAATTAAAATAGGCCTATACAATCGATACTTACATCAGGCCCGGGTATTGCCCGATTGGGCATTTCGGTTCAAACGTTATAGCATAATAATAATAATTTATTCATTTATATAGCGCAAATTCCAATATAATTTTGTTCAAATGCGCTGAACAATCAAATAATATTAATAAAAATACAAGAAAAATAAATTAACAAATATACCCTTACGCGCTATTACACACATTAAGATGAATAATGGTATACAGCAATAAAATTACTTTAAAAATGTACAAAAACAGACTTGAACCCGTTTTTTGGCTAGTAATTCGTGCTTCTTTGGGGGATTTTTTCACATGTTAGTCTCATAATATGAGTTTCACTTTCTAAATTTGGGTGATGGGGGGATGTTAATAACCGCTTCTTCTATCTCCCCCTGCCGTTGGATGGCGAATTTCTCCCATGTTTTTCTCTTCGTCTTCCATGTTCCCTAACTCACCAGGAACGTTTTGGAATTTTCGACTGCAAGTTTTATCGACAGCTTTTGAAGAACAAATTTTTGTTTTATTTTTTTATTTTTTATTTTTTTTTATTTGTTTAATTTAATTTTATTTATTTATTTATTGTTATTGGGGTTTTTTTGCGAATGGGGTGTTTTGCTTTATTTTACTTACCTTTCGTTGCCAAAAAAACATAACCTTTTACAAATACTCGATTTAATCTGGTAAAAAGACCCTTACAAACATCTTGATTGATTCATTACAATAGCTACTGCGGTGTTTAGCTAAATGTATTATTTTATTTCCTTACCACAGATGAAGCTTTTACTGGGAGTTTTGTGTGTGATTGCCTACGCATCAATTGCCGAGTCGGGTGAGTTAAAAACAAAGAATATCAAAATTTGTTTTAAAAAATCGATAGCTAGGGAAACAAAAGCTCACAATTAAAGTTGCACTCGCTATTGATCCAATTCGTATGACGTCATCAGTACAATAATCTTAGATGCACCATTTTGTGAGTCGGGACGTATCCGAATTGGCGGCTACGGTCACGGCTACAACTGTTTCTAATGATGTTGCTAAGGACATATTTCAACGCAAGATGATGCGGTCATCTATAGCTGTAGCCGTCTGAAGCTGCCAATTCGGACATGGCCCCAATGTCCCCGTAAGTTATACAGTGTAGTGCGCATTTTAGGCGACTCGGCGTTTATACGCTTACACTCAAAAAATGGCAAACGTGGCAGACATTAGTGCGTGTGACGTTAATGCAACGTGTCAATAGTCAAATGTCTTTCTCAATACATTCTCTGACTGTGCCAAATTCCATGTTTGTATCATCAAAGGCATAAATCCTCAAAATATTTTCCCATCTGCCCCACAGGCCACTAATTAAGCGGCCAAATAATTGGATTGATAAAATAGTGTTATACTTCCTGAAACATTGAAAAGGTGTAAACTTCATAATCAATTACAATATTTTTCAAACTTTTTTTACAATTTTGTTTTTCTATAATTTTTTTTTTTTAATTCCATTTTAATGGTCTATTGCTGTAACGGTGTAAATTTTGAGATGCTCTTTGGTATTATAAACTGGAGATTATAAAGTCAAGTAGGGCACCCATTTCTGCCGTGCTTTTTTCTTTTTTCTTTCTCTTTTTTTTTTTTTTTTTTTTTTGGGGGGGGGGGGTCTACCATTATGAAATGACCTTGTCTCTACTTTGTCACGGAGTAAATGACTGAGATGTTTGCCTCACCTTAATTAAACCTAGTAAATACTGTAGTCATTGTTGTGTCAAATCATTAGCCTTTCCATGAGGTATGTTAATTACATTCACGCATGCGTTCAAACACTATTGGTTGATCTCCATTAATATTAACGGAGACCAGTGCAAACGCCATAGAGTTAGGGCCTATGCACAAGGCAGCCGCTCAAACGCGTATGCGTCACGCCACCATCAGCCGTACAAAAAGGCGCGATGTTCCCTCATTTTGCCAACCAGTAGTAATAGTGTTAATGCACGTGTGATATGCAATTTACATATTTCTTTGGAAAGGTCTCTTTCGAATGTCTTGTCAGAGTTACTGTTGAACGTTTTAATCAAAATTCAATTTCCTGCAATAAAAACAGCTAATGTTATACGGTTATAAGGGTAATCACTGTATTATTCGGTGTTTTCCAAGCCATGCTGACAAAAATCCACATGGCTTGCATAATACAGGTGAGATTCGAACCCACGGCCCGCGTTCTACAGCAGACGTTGGTCCGAATCCTACCCGAATAGTATGCTTGTGGATTTTCAAAAGTGTTTAATTACCCCTCCAGCTTCGGTTTATTTAAAACGAATCGAAGGGGATGAAAATTAGGGGTTGCACTATTCAGGTCAAAATTAAGGATTTCACGATGACCGTTCAAGACAATCAGAGCATGCTGGTCGAAACGTTGAGTCAGTGTTTAGAGAACACAGGTTCTTATTTAGAAAGATAACAACATGGTGTAAACAGTGTGGTGTAGTCGCAAAACCTTATGGGTTTCTAGTATCCACCATAACAAGTTTCACATTTTTCATATCGATCCTTACAGCACCTGCCTGTGGGCGTTATTACCACAACTGTCTGGAAATGATGGAGGATGGCGAAATATACAGGGGCAAGGTTTGTGGTACAGACGGAGTCACATACACCAACGAATGCAAGCTGTTCCTTAAAGCATGCAAGGGTAGCACTTCGACCACCAAACGACACAACGACAGATGCCCCACTAACCTAAACCTAAAAGGTTTGTGACCCCAATCCACCTCAACAGAGGGTTAGGGTACGGTAATGCTTAAATATAAAACAATTTTAATAAGCATATTTTTTTCTTTACGTTTTGTTTTGTTTTGTTTGCCCTATAACACCAGGATTTTTTTCAATAAAACTAAGGCTAGTTTTAACGTGTTTTTCAAAAATCGTTTTTCGTAAACTTGTTCAATATTGTGGTTAACCCCACCCCAAAAAGTGTCATAATTGCACAATGACTCACATTATACGGCATTTCATTTGCACACAGATCAAAACCCTGCAGCTGACAAACAAGCATGCCCCAAACACTGCAGAAATGCCCCCCATGTGCAAGTGTGTGGTTCCGATGGAAAGAAATATGCTTCAGAGTGTATGGTCTTGCAGAAGAGTTGCAAGAGCAGGCGGCACCGAAACCTACACGTTGTGTCATATTGGCCTTGCTCCAGAGGAGCTCAATTTAACCAAAATGTTGGTGGAAATGGTAATAATAATGATGAGAGTGAAGAAGTTCAACAGAACACAGGAAACACCGGTTTCGGCGGTCCAGGTGGTTTTGGTACTGGTGGTAGTCCTACGGGTGGTACAGGTGATGGCGTAGGTGATACAAACTTCTTCACGGGTAATGGACAAAATAATAATGGGGGACAGGGACAGGAGGGTGGTGAGCAAAATGAAGGTGGCGAGCAAGCTGAAGCTGGTGAGGAAGCTGAAGGTGGCGAGCAAGCTGAAGCTGGTGAACAAGCTGAAGCTGGGGAGGAGGCTGAAGGTGGCGAGCAATTTGAAGGTGGCGAGCAAGCTGAAGGCGGCGAGGAAGCTGAAGGTGGCGAGCAAGCTGAAGCTGGTGAACAAGCTGAAGCTGGTGATCAGGAAGAAGATGGTGACCAAACTGATGTTGGCGAGCAAAATGAGGGTGGTGACCAAGATGCCAATGAGCAAGGACAAGATCAGGAATATCCTCCTAGTAATTCCTTCCTTGCACCTGCTGAGCAGTTTTTCCCTGACATCCCTGCGTCGAGTGTTGGTGCCGGCGGCGGACCTGGAGGTCCTGGCGGTCCTGGCGTATCTGCTGGTGGTGGAACCACAGAATCCGAGGAGGAATCAGAGGCACCTGAATCAGAGGCAACGGAATCAGAGGCACCTGAATCAGAGGCACCCGAATCAGAGCCAGCCGAGGCCCCTGAATCCGAGGGTGCCGGCGAGTCAGAAGGAGGGGAGGGTGCTGCTAGCCAAGTTGAACCTGAGACAGCCGAATCCGAGAACGAATCTGAGACCGAATCCGAAAACGAATCTGAGACCGAATCCGAACCTGCAGGTCAGACGGGGGGCTCTGAGAACGAATCCGAGAACGAATCCGAACCTGCGGGTCAGACGGGGGGCTCTGAGAACGAATCCGAGAACGAATCCGAACCTGCGGGTCAGACGGGGGGCTCTGAGAACGAATCCGAGAATGAATCCGAGAACGAATCTGAGAACGAATCTGAGACCGAATCCGAACCTGCGGGTCAGGTTGATGGCTCTGAGTACAAATACGATTCCGGTTACCAGTCCAATTATGGGAATGAACCGGTGGATCAGCGCCAAGGCAGTTCAATTGGTGGACCTTTTTCTTCTTTCAACGCGGAAACAGAATCTGAAGAGGACGACTGAAAATAATAATATAAGGATATTGTAGAGATTATTCGAAGATATTAAGTCAAACTAACTAACAATAATTTCTGAACGCTAAAACTGAGTGTTCCATCCTGTATGACTTTACCCTATTCCTTGTACTGAATTTTAGCGACCGTTTATAACCCCCTTGTTGTTGGCAAATTAACTGTGACGAGTTGTTGTCGTAAATCACTCAGAAGAAGGAAGCGATAAAACGTTGATGCACAATGCAACCAAGCTTAAATATACAGAATGGTCTGATGTTCAATCCTTTATTTTAATTCGCTTCAATTCCCCACGCATAATGGAGGCTTATTTCCTCTAGTAAGATAGAAACATGTGTATCCTACACACCTTAAAATTAATAACTTTCTCCCTCGAGTAATAAATCCATACTCTCCTTAAGTTTTAGACTGAAATTTACTGTAATCGGTTGATACAGCCAATTATTGTCCAGCAGAAAAATGTGCCTATACGTCAGATCTCTGGTTTGGCTTGGGTATAGAATCATTTCTGAGTGTTGGTTTTGTTTTAAATGAAATCTGTTAAAGGGACACATTGCCTTCGGATTGGGCTATAAAAGCGTTTGTTATAGAATTATTATGGTTGGAAAGATGTTTTAGGAGTAGAATATAATGATTCACAGAAAATATTCCTTGAAATTGTGTGGTTTTCCTTTTACTTCGTGAACTAACACGGTCCGCCATTTTGTGGAGTCAAAATGGTTCTACAAAATCCAAAGGCAACGTGTCCCTTGTGGGCCTGTACATTTTCACAGTATCGATCTTCAAAATCATCATGGCCATGACATGCAAGAAGAAAGCTGTTTCCACAAGCTCGTAGTATTTTTGATCATCATCATATCACACTAAATCTCTACAGTAAAAGAGTCGTTCCTCTAACCATTGCTCCATGTTTGAACTCCCCATAAATAGTCATAATTTGCAACTAGAATTGGACCGTCATAGTATCTCACAGTGTATTGACACTGTGTGTGCTATGACTGTCCATTTTCAGTTGCAAATTATTACTATTATGGGGAGTTCACATAATCATGTAAACTAATTAATTTAGCAATTAATTAATATTGGGAATAATACTTTCATTGCATATTTCTAATAAAACAGCAAAATGAATGTACGAACAGTGTTGATCTTTGTATGTATTCAAAAAACAATGTTCCTTAAACGTAACTTCAATTATATTGTTTTTTTAATTAGATATAATTTGAACTTGGCTCACTTTATCAAAAAGTTAAACATACCATGAGATAGGCACTATCCTATCCGAGTGAAACTTTCGAAATGGAGGGGAAAAGCATCCCGAAATTACCATCGTTTATTTCGATTTCCGCAGATGATAAAGAAATCCACGCTTTTTACTGGTAATTGCCGTAACAGGGATTATTGTTTGTAATCTTCTCTATACGTATAAGCACAGTGGCGTAACAAGATATTTTCAATCTTTCTTTCTTTCTTTCTTTCTTGTCTTCTTTTTTCTTCTTCTTCTTTTTCTTCTTTCTTCTTCTTCAATTCTTCTTCTTCTTCTTCTTTTTCTTAATAATTGTTACCCTTTTTACCCCTAAAGATGTCAACTTTGCATCGGGGATAAGAATATATAGCCTAATTTGTTTTTATCCGCACATCATTGTGTTCTCAGTACTTTCCCCGAGTGATTTGCCTGTGGATTTTTGTCACAGAACATGGGAAAAGTACTCAAGTATACAGTGCTTAATACACATCGGTGTAAGGGTAAAAACAGATTATAATGAAAATACCTTGCTCTCACAGTTTATTGTTCTCTACGCAATTACCCTGTAATTTGTAAACAATAAGTGACTTCAATTGTTTTAAAAAATAAAGATGTCATTGAAAAGTAAAACAAAAAGAAGTATTCGTATTCTTCTTCTTTTTCATCTTCTTCTTCTTTCTTTCTTTCTGTTCTCCCCGTTTTTCTGGGGGGGGGGGGGGTTGGTGGTGAGCGGGGCACTAAAGATAATTAGGGGAGCGTTTTAACCATTTGTGCATGTTTTTGATCTCATTAGATGGCAGGGGAGGGCTTCCACTCCTGCCCCCCCCCCCCCCAGGCTGTTACGCCACAGGAATTCTTCGATTAGCTTACACAGGTAGCATAGTATTACAAGCTGATCAGACTTACTCTCCCAACGTAATGCAGCCTAAATCGACTTGAACAGCAGGGTTTTCATTGGTTTTTGTCAGTTCTTGCCATTAGGCTTAAAGTGAACTATGCATGCAAGCAGAAAATGAAATTTTGCCCGGGGGGGGGGGGGTGAGACTAAAATGGTGCGGTTTCTGCGATTTTATTTGTTTTCTTTTTGAGTGGCGTGTAACCAGCGGAAGCCGTGTTAAAACTATAGAGAGGTCTTCTCAAACCAATCATTGACTTAATTAGGTCCTAAACATAGATAAAATCTTTTATCGACAAAATAATGCACAAGCGTCTACTCTCTAATTTACTGAAGGTACACACTACACAGAACATTATCTGTTAATTTTTGTGTGCTTAGACTGGGATGGAATAAACTCCAAGAATACTGTAGACAATCGAACCCGACTCTCTTACACTCTTACAGTTTTAGATTGAAATTCGCTCTAATCGATTGAAACTAGTGACAACTGTAGGCCTATATGATTTGTTCTGTCCCTAGTTTCAATCGATTAAAGTGAATTTAGGCATAAGTCTAAAACTAAGAGTAGTGTCAACTAACGCAAATTGAACAATGTCTATAGCACGGACATCTATACTTAAAGGCACTGTACACGTTTGGTAATGACTCAAAACAAATATTAGCATAAAAACTTACTTGGTAACAAGCAACGGAGAGCTGTTGATAGTATGAAACATTGTAGGAAACGACTCCCTCTGAAGTAATGTAGTTTTTGAGAAAGAGATAATTTCTCACTAAAATAATAAAAACTTCTTGAAAGAAGTTTTTATTCCTATATGAAAGCACACCAATTTGTACAACAAGGGTGTTTTTTCTTTCATTATTTTCATTGCAACTTCGATGACCAATGGAGCCCAAATTTTCACTAGCTTGTTATTTTATGCATATGTTGGCCTACACCAAGTGAGAAAACTGGTCTTTGACAATTACCAAACGTGTTTAGTGCCTTTAAACATTGTGTAAGTTCCTTGCGTCCATTGTGGGCCTGAAGTTTAACGTTCAATTGGTTTCTCACTTCACAATAAATTTATAGATCTTTTTTTAAATAACTTCAAGAAAGTTAAAAGGAACATTTAAATCCGTCGGGTAGCTACGGAAGCGTTAAGGGACATTGAGAAAAAAAGGGTAATATTATGCCTTATATCTCATAATTATGACAATTAATTGATATAGTTAGCATAATTCATAATTATGACTTTTAATAAGTCATTATTATGAGATGTAAGTCAAAGGCGTACAGGAATTTATTTTCGGTCTCTCCGAATGTCTACGCGTCAGTAAGAAAACGAGAATTATACAAAAATGTAAAAAGTTATTCATAATTATTACATGGGAGCGAGGGAATAATGTATTGTATCACTAATAGAACAGGCACAGCGCTTGGGTACAAGGTTGGATATTGGCATTATGTCTGACCCTGGTGACCCCATCTATAGTCCGCGTGTGGTGGTTACGCGCACTCACATCGTGGTTTTGTGGTGCATGGCAAGTTGTACAGCTTGAGTTCGATTTACGGACGGTACAAAACTTCTGAAAACTCCTAAAGAATTTAACAGAATAGGACAATAATGGACGGAATGGGAGAAGGGTACCATCGGCCGGACAGCAAGACAGTCCAGGAATTGTGTGATATTGCCAACAAGCTCCGTATTCATAGTATTCATTCAACCAGCTCAGCGAATTCTGGGTAAGTTACGTTACATGGTGTTTAATCCGTCTCGTCTTGTGACTCGTTCCTACCCCCCCTACCCTAGATACGACCATGCTGCATGCCCCTACTACTAGCTATTTTATGCAGTAACTAGCTTAGGCATGCCTATGGTGTCACCATGGTCTCACAAAGCACGTGTGAATTTAATACAGCTTGCAGAAGTGTTTTTAAAGCAATATAACTGTTACTGTGTGTTATTAACGGAACCGTTATGTGCAGGGCTGCGGACTGTCTGGTGGTACTGCTACTGTATACTAGTATTAATGTATTGTTAGTGGATTACTAAGTTGGATAGCCCCACCATAGACAGTACGATGGCCACCTGGGGTGCGTTTTTGCAGTCGTAACCAATAACTGTTTCGGTTAATTTGGCCATTTGTTAATCACTGGCCAATGACTGAAACAGTTATTGGTTACAGCCGTGAAAACACACCCCTGGTTGATTTCGCACAACAATGGTCAGAAGGCACTGACTGTGGGAAGGAATTTTAAGTGAGCATTGCAATTGCATCTGTTTCCTTCACACAGTGCCAATTTAACCAGGCAGTATTTGCAATAGAAATAGAACTTGTTCAATTCAATCGTAAAGAAATTGAAAATATAATAATGTATGTAAAATTCCCGATGTTAAACATCCTAGCAAGTACAACAGGACTACTTTTTGAGTTACTTGTTCATGAATGGGGCCCAAATTTGTTTGACCCGCTTCGCTCATTGTCACAATCCAACCTGCCAACCACATTGGAGGATTGGCATGTATTGAGGGCGCACTTTACTTCGCCCGCTGCACCACAAAATGTGTCTGCCCTTATTTTGATGCTGCCCAATAGTTTATTGGTTTTCAGTGAAAATCTACCCCATGATGCACTTTGACAAGTTCATCAAGGGAAGGGGAGGGGGGGGGCCTAATACAAAAGCACTTGTAATAAGTAACAATTCGGGGCCATACCCTTTCAATGCCTAATGCTTTAAAAACAAAAAAAATTGCCTCATTTGTCTAGTTTTATGAAAAATAAAATAAAAATCTTTTTTAAATCAGCCCCCAAGCAACTATACTACTATACTACTATACTACTGCTATACTGCTGTACATGTACTGTAGTTCTTTAGAACCTGAACAGCAGATGTTGAAACATTATTCTAAAGATTCTGACTGATTCATTTTTGTGGGGGATGGTCATTAAAAATCATATTGAGAGAGTTTCTGATTCAGATCTGCATATTTTCACTTTCCATTCAATTTCTTTCAAATTTCAACCCTGTGTCTGAAAGTGAAAATGACAGAAAGTAAAACATTTTTAAATTTATTGCAAAATTGAGTCATATTTGTACATCTACTGAAGCAGTGTATTGTAATGTATGCATATGTGCTAACATGAAAGTATTTTGACGAAGAGAACTTTCAGATTTTGAGAATCAAAGTTTTCCAATGTTACGGAAAATCCTGATGTTTTCTCGACGAATAGACCTTTTTGAAAGTCTCTCACATTCTCCTTGAATATATTCTCCTCAAATTCCTAAAGCTAGTTTGTAAAACTTCATTAATACACTTAGCTAGGTTTGCGATAACACTATCGGTGTAGTGTGAAAAGGTTAGTGAAACTTATACTGGTTAACCTATGTCCAACGCAGAGATTTTTCATAGTGTGAACAGGCCTATGAATGTGTTTGATATATATTAGGCCAAATAAAAAAAAATACCAGTTGATCGTCCCCGCCCGCATCCTTTTTTGAGGCCGCATGCTTTTTTTTACTATTTACTATTTTCGATTTTTCTTCAAAAAAAACAATATTTGTTTGTATTTTTAACTAACTACGATGTTTTTTTTCTTCAAATTTTTGATAAACTTACCGATGTTTTAGAATTTACAACACGAAAACCTAGGTCGTGAAACACAGAACCATTTTATTTGCATGGCCATCGGTCGTGGCGAACATTGTACATGCACATGTACATGTACATCGTACACTGCACGCATGCAAGCTCCAGCACTTGCATGTGCATAACATGATGAGCATACAACCTTGCTACCGCGCGTGCTGCATGCATGGGAACATGCCGTCCCGAATACTGTTAAGAGATCGATCACTTTATGGGAACGAAGTTAAGCTCCTGGGTTACGGACGGGCAACTCGACTGGTTTATTACGGTGTAAGTTTTAACGGGTTGACTTCGACCTTTCAAACGTGTCGAGTTGGTCTTATATGCCGCGTACTTTGATGACCCATGCATTTCGTGTGGCGTTTGTGTATCTGAACACGTTTTTTTATATCAACATTTATCCGAGGTGAGCTGCAAGATGGTGTTTGTGTGCGTGTTAATTCGCGCAAATAAAGGCAAGATTCTTGCACGGTCAGTGGGGAACGAAAGACGCATTATTGATATTTTCTCAGACTTTGCGTCGGGAGACTTTATTTTTATTGTTAATTTATTTTATAAACATCTGTTTCTTTACCAGGTCCCAGGATACACATTAGCAATTTTAAAGTCAATTGAAAACATAAAACATGTGAAGCCATTCCTTTTCATAATGAAAAACATGCGAGACTATTGTTTAAATTCTCCCATCATGGCTTAATTTGATACTGATGAGCTCTATTTCTTAAATAAATCCAAGTATTTTTGAATAATTAATAATAAACATTAAACATCAACTCAGTAGTGTCTTTGTTTGTACCAAGAGTCATTATTATTCATGTTCATCTTTTAGTGTAATAATCCCTGTTAACCCGGGTTCTAATGCAACAACAGAGGTGATTTCAAACTGAAGATTTAGTCGCCTGTTGAAATTGGAATACTTGGCGGCCATCTTGGAAAAAAAATAACAAATAGTAAATAGTAAATAGTAAGGCCCTCATCCTCCTCATTTTTGAAAAATCCGGACGATCAACTGGTATTTTTTGTTATTTGGCCTTAGGGCCTACTGATGAGTTGGGGTGGTTCTGATTTCTGAGTACCCTTTAAAAGTTGCACACAGTCGTGAACTGATCCCCCCTCCCCCCAATTTCCCATCATAAAATCTTTGGATGGTTGGTTATTGCAAATAGTGTAATCGTCATCAAATTAATGGACCTGGGTACAAAAGCAACAAATTTGAATACATGCAAGCATGCTAAACTCTCTGCCCCTCGTTTCTCTAACACTGATGAAAATCTCTGCTCTGTAATTCATGATACAAATCAAGTCGTACATGTACTGTCGGCCAATTACATTTGTACATCAGGCCATTGGGAACACAACAACTTGGCATGAAAATCATAAACTGCAGGTTACAGGTTTGAAATTTGAATAGGCTCTAAAAATGCCAATTCGATACAAAAACTGTATGTTGCTTGGCCTTTGTTTTAGCGTATTTGATTGACTGTAGTCTAAAAGTATGATGGGGGGTCAGAGGCTGTGTTTGACATTAAAAGGTGTTTTTAAATGTTGAAGTAACAGAAATAATACCCACAAAAATGTGGGGATGAGAAACTACTGAAAATCTAATAGGCACTCGGCTCGGGTTGATTGTTGGGGGTGGGGGTGGGAGCATGGTACTACTATGAACAATATCAATGCTTGACGCATACACATACCAAAAGTGTTATACAGTACTACTTTGGGAGTAGGAAGGGGTTTTTTTCTTCAAAAGTAGTACTTTCTGTACAGTTTTAAAAATCTTGGAAACTTTAGATTTAAATCCATAATTTATTTAATTGATTCATACTGTTCAGCAGCATGTTGCAAGAAAACCCCAAATACTCTATGTATGGAGTAGTGCATTCAAATTAAATCCAGTCTACAGTATCATTCACAACAAAATAAATTAGACAATATTTAAGGACACTACTCATAATTAATAATGATTTCAGCCTTTGAAAAAATAATTGACTTAGTAATTTAATATGTGGACTAATTTGTGGCTGCTCTAGCTTTACAGTTTGACCATGGTTTGAGACTACTACACATGAATGCCCTTCCAATCCCTGGGCATCCAATGAGTGTGGTTGATGGCTGAAGGAATCCATTTCCTCATTCAAATGAGCATGCCTGGTTATGCATCAGCGCTTTCTATAGGAAGCCAATAAGGGGTATGCAGGAAATACCTGCATTGATGAGCCCATGGCCATGTGTATATACGCACACACTGGGTTTATTCTGTGATTGAAACTTGCCAGGCAAGAACCTGCTGCATTGTGAGGGTAGGCGTTTCCTGGTAGAGGTGTGTTTTTTTCCCTTGGGTGATTGTTGATACGTTTCTTCAAGATGGCTGATGCTGCTCAAATTCAGGAGCTGAAAGATATTGCCAATAAGCTTAGGATTGATAGCATCAATGCTACAAATGCTGGCGGATCAGGGTAAGACAAGTCATTGATAATGTACACTGTAATTCCTTCAAATGTCAGGCAACATACTATGAGGAAAAAGTGGCCGAGTCTGACCGCTATATTTTCACTTGTTATGATTAAAAACATAATTTCATTTTTTAGGTAAATACAAGATACTGTCTGTTCCTGTGCATGTGCAAAATAAGGAAGCAAGGTTTTTATGTAAACTTTCTTATAATATGTTTAACAATTGTAGCTTTTTCTTTTTTCATAAGCAACTTTGTATTTATTTTCACTCTTTAAATTTATGATTTTTTGATCCTGTTTACACATCAAGGAAGGAGGGAACTACATGTCAAGCTTACATGTAATTAATTAATAATGTCTTAGTTTTTGTTCTCTTTTTCCTATTGACTAGATTCCTTGTAGATTTTTAAAGAATGAGCTGATTTGATATAAATATGTGCACTGTATCATGGAACTTTGCTTGTAAAACATTTCAAAACATTTGCCTTGATGCCCTGTAAAATGTATTTAAATACTTTATTGTAATGTGATACTGATATTCTCAAAAAGAAATTACATTGGAAGCTCTGAAAAGGTAAAGTTAAAGATTTTTGAAAAACTGATGTGAAGTGGTTGAAACAATTCTTAGCAAAATAAAATATGTGTGTGTTTTAAAAAATGCTCAGTCACTACACATCACAGAGGGGCTTTTCTTTTCAATAATAAATTGAAGGAGTTGTGTAGTTTCCCCATTATTTACTTTGCCTCAAAATTGTGTTCTCGCTCCAAAAGTAGTTTACAATGACCAAGCATTTGTTTGCTATACCGGATCAGGAAGGAAGCTTGTACTGAATATGTCAGAGTTTTGATGGTTTCTCTTTGTACTCAACTACATGTAGTCATAAGAGAAATGAACTGTGAATTCTACGTTATCATTCAGTATTTGTACAATGGTACTGGTACCTGTATAGTGAGTGAGTTAAAAGATTATAGGGCCTACAAAAACCAGCTTTGTGTAATGTACAGGTACAAAGCATTTATAATTACTAGCCCAAGTGATTTACTGATTTTATATTTCTTAGCTGTGCCATTGAAAATTGCTTTAAAAAACAATTTGAAGTCATGCTTTGCCAGGCACCTATCTCTTTTTTGACAAACAGTGAAGCCCAGGACGTTATTTTACCATTATGTTGATGAGGGGAGCCATCCTTTGTCGTAAGATGTTGTGAGTGTTGATATTGCAAAGCATTACAGACAGATTGTGAAGAAAGAACCTCTCTCGTCTTGCACCAGGGCTCGATTTCACGAAGTGGGTTTTGGGCTGTAACCTTAGTGTGCTTACTGCTCTTACATATTATATGTACTTAATGTACATGTACCGTGTATCGTGTGGGTTTTTAGTTTGTTTTGGGATGTTTTTTTTTACATAGGTTACATATGTACATGTGCAGAACTTTTTACAGCAAAGTATTGAACATGTACGTGTACATGTATGTAGATGTAGGGTTCATCTTAACCAGGAAGCAGGAAGTACACATCTAGGAGAAGTGTTTTTATCTATCCATCCAGTGATCACCTTGGTACCATGTAGTCAGATGCTGTGTTACCGGTAAATTCCCGGACAGGTTTTTAATTCATGGCAAGCATTTTCATCTAACAGAATATGGATTTTAAGAATATAAATAAAGCAAATGTGTACATTTTGCAATAAGTAGTTATTCAGAAGGTACATAATAAGAGAATGTGGAACAAATGTTGGAACAAAACGGTAGAAAATGGTCTTCTCATTGATTGCTTTTAAACTGACCAACTTAAAAAGCAACACACCCACACACAAACCCAGATACACACACGGATGGTATAGAAGTGTTTTAAAGTGCCGTGATGACCCAACAAATTCTGTCAACAGGTTTCTATTCAACATATTCAATAATGAAAACCTCTCAAGGCCGACCTTCTCACAGCAAAAGAAAACTCTGCTTGGATTAGAATGAGTTCAACTTGTTTCAACAATAGTTGCAGTTTGCACAAGCAATTCAGAAATTCCAAATCTGGTCATTGTGATATATATGAACATTTTGACAGTAGTACAGTTTTGTATCTCATGTAGTGCTTTGCATATTAATCACACGCAGGTAGAACACACTAGAAAAATAACCTTGCAAATCTTCCGCCATTCTTTAAACTAGGAGAAAGCCAGATTTAAAGCTAATTTGAGTGAATTCAGTCTATAGAACATTTGCAGTCATGAAGCAACCTGGTTGCATCTCTTCAGTCGATAATCTGTGGAGATACATTTTCAAGATTGTTGGCTCTTGTAGCAAAATGAGTCCCAAATGTTGTGTTTACACTTGAGGTGAGATTCGGGTAGTTAAGAATAAAGAGATAATGACAATGCTAACAGTCTCTTATTATTATTGATATCTGTATACGGTCTGCCTTGGAACACACAATTCTCCTAGACGATATTTTCCTCTTTACTCAAAATTAAGTTCTTGATTCATAATACTGCCGTGTAAACCCTGATACATATTGATAAAAATTAAAAAAAACTAATGACACTTTGTTTTCTTGTGTAATTGCAGACATCCTACATCATGCTGCAGCGCTGCAGAGATCATGTCCGTGTTATTCTTCAATATAATGAAGTACAGAGTAGACGAACCAAAGGATCCCGCTAGCGATCGTTTCATCATGTCCAAGGTAAACAGAATTATCAAATCCCTGCAGCCAAGCCACTGAAATTAAAAGAGTTTGTAGTAAACATTTCCATTTTTATTGGGAAAAATAACCCTGCTACATGTACATTACATACGAGACGGCCATTAAAGGTTTCTCTACCTAGGTTTATAGCACTATGAAATATGCATGTGCGAGATTTGGTCTTCATATTTGAAGGGAAAATTGTTTCCGCCTTTGAATGACATCCATAGTTACCACTATGATAGAACAAGGGTTCTATGTATGATGGGTATTTAAGCATTTCTGTCGTTCATTTTAAATGACTCTGTATAACTTCATTTACAAAATCAAATGAGTGTATATTTATGGGCGACTGATCATTGTGAAGAACTCGGCACTATCTTCCAATCTGTCTGCATGTGTTAAGTTGTTGTATGTGTGTCCGTGTGAAATGAAGAGAACATTCTGAATGAATTTGCCTGCAGCAACCTCATATAAATTCCCAGGTCTCTTCAACTAGTCTAATTTCCCTCGCATCAGGAAGTAATAAACTAGTTAAGCTGCTAGACCTGTGGATATGGATGCCCAGATGGTTTAACCATTTCTATCTCCATGTTTTAACTCAGAATGTTTTTGTTATTTGTATAACTCCAGAAAGAGGCTTGATTTAAATTATGGTGAATTATTGGTGAATTATTTAAACTTACATTGTTTTGATGTTTGTCAAGCTTTTAAGATTTTGCTGTTCACAGCTCATCCTACCCGGTTCTAATTAACTGTTAATTTGAAATTTATAATAGACCGTGCAAGTCTCGCGTGTATTCAAAGATTTTTGGGACCACTTTGGTCCTAGGTACATTGCTTTAAAATGCATGAAGGAAACAAACTTGTCCACTTTATTGGGTCCCAGTTTATACACAGAAAAGGCAAGGGGCATGTAAAATCAACCACAATGATTTATCACACACTTAGGTGAACATGCAAAGTTTTTCTCCAACCACAACATTTAGATAAGAAAAACCAAAATCAGACCTGAAACTAGAACATGTTCCAGACATATTTATCAAGTATTATCAACCACCATTTGGTTTCCTTAAACTGAGTAAATATTAGATGTGAGCTTAGTTGATAAGAAGTTACATGTTCATCGTATGACTGAATGAGCAGGGTGCAAGTTTGTGTCTCCAAAAAAAAATATTGTTGCAGGGATTTTTTTCTGCAAACTTACATAGTACAAGGCATGTTTAATTCATGATCAGAAAAGATATTTTACATTAATCCCAGAGGGAGCAAGTCATTTGGTGAGGGGCTTGGGGTTTGCAGCGCAGCCTGATCCCATGTGCTGTTCATAAGTTGGCATGGGATTAATCATGGGAGGGGGATGGGTATGGTTCTGCACAAGTATGGCCCCCATCCCATTGATTTGCCCACTGAATTCATAATTCAAAAAACTTGCCCTACCACTTGTGTACTTTGTTTCATTCACTGTACACTTGGTACCATTTCCTGTATTTCAAGATACAGTATGGTATTTTCAAGGACAGTACGGTATTTACTGTTAACTAGATCCCTGTGCACACAGTCTGTATATATGAATAGGCTAGGTTGAGAACAGGATTTGGTCCAAGTGTCCATTGGATGATTACATTGTACAAATACATTTTGTACACAGGCATACCTGTACTATGCACCATGACTTGACTAATTGTAAACTTACTCATCCATAACATGTCTTTTGTGCTTGCTTTTTTTTTGGGGGGGGGGGTGGAGAGAGGGTGGGACTGGGGTGGGACTGGGTTGGGGTGTTGCTTACTTGTGTCAAAGGTATGTACAGTACATTGTACATTACATGTGCAGTAGTATTCACTTATTCCTGAGAAGTTAAGTCCACCCCCTAATAAATTTTCTTAAAACTTTTCAATGTCGGGCTTGGTTCTTTAAAAAAAATAAGTTAGAATAATTTGGGAGGCAAATCATCGTTATTCGCAGCTGAGAAGCTGAATTGTGAAGGACGTAGCTACAATGTGGTCGAGCCGCAGGCATGAAAAGGTGTCTTTATCAACCCACAGACCTGCTTCTTCACAGAGGCATTTGCCTCCGATGGCACTGGTCATTGCCTTGGTGCCCCTTGAAATGTTCTAATAGAAATTTACAATATTCTCATCATAGAGGTGCCCTTTACTGAGGAGTAAACGCATTGGTGCCCTTGCCCTTTCAAAAGCGAATCATCAGGCCTGAACCTATTTATGACCACGAAGCACAGCTAGAGATAATTTTTTTTGTATTTTTATGGAAGGAGGAAAATTGGCGGACCCTGAGAAAAACCCTTGTGTCACTGGAGAGAACCATTGCACAACTGTACCTAAATATGGCCCTGCATGTGTTGCTGGGATTCGAATCAGGGCCTCAGTGGTGAGAGGCGGTTGCACCCCTATGTTCCAACAACGCTCAGTGTTCCGACAGACTGACACCCCTAATGTATTTTCCTAATTCTAACCCTAACCCTAGTCCTGGCCTGGAATTACAATTTTTTTAGGGCAAGGCCACTTTGGCTTGGAGTATTCAAAATTTTGGAGGGCGCCAAGGCCAGTAGAAAGGGCACCAAGGCCAAAATGAGAAAATAAAAAGGGCCACTTACATTGGACGGCAGCAACGCGATTCATTCACCCAATTTTGTTTTCATGTCATGCGGTGCAACAATTCTACCAGAAGAGGGCATTCAAACAAAAGAGCGCCCTCTGTTGGTTAATGGTTTTTATTTTAGACTGGTCTCCTGCTTAACGACGTCGGGTGTTTGTGTACAACGGATGCACGCATTGTATGCAACCGACAAAGAGTCGCGATGCGTTGAACGTCATTTATGCTATCCCCTATCAGGGAAGTTCCCTTGCGGATTGCGCTGGATGGATATGTACATTAAAACACGTCACAAGCACAAGATACATCGTATGCTGAAAACAAAAACTAACACAAGTAAATAATATTTTACTTTCATTAAAAGGGCACGACGGCCAACGGGGGAAGGGGCACGACGGCCATCAGGGGAAAAGGGCACGGCATTATGGCCGTGAAAAGGATATTTTTTCGAGGGGCATCACGGCCAGTTGCAAGGGCATCGACAGCACTGGCCGTCGTGGCCGCCGTGTAATTCGAGGCCTGCTAGTCCTAACCCTAACCCTTTTCCTAACCCTAACCAAAACGCTAACCCTAGCGTGTACCGGTAGATCATAAGGGGGTTATTGGAACATAACGATGTTGGAACATAGAGGCAGTCAGAGGTGAGCACTGAATGCACTAGCCACCCATAGCACCCACAAACCAATATCTCAAATAATATGAGAGTTTCACACATTAGTTCAAGCCTTGTTTAAAGGTCGCATGAAGCAAATACTGTTGCATGAAGCAAGTTTTGCCTGCTGATTTTCCCTTTGTCTAAATCTAGAAAGAGAAAAGGTGTGACAAAGGTATAGGCCTATTAAGCTGGCCTTGAAAATTTAGGAACAGTCAGACAGTGGGGATAATCTTATTGTTGTGACATACAGGCCTGATACTCTGTCTTGTAAGGACAAGGCAGTGTTTGCTTAGAAAAGGGCTCCTCTATATGAGGGAAATTTACATTTTTAACATGAACATTTCAAGGGGCAATTAAGGCAATGACTAGGGCCAAATTTCAAAACGGGACATTGAGGCAATTTTTTGCCATTGCCTCCATGAAGTATCAGGCCTGTATTTGTGCAAATGTACATGAACATTCATGTACATGTATTGCACAGACTACGTGGTCATTGTAAGTTTGTATAAGGACTCAAACATACATGTACATGTACATGTACCTGGATAACAAGGTTCACTAGATACGCTCAATGGAAACTGCTTTAAAAATGTGCTTTGTGCTGATCTGAGGGCCCAATATCCTGTGCTTTGTTTCCTTTCACATCTGGGTCTAAGTTCATTGAGCTGGGTAAGCCCAAAAAGTAGCTAAGCACAGCTAAAAACATGCTTACCAGAATAAGGTTACTCGCCAAAATACGATGTTCTGTGTACCATCTGTGACTGGTATCCTGCTTATTTTTGCTTAGCAGAAAATTGTTAAGCATGATTTTCTCTATGGAATTTGGCCCAGGATGTGTTCTTTGAATATCGGGTCAAAAAGTAACTAAGGAAATCCCTTGTCATTTTGTTTAACAAAAACGTCATGTACACCTGTAAACAAAAAGGTCATGTACACCTGTACCCGTTAATTTGTTTGCCTTTTACAATTTATTAACATTTGCTGTTGTTTTCTATCATGGTTTAGGGTCATGCAGCACCAATACTCTACGCTGCCTGGGCTGAGGCAGGTCTCTTCCCAGTGACGGATCTCCTTACCCTTCGTAAGAATACATCCATCTTGGAGGGCCACCCCACCCCAGTAAGTGTACTACATCATGCGTATGGAATCTGTTATGAAGCCTGCTAATGCTTGTTTGTCAACTCCTACCTGCAAGAACTTTATACATAAAAACCATAATAACTCACTATCATTTTGAAGATTTATATGCAAGTTAAAAGTTATTCCATTTATAATTTGTATATTTTACCAAAAGCTTTATGAAAGTGATGAAAAACAGTTATTGCATAAAAACCCCCCAGAAATAACTGCATTTCAAGATGCTGATGTGTAATAAGTACCTGTGTTCTTCACAATGGGCACCTGGTGTGATCCAACCTGTACAGGGCTTGAAATATCCATTGGACCAGTGGCCAGAGTACAATACTTACCAGTAACTCCATCAACCCAACAAACAAGTCCTGCAGCCGGGTGTTTTTCCAAACTAATACTTTTGAAGGTTTTCTAATGTTTACTCAAACTTTGAGATTCCAAATATCTGCCTAAAGTTCAGCAAACATAAACTGGACAGAAAATACTAGTATGGTTCTTCCCATGCACAAGCTAGCATATCGGGCCGATACACGCAAATTTCGGCCGATATGCAAAACAAAATAACAATGTTTTAAAGCATTTAAAGAGAAACCCATGTCCAGAATGCTCCAGATTACACAGTAGGGCTTTGAAAACCAAGAAAAACACAAAGTAGAAAACATTCCAAAGACCTTGTTTCAATTCAGCGCGGTCACGGCCAACATCCCAAAATTTTGGCCCAGAATGCCTCACAGTTTTGAATAAACCTGGGGAGAACCTTGACTAGGTCATTGTAAAAAAAAAATTGGTCAATGAAGTTTCTGAGTTTACAAGACCTGTGGTCTAGTGCAGATTGTCTTGAAATTCAAGTCCAACATGTACTTAAAAGAGGAGGTCTAAGGTCAATTTTAGTTTTGAGATACATTCATTTTCCAAAAGATATTCTTTATGAAATGGGGGGAAAAATTACAAGTTTCTAAACTCACTCTATAATGGTGTTAAAATGTTGTTGTATTTGATACCCTTTTAGACCGAAATTGGAAACATGACGTCATTGGATTTCAACAAGAAATGGGTCCGTAAATTCCACATAAGAACGTTGTTTTATTAGTCAAAAGGTCAAATTCAACTTTGAGTCATGGAAATTCAGGAATGAAGTAAAAGTTTTTCTGTACCAAAAATGTACAGACTTATATTCATAAGTTGACTTCAGTGGGTGTTTTTGGATGTTAACAAATTTCGGACTGGAAGGGTGTCAAACACAATGTCATTTTACACTGTTTTTATGTGGTAAGAGACTTGTAACTTCCCCCCCCCCCCATTTTCATAAGGACTCCATCTATTGGAAAATGACTACATCACAAAACTGAATTTGACATCAAGCCTCTCTTTACTAAGGCCACATAAAAAAAACAAATTGTTGATCGTCCCCGCCCGACCCTACGAAACCTCCGACCCCATTTTTTTTTTTTTTAAATCATAAAAAACGGTCTTTTCAATGATCTTTTCAGTCAAATTTGGCTCTCAGATTTTTCAGCTGATATTTTTTTCAAAATCCATAGATTGGAAATAGATATTTGAAGAAAGATTGTGTTGGCAAAAACAAGAACAATTCTTCCTTTAGAAAATGTTCACAGAAAATGTCATCTAGGAGTTAAATGGGTTTAACAAAACAATTAAAAACATCAAAATCACACAAACCCTCTCTTTTATAGTGATTGTGATGATTTCTTTATTCTTTATTTCATATTTTGCCATGTCCTAATAAATAAAAGATAAAAATAAAGACCGCCCTCCCACCCCAACTTCCCACCAAAAAAGGCTGATCAACAATTTTTTAATTTTATGTGGTCTAGCAGTGACTAATCTGTGTTAACCTGATTTATTGACAGAGACTGAATTTCGTGGATGTGGGAACTGGCTCCCTTGGTCAAGGCCTGAGCATTTCCTGTGGCATGGCCTACAATGCTATGTACTTTGAGAAGGCTGAGTGAGTATAAACCCATGGGGAGATGATAGTTAATTTCTCCACAGTTGTTCCATTTGACCTGGGTAGATGATGCATCAGGGTTCTCCAAATACACAAGCTAGCGTATTCACAAAAAGGAAGGCACAAATTTCAGGAGATATGTGAACAAAAATAGCCAGCACAAAATTGTTTTCTCTCCAATTTTTAAGATCCATTTTAAAAGGTCCACTTGCCTACAAGTGACCTCAATCCTCCACTGTCATCTACTGTTAATGCTATGTCACTTCACACCAACATGTTTGGACTTGGGTAAAGATTGATTTGACTGGCCCAGTGATAAGCAGGCCTGGAATTACACGAAGGTCATGGCTCCTGTTACCCCTGGTTGTGGCCTTGGTGCCCTTTCAGAGATTTTCCATAGTCTTGAAGATTTTCCACTGGAAGTGCCCTTTGCAAAATGAAAGTGACCTTGCCCTCTCAAAGATGTAATTCAAGGCCTGGATAAGCAATGTGTTTTGGGGCCTGCAGTCCTCACTCAGCAATCCTCCAACTTCATTGGGGAGGGTCATGGTGATTTATTTACATTAACAAAAACTTGTAAAACTTATGTCTAGACAGCCCCCCCCACCCTTTTTTCTGAAAACCCGGAAAAGACCCTGTGCCTAGTGTTTAGACAACCGCCTTACTATTATAGGGTTTTTTCTTTATGTTTTTCAAAGAAAAAGGGTTCATAAAGATGCTGTGCTGTTAAATTGTCTGCATTATTCGTTATAGTTCACACATCATTTTGTGTGTTGGCAGTGCATGTGCAAAAAGTTGTGCAGAATTATGATGAAAATGCACTTTAAAAAAAGAAGAAGAAAGGAGGTGGGGGGGTGAAGAAGTGGTTTGAATCAAGAGTTATAGCTGTGAGGGATTGGAACAGTCTCTACCCTAGTGCTCCTGCTGGCTGATAGACCACGCCTGATGTTAAAAGCACATGTATCATTTGTCATTGCACCACTCGCCCCAAAAATTAAAGATAAATTAAATTATAAAACTATATGATTTTGTTGAAACCTAAAGATAGAGACAAATCGCATTCATGACGCCTTGTTAGTCTATTTTTTGTTTAAATTTTATTGTGACTGCACAGTGGTTTAAAACACTATGTGACCCAGACATCGACAAATTTCACTACATTAGGCCTTATCGGTTAAATAACCTTTAAAATACGTCAGGCATGCCTTAGTGTCATCTTTGGGACCAAAACTTGGTTGTCTTTCAAAATAGTATAGTTTTCACCGATACACGTCACAAAATTGGGAGAAAAACTGATTTAAAAGAGGGCGCTGTGTAAAAATAGCACCCTCTTGTGCCTGTTAATCTCACTAGCAATCATCACATGTCCAAATCCGTCTGTTTATGTTGCCCAGCGCTCAGAGCCAGGCGTTGACAGTAATACTATCTGTTGTGGTTGCTATACAATTTTCTAAGGTACATAAAGCTTAACTAGCATGAAAATTGTTGACAAAGTTTTTTAATCTTTTTATATATCAGTTAGTGTTGTTTACCTTGAGAAATATTTTAATAGTAATTTATTTTCCATGCTGAGCAAAACATAGTTTTCTAAAAAATAAATCAACTGAGGTGTGGACACTCCAATTTCACAGGTGCTACTTTCATTGATAGTTCATCTGAACTGCTGGCGTGGGCCAACCTCGTCGGCTAAATTATTCTTGGCTGATCAAGTCAATTACTTCAGCTTCAGATCCTTTTTGGACAAAGGGGTCTTTTTGATGAGAAATATCTACTTTTTGATTTACTGAGATGTAGTTTTATCATAAAAATTATAGAAGGTTCGTCTCGGACATTTTCCTTGGCTTTTGAGTGAGATGGTGATTTACATAACTTTCTGTGTTCTCATCCTTCAAAACTGTTCCTGTAAGTCGTTATTGCTAACTGTTTCCCACACTTATATAGCTTGGCTTGTTGGAGCCGGCTATCATGTACAATATATCTACAATTAAGATCTACAATTACGCTAATCTCTCTCGATTGACTGTTCCATGCTTTCCTGTCTAGCAGCCATTGCCAATGGAGAAGAAAAAAACGTCAAAACAAGAACTAAAATGCTTGAAAGTATCAAGACTTTGAAAAACACATAATTATGAGCGCGCATTTTTTTTCTTCCCTCTCTATATTTCTCCCCTGTATTTTATACGTCCTTGTCGTGGAGTAAATCACACTTGTTATGTTTTTTGGTTCAAGATTTTTGCAAAAATATTTCACTGTGAAGCTTTATTTAAGCATATCAAACTGACAATGCATTCTGTACAATCAATAGTTAATAATAGGCCTAATGACTTGCATGAGACAAGGGAATAAGGCATTCAAAATCCAATACTTATTTAACTTGTGTCTTGTGTCTTGGGCATTAGCCCCTTCATTGCATTGCTTTGAGAGAGTGTATTGCATTGTGCTGATTGTTTCAGTCAACAGAGGGCGCTATTTTTGTCACGTGAAAATGCTGTTTTTGTTGTAAACACCGTTATGAAATATCGGCGGGGAAAATTTACTTTTCGCAAATTACCGCTAATTTCTATTCACCATGGATGGTTACTCTTTCAATCTATTACCATTTTTTCCAGGCTGTAAATGGCTTATTTTGAAAATGTGTGACCTTATTTTTTTGAAAATAATATAAATAAATTGGGCCAAGTTTTTAATACAAAATTTCGGTATCATCCAATATTCTGTCCATGTCATACTTTATACCATTCTACAGGCTATTGAATATACAAAATACAAAGCAACATATTTTTTGAAAACCAAGTATTAGTTGCTTTCGGAGATCTGTTATGAAAAGCGTTTATCATTTAAGATGTATAAACTACAATTTCCTTAAATACGGGTAAAAAAAAATTAAATTTAATGCACAAAAATAAATCTTCAGACTCCAATGAACGATTTTTTTTAGTAATCTCCGAAATAAAAATCTGACCCATTGTCTGGGTTTTAAACCACTGTGGACTGGTGTCAATTACTCCCACCAGCTACCGAACCTTCTGCTTGATTGGTGACGGTGAAAGCTCAGAGGGGAGTGTGTGGGAGGCATGTGCCTTTGCAAGCTACTACAAACTAGACAATCTAGTTGCCATCTTTGATGTCAATCGACTTGGTCAGAGTCAGGAGGCCCCACTTCAACATGACCTGGAAGTCTACAGGCGTAGATTGGATGGATTTGGGTTAGTATTATTATCTTACCATTATTAATCTGATATTCTATTTGTTATGCACTCAAAAAATCTGTAAGATTGATATTAATTGTACTGAAATTTTATTTCAAATATCAATTAATAAACCTCAAGGGAAACTGACTGGGTACAATTTTATCTTATTTTGGGTTGAAAAAAGAAAAATAATCAATTTTCTTTGTTCTACCCCAAATTGTTATTTTTTAAATTTTGTATGTTTATTTTTGTACGCGTTCAAAAATCATGTCTGGTAATGACTTTCCTCATTGTTTTAGATTTTGAGTTGTCTCTTTTAGGTTAGGAATAAAAGAGTGTTAGGAACTTGGGGAGGTTTTTTGAATTAGTTTAGATTATCAAACACTTAATAAAATTATATTTATGGCTGTATCTTCTAATTTTTTGATGTAGGTGGCATGTGTGTGTTCTTGAAGACGGTCACAGCATTGAGGATTTATGCAAAGCATTCCATGAAGCTACTCAGGTCAAGGGCAGACCCACAGCCATTGTTGCCAAGACATTGAAAGGAAAGGGCATTCCAGGTAATATAACATGATAAAATGTGGAACCCCCCCCCCCTTTTTATAATAAAATATTGCATTGTGCAAATAATCACCATCATGGCTATCCCCTTATTGTGGTAATTGTGCTGGGTTCTTTCAATGGCTTCAGCGCCGGGATTTCTGAAATGTTTCTATGCTCACGCACGATAAATTTTTTCTAAACTTTCGGACTGACTTGTTTTTTGAGAATATCATTGTCATAATGAAACCATGACTAAACCAAGTAAAGACAACAAACATTCTCATGAAATGCAGCAGGATTTTTGGTTCTCTTCGGAGGGAATGTGTTCACCGTGAATCGGCTGAGTCCTTGGTTGAAAGCCACGGCATTCAATCAGTTGTGGTATGCTGGAATCTCGGACTTGCCTCCCATATGGGTCATTCCGTGTCAAATCATCACGCCATCCGGGGTCAATCTCATGGATTTTCTTTAAATTTGCTGAATTAGTTTGGTCCTATGAGAAAACTCTGAAACCCGAATTTGAGCGTTTTGGGTCATGTGGTTTTTGAGTTACAGGTTGTTGACCTGTTGACCTTGCGTTTTTTCAACATAACAACAAATGATTGTACCTCCAGTTATGAATATCGGACAAAGATGATTTTTAGCTTAAATTAAAGCCCTTGATATAAGAAATTAAGAAATTAACTTATTGTTAACTTATTTTAAAAAAAATATATAATAATCAGTTAGAGGTTGCAAAAAATAAACTTTGACCTTTGACCCCTCGAGGGCCGCCATTTTAATTTTTTTCAAACTTTGCCAAAAGAAGGCTTCGGGTGTTGCCATTTACCACACCAAATATAAAAATGGGATCTCTGTAGGTTTAGACGGGACATTGGTTTCTATGTGGGTAGTATATTAAAAATACATTAAAACGTGCACATTTCAATGGCATACATGGCTGTATACATGTGTGAATACACATGTACACAATGCATGGTTTGATGCTGCGTATGTATAACTAATTAATTAAATAATTAAATAAATAATACTGTGAAATCACTTGGCTAGGGGTTAGGGGTGGGTTGGACGGGGGAAGAACATTGGTGTCAAGTTAACTCCTTTATCTTGCAAGTTTCTGATAGGTACAATCCGTACACCCCCTGAGTACTTTGTAGTGCCCAACATTATATTGGTAGTCAAGTCTACAAAGACCTTTTGACAAACAAATTATGACACCTCGGCAACTGTATGATTTTGCCTGCAAGGAGATTTCTGGAATGAAGTTCTGTTTCACTACAACAGCCCAGCACAGTGAAGAAGCAACTTTACTGCAAGATCGCTTTCAAAATGCACGCACTATCCCTGGAACCCAGAAACTGCATTCTTTCAAGCCAATATCAAGGAATTGTATTGAAGTGCGAGAATTTTCATCTAGCCCTGCAGCACGACAAGAGCGTACAACACAGAGTGTTTTGCCCATTCAGAAAATAGATCTAATCAGTGGCTACATACAGAATATGATGGGTTCTGGCGGCTTGGATGTATTGTAGAATTGAGGCAAGAAAGTTGACTTGTGAAGGTCAATTTCTTACATCCACATGGCCCTGCTCGATCATTCTTTTTTTCCAGAAAGGGAAGACATCTTTGAAATTGATGTTGCTGATGTCTTGACGTCTGCTGCCCCACTGACCGCGACAGGGAGAACATACACCCTTCCAAAAAAAGATTCACTTGCAGCCAACACAAGACTTAGAGAATGACTTCAAGCAGCAAAAGGCTCACACAAAACCATGTAATATGCTGAACTTAAAGATTCTTTTTGAAACATGTACCAGGCTGAGTACAGTTTTACAGTACCAATACCAGTACACGTGTTGGCTTAGACTTGATTCAAGTCCCGTTCTCGTGCGAGAGGTCCCCAAGCATATCGCGCCAACTAGCAAACAAGCCGTACAGTGCGCGCTCGCCGTCAAAATGTGGTCCCGAGAATGGGACTTGACGAGGTCGTTTCTTACACTGCACGTTGTTATTGGAAAATCTCCCCAAATGGGGAGATGAACAAAACCAATGGGAGCGTGGAAGCGCTGCCCCGCCGGTAAAATATTCATTACACTCTGTGACATCACAGAGCAAGGCATTGTAAGTGCACGCGTCTAAACGCGGTGACACGTGGGGGGAGGCAAACTCATCAGCAGGCAAGTGGGTGTCGGTACCAAAGTCGTTGAATTGCACTTCCCAAAGTTCAAATTTTGCAAACAAAACCGACCCAAATGTTTATTACAACGTATTAACTTAAATTTTAATGAACATTCAGTGCTTTCTTTTTATAATTAATTGGTTATTCAACAATGTATTTCAATCCTCATCTAAGAACTTAACCCCCACAAATAACAAATGAACGAGTCTTCTTTTTGAATGGGTTTGATCGGACAACACGTATAACGCAGCAAGTTTACATATTCATAAGTGAATACATTTACATATCAGGCGACTGCGGCATCGTCAAGTCCCTGTCCCGCGTGCGGAACAGGTTGGGGAATGCAGACCATCACAAAACAATAGTTTTCTGGCGATGGCACGGGATTGGGACTTGAGTCAAGTCTAGTATTGGCTTAGCCCCCTACCCAATCCCCCTACTCAGTCCTCTTACCCCACCCCTACCCCACCCCAACTAACCCATACGCCGCCCATGACAATGTATAAGTACAATTTTTGATACAACTTGAGTCCCCTGTGCAACAATGTACATGTATGTACAGTACATACATTGAAATGTGCACGTTTTAATGTATTTTTAATATACTACCCACATAGAAACCAATGTCCCGTCTAAACCTACAGAGATCCCATTTTTATATTTGGTGTGGTAAATGGCAACACCCGAAGCCTTCTTTTGGCAAAGTTTGAAAAAAATTAAAATGGCGGCCCTCGAGGGGTCAAAGGTCAAAGTCTATTTTTCGCAACCTCCAACTGATTATTTTTATATATTTTTTATATTTCACAATAAGTTAATTTCTTATATCAAGGGCTTTAATTTAAGCTAAAAATCATCTTTGTCCGATATTCATAACTGGAGGTACAATTATTTGTTGTTATGTTGAAAAAACGTAAGGTCAAAAGGTCAACGACCTGTAACTCAAAAACCACATGACCCAGAACGCTCAAATTCGGGTTTCAGAGTTTTCTCATAAGACCAAACTAATTCACAAAATTTAAAGAAAATTCGTGAGATTGACCCCGGATGGCGTGATGATTTGACACGGAATGACCCATATGCTGAATACAATAATGAACAATGTTGGCAGCCTATTGAGCTCTCGTATTCCTCATTTAAACACCAAAAGGACAAAGGTTTGAGATTTTGAGCGTGAAACTCAGTACCCTTTTTGTACCCTCTATGTACAGGGAAGCAAAGCTACGCGTTAACACATCCCCCGCTGTTTATCTGATACAAAAAAAAAATAATGTTCTGGGTGTATTTAGAAACGTGTCGATCAGTCATCTGTTTTCTGGTTGGTGAAAGTTGTGCGTGGATACTCATCTTCCGGCTTCAACTGGTTAAATGTGTTTATCAACACACAAGACTTAAAGGGACACGTTGCCTTGGATCGGGCGAGTTGGTCTGTTAAAAAGCATTTGTAACCGTTTGTTTTAAAATGCATATGGTTAGAAAGATGTTTTAAAAGTAGAATACAATGATCCACACAAAAATGTCTCGAAATTGCGTGAACAAACACGGTCGGCCTTTTTGTGGAGTCAACTTTTTGACTCCACAAAATGGCCGACCGTGTTAGTTCGCAAAGTAAAAGGAAAACCACGCAATTTCGAGGCATATTTGTGTGGATCATTGTATTCTACTTTTATAACGTCTATCTAACCATATGCATTTTATAACAAACGGTTACAAACGCTTTTTTTTTGACCAACTCGTCCGATCCAAGGCAACGTGTCCCTTTAAGGCTTTAGTAGTGGATGTCAAAAGTAAAAGATGGGTACCTGCTTAACACTATTTCCTGCAGTAATGTTCTATAAGAATGTCTTGTAAAAGACCGTTTTTCACTGATGCCACAATGAATTAATGAATCTTTGTATGGTGTGTTGTGTAATTTCAGTATGTTAAAATAGGAAGCATTGTTCCACCTATTTTGTTGAATACCTGCAGAGTAGATTTTGAAAAAATAAATTTTCACTTAAGTCTTGGTGTTGAAATGTTTATACAGGCATTGAGAATGAGCTGAACTGGCACGGGAAACCCCTAGGAGCTAAAGCAGAGGATGCAATTGCTGCCATCACCGCTCAGCTCAAGAATTCTGGCCCTCACTCATTGAAGCCCTCGCCCCCATCCCAGAAGCTACCTGTCCATGACATCTCCAACATCAGGCTGTCATCAAACCCAGAATACCCCGTCGGCTCTAAGGTTAGTGTCAACACAAGATGTTTGTGTACGGAAGAGAAGCATGCTTTGAGACACCCTCAGGTGTGATTAAGCGCTGTATAAGTGCGTATCATTCTCCTGAACCACATGTGACGTTTTATTTTAAAATGGGACCCAATTTTTTACCTTTCCTTCCGGTCTAAACAGGAAGCTGTAAACTTTTAAAAAAATCCTATTTAGAAGTCCATTGGCACTCCTAAATGAGTGTCACTTACTACAAAAAGGGCATTCACAGTGTTAAAATATTCTGCCCTCTGTCAATACGTGTAAAATCTACATCAAAAGGTAGAATCTTTGTACTTTTTCAGTGTTTTCATTTGCATTATATGGGGATAAGTTTTTATACCATCTTGTAGGATTTAAATCAAGTATGAAAAACATGTTTTTGTCATTGTGACGTCATCAAAGGTCATCAAAATAGCCTTGTGAAGTTATTGTGACGTTAATTCCAAGTTTATTATGTAAAAATTCACATCTCCTGAACCACATGTCATAGAGTCACAATCTTGGTGGCGTTTTTTTTTACTTACAGCTTTCATAGAGTCATATTATTTGTGCCGTCTTGTAGCTTATGACACATTTGGCAGATTATTCTAAAACATGTACCCCGTTTTAACCTTTCTTTGCGGTTTAAACAGCAACAAATATTTCTTTTAGGGTTTACAATTGTTGTTATCACATGTAAGTTTCAGTATGAAATCATGATATCTTATCTTTTTGTTCCACCAACTGAAACCCCTCTGTGTTCATTTTAACGAGCACTTCTGTTTTGTGAAGCTTTGGAATGGATATCTGTAAATCTGCTCATTTCACATATCTATCTAATACATGTGAAATATAAATCCACTATTGTGAACACTTTATGTTTTCACTGGATGTTGCTACTTTTTATTGTAGATGGCTACTCGTGTGGCTTATGGAACTGGTCTGAAAAAGATTGGTGAGAATAATAAGTACGTGATTGCTCTTGACGGTGACACTAAGAACTCCACCTATGCCGACACTTTCCGCAAGGCCTTTAATGACCGCTTCATTGAGTGCTTCATTGCCGAGCAGAACATGGTGGGTGTCGCCATCGGCTGTGCCACTCGTAACAGGAACGTGGCCTTTGTCAGCGCCTTTGCTTGCTTCTTGAGTCGGGCATATGATCAAATCAGGATGGGAGCCATCTCTGAGACCGATGTCAACTTCTGTGGATCTCATGCTGGTATCTCTATTGGTGAGTTGGTATGCTGATATATATTCTTGTATGATCGTTGGTGAGAAAAATGTGCAAACTTGCACTTGTGTGTTTGTCGTTTTTAATTTTTTTTTTCTAGCTATGATGCTGATCCAGGCCCAATTGTATGGCTCTGCTTACTATAATGCAAAGCATTGGCACTTACGGAAGCAGGGAATTTTGCACTTATGTCAAGCATACCCCAAGTTACAAGGCATTCTTCACTTACACAGCTAGCGCAGAAATTTGGTACTTGCCCTGTGAGCGAAGAATGGTGATCGCAAGCATAGAATTCGGCAGAAAGTAGAGCCATGAAACTGGGCCCAGATTTGTTTTTGTCTTTGATGCCAATTTTCTCTGTTTTCCTAGAAGAGGAGTTGACTGTATTTTTTTTACAGTGACAACCAAATGTTGACTTCTGCTGTTTCTAGTGTGAAGACAAGAACAACTTAAAAAATAGTGTTAGATTTGTGTCGCGTTTTTCACTAAGTTTGGCCGATACTGCAATATAAAATTAAAAAACGTGATACCAACTTTCATCCAGTGACAATATTGTAAGGTTTATTTATTTATTAAATATCTGCAAATCACCAGGCCTTGAATTACACGGAGGCCATGGCCTCTTGCCCTGGCCTCTTTTGCCCTGGTCACGGCCTTGGTGCCCCTTCAAAAGTCAATAGACTTTAAGATATTTCAATGGTAGTGCCCTTTGCAAAATGAAAATGGCCTTGCCCCCTGAACAACGGAATTCTAGGCCTTAATCACATTTTAAGCATTAAAAGAAGACTGAACATTTTTGCAAAGTCCTTTTTTGCCAAGCAGTAAGAATTTATGTTTCCCTTTTTGTAATTGCCGATCTTGTTCTCTTTAGGTGAGGACGGTGCATCCCAAATGGCCCTAGAGGACATCGCTATGTTCCGTGCCATTCCAGGTTCTACGGTCTTCTACCCCAGTGATGCTGTCTCCTGTGAGAGGGCGGTAGAGCTAGCGGCCAACACTAAGGGGGTCTGTTTCATTCGTACCAGCCGCCCTGCCACTCCTGTGCTGTACAGCGGAACGGAGGAATTCGCAGTTGGAAAAGCCAAGGTATATTTCATAACCTTTCCTTCAGGTGTTAGTGAAACACAACACCATTATCTTTACAAGAAATCCCAAAAGGTCGGATTATGTCAGGCAGAAAGTGGGGCAGAGGGTCTGTATACCTCCAATACATACCAACATGTATATGTACAGGGCTTCATCTCCTGATCAAATAAGTCGTCAGTCGCACCACGAACCGACGTATGGGTTTTTTAAAAAAAAAATTGCTAATCGGTTTTCGTACAAATTGTTGATAGCACGACTTACAGCCCAGACGACCCACAGGAGTATCTAGACCACCTCTCAAAAAAATCCTGTTTTGGGGTATGTTATGTTTGACCATTTTTGGACAGGCCTAATGAAAACTCTTTCTCTCTGGGCCCCACACTGCATGTCCTTCCAACCCACATAATGCCCTGCTGGTGCTACTCTGCATTTGTAGTTATCGGAGGTGAGCCATTGTCTGTAGTAGAATACCCTAACCCTAACTCATTAGGGATTTCTTATTCTACTAAGGAAATACTCATCTCAGATAGCACCCTCCCTTTATGAGCTTTTATGGAAATGCTGTGTTAGCTATTATGTAACAGGGCTTTGTTGAATTTTGAGTGCATGCACATTGGAAATGCATTTGAATGCGAGTATTTTCTTGGTAGTATAGGAAATCTCTACTGATGTAGGTTATTTTCAGCTGTGGAGCACTGCCGTCGGGTCGTGGTGCAACTGACAAAGTGCTTGTACCTTTTTTTATGATCATTCATTGAGTACTTGCACTCTTATATTAAGAACTTTTTGTTGTATAATTTTCAGGTGGTGCGCCAGAGTGCCAATGATAAGGTAACAGTCATTGGTGCTGGTATCACTATGGATGAGGCAGTCAAGGCATACGATGAGCTAGCCAAAGAAGGTATTAACGTCCGTGTGATTGATCCCTTCACCATCAAGCCTTTGGATAAGGACACCATCCTGGCTGCTGCTAAGGCTACAGGGGGCAAGATAGTCACTGTGGAAGATCACTACCCACAAGGTATTTATTGCTTGTAGACCCCTTGCATATGACGTCACAAGACCCAAACAGCGATGGCAGCCAATGCAAGGGTTCTATTGCCATTTATCTTCCAGCAGGCCTGAATAATCGATTCTGATTGGTTGATCCATAGCAACAAGGAGTGTGATATAAACTTATATTGCACGGCTTATATCACACCCTGCGTATTGCGTGTTCTAACTGCGCATCAAGTTTGCTTGAAGATAAATACGTTATCACACGCGCGCTTGTGGAATACGGAAAAATATAGCGCGTCTGCGTCCCATATCCAACCTCGGTGGATATGGGACGCAGAAGCGCTATATTTTTCCATATACCACTCGCGCTTGTGTGATAACTTATAATGTCTTACATCAAAGGGTGGGCACAACATTGGTAAGATTGACAATATGAATGTTCACAGATTTTGACATAACTTACAGGGTATAAAGATGGTCATGGTGGAAAATATTATGCCTATTTTTAAAGAGTTATACTGGTTACCAGTAAGCCGGATTCTTCTGCTTTTTGTGTATAAATCACTTACTAACAATGCCCCTGCACATATTGATGATCTTCTTAAACCATACGATCCTCCTCGCAAACTCCGGTCTTACAATTCTAACTTCCCCCATACCCAATCATTCATGGGGAGATCTTTCTCAAATGCTGTGCCACGCCTGTGGAACAAATTGTCATTTCAAGTAAAATCATGTGTTCTTTAAAGACTCATCTTTTCAGTCAAGTATTTGACTAATGATTCGGTTTTTTTCCTGTGTTTAATTTTGTATTTCTTTACTACATGCATTGTATTCCGTATTTTCTAAGGTTAGGCCTAAGTTACAATTTTAATTATTGTACATGTACATGGATTGTTATTGTTTGTATTAGCGCCATGAGCACTTTTGGGGATTTGTGCGCTTTATAAGTCTTCATTATTATTATTATTAATTAATAGACTTTTTCAGGCCATTTAATCACAGCTTTTCTGATTTTTCCAAGGGCAAATAAATTGGAACTTAGACTATTTAGTAGGAAGATTAGCATGTGTGATGTATGTTGGGCACACAGGATGGGCCAATGACTAACCTTCTCTTGACCTTTAAGAGAGGGATTCCTAGTCTGGTGACGTCATATGCAAAAGGTCTAGTCATCAGTAATTACTTTCTGATGTGCTTCACTATTGTCACTGACGAGACATTTTTATAGCAATGCGGGAGGTCTGCCATGCTGGTGTATGATATGTACTCATTGGGCCATGTAGCATGTGTTCGTGCAATTCTAGGAACGTGTGTGCGTGACATGTGCATGTCGGTATTCCAGAAGGGCAGGAATAAAATAGTGACATCATCTGAGAAGGGTCCATAATGGAGTTGATATTGGATAGCTAAACTAAGTTATTTGCATAGAGTTAAACATTGTAGGTATTGCACTTCACATTTCTCAGGTTTTTGGTGAGAATTGCATCTCTGATTTGAAGAGATGGCCCAATGTTTTATTTACCTCCCACTCTTAAGTGATGAGCAAAATTAGTTACCTACGTTTTCACAAGTAACAACATTTGATGTGTAAAACCCAACTAACTAAATTTTGTTTTCTGCCCTATTTAGGTGGTATCGGTGAGGCAGTAGCCGGGGCCCTTGCTGGCAACACAGGCTTTATTATCAAGCAACTTGCTGTACGAGAGATTCCTCGCAGTGGAACTAAAGACTTCCTCCTGGACCACTTTGGTATCAGCGCTAAACAGATCAAGGAGGCAGTCAAGGAAGTGCTTGCTTAAAGGTGGTGATGGTCGATAACAGTACATAGACTTCCCGAATATCAAAAGCAAACAAAATTGATATTTCCCAAAGACGTTCTCTTTCCCCATAGAGCCAGAGCTTCTATACTTTCCCTGATTCTGCAGAAAGTTCCCTGAAAAAAAAGAAAAAAAAATATTTCCGTCTATAAACAAATTTGAAGTTCTCACTGATTGTTGAAACTTTTCCCCATTATGTTGAATGTAATTCTAAACAATCTCCTGTAATTGTTGTACAAAATCTCCCTGATTGCAAGTTGCATGTGTTGGCATCTCTGTCGAGCTACATACATTGACTAGAGTACTAACTTGCCCTATGTTTTGTGTACAAACCTATGTAAAAGCATGACATTTTGTACGTTTTTTGCACGGCTATTTGCATATCATAGCGTTAATTCTTTCGTGTGTTATAGAATCTATCAATTGAACACACTGAATCAGGAAATGTGCGTAGTCTTGCGCACGTAACGCAAACCCAAATGTCAGTCCCAAAACAAATGCAACTTTTCAGAAAAATCAATTTTACTTATGAGCCTCAAACACGTCAGCACCTAGGAGAAAGAACTAGAGCTTTAGTCCCTCATCAAGTTTACTGTTATGTACTCACTGTTATGACAAAGTAAAAAGTACTGACACTTATAAATGAAGGAATATTTTGAATATTTTAAGAGAATTTACCAATCAGTTGGTGCTCTAAACATAGTTTAGATATATTTTGTTTAAAATTTAATGTGAAACATGTACCCATGAACCTTGTAGTAGGTTAAGTGTTTAAGTGAGAAACTATGTTGATTTTGGTTTATTTTGACGTCACCTGATGCGATGAAGTATATAACAAATATAAACTTTTCATTGGGAAGTTATAAAAAAAAGAGCATAACCAAAACAGTTTATTTTAGGATTTCTTTTCACTTCTGTGGGATTTGTGGTAAAAAAATTGTTATTTTTGTACTTGATCTTGCAGCTTATAGATAGTAGACAAAGTTAAAAGTACTGATAGTTATAAACAAAGGACAATTTTGAGAGAATTTACCAATCAGTTGGTCTCTAAACATAGTTTAGATATATTTTGTTTATGTGAATTTAGTTGGAGTGTTGAATAATGTTTGATGAGATACTGTTTTTCTAATGAAAGTTTAGTCTTTAAACAAGTACTCTATAGATTTAGTGGGTTCAACTCAAACAATTACAAAACAAATGGAAAGTTAATCTTTTTGAAAATCTTTATTCCTTTCTTTTTGAATTATTTTTTACTATCTGGAAGAACTTACCCTATGGGAAATATACAGAAATAATAAACATTTGTTTTACTCAAAAAATGAAATTTCATTTCTTTTTCTTAATTTGCTTATTTTATTTTAATGGCACATTTTATTCTCAATATGCAAATTATGATTGTATTTGCTTGTTGTTTCAGAAGCATAAATCATGATTCAATGGTTTAAAACCAATGATAATGGAACTTAAAACTGTAGTCTATGGTGGCTTTACCGATTCACCTGACGTCATCATCACAATCTTGGTTACTCCATTTTGGGAGTCGATGTCACTATGTCTTATACAAAGAAGTGCGAATTTTAGTTGTTCACAAAATGTTGACTCACAAAATGGCAATAATACTCTATGAATGCTTAAAGCAAGTGGTTACATACAATGTATCGGTATAAAATGAGTGGAGAGACGTTTAGTTTAGGTAATTCCCATTTATGTATCAAAACTTAGAAGGGATGTGCATGTAATTAGTTGGTCAATGAGGACATTCTCATAGGCTGTATGCACAAGCGCCATCTGAAAAACATACAGCAATGCATCTTGGGAATCCGAGTGCAGTTCATAAATAAATCCAGCTGCCAATATGGACACCATGCTGTAGTTCTCATGTAACTATGTCAGGTTTTATAGTTGTTTCAAAATCATCGTGCCATGATGGTTGCCGGTGTTGCTTGGACTCTGATTTCATCCAGAATCCTTTTCGCTCCAATCATGCATATGGGCTATTGAGCTAGTTTGACTGTGGCCCTTGGCTGTAATGGAATCACTTGCAATGATTAGCCATAGTTATACAAAAACCTGTCCAAAGTGACATTGTGAAATGAAGGTTATCTTTTTTTTCTATTGCTTTTCTATTTTTCTAGTGTTACAGGACACCTACAAGGTACTACTCTGTCATGTTGCATTCCTCTTGTTTTCATCCATTCAAATCAGTGTTACGAAATAGTCTGGTACCTGTTATTGTCAATGTTGGAAAACTGAGTGTGTCTGAATTAATGCCTTCGTCAGTTGCTTTGGCCAGTTCACTGACAAAGGTCTATTCTTCACTGCTGTTGAAGCCAAAAGTAATGGCCAAAGCCGAAGTCACTATGTTTCGAGTGCAGCTTGGAAGAGAGGGCTGCTTTGTGACAAAGTTGTATTGATCTTAGCTGCTAACACATTGTTAAATACATTGTAATTGTATCCACCGAAAAGTTATATACTTCCTTTCACATGGTGTACTTTATATGCATATTTTGATTAAAATACTTTTTGGAAGAAATGTTGAATAGATTAGTATACTCTCTATAGATTAGTATACTCTCTTATTATTAGGGGGTTAAAGAGACTCGTTCTCTAAGCCAGCACTCCAGAGTCCCAAGACTCGATCCTGTCTGTGGTGTACATCATCCCATTCACCGTAGGTAAATAACAAAATAAATCAAAACCTGAACAAAACCAACCGAAAGATACAATGTATAAAACCAACCTTAAAAGAGTTGTTTTCCCAAAAGTATCATGTTTGTGAAACCATAAACTTCTTTTCATGTTGAACAGCAAATAAAAACATTTAACTGAAATTCATCAGAAAAAATCAACTAAAATAATCAAGTTGTACTGGATTTTTGCGAAATCACCCGTAAAAATTCCAGCTTGAATTCAAACTACTTAATACACTGTTCTTGTTATACAAACATTAATGACCCATCATTCATTACAAAACAAGGTAATTCTAAAACCATAGGCCAGTGGTTTGTCAGGGTTGTTATTTTCAAAGTTCTTCATTTAGATTAAAACTTTCTTGAGGAATATAACTTTTGACCAAGCCTCTAGTTTTATTTATAATTGTTAGTGATGTAAACAGTCGGTAAATCCAGCACTATAAACACACTGGAGGTTTTATCTCAAGACTCCTACATTAGTTTGCAAGACTCAAACCATATTTTGCAATTTGTGTATAATCCCTGAAATTATCAAAGGGTATTGGATTGGTAAATGCACCAATGTGTCTGTGCACTGTCCAATCACCCTGAGAACATTTCTAATTGAACATGCTCTAGTCAGTTGCAAACTAATTACTGGGTATCCATAACTGGAAAAGTTGCTGGATAATTTTTTTGTTGAACATGATGTATGTGTCTTTCCTTGTTAAATTTGCAAAGATATTTTGTTATTGAAAAGTAACAAATTAATTAACGTGGTGTTCCCTGAACTATCCTTGTACTATCCCTTTAGGTCGGGTGCTCAAAACAATGCATGCTTTGCAAACCGTTGTGTACCACCCAGCCCAAAATCCTGAAGAATTTATACTTGCATTGTAAACAAGACACAACTTTTGTAATATTTGGGGGTAAGTTGATATTTTTCTATTAAATCGTTCAGAAAAACCGTCAGAAATAGAAGCTTCACAAGATATTCATGTTTGACTGAGGATCCTATCATAATACATAGACATGCATCACAACAAGGGAAAAGAATCTTTAAAGAAGACTCAAAAAACTAATAAGCACCAAAGAAATCGTTCATAAGGCCAATACGTGTTGAAAACTAGAAGATCTGAAAGGATTTTACTCTCCCAAAGTACAATGTTCTGACATTCCTTCAAGTCATAGACTGTTCCAGTCGTTCTTCCTCAGATTGTGGCTCCTCTCTTGGGCATTTATGGTACACATCCAAGCTAAGGCTACCATTTGTGGTGAGTGCAGTACTCGGACGAATCTGATGTGGTTGCAATCGTGGTGTCGTCAGCACTCGCCATCTCTGTAACAATCAATGATATGGTTGGAGAGAGAGAGAGAGAGAGAGAGAGAGGTCTAAAATGAAGTGTTTCCTCGTACAAAATTATTATTAATATTAAAATTTTCTGGTACTAAAACCAAGGATGCCTCATAAGTGAATTGAATCACTTTCAGGACCTGAACCCACACTCAGAAACACCAGAGCTTGATTCTGATAAAGTGTTGACATAAGAACTGTACGTTATTATTTATTATTTAATTTTTATTAGATAGCATGCACTCTGATCTATATTGATTTTAGTGTATTTTGTGTTGTGGTACTCGTAACCGAGTACTACTCGAGTAGCGTTTTGTACTCGGTTAGCAAAATATGTGTACTGAAAGTCCATACTTGATATCGACTGAAAAATAATCTGAACTCAAAGTCATGTACTCAATACTCGACTGAAATTGTACTGTGATTTTAAGTTCATGTGGTCAACATACCATTTTCCTTTCCACTTTCCTTTACGTATAAAAGAAATAGAGGGATAAAGCTCTGGAAAAAGTAACATTGAATTCGTCTATGATGTGTTCATGTTTAAAAGTTATCATAACAAGCACACATTGTCTAGAAATTGGTAAAAATAAAAAACAATCCTTGCTTGTATACCTTATTTTACAGTATTTTTTTATAAAGAACTCCTACTCGGAGATCAAAGTACTTGGTATACTCCGCTTTTGTCCTCGGTACTTGAGAAATCAGAATACTCCGTACTCTGACAAGATGACCCAAGTACTCAAGGACTACTCGGCAACCCCAATACTATGCAGTACTCGATACTTGACTGAAAAGTACTTGACTACAAAAGTGATACAGGAACAATAAATTCCTACAAAGTACTCAATTACAAAAGTGATAAAGGATTAGGAACAATAAATTCCTAAAAATACTTGACTACAAAAGTGATATAGGAACAACTAGGCATGATTGCATTTGTCCACAAATGCCGAGCTGTTTCGCTAATAACATTTTCAAATTACTCAAGTGAATATGAAAGTCTTTTTGTATTCAAAGCAGTTATGACGTATCAAGCCTGTTTAAAAAAAGAATTTAGATTATACAATGTTCAGTTAGCAATTTATGACTATAAGGTGCAAACAATTTAAAAAATCATAAACATTCATGTGATGACGTCATCATGGCGTCATTTCAAAATTTACAAGAACTTGCCAATATCAAACAACCTACCAAGTTCCAACATGATCGCACTAACAGTGCTATAAAAAAAAACCCACATTCCTACAAAGCACGACTACAAAAGTGATAAAGGAACAACAAATTCTTACAATCAAAATATCCATCCTTACCTCATGGAGTGACCCTTCTGCCCGACACAGCAACGTGACAAAAGTGATTGGGATCAAAATAATAGAGAGAATGGAGAGCATCCAGCCGATCATCTCACCCCACAGCGGGTAAGAGTAACCATTGTAGCTGATGGGTGTGTAGGTAGCAATGGCAAAGATCAAGATGGTCTGGCAAAGAAGTAACAGTCAAATAAATAATACTGTAGGTCAGTGATAGGATTGGTGCACAGTCAGAGTATGTCATGAGACAGATATTTGGCTATATGGCCATCGCAGGACTTTTGAAAAAATATAGGTAGAATAACGAGCAATGGCAGCCATTTTGAAACTACCAAAATATTTTCAAGGACAAATCTGCAATGGCCCCATGGCCAAACATCTTTCTCATGACATACTCTCCCTCTGTGTGCCAAATTCCATCAAAGGCACAATTCCTCCAAAATATTTCCCCAAAAGACCCACTAAAGTCACAACAGTGGCTACTTATTCACTTCCATGCTATCTAAACCCTTATCCCCACCATCCTCAATAAACCCGACACCGACTGCTCCAAACATGATCTTGAGATCGGGTAACTTTGCTTGTCAAACATAAATCAAAGATCTTTTGATCTAGATGCAGGTCCTTCCAGGATTATCACTTTTAAAGACAATGCCTTTCTGTATTGCCTATGCTCAACACCAAAACATAGCTGATATAAGCCTCTGAGAAAACCAGGTTGTGGGTTCATGTCAGCAACACAACACATGTCCATACAGGAAAGACATATTTCCTTCTGAATGTATGTTGCTGGAAAATCATTCAAGATGTTTGTTTGGAATGTGTTCGGTAGCTACAGCTGAATCATAATGGTATGTTGTAAATAACTTACTGTTGCAACAACAGGAATGAGGTACTTCCAGCAGATCTTGAACCAAATGAAAGGCCGGTAGCCAATCATGTATTCTATGTCATCACAAAATCTGTCAACACCTAATGGATGAAAATAAGGATTGTAATTAATATTATGTTTTGTTGGAGCTCTCACATTACAAATATGGCTTCTCTCTATTAACCCATTTGTCTCATTACGGAAAATCATGGAGGTAGCCTGTCAATCACAAACGCTGTAAGGGAAACCTGTATATAGTAAGTTAGTATCTTTATTTATATTCTGGGTGCTAGTGATTGAGATGGAAAACATGGCAAAATATGTATGTCACATTAGAGATCAATGTAGTCTTTCCAACAGTTTACAGGTTGTTTGGGGTATGTTTATTTGCAGGGCAGTAAAGAGTGAATTATGTTTGTAATGCAACAATAAGCACTACATGTATACAGACTTTTAGTCTTGGCCCATGACAACACTGATGATCAAAAGTGGATTGTGCATGTACACTCAAAGTAATTCGTAGTAGGGCACCCTCTTGCGACATGATTTAACCAACTTGACCAGCTCTCACTAACGACTTTAAAATCGTAACGCATTGGGTTAACTTTTTCTGTGTTTTCTTCCCAGCCTTTTCTAGGGAACCAATAGGTGCGCGATCACAGAAATAAATTTAAATAAATTATTATTAACAAACATGACCATGGGTCACATACAATTTTAATAAAAACGTGTGATTAGGCTCACCGTAAACCCATGATATAACACTTGCTTCCAATGCACCGACGAAGAACAATGGATAGCTTGCTGAATAGTAATCATACAGCTTGAAGACATATATACCACCCTGACAAAATCAATAGTTTAATGAAAGTAATCATTTCCGTATGTCATCAACATATACTTGCAGCCATTTACAGCCACTATATTATGACCATTTTAGTACAAGCTTGTGGGGGCTATGGTCTCTAAAGGAATAACTTTTGACTTTTGAAGTTAGTCATTTTCTGAACACCAAAGGCAAGTTTCTTTCACAACTTGACTATTATGTTTTTTGATTGAAATTCACTAGACTTTAACTTCAAACAGGATTTGAATTTTGAACTTGTAAAGGGGTCTTTACAAGGAAATTAAACACAACAGCAAAATAAGGGCTGTGACAAGGGTCAAAATTTGGGGTCATTTAGACCTGCATCAGCTGACAATGACATCTGACTTGTGAAATAGCGCCCTCATGTTACAGCAAACTTTATTTTCAGATGGTGTCTGACTTACTGCTGCTTGTTTATTCTTTTCATATTTATTTTAGCAGGGTTTGATAAAATACATTCCTCCCCTGAAAATCGGGGTATCTCAGTCCAAGGTGTTTTTAAAGTCCTAAATCGGTACAGTGTCGGGAAAAGGGTATGCATCTAATTTCTACACAATTCAACACTTCTTAGGTTTGTAAAATTTCAGGAGCTTAACTTTGTAAAAGCTATCATTTAATGATATTGATTGGAATCTTACATTTGTGACAAAGATAAGGCCAGCGAAGAACGTTATGATGCAAATGAAAAGTGTGAACAGCTCTCGTCTGTATTTTCCCCGTAACTGCCGTGGAAAAATATCCACCAGTGCTGTGATCAAGCCTTCAACAGCTACAAACTGCCATAAAGAAAGTTATATCAAATACATTTATACGGGGTAAACATTATGCAATTGTTGTACACTGTGACGGCATCAATTGTGTTCGAGGTGAAGCGAAAGGTGCCATTAGTCTCCGAGAGTGTACAAAATCCATGGACCCCATCATATCACAGCGTGCAAACACGCGGAAACAAACATACAAACATTATAAAGTGAAATATATTATATTGATTTATTGATTTATTGTTGATAATGCTGAAGTGTACTGTTATTATGGTATATTTTTTGTCTGCATAGGGGGGGGGTCGCCATGATCACGGTTGCACCACTGCAAAGGCCTGGATTTTTCAACTGTTGCTCCATAGTGGCATGGTGTAACCCCCTCCCCCTCCTGTTGTGTCTTCATTGTGTCCTAGGAATCTCAGGAATTCTTTAAAGAATTTTAGGGGGTACTTCTGTATAAGAGGAAAAGAGTGTGTTAAAAAATGAGAACAATTGTTTTTGGGGACACCCTCTGCCGCATATTGGGCATGGTAAAGGATTTTTTGTAAAAGCTTTGTAGGATCATATAGACCCTCTGAAGGGTACTGGGCTTCATAATAGCAAATAGCTAATTGTCCCAGGTGTCATATGATTTCTCTCAACTGCAGTAAATAAAAGTCATCGACCACCGGGAATACAATGGCAAGAAACGCCTTTACAAAGAAACTATTGAATTTAAAGCAAAGAACTTTACTGAATTTACCTGGCTATCCAAACCAACCAGTAGTATCATGCAGAAGAACATACATGACCAGAAAGGAGCAGCAGGCATGAGAGACAATGCCTTGGGATAAGCAATGAATGCCAAACCAGGACCTGCAGAGATATTACAAACAATCAATAGTACCTTTACCTTATCTGACAAAAAAGTCCATCTGAAATATGGCCATTACTGAGAAAATTTTCATGACAAATTTTTCTCTTTTTTACATAATTTAGTTTCTTTCCCATATTATTGATAAGCACTTTTTGAAAATTCCTTTAAAAACCATTACTTGGTATGCCATGAAATTGTTACTATTGTTTTTTGCAAAGCAGTCTTCTGCTTTGCAAAAAAAAGAATGAATTTGTCAGAAATATCAATGATGTGTCAGATCATTAAATACAACTTAAAAAACAGGAACAAAACAAAGAAAACAGGGGTATAGGGTGTGTGCACCCCAGATATTTTTCCTCAGTCGGCATTTTGGGGGGCCTCGGTTGGCAAATAAAGCAATAGTCATTCTGCTGAATTAAAATCATTATCCTTTATATTTATAAACTTATATTGCACATGTATCTACCAATAAGGTGCGCTTGAACAACAGAAACATTTTAAAGGTTTTTAAATATTTTGAATTATGAGACCAATTTATGTAGCAACTTATAATGGTTTACGAGGTGCTGTGGCACGTTCAGCAGGCACTGCCAGAAACACCGGGGCAAACCCCTTCTCTTAGCGATAAGTGTAACTGGGTTGTTTTACGTGCATCATGCAACACACGGGACCTACGGCTTTACATCCAATCCGAAGGACAGAACACTCTAATTTGCAAAAAACAGGTTTTAATTGTTTCCTTATAGTCACCACGTTGCTTTGACATTACTGAATACAGTGGGGTTCCATGCTGCAGGGTGTGCAAGTGTTTCTACACCCCCTCCCCAAAGAAAACTCTATTGTTACGCCCCTGAATACAACAGGGATCAGAAGGACACATTAATTAATGGTACAAGGTTACTGTATAGGGGCTTACCCTTATCAGCCACCTCCCCTACTGGTACCCCTTGTTCATATGCCATAAAGCCAAGCACAGAGAAGATGAGCAGTCCACCATAAAAGCTTGTCATGCAGTTAAACACTGTCACAATCAGCGTATCCCTATAAATCCAACCAACAGTTATATTAATTACTCTGAAAACGACAGAATTCTATTATGACAATAATCATTGGAAGCCAAAATCTTTATACCTCAGAAAATGGCAATCCAACTACATAATCAGTTTGTTTAGTTGCAAATATTTATGGTCAATGTTCTACATCGTTCTGTCATGCTGTCCTGTCAGGAAAATTGTGTAAATCGTTGAACAAGACACTATAGTAATTCACCTAAAGCGTTAAAAAGCCAACTGTTTTCTCATGTCTTTGTGTACAAAACCTTACAATTAGTGAATCTTCAAAAGTATATGTTTGTCCAAATACAAGGTTGCAGTCCTTGCTCTATAGACCCCTTATGCTTTGGCTGCCATTGCTGAGGTCAATCAAAGGAAACGTTCAAGCACATACGCGCTACGCACAACTCTCAGCCAATGATAGGTCTTAATTCCTTTGACCTCAGTGGGGGCGCTGTTTGAGCTTGTGACGTCATATGCTAGGGGTCTATGGTGGGGTAATTAGTGGCCCAATGCTAAAATTACTGGGCTCTGGTCCATATTCAGAGCCCTGGTGTACACGTAGCATGGAAAGAAAAGGGAAAGAATCAAAGGCTGTTGTGACCTTCCTACCTGTAGCAATTATTATGGAATTTATTGTAGCTTCCTAGTGCAGTCAGCGTTCCAAAACCAACAGCAAACGAGTAAAATATCTGTGACCCTGCATCAACCCAAACCTAAAATTATGTTATAAAAGCTTACACTGTCATAACTGTGAGGAATACAGATGATTATTAATTTTTAAAAATAAGGCCAAGGAAACTTGAGTACTTCACTTTTGTTTCAGCTTGATGAATGTTTCCTTTTTAACAGAATGTTCATATTTTTGGGGTGGCGGAGTGTCACACATCAAAAGAAAAAACACCCTGCGACACAAATAATAATCATTTTGGGTTGAACAAAGAAAAATTGACGAGAGCAGGATTTGAACCTGCGACCTCCGGATTAATGTGCCAGCGCTCTAACAACTGAGCTATCTAGCCCCAATGTTGGCGGTCTCCCTATTTTGTCAATATCTTTGTTTGGGGTGCCACTCAGAAGCCATTCAACCTGTAATAGCCCCATATATAGCCAGGGATCACACCCAAGTTTACCATACAACATAGATACGTTTAAGTTTATTCAATGTTGCAAATAACATACATAGTGTATAAAACAGAGTGCTAAAAAACTGGCCAAAATGATAGTAAATATAAAAGTGATAAAAAGGTGAACTTTTAACAAATTGCAACATCTAGGTCCGGGGAGATGGTAAGTGGCAGCAGAGGGATCACCTTTAGGGGATCCCACTTTTAATTTCAAATAACAAGTAATAAACCACAAGGGAAACTGAGAAACTTAGAAACAAATAGTTAAACAAACAATTAAATCAATCAAATCAAGTAGGTAAATTATAAAGATCAAGCTTATTGTATGGATGCTAAACAGGAAAAATACTACAAAATTTAACTCAAAGAAACTAATGAGAGGGTGTAGCAGATTTTAAGAAAAACTGTCCATACCTGGCCATCTGCCAAACGGGATATATCTGGTTTGAGGTAGAATAAAAGCCCATTGGCGGCTCCCTCCAGAGTCAATCCTCGGATAAGCATTATAGTGAGCACAAAATATGGGAAAGTTGCAGTGAAGTACACAACCTAAAACAGGTATTTAATGTTACAATATTATTGTAATTGTTAATTTTTTTTAGCCATATGTAATCTATTGGAAAAACCAGTAGTAGCCAAACAAACAAATTATGGTAATTAGTCTGCCAACTTAATTAAATGAAACAATTAGACCTGAATATTGGAATACTCCACAAGGACTTATGAATGTTGTCAAACAGTTTCAAGCCTAATAAAAGTCAAATTCACAAATGTTTGTATTAATTCACTCTTAATGCAGCTACAGTAAAACATTTCCTCTGTGGGATTCTGATTGAACCTGTCCCCAGAGAGTTAAATATTAAGAACAAACAAATATTAATTAGAAAATCTTCCATCAGTTCTCATTCAAAGATAAACAATTTTGTGTAAAAAGAATTAAACTTTTGAGGATTCAACTTCCACAAAGTAGTGTCCAGCCATTTCATCACAGGACAAAATGTATAACTGTCAAAATAATTAAAGTTTATAGTTATTCCTGCAAACAAGAAGAAATTTGTAAAAACTGTTTTATTGTCAGTTTGGTGTAATAAGTTGATTCTCTCGATAACTAAAATGGTGGATCTATTGACACCTTGATGGTTCTTTTTAAAAATGATAAAAGGTTAGAAAGGGATCAGATATGGTTATAGTTTTAGGTTTAGGGCAAACATTGAAGTTAAAGTTAGGTTTGGAGTTAGAAGCCTTTCTCAGATTCAAATTTTTGGGGTGAAAAATTACCTCTTTCTCTAAAACTACATTACTTCAAAGGGGGTTGTTTCTGACAACATTTTATAATATCAACGGCTTTCCAGTGCTCTTTATCAAGTACATTTTTATGATCATTAATTACCAAAGGTATGTCCTCCCTTTAAAGTTCATAATTTTGTTTCCTTTATTCCTTGAAGCATAAAGCTCTATGGTTAGATCAATGTACATGAGAAGTAAAGGTTCCTCAATTTACGGCAAGACTTGCATGGATGAGAGCTATAAGATATGACCCAATAGGGGATTTGTCAGCATACCTTTCCGGAGCTCTTAACACCTTTCCATACAATGAAGTAAACCAGGATCCAGGCTAGTAGAAGGCACAAAACCAATGGCCAGACCAAGGTTCCAATCTCATCCAGACCTCCTGATACCTGAAGACATTTATTCCTTCACACAAATCAACACATTAAAGCATGTGTACAACAGTAGTTATTGTCAAGATCACTGTCCACACTTTGTGTGAACCAAATACATGAAATAACAAACCTGTGGAAGTTAAAGCTCAATTTGGTCATCGGAGTTGCGAGAAAACAGGGAAAAAAAACATGTTTCCACTGTTTTCAAACACCAAGTTTTGAAATTGCGAGATCAAAACTTTTTTATGAAGTGACGAAACAGTTCAGATACATTTGACTTTGCCTTTTTTATGAAGTGACGAAATACATGTAGTTCAGTTACGTTGTTTACATATACATGTACGATGAGTGACAAACCTAAACATGTTTTTTTTTGTACATAGCACTCAGCGGGCAGGTCTTTAAAGTTTGGGTTTTTTAACAAAGTGACAAATGTGTTTAGTAGTCCTGTGACTGTGGTGGTGTCATGAGGAATGTTTTGATTTATACCTACCCATTTGGTAGTGTGTTGATAATGAAAAGGATGATGGTAGAAGGTTGGTCTTTCAAATTGTGTGCAAAGTAGGTTTTGTGAATAGCTTTTTTTGAGTTAAACTTCAGGTTTGAACCAGGAGGCAAGTAGAAATTTTGGCAAGCTTAAAAAAAAATATTGTTGTTCGAAGAGCAGGCTCAAAGATCTACAACCTGGGCCCAATTTCATAGAGCTGCTTATACACAAGAAGTAGCTTAGCACAACAAAACTATGCTTACCAGAATAAGGTTACCACCCAAGCTAGAAGCTACCATATGTCATTTGTACAATTATTGACAGGTATCCTGCTCATTTCTGTTAAGCAGAAAACTGTCTGGCAATTTTTACTGCTTAAGCAGCTCTATTGGGTTCTGATCATGAGAGGGACGCGCTGTAAGTAGTCAAACTTTTTTAGTATATTGCCCAGTTAAAGGGAACTATCAACTGCAAATCACACACGCGTGATTTCTGGAAATGCGTATATACATGTAGTTCACAGTGTTCCAGGGTGATATATGGCACCTTTTCATGCCTGCGGCTCAATCACGTTGTAGCCGCATCCTTCGCAATTCAGCTTCTCAGCTGCGAGTAAGAACAATATAGCCTCCTATAATTCAAATGGCCATCTGACACAAGACGTCAATCCAACTTTAATTTGTTGGTTATGCGCTGTAACGTCAGAGTGCACATCATCTATTGCAATGGAGAAATAGGCCCTTCCCATGAAATATTTCAATGGCACATTGCGCGTGCCAACTAACACTACTGGTTGGCAAAATGAGGGAACGTTGCACATTCTTGGATGGGGCTGATGGTGGCATGACCCATACGCATTTGTGAGTCTGTCTCGTGCAGAGCTGCCAACATTTCCATCTTGCAATCAGTAAGATTTTGTATCAGTCAATCAAGGAGATACATTCAACATAATAGGGAAACAATTTCTATAATCAGGGAAATTGTCAAATTTGTTCATCATGGAACATGGTTTATTTTCAGGGAACTTTCTGCAGAATCGGGGAGAGATTGGCAGCTCTGCTCGTGGGTTACACCCCTATGTTCCGACACCCCTATGTTCCGACAACCCTGGTGTATTTTCCTATTTCTAACCCTAACCCTAACCCTAACCCTATGTAAATCATGAGGGGGTTGTCGGAACATAGGGGTGTAAGCATGCGTAAATCTAATTAGCATGTTTTATTGGAAGGGTTCATTTACTTGCCTCTGTGTAGAAATAACAATGTGTAACTTACTCCCAGAATTCTTGCACTGACGATACAAATGGTCCGCTTATATTAGCACAATCCAGCAAGAAATTTGTGTCATTTGTGCCTGTGCCATTTACTGCAGTGAGTGTGTAGTTTGTGGAGTAAGTTTCATTAACCTGAGTGTAGTTGATGCATGCTGTGTTTCCAGAACCCTTGCACAGAACAAAAACCAATTTACATTAAAAAAAGGAGGAAACTGGAAAAGGGAAATAATTAACACACATGAAGTTTTCAGTGAGTTTTACTATAAGGACCACGTGCAAGTTTTAGCTTCCTCTGGCTTTCTGCTTTCAGTACTTTTATGTTTTAATTTTTGATTGTGTTGAAGAGGCCTGTAAAGAATATACCCAGTTGCCCCTTTATTTTTTCCTGATGGGTTTTGGTCTTTTATTTCTCCTGGGCATAGAGACCACAGTGTTATCAGACCAATCATATTAAATCACGCAGACAACATTGGTAATAATCATGCTAAAGACCAGTCCACACTTACTGTACCAACATATACATCAAATAATCCTGTGAACGTTTAAGCTCAATCGGTCATCAGAGAAAATAGGGACAAAATCCATTATACAGCACGTTTGCAAAGAACTTTCAAACATCAGGTTTTGGAAAAAGCTTTTAGAATGGCTCGTTGTTCTACTTGTTAGCATAGCTAGAGTGTATGGGTGAGAACAAGCAGAAGGCCTGGTTTTACGCTCAAACACCCCGATAGGAGGAATCAAGTTAGTTTGTCTGACAGTTGAAACATCTATCATGGAAAATCTGCTAAACAGGCGCAGACGATGAGCCCAAATCTTCCCCACCAACCAGATTTAATACATAATATGCTGCCTGTACTCAATCTAGCAAAGATCAATGACAGGCAGAAGCTCTGGCCCAAATGTGACCACTGTACTCCATTAGGGGGCATATGCTTGTCTTATAAATATAGAATAGAAATACAGTGTTTGTTTGGCGCCCCCCTGCCTATCCCCATCCCCACTTCCCCAAGAGCAGTCAATGTCCGCAATTTATAAGTTAGTGTTAAATAACAACAACACCTAATGAAAAACCAGTCCAGGCAGGTTTATGATAGGCATTACAAAGGAATGGACTACAACCCGACTAGGTGTGTCTCTATATTTTTGTAATCTACAATAGCTACGAGGTCACTGGTTAGCTTATTTTATCTGAAATAATATGGTCAAGTAGACACTGAGTAAATTGAGTTTGATTATTTTTATCTGTAATTTCAAGGCAGCAAATATTTATTTTAGATGGACAATGATGGACAATTTATCAAATATTGATCAACATTGTCTTAAAGGACATTTTGCCTCAACAAATGTGCAAAAGAATTTGTTCGTAGCTTCTGTATCAAAGTGGATACCTGACTTCCTGGATCAAAACTGCCATGCAAACAAACAGAGGTTTTTCCTTTTGTTTTTCTGTTCCTTTACAACAACACCAAATGACTTTGACGAGGATATTAATCTGTTGCAAAGTATATATCCCACCAGACTGGGGGTCATCAAGATTCCAAAATCCATAAAAAGACAATGGTGTTTTTTTTGCTGGACTCACTTCTTTCCTTGATTCAATACATTGATCAGTATTCCACTCATTACCACAGGTGGCCCATGGTAACTCCAAAGTAAAAGACTTGAACAGGTAGAACAGAGCCCAGGCCAGGATGACAATGTAGTATTGATTACACATGGTGCAGACCACTGTAGTTGCGTACCCAATACCTAGGGTAAGAAACAAAAAAGATCAATTAATTAATTCCTATTATTATTAGGGTGTTTTGTTTTTGTTTGTTTTGTTTTAGTTTTTGTTTTGTTGTGGGACGAGGGGTGTAAGAGAAGTTTCTTTCGTGAACAATATTTTCTGCTTGAGAGCTGCATCTCAAACTCGGCCAAGATAACAAAGTAATGCAGATTTCTTAACCAATATTTTCAATGAATTCTAACTACCAATGTTATTGTCAATTCATCTCAATTCAGCTCAGCCGCTATGATGTTGTTTTTGGCAATAAACCAAATTATACCACTAGACCATCGAGCATCAGATAATCCTCAAAACATCAAGATAAACTGACAGTAAAGAATGTGATGTTGACTCATATTGAAACAAAAAAAGATAAAAAAGAACTTAGTTTACTGTCCGTTAAGATACTACCAATAGGATAAACTGTTCAAAACCATCCTCATGAGTTCATTTGATTGATGCAGTAGCTAATATTTTGTCCTTTATATTGAAGACAAAAAAATTGTCCTTTATATTGAAGAGGGGCTCTAGGTTCAGTTTTGTTATGTTCTCATATTCCAATAGATAGAGTCCCTAATTCCCTTAGTGGGGAAAAATTTTACAAGTCTCTTTCCTCACATTAAAACAGTGTAAAATGCCATTGTATTTTATACCATTCCAGTGTAAAATTTGTTAACATCCAAAAACATCAATGACATCCATTTAAAATATATGGGTCAGTGCATTTGTGTAGGGGAATTTTTTTATTATTCCAGAACTTCCTATGTATTTTATCAAAACAGCATTGAATTTGACCTTTTGACTGACAACAAATTCCTTTATTATTGACATCCACTGACGTCATGTTTCAAATTTGGCTCTGAAAGAGTATCACGTAAAATGGCATTTTATCGCGAGGTTAGAAACTTGTAATATTCCCCCCCCTTTCAGGAGTCTTTCTATTGGAAAATTATCAAGAGTGCATCCCAAAACATTCCAATATTCTACAAAAATAACTTCTGAGGGGGATGTGAAATGTTTTGAAATGAAGGCCCAATTCAAGCCATTTGGTGTACCATTTTTGCGCTTTGATATTGGTTATTATATCTGAAAAACCACTCAATTACAGCTTTGTATCAATTAGGCCCCTATTTCTGCATATTTAATGCTCAGACAGCGTATGCCACCATTGTGTCCTCTATTTACATCTTTCTATATTATTTTATGTTATAAATGTCATAATTTTAGGATACAGATAAAGGAACAAACTTTTTGTTTAGTGTGTTATTTATTATTTTCTCTTGGTTACGGGCCTGGATAAACTGTTTCTCTTAAGAGCCATTCTGATAAATCATACTCACAGAAAATAAGTTTCTACCTACGTTGTTTTCCCCACATGCAAAGCCTCAAAACTCTTGTTCATTTCAGAGGATCAAGGTACAACTACATGTAACAGGTGTAGGGGGGTGTGCTGACATGCCCAATAGACTGTGCAAGTCTCCACAATTTTGAACTTCCGGGACCATTGTGGTCCCAACCATATGGAGATTTACGTGGGCAAGATTTTGTTTTGTCAATTATTTTATTTAAACGTGGTTTTTGACCATGAAAAATATATATGGGAATGTAATACTTAGTGATACAAAAATATGAAAGTAAAATCAATTCAACAATATAACGAAGAAAACCGAGAAATAAACTTGACCTCAGCTTTTGGTTGCTGCCAAAAATTTAGAAATCTGTGCCCACCTCCCATCACAAAACTTATGTAAACGCTTGTTTTGGATGAGCGATGATAATCGCCAGATGCTGCAATTGCAACACGAAGCCTTTTCATAGCAGTTGATGGTTGTTGAGGCGTCAGCGTCCTCTTTAAACTGTCTCAAACGCTAATTATACGCCCGTGTGACCTTTGCGAATCCACGTAAGTGGTTTCTGAAAATTTAAGATCAAATAAACACCCTTTTCCCAGAGTTTTAAATTTGGTTCAATAATAATTAACACATTATTTGTGTATTTATTATAAAAACTAAAACTGGTTTTATAAACATGTAATGAGTATTTTTGTTGTTCAGATTTTATCATTTAATATAGTTTAAAACAAAGATTTGATTTCAGAGAAAAAAAATGTTCTTCGTTTGACGTGTTTTCTCGTTCCGATACGTGCGAGACTTGCACAGTCTATAATGGTATTAGTCATTATTTTGAGCCCCAGTGCGAAAATGAAGCATTACATACACCCTCACAAAGAAAATGCCCCTGCTACCCCTGGTGGGTTATTGTACATCTACATGAAACAACGGTAAATTTACCTTGGAATAGAGGGCTAATTTGCCAGCTCATGATGCAGCCTCTTGACATGAACTGCCCAAGAGTTACCTCCAGGAGAAATAAGGGAATACCTGTCACTGTCAGACACAGGAAATACGGGATCAAAAAGGCACCTAAGGAGAGTATAAGAAAGGCATATTTAGGAAGAGGCATATGAAGAATTAGGAAGACTTGAGAAAATACACTTCAAATGTTTTCTAAAAGATCATAGGCTTTGATAGGGGTGGTTCACAAGCAAACAAATAGGTCCCTCTTTTGGTCACTCGCAGTCCCTCGGGGGGATAAACATGCTCTAGTGACCTCATTGCCAGTCCATGTGTATACTTTACTTCTTCCCTTCATAATTTGACAACAATATCCAGAAGCATGCAAACAGAATAATCTGCAAACTATTCCACTTACCGCCACCATTTTTATAGCAGAGATAAGGGAAACGCCATATGTTTCCGAGACCAACAGCATATCCAATGCAGGAGAGGATGAAGTCCAGCTTATGTGTCCAGTTTTCACGCTCAGGGATAGAGTCCTTCTCAACATCATCATTGTCCTGGTCAACCCCTTCTTTCAATGCAACACTTTCATGCTTGTTGGATCTTCCTTTCTCCCCGTTTGGATGCTGGAGGTTGTCTTGGCCCTTGTTACAGTTTCTCATCATGTTTACTTCTGAATAAAACAAGGAATAAAAACCAGTAATCATTATCGTGTTTATGAACAAAACAGTTACAAGGTACATCTGATAAATATTTGTTGTCATCCTAACCAAATGCTATATTTATCAAAATGTTAGTTGGCCACTGTACAGTACTTGTACTGTACAAACAAGGGAAACAAAACAAAACCAGTAGGCCCTAAACTTGGCTACCCTATTGGCTCAATGATATTCCAAGTGGTAGCATTATCAGAAAGTTCCGGAGACCCCAATCTTGCCTCTGATAATAGAAATTGGAACCAGTTACTGCTAGATGTATTTGCACAACTTATATTTTTATGAAGATTTGTATATTGTAGTACCAATTGTACAGTCAACAGTGTACAACATAGTGTAACATAGAGATAAGAGGATTTATCTGTACTCTAGTTTCTCTGGTTAATGTAGATCCTGAGTGTGCGAGCGGAGCAGAGTGAGTCGTAGGTTTTGATGACTGAAGAAGGTACACTTGAAACAACGGTCTGATCTTATTTTATTACCAGGTGACTTGTATCAATACAAATTGTTAATAATGTTACCAGCCAAATTACCATATCGCATGTAGCATTTTGACTGGTATCCTGCTTATTTTTTCTTAGCAGAGAAGTTTTAAGCAATATTTCTTGCTTCAGCAGACAGCAGACCCCTGTATAAAATTTGGCCCCAGGCCCATATTCCATTAATAGGTATAGCCTAGACTAGTGCACAAAACGTAGCTAACCTACTAAGCACAAAAAATATGCTTGTATCATGTGTATTCAATTGTAACCAGAATGAATCATAATGGTTCTGCCCAAGATGTCACGTGTACAATTGTTGACTGGTGCTAACTCAGTAACTGATACTGCTCAAGTCATTTCTGCTGGACAGAAAATTTAGGGAATTTTTTGTTCTGCTTAAACCTATATCTATGATGAAATTGGGTCCAGTTCGCCGCTAAGCATGCTAAGTGGATTGAGACTGCTGAGGGAGACTGGACTGATCAACTGACTGAGGGCTAGGCCGGAGCCATATCCTACAGTGACCGGTTTTCGGGGTACTATAGCTTTTTCTTTGAATAAAAAAAAAAGAAAAAAAGATGCCATATATCAACTGATGCCCTAATTGGCTTCCTTTGTTTATAAGAAGTATGCAAACATACATTAAAACTTGATAGACATTGAAACTTTACACCACGCACCGATCTTCGATGACTTCAATAGCGTCCCATTTGTTTTGAGTTCTACCTGTTTTCAAGGCAAACAAGAAAGTATGGTGTCCCGGTGAAGCCATACGTGGAAGAATCATCTGCAGTGACTACAAGTGTTCTGTGAGACTTTGTGTATGACTCTATAGCCAGCAGTTGTCTTCATTTTATTCAAAATATTTTTTATTTAATTTTAAAAATTACCATGGTAATTTGCAAAAACTTTAAAAAAAAATAAAAAATTAAAGAGTAACTGTAAATAATTCTTGGCTTTCAAATTTGACTTTTATTTAGTTTTGTGTCGTTTTATGTTTCTTAACATTTATAAAAAGCATACAAATAAACAGTGATAATTGAATCAACAATCCGATGTTTAAATTTTGACATTAATAATAATGACATGAGGGTTACAAACAAAATTCTCCAGACTAGTATTACTTAGAAAATGATACAAGGCACATGGCTTCTTTAAGCCTCTGTATTTTTCCCCCAGCAGAATGCTCAGCAGAATGTTCAGTCACATGATTTGATCATCGTGAATTGTGAATTGAAAAAGTGTTTGATGAAACTTTTTCGGTGGGCAATTTTTTTTTAATGGCCCCGACAGTATGACATATTTTTGTACCTTGTTAGTTGTATAGAAATGCCTAAAATACCACAACTTTTTGCATATATTTACAAGTGCAACTAACCAGTGGAGCCTAGCCTTACATGTTTCTAAGTTTTGGTCGACGGAGAGGAGACTCTTTGCTTGGCAAGTCAAACCACAAAAATTGTATCTAGGGACTGTTTTTATATCGCGCGCAGAGAGGTAAAAGATTTGCCCCGATTTCAGGGGCACCCCGAATACAGGACCTCCTAAATTAGCACGATTAGGCATCCAGTGTATGTACGTGAAAAACTGTGGACGTCACTTACCCAGCGCTTAAAAAAATCATCGATGAGGTAATCGAAGTCAGGACATGAATTTGGAGACGTAGTGCTAACCGCTTCTAGTAGTAGAGTCGAGTACAGAGAGCTAGCTAGAGAGAAAGGATGGTCCACTCTATGGGCAGATGGGTGCGCCCTTGAGCACGCAGCATTGTCAGTGCGCCCTCTCGTTCCTATAGACCAATCCGATGCGCACCGGGCGCGCAAGTGTTGAGCACCGCGCGCCACTGCTGCGGTGTACATGTGCCTAGTTTTGTGCACAAAGACATGAGGAATCATGTTCCTTTTCACTCTTTATGGAAATTAAATGTTTTTCTCAACGACTTATACGATTTCCTTTCCAGGACATCATGATATACTAATGTAGATCACTCACCACAGATATTTGCAACTAAATAGAAACCGAATCATCTTGAAAACGGTGCTCGTCTTAGGTGAGTTAGGGGGAAAAGACGCGGAAACTGCATAATAGTCGACATCGGCAGAGTATTTTGTCAGAATTTCAGTATTTTACTTGCGCGCCCGGATTGGTGTATATATAACTCTATGGGTCCAATTTTGGGGTCAATTTCACAAAACTCTTCCTAACTTAGGACTATAGTCCTAGGCAATGCTAAGAGATAGGACTAGTCTTAAGTTTAGACCAGTTACTGGTCCTAACTTCAGATATCTCTTTGTGAAATCGGCCCCAACTAACATTATTTGACGTTGTGGTATATAGACCCATTGCACAACGCGCAGCGTACTCACATGCGCCTATCCTGGGTGTCATTTTGGGTGTCAAAATCGTATACAAACATGCACAAAAGAGAGTTTTGACACCCAAAATGACGCGCATTGTTCGGAGGCCCGTTCCGGGTCGCGATTTTTTTTCTTTCCCTGAACCAGTCTCCTTGAAGTTTAAGCCAATCAGAGCGAGGACATCACATAATACTGCTTTTTGATTGGTCAATGGCCCACGTACAAATGTACACTGTACTGCCAGAAAGGTTAAGGAAAAACAAATTCGCGGCCCGGCTAGTCTACGTCTACGTCTATACACCAATCCAGGCGCGCAAGTGCTGGGCGCCGCGCGCCATGGGCGCCGCGCGCCACTGCTGCGGTGTACTTGTGCCTAATTTTGTGCACAACGACACGAGAAAATCGTTTCCCTTTTCACTTTTTATGGAAATTTAATGTCTTCCTCGACAATCTATGAAATTTCTCTGACATGGCTGCATGATATGACGATTTACTACATTCTTGATCATTTTTTTTAATTAAGCACAGAGTAAAATACTGAAATTCTGACAAAATACTCTGCCGATGTCGACTATTATGCAGTTTCCGCGTCTTTTTCCCCTAACTCACCTAAGACAAGCACCGTTTTCAAGATGATTCGGTTTCTATTTAGTTGCAAATATCTGTGGTCAGTGATCCACATTAGTATATCATGATGTCCTAGAAAGGAAATCGTAGTGAAAAGGAACATGATTCCTCATGTCTTTGTGCACAAAACTAGGCACATGTACACCGCAGCAGTGGCGCGCGGTGCTCAACACTTGCGTGCCCGGTGCGCGTCAGATTGGTCTATACACCAATCCAGGCGCGCAAGTGCTGGGCGCCGCCATGGGCGCCGCGCGCCACTGCTGCGGTGTACTTGTGCCTAATTTTGTGCACAAAGACACGAGAAAATCGTTTCCCTTTTCACTTTTTATGGAAATTTAATGTCTTCCTCGACAATCTATGAAATTTCTCTGACATGGCTGCATGATATCACGATTTACTACATTCTTGATAATTTTTTTAAATTAAGCACAGAGTAAAACACTGAAATTCTGACAAAATACTCTGCCGATGTCGACTATTATGCAGTTTCCGCGTCTTTTTCCCCTAACTCACCTGAGACAAGCACCGTTTTCAAGATGACTCGGTTTCTATTTAGTTGCAAATATCTGTGGTCAGTGATCTACATTAGTATATCATGATGTCCTGGAAAGGAAATCGTGTAAGTCGTTGAGGAAAACATTTAATTTCCATAAAGAGTGAAAAGGAACATGATTTCCTCATGTCTTTGTGCACAAAACCAGGCACATGTACACCGCAGCAGTGGCGCGCGGTGCTCAACACTTTCGCGCCCGGTGCGCGTCGGATTGGTGTATAGACCCATTGCATATGACGTCACACTCTCAAAAAGGAGGAAGATCATTGGACGATAGCTGTTCTCTGTGCGTAAAAACGTGCGCGTGACCTCAGCGTATCTGTAGCGTTTCGCGTTATTGATTTCTATAGACCCGGCTGGCTGGGTGGTGGGCGCGTGTGTGTGCCGCTCGACTCCGCGCTAACTACTAAACCGCGCATTTATGACAACCACCCACACACACAAAGTAAAATTAAAATGCGCATCGTTAATAGACCATTGATCTCTCTACTCTAATATGTAGAGATCAATGTAATAGACCCACTGCATAAAATGAGTACTGTTCACCAAAGATCGTATAGCGCCGTAGGCGCGGCGCTATACGATCTTTGCTGTTCACTTATAAAATGTCTCATTGAGACCGCTTACCAACATGAGTTGACCTCATCCCTTTTATAAGTTCAGCCCCTTATTTAACACAGAACTTTATTTTATTATGCTGCTACTAGTACTACCATCATGTGTACAATAGTGATGAAAACTGACTCTTAAAGACACTGGACCATGACATGACATGTTTTTACTGTTTTCCCTTTTTATACCCCTTTTTACTTGCACCTTCTAAATACATGTAATTGGCACTGTATGGAATGGCACCCGCGCTGTGCATGCACATTAAGTTTTTCCTTGGCGTTTTATCATTTGCCAAGTATAGCGTAGAAGTAGAAGTAGAAGTTTCCTATGATGAGTGAAGTTCATTGTTACCGTGCGCCTTGAGTTTCAAGACTAGGCACTTCTACACACGAGTTTCAGAAAGTTTCAGCGTTAAACTCTTACTCTTCAGATTCCCTTAATTTGATCAAGTTTATTGCCGTTTAAGGTATGTAGATCTTATTTATCTATTGTAAGATTATTTCAGGATTTGGCAGGTTTGGTCTGTGGGTTTGTATTACTCCTTAATATGCTCCTTAGAGACGGTTTAGATCGTTTGTTTGTAGATTAAGATTCAGTTACTGCCTAGTTGTGAATTGTGTGCATTCACAGCGGGAAGCCTGCGCCATGTTTAGGGAGGGTTGCGCTGGTCTTGCGTAGGACTCACCCTCTTTAGTTCTCATTATCGCTGGTGGTTTAAACTGCTAGGAGATTAAGATTTATCTGCGATATGTTCAGGTGTTCACTAATATTCTTGTTAGTTGATTCATATTGGTGTATTTTGATATAACGAGGCGATTGTTACAATGCACTACTTTTTGTTGTGATTGGTTGTAAGTTAGTGTAGCAGTGCTATGGTCATTCAGTGTCGCGGATTGATATTTGTCTGTGTAGGTTGGTGAGTCGCCGCCCAAGTTAGTCTCGTCGTCAGTCGTTTCTAAGTATTAGCTAGGCCTGTATAGTTAGCCTGTGTTTTTGCCTTTTTAGTTTATTTCTTGCTAGACATTTGTGCAGTCAGAGTTTCCTAGTTTTTTGCACAAGCTCAGATAGGTGAGCTAGAATAAGGAAGATTTGCCTCAGTTTTGCATAACAGTGTGTACCTGTAGCCTACTTACAAGGTTTCTTTTTTGTTCTTGTTTCAGGAAATCACACACAGTTGTTGAATATACAAGTAGTTTTCTTTTCAGCTCCTTTAAAAAGGAGCTGAATAGAATTAAATCAGTTGAACAGTTTAAAGCGGCTTTCTCTGTCATTTTTATTGCAATAACGTGGTTAAACTTTATGATCTCGTCACAGTGAACTGTATGTTTTTATAACTGTTTTGTTCTTTTATGAATAAATTGCACATGCCATACTTTGGCAAAGTCTTACAGAAATTGAAACTGTTGTAAAGTGTTTACTTTTCTCAGGATGACTTATGTTACAAGTGGGGGTGACAGATTAGTGATTGCTGCACAATTGATGAAGATTTGATCAATCAGGGGGAGTAGTGTGATGGGCAAAACATGTTTGAGAATTTGGAAGCATTTGAGTCTTCCTATAGCTCGTTCAACATGTATTCTAACATTGGCAACTTTCTTTGTTTGCAAGACATTTTTGGGGGTCATCTGTTGGAAATCTCCACTTGGAGGGGGGATTTTCAAAGTTGCATTTCTCAGCATTAGGTCTTCTTGAATTGGAAACCTCGATCTGCCATGATGCAGTCCCCAGGGTCAAGGAGTTCTAGGAATCCACTTTTGCGCACAATATGCCTGTCTGATGACCGACCCCCCCATGCTTTTGATAAGAAAGTTATCATACCATTTGGTGCAATGCCAACTGGAACTTTAACAGTGTTATGTTTCTTATAATCAGACCAAGTTAGTGCTTGCACTTGAAGGTGCCGAGGTCACTCAATGAACACTTCAGTGCAGTGGATAATACATCGGTACTTTGAGCATTTCAGATTTGATTTGGTTTGGTTGTCCAGATATGATTGCATCTCTATCTGGCCAAAAAATCAAGGGCTTCAATTCAGTAGAAAGAAACTTCACCCAAGTGTTTAAGATTTTTGAGCAAGTACCAACACTTATTCCAAACAAAGTAGAGAGGAATGCCACTGTGAGAGCAAGGCGTAGTTTAATTAGTACAAGTAAGAACTCATCTTTCATGTTTAACTTGGCTTTTGGTCCAGACTTGCGCGGAGATGATTTAAGTCTCCTTGGAACTTTACTTGATATCGCCTTTTTTTTAACCCTGCCAAAATCTCATTTTTTTTGGGCATTAGGTTTAACATACTCTATCAAATCTTGGAGAACTTGTTTACTGTTCAGACCTGTAAGATTCCTTATTTTGGTGTCAGTATCAAGAGCTTTTGAAGAAAACAATTGCTTTTCAGAGGCAGCCTGAAGTTTGTTCTCAAGAAGGTTTTTTCTTCCTGAAGTCTGTTCACTTTTTCCTCAAGCTTTACATTGCTGTTTTGTTTCTGAATACAGCCTTTACATTCACAGTCGTCTATGCAATCACAGTGAAAGACATAAGGGTGATCTAATTTAAAGAGGGGCTCTAGGATGCTCTCAATATTTGACTTATTAGCTTTTTATGGTCGAATAGACATCATAGATACCGGTTAATAACCATTTAACACTTAAAACTTGCATTTAGTAATAAAGAATTCAGGTCAAAAATGCACCTCTCCGCGCGGCTTTTTCAGCCGAAAGTAAAAAAACTCACGGTTAGCATTATAAACACACACATAAATGTCTCTTTGCTTGGTAAACAAAACAAAATCAAGAAGAAACCAAACTTACATCATACAGTAAAATACTCTTTCTGTCCATCCAGAGTATCCTAAATTGTGTAAATTGTAAAATGAAGCCCACACGTTGGGTAGTTTTTCGCTATAAACAAGCTAAAATTTCCACGGAACTTAACTAAAGCTCCGCAGACCATGAGCGTGTGGACCAGTGTTGTATACGGTTTGAACGTGTGCACACCAGCGATGATTATTGCAATGTCATGGGAATAACCGTTTCCCCGAGCATGCGCAGAAACGTCAAGTCTACAAACACACGACTGCTTGATTGTGCGTTGTGTATAATAGGGGACTCCCCCGTGATAATGCCGCGCCGTTGTTGCTGTTTACAGGAATCGCCGTGCCGTGTGTGTATGTTAGGGTTGAATTTGACGTGTAGAGCGATGTACTGAAAATCAAGCCGAGCTGCGGAATCGCCTCGCCTCTCAAAGAACGAAAACCCCCAAATCATAAATCCATTGTAATTTGGCTTGCTGATTTTTGCCTGTTGGATCATCCTATAAAAAGTCATATTTACGGCCGTATTGATTGCAAATGGTGAAGTTTTGCGATGTATTTGCGTTAGCTCAGTGCATTCATATAGGCAGGTCAAAACTAACTAGACTCCGGTGACGTCATGAGTTCGTCGTTGCAGGGTTTGTTTGACCTCGCGTTTTCAGATTTCGGGCTGGGAGTGTTTCGAGGAAAAGACATTTTTACCCTGTAGTAGCATGAGGTAAGGGACTCATAATAATTTATTATATTTCTTGGGGACTCCATCTATTGGAAAAATGTAAAAGCCAAATATTTCCAAACATCCTGGAGCCCCTCTTTAAAAGCTTTTCTTTCCAAACTGTGTTCATCAGAGACAAGCAATTGTTCAGGTGAGGATGTAGATTGTTCAAACTCTGCATCTAATGATGTACTTGTAGATGGTGCTGTGACTGATTTTCTCTTCCTCTTAGCTTGAAGATCCCCAGTTCTGGCAGGTGTTTTTTGCCGAGATGTTGAAGCATGTGGATAGCCAAGGTTTATTGTTGGGTCTGGTTGGCGAACTGATGGTTCCCAATTTTCTGGTTGCCAATTTTTTCCCTTTGAATCTTTTCTGTTAATTAATTTTGTCCATCTTTTACGGGCCTCTATGTCTCTCTACTCAGTTGGGAAGAGGAAAAGTCTGAAGGGTGAGCTACAGGTACACTGTCCTCTTCCGAAGTTGCAACCATGTTCGTTGCAAAACAAAGCTTTCCACTTGTCTTGCTGAAACGTGCTATTTCCACAATTCAATGCAGCACAAATCCTCATTGGCTAAATAAAATAAATAAACCAAAAGTTCTATCAAAATAACTTGCCAAATATTTAGTAAAAACCAGCCCACAACTAACACTATTAATAAGTTCTGGATTCAATAGCAAAGACAATAATTCAACTTTTCATTTAAAAAAATTGCTTTCAAGAAAACGTGTGTAAAGGGAAAAGTGAAATCATACATGTAGCCCTGTGTAAACAGACCCGGAGATGAGAACATTATGACCACACAAAAAAAAACGTTTTGATGGAAGAAAACATGTGTGCATCATATGGATGTTTTTTTTGGGGGGGGGGGGAAAGCACAGTAAATAGTGAAACCGGGACGCACTCAACACGTTCAAAAAGCTAGTGGTTAATTATTATATAATTATTCCCCATTATATGGAGAGACATGTATTGGAATCCAAGGCTTAAAAAGCGTATGAGGCATTAATATGTATTGTATAAAGTTCTTATTAGGGGGGGGGGGCAAGGTAGAACAGGTGTTGGTAGGGGGTGGGGTTTGGATAAGATGTAAAGTGCGAGGAAGAGGGAGACAGACACTATCCAGAAGGTACTAAGGCCGAAATAGTTCTGGAGCGGGAAATTAGAAACCAAGTCCGGCGACAGGGGGGTGGGGGGGGGGGTTTTGGAAAAGGAAAAGACAAGTAATCGGTGTGGTCTCCGGTAATAAACCATTCCCTGACAGTTTGATGTTGATTTGTGGTATTCCAAATAGTCAAAGCAATGGTTCGAACAGACCTTATGTTTGGTGTTTAAATGCATCTACACGGAAGAAAGAGTGGGGGGGGGGGGTTTAAGGAGAAAAGGGAGGCTGGAAGGGGTTAAAAAACTCACTTAAAAGAACTTTTATCCAGTGATAATATGTCGAGCCATTTTATGTATACCTTTAATGGATGGCTCAAAAAACATATTTTCAGTGCTTTATATCACTTCATCAGTCACCATTTTGTTTGCTTTTATCCTTTTTTATGAAAGTTTTGCAACAAGGAGTGATCAGATATGGTTTATTTAGACAAGAGGATCAAGCAAGACATGTATTCTTTGTTTGTTATTGGTATATGTAGTCCCGTCTAGATCCAAGCCCTGATTTATTTTTAGTTTTGTGTACCCAACTCTTGTTCCTGTAGTAGGTCAAGCAGGATTTGGAAGTTCTGTTCGTCCATTTTTTTGATTGTGTTTTCTTCGGTTGAAGCTTGCAATCTAGCTCGAATTAGTTGGTCTTTTATGTTCTTTTGTCTTCTGTAGGCTAACAGAGGAGGTGCAGGAAAAAGGCTGTGAAGGAAATCACTGTCATTAATAAGATGCCAATGTTTGAACAGTGCACGTTTGAGATTTGAGTGTTTGATCTGTGGGAAAAATGGCAAAGTAAAAACCAGCGGTGGAATTGTTTCTTTCTTGATGTTAGGTGGTGCACTCAACATTGAATTTCTGTGGTCATCATTCGATTCCGTGAAACGGGTCAATTGTGCTGTGGATGTATCCACATTCTAACAGTTTTTCTTTAAAGAATTTGACCTTGCCCTCGAAATCTTCTCTGTGTGTGCATATGCGTTTGTATCTCGTAACTTCACCTTTAACGACCCCACCAAACACAGACTCCGGGTGTGCCGAATCTCGAGCAAGATATTGGAATGTGTCCGTTTTTTTCGTTGCTACTCGAGTATCAAGCTTTCCCTCTTTACGAAAACGTTCGCCTTAGTAGATTATGAGATCGAGAAAGGTGATTTGGGAAGTGAATTTCAATGTCGGGTGCAGGTTGTTTAACATCTTAATGAAATTCAACGCTTGATTTCTATTGCCATTGTAGATTATTAGTACATCGTCTCTGTATCTCATGTAAGCAACTAGCTCCGGGTTGTTGGGGAGTATAATCTCTTTTTCGTATTTAAACAAAGTGATATCACATATTTCAGGACTGCATACACTGCCCATTGCCACGCCAATTTTTTGTCTGTAGAACTTATTATTGAAATTGAAGACGTTTGTGCCCAAAAACAGTTCTAAAAGACATTGCGTGTGTTTTTTTGTAGGTTTTGGTATTGTGTATAGGCCTGGTTTTGCTTGTTCCAAAGCATCACAAACTGAGTCTATTGCCTCTTGCTGTGGGCAGTTTGTGTACATTGAAACAATGTCCAGTGCGATAAGGAGATTATCCTGTCCCATCGTCAAATTATTAAGTCTTTTGAGAACCTATGAGGAGTCTCTTGTGTATGTGCTTTGTTGCTTGACGATAGGGAGCAGGAAAAAGTCCATATATTTTGATATTTTGAGATTTGTTGAGTTGGAGCCCCACAACCACTGATCTGGTGGATTTTTGTGGATCTTTGGTAAGAGGTACAGGCTAGGAGTTTTGATCTTGTAACTGTGAGAATTGAGAAACTCAAACATATCTTTGTTTATAACGTTGTCCACGTATAGATTGCGTACGGCCCGGTAGACCATAGCAGTGATATCACCCGTTAAATCCCTGTCAACAACCTCATAGTGTGGCCCGGATAATTGCCTCAATCCTTCCTGTAGGTAGTCTGATCTGTTCATAACACAAACACCACGGCCTTTGTCAAATTGGTTCATGACAATGTTTGGATTTTTCTTGAGGCCTGTGAGAGCGATGCGTTCTGCTTTGGTAATGTTGGATGCCACATTTTTAATTTTTATTTTGGACAGTTCCTCCAGTGTACCTTCAATGTAAGTTTCTAAGTTTGTATTGAAGGTAGCAAGGGGTGTCCATTTTGATGGCATCCGAAAGGGATGAAGTTGACCCAGGGAGAGTATTTTATCATCGAGCAGAAAAATAAACACAAAACAGGTGTCCAATAACTTCCAATTCTACTTCAGTCACAAACAAATATAGCTTCAAAGAGTTGGCATTCAAATTTCTTTCCTTTTTTAAAGTCAAAATATCAATAAAATCGTCTTTGATTTCTGGAGTTTATTTACTTCTCCGTATTTTTAGTGGTGTACGACAACGAACGGGGCCCCTGCCGGGGGCGACCCCCGCTGCCTCCATAGTGTTGACCAAAGGGGTCCCGAATACTCGCTTTTCTAAGCCACATTTGAGCAAAATTTCATTGTTTAATGCCTCAAAAAATACAATTTAGTTGGAAAACCCTGCTTAAAGCATGTAAAGGAATATATATATTAAAAACTTACTTATTTTCCGAAGATTTTCCAAGAAAGCCTGCCATCTATCCAGGTGCGCCATAACTTCGCTATAAGAACAACGTGTGTTTGTGCACTGAGCTAGTACACATGTGCCAATGTTTATCCCGGACATGCGCAGTCAGAATGCCGAACTCGCTATATTGTTTGGAAGAAACATTTACGCCAGAGAAAAACATGATTTTTATCAAATAAAGCGGTTCAAAAAGCAAACAAAAACTTACCAGAATGTTCTTCAATACTTATTTATAGAATGTGCCGACTTGTCCATGTGGATCAAAAAGTGCAATATGGGGTGGTTTTCCCGTCGTCCGTGCTTGACAAGTTTCCACACGTGTGTTACAGATGAGCGCCATCTTTTGAAACGACTGCATTTCACCACAGTGAGCCCCCCACTGGCCATTTTCACAATCAGTGGTGTAACTTTGAATTTTTGAGGTTTGGGTCTGTATTTTTTTAACCAGTGGATAGAATTCTTAGATTTTTGGTCATGCAACTATCCTGGGTAGGGGCTACCTCGGGTAGCTTAATAAAGTTCCTGTGATTCTTCATATGGATATCCCATACCCCAGAAGGGTGTCAATCCTACCACATTGAGCGATCCGTTTTGTTATACCTTTTGTTATTCAACCTATTTTTGCTGTTATGCATGCAATTTCAGGTTGCTTTTTGGTTATGATTGAGTACAAGGGATGGACCTTACTGCCATATAATTTTGACCTCTGAATCTTTTTCCGTTCTGACACTATGTCCTGAGGGATATCGTGTTTCGGAGGTTACATTTTCCGTTAACTTTTACTGTCAATATATTATGCATCACTTCTCATATTTGGAAATGGCAATTATCCCACATTTTCAAGCTTGTTGCTGCTGATTACATCTATTTTTGTTTGATATGGTTTTTTTATTGGCCGAGTGGCATCTTCGAAAGATTGCATGCTTTCAAACATGTTTGTTAACTTTTCCGTTAACAGTTTCGTAACCTCCGAAACATTGGATTACAGGGTCTAACTCTGAAATGATAAAAGGTGGTAATGAAGTGAATAAACTAAAAAGAACTGATAAGACAGCCCATCATTCATAGAAAATATCTTTGTAAAAAAACATTGACTTTTTGATTTTTTGTGTAATTTTGTATTTCCGTTAACACTGGTAACCTCCGAAACACAATGTAACCTCCGAAACATTTCAGTTTGGTTTCAATAAGTTTACTTCTCTAAGAAAATTCTCTCAGACCTGAAGATGATGTGTATTAACACTGCAGTCATAGGGATTAAAATAATTAGGTTTGTAAGGAAAGAATCAAGAAAGGGTGCTGTTTGAACACATGACTCTGAAAAAACCTGTTGCGGAGGTTACATGTTAACGTTTACAACACATATCTATAATTTGTAGGTACAATGCACTATTTTCTTTTAACTTTTTTCTTTTTTTGCTTCTTTACCCACTTAGAATTATTGGCAAAATTACAAAAAAGTCTAGTTTACCTCTGATTTTTTTCTTAGGCTGCAATCTTTAGTAATTTGTGTAACATTTCCAAAACAAAACACAGTTGTAAAGAATTTTGACGACAATATTTTCAAGAATTTCAGTTTTTTTTGTAACTGCAGTTGGTCAAACCATTGTCAAACCATTCCTGCTTTTAATGTTAACACTGCATTTTTGTTCAAATTCTTCCATGGCTTAGTTTGCACACAACATAAAGAAGTCATGTTGTCAATAACAATGTGTTTCGGAGGTTACATTAGCTTGTTTACAACTCACTCAACCTGCATTTTTAATGCAGACTGAACTAAATATACACTTACTCATTGCACTATACACAATGTAGCAGTAATTGAATGATTCTTGAGGGGTGCAACCCTATAAATAGACCCCCCATATCATATAATGGAAAAATTTCATTAAAAATTTTGCTGAAAAATAGCAGCCTTATAGTTAAAAAAAAACACTACATGTATCACATGGTGTTTTGTGCACTTCAAATGAATGAGCCGTGCCTGCACATGTATCAAACTATTTCTTATCATGTTATTACAGTTGAACAATCCACAGACTTTTGGGTCCTAACAGTATCCTACTATTCTTCTGATGAAAATTTCGGAAAGTGATTTTTTTATTTTTTTCAGTCGCCCTCTATATGGGGAGGGTCCCCGGTGATAGCAAAGGATGGGGGGGGCACGGGCAAACAAACAATAACTATATAGGGGGGTCTGTTCATTGCAGTGGTCAAAATGTTGGTCTGTAAAAGACCCAACAATACTATGTACAATATAAGTTTTTTGCCCTGTATTTTTACCCCTGGGGTTGGTACCATGAGTTGGGGGGGGGGGGGCAGGGCTTCTAATGCTTGAAGGATGACTTGATGAAAGGGAGCAAGTTGCATAGAATTTGAAAGTTCAATGAGAGTCTAGTTGGCCACATAATTTACTAGATTGAACAACCATTATCCCCGGCTACCCCCCCCCATACACACGCCAATTCATCAACACATTCTGCCCCCTACTGTACATATGCCAACACATTCTGCCCCCCCCTCCTCCCCCCCCCCCCGCACACATGCCAACTCCCCCCTCCCCCCGCGAACACATGCCAACACAATCAGCCCTCCTCCCCACACACCCTAAACTGAGGATCAAACGTACTCTAGAGGAAAACAATAATGTTGACATGATTGCGTACTTTCTTAAAGAGGCTTTCAGCAGAGATGGGAGTAGTTTTCCCACGTAGAAACATGTAATGGCTTTTTCTTTAGTCTTTGACTCATTTCGGTGACCTATTCGGCAGTCTGGGTTAGGACTAAAGGGCCAGAATTTGGGTACGAGGCTAAAGTAGGGTTTAGGTTTTGTTTAGGGTTTGGGCTATGTTAGGGAGGGTTAAGAAGAGATTAATACCCCCAAAAAAGTTGGAAGTCAACAACACCAGAACTGAAATTGGAATTTTGTTTTACACTGTATCCCTTTTATTGGGTTTTCAAATCTGTCTAGATAGAGAATATTTTGAGGGCCAACAAAATATTATTGAGAACGATGATCTGTTTTCTCACAATTTTAGTGGGGTTACTTCAAAAATCAATAATGGTTAAAGAGGCAATTTAGTGCAAATTACTATAAGGGATTAGTACATGGTTCGACAAGTACTAAAACGTTGATTCTACATGTACATGTAGGCCCTATATGTTCCATCTACACACCTGCAGTGCTTCTTAAAAAACTAGCTAAAATGTATGTTGTATGAGGGCTACCCTCACAGTTCTAGCTAAATCGTTCCAATTTTAATAGAGTTTGCACACACCATGAAGGGAGTTAGGGTTTTTAAAGTACAAATTTATCAGCAAATACTCTAAAGTATTGGAGACTTTTTGAGTACATGTGTGTTTATAACTTTATGCCAATTCGCAGAACCAGAAATAAAAATTTAAGATGGTTACACAATGTATCTTACTGAGCGTCTCCATTACGAGGCTTCTTCAAAACTGTAAACAGTCCACCTTACTTGTTAACTCTATAAATAGCCTTTGTAGTGGTTTGTGAATAGCGTCAATATTTGTTTGATGCTAAAGTATGATGCAAGAAAACCAGAGGTGAAACAATACAAATGTTTTCCTGCCCCTTTGATGGATTAATAACATGATTATCTTATGAAAATACTTTGTTCTTTGTAGGGATTCCTTAACTCTAGTCAGAGGTATGTTAACACTTATGTAACCTCCGAAACATACAGCAGTTGTTAACAGTAACCTCAGAAATACTGCTTTAGAAGCCAGAAATATATATTTAAGATGATTTTCTTCAAATATAATAAGTGTCTCCATCACGAGGCTTCTTTAGAACTGAATAAACTACATGTAAACAGTCCACCTTACTTGTTAACACTATAAATAGCCTTTGACGTGGTTTATGAATATTGCCAACCTTTGTTTGATGTTAAAGTAGGCCTATGATGCAAGAACACCAGAGTTAAAACAATGCAAATGTTTTCCTGCCCCTTTGATGGATTAATAACATGATTAGCTTATGAAAATACTTTATTCTTTGTAGGGATTCCTTAACTCTAGTCAGAGGTACATGTTAACATTTATGTAACCTCCGAAACATACAGCAGTTGTTAACAGTAACCTGAGAACTGCTTTAGAAGCCAGAAATATATATTTAAGATGATTTTCTTCAAATATAATAAGTGTCTTCATCACAAGGCTTCTTTAGAACTGAATAAAACTACATGTAAACAGTCCACTTTACTTGTTAACTCTATAAATAGCCTTTGAAGTGGTTTATGAATAGTGCCAACATTTGTTTGATGCTAAAGTATGATGCAAGAATACCAGAGTTGAAACAATACAAATGTTTTCCTGCCCCTTTGATGGATTAATAACATGATTAGCTTATGAAAATACTTTGTTCTTTGTAGGGATTCCTTAACTCTAGTCAGAGGTATGTTAACACTTATGTAACCTCCGAAACATACAGCAGTTGTTAACAGTAACCTCCGAAACACTGAACCTGAAAAATTCCAACTCTTGGACAGTTCATGGGATTTTCATGTTTCCTTCACAGGTATGTTGGCCCATGTGAAGACTGTTTGTACAAGGCATAAGACTTAGCCACTATTCTAGGAAAATGTTTTAAATTTAAAAATTGTCTGACAAATTGTGATTTTTACACTAAAATGGGATTCAATATTATTCTCAAAAAAATGTACTTCAGTTTGGGGATTTCTGGTTTTTAGTTTGGAGCTGTTACTAATACTTTACAACAAAACATGCCTGAACTCAGTATGCAGTCATTTGGGGTAATAATAAATCTGCACCCCAAAAATTCAGTTTTTGTCATATTTCAGGCCTCAAATCAAGTTTACCATCAATTTTGGTGACAATAATGGATAAATCAAGCTCCAAAACCATTGATTTCCTAGAATATATGTCTCAACTGAGAATTTTTTAAAGGAAACAATTAAATATTTTAGGTTTGAAATTTTTGACCCTTGGAAACAAAGTTACACCACTGATTGTGAAAATGGTACATACGCCGAGATCATCAAGTTCTAAACATGTTTATATTATAAAGTTTGTTCAAAGCTATTTTTCACATTTAAAAATACACTTCTATCAAACAATTTAACTCGGATTGCTGATTCCCATATTTAAAATTCTGGTGGGCGGAGGAATATTTCCCGAATAAGTATTGGGACATAGCACTTTCATCTGGGGTGTTTGCTTATAATTCTGATGGGATCCAACAATTGCGCTGACATTATTTCGTAAACCTTCTATGTAATTTCTGATGTTTCTGCATAGCCTGCTATTTTTTCAAGATAGTTGTGGGCAAAAAATTACAATTATCAAGTTGCAGCCGTCTTGTTTTTTTCCTCTCCAAAATTAAAATTTTAAATGGTTTGAAAGACAACTTTTTTAGGATCGACTCGATTTCGCAAAGAGCTCACACCAAGAGCGAATCAATGTTAATTGCTAAGCAAAGTGTGATGTCACAATTCAAATCACTATGGTGATCTTGACAACTCATCCTAAGATGAATCTTAGTACTTTGTGAAGCGAGCTCTGACACCTTTTCGGTATGTTAAAGGCACTGGACTCTATTGGTAATTACTCAAAATAATTGTTAGCATAAAAACTTACTTGGTAACGATCAATGGAGAGCTGTTGATAGTATAACACATTGTGAGAAACGGCTTCCTCTGAACTTCTGCAGCATAACAAGTAGCCACAAAATGCATCTTGCCACTTATTGAATACTACATGCACATTACCTCTTACCAAATTAAGGATTCTCTCTGTGGTTTGCTTCCTTATGGCCACTATAAGTGTGTACAACAAGTTATTTATATTGTACTATATTTTTACAACATTTGTATTTATATAATTTATATATTTAACACATACATAAAAAGCAAATCATTTTCTGTAAACCTTCAAATGTGTGCATTCTTTCCTTAAGATTTTTTCCTTGTGTAACTTTGTTGTAAACTCATGTACATTGACTATACATCATGGATTTCAATGAAAAAACTATTATATTTCTTGCCGATCCCATGTCAGTATTTATAGACAGTATTAACTATAATACTTTACAAAGTCAGGAAAAATAAACAAAAAATGTTTTTAATCACACGGGTCAGTATTTAAACATACAGTATGGCCTATCACAACTGCATGCAGAAAACAAGTAGGCCTACTACCTGAAATCCATTTAAAACCCAGTTATTTATGTGTAGACAGTTTCAACCTCTGTCACACTTTTCCAAATTATGTCATGTGCAATATATTCATATAAAGAACAAGTACTTCTATTAACACGTTTATTTTTATTTTAATCTGTGACTTGCTTTGTCACTGTTGATTTTAGTGACTCAAAATGTAGGTTTCTCAACAAGCAACAAAAATAAAAAGTTACTTTATTGATTTCAAAGCAATGAACAAAAGTAAAAGCAGTGATTGAAATACAACAATTAACCATGTGAACCATGAACCAAGAACAATAGTAATATCACTATTGAACCAAACGCAGAACACTGGATAATTGATTTATAGAAACAACTAAAACCCCCAAACAGAGTGATAAATCAAAATTAGGGGAGAGTCCCCAAAATTGCTGGCTTTTCATTGGCTATCGGGGTATATTTCCTCATACGTCATTGAAATAACGTAGAGGAAGTCTCACTCTTCCATCTCGTTTTCAAATTTTTACGAGACTTTGTTCCGTTTTAATAATACGCTGTTTTATAAGTTGGGCTTGTGTTTGAAGATTTTCAAACCACGGATCGCAACTTCATATTATATAGACGATGTGACCTCTGTTTACATTCAAACCGCCCTCTGTTGACAAAACACTGTCCAAGTCATGTTTTCGCCGGGCAAGAAGACGCGTACTCATGGTAACGTTGCGTGTCCTTTATAGCTGGCTGTCACTACACAAAGGCTTTGCCCGGCGACATGCGCGCGTATCATGTTATGGTTTTCGAATGACGTCAGAGGTCACATCGTCTTTAGGACGTTAATTTAACCCTTTATCTACTTTATAGTGGAATTTCATTGGAATCTGATGATGCGAAGTGGGATTTTTTGAAGCCGACATCGGCCGTGGTCCTGCCATGGGCCACGGCCACAAGATGGCGACCTTGACAAAATGGCCCGTTTCATCGAAACTTGTAATTTTTTGGCCTTCAAAAACCACTTTTTTACATTGGTTCTTGATAATACACCATTTAAAACTTGTTCAAGACACTTTTGTATACTATGAATTATTTTTTAAATGAAATGATGGTTTTATGTAGTGGATGTTTACAGATGGTTTTGGCAGGGGGGGGCGGAAGGGGTAACGCTACCAACGCGCCACCTACGTTGAAAACAATCTCATTCGACTCTCGCGACGTGCATGGACTGGTCGAAGCTCCACAACAAAACACGGCTTACTACACGTACATACACAGGGTATACACATTCCCTATGTGTATGTGTGTACATGTAGCCTATCGTACAAGATTTGAATTACACGCGTGCCGTTAAAAATACTTGGGAGAGTCCATTTTATCAGAGGGTATCGTTATTTTCAAATCTTGTAAATTCACCAAATCTTTACACTAGAGAACATTCGTAAATGGTTTTTGTTTGCATTACCAACTGCTTCAGTAATTTTATAATTTAATAAACAACATACATTTAACGTAAACGACATGTATTACAAATCTGTTTAAGATTTGTACTTTGCCTCATAACTAATATTACCTACGGCAAATGTTCCCGTCCGTTGACATCCGTTTGACGGACGATCGTTTGCACGCAAACCAAGTGTAGCAGAAACCATTTTCTCAAAAAAACATTATAAAAATCGTAAAATATCTAGAGGATGTACGGAGGGATTTTGTTTAAACTTTCAGAAATGAAAGATCTATCCTTAAATATTACGTTTAGCGGAAAAAATCAGAGGATGAATGATACGAATTTTCACATTTTGTCGATATTTGTAGCCATTTTAGGGGAGACGTTTTGTAATCAATTTCCCATCTGGACACATTCATACACGTTAGCTGCTGCAATAAACCAACGGAAAATTTTCGGTCATATTTTTACGCATTTTACATAAAAATAACCACCTTAACAATTGAAAATGCTCTTACAATATATACTGTTATGTTTTCAGTGCTGTTAAAGAGAAAATTTTAACGGTATACATGGTTTTCTTTTTCTTTTTTATTGGTCTTCACATCTTTTTAAAATGGAGTGTACCCAGACCGCGATTGCAATTTCTTGCACAATACCCCTTCCGCCCCCCCCCCTGGGTTTTGGCTTATTATTTTGCTCATAGTAATGCCTAAATTACTGGTTAGGTCACATGACCTAAATATTGCTATGTAATTGGTTGATAGCACCTTTGACGTCACGATGTAGGTCATGTGACCTTGTTTGGGTAATTTTGATTGGCTGGTTGTGCACTGTTTACGTGCATATGTTAATTTCTAAGCTTTAGTGCTCCTTTTTTAACTTTTAGCACTTTGACTTAGTTATAAATAAAATATCAATAGGTATAGAAGGAAAAACATTAAATTCCTTTGTTTTGGCATAGAAATTAATGACAATTTGTTTAATTGTGTTATACATGTATATAGGTCTACATACTGTGAACTCTTGAAAATGGAATGGGATCAGTTTGTTCTATATTTATTCTTAGTTTTTGTAATTGTATTAAATAAATCTAATTGATTTGATGGCACTTAACATGAATTATTATTATAATTATTATTTATTATTATAAATGTGATGATCTACAGGGCATTCTTGATGGGACAGTAGTGGGCAGAAAAGCATGTCATGGGTGGTTTAAAGAGCAAAAACTTGTGGTGTACATTGCCAAAATCAAGAAATTGAAGAAAAACAAGGTGTACAGAGTTGCTTATTGTTCACAGTCTGAAGATTTTGATGATTCTACTGATTATCTTGATCTTTATGTAATAATTGGTCAGCTCCTTTCTAGGAACAACACTCAATATTATGATATGCCAATGTATAGCAGCTGATATTCTCCATGGAGACTTGGTCTTTTGCTAGAAATTCAAACTGACTGTATCTAAGGTGGAAAAACAGTGGGAAGAAAAAATAAGAAAGAACTCATTAACTCATTAACTATCAAGTGCAAATGTAATGATTAATTGTCAATTAATTAACAAACAGTTCATTTCTTTACCTGCTACAGCATATAATACACTAGTGTTTAAGTCTTGGTCTTGAAGAACATATTATTTTTGACTTTTCAAGGCAGACTGGGTATTTTTTACATTTCCTTTACTTGGTTAAACATAATTAGCTACTTAATTATGTAATAAACTAATTATAATATAATTTCAGGCCATCCAAATTAAAAGATGTATTACATCTTTTTCAGAATGAGCATAATCTATAATCACTGAAAATTTCATTCAGTTCTCTTAATTTTTAAGAAAGTTATGGGCTTTTTTGTCATTAAATTTACTGTTCTCGATCACAGCTTTTGCTTTAAGTTAATGGAAAACAATAGGGAAGAATATGCTAATTTCCGGCGACAAAAATTACCATAACTTCATTATTACTGATGATATTAAAGTGAATTATGTATCAAATTAAAGGTCTTTTCATGCTTTATCTGATTGGATAAATTACAAGCTTGATTTACTGACATCTCAAAATTTTGTAACATCCCTATATTATGTATTTATTTATTCAATATTTTTTGGGGTTGAACAAAGATAAATTGTTCACCCCCAAAATCTTAATTAAATTTACCTAGATTCCCTTATGTTGTTTGTTACTTTAATACTTGATATTTTAAATCGAAAATTACATCCCCCAAGGTTGGACCCTGTACTGCTGTTCTGTCATAAACTTGGGTGTGATCTTTGCTTAAATGGCAGTTTCAGGTTGTAACTTCTGAAATGGCAACTTCAAACTAAGATAGTTCCAGTCTTTTATAAAACCTTTAAACGTTGAATGAATTACTTCTCTTTGTTCTCCCATTGTTTGGACGTGGGAACAAAACTGGCAGATGAAGTTCAATACTTCCGCTACTGTTTTGTAGCGACGTCCCCATTGGTTTTGTACACGAAAGTGAAGCTAGGAAGTCCTCGCTCTGTCAAACACCAGGATCCCTTTTGTTTAAGTCATCGGTTTCAACTGGTGGACACACTCACACACACACAAGTGTGTAAACACCCGCAGTGCAATCGGGGAACTCCTATTGTCCCTCTTTTGGATGATTGAGGGCGCTGTGTGACTGAGCAGACTTGTTTTTTTCTCGCGGGATTTTTATCGTTTTTAAATCCACAAATATCCCTTTTTATCTGGTGCATCCACCATTGTAACCTTCCTAGGCTGTTTCTTATCGTTTTTACCTTCGATTTAGTCTTGTAGTTGTCTTTTTTGATGTCGACTTTGATGTTTTGATGGTTTTTTAACTTGTGCCACTGTGGACTTTCAGGACCTGCGTAATTATCGTTAATGTACACCGTGGACTTTTTAGCAATCTGTAAATTTGTTTACATGAACTGTACACACCTGTAGTTTTATCTTCATTCTGGCCAAACAAACATGGATCCTACATGGGCGGTTTATCTACTGTTGGTCTCCTTCATGTGGACTCGGGTGAGTCTGTTCCATGCTTCTTCTTTCACCAAAAGACTTGGATTTGGAGTCTACAGGAAAAATTATTTAACTCCAAAACAACATAGGCCATTGGTTAAATCAACACAGGTTTTATTAATTCTGCTACTTTCTGTTGACGTACAGCTAAATCATGGCTTGATGACTCCGTTTTTTCAAGTGAAATTTTGCCTTCCACTTACCAACTGTTTAGAAAAGACAGGAAAACAAAAACTACTGGCGGTGGTGTAGTTTTGGCTGTAAAGAGTAATCTAATAGCTAAAGAAGAACCGAATCTTTCTTCTAACTGTGAATCAATTTGGGCTAGTATCCACATGAAAGGAAGTCAAGCTGTATATTTAGGTGCTTTCTATAGACCCGACGCAGGGTGCAAGACCATAGAACAGGAATGCATCAATCAACTTGATCAGATACTTCTTAAACTTCCTAAAAACTGTCATATTTGGCTCGCAGGGGATTTCAACCTCCCCGATATAGATTGGGGGGAAAATGCTTTAAAACTGGTGGTAGATATCCTGCAGTCAGCAAACAGATGCTTGAGTTGGCATTAGACCATAATCTCCATCAAGTAGTTACAGCTCCAACCAGAGATGAAAATGTCTTGGACCTAGTTTTTACAAACACACCATCGTTCGTTCAAAATGTAAACATCCTCCCGGGACTTGGTGATCGCGACATAGTATCTGTAGATGGGCAATTCCACACTAATGGGCCAAAAGATAACTTTGTAAGATAGGCATGTGAGAGCGAGGCAAAAGTGACTATTTTTTTACAGTCTTTTCCTTTACATTTTAAATCTGTTTATGATTGTTCCTAGTAAAAAATTTAAAAAAACCTTGGTGACCTCTAGGAATTACAAGGTCATTTGAAATGTGTTACGTATGTAACAAAGACGGACATATGGCCTGGAAAGTAAAGAAAGAATTTGAAACAATTACAAAATATTCTGTTAGTAACTTTCCTGACTTTTAAAGATTGTAAGCAATGAAACTGAGATGTTGCTGTGGGTATTAAGGCAATAAAAATGGAAAATAAGTCACGTACGAACAATGGACAGACACTTTTGTGACAAAATTCTGTCCTTGTTTGTACGTAGACATTTGTTTTTAAAACTTAAATTTCTTAAATAGCCAGGGAAGAAAATTTCTTAATTTTGGCTGGTAACTATCCCTAAGGGTCTGTAGAATTGGTATCTGGACAACATTGGGCAATACATTTATTTTAGTATAACTTCTATCAAATGATAACCAAAATGTCTGTCCTTGTTACGTACGTATAAATCTTGAAGACTTATCCTTCCAGTTTCTTAAATACTCGGTCATTTACCTTCTTTTTTTGTTAACCACAATCCTCATGTGATTCTGAATGTACACAGACAAAAATACATGACAACGTAGTTCATTTTGTTACTACTATCCAACATTCCCCTCCCGTGTCACACTTTTGTGCCCATTAGTGTGGAATTGCCCACATGCACTTCTAACCCCACAAAGAATTAAAGCCCCTCGAAGGAAAGTTTACTTGTACAAAAAGGGCAACTTTGAACTCATAAATAATGACATAAATTACTTCGTTACTAATATTACCGAAGATGTTGCAAACCAGTCTTCTGTAAATCAGCTTTGGTTAGCTCTTAAAAAAATTATCACTACATCAGTTAAAAAACATATACCAAGCAGAACCTCAAAGAGTAGTACTCAACTCCCATGGGTTAATCGTGTGGTGTGGAAAAGCTTCTAAAACAACTGAAAGCCCAGAAAGCGCCAGGTCCAGATGGAATTATGCCAATCGTACTCAAAGAATGTGCTTGTAGTATCGCTCCTATCTTGACCATTATTTTTCAAAAATCAATCTCTACAGGTGTCCTTCCAGATGACTGGTTGACGGCAAACGTTACTCCAATTTTTAAAAAAGGAAACCGCTCTGTGCCTGGCAATTATCGCCCAGTGTCACTGACATCGGTTTCATGTAAATTGCTTGAACATATCTTGTATTCAAACATAATGCACCACCTTGAAGAACATGGGTTCCTGAGCGAAAAACAACACGGCTTTTGAAAGGGGCACTCTTGTGAGACGCAGCTCGCCCTGACTGAAGATGACCTTGCTAGAATCCTGAACAACAAAGGCCAGGCTGATATTATTATAATGGACTTTAGCAAAGCATTTGATAGCGTCCCACATGAAAGGCTCCTTGCCAAACTTGGCAAAGCTGGAATAAATGGTACCCTCCACACATGGATTAGATCGTTTCTTACCGAAAGAACTCAACAAGTCAATTTGGAAGGAGCAACTTCATCTTCCATACATGTAACCTCCGGTGTTCCACAAGGCATAGTACTTGGCCCTCTACTCTTTTTGCTGTACATAAATGATATACCCGATGGGATAACATCAACAATTCGTCTTTTTGCAGATGATTGCATTATTTACAGACAAATAGATAACATCAGCGACAGCCATGACCTTCAAAATGACATTGATCGCCTGTGTACGTGGGAACAAAACTGGCAGATGAAGTTCAATACTTCCAAATGTTACGCCATGCAAACTACTCACAAGAAGAAACCAATCAACACAAAATACAAAATGGGAGACTCAACACTTGAAATAACGCCCAACCACACGTACCTGGGAATAGAGCTAAACAACAAGTTAAGCTGGGCCAATCACATTCAAAAGGTAACTACAAAAGCAAATCAAATCCTTGGACTGTTGCGTAGAAACCTCTATAGCTGTTCATCAAATGTCAAAGCAAGAGCCTACAAGACGCTTGTTAGACCACGACTCGAGTACTGCTCATCAATATGGGATACTTATCAAAATAACTACAAACTTCAGTTGACGGGGGTTCAACGGCGATCTACCAGATTTGTTTTAAATAATAACAACAAGAAAGATAGTGTCAGCAATCTGATTTCTCAACTTCAATGGGAACAGCTGGAACATCGGAGGGCCATCCAACGATTGTCACTTCTTTACAAATCTGTCCACAAGCTTGTTGCCATAGATACCGATTCATACCAGACCAACGTATACGGGGACAGGGTCGGAACTAGACAACAGGCTACAACTGCCTTCATTAAGACCCCTGCACACAAAGACTGTTACAAATTCTCCTTCCTCCCAAGATCATTTGCAGAATGGAACAAGCTACCACAAGATATTCAACACCAACCAACAATAGCTATTTTTAAGGGAAAGCTTCAAGCAATGGACATGGAACATCTTATCAGGGGGGCCCACTTTATGTAAATTCTACTGCTCAGTCACCTGCATAGTTACATCCCGATATGTGGAGATTTATGCAGTATTCACCAGAACCAGAACCTTTTGTTTGTAACTTTTTAGCAACAGCTCCCATTGGTTTTGTACATGATCCCCCTCCAACTGGGGACCTTTCCCCAACCGGGGAGCAAGATTTTTTTTTTCCTACGAACTTTTTGTCCCCATACGGGAAATTAACATGGGCTGGAGGAAGATGATTAAAAAGAGGGCGCTATCAAAAGAAGTTTGTACACAGTTCTCCGTATGGGGGGACAAAAAGTTTGTAGGAAAAAAAATCTCGCAACCGGGGACCCTAAGGTCCCCGGTTTGAATGTGTATACTACCCACACACACACACTCATGTTTGTGAATCCCGCTAATCGAGGACTTCTCTTTGTTCTCCCAATGTTTGGACATAGTTATTTTTAGCGGCGTCCCCATTGGGTTTGTACACGAAAACGAAGCGAGTACGTCCTCGCTCTGTCAAACACCTGGATCCCTTTTGTTAAAGTCCTCGGTTTCAATGGAAGACAGGCTCACACACACACACACACCCAAATCCATGGTTACAACATGTAACATTACAACTGTTAAATTGGGCCTACGTGTATTTAATTATGTCATTCCTTTTCCTTTACAACAGATAAATCAGTGATATAACAGCATCCCTGATGAGACGTTCCTTAGAGGAATACCCCTCCGAAGGAACTGATGACATCTTTGAATCGCCCATCAATTGGAGACAAGTAGTTAACCCATTGATGAATCAACTGACCCTCTGCCCACGAGTCAACTGACCCGCTGCCCAAGCCCATGGCAAGAACGTAGCAATCTCAAGAAACCGAAGGTATTTATAAACATTGTTTCCCATTCCAATTTAAATGTGAGGCGTCCCACCTCGCTACTTCCAGCGACCACCTCACTCATATTTTGCCAATATAACCACCTCGCTGTGAAAATTTGCCTTAGGGGATACTAATAAAAAGACAAAAAAATTCATTGATCTTTTTTAGGGTTCTGCCCTAAACTTTTTCAATGACCAGCCAGTGGGACCAGTTAGCTTGTCATTTCAAAAGACCTTCTAAACATGACGTCATTTGACAAGTTTGAAGAGGGTGCCCTCGGCTAGAGGTCAAAAGGTCACTTGCTTATTGGCTGATCCTGCGTGACGTGTGTAAATAGAAGTGTGTTTTCCATTGTTTCATCATCGTTTCACCTCCAAGATGAAGGCGTGATGATGTGGATGAATAAGGTTCCTAGTTCGACAGCTTTTTGAGTTTAAGGATACAAACAATCATTACAGTCAGTGGTGTTACACATAGTGTTTGGAAGCAATGAACCAGCCAGCAGGACCAGTTGGACAGAATTTAAATGGCTATACACTGTAGTCCTCCAAGTTTATAGCTGGCATTTTGCCAGTGGACCACTGTTATGGGAGAACACTGTTTATGTATCTATTTGGTTGTGTTGACGGAAAACTTGCGCATTGCAAAAATTGCTTGCTTCAATCATCAATTGAATGTTTACCACCTCACTCAGTTTATCAGCCAGGGAAAACACTTGTGGGGAGTATGGGGTCTCTAATTGGTTAAGTGGGGCAGTGGGGTTGATATGCCCGATACTTTACACAGATAACAACATAAGTACATGTACCAATTTCTTGTACCGGATAAAAGGTCTTTTTTGCTTATTCTCTGTCCAATTATTTTTTCTTCTTGCTGTGCCTGAATTTTTCCCACAGCTTTTCCTAAATTTTGGAGGGTATTTGCCCCCCTGTAACACTGCTTGTATGTAATGTTCTCATTTTTGTCCCTGTCAAAACAGGATCCATGCATGACAAAATAGAAACCTGACATGATGCTTAGAGGCACCCTGTTGAACTCAAGGAGCTGGGTCATCATTTGCTGGTGAACCCTTTGGAGAAGTGAACCTTTAGAATCGACTAAACCCTCTGCTCAAGTCTTCTTGAGTGTCACCCCACTTGCAGACAGAAACCCAAACTACATATTGAGGAGTAGACTCCATGGATCTACAATACAATCAAAGGTATGATGAACTCTATTTTAAACACTACATCGAAAAGTTTTCATCATTTTAGATGAGCTATCAGGGTTTTCCAGATGCAAATGTTGTCAACATCCAAAACATTCTGAGAAAAATTGATCTTTTCTGGACATTTTTGTACCAGGACGTTTTGTTTCATTCTTGATTTTCATTGATATTCTATCAAAATGGCCTTGAATTTGATATTTTGACTAACAAAATATTCCTCCTTGGAATGTAAAGACCCATTAGTTGTTGAAATCCAATGACTGACGTCAAGTTTCAAATTTCGCTATACCCTCACAAAAATATACGGGCCCATTTTTCTCAGAATGATGTCATCGGATGTTTTGGATGTTGACAAATTTTGCACTGGAAGATTATCGATTACAATGGCAAACAACACCATTTAAGTGTGAGGTTAGAAACTTGTAGTTTTTCCCCACTCATAATGAGTACTCTATCTATTGGAAAATCTATACACCACTAAATTGAAGTTGACATTTCCCTACCTCTTTAATAACTCTAAGGAAAACTTGAAAAACTTGGGGTTCACCCTAAGGTGTCAGACAGGCAACTTATAATTTACAGCTGATAAGCTGATTTCTTCTTTTGGGGTTTTTCAGCTGTACCTTTGAAAAATGACAAACATGGATCTACAATACAATCAAAGGTATGAGAACTCTTATTTTAAACACTACCTTGAAAAGTGTCCCTTGTTATGGATGAGCTATCACAGGGTTCTCCCATGCAGAAGCTAGCGTATCAGGCCAATACATGCAAATTGTGGCCGATATTTGCAAATTGCGGCTGATGCACACTTAAACATACACACACGTTTGTTAATCCAGTAAATAGAGGACTTCTCTTTGTTCTCCCGTTGTTTTGACATTTTCCAATAGGTAGAGTCCTCACAAAGGTGGGTAGAAAATTACATTAAGTCGTTTACCTCATGTACATGGTGTAAAATGTAATTTCACTTCATCTTTCAGAGCGAAATTTGAAACATGACGTCATCAGACAGATGGGCCTGTACATTTCAAAGAGAATCATGTAGACTATTTAAAGACAATGCTGTTTTGATTGAATATCAAAATTCAGGAATGAACTAGAAATTCTCTGCACAAAAATGTACAGGTTTTACAGACCATATTTGAAATGTGACGTCATTGAACGTTTTCGGATAATGACAAAATTGCACTTGAAGGGTATCAAACACAGTGGCATTTTACATACATTTAACCTGAGGTTAGAGACTTAAATTTTTTTTCCAATTTTCATAACTTAGGACTCTACCTTTTGAAAATGGAGTGCATCACAAACTGATCACAAAACTCATTTGACCTTGGAGCCCTCTTTTAGGGAAACAACAATTCTCATAAAATTATGGTTAATTTTTGCACAAATTTCCCATAAATGAGGTTTTACTTGACCTTAAAGAAAGAGTGTGTCAACATACTTTGCTTCGCTGTAGTTTACTCAACAAATATGTTTAATATTTGTTCACATTTTTTGTTTCATCTTGTAGATGAACTAATCCAGACAGAGAGTGTCTGATCTTCATACAGAGTTGCAGTTGCCTGGAAATATCAATCAACTTTAAAAGGTAGGATACATTTTTGGTAGTGATAACAAAGCTATGGTGTTTAATAACTTTGTGGAAAAGTTGAAAACTTGGGGGTCACCCTAAGGTGTCAGACATGCAACTTACAGGTGATCAGCTGATTTCCTCTTTTGGGGTTTCTCAGCTGTACCGTTGAAAAATGAAAAACAATGTACAATCTTGCTGTGCTAAACTGCAGCTGCAGGCCTGGGTGTACCTCATTGGATGGCAGAGAAATCCCCTGCAGATTGTTCTTTAGTTCAAGATTGGTAGGCCACGGAAAACTTTATACTTGTGACAGGCATGTGATTTGTCAGGATTTTTCCTTATTTCAGTATATTCTCAAAGCCTCCTTGAGCCTTCAAATTTTCTCAGAAGTAAAACCAGTCATCAAAGGGAGAAAGAAATTGTTCACCTTTTCTCAAAACTTGTAGCTTTGTATTTCTCGTCGTGCACTGAGTCTCTAATTCTCCTGAATTGTAGCATTGCGGAGGTTCTAGGTCTAGAATAAGGGGGAACCCAAACCCTGCAAGCCAGTTTTCAGGATTTTTCACATACACCAAATCTCATTGCTGTTTTGACAAACCTGATAAATGTACGAGTTGCCACTTACAAGAAAATTGTCCCTCAAACTCCACCGATCAATTTTTTGTTGCAGTTTGCAAAATCTTGAAAACTTGACCGATTTCTGTTGAAATGATCACTTATTAGTTGCGAAGTGTGTATGGAATTAATTTGCTCTTCCATAAATCAATAACTTGTCATACCTTGACAGGGTTTACCCTGAACTTTTTGTGTGACTGGCCAGCAGCACCAGTTAGCTTGTCATTTATCTAGTCTGTCGGCTTTTTCACTCGTCCAAATTTCAAATGAAAAAGAGATGCTTTTCAACACTGGAGTAGCCAGCTGGTTCACTTAGAATCCTGTTTGACTAGTCCTCGGGATGTTTTAACTGGCAATCTGGCCAGTGGACCAACGTGAAGGGAGAATGCTGCTTGAGGAAATTTTTGTCGGACATATTTTGTGTGGTTTATTTAATAGTTTTCTCAACATAAATGTTCAATTTGTTTTCTTTTTTCTTACTTCATCCTCTACAGGTCAACTTATCCAGACAGAGAGTGTTGGACCTTCATTCAAGTTGCAGTCCATCACCAGTGGTGATACTGTGTCTATTAACAGGAGTTAATTTGTGTTATTTGTAACTTTGAACTTGTAATTAGTTTATATGGGATGGATCTATAGGTTAAATTTAATTTCACCAAGATAATGAAGGCTTTTCTTGAAAGAGCATCATTGTCTTCAAGAATAAAAGGTGCACATCCTGAGTGTGATGAATTACTAATACTACACTTGAATTTTAGAAACACCTGATAGTAATTTTTTTAACCCACAAAGTTTAACCGGATATCGACCAGATCCTAAACGAACGTCATCACGCATTGCTCCCTTTCCACATGTTTCTTCAAGTCGGCTATGTGCAGGGATAAAAAGGCCTGCAATCCTACCCTTTCCAAATTACACATCACATTTATTCCCAGGTTAAACTTTTAATTTTCACTTTTTAACAGTAATCTGATATAAATTATAATTATCTAACACCACTTTCGCAAAACGAAGGATTATCTGTAGGATCTGGATTTGCCGCCCACGTATTCATAGAATTTGTCGCCCAGTGATGAAAAATAGGTAGCACTGCTCACATGAACGTTCTTTTCCACAACGTCCGCAGCATTATTATTTAAAACAAAAACTGTTGCCGACAATGTACAGCGTTCACAACATTCTGGGGACTCCATGCTGGCATTATCTGCCTGACCAAGTTGAGTGGCAATAAGTTCTAACATGAGGGAGGCCGAGCATCACTGAAAACTTGCAATCCAGACTCCAGAGATTTATTAGACTTTTCTTTGAGCCCATTGATGTTACAGACAATTTTTAAATAAAAATTAAAGATGTAGGCCTATATGATCAGAAGTGCTTAAAAAGTATGTCTATTTTTCAAATTTTAAGCACAAAGAGGCTTGATTTTTCACCCCCAAAACAAGCCCAGAGCTTAGGGGGGGTTCGCCCCCTGGACCCCCACCGGGGCTTCGCCCCTGGACCCCACCAGGGGCTGTCAGGCCGGCCCCTGGACCCCACCTGTTAAATTTATTTGAGCCCCCCCAAGACATCATCCTGGGTGCGCCGTTGTATGCCAATGATCTGGTGAACTACCCATATTACTCTTGTGTGATAAATTAGCAATATTCCCCTTTTGTGGTGAGTTACCAACACTTTCACTTGTGTGGTAAATTACCCATGTATTCTCCCTTTATGGTGAATTATCCATACTTCCCTGTTTTGTTAGTTACCCATACTTCCCTTGTGTGGTAAATTATCAATCTTTTCTTTTATGGTGAGCTACGAACAATTTCACTTGTGTTGTAAATTATCAATACTTTCCTTTTATGGTGAGTTACCAACACTTTCACTTGTGTGGTGTATTAAAAAAAAGATTGGTACTTTGACAAGAAAAATAAATTTATGTGATGCAAAACAAGTAAAAAAGAACTGTTTTTCTCGTTGTATGTTTTGTTTGTTTGGCCGTTGCTACAAGAAAGTAACATACAGGCAGTCAAAAAAAAGTTAAAACTGTAGTTGTGATGCAAGGAAATTCGTCATTGTAAGTGTCCTCATACGGTCTAAAATACGCTCAATTTATTTGTACTTCAGATAAAGGACCATATCTAATAATAATAATAATAATAATAAAGAGATATTTATAAAGCGCAAACAGTTGCAGATCGGTTTCACCTCAAGGCGCTGAAATACAAGCAAACAAAAATGGATTAAACGACATAAATTAAATTAAAAACAACGATAATTAAACAATTTTACAAAAAATTACGTCTTGACCAGCCAAAAAAAACAAAGTAAGATAAAAAGATGAACTACTTAAAAGTAATTGTAGAAAATGAATACTAGATACAAACCTTTCAATAAGTTCCAATGTTACAAAAATACTGTTTGAAAAGATGAGTCTTAAGGCGAGACTTGAACAACTCGATGGTCGACAACTCCCTGATGACCGGTGGCAGGCTGTTCCAAAGTGAAGGAGCTACAACGCTGAATGCTCTAAAACCATATGAACAAGTCCGTGGAGGAGGGGAAGGTTGATGCAGAAGATTGAAGGATGAAGACCGCAGGTGTCGAGTAGGCTGATGTCGATGAACGAGCTCTTGGAGGTATGACGGTGCTAGCCCGAAAACTGATATGAAAGTGAAGACGAGTGTTTTGAAGATTATTTGATGTGAGACGGGGAGCCAGGGAAGAGATTGTAGGATTGGGGTTATGTGTTCATTTCTCTTACAGCGACAAACTAATCTGGCAGCGCAATTTTAAAGGCGCTGTAGTCGTTGTATCTTTGTGGTAGGAAGACGGAAGAGAAGGCTGTTGCAGCCATCAATTCTCGATGTGATGAATGCATGCACTAATTTTTCTGTTGAGGGTTTGTCCAGATAGTTCCTAATCTTTCCGATTTTGAAGATGAATGCCCATCCCGTCCGACAATTGTTGTCTATGTGAGCCTTCATGTGCAGCCCACTGTCGAAAATCACTCCGAGGTTGAGAGCCTCATTGCATACACCGACCAATAAACCTCCAATCAGCACTGGAGGAAGGCTCACAGATTTAGCGAAACGGGAGCTAAAGTGTAGGATTTCAGTTTTCTCATCATTAAACTGTAACTTGTTGGAGACAGCTCATTCCTTGATCTCCATCACGCATTCCTCTAGGCGGTGAATGGCTCCAGTAGCATCCGACGGCTTGAAGAGCAAGTATACCTGCGTGTCATCTGCGTACATGACATGGTTGATGTTAAGTCGGGTCATGATGTCAAATAGTCTATGTTAAATAGTTTGTGTAACTTTCTAATGTTAATTACTTATTATGGTTTGTAGTCTTAATGGTCTTCTTTCAAAAACACATTTGATGTATGTTTTTTGTTCCACAAATAAACTATTATTTAACCGACACCAACAAACATTTCTTCATTATCTTTTTCCTTTCCTGTCTTATGCTAAGGTCATAGGTTGCATCTCATTATGTTTTGTTACCTATCCATCCTAAGGTTTATATATAACGTCCGAGCAATTTTGTTTAAGTTTTTCCCCCTTGGATTTTTGGCTGATCTGAGGGCAGACCACGGGCTTTGGAGCTTGGATTGGGGAGTAAATTTCTAAGGGCTGAGGGGTTACCTCGGCTCTGAGACACACCGGTCCATCTAATCAGGGGCTTGGGAGGTTGCCGGGCAGTCACTCAGCCAGTAGGCTGATGGGCTTGGGGTCTAGGGGTGATGGGCTGGGAGGTTGCTGGTCAGTCAGTCAGCCAGTGGGCATCGGATGATAAGGCTGGATGATATGGGATGGGGTGCTGGGATGAATAAGACAGTTAAGTTAGTCAACCAGTGGGATGAGCTGACGGGTGCGGGTAAAGAGAGATGGACTAGTAGTCATCATGCTGGGGTGTGGCTGGCTGGTTGAGTGTCAGGATTTCTTATTTATTTCAGAATGTCAGGGTTCAGTCGCAGCAGTTATTTGTATGATACTCACAGGGGCGGATACAGGTGGGGGGCGTATGCCCCCCCTTTCCATCAGCCAAAAAAGCTTGAATTTTAGAAACGATCTTACCCACTATGTTTTTAATGAATATGCATGAAACCAGATAATGCAGCGACCAGATCCAAACATGAGATTTGTTGTATTACAATTTTCTTTGAGTAAAATTAGAAGATTGATATGGATCAAAAGTGCAAAGTGTGTCTATTTCTCTGTTTTAGGCACACAGCGGCTTGATTTTTCACCCCTCAAAAGGCCAAAAGCTCAGGTTTAGGGGGCTTCGCCCCCTGGACCCCCATCGAGGCTTCACCCCTGGAGCTCACCATCGATGTTACAGGAAAAAATTTCAGTAAATTTAGAAGAGTGAAATGGATCAGAAGTGCTTAAAAAGTGTGTCTTTTTCTCTGTTTTAGGCACACAGAGGCTTGATTTTTACCCCTCAAAAGGCCAAACGCTTCGCCCCCTGGCCCCCATCAGGGCTTAACCCCTGGACCCCACCATAGATGTTACAGAAAAATTTCCAGTAAATTTAGAAGATTTATATGGATCTGAATTGCTTAAAAAGTGTGTCTATTTCTCTGTTTTTGGTTAATTATATTGAAAATTGCACTTTCATATCGTTGGCTCACCATGGAGGAAGGATCCTCCTCACCAACACTTTTTTGTCCCCGAATAAATATAAATTGTAGCCTGCATTTTGATTTTATATATCAGGATGGCTGATTTAATAACTCCCAACTCGAAAATGATGTTTAAATAATGATCTTGCTAAAGCAAAATAGGTTAAAGTGGTCAGATATTGCACCACAGAGCATCTAGAATCCTAACTGTTTCGGAGCATTTAAGCGGGCCCCGGAACCCATCCTGTTAGGGCTTCGCGTTACGCGCTCTCAGGCGCCACAAATTGCATTCACCATTTGCTGCTTGGAACATTTTCACGCCCCCCAGTTTGGAAAATCCTGGATCCGCCCCTGGGGCGAATACAGGGGGGCGTGGGGGCGTACGCTCCCCCCTTTTTGACTGCCCCCCAAAAAAAATGTTTTAGCCTGCCTGTTTAAAAATTAGCCACAAGTGTGTGTGGTGTAGTTTTTCCCCCCAGAGGCATGATAGATTACTTTTTCATCCTCTGCCACTCACTTTTCTTTCTGCCAAAATGAATCTTTCATGTATGTTACTTGTAATTATTGTGTAGATTTGCAATAATAACATAGCACTTGAAACCTGATTTGCCAATTTGTCCGGGATAATACGACAGTAATTATAAGCTTGAATTTGAGAAACGATCTTACCCACTATGTGTTTAATGAATACGCATGAAACCAGATAATGCAGTGACCAGATCCAAACGTGAGATTTGTGGTATTACAATTTTCTTTGAGTAAAATTAGAAATTTGATATGGATCAAAAGTGCTTAAAAAGTGTGTCTATTTCTCTGTTTGAGGCACACAGAGGCTTTATTTTTCACCCTTCAATAGGCCAAAAGCTCAGCTTCCGGGGGCTTCGCCCCCTGGACCCCATCGGGGCTTCACCCCTGGACCCCACCATTGATGTTACAAGAAAATTTCCCAGTAAATTTAGAAGAGTGAAATGGATCAGAAGTGCTTAAAAAGTGTGTCTTTTTCTCTGTTTGAGGCACACAGAGGGTTCATTTTTTACCCCTCAAAAGGCCAAAAGCTCAGAGCTTCCTGGGGCTTTGCCCCCTGGACCCCATCGGCGCTTCACCACTAGACCCCACCATCTATGCTACAGGAAAATTTCCCAGTAAATTTAGAAGAGCGAAATGGATCAGAAGTGCTTAAAAAGTGTGTCTATTTCTCTGTTTAGGCACACAGAGGCTTCATTTTTCACCCCTCAAAAGGCCTAAAGCTCAGAGCTTCCTGGGGCTCGCCCCCTGGACCCCGTTTGGAAAATCCTGGATCCGTCCCTTGACTCAGTTTCGACCCAAACTTAAGTCTTATTGGTCATGTTCTCTTCAACTGAACACAAACTCAGCAATTGCTTCAAATATGACTCAAACTGGTGTATTATTGGTCATGTTCTCTTTAACTGAACATGTACTCAGTACTTGACTCAGTTTCGACACAAACTGATGTGTTATTGGTCATGTTCTCTTCAACTGAACATGTACTCAGTTTCCACCCAAACCGATGTATTATTGGTCATGTTTTTCAACTGAACACAAACTCAGAATTCAAATATGACTCAAACTGGTGTATTATTGGCTATGTTCTCTTTAACTGAACATGTACTCAGTACTTAATTGACTCAGTTTCGACACAAACTGATTTAATAATTATTGGTCATGTTCTCTTCAACTGAACATGTACTCAGTAATTGCCTCAATTATGACCAGAACTGATGTAACATTGGTCATGTTCTCTTTAACTGAACATGTACTCAGTAGGCCCTGCTTGCTTCAAATATGACATAAACTGGTGTCTTATTGTTCATATTCTCTTCAACTGAACACAAACTCAGTAAATGCCTCAAATATGACCCAAACTGGTGTATTATTTGTCGTGTTCTCTTTAACTGAACGTGTACTCAGTAAATGCCTCAAATATGACCCAAACTGGTGTATTATTGGTCATGTTCTCTTTAACTGAACATGTGCTCAGTAATTGCCTCAAATATGACCCAAACTGATGTGATTTTGCTAACATGTTCTCTTCAACTGAACATGTACTCAGTAATTTCCTAAAATATGATCCAAACTTATGTCTTATTGGTCATGTTCTCTTCAAGTTAACATGTGCTCAGTAATTGCCTAAAATATGTCCCAAACTGATGTCTCATTGGTCATGCTCTCTCCAACTGAACATTATACCCAGTAATTGCCTCAATTATGACCCAAACTGATGTATTATTGGTCATGTTCTCTCCATCAACTGAGCATATACTCAGTAATTCACTCAGTTATGACCAAAACTGATGTCTTATTGGACATGTTCTTTCATGATTTACTCATTGGTATTTACTCATAAAATAAATGGCAATACAAACTTACTTGGTAAGAAGTAGCAGCTTCTGATAGTATTGATAAACATTTCACTTTGAAGTAAGATATATATGTGGTTATGGAAAAAAATGTCAGTTTTTATTAAAACAAATTTGAATCTGAGAAGCGTTTTTGCCAGTGTTTTTTTTATCACTAATTTGTGTATTTAAAAAAAAAAAGAAAAAAAAAAAGGTTATTTTAATTTGCAAACGTACGTACTACGTCACGAGCATGCGCACTGTGCCGTTTCGTTTCCGCGGCCATTTTCTTTCTGGGCGCGGGCCGGGCATGGCATGGTATGTTCCGTTCAAAGTCTTTCACGTGTGTGGGGGAAAAATTGATTTTCTCCTACGTTCACATCGGAAACTGGCATCACCATTTAGTAATTTCAACGATGATAACTGCACGGATGTTCGTAGAATCTTCTAAATCAGGTAAATGATTCATGTGTTGACGCAAATGGGGAAATTTGAGGTGTTTTCTCAGACAATTGAGTCTGGGAAAATGCACCACGTCATTGTATCATTGGTTGTGCTGCTGTATTCAGTGTATTACCTTTGTTTCACTTTCAGCCAAACATGTAAAATTTAATTTATTGTCAGCTAATATCCAAGACAAATCGAAGAAACATAGATAATTTAAAAGGCTTTCAAAACACTGAACTTTTGTTTTAATACAAGTGAGGAATGTTGGCTATTTTGTTGAAATGATGACCCACATTTGGTTCGATCGTGTAGGCCCATGTCGTTGTGCATTTTGATTGTATTGCTGGTAAGTTCTAACCTTTTACAGTTCAAGTTTTTCTCCAATTTCCTCAATGAAAGTATTCAGAGTAAAATCACAAGCATGACATAGGGCTGACATAGTCTTCTTTGATTTGTTTTCATTGGGGTTGGGAATGGGAGTAGAAGAGATGAATTAATATATCTGGCGAAGGGCCCCTGAAGTAAAACTTTCTTAGAATATATTTTGAGCTACTTCCTTATCCCCTCAGAGAGGCAGGCACTTTGAACGGCTACAAAGTGTCAAAATCGTGAAAAATAAGCTATTTTGGGGTCTACGGTGGTCTTGACAGTTTTAGTCACTTTGCGCACAAGTGGGCGACTTTGCGCAAGATTTCATTTTTAAATAACAAAATTTAGCGTTTTACCTACCAATTCCTACCAAGGAATGTTAAAAAAAGGGAAATGAAGTCCAACATCCATCAAAAAATTATATAAATCCCTTAGAAATTGGTGGCATGCTGCGGAAACTTTTCCGAAAAAATCTTGGCATAAAAATGTGGATTTCTATTCAAAAATTATTTCACCTCCTAGAGGTACTTGGGCGTAGGGCCAAGTAGCGGAGGGAGTCCAGCCTATTTGCACTATTTATGGGGCTATTCATATAGGGTATGAAAACTAACTGACATCTATATTACTATAACATATAATTTTGTTTCCTTTCAGAGTAAATGGAATCTGATGCCTCCGTTTCACCCAGTGTATGCTGCCTCTCCCTGTCTTAGCAGTCTTCCCAGCCCTGCATTGTCACTGAGGGACAACACCATACCTTGCCAAGCCTCAACCATACTGTAAGGCCAACCAAAACATGTGTTCCCATTACAAGATCAAATAACAGGCATGGTATTTTCCCCACTTTAATCTGATTAATATTATCTTTAATCAGCAAATTTTTATTAAAGCCTATCATATGTAGGTCACCTTAGTACACTCAATACAATTGTCATACATTTCTCTCAAGATCCAAAAATTGTGACTTTTTTCTTCTTTTGGGGAGGGGGGCCTCCGAAAAATCAGTGAAATATCTAAAGCCTGTACCATAATGTACATAGGTCAGCCCTTCTACTCAATGAAATTTTCATATTTTTTTCCCAAGGGCCAAATATCATGCCTGTATTATAAACATTGTCAATTTAAAGGGTCTGTTTACGTAGGCTAACGTTTGGTATTTACTCATAAAATTAATGGCGATAAAAACTTACTTGGTAGGAAGTACAGCAGCTTCTGATAGTATTTCAAAATATTTCACTTTGAAGTAATGTGGTTAGGGAAAAAAGTATCAGTTTTTATCCAAACAATTTGATTTTGAGAAGCGTTTCTGTCTGAAACGTTTCTCAGATTGTGTATTCCAACTGCAGATTATTCTTCCTGCGTGGACATAACCGCTCCAGATTTTCGGCAATGTCTAAAAAAGACTACCACCTTTTGAAATGAAATTTTCACAATTTAGTTTTATGGTATATATCTTAGTAATGAAACAAACAGTGGGTTCCAAACGTATATAATCCCTTTAATACTAAACTACCGGTTAAGTCATTGCCTTTTATAATGTTTTAAAGAAGCGTTTCTAGATTTTTGCCACATTTTAGTTCCCAAAAAAGAATGAGTAGGCCAACACTTTATTTCTGTACTTGCAAAAGATTGAATTACTGTTAATAAATTTTATGCAAGTATGCACCACCCCCCCCCCCCCGCCCCCCAACTGATGGATTTTAAGCTCAGCTTTTTTATTTTAAATGCATCCCCTTAGATAAAAAATTATATTTTATTTGATCATTCTGATTGTCATTTTTAAGTAGTTAAAGGCAGGATACACCTTTGGTTAATGATCATAAAAACTTACTTGGTAAAGAGCACTGGAGAGTTGTTGATATTATAAAACGTCAGTGAAACAGTAGTGAAGTAATGTAGTTTTAGAGAAAGAGGTACTTTTTCATGAAAAAAATTAAATCTAAGATAGGCTTCAGGCATGAAGTCTTTTTCAGGCATCTGAAAGCACACAATTCTATGCATGGAATGTGGGTTTTTCTTTCATTATTTGCTTGCAACCTCGAAATGGACCATCAAAATTATAAGCAGTTCATTAGAAGCAATATCGGTTCAAAAATAAGGATTCATCAGAAAAGAATAAGAGCAAAATAAACTTTTTTACATGAATTTTACAAGACTTTATTTGCACAAACTATTTTCCACCAAGGTAGCCAAATTTTTATAAATTATTGAAACAAAATTATGTAAATTAGAGCACCCATACTGTTAAACATTGCCACCCCCACCCCACTCAGGAATGTATTGGTTTCACTTGCATTAGAAGTACAAGTGAAACCAGAACTTGCTAGATCAGTTCAATTATATAATTATGCCAATGTATGTTATGTTTACTGAGTTTTTAAATTAAAATTAAATGTTTGTTTTTGGAGTGCTTTGGCACTCCTATTGTTTCCTTACTATTCATTTGATAGTTGCTCAAATGGTTGGAAATATGCCAGTTGATATAGGTACTCGTTGAAAACCTCACATTGAAAATCTTTCCCTTTTTTTAATAATTATTTTGATGTAAAATATTGAAAATGTGTGCATTTTCAAAATGGAATTTAACCCCACAAAACTAGATCAGACATTATCGTAAAACAAATATCAGCTGGCATATGACAACCATAGCTCGGAAATATAAATGATCAACCAAGCAAGAAATGTAACCTGTTGTATCCAAATGGAGTCCACGTGCCTAAAGACATTACTGTTTCATGAAAAACATGAAATAACTATGTGGTTTCCGCCTACTTATAAAATACTTCTTGAATTTTGTTTTTCTTCCACAATACAAGAACTGAGAATGTTTATGAAATCAAAGCGTTTTTTTCCCCCTTTAAAACAAATCTAATTAAATTTGACTCCTTTGTGGTTTACAGGTTGCATTTCTTAATTATAAAGAAGGTACAACACTGGTATTCAATTACATCTAAAACTTGCAGCGTTTCAGAAAAAAAATTCTCAATTTATTGTTTCACTCAAAGATTTTTTTACATCAAGTGGACTTTCAGATGACTGTTTACTTGCATGCTTACCAAAATTTAAGGCAATCCTTATTCCCTCATAAAATTTATAAGTTCAGTTCGCAATAAAGTAACTACCAATGTTGTATCTTCTATAAAGGCCGCATCTTATAGTTTGTTCTGTGACTTTATACATCTTGAAAGTTTTATGAGTCAAAAACATCTTGAATCCAAATTATCGTGAAAAAATGACTAAGTGTTTGTAAACAGACATCTTGAATCCAAATTATCTTGAAAAAATAGCTAAGTGTTTGTGAACATCTAGAAAAAATGACTAAGTGTTTGTAAACAAACATCTTGAATCCAAATTATCTAGAAAAAATGACTAAGTGTTTGTAAACATCTAGAAAAAATGACTAAGTGTTTGTAAACAAACCAAATTACTAATGTTTAAGGTCACAGCCAAGCTTTAAGACGATACCTTTGATAAGGGGTTGCATTCCATTATGATGTATCCAAGCAATATAATCTCATGGTAATTTGAATATGACCCATATGCAAATCACTTGTGGATTACATTGTTGGTATACATGACTATGGGATACAGCCTCTTCTGCACTCCTTTAGGGGGTGCACTTGGTTGATCACGATTTTAATAAAGGGGGGGTAGGGCCAATAATTTCACGCAGTTAATTTCGAATTGTACATTGGAACGAAAAATTTATTTGGCTGACTTAGGTATATAAAAAAGGGTATTTTTAAGGCATTTTTGAGACATTTTTTGATAAATTAAGCAATTTTTAAGGCATTTTTTGATAATTTAGGAAATTTTTCATAAATTAGGCAATTTTTAAGGCTTTTTTTTCAATTCTAAACTGTAGAAGCAGCGAGTTGTGCAAACTTGAATGTGAATAAAGCAATCTAATGACCAAAGTGTTAATGGAGGGAAAGCATTTTATTAAGTAAAATCAAGTTAATGTTTCATTGATGATCTGTTTTACCAAAGTCCTGCTTTACATGATTGACAAACTAAACGAATTGTTTTAAAGTCCAAAAGTGTACTGTCGGACAAACATGTTCGCTAAGTTTTTGGTTGAAGTGTTAAAGTACGCGTCACCGATTGAGTCTTGTACCATCAGAATAATGAAGACTTCGATCCAGTTGATGATGTGCTGATCAGAGAAACAATATTCCAACATGGCTGCCGAACTTTTTTTTCAAAAAAGGAACAAAATACGTATGTTCTTTTCAATGATAACAGCATACTCAGGAATGTATTGGTTTCACTTGCATTAGAAGTACAAGTGAACTCAATGTAAATGCCTGAGTACCTGAGATGCGAATAGCCATGTTTAGAATCTCGTTTCTCCGACCCTCACACCAACATCTGGGTAGAAGTCCCCACCATCCGTCAGGTCCAGAGGCTCCCTCCGTGTAGAGAAGGTTTGTCAATCATGTAAGGTAGGACATCGGTAAAACAGACTACCAGTGCCACAAGATTTCACTTAATAAAATGCTTACCAACCATTAACACTTGCATCAGTAGGTCACCACACATTCCAGACAGTAGACGGCCACACCGACTGGCACACACGTTTGCACAACTCTGCTGCTTCTACAGTTCAGTGGTACTTTCTACAGCATTTAACAAATGGTAACAAATAGTTTTAAATAAAGTTTTAAAAATACAAACAGCCAAGTACAACATTTCATGTCATCGAGTTGAAAATAATTTGACCGTTTCGCTTGCAGAAATGACCTTGAATGTAAGTTGTACTTGGCTTGACAATCATCAAAGGATCAATATAAAACAAGAGCCACAAGCAAATTATACATCTTCCATTGAATGAAATTTAATAACGTCAACAAAATGGTTTAGATTTTGAGGAAAATTATTTAAGGTATTCCAAATCTAGAAAGGATAAGAACATTTTTTAAAGCGAGTAAAGTTTAACAAATGTATTCTGGAAAGTAAAAAATTCTTTTTGAAAAATGTGTGTATTTTGTACAAAATAATGTGAACTAGTTTCATTTGACAAGATAAGTTTAAACGTTTTATGTAAACTATTTAGCAGTTGTGACCCAAACTGACAAACAAGATAAATCTTTTCACATCGTTCTATTTAGAGAAGAATAAAGACTATTTACAGCCCAAAATAAGAACACCTTTTACTCAAAAAAAGAAAACTTTCTGCCAAAACAAAGAATGATGAGCACATTTTGATTTTGTCTTCTTTTTTGTCAAGTTGGGTCACAGATAGATGCAGTGAAAAGCACATAATCATGAATAAATAGGAACAATTTAAAACACATGGTTCAAGATTTATCATTGTTGTTTGCAACAAATACCCCAGGCAGGAAGGGACAGAGGTTACATAATAATAATAATAATAATAGTGGCTTCTTATATAGTGCTCATATCCGACGCTCAAGGCGCCTCAACATTCAGTATTTTTCCTGCAAGGTATGTGGGGCTACATTAGTATGAGACCTACTCGTTTACAAGGTGCTGTGGCGCAATATGCAGCCAATCAAACAAGGAACACCGGGGCGAACCCCTTCTCTTTTCGATAAGTGCACGGGGTTCTTTTACGAGCATTACACAACATACTAGACCAACGGCTTTATGTCCCGTCCTCCTTGCTTAGGGACACAAGTGTCACGACCGGGACTCGAACCCACACTCTGCTGATCAGAAACACCAGAGCTCGAGTCCGGTGCTCTTATCTGCTCGGCCTCGACACACCAGGTGGCCATTTCTAATACAAAGTACCAAATTTTGCAGCAACCATACCCCAGGCAGAAAGGGGCAGAGGTTACTTGGCAGGTGGCCATTTCTAATACTAAGTACCAAAGTTTGCGGCAACCCTACCCCAGACAGGAAGGGGCAGAAGTTACATGGCAGGTGGCCATTTCTAATACCAAGTACCAAAGTTTGCGGCAACCCTACCCCAGACAGGAAGGGGCAGAGGTTACATGGCAGGTGGCCATTTCTAATACCAAGTACCAAAGTTTGCGGCAACCCTACCCCAGGCAGGAAGAGGCAGAGGTTACATGGCAAGTGGCAATTTCTAACAGAAAGAAGCAAAGTTTGCTGCAATCCTACTCCAGGCAGGAAGGGGCAGAGGTCTCTTGGCAGTTAGCCATTCCTAACACTAAGTACCAAAGTTTGCGGCAGCCCTACCCCAGGCACGAAGAGGCACAGGTTACATTGCAAGTGGCCATTTCTAACAGAAAGTAGCAAAGTTTGCTGCAACCCTACTCCAGGCAGGAAGGGGCAGAGATCACATGGCAGGTGGCCATTTCTAATACAAAGTTTGCGGCAACCCTACCCCAGGCAGGAAGAGGCACAGGTTACATGGCAAGTGGCCATTTGTAACAGAAAGTAGCAAAGTTTGCTGCAACCCTACTCCAGGCAGGAAGGGGCAGAGGTCACATGGCAGGTAGCCATTTCTCATACAAAGTACCAAAGTTTGTGGCAACCTTACCTCAGGCAGGAAGGGGCAGAGGTTACATGGCAGGTGGCCATTTCTAATACAAAGTACCAAAGTTTGCGGCAACCCTGCTCCAGGCAGGAAGAGGCAGAGGTTACATGGCAAGTGGCAATTTCTAACAGAAAGTAGCAAAGTTTGCTGCAATCCTACTCTAGGCGGGAAGGGGCAGAGGTCACTTGGCAAGTGGCCATTTCTAATACAAAGTACCAAAGTTTGCGGCAACCCTACCCCAGGCAGGAAGAGGCACATGTTAGATGGCAAGTCGCCATTTGTAGCAGAAAGTTGCAAAGTTTGATGCAGCCCCACTCCAGGCAGGAAGGGGCAGAGTTCACATGGCAGGTAGCCATTTCTAATACAAAGCACCAAAGTTTGTGGCAACCTTACCTCAGGCAGGAAGGGGCAGAGGTTACATGGCAGGTGACCATTTCTAACATAAAGTAGCGAAGTTTGTTGCAACCCTAATCCAGGCAGGAAGGGAATGGGCACCTCTATGAAGAAATTGTAAATTTCTATTGGAACATTTCAAGGGGCAACGTTGCCTCCGTGAAGTATCAGGCCTGTCGTAGTAACTAACACTACTGAGGATGACGTTTGCAATGACCAGCTCCCAGGGAAAAGGGAATATGGGTTTCGTCATGACCCAATTGTACGGTTGAAAAGTAACGAAGTATGCTATGATCCTAACCAGTGCAGGAAGGATTTGAGCATACTTTCATTCGATCAACCCACCCGAGGGTAAGGCGAGGATCAATTATTAACGACGATTCATGAAGGTAAACAAATAAATTTGGATGCTCTTCCGTTAAACAACAGCTATACATCATGAGTTATCACAAATTAATGTAAGTACATTGATAGTTTAAACACCTTTACCACAGTTTGGCCATTTTGTCTGGTTCCCCTTGTACCGATCAAAACCCGCCCGAAACACTCAAAGTTTGAACGAAACCAGACTAATTTTGATGCCAGCCTCATTTTGCTTCTTGAGACGATCCTGATGGCACTGTTAGTGATAAAGGACTCTGATCTTACTTAAGTACCGATATTGTAATTACTGCAGACGGACGGATGTCAGGTTTCCTCATCAGTAAGGCGACTCTCTTGCATCAGCTGGTTGTTGTCGTTGATGTCACCTCCTTGATCCAGTGAGCTGTTGCCTTGAGTTCCTCTCAGTGTAGACTGATCCGAAGATGTTGATTCCCTTCAGCTTGTCCCTCTTAGGAGTACTCAATCTTTTGATGCCTGCCTGTCATCAAACAACAAAAATCAAAACATTACTTATACATAAAAAATGTATCCTTAGCCCCTAACCATCCCAACCCTTCAAGCGAATCAGATTCAAGTTTTTGTGATAAGGTTAAGTACAGTAAGGACGTAAAGCACTGATAATGCTTCCACGAGTCCAAATGGACTATCCACAATCCATCCATAGTCCAACTGGTGAGAAGACTTGTTCACGATGAGCCTACGACCGTGCCCAGATTGGCAACTGTGGCTGTTGAGCACTATGGGTTCGCTAAGGGCAGCCTAGGTTTCAAGCCCCTGTTAACCAGGGCCAAAATTCACGGCTCTGCTTACCGTAAGCAAAGAATCTGCGAATTTTTTGCGATTACGTCAAGCATATTTCACAGGTAAGCATGGAATTTCTGCTCCAGTGCGTGCATAGTCCACGTTACCAGGCATTCTTCTTGGCTTACACTAAGTGCATTGTGGTGATCGCAGGCGCAGAATTCAGTGGTAAGCAGAGCCATACTGGGCCCTGGTGACCCAACCACAGCCGCTAATTCGGAAATCGCCACTGCATCAGATTCAAACCAATATTCTGGGACCAATTTCATGTAAAGCACAGAAAGATCTTGCTCAGCAGAAACAGGTTACCAGCCAAAATATAATCTAATGAATATTGCTCGTGACTGGTTCCCTGCCAATGTGTGCTTAGCAGAAAAATTAGTTAGGCACCATTTTCTGCTTAACAGAAGCTAGGCCCTGTTCAAGACAGAGCAAACAACTGCTCGATCACATTGCTCCACAAAATAATAATAATAACAACGGTGGCTTCTAATAAAGCGCTCAAATCTATCTCTCAGTGGTGCTTATTCCCCTACTCACTGGGCCATTTAGTGTATTCCTAAACCATCCCAGCTCCCTTGGGAGTATACATCCTGCGCTGCCAAATATGTAGCACACCAAACTAAATCAATCACAAGAAACATCTTTGCCCTCACCACAGGTACCTATTTACCCCTGTGCAATGTATGCAAGTTGTATGATGTACCTACAAGGGTCGCAACAAGCAGAAATAGTGATTAACTTACTTGCATGATGGGCAGAAATAGAAGACAGTTTGTCCTTCATCAGCTGATCGCGTCTGTCTGGTGTGGAAATGAAGTCCACCGTAACCGCACTTAGCACATGCACTGTCAATCTGAAACTGACAAGAAACAAAAATCGAAAATAAGATGTGATGAAGAAAAAACAAGCATAAACAAAAAAGTGCAAACTATTTATATTAAGGGTAGGGTCATAGATTAGTTTTTGTCGACGTAATGCTGATTCACAGGCAAAAAATTATCAAGAAAGATTCCATAAAAGTCACATGTGAAACTTTCAGCAGAATACCGGGTCTACTTGCTGATAAAACAGCAAGAAACTGTTACAATATTTTCACACGAGTGTCAAATCCATTCACGTTTAGCGAGGTTACATTGGGTACCAACCGCATCTCTGGCTTCAGCATACACAAATGGACACCAACCCTAAGAAATTATTCATGCATGAATCGTTTCTCAGATTCAAATATTTTGGGGGTGAAAATTATCCAAACCGTATTATTTTGCAAGGAATCCTTTCTCAAAATAGTTTATACTATCAACAGCTGCAGTGCTTCTTAAAGGGATGGTATAAGTTTGGCAATTGGAACCCACTGTTTGTTTCAATCCTATATAGTTGTAGATATATACCATAAAACTAACCTGTGAAAAAAAAATTGCCAGCCTCATTTTGCTTTTCGAGACGATCCTGATGGCACTATTAGTGATAAAGAATTCTGATCTTAGTACCCATAACTGCAGACGGACGGATGTCAGGTTTCCTCCTCAATAAGGCGACTCTCTGGCATCAGCTGGTTGTCGTTGTCGTTGTCGTTGTCGTTGGTGGTGGTGGTGGTGGTGGTGGTGGTGGTGGTGATGTCACCTCCTTGATCCAGTAAGCTCTTGCCATGAAATCCTCACAGTGTAGACTGATTCGAAGATGTTGATTCCCTCCAGCTTGTCCATCTTAGGAGTACTCAATCTCTTGATGCCTGTCATCCAACAACACAAATTAAACATTACTTGTACATAAAAAATGTACCCTAACCATCCCAACCCTTCAAAATCCAACAGCATGTAGTGTTTGATTCTGCTGGACTATAGACTGCACAAGTAACTTGAACATGCTTTACACCAGATCAGGCAAACAGCAGTAAACAGAGTCCACCAGCTTTGGTGTCGAGTTATCACATGGCCTTAGATTTTGTTAGAGTGAGGAAGGATCCTAGTAAACAACTCATGGGAGTTGGAGATTTAAAGAAAATACTCAAAGTAAGAAGTGAATCAGATTCAAAGATAAGCAGTATTCAATGAAACTCATTGCAAGTTTTTTGTGATTTGGTTAAGTACAGTAAGGACGTTAAAGCACTGATAATGCTTCCATGAGTCCAAATGGACTATCCACAATCCATCCATAGTCCAACTGGTGAGAAGACTTCTCATGAATATGAGCCTATGACAGTGCCCAGTTGGCAACTGTGGCTGTTGAGCACTATGGGTTTGCTAAGGGCAGCCTATGTTTCAAGCCCCTGTTAACCTGGACAAAAATTCACGACTCTGCTTACCGTAAGCAAAGATAATGCGCTCAGGGAATTTTCTGCAATTACGTCAAGCGTATTTCACACGTTAGCAGGGAGTTTCTGCTTAAGTGCATAGTTCATGTTTCCAGGCATTCTTCTTGGCTTACTCTAAGCGCATTGTGGTGATCGCAAGCGCTGAATTCAGTGATAAGCAGAGCTATGAAATTGGGCCCTGGTGACCCAACCACAGCCGCTAATTCGGAAATCGCCACTGCATCAGATTCAAACCAATAATCTGGGATAAATTTCACTTTACATTGGCAGGTGACCATTTCTAATAAAAAGTACCAAAGTTTGCGGCAACCCTACCCCAGGCAGAAAGAGGCAGAGGTTACATGGCAGGTGGCCATTTCTAATACTAAGTATCAACGTTTGCGGCAACCCTACGCTAGGCAGGAAGGGGTACAGGTTACATGGCACGTGGCCATTTCTAACAAAGTAGCAAAGTTTGCTGCTACCCCAGGCAGGAAGGGACAGAGGTTACATTGGCAGGTGACCATTTCTAATAAAAAGCACAAAAGTTTGCGACAACCCTACCCCAGGCAGGAAGGGGCAGGTGGCCATTTCTAACATAAAGTAGCAAAGTTTGTGGCAACCCTACCGAAGGCAGGAAGGGGCAGAGATTACATGGCAGGTGGCCGTTTCTAATACAAAGTTTGGGGCAACCCTAATCCAGGCAGGAAGGGACAGAGGTTATGTGGCAGCTGGCAGTGGATATGACACTTGACCACCAACATAAAGCACAAAGTTTGCAGCACTCCTACCCAAAACAGAAAAGGGAGAGAGAAAAGCTACATGTACATGAGAATTTGATAAGAGGTCATTATCCCATACTGAAGTAGGCCTAATGCTACGTTTTTTGAAAAGGTAGGGCGCCAGGCATTTTCTCCTTGGTAGTGGGCACCTCTATGAAGAAATTGTAAATTTCTATTGGTACATTTCAAGGGGCACTAAGGCAATGGCTAGGGGCAACATTGCCTCTGTGGAAGTATCAGGCCTGTTGAGTAACTAACACTATTGAGGATGACGTTTGCAATGACCAACTCCCAGGGAATAGGGATTCCCTCATGACCCAACTGTACAGTTGAAAAATAACAAAGAATGCTATGATCCTAACCAGCGCAGGAAGGATTTGAGCATAGAAGATGTGTATTTAAGTCTCTCGCTTGTTCTTTCATTCGATCAACCCACCCCAGGGTAAGATCAATCATTAACAATTCATGAAGGTGAATGAATGAACTTAGATGCTATTCCGCTAAACAACAGCAACTCAGCATGAGTTATCACAAACTAATAAGCACATTGATAGTTTAAACACCTTTACCACAATTCGGCCATTTTGTCTGGTTCCCCTCGTACCGATCAAAACCCGCCCAAACTCAAACTCTCAAAGTTTGAAAGGAACCAGACCAAAATAATAATAATAACAGTGGCTTCTAGTGCTCAAATCCATTACTCAGATACAACAAAAATCACATGTGAAAGGTTCAGCAGAATACAGCGTCTATTTGCTGAGAAAACCAGCAAGAAACTGTTACAGTATTTTCACACGAGTGTCAAATCCATCCATGTTTAGCGAGGTGCTTTGTGTACCAACTGCACCTCTGGCTGCAGCATACACTAATGGACACCAACCCTAAGAATTGATTCATGCATGAATCGTTTCTCAGATTCAAATGTCTTTGGATGAAAATTATCAAAACCATATTATTTTGAAGGGAATCCTTTCTCAGAAAAGTTTATACTATCAACAGCTGCAGTGCTTCTAAAAGGGATTGTATAAGTTTGGCAATTCGAACCCACGGTTTATTTCAATCCTATATAGATTTAGTGAAATACCATAATACTAACCTGTTAAAATTTTGATGCCAGCCTCTTTTTACTTCTTGAAACGATCCTGATGGCACTGTTAATATTAGTACCCATACTGTAAATACTGCAGACGGATGAATGTCAGGTATCCTCATCAATAAGGCGACTCTCTACTGGCATCAGCTGGTTGTCGTTGTCGTTGGTGGTGGTGATGTCACCTCCTTGATCCAGTGAGCTCTTGCCTTGAGTTCTTCTCAGTGAGACTGATCTGAAGACGTTGATTCCCTTCAGCTTGTCCTTCTTAGGAGTACTCAATCTCTTGAAGCCTGTCATCAAACAACAAATATCAAAAAAATTACTTACTACATAAAAAATGTACCCTTAACCCTAACCATCCCAACCCTTCAAAATATAAACGCATGAAGTGTTTGATTCTGCTGGACTGAGGACTGCACTAGTAACCTGATCATGCTCTACACCAAATCAGGCAAACAGCAGTAATCAAAGTCCACCAGCTTGGGTGTCGTGTTATCACATGGCCTTAGATTTTGCTTTAGATTAGTTAGGCACCATTTTCTGCTTAACAGAAGCTACGCCCTGTTCATGACAGAGCAAACGACTGCTCGACCACATTGCTCCACAAAATAATAATAGAAACAACATTGGCTACTTATATAGTGCTCAAATCCATCACTCAGATACAACAAAAGTCACATATGTGAAAGTTTCAGAAGAATACAGGGTCTACTTGCTGAGAAAATAGCAAGATCTGTTAAAGTATTTTAACATGAGTGTTAAACCCATCCTTGTTTAGCGAGGTGACAATGGGTACCAACTGCATCTCTGGCTACAGAATTCACAAATGGACACCAACCCTAAAAAATGATTCATGCATGAATCGTTTCTCAGATTCAAATGTTTTGGGGTGAAAATGCTCAAAACCATATTATTTTGAAGGGAATCCTTTCTCAAAATAGTTTATACTATCATCAACAGCTGCAGTGCTTCATAAAGGGATTGTATAAGTTTGGCAATTGGAACCCATATTATTTCAAAATTAACCTTAAAACCCTAACCACCCCAGGCCTGCCAAAATCAAACAGATGGTTTTGTTGGAATTTGGATGGTTTAGTCCTGTGAAGAGTAACCACTAAATCAGTCCAGAAGCACAGGACCTGTTGGAGTATGATGGGTTGTGTACTGTTCCAGTACATAAACTGTTGGAGTATGATAGGTTGTGTACTGTTCCAAAAAGTAAACTGTTGGAGTATGACGGGTTGTGGAAGCTTTCTGGTAGAAATGCATAAACTTTCAATTAAAAAAAGAACATTTCCATTTAAAACATTTTTTTTAAATTGGCCAGAGGTTTCCCTACGGGTGGCAACCCTTGGCACAGTTTTTCGCTCTTTTTTCAGAGTTAAATATCACAATTTAAACATGTCTCAAAGAAATTTTTCATTTTCTGCTGAATAGAAGCTACGCCCTGTTCATTGCTCCACAAAATATAATAGAAACAACATTGGCTACTTATATAGTGCTCAAATCCATCACTCAGATACAACAAAAGTCACACGTGAAAGTTTTAGCAGAATACAGGGTCTACAAGAAACTGTTACAGTATTTTTGTCAAATCTATCCCCGTTTAGCGAGGTGACAATGGGTACCAACTGCATCTCTGGCTACAGCATTCACGAATAGACACAAACCCTAAGAAATTATTCATGCATGAATCGATTCTCAGATTCAAATGTTTTTGGGTGAAAATTATCCAAACCAGCACTGATCCAAACCATATTATTTTTAAGGGAATCCTTTCTCAAAATAATTTATACTATCAACAGCTGCAGTGCTTCTAAAAGGGATTGTATAAGTTTGGCAATTGGAACCCATATTATTTCAAGATTAACCTTAATGAAATAAACTTTCAATTAAAAAAAGAACATTTCTATTTAAAACATTTTACAAAATTGGCCAGAGGTTTCCCTATGGGTGGCGAACCCTTTGGCACAGTTTTTGCTCTTTTTTTCAGAGTTAAATATAACAATTTAAAAATCTCTCAAATAAAATAAATGAATGAAAACAAAATGTTGTTGGGTTTTTTTCTTCAAAATTAACCAAACGATAAATCACCTTTTAATTCAATACAAAAGTTGTGAATTTTCCTATTTAAAACAATTTAAAAATTGGCCGGGGGTTCCCCTGCGGGTGGTGAACCCTTTTCATCAATTTTTGTTTTCATTTTTCGGTCAGAGTTTAATATAAAAAAACATCTGGAACAAAAAACAAACAAAACTAAATGTTTTAGGGGGTTATTTTTTTCAAAAGAAAACCAAATAATCAATTACCTTTAAAGTTATGCATTTTTTCATTTTAAACAATTCATTAAAATAGCCAGAGGTTCCCCTATAGGTGGTGAACCTTTTCAATGATTTGGGGCATTTTTCATTCAGAGTTAAATATAAAACATTAAACCTTTGAACAAAAATAAATGTAAACTAAATGAAAACTAGACGTTTTGACAGGGGGGGGGGTATTTACTTCAAAATTAACCATATCACCTTTTAATCTAAATAAAAGTATGCATTTTCCAAAAACCAACTTTAAATTTGCCAGGGTTATCCGATGGGTGGTGAGCCCTTTTCACTGTTTTTTGGCATTTTCCATTCAGAGTTAAATAGGCCTATAAAATATCAAACCTCTGAAGAAGAAAAGAATTGAAACAATTTTATTTATTATTATTATTACTATTTATTTATTTATTTATTTATTTATTTGGTTTTTGGAGTGTTTTTTTTTTTTTTTTTTTGGGGGGGGGGGTATTTTCTTCAAAATTAATTAAATTATATCACTTTTAATCTAAATAGAAAAATGCACTTTTCCCATTTCAAACAGTTGTACAAAATTGGCCAGAGTTCAACAAGATTAGATCTGTTTGTTAAAATAAATGTGGGGACAAAATTCATTATTTAGACGAAATTAACAGAATTTCAGCCAAAAATTGTTTTCTTGCAACTTTGGAAAAATTTCCATATAATCCCACCACTTTCTATGTGATTTTTTTGATTTTGTAATAGATGTAGGACTTCATTTCCCTTTTTCTTAATAATGCTCGTGAGGAATAGGTAGCTAAAACGCTGAAACTGGTGGGATGATACAACAAATTTTCCCTTGCCGACACTGGACACCTTTGGTAATTGTCAAAGACCAGTCTTCTCACTTGGTGTATATTGACATATGCACAAAATAACAAACCTGTGAAAATTTGAACTCAATTGGTCATCGAAGTTGCGAGATAATAATGGAAGAACAAACACCCTTGTCACACGAAGTCACACATTTCAGATGCTTGATTTCGAGACCTCACGCGTGAGGTCTCGAAAAGAATTCAAATATTTTACTGAGAAACTACTTTTTGTCTCAAAACGGCGTTACTTCAGAGGGAGCCGTTTCTCACAATGTTTTATACTATCAACAGCTCTCCATTGATTGGTACCAAGTAAGTTTTTATGCTAACAATTATTTTGAGTAATTACCAATAGTGTCCAGTGCCTTTAAGGAAACAATGTTTTTCTACAGAAATGCTTAGAACTTGTCTATTTTTTGTTTGTTAACATGTTTCCATTTCCAAGGTATACAGTGCGGGACTGATACGGTAGGCAGACAGGCAAAAAAAACGAAACAACCCAGAATAAAATGATTCAAAAACACCTTTTCTGAATAGGCAGGAAATAAAATGCAAGACCTAAAACATCAGCAATTAAAGGAACGTTACAGAACCGGCGATTAAAATTTTCTTTAACATCACAGATTTACATAAAACTTCCACGGTCTAATGATGATGATAGTAGAAAACATCCCTAGAAATATTTCTGTCTGAAATGCCATATTTGATGAGAAATAAATAAAACTAATTTCCGATTGGAGTTTATCGCTCATGAGCGTTTTATTCATGCATTGTATAACACATGCAAATGTGTAATCGGTTTTTCACTATTTTCTCGTGACCCAGATGGCCGATCGATCTCAAACTTCTACAGGTTTGTCAGTTTATGTATATGGTGGATTATATAGAGTGCTTACACTGTTTTGTTAGCAAAAACCAATTCTGTAATGTTCCTTTAAACCTAAAAGATTCGGACATTTCCTAATGATATTAATAATAATAATCCATGTTTTACTCACCAGCAGTGTGGTCCAAGGTCTTTATAATGGCTGATGACCGGCCTCATGGCGGCCTTGCAAGAGGCCTTACAAGAGTTGAGTTCTTACAAGAGTTGAGATGCAAGTACAGTAGGAATGATAGACCACACCATGTAATGCAGCTATAAAAAATAATGAGAAGAAAGACAGACGTGAGTTTTCATTAAAGGCACTGTACACCTTTGGTAATTTACTCAAAATATATATTAGCATAAAAACTGACTTGGTAACGAGCAACAGAGAGCTGTTGATAGTAGCCTATAAAACATTGTGAGAAACGACTCCCTCTGAAGTAACGTAGTTTTTGAGAAAGAGGTAATTTCTCACTAAAATAATAAAAACTTCTTGCAAGAAGTTTTTATTCCTAACTGTGTGAAAGCACACAAATTTGTACAACGAGGGTGTATTTTCTTTCATCATTTTCTTGCAACTTCGATGACCAACTGAGCCCAAATTTTCACAGGCTTGTTATTTTATGCATATGTTGGGATACACCAAATAAGAACACTGGTCTTTGACAATTACAAAAAAACGTGTACGATGCCTTTAATTCAAAAATCTGCTAATTCTTTGGACAAAAAACACAGTGCACATCCTTGACTTGACATAATCAGTCGCAGAACAAAGCAGGCTGAGAAGTGAGAGACTCAAGACTCAATGTCATTTACATAGCAGGCCGAGACTCAACGTCATTTACATAAATCAGAGTCAAAGTCATTGAGTTGACTTTGCAATTAATATAATTAATAATCAACTTTGGTGTGATCAGCTATCCTGACTCAGTGCCTCCCCGGCCCCCCGCCCGGACGTCCCGACCACACCTAACCCTAACGCACGACAAGTCAAGGCTACATTTTATTCAACCACAGACACACAACTTTATAAGTCTCGGTTTCCACAAGATATATACATTTCAAACTTACTTTTTGCATTCACTTTATATAGACATGTTTTGCATTTCATAACTACCGAACCATTCTCAGGAAACGGTAAAATGGAACCACATTGCGGGCAAAAATCTCTCGAAGAAATGCGTTGTCCTCCCGGCCATGCTTTCCAGAAATCGAGTATGGCGTGACCTTCGCGGGCATGCTACGCACGTGACTGACTTGTCAAGCTGGACTTCATCCTATTGTTCAGCGTTGAATTGGGTTTAGGGTATCTGACTAGCTATTTAAAAATGACTTCCGCCCTCTGTTGGTGTAAAAGAGAAATCTCCCGCGCTAAGTTAATGAGTTTTATTAATTGATTTACTTGGTGGGTATTTGATTAATAATCAAATAAGCAACTGGCTCCCACAAGATCTCGCTGTAAGGGTGCCATTCAGAATATAGTCAATATTAAAAAAGTTCGATTTTTCCCCCGAAATTGTGGGTGCGGTGGGTCAAAAGAAACAACTGAAAATCGAAATTCAGTTTTTATTTAAAGGCAGTGGACACTATTGGTAATTACTCAAAATATTTATCAGCATAAAACCTAACTTGGTAACAAGTATTGGGGAGAGGTTGATAGTATAAAACATTGTGAGAAACGGCTCCCTCTGAAGTGGAGTAGCTTCGAGAAAGAAGTAATTTTCCACGAATTTGATTTCGAGACCTCAAAATTAGATGAGGTCTCGAAATCAACTTGCATCTGAAAGCACAGAACTCCGTGTGACAAGGTTTTTTTTCTGTCATTGTTTTCTCGCAACCTCGATGACCAATTGAGCTCAAGTTTTCACAGGCTTGTTATTTTATGCATATGTTGAGATACACCAAGTGAGAAGACTGGTCTTTGACAATTACCAATAGTGTCCACTGTCTTTAAAAACAATATAAATATTATTAACAAATTAAAAACAAGAAGCAAAAGTACCCAGCTTGCCAAGATTATCATTTCATTCATGATTTAACTACCAAGTTATTTGCTTAAGCCAGGAAAAGCCATTGAAAACTACTGATGTTGGAGACCTTTGATCTAAAATATCTGCTTCATTTGAGGCATTACTTTGTTCGTCAGTGTATAGATTATTATTATGAAGCCATTCAATATTTAAAACTCGAGATTTGGGGTGAGTGGGTAGGTCAAAACAAATCCGATTTTTGTTTTTACATTGACTATTCTGAATGGCCCCTAATGAACATAGATACGAGATAGTCGGACTGGTAGTAATTTTTCTGGGGTGTGGCTGGTAGTTAAGTTGATTTGAGCGTAGGGGAGATGGAGTAATTTTGTTGGGGTGTGGCTGATTGGACATGGGTATGAGCTAGCTGGGTAGATGACTGGCTGGGAGTTTGATTTGAGGGTAGGGGAGATACCCTGGCAGTATATATCATCCTGCTGGGGAATGGCTGTAGCTGGGGATGGGCATGAATGGAATGGGTATAGGACTGTGCCTGGTTGGGGAGGGGATGCTGGGTAGAAGAAAAGTTGGATTTTACTGCAGGGTGGAATTTATTTAAGGAACAGTAATAAATAAATAACATAAATTTATGGGTGCAGTTTTTGTATTTAAAGTTTAATAAATGGTGGTTAAAATAAACCAATTAACGTTTGCCAATGGCCCAAGCACTCTACCCAGCTTGATCATGCCCATCTCCAGCCAGCCACACCCCAGCATGATGACTACTAGTCCATCTCCCTACCAGCACCCATCAGCTCATCCCACTGATTGACTGAACGTCTTCATTCCAGCTCCATGCTGGACTGAGCCCTTGAGATTTTTTCAACTTTTGGCCTAAATTTGATATTAAACGGCTGGACTAATACTACCCCTTGTAATTATTTTCTATTTTTGCTTCAAATTTGATTAAAATGCTGGACTTAACCCTTGTGATTTTTGGCCTAAATTTGACAACAACGGCTGGACTTACCCCTTGCGTTTAACGTTGGCATCTATAATATTTGTCATAGTAGTAATGATTTTCAGTAAATGGTTGTTATTTTATTGTGACTTATTGTGGGTACAGTTGACCTTACATACATGTTGACTTTTGTACACATATTACCAACCAACCTTTGAAACATTTATATCATTCACTTCTGTTGTGTTTTAATAAACAACAGACAAGGTTACATAACAAGCTGAAATTTGAACTCTGTCATGTTTGGTACTAAAATTTGTTAGATATTTAATATCAATCTTCTGCCTCTCAGCCTCGTTTTGGTAACACTCATTTGTACATGAGTGTCATTAAAAAAAGATGGATGCTTCACGAACAGCTCTGCCATATAATATAAGTGAACTTCTGAAAAACACATAAACACAAGTAGTTGTCTCTGGTTGAGTTGTTGTTAGTACTACAAAATTGATGAATGAGTTTTCATCTTTGTTCATTACAGGATGGGAGAAACGTTTAGTTGAGTGCAGACAAAACCTGATGCAGCATGTTCAGTTGAAGAGAACATGACCAATCAGACATAGGTTTGGGTCGAAACTGAGTCAAATACCGAGTACAAATTCAGTTGAAGAGAACATGACCAATAATACATCAGTTTGGGTCATATTTGAGGCAATTACTGAGTAGGTATGTTCTGTTGGATAGAACCTGAACAATAATACAAATTAAGGCAATAACTGAGTACATGTTCAGTTGAAGAGAATATGACCAATATTACATCAGTTTGGGTCATAATTGAGGCAATTACTGAGTACATGTTCAGTTGAAGAGACCAGGGACAGACCAATAATACATCAGTTTGGGTCATATTTGAGGCAATTACTGAGTACATGCTCAGTTGAAGAGAACATGACCAATAATACATCAGTTTGGGTCTTAATTGAGGCAATTACTGAGTACATGTTCAGTTGACGATGACCAATATTACATCAGTTTGGGTCATAACTGAGGGAATAACTGAGTACATGTTCAGTTAAAAAAAACATGACCAATAATACACCAGTTTGAGTCATATTTGAAGTAATTACTGAGTTTGTGTTCAGTTGAAGGTTGGAGTGTAGCAGTGAGTTTACTCATCAGCACAACCTGTGCTGTCACATGGATGACCTGCAGTGGTTGGAGTGTAGCAGTGAGTTTACTTATCAGCACACCCTGTGCCGTCACATGAATGACCTGCAGTGGCTGGAGTGGCTGGAGTGCAGCAGTGAGTTTACTCACCAGCACAACCTGTGCCGTCACATGGATGACCTGCAGTGGTTGGAGTGTAGCAGTGAGTTTACTCATCAGCACAACCTGTGCCGTCACATGGATGACCTGCAGTGGTTGGAGTGTAGCAGTGAGTTTACTAATCTGCACAACCTGTGCCGTCGCATGAAGGACCTGCAGTGGTTGGAGTGTAGCAGTGAGTTTACTCATCAGCACAACCGGTGCTGTCACATGATGACCTGCAGTGGTTGGAGTGTAGCAGTGAGTTTACTCATCAGCACACCCTGTGCCGTCACATGGATGACCTGCAGTGGTTGGAGTGACTCATCAGCACACCCTGTGCCATCACATGGATGACCTGCAGTGGTTGGAGTGTAGCAGTGAGTTTACTCATCAGCACAACCTGTGCCGTCACATGAAGGACCTGCAGTGGTTGGAGTGTTGCAGTGAGTTTACTAATCTGCACAACCTGTGCTGTCACATGGATGACCTGCAGTGGTTGGAGTGTAGCAGTGAGTTTACTCATCAGCACACCCTGTGCCGTCACATGGATGACCTGCAGTGGCTGGAGAGGCTGGAGTGCAGCAGTGAGTTTACTCATCAGCACAACCTGTGCCGTCACATGGATGACCTGCACTGGTTGGAGTGCAGCAGTGAGTTTACTCATCAGCACAACCTGTGCCGTCACATGAAGGACCTGCAGTGGTTGGAATGTAGCAGTGGGTTTACTAATCTGCACAACCGGTGCCGTCACATGAAGGACCTGCAGTGGTTGGAGTGTAGCAGTGAGTTTACTCATCAGCACAACCTGTGCTGTCACATGGCATGATGACCTGCAGTGGTTGGAGTGTAGCAGTGAGTTTACTCATCAGCACACCCTGTGCCGTCACATGGATGACCTGCAGTGGCTGGAGTGGCTGGAGTGCAGAAGTGAGTTTACTCATCAGCACAACCTGTGCCGTCACATGGATGACCTGCAGTGGTTGGAGTGTAGCAATTAGTTTACTAATCACCACAACCTGTGCCGTCACATGGATGACCTGCAGTGGTTGGAGTGTAGCAGTGAGTCTACTCATCAGCACAACCTGGTGTCACATGGATGACCTACAGTGGTTGGAGTGCAGCAGTGAGTTTACTTATCAGCATAACTGTGCCGTCACATGGATGACGTGCAGTGGTTGGAGTGTAGCAATTAGTTTACTAATCACCACAACCTGTGCCGTCACATGGATGACCTGCAGTGGTTGGAGTGTAGCAGTGAGTCTACTCATCAGCACAACCTGGTGTCACATGGATGACCTACAGTGGTTTGAGTGCAGCAGTGAGTTTACTTATCAGCATAACTGTGCCGTCACATGGATGACGTGCAGAGGTTGGAGTGTAGCAGTGAGTCTACTCATCAGCACAACCTGTGTCGTCACATGAAGGACCTGCGGTGAAAGAGAGAGATTTGACCTCAGTGCCTTTGTGTTTGAAGAGTCAAATTATAGTTCAAATGAGGTAGATCTTGGATCAAAATGCAAGACTTACTTTATGTAAAGAAAATTGAACTACTTTCAGAGAGGCAGCTCAATATCTCCTTCATGATGTAGCATCAGTAAATGGCAACAGTCTAACAGCTTCTTGTACAGGATGTCTGTAAAATACGAAACATGAAAAGCGGTTTATATTTGATAACAGATGCTTGACATGTTTCGTAAACTGGGTGTTTTCAATGAATATTTCCATCAGGAAGCAACTTTCTTAAGTTTTGAGTCATTGCATGGTGGAGTATTAACATGGTTATAGGTTTGCAGTAACACCATGTGTAACTCTACTTTCTTTTAGTAGAATACAGTTCTGATGGAAATCTGGTCCTCAAAATTTGTTTACTGCCACATAGTAAACTAGTGGATAAGGGGGACTTCTCATATAATACTCTTTGCTATCCCAGATAAAGGTTATAAGTTAGTTCTGAGAAAGTGAAGATAATAATGAGAAGTCCCCCAATAAGCCATTTGCGAGTTAGATTTGAATAAAGTCTGGCACAATGACTTGCTTAGTCACAAGTAACTGCTTGTTATGTGTCAAGTGATTCAGGGCAAGCATTTGCAGAGCAACCTCCAGATGAGCAAACCCTGGTACCATTGTGCCATACACATTCAATCAAAATTGTGTATGGGTGTTCAGAGTCATGTGACATAGCAATGTCTCTATAGTCTGAGGAATTCAAATTTAATTCAAAATTAATGGCTAATTCACAAATCTACTCCGCAACAGTAGATAAGAATTAGCAGGACAAGTTCTTTCAGCACTACCTTATCTCATTCAGAGACAGTCCAGATAAATACAAAAAGTTCACCAAAGAACACCAAAGAAAAAGATATACAAAGTGTTAATGCAAACCGAAAATCATAACTTTCACATGCGAGTCAAACAGAGCTTGTACAAAGATTGTTTTAGGAAATCTAAACTCCAATAGTGGTTAAGACATTCATCTACTCTAGAATGCGGTAGTCATTGGTTCGAATCCCACTTGAGTAGTATGCCTATCATAAATTTGTGTATGCGGTTCTTAGGAAAGCACTGAATATGTAGTGCTTATTGCACATCAGTGTTTGGTAAAACCTCAAATATTCTTTATCCCTTATGCAATGCTACTTCCGCGTCATGCGATTAAAAAAGATAACTGTTCACTTTAATGATCCACTTGAACAGCATTCAAACTCGCTACAGCTTTTCGCAGAAATCTTTAGTTGTACCTTCTTTGCTAAATTGAATTCCAAATTTGCATGGCTAAAATATAAGTTTAAAAGAATGTTATTATGAATAAATTTGCATGCCTCAAACTGAAATCGAATGACGGTTTCAAATGCAGAGGCAAAATCTCTTAAAATTACAAATGAGGGAAGTGAAATAGGGAGATTTGTTCAATTGCTGAAAATGACTTGGTAAACCTAAAGCAATTGAGAGTCTTTACAAATCTGTTATGCCTGTGTGTAGTTTGATGGTTGTATAGAACTGTACAGTGTTTAAAGGGTTTATCAGTAAATTTGGGTTTTAAGATGAGAGAAATGTATTATAGGGCATACATATTCTCCTTATAATGTTTTATCAATTTTTGAATGTTACATTCCAAGAATGATGGTTGAGAGGGTGGGTCAGGGAGGTTAAGAGAGCATTATTATTAGAGTTGGAGACCTAAATCAACCAACAAGATGAAATACAGTTCTAAAAGAAACAGATAGAGATGCAAGGCTTACCATCTGTGGATAAGGGATTTTTTCCACTCAGAAGAAATTGTAAGACATTTCCTTCATGAAGTGATGTTGGTGAGTGACTACAGAGAAACAACTTCATGAGCAAGGAACCTGAAACATATAAAACATTCCAATCAAATCAATATTTAATAATAGATTCACTTCTGGAAAAAACACAATCTCCTGATGCACAGAGCATACAGTTTGAAACAGCAAGTAAACCACTGTTTTTCTCAGAGCCACAGACTGTGCCTTCACCATGCAAACCATCAAATTTTAAAGAGTTATATTCAAATGTGTTACTTTTAAGACAAACTAACAAATAGCGCCAGTGTCCAGTTTAAAGAAACCGTACAGAGTGTTTTTTGAGGAGTACATCATTGAATTCTCTTGTCTTAAAATTATATGGCCATATCGTACACGTTTAGTAATGACTCAAAACAAATATTAGGATAAAAACTTACTTGGTAACAAGCAACGGAGAGCTGTTGATAGTTTAAAACATTGTAGGAAACGACTCCCTCTGAAGTAACGTAGTTTTTGAGAAAGAGGTAATTTCTCACTAAAATAATAAAAACTTCTTGCAAGAAGTTTTTTTTTTTCTAATCTGAAAGTACACAAATTCATACAACATGGGTGTTTTTTCTTTCATCATTTTCTTGCAACTTCGATGACCAATTGAGCCCAAATTTTCACAGGCTTGTTATTTTATGCATATCTTGGGATACACCAAGTGAGAACACTGGTCTTTGACAATTACCAAACGTGTTCAGTGAGAAGACAGTTGCTTTTGCTTTGGGAAAATCAGCACGAAAGGGTCATGGTTTCTGATGATTGTTAACATTACATAAACAGCATTACTGTAAACAGATTCAAACACAATATGATTTTATCAAAGATAACAGCATTTCAGACAAAGTTATTACTCAAAGTTTTTGCTCAAAGTTTTAACAACAAAATTAATATTTTGGCAACCATTAAAGCTCAACAACTTCTGTTGTGAACTTAAAGCTCTTTGACAGTAAATTTATGGTAAGTCAAGGCTTACCAATATTCTTTGAAACTATTGTGGAGTTATCAGAAATTGCTTAAACATCAGTACCTTTTTGAAACCAACAGTGCTTGGAAAATGTTAACCTTAAGGCATTCGACATTTTCAAACTGGAACCAAATTTGGTAGATAGAATGATGTTAACAGATAGACAATTCTTACCTACAGAAGCGTTAAAGAGACACCAAGAAAAATAAAAAGAAGTCATCATTATGACTTAAATCTCATAATTATGAGTTAAATTTCATAATTATGAGTTAAATTTCATAATTATGAGATAAGTCATAATTATGACTTATATCGTGTAATTGTCAATTTTGCCAATTAGGTCATAATTATGAGATATATGTCATAATATGATGACTTGTACTAAGTTATAATTATGACTTTAATATTTTTAAATGTACTTTTAATGCTTCCATATTTACCCTCTTGTAAGTGTGAACTAAATTCTGATTCTGTCATCTAAAGTGTGCAGTATACTGTATAACACACAGGAAAATGACTCCCAAACTGGTGCAACCAAGATTATTGCGATTATGAAATCAGGTGAATCGGGTCAATACACAGTACTTTTACAATAGACCGTGCAAGTCTTGCTTGTATTCGAACATTTTTGGTACCACTTTGGTCCAACGTACATTGCTTCAACACATGAAGGAAACAAACTCACGCATTTTGAGGGGTCACAATGTTCCGATAGCGCGAGCCTTGCATAGTCTATTACTATGAAAAAAAAGTCACATGATATTACTTGGGTGGGATTAAAACCAAGGACCTTTGCCTTTGAAGAGCATTTGTCTCACAATGGATGACCTGCAGTGGTTGGAATACAGCAGTGAGTATACTTATCTGCACAACCTATGCCACCACATGGATGACTTGCAGTGGTTTGAGTGCAGCAGTGAGTTTACTAATCAGCACAACCTGTGCCGTCACATGGATGACCTGCAGTGGTTGGAGTGCAGCAGTAAGTTTACTCATCAGCTAAAACCTTTGTTGTCACATGGATGACCTGCAGTGGTTCGAGTACAGCAGTGAGTTTACTAATCAGCACAACCTGTGCCGTCACATAAATGACCTGTAACCTGTGCCGTCACATGGATGACTTGCAGTGGTTTGAGTGCAGCAGTGAGTTTACTAATCAGCATAGCCTGTGCCTTCACATGGATGACGTGCAGTGGTTGGAGTGCAGCAGTAAGTTTACTCATCAGCTAAAACCTTTGTTGTCACATGGATGACCTGCAGTGGTTCGAGTACAGCAGTGAGTTTACTAATCAGCACAACCTGTGCTGTCACATAAATGACCTGTAACCTGTGCCACCACATGGATGACTTGCAGTGGTTTGAGTGCAGCAGTGAGTTTACTAATCAGCATAGCCTGTGCCTTCACATGGATGACATGCAGTGGTTGGAATGCAGCAGTAAGTTTACTCATCAGCTAAAACCTTTGTTGTCACATGGATGACCTGCAGTGGTTCGAGTACAGCAGTGAGTTTACTAATCAGCACAACCTGTGCCGTCACATAAATGACCTGTAACCTGTGCCGTCACATGGATGACTTGCAGTGGTTTGAGTGCAGCAGTGAGTTTACTAATCAGCATAGCCTGTGCCTTCACATGGATGACATGCAGTGGTTGGAATGCAGCAGTGAATTTACTCATCAGAAGAACCTGTGTCGTCACATGAATGACTTGCAGTAGTTTGAGTGCAGCAGTGAGTTTACTAATCAGCACGCCATGTGCCATCACATGGATGACCTGCAGTGGTTGGAGTACAGCAGTGAGTTTACTCATCAGGACAACCATGCCGCCACATGAATAACCTGCAGTGGCTAGAGTGCAGCAGTGAGTTTACTCTTCAGCACAACCTGGTGTCACATGGATGACCTGCAGTGGTTGGAGTGTAGCAATGAGTTAACTAATCAGCACAACCTGTGCCGTCACATGGATGACCTGCAGTGGTTGGAGTGTAGCATTGAGTTTACTCATCAGCACAATCTCTGCCGTCACATGGATGACCTGCAGTGGTTGGAGTGTAGTCAGTGAGTTTTTGTTTCAGCACAACCAGTGCCGTCACATGAATGACCTGCAGTGGTTGGAGTGCAGCAGTGAGTTTAACTATCAGCTCAACCTGTGCCGTCACATGGATGACCTGCAGTGGTTGGAGTGTAGCAGTGAGTTTACTAATCAGCACAACCTGTGCCGTCACATGGATGACTTGCAGTGGTTTGAGTGCATCAGTGAGTTTCTTAATCAGCACAACCTGTGTCGTCACATGGATGCCCTGCAGTGGTTGGAGTGCAGTAGTAATTTTACTCATCGGCTAAAACCTTTGTTGTCACTGGATGACCTGCAGTGGTTTGAGTACAGCAGTGAGTTTAACTATCAGCTCAACCTGTGTCGTCACATGGATGACCTGCAGTGGTTGGAGTGTAGCAGTGAGTTTACTAATCAGCACAACTGTGCCATCACCTGGATGACCTGCAGTGGTTGGAGTGTAGCAGTGAGTTTACTAATCAGCACAACCTGTGTGGTCACATGAATGACTTGCAGTGGTTGGAGTGTAGTAGTGAGTTTACTTATCAGCACAATCTGTGCCTTCACATGAATGACCTGCAGTGGTTTGAGTGCAGCAGTGAGTTTACTCATCAGCACAACTTGTGCCGTTACATGGATTACCTGCAGTGGTTGGAGTGCAGTGAGTTCACTAATCAGCACAACCTGTGCCATCACATGGCTGACCTTCAGTGGTTGGAGTGTAGCAGTAAGTTTACTAATCAGCACAGCCTGGGCCGTCACATGGATGACCTGCAGTGGTTGGAGTGCAGCAGTGAGAAATGACATCAGTGCATGAAACAAGTTGTGTTTGACGAGTCAAATTAAAGTTCAAATGAGATAGATCTTGGATCAAAATTCGTTGTTTACCCGTTGTTAAAAGAAAGTTGACTTCACTTCACAGTCAAACAGCTTCTTGTACTGGATACCTGCAAAATATGAAACATGAAAAGCTTCTATTAAACATTTGATAACAGATGCATGACATGTCTGGTAGTCTGGCTGTTTTCAATCAATATTATCTCCATCATGATGTTACTTTTAACGGGCAATTCCACACTGATGGGCACGACAGTGTGACATGGGAGGGGAACATGGGATAGTAACATAACAAAATAGAGTTTGGTTTTTTGTATTGTAATTTTTTGTCTGTACACATGTGTTCAAAATTCAATGGCACATTAGGATTGTGGTGGAAAAAAAAAGAAAAAAAGGAAATGTCAGAGTACCATAACATTTGAACCTCGGGAAGACGCACAACCACACACTCATGTTTGTTAAATCAGTATCAATTAGAGCACTTATTTTTGTTCTCCCATTTTGTATAGAGTCGTTCCCATTGGTTTTGTGCACGAAAGCGAATTGAGGACGTCCTCACTATGTCAAAACACCGGTTCCCTGTTGTTAAAGTTTGAATGGGTAGACTTCCCCCTACACCCACACACAGTTTAAACCACACAATCTTGTTTTACCAAATGTCCCACTTCTTCATTTACTTCCGTTACTAACTAAACATCAATTTTTTGAACTCACCAGTACGAACCTCCTAATCAAGACCAAGAGGAAAATAAGGGATGGATCTTTACAGATGATTACCTTTATAAAACTGGCACATGTAGCATGAGTTCTGAATGATTTCACATCGATTTGGTATGATGGAAACTTGTGATGGCGGTGTCCCAGGGAAATCTGTCTGTGTCTCCCCCCCCCCACCCCCGGGGATTCTGTCCCAATACGGGAAGTTAACATGGGCTTGAGGAGGATGATTCAAAAGAGGGCGCTATCAAAAGAAGTTTGTACACAGTTCACCAGGGTGAGCGAGCGGTCATCCTCGTACTGCTCGACACACCATGGGGACGAGGTTGCTGCGACAGTGTCTCTAGACGAGAGCATATAATAATTTTCTTTTGAAAAAAGTAGAACAACATTTTTTGTGTGCGTTTTTAACACAAGAGTGCGCTATATCAGGCAATACTGTATTGGCTACCAAGAAGACATAAAAACCACAAACACAGACTTGGGACCACGTCTACGGTGTTTGTGTCCCGCACACAGATAGTTAAATTATAACACGGGCTGAAGACTGTTGCAACTTGCATTAGTGTACTCTCCGAAAACTACACTTTTTGTAAACTCACGCACGTTAGACCATGTAGCCTTTGTTTTCAAAAGAGTGACCTTGTACATTCCAGGGTCTCTCTATCAGGCAAGATAATTTGTCCTTCCTACATGATACAACTTCCATATATGTTAAAGAGTTTCACAAAAATAAAGCTAAACCAGTTTTGTCCCTTTCTTCATAACAAAAGTTGATATAAATCAGCAACAGTGCAATCTGCATAGAATGTAAGATGGTATGTTCTCTTCCATTGAGCTGTGTATTAATCTTGCTTGCACTTGCAGGAAGTCCAGAGCCTTTGGCTCTTTTGTATACACTGTCTATAGGTACCATACATACTGGGCCACTGAATGCCTCAATAGCACAGCTGCCGGATGGCTGACGGTGCCAAAAATACGTCAACACCATCAAGACACCAGGTTTTAACAAGACTCGTAAACCATGGCCAGTCCCTCCGAGCCAATTGATTATGCGCCCTCTACCGGCGACTAATTCAAAAATTAGCGTCACCGATCAAAATAGCCTGAACACCTGACGTCACACTTCGAGGCTCGTGAGAACGCCAGATACCTGCCTGACCAGATGTTGCCAGATGCACCTTTGACCTCGCATTCATTTTACACGGAGTTCGCAGTTAAATCGCACGTATCCATTGAGGATAAAGACAGGGGACCAGTCCACGATCAAGATTGCTATTGATTATTTTGTACGGTCAGTTTCGAACAGGTGTTCGGAGTCTGTTTGGCTGTTCGGATTGGACGAAGTAATTTAGATGAATCAAGAACAACCACGCACTCCGTAAGGTCAAAATACATTTAACAACCGAACCAAAGTTTTCTGATTTCATTTGAATTGTCGAACGTAAACCCAATTGCAATGACAATTTTGTTACGTGTCCCCTCCCAGGATTCACCCTTTTTGATAACGTCAGGCGATAATGATCAATGTACCTCCTCGGATGCTTGTTTGACCACCGGTCTCATTATAGACGATGTGACCTGTGACATCTCATGTTTACAAAAGAACCACCGAGCCTGGACTTCCTGCAGGCAAGATTTGTACACAGCTCCATGGGAAGAAACCATAAAAACCTACATTTTATGGAGATTGCACTGTCTAATTTCAACTTTTGATATGATGAAAGGGGGCTCATCTCAAAACTTGTTCAGCTGTTACTTATATAACTCTTGGATTTATGTGGAAATTATGACACAAAATGCAAACTTTCCCATATGACTAGTGCAGTATCTTGCCTGCCAGAAAGGCCCAAGAATGTACAAGGTCACACTTATTGTAAACAAAGGTCACAAGGTCTATAGGGTCAACTTGATGGTTTTAGTAGTGTTCTTTCGTTTCATACGGTTTATCACACGGAGTGTACGGTACACAGTATCCTATCCAATCAGAATCCATGAAGTACATACAGCCTGCCCACCACGTTGTCATCGAATCACGAAGGAGTTCAGAACCGTATCCTTCGTCAACTGCTCTAATGAATGAGTAATAATGCATTATTTGTTACAAATCGCGTCAGCTGGGAAGATAAGTATGTTTGTGTAGTATTGGATTTCTTTAACTTTACAAAAGACCATGGCAATGTAAGGAATCTGCTGTAATCGCGGGTAATTCAAAAGGCAATCGATCCAAAACCTCTTTGGGCATACATGGGTGCTGAACCACGATTGTAAAATGACTGTATAGCCGAAATTTCAAAATAATAACACACAGTCATTATATTAAATAAAGTAAACAGATAGGGCCCTCGGGTTCAGCGTGTTGCTAGGTGGGCCGCCACCACCTAAACTGTTTCCGTAGGCTCGGTAGCCTGCAATATAAGTCATCTCTCCTCTTTGTTCTGACTCCAATCTCCAACAACAGCTTGCTCTTGTGCCATATTTATTATTTTCAAACGAATAAACATTAAAACCAAGCAGTGCAGTGCCAGATTACCAAAAGCCACAGCTCGCCTTTATAATGTTTGAGAACTGTTGCAAGGCACTGACGGTTCACCACGTTAGTAATAAAAAAAAAAGCCCTTATCCGTACGAACCGCTTCATGTATCAATGAGTAAAGGCATACTGACGGTTCACTTCATTAGTAATAACAATACTCTAATCCGTACGAACCGTCCCATGTACAATGATAAAAAGCACTGACGGTTGTGCGGCCCTAAATGTAGCTCAAGCCCCAAATGTAGCCCGACCTAAATGTAGCCCCAAACTTGTACGTAAATGTCACCCCGACCTAAATGTAGCCCCAAACTTGTACCTAAATGTCACCCCGACCTAAATGTAGCCCCAAACTTGTACGTAAATGTCACCCCGACCTAAATGTAGCCCCAAACTTGTACCTAAATGTCGCCCCGACCTAAATGTAGCCCCAAACTTGTACCTAAATGTCACCCCGACCTAAATGTAGCCCCAAACTTGTACGTAAATGTCGCCCGACCTAGATGTACCTCCACACCTGTTCTAAATCTTATTATGTATCTCAATGTTTATAGAGGGGACAGTGAAATCATACATGTGGCCTTGTGCAGGCAAGTTACGAGATGAGACCATGTGTGACTACGAAAAACAATTTAATGGTGTTCGATATATGCATCATATATAGAGGGATTTTGTTTTAATGACATGCAGGGAAAAATATATAGGACAGGAACACACTAAACAAATTCAAAAAGCTTGAAGTTTTGTCAGTTATGAAGCTTCTTCTCATGTCACGTGAGAATCATGTATTGAAAAGCAAGCTTTAAAAACCCGTTTGAGGAGTCATATACAATTCTTTATAGAAATAGAAAGGGGGATCGGACCGAACAAATAGTTGAAGGCAAAGCCACAAGAAGAACAGGTGTGAGCGTGTCAACATAAGGGATCCGGGTGTTTGACAGAGCGAGGACGTTCTCGCTTCGCTTTCTTGTATAAAACCAGCGGGGACGTTGCTAACAAAACCCAAGTCCAAACAATGGGAGAACAAAGAGAAGTCCTCGATTTACGGGATTCACAAACGTGTGTGTGTTGTTGTACCTCTTCCCGAAGTTCAAAGAGTATGATTACTTTTTCCCCTTTTTTTTCAACCACAATCCTCATGTGCCTTTGAATTTTGAATACATGTGGAAAGGAGGGAGGGTGTGAGAAAAAAAAGGAGACTGTGCGCCTAGTCACTGTTCTGCCCATCTTTAACATATTATTAGCAATGTGTTTATGGGAGTATGGGAAATTTGAAACTATTCCCGGCGGTGGCCATCGAAAGATAAATGGGCAGAGAATCGTTATGAAATTTATGTCACATGACTTCGGTGTGGTCTCTGGTAATAAACCAGCCTATGGCTGTTTGACTGTGGGATGGTCTCTTTTATTTTGAGAAGTCAATACGCGACGGCTAAAACAAATCCTATCTTTGATGTTTGCATGCATCCTCAAAAATAAAGAGAACAAAAAGGAGAGGAAATATAAAACAAAAAATGGGGGTTTTAGAAGGATATAGCAAGATATTAGAACGTGTCCATCAATCACTTCCATTAAAAGCCGGGGATACATTTAGGTACAAGTTGGGGCTACATTTAGGTCGGGGCAACATCTAGGTACAAGTTTGGGGATACATTTAGGTCGGGCGACATCTAGGTATAAGTTTGGGGCTATCATTAAGTTCTCGGCGACATTTAAGTACACGTTTGGGGCTACATTTAGGTCTTGACGACATTTAGGTGGGGGGAATCCGGTTTCAAACAATGGAAACTATACGATTGGCTTGTCTTCAATGGAAGTTTGGAGTAAATCTTAGACTGAACAATTAGATGTAAGAATGTAAGCTTTTACAGCTCATGTTTCCCGAAACAAATTACACTCTACCTTCAAAACAATATTTAAAAGGAAATCAGGGTTGGCATTTCAAAATATTGTCAAATTTAGGTACACCTTTGCGGCTACATTTAGAGCCTGGGCTACATTTAGAGGCCGCACAGACGGTTCTCTTTATTAGTAGTAACACTGAGCCCTAATCCATTCGAATCCTCCCATGTACACTGATAAAAAGCACTGATGGCTCACTTCATTAGTAATAACAAAGCCCTAACAGTACGAACCGTCTCATGTAAAATGATAAAAAGCACTGACGGTTCGATGGCTGAATACATGTCAAGATTAAATCATTTGCAGAGATGAAAAAATATACTTCCAAGTTACTACAAAACAATAAAGAAGACTGCAAGTCAAATTCCCAAGTATCCAGTGAAATCGTTTCGCCAGGTGTTGTATCATTTTATTAAAAACAAATGCAGTTTTGTATCATTATGAAGCGATGGTCATTTTTGAACGTGTGAGATTGTGTACAACAAGAGCTGTCTGACAGCTTAAAATCGTCAACTTTGCTCTCGTTTTTCTCGACAGTCACGGACTGACAAGTGTAAACAGGTTGAGCAATATATCATATTAAAGGTAGGTTTGTCGTTTGGTTTTTGTCAACATACTCCATCCACGTTTAGAGAGGTGAAAGCGTCACCCAACCACATCTTCATGCATGAATCGCTACTGAGATTCAAATTTGATTTGAAATTAGGCCTACAACCATTACCATGTTTATAATAAAATTAATAATAATACTATTAATAAATTGACATCAATTATTATTGAAACAAATATATATATATATATATAAAACAAATGTATGTGCTAAAAATGTACAAAAGAAAATATAATATGACAGTGTATGTGAATTTAAAGTTATTGAATAAAAAAGTACTAAGGCTGTCACTCAAAATACACTAAAATGAGAAGAATAAAAGTTAAGAGCTAAAATGTAACTATAAAGGCCCTAACAAAAAATAGAACTTTAAAGGAAAATAAACAAAGACAAATACCAACTAAAAGACAAATACAAAAAATCATAGTAAAAGAAGTAGTTTGATTAAAAAATAAACTGCACAAGCAGCAAACAGAACAAATGATTTATAAATGGTATACAAAACTAAAATAGTTCTTTATCTGCTGTATTCAAGAATTGTATCATTTTTAGAGATGTTTTCGTAGCTTTTTTTTCCAGTATTAGGTAATCATTTCAAAATGATGATTAATGAGGAACGTTACAGAACTGGTAATTAAAATTTTCTTTAAGATCACAGATTTACATAAAACTTACTTGATCTAATGATGATGATAGAAGAAAACATCCCTAGAAATATTTCTGTCTGAAATGCCATATTTGATGAGAAATAAATAAAACTAATCTCCGATTGGAGTTTATCGCTATCGAGCATTTTATTCATGCATTGTATAACACATGCAAATATGTGTAATCGTTTTTTCACTCTTTTCTCGTGACCCAGATGGCCGATTGATCTCAACTTCTACAGGTTTGTCAGTTTGTGTATGGTGGATTATATAAAGTGCTCACCCTGCCAGCAACTGTTTTGTTAGCAAAAACCAGTTCTGTAATGTTCCTTTAAGCCTGATTGTTTACTATTGGCATGGGTGTATTTTTTTCGTATTTTTGTTTGTAAATGTTCACCATGTCTTTTGTGTCCCCCGAGTCTAAAACAATCAGGAAAACGGATTCTCATTAGACCCAGAATCGGTTTAATAACACTGGCCGTGGTGGAAGTGATGGCCTCGGCAGTGGCTATGGCCGGATCACTGGGAAAGTCCTAGTCTTCACTGTCACAACAGCCATTGGCCATAAACATAGCAAGAGTCACTTGATTCGGACATGGCCATTGTGGGTGTACTTTGATAAAATGTACAAGTTCTTGACAATGCATACATGGTGTGTTGTGGGCGAGAAGTCTAGTGCATAAGACTCAAGTTCAGATGGCTGACTTCAATTCCCGGTCATGACAATTGTGTCCTTGAGAAAGGCACTTAACCATACTTGCTTCTCTTAATATGGTTGTATAAATTGGAACCTGAGAGGGCTGAGACAGTATTGTGTTGGATTAACCCCTTGGCGCTGATGCAAGCAGCTTGGGGTTGTAAGTTTGAGGAATGGTCTCAGTATGCCTGAGGAACAGGGATAACAATGTTGTAAAGCATCTTGATCCAGCTACTAGGATATGTGCACTACATAAGAGCCAAGTGTTGTTATTTGTTATTATTATTCTGCATCTGTGCTCTGGTCTCCTTAGTTGTACTTAGTCATTTCCATTGTGGCTTTTGTATCAGTGTCTTTATAGCAGTTGACATTGTCCACTTCTTCCTCACGGGGATTGGTCAGGACTGGTGTTGTCAAGAACTGCCATCGCTATGGAAATGGAAAGGGAAGGTTGCTGAGTCTCACTGTTTATTATTTCCTTTAAAAAAATATTTTATTTTACTTTATACGTAAATTGAAGCTCAAGCCAAGGAGGCAGCTCAAACATTTTCCGATTTCGCAGACAACACTTTTAGCTTGTTTTTTTCCTTATCAAAACAAAACATTCACAGAAGCAAAGATTAAGAAATAGTGATAGCATAAGTTGGGTTGTAGATCAACACAAAAAAAACCCCAAAGATCATGAGGCTGAATAAAAGGAAGGATAATGAGGTAAAGTTAGAGGAAAGGGAAGATGTGGATGAATTTGCATACCTTGCTTCGAAGCAAAGAGGGTGATGGAGGAAGGACATCACTTGTAGAATAAATATTACAAATAGGTTGTGGAGATCACAACAGTCCAGAGGGAAAGCATAATAACAATAGTAAGACCATGCCAGTAGTTTTGTATTTGTGGGCAATGAACGAAAGTGATGAAAGCAAACTTAATTCCTTTCAAAGATGTTTGAAGAAGATAAGCGGCTGATAATGGTGGCCAAATACCATGGAGGAAACAACCTAAAGGGACACGTTGCCTTGGATCGGGCGAGTTGGTCTATAAAAAGCATTTGTAACCGTTTGTTATAAAATGCATACGGTTAGAGAGATGTTTCAAAAGTAGAATACAATGATCCACACGAATATGTCTCGAAATAGCGTGGTTTTCCTTTTACATCGTGAACAAACACAGTCTGCCAATTTTTGACTCCACAGATGGCCGACCGTGTTAGTTCGCAAAGTAAAAGGAAGGAAAAACCACGCAATTTCGAGGCATATTTGTGTGGATCATCGTTTTCTACTTTTATAACGTCTTTCTAACCATATATGCATTTTATAACAAACGGTTACGCTTTTTTCTGACCAACTCGTCCGATCCAGTGCAACATGTCCCTTTAACTTAAATGTTTACCCCAAAAAGTCAAGAAGTGAAACAAAGAAGATGGAACTGGATAGGTCACATAATGCAAAAAGAAAAACCTGTTTATCATTTCACGACATACATGACTTGGCAGCCAGAAGGCAGATGGAAAGTTGGGAGACTGAAACAACATGGAGAACAGTTGAAAAGGGAAGAAAGGAGTCTGCATAGGAAAAATGGGGTCAAGTCTTGGGTTAAGCAGAAGACAGAGGGAAGTACAAACTGAGAGTTTGGAGGCGTTTGTGCCAATGGGCACAAGGAGAAAGGTAGGGGGTCACTCATGGCCATCAAAAAGCAATATATTTCATTGACTTATTTCCCTAAGTCAATGAAACTTCATACTTCCCCATTCACTCATCTTTGATTTAAGAATATATTGCATTTGTGACACCTGAAGAAAGTTTAACTACTGGCCACAATGTACTGAGAGAAATTCATTTTCTGTTGGTACTAAGTTTCGCTGAGTTGGATTATTCTTATCAACAAGACCTCCAGCTTTAATAATATTCTCCATTATTTGTAAACAGATAAAAACAATCGTTAAATCAATTTGATAAGTGCTAATGATATTGAAAACAAAAGTCAGAACATAAATATCTTGAATATTGTATACCAATGTTCACAGCCAAATGTGGAGGGGATTTTTGATGAGTTAATTTATTTGTAGTAGCTGGCTTTATTGAACATGAAACAAATTTGTTAATTAGGTATTGCTATCTTAAGTTAAAAAAAACTTAACTAAGATTCAATGATGTTATTGTATACTATCCCTGCTCAATGCTTCAAAAGATTGTTGTACTGGTGGTCATGACAAACTAGTACCTACCTCTTTTAAGCTTCCCCTGGCTGTTAACAACTTGTATGCAAAGTAGCCAGGTATGCAACACATGGAACTGAGTGCCAAGAACCAGCCTATGGCTTCTCCCCAGAAGGGGTAAGTATAATCGTTGTACTCCAGGGGCTCCCATGTCACCACGCTGAATATCCAGATTGCCTATAAACCATTGAGAAAGTACTTTATTATGGGTGTCATGCAAGCCTTGTTGGCTTAAAACTGCAACGTATTCTCAGTACAAACGAGTGAACGAATAGCAAAAAAGGACATAAACTTTCCTTGTGAAAGTGGCTCCGCGAAAATGCACTAAGTAAAAGAAATCTAAACTCAGTATTTTCAGTTCCCAGAATATTTATTCAAAAATTTTAAAAGTGAATGGCTTCAAACAAGAATGATTTGCATAAGCTGACTGACGACTGACCTAAAAAAAAAAAAAACGGCCAGCCCTAGACTGTTGGGATATTTATTTTAGACTGTTGGAATATTTATTTAGAGGGGGAAAAATAAAATATTTTCACACAAACTAATTTTAATAGTGTACTGATCAAAAGAAACATTACAATTGAATGGTGGAAGTCACTGTAAGGTAAACATATATTAAATAAAAGATGAAAACAAGTAGATTAAAGAATAAATGTGTATATCAATGTATGTATATCATTATAGTGTAGCAGAGCATCATAGCCTGGCGGTCTAGTGCACCAAATTCAAGTTTTGTTATTCACAGAGTGTGGGTTCGAATCCCGGCTTGGCTGGTCATGATGCTTGTGTCCTTTGGCAAGATATTTTACCATTATTGCTTTGATGGGACGTAAAGCTGTATAGGTCCTGTATACTAGGATATATAGTGCACGTAAAACGACCCAGAACACTTATCAATGAAGAGCATGGGTTTACCTCAGTGTTTCTGGTTCATTGCAAGCACCCTTGTCAACAGGTTTCCGAATCGCAGTGATTAAGTTCCCTTTGAGGTATTCTTGTTTACATTACCAGAAATTATTCATTATAATAACAGTAGCTCTTGTGTTCTTTTGGGTGATATTATGTGGCAATAACAACTGGTTTACCAAAAGGGTTTAAGCACATTAAAAAACATTTTAAAACCTACCGACCCTACTTTAATTCAGGTCTGTGTTACACAAAACATACTTTTTCAGCCTTTTGTAAAAGGGGCTTAGTCAGTTACCACAGTAAGTTTGTCAAAGACAATTACAATGAAAAATTTCAAGAACACCATATCTCATCAGGAAGGAACTCTATCACGTAGAAGTAGGAGACACACTGAATCACTTCCCACTGTTAATATAATTTGTAGAATGTGCACATTTCCTTGCTCTATGGTTTAACTAGCAAAATAAATGGAACAGATTAAGTACATACCAAAGAAATGACAGGAGTAAAGAACATCCAGCACCATTTAAACCAAAAGATCGGTCTGAATCCAATCATCCTCTCAATGTCCTGGTAGAATCTCTCTCCACCTAAGTGTGAAAAAAATCAAATTGTCTTAACAATTGAGAAATTAAGAATACAAACTTGGGTAACGTATAAATTACTACCATTGGAAAATGCCTATAAGACTTCAATTTCTTGATCCAATAACTTAGGCTACTCAGTTGTAGGTTAGCACTACATGTACTACTAGTTTCCATTCAAGAATATTTTTTTTTTTTTTTTGGTGTTGGGAGTATTTCCCCTACCCATCCAACTTTCTGTTCTGTTGCCCATTCAAACATGAGGTGGCCCACCTCACTTTCTTCTTTGACCACCTCACTCATTTTTTGCTAATATCACCACCTCGCTGTGAAGGTTTGCCCAAAGGGAAAAAGTCATCAAAAAATGTTTATTTTGTGTCATTTATTAACTTTTTCTTTACCTCTATGTATTAAGAACTCACAATTTGCATGAGTTCTACATTCTTGTCAATTTGCAGTCTGCGTAAATTTTGCTTCAAACTTTAATTTGAATTTTTACCGCCTCGTTCAGTTCATGCACCAATGGGAGACACTGTTGTGATTCACTGTTATTGAAAACTTTGTTGTGTTCCCAGCTTTACCTGGCTACAATTTTTCATAGAGCTGCTTACAGTTAAGATACATGTAAGCTAAGCACAGAATAATGATGCTTACCAGAAAAATATTACATGACAAAACACATGGCATGTGTTGAGTTTTCGATGACCAGTTGTTTTGCTTTCAAATTCTTTTTATTAACTCTTTGGTGCACGGATTAATTCTATTGTTTTTAAGATTACACAAAAACAAAAAAACGTTCAGCCATGTTTTTCTGGAATTTTTTCAATAGCGCCCCCTATTGAAAATGGCATCAAAAGAAAGCCCAACCATTGCTCTAAACAACCGAATGAGGGCGACATTTATGGGACCTTTATTTTTTAAGTTATGACCACTTTTCCAAAGTCCAAATTGAACGCGCTTTTGGCGGTCGCTATCGACCGCTCTGTGCACCAAAGGGTTAAGCATTGAGTAACACCTATGTAGATCCTTGTATGGAGGATTAGATTTCACGTGACATTCACTATTTACACCATTTCATGGCCTACGTCATTCAGCGTGGAGTTTGGTACTATTCAGCATGCATTTTCGTCCCATCCTTTTCGCACTAATGCATGCTAGACCACCACACGGGCGCATCCGTAGGCCGGTTGGTCGTGTGATAGTCACAATCATTAAAAACACAGTTTATAGTATCCACGAGGCATCGGTGTCTATTTATTGAAAACGCTAGCACCCTTCAGCGTTCGACGATTAGCATCGCACAACCAATTACAAACAAGGAATGCACGGTGGATAGGATTTCACCAATAAACGTTGAAGGATTCCATTGCACTGGAACCATGCTTAAATTTTTATAAATTTGAATAAACTTCCGTTATGACTTTCAAAGTGGCTTTAAAATTTGCATTACTATTGACCACGGCCAACTCTCATGCTGTTCAAGCACAAAAAGCAGCTAAGAACAACAACATTATGCTTACCAGAATAAGGTAACCAGCCAAAATACTGCTTCACCTGTACCATCTAAATGACGGGAATCCTGCTTATTTCCATTTAGTGGAAACTTCTAAGCCAAATTGTCTGCTTATACGCAGCTCTGTGACATTAGGCCCTGGTCTCTATACTTACTTTGCAGTAAGAGAGTTTTAAGATAATACTCTTACCATATACCCAGCCAATGACGCTGGTTTCAAAGAATGCCATGCAGAGTAATACCATACCACTAGCTGAGAAGTAATCATAGATCTGGAACACATACATCCCTCCCTAAAAAAATAGAAAGAAATGACCGAATGAAGTGAGATGGAAAAGTTGTTTAAGTCATAAATAAATTGAAGAGAAGATGCTCTTATCAAGTGACTCTGATAATCAATGGCGATAAAAATAAGTTTATTGGTAAGAAGTACAGCAGCTTTGGATAGTATATTGCATTCTGAGAAACTTTTCACTTCGAAATTCTGCGGTTATGGAAAAATATATCACTTTTTATCCCCCAAAACATTTGAATCTGAGAAGCGTTAGGCGTCTCAAAGTGTGTATTCCAATGTAGATTATTCTTCCTGCGTGGACATAACCGCTCCAGATTTTCGTCAATATCTCAAAAAAGCTCCCACCTTTTGAAATGAAATTTTCACAGGTTAGTTTTATGGTATATATCTACAACTATATAGGTTTGAAACAAACAACAGGCTACAATTACCAAACGTGTATGATGCCTTTAACACGTTGACTGCCGGTCATAAATTTGTATGGGCATCCCATTTGCCAAGCATCCAAGTGTGGTACGCATGCGCGCATACCAAATAGGTACTTTTTTTTGTGTCTACATGTTGTAGCATACAAATTCTAATGATGTGTCCTCACCACTGCCAGAAGCATATTCGTTGCGTTCTCAGCGATGCCAGTGTATTCAATTCACTATGCAAAAGCCTTTCATTCTCTACGAGTATACTCGTAGTGGCAGAATCCTTTACACCTGTTACTACGAATATACTCGTAGAGGGTTAATTTAGAAGCTCCTGTTATACTAATCTATGTAATGAACAATTAATCCCAGTTTTGAGTTTTGGCAGGGATTGCCTGGCTTTGGCATGGAACAACACATCTGTTTGTATTAGTACAAAGAGATACCAAAACAACTTACATTTGTTATCATGGTGAGGCCGAAGCCAAACGAGACAATACCTACTCCCAAAATGAAGAACTCTCGGTTATAGCCTCGGCGTAAGATTGGGAATAAATCCACCACTGCAGTAATGAAGCCCTCAACACCAACAAACTGATGACAGTGGGAATCAACATTGAAGAAACAAGTCAGATATGCACTGTTAGATTTAATAGTAGTTTCTCTTCACTTAGGTTGACAAAGTTTGACTGTAAATAAGAACCTAGCAATGGCAGAGGTGTGGTCTATAGATATTGAATAGTTCTGTAAATTTTAAGGAAAGTATATTGACCTATTTTAAAGAAAATTAACGATATAAGTTGTAACTGGTACCGATCACCATATCCTCTTGGTAAGTCAATGCGTCACACACGCAATCTCCTCCTGCAAGCCCAAGGTTTTCACTACTTCTGGCTCCAAAACTGGCATACCTTTGTGTGTAATTTTACAAAAAATCACCCATTTCATCTTTCAAAGGCATTTCCTAAGGCAGAAACTTCGGGAAGCCCACTGTCACTGATGTGGTAGCTGATGTTTTGAGGAATGGTGTGATGCTTGTAGATCTCGATGGCCTCTCTGATCCTTAAGGGGTGCCAATTAACTTCTTTTGTACTCAAAACTTTAATCAACTGTTAATGCACTTCAGCCTCTGTAGAGCTCTACATGTGATCCCAGAGCTCTGGGACGACATGCAAGAAATCATTTACCCATCTCAGAGAATTCTTGAAATCTCAAGAACATCAAGCAATAGACCTCAACCATGGTATGAGGTCATGTTGCTTTTCTGCCATTCAACCCAATGTAACAAAAATGAGAGTGGAAGGAAAAATGTTCCAGTATCATTACCGACAACCTGACAAAGACAGTCCACACTAAGCCTATGGAAGAAAGGTCTAACACTAACTTTCCCATGAACTGACCTGGCTATCAAGGCCCATAAGTAGAAGCATGAAGAAGAAGATGCAAGACCAGAGAGGAGCAACAGGCAGTAAGGATACAGCTCTGGGGTAGGCTATAAACACAAGGCCAGGACCTGTAATGAGAGATTGCGGACACACAGTTAATAAATGTTTTACAATCACAATGCAGTCATCTGGTTTGAGATAATTCAATGTTTTTACATGATGCAACTATCTTTTTACTCAGTGGAAAAATCAAGACTTCCATCAAGCCTGGATAGCATTCATCTATGAAATGGGAAAGGTAAAATTGTGTCATTTTCAATAGCTTCATGTATGAAAGGTACAACAGAAGGTAAATAAAGTTGGCGACACACAGTCTTAAGTAACACTCGATTATATACATGTACTACAGGAGTGTCAAGATGCATACAGGAATAAACAAAAGGTAACAACAACATAAATCATGCAAAAAGATGAACTTTAGAACTTGTTTTCAAAACTGCTTTCATATAGAATATATGATGAAGATCTGACACTTTATAATTTTATGAAATACCAAGGGAAAAAATAGGCCTACCTTTCTTTAAAGGGAGGGTGTACTTTTGGTAATTACTCCAAAATTGAATGACCATAAAAACTTACTTGGTAAGGAGCACTGGAGAGCTGTTAATATTACAAAACATTGTTAGAAACGACACCCTTTGAAGTTGTGTACATAGTTTTAGAGAAAGATGTAGTTTTTCACCAACAAATTTGAATCTGAGAAATATGAAGCCTTTCTCATGCATCTGAAACCACACAATTCTATGCAACAAGGGTGTATTTCTTTCATTAGTTTCTTGCAACTTCAATGACCAACTGAGCCCAAATTTTCACAGGTTTGTTATTTTATGCATATGCTGAGGCACACCAAGTGAGGATATTGGTCTTTGACAATTATCAAAAGAATACCCTGCCTTAAACACTGTTTGCCAACAGTTAATTTTCCTTTATGTTATATCCGGACTGTACTTACGGACAATGCAGAGTACATTGTAGAATTAGAAGTGTTTGTTGTATAACCACCAATTCATTTTTATTGTTTTGGTAATCATAAACAAATATCAACAAATATAAAAATGAAAGTTTACTGTCAAAGTCAAGGAAATAGCGCTGAAAGATGCCCATATTTCAATTACTGCAATTGAAATAAGCCAGTGTTGTATGACTCGAGTCCAAGACTCGGACTCGAGTCCTTCTCGAGTCACAATTTCGGTGACTCGGACTTGACTCGAGTCACGTCTGCAAAAGACTCGGACTCGGACTCGGACTCGACTATCATGACTCGGACTTGTCCCCGAGGACTCGTGACTCGAGTCACGTATTTTCACAAACAATACCTTTTTAAATATTAAAACAATTCCGATGATCCGATTGTCATTCCCGGAGTGCACATGGAGGAATATTAACGTCTAGCACAAGAAATAAGTACACTGTCGTATGGTGTTGCAAGTAATAGTGTTCGTGATTATTGTGTAGATTGCCATGTCGTACAGCGCGTGTATGTTCGATTCCTATGTTCAATACGCATAATAAATCACTGGGATGCACGACACCAATATTAATGCTGGTATTCTGTTAACGTTAACACCATAGCCACTGCTTGTGCTTGATGCATATTACCAGGGAAATGGCATATTTGGTACCTGTAAAACACAACCTGCATATTGCACTGTGATGGCTGTGTGTTGTTTGCACCAGTTTCTACACATGGTCGACACACGTCACACACACACACGACGTCAAGTTTGGTCACGTCACTAGTAAAAAGTAGTACAACATTTTTTAAATCATGGCATCTGCCGTTCCGCCCCGTATTGTTTCTTTTGGTTATACCATGGGGGTAGTTCTACCTCCATGGTTATACCAACTTTAACAGAACTTTGTTCAAATTAAATGTGTTTTATTTTTTTCATTTCCAAATCTTATTTTACGACATTTGGTTTGCAACCAATATTTAAACAAGTGACTCGTGACTCGGACTCGGACTCGGACCAAGTGACTCGTGACTCGGACTCGGACAAAGTGACGCGGGACTCGGACTCGGACTCGACCCAAGTGACTTGAGACTCGGACTCGGACTCGACACAGGTGACTCGACTACAACACTGAAATAAGCATACAGATGTATAAACAAAATGTTCAGGCACACCCTCACAAAACATAAGTAACCTTTTATCTAAACTAAAACAGGAACCACAAAAGGGAATGAAATTATAACTCTTCAAAAAAAAACAATTATGTACATTATCCTTACAGTAATAAATGCATACAAGAGCTCATGAGGAATTCTGTGAATTTCATGTCCTCTTACAGCATGCTGCCAAATTGGTTATTATTAAAGACCAGTATCAGTACATTGTGTGACCTAACAGTCACATATGCATGAAATAACAAACAAATGCCACTTCAGGTTCCATTGGTTATCAGAGTCACAAGAAAATGATAAAGAAAAACCATCAGTTTCCATTGTTTTTCAAACATTGATTTCGAGAGATCAAAACTGATTGTTTTACTCGTTTTTCAAAAACTATAACATTTCAGGCAAAAATATTTTAAGGGAAGTTTTCCATCAAGGCATCTTTATACAGTGTAAAACTGTGAACATTCATATTTTCAATCTTACCAATGTTATGCACACCTTTTAAAGGGTGTGTACAACATTGGTAAGAATGAAAATATAAATGCTCACAGATTTGCACATAACTCACATGGTATAAAGATGGTCATGGTAGAAAACTTCCCTTGAAAAAGTTTTGCTTGAAATGCCATAGTTTTTACGAAATGAGTAAAATAATAGTATTTATCCTGCAGGATAAATTATGATGTTCGAAAAAAAGTTAAAACACATAAGGTTTTTTTTTACTGTTTTCTCATGACTCCGAAGACCGATTTAGCTTAAACTTTCACAGGTTTGTTATTTCATGTATATGTTGGGTCACATCGAGTTTGGATACAGGTCTTTGGCAATTACCAATGTTGTACACACCCTTTAAAGTAACTAATCTACTGCTATGACTTGGCTTACATTAAATTTAGGGTTATAGATTGGCAAGTCATCCAAAAATTATTGACCATAAAAACTTACTTGGTGAGAAGCACTGCAGCTACTGATAGTATAAGCTATTTTGAGAAAGGATTCCCTTTGAAGTAAATTTTAGAATCTGAGAAACGATCCGAGGGTTGGTGTCCGCTCGCAAATGCGGCCAGAGATGCGATCGGTACCCGCTGTCACCTCACTAAAGGTGAAATTACTGTGACAGTTTTTAGCTGATTTCTCAGCAAGTAGACAATGTGTATTCAGCTGAAACTTTCACATGTGACTTTTATTGTATCTTTCTTTATAATTTTGCCCATAAATCAGCATTATGTTGACAAAAACCAATCTATGACCCTACTTTTAAAAACTTACCTTTGTCGGCAACATCTGCAATATCAATCTGCTGCTCCTTGGCCATGAACCCCAACACTGAGAAGATTATGATCCCACCATATAGACTGGTAAAGCTATTAATGGTCACAACTATCAGGGTATCCCTAATTAAAACAAAGACAAAGTACACAAGTGTATGTATGTTAGGTTCCATTGTTGTGCATCATCAGCAACAGGCCAAAACATTAAACAAATACTGGATTCATAAGAGTGCATTGTCACAGAATATAATTAGACGTAGGTGTTTGTCCTTATGACAAACACAAAGCTGTTCCATTTTTTTACTTTGATTAAACGCTCCAGACCTTGAAAATTAGTCTGACTTTGAGATAGAAGACCCTTCACCTTGGACAGGCACTTTTTGATTTCAAGTGTGCCCCAAAACCTAAACCTGGAGCCGATTTCACAAAGCAATAAAATTCATCGCAAGACAAATTTTCAGTGTCACCATAGTGATTTGTATTGTGACATCACACTTTACTAAGCAACTACGATTGATTTGCAGTTACGATCAATCTTAGATCTTTGTGAAATCGGCTCCTGATCTTCATTTTGATACTGACCCTGAAACTGATTTTAAACCTGAACCTGACCCTGACCCTGAACCTGACCCCAACTGTTACCTTTATTCTAACTGAACCATGTGCTATAGTACCCTTATTCGTACCCTCAACCTCACCCCCACCTGGTTCAGAAGTTCTAATTTTTTAATTTGAATTTACTGTTTGGACCGGAAGAAAGGTCAATTGAAACGCGTTTTGAACAAATTGTTCAATGTGCCATAAGCTACAATATGACACACAAATTATGACTTGATGACTTAAGATATGACACTGTATAACTGTTTGTTTGCCTAAAATGCCGGACGACGCCACCATGACATCATTTATTGCACGTTTTGTATCTGTGTACAAAACCCATGGCTCTAAAATTCTAAACTTGATCAAATCCTAGTCCCATTATACGAGCGATGCTATTTGTATTTTGTACAATATACATAGACTCCCTATGGTGGGAGACTTTGACATGTATATTTATTTATGAGATTCAGAAAAAGATTGAGTGAAGATTGTGTCATCATTCAGAGTAACATTTGAAGTAGGGCCTTCCTTTATCAGAATTCTGCAGGTTTTATATTATCATTATCTATTTGTTTATCGAGTGTACCAAACTTTATTGTTCCCACTGTGCATGCTGCATCTTTTTTTCAAAGTGCCCACTGTCAATCTATACGGTAGTTTAATGAAACGTAGTTGTTGATACCGAGTTGCAACTGGTTTTTACATTATTTCGTCATGAGAAAGGTATGAACACAATCTTTCTTTCTCTCGCTTAAAAGGCAAGAGAAAAAAATTACTAACTGTGAAAACGTAAAAACCTGAGCAAAATATTCATGAATAGTTTTGTTGTTGTTGAAACCTTGTTATGACATTAAAGCTTTGCACGCGATGGTTCACATAGTGGTGAGATGTAAACACCTTTCCCTCACAAAACCCAGAAAATTTCCCGCACACAATAAAGGTCAAATAGTTTAGTCGAGAAACTCCAATGTTAACGTTAACAAAGGCACATTCACACAGCACGAAAAGCTTTGAACTACTGCAAAAATTGGCTGTGTAAATGTTTGGGTCTAAAGTTTACCCTTGTCTTTTAAAACAATTTTTCATGATTAACACAAAATAGACACATTACTTGCATCCAACCCACACTGTAAATTCTTTAAAAAAACTTCTAAACAATGTGGACAACTCCATCTAGACATCAACCTTGTCCTCCATGACACAACCTTGCCTCGTTTGGACAAACGGGCGGGGAACAAAAGAAACCGAACAAGAAAAAGTGGGAGACAAAATGGAAAATGGAGAGATGAACTAAGAACATATAAGGGCATTGCTTGGCAAAACACAGCTCAGGATCGAGTGAAAAGGCTTTCCTCCTGCAGTGGAGTGAAATAAGCTGAAAGAAGAAGAACTGCACAACTTTTGCAAATGTTTCCATTCACTTCACATCTGTGTTCATAGGTGAAATGTATGTGATTCTTGGTACAAGGAAAAAGCAATGTTAAGAAACAGTTCCTTCTTTTGTGAGTGAATTGTCAAGTTTTGGGAGGGTTGTCCCCTGCAAACTGCCCATTTAAAGTATTCAGGAGTAACAGTGGGCACATTTACCTTGAAAATTTGAATTATCTGTTTCATCCAGGTGCTTTGGATAATAAAAACGAAACCAGACTAACCTGAAAGATCTGGTTTCAAGGTCATTGAGACAAAGTTGAGCCCATTTCACACTTCACGGACAAGTGAATGCTAAGAAAACAATCACAAACAATGAGTGACAAAGAAAAATAGCTTTGCTTTCGCAATTCGCACAAACTATGAACTAAGGCTTAAAGCTGTATTTATTTGTGTTGTACTGCACTTACTTGTAGCAGTTATTCTTAAAGTTGTTGTAGCTTCCAAGTGCCGTCAGGCATCCTAAACCAATGGCATAAGAGAAGAATATCTGAGTACCTGCATCAATCCATACCTGGTGAATAAAATCGTTCATTTTGTATGTAAGGTTGTCCTCCTTCACAACTAACTAGACTTGCACCTCGAATGATGAGAACCTGTGAGCTTCTTTAGAATTATTCTTTCTTTCTTGTTTTTCTTTTCTTTTTTCTTTTTTAATATTTACAATGCTCAAGTTAACACATTACAATACAACTTACATAGTACATAGACAATCCGGTAGTATTATTGAAATGGGGCAATTTTTAAGAGCAGTCAACTTATTGTCAAATTTGTACAATTGTTGTTGTCAAATGTTATTTTTTTCTTTCTTCAATATGCAGTGAAACTTAACCAAGTTCAGAAAGGAGGTCATATAAGGTTTCTTGTTCTCGAGTCTGGAGTAATAGATAGCTTTCTTGGCCAAAATAATACATACATTTTCCAACAATACCTCAGAATTATGTACATCTATACCAACAAAATAAGAAGATTTATACTCCAATTGAATGGCATTGTGAAAAACTTTCTCCCAAATTTCTCTAAATTCATCCATAATGTCTTGACAAACGTGCAATCATAAAACATTGCTTCATTGTCTCAGGGTGAATTTCACAAAAAGAGCATTTAGGCCTATCATTAGAAATAATCCTCATCTTGCAGAACCTACTATTAGTCATCAAACAATTAACATTGATTTTGTATTGAAAATCCTAGAATTATTCTTGCATATCTTGTGCATTTCCTCCACATCAAAAACTTCATAGTTTTCTTCAGAGCTCATGGGATGCATTGATCAAGTTCCATAAGTCTTTGGTTTCCTTACACCAAGATTAATGAAATACCTGACTTTCCAAGAGGCGTTTCAAATCTGGCCTTAAGTAGTATAAGATACCATCGGCTGCTCCATCCAATGTAACTCCACGAACTAGCAGGATAGTTAACACCACATAGGGAAATGTTGCTGTGAAGTAGACTACCTGTATCGTAAATAAGACCCACGTAAATACATACAAACAGTGATTGTAGTTCCATTCAATTAAATTACATTGAGCTAAATCAGTTCACTTTTTGTTTTCCTTGTATGTAAATTTCTTGTTTTGTTTGTCTTTTTTTTTTAGGGGGGGGGGGTGTCGAGGATGACACTGCAACAAGAATAGCCCAGAGTACTTACAAGTAATGGAGAGGCAGTTGGATGAATTATATTAATTGCTTCTAAATTTACCTGATATTTGTGTCGCAAGCTTCTATTGAAAATAAAAAGGCGAAAACTTCTATTAAAGTCAAAATTCTTTTGATTGGTGATTTTGTTTACCTTGCCAGTAGATTTCACACCCTTCCAGATACAGAAGTAGACAAGAACCCAAGCTAAGAGAAGACAGAGTGCCAACTCCCATCGTATGGTCCCCACCTCCTGTAAACCATCTGAGATTCCTAATACACGCCGCCTGATGAAATGAATGAAACAAAACCAGATATGTATTAAAAACACATCAGTGTTGTTATTGAATACTCAATCCTCAAGTCTGAGTGCTCGTGTAATGTCCAAGTCCCAGTCCAGAGTCATTTGGGTTGAGCCTGAATCCTAGTCAAAAGTCAAAAAAAGAGTCCAGTCCGAGTTATGAGTTGTTGTTTTTTTATGAATGAAACAAAACCGGATATTTATTAAAAACACATCAGTGTTGTAAATGAATACTCGAACCTCAAGTCTGAGCGCTAATGTAATGTCCAAGTCCCAGTCTGGAGTCATTTGGGTTGAGGCCAAATCCGTCCAGTCCGAGTCATGAGCTGTTGTTTTTTCATTGTGAAAAAAAAAATGATAGATACACCACAGTTTAAAATTAACCATCATTTTGAACAGTGGTTTACTTGGAAGTCTAACCACCTATCTCCCATCTCACTCTCGATTAATACCACTACTGAAAAAAAGAGGAAAAGGCTTTTGGAATACTTCCTTGCTGTCCAGATTTGGATTATGTGAAAACTATCCGCAAAGCCATTAAAGAAACTGTTTTCTCTAACTTTTCCACATACCCTATTAGTAATACACTTTGGGAAGTAGTTAAAAGTGGGATCAGAGGTGAAACAATTAAGTTTGCATCCAAAGAAATACAAGCTTCCAACCGGTTACTTATATATTTAGAAAAAGAAATAGCCTATTTGGAGAAAGTAGTATTTTAGGAACCAATCTGACACAGGTTTCAAAACTGGAGACCTATTCCCCTCTTAAATGTAGATTATAAAATATGTGCTAAAGCCATTAGGTTCTACCTAATTTGATACACTCAGATCAGACAGGGTTCATGCAGAATTGATACATTAGGGAAAATATTTGTATGTTGTTGGACAGTATTAATAAAAATACTGTCCAACACTAAAAGAATATTTTCCCTGATTTATCTATTCTGCATGAACCCTGTCTACTGTCCAACACAAAAAGAATATTTTCCCTGATTTATCTATTCTGCATGAACCCCGTCTGATCTGGTCACATATGCCAAAGAAAATGACATTCCAGGTATTATCCTGTTTTTAGATTTTTAGAAAGAATTTGACAAGCAAGAATGGTCTTTTGATGAGAAAAGCTTTTTTAAAGTACTTTAATTTTGGTCAAACTATTCAAAGTTGGGTGTCTGTTTTATACCACAATATTTCTAGCTGTAATGGCCATGTACCTTCTTCATTTTGTAATTTGTCAAGGGGGTTATATGGGGTTGTAGTCCACTTAACCCTTATCTGTTCATTGAAGCTGGGCTAAAGATTAACTACTCTATTAGTCAGACACAATGAAAATTGGTTCTCTTATCTCAGATAGCAATGTTTGATCTCCAGACAAAATTAGTTGTTGGTCAACAGGACCTATCAGATTGCTCTGTATTTTTCCAACTGACAATGAAGATCTATTTGAGTTAAACTATAAGCCTCAATTAAAAAAAAAAAAAATTCTTAACCTGGTCTGTCAGAGATCTATTAGTAAAATTGTACTCTCGTTAAGAGAGTTTTTTTATTTCAGTTAAAATTTATTTTTAAAGTCTTACCTAAACCACCTCAAACTTTTATTAATGAGATAAATTCGCCCGTTTATCCGTTCATGTGGATAGGGTTAGTCGCAAAACCATTATTAATGATTACTCAAATGGTGGTCTGAAAATGTTAGATGTAGACTGCATGCAGACAAGTTTAAGAAGCACCTGGATGAAAAGAGTTGCGAGTGAACCTCAGAAAGCCATTACATGGAAATCCTATAGTGGCATTTTGCGTGACTTGGGTACAGCTGATATTACTCGGCATCTCAATGTTTCTTCCGAAGCTTTTCCTTTTCATGTAATTAAAGATCAATATCTGATGGATGTAGTTAAAGCTTGGTTGCACTTCGTTCTTCATCTTTGTTCTGAGACTATATTTAGTATAACTCTTACGATAACATTAAGAATGTAATGTTTATTCTACAAATCATGGAAAGCAGAAGGAACAGTGGCCGTGAAACATCTCTGTCAAGACAATGGGTTTTTGTTATCGTGTTCCAGTCGGAACCCGAGACTGTAACAACTACTTGCAATTTTTTTATCCCTGAATTCTGTAAACGAAAAACCCTTCTCAGCTTGTTATACAATTTTGTATTGCCATTAATTTTCAGAGTCATTACCAAGCATATACAGACCCTTTAAGGTGACAAAGGACCAATATTTCCGATTTAAGATTATCCACTTTTTACGTCCTACAAATAATTTTTGTATAAAATCAGGAAGAAGGATAATGACTGTTGTTGCTTTTGTAAGGATATTCCTGTACGCCTCATGCATTTGTTCTGGGAATGTAAAATTGTAAGCAGGCTTGTCACACTAATCATTATTCTTTCTGAGAAATTCATATTTGATGAAATAAAAATAATTAATAATGTCTGCATACGCAATGACTGTGACAATGTGAAAGAAAAATAGCACACCTGCCTAAAATATGTTTACTGACGTACCCCCTCACCCCCCCCCCCTCCCCTCACCTGCATCACAACTGGTTAACAAAGGTATTTATGGTCACACAATTTCTTTGGGAAACTGACAACCATGGCCCAGAAACACGGCAAAAGAAAATAGGTTACTGAGTATGTGCGCAGCGGGAAGTCAAAACTTTTAGACTATTGTGGTTGTTTGAGCATTGCAGGGGGGGTGAGCCTGAAGCATGTGCTATACAAGTACCGAGTATAAGGCCTTTCATTCTGAAAGTACAAGTAATAAAAGGAAATTTTTGTGAGAGGAAATTGTGTTGAGATACCAACTTCAATCATGGGATGTAATTTTACTCCTAAAATTTGATGTTTTTCTTATACTCATAATAATCCCTTATTTTCTACACCTCATTTTAAGTTCAACTTTTTTTTTAAAAGTTGTTAAATCAATGCTTTATCAATACTTTTGAAATATTTCCTTCAACTATGAACTATTTCTCCATCAAAGGTTAAGTAACTTTGAGTAAAACCAGATCACTAAAAGAACATGTGCATTACAGAGTGTTTTGATCTTACTCAAAGAATTCTTCCACAGCAGAAACCCGAGTCTCATTGTAGCAGGTAGTATTGGTGAGCTCTTCCAATGTAATGTTTGATGAACTGATGTTGAAGCAAGTCTGAAACAGACAAAATAAGAGATGATGAAAGAATGAGGCTTTGCATTTTACCAGTACTTCTTGTTTCTTTTTGCCTAAAAAAAGAAAGTTTGTACTTCCGGCTTATCTACCCCCATACCATATAGAAACACCCTTCTCTTAGCAATAAGTGTAACCAATAATTGTAACCATCCGAAGGGCGAGGCAATAATGGTTAAGTGTCTTGCTTAAGGACACAAGTGTCATGACCAGAACTCGAACCCACATTCAGCTGATCCGAAACACCAAAGCTCGAGTCTGGTGTGCTTGATCACTCCGCCACAACACGCCAAAATACAATTAAGGCCAGGATTTATTCATTATTATTTTGTTTAGCTTTGTAGGATCATATAAACCCTCTAAAGGGTATTGGGCTTGAAACAAATAGCAAATAGCTTCATTATCCCAGGTGTATTATGATTTCCTTCAACTGCTGTAAAAAAAGAAAGAAAACAAAGTTATATGCCCCAGGGGAATGAAACCGATTACGGAATGACATCAATATGACCCATATGTCTCCAAAGCACTTATTGCTTTGTAAATAATTACGATTTGAAGTTTCCTAGCAACCTTATGTCCAGGTCTGGACCCATATCAACAGCTTTTGTCATAAAAAATCCACTTTAGTGTTTTAGCAAACAATGATTTCAGCAATGAAATGTCCTGGGGAGCTGAAAAGTAGAATAAACTCACCATGCAGTTAGGGAAAAATAAAAATGTTTTGCCCATCATACAATATGTACTGTATATATTGACACAACAGTATAAGCAAAACTGTCTGGATTTAATTCAGGTACCATGCACATGAAATCGGTGGTCGGGTTGGCATAGTGGTGTCTTTTCTCAAATTCCCCCGCCGGGGCACCATGTGGATTGGGTTTTCAGTCCCTATCTGATTGTTTTCCCTGAAATAATTGTCTGGGTTTTCCCTCCCTAAATCCTTCCCTCATCTAAAACTGAAACTTCCTTCTTCGTCTTCTCTCCATGAGGTTCTTGGCTAGTATAGTGACTAAGTTCGCTTTTCTGAGAGTACTTGGCTTACCAGAATCAATAAATTAAATGAAATGAAACAAATGAAATCTACCAACAACTGAAACTTAAGAAAAGTTGGCCCACTTCCCCTCCTTGAATATGTACATCGTATCCATTTTTTAAAAATTTCTTTTGCATCTATTCCTTGAGGCTTCTTCCTGGAAAAGCAACAAAAAATTCCTCCCGGAAGAAATTGTTTACTTCTTATTTTCTGTGCAAGATGATGAGTCTCTTCAAAGGTGCTTGAAAGTTTTAAACAATTTATGCAATACAAACTACAATATATACATGTAGGTGTATTAACATGAAAGTAACATCAGGCTACAAACACATCACATTTCATATGATTTCTAAATGATTTCTAAATCAAGTTAAACCCTCTTTTCATAGAATGGAGTTTATCCTTATATTGTACTAAGGGGCAATGATCAGAACAACAAATGTAGAAAATTGTGGGTGGTTTTTTGAAGGAAATAAATCAAAAATCTATTTTAAAGGAGAACGCTACCTCTTTCACAAATCATCTGTGCTGTTTCATTGTCATTGCTCAATCTTGTCTCGATAGTTCACACACGGCCATGGTGCCCCTTCAAAAGTTTCCTATAGACTTTAAGATCTTCCAATGGAAGTGCCCTTTGCCAAATTGAAACAGCCTCACCTCTCAAAGATGAAATTCCAGGCTGTATTGTGATGATGACTTCAAGTGAACTGGGTCATAACAATTATTTAAAAATAAAAAAAATTGGTAGGGAGGGTTTTATAAACCAGAGTTGTATAATGTGCAATATTACCACACTCACATTGTTGAATGATACTGAACAGTTTTCAGTATTCCAGGAGTTATCACAGTTTGACCATGGTAGCTCAGTAGTAAATGATGAAAACAGGTAGAAGAGAACCCAGGCCATGATTATGATGTAGTAGTGATTCAACCAAAAGGTGATGACTGTGGTCGCATAGCCAATGCCTACAAAGACAAAATATTGATTCAACCAATGAATAACCAAGCCAGTAATTTCATGTTTGAGGCCATCACTGCAAAGGGCACTTCCCATTGAAAATTTAAGTCTGTTGGAAAATGTTGAAGGGGCACCAAGGCCGTAAGACCTGGGCCCAATTTCATAGAGCTACTGAAGTACAAAAAGTAGCTTGGCCCAAAACATTTTTGCTTTAGCAGAATAGGGTTACCAGCCTTGATCCCACATACACAATCTGAGACTGATATTCCGCTTATTTTTGCTTAGCATAAATCTGTTTAGCAATATTTTATTTTAAAAGCAGCTCTATGAAATTGGGCCCAGGGAACAGTAGAGGGGTAAACAGTAGAGGCCATGGCCTTCATATCCTCCGTGTAATTCCAGGCCTGAATAATTACCGTTGTACATCTTTCTTAACTGCACATTTTTGTCTACTGTCAGGCACAAGTAAATGTTTTTTGTGGCGTATGTTTTTTCAACAGACCGATAACTTTAAATACTTAATGACCCTAATGGGCTATTAGACGTGATCTTTTACCAACTAGAGAGAGAACATGTACACACATGCAAGGTATTAGACAGGATTTGGTAAAAGGGCGTCCAAATTTGCTGGAAATTAAAAAAACAGGTGTCCAAATTGTTCACTTACAATACATACATGTGAATGACAGATAAAACAGGGTGTCCAAAAGGCACCCAGACACCCCTTTGGCTAACACTATAAATACATGTAGTTAGTGATTGCTTGGTGTTTTTTGTTTTTGTTTTATTTCTCTTTTCAGACCAGAAAACTTGTTTGAGAAGCCTCAAATTAAAGAGCAACTGATTTTCTTTGATGTTATTCTGTATGCAGTTTAGGGTGACTGCACAGAGAAGTGCAATCGTGTCAAAATACTAGCATCTTTCACATACACATGCTGAGCATCTTCAAGTCATGAAAGTTTTCAACAAGTGTGCGGACAAAGTTTTCAGTGTCTCCCTTTCAGGAGTAAGAAGGAAGTGCACAACCCAATGACATGATGAGGCCATGAATTACATACATAAGTGGACACACACGCTGATCATGTGAAGCGGAGGGCTCAAAATTTACACTGGACCGCAGGCCTGAGGTCAGTGATTTTAGCATTGGGCCAGAAACTGATGACTGGACAAGTCCGGCGGTCTTGTGTTGTTTAGTTGACTTTTAGCCTGATAAAAATCTTTGAATTCTACTGAGTATCCAAGAATACTAATACTTACTCATAACATATAAATGAGAGAAAAAATTATCTTGGTGCTTGTTCAAATTAAAACAGTTCAAATATTAAACTATGTCTGAAAAGGTAAATTTTCTCAATTCAATTCTGGTTTCATAAAAGAAATTAGTAAACTTTTTGAGCTACAAGCCCTTTGGTCTTGTTACTTTAAAAATCCAGCCCTGTGAAGGCTAACATAGCATTTCTTTATGCAACTATTTCATAAATCATCACGTTAGGCCTATAGGTAAATATCCCACATGTTTACATGTACCTCAAACCTTACAAGATCCAACAATGGGACAAACAATGTTAAGATGGCATTTAGTCATGTGAAAAAAAGTATTGAAGGTGCATACCTTTGGGTTACGGGGACTGCGGGAAAGTACATACACCTAGGAATGACGTTAAAATGTTATCACAAAAAGATTATAGCTATTGTATTGGTCGCACTTCAAGCAATCCTCTTTTAAGTATCAATCATTGAAATACCTGCTGTAAACTTGTCACAAAGACTAAATTGTAATACAGGTTAGTGGGTCACAGACGACAGCTAAACAACAAGTGAGTTCCCACGATTCCCATGAAATGTTAAATTTTCTGGTAGCTTTGTGGGCAATTAGGTTAAAAAGAGTGATCACAAACTTTTTAGAATTTTAGACATTAATGAAAAATGATCTCTTACTTAGTATTGGTGTTTGTTGTTGCAAGTTCTACTACACATTAAAGATTATTGTTTTTTGTTTGTTTTTGAGCAGTCAGTTTTTGAATTGTAATTCAACAGACAACCTACTGAAATAACACCTTTGTTGTTTTGTAAGAGGGCATGCTAAAAGTGATGACCTGGCATTTGCTCTGTTGCCATTGCCTGCTAAATCTATTATGTCAATAAGTCTTTTTGATAAACATAATTATTTTCATATTGCAGCCTATCCCCCTCCTTGGATTTTGTGAAGGTTTTTTTCACTGAATAGTCAATTGAAATTTTACATGTCGCAGACCTGATTTAGGCCCCTAAGCACTGATCAATTGTAGTCCCAGCCCCAGGGACTTGCTATTTGTACATCCCTGGCTATGGCACCAGCACCTATTTTACAGCCCCTGCATGAGCCCTGCATGTCATAACCCCTGCCTGCACATTCCCGGACCTGGCATGCGGGGCTTTTTTCACAATCCTGGTCGGCTCCAACAGGCAAAGTATTTGTCATAACACTTCCACAATCCCGCCCCCGGCATATATATGGGGCATGAAAACAAATTGTAAAACCTTGGCAAAGTCCCCGCTATTGTACCAGTAGGATCCCCTCTATGTCCCGGCTACTTCTTCCAAAGTCCCGGGTCCCCCAGGGCTGGGATTACATTTTATACGTGCAATAAAGCATTGCATTTCTAGAAAATGTTCAAACCTTTAAAGATTGGGCAAATATTCCAGGCTTTGATACCACCAAGAGCCATAAACTGGCCCAATGCGACCTCGAGTAGGAACAATGGCACTCCTCCAGTGATGGCACATATGAAGTACGGGATCAGAAAGGCTCCTGTGTATTGGAGAGAGAATCAAAGGCAGGGGGAAAAGTTGTACACTGATTTTTATTTTGACAATCATTTTTAGGGCAACTGCGGTACCAGTCAGTACAGTAGTGGCATAACCTGGGGGAGGGGTGAGTGATTGTAGCAACCCGCTCAGAATCCTTCCCCCTCTTCTTGTCCCCCAATTGAGACAAAAAAATCCACAAATAAATGGTTCAATACTAGACCCAGTTTAAGTTAAACCGGGGCGCTGTACTTGTTTTTTTGAATAAGTAAAACATTTCGAAAAAACAAGTACAGCGCCCCAGTTACTGGGTCTAGTTCAATACATTAAGTAGCCAAACAAATTATATATATTTGCCCCCCCCCCCCAATGAAAATGTCTACTTGACCTCGTATCTGCCACTGGGTCTAGTTCAATACATTAAATAGCCAAACAAATTATATATATTTGCCCCCCCCCCCCCCAATGGCTTAAAATTGTGACTATCTTTTCAACCACAGTCATTTACAGTTGGCCTACATACATCTCTAGGCCATCTGTACTGTACTGTAGACTGCGTCAGTGCTTCGTGGTGTAATCTGCTGAAAAGTGAAAGATGAATTCTGTAGAGAGAGTAAAGTTCAGAAAACGCTCCACTGTGGCAATCGACCCTTTTTTTTACCAACACACATTTTCAAACGCTCCACTGTGGCAATCGACCTTTTTTTTTTACCAACACACATTTTCAGAGAGAGGCAAAATTACTTACCACCACCATTTTTGTAACAAAGATACGGAAACCTCCAAATGTTCCCCAGCCCAACGGCGAACCCAACACAAGAAAGAATGAAATCAAGTCGCCCGGTCCAACTTTCTCGTGGTTTTTCTCTTGAGGAAACATTGCCACTCTTTAGCTTTCCTTCTGGGTCTGTAGAATCCGCCACATAAGTCTCCATTTCAAAGCCAAACCAGTTGAGCCAAACACATAAAACATGCACTTGAAGATCGCTGCAAGGCTTTATGCTACGACGAGTTCGACACTAGCATGCACTAGCAGCATGAATAGTAGCAGTTTGTACGTTTACTTTGCTTGGGAATAATGAAATTTTTCACTAAAACTCCCATCCAACACCGGCTTCGGTCACCCACAAACCGCCTTTTCGATCGCTTGTGTACGACGTGCTGTGTGTCGCGCGCGCTTGGCCGGCCCCCGTCGTCGTACGCCCACCCCGTCGTCGTACGCCCATCCTCCATTCTTATCATGTATGCACATGCACCCCCATCCCCCACCGCACACGGCACTTCGATGCATGCCATGCGCCAGCGTGTCTAACGCAACAACATTACACAAGGTGCGCTTATCCTAATTTGCATTGGCCAATCAGAGATGGATTAAGCCCAGAAGAAGGTGGGATATTATGAGTAAAAGCTGTGACTGGTCAAAAGTGGGAACTGCGAAATAATCTTTGGTCCAGAGCTCGCGCGCGCAGGGCGGGGCTGCAATCGTACTATGATTTCGTTGTGGGCGGGGTGAGATACAAAACTTGCAAACTTTTGTGTGAACATCAACCTTGATCTCAAAGTGTGACGTGCTAATGACGTCATGGTTATACGTTGATAAATATTTCTTTTTGTGGGCATGATGTGGAAAGACCCGTTTCGGATGTTACATAAGGTCAAATTCAGGCGAATCTAAAATCGAAACAAAAAACATCACTTTTTACAATACAATTCATGAGATAAATGTTAAACCTTAGCACACCTTTGGTTGGCTTATGGAACAACGAATTGGTATCCCGGTCACAACTGCCACCAGGCCGCCTTGCAGAACACATGGCAAAATTTATGAGAACATAAAATTAGCTGTTGCAAACTACTTACCAACCAAAATGACCTATGGTATAAATGCAAAACATTCTTTTAATAATGGACTCACGTTTCGACCCTAGCAGAATGTTTCTCAAAGGCATCGTACACGTTTGGTAATTACTCAAAATATATATTAGCATAAAAACTGACTTGGTAACGAGCAACAGAGAGCTGTTGATAGTATAAAACATTGTGAGAAACGACTCCCTCTGAAGTAACGTAGTTTTTGAGAAAGAGGTAATTTCTCACTAAAATAATAAAAACTTCTTGCAAGAAGTTTTTATTCCTATCTGAAAGCACACAAATTTGTACAACAAGGGTGTTTTTTCTTTCGTCATTTTCTTGCAACTTCGATGACCAATTGAGCCCAAAATTTCACAGGCTTGTTATTTTATGCATATGTTGGGATACACCAAATGAGAACACTGGTCTTTGACAATTACCAAACGTGTACGATGCCTTTAAAGGTAAAAATGAAACACAACACACACACAAGAAGCAGCAATGAAACAAGAAGTGAAAAGAGAGATGCAGTCAGAAGAAGCAAGCGGTTAACATGATTTCTTGCTTTTTCTGACTGCATCTCTCTTTGAACAGAATCAAAATCAACGGTGTCGAACCCCATCACCCTGCGCTTGGAATGAAAGCACTCTTCAAAAGAGAAGAACAATTACATTCCCTTTAGTTAACAAAGTTAACAAAAACAAAGCAGTTTTGCATTTTATTATTTTAAGCGACTTTATTCAATCTACTACATCTTGTAAGATAAACTTGAAATTCAATAAATATTTTTCCAACAGTCATATTTACTTTCATCTGTTGATTAAACAAGCACACACTAATCATATACTCAAGGTTTTTGTTACTTCCATGGTTTCATCATGGTCACAAACAGCTAAGATTACTCTCAAGATGTGTATCAATCCTATTATTGCGAGTCACAATACAAAGCAGTGTTGCAATCTTAAGACGAATCTCAGTGTTTTGTTCAATCGAGCCCCGAGTCTTTGCAAAGCATATGAAAGGCAAGTCCAAATCTTAAGTTTCTTCTGAACTCCTAGAAGAAAACTAGCCCAACCAATTTTCCTTTGGTTTCTGATAATCGTTGAAGGCCAACCTGTGTAAAATGAACGCACCTTATGGTGGAATTACTTCACACTTTTCCACACTATAAACGTGATGTAAAGGTTACCAAGTTCCTAATAGAAAAATTTATTCTGACAAACATAACTCATTATTATGCTTCCTAGTCAAAAATCAAGCTGTAGGCAGTCCTCCATTATAAGAAATACGAGGAGAACTATAAACTGCTTTCATTAAAATTTTGAGGATCATCTCTTTGCACACCCCAGAATCAGACTTCACACATTAGTCTGAAAAGTGAAGTTGAAATATAAGTTTATCAGATCTGACTGTTCACAATGTTTAATTTAACCACGTGCACACCACTGACGATTCATATCTGGTACGGCATTAAAGGATTGGATTATTGTTATACATGATCAAAGCAAATAAACACCACATCAGTAGTTCATTTCCTGCTGTGAATAAAGTTCTGTTTTTCCCAACTTTTTAAGCATCAACTTTTAATTTTAAGGACTGCTCATCCTCAGGGTCATAGATTGGTTTTTGTCGAGTAATGCCAATATATTGGCAAAGTTATCAAGAGAAATACAATAAAAGCCACATGTGAAAGTTTTAGCTGAATACAGTCTCTACTTGTTGAGAAAACAACTAAAAACTGTCATGGTATTTTCACAAGAACGTAAAATCAATCTACATTTAGCAAAGTGACAGCGGGTGCCATACATGAATCGTTTCTCAGCTACAAAAGTTTTTACTGGTTTCTAAGAAATCATTTTGCAGGATGCTTACAACATTTACCATCTCTATAGCAAGTAAGCTTTTGGATAGAAATTACACAATTTCATTACCTATCTTCAATTAGGAGCGCGGATGGTCTGTACAGAGTTATCATTGGGATGGGCTAGATCCTGCATTGCCATATTCTAGTTAAAAAACATAATTACACTGCTTAGTTTAGCAGTTGGTTTTCAAGTACTACATGGTGTTGGAATTAGGAAAAGTTGGGAAAGTTTTGTGTAAAGATACCATGGGTTTTTGATATAATTTTTCAATAACTTTAAAGGTATAACAAACGTTTGGTAATGAATATAAACTGGCGTGGGATAAAATGTTAAACTAACTGAAAACTAATGCTGTATCTTTCATTTGTCTTTGAGACTGAATATATAGGAAACATTTCAGATTTTGCACAATATCACTTTTCTTTGTGACAAATCAATCACAGTACACCGTCCGTGACTTAATAACGAAAAACAAAACTGCATTCTTAAGTTTAAAAAACAAGTAATACTGTCACACATAAAACTCGTACATCACTCATGCATTTCAACAAATCATTGCAGTTATTTCTTATAAACATGTATTGCAGTAGTATTTATTTTACGCGCTAACTGGTAGATACACTAACACTTATGGAAAATCTAGTTCCCAATCTCTCAATTATCTCGCAGTACTTGTTTTATTACTGCTGACCAATCTAGAATGTCTGGATCCAAACATCCTTTTCATCCAGAACTGTGGTACATGTACATCGCCTCCATTGCACTTTTCTTTTCTTTGTCCTGGTGCCTCTGGAAACAGGGTTCCCAGAGAAACTCAGATTTGTTGATGTAAGCGCCTTTTTAATACTCTTGCTTTAATTAAAATACTTTGGCCATTTACTGATCACTCTCTGTGCCAGTAATATCAGGTTCCTCATCCCCGGTTGAGGCACCCGACTGTTCCGACAACTTGTGGGTCCGATGAACAGAATCCTCACCGAGAATTTCGCAGAGTTCATCAAGTCTCTCCTGCATGCCGGGCACTCCAGATAGCTGGGTCTCAAGACGTTGTTTCTCCTCGTTGAGAGACAACCGCTTGGTGATGTTCAGCTCATCAAGACGCCAACCTCCTTCCCCGTCAAATTGTAACAGGTGAGTGTGAAACTTCCTACAGGAACCAAGAATTTCATAACATAAGGTCAATTTAAGCCAGGCTGAATTTTTCTCACAAAAAAACTAAATATGTTTTGAAGACATTGCTTGATCTAGAGGTGTATTTGGTAAACTAATAAAGGCCTATAACTTTGAATGGATAATAAGTTTGTTAAGCCCAAATCTCCCTAAATTAGTTATGAGCATGTTGTCTGCCCAAAGATCGGCACTGCAAAGATTCAAACTCCAGGCCTGAAATTACACAGAGGCTAAGGCATCTGTTGCCCCTGGTCTTGGCCTTGGTGCCCTTTCAATAGTTTCCCATAGACTTTAAAATTTTCCAACAAAAGTGCCCTCTAGGCCTGAAACTCACACACTCACTCTGAAAAACTGTACGGAAAAACCCACTGATAATTCTAAAAGGGCGAGTTATCACCTCTCTGCATTCTTTACTGGCCGTGCATTAGGCAGGTAGAGAGTGGCTACCTATTTTCATTTCATTTCATTTCATTTCATTTCATTTCATTTCATTTCATTTCATTTCATTTCATTTAATAATTCTGGGTGTGAAGCCAAGCACTCTCATATAAGGGGAAGCTAATCACTATACAAGCCATGAACCCCATGGAGAGAAGACAAAGAAGGAAGTTTCAGTTTTTATATTTGGCAGGAAAACCCTAGAGAATTATTCCAGGGAAAACCCACTCATTCAGGTAGGGACTGAAAACCCAATCTACATAGTGCCCGGGTGTGATTTGAACCGAAGTCCCAGAGGTGGAGGGCAGGGAAAGATACCACTACGCCAACCCGACCGTCCAACTGATCTCCTAATAAGCAGTCAGTGGGAGAGTAGTCTTTTTCTGCAAATTTCAACTGACTCCTCACCAAAGCATTGCGCGTCCATAAAACTTGTGGCATCAAATTACTTTTATGAGATTTACCCAGAAGTGATGGCCGATGGGTGATAGTCAGCTTTCTTTTTCTGCAAATTTCAACTGACTCCTCACCAAAACATTGCAAGATCTATATACCTGTGGCATGAAATTACTTTGATAAGATTTACCATAGTGATGGCCGATGGGTGATAGTCAGCATAATGATCCCTGCATCTTTAGCTCGCTGGAAGATCTTGCCTTCAACATCAATACTCACTGCACTCGTACACTCATCCAAAAGAGCAAACTTAGGCCTGGGGGTACAGACGGTATCAACATTATTGCATTAACCCTCTTATCAAATTGTTTGACTATTCATACATGAAGCACATTTTCTAACACTCAAAGTATTTATCAACTAATTTTTACAAACTCTACTTTAACCCAGAAGATTTCATTTTAATTCAAAATAATTAACAAGATATTCTTATTTACTGAATTCCCTTTCATATAATACACAGGCATATTTGGCCCATTGGAAAAAAAGTAGGAAACAAAAGTACAAGGGCTGATATACATGTGCATATAGTATAGGCTTTAATAGACTTTGTAGGCTATTTGAAAACAGAAAGGTTTTATTTTAATTTAAAAAGTAATATTTTTACTTATTAAATTCCCTTTCATACAGTATAAAAATCAATGAGATCGGTGAAAACACTGTTAAGTTCTTTCCCAAGTGTGAAAGATTTTATTTTAATTTAAAATAAATCCAGGCCTTGAATTACACGGCGGCCACGACGGCCAGTGCCGTCGATGCCCTTGCAACTGGCCATGATGCCCCTCGAAAAAATATCCTTTTCACGGCCATAATGCCGTGCCCTTTTCCCCTGATGGCCGTCGTGCCCCTTCCCCCGTTGGCCGTCGTGCCCTTTTAATGAAAGTTAAATATTTACTTGTGTTAGTTTTTGTTTCCAGCATACGATGTATCTTGTGCTTGTGACGTGTTTTAATGTACATATCCATCCAGCGCAATCCGCAAGGGAACTTCCCTGATAGGGGATAGCGTAACGTTCAACGCATCGCGACTCTTTGTCGGTTGCATACAATGCGTGCATCATTTGTACACAAACACCCGACGTCGTTAAGCAGGAGACCAGTCTAAAATAAAAACCATTAATCAACAGAGGGCGCTTTTTTGTTTGAACGCCATCTTCTGGTGGAATTGTTGCACCGCATGACATGAAAAACTTTTTTGGTGAATGAATCGCGTTGCTGCCGTCCAAAACTTTTCGGGTTATACTACAAGTCTGAGTCTTTCATGAACTACATGTAAGTGGCCTTGGTGCCCTTTTTATTTTCTCATTTTGGTCTTGGTGCCCTTTCTACTGGCCTTGGTGCCCTCCAAAATTTTGAATACTCCAAGGCCAAAGTGGCCTTGCCCTAAAAAAATTGTAATTCCAGGCCTGTAAATAACAGAAATATTCTTACTTATTGAATTCCCTTTCATACAATATAAAAATCAATGACATTGGTTAATGGTTATATGGCTTCTGACTGACACCCTGGAACAATTGACAAAATAGGGAGACCACCAACATAGGGCTAGATAGCTCAGTTGGTAGAGCGCTGGTGTCACGGTCTCAGCTATCCATTAAAGCAATGTACATGAGAACCCAAGGTTCTGACCCAAAGGTTTCAAAAAGTGTTTGGCACAGGACTTGTGCAGTCTCTAAGAAGTCAATTTCCTTCCAACTAATAAATCCTTTATAACATTTCATTGAAGCTTTCATTATTTTCATTATTTTTGAGCAAGGCACTCAATCATAATTGCTTCTCTTAACCCAGGTGTATAAATGGGAACCTGAGAGGGCTGATCAGACAGTTTTGTGTTGGATTAACCCCACAGCACTAATATAAGCAGCTTGGGGTTGAATGAGCCCCAGGGAGTTTAGAAAGTTAGAGGAATGGTCTCAAAGTATGCCCGATGAACAGGAATAATAATGGCGTAAAGCGCTTGATCTAGCTACTAGGATATGTGTGCTATAAGAACCATTAGGCGGTTGGGTTGGTGTAGTGGTATCTTTCCTTGCCTTCCACCTCTAGGACCCCAGTTCGAATGCCATTGGGGGCACTATGTGGACTGGGTTTTTAGTCCCTACCTGACTGCGTGGGTTTTCCCTGGAGTAACTCTCTGGGGTTTCTCCCCCCTCACATCTAAAACTGAATTTTCCTTCTTTGTCTTCTGTCAATTGGGTTCTTGGCTAGTAAAGTGATTAAGTTCGCTTTTCTGAGAGTCCTTGGCTTCACAACCAGAATTGATAAATGAACCAATTATTATTAGTATTATTACTATTATTATTAAACTGATTACATACTGTTGATAGAAGAGTCTCGCCATTCCCATTCTCTGTTTTTCACCCCCTGACAGCACATCCTTCCAATCTCTGGTGGCATTCCAACCTGAACAACAGAGAATAAAACCCTGTCAGTTTCCAAAGATTAAGTCATAATAAATAAAACCGACTCTTATACTATAGCAATCTGTCTGGTGAGGAACATTTTTCTATGCAAAACAAGGAAAGTGCTATCTATCTTGCTGCCCTTCTCTGTTTCTATCTTCTTAATTTTTCTGGCATCGCTCCAGAGCCACTGGGCATCACTTTTGACGTTGAGCCCATGTCAAAATTACAGTCAATCCCGTTAGGAAATCATTGTGTCATACGCATGCCTATCTGCTGCACAACCAAAGTTTTCGCTACTGCCGGCTTCAAAGCTGGCATACATTTGTATGTAATCTTTACAAAAAATCACCCATTTCAATGTTCTAAAACATTTCTTATAACAGAAACTGCTAATTCCAAGAAGATCTAAGATTTGAAGAACGTTAGTAAAATCATCAAAGAAAACCTTTTTTATATATACATTTTTTGTCAAAATTTACCGGGGACACGGCCCCATGGGTCCTCTCCCAGGATCCGCGCAAGAACGTAACAAGAGAAAATCAAGATGCAGTAGATATTAACATCGAGTTTGAATTGAGCCACAATACAGGTAATGAGGAAGCCAGATACAAGTAGTTCTAAAGCTAGAGGGTTATGTGGGAAGAAACAATGATAGCACTACAAGCCACCTTACCTCCTTCTCTACTGACAATCGGATACAGATTAACGATGTCCAGGATTTTCTCCAAGTCCTTGTCTGTTATCCCCTTTCTCAACATGTCTTCATGCCTGTCAGGGTAGATCACTTGGTCTCTCAAAGTGCCCAGCGACATATATGGTCTGTAAAACAAAACAATAATTTATATTGTATACGACACACACAGATCCTTGTAATTTGATTGGAGCACGCTTCATGTGTCATCCTTTACTTTATCATGTATACTGCCAGAATGCTCAACAATTTAATATTGCAGTCCAATATGGACAATTATTGGACACTTAGCAGCGTCGTTTCTGAAATAATCAATGTGATTTTAATAATCAATGTTGTTGGTCCAAATGTAGCAAGGTCGTGTCACGGCGGACAAGGGTTGGTGTCTACATGGAGTCATCCTCGTTATTTAGAAGTTTTTAAACTAGAATTTCAAAGTGTGGGGTGGATGAGTTTCGGTGTCTATTTTGTGTCTATCTGAACAAATTTTACACAAAAATGATGTCATATGAAATAAACATTGAATGCAAATAAGTAAATCATAAGATGGGAATGAATTGGTTGATCTATTCAAACAATTAAGAGGGATATTTCATGATAACAAATTGACCCACGCCCTGTCAAAACCCTAAACTTCTTGACATTTACCATAATGCGAAATAACCGTTGTGAAAAGGTCAACAATTGACCCCAAGAATCAATTTGAGGTTTTCATGTTATGTTACGGAACATTTTCTCTAGATTCTGATAGATAAAGAAAAACTCTGAAACATTGTAAATGTTCACAATAAATACCACATTTCACTGTTGAAAATGGGGTCAAAGTGACAATGGGGTCAAAGTGACAAAGTCACAATGGAGTGCCTTTGCAGGGGATACTATAGCCCAATTACACACAGCTATTAAGCACACAACATTGCTTAGCAAAGAAAAACATTGCTTAGCAGAAACAGGTAACCAGCCAAAATATAATGCTATGTGCATTAAATTTGACTGGTTCCCTGCAAATTTTTACTGAACAGAAAAATTAGCTAAGCATCATTAACAGCTTTATGAAATTAGACCCTGATGCTTTTGTGTAAATGTTGAACAATACAAACCTCTGTGGAATGAAGAGCATTTCTTTGGGGTTGGGCTTCACAAGTTGTCCGCTGTATGCCGGCCAGAGCCCACACAGGATCCTGAACAGGGAGCTTTTACCGCAGCCATTTGGGCCTGTTATAAGAAGATGCATTCCCTCTGTCACCTGCAAACACATCAAACAAATGTGGACTGAAATGACACTTGTACTGTAATTCATACTTTAATATCCATTGTATATTTTTTTTACACTATTTGTTCATGCAAGTTTGCCCCAAACAAGGCTAATTAGCCACTCTTGGTAAGGGGCTACAAGAAGAAAATATTTAAGATGAAAATAACTCAGGAGAGCTGAAGCAGGCCTGGAATCCAACAGTCTTGGCCTTGGTGCCCCTTCAAAAGTTTCCCATAGACTTTAAGATTTTCCAATGGAAGTGCCCTTTGCAAAATGAAAATGGCCTTGCCCTCTCAGAGAATAAATTCCAGGCCTGTGAAGGTAGGAACTGATGAAAGGATGCCATAAAATGGCTTAATGAACAAAATCATTTCAATTATCTTGTTTTCAAGAAACGTATCATGGACTACTCAGAATGTCATCCAATTTCAGAGAAGGCTGCATCAGAGTTTGGGGAGGGGGGTACTGCTATGATTGAGAAAGTTGCAGAGACAAAATATACAGCATTGGTAGTTCACTGATTAATAAATCTGATAAACTATTACTTAAGAGCTGGAGTGGTTGTAAAGTGCCTTGTCGTTAAGCTTTGTCATGGATCAGACCACTTAGGCGCGCGGTCCAAATAGGAACGGTTTGGCTACCGTCGAACGGTAGCAAAACGGTTTGAGGTACAAACGGTGCGTTCCGTAGAAAAACTTGATAAAACGGCTGCCGGTGGAAACCCAAGAAACGGGCCGGAAATTCATATGTCCGTTGTGCGTAATGCGTAGTGCGCAATTATGAAAAAAACATGCCAAGCAATCCAAAGTTTTTTTACGTGTAACCCAGTTTGCAAACTATGTGCATTGCCTGACATTTACATGTTAACGCATTAAGCACTATGAATTATTAGGTCGGAAATCTATGTGAATGTCATCCATTGTGTGTAGTAATACCCAAATAGGAACGGTTTGGCTACCGTCGAATGGTAGCAAAACGGTTTGAGGTACAAACGGTGCGTTCCGCGCCTTAAAGCATGGGCAAGATCAGCATTTCCCTTCTAAGATTTAAATTGCAATTAGATGTGAGTTTGGTGAACGGTCAAAGATATAAAGACAGGCTCACGATGTTAACACCTGTCAACTTTTTCCCTGCTGAGTATTCAAGTATTGCCTCAGATGAATGAAGGGGCAAATAGACACAAATTATTTGTTTATCAAGTAATAAACCGCAAGGGAAACTGACTGGGTCAATTTTAATTAATTTTGGGTTGAATGAAGAATAAAGTTACTAGAGAGGGATTTGAACCTGTGACCTTCAGATTAACGTGCCGTGCTCTACCAACTGAGCCATCTACTTGTTCCCTGTCCTGCTGCTTCTCAGGTTGTATCGCAAACTTCCATGTGATCCCTGGTTATACAGCAGTTACAGGTTGAATGGCTTGTGACTGGCACCCCCGAACAAAGGTATTGACAAAATAGGGAGACCGCCAACATTAGGGCTGGATAGTTCAGTTGTAGAGCGCCGCTGGTCCTTATAATTACAGTTAACATATGTGGCTTGCTCCGTGGCCAAACCCTAAACTTGACTCTTTTCACAAAGATGAGATTTTGGCGTTTATTGAGAAATTCAAAACATTCCTAAACTTTGCTTCAAAATTTCTTTTTCCATCAGAATCTAGAGAAAATGCTTCATAATGGTGACATGAAAATCTCAAATTGGTCCCTGGGGTAAATGTTTGCCTTTTTTCATGGCTGTTACACATTTTGGTAAATGCCAAGAAGTTTCAGGTTTTGCCAGAGTGGGTCTCATATGGCTTACCTTTAGCGACAGGGAGCTGACGACTACATCTCTGTTGGGGGTAATGATTGGCAAGTCTTTTGCAATAATCAGAGCAGAGTCTGTCTCTGTCACATCACCTGTTGAAAAAATGACATACAAATATCCTTGCAAGTTTTGAATTGCTAATTTCTAAAAATCTGCCTAACAACAGGGGTGCGTTTTGGCGGTCGTAACCAATAACTGTTTTGGTCATTGGCCAGTGATTAACCAATGGCAATTCAACCAAAAAAGTTATTGGTTACGACCGCCCAAATGCATCCCAAGATTTTCTGTAGAACATGCACAGACACGTTACCTACCGGAAAACCTATTATATGAAACGTTAGAGTCCTTTATACTCTCGTTACTATGAGATGGGACACATGGTAAAATTTAAATCACATTTAAAAAGAGAATCATGTACTCTTTCCAACAATAATATACAGTTTATTTGCAAGGTAGTAAATAAAGTTTTATTGTAATGCAGAAATAAGCACTTCTTGGGCATAGATGCCACATATGCAGGAACATAGCCTTGTTCAAGGCTAGCAAGAACACTATTTATGTACTGTGATCAGTCAGGTAGAATTTCTTCAAAAAATACCATTTGTATTATTTCCAGTCAACATTATTTGCAGTTCCCTAGAGCAGCAAGTCCTTTATACCAAACCACTATTAGGTGTTTTCTACCAACCCTGCTAAATGCGTCAAAATGCAGCACAGTTTAAACGAAAACGCTGCTCAATGCAGCAAATAAAATTAAGTGGTTTATGCCTGCCTTGGCACTAGGCACTTAACCCTGCTTAATGCACCAAATACTCATTGAAGTTTGCTGAGGACTGGGATTGCACATGGACATGCCAAGGCCATGTAAAACCCTACTAAATGCAGCTCACCATTCACCAGAGTATGGGATTTGAGTTGACTGGTAATTGCAACAAAATACCACAACTTTTTATCATTTGGCCCATTTTGTTGTAGTTTTTGGCAGGGAAGGGGTTAAGAGGGACACTTGATGGACTATAAACTGTTGTAACATGTGCAAGTATGCAACTGCACGTTTGTCAAAATAACTGCAAATTTCCAAGTGCATCAAGACTTTGTACTGTGTTTTGAAAAAACAAAAAGCAGGACATCAGCTGATCACTTGCATGCATGCAAGTGTATTACTGGTTGCCCACATTTCAGTCCCTTTTCTTGTTATGGTGTCTGCAGTGCAACCTACCTGCAACCTCTAGTGGACCCTCAAGATGTGCCAGGCTCTTGGAGTGAGGGCTACCCTTACTGTCCCCTTTCACCACCCTGGCCCTGACGTAGTGACCATTGCTGACATCTTCAAACACAGTAAGTAACTCAGAAACACGAGATGTGTAACCAGCAAGAGCAGTTATCTGTTGGTAAAGTCAAGGGATACGATAAACTTATTTTTTTTAATGCAAGGTCAACCTAAACAAGGCTATCAGCCACCCTAGGGTAAATGGTTACAAGAAAAAAACATTTAAGATGAAAAAAACTCAGGGGAGCCGAAGGTTGGAATTGATATTCCTCTTAAAACAGTCTAGATTGTAGGATGGATGGAAACATGCACCAGGCAAGGAGTTCCAATGAGATGTGGTACATGGAATGGTGGCAGTATACCTGGTACTGTTTCATTGTTTAGGCATAATGATTGTGCGCACAAACTCTGAGAAAGATTGATTTATCCAGTAAATTTGTTCTCACCTAGCATACACAAAAGTCTCTCATTAGTCATGTACAGCACTCACATATTGCAATGGGTGCAATCATACAAATCAGTTTCATAGAGTTAATTCTTGATCCAATTTATTGCATTTCATTCTGTCTTGCTGATCTGTTGTTTTACAAATATGCATTTCAAATACAATAAAAAACAAATAAATTATTATCCTAGCCTGGGATGAATCCACACACCTCTTTGTAGGAAGACATTACTCTTTCCATGGCATCGGCCAGGCTCAACAGTAAGCTCTTAGCTGTAATGAAGTTCTGGGTACGCTGACTCACTGATTGACTCTCTGAAACTGGTTTTCCATCTGTGCAAAGGTACAATAGAAACTGATTATTATGAAAGAGTTACATCTTTAACATGTACTCAAATAAAATTACCTTTATCTTAATAGAGACTGTAGAATTTTTTTCAAAACTTCACACAATCCTAGCTTATTAGAACAAAAAGTATTTAAATCTGCAACCAATAGTTTGGAACTAATAGTTTTCTGCAATTGGGGTACAAATACATATTATAAACCAAAAGTAAAAAATTCCTTGAAACCCTGCAGTGAGGGCCACTGTCAGCACATGCCGACATATTTTAATATCTCCATTGTATTTACCACATCGTACAAACTGGTCAGCTCATGTGTCATGACATCCTAAGCTGGACCATGCCACACGTCCTAGAGGGGGTGTCAATCAACAGGGGTCAGTGATTTGGTTTGAAGGGGGCAGGACAAAACTCTGCAAGCATCCTTTATGTACAAAATTGGTATGTATATTGTCAATGGTAGATGAAACCAATTTATACAACATAATTAATTAAGAAAACGAATAAGCTTAAATTAACCAAGCCAATACCTGGACATGTAAACAATTACACACTTAGGAAAACACATGTTGAAAAATGCAAAACAAACCCTCTTAACCTATGGAAAAAGCTTGTCAGCATGTGCTGACAACAAACCACAGGGTCAGAGCTGCCAACATTTGCATCCTGCCATCAAGGACATTTTGTACAACAATCAGGGAAACATTTAGAATTACATTCAACATAATTGGGAAAACGTTCTATTATCAGGGAGATTTTCAAATTTGTTCTTCAGAACATGGAAAGATTAGTTTATTCTTTTTTGCAGAATCAGGGAGAGTTGGAAGCTCTGGCACTGCAACCAAACAGGCCCTCGCTGCAGAGTTTTAAATCATCCATTACGTTATAATTAAACTAGTTATTTTACCCACACACTGATGTGTGATAAGCACTGTAATACTTAGTGGGAACTCACCAGGACCAACTGTAAGATTCTTAGCAGTGATAATGGGAATAGCGACCATGGCCAGACCGTTTGCACTCCAGGTGTACTTGAGTAAGAATTGCTCCAGCATCACGTACCAGAGACGCTGGCGGAATATCAGACTCATCTGCTCCTTGAGGGAATCGTAACTGCGCTTCAACTGCTCATGCTCTACCTGTGTACATGAATATATCACATGAGGAAATCAAAGAGATAATTCCTCAATGGTTTTAGGAAGCACATGTATTTGTTTCATTTTTCAAGAATGAATCACAAAATCACACTGCGTAAAACTATTAATCTTGCTGCATTTCGTTGAAAAGCAAACAATGGCTACCAGTTTCTGTACCTTTTAATCCTAACCCTTCTTCTACATCCTCTTTGCAGAAATGAAGGATTTACTGTCACCATGGTCAAGTAATTAGACTGCAGGAATTGCAATCACAAGGTTGTGGGTTCGAATCCAGCCAAGCTAACCGCTGATTTCAAAATGACTTGTATTGTCGTCTAGTTACTGAATCACAATTTATTGATATTGTGCAATTCATAATCATAGACGTTAAACCAGTGTTTGTATGAGAGATATTGGCTGTTGCCAGCTTGGCGTTTACAATTACATCCCCTTCTGGGAGTTTCATTGCCAAGTTCCCTTGTTGGGAAGATCATCTAAATAAAGAACTGGGGGCTGTAGGCCCAATAACAATTGCTTATAACTGGGTCAGGCATTCTGATCTTTAACTCCAAACATGTTGGTGTGAAGTGAAATAGGAGAGGACGATATTGGATGGTTGAGTTCATCTATAGTCAAGTGTGCCTAGGGAGAAAGGTTTTTTCATTAAAGTCTTTTTGCCTGTTATTCCATGCAATTGAAAAACAGACTCAAGTATACTTTTTTAGTGGAAATAATTCTAATACTGACTGGTATCAGTGCCAATTTTAAACAACACTAATTTCAAAAGTGTACAGATTGCTTTTCTGGAAATTATCTATAAACATTTTGTTTTAACGTTAACTATACACACTTAGTTTTTAATTAGGATAAAATACTGATCAACACACACTGTCCTGGAATTTCAACTTTGAGAGGGCAAGGCAAATTTCAATTTGCAAAGGGCACTTCCAGTGGAAAATCTTAAAGTCTATGGGGGACTTTTAAAGGGGCACCAAGGCCAAGACCAGGGCCAACAGAGGCCATGGCCAACAGAGGCCATGGCCTCCATGGCTTCCGTGTAATTCCAGGCCTGCAAACAAAATTTTGTCACTGTATCCTACCTCATGTCCTTCATAGAATGCAATCTCCTCGGCATTTGCAATAACTCTTGAGTGCACAAACCGCAAGTTGCCCTTCCGCTCTGCCTCCCCGGCCACCAAGCGGCCAAACTTGGGTGACGCAGCCCGTAGGATCTTGGCCGTGGCGATGAAGGTCAGGCTGCCGATCAAGGTGGAGAAACTGGTTCCCGAGTTGTTCTTGGCCGCCAGGCCAACCAAGGTGTAGCACATCAAGAGGATGTCTAGTAACGGCTTGCTGAGCTGAGAGTAGAGATGTGCGATGGATTCACAGAATGTGCTGACATCCTCAGTCAGATTCTGATCTGGGTTAACAAGACGAGTGTCCATGTTACCTACCCGGTAGTAGGTCTGGTTCTTGAAGTACAGCTTGTAGCAGTGAGCAACGAGTCGAGAACGAAAGGCAAGAGATAGATTACTCTCCAAGAATCGAATTGCACTGTTGATGAAAGTTGCAGGAACGGCAATGACCAGCCACTTCAGAATGTAAAAAAGGAACTGGATCATATTCTTATTGACGATAGATTTCACCATGTTACCCTCAAGGTGGGCAACGTATATGGAAAGGAAAGTTCTACACACTAGGGTCAAAGTGTGCAGTACGAGAAGTCCGCATTCTTTGGTAAATACTCCCGGCATGATGATTTTAATAAGACGTATTAATCTACGGTTGAATTCAGCATTGAGTGAATGTGACGAGCGTTCCTCAGCAATGGTATCCATAATGACAACGCTGCCTTTGGTCCCCTCATGCTTGTCGCTAGGTTTGGACATTATATCCTCCACAATGCTTCTTAATACTGAGGTTGCATATTGCACATGCTCTTTGGCAGCATACGCCACAACAGCTGTGACAGCGACACCGGCTAGAATTTTAGGATGTTTAAAGTTTGAGGATTTTATGTTTCTAAAGGTTTCTTTGAGGTTCATGAGGCGAGACATATTTGGAATAGATTCTTGATCGAGAACGTATCTAATCCTTGTCTGAATAGAAAGCCTCTGATTCGTGGTGTACACTATACCAAGGATGATAAATTCTACATGCTTTAGACAGCCAAAACAGTTCCTGCCCAAAAGTGTGCAATCAGCAATTTTATTTCAGTCGCTCAATTACATTGCAGTGCGAATGTATTTGATTTCTGTCTACTCCCAAGAAATGTGGCTGAAGTCTGTGACAACATTGGACCTGTATAATGAAAGAAAACAGACAAATTGTAAACTGTGAAACAAAAACGATTAATAAAAAAAGAAACAAAACTTTCTAATAGATCAGATCACTCAGAGCCTATTCAAGCTTCAGTTAAGTACTACAACATGTACTAGTGCCGAGCTCTATGACAGCCCGCCAAAGGTCTCAGAGAAGATCAAGTCAAGTTGTTTAAGCCTTGATGGGCACTGCGTCAGGCATCTGGCGCTACCAGCATGTCGCTGACGGGTGATCCTGTGGGAGCCAAAACATGGAAAACCAAGCAGAGGGAGGCCAATCAAGAACATGGTGAAGACGATGAAAGAAGATAGAGGGGTGGAGACTACAGTTGAACTAGCTGGCTGCATGAGTGATCATGATGTGTGGCGTGTGTATCATTGCGCTCCTCTCCAGTAGCCACTTGGGTCGACGGAGTGAGTGAGTGAGTGAGTGACTAGTACTACATTTAGGGCAAATATATTAATTGCAGTGTCGTCTACATCTCAAAATGCACGTTTGTCTGGCATTTATAGGAAAATGCTTTAAGACAAGATTATTCATTTAGACAGCCTCACCATCATACTTTACACACACAGGCCTACTTAAAATGCATGAAGATATGGTCACGGTATCCCCCTTCATTGTTGTAGGGTGTCACGGTCGAGCGGTCTAGTGCACCGAACTAAAGTTCTGGTGGCTGGGTCAACATGATGTGGGTTCGAATCTCGGCCCCAGCACTTCCTTGAGCAAGATACGTGTACATGATGATGTACTTTAAAAAAGTTTAATTGCTCCTTGGCATTTTATCTTGACTTAATATGATGGACTCTACCAAGTAAAAAAGTAGAAGCACTAGAAAGTTCAACAGTCTAACCCACACCAAGACAAGAGTCAACTGCCATGTTCGACAAGAGCCCTTGGTTTATGATTATCACTATCAATCAGCAGGGGAACTACATCATCACTCAGTCCCACCACGGTCCGCCAAGGCGAGCCCTACCACTAGCAATCCATTCAACCATTATTATTTGTCATATTAAGACACCCACTTAATACATGTAATAAGCATCATCCAATTTCAATTCAATTCAACAATGTTCATAACAAAAAGTCAAGAGAAAATACATTACACGCTGGAATAGCATAATTTATTAGAATAATTGGCAATCACTATCCAGTAATAAGTTAAGCATCACTCAGATTCAGGAAATAAAAGGAGTTAATCAGAACGAACCAAGTAATCCTTTTCAGTTTCGCGATTCGTTAATTTCTACCTCCATCATTCATACTAAATTATGTGAATAATCATTATTGCATTTTCTCTCTCTACGTAACATTAGAGAAGTGCAGAACACGTTTCTACAAATCCTACCATAAACTCACCCTTTATATGCAAAACCTTGGAAGATCCTTAAAATGTAACGCTAAAATTTAGTAATGTTAAATCAATTTACTCCCCTTAATTCTTGTACTGTTTGTTGTTGTTGTGATTCCTCCCTCCTCTCTTCCTCGCTCCTTAAGTAAACAGCGCCCTCATTGTCCGAAATAAACACGTTTTACATATTGAATGGCTCCCTGACGCCCCAATGATAAATTACTAAAGTTTTGCACCAGTTTAGAAGAGCACTGTCTTATTTCTTCAGAAAACTTTCAACGAATCATCTGAAGAAAGAATAGAGATCCCTCCCATACTACATGACTAATGACTGATGTCGTCTGCCACACCAACAACAACACACTGGTGATTAAAAAACACAAAAATCTTTATCAAAATGAACTGGGTTGGTGGTGTGAGGTAAGTCACTGTACTGCTGGTGTGGGACACATATTATTTTATGTATAGCCTAGTTTATGTGAAAGCTCCGAAGGGTAACGAATTTGTTGACCCCGGGGCTGCCCAGGCATAATGCCAGCCCACCCACAGGGGGCCCCACTTCAAATCAAAGCACAGTACGGTTAAACCATACAGTAAGGACAGAGAAACTTACTTAAAATTCAACATCAAAATGGAGAAGATCTCGATCTTTTCAAGTGCTAAATTCCGACTGTTGTTGCTGTTTGCTAATCTTCCTTTACTTTAACATTTTATTTTAATATTATGGGGGATGGAAATTATATATTTTTGGCAAGTGGTAGGCCTATGTACAATAGGTTATCCATGTACTGTCACTGTCAGTAAAAACTCACTTTTTGATACATTGTCATGACTATCATGGCTATGCTTTTGTTTTTCAGAAATAGACTAAAAACAAAGGATGAGAAACGCAGACAAAAGGTCAGTATTTTCACAAACTTTGAGTCTGTAACAATTATTAGGCCGTCCAATTATGCTTTCAGATTGTTTCATGGATAAACATTACACAATAATGAGTGTAGCATAAAATGTCAAAATAATGCCAACAATTAACTGTCTAGCACATGTATATTGCTTAGTCCTCTGTTCACTTTTAAATATTTCTTTTTAATGTTGCTGTATTGCGTATGTTACTTTGTCACTTATTTCAGTAAAAAAAAATACAAATAAATCAATTTTTTGCAATAGGCCTGCATATATATTGTCAAAAAATTGTTAATTTAACTGTTAATTTATTAAAACCTAAGGGGTGTAGGGTTGCCACACCAACAATTTGTCTCAGTTGGCCCTTTAAACCTGAATTGACAAAATCATTACTACATCAATAAGAACAAGAGCACCCAGACTTAAATTCAGTCATTTTGTCAACCCAAAACCTGTATGTTGCCTTTAAACCCACCAATTAAAAAGGGGGGGTTAATGCTTTGACCATTGGGAAAGGCTTTGATAAAATTATTGTTGTTTTTCTTGACGGACTCGCTTGTTTTGTGTTTTGTTTGTTGGGGTACTTTATTTTTTATATTTTTTTATTTTTGGGGGGATGTATGTTTGTTTATTTGTTTGTTTGTTTGTTTGTTTATTTATTTGTTGGGGTTTTTAAGTGCAGAACATTGGTAGTTCGAAGTTGGTAATAAACTAGCCCTGGTAGGGCGCCAGCCTCCATTGCACTGCACTGTTGTATGCAACAAAGGAATCCATCCTGGGCTGGTATTAAACTGACTTCTATACGACCTCCCAACCAAGACATCTGACCTTGCTATGCCCATGAATAAAATATCTAGAGTAAAGCTTGATTGATAAATCATTTTCTACCTCCAGGAGTTCTTTGAGAAGATGAAGTATGGAAGCAAAGTGGGAAGACTCAAGAGGACTAACGACTCCCCAAGAAACACATCCCTCCCAACTAGCTTAGACTTGCTGTCATTACAAGCAGCTGACTACAGCGCTAAGAAATTCAGACAAAGTGGTAGGTGATGAAAAAGTCGCTCAGTAGGGAGGAAAATGGAACAAAAATAATGAATTCCTTTTCAGACCCCCAAAACAGATGCTTCATGTTTGAAGGTTTGGAGTATTAAAGTAACATGCTTGTACAAAATATCAAAACTCATTCAAATTTTAGATGTCTTTTTTAGGGAGCAAAAATTGTGCCTTAAATCCCTGCCAATATGAGTTGTTTGGAAAAAAAACAACCTCTTTTGAATAAAAATTCCTAGATATTTGGTATAGTTGTATGGTCCCTTTTATCAAGTATTTTGGGGTTTTTGTAAGGCATTCTGTTTTCTTTTAACCCTAGCAGTGTTCTACATTAAATGTGTGTAATGCCATGCATTATTGATACATTCATAGAACATGCAAATCAATATTATAGAAACAATGAGTGCAATCAATGCATACACAAGTTCAAATCTGACTTCCCAGGCTATTTTGGTCACAACTTGAACTTTCTCAAAGGCCATTTTAAGGTCACATAGTGTATTTTAACTAATACAAATGCAATACAAATAGAGCCCTCCCACTACACAGTCAATACATTTTGTGATTTAATTGGCCTGAGACACTGTTAGGGTTAATACAATATATAAGTGTTTTATATTATTATTATAATATCACTATTTGGCTTATTGGAGTCAACTATCCTGTTTAATCCTCAAGTTTACAAATTGTTTACAGATCCTGATCAGAAATCCAAGATGAAAGTGAAGAAGATTGAGATGGATCGAAGCAGAGGAATGTTCCCATATCATCATCACCACCAGGAGCTACCTATGTCACCAGATAAAACTCCATCCAAGTTACAACTACAAGAACCCGATGAGAGGTATACCCTATTATACAAATATTGGATGCATGATATGAGTGTATTGTCGCAGAATATAATCAAGAGGTGAAATCTGGACTATTCCATTTTAGGAGACGAAGCTGAGTGAAATGGAACAGCTAGATTTCAGCTATGATTATATTCTGCGGCAATGCACGAATGAAAGGCATTCAATATTTTTGTTATATAACTCACATATAGATCCTTGTCATTTGAAATTTTTTTCCACAATAACACAGAATAGACACAAAATCTCATCCACCCCACGCCCTGAAAATTCTTTAAAAAAACCTTCTAAACAACGTGGAGGAAACCAAGTAGACACCAACCTTGTTCCACCGTGACACAACCTTGCCTCATTTAGACAAATGGGCAGGGAACAATTATTTTGGAAACAATGCTGCGAAGCTTCGGAAGCATCCTATTTATCCATATAGGACTCCTATAATTAAATTTTGGAGTGTCGCGACAGTATACATGGCAAAATAAGGGATTAATCGTAATGTGTGTTCCACCAATCAAATGTCTTGGATCTATGTATATGGTGTATATCAAACTTTAATAACATTCTCCGCATGTGACATAAGCTTCTGCAATGGTAAGTAGTCAAATTATCACATGGATTATGATTGCCATTCTACTCATCGTGAGGCATCAATTTTTTTATGAATTATATACTTACAAAGTACAGTAAACACATGTAACAATGTTTTGTTTATTACAGCCCTCTTTTGTCCTATCCCTCTTATGAGGGGCATCTTCAGACTGCAAATAGCTTTTACAATATCAACCAATCTTCTGAGATAATGAAGAAGAGTGCATCATACATGATGAATCCTGAGGAGGTGAGTGCCCAGCAATTGATCAATAAATGACTTGAAAAAAGGGAAGAATTAGCTTCCTCTTTTGGTCCCTTTTAAAATTGTATTTATTCATTACTGGGTTTCTTTCACTTGCGTTAGTTCCTCAGGATCATTTTATAATGTATTTTCTATACTTGTTCCTGGACACCTCTGTTTTGTATCTCTTGGCTCATGTGAATGTATATATTCATGTTTGTGTACTTTTTTCTTCTCATTTTATGTTGCATTTTTAAGCAGGAGGGTTTGTAGTGTGATTATTTCTCAGAGTAGTTTGAGACAATTTTACTACTGAATTTAGGAAAAGAATCACCTTGTCAGTGCAGAAATGTTAAATAACATTTCAGCATACGTGTTTGAAACTGTACAAGTGTAGTATCTTGCCAAACTACAGAGCTGCCAACTCTCCCTGATTCTGCAGAAAGTTCCTTGAAAATAACTCAATATTTCTACGTTCTGAAGAACAAATTTGAAAATCTCCCCGATTATGGAAACTTTTTCCCCATTATATTGAATGTAATTTTAAATAGCTCCCTGTTGTTGTACAAAATCTCCCTGATTGCAAGCTGCAAATGTTGGCAGCTCTAAAACTATGCCGGATGTACACACAAACCCATGCTAAACAAGAAAATTTGCCTGGACTGTCTTTAATGCGAGATGGGACATTTTAACATTATGAAGTTTGCACTGATGGTACGGAAAGAGCAGTTGCTCCTATCCTGTTCATAATTGGTAATTCTACAGAGTGATTCTCATCATGGGTATATTCAGTCCTCAAGTCCATTTCAAAGCACTCCAAGCACCAAGGTTGATGATGCACCACTGCAGCCGCTCAAACATCAAGGGAAGCATTTTGAAGATCTCTTCTTCAGTTTCATGCCACCTGGGTGTGACAATGAGAATGCCTCATCAGGCTCAAAGGAGAAGTTGCCATCAGCTCTGAATGATGGGATAAGTGATGACTGGAAGTATGCAGATGGGTATGTGTATTCAGGCCTGATACTTCATGGAGGCAGCAGAGCCTCCATGCCCCCGGGCATTGCCTTGGTGCCCTGTGAAATTTAGATTTAAAAAGTAGAAATTTAGATTTCACTCATTGATAAGCCCTTAACTAAGGAAAAACCTGCCTTGCCCTTGAAAGGATGAAATATCAGGCCTGTTTATTAATCAATTCAAGACCTCAGAGTATCTTCTGACCTATACATTACAATCCTCCAGAGTCTTCACTAAAGCGTATTAAACTTTCATTACATACATACGTACAGGGTTTTGTAAAGTGCCCACAAAGATCTGAGTGCTTTATTAAACTTTATTAAACGAATTAAACTTTTGTTTCAGGGCCAAAAACTATTTTCAAAGTTTCCATACCGTTTCTCAAAAAAATGAAATTGTACAAGCATCATTCTACAAACCGAATGCACCTACATAAGACTGTGTAAGTCCTGCCCGTTTTTTAATGTTGGGAACTGAGCATTATTTTGTTTCCTTCACATGTGAAAGCAATGGATGTGAGAACCTGAAAATATTTGAATATGCATAAGATTTGCATGGTCTATTGTGAAATGTAGAAAACTTTCATACACCACTCAGACAGAAAAAAGCCATAAAGATTCGGTTGTTTGCACATTGCGTCATTAAACTACATGTATCTAATTATTATCTAACTTGAAAGTCTGGATACTTTGATGAAACCATTCTTGTTTACTTTTTTTCTGATCAGGTTTGAATACAGCCCCCTGTCCTTTATCCCTTCTGAATCAAGTCAATCTGACACGGCCTCTTCATCACAAATCACAATCAGTCAAGACAGTCAACAAGAAGATTCAAGGAATACGTGCCAATCTGGAAATATGAAGATAAGATGCAATAATACAGACACTCTCACCATCGTTGACGACATCGCTTCCAATGTCAGCAAGATCGAAGATGATGAGATCCCAAGCGAGACCAGCATCACACAGAAAAAGAATCCAGATTCTAAATCAAACTCGGAGAAGGTTGATTTAATCTGTAAAGAGACTGATAACTTTCTGTCACCCTGCAATAAACGCCGAGATGTGTCCAAGCCAACATCAGGAAAATTCAGCAAAACTGGAGATCAACAGAGCCTGGATGTGTTGCAAAATAACCAAGATGTTGGTGTCTCCAACTTAACTTCAGTCGAGACGGAGGAGGAGCAGACAAGGGAACAGAATCCTGTCAAATCTTGTCCCACACAGAGCTTGACTAATTCATTCAAGTGGAAAGCCTTTGTATCAGGCAAGCATTTATAACAAAGCTTATTATGTAATTCTTAAAAACAGATACTTAATCAAAGGATTTTTTTTCTTTTCTTAAAATCTTTCCTAAAGAGTTTTCTCAAAGATATTTATTTATTAATTTCTTGTTTTTAAGAAAACCTGCTCCAATTAAAAAAAACAAGATGTGTAAAAAACAATTTACCATTTCTTGTCTATTATTCAAATTTTATTACATTAAAAACCCCACAAAAACACAGGTTTGCACAGGCTTTGACTTAAAGAAAAAGTTCATGTGTATACCCTGATAAAAAGTGATTTATTTGCCAAGCTTAATCAAAAACTTCTCTTTCATTTTTCAGGACAAAACATTTCTGAGAACCCGACATTTTTGAACAAAGAAAGGTAAGACAGATGAGACTAGCCATGGTTTACCCTAAAATCTTAACTGAATAGCAGACCGCACCCTTAGTGGCCATGGTTGATGATGAATCCAATGTATTCATTTACAATCAATTTTAACATTTTATCAGAAAGAGGACCACACCTTTACTGGCCAAGCTTGATGGTGAATTCAATGTATTCATTTACAGTCCATCTTATAAATCTTTAAGGGAGACCACTACACCCTTACTGGTCTGAGATGATACGTAAACAGACATTGACCATTGACAATGTGCCCTGAAATAGAACTGCACATCGTTGTGTCAGTGCAACAAGGCTATATAACTGCAAAACAATCTTTTCAAAATACCTAGACATTGTGCAAAAAGTCAATGACATGACCTTGTTGCTTTGAACCAAATTCTGTGTTTGTCGAGTACGATGTACAGCCCTTTTTTAAAACTAAATAACCACCACGTTTCATTGATGCAATAAAGTTTAATTTCTATAATCAGAACTGACTTATCTCACTCAGGGATAGTGAAGATATTTTACTAGAAGTCCGCTCAATCCATTAATCTTTTCCACTGCAATAGATATTTGCAGGACAAGTTCTAGTCAGAACTGTATTCTAGTCATAAAAAGTATACATGGTGTTACTGCAAACAAAAAACCATAAAAGATGCTCTACCCTGCAATGCTTCAACACTTAGAATCAGAATGTTTGCAAATTGTAAAAGCAGTTTGTAGAAAATGCATGACTTGGAATGTTGCTATAATATTTATTTAGAAAAGTAAAGCAGACCTCAACCAAGACCATGAGCAGTGTCTGCCAACAAGTCATTCAAGAGGTGAGATACATGTTTGGAACCTTTATCATGGGGCAACCATCTTTTATTACTCCTATTTAAACTAGTGTGACCAAAGTGAGGCTGGAAGGGCAAATAGTCTGGTCCATTTTTGGTATAGATTTGAATCAGTATGCAATATTAATATGGCACTCGGGGGACTTGACAAAGATGGTGTCAGCATGATAAAGGGCTATTGTGATTAAACTAAGAGACAAATAACAAATTTCATATTCTTAAATTAACACTTTATTGTAGATAACATCCAAAATAACCACGTCAGGATAGAAACATAGACTCTGTTGGTTAATTAAAATGATATCCAGTAATGTGCAAGCATGAGTTGATCAACTAAAAAGTGAAATTACCATTCATCTATCAAATCTTCAGGTACTCAGACCAATCTTTCTTGAAGTTGTTTTAATTTCCTGTCTAGTAAAATACCCCTGCTCATAAATTGTGAACCACATTTTAAAAAATATTAACAATACTTTGAAAGAGAATACTGTTCTTTGTACAGGTAATGCAGTTAGACAATGAACTGGTCCAGAAAAGCCCATATCCTCTCAGGTCGACCTCAAAATCTGGTATGTGTTGTTTAAAAAAATATTGACAAATAAGAACAAATAAAGTTACTACAAAAGTAACCCGTGAAAATTTAATTGAGAAAGGTATACACATTTTTAAAAGAAAACACGGGAAAGTTATGTTCTCTCTATTTTTGTTTTCATGCTATGATATATTTTTTTTGTATGATCAAAAGATGCATTCTTTTTAAAGTTGTGTTCTAATTCCTAGCTTACAATAGGAGAAAATGAAACACTAGGTATGAGCAGACTCACCAGGTAAATTTCAACTGTTTACGTAGTTCTGATCGTGCGCACATTTCTAGGAACAATGGATTTACCTGGTAAGTGTCCCATTTGAGGCAATAATTGCAATAATTGTAATTGCCCTGTTGTTGTTTGCCTTGATTAGGATCGCTGACCTCCATGATGGGCTTCACCAACATACCAGTGATGAATTGCAAACCCAAGATGGAGGAATTCAGTCTTCCACATGTCAAGGTGATTCTACTAAGAGTAGAGTAATGATTGTCAAGTCTTCAAAAGCCTTTACACCACGACCGTCTTTACAGTAATGTCAGTTACAAGCCAGGCCCACTAGTCATAAAGCAGAAACACACAAAGAGCTTAATTAGCCACAATCAGCAGGGAACAAGACTCACAACTGGTCCTGGTGTTATTAATAGAAAAATAAATTGAATGATTCACCTAAAAAAAATATTTGCACAGACCAACCACCATTTGCACTTATCTTAATGTTCCTCAGTCTTCACCTTTTTTAAGTTAGCACACAAACTGGAAGAAGAAAGAAGAAGTTTCCACTTAAATTGTTTCTATCCATCAGCAAGGACCAATTTCATTGCACTGCTTTAACCGTTTTAACCACGGAATTCTCTGCTTAAGGAACATACAATTACATGCTTCAGAGGGCGCTGTAGGCACTCCGTGAAATTGGGCCGAGATCTTTATACTAACAAATCAGTTGGGGTAAAATTTTTGGTCCATTAGAGCAGTGTATCATAGAAATTCATTTCATACAGATGGAAAGTTTAATAGATGTTAAATTTGCATCGGGGATAAAGAATATTATATTTGGTTTTACCCGTACACCGATGTGTGTAAAAGATGGAAAGTGTTTTTTTATGCAAAAATACTTTTTTTTGTAGGGGACAGAATTTGCCAATGTGCAGACTGGAGACAAGGAGCCAGACAACAAACACCCTATGGAGTATGTGGAACAGCAGGTACCTGACCAGACTGATCAACACATCAGATCAAAGAGTCTTCAGAGTCACTCATCTCCAAGTGACTCATCAGAACAACAAGATACAGAGGATGAAGAAAACTCATATGATGAAGAGAACACATATGATGAAGAGAACTCAACTGTCCAGCTCCAAGATTGTAATCAAAATAGCCAAGAAAACAAACAGAGTGAAAGAGCTAGTGGTATAAGAAATCTTGCTTCATATGATGAAAAATCTGGTCTGAAGAAGTCCAGTCCCGAGCCCACTGATAATGACTGTCCACAAATGGCATCATGCCAAGATGATATGCGCAGTACACACACTGACACCAGTACACTTATCACATGTAATGCCATCATTCAAAACAAGGCAACTCAATGTGATATTAATACAGTGACCACTGAAAACAAAGAAACACAGTATAAACTTATAGATTATTCAAAATCGTTGTGTGTTGAAGCTTCTGCCATTCAAGAGAATGACGTCAATACATCGGATCCTTCATTTCCAGGTGATCCATATGACGGTTGCAAGATCTGTTGAACCATTATTATACAAATATTGGACGCATATGTGTACAATACAGCAGAATATAATCACAAGGTGAAATCTGGACTGTTCCATTTGGAACAATCCAGATTTTAACGAGTGATTATATTCTGCTGTACTGTATGAATAAAATGCATCCTGTTTGTTTTATATACCTCACACATAAGATCCTTGTCATTTGATATTTGTTCATATAATTCATAATTTATTAAAACAATTAATACAAAGTTTTCAACAGTTTATAATTTATTTTAAACAATAATGTATGAAATGGCTGGTAAAGACTCAGCTGGAGCTGTTAAGACCGGTTGGCTAAAGCACATCCAAAGCGTCCTATATTTATCAATATAGGACTCCTATATATTAAATTTGGAGTGTCTGAACGGTATACATGGCAAAATGAAGTATGACGCATGTGGTATATGAAAAAACAATATGAACAAACCCTCATGGTTTGTTTCGGGGGGGGGGGGGTCGGAGGAACACAGAAGAATTAAAGGATGTGTTTTCACGAGAAGACGCTTAACAAAAGAAAGACATCCAAGGTATATTCACAACTCTGTTATGGTTCTTAATATCAATTGATGTCATCATGCCACCCGCCATCTTAGTAGAGGTAAACAACAATGGAAGCAGCACAGCTTTGTACGTGCGGCTCATAGGATCGGAAAATGAGCAACATTCTTTTGACCTCTAGCCAAGGGCGCCCTACTCAAATGTGTATAAGGTCTAGTGCAAAGTAAAAGACAATGTTTTAATTATTGTGGATTGTGACCTGATAAAAATGTTTTACTAATCTATTAAAATGAAGCAGAATTTCTCATGATGTTGTAAAGCTATTTTAAAATGTTTTAAAGACTGTAAATATGTAATATTCAAATAATTTGTGTGTATATATCTTTCCCATGTGTCATATGTGTACCCTGTCCACCATTTCCTGGTCAAATTGCACAACAGACATTGAGCGCAGTGGTCAATTAGTTACAATTGCTAGGATCCGTAGAGTGGGGCATTAATATTTCACCCAACTAATGTTACTTTGTTATACTCTCTAGTAAGAATTGCAATAACGCCATGTACATAACAATCATTTCTATATGAAATGTGATATGGTTCTGAAAATAACCAGTGGTGTAACAACTTGACAGATGGAAGTGTGGAGCTGTTACAATCAGAAGAGATTGTATGGCCACCATGCAAAGTTTCAAATCCTACTTTAAATGTAGGTACCACTGTTGAAACATTTAATTAAACTAAATTCACTCAAAGAATCTATTGCCAATTCTTGTTCTTGTTTAACTAACTTCTTTCAATATTCGGAAATTCCAAACTATAAACAAAAACATTTTTATGTATAACTAAGGTTTGACAGAAGCGGATCTAAAAGTAATTTATTATTATAATTTTGTTTTATTAAGCTAGTGATTTATCTTATTTATTTATTTTAATTTGATTGGGTAAAGTTAGAAATGTTTGTGGGGGGACCTTTTTTGAAGTGTGAAATTACGGAATAAAACTGTCTTTGCACAAACTAAAAATTGATAAACTGGACCAGTATGTTTTGTCTGTCAACAATATCTCACACACGATTGGGTGCAAGTTTATATTGGTTTGACACACTCTCTCATAAAATTATGCAAGAGCACAATGTCGTCATTCATTTGCAACCTCGTCTGTTCTACATCCACGCATTTTGCTAATGTGATCGCCCCCATGTGTAATGGTACATACGCGGGTGAGAAAAAAGGTTTTAGTCTAGCTTCAATGGCGGCGCCCATGAGCCGAACGTGACAACTGAGTGTCAGTGACCAGGGCGATATCGAACTTGATATATGACAAACGGTAAGGTATAGCATAGAGTCCTTGCTCTATGGGTATATAATAACAGAACACGGACATGACGGAGAGTATGAAGTAATATTATCTGAAATATTGCCAATAAATAGCCAATGTGGACACCCTTGCGTGAACAAAACAATGGAATGGCAATCATCAATGGGGGAAATTTAGGCAAGCAACCGCAAAATCGGTTGTCTCTTTCATGTCAGCTGGTAGGAGATTCCATTCTGGTATGGTGTACGGGTAGAGTGAGAACTTGTAGCAATCTTTGTTTACTGTAACCCTTTTAAAGTGGTTTGGGTGATCATTTCTGGATTGTCTGTTGTGGTTGTTTTCTCCTTGGACCTACGGTCCTTTGTCACCTTGGGGTGATCAGTGTTTGGACGGACATGATGGAGCTACTGTACTGTACTAGGGGGGTACTACATTACATGGTTCAGTTCTTTGAAGATTACAGTAAGACGCGATTTTAAGCGTCTGTAACATCCAGTCGTTCCCACTCAAGTTGTTGAAGAAGCTGGGAGACACTGCTTTCACACCTGTAATATCGTTTGCAACAAAGCGTGCTGCTCTGCGCTTAACTTTTTCAGCTGATTCAATGAGGGTCTGTTTGTGTGGGTCCCATCTGCTGCAGTACTCTAATTTAGGTCGAACAAGTGTCTTGTAGTTGTAGGCAGTAGCTTTGGTCTTTTCATCACAGCATATCAAGTTTCTTTTCAGAAGGCCAAGAATTTTGTTTGCTTCAGAAGTAACTGGGCTGATGTGTTTGGACCAAGAAAAATCTTTTGTCAGCTCCACTCATAAGTATTTTTGTTGACTCACTTCCTGTAAAGTGGCATCTCCCATTGTATATTGATGATTGATCAGTTTCTTTTTATGTGTCATATGCTTTGTGAAACATTTTGAAGTATTGAAGCTCATTTCCCAAGATTTCTCCCATTCACATGTGTTGTTGTAAGGTAACACAGTCATTGTTTGATGTTATTTCTCTGTACAAAACGCAGTCATCTGCAAATAGACGTACGTGAGAGTTTATTGAGTCTGGGAGGCCGTTAATATACATGAGGAATAATAACGGACCTAAAACTGTCCCCTGAGGAACTCCCGAAGTGACAGGTGAATTTGAGGATTTTTCTCCATCAATGATGACAGTCTGATGATGCATGGTTAGAAAACGATTGATCCAGGTTCTGGTATTATTTCTGATTCCAAGGTGATGTAATTTGGCGAATAAGCGTTTGTGGGGAACCGTGTTGAACGCTTTACTGAAGGCCATTATTATGAGGTCAGCTTGGCTTCGTTTATCAAGAATCTTAGCGAGATCTTCAGTTAAGGCTGCTCCTTGCTCTATGATATGATCTATGACTGACGAGGCAACATTTAATTCACAGTACAGGAACAAAACTTGCAAACATTCATCAAATCATCTGATTTCTAGGACTATTAGTAAGGAAACCTTAATCGTGTTTTTTTAAGGGACTGATTTCAGTACAGTCAATTTTTTATTGACAGTTATTGATCAAAATCTATTTGATAAACAATGTCTTGTTTTATTTCTTTGTAGTCGTACAGTGACATTTGACAATGCTTACCCCATCATTTGAGCTTAGCCAAGATGCTGATTTCTTGAGGCTTCTTATTAAAGCACGCTATGCTAAAATCACAGACGTGGAAACATTTGTTGACGGAAATGACTTCAAGTTCTATGCAAAGCCGTATTTCCTGAGGTACAGTTTTGATTAATTCACATCATTTAAAGTTTAAACAACCAGAACATAATTTTAAAGGTAGGGTCATTGGTAATGACCCCTAAAAGAAATTATGTAATTTTGTATCCCAAAGTCTACTTGTTATAAAGATGGTAATGGTAGTAAGAATCCTGCAAAATAATTTAGTCTGAAGTGCCCCCATTGATTAGAAATCAATAAAAGTATGTCAACAAATTTGAATCTCTAAAGATTGCCTGCAGGCGACTTTTGGAAATATCCGTGGTGTCTGTTTGAATGCTGCCCTCAATACGGCCATAGATGTGGTTGGTGCCTGCTGTCACCTCACTGATTGTGGATGGATTCAACGTTCTTGATGAAAGAAATTGTGACAGTTTTTTGCTGTTTTCTCAACAAGTAGACACTGTATTCAGCTAAAACTTTAACAGGTGACTTATATTGTGGCGTGTCATGGCCGAGCGGTTAAGAGCACAGGACTCAAGCTCTGGTGTTTCTGATCAGCAGAGTGTGGGTTCGAGTCCCGGTCATGACACTTGTATTGTATCCTTGGGCAAGAGACTTTACCGTAATTGCTTTGTCCTTCAGATGGGACATTAAGCCGTAGGTCCCATGTACTAGGATTGGTAGTGCCATAAAAGAATCCAGAAAACTTATCGTGGAAGAGTAGGGGTTAACCCCCCGGTGTTTCTGGTTCACATAGTAAGCACACTTGTTTACAGGATTTCTCAGGCTTGCGAGCTACAGTGATTAAGTTTACTTATGAGGCATCCTTGGTTTCATTACCAGAAATATATAATAATAATAATTATTATTATCCAATCCTACCCTTTCATGTTTCCCTGCATTGTTATCGAACAATGCATTCACCACTTTTATGGTCCAGTAATCTATCCTTTCATACTATACATCCTTTGTCCTCACCACTTTACTCCTATTGGTTCATAGCCACCAATTGTTTCTGAAATAGAAACTTTGATTGGCTATTATTTTCCCGCTTCTTTCTGGATCCTTCCCTTAATCCCTTTCCCCTCTCTTTTTCTATAAATGGATATGTATTTGTTTGTACTTGTTTTATGCCTCTGAAGAAGGTCCGGTCTGGATCGAAAGCTAAGGCCATCTACCCTACTCATTATAATAATAATAATAATATTGTATCTTCCCTGATTTTTTTTCTATAAATCAGCAATACATTTACAAAAACCAAGCGATATTAAATCAAGACACACAATCTAAATGTTAATGATGGAAACAAGTAATGCAGATTCATCTGAAGCATCAAAGACATTTCCTGAGATTCATTTCCAACACTGAACTCGGAATATTATTATACATAAATAAAGATGAAGGCAACCAATCTATTAAATGGAAATACATGCAGAAATCAGTAATCCCAATTCATGAAGGCTTGTTTTGTCCATCTTGAGGATAACTATGACAGGGGCTAGATAAGACCCAGCTGATGGGAATATTAATGGAATACATAGTGCTTTCGAAAAAAAATTCTTCCCATTCCAGGCTTCACCTTCCTGGAAGAGTTATTGAAGACGGCAGGGAACGAGCAAAGTATGATGTAGACTCAGGTAGGATCTCGCTCGAAATGATTATTAAAAGTACATGTGAGAAAATCCCTAATGTTTAAAGATATTTTTTGAATAGTTTAATGAATGGTTTGAAATACAATAACCTTTGAGAAACATAACTTTATAAGCACATTTCAGTATTCACTATTTGTTAATATTTTCCTTTTAATGTAGAGTGTAATTTGTATTAGTTTTCTTAAGTTATTGTCAGTTGCAATTCGTTCTTTTTAGGATTGTTTGAGATCTGCCTCCCCAAGGAGACACAAGGTGAAGTCTTTCAGGGCCTGGACATGTTAACAAAACTGTTAACCCCAAAAGGTCAGAGGTCAGCTGAGCAGCCTGGGATTGAGGTCATTGGTAGGTCATATGATAACAAATTATTAGATACTCCTGGTAATTAATTCATGGGTGCCTTAAAGGCAGGGTATACTTTTGGTAATTGAGAAAGGCTTCATGCCTCAGATTCAAATTTGTTGGTGAAAAATTACCTCCTTTCTCTAAAGCTACATTACTTCAAAGGGGGTTTCTAACAATATTTTATAATATCAAGAGCTCCCCAGTGCTCTTTACCAAGTAAGTTTTTATGGTCATTAACTTGTGGAGTAATTACCAAAAGTACATACTGCCTTTAAAAGTGAATGCAATAGACCTTTTATTACTTGATGTCACTGTCATTGTCATGTTCATTGACTTCAACAGCAATGATGAATAATGCTTCTCATTATACCAAAAAAGTGCCAGACTATTCTTTCTTTTCAAGCCTTGGTTTGGTTGCATTGAGTTGTGTCGGACAAAAACATGGCTTCACTGTAAAGAATGTCTTACTGACAATTAAACATGGTCCCTTTTCTGTGAACCTTAGGTGACAGTGGGAAAGAAGGTGAAGAACTAGACATAGAAAATGCTGATGACCAGGGGGAGATTGACTGGCAGATGGAACAGCAGCCATTCCAACAAGAGGAGGATGCCCTCATGGGAGAGACTCACTATGGCTTTGCAAATAAGAGAAGCGGTGTCTTCCAGAGGTTGCAAGTAAGAGTCCTGTAACAGCAGTTTTCATGATATTCAAAATGGCATCAGATATGTACGCCATAATGTTAATACTGTTTTCAAGTTAATACCAATGCTGTACTCTCTCTTTAAATCTAACCCCAGGCAAATGCCTGGGGTTAGAGTTGAAGAGAGAGTTAAAGAAACATTTGTTTGTTCTTGTCTCACTTTAGCCCTTACTGGCTGAGTTAGCATTCATAAAAAGCCTAGAATGAAATAGGTTTCATTCTGACAGGATTTTGACCATACCTTTCTCTGTGCGCCTGGCAACACACCCACATTGACTTCAGGCTTGAAGACAGTACTATTTCTGAAATAGGAATGTTGGGGGTCTGCATTTTAGCAAAAACTTCCTGTCTATAGAAATCTATAGTAGAAAATACTGAGACTGGTGACATTTGTGTATGTTGGTTTGTATTACAGGAGGAGTTGTGTGATGTTGTTGATGTGCCAAACCCAGATTCAATGCATCTAAAGGAAAGAAGGAAAGCCAGAGAGTCCGCAGAAAATGACAAGTTTGATGGCGATCATTACTTGTAAGCTACAACTTCTTACTGTCGGCCTGGTTAAGATAGAAAGTGCTTAACAAATGGTGCAATTGGTATAAAACCTGTACAGGGACCAATTCATGGCCTTGCCTAACACAGGACTCTTCCCTATTGATCACATTTGCCATTACATCTGCCAACTGGGTTCGCAGTAGACTTAAATTGTCATCGTTCAATCAAGGTGTCCTGATTTTACACACCAGCCAAATTTCCCTACTATTTTACCATGAAATAAGCTGATGATGACTAGAGCAGGCTGGTCAAAACAATGAGACAAAAAATATCTTACTCCATGGCAGTAAAGTTAATACGAAAAATCCCCTTGATCCACTAATCAAAAGTAGAAGTCCTATCCACTCTTGAGGTAATAGATGTATAGCAAGACAAGTTCTTATTAGAACTAAGAAGTATAGTCTCCCAGATTTTCCTTATATACTCCGTGGCAGTAGATACATAGCTGGACAGTTCTTACAAGAACAATCCTTACAGCAAAGTAGATATTATCACATTGTGTTACCGCAGACCAAACATACAATGGAATAAGCTGAAACATTCATGCAAATTCATTTGCAACCATTAATGCCAATAGCACTTCGCACTAATGCTAATAACAGAAGCTCAATATGGTAACGTCACGCAAGTACCTGGATCTCAGACAACAATTAAAATTTCACTGACGTACAGGCGCGTACATGTCCAAGCCATTGTCAGTGTTTTATGTTTACTCGCCTGTACCACTGTGGTCTGGTGCGGATGATGCAGTGGTCACATGAGTGGTGGAAAGTCTGTCTAACATCCGGCTATTTTGAGCAAAAGTGAGTGTTGAGTGCTCTTCTTCATTAATTGGCACTTGGCCTTCAAAATGAACCCATTGTCCAAAAGGGAGACTTTTAGGGACGCTAGGTAGCAGCAGACTACCAGGTAAATCTATTGTTCTCAGAAATGTGTGCAAACTCAGAACTACATAAACAATGGAAATTTACCTGGTAAAGTCTGCTGCCACCTGGCGTTCTAAGGTCTCCCATGGACTCCATTTTAACAAATCACATTATGGATAATGGAATGACTACATTTCCACAAAGTCCGTCTGCTCTTGAAAACAATTGCCTTTTGATACACTGGACTTGGCCTGTTCTACAAGACATGTTTCCTGTATATTCCAGGGCTGATTTATACCAGGAAGATACAACATTAGATGAGCTTCAAAACCACAAGCAGTCATGGCACCCAGACTGGAAGTCACTGCAGGCAAAGCATAAACAAGCTCCCACTGGTCAGGAGGGATATGAGGGTATGTATAGAGTTGAACAAAATAATAATAACTAGGTTCTATATAGCGCTTTAACTGCTTGCATCTCAAAGCGCTTATTATTATTTTTTTTAAGACAGGTTTTGAAGTTTTTAGATCATGAGACCCATTTATGTAGCACCTTATAATTATAAGGGTCTACAAGATGTTGCAGCACATTCAGCAGCCACTACCAGAAACACCGGGGCAAACCCCTTCTCTTAGCGATATTTGTTTAACTGGGTTCTTTTATGTGCATTTCACAACATACAGGACCTACGGCTTTATGCCCCATTTGAAGGACGAGCAATAATGGTTAGTGTCTTGCATAATGGTTAGTGTCTTGCTTAAAGACACAAGTGTCAAGACCAGGACTTGAAGCCATACTCTGATGATTATAAACACCAGAGCTTGAGTCCAGTCCTTACCACTGAGTCAGTGATTAATAGCAAAATGTTGATTAATTAACACATTAATTAGTCAAACATAACCTTCTTTTTATGAAAATGTAAAGTCACCATGGCCTACTTTTGTGTACATCTATAGAGTGTGTTTTCATATAGTGAAGGGCAGCATGTCAGGAAATTTGAAAAGTGTACCCCTTGCGAATGACTTCAGAAGCTCAGACAGTGCCCTCCATGAGGTGGTGGTGGCCTATGCAAGGTTGCCATAGTGATACAGACGCTCACTCCTAGGAGAGTTTCTAATGGGGAAAACTCTCCTAATCAGAGGGCCTGAATACCCGATCCCAGCTGATACAGTCCAAGGCGGGATTTGAACAGAGGGTGAATAGAGTCACTACAATAGATGTCACTACAACAACCAGAGATTGTAAGCATCAGCTCATGCCAATTGAATTCTTTCATTCCTCATATCAGTGCAATTCACGGAGGGAGAAAGGGAACAGATGCTGAGGTTACCAAACAGACAGCATCTCCTGGATGATGAGACAGAAAGAGGTGTATTACTTGGCTTGGTAGATATCATCTTTGCTTATGCCTACAATGCCAGAACTACGCTCGATGAAAACTCAGTGAGTGAAAACTTCCTAGTTGTACTGGAAATATTCTGAAATCGGCAAGAATCTGATAATGTATCAGTGTGTACGTCTAAATGTCAACTTGTAACCACTTTTAATTCGGTTTTCTGTTTGCTTTTTGGCATTGAATGTAAGTTTTGAATCCTACAGTGAATTTTGTATTGTTCAATTGTAATTCACCAATGAAGCAGAACCTGTAGAACGTTGAGTGAGTCATTCCATTGTGAGACAGTTTTATGGACACACTGGCCATTTTGTTACACCATGTTTTATGAGTGTATTGCAAAATGATATCACTTGGTACTTGTGTACGGCAAAATTTAACATACAGATAGTATTATCCAGCCAAGTGGAACGTTCCTACCATTCCAACTTTTAAAACGCTCCCTAAAGGATGTAAATGAACTTGCTCTTTCAAAAACCAATGGTGTACTATCCCTGTATGATTTACCATATAAACAGTTACATATTTAATGTGTATTACGTTACATTTATTTTTCCCAGGTGGAGTCGGCATGGACCATTTGTAAATTAAGTCCCACACTCTCCTGGCTTGACTGGTTCACATCGCCTGATGAAGTGGTGACCGCTTGCTATCGTAGGGCCTTGTGCTATCCATTGTACAGACACTGGGATCTCATACGAAAAGTCTACCAAGATGTCAAGAGAATCTTTCAGCTAGGTACTGATAGGCCATTTTCTTAACAACATTTTGGGTCGGGCTCCGGTTTAGAGACCGCCTGCCTGTTCCAAGTACTGCACCAAAAGTGTCATTTTAAAAATTGCTTACGGAGCCCAAGCCAAAGCCTTAGTGCAAGCCGTGGTTTCGAAAAGGGCCATAAATAAGTTGTCTCAATTTTATTGCTAGCTGTAACTGAAATTATCATTTTCATCACTTTTCACAAGCTGCTTATATTAGTGCTAAGGGGTAAATCCAAGGTATTAACATCTCAGCTTATAGGTTCCCATTTATACATCTGGGTTAAGAGAAGCAAATTATGGTTAAGTGTCTTGATCAAGGACGCAAGTGTGATGAACGGGATTCGAACCAGCACCCCAATGATTAGGCCATCAGGACTTGAGTTCATTGTGCTAGACCGCATGGTCACAACACGAATGAATGGATTTTTTTGCTGGAAGTGACACCATGTACACTTCATTATAGCAACAATCTGCTGACTTTTTAACTGATAAAATTTGTTGTTTCTTTTCAGGAAGGAGGCAACTACTAAAGTGTTTACTTGAAACCCATCGGATATTGGCTGGAGATGACCCTCACTACATTCTCAATGAGCTATACATCACAGATTACTGTATCTGGGTACAGTCCGTCAGTCATGTCAAGATTCAGTCCTTAGCTACAGCTCTGAAGAAGGTCATTGTCATGTTACATTTGTCACTAGATATTATAACACATTTGCAAACTGCTGGTCAACGGGAATGACTTTCAATATTGACTACAAATAATGCTAAAAAAAGCTTCATGTTTTACCAAAAAGTAAGGAGTTACAAATACTATTGAAGCCAACAAGTCACCATGCATTTAACCGACTAAATGTTAGTTGCTCTGTAGATAAATTGAAATTTTAAATAGTTGGCTGGTTTTGTTTTTATTCAGGTTTGGGAGGGGGAGAAAGATCTACAGGCCTGACACATTTGCTCCTGTGAGGGCAATAGCATTTTTATAGTAAAGGGCATTTCAATGAAGGAAAGGCAATTTTCTATTTGAACATATCATGGGGCAACAAGGCAATAAGAGGAGGGCATTAGAGGCAGTTCCGTAGTACGCATTGCCGCCATGAAGTATCGGCCCAGGATCTAAATATAATAATCAAGTTCATTCTGTTGAAATGGAATCTTCTACACGTCATCTTCTACCCAAGTACAGTAATAGTCATTATTTTATCTAGGTGTTCACCTGTTCTGCTTTTCTGTTTCATTGCAGGTGAAAATAACAAAGAGTAGCATTGGCTTGGAACTTGAGGAACTGGAAGAAGCAGCTGCTCTTGTGAATCAGGAGGAAAATGGGGAACAGGGTGAACAATCTGGATCTGTTGAACAATTTGGTTACCCACATATCCTTCAACAGGTGATGGAGGCAGATGTGGAACATGGTCTACCCTCTGAAATGTTGGTTAACAAGGAACAAGACTTAAAATGTGAAACCAAGATTGGAGATGATTCTCAGATTATGAAGAAAACAGTATGCAAAAACTTGAGTGAAAATGTCAGGAAAGTTCAAGATGACCAAGCTACAAGCAATTCAGCTGAGGAAACTACGGAGAGTGAAATTGTTGCAAAACTCTCAACAATGAAGCTTCAAAGCACTGGATCAAAAGGCACTGAGGATCTCTTGGACACAGTCTCTAAACCAGAAAGCTTGTCATTGGACGAGTGGGCTGCTACACCCCCATCGATGAAGATAGAAGTGTTTGGTGAGGACCCGACTGACATTCCTACCAGCGTTCAGTCAAAAAGCAAAGACGTGATTCAGGAGGATGAAGCTTGTCTTAGTGATGCAGAGAGAGGGATAATGAAAGAAGCAAACACGAAGATGGCAGAGCAAATATGTGTATCTTCATCACCCAAGAACACAGTGACGTCCAATGGAGAAGAACCTCAGCAGATGTTAGAACCTTGCATAGATAAAATCCATTCTAGATTGGTCCAGCAATCTGTTTCAACGTCAAACTCAGATTCTGAATCGGGTTCTGAATCGGATACCGAGTCTGATTCTGAATCAGATGAAGAAACAGATAGTGATTCTGAATCGGGTACAGATACTGAGTCTGACACAGGTTCTGAATTGGAGTCTCAATCCAAAACTGGACCGAACATAGTTACTAATAAATGCAATTAATTTTTTAGAAGATTCAGTCTCGGCTTAGAATCAGGGAAGATCAAAGGTCCCCTTAAAGTTACTTTGCAAGAGGCCCTCTGAAACAATGTGGGTTCAGAAAGGCCTACTCTTGCTCTACATGTACTAGGCAACTACACAATTATGTTCGATCACATGTTTGATTAATGGCAGCACATCACACAGGCAAGACATTAGTTTGCACTAAATCATTTTTCCCTCGGAAAGTCAGTATTGATATTTCTACAAAAGCCTGTAGAAGCTAACACCATGTATGTACCTAGACCCTTGTACTCGTTAAATGTTCATATTTGTTTAGGGTCAAACATTATGACAGTTTCCAACTCTGTTGGAAAAATGTCAAATTATATTTGGTTACATTTTTCTTTACAATTCAATTGCTGAAAAGTATTTCATTATATTATTTAAACGGTACATCGCATGTTATTCTATTTTACGAAACTATTAAATACAATTACAATGAAATAAATTATATTATTGTAATATTACTGAGAATTTTAAAACCTAGAGACAAAGTGACTGACACGGTTAACTTGCAAAAATCCTTCATTTGTTTTAGCATTTTGACAAAAAAATTTAAGCAGACCTCCGGAAGAATGTTAAAGCTTGAATGGTAAAGTGCGACTTATTTTATAAGACCAAGATTTTACTTTTCACACAGCATAGACACAAATTTACTCAATTTCAAAGGTTTGTCATTACATTGAAGATGAATGTTATTAAAATTTAAGGAAATTTGTTGTGCAGAAATTTTACCAAATGTTTGGCAACTCCAACTGCTCACAAAAAGTTAGGAAACTTTTTTTAATCAAGTATATTTTTATTATTTATTACTCTCTTTGTATATGTTATATATCAATGCAAAGCTGAAGTGTTCCTCTTTAAAATGATACCACATTTGCAATGATTACATGTTGCTGAATTTGGCTACATGAATGACAATGAGGCAAAGTCACAAATCAAATGTGCCAAAATTACCGCTTGTTTGAATTACAGTGTCAATTTGTTTGTTCACGCAGTAACACAAAATTGCTAATTTTGGCATATTTGGTTTGTGACTTTGTCTCATTCTCATTAATGTGGCCAAGTCCAGCAACATGTCATCATTGCACATTTGGTATCATTTTAAAGAAGAACACTTCAGCTTTCTATTGATATGCAACATAATACAAGAGGGTAATAAATGATAAAAATATACGTGATTAAAAAAAGTTTTCTAACTTTATGTGAGCAGTTTATATACTATAACAGAGTTAAGCTGCATTTGTATATTTCACTTAAAAACAACTGTATTCAACAAGTTTTTATTCCGAGATGATCAGCCGTATAGTCATAATGGAGATTTTTTTAGAACCCACTTGTGTCAAAAATCGTCTCTTGATTATTCAATCATCTATGCAACCATAACTTTCAGTAGTGTTTATTTTGACTTCTATAGATAGAGAGAAGTCGCGAATATCGATCAAATGGGATTAAATGAAGTAGTACCGTATAGAAAGATGATTGTATGTATTCATTGCTTTTGCCTGGATTAGAGAAGCATAAACATTGAGTCGATTTGTCAATCAAAACACGCTAATTGGTTCTCCATCGAGAATGGGCGGGCAGTCGTACCGATGTAGATGGATTGCACATGACGTCATTGACCACCATCTTTTATGACAAACAATGGAAAAGTGCACGCGTGTACTTTTGACAGTTTAGGTTAGCCTGTTCTTAGAAAACCTGTGCATGGCGGCAAGGGATTGAAGTTAATGGCCCGTGTCAGACTTTTGAACCCTCTGCAAATTTACTGTATTGGGTAAAACAATTTTACAAATATATGATTGCTAAGGATTCCGAAAACAATGGGAATATTTTCGGGTGTGTGTGTGTGCTGGTACCCACTAGTTCCGAATTCCACTTGGTCCCAATCACCCGTTCAATTTAGTGTTAGATCTCAACCCACATAGGAAGCCCAGGAAATGTTGGTATAAAATACAATAATCTGACCCTAATCTGACAAGTTTACAATCAAGGTCAATTTCGTAATACTTCTCCACAACAAAAATTATGTTAACCCGTATCTAGTACTGGGCGATTTTGTTTACCCCAAAATTCACTTACTCAAAATTAATTGTATGGTACTATCTCAAGTTGACGTTAACGTTTACGTTGATAACTCGGAAGGATCCTTAACAGGGGCGGATCCAGGATTTACCAAACGGGGGGGGGGACGTGAAAATGTACCAAGCAGCAAATTGTGAATGCAAATTGTGGCGCCTGAGAGCGCGTAACGCGAAGCCCTAATGGCATTGGTTCCGGGGCCCGCTTAAATGCTCCGAAACAGTTCGGATTCTAGATGCTCTGTGGTGCGATCGCATGCAATATCTGACCACTTTAACCAATTTTGTTTTAGCAAGATCATTATTTAAACAACATTTTCGAGTTGGGAGTCATTGAATCAGCAATCCTGAGTTATAAAATCAAAATGCAGGCTGGCATTAATATTTATTCAGGGACAAAAAATTGTTTGGTGAGGAGGATCCTTCCTCCATGGTGAGACAAACGATATGATAGTGCAATTTTCAATATAATTAACAAAAAACTGAGAAATAGACAAACTTTAATTCAGATCCATATCAATCTTCTAAATTTACTGGAAATTTGTCTGTAACATCGGTGATGGGGTCCAGGGGTGAGGCCCCGATGGGGGTCCAGGGGGCGAAGCTCTGAGCTTTAGGCCTTTTGAGGGGTGAAAAATGAAGCCTCTGTGTGCCTAAAACAGAGAAATAGACACACTTTAAGCACTTCTGATCCATTTCCCTCTTCTAAATTTACTGGGAAATTTTCTTGTAACATCAATGGTGGGGTCCAGGGGGTGAAGCCCCGATGGGGGTCCGGGGCGAAGCCCCCGGAAGCTGAGATTTTGGCCTATTAGAAATAGACACACTTTTTAAGCACTTTTGATCCATATCAATCTTCTAATTTTACTCAAAGAAAATTGTAATACCACAAATCTCACGTTTGGATCTGGTCGCTGCATTATCTGGTTTCATGCATATTCATTAAACACATAGTGGGTAAGATCGTTTCTCAAATTCAAGCTTACTGTCGTATTATCCCGGACAAATTGGCAAATCAGGTTTCGAATGCTATGTTATTATTGCAAATCTAAACAATAATTACAAGTGACATACATGAACGATTCATTTTCGGGCAGAAAGAAATGTGAGTGGCATAGGATGAAAAAGTAATCTCTCCTCTGGGGGAAAAAACTAAACAGGCAGTACTAAAACAATTTTTTTTTTTTTTTTTTTTTAGCAATCAAAAAGGGGGGCGTACGCCTCCACGCCCCCCTGTATCCGCCCTGCTTAAAGTCAGGACGTAAGCCAAGGGTGCTTGATTGTTGGTGGTGAAGTGCAGACCGGACACAAGAGTGCCATAAACAAAACTTGAAGAACGGAAAGTGCTGAAGACAAGGACAACTGAACTCATTTGGTGCGGGGAACTATAGACACAGTGCGAGTAAAAACTGAGCTGATGCTTATAGACTTGATGTAACTCCTCCCCTGAACTTGAAGGCCTCTAAAGTTGGGGTGGCCAACACCACTCCTTTCTCATATTATATTTATGTACACAACGGGAAATATTTTCATAAACTAAAAGCTTCTCTTCTATTGCAAATTTAGCCATTTAACAACAATCAAATAAAGAGTTACACTTACAGTTTCAACCTGCTTCCTAAGCATAACAACAGGAGACTCGGAGTCGGTGCTCGACAATATTCCCCTTCACCATCTTCTTCCGATCACCACTATACTCTCACTGTCAGCTACCGCTGAAAAACTACTGGCTAAAATGCTGCCAAGATGATCTACTCGATCTTTAAATTTATCTGGGCTATCGCCCAACTTTCTAGGAGATTATACCCAAAACTTGATCACATATTCTTGATCACTATTCAGAGGTACGGTTCATACACTCTTGATGCTACGCACCCTTCTAAAACGTAATGTCGGTCTCCCCTCCTTCATGCTCTTAGCCAGTCCCTTAGGAATTTTCTTTCTTCTCCGTGCAAGAAAAACCACCTTTTTATTAACCAAAATAGCCTGTCTAAAATTAAGCATAAACACAAAGGAAATTAAATGTAGGCCCTGTGACGTTGTAGGCCCTGTGACGTACTTCCACGCCCGGCTAGATATTTGCATCTGTAGGAATTTGGTTAAAACGCATAGTTAACGTTAAAGGGATTGTAGACGTTTGGTAATTGGAGCCCAGTGTTTGTTTCAATCCTATATGGTTGTAGATATATACCATAAAACTAACCTGTGAAAATGTCATTTGAAAACGTGGTAGCGTTTTTGAGATATTGCCGAAAATCAGGAGCCGTTATGTCCACGCAGGAAGAATAATCTGCAATTGGAATACACTATAAATTATCTGAGAAACGTTATTGCAGTAACGCTTCTCAGATTCACATTTTTGGGGATAAAAAGGTAGTATCTTTTTCCATAACCGCAGTACTTCGAAGTGAAAAGTTTCTCAAAATGCATTATACTATCCAAAGCTGCTGTACTTTTTACCAAGTAAGTTTTTGTTACCATTAATTTTCAGAGTCATAACCAAACGTATACAGACCCTTTAGTGCGTTTAGGGACTTCTTTTGGATCTTGCAAAATGTGAAAAGTCTCAGACAAAATTGAATGACAAATTCAGATCGTGATTTATTTCAATTCTGATTTTGTTATTTATTCGTCATCTCTTAATAATGATAAAAACAATTATAAACAAATTGACAGTTACATTTAGTCTAGTACCTAATTCTTAAATAAACTCATATGGCGACTGGACCTCTTTAACCATGTCCGGGTAGGCTACCTGCAAAGGGAGGACAAACAAATAAAGAGTATAAGTCTATATGAAATTACCAAATGAAGATGAGTTGTGATAGAGACGATACACAAAATATTACCAATGTATGCGTATTTTGTTCTCGTCATTTGAACGGTTCGTAATTTCATCAAAGGAGTGATATTATTGGCAAGTATAGAAAAGTAAACAAGCTCAATGTTATTATTTGTTGAAATTACCAACATCCTGACACTCGCGACTGCGAATAAGCCAAAAGTAATGTGGTGAGATGAATGGGAATATAGTTTGATAGTTTTTGTTCTGTTTTGTTTTGTTTTCTCTTCGCATATCTAAACAAGACAAATTCCGATGAGCTCCTCTAGCGAATCGTCCACACACTCTAAAAACTCTGGGGTAAGAATTCACCCGGATTCCGGGTCTCATGAGGCCGGACCTATTTCTGGGTCAGTGTAACCCGGAATATGTGTCAAAATGATCCGAAACCCTGTCAAATTGATGCAAAATCCGGGTCAAAATGCTCAGAAACCCAGTCAAATTGATGAATCCGGGTCAAATTTAACCAGTTTCCGTGTTAGCCTGACCCAGAAATATGCCATGCCCCCAGGAACCGGAATCCGGGTCAGAATTAATCTGACCCAAAGTTTTTAGAGTGTAGTGACATAAAACAAATTAAAAAGCTCCCTCACCTTAGTTGCCGATGTAGAGGAGCTTGTTGGGGGAGCCACTGCCTGGGTTAGACACGACGTTGGAGGTGGAGCTAGCGAGCATGGAGTACTTAAGGTAAGCTGGGCTCATGGATGGGTTGTTGCCCAACATAACGGCAGCGGCACCTGTGGGTGCAAAACATACTCGGTCATAATGCTGATGCAAAGCTTAAAGTAATTTTCAAACTTGCTTTCATTGTCGAAGCAAGACTTTGTGCTGTTCAAAGGAAAAATGCCCTGACTAAAATATTTGTTCCTGGATAATAGCTTTTATGGTGCGGCTTTGTGGTGACGAGTGTCTGTTAAATTGCAAGTTCGAAAAGTTAAAGCTGATTTTGTTTGTCACTATGCAAACTTTTATTGAGAAATAAGAAACTCATTTTGCATGGAGGCTAAACAGAAAATGTAATATTTTAATGGGTTGAAAAAGGTTTCTTGGGCATTTTTGGTTTAATATTGAAGGCAGAGAATATGTCTTACCGGAAACGTGGGGGCAGGCCATGGAGGTTCCACTGATGGTGTTGGTTCCCCAGTTGGTGCTGTGCCATGTTGAGGTGATGTCTACACCGGGAGCGAAGATGTCCACACATGAACCGTAGTTGGAGAAGGAAGCTCTGGCATCGCTGCTGTCGGTGGCACCAACAGTGATGGCCTGTTCGGGTTGAAAAAACAACACGTCATATTAATCATTCAATGGTGTACTTCTAGCGGACAATAGCTTTTTAACAAAGACAAAAATGTAATGCGTTTGGTGCATTAAAGTAATTGAAGTTATTCCAAATGAAGCCAAAGTGATCTGTGTAATTGAGATTAATGTTTTCATTTTCGTTTTGGGGGTAGTTGTGATTTGTGCATGCCTCATCATTCTAAATCCAATGTGTGACTTACAGCAGCTACTCTAGCGGGGGAAGAGTTGCAGGCATCGACGTTCTCGTTACCAGCAGCAGCAGACACGGTAAAGCCAAGGTTGATCAGGCTCTGTACGGCGTTATCGGTAGTAGAAGATGCACCACCACCAAGAGACATGGAGACAACAGCGGGCAGCTGTCCGTTGGAGCCAACGTACTCAATTCCTGTTGGTTTGTGCATAAAGAAAATTGTTGGCTTTTTCATAATAACTTTTGTAAACATTTAAGAGTATAAAAAACAAATTTTGTTACATAAAAGTGTGAGTTTTGCCAAAGCAAACCAGGTATTTTGTATGAAAATACTCACCATCAACAACACCACTGTTGGAGCCGAATCCGATGCAGCTGAGCACACGGATACCGTAAATGGTGACGTCCTTGGCCACACCGTAAGTGTTGCTGCCGACGGTACCGGCGCAATGGGTTCCGTGTCCGTTGCAGTCAACTCCGTTACTGCCGAAAGCGTCGTACCAGGCAGTAGCACGGCCAGAGAACTCCCAGTGGTTGGGGTTGACACCGGTATCGATCACGTAAGCGTTGACTCCAGCACCAGTTCCTGAAATAAGATGGCAATATGAATTATTTACATGTTGGTGTTGGTTAGTCTTTGAGTGGGAACACGGGACCTTTAATTTGAACGATCTTTGCTGAATAAAGTCACTGAAGTTGAAATTTACCGGATGGGTTGAAGCTGCCGTCCAAGGGGAGGTATCTCTGGTCAGAACGGTCGAGACCCCACGTGACTGCCTGGGTCCTGACTACACCATCCTCCTCAACGTACTCAATGCCATCGAAAGAACGGATCTACAGAAAGAGGGGAAGTCTTAATTGGTAATTCGGTCGAGAAACAGACAAAGGAAAGGTGCACACAAAAAGGGCTCTTCTGTTTTCGAAAGTGAAGTAGAAACTTACGGCGTCGATGAACCTGTCCGGGATGTGAACCACAACAGCGGTCATGACCTTACGGAACTTCTTCAGGATGGAGACTGGGATGTTGAGGGATCGTGTACGGGTCTCAAGACGGTCGACAAACTCATCCAACTTGGAACCATCCTAAAGGCGAAAAACAGAAATATAAATTACTTTTGAAACTTGCAAAGTACAATTTGAATGTTTGATAAAAAGAGGAACATTAATTTCAGAGAGCAGTCTCTTTAATTTGAGACTGAAAATTTACGTTGGTTTTCCTATCAGGAAAAGCCCAAGATAGCTAATGATTCGCCAAGTAAAAAATCTTACCTTGATCTTGATGATGTACTTGTTGGGGATGTGCTCAGACACCTTCTTAAGGGGAGCAAGAGTAGCACTGGCAGCAGCCAAGCACAGGCACAAGAGGATGAAAGTCTTCATGTTGAAATAATCTGTAAAAAGTATCCAGAAAATTTACTTTTGTATCCAGATCGTTTCTTGAAGAGAAATTCTCATGCCATAATTTTCTTTGGAAACGGAGTGATGGGTGAATTACGGCATTTAACGGAGAGCTTACAATGGCAGCTTCTTGGGAAAGAACCCGACATTCACGTACAAATACTTTTTAATTCCCGTAGAACGAAAGTAACTCCACGTGCATTTTTTTTTTTTTTGAATGGCAATAATGGCATTTCATTCTCCAAGTTTGATATTAACGTGTTGGACTATGTATCCAGCTTCCAGCCATTCCTTTTTGCTTAAGCACATTATCCTAATTGGTTGACATTTGCATCACCAGCTGTTAGTTCAGACCTTGGCCCAATTTCATAGAGCTGCTTATTAAGCAGAAAATATTGCTTAACATATTTCTGCTAACAAAAATAAACAGGATACCAGTTAGCCTACAGATAGTACACATGACATGGTATTTCGGCTTGTAACGTTATTCTGGTAAGCAAGATTTTTCTTGTGCTCAGCTATACTTTTTATGCTTAAGCAGCTCTATGAATTTGTGCCCTGTAATGTTACTCCTGAATTTCAGATGTGCATTAGATCACTATCTAGACCATAGCGGTCGCAAATATTAAAGTCACGTCTTAGATTGACAACTTCCACACATTGTTGTAACTATCGTATAAAGAGACGGGAAACGTGAACAAATAAAAATCTTATCAAAAAAACCCAATGATGTACCTTTTCCAACATCATACAATTTGTTGGACTATTGTTTACAAGGCAGCAGAGTAGGCCTACATTATGAATGTTTATTGTAACGCAAAAAAATAGTTAAACATCAAGGGCCTTGGCAGAACAATTTGTGACCAGTCAACGCAGATAAATTATTGTGTAGAAATTAAACGCGTGATACAATATTCACGTAATGAACTCGATTTGAAGGTAAAATAACCACTTACCGTTTATTGTCCGGCTGTTTCAGCTTCTGAATCGCTGTGTTCGATTCACTCTCTTTTATAGCAATGTAGCCAGATACTTTGGAGTATTTTTAACTTTGTTTTAAGCAGCTTTACATTTACTTGAGTATAATCACCGATTATGCAAAGCTTTTTTAAAACAGATGTCAGCTTCACAGAAAAGTTAAGCACGATTACTTTTGTTATAAATAATAAGCTTATTCAACAGTAAAATATACTTCGTATGTGCAAATGTCAGACAGCCAAACATTAATATTTGGTTGATTTCTTATTTTAAAATAAGAATATTGCTTCATATCGCCGTGAGAGAGGGCTACAACAATAATTTACATAAAACAAACAAAATGTACAATACAACCAAGGGGTTAATTAGCATTAATTAGAAACAATAGTGTGATTATCCTTTAACTTAGCAGTGACAAAATTATGTCTTTGGCCGAACAATCCCTCGAGGCCACGAAATAGGTTTGTCTCTTTTAGATAAAACTAAGGATTATAAAAGACTGTAAAACATATTGATAACAAAGCATTAACTCCATCTCATGCTTTATTTTGACCTCCGTTAATACTTAATTAGATACCTAATAACATCTGTCGAAGGTTGTAATGTATTGTTAAATTTCTGTTTAATGCCCAGAGCAGTTAATTTTTGTATCATAACTTATTTTGGTAATTTTATCTATTATTTGTTTAAATTATTATTATTAAACTTAATGCATTATTAAACAATTGTTTCGGAAAATGTTTGAAGTTCAATTTTTTCTTAGAATTAAACTCTGGAGAATCATATGAAAGACTATGAGCGCGTTTCATTTTAACTGTTTTGAGTTGTGTTCACCGGCATGTTGTTGGTTGTTTTATTCATTATAAGCCAGCCTTTGTTTGCATTATCCTGTAAAATAACATGTATAATTTTGTATATTAATTGCAAATGCATTTCACTTTGCAGTACGAAATTTACTGTGGAACAAAAAATAAATTCTTAAAATAAGGCAGAATACATTTTTATGATGTACTGCAATACCATTGACCCTTCTGACAAGAATGAGAGTAACAGCTTCCGGGTCACCGCTATATCGCAACCTTCATAACATCTTATCAAACCTAAAACCTTCCGACCATTGCAAACTTACTGGGGGTAAATTTGGTTGTATCTTTGAATGTATAGAGACTATTGAAAGTATACTCCTTTCTAAATATGTATGCATGACGTTATCACTGTAATCCAAAACGAGGATACAGGCACAGCGCCAAAATGGTGATCATAGATTTCGCGTGTGTGATTGGTCAATGAACAATGGGGCGGGGCTTACTTGATAGGCTTATTGGTGGCACTGCGCCGGTAGCATTGTTTTGGATTACAATGATAACGTCATGCATAAATATTAAGAAAGGCGCCTTAGAAAATTCCCCCGTCACCACGTATGTTGCGGTGGAGTTTGTTTAAACCCAACTTCTATGACCAAATCTTGTCGTGATCCAATACATTTTAAATAGAGAAGCTTTCTCACAGTTACCCCCCCCCCCCAACAATACAGCTTAATCACTGGCTGCAAACAAACCCCCCCCCCAACACCCCAACAAACAAACAAACAAACAAAAACAAATCTTTTGGGTTTTAGAGGAAGAAGGTAGGCCTATAACATTGTTAAAAATAAGGAAGTCATACAAGTCCAAGCTAAAAACACATTTTCAACGTGTATATCTCACGAAAGATAAGCCTAATTATCAAGGACTCCAAACAATGTGATTGCACGATGGTGGTTTGAAAACCCTATCCTGAAAACTGAAAACTGAAATTTTATTAATATTGCTGACAAAACCCTTAAAGGTATGATAAGGATAAAAACATCATAGTTCCGTTTTAGTCTGAAAGCTTCCTGATTATGAAGTTCTACTGGAACCATTTTTTTCTTCTGTGAAATATTTCCCCTAAAATGAAGTCGTAATCGAGAAAACTGTATCTGCAAATAAAAAAATAACAAACAGCTAATTTCGATTGTGACAACCAAAATTCATGACAATGTGTTGACATGCTGAACAATGTGCCTGGTTTTCACTATTTTCTCTTGACACACAAAACGTATTAAGCCCCCAAAACATCATTCACATTAAAGGTTTATCGTCGAATAACGTTTTTGATTTAGATTGTTCTTTCATCCCTTGAGTCACAGAATCCCTCGTGTTTATCGCTGAATGTATCATTGTTATTATGAAAGGTGGCCTAGGGTCCTATTTTGGTAATGACCCCGAAAAGAAATTGTGCAATTTTTATTCGAAAGCCTATTTGTTATAAAGGTAGTAATTGTAGTAAGCATTCTTCAAGTTTATTTCGTCTGAAATGCCCCCGTCGATTAGAAGTCAGTAAAAGTGTGTCGAAAAATTGGAATCGCCAAAGATTGCCTGCAGCCGACTTTTACAAATTTGCGTGGCGTCCGTTTGAATGCTGCCCTCAATACGGCCAGAGATGCGGTTAGCAGTTCATACCCACTGTCACCTCCCCAAACAATCCCTAATGCAAAAATGTCAGTTTTTCGCTGTTTTCTCGATAAGTAGTCACTCTACTCAAATAACTGAAGCTTTCACATGTAACTCTTATTGTATGTTCTTGATAATGCTGAATTAAATCAGCATTACGTTGTACGTTCACATGTTTGATTAATGGCAGCACATCACACATGCAAGAAATCAGTTTGCACTAAATCATTTGGGGGGAAAACTTGTGTCAACAACAATGTGAACAATGTCTCAACTAATGAAGGCTAACCACTCCTTGGACAGAACCTCTCAACTAATGAAGGCTTACCACTCCTTGGCCAGAACCTCTCAACTAATGAAGGCTTACCACTCCTTGGCCAGAACCTCTCAACTAATGAAGGCTTACCACTCCTTGGTCAGATCCTCTCAACTAATGAAGGCTTACCACTCCTTGGCCAGAACCTCTCAACCAATGAAGGCTTACCACTCCTTGGCCAGAACCTCTCAACTAATGAAGGCTTACCACTCCTTGGCCAGATCCTCTCAACTAATGAAGGCTTACCACTCCTTGGCCAGAACCTCTCAACTAATGAAGGCTTACCACTCCTTGGCCAGATCCTCTCAACTAATGAAGGCTTACCACTCCTTGGCCAGATCCTCTCAACTAATGAAGGCTTACCACTCCTTGGTTAGAACCTCTCAAATAATGAAGGCTTACCACTCCTTGGTCAGATCCTCTCAACTAATGAAGGCTGACCTCTCCTTGGTCAGAACCTCTCAACTAATGAAGGCTTACCACTCCTTGGTCAGATCCTCTCAACTAATGAAGGCTTACCACTCCTTGGTCAGATCCTCTCAACTAATTAAGGCTTACCACTCCTTCGGGTCAGATCCTCTCAACTAATGAAGGCTGACCTCTCCTTGGTCAGAACCTCTAAACTAATGAAGGCTTACCACTCCTTGGCCAGAACCTCTCAACTAATGAAGGCTTACCACTCCTTGGTCAGATCCTCTCAACTAATTAAGGCTTACCACTCCTTGGTCAGATCCTCTCAACTAATGAAGGCTTACCACTCCTTGGCCAGACCCTCTCAACTAATGAAGGCTTACCACTCCTTCGGGTCAGATCCTCTCAACTAATGAAGGCTTACCACTCCTTGGCCAGAACCTCTCAACTAATGAAGGCTTACCACTCCTTGGCCAGAACCTCTCAACTAATGAAGGCTTACCACTCCTTGGTCAGATCCTCTCAACTAATGAAGGCTTACCACTCCTTGGTCAGATCCTCTCAACTAATGAAGGCTTACCACTCCTTGGTCAGATCCTCTCGACTAATTAAGGCTTACCACTCCTTCGGGTCAGATCCTCTCAACTAATGAAGGCTGACCTCTCCTTGGTCAGAACCTCTCAACTAATGAAGGCTTACCACTCCTTGGCCAGAACCTCTCAACTAATGAAGGCTTACCACTCCTTGGTCAGATCCTCTCAACTAATGAAGGCTTACCACTCCTTGGCCAGAACCTCTCAACTAATGAAGGCTTACCACTCCTTGGTCAGATCCTCTCAACTAATGAAGGCTTACCACTCCTTGGCCAGAACCTCTCAACTAATGAAGGCTTACCACTCCTTGGCCAGAACCTCTCAACTAATGAAGGCTTACCACTCCTTGGCCAGATCCTCTCAACTAATGAAGGCTTACCACTCCTTGGCCAGAACCTCTCAACTAATGAAGGCTTACCACTCCTTGGCCAGATCCTCTCAACTAATGAAGGCTTACCACTCCTTGGCCAGATCCTCTCAACTAATGAAGGCTTACCACTCCTTGGTTAGAACCTCTCAAATAATGAAGGCTTACCACTCCTTGGTCAGATCCTCTCAACTAATGAAGGCTGACCTCTCCTTGGCAAGAACCTCTCAACTAATGAAGGCTGACCTCTCCTTGGTCAGAACCTCTCAACTAATGAAGGCTTACCACTCCTTCGGGTCAGATCCTCTCAACTAATGAAGGCTTACCACTCCTTGGCCAGATCCTCTCAACTAATGAAGGCTTACCACTCCTTGGCCAGATCCTCTCAACTAATGAAGGCTGACCTCTCCTTGGTCAGAACCTCTCAACTAATGAAGGCTTACCACTCCTTCGGGTCAGATCCTCTCAACTAATGAAGGCTTACCACTCCTTGGCCAGAACCTCTCAACTAATGAAGGCTTACCACTCCTTGGCCAGAACCTCTCAACTAATGAAGGCTGACCACTCCTTGGTCAGAACCTCTAAACTAATGAAGGCTTACCACTCCTTGGCCAGAACCTCTAAACTAATGAAGGCTTACCACTCCTTGGCCAGAACCTCTCAACTAATGAAGGCTTACCACTCCTTGGCCAGAACCTCTCAACATGAAGGATTACCACTCCTTGGCCAGAACCTCTCAACTAATGAAGGCTGGCCATCACTCCTTGGTCAGAGATCTCAACTGAAGGCTGACCATCACTACTTGGCCAGATATCTCAACTAATAAAGGCTTACCATCACTCCTTGGTCAGAGATCTCAACTAAAGGCTGACCATCACTCCTTGTTCAGATATCTCAACTAATGAAGGCTGACCATCACTACTTGGCCAGATATCTCAACTAATAAAGGCTGACCATCACTCCTTGGCCAGATATCTCAACTAAAGGCTGACCATCACCACTTGGCCAGAGATCTCAACTAAAGGCTGACCATCACTCCTTGGCCAGATATCTGAACTAATGAAGGCTGACCATCACTCCTTGGTCAGAGATCTCAACTGAAGGTTGACCATCACTACTTGGCCAGATATCTCAATAAATAAAGGCTAACCATCACTCCTTGGTCAGATATCTCAACTAATGAAGGCTGACCATCACTTGGCCAGATATCTCAACTAATAAAGGCTGACCATCACTCCTTGGTCAGAGATCTCAACTAATGAAGGCTGACCATCACTTGGCCAGATATATCAACTAATACAGGCTGACCATCACTACTTGGCCAGACATCTTAACTAATGAAGGCTGACCATCACCTTTTGGCCAGATATCTCAACTAATGAAGGCTGACCATCACACTTGGCCAGATATCTCAACTAAAGGCTGACCATCACTCCTTGGTCAGAGATCTCAACTGAAGGCTGACTATCACTATTCTTCAGCAGAGTTCTCAACTAATGAATGGATTCTTTGGGCAACAAGAGGCATAAATCAAACAACATTTAAACAAAACAGCAGCTGACACCGTCTCACTTATAATTTCATTTCTAGTACAATTCATAATTTATTTACGTTTTTCTATTTGATTGTTTATAAAATAATAAGTATAACATTGATTGAATAATACAGAAGTAACCATGTTGTTTCCGAAAGCATTGCTGTGTTAATAACAAGAATATACTATCAAATAACAAGAAATAAACAAAATTAGAATATAGTCACAAGTTTGCCTTCGAGTCAAGCATAAACTAATCATGATGACGGACTTTTAAGTCTTAAATTTGTCTCCATTATATTTAAAGACTTGGGTCTACATAATCTTACGGAGTACTATTTTGAAGATCGCCTCCGGCTGACTTAGTACTTGAATCATAATTAATTTCCTTCATTATCACAGCATTGAACACTGTTTGTACAAAACCATCATTTCAAAAAAAAACACAAATCTTTCAAACCCCCTTTCCCAAGAAGTACTTTCTGTTTCTTCAACAACTTATAGTACTTCTAGATAACCCTTTTAGGGTATTCAGGTTGGCTTCGGTTGTTTTGTTTATTTTTTTAATGCAAGTTTGCCCCCAAACAAGGCTAAAAGCCGCTCTTGGTAAGAGGCTACAAGAAGAAAACATTTAAGATGAAAATAACTCTTGGGAGCTGAAAGTAGGAATTGATATTCTTCGTAAAACAGTCTACATTGTCGGATGGAGGAAAACATGCACCACGCAAGGAGTTCCAAGGAGATGCAGTAAGTGGAATAAAGCTGTTAGAATGACTGTTTGTTCTACATCTCAGCAAAGCGAGAGTGTATGGGTAAGAACAAGCAGAAACTTGGTTTCACACCCAAACACCCTGATAGGAGGAACCATGTCAGACACACCAGTGGCACGTTGGCCATGAAAATGTCTGTAGACAAGACAGAGGCTGGCTACAGACCTACAATTTCTTCCCTGTCTTTCATCTTTGTGGACTCCCGGTTCGACTTCTGCTTCAGACCGGAGCCTTGCATGTGGGTTGGGTTTTCAGTCCCTACCCGATTGCGTGGGTTTTCCCTAGTTGGGGTTTTCCTCCCACATCTAAAACTGACATTTCTTCATTATCTTCTTTACACATGTATCATCAAGCTTACATGGGTTATAGTTCATTTTGAGGGTTCATTTGTGTCATTACTTTGAAAGATATTAAATAGTTTAATAGCCCAAATTTAGAGTAGAGTGTCTAAACCTGGTGTGACATAAAACCTGGATATCCTTAGCACTCACAACACATGCAAATAAGAGTAAGTTGCCAACATTCGAACCAGGGTGTCCAGAAGACACTCCAGATAACCCCTCTGGCTAACACATGCAAGGCATGGTTTTCTTCCTATTTTAACAAAATTTCGTTGTTTGTTTTTTTCCCCTCGAAAAATCAGTATTTTGTATTTCTACACCAAAAGCCTGAAGAAGCCAATACCATGTATGTATACCCTTGTACTCGTTAAATGTTCTTCCTTTTTTAAGGGTCAAACATCAAGACAGTTTCCAACTCTGTTGGAAAAAACATCAAATGATATTTTGTTACATTTTTTTGTACAATACAATTGCTGAAAAGTATTTCATTATGTTAATTAAAGGCACATCGCAAGGTATTCTATTTACGAAACTATTAAATACACTTACAATGAAATAAATTATATGATTGTAATATTACTGAGAATTTTAAAACCTAGAGACAAATTGACTGACACGGTTAATTTGCAAAAATCCTTCATTTGTTTTAGCATGTTGACAAAAATTTTAAGCAGACCTCCGGAAGAATCTTAAAGCTTGAATGGTAAAGTGCGACTTATTGTATAAGATCAAGATATAACTTTTCACACAGCAAAGACACAAATGTTTATAAATTTCAAAGGTTTGTCATTACATGGAAGACGAATGTTATTAAAATTATGGAATTTTTTGTGTAGAATTGGTACCAAATGTTTGGCAAGTTCAGTGAAAAAATTGGTAATATTTATCTTGTGGTTTTGATTCCTTACACATTGAAGGTTTATTTCAATATATTATGGCCGCAATAGTTTACCCTAAAACAGTTGGCAACAAACAGAGTGCAAGTGTTTCAAAAGAAAGGTCCAATAACACTCTTTTCTCTTGCCACTCCAGATAAGAAATTAGATTGAATTTGTCTCAACAATGACAGAACTTTTGTAACATTTCTCTAGAAAATTGTTACCCAAAACCACAAAACCCGGACAAAGTTGCAATTTTTCAATTTTGAGTTGTTCATATTTTAAATTTTCCAGCTCACTAAGTTTTGAATGTTAAACACTTACATGTATGTGGTTAACCTTTCTCATTATTCCACTGAGAGGGAATTCAGACCCTCAATCAGGTATACAAGTCAAACAGAGAAAAGAAGCCATTGGTGCAGAAAGTGCAAAGCACATACATGTACACAATAAGATTGATAGAACTTTTAGCTTTCAGGCGATACCAATTGAATGGTTTGTAGGGCGATACTCCAGATCATACAAACTGTAGTCTTTATTTCACAACCTTTTGAGGATGCTTCATATTCTTTGACCTCAACTCTTTTCAAACAATGTCAGAAAAAAAGGTTTAACAAACATTAATCATGAACTGATTAATTTATTTTTGGGGAACTATTAGATGAATATCTAAATATTATGATGGTATCAAAATAAAAAAAATGGACCAATCAACTTTGTCAGGGTTTTGCAACAACAGGTCACATTTAGGAGTAGCAAAAAAGGTTTCAGCTTTTATAAGACTTGTTAATTTATTCATTAATTTATCTAATTATCACCAACAATGTACCATGCCATGACCAATAAAATAAAATACTTGTAAATGTCAAAAGAAAACTTGTTTTAATCTCAAGCCTAAAAGAAGGCTTGATACATGACTAACCATCTATTAATCTTTACTCCATATTATTGCTAGAATACAAATCAAGTACATGTACAATTTCATACAAAAAAGGAATGGGTGGAGCCAGTGAAAGGGGGGTGCATTTCAACTGCACTTTCCAAAAATATTAATGTCTACAACTCATATCTTCTACATTTAAATTGCATAGCATGGAGTACCTCTACAATCCATGTCACACTATAATGGGCTGCTATAAACACATGTGCAACAGTAAGGCAGATTTTTTTCGTTGACTTATGCATAAAATCGACAAGCATATTGAAAATATGAAATAACAGATTTATTTGTAAGACCAAGCAAGGTTATCCAGAGTCGGATCGGAAGTGATTTCATTGCATGATGAGCGAGCAATAAAGATTTTATGAGAGAAAGACCCCCAAGGGGGTTTGCTTGGGAATGTCGTGGCACTTTGGACCAAAAAACAATTGAACAAATTCAAGTCACAACAACAAATACTTGTGTATAACTGACCATGACATTTCTTGTCCTAGCTTGTTAATTCATATTAAATCTATATCACCAACATGTATTCATAGAAAAGACTAAAACACAAAGCGTACTATCGTAAATAAGGTCTCTGTTCACTGGTGCTCAATATGTGGCACTGTGTACCCCCTTCCCATTGTGTCTTCCTTGTTTTCTGGGAATCTCAGGAATTTCAGGATTTTATAAAAGGGGGTACTTATGGAAAATAGTGTTCAAGTAAATGAACATTTGGGGGGGACACACCCTCTGCCACATATCAGGTATGGTATACACTGGTGGATCCAGGGTTCTTGGAAAGAGCAGGAAGAGAGAGAAAGATACAAAGCAGAGCAGGGGTCAGACAGCATAAGATCACCCAGGGTAAATTTACAAGCAGGGATATGTACAACACAATCCCATGGATCCACCAATGAATTCAAATGAAATATTACTGCTGACAGGTTCAGATGTAATGTATCAAATATCGGACTCGCTAACTGATTAGGGTAAGGGTGGCGGTGCTGACCGTGCATATGTTTGAAGAATCTGCACTTGACATTCAAATCTCAACACCATGATTCAAATGTTATAATAGCAATTGTTATACCTCATACTTATTTATGAGCCCAGAATGTTCCTGTACAACCCATCCGACACATTCACACTATCAGTGAAAAGTAAACCTTAGTGAGTGACCTATCATGCTACAGCCAGTTTCTTGTTTTTCCATCCAAGAAGGAAACAAGCATTCCTTTACTGTTATCGAACGCAGGGAATGAGACAAAAATGGCTACAGCATAAACAAGGTGTACTTGACGCTATCTAAAAGTGAACCTAATGCCTAAAGTATCGCTGCAGGCAGTAACCATCAGCCTGTATTATGACCTAGGAAGGGATTTTGTCTGCTTAAGTTGTACTTTCATGAACTCTGGCTTCTTCTCTTCGGCTATTGCCTCTTGCTCCTTCAGTTTCACCATCCTATGCTCCTTCTCTTCCTCCTGAAAGACAAATAAGGAATTAAAAAAAGCTTTAAATCACTGAATCAAACTACACTCCTTCTCTTCCTCCTGAAAGACAAATAAGGAATTAAAAAAAGCTTTAAATCACTGAATCAAACTACACACACACTTGAATTCGATGAACGTTCAATCAATAGTTGGATAATTATTTTTCCAGTAGTATCTTGGTCCCGAGAAGGACATCTCCAGAGCCCACTTGGGTTTGACAAACACATTCCTAATCTCAAACCAACAAAACTCTAAAATTTCTCATCCCTGTAATTTGAAGAGCATCTATAGCAAGTGATGTCACAATACATTCAAAGGTATAAAGTACAATGTGTTTAAAAACATTCAAAATTGTTATATCTATAAAAGAAAGAAGAGTCAAAAGTTCAATAAAAGGAGGCATGCTCCTAACCAGACAATCAAAACAAATAAATAAATACATTAGACATTTTAGGTACAATAAAAACAGATAAAAAAGATAGCCCTCGCAAGACAAATGAAATACAGAAAATAATCGCCATGTTTAATGGACAAAATTACATGAAAACACATAAAACAAAAGGGGAGGAAGGGAAAAAAACAACTTCAACCCCCCAAAGAATACCAGCGTGTCCATTTTTTAAGCTCAGGAAAACATTTCCTTGTGCAAACTTTTCCATAAAATTAGTTCATCTACTAACGTTAGATTTCATGAGAAATGAAAGGCAACACTCACCATACGTTCTTTCTCCTGTCGTTCTAGTAGCTTGACCTCCATGCTCGTACGTCTTGATTTCTGCTCACGTAGCTGTTCTTTCCTCTTCTCTTCCAATTTTCTTTCTCGATGGACAACAAGAAGCTCTGGCTTCTGAGGTAGAACATTTCCAGACTTGTAACTGTTTGAAAATAACATAAAAGTGAAGCAGAAGGTGAATATATTTCAAGATTTTTACCAGAAAGAATTGTTTTCTCTCGGTCTGAGGATCATCAACCATTCACAGCTGCATAGGATTCATTACTATATTAACTTTAAAAAGGTTTCCATAACTTTAAAAGCTAACTTTTGTTGTGAATCTAAAGTTCACCAAGTGGCCGAGTGGTCTAGCACATGGACCCAACTTCTCATGGCTTGCTAGCCATCAGAATTATGGTTTGAATCGTGGTTATGACAATTCAGTTCCTGAGCAATACACTTAACCATAAATTGCTTCTCTTTACCAAGGTGTTATAGATGGGAGTCTGCGAGGGCTAAGACTACATGTGTTAATTAAACCCCTTAGTGCTATAAGCAGCTTGCAGTTGTATGCTCCCCAGGGAGTTGAGAAAGTTTGTACTTTGTTAAAGTATGCCTGATGAACAGGGATATAAAGCGACTTGATCTAGTTTCTAGACTGAAAGCCCAGCATATCGTGGCCGAGCAGTCAAGCACACTGGACTCAAGCTGTGGTGTTTCTGACCAGCAGATTCAGCAGAGTGTGGGTTTGAGTCTCGGTCTTGACACTTGTGTTCTTAAGCAAGACATCTCACCATTATTGATTCGTCCATCGGATGGGATGTAAAGCCCTGTGTTGTGTAATGCACGTAAAAAAAACCCAGTACACTTAAAGGAACGTTACAGAACTGGTAATTAAAATTTTCTTTAAGATCACAGATTTACATAAAACTTACACGGTCTAATGATGATGATAGTAGAAAACACCCCTATAAATATTTCTGTCTGAAATGCCATATTTGATGAGAAATAAATAAAACAAATTCCGATTGGAGTTTATCGCTCATGAGCGTTTTATTCATGCATTGTATAACACATGCAAATGTGTAATCGGTTTTTCACTATTTTCTCATGACCCAGATGGCCGATCGATCTCAAACTTCCACAGGTTTGTTAGTTTATGTATATGGTGGATTATATAAAGTGCTTACACTGCCAGCAACTGTTTTGTTAGCAAAAACCAATTCTGTAATGTTCCTTTAATAATAAAAAATAATAACTAGTTCTTATATAGCGCATTTTACAATAACGTATCAATGCGCTTTACATTAGTGCCCTGGTCATTGGGCCAATAACATTCCTTTAATCTTTCTCAGCTCCCTGGGAAGTATACAGCCCCGGGCTGCCATGGCGCTCCGAAGGCTTTTGGCAAACACAATATCAACCTCTACCCTCGCAGGTACCCATTTATACCCCTGGGTGAAGAGAAGCAATTATAGTAAAGCATCTTGTTCAAGGACACAAGTGTCATGACCGAGACTCTAACCCATACCCCAATGACTTAACCACCTTCTTGAATTTGATGCTCTAGACCGCTAGGCCATGACACCCACTTGTCGTTAAGAAGGGGTTTGCCTGGTAATATCTGGTACTGATGGCTTCAGATTGCGCCACAGCACCTTGTAAACCACTACACAGTGCTATGAAAAGAAATGGGCCTTATATTTTGAACATAGCAGCACATACCTAGTAGAAAAAATAGTGAGCAATTTGTGGTATGACATGCCCTCAGGTGTTATAAAGCTCTATATAAGAACTGCGTATTATTCTTATTAACCCAGTATGTATTGCAGGATCAAGGAAGGATTTAGCGGGACCGGGGTTGAACCCTAGAAGGGATTAATAAGGGTTAGTGTTGATCCCTATCTTACCTCATTCTAAGTTCCCGGTGAAGTTGCTTATGATCCTTTGAATCCTTGACAGGATTAGGCAGAGGTTTGGGTTTGATCAAGAAAGCTTCATCTCCAACGGGCGACGTGGGCGAGCGATCATTAGATTCTTCTGATGACATTGAGGAAAATCTCCCTGAGGAATTCACTGAGAGGAAATGAAAACGCCGACAGTTTTACAGATGAGCAGAAAAGAGGAATCATACATCAAGGTAGAGTAGCTCGGTTGGCGGCTTGGAAAATAATGAAACTCTATTGCCGCCAAAACTGCCAGAAATATTTCGTCAAGCAAAAGAAAGATGTTTCAAGCTTTAATGGTACCTGCTTTGTGTTAGCAATCCTGAGGAAATGTGAACAACGAAATGAGTCGATATAGAATTTCTTCCACTTTTGGTTTCAACTATCAAGTAATAAACCACAAAGTAATCAACACCAAAATTACTTTTGGTTTTAATTACATGTATAAGATCCGGAAATAATTTAACTATTTACCCAACCATACAGTGTTAACTTCTTTTCGAGGGGGGGGGGGAGGGGTAAATGTTCATATTTCGGCATTAACATAAGAAAATTAAGTACCTTAAATATTTATTAATGTAAGACTCATTCAAAAACAGTCAAATTTAAGTGTTCAATTTTTTACAAAAAAATTCAACATTAAAGAGCACGAACAAAAACAAAGAATCATTTACTGTAAAAACATTTTGGAAACAAAAGCAACCACAATTTAAAGCAATGAACACAGCATTAAACACAACACTTCAAACAGAGGTTTTAATGGCAAGCAACTGCAATCAAACACAATTTTTTTTTAAAGCTTTGAAACAGAAATCACCTTATGGTCACCTGGAAGCAAAAAATCATCAACAAAAATATGCAAGAATGGAAAAACAAAAGTGGATGTGTGGCAAATAACCACAATAATCTCAAAGCAAACATCTAGAATAACAAGTATCATCAGGGGAAAAAAGGGTTGTCAAAAAATTGCTCCACTGCACCTAGGAATATAACGATGCCAAACAAGACAATGCTTGACAAAGAATTGCTGTTTGCATACATAAACAAATCATCAAAACTGCATGCATTTATATGGATTTACATACATGTATAAATTGCTCATGCCTTTGCATCTCCCATTACATCCATCCAAGGTCCTATGTCAATGACTGTTTATTTAAACTTCATTTGCATTGGGCAGTCTTTGTGGATTTGCACAATGCGCGGCCACTGAGGTTTTAACTGGACTGATGTACACAGTTAATGTGGACCAGCGTTTCCCGTGGCTAATGAACTGAGCAAGATGGTAAAACTTCAAATTGATGATTGAAGCAAAATGTACGCAATCTGCAAACTGACATGAAGGCAGCACTTAACACAAATGCGCAATGATCCATCTACACATCCAAATTGTTCTTGATACATGTACATAGAGGTCAAGAAAAAGCTCATAAATGATACAATCGTTATTTTTTTTAATTAGAATTTACTTTATGGCAAATCTTCACAGTGGGGTGGTGATATTGGCAAAAAATTAGCTAGAAGGTGCTTAAAGAATTGAAGGGGGGTCCCTTCACATTTGAATGAGCAGTGGAAACACCGATGTCGGCACCTTTATTATTGCGGCCATCTGCTCTTGTGTAACATCCCCAATTTTGCATTGGTATTCATCAGCACTAAATCAAAATGGAGCAGAACCATTTTGCTTCTAGCCTTGGTTTGAATGGTAGAAAAAGAAAAAAAAACAAGAAGGCCAAACTTTGATAAAGTCCTACAGAGGACCTTCCTCAATGACCAGTACAAGTGTCCCGTAGCAACAGTATATTTGCCCCACTTCCATAAAAAGCAAGAGTTCAATCGATGGAGCCGTTTGGGAAAAACTCTTTCAATTCTTTTAATTGCATCTTATAGCATTGGGTAACCTGTTTTTAACTATTATGGCATATGGCAAATGTGGTCACTGCAAGGGTCAGCACAAAACATGCATACACATGCAGTTAAAGGTAGGGTCATGATACTTTGGTAATGACCCTGAACAAAAATCTTGTCATTTCTATCCGAAAGCTTACCGGTACTTAAAGATGGTAATGATGGTAAGCATCCTGCAAATTATTTTATCTGAAATACCCCCCCGTTGATTAGAAATCAATAAAGTATGTAGACAATTTGAATCTCCAAAACTCAACTCAAGGCGAGTTTTGGAGATTCAAATATCCATGGTGTCTGCTTGTGAATGCTGTGGCCGGAGATGTGGTTGGTCCCCGCGTCACCTCACTAAACGTGGATGGGTTCGATATGAAAATACTGTGACAGTTTTTGGCTGTTTTCTCATCAAGAGGACACTGTATTCAGCTGAACCTTTCACAAGTGACTTTTATTGACAATTTGGTCTATTACGTTGACAAAATCCAATTTATGACCCTACCTCCTTAAATGTTCAGCATTTTTAGAACAACTCATCTTTTAATAAACTACTATTTTATTGAACAATCACTGCAACTTGGCACGGTGATCCTACAAGACAGAAAAATCCTCTTTCAGAGCGTTAACTTACACATGTGATGGAAGGGCATGTCATTCTGGTCTTTGATGGAGTCGCCCATGTCATAGTCAGGAGGGGGTGGACTGGCCATGGGTGGAGGAGACACTAAAAACGTGATATGTGGTGAATGAGAAAACAGACAATGGTGAGTGCAGACGGGAGAGGAGGGTTCGACCACATACATACAACCATAACACATTTCAGGACGGTTCACTCAATGCACTTGCGTACTTGTGATGAAAGCTGCGTTTACATTTCCCTCGTTAAAACATTAACTCCTACCAGCATCTGACAAATTGAAATGATCGAGTGTATCCAACAAACAAAATATATGGGTACCTTGCCAATTTGAGTGTGTCCAGCCATGTTATTGACCCTTTGAACCCTGAATTATTTATGTGCAGTGACACCTTGACATTTTTTTCTTCTATATAACCCTTCAGTAACATTATTCACAATTTCCATAATTGCCTGCACGTACACATCTAAGACCTCAAAGTCCTGCATTAAAATGATTAATGTTCATATTGATGGAGATGAAAATTCCAGGGTTTTTTTCTTCTCCTTTCAGAGTCATAAAAGCCAAAGTGATACTCGGCTGTTTGCAACGAGACAAGAAATCCACTAATGTAGACATACGATATCTGTTTATCTTCCCGGTAATGTTAATTTCCCGCGAGTGCAATAACCATAAAGCAAGCAATGAATCCGAACCAGAAAGACAATTTTCTCATTCAATGCATGTGGATCCGGTGGACAATTCTATAAGCCCTTTTTTTGCATCTCGCATGAAAATTTGTTCTGGTTAATTCTCAGCTCTGAAGTGATAAACATGAAATGCAATTCCAGTGTTTTATCTTGAAGTTGAGATAAGTTCAGATCGCTAAAGGCTACAGTCTTCTTACTCAGATGTCTTGTTTATCTTGTATACAGTGATATAAATAAGCAACAAATCTGTAGGAATAAGCAGTGGCAACTTTACATATGTTTATATACAGTTCATTATTATTATTAGTAGTAGTAGTATATTATTCTGGTAATGAAACCAAGGATCCCTCATAAATGAACTTTATAACTGTAGCAGGCCTGAGGAAACCTGTATACAAGGGTGCTTGCTATGTGAACCAGAAACACCGCGGTTAACCCCTATACTCTTCCAGGATAAGTGTTCTGGGTTCTATCCATGCACTGTCAATCCTAGTACCCGGGACCTACTGCTTACTGTCCCATCCGATTGACTGGTGAAACTAGCTACTACAATGACGCTATTTTGTTTAATTGGTTACTTCATCAGGGAAAGGAGGAGGGGAGTTAGTAAAGGACCATGAGGTGCGCAACTGTACACCGTTTTTAAATGAATGGTTACTGATCTTTTGTACAAGTTAAATGTAGCAACTATGATTATGCATACATATACAATAAACAAGCTTATTGATTATCTACAAGTGACATTATAAAGCACAGTTGACAAAGAATGCTCAGGAACACTGGGTCCCAAACGTGAACTATACAACAACAAAAACAACTTCCATTACAACTGCCACATTCAGTTAGTATAGTAGAGCTTTGCTGAAACTACTGCACCACAACGCATCCCTTTTCTACACTAAACAGTGACACAGTGTACATTGACAGGATTATACATGAACATACATTTGTTTCAGAGTATACACATGCAGGGGACAATCATAGAACCACTGATCAATTGAAGATTTTACAAAAATTCAATATACCGGCCAAATCGATAGTGCAGGGCCCAATTTTATGTATCTGCTTACTGTAAGCAAAGAAACTGCGCTTACTGCAGCAGGGAATTCCGCGCTTACTTTCACATGTAATGTTTGCTTGTGTTCGTGTGAACTCCACATTACTAGAGCCATTCAGCAGAAATTTGGCGCTTGCCCTGTAAGCAAAGAATGCTGATCGCAAGTGCAGAATTCGGCGGTAGGCAGAGACATGAAATTGGGCCCAGGATGTACAAATGGCTCATGTACTAATTGGGACGTTTTGGGTCTAATCTAATTTGGACGTTTTGGTTTGGGTTAGTAAAAGTACATGTCCAAGAGGCAAGAGCCCAACTTAAATTTTCTCTTTGCCCAAGTAGCCCATATGAATGTGTAACATGGCAAAGAGTACTCTCTGTTTGTTTGTGAAACTTTTGCAAATATTGAACCTCCCCTGATGAACTTGTATAGTTTTCCGTCAAATTTAGTTCATCAAAATGTTGACATCAAATTTAGCATTGTCACTAAGAAACAAACAGGTCATCAATCAATTTTAGATTGTTTTTCTTTACTTCTTTTCTCTTTGGCCATTTTAAATTTCCGGCCTTAATTCTTAACTGTCATGTGAAATTTCCCCTAAAAGGATGTTAAAGCACTGAGCCAACATTGTGCAGAATTTTAAATATTTTAAGATCCAGCTGGTGCCAAATACTGTACTGAAAGACATTGTTCCAGCCTCGCTACCATGGGCAGCACATCGTATCGATACCTCTCGTCACTAACCCCTGGTATGGATGTGCTGAAAAACAACACCGATTGGCTTCCAATAGTGACTACTTTGTGTGCATCCTTGTTAAAAACTTCCGAGCACTTGTATGGCGCTTGTGGGGTTAGTACGCGCGTGTGAAAATGCAAGTATTTTGACCCGATTCCATTTAAAATGAATCATGTTTTTACACAGTGACCTAAACTGCATAGAGTTAGACATGTCACAGGAGATGAGAGGGGACCAGTTGTTCTTTGACTTGATGCCTCTTTTGGGGGCTACCATACTTGAGCGGGCGCATAGAGTGGATCGGCCATGCCACAGGCCTAATAGACCCCTTGCCTAACGCGAAACGCTACAGGGACGTTGAGGTCAAGCACACGTTTTTACGCACAAAAAACAGCTACCCTCCAATGATTTGCCTCCCTTGGCCTCAGTTAGGGCGCATTTTGGCCTCAGTGAGGGCGCTTTTTGAGCATGTGGCTTCATGTGCAAGGGGTCTATTAAAATGTGCCAGATTCTCGCACATTTTAATTAACCAATTCCAGGGGATATGAGCGAGAAAGGCATGCTGGAAATAATGGCGCGGCGAGATCAATCACCCCTTGGAATGAGGTTGACATTGTTAATCATCCCAACAATCCAAATAGCTAATACTACTTACAGAACTATTTTACAAAAGCTATGCAATAAGTAGTATTCCAACGTGGTGAGTCAGCGGTATATACATGTAAGTATATCAACAAGATCTTGCCAGACTAGAAGATAGCTGCAAGCGTGTCCCTGCTGCGTGTACCCATATTAGTGGTAGTGATGTTTCCAATGGTCAAAGCTTACACACATGTATGAATAAAACGAGACTGTCTTCTGTTGCATGGAACTATGTGAACATGGTGCAGATTTTCTTTTGGTTGAACAAACCAAAACCACTTGCAACAGCAGAAAAATCTGCACTTATGTAAACATATTTCGCGCAGGCAAACAATTTTGTGGTTTTTTGTGCATGCATACTCAAATTACCAAGCATTCTTCACTTACATAGATAGTGCAGAAATTTGGTGGTAACCTTGTGGAGAATGGTTATAGTAAGCGCAAAATGTTATTCCAACAGTCTTGTTACTTCATCAGCTTGTTATAGACTGTGCAAGTCTCATGTGTATTTGAACATTGGGACCCGTTTAAAGGCACTGAACATGTTTGGAAATTGTCATTGACCAGTGTTCTCACTTGGTGTATCCCAACATATGCATAAAATAACAAGCCTGTGAAAATTTGGGCTCAATTGGTCATCGAAGTTGCAAGAAAATGATGAAAGAAAAAACACCCTTGTTGTACCATGGTTGTACAAATTTGTGTGCTTTCAGATAGGAATAAAAAATTCTTGCAAGAAGTTTTTATTATTTTAGTGAGAAATTACCTCTTTCTCAAAAACTATGTTACTTCAGAGGGAGTCGTTTCCTACATTGTTTTATACTATCAACAGCTCTCCGTTGCTTGTTACCAAGTAAGTTTTATGCTAATATTTGTTATGAGTCATTACCAAACGTGTACGATACCTTCAAGTGCACGAGTTTGTTTCCTTCACTTGGCAATGTATGTGGGACCAAAGTGGGACCAAAATAGGTTTGAATACATAAAGACTTGCACAGTCTATTAATACATGGTACGGAGCCTGATTGACCGCTTTGGAAGAATCACTAAAAATAACCTCACTGCAGGTAAGCTAAAAAGCTTCAACTTACTGGTCTTGAGAAAATCAGGAAGATCCTCGTCCTCTTGGCTTCCCTCTTTAGGGAAGATTTCTGTGGAATGGTTTGATGTCAACAATAATAAACAGCCTACCAATCAACGGTCAATATTCAAATTACCTATTTGAAACTAACCAATCCAAAGCTACCTTACCTTACCAACTGATCAGAACAGATAAGTGTAAATATAAAACCCAACAGCATGTTGTCTGGAACCATGTTCAATCATCGCTACACCGGAGTAGCTTTGCATGCTGATATTTTAATATACATACTACGGTCTAATTCCAGGCATATGTATAACACAACATGATATCGTCGCAGTCAGTTCAAGCACGTCGTAACTCATTGTGCAATTAAGACAAATACACCATCAAGTCAGAAAAGCAAGGTTGCATTTCACCGGTTGGTTTCATATAAATTATGTCTCGAAATTATGCCCAGGTAGTAGTGAATAAGCAGGACAGTTCTTTTCAGAACTAAGTAGTCTCCTGAATTCCGAAATCTACTCCGCGGCAGAAGAATAAATAGCAAGACAGGTTTTCAAACAACAAAATCTACACAGCATACATGGTGTTCCCGCAAACCGAATTCACATTCATTACAATCCTTTAGTTTTTCAAAAAAAAATTGTACACGTTTATAATGTGCTTACTTCCATGACATGTTAAATCAGAATAAGAACTGAGTAATATGGGGGTGCTTTTGATTGCAACAGTAGTTCAGCTGGGAACATGTCTTGGGAAAGTTGTACTGATATCAAGGTTAAGAATGGAAGCTCTAATACTAAAACATCATTGATTTCTTTCCCTTCCCTTTATCATTTCCAATTAAGTATGCACAATGACTTTTAGGACGAAGTGACTTTGAGTAGTTACGAAAATGTGTAACATACGTTAGTACAAATGAAATACATTCAAACGACCCCCCCTTAATTATTATTATTTTTCATACAATAGTAATAATATAAAAAATAAGTGTATATTTGTAAAAATTACAATTTTTCTTTGGTGCACACAGCTCCTGAAATAAAAACCCTTAAAGTCAACTGAAGTTGAGTTAGTCATTAGAATGATAAATGGGTTATTAACTTCATGCACTGGTGTGGATGGCATTTTTCAAAAACAACTCTGGCTAGCACTACCAAGACTTGAAAACCAAAAATGTAAAAGCAGACAAAGGTTGTTAGTACATGTTTGCTAAAAGCAGATTATTTTGTTTTAACTACATATTGACCAAATTCACCTGACGTCATTACCCACAAAGAATCTTGCTTGTGCCATTTTGGGAGTTAGTTTTCCCAGTGTGTTACTGTGCAGTGGTGTGCATGCTAGCTGATACATGTGCCGTTCGACACGCATATTATCGCTTGCATGCAATTTGACTTCCAAAATGGTAGACCATGGACAGAAGCCACGTGTGACGTCGGTGCATAGGGTCAATACTAACTACATGTGTGTGCGCTGTAACGACAAGTTAAACTACAATTGAATGCAAGTTAGGAACGGGTAAACCACAGCAGATCATTCTAAATTACAAGATGTACATGCCCATGTGTTAACACAACAACCAACATGTGTGGGAATCAGGCATTCTAAGACAATCAAGTTGGTAAGATGGTGGAGGACATCCAATCAGCGACACGTAACTGCACTTACGATGGTGATGGTGCGACTGGTTGTATGCCAAGTGTGGCCAGCTGTGTTTCTTGTGACCGGGAAGACGATTTGGCGACATGGGTGGCGGTGTGGTTAAGGTAGGGGAGGTGGGAGAGGGTGTTTTACCCACCACCATTGGGACCCCCTTGTGCGAGAGAGAGCGAGCGTGTTGTGATGGCTGCTTGTCCCTCGCCAAACCCTCTAAACGTAGCCCTGTACGCGTGGGCACTAAACGTAATTGGCAAAGAAAAGAAAGCTGTTAAGCAACCAAAGCAACCAAAATCAATCCCATGCTGATAGAGAAACAAAAGAAGCAACGAAAATAGTTGAGATTGAATCTACATATTATTCTAGTTTCTATTCCATGTATATCAATTAAACTTTATCCGTATTGATAACAGGTTTCTATATAGCTTGAAGGCAATTGCAAATTTCAATAAAATGTAAACTTTTGATTAAGAAAGAAAACAGTTCTCCTGTTACTGACCCAATTCACCTGACGTCATTGTCACAACAATCTTGGTTGCGTCATTTTGGAATTAAATGTCTCTGTGTGCTATACAGTGTAGTGCACATCTTAGACGACATGGCGTTAACCACTTCCCATAATTTTAACATAAAATTTAACACCCAAAAATGGCGAGCGTGGCCGACAGAAGCCGCATGTGACATTGGTGAAAGGGGTCAATAAACAAATTATGGGAACAAACTTCTGAAGCGAGAGGAACGAGAAAAACACATCCAACCTGAATGGTAGCTAAAGAAAAGAGGACGCAATGCCCCTGGGCATCATGGGTAAAGGGTATGGACTCGTGAGGGCACTGTGGTACATATACATGAGCAACTTAGCGATTGAGACCTTCAGCCTAGGGAATAATGCATTTGTAAGAAATAGCTGGTAAGAGAGGGCCCCACTGTGGACAACAAAGGCAGTTCAAACTTGCTACCGATGTGTATGTAAAGTGAAGTATGATCATCAAAACAGGGATTCCCTGAAGTATAACCTAAACAGCCGAGCATGGCTCTCCTGGGGCAAATCCTTTGCCTCAAACTGTTCAATGTCAATTTTGCTTTACATTAATGTATCCAAAATGAAATCGTATCCATTTCCCAGTCGTTATCAATCTAATTGGAACTAAATTGCACTTTTAAAACTTGAGTGTTTTTCTTTTAATTTTCTTTGAAATCGTCTTTCTATTTTGGGATCGAATAGCAAAATAGAAACAGCATTGACAAAATGAAAGTGTTAACAAATGAAAGCAAGCACAGTTTGCATCAACAAAGAGCACCGTGTGAAAATTCTGAAAAAGCAAAACCTCTGCAAGCAATCAACAATAAAAAACGAAACAGAGTTTAAAACAAACAGACATTGTTTGCATTGTCAACATACAGAACCTATCTTTGATTGAATTACTTGTGGGTAAAAGGTCAAAATTAAGAATGTTTTGATTTTTTGAATTCTTGAAAACATGTTTAAAGTTTTTCCATTTTAAAAGAAGCTTCCTTCTTGGAAGGGTACTTTCCTGTCCGCCATTTTTGGTTGTTACAGCTTTTCATATTTGCAGCCAGCTAGAACCCAGCAACAAAATTACAGTGCAAATGTAAGATACTCTTTTATTAACTTTGTTTTTAAATATTGCATTTTTTATATACATTTGAAGCCAGGCAATACAAATGAGCACTTACATGTATATGGCAATGTCTTTATTTGAAAAAAATGTTATCAGTGATACTAGAGAAGCTTTCTATTTTTCATTTTCATTAAAATGTGATTAAAAAAAAGGCTGGAAAGTAAATTAGTCTGGCCCCTTCTTTGTGTATGAGGAAGGGCTTACAGTCTTCACTGTGAAGACAGGGCATTAGGCCACTGTGTGTTTAAGGTTTATTATTAGCAGTCACAAGCTGGGGTTCTAGGCAGATGTTTTCACTTTAATACAGAGTGGTCCGCAGCACAGTTTTTATTCCACTAACCATTGCTTACTAGCAGCAAAGCAAAAGGCATACTGAAGCCATGTCCAAATTGGCGGCTATGGCTGTTGCTAAGAGTGTTGCTAGGGCAGCCTGCGCTTCAATGCTTTTTGATGTGGTTAACAGCTGCAGCCGTAGCCGTGGCCGATTTGGCAATACACCCCTTAAATATGACGTCACAAGCCAAAAAGAGTCCCCACATTGAGGTCAATGAAGAGCTGAAAGTCATGCGCAGCGCGTAAATGCGTGCATGTTTCAATTGTTTGTAATCATCAAGGGGTCTATTGGGACAAAGCCTAACTTGCTGGCAGTTGCTAAGCACGTGAATGAGGCAACAATGCAAATCCATTTTGAATGCAAATCAATTGTGAATGCGCACAAGCACTGTCAAAGCTGACTTACACACTTTAGCTTAAACACAATTATCTGCTAAAGTGAGCACGACAATTTGCTTACCGGTGAACAGCTTTATGAAATTTGGCCCTGGTGATATGTAAATGTGAAATGAAGGAGTGTACAACCGGCCTTTTTCAGGATTTGCAACTCAATCCCAATACAAATTAATACAATGACTGCTTTCTACATGAATCTGATTGCAAACTGGATTGGTGGCTGTCCAGCCCCCCATATTAAACCTTGTTGTATAATGCATTATTTTAAGCTATGCGTAAAGTTGGCTTGAAGATACATTTATAATCACACGTGCGTTCATGGAATATGGAAAAATATAACGCGTCTGCGTCCCATATCTAACAAATTCGGCCTCAATGGATATGGGATGCTGAAGTGCTATATTTTTTCCGTATTCCACTCTCACTTGGGTGATAACTAATACTAGAGTCTTTTATCATTGGATACTAAAGGCAGGTCTAAAAGCACTTGCTTTACAACATGCAAGAAGAGGCAAATAAAAAGAAGCGGCAATGGTGGTAAGTGTGCAATGAATCAAGCACTGATAAACACAGACAGTACAGCGATGGGTTTCATGCATGTTAACTTACTCTTGATCGGTTTCTGGGGTACTTTCTGTGGCATTTCATCCTCATCGCTCGAGTAAAGTTCCACACCGAGAGCTTGGCCAATCACATGAGCTGTGAGAGATGGATATTAGGATGACAGCCAATGGGATGAGGCGTATTAAAATAGGCAGCTTTATGTAAGGGGGGGAGGTATTGTCATTCCAACATGCAGTTTTCAACATGCAGTTTCACACAAGAATGATAAACTTGCATAAAACGGATTAGCGAGCAAACTGTTAGAAATCATCCCAGTCCATTACACACGCTATGAAGTCACTGCCTAAGATTAAGAAGTGGCAACAATTATGTAAAAGTAATGTATGTAAAAGAGGGAAAGTACAGTGTTCAGTAGAGAGTCCTTTTTTTCCCGATTGTCAAAATCGATATGCTCAATTTTAACACCGTTTAATTATTGTTAACGAAAAAATATCATATAAAAAATATGGACGTCTACACAGGAGTTTCAGAAAGAATTCAGTTCACTGTTGAAAAAATAATGAAAAATTGCGGAAACCTTGCTCGTACCCGATAACAACTGTTTGAAATGTACACTGCAGCATAATCATGTACAAATAGTGACTAAAATGCACTGTGTACTTTAAACCTGCACCTTTCTTCCAACAGAAATAAACAACTAAGACCACACAACATGCTGATCCCTAGTCCATTAATCACCCAGATGTCGAAAGGGATCAAATTAAAGGGATGGGATGAGTGGAATATGGTTAAAGAGATCAAACTAGATTAGAGGGTTAATCTGGGATGAGACAGAGTGGTGAGGAGGAGAAACCAAAAGGTTGCAGACCTGTGTGATACAGCGTCAGCCATCTTGTTACAGGAAAATTTACAGCAGCCCCCCCCCCCTTGATAAGCTTGATCTTCAATGCATTCTCAGGAGAGCTAAGATGGCTGCCATGTGTTTGTTCCCATGGTGAAGCCATCTTGATTTGTGTCCAACCAATGGGAGACTTTTGGAGAGCTCCACAATTCTGGCAGCAGACTGCAATTGTTAATACCAGGGCCCAATTTCATGGCACTGCTTACCAAATACTTCTGCGCTTACGTGCACTGTAACATGTGTGGGACGCAGCTGGGCATAAGTACAGAATTCCACGGTAAGCAGTGCCATGACATTGGGCACGGGAGTCTTTTCCAAACTCGGCTTGGGCTCCGACTCTGGATTGGTGTCCAGCTCTGGCTTGGGATCCGGCTCTGGCTTGGGCTCTGGCATTAATTTTGAAGCAGTGTTCATCTTGCACGGTGTTTCCCAACATCAAACAAAGCCCAGAGCCGCAGCCTAAGCCGAGGTTTGGAAAAAGCCCCCAGGTAAATCCATTGCTCTCGGAAGTGTGCGCATGCTCAGATTAACGTATGTCTGCTGCCACCTGGCATTCTAAAGTCCCCCATTATAAAAAGGGAAACAACTTGGTTTCATTGTTATTGTGTCAGTACTTGGCCGGAGGGACACAAGGCATACACAAGGGACATGGCAAAGTTGGCCACAAAGTTTAGTTTTTCCACTTGACTCAAGGTTACTAAACCATGGCAGGAAGTGGGAAAAGCTTGGTCTATTTTCCATTAAAATTTGAATTTATACACAGCTAGAATTGTTACTTTATAGCATTCAAACAATGTAGCAAAGGTGGATTAAGTAATGCATTGATGATGTTTACCAATACATGTAGGTACATATGAAGGAACCAATTGCAATATAGGTGCATAGCGAACCTGACAACATTTTGTTGTCTGCTAAGATGAATTGTCTCTGTTTGTAGTAATGAACTCGTCAAAGCCATGAAAACTACAAATCAAACTTTCTGAAACAGCAAATAATGGTAGTGCGGACTGGTGTAGTGTGACCACAGTGCATGATGAATAAACAACACTGCATGAATCTAAATTATCTTGCACAACAATCCACAGATCATTCTGAAACAAAGAGCATTGTTATGATTACACAGAAAGAATGGTGGAAAACACTGGAAATTATCGTTTTGAAAAACAATATAGAACATGACATTTGCAGATTGTAAATGGTTTTGGTGTGGCTGTACTGAGCACACAAGACCCAATTTCATGGCTCTGTTTAGTGCGGATTTCTGCATTTGTGGCCCATTCGTGGCTTTACATGGCGTTATAAGCTCAGAATTCTTTGGTAAGCAGCACCATGAAAATTTTGCCCAGATAGTGTAAACAAATATCATACAGGAATGAAAAATGTACTTTGAACGAGTTGAAGCAACAGGTACCTTGGGTCAAATTTCATAGAACTGCACAAGTAAGCACACAAAGATTGCCACTTTTTGCCAGCCCCAATATAACTTGATATACACTGCTTGAGGCTGGTCCCTCACTTGATTTTCCATTACAAATAGATTTTGTATGCAATATTTTCTACATAGTAATCTTCATGAAATGTGCAGGCCCCTGTGCTGAGGGGATGGTACAATATTGATAAAATTGTCAAGTTGTAAATATTCTCTCACAATCAATGCAGTGCCTTCTCTCTAAAAGATACAGTCAGGGTGCTTTTTTTCCAACCAGAGTGCCAAGTAATACTGCATGCTAACCCCATACCCAAAACCTTAAAGGGTCTATATACGTTTGGTTATGACTCTGAAGATTAATGGCAATAAAAACTTGCTTGGTAAGAAGTACAGCAGCTTTTTCTCAGATTGCAGATATTCTTCCTGCATGGACATAACCGCTCCAGATTTTCGGTAATATCTCAAAAACGCTACCACGTTTTGAAATGAAACTTTCACAGGTTAGTTTGATCATAAAGCAAGGTCCTTGCTCTAAGGTTTTATGGTATATCTACAACTATATAGGATTGAAACAAACGGTGGGTTCCAATTACCAAACGTATACAATCCCTTTAAGACTGTTTAGACTGCAGAGAAACTTAAGTATGAGAAACTTAATCAAAATGATCAGAACCAACTAATGGACTTATAAATAATAGACAATGGTATGTCGACACTGTGAAGCATTATTTGCCATTAACATCACACAGACATTGCTCACTGCAGACACAGACAATACACTGTGTACGCACCCAAGCTAAATCTTTTCGCTTGACTGAAATTCCTTGACTTTTTAAAAGCCTATAAATTTCATTAAACATCTAAAAATAAAACCTCCATTATTGACAAATCTTATATCAAGGAACCGCTCTCAAGGCCCTTTAGTCATCTAAAATGAGACTCTCTCCTCAGAACCAGGGAAAGTGGTGCTTTTTTAATATAACAAAGGAGGAAAAATGACCTGGATATTCCTTTTGCTTGTGCTTAATACCGGAACCATTAAGGAGTTCTTCGATCATGACAATTAAGCTGTGTTGGTCAATTCAATTGTTTGAATTAAAGGCAGAAGTCCTTGGTTGTGAAAAGGCTTCATGGAATTAACTGCAACAGAATCAACTGAATTGCAATGTTGAAGCACGGCCAGCTCGAAGGAACTACACACATATGGTATAATTAGGTGTATGTATACAAAACTTAGGTCCACGGCAAGCTGCATTGCATTTTGCAGATGATCCAAGAAATCCCTGCAGGAGCAATAATTGATATCTGCAAGGAGGTGTGAAATGAAACATGCTGGTACCATGATTTTTTCTTTTCTTTGAATAAGAAGGATGTAATATGTGATGAATGTAGAGATATAGATTGAATACATGGTTCATCATTTGACAGCTGCATGAGGTTGAATAGTGTAGCCTTCATATTCTTTCAATTTTTGCATTTCCTTGTTTGCATAATTATTTATAAACAACATACAGCACATGTACGTACATGTAGGCTTGAGTTTACCGAGTTAACAATGTGGACAAACATTTTTCCATCATTCAGTTGGTTTTACTGAGCTTTGAAACATTTTAAGTCATCAAAAAGGCATGTGGAACTCACTAGGTATAAGTCGCTTTTAAAGGTTTTATCAATGGATTTTATTTCAGTATTTTCAGTGACATTTAAAAAAAATGTTGTTTCCTTAACTTGTTTTTTTAGGAGATTATGACAAACAAAAACACTCTTCAAAAATAACTGTGTATGTATGATATAGACTGTAGGAAAACAGTGATTTCCAAGCAAGTTCAACTCTTTCATTCACATTTTAAAACTGGAAAATACATTCATAAATGCATGTGTCAGGCAGACTTTGTTTTCTTTCTTTGCTATAAGGAGCCTTTAAATAACAGGAACCAAAAGCCAAAACACTTTGCAAATTATACCAATGGCTTAATAGACAATACAAGTAAACACAACCATAGGTAGAGAGAAAAAAGTCTTGCATTGTGCAGAGCAGTGCCATAGAAGTGACCATGATTCTGAAACCAACATGATGATGATCTTTATTTTACATTTATAAATACCTGGGACAGTTTATCCATTTTGATTGGTGGAGAGGAGATTACATGGCCATATTTAAACGTGCGATAGAAACACGGTTAGGAGTGTTTAAACATGGCCCGAGTAAACTGAGTCAAAAGAGGGCGCTAGATCAGATGATTGCGCTGAGCGAAAATTTCCAGGCCCATTTTAAGTTGGTAGGTTGCATATTTTGCATATGCGATAGTTTGAAACTTAAGCGCAAAATCTTGAAACTTGCGCGAGTAGTCACTCAGCGCTCAACATGGATAGAAATTCAAAGCAGAGTCAAGGCGAGCTGAGGCTAGATTTGTTCTCAACTTTTAAAGGTTTTGGATGTTTTTAATGGAAAGGTATTTATGAATGGGAATAAAAGAGTGGTGACTCAGTCTAAAACAGCCATTTAAAATATCGCACGACCCTGCCGGTTTAAAACGGTCGTTTAAGACCTCGTTGCCAACTCTTTTTTTCCCTTAATATCAACGAGTTGTGCTGATTACAACAAAGCATCTGATGATCTTTGATCGCTACAGACACATCTGTGACACATAGGTGGTTGTGACAACATGTTGCAAAGTGAAAGAAATTCACGCAAAAAAAAAATAATAATAAAAACAAACAAACATATTTCACACAGATGTGTTAAGAGAAACTGCACAAAAATGTATTATTCTTTGGGTGTTCCATACCTGGACAGCTGGCTGACCGTGACCTCACTGAGTGTAGAACAGGGAGGATAAATAGATAAGCACACGGCTTAAAATTTGAATTTACAATTGATACAAAAATACATACTGTACATACAGTAATTCCATTGCAAACCTGTGAGTAAAATTATTCATAGGGGGCAGAAATGCTACAAAGAAGGAAAATTACTACAAGAAAAGAGTAGGGAAAATTGTTACAATGGAAAATGTTGGCGTAAACCACTTCTGCATCTACCTCACCTGTCTGTCTGTACAGTAAACAATGTACATCATGTACAATATAAGTATAACAAAATGATAAAATCGAAGGGTAATGAAAGTGCAAAGCGCACATAATATCAGCTGATCAACTCAAAAGTTGCTGCTTTCACCATATACGTGCAATTTAAAACTTGCCTGGGTGTTTTGTGGTGTGTGACAGAGTTTGATAGAGTCACACAGTAGCAGTCATGTTAGTATAGGGAAACGTTGGGGCCACTATGTATATGTTAGTAGGTGGCAGCATACATTGTACTTACCAGGTAAATCCATTAGTCTTTGAAATTTGCGCATGCTCAGAACTACGTAAACAATGGAAATTTATGTGGTAAGTCTGCTGCCACCTGGCATTCCAAAGTCTCCAATTTTCCTTTTCAGAAAAACTTTTGTGATGATGGAACAAAGATTGCTACTTTTATATGAACATAACCCACATTCTGAAATATTATGGCATATTAACTGCATCATCGTCATCAAGATCAAGTCCCGCCAGTCAATGTAAAGTATACTGTTATCATTAGACGACAGACATATTACTCGCCTATAAAGAGTATCACAAAATTGAAACTAAAGTACTTTAGTCTGACAGATTAGGTCGCATTACAGTTTCAAGTCCTGCAACATAACTCCTTTTTATGAAACAACACCCATCTTCAAGACTAACAATTAAATCCTGAACCGGTTGTTCAAGAGGTAATTTGCGACATTTGAAAACCTTGTATACAAACATACACAGTAGCAGATTTCAGCTTTACCTGAAGAAACACATGTACAAAACTAACTTGTTAACAGGGTCCGATTTCATGACTCTGCTTACCGCAGAATTCTGCGCTTTTGGCCCAAAGAATTATGTACTTAACAGGCACTGTGTAAGCGCAGAATTCTGCGGTAAGCAGAGCCATGAAATTGGACCCTGGCCAGATACCTCACAGAGATATCGGAGGCAACTGCCTCCATGGTCCTGGTCATTGCCTTGATGCCCCTTGAAGAGTTCCAGTAGAAATCTTAATTTTCCTCACAGAGGTGACCTTTGCTAAAGAAAAATTGCCTTGCCCTTGACAACCATGAATAACCAGACCTGTACCAATATTGTTAACAGGTCTATTTTGCTGTTATTGCTGTACTTGTTATTAAACTGTCTAAATTACACAGGCAAACTATACTATCAGTATCAGACAATATTTCAGATGGTTTTCTTTTACAAATTCTCTGACCAGGGCCCAACTTCATGGAGCTGCAGCTTAAGCAAAAATATAAAGCTCAACAATTATCTGCTCAGCAAAAATGAGCAGGATAACAGACACAGTACATGGGACATGTCATTTTGGCTGGTAACCTTATTCTGGAAAGCATCATTTTGTTTTGTTTAATAGCTAATGTTTGTGCTTAAGCAGCTCTATGAAATTGTACCCAAGTCTGTAAGCATCAAAAAGTGCCCAATCTCAAATGGCGATGCTTATCATAAAGACAAATGCACAAGATCAGTTGTACTGTATAGGACCCAAATTCGAGGCACTGCTTACCACAGAATTCCGCGCTTACGGAGTCCTGTAAAGCATTAGTCTATGGACCGTAAGCCCAGAACTCCACAGTAAGCAGAGCCATGAAAGTGGGCCTAGGATGCAAAGACATTTTTGCTTGTGTGCGTATTTATTTCCCTTGACTACATTGTACAAGTGTGTACATGTTGTAAGCTGCATTCCATTACACAGCTGGTGGCGAAATTTGACGCTTAACCCTGAAAGCAGAGAAAGTTGGCTGTAAGCGCTGATCATACCATGCCATGAAATAGGGCCTGGTCTAAGTAACAGTGCACATATAAACAGTCTGTGAATTTAAACGTGGCTCTTCTCTTATATAACAAGAGGTTCCAGTCAAGTTACACCCAAAACAACCTCACAAGTTTAGACTTGGTCAAGTCTTTTTCAGTATCAATCGTTTTTGCCCTAATCATGTCCTTATCTTACCCGGTAATGGTTTCACTTTCTTGTGGATTTCTGCTAACGCTTGTAGATGGATTCTGTGTTCTTTCTAGAAAAAAATGGAAGAGTGAAACCAATAGTTTACTATATGTTACAATTAAATCGAGGATAGAGAATTTTTTTCTTCTTCTTTTACCCTTTACCAATGTGTGATTTAAGTGCTGTGGACTCAGTGCTTCCCAGAGTCCCGAGGACAAAAAAACAAAGGCATACTACATACAAGTACATGGGATTAGAACCCATGACCCGCTTCATTCATTTTACCACCAGACCTCTGGGCATCCCCAGTGACCAAAAGCCAGTTCAAATTCTACATATATTGTAGCAGTGGGGATATAGTTGCATCAGGGATAAAGAACATTATTTTTGTTTCATCCAACACCGATATGCGATAAGCACTGTACACTCAGTATAGAGTGAAGACAAGAATTTGTTTTTTCTTTTTCCCATAAATATATTAATATTCTGCTCTAATGACTCAGTATAAGCCTGCTATAGGAGCCTTAGATCTTCAGATTTGTCCTTGCTTGTTGTTTCTCTCACTCACAATACCTGGGGGGATCGATCATTCTCTAATGCCGGTCCTCTTCTTTGGAATAAACTTCCTCAAAAAATTCGCAACATAACTTCTGTGAGTAGTTTTAAGGATACTCTCAAAACATGGTTGTTCACTCAAGCTTATAGCCCATAAAGTATTGTTCTGTTTTTCTCTAAGGTTCATTGCGCCATGAGCATCTTTTGTGATGGATACCGGCGCATTATAAATGTTCATATTATTATTATTATTATGAAGTCTACTTATGAATTCATTTGTTTTTTATATTTGGACAGCAAAAAATATAGAGACACAATGACAGTTAGCTTGAGCATTGTTTGTTTCATTTATTATTATCAATATCATTCTGGTAATGAAACCAAGGGACCCTCAAAAGTGACTAGCACTGTGACCCGTAGATCTGAAGACACCTGTGAAGAGAAGATGATGAAGAAATATCAGTTGTAGATGTGGGAGGAAAACTCCAACTAGGGAAAGCCCATGCAATTAGGTAAACTCAAGACTGAAGCCAAGCGAGGCTCTGGTCTGGGACTCAAACTGGGCTCACAGAAGTGACAAGCAGTGAAGAAACCATTGAGCCAACATGAAAGCCCCCTCAATGTTTTGAAAGTTTGTCTGAGTGGTTTACAAACCCCAAAGCACTAAATAGTAAATAAATATAAACAAAGCCAAAAGGGAAACCTTTGCCAAAACTTTAAGTTAGTGTGTGTAGCTTTAAGTTCAAACACATTTTGGCCTGTTGCCGTCACAAATAAACACCTGCAACATAATGTGATGAATATTGATAACATAGGAGCAGACCATCACTTGTATGGACTGTGAGAGCAATCGCTTTCCTCCGCACACATTAAAGGCACTGAACACATTTGGAAATTGTCAAAGACCAGTGTTCTCACTTGGTGTATCCCAACATATGCATAAAATAACAAGCCTGTGAAAATTTGGGCTCAATTGGTCATCGAAGTTGCAAGGAAATGATGAAAGAAAAAACAGCCTAGTTGTACAAATGTGTGTGCTTTCAGAAAGGAATAAAAACTTCTTGCAAGAAGTTTTTATTTTTTTAGTGAGAAATTACTTCTTTCTCAAAAACTATGTTGTACTTCAGAGGGAGTCGTTTCCTACAATGTTTTATACTATCAACAGCTCTCCGTTGCTTGTTACCAAGCAAGTTTTTATGCTAATATTTGTTTTGAGTCATTACCAAACATGTACAATACCTTTAAAGTTAAAAAAAAAATTTGCCTGTTGCCATCACAATTAAACACCTGCATATAATGTGATGAATATTGATAACATAGGATCAGACCATAACTTGTAAGGACTGTGAGATCAATCGCACTTCTCCGCACTCATTAAACTTGTCTGAGGAGTGTAATAAATAGCATTCCTTAAAACCTAAAGTGGATTTTTAAAAACTTCTGGGGAAAACCCCCAGAATTTTATGAATAGCAGGAAATGATACACTGATGTATGGTGTTTATTTTGATCATGTCACAAAAATAACGATGCTGCAATCGGGATTTTTACTTCAGTGAGCAAAGCCATAAAGTTTGGCCCAAACCATTACAGCTAATGATGATGTTAGTCAAAGCGTTGTCCGGGTGTCACCCTGTTATGAATTTGCAAACCCAACTTTACAAGTGTGCATACCCTATTAAAGAATTATCAAAGAGCAATTGAAATGCTCAATTTTTTAATCAACTGCAATTTTGAATACGCTATTTTCAAAGTTCGACCAAACCCTTTGCAGCCTGCAGTTGCAGTACTGTAGGCCATTACAGATGTTATGTAGGTTATATAAACGACCAGATTCTCATGAAAAAAGACAAATGGCAACAGGATCAACCTTAAAAAAAAATGTAGAGCTCCAGACAAACAGTCAACTTACATTCTATTCCATTTTTTTCTCAGTACTTCATATATTTAGTATTTACATAACACCAGTCACAGGTATTGATCAAAGTCTGATGTTGATATCTTTTTTTTTTTAGGAACTGAAAACCACATTGGATTGCACTTTTGACCTTTCACCTCTAGTAGCCATAAATGTGAGCTGCAGTTGATATGAAATATACTAAACATGTAGTATAACGAGATTGTTTTTTTTTTAATTTCATCTACAGACATCTGTCTAAAAAGTCTACAAAAAAAAAAGGAACTGATCACATCTGGAAGCTACTTGTCAACTTGCCACCTGGTTACTGGTTAGGTGTATCTTTTAAAGGCAAAGTACAGAATTGGGCAACTGTTATCACACAAACAACCGAGTGCAGTAGTTTCAATCTGAAAACTCACTGATCATTAAGTTCATACCAGTACAGATCCTCCACAGAAATATGTCCGTCTTGACAAAACACCACAATGTATGGATTTAGTCATGTATTAATGAATCAGCCCGCCACAGCGGTAGTGTACTACTCTGTGTGGTAAATCAAATACACAGTTTCAACCTTACTTTTTTTTTTATAGATATTAACCTTACTTTTGAAGGAAAACTTTTGTTTCATTAACAATTTAGGAGATTTCAAAGCAGACTTTGAAACTTGGTATATATTAAGTTTCTCAGACTCGAATTTGATCCAAATGACTCAGGACTCGGACTTTGACTCGACAGTGAAAACTCAGCCACGGTCTTGAGGAATGACGACTCAAAATGAAAATGTAGCGCTCAGTACATCTTTTATGATGTTCATTGTTTCCATTCATTAAATATCAGTGTCTGACAGCAATCGTTGTTACACCCTTTTCTTTAGCAAAGTCCAAATGTTGAATAAGTTATTTTACAAGTACATGTACCATAAGGCTATATAGGAAGGCTATAGACGATGTGACCTCTGACGTCACTTGAAAACCATAACATGATGCGCGCACATGTCGCTGGGCAAAACCTTTGTGTACTGACAGCCAGCTAGAAAGTACACGGAATGTTACCATGAGAACGCGTCTTCTTGCCCGGCGGAAACATGACTTGGACAGTGTTTTTTCAACAGAGGGCGATTTGAATGTAAACAGAGGTCACACCGTCTATACCTTTGGTTAATACTTCAACAATTAATGACCATAGCGAATTAAACAAACAACTCCAAAATAAATGACCAACTTGGAATTATACGAATATTTCAGAAACAAAGCAACCTCCGAACCTTCCATTGGAGAGTTCTGTTTGGCTGGTGGTCGGACGCACTCCGATCCAGCATGCGGCACTTGTGCTAGTTTAGCTGCGTCCTGACTTCCACAGTTTGTAAGTTTGGGTTGTTTGCTGTGCATTATATAAGAAGACAAGGTCTATGGCCTCTCATATTTGACTGCACAGGGTACCTAGTCTACCTATTGCTTACTCCATCATGGTCCGAAGACCTTCATGGTCTGACCCTATCGCTCAAGTTTGCTGAAAAAAATGTTTAGTTTTCAAGACTCTTGCAGTAAGTTACTAGAATCGTGGTTCAAATTTTTAAAAATACCAAAGGCTTGTTATTCGCGTACAATTATCGTTCTTTCCATTAATATTGTCCTTGAATAACAATAACATATTATTTCAGGTTCAGAAGTGATAAGTCCCTAGGGAACAATAAGCGCCTCTCGTTAACGGCTGCCGGTAATTTTTATGGCGATTATTTTTTTTAAGGATGAACACAATATTTTTAAAGGCTTTGATAGATCATTATTAATTTCCCCCTTCACTTGTAAAATGATAATAACGATGAAAGTATTTGGCTTTAATGTAATTTTCTTTCATCATCATGATAATGTAAAAAACTTATGACTTACATGTAGCAATTAATCACTAAGAGCATTTGATGCCAGGTAAAAGCCTCCAACAACGACGTCCTAGTTTCGCGCATGAAACAGCTTGCTTGAGTTTGCATCGGTGTACGTCAAGGATCACAACGATCGCCTTTTATTGCATGTTCTTTATGGTCAAACATGAAGCGAAAATTAAGGTCCCAAGCTTAAAAATATATATATACATAATAATCTAAAACCTAATATATTTTTTACAACTTACAATTATTACTAGATTTTTTACTACTTTTTTATTCAAACCATATTCAATCAAAACATCACAATGTGAGTTCTTTTTAAAACCAATTGCCACAATACAAGCTGTAGCTGCTATTCGAGGTGCCCCCCCCCCCACCCCAAACAGTGTTAAGACCAAAGTAAATGCAAACTACCATGGTACATACATTGTCCATATGAAAGTAAAACTTTACTACAATTTGTCTTTATTACAACCGAAATGTAGGATGTACATGACACCTGTGCATTCCACAAAATCAATGAACCAGAAATTGTTTTTTATTGAATTGACAAGACCATTAGTGCCAATGCAAGTTGACGCTACAAACTTGTACAAAGGCCTACAATGTACATGCAGTGAATGGATGAATGACCGAATCTCAATTCATTGACACACCCAGAACCCAAGTTCACCACAAAATATGAAACCAACATTATGAAGCCCTAAACAAATGTGTCAATTTGGTTGGGTTTTTTGGGGTGAATTACAATTGTCCTTCTGTACTTTCAACATGCACACCTTGTGAACATGTACGTACATTGTACAGTACATTACGAGATATGTAGTATTATTAAAGTTTTCTGAGCTGGCAGTGGTAGTGTTGGAAACAACAGCTACATCCATTTTACATCTTGTAAATGTATTACACGGCATCGTTTTAGAAGAGCATAACAATGATTTTATCATCAAGTTTTCAACAAACACATCACATCCAACTTGTGGAAATTTCATAATTTGAGAAAAAATAATGGTATGTTTTGTCAAGGGTGCTAAATATCATAGCACAATTATGTATTCATGATGTGTATCAATTTAGCACATTAAAATAACTCCAACAAAAATGTGTTAAGGTTAAAGATGGCACAGTACAGGGACACTTTCCTAACCCTTCCCCTTCCCAAAGTAAATAGGAAAGTCCTTGGTAGAGCTCCCTGACAAATAAATTTCCATCAACTTTACAAAACCATTTTGGAAATTAAATTGTTACGCTCCAATTAAGGGTTTGTGTAAACTTTGTCTTCCTGTCCAACCCATACCATAATATTTAACCAGGAGCAAACTTGACCTCAGTCGGAATGAAATGTTTACATAATAGAATAACCAAAACACATGGAGCTGACTTTACTGCAGACCCTAATCAGTCTGTTTCCCAGCAATTTTGCACATTTGGAGCTGCGGAAATGGTGTTACTCACAAAGGTTACTACACCCCGACAATCATAAAGAGATCATATCTTTATATTATATCTTATCATCTGCATTACTGTAAACAGATGGTTACTTTGCACACATTTCTATTTGGATTAGTACAAACTGGAATGAATACGACAGACTGATTGTTGGGCAATGGTACAAGCGTTTCAAATTTGTAACAGCTACAAGCATTACATGTATCTTTTTTTCTTTTCAAGAAAGGGATACAAATTAAACACATAAATTTCCCTTATATTCCTTGATCTTCTCTTATGGCATTTCAGCTCATACCCTCTTTCTAGGTCCAGACGTCACTTAGCTTATTTAAACACCTAAGAAATATGCCTACGGTGGATTTTTTTCACAGGACTCGGGAAAGTACTGAGTATACAGTGCTTTACACACATCAGTGTATGGGTAAAACCAAATAATATTCTTTATCCCTGATGCAAATTTAACATCTATAAAACATCTTATAATACATTATTGTATATTGTACTAAAAAACTAACTTTCCGGTCTTTTTACCACTAGAGCTGCTTTTAATGCAGACAATTTTGCTAAACAATTTCGTCAATTTTGTGCCAAGCAAACATGTTACCAGGATACCAGTGAAAGGTAGCAGGATACCAGTGAAAGATGGTGCATGTAACATGGTATTTTGGCCAGTAACTTTATTCTGGTAAGCATAATTTTGTTGTGCTTAGCTAGGTCTGTAGGCCTCATAGTGGTTTGGGGAGCCGGAGGGAAGGGGGTTGGAGGGGAACTACTGTTCATGTTGCCACAATAAAAAGGAAATACTCTATAGGGGCCTACATGTACATTATGTACATGGGTAACATGTACATGAACAAAATAATCACTGTACAATAGCTCCAATTGTAAACTCTTTTAGCCCAGGTCACTCTATTTGATAACCAGACAATAGTATCACATGACACTTAATACTTTCCAATACAATAAAGTGGCAGGGATTGTTGGTCCCTATTTAAAATGCTGGGCCACATCATAAGAAGTTAACTAAACAAACCAGGCCTGTGTTACTATTGATAACGTGGATACTGTAGGCTATGTTGTGTATGGTTAGGTCATGAGAATGTTCAGAAGTCGCTAATTTCACATACATACATTGTAGCCTACATAATACAAGCTGATACTAAAGTAAAAATGTTAAAGGTTTGGGGAATATCAAATGAATACATGGATGTATCATGATATGAACAAAAAATTCAAAGTGTTTTTTGGGGGGGTTTGAGTGTTTTCTACAAACTGTACTGTTTCAGCAAGAGTCCTACATAGTTCAGTAACACAAGAAGCCAATGAACATGTTGACATTTCAGGCATTGCTCTGAGCCTTGTCTTGTAGTATGTTTCCATGCATGCAAGTAATTTGTACTATCTATAATAAAAACAACTTCAAGCCAAGTAGGCCTATGCTTTTTAAGACTAAAAATGAACACATACAATTTTGAAAAGCTCCCCCCTCCAAAAAAAAAAAAAATATTAAAAAAGATGCACAGTAACTATTGTTCTTTAGTAGCCTATTAAGTTACAATGTCATTCTCTTAATAGTAAGATTTTAAGCTTTGCATAGTGTTGGAAGGTTTACGGGTCCATTTAATTAAATAACCAGGGCTCGATTTCGCAAAGAGCTACAATTGTAAGATTCCTTTTTAAGATGAGTTGGCAGTATTGTCATGGTGATTTGTCTTGTGACATCACACTTTGATTAGTAATAAAGACTGATACGTATTCTAAGATCAATCTCAGTTTTTGTGAAATCGAGCTCAGGTTGCGATATAATACGTGCAGTACAGTCTGGACTTTTCAAACAGTGTACTCATCAACTCGTCCACAAGAGAAAATTTATCTTTTGTTGTGAAACTGGTTTTTGCATACATGCATGTACCTTGGGCTATTGTAACCCAAATTCCCCTGCCCATTCTAATTTACCCCCTCCCACCCCAACGATCTGAGTATAGATTATGTTCAGTTATCATGCTCTGAAGACAGGTGGTTTGTCTTTTATCAATTAATTCACAAGTCAAGGACACCTTCTAATCAATAAATACAAACAAACTAATGCCTTGTGCACAGTGTGTTGTTTACAATGAACAAAATAGTTAACAGGTAAAATATTATAATGTACATTGAAGAATGTGCTCCCAAACATTTGATTCATTTGAATTTTATCAATTAAGAAGAAAATAAGGAAAAATAATAATGATAATAATACTACTACTACTAATAATAATAATGTAGTCTTATATAGAACAGGTATCCACCAATAAGGTGCTCAAGGCGCTTGAACTAAGAGAGACACTTTAAGACAAGTTTTGAAGTTGTTATGAATTATGTGCCGCGGCACACTCGGCAACCACTGCCAGAAACACCGGGGCAAACCCCTTCTCTTAACGATAAGTGTACTGGGTTATTTTACGAGCATTACACAACACACAGGGCCAAAAGCTTTACGTCCCATCCGAAGGAACTCTTTCCAACAATCCCACATTCAGTTCATAACATTAATCTTGTGGTTTCCACCTCTTCCCCCACCCCTTTCCTCCCTCCAGTCCAAAGCATCAATTATTAAGAAATCATGATTCAAAAAATAATAAGGCTAAGAACAAGGCTTGGTTAAGGGGCTCCACTCTTGGTAAGGGGCTACAAGAAGAAACATTTAAGAACACGAAAACAACTGAGGTGGTCTTTTGTTGTTGGGCAGCTCATTGTAAGATGTTTCTGAATGCAGTAAGGTCCTGGACTCAAATCCGACCTGTGGATTTTGTATACTGCTTCACAGCGATTGGTTTACTTTTAAAAATTCTTCCTTAATTTTTAAATAACTTTTATCATGAGTATATATTATGCACTTTTTCAAGGTAAGTAGGCCCTTCAAAGCACCTTGCAGTATGATTACTCCTATTCATCAGGACCTACATTGTAAACATTCCTGAAACAATCTCAACTCCTTTGGAGTATGCAGCACCGGCAGCCAAAATGAGCTCACAGGTTGGTAATCATTCATATCAACAAGCTCTACCCTCTAAGGTACCTATTTACCCCTGGGTTATGAGAAGCAATTATACCCAAGTGTCTTGCTCAAGTTCAATATGCCACAACCAGGATTTGAACCACCACTTGGCTACCAGAACTTGAGTCTGACACGCTGTGCCACTCCGCCACGACACGCCAAACAAAAGGTTTGCCCCATGAGTAATGGAATGAAGTTCAGTGATAGAAAACCAGCTTGATGGCAAACAGATTTTGAATCAGAAATCAAAAGTTTACAATAATTACAACATACTCCTTCTCAGATGACTCTGTTATGATTAAATGCTTTTCATCATTACCGAAAAACCAGAAAAAAAAATTTAATCCAAATAGAGTTCACAACTTTTGAAAAGTTATGACCTTTTCTTAAATATGGAATTTAATCTCAGGCATACCTGATGACAGTATTGTTGGAAAAATTTGACCTGTGCTTTTTGTTAACACAGACTTTGACAACAATGCATGTGATGGAACTTGAAAGCCCCAAATTCCATTAAGTTCAAAGTTCACTCATGCTGGCATCATAAAGTCAGACAGAACATGTGTAGATTGTCCTCCTGAGAATACGAAACTATTGGATAGGACACTTGTACTGTATAACAAAAAAGCTTTAAAAAGTTGTGTTTATACAAAACAACATTGGTACAATACTAAGCCAAGCCGTTATAGAAAGCAGCAAATCCATAACGGCACAGTGCCAAAGTAGCTCAGGATCTGAATATGATTTAACAGCATTCTCCCTTTACACCAACTTAAGTAGCCTGCTGCCCAAATGCTAGTTGAAACACCCGAGGCCCTGTAAAAATTCTTTCACTAGATTTTGTTGCAAGTATATTCATCACTTGAAATGGCTTGGAAAGTGCTTTTTTTTCAACGAAGACCATTATTCTTTTCATATTTGACTGATCCTAAATGAGACCCAGTCTTTTGTACAATAAAATATAACATGTACATGTACTGGTTCTACACTATTTTGTATGATTTGATTACTGATGATGACATGAAATTCCCACATGTATATGATTTAATTTTCTGCGATACTTTCCTTGTAACACAAATACAGTAGTTTGACATGTACATGAACGTGCATTTGCCATGGTAACAGCACCTATTGACTTTGGAGTAAAGGCCAAGGTGCTTAAAGAACTCCAGACTGTCTCGACCATCATGGCAAGTCTTTGGTTTACTGTCAACCATCCCATTATTTTCTGAGGCAAATTCCCTCTTTGAAAAAATAAAGCACAGCGCATAGGAAAAAGAAAAATCACATTTTCTGATTAGTTTTGGTTTGGGTCCGGTCTTGACACTTGTGTCCTTAAAGCAAGACATTGTCATTCATCCTTCGAATGGGAAGTAAAGCTGTTGGTCCCGTGTGTTGTGTAATGTGTACACACAAACTAACTCAGAACACTTGTCATTAATAAGAGAAGGGGTTTGCCCCGGCACTTTCTGACATGTTGGCTGCAGCAACTGAAGGTGCTGCAAAGTGGGATCTCATATAGGGTGCCCCTTCAAAAGTTTCAAGTGCACTTTGCAAAATAAAAATGGCCTGGCCTCCTAAAAGATGAAATTCCAGGCCTTCAAGGGACCTTTATGTACGGCTTTATGTACACAGTATGTCCCATCCAAAGGACCAAAGCAATAATGGCTTGTGTCTTTCTCAAGGACACAAGTGTCATGACCGAGACTTGAACCCACACTCTGCTGATCAGAACACCAGAACTTGCTCGAGTCCGGTACGCTAGAACACTCAGCCAAGACATGCCACAATTACATAATTAAATGCAACATGGTATATTTACAGCATGATCCCCAAATTGTACAAGTTTGGAAACACCTTGTGTTAAATTGATCAGCCTCGGTAAATACTGGGCTCAATTTATCAAAGACCTAAGATTGATTTTAAGACGTGTATATCAATCCTAATTGCTAGCGAAGTGTGATGTCACAATACAAATTACAAGTACTAATGACAAATCAGATGAATCTTTGTGCTTTGTGAAATCGAACCCACGTGTTTTTTTAGGATTGATTGCCCTGCTTTTCTTCCTGCCGTGCTTTCCTTCTTTCTACTCTAGTGCTCAATTTCATAAGGCACTTAGATTCATCCCAGGCCGGAAACGCATACCGTCACGCATTGTGTGTAATGCGTAATGGGCAACATTCAAACTCTGGTGTTTCTGATCAGCAGAGTGTGGGTTCGAATCCCCAGCCGTGACACTTGTGTCCTTAAGCAAGACACTTAACCATTGCTTCGTCCTTCGGATGGGACGTAAAGCCGTTGGTCCCATGCGTTGTGTAACACATGTAAAAGAACCCAGTGCACTTTTTGGTAAGAGAAGGGGTTCGCCCCGGTGTTCCTGGTTGTGGCTGCTGAATGCGCCGTAGCACCTTGTAAAAAACATTATAAGGTGCTACATAATTGGGTCTCAAAATTCATAACTTGAATAACCCGTATTTCTGTTTAAAGTATACACTAAGCGCCTTGAGTACCTTGTTTGGTAGATACGTGCGCTATATAAGACTTTGATATTATTACTTAACGTGTAACAATGAAAATACACGCCAAGCAACAAACATAATTACATGTATTGCATACTGTGTTAACTGTAAAAATGATACGCATTGCTTGGTGTGTATTTTCATTTTAAAGGATTACGCATTAGGCACAACGGATACATGGATTTCTGGCCTCAAGATGAGTTGTTAATATTGCCACGGTGATTTGTATTGCGACATCACACTTTGCTTCATATAGTAATCAAGATTGATACACATCTTAAAAAGCAATCTTAACTCTTTGTTAAATCAGCCCCAGATAATCCATATTTAATTACACTCTACTTGCACAGTATGTATTTACCTTACAAGAATGCGAGTTCACAATTTTAATTAGTCGAATTCATACATTACATGTACAACATGTGAGTGTTTTTATCATTAATGATTAGCTATTAAACATTCTTTGCAGCCGAGGGCAAAATTGAACATTGGGTTTAAACATACAACATAAATTATGGTATGTACAATTTTTAGTAATAAAATATCACAGTAATTTACATTAAATGCACTTGTACAAAGTACACGTACAGAGTTTTCCCCACGCACAAGCTGGCATATCTGACCGATATGCGTGAATTGCATGCTGATTCACGCAAATTGGTAATTGAAACCAATCTTTTTTTCCGACTTCAGATCAAATTCACAAGAATCATGATGAATTGATGATAAAAACCATTTAGAATGCCCCAGAATGCAGAGCAGGGCTTTTAAAAAACCAAGATAAACACCAAGTACAGTAGAAAACATTCCGAGGACCTCGTTTCAATTCAGCGTGCTTTGGCCAAACTTCAATAAATTGGGTCCAGAATGCCCCCCAGTTTCGAAAAATCCTGGTGAGAACCCTGACCTACATTAATTGTAAGCTCAAAGGACCTCCATTTTAAAAGGTGGTTCGAAAGTAGGGTTTGTCCTTAACGTCTTCAGTGACTAACCAGGTGGACCAGTTAGTTTGACAGCATACTGGTCTGCCAGCTAGCTTTTAACGTTGTCCATATTTTATATTTAATAGGGATGCTTTTCAACACTGAATCTACATATTAGCCATCCGGGGACCACGGGATAATTTCAACCTGGTCCTCAGGTGTTACTAGCATTTGGCCATTAGACCACTGTTAATGGACCACTGCTGGTAAAGGGGGAATGATTTGAATAGCAAAGCCACCATACTTAATCGTATTAACATCAAATGCAGGCCAGATACTTCATTCTTATTAAGGGCAAGGCATTTTCTCTTTAATAAAGGGCACCTCTATGAGGTAAATTTGCATTTCTACTGAACATTTTCAAGGGACACTAAGGCAGTGACCATGGGGGGGGGATAAAATGATTGCCTCTATCACCTCTGTGAAGTTTCAAGCCTGCAAATTGGAGCTCATAAATGTCACCATACTCCGACTCCCCACTCCCTCCCCCCCCCCCGACTGATGCCAAGCCCCTTTTATGGAGTCATACAGCGTGAATTTTATTTTGTGTTTCCACTGACATTACTAATACGAACCATGCTGAATTTATCAAGCCACGATCAAGTCATTCATATCCTGATTAGGCAACAGAATCTGTACATCATCTCAAGCTCAGCATGAATTAGTACATCATAATTTCACAAAACTCTACACTAAAAGCACCTGCCACTGTATAATGTCCTTATATTATGCCGTAGAGCTACAGTATAATGCTGGGATTTTTATTTGGGGTTCTGATGACACGTGTTATGTTTAGACCTACGTACATTGTATTAACAGTTGTACACCAGTATACCAGTTAATGTGGTGGCATCAAATAGTGGCGGGAAGGGACTTTTGCAGCAAAAATGTTAAACACTACGTACACAGGGAACAATTTCGTCCAGCAGTTTTATATATAGCAATCTATTTAGACTGAACTTGTTTTGTTAGCATGCAGTTGTGCACATGCACACTGCATGCTAATATTGAGGAGCAAATTGGTGACTTTTGAGTAGCAAATTGATACACTATAGGCCTATAAGGGAAATTGTTCACATGTTGGTCCACAATTAAACATTGCCCAAAACAATGCCACATCTTTGAGCATTCAGTGGATGACAAGAGTGTAAGAGGACAAGACAGAAGAAAAAGCTCTGCGCAAAACTCACTTCAGTTTGAATAACGCTGCTGTACAGCAAAAAACACTGCTTTTAAAAAGCAGGAGTAGCCAAATTTGTTCACAGATAATGTAGTCTGTTTTGATCAGTGACGAACTAGCGTAAAAATTTACGCCACTGGTTTTGATACAGATTTTTTAAAAAAGGGGGAAATATCTTGCTCTATGCACTGAGAAAATTTGTATCCTCTTCAGATTGTTCAATTAAAATTCACTCAGGGCTCGAAGTTGGAGGGGAAAATCCACAAGACCGCAGTGCTTGTTGCTAAATATATTTACTGGACCAAATTTATTTTTACAAAACCAGAATTGAAATGAGAGAAGAAAACAAAAAAAAATGACACAGTTTAACATTGGACCTGTTTTAGATTGAACGAGCACTAAGAGAATATTTATATCACTTGTGTTGGTTAAATTACCCTTCAATACTCAACAGAATTGAAAGATTTTTACCGACTGAAGTCAACATTTGAACACAAACCAAAGACAGCCGGACTTGTCCAATCATGAGTTTACTGGCCTGATGCTAAAAACACTGCCCTAAGGCCAGCTCGGTTCAGTGTTAATTTCGTGCCCTGACATAACCAGTAATGTTAAACTTGCCTTAAAACTTGCCCATTACAAAAATGTACAAAATAGTAAAATAATGTAAACTACAACTACAACTTAGGCAAAACCAAGGTATCTCAATTATTTTTCGGTTGTTTTACAAGCACCCATTCCTTGCACTCTATGACAAAGTAGCAGAGTGCATACATGTACATGCATGATCCAAAATAAAGACTAAGAATCATTGCAATATGGCTTCTACAATGAACGTGGTGTGTCTTTTTTAACCCGAGCTCAGCATGATGTCAGCCGTGTGTAATAATGCAGAACTTTTTCTTCTACTTCAAAATCGTCCATCGTTATTTTGTTAACAGCAAACTCCAGTGCACAATCACTTCATCTGTACAACCTTCAACCTTGGTGTGAAGTCAACCTGCACAAACAACACAGCCACAATTGCCAGCCGGTTTATCTGTTACCGTTTTGAGTGTATTCAGGGCAGACCTTTCACAATAGACGATTTCATCTCATCGTGATGGGCACAATGAACATTTAACATGTATTGATCACAAATAACTGGCTGACATTTCTCTGCACATTTTAGTTAGTGTGGTTCTCATTTGATACATGTAGTTGCCAGGTTTTTGCAGCGGCGGCGTAACACAGGCAAGCCCATGTTTTGGCAACACCAGACACATGTATGAGCTTCTGTCAAATTTGTTGGTTGCGCCTCAGTGACATTATATAGCTGTTCCAACAAAACTGTGACTGAGTTTTTACCTCAATTCAGACTTTTCTTTAAGATGATAGATTTTACAATAGCGAAAAGTGTCTCACAAAATTATATCAAATGACAAACGCTGAAGCATTTCACAGGACTGGAATTTCATCTTTGAAAGGGGAAGGCCATTTCCATTTTGCAAAGGGCACTTCTATTTGAAAATCTTAAAGACTATGAGAGTTTTGACAGGGCACAAAGGCCAAGACAAGGGGCAACAGAGGCCATGGCCTCCGTTTACATGTAATTCCAGGCCTGAGCATACATGTAAATGACCTACAATATCCAATAATGTTCATAGAATCATAAAGACCAAGTTCCTTTACATGAAAATACTTTTTAAAAGAATGAATATTTTGAGAACATTGATTTTCTTGCGATGTACCTACTTCAGAACTGTTTCTGGTTACAGACCTCACAGTACTATTTTCCCGGAAATTGTTTCAGTCAGTGAACTTTATTTAAAGGCATCATACACGTTTGGTAATTGTCAAAGACCAGTGATCTCATTTGGTGTATCCCAACATATGCATAAAATAACAAGCCTGTGAAAATTTGGGCTCAATTGGTCATCGAAGTTGCAAGAAAATGATGAAAGAAAAAACACCCTTGTTGTACAAATGTGTGTGCTTTCAGATAGGAATAATAAAAACTTCTTGCAAGAAGTTTTTATTATTTTAGTGAGAAATTACCTCTTTCTCAAAAACTACGTTCTTCAGAGGGAGTCGTTTCCTACAATGTTTTATACTATCAACAGCTCTCTGTTGCTCGTTACCAACTAAGTTTTTATGCTAATATATATTTTGAGTAATTACCAAACGTGTACGATGCCTTTAAGAACCTAGTTTCTGGTCATGATCGCCAAAACAAGCCCCTGATTGACATCCCTTTCAGTAACTGATAAGACGGTGGTAGGCTTTCATCATGAGGAAGTCACATCATTTCAAATCAAAGTAACAAAATCACTGCTAGATGGGTGAAGAGGCTGGTCCCGTTTTTTGCGTATGAAAATCGGTAGGAATTTTACATTTGAATATGAAACATGCCAGTGAATAATGTCATCCATTGTATTGCCTGAATCTTGCAAGCAATAGCCTAAGGAGTCCAAAAACTTGCTAACAGTTCAAAATCAATGTGTCCAAATTATTCACTTCTAATACTTTACTAAAATGTAAAAGTCATGATAGATCAAGCAGGTGTCCAAACTTAGTTCCATAGCTTTCTACACACTCATTTGTCTTACATGCTTACACCAAGGTACATGTAACTCAGGACGAAGGTAACTCAGATTTCGTCCAAATGAAATATGAAAATCAATCCCTCAGCATTTTAGATATTTACAGAAACATTTCCACGTTTATCGGAATCCTTTAGTATAAAGTATCAGGCAACTCAATATCTAACCCCGTTGCAATCAGAACAAAATTGACAACCTGAGTGGGGTTCTGACAGTATATATATGGTTGATTGGTTTTGGTTTGGCCTTTGGCTCTGCAGTGCCAATGCGAGCATTTATTAGGGTGTAAAGGGATTTCAGGGACAATGTACACCATGTATTGCAGTGACAGATAGTACCAAAGGCACAACCACAAGCACACTACAGCACAACAGACAAAATGTACAAGTTTTTACATTTTGTATTCCCTTCTGCCCAATGTTTGGGCAATTATGGCTTTCAGGCACTTTTAATGTGTACGTTTAAAACTCTTGAAGACTATAAAGATAGTCATGATGGGAAACTTCCCGAAAATATTTTTGAATGAAATTCTAGGTTTTTGTTTTAAAATGAATTAAACAATTTGTTTTGATCTCACCAGTCCCAAATCAGATGTTTGAAAACGGGGTTTTTCACAATTTCTCGTGACTCTGATGATCAATTGAATCAATTGAGCTTAAACATTCACAGGTTTGGTCACACAAAGTGCAGATACTGGTCTTTGACAACTACCAATGTTGGCTGCAGACTTTTAACTACATTGTAACTTAATCTACTTTCATTTTCCTGTCTATCTTGTCTGTCCCTATTATGAATATTAATTGTTATTAATGACCATAGTTTTTCAGGCCTGGAAATTCATCTTTGAGAGGGCAAGCTGTTTTCATTTTGCAAAGGGTACTTCCATTGGAAAATCTTGAAGTCTGTGGTAAACATTTGAAGGGGCACCAAGGCCAAGACAAGGGCCAACAGAGGCCATGGCCTCCGTGTAATTCCAGGCTAGATTTTGTTTGTTTACTACTTTGAGTTTTGTGTTCTTTTTTGCAAAAAAAGAAAAAGTACCAGCATTTGAATGTACCATAAAAACTGAGATGAAATCCTTGCTTTTATCTAGATATTTCTCATGCATCTGTGACAGAGTAAATCAGTCTCCCTTTATTGTAGACAGCACCTTGTGCTGTATAGTACAATCCAGTGAATTTTAATAATATTTCAATAACAATAATGAGAAACAAACCCAAACCATCCCATGACAGGTGGTAAGTAACTCAGCAGTGCTCCTAATTGATGCAACAGATAAGCAATATCTGATTAGATTAGAACTGAAGTTCTAATTGAGCAGACGATGATTGACAAAGCTCATCAGACGCTTAGTAACAAAATAAGATTAATACATAAAACCAGGCACTGCTTTTATCTGAGCAGCCTAGATGGTACACAGTACATGTACTCAACTGCTGAATTCACACTGAGCTGTAGGTGTGTAGCACTAGCAGGCCTGTAAATAAACTGAAGCCACGGAGGCAATGGCCTCTGTCTTGCCCTTGGTGCCCCTACTAAAGTTTCCCATAGACTTTTGCAATGGAAGTGCCCTTTACAAAATGAAAATGGCCTTGCCCTCTCAAAGATGAAATTCCAGGCCTGGTGTACTAGGTTAAACTGTTTCTCTTTAGGGAACAAGGCATGACCAACAAAGTGGCGTTTTGGAAAAACTAAGCACCTCGTACTTAATTCACCCATGCTACCCACAGCAATTCCCACGGGTGCCCATTTTTACCTTTAGCGCCTACAAGTAAATTCATGTGTTCCTCACCTAAATGAATTGCAATTTAGTGGGGTTTTATTCAAAGAGGTTTTCAGGTCCCAATCAGGCCTGAAATTACAAGGAGGCCCTGGAGGCCATGGTCTTCTGTTGCCCCTGGTTCTGGCCCTGGTGCCCCTCTAAATGTTTCCCATGGATTTTCCAGTTGCAAAATGAAAATGGCCTTGCCCTCTCAAGGATAAAATTGCAGGCCTGCCTAATAGTTTGTTCTTGTAATGGCACGGCAGTTTTTCCTAAGTTAAGGACAACAGTACAATGCATGAGGGAAATAATAATTTCTTTATACACTGTATAGGGTCTATTAGGTCTTATAGTTATACCATTACCAAGCGGTGAGTTCGTTCTATATTTTCTTACCGTATCTGATCTTCCTTCTGGTAACAATCTGCCGATGACTTTCTCCTGACTTGGCTAGAGACAAAAACAAACCATATAACATTTTACCAATCCTACGAATAATGGCTCTAGTATTTACGCATACAGACTGGTATTAAGGTCACTAGAGCACGTCTATCCCCCCCCCCCCCCCCCGAGGGACTGTGCGTGACCAAAAGAGGAAAATGGGTCTCTCTTTTGGTCACTCACAGGCCCGAGGGGGGATAGACGTGCACTAGAGTGACTGAATTATGCCAGTCCATTATGTGTTTTATAACACACCTTAGTCTAAAATATGAAATAGCCCAAGAAAAGAAACTTTTCAGGGTTTTATAACTAACTGTTTTATTTCAACAATTAACTCCTGAGCAATTATCTCATAAGCAATTCAACAATTAACACTTTAAGTTTCCCCAGATTCAGTTTTTTAGTTGCTGTTCACTGTTCACAGGGCGCTGTAACCAGTCAAATATCTTAAGTTTATTGCCCGGTTCGGGAACTATTTCCCGCAAATTATGCGCACGCGATGTCTTGACACACGTCTATTGGCGTCTAGTTCACGGTGGTGTAATACTTAACCCCACGTGACCGTGTTTCAACCATGTTGCACAGTACTACTTAGGCCTACTGCATAACAGAAATGAGTATAACACGAAAAAATACGAATAAATATTTGGTTATAAATAAATATTGGTGTTGCATCTGTGTTCAGTCTAGTGAACATAATTCTCAAATAAAATTTCTTTAAAAATATAATACTCTTTCAAGTTTGGATCTATAGTCTTGTGGTCAAGCTTGTGTTTATCACATCTGCTGCAACTGAAATGAAAATTTAAATAGTAGCCTATCATATTTAAATTTCCACTGTACAAATCTAGTGCTACAGGCCTATACTTCAAAGCAATACCAAGACAATAATTTTTAGGGAGTATGAGTGCAATCGCTCTCCCCTGCAATCGACTCCTAAACTGAACCCCGTCCAAGGAGTGTAGCAAAAAGCAGCAAAAAGCACTACTTAAGCACTACATTAAGCACTACTTAATGTTTTATTCCTGCAAGAAATGAATACCGATGTGGTGTTTATTTGCTTTGATAATTTAACAAAATTAACAATCCGCCAATTTGATCCTGGGGCCTCACAAGACCGGGACTCGAACCCACATTCTGCTGATTAGAAACACCAGAACTTGAGTCCATGCCAGTGTCCTTAATCGCTCGGCCACGACACCACGATACACCATGGACGGACAGAGGTACTATTTAATGTGCTTAAATATCAGAAACAGTAAGATTTTATACAACAATTGTGTTTCAATTTCACTTTTTGTCTAATGTATCATGTGAAGTTTGGTTCTGAGGAGTGCAAAGAGCTCTCCTCAATAATTCAAGGAGAGCAGTTTATACTATAGCTCTCTTTTCATTTCTTTAAAAAGGGAAATAACGGCCAATTACAAATCGGACAGAGCATTTTCTCCCCCTGCTGTAATAATGTGTCAAGGAACAGATATGTTAAGGGGAGAATATTGATTGATAAAGTGGAGGTTGGATACGACACTGCAACAAGTTTGCTCTGAACCGAGTAGGTTTTACTAGGGCCGAGAATAAGAGGGAGTCTAGAGTATTGGCAATGGGGCTAGAGACAAGGCCCTAAACCTGCAATTGTACAGCCCCACTTTCACTTGCAATCCCAAAATCATACACCACGCACTACACCGCACCAGGGTCCTACCTGTAAATAAACAGACGGCACATAACCATGGCTGTTGTCTAGTACTTTCTTGGCCGCCCACCACTTCTCGTTGGTCTTGTTCGTAATGTGGAATTTTTCACCTTTTGTAAAACTCAGCACATCGTCTCTTTCTCTCACGTAGTCATATTTTGCTTCGTAAACCTCCATAGTTTCACAGTTATTAGTTGGTTCCTATTTGATGATATTTTAATACACAAAATCATGAACTACATTGCTCTTCATAACGTTGGTCTGTTGTGTTGGTGTCTTTCTTACGGATCGATTGTGCCACACGGCGGACGTACACCGTTACTGGATTTACATGTAACTGTGTCCACGATCCGTTTGTGTGTGACACTTGTTGCAGAATAAACTCTCTCTGTCGACTGCACTCACGTTGGAAGGTTCGTCTCCGCAAAGTTTCCCCGAGGATTTACACTTCAGATGGTGTTACCTGAATCAAGGACGTGTTGGGGGAGAACATGGAGTTTCTGTGTACGAGTGGGGCCCGATCCAGCAATCTGCTGGTAAGTATACTGTACAACAAATAAAGAATCGCTCGAGAGCTAGTAGTATGTCCTCCGTCCCGTTTCCAAAAATACTTCTACATCATATCTATGCTCGCTGCATCATGTGTGCCCCCGCCGTCCGTCCATACACCGTCCGTGGTGTGGTTGAATAAAATACCCAAACAATGTACATATGCATACATTGTACATGTAATGTGTGTGTGTACGGGTACATCACAATTTACATGTCCCGTGTGGTAGTGTTCGGTTGGTGTTCTCAACAATCTGACTGTAATTCGGTGACAGCGCCCTCTCTTCTTAAAAGTACAAGGACGTGCTGATGCCATTACAATTATGCGCAAGCAGTATTGTGGACTTCAAACAGTCGACAAAAGTTACGATTTTTCCCAAAAGAATTCGAAGTATGTTGATAGATTGTCTCCACAGTGTTTTTTTCATTTAATGTGTAGCATTTGGTTTAATTATTGTGTTTCATGACATTTTATTCACTGAAAGGCCTAGTCATTGCTCTGAAGTTGTTGTGTTGAGTGCTTTCTGCAAAAATGGCCCTCTATTTAAAGGAAGTTGATTAACTTCAAACATGCTTGTGAGAAGAGCCTCTAACATGAAAAACTACCACTGAGTCACAGTTTTCAACCACAATCGAGTTTATTCTGGCAAGATTCACATAAGGCAACTGTCTATTTCTAATTCTGCTCCCCAAATTAACATGGGCTGAAGGAGGATGATTCAAAAGAGGGCGCTATCAGAAGAAATGTGTACACAGTTCTTCGTATGGGACAGAATCTCCTGTCACACTGAACTTGTCACGCAAAGTGGCTTGTTTCTGGAAATGACTCAAAAACACCCTTGTTGTATGACTCAAGTGTTGCGGCCACAATGATAATGTCACTCGAAAAATGTTTTGGAATGATTGATGCTGCTTTGAATCATTGTAAACAATGCATTGAAAGGCAGCATTTTTTTAAAGCACATGGTAGGCCTATAATCTACCACTAAGACCGGAAAGTGTTATTACATATCTATTTTGACAGATACAAGTGCTCCCCTTTTTACGCTAGCTTGCCATCCAACACTTTTTTATAGATTATTTATATTGGACACACTGAAAAGTTTATGGGAAAACACCATTATCCTATTCCTCGGTTACCACATTTTTTAAGAAACGTGGAATTAATAAGATATGACATCTTTGAAACAATTAGTTTCGGTTGATGGATGTGGGAACCACAAAGATTCCAAATTCAAGGAAACACTCCCAAGTTTGTGAATTTAAAATAAAATATTATCTTGAAGACGCAGATTTCGATATTTTGCATAAACAGCACCTTACTGCTACTGTTACTGTTACTGTTAATGTTACTGTTATGTACATGTGGGCATACTTTTGTTTATTGTTGTTCATTGCTTTTTATTTGTTGTATATAAATTTGACTTCTTTATATTAGTGGGCATAGCCTATGTCCACATGATACTTGCTGCATTCCATTGCTGCTTTTTTAAAACCACGTTCATCTTTGTATATATGGGCTTTCACTTGGTTCCATGTGAGATTTGTAAACTCAATGTTCACATTATTTTTGTATATCAACTCATTTTTTATTGTGTACTTTTGTTGTATATTTTATTGATTACTGCTTAATTAATGTTCCACCTTTTCTAAATCTTATCTAAGATTTTGATGCATTTTTATTAGAATAATTGTAAATTCATTGTAATTTTACCTTTGGCAATCAAATTGAATGTTTTTAATAAACCATGAATACTAGTGATAACATTTTTTAGTGGTTTATAAGTGTTTAACTTGAATGTACTTGGCGAGTGGACCACTTTTTTTCTCTTGTTGGAAGCAGCGAACTATATCCAGGTTCAGGTGGACCCACGTTATGAAGAGAAACTATTTTTTGTAATATAAAAAGATCCACTAGCCAAATGCAATATTCCTAAAAATAATCTTCTTGACCATCCATGAATGGAAAGTGTGTCCATCATTTTAGTATAATTTGGAGGCAATTTGTTTTACGACATGGATTCGGATGCTAAAAGTTATTGTTTGCAAGTTAATTATCACAATCCTGATTTGGATCTTTGTTGAAACTGCGCCCTCTATCGATAAGTCCCACAAGTGAACTTCGATAATGAGACAGTACCTCCTCGAACCAAGACTATGTCGGTAGGCCAGCAACTCGGACATGGCCTTCGGTTCACGATATTGGAATAAATCGCAAGATTTCATTTTGCAATGCATTTCGACGCATTTCACTGCTTCCTTCATCCCCCACAGGGCAACGAAACAAATCTCCGGCCGGTCTTCATCATTGCTGACCTTCTTGACGAACTTGTCAAATATTTAGTTCTCAAGCACACTGCTTGTCTGATGTGTTTATGCATTCCTTTCAATAATAGCAAGAGTAGTATGAACTATGGGGGTTCTGGACCACCTACCCGTGCTCTTTTGGGTTGGGGTATATATCAACAGAGCACATGGGGGTTGGGGTATATATCAATAGAGCACATGGGGTTCTGGACCACCTTGCTTTGGGGTATATACAAATAGAGCACATGGGGTTTGCTCCCAGCTTTTTTGATAGGGCTCGCCCCGCTCTCTTGGTGGGCTGCTGGTTCTAGACCACTTTTGGGTTGGGGTATATATACAAATAGAGCACATGGGGTTCTACTAAATTTTCGTATACGAAAATTAGGTTTTAATAGGGCTCGCCCCGCTCTCTTGGCGGGCTCGACCCACAGCCAGCAACTCCCAACCTTAACGCCTCATTTGGTATATACAATTAGACATATATACCGCACCTGTATACACGATGGAGTGTGATAAGTGCCACCGATTTTTTAAGAGGTACTACAACCTGAAGAGACACCTGGAGAACCGTAAGACACCTTGCTTACAAGAACCCCGGCAATACATATGTGTGGATTGTGGTGGGGAGCTGAGCTGCAGCTTCTCCTTGTGGAGGCACAAAAGATTTGCCCGGCACAGCGCAGAACAAAGGCTGTGATATAACTTTCGTCTACAAAAGTTGAACACGAGCTAAGAGCTGTGACAACACCAACGAAAACTGTTGTTTAGCTTTTTTTCTTGAGATAAGTACCTATGTCTTATTTTATCTCGGCCACAGTTTCGACATAGCTGTATTTCACTCTGAACCCCAGTACCACAAGATTTACAGGGTATTGAAATCTTTCTGCCTTTACGAATCTTTACTAAGTGGTACTTACAATATTTACCGCAGCAGCTCCTATTACAGAGATCAACTTCACCAACTTTAACCCAAGCACAAACATTGTGTCCTTTCATTTCGCAGATTGAATATCTCAGGTATGCATTTATGTCTAAATGGTTTTTTATCATTAGGGGAACCCCCAATTTATTGCGCAATATGCATGGGAAATTCCCTAAGTTTTGTAAAATGAACACTTCAATTAGAGATATGTGTGTTGTAGGTTATGCTATCACCAGCAAACCTCATGCCCTCTACTGTTGGGTTTTGTGTGTTAATGACTCTCTATTAGAGAAATACGTCGTAGCTTATACTGTAATCAATATAAATGACGAGTACTTCAAAAACGTTTAGAACGGTACAAGACTACCAAAATGAGATTCTAGAGCAGTTTGAATATAAAGAGACGGATGAGCTAGTCTTTAGGCAGACCCCACGGGTGATCGGGAAATATCTGCGGGGTTGGCAGATGGTTGTGCCCAAAGGGCATCTCCTTAGCGCAGACCCCAGAGCCTTTCTGGACGACGTGCGCTCTCAGATTTACCAAAAACTTGAGGAAGAGCTTAAAGCTTTTAACGGTATTAAGTTTCAGCTGGCTCTCAAGCTTCAACTTCGGAAAGACAACCCTGATGGGAGTGAGGAATACACTGATCCCGTGCTCCGCCACAAACAAGAGTCTGTTTTGCAGGCTAACGATATTAATGATGCACTAGACAGGGCCTTTCCCCGCATCCAGGAGACGCTTGAAAAATTTACTCAAAGAGGCTCGGGGTGGACGGTTGACCACGTAGAGATGCTGTGGCTTGACATTGCTCGGTACCAGCCCTTGAGAGGCGGCTCATACATTCCACTACCCGCAGCGGTGAAAAGCAAGAAGGCGGTCATCAACGTGAAGAACAATGATGATCACTGCCTGAGATGGTCCTTACGGTCTGCTCTCTTCCCCGCCAGAGCCCACACGGATAGGCCTTCCCAATATCCCACTGATGATGGCCTAGACTTCACGGGGATCGAGGCTCCTACTCCCTACTCTCAGATCCTGAAGGTTGAAAAACAAAACAACCTAGCTATCAACATATTTGGCTGGGATAAGGGTGTTATCGTTCACGGGCTAAGCAAAAAGCCCATGGACATGCCCAGGATTAACCTCTTGCTGATCGAGAAGGCAGGCAAGTTTCACTACACCTGGGTCAAAAACCTAAACCGTCTTCTCTACCAAGAAAACAAGCACCGGGAGCGTACGCACTTTTGTGAGAGATGTCTCCATGGGTACTCGAGAGAAGACCTCCTAGAAGCTCACAAGCCTGAATGTTGTGGGATCGGTCAGACGGCGGTGAGGGTAGAGATGCCAGAAGAGGGGAAAAATAAGCTGACCTTTCAAAACCACCACAAGCAGTTTCCCGCCCCTTTCATCATCTACGCCGACCTTGAGGCTCTAACTACAAAGGTAGAGGGGCCCGAGCTGGACCCCACGAAGAGCAACACTCGGAAGACGCAGCACCACGAGGCTTGTGGCTATTGCTATGTAGTCGTTCGCTGCGATGGACGGACAAAAACACCTGTAGAATACCGTGGACACGACGCGGCGGAGCACTTCTTAAAAGCGATCCAGTATGAGGAGCGAAAGATCAAGGAGGTGCTAGCCAACCCTAAAGCAATGAAGATGACCGCTAAAGACCGGCGAGCCTTTAAGGCAGCCACCACCTGCCACGTGTGTGAGAAGCCACTTGAGGGAGATACTGTCCGCGACCACTGTCATATCACTGGAAAATTCAGAGGTGCTGCACACAACGCTTGCAACTTGAAGCTGCGCCTGAGCCCTAAAACCACAACCATACCTGTGGTCTTCCACAATTTGCGGGGCTACGATTCTCACCTCCTGATGCAGGCTATTTCCAAGGTAGAGGGTAAGATTTCTTGCATCCCGAACAACACCGAGAAATACATTAGCTTCTCCCTCGGTCAGCTCCGATTTATCGACAGCGTCCAGTTCTTGCCGTCCTCTCTTGACGAGTTAGTAGCAGCCAACCTGCCCGAGGCTTTCCAAATAACGGGCCAGTACGAGCCATGTAAAGAAAGGCGCAATCTTTTGTTGCGCAAGGGCGTCTACCCGTACGAGTACATGGACTCTTGGGAAAGGTTTGCAGAGCCAGGTCTCCCTCCGAAGGAAGCCTTCTACAGCAAGCTGAAAGACGAGTACATTAGCGAGGCCGACTACGTTCATGCACAAAAGGTGTGGGAGACCTTTAGATGCCACACCATGGGAGACTACCACGACCTCTACAACCGCACAGATGTGCTCCTTTTGGCAGATGTCTTCGAGACTTTCCGGAAGACCTGCATGCGGCAGTACGGCTTGGACCCCGCACATTACTACACCAGTCCTGGCCTCTCTTGGGACGCGTTGCTCAAAAAGACGGGTGTAGAACTCAAACTGCTCACAGACTATGACCAGCACCTTTTCATCGAGAAGGGGATGCGAGGTGGTATCTCCATTGTATCTAAGCGCTTTGCGAGAGCTAACAACCCTTTGGTTAAGGGCTTTAACCCCTCCGAGCCGAACAGGTACATTTCTTACCTGGATGCTAACAACCTATATGGGTGGGCAATGAGCCAGTCGCTGCCTACAGGCGGCTTTGAGTGGGTGGAGGAGCTGTTGTCTACAAAAGTTTTAACGGAGCATCCGGCAGACAGCCCAGAGGGCTACATCTTGGAGGTAGACTTAGAGTACCCTGTAGAGCTCCACGACGCACACAACGCCTATCCGTTAGCGCCAGAGCGCATGGTCGTTCAGAGAGAGTGGATGTCCGAGTATCAGCACAAACTTCAATCAAACTTTTCTACAGAAAAGTTTTCAGGCAAAAGATTAGTTTCAACAGAGGTTGAAAAGCTGGTACCCAATCTCCGTGATAAAGAACGATATGTGCTACACTATCGCAACCTACAGCTGTACCTCTCTCTCGGCATGCGCTTGAAGAAGATCCACCGGGCTCTTCGCTTTGAGCAGAGCCCTTGGATGGAACCCTACATCCGGATGAACACGGAGTACCGGAAGGAGGCAACCAGCGACTTCGAAAAGAACCTCTACAAACTCATGAACAATAGTGTATTTGGGAAAACGATGGAGAACCTACGCAAGCGGGTCGACGTTAAGCTGGTGCGCAGTGATGAAGAAGATAAGCTAAGGAGACTTATTGCCAGCCCGGCCTTTGCTCGGGCAAACATCTTTGATGACAACCTCGCGGCGATCCAGGTTCATAAGAGCCGCCTGGTACTCAACCGGCCCGCCTACGTGGGTATGAGCATACTCGACCTTTCGAAGCACCTTATGTACGACTTCTACTATAATCAGATAAAGGCTCGGTATGGTGATCGGTGTCAGCTCCTTTACACAGACACAGACTCTCTCCTCCTTGATATCCAAACCGAGGATGTGTACAAAGACATAGCCGAAGACCAGAACCTCTACGACACATCTGACTACCCCAAAGAGCACTACCTCCACAACACGGTAAACAAGAAGGTATTGGGAAAGATGAAGGACGAGTGCGCCGGGCGCCCCATCGCCGAGTATGTGGGGCTGCGGCCTAAGATGTACCCTATCTTCGAGGCTGGTGGGAATAACATCAAAAAAGCCAAAGGTGTGAAAAAGTCTGTTGTGAAGAAACAAATTCGACATGAGCAGTATAAAGAGGCTCTATCACAAAAAAGACCTTCCGCCACGGGATGGATGTGCTGCGTTCTGAGAGACATAGAATTTACGGTCAGCGTCTGAACAAGGTATCACTCTCCCCATTGGACACAAAGAGGTGGATAGCTGAAGACGGTGTCACCACACTAGCCTATGGGCACAAAGATATTATGCCTGCATAAAAACTAATCTTTTGCCTGCAAAGATTATCTTTTGCTTGCAAACTTTTCTGTAGAAAAGTTTGATTAGTTTAGTTTATCAACGAGATTGTCGCCTAAACTTTCGTAGACGAAAGTTTAAGCAAAAGTTTAACAGGTGGCACCTGGGTGTTGGGAGGCACCACAAGTAGTTCTTCTCGTACAAACCCACGAGCTGGTACCCCACGATCTTTCATAAGATAATAAAGAACAGGCTCTCCGGGTTTAGTGACTGAACGCCCAAGCCGGTGCACCCGGAGGGACCATACTGGGTCAGTTGCGCGACGACGCCCACCTTCTAGCTCACCTGGCTGGTAGAGGTACCGAACGCCCACGCCCGAGGGGAGCTTTTGCTCGTTGAGACCAACAGGGCGGTCTGCAATGGTAGAGGGCTTTTGTTTTACCGATTTTGCCTTGATGGCTTCTGAGGGCTTTTTTCCGTCAATCTGGTAACCTCTGTGTTCAGAGCTAAGACAACGGCGGGAAGTCGTGCTACCCACTCAGTTGACCTCTCATCATCTGGGAGACGCAGCTCTACCGCATACTGATGCCCAAAGAGCCTTTCTGCTAGAGTTCGGTTGAATCTTTCCACGATGCCCTGCGCTCGATGCAAATCTTTTTCACCCCGTCGGACTTTGACACCATGTTTCTCCAGAGTTTGGGATACGGAGCCCATAAACTCACGCCCAGGGTCAACCTGCAGCACCTTCGGCCACTTTAAAGGTCCCCGCTTGTAAATGCGGGACAAAGCAGTAGCCACCTCGGTGGATTCCTTTGAAGTCAGTGGTTCAGCTTCTTTGTAGCGGCTGGCAACATCAACCACAGTCAGGGCGTATTTGTAAATCTTTCGGCCCCTGGGCAGGCGATCGTGTGGAAGAAACAATAGGTCAGCTTGGTGGACTTCATTAGGCACTGAAATATCAAATTTTGGGCGAGGCACATGGCGAGGGGATGGGAGATATATCTGCCATATAGCTTGTCTCTTGAGCCAATCTTTACTCACATCTTGAGTGACTTTTGCAGCCTCGGCTAGTTTTTGTATGGCCGCAAGTCCCTTCCAGTATCCTTGGGGGCTGTAGTACAATGCAGACAGTTTAGTATCCATATAAGTTTACGCCTGCAAAGTCTAACTAAACTTTTCTGTAGAAAAGTTTTTGCAATCAAAAGATTATCTGTAGAAAAAAATCTTTTGCCTGCAAAGATTAGTTTGTGATTGCAAAAATAACTAAACTAAACCTAATCAAACTTTTCTGTGCAAGCAAAGATAATCTTTTGCAGGCAAAAGATTAGTTTACTTAACAATCCAAACTTTCGTCTACGAAAGTTTATAGGCTGAAGGAAGTAACTCCAAGCCCCATGATAACGAAAGCAATTTCGCGATCACGTTGCTCTGGGGACGGCAAGTAGAAATCTGAGAGTTTGGGTTTTGGTTCTTCTAGCGTGGGGCCATTGAATCACTGCCAAACTTTTCTGTAGAAAAGTTTATAAGATTGTACTGGCGAATAGCTTCATCAACATTGCGGAAAGTGTGCACGGCATGTCCTTGGCGGCGAAGCTCTTCATTAATCCAGTCTAGGCGTTCGGCCCTCTTGCGTGACCATTCAGACTGCGCAGCTTGAAGTTGTTCTACAGCCTTGTCATGTCGTTTTCGCTCTTCATCGGCACCTGGATCACGCATCATCGAGAACAGAAAATTTGACCCAGAGAACGCAAGTGCGTTCACGACCGCTCCGCCAACAAGCATTACAATAGAAGCCATCAAACTTATATTTATATAAGTTTAGTTTAACTTATATTTGTATAATCTTTTGTATTCAAAAGAGAAAACTTATACATCTTTACTTTAATATGTCTGCAGGGAGTATCCTGCTTGACAAGCATGTCTTTAGTGGCCATAGCTAGGCCAACATCTAGTATGACCATGCCAACATCATACGGCGCAAAGTCTAACTTTGGCGTAACACCTTTATGATTTTTACCAAGAGTAGCGTATCCCACGGCAAGTCCACTTACTACGGCGGAGTGGTACACCAAATTAGCAAGCTGTTTACCATCAGTACTGGGGTAGTCATTTTTGTTATGCAAGTAGGAGATTATTATTGCATATAATGAGGATTAGTTTGTTTGTCTAATATGTTTGTCTTTGATTTTTGAGATACATTTGGTAATTGTTTTGCAGGCGTATACGAAAACTTAGCATATACCACAGCTCCAACAGCTATAACAGCCCCTGCAAGGAGCAAACAATCTTTTGCCTGCAAAAGATTATCTTTTGCAGGCAAAAGATTAGTTTCTGATTGCGATGAGATTTCACTTTTATGTTTGCGGTCTTTTGTAGATGAAGGATTAAGATTATCTTCAGATTTGAGACTCTGTTTGGCCTTTCGCAGCTGCTCTTTCAGCGCTTCTTGTTTTGCTTTTCTAGCTGCTGCACCTTTGCGGCCAGCCTCAACTTTTTGTGGATCTTTATTAGTCACTCTCTTGACTTTTAACTGCGTCGATGTCGTCTCTAGGTCTTGCGCTGCTGTCATCTCCAGAGCTTGTGCTGCTTCTGTCGATGTCGTTTCTGATGGCTTTGCCATCTCTTCTGTCATCTAAACTTTCGTGTACGAAAGTTTTACTTATACTCGTATAAGTTTTGTCTTTAAATTGACAGTGCTTAGCAGTTGTCATCGCTGCTGTAAGCGGGGCTAAGTACATACCATAGCGATAATACAGCTCGCAGCAGGCTGTCGTCAGCGCATGTCCGACAAAGGGTCCTCCTCGAGGTCTATGACGAGCTGAGGCTTATTTTCGGGTGGAATTGGTAGAAATGTGCTAGCCGCTAGTGCATACATCTGCAGCGCAGACGCCCCGAGAGTTTTTGTCATTGAGGCCCCTAGTCGTGCCTCATAGCGGCTATAGTGCTTAGAAATCTCGTCATCACTCATCACATCAAGTTGTGCAAGGGTTAGTCGGGTTCCTATGTATTTTTGGGCTGTGCCGCCAGCCACAATTGCCGCCAGCCGGGTCCGTTTTTGTTCTTGCAAACGATCCAAACTTTTGTAATCTTTTGCTGGCAAATCTTTTGTAGACGAGGTGCAGCTCAAACTTTTGTCTACAAAAGTTTTGTTTAGCGTCGAGACGGTGGTATCGGTGCTTTCATCGGGAACCTCTTGCAACAATTGGTTGATCAAATCATCACAATCCATAATCTTCTGTGAGCAAAAGATTACTTTTGAGATCAAACTTATACTCTGTATAAGTTTATGCGCATGAGTCTAACATACTTGACAAACATCACAAGAACTACTGCCAGATGTATAGTTTGTATGGCTAGCTGTGTTTGCTCCCACATAGAACTTTAGTTTAGCAAGCTATTAAGCTATGTTAACAACTGATAAGCAACCGGCTGAGCAGTCTTTAGTATAAGCTTAGCGTGTTTAGCTTTAGATAGCTGCTGTCTAAGCGCATCTCGCTCCTCTCTCGTCGGGACAACGTCGTTTTCTCGCAGGCAATCTTCAAAAGAGTCCCTGTCCTTGCAGTGGAAGAGCCCTATCCACTTAGTCTGCTCGCGGAGATCTTTAAGAACCGAGTTATACTTTTGCGTCAAAACCCACACAGATTGAGAGGCGTGGCGCCCCGAGAACGCAAGCTCAGACAGCATGTCTTTCTTTTTGGTCAGAGCTTTACTAGCTGAGCAGTCGTCGATGATGTACAATGTCGGCTCGCCAGCAAAAATCGAGTAAAAAGCTCGCAACCACTTTTGAAGCTGATCGCCAGGGTCGACGATATAGACCTCTGGGTCTGTCCACACCCAGGATCGCTCGTGGTACGTTTTGTTCCAGCGAATTGTGGGGCAGAGTATAACGATGTGCGAAAATTCGCCGCAGTAGTGATCTTCGAGAAGGTTTAAGATAAAGACTGTTTTCCCACAGCCAGTCTGGCCACAGATGATGGCCAAGTGGGGTAAAAGTTATCCTCGTATAAGTTTTTACTTATACTTTGAACTTTCGTTGACGAAAACAATCTTTTGCCTGCAAAAGATAAGTTTGGTTTAGTAGAGCGCACTGATATATCGACCATTTTCGATGTTGAGCTGAGCATCCATGATAACATACAAATACATGTTCAATGTGCCCGCCGTTTCTGCCTTTTTGGTGATCTGGACTGTGACCCCTTCACTTGCATTTTCTATGCGCCTGCCGCTGCCGTGCAGTGAGTCATCATCGTTGCTTCTCAAGTCCAGCCATAGGCCGTACTTTGTTGTCAAATACTCTCCTACCGTTACATCAGCTAATGCTAAGTCTTTGGTGACCATTGCAGACGTGGGGTGGCGCTTGGTTGAAGGGCTGCTAGCGAAGTACTTTCGAACTTCATCCCACTGTTGGTACCCGCGCATACCCTGGGCATACAACTGGTTTGGCTTCCCCTCGACTATGACCTCAACTTTTTCGATCTTGGGGTTATAGAACGATTCTGTATTTCGGTTAAACGCGGTCGCCGCTCCAGCATCCTCGAAGAGCATGAGTATTCCCTTAAAGCTTCGGGCTGGAATATTAAGATTGACGTTCCACAGCGTATCACTCTTGTTGAGGGTGACCTTTCGGTGGCGCAAAATGCGGTCATACAAGATGGCAACTCGCGCAGTATACTGGTTGCGAATCATTCGGGCTAAGTTTGGCTCGCTCATAATTTCAAACTCGAGAGAGATGTTGTCGATGACGTAGCTAGCATCTGTATCACCTGTTGCCATTATAACGCGGCTGTAGTCATTAAAGGTAAGCTCGTACTCCAATCGGTCACCAAGGCCTGACTGGAAGAACGGCATGTGGCTCTCCAACAGTTCAAAGTCTAGTGGAATGCTAAATCTGTTGCTGTATGCATCTGCAACAGCCTTGTCTTGCGCCGTAGAACTATCACCATCTCCGGCGCCCACCCTCAGTTTAAGCATGTTAGCGTCTTCCGCCACATCAATACCCTGGTAGACCTGAGACCGGCGCTCTCCCAACGTTTTCCAAAGGTCGGTGTAGCAGCCGATAACATCGCTGTCATCTATAGACATGACCTCATTACCACTGATCCTGATTGTCTTTTTCTTCACAACGGCTTGGCCAAGGTTTTGAACCACTGTTCGATTGTCGTCGGTCGAGGTGAGGGCGATGGTAAATGCGAGGCGGGCTGTTCCAGGAACAATCACATCCTGGGCGCCAAGGTTGGGAAAGCGGACCAAGAGCTGCTGATTTTGGTCGATAGTGGAGGGGTTGTTGGTTACAACCACGCTCTGCCGTATGCCTTTGATCCCGAGTGGATCCCGCAGGCTTCTAAGAGGATTCAGTTTGCGTCCGTACTTTGACGATGCCATTCAAACCAAACTTTATCTTTTGTCTATTAAACCTTGGCGAGTGTTCAATATAAGTAAAGCCAACCTTTGTATTCAATATGGCAGAAGGTGGCTTTGAAATGAATGATTTTGATGCACCCGAAAAACAACCAGAAGTCGAAGAAGACACCAGTTTTATTTCCCCTGAACCTCCTATCGGGGCACCCTTAGATGGGCTATCGGCTAATGAATACGGCGACCGCATCAACCAAGCGCGCGACGACATCCGTACAGACGAGTTGCGAGAACAGCGAGACCGTTTAGTAAATGCTTTCTATGAGGAGATAGGTCTAAACAATGGCCCTCGACCTACGATCATAGAATACAAACGGTTTCAGGTCGGCGAAGATGGTAAAACACTTTACTGGGTAGAAGGTGATAAAAAGGTTCGGATGAGCGCTACTAAAGGCCCTAAAAAGTTTTTAGGATTGGGTACTATTGCCCAAAGTTTTGGCTATGTGGGCTCCAGAGCTATTCGAGATTTTCTCAACCTGCCTGGGTACGACAGTACACTGCGTCGTCATTCTCGACCTACCCTTCGCGAGTTAGAAAAGGTTGCTGATAAAGCACAAAATGCAACACAAGCAGATGGTGATGTACTAGATCAGACAGTTAATGTTTTAGATGATTTAGTTATTAGTATGTCATCTAAGCCGCCTACTGAGGAAGAAAATCTTTTGCCTATGAGAGAGATTCTAGGGCTTGACAAAGCCCTGAAAACTTAGCGTGCCACAAAAGCGGTGCAAGAGAGCAAAGTAGTTTCTCTCCAGCAGCTAATCGAGGGCTATCGCGAAGAGCTTAAGCAACCCGGGACAACTGAGCGAGCGGACCAAATCGAACGTGAAATTACAAAAGCCGAAGATGATCTCGCAGCGGCTCGAGACAGCGTTGATGTCCTCAACCAACAACTTCGGTCACAGTTCCGCCAAATTCGTGAGACCATATCTAGCGTTCTAGATAAAAACAAATCTCTGGCCGATCGGCTACGGACCCTGTTCCGCGAGCAGGGTGTGACCATAGCCACCATTATCACTGCACTGGGCTTTGCCATCAGCACTCTGGTTCTTGCCTTGACTGGTGGGCCAGCTGGCGGGGTTACACCGCCAACACCTCCCACAGATCTGTTGCCTGCAAAAGATCAAGATGGGGTAAAAGAGTGTGCTTATAAACATTTGCAAGCTCTCGGGCGCCTTCTAGCCCAATTAGCTGGAAAGGCTGCAGCCGCACTACCGGGCATCATCGGAGGCATTATATCGTGGCTCCTCAACCTCTTGAGTAAAACTGCTGGCTGGCTCGCGGGAAACCTATGGGCAATAATTGTTGCCATTGGCGGTGTACTGTTAACTTTAATCTTTTATAAATAATAAACTTTTGTAGACAAAAGTTTTTGTAGACAAAAGTTTTTGTAGACAAAAGTTTTAGCGTAGAGCGAGCCAACCGAGACCAAGAGCAACGCCACCAACAACAAGTGCAGTTCGCCCATCATAGTGCGCTAAACTTTCGTCTACGAAAGTTTGTCTTTCATCTACGTCGATATCAGGCTGTGCCAAAACCGGTCCCATCAAACTAACTTCCGGAGTTTGAGCTAGGTGTGCTGGCCTTGCAGGAGGCCCTCCATATCCTTTACAGGTAACAAATTCTCGACAACTGCATTTATACCGTTGTTAAAGCCCAAATTTTGCCCCTGCTCCGCGATCACAATCTCGTTGTTGTAGTCCTGAATAGTTCCAATCTGCAACTCCATGTTGCTGGGAGCCATATACAAACCAATTCCGAATACATAGTCAACCTTAGAGCGGGCGTATCGAAGCATGTCTTGGTAGCGTGCCACCGCACTCGGGAGATCTACAGGGCTTGAGACTGCATCCTCAACATTCGCTAAGAACTGTTTCTGGGTGTCAAATGCGGCACCGGTGCCAATAATACTCGAGCGAATCTGCGCCTGTGCGCCTAGGATAGCCCACACGTATGTTCGGATAGAGTCGTTGATTCTTTCAACCCCAGGTTGGGTAAAGCCCTCCGACTTGTCGAGAACAAATGTTGTCCATGCTTGGTCTCCTTCTGGCCCCTGACCGATGTAGTCGACGCTGAACGTGGCTGGTCTATCACCAAAGCTCATGCGGTCTTTTCTATAGTCGTTCGACGAAACACCGAAGCTGGGGTTAAGACCCCCACTAGCAACCAAATCATTGCTCACTTCTTTAATAGAGAGCACTGAACCTTTCCACCAATGATACGGCGTTCCAAGACCACTATTTTGGTCGATGCTCTGCCGCCAGTCGGTGTGCGGTGAGACACCAAACTCCGCGCAAATTTGCTCATATACCCTCTGGTTGTATGGGGTATCAAAGGCATCCCAAGTGTCATCCTGTGGGAGTGGCACCTGCATCCCTTCAAGAATCCTTCGCACCTGGTAGTATACGTGAAAGCGGTAGACTGATCGCACCATCGGGACTTTATAGCTAAGATGGTCTTCTGCAGAGACACCGCAACCTGTGGTAGCACACCACACTGCAAAGTTAATCTTATTTTGCCAAAATTTCATCGGGTTTGAGCTCCACGTGTCCACTACATCATCACTTTGTACGTGTGGCAGCCTATACCGCTCCGCCGACAATATATCCGGAAAGACGGTGTCAAAGCTCGCCGCCCCCGTATCAACCTGTATTGTAACATTTTGCAATACGAGTTGAGATTTTGCGGAGTATACCCCACCTGTTTGGTAAGATGCATCTGTGTTAAAGCTATAAGCTTGGTTAGACATAACTGCACAAACTTTGCTTGCAAAGTTTAAGTTATACTCGTATAAGTTCAAAAGAAACTTTTCTGTAGAAAAGTTAAGTTCGCTATGTTTGTTACACAAACCAATATTCAAAAGAGAGAAGCGCCGCTCCTCCAACCCGCAATTAACAATGTAAATGGTAAACTCTGTGTTGCCCTAAGAGAGTTGCATTTTAAAAAACTAACACTCTTGATGTTGACTCTACTGTTGATCTTAAGTTTGACAGTAATAATAATCTTAGTTATACCTCGATTAAAGTTGTTCGAGGAATGTACACCTTTGAAGATATACAACAGTTTTTCAAAGCAAATATACCCCAAATAGGACTCCAAATGAACAAAACAACGGGGTTTGTCAGTATCAATGTCAGGAGTGTTTCTATGTTTTTAAATTTGATGATGCAATGTGTTCACTATTGGGCATTCTCTATAATCTTTTGACGGTCATTGGTTCCAAGGAATAGTAGATGGAATTAGACCCTCAAGGTTCCATACCCCTAACCTGGTTTCTATACACCTCAATCAACTTAATGCGGCTTCTAATATTATTGATGGCGCCCCTCGTCGCTGCTAACCATAACCCCGTTCAAATCTGAAAGCAGTGTAAACGTTAACCTTGCTTACCCTATGTACAAAAAACTTAAAGCAGGACATATATATAAACTAAACTTTCTCGTGTTAGATGAATATGGTGAAGATATGCGTGACAATCCTATCTCTATGACTGCAGTACTTGAGATTAAGCCTGTCTAGTAGATGCGTCTGTGTTGAAGCTATAAGCTTTGGTATAACCGCATTAACAATCTTTCGTAGACAAAAGATTAGTTATGTTTGTGACACTAACCGATATTCAAAATGAAGAAGCGTCGCATCTCCAGACTGTAATCGATAATACAGATGGCAAGCTCTATGCTGCCCTCAGAGGTTTGCATTATGAGGTTAGCCATCGAAATATTGGGCATTCAGCTGGAATTTTGTGGCGTTCTAACTTGGATGATAAACCTCGAAAGATTATGATCCCTGCTGGTTTATATACCTTTGAATACCTACAAAATCTGTTCACAAAAGAGCTGCCCCAAGTATCGGTCGAGATAGATAAAGCAACAAATCTAGTCATGTTCAGCATTCCAACGGGCGGGGCCTTAAAAATACCCTCTGATATACGCCGCCTGTTGGGTATCAGCGATAAAGGTTGGATTGATGGGAAATACGAGGGAGACAGACCCTCTAACTTCGATATTCACAAGTGGGTATACATACACCTCGATCAACTTTCTACAACCTCCAACATCGTTGATGGCGCTCCTTCAACACTACTAGCCATAACCCCAGCCGCACCCAAAGGTGTTATAAACATTAATCCTATTTGTCCTATGTACAAAAAACTTGAAGTTGGGCACATACATCAATTGAACCTTCGCGCGTTAGATAAACATAACCTGTTGCTACAAAACCATAGCAAACCCATAACTGTTGTGCTTGAAATTCGAGAAAATGCCTAAGATACCAACAGCTCCTACCATCGAAACAACTGAGCGATTGTATCCCGTTCTTGAGCCTGAGGACAACAACACAGGCTCTAATTATCGCCTGACTGAAATCCGCAACCTCGAACGCAAACTTGAAAGAGATAGAAGACAGAAGTAAGCTGTACAAAAGTACCGTAGATCTATCAATATCGTTGATGGTATTGACACAGTGTTGATTCTATCATGCCTTGGAATGGGAGCTACTGGTGTAGGATTGCTCTCCACAATTATAGCTGCGCCTATTGTCATTGCACTTGAAGCAGCTGCAGGTGTTTGTGGTCTTGCCGGTATTGCCGGTAAGTTCGTCTCTCGGCGGCTCCTTGTAAAAGCTAAAAACACGATGAGATTCGTGTTCTCGCTCTATCTAAGCTCAACAGCGTTTCAGATGTGATCTCACAAGCGCTACAAGATGGGCACATCTCCCTGAAGAGTTCAAGCTCGTAATAAACGAAATAAATAAATATCGACAAATAAAAGCTGATATTCAGAAAAAAAGCCGCAAAGTATACGCAGCTCAAACCAACGAAGTAGCAAAAAACGAGCTGATGGCCGAAGCCCGAGCTTCAATAATGAAAGAGCTTGCGGCAACGACACTGAAATAAAGTGCGGTTGCTTTGCCAGTTTTAAATTCAGCCGTGGTAGCAAACTTAACGAACCTCCACCCAGTTATTCACAAACGTAAACGTCTACAGTTGGGTTCACTCATTGTGTATACCGTGCTACACTCCATCGTGTTCAACTTTCGTAGACGAAAGTTGAAGCGTTAAGGTTGAAAGTCGCTGGCTGTGGGTCGAGCCCGCCAAGAGAGCGGGGCGAGCCCTATTAAAACCTAATTTTCGTATACGAAAATTTAGTAGAACCCCATGTGCTCTATTTGTATATATACCCCAACCCAAAAGTGGTCTAGAACCAGCAGCCCACCAAGAGAGCGGGGCGAGCCCTATCAAAAAAGCTGGGAGCAAACCCCATGTGCTCTATTTGTATATACCCCAAAGCAAGGTGGTCCAGAACCCCATGTGCTCTATTGATATATACCCCAACCCCATGTGCTCTGTTGATATATACCCCAACCCAAAAGAGCACGGGTAGGTGGTCCAGAACCCCCATAGTTCATACTACTGCAAGTGTTTTAATCTCACTTGATATTGTCAGCAAGGTCGCGTAACAGTCGCATTCCGAAGCCCTTTTTCCGGTTTCCTTGTGTTTAATCAATTAATTGAACTATTGTCTGTGTTTGTGTCAAAAATACATGATGAGCTTTTGAATAACTGACCGTTGTTGACCGTAATTTGTTCTCGAATTCAGATTTTAAATTCACTCGAACCGGTCGGATGGGACAAAATGCGAACCGTTCGCCTCGTTACGTTGGTAAGATTAATCCATAGACGATTGAGCTAATTTTGATTAAACAAAGGGGGATTTCCTGAAAGAAAAACAATTTGATTTACAAATGCGATCTGTATCCTGAAAATAGTTGTATCCATCTGCAGCTAGCCTGTAAATCAGCGGCGTAACTAGGGTAAAATTTCAGGACGTGCCCCCCCTTAGTTACGCCACTGCTGTAAATACTCCCGGGGTCAGTCCGGGTCCAGGGGGCCGGGGTCAGGCTGACCCGGAAAATGTCCAAAAAGGGGAATTTTGACCTGGGTTTTGCGTCAATTATTGATCCATTCTCGGTCATTTTTACACAAAGTCCGGGTCATACTAACCCAAAAATCAGCCAGGCCCCACGGGACCCGGTTCTTGGTCAAAGCCGACCCAGAAGTTTTTAGACTGAGTTGTCGTTCGAGGTATAAAAACAAAGTTCCTTTCATTAAAACGTCACTGGCGTAAATCCGTGTTGATGAGATCGGAGATAATTTTAAAATTTGTGTGTATACGATACACCTTTAAGTTGTACAACAGAAAGTGAAATAAAACCCATCGGCTTCAGTAAAGCGAAACTATAGCAAAAAACAAACGAACGAAATGAACAAACAACCAAACAAAAAGTAAATTGCATAATGTCTCACCATGCAGGAGATGATTTCCCGTCCAAAATAACCCGACCGTTTTTGTGGTGAACGCGAATTAATGGGCGAAAAGTCCTGCGTATTAGCATGGAGGTAGGAATAGTTCTACCTCCATGAGTAAGCCTACTCATTGTGTGCGATGTCCTGACGGACTCGTTCTTGTGTGGGTTTACGCCCAACCCCTTGTAGGGTCTTTTCCACAATGGAGCAATGGACCCCACGGAGGAATTCTTTTTAAAAAGGGGAATAATAGAACGTTAGCCCATAAACCCGACCCGTATGTGTGTGCGTCCATGTATAGGTAGGAATAATCCTACCTCCATGGTGCTTACAAACTCCTTGCGTGTAAAGTTATAGCTGAAGACTGGATCAAGGCTTACAGTGACTCAACTATTATTTGCCTCAAATTTATGACGTAAATTCACCTTTTGTGGGTTCGACCCTGGCTTTATTGCTTGACATTAGATAATTCAGCCTTTTAAATACAATTTTGTATTTGTTTTTTTTTTTCAAAATTAAGTTAACAATTATAATGCCAAAGAAGGCTTTAGAGGGATTGTATACGTTTGGTAATTGGAACCCACTGCTTGTTTCAATCCTATATAGTTGTAGATGTGTTCCATAAAACTAACCTGTGAAAATTTCATTTCAAAAGGTGGTAGCGTTTTTTAGAAATTGCCGAAAATCTGAAGCGGTTATGTCCATCACGCAGGAAGAATAATATGCAATTGGAATACACAATCTGATAAACTTTACTGTCAGTAACGCTTCTCAGATACAAATTTTGGGGTATAAAAGTGATATCTTTTTTCATAACCGCTGCAGTACTTCTAAGTGAAAAGTTGCTCAAAATGCATTTACTATCCAAAGCTGCTGGACTTCTTACCAAGTAGGCCTAAGTTTTTATTGCCATTAATTTTCAGAGTCATTACCAAACGTATACAGAGACCCTTTAAAACATAAATGTATAGCGTTACAGTCATTTCTAGAAACATTGAATGCAAACAGATCCTTATGGAAACTTATGGCGTCTCTTTTTATTGCTCATAATCTAATCGAAAAACTTGAAATTTCGTTTTTGTTATTTTCAATTCTTTTTTGCTTCTAAGTTATTTTGCGTTCCCTATTTTTTGTTCTTCTCATAGTTTGGTTGTGTCTTTTCATTTATCAGTATAAACTTATATTCTATTATATCTCAAAAAGAAATCCACACTTTCACAGAAACACTCAACATGTCATAAATTTGAGTATCCGAATGTTACAGAAACGGCTGCTGCGTGCTGTTAGACTAAAACTGCGCATGACGAATTTCTCTTTTATTTTCGAAAATATAAAGAGCAGCATTAGCCGTAAACTACGGATGTGTATTTAGGACATGGCAAAAACAAAAATCCCGGATTACTATTTCGCCCGGGCAATTTATTATTTCGCCCGGGCGATTTGATATCTCGCTCAAACAGAAGACTGCCCGGACGTTCCAGTATTCAGCCCGGGGCGGATCGACAAATCGCCCGGGCGAAATAGTAAATCGCCCGGGCGATTTAGTTATCCGATTTTGCAATGTCCTGAATACCTTTCCGTAGTAAGCATGGTCAAACAACCTTGCCAACCATCGAGTCGTGACCATTGAAGTTATTATTTACATGTACGTGTCCGGCTAACAATACGAGTCGAGTAGAGGTCAATGAGTCGGTTGTGGAAACTGTGTTGAACCATAGGCCTACCATGGTTGAACGCACTTGAAATCATCCACACGCTCATTTTCATTGCAGTGCGACGTGCGGCGATCAGTCAAGAAGAGTTCGTCAGTTTAAGCGGGCGTGTACGAGTATCATCATCTGTGTCGTCCGGGCGATTCCAACCAAACATCGGCAGAGAATGGCCGCCAACTGTTGTCGGAAGTTCTCCGAGTACGTGGGCTTCAGCGGAGAGACTATCCACAGATTCACTAACCCACAGGTAAAATTTTGAGCATGAAAGTTACTGTATTTATTGACGTCCTTGTACGTATCCTTCATGGTACAATGTGTAGTGTTCTTCTGGCCATCAGTATCACGATGTGGAAGACCTGCCATAAATAATCGATGTAGTAGGCCTACCTGATCAAAGCACCTGACTTGAGTGTTCAGGCTTCAGCCGAACACCACTTGTTGTATTCACCTAATATAGTATTTTAGACCGTCGTCAATATGTTACTATACTAGAGCGTCGTCATCATTCTGATAGACCGTCGTAATATCTGTTAAAACCGTGCAACCCTTTTTTTCTCCAAGTCTAAGAAATCCAGGTTGTGGTCGACCTAGACTATGTTTGAAACTTTTAACTTGGATATCTGGGGTTAATTTGGGCTATGAACTCTCGCCCCAATAGACTGTGCAAGTCTCGCGCGTATCCGAACATTGTGACCCGTTAAAGCAATGTACGTGACCATAGTGGTCCCCAAAATGTTCGAATACGCGCGAGACTTGACTACCGGTACCTCTTCTCATTCAACGCCACCGAGCTTGCAAAATCCCCAACCTTTGGCACTATAAATTATAAAGAAGGAAACGCTTGACGTTTTGTACCACCACAGATGGCCACATACTTTGGTTTAAAGCATTTAGTAGGCCTACTAGAGTAGGGATGCATTTGGTCAGAATCCAGTTCGTCTTCGCTCATCAATATCCTTGTTATTAAAGGCAAAGTGCAGGATTGGTACATGTCGAGAAACAAATTGATTCAGCAACAAGCTCACAGATTTTCAAGTTGAACACTAGAGAAATATTTCAAATTTCATTCTGTTTACTGTCAAATTAAAGAAAAAAGTACGAGGTTGAAACACCCTCCCCCCAAAAAAGGAAAAAAAGAAGCAACAAGCAAACAACAACAACAACAAACAGATTGGTTGGACGGTAGGCCTATGGGTTTTTATTTAAACTGAAGAATAGAACCTGTTTTACTCTTCCCACCAATGCCCTTCCTTTTAACCACTATAATTTGATATGAAATCAATATGTACGAAACTCAAAACGCCAGCTCCGATAGACATGAGAAAACATTGTTGCAATCACTACCGATCTTTGTTTAATCGATGGTTGTGTTTTAATTGTTAAAGCTTAGATGTAACACTGCTTTGGAAAGAGTGTAATACTAGGATTTGAAACTTTACATAGTGGAGATACTAAGCTTTGCGGTATTACATTTACTTGAAAGTGATCCCTTACAAGTTGTGGTGGTTCTGAGAAGAACCGGCGGAGGTGAAGCCTATTGGTTCAGAACAACTTTCGATCAATATGCTTGGTTCGTATTCAGGAGAAAGCTGGACCCTGTGCTGTTTAAGTTGTCCCACCACAATTCTTCACAGAACCACCACACCTCACAGATTGTTGTCATGTACATAATGTTATACCATTTAACCTTACTAGAATTAGAATATATATTTATTTCTAAACCGAGCATCGCTGGTTTGTTTTACAATGAATGACATAGGTCAACCAGCATGCGAAAATGTCCATGAACTAAGTGGTGAGCGAGTTTTCGAGTCAGCCGATTGCATTTTTGATGAAACAACAAATCGATGTCAGGGAGTCATGGGGTTTATAGATTTGATTTTATAGAAGGACGATTGCACTGTTTTTCAGACCGGAATATTTTTCAGAACGATTGTTACGATTCAAGAGTATATACAAGAAAACTTTCAGATACCCCCCCCCAGTACCGCCGTACAAATCATGTATCGTGTCTTTAACACTAACAGGAAACATTATGGGAGATGTATGAACATTTAGCTCTAGCCTATAGTTAAATACAGTAACCGACAGTAAAAACAACTGACGAGGGGTAGTTTACAGTATATTACTGTGAAATAACAATACAAGTAAAATATACAGTAAAATACTGTCAAAACTACAGCTAAATTTTATTGTGCACTTCATTAATGAGAAATATTTCCTGGGCTATTGTCTTATAGGCCTACATTATACTTGTTTGGAAATAATCATATCTCTGTGTACGAGAAATTTGCCCCAAACACCAAGAGCCTTATATCGAGTTGCCAACATGGAAAACAGGTATGAATGAATTTGCTTAAAATTCCTGACATTCGCAAACGTGACCACCTAGCTTGATGAAATTTGATCAGGCTGGTTGTAAGATTTGAGAAGCAGAGGATAACAAAATGCACCCAAAACTCGATTATGCGCGAAACTTGCACAGTCTATTTAGTTAACCTCAAGGCTCATTCAGCAATATTTTTATAATAATAAGGTTTTCTGTGTTATAGACAATTTTATATTGTATCATTGTTGTCATGGTTGCAGTGTATTAAACTTAATAGTGCCAAATCTGAGGGTACTCATTTTTCCTTGGGAACTAAGCTAAAGGTTTATCTGCATCACGTAAGTCAATATTAAATATTGAAGTTAATATTGTTTTTTAATCAGGTTTAAAAAAATCCCTCCCTCTTGCCGCAGCCACGTCTGGTCTGGTCTGGTCCAAGTTATAATTATGCGACAAACTAGTGCACTAGTTTGTCGCATGGCTGGCCTTCCGATAAAACTTCTCAGTTATACAAACTATTTATAAGGAATGTATGCGAAACCAACATTTTTTTGTGTCATAATTATGCATGTTTTTTTGACATTGTTCGAAAAAGGCTGCAGCGTAGGGCCTATACCCTATTCACATTCGCGGTAATTGTAGAATAGGCCTATCTTTTTCGGTAAATTATTTTTGTATTAGAACAGTTGGGGATATTTGTATTTTAATTTTATATTTATATATTGTACGAACATTTTCTAGTTTGAATTACCGCTCTCGAACTATAAAATGGCGTTGAAATTATAACACATTTGTTTTTCTCCCCGCCATAACCACTGAATTCGCTTTAACCCATTCCATGGTCTGCTTGCGTGGGTGTTTTGTTGTGGCCATGACCTTCGTTCGTTGGTGGGGCCATACTACTAATAACATCAGCTCACAAACAGTTGGATGGAGTGAGTTTATACTGGGGTATTTTGACAGCTCCTGGGCCCAATTTCATAGAGCTGCTAAAGCACAAAAACAAGCTAAATTTTGCTTACCAGAATAAGTTTACCAGCCAAACTACCATGTCACATGTACAATTTTCGACTGGTATCCTGCTCATTTCTGCTTAGCAGAGAATTGTTAAGCAATATTTACTGCTTAAGCAGCTCTATGAAATTGGGCCCTGGTCAGAACATGGGGAAGGTGTTGTGTGGTTTGATTTTAAGTGAAGTTTGTTCACTGGTGACCCATTTTGAATACTCGACCCTGAAGTGAGTTGCAACTTGACAGTAAGGGGTCACCCTTTCAATGCAGTACTTAGCTCAGTATTTTTTTCTCAATTCGGTTTGAACATTGACATCTTTTATGAGATGGTTCGTTCGAGCGTAGAGCTAATTTGATGCAATGTTTGCTCGTTACTAGAAAACCATTCCATGTATTAACAAGAAATAATGCCTGATGCTGTTCTGATACAAAAGCTACAATTAGCAGAATGTCATCACAGATAATACATCTGATATGGTTTCTGGCTGGTCACCTGTACTCTGGTATGCACAATTTATTGTGCTTGCTTGTTTTCATGCAGTTCCATGAAATTTAGCCCTGACGTGTGATTATATGGCGAAATTCAGCCAACTGAGCCATGAAATTGGCACCAGCCATGACCTTCCAAACGTCCTGATTCTTTGCTTTCGTGACCTACAAAAATCGCTTCAATCAGTGAAAAAAGAACAATTTAATAATGGGTACAGGAATTGTGGTGTGACAACACGTTGAGGCCGCAGCCCTGCAGCTGATGCTTCCGGTTATCCTTGACCCACACTGGGACATTTCACTTGTTGATGTCCAGTGCCCTTGTATAATCTATTTAAAACCACAGAAATCGCGTGTTTTGTGTTCAAATTTTTACTGACGTCTTTCCCAACGTTCCAATTGATAAAACTGATGGGGTGTTAAAATTGACACAACGTAGATACCCAAGAGAGAATCAAAATTAATATCATAGTGTGTTTAAATAGCACCAATGTAATTATGTTGGCAGAAATTAGTGTTATTTTAACGTCATATGGTGTAAATTTTGATTATTTTTTCAGTATATTTATGTGACAACACCCATGGCGTAAATTGTAACACCCCAGTTTTGCAGTGTAGGCCTACATTTAGTTTGATTCGGTTGATACTCAGCTGTTGGACTCGGTACTGGAATATCAGAATACTTTCAACTCGCCCAACCTATTACTCGGCAGTACTTGCTCGACTGAAAAGTAGGTTGCCTATATACAACCCTAGTGAATTCTTCGCTTTGGGCTGAATTTATTTGGTATTGCCGTGAAAGTGGGCTCTGTATGTTTTTTAAGGACAATAAAGAACAGTAAACCCTATTCGTAGGACTAATTATAAACAATTTAGCAAAACACGGTGTCAAGCTTTAAATGCTGACGTCGCCGGGATCGTGACAATGTGGTCATTGACTCTCGTTGTATTTCGATTTAACAAACGACAGTATACTTATATATAAACAAAAACCCATTGCATGCATATATTATAATTAGAACGAAATCCGTTATGGTCTTTAATCATCAGTGGGAGAGAAAAAAACTGTGGAGCGAAAAAGGAATTCGCAATTAAATTAATCAGACGTCAACCCATGGTCAAGCCTGCATGTTTTTTCGTTGGATGCTCCCCTGTCGCGTCGTGAGGAAGACGGAACAAAATTACCATTATTATATTATAGAATCAAAGGCATGATGTGTGGGTTTTTTTCGAAAATGATCGTATTCATGACAAAATAATTTATCGGGTGATAAATGTACGAGTACAAATTGTCTTCCAATAAGCTTAATGCTAAAATAGTCATTAAGATCTATTTTGTTTGAAAATCATCCCAGTCCATGCGCCGCCTTGTTTAAAGGGTCTCTCTGTATACGTTTGGTAATGACTCTGAAAATTAATGACAGCTTTGGATAGTATAATGCCTTTTTAGAAACTTTTCACTTCAAAGTACTGCGGTTATGGAAAAATATATCACTTTTTATCCCCCAAAAATTTGAATCTGAGAAGCGCTACTGCAGTAACGTTTCTCAGGTTGTGTATTTCCAATTGCAGGTTATTCTTCCTGCGTGGACATAACCGTTCCAGATTTTTGGCAATATCTTAAAAACGCTACCACCTTTTGAAATGACATTTTCACAGGTTGTTTTATGGTATATAAAGTAATGAAAAAAACCAGAGTGGGTTCCAAATAACAAACGTAAACAATCCCTTTAAAGGGTATATATGTATACATAAATAAAGTTTGTATACAATATCAATAGTTTGCAAGACACTTGCATGAAGTAAATTAACAGAATCGTTGTTCATAAAGGTAATATTGGCTCATTATAATTCAAACAATTGTTGTCATTTTCGTTAATGGTTGAATAGATTATGATAAACACAAACGCTCATGTCTAGAAGTACGGTAATCCATCAAAAGAACAATAATTGCCTCTCGTTAAGAGCTACTTTTGATGGCAATTAATATGTCTATTAAGGTTGACATCAGCACACAATAAAAGCAATGGTTTTTCAAGGCTTTTCCCTGCCATCAAATAAAATGCTCAATATCCTGATTTGTTACTATAAAAGACATTATTTTGTCAGTATATCATGAAAGACAAAAGCATGTTTTGTTATGATTAAATGAACGCATAATACAAAAGTTCTTCACCTTATTGAGACCTATGGCCAAATAGCATGAACAATTTCAAATTACCCTGCTTTATGGGTTGATTCTTGGAATTAAAAAAAAACAATTAAAGATCGTACGCGTTTGGTAATGACTCAAAACAAATATAAGTATAAAAATTGACTTGGTAACAAGCAACGGAGAGCTGTTGATAGTATAAAACATTGTAGGAAACGACTCCCTCTGATGAAGTAACGTAGTTTTTGAGAAAGAGGTAATTTCTCACTAAAATAGTAAAAACTTCTTGCAAGAAGTTTTTATTCCTATTTGAAAGCACACAAATTTGTACAACAAGGGTGTTTTTCCGTTTTTTCTTTCATAATTGTCTTGCAACTTCGATGACCAATTGGGCCCAAATTTTCACCCTATGGTGTAAATGTTGATTGTTTGTGTGTATCTATATGTGACAACACCATGTGTCAATTTAACACCCCAGTTTTTGCAGTGATACCATGGTGTCCTTTCTCTATGGTGTAAGCGTGTGCGTAGATTCCGGGGGCATCACAAGGTTAACTTAACTTTATCTTGCTTTTGTTTCCCCGTTGTGTCTAAAATAGGCGAAATGGCCTCTTCAGTCCATACTGTGGTGTGTCTTTCGCCTGTTCTTAGCTATCTACCTCACTGTGTGGCTGATCATCATCATAACGGTGTGGGGTGAGCCACCCTACTACAGCCAGGCCGACAATAAAGCCAAATGGCTCATCTACGTCTCCAATTGGGCATTCCTGATCCTTATACTGTACCTCCTGACCTTTGCCATCGGGAACATCTATTACCATGTCAAGAATGGCTGCAGGAGTACAACAGGTAACTATAAAGACATCGTAAGATGATGGTTTCCGACGGCAAGCATAACCTTGAGTGTTATTTAAAAAGATAATTGCTGAAAATAAATTTAGTAAAGCTTTCATTTTAAAGAAGGGTCTTACCAAAATATAATGTAGTGTTTTGGGCAGGGAGATAGCTGAGCTCGGGTGTCGTCTTATTGCTGTGCACGCGCTCTATGTTTGCTGTAGACAGACGTATACATGGGACCTGTCCGAAACAACGGCTTCGGTGTAGGCTCCGCGGCTTGGGCTCCGTCACTTCCGGTAGGAGACTTCAAACAGTTGGACGGTGCTAAGACGAAGCCGAAGCTTTGACGCAGTGGGTTCGAAAATGGCCCGAAAGGATATATAATGGGACATGCCTGTATGGTAAAATTAACCAAAGGGGAAAGCTCAAATTTGAAATGCAGCTAAAATGGCAGCGCGCACGAATTGCCTCAAAGCAGATTCTGATTAGGCACACATAGAACACACACAGCATTCTCCGGTTCTGTTGATAATGTTGTGTGGTTTAAGTGCACGCAGTGGTTATAGAAGAACAATATTGCAAATCATTAAACAAATTTTGTATGGACTCCGGCTTCAATAATGTAATGTCATATTACAAGACGGTACAAAGATTATAACTCTATGACATACGGTTCGGAAGATGTGAATTGTATAAATAATGAATTCTGAATTTAAGTAATTTGACACCTGATGACGTCACGATGACGAAAACATGTTTTTCATACTAAGTTTTTGTATAAGCTACAGTATGGAATAAGAGTTTTCCCCATGCAATGCCTTCGAACCAAACCCTGAAAAGCAAAGATTTCATCACAAGTTTACACCATTTTTACATTCCGAGGTTGTTTCTGTTGGGGGAGTACTTTTCTGTGTACAACCTTTTCAGACATTTGGGAGAAAAAACAAAAATAAACTGTTAGCCGCCAGCAAATGTTTTAAAGAGAGTGGTAAAATCATTACACTAATTGTTATTTACTTAGTCCTGTCAACAAATTGTGTATGAAGCAATTAGATGAACCTACTCATAGTCATATAAAGAACTTGTAAACTGGGTTTTTTACTTTGGGAAATTTTAAACGAGACCGGTTTTAAATCTAAAGTTGCTTCTGTGGTTTCTAGGAACAAGGTCATCCTATATAGGTAAAGAGCAGACATCAATAATTGGCTGTGATGTGTTAGTCATGCTCACTCACACAGTCTCACAGAAATGCACAGGGTTCTCAAATATTGATCAAACAGATATATAGAAAAATATATATATCATTTATTATGCGAGAAGTGTGTGCAGCAAAGTGAAGATAACATCCAGAATTCCTAAGCATCCCTTAGAGTGATATTGATTTACTTGGCACACGTAGCTTGTATCAAAAATTATACGGTGTCATATCAAAAATGGCGTCTGGCGATTGCAGCCATTTTGTATTTACAGAAAGTTCAAAACCATTTTTAGGAAATTATATTTTTGTTCATGTTTCCCACATGGTCCTTAAATAAAAATGCTTCTAAAATGTACAGAAAGTTTATGTTGACACCATGGACAAGCTTACAGCATTTTGACTTTCGGAGGGTTTTTTTCCGTTGGGCGACTAGTTTTCAGTGTAAAACATTTCAGAAATTTGTTTTGGAAAAAAAAATCTTGACGAAAACAATAGCTGTTCCAACTACTATGGCGAAACGGCTAATTAAACAAGTTTGTTGTTGACTGTGCTTACGGAAGTGCCCTTGTGGGGTCTGTTAAACAATCAAACAATGGACCCAACAATGGTATTCTTTGTTCAACTTGGACCCCACAAGGGAATTCTTTAGAAAAAGGGAATAATAGAAAAACAATGGCAGGATCAATATTATGTTTGGTTTGCGGTAACACATGTGTATATCTACTTGCTAGGTAGATTTTGTTCTTTGAGAACTTGTCTTGCTTATTATTCTACTGCCGCAGAGTAGAATATTCGGAATTCGGGAGACTTCTCAGTTCTGAAAAGAACTGTCCTTCTTATTAACTACTACCTGGGCGGGAGGTAGGATCCTTAATAATAATAATAATAATACTGAGTTCTTGTATAGCGCTTTATCAAACCCTGCAAGGTATGCGGAGCTACGTTTTGTAGCTCCGTAAGGTTGTGTGATTGAACACATACTCGATCCGCCACACTTCGGCTGGTTGGGGCTTAATCCATCCGCAGACGGTAATTTTGTTGATGTTAAGAAACATGGATAAAGCTCACGACTCATTAACTGTAGCCAGTCTTGCGCAGCATTGATGCGCACGAGCAGCCTCGGTTTCAGAAGTATACTGACCTCTTTAGACTTTTAAATGGAGGAGAACTTCACCTGCTGCATGAACTCACAAATAATGTATTAATAGCTAAAGGATGCGGACTGTAATGGGTTTATGTATGCACAATGTAAATTAAAAACATTTTACTTCGTCCAGGATATTTTGGCCCGATTTATTTCCTTTCCAAATAAAAGTCATCCGGAACGCCAATAGAATATTTGCCAATTGATTGAATCCACATCCTTTAAGCAAAAGATAATGTGGGTTCAGATACAATGCACATCACATTAAGGCGAGTGTACGGAGCTCTGGAAGTGCCATCCGGCATGTTGAGATCCTGAGATAATTTACTGCAGGATGATGACAACATACACGTTGGATGTCGACACCCTGAGTATGAGATGATTTATCTCGGGATGACGATATCCCAAGTAGGATGACGTATTATCGATATATTTTATCTTAGCATGTCGACATCGTGAAAGTAAGATGTCGACTTTCAGAGATCTCGGGATGGCGACATCCTGAACGTAAGATGTCGACTTCCCGAGATAATTCGTCACGGGGTGGCAACATCGAGAACCCCAGATAAACCTAAGGAAGACAACATCTTAAAATCTAAGGAAGACAACGTCTTACTTTCAGGATGTCGTCATCCCAAGATAAAATATATCTGGAAGACGACATTCTACTTCCAAAGAAATCGTTATCCCAAGATAAATCATATCGGAATGTCGTCATCTTACCATTATGGTGTCATCATCCTGCAGTAAATTATCTCAGGAACTCAGCAAGTTGGATGGCACTTCCAGAGCTCCGTATCCGAGTGATATCTTACCAACACGATACTTATTTTGGTGTGCTTGGAAAATTAATGAAATGGGAACCCAATCGTCTCTGTAATCTGATTAGATGTATTAAATCAGACCAACGCTGTGCAATATCTCCATATCATGACGTCATGAATCGTTGCCTTGGCATTAAGGGCCCATTCGTGTTTTATGAAATTTCATCAGCATGAGGGTACCCAGGTTTTTTAATTATATGAGTCATGTACCGTATTTATGCCTATGTTGTAACGTGTGTTGTTTCCCTTTAAGACAAAATAGAAAGGACCTGATTCAATAGTCTCAAAGATGGCAGTCCCAGTGCCACGTAGACATTTTCAAGTGGGGCTATAGTGGAAGCAAAGACATTTTTGGGGGATTGGTTTTTTGATGTGAACTTGTGCATTTAAAAATCCTATTTGGGGGGACAAGGTTCTGAGCTGCGCATTATAGTAAGGACCTATCTCTATTATCACATAATTTTGAAAGAAGTTCAATTAAAAAGAACACATTCATCCGACTGCTTGAAATGCCTTTCCCGCTGCGATGGTATCTTTCTAAGATATTGTCGGCTTCGGTTTTCAATGTAGAGAAACCGTTCTCGTCACTCATTATGATTGGCTTCATCATGTGAAGAAGAAGAAATCGCCCGTGGAAAACGTTTCATACTACCGATAATTTGCAGCTGCTATAGCTGTTGTCTGAAAGCAGTTTAAAGGTGTTTATGCATGTAGCTTGTCCTCCCTGCCCTAACAAGTATATTATACAATCTTCTGCTTCTGCTTGATACTGTGCAAACACCACCAGTTGGCTGGTTATCACGCACAGGGTCAGTGTGATGGGAAGGTAAAGATTAAATTTTAATGCGCCTTCCCAACAAGTTCTTGAGGTTTATGTCAGCCAAACTGGATTTAAATGAGATGATGTCTGGTGCTGCCCGGTATTTGGTGGTACATGTAGGATATTCCATTCTCTGGCTGATCTAGGGTACATCGAGTACTGGTATACCATGTCTTGTTGAATGATGGGGTGATTATAATGTGCGGCCTTGAATTTTCTATTGTGGTGATGTTGCTGGGTTTCTGAAGCTGGATGTTTTGAGGGGTGATGTGATGAACCGGCTCTAAAATGAGCCGGGTCAGATTTAACGATACTCTAGGGTCAGTATGACCAAGAACCGGGTCAGGCCCTCTGGACCTGGAAAACAGGTCAATTCTGACCCAGGATTGTTAAGAGTATGGTTAGTATGAGCCATTACCGGGTTAGCGTCACCCGTTTAAGGGCATCAATTGACCCGCAGTTGGGGTCAAAAACACACTTTACTGACTCGGATTCCGGGTCACGTTGACCCAAAATGGGCATGATCGGCACTTTTTAGGCAAGCGCAGTGTTTTGGGGGAAAATATGCACAGTCGCAAACCCATCAATGATTTTTCGTAAACGGTACCTGAACAATACCTCGAGGTCAATGAATATACCGCGTTTCACGCAACACACGGAATCGAATCTACCCGAACATATGCATAATTAATAACTGAATGCATGATTTCCTCGTAGCTCACGGCATGGTTATAGCATCCGCCACATGACGTCCCCTTGATTACGAGGAACCGGTTTGAAGGTGGAATATCATCAGTGCATTTATCGTTTTACATTCTCCTTTGGTATGACTTCGAAATAATGGAGGCTCCAAGAAAAAAAATAAGGTCTGGCCCCTTTTGTGTACAATAACAGACATTGCTCGTAGAGATTGTGGGCGATTGAAAATGGTAACTCGACTTAAAACATGGCCAATGTTAATAATTTAGGTTAATCTCAAGGACCAAACGATTTGTAAAAACCACCCGTTGTGTATCAACCCTCATATTTATTCATCTCTCACGAATGATTGCTTCTTGATGTAATTTGCCAGCAAGGTTAAAGGGTCTGTATACGTTTGGTAATTACTCATAAAATTAATGGCAATAACAACTTACTTGGTAAGAAGTACAGCAGCTTATGATTAAGGCCTTTTGAGAAATATTCACTTTGAAGTAATGTGGTTATGGAAAAAGATATCATTTTTTAACCCAAACAATTTGAATCTGAGAAGCGTTTCTCAGATTGTTTATTCCAATTGCAGATGATTCTTCCTGCGTGGACAAAACTGCTCCAGATTTTCGGCAATACCTCAAAAACGCTATCCCTTTTGAAATGAAATGTGTAGCCTACAGGTTAGTTTTATTGTATACATTGTATATCTACAACTATAATAGGATTGAAACAAATAGTGGGTTCCAATTACCAAACGTATACAACCCCTTAAAGCATAATTTCATATTCAAACTGCGTGTGTAAGCTCCTTTCACAAACAATCAGGCCTGATTCTTTACGAACTCAACAGAGTCAAAACATGCCCATGTCCATTGCATTGGTGACCCTTGAAATGTTCCAGTGGACATTTACGTTTCCCTCACATATTTGCCGTTTACTGCCTTGCCCTATATACAAAGCATCGGGCCCGTTATCATGTGATATGATTTATTTGGATTAAAAGGAAATTCCGTCCTTAAAGGAGCAATTTTAGAGTAGTGCTCTAGTTATGCTTTAAAGGGATTGTATACGTTTGGTAATTGGAACCCACTGATTGTTTCAATCCTACTGGGTTGTAGATATATACCATAAAACTAACCTGTGAAAATTTCATTTCAAAAGGTGGTAGCATTTTTGAGACATTGCCGAAAATCTGGAATGGTTATGTCCACGCAGGAAGAATAGTCTGCAATTTGAATCAATCTGAGAAACGTTACTGTCAGTAACGCTTCTCAGATACACATTTTTGGGGGATAAAAATTGATATCTTTTTCCATAACCGCAGTATTTTAAGTAAGTTTCTCAAAATGCATTATACTATCCAAAGCATGTACTTCCTACCAAGCCTAAGTTTTTATCTTGCCATTCAATTTCAGAGTCATTACCAAACGTATATATACAGACGAAATTCCGTCATTAAAAGAGCAATGTTAGAGTAAATGCTCTATGTTATGCTTTAAGTTCAATTTTTGTCTTGCCAAGGTGTATTTCAATGTCACCACGGTTTTATAATGATCAACGCACTCACAACATTAGTAAAATAATTTACACCAGCAAAAGACGGGGACTTTCGATTTATTTGATGACATAAATCTCAACCGATGGGAGATACCTTCCTGCGTAAACAATTCCATATTGAAAGTACATTTAGCTTTTCATTTGGTAAACAACCGGCTCTACAACACATCGACTCACAGCCTGGTCATTGTTACATTTCATGGGAAATGAGCCATTTGAATCATGGCTGCAGATAGGCCCTATACAATGACTTACCTCTGTTCACATGTTAAATGCTAAATAATATATTTTAAATTCTCAGATTTAAAACAGTGTTGTAATACATAGATGATCACTTGTCATGGCGCTTCTTGTTCTTACCACATATTTTTGCGCCATGTAAAGTAGTTGAATCTATGGGCCGTAAGTGCAGAATTCCGCGGTAAGCAGATCCATGAAATTGAGTATTGTTGTGGTAAGCTTTTGCATAATTATAGCCACCTCCAGATCAACAAAGCATTATATTTGTGCCACACATACACTCCTCCATTACTGCATTTGTAATTGTGTATTCTGTGTTATCCTTTGCAAAGGTTTGCCCCAAACCAGGTGATTTTCTTTCCCCCATCAGAAGAATTCAAAGTGGAGCTTTATTGGAGCAGTATTGGTTGTTTCAGAAATTATTCAAATCTAACTCTCAAATAGCTCAATGTAAGGAAGAAACCAAACTTTTTACATGGAGAAATACCTCACAAATATCAGGGAATTTTCTGGCAAGCAGACATCTGTGCAGTTTAAATAGGAGTGTGTACATATTGGGCCGCGATTTATTAAATATTGACAATCAAAGCTGAATAATATTTGAGCCATGCACAGTCCTACGTCATATTGAAGTATTTTGGTAAATTGGTAAACACGTTGTAATGTGTACACTCGAGGGTTTCTGGTAAACGTGTCGCTCAATAATAGTGATGGGCTCTTTTCAAAACGTGGAGTGTTTTTAGCCTGTAGTGCCTCTTTCAAGTTCTGTTGACTGCAAAATGTTGGTTGGAATTCCGGCCTGTGCGTTCGTGATGGTGCTTTCTCTGTCGATATCATTCTTTCGTATAGGCACGCGCATTGGGATAACCCATCATGACTAGGCCTATACCTTTGAAGAGCATGGGCTTATCCTGATGTTTCTTGCACACATAAGGCCATGTCACACGAGGAAATGTGCAGGCAACTAGTTCCAGGCAATCTCCAAGAAGAAAACAACATTCATAATTTCCACATAATTTTCTTGGGGACAGTAAGATATTACGTTTTTCTACCGAAGTGTTCCTTTTACATGCGGTGCAGTTAGTTGCCTCCAAGTTGCTTGTAAAAATTGCCTCAAGTGACAAGGCCTTAATGAGCATCCCATCAATTTGATCTATGGATATTTTAAAAATGTAGTGGACTCTTTTGATATAATAAGTCACAACCAATATTCGAGACAGCTGAATACGCGCGTGTATCCAGGAAGCCAAGCGAGACACCACAGTTTTGTCGACCTATAGACCACACTGAACTTGACCATGCACTGCATATGAACCCATTAAGAACGGGAAATATAAATGAATAATAAAACATTATTTGATGGCGACAGTAAGTGCAATGACCGAATGACTTTATGGATGAAAATGTTGACTTGGCTGTACAAAGCTCCAGGAGTGCCACACAACTTACCCAGATAACGTTTATCTCACCAAATCTACTCAATTTATGGAACAGGTCGACTTGTCTTATGGAGGAAGTCGACTTCTTTTATGTAATAAGTCGACTTGCCATGATATTTATCTCGCCAATACGACTTTGTTTAACCCATGAAGTTGGCTTGCCATGATAATTTATTTCGCTAAGTCGGCTTATTTTATGGAACAACTCGACCTGTCTTATGGAAGATATCGTATTCTTTTGTAATAAGTCGACTTGCCATTATTATTTACCTCGCTATAAGTTGCCTTATTTTATGGAACATGTCGACATGTCTTATGGAACACTTATCAACAGTAAGTCGACTTCTGGTTCAGTAAGTCGACTTCTGGTTCAGTAAGTCGACTTGGCGAGATGGATCTGGATAAGTGGTATGGCCGTACGATAACTAGGCCCTATTGTACTTTGACGTATTTTAATAGAAGTTGGACTTTTTATCAAAGTTTAAAATGTACATTGGTATAACAATTACCGTATTTTTTATACCCTTGGGGGCGCTTTCAACGGCGAATTTCCTTGTATCATGTATCTTTTTATGACTGCCTGTTGTTTTCTAATATTACTAACAACAATGAAAACAAAAACCATTCGTTTCATTATTTTGTTTTGTATCACATAATATTTGGTTCACACACGCCCTCATGCGTGCTTTCAATGTACTTGACTGAGACATCAATGTTTAGAAATAATATTCATTCAGATTGGTATTGAAACGAACTTCTCTATCGGTGAGCTTTCAGATTACACTCTAAAAACTCCCAGGTCAGAATTGACCCGGTTTCTGGGTGTCCCTAGACTTGATTCAAGTCCCGTTCTCGTGCGAGATCCCCAAGCATATCGCGCCAACTAGCAAACAAGCCGCGTACAGTGCGCGCTCGCCGTCGGAACAGGTTGGGGAATGTAGACCATCACAAAACAATAGTTTTCTGGCGATGGCACGGGATTGGGACTTGATTCAAGTCTAGGGTGTCCCATGTAGGGGCCTGACCCATTTTCGGGTCAGGCTAATCCGGAAAGTGGTTAAAAGTGTTATTTAAACTCTGATTCTGCGTCAATTTGAGCCATTTCTTTGTCTTTTTGACACAGTTTCCGGGTCACTGACCCATAAATAGAGTGTAGAACTGACATTTCTAAGTGATGTATAATCTACTTCTTTTCAATAATTAAATGTATAAATTCTGTACATTGATCGCAATGATTTTGTTATCGCCATGCAGGTGGAGTAGACCCTGAGATGGGAGAGGAGAATCCTGAAGGGATACCCATGGAAAGCAAGCCGTCTGGCCACCCAGCAGCGCAGTCGGAGTTATCCCCACACTCTCCTGTCCCGTGGTACTTCAAGTTCGCCTGGTTTCTGCAAAGCATCGCCTACACATCTGGGCTCTTCGTGGCCCTCAACTTTTACATCCTGGTGTTTGACCCCGCCACGGATACCCTTTCCGTGTACAATTTCCACGTGCACGGCGTCAACCTGATCATCATAGTGATTGATCTTCTCCTTGTAGCCACGCCCATGCGCGTACTGCACGCCATCTATCCCATGACGATGGCGTTCCTCTTCTTCATATTCACATTGATCTACCAGAGGGCCGGCGGTCTGAACGAGAAAGGGGGCACTGAAATCTACCCCAACTTCCTGGACTGGGGTGGTTCCCCCACAACCTCGGCCGTGGTTATGATGCTGACGGTCTTCGTAGCGGGCCCCATTCTACATTTGATTTGGTACGCGGTGTATCGCATTCGTCACGCACTATCAAAACGCTGTGGATGTTGCCGTTCTTTCTAGACGTATTTTTTAATTAACAGAATAAACCAATGCTACGGAGCTCTGAAAGTGCCATTCGACTTGTTGAGATCCTGAGATGATTTACTGCAGGATGTCGACATCATGAAAGTAAGATGTCGACATCCCGAGGTAAATTTTAATCTGGAAGACGACATTCTACTTTCAAGATGTTGTCATCCCGCGATAAATTATACCCGACGGTCGTCATCTCACGTTTATGATGTCGTCATCCTGCGATAATTATCTCAGGATCTCAACATGTCAGATGGCACTTCCAGACCTCCGTTGATTTATCTGCCTTACCTATAGATGGATTTCATAATATGACGTCATTGACCACAATCTTTGGTGACAAACAATGGAAACGTGTACGCGCTGTGCACGACTCTCGGCCAATGATAGCCTATACGCGTGCACGTTTCATCAATGGCGGCAAATGTAAGGGGTCTATGATAAGATTGTGTACATGGTGACCGTTAGTAAGGGATTGTTATACTCTTGTGAGTTATAATCATTGATCTCTATTATTATTGTCAATAATTATAATAGAGATCTCTGGTTATATTCATAATGTTTAAAGGGACACGTTGCGTTAGATTGGCGCTTTGGGCTATGAAAAGCGTTTGTTATGAAATTACTATGGTTGGAAAGATGTTTTCAAAGTAGAATATAACGATCACACACATTTATCCCTCGACATGTCCGCCAATTTGTAGAACCAAATTTTGGACTCCACATTTTCGAGGCATATTTTGTATGTACCTTCATATTCTACTTTTAAAACGTCTTTCCAACCATATTCATTTCATAACAAACGCCCTTCATAGCCCAAAGCGCCCAATCCAATGGAATTGGACCATGATGAACACTGGCAAGAAATTCGATTTATTTAAAAAAAATGTGTTCCTTATATATTTTTATAAACACCATGCACCGTTACTTCGATTTTTAAAGGAACATTATAGAATTGGTTTTTGCTAGCTGGCAGTGTAAGCACTTTATATAATCCACCATACATAAACTGACAAACCTGTAGAAGTTTGAGATCGATCGGCCATCTGAGTCACGAGAAAATAGTGAAAAACCGATTACACAAGTCATTTGCATGTGTTATACAATGCATGAATAAAACGCTCATGAGCGATAAACTCCAATCGGAAATTACTTTTATTTATTTCTCATCAAATATGGCATTTCAGACCGAAATATTTCTAGGGATGTTTTCTACTATCATCATCATTAGACCGTGTAAGTTTTATGTAAATCTGTGATCTTAAAGAAAATTTTAATTACCAGTTCTGTAACGTTCCTTTAATTGTAATGATAATTATTTTTGTGTGAAACATCCGTAACTCAACACTTTCTTCTTTAAGCACAGTGTGGTTGAACTTTTAATATCGTGACATGTGATTTTTTATCTTGAAGCTTACTTTTTAAATGGCCTTTAGCCTATTGTGAGAAATAATTCCAGAAAGGCTTTGTCAACAGAGAAAGATTTGGTTTGAATCAATCATACAGTACTATCTCAAAGCAGAGAAAATAATAACATGAGATGAAGGACGTTCATTCAAAAGAGGGCGCTATCAGACGAAAATTCTACACTATTCTCCGTATGGATGTGCAGAATCTCCGGGGACAGAATCTCCTGTGACACTTAATACCATAGAGCAAGGACAGCTGAAAATAATTCGCTCGTATCTCTTATGTTTTAACTAACTATACTTATCTGTGACGTTTTTCGTTCAATGTCTCAAATGAAAACTAAAGGTATCAATTTTGTTAAACCATAACTTGACAAAGAGAAATCGGTCGAGGCATTTTAACAACTTGGGATTAGAAAACTTGTTTGTCTTGGGCAACAAAGCCAATGCATGTGATACGATTTTAAATCGTTGACTTTTTGAAGAATGTCATATTAATTTAAATTTAATGCAGCATATTTCAACCAACTTGTGAAGTAAAAATTTCTTAGAAATATATTTTGAGCTACTTTCTAATCCCCTTATGTGTATGAAAACTAATTGACCTCCATGTTATTTAGTTAATTTCATTAAAAGGTGATTTTCTGTAAACCTTTGTTTACGAATTTCCTCTCTTATCTGGACAACTGAGGGCGCTGTCGCAGTTTTATTTCTATTGAAAAAAAAAAATGAAATTATGAACCCCAAAAATCTGCTTGTTAAAAGAATTTGAGAGAAAAGTCTGCACTTTGGCATGCTGCCATGAACTTACACACTAATAAATCACTAAAGAAAAGGAAGTTTACGACAGCGCAAAAGCCTAAATTTTGTTGACTTTTTGTGCATAAACTAATTGCAACATTGAGTTTTCTGCCTGACATGACATCACACCTCTGCTTATGAATATGCAAATTTGCATTAACATTACCTACAAAAAGGCACCAAAATATCCTCATAAAATGGCAAAACCAGAACTGAAAATAAGGTGAAATGGGACACAAAGGTGCATCTCCAAGGAATGCATTAAACAAAAATATATTTCATGGACCCTTTAAGTTTCCACAAGGCCCACACATTGGCCCTGTAAATTCAGTGAAACATATTTTGGTAAAATTATCCATCAGTAGTTTTTGTGAATATTTGTATTTATCTTGTGTGTATGTTATTGTGTATAAGAATAAATTCGTACGAAGTTATCTTCAACATATTTCTTCTTCTCTTAAACATTAACACGAAGCCAGTATACTGTCGGAACTTACTGTTGCCTTAACATGTTTTGCCGACGTAATGCCAACATCAAGACTGCCAAAGCCGAGATCTAACTGCTGCAACATATCAACATAACTCCATGTTTTCCATCTATGTCAATATTGATCGCCAGCGTAAAACCAATGTGGTAATGCTGAACTAGGGCCAACATTAGTTCTTGATTGGATCCGAAAACCAACAATGCCGATAAGACTGTGCAAGTCTCGCGCGCATTCGAACTTCCGGGACCATTGTGGTCCCAACATTGATCTCAATATAATAAAATACAACGTTTACGGTGTGATGGTCAAAACAGTATGTTGTTATCAAACTACATGCAAAATACATTTTCGGAACGTGATGGTAAAAACAAAGATACCCTATACGTTGTGATAAAACTAAAATAGGCCATGTGGTGGTAACGAGTGGCTATTTTATTTACGATGTAGGTAATTAAATTGAGATCTAACATTGTTTGTGATGTCAAGAATTATACTTATAGTTGTTAGCTAATAAGTGACAATAAAAAGTATCCCAACCAGATGTTTGAACTATTCAACATGATGGTCTAAACATTAATAATTCGCCGATACAAACTAAAATACAACGTTTACGATGTGGTCGTCAAAACCGTACATTATGTACGTTGTAATCAAACTAAAATACATTTTTACAACGCGATGGTGTTAACAAAGATACTTCGTTGTTGCCTAAACTTAATTACTATATAGCTTACTTTTTAATAATACCAATATACAATGTTGTGAAAACGTTACGTATAAAACTTTTCCGTTCCATAAATTACCAATATGCAACCAATGCATGCTTAGGATCTGACATTCCTGCAACGTAGTCAAAAAATGTTGTCATCTTATTCACCAAATTGCAACCTTATCACAACGTTGTGCTATGGTATAACAACGTACTTTTTAGCTGGGAACGTTGGCTCACTTTTGAGTGCCGACGTAAAAAACCAATGTGATTATATGCCGTCCTAGAACCAACAAAGCTTTCAAATGACTAAGTGTTGGCATGTACCTACACCATAGGTTAACTATTTGGGGGAGGATTAAAATTTGATGCAAAATCATACTTACACTGCCATTGATGTTTTTAAAATTACTCAGGCGGTTCATGTTTTCGACGTTGAAAATCGGATAATTATTGGATGTTGCCTCCTCGATCATCAAACCATTTCTTTGGCCAACAAGATCAAAAACTTTCACAGCTGCACTGTATGCTTTTCATTGCGGCTCAGTGCAGCTGTGAACGTGTTTTGGGGGGTTTTCAATTACAGTGCGGCTTTTGATCTTTTTGACCGCTTATCAGGCAATCTTCAGTATTTGATACTGAACATTGCCCAGAAAGTGCGACTAAAAAAACTAAAATGCACTGGTCATTCTTCCCAAAGATTTGATTGCTTTCAACAGTCACGAAACTGTACAGATTGTACCACTAGGTGGCGTCATCACTGTTCAATCGCAATCGTTCGTCGTGTACGCGTGTAAAATTACGACGACGTGTAAGGTTACTTTTATGCTTTTTCACAGTAGTTTGCAATTGTTATGACTGTCAAGTGCAACCATCGAGAGGTGTCTTGCTGTTCAGAAGTACGTGGCACCGGTTAACAAGAAGTGGTGAGTTAAGTTTTCCAAGTTTTCTTAGAGGTAAGACACGTAGGGCCTGTGTGTGGGTGCGAGACGGTGGTGCCGAGTGCTCGAGAATGAGGCTAGTGGCTTTAGTGCACGGGCGATATTGATGTACAGCATGGTTGTACTTAGGATATAGAATAGGACTGTAGTGTAGGAGAGTATGTTGTAAAAGCCATTGTTATGCACAGCATACGTTAGAATACTGTAGCTCTTGATTTAACCATAATTTAACGCTATTTTTTATTTTCTACCTCCGTCCATTATATCCTCCCGTGTCCGGTTTTCGATGTACTATGCCTTTTTCTTTAAATTGAAAAAAAAATAACGATGCCATATATCAACTGATGCCCTAATTACCTTCCTTTGTTTATAAGAAGTATGTAAAAATATATTAAAACTTGATAGACATTGAAACTTTCACACCACGCACCGATCTTCGATGACTTCAATAGCGTCCCATTTGTTTTGAGTTTTACCTGTTTTCGAGGCAAACAAGAAAGTATGGTGTCCTGGTGAAGCCATACGCAGAAGAAACATCTGCAGTGACTTCAAGTGTTCTGTGAGACGTTGTGTATGACTCTATAGCCAGCAGTTGTCTTCATTTTATTCAAAATATTTTTTATTCAATTTTAAAAATTACGATGGTAATTTGCAAAAACTTTAAAAAACAAAATTTTTAAAAAAAGTGTCAATAAGTCTTGGCTTTCAAATCTGATTTTTTAAAAAGTTTTGAATCTTTTTATGTTTCTTAACATTTATAATAAAGCATATCAATAAACAGTGATATTTGAATCACCAAGCCAATGTTTAAATTTTAATGTTATTAATAATAAATGATATGAGGGTTTAAAAAAAAATTCTCCAGACTGTTAGAAAATTATATAAGGCACATGGCTTCTTTAAGCCTCTGTATTTTTTTCCCCAGAATGCTCAGCAGAATTTTAAGTCACATGATTTTATCATCGTGAATTGTGAATTGAAAAATTGTTTGATGAAACTTTTTCGGCGGGCAATTTTTTTTTTATGGCCCCGACAGTATGACATATTTTTGTACCTTGTAGAAATGCCTAAAATACCACATATTTTTGTAATACAAGTGCAACTTGCCAGTGGAGCCTCACATAATTCTAAGTTTTGGTCAAAGGAGAGGAGACTCTTTGCTTGGCAAGTCAAACCACAAAAATTGTATCTAGGGACTGTTTACCTCGCGCGCAGAGAGGTAAAAGATTTGCATCGATTTCAGGGACGCCCTGAAAACAGGACCTCCTACGATATTAATAATGATAAAATAAATTTTCCGCAGCATGCCTCAGATTTATCCCCCCTAATTTATTTTAGGTCCAATTAAACTGAATTATATCTTAGGCCTACCTATCATTTTCAAGGAGGTTTTTAGCCTATCTCCAAACGGAAAACAGGCAAAAATGGAGCAATTCTAGAGGCTTAAAAATCCCAAAACGCAAGCTATCGCCTTGCAGTGATGAAACTGTTGCAAACTGCTTACCAACCAAAAGGACCTACATGTATGCCTAGGCCTACTTCTAGAAACTAAGGCTCCCCCGTGAGCCTTATAGGGTCTAATATTTTGGCCCTCCTTAACGCTATACGTTTTTGAAATCATCGTTGATAGGTGAAAGTTTTACGATCGTTCCCCATCAATAACTGAAGTTTCCTTTGTACTCTCCACCAAAAACTTTCCCCACACACTTAATATACATTCATAATGCTTGTATGGCCTTTTTTTTAAGTTACGTTCAAAAATTTCTTCAAAAAAGGCAATTTTCTACTCGGTACTCGCGGTTGTTTTGCTCTTCATCGCGGCACTCACGCGGCATTCACGCATTGCGCAAAAATTAAGACAGCGCGGTGTACGTGGAGCCTTCTGCCTGGCACACACCACGCTGTCTTTAGGCTCTGCGCACACCGGGCAGTCTTAATTTTTGCGCAATGCGTGAATGCCGCGTGAGTGCCGCGATGAAGAGCAAAACAACCGTGAGTACCGAGTAGAAAATTGCCTTTTTTGAAGAAATTTTTGAACGTAACTTTAAAAAAAGGCCATACAAGCATTAAGATGGCGAACGATCGTAAAACTTTCACCTATCAACGATGATTTCAAAAACGTATAGCATTAAGGAGGGCCAAAATATTAGACCCCTACGCTCACGGGGGAGCCTTATAGTTTCTAGAAGTAGCCTAGGCCTATAGGCTATCGTATAAATACAAAAAATAGTTAATGGCCTGACGCTTCGACCCTAGCAGAGTCTTTCTCGAAGGCTAAATGTCAAGACAACACACATTAACAGGTATAAATAAATGGACAGACCGGCCGCCACTTTTTCATTCATTATGAAATAAAAAATTAAAATAGTATCTTATTGCTTTTTGGTAACAATATGACTGAGCATGGAGCAATTGCTCCATGGACTGAGTGAAAAAGTGGCAGCCGGATACGGACATTTTTTCGGGCCTACTTCTGCTTCTCGGTTCCTTCAGTTACCCGGTTCCAAATTGAAAACCGGACCCTGCGGAACCAAATACCTGCTTTCATCGGTTCCGGTTTCAAAGCTTAGGTGCAAAAGAGCCTTTATATCCTCCAGTCGCCAGGTACCATAGCTTTTTCTTTGAATTGATATTACAAGTACAACTTACGGTGGAAGGTTACCTGTCTCCAAGTTTAGGTCAAGGGAGAGGAGACTCGATGTTTGGCAAGTAGAAAATGTTACTTCGTCTCTAGGGGCTGTTTACATCACGCGCAGTGACGTGAAACTTATGCCTTGAATTATGAGGGGCACCCCGAATACAGTACCTCCTCCGATATATTTGTGTGTAAGTTTTAACCCGGCCATGATCCTCCCGACAGTCGTAGACCGGATGGTTACGACAAATCCCATGTGTTTTTTCATTAATCTTGGCCTCTATAGACTTGCTTTTTGAGAAGAATCTTAAAATGTGTGACAGTGGTAGCCTTTATAATGCTAGAGAAAGATTGTTCCATAAATGCGGCTCTGCAAACAGAAAAATATGTTCACCGTGTAACAATGTAGCGGTTATAGGTCTGGAATTTCTCCTTGACTTGAGAGAGCAAGGCCATTTTCATTTTTACAAAGGGCACTTCCATTGGAAAATATTGAAGTCTATGGGAAACTTTTGAAGGGGCACCAAGGCGGAGGATATGGCCTCCCTGTAATTCAAGGCCTGTTGTATGATCATGTAGGTTTCATTATGTATTTTATGGGACTGGGAGTTGGGCCTTATTGGAAATTTATTGAGTGTGAATTGCCTTTCTCAATGTATTGTGTTTATGTATAATTAACTTGAGTCACTAAATTATCAACATAACAATAACATCTGCACATAATTCAAAAACAAACAATTTAAAAACCTAACCTTTCCTGCATTTTGTTTATATAATTTTCCCTAGGTGTTGTATGTATCCAGTCCATCTGTATTTCTGTTGATTCTCAGTCACCATACCAATGATCCATCCTTTCGCAACAGTCTGCAAACAAGGTATAACAATGTGCCTAAAAGACAGCATTTTCGTGTCCAGAACTTTGGTGAGTACAGTGCACATTTAAGGTGCACTGGCTGGACCACAAGATGCTTGCTGACAAACTGTCCGAGACAAATGGAGATGACAAACAGGGTACAACACTAAGACAACGAATTCCAGCAAGGGCTTCGGGTGCTAGGCCCAGAACCATGGTGCCTAAGATTGAGCTTGAGATGGGCCCCACAACGGAGGAGGCCAAACATCACATCGCAGACGCTACTAAAGATGGTGCAACTTCAACCCAAGATGGTGTTTTGAATGGCGGTGTTAGTCACCGTAAAGACACAGACCAAGGAGGTGGTTTAGGTGCCACTGCAGGCGGTATCGATGATGATGGTGTTGATGATGATGAGGCAGAGGTAGAAACCTCCTTCACTGTACCTCTTCTGCAGAGACATTCAGAGGAAGATGAGGAGAGGGTGGGGGATGAGGAAGTGGGCGTGGTCGACCACAAGGAAGAGTCATCTTTCAGCATCACACTCCAGGTTTTCTTGCCGTTTCTTATTGCTGGATTCGGTACAGTGGGTGCTGGACTGGTTCTCGACATGGTACAGGTAAATGAAAATAATGGTAGTGCCTATTAAAAATGAAAGGTCAAATGTCAATGTCATGGTGGTGAGCCATAAGTGGTGAGTCATAGGTAAAGTGTTTCTGCACCGTAACATTTTGGACTTGTAATGTAAGTGGGGGTTGCTCTTAGAGAATTAAGGAAAGTTGGGATTGTTTGGGGGTTGAAAAGGTCAAAGGTGATGAGTTTGCTTATCCACTAAAAGTTCAATTTCACAGGCCAAAATGTCAAGGTCACAATGCTCGGGTATACGAACGTGGTTTGTAAGGGCTGAGAGGTATCAACAGCACCGCTGTTATTTTTACTTTTCCTGAAAACATCCAGTCATTTCTCATTGCTCCCATTGGCTCCTTCCCCCATTGTTTCATGACAAATGGCTGTCAACAAGAGCTTTTAGCATGGCCTGCTGGCTGGCAGAGCAGGGTTTGCTCATAACTGTTTCCAGCCACTAGCCAACAATGATGCTCTATCAAATTCATTTTTATTGGACTCAAATATTTGAAGCCATAGAAAAATCTAATCTATTCATTGGTTTCTGAGTTGCTTCAGGGAAAAAATGCGCTAGCAAACTCGACGACTTTGACAGAAGTTTTACTCTTGTGTTTCAAATGGAATTTTTGTAGCATGGGTGCCTAGTGTGTAAAGCACTCGCCTTCCACCACTGGGCCCTAGTTTGATTCTGGCTAGATCCATAAATGTGAGCACCCACAGTCAGAGTTGTGCATTGTTCTTTCCTGTGCCACAAGAGTTTTTCTCCAGGCCCTCCAGTTTTCCTCCATATTGAAAAATCAAACACTTTTGATCTCTGGCTGTGCTCCACGGTCATATGGTCAATGTTGCTGGCTACCTGAGGCGCCCAAGCATGCCTGCGGCCGGCTTGAACACGTTGTAGCCGCATCCTTCGTAATCCAGCTTCTCAGCTGTGAGTGTGAGTAAGGGTGATTAGCTTCCCAAACTATTATTTGGCTAGGTACTGTTAGCCTCAGTGGACAGTGTAACACCTCTTGATTAGAATTCTTATAAACTGATAATTAAATTGTGTCCTTAAGGTCCTAGGTACCAGTACATTCCACTGTGTACACTTACCCAAACATTTACCTTTTAATCATGTCTGTGACTTTCCAATTATAACTAATTGCTTTTTGATTAGTCATAAACTGTTGCTGGTTTGAAAAAGTTTGTTCATATCATGTAGGTTAATGCAGTAATGGGGTACAACATCTGTAATATTTGCAAAACTGCTGCCCTTGAGTTGCAGTGTATTATAATACTTTAATGCTTGTCTGTATTCGCTGCTCTATCCATGGCAAAGGATGGTAAAATACAATTAGCATTTCCTGTGAAACATGCTAATTACATTTACCCATGTGTATCGTAGACACTATTGGTTTCCAAACGCCGTAGAGTTGTGCACTAGGCAGACTCACACCACCATCGGTCCCATACAAAAAGGTGCAATGCTCTTTCAATTACAACCTGTGGATGTTAGTTTTGAAGTTTTCTCTAAGTGGAGACAGAGCCACTTCCATTCCATTACAAACTGGAGGCATATTCAGGGTGCGAATAGGGCAACCACAACTGAAAAACAGGTTGCCCGAAAGTAATTTTGGTTGCCCGAATATAATAATGCTCTGCGCAATATAGGGTAAAGATTTATAAATGGTCATCGAAACGGACATCGAAACAGACATCACCGATCGTGTGTGAGTCTCATCGCCGTGATTTGAAGTAATTTTTGCTGATTTCGATACATGTTCTTCATCATCCGTTAATCCGGCATCGGTATTGCCCCTTACGGGTGTTTTACCCAACGTAAAACCAAACTTCAGGAGGCTCATTGTGATTGTCACATCATGAAACTTTGTCAAGTTTGACACATAAACACGTGAATTAAATAGCAGCGAGTAATATTCATTGCGCACGCTCACACCATGTTCGCTAGCTGTCCTCATGCTCGTTATAATATGTGCAGCATAACGACTGCGTGGCACCAGTGAATCATGGAAAGCGCAATTCATGGAAAGCGTGTGTGCGCGCAGTCTACATTTTGTTACTTGTGAACGTTCTGTTCCAACTATAGAATCAACCTAACTATAGTTGGGCCCGGGCCAACTGTGTTTTGGATTGGGCCTGTGCCCAACTATTTATAGTTAGGCCGGTTCTATAGTTGGGATGGAACATGACCACGTCGCGTCGAGTCCGAGATCCGAATAATACAACGTACAGTACATCGTGCACATATTATCCGCTACCATGCCGCCGCTACACAGTGCCATCGCGTTGTGTGTGTGCATCGCGTACGTGCGCTGACGCTGGAAAGTTCGCACATGGTTCGCGGTGGACGGCGTGATTTAAAAAAATAAATAGTAATTGTTAAACGCTTTATGTGGAAAATTCAAACGATCTTTGGAGCTGGCACAATAATAACCAGGGTAGGCCTAAATTCTAATTTTGTTTAAAGGTTGCCCGACGGGCAACTATGGTTTGATCACGGGTTGCCCGAGTGATTTTTTGGTTGCCCCGGGCAACCGGGCAACCGTTAATTTCGCACCCTGGGTATTAAACCCTTTAGAAATTATGAGCAGCAGAAAATGCTCATACCGACCACATGATTTGACTTACACAGTTTCCACTTGACCCAGAAGGTCAAAGTAAAACTCATGCCCTGAATGTCCTGTGATGATTACAATACAGAAAGACTAGAGCCCAATTTCATAGAGTAGCTAAGCACAGCAAAAGCAAATGCTTACCAGAATTTAGGTTACCAGCCAAAATAGCATGTCACATGTACAATCTTGGACTGGTAACCTGCCTATTTTTGCTTAGCAGAAAAATGTTAAGGACTATTTTCTGCTTAAAAGCAGCTCTATAAAATTGGGCCCCGTACCTCAGAAATGTCTCTGGACCAGAAATATTTTTACAAGACCTACCCTCCTCCCCCCAAACTATTACATGTATGTACAAATGCAGCTGAGGAGATTTTGAATTGAAAAGCTTGAGTGCATTTTAGAAAGCAACTTTTTTTTTCTCCCACCCACCACACACAGACACACTAAACAAGTGTGTAAACACCTGCAATCAGGGACCTGAATGCTTGTCCCTCTTTCCAACTGGGGACCTTCACCCAACTTGGGACCTATTAATTTCCCTTTTGTTATGGGTAGGTCCCCGGTTTGAATGTGTATACATGTACCTGCCCACACACCCAAGTGTGTAAACACCTACATGTAGTAAACACCTGCAATCAGGGACCTTCTGCATGTTTGGCCCTCTTTCCAACTGGGGACCTTCACCCAACTTGGGACCCTATTAATTTCCCTTTTGTTATGGGTAGGTCCCCGGTTTGAATGTGTATACATGTACCTGCCCACACACCCAAGTGTGTAAACACCTACATGTAGTAAACACCTGCAATCAGGGACCTTCTGCATGTTTGTCCCTCTTTCCAACTGGGGACCTTCACCCAACTTGGGACCCTATTAATTTCCCTTTTGTTATGGGTAGGTCCCCGGTTTGAATGCGTATACCTACCCACCCACTCAAGTGTGTAAACACCTGCAATCAGGGACCTCCTATTGTTCCTCTTTTGTTTGTGTTAGGCAACAGCTCCCTTTGGTTTGGTATACTTTCCAACTGAGGACCTTCACCCAACCCTGTTGTCCTCTTTTGATTATTTTACTTGCTGAGCAGAAGGTAGCAGGAAACCAGTCACCAACATTAGACATAACATTACGTGGTATTTTGGTTGGTTACTATTTTATTATTTATTTATTTGTTGGTAAAAGAAAAATTTTCTGTGCTTAAAAAACAAAGTTGTGAGCTTGCCATGATTATCAGCTACATGTATTAAGAGATTAGTTCAAGGAGCTGTCCCAAGTGACAAGTCCATCAATTACTTCACTCTACGTGTAAATGATAACTCTATACCCAAATGATTGAAAGGCTTGGTCCGTAACGTAGGGCTACAGTATCAAATCCATCAAATGTAAGCAAACTGTCAGATGGATACATTGTGAAGAATGTCATCTTGTTTGCTTGGTTAACAGATGCATTGTGTATTATTAATTTTTTTTTAAACCCACAAAAAAAACCACCACATTGGAGCAGACTTTGCACTGCATGAGTATGTACCCACGTACATCAACACACCTGTATCTACGTCTACTTTGTATTTCAATACCATATGGCCAGTAGAGATGTAGAAATACTGAGCATTTGCAAGGGTCAGGTAAAAATGTCATCAAATGTCAGTTAATATCAGAGGATGAACAGAAATCTATGCCTCTGATAAGTGATATTTGAATTTAAAAAAATATGCATCTTAAGTGCAGATCGAGTGTAAAGCATACGTGTAATGCTGATAGTGATATTTGTACGTGGGTGTTATTTCAGTCTAGAGGAAGGTCCTGTCTCCATGTTCACTTCGTCCTCTCCTTTATTTCCACATCAGGGTCAGTGATCAGGGTGTACAAAATTGAAGAGAGTACAATATTATTGGATATTATTCTCCATCCCAGCAATCTAGAATCCTCAGTGCTTGGTCAACCCTCAGAATCCTATAGGAAATCTTGCAAATTTCCACGCAATACATCATACTTAACTTACATGTACACAATATTGTTTGGGTGGTTAAATCAAGAACTTAACTGTCAACGGTTATCGGCACAACGGTCCCCACGACTAACTTTATGTGAAATGTGATGTCATTGTAAGTCCTTTCAAAATTTTGCTGTAAGCTCCAACCAATAAAAACACCTGAATGAGTTTGAAATATTCAACAAATGAAAAATGTGAATGTCCAACGTGGGTGTATTGATGCAACCTCCCCCCCCCCCCTCCTTGCAACCAATGTGTGACCCAGAAGGGTATCTGGCTGTTTTTTTGACTGTTTTTAATGTGGACATGATGAACTAATGTCGTGGCATTGCTGCCCGCGGAATACTATACGTATGGTCCATAGAATCACATGCTTTACAGGGTGCCGCAAGGGCAGAATTCTGTGGTAAGCAGAGCCATGAAATGGGCCCAGGTTTTTGTCTGTCATTTTGATGTCAAATTTAACATTGTAGAAACCCTGAGTAAACAAAATTCAGCAAATTTGAACACTCTATTGCAGAACCAGGTTAACCCTTTTCTTGCAGCCTTTATGGTCAGTAAAATTTGATGCAGGATTGTATTGTATTTGTTTCTTGTCTGCAGCATTGGCCAGTGTACATCACCATCACTGAGGTGTTCATCTTAGTGCCAGCTCTTCTTGGTTTGAAAGGCAATCTGGAGATGACCCTTGCATCAAGACTCTCTACTGCAGTAAGTTGTCTCCACTACTAAAGGGGGCTGTGTGTCGTCATGATCAAAGCAGGCCTATGGCTGTACATGGAATTATAAACTCTCACCCAGTTACTGCCCTCCCTTTGTATCATAAGCGCGTGCTTGCAGTAACTGGGTGAGAGTTCATTATTCCATGTACAACCACAGGCCTGCTTTGATCATGACGACACGACCTTTTTAATGCCAAGGGTCCAATCAGATCAAATTGTTCAACAGCTGAACGGTTCAAACATCTTCAATAAAAACAATACATGTATGAGATACCAGCATAACAGTATACCTAAAAAGGGATACCTCAGAATTTCCAAAAAGAGATTACACAATAACAATTACAGCAAAAGGTGAATGATAGATTCCTCTTCGACCTTAAAAAAAGTACATACATTGGAATCCTTTTTACTGACTTTGAAAAGAATTTGTACCTAAAATCCTGTGTGTTAACTGAACGGGAACCATTTGAGCTTGGACTCAACAGTACATGTAAAGGGTACACCAAAAAGCTTATACATTTTATAAAGCTGTAATAACAAGCATGGAATTTGGCACAGAGTCAGAGTATGTTATTAATTTTCAGATGCAGATTTGTCCTTTATTACTTAGTTTGGACTTTGCAATGTCGCAAACTGTACATTTTTGTGTCTATCTGTTATTTTGTCGGCACAGGTCACAGAATGTAACCTGGAAGTACACTGCTGAAGAGTAAAGTACACACTTCTCATTGCCAAGTTTTTATATACATATTATTTTTACATTTTTACATAAGTAGTTTACGTAGAGCTTTCCAATTCACAGAAACATTTAACTCTGGGAGATGAATCACGGAAATCTCCTGAGGTACATAAGCTCAAGGAAACATTTGGTTTGAAGTGTTTGTTTTTAAACAAATCACGATTTACATTTTACAGATTCATGCGCAAAACCCATGGCATGAGATAATGATCATTTCAGATAAAAACAAATGGTATATCCTCCAGGTACATGATCATGCCTTTTGTCTGTAGACTGTTACATACAGGAATCAGTAACCATTGGACAGAATTGGAAACCTAGTTTGAAATATTGACCACATTCCTGTGTTGCAAAAGTTTGCCTGAACTAGTAGGCCTTTTTTGTTTTAAACTGGTAGAAGTCAGATTTCAAATGAAATTTACTGAATTCAATAATTGCGAGTTTCACAGCCCAAAATGTTGCACAAATGTTGTGTTTAGGCCTATGGGAGGATGTTTTTGTATGTGGGTTCATCAGTAAAAATGTGCAGTTTACAATAATTTTAGGTGTCATACATTCATTGACTTCAACTGTTACAAATTGCCAATAGTTTTGGTAGGCTTCCTGACTACTTGTTCTCGTTTGTTGATGTTCAGCCATGCAATGGTCTATACTCTATAACTGAGGCATGTCGTGGCTGAGCGGTTAAGAGCACAGGACTCAAGCTCTGGTGTTTCTGATCAGCCGAGTATTGTGTCCTTGAGCAAGATACTTTACCATAATTGCTTTGTCCTTCGGATGGGACATTAAGCCGTAGGTCCCGTGTACTAGGATTGGTAGTGCACGTAAAAGAACCCAGAACACTTAATCGTGGAAGAGTAGGGGTTAACCCCTGTGTTTCTGGTTCACATAGCAAGCACCCTTGTTTACGGGTTTCGTCAGGCTTACGAGCTACAGTGGTTAAGTTCACTTATGAGGCAGCCTTGGTTTCATTTACCAGAAATATATAATAATTGAAATAACCTTTTGTTGCTAGTAACTGATGGTATGCTATGCATGTCATATTATGCAGTACAATCTGTAGTACAATGTGAAGTGCAGTTCAGCTTAGATTATATTTGATTAGAATTAATACAATTAAGATATTGATATATTGGGGTTAGAGGTAGGCTTAGAGTCAGGGTTAGGGTAAGGGTTAGAGTTATTAGGGTTGGAGTTAGTGTTATTGATATAATGGTATCATTACTACTAGAATCAATAGTGTAAACTGATACTTGGAATACTTCAACTTCGTCAGCAAAAGATCTACAATACCTTTTGCTTAATTAAGATAAAGTGAATACAAACTTTGCTGAAACATCATTTGTAATATCAAATAAGCTACATGATTAAAATATGGATAAAATACAATTTCAAGTATATCTTGTACTTTAGACTTGGCTTTTTGATATTTAATCATCATTCTGTCGACTTAGCAAATAGTGTTTTATGATTTCATTGTCAATTTTGCTGGTAGAAATATAACGGGGCAAGTCCAAGAAAGTGTCCCCTTGTGGTCCAATACATGACGCAATGTGTTTGTTTCAATTACATAATTATCCCAAGGACTAAGAACATGGGTATTCTCACTGCGGAGCTCAACATTAGAATAAAAAAAACACCACTGAAATCAATGATTACGTTGATTGCTTTTCAGAGGGTTTAGCTCTGCAAATTCTAAGACTTGAATAGACCCTTTTGCATGTGACGTCACAAGCTCAAACAGCATCCTCTTTGAGATCAAAGGAAGACCTCTGTAAAAGGCTGGTACACTAGGGTGGCGGTTGACACATGCATGATTCCATTGCTTGACCTCCAGTGACCCCTTGTGGCTACTGCTGCCACTCTCGCCATTGTGGGAGTCAACTCCTAATCCGTCTAAAAAATGTGCTCTACAATGTATGACACACGGGGACCTTGACTTCCAAGATTATTGTGATGATGGTGACCTACATGTAAGGTGAATTGGGTCATTTAGCTAGTAGGGGACCTTGGGATGCTAGCTGGCAGAGTGAGACATATACCATTTCCAGATGCTGTGTATTGAGAGAGTTGCGACATGGAGGGACTAGTGTTCTTTAGTCACGTGGTTGCTGGACGCCATTTTGGGTCCATATGCAGCACAACCCAATGTGCAGTCTGGTCTGGCACCCTGTGTGCTTCTAATTGCAAGTTGCCTCATTTCTCTCAATGCACAGCTCTGACCATTTCCATTATTCCTGCCACCAAGTGTCCCCAAAAGTCTCTCATTTTGAGTTTCACTAGAAACAGATTTTTGCAGGAAATATTTCTGTCCTCTCAGGTAGCTTGGCATACATATTTTTTAACTAAGTTCCCCTGTTTTTATTTCTTCAGTTCATGTTTGTAATTTCTTGCAAAAGTTCTGTTCAAGAATGTACAGGATGTGTTCGAGAAAAGATACAAATAGCTTGCAAATAATAATTTTAAATAATAGTAAAAATATAAGTTTATGAAAGTTAAATTCCAAGAGTAATATTTTAGTTCACTTCTTGATGCACTGTCTCCGCAAATCTCCCTACCACATCTTTTGTGAAGCAAACACAAAGAGTAAAAGAATTAATGTTATTCATGTGCATGTGAATAAATGATATTACCATACCTCATACATATTCATGATCGAGAGTCAAATTCTCACTGTTCTATTCACAATCACGTGCCAGATGCTATTTTTGCTGTTTACCAAGAGTGTGCCAGCATTCACACACAGGGTAAACACGCATGCGTAGTAGACTGTCGCATGTGCAACAGTCTACTACACATGCGCTTTATGAAGTAGTGCAACAGTCTACTACACATGCGCTTTATGAAGCAATTGTGGAACTGTCGCATGATTACACATGCACTAACATCGCTTGCTACACACACATGAAAAGATGGTGGCACACGTAAATGTCAATCCGCGTTTTCCCAAGAAGTATGAGGTATAGTAAAACAAAGATAACATGTTTTGTTGCATGGTTTGTCGTTGTTGGAAGTTGACAAACTAGTTCCCTCGGCTTTGCCTCAGGAACTAGTTTGACAAATTCCATTACCTTGGGGAGCTAATATCGACTGTCCACCCTTAAAGGCACTGAACACGTTTGGAAATTGTCAAAGACCAGTGTTCTCACTTGGTGTATCCCAACATATGCATAAATTAACAAGCATGTAAAAATTTGGGCTCAATTGGTCATCGAAGTTGCAAGAAAATAATGAAAGAAAAAAATTCCCTCGTTGTACAAATTTGTGTGCTTTCAGATAGGAATAAAAACTTCTTGCAAGAAGTTTTTATTATTTTAGTGAGAAATTACCTCTTTCTCAAAAACTACGTTACTTCAGAGGGAGTCGTTTCTCACAATGTTTTATACTATCAACAGCTCTCTGTTGGTCGTTATCAAGTCAGTTTTTATGCTAATATATATTTTGAGTAATACCAAACGTGTACAGTGCCTTTAAACAAAGTTATATTTGTATATTAGTGATACATGATTAGAAAAATAGTTGTTCTAAAAATTGTCTTGTTTTGATTTGAATGGTCAATTTATAGGTTAACCTGGACAGCTTTGATAATAAGAAGGAGCAATGGAGAATGATAGGTGGAAACTTGGCCCTTACTCAGGTAGGTGGGAAACATTTCATCTCGTCATGTCAGCACTGCGGTTTATTTAGTAAGTTACCGGGTTTGCCCTTAACTTTTTCAGTGACTAGCCAGCAGGATCAGTTAGCTTGTCTTTTCACTAGTCCACCAGCTTTTCCACTTGTCCATGGTTCATATTAGAAAAGAACTTTCAGGGATTCTTATTCTTGAACTAGCCAGCCGGACCACTTGGGAGATAATTTTGACTGGTCCTTGAGTGTTTTAACTAGCAGTTGGTCCAGCAGACCACAGTTAAAGGGGCACACCGGCTCACCATTTACGTAGTTTAGTGAAGTAGAGTCACAAACAATAAATAATTTGATGTAAAAAAAACAAAAAAACTTAAAATTAGCACGCAATTAACGAAAAATAGTGAACAAAACGAAACGCGGTCAAAGGTCAGCGTATACGCTTTTCCAGCCGAGTGTGTGCAGCGCAGTCAATCCAACACGGACACTGCCTAAAAACCCCTTGGAACCAAACGTGATTATGGTCTGGCTCCCAACCCCCCAGACAGGCTCCGAAGCCACGGCTATTGGCAAGCTGAGGAGTTCATGCCCCTAGGTTTCAACGCTCTCTGGCCCCACGGGATGTAGCGCCGGCTGACGGGATATGCCCCCAAGGCTTACGTTGTGATTGCTCCGCGCCTTTGGGCCATGCAACACGCCTCCGTTACACGGACTCTTTGAATGCGAATCTTACGTTGGATTTTTCACCATTATTTACAACTTGTAGCGATAATTTGAATACATGATCTTTTTCGTCAATTACTCGTTAATAATTGTGTAAAAAAAAAAGATTTAAATTTGGTTTGGTAAGTTACTTTTAAACGGCTGGAAGTAAAACTAACTCGGAAGGTCACGTGATTGTTTGAACCAGTTTGTGGTTCAAACTATCACGTGACCTTCGTTTTTGTTTAAAAATGCTCAAAAACGGCTAAATTTGATGATTTTTTTTATAGACTGTTCTTCTTCATTCCTGGAAGACCGTTGAAGTCATATTTTAGTCTATTTTGTAGCCCAAAAAGCCCAATTCAGCCGGTGTGTCCCTTTAAGGGAGAACTTTGAGTTATTGCAGGAAGTCTGTATACAGAGGCAAAACGTTTACGGACATAATACACATGACATTTTTTTTTTTGGCAAATGGAAGTATGATAAATAACTTTTGTTTAATGTTCAGGGATGCCCGAGGCAGACTTGTAAACAGGCGTGTATACTCCATTGTGTGTAGTGTGCACAGTGCATGCATTCACTACTTTATGCTTTGTTTGCCCTGTAAGAAAGCTGCACAAAGGGTAGTGGAATATCATTCTCAAAATTGTGTAATCCCTAATTCCAGACCTTTGTCCTTTTGTTGGTCAAGCGCACTGGACTCGGGCTCTGGTGTTACTGATCAGCAGAGTGTGGGTTCGAGTCCTGGTCTTGTCACTTGTGTCCTTAAGCAAGACACTTCACCATTCATATTGTTGCTTTGTGCTTTGGATTGGACGTAAAGCTGTAGGTCTCGTGTGTTGTGTAATGCACGTAAAGGAACCCAGTTACACATATCGCTAAGAGAAGCAGTTTTCCACAGTGTTTCTGTCAGTGGCTGCTGAGTGCGCCGCAGCACCTTGTTAACCCTTTTAAGGTGCTACATAGATTGATCTCATAATTAAAAACTTCAAAAACCTGTCTTTAAGATGTTTCTTTTTGTTCCAGCGCCCTCAGTACCTTATTGGTAGATACATGCGCTATATAAGACTCCGGTGTTATGTATGTACCATGTATTTGATTGGACAATATTTTTGTTTGTTGAGGTCATCTTTGAGACTGTACATGTACCTTCATGTCAGATTGAAAAGCATGTTGTTAACAACTTTATACTAACTTAACAACTCAACAAAATTTTGAAACTCATCTCGCGTTTGGTTCTTCTCAGAACCACCACTTCTTTCAAGAAGAAATTATTACACAGTTGTCTCCTGTAACCCAGGTTATTTATTTCTCACTTTCTACGCCATGCAAAGTTTCAAATCTCACTTAAACTAACATATTGATAAAAGAGGGAGACCGCCAACATAGGGCTAGCTAGCTCAGTTAGTAGAGCGCCGGCACGTTAATCTCGAGGTCGCTGGTTCAAGTCCTGCTCTAGTCAATTTTTCTTTGTTCAACCCAAAGTTATTTAAATAATTATCCAGTCAGTTTCCCTTGTGGTTTATTACTTGATATTAAATAAATATTGTGTTTTGTACCTAGTGCCAAGCTATAGTGGTTGGATTCTTAGCATCTATGGCAGCAGCACTGATGGGATATATACCCGATGGAGAGATCAACATTTACCACATTCTGCTACTGTGTGCCAGCAGTCTGGTCACGGCCTCACTAGCCAGTGGCATACTAGGTAAGAATATGTCAAATACATGTAGAAGGTATAAGCGCTGTCTTTCTGGCGTGTCGTGGCTGAGCGGTTTAAAACACACGACTCGAGTTTAGGTGTTTCAGATCAGCAGAGTCTGGGTCTTAGTCCCGGTCTTGACACTTGTGTCCTTAAGCAAGACACTTAACATTGATGCTCTCTTTATATTGTTAAAATATTCCCATTGCTTATTTTGCGGCCGAGGGGTCTACCGCACTGGGCACAAGTTCAGGCCCACAAAGTTTTCCTTTGTTCAACTTGGACCCCGCAGAAGAATTCTTCTGAAAAGGGAATAATAGAACAGCAATGACAGGACCCCCACAAATCTGATCCGTAAGGTTGGGTGCCTGAGTCATCGGATCCCAGACTGATCAAACATGGCACTTGTGTCCTTGAGCCAGACACTTAAATCATAATTTGCTTCTCTTTACCCAGGAGTAAAAATGGGCACCTTCGAAGGCTGAGGTGATATTGTGTTTGATTAACCCCCCGAGTACACAGGCTTGTGAAGTTAAAATCTCCAAAGGGAGTTGAGAAAGTTCCAGTCCAGGACTGTTTGAAAGAATGCCTGATGAACGACCAGAGCCAAAATTTGTCTAGTGCCTTGAGCGACTTATGGTGGACATGCCTTCTTTTCAAGACTCCATCATTATTATTGTATTGTATATTCGGTTTGCGGTAACACCATGTGTATATCAGTCTTTGAGAACTTGTATTGCTATTTATTGTACTGCCGCGGAGTAGATTTCGGAATTTGGGAGACTACTTAGTACTGAAAAGAACTGTCCTGCTTATTAACAACTACCTGGGTGAGGTATTATTAAATATTACTTCATCAAATGATCATGCAGTATTTCTGTTTCCTTTATTTTCTCTTCAGGAGCTATAATGGTAGCTGTTGTTCTGGTATCCAAGAAGTGTCACATTAATCCAGACAATGTGGCTACACCTATAGCAGCTAGCCTCGGAGATCTCACCACTCTTGCCTTACTCTCCTGGATCACCAGTATACTTTATAGGGCGATAGGTAATGAACATTATTAGTTATCCTAGAAGTGCTTCAAATGCACTGAGTGCAAAGAATCTGTGGGAATCGGGGGAATCAGTAGTGATAGCTGGTACATGGGTAGACTGGTCCCCTGTCTTTATCCGCAAGGATACAGACAGGCACTGGTCTTACAGGCCCAATGATTTCATTGGATACGATGATTTCATTGGATAAACATGCAGTGACGTAAGCTTTCCATATCTGTGTGTTATGATGGGTCCAAGGTGATGTAGTGTTTCAGCTTGCACTTTCGGTCGTCTGCATGCAGCGTGTGCATAATGTTTGTACATGCTTGCATGTATTGTGTACATGTACGTGTGAATTGACTGCGAATCTCCATGTAAAATTGATGCGAGATTTTCAGGCTAGTACATGGGTGACTTTGGATTGCTAGGGGGCAGCAGACTTACCAGGTAATGTTTACCAAAGCTCTGAGCGTGCACACATTTCCAAGAACAATGGATTTACCCGGTAAGTCTGCTGCCACCTAGTGTCCCCAAATGTGTGGTTCAATGTGCAACTAACAAAAAAGTTGCAATAGGAAGATCAATTGAATCCTACCTTGTAAGGGTAGTTTGTCTTTCATGTCATTTTTACTTGTTTGTAAATTTGTGTTGTTGATTATTACAAAAACCTTTTATTCAGGCCCTAAAATTCCGGTGTGCAAATTCTGACTAGAGCATTTATTATGGGATATGACAATCACAACTGAGTGGTGCATAATCCAAAACCATTATGACACATTTTGTGTAGATCCTTTTCCGAACAGACTGTGTAAGTGTTTCATTGTGTTTAATCTTCCATTACCATGTATTAATAGTATGTTTGGGTTTCACCAGCCAGTGTATGAAGTTATGAATAGAAATAAATAATCAAATAAACAATCAAACAAAATCATCATGCTAAAATTTGAACTGTGATGGAACAGTTGTTCATGGTCTCACGCAAAGAATTAATTATTTACGTTAACAGTGGATAACATTTTTGGCAAATTCAGGACCCAAAAGCACAAACAATTTCAAAGCACAAAACAATTTGTGCTTACCAGAAAAAAAGGTTACCAGAAGGCTTTTCAAACACAATATCAACCTCTAACCTCGCAGGTACCCATTTATACCCCTGGGTGAAGAGAAGCAGTTATAGTAAAGTATCTTGCTCGAGGATACAAGTGTCATGACGGGGATTCAACCCACGCTCCGATGACTTAACCGCCAGAATTTGAATTCGATGCTCTAAACCGCCCTGCCACAAGATAACCCAGGTTACCATCTAACATATTTATTTTATTTATTTATTGCTCTTTTCAACTCGCCCAGGTGATGATGAACATCTGTGGCAACCTTGGCTGGCACCCTGTATAATCTTATTCTTCTTGATGTTGGTACCCCTATGGGTATATATCGCCCATCACAATAAGTACACCCATGAGGTACTGTATCATGGATGGACCCCGGTTATCATAGCTATGATGATTAGCAGGTGCGTAAATACTCTGATGTCATTTATTAATATTTAATATTAATAGATAATTAATTGTTCTCTAATTAAAGAATAAAAGTACACAAATCCTGGAACTAGTGAGCGTGTTTGATGCCCCACACCTAAGTCGGATATTTGGTGCTCTATATTGGGCATGGTGTACCCCCATCCCTATTGTGTCTTAACTGTGTAATTGGAATCTCAGGAATTGTTCAGAGGATTCTATATATTATTTTGTATTTATTTATTGTTTGTTTGTTGGTGTGTTTTTTTGTGGGGGTTTTGGTTTTTATTTTATTTTATTTTATTTTTTTATTTTTTTATCGGCCTTGGTATAAAGTCAAATACTTCACAGAAATAGTGACATGGAATTAAAGGTGAAAACAACCGAAACATCAGCCATACTAATGTGATGTGATATAATAAACATTCTATTTGTTGAGATATACTTACTTTATAGCCCTAATTAGGGCCCAATTTCATAGAGCTGCTTAAGCACAAAAAGTAGCTAAGCACAATAAAGTTTTGCTTACCAGAATAAGGTTACCAGCCAAACTACCATGCCACATGTACAATTTGTGACTGGTATCCTGCTCATTTCTGTTTAGCAGGAAATTAATAAGCAATATTTTCTGCTTAAGGAGCTCTATGAAATTGGGCCTAGGTCTGATTTGAAATGTCTTCTCATCTATTTGATGAGCAAATAAATCAAGTTTTAGCAAGAAGTGCCTGGATTTAGCATGGAGCGTCACATAGTAATGTATTCTGATAAGGGCTATTGTTGACTGGGTGACTGAATTTGCTTTGGATAGACACCCTTGATTATTTGTTTTCTTATTTTGTCTTGTTATTTTCCCTGGTGTGATTAGCATAGGTGGCCTAGTCCTAGATGTTGCCATCAGACAGAATGCAGGGGTCGCTGTTTTCAGCCCTGTCATCAACGGCGTAGGCGGTAACCTAGTTGCTGTCCAGGCCAGTAGAATATCAACCCATCTCCACAGGCTAGGCAAGCCTGGTACCTTACCCCCTGGACGGAAGGGACTGTGCCTTAATCCAATTCAAGTATTCTTTGGCTCGGGTGAGTGTGAAGTCTAAGTACCACTGTGGTCTGTGGAAAGGAATACCGCTTGCAGTCACCGGCGTGTCGTGGCCGAGCGGATAAGAGCACCGGACCCAAGCTCTAGTGTTTCTGTTCAGCAGAGTGTGGGATCGAGACCCGGTTGTGACACTTGTGTCCTTAAGCAAGACACTTAACCATTATTGCTGCGTCCTTCGGATGGGACGTAAAGCCGTTGGTCCCTTGTGTTGTGTAATGCACGCAAAAGAACCCAGTGCACTTATCGTAAAGAGAAGGGGTTTGCCCCGGTGTTCCTGGTTTGATCGGCAGCATATTGCGCCACAGCACCTTGTAAACCATTACATGGTGCTATGTAAAGGAATTAGTCTCACAATAACGTAGCTCCACAAGTCACTGAGTGACGGATATGTGCGCTATATAAGAAGCCACTATTATTATTATTAGTCCATTGGCTTTCAAGGACTCTAGGTGGCAGCAGACTTACCAGGTAAATCCATTGTCCTCAGCCGTGTCTGAATCAAGGGTCTTCGGCTACAGCTATGGCCATTGGCTTCAATGACAATATCGCTGTTCTACCCATAGCCACTGCTGTCACTGCCTTAGATCTACGTTAATGCCGTGTCCGAATTAATGGCAGTGGCTATGGCCGGAACGCCATAAACTCCTATTCTCCAACATTGTCATTGCCGATAACGCCCATAGCCAGATTTGCTTGATTCGGACGCGGCCTAACAATGGCATGTTACTTAGTATGTGTGCTGCCACCTACTGCCCAAAGTCTTCCATTGTTGTAGTTTCAACCAATACGTCATAATCCTTAACAAATAAAGGGTGAGTTAAAGCAAATGCAGTCATACCCTCAAAAGTGTCTGTTAGCCTAACCTTGTTCTCAGGGGTGATCAATCTCCCTACGCCATTTTTTCCCAGCATGCCTTGCTCGCTCATAACACCTGGAATTGGTTTATTTAAATGTGCAAATATACGACACATTTTAATAAGGCCTGTGGCCGATCCACTCTGCGCACGTGCTGAAGCATCGTAGCTTGCAAAAGAGACATCAAGTCATAGAGCAACTGGTCCCCCCTCATTCTTCTTTGGTCTTGTGACATGTCTAACTGTATGCAGTTTAGGGTGACCATGTAAAAACATGATTCGTTAGAAGTGGGATCGCCTCAAAATACTTGCACTTTGACACATGTGTACTAAGCGCCATACAAGCACCCTACAAGTGATTGAAAGTTTTTTTTAAAGCATACGTGTAAATTGGTCGCGTTTGCAAGCCAATCAGATTTGTTTTTCAGAACATCCTTACCAGGGATTAGTGACGAGAGGTATCGATGCTCACTGCCCATCGTAGCGAGGCTGCTATTACCCAATTCTAGGTATACTATTCTTACCTTGCTTTGGTTATACTTATCACCATTTTATGATTTTTGGTGCCAACTCTTGCAAATGAAAATATGTACAGTGCCTTTAAGAGACAAATTCTGCTCTGAATTGCTGATGTACTCAACGTTTTATTTCTTGCACTGTCAGAGTAAATTAATATAATCTCTTCTTCTTGTTGTTGTTTACAGACCAGCATGCTCGTTCATGTCGAGTCCTGTTCTTGATGGTCATTCCAGGCCAGCTCATTTTTCTCTTCTTGATTTCAATGGTCAAAGCTGGACATACATCCATTACCATCAGAGTGACCGTCATGTATCTAGCAGTTGCAATGATTCAGGTGAGTCAGTTTTTATAGACCATTACACACAATGCTCAGTTATCTTTAGAGACCTAATTTGCATATTGATCACATGCCCGTGTTGCGCAATTTGGCCGGCACTGGTAGAATAATGATGTCTGGATCTTTAACTGTTTCAAACTGGTAGAAGCCCAACCTCGTCCCCATGGTTTACTTTATTTCCAACCATGTTTACAATAGTAAACCCTGGAGGGAAACTCCTTACTTGGACCCTGATTGGACAACGACTGGTGTACAAAAGTCTAACGTTAACACAGCCAGACTATTCTAATTTGCGTACGTATCCAACAAATTTGGATATGCAAATGATCCAATACCAGGGTGAGAGAGCGGTCAACCTCGTACACCTCATACTGCTCGACACACCCTGGGGACGAGGTTGGGTAGAAGCCAGATTTCAAGCTAAATTGACTGACTTCAACCTGTTTGAATAGGTCAGTCACAACGTAGGGCCTCATTCTGTATTGCTCTTTGCCAACATCAGTGTGAAATGCCATATGAGGACAGACTACAGCGGCCTAACTGGACAAGATTAAACTCTGGAGGGGGTTTCATTTTATGTTCACTTGTTTTTCAAGGGTTTGTACAGGATATCTCCCTGTAAATTCATCAAAGATAATTTGTTCATAAACCTTTAAATCATGACTCCCTCTTTCTTCACCTCCAAGCCTGAACTGATGCCCTTTTTTCACTCTCCGTCCTGTTGCTTCCCGAGATAGACCTTATGCACATGATGTCATTTCAGTAGGGCTCCCTCGCCTAGAGGTCAAAAGGAGGTTGTTAATTGGTCAATCCTGTGCGGAGTGTGTACAAATCTGTGCGTTTCGATTGTTTCGTCATCGTTTTACATCTAAGATGGTGGCTGGATGACGTCAATGCATAAGGTCTATTGTGGGACAATAATATTCCCTGCCAACATTCAGGATGCCGCTGTACTCTGTCCTCTACATTTGTTTTCGCCACAAAATCAACTAACAGACCCCTTGCATTGGCTGCCATCGTTGATGACAAACAATGGAAACTTGCATACGTGTACGCATTGCACATGCCTCTCAGCCAATGATAGCTCTTCATTGACCTTAGTAAGAGGACTGTTTTGGGCGTGTGACGCCATATGCAAAGGGTCAATTCTTTTGTGAACAGCATGAATAGCACATTATCATTTGTTTGTGAGGGCTCCCGTTTCATTGTTATTTTGTAGATGTATTTATTTTATTGTGCATTAACAGTGTTTCCTACTTCTTCTGTTACTTTTTGAGATGTATTCCTAAATATGCATTGGGTTGCATGCTCCCTGGTATCATTATTAATTTCACATCCCCAGACCTGCATAGACTTTATTTATATCCTGTTATTTTCTTTCTTCTAATTTGTGAATTCATCGACTGTAATCAGAACCCTTTATTGTGTGCTCGTTGTCATTCTGTATTATTACTGTTTTCTTGTTGGGGAAAGGACCAGTAGTTGGAATAGCATTCGCCTGTGAGCGCCCACCAAGCACCCCTCTTTTCTCACTGGCCTAATGTTGTCAGAGCTTGACTCGTTTCTCAGTCCAGTATGCAGCCAGTCAAGGGAGAACTATACATTGAATATTGACCCATAAGATTTATTGTTGTGAAGTCACTGTTTACTGTTTACCATACTGTTTTTTTGTATTATTTGCATTTCGTGTTTTATTTTGTGTATGATGTTAGTCTCAGTCAAATAAGTAACAATAATAACATTCATGTTAACAATAATCGCTGTAACTGATAATTAATTGTAGAATTATATTTTCAAAATTATATTTTGAGGCTGAAGTAATTGAAACTTTTCCTGTGGATTCAAATGTTATAAACCATTATTTCTATTTAAGAGCTGCATGACATTGGACCCCTGGGCCCAATTTTATAGAGCTGCATAAGCAGCAAATATTGCTTAACAAATTTCTGCTAAGCATAAGTGAGCAGGATACCAGCCACAAATTGTACATATTGAACGTTATTTTAGCTGTTAACCTTATTCTAGTAAGCATAATTTGTATGGGCTTAGCTACTTTTTGTGCTTAAGCGGCTCTATGAAATTGGGCCCTGGTCTGTTTTGAAGGCACTCTGACACTAAACTAATTTCCTCGTAACTGCCTGCCGTTCCCACCTCAGGTTGGAGTACTCCTTTTTACCGCAAACTGGCTCGTCCATCTCCTCTGGAAGAAGTCCAAAGACCCCGATAACTTCTCCATCCCATATCTGACTGCCATTGGGGATCTCCTCGGCACTGCGTTACTCGCCGTAGGCTTCTACATCACCTGGTTGCTTGGAGACAGAGACAGCGATGTTGGAGATTAAAGAACTAAGGTTTGACATCATCTACACATTAAACGTAATATTCCATGTGGTGCTTAACCACACGTACATTATGAAGGGAAATATTGTTTAAAACAAATTTGTCGCACTGACTTATTTGCAAATCTTTAAACCATCTAAACTCTTTGTATAAGAGTGATCTGATCTCTACATACGATTCGAACCCATGACCCCTGCCATTTTAGAGCAGAGGTTTTACCACTAATTCATCTTAAGATGTGTATCAGTCTCAATGGGGGGGACTTCAGGATGCTAGGTGTCAGGAGACTTACCTGAAACTATCCAATCATTTACCACTGACCACGCTGTAGGGCATAAGGAAGATGTGGTACTCACAGAACAAGTATGGGAAATGATATCTGAATTGTGCCTCGACTGATCGGACTGGAGCTTAAAAATAACTTAATACAATGATGGTTTAGAATGTAATGAATTGGTAGCTCGGCTGACCACGCGGTAGGGCATAAGACCTTCAGTAGGTGGGCTGTTACTAGGGCAACCAGTGGGCCTTCCTTGTACCGCTAACCCGATCTAATCTTAAAGGAGCAGTGCAGTGAAAGTGCCTGGTCACAAGTATTTCTGAGCTGACAAGTCTGCTGCCACCTAGTGTTCCCAAAAGTGATGTCACAACACGAATCACTGTGGCAATATTGAGAATTATATAAATCTAGTTGCCATTTGGAATCCAGCCCCGGTCATACATACCGCAGGTTTCTGGTGTATTATGGAATTCCTTCCTTACAGAAAACACTGGGATTGTTAATTAATATTCAAGGTCACTATTTTGTTTAACAAAGAAATCTTTTGTTCCTCAAAGTCCCTTTCTGCTGTTTGAAGTGCCTTCCAATGTAGAAACTATAGATGGAAATGAAGGAAATTGTGTTAGGTTTATTAGTCTTTTAGACAACACGTATAAAAGTTTCCACTTGCAAAGTCAGCCCATCATGTAAATCAAAACTTAAGACTGAAATAAATTAAATTCAGATTATTTGATCAAATCATAAAGCCAACAATGAGAAGCAGAATATTGTGTTTGATTCTGATTATGGGTTTACATGACACGAGACAGAAGTTTAACATAATCCAAGAGCCTTTCATATCTCTGTGTACTTTGTTTGTTGGCTCCCAGTGCTAAAAGTTCGCTCTTCTTTCCACGCCTTTGATTTTATGTTCATTTAACCCTAACTGAACTCTGCTAAAGTCTTTGTTACTTTATGGAGAACAGTGACAGTAGACAGTGATTGCTCAAATGTATGGGGGAACATTGGGTACCAACCAATTACTTCTACATGTGAAGAAAACAAAATCATGTACTTTGACATTCAAGTAGGGTGAGAATTATACAAAAGGTCACCAAATGGTATTAGAAGAAATATCTATTACAAGTGACTGGTGCATTACAAAGAATTGTGTGTACAAATCTTTGGGAGGATGATGTACAGAGAAAATATACAGCACAGGATGTGTTTACATAGGAATGTTTATCCAAGAATGGGTGTTCTGAATAGACTCCTGCCATTGGCCGCCATCTTTGATGTCAAACAATGGAAATATGCACGCGTGTACGCACTGCGCACAACTCTCAGCCAATGATAGCTCTTCATTGCCCTCAGTGAAGGGACTGTTTCGGGCTTGTGACGTCATTATGTTTGTATGATTGTTTCAGAACTTTTGCACTGATGTTACACATGAGTACTGTCTGCATATAGCCTGCCATTTTGAGAATCACATTGCATGTTAAGATTTGACGCAGGTCTAGCCGACATCTTAAGTGTGCATTGCACAGTAACACACAGGAATCCAACTCCAAAAACGGTGCATGAAAGATTTATTTTGGGTGGTGACGTCAAGTGAATTGGCTCAAAATACAAATTTTTGCCGTTCAGAAAAGAGCCCATTACTACTGCTCTGCAAAACATGTAACAGTATCACTCCAGAAACTGTGAATACTTTCACTAAGTCTTCCTGTTTCATTATTGAATCTCAATAAAATAAAAATGTTTTGGCTAGACTTACACTTCCAAAGACTAATTCTGTACCATTAATGAATACAGGAAGAACATAATTCACTTTTGTCCGCTTTGTGATTTGACATAGAATCGGATGATCCCCTCCAGCCAAAAGGAAGTATGAATCATTATATATTGGCATCTTTTGTACCTCTATGAAAGACAGAACAGGAAATTATCCGTACTCTTACTTTCAATTGGTCCAGTGCCAGTTTTCTAGAAGGGTTTTAAAGGGTGTGTATTCTTTGAGAAGTTGAGCTGAGGTGTGTTTGTAGCTCTACTGCTGCACTTTGGAACTCCCTACCTGTATCTTGTTTTTTTTTCACCATCTTGCAGTCTGTTCCAGTTCAAGAAAAATATCTTCTCTCGGTTTAAATGTTCTCATTTTTCCTTGTAGCCCTCTAGTACCCCTCTGGGCCACGTGTTTGGCGATTTTTCATTAAAAGAGAAAACAAACTTACTTCTGAACACTGATTTGGTTGATACATTCCCGAGAAGTGGTGTTGTGCGATGGTCTGAGCTAAGTTGGAAAAGCCACATTAGTGACCAGACAAAACATGGACTTTTATAAAAATGAGTCAACAGAAAACTGTTGCCATCAGAACATGAGTTGCATTGATTCATGTTAAGGGGAAACCCTATCCAATACAACATGATCCATTTGGGAATGTGAATTTCCCGTATGTCAAATAATGACAGCCTATGTTATCGGCACACAGAAAAGTCATAGGCACAACAACAAAAAATCAGTATTGAGCTTGTCCTTTCTGATGGTAAACATCACTTTTATCATTGACAATATACACAGTTTGGCTGGTTTCCTGGTGTTTTGGAGTTGTTTGTGTGTTTTTTTAAAACCCACTGCTCTTATATGATAATATCAAAGACTGGCTATAGGATCAAATTCGGGTTTGTGATGCACCCATTTTCCAATAGATAGAGCCCTTATGAAAGTTGAAACAAAAAGATATTACACGTCTCTTTCCTCACGTTAAAACTGTGCAGAACGCCATTGTATTTGATGCCCTTACAGTGTGAAACAACTTCAGAAAACATCAAAATTAAAACATATGGGTCTGTATGTTTTTGTAGGGGGAATTTTTAGTTCATACTAAATTTCCATGATATTCAATCAAAAAGGTGTTGAATTTAGTGTTTTGAATTAACGAAAAATGTGTGTGTGGACTATTTTATTGTTGACATCCAAAGATGTCACGTTTCAAATTTCGACCCGAAAGAATTTATAGTACAAAATAAAATGAAATTTTACACCATTTTAACCTGAGGTTAGAGACTTGGTAGTTTTTCCTCACTTTCATGAGAACTCTATCTATTGGAAAAATGAGTGCATCACAAAACTGAATTTGACCTTGGAGCCCCTCTTTAATTGGAATCATGAATGTTAACTATACTAAGAGCATGTTGTTACTTGTCACCGAACCAGTGGACTCGATCTGCTGCGGTATGTGAAACGAGGGATCCGGCTGTATGGCTGTCTTGTGGGAGGGGGAAGTTGGCATACAAAATAGGTTACTATATAAAAAGAAATCACAAAGCAAAAGACATTTTCTGGTATATGTGGGCAGTATTACCTTAGTAATGGGGGATTTGCCTCTGGGTTCTTTTGTTTTGTTAATGATTCCACTTTAACTAAATTGTTAACACCACTTAATTTACATAAGAAATTAATTATTTTTGTGAGTAAATAAAGAGAGATATATTTTTGTGAGAGATTTTAGATATTCTACATTCGATCGGGAATCTGTAGCTGTAGTTGCATTGACCTTTGCATTGACCTTTGCATTGACCTTTGCATTGACCTTTGCATTGACCTTTGCATTGACCTTTGCATTGTTGGTAACTTGTGTACAGACACCATAGTAAATGCATCACACACCCATTGCGTCTGTCATTTGTGGTGATGTCAAATTACATACATGAAAGGTATGTAGCTCACAAAGGGGTTTCTACCGTTATTTCTACAGTTACAAAATAGTCGCAGCCAGTGTTCATGTTTGTGTGTGATCAACCACACACATGAAATAACAAACCTGTGAAATTTGGGCTTAATGCGTTATGTGAGTCAGGAGAAAATAGTTTAAAAACATGCACAATCTTCAGGAACACAATGTTGTCCTTAATTTTGGTTGTAACCAATTCCATCTTTACACCATGTGCAAACCTGTGTGGACATTTATATTTTCAGTCATACCAATGTTGTTCACACAATTTCAAAGTATTATGCGTGAACGGGACACAAAAAATGAATGAATGATTTTTATTACGAAACTCACCTTATAACTTTGATGCCAATATACCACTATTGTACAGAGAAATATTTGTCTGAAATACTGTCAATTGCTGGAAAATGTACCCAACACTCAATTTAAAGGAACATTACAGAATTGGTTTTTGCTAACAAAACAGTTAAGCACTTTATATAATTCACCATAAACATAAACTGACAAACCTGTAGAAGTTTGAGATCGATTGGCCATCTGGGTCACGAGAAAATAGTGAAAAACCGATTACACATTTGCATGTGTTATACAATGCATGAATAAAACGCTCATGAGCGATAAACTCCAATCGGAAATTAGTTTTATTTATTTCTCATCAAATATGGCATTTCAGACAGAAATATTTCTAGGGATGTTTTCTACTATCATCATCATTAGACCGTGTAAGTTTTATGTAAATCTGTGATCTTAAAGAAAAGTTTAATTACCAGTTCTGTAACGTTCCTTTAAGTTCGATATTTAAAAAAAATAAAAACACAGGAATGTGCCCCGAATGTCTTTTCTCAAAAATGTGACCACTCACATTTTTGTTGAAATTTCCACATGTTATACTTGTGAAATCTTTTTATTGATAACAAGGATTGGAGTGAATTTACTTTTTCCAGAACGAATTATGTATCTTACCTTTTAAAGGGACTGTAAATTAGTTTTAAATATTAATATTCCTGACTTACAAGATGCTTTAATAAGAACTCTAGTATTATCGTTGAGGACCTTGTCACACGGGGCAATTTAGCTGACAAGTTCCAAGCGATCTTAAAATGTTCATGGGGATAGTAAGATTTTGTTAAAATGTCTCTTACTGTCTTAGTATGCCTTTTGCATGCAGTGCCGTTGGTTGCTTGTGAGGCCCGGTTCGAAATCATGGCTTCTGCTTCGATTCTCGTTTATGGTTCTTCAGTCAGTAACTGTGCATCTAAAGCACATACAAATATTGCTTACCAGAAAAAGGTTACCAGCCAACAATCCATGTTACATGTTTACATTGTTGCGACTGGTGCCTCACTCATGTTTTGCTTAGCTAAGCGGTATTTTTTGCTAAACAGCTTTATGAACTGGGCCCAATTTCATAAAGCTGTTTAGCAGAAAATGTTGCTTAGCAGAGTTCCTTGCTAAGCTGAAAATGAGTGGGGCACCAGTGGCAACAATTTAAACAGTATGGTATGTTGGCTGGTAAGCAAGATTTTGTGCTTACAGGCTTTATGAAGTTGGGCCCCGGGGGCAGACGGAGCCTAAAATCGGAGGCGAAGCTGAGACCTGAAGTTGCCTGTAAAAATTGCCTGGTGACGTGGCCCCTATGTCTGTAAGTGTTACGTAAAGTCAGTATGGTATCTCATGGTGTTAAATTTGAAATTAGGGTCTAAAAAGATTTAAATATAAAATTAACTTGTATAAGAAAATCTGCAATTTATTATGTTCATTGTTGTGTATTGAGAGAGTTTTGACGTGGAGGTACCAGTTTTATTTGGTCACGTGGTTGATGGACGCCATTTTCGGTCCAATTGAAGCACAACCCAATGTGCAGTCTAGTCTGGTGACCCGTATGCACACATGCGGTTTTTTGGGACCGAAAAGTAGCTTCTAATCCCAAGTTGTTGAAACTCTCTTTATACACAGCTCTGGTTCAGTGAATTCAGTTGTTGAAATTTATAAGTAAGGTTGTCGTTGAAGCAGAAGGTGTTTTTTTTTCCAGCTTCCTCTTGCAATTTATTTCAATAAAATGTATATTTCACTTTTTGTTTGGTTGTAACTTGATTATATCCATTTTGTTTCGTCTCTTTCTGAAATGAATATTTATAATGTCTTGTTGTATGGTAGGTTAAAGTTGTTAGCAGTCACAGTTGTAACTTTTTGTGGGTGTTAATTTTCTTTGCAAAACTAGGAAATCACTGCTGAGTGTTACTGAGTACGGTATGGCATTACCCGTCATGACATTCTTCCTACTTTACTCTGATTTACGATTTTTGTTTTTCCCTCAGAAAAATCTGCAAAAGTGTTATTATAGCCTGAAATGTCTACATAAGTCTAAACCATATGTAGGCCAGCCCCAAAGCTTGTACTCAATAAAGTGTTCCTATTTTTTGTCCAAAGAACCAAATATCATGCCTGATTACATCGCATAGTATATAGTGCACAACCAATCAAATTGTTTGTTATCCAGATGCAATCGCCAAATGGATGCGTTAGCGCTAACCGCTACTAATAGCATTTGAACTGGCCTCACGACGTCACCATGACATCTGGGTCAATTCCATAGAGTTGCTTAAACAGAAGACATTGGTTAACAGATTTCTGCTAAGCAAACATAAGTAGGATGTACCAGTCACATTCGATGGTACATGTGATATAGTATTTTGGCTGGTAACCTTATCCTGGTTGGCAAAATTTTGTTGTGCTTATGGCTGCTTTTTGTGCTCTATGAAATAATATATGATCCATGGTCTAGAATGCCGATGGTCGTGGGTTTGGGTCCCACCTGATGTGGCCAGTCCCCCCCCCCCCCCGGGGGAACTTAAAGGTTGAACATGCATCGATGTCGTGCAATAACACAATCTACATTGGAATTCCTACATGTATTTGGTAGGGAAATAATTGTGGTATTTAATACGGGTTCCTGCATTTTTGCGTGCTGTACTAACGGGGCTTTCCCGTTGCTTGCTATTTCTGGCCGACAGTCACACCACAATCTATATGGGAGATGGTTGCATCAGAGTGTCTACAAGGCAATGACCTCGGAAAGTAATTCAATTCAAAATGATGCATTGAAAGGAATACTAAAACAACATTCAATGAATGCGGAAAATATATGATACAAAGGGTGCACAACAAACTGCTCAGTAAAAAATACCCAAACAGAATTAAAGCTATGGTCATAGATTGGTTAAATACTCCAAACATTAATGACCATAAAAACTTACTTGGTGAGAAGCACTGCAGCTGTTGATAGTATAAAAATAAACTATTACGGAAATTCGTGACCTAAAAAAGAAGCTGGGCCAATACTTTCTTTCAAGACGTGTCACACATTGTTTTGTTATGATTTCTGAAGAGCACCCTTCGAGAGCTTGAAACAAAATCATAAAATAACCTATGCAAACATGTTATCGAAATGTGAGAGCTTAAAGCAAATGTGCAACATTGGTAATTGTCAAAGACCAGTATCCACACTTGATGTGACCCAACATATACATGAAAAAACAAACCTGTGAAAGTTATGCTAAATCGGTCTTCGGAGTCATGAGAAAACAGTGAAAAACCCAATTACATATTTTCACTGTTTTCAAGCATCGGATTTATCACCAGTGATAAAGACTAATATTGTTTTACTCATTTCCTAAAAACGATAGCATTTCAAGCAAAACTATTTCAAGGGAAGTTTTCCACCATGACCATCTTTATACCAAGTAAGTAATGTGCAAATCTGTGAACATTTTCTTTGCAACCTAACCAATTTGTACACACCCTTTATAAAGGCAGTTTATACTTTTAGGAAATGTCAAAGACCAGTATCCTCACTTGGTGTATCCCAACATATACATGGAACAACAAACCTGTGAAAGTTTAAGCTCAATCGGTCATTGCAATCACCAGAAAAAAAAGTGGGGGAAAACCTTAAGTGTTGTCACTGTTTTCAAAGATCGATTTTTTGACTCATGAGATCAAAACTAATTGTTTTACTCATTTCTCAAAAACTATAGCATTTAAAGCAAAAATATTTCAAAGGGAGTTTCCCATCATAACCATCTTTATACCACGTAAGTTATGTGTGAATCTGTGAACATTTATATTTTTACTCTTACCCATGTTACAAACACCCTTTAAACAAGTTTCGATGAAAAAAAAGAAAAACATATGTTGGTATGTTTTGTACGTGAATCAGTCGAAGTTTATTTGGAGTATGATTTTGATTTATATATAAGTAAATGTTTATTTATTTTTCGAAATTACTAATCTGGTCGACTATTTATTAATTTAATTACGTTTTATTAAGATTAATTTCTTGTTGGTGTGTTGCTTTTGTTCTTCATCGGGAAACATTATAATATCTTCATAACCTTGAATGTTTTTTCGGCCAGTTTGTTGGCCAACTTTGAAATATCTTGTTTCTTTGTTGATCCGGGAAACAAATAAAGAATTTGTGGACTCAAGAACTGCAATTCATTGAATTATCTTATTCCAACAGATTTATTGTATTATTTTGGCCCACATTCTTTGTGTTGATTGGTAAGGCATTAAAATAATGCAGATATGCTTTCATTATTTGTACCCCCCCCCCCAATTCTGTCTTCATTGTGTGCTTGGAATCTCATGAATTCTTTAGAGGATTTTAGGGGGATTTGGCATGGTATAAGTCACAACTACGTTTGTCTCCTGCTTGTCGATAGTCCACCCGCGTGCTGGAACGACTCTCCGGCCGGCCCTGCCGTCTGCTCTGTTGCTTTTCCGTCCGTCTTCCTGATAGCCGAACGGAGGTGTCGATCACTTTATGTCGAATCCCTTCACTTGACATAGGCAGCGGCGTAGCCAGGACTTTTTCGGCTGGGGGGGGGGGGGCCATTGCTTTTGAGTGGGGGGGGGCCAGGGGGAATTGGTTTGTCAGTGGTGGGGGTAATGCTGGAAGGGGGACGCTGCAGGGGGCCACATCCTCTTATGTTCTTGGTATTTTGTGGCCGCGGTAGCGTTCGCAATCGCGATCGTTCACTACATCATTAGATTATACAAATACACATTTTCCTCTTTTTTCCCTTTTTTTTGTGTGTGAGCACTATCGTGATTTTTTCGTGGGGGCACCTGGGGGGCACGTGCCCCCCAGGCCCATCCGTGGCTACGCTGCTCTGGGCCTGGGGGGCACGTCCCCCCCCCCCCAGGCCCATCCGTGGCAACGCTGCTCTGGGCATAGGTTCATATAATCAACCTTTGAAAGTTTCTTGTGGTAATGGTTTGGTTGGCTTTGAATCCTCTACTCTCAATGTGCCGTTTGGTTACTTGTCTGACTTGGGGAAGCTCGGAGATCGGTATTATCGGTGCCGAACCATGACGAAGAGTAGGGTTTGTTCGTTGAAAAAGATGTAACGAAATTCTAATGAGAGCTTTCTTAATTAAAACAAACTATTCTAATAAATATATCCGTCTAGAAAGCTGACGTTATCGATCGAGGAATTAATGTTTTAAGTCCGATCCCAAATATCACGGCCATGCCATCGACATAAACCAACACATTTTCACATTTATTTATTTATTAAATTGCATGACGCAAAAGTACAATTGCTAACAACAAATTGAAATTGAACGACTGTTTTGAGGAGCTTTCAATTTTGCACGAAATAGAATACACTTTAAAAACTTCCAGGTCCGAATTGACAGGATTCCGGGTCAGAATTGACCCGAATCCGGGTCAGAATTGACCCGAATCCGGGTCAGAATTGACCCGAATCCGGGTCAGAATTGACCCGAATCCGGGTTCCGTGGGGCCTGACCCATTTCTGTGTCAGTTTGACCCGGAACTCTCAGCTGTCAAAATTGCAAAGAAAAGGGTCAACATTACGCAGAATCCAAGCTAATATCCAATTTTTTTAAACACTTCCCGAGTCAGCCTGACCCGGAAATGGGTCAGGCCCCTTTGGACCGGAAGTCCGGGTCAATTCTGACGCGGTATAGTTTTTAGAGTGAACTGCGACGTTTAAACTGGCCGATTATTTGCCGAAAAATGACCGGGGAAACCTATATAATAACAATAAAGCTGCAACAAAATTAGGACAATATTATGAGACATAACAGTTTATTGCAAAAATATAAATTTATTCAACAGAATTCAAAACTGTAGACCGTTATTACACTGTTACCATTATTGTCATATACCATTACATCAATCAGGTGGACGGAGCCCAAGCCCGAATCCGAGCCCAAGCCCGAATCCGAGCCCAATCCCGAACCCGAGCCCAATCACGAGCTGTGGTTTCAGGGCCTGTCACTGATTTGAGAAAGACAAATGGCTGCGATATCATGAGGGTCTAAAGTGTTTGTTATTATACACATTGCATAGTTTTCCTGCAGAAAGTAGTATTTGTTATGGTATTAACCAATGGGCCTATACAAAACAATAATAAAGAATCGTATTGTACTGTGTAAATTATATCTGAGTTATTTGCATAAAAGAGTCAGTAACTAATGATAATGTGATAATAATATAATATCATTTTAGATGATATAGCTTAATGTATATAGTAAAGGTATTTACTTCTTCACTGTGTATATACAATGTGTATATTATAATTTGTGATACCGTATAAACTCACTGGGGAGCATAAATCCTGCATTTCATTACAGCTAGTCAACTGTTTAATACCGGCTCCTAAGTGTACACCTGGGTGAAGGGGAGCTATTTATGGTGAAGTGGCTTTCTCAGGGACACACTAGAACTTGAATCCGGTGTTTTTTTTGTGCCTATTCGGCCATCACAGGGATACTTTATGTTCTACAGTATCAGGGTCCATTTTTATGGCGCTTGGGACCCTGCAAAGTACGTGCACTGAATATAGATGAGCCGTGTACATAATTCCGCGGGAAGCCGAGCCTTGAATTTGAGCCATTTCTCATATAGATTTACAGAATGAATTAAGTCAGCTGCATTTGAAATACCCGACTTATAATATTGTTTTCTTTTTAGTCACTCGTTTCTTTCTTTGCGCAACATATCCTGTTGCAGCGCCAGCACGGTTGGGTTTTTCTTCAGCACTTTGCTACCCATCCTGTGCACAATATTCCAACTGCGTTTAGGGCAAAGTCTTTAAAATCAGAGAATAGTATGGCCCTTTTTAAGAATCACAGCCCCAGCTTGCTCTGTTAGTTATTTTGAAAGCGTACACTTTCGGAGCAGGCGAATGGTTCCTTTAGCTGGAGACCAAGCCTGTTAGCGGTGGTTTCGAATTTTCCCATTTAAAATATCATGGTGATATTTACAAGAATGTCTTGTTGTACCCAGAACCCAGTATTGTGCTGATAAGTGGCGGACAGGGCGAGTCCGCTAGCCTCCCTTAAACAAAAAACCCTCCCCATGTACATAGAAAATACTATAAAAGCAGCCATCTCGGATGGACGGTGCGGTTGGGGACTTTCTTGTTAAAAGTCCATTCCCTTATTTCTACAAGGACTGTCTCTGCAGGTTGATGTTCGTATAAAAGAGAAATATCCTCAACTTAACACTTCTCACAGAGAAGAATGTCTGACAGCTTTTTATACCAAAAGCAAGTTTTTAAAATCTTTATTAGCCTTACATGTATTAGGTTTTTTTGCAAAAATATAAAGAGTGTTTGAACAAACCTGTCTTTAAATAACACAATATTGGCAAGTAATCAAGACAAGGTACAACGATGGTTGAGTTGGACGAGCACATCGTTCTCACGTTCAATATTGCAAAATATGAAACAGGGAAAACGAAACGGCTCTTTTAAGATGCAAATTTTGGTTTTGACATTTGCCGATAGAACATAGTTTTTTATTAAAGGCATCGTACACGTTTGGTAATTACTCAAAATATATATTAGCATAAAAACTGACTTGGTAACGAGCAACAGAGAGCTGTTGATAGTATAAAACATTGTGAGAAACGACTCCCTCTGAAGTAACGTAGTTTTTGAGAAAGAGGTAATTTCTCACTAAAATAATAAAAACTTCTTGCAAGAAGTTTTTATTCCTATCTGAAAGCACACAAATTTGTACAACAAGGGTGTTTTTTCTTTCATCATTTTCTTGCAACTTCGATGACCAATTGAGCCCAAATTTTCACAGGCTTGTTATTTTATGCATAATTATGTTGGGATACACCAAATGAGAACACTGTCTTTGACAATTACCAAACGTGTACGATGCCTTTAAAATACGGTTATACCCTCTCTTGAAATCTTTACAACTTAAACAGTACAAATACAAACAAATAAATTGATATAATTAATTATTGAACAATACGACAAGAAATGTTATAGCATAACAAAACGTAAATTTCAATATGCTTCACATTTTAAGTAAGTACCGTAATTTAGCCATTACTGATCACCTTATTCTGTCTTAAGTAGGTTACCGGTATGGCAATAACTTAATATGATAAACTATATTTAGTTTCCTTTTTGTTTATAGTTTCCTTTGATAAAATATATACTCATGGTGGTCCCCAGTTACACCTACTTATAATTTGTTTGATTTTGTAGAGGCTCCCATACCATGCTGCTCACTAGACTGACCAGTGACTGTAAGGCCTTTCCTAGGAAATATACGTGCACCTTACGGGGGAGTCATGTGTATAGTGATTTGTCGACACATAACACATAGTCGACACCTATAACATATTGTCGACACCCACAACACATAGTCGACACAATTATAACATATTGTCGACACCTATAACATATTGTCGACAACCAACATAGGGCCTATATCGCATTTTCTTCGAATTATTTATCTTTTTAGTAGGCCTTATTATGAACGTGGGGGCTTTGGTGTTTAAAAAATGGTGCAGAACTACTTCCATTTGTAATTTATCCTTCATTTTGAAATTAAGATATTGACAAAATAGGGAGATCGCCAACATTGTGCTAGCCCTATAGCTCAGTTGATAGAGCGCCAGTATACATTAAAACGGAGGTCGCAGGTTCAAATTCCGTTCAGTCAAATTTCTGTTTGTCCAACAAAATTATCAAAACAATTAAAAAGTTGCATTTATCCTCCCGGATTTATAGATGATTGCATAGATACTTAATTGGGTTGGCTGGACACCCTTTTACGTAGTTTTAAAAACAACGTGGCAGTGTCGTCTGAAGGTCCGTCCACCTTCAGCTGTCCTGATGACCACGGGGTACGTTTGGTATGTTGTAGCTCGTTCTTTGTCTTCTCCAACTCTTCTTGGGTTTCCATCAATCCACGCTGAAGACCCTTAACTAAACTCTCAAGATACCTCACCCTGGAATCGGTGATGTCGCTTGAACTCCGTCCCCGTGTTCGCTGCTCAACCACGGCCTCACACGGACTTGATGCACGGGGGAAAGCAGCACCCTGTCGGCGAATCTCGAAGTCCCTCGACTCCGGGATTTGATCCAGACCCTGGCTCAGCGTACACCGGGATAAAGACTCAATATTCCCCGTGCTCAATTCGTTGGTTGTTCGTACAGAGTCCGTACTATCGTACAATGATGAGTATCGGTCGTCTTCAACATTCCAGCTACTGCTTGCACTACTATTGGAACTACAAGTCCAAGATATTGAGCGATCCAGTCTCTGCTGTGATGGGAAATTGGCCAGTGGCTGCGTCTTCATAAGACCATCGACTTCGTCGTCGGCCATTTTGTTCTCTGTATAAGTCTTCCCAGGTTCCTTTGCACGTTCCATATCTAGAGAGAATGAAACAGAAAAAATGGTACCGTAAACTCACTGACCTGCCAATGATACGCGTCTTCAAAGTCAATGAAAAAAAGTGGGAATTAAAATATTCATCTAAGGATAGAAGATGTTGGTCGCAGGAACATGTTTTTATTTATTTTGTGGAAGAGTAAATTCTTTCCAATCCTATAGTTTTTTTTAATAAAACCAACCTGTATTAATTTCATCAATATCGGTGGTTCAAACAATGAACAACTGTTTACAGTTTGGCAGTGATTCTTGTACACGTTTATGTGAGGCTTATTTCGATTGCTGTCATCGAAATAAGCCAACGGTGATTTTAGTTTTTGTTCAAAATGCTATTCTCTCGACTTTGTCAGTATTTCAGACGGAAGAACTTATCCGGAGGATTGATACTGGTATGAACTTTATAGTCCATGAACTTTCAGATTGAAACTATACCATAATCTTTCCCTCGAAAATTGCCGATCCTGTTTAATCATCGTACAACTCATTTCCCCGATAGTGGTAATCCACGCGATGTGTGACTAATGGTATACTCACCTATGACATTCTGGAGGTACTGTACAATACGGTGGTGTCTGGCTGATTCGGCATCATCAAGAGCCGTTTTCCTCTTTGAGTTCCTGATGTCCAAGTTACATCCTACCTCCACCAGACACCTGACCGCCCCGTAGTGTCCTCTGTACGCAGCTAGATGAAGAGGCGTGTCTCCATAGCTTGTCTGTACGTTGATATTGGCACCGTGCTTCAGGAGAAGTCTGTAACGGTCAGGAGAACCAAACATAGCAATTGTTACTCGTTGTAGGAGCTAATCAAGCTATAGACCGAATATAACAATACAGACAACCAGTCACCGTAAGAAATGAACCTGCTAAATGACCGATTTTGTCATTTCAGCTGCTGCATTAGCTTTGAGAAAAGTATAGTTTCAAAAACTCTCTGCTTCGTTTAACCAAATAACTATACAATTTGAAACCTTTATGTTGCCTGTTGTTGTTGTAATTGTTGTTGTTGATGTTGTTAAAACTGTGATTTTCTGTACGGTTGTGTCAGTTTTACCTGTTAGATGTACAGACAAATGACGCGTTTCTGTAATTTTTTCAATACAAAAGCTTTGCCATTCCTCAGTGTTGGTTTTGCTGCATCTTGAGTACATTACAAACGAAAGAAAGTATTTCGATCTTGAGTTTGTCAAACTGATTGTTTTCATCGAGCGCATTTTAGGCCCTCAGTCAAAAACAGTTAAAAAACTTCAGCCTGAGTGGGCAATAGCTCGATAATGCTACAGTTAATTGTAAAATGTCTATCTTTCGCTAAGTTAGCGAAAATGGGCCAACCTAACGTGCACGCCGTCCACGTTATTTCACAATGAAATATTTTGCTGAAGATTTTTTTCACTTAACCAATGTTATTTTTTTACGACTAGGCTACAAGAACCGGATGAATGAAAGAATGAAAGTGGGGGAAAACAAGTTCATTAATGCATTTCAGAGAATTCGTGAATAATGCTTTTGTATTGGTGGAATTGAAGGACTGAACACAACCGCTCAGGCGTGGAATTCTGCAAACGGGTGTTTTCCTCATTGTGCCTTAGGGGTTACAACTGAGACGACAACTATTGGGGTAAATAATAATTGAATATAATATAACTTGACTTCCATTGAATGTGGAATTTCCTATGGCTACCCTTTATCATTCTGGCTTAGTCTGTGAATTTTTGTAGTCACAGTGTTGTTACTATAAAAAACCGGAATTGAATTGAACTAAATTGAACAGTAAATTGATGATATACAATTGCTATATATATTATTATTTTGTTGTATAACCATAACTTTAGGTAAAACAGAACCTCCAGAAGTGGCATTTCGTTATATTTATAGTGAGTGATTATAAAATCAAAGTTTGATTGAGATAAACACGCTCAAATTAGTGCCACATTGCTACATTTTGCATGATATTGATAGCATTGCCCTATGCTGTTATCTGGAGATTGTGCACTGCACCCCAAAAATGTAAGTTCACTGCTGTATATAGACTAGTTATATAACGTTCAACATAAAGTAAAAAAGTGTTTAAATTAATTTGTCCATTTAAAAAGAGACACCGTGTCTTAATATAAACCCAAATCTGGTTCAATCAGTCACTGTGACACCCAGATCCGGGTTAACTCTAAGCGGGGGGCAACCCCGGACCTCGAGTCTCGGACTCCACAGGCTCACGGCGAGGCCATCAAGGGTTACAAGTTATGAAAGAAGGATCCTGTATGTTAATGATCCGGGCTATGTTGACAGACTGGGCTATAGAAGTGCAGTCAACCAAAATGTCATCCAACTTCAATGAAACATGATAAAACCGAACCCTTGTTGTTCGACCATGCTGCGATGATAAATTCCAGGGCGGCCGGCCACCAGCTGGACAATTTGCAGTAAGCAAACATTTATAACATGGGCTGTCGAATTCCAATAAACGTTCCTTTCTAAACCTTGCTAAACCTTGGCTTTTATGAACCAAGGTTCCCCATGGTGTTTAAACTTTAATCTTTCAACACGTAAAACCCATTATCTTCGGACAATGCAGCTTCATAATTCAGACCATAAAGGCCTGTTCGGGGGATTTTCCAAACTGTGCCCCTCACTTGTTGCAAATAATTCGGAAGGTTATAATATCGGGGCCATTATTGATTCGTCATCAGCGTGCCTTTTGGAACAATTCTGTTTTCTCAGTGACTGTATAGTCACACAGCTGCAGATGACATCCAATATTATGGTCACGTCTGAATGAACGGGGGACTTTGGTGTTTCCCCCTCGACCATTAATTTACCCCTGTGTCTGTGTGTGCACTGGCTCGTTGACAACAGGTACAAACATCCAGTCTCTACATCCTGTTTCTATAGACGATGTGACCTGTGACATCACATGTTTACAAAAGAGCCACCAAGCCTGGACTTCCTGCAGGCACGATTTGTACACAGCTCAATGGAAGAAAACATAAAATCCTATATTTTATGGAGATTGCACTGTCTAATTTTTTTCAACTTTTGATATGATGAAAGGGGGCACATCTCAAAACTTGTTCAGCTGTTACTTTTAAAACTCTTGGATTTATGTGGAAATTATGACTCAAGATGCAAACTTTCCCATATGACTAGTGCAGTATCTTGCCTGCCAGAATAGCCCAAGAATGTACAAGGTCACACTTATTGTAAACAAATGTCACAAGGTCTATAGGGAGGGGGTACATCACCGAATGAAGAGTTTTTCCTGCTTCTAGGGGAGGGGGTAGGCTACATCACCGAATGAAGAGTTTTCAAAATGGGAGGGTTTTTTTTACGATCGTGTCAGATGTTGAGCAAGGTTTGATATGTAATTGGTAATGATTGTGAACAAAAAACAACAACCTATATGAGCGATTTGTAAGTACCTTAAAAAATTTGTACACACAATACCGTGCTAGATATCTAGTTTCCTTAGAAGCTCCGTGTGAAATATTATACCATGTGCGAGAACAATTTACGTTTTCGGACTTCGTTTTATGATTGAGAACATATTCCTGACGAGACATAATAAACCGTGTTTTATCGAGAAGGCAATTCCTGTTTCCATTTGGTAAATTTTCACATGATGGTTTTTTTTCATTTCCAAAAACCGTTGATGTATCATACGTTTAGTAACAAAGGTTGACAATGGAGAAGTGACATGTAGGCAGTGTCTATATCCGCATCCCACACATTTTCTTGGCAATTCTAGAAGTACACATATCTTAGAGCGACACCGTGTGCTTTTCCCTTGGTGTTCTAGTGTCCCTTACTTTTTCGTTAAAAACATTGTGGGGTTAAAAACATACAAGTATGTTCCTACTTTACAAAAAACACCCCTAATGTTGCTCTCGTTAGCCCAAAATAAAACCAAATTCAATTCGTTCGGTTAACTTGTCTGAAACTACTGCAAAATTGCTCTATTAATTCTTTCGTTTGAGTTATTTCTTTAAAAAGGGCCTTAATCGTCTCCTCTCACACAGTTTTCTCCGGCGTGCTTACCGTGGTCATAAGATTTTATCACTTTCATTTCCAGAATGATATAGCAGAAGATAGGCATTTAAACTTAAACTAATTTCTTCCTCCGTTGGCTGTCACGGACACGACCCGGTTGATGTGAGGGGAAGATGGGGCATCGGGTTTAAAGGTATCGTACACGTTTGGTAATGACTCAAAACAAATATTAGCATAAAAACTTACTTGGTAACAAGCAACGGAGAGCTGTTGATAGTATAAAACATTGTAGGAAACGGCGCCCTCTGAGGTAACGGAGTTTTTGAGAAAGAGGTAATTTCTCACTAAAATAATAAAAACTTCTTGCAAGAAGTTTTTATTCCTATCTGAAAGCACACAAATTTGTACAACAAGGGTGGGTTTTTTTCCATCATTTTCTTGCAACTTCAATGATTAACTGAGCCCAAATTTTCACAGGCTTGTATTTTATGCATATTGTCTGGATACACCAAGTGAGAACACTGGTCTTTGAAACGTGTTGAGTGCCTTTAAGGGCAACTTTTTCTAGAACATTCCGTACATGACACAAGCTCGATACGGATCCAAACCATAAGATCACCGAACCACGAAGTTCAACTAGAGTATAGGACTACCACGCAGGTGTGAAACTCGGTGCAATAGTTGGCCTTTATACAGATAAAATGTAGTGCCGGGGGTCACACATGGATGAAGACTGTAATACGAATGATATTACGCCATATTGTGTTAATCAAAATGATTCTCTTGAAGAGATGTCCGCATCCGGGTACATGATACCGTGATGGAATGCCCAATCCGAAATGATATTCATTTGACATTAAGCCAACCCAAGCATGACCCCACAAACATCGTGTATAAAGCTGGAACAGTCATGTCCAATTCCAGTTTGTGAATTTATCTAAGAACCCTTATAAATCGAAGACAACATTATATTGGTTTAAGAATAGCCCTATTAAAAACCATATATACGTTACACGGAACCTGTCGCCACTTGTCCCAAAACAATTAATCAACCTATGTGAAGAAGGTGGTCGGAATTACGTCAAAATTACTTATCCTCTACTCACAAATATTGTCAAACTTAATTTTAAAAAGATTTGTTGCCCAAGCTTTCAAAATCGTTGTCATTAAATGACCATGACGATGACAATGAACCAGTTCTGAGTAAACGCGGTGTCTCTGTATTGATTACACAGTTGACATAATTTTAACAACAATGCATTCTATGATCTAATCATACACTGACACCAAAAACTCACGCGGAAACAACTACTTCGTCGAAACCACTTGTATGGTCGTTGCACTTCCACTTCCGGAAGGTTTGTTTTCTTTATTTATTTATGTTTAAAGAAAGAAACCAAACTATAAGTCACCCCACTGTAGTCACTTACTCATATTCATGTACACAATGTCTTTGCCTTCCCTGAAGGTCCCCCCCCCCGTTTCTCCCAGTTATTTACAGAAATTCTGGCGTCACCTTTTTTCTCTTTTACTTCAATAATCATAAGCAAACTATGGTGGCCCTGAAGGGACATCAAACATATATATTTACGTGAATATTTACGTAAATATTCACGTTTTTTGCCCCAATTCGCAAATATTCACGTAAATATTCACGTAAATATTTGCGATTGTGGCACAAATCGTGAATATTATGTGACTAAAGTCGTCTAAATACGTTTATCCTCTGTCCATGTAATGTCTGCGTAAACATAAGTCGTGCTATAATGCACTTGAAAATGTAGATTAATATTTAGCTTGTGACCGCCCCCCCCCCAAAAGGGGGGGGGTAACATATAAAGGGTTTTCTAACCGGTAAAACATTTCCATTATATCGTATTTCCATCGTAAGCGTTTGTTGTGGGTCTCAAATATTTTGTTCTCGAATGCTGTTACTTTTATGTTGGTTGAATGCCATCATGCTTTGAGGTTTAAATTCTTCACTTCAGATTTAAAGGCAAAGTATACCCTTTGGTTTTTGGAACCGTTCGATTGTTTTAATCCTATATAAATGTACAATAAAACTAACCTGTGAAAATTTCATTTCAAAAAGGTGGTAGCGTTTTTGAGATATTGCCGACAATCTGGAGCGGTTATGACAACGCAGGAAGAATAATCCGCATTTGGAATACACAATCTGAGAAATTTTTCATGCAGAAACATTTCTCAGATTGAAGTGTTTGAAGTTTTTATGGTAATTATTTTTTGGAGTAATTACCAAAGGTATAACCTTTAAACTAATCGGTTTCCATTCGATGATTCCCAATTCTATTATTGTTACACCTTATAAAGTTGCTTAAAATACTTATAATAATATAATAATAATAGTACACTACTTATATAGCGCGATTTCATTTGTTTGTGTATTATCCGAGTCAATTATAGAACAGCGCAAATCAATCCAGCAAGTATATTTGCATTTGGTGGCATGCACCAACAATAACATTGGAAGGCTGTAACAGTTACTGCATCCAGTCCGAATGGGCTCATACTCATATACTAGAATGGGGAATCACCCATTGATAATGATGTCATACCGCAAAATGTCAACATGACTCTAGTCGATAGGTGGGATCAGGAAACCGCAATGTTTACTCCACGCGTAGTATTTTGAAGGCCTTTTTCTTTTTTTAAAGGCAGGGTATACTTTTGGTAACTGTCAATTATACCAGTATCATCACTTGGTGTATCCCAACATATGCATAAAATAACAAACCTGTGAAAATGTGGGCTAAATTTGTCATCGAAGTTGAAAGAAAATAATGAAAGGAAAAACACCCTTGTTGCATTTTGTGCTTTCAGATGCCTGATCAAGGCTTCATGCCTGAAGCCTTTCTTACATTCAAATTTGTTTGTGAAATTATATCTTTCTCTAAAACTACATCACTTCAAAGGGGGCCGTTTCTAACAATGTTTTTTAATATTAACAACCCTCCAGTGCTCTTTATCAAGTAAGCTTTTATGGTCATTAATTTATATAGTAATTACCAAAGTACACCCTGCCTTTAATCCCCTTTGAGTGTTCCAGACCTCTATAAAACCTTTCAAGTCACACAAAGGAATTTTTTATAGGCATTTTGGAGGTAACAAACTGCACAATCACGTAAAATGAATACTGCTACATTACCATGGCAGTGTTCTTTTTACTAACCTAATTTTTAATTTATGTGAATATTCGAATTCATATTTCTTTCTCTCCTTTGGGATTACCCGGCACTGGTACCATGTAAAATGCCTCATATGACATGGCCCTAATATTATTTTCATTCATTGCACACTTTTTTGAAACCTTTTTTTACATGGTTAAATTAAAAAGACCGTATCAATTATGGCTTAATTAATAATAATACACATAAATGCAGCTATACATAAACGATGGGCTACTAGCCTAGTGACAAAACCAGTGGTTTTTATTCAAAGGTAGGCATAGCCTATGGTAAATTATTGGCTGTTGGAAGACTGTAAACCATTCATTTCTAACGCACAAACCCCAACCACCAAATTATGAACATGTTCATTATGCTTAGTGGTCCCGTCATCGGATTTTGTGCCCGTCCATGATATGTATATGAGTTTCCGTATGACAAATAGAAAATTAAAAATATGGTGTTTTGGGGTGTGTTTTTTTAGTGTTATAGGCAGTAATATTTCTCGGAACATTTGATCCAAGTGTGAATGTTATACAACATTAGGCTTTAAGATAATCAATTTTTCAATTATGTTTTACAATATCGTTATTGCACACCTTCAAAGGTATCGTAGGCAATCGGATACAGTTTTATTCGAAACAATGGTTATTAATTGAAAATATATTAAATATTATTTACCGTAAGTATTCAAAATTAGAAAAAGCTTTTAAAATGTGGTCCTCACTGTTGTTTCTTTTAAACCTCAATAGAACTTGGCCCAATTTCATAGAGCCGCTTAAGCAGAAAATAGTGCTTAAAATTGTTGTGCTAAGCAAAAATAAGCAGGATACCAGTCAAAGATTGGCTGGTAACTTTAATTGGGTAAGCATCATTTTGTTGTGCTTAGATACTTTTTGTGCTTAAGCAGCTCTAAGAAATTGGGCCCAGGTTGGAAATAACTTGTGCCGCAGCCATCCCCGAACAACAAACAAAGACAGAAAGGGAAATACTAATGTAAACAAGAACTTCAATTCAGTGCTTACCTGACTACTGACTCGTGGCCTCTCTCCGAGGCAGCGTGAAGCGGCCCCGCACCCCACGCCGTATAAAGATCACAAACGCCCCGTCCCTTCAACAGCAGCAGCCGCACCATCTCGTAGCTCCCGGTGACGCATGCACAAAATAGGAGCGTCTCCTTAGTCTGGGGCGCCCTGTACGTCAGGAGCTGAGCGACCTCATCCTCCGGTAACGTAGAAAACACCTTGCGGACGTAGTTGTGTTCACCTTTCTTAACTGCCGTCAACAGTTCTGACATTTTGAATAGTCTTGGTCGTGCACGAGGAGATAGTTCTCGGTGTCTTACACAGCTTTTCAAATTGATGCATCCACCAACGTTCGACTGGTAATGTTTGCACATGTTATAAGTTACACCACCATCCAATTCTGATAACATTGCATTTTAGGTTGTCTTTCTTTATTATTTACAGATAGTTTGTAGTTCAGTGTACCTTGCTCTCTACACATCAACTCGTGTGGCACTGAAAAGAGACCTTTTTATGTATGCCATTACTATGACAAAGAATCGAACTTCCGGGTTCTCGTATTGATTCCGCTTTAGTCACGTAGCGTTAACTTGGGGTTCTAGGAATAATACCGGTATGTCATAACCTTTGCCGTTACTTGTGTTTCTGTGTGGTCGAAGTGGGTGAAACCCCCTAAAACCTGGTTTACACACCGGGCCACACTTGTGCGTTTTTGTCCAGTGATAAACAAATGGCCAATAGGTTACGACCGCGAAAACGCACTGGGTCAATATTTGTTGAGGTTGTTTGTTTGTGTTGCTTTTTGGTGTTGAATTTTTTGTTTCCAAAAAAAAGAGCCATGTACCATTCTATTCTGAGGACCCGGAATCCGGGTCAATTGTGAACGGGAGCTTTTAGAGCGTAGATTTACCTTACCTTCTAAAGACACTGAACACGTTTGGTAATTGTCAAAGACCAGTGTTCTCACTTGGTGTATCCCAACATAAGCATAAAATAACAAGTCTGTGAAAATTTGGGCTCAATTGGTCATCGAAGTTGCAAGAAAATGATGGCAAAGAAAAAACACCCTTGTTGTACAAATTTGTATGCTTTCAGATAGGAATAAAAGGCTTCTTGCAAGAAGTCTTTTTTTATTTTAGTGAGAAATTACCTCTTTCTCAAAAACTACGTTACTTCAGAGGGAGTCGTTTCTCACAATGTTTTATACTATCAACAGCTCTCTGTTGCTCGTTACCAAGTCAGTTTTTATGCTAATATATATACAAGGCCAACGGGTGACAACACTTCATTCACCACTTACATGCTAACTTCTAAAAGTCTATCTCACACTCAGTGAAGTTGTAATGAAAGCCATACTGGTTAAGGTATTTAACCAACCACAGTTCCAAGTTAACAAAACTACATAGTCTGATAGGATCACTGTCTTTAACAACTTGGCATGGTTTGCAAATCATTGGAATTTATTTCAGCCACTTAAAGATTCATATAAAAAGGCCTATAATTATTAGGCTATACAAGTAGTACCCTGTGCTTAACGTGAAAATGAAGGCTTGTTATTGTGGAAATGTACTCTAGAGGTTTACACTAGTATAAAGGTTACTTTTACTATCAAGGAGTATGACACATTTATTTTTCAATCAGTAACAATGTTGATGGGGCAACACAATGTTAAGTATTGGAGATCAACAGCATTATTTCCTATTAAGATACAATAACTGTTTATAAATGTTTCCGAACACCTGTTTCACCTGACCACCGTGACTTATTTCATCCTTTCTCTATGTTTCAAGAGTAGATGTCACCGTTATTTCCGTGTGTATTGTGTATCATCGCTGTATGTCGTCAACCTAGAGGCCTATGACCTATTGTGGAGGACAGTTTGGGGGAAATACATAACACTGCGGGGTTCTTTCGTGTCTGATTATGGCATTTTAAACGCAGGGGCAAAATTCGGTAACAATTTACGTAACGTCCACTCATACTCAAAGGGAGAGTATAATTTGCCATGTAATCATTTGGCTGTAAAATGGACTACGGTGTTTTGTGGAATCTGATGTCAGAAACTTGCTGTGTTTTGTTGTTGTTGTATTGGGGTTTTGTTTTGTTTTTTTGTGGTTTTTTCACGAAGGAACAGGGGAAAACACTCACGAAAATAGTTCAGTTTGTATTGACTTGTAAATCAAATTGTAATGCATTTGTCCTGGTTGTTTTCAGTTCTTTGATATGGCTAGGGCTGTAGGGTTTAAATTGAGATGGAAACTCTCTTATACAGGGTCTTTCTTTTTCCTAAACTCTCGTTACAAGCGCCGAAACTAGGGTACAACATTAGGGGACAAAGGGGCTGCACTATTTTTTCTACGGGGCTCTTTTGGCCAATTAAAAGTTTCCGTTTGCACTTTTTTTAAACAAATCTGACGTGAATTTAAAAACAAGTAGGCCTAGTTTGCGTGGATAGCCTTGTTAGAAAAACATTAAAACTGTCACACTAAAGCTTCGACAATGTAATATTTTAGGGATTTCAAATGGGGGCACCAACAGTGGGCGCAGAAATCAATTGATTGTTTTTTGTTTTAATCTGAAAGCTAACTCTGGTAAAATGTTACGACATGTGAGGAATCTTTATATCTGAGCACACACGTCTAAATGATTAATTTCAATCTGAAAGCTTACTTAGTGAAAAGTTCTTCCTCAAGAGAATTTCCGTCTGAATCGAAGTTAATTCAGGGGAAATATCATTTCAGAACATGGGTTATTAAGTGCCCTTTATTTCGTTCCTGATGTAACCTATTGTGCAAAAAACCCATACAAAACGTAATCGGATTTTTGTTGTTTTTACACGACTGTGATCATTGACACATTGACGAAATTTCAACAGGTTTGTTGTATTGAGTTTTATTGAAAGCTATAGATGATCAAATGGATTCACTCTGCCCCGAAATCAGTGTTTTCTCCCTCTACCAGTTTGTATAGAGTTTTATCACACCTGACTGGCAGGCTTATCTCAAAGGGCTCATATTATAGTTTGACGACAGGTATGCTGTATGATGTTTGAATTATGAGACCCATAGCACCTTGTGAAGGTTTACAAGGTGATACGGTCAATTTGGCAGCCGATAATGCAAAACCAGCGGCACGCTAGGGGGGGGGGGGTATACACGGCCCCGTCCCCCACCCCCAATTGACGTCCGTGCCTGAGTGCCCACCCCCTCGCCCATTTGAAATCTGCACCGTCGAAATTAAATTTACCAGAAGAAAATGTTACATTTTATCAACTTTAACCAGTAGTTCAAATAGTTTTTCTATTCGCACGCAGACACAGTTTTGTTTTTACCTGCACGTCACTATTAAATGAAAACTGAAATTAGTAAAGGGAGGTGAAAATTCGCTTGTTAAGCAAAAGGCAAACGGAAACTTCAGATGGCCTGAAGTGCCCCCTAAAAAAGTGTACGCCCCTAGCTGTAAATGTACCTTATCTTCGCTGCTGGATGAAAACCCATTCTCTTAAATTGATAAATTGACTGGGTTCTTGTACTTCTAGGTGCATTACAAAACACACGTACGGCTTTATACGTCCCAACCGAAGGACGAAGCAATTATAGCAAAACAATGATAAAGTGTTTTGCTCAAGGGCGCAAATGCCACGACCCAGGGACCCGACCGAGCCCACTTCACCACTGAATATCACAGCTTGAATCCGGTGTACTAGACCGTAAGACGATAATGCCCACGCTAAACAAAACTATAAACGCTGTTTCTCGAAAACGAAACCACAATTCGCAAGTTTATCATATAGGCCTATATTAAATTGAACCAAAAGGTTGGAATGAACAATTAGAACAAAATTAATAATACCTGTCCACATCCCTCACTCAAATTTACCTTCAAAGAAAAAAGTGTTAACACATAAGCCTATACGTGACAAGTTGCAAGTGCCATTTTTACGTGTTCAAATTTAAAAACAAATGTCATCTCTATTTCTGGATCCCCTGATAGATCTGTTCGTTCTATTTCACTTTCACTTTTCTACGCTGGCCCCCATACAGATCATCACAATAGTTAACGGTAAAAAGTTCGGACATAAAAGAGAAAAACATGGACGCGCCTTATGATAATTTTGAAAAAGCCTAACATTAATTTAAGAGAAATACAAACAAGGTTATTCATTGGTTTTTCTCTGCTGGTAATCAGCTTTATTCCGCAGATTGTGGTAAATAAACGGGAAAACGTGATGGTATTATAGGCCTAAATAAGAAAGGGGTAAAGAAATCGCAAATGTCCACGTAAATGTTCACGTAATTATTCACGATTTTGGACCTACCGCAAATATTTACGAAAATACGTGATTTTCCACGATTTGTGCACCGAACCGCAAACATTAACGTAATACGGCGATTTCGGGCACAAATCGTGATTATTTACGTAATTATAGTTACATTAATATGTGCAATTTGGGACATAAATCGTAAATATGTACATATATATATGTTCGATGTCCCTCTAAACCCACCATAGGGACCCTACACTTTTTGACCGAACCAGAACTTGAGTCCGGTGCGATGGAACCGCTTGGCCACGACCTACCGAAATGACCGATTACAGTTGAAGAACAAATATTGATCACGAAAGGAAGACAGGTGAAGTCTAAAAACGAATGAGCATCACGTGGGGGATTCCCATGTGGTATTCAAAAACGAAGCATGATTCAACGCGATCAAAATCCCCTTTCCTGTCAGTCCGAACCTTGTCAAATTTCCTCCTCTCTAGTGTTTGTCAAAACTGTGCGCCACTTCTGCGATGTTTTCTCAAATAATTGTAGAGGAAGAGATAATACAAAAGCATCGTCATGCCATATAATGGTCACACAATACAAATTGCTTTATTATGTTTGACTCACTGAAAGTCCACGCCATATAACTATTTCAGTTTGGTTTGAATAAAAAAACAAACAGGTTTTCAATGCTTAGTTAGATGAGACCCATCTGTACCGAATTTTTCGAAATAGTTTCATAATGTTTACATTGTGGTGAAAGCACGGGAAATCACAATCCAAAATGCTGACAAGTTATTGGTCCATTAGTTACTCATCTATAAACAGATTCACAACCCTTACGTGATGCGTGATGAAAGCGCATGTGAACATCTTGCATTTTTACCTCATTTCTGTTGACCGTAATACACTCTAAAATCTGACCCAGAAACCGGTTTAAAAAAAAAAGAATTTTAACTCCGTGTACAAAACCAATGAAGACGTCGCTAAAAAAAACCCAAGTCCAAATAATTGAGAACAAAGAGAAGTCCTCGATTTACGGGATTCACAAACGTGTGGGTGTGAGCGTGTCTATCCATTGAAACCGAGGACTTTAACAAAAGGGATCCGGTTGTTTGACAGAGCGAGGACGTCCTCGCTTCGTTTTCGTGTACAAACCCAATGCGGACGTCGCTAAAAATGGGAGAACAAAGAGAAGTCCTCGGTAGCGGGATTTAAAAACATGGGTGTGTGCGTGCGTGTGTATACAAATATACAAGTTTGTATAATTTATGATTATGAGCTTGCTATACTTCCAAGAATCCAAGTCCAACATTTCATAATATTATTCATGTGCGGAAATAATTGACACATTATTTCCGTTTTGGCAAACGCTCATACTTTATGATGATTTTATTTATCATATAATTTTATGCGGATGCTGATCAAGTATAGGGGCTGCCCCTGCCATACCACCTATACGCCTTTACAGCCCCTTCCGTCAGAACGTACAACTCTTACCCGTTTACTCATTTGTTTATTTTGTTTCAAACTTAATACTCATTGTTATTTTTGCTTAATACGCTTAATTGCTTAATATTGCTGTATCATGTTTTTATTTTCTGGCAAAGAAATCAGTAAATCTTAAAGTACGTTCGCCTTATTCACTGCCGATATAAAGTGAGGGAATTTCAGGCAGTTTTTACAGCAACCCTCTGTACCATGAGTGCAAATGACCGATGATAATCTATCAAACCTGGGAGCGGCTGCAGTTAAAAAAACATTCAAATCAAATAAAAAAATCAACAACAAAAACCAGCGAGTCATTCCTGGCATAACAAAAGAAGTGGATAAATTGCTTGTTATTGGTTCAACAGAAACCATTTATGAAAGTAGGGGTCAGCCAAAATAACAATATGGTTACTGTATTGTATTCAGATAATAAGCTACAAGAATAGGTCGACAATAAGGCCAATTGCAATCTGCGTTGGCCTGTAGAATGTTGGCCCAACAGTCCGGGAAGGGCGGGGTGGGGGGGGGGGGGTCTCACACTGTAGTTTGGAACTGAACATTCGCCTGATGGATCTGGTCCTACACTGTGGTACATACAGGTAAAACAAGCAAGGGGAAAGAGTTCGAAGCCAATGCCTCTTTTCGCTTTCGATAGGAAGAGGCATGCAAATTCTCAGCTAATAATTCCTCTTTCAGTCATATTTTGTTTCAGTGCCAGAAAATAGAAAAAACCTGTACACAATTGTGTTTCTCTTGTTTTTCTACTAGGCTAATAAGCTTCATGTCTGTATAGAGACGTATTGATGATGAAAATGTCATGGGTTATTATTTGCCCTTTTCGAAACCGAGGCTTGGGCTCCGTTTATACCCGTTTGAAGCCCCGCAAGAAAAGCACACATCTTCCAAATAGGTCCTTGGCAACACCCTTAGTAGTCTTAGCTGTAGCCTGCCGTAGCCGCCAATTTGGATACGGCCGGTGTGGCAGGACATCATGTCCCCCCGGAGATTCTGTCCCCCATACGGCGAACTGTGCACACAAACTTCTTTTGATAGCGCCCTCTTTTGAATCATCCTCCTCCAGCCCATGTTAATTTCCCGTATGGGGACAGAATCTCCGGGGAACAGATTTCCCTGGGACACCGGCCCTATTTATCACAGTTATGACCAAAGAGACGGCTTTAATTAATGGAACATCGCAGGCTTATATGAACGGCGTATATCGACAAAAAGAAACATTTTCAAGAACTACCAACCACATTTTTAGCAGCTATATCATGCCCAAGTGAAACACAAGTCTTGCCCCCCGGTGACTTGTTTGATATTATTCAGAGATATTTGGTCCTTGGAAAAAAAGTTGGAAAGTGTTATTGAACAAGAGGGCTTACCTACTTAAAAACTTATATTGTAGACTTTGGTTGGCTTTCTAGGCTGTTTAATACAAATTTTGCTGATTTTTATGATTTAATTACAATAGGGGTAATAACCACGCATGTTTCTTATTACAGTCGACCCTCGTTGTAACAAAATCGCTGGGACTGGCCAAATTACGTCTTTATAAATGGGAACATTGTTATAAGAGAACAGAAAAAGAAAGAAACTCAGAGCAGAAATTAGATTCTGGACCTCTGATTATCGTCTTTAAATCATGTACATTGTATGCGTCGTTGTAGCATTATCTGTATACACCAACTTTGGGTCAGTGAAGCATATCCTCTTTATAACGTGCTCTAATGAGGCCGACTGTGCGTTATTATTATTTCCCACAAGTGTTTTCATACTCTGATTGTTAAAGGTTAGAGGGCGCTATAACAAAATTAGAGGTAGAGCCATTGTTTTTCCAAACGACTAATAATTTTAAAGCCACTGTGGGTGACCGTTGAGTTACGAAAATGTTAGAGTAAAGACAAAAATAGTCGTCGAGCTTTCTTGAAAGGGATGCGAACTTGCTGGAAAATAAATTATCAGAACTTAAATCATTGGAAATACATGTAAACATTATCGACACATATTTAGAATCAGAAATTCGGTAACGTCGAATAGCAACTGTTGTCTAGGGGCCAAATTGAGTTGTCCACACATGTATGTTTCACTAATTAATGTTTTCATCAACTTGTTCGTATCTTACATTTTTGTGGAAGACAAAACCCATCTTAGTTTCTTAATTTCCCCAGTTCAGTTGCGAAGATCTAAAATAAACTGAAAACCCCTTCAATTTGAGTAATAGGCCTACTTAATGGATGACAGAAAACAAACAAACAAACAAGAAAATAAATCTGTGATGTTCGATGTTGTTGCTTTTAAATAGTTTAATATTACTCTCTATGATAAACAAACACTGTTGAATAGTTTTAAGAAAAATGTCAAATTATGAAACTGCTTTGGAAATACCGTGAGGGTATAATAATGCACAGATCATTAGATGTTGTATAATAATTACTTTTTTACACACAGGAATCCTGTCCCGATTTATCTTTAACTACTTTAAAAATGAAACAAGTTTGATTCTTAAATATTAGATTGATTAATTAATATTTGTTGAACAAACTCTTTGTGGAAATGTGGCAGACCCTTTGAACAGTTGACCATTTTTGTTTAAAGGGACAAAGATAAGTCGTTGGATAATTATTGCATGATGGAAATTTCAGATAAGTCCAAGTCGTTGTTCAGGCGTCACTGGTGAGCTATTGCCAACAGCCCATCAGTCGGGGAGTACCTGACGGGTGTGGACTGGGGGACGTATGGGGCATCAAACATCGAGATCGGGGCAACGTGTCCAAGGAACTTAGCATCGAAATCTGCTGTGTAGCGACCAGGGATTGTAGCAACTGTGTACCCGTAAGGAGGGCTGAGGGTACCGCTGCTGTAATTCAGTCCGTAGTACCCGTAGGATGGCACCATGGTATACTGCTCATGGGTCGTAGACCAACGTCGGTAAGAAGCACCCAGTGAGCTAAGACCTGTTGTAAGATCATTGGAGCCAACTGGAGATGCCGAGGATGAAGGTGATAAGTGGTCAGTCTCGGATGGCTTGGGTGTTGTTGGGGTTACCACTGAATCATCGTCGTCCTCACAGCTTGGTAGATCGATCAGCTTCCCGGTCACCTTATCCCTGCTGTTAACATGCCCGTGACGACGGGTCCTTGCACGGCGGTTCTGGAACCAAACCTGGTAGACAAAAATAGACAGAAACTATTAAGCATGTTTACATTTACGTCTATTTATAACTACGGCAGCTAATCTATTTAGCCGGAGGTGTGAGGTAGAACATTAGAGGGATTTAGCTCATGAAAGCGTAATGAGAAAAATCAATTTTGCTGAACGGTGAGAGGTGTCACAGACGACGAATATCGACGAGATAACATTATGTGTTAAATGTCTGCCATCGATTTAGGGCATTAAACCTCTGCTGATAATCGACCATTTCAAGGTAACGATTATTCAAATCCAAAGTAAAACACTCTAAGCAGCAGACATGTTTAATCCCTGTAATGAGCTGTCAGAAAGGCTTGGGTTTTTTCATGGAATGAAAAAACCGCAAGTACAAAGGTGCAAACGCTAAATCACATCACATTGCGCCAGGGTGTGGGAAAGGATGAAAACGAAAATACTAGATGCCAATTAAAATCTGTTGCTTGAGGACGAGTATGACGCTCTTCAAGAAAATATACATCAGGTGAAAATTGAGTACGAGTATAATAGGCCCCTACTAAGTTGACTTTTCAAAAATTCAGCTTTCAGAATATTTTTCTGCTTTTATTTACCAATATTAATGTACATTGCTTGGGAATTGCTTGAGTACCTTACTTCTAAAAAGAATTGCTCGGCACGTTTTTAGTTTAGAATTTTTTTTTCAATCGCACTTGTGAAGACTTTAAACATTTTGTGCAATCTGCGAGCGAGCAGACAAAGAATAAAGACATAATATTTACGAACCTGCACTCTTGCTTCAGACATGCCGATAGATTCTGCAAGCACTTCCCTGTTGGTTATATCGGGGTACTGATCGTCAGTGAAGAAAACTTCGAGCTGTTGCCGCTGGTCTTCAGTGAAGATAGTACGGGCACGGCGACGGCGTTTTATGAGCGGGCCGCTCCTGGTAGACTCGGCAGGGCAACTATCGATGTGGACGGCGGCTGGTTCAGCTGCTGAAAAGGATAAAGGGGATTTTGTAATTGGAAGTTTCAACTTGTGGTTTATACGCACGTCACATGAGACAAATAATTGACAAAAAGACCAGGGAAATTGAACCTTGTATTTAACGAGCGTTAATTAACTGTTTCTGTAAAATCATTGCTATGCGGTAAACAAACTTTTTAACAAATTTAGGCAGCTCGTTAAAACCTTGGCCCTAATTGTTAATAAGTTATTATACAGGATTGGTTAGGATAAAAACATCATTGTTTAATTTTAGTCTGAAAGCTTACTGATTATGAAGTTCATACTAGAACAATTTTCTGTGAAATATTTTCCTCTAAAATTGATTTCATATTCGAGAAAACTATTATCTGAAAACCTATAAAAAAGCTTTGAAAAACACAACAGCTGATTTCGGGACAACCAAAAATTAAGTTCATTGTGTTTTAATAATACATGCTGAAAAATGTGCATTTGTTATTCACTTTTTTCTTCTGACTCGCACAACGGATTAAGCCCAAAATTTCACAGGCTTGTTATTTCATGTAGGATCTATACATACGGTTTATCGCACAAATCATGAACACTGTCTGCGACTATTTTGTCAGCACTACCATTCCAAATCCTCTATAATTATTACCTTTTTAGTTTGTTCAAAATCAATTTTGCCAAAGCCAAGAAACTTTGAAGAAATGGAATCCCACATTGACTTCTACTGAGTGTTATGTGGCTTCATTTCTATAGTATTATGTAGTATGTAGTATGTAGGACTACTTTACTTAAAGGCAGTGTACACGTTTGGTAATTGTCAAAGACCAGAGTTCTCACTTGGTGTATCCCAACATATGCATAAAATAACAAGCCTGTGAAAATTGGGGCTCAATCGGTCATCGAAGTTGCAAGAAAATGATGAAAGAAAAAATACTCTTGTTGTACAAATTTGTGTGCTTTCAGATAGGAATAAAAACTACTCGCAAGAAGCTTTTATTATTTTAGTGAGAAATTACCTCTTTCTCAAAAACTACGTTACTTCAGAGTTAGTCGTTTCTCACAATGTTTTATACTATCAACAGCTCTCCGTTGCTTGTTACCAAGTAAGTTTTTAAGCTAATATATATTTTGAGTCATTACCAAACGTGTACGATACCTTTATTATTACAAGGAAAAAATGGTGCCTTGTAAAACCATGGTTAAACTGAATTACCTTTCTTGATGCCGAGGATGTCTTCTATCAGGTGACCAGATTTTCGTTTCGCAACGCAACACTTAGCTGATTTGGTGATGATGTCCATGGTACTGACTTTAACAAGTAATAAGGAGACCCAACGAATGATTAAGATTGCAACTGGTAGTTGGTGAGCAGATTGCAGTAGAGAATAATACGTAGGATGTAGAAACTCAACGAGCGAATGATGCAGTCTTGAGGACGGGAAGCCGTTCTTAAGTACCCAAACCAGTTCAGCCGGGTCCTTTGATTCATTCACGAGACCCCCAAATAAGGTGCCGTCCTCGACTGCTGATTGGTCGAGCGTAGCCTTTGATATCACCGACAGAAGGCGGTCCTGCACGGGCGTGCGAATACTGCGAAAGAACACCGGGGCTGTAAATTACCAAGAAAACAGATTGTAAAACTATTGAAAGCCTGGGAGGGTTTTAATGAAAAGATTGGTTACTGATACTTGTTGGCAAATTGTTTAGAGTGATTGAAAATTAAAACCAACATCTCATTTCTGGTTTGCTATACCGTGACTGCACCATTTTTATTTCCATGATTCTCCATGTATGGAGATGGAGGGTTGCAGCCCCCCCCCCACCCCATGTTCCGACACCCCTAGTGTAACCCTAACGCCATGCGTGTAAATCATGAGGGGGTTTCGTCTATTTACATATTATAGCTTTCATTAGCTCAAATCAACCGATCTATGAATGATTTGGGCTGAATTATGTTCACGTCTATTATAAATTATGTCATGAGTGATGTAACAATGATAGGCCACATCTTGACCCAAAAATGATAAACACAATTTTGAGAAACTATTGCGGTTACATTTCCACGTAACAGGATTCGACTAAATAACGATCACTTGGCTTGGAAAACTGGGTCCTTTCTCTATGACTAAACTAATTCAAACACCTCCCTGAAAGGCTATCAAAAAGGAGTTATCTGTTTTATAAATCGGGTTTTAAAAAGTTCTGTCGTTGATTTGTAAGTAGCAAGGTCCTTTACAGAATAAACTAGAGCTAAAAAGCTTCACAAAGCACAACCTATTACAGCCCTATGAGATACACTTAAAGAGACGTTACAGAACTGGTAATTAAAATTTTCTTTAAGATCACAGATTTACATAAAACTTACACGGTCTAATGATGATGATAGTAGAAAACATCCCTAGAAACATTTTTGTCTGAAATGCCATATTTGATGAGAAATAAATACAACTAATTTCCGATTGGAGTTTATCGCTCATGAGCGTTTTATTCATGCATTGTATAACACATGCAAATGTGTAATCGGTTTTTCACTATTTTCTCGTGACCCAGATGGCCGATCGATCTCAAACTTCTACAGGTTTGTCAGTTTATGTAAAGTGCTTACACTGCCAGCAACTGTTTTGTTAGCAAAAACCAATTCTGTAATGTTCCTTTAAAATATAAAAACGTCAATATTTTGTTCATAATAATGACCCGACCGTTGACCGATGGGTGACCACTGGCCAAAATCCGTGTACTTGGGGCTCCAGCCATTGAAGCATTTGACCAGGTTGGGCAGCAAAGAAGAAGCACTCTCTAAGTTTTCGTCAAACGACCACTCCTGACCACTAAATGACCATTGGCTAAATTTCATGAACATTAAATACATTTAACATGCGCAAAAACAACGTATTTTTAGTTTTTCATGAAATGACCACTGCTGACCGATAGATGACCACTTGCCAAAATCTGTATACACCCCCAAAATAGGATTTGTCCAGGTAAGGCTGCAGTCGGCTAAAGAATATAGGAGAAGAAGTATTTTGTAAATATTCCTTAAATGACCACTACTGACCACCAAATGACCATTGGCCAAAATGTATAACCATCCCTAAATCGGGCATGTATCAAGGTTTAACTTGACAAAGTTTTGTTAAAATCGGCCAAGTACTAGGTGTTATGGCCTTTTTCATTTTGACCACTTGACCACTAGACCAAAGAAAGAAATTATTCTAGCATTACAGTATATCAGCCTGCTTCGCTGTGCTGATAAAGTATTCATAATTAACGTGTTTTGTCGCTCAACACAAGTGAAGTAAACCGTTTACACTGTGCTTTGTATATCAATGTGGAATCTGACTCAAGTAACATTTATGCTGTGTGAGTGGATTGTTAAAATTGAATTGTTATCTTTTACAAATTGCATGATACGAATTTACATTAATTATTTTGACTACACATTAATTGAAATTGGATGACTGCTTTTAATTTCGCGCGAAATAGAATAACACTACGTCAAATTAGCAGCTTATTTTCCGAAAAGGACCGGGAAACCCTATACATGTTATGTCATTCTTATATATACCGGTAGTCAAAATAATACTAGACTTGATTTCAAGTCTGAGCTTGCGGTTATTTCTCTGCATCAGCCACGCAGAATTCCCCCGCAGGTTTGCTATCACGCGCTCTAACTCGCGCTGTTTCAGCCAATAATGTATCGGCTATCAGGACGACTAAAAACCACGATCACAGACTTGGAACCAAGTCTAAAATAATACTAGCCTCCATACTTCAAAAAGGTTTGGTCGTAATTGCCCCAGGATGTGGTTCTCAATGTAACTCTTTTCCAGGTTAGCAGGACCCGTCAGAACAATCACTGACCAAGAGTCCTGGTCAGTCCCGATCACAACTGTAATGCTATAGCCCGGAAATTGGCGGGAAAGGCCCCTGCTCTCTGTCATTTATCTTATTATCTGTGACGTCACATATTTACAAATAGCCACAGAGCCTGGACTTCCTGCAGGCACGATTTGTACACAGCTCAATGGAAGAATTGTACATAACATCTTATATTATTTTAAAGAGATTGCGCTGTAAATAATTTTAAAAATGTATATGATATAAAGAAAGAGGATGCATCTCAAAAACTTGTAGCTGTTATTTTTAGAACACTTGAATTTATTTGGAAATTATGACGCGCAATGTAAAATTCCCATGTGGCCAGTGTAGTATCTTGCCTGCCAGGGAATGACCTGGAATGTACGAGGTCATTCGTTTTGTAAACAAGGGTTACATAGTCTATATGCAGCCCAAAACAGACGTAACAACACACCCATAGTTACTGGATTGGCGGACTTTCGAGTCCCAGTGTTTGAGTGCACTTTTTTGTTATCCTGTCCAACTTGACATGAGCCATCTTTCTTTTATTCCCGGATTTTGTTTTGTACTTTCTACTATTTGTTGCCATGTGCAATGAGACTATAACGTCTACTGTATGCTTGTACTTTGAGAGATGGACAAATATAAAAATAATTATACTCACACAAGTTATGGCTTCCCAAATTAGAATCTGGATTCAGTTTTCTTTTCTTCAAATTGGAAGATGCTCAATACTGTGGTCCTCAGACAAAAAGGAAAGATACAAATGATATTTTTTGAGGATATTATATTTACGATTTGAACGGCGCTTAAAGCGTTTGAAGAATATATTTTAAAAGTATAAGATAATTATTCAAATAAATATCCCTTAAAATGGTGTGGTTTTTGTGTAATTTCATTTGATAGAACACGGTATGGAACCAAATTTGTTGACTCCACAAAATGGCGGACCGAATGTTCCGCTAGTTGTATTAGGCCTACAAGGGGCATATTAATATTTGTGTAAGCACTACTCACTAATTACAAAACATTGTAGGTGTTTTTTTTTTGTGGTTTGGGGTTTTTTTTTTTGCACGAACAACTCTTTAAAAGGAGTTGAGGAGCAATTCCAAACAGAAACATTTTAAGAGATTTGAAGGCAATGTGCACCCTTTAATGTTCATTGTCGAATCGTCAAGTATTTCTGGGAATTGTTGATCTTTATAAAATTATGAGTTTTACGTATGGATACAACTACATCTGAACCTCCATAATCAAGTGTTCCCTAATCATAACGTTCGTGAGCGCATTACCGTAAGGGGTCAGAGGGTGAACGTCCTTAGAGAGTTTCCGCTTGCTTTCGGTTTGCTGAAAACTACATCATAAGTATATGAAGTACCCTCAGAAAATCAACAATAGGGCCAATCGTGGCCCGATAATCCCCATCACTGGCCCACCTCCATGCAGTCATCATTCCAAGAACTCTACCATTGCAGACTTTACTTAAAGGCACTGAACACGTTTGGTAATTGTCAAAGACCAGTGTTCTCACTTGGTGTATCCCAACATATGCATAAAATAACAAGCCTGTGAAAAAATGGGCTCAATTGGTCATCGAAGTTGCGAGAAAATGGTGAAAGAAAAAACACCCTTGTTGTACAAATTTGTGTGCTTTCAGATAGGAATAAAAACTTCTTGCAAGAAGTCTTTATTATTTTAGTGAGAAATTACCTCTTTCTCAAAAACTACGTTACTTCAGAGGGAGTCATTTCTCACAATGTTTTATACTATCAACAGCTCCCTGTTGCTCGTTACCAAGTAAGTTTTTATGCTAATAGATATTTTGAGTAATTACCAAACGTGTACAGTGCCTTTAAACAGCCACATCACCTATCATTTTTTCTTTTCACTTGATCAAGGCAGACACATTATTTCATTTTCGAAACCAATGTTACAACTTGGGCTCCAACTTCAGCTTCGTCTGTTATTTTGAAAATGTGCGTTTTTTTGATACGATGTTTCAAACAGGTGGTCTAAGCCAGAGCCAAAGCCAAAACCATGGAGTGGAAAACGCCCATTGAAGCCACGCGAATGAGAAGGCGAATTGTCACGCAGGCTGCGCCTTTGACCTGTTCCGCTATAATAACTTTGTCCAACCTACAGAACCCACTTTTTGTGGCTGCTCCCAAAGGGTGTATCCTATAGCAATCCTTCAAGAGAATGCTGTCATAAATTGGCTTAACACCCTCAAAGCTTTTGTATGGTTTTCGGATTGGTTTTAACGCCAGAAGTTTGCCGAAACACCTTATAAGAAGCCCCACGGTTGACTGATTCGGCACCGGGTTCGGTGTAGGGAGCATCTATACGTAGCGGTCCCAGTGATGTCGTAATTGATTCGTTCACCGCGCGCGTGCTGCCTGCTTTTTGTTTTCATCAAAGAGAGGTATAGCCTATACAACAAACTCTGTACAAAATGATAAGGTGGTGCGTGCTGACTGTGAAAGCTTTCTTTGGGCTTTTATAGGTTGTACTATTTTGGGAGAACTGCCATAAACACAGATTAAAAAACCAGTTTGAACTGCAGCCATTTTTTTAAAACTAAAAATGTGTTTCCCATAACATTGCCATGGCAGCCAACTTACACAACAAAAATCAACTGTGTTTTGTATTAAAACATACTGCTAAATGAAATGACGTTTCGACCCTTAAAGACACTGGACACTATTGGTAATTGTCAAAGACCAGTCTTCTCACTTGGTGTATCTCAACATGTGCATAAAATAACAAACCTGTGAAAATTTGAGCTCAATTGCTCTCCGAAGTTGCGAGATGATAATGAAAGAAAAAACACCCTTGTCACATGAAGTTATATGCTTTCAGATGCTTGATTTCGAGACCTCAAAATCTAATTCCGAGGTCTCGAAATCAAATTCGTGGAAAATTACTTCTTTCTAGAAAACTACGTTACTTCAGCGGGAGCCGTTTCTCACAATGTTTTCTACTATCAACAGCTCCCCATTACTCGTTACCAAGTAAGGTTTTATGCCAATAATTATTTTGAGATAATTACCAATGTAGTGTCCACTGCCTTTAAAGGAACGTTACAGAACTGGTAATTAAAATTTTCTTTAAGATCACAGATTTACATAAAACTTACACGGTCTAATGATGATGATAGTAGAAAACATCCCTAGAAATATTTCTGTCTGAAATGTCATATTTGATGAGAAATAAATCAAACTAATTTCCGATTGGAGTTTATCGCTCATGAGCGTTTTATTCATGCATTGTATAACACATGCAAATGTGTAATCGGTTTTTCACTATTTTCTCGTGACCCAGATGGCCGATCGATCTCAAACTTCTACAGGTTTGTCAGTTTATGTATATGGTGGAATTATATAAAGTGCTTACACTGCCAGCAACTGTTTTGTTAGCAAAAACCAATTCTGTATAATGTTCCTTAAAGCAGAGTCTGAAATGCCTTTGGAGGGCTGAGCCTGCTATAGGGGCCATAAGCAAGATTTGCATTTATACCCCGTTGGCTGGCAGTTTGCAAAAGCTATAAGTCCCGTTTTAAAACTTTCCGATACAGACATTGTTAAGCTCGAGACAATGTTCCCTCCAGTATCTCAACAACATTTGCATCTGGATATTCAAGTACGTTGCTGTTGTTGGTTTTTTGTGTGTTTTTTTGTGGTGGGGTGGGGTGCATCATTATTAAGCATTCCGAGAAACACAAAATCAATGTGAGCTTTCACTTATCACTCAAGAGACTAGTCTTGATTTATATCAATCTTCACCACACGCCCAGATAGCTGGTTTTACACCGGCTGGTTTCACACTATTTTCAAGTAAAATACCCATGATGTTTTTAAATTGAGACATGTATAATATTAACATGAAAAAACATGGAATTTGTCATTTCGTGACCCTAATTAAATTACTTTGTTCGTATTCTTTTTTTTTTAAGACCAAAACCTCCTTGTCGTTTGTGAGAGTTTTTACATGAAACAACGCGATTTATGCCACTATACTCCGTATCGGTTTTTGATATTATACTTTTGATCATTCTTATTTAGGAGTTCGGGTCTGGAATAGTTAAGCTTTTTTTTAAAGTCAGACTCGAAACTAACCAACTTGGAATGAAGTTCTACTGCGACTGCCATTAAGCCTATAGTCAAATATAAGTCAAATGAGGCAAAAGAGCTTCGTATTCGCCAAAGCTCAACAATTTTTTTCGCAGAGCTTATTTTTCTATACGAGAAAGACACTACTATAAGTTTTGCAGCATAGGGTCAATCTCCATGGGTCAAAGCTGCGAAATGAATGTGGTTGGTGCACCGGATGACGAATGGATATGCACTGGCCACCGCGAAGCTTTGCTTCTTTGAAAAACCTTCGAGGTTTATGATTCTACTCAAACATTCGACATTTGAAGCTTCAGCGAAAAGCTCAAAATATGAGACAAGACGTTCTAAAAGTGATAACTTTGGGGCCGTATATAGTTGATGTTACTTGTTTGTTGATGGGGGGTTTTCTTCTTCAAATCCAAACTAATTTTGCATTTTATGCCCTTTAATTTCTTTTTCAAAAAAAAAATAAAACGAACAGGGAATTGTATTAACTATGTCGCGCCCATTTTATTCTTTCTTCCCTTAAGTACAATGTAACCAAACCGAGGCTTGAGGGGCGAAATAGTCGCACCCATTTTCGCATGAGAGCTATATGGGTATATTGTATAACTAAGCACACTGGGAACACGACGGAGAGGGGGGCATTAGAAGATCTTATCATAGGTTGGCCGTATTAATCATCAGTGACCAATCGGTCATCGACCTTAACAGCCCGGTCAGTTCAATAAATCTAGCACCAATCTGTGTACCGTATAAAACAGGGTCTTGTAAAAACACCGGCATATAATAAAACCTCCCGTTTGATAACGCCATTGAGTTTGATTACCTTTTGTTACAGTCAGCGATTATCTCTCAAACAATGCAAAGACGGCTTACTTCTAAAGCCGTTTATAACGCGGCGAACCTCAGTCAATGGTCACGGCTGGACTTGTGAAATAGAATGCAGTGGTTGAGTTTTAACAACTTACGTTCAGAGTAGTGTGAAAAGAAAAGAAAATAATTCTGGCTTGTGGAAAACTTATTAGTTTATGATATAATTATAACACATCTGTGTTAAATCTTTCCCTCGTGTGGTCACAGTTCTTGTAATCAACTTAATTGCAAAATTAATTGTAAAGGGCCTCGTGTTTCGACGATGCAGAGTCAACTTAAACAACAAAACTGTCCTGTTATCTCGACGTATGTTCATGTAGGTGAGTTAAATCCTATATGACCATAGTACCCCGCCGTCAGAATGAAAAACAAAATAATTGGAGTTGTATAGGAATGGAAGGTTTTGGCTTTTTGTATTGATGTGCAAATTAACTGCTGAAAACAAAACGAAGAGTCAAAGTTACGACCAGGCATTCCCTTGCTTTCATCGCGGCCTCTTGATCAACCTGTAGTTAACGTCTTGCATGCTATGACTCATAGATGGGTGTGAACAATGGGGGTACCGTATCAATCCCAGGAGGGGCACCCCATCTACTCAAATCACCATGCCCGATATCTGGCAGAGGGTGCCCCCCCCCCCAACACACCCTTTTCCCTTTTTCTAAAGCACACTCTTTTCCTCTCATGTATATTTTAATATCAATCTTTTATCTTGTAACGAAATAATTTTCCTTTTTCGGACTAATAAAGAATGAAGTTAATAATTGAATTGTAGTTGTACAGAAATACCACCAGAGCGGATCCATGACTTTTTTAAACCAACCGAGGGCACAACGGCGCACCCAGGATTTTGTATTAAAGGGGGGTTCAAAAAAACAACACGGTGGGGTCCAGGGGCCGGCCTTATTCGGCCCCTGGTGGGGTCAAGGGGTGAAGCCCCGGTAGATGTCCGTGTAGGGGGAGAAGCCCCCTTAAGCTCTGAGCTTTTGGCGTTTTGAGGGGTAAAAAATCAAGCCTCCATGTGCCCAAAACAGACAAATAGGCACACTTTTTAAGCAAGTCAGATCCATATCAATCTTCTAAATTTACTGGAAAAATGTCTGTAACATCGATGGTGGGGTCCACTGGGGCGAAGCCCCGTTGGGGGTCCAGTGGGCGAATCCCCCTGAAGCTCTGAGCTTTTGGCGTTTTAAGGGGCGAAAAATCAAACCTCCGTGTGCCTAAAAACAGAGAAATAGACACACTATTTAAGCACTTCTTATTCATATCAATCTTATTAATTCTCAAAGAAAAACAAATTATCCCACAATTATCCCACGTTTGGATCAGGTCGCTGCATTATCTGGTTTCATGCATTTAAGAAAATAGTGGGTAAAATCTGGCGTTTCTCAAATTCAAGCTTAGTGTAGTCTTTATACTTGAATGCACAATAGAACACAATGAAGACACAACTCGGGGGGGGGGGGTTAGGGGGCACACCATGCCACATATCGAGCACCAAATGAACAATCAAGCCATTGCTCTATAATCAAGCTATTGGGTAAATCTCCGATGGTCGAGCCAAACAACAAATTTAAAGACACTAACCCGAATTAAACTTTTAAAAAGTGCAAATGCTGTACTTTCAACTTATGCTGCTTTATTGATAAAACCAACTCTCAAATAAAACAGGTGTATTTGGCGTTATCATGTTTGACCCCCTTCAAGGTTTTTACAAAGAAATGTTGACCATGGAGGAGATTGATGTAGGTAGGAGAACAAATAATGTATTTCAAACGACGAACTTGAACTGGGAACATAAATCAATTACTGTGTTAGGCCCAAGCAATTTAGCATTTATGTGACACATGAAGGTATTGATGACAAATTCGATTCGCATTCGCATGAAGTTCTCCGAAGCTCAATCATCATGGTTCGGTCAAGTGACGTGCAAAACCCAATCCACTTGTAGGTTCCGGTCCTGGGTGTTGGATTCGAACCAACTCACGGGGGTCGACAGAGAAGACAAAATGTGCTGACTGTCTCATCTCCGTTTGAAATTGTGCCTTGACTCAGCAACGAAACAAGTATATAGTTAATATTTAGGGGAGCACATGGGGTGCATCATTTTTTAGTCCCTTTGATTTTCGCTGCCGGTGTCCCAGGCAAAATCTGTCCCCCCGGAGATTCTGTCCCCATACAGGAAATTAACATTGGCTGGAGGAGGAGGATTCAGAAGAGGGCACTATCAAAAGTAGTTTGTACACAGCTCACCGTATGGGGGGACAGAATCTCCGGGGGGACAGAATCTCCTACCACACCGGGATGTCCCATTATCACCAAGAAGAAGACGATTGCTGGGTGGCTATGCATTATTGTCAAAGTTATTGACTGTTCAAGCCATTTCAACTCATCAGAATCCAATCTGGGCCAGTTCGAATTTGCAGCAAAATTCCCCCCTCATGTTTTCTTAGAATAGAGTTGGAGTCAGATCCTAAGCTCGAAACACACTTAGGCCCGGGGCTGCATACCGTACTTGACCTACTTAAATGGATTATTAGTTTATTAAATGAAGCGACGACTTTAACTGTTCGTTTGTTTCTGTACCTATGAAAAAAGGGGCGGTCACACATGGCCTAAATCTTTTCTTTACAGTTATAGGCATGGACTCAGACATTTTCAAACTGCAACTTTGTTCCATTAAAATTGTCTGTGTTTGACCAAAACTAATCGTAGGGCTATGTCACTGCAAAAGTACACTTAGTTGTGCTTTTCCAAGATCAACCATCAGCCCGCCGGTAAGCTCTCGGAGTATTGACAACAGATTCCCCTTGAAATGTGAGATTATCAAATAATATGATGGCGCTCTTCTCTTTTTGAAACTGTTGAAAAATGAGCCGTGAAAAAAATGCGACCGCAGTTGGATAATACCGCCCTCTGTTGGTCACCTTTAAGGGTTGGGAGATTATCCAGGAAATCAACATGGCGACGATGATATCGGTGGAAAAGTTATTCGTCGAACGGCCTGTAAAATAATTTCATTCAGCTTCAATGAAACCAGGAATTAACAGAAAAAAGGTTTGTATGATAAGCTTGAGATATATTTAATTAACAAAAACCTGTTTTATCTTCTAAGTTGAGAGACTGTTAAGTACTTTTCGGTTTGGTAACATTTTCTAGAAATATTATTTTCATTCAATTTTAATAATATTTCGGAGCATCTTTATTAGTCTGTTCATGAAAGGTTGTACAACATGTACAAGTTACAACCAAATCACAATTCTCTTTGATCATGTTTGTACATTGGATTTATAGGTCTACCTTTATCACTTTGATTTCTGGTACGATGCCAAATCCGACAGCCACCTACCTCAAAAGCATTGGTAAATTGCAAAGACCAGTGGCAGTGACCCAACAAGCAAGATAATGATGAAAGTTTAAGCTCAATCGGTCACCGGAGTCACAAGAGTAGACAAATAATAGTGAAAAAAACTAATACATGATTGATTATTATTTAAACTCAAATAGCATTTCAATCAAAAATATTTCTATCATTAGCCTACATTTGGTTACATACACCTATGGGGGGTACATTCATTAGCCGGTAGCCGTACCATTGCGACAAAATTTACACTTCAAATTTTTCATATTTTTACCTTATTGAGGAAGCTGAACTTTTACTCACATGTTCCTTGTAGCCGGAACTCCATGGAGGCCTGTTTGAAAATTGTTGAATTTTCTCTTTTGATGTTATTATTTGTGAAAACAAATTAACATTTACGGCTCAATCACTGCACGTCATAAACCAAGAGCTTGTAAAGGCTAACGCGCATCGGGTTGCTATGCATTTCGCACCATGCGCATATGATTTTACACAGTCGAGCGGTACACATGTACATGATGGTTAAAATTACAGTGCAGAACTCCGACATATTTTTGGAAATAATCTCACCCATGGATATATTTGTTAGTTGTGAACTCATCCAAAGTGTTGTAAATGTCACTAAGAATACATGACCGGAATTCCAGCTTCTCAAATAAGGTAAAAATAGGAAAATGTTGTGGTCAAATTTGTGTTCGCATTGTAAAGAAACTTTATACCCAGGACGTCAGTGCAGTGGTACTGACTGACGTCCTACCAGGGCTAGGGTGCACATGTGATGATTTCCAATCTTGCCAATGTTAATGCATGTCCCTTTACTTTGATTTAATAAAAATAAGATAGCTCAGTTGGTAGAGCGCTGGCACGTTAAACCAGAGGTCATTGGTTCAAATCCCGCTCTAGTCATTTTTTCTTTGTTCAACCCCACAAATAAGATTCATGACTAAATATTATTCCTGGTCAACTCTAAACAACAGAATTATTAAGGTTTATCGCGATTCAGAACCGCAATGCATCATGGGAGGGCATAGGGGGGCAAATACATACCGCTGTACATGCTGTTTGCACGCATGGCCTAGGCCCTGTGTAAACTAAAAAAGTAAACAAGCTTATGATTTGAACGTCTCAACAATTTTATAAACAACACAGTTGGTCGTCGTGCGCCCAGGCTACTGATTTCCCGGGTTGCCCCCTTTTACTACACCCGACATGCTTGGCAAAACAGTGCCCTCTCTTGGTATTTTGCTAATCGCAATAAACCTTATGAGTGAAAAGGTGGCAGTCAGACTCGGCATCTTTTCCTGTACATGTATCTCCCCAACCCCTACTTAACTTACACATAGTTGAATGATTATGAGTCAAATGATCGAGTTGGTTGTAAAAATAAAATTTCGAAATTTTAATGCTGAGGTCCTAATGAGATTAATCAAAACTCAATGTTTGGGTTTTTTATCAATATTTACTGCACTTGAGATCACTGCATTGGACCCTTAAAACTAACCACACATGTTATAAAGAAAACTGTATTTTGTATCAATTGACTAAAACCTTGTTTTCTCTACTACACTACCTTGTAGACAACTCTGACCATTTAAAACCCATTTGGGAAGATGGATATAATTTTATGAAAATTTCAAAAACATTTTTATTTAAAGAAAGGAATCAAAATACTTTTCACAGAAAACATAAATTACGCAGCTCATCAAATTTATGCCCAAACTATAACTTAAGTATACATGGACAACTCAATTCGTCGCTCCTACCACGAAGTGACCCATCTGTCAAAAATCACCAATGTTTGCAAATTGGTTTTTATACAAATTATTAATATAATCATTACTGTTAACATTTTCAGCAAGTTTCAGTACCTATGTAATGGTTTTGTACTTACACTAGTTTAGTATGATCGACGTATCACTACATTTGCCATTTTGTGTTTCCACGAAGTGACCTAGATTATCACGATACGCCAATTTACCCACGATATACAAGTACAAAGCGCTACAGCACAGTTCAGGCGTGCGTGTACGACTTTTAAGTTTTCATGAAGTGACCTATTAAAGCGTAATATTTTCACGAAGTGACCTATCACAAAAGCTCTCAATATGCATTGGTTTGTACAAAGCGCTCTGCGGGCAAAACTCTTGTTTTCATTTTCACAAAGTGTCGTAGGAATTAATTATTCATTAAAATAGTTGCGGGAATGAAAACATATTGACAATTCTGTACAAATTAACTAGTCAGCTTTATTGTTGTCTTAAAAAATAAAAATAGTAAGAAGACTCCGAAACAGCAGTTTGAAAATAGTGCAACTTCAATCGCGATTTTTCCTCCAAACACAGATTTGTTTAGCTGTGGACAAGGTCACTTTGTACAGTACAAGCGACAAATGTCCATGGACCTCCATGCTCTGACAACCATCGTTATGCCCTTAACATTTTGTTCATATAGTTTAAAGTTGTTAAAGTCATTATGGTATCATCATCTACATGTAGGGTGCATCTATTTGGTGCATTGAGCCTTTTAAGGCTTGTTGGACATACGGTGATAGACCTGGTGCAGATTTCACAAAAAGTTAAGATTGATCTTAACTGCGAATCAATCTTAAATGCTAAGCAAAGTGTGATGTCACAATACGAATCACTATGGTAATACTGACAACTCATCTTAAGATGAATCTTAGTGCTTTGTGAAAATGAGCCCTGATCACACACCCGCACTTCCACTGTACATTTATGGGGGGTTATTTTTGTGTGTGTGCACAACCACAAACAATCGTCAGGAGTGACAGCATTTCTGAAACTGAAAGAAGAAGAGAAAGTTTCCGTTTTTGCCGTGCTGGCTTTGTATCATTTTATTTGAAGTGAAATCAAATGACTTTTCTGGAGATATCCGATGTCTTTGACTGTATTCTTCATAACTACGTAAAGTAGAACAAAATTCTGAATGAAACAAAGTTGGGCTGTTTTTGTTCTGTGTTACTTGGCCCTAAATACAAGCCTGTGACTTTGTTTTGAAACTGTAGGGCAAAACAAAACAAGACATTTATACACTCAAAGTAGTTAATTTGACATTTGTTTCTCATGTTATATGCAGGAAGTATACTCCATTCAAATCAACATGATGTGAATTGAAAAGAAAGAGAATCTTTGTACAAACGCAGTAAATGCCTCATAAGACCACACAGTACTTAAAGGTCACCCGCCCTAAGCTGGATCTACTAATGCAAAAGGACTTCAGACTACCTCCTACAATTCAAATTGTCATGTGATTGCCAGTTTAAATCGGTAGTCGATGTGAGACGTATTCTTCACCTTGTACCTTGTTAACCCCGACCTTCCCCTAGCTGAACCGAACGGGGATGCGAGACCATCATGACGGCGATTGCTGTCTTCACGTGTCACTCAAGCTCTCATCCATTCCAGGAGCGTAAGATTCCCCTCAAGGAACCGGTCAAGATTGGACGGTCAGTGGCCAAAGCTAGACCAACTGTTGAGAATGGAATATTTGACTGTAAAGTGCTGTCTCGGAACCATGCACTGATTTGGTATGATCACGATACTCTCAAGGTGAGACTAACTTTTGAATTTATGTTCAAACGTCTTGTTAATTCAAACAACACTTGTCTCATGATCAATGGCCATCTTAAGGCACTGTAAAATGAAATCGCTGATAACTTGTTGACTGCGTTTTCATCTTCAGGCCTCGAATTTTGGGGAAAAGTCAAAAAGTCTGCAGGATTTTTGGCACAAGACCAGAATGGAAATTTAAAACAACTTTGAATGCTTTTGTTTAACCACTTTTTTCCCCATAATTTGGTCAAAATATGGATCCTTTTCTGATTCTGTTACTCAATACTGATTTACTCAAGTTTATTCTTTTTCTAATTTAAATATTCCATCATACTAATTTACACATTTACAAAATCATAATGAAAAATCTGGACACCCTGTTTTGTGGACAATGGACACCATATTTCTAGATACATGGAAAGGTTCCTTGCTGTAACCTTGAGTACAATCGACTGTACAAGTCTCCCCCGCATCGAAAATGAGAAAAAACTTAAACGAAGACTATATTTTTCTATGAAATCAAATGTTCTTTTTAAATTCTATATATATAGGGCCTACAACATTTCTGAAAATAAAAACCCCATTTATATATTGAAACACAATTTCAATTTTTATATAACATGAAAAATTAATTAAACAAAACTAAAACTTAGGACGAGGATGCTAATTTTTAAGAAACCCCATTTTGCCAATCACGTCCGAATTTGTGCGACCATTACATAGGTGTGATGATAACAAGTGGGCAAAGTTCTTAATTGTTTTCCACTAACCGGAAATGTAGGTTACATCTTATTCTCGGGTTTCTTTGTTGATTTGTTAAGATTATTGCACTTTCACATAAATTTTACTTTCCCAACAATATGATTTTTTATAAGCCAGAAACTACGTCAAACTAAAGTATTTGAAGAAACAGAATTGCGCACACATAAAAGTAACTCAATGACGGTCGGGACCAACTTGGTCTCAGAAGTTCAAATACTCGCGAGACTTGCACAGTCTATCGACACTGAATGCTCGCAGTGTTTGAATCCTTATTGATCTATGTACTCTGGCATTGATAATGAGCCTAGCACACGTAGCTATGTGTAATGAAGAATGAGAATCAGACCCTTAACATTGTACAGAAACATGTAGGGTGATTGATTCATACATTGAAAGACAACAAGAATTCAGATGCAGCTATTGAAGATGAATGTTGTTAGAGGACATCTTGAATTCACACACAGGCCTGATACGTTGTTCTTGTAAGGGCAAAGCAGTGTTTTTCTCAGTAAAGGGCATATCTTCGGGAAATTAAGATTTTAAGGGGCACCAAGGCTTTCGTTGCTTTGGTAAGAATGTAAAGCCTGCACACAGATTACGTTATGTATGGGATCAACTTCTTTTACTAACTACACTGTACATAATGCAGACTTACGGTGAAGTAGCCTACCGGGCTAATAAACTGTGCAATTTACTTCCCCCAGGAAGTTTTACATGTTGGATGTTGCCCAGATTTTAAGCATGTATTGTCATAAATGTATCTTTCTGATGTATTAGGCCTAATGGTCAAATGAACTTTACATTCACACACTCAAAAATAAATTAACACACTTTTAAAATTTATTATTCACATCTGAAAAGGAAGAAATATGAGCAATTTAAACAATATAGGTTGCATAGTTTTTAGTAGCCCACAGGGCAAGTTGAGAGGTGGTGTTTACTAGCCCATAGCAGTTTTTACTAGACAATGTACGCTGGGCTAGTGTTAAGGGTGAGCCCCTGAATAATTGAACAGTAAAGTTCTGGCAATATGTACATAACAAGTACATGAAATCAGTGGTTTGTATAGTAATACTAATAATCACACACTTTACATTTTCTGTGAAAAAAATCTGCACAGTTTATCTTTGGTATCTGCGTTGAAGTGTAATTGTTCAAATGTTCAACATGTGTGCTCAGTGTAGCACACATCAACACGTTCTGTCATATTCAATCATTCACATGGCCCTCATCTTGTCAAGGATTCTACATTAGGAGTAATGCAACTAATAACTTCCTGGTTTGATATTACACATCATAGAAATGAATGGCAAGGTGGCGGGCTTGAACATTGAGTTTATGGGCGCATACATTAAACCCACTGGCACTTGTACTGAGTACATGTTACGTATGGTGTGTACAATTGGTTTTAAACAAATGCAAAATTAACTTGGCAGTGTGCACACATGTGTAAAATTATAAGGATGTACAGTCTGCCCACGGTCTGCCATTTTGGGAGACAAAATGCAAGTGGTGCACATCTAACTGTGCCCATGTCGCCTTAAAAGTGCATTAATACACCGGGAATCTGACGCCCAAAATGGCATCTATAAAAATGGCAAGATTTATCGTATGATGATGTCAGGTGAATTGGGTCAGTTGAGCAGGAAAAACGCAACACTGTAATACTAAATGAGTGTTAAAACAAACACGGTAGGTATGCACTGTACAATTTTCTTAACACTGTGGGTGCTAGCTGAAAACATTCTGTAGTTGGTGCTTACAAATAGTAGTGCTCTGCAAACTGTAAACAAACAACATTTTCAATATTGAATATATCAAGTAGTAAGCCACAAGGGAAACTGACTGGATAAATTTACATGTATAAATAATTTAGTGTTGAACAAAGAAAAAATTGAAAAGATAATTGACAAAATAGAAAGACCACCAACATAGAGCTTGATAGCTCAGTTGGTATAGAGCGCTGTCACGTTAATCCGGAGGTTGTAGGTTCAAGTCCCGCTCTAGTAAATTTTTCTTTGTTCAATCCAAAATTATTTTAAAAAATATTTTCATATATTTTCATATCATCTAGGGCCTATTGGTTGGTCTGAATAGTGTAGGGTACTTGGAGAATAAATTTATGTATACTGCACAAGTCCTCAGCCATGCCACTTATCATTGCAATTACAGTAAGAAACCTTACAGTAAGAAAACTGTACGTGTTGTTTTTCACGTAGCATTTTGCCTGTGGACGTGAGATCGCTACACGTACATGTACACACGCTTGATAAGAGTAAATGATGTTGTAAGAAGCATCTGTTTCAAGACGATAATGTTGATGGATTGGATGCTGGAGAGGCATCTTCATCTTGTACCCTGTCTTTAAATAAATGCCATAAACTGAGAGAGCTTGCCCAGATCTCTAGATTATGGTATGCCAAAAATTCTTCACAAATTATTAAATTTATACAGGGGGAAAAGTTTTAAAAATATTGTAACCTTTACAGTCCAATTCCTTTTATATCCAATTGCCAAAGTTAAGGATTCAGAAGGACTGGGTCTAGTAAGAACCCCCCCCCCCCCAAAAAAAAGGCTTATTGCTGGGTCAGGTATTCCAATCTTAATCTACATCTATAAGTCCAAACAATTTGGTGTGGAGTGACATGTCCATACACTTAGTGGAAGAGGAAATTGGATGATTGAGGCCACACTCTAGCCAACTGCGAAGTCTGTAAGGGTTTTATGTTTTTTAGGTACGTTGTGTACACACACATGGTCAACTCTGGATGAGAATTTCACATTAATGCATTATATTTTTCTAAGCAAAAGTTTCCTTGAAAAGTAAACTAACCAAGCTTTAAGAAATGATTTTTAGTATTTAGATTCTTTTACTGCATTTTGATTTATTTTTATCAAGGCTTGTCGTATGGGGAAATAGCTCGTTTGTGATGGAAATGGAGTTCCCTTCTGTTACAGTTCTTGTGATTCAAATAACTGGTTTGAAGTCCGATACATTACCTATCCGCCAGTCTTGGACCATTCTGAATTAATTACATACATGGGTGTAAAGTTACAATGTCCTGTCTGTCACAAATATAATGAACAAGTTGTGCATGCTTTGCTCGAAAAGATAATTTGGGTTCAGAATTCCAATCTTCTATCGAGGTACAGTATCTTGCTATTTTAAAGCACAAACCAATATTGGTAATTGTTAAAGACCAATATCCACACTTTTTGTGAACCAACATCATACAAGAAATAACAAGCCTGTGAACGTTAAAAGCTCAAGTCTGTCGGCCATCAGAGTGACAAGAAAATAGTATAAAAAACATTCACTGTATTTGCTGGTTTCAAACATCAGATGTTGGACTCATAAAATCAAAACTAACTGTTTCACTCATTTCTCAAAAACTAATGCGAGGGAACTTTTCCACCATGACCATCTTTATACCATGTGTAAATCTGTCAACAGTTATATTTTGTATCTTACCAATGTTTGCACGCAAATTAAAGAATGATTATCAGTGTGGTTGGTTCTTTACAGGAACCATTACCAGGGTCCAATTTCATAAAGCCTGTAAGTCTAAGCACAAAAACTTGCTATAAAGCACAGACAAATCTTGCTTAGCAGAAACAGGTTACCAGCCAACATTCCATGAAGTTTACATTGTTGCGACTGGTGCCCCATTTATTTTTTGCTTAGCAAAGAAATTTGCTGAGCAGTATTTTCTGCTATAAAAGCTTTATGAAATTGTCCCAGATGGTTCATTTAAAAACCAAATTGTGTACGGCCGCTTTGTATAAGAATCGCATTGGTCTCAGAACTCTAGAACAATCTGCAGAACGGTAGGCCTACATGTACATTACTATTAGCACCATCTACATTAGGTAAATTGTGCACAAAGGGGGGGGGGAGACTGAGATTTTTCAGTACAGTACATTGTACATGTACATGTCGTGTCCATGAACCAAAGTCTTACCAAACCATCACTACAATACGTTGATTATTATTAGTTCTTTGATATTTTCAGATTGTTGTACAGATGTGCAGTGTACAAGGCATAATATCTTTATGGTAATGAAATGAAAAAATCATTGATATTGCGTAGCTTTTTCCTCAGTATTGGGTAGTATTCCACTGAGAGCAGTTTTCATATGGGTGTATTTGTGTACAGTACATGTAACCCTCCACCAATGGAAGTGCACTCTTGTCTCCAACAGATAGGGCTTCTTTACTACAGAGTAAACGTTTAGGCTTCATGGTTGTCATTGGACAAGTTAACATTGCACACACGCACGCATTACGTGTACGTGACAAAATATTTTTTGAATCATTACAGTATGTAGCTGGTGTTTGGTAATGTTAACCCCAGCTACGTGTTACACACCAACTAAAGTAGAGGTTATTGACTGTACACTGGTAGTGTGGTACACCATTGCTCATTATAATAATATGAATATGAATATGAATATTTATAATATGTCGGTATCCATCACAAAAGATGCTCATGGCGCAGTAAACCGGAAAAATTAACTGATAGCAACTAAAGAGAAACACAAAACAATATGGACTATTTAAGCTTAAAGCATTGATGCCCTCCTTAGATGGGCTTCTGAATTATTAACCTAACCAGCACGCCTGGGAAAGCCTGTAAATGAATGAGATGACTCGTGAATAAATAGATCCAGCTTCAATTAGGGAGGAAGGCCTCTGGGGGGAGAGGGGCTGAATGCTGGCATGTCAGACCGTGAATTGGACGTCAGGGGCTTCTACAGCAATTGCACTGGGTGTTCTTTTCTTTTTCCATGGTACCTTTGTACATGATGTACCAGCCTGGAAATTCATCTTTGAGAGGGCAAGGCCATTTTCATCTTGCAAAGGGCAGTTCTATAAAGGTCTGAGGGAAACTCTTGAAGGGTCACCAAGGCAAAGACTAGGGCAACAGAGGCCATGGCCTCTGTTGCCTTCGTGTAATTCTAGGCCTGGATGTATCCATGTTTATGAAGTACAAAAAGTTATTGGAAACTGACTTTTTCTCTTAATCTATTTAAGTGACCTTCAATACTGGTGAATAAATACTCTATCCCTTCAAGTTCTCTTTTAGTCCTGAAATATGTATACTGTATGTACCTAGGCTCTCTTCCAAAGTGGGATTCAAACCCCAGTCTTAAGGGGAAAGACAGTGTGTACAATGCACCACTATTCCAACCTGTTATCTTCTGATGGCCACATCAATGACATTTATACTGTATTTAGGGCAACAAACAACAAACTGACAAAGCAAAGAATTGAGTGACATTAAATGGAGTTACTGTACTAGAAGGCATACATTGTACAAGATTAATAATAATAGAGCTGTTGACCTTTAAGCCTGTTGAGATACTTAAAGGAATACCTGACAGTGACAGCACATTGAATGGTTACTGTATGGGTGTGCATACATTAATATTCACACACTCTGCATTGTAAACACAGACTCTACCTAATGCGAATGAGCCATCAGAAAGCTTGCTACTCAGACTCTTGCCCAATTGGCCACCAAATTCTACCAAAATGCATTCAGTTGGCCACCAAATTCTACCAAAATGCATTCAATTGGCCACCAAATTCTACTAAAATGCATTCAATTGGCCACCAAATTCTACCAAAATGCATTCAATTGGCCACCAAATTCTACCAAAATGCATTCAATTGGCCACCAAATTCTACCAAAATGCATTCAATTTAACACCAAATTCTACCAAAACACATTCTTCTGGCCCACTAAAATCCACCAAAAAGCACTTTGTATTTGTAACGGACAGTTGAAGTTTATGATCTTATTACGTTGTGCGGATCACCAACTGCATGTTTGTCAGTTGAATTACATTATAATCAACATTGTAACAAAGCATTTTGGGCTATCTACAAAAGCCACAAAAACTTTTAAAAAATCCACAGTTCTCGGTTGCGGAGGTGGGACCCTTCTTCAGTACTGGTCACTCATACAGTAAAATGACTTCTAACTGGTCCTGCTGGCCAGTCACTAAAAAAGTCTAAAGGACAGACCCTGAACAACATTTAAAGGCACTGAACACGTTTGGAAATTGTCAAAGACCAGTGTTCTCACTTGGTTCTTTTACTCAAGTCTGTGTCTACATATATCATATATATGTCTGTTGTCATCAATAAACCATGAGCGTTTAACAATACCTACATGTAGTGTTTACCTGAAGTTTGAAGTGCACAATTAAAGTTACATTGACTGATTTTTTGAAGTGAACAATTAAAGTTCCATTGCCTGATTTCCGCAGAAAAAAACCTGAACGAATTTTAACAGATGATGCTGTTTCTAAAACGAAAAACATACAAAAACTTTCGCATGTATGCCGCTGACAATGCAAAATTGTATAGGGGGCCTACACATGGTTGATGGATGGGATCACGACGACAGTTCATTTTTAGTTTATAATTAAAGGCACTGAACACATTTGGAAATTGTCAAAGACCAGTGTTCTTACTTGGTTCTCATATGCGTAAAATAACAAGCCTGTGAAAATTTGGGCTCAATTGGTCATCGAAGTTGCAAGAAAATGATGAAAGAAAAAACACCCTTGTTGTACAAATTTGTGTGCTTTCAGATAGGAATAAAAACTTCTTGTATTACTTTAGTGAGAAATTACCTCTCAAAAACTACGTTACTTCAGAGGGAGTTGTTTCCTACAATGTTTTATGCTATAAACAGCTCTCCGTTGCTTGTTACCAAGTAAGTTTTTATGCTAATATTTGGTTTGAGTCATTACCAAACGTGTACGATCCCTTTACTTAGTGATAATCAGTAAAACAGCGTGTTATGTACATATTTGGGACTTGAGATGCATTTTTGTCTGCATTCATTCTCTCAGTCTCACCTGTAGATAACTTTCAAGCACCAAATAAAGGGAGGTTAGTGGTGGTTACTGGTGTCTAATACATGTACATGTACATTTACGAGGGGTACCAATCATCGGGAGAAAAAAGTTCTGAAAAAACTGCCATGTGCTTGAAATCATGTCCAAATTTACAACACCTATGATAAAGTTAACTTGTTTTTTTCTTGAAAACGCTGCCATTGAAGTGTTCAAAGGTTTGTCATTAGATTTCATACAATCTTGTGGACAGGAATGAATCACTCTGGGCCTCCTCCCACCCTCTCACCCCGGGCCTCCTCCCACCCTCTCTCTTAGATATGAAGGAAGGAAATGCTTTCACTCTCTAGGGTATCACAGATTTATTTTAATCTCCTTACTCAACCAGAAATGACAGCTCTGACTGTCAATAGCTTTGCTGTCTGTAAACACTGCATAAATTGTAGGATTATAGCTGTGTACGTGATGTGCACTGACATTCAATTTTACTAAAGTAACATTACATTATTTAGGCAATTAATATAAAACTATGAATTTAATTATGAATGTACATAAATTAAAGAAAGAATTGTGTAAATGTGCAACCATGTGTCAGAAGAATTGTAAACAAAGCCAAAGTAAAAAATACCCTGTCTTTTACTTATTTACATTCCTTGTAAGTTGCACAAACTTTTCATCACATTACTATGAAAATCATAGTACATCGTCATCGTCATGTACCCCTATGAATTATAAATGTGTACAGTGTACAATGTATACCATGCAGTGTGTACTAACTATAGACACTAAGAGCATCATGATCAGTCCAAGGGCAGATTAAGGCTGTCGGGACTAATCCCCTCTTCCACTGGTTCATTCAATTTGACCTTAAACCTTTGAGGTTGTTTGAGTGATGCACCATTTATACTTAGTATCAAATAAATACTATGTATTGTACATTTAATGTGAACCGTTTGCTCTGTCCCAGCGCCTCGTCCAATAGCACTGGGATGGGCTGATGTATGCACCATGCTCATTGGCCCATTCCCCCTGACCTTGTAACCCCAGTCACCTCTTCCTGGTTGAAAGATTAGATTATCAATACTAATTTAGCTTTAATGAGTAAATCCATTGCAAATCATTATTTTCATTCTTTGCCTTGTAATAGGGCTTGATCGCAACTTTGTTTTTTTAAAGATTTTTTACAATATCCATGTTGGCCTCCATGCATTACCATCGTGCGTGTATCAATGTTGTGATTGTGCACATTGTGCCGATTAGCGGTACAATTGTTCCCATCATGCATTACTACATCCTGAACAAGAACTTGTAGAAACTCATCAGCCCATCCCAGCAGTCTTGGATGAGACTGGTGGGGCCGAGCGAATATGAATTTACATGTAGCATAATGGTGTTCATCATTTCTACGACTTGAGAGAGTCTACTGTAAAATGTGTGCATATTTTGTGTCCATACTGTATGTACATTGTATGGGACCATGTACTGAGTACAATTTACATGTACTGTACCACTAATTAATAAGGAACACAGATTTGGTTACGGAAATAGTACAACATGGCATGCATTGGATTCAATCAATTTTCCTTCTTTACAATGCATGTATGTCATGTATCCGTATGACTGTTCTCGAGTACTATGGCAATTTGAGCTGTCTGGACTCTCTACTCTTAATTACATGTTCTATGTAATTACTGGATATTCTACGTATGTTGCTGGAACAATTGCACTCGTTGCAATAATACAAAAGTAGTGTACATGTCTGTCTCTACATTACTTCATAAATATTCATACTGGTGCATTGTTTAAAGATGCTAGGTCTGATGTTTGGCTGATTTAACCTGATGTTTTATAGCTATTTTTATAGATATGAGAACGTTACACTACAGCTTTCATTGAAGGTATTGCACTAAAAAACCACCAGTGATTAGTGGTAGTTAAAGGTATCGTACACGTTTGGTAATGACTCAAAACAAATATTAGCATAAAAACTTACTTGGTAACAAGCAACGGAGAGCTGTTGATAGTATAAAACATTGTAGGAAACGACTCCCTCTGAAGTAATTTAGTTTTTGAGGAAGAAGTAATTTCTCACTAAAATAAAAAAAAACTTCTTGCAAGAAGTTTTTATTCCTATCTGAAAGCACACAAATTTGTACAACAAGGGTGTTTTTTCTTTCATCATTTTCTTGCAACTTCGATGACCAATTGAGCCCAAATTTTCACAGGCTTGTTATTTTACGCATATGTTGGGATACACCAAGTGAGATCACTGGTCTTTGACAATTTCCAAATGTGTTCAGTGCCTTTAATTATAAACTAAAAATGAACTGTCGTCGTGATCCCATCATTGTTCATGTCCATCAACCATGTGTAGGCCCCCTATACAATTTTGCATTGTCAGTGGCATACATGCGAAAGATTTTGTATGTTTTTCGTTTTAGAAACAGCATCATCTGTTAAAATTCGTTCAGGTTTTTTTCTGCGGAAATTAGGCAATGGAACTTTAATTGTTCACTTCAAAAAATCAGTCAATGTAACTTTAATTGTGCACTTCAAACTTCAGGTAAACACTACATGTAGGTATTGTTAAACGTTCATGGTTTATTGGTGACAACAGACATATGATATATGTAGACACAGACAACCTGAAACATGTCAGTCTATTTAGACTGGCCTTGTGGGGATTAGCATTGATTAGCTAGAATACTACAGACAAAAACTAACATACCCAGTGTGCATCGTGCGTTGTATAGTTCACAATATTAAGGACACAATGTAGACTGCTTTGCAAACTTAGTGCGCATGCATTCTTAGCCATTGAAAGAGGTGCATGCTGGTCAAGTTAACTACCAAATTTGTCACTAACTAGACCAGCTTGTACCTCATTCCACAGCTAATGTACACGTACCAAGTATTTGCGAAGTTTTCTATTGCAACAATGTTTCTCAAGACAAAGTACAGAATAGGTCATGTTTAAATTCTAAAAACAAAAATGAGAACATGTACATGTACGTAGTTTCAATCTGAAACCTCACTGATTATGAATTTCATTACTAGGACTTTACCAATCTACCGGAGAAATATTTCTGTCTGAAGGAGATAGCATTTTTAGACTTAGATCAGACTTTTCTTATATGTAAAGTACCTGCACTGAACAATGTACCCCTTTCCATGAAAAAAAATTGACAATGCCCTTTAAAAACTGAAGTGTCTACATGTTAGGCAAGCTAATATCCAACACAGGTACTGTGAAACTTGTGATTACCTTGAGCTTCGATTGGAGAAGTTTCATTTAATTACCTACAGTGTACAGTATGTGTACTATGTCCAATTGTCCAAAGCGTGCATGGCCTGTGTGTTTGTTTTTAGATGAAATTTAAACATGATTCTAAACAGGCCAAATTTGCTGTACATTGAAGGAAACACAGTAACCAAAAAGCATTCTGCACTAATGCTAGACGCTCAGTTCCTGGATATCAGACAGCGTGTTAAAATTCATTAACAATTATTTACGCGCGCGTACATGTCCATGCTTTACATTGTATGTTCACTCGTGTGTTGTGACTGTACTACTGTGGTCTGGCACGCCAGTGCGGTAATTGTGTGAGACTTATTGGTGGAATGTTTGTCTGATATAGGTATTTTGATCAAATACTTCTATTTTATGCAAAACAAATAACATGGTGTCCAAAATTTCAATTCAAAACAGAGGTGTCTAGTGTCAACTCTATGGCTAAAACCATGATACAACATGATACAAACATTTAAATGAAAGTCTTCACGGATCACAATGCATTAAAATGTGCAGAAAATATCCAGATTGATTTTTGTAACGTTGTGCAACTCAAAGAAGATTACATGAAGTCTCCTCACTTGCACCCAAGAGAAGGCTACGTACACAAACAGTATTATGTGCGTACCGTGCATGTAGTTTGTACTTGTACTTGTACCGTGCTGATCATATATACTCACTGCACTCATTGAGCGAAGCAGATTAATTGAACTCAATGGCTGTGAGGGCAGACAATCACCATCAATCACATTACAAGCTTGTGTAATGTGTTCCACACTTAACATTATAAGTAACTCATCTATCTATATATCTCCAGCTATGTATTTATGGCTAGAGATAAATTTCTCCATAAAAATAATGGGTTTTCTCTCTATGGTAGGAGCATGGGTAGGAGTAAGGAGCATGAGGAGGAATAAAAGACACCCCCCCCCCAGGAGGAAGGGACTGGCCTGGAGGCATTTGTTTATAAAATGAGAAGTCAGGGTCATTTGTTGTAGTCACTGATTTCTAAATTGATCTCTAACTTTCCCTGTTGGGGATCGCAGTTTTGCAGTAAGGCAGATCAAACCATAATTATACGAATAACAGTTTTATCCTGCTTGTCTTTGGGGAATTTTCACAGATCTGTGTCTGTAGATGACACAACTTTGAATATATAATATTGCAATTACTGTGATTTACATGTTTATATGACAAGTTTATGCTGCCCACATGCATCGAGAAGAAGATTTTGCATCTAAAAAGAGTACTATGATATTTGAATGTGAGGGGGAGAAAGTGTACAATGGAGTGCTTCCATATCTAACAGATCTTAACTTTGACTACTGTGCAGGGTTCTTTAAAGAATTTTCAAAACTGTGGGGCATTCTGGAACCAAGTCTTTGATGTTTGGCCAAAGCACGCTGAATTGAAACAAAGTCCTTGGAATGTTTTCTACTTGGTGTTTATCTTGGTTTTGAAAGCCCTACTGTGCAATCTGGAGCATTCTCAATGGTTTTATCTTGAGGATTTAAAAATTAAATTATTATTTTTTTGTATCGTCCGCAATTTGCGTGTATCAGCCCATTACGCTAGCTTGTGCATCCACTACATGTACTGGCTGTGTCCAACAAAAATCAAACTTGGCTTGGCACTTATGTAGTTTATACGTAGTTGCTTTTTGAATATATTTGTTTGTTTCTCAGGAAGGTTCTAAAAATAATTTGCAGTTGAACAGTTTTGTTTTGCTCAAAATCAATGAGAACATTATTTAAATGTTATTTGCTCAAGCCAGTGTCTAGCGTGAAAGGAAAATGTACATTGTGCACTGAACATGTACACAGTACAGTGTTTTGGGTTTGTTCAAACAAAGTTACCCCAATATGAAGATCAGGTTTGGAGCGGTCGGTGATTGATGGCTTGCGGAGGGTAGGGATGAAGCGTTTAGATAGAGTGGAGGTGTAAAAAGGGGGTCAGTGTTGCGACTGAAGGTGGGGTTGATGGGTGCAGTATTTTGGTTGAAATACTATGGATTGTTGGTTAGCTGTGTTGGGCACTGGGCAGTGGTATTGCTTTGTTGTGGAGTGGGGTGTCATTTGAGAATTTCTGGGTAGATGATGTTGTGTGTCTCACAGTTGTTTGTGGGTATTCTGGAGCAGGCAACATTTGTCCATGTGAGAAGCAGGGTTTGAGGTGGAGCCCTGCAACTTGCAGTATTTGGCCTTGTGCTTTGTTGATCATTGTGATGTATAGTTGTACTGGGAATTGTAATGTAGAACGTTGATGTGAAAAACAGCAATGATGAAAAATATATGAAATTGTGAGCGTCAATAAAGAGCGCAAATCCAAAGTTGTTCAGAGAGCATCGATGTGAAAGATTCTGTGAATAATGATGGAATAAACAACAGTGTGCACACGACACTCTGCGCAAACGACACAGTGTGTGAATGCAAAAATGGAAACAAACATGAATGCCCAGAATCAACAGTATCATGTGTGCGCATAAAATTGTGCAAATGCGCAAATGACACTGTGTGTGGTACCCCTCACAAGCCACGGGACCCAGTCTGTTCTTGATGCTATATGTGACAAACCTTTAAGATGGGCCTATAAGGATTTCGCTCTTATCATATTAGATATTTGCTGTCATCAACAATACTTATTTGCACCATGGGTTCATATTGACTGTCAACCTTACACAGCACACACTATTTGTAGAGGTCTGTGTACTTTGTGGATGTAAACCATTCCAGTGTAGTGATATGATGGTTCATGTAAACAGGTGTAATCATGTATGTGCAACAGGTACTGTATTGTGTTAAGTACTTGAGTTGTACAATGTATTGTAACGAATCATGTACATAGAGACAGATGGACACAACAACAACTCATCTCGTCAAGTCATCACGATAATTAATCATAATGAACAATCAAATGAATGAAATTACAGGTATTTTCGACTACTGCTGCAATAGCTTAGTGGGATAACTCCTGCTTTTCACCAGACACGCTCCGCATTCATATCCCTGCATGTGTACATGTTTGTACTTTCTGTATCATTAACCATCTTTGTGCATGCACACAGCTTATTTTAAAAACCTTTGTAACAATTTTACTGGCACAGGGGTCATTCAGTCACTGGGTATTGTTACTATTTATGCATTGTTTGATTTCATAATACACTGTATGTTCAACAGGTAGTAAAGCTACACAAATACGTACACATCCAGTCCACTACTTGCAAGTAGTGGTGTACGTATACTGTCTGTTTAAATGTGTGGGTGTTTTATTAAAAGTTATAACCATGACACAGTGCTGTGTGAGTGTGTATTGCTACATGAGCATACATGGGAGTACATGTGAGAGTTTACATTTAATTTGTAAATAAATGTGACAGCAATGCAGTTTACATGTTATACATGTACATGAACATACCCACACATAGGCCTGTACCATGATGTATTTTGAATTTCAACTTTGAGAGGGCAAGGCAATTTCCGTTTTGCACACTGGGGCACTTTCATTGGAAAATCTTTAATAGGCTTGATAATGATGTGAGATAAGCTTCATACCCCGGGTGTAATACGATTTCCCAGACTGTTACAAACTACAGTGCTCATCTGTCAGCCCATGGTCTGCCATTTTGTGAGTTGAATGCATGTAAAGGCACACGTCGCCTAAAATGCACACTGCACAGTAACAGTAACACACCAGGAATGTGAATCCCCAACAGTGGTTCAACCAAGATTTATCTAATGTCAGGTGAACTGGGTCATTATACTGTACATGACCCAGGGTAGAGCGTACAAAGATACAATTCGATACAGTGTTCCCTATGCAGAGTAATTTAAACAGAAAATCAGATTGAAGCACCCGTTAATTACAGTCTCTTCATGCGCTCCCTGCGGCACTATTTACATCACCGATGAAGAGCTACAAGAAGCTGCTGAAATAGCAGCTAAACATTGTACACCTAGACATGTGCACATTTTATTTTGTATACTGTACTTGTACTTAGAATTTACAGTGTATTACAGCTGACATTCTGCAAGAACATCACTCTGAAATCAGGGTACAGGCCCAAATGGCACAATGTAACAGCTTCTGTGGAGAAACATTTTGTTCCTCCATGGAATTTATAAACCCATCAAGGAATTCTGTTATTGTATTGGTGCCATATGAAAAGTGGTGTAAATAGATGTATTATTATTATTATTTTTTTTTGGGGGGGGGGAGGGCAGATCGGGGCAAGGATTTAATTTGGGGAGTTTTACAAACATGTATACTTTACTACTTTACCAATTACTTACAATGTAGGCCCTTTATTTGTTGATGTGCTTTTGGAGCTGATGGTCTGGGTTATAACCTGTTACTTTTATAAGCATGCACTGCCTAATGGTAGCATTCACAGGCAGGAACTACTGACAATGTTGATGGCGCCTGGTGTTTCCTTCCATTCATTGTGATTGGGTTGTAAAGTTCACTAGTAGATTGATATGAATTAAAAGCATTATTTATTGCCATTAGGATTTTATACAGTAGGCCTACTGATCGATAATCATGGTTTATTTCTCTTTGAATTCCTTTGGGGAGTTTGGGGCAAGGTTTCAGAGTGGTAGGGGGTCAAGTCTGGACTTAGCTTTGACACTGTTATTTAAGCAATGATTAATGGGCTTACTGGCCCTAGTCCTTCGGAATCCTTCACTTTGGCAATTGGATGTAGAAGGAATTGGGACTGTAAGTGCTCAAAATCCCTGATCAAAAAAACAAAAAAATGGTTTGTTTTCATAGGCTGTTCGATGGTGTGTTCATTGAAAACTATTATGGGATGGAAATAAATGCTCTTTTAAAAACCAATCATACACGTACACACTTTACATGTAACTTTAGTATCCCTAATTCCAGATAGTTTTCAGAAAAGTATGTCACTGTATAATGTACAAATAAACGTACATTGAAGGGTCCATGAAATGTAATTATTTGTAATGTAATTCTTGGAGATGCCCCCTAGTGTCCCATTTCACCTTATTTTCAATTCTCATGTTGCCATTTTTTAAGGGTATTTTGGTGCCTTTTTGTATTTTATGCTAATGCAAATTTCCATATTCATGAGCAAAAGTGTGATGTCATGTCAGGCAAAAAACTCAATGTTGCAATTAGTTTATGCACAAAAAGTCAACAGAATTTAGGCTATTTCGCTGTAGTAAACTTCCTTTTCTTTAGTGATTTGTTAGTGTGTAAGTTCATGGCAGTATACAGTATGCCAAAGTGCAAACTTTTCTCTCAAATTCTTTTAACAAGCAAATTTTGGGGTTCACAATTTCATTTTTTCAAAAGAAATAGAACAAGTGTCTTCCTGAAATGACATCACTGCAACAGTGCCCTCAGTTTTCCAGATAAGAGAGGAAATTTTTTAATGTTTACAGAAAATCACTTTTCAATGAAATTAACCAAATATGGATGTCAATTAGTTTTCATACACATTTTATAGGGGATAAGGAAGTAACTCAAAATATATTCCTAAGAAATTTTTACTTTAGGGGCTACTTCAGAGGCCCTTTAAGTAAATGTTACCCACACAGTACCCACTGAGTAAGCCTGTACATTGCACATTAACATTAATATGTACAATGTGTTGGAGATCCCGACTTAAAAGGTGTTGTAAATTGCATGTCCTTTATATGTAGGACAAGATCTGCAATTTAATACTTATTGAATCAAGTCGCTCAAATTGATACAATTACATGTACTTGTATCCGTGTAAGGCTTGTACCAAGCACTCAAGTGTTTCTTCTGGAATATTGATATCCTTGAGGAATGTATCTCATGCTACAAACCGGACAAGCTCTTGCTATTGACACAATTCACTTGACGTCATCATCACAATAATCTTGGTTGAGCTATTTTAGGAATCATTGTCGCTGTGTGTTACACAGTGTAGTGTGCATTTTAGGCAATGTGATGTTTACACATTTATAACACAATTTGACTCCCATTAGGGCGAGCGTAGCAGACAGTAGTCATGTATGACGTGGTTGCAAGGGGTCAATACAAAGATTTATTGTTTGCATTGATGTAATGTACATAGTGCATGGTAATAAACTGGTCAACACTCATACACAGTTACATAATAGACGTAGATACATTATTTTAGCGAGATATTTCCTGAGTGATATTTTCTATTTCTTTTAATTGGTATGTAGGAATTTGACAAATAACAAAATGTACTTTTTGTGTCATTTCTTTTCTAGTTTTACCTCCAAGACACCAAGAGCAGTAATGGGACGTTTATCAATAATCAACGTCTCAGTAGAGGGGCGGAGGAGAGCCCCGCCCACGAGCTCAACTCCTGTGACATTATCCAGTTCGGTGTGGATGTCATGGAGAACTCCAGAAGGGGAGTAGGTGGGTACCAGTCTCTAGAATAAGTCTGCATCATTGTAAGCGTGTACATGGGCTTACATAGGGGCCCTTGTGGGGTCTTTTACACAATGGAACAATGGACCCCACAAAGTTTTTCTTTGTTCAACTTGGACCCCACCAAGGAATTCTTTAGAAAAGGGAATAATAGAACAACAATAGCAGGACCCCACAAACCTGATCCGTAATGTTGTTCTTATACGCACAGGCCCTTTGTGGGGGTCTTTGACACAATAAAACAATGGACCCCACAAAGTTTTTCTTTGTTCAACTTGGACCCCACAGAGGAATTCTTTAGAAAAGGGAATAATAGAAAAACAATAGCAGGACCCCACAAACACAAACCTGATCCGTAAGGTTGTGTGTGAACATGGGGGTGTCTACCCGTTGAAACCGAGGACTTTAACAAAAGGGATCCGGGTGTTTTGACAGAGTAAGAACGTCCTGGCTTCGCCCTTGTTTACAAAACCAATGAGGACATCACTAAAAAGAACTAAGTCTAAACAATGGGAGAACAAAGAGAAGTCCTGGATTTACAGGGTCGATGTGTGTGTATACATTTACTACCTCTACATGCTACTACTCCCCATTATTGCTTTATCTGTTGGACTATTACGACTATCTCTACCGTTGTTTACTTGTATGTATTACATACACTTGTCATGTAGACCAGTGCCTAATTTTATAAAGCCATTAAAAGCAGAAAACATGGCACAATTAAGGCCAAACAAAAAATAAAAACAGTTTCTCATACAGGCTCTTTTGAAAAAGGAAGGAGGAGACCCCACCCCTTTTTTTTAAAGTCCAGCAAAGCAGGACTTTCTCCCAAGAGCTTGTCACTGACTAGAATAGGTCAACTCCATACACCTATGCCACTCATTACAAACTGTATACAAAGACTATCATTGTGATGGAAATTATGATACTTGAAAGGCTTTGAAAATGTCTTGTATTGTATACAAGTACTTCCCTAAATTTGTTGTTCCCGACGTGATTGCACTTATCAAAAAGTAATTCTCAAACGGGACATAATTTAGTGTTTTGGGGGTTTTGGTTTAATTAAACCAAATACCTCTTGGCACTTGGTGAGAAACCTTCCTGTACCCATCAGAATCTTCCGAGTACCAATGCCTTTGGACTCTGATAAGATGACCGACAAGATACATGTACAGCCACAACAGGGTCGCAGAACAGGTGTAAGCCTTTGGGATAGACAGAGTGGATGAGACAGTAATGCAGTTACTGAGTCAATCAAACTCAGATGAAACAAGAGGAAAGATTCTCTGGGGAAAGGTACGCGAAATGTTTCAGTGGGGATACATGGAGGTCAACTTAGAGAGGGGCTCCAAGGTCAAATTCAGTTTTGTGATGCACTCATTTTCCAATAGATAGAGTCCTCATGAAAGTGGGAAAACAATTACAAGTCTCTAATCTCAGGTTAAAATGGTGTAAAATGCCACTGTGTTTTGACATGCTTCAAGTGCAATTTGTGTAGAAATCCAAAATCTTTCAATGACTTCACATTTCAAATATATGGTCTGTACATTTTTTGTACAGGAACTTTTAGTTCATTCCTGAATTTCGATGATATTCAATCTAAACAGCATTGAATTTGCTTTTTAATGTTAATCATATTTTTTAAATAACTGTTCAATTCTGAAATGAATAAATAAATAATTTTGACTGGCGGAACAAGACCTCTTTGGAATAAACAGTCCCATTTGTTTTTGATGTCGGATGACGTCATGTTTCAAATTTCGCTCTGAAAGAGTATCAAATAAAATGACATTTTACATCTTTTTAATGAGGACTCTATCTATTGGAAAATGAGTGCATCACAAAACTTCATTTGATGTTAGAGCCCCTCTTTAAAGAGGAGCATGTGGGCTTGTCCTCATATAACCCAAATCTCAGCAAGACAAGACTTTCACTTTAACTTGTGTTTTATTTCAGTTACCCACGGATGTATAGTGTCTCAGCTCACGTTGTACAACCCAGACGGTACAGAAGCCATCAGAAGGTACAGTACAGTTAATATAGACTGCTACTCCTTTGTTTTTGTTAACCCTAGCAGTACCCTGTATTAAATACATGAACTGCTAAATTACTACTTGTTTTCAAAATTGCAAATAAAACTTCTATTGACAATGACCTCAGGAGTCCAGGCATACACAAGTTCAAAGCTGACTTCCCAAATTTATTTTGGTCACAACTTTAACTTTCACAAAGGTCATTTTAAGGTCATGTGGTATGTTGTAACCAATAAAAAAGTGTTATAAATGTTGTCAATTTTATTGGCCCTGCCAACACACAGTCCAGAAATTGAGACATTGCCAGGGTTAAGGATGTGCATAGCCTACATGTATGTATGTCACTTTGAAGACAACTATATGCCTTTAGAACATAAAACCCAATGTCCTGATACTTCACAGAGGCAATTTCCTCACAGAGGTGCCCTTTACCGAGAAAAAAACGCCTTGGTGCCCTTGCCCTAAATAATAATAACACTGGGTTCTTATATCTACATGTAGCACTTCATCACGCTCCTAGGGGCATATCAAAGCGCTCATAATTTTTTTTTTCAACAGGATAAGTAGAGCTATGTTTTGAATTATGAGGTCCATTTATGTAGCACCTTTTAATGGTTTACAAGGTGCTGCGGCACATTCAGCAGCCACTGCCAGACACACCGGGGCAAACCCCTTCTCTTCACAATATTAGTGTAACTGGGTTCTTTTACGTGCATTACACAACACACAGGACCCATGGCTTTACGTCCAATCCGAAGGACAATGCAAATAATGGTTAAGTGTCTTGCTTAATGAGACATGTGTCAAGGCCTGGACTCAAACCCACACTCTGCTGGCCAGAAACACCAGAGTTTCAGTCCAGTGCGCTTGACCACTCGTCCACGCCCTTTCAAAGACGAAACATCAGGCCTGTTGATGTACAATCTTATTTTGTCCCCACCCCTCAGTCCAACAACCCCTGACATCATTAAAACACTGTGTACACACTTACTACATGTGTGTGTTGCCATTATTCACAGCCTATACTGCTGACCCCACCCCATTTGTACCCTCACCTGTGTCCAATTGTGCCCCTTCCTGAACCCCACCACTATTTCCTTCCCCTTGCTCTCAAATAACCCTTTCCACAACCCTCCTCCAACTTTTGGATAGATTGATCTCCTGTACAGTGTATATGTGTCAAACAAGATACGTGTACACTTTATGAACGTATATATGGGGGGACTGTTCAAATGCCTAGTTTTCTGTTTACAATGTACTGCCCTGGGGCATGAGGAACAGCGTACACGATGGTCCGGTTGGATTTCACAGTTCATAGTGTTGTCTTCGATAATGGTTTTAAGAATAATTGAACCGATGCCGCGGGATGAAATTTGAGACGCGCATTCAGTGTCAGATTTTGCTCAAGGACTCTCCACATACATTGTACATTGTGTATTTAGTGATAGAATGTGGTAATGTGCATCTATAAACAGTTTTCGCTCAAATTTTGAATTGCGGCCAGATTTAACATACGTCCGAAATTGTGCGTCAACATTTTGCAAACACACTTTAAACAAATATCTAATTAAAACCAGTACATTATTAGGTACATTACTGTAAAGTGCGAACAGGTCTGCAATTGTGATATTTTTATAAGATCCAGAAAGTAGGTGAGGTGGCCATTGATCTTGTGTGCCATGAAATAAACAGCCATTCAATTAATTTGTTAAATTTATGTTATTATTATTATTATTATTATTATTATTTATTTATTTATTTATTTATTTTATTTTTATTTTTTCGGGGGGGTTGCCCTCCATATATCTCAACAACTCCCTAGATCAAAACTAAATGCACTCTGTGTCTTGGGGAAAATTGCTTTGCCACTACAAAGATTAAATTCCTAGTTTGCACTCAAATATTTTATTACTGATAAAATTTATCAAAATTAACACGACACAGTTCTGAAGACCCTGAATGATTTGACAACAGGGAAATGTCCCGCTTGGTCAGTGTATCTACACTGTGTATAAGTATCACACAGTGTGCTTTTCCTTTGGTGACAAGAGGAGGAACACCAAGCTCAACTAGAATTCAGGAAATAGAGGTTTTTCTTAATCGCCACTCCCTTTTTTGTGTAAACAGATACATTTACTGATAATTTATTTTTCCATAATGGAAGATTTAGAAAATAATTTCAGGAAGTGCATTTTTTGTTCTTCAAATCTACACTATGTAAAAACTTCACAAAAAGGGGAAATTTAAAAGTCATTGAGGAGTCTTAAAAGTTGAATAATTTTTGAAACAAGTGGATGTACAGAGGGTGTCACTATTTCCTTTATGGTGGGGGGGGGACCTCTCATTGTGCTTTTTGTATTCTGTGCAGGACTCTTAACAATAATGTGCATGCTGTTACTGAGGTGTATGATTGATGCCTGTGAGGGCCGAGGATGGTACATGTAGTCTGGTTGTTTGACTCCCTTAGTCTTCAATTACATGTATCTGCCTCATATGTTTAATTTAAAGACCTTTTGTATGAAGAGATGGGTAGGGGGATTTCATGTAGCAGTGTCGCATCTTAAGGCCATGTCACACAGGGTAATTTTTACAAGCAACTTGGAGGCAACTTGTAGGGAACTTGTAGGCAACTAACTGCACAAGGAACACTTGGGCAGCACAAGATAGCTGTAACTCACTATCCCCTGGAAGATAATGAGAAAACAGAAATGTGAATGAATTTTCTTATTGGAGATTGTCTGAAGATGGTTGCTTGTAAATTTCCTATTGTGACATGACCTCTTAGATAATGCTGCTGTTGTCAAATCCTTAAGGTTGATATTGTTTATTGGATATTCTTTTCTTTTCTTTGCAGCACCCCTGCCCCATCATTGACCTACAATGCCACCAGCCCAACCAGTAACAATATACCCTCTCAGGATCTCTACCAGTTATCACATTATCTCAAGGTAAGATCTCAATTTAAAGGAATCTGATGAGCAGAAAATGTTGCTGAACATTTTTCTGATAAGCATAAATAAGCAGGGTACCAGTCACAGATGGTACATGTGATATGGTATTTTGTGTTTGGTAACCTTATTCCAGTAAGCATAATTTTCTTGTGCTTACACCCCCATAGTTACTTGTTGTGCTTACAAATGCAAGCAGCTCTATGAAATTGGTGTTTGGTCTATACAGATGTATGTTTTTGGGCAGTTTGGCTGGTAAGGCCAAACAAAATAAATGTTCTGTTTCCGATTACATGCCATCCTAAAATAGGGAAGGTAGGTCAGGATTTTTTTTTTTCTTCACGTTTTTTTAAAATTCTGATACGTTTGGCAAGTGTGTAAAAATTCCCTACTTCCCCGATTCAATTAAACAAAAGTAACAGTGAGTGACAAAAAACTGCTCCAAAATCTATGAAAGACCTTTTTAGTATACTTTAAACTCACATGGGTATGTTGCTGGTAAATATGGAGGTTCGATTGTGTCAAAAATATTTCTAAAAAAGGTAATTTTTCGGCTAAAACGATGTCTAAATCGTCTGCTCTCAACTTCTGTTGAGGGTAGGTCGGGTAACCGGAAACAGAACATTTATTTTGTTTGGCCTAAGCTTTACAATGCTAAGCAGTATTTTGCGCTAACAGCTTTATGACATTGGGCCTTGATCTTGGCCCAATTTGATAGCACTGCTTACCACAGAATTCTGCGCAGATTTCCATGGGGAACAGTGCTATGAAATTTGGTGTTGAATATTTCTCCAAGATAACAGTAGCAACTTCAGACTATTGAATAAGAAAGATATTTAAAGCACACTGGTCAAAATGGTGGCAACAGATTGTAATGGCTCTCTTCAGGGCCAATGTCTTTTCCAAAAGGAATAAATTGAACAGTGCAAAGAGCAAGGTGTAACCATAAGATTCAACTAATGAGATAAAAATGTATTGATTTTCTTAATGCCTTTAACACATTGAGCTATATATTGACTGGAGCACTGACTCCTGCACACATTTTGTGAAGCCTCCTGCACACATTTTGTGAAGCCTCCTGCACACATTTTGTGAAGCCTCCTGCACACATTTTGTGAAGCCTCCTGCACACATTTTGTTAAGCATCCTGCACACATTTTGTGAAGCCTCCTGCACACATTTTGTGAAGCCTCCTGCACACATTTTGTGAAGCCTCCTGCACACATTTTGTGAAGCCTCCTGCACACATTTTGTGAAGCCTCCTGCACACATTTTGTGAAGCCTCAGCTGCACACATTTTGTGAAGCCTCCTGCACACATTTTGTGAAGCCTCCTGCACACATTTTGTGAAGCCTCCTGCACACATTTTGTGAAGCCTCCTGCACACATTTTGTGAAGCCTCCTGCACACATTTTGTTAAGCATCCTGCACACATTTTGTGAAGCCTCCTGCACACATTTTGTGAAGCCTCCTGCACACATTTTGTGAAGCCTCCTGCACACATTTTGTGAAGCCTCCTGCACACATTTTGTGAAGCCTCCTGCACACATTTTGTGAAGCCTCCTGCACACATTTTGTTAAGCCTCCTGCACACATTTTGTGAAGCCTCCTGCACACATTTTGTGAAGCCTCCTGCACACATTTTGTGAAGCCTCCTGCACACATTTTGTGAAGCCTCCTGCACACATTTTGTGAAGCCTCCTGCACACATTTTGTGAAGCCTCCTGCACACATTTTGTGAAGCCTCCTGCACACATTTTGTGAAGCCTCCTGCACACATTTTGTGAAGCCTCCTGCACACATTTTGTGAAGCCTCCTGCACACATTTTGTGAAGCCTCCTGCACACATTTTGTGAAGCCTCCTGCACACATTTTGTGAAGCCTCCTGCACACATTTTGTGAAGCCTCCTGCACACATTTTGTGAAGCCTCCTGCACACATTTTGTGAAGCCTCCTGCACACATTTTGTGAAGCCTCCTGCACACATTTTGGGAAGCCTCCTGCACACATTTTGGGAAGCCTCCTGCACACATTTTGTGAAGCCTCCTGCACACATTTTGTGAAGCCTCCTGCACACATTTTGTTAAGCCTCCTGCACACATTTTGTGAAGCCTCCTGCACACATTTTGTGAAGCCTCCTGCACACATTTTGTGAAGCCTCCTGCACACATTTTGTTAAGCCTCCTGCACACATTTTGTGAAGCCTCCTGCACACATTTTGTGAAGCCTCCTGCACACATTTTGTGAAGCCTCCTGCACACATTTTGTGAAGCCTCCTGCACACATTTTGTGAAGCCTCCTGCACACATTTTGTGAAGCCTCCTGCACACATTTTGTGAAGCCTCCTGCACACATTTTGGGAAGCCTCCTGCACACATTTTGTGAAGCCTCCTGCACACATTTTGTGAAGCCTCCTGCACACATTTTGTGAAGCCTCCTGCACACATTTTGTGAAGCCTCCTGCACACATTTTGGGAAGCCTCCTGCACACATTTTGGGAAGCCTCCTGCACACATTTTGGGAAGCCTCCTGCACACATTTTGTGAAGCCTCCTGCACACATTTTGTGAAGCCTCCTGCACACATTTTGTGAAGCCTCCTGCACACATTTTGTGAAGCCTCCTGCACACATTTTGTGAAGCCTCCTGCACACATTTTGTGAAGCCTCCTGCACACATTTTGTGAAGCCTCCTGCACACATTTTGTGAAGCCTCCTGCACACATTTTGTTAAGCCTCCTGCACACATTTTGTGAAGCCTCCTGCACACATTTTGTGAAGCCTCCTGCACACATTTTGTGAAGCCTCCTGGACGCTGACATGTTCAAGGCTTGTGCGTGACATCAATGTAGAAACATTTTTAATTTTAATAGAACTTTTGTTGTGTTGAAACTGATGCATGTGTAAACTTTAAATTGAAGTATGTATGCGTTCAATTTATAGATTTTTAATGCACAGAAAATAATAAAAGTACTGATATATGCAAATAGCCAAACAAAATTTCAAGCTTTCACTTAAGCTTGTACAAAAATATTGCATCGAACTCAAGTTCTGATGGTGGAATCATCGGGTTCGAATTCTGGTCAGAACACTTGTGTCCTTAACCACAATTGCTTCTCTTAACCCAGGTGTAAAAATGGGAACCTGAGAGGGCTGAAACAGTATTGTGTTGGATTAACCCCTTAGCGCTAAGTTAAGCAGCTTGGGGTTGAATGCTCCCCAAGCTTGATGCTCCCCAGGGAGTTGAGAAAGTTACAGGAAGGGTCTAAGTATGCCCGATGAACAGGGATAATAATGTTGTAAAGCGCCTTGATCTGGCTACTAGGATAGGTGCGCTTTAATAATAATAATAATAATAGTGGCTTCTTATATAGCGCTCATATCCGCTCAAGGCGCTTCGACAGTCAGTATTTTCCTGATAGGTATGTGGAGCTTGGTTCTGAAGTATGAGACCTACTCCTTTACATAGCACCATGTAATGGTTTACAAGGTGCTGTGGCGCAATATGCAGCCAATCAAACCAGGAACACCGGGGCGAACGCCTTCTCTTTTTGATAAGTGCACTGGGTTATTTTACATGCATTACACAACACACGGGACCAACGACTTTATGTCCCATCCGAAGGACACAGCAATAATGGTTAAGTGTCTTGCTTAAGGACACAAGTGTCACGACCGGGACTCGAACCCACACGCTGCTGATCCGAAACACCAAAGCTTGGGTCCGTTGCTCTTATCCGCTCGGCCACGACACGCTACAAGAACCAAGTATTAATATTATTAAATGTGGATACGCTCATACGGCTTTAACGGCAGGTCTGGTATTATCGCTCTAGTCAGTATAATACAAGTACATTTAGCTCTATATTTTAACATTACCTTTAATGTGAATGACGGATGACACTCATGTCTTGGAATGTCTCATGTACATGTAAGAGGAAGTAATAATAATCATTCATGCGATGTACAATGTAAACACATGGCCATCAACCGTAACAATTAGTAGTTTTAATTATCTGTGTCGCAACTTGACAGCTGTCAACCCATTTGTTTTATTGAGCTGTCAAATCTTACACATCCCTTGGATTATGTGAGCAATTACTTCACCACACACAGATCTTAGCAAAAGGATCCAGGGTTTATTAACATCCTAATTAAAGCAACAAGTACAACAGTTTTTTACAAATTTTTAAAGGCGGGGTATACTTTTGGTAAATGCATAAAATAACAAACCTGTGAAAATTTGGGCTCATTTGGTCGTCGAAGTTGCAAGAAAATAATGAAAGAAAAAGCACCCTTGTTTTATAGAATTGTGTGCTTTCAGATGCCGGAGAAAGGCTTCATGCCTGAAGCCTTTCTCAGTTTCAAATTTGTGGGTGAAAAATTACCTCTTTCTCTAAAAGTACATTACTTCAAAGGAGGTCATTTCTAACAATGTTTTATAATATCAACAGCTCTCCAGTGTTCTTTACCAAGTGAGTTGTTATGGTTATTAATTTTTTAGTAATTACCCTCCCTTTAAGCCAAGTTTTGCCCTGGCTAAATCCAGAAGTCAAAATAGTAATAACAATATGATCATCATTGTATTGTATCCTTCCTTGTAAAAGATTATCTAAAGGCACTGAACAATTTCACATCGTCAGTGTTTGAGGCAATTTGGAGAAGGTTCAAGTCGAAAAATGCACTTAAATTTTTAACTAATATTTTGCTGGCCAAAAATAGGCTGTCAGTAATTTAGTGTCTCCAAGCTGGCTTGACAGTTTTCTAGATCATGGTTTTTTTATCCAGTTTTGATTTATAACCGATGTAAATGTCATTGAATGCGAAAGGAAGCAGAGACTCACAAAACACACTCCAAGTAGTGCATGGATCAACTTTGCTAAATCCTTCACTGTGAATTAATGACGTCAAAGTTGCTTGGAATTCACTTTTCCAAACTTGGCGTTCTAGAGTGATTACACGTATTTACCATACAAGTAGGAAGGCGTTACTGAGTGCATGGTTTGAGTGCTCTGTGATTGCTTTAGTGAAGGGGCGAACCAAAGTGAATGTCATCAGCATGGGTAAGCTCTGATGTCTAGTGGTTAAGACATCTCTGCCTCATCATGCAGGAAGGTCATGGTCTTCCATCTCCCAACCAAGGCATCTGTACATAGTTTGTTTTCTGCAGAACTCAGAAAGCACTAATGATATGTAGTGGGATGTTGTTGTGTTTTTTGTGTGTAAACAGTATGATTTATGGGCAAATTACTGTTCACAGCGCCCACTAAAAAACTTACATCATTCTATGAAGATGTTCTTGCAGCACCTTGTTCTCGCAGCACCTTGTAAACCCTTAAAAAGTGTTATTCAAAAACTTCAAAACCTGTCTGGAAATAATGAAGGTGCTTTGAGATTCCGTAGATAAAGCGCTATATAAAAACTAGTTATAACTAGTTATAAGTTTTTTGTGTGTACAGTTTTGTGGCTTGTCGTAGCCATCGGACTCAAGTTCTGATGGCTGAATCATTGAAGTGTGGGTTCAATTCCCAGTCATGACACTTCTGTCCTTCAGCAAGGCACTTAACCATAATTGCTTCTCTTCACCCAGGCGTTTTAATTAGAACCTGAGAGGGCTGTTTTGATTTGGATTAACCCCTTGGCGCTAATTTTAGCAGCTTGGGGTTGTATGCTCCCCATAGAGTTGAGAAAGTTACAGGAAGGGTCTAACTGTGCCTGATGAACAGGGATAATAATGTTGTAAAGCGCCTTGGTCTAGCTACTAGGATATCATATGTGTGCTAAGAACCAAATATTATTACAATTTGAAATCAGCTGAAACATTGATATAATAGTATAGGTGTCTGCACTTCAAAATTATTTCACCTGCATTGTTCAGTATTTGCATTATTCTTGTCTGCTATGACTGCGTTAAAAACACTTAACAAAAATTGGGCAATCCGTGAAGGAGGATGGAATTATGTTTCAGTGTTAAAGCACACACCATTGTAGTTTCACATTCTGCATGCATTGGCATCGACACTTTTTCCTCTGGCCCAGGAGGGGCAAGGCTAAGTGCCACTTGCAAGGTGGGCCAACTGAACTTTGATTTTCTCCAGTGTGTGTGGAAATTGAATTTGAAATCATCATAGGAAAGAAAGACTTGTTACAAAATGCTACATTTAGCCTGATGCCCTGATCGGCGCAAAGCACATAATCTCCCCAGCAGTGGATCCCTGCGCATAAGTCAACCCCCCAAGGGCCCATTGCAACAGTGTGTAATGTGATTTTAGTGTTCTAGTTGTAGGGGAAGTGTTTAAGCAGCTGTGAATCTCTCCTCCCATCCTGTCCGTCTCCTTGCTGATCTCTCTCTCTCTCTTGGCAGTGAAGGTCTTGCACATGCCTTATCCTCCTTGAGGATGAACTCTCAAATGCCAGCTAACATAACTACTTGACAAGACCAAGTGGCTTGGAAAATGTCTTTCAAATAATAAGGTCAAGAGCAAAGCAAGCTGTGTGTTAAGGAGTTCATACATATAAACTCATGTGTGTATGGCTGGAAAATTCTTATTGCAAAAACTTAGTCAGAGAGTACAATATTTACACTGGAATTTCATCTTTGAGAGGGCAAGGCCATTTTCATTTTGCAAAGGGCACTTCCACTGGAAAATCTTAAAGTCTATGGGAAACTTTTGAAAGAGCACCGAGGCCAAGACCAGGGCAATAGAGGCTATTGCCTCCGTGGCTTCCGTATAATGCCAGGCCTGGTACATGTGTAACATAATCTTTTATTCCATGGGCTGATTGAAGTTGTCTGGCCTACGTGCAATTTTGTGCTGTCATCTGAAAGGAGACAATTTGACAATGTTGAGTGCTCGAAGAAAATGCTAGCTGACTGGACCAAGGCACAAATCCTTTGAATATACCCTTCAAAAGATCTCTAGTTTATATGAACTAATGTAATTTGTTTATACTGTTCAGTTGTCTCCCTTTTGTAAACTCCACATAATAGCTTTGTGCTGCCATTTTTATTTTTTTAATGAAATGAAAAAGGGCCGTGTCCGATTTGACAGCTGAAGCTGACATTGCTAAGGGCAGCCTATGCTTCAAGAAATGTTAATGTTGTGATCCATCCACAGCCAAAGCTTCAACTGCTAATTTAAAAACAGCCTTAGTCATAGTTTATTCTTTATACAAAAATGCTTGTTTCCAAAACAGTGTACATGTACATGTTTTAACGCTACATACAAAGTGTGGACCTGAGAACAAAAGAGGTCCACATAATGTAGGGACTTGAAACACTATGTAGACTTTCACACGTCCACACAGTGTTTTTTACAGTGTAGGATTTTCCTTAAGTGTACAGAACAAAGAAATGTCCACAGAGTGAGTGCCCACAGAGCTGTGTGTATGAGAGTGTCTACCCGTTGAAACCGAGTACCTTAACAAAAGGGATCTGGGTGGTGACAGAGCGATTACGTCCTCGCTTCGCTTTCGTGTACAAAACCAATGGGGACGTTGCTAAAAAAAATAAGTCCAAACAATGGGAGAACAAAGAGAATTTACAGGATTAACAAATGTGTGTGAGCGTGTCTACCTGTTGAAACCAAGGACTTTAACAAAAGGGATCCTGGTGTTTGACAGAGCGAGGACGTCCTCGCTTCGTTTTCGTGTACAAACCCAATGGGGACGTCGCTAAAAAAAAATGTCCAAACAATGGGAGAACAAAGAGAAGTCCTCGATAAGCGTGAATCACAAACGTCTGTGTGTGTATGTGTGTTTTCTAGACATTGTTATAGACGATGTGACCCGTGACATCACATGTTTACAAAAGAGCCACAGAGCCTGGACTTCCTGCAGGCATGATTTGTACACAGACTAATGGAAGAAAACATAAAATCTTATATTTTATGGAGATTGCACTGTCTAATTCTTATCAACTTTTGATATGATGAAAGGGGGCACATCTCAAAACTTGTCCAGCTTTTACTTTCATAACTCTTGGATTTATGTGGAAATTATGACACAAAATGTCAACTTTCCCATAGGACCTGTGTAGTATCTTGCCTGCCAGAAAATCCAAAGAATGTACAAGGTCACACTTATTGTAAACAAAGTTCACATGGTCTATTATTTGTGAAAAGTGACCAGTGATTTATTTCATACCATGTATTAAATACAGAATGATTCCATGTTAAGGCAGAAAAACGTAGCAGGAATACTTCCCCTTTTGACCAAATAAGGTTTAGGGTTAGCTTACATGTATTTCCCCTTTAACAGCAACATTTTTCATTGCAGAGTGTTATTAGAAATATTGCCAGAGAACGGAGTTTAGAATGAAAGAACTATAGAAACCTTTAGCTTGATAACACATGTAGTTGACAGATACTTTGGTCACTTTTCAATGTTCTGGGCCCAATTTCATAGAGCTGCTTAAGCAGAAAATATTGCTTAACAAAATAAGCAGGATACCAGTCACAAATTGTACATTTGACATGGTAGTTTGGCTGGTTACCTTATTCTGGTAAGCATAATTGTTTTGTGCTGAGCTACTTTTTGTGCTTAAGCAGCTCTATGATATTGGGCCCAGTGTAAATTATAACCCTATAAATTATAACACTTTGTCTTTAATTTCTCCTCTGTTCTATTTCTCCTTGTATGATCTGGGTAGGAGGCATTACACAGAGAGCAGATGCTGGAGCAGAAACTGGCCGGCTTACAGCGTCTCCTCACATCAACCCAAGAAGCATCTGAGAACAGCTGGCAGGCACTCATCGATGAAGACAGACTCCTCTCAAGATTAGAGGTTCTTGAGAGTCAACTTAGAGCATATTCAAAGGTGACCAGTTCACTTCCCAGTCCCGTGTCTCCCCCACCCCACCACCCCCCTCCCCCTGTAGCTTGATACTTTTCAGGAAGTTTTTCACCTGGGTTTTTAAAGCAACTTTGGGTTTTTGGTTTTTTGTCTTTTAAGTACATGTATGTATTACTTGAACATTTTCTGTATGTGGTATGGCACGTCAAGGTCTTTACTGAAGAAATTCCTGCTTCGTGAAATGGTCGAGCAGAGCTGCCAACTCTCTCTGATTCTGCAGCAAGTTCCCTGAAAATAAACCAATCTAGTGTACGTGTACTCACGACAGGCATGTTTGAGAGAACGAACAAAACGGAAACTTTTTAACATTGAGAGCTGAATTATTTCACGAAAATGAAAAATTTATGGGGAATGTTTTATGTCCATGACCTACATGTACCACCAAAAAATGTATGCAACCATGGAATGTTAATCCGGTGAGATTAGTAGCTTCTTGCAGGTGAGATTTGAATTATCGAGCTCTGAAATTTGTCCACTCCAGAAACAGACCCTCATATCCGGGGCGTCACTGCAGTAATAAAAAAGGGCTCCAGGGCTAAATTAGGTGATGATTTTGCCCCCCTAAAATGGAAATTGATGCAAAATAAGTTAAACAGGCTTCCTTTTAATGCTTGTTGTCATTTGTTTACTTTGAATGTTTTTTATTTTCGATACAGGCCAACTCTGAGGAGAGTATACGCAAGGAGCTGGTAGCTCTACAGGAAGATAAACACAACTATGAGTCTACTGCCAAGGAATCTCTCAAGACGGCACTTGAAGAGAAGTTAGAAGCGTGTCGCAAACTCTCCGACATGGAGGTGAGGCTTGCTCTCTCTTTGTTGTTAACTTTTTCCAGAAACTGTAGCACATTGGAGCATCATAGCAGAGAGGTCTGGTGCCCTGTGGTCTAGTTTATTCATTTGCAGAATGGCAATTTGAATCCCAGTCTAACACTGTTCGTGTCGCTTGTATCTAAAAGTTTTTACCATAATAGACTGGGTAACCTGTGAAATTACATGTTTACAAAAGAGCCACAGAGCCTGGACTTCCTGCAGGCACGATTGTACACAGCTGTAAGAAAAAATCTATAAAATATCATCTTTGCACCAAAATTGCACCGTTTGTTTTTTATCAAATTTTGATATACCGAAATGGTGCACATCTCAAAACTTGTTCAGCTGTTACTTTTATAACTCTTGAATTTATGTCAAAATTATGACACAAAATGTAAAGTTTCCCATATGATAGTGAAGCCTATCTTGCCTGCCAGAAATTCCCTAGAATGTACAAGGCGCTCTTTTTGTAAACAGAGGTTACATGGTCAATTGGTTTGTCCTTTTGATGGGGCATTAAGGCCTGTGAGGTTTCAATTTGTTACAAAATGGGCATTACAAGTGTTTGTAACCAACAGGAAGTAACCAGACTGTACTCACTGTTAATAAATTCTTTTAATTATTTTAACAGCCAGGTATTTGATTTGTAGAAAAATTGCTTAAACCCCATTTCAAGTCAGGTTAAAATTAAATTCATTCATTTAAATTTCATGAATTCCATATCAATATGTTCGAATGTGCATCACATACTTAAAACATGCTGAGAGAGGGCGCATTATGCAGCTGATCCAGAAACATCGGGGCAAGCCCCTTCTCTTTTAAAGGCACTGAACACGTTAGGAAATTGTTAAAGACCAGTGTTCTCACTTGGTGTATCCCAACATATGCATAAAATAACAAGCCTGTGAAAACTTGGGCTCAATTGGTCATCGAAGTTGCAAGAAAATGATGAAAGAAAAACACCCTTGTTGTACAGATTTGTGTGCTTGCAGATAGGAATAAAAACTTCTTACAAGAAGTTTTTATTATTTTAGTGGGAAATTACCTCTTTCTCAAAAACTACGTTACTTCAGGGGGAGTCGTTTCCTACAACGTTTTATACTATCAACAGCTCTCCGTTGATTGTTACCAAGTAAGTTTTTATGCCAATAATGTTTTGAGTCATTACCAAACGTGTACGATACCTTTAAAATAAGTAGTCTTGGTATCAATGATGGTAGCACACACTGATCAAATACTCTTCTCCAGAGAGCTATTGGTATATAAACTTGTCCAATCTTATTTTGACAGAGGATGCTGAGCAACTCTGAGGATGAGTGTGCTCACTCTAAGGAGGAAGTGGAACGTCTTCAGGAGGAACAGCAGACGTTGATAACTAAACATTCAGAGGTGGTAGCTGAGCTCAAGGAGGTGGCAGAGAAACTTGCCGAGGCTGAGAAACTGCACGCAGACGAGGTTAGTTCATTTAGTGTATGTATATGATGTCCTCACTATATTCTACCTTGTTGGGTATCAAATCCATTTAACCCCTACACTACCTTGCCAAGGAATCATGGTTTTTAATTTCATTATCAAATTGAAGGTATAATTAAAAAAAATTATAAAGCAAAAACTTGCGAGAAATTTGAAAACAGTTGACATTTCACCATGTCAGTGCAAGAGCATATCTCTCAAAATAGCATAAACTGTATTACACGCAAGTTTCAGAGTGCCAAAACGTTGTATCTTGCTAAACACTTTTGTGTGTTAACACGCAACCTGCTGTTGACCTTGAACCACCAAAAAAAAATTGGTGATGTATCCACATCGGCCGGCAGCATCCAATCCCAATTTTTTAAAGAGCTTTATCAGGCTTCCTCTTCTGTGTCCATAAATGTTTTGCTTGTTTACATGTCACCTGGCGTTAAGTGGTTAAAATATCACAGAATTATACACAAAAGCTGCAGGGGTGTGATCTTTGCAAGATTTTTCCTGATTTCAGGATATTCTTAAATCTTCTTGAGCATTTAATTTTCTTGAAGGAGTCAGGGCAGTCACCAAAGGGAGAAAGAAATAAGTCCACATTGTGTCCATACAATGTGGACTATTTCTGGTGATGCACAGAGTTTGTAAACCTGTAAACATCTGGGAGGTACAGGGTCTGAATTAAGGGGGGACCCAGGGCCGCAAACCATTTTCAGGAATTTTGACAGACGTCAACTCTCATCCCTGAACCTGAGGCAGAGATACAAAGTTTTTGCACAGAGCCTCTCCTGTGTGAGTACCACGTTATTGCAAAATCAAGATACAACCCTTTCGACCATTCAGGAATCCTCAATAAATCATTGCTTGAACTTTATACATGTAGGATCAGATCTGCACATGCAATCTACTCATTCTTAGCATGAGGCCAGCAGTCTACCTATCAGAGTCCAAACATCTAGGTATTAAGTAGTAGCGTAGACTGGAGAACTGGAGGTGGTAGCGTAGACTGGAGGACTACGGTTGATATGAAAAAGCTCATTACAAGAATATTCCACAATACACTCAGTGCTCCTCAAATTTTACAGCTATTTGAAATTAGAGATTCTTTGACTACCCTTATTATAGGTGGAGAGATTAACAATTGAGAAGACGGAGTTAGAGCGGAAGGTAGACATCGCATCTCGTAAGGAGGTCGCTTTGGCAACAAGGATCGAGGAGATGCAGGCCGAGTGCGACTTTGCCAGGGAGCAACTTATGGCTGTCAAACGTAAGTCTGGTATGGTAGATGTAGGACTGGAACTCTGGAAAGAGCAGGCTCTTCCCAATTCAATTCAAATATTTCCAGAGTTTACAAATCTAAGTAACAAACATCAATAATAGGTAAAACAAAACAGGTAAAGTGTGGTTCATACTTCATACAAATGTGAATGCGAAGCACAGTTGACATCACAAACTAACATCAAACAAATCGCTCATGTTAAACTGTGCTCAACTCTTGCAAAACATTCACTGCAAATTTAGAGTTGTGACGCCAAATTGGCTTCGCATTCAAAGTTTGAACCGGGCTTAAGGCAAATAATCAAATAAAATAAAATAATAAAAACTTCTTGCAAGAAGTTTTTATTCCTATCTGAAAGCACACAAATTTGTACAAGGGGTTTTTTTTTCTTCATCATTTTCTTGCAACTTCGATGACCAATTGAGCCCAAATGTTCACAGGCTTGTTATTTTATGCACATGTTGGGATACACCAAGTGAGAACAGTGTTCAGTGCCTTTAAAGAGCAAGTTATAAGTTTGGGATTCAACCCTAGACCAAATCCAAAAGATAATAAGTTGAACATGACGCAGGTAACCATTTGATACTAAGTTGGTTAGCCGGTTTCGCTGCCACCCCTTCCCATATGTCATGCTTTTAATTTGTCAGGATTTTTCCTGAGTTGCGGATTTTTCACTGATCTCCCTGCACCTTCAGTTCTTCTTGACAGAGGCAAACTTGCCATCACAGAGATGAAAAGACTTCCCTCTTTTATGACCAGACCTTCAGATATCTATTTGAAATGATGTACAAATGTAGAGAGTCTGTAAACCTCTAAAATGTAACAATCTGTACGTTCAGGGCGCTTCATTTCCACACCAAGAGGAAATTGTTATCCATTCTCTAGGATTTTTGTAATTTTCATACCATCTCATCCCTTATATAATCATAATAATAATAATAATAATAAAGAGAGATTTATAAAGCGCAAACAGTTGCAGATCGGTTCCGCCTCAAGGCGCTGAAATACAAGCAAACAAAAATGGATTAAACGACATAAATTAAATTAAAAACAATGATAGTTAAACAATTTTACAAAAGAAAATTACTTCTTGACCAGCCAAAATACATAGTAAGCTAAAAAGATGTACTAGTTAAAAAATAGTTTTAGAAAATGAATACTAGATACAAACCTTTCAATAAGTTCCAATGGTACAAAAATACTGTTTGAAAAGATGAGTCTTAAGGCGAGACTTGAACAACTCGATGGTCGTATTTCATTCATACATCAGTTATTTGACTTTTCCCCCTTCTCTTCCCCCCCTTTCAGTTCGTTATGAAGAGGCCCAAGAGCAGCTTAGCCACTACGCCAAGGAGAAGGAGAACCCAGAAGAGAAAGAAGAACTGGAGAAAGACAAAAACCGCAAGATCATCCAAGACAACGAAGATGACTCCAGACAGATCAGTAATAAAGATGAGACGGACTCCTCGGATACCAAGGATAATACTATAGGTGAGTTATTAGTTGGGTATATTTTTATCTGGGCCTAAGTTCATAGAGCTTCACATTGGTATTTAAAACAAAACTGTATGTGCCCACCACTGTCATTATTTTTTTGAACTTTTTGGAGCTCCTTTTGGAGCTCCTTTTTGAACTTTTTGGAGCTCCTTTTGGAGCTTTTAAAAAAATCTTTTTCTTTGAAAATATTGTTGCCACAATGAAACCCTGACTTGACAAAGGAAATAAAACAAAGGTTCTAAGGGATTTTATGTTTTCGTATGAGAAAATTGGGTGGTAATGTTTTTCTTAGCAAAGCTGTTGTTTACTTGGCCGATTGGCAAGACTGGCAACTCATAATGACTCAGATAGTCATTATTTTGCAACCCTGTGTAATATTCTATAATAAGAAAGTGTTCAAATTGTCTTCTTTTGTGGCATTCATTTCAGAAAACAATAGCAAATCTCTTAAGGAAGAGGATGAGAGCATTGAGAAGGACTTAAAAGAGGAGGCAGAAGAGGACGTGAAGGTCAACGGGGATGCCACACCCAAAGGTAGATAACAATGTCACCAGTTAGAATTAAGCAATGCTTAAAGGCACTAAACACGTTTGGTAATTGTCAAAGACCAATATTCTCACTTGGTGTATCCCAACATATGCATAAAATAACAAGCCTGTGAAAATTTGGGCTTAATTGGTCATTGAAGTTGCAAGAAAATGATGAAAGAAAAACACCCTTGTTGCACAAATTTGTGTGATTTCAGATAGGAATAAAAGGCTTCTTGCAAGAAGTCTTTTATTATTTTTATGAGAAATTACTTCTTTCTCAAAAACTACGTTACTTCAGAGGGAGTTGTTTGTCACAATGTTTTATACTATCAACAGCTCTCCGTTGCTCGTTACCAAGTAACTTTTTATGCTAATATATATTTTGAGTAATTACCAAATGTGTACAGTGCCTTTAATGAGCTTGGTGTCAAAACTTCAAATACAACCAGTACACATCATTTTGCTTATTTCTTCACTTTAATCATTATTGTTATTACCTCTTATTAGTCAGAAAATATGTCACAATTTGCAGAGTTTGTACAACATGCCTTTTATGTACTCCAACATCATTGTATCTTTCTGAGACTTTCCTGGATCTAAACCGCCCTCTAGTGAAATCTGCCTGCTAGTGTGCGCACTCAAAGTGTTTTGCATAATTTGGTTAAATCTAGGGTCATTGATTGGTTTTTGTGAAGGTAATGCTGATTTATAGGCAAAGCTATTAAGAAAGATACAATAAAAGTCACATGTGAAAGTTTCAGCTGAAAACAGTGTCTACTTGCTGAGAAAACAGCAAAAAAATGTCACAGTATTTTCACAAGAACGTTGAATCCATCCATGTTTAATGAGGTGACAGCAGGTGCCAACCGCATCTCTGGTTGCAGCATTCTTGAACTGACACCAACCCTCAGAAATCTGAGAAACGATTCCTGCATGAATCATTTCTCAGATTATTAAAATGTTTTTGGGTGAAAAATTATCCAAACCATATTACTTCAAAGGGAATCCTTTCTCAAAATAGTTTATACTATCAACAGCTGCAGTGCTTCTCACCAAGTAATTTTTTACGGTCACTAATTTTTGGAGTATTTACCAATCTATGACCCTACCTTTAAGGAGCAATGCCAAAGGTGTATTAATATAATTCAAAGGCAATCTGACTAGTGACGTCAATGCGTGCAAACAAAGGCAGGCATAAAACCACTATTTTGGTTTTGCCGCATAGTCACAGAACTGCCAACTCTCCCTGATTCTGCAGAAAGGTTCCTGAAAATAAACCAATCTTTCCATGTTGTAATGAACAAATATGAAAATCTCCCTGATTATGGAAACTTTTTCCCCAATATGTTGAATGTAATTTTAAATATCACCCTGATTGTTGTACAAAATCTCCCCGATTGCAAGCTGCAAATGTTGGCAGCTCTGTAGTCACAGCACGTATCGTCTATCTACCCCTTGCACTGATATCACACACGGCTACCGTATGCCCATGGTCCGCCATTTAGGCAGTCAAAATGCATGTAAAGATGCTGCAAATTTAACTGCACACATGTCGCCTAACATGCGCACTACATTATAACACACTGGGAATCTGACTCACAAAATGGTACAAGCTAGATTTATTGAGTGATGACTTCAGGTGAACTGGGTCAATACTCAAAACCAGTGGCCCAGAAAAAAACCTGCTTGCAATGTTTTGCTTAAACACTTTTTTGTTGTCTGTTTTTTTTTTCTTCACAAAATTGAATTGCGACCTGTTTTCAGCATGGCCCAATTTCATGTCTCCGCCGTATTCTGCACTTGAAATTGGGCCTTGATGTATTGATAACCATCCTGTTACAATTCCTATACAGACATGTCACCTACAGAGCACAACAAGCTACCAGGTCAAAGGTCATTGGAAGAGGAGCTGGAAGTGTACAGAGGTATGTGTTTGGAATTTGCAACAACATTTCATCTCACTAAAATCTATCTTACATGTAGGTGTACATGCGATTCTTGTGGCACTGGGATACAGTGGTTCTTGGAGCCCTCCACCCTTCTCTTAACACAGGCTACTTTAGTCGACTGCACTCATATCACCTCTTTCTTATCTTAGGTGATAAGACCACAAATATAACAAACACTTGGGATTGAACACAAAGGCCATTTTATATTTTATAAAGCTGTAGTTTTGTCCATGTTCACCCTCCATAGCCAAGCTTACGATGGTTGGAAAAAGAAGGGTTGGATCTTTCCAATGGTGGAGTGCCAAATGATTGTGTACGAAACACTTTTGAGTTTTCAGACCACACTTGGGAAAGCAGGAGAGTTCTTTTCAGAACTAAGTAGTCGGCAAAATTCTGAAATCTACTCTGAAATTCTGAAATAGCAAGACAAGTTCTCACAAGAACAATCTACACAGCAAAGTAGATATATACACATGGTGTTACTTCAAACCGAATATACATTGATACCTCACCATGCAATATTTATTATTATCATGCGTGCCAATTATTGGCTGATCAGCCGATTTCCTTCCCCCCTCCTTTTTAGTGCCATACAAAACTGAGATGTACTGTAAACAGTTTGATTTGGTCGTCAGTTTCCTGGGATGTGAAGAAGCTTGGTGTTGGATGAGGGAGATACAATATGTTAACAAAATCCATTTGTGTATTTCCAGGTCAGCTAGTAGAATCTGAGAACAGGTTACAGGAGAGTCAAGACCAGGTCAACAGTCTACAACTTCAACTTAAACAGGCTCAGCTGGAGGCCATTGAGAATATAGCCAAGGCTAGTGCTATCCAAGGTAATAAGTTACTACTTTTCCTTACACTGTTACGATTGGTTTTGTTGTTGTTGTTTTTAGGGTTTTTGTTTGTTTGTTTTTTTCTGGGGTTTTTTGGTTATTTCTTTTTTTTTTTTTTTTTTTAATTTACAGGCATTTCACTCGGTTACATGGATTTTGCCATTTTCGTTCAATCTCATCTCTGAGTTGTGCGTGGGTCATACTATTATTTTATTATCATTGTATCATTCTTGTAATGAAACCACGGGACCTTCAATAGTGAACTACTAGCACTGATGATAGGGCCTGAAAAAAAATGTCAAGAAAGATGATGAATGATGAAATGTGTAGATGTGGGAGGGAAGAAAACCCCAGAAAGCCCAAGCCCATAGGTAGGGACTGAAAACCCAATCCACATGCAAGGCTCCAGTTCGGGATACGAACCGGGGTCCACAGAGGTGAAAGGCAGGGGAGAAACTACTGAACCAACCTGAATGCCCCTTGCATGTTATCCATTGTGTGTCCTCAGCAACATATACATTTTATTGGGGAAGAAGTAAAAGCTCTCACGGGTACCGTACCGTCTTATCTAGCTCTAAATATTTTCTTGTCTTCCATGTTTACTTTATAATGCAGAAAAACTACAAGAAGCTGAGAAAACAATGGAAGAAGCAATAAACAATGCAACAGCCAACCTAAGAGAACGGATAGGTAAGGAAAATTGGTTCTTTCTTAGGAAACTTCAGTGATTTATGACAGTTTGTGAATTGTTTTCAGCTTCTAAGTCATGGGATTCATCATTGCCAAAGAAAGTCTACATCTTCTCCCTCACTCTTTAGTTCTTCTTGTTGTCGATATTAAGAACGTGTTCTTAATGCCCGTTGATTACAAAGAATTGTATAGAACATGTCACCTTGTATAGAACATGTCACCTTGTATAGAACATGTCACCTTGTATAGAACATGTCACCTTGTATAGAGCATGTCACCTTGTATAGAACATGTCACCTTGTATAGAACATGTCACCTTGTATAGAACATGTCACCTTGTATAGAACATGTCACCTTGTATAGAACATGTCACCTTGTATAGAGCATGTCACCTTGTATAGAACATGTCACCTTGTATAGAACATGTCACCTTGTATAGAACATGTCACCTTGTATAGAACATGTCACCTTGTATAGAGCATGTCACCTTGTATAGAACATGTCACCTTGTATAGAACATGTCACCTTGTATAGAACATGTCACCTTGTATAGAGCATGTCACCTTGTATAGAACATGTCACCTTGTATAGAACATGTCACCTTGTATAGAACATGTCACCTTGTATAGAACGTGTCACCTTGCATAGAACATGTCACCTTGTATAGAACATGTCACCTTGTATAGAACATGTCACCTTGTATAGAACATGTCAACGTGGTACGTTCCAGGGCATTTCCTGAAACGCAAATTACTATACTGGTCATATGAGAACTTTTACATGGTGTGTCATAATTCCCATTTAAGAAGAACAAGATTTGCATACAGCTGAACAAGTTTTGATATGTGACCCCTTTCTTCATGTCAAAAGTTGATACAAATCATACGTTGCAATTTCAATAAAATGTGAGATTGATTTGTTTTATTTCATTGAGCTGTGTACAAATTGTGACTTTAGGAAGTTTGTGGCTATTTGTAAACATGTGATGTCACAGGTTATAATGGTCTGTGCACTGTAGAATTATCTATAATTTCTGCATTTGTTTAACATTTGTAATTTTAACTGTATTGCTTAACTGTATTTGTTACTGTGTTTACATATTTAATGTATTCCTCATGTGCTTTTTATACTTTGATGGGAATTTCTTATGTACATTATGTGCTATTTTCATGTGTTTCTGTCATTACAAAACAAATTGAATTGAACCAAATGGTAGTTACATTAACCTTAAAGGTAGGGTCATAGATTGGGTTTTTTGTCAACGTAATGGGGATTTATAGGCCAAATTATCAATAAAGATACAATATAAGTCACCTAGGAAGTTTTGGTTGAATACAGTGTCTACTTGTTGAGAAAACAGCAAAAAACTGTCACAGTATTTTCATCAAGAACGTCATCCATACACAATTAGCAAGGTGACAGCAGGTACTAACCACAGCTCTGGCTGCAGCATGCACAAATGTTAATCTCCAAAAGTTGCCTGCAGGCAATCTTTGGAGATTCAAACTTGTTGACATACTTTTATTGATTTCTAATCAACTGGGGCACTTCATACAAAATATTTTTGCAGGACGCTTACTACCATTACCATCTTTATAACAATTACACCTTCTTTCTGGTCAATACCAAAGATGACCCTACCTTTAATTAAAGGCTGGATGCAGTTTGTCTGGATTTAAATTGGGACTATAAGCCTTTTTGAGGTATGGTGCACATTGTATGAGTGCACTGTTTGGTTTGGGTATACACAGACAAATTTACCCAAACCTAATAGTTTCCTGGTAATGTGTCCACCATATCTCAAAATGGCTTATGGGGTATGTGACTATTAAATGACGTACCTTTCGTTGTGTTTATTATCAGCTGACATGGAGGCGTCAGAGAGAAGTAAAGATAGTCCGATGATTGAAACGATTCATGGTAAGTATCCTATATGTAAGTCATTGGGTCACACCCGTGTGTATCTGCTGCACACCCTAAGTTTTTGCTACTTCCGGCTTAATGCATAATTTAACCCCAAATCACCCAGTCTACGTCACTCTACTTAACTGTAGAGCTACTACATTTGCATATTTCCCAAGCCGGCAGTCGCCAACGCTAAGATTTGTATACACAATAGCGCCCCCTGTTGACTCTCCAATTAGCTTCCTCTTTTCTCTTAGTGCCCACAGTCATCGCATGTGTTTGTGTGAGCTTTGTCAAAAGACGCATTTATGCTGAGTAAAGAGAGTAGTTGTCTAAGACATTTGCTCTAGCATGGCAGAGGTCGTGGGTTCGAATCCCACCCGAGTAATATGCATGTGGATTTTGTTTCACAGGACTCGGGAGGAAAAGTACTGAGTGTACAGTGCTTAACACATATCAATGTATGGGTAAAAACACAAATAATGAATGTTGAATATTACTATTTTAATACCTAATGCAGAACAAATCTTTGCCAAGTCGGAGGAGCGAGTTTTGAGTTCGGCTGCACCGGATGCTAGGAATAATCTTCTGAATACAATGCTACCCGAGCAACTTGCGGGTCTACATAATCACATTGGGGAAGAGTCTGGTACGTCATACTAGGAGTGTGTCTTTGGATTTGTTTCTAGGTGTTTTGCGAAGATCTCAATTTGTTTATATTTTTGTTGATGCATCAGACTTGTTTATACTCATCACTGCATAACACAGGCTTCGAAATAACCCGGCGCCTTGGCGCTATTAGCGCTTGGTCCCCAATAAAAAGCCCCTCGACCCTCTATTTCTACAACGCTTCCGGCGCTTAAAAAAAAAACTTGGTCCCATTCTTAGACAGACCTTCATTTTAATAAATCGGACCTTATTTTTAAAAACTGAGGAGAGCTGTTTAATGAACACATACTCAAGAAAAACGTAAAAGAAATCACTTGAAAAGGCTGCGAAACACTGAACACATAACGATCACGATGTACACAACGCATGATCCTGTGCGACGCACATTTGCATATCGTTTCCAATTTACAGGCTTGTAGTCTTCGACATTGCGTGTGACAATAAATGAAAGAAACTTTGAACGCTAGAGGGCGCTAAGAACAATTCGATAGCGCGAGAGTAAACGCCCTCTATTGGTGAAATTAGGCGACAGCATACAAAACCAAGTTACAAACGCCTTGACCAGAGACTTAACGTTTCTGCGCATGCTCGGGAAAAGCGCTTATTCCCCCGAAAGTGCAATATCATCATCGCTGGTGCGCGTGCTAAAACCTAATACAAAATATTGTCGTTGCTGGTATCCACGCACCTTCTGTCGACAGCATGGTCAACGGAGCACGATTCTGTGGAAATTTTAGCTTGTTTACGAAAAACTACAGAATGTGTAGGCTTCATTCTACAAAAATGACTAAATTAGGATACCCTGTATGAACAAAAAGAGTATTTTACTGTATAATGTAAGATTTGTTCTTCTTGATTTTGTTTTGTTTTTGGGGGTTTACTTTGCGGGGTGATTGCGCGAAGTCAAAATGCTGTGTTGAAGACGCAATGTTTTTGATCCCATGCGTGGTGTGTTAACGATTTTTTTTAACTCGAAAGCTGTAATTCGGGAAAAGCCCCTAGTCCCAGGAGGACAGCCCCTGGGCCGGTCCTTTTTTTGCTCACCCAGGGGCTAAATTTGGCCCTGGTATGTCGGATGTCTATTTCTACCCCTGCATAACAGTTTCTCAATTTTGGAATGTGGGCAAGAAACTATTTTGGTCAAGTGAATTCTATTGTTACAGGCTCTATTGTTTGTTCTTCATTTTGTTGATTTGGGCTGAAAAACTTGCATGAAAATTTGTGTTTTCTTCAGTTTGCTTCACTGTTGTTTTGTTTTGTTTTTGTGGTGTATAGATTTGCCTTGTGATGCATCGGATACTTCCCTGTCAGAAACCTTGCATGAAGATCCCTCAGGTTAGCAACAGACACTCAGCTACTGTCTGCCCAGTGGTGTAGCCAGACATTTCCATTTAGGGTGGGGGGGCAAGCGGGGTCAATGACATAATTTGGGGGCTATTTAAAGGCACTGAACACGTTTGGTAATTGTCAAAGACCAGTGTTCTCACTTGGTGTATCCCAACATATGCATAAAATAACAAGCCTGTGAAAATTTGGGCTCAATTGGTCATCGAAGTTGCAAGAAAATGATGAAAGAAAAAACACCCTTGTTGTACAAATTTGTGTGCTTTCAATTAGGAATAAAAACTTCTTGCAAGAAGTTTTTATTATTGTAGTGAGAAATTACCTCTTTCTCAAAAACTACGTTACTTCAGAGGGAGTCGTTTCCTACAATGTTTCATACTATCAACAGCTCTCCGTTGCTTGTTACCAAGTAAGTTTTTATGCTATTATTTGTTTTGAGTCATTACCAAACGTGTACGATACCTTTAATGTATCAAACCATTAGTTTGTGCATTTTGTTGATCTCATTGGGGGGGGACAAGAGGGGGCTGGTTATGCCATTGTGTCTGCCTATGTTTTGCCATTTTGAGAGTCAAATCACATATGGTGCGCATCTAGGCGTATGTGTATTGCATAAAACGCACACTGCACAGAAGCACACGTTGGGAATCTGACTCCCAAAGAGGCCCTACCAAGATTTGTTGTGGATGATGACATTAGGTGAATTTGGGTCAATAGGAAATGCTGTGACTGCCCTTTTCCTTTTTAGTTTCAGTCTTAAAATTCAGGATGTTTAAGCAACAAAATATTGGTATTGAAGTGGTAGTGGTGGTACCTGTCTTGCAAAAAATATTGTTTCAAATGTTGTTACCTTTTTGAGTTTGAATAAGGGCCCAAATTCATAAAGATCAGATGAGATAAGATAATTATTTATTTATTCAAAAATTTAAAAACCATGATCATCAAAAATGTTTGTGCACCTGGAGCTCTCTTTTAAAACAAAATGAATCAACCCTAAACAATAAGATAATATTGCTGCTTAAAGCAGCTTAAGCAGAAACTATTGCTTAACAATCTTCTGCTAAGCACAAATGAGCAGGATACCAGTCACAGATGGTACATATGACAAGGTATTTAAACTGGTAACCTTAATTTGGTAAGCAAAATTTGGTTGTGCTGAGCTATATGTTGTGCTTTAAGCAGCTAGCTATGAAATTTAGCCCAGGTTTTCTTTCTCAAGCTTTGCTAAGCTTGGGAAACAAGCATTTTTGCATGTATACAGCATGAAACCCTTTCAAACTGAATTTTTCACAGGTAAGTTTTTGTCTCTTAAAATCAAGAGGAATGGAATGAAAGTTGAAACCATTGATGTAGTTCACCTTTAAACTCCTCATCAGGAAGTTCATTTGCTGATGAGGTGATGACAAACGCACGGCATTGCCATGTACCCCTTTCACTCTATACTTTCACTGGCTAGTGATCTCCGTTTATAATTTACTTCTTCCCCCCCCCTACCAAGTTGTAGACAACATAGTTTAGTCATTGCACACAGTCTTTGGATAGTCCAGAAGCATTGGTGGCTGAAACAATTGCCCCTGATTGGAATCACTGATGTTTGATTATGAACGTCGTTTTGATAGGAGGGATTTTGTTTGTATTACAGCGTCCTTCGATGACAGGCTTGACGATGCTCTACAACTCAGTGCCAAAGAAATTGAGACATTGAAAGGTAAGAAAAGAATCAGGATTTCTCCAAGTATTGTAAAGTAGATCGGTGTAAGTTGCAGCTCGTACTACATCAAGGATGAGAAATTTCAGACTTTATCTGAATCCTGATTTGTTAAAGTCTGCCTGGTAAACAATAAATGCTGTATTGTTCTCAAAATAATAACACTGTATGTTAAACAGTGTAGTGCGCATTTTAGGCGACACAGCATTTATGAGTTGACTTATGCAATGGTGAGAGAGGCAGCAGTAGCCGTGTGTGTCGTTGGTGCAAGGGGGCAATAGCAGAAGAAACCAGAGAATGACGAGTTTTTAAATTCTCGTTTGTAAAAAAGTAAAGTAGATGTATCATCTCATGCTACTAACGAGGTAACACAGTGGCTGCACCCATGTCATCATACACCGGTATGATTGACAGTGCAACTGTTTACATGCATGACACAAAAAGGAGTTAATCTTCACGTGACTATTGGGTTTATCTTTGGTTGTTGGGCCTTGACACTCTTTATACACAACTGACTTTCAAAGACCCTTGAGATGTTTTCTCTTTTGTACAAATTGGGGTTAAAGGGGAAACACTATTCACAGGGTTTTCAATGATAAATTTGTATGGTACACAGGCATTTTTTCTATTTAAACAATTGTTTTGAAAAAAGTGATTCCTATCATTGACATGATTTCAATGATTACATGATTTCTATATAAATCTCATTTCTATGATAAACATGATCTCTATATTGATATGAATTTTTCACTACATTTTGATTTCTGTGATGGCATTGATTTGTTTGTGTTAATATAATTGTTATGATAAACATGATTTTCATGTTAAAATGTGTTCTACAATACATTTTGATTTCTATGATAGACATGATTTCTGACTTCTATGATAGACATGATTTTTGTGTTACCCTAATTTCTATGATAAACATGATTCCTATCATATAAATGATTTCTATGATAAACATGATTTCTATAATAAACATAATTTTCTATATTGACATTTCTATGATACATTCCTATTTTTATGGTAAACCTGATTTCTATTATAGACATGATTTCTTTGATAAACATGATTTCTATATTGATATGATTTTTATGACACATTCTGATTTCTATGATTAACATGATTTCTATATTGACATGATTTCTATGATACAATCTTATTTTTATGGTAAACCTGATTTCTTTGATATACATGATTTCTTTCATAAACATGATTTTTATATTGATTTGATTTCTATGATAAACATGATTTCTATGATAAACGTGATTTCTACGATAAACATTATTTCTATGATGGACATTATTTCTATGATAGACATTATTTATATGATAGACATTATTTCTGTTGTACACTTGATTTAATGATTTAAATTAACATGTATTATAGCCACGATTACATGAAATTACATACAATACATACAGAACAAGTGGAAGGCAAAAGCAATGTAAAAGCAATGTGGATTATCCCCCTTCCCCAAGTTCAACACCTTTTTAAGGGTCTCCTAATATCCCTGCCAACCTGCTATAATTGATCATATCCTCATATCCTACTCATGATGCACCGTCTACATCCCTTCAAGGGAAATTGACGATCTAGCAACTGACTGTGATCAGTGTATTGGTCTGTGTATTTTTAGGCCCCTCCCACTTATTACTTCTTCCCATTAATTTTTAAATACACACAGAGAAACTGAAGGAATCACAGAGCAAGCAAAAGTCGTATGAGGAGCAATTGGATAAACTGAGAGGTGAGTTTTGGGATTTTTTTTTCAAATGTTTTCTGCCAGCCTACAATATGATATCATACATGGTGAATACGGCTACACAGTACACAGTCAACCCTCCTACTGTCTGACCATTCAATATCATACACCGAGGTTTTGAATGATAGATAAACGATGCCAGCCTGCAGTATGATATCAAGTGCTGAATGCATCTACACAGTACAAAGTCAACCCTCCTACTGTCTGACCATTCAATATCATCCACTGTAGTTTTGAATGATAGATATTAACTATGTCAGCTTACAATATAATATCATGTGGTACTTGTAAGTACACGGGCCAACTCTCCTACTGTCTGACCATTCAATATCATCCACAATGGTTTTGAATGATGGATAAACTATGCCAGCCTGCAATATTATATTTGGTGAATGCATGCACAGCTGTGCCACACACAACCCATGCAGTTAAATGAAATAGTTGGTCAACTATCTGGAAAATGTTACCAATAGTGGTAGGGTTGTTGTGCATATACAGAATATTAGTTTTTTACTGGGCAGTTTGTGTAATAGTCTCATTTTTTGCATATTGTTGTTTTTTGCACATTCCTGTCTTTGTGATGGTTTTATTCTATTGTACAGTACATAAATAACATTCTGTTCTACTTCGTATCTTTAACTTGCCACATGGTTTGTTCATTTACTATCCTCAGGAGACTTGAAGGAGATGCAGGTACGTCACGAAGTCTTGACAGAGAACAACAAAGAACTTAAAGAAAGACTCATGGAAAGTCAAGATGAGGCCAGAGAGGCAGTGGATAGAGTTGACGATTTGCAAGGTAAGTCAGGGGCTACGGTAACAATCTTGACTTGTGGCTGATGCAAATGCTATTAATTCAAGTCAGTTTATTGTCCCTACTTCGAAGTAAAACTGGAAAAATGTAAAAAAGTCTAAAAGTCTTTAAAGTCTAAAAGTGATTCAAGCTCCAAGGCAAACATGTACTTGTAGTGTTGTCGGTGTACTATTTATTGTTGTAGTATAATGTTTTGTTTTCATTCTGTTTTACTTTTGTACTGTTTTCCCATATCCATCACAAGCCCAGCTTGCCTCTACTTTCATGTTTTTCTTAAGATATTATACACATTTATGTGTAGTGGATATAAATGCTACTTGAATTTAAAACGAATTACATGTACAGAAAACTGCACTCAAAAATAGGTAATTTAACGGCTATCGAGGTTGTGCAACTGCAATATCAAGTTTGGGTCTTTGTCAGAGCCAGTCTTATTTGTTAACAAATAATTAATTTGGTAAAGCTAAGAGATAAACCATTCACTTCAGCAATTGTTTATTAAAACACATACATTGTGCATATTTAACGTTTTTATTGACAGATATCAATAATATAAATCAAATTAATTGTTCTTTTTGGTTTATCTAGAGCAACTTGACAGAGCTGAGAATTCTGCCAAAGAGGTCAATGATCAGATTTTAGAACTCAGAGGTAAGAATAAAGTGCCAATTAAACATTCACCACTAGGTAGAGATCAGGTTTGTTCATATCCTTATAGTTTTGTTATACCAGAAGTATATGGAACCCCTACAGGCTAGGCCCAATTTCATAGAGCTGCTTAATTAATAAGCACAACAAGTAGCTTAGCACAAACAAATTATGCTTACCAGAATAAGGTTACCAACCAAAATACCATCTCACATGTACTATCTGTGGCTGGTATCCTGCTTATTTTTGCTAAGAAGAATTTTTAAGCAGTATTTTCTGCTTAAGCAGCTCTATGAAATTGGGCCCAGGTCATAATATTTAACCTGTATGTCATTTCAGGAGTCAAGTCTAGCCCTGAAGGAATTTACATTTCCTATAAATACTACAATGACATCCTGGATATCGGACATTATTTCCAGATTCATAAATACCCGGGACAGTTTATTCGTTCTGATTGGTCGAGAGGAGATCACATGGCCATGTTTAAACGTGCGATATAAACATGGTTAGAAGTGTTTAAACATACGCGTAATGCAATCAATACATACCGGTGCTCAATATAGAATTAGTAAGTACGCGCGTACGCACAATCGTTGAGCATTGCATGCAATTTGACCCTTCACAAAACAGAGTGAGGACGTGACATGAATTGAAAGTGTACAGAAAAGTTTTGCAGATTTCCCAACATTATGACGCTTTTTAACAAAAAGAGCATTTTCGGCTCGGTCCTTTATGGCACGGCCACGACCCTGCTGGTCTTAAACGGCTGGTCGTTGGCCGAGCAGATAAGGGCACCGGACTTGAGCTCTGGTGTTTCTGATCAGCAGAGTGTGGGTTTGAGTCCCGGTCGTGACACTGGTGTCCTTAAGTAAGACACTTAACCATTCTTGCTTCTCTTCACCCAGGAGTACAAAATGGTACCGTTGAGAGCTGGGGAGTAACCTGCGATGGACTGGCATCCTGTCCAGGGGAATTAGAAATATTCTCAGTTGTTTAATGCCAAGGAAACTGGATATAAACGCCGGCCTGAAGAGTCATATTCGCTCGGGACAGATTTTACTAGTAGTATCTTGGAGCATTTTGTTATTATTGATTGTTGGTGTTTTGTTTACTTAGATCAACTGATGGAAGAGCAGCACACAGCAAAAGCCAGCGTAGCAGATGCAACGCAGGCAAAGCGTAAGTCAAGTTCAGTTACGGGCAAATCTTCAATCAACCAAATATTTTATTGACCTTGCTGGACCTTGCTTTTTTTTGTACTTGTCAGTGAAGAGATCATCTGCTGACAAATCAACCAATTTGCTATTTTTTTGTGTGTCATCATTTATATTCCTCAAGGCAAGGTCAAAGGGGTGTGGGTTCGAATCCCGGTCATGACCCTAGTGTTCTTGAACAAGACACTTAAAACTATAACTGGTTCTCATCATCCAGAAGTAAATGGGTACCTGTGAAGTCAGAAATGGGAGCTTGGGGTAGTGTGACATGATCTTCATAATTTGCAGACACCGGTGCTATATAATTGTTCATTATTAGAAGTAGTAGTAGTAGTATTATTATTAGTAGTAGTAGTATTATTGTTATTCTTAAACTTCAGTTTTGTATTGTTTTGTTTTCCATCATTATTATTTGATTGATATGCTGCTCTAAGCTGTCAGCCTCTAAGCTATCAGCTGCTAGTGTGACAAATCTAATACTTTTTTACTCTGCTCTTGTTATCCTATACAGAGCAGCTAAACAAAGAGCAAGAGGCCTTGAAGCGACAAGGAAGTCTCCTGGAACAGATTCAGAGTAAGGGTTTACTTTCATGTCGGAGCTTTCCTGGTTTTTTTTTTTGCTTTCTTGCCTCTAGAAATAACAGTAGTTGACGATAGTGCTTGATTATGCCAACCATCAACAATTCAAGTCGTAATCATTCAGGAAATCAGGGGTGCATTCCACGCTTGCAAACAGGGCAAGTGTTTGCCAACATATTGCATAGGTTTCAAACCGGAACATGTTGGGCACCGAAGACGTTTGAGGTGCTTGCGAAATTCGGCGAATGGTCTAGAGGAGGTGTTAGCGTATGTTTCGCCAACTTTCAAGAATGGACAAAAGCAGTAACAAGTCCATGAACCTAAACCTTACCTCAAACTAGTCAGATTGTTTGTAGTATAAGGTTTTAATTCGTTATGTTTATTGGAATTGTTTAAAAATGGAAGTGAACATAAGTATAAGTGAAAATAGTTTATTTTATTTTAAACAGCAGACGACACAACGTTGCCCAGCACACGAAACAATCATTGTGGATATTGCAAAATGATTGGTCCGACAGATTGAAGCGACCGTGCGCACAGCTTTTTAATAGAGGGTGTTCCGGTCCAAGCTTTTAGCATGACAGACATTTTATAAGCGTTAGCGCAACCGGTCGCGTTTGTGGAATGCATCCTACTATTCTAATACCTGTAGTCAGTGTAATATGATGAAGCCGTGGATTTGTCCATTTTGGTTTGTACTTTTACCAATTCTAAACATTTTGCCAACTTCCTATTTTACCTTACCTTACCTATCCTTCATATTTTACCCAATCAATTTCATGTTGGCTTGAAAATCAATATATAAGCAACGTCTACTACATGTTTTTAGTATGATAATGTAATTTGAATCATTTTGACTGAATAATAATAAGTACCCTTTTCACTTCTGGTTGAAATCAGAGGGTTTTAAACACTTACTACTTGATCACTTTTTTCATACCAGAACAATTAACGACGGTGGAGGCGAAAAGTTTGCAGACAGAAGCCCAGATAGAGGAATACACAGGTAGTCATTTCTTCTTAGTAAATCATTGCCCAAATAGCACATGGCAACTAAAGCCGTGTTCGCACTAGATAAACATTTTGGGTAACTTTACCATGACGCCGGGTAACATTCCGATGGGTTAATCTTCCCACCGTCCGCACTTGGATTTAATTGACGCGGTTAGAATTGCTGAGACCATGGGTAAACTAACCTAGCTGGCTCCAAAACAATAAAGAGGGCGCCCTGCGTGACCTATGACCGCGACTTGACTGGATCGTCTGTTCAAATGTCTAACTATTTCGACAAAATCGGCCATGATTTGTACACGTTTCGCAGTATGACTTGACAGCACAATAAACCGTGTACAAAAGATGCCAGTTTTTTGCGCGTGATCAGAGAGGCCGGTGAAAGGTCACTGGCTGATGTGACCTGTGGTCATTCGACCGAGTGATGGAAGATTTAACCGACACGCTGGATTTTCTGGCTTGGTTAAACTGACCTGGTCAATCTTCCTGGGCACCTTTGGTTCGGTTAAACTACCCACGCGGCGTGGGTAAGTTACCTGTGAGGAAAGTTACCCAGGCTGTTCGCACTGGACTTGAAATGGGTAAGTTACCCATTGGCTAGGTTAGTTTACCCATTGGCTCGGTTAGTTTGCCCAAATTAAGTCCAGTGCGAACATGGCTTATGACTGTGACTTTGAATTCAGAATGTGTTCATCCAGTGTAGGATGTAGCCCTCCCCATGAAAACGCCATTCATCTCTATTCCTTGCTGCTCTTGTCCATACTGTTCCTGCATAATATCTTATGCCATCCCTCCATCTTCTTCTTTGTCTACCTCTTCTCCTTTTCCCTGTCCTTGGTTACCAACCCATTAGTCTTGTTGTTAATTTGTTGTCTGCTCTTCAGGCTGTGTGTCCAGCCCACCTCCATCTAGCATGTTTTATTTTTCCTTATAATGTCTGTAACTCCAGTTTTCTTTTGTATTTCTGTACATGTGACATCTCTGATTGAGATGTGTACTATGTAGTACTAAGATGTAAGAACTAAGACTGTACTTTTCATATGTACACAATATTCTGGCAGTTACTATGGCAGTAGTATGTAGATTTGGAATCAGTTCTTACATTTGTTTCCTTGCCTTGATAATTGGATATGGACAAGGTTTTTGAATATTTATCAAATTTTCCTAAAATTACTGATCATGTATGTTCGGAATCTCTCCAGATGAAATAAAGCACCTAAAGAAGGAGTTAGAAAAAGAGAGACTTGAAAGATTGCGGCTTGAGAAGGAGTCTAAAGGGGCACAACAAACACCAAGAAAAAGTAAAGAAGTGGAAGCCCATAAACAAGGTAGTAGGCTCCACACCAGTTGCTAATAGAATATGAATTTTGCAATGGCATAATTTCTTAATAACCACATTATTATGACATTAGTAAAAGTTTATGAATAATGTCAACCCTTCATAAAGAGGAACATTCAAATTTAATCAACTAATTTTTGTTTTACTGAAAATCGGAATTGTATTTGTCTTGTTTATAATGTAATATGGTAACTTTGTTTCTGCTTTCATTTGTAGGAAATTGTGGGTAGCTAATGTGAAACTATTTTAGTAAACTTTAATGTTTAATTTATCTTTATCAATAACAATTTGGCATGATATATTCTTGCGTTAATATTGTCCCATCTTGGTATTACTGTTGGTTGTGACAATACATTCACCAGGAATGTGATTTCTCAGGATTGTTTCTGATTTTCTAAGAACCTTCTTGAGTCTTGAAATTTTCTTGAAAAAGTAAAGCATCACCAAAAGGAGAAGGACAAAGTCCACAATTTGTCGACACCTAGGCCCAATTTCATGGCTCTGCTTACCGCGGAATTCTGAATTTACGACTCATAAAATCACTAGCTTTACAGGGTGCCATAAGCACAGAATTCTGCAGTAAACACCACCATGAATTTGGGCCCTGTTGTCTGTGATGATACATGGAGTCTGTAAACCTCCTGAATTGTAACATCTGAGAGGTTCTAGGCTTGGAAAAATAGGGGTAACCCTGGCCGGAAAGTAATTTTCCTGGATTGATCACATTCGTTAAATCTCATTCCTGATTCATGCCGATAAAATAATTACGTATTTGTCTTTCATTGCAGGAGCTGTTAAGGTATCCCCACAGATGGGTAAGATGGCTGTTAAGGCATCCCCACAGATGGGTAGGATGACCACAGCCTCCTCTAAAGGTATGCTAAACACTGAATTTATAGGGTTTTTGTTTGTTGGTTTATATATATTTATGAAAGTGAAGATTGCAAGATGGAATCGATTTGATCTGTTTGGAATTCCAGGCCTGGAATTACACGGAGGCCTTAGAGGCCATAGCCTCTGTTTGCCCCTGGTCTTGGACTTGGTGCCCCTTCAAAAGTTTCCCATAGACTTTAAAGGTATCGTACACGTTTGGTAATGACTCAAAACAAATATTAGCATAAAAACTTACTTGGTAACAAGCAACGGAGAGCTGTTGATAGTATAAAACATTGTAGGAAACGACTCCCTCTGAAGTAACGTAGTTTTTGAGAAAGAGGTAATTTCTCACTAAAATAACAAAAACTTCTTGCAAGAAGTTTTTATTATTCTATCTGAAAGCACACAAATTTGTACAACAAGGGTATTTTTTCTTTCATCATTTTCTTGCAACTTCGATGACCAATTGAGCCCAAGTTTTCACAGGCTTGTTATTTTATGCATATGTTGGGATACACCAAGTGAGAACACTGGTCTTTGTCAATTACCAAATGTGTACGATGCCTTTAAGATTTTGCAAAATGAAAATGGTCTATCCCTCTTAAAGATGAAATTCCATGCCTGGAATTCATTATTCTACTTCTCTTGAATTACAACAACATGACATGTCTGACATTTCTCTGTGTATTTCAGTGTGATTTCATAACTACTTACGTTCAGTGTATTGTCATCATGCATTGTAGTCAATTGTTTGATAAGTGTTGTATGTCAGTTTCCTATGACTTTTCTGAAACTGCTTTGTTCTGTTTTATTTACTCTCTATTGTAATGCATAATTTTATCATGGCCCCTTTGAACACCAGCTGTATGGGTTGAATGGGTTGTACCGTGATTGAATAAACATAAACAAAATAATGAATATGGGGCCTTTTCCCAAACCTCAGCTTGGGCTCTGCCTCTCGTTTCGGTTTCGTCATCTTTTTTTGAGCAGTGTACGATTTGTACGGTGTTTTCCAGCATCAAACGGAGCCCGGAGCACAAGCCGAGGTTTGGAAAAAAGCCCCAGAATTACACTCTGCATAATTTGTACCTTCACCATATTTCCTCTGAGGTGGCTATAATTGTTTTCTTCTCCATTTACCTATCCTCTTTGTCTTACAGTTGTTTATTTCTTGAACAAAAGCTGTTCAATTATAATTCAAATTGAAATGTAACACATAACAGGCGACCGAAGAAGGTTCTATTCTCATTTGTTGCTGTTAATTATGATGTGTTTTGATATTCAAAGTTTTTCACTTCACCAATTTTGTATATGAAAGTTAAACATTTAAATTGCATCCTCAATTGTGCAACTGTTTTATTTAAGTTTCTACTACCCACTCCTACAACACTAGATCTGTTTCATAAGGGAATGTAGTTGCTCCTTTATCCAAATCCAATTCAGGAAAACACAAATTTGCTGCTTGTGGAGTCAATTTTGTCAATGACCTCCCTGCGTTACTCAAACACCCTTTGCCTCCCACTCTTGCCGATTTTAAACACCAGTACAAGAACTTGACGTTTTTATCTTATGGTACATGTAAGACTTGTACTGTGGTGTGTGGTTTTGTTTACTGTTTATGTACCAAGGTGTAATTTGTAATACTTTTTATTTCCATCTCTTCTAGATTGTTTGATTTTAATTGTCGTTGAGGGTTACTGTAATGTAATGACTTTATCAACCTTGCCTCACCTTCTATTTATTTGATATATTCATTGTAATATCTTTGTAATGTTTCATACAATTTTCTATTTTAATATTAATGAATGATTGTAATTGCTGGTCACCCTTGAAAAACAGTGTTTTCACTGAAAGGTTTCCCCAGGATAAACAAGAAATAATATTTTAAAAACCACTCATTATAAGTAACCACAAGTACAATAAGTTGAAATTGCTTTAGTATTTTAATGTGTATGCATCTAGGAAACATTTTGTTGTGTTATTTTTAGTTTTTAAATTATTTAAGTAGATTTGTTTGTAACTATACTTTATATGAGTAGTTGCTTAAAAAAGGTCATTGATTATAATGTTTACCCTCTTGAAAATTCCAAATCTCATTTATGAACTTCCTCCTTGACATGTTTTATTCTTATTTTATTTGCAGAAAACCTTGTACTTCAGAGTGAATGCAGCGATCTGAAAGTAAAGCTAGCAGAAACAGAGAACAAACTTACCCTGTAAGCCCTTTTTGTCAAATTGATTAAATGTCTAATTTCTGTGAGAAAAGTTGTCCTGTCTTCTCTTTGTGGCTGACCTTAAAGTTGCATCGCCAAATTTTCCCCTGAAATACCAACAAATTTAGAATCCTTAACAGATGGTGGGTAATGCTGTTTCAACATTTAAAGTTTTAAAGTACTTTCGCATATTCAACGCATGATACACGAAATACCTGTAACATGTAAATTATTTGTACATGGCTGCAGGTAGCATGAGACAATGTTTGGTCTCGATAATAACTCGTTTGTATCTCCAAACAACTATCACTACTACTATTAGTTTTGTTTATTTTACTCGGTGCTTTCCCTCGAGTCCGGCAGGAAAAAATCCACATCCATATTACTTGGATGGGATTCGAACCCGCGACCCTCAAATTCCAGAGCAGGTGTAAAAACCCCTAGAGTGTGCCCGGTGACTAGAGGCCAGCTCAAACTATTACTAGTTACTGACAATTTTTTTCATTCAGTATCTCAAGTGGAAGTTCACATCTTACTCGGCTACAGGAAAATAGCTATCTAATATTTAAATTCACTTTTGAACATCTGTTTTACAAAAATTTGGGCGATACATCTTTAAGAGGAGAAAGCTTTGGCTTAAGCTCCAGATTGGGCTCAGGCTTGGGCCTGGCTTAGGCTCTGTCTTGAGCTATGTCTTCATTTATTGAGTAGTGTGCATTTTTCATGGTACTTCAACATCAAACTAAGTCTGGAGTCAGAGCTAAAACCTGAGTAGAGGTTTGGAAAATATCCTTTGATGAAGAAAACTGTCATTTCCTCAATACAGGACAAGAAAAGAAAGTGGCAAGTTGTGTCAGGACACCAATAAGTTACAAATCTTACTGAGAGAGGCTGAGGCACAGAGAAACAAGCTGACTGAAGATGAGTTCAGATGGAAGAAAGAATCGAAAGAAATGAACAAGGAACTGGAGAGAAAAAAACAACTGGTGAGTTGAATAAGGAATATAATAATAATCAGGCATGATATTATTCCTACTTTAGTCTAATTTCAATATTTTTGCCGTCAGGAAAATTCAAAAAATGTGAACATGTAGGTTAGCCCTTGTACTCATTAAATTGTTCCTACTTTTATCCAAGAACCAAATATCATGCCTGTATAATATAATTTGGATTGTTTACACTGAATCGATGTGTGATATGCACTGTGTACTCTTGATAGACACCTTTTTTGGGGGGGGGGGTTTCCTTCCTCTTTCCCTCAACTCTTCTCTGCAGCATAACTCTGAATTAAAAGTTGAAACTCATCAGACAATTGAACCTCTAGATGACGTCCAGATGACGTCATCAGGGTCCAATTTCATGGCTCTGCTTACTGCTGAATTCTGCGCTTACGACACCCTGTTAAGCACCTAGTTCTATGGGTTGTTAGCGCAGAATTTCACGGTTAGCAGAGTCGTGAAATTGGGCCCTGTTAATTCAAGCTATAATAAGCAGGGAACCAGTCAGAAGCCATGTACATGTACAAGACGTAATATTTTGGTTGGTAACCCATTTCTGCCAAGTAAAAAATGTCCTGTAATTTCTAGAGTCATTGCATTTGATGTTGAAAATGGCACCTGCTTATTCTGATCATCTTCATTATTTCACCCTCATTTACAGTTGTCGGCAGCGGAGGAAGAGAGGCATGTCTTGATGGAGAGGATCAGAGTAGCGGAGGAAGACAAGTTGAGACTGCAGAGAGAGCTGAAGCAGATACCAACAAAACAAGAAACGGGTGTCGCTCATTCAGTAAGTCTGTCACTCTACAATAGACCACTTAACCTTTGTTTACAAAAGAGTCACAGAGCCTGGACTCTTTTTGTAAGCACAATTTGTACACAGCTCAATGGAAGAAAGCATATTATGTTACATTTCTGAGGGTTGGTGTCCGTTCGCGAATGCTGTGGCCAGAGATGCGGTTGGTACCTGCTGTCACCTCCCTAAATGTTGATGGATGCGACGTTTTTGTGAAAATACCCTGATAGTTTGTTCATGTTTAACAAATAGACACTGTATTCAACTGAAACTTTGACTTATATTGTTTCTTTCTTGATTATTTTACCTATAAATCAGCATTACCTTGACAAAAACCAAACGATGACCCTAACTTTTAAGCAGGCGGACCAAGCCTAAGCCTAAGCTAAAGGTGTGGTTTCGGAAAGGGCCGATGTCATGAAATACCATAGTATTATCAAATTCATTTTTAAATGCTTTAAATACAGAATATTGGCATACATGTTAAATTAAACTCAGATTTTTTTGTCAGGTTCTTGTATAGTTGTTTTTGGTGTTAGTTATTGGTTTGTTTGTCAAATCAAGGTTGTCCCTAAAAGCTCAATTTTTTACATAACCAGCCTCTATGCATCTTTCCAACCATTAATTGTCTGTATAACACAGTTGTACAATTGTGCCTCATTGAAATAATGGGAATAAATGTTGAATTGAATGCAGAATTTCATGTACAGTTTTTGGTTTTCTCTCCTTATCCTCAGATGTCCCAGATGAAGTATGTTCCCATCATAGTCATCTTGATTGCCATCATTGCAGCCGTTGTACAGTTCTTTGTCGCCATGTCTTCCTCCGTATGACAATGCTCGTGCTAGCTGCACTGTATGGATCTAAAGCAAACACTTCATGAAAATTTGCAAAAACTCTGATTAGGATCACAGCATTTCTTTACATGGAGGTCTTGTAGCACAATGGTGATATGGGTATTCAAAAAGAAAAAGTGGTAACAAAGTCAATTCAATTCATTTTTCATCTGGGGCTCTTTTCGAATGTTTTCAATGCTGTTTTGTTTTGGTTCTATTTTTACACACCGTGATGATGATGATGTCGTATGCTATATCGATCTCTTATCAAAGTGCATCAGCCAGTTGACGGTAGGGTCCCCAAGCCTGATGAAGGACTGCGATGCCACCATTAAGGCAAAGCGTGGACATCATCTTGGGGTCCACCACAGTCCCAAAGCGGGGATGCCAAATAGCCCCACCTGTGCTGACACACACACCATGTACTTAGCCTATGCAATTGACTTTACCATCACAATCTCGTCCTATAATGTAAGGTCAAATACCTCTAGAGAAATTCATGGCCCTCTAGAATTTTTCAGCCAGTTTCCCACCATTAGGGCATACCCAAAAACTCTTCAATTTGATGAGAAAAACATGACCCAGATCATCGCCTGTAATTTAAGTCCCAAAGACTTTAAAGTGAAAATATATCATTGGTTTTTGGAAAAGTAGATTCACTTCACACCGACAGACACCTCATTGTACCAACCTGTACAACTTTCCCTTCAAATTAAGTGGTCATATATTAGTGAGGACAAAATGGGCAGAAGTTTTTCTTTTGTCTGGGATCTCCATTCCTGTTCATTTGGGCTTATTTCGATTGCTGCAATGGAATTAAGCAAGTGTGATTTTAGGGAACTTAAAATGCTAATTCCTCAACTTTCACAATATTTCATACAACAAAATTTTTCTCTAAAGAATTTGTATTGATTGGAACTTTATAATCAGTGAGCTTTCAGAGATTGAAAGTAATCATCTGTTTTATTTATTATTATTATTATTATTTTTTATTGGGTGTGTTGTTACGCATCATATTTACCTTAAAGGGGGCGTGTAAACAATTTAACAGTTTTGTCGATGAACAATAATCTTAAGATGTACTTGGAGGAAAAAGGACTATGGGATATGAGAGAATAAGTTTTAAAAGTACTTGAATTTCAAAGTGAGAAAGTGAACCAAAAATGTTCTATTCTTTTGAGAAAATAGTGATTCAATTAGCTGAAATTCTGGGATGGATTTACAGATGGTTTACCAGGTATGTTTGCTCCTTTAAGATTTTGTGCAGTTGCCTTGGTCTGCAGTGCAATTCAAGACTGTTGTTCTTTTATCAGAATGCGTTAGATCAAGTCATTAAACAAGATAGAGAGGCACTGGCATGACTGCACGGACACATCCAAACCATGATAGGTTTACTATCTGTCACTCTTGCTAATATAGGAATGGGACACCGGCCACAATACCATGCTTTCCTTGGTGATTGACTCCTTGCAAGTTTTTTGTCTTCTTTCTATAATCTGCAACTCAACCTCCATTTTCCCATGGAAAATGTTCTGATTCGCATAGAAGAATCACATTTTGTATCCCAGTATCATGTAATCAGATGCCTCCGATTTGATGCTCATTTTGACCCAGTATTTGCTACGATCCTAATCACGAGTGCTCCTATTCATACAGTGCAGCTCAGTGTACATTACCTGTACATATTTAATTTGTATACCATGATATGTTCTTTTGATACATCAGGTAAATACTTATCATGTAAATAGCAGCAGGAAGAGAGAAATCTTTCAGGTACCATGTGAAGGGCATGTGGATACTCAATCCCTTATTTTGTTGTTGGTCTAAACAGCGTTTTCCCCTTATTTTCTGTTGCAAGGTTTAGCAAAGTTGCTGTATTTGAGTTTTCAAAGTAGACGGCTGTTTCAAAAGTAGAGGTTTAAAAGTTAAGAATGTTCGGAGAAGAAACAGTCTGTGTAGTAAACCACTGTCTGAGTGCATAGTTGTTATTACCATTAGCATAGTTGTAAAATTGCAAAAACTACCCCCACAAACTGCTGGGTATTGTTTAGTGATGCAGGCACATTATAGAGCAACGGGGCTGGCCATGGCCACCCCACTGTTTGCTCTGTTTGGCAGATTCAAGAATTCAGACATAATGAACATTTAAAACTAAAATAGCCCAAACCAAGTGGCAGTGGTGAGTCTGGATTTTATGAAGTCTTAAAAAGAACCTATATAAGGAAACTATATTAGCCTATGAGACCCCTCAAGAAACGTTGGTAAAGATGGAAAATGTCATAAGTTTTGTAATCCTACAGTGGAATTCTTATGCTTCATGTATACGGCGCCTGCACAGGACACGATGTTCATACCAGCAAGTAGAACTAATATTGTCAAAAAACCTCTTCTTTTTTTCTTGGGAATGGGTGATTACAACCCTCCCCAACCACTGTCGCAGTTGATGGATACTGTTGTCAAGATATTCCTACAGATTAGTGCCACTGCTCGCATGGATTGTTACTAAATGGCCGCCCAACTTAAACACCTTGCTACATGCCTGTAGATTCACTGCACTACGTAGATGCATTCACCACATTAGATCATTATAGCAGACTTGGTATAAATCTTTAATTCTATACAAGCATTTGAATTTCAATGCAAAGTAAGTCCATGGACGGGTTGATGAAAAAATGTTCCTACAAAATAATGACAGGAGAATTGTAGCCTGACAACTCTTTGCTTTGAGGTTAAAGCTATACATAAGCCCTTTTCACACGACAGTAAAAAACAACACTCCTGGCGAAATCTTTTCAATGTATGTGAAATATTACAAAATGAGCGCCAGGTGAAAGGACAGCAATTTTTTACATGTTCCACAATCCTTGCGAAACTTGCTCAAACATTGTGAAATTTTGTAGTAGGTACAGACCCACGACAAAAACTTACGCTAGCGGAATTTTGGAACCTTGTGCACTCCCTCGTTTGAAAGCTTGCTTAAGTTCTGAAGTGTGAGATGAGAAGTAAACAATCCGCTTGTAAAATTCGTCACAAGGAATCTAGGTTTTTTGGGGGGATCGTGTGAAAAGAGAAGCCAGTTGAAGATCTGGAGGATGTGGGGTTTCTTTTGGAAGTTCACTCTGTACTAGTGAAACAGCTTCGTTAATTAAAACCAGATAGTATGACTTCCAACATAACCAGCATCGAGTATCCGCTATTACTGGACCCCCTACATGGATGTTATTAATAACACGTCAGTTACCATAGCAAGTGAATCCATAAACTGACCAGTTTACAGATTCACTTCATTGAATTGTTTTCACAATAATACAGTGGAGTCTCATTAACACCAGGGCCAAATTTCATAGAGCTGCTTAAGCACAAAAAGTAGCTAAGCGTAACAAAATTATGCTTACCAGAATAAGGTTACCAGTCAAAATACCATACCACATGTGGTATTTGTGGCTGGTATCCTGCTTATTTTTGCTAAGCAGAAAAACTTAAAGCAATTATTTCTGCTTGAGCAGCTCTATGAAATTGGGCCCAGGTATGATGGACTGGCCAATTTTCCTTGTATATTCCAAACCTCATCTCAAGTTGCACAACGTATTCAAACAAACAAAAATTTCCCGATCTTGCCACAAAAGTATGAAAATCACTACTACATTTGCTCGTAACGGCGGGTTGCAAAATTACCTTGTATAATCCGTGTTCTTGCTATGACCATGCTCGTATCTTCCATTCTTTTAAGAAATGGAAACACGCATTGGATAGTTGGGGACTGATAAAAAAATATGTACAACCTGGAGACTTGTATCTTTCTAGCTTGTAATACGAGAATCGACGAAGAGTGGACTGTAGTTGAAATGCAAGCTGTTAAGGTGGGTTTTGTCGAGTCAATATTGCAAACCTTATTGACATCTACTCATTCTAGGTATCAGGAATATCATCAGTGGCCAACTTTGGATTCGAACCCGTGACCTTGTGATGGATTCGAACCCGTGACCTTGTGATTAAAGCCCTGCCTTATAACCCTGTGATCTGACAGGTATTGCACAATGATTTGAGTGTTCCCATCAAGTACCCATCACTCACAGGTTTAACTCTGTGATAAGAGCATATCTGGGTGTTAATTACCTCTCTTATTTTTCTTTTTTTTACATTGAGGGATAAATGACCCAGGTCAGACTGTGGTTGATAACAACTGTAATGTGACAGGTTTCATCAGTTATTTAGGTCACAACTTTAAATTTTACAAAGGTCATTTTAAGGTCATGTGGTGTGTTGTAACCAATACAAACGCGTTATAAATAGGGTAAATGTTATTGGCCTTTCCAATGCACTGTCCAACAATTGAGACATTGTCAGGTTTAAGGATGTACATAACCTATGTCAATTTGGAGACCACTATGCTTTTAGAACATAAAACCCTGTGTCCGTATGATGTACTAGCAAAGCCAACAGGTTAAACATCTCCTCTACCATTAAAAAGACTGTACAGATGGTCCCAAGTCAAGTATCTTTGACACCACATGCAGTCACTCTACCCCAAAGGTTTTGACACTTAATGATCATGACTTTGCAGATCAGGTTTGTTATTTGTTGTCCTAATTTCAGGATTATTTTATTGATCTCCCTGGGCCTTTAGATTTTGTTAGAAGAGGCAAAATTGCATTAAAAAACCCTGCCCTTATTATGACCAAACCTTTGGATGTTTATGTCAGATGATGTAGGGTTGTATCCGACCCTCAGTACTATTGTTAAGTCATTTGCAAATCATTCTGAAAAAAGGGGTTACACTTTTTTCCCCTTAAATGTACTATACAGGATTGGTAGAGCTGACAAAACAGTTGCAAACAAAGTTCATGTTTTGTGTGATTAACCATACATGAAATAACAAACCTGTGAAAATTTGAGCTCAATTGGTCATCGAGGTCACAAGAAAGTAGTGAAAAGAGACCTTATGTGTTTTCTGTTTTTCAAACATCGAGTTTATTATCACGCGTGATAAAAACTATCGTTTTACTCATTTCTCAGAAACGATAGCATTTTAGGCAGAAATATTTTAAGGAACCCTTTCTACCATTACTTACTTTAAATCATGTAAGTTATGTGTGAATCTGTGAGCATTTGTGTTTTTCGATCTTACCAATAGTGTACAGGGCCTTTAAACTGTTTTGTTTATGTATGAACCTTTGACCATTGAATCATTTGAAGCTGACCCCAATGTACTTGACATTGTAGTCCACAAAAAGAAAAACAATCTACATTGTGAGCTCCCCATTCTGATGTTCCCTTTCTGTTAATTTTAACGACCCCACCCACCATCAAGCCCAGATCCAGTTTCTTGTCTTCCATTCTTTAAAATATGTTAACCTTTGATGTTTTATTAATACGGACCAAAAGCATATTGATGCTAAAGTATTACGTGTCTGATAAAAGTTTAAACCCCCATTTTGGCACCAAATACCCCTGGCAGACAAGGAGGGTCAAAATGGGGCATCGTGATCCCCCACTTTGACCATTCTGCAATTCAATTTAGTATCTTTACCCCCCCCCCCTTTGTTCAACCCTTTCTAGATCAACCCTTTACAAGTTTACCCACTATGACTCTGTACACCTCTATTTGATTAAGTGTTTGACCAATCGTAGATTGCATTTTTTTTGAACCAGTGTGCTTGATTTGTGGTGGAATTTTACAATACTTGCCAACAGGATAACCAGCCACTCCTAAAATCCTAAAATGATCTAAATTGGTGCAAGTTACTTGTAGACCTTGCTTTTGCGACGTCACAGCCGCGAGTTTTACCAACCTTGGTTGGCATAATGTATGGGCAGCCTTCACTGCAAAAAATACATATTTTATTATTTGTTAGAATAATGTTATCAAGTTATAGGCCCCTACCCATATGCTAAATGATATTCTTCATATACAAAAAGGGGTTTTAAATGTTTTATTAAAAAGGGCAGACATTTTGTGCCAACCCACTTATATATTTTCCTAAACTCAAAGCCACCCATACAAATTAGTGGTCAGTTTTTGTAAACAAAAGAAAGCTCTATCGTAAAGCTATGTAAAGCCGCATCCAAATTGGTGGCTACGGCTACGACTGTTGCTAAGGGTGCTGCTAAGGACGTACTATACGTCAACGCATGATGACGCGGTAATGTATAGCCGTAGCCGCTAATTTGGATACGGCCTAAGACCAGCAGTCTTCCTTTACCGTAGTCGAAAATGCAAATCTTATATTAACTATCAGAGTTTTCTTGTCATTTTAGTTTACCTTATCATAAAGCAATCTTTTTTGTTCTTCAATTCAAAGTGTATTCAAACCGAGGATTGCTATGAAAATTTACTGAGAAACTGCTTTCCAACCAAAAGCACTATAGCCTATGATGTAGATGCGAACAAACTGTTACCTCGCGTTTCGACCCATCTCATTTAAACCTTTGAGAAAAAAAGACTCTGCTAGGGTCGGAATTTGAGGCCATTCACAATTTCTTTTGAGAAATAAAACTATCAGACAAATGAAGGGAACCTGACAAAAGAAGGTCACTTACTTTGTTATATTTTCCTTTTACAAAATTGGGACTTTCATAATGCCTGGGTGAGAGGGGCCTTCCAAAATGCATCTTGTATTAAGGTTTATCGTCCATTTTGTGGAAAAGCTCAATTTCCAAACAGTATACAATAAATTGGTTTAGGTGATATAAAATTTTTAACAACTAATTTTGTTAATGAAACGAATGACATTTACCGTAACCCTACATAATGTTAAGTTGGTACAAGCATCCAATTTGTTGTAAGTTTTTCAGAACAAGTAGGCTACCAACACTTCCAGCAAATCGTTACTAACTTTGAAAGTTTCTAAAGTTGTCCTCAAAACAACCCATTGTAGCATTTCACACATTTCAAAAGTATACAAATAATGTGTACAAACAGGCATATAATTTATACTTAGAGTCAAAGAGTCGGCAGGCCGGTAGAAATGGACAGAAAGAACAGATGAGTCTGAGTCGTATAGAATTAGAAAATGGAATATTTGTGAAAAGAAAGAGCTGTAGTCAAGGAGACTTATTAACAATATAGACCATATCTATTAAATAAGCAGAGGTTTGAGTTTATTTTGAGAATGCAGCTCTTATAGACTGCTGCACTGACGTCACACGCAGCTAGCTCTGCACACGGTCAGCCATTTTGGGAGTCAAATTGCATGGAAGACATGGTCCACGTGGTACGTCACGTGCGTCAGCGAATAGACCTTTCTTTTGTTTGCAAACATTGACAACCATTTTCTATGGGCAGCCTTGAGTAACACACAATTGATAACTGGATCGGCACAATTTCCCCCCCCCCCAAAAAAATGTACACTCTTTTCTATGAAGAACATTAAGTAATTTCGATTTTTTGTTTGTAGAGGCTACCATTAATTCGTCAGTGATTTTGGCTAATTTGATAGAATTTGTAATAATTGATTGTACTTTTTTGCCGTGAAGGCCGCCCATATTTTCTGCCAACCATGTTTGGCAAATCTTGCGGCTGTGACGTTGCAAAAGAAAGGTCTATAAGTCCTCTGCATAATGACACCCAAATTGGCGCAACCAACATTTATCGACGGTGTTGACGACGAGCACTCAAAGATATTTGCAAATTTTAATATTTGTTTTTCTTGAAATTTAAAGAGATCCAAATGAATGAACTAAACCTTTATTGTTATTATTACATCCTATGATATTTATCGAACAGTACCTTAAAAAAAGGTATTATACAGGATTGGTAGAGCTGACAAAATAGTCGCAGACATTGTTTATGTTGTGTGATCAACCACATACATGAAATAACAATCCTATGAAAATTTGGGCCAATCCGCTGTGTGAGTCAGGAGGACATACTGAAAAACCCTGCACATTTTCAGCATGTAAACAAATTGTCCTTAATTTTGGTTGTAACGACCGAAGTCAGCTGTTGTGTTTTTTAGGGTTTTCAGATATAGTTTTCTCGACTACATTTCAGAGGGAAATATTTCACATGAAAAATTGTTCTAGTATGAACTTCATAATCAGTAAGCTTTCAGACTAAACTTAAACAATTATGTTTTTTATGCTTACCAATCCTGTATAACACCTTGAAAACATTCATACACTCGAACGTAACTTCAGCCCGTATTAAGTTAATTTGACCGTGAAACTGTCTGACGTCGTGGCTAGGATGGTAACATCAAATACCATTGTATCATAAATCTGCTGTTGTTTTGAATATTTATTTGGGTTTGATTTTAATTCACTAAACCCAAGACAGGAGACAGCAAAAATAGTTGTTGAAATAAGAGATGGAAATTACTTGATATTTTTGTATTTGTAAATGTGTGATTGTCAAGAAGACATTGTTGGACGAGAGCAACAGAGTAGGTATCCATGTTTTTGGTTATAGCAAGTGTAAATAAATACTTTGTTTTGCTGTTTGTAAGATGCATTTCATGTTGAAAGTCACACGCTTTATATCTCCCGGTTAATTTATTTTTGGAGTAGAACATTTTTATTTTGCCGGGAGAAAACCCACTTACTTTAAAATTGCTCTCTGGTAGAGATCTTTTGAGTTTAAACAACCAAACATAATCAAACATTGGTACTGTACCCTGACTCACAACCTTGGTAAATGTATTTTAGTTGCCATAGACAGTGGGACTTTCCGAAACTACGGCTCCCTCTTTGGCTCCGGCTTACGCTCCGTCCAGCCTGTTTGAAGCCCGGATCGTTTTCAATCTATCTGACAAAGCCTAAGCCAGAGCCTAAAGCTGGAGCCTAAGCCAAAGTCATGGCCTTTCAAATACTGCTGTTTCCCATGTGGTGGACCTTTTCTGAACTTCGTTTCTCGTTGTAACTCTGTACATTTCTGAATAGATACCCATGTAATTTTTTTATAGAAAAGAGTGAGACTATTTTTTTGAGTGTCCTCAAACAATAACCTAATTAGTAGTGTGTTTATAAATAAATAATTCAGCCAGTAGTTTCCAGAGGTTACCATCCTTGTCAAACCTTTATCTCGAAAGCCTGTGCATTTTGCTTTGAAGCTTAATTTGTTTTTTGTGTGTAAATACTTGTACCTTTAGTTTTCTTGTATGTGCCTATTTATGTGCATATAGGCTCACTTTGTACAGAAAGATTGAGTTTGAATTGAGGAATATAAATGATAATTACTGAAGGTTAATTACAAAGTACTGGAATTCTATGTGTGAGTGAATCGTTTGTTTAGGTCTTGAGACTTTCTTTGTTGTTGAGATCTTCCCCGTTGGCCATCCAGGGGTCTTGTTTGGGTGTTTTGTTTTTTCATGTCTGAACCCGAGCATAAAGACAAAGTGTAGGATTGGTTGTTTTATACCATGCCCGATATGGGCAGAGGGTATACCCCCAATGTTCCCATACTTTAACACACCATTTTCCTCGTGTACAGAAGTACCCCCTATAAAATCCTCTAAAGAATTCCTGAGATTCCAAGCACACAATGAAGACAAAATGGGGGTACACCATGCTCCATATCGAGCACCAAAATGTGTAGTTTCATTCAGCAGGTAACCGGACTATTGTCTGTTTGCAGGGGCAGCCTTGCTTTCCATCATAAAGGAACCATTTGGCGAATAACATTACAAACCTGCTTTCATTTCTTTATAATTATTGATGTAAGGAATGAAAATATACATGTAATTGTTAACTATTAGACTATCGGTAATATTTACTGATGTATGTGGCGTGTTAATAGCTAAATACAGAGGGGGGAGTATGGCAGCCTCACTTTCAAATCACTCCTGAATAAGGCAATGGAAAGTTAACTATAAAGTACTTGATTTCTTAATAATGGTTACCAGAATAAGTTTACAAGTCAAACTACCATGTCACAAGTACAATTTGTGACTGGTATCCTGCTTGTTTCTGCTGAGCAGAATCATTGTTAAGCAATATTTTCGGCTTAAGTATGCTCTATGAAATTGGGCCTGACCTTCGGACACGGGCCTTGCACACGTCCCTGGCACAGGCGTAAATACTGGGGCCGGGTGGTATGGGGGATTGTATATTACCCCCACGTTTTGGAATGCGGGGGGGGGGGGCATAGGTGGTCCCATTTTCTGTGCGGCCAAAATTTTGAATTTGAGAAAGACTTCGGGCATGAAGACTTTGGCATCTCAAAGCACATAATTCTATGGAACAGTTGTGTTTTTTCTGTCATTGTTTTCTTGCAACTTTGATGACCAATAATATTGAGCCCAAATTTTCACAGGTTTGTTATTTTGTTGGGATACACCAAGTGAGGATACTGGTCTTTGACAATTACCAAAAGTATACCCTGCCTTTAATATTGAGCTGATCAAAATGGTAATCAGTGCGGATTAAGAGGTTGCTCGCGGCGCGTCCTTGGATAAACGTAGGGGAATAAAATAATCAAGTTTGAACTACGGTGGTCAAATATAACATAAAAGGCTAATAATGTATATACTGAAAAATATCTTAATCTATGAAAATTACCACTGACCCCACTTTTTTAAAGAAAGAGAGCAAAGTAAATAGTAAAACACATCCAAACAGTTTTACTTCTTTTGCTCAGATGTGATATACACACAAAACATTTCTGGGGCCCTTGAGCGGGCCCCGGACCCCACGCATCGTTAAATGGCTTATTAGCTGTTAGTAACCATTATGACTATTTAACTCAAAAAATATAACACACAGGGTTAGAATGCACCAGAGAGCATCGTCACCGCATCAGTCCTCATGCTATTCCAACTATACGCGCTGCACGCTTGCATTACGAATAGTCGCCCAGTTTACTAAAATATCTTAGGTCCGCAAAAGTTGGTATGGCGCATGTGATTTCTAAATAAATTCATCTCTCATCAGTAATGTACGCATTGCCAAATTTCAAAATTATTCTCCCACTTTTCAACACGCAATCCCTGGGCTCGATTTATCTTAAGTGTGAATCCATCGTAATTGCTAAGCAACACAATACAAATCTTTATGGTAATACTGACAACTCATCTTAAGATAGATTTTTATGTTTTGTGAAAACGAGCACTGGACAAGTGAATCCGTACAGAGTGGACTACGAACTTGAATGCAGATTGTTTGTATATGACAGTTTATATATATTACGGTATAATTATTTGTTGAGCGTTCCGCGATCCGCCATGGTTCTCTCAACACAGTCCAAACCAGTTTCTGCAAAGACAAACTTCTCCACGCAAAATTTTCCACACAGATCGAATCACTACAAATTGTATAAGGTGTTTTGAATGTACATGTATCATATTTAAGTGGCAATTTATTTAAAAGGGTCAGGAACATTGCTTGTGTAGATTTCAACCCAAGAAACTTGCCACAAAAAAATAGGAATGCAAAATATGTGACTGAAAGAGGTACAGGTTGTTTTGAGAAAACTATAAACATACATTTGTCGTGAGCGTTAAACAGACATCTGTTGTGAGCGTTAGGTTAGTTTCACGGTGTGATTCTTACAAACTAGAATCAACCGGTTAATTGGAGCAACGCAGACTGAAAAGGCTGATTAGCGTCCAAAAATTTGCAAATTGAACCAAACAAATTGGCATATTGGCAAATAGACAAATTGCACATAACAAACTAAAGACAGGTAACATATCAGGAGAACATTTACGAGGAACTACAATCACTGTATTTCTTGTTTAAAGTTCACCGTATCTTCAATTAGATAAAAGGGTTGATGTGTAGCAGTTATAGCAACATGCCTAACGAGCAGTTTGTCCTTGTTGGAAGATGTTTTTGAAGGATTGCAATGTCACGTGTCGCATCATCTCCTGTCAGAGTTAGCTCATTTCATTTCATTTCATTTCATTTCATTTTATTTGCCAGCAAACATTTAATAAAAACATTTTAAAAAGATAATTTGCAAATCAAAGAATCTACAAGAACAAACAATACAAAAGTTTAGAGAATAAAACAGAGATGTAAAAACACCTAGCAGTTAGTACTGAGGAACCCGGCTTGGTGGACAGAAGCATGTAGGAAACAACCTCCAGTGGGGGTGGTGCCGTAAAACGAAAGAAGCAAAACAAAAACAAGACCCTGGCAGGGAAAGCCAATAGTGACAAAAATCAATTCCAAAGTGGCTGACCTACGTTCTAAACAAACAAAAGACCAAACAAACCCTCCCCAGGAGGGATACACATCATCCACCACCAAGCCAAGCAACTCAGAAAGAAAAAATACAAAATACAGCGTTAAGTCTGGACCTGCCAGCTGATTTCTTTAAAATGCTTCTTGGTTCCTCTAACAAAACCAGGGAGGCTTGTCAAAAGTTGGTGCCTAACATGGGAGGGTAAATTGTCAAAGTAGACAGGAAACCTGTCAAAAACAGTAAATTCAAAAGCATCGGTTCTTGCATAATGTATGATGAAATTTAAGAGAGGCAAGATGGCGTGCATTAATCTTAATAAAACTGAAAGGATCAACATCATACACACCATACAGACACTTGGCAACAACTGCCTGATGGTAATCAACATCGCCGTTTGATCTTCGAACACAATTTTTTTCTTAGAATTAGGTTGTCAAAGATAAGAGGCTTTGGTGGTGTGGGAACCAAGTTATATAAAATACCTTACGAGTGACAACCGAGTGATTGTTGCTTTTCTCAGAAGTGGTTGTTCTGAAGAACGGGGCGGGAGGGTGGGGCAGGTGTTGGATATGTCTTAACGTTTCAAACAGCATACCCTGTTTGTCTTCAGGAGATTCTTTGACTTCTGCTTGTGCTTGGACTTCATATTTCCGCCTGAAACACTGTGTCAAAAGCGAGAAAATAGCATTTGAAGAAAAATCAAAATCACTGTTGCCTATTTCGATCGCAACAATCGAAATAAGCCCGTAGATGAACATACACAAAAGAAAGTGCGATCCTTGCGAGAAGTGTAGTCTCAGGTTACAAAACTTGCAGACGTTGACTCGATGTTCAGTCTTTTCTCTAGGTTTGGTAATGATAGAACCGCTGGTTTGAAGACTACTAACAGCGATTTCTATCTATTGCCAAAAATAGAGTTAAGCTCTTCTTGATATTCTCGCAGTGGCCGACTTTTGTTAACGTCATGCAGAACTATTACCCCCGTAAGGGACACCTTATGTGTCAAACTGTCTTCAAACTTTAAACCATGAAATCTCTCAGAACATATACAGAAATGTGGTGTACACAAGTTAATTACGTAAGCCTATAGTGCTCTTATTACACACTGGGTCCACATTAAACGGTTATTTCCAATGAGCAAGTATTCCTCTGTAATTGAAATATAATTGAAAATCGTCAGTAATTTGTGCCTCATTTACCTGTCGTTGTTAGTCATTACAACGTTGCGGTCAACCACTTTACTACAGGATACCAGTGCCAGCTCGACGACCAATGACTGTATAATTTATTCACCTGTTTTAATTGCGTGTCACGTAATACATTTGGGGACCCAGTATGGCGGCGATTGTAGTAGCATATCGGGAACGATGTTTATTTTATATAACGGGGGAAAGGATGACAATTTGCGCTCTAAATATTTACTTCTTTCAAAAAGCAAAACAACAGCAACTTGGATTGTATCCGTTTTCCATTTGGCAATTGTTAACTTTTTAAGTAAGCTAGGCCTCATGTATTAAATAGTATAAATAATATATTTTTAAGCGTTTTCTAAATTGATGTATATTTATTGTTTTCAATTCCTTCGAGTCATTTACGGTTTATTACTGATATACTCTGAAATGTGAAAACTGGTCTTACAATTATACTATTTGATTTTCTATGTAAATAATATGTCATGCATAATACTGAACACACCCTTAAAATGTTGACTTACCGTGAAATATGTACAGAGGAAACAATCTGTATTCCCACTGACTTCGTCAAGCCACTTCAAAATTAACATAAATCAAAATTGCATGCATCTTTAGGCCTACACTACACGTCAAATCCGCAAGGAGAAAAAAGACATTACGTGCGTCTAGAACTTACGTAACATGGAGTAATAATTAGGTTCATTAATCTCTATAGTAATAACGTTATACATGCATGTACTCACCATAGCAGTAAATCTAATGAATTGCAACTACTTTTCCCTTCGGGTTTTTTTTTCCATGAGCGGGCGAAGTGATTCTCCTTGAGCGGTGAGAGAAGATCTTTGCTGGTCGGTGTCAGCCAGCGCCTTGCTTGCCACTAGCAGAAATTGCAGGCTTGATGTTTGATAGCAAAATGTGCTAGTGCCAAATAAGGCGAGGGCGAGCGAAGCAACATGTTTAGTACGGTAGGCGTCCAAGTGAACTGCACAATCTGTAGAAATACTCCCACTTACTTTCGAAGAAAAACTTGTAACTGTTATATTTCACGTTTGTGGATACTCCGAGTATAAGTTTATTTGGTCGTCATTTTCCTTTCTTGACATAACCACTCCATGGTGTGTTTACATTTTTGTTACGATCAATTATGCTGTATTTGTACTGGTGATTTAAAAACAACATTTACTTTTATCGTGAAATTGATCAAAAGGGCTGACTTATAAAGTGCGCTTTCAAACAGTTAAGGTAGTTTCAAACTGTCTGACCATCTTTTAGAATGGAATTCACACGCCTCTGATTTGTACTTAGTACAGTTTTGAGCTAAGACTACAACAAATTGGAAGTGGCCGTGCAGATTGGCGGTTGTCAATGAAGAGCAGGGACGTCTGGCTGGGGAGGGGGGGTTACGCCCATTATTCCGGAGATGATCCATTACTTCATGAAACGGCACCACAGACCCCACCGAGTGTGATGAATAACAGTGAATTCTACAGTGCCATACACGAAATAAGGAATTCTGCAACAAAAGAGTCCAAACTAAGCACGGACCATGATGGAATGTACAGTAGGCCTGACCGACTGAAAACAAGGATCTTTTCCGATACAAAAGTACATGTTGTCTGCTCTGTGGTTTTAGCCGCTTACAGCATACGATAAACGTTTGGGTGTTTTTTCATTTCTTACAGAGCACATTTTTTGTAAAGCCTCGGGTTTCTCGGCTGTTTTGAGGATTGGTTTTTTGCACTAAAACGCAGCCGTCGAATTAATGTTCATAGGTTGGTTAGATGGTCTGTATAAAACCCTAGAGGTACTCTTTCATAAACCAATGATGGACTGTCTGTAAACAACTTTAAAACTACCCGCAAACTCACCCCTCAAACTACCATTTGCTTTAAGTGTAAGTCCATCCTTCATCCATATTACATTCCGCCACTCCTCCAACTGCTCAGAGGGTGTTCACACATCCACTCAACTACCCCCAAACTGCTCGTCTCTCATTCATCCAACAAGTGCTTATTGTTCTGTCCATAACTCCCCCCCTAAGTATCTACCCCTCAATCAGAAGAGGGCGCTGTATAAGTCCAATCGTGATTTTGTTTCAAAATTTCTTCTGTTTGGTGCATGGTTTCTGGACAAGAGGTTGCCAGAATTAATTATTAACTATTGTATCCATGTGGTAACGTCAAATTCTCCGTAGATGACAGCTAGCTTGAAGGTAAAACAAGCAAATCGATCTCGTCAATTTAGGGAAAAAACAAAGGGGTGGTCTCCTTTCTCTTTGGGCACGGTGTTCGTGTCTTGACTCCTGTAATCGTACTTCTCCTAAATTATTTATTATTTATATACATTGCAATCTATGGAGATTTAATGATGCAAATACAACACTAGGGACCCTTTGCAACGCACAGCGGAAAAGTTAGCGCCGCGCTGGCGTTTAGGTTAGCCCGCGAATACAGTGTAGTGAACGGTAGTTTGAGTGGCGTCGATGTGACACCATGGCGTACTTTAAATAGTAAAATCGCCCCATCTGTCTGTGAATTCATTTAAAGAGAATCGTTTGGGATTTTTTTTCTTTGAATTGAAATTATTGAATCAGAAACAAAATATGCACGTTTATGACAGTGGGGTTGACGTTTTGAATATAAAATAAGAACGGCAAGTTTTTATATTTTCGAATTAATTATGCAGGGCCCGCGTCACTTGTCCGCGCCTCAAGGTCACGGATCACTGAACAAGGTTACCGTATCATAGTACGGATCACTGAACAAGGTTATCATGGTTGGGCAGATAATAGTTAGGAATCGATTTATGTGTCTAGAGATCAGAAGTTATGGCTTTCTGACATATAAGTTTATCATAATGTAAAATAATATTTAGTTCCATAGAACAAACTTTGTTCCAGAACAGTCAACACCAATTTCCCCCTTTGAGTTTAATACTACACTGATGGAAAGGATACATTTCACAGGATATACCGTACTGTACACTTTCTCTACAGTGGTGTGCCTCGATTTTCGCTGAAATAGTTGTTTCCTCTTTTACTCTGAACGAACGAATTTTGACTACAAAATATGATTACGTCTTCCCATTTACATTCCAAGGGAACATTAGTGACTTGATTGTAAACAAAATTCGTAAAATATGACGTAATATAAAGTATAATCTAGTGATTGTGACGTATATCTTACGTCAATACGGGCGATTGGCGGTACGAATAATTGGCAACCAGTGGTGGCCTCATAGTCCACAGTGGGACTATTAAGAACATTCCATGCTAGATCCCACATACACCAGGCCAACATCTGGGCCATGAAGATTCCCAGTCCATGTCTTACTAACCCGATAGGAGTTACGTTTACAAATTCCTTGCGAGGCCTACTGCGGACCATGACCCAATGACTGTATAACCCTGAGGCTTGGTACTGGTGCTTTAAATTTTAAGAAAAGACAAACCAATGTTTCCCAACCAATAACAATCTTGTAATCTTGTCTACGACAATTTGTTACTGTAGTTTTATATTTGTACCATATTTTAATATTTTTACTAGCGACCTTATTTTCTAAACCTTTGTACATGTTTGGTTTTAATTTGCCCATTCTGTTACCTTCAAAACTCTCCAATCTTTTCAATTATTGGATGCTTTCGTTAAGTGCCTGATGCAATCAGTGTTTTACCTGCAGGGCCCTGAGTTGTGCTGTTATGCTTGCATCCATGGGGGACCAGTCCACCGAAGGAATACAACAAATTAAATTTTAAGCTTTAAAATCATAAACAGATGGGCTTAATTTAATGATTATTACTACGCACCTCTGTAAGTATACCCTTTAAACCATAGAGCAAGGACGCCCAAAATGCAAGTCAAACAAGAATGTTCTCATTGCATAATTATAAAACGGGGCCAGTCGATCTTTAGCCTGACTTTGGCTGATTAAAGGAGCTATGGAAGTAAAGCAAGATGGCCCGTGAAGGTCTATTCACTCAACTTACTTCGTCACCAGCTGCTATTTATGCATAGAAATACCGTCCTCATTGACTTACCACACGAGTCTCTTGACAAGTCTGCATCTCAACTCAGTGAGGCGGCTCGTTGACTGTGACTTCATGAATAATGCTCAGGACTTCCCCCCCTGAAGGATGACCCGTAGCACCCCGCTCTAACAGTCTGTAATAAACCAAGACAAGACAAATGGTCTTATCTCTGAAGAAGACTACATCTCGGCTGATCCAGATGCGGCACTGCCTACCCTCCTACCCAACCACCTTCTCCTCCTGCTCCTCCTTCGTAAACTCCCTGGGGGGTTTAGAAGGACGGGCCTTAATGATGCATTTACATCTCGCCCATACAGGGACTAAACTCCTTCACGGGGGGACTGTGTACGTTTGTTTCTTCTCTCGTGTCTGGAGAATCCCGGATCCACCGATGGGCCGTGGGTTTATACTCACTCCCATCAGGCCCCTTGGCCCGTGTCTGAGTACGCCGTATTCAAGTCAATTTTGAGAATCTGTTTTGTCAAAACGATATGAATATGGATTTAGAGACACCCGAGGCTGAAAACTGATCCGACTACCATTTTTAATTGTGTTTCTTAGTTTGGTTGTCCGTATGATGATCAATCCGGTAGCGAGCATGTATGCAGTTCTACAAATAATTATGGTGCATAGATCATTAGGTTTTTTTTTTCTGGCCCTACTGGTATAGTTCAAGATACGTACAACATGAAATGGTTAGACAAATAAATAAAGCATCTTACAGAAACATTAGAAAATCTTAAGCCATATTTGAGCATTCTGATAATTTATACAACTATTTTAATTTTGTTCATTCAAAAACAGGCGCTAACAATCGCTAAAAGAATTATTAGCATAATTATTCTGGAGACTGTACTGAATTGTGTTCAATATTCTACCGAAAAAAGTTGACGTGCCTTCCTAAATTCGATTTTAAGAGGGTACCCAACTTTGATCCAGTGTCTTTCATTTACTAAATATAGTCATTTTTCTTTGTCCAACCCCAATTTTTTTTTAACCCAGTCAGTTTCCCTTGTGGTTTTTAACTTGATATTTACTAAATCTATGATGATAATGAAACTGATATGTCATTGGTTTTCGGAAAAACAAAAATTATTTAAATCAAGTTTTCAATTAACATAATACCAAAATCCGGATAATTCATCGAATTCTGTGGGTAATATTTTTGTTTTTATTCTATTTTATTTTTTTGGTTTTGGGGTTTAGCGTTCAATTAGGGCCTATGTGCTTATTTCGATTGCTGTTATAAAAAGAAAATAAATAAATAAATAAGCAGCAGTGACTTTGGTTTGGGGTCTTGTAATGTTATTTCTCGATAAAGAAGTAACCATAAGTACTAAACTTGCCATGTTTCCATCTCTTTTGGAGGAGTGTTGGCTCCGAAATGAGCCAGCACTCCTCTGCGAAGTGGAGTTTTAATTTCCCCTGACCGACTTGTACTTTTCCCTGACCATCGAGGTAGCGAAGCAGTCGGGATCGGCCTGGCAAAAATTTGAAAGTGGCGGCAAAAATAACCCTGATAATTTTCAGACGCTAAACCAACTTATCATTATTGGATTTGTAATGTCATACCTTGTAAAGCTTAGCTGCCAATTATAATAGTTGGAGTCTTTACGGCTTGCCATGAACAAGATGTACGCCCTAATGAGCTTCAGACGTCCCACCACCAGATCTGCCTCACAAGTCTTGATTTGACGCACACCTAGCCTGAACCAAATCCGCAATGCCAACTGGAAGTGGAACAATGCTGTCCAGCTCGCAAAGATCACTACGTGTACATCAACAACAAAAGCCACGAACCAACAAGCTACAATGAAATAGAGAAACTCCACTATTCAGGTTTGTAGTCCGGTCATTCAGTCGGTCTTCTCGCCTCAGCAAGTATGCGGACCAGACGCACTGCCGTGAAAACACCCAAGCTTCTCCCATTAGTTCCACACCCTGGGCTTGCTAAAACTCAAACAGTTTTGAGTATTACTCGAGTCCGTACTAATCCAGTCCGTTTTGGGTTTGACTGGTCTACCGTGGTGTCCGTCGGGGTAAATGCCCGGAGTGAATGTCCGAACGACCCTGAAGACGGTCCCATATCGATCGCCAATTGTCTGACCCCATTGAGCTTTTTCCCATGGTTGCACGGGCAGACAACTTCCACCAAAATTCACAAAATATAAATTTCAGAGCAAGGGGGTTATAAATGTATTTACCTGTATGTAGAACTTGTTGGTAAGCTTTCCATATTGTCCATGACATGGGTCAGCTTTAGTATTGAAATCTTCCGATCCAATTCAAAAAGATGCAGTTGTAATGTTACGAAATTATAAGCAACTCAAAATGTTCAAATCGAAACTTATTGCTCCTCACCGGCTGACCACACTCGTAGAAAGATATCTATTGAAGTGTTGGCTTAAAAAAGACAAGATCTATGCTTTTTGTTCTATGTTCTATGCGTTATTCTGTGCTTTTTATACAACACAGACGCTCAAACGTAGATTTCAACCATGCATGCGTGTTCCATTGATTAGGAAAGATGTTAATTATCCACAACGAATAGATTAAAGTGAAGATTGCAGAAAATACACAACTCCCATTTATAAAATCTGTATCTCCGAGTCTTCCGCATGATTGCACATGTCCATCGCTCCATGGTATGTGGTATGTCCGAACACGGGGCACATACTGTGTGTACTGGTAGCCATATGTTGTACATAAAGTAGGGCCATAATGATCAGTCAGAAGGAATGGTTTGTTAATCGTAATGCCAAGCACTGGACATCATACATGTAGGTTTACACATACTGTTGGTCACTGTACTCATTCGTGCCAATGAGTAACATTTACAGGGATTTACACTTTTGGAGTTGACCAAAATATTTTAAATCAAATATGAAGGAACGACAATCACAGCGTATAACGAGGCACCCTCAAATTGTTCCTCATAACATACATGTACGTTATTTTTATACCATGTGTCTCCCCCCCTAAAAAAAAAGTTCCCATAGTTTAAAGGAACATTACAGAATTGGTTTTTGCTAACAAAACCGTTGCTGGCAGTGTAAGCACTTTATATAATCCACCATATACATAAACTGACAAACCTGTAGAAGTTTGAGATCGATCGGCCATCTGGGTCACGAGAAAATAGTGAAAACCGATTACACATTTGCATGTGTTATACAATGCATGAATAAAACGCTCATGAGCGATAAACTTCAATCGGAAATTAGTTATATTTATTTCTCATCAAATATGACATTTCAGACAGAAATATTTCTAGGGATGTTTTCTACTATCATCATCATTAGACCGTGTAAGTTTTATGTAAATCTGTGATCACACTCTTTTCCTCTTGTAAAGAAGTAGGCCTACTCCACTAAAATCCTCCAAAGAATTCCTGAGATTCACATAACACAATGAAGACACAATGGGAAGGGGGTACCGTGCCGCATATCGAAATCTTTTATTTTGGAGATTGCGGACCAGTTCAACTTCCAGACCATTTTAATATCTAAGAAAGTGCATATTATATGCATTTTACTGTCCTCACCATGGAGTGGCAAGGGTTCTTATACATGTGGTTCAAAACAAGACAAAAATGTGAACTAAATTTGCCGACTATGGGCACATGAGTTTGTTTCATTGGATTCTAATTGGGATGCTTTCAAACTTTTTCCCGCTTTAAAATGAGGCACGTGGCGGTATATGATGGTGGGTTGTAAGTGGTGGCAAATATTTGAGAGATGGGAATAGAAGAAGACAAAACAACAACAACAAAAACAACAACAAACATCAAAACAACCACAGCTTATAGGATAATACCAACTCCTTATAATTAACTTAACATCTAAATATTTATACTACATCTAAATCGAACATATTGAATCAAACTTGCCTTCATTATCCTCATTACATTCAGATTGTACTCTACCATCATTGGATACTTCTGTGACAACAAATCGGCAGGCAGTGTATGTCCCATAAATACCTGATACAAAGATAAAAACAATATTGCATTGTAACTATATGTCCATCACTTAGAAATCTGCTTGTTCACATGCATTAGTCAGGTACCCCATCACCAAACACGATACCAATAATGTAATAGCGTTAGAGGTCACCATTAACGGATGGCAACCAGTGTAAAAACCTATTCTTAATTAAAGGCATCGTACACGTTTGGTAATTGTCAAAGACCAGTGTTCTCTTTTGGTGTATCCCAACATATGCATAAAATAACAAGCCTGTGAAAATTTGGGCTCAATTGGTCATCGAAGTTGCAAGAAAATGATGAAAGAAAATACACCCTTGTTGTACAAATTTGTGTGCTTTCAGTTAGGAATAAAAACTTCTTGCAAGAAGTTTTTATTATTTTAGTGAGAAATTACCTCTTTCTCAAAAACTACGTTACTTCAGAGGGAGTCGTTTCTCACAATGTTTTATACTATCAACAGCTCTCTGTTGCTCGTCCAAGTTAGTTTTTATGCTAATATATATTTTGAGTAATACCAAACGTGTACGATGCCTTTAAGACGTGTTGGATTCTACCAAAGAATCTAGTGGACTATAGAGCCACTTCCGAATCAAGCGACTTCGGCTACGGCTATGTCCAATGGCTGCAAAGGATAGGACTTTTCAGCAATCTGTCTATTATTATAGCCACAGCCGAGCTTTAAAAAGAGTTGCGGGCCTCCCTCCGCTCACGAGAACTAACTTGCAACATGCTGATTATGACCAAGGACAACATATACAATACTCGGTATCTGGAACCAAGACTGGAGTCAGTCTGACCCGGTTAACGGATCACATTGACCAACTGTGGGTACCAGACCTCTGGAATCCAAGTCAATGTTTTAGACTTTGGGAGTAGTGTAGGTCCACCAGTTGTAAAGAAACCATCCAACAAAATGAAAGTTCAACCTTATTGAAATTTTTGTCCTAATAACTCTACAATGATACCAGACTGGAGTCAGTCTGACCCGGTTAATGGATCACATTGACCAGCTGTGGGTCCCAGACTTCTGGAATCCAAGTCAATGTTTAAGGGTATTTGGGGAGTAAGGTACGCCTATACCAATTGTTAAAAAAAAAAAATGCAACAAAATGAAAGTTCAACCTTATTGCAGTTTATGTCCCGGTAACTACACAATGATACAAAAGTGAAATTTCACGGTTTAGTTTCCATAGCATTTGTTTTATCACGATAGAAGCATTTACCAAAGGTGTGCTATAATTTACAAGAAAACGGTCAATGCAATCTCCCAACATCATCACGATGCTTTAATCAGATGCTGATGTCACAGCAAATCTCACCTTGTATAATAATTATAGGTTGATCAAAGAGACATGAAGAAGTGACATATCCCAAACAGTAACATGGATACCCTGATGAAGGGCAAACGATCTATAGCTTTTGTAATGGCTGAGTTTTAATTCCTCCTGATTCTTAGACCTATACACCGGTAGTCATGGGTCATCAGCTGATTTTTTAATGAGTACTAGGCTGAAACACACCCAATATAAAGCACGAGTGACTATATACAGTACAGTGACTAACACTATGTATGGGATCGAGGTGTTAACACACAGTACATCTCATTACGCCAGGGAACTGATGGTGGAAGGTAACGGTGTGGAACGGGGAGAAGGTTGATGAAGTACGGTCGCATCGCATCGAATCAGACACGGTCAAGCTGCTCGGTCAGATGATGACAATCTCCCCCTTAAACGCATATGGAGAATTTCGCTTTATACTGGTGATCCCGGTAACTTAAAACATTGACTTGACTTTGTTGCCAAGTTGATTTCCTGAAAGCATTCAAACATCGACGACATCAAACACCATAGCTCAACCGGAGTCTACGTTACAGACGTTTTGAGAAATGTAAACATAATAATCACAAGGCTTGCTTGATATAGAAAAAAAACCAAGAAGAAATCGACTAGATAGAATAAAATTAATTTCATCATAAAACAGTGATGAGTCACCATTCGACTCGCAAACAACGATTCTCGTAAACTTGGGTGACATACAGGACAACTTTTTGATAGGCCTATCAATCGAAACACATGAAAACGTTTTTTTTTTCAAGCGACCTAGATGAATCCTGACCCGATCTGGTTAACGAAGAGTCGATGCTCAGACTGTTCAACACTTTACTATAGGGAGACTTTCGACACGAGACTGAATTCGCAGAACTGGCTCCCTACTCCATTATTTAAATGCATATTATTTCAAAATTGTTTTAACGAATCCATCCTAAAGGGAAAGTACAAATTTGTTTTCTGGAAGGGTAATTTATTTCCTATCCTCCATTGTTTTAAAAAGAACGCAACACATCAACAACATGTGAAAAGCTCATCAAATTCGATGATCATGTTTTAGAGAAAACACAGAAAAACGATTTTGTGTTTCGTGTCTGTTATAGAAAGACGGCTTATGGAGTCTCGAATGCTATGTCCTCGACTATGACAGTGTTTCAGACATCAATATTTCCCAGTGGAGGATTGGTACTGTTATGAACTTGATAATCAGTGAGTTTTCGAATGAAACTAACTAAAGTTCTTTCTGATAATTACCTATTCTGTATACTTTGTCTTTAAGCAGGCGTACTTTGTGGTGTTGATGGTAGCTTCCCAGCACTGTACTCACGTGTTGTTCACTTCATCTCACCATCACTCATTCAAGGTGTACTCACACGATGCACTCACCGGTAGTGTTTCTTAATATTCGATCACGATGACCATGCGATGACCAACCTCGCGCGAGTTTCGTTTATCGGTGAAACATAATCCTTAGTGATGTGAGTCTTTGATCACGTGTAGTGCAAATCAGATAAAATATCTCCTGGTTCTATTCTACAAATCTCCATCTATTCTCCATTCCCTCCAGCATCGATGCAGTGTGTGTACCATGGACAACCTCACCTCGACCGCCACGTTCGACCTCCACGACTCGATGAGTGCGTCTGAGGACTGTATCGCATTACCTTCTTCACACCAACCCCCAACGTCGTCCAGCAGTCAAAATGAAGCGGCTGCGACCCGCCACGGACCAGAAAGGGGAGCCGGGGGTGAACCCCGACGACGTTCCATCCGTTGAAGCTAGAGACAAGATGTTTCACAAAATTGATGTTGTTTTTGTTAAACTATAGAAACCATATTGTGGTGCTGCGCTGTGACCTTTCTCACACGCACGTGTATTCCTCTAAAAAAAAACACGCTGTTTTCTGTGTATTACACATGACCAATTGCCTATCATCGTGGGTCCGCCATCGCGTGTGTAACACTGGTTGTGCGAATCCACTCCGCCAGTGCCCCCGTCACAGATCGAAGCACATGGCTGCCTCCGCATGATTATCTCAAGTCATATATATATACATGTCATAGCCGCTGCTGTATAATAATTGTTATAATTTTGTATTCAAACAGTGAACAATCACAAATAGTATAGTTTTGGATAACAATAACAGTTTTTTGCGGCCAGGCATGGGTTAACCACAATCAATGATTTAAACTGATGGAGAAAAATATTGCAGTTCCGTCAGCATTCTCACTAAAGGGAATAGTGTTGGTACCTTCGTATTATTAAACTGAACAAAACTTATACTTGTAATTAAAATACCGCAATAATGTAAACAAAAAATAGATAAAATTTACGATTTATTTTGGGAGCTAAAAGGTTGAATCGACTTCCGACCAATCAGGCTTTTTGCACCGGTTAGTGATATTTAGTCAGTGACTGGTATCCTGACTGTTGCAAAATCAATGAACGAGAGCTATAAGATTTATTTGACACTTCTGCGAGTCAGAATATACAACTTTTGTATTTTGCAAAAAAAAAAAGGGATAGGGCCTATGGCCAGGCACACAAAACTTCGTACAGTGTTTTTTTTTTCTATGAAAGTTTTTCTACGGCATTATTTTCTTTTTAGAAAGAGGAAATCAGACGATCGGCTGAAAAGGTGTATGCTTGGTGAGTGCGTCGAGGATTTTGGTTGATAATTTTCCCCATTTGATTTTTGATTAAAGGTATTGTACACTTTTGGTAACAGCTCACAATCAGTGTCCACATTTTGTGTGAATCAAAATATGCATGAACAAACAAACCTGTGAAAGTTTGAGCTCAATTGGTCATCGAGGTCACGAGAAAATAGTGAAAAGAGACCTTATGTGTTTTCTGTTTTTTTGAATATCGCGCGTGATAAAAACCATTGTTTTACCCCATAATTTCTTAGAAACGATATCATTTTAGGCAGAAATATTTTAAGGAACCCTTTCTACTATAACTTACTTTAAATCATGTAAGTTATGTGTGAATCTGTGAACATTGTGTTTTTCGATCTTACCAATAGTGTACAGGGCCTTTAAGATATACAAAGAACAGTTAAAGAATAACTGTTGATTTGCATGAAGCGTGGAGCCAGTCATTCATGTCAAATTACTCATAGACAGCAGAAATACACTAGCAGTTGAAAAAAAAAGAAACACTGCAGACATGGTTGAGAATATAGTTTGGCTGTTTTGCTTGACATAATTTGACATTTTAGATAATGTTGTTGGAAACTAGACGCGTGAACTTTTTTTATACAACGGTTCCGTTGTAGGTCTAACCATGGTCTAACTAACTTTCTGCCATAATATTTTGCTCTTTCTGTATGCAATACGGGCTATGCATACTAGTTATTGTTACATCACACACGGGCCAGACCCTCTCAAGCTCGGTTGAAGAACCATGACAATATAATAAAACTGATCATTATTCCTTTTGCTCTATGATAATGTCGCATCTTGTGACGTGTGCGTTCAGTGAGATGACGGACAATCATCATACGACCTGTTCACTCCACTCGAAATGGTTAGAGCTATGATTCCGTAATAGGAACTTCCAGTAAGATGGTCATTATCCATTTTCATTATCGTTGATGATGATACAAGGACTGTCAGTATTATTAACGTGTGCTAAAAGCCGACCCTATACGACGCTATCCCGTCTTGTATGTTGCTGAAAACTACCATTTATCGCGGCCCAACCATCAGGCTTGACTGTTATTCGTTTGGGCTTTACCCAGACAGGAAGTAATAAGCACGCAAGAATACATCAAAAGGAGAACCCCCATTTCCATTAACTCCAGTGATGAGACACGTTGGAATCACTGTGGCGTGTACAGGCCAAGCCTGTGCAGAGACTTCAGTCTTGTGACACTATTGGTCGCTTGGGATCGTTGACAGACCGTGTCTCCAGCTGGTACGGCACGGTGGGATCGCTGTGAGACACGGCGTGCCAGTTTACGCCATCTTCGATCAGCCTGTCTGTTCATCTTCATCTATAGACTGGACCGCATTGAAGAATATTAGCGATTTAGTGATTGTATCAGAAAGACAATAGCAGACATTTTTTCATCTAAACTGAGTACGGCTTGACAAAGTTTACCGGAGTCCGCCAATATTTATCAGACAAATTGTTGCACCTTTTGTAAATTATACCAAACGGTAAAAACGAAAATGATGGCTGCCCAATATTGAAAACTTTACCTGTATTATGGTAATCAATATTTATTTTTGGAAATTTAACCACGGGTTAACATTGACCTTCGTCCTTTTCGATGTCCGACAGACACACAAAAACGGAAGTATACTTCAACGCATGGTGACGCAGCACCGAGCTGGACACGGCGATAGGCTCATGGCTACGGCATCATGAAACTGTGCTTTTGGTACACCGGATGGTCAAACGGCGTAACTGCCCAATCGATGTACATGTAGCCTACAAGTTCTAGTCTCAGCGCGTCTTTCACTCAATCGTGTTGAGACTATGTTGAGACATAGGCTATGCCTAGGATTACGATTACACAGAAGCAATCAACTCACAATACTCCTTGAAGCAATTAAGAACACATCATACAATCAGAGTCAGTTAGAATCCTACCGATATTTTTGATCTGCTAAAGCGAGGCCAATATTTCATGTTTATGTTATGTTTAGTGGTTTGTTTGTTTGTTTTTTGTTTTTTGGTTTTTTTGTGTGTGGTTTTTTTTGGGTGTTTTTTTGTTTTTTTTGTTTGTTTTTTTTTTGGGGGGGGGGGGTTGTGGGTTTTTTTGTTGTGTTTCTTTTGGGGGGGGGGGTTGGGGGGTTTGTTTGTTTGTTGTTTTTTGTTGGCCCAAGTTATCGTTTGAAAGCTACCAAACAATGAATTTCGGCCCAAAAGTTGCAAAACACCTTGACATAGTGTGAAGGAGTACCTCCCACTTTCCCCATCACGTGCCAACCGTGGTTCAGCACGTCCCACTCCGCAAGGCGATATGCAGGCTAGAGAGGGCGCTTCATTTTTTTTACTGACTCTAATTTTGTATCGATATGATTATGATTTGTCGGGAGCCTGCCGTCGTTAGTAATTTCCTCTGATAATAACCCCTAAAATGGGTTTAAAAATTGCGATCCAGAATGGTGGCAACTAAAATAAAACCTTTTAAAAAACATCAATCTCAACTTGCTTGCTACAAAATTGAACATATTGAATTGCTTCCACTTTTTTGGAGCATGATAAAACTAGACATGTTGTGTGCAAACGGTTCTTCAAAAATGTATTGGCCTGCTGCAATCATAGCACTCCATCGAAATGGATGAAGTGCTTGGTGTCAATCGTACGCTAGATTGATTTAAAGGGATTGTATACGTTTGGTAATTGGAACCCACTGTTTGTTTCAATTCTATACAGTTGTAGATATATATACCATAAAACTAACCTGTGAAAATTTCATTTCAAAAGGTGGTAGCGTTTTTGAGATATTGCCGAAAATCTGGAGTGGTTATGTCCACGCAGGAAGAATAATCTGCAATTGGAATACACAATCTGAGATTCAATTTTTGGGGGATAAAAAGTGATATCTTTTTCCCTAACCGCAGTTCGTCGCGAGGTGAAAAGTTTATCAAAATGCATTATACTATCCAAAGCTGCTGTGCTTCTTACCAAGTAAGTTTTTATTGCCATTAATTTTAAGAGTCATTACCAAACGACCCTTTACAACCAAAAAAACGCCGATCGATATATATTTAAATATTTATCTAAAGATATGTATCACGATATAAAGTTTAATCATGTCCGTGTCCCCTGCGTTGTGTACTGTTAATCAATGTATAAAAACATGAATGTACTTATTTTGTAGAACAGAAGCAGTCAGACTATTCATAGACTGGCTTCGGTTAAACGTGTTAACTTACATTCTGTTACTAAGAAAGGCGCTCCATGCAATGACGTCACAACGTCGCAAATTGAAGTGAACGAATTCAAGACACGATCATGAAAGTGCCTACAAACTGAACACTATGTTGTGACATTCGGGCTTGAGTTTGCAAAATAAAACATACCTGTAAACTAAAAAAATGTTTCCTCTTTGCAATATGTTGTGACTTTATTTGATAAAATAGTAACCAGAATGGACATCCTAAAAAAAAAAAATTACGTCACTTCTGACTGTGGCGCTAATACAGCTACAGGGGCCGTTCTGAACTGGAGAAAAGAGTTGGCAGCGCAGTGTTTTTTGTGAAGTAAATTTACGTGTACAGAATTTTCCATCATCACTTATCCGTCGACCTGGTATGACCTTACAGACAACACATTCATGTTAATACAAACGAAAGCACATTGATCATTGACGGTTCTTTTAACGGAGTTCAGTGGACAAGTCGGATTAGTTATTTGTCATAGACGCCATTATATTTTAATCTATTCTGTCTTGATTTGAACTGAGGTAGAATTAGTTATGCAATTCGCTAATTATGAATGGACGACTGAATACAAGGCATAAACTCCAGGTCATTCCCCCTTTAAGTCTCCGTTGACCAACTGAAAGTCCCTTAACAGTGCACATTCATAACGCCCAAGCCCATGCTAATCATTCTGCTCGGGTTGGAATGCCAGTGCTTGACATTAAAGTGAGATATATCTTCTCCAACAGAGTTGTCATGAACCTAACTCTCGGGTTCGAATTGTCCCAGACTCCGGGTCCCACAGGGGGCCTGACCCATTTCTGGATCAGACTGACCCGAAACTTGTAAACAATTTGGATTTGGACTCGGTTTCTGCTACAGTTTGACCCATTTCTGGGTAATTTCGACACAGATTCCGGGTCATTCTCACCCAGAAATGGGCCGGGCTCACTGAAACCCGGATCCGGCAATTCTTGGAGTTTGTTTAAAGTGTAGATAATCACATCATTCAAAATGTGCATTGGAAGACGCGAGGTGGGCCAAAATCGCCTTGAAGAAGCATCCTGGTGGAAAATGCCTTGAAATGATATTCACCAAAACTTACAGTCGAACATCAAGGTGCCATATTTTTACAAATCGAATAAAATCATGTATATTTGGCCCCTTTTCGAAATCACTCACTGCATCTTATAGACTCTGTCTGCCTGTTTAAAGCCATACCAAAAGCGCACGTTTGTAAAGGGTCTGTACGTTTGGTAATGACTCTGAAAATTAATGGCAATACAAACTTACTTGGTAAGAAGAACAGCAGCTTTGGGTAGTATAATGCTTTTTGAGAAACTTTTCACTTTGAAGTACTGCGGTTATGGAAAAAGATATCACTATTTACCCGAAAATTTGAATCTGAGAAGCGTTACTGCAGATTGTGTATTTCAATTGCAGATTATTCTTCCTGCGTGGACAAACCGCTCAAGATTTTCGGTAATATCTCAAAAACGCTACCACATTTTGAAATGAAGTTTTCACAGGTTAGTTTTATGGTATAATATCTACAACTATGTAGGACTGAAACAAACAGTGGGTTCCAATTACCAAACGATACAATCCCTTTTAAATAGGCCTAACTAACGGAGCCCATGCCGGAGCTAGAACCCTAACCCAAGCCGTGGTTCCTAGGGCCAGTAGTCATGCAGTGCTCATTCCAATCACCATTCTTGTGAACAAAGTCAAATGGAAAGACAGCATTTCAACTGCTTTGCTTAAAATTTTATTCGTATGGACTTTTTAGAGCTAAATAAATGTGGTTTACGAAAATTCGTTCTACTTTACAGTCATAGCTTGGCCACGTACAAAACAACAAAATCATTTCAAAATTTGTTGAAACTTTTGAAGAAAATAAAGATAACTTATCACGATAGTTTCTCAAGAATGCCTTATGAATATCACACCACAATGGCTAAACCCTATTCTGGCCTCCCACACACTCCCCTCTCAGCAGTGGGTCTCCCTTCCCTAGTCCTATTGACTTCCTCCTCCCTCCCTGGTCCTTTTTCTATGCTCCTCCCGCTCCCGGTACATGTACTTGGTTCCTCTTCCACTACCAATATCCACCATGGTGCTTTGTCTGCGAACAGCAAGCCCCAGCCTTGTTTTCGACACCACACTGATGGCTACTTAAGCCCACTCTTGTCTTCGACTCACTGGCGAAGAAAGGGATCAGGGGTGTCTTGTTGTATGGTGTGCCATGGTGCTCTAATCCCAATGGCTTCTCTGTGAGTTGCGATAATGTCTTAAGTACAACAACAGCCAGACAAGATTAAGGCTCAAGCTATGGAAGCCAGGCACTCTTTGAATGACTTAAGACGTTTCCATGATACCACTTGACAGATTCCCAAATCCCGAAAGAAATTAATTTGTTATATTAAACATAATTCCAACAAGATAAAGTGTGAGGATGGAGAAAATTGTTGTTGAAATACGTTCAACTATTTGCAAAGCTGTGGCATTGTACTTTTAAAACCTGGCTCGAAGTCTCATGAAGTGTAACCATTATAGAGAAAAGACATGGTCCTTTGTCCATTGTGTAACCATGTTACCATCTTTGTGCGAGACCCAAACGTCCCATGCACGATTAGCACTTATTTTTTATTACAAAATTGGAGCCAGCCTCTTGTTCAATCGGCCATGTGCTAGTGAACATACCCTGATCGAAACGTCGAGTTGAACCACCACAACTCAACTACAGATTTATATAGTGTTACTTCAAACCTTGTAGGTCTACTAGATTCTATTTGCACCAAGCAAAGTTTCAAATCCTACTTAGTGAGGATATTGTTGACACTAAGTAAATAAAAACACTTAGAACTGTATTGGTTCTGCAGAGTGTTCTGTAATCTTATTATTATCCAGACCGTATTCACACCAAGCAAAAGTTTCGTGTCAAGATTGGTATGATAATTAAATCCAAACCCAATTGAATCCACAATCCATATTTCCTTATCAGTCAGAGGGAAGTGTAAAATTGTAAAGAGTGATGGGTTGGGAATCAATGTCTAAGTTATACCCTGTAAGGAGGTGTCCATGAACTGAGAGGCCAACGTGGAAGGGTGAGGGACCCCGTGATGTTACGGCCTTGAGTAATCTAGCCAAAAAGTGTATCGCACAAAAGAAGTTTTCCGAGTTGCTGCATTACAAAGTTACCGAATTTCTCGGAGACTATGGGACGCTCTCCTTGAGCAAAATTCCCAAACAGTACAAATGTTAGCAGAGTTCTTTACATTGATCAGCCACGGATTGATTGGTCAACCCAAGCGGAAAATCTTGGCTAATTCTTCTCAGAGCGTCAGATAAACCCCCGGACAATAACGATTGATCCAGGCCTTAGATATCCAGAACGATACCGGTATGAATAGCAGGCAGGGGGATGAAAGACATACCATGGACATACCAGTCTAACAAACAGCAGAGTCCAATGGTTGATCAAACAAAGGCAGCGGATAAAAGAGGCAGCTGTCCGAAAAAGCCTCTTCTCATTATACGAAAAGGAAGTAAACCTCGGCTTTGAATTCCTAGTATTACCAGACTCAGAGAAGACAGAATGTTGCCTCCTCTACAAAAAGAAGTCCTTAGTACAATTTTTTGGGCTGTGTCTGGGGAAGAACAGTTATTTGTAGTGCCCTTCTTTTGCTACTTCCATGGAGCTCTGAAGACGATTCTTAAATTAAATCTTAAATTTTATGTTGGTCAAAGCTTGAGACGTTTTGTCCTGTCTTTGTTAAGATGCAACATCATCAAGGAACATCTAAGTCAATATACTGTCCTCTACACAGATTAAGAGGAAATTGTTTAAAATCCTAAAAATGCTTAATTGATAGACTGGTCAAAACTTATTTTAAATTGGGCCCATATCAAGGGCATCAATTTGATATCACTGCATGATGAACCGAAACCGATGTCATTTCAAAATTGGTTTTAGTTCGGCTGATGATTCACAAATGGGCAGACTGAAGCACAGATTTATGGATACCAAAACAAAGATGATTCACAAATGCTCGGCTTATCATTCACAAATGGGCAAGCAAGATTTATGGATACCAAAACAAAGACCGTATAATGGACAATGCCAATTAGTCTTTGTTATGCAATTACTAAATATTCATGAGCAGCAAGGTGCGGGATGTATGTAAATAACAATGTGTTCATGTTTATTAATGGTATGCCCGCATGTAAAATGTCAACAATAGTCATACGACACAATGGAAAGTAACCTATATGCCCTTCTGTGATTTATGGTATAATTTTACAAAACATTGGCCGTTGCCCCCAACAAAATAATTTTCTCTAATAGTCCCCGACAGTCAGATTCTTAAAAAATCAATTTGTATTCCTTACCATCTACCATCAAAACTATCATAATACTTGAATCTCAAAAATCAGACGCTTGTAAATACTCAAACCTAGTTTTCTCAGTGATTTAGGTCACTTGCTACGTCGAGATTCGCTTTTTATTTACGAACCAAAACATATGAAGTCTAGAATCGTGCATCAGGTTTCAATATTACAGATTAGGATTCATGTTGTCGATATAAATATATCACATTAGAACTTTCCCTTTTTATGTTACAAGGATTATTATCTTCTCTTTTGTCTAAGTAACGGAGGTCCCTTTTCGCAATGTTCTGATCATCTGATAGCATATCGCTATAGTACACTATAGGGTTGAGTTGTCGTACCTTTAATACCAAAATTGTTACTGTAAGAATTTGAATTTCTTATGATTTTGAAAATGTAGAAGAAAATTGGAAAACAGTCAACTAGTCTGTCCATGGGCATGGAGGTAGAAATACTCCATGGTCTGTCGATGATTATTTGCATCTGCTTATTAATAGTTAATAAACTATCGTGTTTATCCCAACGTCTTATAAGTTATACATAATACAAAATTCCCTACTAAAACGTTTTTATAGTTTTCGAGCTTCTTGTGATTTTCGCTTTTAAAACAAATACTTAAGCCCTATAAAATATATAGGCTACATATAGGGGGCCTAGGCCTATATAATATTCATTCTACTTTTAAAGCCCACCTTAATCTTGGCAAATCTTATGTAATCACCCGTTCTACTGAGGGAGAACATTGCTAAAATTTAAAGAGAATATTTTTTGTTCGAATCACATTTAACTATCTCATTTTGGAAACCAAATCCAACATTAAAGTTACCTGTTGTATAAACTTCAAAAAAGCTGAAGACTCAAGCGCAGATTCTTAGTGGGGTTTTTCTTCGTCATCGTGTTCAAGATGGAGTAGGGATGATACGTAATTACATTAAATGACTTGATCCTTCGAGACAAAAAGGTTCGTCCCAAATACCTTCCTTATTTTGTGTCCTTTGTTGTCAACACTGAATAAACAATTTACAGTATGGTGTCAAACGACAGTCGGGAAAAAATCAATGTGGTAAATCTGTCTAATGTATTCCCTTATAATCACGTAGGGCCTATCTCTTAAATTAAATCATTTGATACTTACATGACCCATCTTAGGACAGAGCTTCATGAGTGGTAAGGGTTGATGGTTTGCTTTCGATGGTTGTTGTTTGTGAGGATTCCTCGCTGAGTTGACCCAGTGGACCAGGGGAGAGTAAAACGAATTCACATCTTTTCTTGTCGCTATTCTTTGATGATAATACATAAAAACGTAAAGGTAGCATTGCGGTGAGCAAGGATGGCCCCTATAACAAAAGGCATACGAGGAGTCTCTTATAAGCCGCTGGGCTGGGCCGCCATTGGACAGTTGGGCTGTTGGAGCCTTTCGCATGCTAATCACCCTTCCGTCCTCACACTGTCCACGGCATGGCCAGAATGTACAGTCACAGTCATGAGAGTACATTCGCCCACATAGAAGAAGAACCGCATGTGGATGGAGGCAGATAAATAGTAACATTTACATAAAAATAATTATCCATCGTCCACGTAGCCACGGCCATATTTTATGAGGTTGTTACGTAATGTTACGTAAGATCCAAAGAGATCTTGTCATTTGACATCCCTGAACTTGTGAAGTTAAGCGTGTGGTATTAATAAAAGACATGTCATTTGATATATTACATTTTATAAATTCATCATTGAAATAAACATCGTGGACATTTTCCTTAATTTATCCAAAATTCGATGTCATTGTTTTCGAACAAAGGATTGTGCGAATTTGATTCAATGCAATGTTGAGTTCGGTTTCATCGTATAAATCAAAGTCTACGTATTCTTAATTAAAGGGAATGTATACGTTTGGTAATTGGAATGCACTGTTTGTTTCAATCCTAAATAGTTGTGGATATAATATACCATAAAACGAACCTGTGAAAATTTCATTTCAAAAGGTGGTACCGGTTTTGAGATATTGCCGAAAATCTGGAGCGATTATGTCCACGCAGGAAGAATAATCTGCAATTGGAATACACAATCTGAGAAATGTTACTGTCAGCAACGCTTCTCATCAGATTCAAAAAGAAATTGGCATTAAAAGTGATTTATTTCTCCATAACCGCAGTATACTTCGAAGTGAAAAGTTTCTCAAAATGCAATATACTATCCAAAGCTGCTGTACTTCTTACTAAGTAAGTTTTTATTGCCATTAATTTTTCAGAGTCATTACCAAACGTATACAGACACTTTAAATCGTGTGTAGTTTTACCAAAAATACAGCAATTTGTGTATCGTTCAAAAGCATTTCTTTGTAAACAAAACGGGACCGTATTCATTCTGAGGACCTTGATACCTTGCAAAACATAATGTGAAAGGCAAGTCCAAAAACTATTTCGTTTCTTTACCTCCTCAAAGAAAAATCAGCATATAAAGTATTTTTAAGCGCTTCTGGCAATTGTTGGAGTCAGTTTGTGTGTCGCCACACTTATTACGAAATGGCCCAATTACATGTTTCTGCTCACCACAATACGCTGCCCTTATGTAAAATTTTGCCCTGTAAAGCGTGTGATTCTAATGGCCGTAAGCACAAAAATCCCCCAAAATTGGATCATGCAAGGACTGACTGTATTTTAAAGTATAAGCCTACTTTACTGTTTTGGCATAAACGTGTATTCCTTTTTTTTCAAAGTCATACAACGAGCTTATAAAGATTGTAGATGTTTTAGTCGGAGGTTATTTTTCTGTCTCAGTTGTTTAGATTTAGCGATAAGTGAACGAAGAACCGAGTTTAGGCGGTATTTAAGATGGGTATAATTCCCATGAAAGTTGGTATAGTTCAAATTAATTAATTCAAATTAAGAAGAAACGATATAAAACAAAAATCGTTCATTTATTTTCAGATCATTACAAAATTTGATACCATAGTTTCAGTACTTCAATAACAAAGTGCAGGACTGCTAATTATCAAAAGGCTTACTTATTATAAAGTTCATACCATAACCAAAATATTTTTTATCATAGAAACACTGTCGTCGTCAAGAAAAAATCATTTGAATCCAAAGCGATCACCGTTGCTTGTTACGATCACCACTATCGAAATAAGCACGATTTGGACGTGCATAAAACCTATGACAAAACAATTGCTATTCACCCTTGTCACTGCCAACGGGATTATAAGTTCAATTAATTAAAGGCAGGGTATACCTTTGGTAATTACTCCAAAAATTAATGACCATAAAAACTTACTAAGAAGCACTGCAGCTGTTGATAATGTATACCATTTTGAGAAACGATTCCCTCCTAAGGAATGTGGTTTTAGGGGAAGGGAACCAAACGATTGTTAATCTGAGAAACATTTCTGCATGAAATGTTTCTCAAATTGTGTATTCAAATTACGGATTGTTCTTCCTGCGTGGACATAACTGCTCCAGATGTTTTTGGCGAAATCTCAAAAACACTACCACCTTATGATTTGAAATGTCCACATGTTAGTTGTATTGCATATCATTTATATCAGATTAAAACAATCGAACGTTTCCAAAATCCAAAGGTATACTTTGCCTTCTTAGAGTGTTTGTCCTCTTTATTTAAAGCTTTTGAAAACTAGAGAATGGGAATTAAACTTCTCTTTATAAATCAAATGTACTTTTAAAACAATGACATACGTTACCTTCATAGCACAATCCGCTGATACCAAAAAAATGATTACCAACTTAGCAAAACCAGGTTACCAATGGCCACTTAATTTAGTTGTGACGTTGTGACTGATTCCACATAAATATTACAAACTTTGGAAAAAAAATTATAACAGAAGTCTGTAGAAAATCAGCTGAGAGACTTTATGCAATTGGATTCAGGTATAGTTTTTAATTAGTACGTATCCGAATTGGTTGCTACAGCTACGGTTGCGACTGTTACTAAGGGTGTTGCTAAGGACGTGCTATACTTCAACGCATGGTGACGCAAAAATAGCCGTAACTGTAGCCGTCAATTCGGACACGGCCTAATAGACCCCTTGCCTGACATCATAAGCTCAAACAGCGCCCTCAAAGGAAGAAATTAGAAGACCTATCATTGGCTGAGAGTAGGAGGGCATGGCGCGGTACACGTGTGTACGTACGTTTCCCTTGTTTGACCTCAGCCGGCCATGGCGGCCTACGCAAGGGTTTTATTGGCAATGTGTTGTTCTCCATATTGTACAACTGACGTCATCACCCCAATCATTTTTGGTTGATATATTTTGATAGCCAGAATTCACGTGTTAAAGGCAGTGGACACTATTGGTAATTACTCAAAATAATTATTGGCATAAAACCTGACTTGGTAACGAGTAATGGGGAGCTGTTGATAGTATATAAAACATTGCGAGAAACGGCTCCCTCTGAAGTAACGTAGTTTTCGAGAAAGAAGTAATTTTCCACGAATTTGATTTCGAGACCTCGGAATTAGATTTTGAGGTCTCGAAATCAAGCATCTGAAAGCACACAACTTCGTGTGACAAGGGTGTTTTTTCTTGCATTATTATCTCGCAACTTCGACGACCAATTTAGCTCAAATTTTCACAGGTCTGTTATTTTATGCATATGTTGAGATACACCAAGTGAGAAGACTGGTCTTTGACAATTACCAATAGTGTCCAGTGTCTTTAATGGCCTCCGAATTAACGACTACAGCCCGCCCGTATCGCCGGGGCTGATTGAACCCCCTGTTGCACATTTTTTTTATGGAATAAAAACAAACTATTATTATGCCTATTCTTAACAGGAGTAAATTATTTTCTGAAGCAGTTTGTTTGTATTATTGCATTGAACATTGAATAACCGTTAAGAAAAAATACCATGTATTTGATGAAAGATCGATTGTGAGGCAATCTTTGTTGCTGACGGAATGATACGATAAATTTAAGCTGCAATTCTGACAATGTTTGGCGACCCACATGATTTTTTTTTCGTGAACCCGGCCCTTTTGTTGGTGTTCGCGACCCGTGTGCTTTATAGTACATGATGTTCATAGCAACACCCTTAGCAATAGCCGCAGCTGTAAACACCAGCCAATGACACCACGTGCAGAGGGTGCATTAAGTGACGAACACAAGGTAGACGAGCATTGTGTGCAAGGTGGACGCAGTCAAATGAACGAGGCAATTAATATTAATGACTTGTAAATAGTTTTACAAATTGATTTTCGGAACTGAATAATTATATCCAATGTGTATTAAAGTTGTATCGCTCAATTTTCGCCGGAATATTTACTTTTCTTAATTATAGTGTTGACAGATGATGCTGTTTCAAAACAAAAAAACATACAACAACTTTCCTGCACAATGACAATCACAAAATCACACTAGGCCTATGCAAAACTGTTTATACATGACTGATACGAGTGTCGGTATCCCGACAATAATTCAGTTTGAGTTTTATTCAACGACCATCATGGGCGGATTTGTTCGTGCAATTCTGTCAATGAAAGCTTAGGCTTAGAACTTTCTCCAATCTATTAAGAAGAAGACGCTGATTATGGCGTGTCGTGGCCGAGTGGTCAAGCACACTGGACTCAAGCTCTGGTGTTTCTTCAGAAGAGTGTGTGGGTTCGAGTCCTGGTGTTGACACTTGACCATTATTGCTTCGTCCTTCGGATCGTAAAGCCGTAAGTCATGTGTGTTGTGCATACAAGAACCCAGTACACTTATCATTAAAGGCACAGTCCACGTTTGGTAATTACTCAAAACATATATTAGCATAAAAACTGACTTGGTAACGAGCAACGGAGAGCTGTTGATAGTATAAAACATTGTGAGAAACGACTCCCTCTGAAGTAACGTAGTTTTTGAGAAAGAGGTAATTTCTCACTAAAATAATAAAAACTTCTTGCAAGAAGTTTTTATTTCTAACTGAAAGCACACAAATTTGTACAAGAATGGTGTATTTTCTTTCATCATTTTCTTGCAACTTCGATGACCAATTGAGCCCAAATTTTCACAGGCTTGTTATTTTATGCATATGTTGGGACACACCAAATGAGAACACTGGTCTTTGACAATTACCAAACGTGTACGATGCCTTTAAGAGAAAGTGTTTGTCCCAGTGTTTTCTGGAAGGCCAGAGTTGAGATGTACCTACATTGGTAAAGGGAAAGATAGTGATTGGTTTTGGAAGAGTAAATTATTTTTCATCGAATTTGCGGGTGATCGGGTTTTTGCAAAAACAACACCTTCTTGTTTTGCACGGAGCTCAGGTGTTCATATTAAATGCTATAAGGCCTACTCGTCTTGGAAGTATTTCACACGGTATGCGTTCTGTATGAACTTTAGTCTATAATCAACGAGAGATGGACAGTAATCAACAGTATATGTTGATAATTACCAGAGCCTTTGTCTTACAGCATTTGTGGGACCAGGTTAAATTAATGCATCCATTCCCTTTCTGCATCTGAGACACGGAGAAAGGCACCCGATCTGAATATTATCCGATCTTTTGTAATCATTGAAAGTTGCAACAACAAAAATTCTTGCTTTTCTAAAATAATTTTTAGGCTAATTGCCTAATGTTCAGTATCATTTTAACCCTTGCATGAATGATTTAAATGTAGAATCCCTAGTTCCATTGTGTCTGTACATGAGTGACTGTGGGCAAGTTCGCAAAACAGTGTTAAACTGAAACAAGTCTAAAGTTCTAAACTCTAGTACGGCGCGAGAGGGCGCTTTTTATTTATCAGAATTTGTTTTGGTGGACCAATCATTTTTGGATGGAACTGCTGAAAATGGACGAAATTTCCGACGTTTTAGATGACTCAAATGACATTTCTGAAGCTGATATCAAGTGGTGTGACTGTTGCCCTTCAAGTAGTCAAGAAGGAAGCCTCAAGTCAATACAGGTAATCAAAGTTGATGAGCTCATTTCAAACCAAACTTACCGACTAAAAACTAAGTTACGGCAGCCGGCCATCATGGCCATGTTATCATGTTGTTTTATAATAAAGTACTGACAAATATATGTCAGATAGAGCAAGGCTAGGTAGGTCTGATGTAGGCTATGCATGTAGGAAAGCTTGAATTCAACTGTAGAGTTAATCATATAACGTTAGGAGCATGGGAGTTACTGACCAGTAATTTTGACAAGACTAAGTTGGCACACTCGGCCAAGCAGCGTACGTCCGTAGCGTAGCCATGCAGACCTAGCCCCACTTCATGACTTCTGTGGCCAAGCTGAATCCTTGGCCACACGTCGGGAACCATCTTTTCTTCAGCTTAAAAACTGCTTAGCGAAAACAAATTCAAGGCGCTTTCCCCACGGGCGGGTCGGCGGTTTTAACCAGATGAATGTGTTCACTTACCTCTTACTTACAGTCTTAGCTTGACTTCTGTGTTTTGGCCGGTCGATGACTTTGATGTCATGATTTTATTTTTGCCACAGAAGTGGGGCTATGCATAGACCCAGAATGGAGGCTGGTAGAATTACTGGGGCGCTGTAGTACTCCTTTTTAAAAAGAAAAATGTGTATGAAAGCATACCAGGCATGCCAATCCCATGAAAGTAAAGACGTCTGTAGTGTAGACTCATGAAAGCACACTCATGTTTACATTCTCCTGACATGCCTGGTGGTCGTAGACTGGACCCTGCTGGAGAGATGCGAGACACATGCATAGTTATTGCCAATAACTATTCAATTTCTGCCATTTCTGTCAGACTCATGATCAGATTTTCCTACACGATGCACTAGTCCGACAGAAATGGCAAAAATTGAATACATCAGCAAGGTATTGGCAGTACTGACTTTTAAATGCACAATGTCTATAGTATAAAAATGTCTTGAGAATAGGGGAAATGTTTACCAACACCCTATCACACTAGTTGTACATGTAGTAGGCCTAAACAAATAACTTTGCAATTACTGTTAGTGATTGCAAAAGTCTAAACAGTGTCTGATGTTATTGTTAAAAGACAAAGATTCACCTTTTATTTTTTGCAGGAGACATTACCTCATGGTTTTAGATACATATGTTGCAAGCAATTTACTCTAGCAAACTTCCCAAGAGTTGAATTTAGAATAAACGTCACAGATGAATCGTCAGCGAAAGATTGGTTAACAAAGTATCAAGAGAAAACTCTAGCTACTTGGAGAACAGCCAGGACTTATCCGAATCGTGGAAGCAGGACACTATGCCGTGTAAGAGAATCTTGTCCTCGCCTTCTGATACTTTATAATAATGATAATAATAATAATAATACTTTACATTTATACCGAGCTTACGCTTAATACTATTTTACGTACATTACACAACACACAGGACCTACGGCTTTACGTTCAATCCGAAAGACGAAGCAATAATGGTTAAGTGTCTTGCTTAAGGACACAAATGTCATGACCAGGACTCAAACCCACACTCTGCTGATCAGAAACACCAGAGTTGAGTCCAGTGTTCTTATTCGCTCGGCCACAACACGCCACTAATAAATAATAAAATGGGCATTTATTAGGCATTTATCAGAGCGCCTTACACTAATACTACCCCTGTTCATTGGACCTGAAGCATTCCTTAAACCATCTCAACTCTTTTGGAGTTTGCCGCACTGGCGCTCAAATTGGCACACAGGTTGCTAATCATTTGCAATAACAATCTCTACCCATTTACTCGTTGGTGATGTGAAGCAATTCAAGTTGAGTTTCTCGCCCAAGGACACAGTGTTATAATTGGGATTCGAACCCACACTCTGATGACTCAGCCATCAGTACTTGAGTTGTGGATTCGAACCCACACTCTGATGACTCAGCCATCAGTACTTGAGTTCGATGCTCTAAACCACTCGGCCATGTCACGCAACACTTTGATACTTTGTTCTTGTAGGGACAAAGCAGTTTTTCTTTAGTTTTTCTACTGTAGCTTTAGGCCTGGAATTACAAATGGCCTCCATTGCCCCGGTCTTGGTCTTGGTGCCCCTTCAAAAGTATCCCTTAGACTTTAAGATTTTCCCAATGGAAGTGCCCTTTGCAAAATGAAAAGGGTCTTGCCCTCTTAAAACTGAAATTTCAGGCCTCGTAACTTTTTATAAATTTGACTTATTTAGTCTTTGGACTATTGTCTCTCAAATGGGAAAGGGGCATTCAGAAAAAATCTGAAAGAAAAAATGCACAAAAATAAAATTTTAAGGCACTTTCCGACTGCAATTATTAACTGCTCTGCATGCTCAAGTAGATCAAAATTGATTTATTGTCTTCTAATTAAAGTCGTGTTTTTGTTGTTGTAAGGGGCCATCCATAGATTCCACCTGTTTTCTGCAATCACAGGAAATAATTGTCCTAGATCATATTTTGAGTACACAATATTTAAAATTATTGAAACAGCTGGAGAGGAGATGTCAACACATGACATGCCCAAGAACGCAATCAGCAGACAAGAGGAAGGGCTCCAAGAACACTAATTGTCCAGCAAGACTTGTTTTAACCGTCAGGAGGACAGAATTCAAACGTCACAATGGCAAGGAGAGAGTTATGAGGTATGATTGTCAGTTTCAAAGACCAGAGGTAGACATCTTTTCTGTTAATTGTTGTTAGTTTCCTTAATCTATTTTGTTTACCTTCCTCATGATCAATAGGTTAATTTTTGTTAGTGTATACGTTTTGTAATTATGTATCTCTATAATTATTGGTGTTGTCGTCCTTGTTTTACTCATGAGTTTGTAAGGACAACAGCACCATAACGATTAGAAATGTAGTATTAAGCGCAATGTAAAGTGTTTGAACCATACATCGATGTGTGTTAAACACTGTTCACTCAGCACTTTCCCAGGTCCTGTGAACAAAACCCAGGCATATAACTCGGGTGGGATTTGAACCCATGACCTTTGCATTCTACTGCCGGAAAGGTGGAGTGGTCTAGTAGTAAGACATCTGCTCTCAAATGGCAAAGGTCCTGGGTTTATAGCTCTTGTGAGGGTTTTTTTTCCACAGGACTTGGGAAAAGTACTGATTATACAGTGGTTAATAGACATTGGTGTATAGGTGAAACACAAATAATAATCTTCATCCCCGATTTTTGTTGCTTTGCTTTAGTTTTTACCCCTCCCCCAGTTATGATTTGTTAAATTCTGCAAAGTATATTGCTTTAAACCGGAAGATAATTTTGATCTTTTCTGACTTATTAAATCACTGTAATGCGGTGAGATGAAGTTGTCAACTTTGCAGCAAAATGTCAGTGTTTCTATTTCTTAATTCTTAAAAGATTTTTCATCATTTGCCACTTAGAACCCACTCAACGTCTTGATTTCAGATCTGAGGATCAGCATCTCCCAAACTGGCCAGCGACAGTGGTCCTTAAGTATGAGCACAACCACCCACTGAAGGCTGCCGATGTGCTGCGACACAGAGATGTCTCCAAGGAGGTGCGTAAGAAACTGATAAAACTCTTCAAGGCGGGACACTCTGCATCTAGTGCACTCAACATGCACCAGTATGACTTGCAGATGGAACATGGGGATGACTACGTGTTTCTCAGTGAAGATAGACACCACAATCCAGATCTCAACTTCACTTGGAGGTATGTACATCTATCGTCATCGGACCTGATGCAGTGGTTTATCTGTTAATCAAAAGCCACATCTTGCAGGCTTGGGAATTGTCTGGGTTTTTTTTTCCTGATCTTAGACCCTTTTGTATATTTTCTTTTTTCTTCAAACTGTCTTAAAAGATGTAAATTTGGAGTCAAGGGATTAATGAAACAATTTTTTGAATCTTTGGTTTTCCATTGGTGGCTTGAAATCCTCTGTCCTGGGTGACAATGTTAGGGGGGGTTATATCTATAGACAAGAGAAGACAGCTATCTAATTTCAGGATTCTTATTTTTGCACAGTCACATTCTTGCATTTGACTTTTGTACCAACTGTTGCAAGTAACAATTTGTGACCTTGAGCCAAAGTTTAAACTAACGCATAGACCGCCATTGCTGAGGTCAACCGGTAGACAAATTACCTGATACCTGATTGCATCAATGGCAGAAAGGGTCATGCAAAGTCAAAATGTAATAATCCAACATATCAACGCCTTGCTCTGATGTCACTTGCGGCTCCTGTCTACCCGTACATGGCCATGCCCATGGTCCACCATTTAGGGAGTCAAATTGCATGTCAAGATATGGTGGTTGTCTGGCCATGCGCGCTTCAACTAAAATGTTTGCTGCATGGTACATCATGGGGAATCTTGACTCCCAAAATGGTGCAACCAAGATTCATCCTGAGTGATGACATCAGGTGATTTGGGTTAGTCGGAAAGCTTGACTTTTTCAGCTCAAGGCATAATAACATTTGTATCATTGATTTACTGTTCGTGTCATTTAAAAAAAATTATGACACTCCTCTCATTTGGTGGTCCAGATTGACTGAAGTTTTGTTGTGTTTTTATCCTAGGTTGTACAACCAGATTTACGGGAAGACCAGTGGTACCCGCAACAAGAAATTAAAACTGATGTCTGACATGGAAGACATCAGTGAGGAAATGGGGAAATGTCCCAAGGATAGGAAGGCATTCAGTGTCAGCTCCAATATGGAGATGGTGGAGATGCTGAGGGAGAAGATTAACAAGTATAACCTGGAGAATGGCGACTGCGTTAGGATGGTCGTCGAAGAGGATCAACTGGTAATTGCAATCATCACCCCGCTCATGAAGCGGACCCACTCGCTAGTCAAGTATTCCGGTGAGATGGTCTTTATGGATGCGTCGGGAAACATCAGTAAACAGAACAGCCATGTATTCCTGATGATGACACCAAGCTTTGCGGGAGGCTTGCCTCTTGGTGCCTACATTACAACTAATGACTCAAAGGCCCATCTTGAAGCAGCCATTCAGCTTGGTCAGGAAATTGTTGGCAACAGTGCCTTCTACGGTAGAGGATTAATTGGCCCTGAAGTTTTCTTTACAGATGACTTAGAAGCAGAAAGGCTTGCACTGAGGACTGTCTACCCCCAGTCAACGCTGATACTTTGCATTTATCAAGTGTTGCAGTCATTCTGGAGGCACCTGTTTGACCCTAAATTCAAGAACCAAAAAGAGGATGGGCCATACCTCTTTCAGATGATGAAATCCATGCTTTATTCCTCCACGGCTGACGAGCTAGAAGCAGTTTACGCAAGCATCATTCATGACCCAGTCGTTGATAAATATCCCTCAATGAGGATCACATATGTGAGAATGTATGAAAGGAAACACGAGTGGGCGCTCTGCTTCTTGGACAGCTTGCCATTAAGAGGTAATAACACCAGTAACTATTGCGAGTCAGCCATGAGAATTCTCAAGGACAAAATCTTTCACCGCGCAAAAACATACAGTGTTGTCCAGCTGGTGGATTTCTTACTGACTAGAATGGACCAGTACTACCAAACACGCTTGCTGGATGTTAGTCACAACAGACTGGAAAAGGCACTGGGTTCCAGGTACATCTCAGCCGGAGGCCCTGCCGGGTGCACCCCAAAGAGCCAGATAGTTCAGGAGTCGACAATGGTATTTCTTGTACCCCATGAGAAGTCGGATGAGCCTCCCTTCAGGGTGGACATGACTGTGGGTCTCTGCACCTGCAAGGTGGGAAGTACGGGAGGTCCCTGTTGCCATCAGAAGGCTGTCCTGACTGGGTTCTACATTCCCTCCTGGAACTTCATTCCTGTTAATGACGAAGCCATGAGTACACTTTTGTTTGAAATCTCTGGGGCACAAGAGGAGGAAAGCATCTCTACGAGGAAGCGTCATAGGGAGGAATCAGACGTCAATGAAGTTGAAGGTTGTGGTCAAGTAGCGTTAGAGGAGGATGTTTCTCTGGAGGCCAGAAGAGCAAAGGTCACCCCAGTGGGGAAACCTCATAAAGCCCATCAGAAGAAAGTCCTGGCAGACTTGGATGTTTTCGTAACAAGGATAAAAAATGGATACCTCAATAACCCTGGTATTTTTAGGGATGCGTTAGAAGATTTTGTTCAACAAACAAAGAGGTTTAAGTCTGAAGCCGAACTGGTTTGTTCTTTATATACATTTGGAGAATAAATTTGTGAGATGTTCTGATATGAGCAAAATCAGCCAAAGGACACGGGGGTATGTCATACTCCTGTGGTGGGTATTGTAGAATGTGAAGATTGTTCAGGGGCTGTTGATAGTATATATGTAGCGCACACACAGATCCTTTTCATTTGATTGGTGGAACACAAGTTACGTGTCATCCTTTATTTTGCCAGGTATACCGCCACGACACTCCAAAATTTGATATAGGAGCCCTATATGTATATGAATAATTATAGGACATTTTGGACGCTCCGCATAACTGTTTCCAAAATGATCATTCCCCATTTGTTTGTTCAAACGAGGCAAGGACGTGTCACAGTGGACAAGGTTGGTGTCTACATGGAGTCATCCATGTTGTTTAGAAGTGGGGTTTTAAATTTTCAGAGTGTGGGGTGCACGAGTCTCTGTGTCTATTTAGTGTTTATGGTTAGGGGCTATGTGTGAGTTATATAAAACAAATACTGCATGCATTTCGTTTTTGCATTGTCATAGGATATTATCTTTCTGTGAAATCTGGCTTTTTATGTTTCATTCAACTTTGCCTTGTGAACAAATGGAATAGTTCAGATTTCCCCTTGTGATTATATTCTGCATATATTCTTGTATGCATCCAATATTTATGTACTGTTTTCACCAGAAAGTAAGGGAGTGGAGGTTGGTGTATTTTGTGTACATATACATTGTAAATATTTATAATCAGTGTGCCTGCTGCCTGTTTACTTGTTTTGGCTGTCTGGCACTAATAATGGGCCCACTGATCTGTTTTATACTAACTGGATGAATAGTTACATGTATGCCTTCACATTGAAGCCACTAGGTGACATGTTGCTACACCAATGAGCCACTAGGTGACATGTTGCTACACCAATGAGCCACTAGGTGACATGTTGCTACACCAATGAGCCACTTGATGACATGTTGCTACACCAATGAGCCACTAGGTGACATGTTGCTACACCAATGAGCCACTAGATGACATGTTGCTACACCAATGAGCCACTAGGTGACATGTTGCTACACCAATGAGCCACTAGGTGACATGTTGCTACACCAATGAGCCACTAGGTGACATGTTGCTACACCAATGAGCCACTTGATGACATGTTGCTACACCAATGAGCCACTAGGTGACATGTTGCTACACCAATGAGCCACTAGATGACATGTTGCTACACCAATGAGCCACTAGGTGACATGTTGCTACACCAATGAGCCACTAGGTGACATGTTGCTACACCAATGAGCCACTAGGTGACATGTTGCTACACCAATGAGCCACTTGATGACATGTTGCTACACCAATGAGCCACTAGGTGACATGTTGCTACACCAATGAGCCACTAGGTGACATGTTGCTACACCAATGAGCCACTAGGTGACATGTTGCTACACCAATGAGCCACTAGGTGACATGTTGCTACACCAATGAGCCACTAGGTGACATGTTGCTACACCAATGAGCCACTAGGTGACATGTTGCTACACCAATGAGCCACTAGGTGACATGTTGCTACACCAATGAGCCACTAGATGACATGTTGCTACACCAATGAGCCACTAGGTGACATGTTGCTACACAAATGAGCCACATGAAAGGTGCATTCAATTAGCTTTCCCTTGTCGACCCAGGTCTGACTCCAGTGCATTCGGGTAGCTTTGACGTCATTCAGTGACTTTGTGAGCATTAAGCATTTTGTTTATCTGTAGACGGGTACTTTTGTATCAACGTGGGCTTGTAAAATAATTTAACGTTTCAGTTTTACCATGAGAATAATTGTTTTACGATCTTTTCATGAATCTACGAAAAGTTTCGGACATAATGCACACAATGAAAATTAGTTCTGGTTGGCTGTCCCAAGATGCAATGGTATGAATGCTGGGGGAAGTTGGCATTCAGTTAGCTCATGTCAGGGGCTTACCCTGATGAGCACACCCAGGTCAACCCGGGAAAGCTAGTCGATTGCACCCATTGCAATGCTGACCGAGAAGGAAGCCCTTGTAATTTGTAGGTCTGATCTCAATTATACTAACTGGATGAATAGTCACATTGAAGCCACTGGTCCACTAGATGAGATGATGCTACACCAATAAGCCACATATTGCAATGCTGACCGGGAAGGAATCCCTCTCCATTGTATGTGTGATCTTGTTGCATCCATTTACATCCCTTAAGAGTCCTCTTTGTGTTCATTTAATGAGAGTAGCAAGATGTCTCCCATGATACCCTCAGCACCATTAGGATGATTCTTTAACCAGTTAGTATAACAGAGATCATTGCATTGGCTGCCTCATATTTAATGAGTCATGTTTCTGATATTCCATTCTGCAAGCCATTTTTACTGTACTTAATCATATAGACCAATCCTTTTTAGCCCGCACGTGCAAGTGATGCTGGCCGCGTCACCATTACTGGGACGCTGGCAGCGCAAGGTTTTGTACACAAAGGCATGGAAAAACCGTAGTCTTTTTAACTTTTTATGTGAGTCAAGTGTCTTTCTCAACGATTTACACAATTTCCCTGTCAGGACAGCTTTACAAAATGATGCAGAATTTACTTATTGAATATTGGAAACTAAACAGAAAGTGAATACTGAAATTCTGTCTAAAAAAACCTTTCTAATGTAACCCCTTTTTCTTTTTTATACCAGACAGTGCAGTTTCTGTGTAGTATCACACTAAAACTTACCTATGGTCCGCGCCGTTTTCAGGATTCAGTGTCTGTTTAAGTTGTAAGAATCCATGGTCATCGTTATACAATGCTGTCCTGTCAGGGAAGTTCTGTAAATTGTTGAAAAAGACACCTAATTCACATACAAAATTTAAAAGTAGGTTTTTCCATGTCTTTGTGTACATAACCTTGCGGTGCCAGTGCCCCGGCAATGGGGGCGCAGCGTGCAGCACTTGCGCGCTAGGATTGGTCTATATAGACCCCTTGCATTGGCTGCCATCGCTGAGGTCAAACAATGGTAACATGCCTGAATGTACACAACGCGCACAACTCTCAGCCAATAATAGGTCTTCATTAACCTCAGTGAGGGTGCTATTTGGGTCTGTGCCGTCATAATGCAAGCGGTCTTCTAAGGTTCCCATATATTTACAAATTGTTTGTTTGAAATAAATGTTATAGTTTTTACATGGAGAAATATTTTACTCTTCTTCTTAAAAAGCCTCAATATTTGAGTTTTAACACCAAGTTCAAAATTTCATGCATTTTATTGTTAAAACATGAACCGTCTGAAATTCCCCTTAGGGTTCTTTATCAGAAATGTTTGTGGAGAAGTTTTGATGATATGATACCATTTGCAGTTGACATGAACTGTTTTTTCAAAGAAAGAATGATCATTCAGGATATTTTCTGTACAAAGATCAGGCCTGATTCTTCATAGAGGCAATTGCCTCAATGCCCTTAGTCATTGTCTTGGTGCCCATTTAAATCTTCTAGTAGAAATGTCAAATTCTTGCTTTTTACAAGAACAAAGTATCAGGCTTGAAAGAGTCACTTCACAACTACCAATAGAGGCTGTACATTGTACATTTGAATATTGCACTGTGTTGTACGAAATGTTCATAACATACACAGGCAGTAAGAGGATGCGCTACTAACACACATTAATAGCATGACCTTATTTTAAGGAACGTTACAGAACTGGTAATTAAAATTTTCTTTAAGATCACAGATTTACATAAAACTTACACGGTCTAATGATGATGATAGTAGAAAACATCCCTAGAAATGTTTCTGTCTGAAATGCCATATTTTATGAGAAATAAATAAAACTAATTTCCGATTGGAGTTTATCACTCATGAGCGTTTTATTCATGCATTGTATAACACATGCAAATGTGTAATCGGTTGTTCACTATTTTCTCGTGACCCAGATGGCCGATCGATCTCAAACTTCTACAAGTGTGTCAGTTTATGTATGTGGTGGATTATATAAAGTGCTTCACTGTTTTGTTAGCAAAAACCAATTTTGTAATGTTCCTTTAAAGTACATTCTTTTTTGGAAGATGATTTCACGTTTAGGCTCAAGTTTTTAATAAATATGCCCTACAGCCAAAAGGTCAACCTGTGAAAATTTCATCAAATTCAGTGTTCATGTTTTAGTGAAAACAATGAAAAGCAGTTTACATTGTGCGCACTCGTGTTGAGTAAATTTAATTTGCTGCAATCAATAAAAGAAACAGTGATTTTTGGGTTGTTCTAACGCTAAGTCTTTACTTTGAAATATTTCCCTGGAGAACTGATGTATCTTAATAATCGGTCAGCTTTTATATAAAAAATATACAAATAATTTGATAAACTTATTATCAAGGGTTTTTTTCATGGAAAAGCTTATTCAAATGAAGGGTTGGAATGGTACCAAATACATGTATGTTTACTCAGGGAACTAGGTTGACTCAGTGGTTTATTTCCCTACCTTTCACCTTTGTGGATTTCTGTTTGAATCCCATCTCAGACCGGAGCCTTGCATTGTGGATTGGGTTTTCAGTCCCTGTCTAGTTGCGTGGGTTTTCCCCATTGGGGTTTTCCTCCCACATCTAAAACTAAACGTTTGTTCGAAAATAGTTATTAGAAAATACATTTGGTTTGTTTTCAAGAGGCCGAGAGACTTTTAAATATTGTTGAGTATTTTTAGCAGTTAGCAGGCATGATATTTTTCCTACTTTAATCTGATTTCCAATGTTTGGCCCTCAGCAAAGCTTATATAGGCAGTTATATAGGTCAGTCCTTGTACAGTACTCCACAAAATGGAATTTTACAATTTGTATATCATCGGAAAGGCCTTTTAAGACTTGACAAACGCTACACAGAGTGTGACCCCATTTGACTATAACTTCCGGTCAAACCGGAAGTTGAACATTACAAAAAATTATATCTCAAGAACCACTCATATTTTAGTCAATTCTTTTACATCAGGTTGTAGGTCCTTGAGCCTCCTCAATCTTTTGCAAAGAAACAAAACCAATTTTACCTCGACTTCTGGTTGAAATCGGACGTTTACATGTAAGCTCACGTTTGTAATGACCCGCACTTATAATGCAAAAACACTGTGACTGGCTGTTCCACTCCATTGATCAGAAGGTTCAAAGTCCACGAAGCCTGATGTGGCATTATAGACTTGGCCGCTTATAAGTGTAATCCAAACAAACGCTGAATAACGGCTCTTTTTCATCCAAAAAAAGACACATTTCCCAAGCTCACACAACCTTTAAACTTTGCACATAGTTAGCTCTTCGCAAGAAGGAGACATGCATGTCAGGGCTGTAGTCTTGTTGCATGAACTCAAGCTGTATCTGTTGCCAAAGGTGTTGCTGAGTCCCAGTCGTGGTGCTTGTTTCCTTGAGCAAGATACTTTACCATAATTGCTTTGTCCTTCGGATGGGACATTAGGCCCCGTGTACTAGGATTGGTCAGTGCACGAACCCATGACACTTATTGTGGAAGAGTAGGGGCACCCTTGTTTACAGGTATGAGGAATCGTTGGATTTCATTTCCAGAAATCTATAGTATTACCTATAGAAATATCATTGTCACTGTTTATTCATTTCACTGAGAGATAGACGAATTTGTTTTAGGCCTACGGGGAGAAACGGACGAAATTCCCGGGGAATAGGCTATTAAACAACAATCATGGAAAAAGTACGTGAGAAAGAGTTAAAATTTCTCGGCCGGTAAAAGGTATTGTACACTTTTGTTAACAGCTCAAAATCAGTGTCCACATTTTGTGTGATTCAACATATGCATGAACAAACAAACCTGTGAAAGTTTGAGCTCAATTGGTCATCGAGATCACGAGAAAATAGTGAAAAGAGACCTTATGTGTTTTCTGTTTTATCAAAATATCGCGCGTGATAAAAACTATATTGTTTTACTCATTTTCTCAAAAACCATGGCATTTTACAGGCAGAAATATTTAAAGGAACCCTTTCAACCATTACTTACTTTAAATCATGTAAGTTATGTGTGAATCTGTGAACATTAATTGTGTTTTTCGATCTTACCAATAGTGTACAGGGCCTTTAACCACAAACAAACTTTTAAATTCTAGTCTGTCAGGAATGTGCGTGACTTCGAAGTATCGCAAAATCCGGTCCATTCGTCTCGTGACTGCAGAAGGTGTTTGAACTTGGTTTGAACCGTATCATGCATTTTTACCCCTTGCACCGACCGACGCGCTGCGCACATACACACACGCCTATCCTGTCTCCCATGTTTTGTGGTGGGTTTTTTTTGGGGGGGGGTGGGTGGGGGGATGGCGGGGGCAAAATGTACTCAAAGGAATTGACCCCCAAAATAGTAGAAATGGGTTCGCGTCTGCAAGTCAATCGCCATGTGTAGATCAATGTATATCAACCCCTTGCAGACGCAAAGCGATGTGCATGCTGGTCTAGATAATGACAAATTGTGTCATCTTGACCAGCCTGCACTTCATTTTAAGGCTAAACGTGTATTGCGAACTATCAATGGAAGTAGTCCATTGAGCTCAGAGCTGTGTATACGGCTCTGATTGAGCTCGGTCCATAGCGCCCTCTTTGTTGAAGAGAGAAGTCGATGTAATTATAACAAGAATGCACTGAATGTTCTTTAAAATTTAAAGACAGTGGACACTATTGGTAATTGTCAAAGACCAGTCTTCTCACTTGGTGTATCTCAACATATGCATAAAATAACAAGCCTGTGAAAATTTGAGCTCAATTGGTCATCGAGGTTGCGAGATAACAATGAAAGAAAAAAACAACCCTGTCACACGGAGTTCTGTGCTTTCAGATGCAAGTTGATTTCGAGACCTCATCTAATTTTGAGGTCTCGAAATCAAATTCGTGGAAAATTACTTCTTTCTCGAAAACTACTCCACTTCAGAGGGAGCCGTTTCTCACAATGTTTTAAACTATCAACCTCTCCCCAATACTTGTTACCAAGTTAGGTTTTATGCCAATAAATATTTTGAGTAATTACCAATAGTGTCCACTGCCTTTAAACCGTTGTTAGTAATATTAAAGGCATCGTACACGTTTGGTAATTGTCAAAGACCAGTGTTCTCACTTGGTGTATCCCAACATATGCATAAAATAACAAGCCTGTAAAAATTTGGGCTCAATTGGTCATCGAAGTTGCAAGAAAATGATGAAAGAAAAAACACGATCGTTGTACAAACTTGTTTTTATTTTTTTAGTGAGAAATTACCTCTTTCTCAAAAACTACGTTACTTCAGAGGGAGTCGTTTCCTCCAATGTTTTATACTATCAACAGCTCTCCGTTGCTTGTTACCTTGTGCTAATATTTGTTTTGAGTCATTACCAAACGTGTACAATACCTTTAAGGCTAAACGTGTATTGCACATAGCGCCCTCTTTGTTGAAGAGAGAAGGCGATGTAATTGGCGGGAAGTTAAACCTTGGTTATAATATTAAACTTTGTGGTTTCACAAGCTGTGAGTGATTAGAACTAATGCTCATGCTCTGTCTATAATAGAGGACTGAGTCTTTACATTGTTTCAGACCAAATTAAATCGCAAATACTCGGGTAAATCAGATTTGCAAAGAAGAACAAGACTGAGCAATTAACCTAAATCTACATTATTCTGTAGGCCTAGGTCCCGAACATTATTAGTTGCCATTTATCACATTTCCGACAGGGCACAGGTTGCAAATATCTGTATAGCATGTTATTTCTGGTGCCGTGTAGCTTAGTTACCGGTGACGGCGCCAGACACTTAAAATGGGGGGGGGGGGGGTACAAACTTGAAGGGCAAATGTGGGGATGGGGGGTCAAATTTATGTTATTTACCGATGTATATCGTCAACCACAAGATTGATTCAAAGATAAATGGTAACATGGGGAGTAATTTGTGTCTCAAAAAGTTTGTTATAACACGGTGCAACTAATCAAAGAACTCATTTAATTTAAAATCCAGATTCAGTGGCTTGGTGAGTTCAGGAATTTCCTTTTTATTTAAAGAGGGGTTTTAAAAAAGAAACCAGCTAGAACCACCGAATATATTAATGAAGCGGGGCAACAAACAAGAAAAATTATGCGCCCAGCACCCCCCCCCCCCCAAAACCCACCCCTCCATCCCAACCTCCGACTGCTATGTTCTAAAAGCACGCAACAAGTTGATCAAACTCCCGGAACTACATGGGAGAGAGGCCGAAACCAGACATCAGCAACAAACTTTCTGATTGGTACCCGGACGTAACTTAGCGTATACGGATTCGGGGTTGCGTACATGACCACCTGTTTGGCCATCAGATTGCATGATGAATTTATGCGCATGGCTGGGCCGGTAACAATCACAAAATTCACATTCACAACGATTGAATCATTTCCGCATTGATGATCAAGCCGAACAGTTACACTCAGTCAGAACATAGAGCATTACTCTACACACAGGAAGGCTAACCGTTACGACGACTTGAGCTAGAGAAGCTGTACACAAATTGAGGTATGTTTTAACTAATTCATTGTGATTACTATTGAATAATACTCATAACCGACACTGTGATTGACCCTGGCACTGTGTGGCAGATCCTGGCCACTTTATTGCTTATATGGTTTCACTTCCAAGGAAGTTAATTGGATTGACGTAGGCCTTCTGAACTATCTAGGCAGATCCCAGATCGTTCCGTGAACATAACCGGCCATCCTTCCTCAATCAATCAATCAACATTTGATATCAGATAATCAGGGGCCCAATTTCATAAAGCTGTTTTGTTTAGCAGAAAATACTGCTTGACAACTTTCTCTGCTAAGCAAAAATTGGTTTGGGCACCAGTCACAACAATGCAAACTTAAAGTAATTTTGGCTGTGTTTACAGGCTTTGTGAAATTGGGCCCTGCAAAGTTGTTGAACCAGTTTCTGACCTAAAATTTAAAAGTTGCTCAGCTCAAACATACGCTGTATTATTTTAAGAATAATTTTAAAACTCTCTCACAGAATACTGAAGATCAGGTTTACAGCTGGACCATGCTCTTACTTACTGTGGGGGCAGGAAGTTTAGATTTAGTTGTTTAGATTTTGTAAAAATGTAAAAACCCTTTTTTATCCTCTATTTAAATCAAAATTGTTGGGGTCTATTTGGCCCAAAACTGACCTGACAAACGTCTTTAACAGTTTGCAATTTTTTAAATTAAAACATTCTCTAATTTGTTAAACATTTTATTTTTACCCATTTTGGTTCATTATAAATGTTCAACTTTTGTTTCAAAGAATTATTGTAGCTATTGCAACCCTTGTACTTGTGGGCTAGTCTCTGAATAAATTGTCAACCCATAGCATATTATTTTTGTGTGAAGTTGGAGCACAATCTCAGGATTTTGTTCAATCTCCACAACCTAAAATTGTACTTGTTTTCACTATCACAAAATCCCAGCTAAACAAATCATGTTGCTAGCTGTTAGTGTTGTTCACACGACCGTAGTACCCCAGGGCTCAATTTTGAGACTGAGCACTCTATCTCAGTCTCGAGATTGAGCATGATTTTTTTCTCAATCTCGGGAATCTCGGCCACAATTCGCATATAGCCGCAATGGGAGACTTTAGAACACTAGGTGGCAGCAGACTTACCAGGCTGGGATAAAAAATTTAATTTTGTTTTGACCCATACACCGATGTGTATTAAGCATGTAGGTTGCACATCAGTGGTGCACATTTTCCAACATCCTGCTGAGTACTGGGCAACTTAAGAGGTGTTTTTTAAAGTCTGCAACAGTGACATTTTATGTAGCTCTACAGGTTTTACATTGACAGTGTGTTCGTGTACATGAACATGTTCAGTTCAAGTTTGTCAATGTACTTGTACAGGTAATACAAATTAACATGTAGACTGTTTTGGATGAGGTAGGGAAGATTAACCAATGGGTAACACATCCAGGCCTTCCATTATGATTATACATACTGTTATGTCACTGGAAGAACAGTACTTTCCTTCCACAGGATGTCAGCGGTCATGTTTTAACTGTTCCTCTCGAAGGTCAATAAAATGGTGGGCTTTTACATGTAATGTAGGGCTACTGTACATTGCCTATTCTCACATTGATTGTTGTGAACTAGGCCTATTGTGAACTATTTGAGGCTGTTTGCTTCAGTACATGTACATTGATGGCAAGAGTACAATTTATTCCTTTGTCTTGTCACTCCAAGTTTTCAAAGCAGGGACTTTACTTTCACGGAGCAAGGAATGTGGGCTTTCATTGATCCCCTGTCAAACATGTTCAGCAGATTACCAAATTAACACCAGTTCTCCTACAAATTGTTTCTATAGTATTTTGTCCCTGTTTAGTTGACGTGCAAATTTGTTAGGTTACATACAATTTGATATTCAAACTTTTACAGTCTGACAAATCAATTGTTGTGAACATTGAAGTGAAATAAACTGTACAAGGGGAAAGGTGAGTCACTTTGACTTCCATGATTGTACTGTACCTAGTTTACCTTCCTGGTCACACCTTTGTTCAAGGGCTGAATACTGTGCCCAAGTTTCCTGTTCACATTGGAGGTAAGAACTCATAAAACAGTCCTTTAAATGCCAAATCAGTTCCTGTGTTCACAGTTTGATTGAGAGGCCAGCAAAATTTACCTGATGGACACTGTTTTGTTTTTTCAAATTCAACTGACTTCCGGAATAGACGCCATTTTTACGGGCAACTTGGGTTTGACTTTGAGCTCTGCGTCAAGCGTTCAAACGTTTCTACACAGCCAAGTGGTTCACCGACCAATCTTGCAAGGAATTTGATAAAACACCATGTGCCGTATGCGGTATTTATTTGCAATGCACATTTGTTTGCGTTTAAAAAGCTATTGGTTTGCCTGTAAAGAGGTCCGACTTTACACTGTGTGATGTAAAGTGAGAGCTATCAATACAGGTGATTTGCATTACAGAGCGCCCTCTATATTTCTCCCAGGAGAAGCCCTTTTCACAGTGAAGGTTTTGGGACCTCACAGCACCCACCTTACATCGCTGATTGGAAGTAACTTTAACTCATAAACTTGTGGGTACATTCGTGTATCTTTGGGAGTATAGTGTTGGCTCTGAATAGAGACCACACCAGCTCTTATCAGAGCAAACACTCCTCCCAAAAGAGATTTATTCATGGTTTTTCCCGCCTTGACTCTATGGTTAGTTACTTCTCCACATTGTGAAAAGCTTCAAACATCACCTAATATCCCTGATTGTTTCAATTCGTTTCTGGTCATGCAAAGCAGCAAGGTACTATGTAATGTCTTTTTTTTGTGTTTACAGCATGAGATAACATTTTTTGTAAAGCTGTTTTTCACATTCATGTCGGCCATTTTCAAGGGCTCCCCGAACTTCCTGTGAGCAGTCAACTTTTCTTCTGAAAATGGCCTCTCTGGGGGAGTAAACTGTGGAGGGTTCATTGTATTATGAAGCGCCCGTATTCAATTCAATTTCATAACTTGAGACTTACTTAAAGCTGCTATCTTAAAATGCATATTTCTAAATCCATTTAAAATCTTCTGAAAAACCTAAAAGAATAGCCCCTCATATTAAAAAATAATAATTTAATAATATTAATAAAATAGTAAATAAATAAAAAATAAAGATTACAAATACATAAATATTAAAAAATTAAAACTTTAATTACCTAATTGTAAACAAATTAAAAACAAATTATCACAATAATATTAATATTAAATTATTATAATACTACAAACTAAATAATATCAATAATATAGTTTAATAATTGTGTTAACAAATGAAAACAAATAATTTAACAAAATTAAATTTAAAAAATGTATAAAACAAAACAAAAAATTGATATTTAACTTTACATCAAAAGTATAAAGATCATATTTTGAGTTTGTCACAGTGTGAAGCATTCCTCTCCCTGCTGTAAAACAAATCTTGACAATAATGCGGTAACGGGTAAGTGGCCTCAGACAAGATTTTCCAACCTATCCTAAACAAAATTCAGTGTTTTGAAGGAAAAATGTAAATAGCAGACTTTTTTTTCTTCTCTTTCGTCTAATATACAATCATGCGCTCACTTTAAGATTATAAAAAAAAAGGGACATGTTAAATCAAAACATCGCTGGAACGTTTTTATCATTATAATCTTTTGCATTTATTATGCCTGACTATGCCTGACTGAAAAAGCATTTCCCTTGTGGAAAGATGCGTCTCAATAACCTGTTAAGACTTTAATCGTGCCGGCGCTCTTCCAACTGAGTTGTCTAGCCCTATGTTGGCAGTCTCCCTATTTATTAAAATTTACTCAGTCAGTTTCCCTTGTGGTTTATTACCTGATATAAGACTTTAGTTTATGAGATTTTAAAAAAGAAAGAAAAAACAAACCCAATTTGATGCATGACTTGCATCGTGCATAAATTACAGCAGGGCAACTAAAGAAACAGTCATCAAAATAGAACCTTTTCTGTTGTGGTCTGCCCATGTATATGTGCATGATAAATTTTCACTGTCTTGGTCAATTTCCAGCTCAAGTTTCAAAGTGTATTGGTTTAACTCAGCATAGCCTTGCCCAAGGGGGGGGAATTTCTTTCAATCAAGCATTCATTGAAGATTACATAAATGTCATTCACCAGGAATGGAAAATAAATCCCACTGTGGGTGCATTTTGGGAAGAACTGTCTTTGGCAACTAATTCACTGTTTTCTATTGTTGCAATTTATAGTCATGTTGAAAGTCAATTTTAGAGGTAGCTTGAAACTGCAATTTGACTATCACTTGAAAACAATCGTATTGAGGAAATTTGCTCAAATTTCCGTATAATATTGTATCTTTTGTAAATTCAGTTTGTGTGTGTATCCTTGTCATTTGATTGGCGGAACACGTGCAGTATGTCATGCTTTATTTTGCCTAGTAAATGTACACTGTTCCGACACTCCAAAATGTAATATAAGAGTCCTATATTGATAAATATAAGACGCTTCGCAGCTATGTAACTTTCTCACATACTAATATATTTGACATTGAGTACCGTATGTATTGATTGCATTACGCATTATAAGCGTAAGTTTGCCCGCCAACCCGCGCATGGCTATGAATGCAAAGTGCGCATTAGCCAACTGGTTTTAAACAGCTCCAGCTATGTCTTTATCAGCTGTTTTTAAAATACCTTACTGTTGAAAATAAATTCTAAATTATTCAAAACTTTGTATTATTTTGTTGTTTAAATAAATTATGTAATATATGAAAAATATCAAATGACAAGATTCTATGTGTGAGGTATAACAAACAAATATAGGATGCATTTTATTCCTACAATTTGATAGAATATAATCACTCGTTGAAATCTGGACTGTTCCATTTCTCTCGGTGTCGACTTGTGAAATGGAACAGTCCAGATTTCATATCGTGATTATATTCTACTAAAAAACATTGTACTCTTATGCATCCAATATTTGTATAATAGAAAACTGATCTGTAACCCCCGGTTCATCATCCATTATCCTGGTACACTATGTCAGTCATTGCGTCACTGTGGGTATCTGCTACACTCCCAAAGTTTTTGCTAACTTCAGGCAGCCTCGCTACCATGGGCAGTGCGCCGTATCGATACCTCTCACCACTAACCCCTGGGAGGGAAACACTGAAAATCAACGCTGATTGGCTACCAAAAGTGACTGATTTGCGTGCACGCTTGTTAATTACAATCAAGCGCTTGTGTAGGGCGCTTGTCGGGCTCTTAGTACGCGCGTAAAAATGCACGTAGAACGCGTGTCAAAAATGCAAGTATTTCGACGCAATACATTCAAATAAATCATGTTTTTACATGGTCTCCCTAAACTGCATACAGTTAGACGTATCACAAGATTGAAAAAGAATGGGAGGGGCCAGTTGCTCTATGACTTGATGCGTATTTTGACACTCGCGCACTCTGCGTAGTCTCTAAAACAGAATGGATCAACCACAGGACTAATTAAAATAGCCAAATATATGGGCTACTTTCGTTTCACACTTCCAGGTTGTATAATCGAGCAAGGCATTCTGGGAAAGAAAACAAAATGGCGCGGCGAGATCGTACACCATGGGAACGAGGTTGAACTTCAGGCTCCAAAGCTGGCTTACTTTTGTTTACCCATGTCATCGTTCAAAAGCATTTCTTATGACAAAAACTTGTAATTCTGGTAGGCCTTATTACTGAAGTAAATATTGAAGTGGGCGTAACTTATAAAGGGAATAACATAACACTTACGAACAGGATGAAACATGAATGTCCAGTAACCAAGATGCATTGGTATACTGAGCAGAATATGTGCACAAGTACTGAAAAATTAAAATGGTCAGTTTTAAAACATGAAGGCTTGGTAATTTTTTGTTCTCATATAAATTACAGTTCTTGCACAAATAGGTATAATTTTTTGAAAAGGAGAGTCAGTGCATTAACAAATATAAACCTTTTTACACTTGTTGCCCTGTCTGAAATAGTTAATAGGAAACTATGATAGGGATCCTGTTGATAAAACCGTGCAGTTTTGTTTTTCTTTGCGAGACGTCAAGATTGAAAATGGAATGATTTATCTGACATTAATGTTTTGACTCGTTCCACATTCTGTTAGAGCATCATAAATGTGATTGGTTTCCATGGCTAGCATTGACACAATCATATGTATTTCTTTGTGGTTTACACTTTCAAAGCTTGCAGGAATAATACAATTTTTCATTTTGTTGGGTCCTTGTATAAAGGTGCTCCTCCACAGTGCTATTGGCGTCTAAGTGCTTAAACCAATTGTAGGTTTCCCTTTAATGGTCAGCTGACTTCTTCCCTTTAATTTCTCTAAGCACTATCTTGTTTTTTTGAAGGTGATGGAGAATTGTGTTCATACAAAATCTGAACAATCTTTGCTCATTATTTTCTTCTGTTTGTTCTCATTTTCTAAAAATCGGAAAGAAAAATGGAGTCCGCCTTAAAGGGTGTGTACAACATTGGTAAGAATGAAAATATAAATGCTCACAGATTTGCACATAACTTACATGGTGTAAAGATGGTCATGGTAGAAAACTTCCCTTGAAATAGTTTTGCTTGAAATGCCATAGTTTTTACGAAATGAGTAAAATAATATTATTTATCCTGCAGGATAAATTCCGATGTTTGAAAAAAAGTTAAAACACATAAGGTTTTTTTTTCACTGTTTTCTCATGACTCCGAACACCGATTTAGCTTAAAGTTTCACAGGTTTGTTATTTCATGTATATGTTGGGTCACATCGAGTTTGGATACAGGTCTTTGGCAATTACCAATGTTGTACACACCCTTTAAGGACAATCATGGCAGACATATTGGAATGAAGTAGACATGAAATTAGTTGGAAATATTTATTTGCGGTTGATTTCAGAAGTGACATTGAGTGACATCAACAGATTCTAATATTTGTTAATGACTGATGTTTGCATGTGCAGCTGCACTGAACTAATATACATTAAGTCTGTATTGTACACCACAGGAAAACAAGAACTAACATTAAATGATGTGAAAATAATGGATGAAAAGCTTATCTCTGCATTCATGCTCCTTCTGCCCCCACTTTGTTTAAAAAAAAGTAATGTAATTGAATTAGATCAAGGTCCAATTGTTCCCCTGTAGCACAATCCCTACCCCCCCCCCCCATCAACAACACACGCAGAGTCATGCTCTCGTACAGACCACACTAACATACTGTACGTGTAGGTCTTCTCAGCCAATTGTAATGCAGTGGTCTACTGCAGCGTGTGAACAGCGCCGAGCTAGACTCCCTAGCGCATCTCAGATGCTCTTCATTATCTAAACCCATGGATGACTAGATTTTCCTTCTCGGCTACAGACAGCTGATCCTGCCAAGTGCATTTTTTCCTTCTCCCTTCATCTTGAAAGAATCTTGACGGTGAAGGCGTCGCATCTTTCTCTGTATTCTTGGAGGGGGAGACGGTTGGATTTTTTCCCCCTACGTAAAGGAGATGCTTTAACAATGATTTGTTGAAAAGAGTGGCTGTGATGTTGACTGTATCCTGGTTTTTTTTCTCCTCGTGATTGGATGATGAAGTTGATTAGAGTTTCCTTTAGGTGAGTGGCGAGGGTTTTGTATTTCACTCCGTTCCGTTTATGTTTACACATTACACAATGAGCGCCCACTTTCAAGGTGTTAGGTTCAGATTTCTGTTTTTGTATTGGAATTTAATTGGTTTTCAGTGTGTGGTTGCCAGCTGGCGGAAACACAATAAAATAAACAACATAACAAACTTTTGAGGTTTGACAAAAACGGTACGTTGGAGATGGTTCCCTTTTTTCCTAAGATGTTTCCATAAAATGTTTGTCATTCATGTTTCACATTACTTTTACTAACTAACAATGATAGAGACTTTAGCTGTAGTAGTCTGATAGATGAAACAAGGAATGTAGTGGTAGCACTTAAAGACTAACTAATTACACTAAAAAACTGCATGAGCTTCCAAAGCAACAACCACTTCATCAGATGCAATGAAGGGGACAAGCCAAGTACATGCTACACATGTATTAAATAGGCTACAAAATTCAAAAAATTGACGTGTGAAGTAGTTGTTGCTGCGAAAGCTCATGTATTTTGTTAATGTAATTAGTTAGTCTTTAAGTGCTACCACCCCCTTCCTTATTTTTCACAAGTGTGTACTTTCTTGACAGGCGTCTTATATTATTACAGATGTTGTCTGTTGTGAGAGTGATGGGATCATGTTGATGTTAATCATCCGAGGGTGTGATTTTTTACCCCCAAAATTACAAAAACCAAACTTTTTGTTACATTTAAAGGTAATTAGTTTTGTTAAAACATAGTATTAATAGAAGAATCGACATAATGTATAGCTGCGCAAAAACAGTCACTTCAATAGTACTAATAAAAATACTTATGGCATGTACAAACACGTCTGTCGGTGGCATTCTGTGTACAACTTTAAACCAGGCTTACAGTGCATCTGTTTTCTGGTCCCTGAAGGTGTGGCGTGTAAACAAGTCTCCCGGTGTTCACTGGTTAACAAAGTTACAGCACTTTTGCAGTTGTACAATGTCAGCAAAAATTTCAACCCCTTTCTCAGAGTTTACATTGTATTTTCTATCCTAGCTGAACAAATCAATGGAGACAAGCCACTATATGAAAGCCCTGGGGAGAATCTAGGGCTGATGGGAGAACGTATTTCATATTACTCAACTAATGAAATTTCAAATTTATTATCATTATGAATATAAGCAAGACTGAAGTTAGACACTCGTTTTGGTGCCAATCATCGTGAAAAAAAAATTGTTTTTAGTTAAATTTTACCATTCCACATCATTTCATTAGAAAATGTACTCATTCAACAAAACAGGTTCTTGTAATCGTCATGACATAGTCTGGTTTCTCAAAATGAATATGAGGCACCTACTTTTAATGAAATTTTCATTGGTTAGGTTCATGGTGCAGGTTTCAGGTGAAACTGAGCACAGCTAGAAGTTAAAGGGTAAATTAATTCAGGCCTAGAATTACACGGAATCCATCGTGGCCATGGCCTCTGTTGCCCAGGGCCCAATTTCACAGAGCTGCTGAAGCAGAGAATGATGCTTAACAATATTCTACTAAACCAAAAAAAAAGCAAGATACCAGTCACATATGTGAAATGGTATTTTAGCTGGCAATCTTATTCTGGTAAGCATAATTATGTTATGCTTAGCTACTTTTTGTGCTTAAGCAGCTCTATGAAATTGGGCCCCTTTAAAAGTTTCCTATATATTCTTTAAGATTTTCTAATGGAAGAGCCCTTTGCTAAAATAACAAAAAGGATAAATGCAATGATCTTGTGTAAATCAAATGAGTTCACTTCGTGCATCATAACTTAAAGTCTTGCAAAACATGTATTAGAAATGATGCGTAGTTGCATAGCACAGGACACTACATGTAGAGTGTAGGCATATGTGGCGGAAGCTGTGAAATTGGAAAATTAATTTGTTAATTTAAACGAAATCAGCTTTGACATTCAAACCCTAAAATGCTCTCTATCCTTCCTGGGCAAGCAAGGAAGGTTATTTGATCTCTCCTTTTTTTACGGGCACATGTTGGCATGGCAACGGATTGGCCCAGTGAACCAATAATATTGATTTTGGTAAAATGTCACTTCAAAACGGTTTGATTGGATTCACTGTGGTGATATTGAACGCTTTGCTCGGATCATACGGTTGAAGGCTGTATTTACTCTGGACATGAATAATGGACGTACAGTGTACCCATTCTGATTTTATAAAAGGTGTTTGGTTATCAAATAAAAACATTGTGCATTTAAGGATTACATCAAACAAAGCAATTTTTCAATGTTATTTGGCGCTGTACATTAACTATGCATGGCCCGATTTTTACCGAAAGAAATATTTTTAATGAATTTTTTCTTTAAATGATTTGTGACAGATGACAAAATACATACAACAATACATTATACGCAAAATTCATTGTACTTGGCTGAAAGACGTTCACGAGATAATGTCGGGATCCTGGCAAAAATTTGTTTTTTTAGTTTTTAACCCTAACAGTCCTTATCCCCTCAAACTCCAACAGTTTGTTTTGTTGGGATATGATGGGTTGGGTACTGTGTACTATAGATAAAGTGATGGAATGCGATGGAATGGGTACTGTAGACTTGCAGTTCTCTGTTGGACTTTGTTGGATTGGGTATGGTGAATTGCAAGGAGGAGGAATAAACAACTGACAAAGGCATATGATGTACATGTGGTGCATTGTTGATCCCTTTGTTGTAAGTGCAAGGAGGAGGAATAAACAATTGATAAAGGCATGTGATGTTATTGTATGTATGTGGTGCATTGTTGATCCCATTGTTTCTTACAATGGCAGACCCAACCATTCAACCATGGTGCAGTAACAGTTGTTGGATTTTGCTGGGTTGGGTTATGCCAAACCCCCCTCTTCATACTTTGAACAGGACCAAGGATACACACTCCACCAATATCCAACAGTTGGACTTTGATGGATTGGGTACTGTTATTACAATTGTACTGTTGGAGTTTGATGGGTTAGGTACAGTGAATTAGCAGTAGCACTATCCATGTTGGAATTTGATGGAATGGGGAAGGTTTTTAAAAAAAGCTGGTTGGGAGTTAGGGTTAATGAACTACCACCACTTATCATTGGTGGATTTTTTTTCTTGAACTACCTTAAATGTTAGCTTATAACTTTCTTGAATCTATAAAAAAAAGTTAATTTTAATCTAAATTTTTGTGTCAAAGTGGCTGATAATTGGACTTGGCATCTTTAAATTCAAACCTATGTAGAATCGTCCACTACTCTGGGGTTGAACAAATTAAAAGACTGATCAGCTTTCACTCCGGTTGATTGTAACTTATAAATGCACTCACTCAGCCCAGAATAAATGCAATCCAGTCTTAGATCCCATGAGGAGGGCCATGGATGCACTCAGCATTCGACTCGAGTATCACCATCAATGATTACACAAGTTTACATTAAGACTGGACCACGATGAACATTACCTGCTCAAGGAGAAGGCAGCCAAAGGGACTGTACTGTCAAGGGAAAGGGAATAAATTCACCTGTAATGGTCCGGGGAAAGATCTAATGACATAAACTCGCACCACCTGGGACAAAAGGCGGACGCTGTGTCCACACTCCGGGTTGTGTTCGAGTCATCCAATCGCATACTGTTACCAAGAGATAGGACGATGGTGGAATATTTTGACATTTGGAGGAAAATGTTACCACGGGGCAGCTTGAGACAAGGGCGAATGGCTGCATTACAAACTTGGCCCAGGGATGGTGCTTAGGTTATTTATAAGGGTTTTACACCTGTTATGAATGCAATCCCTCGTGAATTAATCAAGGCAGGTACATGTGCATTGTATTACATGTATGTAGGGACCAGTATAAAGATAACTCTGTGCTGTCGCTTGTAGGTTTTTGGCAATGTTGATGTGTTTGCAATTAGTCTCATATAAATTGTCCTTGTTCAGGTAAAAAAATACCACCAATAGTTGACAATAATGTATAACAGGTAGTTTTTTCATCTGTTCATGTGTGTGTACATGTACATGTATGTGCTAAGTGGGAATTCACATAAGGTGCTTTTTAACCCTTTAGCACTTACGCGCAATTTCAGCGTAAGTCATTTACTCACTGAACAGGGAAGGGAAAAGTCTCCGGACTAATGCAGAATCTATAAATCATAATATAACTTTCGTTGTGATTATTTTTATGTGTTACAAGTTTGATTTATTTTGTAGAGGATAAAATTATCTTTTGAATGATTTACATATATTTATTTGCTTTTTCCAAATTGAAGCTTTGAGATTAAAAATATGACGACACATCAACTAAAATTAGAAAACTTGAATGTATGTAAATGGATTGCACACAACTTTTTCAACTATACTATCGTATAAAACCAGAACAAAATGTAAACAAATTGATAGAAATATATCAAATTATACCTTTGGAAATGACCAATAATGTATATATTACTTACATATAATAATAACATTCCTTTACAACGTAAATTCCTTTCAATAATGTGTAAAAAACATGGCGAAAGCCCAGCGAAAACTTTGTCACTGTTGTAGTATACATTATAGTGCGTAAGCGTTGTATGTACAATACGGTTTGCGCTACACGGAGAAACCAATACACTTTGCATTAGATTTCCGACCTTTGAACCTTTGGAAGTTGGTTACTCAATTTTGTTCAATGGTGACCACGTGATATTTTTGGACCGACGAAGTCTTTAGATCACGCTCTTTGGACAGCTGTTTGGTGCGACCCTCTAGCATGTGTAAAACCCAAGATACAAAGTGTTTGCTAATCTCGGGCGGTTTCGGGCGGTCAAGTGAGTAAATGGCCGGGCGGTTTCGGTCAGTACAGTGACTAAAGGGCTAATGTGTTTACAGTTACACACATTATCATAATGACATGTATTGCTCTTTTATTAACTTATGAAACAGAGTGATTTTTGTTCAGTACAATTCTTGCTCAATCTTGGGTTTATCATCTATTTATCTCTAGTCCTGACTGGGATGCTGAAACTTCCTTCGTCATGCCCATCAATTATGTGTATTAACAAATGAATGTATTGTCTGTGCAAAAATTAGGCATCTCTTTTCCATTCATTGTCTTGTATTAAAATTGTAATCATATATTTGGGTATGATTTTCTTGATGTTATGGTCACTGTGGTGTGTACATTAATGTGTTGAATGTAGGAAGCATCTTACTGTGTCTGAATGTTACATAACATGATGTTTGTTGTGGTCGAGGCGTCTAGTGCATCAAGCTCAAGTTCAGTTGGCTGAGTTGCTAGATTGTGGGTTCGAACCTACTCACACTGTACTTGTTAATGTTAGTCTATTTGTGTTTTTGTTTGTCCGGGCATACCTACAACAAGCTTTTGCTTTTCTGGCTATGCCCCCATTTCCAATTATCCTCTTACTGTTCTTTGTTATTGTTATGATGATTCTCTGTTGGAGTGGAAAATAAATGTCTTGAAATAAAAATAAAATCCCATTTGTGACACTTTTGTTCTTGAGAAAGACACTTTAGTGTAATTGCTTCTCATCACCCAGTAGTAATGGGTACCTGCAAGGGTAGAGATTGTTGATGTGAATGATTAGCAACCTATGCGCTTATTTGGTTGCCGGTGCTGCATGCTCCTAAGATGTTGAGATGGTTTCAGGAATGCTTAGGGCCTGATAAACAGGGGGAATAATATTGTAAGGTGCTTAAAGGGGCCCACTTGGCTTGAAAAGAGACATAATAAATACACGTTATTGTTTATTATTATTAATATCTGGGACACTCTTACTTGGTGAAATAGTTCCTGCCCAAAATATCAAGTGATGCACATAGTTTGTATTTTTGGTAACCCTGTCCTTTTCTGAGGTAAAGTTCAAGCACCATGGTTCAAGCAGTAGTTTGATTATTTAGCCTCGTCTGATAGAACACTGTCATGTAGTGCCCCAGTGCCCAATCCAAGTTTGTCCATCTGCATGCACAATATACACCTCAGGACACTTCAGATGAGTTGAAGACACTCGCTGTTTGTTTTGATTCACCATGCGCATGATGCACACAATGTTGATCATTGTCAATTTGATGTCCCCTCTAACAATGCAGTGATGGTGCAGCTATATGTTATTTAATCTTGAAGTGTTTAAAACTGAGAATGGTAGCCAGCCCTCTTCCATACTCCACCTTTGACATACTCATGTTGTTCTTACATACATACCTTTGTAATCATGATGCATGTACTCAAGTTTCCATTGTTTGTTCTTCTATGTACATACTTACAGTAGTGTACCTTATAAAAAAACAAATTCTGCAGATATTTTGTAATCATACAGTAAAGGTTGCCACTTTGAAACTGCCGCAAAAAGGGACCACAAATTTAAGTGAAAAGAAAAACTCTGGAACATACTGTTTGCAAAATTATTATGAAATATGATGATATAATATAGGATTTGAGGCATTGCATGGTGAATGGTGAGGTATCAATATATATTTGGTTTGCGGTAACACCATGTGTATATCTGCTTGCTAGGTAGATTTTGTTCTTTGAGAACTTGTTTTGCTTTTTATTCTACTGCCGCAGGGTAGAATATTTGGAATTCGGGAGACATCTCAGTTCTGAAAAGAACTTTCCTGCTTATTAACTACTACCTGGGCGGGAGGTAGGAAATCGGGCGGGACTACTCTTTTGCTATGTGGATCGGGGGGACTTCTCAAAGAAGAAAGCATAATCTCCAACCACCTTTAATTGTTCATCTTGTGGTTTAGTCCGTATGATTGGATTTGAAGCACTCAGCCAACATTGGTAATTGTCAATGACCAATGGGACTATGCGCTCTGTCGACATGAAATAACAAACGGTCATCGGAATAACAAGAAAATAGTGAAAACTCCATTTTCAAACATCGCATGTCGGACTCGCGAGATGAAAACTAATTGTTTTGCTCATTTCTCAAAAACTAGCATTTCGGGAAAAAAATATTTCAATAGAAGTTTTCCACTGTGACCATCTTTATACCATGTAAGTTGTGTGCAGATCTGTGAACATTTATATTTATCTTACCAATGTCATGCACACCCTTTATTGAATAAAGTACAGTGATACAATAAATTAATTTAAAGACAGAGTACTACAAATAAATTAAGTTTCAATCTGAAAGATAACTGATTATAAAGGGTATACCATTACCAATCTTCCAGAGAGATATTCCTGTCAGAAATACTGTCAACTTTGAAAAAATAGCATTTGATTACCTCCAAAACACCCTTCAATCAAACTAAACATGTTTTGTTATCGCACACAAAATCACCATAAAAATTCTTTCATTGTTTTTCACTAAAACGGATCACCACATTTGGTGAAATTTTCACATAATTGGTCGATGGAAATGAATCTACTCTACCGAAAACCAATCATGCAATACTGTATGGGCCTATAGATGCATAAGGAATTGCCTAAAAGGTATTTACATGAATTAGTAACATGCAATTATTCCGTTGTCGGTATCAAAAATATAAAAGTTTAAATAGCTGACGAAAAATTATTGCTTGCTAAGAGCAATTGTATGAATGCTCAAATTCTACATTAATCTCATACAAAATGAACAAATGTGTCTAAAGAATTTGGTCTAAATATTTATCAGGACTTGATATTGCGAATTTGTTAAATTAGTAATGAGAACATTTCAGCATATAGCACGTGTCAAGTCATGATAAATCATTCATAAAGCATGTGTCTTTGCGTTTGGTGGACATTGCAACCTGAGCATACCTTGTCGACTAAATCCACCTGCAAGCCAAATAACCAACTGAGAATAACTAAACGCAGTTCATGATTGTGAGAATCATATCAAAGCTGAACTTTCATCAAGTATTTTCACTGTCTCAATCTTAGGTAATACTGTTAAAGTCTTATCAGAGATTTATACATTTATGTATTTATAAAAAACACATGTACAAAAAAGTACTTTCCTTCCAGCTTGGTCAACAAACTGCCACTGATCCAGCGGGTACCCATCAGTAAATAAGTTATTTCACATCACATTGTTATTCATAATAAACATCTTAGCAATGTACGCAACCAAAATTGTATCCATATGATCGGAGCTGAACACACATGAAAACATTTTCGAGTTGTTAGCTCTTATGTCCGTTCTTAAACAGCTCACACACACACACACACATGAACTTGCATAAATTCGCTCCATTCCTTCGGAATACAAAATGTATGTATTCCCACGTATACCCTCCCTTGATGAACGACACAAGAGAAACGAAGCATTCATATTATCTGTCAAATCTGTGAAATCCCTGTCTGAGGCAAACATCTTCGCTACTGTGTGATTTAATCAGATGGTTAGAACCCCCCCCCCCTTCTGTAATTCAGTTCTCTGCAATCTCTCTGAGGATCACCTTTTCGCGAGTTTGTCACTTAACATCGATGGGTTTCAGCAGTAGCATCAAAGTTGATGAGATTGATAGAGATGAGTGGAGGATTGTAGAAGGGCGAGGTAAGTGCATCTCTGGCAAGTGAAAATGGCACAGTGTTCTTGCAAAAAAAAAACCCCAAACTCCTGGGGAATGAAAGACACAAGTTTGACGTGAATTTTTTGGTGTTTAATCAAAAGAAAAAGTAGTTAATTTACATCTGTACTTTACATGCGTGTTAGGCGCATATTAGAAGAATGCTATTGTTGTGCGGATATCGACTCTTCTGCTCCACAGGACTTGTAAAGCACTTAGTACATAGCACTTTGTCATACCTTTTGGTGTAGGGGAAAAAAAACTACCTGTGATGTCATAACAGTCTGTAGCACATGTATGTGAGAAGCATCAGATTCGTGTGTGGGATTTAATTTAAAGGAACTTACTCAGTACGTGTTTGAGCATAGGGAACGGACCAAACATCTTGATGAATTAAAGACTACATCAACATGTACACAATACATAGGCAGGTATATCGCATAACTTTTGACAATGAGGTCTTGCTAACTTATGCTTTAAATTCTCATTAAAAATTGTTTTGTACATTGTTCATACGTTTGTACATAACAATTTCCTCCGTAAAAATTAATGAATGGTGTATTTCTATATTTGTATTTTTATGTGACCTTTATAATGCCTATGCCTATGGTCCAGTTTAAATTGAAAGCTACATAAAGGCATCACCCATCTGCAGTCTGTACTCAGGTCATTAGCCACTTCACGTTGGATATGTTTTTCTGCCAAACTACGGTAGACGTTTATAAACATCCAGACCATTTTCGGAGCGTCCTTTTTTAGTTGCGGTCAGTTGACTGGCTGACGTATAAATACGCCCCCTGACAATATATTGTGTGTGCACAGGCTTGCACTCACTGTGCTACACTTCGTTTCCCTCCGTATAAGAGGGACAAAGGATACTGGAATTCATGCTTGAAATCTCCCTTTTTCCGATTTTTTATGAGTAATCCCCAATTCCAGATCTTCATCCTTTTGAGACAAGAGATCAATAGGCTGCTACCATTGTTTTTCAACTGCTTATACAGGCTATATAGGAGGCAAGTGCGAGATTCCAGCATACCATTGCCAATTATTGGCAATGGCTTTCAGCCCAGGTTTGGGCGTATTCACAGTAAGACATTCCATAATTTATCCAGTGAGTTGATGAGGTTTTGTTCTCCTGCTGGTGTTTGCTGATACAGTTAAAGAGGGGCTTTGAGGTCAAATTTAGTTTTGTGATGCACTCATTTTCCAATAGATAGAGTCCTTATGATAGTTTGGGAAAAAATTACAAGTCTCTAACTTCACATTAAAATGGTGTAAAATGCCACTGTGTTAAAATGCCTTCAAGTGCAATTTTTGTCATAATCCAGAAACGTTCGATGATGTCACATGGTCTGTACATTTTTGTACAGAGAATTTTCAGTTCATTCCTGAATTCTGATGATATTCAATTAGTACAGCATTGAATTTGAGCTTCTGACAGCCGCAGAAATTCCTCTTTGGAATGTGCAGACCCATTTGTTTTTGCCGTCCCATAGCGTCATGTTGCAAATTTCGTTCTGAAAGAGTATCAAATAAAATGACCTTTTACACTATTTTAATGTGAGGTTAGAGATTCGTAATTTTTCCCAACTTTCGCGAGGACTCAATCTATTGGAAAATGAGTGTATCGCAAAACTGAACTTGACCTTAGAGCTCGTCTCTTAAACTGTACATCGATACACTGTGTTTAATAATTCCATCCACTCAACCCACCATGATTGAACATCCTGCGTGAAAAAAATAAATATAAATGAATTAACATCTCCAGGTGCTGTGTCAATATTGTACTATGTTTAGGTCGGTGGCCAGTGGTGAAAGTACGTTATACAGTGAAGACATCCATGGTTCAAACGCGGTTAAAGGAACAGTCATGTTGGGTTGGTGAAGATTCTAACCATCTGGTCTTCAAGAGCCTTACTTGTAGCTCCACAGGAATCTGAAAACTGTGAACTTGTTATTGAAATACTTGCACAACCTTTGCTTTGTCAAGAAATTTATATTTTTAAAATGTTTTAAATACATGTATGTTTTATGTAAAAATTACCTTCAAAGCTCAGAGACACATTTTTTTTAAAATAAATGCAGGCATGTAAGTAACTTTTCAGCCAATCAAATGATTTCATCAATTTTTTGTTTCTTGGCTGTGCCTTTGGAAACTGAAAAACACAGTACAAAGTCTTGCTGCACCTTAAAATGTCCACTGCGTTTTGACTAAACTGCAGTTGCATGCCTGTAATGGCATGGATTCCTCAAGACAAAATGGGAACAAGCATTTAAAATGAACATGCAGAAAAACCTTGACAATGCAAACCATTTAGTAACCATGTCCCAACAACCTTGATGCCTAAAATTGTTACAGGTTGATAGTCATATGTGATGTATTTATTGAGAACTAGATGAATACAAATTAGAAATTCCTCTTAAAACCCACATGTGCACACTATACAGGATTGCTTAGTTGCTTAGTCTTGGTGCAAGACGTTCGTTTGTTATTATTAGTGAAACCTTACATACACGGTGTGACATTTGGAAGAAGGAATCACGATAGTGGAGTGATAATGAGAAACAATGTCTTGCACCAAGACTAGGTGCTGCTAAACCAATGATGCATGTAACTGCCAACTGTCCCATTTTTCCCGAGACTTTCTTGAATCCTGAGTTTAAAAACACCTACACATTGGGAGGTGGAAGGTTTATTGGGACACCATCTGATATAGAATGCGCTGTAACATGAGGTGTTATTTCACATGTCAGAGGTATAAATTAGCCCAAATCTTGGACCCTACCGAGGGCCTGGGCAGCTCGACCCTGGATGACACCATGGCACAATCCACTCACACCTCATGTGCCCCTTTTCCCAGATTTTACATATTGACAGGTATGATGATTTGTTATCCATTTTAAAGCAAGAATATTCTACTGTAATGTGGTGGTCCAGTGAATTGATGAGGGATTTGGTCTCCTGCTGGTGTTTGCTTTATAGAGCGAGTTAAATTAAAACCTATAATGGTATGTATGAGTAATAATAATAAGGCATCAATTGAACCCTCCCTGCCTCTGTTTACTACAGAAACATGCGCTTACCAGCTCATTGAATTACAAGTTTTACACTGGGCTTTTAAGTTTATCTTCGACCAACGGTGGTGGCAGCGAATTGATCCCCAGGTGTAGTGTCAACATCGCACCATCTCACTCAGTGTCCAGAGAGAAGGTATACAGTTTGTCTTTAGGCTGTCAAACATTTCTTGAATTATTAAGGCCTTTTTTGACAGCGTGCTTTTTAGGGGGGGCGGGGAGATTGTTAAATTTTTACTGTATCTGGGATGAGTGGGTAGTGTTTTTATTTTCTGGTGATTAAAATTGTGGAAGTTGCCCACAGATATTTTAAAATGTTGGAAAACCAAAGAAAATGAGATTTGACACTTATGCACAGTACATCCAGCCTTTTTGAGATATTATGTGGACCCATTAAGCCAAGTCTAATAACAAAGAAAACACTAGTTGATCATCTTAGCCGTCATCCTTTTTTGAAGCTTTTTCCATAAAAATTAAAAATTGTTTTACTTTTGTCACCCAAAAGAATAAATTGTTCGTGTAACTTTGCTTCATTGGCATTATTCTTTCAAAAATTGATTTAATTTACCCATAAGCTTTATGATGGTGAGTTAAGAAGAAATTTAATTTTGATTGATTTCTAATTTACTCATCTGGATCGGGAGTCTGTCATTAAGTCCGCACGCATATAGCCTGTACTTTATAAATGGTACAATAAGTCAAAGATACATGACTAGATATTAAATTGGGTTATTAAAAAAAGTGCAGAATCAAATTGAATCCAGGGACATAATAGTTTAGCTACGTATGTAAATGACCTTTACTTGATGTACAATGTCTCCAGGGAGGTTCTTGTTGAACAAGTCTCCAAATAAATCCAAATTTGACATGGCATTTTAACTGATTTAACCGGGGTGAAATGCTAGATAATGCCAAGCTACATGCTGGCAAAACAATTTAACAATAATTTCCCCTGTGGGGTTATACTTGATAGGCCTGATGATATGCATTGTTGTTTAGCACGGATAACACCTTTGATACAAGTTGCACCAATTTTGCTTGGGGAAAAATAGTCTTCAGTTTATGAAAACAAAAACCCACTGCTCTAACAATGTATACATGTACATGGACATATCTGGAATGACTTGACATAAACTTCAGCAAGGGGAGTTCCCCCAGTTTATTGAACCCGATAACTCCGAATTAGGGTCATGGATTCCATGAAACAAATTAAGTTGTCATCATTTGCTTTATTGACCACACATTGTGTGACCATAGAGCAAGGGTGTGACCAGGGAGATATATCTTTGTGTACCCAATCTTCCAGATATCTTTGTGTATGTACACTCATGGAGGAAGGAAATAGACTTTAGCCAGTATTCTAATGCAAACCGGAACGCTTGACTGCTTTTGGGCTGGGTGGTTGTGTTCACCTCAAAAGTTTTACGGCAAATCATCATTGTATCCTTTGGCACTGTGTGGAGATACATGTGTGTATAGCAAGCAATGATGCATAGTGTACACAGAATGGAGCTGCGCTGTGACGCACGTACTTAGTATACACCGGTATCAGATAAAAAGGGCCATGGGTTATTTCATTACTGGAGCCTCACCATTTAAGGAAGTGGGTGCTTTATAACTGCATCTCCTGCCTGTGACTAATGGGAATACACCTGCTGATGGTGTGTCCACCCTTAGCACTAAATGGTAAGGGGGGGCTTAGAAGAGAGAGAAATCATGAATGCTATTTTTAGACTTGAATTTTATTCTGGGAAGTTCTTTTAATTCATAGACCGTAGGACTAGAACCCCCAACCGAAACCATAAAAATATAATGCCAAATCAAAACAGAGTTAATGTGGGAACGGCTTGTAAACAGCAGGAGTTGTTCAACTAAAATTAGACTGTGATCATTTGAAACCGAGTTTCAGGGGCAGGCAGTTTGAAATTGGAAACAGTCGGGCAGTATTGACTGGATTGAGTTTCCTGCAAGGTGGTTGGTGAAAGTGATTGGAAATCTAATAAGCTGTTAGCGGGTAACTAAAGTACGCAGTTTTGGTCGAGTCTAAAGGACCCCCCAATCAGATGGAGTAGTGTGCAGTACGGTGGAGCAGTACGAGAGACGAGACACCCTTTGGTAATTGGGGTATGATGTTTGCGGGTTTTTAAAAAACAAATCACACAATTTGTAAACAGTAGGCTGTAGTATGACTAGTAGTTTTTTAAAGGATGTTTGCCTGTACTACCTTGTCCATATGCCATGCAAAAGTTTGCAGTTAATAAATAATGAATCGGCTGAAAATTAACCTGTTGCTATCCCCTTCATATATTTATACTTTATTATAACTTTTTTTCATTTAAAATAATGCTCTCTGGGAACACCCACAAAAACAAACCTTGCTCATGAAGTAATATATTTTACATCTCTGGTGGAATGAAAACAGTTTTTAAGCTACCCTAGCAGTGCGTAGCTGTGTATGGTAGCAGTGAAAGCCTGACGTTTTGGTTATGTTCTTCGATCCACCAATGACATCACATCATGAGCAAGGCCTGTTTTTGTGGGTGTTCCCGGAAAAGTATTTTAAATGAAATATATTTTGAAATATATAAAGGGGATATTAGGCTTAGAGGTGTATTTTCAGCTGATTCAATATTGATAAATTTTTTCTTTCTAGTCTTTCTAGTCACCTCCATTTCACTCTATTCTGAGCTGTCAGTTGCCAATCAATGCCCTATATGTTCTTACATGTGTGTAGGTCATCTTTCCATCTTCTGTATTGTCTCCCTTACAAACTTTTACAAGGCATTCTTCAGTGGATTCTTTTTGATTCTTATTTTCTTATCAAGAAGATCATCCTGTTTTAAGAATCTGAGCTGAGAGAGTAAAGGACTCTCAGAGTCTGGCAGTAATAAGCCATTGATTATTTGCGCTCTTAACAATATTTTGTATTGATACAGCCTGATACAGCTTGGTCGGGATGTTTTCTTTCTCTATAGTCAGCCCATGGTGAGCTTGCCTTTTTTTTTCTGCGAGCATTGTCACTGGTCCACATCTTAAAATTGGTTTCCTTTTATGGCCACAACCGATGATGTGGGTCAGATGGCTGTTTCATGGTAAATGAGGTCTTCAACATTAAACAGTGTAATTTGTATGAATCCTGACTTACAAGCCCTATATTCGGTAATCTAAAAAGACCTTCAAGGAATGGTTCACCACAGAGCATCTTTCTCTATGCACAGAGGTACGACAATGTAGAAAACATAGCTCTACAATGTTGATTGCATTTCACAAGCTGAAGGCATTCTATCTACGATGTGTATACGTACAGATTCTTTAGCTCTACTCATTCTCAAAAATGCATCCCTACAATGGAGACTTCTATCGTTCTTTCCTTTATCCCTGTACTTAACATACCCGTAGATTTTGTGAACAACATTTCTTGAGGAGCACCCCGGTCTTTATAGAATTTCCATGTGGAGACCTTTTGTTTTCCCCTTTTTTGTTTTGTCCTCGGGTCTCCCAACAGTCTTATTCACTGTTTGGCCAGTAGGCCACTTTTGATTTGATAATCCCATGGTGAGAAAAACAAAAAATTAAATTCCACTTCAGTCGCTTTTTACTTTGTGAGATATGATTCCTAGAAGTGTTTGCTCGTGGTCAAACTCGCAAATTCACACTTTTCTCTGCATCCCCCGCGATACATCAAGTGTGGCACATTCGGGGGATCAATCTTTACACACTTGTAACAATTCACTGTGAGGGACAGTTCTCTGGACAGACTTGAAGAAGTCTCCTTTCTTTCACACTCTTGCCTAATAATGCCATCGAACAAGAGAATGTGCATTAGGCTCTTCTAGGGAGGTATTGATTATAACTGCCTTATTTATAGACCTTTCCCCCATCTTTTTCTCCACTGTCTCTCTAGTTATGTTACTGTGCCCCCCCCCCCCCCCTCTACCCTACCCTCGACCACTTGGTGTAGAGGTGCAAACTTAATGCATTTTGTATCGGCTAGTGCAGGCCCTGTTTGACTTTGTAATGAATTAAGGATAGGCAGCTCAACCAGTAATGCTTCATCAGAAGAATTTTAAAATTCAGTCCGTTGTCCTGTGCCCCTGGGCGTGTGCGCATGCACTTAATAACATCTTTGAAGTTGCTACACCATTGTATGGATGAATGTGTGCAGAATAGTTTGGGGTTGTAGGCTGTTCACCTCATGTTCACTGTTAGATGGTTAACAGTTTGGTCATTCATCCTTCATGGGGAAATTGTATTTGACAAGGTCATAACCAGATTCTAGAAATATGGTAACCATATTTGCTGCAACATTGTTCCACATTTTTCCCAATTAGTACCTTTTTACGTGAAAGATTAAGCAGGGCATCGTAAATCCAAACAGGCTGTCAACAAGACGACCAGACCAGACCACCCTTTTGGCCCAATATTTTCTTTATTTAGTTAACAGAAATGGTTTCGGAAATGGACAGAAAAATCTAAATAATTGAAATCTCAGTTCTTGCTATAGATTTTGCACTGGTGAAAGGTATCGTACACGTTTGGTAATGACTCAAAACAAATATTAGCATAAAAAACTTACTTGGTAACAAGCAACGGAGAGCTGTTGATAGTATAAAACATTGTAGGAAACGACTCCCTCTGAAGTAACGTAGTTTTTGAGAAAGAGGTAATTTCTCACTAAAATAATAAAAACTTCTTGCAAGAAGTTTTTATTCCTATCTGAAAGCACACAAATTTGTACAACAAGGGTGTTTTTTCTTTCATCATTTTCTTGCAACTTCGATGACCAATTGAGCCCAAATTTTCACAGGCTTGTTATTTTATGCATATGTTGGGATACACCAAGTGAGAACACTGGTCTTTGAAAATTACCAAATGTGTTCAGTGCCTTTAACTGGTTTTCTCATAAAGAACTGCTATCTTTGTGGGAGGATGGATCATTTGGTTTAGGAAGTGGATATATCGACAAAATCCTTGAGCTTTCCATGAAAATAAATTTCTGAATTACTGAACAAATTACAGATAAAAACTTATGTAGTTTTGATCAATATTGATGGTTAGAGTTTTCCCGACAGCACTTATGGGTTTTTCTTGAGTAATATCTTGTCAACCATAAACTTAGGTTTTTAGGAAGGGCAATGTTTTTCTGATCCTTGGAAGTATTTTACTGGACACCTTGACCGAAGAAAATACTGTACATGTGCTTAGTACATGTACAAAGTTCTTGAGTATCCAAGTACAGTACTTGATAGACCTGCGCCAACTTTACACCAAGTACAAGTGAGCTTTTAAGAATACTAATTCACCAATATTATCCACCCTTTGAATTATTGAGTGGTCAGACGCCTACTTAGATTACAGTTAACTTCTGAAGATCGTCTGAAGCGTGTATTACTTTAGGGGTGCATAAGTGGAGGAGGCCTTTTGCAGTGATTAAAGCACTGCTGTTTAAAAAAAATACTTTCTTTGTGTATCGTGAAGGTATTTCAAGTTTCATCAAGGTTAATTCTGCAGGTAAAGCAGGCCTCCCAGCCCAGTGTACTCTCTGCAAATTTAAATATTAGCATGAGGTGTAACCATCATGCTGCACGGGGAATGATTTTGTCAAGCAATTATTCATTAGCAAAATATTTAGACTGAACGAACAAGTTTTGTGCACACAGAACGCTGATATTGAGTAGCCAATGATGATTTTTGAGTAGTAACTGATAGATTTTGTGTAGTAGTTTGCTACGCTACACAAGAGAAATTGTTCACTGCTGCACATCTGCATAATATATGTATACTGTACTAATTTTCTTGAAATGTAAATCTCTGTGCATCATAAAGTACACTTTCTTCCGCAGTTCACACTACAGTCCCCAACCTTTTTAAGCCTAGGGGTACATGTATGTGAACGGTAAAGCATTGGGGTACATGTATGATTGATTGCTTGTGTAAGGTTGTTATGATGTACATGTACACATACATGTATGGTGTTCACTTGTGTGTAACTGAAAGAAGGGCAATGAAGAGATATTTGCAAAGAAAATCTTCAAGAGAAAAAAAACCCACCTTTGTTTTGTTTCTGTTTTCTTGAATTTGTACATGGATTGTACTTGTACATCCGCACATCCACATGTAAAGTACGAGTAAACCTGGACTATCGTTGAGTGCACATTTTATTTCTCATGATAATACATGTACCACATGATAAATGCCAGAGTAATTTAATTTATTTGTTAAATATTGATTTAGTGAGTCCGTACCAGGATATACAAATCACATATGATATTATTGAGATGGTTTTGTACACAGTGTACTGGTACTGTTGCAGGATCTTGGGGGGAACCTCTCTCATAAGATAATAATAATCATGATTATGAAATGAATTCAAAACAAGTCTAATGCCAAAAAGCTTTAAAGGCTCAATCTACAGTTTGTATAGTGTACAGTTCCAAATCAAATGCATTGTACAGGCCTAATACAACAATTGCATACACTGATAATCTGACATGGTCATGAGTCAGTTGGCACTGTACACACACATTATTTGTTGTTCTTGCATGATTTTGTGTAGTTCAAAGCAAACTTTGAAAGCCAAATTGTGTTAAAATAATTTTTTTCCTAAGTTATAATTCAATATGTACGCCCCCCCCCCACCGACACATGTGATGCAATTTATTTGTTTGCTTGTTGGTTATTTCATTAGCATGAGGTAGATATAGAAAATAAATACATTTTCTGACGTTGGAATGTAGGAAGAAAGTCATGTTTTGTATGTAAATTGATCTGATTATTACTTGATTTTTCTTTATCAAAAATTCTGAACTACATCCAAAAATAGTACAATTTTTCCTGAAATACACCTTGAACATTCACTTAAAAAAATAAAACTGTGCACAATAATACATAACAAATATGTAACCATGTTTTCTTAAAAATAACTTCTAGCTATTTCATTGATTTAAAGTTACAATTTTGTACACACTTTTATGGTTGTTTGTTCAAAACTATAACAAAAACAACAGTTTTGTACAATGAACTATGTAAAACCCTATTTTTAAAAAAGGCTTTGAGGTTCTTACCGCTACTTGTAACTCAATTTTCCACATCATAATTTGCAAGCTAATTAGACTAAATCTCATAAGCAGAATGAATGACCTCTGATTTCCTTTTAAACACAGTCACTTGTGGACATAGCTCCTTTAAATCCTTCATTCCAAATGTATCTTCCTACATTTAATTAAGTTTTAAGCCCATTTTATATCCAGGGGCTTTTAAATCATCAAATAATTAGCACCTGAAGAGAGAGAGATCTCTCCATGCACCGGTGCATACCTTCTCTGGCCATCGTTACTCTTTACCCTGGCCCTTTTTTGTCTGCATTTCATGCTTCATTTGTAAAAAGCCTTTTAGTCATTGAGGGGTAAAATTCAAGTTGGTTTATCACGCCAGTATTCATGCTGATTAAGTTCATTTATTGATCATCCATAAGGTGCTACTCGGTTTGCACTAACTCTCCTTGTCATCGCTGCACGCGTCTTGCGGCCCGTCAAATGGGCGCATGTCTCAAGTAGCTCATACTATCTTACTTGTCTCCAATTTGATGAGAGATTTTCCCAGACATACTGTAGGTAGTTATCAGAATGTCATTCATAGATTATTAAAATTACATAAATAAAATATGTATAAGGTTGATGATGGCATTCTCTCATCAGAATTTTTTTTTCTTTTAAATTAGTAGGTCATTTTTAGTTTGAAAAACATAGTAACTTGAATCTGGGGTAAATTTCATAGCGACACTAAGCACACAAGCTTGCTGAGCATAGAAAATCTTGCTTAACAGAAATAGATGAGCAGTCAAATTACCGATTGTTTATGGCGGGTATCCCGTGAAGGCAATTATTTCTGTTTAGCAGCTCTACATTTTACACACATGTGCTGTCATAGAGCCCTGTTCGTATTTGAACTAATTTGTTACGTATGAATATGTATTGATCAAGTTGTTACTGGGGAGGAAGGAATACTTAGTGTAACTCCCTTGGCATTTTGGCGGGAAACCCAGAATCGATAATAATCCCATGCTGCACAGATGTCAGTTCGATACCCAAAACCTTTTGACTCTGATAGCTCTGTGCCTGATGCTTAGTCAGGGTGTACATTATATAGACTAGACTTTGTAAGCTTGCCTTTTAAAGAATCTGCCATTATTTTCATGGGATCTTATCAAAAATTTGTTTTTTTATTTACAGCCTACGTGTGTCATTTGTGTGGGACAAAATCCACTATTGAATCACTGACGTTTTGGGCCAAGATTGATTGGTGACGCTGTTTTTTGCATGAGCTTGGGAATAAATTTCTGAATAAAACAAAAACTGGTGGTTAAGTGTTTTTTGTTATCATTGTTAGTATTATTTCATGTCATCCCAGCATGCAAAAGAAATATCTTCTTTTCCTTTGCGACGTTAACTCCTTGAGTTGGTTTTATGTCCTGTAGCCGTAGATCTTGAGGGTCTTTCACAGGGTTTGCGCTGCTCCTAAGAGCACTGCTTTCTGCAGATGTTTTTCCAGTGGCTTTGGAATGGTGCCAAGTGTTCCAACCACCACAGGGATAACTCTTGCCTTACACTTCAGGGCTCTCCCCATGCACAAGCTAGCGTATCGGGCCGATAAGCGCGGTGAAATGCGTGCCGATACGTGCAAATTTTGGCCGAAACGCAAAAAATTTGGCCGATAAGCAATTTGTTTTTATTTTTATTTATTTTAATATTGTAATTCCACAAAAACATGACAAGAAAACCATATACAGGGATGCCAGTCTTCCGGCTATTGCCGGAATTCCGGCTTTTTCAAATTTGCCCCAAATTTTTCCGGCGCTCCGTGTTTCATCAGGCCGGAGAAAATATATTTTATTGAGAACAGATTTCCGGCGCTCGTTTGGAGCGACTCGTGTTTAATGATAATAATGTTTTGAAAGCGCCCTCAAGCGTTCGTACATGTACATGTATAAATGCCGGAAGTATTGAGCGAAGAATAGACTTTTCTGTCGAATGTGTGCATGGTGCCGTATGGTATGTATCGATGTATTTTGTGTGTACATCCATACACGATCTTTGGACCGTACATGAAATCGCTCTGAGAATTTCGTTTCGCGGACGATTGGCGTTACCATTGAGACATACCGACTGAGTTTTTGGCGTTACATTGAGTCATTATGGATGTTGAAAGAGAAGCTAATTTGAAACAAATTGATCGAGGGGTAAAGAATAGGTTTAATTGGCGGTGACTGGAGTCGAAAGACAGTGGGGGTTATTTTTTATCAGACTACATGAGGAAGATCGACAACGCGGGTAAATTTTCTTTTTCTTTATGTTTTGTATAAAAAAATCGTTGTTATGTTTTTTATTGTTTTTTGGTCTGAGCGGCGGGGGGGGGGGGGGGGTTGGGGGCGGTGACCCCTTTCTTGGCAGCGAATTTTTTTCAGGCTCTGAAGGAAAGAGTCACTGGCATCCCTGCATATAGAATGCTCCAAATTACACAGTAGGGCTTTGGAAACCAAGAAAAACACCAAGTAGAAAACATTCTGAGGACCTTGTTTCAATTCAGTGCGCTTCAACCAAACATCCCACAATTTTGGCCTAGAATGCCCCACAGTTTTGGAAAAACCTGGGGAGAACCCTGCACTTAGTCTTATTGGCGATGCTGGTTTTTTTTTTAGTCACTGGTAGAGGGCGCAACATCGACTGGCTCGGGGTTGGCTCGGAGGGACTGAGCAAGTCTATGAATCTGGATCAAAACAGCGTCTTGACGATTTTGGCAGAGGTCTCCGGTGAAACCCAGGCAGATCAAAATGAGGCCTATTCGCATAATTTATATTGAGGCGTTCAGCGACAGAGCATATGTATGGTACCTAGAAAAATTGATGTTTACAAAAACTGTATGTGGTAAAATGTCATGTTGTGTTGGAAATGACTGTTGATCGTGTTCGGCTTGCACCAAGTCCGTCCGGAACAGGTGTCTACCATCCAAATGCAGGTTCTGATCCGGTCAGACTGCATCACCTGTTTGGGTTTTTTTGCTCTTGAGTGCTGTCTTTTCTGGTCGGAGTATGGATGCAGAAAGGATGAACCTAAATCAACAACCCGAACTGGATCCCCTGTGATGTGACACACCAGCGTTAGAATTTGCAAGAAGTAAACTGGGTTTTAAAATATTTGGACAGTACATGTATCGTTTGCAGGTTTTTACTAACTGCCGATCACAAAACACAATGGTCGTCGCCATTTCATTATGTTGAATTACTCTATGGCCTACAGCATACACAGTTTCTTGAACGATTGGCGATTATCGTTCAAGAATAAGTCCACCATTCACATAAGGGAGACAAGGGGACAGTCTAGATCACAGTTTGTTCACCATTGTGAACGTGCGAGTCATTTCATGAATATTCAAATCGAGGTCAGAAAAAATAATGTGGGCAGGTCCTAGTGCCAAATATATCAAGACGTTTGTTTTGAGCCAGTTGTTTGTGTGATACAGATATCTCTTCTCTAGTAATTAGTGTTGCGATATCGGCGACTACGTTAACAAAACGAACATCGTCAATCAAGACAAACCTTCACTAGATTCAACTTACGAAGTTCTCTGGCCAATTACTGGTTCATCTTGATCTTTTCCCTCTCTTATGAAGCTGCCTTTACATCATCTATAATAGAGATCCAGACGACGATATTCTATAACAAGATCAGTCTAGATGTTGAAGTCCCAGAGGATCTTGACCTGTTCTGTCTCCATAACCTTCTCCTGTGCATGGTTGTACCACTTTGCATTATTTAAAATAAAAATAAAAACCAAAAAACAAACATCTATCTCTATAACGCATAAACAATAAATACAGGTAAATGTAAGGTATACAGTAATACAAGAAAAACAAAGATAAAAGAAAAACAAAAAAAACTATTCTCAGGAAAGAGCGAAATAGAGGCAAATCCCAAAAGCACAGCTTGATGTGGGAGGCCTACAGACCAGACATGGCAAACAGACAAAACAGACAAACATAATACATTGTAGTTAAAATGACTAAAGGAGGAGAAGCAAAGCAATAGAAGCATAGTAATGTTCATGAACAAGAATGCAGACTAGCAAACAATAATTAAATACAATAAATAAGAAAGTGTAAGAAAAACAAATATGTTTTCCTACACATTGTCTTAAAGGCCCTGTACACTATTGGTAAGATCGAAAATTACAAATGTTCACAGATTCACACATAAATACATGATTTAAAGTAAGTAATGGTAGAAAGGGTTCCTTAAAATATTTCTGCCTAAAATGCAATCGTTTAGCTGAGAAATGAGTACAACAATAGTTTTTATCACGCGCGATAAAACTTGATGTTTGAAAAAACAGAAAACACATAAGGTCTCTTTTCACTATTTTCTCGTAACCTCGATGACCAATTGAGCTCAAACTTTCATAGGTTTGTTTGTTCATGCATATGTTGAATCACACAAAATGTGGACACTGATTTTGAGCTGTTACCAAAAGTGTACAATACCTCTAACTACTGGTGTCATTGTTATTTTTATTATTATGTTATTATTATTATTATTATTATTATTAATATTATTATTTATGGTTTTTTTTTACCACATCTTATCACTGTGGAATATTCCTGTGCTGCCCAAAATGCTCTTTATTTCTCCTGGTCACCAGGCATACGTAAACCAGTACTGTAACTATCTCAAGACCCTGGGGATAAGCCTTGGGCCTTAACCAATCAGCCCTAAGGGACTAATTTACTATAAAGAAAGATGATCCTATTAAGGAATGCTGTTAGGCCAGTTATTATGCAAAATCTTGTTCTTATTGACTTGCCATAAGCCATGCATAGCATAATAAGCTTTTTCTGTAAAGTACAGTGTAAGTGAGCAGGATGGGTACGTGGACTGTGAAGTTCGTTTATGCATCTAGGTGAAGAGAAGAAACCATGGTGAAGTGTCCGTATCAAGAACACAAGCACCATGACTGATGTGACTAGGGTTTGAACCAAAATTCAGGCCTGGTACTTTGTTCTTTTAAGGGTTAGGCAATGTTTCTTTATTAATTAAAGAGCAAATCTATCAGGGAAATGCAAATTCGTACTGAAACATTTCAAGGGGCACCAAGGCAATGGCCAAGGGATGCACACGTGAAGTATCTAGCATCGAATCTTGATCACTGTGGCAAAACCATCTATGCCTTGCACACAGTTTTCAGTACCTATCACCCCTTTAATGTAAAAACTAGGTGTTTGATTTACAGATACAGGTAGGTCAGGAAACGCGTTCAAATAAAAAGGATTTCAAGATCACCCTGAAAGTAGACAATGAGCGCACAGCATTAAATCATGTAACACGATCCAGATTAGTGTTTTATACACCTGTTTCTAAGATGTGACAGCTCGCTTCATCACTTGCACCCAAAAATACTTATTTTCACACATCGTGTAGATCATAGATCATCATACACCGCTGCCTTGTATGAAAAAAGGCATATTACAATACAGAAGCACCAAAAGAGGCATTAATGCTGTTCTTACTCTGTTTTTATGCTAAAAAATGCATAGTATAGTCTAGGGAAAGTGGTGGCAAACAGCTGGGAAGGATTTGGTTATTATAAAAACGCCAACGTGATCCATTCATAATTAAGATGATAATGGTTTTTCTATACTTCTTTTTTATAAGCTCATTCTGCTCAGCTACATTATTTAGATGATACATATCAGGGCTCGAAATTAAAACTGGACGAGGCCAGTGATTTTAACCTCAGGCCAGTAAACTACTCAGGACTGGACAAGTCTGGTGGTCTTGTGTTTTCAATTGACTAAAAGTACCTCACTGTGTAATAAAGAAAGAAAATGATGTTATATGTTGAGTTTGAGTCTGGTAAATATCTTTCAATTGTGTTGAGTATCGAAGCATACTTAATACCTTAAGACAAATGAGATATTCTCTTAGTGCTTGTTCAAATAAACAGTTTACATATATCATGTTAAATAAATTCTGATCAAGTAAATATGTTGACCTACAAGCCCTGTGGTCTTGAGTTTTTTCCCCCCGAAATTTGAGCCCTGCGTATACTGTTCATGAACCATATCGTGTATAATTAATGGTGGGAAATCAGTGGAATTAATTGAACTTTCCTTAGCAGTACATGTGCATTGTACATTTTATAGTACATGTAACCATAGAGGAAGTTGTAACTGTTCAATTTCTGTGATAGAAACTGTTTCTTCCATGTCCAAAAAATCCTTTGACCTTTCTTGGGAAACAAAAACCCCTGTTCTTGAAGGGATTCCACCTAGGATGGAGTTGGACATCCAGCATATACCTGCGTGTTTAGTAAGTGAATCCAAACTGTTCAAGCCTTTCCAGCAAGCCATTCCGTCCCCCTGTGCGCATCCCAAGCTCCATTTGCTCAGACATCTGTCTTTACTTAGCATCAAGATGATGAGACTGTCAGTGAAGATTCTGTCATTTTTATTGATGGTTCTTGCTGGTATTTTATTTGCACGTAATTACACCCCTGCTTGACATGCATGGAAGATGACAGCAAGCTTTATGAAAAGGAAGGTCGCCAGGGTTTAAGAAGTATAGAATATATAGAATGGTCAGAGACACGCTACGTTTGCTCAAGGAAGGTCCATCAATTGCATGTGTGTGGAAGGAAGAAGCATATTGACTAAAGGATCAACTGAAAATGTTAAGGTGTACTACGTGTACGGCTTGATCAGACTAAAACCTCATCAAATTTGTGTCTAAAAGCATATCGTCAGCTCAGTGTTATAAGGTCATTGATTGCAATTTCATAGTCGTAATGATCAAGAGGTCATTAAATGAAAAATGCCTATATTTGAAGAAAAAATCAATCAAAATCAACAAATAAATGTTTTACTTAGCAAATGAATGTTTCTTTTTGCAAAACAAATACTCTGAAGACCACTCTTGATCATTAAACCCTATTTACCAGGAGCTCTAAAATACGTAAAAACAATTTGATGCAATCCATATAAATTTCACTAATGACCTTACAGTCCTGAGCAGACGATTTATGTATTTTTGTTGTTGTAGTTTTCAGAAAGAAGGCCATTTTTAAGGTTTTTAAAACATGCTTTGCATTTCCCATTTAACTTGAAAGGCATGTTATTTGTCAGGATTTGTCCTGTTTCAGGGTTTTTCATCAATCTCCTGACGACTTTGAATCTTCTTGGATGCGGTGGAGATACACTCTAGACATAGCCTTTGGAATGACCAAACTTTCAGATTTCCATTTGTGGTGATGTAGAGAGTCTGTAAAATGCAGCACCCCTAACTCTTCTTGAGCTTTATCTCCAGACCACGAAGAGACCACTATCCATTTTCCATGAATTTTTTATATTTGTATCACACCTATGAATTATTAGAATGCAATAGAGCATGGTTACACAACTAAAAAAAATTGTCGCTAAGAATGATCAATGTAATTCCGAATTCGGAGTTTAAATTGTTGCAATCTGAAGGACATATATAAAAAAAATAGTAGAGATTGTTTTGATAGAACTAAATTGTTGTATACATAGTTGTTTGCGTACCATTAAAGTGTGATCTGAAAGTAGATTAAAAACTACACTGCTGGAAATGAATTCAGATTTTGTGATGAGCGTGGAATTAACTTAATGTACATGATGTAACAACTAGCATGATCGTGTTTTAAGCCTCGAAGACTATCTTAGACACTTGCATTTTTTGTTAGCACACATGTATAGGCCGAGTGTATGTTAAGATTGAACACCGGTAATCAAAGAACATCAAAATTTTGTGGCCCTTTTATGGAAAACACTGGCCTTGGTTCCAGCTTCCTGTTTGAAGCCCTGTAACAGAAAGTGCATGCTTCTCAAAATTGCTGATTAGTCTAAGCTATAAAGTTGTTGTTCCAAAAAGGGCATATCCTATTAAATGACTGTTCTTTTCGTTTAATAGATGAGTTGCTGGGAACAAAAATGGTCATGTATTTTTTTTTATTTCAATAGACTCACAAATTGTTCACTGCAGTCTTTAATACGAAGGACACCCATTCCTAGGCCATAAAAAGGCACTCATTAAGGTGACGACTGTAGAACAGGCTTTTTCCCTGGCATCAGCCAGTCTCTATTTTTGAAAATCCAGCTCTCTCTCTCTCTTGGTCTCTGACATCCAGGCTTCACTTTCAATTTGTACCGGTTCCTGTTTTCAAGGTATACCTGTTTTCTAAACTGCTTTTGATGATTTAAAAAATTACATTTTTGCAGGACTCAAGAAGCGCTGAGTGTGCAGTGCTTATAAGGCCAAAAAAACACAAAAAACATGTTTAGCGTCCCCGCCCGCTTCCTTTTTAGAGGCCGCCTCCTTTTTTTCAAATTTTTCTTTTTGAAAGAAAGAAATGATACATTTTGATTTTCCCTGACGATTTTTTTTAAAATTTAAAGTAAATAACATCGTATTTTTGACTTTAGCACAGCGGAAAAAAGCACACCGAAAAAAGCTGGCAACCATCTTGAAAAATAGCCCGGCCGGTTGTCTCGAAAAACCTGTCGGGCGGCCATTTTTTGGAAGAAAAAAAAAAAGAAAAAAAAAAAAAGAACAGTAGAACAAACATTAAACATTAAAAAAAAAGGATTATACACTTAAGGTCATTGGACACTTTAATGTACATTGTACACATGTTTAGTACCAATGTATTAGAAATATTATTTTAGTAAGTTAAAGTGCTATCCGTATTATGCATGCGTCTTAAGCATTTTTATGGTAGTAAGCGTTTTAATTATAGCTTTTATCCTCATGCAGTTTTTTGTTTTTGATGCAGGATCTAGTTTGTTTTTATGTTGGTTTATTTTTGTTATTGTAAGTATTTTTTATGATCTTTGTTTAGAGTTAATTATTTTTTAGAGAGCTCAAGGTGCACAACAATTTCGGACGTTATGGTTTTTTTTAACTTTTTAAACATTGGCTGAATAAATTGTTATCTTATTTTTATCTTATGGAATATCAAAAATGTCAATTAACAATTGTGTTAAATTTTTAAGTGTCAATTAAATTTGCTGTATGCACATGTACATATAGTGTATATGTACTGTACATATACAGGCTATACATGTTGTCCACATGTTGTTTTTTTGTTTGAGGATTTAAAATTAGTGTTCACATTGTACTGTACACAAAGGTTGAAAGTCCAATGTTGACATCATGTTAAGTGCTGCATGTACATGTAGGCCTACATGTTACCCAACAGCATTATAGTGTTACCAGGAAGTGAAATTTGTCAGAACATGATAGAGGGTGTACAGTATGTGCAGCGTGTATTATACTCATAAATTGCAGTTCAATAGACCCTTTGTTGTACTTTTTCTTATTGTGTCCGTGCGCAGGCTAAACACAGAACAGTCAAAACCGAGTGCATCGCTTAACAATATCATCAAAAAATTGGGAGACCTTTTGCTGTGCATGGTTGCTCAAGTTGAGGGCAGCTTTGGCAAATGTCCCATTGTTTGTGGTTCAATACAACATTCGCAGGTGACATCTTGACTGTCGTGATATCCCCAGTTGTAAAGAACGTCCTGTATCAGTCCTGAGTCTGTTTGTACATTTCCAAAAAGCCAAGCTTAAGTGAGCTCCAGGTAGGAAGTTTTAGAGCTGTTGCACTTCAAGCCAAAAGCCATTTTGAGGTATGGTGGACCTCCATGGGTAGACTTATGAGGTTCGGGTACATTTGTCTGTAATGCACCCAAACCAAGCAGTGCACTCCAGTATAGTGTCCATCATCTCAAAAGGGCTCATTGTTGTACTGATCATGGAGTGTCAACAAGGTTTTAGCCAGGATTTGGTAAAAGGGTGTCCAAATTTGCTGGAAATTTAAAAACTGGGTGTCCAAATTGTTCACTTACATTACATTTACATGTAAATGACAGATAGAACAGAGTGTCCAAATTTAAAACGGGGTGTGTCCAAAAGACACCTATGTGGAGGGAAGGTTTGCAGTATTACACGAACAGTAATCGAGGAAGAACTTTTGTCACCAATGATATTTTGAATAGAATATGATGTGCAAATACAATGTAATTAGGAAGGTGAAGTTTAGGTCATATGTGTCACTCATGTATCTCTGTTTGTTTTTCACAGTGTAGTTTCTTTACAGGGCTTTGATGTGCAGGTGGTTGAACGAATTGAAGCCTATACTGTGTCATTTCAAAGGAATTGTCCACAATATCTGAGACAATTAATGCAGAGTTATGCTTTTTTTTTCATTCTGAACTGTTGTTCACCTGTTCCAGATATCCTGAATGGATCATAAGATTTGATGACCGTGGTAATGTACATACCAAACTGTGAAAGTTTAGACCTTAGAATATTTATAGGCAGGGTATACTTTTAGTAATTGTCAAAGACAAGTATCCTCACTTGGTGTATCCCAATGCATAAAATAGCAAACCTGTGAAAAGGCTCAATTGGTCTTCGTATAGTTGCAGGAAAGTAATGTTGCATAGAATTGTGTGCTTTCAGATGCATGAGAAAGGCTTCATGCCTAAAGCCTTTCTCAGAATCAATTTTGTGGTTGAAAAATTGTCCCCTTCTCTGAAACTACATTACTTCAAAGGGGGTAGTTTCTAACAATGTTTTATAGTATCGACAGCTCTCCAGTGCTCTTTACCAAGTAACGTTGTATGGTCATTAACTTGTGGAGTAATTACCAAAAGTATACCCTGCCTTTAAGGGTTTATACATATAAGCCTATATGTAGGCCTACATAGATAGTGGACCCAATGCTATAACATGTTGAGGGAGGGGTAGGGGCAGCAGAAATTTTGAGGTTTGTGATGTTTTATTTGGGGGGAGGGGGTGGGGGAGAACATTTCACAAGTTCTTGATTTTTCTGCATTTTTTCTAGATTTTTACAAATTGTTAAATTCCTTGGTTTTTTTCCTGTTCATTTACAACTAAAACCTCTAAATTCATTGTCTGGTAATTGTTAAGCATTTTTTCCATTTGGTGCTCGATATGTGGCATGGTGTACCCCCCCCCCTACCTATTGTGTCTTCATTGTGTTCTGGGAATCAGGAATTCTTTAGAGGTTTTTAGGGGGGTACTTCTGTACAAGAGGAAAAGAGTGTGGAAAAGTATGGGAATATTGGGGGGATACCCTCTGCCCATATCGGGCATGGTATGAGTTTTTCATAATGTATTCTATCATGACAGACGTGATGGAATGTGAAGAAATATTTTGCAATTAGGTTGTTGCCAATCATGTAAACACCCTGACTTATTGCTCGTCATAAGTCTGGAGTACCTTTCAGTTCATTGGAACAATAATAAGCTGATTTCACACACCTTTTAATTTCTAACTTAGTAAGTCTCTCTGATTGACAGCAGTAACATTGATGCTACAGATTACAGCACTTACCAGTGTTGACAAATTCCATTGGGTAATGTTTGCCAATATGGGTGTATTTAAACTTTGTGTGCACCATTGACATACTGTTGAAAAACATTGAGTAAACATTGGCATCCTGTTCATGGGACTACAATGTATCTGTCCTGATGTCAGTGTTTGTTAGGGAATGTGATTTCTTTCAGACCTTTTTCACTGTGCAGGCCGAATCCCCAGGAAACCCCACCAAATTCCTGAGGAATAAACCCCACTTCCACCCCATTTTCACACTTGATGCAATTTTCCTGGGTGAAAAATGAGCACTCTATATGCAAACTCTAGGTTTTTATCATGCAATTTTACTCCCAAGCAGGGACAGCTTTTTCCTTGGAACTTCATATTTTCGGAAGTTTACCAGGGTTAGCAATTCAAGAGTGAAAGTGTCAGCCAAATTTCCTGGGAATCGCCAGGAAAGTCTGTCTGTTGTCATTTAAGACATAATGTCCCTGAAACATCCTGATGGAACCTTTTAATTGGCCTCTTGCACTGATGTCTCATGCAGCTAATGTCAGGCCCGCGAGAGGGGGGGGGGGGTGCTGTGGGTGCTGCAGCACCCCCAACTTTTTGGATGGGGCTGCTGGAATATACCATAGCACCCCCTGCTTTTAGTAAACACGTTTCATAAATTCACCCTTACATGAACGGAAAACTTGGAAAGGTAAAAAAATATAAAAATGTATAAATACGTGTAGGTTCACGCCAGAGCATCTAGGACCCCTAACTTTCTGGGGCCCTTAAGCGGGCCCCGGACCCAACACCTTAATGGCTTCACACTCAGCGCTTGTCAATTGTCTTTGACAAAACCAGCACCCCCTTGCAAAAATGTGTTCTCACAGGCCTGGCTAATGTCTACACATAGTCTGCCATTTTAGGAGTCACATTGCATGTCAAGATATTGCACACATCCAATATTTATCTGTGATTACATCAGGTGAATTGCATCAAAAGGTGTCTTGGAAAAATGCCCTTTCCCTTTGTTTCTTATATCTTTCAGAACAAAATAAAAATTATACATACACAAATTTACAATAGGTTTAGTTTTTATTTCAAAGTTGTTTTTATTTTTTATTTATTTAGTTATTTAATTTGTTTACTTTCAATCGTCAATCATACAGAGAAATGTACATGTACCTAATGCCAAACAAAAACTGTTTTCAGTAACTAACCTGTCGACCTGGAATTTTTGCAGTCAAGTCAAATTGCCAACCTCGTTCCCAAACTTTTTGGGGTTAAGCCTATTTTGCTAGTTGTTAACTCAAAATGTTGTACATTTTACCCACTTCCCCACACTGTAAACTTATTACAGACGTGTTCTCCCCAAGTACAAGCTAGCACCGTGCCAAAATGCAGCAAACTTGAGCTGATACACTCATGATGTCTAAAACGTCTAACACTAATTTTTCAACCTGATACTGAGCTTTGTGTGGGATAACTTTTTCTATTGGGAAACACACAAACAATTTGTCTAAGGGATCTCACAACTAATATAAAAAAACAAAAAAACTTAAGAACAAAACAGTATGCGGTCAGTCATCGATGAAAAAGTTCCTCAATAATTTGTTCAGTGTTGTACACAGGTTCATATCTATGTCAATACATTGCTGTACACTCCCTAAGGAATCTACTCCTGAGTAACTGGTTGCCGTGCTCTACGCTTGTTTCCCTAAGAGGGACCAGTGGTACTGCATCTTTTTGTTTTAAAATGAAATTTCCTGTTCAACCGTGCATTTGGTGACATATTGCATTTTGGAACAATCAGGAATTATTTCAAGTCATAAGAAAATTGCCATCCTAAATGGCAATTTTTCTGTAATGTAAAATATTATATATTTGTTCATATACAAATGAAACAATTTTGTATATGAATGAAACAATTTATACTCTTTTAATCATAGTTTTGATAAAACAAAAAACAAAACCCAATTATTTCCCTACCTGCCTATCGTAGGATTGTTTTCAGACCACTACCATTTAAGCAGAACATTTATTTTGTGTGGCCTAAACTACCAGTCAAATAGTTTGTTCATGTACAATTTATTAGTCTATTTTTAAAAATTGCTTTTTGCCTACCAAACAAAAGATACAGAAGCAGAAGTTTTGTCGGTGGTAGGGTCGTCGTTTGGCTTTTGTCAACATAATGCTGATTTACAGGCAAAATTATCAAGAAAGATACAAATAAAAGTCATCTGTGAAAGTTTCAGCTGAATGCAGTGTCTACTTGTTGAGAAAACAGCGAAAAACCTGTCACAGTATTTTCATAAAGAAAGTTGAACCAATCCAGGTCACGCGAGGTCACAGCGGGTACCAAACGCATCTCTTGCCGCAGCATTTGTAAACGGACACCACAGAAATTTTGAATCTCTAAAACTCGCCTTGGGGGAGTTTTGGAGATTCAAATTTGTAGGCATACTTTCATTGATTTCTAATCAACGGGTGTGTTTCAGACGAAATAATTGAGCAGAATGCTTACCACCATTACCATCTTTATAACAAGTAAGTTTTCGGATAGAAATTACACACTTTTTCCAGACCTTTAAGATACATGTATGTAGATTGTCTGTATTGTACAGGAATACAAAATAATTTTAAAATGTACACTTGTGATGCTTTCGGAAGAACTTTGTGTTCTGTGTATTCATGTATGTAGGTGCAAGCAGAGTGACTTTTTATCTTTTCTTTTCTTTCTTAATCAGCCTTGTACTGGTATAGTGCCCAACAGGAAGATGGCTTGAAATTTGGTGATAATACAGTGTCATGAATTATACTGTATAAAAAATACTCTTCCTATATTATTTGTACTTGTTTATCTGCTGAACGGTCACGCCATTTCCTTGATACGAAGGCCTTTCAGACATTTTCCTGTTTGAGATGAAAATACAACGTTGAAGCTCCGTCAGATGTATACCCATTTGGTAACTGCATGTTTCATTGTAGTCTCTATGATTTGTAAGTGCACAGTACATACATTTTGTATTTTGTCACAGACTCAGCAGTCGCAGAATTTGCTGTCCAACCAACACTTTTTTTTCAAATTTTCTTGAGATCAGTATAAATGTATTCAACATCTTTTTTTGAACCCTTAAGTGAGGGAGTAACCCCAGGAATTACACAAATGCAGTAAGGTTCCACCAGTTACTGCAGGCTCTCCAGTAAGCCCAAAAGTTTACATGGCAGGGGGGAGGAGTGTAAACCTCAGAACCTAGCGCAGGCTGTCGGCAAGACATTTGGAAGCCTGCTACAAAGAACAGATAGCTCCACTTTACCAGAGGGTTGGATGGTACATGTAGGTCTACATGGCTGTACAATTTTGTGCACAAAGTAAAAGAGTGAAAATATTTATCAGCCCCTCAAAAAAATAAATAGTAATAATACACCACTCTTGAACCTGATCCCCCTCTCAGATATGTGGAATGGTCCAGTCTTGGATATCAAGGACTTTGACTCCCCAGGGTATTGCACTTTGGAGAAAACAGTGAAATGTGCCATGACTTAGTGTTACCAGCCCTCACTTAAGGGTTTTTTATTCGCTAAGACTCTTCTTCAAAGAGGTTCTTTTAAAACCAAACATCTACAGAATGTACTGTACAGAGACATGAATTCGTGACACAACGTACTACAGTCAATGTTGCAATATGCTTTGAATGTCACAAACTCTGCTTGTGTAAATTATGTAAACTACATATGATAAGGGACTGTATTCACAAGTAGTGTTTTACCTACCAGCCATTTGAGTGTCATTAGGCCCCAACTTCCGGTTTCAATAAAAAATAGCAGTTTATCATTATTGGATTGTGTTTCTACCCAAGCTGACACACAAAACTTTCTTTTTTTCTACAAACTGTACATGAAATGTACTATAGCCCTACACTACATGTACATGGTTGGTATTGTTATTTTTAGAGATTCTGTTTTGTTGTTGAATTATGAGCGCTCTGTAACTTTTTTTAAAGTTTCATATTGTATTTGCACAATGAGTACGTGTACACATAAGCAGCTTTCAACTAACAGCATTTACTATTCTAAATGCAATAAAACAAGCACTCACTATATTGAATATATTGAAGGTTCTTTTCCAATCCCTTGTATGGTTGTTTCAAAACTATAATTTTGTCTTTGCAGAATACCGCCATTGAATTAGCACCTGTACAAGAAGAGTGCTGTATCTGATCCCACTTCTGACACCGGAATCAGCCCCTAAACAGCCATCATGGTGTTTTTGAGGGTCCGTCTCCATGGAGTGGAGGACATCGACTTGCCAGACAAGGATAGCGGGGAATGTGAATGTATCGTCCATATTAAGGAGAAAGTAACCAATGCACGTAAGTAACCACATTTATAGTTAATATGTATATCGATTGTGAGCAAATTTAAGTGGTGGCGGGCTAATTTAATAGGGTTGGGACGTTTAACCATTTAACCCTTTAACCATACAAAAAATTGCAAACCGTTTCCAAATTGCCTTAATGGTTAAACGAAGCAGTAAAAAAAATTGATAGTAAAAAACAAAATTGGGACCTTCCTTTTCTTGAAATTGTTAGTTTCAGAAGCTATCCAGGGAGATTGATTGACATCCCTTTTATTGGTGGAACTGTCTTATCTTAATCTCCTACAAAATGTAATTTTTCATTATTTTCAATCCCCTACAATTTGTTATACATTTTGCTTTGTGGTTTGTGGTTTTGTGGCTGTGAAGACTGGGTATAGTGTTCTATTTTCAATCCTGATGGTTCCTGGAAAGTGCGTTGACAATCGCTTCTTTTATAGGTTAGCTCACAGTTCGGATTGGAATTGGTAGAAGCGGTTAACCAGAAGTCACAAGTTCCGTTTAACCGTTTAGGGAAATACATGTAGATCCACAACCTGATAATTTAAGGTTACATTTACACATGTACCACAGAAATAAATATGGTGTCTCCCTAAGGCATTGTAGCAGGGGTTGTGGCGACGGTGTCTTAACCTGCTGTTTGAAACTGGCGTGGATCGAAGGCTCATCCTAATTTATCGCACGGCCACGACCGTGCAAGGTTTTAAACGCTCGTTTAGGACCGAGTCACTGGTCTTCATCCTGCCGCCATCTTAGAGGAATGGAAACGCACATCTATGTACGCATGGCGCAAAGGATGGGCCAATGAGCAACCTTATATTGACCTCTAGCCGAGGGCGCCCTACTCAAATGACGCCATGTGCATAATTATTGTATTGTAAGTATGGAAGCCAAGAATTAATACATTTTGAGGAGCTGTAATGATTTAAGCACTATGTACATGCCTGTTACCCTTTGCAGATGCCTGAGATACCTGTATTGGTCAAACTGCACAAGGAGACAACACAACATTGAATTATTTTAATTGACCAGAAAGGTTGAAGTTGTGTAAAAAATGGCATTCATTCATACATCATGTAGAGTGCACAGTCGTGTATAATTTGTAGGGCAAGGTTAAACACGACAAAAGATAAAATGTTTTATTGAGAGCAATTTGCTTCACACGGGCGAAGCATTTTTGCTCATCAATTTTGCCTTCTAAAAAGATGTCCGAGCAGTAGATGATGACTTCATCTACAGGGGGTATATTCATGATCTGCATGCCCACCGAAGATAAGATAGATAAACGGCATACATGCATACTGTTCAAAAGAAAAGACAGTTTGCCGTTTTGCTCGAACCCAGGCATACGGATAATTGCTGCATCTGATGGATCAAGCAGATTCCTAATAAGTTTAGATTTGACTTATTGAATGCCACAACATTGAGTCACTAAGCTGGTCTTATTGTTCGGGGAAAGGTTGTGGACTTTGCTTAGATTGGGATAATGTGAGATCTATTCTTTCTGGCAGTGCACTGATGAAATTCCTTCATTAAGTAAAGTATGCCATTGTGGATTGGAATTGCACGCTGGAATATAATAACTCTGTGTTGTGTTAGGATAGAAATATCTAAAAATAGAAAGTTGCATTTTTCACTAGCAGCAAATTGAGTTGGCATTTTGTACAGTGGCACTTTGGTGAGATTGACTGGCAAACACTAAGATACACTAGGTAGTGAGCAGAGTAAGAATTGATGCTCGAAAGAAACAATAATGCTTGCAAAAAAATGGGTGTGTAAGCAATGAAAATGTACATTGTGTAGGTTGGTAGCTTACTTTTGGGAAAAAAAAATCATTCATATAATATCTGGTGTCATTTTTATTTGATAAAATTGATGATATATTGAAATAAAATTTCAAGCAAGACATAAAAGCTGTAGAATATAAAATATTTGAATGGGAATTAAAAGGGAAACTCAAAGAGCTCAGACAAACAGAATTAGAGAACCAACATGGCAGAAAAAAAGGAGCAAATGGGTTAAAAGAAAGAAACAAATCTGTTATGTTTTAGTGTGTCAGTCTATAATATTTATTAGAAAAACATAACATGTACAACAACATCTTATTTCAAAAAAGCCTTCAAGAAAAACCTACCCCCTCCTGCCAAAACTTCCCCCAAACAATCAAACCTGGTGACATGTATTATGCAAATTAACAAAATATACACGCAATTTGTGTATTAATATTACCATCAATTTAAGTCCATACATGTATTCTATTTAAGCTTTTGTATGATTTTTTTTTTTTTTTTCGGGTGGAGGGGGGGGGGGCAAATAAAAGTTAGGTATCACCCTTGCCCCTCCCAGCGTAGCCACTGCTGTCAACATAAGGAAGTCGTCTGACTTGTACATGTATCCCCTATTTCAGAACTGCACATATTTCAGCTGTTCAGACGCGGCAAGTGCACTGTTCCTTTTCAGCATAGGTTTGTTAGCTAGCGGCAATACAGTTACAATGCATTGAGCAAGGAATCCAATCAGCATGTCTTACTCCATACTTGTTAGCATTGTTTGCATGCACCCTCAAGAAATGATGGTTTCAGTTTGTTTAAGACTCTAAATGGCGATCTTCTTACTACACTGTTCATGAGGTGTCTGTTTGCGCATTGTGCCACATCTGAGGTGAACCGAATGGGGAGGTGTACTTTGAAATGAAATGTGAACCCGAATATATGTAGGTTGTAACAATCCACATTGGAATACATGCTGGGAATACTGAATTCGTGTGAGTGTCAGTATCTTGAACGTTAATTTGGGGTGAGTGCACTTAAATGTACACTTGCACCTGTATTGTATAACGGGGTAATTCCCCAGTTGTGACACAGAGACACAGTCTGAGTTTTGTCAAGCTTTGACTTCAAGTTTGTACTGGTACGTCTTGAGAAAGGGAACCTTCTAGGATGCTTAATGAAGGAAAGCAACTTCCCATCTGGAGTTGTCTTCCCACATCTACCGCAAAACTGACATTTGTTCATCATTTTCTCTACACCTGTATCTTCAAACAGCACAAGTCACTTTTGAGGATCCCTTGGTTTCATTACCTGAGGGAATAATAACAATGTAGTAATTAATAACAAAATAACAGCGTCTAGTCACTACTAGGGTTGACCTTGGCAGCTGAGTTTGTAAAAAAGTAATCCTTCAACTCAAAACACATCAATACAAACACAACAAAGATTGCCTGATGAAATGGCAGGAGAGCAGGTGAAATTAGGCAGGTAGGTAGCAGTAGTCAAAAGCACTCTGAGGCTTCTAAATTCCTGAGAAGACTAAATACACCCTTAAAGGTATCGTACACGTTTGGTAATGACTCAAAACAAATATTAGCATAAAAACTTACTTGGTAACAAGCAACGGAGAGCTGTTGATAGTATAAAACATTGTAGGAAACGACCTCCTCTGAAGTAACATAGTTTTTGAGAAAGAGGTAATTTCACACTAAAATAATAAAAACTTGTTGCAAGAAGTTTTTATTCGTATCTGAAAGCACACAAATTTGTAGAACAAGGGTGTTTTTTCTTTCATCATTTTCTTGCAACTTCGATGACCAATTGAGCCCAAATTTTCACAGGCTTATTATTTCATGCATATTTTGGGATACACCAAGTGAGAACACTGGTCTTCGACAATTTCCAAACGTGTTCAGTGCCTTTAAAGGCATCGATGCCTCGTTGGTTTTTGTTTTGAAGAGTTTGCCATTCCCATTCAGTAATTTCAAAAGACAAGCCATACAATCACCCTGCAAAATGGTCATCAAAGTTCATGGTCTTGTGCACGTTTACTTACTTTACACCATGTGCTAATAATTCAGATTTTGCAAATCCCCCCAAGAATTATTTAGGAAGCATTTTCTGAGGACAATTGGTACTGGTACCACATTTATTTTTTTAAAAGATGGCCGATTACAATCCCATTACAAATCATGTACATGTATTGGACCTTTAACTCTGTCGACGTACAGACAAGATCTTGCCCATTTCCTGTGCAGATGTTCCCTACTGCTGTTGACACAAATGCTCCAGGGTCGGCAGATATCAAAATCTTCAGCTTGTAGATTGACAGATTGGGTTCTTCAAACCCGCACTTTATTTCATTTTTTTTTCCACCTGGTCTTTAAAGACATGGTGTAATTTTCTTGATTGTTCTTGGATGGAATTGATGATAATACCATGGTAGGAGAATAAAATGAATAATTACATTTAGTAAGAAAAATAAATACATGTATCTGCATAAGCTTTCGTAGAAGTGGCTTCTTATATAGCGCTGAAATTCGTCACTCAGTGACACTCATGGCACTCCAGCATTATTACCCCTGGTCACTGGGCCATTTATTTCATTCCTTATACTGTCACAGCTCCCTGGGGAGTATACAGCCTGAGCTGCCAAATATGTAGCGCACTAAGCTAAAGTGATCACAAGAACCATCTCTGCCCTCACAGGTACCCATTTACCCCTGGGTGAAGAGAAGCAATTATAGTTAAGTGTCTTGCTCAAAGACACAAGTGTTATGACCGGGATTCGAACCCTGACTCTAATGACTCAGCAACTAGAACTTGAGTCTGATGCACGAAACCGCTCTCCCATGACACGCCACACCAGTACCAGTGTATGGTGCATGGAGAAGTTGTTAAATTTAGTTTCTGGCGATCAAACTATTTTCTTCTTTCTTGGTAGTATTATTTATTCGGCCAGTGACATACAAGCAACAAACGGGCAATCAAAAATGCAACCTCGTTGCTGTAGTGAAGCCATTCCTACAGAAAGAAATAAGCATGTCAAATCAAATGAAAACATTAGTGGGTTCAGTTGATTTAATTATTACTCATCAGGCCTTGGAGAAGAAATGCTTGCGGGTTTTTAAGACAGTTGGCAAGATGGTCCAGATGTGTGTACTTGAATTAGACTATTTAAATTCTAATTAAGGATGCTCTATTGTATGCACAGCTAACTGCAACAGACAGACAGAAATTTGATTTGTAAAAAAGGCAAAAACAAACGGAGCTATAATATATTTATATGTGTACTTGGACCGCAGGCATATGATGTACAAAAACACATTGACATTTGATTTCAAATTACCCCAGCTTTTACTCTACAGTAGGGTTGTTGTGTGCAGTATGTCAATTTGATATCAGTCTCTTCTCAGTTCCATATTTTTTTAAATTAAGATTAATTTTGGTTGCATGTAAAAAAATGAAAATAAAATAAACAAACACAAACAAATATAAATAATGGCACTAATTTGTCACAATTATTAAATAAGACATTGATTAATTTCTTACAACTGTTTTCCTGGGAAAATATGTGTGCATATCATATAAAAATAAAAATCAATGCTTAACAAAAGTGCTTTTAAAAACCCTTCCTCTATTACAAAATCCAACGCCATATGGCAACTCAACTTCTAAACTGCGGGACTCTGATTATGGTGGTATGCCTGATCTAACGTAAAGCATAATCAGATTATTAGTGCAGTCCAACAGAATCAAACCAAACATGATGTTTGTTTTTTGAAGGCAGGGCTTGAATTTTGGGGGCAATCCACAAGACTGCAGGGCTTGTTGTAGCTCAAAATTTATACCAGACCAGAATAATTTTAAAAGACCAAAATCAAAATGAGAAACAGGTTAACTGAACAAGCACTTTCAGAAGATTTATTTCATTTGTCTTATGGGTTAGTATACTTCAATACTTCAACAGAATTGAAAGATATTTTTTAAAATATATTTTTATCTGTACAATTTTTCTTAATTCGGCCTCTTGCTGCCATGACTTTTTTTTGGTCAATAAACTATTCCAATAAACCATTTCAACAACAACATATTTATCAGATTCAAAAGTCAACATGAGAATTGTTCTTATTCAAGTTGTTACTCGGTGAGGTTTTCAATTGAAAAATATAAGAACCCGGACTTGTCCGGTTCTGAGTTTACTGGCCTGAGGCTGAAATCACTGGCCTGATGCTGAAATTACTGGCCTCTGGCCTGCAGTCCAGTGTAAATGTCAAACCCTGGAATGGTTGGGGATGGTTAGGTTGAAGCCATTTGCATGTATGAGCCTATTTCTTTAACATACTTAAAAGATTTGACTGCCCTTGATTTGACTGTTCACACTATCACAATAGCACAACACTCATCTGCATAAATAAAACAAAAGAAAATCATTGGCAAATTAAAAATGTAGTAAGAAATTTGCCATTTATGGCAAGGAACTTAACCATATGAAATAGAAAATCTGCTTTTGGGCCTTTGTTTAAAATGGACCTTATGCATTGATAATAATAACTAGTTCTTATTTAGCGCATTTAACAATAACGCATCAATGCGCTTTACATTAGTGCCCTGGTCATTGGGCCAATAAGATTCCTTTAATCTTTCTCAGCTCCCTGGGGAGTAAACAGCTCTGGTCTGCCATGGCGCTCCGAAGGCTTTTTCAATATCAACCTCTACCCTCGAAGGTACCCATTTATACCCCATGGTGAAGAGAAGCAATTATAGTGTCTTGCTCAAGGACACAAGTGTCATGACCGGGATTCGAACCCACACCCCGATAACTAAACCACCAGAACTTGAATTCGATGCTCAAAACCGCTCGGCCATGACACCATACTTGATGTCATCACACCACCATCTTAGAGGTAAAATAATGATGAAACAATAGAAAATGCACAGCTTTGTACGCGCAGCGCCAACCTTCTTTTGACCTCTAGCCGAGGGCGCCCTACTCAAATGAGGTCATGTGAATAAGGTCTGTAGAAAAAGTCCACTTGCAGGCTCGCTAAATGAAGTAGGGAATGTGATCTAAATTTTGTATGTAACACTTCACACATTGACCATAAAACCTGAATTTTTTGTTTGCACAGCCACGACACTTTTAACAAAAAACCTCACCTAGCGCTGTCCTCAAATTACACAGTTACTAAAATGTCATCGCAGCAGGGTTATTATCACTCAAGTCTGAAAAAAAGCCATTCTAACACTGTCTATATCATCAGACTCAAGCACCTAACACATACATTAATTGACCCATAGGGAAACCCTAATGTGGGAGAAGTGTGAGTCAGCAGCTTAGTATCACCATTAAGGAAACAACCCCACACAAGCTGGAATGGTTTTGTTTCCACACCTTTGCTCCAGAAGGATGATTTGTCTTTTTTCATATTTGATGTACAGTTATTTGTGGCTGTCGCATGTAACCGTCGCAAACGGTATAAGGTCCTGACCTTCATCAGCACATTTGCACAACTTGATGAAAGCGGTTGCTGCGCGCTTTAATGCGTCAGGCATGACCAGCCCAGTGTCAAGATAAACATGCAAACTGCCAGGGCTTTTCGTAAGTCAGGACACGGCGCGCTTTTGATCCGGCCAGTTGTGCAAACACAATCCCCTCAAAGTTTTTTTTATCGTGGGTGGATTTTCCAGATAGATGTTCGGAGCACTCAGCGCTTTGTCTAATTAAATTGGGGCCATGAGAAGTAGGGAGAACAGCTGACTGGCTTCTGAGGAGGGAGCACCAAAACGAGTGTGAAATTTTTCACCAGTTCATTTTGTTGGACGGAGGGCCTAACCAACCAAGAAAGCAATTTGGCATGGGGGATTGATCGGGGAGAGGGGGTGCTTAAGGCTACTGAAAAATTATCAATCGGTAAATTGCCGCATTGATTGTACAATGTATCATGGAGGATCTTGCTCCGTGAATTTACAGACCTCTGAAATGGAGTCGGCCACTGGTTAGCCTTCAGCTAAATGTTCACATGAATGTGGTTGAGTCAGACACAGCCAGGAGCAGACTTTGAAATTTAACTTCAGCTTGGCAAAATTATAAATTGATAAGGGAACTAGATTGCTATTTTCAGATCTTTTGGGATTAACATTTATATATGCACAGAGCTCTAGCAGCATATGATTATGTATTGCAGAGCAATTTGTCCGTTGAGAAGAGATATTTTGGAAAAGAAGGAAAAAAGATAAAAACATCTTGTAGTTGACATCATCACAATAGTTTTTTTTCAAAAGAGCTGTGTATTACTTTATAAATTGGGAGCTTTTTTCTTTAAACATTGTCTGAGTTCTTGATTGTGATTTAAATTAACATTGTTTTGCCGTGGGTATCCAATATACGTGAGCTACACATTAAAGTAAGCAGTCTTATGCCCTGCAGCAAACTGAAAAGGGGAAAGTAAAAAAAAAAGTGTCTCAAATGAAATCTAGGTAATAAAAGACGGTGTTTCAAAAGGATCTTGTTGGTTTAGTCGTGCTGGAAGCCTCGTGCTCGATCTTGAGCAGGATATTCAGGATGGAGTTGAAAGTGAAAGAGAGGAATATAAGAAATTGGTTTGTTACTGGGTACAAGCCAAGCATAATACATTACGCAGTGGAGCGTTGGGCCTCAGTCTAAGATTTCAGGGTGGTGTATTACGGAAATCAGCTCCTTGCCCAGGGGCAGCTACGAGCTATTTTGGGGTTGCTCCCCATCCCTAGTGATTTCTTTCTTTTTTTTCTTTTTTTCTTTTTTTCTTTTTTACGGCGTTTTTGTTGTTGTGGCATTTTGGTGCTTTGCAAGATTTCAGACTTTGGTGGAGAAGGAAGTGAAGTCTTATTTCTGAGGTTAGTTATCTGAATGTGAAGAGAAAATAAATCTTCATAGTAAAAAAGTCCCAATTCAATTCAATTCAATTCAATGTAACATTTATTTCCATACTCACAATAATAGACAGAATCATTTGGACAAAAAATATAGTAGTGCAATACAAGGAAAGAGTATACATGACCAATGATAAAGAGGATGAACAATACAACAATAGAAGCTGTGAGTAAGGAGGATGTTCAATAAGCCGAGGCTTGTGGGGAACAGCCCTAGACATAAAAACAAAAACAATAAACAATTAACAAAACAATAATAAGAAATATAAATAAATAGACTTGAGAGAATGCAAAGTGAACCGCTAATAAAGCAGATAATGCCTGGGCATAATGACCTAAATTAAGAGCAGCTGAAAAAGAGAGAGCTGAAAACGAACAGTGGAGAAAACTAAGTTACATAATGAGCGAGTAGGGCTCTTTTGAACGATGCTTTAAAGTGACCCACAGAAGGCTGATCTTTGATTTGGTCATCAATGATGTTCCACAGACGAGGACCACGAAAGCGAAGTGTTTGCACAGAGTACGAGGTTCGAGTAAAAGGGATAATATTTTCTGGATTTATATAGCGCATAATAATTAACACTTAATTCTCGATGTGCTTTACAAGGGATATAAAGATTACGGTGGGATCTGGTAGAGTAGCCATGAATGGCTTCAGTGGAGATGAAATAGGAAGAAAAGGCATTGGGGAGAAGATTGCGAGAGTATTTATACATGAATATGCCAGTATGAAGTTTATTGATATCAGAGTGTGTAATTGTGCAAATAGGGGAGCAGTGTGTACACGAGGGTGCGCGGAGGTGCAAATTCTAATGGCTCTTTTTTGAATAACAGATAAAGAGTTAAGCCTACTGTTATTTGAGTTGGCCCAGACGATATTGCAACAGTTAAGATATGGAAGAATGAGTGTGTTATATAGTAAGATAAGAGTAGTAGGAGGAAGAAAATAATGTAGTTTGGAATGAACGTCATTATTAATTTTGATAATAGAGGAAATGTGCTCAGTCCAAGTAAGGTTATAGTCAACAATTACTCCAAGAAACTTTGTAGAGAACACTCTATTGATGAGAATAGAGTCAAATTTCACAGGAGGCAATTGGACGGTGACTAGACAAGTAGATTTGCTAAAGAAGATGAAATTTGTCTTGGTAGGGTTTAAAGAAAGCTTGTTTGCTCTAAACCAGGAGGATACCTGAAGGAGTTCAGAATTCAAAGAATCGATAAGATTGTTGCAGTTCGGACTAGTGTGAAGAATAGTTGTATCGTCAGCAAATAAAGTAAATGATAGCATTGGAAGAGGAACGGTGAAGGTCAATGATATATAATAGAAAGAGAAGTGGGCCAAGAATAGAACCTTGAGGGACTCCGTAGAGAACAGAAAGACAATCGGAGTCACAGCTCATCACTGAGGTAAATTGCTGCTTGTTATGAAGGTAATCTTGGAACCACTGAAGAGTAACTCCTCTTATGCCATAATGTTCAAGCTTGGAAAGAAGAATAGAATGGTTGATAGTGTCAAAAGCTTTCGATAGATCAATAAACACACCAATGACATCAAGTTTCTTGCAGAGCGCATTAGTAACATTATCAATGAATTGAATGAGTGCCATGTCAGTCGAGTGTTTACTGCAAAAGCCATATTGATTATCATAAAAAAGATGAAAATGAGAGGAAAATTGAAGAGGCGATTGTAGACCAGTCTCTCGAGAATTTTTGAGAAGCATGGTAGAATAGAAATAGGTCTGTAGTTGCCGATGTTATGAGCGTCACCCGATTTGAAGACGGGGATAACTTTAGCAATTTTAAGATTAGAAGGAACACAGCCTGTAGAAAAGGAAAGATTAAAGATGTGAGTAAGAGGTTTGGCAACAAAGAGAATAACCGATTTTATAACAGACGAACTAATATCATCAAATCTAGAACTAGCGCTGGTTTTAAGATCCTTGCCAACACGGATAATTTCTTGAGAACAAGTAGGCGTAAGAAAAGAAGAAGAAGAGTTTGGATTGTGTAAATAGTGTGAAAAGTGGGTGTCGGTTGGTGGGATATTGTTAGCTAATGAAGAACCTAAATTAGTAAAGAAGGAATTGAAGGAATTGGCAACCTCAGGAGGACTAAAGAAGAGACGTTCTCCGTCAGTGAAATTGTCAGGAGCAGGCGTTTCCTTTTCATTCTTACCAAGGACATCAGTTGGATGCACCTAGTTATTAAACATTTAAAAACAGTTCTTACAATAAGTACATGCAATAAGTGTGTAATAAATTATTACTTGGTAATGCAATACTGTAACCTGGCATGAATAGTGTGGGCTGGTTCAGCACATGAATGTGTGAATGTGTGATTTCTAATGGTTCTCTCCTCACAAATGCACTTTTTAAGTAAGGCATAAGAGACCGAGTTTCGTTTTCACCAGTTCATGGTAAAGCAGTTAATGACTGTTTTTATCTATAACGAAAAAAATATGTCAGGATAATTAAAGAATTATAGGGCAATTAATAAAGATAAAAATAACGTACTTATTTCATTACACATCCAACAGCACAAGCACCAGTAACAGGATGTTGAATAGGAAATGACAAGAAATATTAAGTTTTAGGTGTGGGAAGAAAATCCAAAATGGGGCCTAACCCATGCAATCAGGTAGGAACTGAAAACCAAATCCACATACAAGGCTCCGGGTCTGAGGTAGGATTCGAACCGGGGTCCATAGAGGTGAAAGAAAGGGAAAGAAACCACTGAGCCAACCTGATGCCCCCTACATCACCTGAACAGACAGGATGGGATGTCAAACAAAACTGAAATAATTTAAACTTTACCGAAATTGTTTACTTACATTCGTAGCTTTTCACAATGGTAGAAATCCAAACTTGAAACATTCCTCTGTATTTAGACAGGTAGAAGGTAAAATAAGTAATATATGTGACATGGACAGACAATTGGGACAAAACACCTGTCCCTATAGGTTTCATTTAGAAAAAAACCTGTGTTAAATAATCAGAGAAATGTCTTAGCTTTGGGATGGTAGGTATCCCTTTAAGAATAAAGAAATAATAAGTGGGTGAGTCAATGTTATTTACAAATGTAGTTAAACTTTAAAACTACTAATGAAAATGTGTTTGTCTCGTGACATACTTTATAGTCTTAAAGATTAATCTCTGTCAATCTCTTAAATACTCAAAACATTTTCATAATTTTTGTCAAGTGCATTCCTCAAAGGCTTTTGAATGAACACAGCAAAAAAATAATCAGCAAAATACTTTTTTGTATCATCACTACTGTACAACCAAAAATTTTCCTCCAAATGTATGCATTGGGGTAGAGAGAATCGGGTATGTGCAAGGGCTAAGAAACAAGATTTAGTGAGCAACAGCCAAGAAATCTTATCTCCTCAACTACAATCCTACCTCAGACCCGGAGCCTTGCATGTTGATTTTGTTTTCAGTCCCTACCTGATTGCATGGGTTATACCACATTTTGGGTTTTCTTCCCACACTATGGTTGTTGCTCACATAGTGTTCATGACATGGGTAAAGAAAGAAAGGGGGGAAATGATCCCCTCCCCCCAAAGGAAAGAGAACATTTTTCTTTCCCAGTCTCTAAATGTCATCAAGTAACCTTTGCACACAAAAAACCCCTTTCCCATTCGCTCAGATGACGTCTGGGAGAAGATGCATCCAAGTGTAAATCAGTATGTCTGTGATTTCATTCCAAGGACAAACACTCTGCTGACATTCACTCCGATTTAATTCCCTCTTTGGGGGATGAACCTCCCCCCTACCTTGATATCATTTCAGAAGGAGGAAGTAATCTGATGACAACACGCAAGCTGACCCCACTGTGGGGGAAATGCTTTGACTCTCACCTGTACGAGGGCCGGGTCATTCACATCATCATCCAGAGCAACAATAAGATGGTTGCCGAGGCTGAACTCAAGGTCATGGACATGGCAGCTATGTGTGGAACCAATGGTGATGTACTTACGACTGATGTGAGTCTAATTTTTTCACTCTTCACTTCAAGAACCCCTTTCTGGCCCAGCATGTCCCCCATGGGTTTCTGTGTGGGTTATCTGAAAAGGGAAAGTCCCACTGTTGCTCATGTTAAATTGACCACAACTATCAAAAGCCTGGGTTTTTTTCTAAGTGATTTTGTGGCTCAATTGGTTGAAATTTGCTATAATTTCAGCATATTTAAAGTTCACTTTTGATACCTGTGGTCTGATAAATGTGTATAAGTAACAATGGAACAGCCTGGAAGGTGGTTACACTATTGTCACCTTAAAGGCACTGAACACGTTTGGTAATTGTCAAAGACCAGTGTTCTCACTTGGTGTATCCCAACATATGCATAAAATAACAAGCCTGTGAAAAGTTGGGCTCAATTGGTCATTGAAGTTGCAAGAAAAGGATGAAAGAAAAAACACCCTTGTTGTACAAATTTGTGTGCTTTCAGATAGGAATAAAAACTTCTTGCAAGAAGTTTTTATTATTTTAGTGAGAAATTACCTCTTTCTCAAAAACTATGTTACTTCAGAGGGAGTCGTTTCCTAGAATGTTTTATACTATCAACAGCTCTCCGTTGCTTGTTATACCAAGTAAGTTTTTATGCTAATATTTGTTTTGAGTCATTACCAAACGTGTACGATACCTTTAAAAAATTAGCATCAGGTTGACCTAACAAATCATACCATTTTAAGCAGAATTCTTCAAGGCAAGCTGTATATACTTTTTAGTTAAATTGGTTTTTTAAAACTAGACAGCCAGAATGGATGTCCTCTTCCAAAAACTGATACTGTACTTTCCCCAAAAGAGGTGTTAACTTCCTGCAGCTACTTGAGATGTAATTTTGTTCTTCCTTCCCCAAGGCGCTCCTTTCTCTTCAACTTTACTTGTATTCTTAGCCCCCGTAGGAGTATTTGAAAACAAAACAAAATCCCAACAACATCCATCTCATTTTCACTTGAATTCAACTCCTTGCTCTTTCCTCCTTGATGTATGGGATGTACTCAAACTCATTCCTGCCTCCTTCAAGTCACTGTCCATTTACATCAATCATTCTCAAAGTCTTGCTCTCTCAGTCACCTCTCTTTATCTTATTCCTTTCCCTTCTGTTTTTGGATCATCATCTATCTCATTGTCACATCAATTGTGCTACTTCAGTTATCTATAGCATGTCTTCTGATCTATCCATGATGAATCTTATTTTACCCCCACCCCCTTCCATCAATTTAATAAGAAGAAAAGAGAAAGAAATGCAAAGTAGATACATGTAAGAATAAATATGACTCTATATACAAGTTTATTCAGGTTGCATGCAGGTTGCATGCAGTATCCCATGCCTTTACAGGGCTTCAATTTTACACTGAAACCACCGGCCCGAGGCCAGAGGTTTTAGTGTCGGGCCAGTAAACTTATTACTGGAAAAGTCGGTCTTGTGTTTGTCAATTCCAGCGGTCTTGTGTTTGTCAATTGAATATCAATACATTTACCTCACTGGGTAATATCCTGAACAGAAACAAACTATGTTCAAATATTGACTTTGAGTCTGAAAAAATAACTTTCAGTTCTATTGAGTATTGAAGTATACTTGATACCCAAAGAGACAAATGAGATAAATCTTCTTGTACATGTCTTAGTGCAATAAACCTTTTCGACATTCTCAAAGCATCATGGGAAATAATTGAAATACCCGGATGTGGATGACAAACAAAACTTCGTCGTGTGCGTAATTCGAACGGCGGATCACGTAAGTTGGCAAGTTTTTCACGTTTTACTTTAATATTTTGAAGAGTTTAGTCGTGATGTTTTCATAGTTGTTTACTCTTAATACAAGAAGTATCATATGAGTGGCTGAGTTGGTATAAATATAGGTAAATCCGGAGAAATCATTGGGGATCCCCTCGGCCAGTGCTGCCAACGAACAGCGTAGGACCCGGCATTAGGACCGACCGGTCATACATGGTACATGGTATTGGTACATCCTGTTTACGTAATGTACAACGCACGACAACACTATCGTTGGCAGCACTGGCCGAGGGGATCCCCAATGATTTCTCCGGATTTACCTATATTTATACCAAATCAGCCACTCATTATACTTCTTGTATTAAGAGTAAACAACTACGAAAACATCACGACTAAACTCTTTAAAATATTAAAGTAAAACGTGAAAAACTTGCCAACTTACGTGATCCGCCGTTCGAATTACGCACACGACGAAGTTTTGTTTGTCATCCACATCCAGGCATTTCAATTATTTCCCATGATGCTTTGAGAATGTCAAAAAGGTTTATTATTGTTCAAATAAAAACATTGAATGCATGTTACCAGGAATCAGGAAGTCTTTTCTCATTTTGATTCCGGTCTTTTTTGGGGTCCAGTAAACATTTTGAGCTACAAGCCCTTTGGACTTGTGGATTCCCCCCCTCCCCCCAATTGTAGCTCTGCTTTAGATCTATCCATAATGACTCTTGTTTTAACATTTTAACTCCCCTCCTTCCCATCTAAAAAGAAGAAATAAGAAAATTACTAAGTAGATAAGAAGAAACATGACTTAAGATAAAAGTTTATTCAGGTTGGATCCAGTGTTTATGTATTGAGGGGAAATAGAAAATGTTTCCCTCTAAATATTCCCAAACTCTAAATTTCAAGAACGTGGGAAATTTACTTGGAAATGTTCACGTCTCACTTTGCGCATTACGTGCTTGTATTTCTTAGCAAGGAACATACAACACTTAGTAAGTCCATGGTGTTGTTTATGACAACCACTGCCAGCTTTAAAGGCACTGAACACGTTTGGTAATTGTCAAAGACCAGTGTTCTCACTTAGTGTATCCCAACATATGCATAAAATAACAAGCCTGTGAAAATTTGGGCTCAATTGGTCATCGAAGTTGCAAGAAAATGATGAAAGAAAAAACACCCTTGTTGTACAAATTTGTGTGCTTTCAGATAGGAATAAAAACTTCTTGCACAAAGTTGTTATTATTTTAGTGAGAAATTACCTCTTTCTCAAAAACTACGTTACTTCAGAGGAAGTCGTTTCCTACAATGTTTTATACTATCAACAGCTCTCCGTTGCTTGTTACCAAGTAAGTTTTTATGCTAATATTTGCTTTGAGTCATTACCAAACATGTACGATACCTTTAATAGTGAATGTGTTTTGGTTATAATTTGCACTACTATGAACCCTAAACCTGCACCAGAAGTATAGAGTCCTGGGATATTACCCACATACAGTATTGGATTGGCCACATCTACCAGAGTGTCATAAGAATGCCTGTAGTGGCTCAAGGATATGAACAGTACGTTTAATCCCAGATGATACATTTTAAGTAGCCACTTGTGAACTTATTTTTTATTTATTACATTTCTTTACCCAGGGTATCCCAAAACCGTTTCCATTTGGGCCCTGCATACATTATAACTACAAATCAATTTAATATTTACTACATGCAGAATTTGCTATACTTGAGCCTACATGGTGAATTCACTTCTAACAATAGTACTACAACATGGGTCTTGGGTGTTTGTGGGAAAGTAGGTAGTTTTGTTTAACAGCAATTCACAAATTAAGGCATGCATCATTAATTATAAGTCAAAGAAGAAAAAAATCACATAAATAAAAATGCTTCTGAAAATGCTTCAATGTACTTGAAAACATGGACATCCATTAGTGTCATTGCATTCTTTGATAGGTTTTTTTAAAGATTCAGACAGTTCTTTAGTCAAACCTTTGGAGAAAACAATTGTAATAGTGTGAATATATCATAGTAGTTAAAAAGTCTGCCAATGTAAGTCTAGAAAATTTAAATTTGACTCTCAAATAGCAACATTTTTCTAAGTTATAATTGTTGTAGTGGGAAGTACACAGTTTCCGGCCTCTTTGAAAACAATGCGAATGGTTGTCATTCTTTGGTCACTATTTTGCTCCAGAAAAATCTGGTTGACATATTTTCATATCACTTAAACGTTCATACGTACGTGTACGTAGTAGTTCACATTTAATATGAATCAATATTAGCCAGTCTCATGTGTCAGTTATTTATTGATCAATATATTTTTGTGTCTAAAGGTAAAAAGTTGTTACCTTGATTTCATGAAACGTTGTGAGTAGATTTTAGTCCCTTATTTTGTTATTCTTGACCAATTTTTAAGATTTGATCTAGTTTAGAGTCGCATTTATGTCTCGACCTGTTCCGCCCCCCACCCCCCTGTCTGGCTGCGTGATAAAAACGTGTCTCTTTCTCACCTTGTGCATCCCTTTATGCAAAGATTGTATTTAAATCTTCCCTTTTTCCTTGTCACATTCAATATTTCACCTATTGATTGAATGAATCTCTACCTCCAGCAAACTAGCACATCTTTCTCTTCATTCCAACCCTCTTTCTCCTTTCCCCCTGCTATGCTTGACTTGTTTTTCCCATTAAATTTTGTCTCTCCTTCCGACCTATGATAGATATATTTTGGGGTTCTAGGTAAATTTCATGATATCTTTTTATTTTTTTACTATGATTTTTGTGGAGCATTCCTTCTGTATTCTTGTTCATAATGCTTGACTTAGCATTTAGGTACTTATTTGGCTTCCAACCATGCAGGCAAGCTTGTCTGCAGATAAGTCAAGCTTGGGGGCTGTAGTTGTAGCATCACGATGAATAAGCCTACATGTTTCTTAGCAGGGTGGGGTATAGAGATATTCATCATTGGCCAAGGATTAAGTGTGGGTGGTTTTAAAAAGGACATTTGGGTCCCCAATTAGTATGCGGGAATGTCCATGGAGAACTGAAATAATATTGGGGGGGGGGGTTCCTAGAGAGTGTTATTTTAAACTAAATAAATGTATTAATATATATATATATATAAGGGGGGTCGCAACAGGTATGCTTTCAGTTGATTTATTCTTTGTTAATAACAAACTTTGATATGGCATAATGGTCAAAGCAGTATGGCACACATCCTTTCAAAATGACCAAGAACCATAACTTATGGGGTTTTTCAGAACCATAATCTCAATTCTAACCAGTGATACTAAGGTGAAATCCAGTAATGTGTTCCTTGCAGATATTAACACTTGAAATAATGTTCAACCTGCTTGTTTTGTTTTCTCTGATGTCTATGCAGTTGATGCTGAAGCCGACTGGCATCCTACATGCTCAGCTCAAATGCTTCTCAGAATCACAAGGTAATTTTCTCCACTATGTTAAAAAATTATTTGTTTAGACATTGTTTATTCTAGTCGTCTCTTTGGGTAAAAAACAGCTTTGTCAATATTGCTTACAGTGGAGATTTTCAGAGCCTCGATGACATTTAAATTGTTTTCATGCTCAGGAAAAAGAAAATACAACATGAAAAAAAAGGCAAATGTGTCGTATAACTTAATCTTTGGCAGGATCCTTGCCTATGCGGCAGTAAACAGTTGTATGACTTCTGACTGGCGCCCCCGAACAAAGATATTGAAAAAATAGGGAAACTGCCAACATAGGGCTAGATAGCTCAGTTGGTAGCGCACCGGTATATAAACTTGGACCTCGCAGGTTCAAATCCCCGCTCTTGTCAGTTTTTCTTTGTTAACCCCCAAAACAATAATTTAATCTTATTAAAAACTAAGATAAAAACTGAAGTGGTTGTTTTTTTTTATACATCAAAACAGTCCTGTTTACATTTGGAAATTTATATTAGAATGTGCAATTCAACTCTCTTAAAATATTATGAATTGTGCAAAGTAGATAGGAAAAGAAACAAAAAAACAATACAAACATGTTTTATTTATAGGCTCTAAATGAAATGAAGCAAATTTTCAGTACTTTTTCTTCTCCTAGATCTGTGGGTGTTTGATCAGTTCTATTAGAGTTTATTCAGAACTACCCTTTTTTCTGTCAAGTGCTTTTGTATGCCAAGAGTGGATCTATAAAAACCAGCAACATCTATAAAGACTAGTAGGACTTAATAAAAACAGGATCATAAAAATGACAGGGTCATAAAAAGGACAGTTTCAAAACTGCTTCAAATGCAAAATAGAAATTTAACATATTAAAGGGGTAGATTGCCTTCAAATCTCTCAAAATTATGCTGTTTGGAATTACTCCTTATCCTTTTTAAGAGTTGTTCATGCACAGGCCTAAACACCTACAGTGTGTTTTGATTTGTGAGTAGTAATTAAAAACACATAAATTTGCCTCTGAAAATACAACCAGCGAAAATACGGTCCCCCATTTTGTAGAGTGAGAAATTTGGTTCTACTGTGTTCTGTCATGAAATTACACAAAAAACACATAATTTCAAGGGATATTTATGTGAATCACTGTGTTTTAATTTTAAAATGTCTTTCCAACCATAATAATTTCATAACAAATTCCTAATTAATTCCTTAATTGTGAACTTTGATCAGGAATCAACACTTGTTATTGTTGTGCCAAAGGAATCAGTTTATGGCAATCAAATGTGTGTAAAATAAAACATTTATCATTGTAGGAAATGTATAAAAACATATTCAGCTGTGGAGGACAAGAACCTTTTATCAAACTACGGCCATCTATTATTTTTGCACAAAAAAAGTCACTGATAGATCTATTAAAACACACATCACCACGTGAGTGTGAATGACATGTTTGATTTGTGATGTGGAAAGATATCAAAGATAAAATACTTAATGTCTGACATGTTATAGAATAAAAAACGAGTGGTTCTTGAAGGTTAAAAAAACCACCAGAAAACTTAATTGAAGGTATTGTGAAGGTGTGGCTGTGACAACACATGGTTATTCTATTTGCAATTTCAGTGGTCAAATCAAATGAAAGATAAATGTCTGGTGCATTTGTGCAGACGATTCACACACAAAAAACACCCAGCAATTTGTCCTCCCAAAATTGTAGTTGGTGATGCTTGGGTTGGTATAACCAAGCCCCAATTTCATTGTGCTGCCTAAGTATGAAGAGTAGCTAAGCACAAACAAGTTATGCTCACCAGAATAAGGTTACCAGCCAAAATAACATGTCACATGCGCCATCTCTGACTTGTAATCCTGCTAATTTGTGCTTGGCATAAATTTATTAAGCAAGGTTATCTGCTTAAGTAGCTCTATGAATTGAGCCCAGGCTTTGCATTTGAACTGTACAGAGTGAACAGGAATTGGCCTCTTTAATGTAACATCCCTGGTGTTTTTAGTTCATTAACTTGATTTTTATGGCAGCCAGAAGAACCAGTATGCCAAATCTACTAATCTACCTTCGTTTTCAGTAGCTTGTTCAAACCAAAAGGTATATTTGGATATGAAAAATAGACAATATCAGATTATCAAAACGTGAACATCACTGTCAGCAAATTCATTTCATGTGCTATTTTTATTTTTGTGATGATGCAATTTTTTTCCTGGTGCGTTTTACCCTCCCTCTAGCCCAACAGGCTACCATTCCTGAATAAGTAGTAGCCCATCCATTAGTCTTGTTCTAGTGGGCTGCTGGCAATTTCCACTCCAATAGAGTCATATCACAAAAGGCAGTTTCAAGGCAACCCGTTGCAGGCAGTCTCCATCATTCTCATGTCAATGTTCACATTACTTTTCTCAGGGATAGTAAGACGCTCGTGCTACTCGAGTGTTCCTTCTTCATGCAGTTGCTGCCTCCTGTTAAAATTGCTTCTAGGGACAATGTTTGTAGACCCCCTGGGATCCCATTTAGATTTTAACAGAGCTTGATAAGGAAGGAACAAAGTCCTCATCTCTTTCAGGAAGAGGAGTCTCAGGCGTGTTCTTGTAGAGTTTTATTTCCTGTGGTCATCATAGAAAACTTATCATTATTATGCTCATTATTAATTGAATGATTAATCTATCATCATCCATATCACAAAAGGAGAGAAAATAAACTACTAATTGATTAACGAGGCAATCACCTGCTTTGACATTCCATTAATAATGAAGGGGGAAAGAAGACACACGGAAAAACAAAAAGATAGACTGACTAGAAAAGAAATATGAATTCAAGAGAGAAAAGAAAGTCCCATTGGTCCGGACAGGAAGTAATCTGATCTGGTCGTCATGAGACTATTGATGGGCCAGGTGCCATCCTGTGAGCTGCCTCAATGTTTACCTGAACATGGAGAAGAGCAGACCAAGTGCACAAGATATTCGCCACCCAGCTTTTTACCTGTCTGCCTATTACACACAAAATCAATATTTTGATGGGTAGCAGTTATTTTGTCTGCGGTGTTTGTTTGCGAGGGTGAGCAAGGAACTTGATTCTTACAAGGCAGTATGCCGACTCACTCATCATAATGTGAATCAATCTGAATGCGGTGTTGGCGATGAGCTCCATTATGTGATCTCACTGTCTTGGTCATGTACCCTATGTACTAAACCCATTCATCAACACTGAAGCTCAGACCAAAAAGGGATCAGACTATTTTTACCTTGCAGCCTCGGTTTGGTTACAGTAGTCTGAATGGAAGAAACGCAAGTTACACCATGGTACAGATCTGTAACACCCTCTTTCAGAGATCATCAGAATGATATAGCAATTTTTTCTTCTTTCATCCAAATCAATCCAAGCACACAAATCATTTGGTGCTCGATATGGGGGTATGGGTTACCCACCCCCACCCCCCCCCCTCTGCCCTATATTGGTCATGGTATAAAACCAAGGTTTGAGGGGCACATTAGTCTGACACCCATCGTGGCTAAATAAGAAATAGTATTCATTATTGCTGTTGTCCACCAGGGACATGACATAGATAGTGACAACACAAAAAAGGTGTATTATCGGACGTCATCACCGGACGTCATCACCCATGATAAACCTTGGTTGCGCCAATTTGGGAGTCAGATTTCCCATGTGTTACTTTGCAGTGGGCGTTTTATGTGACACGCGCGTGGTGCGACACACATCTTATCTGTACATGCAATTGGACTCCCAAAATGGCAGACCATGGGAAGTCAGTAGCATTGGGTCTATAGATTTACAATGCTAATTCAATAAACCTACAACGTTCAACAAAGCTGCTTAGCATATTGCTTAGCAAAAACAAATTACCAACCAAACTGTATTGTAATATTTGCATCGGCCATCACTGGTGCCCCTTTACAAAAAATATGTTTTGCTGTAGCTTAATTGGATCCTGACACACAAAGAAGTCCTACTAATATATTCTGCCATCATTTGAAAAAAAATGTATACATGTATATATTATAATTTACAAGAATACTATGTTAACATTCTTGATATATATTTGGAGAGGAAAATGTTGTTTATTTCCAAAGATGTATTGCCATTTATGTTGGTATTTGATTGCCGTTTTTTAATTATTTTTTTATAAGTTGCACTTTCTGCTCCATGATCTTTCTATGAAGATGGAATAGTGAATTGGAAATACTCTGATTACTTGTTATTATTGTTATTATTAAAATGCAATGTTTATGCAAAGTTTTCTTGAAGATGTCATAGTTTCAGATGGTAAATATTTCTCAGATCCATTGGTTCATGCACCAACCTTTGACCAATTAAACTTTATCTCAAATACAGTATTTGTTTTTGTTTGATAATCACCAGGGACAAACAAAAAGGCAAAACCCAAAACGATTACAAAATATTTTTAGAGGAAAAAATAATGAAAAAACACATGCCTAACTGCATAATAGCTGTCAAATATTATCCACTTGGGAACGCATGCCATGTATGTAATAACAATTAAACTTTCCCTGTAAATAAATTTGAAATAAAAACACTTGAACATCTTTTTCCATCTCGGTGGATCATTTTGATGATGTAGATGATGAATTCTGTGGCCGGTCAAACAGTATGATAGCAGGCTAGAATCATATTTATTAAATCGGCGCAGGGAATTGGGAATATTTACTCTATTCACTGGGTGTCCACCGAGGACCAAGTCATTAGATGGAAGTAATAACATCTTGTAACTCTTCTGGGGGATGGAGGGATAGAGTAAGGTTTTTTTAAGAGATGTTTTTAGATTGCTGATGAGTGTAAAGTGGAGAAAAAGGGCCTCTGGGTGCACGGATATTCCTCTTTGCCGGAAAGTTCTGTAGACCTACAGTGGAGGCCATTGGTATTATATTGCATTCGATTTTTTTTGTCAAACTATCATGATATATTTTAGTTCAAAGGAAGATAAGAAAGGTACAAACGACCCTTTGTAGTTGTCAGGGGACAAATAGGAAAATGTCAAGATAAATCCATTAATCATAAACAATCAAATGAGAAATGTTATTAATGTTTCCATTGATCCATGGCTTATTGCAGTTGCGTAGACAGGACTATTTCGGTGAGGGGGGGGGGGGCACAGGGGGCATTGCTTTTCAGTGGGGGGCCCAGAGGGATGGCTTTGTCAGTGGTGTGGGTGATGCTTCTAATTTGGAAGGGTGGCACATCCTCTTATGTTCTTGCAGGCCTGTAACTAGGCAGGGGCGCGCTCCCGCCCCCAAAAAAAAAAAAAAAAAAAACTATAATTAAAATTAAAATAAATAAGAAGAAAAAGTCCACCCAAACCCCACCCCCCCCCAAAAAAAAGTGAGCACAAATAAATAATTGCAAAAATATACCAAATGGTTTGAATTGGGCCTTCATTTTCAAAAAAATGTCCAACTCCCCCTGCGTTGCTGCGCGACAGGCGGCGCTAATGCGTCGATGTACATTTAATATTCGCCAATCCCCCCCCCCAAAAAAAAAATAATAATAATAATAATAATAACAATAATAATAATAATAATAATTGCTGGTTACGGGCCTGTGTTCTTGGCATTTTGTGATCGTAGTAGCAATCGCGATCGTTCACTACAATAGATTATACAAACACGCATTTTCCTCTTTTTCCCTTTTTTTTGGGGGGGGGGTGAGAACTATCACGATTTTTTCGCGGGGGGGGGGGGGAGGGGGCATGTGCCCCCCGTTGCTACGCTGCTGGCTTATTGTGCTTTCTGTTTTGAACCCCCCCCCCATTTTTATCTGGAAATATTTTACATATTCAGGAAATTAGCCATGCTTGTGATTATACAGTATTATAGGAAAACATTGTTTTAAAGGATTAATGTGAGTTTACCCAGAACTTATGTGGACATGATACCCCCACCCCCTCTCAACAGCAGCTCCTGAGTGCCCACAGCTGGAGGTAGATTATGGCCCACCTGCACAACAACTCTGGCAATTATGTGGCAGCCAGTATTTCAGCCACTTCACATTCCTCCACTGAGTGACGACGGTGGTACCCGGAATATACTTTTCACTTTATGAAATCAGACCAGATCATGTCTTATTTCTCACGATTTGAATTCAACTTCTTAAAATTATGCTTGTTCTGCAGATGACCCTAACCAAGCCAGCATGATCAAGCCCAACCCTAACCAAGCGCTCCTTGATGATGATGATGACGACAAGACAAACTCTGGTGCTCTCACAAGACGACGTGGGGCCATGCGACAGGCGAAAGTGCATGAACACCTTGGCCACAAGTTCTTAGCACATTATTTCCGCACACCGACCTATTGCTCATTCTGTAATGAGTTCATTTGGTGAGTGGTCAAAATTTTATGATCCAGAGCTCAATTTGATAGAGCCACTCTGACTACGAATTTACGCAACACAAACAAAAATGTGTGGCACAATGAGGAAGGACAGTTACATAAATGCATCTTTTGCATCATATAAAAAAAATTAAGTTCCAAATTGAATGTTATTAACGGTTGTACAGCTAATATTATTATGCGTTTTATTTGATAATTTCTCAATTGACCCAATTCACCTGGCCTATTCACTCGTGATAAATCTTAGTATCATATGCATTAGGTGGAGCATGCACGGTTAGATGCCCATGCTATCTTTACATGCAATTTGTCTCCCAAGATGGCAGACTGTAGACGCATGTGATGTTAGTGCACTGGGTCTGTAGTCTGTAGGGAAAAATTGCATTTCATTTTAATGGATGTAGTAATTGCATCGGGATACAGACATTTCATTTTAATTGTTTTAAAAGTACTGTACACTCAGTACTTTCTGAGTCCTTTGGGTAAACAAAATCCACCTGCTACTTGGGTGGGTTTTGAACTCACCCCCCCCCCCCTTTGCACCTCAGTTTGAAAAAGCGTATCTGTTCAAGGAATGTTAGATTTTTTGGATTTTAGGTTATTTGTTATAACATTATTTCTGCTTAAGCCTAATCCATAGGTCAACCAATCCTGCAGTAGCTCCATTTTGAAACATTTGGTGTGGGATATAATATGCCAAACTTTAAATGTGATTACTGGTTAGACTGTACAGTGCTAAAGTTGCATGGTCCGATTTTCGCCAAAAGAATTTTGAAATTTTCCTTTTTCTTTGAATAATTTTTGATAGATGATAACATGTAAATCTGTTTGTGCATGGCTGATGGACATGAGATGATGTCGGGATCCCAACCATTTTTTGTTTTGTTTCAATTAACGACCACTTATCATTGGCGGATTTTTTTGTGCAAACCTTAAATGAAAGCCTATAACTTTCTTGAGTCTATATAAATAGCTATTTAAAATTTAAATCTAAATTTTTATGTCAAATCGGCCAAGAATTGGACCTATCATCTTTAAATCTGTCTAAACTGAAGAATGTTTTCGAGAGATGAAGGTTATTTGTAGACTTTCTGAGAATGGATTGATTTCTGTCAGTGCACCAACAACTGCCCTAGATGCTTGACCTGCGTAAACCTGTTCCTGCTTAAATTGTACTCTAACTTTTTCTTCCCTTTTATTTAAATTTTCAGGGGTGTCATGGGAAAGCAAGGTTACAAATGCAAAGGTAAGCAAACAGCAACAAATATCTGAATTTTAGAGAGGAAAAAGAAAAAGAAAAAACCCCACACCAAACAAACAACAACAACAATATATATTGTAATTTTGTAACTGGAAAACATCCAGCAACAGCCAAAAGGAAACATTCTTGAGAAGTAATTAATCGGATATCATCATGTCGATATGACTTGAAATAACCTTTATACCAAATATACCAAATTGGGTTTTTTCAATGACATGTTCTGGAGAGTGGATGTTTTATTTTAAATTGATCCCATACATTGCTGAATGTATTAATTAACAGGTTTTAATGTTACTTTTATTTTTTTACAATGAAATAATTACAATTTAATTTTCTTTCAGAGTGTCAGTTGGCAGTGCATAAACGATGCTACAACCAAGTCCTAGGCAAATGTCCTGGTGCTGGCACAGAAACAATGGACACAAAGGTTAGACTTGTTTCTTCCCCTCAGATTATAAATTTTTTGAAATGTAATGAGAAAATAAATATTGAAAGTGTCTTAGCTCTTGAGAAGAAAACTATTATTTTATTTCAATACACATCCAACAGCGCAATTAGCACCAATACCAGGATGAATAGGAAACAAGAAGAAATGTTCAGTGGGAGGAAAACCCCAATGGGGAAAACTTACACAATCAGTTATGGACTGAAAAACCAATCGGCAAAGAGCTCCGGTCTGAGGTGGGATTCGAACCATGATCCACAAAGGCAGGGAAAGAAACCACTGAGCCAATTCTCCTTTTCCATTGGGGAGAAAATGCTTTATTGACAACGTATAGGATTTGTAACTAGCAGCGGGGAAAAAGGATAAATTTTCACACAGACAGCCCACTTATTATAAAATTCATACCAGTATCAATCCTCCCAACAAGTAGTTCCATCTGAAATATTGTCGGAGTTGAGAAAACAGTCCTTGAAGACCCCCAAAATCACTATGGACCTTATGCATTGACATCATCCAGCCGCCATCTTAGAGGTAAACCGATGATGAAACAATGGAAACCCACTGATTGGCACACAGGATTGACCAATGAACAACCTCCTTTTGACCTCTAGGCGAGGGCGCTCTTCCCAAATGACGTCATGTGCATAAGGTCTATTGCTTATTTTGATTGCCGCAATCAAAATAAGCCTAAAATGAAAGTGCACAAAATTCCTGAAAAACATAAGCAGATTTTCATTGTTTTTCTTTAAAACTTAACTCCCAAACTTGGCGCAATTTTTTTGTAGATATGTTTATTGAAAACTGGAGGATGGGAGTTTGTAATTAACTCCCCCCCCCAAAAAAAACAACAAAAAAACACCACCAAAAACCACCTAAAAACCCAATGTTTTCCAATCCATTTGTTTTGCTTGGAAGACAAAAAATATGTAATATTTTGTGAGTGATTTAGTTCTGAGTGTTCGCTTTTGTAATGAAATTCTTCTTCAGTTTTTTTTTTTCAATTTTGAAGGCCATGAACATTGGAATTGTATTTGATGTGGTGTTTTTGTAGATATGCTCATGTGCATGCATAATGTCATTGGCTGGAGGCCCAATCTTGTATTCATGCCTTTATGCAAAGATTGTTCTCATTGTGCAGTCAATATGCATGCACGTACATGGTCATACATATATGCAAATTCACAGTTAAATTAACCACATCTATCAGATATCCTGTATTTTAATGATTTTCTAGACATGATTTGAATTTCATCAAGTCGGGATAATCATTCACTAAACCAAGTTACTGAAATCTGTGGTCAGTTAACATTTGTGCTTTGGTGAAATTATGCATGACTTGCATATTTCTTTTTCATGCATCTAAAACAGTTACATGACATAGCGTTTGATACAACCAACCTTTTGGTTTAGTTTTGTTAAAGTAGAACTTAAAGGGAATTTCTCATACTAAATTGATGGCTGAATACTGTTGTGTTTAATTTATGCATGATCAGTTTAAAATACAGTGGGCACCGACCAAAATGATTTGTTTTTTTAACATTAAGAAATGATTTTAATTCATTTGTAATCATATAGAATCAATCATTGCACCTTTCATAAAGCCTACAATATCAGATCACTTTTTTCCTCTGCTAAAATCCTAGTTAAACAGTTATCATTTTACTGATCTTTCTTGTTCTCGGTCTCATATGAAAATTTACAACTTCCTTGACCAAAGAAAAGAAAGTTTTAAACACTCCCATGTCTTCCCTCCAAATGGCTCATGCATCTTTAAATCAAAAACAGAAAGCAATCGGTCTTTAATTTACAAACAAAGTGAACGTAAAGAGGGAGGGTTTTGGTGTTCCAGATGAATGAGTTATGTAATGTCAGCTCTCCTTTTAGATGACATAATTTCTTTTTATAACTGATAGTAGGGTCATATCTTTGGATTCCGTGACCATTTTTTTGCTACCTTTTTTTCTTGATGGATTTGACTTCAGGAACCATTTAAAAGGAAAATAAGCTCCTATGTACCTCTGAAATGTGATAGGAACTTTTTTTGTAGCGCAATATTCAAAATGGCCGCCGACGCCATCTTGAAAAACATAAATTGTAATAGCTCTGGCACCAGATGACCTAGACGGACAAAAAAGATATCTTTTTCCAGTATATCTGGCATGACAAATCCACTGGAGTGGTAATTGTAAGGTTTGGGGACCATCTTGACCTCTAAATCCAAGATGGCCGCCGTCGCCATCTTGAAAAACATAACTTGCATTAGCTTGTGCACCAGATGACCTAGACAGACAAAAGAGATGTCATTTCCAATATATTTAGCATTACAAATCTACTGGAATGGTTATTGTAGACTTTGGGGATCATCCACATCTCCTAAATCCAAGATGGCCGCCGTCGCCATCTTGAAAAACATAACTTTCAACAGCTTTGGCACCAGAAGAACTATAAGAGAAAATAGGGCGTCGATTTCCCCTATTCATGGCATTACAAATCCACTGGAATGGTAATTGTAGAGTTTGGGATCATCCTGACCTCCAAATTCAAGATGGCCGCCGTCGCCATCTTGAAAATTAATGTGAAAACTCTGGCACAAGAAGAGCTATATAGAACAAATAGGGTTTCATTTTCCACTTTTTCTGGCATTACAAATTATTTTAAACATGTTTTTCATAGTTGATTGATAGATTGAAAAATGATGGTGCTGTCCAATTCAGTGACACTCCAACACTGTTGACTTGAGATAAACGTAAAACCGTAAAAGTGTTTTTACATGTTTTATGGGTATGGGTCAGCGTCTGGGTATTATGTTCGTATTTTGTCAAGTTGACTGGGGTGGTTGGCGAACATAAAAAGGACCAGAAGAACCGGTTGACAAATGTGTCAGGAAAATTATTTTTGGGGGGGAAACCGCAAGGATATTTTTTCAGATCCTCTTTGTTATAGTAATAACATGTTTTCATGCCTACTTGGCACTCATCAGTTGCGTGTGGGTGATTCTATATTAGAATATGTAAGTCTCATGTCTTGTGAAAGACATTAGTTAGTGTATTCCGCTTAGGTTCAGGTAAGATGTATAATAAATCCGAATGCGGACTTTTAAACCTGAGTTGAGTTTTCAGTATAAGTGACCTGTTCCTCCAGTAAGGAGATTAGGATGTTTTAATAGTGTTTCGTCCGGGTCTACAAAACCCGAATCATCAGGGGGAGGAGCGAGCTGTTTGGGGGTGGAGTCAATTTGACAATTTTAGTTTTGCTCTGATCAACCTTTCCCTTATGTTTTGACCTTTTCTGTACGCAATGAAAGGAGGATCTTGAAAGATCTCCAAAAGTGTTTCATGGTTGCGTATTAGAGACCAATGTTGTTTGATGGATTTGTTTAGGTCACTTTGGTTGATGTACGGGTTGTATGTCGTACTGAAAACCAATGGAGTTTTGCTTTCTGCATTTCTCTGCTGTTTGTGAATCAAATTTGATCGGTCTTTGTGTGATACTTTTGTTGTGGTTTTGTTTATCTCTGAGAAACTGTAGCCTCTTGCAGTTAGCTTTTCAGAGAAGTTATTGACGAGTAGGAAATCATCTTCGTTATTTGTGTTTCTGGCATACGAAGTGTTTCTCCGTATATGAATGCTTTGAACACATGCGGGGGTGTGATGATGCCTTGTGAAGGTATTGGTACATGTAGGTTTTGTTTGGTATATACTTTTGTGTCTAAAATACCAGTTTCACTGAACCTATTACCTTTAAAGATTGTTAAGTCAAGGTAGTTGATTGAAGTATCAGAGGCCTCAAAAGTAAATTTGAGGGTTGGGTGTATTTGATTCATGTTGTCGATCAGGCTCTTGAAATTGTCAAGGGTGCTGTCATAGATTATACAAGTATGTCGTTTCTATAACGCCACCAAGTGAGAATGTGATCATTTTTTTCTAGGATTTGTTTTTCCAGATCATTTAGTGTGATATCACATATTTCGGGGCTTGCTGTTGAGCCCATGGCGCATCCAATTTTTGGAGGTAATAATTGTTACCGAAATGGAAGCAGTTTCTTCCCAATATCAGTTCCAATAACTCTTGGATGTAGTTGGAGGGTGGTTTTGTGATAGAGTATGGGTAGGTGGTTCGGATGAGGGCATTGCACACAGTGTTTATTGCTTCCGTTTGACGGACGTTTGTGTACATTGAGACAACATCAATACTTGTTATCAGAACATTTTGTGGAAATGTGGATTCCTCAAGTTTTCGCAATATGTCTGCAGTATCGCGGACATTATGTAGGTTGGGCGGTAGCTATTGGAAGAAGGAAATAATCCACAAATTCTGATATTTTGGCTGTAGGACTTGAACATCCACTTATTATAGGTCTCCCAACAAAAGGCGTGCCCGGTGGTGTTTTATGTATTTTCGGGAGAAAATACATGGTAGGGCAGTTGCCTGGTTGCGAGAATGGATCAAGATAAGCCAGGGTGTGTTTATTGATGTGTTGGCCTGTTGTGTGATATCTTGGTAAAGCTTTGTGTAGTGCTCGGATTCAAAATGTCTGTAGCCTACTTCTAGGTAATCAGTTCGGTTCATTATGCAAATGCCTCTTCCTTTGTCGTAAGGTTTAATTACGATATCTGGGTTGTGTTTCAGTTTGGTAATGGCTGATATTTCCTGTCTGGTCATATTTCTGAGCTTGTTGCGCAATCGAATATGAACAAATTGTTGTGGCTTCCAAATAATTTTCGAGTGTCGCACATTGTGTTGAAATTGAACGCCATTTTGAGGGCGGTTTGAATGGTCGAGCCTTGGCAGGTTTGTTGTGCATTAGGAAAGCAATTCTCATTCTTCTTTGGAAGATGTTGAAATCACTCAGAAGTTTTTTACGGGTAGGTTTGGCAGGAGTGGGAACAAAATTTAGGCCTTTTCCTAAAGCAAGTTTTTCAATTGTAGAAAGGTTTGCCCTGGATAGGTTCGTTATGAATTGTTCGCTTTCTTAAGCCAATTATTCAAGAATGTTATTCTTAATGAACCGTTTGGATGTGTCGAGAATGTTATTCTTAATGAACCGTTTGGATGTGTCGCACGTGTGAGAAAAGTTGTTGGCTTTTCTTTGAGAGCTGTTTGCTCGTTCAATAAACCTTCGTTTAGTCATGTTTAACAAAGAGGAGTACTGATTTTTATTGCTTATAAATAATAATATATACTTGGGAATGCCGTATTATATTACTATTGTAAATATTATAATAAAAATCAACGTAGTCATGAAAATCTCTCTTTGGAAAAAGTGGTGGTCCTGAAAAGGACCGGTTGGTTTATTAAAGAGGTTGTTCTCTTTTTCTCTTGGTTCCTCGAGCCTTGGTTGGTCTTGGCCGGGTGAAGAAACCGAAGAGCTGGGTTGCTGTTCTCAGTTCCGCTCCCTTGAAGTCTTGTACCAGCTGTGCTCTTGCTTCTTTCTTGCTTTGTCAAGTCTTGTCTCCAACTCCTCCGCCTGGAACTTGTACTCTGCGAGTGTGAGCTGGACCAGTAGCAAGGATGCATTTGAAGTGAGTCTGTTCCAATTCTCCGTAAAGGAAGGTTGGAAGGTGAGACCCTTGTGTGGATGCGGTGGCCTTGCTGTGTTCTGGATGTATGCCGGCGGTTTGTTTGACGCTATGGCTTGGCCAAAAGTGGTGACTTGGTGCGTAATGTTGCTCGTAGCGGCTGTTTAAAATGTTAACTGGCTCCGCTAAGAGATTTACAGTGTTAAAGTCTTTTTCGGCAAGTTTGATGCGTGGAGCAGGAGTTTCACTTTGAAATTCTTCCATGACATCAAACGACGTGATTAGTGAATCCTCCAACTGGTCGATGAGAGGGAGTTGTCCGCAGGTAAAATCGCTGATGACGAAGGAGGCTGGCGATGAAGGCTGATCTTGAGTGCTTGAGCAGGAAGGCTGAGGGCTGGACTTTGGGCGTCGTTTAAACGATTTGCTCAGTTTGGTATTCTTCTGGTCCTTTTTCTGTTCGCCAACCACCCCAGTCAACTTGACAAAATACGAACATAATACCCAGACGCTGACCCATACCCATAAAACATGTAAAAACACTTTTACGGTTTTATGTTTATCTCAAGTCAACAGTGTTGGAGTGTCACTGAATTGGACAGCACCATCATTTTTCAATCAAATGACTTGGAGGTTAAGATGATCCCCAGACTCTACAATTACCATTCCAGTTGATTTGTCATGCCAAATATAGTGGAAAAAGACATCTCTTTTGTCTGTCTAGGTCATCTGGTGCCAGAGCTATTGAAAGCTATGTTTTTCAAGTGGGCGATGGCGGCCATCTTGGATTTAGAGATCAAGATGGTCCCCAAACCTTAAAATTACCACTCCAGTGGATTTGTCATGCCAGATATAGTGAAAAAGGACATCTTTTTTGTCTGTCTAGGTCATCTGGTGCCAGAGCTAATGCAAGTTATGTTTTTCAAGATGGCGATGGCGGCCATCTTGGATTTAGAGGTCAAGATGGTCCCCAAACCTTAAAATTACCACTCCAGTGGATTTGTCATGCCAGATATAGTGAAAAAGGATATCTCTTTTGTCCGACTAGGTCATCTGGTGCCAGAGCTATTACAATTTATGTTTTTCAAGATGGCGTCGGCGGCCATTTTGAATATTGCGCTATAAAAAAAGTTCCTATCACATTTCAGAGGTACATAGGAGCTTATTTTCCTTTTAAATGGTTCCTGAAGTCAAATCCATCAAGAAAAAAAGGTAGCAAAAAAATGGTCACGGAATCCAAAGATATGACCCTACTATGAGCCTCGATTTTGAAGACCTTCCGGTAGCCGACTATTTATTAACAAACTTCATTAAATGATCACGTCCTTCATGCATTGACATCAATCACAAGTAATGCTCCTCAGGACGTTGCAATAAAACAAAGTATGACTTTATTTTACCCATCCGTACCATTTTATACCCCCCACTTTCAACCCCCCCCACTCTCACCCCCCCTGAAGTCCCTTAAAATGTAAATTTTACGTCCTCGTAAAACCTGCCCTGAACACAAATAAAGAGCAAAATAATAGTGCCCCGATTTTTTTCTCCCCTCAAAGCCATGACAATTTCATAATCAGGACGTTTGACATTTGGAAAGACGGCATGGAGCACTTCAGGAATTGAAAGTGGGGGAAAAAATGCCGCTGTCAAATTCTCCGATGATGAGAGGACACTCCTTGTTCCCTTTTATTTTAAAGGTTTTACACGTTTTTAATATAGATTTCATTTTTAGATGGAGATACAGGAAATGAAAAAAACATTGAAGGCTAGATTTCATTGTGATGACTGCCCTCGATTAGGACTGTGTTTCCCCTAAGGTGTATTAACGAATGGTTACATGTTTAGAGTGAACCGAGATTTGACAACATACATGAATCAGTGTGGAACTCATACTTTGGCTTCAATCCACTGTCCATTATTTCATAAAGTTGTTAAGTGGAAAACCGTACTTAGCAAATTTTGGCTAAAAATAAAATTTAAAAACAGGTGGGCACCAGTTGCAACAATTACATTGCATGGTTACATGAAACCTGTTTATGTTACTTGAGTTATTTTTGTGTAAAGCAAGTTTGTTTGCTTGCCAGCTTTATACAGCAACTTGTATTCAACAGGAAAAAATGGCTTATACCAGATTCCTTTTCTTAGCTAGAGACAAAGGGAATAAGTCACGATCAATGTTCACAACACTGTATGGGAAACCCATTACTGTTAACAAAAAAATGGTTTGCCAAGTAACATTTTTTAATTACACATTCACATGACATAATATCCACACATATGTACATGTTTTTGTAATACTTATTGAAAAACTAATGATAAGGTAACAAGTAATAAACCACAAGGGAAACTGGGTAAACAAAAGTAAAAAGTTATTTCCTCTCACTGATTTTCTACACATTAATTCACCTTTGAACTTATATGGCACGAGCATGAATGCATTCTTTTGAGCAACAGAGAAGAATTTTAGAGATTGGACACTCATTCACTCTCTGTGTCTGTGAACGCCACTGGGCATGTCAAAGTCTTACCTTCAGATGATGATAACACATCATCGGACAAAAGCCAAATTGAATTCCTGGGTCTCCCCTACTCAGATTAATCTCAGCTTCATACTAAACAAACAACCTCATTGTCGCCCCGTGTGGACAAATCTATGGGAGAGAGAGATGGAGATTGGATTGGCACAGTTCTCTGTTGCATCAAGACCCGTGCTGTCAAAAAAAATAATCTAAAAATTAGTTAGTGGCGTGACATTTCGACCCTAGCAGAGTATTTCTCGAATGCTAAATGACAACACATCACACATAAACAGGTATACTGGTGTAACAAACAAAAAATCTCGTAATTTTTTTACAGCAGATGATTCTCTTTGATTACTTTCTTTGTCTTTTTAAATTTGGATGTTCTTTGCAAACACATGAAGATTGAAGATTATAATTTACATTGTTCGTAAAACTGCTGCTGATTACCAACTTACTCTTTTGTTAGTTGAATTTTATATTTAAAAAGTAGGCACTACACAGACAGACTGCTTGACAGTACTTAAGAAGGTTTCATTTAAATGCAATAGAAAATGATTTGGGGGCCATGAGGCAGTCATGCTGATGTTTTTTTAACAAAAAGGTTTCCTTAAGTACAAAAAACATCTCAGGAGATTGATGCCCATGTCTAACTAAATAGATTTTGCTTTTTTTTCCCCCTGCAAATAAGAGCGTACGTTTTTAAAAATGTTTTTCTTGTAAGTTGCAAGGCTGCCTTTTGAAGTTGTCTATCTTAGCTAAGTGTTCCAGCCATTGTTAAAAAACAGCGGGAACAAGATCTTCCTTACAAACTATTCACAAATTATTTTACAATTCATTTGTATGGTCTACTCCCATCCTGTGACCGCCACTTTTGAGTTCAATATGCCTTCATATGGTAATGAAAAGAATGTTATTTATTTATGAAATTTGGATTGTCGAAAATACTGTAGGAAGGATTTCATTTCATTTCTGGAAGTCAGTGCCTTTCACAAGAATCCAGTATTGTAGAAGTCAAGAAGGATCTTTGTGTGTCTTCCCATTGATTTGTGCATGAAATGAGATTGTGATTTTATTCATGGAGTTTTCTCAAGGCTAAAGTTTTAAATAGGGTTTGGGAGTGATTTTGTCCTCGCTTTCCCTGTTCTTTGGAAGCATTTTGTTGTTGTTGTATTTTATATTACCTTGTTTTTACTTTTAAAGGGTCTGTATACGTTTGGTAATGACTCTGAAAATTAATGGCAATAAAAACTTTCTTGGTAAGAAGTACAGCAGCTTTGGACATTATAATGCATTTTGATAAAACTTTTCACTTCGAAGTTCTGCGGTTATGAAAAAAGATATCACTTTGTATCCCCAAAATTTTTAATCTGAGAAGCGTTACTGCAGTAACGTTTCTCAGATTTTGTATTCCAATTGCAGATTATTCTTCCTGCTTGGACATTTTCCGCAATATCTCAAAAACGCTACCACCAGGTTAGTTTTATGGTATATATCTACAACTATGTAGGATTGAAACAAACAGTGGGTTCCATTTACCAAATGTATACAATCCCTTTAAAGGTGTGTGTATAACACTTCTAATTTTTTTTATGTCTTCAATTAGTTTTCTTTTTTTTATGATTATTAATTTGTGTATGAGTAATTCTTCTTCTTCTTTTGATGTCTTGTAGATTTTGAAGAAGCGATTTAAGATTGATATGCCTCATCGCTTTAAGGTGTTCTCATATCGTAGTCCCACATTCTGTGATCACTGTGGAACAATGCTCTATGGCCTCATCCGACAAGGCGTCAAATGCGAAGGTACTTTTTTCTCGCTCTCTGTCTCTCTCACTCAGTTATTGATCACTTGATTCACAGCAGAAATGCATACACTGGGCAATAATCTCATCAATTAAAAAATATATATATTTAGAGAATACCCCATTTACAAAAAGAACTAAGAAATAATGTTATTTGAGGTGTCCATATTTTTCCATTCTGAGGTATTTTCTGAGATTATTTTTTAGAAAAAAGTAGAGATGGACATTTTTTATTCATCGTCATTTGTTTATGTTTTTTCCTGAATTTTTTGTTCTTTCTTTTTTCATTTTCAAATGAAAAGTGGGGAAAAAGGAGGTGGAAAACTTATTTTTTTTACCTAACTCACAGGCCCGATTTCATTGAACGGATTATTATTTTGATCACACCAAAACAATTTAATTTGCTGAACAGGATATCATTAAAGATATTTTCAGACCGATTTCATACAAAAAATTAAATGTGTTTATCATTTACAATTTTTTTTCCACTTAGTCTAATTAAAGAAGCCAAAGAAAGAATTAGCACAAAAAACCACCACAATTCTAATTTAAGAATTCGTTTATGCTAATAATAATAATAATCTTAAAAAGAAGGCAAGAAAATGAATACAAATGAAATCATTACGAGGAAGTATGTACCATTTATTATAAAGATAACATAAACAAGATGGGTAATTATAATATAATTAGTTTCAGTCTGAAAGCTCACTGGTTATAATCCCAATTATAGTACCAATCCTCCAGAGAAATATTTACTGTCAAAGTTGAGGAAATAGCATTTGAAGACCCCAAATTACGAATCTGCTTATTTCATTTGCCTCAAGTAAGTATTTAAACCTGATATTAACATGCACAAAATCCTAAACAAAAAGTTTTAAAAAAATTCTGTGATTTCACTAAAGTGTGACAAAATTTGATGATATTTTACACATGTTTTGTTTCATGGTTTTGTTATTAATAATTAGAAGATGGGGATAAATTTTTTCTTCTAACAAACATTAATGTACTTTCCTTTTAATGCATTGAATGAAATAAGAAAGATCAATTCGCAGCATTTTGACTGCACGAGGGCGTGTGTCAACCAAATTTATGTGATGCGAAACAAGTATTATTTATTTGGCCATTGATATAAGAAAACAACATACCGGCAGTCAAAATAAGATAAACTTTAATTGTAATGCAAGGAAACTTGCTGTTGAAAGCACCCTCATGCGGTAAAACTACAGTCAATTAAGCTTGATTTTTTATGTCACCTTCTGAAATGAATGATGTTTTATTGATTATTTTGTAACAACTTCAGCATGCAATGTGAACGTTCACCACAAGTGTAAGAAGCACGTACCTAATCTATGTGGTATCAATCAGAAGCTACTGTCTGTTGCTATACAGGAAGTGGAGGTAAGCAACCCACGTTTATCATACTCTCACTAATTTTTTGGGCCATGTTCCCAGTGTTCAATAACCAAACCTCAATACTGATTCTTTTTTTACTACAAAGGGGCCAGACTATTCTGTCCTTCCAGCCTCAGTTTGGTTACAATAATCTTGAATCTAAGGCTGTGTCTGAAATAGTGGCTATGGCTACGGCTACGGCTGGATTGCCGCGTTATTATTCATTGAAGTATAGCAACATCCTTAGCAACAGTTGTAGCCGTAGCTGTAGCCGCCAATTCGGATACGGCCTATGACACATAAGAAGGTGGCACCAATGTAGGTCAATCACATGTAGGAAGATATTACAGCACTGGTGATTTTCGGGAGAAAAACTAAACTTATTAAGTACCGGTAAACCTTCATTTTAAGAAATCCAGGGAGAGCTATAAACTGCTCTCCTTAAATATTTGAGGAGAGCTCTTTGCACTTTAGTCTAGAAAGTGAAAATAAAACACAATTTTATCAAGTCTGACTGTCCATGATGTTTAATTTAAGCACGTAGGTACTTAACTCTGACGACTCAAAAGAGGTTACCTGATTGCAGGAATGGATTTGCGGAATGATCAAAGCAAACGAACGCCCATTGGTACTTCATTCCCTGCTATGAATAAAATTCTGGTTTCCCCAATTTGTTAAGATCCACTTCAAATTTGAAGCAGTGTTTTTTTCTTCGCACTCTTCAGACAAGGTTAATGAGTGCGGAGGAGTGAGACTGCACTCACACTCCCTAAAAAATATGTAGTGGTAGTGCTACAAAGTTATAATAGAAACGTTTTCGTTGAGTAATACAGTCATGTTCAAGAATGTTAGATTTATTGCAGTAGCTTTCTCGTTCTTTTCTGCGCTAAGTCACATGCGTGAGCCCCAACAAGAGATAATTGATTGACCATACGCCCTCTTGTGAACCAGGTTGGGCAGCGCAAATATGAAAGGTCAATGTTCACCTGTTACTTACTTTCACAAAAAACCCCAGATATTGTTCATCAAGTAAAGTTGTTTTTATAATGAGATGCCCATTATTTTTCCTTTTAATAGATACACACATTTATAAAGTGTCTTTTACCAGAAGATGCAAAGCGCTGGAAAAGGAAAGAAGGGAAAAACGTTTAAAAAAAGGGGGGAGAGACAGAAATTGAAATTGATTGACTGTGACTAGCTGCCGTTCGTTCTTTGAGCACAATTTTGCAAAGCTGTTTAATCATTACTGCCCGTCACCATCTTTTATGATGCCACTACCCCGTTTCACAAACAGGGTAGTGGAGGCTGTGACTCGGGTTAGCCACCAGCATGACGTCATAAGCTACTCGAATGGCATGGGGAAACCCTCAAATGCACCCAAAAATACATCAAGAAAGGCAAGAGCTTACCTTTGCAAAAATAATGGCAAATCCAATCAATACTATGCATGCTTACTGTACCAATCTCTTGGTGGTGCATCACAGAAAAAATTACAAAACAAATAATGAGAAGAACTACCTGCCTTGCCCCTAAGGGGACTTAAATCCACCTGTTGTCATTCTCTTTGGTTTTATTAATTGCTTTTTATTTATTTATGTTTTTTGGGGGGAGGGTGTTCTATTCAACTCACAATTCAATCAAATTACTTTCAAATGAGTTGTTTAAAATATTTTTACGTCAAGTTTGACCAGTCATGAACTTAGAATTCTACTGCTCATTTAATTACTTACTCTGCTCTGATCATTCATTTGTGAAATTATTTGTGCAAGTACATTTTTTTTCTTTCCTCTGAGAGCAATTTGTTGATTAAAATAACAACTGCCAGTGCCTGCAGGGCTTTTATGAAACGAAAAATGGCATGTACTTGTGGTTAAAAGTAACTTATTTTTTTAGTTTTTTTATTTAAAACAACAACAACTTATTTGTCTTTTTCTTCATTTTCTGTTGTTTTTGTTTTGTTTGTGGGGAGGGGGCACTTGTAAAAACAGTACATTTCTTGAGTAAGAATTATTTTAAAGAACTTAAGTTAACTTGCTAGATTTGAAAATGTAATGAGAAAGGGGGTACAAATTCTTTTCTTTTTTTCAAAACGGGAAGTGAATAAATGTACATACATAACAGATCTCTTAATGGCTCAATTTTCGTGGAAATTGTTTTTTCTTTGAATGATTTTTGACAGCGATGCTGTTTCAAAACAAAAAACATACACAATTTTTGGCATAAGCCAGGACAATATACATGTAACGAAATTGGTTGTTTATGGTGATTTAATTCGGGATCCCAAAATTAATTTTAATTCAATTTTTTTTTTTTTTTAAATGAACTACCTCTAATCATTGGTGAATTGTTTTTAGCAATATTTGAAAAGAAAACTTAATAACTGACTTGAATCTATAAAAAATATCCATGTAAACATTTTTGGGCCAAATCGGCCACAAATTGGACCTAGCATCTTCAAACCTTCAGTTGTACAAATCTCCATTATCAGAAATACATTAGTAAGCTTCTGATTATCAAATTACATTGAGGGAAATTAATGGAGAAACATTTCAAGAGTATTCCAAAGAGTTTGGTATTTTTTCCTTCCTTATCCCAAACATTTACAATACTGTCTGTACAAATGTCTTTTTATTTGTAAGTATAATACAATATATTTGCAAATAAAGGTAATATAAAGAATTTGTAATCATTGGACAAAATCTAAATAATTAGTTTCAATCTGAAAGCTCACTGATTATAAAATTCATACTAGGACTAATCCTCCAGAGAAATATTTCCATCTGAAATACTGTATAGGTCAAACATTTAATAACGCACTAAAATATCAAAGGCAGCAACCCAAATGTGTATAATCACCTATGTTGTTATTTTTCCATTGTTTTAAATCAACATGATTTTCCAATTTTCACTTGGTGAGTTTTATGGGAATGAATTTATTCTTGCAAAAACCATTGATGTACAGATGTACTTTCCCTTTGAAGTTGAGGTTGAGGAATTTAATGAGGGGTGATTGAAACAGTCCCTGGGTTTTTCTATTGATATTTGGTTACTTGTTTGGCATTTGAGGAGAACCAATTGCATCTTATCTTGAGGGGAATCCACTGGGACCTATTTCTCCCCTTTGCGTGATCAACTGCATAACAATCAATGCTAACACGTCAGTCACGTCAACCGTCGTCAAATTTAATTCAGTTTGGGGGTCTTTAAAGGAATCCAACATCATTGGTTTTTATGAAATGCACATTCAGTCCAATACTCTTGTATGTAGTAAGGTTTTTTGTTTTTTTGTAAATAAGGTATTAAAATATAATTTTCTTAAAAAGTATTTTGCACAAACTAAATACAGGTCAGAATGAGATTCCCATTCAAGAACACAATTTCCTGATGATAGAGTTTTACATAGTATTTATCATAATGATTAGTATCCGCTTTAAGCTTAAAAATGGACAATCCTTTTTTGTCCCTTTCTTTTGATCGCCAGCACTGTATTTAAAGAGTCGGTTTGTGGAGGATTTACTCAAAAGATTTTATACCTTGAAAACAAAAGAGTAGGTCTAGAAATAAACTTATAATTTATCAGTTTAATGTTTTTTTAAAGCATATTTCTCAGGCGATTTTTTTGAGACAGAAGAAGAGACCGTGCAAGTCTTGAACCTATTCAGGTGCTTTTTGGAACCTTGGATCCCCATTTACATTGCTTTTATAACGTTTGAAGTAAACAAAATCGAACACTATATCGAGCCTATCACTTGAATATGTGCCATACTCGCACAGTCTATTTAGGGAATTAACTGTATGTACATGATTGGTTGTTGGGTGTCTACGATCTCTCCAAACCTCAGTAGTTTTGGGGATCAATAAAAAAATACTTAAAATTAACCGATGGAATCCTAACGGCTCTCCTTAAATTCAAGCAACGTGCAGAGGCACATCTAATTATCAATCCAATTTTATAGACATTGTAAACTTTTTTCTTTTTTTTTGAAATAAGTGATTGAATAGTTTTCAACCTAAAAAATAGTTTATTGCAGACCAATCATGGGGAATTTTTCTGTCTGAAATAGTATAGCTCCCTTAAGGGTGATTATTGATTCTGATCACACTCCGCTGGACTTGGTGAAGCCAGCTCAATATAAAAATAATAATAATAATATGCGAACCCCCCCTTTTTCATTAAAATTTTCAAAGGTTAGTTTCATTACTTATCAGACATCGGTGTATGGTTAAACCTAAGTATTTTGTATTAATCCCCACTGAAATTGTGTCTATTAAAGGTAGGGTCATAAATTGGTAAATACTCGAGACATTAATGGCCATAAAAACTTACTTGGTGAGAGGCACTGCAGCTGTTGATAGTATAAACAATTTTGAGAAAGGATTCCCTTTAAAGTAATATGGTTTGAATAATTGTTTACCACAAAACATTTGGATCTGTGAACTGATTCATGCATGAGTCGTGTCTCAGATTTCTGAGGGTCGGTGTCTGTTCACGAATGCTGCGGCCAGGGATGCAGTTGGTATCCTCTGTCACCTCGCTAATCGAAGATTGATTCAACGTTCTTGTGAAAATACTGTTTTGCTGTTTTATCAGCAAGTAGACACTGTATTCAGCTGAAACTTTCACATTTGACTTTCATTGTATCTCTCTTTATAATTTTGCTTGTAAATCAGCTCTACGTTCACAAAAACCAATCTTTGACCTACCTTTAAGTTATTACTTTCACAGGTTAGTTCAAAGATATGTTTCATTGTTGAAAGAATGTACCATTCCTTGAAGGGGGTATTGACTTGATTTTGTTGTTTGTTTTGTTTGTTTGTCGCAGGAGAAGAAACGTAGAGCAGAGAGGGCCCCCTCTGAGCTGAAGAGTGCTACATCTGCTGAAGATTCAGATGATGACGATGAGTAAGTATTAAGTGCACATTTCAGCTGTCTGATATCTGTGTGAAAAAAAATACCAAGAGGGCATGAGCCACAAGACACCTTGTATTCTTTACTTGCACGGATCCGCCATGTGCGCGTAGAGCCTCGACTTCATGCTTCATTTGTATTGTATTTATGTATCTGTTTGGATGAAAGTGTCATTACATTACCGTGACAATACAGAGTTATGTAATGCTTCTATTCACTGCTGTCCCCAATTCGAGGCTCTACACGCAAATGGCTGACCGTGCAAAGGGCGAATATCAGTGCAAAAATGTTGTATCTCCTAAAACAGCAATTACGCTACGTGCGTGTTTGAAATTGTCAAAACGCCTTATCTCACCTAAAATAGCCCGGATGTACAAACAAAACAAGTACGCACAGAGATACAATGTTTTTGCACTGAGCATTTTCGTGCGAGATACAATGTTGTTTTTTTTGCAAAATGGAGATACAACGTTTTTGCACTGACTTGACGATATGATGTCACAAGCTCTTACAGTGCCTTTACTCGGATCAAAAGAAGGTGCCTCATTGATTGAGGTGAACACATTCGTGTGTTTCCACTGTCTGACTGTATCTACAGGCAGCGTGTACGTAAGGGGTGTGCGCTTAAGGTATTTCAAGGAAAGTATAGACCATGTGAACTTTGTTTACAATAAGTGTGACCTTGTGCATTCTTTGGGTATTCTGGCAGGCAAGATACTACACAGGTCCTATGGGAAAGTTGACATTTTGTGTCATAATTTCCACATAAATCCAAGAATTATGAAAGTAAAAGCTGGACAAGTTTTGAGATGTGCCCCCTTTCATCATATCAAAAGTTGATAGGAATTAGACAGTGCAATCTCCATAAAATATAAGATTTTATGTTTTATTCCATTAGTCTATGTACAAATCGTGCCTGCAGGAAGTCCAGGCTCTGTGGCTCTTTTGTAAACATGTGATGTCACAGGTGACATCATCTATAGGATGCTTGGATTTTTCATAGTCCGTATGACACCACTTGAACGTATTTTTGAAGCATGAGCGCATTTTCAACAGTGTTTTTTCTTTCATCACAATGACAGGTTTATCTTATTTTGACTGCCTGTATATTGTTTTCTTTATCAATGGCCCAATAAATAATAGTAATAATAACAACAACAGTGAAACAAGAAACAGTTTGTTTTACTTGTTTTGCACTCCACAAATTTGGTTCACACATACCCTCACACGGTCAAAAATACTGCAAATTCAAACAAATTTTTTAGCAGATACACGTGCACTTCAAATTTTCCCATTTGAACAAAACACCCTTAGAATAAGCTGCAACAAATTGCATCCTCAAAATAAGATGAAGATGAAAAAACATAATGATATGTGCACTTTCATATCCATCCAGACAAGAGAGTTATCAGTAATTGTATTCACTGTCTTCCACTTGAACTTGCTATACATTGCCTTTAAAGCTTCCTTCAATCTTCCTTGTCTGTAAATATGAATACTACCCCCCCACCACCCGAAGTTATCGTGAAAAAATGAAAAGGAATTGAATTGAACACTTCTTTATTTGATCTTCCCCTGTACAAAGAAGGCGGCCGATATTAATCATCTGTAGGGAATGGCCACCAATTTGACGTGCATATTGAAAACCTGAGTTTGCATTTATGAGGCAGTCCTGGTGGACTTATAGATGTGATCTTAGCCTCAGCCAAGTACACAGAACCTCAGGTCTCCTCATAAACACCTCGATAATCCCCCAGGTTTAGACACCAGATGGCATGCCCAGTGCTTTGGGAAGTACTCTGTGCGTTGCCACGGACCCTTCTAGGTGCATTGGCAGCACATTTTCATACGTGTCTAAAATGTATCATTTTACCAGTGCAACCGTTATTCATATTTGGTGATTTTTGTCACTTGAATCATTATTATTATCCCATAGTGTGAATCTTATTATATCTTATGAATTGAATCATTCTTATCCCATTATTTGAATTGGTTTTGTCCCATTATTTGAATCGTTATTATTCTACTATTTAAATCATCATTACTCCTTGATTTGAGTCATTATTATCCCATGATTTGAATCATCATTAATTACACCATGATTTGAATCATTATTATTTTCATAATCATTTATTTTCCCATGATTTGAATCATTATTATCCCATGATTTGAATCAGTATTGTCCCATGATTGAAATTCATCATTATCCCATGATTTGAATTATGATTGTCACATGGTTTGAATCACTACCCTATGATTTGTTTGATTTCTTAGTATACTTATAGGAAAGAAACCGTAAGTGCTGGAAAGCAATCAATCTTGTACCAGAGAGTGACTTTGCAAGTTATGTGTGTCAGTTTTGTGTCATGGTGTCGTGGTATGAAGCAAGTGTGTAGTATGTACTACGCATTAAGTTTGGTTTGCTTTTGAAGCCCGGAAGGACTTTCACTTTCATGTAAAGTGTACAATGATGCCCTGGATTTCGGACATTGCTTACAGGGCAAAAATCTATAATGTAAATCTTACTTCTTTAAAGCTGCGGATTTGGCCTCATTATAGTTCCAGGTTTGAAAACTTTGTTGGGGGCGCCGTAGTTTGGATGTCAACATTTCATTGTTATTTTCTCATTTTTTTGTGAAAATAACAATCTAGCACACTAGGGAATCATGGTGTGCGACCGTCGTGCATATTTGTAATTGGTGCATACTGCGATGCGCATTATCAGTGCCTGCGCAAAAATGGCTTGAGTGACAAAGTTTGTTTAAAGTTCGTTGATAGCTGAATTAGTTCACAGAAATTACAGACTAAAGAATTATATTTGACATCCAGGCCCCGGGGCAATGGAATGTTCATAGGTGAAATTAGTAGCTTTTTGCAGGTAAGATTCACAGCGAGCCTTTGACAAATCTTTCTCGTCTTGGTCTCTGTTTATGTGTACAGCACAAACAAAGTTTCAAATTAGGCCAAGTTAGCAGCCTCTTGCAAACCCAACTTAATGTTCACATTTTCCAATAGAAAGTTCCCAAGAGACGCCATCTTTACGGGCAAATTGCATTTTGGCTTGCAGGCGTGTCAAGTGCTCAAAAAATTAACATGGCCGCGTTGTTCACTAACCAGTCGTGCAATGAGTTTTGTGAAATGTGCGCGTACTGTTCTTACGTGAAAGGCATGACTGTATGTTCCAAATTACCCGGCAATTTACGTCATACTGTAGTATATTGGTTGTTGTTAAGTTGTTTCTTTTGTAGCGCCATGAGCGCCTTTATTTAGGTGGATGTGTGCGCTTTATAAGTATTCATTATTATTATCATTATTATTATTATATTGCAACCTATTTTCACAAGTGTAACAGTACATCCATGCATGTGGTTGCATGGATTTTTGTGCGTAGTCCTTCAATTTGTAGATTTGTGAAGGATATTTTGTCTACCGCCGTAATGATTGCGATTTAGTGTTCATTGTGGCACAGAGTGACGGACTGAGAATGTTAAATGATTATGAAGGCAAGTTGGCAAACACCCTGTCTGCTATCCTTATTTCATGCTTGTTGGTTCACCACACTACATAAAGCTCCGACCCGCAATTATTTCCAAACTTCATCTTATAAAAAGTAGCGTGGATTCAATAACAAAAGGGCAGACGATCAGGTATGAATCTTTTCTTAGAATGTCATGGGCATTTCCATGGTTATTTTGTCCTCAGCTAACAGAAATCTGGTTTTCTAAAGGATTTTCATGACGTGATATGTTTAACTTTGCTGTTTTCAAGGAAATAAAAAATGAAAACAAACAATGCAAAATTCTGATATCCGTCCTCCATAATGGTTCTGAAAGTACTCAGTTGTTTGTTAGGTTAGTCTAAATGTTTTGGATCATATAGTCTAAATGTTTTGGATCATATACTCAGTTCTACTTCCTCACTCCTAATTGAGTAGACAATGAAAATGTTGAATCAAACTTCAATATACACTGATTTATTTCAGAACCACCACTTCTCAACAACAGAGGAGATTCAGAAATGGTTGTCTGCAATTAAACTGTTATTGCACAATGCAAAGAATCACCTCCTACTTCTGAACTTTGCTTTACATTTCAATGTTCCCTAAAAACTACTGAAGTGAAGCCAATTTGACCTGAAACATTTACAGATCAACTATTCTGATTTGAACAATTGTAAAGAACTTGTTTTCTTTTTAGTTTTGCTTGTCGTTTTTCTTCCCTGTCAGAAACACTATCGGCAAGAAATTGTTAAATGTCCATTATCAATACCAGGAAATAGTAAATATATAAGTAATACCTGTACAGACAAGTGATTATTTGCTGAGTCATCACATTGTTCTGTGAAAAGCTACAGATTCAGGCAAATAAATGGAAGTATGACAGAATTCTGGACTTCATAAAAAAAAACTGAAGCACAAACATTGACGTCAAGGTTTAGGAATTCACCATGACAAATTGTTTTTACTTTCTCACTGATCGGCTGATTTCCTCATTCTGTGCCATAGACTTTTTGTGTCCATGACAGTTTCCTGTTTTTTGTTGTTGCTTAAAAGTGGTTTTTACAAATCTGTTTACAGATGCGGATTTGCTTCTTTAAAGATTTGTACGCAGTTAATTAAACATCTAACTTTGGAATTTTAATTTAAATTCACGTTTCAGACACTGCGGAGGGTAGGCTACTAGTAATTATAGGGAAATTACATTTTTAGCTAAAATCCCACTCTGTAATAAAATTGGATCTGTATTCATCGTTCTGGGAAAAATAACCGTTTGGCCACAAAAGCTGTTAATTCAACAAATGTAGGTGAACTGGAGTGTCTTTTCTCTTGACTTACTAAGTAAATTATTGTCTCTGTGTATCATTTTAAAAATCTTCCCATTTTATTCTCATTTTTGACTTTTTTTGCTCTCAGAAGAGATTATTATTTTAAATAGTCTGCAATCGTCTATGAAACCCTTTATAGATGAGCCTGTGTAAAGACATTCCAACATATTTACAAAGGTCAAATGTCATGCCTGAAAAGTAATTACAAAACAAGTGGTTTTTATTGGATAGTGTTATGATCTGTTTCTTATAAATATCAGAGGACTTGAACAACTGAACTCTTCCTCAACAATGATGCGAGTCTAGTAGCCCCCTTAACCATCTCTTTAAAGGCAAAGGATACCTTTGGTATTTGGGACCGTTCGATCGTTTTAATCCGTGATAAAAAAGTGTAGATATACAATAAAACTAATCTGTGAAAATTTCATTTCAAAAGGTGGTCGCACTTTTCAGATATCGCCGAAAATCTGGAGTGGTTTTGTCCACGCAGGAAAAATAATCCCTAATTGGAATACACAATCTGAGAAACGTATCTGACAGTAACGCTTCTCAGATTCAAATTTTGTTGGATAAAAACTCAAATCTTTTTCCATAACCACATTACTTAGAAGTGAAATGATTCTCAAAATGTTATATACTATCGAAAGCTTCTGTACTTCTTACCAAGTAGGTTTTTATTGCCATTAATTTTAAGAGTGATTACCAAACGTAAACTTTCCCTTTAAAGAGCAGCATGCCCTGTGCTGAGTTCATCCATGGCATGTACACTTTGTGTACTTTTATGAGTTTGAGCTCACTCCGTTATGCATTGTCACGTATGGTACTCAAGTTTCAGAATAATTGTGAGTCAATGCATCACTGTAGCAGACCTGATCAAAATGGACAGACAAAAAAAAGGGGGTTTTAAATTATGGAAGAACTTTTTTAGATTTGTTTTTCTCATCATATTAGTTTCAATTATCAAAATAGTAGAGTTATTATACAAATGTTGGATGCATATGAGTGCATTGTTGCAGAATATCATCGGGAGGTGAAGCCGAGTGAAACAGAAAAGCCAGATTTCACCGAGTGATTATATTCTGTGACAATGCATAAATGAAATGCATTCAATATTTGTTTTGTATAAATCACACATAAACCCTTGCATTTGAATTTGTTTTTTTTTTCACAATAAACACTAAAAAGCCATGGACACTTGTCCACCCCACACTCTAAAAACTCTTTTAAAAACTTCTAAACAACGCGGACGTCTCCTCGTAGACATGGGACATGACCTCTCCTCGTTTGGACAAATGGTTGGGGAACAATTATTTTATTATTTTGGACTCAAAGCTGCGAAGTATCCAATAATTATCCATATTTGACTGGCACCTGTCCAATACTAAATTGCGGTAGTAAATACCAGGCAAAATAATAGATGACACGTGACGCGTGTTCCACCAATCAATTGACAAGAATCTGTGTGTGTGGTATATAAAATAATTTAACAATACCACATAGCAAAATGCTTCGCCAAAGAATCCCGTTAAAATGCAGGATTTGCTGAAGAAAAATACTTTCAGTGTAACTATAGTTGTGCTTGCCATAGCTGAGTAAAATAGTTCCTTGCCAATTGAAAAGTATATTAAGGGATTGTAGTCATATTGATCCATAACCATTTTCTCCTATACGTGATTCGTATAATTCAATTCTTCACCAGAAGTCTTGAGGATTTCTTTCTAATTACCCACTTCTTGGCTTCTCGATCACGCTTCGATCTCCGCAAAACTGATTTACTGTTCTCCGTGGGAAACTGATTCGTTAAGACATGCATTACTTCACTCGTCTGAAAATTATCGACAAATATATCCGTCTCGATTGTCTCTCAGCCCCCCCCCCTCCCCCCGAGGCTCGGCAAAAAAGCTCCGGAGTGTAATTCTTGCATTGGTGCTGAATTCAATCCATATTGTGTACCTGAAGACTGGTTGTCAATGTATGCAAAATGAAAGGGAACACCCAGGCAGCCGGCAGTGTTTTTATAAATAAGACATCTCTAGTTTCAGTCCTGACACGGTGAAATGTCTTGAATGATTTTGTTTTCTGTTTGTTGTAGGACAGGTTTTTCTTTTTAAAATGGTTGTGCTGCATTATTTTTAGGAGATGATTGCTTGCATTTAAATAATCCAATTATCCAGAAATATATCTTTAAAATAACATGAGAAAAGTACATTGAAAATGGCGGTACTTTTTGAGAAAATGGCGGACATTTTGTATTTTGTACAAGGCAAATACACCAGACAATTTAATAATAACTAGATTTTAACACAATTTTCAACAAAAAAATGAACAAATATTTCTCAGGATGATTAGTAACAAGAACAACAAATTGTTCTGCTCTTCTTTTTGAAATGAATAACTGAATAATTGAAAGGTCTCTGGAGAAAACAAAATCTGACGCCCGAGCCAAAATAGGAATTTTTCAGAAATAGTGAAATGGCATCAAAAGTGAAAACAACCAAAATATAAGCCTTGTTATCAATGTGATGTAATATCTTAAACACCGGAGTTGCACCTTACGCCTTGATGCACCTTCAAAAGTGTAGACTACATTTTTCTAATGGAAGTGCTCTTTGCAAAATGAAATTGGCCTTGCACTGTCAAAGAAGAAATGCCAGGCTTGGTCAAAATGTTGTCAATTACTGCTAACTTACATGCCTAAATGATGGGTTATTTGAAAGCTCTTCTTTTCATCTACATGTATTTGATGAGCAAATAAACCCAGTTTTGGCAGGAAGTACCTGGTTTTGACATGGACCATCACAATTATTTAAGTAATTTCTTCTCACTGGCAGATGAAGTTATTCAAATAACACATAATTTTTCTCAAAAACCACCAAAACCTTTTGGGCGGTTGACAAATTTGTCTGGAAACCTTGATTGAAAACAAGAGGTTTTGAACGGATAGATGAGTCATTCTTTACACTTTCTTTTATTCTGTTGATGTCATTATCTTGCGAGAAGTTCTGCTACTTCTTACTGATCTCCTCTTCAGCAAAGAGGAAAACGAAAGAAATTCGGAGGGATAAAATGCAATTCTCAGTGAGATTTATTGAAAACGTCTTTTCATGTTCACTGTTCACAAACTTCAGTGAATTTCCAATGTTTGTTCCAGTATAATTTGTCTGTACTCTAATCGGTCCGTCTCTTCTGTGTTTGCTCTAACCTATTCCTCTTCAGAGTCCTCTCCTCTTTCACCATCCTCTCGCAATCTTCTCTCAAACCGTTTATTGGAAAACACATTAGGTATTCATCAATTCATATAATTGGTGTGAATAGAGGATATCGGATGTATGGATAATTGGTAAATTGTCTAGTGCTAACCCCTCGTCATGCATCTACAGTGCTGTTATTGTAAGATTTTAATGAAAGCAACCACCTGTAGTTAGTTGTCTTGTCAAGTGCAATATGGTGAGATGCCAGGTGTGGTTTTGTCTAAGAACTGTATTGTTTTGTTGTATTCACAATTGAATTTCAGTTGCATGATTGTTTATTGATGTGTAATCAGAAATTATTGTACGGACTTATGGTTTTTTGTTTTGTTTTTGTTCCTCAATAATTGAATAATGTGGTGTTATTTCTTGTATCTGGTCATATGAATCTTTGTGGCGTCTACTTTGCTATTAATAGGAAAGTTTGTCTAATCGTTAATCTGATTATCATGATATGAATAAAATACTTCCAATAAGCAAACAATGTTTGTTTATCAAACTTATCAATGGCCATTTTCTGTTACAGTAATGTGAGCTTATTTCCTGCATTTCCTCAATTAGCAAGGAAGAAATTGAACAAACAAAAAAGGTTTCATTTTCATTATGTGTAATTTTCTCTCCCCATAGCTGTCATTTTAATTGGTTTCATTTGACCTTTGATCCAGAGCAATTTATGAGCCACTTTGGCAGGCTGTCGCACCCCCTGACAAAGTCCCACCCCCTGCCCCTAAGCTCTACAAGATTGAAGACTTCAACTTAATCAAGGTGCTGGGCAAGGGAAGTTTCGGAAAGGTAAACAATTTTTGCATTGCTTTCATCTGGTATTTAAACAAAATAATGGTTACACTAATCTTCAAGCAAACTTGAATCCTCAATTCTGATTGGTCCATCCATAGCAACAAGAGTGTGCTATAAACCTTTATCTTCCAGTACGCGCTAATCCTCCAATCAGATGCTCGAACTGGAGTGTGATATCAAGCGATAACCTACTCCCAGTTTTTATATTGCACTCTGCGTATTGAGAGTGCCAATGCGTCACGCTCCGCATACGATCAGTGCAAAAATTACATTCTAAACTTTGCGCGTGCATGCTGTTCGTCATGAAATTTTAAACTTTACGCGTTGCACGTGTGACGCTTGTCATGAAAAATTACTTTAATTTATTACTATGGAGTCTTTGTTTAAGTTAATTTGTTTCTTTGTTTCTTTATAAGGTTGCTTGACTTATACTAGGCTTCGGCCGAGTTGGATATGGGACGCAGACGAGCTATATTTTTCCGTATTCCACTCGCGCTTGTAATATTGCACGGCCCATATCAAACCCTGTTCTATAATGCGATATACTAACTCTGGGTATTGCGCTATTTAAAGCTGCGCATCAAGTTTGCTTGAAGATTAATTTGTTATTACACACAAGATCGTGGCATACAGAAAAATTTAGCATGTCTGCATCCCATATAGATAGATAGATAGATTAAAACTTTATTATCCTCGATGGATATGGGTTGCAGCAGCGCTACATTTTTTCCATTATCCACTCGCACTGATAACTAATGTAATAACTGTTGCAGTGTATTAGCTTCGTGCTTTGCAATAGACCCCATGCACTGATGGTTCACACTGCTTCAATCTGCACATGATGCCATTTTGAAATTCAAAAAGCATGTAAACATATGGCTTGCGTCAAGCAGCATGTGCGTTGGCTAAATTGCACACGGCACAGTAGTACACAGGTTGTCTGAAGAAAAAAAACCGTTGCTATGAAGCAAACCTTCAGAAACAATAAAAACACCAAAATGAGGTTAAACCTCACAAAAATGAAACAGACCAATACTGTTTTGTCATTCTGCTTGTGAAACACGGAAAAATATAGCGAGTCCGCATCTATATGGAACGCAAAGGGCTATTTGTTTTCCATATTCCACTCACGCTTGCGGAATAACTAATAACATATAAATTGTTCAAGTCACGAGCATCCAGAATATTGATAGCCAGTGGTCATTGTAACATGAGGAACTGTGGAATTGCCCAAAAGCAACTAATAATATCAAAATATAATGAGAAAAAGGTCTCATTATTATACATGGATTCTGTATAGACATTGTATGAATTTAAATAATTGTTTGAATTTGCTTTCTTGTTACCAAACTGGAAGTAGCTTACTCTTGATACCCATCTGTTATTTCCTGTAAATATGTATCAATTTACTTTAACAGAATCATGTAACAAATCATTCTGACTTTTATTCTTTTTTCTTTAGGTGATGCTGGCCAACCAGAAAGGTACCGAGAAGTACTATGCCATCAAAGCCCTAAAGAAAGACGTCGTTCTTGAGGATGATGATGTAGAATGCACCATGGTAGAGAGACACGTCTTGGGTCTTGCCTGGCAACATCCCTTCCTCACCCATCTCTTCTGCACCTTCCAGAGCAAGGTTAGAATCTCAAACAGAGGGTATAGCTACTCTGACCAAAAAAAAATCAATGGTTGAGTTACCGTTTTGATTTGTTGTTAAAGTTGACAACAACTTGCAACTGTTTCACAGAACAAAAATCATGCTTACTTTTGTTTGATCATAATCACAATATAATTATATGCTATCCCCACAGCTACTAAAATGTTGTGTTATTCAAAAAGGTGCAACTAACTTCACATACCAAACTACTTATACCATAGCTTTTGTGTGATTTTATCCCTAAATGCAAGCTCCCCGGTGAGTGTGCTGGGGGCCAGTTGGTTTGCATTAGAGAGTGACCTCGTACACTAGGCAGGCAAGCCTCTGTTAGATTTGTACTGGGAATTCTACATATTGCACATACATCGCCTCATAATATCCAGTTATTTAGAAGTCATAGTTGAATAAAATTTGAGATCTGGCTACTAAAATTAAACTTAAAAGGGATGAAAATTTCAGACTTTCGTCTGCTCAAAATATTGTCATTATTATTTGGTTTCTTCCATGATAATGTGTAACTATAACATTGACCAGAAGGGCTGTTCAGAAAAAGGTTCCAAATGTTTGCAGACGTTACTCCTTATTATGATTAAATTTACTTGAAGAAGGTTAAACAAGCAGTTTGTTTTTTGCTCATAAATCTCAGGGTCATCTTTTCTTCGTTATGGAATACCTGAATGGAGGAGATCTAATGTTCCACATCCAGACATCGCTACGATTTGAAGAGAGAAGAGCAAGGTAATTAAAAAGCGCACCCACTGGTACAGTGAATTGCAGCCATGTGTGGCTAGAATGCGCTAGAATGGTCTTCAGAACTCTTAAAAAAACAATCGTTTGTCCACATTTTTCAGTAGCACTCAGATGTGAATGTCATTTTGTGATTTATTTTATAAATTGGGGTAGCAGACTTAAGACTGCAGCCACTCTAATGTTGTGGCGATGTGCCCCCTTCTTCATATTAAACAGCTACTTGAGCGAAATTTGTTTAACAGGAATGCTATTTAAACTTGTTTATATGGTGTTTGTTTATCATTTAAATGTAATTTTGATATTTGTACACTTTTTCGTAATTGTCGATCAAAACATTAGACCCCAACCTCAAGGTTTTGAAAAACTAGAAACACTTCTGCCGTTGACGGCATGGGTCAAAATGACAATACATTGATGTCATTTGTGGGATGTTGCTTTGTTATACCTCCATGCTGCAACAAAGCGACTATACAAAACGGAGCTCCCACATATGACGTAACATGAGTGATGACAAAACATGGCTTTTTGCAAATCTTTCTAAAAAGTACCGGAGAAGGGTATTCAAAATGATTGTTTTTTACACAATTAAAATCTGTTTAATCTCATGTGAACTCACTTTCCTTATTGATTGAAAACATTTTAAATGAATTTCCGCAAAGATCACTTGTTGCCGTTTTCGTTCAAGTAGGTCTTTAAAAGTTGATAACAATCAGACAATCGAGTGAGGTTTGCGATGACACTATGTACATAAATCTCTTTTATGAGTTGTCGGGGGTTCTGCGAATAACCGGTGGTTTGACAACTCAATGTTTCAATCAGTATGCTCAGGAGAAGTGCAGTCTTTTCTTCCGTTGAGCTGTGGACAAATCATGCCTGCAGGAAGTCCGGTTCTGTGGCTCTTTAAAAAAAACCATGTGACGTCACAGGTGACATGGTCTATAACGACTGATGTTTGTGTGACGTGAGCGCTCCTGTCAGAGTTTATTATCTTGCTCTTTGTGGGTTGATTCTCTGGCCCATGAACTACATGTCACTGTCCTTGCAGCTCAATATATTCTATTTTTCCCACTCTTCCTGTAGAGACCCACACAGGGACCGTCCGATATATTCGCGGTATTGTCAGTCTCCCTTAAGCCCCCATGTGTATTCCTCACTTGGGCTGCTTTAACAGGAAGTTGAAATATCAATATGTAAAAATATCTGCACCTTATCTGATTGTTACATCTTTTATTATTTGCATTGTGACATCAATTGAGTTGAGTGAACTATTTATAGTTTTCCCCTACTGCTGTGAAATATAGAGAATTCTCAGAGTTTCTGTGGCCAGAACTCCGCGAGGATTTAAACAAACTCTACATGTTTGTACGCATAGATGTTCAGTATATGATGATAAATGGTGCATTATAGGTCCTTAGCATTGCATGATGGGAATAAGTGCTATATAAGAACTGCGTATCAATAAGTTGTATTGCTTCTGACAAATAGTCCATGTGGGTTTTCTCTGCATAGTTTTATCTGGAGAAATTAATTTTTGGTCTAGTTGTGGAATGTATTCTTTCCAACATGGCCTTTCATACATGTGTACTACAAGTCAATCATGTTTTAATTCAATTCAATTCAATTCGCTTTATGTCCACATCAAAATACATATTTTTATAGTTGGGACTGGGAGTATGTACAATTAAAGAATGAGTAACGATAAATTATGATGAAATGTTTTATTCGTAAGAAAAATTACCGAAAACAAAAGAGCGGCAAAGACATGGAAGGGGTTTGTAATAAGCAGTAATGTTCTGTGCTGGTCAGGTGCAAGCCCCGTCATTATGTTCTGTGCTTAAGGTTAGTTTATTCTGAACCCTACACATACACGTAGCTGGAAGCAAAGAGAATATAATGTTCATAATCAATAAACAATGATACAGTAGTTTGCAAGGAATGAAAAGACAACAAACACGAAATACATTTAAAGGTAGGGTCCTAGATTGGCTTTTGTCAACGTAATGCTGATTTATGGGCAAAATTATCAAAAAAGATACAATAAAAGTCAACTGTGAAAGCTTCAGCTGTATACATTGTCTACTTGTTGAGAAAACAGCAAATAAGTGTCCGGTATTTTCATCTACGTTTAGCGAGGTGACAGCGGGTACCAACCGCATTCACAAACAGACACCACGGAAATTTGAATCTCAAAAAAATGCTTTAAATTTTAGAGATTCAAATTTATTGATTTCTTATTAACGGGGGCACTTCAGATGAAATTATTTTGCAGGATGCTTACCACCATTAACATATATATAACAAGGACACTTTCGGATAGAAATTACTTTGTATGGAGCATACATGATAATACAAAACGTGTAACCTCTGAATGAACAAAATCCGTCGTGTGCAGTCTATTGTATATAATTATGCATGCATGTATGGGATGTCTACCAGTTGAAACTGAGGATTTTAACAAAAGGGATCTGGGTGTTTGACAGAGTGAGAACGTCCTGGCTTCGCTTTTGTGTATAAAACTAATGGGGACGTCTCAAAAAAAAAAGTCCAAACAATGGGAGAACAAAGAGAAGTCCTCGATTTACAGGGACAACAAACATGTATGTTTAAATGGTCACCACAATGGAAACACACTTTGGTCCTGTGGGGAACGGGAGAGTGCTTTTAAAAGGAAGGGTGGGGATGTAGGCCTTTAAGAAAGACCGGGCTTCATTTTGCATTTCTTGAAAACCTACAATAAATGTCTTTTTGACACGCTTTGTTTTGCTTACCAATTTTCAATGTTAACGCCATAAAACACAACATCGTTTGACCTACGGTGATCTGATGACATCACGACTTTGTTGTCCAAGTTTATTCTGAAAATCATCATCAGTTCATTGACAGTTCATAATGAAGAGACCAGGTCCCAATATCAAAGAGCTGCTTAAGCACAAAAAGTAGCTAAGCAAAACTAAATTATGCTTACCAGAATAAGGTTACCAGCCAAAATACCATGTCACATGTACAATCTGTGACTGGTATCCTGTTTATTTTTGCTTAGCAGAACATTTTTAAGCAATATTTTCTGCTTAAGCAGCTCTATGAAATTGGGCCCAGGGAAGAAATGATATTAGGACTACATAATATTTCATGCAAGTCTAAATATTTAGGTGTATTAACCGCCCTTTAAGTTTATCTTTTTGTTTGTCTTGAATTTCATTTTAAAATATTTCATTTGATTTTATTACCTTGTATTTATCGGGAGCTAAATGCCTGAGGGCAACAGTGATTTAATTCCTGTCATCAGTTAGTGTCTTTGTATGTTTCAGTATCAGTATGTTTCTTTTGTTTTGTATTTTTTGTGTATGATGACAAATAAATAATAATAATAATAATAATAATAATAATAATAATAATTTAAAATTAACTCACAAGTGACTTGTGGGATCTTCATGTAGCGCGGGTTTTCCGCTAGTAATAATATGAATAATAAAATTAGGTATGATTCAGTGTCTGGGGGGGGGAACCTGATGCATAAAAAAAAATTAAGCAGGGGTAGCTTTAACAAACTTTTTCACACCTGTTTGGGTATTAATTATAGAATGGTTCCTTTTAAAAAAACATCTCTAGTATAAGAACACACTTTTTTAAAATTCCCTATGAAGTTGTCTGAATCTTAAAGCCTTTCATTTGGTCTTCAGGTTCTACGCAGCAGAGATTATCTGCGGACTGCAGTTTCTCCATCGTCGGGGGATCATCTACCGCGATCTCAAGCTTGACAATGTCTTGCTAGATTTCGAGGGCCACATTAAGATAGCCGACTTCGGCATGTGCAAACAAAATATCACGAGTGATAACAAGGCGTCAACGTTCTGCGGAACTCCAGATTATATCGCGCCTGAGGTAAGTCTGCGTAGAGTTGTGTTAAAGCGGTGACACATCATTGGGTTATATGGAAGACTACCACTCATTGCTAGTCAACTTCAATTGAACACTTTAGTCAACCGACCTGTGAAAATTTCATCAAATTAGGCAGTCGCATGTTTACTCCAGTTTTAGATTATGTTTCAGTCTTTACATTGGAGCTTCAGTACTAATCTGATGGTGCCCTTTCTATTTAGCATGCCTACATGTAGCCCTGGGTAGGACGCCAGCCTCCATTGCACTGCACTGACATCCTGGGTATAAAGTTTCTCTACAGTGCGAACAAAACTTCAAAAAAATGTTTGCTCATATTTGTACCTGATTTAAGAAGCTTAAATTTCGTTTATATATTCTTCATGCCCATTGATGGGCCCACAAATAACAAATGTAGCCATAGGCGACATTGTTCCAGAAAATTAAAAGAAGACCCACGCTTCTGTTATACTAATCATGCGTGAAATGATCATTTCAACCAAAACATTTGATTAGTGCTAGTTTGCCCATTAATGGGCCCACAAATAACAAATTTAGCCATAGGCGACATTGTTCCAGAAAATAAAAAGAAGACCCACGCTTCCGTTATACTAATCATGCGTGAAATGATCATTTGAACCAAAACATTTGATTAGTTCTAGTTTGGTATTGATACTACATTATTTTGTTATACAAAGCGAAGGTACCGATACTGTACTTGGTGATATTACTCAATATTTTGCAAATAATCGATACCCTGAGCGATACGAACTTGCTATGAATATTGTGGTCGCGCTTGCGCTTGCGCGCAAGTTTTTGCATATGGAGTCAGTACAGAAGGTTACAAAAGAGATGTGAATTTTATTAAAAAGGATAAAATTAACAATTTTGAACCCAGCAGTCTATGAGGAAAAAAAATGTTGCTATAACATTTTTCGCAATGGTACAGGACCTTTATACCATACATTGTATGCATTGTATCCAACCTGGGCTAGCATTGTAAGGTTCTAGATTTTTGCTGTCAAACGAAAAAAAAATGGTGTCCAAATAATTCACTTTTAAATGTAAATGATAGATATATAGCATATGGGTTTTGAGGCATTGCATGGTGAGGTATTAATATATTTTCAGTTTGTGGGAACACCATGTGTATATATCTACTTTGCTGTGTAAATTGTTCTTTGAGAACTTGTCTTGCTATTTATCCTACTTCCGCGGAGTAGATTTCGGAAAAGAACCGTCCTTGTCAGCTTCTCAGCTGTGAGTAAGGATGATCAGGCTCACAAATTATTAATCATGGACTGATTAGATTTATTTTTGAATGACCTATTAGACCAATATCTAAAGATTATAATAATAATGATATAATAATATTTAATTATTATATAGTTCATTACATCAACAAATAATCTCAATGCACTTTACATAATTGTTACAATACTGGTAATCAATTAAAACAATGATAGATTAAAATACATAAAAAGCACAAAAACATTGGAGCTACAAAAAATAATTATCACTGTACAACGATAAAATACACAAAAAGATGCATTAAGACTCAGTTAAATTATGAAGGAATCAAAATCCAAAAGCATCAATTCCAACAAATATTGACTGAAATTGCTGTTTACAGTAAATGTAGTGGTGACATGTCATGTATGCATCCAGCTTAATCTTGTGTACAAGGCTTTTTCACGATTGATAATCTTTCGCTGTCCCTCCTTTCACAGATTTTGAACAGTCAGAAGTACAATTCTTCTGTGGATTGGTGGTCATTTGGAGTCCTTCTATATGAGATGATGATTGGTCAATCTCCTTTCCATGGTGATGATGAGGAACTACTATTTGATTCTATTCTTCATGACACGCCCCACTATCCAAGATGGCTGTCTAGTGAGGCCAAATCATGCGTCTCTAGTGTAAGTTGTGTTTTTTCTTGTTCTACTGTTGGGCAGCGGCGTAACCAGACATTTTATTTGGTGGGGCAAGCAGGGGCAAAGATATAATTGACTTTTCTTTTCTTTGTATTGAACCATTCATTTGTGTATTTTTTTGATCTCATACGGGGGGCGGGGCAAGTGTTCTGTTTTGGGAGTAAGATTCCCTGTGCGTTACTGTGCAGTCCGCTATTTTGGTGATGCGTGCATGGTTAGCAGGCTCCATATCTTAAAGGCATCGTACACGTTTGGTAATTGTCAAAGACCAGTGTTCTCATTTGGTGTATCCCAACATATGCATAAAATAAAATAACAAGCCTGTGAAAATTTGGGCTCAATTGGTCATCGAAGTTGCAAGAAAATGATGAAAGAAAAAACACTCTTGTTGTACAAATTTGTGTGCTTTCAGATAGGAATAAAAACTTCTCGCAAGAAGTTTTTATTATTTTAGTGAGAAATTACCTCTTTCTCAAAAACTACGTTACTTCAGAGGGAGTCGTTTCTCACAATGTTTTATACTATCAACAGCTCTCTGTTGCTTGTTACCAAGTCAGTTTTTAAGCTAATATATATTTTGAGTAATTACCAAACGTGTACGATGCCTTTAAGTTGTATTAATCCTGCATGTCTTCTTTCTCACATGTCTTTGCTCCTTTTTAATTTGTTTGTCTTGTCCTGAAATTGACAGTTGCTTGTACGTGACCCAACAATGCGGTTAGGAGTCAAGAGCGAGATACGCAGTCACGATTTCTTCAAATCTGTCAACTTTGAGAAGTTGGAGAAGAGGGAAATTCCACCTCCCTTCAAGCCCAAGATTGTAAGTCAAGAATTTGAGTTCTTTATTTTGTTAGCATAATTTAATTGCCACTGAGAACTGTAATAAAAAAATAAGTGTCCTCATCTATTCCTGGACCATTTTTCAAATTTTGAAAGTTCAGGCAGACTTCTGACACCTTCTTTCTAATTGTTTGTAATATTATTATCAGTTTTTTCCAGCTGGTTTATTTCTCATTATGTAAAAGAAGGTCATGGTCAAAAATAAAAATAAAATCTGGGGCTTGTGTAATCTTGCAATTGACAGTCTATATGTTGTCTAATCAAACAACACCATTTGAACGGTGAGTCAACAAAAGGAATTCACAAGACTCGGGGAAAGTACTCACTGGTGTATGGGTAAAACCAAATAATATTCTTTATCCCGATGCAAATTTAACATCTATTAACCCTTTAGTTCCTGCACCACCCCAGTTTGCTGAAAAGATGTTTAGTTTTCAAGACTCTTGCAGTAAATTAATAGAATCATGGTTCAAATTTCAAGCCCAAGGTTTACTATTTTTGTACAATTTCGTCCTTTTCCTTAACATTTGTCCTTTAATAAAAGGTTATTTCATGTTCAGAAGTGATAAGTCCCAAGGAAACAATAAGTGTGTCTCGTTAATGGCTACTGGTAATTTTTATGGCGATTATTTATCACAATAGTTTTTGAAGGCTTTCAAAGGCTAACACTGCTTAATTGCTAACACTGATTACTTGCTAATGCATTGCTTTTCGACAGTATCATCATGATGAAAGAAAATTATGTTTGTTGGTTAACAAATGAGCGTGGTGTTAATAAGAGCTACACAATTCTATCACATTAGCGTTAACATTTTTACAAGTCAACTGTGAAGGAGGAAATGATTAATGATTTATATAAACGATTGCGATTGACTTCACCAATGAGTATCTAGTTTTATTTTGATGTTCATTTGTTTTCAACAAACACAAGCTGGTGAGCGTTTCCCCCTACCGCATGTTACCGTGTGTCCCTTTGGGCGGCTGGGCGGTCCAGTGGCTATAAGTTTAAAGGAATAATGGTGTAATGATTCTTAATCTGAATTCAAATTGCATGCTGGCTTGCCTAAAAACTCATCTTGATTGGAAATTGAAGAGTTCCGATGTTTACTAATGTGTTTTTTTTTATCCACCAGAAATCGGCATCAGATTCCAGTAACTTTGACCCTGAGTTCACGATGGAGAAAGTTGCCCTGTCGATGATCGACCGCCACATACTAGAATCCATGAACCAGAACCAGTTTAGAGGTTTCTCATTCACTAATCCGATGATGGATCAGTGATCAGTAGGTGACATCAATGCCTTGCTGCCGTAAATATTTAATGATCTATAGTCGACTCTACATGTAAGGCATTAACCTGTGGCTGGTGAAAGAGGCTACTTAACACCACATCCCAATATCACAAAGCTGTTAAGCGGAAAATGGTGCTTAGCAAAATTAGCAGGGAACCATTCGGAATTAATATACATTACAGTGGTATTTTGATTGGTAACCTGATTCTATATATTTGGTTTGCGGTAACACCATGTGTGTATCTTCTTGCCAGGTAGAGTTTGTTCTTAGAGAACTGTCTTGCTTAATTCTACTACCGCGGAGTAGATTGTTCGGGTGTTCTGATTCTGCTAAGCAAAACTGTTCTCATGTAATTGGAGCTTGGGACAATACAAAGTTGCCACGCCCACACATTCACCGAGCACAGACATGTTTACTTGTTGAAGCCAAAATGGTTGCTGGGTCCCATTCAGCTGGTAATTACAAAAGAACTTGCTAAACTAAAACAGGTTTTGAGCTCAAAATGCCACATGATGTACATTCCTAGCAACTGGTTTCCGGCATTTTTTTTTCTTCAACATGTAAGATGTTCAAGGGACAAGTGGTGTTATATGCTGAACAGCTTTATGATATTGTGCCCCTGGTACCCACAGCCTAATGGGTCATTTATAATGTACATGTCTGGTGATAACCAGCGGCTGGTTGCAGAGGCTACTGCACATGTGCAGTTCATGTTAACGCCTTGTTTGGAGGCTAACTACAAAAATGTCAAGTGGCTGTTGAAGCCTTGTTGCAAAGGCTACTGGGGCCACCTTTAGGTACCCTTAAATCATTGTGTTAATGTTTATATAGAGTGTATGTATATAGTTTTAAGAGTAGTTACTCACATGGTCACTGTTTGTGGAAGTATTAATATACGGTGTATGCATCAGTGGTTCTTAAATTCTTAAATAAATGGAGCGTGCAAGATGACCTAAATGGTAAGAAACCAAGAATTTTCCAGGGGAAACTGGAAGGAAATGGGGTACAACATGTGCGCTAGCTTCTTCTTGTGTTCACAATTCATTTTTGATCTCAGGTTAGCTTGGAATCTCTTAAGAATCAGCGATGTGGAATACAAGATGTAAAACTTAAATTGAAATGAACCCCCACCTTCCAGGTTTAGTAATTGATCCAGGTTAGTAATTGATCCAGGTTAGTAATTGATCCAGGTTTAGTAATTGAATGCATTGCTTTAGTGCCAGAATAGACTTGTAGGAGTCTTCTGTTTGACTGATCAGTGCTTGGTACCTAGACTTCATCATACTAAAAAAGAAATGAACAGGTTGGAGGTCTCTACATGGTATCTCACAGTTTCTGTTTTTCAAACTAGTGATTGTACTAAACAGCAAATACCAGTAGATGTTTTTCCTCATTCCACACTTAAAAACCCTGTAATATTTCCGAAAAACTATATATATTTTTAAGTAACAAACAAAAAAAGGATTTTGTATTTATTTCATAAGAGTCGCTCCAAGCTGTTGTATTATGGTCAGTGATAGAAATCATGCTGAATTAATTATGGGTGTTTTTCTTCAAAAACATATTTTTTTCCCTATTTATTTAGGAGGAAAGTAAATTAATTAATGATTACAATTTTAAATGTTAGATTTGAAGAAATTGTTATTTAAAATATCTTCTTTTTTGGCCTGTCATGAAAATGTTAATTATTAAATGAGTTATATATATGAGTGTGTTTTTCTCTCTGAAAACTTATTAGGAATGCTGCAATACTCGATGCTGTTTGAAAAAGGTCCATGTTGTTCTATATTGACTAGAGCGATTAGAAACATTCTTTGTAGCCTCCTCGGTGAGACATGTTTGAGGCTCTTCTGTGGCTGAGGAACAACTTTTATTTTCAGAGAACTTCATGTTGAAACTAACGCAGGTGCAAATACGGGTTTGCGTTACGCACACTGAAGTACGCACAAAGCTCTGTTTTGCATACACTCCTATGTTCTGTGCACTTAAGAAAAAACATATTCTTCAACACTGTAAATAACACTGTGTGGACGTGTGTAAGTCCACACAGTGTTATTTACAGTGTTGCACATAAACATGGAGCACCCACATGGTTTCAAAATGCAGGGCAAGTTAGTGCTGTAGTCAATATAGCTGTACGACTAGGCCCCACAAGTGCACTATTAGAGAAGGGTTTACCAACATTTAATGAAGATAGCTTTGAATATGGATAAGCACTTGCACCAGTAACTTCAACATTTCCTCAAAAATTTGGGAAAGACAAGCTCAGGTTCAATTTTCATAAATCTGTTAAACACAGAAATTTTCTAAGCACTGGCAAGAAACAGATAACCAGCCAAATGCCATGTCACTCAGATGATGTTGCTTCCCAAATAAACTTGATAAACAATATTTTTCTGATTAACAGTTTCATTGAATTGTGCCATATACTCCTTCAAAGTGTCAGTAAAATTGCTGATTTTGAAACTCATAGCATTCAGAATACAGCAGGAAAAGAACATTCCAAGAACGATATCCACCTTTTGAGGTGGAAATATTCCTCTAAAATATGCCAAAGCTTGAGAAAAGATAATTGTGACATTACAAGGCCATGTTTGATAACTGTTTCTGGACTTGCATTGTGTTGGAGTTGATTATACACAGTGCACTATGGGAGACTTTTGTGGACACTAGGTGGTAGCAGACTTACCAGGTAAATCCATCGCTCTCGGAAATGAACTACATACACAGTGGAAATTACCCGGTATGGCTGCTGACAGCTAGCCTCCAAAAGCCTCCCATTAAAACTCTGCAGAAATAAGGAACTTACTTGTAAAGTTTAGTCACTTTACATGCTTCTTCATTATAAATCGTCTACATTGTGAGCGTTATTGTATGGTTCTCCTGCTTCTTGTATACTAGATGTTGGTGAAGGAATCTTTAGGCAGAAGTGTTTTGAAAACTAGCAATAAACTTTGTAACATTACTAGCGGGCAGTCAGGGTAAGCATAGAGCTTGTATCAATGTTGAGTATAAAGGTATTCCACTGTGACTGCCTCGTAATAATGGTGTGTAGCTTTTGGTTTCTTCCACTAGTGAAAAAGACCCTCAGCTGGTTTTTCTGGTGACAATATTTGTTTGCAATTTAACTCTTGTTCACACATGCAGGCTATATATTTTTGTTTCAACAATATCTTTGAATGTTTTATATTAGCTTTCCAGTGGTATAAAACTTGTACAAATCCAACATTATTTTGGGGGTGTTTTGGCCGTCCTTATGTTGTATTTCTCTCAGTGACAGTTCTGTGTACCAAAATCCAATTGAACATGCTTCTGAGGAATATTCTGAGTAATGCTTGCTTAAAATATCTTTTCGAAAATGGCCATCGTGGGCTCAAAAAAATATAATTTCATTCCATTTTAAGAAAATGTATTTTATCCTAAAAATATCTCTGTAAAAAGATCAACGGTATTAAGCCACTTTCCACGCGGGAAATGTCTTAGGGACAAAGTCAAAGTGGATGCATTTTAAATTAATTGTTGGCTTAGCCTTGAAATTCTGAATGAATTTGTAACATGAGTGCAGTTTGACACTGAAATGTGATATTCAAAATCATGTCCAAAGTATTTGATTGTTTGTAGAATTTCCTATTTTTGCTAAAAACAACGAAGATGTTCTAGATATACTGTATGTATTGCTGGTCCTACTTCAGAGAAATTTGTAAATAATCGCCTGGTGTACACTTTATAGAACTATCTGGAGAAATGTGTGTAGCTTGTGTGTTGACAAAGACAGTATGTATCATTATCAACAGTGATTTAACACATCAACTATTTAGATAAAGACCACTTGGTTTGCTAACAGTGTTTTGTAAAGAATGAAAAAAACAACCCAATATTACCAGAGGTTCAAGTTATAATCAATTTCTATATTTATAATAACAAGGCTCTTTCTTTGTATATTATTGTGTACCCAGTCTTAAAAAACTATACTTCACTAACTGTTGTTAAAAGTTAAAAGTTTTTACTTCCAAAATATCCAGATTTGTTTTAGAACCTTGATGTTTACACAAACGTTTGGAATGAACTATCATTTGACTCTTAAAAACTGGACAGTTTTCTGACTGACACTGCTGAATATTTTGACCAATCAACTGAAAACATTAGTGACATGACACTTAACCAACCTGACAGTAGCCATTTAATGTGTTTAAGGGATGGTACATTCTTTGTCTTATAATTGTGTAGTTTTTGATGTAAACATTTCTTTATGAAAGGTGCTTGGTGAGAAGCTATTTTAACCCTGATTGGTTCCCCGTTCTCCCATCGATTTCATCATTGGTTCCAAATCCTGAATTCCTTCAGTGAATGACATCTTTCACTTCACTGTACAATGACAGAAATAATTGACATATGACACCAACCATATGACGAGTGACAGACATAGATTGACAGTTCACATGACAGCGTCATTTTGTTTTCCTTTCTGACAATCAGTTGACAAGCATAAGACACCCAGACCGTTTTTATCATCACGATGCAGCCATCTGCTTTTTCCATAAAATCCATACACACATTCCGTAGTTTCGCAATTTAAAATGCAATATTTAAGCCAGAAATTGATTTATTAACATCAGTTTCAGATTTGTACACCTCATATTAACGGCTTTAAACTTTCCTGAGTTTATCCAGTTCATGTGAAGCATGTTGAGGTGTTAGTGTTTACGTCAGTCTTCAAACAGGGTAGTTGTTGAGCTGGGTTCTTGGGTTTTTCCACTGAAATGTTATCTCAGTGTGGATTATTGATCCTCATTAGGAGAACGAGAACCCCAGTTGGCAAAACTGAGTTTTTACAACATTCCTTTGAGCCCCATTTGACCATTATTGAACCAGACATTCAACAGATTGATTAGAAACCAGGGTCCAGAAGCTACCTTAGCACAAAATCTAGCTAAGCACACAACAATGCTTAGCATAAAAGGGTTACCAGCCAACATACTAGGAATACTTGTTTGTGACTGGTTCACCATGTTTTGTTTTTTGTTGCAGAAATTTGAAAATGCCCAGGTATTATACTTAAAAGGCCTCAATTCCTACGACTTGACATTTTTGTTTCTACGGTGCTGACCATAACAGACAAAATTACACAAAGACAGACAAACAATTTTCAAATTGAGACAATCAAACAAATTATTTCAATAGATTCAATTAATCTGAACCAATAGAGAAACCAAATACAGGATGAGGTTGTTGTAATAATGAAAAACTCCTGAAAGATGTTTGGAAAAATTGTCGACTATAACATAAAATTTACACCTTTGAAAGTTCACAGAAGTCATACTTTAGTTTAATGAGAGATTGGGGGGGCTTTGCACTGCATGCACCAGACTATCCAAGATCAAAATATGGTTTTTTGTAAAAAAAAAAAAAGCTAGAGTGACTAGTCAGCACCTCCCTCCCTTTTAGACAGTATGAAGCTAATGTCCTATATGAGAGGTGTGAACAGCTATTTTTGTAGTAGCCTAGTTGAAGTAAAAGATATGACCTATATATATATTATTTTTTTGTAGTAGATAAACAGTGACTTCCAATGTATAGGTATACGTTGATCATTATCAATGCATTATTATTGGGTTGTTTTCAGAAATTATGGGAAATAAACTGTGATCTAATAAATGTTGCAGGATGTCAAATGAACATATTGCTGACATAGCCCCTTTTATCTTTGTTTGAATTCTGGTGAGAAGAAAACAAAACAAAACACGGTCTTACAAACAAACTGTTTTTAACTTGTCTATAAATGTGTTCTGCCTAACTTTACTATAATTTAGCTCAATCAAAACTTTTGAACAAATCGTGCGAGAGTCATGTGAAATGTCTTCAGTTGGTTTTATTTCTAACACTCGAGACTTCAAATCATGGGTTATTTTTTACTATTTTTACACTTCAACAGAAGTTGTTCTTTGTTATGTATTGACACTTTTCTTCAAATATTCCAAGCTGGAATGTCTTTAACTGATTGCAGCCAAACTGTCCAAATCAGGGGATTTTTTCAAAACTTCGGCTTAAGCCCGGTTCATACTTCCTGCGAATGCAAATGCGAAGCGAATTTGACGTGAATTTGACGACACAACTCTGTTTTCGCTGCGAATATTCGCAAGTGCTCAACTCTTGCGAATTATTCATTGCGAATTTGTGACTTCAATATTCGCTTCACATTTGCATTCGCAGGAAGTATGAACCGGGCTTTAGGCTCCAGCTCCAGGCTCCATTTGAGTGTTTGAAACACTGTTCAAAGTGTACACTGCTCCAAAATTTATGACGGAGCCCAAGACGAGGTTTAGAAAAGGCCCCTTGTGTCAGATTCCAATGAAAACTGAGCCTGGATGGTTGTTGATCTGAATGCCTACAAAGTTGCCTGTTGATGTTGTTCCCCAAGTAAATCTCAGAAAGCACCATGTACATTTCGTTAAAAAATACACTGGTAAATGGCAACAGTTTTATCAAAGCGGTTTCAATATTCCTGATGCAAGAATCACATAGTTTCAATGGAAACTGGTCTTTAACTCATTTCTGCTGGTGTTGTATCTTATGAATGGATGGAATGTTACACTTCTTTATGTGATAATGTGGATGGTCACTGTATGCTGTACAAACTATCCAGCTGACAAGTTGGTCTTCTTGGAGCAGTGAGTTCATATTCCTCTGTTGGTGTTTTAGCCAGGACTCAGTTAGCCTGGGTGCAGTGAGTTCATATTCCTCTCTTCGTGTTTTAGTTATGACTCAGTTAGCCTGGGTGCAGTGAGTTCATATACCTCTCTTGATGTTTCACTCATGAGTTATTTGTCATGACTCGGTTGGCCTGGGAGCAGTGAGTTCATATTCCTCTCTTGGTGTTTCACTCATGAGTTATTTGTCATGACTCAGTTAGCCTGGGAGCAAGGAGTTCATGTTCCTCATTGGTGTTTCACTCATGAGTTGTTTGTCATGACTCAGTTGGCTAGGGAGCAGCGAGTTCATATTCCTCTCTTGATGTTTCACTCATGATTTGTTTGTCGTGACTCAGGTGGTCCGCTGTGAGTAGTTACTTCACATTCCTCAATTGATGTTTCACTCATGAGTTATTTGTCATGACTCGGTTCCTTGCTGTACTGTAGGTATTCTCAGTTCTTTGGTCTTGTAGTTTTTCCGATTGAGAACATGAAGTGATGGACCTGGTTTCAAGATGATTGCACCTCCAAGACATTCCTCATCCAGGTAGAAAACAGCATACTGCAACAGTGAAAACTAGATTAATTAAACCTAACCACCCAAACTGAATGTTTTGTTTGATTCTGTCGGACTGAGGACTACACAAGTAAACCGGATCAGGTATACCACCATAATACAGAGTCCAACAGTTTAGTAGTTGAGTTACCAATGGTGTTGGATTCTATTAGAGTGAGGAAGGATCTTAGTGAATCACTCAAGAGAACTAAAGACAAGGCTCATCAAATTGATGGACATATGTGTCTCTTCCCCCTTGATCATCAGGTGCAGCTATTGGTAACAGGTTGATCACATCATGTCATGGAGTTTTAATATGTCAGATTATAATACCTCTCACAAAGATTCTGTCTTTTGGTTGGTTTAGAGCACGTTGCATGATATGTCTTATTTTTACTAGAAGGCCGCGCGAACGCAATGCGTCATACACGCAGCAAACAAAGTACTATGACCGTAGCCTTCGATGTACTATCCCATGGTAGCCGAGGTACTACCCCACGGCAACCAATGTACTATAACCATAGCAACAGCAGCTTCTTGGTACCTTGACGTCTAGGCACAATATATGTATGGGGTGTTATAAAACAAATATTGACTGCTTTTAAAACTACGACTCCCTTGCTGGACCGCGGAGCAGTCCATTTTCACTCGGCTTCGCCTCGGGAAAATAGAACGCACCGAGGACCAGGTAGTTTTAACCATAGCACTCAAAGAATACTATTTGTCACATAGTCACAGTTGTGTTTGGTTTATGTTTGGTTTATGCATTAGCGGATAAATTATCTAACAAAGAGTCTACAAAATAAAAACACCATAGGTTTCTGCCAATTTGAGACTAGGCCGTATCCGAATTGGCAGCTACAGCTATGGCTACGACTGTTGCTATTGCCATGGATGCCCTATACTTCAACACATAATGACATGGCGATCCAGCCATAGCCATAACTGTAGTCGCCACTTCGGACATGGCCTAATTTCCAAGACGTGCTAAGCACACATATTCTATTACTACAGAAAAGTTCTGCTGCAGCAAAAGCATACCAGCCAAACTATCATGATTGCTGTATTTCTCTCATGATAATATGTCTATTGCATTTTACTTCTTCTTTATTCTCATGAAAAATCTGCTACCTTTCATAGCATTATGGCTATAAAAGTGAAGATAGAACCTACCTGTCCTGGTGTTATTGCTCGTAGTGGTTGACTCAATGACACAATAACTGACCCTACACTGCTCAATGTTAATGTACACCTCACTGGGGGAAAACAAAATCACAAATATTTATAAATTCCTGAAGTTACACACTATAAAAAAAAACCACAAAAAACCCGACATCACTTTGTTTACAACTGAGCCCCGGAACAGACTTGGGTCAACTTTCATGAAGTTGTTACACAGAAAATAATGTTTATCAAACACAGAATACGAGTTACGGCTATCGGATTTACATTGGTTTTGTGAAACTCAACTACTGGATTTACAAGTCATAGGTTTTGGGATAATCAGAACGAATTGTATCCTAAAATCTTACCTGGTATAAAGTTAGATCTGGTACCAACAATTTTAGGAAGAGGATATACATTCAACTATTCAAGTTTCACTAAAGTATATAATAGACTTGCTTGTGAAAATTTCCGTAGAAATAGGTACTGACGTCTTTCAGTAAAAGGTCACTAGTACCGGTACTCAGTTAAATGTTTTGTTATGTATATATACAATTGTCTTTGAATAAGGAGGGTGGCAAATTTCATACACTAATCAATTAAATCAAGGAAAGTCTCGGAACAGACTATTAACATGGTTCAGCCATTCATTTGCCTTGCATTAAAATCAGGTAGGGACTGAAAACCCAATCCACATGCGAGGCTCCCGTCTGGGAATCGAACCTGGGACCACAGAGGTGAAAAGTAGGACAGGAACTATGAGCCAAACTGAATGCCAATCTTGAGACACTTACAGAGTGGATCCGTATTCTGGAACCTAAAGTCGCAATCCAACATTTGTTCCTGAAGTAGTTGCTTTGGTGCTTCATATATCCAGTGCACAGGACCTGTAAACATAGTCTCACAGAAAAGGGCTGGGTGGTTCGTGTTGGGAGCCTGAGAGACAGAAGATGAATATTGAAGTACAATAGTTTTAGAGGGGCATACCTAGTCAATTAATTTCATGGTCATGGTGTCTGATGTACTGGATTTAGGTTCAGATGGCCAAAGACGGTGCTCTGAATCCATTGCCTGGTCTGTTGCAACATGGTAACCTTGAGCAAGACACAATATAGTTCAGACAAATTCTTTAAAACCCCCAAAAATTCTTTAACCCAATGCAATTATTACTAATTACATCTTTTTTTTATAAGTTCCCACTTAATACATAAAAAAAACCTCTAAATCTTACCACAATAATCTCATTGGATAAAGGGTTTTTATCCACAATGTACCATTTTTCCTTCATTCCGGCAATCTTAGCTTTCTGTCCAACTGTATACAGGAACTGACCTGCGTGATAATAGAATATTGACGACATCATCACAATAATCTTGGTTGAGCTATTTTGGTATGTCCCTGTGTGTTAATACAGTGTAGTGTACAGTCCAGAAGATGCAGCGTTTACACCCTAACCATAATTTTTCCATGCAATTTGAGTCTCAAAATGGCGAGCGAGGCAGACAGTATCCGAGTGTGACATTGGAACAAGGGGTTAATAGAAAATAATAGACACTACATTCAGATGTAGACCTGAATTTGAATTTGGACTTGTGTGTGTTTTCTAGTCAGGTTCTTACCTTTATGCTTGCCAACTACTTTGTTATCTTCTATTGAAACAAAGTTACCAGACTTGGGTTCTACATACTGTTACAAGGGGAAAAAAAGAAATAAAAATAAAAATCAGGCACTTCTTGCATGCTTCTTGGAAATAAGGAAATGGTAGTAAGAATGAGGACAACCAAAACATCAGCAATGATATCAATGTGATGTGATGTCATTCTATCTGTTGAGAAATACTTACATTTATAGGTCCTAATTAGGCATTACTTAAAAACTTCTTATGAAACCCTTGCATATGGCATCACAAGCCCAAACAGCGCCCTCACTGAGGTCAATTAAAAAACATTTCATTGGCAGAGGGTTGTGCATGGCGTGTGTGCATTTCCATTGTTTGACATGCAAGGGTCTATTCTCATCTATTTGATGAGCAAATAAACCCAGTTTTGAGTTTTAGCAGAGAGTGCCTTACTTTTGGTATGGAGCATCACAAATGTGTGAACTTATTAATACTGAAATGTTTTAGTTTTCTGATGATAGCTGTTTTGTTTTTGGTGGTAGTGGGGGAGGGGAGTGAGTCATTATTGAGGACAGAATGATTCCTTATTCATATTGATCAGGTTGACTTAGTGGTTATCTTCCCTGCCTTTCACAATATGAGATTTCTGGTTCGAATCCCACCTCAAACTGAAAATGACAACCCTTTTCAAAAATCAAAGTTAAAAAGTACCTGTACATCCCTTTGATTTGAGTTGGTGCTCAGCACTAGTATTTAGATCAATCAAAGTAAAGATGGAAGATGGATTCTATTTACCTCTTGGATGAAGTTCTTGAACTTCCTCGTTCCGATGAAGCAGATTCCCATACTCTGAATCACAAGAATAAATTTAACAGTCAATTGCACATTGGACTGATGTACATGTACATCATTGGGTTATACACTCCTATGTTTTGACATCCCTATGTTCCTAATCCTAACCCTAACCCTAGCGAATAAATCCACAGGTTTGTTTTTTAACATAGGGGTGTCGGAATATAGAGCAGTCACCGTACATCAGCTATAGGTCAATGCAAAATGTCTATCCATGTTTAACCAAGTCCCATGGAAACTCCAAGTAGAAAAGAATCCTGGGGACCAACACAGGTACTGTTATAATGTTTTAACGGCAACAGTAATATCTACCTCTTTCCGTTTGACAATTCTTTGTAGCCCAGCCCTGGCGGCCATTTCTTTCACAACAGCCTTAGTCAGGTCACCTATTGGAAACAGGGTTCTCTGCAATGCATGCTGAGATATTTGGGAGAGGAAGAACGTCTGGTCTTTGATAGAATCCACTGCCTGCAATAACTTGACAGCTAGATGTAAAGGAAAAGTTATAGTTGCTTTAATAAATGTTTTTCTGAAAGGCATATTGCGCCTCTGTTGTGTTAACAAGAATACCATTATCATGTCTGCTATTCTCTTACATGTTCAAAACATCTCTTAAAAACTAATTCCAGTCCTGAACCTTGGGGGGGGGGCAGAACCCTTGGCCCTCCCCCCCCCCCATGAGACTGGAAAAAAATTCACAAGTGAATTGTTCCACACACTAAAAAGCCCCCAAATTATGTCTTTGCTCTCGCTTGCCCCCCCCCAACCCCAATTGAAAATGTATGTGTATGCCACTGCTAAGAAGCAAGTTTGACTAGTCTGCAGCACCATTATGACTAGTGTTTTTATGTTGGACTAGTAACTCAATTAAGCCCTGAAGATACTCAGTGCGTACTGATCGAAATGTTGAGCTGTTACACCACTGGCTCTTTTCAGAACCACCACAACTCAAAGAGAGATATTTCATGCACACGGTGTTACTGCAAACATTACTAGAAACCGTGATGTAGGGTTTGCACTAAACTCTTTCAGTGACTGGCCAGCAGGACCAGTTAGCTTGTCATGTCACTAGTCCCCCAGCTGTTTCACTAGTCCAAATTTCATAATAAATAGGGATGTTTTTCAACACTAAACTATCCAGCCGGACCACTTGGAGAGAATTTCGACTGGTACTCAGGTGTTTTAACTAGCATTTGGCCAGTGGACCACTGTTAAGGGAGAACGCTGTGATGAGGATTAATGTGGTAGAGAACTTTCCCTTTGGCAAAAACATTTTCATCTGAATCTTACTGAGTTACTGTGAGATTTATGTACATTGTCCCTCTAACCAACTTACGATGTGGGTTTGAATGCCAGCCGTCTTCCAGGATTTGAACCCCAGCATCTGTCCGTGCATAGTGGCCAGTAGCCAAGGCATCTCCACCGAGCGTCTCCATGCTATATTGCAACAAGCGATCAAATTTGATTAACTTGTTACATAAGATGTCTGGATTAGGTGTGATGCCTCCCTGGTACTGCCTCAACATCTCACTGAAATAAACAACAAAAATATCGTTGATTGGTTCACCCCCCTACTGGAGGTCCTGTCGCTTTGTGAAAGTAGGCCGCGGTGTCGCTGTGAGACAAGTAGTGATTGGGCAAAGCTGTTGAAGACTGTGCATCTACGATCAGCATTCAAAAAAATCCATTCCTCAAACTTTCCCGTAGCATTGTACATACTTTATAGCTTTACCATTGTATCAAAGTGTACACAACCATGCATAATCAGTAAAGCATGTAAATGGTTTTAGATGATGAAACAGTGGCTCCACAATCTACAAGAATGTAAGAGGGTTCTAACATTAGTATGTTATCAAAAACATTTTACTTTGGCAAAGTGTCATTTGAGCAGATGCATTTAACTATTTCCTAATACTGTCCAACATCTTGAAAGGTCATATTTTCGTTTTACTTAATTTGTAAGTAATTTGTAAATGACTTAATGAACTCCACTTGAGTCCACAATGTCCTTTTATAATGATTTCATCCATTTGTATTTATTCTTCTACCTTTATGTAATTTATTATTCAGTATTAGCATGTCTACCCTGTCCTACTTCCCACTCACAACCCCTGCACCCCCTTCGAAATACCCTCCCCTTAACCCCCCTCTTCCACATTTTTTCATTCCACAGATGAATTCGATGACTCTTCTTTGAATCTTTTCCAGTCAAGGTTTGCCCCGGACTTTTTCAGTGACTAGCCAGTTAGCTTGTCGTGTCACTAGTCCCCCCCAAGCTTTTTCACTAGACCACATTTCATATTAAATAGGGATGGTTTTCAACACTGAACTAACCAGCAGGACCACTTGCAGAGAATTTGGACTGGCCCTCAGGTTTAGCCAGCTGTCCACTGTTAAGGGAGAACACTGCTGGTGTGTCTACCTGGTTTTGTTTGTAAGGGTTCCATATGGCAGAAGATACTCTAGTTGAGGTTGCACTCGTGATATGTTAGCTTGCTTTTTTTAGTTTAGTTGAACACTTGCCAAGATTATACCAGGAATGTGGGGAAAAAACAAGATATTTTAACAACAAAAACGTTTACCTAAAAACATCATGCCAGTATTCTTTGACAAAATTGACTTGATGAAACGGGATGTTGAGTTTGTCACAAACGAACTGCGCGTCCTCCTCATCTTTGTCAGCAGTACAAACTCCGGTCTCATCTAAAGCATCCCAGTTACGCATGAAAAGTCCCGTCACCCTAAAGCCTTGGGACAAAATTGACAATAACAAGTTACCTGTTAGCTTGTGTACTGTAAATAATATAAGTTGAAATTTCAGAATAAATATTTATGAACATAGGCCCTAATTGTGTTAACAATACATGCGATTGTCCCCAAACTGTTGTTTTTCTTTACCCTGTAAAATGGTTACAGACTCGATGTTTAGTTTAAAGGTGTGTACAACATTGGCAATATTGAAAACATAAATCTAAAATGATCATTGTGGAAAACTTTCTGTGAACTCTTTTTGCTTGAATTGCTATAGTTTTTGAGAAATGAGTGAAACAATTAGTTTTGATCTTGTAGGGTCCCAAACTTGATTTTTGAAAACATTGAACACATATAAGGTTTTTTTCTTCACTATAGCAGATTGAGCTTCAACTTTCACTGGTTTATTGTTCAAGTTGGGTCACACAAAGACACAAAGTGCAAATACTGGTCTTTGACAATTACCAATGTTGTCTGTGGGATTTAATTATTAAAGACAGAGATTGGTTAGCTATAAAAAAAATTAATGTTGGTTTCAATCTGAAAGGTCACTCATTAGGCCTATACACTTTATATATCGTCGCATCTAGTTCCAGACTAATTATTTACCTTGATTCTTTAAGAGAAGTGCTGCAACACTGCTGTCAACACCACCAGACATGGCACAAACAATGTGCTTCATTCGGCGGGCCATTGTACTTTCACCTAAAGCAATTAAAAACTAGGTCAGTAGGATTTGAAACTTTGCATGGTGGAGATCTGAATCTGAATTATTTAGTCGGCAAAGCATCCTAAAGGAAAAATCAGACCAACTTGGGTAAGTTAGTTTGGTTGGCAAGGGTGAGGGTGGTGTTTAATTTCCCTCCATATAGGGTAGGCAGATTATCTCTAAACTAAATGCAGAGTGTAATAGTGGGATGCCATCAATGATGCTAGGTGGGAGGCTGTTCCAATCTCTGATTGTTCTTGATTCTAGTTCTGGTGCGCATCTGCATAAATTTTTGCTTATGTCCCCTTGATGAACGGTTATTTTGGATCGGATACAATCTAAGTAACGTTATGGTAATAAAATGACAACCCAACATTTCAGTCAGTATACTCTTCTTATTGTCTTCAGGAGAAAGCTTTCTTCAGGATATTATTTAGAGGAAAGCTTTCTGTTGACTTAAATCAGAGCATAGTGATCCAAATATTGAGTTCTTACACTGTCATTTTATGAATTTAATATTTCATGCAGGCTTGGTGAGCCTCGTCCACAGTATACAGTGCTGTAATTAAAATATTAGCACACCATTTTATTGTTATTTTTCTTCTGCACATTCGCACCGTCGAACAATGACGCACCGTCCCAGTTTGGCTTCCTATGAGAGCTGTAGGGATTAATCTACTCAAGACACACCACACTGGTTCTTTTCAGAACCATAACTGTAACAACTCTACACAGATAAGTTACTCTCAATTTCATGTATGGTATTACCGCAAACCTTACTTCAAAACTAGGTCAACAGGCGAAGGGTCACTGCACTGAAATGTTTACATTTTCTAAGCCAGGCCCAGGATGACTGAAGGACTGACTCATTGACCATGTATGATCATGTACACATGTACAATACAACTACAAGTTACCAAAGCTTTTATTTACAACAGTACACTTGCGATCTCACCCTAGGCTCACTTATGGAGGTTTTCCTCCTCCAATGTGCAAAACACTGGCGTTATGCTGTCTTCTGTCTCCTTAATTTCATCAGACTTGCATCATGGATCACATGCGCTGAAATAGTCATGGTCATCTGTTCATGCGGTTGATCAAAACATCATCACGGTACCTATTGTATCAATCATCACATGCGTAAACAGATTATGCAATATATGGAGGGCGACCTCTCTTGATAATGCTGAAAATAGTCTTGTCCCCGACTCGTCACATACTTTAGTTAATGAAACGGAAGTGGGCAGTACCACCGTTACGCTGCTGAGATTAGATGTGTGTATTGCATGCAGCAGCAGGCGGAGGCCAGCACACAGCAGACAGGCAGACTAGGTACAGCAATGTATTGCATGTAAACAGACGCCACACCAGCTCCACTACAGTCCACAGATTGCTCGAGAGATTACCGCTTATCTTTCCAACTATCAGATAAAAAATGTCATGACTGTTTGTCATAAGTTGGAGACTTAAAATATTTTCAATTAAGGGTACGACCGGCAAGATTGAGGGTGATTTTGTTGTGTGTGTTTTTGGTGTTGAACCATGGTTGAGAACCAAGGGGTGGTGAGCGATGGCGAACTTCGTCAGTTATTGTACATCTTCTGCAAAGAGGGATACAAAGCCAGAGAAACCACAAACAAGGTAAGATCTAATCCTAAAACTATTAATGACCTCGTAGTTCTACAGAAATCCTGTAAAGTTTAAATTGAATTCAATTCAACTTGGTTTGTTGTACATACAAACAAAATACAACTACTATAACTGGACTAGTTTAGTTAGTAAAAAGTAGTAAAAGTTAAACTTAAATAAAAGTATTGTCTGGTCCTGTTCTGGAGACTCTAATTTCTGAAGTCAAGTTTGCAAATATAAAAGATCCCCAGTAAAATGACAGATTAAAAAGGTGTTAAATTATAAAAAGGGTAAACACAGAAGCGTTGTTAAAAATGTGTATTCCTTTTATGTGACAGGTTAATACAAAATCAATAAGTTGTATTCAATCAATGTGACAATTCATTCAAGGTTAGAGATCAACAACTCTAATAAGTTTTGAATAGCGGATTGTTTGTATCTTTGAGTCCAAAGCAGCAGGCAAGTCAGCCCCGCTAGTGTGGCCAAGGGTTAACCTTGGCTACACGAGTGGGGCTACAGGCAAGTTTAAGTGGTTTGAGTTACAAAGTTTACGGCATGTGCGTTCCTGTTGCAATTGTGGAAGTAGGCCACGGTGTCGCTTTGTGGAAGTAGGCCGCGGTGTTGCTGTGACACAAGCAGTGATTTGGCAAAGCTGGTGAGGATTGTGCATATGATCAGCAAGTAAGGGAATGTCTTCTTCGAGCTGGCAACAAATTCCAAAACTAGTGGTCACCAACTAAAAATCAGGAAGAAACACTGCAATCTAAATATCAGAAAGAACTTGTTTACATGTAGAACCATCACCCACTGGTTGCTCTCTCATCCCACGTAGTACAGGCAAAAACAGTCTCTATGTTTAAGACTAAGAGACTGTATGATGATTTCAAAGGAGCTAACAAAGAGCCAGTTAGTCTCACCAGGCCTTTGAGCCAACCACCTGCCTCGACCAGATAAGCGGCGCTACGGTGAGTTACGGTGAGAATGTGGAATGTTTCGAGGAGTTCAACATAAAAGTTAGTTTGAGTGCTCAGGGAATGCAGTCATGTGAAAGGTGTGTCTTTGCACCTTTTCAATACAGTTAGATTGCTGTAAAGTTAGTCCAGAGCTCCAAACTTGGGCTGTAAACTGGCAGCAGGGGTTGGATGTACATCTGATAGACAAGTAATCGCCAATACATTTTACTTAAAAATATTTCAAATGTAGAGATGCCGCGAAACACTTGATACCATGTTTCGAACATCTTGTCTCGCTTGAGGATTGATTGGATTGTGACCTCAAGTAGGCGAAGGGAATCTACTAGTACTATTGCAATTGGGTCATTTTTGATGGCGATAACCATTGGAGGTGTTTCCTTTCGGAGAAAGCTTACTTGCAGGACTTTACACTTCTAAGGTTTGGGTGTCATAAAATTAGCACCACTCCAATCATACAGAAAATCTATTTGTTTCTGCATGTCACCAATGACAGACTTGGGGACAACCTCTGCCAAAGATAAGTCATCTGTGTATTTTCACCTGTTAGGTGTAGATAGCGCCGCATCATCACCATGATCAAGAAATAAATGGGCTTAGCTTCATCCCCTGTGGGAATCCTCATGTCGTCTGTCTGGAGTCTGATGAACATCTATTAGATTTAAGAGTTTGAGTCTGGTTGGTTAAGAAGCTGCAGATTTTGGGAATGACAGCTGGGTTTAACTAGAGCAGGAAATTTACTAGAGCATGATTTGAACAGTGACCTCATACCAATGCTCTACTAACTCTACTACTAGCCTTAGGTTGGCAGTCTCAAACTGAGACCACCAACATAGGGCTAGATATGTTGGTAGAGCACCTGGCAAAATCCCTTTCCAGTAAATTTGTCATTGTTCACCCAAAATTTTTTTATAATATTTGTAAGCCATTCAGTTTCCAATGTGGTTTATTACTTTAAGTTTCCAAACCCCTTACCCTTTCAATCTTATCCAAGTCTAACATGTTGGTGTGAAGTGACATAGAAGGAGAGGTTATTTGATGATTGAGGTCACCAGTAGTCAAATGGGCCTAGGGAGTAAGGGTTTTAAGCTATGATTCTTTAGTTGAGGAAAGTCAACTGCATCAACAATTTCAATGAGAGCTTTTACAACTAAGTGTCTTTATGTGCATTATACAAATTCTATGTGTGTATAAGATTTATGTTTTTGTTTTTTCTTCCTTAGGTGGAATTGATCGAAAGGAAGTGCTTGGCTTTGTTCGGCAGAGATTACAAATATTCAGTGAGTACTGAGAGATGTTCTTATACTCCTTGTTGTAGATTAAGACACTCTAGTTGTAATAGTCACAAATATAAAGTTATCATCACTACCAGAGGGCACTAGCTGTTCATGTGGAGTCATAGCACTTGGCACTTTTGTTGTAACACATAGCCATGTGTTGTGTAAATGCACTATCAAAAAAACAGTGCACTTATCATTAAGAGAAGGGGTTTCCCTAGTGTCACGATTGTTTGCCCTGGTGCCTCTGGCATGGTTGGTTGCAGATTGTGCAGCCAATCTACTTGTAGGTGCTCTATATTAAATGGGTTTCTTAATTCATACTTACAGGAGCTCTGCATACCTGTCGTCAAAATGATGAGTGCTTTGAGACAGCCATCAGACTGCGTATAATTAATAACATTATGTGTGTAAGCATAACTGTTGCCAGCTAATCGCGATTAGTTGCATACTTCCTATTGTTTGTGGCATGAGTGCTAAGGTAGTGAAATTCATCAATAACCCCAAGGCTTATTATGGTGTGATCTGGGCTTATTTATGGCATTTGTAGACCGATTGGTCAAGTGCACTGGACTCAAGCTCTGTTGTTTCTGATCAGCAGAGTGTGGGTCGAGTCCTGGTCTTGACACTTGTGTCCTTAAGTAAGACAGTTAACCATTATTGCTTTCTGTCCTTCAGATTGGACTTAAAGCCCTAGGTCCCATGTGTTGTGTAATGATGTAAAAGAACCCAACACTTATTGTTTTAAAGAGAAGGGGTTTGCCCAGTGTTTTCTGGTATGGTTGGCTGTAGATTGTGCCACCTTGTAAACCGTTACATAGTGCTGTGTAAATAAATGGGTTTTATATTTCAAACATACAAGTAGCTCCGTATACCTTGTAGAAAATAAATGAGCGCTTTGAGACGCCCTCGGTTGTGTTAAAGCACATTATAAGAACTGCGTATTGTTATTAATGATAGTGTCATGTACACTATCATAATAGTAAAAATACCCTTCAAGTCTTGATGTGGATTAGACAGCTGGTAATACCTGTATTTGCCAGGTTACAGATTTAATAGAGGGCCTGTAGTTTGACTGTCCAAGGTACGTGGTTTCTGGTTTCAGGAAGTGCTTATTTCCTCCCTATTGCATTGTACATGTACATGTACCTGATTATCCTTTTGCATGTTTTGGTTTTGTTCAAAAAAAAGCTGAAAATGTGTCAACCTATTTGAGCTGTGCTAATGACATCTTCTTTACAACAACAACAAAAATAATGCAAAGTGCCAGGCAACTGTTTGTTTTGCTGATTTTAATTTATTTGCTTTATGAAAAAAATTAATTAAGCAGTTGGTGGGACTGTTGACACCAATACTACAGTGTGATTCATATAGTTTTTATAAGTTAATAGCTTCTGTCAAATGTGATGGTATGGAAGAATTAAACGTGACAAAGCTTTTAATAAAATTTAAGAATTTTCAAGAAAATGTTGAATCATTGAAACACAAATAATAATAGTTTAAGCAGTTCTTATATATAGCACTTTATCATAACCATCGGGTGTCTCAAAGCACTCATTATAATATGGCAGGTATGCAAAGTTACGTTTAAACTATGAAACTCATTTACATAGCACTGTAAAGATGGTGATGCTGCACAGTCTGCAGCCAACCATGCCAGAAACATCAGGGGTGAGCTCCCTCTATAGGTGTACTGGGCTCTTTACACAAGGGACCTACAGCTGTATGGCCCCTCTGAGAAAGACGAAGCAATTATGGTGAAAATATCAACTATCACGCTCAAGGACACAGGTGCCATGACCGGGATTTGAACCCAAACTCCGACAATACCAGAACTTATGTCTGATACATGCACTAGACCACTCAGCCACAACGCTACCATGATTGTTTCATGGTTCTGCACACAATTAATTTTAATACATTTAATTTGTATGATTACAAGAACTGTTGACTGTCGGGGCAAGTTTAGTTCTCCCCAGCAACCCCCTCGCAATCAAATTAAAAAAGATCAACCTTTGAACTTCCCATCCCAGTTTTGCCATCAGAAAAAGAAGGTCTGGACCTTGGACCCCCCCTTCCCCTCCCCTTGGAACTCCCCCCCAACTCCGCTCCTCTTGGACCCCCCCCCCCCCCTTGGGGGATCAGGTTGACTTGGTGGTTTCTTTCCCTGACTTTCACCTCTGTGTACTCTGGCTCGAATCCCACCCAGGACCGGAGCCTTGTGGATTGGGTTTTCAGTCCCTACCTGATTCTGTTTGTTTTCCTCAGTTGTGTTTTTTCCTCCCACACCTGAAATTAAAACATCCTCTCTGTACAGGTCTCACTAGGCCTACGGGTTATAGTGCACTAGGCACTGTTGAGGGTTGCTTGGTTTCATTACCAGAAAGATATGGTAATAATAATAATAACTAGAGCTCAATTGTATTCATGAATGAATACCCAGCTTTTTGGGTCATTTTTTCATTTTAATATAATGATATTATCATTTTTAATAATAACAATAATAGTGATCTTCATGTACCAACATATACCATTCTGACTATATGCTTGACTTTTAGTCATATTTGTCCAGCAAGCAGAATCTTAATTGATACATACACTGTACATACAGCTGTACGTCTATATTTGTGTCCATGGTCCAATTTCCTAGAGTTGCTTAAGCACATAAAGTAGCTAAGCACAACACAATTATGCTTACCAGAATACGGTTACCAGCCAAAATACAATGTCACATGTACTATTTGTGACTGGTATCCTGCTCATTTCTGCTAAGCAGAAAAGTGTTAAGCTATATTTTCTGCTTAAAAGCAGCTCTATGAAATTGGGCCCTGTTTGTATTGAACTGAAACTAGAAAAGTGCACTACACGTAGTGCACTACACGTCAGTCTTCCTCCATGGTGAGATAAAGTACACAGTCTGTATTTACAGAAAATTTTATATGCACCAGCAGTTTGTATAAAACAGCAATTACGACCTGTGTAATGTACAGATGATGAGATTATCATGTGACGCATGAAGCAATTTATATATGCATTTCATTGTAAAGATGTCGGCTGTGGCTGTTGCTAAAGGTGTTTCTAAGGACAGCGTACATATGTACAACTACAGTGCATGTTAATGTGTGGATCCAGCCATAGCCACAGCCGCTCATTCAGAACTGGTATTAGACTCTCTGACTGAACTTCGACCCTTTCTTGTTTTTTTACAAACACTGACCACCATTTTGTATGGGCAGCCTTGAGTATCACAAAATATTAATACTGGATCGGCAAAAATCTGCCCTTTTTTATAAAATATTTAAAACCCTTTTTTATGAAGAATGGACTTTAATATTTAAGAGGTAAAATGATGATGGAACAACGAAAACGTACAGTTTGTACATGTGGCTCACAGGATCGGCCAATGAGTTACAACTTTCTTTTGACCTAACCGAAGGCGCCCTACTCAAATGACGTTATGTGCATAAGGTCTACATGTGTACTATTTCATTTTGGTTCTGAGCATTAAAAGACTGTTTGTAGTGAAGGCAGCTCAAAATTTTATTGTGGCTTTGACTTGGCATGTAACTATATAGTGTAGTTCAGGTCATCATTATAAAAATGGTTCTTGGTAAATTCCTTGGTTGAAATTTTCCATCTGTAAGGAAGTCATTTCCAAGAAATGTTTATCTCTCTTGCGATATTTTAAACTTCTGCACCTAGTTGGGAATAAACCTACCTTCCTTTGGAACCCAGGTACACTATCCTGTTTGTTAATGGGAAGTAATTCCACTGTAAGCTACACCCACTTCACACAAACTGGCTCCACTGATTACCAGAAGCACATGGGAATTGCATTGAGCTAGTTTTTGCATGAGGATTTATGTAAGAAAAGTTTCATAATTGAACTTGGCTTTTACAATATGTTCTTCAAAGACCTGAGGTCTTCTCAGAATTATAGATTTCCTTTGAATGCCTTTGAACAGTGAACAGGGTGTTTTGGGGGTAAAATTACACACAAACCTATCCCAGCTTTGGAGCTGGAAGTAGTAAAAATTTGGGCGTGTAGCAGATCCACATGCATGGGACACAATGACTTACCAAAAGGATAAACGTCAAATTCAGAACTCTTGTTAGCTCAGTTTGCCACTTCTATTTTTCCCCTGTCAAGGGCATTCAGATATTTTGGAGAGGACTTATGTAAAATGGGCTGGAAATACATGTAAGATGTTTTATGATGTGCCTTCACCTGAGGCCTGGGTCATACTTCACGCTAAAGCGAAAGCAAAGCAAATTTTCTTGTGTCACAATTGGAAAAACAGCGCGTACCGATTATTGCGTCACCAAAATCCGCTTCGCTTTCACGTTAGGTATGAATCGGGCTTAATGCTTATTAGATTGGTCAATCTGCTTTGGTTTATCATTTTGTTTTATGCATTATACTCTAGGTCATCTACAATTCCAACGGCGAGTTATGTGGCCACTATCCAGAGAAACTCATCATTCTTGAATACATGCTGGCTGGTAGTGGACAGGAGTTAAAAGAAAAAAGGTAGTTCTTTTGTCTAAGTACATATAATTACATGGATGTATAATCTACATGTATGGACATTGTGTTATTTATGTTTGTAACTTATTTTGATTAAGATACTAAGGTATTATGGTACTGTAAATGACTGGTAACTACTGTGATACTTTGATACTGTGGTATTGTGGTACTGTATGGTATTGTGACATCGTGGAAAATCTTTCCAAACAGCACTGTTGTACCATCTTTTTAAAAATGAAAGTCAACCTATTTGAAAAGTTGATAACGTCTTTTTGCTTGTTATTGTCCATCTATTCTTGTATCAGAGAGGCCCTATATGACATACAGAAGATCAGGGAATTGATGTGCAAATCAAGATTTGCTCGCTGCAGACAGCGTTTTGTTGTCCCAATTATACTCTACGAAGGAAAGGTAACATTTTCTTTTTTTATGTAGTTGATGTAGCAATTGCATTAAGAATATTAATTTGGTTTAACTCTTAAGGCCAGGTCAGACAGTGCAATTTTTCCAAGCAGGGCACTTTTTCAGGCAACTTGGAGGCAACCAACTGCACTGTATGCAAAAGGAACACTTGGGCAGCACAAGATACATTCTTCTAGCTGTAACTCACTATCCCCAGGAAAAGGATGAGAAAACTGAAATGTTATTTAATTTTATTATTGGAGATTTCCTGGAACTGGTTGCCTGTAAATTGCCTCGTGTGACATGTCCTCTACATGGGTGTGTGATAAGCACTGGATACTCAGTGCTTTTCTAAGTCCAGCAGAATATTTTTACCTGAATATCCCAAGGCAGTTTACTCAATAAGACAATTTTATGCATCAAAGCATAAATTGGAGAAAACTTTAGCTATTTAAACATGAACTATTTTGTTAAGTTTTTAAATTTTATCAAAAGTGATTCCTGTTTGTGATTATGAAAAGATTGATGAATCATATGCAACAGAACCTACCAGCATTGTGATATTCAACACTAAAACCTGTAGACTGGGATAAGATTTGTATTTCTGGCCCTTTGCCATGCATGCTTGGTTTGGCTGTTCATTAAAACAAAACATGAGCTGCACTCTGAAGTTTTTTGGGTTGGTCTGCTCCCCATTCTGCAAAGTAAACTTTGTTTGAAAAGTGGAAAGTGTGATAAATTTGCACACTTTTGCTGCAATTTATGACCGTGAAGTTTGCTTCAGCAAAATACATTGAATCAGGCCTTGAATTACATCTTTGAGAGGGCAAGGCCATTTTCATTTTGCAAAGGGCACTTCCAGTGGAAAATCTTAAAGTCTATGGGAAACTTTTGAAGGGACACCAAGGCCAAGACCAGGGGCAACCAGAGGCCATGGCCTCGGTGTAATTCCAGGCCGTTTGAATCTTGTCAAAAGGATCACTTGAAGAATAAGTATTACATGTTGACAACACTTCTACTCTATCGCCTGAATGTTTGTTGGTCAATAGTTTTATTGTTTTTGTTTGTCATTTACAGCACATCTGTAGGTCGGCAACATTGTCAGGGGGACCAGAAATTTACGGACGATCAGGATTTGATTATTTCTTCTCAGGTTTGTTGACACACTGTTTGTTGGTCTCACTATCAGGCACAGTACTTATTATCAATTGTCGATAAAACCCCCCCAAACATTTAGTGGTATATTTCCCTGCCTTTCACTTCTGGTGGACCCAGTTCGAATCCTACCTCAAATTTCATAGAGCTGCTAAGCACAAAAATTTGCTTAGCATGAAATTTCTTCCTTGATAAAAACAGAATTACCAACCAAATTTCCATTTGTTGCATATAGCTTGTTACTGGTATTCAGCTGTTGTTTGCTTATCCTGAAAATCACATGGAAATTTGGTTTGTAATCCTGTTTTTATCAAGGAAGAAATTTCATGCTAAGCAAATTTTTGTGCTTAGCAGCTCTATGAAATTGGGCCCTGGTTATACCCTCAACTAGGGTTTTCCTCCAACATCAAAAGTTGACTAATTTCTTATAAGCTCAGGGGGATTCTTTGGGTTCCATTACCTACATTGAAATTATTATACAACATCAACATTTCCTGATGTATAACTTCCTGGAAAAGTATCATGCATTCTTCACAGTTCCTACTTTATTAACTACATGTAATCTTCACTTCCAGGGCATTATTATGCCAGTAGGTTTCTGTGTACATTGAAACCTTTGTTGAAAATCCTTGATTAAAACAGCTATATGAGGCTTGCAGTGTGTATAATCGATGCCCTTGAGTTGGCTTGAATTGTATGCCTTTCTGTATTTTACATGTAGGTGGTGAGAGTTTAGGATCTCAAGCAGCAAACAATGAAGAGGCGTTTTCAAGACCAGATGCTACAAGGTAATTTTATAGTATTGCTTCATTTGTATTATTTTTTCCTGGTGATTTTGAAAATATGTAGCTATTGTGGTTAGGAAATGTACATTGATTTAAATCCTCAAATTCCTAAGCTTAAACATAACCTCATTATGTTTGTTTCCTCATATTTAAAGGTAGGGTCATAGATTGGTTTTTGTCATTGTAATACTGATTGTTAGGCCAAGTTATCAATACAGATACAATAATGGTCACTTGTGAAATTGTCTACTTGTTGAGAAAACGGCAATAGACTGTCCTGGTATTTTCGTCAAGATCGTCAAATCCATCCATGATTAGCGATGTGACAGGGGGCACCAACTGCATCTCTGGCTGCAGCATTCACAAACGGACACCAGGGAAATTCGAATCTCTAAAAGTCGCCTGAAGGCAAACTTTGGAGACTCAAATTTGTCGACATACTTTTATTGATTTCTAATCAATGGGAACTAATTTCACAGGATAATTACTACCCTTACTGCATTTCTAACAAGTAGGCTTTCAGATATAAATTACACAATTTTTTTTCCGGTGTTATTACCAAAGTGTGACCCTATCTTTGAAGGATTTAAAGATGTATTTTTAACTGCTTTACATGTATGTAAGCTAGATTTGGTGGTCAGTATTATAGTTTCCTATCATCTCACAGAGGATATTATCAAAACAATTAGTCCCTTTCTCACCTTGACACCAATGATTATGCTGTTTAGATCATGCTTTGGAAAATTATTGTCATGTGCCCTCAAAGGGAAAGTATACCTTTGGTTTTTGGAATCGTACGATTGTTTTAGTCCTATAGAAATGTAGATATATATATATTAAAACTATCCTGTGAAAATTTCATATCAAAAGGTGGATGCGTTTTTGAGATATCGCCGAAAATCCGGAGCAAAAATGTCCAGGCAGGAAGAACAATCCGTAATTGGAATGCACAATCTGAGAAACGTAACTGACAGTAACATTTGTCAGATTCAAATTTTGGGGATAAAAACTGATGTCTTTTTCCATAGCCACATTACTTCAAAGTGAAATGTTTCTAAAAATGTTTTATACTATCAAAAGCTGATGTACTTCTATCAAAGTAAATTTTTATTGCGATTAATGTTAAGAGTGACTACCAAACGTATACCTTCACTTTAAAAAGGAAAGAAGCAAAATTTTGATTATTATTCTTTATTTCTTTGAGAACATGTGATGCATTCAGTTCAGTGCTGTACATGTACTTACATGACTTTAGAAGAAACTCAATATGTAAGTAATCCTTACATAGAACCCTTGGACTGTCTCTTTATGGTCTGCCATTTTTGGAATCAAATTGCATGTAATAAATAACAGTGCACGTTGTGTATAAAATGTGCATTGCACAGTAACAGGGAATCCAACTCCAAAAATGGCCCAACCAAAATTTATCAAAGGTGATGATGTCATGTGAATTTGGTCAATACAAAATGTCATAAAATAGAACAACCATTTGTATACTTTATATTTTCATTTATAAGCTTGTGGGCCAAGAACCTTAGCATAAGCTCATCCTTTGCTTTGTTATTTCAGTGGCAGCAATGAGTGGCCACTATTTGATCGTTACCGGGGCCAGGACATCAAACTGCTGAAGTTGCTCTCTGTTGGCTGTATCTCAGATCTTATGGTTGAAAACAAGAAAGTCAAATTCGGAATGAAGTAAGTTTGAATGACCATTATAGAAAACAAGTACTTCAACTATCTTACAGGATTTGCACCCACCTTGTTCATTCACTACCCAGCCAGACCAGTTAGCTTGTTATTTCACAAGTCTTCTAGAAGTTTCACTGCTCTTTTTAAAGCCTGGTTCAGACTTTTTCGGAATGCGAAAGCGAAGTGAACTTCAAATCCCTTCGCAGCTGCTACGCTGTTAACTTCTTAGTGAAATATCAACCCGGACACAAAAAAATATTCGTAGGCAGTTTCGTTCAAGTTGAGCAATGTTTAGCTCTGCGAACCTTTGCAAAGCTACAACCAATCAAATTTCAGTATTATCTACCACTTGAGGGTGCACTTTGGTTTATTAATACGAGTTAGACAAACTGTTGCACTGGGTATGGAATTCACTGAAGCTCCTGAAAATAGCAATGTGAAGACAGGCAAACTATAATTTTGATCAACTGACAAGATTTATTTTACAATTAATGATGGCCAAAAGTATGAACATAGTTTTTAATTTGTCCCCTCGCGCGAAATGTTTTTTTTCCCAGGGCATGAATTCACATTCACAAGAAGTATGCACAATTCGTTACACTATGTAGTCTGAGACAAACTAGAGATTTAAGTCACCTAAGTATTTGTTGTGATCTTTATTCCGTAGTGTTTCATCGTCGGAGAAAGTAGACAAAGAGCACCGGTATGCAGATTTCAAGCTTGTGTCAGTGCCTTACCCGGGGTGTGAATTCTTCCGTGATTATAGGGAAAATGGCTTCAATGCAGAGGGACTCTACTATGACTGGAGCCAGGTCAGTTACCTTCCTTAATAATGCATCAACAAACCTTGACATTGTTTGCTTTTGGAAATGTATGTAGTCATTACCCTGTGGCGTGTAGTGACCAAGCGGATGAGAACACCAGACTCGAGCTCTGGTGTTTCTGATCAGCATAGTGTGGGTTCGAGTCCCGGTCGTGACACTTGTGTCCTTAAGCAAGACACTTAACCATTATTGCTGCGTTCTTCGGATGGGACATAAAGTCGTAGGTCTCGTGTGTTGTGTAATGCACGTAAAAGAACCCAGTGCACTTATCGTAAAGAGAAGGGGTTCGCCCCAGTGATCCTGATTTGATCGGCAGCATATTGCGCCACAGCACCTTGTAAACCATTACATGGTGCTATAAAGGAATAGGTCTCATACTTCAACACGTAGCTCTGCATACCTTGCAGGCAAAAATACTGAGCACTTTGATACACCCATCGGTTGTGATAAAGCGCTTTAAGAACTCAGTATTATTACCCAGGAGGTAATTCTCTTCAGGACTTGTACTGATTTATCCTGACTAGCTGGTAAGGCTAGTCGGCTGTATGTATTTTGATTTTGTTTTGTGTTGCGGTCACAATGTTTGAGTTGGTTGCTACAGAAAAAAAATCACAGCACTTAAACTTTTGAAAACAAGTTTATTTGCTTATGAGGCATCCTAGGTTCTAGTATCGAAAAATTATAAGAATAAAATAATAAGACTGGTTGCCTGTAGATTGCAATGTGTGACATGACCCTGATGATCCTCTGAATGCCTGATTCCCTGTACGTGAGGAACTTTACTAGCACCGGAACATAAAAATGATCTTTATTAAAAGGTGCTCACAACTTCTGACTAGCCTAAAACTGGAGTGTGATATTTAGTTTGTCTTTGATTTGTGTTTTTCCTACAGGATTTTGTTGATGCAGGCCTTAGTATTCCAGATTCAGTATCAAGGATGGTTGGCATTGACTGGCGGAGTTATAGGGTAAGACCGGCTTTCTTCCAACTCAATTTTCTGTAATTTGAGAATTATCTAGAAACAGTTGAAAATTGTAAATGGATCATGGAATATTACATTTCATCGAATATGTTTTGTAAGGAAAATAAATTATATAAATTTGGTTTGTTTTCTGATAATTCCCCAGTGTATTTGCACTTTCTTTGAAAAAGTATGTTAATATGGCTGTTTCTTATTTTGTTTTCTTAGTGATTTATGGTTGTGTTTTCATATTTTTGTTTTCTTCAGTCGTGGGACTTGGTGACAATCACACAGAACTATCTGAAATTATTTCTACATGTAATCAAAGAAGGTAAGATATATTCTTGTATTTCAACTTAGAGTTCAATTTTGGGGTGCACAAAGAAAAATTTACTTGAACGTGATTTGAGCCAGCGGCCTCCGTACTAACTGAGCTCTCTTCTAACTGAGCTATCTAGCCCTGTTGGTGGTCTCTGTATTTTGTCATTATCTCCAACTTTGAGTAGTGTAAGAAATATTTCACTAATTAACTAGTGGAAATTACTCTTCTTTCATGAGAAAATACAGTGTAATATTTGCATAATTTGTTGTGTCATTTTTTACATGAGTGTATGATTGATTTTCAAAATGATGTTTTTCCTTATTTGCAGGGGATACAGGTCTTCTAATTCATTGTATCTCTGGTTGGGACCGAACGCCACTCTTTGTATCTCTACTCAGGTTGTCATTGTGGGCAGTAAGTGCCTTCTGTTTATTCTGTTTCTATGTTAAGGATATCAAATAATAAACCACAAGGGAAACTGACTGGGTAAATTTTTAAATGATTTTGGGTTGAACAAAGGAAAAATTTACTAGAGCAAGATTTGAACCAACGACCTCCGGTTTAACGTGCCGGCGTTCTACCAACTGAGCTATCTAGCCCTATGTTGGCAGTCTCCCTATTTTGTCAATGTCTTTGTTCGGGGGGTGCGAGTCAGAAGCCAAGTCTATATTAAGGACTAACTTATCCTAACTTGTGTATCACTTTGTGCTGACTCTCTTTGAATCGATGTAAAGCCGAATCCTCCAAAGCAGCAAATCCTCCAAAATCCTCTTAAAACAGCAAATCATTTACAAACAGGGACGAAAAAGATAAGTTTTTGCACAAATTGAAAAGACAGGGATTGAGAAACTGAAGTCATCTTAGTATTCTGGCAAATGAGTGTATTGTGGGTTGTATATAACACTCAGTGTTAACCTTGGTATTACAATTCTTGAAACAGTGTTTGATCTAAGTTCTTTACCAAAGCCAAAAACAATATTGTAGTTTAGTATGTTGATGGTATCACATATTTGTTGTTGTTTTTGATATGAACAGGATGAGAAGGCCCATAAGAATCTCAGTGCAGCTGAAATCCTGTATTTGACGATAGCTTATGACTGGATGTTATTTGGGTAAGGACTAAACTTTCTCTCTTTCTCTCTACGTCTAAGTTTAGTGTCACCATTTTCACAAAGAGACAAATTTTGTCAAACATCATTTTGGCAAACTTTTTTTTCTGACAATTTGGAAGTTTTTGTTGACATCAAAATGTTCCGAAGTTTAATATCTTAAAATACAATTCAAAGTAATAAACCACAAGGGCAAATGAATTGGTAAATTTTAATTAGCTTTGGGTTTAACAAAGAGAAATTGACTAGAGCAGGATTTGAACCTATGATCTCTTGATTAAGGTGTCGTCGCTCTATACACTTAATACTAAACACTATACTACACTATACACTAAGAAAATCGTACAGGTTTGGGTTTTCACTTCGAGGCTATGTTCAATTTGCCTATGTTTTGCATTGAAGTACATAGCACTGGCATTGTGCCAAAAGCAAGTACTCTTTTCACGTAGAGACAATTGGGGTGACGTAGACAGAATGTCAGTTTAATTTCATTGGTTTGTATGCTAGGCTCTTCACACAGTCCTCGTTATTTTAGTATTCACTAAGAGACCATCTTGTTAAACAAATATAGAAACAACATATTTTGATTATTTCAGATATCAGCTTTCGTATTTAGTAAAGTGTCAGAGATTACTTGAATAAAAGTCTTTAAAATAATTATTTCAAAAATAGTTTAACTTCTAACATGATATTCTGAAAGTTTGGCTGCGGGGGCTAAATTGTATCTTCATGAAAACAGTGACCATATGTGTCGCTACACTTTCTACCCGTCTCTCCTTTCTTCACAATCCATCCACTTAGTTGTCTTATTTATAATAAATGTGAACAGGTTTGTCATAATCAGAACAATTTTTTTTTCCAGGCATCATCTGTCATACAGGTTAGGAAAGGGTGAAGATGTGAGTATTCTCTTTGTTTCGTTTTCTAAGTTGTTGTTTTTTTCCCCATTTACTGTGTTCTTATAATAATAATAATAATAAAAAGTATTTATATAGCGCAATATGAATACAACATTCCTCAAAGCGCTTAACAGCAAAATGAAAAGCATTAATAAACAAAACACAGAGTATAATTCCCAATTTAAGCCCACCAACAAAATATATAAAATTAGGCCAGACCAGCTGTAATCTAAATGAAACCATACTACAAACAGCAGACATATCCCAGTAAATAGATCAATGCACTATTAAAACTATTATCCCTGTTCATCAGGCATTCTTAAACCATTCCTCAAAGTTTCTCAAGTCCTTGGGAAATAATCATCCTCAAACTGATTAGGAGTTAATTCAACATAATACTATCACAACCTTTTATATAATATGCACCTGGGTTAAGAGAAGCAATTTATGGTTAAGTGTCTTGCTCAAGGACAGAAGTGTCAAGACCAAGATTTGAACCCTTATTCTGATGACAGACCATCAGAACTTGAGTCCAATGCACTAGACTGCTCAGCTACAACACGCCACGTTTAAAGCTTTTTATTATACATACATATAGCTATAACAAATATGTTTAAAAAACATTATCTCTCTTGAGTACTATCAAAGCATACCTATTGACTTGTTTCTGAACCAGTCTTTTTTTAATTTAACCAAGGAAAATGTTTTTCTTTTCTCTCCAGATTTTCTTCTTTTGTTTCAACTTCCTAAAGCATATAACATCAGATGAATTCTCAGTAGCTGTCAAAAGGTAAAACACAATTTAGAAATGGAATTTGTTTCATCAAAAAGATTATGATTTCTTGTGTTGCACCAGAAAGAACACTTTTGTTTATTAAAAGGGTATGCACAACATTGGTAAGATTGAAAATATAAATGTTTTCAGATTTACACATAACTTACATGGTATGAAGATGGTCATAGTGGAAAACTTCCCTTGAAATAGTTTTGCATGAAATGCTATAGTTTTTGAGAAATTAGCAAAACAATTAGTTTTGATCTCGCGAGTCCAAAAACATATTTTATCACTCCTTTCTCGTATGACCGTTTGAGCTTAGAATTTCACAGGTTTGTTATTTCATGTACATGTTGGGTCACATAAAGTGCTGATACTGGTCTTTGACCCTGTCTTTGACAATTACTAATGTTGTCCTCGTGCTTTGACTTAAACCGCCCCTAACCTATCAATATAGATGATTCTATTAAATTGTTTTGGACTGAAGATGTTGACACCTTGATTTAAGCTCTGGGTAGAGCTGACAATTTTAAAAAACAAAAACAAAATTGAGATTGTGTAGCTCCTGTTCAAAATGCGGAATTCAAACTATTTTTGTTTTCTCTAAACAGAAACCAAAGATCTGGAAGTAGGACGGACTCAGAGAGTTGTATGGATTCCATGGTGTTACTAGGTAAGCTTCAACCTTATTATTGGAACCCATTCCTGTGCCTGATACAAAACAAACTGTTTGTTCTGCCTACTTTTCTTCTATTTTAAAAGAAAGATGCATCATTGGTTTTCGGGTGAATAAGTAAACTTATTCCCACCCTTAGTTTTCAATAAACACAACGTACAACCTGTTAATATCTCTTTATATTCAGTGGTCATGTTTGAGTGAAAACGATGAAAGCTGGGTTCCGTTTGTCAGGAATTTTGTACACAATAAGATAATTTCCATTGCATCAATTGAAAGTAACAACGCATGATGATGTGGAAATCTAGCAGTAGATGTAGCTGTAGCTGTCAATTCGGACACGGCCCTATATCAGGAAAGATTAGGTGTTTTTTAAGCTTGTATTGTTACCATGTTACCGGTGCTTGGAATGAAATAAGAAACTGCTGCCTCGGGTTTACATTAGCAGAGGTCCCCATCCCAGTGTAGTTTTCTCCCCCTTGCATCTTGAGTTGTTCTCTTCACTGTCCGTTCATGATTTGTAGATGTTGACAAGCAGCGTCTTGGTAGTAATTCAAGTCTGAATAGCAACATCAGCATTACGAGTCTTAGCAGTACTAGTTCACCCATCCTCATCTGCACGGGAGATATTCATGAAGAGACGAGGAACGGTGAAGTGGCTGGCAATGGTTCACTGCGGTGTTATGGGTAAGAAATGTTCTTGCTATTGACCCAATTCACTTGGGCCCAATTTCATGTCTCTGCTTACCGTAAGCAAATAATCGGGGCTTACAGAAGCAGGGAATCCCTTGCTTACCGTCAAGCTTATTTTAAAGGTTAGCAGGGAATGTTTGCTTGTGTGCATGTGTACTCCACGTTACTAGGCATTCTTTGCTTACACAGCTAGCGCAGAAGTTTGGCGCTTGCCCCTGGAAGTGAAGAAAGATGATCGCAAGCGCAGAATTCGGCGGTAAGCAGAGCCATGAAATTGGGCCCCGATGTCATAATTCATGATATAGATTCTTTGAGCCGTGTTTGGAGTCAGGTTCACCGTGTGTTGCTGTGCTATGCGCATTTTAGGCAATGCGCATGCAATAAGATGCACACCATATCTTTACATGCAATTTGAATCCCAAAAGAGTAGACCACGGGCAGACTGTAGCCGCGTTTGGCATCAGTGCAAGGGGGTCTATACCAGTACTTTACTTTCCTTCTTTAAATAGAATGGTAAAAAAGGTACATTGTACTTCGTTGAGAAAAGTGTAAATTTGTATTGGAACTGTGCAAAGGACCACTGTGTCAAATGCGAGGAGCACCTACATGTATGTTGATTGCCATGGGTTGAATTTGAGGCATTCTATACGCTTTGTTCATTCTTTCAGTAGGCAATAACACAAAGTGATTGCTTGATATCAGAAAACATTTTCTCACTTTGTTCGTTAATCACTTGCACGCATCTGAAAATGTTTACCTTTTAACTGCTTACTGTGATTCTAGCTAAGGTCTGGTAAGCTGGCTTGAAGGACCAATTTCATCAATCCTGGTTACAGACCTTTTCTGCTTCAAAGTAACCCTTAACACTGTTTTTGTTTTGTATCCACTGCTTACCGCAAGCAAGGCAAAAGGCATTCTAACTTTCCAGCGGTTCTTGTGAGCAGATAAGTGACATAAGCTGTCAATTCTTCTTGATAGTTGTGAAATACACTTTTGCTTGCGCACATTTTTCTGCCAAAGAACACAAATTTGCTTCTCGGCAAAAGCTGTAGGTTTCAATGCTTTCAACTCATAGCTTTCTAATGGCCAGAGCCCCAAGTTTGAGCCAAATAGTTCTTGAGTCTCAAAAGTTCTTTAACGTATCTTTCATAATTTTTGTCAAATTCATTTAGGTGAAATTGGTTGGTGTTTTTATCTCTTGACATACTTTGAGAGTTGTTCCACACAAATTAGAACTGTTCATTATTTTGTCAATGAAAATGGTTGTGGAATGGGTGACAAATATTGAGGGGGACAAATCATGGATATATTTGTTTTCTTTGGATGTAGGTCTTCTGCTGTGGACATTGGCAAACCAAGAACACCCACCCATAGAGAGTCATCTAGATCACCCCAATTGCAGTCACCGACTAGTCCAATGGCTGTACCTAGACCAAGCAGGAGATCATCAGTTGAAGCTGTAAGTTCCCAGAAAACGGCTGTAATAGATAAATCTTGTCCACCTTACTATTGGCAGGAAAAAGCTAATTTATTGCATTTTGTTCTTATAACATGGCTTCTGACTGGCACCCCCGAACAAAGATATGACAAAATGGGGAGACCGCCAACATAGGGCTAGATAGCTCAGTTGGTAGAGCGCCGGCACGTTAAACCAGAGGAGGTCGTTGGTTCAAATCCCACTCTAGTCAATTTTGTGTTCAACCCAAAATAATTGTTTTAATTGTTAAGTTTTTCCTTGTGAGCGTTTTGTTCTTCTTACATAGTTTTTTTTAAATATTGTTAAAATTTTTAAATCTTTCCCTTTGAGCATTTTACATGCATTTTGTGGTCTAGGAATGCATATGTTGCATTTGTTTTGTTCACATTATGTTTATGGAAAATAGGCCCACCATTTCAGGATTTCTTTTTTCATAGATTTCATATATCTTCTTTTGCTTTCAAACTTTCTTGTTAATGTTAACTTATTTCCAAGCCTCTAGTTTCTCATTTGTAGTGATGTAGAGATTCTATAAATCCATTATTGTTACACACTGGACATTCAGTGAGTTTTATCTCTTGTCTGAAAAGGAGACTGCTGAAACCATTTTCAGGAATTTTTATATTTGTACAATCACACCCCTGGGAATTCTATTTTTATTATCTCGTATGGAATGTGTACAACTTTGCTCTTAACTGATTTATCACCTCTGACTATTGCCTTTACTTCATACATTAGTTGCATTAAAGCTGTGTTCGGTGTTTATAACCTTTGCCTGTTTAATAGTTTTTCAATGTATGTAATCTTGATATAGCAGGCCAAGTCAGCAGCGTCATCCACATGCGGCAGGTAGGTTGTTTACTGTACCTCTGTGTTAAATCACTCAATATCCTCATCAACAATACCAACAGTATGATTATCAGTATGATTATGTGTCCATCCACTGTTGGATGTAGCCCTCTTCCTGTTTCTTCAGTTCTGTCCTGTCCTTCCTCATGTTTCTTTGATTGTGTCCTATCTCTAATTATTCAAAGTTGAATAAACTGTCGGTCTTTGGAAATTCAACACAAAAATGCCAGTCTAACAACGATATACATAATCTGCCACAATCAACTACCTTCACTCAGGCCACGCAATTCTTTTGGACCCCAGCAGTTCCAGGAGCCCCTAGCTATCCTCATCTATCATCTCTTCCCATGAACTGTTCCAATTTGGAAGAATCTCCCTGTGACTTTCACCACCACCCCACTCTTCCCAATTCAAAAACCTACCTAACTAGTCAACCTTAGATGTTCATTGGTTGACATTACATGTCTTGGCATGATATCCTGACATGATATATCTAGCTCACCAGACTTAAGTTCTGGTGTGGTCAACAACAGAATGTGGGTTCAAATCCCAGTCGTGACACTTGTGTCCTTGAGAAAGATACTTTACCATAGTTGCTTTGTCTTTCGGATGGGATATTAAGCCATAGGTTCAGTGTACTAGGATTGGTAGTGCACCTAAAAGAACCCAGAACACTGATCGTGGAAGAGTAGGGGGTTAACCCCGGTGTTTCTGGTTCACATAGCAAGCACCCTTGTTTACAGGTTTCCTCAGGCTTGCGAGCTACAGTGATTAAGTTCACTTATGAGGCATCCTTGGTTTCTTTACCAGAAATTTATTATTTTACCAAAGGACTTTGCCGAGTACTGAAGTATAAGTAGAAGTAAATGCAGTGTCTGTGTCTTCATTAGCTAGCTGTACTGATTTGGTTGTTGTGTTTGGTCTTAGTTGGCAACTTGTATCTGGTGCTGGAAGCGTCAAAGGTTTTGTATCATCCAGAGACTCACCTTTAACAGTTCATTCAGATGTATCAAGTAGTTCAAGTGGAACAGCAAGCTGTGGTCCAGTGTAAGTCATCATCAAATATTCATAATATGCAGATTCAAAACTGGTCTACATCACTAGAGAGGTTTCGCAAGGCTACGGATACATATACGGATACGGATATGTCAACACTTTGTGTGTTCACGTGACCTGTAACCGTGGCATCTATGTTTTTGCATGGATGTTAACAACGGATACAAGAGTTCATACACGTATGTTAAAAATGGATACTGTTTTGCAGATTTTATTATGTATTTTTGCCCTAGATTAAAAAACATTTCCCACGGTATTGTTGAATTCGGACCTTTTTGTGTCTACCAGGGGGAAAAAAGTAGCTGATATTTTCGTCAGAGATATAGAAATCATGCCCTTTGATCTATTTCTCTAGCATCGAGGACACTGCTACCAGAAGTTTCTTAAAGTCTATAGCTCCAGTGGTTACCAAAAGGTTGAAATGACATCAATTCGTCGCGTCAGTGCAAAAACGTTTTATCTCGTTTTTGCAAAACATTGTATCTCTCATGAAACTCTCCGTGCAAAAACGTCATATCTCAGTGCCCAGTTGTTTTGTGTGTACATCCGGGCTATTTTAAGCGAGATACAAAGTTTTGATCATTTCAAACTCCCGCGTAACGTAAGTGCTATTTTAGGAGATACAACGTTTTGACTCTGACTTGACGATTTCAAGATACCTGCTACAAGTTTTATCCTAGTTTCAGACCTTTTTGTCAGCAGTGACTCTCGCCTTTGATACAATGTTAACCTTTGTTTGTGAAATTTATCTACCTTTCCTCTGTGATTCTTTCTCTTGCATAGGTTTGACAGTATATACGAAGAGTCCCAAAGGAAACGTAAGCTGGATGAGGTCAGGATCATGTTTAACAAAGTGTACTGTGCTGTGGTGGGGTCACGCTACACTGTGGAGTCCGGAGGGATATCCAGTATGATAGACTCCATCGCATCCAAAGTCGGACTCAAATCCACACGGGGCACAATGATATAATCACATAGTTTTACAGTATTCGTCAAATTAACATCCTCAGAAGATGAATGTATAACGTTCAGATATTGGGGGCCAGCACATGTGCGAGTTTAGAATGGAAGACCATGAGACAATGTGGATGCTTTAACCATCTCTGGTAAGAGAAGCTACTGTCAATGGAGCCGATGTTGCTACACAGGCCTTTAGGGGCAAGCTGTTCTTCCTGAAGTTTCTTTGAAATTGGAATGAACAAAGAAACATTGACTAGCGCAGGACTTGAACCTATGACCTCCGGATTAACATGCTGGCGCTCTACCATTGGAGCTATCTAGCCCTAATGTTAGCGGTGTCCCTATTTAGTCAATATTTTTGTTCGGTAGTGCCATTTTGGAACAATTTAAGAATGATAAATCTAAGGGCATCAAGGCAGTTGCATATACGTTTTTATTCATTGTAGAACTGCTCAGCAGAAGCATGTGGCTCACCCATTTTTCATGGGGGGAGCACCAGCCAAACTTTATACAAAGACTTTGGTTGATTGCTTTGTTCATATTGTCCCAATGTCCTGTCTGCTTTCCAGCTCTTAAAAATCAAGAGCTCATGGGGTTTGTGGTTCGGGGCAGAGTTGTTACCATCACAAGTGTTGTACAAAATAACTGAGATAGACCACTTGACTCTGCTCTGTGCATTTCTTGGAATTGTCTATGAAATGCACCTCTAGACCTTGGATTAACTCAGACTTTGCTGGATTATCCCTAATTATATTGGATTTACTGCTGTACCATGTAAACCGCCATATTTTGCCATTTTTATTTTATGTTAACCCTTAAGAATTGACCCAGTGACAATTTATTTCACACTGAAATTATCAAAAATATGGAAATGATGTGAAATATATAAGTTGAATTTGATTTTTACTGTCCCCATCCATACGTATTACATTAATGTTTGGGCGTTCACTTTCCACAAAAGGTTAAGGTTCAATCAGTGTTTCTTCCTACAAGAGCAAATGCTGAATGGTTGACAAACTAGTAAACAAATCTCTTTGGACTTGGGTTTGAAAGCTTAAAACACAAATGGCATCAACTTGCTTTGACCACTGTCAGTATTAGGTGAGGATTTTAATATCCAACACAACATGTGGTGCTGATATGTATGAACTTCATTTTGTTAAAGAAATAACTCCACAAAACCCCTTCCCCCTTTATCAGGACATCATTTTTTGTATGTAAATTGCTGTATCCTGCTTCACAATGGACCAGTCCATGTTAATGGACTGGTCTGTTAAGCCCCACCAACAACAGCAAATGCTCAACATAAGTGCTCACGTGGGAAATGACAACTAGTGCATCTCTGCAACTTGCTCATTAAACCACAGTGGAATTTTATGATTCACAACAAAATACACTGCACAATGCATAAAATGTACAACACAGTAGCATTTGGACACACAGCCACTGCTGTGATAGTCCGAACATCAATACGTCACACATCGAGGCGTGTCAATAAGGCCTTTAGAACCTGCTGGTTGTCTGTCTGGGTACCGTAGACCTTGCATGCCATAATACTGTGTGTGTACGATACACACCAGCCACGCTATCATGGGCAGCGCACCTTGTCAATATCTCTCGTCACCAACCCCTGAAAGGGATGCACTGAAAATTAACAATGATTTGCTCCCAAATATGACTGCTTTGCGTGGACGTTAACAACTTTTGAGCAAGTGTAAAGCACTTGTAGGGCGCTTAGTACGCGCATGTCAAAATGCAAGTAGTTTGACGCAATCCACTTCAAATGAATCATGCATTTACACGGTCACCCTAAACTGCATACATTTAGACATGTCACAAGATCAAAGAAGAATGAGAGGGAACCGATTGCTCTATGACCTGATGTCATAGCAACTAGATAGCAACTGTGGACCTATTGTCCCTTTTGTTATAGGTCCACGGTTTGAATGTGGATACCTACCCACACACACACACGTGTATCAAGTACCACTATCAGTCTGGTAATATGCTTCATTGCATGTGTATTTCTATCCAATGAAACCATTGGGTTTGTAAGACCAGAGCCTGTCTTAAAGACAGGGGACCAGTCTACTGCCGTAATTAATTCGTGGGAGACTTTGGAACAATAGGTGGCAGCAGACATACCAGATAGATTTCCATTGTTTACTAAGCACTGAGCATGTGCATATATCCCAGAATAAAGGATTTACCTTGTAAGTCTGCTGCCACCTAGTGTCCCTGAAAGTCACCCATTGATTAAGTGGCAAAGCTAAGTGAGTTGTTTTTTTTTGCCTTATGTATGAACATCCTAGAAATCTTGATCAATCAAATTGGAACAGTGGACCATAACCATAACTGTACTATATGCACAGTTAGTTTGGATAAATACCCATTTCTCCATCAATCAAAACACTCTTAAGGAGTGTTTATGGACTGACGGTTTGTATGATTCAAAATTGTAGACACCTTGTTAAAGAAATCTGTATATGCGGCAGTTTTCTAAAGATTTACAGAAATAAAAGTTTCAGCGTATTAATGTATTTAAGGAAAGGTCCAAGATACTGACGTAATTGTAAGAACCTGATTTCATAAAATCTGTTCAAGGTTAGTTTCTTGATATTTTTTTTTGAAAAGTAGAGGATTGGAATGAATAAAATCCTCCAAAATCCAACGATTTACCACCCCATATGATATGTTCAAATGTGAAACGTAAGGCAGAAAACCTGCACAAATGTGACGCCCCCGGGCCAAAATCAGGCAATTCTTAGGAAATAGTGAAATAGCATTAAAAGTTAATACAACTGAAACATCAGCCTTGATATCATTATGTGATGTGATGTCATCAAAATTCTATATGTTGAGAAATATTTTATATAGGCTTAAATTAGGTGTTATGTGAAGCTCTTCTTCTCATCTGTCTGATGAGCAAAAAAAAAACAATTTGTAGTTTTGGAAGGAAGTGCCTGGTTTTGGCATGGAGTATTACAGATGTTTCTTGAAAATTACAGAATTGGAATGAATGTACTCCTACAAATCCCAACGATGTTACATCCCTGTATGATATGTTTCTTTAAGGCAGGGTATAATTTTGGTAATTGTCAAAGACAAGTATCCTCACTTTGTGTATCCCAACCTATGCATATAATAACAAACCTGTGAAAATTTGGACTCAATTGGTCATCAAAGTTGCAAGAAAATAATGAAAGATAAAACACCCTCGTTGCATAGAATTGTGTGCTTCATGCATGAGAAAGGCTTCATGCCTGAAGTATTTCTCAGATTCAAATTTTTGGGGTGAAAATTACCTCTTTCTCTAAAACTACACTACTTCAAAGAGTCGTTTATAACAATGTTCTATACTATCAACAGCTCTTCAGTGCTCCTTACCAAGTAAGTTTATGGTCATTAACTTGTAGAGTAATTACCAAAAGTATACCCTGCCTGTAAGAACTAAACAATTAAAAGGAATATAAAAAATTTTTTTTTTTAAATACCAATGATGTACAATTGTACATTATACCATCCCTTTAAAAATGTTTTTATCCATAGAAATTGGTTGCTGGCTGACGATTGTCAAATTCAAGGCAAAATTTAACACCTTAAAAGAACAATTGGAGTTGAACAAATTTGTTCAGTTAATCTCAAATATAAGCAGTTATAAATTACACAGAGACATTTGATCCCACGGGTGATTTTGCCTAATCAGCAGATTGTTTTTTAATATTAAAAACTCTTTAGTTTTAAAACCTTGTTTAAAGTATTTATAATTAAATGGAATAATTGCATATAATAGATCAACAGAACTCTGTGAAACAATCTCTGTATAATCGTTTTTTATGAAGAGGTTATTTTTAATCCTGTAAAAAAGTAATATTCAGACTGGCCAACTTGTAAAAGTGTTGAACAATAAAACAAAGTTCTGTATACCATATTTCATTTATTTTCTTACATAGGCAGAATTTCTCGGATTGCGAAAAGGCATTTTGTTTTTGTTCTTTTTAAAAGCCCAATCATTCCATCCGGAGATATCTCTCTGCAATCTTTTCTTGATAGAATATTTATTTATTATTTTCAAATTTAAGTTTATACGAAGGACTTAGCCTCATTTGTGTTAAGTGTGAATAATAAGTTCTAAATTTTATTGTTTTCAAATGTTGAATTAGTCCAAATTGCCATTTATACATAGACATGTACACCAGATATCATTGAAATCATTAAAAGAAGAAACATAACTCTTCATGCAACACCATATATCTTTTCTTTTTTCCATATTCCGTCTCGTGTTGTTGTTGTTGATATTTTGTTTGTTTTTTACAGAGGGGGCTACAATTTTTAGGAAAACCATCAGAACAGTGCTAAACCTTTGTTGAAGAAGCAAATGCCGTATCCGAATTGGCGACTACAGCTACGGCTACGGCTGTTGCTAAGGGTGTTGCTAAGGACGTCCTATGCTTCAATGCACGACAACGTGGAAATCTAGCCGTAGCGCTAGCTGTAGCCGCCAATTCGAACACGGCCTCAGTTTAGCTGTAGCGTGTCGTGGCCAAGCGGTCTAGCACACCAAATTCATGTTGTGGTGGCTGATTCAACATAATGTGAGTTTGAATCTCGGTCCCAGCACTTGTGTCCTCCTCGGCGTTTATGTCAAACTTATGGATCCTGCCGAGTAACGAAGTAGAAGCACTCTCTTCCTTTCTTACCAGTAGGTGGCAAAGTCTCCTGCATACATCCATAGCAGTGCTGTAACCAGGGTGGGGGGCAGGGGGAGCACCCAGAACCTTTCCCCCCCCCATGAGATTTTAAAAATGTACAAAGAAAAGGTTTGAAACATTAAAAAGCCCCCTCCCCCAGTATATCTTTCCCCTAATGAAATTGTGTGGTTACACCACTGTTCCACGGCTGTCTCAGTCTTCATGAAGAGGCATCCCAATATTTAAAGAGGCTGTGTCGTCATGATCAAAGCAGACCTGTTGCTGTACATGGAAATTATGAACACTCACCCAGTAAGTGCTCTATAGAAATGACACAGGAGGCCGCGCGCATGCAGTAACTGGGTGAAAGTTCATACTTCCATGTACAACCACAGGCCTTCTTTGATCATGACAACACAGCCCCTTTAACTCATAATACATGTACATGTACACAGAGACTGACTGAACAACAAATAACCGTAAAGGCTTCTTATTTCTTATCTTTCACTGTTTCAAGTACATATTTATTTACAGTTTTTACAAATCAATTTCAATAATTAATATTTTGTAATACCTTTGGATTACATCATGTCGCAAGCTGTTTTCATAGTAAGTAGGAAGACCAAGTTGTTCACGTTTCAATGTTATGAGTAACTATATGATATCAATGTTGAGATTATTACATGAAGTGCCACGATAATTACAAATGCCACATTCATCTATCCATCTTCATCATGCAAACCTTTGAATTCCACTCATTGTTTATTTTCTGAACATGAGCTCTACACATGTACAGAAGTCATGTTTGAAAAACTTCAAATAGCTCCAACTAAACAAGTTCAAACTTCTTTGTGTGACAAAATATCATTTGAATGACTTATTACTTTCAAGCATCAACTCCCACTAAGCTAGAAATGTTTTGTTTTATTCCTGTTTGAATTCAAAGACACTTACAACTTGCTTTCATACTTTGGGTGTGTACTTGAACCCTCATTGAAACTTCTAACACACACAGCATTCATGTGTGTATAATTGTGCATACCAGAATAAGATTACCAGCCAAACTACCATGTCATATATACCATTTGTAACTGGATTTGAACTGTCTCTAGCTACCAGGCAATCTCGGTGGTCTAGTTGGTAAGACATCTGCTCTAGAATGGCAAAGGTCGTGGGTTCGAATCCCACCCGAGTAATATGCCTGACTCGGGAAAGTACTGAGTATACAGTGCTTTACACACATCGGTGTACGGGTAAAACCAAATATAATACATTTGTAACTGGTTTCCTGCTTATTTTTACTTAGCAGAAAACTGTTCAGCACTTCTGTCTGCAGCTCTATGAAATTGGGTTTGTACCACTTTGTAAACTTTGTCATTGCAAGCTTCCTTTTGGTCATTGTCTACAAAGGAAACATAGACAGCTCTCCCTGAATAGTTAAATTCTCAAAGTTAAACAGATTTGCAATCACAAGGTTGTGGGGTCTAAATCTTTGCCCGACTGTAGATTTCACAGCGTCCTTAGAATAAATAATGTTGAAGAAAAATTGACAAACTCTCATTCCCTCCCCCCCAGTGATTGCCGGACAGGTCAGGATTGAAACTGCACGAAGGACTTCAGCCAGGTAGAAAGATCTCAACACACAACAGAAACTCTATGATTACACCCCCTTGGTCACTGACTTCTATCCATGGTGTACAGGCCCCACACCTCTAAACTTGCTCAAATGTAGCTGAAGCTTTCTTTAAACCAGTTTTTCTGCAGGCGAAACACAAAATAATGTTTGGGCCAAAATATAACACAAAAATTACAAGAAAAACATACAGCATGTATCTAAAGATAAATCTATGTCAAGTGGAAATACAATCTCAAAAGTACAGACTGTGCAAGTTCTTGTGCGTATTGAAAACAAAAACAATTCAAACAAATTATTCTCTTTGTACAAAATTCTTGAAACTAAAAATTTCCTGAAGCAATGTTTTATAAATACAAATAATTTGTTCAAATTAACACGGAAGCAAAATTAAAACTTGGGACAAGGATGCTTACTTTTTGGAAACCCCATTAATGCCTTGCCTGAATTTGTGCATTCATTACATATCATTACATAGGTTTAATGATACCATGAATGTAAATTCCTAATTGTTTCCTATTTACCGAAAATGGAGGTCAAGTCGGGTTCTCAGTTTTCTTCGTTGATTTGTCAAATTTATATTACTTTCATATATTTCATCGCAAAGTTATACGTTCCCAACAATATAACATAGGTTTAATGATACCATGAATGTAAATTCCTAATTGTTTCCTACTTACCGAAAATGGAGGTCAAGTCGGGTTCTCAGTTTTCTTCGTTGATTTGTCAAATTTATATTACTTTCATATATTTCATCGCAAAGTTATACGTTCCCAACAATATAACATAATTTGTACAGCCATAAACTGAAGTACTTGAAGAAACAAAATCGTGCACCTGTAAAACTCAACATATTTGGGACCAACTTGGTCCAGGTAGTTCAAATATTCACGAGACTTGCACAGTCTTTTGTGATGGGACCATGGAAGTATTCCTCAATAAATGTTTATAATTTTTTGATACAATAGACAATTCTATGTTTTGATCAGTACGAAGCGGCAGGAAAATCGCAGCTCAACATCTTACACAGAGAAAAAATTATTTGCCTTGTTGACTTACACTTCTCTTCTGAAGGTTTCTTGTGTAATTCTGTCCATATCAGAGCCAGCAGGATTGGGATCAACATTGTCACATCCAAGAGTTTGGGTCGCTGATGACGGGAGGGAAAAAAGAAATGGTAAAAATAACTAATGCGCTAAATTCTTCAAAATTTTAGGTGGTTGGTTTGAAAATATTACCAAAATATTGAAATCAAAACAAAAAATTGAGACAAACACTCTTTAAATGTAAATTAATAGATTAGACAGGTTGGTTTTTTATTGTGACTATGGATTCTTTAAAAAAATCAGTGCATAAAATACCAGAAAAACAGAATGTATACTTGATTGAATTTAATACTTACATTCTTTGTACTGTTCTGTTGTTATGAATCCTTTCTTAGTAGGATCCAGCATTCCAAAAACAGACTCAATATTGGACTCGTCAAACAGACATGGGAAGTCAAGTTGCGTTGTTCTGGATTCTTTAAGTTTCTCCACATAGTCGATCATAAAGGCCTTGGGATTATCTGCCAAAAGAATTCAAAAATTCATTTTACAAATAGTTTTTGAGTACTGCTTTCATCGGTGTACATTGTACCCCACCCCCCCGCCGTTTGAAATCTGGACTTTTGTGATTTAAAAATTACCCGAATAAAAAGATACATTCTATGAGCTCTTAAGAAGTAGTTTCACTTTCAGTGTTTTTAAAACTACTTTTCTATTTTACACACAGACAATGTATTTGTTTTTACCTCCACGGCAGATTATCTAACTTAATTAGCCAGAAGTGCCCCCCCTAGAAAAATGGTGCAGCCCTTGTTTTCCACCCCCCTAAAATGTTACCCTAGTTACGGTGCTGATTTTCGCCAATGCATGGTGTGGTATAGCCCCATTAATAGTGCCAATACTCTGGACTTCCTCCGATCCTTGGCCCTACGCTCATGTACCTCCAGGAGGTGACATTTGTTTTCGAAAAGAAACTCGTGTTTTTATGCCAAGATTTTTTCCCAAGTTGTCACTTATTGTAGCTCATTTGTGGACAGCACATTAAATCGAAAAAGAGCGCTCTCGTTTTGGTGTAATTTATGAAGAAAATCGGCGGCGTTACTGACACGGTTTGACTGCCCGGCGTGGCGTGTCGTGGCCGAGCGGATAAGAACACCGAACTCAAGCTCTGGTGTTTCTGATCAGCAGAGTGTGGGTTCGAATCCCAGTCGTCTTGTCCTTTGTCAAGAAGATACTTAAACACATGCTTCGTTCGGATGGGATGGGGGACGTTAAGCCGTGTGTGTGTGTGTGTTGTTAAAGAGTTAAAACCAGTGCACGAAGAAAAAAGAGAAGGGGTTCGCCGCCCGTTTTGTTCCTGGTTTGGCAGCATATTGCGCCACAGCACCTTGTAACCATTGCATGGTGCTACGTAAGGACTTGGTCTCATACTTCAAAACGTAGCTCCACAAATACTAAGGAAAATAATGATGAAAAAAGCGCCTTTGAGCACTGACTGAGTGGATATGTGCGCTATATAAGAAGCCACTATTATTATTATTATTATCCGTGCGATGTTTGCTAATGCGCTAGTCTTGGTGCAAGACCTTTCTCGGTTACCTTTCACGCACAGCGCGGCCGAAGACCCGCTCATTCAACTCGCCAATAGCGCTCGCCACGAACACCTGACACCTGACTTTAGCCCACGAACCGCCCCACGCGCTACAAATGTAAGATGTTGCTGAACATTGCTGAAATTTATTTAAATTTAATATTTTTGGGACAAAACCTCTAACTAATTTCCAGACTGGATGAATTTTCGCCGACCATGAAAAAGTGCCAAGTTATAGAAACAATTTTTACCTTAAATGTTTTCATTTGAAATATTTGTGCTGAGATCCTGTTTCACTTCTTTAAATATTAAAAGATTGACATCGATCGAAAGAAGGAACATTGTTTTTACCTCAAAAAATGTAACTCAGACCATGGAGGTAGAATTCTACCTCCTCCATGCTCGGAAAATTTTTGTTACTTCATTCATACCTGGTCTATGAAAAACAAGCTGAGCTGTGATGTTATCAAACAGTTCCATTATTCTCTGCTTCTCTATGTATTCCTGAGCTTCACTTTGTCTTGGAACAGCCATTTTCGATAACTTTGTTAATGAAATTTGCAGGAAAATCTTGAACACTTTTTGCTTATGAACAACCGAACTTGAACGGATTCATGAACTTGTTGACACAGTGTTGCCAGGCGCAGATTGATAACTGTAGCGCCCTCTATTGATATTTCTGAGCCAATGTAAACATGGCGCTTGGCACTAACTGGCTGCGGAAGGAAACACAAGTAACGATAGACTCCGATTGAACTAGCTAAGTACTATCAGTTCCGGCATAATTGAACACAATACCATGGCACATTCTACCAACACGTCTGAAGGTGCCATGAGTGAAGGTTCGCTTAAACGGGAGGTTCGAGTTGTTGCGGCAAGGGCTGTTGAAAATCACACGGTAAGTTTTTGGACCGCGCGCGCCCGTCATTCAACAATATACACACAAAAACGGTATTTGCAATCAATGCACTTTTGACGAGACACACAGCGAACCTTGGCCTTGGACCAGTTGGACTTGGTGGCGTCCCATGGGACCATATCCGTAGGTCAACACCAAATATGAGAGCTCATTGTCAGCTGACTCTTCCACGCCCACGCATACCACTATTATTATTTTCGGCTAAAATTCACTATCCGGCGGGACCACTTTATCTCCTCCCCCTTAATTTAGTTCAAATTATATCCTTCCCATACCCTTACCTGTCCAACCAGAAGGGTTGACACTATACGGAGAGGCACAGGCACTTTGAACTAGTATTAAAGTGTCAAAATCATGAAAAATAAGCCATTTTTGGGTCTATGGTGGTCTAACTTAACAACGCTGCCTTGCTACACTCCATTATTTTTAGTTCCTTTGTGGGCATGAGTTATACTTAGACTTAGAGTGTGCAAGAAAGTTCCGTCTCCGCGTGCGTGATAAAATGTGTGCTTGAATTTTCCTTTTTAAAGGTCAACATTTAGCGTTTTAGCTACCAATTCCTCGAGAGGAATATTACAAAAAGGGAAATAAAGTCTGACATTCATAAAAACCCCCTGAATAAATCCCTTAGAAAGGGGTGGCCGGATACGGAATGTACATGTTGTAGTTTGGAGTAAAATCTCAGATGTATCTAGTGTTTGAAAAAACAAACTTTGTACATTGACTTGAACCATTTATTCAATGTTTGGGTAGACTCATTATTAATTTTGTACAGTAGTTATTTTATCACAGTCATTGGCTCAGTTTGTGTGGAAATGTAATGTTTAGGCCTATTTGAAGACAACTCTGATTTGTTCATGTCCTTTTCCTGCATTTGTTTAATCCAATCGTTTTGATTCTTGATGTTTTGATGTCTGTATTCTGTAGACTAGGTTGATTGTTGAATGACAATAATATTGCCATTAACCATACTTACTCTTCATAGAACTATTCGTCATATACCTAGAAGAAGAATGTTTCAAGAAAACTGAGTGTGAAAGTTTGGCAGTTTTTCTGCCATTTGTAAGTCATTGCAGGAAAGTTAATTTACGCATGGGAATGGAAAAAATGTATTTGGAGTAATTCTAGCAACAAATATACAACAGTCATGCCTTACTTTTTTTTTAAAGAGCCATTTTATTGCTTGTGACCTTCTTCTGGGGCAAAAAGTTGTACTTTGTGTGCTAAGAAAAAGGTTGTACAGACTTTTGAACTTTTTCCAGGTACACATCAATAATAAGTACGTGAACAAATGCACATTCAAATATTAACTTTCTATACTATCTGACCATTTAATATTATACACTTTTGAAGAACTGCATTGTTGTACAAGGAATATGATATCATATGGTGAATACATTTAACCACTTCACATCAGTATTCCAAAAGTGTCTGTGCTCATGTGCAGTAGGCCTACTATTTTTCAGAACTTTTGGAGCTTTTTGAGTAATCATTTTCCTTTGAAAGATCAGTTCCACAATAAAACCCTGACTTAAAGGCACTGTACACATTTGGTAATTACTCAAAATATCCATTAGCATAAAAACTTACTTGGTAGCAAGCAATGGAGAGCAGTTGATAGTATAAAACATTGTGAGAAACGACTACCTCTGAAGTAACGTAGTTTTTGAGAAAGAGGTAATTTCTCATTAAAATAATAAAAACTTCTTGCAAGAAGTTTTTATTCCTATCTGAAAGCACACAAATTTGTACAACAACCCATGTTTTTTCTTTCATCATTTTCTTGCAACTTCGATGACCAATTGAGCCCAAATTTTCACAGGCTTGTTATTTTATGCATATGTTGGGATACACCAAGTGAGAACACTGGTCTTTGACAATTACCAAATGTGTTCAGTGCCTTTAACAAAGGAAAGACATCAAAAGTTCTCATAATAAGCACTGTCAGGATTTGTTGTTGTCTTGTGAGAAAATATGAGTATGCACACTCTCTGTGAATCCCAAAACCTCAGCTGTAAGCAACGGCCGATAATCTGCTATGGTGTGCTGGAATCTTACAATACTCGGACTTACCTACCACTGCGCCGAATACAATGATAAATAATGGTGGCAGCCTGTCCATTCTTGTATGCCACATTTGTATAACAAAGGGACAAAGGTCTGGAATCGGGGATTACACAATAACCCCTGGAAAAAGGGAAATTACAAGCATAATTTCATAAGGTTCATGCCTGTGCATGTTACACAATGGAATATGCAGTAGATATACACGTCAGCCGTCCAACTGATAAACAACAAATTTACCCTCTTCCAAAGTTTGTTTAGATGATCTTCCTGTCAAGGGAACTCGGCAAACTCCCACAAGGGGATATAAACGCCAAGCTGGCAACAGCCAATATTTCTCATACAAACATTGGTTTAATGTCTATGATTATGAATTGCACAAATCAAGAAATTGTGATTCAGTATAACTAGACGACAATACTTATTCTAGTCCATTGTGAAATCAGCGGTTAGCTTGCTAGGATTTGAACCCACAACCTTGTGATTGCAAGTCCTGCAGTCTAACCACTGGACCATGTTGTGGACATAGCCGTCGCTGGTGTTCAAAAACAATTGCCATAGGCCATTCCAGAAAAAAAAGTTGCAATTGTACCGTATGTACATTGTCATCCAATGTGAAGTGGTTAACAGAGTACACACATCTGGGCCCAATTTCATGGCTCTGCTTACCGCGGAATTCTGCGCTTACGCCCAGCTGCGTCCCATAGAAATACACATGTTACAATGGGCGTAAGCGCAGAATTATTTGGTAAGCAGTGCCATGAAATTGGGCCCTGTTCTTTGCTGTGCCACCAAACTGCATGGGATATGTTATCCCATGCAGTTAAATGGTTTCAAATGGTTGTTAAACTTGTTGGAAAATATTAGCATGTAGCATCAATTAAACCATTAAATCTTATTGGACATTAACCTTATTTTAAATACCAGCAATTAATTGCTACTAAAACTACTAAAACTTTATAAACACAACGTAAAAACTCTGCCCAAACTTCAAAGCTCAATTTGCAATATTTACTTTTCAGATCCAGAGAGTGATTCTGAAGTATCAGATCAAACTTCAAGTGCTTAAAACTCAGACATGTGATTTGAATAAATTAAACAAACACAAAATTACTATTTGTGTGATTAAATATGAACTGTAATGCTTATATTGATAACATTTATAACGGCGAGTATATACAGTACACTTCGAAGAAACAGCACAGTAATGTTTTACAATGTAAAGTACTGCCTCAAGCTACATTTAATACCAAGGAAATAGGAAATCATTCAAGTCATATGTTTTACTGAAATAGAATTTGAAAAGCCATTTCAGAAGGGAATGGTGTGACTTAAATAGTCAGCAGGAACATAGAGACTGAAAATTCCCTTTGCAAGTCACTGGAAGTTTAACATCATCAACACTGGAATCATTTGTCTCTCATGAGTGAACACCTTCCTCCATAGAACGGACAACTTTTGAACGAAAATGTCTGGATTTCTCTTCCACCGTGAGAATCTCTGGATATTTATTTCCTCCCAAACTTCAACATCTTCCTTGCCAGCCAAAAAGTTTTGGATTTGACATCTACATTGATCACCCGAACATTTTGTCTGATGTTCATTTTGTGAGGGAGCAACAACTGGTTTTGTGATGTGGATTACAAAAGGAGCCGTTTTGTTAGAAATACCGCATGCAATCCTTACCAGTTTTGAGTATATGGTAAAGTTGGCTACTTTTGATAAAAAAGGAATCAGCATTGTTTTTTTGTTTATTTTTGAGTATACATCATTTTGTTTTTGAGAAAGATATCAAGTACTGTACCATATTTTAAAAACTAAACTGAATCCAACTTAAAATAGGCTGATTGCCTGCTCCTAATTAGCCTAAAGTCTCTAGTGTTACCTGAAGAACTTGTTTTGCCTTTGAAGGTATTATAGCCTGACAGGGTTCTTTTTTAAATTTGTTAAGCAAAACAAATATCATTCACATATTTCATCCACAAATATCATCTAATGAGGTATATAGATAATTGATAAGAACAGAAGCACATTTGAGTTTAATGTTTTGTGCCTGAATACAGATTACTTAAATTTTAATTTTGGCAAATTAAGAGAAGAAATCAAGGGTTTGGGGACAGTTTACTTGACATGGGTGATTTCACAGTTAGTTAGGCCAAGTAAAGAAAAAAACAGTTGATTGTCCCCGTCGTCATCCTTTTTTGAAGGCACATCCTTTTTAAAATATTTTTTCCCTAAAACTAAATTGTTTATGTATTTTGCTTCATCTTGGCACCATTCTTTCGATGATTGATTTAATTTACCCATATTTTTTACTTTTAAGTACTACAAAGCCAGCACATTTGTAGTCTGACTCTTTCCTCCTTCAAAAAAATAGTAGAAAATAGAAAGGCCCTCGATCATCCTCCTCTTTCTGAAAAAAACAGGATGATCAACTGTGTATTTTTTTACTTGGCCTTACGCTACATTTTTAACAATTAAGGAAGCCTCTTTAAGATTCAATCATCATTAATGATAATGTTAATCCCCCTTTACCACAGGGAACTTTTAGGTGTTCCAACACTTCCAAATGCATCGTCTGTAGACAACACATCAGGGAATCGGACTCCTTCACCAGCCATACCGGTGGTACCACCCATAGGACAAGGGGTCATGTCACCTGCACCACCACTAATCTCATCTATCTCATATCTTGCAAAGTTTGTGGTGTTCAATATATAGGTGAAACAAGAACTACACTCAAGAGGCGTTTCTACGGCCACAGATCCACAGTCAACACCCAAAAGCTGGATACACCTGTAGGACATCACTTCAATCTTCCTAATCACTCCATTTCTGACATGATTTTACAGGGCATTGAGGCACTAGGTAACCACAGAGGGACTGTTCGTCTGAGTAGGGAGAAACTGTGGATAAGGCGCCTTCAAACCATTCAACCTCATGGTCTGAACATCCAAGAAGGAAATGACTAATAACCTTTTGTCTTTGCCTTCTCCTTTTCCCCACAGATATCCCTTTTTTTTTAGCCTGCCCCAGTTACTAATTAATTACTTGTTCTCCCTTTTCCCTCCTCTGATCTTGTCATTTGTGTTTCCAATTTCTTGTGGCCAGACCAGCCCCCTCCCTCCAACCTCCCCCCCCCTCTGTTTCCCTATTCATTGTTTACCCCTTGCCTTGTCTGTTTGCTCTCTGCCTCTACATGTATTCATGTATTTCCAATTGACTGCTTTTGTTACACTTATATACCTGTTCATGTGTGTTGTTTTGTCATTTAGCCTTCGAGAAAGACTCTACTAGGGTCGAAACGTCAGGCCATTAACTATTTTTTGCAATATTCAATATATTAACATGTGTGCCTACAAATCATTCTAGTCATTGTCAAGACACTCTTACATTTTTAATTGTACTACACGGCGGGGCGACTTTTCCACCAATAGAGGGCGTACCCTCAAATCTCCAGCAATCGGCTTGTTTCTGAGTCCAGTGATAACGGTTTGTCGAAAAATCAGGTTTTCGGGAAAGTTCCCTCTATTGTTCGATTTGCGAAAGGGACCATTTGAGCAGGCTAGCTGAGTGATAAGATTGCGATCTCAGCGAAAAATGAGCAACAACGTCATCATTCATTCTCCATTAATGTACCATTGATGCATGTTAACCAAGACTTATTATACAGTACCGGTAATTATACAAATTTGTAAAAGACATTCTGACTGTTTTGTGAGCTGTAATTAGCAGTTTAATCTTGGTTACATGTACATTTACATTGTATATACTGAATGTTACAATAAAGGACATGGATAAATAATGCATGTATTTGAACAGAAAGTTCCCCCAAATGGGCCAAATAGAGTGTAAAATATCTATCATCACTTATGCTACTTACTGGCAGGTGTTTCGGAGTATAAAATATCACAATTATTCTCAATTATTTTTTAAAAGTATTTCCAAAGAATCATGGTTAGTGACATGTACGTTTGGTTTGTTTGTTTTTTGATGTTTGTTTTGGGTGTTTTTTTTACACTTTAACCTTTTTGTAGAAAGCACAGGAAATTGTGTGGAATCCTTATTGAAAGATAACTTCCTCAAACCTTGGTTAAATTGAAAGTTTATTCAGAAATTACTGTTAAACTGCATACTCCATGTCTAGCTAAATAATAACGAATACAAGTACTAGATTCAATCAAGGTTTTTTTCCGTTTTACCAAGGAATTGCTTATATTTTAACGTTAAATTTCACAATTTTTAGATAGAGATGTTTCTCATCACAGTTGCCACCTTCATCAAGTTTATTTAAAAAGAAAAGGCTTTACAGAATTGTAAATGAATTCCTCCATTTTTGGTTCAATGCTTGCTAACGAGCCATTCGGGTTGGCTTAGTGGCTTCCCTGCCTTTCACCTCCTTGGACTCCAGTTCGATATTGTTCTACCTGCAGAAAGTTACACTAATAAAAATGGCCACCTGTTTACAAGCTTTGCTTTCTATCCGGGCTCAATTTTATGGCACTGTTTATGGTGAAATTTTGCACTAACGATCCATAGAAATACACGCGCCATAAGCGCAGAATTCTGTGGTAAGTCAACACCATTAATTGTGTCCAAGAGCCTAAGGTAAAATGGATAGACTCCTAGTCACAACTACATTTACAGTGACGATGTATTGTTTTAATACTTGTCATATATTTTTTCGGAAGTAATTCATTTCCAATCTCGTGCTATTTCTGTAACGGATTCTGTTATTGTCTCTTTTCTTATCTATCATGTCTATGGACAGAAAAGGAACCTTGAAGCCTTGAACATTGAATACACACTTCCCATGTATACCCATAGAGGTGGTCCTTTCGCTATGGTATACCAAACATGTTTACTTCACATTCAACCAAACCATTGATGACGTGATGCACTATTGGGTACACCATGCATGCCACTAATTTAAAAAATCACACCACACACACGCGTGTGTAAGTGCTTCCAATGGAGGACCTTCCATTTGTTTACTCCCATTGTCCTGACAAACGTGAACCTATTGTTTTCTATTGTAGATTGCAATCATTGTGCTTTTGTCCCATTTGTTTGACGTCCTTGGTTTGATTGTCAATACAAGTACACTGATGGTTGTTGTCTTGGTAAATCAAGGACTTCTCTTTGTTCCCCCATTGTTTGGACTTAGTTTTGGGGGGATTTGTACTCAAAAGTGAAGCTATTACGTCCTCGCTCAGTCAAAATAACTGGATCCTTTTGATAAATTTCTTGGTGTCGTCAATGTGTAGACACGCTCAAAAACACAACATGCATACACTGTACATCCTATCAAAATACATGTAGTTGGTCACGGTTTTAGGAATTCTTTTACAAGTCTAAGAAACAGTTTAAAAGTCTAGAATGGAATTAGTTTTCTGGAGGATCAGCACTTGTATGAACTTTAAAACCTGTGAGCTTTCAGAATTAAACTAATCCTCCCAACGAGCATAATTTCCAGTACCTTCTGTTTCTCTTTGTACGGCTGAAACGAAGCCTACTTTACCACAGTAGGTTCATGCCTGTGCATGTTACACAATGGAATATCCAGTGGATATACACGTCAGTCGTCCGACTGATAAACAACAAAGTTGTTTCGGGCGTTAAAAAACAACCGCCGTTGGCCATTCCGAGAAAAACATTGGCGTGTGTACCTGAACATGTACATGTCGTCCAACGTGAAGTGGTTAACAGAGTACACACATCAGTTCTTTGTTGTGCCACCATACACATCCTGTGCAGTTAAATGGTTTTAAATGGTTGTTAAACTTGTTGGAAAATGTTAGCATGGAGTATTTAAATTAAACCGTTGAATGAATAAGTCATTGCACATTAACCTTAGTTTAAATACCACAATTAATTGCTAACTACTAAAACTTTATAAACGCAATGTAAAAACTCAAGGACTGGAATTACACGGAGGTCGTGGCCTCCGTTGCCCCTGGTCTTTGCCTTGGTGCCCCTTTAAAAGTGTCCCATAGACTTTCAGATTTTACAATGGAAGTGCCCTTTGCAAAATGAAAATGGCCTTGCCCTCTCAAAGATGAAATTCAAGGCCTGAAACTCTGCCCAAACTTCAAAGCTCAATTTACAATATTTACTTTTTAGATCCAATCTAACTTGAGAGTGATTCCGAAGTATCAGATCAAACTTCAAGTGCTTAAAACTCTTGTGATTTGAATAAATTAAACAAACACAAAATTACTATTTGTGTGATTAAATATGAACTGTAATGCTTATATTGAAAACATTTATAACGGCGAGTGTATACAGTACATTTCTAAGAAACTGCACAGTAATGTTTTACAATGTATTGTACTGCACAGCAAAATGTGTGTTTTTCAAGCTAATACCACGGAAATAGGAAATCATTCAAGTCATATGTTTTATTAATAGAATTTGAAAAGCCATTTCAGCATGGATTCATGTTACTAAATAGTCAGCAGGAACATAGAGACTGAAAATTCCCCTTGCAGGTCACTGGAAGTTTAACATCATCAACACTGGAATCATTTGTCATTCATGAGTGAACACCTTCCTCCATAGAACGGACAACTTTTGAATGAAAATATCTGGATTTCTCTTCCACCGTGAAAATCTCTTGCAATTTATTTTCTCCCAAACTGCACATCTTCCTTGCCAGCCAAAAAGCTTTGGATTTGACATCTACATTGATCACCCAAACATTTTGTCTGATGTTCATTTTGTGAGGGAGCAACAACTGGTTTTGTGATGTGGATTACAAAAGGAGCTATTTTGTTAGAAATACCGCATGCAATCCTTACCAGTTTTGAGTATATGGTAAAGTTGGCTACTTTTGATAAAAAAGGAATCAGCATTGTTTTTGTGTTTATTTAATGAGTATACATCATTTTGTTTACGAAAAAGATATCAAGTACTGTAACATAATTTAAAAACTAAATTGAATCCAACTTAAAATAGGCTGATTGCCTGCTCCTAATAGAACTTGTTTTGCCTTTGAAGGTATTATAGCCGGACATTTTTTTTTATATATTTTTTAAAGCAAATATTTAAACAAATATTCACAAATTTCATCCAATGTATTTGATAAAAACAGAAGCACATTTGAATTTAATGTTTTGTGCCTGAATACAGAATACTTAAATTTCAATTTTGGCAAATTAAGAGAAGAAATCAAGGGTTTGGGGACAGTTTACTTGACATGGGTGATTTCACAGTTAGTTAGGCCAAGTAAAGAAAAAACACCAGTTGATTGTCCCCATCATCATCCTTTTTTGAAGGCACATCTTGGCACCATTCTGTCAATGATTGATTTAATTTACCCATATTTTAGACTTCTAAGTTCTACAAGGCCAGCGTATTCATTTGTAGTCTGGCTCTTTCCTCCTGGAAAAAAATCAAAATCAAAAGGCCTTTCTCCTCCTCTTTCTAAAAACCCCAGGAGGATCAACTGGTGATTTACTATACAGTAAAAAAACAAATTGTTGAAAGACTTTCTGACTGTTTTGTGAGCTGTAATGAGCAGTTTAATCTTGGTAATACATACACGATACATACAAAAAGGACATATGGATAAATAATGCATGTATTTGAATAGAAAGTTTCCCCCAAATGGGCTAAACAGAGTGTAAAATATCTGTCATCACTTATTTACTGGCAGGGGTTTCGGAGTATGAAATATCACAATTATTATCAAAAAATTTAAGTATTGCCAAAGAATCATAGTTATGTTAGGTTTGTTTATTTGTTTTTCAGTGTTTGTTTACACACTTTCAGCTTTTTGAAGGAAGGGCAAGATATTGAGTAGAATTCTTATTGAAACTTAACTTCCTCAAACCTCAGTTAAATAGAAAGTTTATTCAGTAATTGCTGTTAAACTGCATACTCCATATATCCAGATATAATAATGAGCGATACACGGTACATACAAAAAGGACATATGGATAAATAATGCATGTATTTGAATAGAAAGTTTCCCCCAAATGGGCTAAACAGAGTGTAAAATATCTGTCATCACTTATTTACTGGCAGGGGTTTCGGAGTATGAAATATCACAATTATTATCAAAATATTTAAGTATTGCCAAAGAATCATAGTTATGTTAGGTTTGTTTATTTGTTTTTCAGTGTTTGTTTACACACTTTCTGCGTTTTGAAGGAAGGGCAGGATATTGAGTAGAATTCTTATTGAAACTTAACTTCCTCAAACCTCAGTTAAATAGAAAGTTTATTCAGTAATTGCTGTTAAACTGCATACTCCATATATCCAGATATAATAACTATGAATAAAAATACTAGATTCAATCAAGGTTTTGTTTTTCCATTTTGGGGCTGTGTTACACTTTACCAAGGAATTGCTTATATTTTAGACCCAGGAGCCCCAAGGTAAAGTGGATACCTGCTAGACATGTACAGTGACCATGTCTTTTTCACTACTTTTCATAATTTTTTTCTGATTTATCCCATTTTCAAACTCGTGCTACATGTATTTCTGTACCGGATTTTGTTATTATCTCTATTCTTATCTGTAGACAGAAAAGGAAACCTTGACCCTTAAAAATACACACTTCACATGATACCACACATGTAGACTTCACATTAAACCAAACCATTAATGACCTGATGCACTATTGGGTACACCATGCATGCCACTAGTTGAAGAAAAAAAACACTTTCTGTGTAAGTGCCTCCAATGGAGGACCTTCCGCTTTTTTACTCCAAATGTCCTGACAACTGTGGACCTCTTATTTTCTGTTGTAATTTGCAATCACTGTGCCTTTGTCCCTTTTGTTTGAAGTCCTTGGTTTGAATGTCACTACAAGTACACTGATGTTTGTTGACTTGGAAAATCGAGGCCTTCTCTTTGCTCTTTGTTCTCCCATTGTTTTTCTAGTGATGTCCCCGTTGGTTTTGTACATGAAAGTGAAGCCATGTAGTCCTCGCTCTATCAAAACACCCGGATCCCTTTTGCTAAATTTTCTTGGTGTCAACGGTATAAACATTCAAAAACACAATATGCATACAAAAAATGTTACCAAAATACATGTAGTTGGTCACCTTTTTGAGGAATTGTTGTACAAGTGCATAATAAATAAGAAACATTTTAAAAAGTCCAGATGGAATTATTTCTCTGGAGGCTTGGTATTGGTATGAGCTTTAAAGTCAGTGTGTTTTCAGAATCAAATTAAGCCTTGCCTCCCCCTGAAAAGAGGTCCACCTAATGTAGGGATTTGAAACACTATGTGGACTTACACACGTCCACACAGTGTAAGGGAATAAAGGAGTTTAAGACTGGCAGGGTTGTGGCGGTGCAATAAAGGACCGAGCCAAAGACAAGGTCCTTAATCCCACCGCCATGGAAGATCTTAAACAGCTGCAAGATCTTAAACAGCTGCAAGATCTTAAACAGCTGCAAGATCTTAAACAGCTGTTTAAGACGGAGTCACTACTCTTTTATTTGCATTCCTAAGTACCCTCTAGTGTTAAAAAGTGTAATAATGTAGGAAAATCTGTAATTTTTAATTACTGTCAGGTCCTGAGGCTCCATTTCACGACAGGTTAAATTGCATGCGATGCTTAATGGTTGTGCGTCATGCATGTGTACTAATTGATTTTACGGGTATGTATTGATTGCAATACTTGTTGTTAGGGCCCGCATCAGCTTGTGCGCCAACATGTTTATAGCTTTAAGCCGAACTCCCGTCAGCCAACTGGTCTTAAACAACTTCAACTATATCTTTATCAGTGATTAAGACTGGTGAAAGACTACCACCTGATCATGTTTCGACCAATCAGAATGTATAAACTCTCTTCTAAGTGAAATGTGGTTTATAATACATGCCAACTATGGATTTGTCCATTATGGTTGTTGCAGAAGCCATTGGTCTTCTCAATATTCCAACACCACATAGCCTTCTACAGTTATCGCCAGAAAACTAATTTTTACAAATTTTGGTTCCGCAGGCCTATGTCATTGAGATCACTGTAGGTGATTGCAAGTGGACCATACAGCGACGCTACAGTGAGTTCTATGACCTTCATGAGAAACTGGTGGCTCTTAAGAAGGTTGAGAAATCACAGCTGCCTCCCAAGAAGTACCTGAGGAACCAGGCCAAGAGCTTTGTGGAGAAACGCCGTCATGAACTGGAGGTGTACCTACAAAATCTGCTGGATGAGAGTAACTACTTGGCCACTCCTCTGCTGCACTTCTTGGAATTTGATATTTATGTAAGTTAGTTTAAAAGGTGATTGATGAAAACCAACAATATTAATTTGTAGTATTGTGTGGGGAATTATCAGAGAAATCATTTGACATTTTTCAATCCAAAGCCTAAAGCCCAGTTCATACTTCCTGCAAATGCTTCGTGTGAAGTGAATTTGACGTCACAGACTCTGTTTTTGCTGCTAACAACTCTTCGGAATTGTTCGTTGCGAAATTGTGATGTCAAAATTTGCATCGCATTCGCATTAGCATCCGCAGGAATTATGAACCGGACTTTTTACTTCATATTAACCACTTGGCACTAAGATTTCCAAAAAAAATTGTGGGCTCACCCTTGGTGTTAATACTTTTGAACTTTTTTAAATAATTTGTTTTTGAGAATATCATTGTCACAATGAAACCATGACTAAAGAAAGTTAAAACAACAAACCTTCTCATAAAATGCACCAGGATATTTTGTCCTCTTTTGAGAAAATGTTGAATGTGAATTGGCCAACTCTTGTCTGAAAGCCACGGCCGCTATTCAGTCATGGTATGCTGGAAACTCGGACTTACCTCCCATATTCCAAATACAATGATAAACAATGGTGGAAGCCTATCGATCTCTTGTAATCCTCGTCTGTACAACAAAAGGACAAAGGTCTGGAATCAGGGATTACGCAATAACCACTGTGGAAAATTGAGATTTCAAGCATGATTTCCAGTACCCTGGAAACGAAGAATAGTACAGTAAGTGCATGCCTGTGCTTGCTACATGATGGATTGTCCAGGTGTTTGTGTGTCCAAAAAGGCTGTGGGTACCTTAAATGCGTCTTCCAGTGTTAACTGGTTCAGTACGTGATACATAGACAATGCATGCATTTCTTTGTTTTAGTCTTTGCCTTTGAAACCCCTTGAATGGTTCCAACAGAAATTCACCTTTACCACTTTGAGCCACTTTTCTTGTTCATTGATAGGATATTTATGGAGTGTCACAAGCCTTGGCTACTGAGCTGTTTGAGAAAGGAGATACCATCGTAGCTTCTGATGATGTGTGTGAGATGACACCAATGCAGCTGTATGCAATTACTGAGAGGATGAAGCTAGCTTTACCAACATGCTGTAAGTCTTAAGTGTTAGGCTGTGTCTGAAATGGCAGAGCATCAGCTACGGCTATGGCTGGATTTCCCCGTCATTATGTGTTGAAGTGTATTACATCCTGAGCAACACCCTATAGCAACAGTCGTATCTGCAGCTGTAGCTGCCAATTCGAAATACAGCTTCAATCAGAGTTGTGGTTGATTTTAAATCTCAAGTCACTTGGGTCAAGTGCAAGTCCAAGTCGCAGGCCACTTTCTTGTTAAATTCATTAGACAAATAAGTAAACTGAACAAGATTATTTCAATCGATCAGTTGGTTTAAATGATGGAACACTTTTACCTACTAACCAAATTAATAATTAGAAATTATGTATTTAATTTAATTGTGTTAACCTACCCTTACCAAAATTACCAATTAATTCCAATTGGATCAGTTGGAAATAATTGGATTGAGTTGGTATTCAATTGGTGTTAGTTGGTTTATATTGGAATACTGAATTTCCAATTGGAATAAAATCTTAGACCAACTCAGTCCAATTGGAAATCCAATTGGAGTCAGTTGGTTTGATTTAATTGAATTGGAATTAGTTGGAATTTGTTTCCCAATTGAGACCAATTGGGTCCAGTTGGAAAAAGTCCAATTGGGTTCAGTTGGAAAAAATTTCAAACTGAATCCAACATGCAAAGTTTCAAATCCTACGAATCCAACTGAGTCCAATTGAGTCCAATTGGTTTTGTGCCAAAACACAACATTGGAAAAATTCCAATTGGTTCCAATTGGAAAGTTGAATTGGAAATTTTGGTAAGGGTATGTGACAAGGTACGAGTCCTCAGTGTCAAGTCTGGGTCATGATAGTTGTGTCTGAGTCTTAGTCCGATGAGTCGAGTCTGAGTCACCATGACTCGAGTCTTAACTCGAGACTGTTATTAAAAGGCTATGTAGAACACATACCACAGTTTGCCTGGACAATTTTGTCTTGTATAGTATAGCAAATTGCTACACAAAATGTATCAGTTGCTACTCAAAAATCATTATAAATTTGCTGCTCAATACTAGCGTTCAGTGTGTACATATCGTCACCGGTGCCATGAACTGAGACACACCTACCATACTAGTAAACAATAGTAGTCGAAGAAGACGGTATCTAGAGTTGAATGCTTTTTAAAACACTACTATCCATTAAAAAACTTGTTAAAACACTACTATCCATGTCTATTTTATATGGTTTGTTTATAGCAGCTGAGAGCATATTGCTTGAGGTTGCTGGGTCTGGTTGTGGTGAGGGTGGGTTTGATGGGGAGGTTGGTTCATCCGTCTGGTTCTGGGGTATCTCTACTCAATTGTTTTTGTATTTCGGTTTTTATGTGTGTTCTTTGTACTTTTTTATCTAGTCTTAGTAGCTTTCCTTAACTAGCTTCCTTGGACAAATAGATTGATTGATTGTTCATTTTATATTTTTGGGGTGTTTACTGTTCACTTTATTTCTATTGTGTTATGTTTTGTTTTTATGTTTATTCGACTGTGCTTAGTTTATATTTTATCTCATTTTTTTATTATTGCATCGTTTGGTTAGTTTGTCTTGCTTATTTTTTTAATTTATCGTTTGATTATACTTTATTCCCTTATTATTTTTGTTTTGTTTATTGTTGGACTGTAAAGCGCCAGGGAGCATTTTTTCTTAATATGGATTTGGCGCTATAGAAATGTACATTATTATTATTATTATTATTATTATTATTATTATTATTATTATTATCCTTCAAAATTTCAGAATGTTTTCAACTAGTTTTCTTATAGTGGACACTTGTTAAATATACTGTTTTTGAAAGTTGTACTTCCTAAATTAACAAGCAAAAAAGTAAGAAAGGTTCATGTTAGTTAATGAAACCGAAATACAAGCAAAACTAAAAATTTCTGTCCAGTGTAATACAACACTACGTGTGTGTGTCACTTCGTAAAAAAGGAGGTGCGCGCGCCACACACAAGGTGTCACCTCGTGAAAAGGTTTCTTCACATTTGAGCTTGGTGCGCACCCTGCAATATAATGATTAATGCAACTTGTGTATCAGTTCATGAAAACAAAAATTGTCACTTTCATGCAAAGGTTGCAATGCATAGTTATTGTAATTAAAAACGTTAACTGAAGCTTTGAAACTTTATGAAATTGTAATGATGAATAACGTGTAAAGATGTAAAAACCTGAAAACTAATCAAAAAAGTGGTTTTGTACACATGTTGTCAGTTCGTGGCATCAGTATCGACCTGTTCAGTCTTTCCCTGAAGAAGATTTTTTTTTCATTAGTTCACATTCCATTCGTTTGTTTGATATTGGTCACATAATATTGAAGAGACATTACCAACCTAAAGTCTTTATTTAATTTTCAACTTTAACAAAATGCAAGGTAGCAACACTGTTGAACTCCACTTAACAATTTCCCAAAGATCAAAATATTTCATTTTTGGATTGAAACAAATGTAAACAATAAATCGAATTGTACATATTTTTGGGAATTTTATCAGCTGTTATTGTTTACTTGTTTACAGCAGCTGATGATGTACGCAGTGATATTGGACATATCATGGACTTTATTACCAGACTCAAACTTATGAGGGTAAGACATTAGTAATAAAGTATGTTTTGAAAGATTCATTTAAACCTACCTACTTTGACTCCCCTGATTATCAAAAAATCCTCACCACAATTTATTAATGCTACTCAGAAACACAACGTTACTAAAGCACAGACAAATGTTGCAAACCAGAGTCAGGTTAACAGTAAAAATATGATTGAGGTATTTTTTGTGTGAATTGATCTCTACTACCTTTTGTGCTGAGATTTCTGCTGAGTAGGGCCCAATTTCATGGCGGTGTTTATCACAGAATTTTGCACTTACGAGTACGGCAGATGATTTCATTGATGTAATTGCAATTTTGATATGGATATTGGTTTAACCCTTTGGATCATGTCACTCAGGGCGATCTACAGGCAACCAGTTCAAGGCAATTTCCCCTTTAAAAGCGTATGATTCTATGGGCCATAAATGCAGAATTTTGTAGTAAGCAGCGCCAATTGGGCCTAGGTCTCAGTGGGTCCCAATTGAATGACTCTGATTACCGCAATGTTGGTACTTACGATAGCAGAAAAATTAGCGTTAAACATAAGCATATTTCACCAGGGCCCAAATTCATAGAGCTGCTTAAGCAGAAGAATAGTGCTTTAAAGTTTAATGCTAAGCAAAAATAAGCAGGATATTAATCACAAATGGTCCATGTCACATGATATTTTGGCTGGCAATCTAATTCTGGTAAGCATAATTGTTTTGTGCTCAGCTACTTTTTGTGCTTAATAGCTCTATAAAATTGCAGGTACCTTAGATAATTTCATTGATGTAATTGCATTGAGATTATGATTTTTGATATGGATATTTGTTTAACCCTTTGGACCATGTCAAACATGGAAGTCTACAGGCAACCAGTTCCAGGAAATCTCCACAAAGGCAAACCAGTTCAATTTGCACATAATTTTCTTGGGGATTTTAAGACACTTTATGAAAAATGTCCCTTGTGCCACTGAAGAAATCCTGTTCAGTGCTACTCAGGGAGAGCCGCCATATACAGCCACCTTATATTTTTCATTTTCAAAGAAAAAAATCTAAAAAATTTGTCTTATTATTTTTCCACTCATTTTAGTGGAATCAAATATGGTAAAAAGCCACAAAATCAGCCTAGTTTGGACCTATGGCGATAATTATACAGTTGGTTGCCTCCGAGTTGACTATAAAAATTGCCTTGTGTGACAAGGCCTTTACATCAATGTGTTGTAAGCCCTGTAGCAATTGAATTGAATTGAATTGAATTGAATTGAATTGTTTTATTCATCAGGTATAAAAAATACATGAAACTTAAATTCCAATTGTACAGCAACAGATAAAATATAGTATATATATTTATATATCAATAGCAGTATCCATACTATCTAAACCTGCTTCCTTCATCTTATAGATTGTTGGGTCTCGGAACAAGCTTGGTAGTAGCTCAAGGACCGTGGATCAGTTGCCCTTTGACATCTCAAGGTTCAACAACTTAGAATACCTACAGGTAAGGACACAGTGAACCAAGTGAGCTCTTATACGTGTAGATTTATATGTACTTTCATTTGTTGCTTCAAAGGAAAGACAGTCATAGATTGATAAGGGCATTCTAAAGCATTTCCTGGCAGGCAAAACACTATATGTGAATTGTAACATGTCAGGCCTCAAATTATCCCATGATTCTACTGCAATTGCTGTTGTGCCCTGTGCTGTTGCTGTGGTGCTCTTTGCAAAATTTCAATACAACTTAACATTTTCCTCATAGAAGTTCCCCTAACCAGAAGAAAATTGCCATGCCCCTTTAGGATCAATCATTTATACCTTATATGTTGTACTTTAATTTCCTTCAAAAGTTTTGCCCTTTTCCTCAAATCAAGGTTTAATGAAAGTCATACACTATAATCTACATGAAGATTCTGTGTTTATTTCGTTGAGCTGTGTACACTTTGTGCCTGCAGGAAGTCTAGGCTCTGTGGCTCTTTTTTCAGAAAAGGGATGTCTTGAATCACGTTGCTTATTGTCTGATTTCATTAATATTTGTAAGATTTTGTATACAAATTAGGGACAATATATGTATGCATAAACCATTCAATGACCTTTTGTTTCTGTATAATTATCGCCATAGGTCCAAACTAGGCTGATTTTGTTGCTTTTTAACATATTCAATTCTCCTAAAATGACTGGAAAAATAATAGGACAATTTTTATTTTTTTTCTTTGAAAATGAGAAATGTAAGGCAGCTGTATATGACGTCTCCCTGTGTAGCCACTGTATAACTTCTCAATTTTCTTTTACCAAGAAGTTAAGATTAGTACAGGTAGTAGAATGATTAATGATTTGCTTATTTTAATTTCACTATTTCCTACACTCCTGTATGACCTTATCATATTTCCCTCTTTCAGATTGATGTATGTACAGTGAGTTTAATTGAGGGACTCGATGAGCTTAAGAAGACGTTGCGTTACTTGGCTGTACATCACACAGTCAAATCAATCAAGGTAATGGGTGGTATGGGTGGCTAGTGAGTAAAGCACCCACCTCTCACCACTGTGGCCCTGGTTAGATTCCTGGCTAAAGCCATATATGAGTGGAGTTGTGCGATGGTTCTCTCCTATGCCACAAGGGTTTCTCTCCAGGCCCTCATGGAAATTTCAAACACTTTTAATCTCTTGCTGTGCTCTGTTGTCATATATGGGTTGATTTTGCTGGCTGGCTGCCAAAGGCACCTTTCCACGCCTGCAGCTCAGAAACATAGCCGCTTCCTCTGAATTCAGCTTCTCAGCTGTGAGTAAGGATGATAAGCCTCCCAAATTATTAGAATATATATTATTAGAATTATTATAATGTGTGACTGTAATGTGGAGCGCAATAGAAACATAACAAATACAAATTGTAGAAAGTGCACATTTAAGAGACATTAACAAACTGTTTGAAATTCCCTTATTCTGTCAGATTTTTAAAAGGTTGAAATGAACCAAGTCGTGATTTCTTTTGTGTCAATTTCTATTGGTGTCCTCTTGCAGTTTAACCAAATGTTAAACAAGGTCCTAGAAGAATGACCTTCAGTAGACCATGTCATTGTTGACCATTCACTAGAATTACTTTCTAAGTTTACTCTGAAAACACTGGTATGTCTGCGTTACATTTTTTAGTAGAAATTATTTTGAGGGCTGATTTTTTTCTGAGAGGATCCCTTCAATATGCTACTTCATTTTGAGACATGTGACCTGTTCATGGCTGGATTTCACTAAGAGCTATGATTGATCTTAACATGTGTATCAATCTTAATTGCTAAGCAACATGTGATGTCACAGTACAAATCACTATGGCAATATTGACAACTCATCTTAAGATGAATCTTTGTGCTTTGTGAAATTGAGCCCAGGTCTGGGAAAAATGCTTCTGTTTCAAGAAAAATTTGATTGTTGAGTTCTTGATAACCTTGTGTGGATGTGTTCAAGTCCACGTAGCATCTCAAGATCCTGCATTTTGTGGACGTCTTTTATTAGCAAGTAACACATGTAAATGTGTGCTGAACATTTGTAAATCTTGAGCACAAATGCCTTTCATCGAGTGACTTAGTTTTGTTTTCTTATAAATGTTTTAGGAAATCATTTTGCCAGAGGGAGATCACTGGGCAAACCTGGAGGCAGCAGGTCCAAGCAGCGGTCCTCCATCTCATGTCCCCACATGGAAATTCGTCAGCAGAGCTGACTTCCGATACAACAACTTGACGGAAATTGACGATAGTATTGTAAGTAGATGTGATCACATATTAATGTTGAAGAGTTGTACAGGTAGGCTGTGGGAAGCTTTCTGTCTTTACTATGGTCTAGTCAGTACATTGGATTTATGCACGGGTTCAGAATGTGTGTTTAAATCAAGCCTTGTGTCCTTTCGCAAGCCAATATTTTTCTTTACATGGTGTTTTGAGTGGGATGCCAAAGCCTTGCTCCAATATGCTGTAAAGTGCACTTAAAACAAGATAAAAAAACTTATGTTAGTAACAATAAATAATAATATTTGAGTCTTGTATAGCGCACGTATTCACCAATAATGTGCTCATGGCACTTGAACAAAGAGAAGCACTTTTTAAGATAGGTTTTGAAGTTTATAAATTGTAATTGGTTTACAAGTTGCTGCGGCACACTCTGCAGCCTCTGCCAAAAACATCGGGGCAAACCCCTTCTCTTAGCGATAAGTGTAACTGGGTTCTTTTACGTGTATTACACAACACTCTGGAGCTGATCAGAAACACCACAGCTTGAGTCCAGTGTGGTAGACATCTCGGCCATGATACGCCACACTGATTAGAAGACTAATCCACATTGGAAATCCATATTTCACTGCCTGTGAAGTTTACTTTATCGTGGAATGTTATTGTATCTGCTACACCAGACACAGACTGCCTTGATCGTATTTTGTCAGTGTTGTTTAGTATCTTCATTACACAATTTTTGCCTGTGAGCTTAAAACAACATTTAATTATTTGATCACAGAAAATGCTACCGAGTTTGACCCGGCTTGACCTGAGCCATAACACCATCACTGAAATCAACAACCTGCAATATCTATCCTACATGACGCACTTAGACTTGTCATATAACAGCATTTCCTCTCTGGAAGGAGTCCACGCCAGACTGGGTAACATCACATCACTTAGTCTGGCTGGGAATGAGCTCGCCAGTCTGAAGGGACTGGGTAAACTCTACTCTCTGGTCCTCTTGGATGTCAGCAAGAACTGCATTGAACACGTAAGTTGGACTTGACCCTTGGGGTTAAAGGTCATATTTTGTATGCATCACTTCGGTTTTTAATTCATAACAAACAGTGCTCAATGGGGGACTTTTGGGGACACTAGGTGGCAGCAGACTTACCAGGTAACTCAAATGTTCTCAGAAATGTACCCATGCTAAGAACTATGTAAGCAGTGGAAATTTACCTGGTAAATCTGCTACCTATTGTTCCAAAGTCTTCCGTTTTACAGAGCTACTAAACTTTCAATTTTGTTCAGTGGGTTTGCCTTGCGTAGGTCGTGTTCATTCAGTGTCAGATTTAGCCCTCTTCATGTGCTCAGTTTCATAGTTAGTACATGAAGGTTTGTTGCTGTATGCTGACACGCTGGCAGGGCGGGTTGTCAGTAGAGGTTTTTGGGGGGGGATTACCTCACCCTAAAGCCCGGTTCATACCTCCTGCGAATGCAAATGAAATGCGAACTTTGACTTAACAAGTTCGCAACGAACAATTCGGAAGTGTTAAGCTGTGCTCAACTCTTGCGAAACATTTGCAACAAAAACAGAGCTGTGATTTCAAATTCGCTTCGCACGAAGCATTCACAGGAAGTATGAACCAGGCTTTAGTCAAGTTTTCTGTTGCTGTTGTTTCATTGACACCATTGGCTCACCTCACTTGATCAGAGAGAATCCAGCCTAATTGTACTCTTGGGCATGGAAACCAAACATCTCTCCCACTCTGCCTGCTCAGTGGTGAGCAGTTGCCTGGGGTGCTCTGCATAGAGGTAGGGACTAGACTGTCATATGAGTAGAGGTAAATTGGTACCAGGGTAGGGAATTATTGCCCCTCTTTTCACCTTTCTGTTAGGTACCCCGCCGGCCAAGGACCAGCTGTTACGTATATCTGATGTCATTTCAGTGGGGTTTAGAGACGCACAATTCTGTTATCTGTAGTCACTCAGGCTAATAGACTGTGAAAGCCTCGCACATATTCCATTGTTAAAGTACAGATTTTTGTTTACTTCACACATTAAAGTAATGCACAGGGGGAAGGCAGGGTTTCAATAAATGACACACATTTCTTATAACCCGTTATCACTCTGAGACAAGCATCTCAAAGCGCTCCTTATTTTTTATGACAGGCATGCACAGCTATACTTGAATTATGAGACCCATTTATACAAACACTGGGGCAAAACCCCTTTTCTTAAGGATAAAATGTGCTGGGTTCTTTTACAGGCATTACACAACACACAGGACCTACAACTTGTTTTTCCCATCAGAAGGACGAAGCAATTTATGGTTAAGTTACTTGCTCAAAGACACAAGTGCCAGGACCGGGACCTCAACCCATACTCTGACAACATCAGAACTTGAGTCCGGTGCTCTAGAGTGCTCGACCATGACAGTACCAAAATAATGTATGAATATGCACAACTTGCAAGGTCTATTTACTGCCATTCTAGATGACAAGGTTTACATCATGGCGTGTTGTGGCCGAGCGGTTAACAGCACCGGACTCGAGCTCTAATGTGGCCGAGCGGTTAACAGCACCGGACTCAAGCTCTGGTGCTTCTGATCAGCAGATTGTGTCCCTGAGCAAGATACTTAACCATAATTGCTTTGTCCTTCGGATGGAACATTAAGCCCTAGGTCTCATGTACTAGGATTGGTAGTGCACGTAAAAGAACCTAGAACACTTATCAGGGAAGAGTAGGGGTTAACCCCAGTGTTTCTGGTTCACATTCACTTGTTTACAGGTTTCCTCAAGCTTGTGAGCTACATTGATTAAGTTCACTTATGAGGCATCCTTGGTTTCTTTACCAGAAATTTATAATAATAACAAATGACTTAGCCAAGTACTGAAGTATAAGTAGAAGTAAATGCAGTGTCTGTGTCTTCATTAGCTAGCTGTACTGATTTGGTTGTTGTGTTTGGTCTTAGTTGGCAGCTTGTATCAAGCTCTGGTGTTTCTGATCAGCAGAGTGTGGGTTCGAGACCAGTTGTGGCACTTGTGTCCTTGAGCAAGATATTTTACCATATTTGCTTTGTCGTTCTGATGGGACATTAAGCTGTAGGTCCTGTGTACTAGGATTGGTAGCGAACATAAAAGAACCCAGAACACTTATTATGGAAGAGTATAGGGGTTAACCCCAGTGTTTCTGGTTCACATAGCAAGTACCCTTGTTTACAGGTCTCCTCAGGCTTGGGAGCTACGGAGATTAAGTTCACTTATGAGGCATCCTTGGTTTAATTACCAGATATAATTATAATAATAATAAAGATGACATTGTTCGCACGGTTCAGGTCCTGGAGGTGAATTACATCAGTAATCTCCCTTGTATCGAGTCCCTCAACCTCAAGGAGAACCCCATCACCAGCATCATGGACTACCGCACTAAGGTATTGGACCTGTTCCAAGATCAGTACCTAGAGATGACTCTGGATGGAATCAAGACATCTCAGAAGGAGTTAGATAAAGTGGCAATACTCAAGGCCATACAGAAAGCCAAGGATGGCAAGAGCAAGAAGCTAGGCATGAGAAAGGCCTCTCCGATGAGAAAGGTTTGTTGACAAGTTCTTTTGCAGCCCAATAACCCTAACCCCCATCAGGGTCCCTCCACATACCCTGCCAAATACAACAGAATGCAACATAGTTGAAATGAGAACCATGCCAATTGCAACAAAATGCAACAAGGGATTTTGTTGCATTGTGCCGGCATGTTGTTTGTGTTAGGACTGAGCAAGGGGGTTTGCCCTGCTAAATGCAACAGTATACATTATAAGTGTAGTGGTGACTACAACAAAATGCAACACCAATATGAAGTCACTTGACTGCTAAATGCAACAAATTCAACAAATTCGTGGGTGGTCGGGTTGGCGTAGAGGTATCTTTCCTTACCTTCCACCTTTAGGACCCTGGTTCGAATCATGCCAAGGGCACTACGTGGATTGGGTTTTCAGTCCTTACCTGACAGCGTGGGTTTTCCCTGGAATAATTCTCTGGGGTTTTCCTCCCACATCTAAAACTGAAGCTTCCTTCCTTGTCTTCTCTCCATTGGGTTCTTGGTTAGTACAGTGAATAAGTTCGGTTTTCTGAGAGTCCTTGGCTTCACAACCAGAATGAATTAAGTGAAAATGAAAAGTGTGATGTAGTTCCACTGTAAGCTACAACCACTTCACACAAAGTGGCTCCAACGATTACCAGAAGCCCATGGGAAACGCATTGAGCAAGGGTTTCTTGAGAACTGATGTTAGCAAAAAAAAGTTTTTGGACTTGCCTTCCGCTTACTTTTTGCAGAGTCTCAAGGTCTTGTCAGAATGAAACGTTTTTGTCATAAGAAATGCCTTTGAACAATGAAATTGGTGATTTTTTGTAAAAATTACACACAAATGTATGCCAGCTTTGTACCTTGTGCGTACAGCGGATGACGCGTATGTGACGTATTGACTTACCAACAAGGATTCTTTGTTATACTGATACTAATACTGTTTTTCCTGAAAATGTTTCCACCTGAAATACTGCATTTAGTAATCGAATAAAGCAAATAACACAAAATCCCTGACACAAAAAAACCCTATTATCTACTGTTTTCTCTGATTTTGCAGAGACACAACATGGCTGTGAATCAAGCTGATATTGCTGATCCTGCCCCAAGGACAGCCTCATTGTCTACCAAGTCAGTATCCTCAATGAATAGTCAGTACAGTCTCACAGTACCTGACTCATACAACGAAGCATCAGGTATGGATTTCTCTAGCCCCAGCCCCCCCCCCCCCCACTCCTTTAAAAATAAGCCTGTTTTTATCAATCATTTGAAAGGAAAGGAGGATAACATTTGGATATCAGTTTTGTTGTTTGTGTGTTTCTGGCTCCAGGGAACAATTCGTCTCTCTTTTCATAAAATGAGATATGGTGCTCCACAGCCAAAGATCTGTGTGTGGAGAACATCGCGGTTGAAGTTTAACTATTTTTGAAACTGCTGTTTCGGAGATGGCTTTCTGTTTTTATTTTATTTATTTATTTTTTAATACCGCAATAAAGCTGTCTTTTTAATTTGTACAGAACTGTAATTGTTTTATCCATCATGCAACTGTTTTGATAAGTTATTAATTCCACAACACGTTCGTCACTTTGTGAATCCGAAAAAATAAGATGTGGACTTAGAGTGCTGTGTCAATAATGCATATGTCGCTTCAGGAAAACGCTAAACTAAAGTAGGTCAACACCACATCTTTAAAACACAGAAGTGGTACTGTTCTCTTTGATTTATTTTCTTTCAATTGGTTCTCTTCAATGCTTAAAATCTTTTTCAGTCTCGAGTGCACATGATGCTGAATTCAGAGCAAAGGTTGAAGAGATTAGACGAGAGGGAGGGGAGGCCTGGCTCACCATGCTCAATGAGCTTCAAGAATCCCCCAATGCTGAACCTGACGTCGTCCAAACCAGAGAGAGGACATCACCACGTAGGGGTAGGTCACCAAAAGGTCGACGTAAAGAGTTTCGGGATCGAGAAGATCAAGAGGCAAGACCCAGTACTAGGTGAGTCAGAGGAAATTGTGTAATTGTAATGTTATTAGAAAAGTTAAACAGTCTTTAAAATTTGGCACAATCACATGCCTTCTGCGCCCTAATAGACTGCAAATGTATGGTGCTTATGCACATTTTTGTTGTATTGAGTAATAAAGCCACAAGGGAAACTGACTGGGTAAATATAAATCAATTATTTCGAAGAAAAAGTCGCATCCCCTGAAGTTGATTAATAAACATGCAGATGATTGGAAAGAGACTACATATCTTAGGTAAATATTTCACCTCTTCTTTGAATCCAGACTTGACTTTTGTCAGATATTTTTTAAAGAGGTATTAAATTTTGTATCTTAAACATGAACACTCTGTTTACAGATCCCCAGCAAAATCAGATCTTCAGCGTCCATCTTCACCAACTCTTAAGATAAGCCCCAAAGCCCTCCTTCACTGTATATTTGATGAGCTGGCTCGCCATCAAGCCGAGGGGATTAACTCCATCCCAGAGCTCATCTTCCATCTCCATATCTACTTTCGAGGGCCTGTTCTCTGCACATACGGTCCCAGACATCGCAAGGACAGTGTGAAAGAGCAGGAGGTCCAGGGCCCATCCATCAGGGGCTACCTTGAGCAGATGGCCCCAGAGACCCAGAAAGAGTTTGTGGATTTGCTCCACGGTCTGACCTGCGGGAAGGTGCAGTTGCCAAGTCACATCTTTCCCAAGCTGAAAGATGCGGCGGAAGTTTTAGTGTGCGTCTTGAAAGTGCTTGGACTGGAGGAGAAGTTGATCTTGGATGGAGCGAGGGAAAGATTGATGTCAGAAGAGATGATCAAACTCCAGGTTTGTTGTGAGGAAAACTTAGAGAAGGAGAAGAAGATTGTTTCTGAAGATACTGTTGATGCTGCCAGAAAGTCTGTGGTATCTCCTGCGATAATAATTTCTGAACATCCAAGTCCTGTAAATACTAAACCCTCTCGATCAAGCTCCCCTCGCATTATTCCAACATATGACAAGCTGAGCTTGGAGAACCTAACTCAGTGCAATCAACAGGTTGGGATAGAACTGTCTGAACCAATGAAGGTTATTGCAGACATGCAGGCAACTGAACTTATCAAATACTTCCATGAGAACATTGCTGAGATCATATCTGAACCTGAGAAGCTCACCCACATGGTATGGGTTGGGGCAATAGCCTTCCAGAGACCCTCAGTTGAGATTACTGCATGTGTGATGCTCAGCGACCGTGCAGTGTATATACTCTCCGCAGACACATCAAAATCGCAAGTGCTCAGCCCCCCAGCGGAGGTCCGTGGACACCGACGCATGAACAGCGACTCCGTCATCAAGGAGAAACTCAAGGCAGACTCTAAGAAACAAGAGCAAATTAACACAGCTGGTTTCAATGGTGGTCAAGTCTTGAAATCCCCACATGCCAGCGGGGTCCTTGTGACAGCCACAGAGAGCAAGAGCAAGAAAAGGGTCAAATGTCAGCACATACTGCAATTGACGGACATTGTTGAGGTGGACGTTGGGTTGTTTGATCAGAAGTTGAGGCTGACAGCAAAGACAGCCGCTGACACGGTGTCACTGCTGACAAGGAACTTCCAGGTGACACTGGGGTTTTTGGAATGGCTAATGCAGGTATGGTTTTATAAAATTCTGTTGTTTGAGAAGTTGAAAGTCAAACACACTTCCAAATTATTTAGCTTTAGCATCTTCTCCTCTCAACAGATTTTGTAGTTGTATAATTGCAAACCTTTTAATAAGGAGGAAACTTAGTAGTCACTTGTAAAACCATTTGATTGAATAAAATGCTCAGTGCCCTTCCTTTGGAGTTCTTTTATTTTTGGAATCTGGATATTTTTATAGGCATTGTCTGCAAATAAGTAAAATGCTTCTGCTCATGCAAGCGTTACAGCGGTCTATGGTTCTAAAGAAGCCATTCCCACACTTGCCGTCAGACGGAAGGGTCTAGCTGCTCACAAAACAAAGAATGTGATTTTCACTCAAAACAGGACAACCTAATTTTTTAAAAGAATGTGCATGTTAGTTGAATGGTGTGTTTGATGGAAATGAATTTACTTTTCAAAATACCAATGATCTGTTTTTCTTCACCTGCTGTTGATGTTCTGGTTAATTGAAGGTTCTTCCCATCTCCAGTGGGTCAAGTAAATCACCAGATCGTAGCCAACAGGCCATTGATCCCTACAAGCTCCACCGAGCCTTCACCGAAGAGTTCCTTCATCCAAGCTCAGTCAAGTTCTCCTACCCAAACGACGAGACGATCAATGACTTGACTTATCTGATCGTTGCTTGTATCAAAGATCCTAAGATAAGCATAGAGAGTACGAGCATTCTCCTGTACATGCTTGTCTATCAGGTAAGAATTAAAATACTTTCCATGTGTTGACTGCAGCTGTGGTCACTCATCACACAATTTGATAATTTTCTATTGTCCAACCTTTAGTCTTCATATATACATTTTTTAATACTTTCATGTGAAATACACTACCGATGTTTAGTGTGTATTTTATTGAGAGTGACTTTTAAAGTGAAATAGATGAAAGAGTTGAAGCAACATTTAGCAATGCTGCACCTTACATGTAAGATTTGTAAAAAACAACTTGTCAGTTTTTCATAACAAATCTTCTAAGAGTTTGACGTTTCATGCAATTCGTGTTGATTGTCTGGGCTTATGTACTCAGATTTATGGGTTTGTTTTTGAAGAGATTGACAGGTTTAGATCATCAATACGGTTGCTTAATTTTGTTTTGATGCAGGTGCACACCCTCCCAAACAGTTCCATTGCAATCTGTGAACCACTCCAACACTGCGAGAAGTCCCATCGGACTCTGGTAGTCACTGACAAACATCTGACCCTGTGCCGAGAGGACCACGTAAGTTACCCTCTTCCTAGCTTTACCAAGACCCTTCCCGAGAACCCCCAGTATGAGATCCTAGAAGTCCAAGCCTTGCAGCATCTCCGACGCCTTGTGGTCAGTGATTTCTCCTCGCGAGACGTGACCCTTGTCTTTGAGGTCATGGATGTGGTAGTGGACATCACCAGGGACCACTATGGGAGTAGGGAAGGCAGTGAGCGGGAAGTGGAGAGTCCAGCGATGCCAGAGATTGCTTGGACATTGGTCTTGCCATCATTTGAGGATCGGGAGAGATTGAGAAAGCAGCTATGTCATACATGGCAGGAGATTCATGGACGAGAGCTGTCCATACAGGTCAATACATGAGACTAACTTCTAATCTTATCTAGAACTCATTAGCTGCAGGAAAAATATTCTATTTTCTATCATGAGAATGTACAAATAAATAGTGAGGCTGTTATTTGCTAACTTTCTTAGTTGCATATATGTATTACATATTATGCATTACATATGCATTATATGTGTATTCAACATTTTCATGTCTTGTAAAGGGAGGATTTCTTGTGAGGATTTTCCAAACAGTTTTGTGGACCCTTAAGTTGATTTTGTATTTTGTTGACAAATCAAAACCACACAACTGCCTGAATTTGAAAGATTTAAGAGATTAATGGAGGAAATCATATTTCAAAGGCTGAATTCTTTCTTTTTACCATTCAAAACATTTCAAGTAATACTGGATTTAAAAGGACATTTTTTAAATGTTTTAAAATGGTTTCTTTTCTGAAAATTTTCAAGAAGTACATAATTGAATATTTGTACAGAGCGAATAACAGAAGAATATTGGGTATTAAAGGTATTGTACACGTTTGGTAATGACTCAAAACAAATATTAGCAAAAAAACTTACTTGGTAACAAGCAACGGAGAGCTGTTGATAGTATAAAACATTGTAGGAAACGACTCCCTCTGAAGTAACGTAGTTTTTGAGAAAGAGGTAATTTCTCACTAAAGTAATAAAAACTTCTTGCAATAAGTTTGTATTCCTATCTGAAAGCACACAAATTTGTACCACAAGGGTGTTTTTTCTTTCATCATTTTCTTGCAACTTCGATGACCAATTGAGCCCAAATTTTCACAGGCTTGTTATTTTATGCATATGTTGGGAAACACTAAGTGAGAACACTGGTCTTTGACAATTTCCAAACGTGTTCAGTGCCTTTAAAGAAATCCTCATTTTAGTGAAGAAACCTAAGTGAAATACCAGAACTGAATGTATATTTTCTAAAGGAGGAAATTAGAAATTAGAGATGTCAATATTTATTTTATTAAAAAGATATGTTACTTTATATGTTTTTATTTTCTTTTTCTTTTTTTTCAACTGAAAATTTGGTTATCGCAGAATGTTTTGTGGAGATCACATTGCTTAGAGCTGTATATATTTAGATGAAATTATGACAAATTTGCTTCAGTATCAATACATATAATTTGTTGTAGCAGTTTATAAGAAGGTAAACTTTTGATTTAGAAACTATTCATATAAGCTAATTTTCTAGTAATATTGTACAATACAACTTGAATGGAGTAACAGTTACATGGAAGTTAGGTAGTGCTTGCAAACTTTATCTTTGCTATTGGTTGTTCTCAATTATTATCATTTTTTGTTTACTTTTTATTTTTGACTTATTGCTGCAATGGTACGAAAGATATTAAACACTTTGGAGACAGGTATTTCATGTGTTTCGTCACATCCTGAAAAGATCAAAAATCAAAACCAGTTTTAAAAATATCAAACACAAATTCAAAACTCTTTTGGTTTGAAGTTGGTTAGAGTAAAAACACGATGAAGAATAGTTGCTTTCTCATATCTCAGTAATATCTCAGAAACTCATTCTAAATAGAACGTTTGCATCATCCAGTCCTGATGCACACAGAAAAAACCCTTTATCGAACCTTTTAGGCACCGTACCAGCAGCAAGTGGCTTGTAACAAAATGCCCAAAGCAGCTGCAAATGGGCACAACACTACACTGACTTCCACTCAACCCAAAAGGTCAAAACTAACACAGTATCTAAATCTCTTAAGCAAAACCAAATATCTGTTTTATTATGATTTCTTTTTCCAGTAATTTTTACTGAAAAGATTGAGTTAAAGTTGAATAATATTAACCATGTCCGATTATACAGAAAAGGGATAAAGAATATCTCATCACAATATGGTAGCACTATTCTTTAATTCACAAGTGATGGCTATTTTATTTTGTTGTTTCCCTTACACCAATGTGTGAAAGCACATTAAGGCTGAGAGGATTGCGAAGAATGTGACTGCCACTCACCATAATTATATTGAGATTAACAGCATTAAAATCAATATCATAAATATCACGATATCTTGGGTTTCTGTTAGCTCACTATAGGACAGTTGTGTTGTACTCTGCGGATATAACAAATGAGAAAAATATCATTACCCTACAACGTTGTGTGTTAAACACTGTGTACTCAGTGTTTCTTTTGCCTTGCAAAAAAAATCAAAAGACACACTACTTTGGTGGGATTCGAACCAACGACCCCCAACATTCTAGAGCAAATGTCTTAACCATTAGTAGACCACCGAGCATGCCAAGTGACGATCAGAAGTCAGTTTGAATCCTGTTATTGGCAGCGGATACCGCAAACAATTTCATTGCTTGCGCTGGTCTTTTTTCGTACGTGATATCTGGGGCTGCCACAGTGCGCCTTGACTAAAGGCTAGGACATGGCAAACACAAAATTCCCAGATTGTTAATTCGCCCTAGCGATTCACTATTTCACCCGTGCGATTTACTTTTTCTCCTGTGCACTTTACTATTTCGCCCGGCCATTTACTAATTCTCCTGGGCGATTTACTAAAAACATACAGACAACAAGTGTGACTTAGAAACATACTGCATCAGCCATCAATTACCACATATTATGCACAATACCAAGAACCCATTTAGCTCTGATAACAACTCATTTAGCTCTGATTGAGCAGACTGCTCAATGATCTGCGCAAGCTGTTTATAATATTAACCACGTAGTAATTAACTCTTTTCAGTCTTAACTTAATACGGTTAAGTAACCCAGTCTCACGCTGGCTAATAAAGCTCTTACTTTTCACTACATTTATCGCACGGCCACGACCCTGCAAGTTTTCAAACGGTCGTTTAAGAACGAGTCCCTACTCTTTTATTCCAATTATGCCCTTTTGTTTAAAAGCGGGGGAAAAAATTACAAGTAAGCCTATTATAGACAATCTGTGACAATCTGTATGAGCGAATTTTCAAAGTTTGTACATTTTCAAGAACTTTTGTAAAATTCTGTTTTGTGCGCGTTGGTTTGTGTGGTTTGTAAGTAAATTGGCGTAAATTTGTGCGCAACCATCACGCGAAGCCAGCCGTGTTTACACACTTCTAGCCGGTGTTATATCGTCCGTTTAAACACCCCCACGTGACGTGCTCTCGACCAATCAGAATAGCGAAACTGTCCCAGGCATTTATCAATTACATGTCAAGTGTAAAACAGATTGCGCACAAGTAATACAGTTTGTAGAAGGAGCTGATAATTGGCGGTGGATCCAGATTGGTAGAATTCCAAGGGGTAATAATAGTGGGGACGGTCTAGAGTAGCAGACACGTGGGGTGCATGTTTGGCACTGTTGGGGATGGGTCTAGAGTAACAGAAAAGTGGGGTGCATGTTTGGAATTGATACAGATTTGAAGTGTAGAAGGGGTTAACATGTTGGGGGCGGGTCCTAAATGGCAGAAAAGTGGGGTGCATGTTTTGGATTGATATGGATTTGAAGTAGAAGGGGTAACATGTTGGGGGGGGCAAGTCTTGAATGGCAAAAAAAGTTGGATGCATGTTTGGGATTGATATGGATTTGAAGTAGAAGGGGTAACATGTTGGGGGGCGGGTCCTGAATGGCAGTGTGGCGTGCATTTTGAATTGATACAAATTTGAAGTAAAACGGGGTAACATTTTTGGGGTGGGTTCCGAATGGCAAACAAGTGGGGTGCATGGTTTGAATTGATACAGATTTGAAGTAAAAGGGGTAAACTGTTGGTGTTGGTCCTGAATGGCATAAAAGTGGAGTGCATGCGCATGATTGGGCCTGAAAAATGAAGTAATATAGGGTAACATTTTGGGGGCGGGTCCTGAATGGCAAACAAGTAGGGTGCAAGTTTTGGATTGATACAGATGTGAAGTAAAAGGGGTAACATTTTTTGGGTTGGTCCTGAATGGCATATACATTTAAAAAAAAACGCAACATGTAGGCTTTATTTAAACAAAAAAGACTCAATTTAGGATACCCTGGCTGAACAGAAGGATAATTTTACTGTATACTAAGATTTGTTTCTTCTATATTAGTTTTGTTTGTTGCTGTTTTTAAGGGTTCTTGCACAGGGTCAAAAAGCTGTGATGAAGGGGCAATGTTTTTGATCACATGCGCAGTTGTGTAAATGATTTTTTAACCCTAAATCTTGTTTCTGAAATGAACGATTAACTTGTGTAACCGACCGTCCCAGAAACGGTTTCTGTTTACAAAAATAACCGCATATACGCACAGCGCACAGGCTATAGATTTGTATATGTAGGCATATAGTTTACTAGCAGCACTTCTGTGGCCAAGATCTGAATCCTTGGCAACACGTCCGGCCCCATTGTTGGTTAACTAAGCGTTTAGCGATCCATTTCTTAATGGTGGGTTGGCCGTTTAAACCAACCCAAATCGAACTCCCAGCCCCTGGCGCCAGTCATCTACCCAGCTCATAAAACCCATGTCCAACCAGCACACCCCAGCAAAATTACTCCATCTCCCCTTCCCTCAAATCAAAATACCAACCACACCCCAGAAAATTAATACCAGTCCGACTACCGCATATTTGTTCATTACTGCGAGATCTTGTGGGAGCCAGTTGCTTATTTGATTATTATTTAATAATAATACAACTCATTAACTTCGCGCGGGAGAAATCTCTTTTACACCAACAGAGGGCGGAAGTCATTTTTAAATAGCTAGTCAGATGCCCTAAACCTAATACAACGTTGAACTACGGGATGAAGTCCAGCTTGATAAATCTCGTGCGTAGCACATGTGCGCGAAGGTCACGCAGGACTCGAATTTCTGGAAAGCATGGAGGCGGATCGTTTTTGCTTCTTCGCTGAGAATTTTGCCTGCAATGTGGTTCCATCTTACCGTTTCCTGAGAATGGAAAGGTAGTTATGACATGCAAGACATGTCCATATAAAGTGGATGCAAAAAGTAAGTTTGAAATACATACCTTGTGGAAACCGAGACTTGTAAAGTTGTGTGTGTGGTTGAATAAAATGTAGCCTTGACTTGTGCATCGTGCGTTAGGGTTATAGGTGTGGTCGGGACGTCCGGGCGGGGGAGGCACTGAGTCAGGATAGCTGATCACACCAAAGTTGATGATTAACTATATTAATTGCAAAGTCAACTCAATGACTTTGACTCTTATTTATGTAAATGACATTGAGTCTCAGCTGCTATGTTCTGTGAATGATTGTGTCAAGGATGTGCCCTGTTTTTTGTCAGAAACCCCCCCCCCCAATCAGCTCAGCAGATTTTTGAATTAATGAAAACTCACCGCTTTTCTTTCTTCTCATTATTAATATAGCTGCATTACATGGTGGGGTCTATCATTCCTACTGTACTTGCGTCTCAACTCCATGAAGAAACTAGATTGGAAGGTCGTCATCAGCCAGGTGACCTTGGACCACTGGTGAGTAAAACATGGATTTTTTTAAATATCATAGGAAATGTCCAGATGTTTTAGGTTTAAATGCTGTTGGCGACAGAAATTTTTAGGTCTCTGCATTTTATTTGGTGCCTATTCAGAAAAGGTGTTTTTGAATCATTTTAGTCTGGGTTGTTTCATTTTTTTGTCTGCCTGCCTACCAGTCCCGTACTATACCTTGAAAATGCAAGTTAAATTTTTTTGTGAAAAAGTCATTTAGGCCTACGTAGGAAAAACGATGTTTCCTTAAAAAAGAAAGAAGTGGTAAACTTTTTTTGTACTTTGCATGTAACTTATGGAAACCTTGTCTTTTGTGGATGTGTTTGATAATCCAATTCTTCTGATACACCTAGTCCTAGGGCCAAGAAAAAATTTGTTTAATTTGCAAGAAAATAATTTGTGGATGAAATTCTGTTAATTTTGTCAGATATAATGTATTTTCTTTTTTCCCCACATTTATTTTAACAAACGGATCTAATCTGTTGAACTCTGGCCATTTTTTACAACTGTTTGAAATGAGAAAGTGCATTTTTCTTTTAGATTAAAAGTGAAATATCATTTGGTTAATTTTGAAGAAAATATCCCCCCCCCCAAAAAAAAAAATAAAAAATAAAACCCAACAACAATTGTTTCCACTTTTTTTCAGAGGTTTGATATTTTAAATTTAACTTTGAATGGAAAATGCCAAAAAATCTGTGAAAAGTGTCACCTACCATAGGGGAACCTCTGGCAAATCGAAAGAAAAAAAAAGGGAAATTGCATACTTTTATTTAGATAAAAGGTGATCTATATCATATGGCTATTTTGAAGAAAATAACCATGCCAAAAACATTTATTTTTCGTTTTTTATTTATCTCAGAGGTTTAATATTTTATATTTAACTCTGAATGAAAAATGCCCCAAATCAGTTCAAAAGGTTTACCACCCATAGGGGAACCTCTGGCAAATTTTATGAATTGTTTTTGAAAGGTAATTGATCATTTAGGTTGTTTTTTTTTAAGAAAATAGCTCCCGAAACATTTAGTTTTGTTTGGAGGTTTTTGTTGCAGAGGTTTAATATTTTATACTTAACTCTAAACAAAAAATGCAAAAATATCAGTGAAAAGGGTTCACCACCCATAGGGAACCCCTGGCCGATTTTAAAATTGTTTTAGATAGGAAAATGCTTAAAGGCATCGTACACGTTTGGATGACTCAAAACAAATATTAGCATAAAAACTTACTTGGTAACAAGCAACGGAGAGCTGTTGATAGTATAAAACATTGTAGGAAACGACTCCCTCTGAAGTATAACGTAGTTTTTGAGAAAGAGGTAATTTCTCACTAAAATAATAAAAACTTCTTGCAAGAAGGTGATTTATGATTTGGTTAATTTTGAAGAAAAAATAACCCCAAAAAACATTTTGTTTTCAATTATTTATTTGATTTCAGAGGTTTTAAATTTTTATATTTTAACTCTTAAAAAAGAGCAAAAATCTGTGCCTAAGGGTTCGCCAGCTGGCCGTTGGGAAACCTCTGGCCAATTTTTAAACAATAAATAATGGAAATGTGTGTTTTCTTTAAATGTTTATTTATCTTTTAGTTAATTTTGAAGAAAAAAAAACCTGAAAAATTTGTTTTCACTAATTTATTTTATTTCAGAGGTTTTACATTTTTATATTTTAACTCTGAAAAAAGAGCAAAAATCTGTGTCAAAGGGTTCGCCACCCATAGGGAAACTTCTGGCCAATTTTTAAAAATGTTTTACATGGAAATGTGTGGGTTTTTTAAATTTATCTTTTGGTTAATTTTGAAGAAATAGCCCCCCGAAAAAATCGTTTTGCACTTATATATTTTAATTCAGAGGTTTTACATTTTTATATTTTAACTCTGAAAAAAGAGCAAAAATCTGTGTCAAAGGGTTCGCCACCCATAGGGAAACTTCTGGCCAATTTTTAAAAATGTTTTACATGGAAATGTGTGGGGTTTTTAAATTTATCTTTTGGTTAACTTTGAAGAAATAGCCCCCCGAAAAATTTGTTTTCACTTATTTATTTTATTTCAGAGGTTTTACATTTTTATATTTTAACTCTTAAAAAAGAGCAAAAATCTGTGCCAAAGGGTTCGCCACCCGCAGGGAAACCTCTGGCCAATTTTTAAAAATGTTTTAAATAGAAATGTTCTTTTTTTTAATTGAAAGTTTATTTCATTAAGGTTAGTCTTGAAATAATATGGGTTCCAATTGCCAAACTTATACAATCCCTTTAAGAAGCTGCAGCTGTTGATAGTATAAACTAAACTGCTTTTAAATGGAAATGTGTGGGGTTTTTTAACTTTTTGTTAATTTTGAAAGGAAAAATGCCCAAAACATTTTGTTTTCAAAAGGATTCCCTTCAAAATAATTTGGTTTGGATAGTTTTCATCCAAAAACATTTCAATCTGAGAAATAATTCATGAATCAGTTTTTACGGTTGGTGTACATTCGTTTCCCTTAACTTTTTTGTTTCACTCGCCGGCCGAATGAGTCAACACAAATTTTGGGTCGCCCGCAAGTTTTTTCACTAGCCCACATGTAATATTAATGCACACCATTTTTTGAAGCGTAAAAAACAAAAAAACAACAACAACACGGAAGTGAAGTTCGCAAACTTGCATTTTTTTGATGATCTTATCCCCTAATTTCTGCCTACAACAACCATCTTCATGGATTCGGGATTTGATGATCGGTTATATGCCTATAGAACTCTTTGTGATTTAATGATTGGTCGACGACGCACATTGGAAAAAAAAATTTGCGGCAAGAGCGATGTGAGTACGAGGCTATAATTTTGATTGAACTATAACAGGAACGAGGTTGAGATTAGACTCCACCTCGCATCTTCCAACCCTGGAAATTCAAGTTGTGGGTTCCCCCACTCACCTACATATTGTTGTATTGAACATGGAGGAGAGATATGTGCATGCGTGAACGTTTGTATACTGGATGGAAATGAACGATTGCAATCGAGATTGCGGTCCCGATTGCAGCCACATTAAATCTAACAAATATAAAGACTTGTCAAACCATTTTACTGTGAAAAGAAACAATTTTTTTACAACCCCGGCAGGCTAGTAAAGGAAGGGTTTTGACTCGCCCGCTGCTGTTTACATGACCGGGCGACCGCTAATTTCGAACCCTGGAGATGCGGTTGGTATCTGATGTCACCTTGCTAATTGTGGATGGATTTGAAACTCTTGTGAAAATACTGTAACAGTTTGTTGTGTTTCTCAGCAAGTAGACCCTGTATTCTGCTGAAACTTTCACACGTGACTTTTATTGTATCTTTCTTGATAGTTTTGCCCATAAATCAGCATTATGTCGACAAAAACTAATATAAATAGTTTGCACTTTTTTGTTTATGCTTGTTTACACTTCATCACATCTTATTTTCATTTTTGTTTTTGGTTGGTTTCAGATTGACAGTGCATGTGCTAAGTGCTGTCTTGTAGGTACTTCATTTCCACACCAGACAGACGCGATCAGCTGACAAACTGTCTTCTATTTCTGCCCATCATGCAAGTAAGTTATCACTATTTCGGCTTGTAGACCCTTCAAGTAGGTACATCATACAACTTGCATACATTGCACAGGGGTAAATAGGTACCTGTGATGAGGGCAGAGATGTTTCTTGTGATTGATTTAGTTTGGTGTGCGACATATTTGGCAGCACAGGCTGTATACTCCCAGGGGAGCTGAGATGGTTTAAGGAATACACTAAATGGCCCAGTGAGTAGGGGAATAATATCGGAGCGCCACTGAGAGATGGATTTGAGCGCTATATAAGAAGCCACTGTTGTTATTATTATTTTGTGGAGCAACGTGGTCGAGCAGTCGTTTGCTCTGTCATGAATAGGGCGTAGCTTCTGTTAAGCAGAAAATGGTGCCTAACTAATTTTTCTGCTAAGCACACATTAGCAGGGAACCAGTCACGAGCAATATTCATTACATTATATTTTGGCTGGTAACCTGTTTCTGCGGAGCAAGATCTTTCTGTGCTTACAGAATATTGGTTTGAATCTGATGCAGTGGCGATTTCCGAATTAGCGGCTGTGCCCAATTTCATGGCTCTGCTTGCCACTGAGTTCTGCGCCTGCGATCACCACAATGCGCTTAGTGTAAGCCAAGAAGAATGCCTGGTAATGCAGACTACGCACGCACTTAAGCAGAAATTCCCTGCTAACCTATGAAATACGCTTGACGTAATCCCTGAGCGCAGATTCTTTGCTTACGGTAAGCAGAGTCTTGAATTTTTGTCCAGGTTAACAGGGGCTTGAAACCTAGGCTGCCCTTAGCAAACCCATAGTGCTCAACAGCCACAGTTGCCAATCTGGGCACTGTCATAGGCTCATATTCATGAACAAGTCTTCTCACCAGTTGGACTATGGATGGATTGTGGATAGTCCATTTGGACTCATGGAAGCATTATCAGTGCTTTAACGTCCTTACTGTACTTAACCAAATCACAAAAACTTGAAATAAGTTTTAATGTATACGGCTTATCTTTGAATCTGATTCACTTGTTACCCTGAGTACTAACTTTAAATCTCTAATTCCCTTGATTTGTTTACTAGGATCCTTCCTCACTCTAACAAAATCTAAGGCCATGTGATAACTCGACACCAAAGCTGGTGGACTCTGTGTACTGCTGTTTGCCTGATCTGGTGTAAAGCATGTTCAGGTTACTAGTGCAGTCCTCAGTCCAACAGAATCAAACACTACATGCTGTTGGATTTTGAAGGGATGGGATGGTTAGGGCTAAGGGTACATTTTTCATTTACAAGTAATGTTTTATTTTGTGTTGTTGGATGACAGGCATCAAGAGATTGAGTACTCCTAAGATGGACAAGCTGAAGGGAATCAACATCTTCGGATTAGTCTACACTGAGAGGAACTCATGGCAAGGGCTTACTGGATCAAGGAGGTGACAACACCACCACCACCACCACCATCACCACCACCAACGACAACGACAACGACAACCAGCTGATGCCAGAGAGTCGCCTTATTGATGAGGAAACATGACATCCGTCCGTCTGCAGTAATTACCGTATCGGTACTTAAGTAAGATCAGAATCCTTTATCACTAACAGTGCCATCAGGATCTTCTCAAGAAGCAAAATGAGGCTGGCATCAAAATTAGCCTGGTTCCTTTCAAACTTTGAGACTTTCTAGCGGGTTTTGATCGGTACAAGGGGAACCAGACAAAATGGCCGAACTGTGGTAAAGGTGTTTAAACTATCAATGTGCTCACATTAGTTTGTGATAACTCATGCTGTGTTGCTGTTGTTTAACGGAAGAGTATCTAAATTTATTTGTTTACCTGCATGAATTGTTGTTAATGATTGATCCTCCCCTTACCCTGGGGTGGGTTGATCGAATGAAAGAATGAACAAGACACACCCTCTATGCTCGAATCCTTCCTGCACTGGTTAGGATCATAGCATGCTTCGTTACTTTTCAACCAGACAGTTGGGTCCTGACGAAACCCATATTCCCTTTTCCCTGGGAGTTGGTCATTGCAAACATCATCCTCAATAGTGTTAGTTACTACGACAGGCCTGATACTTCACGGAGGCAATGTTGCCCCTTGAAATGTTCCAATAGAAATTTACAATTTCTTCATAGAGGTGCCCATTCCCTTCCTGCCTGGATTAGGGTTGCCACAAACTTTGGTACTTTGTATGAGAAATGGCTACCTGCCATGTGACCTCTGCCCCTTCCTGCCTGGAGTAGGGTTGCAGCAAACTTTGCTACTTTCTGTTAGAAATTGCCACTTGCCATGTAACCTCTGCCTCTTCCTGCCTGGAGCAGGGTTGCCGCAAACTTTGGTACTTAGTATTAGAAATGGCCACCTGCCATGTGACCTCTGCCCCTTCCTGCCTGGAGTAGGGTTGCAGCCAACTTTGCTACTTTCTGTTACAAATGGCTACTTCCAATGTAACCTGTGCCTCTTCCTGCCTGGGGTAGGGTTGCCGCAAACTTTGGTATTTTGTATTAGAAATGGCCACTTGCCAAGTGACCTCTGCCCCTTCCTGCCTGGAGTAGGATTGCAGCAAACTTTGCTACTTTCTGTTAGAAATTGCCACTTGCCATGTAACCTCTGCCTCTTCCTGCCTGGAGCAGGGTTGCCGCAAACTTTGATACTTAGTATTAGAAATGGCCACCTGCCATGTGACCTCTGCCCCTTCCTGCCTGGAGTAGGATTGCAGCAAACTTTGCTACTTTCTGTTAGAAATTGCCACTTGCCATGTAACCTCTGCCTCTTCCTGCCTGCAGTAGGGTTGCCGCAAACTTTGATACTTAGTATTAGAAATGGCCACCTGCCATGTGACCTCTGTCCCTTTCTGCCTGGAGTAGGGTTGCAGCAAACTTTGCTACTTTCTGTTAGAAATGGCCGCTTGCAATGTAACCTGTGCTTCTTCGTGCCTGGGGTAGGGCTGCCGCAAACTTTGGTACTTAGTATTAGGAATGGCAACCTGCCATGTAACCTCTGCCCTTTCCTGCCTGGGGTAGGGTTGTCGCAAACTTTGGTACTTGGTATTAGAAATGGCCACCTGCCATGTAACCTCTGCCCCTTCCTGTCTGGGGTAGGGTTGCCGCAAACTTTGTACTTAGTATTAGAAATGGCCACCTGCCATGTCACCTCTTCCCCTTTCTGCCTGGGGTATGGTTGCTGCAAAATTTGGTACTTTGTATTAGAAATGGCCACCTGGCGTGTCGAGGCCGAGCAGATAAGAGCACCGGACTCGAGCTCTGATCAGCAGAGTGTGGGTTCGAGTCCCGGTCGTGACACTTGTGTCCCTAAGCAAGGAGGACGGGACGTAAAGCCGTTGGTCCCGTGTGTTGTGTAATGCTTGTAAAAGAACCCAGTGCACTTATCGAAAAGAGAAGGGGTTCGCCCCGGTGTTCCTTGTTTGATTGGCTGCATATTGCGCCAAAGCACCTTGTAAACGAGTAGGTCTCATACTAATGTAGCCCCACATACCTTGCAGGAAAAATACTGAATGTTGAAGCGCCTTGAGCGTCGGATATGAGCGCTATATAAGAAGCCACTACTATTATTATTATTATTATGTAACCTCTGTCCCTTCCTGCCTGGGGTATTTGTTGCAAACAACAATTATAAATCTTGAACCATGTGTTTTAAATTGTTCCTATTTTTTCATGATTATGTGCTTTTCACTGCACCTGTGACCCAACTTGACAAAAAAGACGACAAAATCAAAATGTGCTCATCATTCTTTGTTTTGGCAGAAAGTTTTCTTTTTTTGAGCAAAAGGTGTTCTTATTTTGGGCTGTAAATATTCTTTATTCTTCTCTAAATAGAACGATGTGAAAAGATTTATCTTGTTTGTCAGTTTGGGTCACAACTGCTAAATAGGTCACAACATAAAACGTTTAAACTTATTTTGTCAAATGAAAGTAGTTCACATTATTTTGTACAAAATACACACATTTTTCTAAAAGAATTTTTTACTTTACTTTCCAGAATACATTTGTTAAACTTTACTCGCTTTAAAAAATGTTCTTATCCATTCTAGATTTGGAATATCTTTAATAATTTTCCTCAAAATCTAAACCATTTTGTTGACGTTATTAAATTTTATTCAATGGAAGATGTATAATTTGCTTGTGGCTCTTGTTTTATATTGATCTTTTGATGATTGTCCAGCCAAGTACAACTTACATTCAAGGTCATTTCTGCAAGCGAAACGGTCAAATTATTTTCAACTCGATGAAATGTTGTACTTGGCTGTTTGTATTTTTAAAACTTTATTTAAAACTATTTGTCACCATTTGTTAAATGCTGTAGAAAGTACCACTGAACTGTAGAAGCAGCAGAGTTGTGCAAACGTGTGTGCCAGTCAGTGTGGCCGTCTACTGTCTGGAATGTGTGGTGACCTACTGACGCAAGTGTTAATGGTTGGTAAGCATTTTATTAAGTGAAATCTTGTGGCACTGGTAGTCTGTTTTACCGATGTCCTACCTTACATGATTGACAAACCTTCTCTACAAGGAGGGAGCCTCTGGACCTGACGGATGGTTGGGACTTCTAACCAGATGTTGGTGTGAGGGTCGGAGAAACGAGATTCTAAACATGGCTATTCGCATCTCAGGTACTCAGGCATTTACATTGAGTTCACTTGTACTTCTAATGCAAGTGAAACCAATACATTCCTGAGTATGCTGTTATCATTGAAAAGAACATACGTATTTTGTTCCTTTTTTGAAAAAAAGTTCGGCAGCCATGTTGGAATATTGTTTCTCTGATCAGCACATCATCAACTGGATCGAAGTCTTCATTATTCTGATGGTACAGGACTCAATCGGCGACGCGTACTTTGACACTTCAACCAAAAACTTAGCGAACATGTTTGTCCGACAGTACACTTTTGGACTTTAAAACAATTCGTTTAGTTTGTCAATCATGTAAAGCAGGACTTTGGTAAAACAGATCATCAATGAAACATTAACTTGATTTTACTTAATAAAATGCTTTCCCTCCATTAACACTTTGGTCATTAGATTGCTTTATTCACATTCAAGTTTGCACAACTCTCCTGTTCTACAGTTCAGAATTGAAAAAAAATGCCTTAAAAATTGCCTAATTTATCAAAAATTTCCTAAATTATCAAAAAAATCCTTAAAAATTGCCTAATTTATCAAAAAATGTCTTAAAAATGCCTTAAAAATACCCTTTTTTATATACCTAAGTCAGCCAAATAAATTTTTCGTTCCAATGTACAATTCAAAATTAACTGCGTGAAATTATTGGCCCTACCCCCCCTTTATTAAAATCGTGATCAACCAAGTGCACCCCCTAAAGGAGTGCAGAAGAGGCTGTATCCCATAGTCATGTATACCAACAATGTAATCGACAAGTGATTTGCATATGGGTCATATGTCATATTCAAATTACCATGAGATTATATTGCTTGGATACATCATAATGGAATGCAACCCCTTATCAAAGGTATCGTCTTAAAGCTTGGCTGTGACTTTAAACATTAATAATTTGGTTTGTTTACAAACACTTAGTCATTTTTTCAAGATGTTTACAAATACTTAGCAAGATGTTTACAAACACTTAGTCATTTTTCAAGATGTTTACAAACACTTAGTCATTTTTTCAAGATGTTTACAAACACTTAGTCATTTTTTGACTTATAAAACTTTCAAGAGTTTATACTTAGTCATTTTGGACTCATAAAACTTTCAAGATGTATAAAGTCACAGAACAAGCTATAAGATGCGGCCTTTATAGAAGATACAACATTGGTAGTTACTCTATTGCAAATTGAACTTGAATGCGAATTGAATGCGGGTATAAGGATTGCCTTAAATTTTGGTACGCATGCAAGTAAACAGTCATCTGAAAGTCCACTTGATGTAAAACATTCTTTGAGTGAAACATTATTGAGCTTTTATTCTGAAATTCTGCAAGTTTTAGATACAATTTTTGTAAAACTGAATATTTGAATACCAATGTTGTACCTTCTTTATAATTAAGAAATGCAACCTGTAAACCACAAAGGAGTCAAATTTAATTAGATTTGTTTTAAAGGGAAAAAAAAACGCTTTGATTTCGTAAACATTCTGAGTTCTTGTAAGTGGAAGAAGAAAAAAAACAAATTCAAGAAGTATTTTACAAGTAGGCAGAAAGTTAGTTAACCACATAGTTAATTCATGTTTTTCATGAAACAGTAATGTTTTTAGGCATGTGGACTCCATTTGGATGCAACAGGTTACATTTCTTCCTTGGTTGATCATTTATATTTACGAGTTATGGTTGTCATTTGCCAGCTGATATTTTTTTAAAGATGTCTGATCTAGTTTTGGGGGGTTAAATTTCATTTTGAAACTACGCACATTTTCAAAATTGTACATCAAAATAATTTAAAACAAATATGAATTGAAAGCTGTATCGGTTTTTACAAATACAATTTTAGAATTTTGGCACTTGACACGTGCATTAAAAAAAAAGACATTTTTGAAAAGATTTTTCAATGTGAGGTTTTCAAAGAGTATGTATACATCAACTGGCATATTTCCAACCATTTGAGCAACTATCAAATGAATAGTAAGGAAGCAATAGGAGTGCCAAAGCACTCCAAAAACAAACATTTAATTTCAATTTAAAAACTCAGTAAACATAACATACATGGGCATAATTATAAAATTGAACTGATCTGGCAAGTTTTGATTTCACTTGTACTTCTAATGCAAGTGAAACCAATACATTACTGAGTGGGGGGCAAGGGGTGGCAATGTCTAACAGTGTGGGTGCTCTAGTTGATGTAATTTTGTTTCTTTCTTTCAATAATTGTTTTCTTCAAAGCTGGCTACCTTGGTGGAAAATAGTTAGTGCAAATAAAGTCTTGTAAAATTCAAGTAAACAATCTAGTTTGTTTTGCTCTAATATTCTGATGAATCCTTATTTTTAAACCGATATTGCTTCTAATGAACCTGCCTACTACTTAAAAATGATAATCAGATTTTATCTAAGGGGGTGCATTTAAAATAAAAAAGCTGTGCTTAAAATCCTTCAGTTGGGGGGGGTATACTTGTATAAAATTCATAAACAGTAATTCAATCTTTTGCAAATACAGAAATAAAGTGTAGACCTACTAATTCTTCTGGGGGAACTAAAATGTGGCAAAAATCTAGAAATGCTTCTTTAAATTGACAATGTTTATAATACAGGCATGATATTTTGCCCTTGGGAAAAAAATATGAAAATTTCATTGAGAAGAAGGGCTGACCTATGTACATTATGGTTCATTTTCGGAGGCCCCCTTCCCCAAAAGAAGAAAAAAGTCACAATTATGTAGATCTTGAGAAAGAAGTATGACAATTGTATCGAGTGTACAAAGGTGACCTACATATATGATAGGCTTTTATAGTCTTTTATGCTATTTAATTTGCTGATTAAAGATGAAATTAATCAGAATCAAAGTGGGAAGAATATCATGCCTGTTATTTGATCTTTTGAGTATATTTTGGCCAAAGTAACAAACTAAAAAGAACAAACTATGTGTCCCCATGACATAATGTTTTTGAAAGTATGGTGAAGTATAGAAAATATGGTGACACCCCTGTGTTCTGAGAACCCCTATATTTTCCTATTCCTAACCCTAACCCTATAAACCCTAGCATGTAAATCACAAGGGTTTTTTGGAACATAGGGTTGTGGGAATATAGAGCAGTCACTGAAAATTCACTTGGTTATTGATACTAGAATACTCAATGTCAACTATCACTATTTCAGAAGTTGTATAGGGTGAGTTTTGGCAAATTTGTGATTCAGGATTTTGGTATGAATGCTGGCCCTACAGATGGTAATGGGAACACACATTTTGGTTGGCCTTACACAGTATGGTCGAGGCTTGGCAAGGTATGGCGTTGTCCCTCAGTGACTATGCAGGGCTGGGAAGACTGCTAAGACAGGGAGAGGCAGCATACACCAGTGGGTAAAACGGAGGCATCCGACATTCCATTGACTCTGAAAGTAAACAAAATTACATATTATATTTATATGGATGTCAATTAGTTTTCATACATATGAGGGGATTAGGAAGTAGGATCACCAGGAAGTAGCTCAAAACATATTCATAGGAAAGTTTTACTTCAGGGGCCCTTTGCCAGATATATTAATTCATCTCTTCTACTCCTATTCCCACAACCCCAAGGAAAACAAATCAAAGAAGACTATGTCAGCCCTATGTCATGCTTGTGGAAATTGGAGAAATGATCTAGAAAAACTTGAACTAGTAAAAGGTTAGACGGAAACATTTCAGTATCATATAAATAATCATGGCACCAATTTCTACAGGATTTATTTAATTTTTTAATGGACTTTGCACTTCATTTCCCTTTTTTAAATATTCCTTGTGAGGAATTGTTAGCTAAACGCAAAATGTTGACCTTTAAAAATGAAAATTCAAGCGCAAATTTCATCACGTGGACTAAACTCTCTCGCCCTCACTGTCTCGTGCCCTGAGGAACTAAAACAGAGTGTAACTGTAAGCAAGTAGACCTGAAAATTGCTTATTTTGCATGATTTTGACACTTTGTAGCTGTTCAAAGTGCCTGTGCCTCTGTATACATTCTGTCAACCCTTCTGGACAGGTATATAAGGATATAATTTGACCTAAATTAAGTGAGATAAATTGGTGGCATGCAATGCAGCGGAAACATTTACCCAACAAAATTCCTCACTTGTTTTAAAACAAAAATTCAGTGGTTTCGAAAAACTTTTAAATTAATCTAGGTTTTTTCTATTTGTCTTGGATATTATCTGACAATGAATTTTACATGTTTGGCTGAAGCAAAGGTACGCGACACACAGCACAACCAAAGACTAAGAGTAAAATGACGTGGTGCATTTACCCAGACTCAACTGTCCGAGAAAACCCCTCGAATTTCCCCCTTTGCGAGAACACATGAATCTTTTACCTGGTTAAGAAGATTCTACGAGCATCCGTGCAGTTATCATCGTCGAAATTACTAAATGTTGATGCCGGTTTTTCGATGTAAACGCTGGAGAAAAACTGTTTTTTTTCCCCACACACGTGAGAGACTTTGAACAGGGCATACCATGCCCGCGCGCCCAGCCAGAAAGAAAATGGCCGCGGAAACGAAAAGGCACGGTGCGCATGCTCGTGACGTAGTACGAACTATTCGTTCTCTTGTTGCACGGTTTGAGCTAGTCTTGATTGGCGACGTTCATTTTGTTTAAAGTAGTGCATATCGCAACGCGAATTACTGGAGAAGAGATATCTATATCACACGAATAGACAGTTTGCCCAGTCCGATCCTTCTGAGTCAGCCTCCCAAACAGTCAATGTAGCGCCCTCTACCGGTGGCTAATACAAAAAATAGCGTCGCCAATCAAGACTAGGTTTGAGCACTCTGCCCTACAAAATTTGTAAAATTTGTTACGCCATTCATTTCCAATCCAAAATGGTGTAAAAACTACAGTTGAAGTCAAAACAGTCCATTTCTAAATTTGTGTATAAAATTATTCAAGCGAAAGTGTGACACATTATACAAAAAATTAAACTATGCAAATATTTGTTTGTATTAAAAAAAATTAAATACATAAATTAGAGATATAAGATAACTCAAAATATTGGATTATCTTTTATGGTTTATAAAATTATGTTGCTTCATAAAATAATGGTCAAGCTCACACACTAAGTAAAAATGCAAACAAGGCTTCACGTGTGTAATGAAGAAAACAAATTCCTGAAAACAAACCGGTTTCAAAATTCCTTCCTTTATACCACGTGCCGACTAGGGCCTATAGTTTTAACATTAGTTTTATCAGATAACTTTTTAAACCTTAATTGACTCGTCTTGTTTTTATGACTCTCTCTTTTTATTCTTTTTATAATTTTCTATTTGTGATGTACTTTGGTGTAGGTTTTATTTAAAAATAATGTTTTTAATGCTGTACTGGATAACAAATTTCATGTGTTTTTCACATGATGAACAAATAAATTGAATTGAATTGAATTGAATTGAATGTATGGTCAAGCACACACGGCTTAAGTCAATATAAATATACAAGCATTCTGTGATATTATTAACTATTTTTCATCAAAAACTAACAATATTTCAAAAAATGTAGCAAACATTCTGGGTTATCCCTGAATAAAAAGGAAATTGTAAAATGTGTATGCTTGACCCTACAAACATGTGAAGCCTCCTGTATGCCTGTAAATGTGTATATAAGCTTGACCCTACATATATTTGATGCCTCCTCTATGCTTGTATGCTTGACCCTACATATGAAGCCTCCCTATATGCTTCTAAATGTGCATGCTTGACCCTACAAACATGTGATGCCTCCTGTATGCTTGTATGTGTATGCTTGACCCTACAAACATGTGATGCCTCCTGTATGCTTGTAAATGTGTATGCTTGACCCGACATATTTATATGAAGCCTCCTCTATGCTTGTAAATGTGTATGCTTGACCCTTCACACATGCGAATTAAGCCTCCTCTATGCTTGTAAATGTGTATGCTTGACCCTACATACATATTGTAATAGTATTTGCCTCTAACTAAATACTATCAATAATAGAATTACTCAGTCGGAGACATTCTCTGGGCTTCATCAAATCGTGTTGTCATAAACTCTCTTAGTGTGCAAGTAACATAATAACATGTGTAGCTTGTTAATATGTATGCTTGACGCTACATACATATGAAGCCTCCTATATGCTTGTAAACGTGTATGCTTGACCCATACATAAATATGAAGCCTCATTTAAGCTAGTTAATATGTATGCTTGACCCTACATACATATAAAGCCAGCTCCTATTGCTGTAAATGTGTATATAAGCTTGACCCTACATATATGTGAAGCCTACTCTATGCTTGTAAAATGTGTATGCTTGACCCTACATACATATGAAGCCTACGTCGTACTTGATGCTTGATTTGCATACATATGAAGCCTCCAGCTTTTAAATGTGTATATATGCTTGACCCTTACATACATATGAAGCCTCCTATATGCTTGTTAATATATGCTTGACCCTACATACATGAAGCCTCCTATTGCTTGTATGTGTATGCTTGACCCTACATACATATGACCCCATGCTTGTAAATGTAAATGCTTGACCTACATACATAAGAAGCTTCCTATATATATGCTTGCAAACATGTATGATTGACACCTATCGTACTAGTGAAGCCTATCCTATGCTTGTGCTTGACCCTACATGAATTACAAACATTTGAAGCCTCTCTATGCGTAAATGTGTGCTTGACCCTACATACATGTGAAGTTCGTGTATGCTTGTAAAATGTGTTATCTTGACCTACATACCATAGTGTGAAGCCTCCATTATGCTTGTTATGCTTGACCATACATACAAATGAAGCCTCCTATACGCTTGTAAGTTGTGCATGCTTGACCCTACACCATACCAGTGAAGCCTCCTTTGCTTGACCATACATACATATGAAGCCTTTTATATGCTTGTAAATGTGTTGACCCCTGAAGCCTCCTAGATGCTTGTAAATGTGTATGCTTGACCTTACATGCATGTGAAGCCTACTCTATAGGTGTAAATATGCATGCTTGACCCTTGAAGCCTCCTGTATGCTTGTAATGTGAAGTTCAAGTGGGGTGCCTGTTTATGGCCTTTTACCTAATAATAAAAACCAAAAAAACCACTACATTGGTCATCAATTTCGCCTTCATAATGAGACATTTATTACTCTTTTTTATTCAATTTTCCTTATTAAAACATTTGTTTCCGGTGTGGCAGGAGATTCTGTCCCCCCGGAGATTCTGTCCCCCCTTACGGCGAATTGTGTACAAACTCTATGGCATAACCTTCCAGAAAGAAATATTCCCCTAAAAGTGTTGATTTTATTTCTAAGGTCTTCTCTGGCATAAACTCACTGAAAAATTAAACAGTTTTGAAAAAACACAAAAATTATACCGAACTATTTCTCATAACTATATAAAGAACTTTGGGGAGCTTTCCCTACAAAAATGAGAATGACAAGCTCGATTATTTTGCACAAATGGCGCGGTATTGTTTAAAATGTCCCATCGCAGCATTCGTGTGAAATAACGGAGCGATGGAACAATAGAATGACGTCACTGGTGGAGGTTAACTCAATGCAATGTAATGTTTGAAACAATTTTGAGAAACACTTACCTTATGGGCTTAAAATGGGTTATTAGTTGTTATTTGAAAGCTCATATTCTCATATATTTGATGAGCAAATAAACCCAGCTTTGAGTTTGGTAGAAAGTGCCTGGTTTTGGCATAGAGTATTACAGATGTTTCTTGAAAATTACAGAATTGGAATGAATGAATGTACTCCTCAAAATCCCAAAAATGTTACATGATCCTTCCCTTCATGAAATGTTTCTTGAGGACAGAACGATTGGAAGGAACTTTCTTGGTTAATTTAACACCTATTTAAAGAGAAGCAAGTGTTCTTGTCGAACACATACATAAATGCTGCTTCTATACATGTAGTGAGTATTCTTGTTAGAACACAGACATAAAAATCCTGCTTTTATACACGTAGATGTAGAGCCCACCTCTCAAAACCAAAAAGCAATGTGCTTTCCTAGGAAACATTTGATACTTTTAATATGAACTTTAATATCTGTTGCCATTCAAAATGAATATAATACAATAAATATTACTAGCATAATGAATATTTGTTCAGTTTTATTATTATTAAGTTATAATTTATAGTGTTTTTCATTTTCATTCTGTATTAAGGCAAAGTATCTCGTTAAAGAGGGACTAGCAGCATGATCATAGCAGGCCTATGGCTTATGGAATGATGAACTCTAACGCCTTGGTTGGGTACAGCGTACATCACATCCTTTGCGACGTGATGGCCAGCATGCGTGTGTTTAGTAACTGGGTGAGAGTTCATAATTCCATGTACAGCTACAAGTCTGCTATGATCATGACGACACAGCCCCTCTTATGGGTTGAAGGCTCATATCCACATAAATAAATAACAACAGACACACATGGATATGTTTATATACATATTTTATTAGTCTTGTTAACACTAAAAAGGTAATGTCCTAAGATTTATTTCCTTGAAATCAATAGATCTGCACAACAACCATCTGGTGAAGTTTTTACTTGCATCAAGAATGGACATGTGTAAATGTAGAGGATTGCTTCACTCATACTAATGTAAAGATACTTACAACATTTTAGTGGGGATAATGTTAAGGTTTGGTAATGTTGGACGAAGCTGTGCTAGCTTATTCTCTTTGAATCAAGATCTATGAATCAAGGTAAGACACAGAAACTTGTTCTGTTGATAAACTTCAAACCAAGAAAAGGTACGTCAGTAAAAAAGACCCTTCCTATACAATATCTATGAATCAAGGTAAGACACAGAAACTTGTTCTGTTGATAAACTTCAAACCAAGAAAAGGTACGTCAGTAAAATAGACCCTTCCTATACAATATATAGTGCACACGTGCACTAACACTTCTGGTGGGCAAAATGACAGTGCCGTGACGCATACGGGCTCGTGTTCACGTCTTCCTAGTGCACAACTCCATGGCATTTTGCCCACCATTAGTGTCTGTATGCGTGCATGAATGTAATTAGGGTATTTCATGGGAAGGGCTGATTGATCCGTTAAAACAACTGCTCCTGGTTTGCTGGACTCACTGGATCATGACAAGGCAAAGCATTGGTAAGACAGCTATCATGGTTTATGCTTTATCATTGACTCATGATAAGTAAAGCATGTTGGCAAAACTTGCTCAGGATTATGTACAGCATTGTTTAGGTACAGTGTACAACATGCTCATCTTCTATAATAAAACAAGATCATTTCAAGATAACTTGCAATGACCTGAACCGTGTATTGCACATCTTTATCCAGATTCCCTATGCAAAGTAATGATAACAATACTGACACATTGTAAGGAAGCCTGATTCATTTTCTCCAAGTCTCAGTTTTTTGTACAGTCATTAAGATACATTCTTTCTCAGGGCGCCTTTAGCTAAGGGTATGCTTTTCTAATGGCACTCTGAAGACAACTTCTGTTCTGTTTCAGCCTGAGCTATGAATGCAGTCTGTTAGTATTTTAACACTGTTGTACCTAATTTTGTCAAGTTACATCATGTAGCAACATCCTGGACACAAACACTATTGAAAAATAACTTGAGAAATAAAAGGCACTGTTAATTTCATTACAATCATTTACATATTTTGGTTTTTACCAATTATCTCTGTCATACACATGTACTCCCAATTTAATGGACGGTTTCTATAAAAACAAAATTCCCAAAACACGAACCTTGCAGATACAACAGAATTTTTAAATAACAAAATGGATGGAATAATTGTTTTTAGGCACTGGATGGACGAAAATGTTTTTCATTATAATTATTTACAATTATTTTTTCTAACAAGTTTACATCTAAAACAAATTGTTTGAAAATATCTTTAGGCACTAATGAAAATCAAAATTATGCACCAAGTGAAAACAAGTAAGGCCATTACATGTCATTGAATGTACATTGTTCTTCTGTCTGAAATATACAATGAATATTAACCAGACGCCATAATATATAAAAACAAATACTTCCATAAGATATCAGTGAATACAAGGAATATTTTGTCTCACTTCTTTTTCTTTCCTTTCTTTCCCTTCTTTCCCTTCTTGCCTTTCCCTTTCTTGCCCTTTCCATCATCTTCATCTCCTCCTTCTGCTGCTTTGGCTCTCTTCTTACCGAGGGGCGTCTTGCCATACCAAGTCTAGAAGAGAAGAGAACAATAATCAGTGATTTTTAAAACGTTGTATGCCTAGGAATTTAAAGACCAATTCCAAGTAGAATTTCACAACATCTGTAATCATAGAAAGTATCCCGTTCCTGCAGTGTCACTAGAAGAAATATTCTTGTTTACAAACATGTTTTTCTAATACTTTCCGCGACTATAACCAAGTAAGTTTATAAGAAATCCAACAGAAATCCAAACAGAGTGAATTTGATATTCAAAGACTATCTAGAGTATGAGCTTTTGCATTTCTACTACGTTAATAGTAGACAATTTCTTGCAGTTTTTGATTATTACAATCCCGGTCAGAGTTAGAAGTCATAAGCATCAGTAGTACCTTCCCTTGCATCAATTTTGAGAGTCTCTACCTGTACTTTCATTGCAAAATTTAGGAGTAGCAATTACACAATTGGTGTATGGTTTCACAAGAATCAATCTTGTGATGAGTTGAGAGAATGTAACCTGTCGAAGTGATCCATTCCAGAATGGAAAGCTTTTAAACGCTAGGTGGCAGCAGACTTACCGGGTAAATTTCCATTATTTATGTAGCTCTCAACATGTGCACATACTCGGAACAATGGATTTACCTGGTAAGTCCATACAAGTCTCCCATTGTAGCGCATCTTTTAAATGACATTCCATGTAGTTAGTGAGAGAGCTGATTTACCTTGAAAGCCTCTTCCTCTTCTTTATAAATTGGATCAATCCGAGCCAGTGGAGGGATAAACTCAGCTGCCGTTAGCACCCTCTTGTTAAGCTGAGCAATGCGGCGATCGGTCAAGACTTGCTGGCATGATGTTAGGATGTGCTTCTGGGTGTAGCCATCGGTCACCTTGGCCAGAGAGCTGATGTCCATCGCATTGGTCAGTATGCCACTGTTCTGGATGATCAGATTGCGCCATAACACTGTTCAAAGAGAAATGTATATATAAAAAAGTTTTGTATCAGGTTCCCTACGCTTAGTGCAAAGATCTGCGCAAGTTTGCAGGGCACTGTGTTTGTCAGCCTGAGTTTCCAGTCAGCAAGCTTGTGCTTTGGGAGCCCAAGCAAGGTTGTGAGCCAAAAGAGGTTGAGGTTACCTAACCTATGTGGACATACTACGCAGGGACACTGGCTTTGTCACAACAGATGAAATATCTACATGCACGAAGGACAGGGAGATCTGGGGACACTTCTCTCGTGACATCACTGGCCGAGGACACCACTCCACATAGAAGACATAGAGAATGGTGGATAGCAATCTAGCTGTTCAAGTAACATGCTTTACTTGGTAACAAAATTATCATCAAAAATAATGTGAAGGGTAAACTCTAAAGTTTGATAAAAGTATGGCTTGATTTTCTTGCTTTCCTTAAAAAATGTGGCTTAGTGGTTTATAAAGTCACAAGAGAAGTGTCCCCAAATCTCCCTGTCTGTCATGCATATAGATATTTCATCTATTGTCACAAAGCCATGGTGTCCCTGCGTAGTATGCCCATTGTCCAAATATTAAGCACGCTTTAGGCATATTTAAATCAAAATTCAAGTGACCCACTTCATTTGTATATCAAAAATTTACAACAAGCTATCAGGAAGAACAATTTCTCAGTATGTTTCAGGCATGATATTCTCCTTCTTTAGGGAGTATCTCAAAAGTCAGAAAAAAATTCCAGCGCGTGCTCATGGACCATTCCAATGGACCATTGGAACTTTCAAAATACTTGTATTCACTAACGTAGAATTGCTCCTGTACTTTGGCACAATGATGCGGTCCAGCGGAACATTCTGGCGGTCCAGTGGATTGCGGGCTTGTGCCCAGGGGAACGCTCTTTTGCGCCTAGAAGATGCCTGACTTTTGAGACGCTCCCTTAGTCCGATTTCCGATTAGTTTGCCCTTAGACAAATCAGTGAAATTGTTATGAAAGCCTATCAAAACCTATACTAAATGTGCAGGTATAGGTGAGCCCTCTTCTTTCATTTTCCAAGGGCCAAATATCATACCTGATTTTTTCAATAACTAAATTTCATTGTTAAATTGAGCAATTTATGGGAAAAATCTGATGGTGTTGTTTCACTTAACTCAACAGGTTTAGTTCCAGACTCTAAGCTTTCTGAACTGTAGCTATATACTCACAATATCTTGACGCATAGTCTGGTCTTGGGATGAGGATGACTTTCTGGAAGGCACCAGTCAGTCCCTTCATCTCACACTCATAGGGCGACCTGGATGTCCCCACGAACAACACACGATCCTCTGGCTTCATCAGTTTCAACATCTTAGGGATCTCCTTCTTGAGTCTTTTTGGATCAGTCTGTTAAGAAATCAAGATCGGAGAAATAGAATAGGTCAAAAAAATTGGAGCCTCTTCCTTTCAAATCAACTTAAGAACTTTGCCAGCCTCACTACCATTAATACCTCTTGTCCCTGGTAAGGATGTTCCGAAAAAACAACGCTGATTGACTCCTGATGGTGATTGAATTGCGTGCTTGCTAGTTACAAACTTTCATGTATTTGTATGGCGTGTGGTGTGGCCTAGCGTACAATAGACTGTGCAAGTCTTGCGAGTGTTCAAACATGTTTGGGAACACTTTGGTCCCAAGCACATTGCTTTAACGCATGAAGGAAACAAACTTCTGCACTTTAACGGCTCCTAATGTTCGAATACGCACGAGACTTGTACAGTCTATTGTAAAAAAGGATGGGGCAAAAATGAGTCGATTGTAAAAAAGGATGGGACGATAATGCACGGTGTACCAAAATGCATGGTTTATGATTAATGAATGCTGCGAGACCAACAAATCCTCCAATCAAATGACAGAGATCTTCTTGGGTGTTTTATAATGCCTACCAAGTGGATTCATCAGAGAATAAGAAAAAGCTTTTGTGCATACCTTGTCAGTCTTTGGAACCTTCTTGAGCCATGTCCTCTCAGCATCTCCAATGAATACCACCGATGGTTGTAAGTTTCTGCCAACCTTCATCACCATGTGCATCAACATCTGCAGGCCGCTCTTCCCTGGGTACTTCCCTGCAATGTTTGCTGCCGTCAGGTCAAACAAGTTGGCTCCCGTCTCAGTGCAGATGGCATTGATCAGGCTGCGTTTACCGGTGCCACGGGGACCAGCTAGAAGCATTGATTTGATCAGAGGTGCTTTCTCGTGGACAGCTTGGGAACCTGTCAAATAAGTGACAAATTCCATGTTGTGTTTTATTTTAATTTGATTAATGGAATTGGGTAATGGCCCAATCACACTTTGGTTTTGTCTTCATTTTCTTCAGTTTTAGTGTTGTAGTTTGGTTTTTTTATTTTGTCTCGACAATAATTCTTCAAGGCTTTTGTTTCAAACAAAAAAATGCATGAACTTCAAACTTTGTATGAACATCAACCCTGATACAGAGATGTATACAAGTGTGATGTTATCAGTTATCATATTATAAGGGATTTTAGTTAAAAAGTGACTGATTTTGTTTCAATTATAATACATGTACATGTAAAATGAATAAACATTTTCACATTTTATAATACATGTACATGTAAAATGAATAAACATTTTCACATTCAGTGAAATATTCTATGTGGAAAAGTACCATTGTATTGTTCAAATCATAATTATTTGTAATGAAACTTGAAGTAATGAAGTAATGAAGTAAAATGAAGTAATTTCAGTAAAATACACAACTCAATCACTTCTTTTTCGGCTGATCAGAGAAGGATGGTTTTAATACATAGTTCCTGATAAACGCCATCATTACAGGCAACTTGGGTTTTGGCTATGAGCTGCGTCAGGCATTCTAATTTTGCTACCCAGCCAGGTGGTTCACCGACCAATCATACAATCATGATAAAACTCCCATGTGCTGTGCGCAGCATTTATGCAAAACCTCTATTTGTGAGATCAAAAAACTATTGTCAATGCCCATAAAGATTGCCGACTTTACACTGTATAACGTCAAGTGGGAACTATCTACAAAGGACACTAATGCCGAGTACGAATCAATCAACTTTGGCTCTGGCTGTTGTTGGTTGCAATAACAACGTTGAAGAATAGGACTTTCTGCATTCCAGCCATAGCCACTGGCCATCAATTCAGACATTGCTTAACTATGATATTGAATCAAGGTGATGAGAAATTTTGAGGATCTAGAGAGAGTCAGGAAAATTTTTCTTCAAAATGGTTCCACATCAGTTCCTTACCTAATGGAAGGATTCCATAAAGCGTCACAAGATGTCTGACATCTGACAATGAGGGCATCGGCTCGATGTTGCTCTGTCGTAGCGTTGTACCAAGGTAGCTGAAATCACCCAGGTAATCCTTCATTCCAAACTTTGGAGTACGTACAATGATTCCCTCATGAACCAGCTCCTCATACAGAGATTCCATTGTCCTAAAATAACAAGTTTGTTTCCAACGAATTAAAACATCTGTTTTGTGTGAAACATACCATTCTTTTGCAGGGTTTTTTTCATGAACAATACATCGCATCACAAATGCTGTTTAGTCCAATCAATAGAAAACCAGAGAATGCCCAATGAATTATATAATATTTCTTTTACAGCAGCTCTTTACAGGTGTCTGGCAAAATGATATCACCTGATATGCATGTATGGACCAGTTTGGCATACAGATTAAGTCATTTTAGATCGACCATTTAATAACAATAGCCATTTTGCCATTCATGAATATCAGATGATATCATTTTGCCATACACGATAGTATCATGACACCATGTATGCAGCACAACACAAGAGTGCAGTCAATTTCGTCAATTTCAACATTCTCGGGGTTCAATTTATATGGTTCAATCAAAGAAAAAACACAAAATACTAAAGGACAAAATTAATATTTAAGCACAAATACAAATAAACACATGAACATGTTCACAAAAAGCTAAAGGATTTGTATTTACAAGTGATGAGGAAACTATCAACAAGTTCATTAGGAAAGTTTGCATCTACTTTTAGTTGAACTTCTAATAGCTTTTTCACATATTTAGTGCTTTTAAGAGAAAACATGGAATGTAACCAATGTAAATACCCCACAAAGAAATTAACAATTGCACTTCCCAACCTTGAAACTAACTTAACTTTTGATATATTCATTTATCCCCCTCTAATATATCCCTTCCTTTAAAACAAGACTTAATCATCACTTCTGAAAAAGATCTTTAAGTTTAGATTCTAACTCACCTGTCTGGTGTAAGATCCTTCTCTTTCTTGCCTTTCTTTCCCTTCTTCCCACTCTTCTTCCCACTCTTCTTCTTCTTCTTCTTCTTCCCACTCTTCTTGCCGCTTTTCTTGCCCTTTTTCCCCTTCTTGCCTTTTCCCTTGTCCCTGTCAACAGCCTGCAGTATCATTAAAGAGATGTTTATTTGGGAATTATTAAAATCCTCTAGTTTTCAAGAAAAACATAAAACTGACCAGTGAACATTCCACGGGAATGGGTGTTCAACTGTTTATCTTCAAAACTTTATCAAGAACAGTGCTATTTTTTTTATCGTGTGTTGTTTATGTTTGTATTTTTTCTATCATGAAAACCACCCAACACAAGGTCAAAAGGTCACTCATGGCAAGGACCACAAAGGTAAACAAATTATGAAAGAAAACACCAGTTGGAAAGAAGATATTTGTTAAGTTTTCTTTTGAACAGGGATAGACACTTTTATTGATTTCTAATTGACGGGGACACTTCAGATTAAATCATTTTATAGGATGCTTACTACTATTACCATCTTTGTAATAAGTAGACTTTCGGATAAAAATTACACAATTTCTTTTCGGAGTCATTTCCAAAGTATGACCTTAACTGGAAATGTTTAAATGATAACGTACCAGTTTAAGATTCTTGAGTTCCTGTCTCATCAACTCATCCACTTGAGTCCTAATCTCTACCTCTACTTCCACTCTCTTCTCTTCTTTGATTAACTCTGAGTCATGCTTCTGACTGAAATTGTGCTCCTCATTACGCTCCTTCCAAACAGCTGAAAATATCGTTATAAAAACAAATGGAGATATGAGATCATTAAAACCTATAATAGCCAGACTGTTTGTATGGCAGTCTTTGGCACTACTGCAGATAGTTTTCATGAAGTTCAAAAAAGGGCTAGTAAAGTTACTGAGTCAACTTACTGTCATAATCCTTGGTTGAATCTGTGACAGTGCCAAGAAAGTTAGATGGTTGTAGCTTGAATCCCTCTTCTTCTTCCTAAATATAAAACACAAACAAATTTGAAACCCTACATAAACAGCATCGGTCAAAAATACTGAATGGAAAACAAACAGGTTCCACTCAATAGACAACTGCAAAGTTCACAACGATGAAGATCTTGGTTTGGGTTTTTACCCCTACACCAATGTGTGATAAGAACTGTATGCTCAGTGCTTTCCAAGTCCTACAGGGAAAAAAACACATTCTACGCTTACGGCACCCTGTAAAGCACATCATTCTATAGGCCGAAAGCGCAGAATTCCTCGGTAAGCAAGAACCATGAAGTTGGGCCTAGATGTCTCAACCATCGAGAGTGCCCCCGTCGAGATGCCAGTTCAAAACTTAAATCATCATCAATCTTCATCATCCCCGAGGCAATTATTACATCCATTACATAGTGTTTGATGTAATCTATGACCATGAAATTAATCTTCTCTGGAAATAGAATATTGTCCGATACCCTGCTATATGCCAATTTAGGTTGGTTGATGAATACACAAATGGTGCTCAAGAAAGAACACAAAGCCCAGCCTCGCTGCCATGGGCAGCGCGCCAGATCGATACCTCTCGCCACTAACCCCTGGTAGGGATGTACTGAAAAACAAAGCTGATTGGCTCCCAAAAGTGACTACTTTGCATGCACGCTTGTTAAAAACTTTTGAGAAGTTGTTCGGCGTTTGTAATATTTTGACGCGATTCCTTTTCAAATGAATCATGTTTTTACACGGTCACCCTAAATTGCATACAGTTGGATATATCACAAGATCAAAGAAGAATGAGAGGGGAATAGTTGCTCTTTGACTTGATGCCTCTTTTGCGGGTTACCATACTTGAGCGGGCAGGTAGAGTGGATCGGCCACAGGCCTAATTAAAATGTGCCAGATTCTGGCACTTTTTAATGAACCAATTCCAGGGGGTTATGAGCGAGCAAGGCATGCTTCCAGCCTTGTGTGGGATTCGTAAGCCTGGAAGGAATAAGTTTACCCAGCAGCCAAATGTCAATTGATTGGTCATTACAACCTAACTGAGCATTCAATTCCATACCCACAGGAAAAACAACATAAATGTTGAACAAATAGAACAAATAAAAGTAAACATAATCTTTCTTAACTAATTTGTATGTGCTTTACAACAAAAATGCAATTTCTTACCTCATCATCTCCTCCTTTACCCTTCTTTCCTTTCTTTCCTTTCTTGTCTTTCTTCTTGTCCTTTTTCTTGTCTTTCTTATCTTTCTTTCCTTTCTTTCCTTTACCTTTGTCATCTTCTTTTTCTCTCAATTCAGCCTCAACCTAAAGAGGACAACAATGATTGATCGACATGAAGAGAAGGTTCGATCATGGGAAACGATTTTGATTCATTTTCGTTAAGTTCCTAAGAACATAAATTTTCATAATATAGACAAATCTTGCTTTGCCAGAACGTCATGTAAAGTACAAAGGTTGCAACTGGTCCCACGAAACAGTTGCATGCTGTTTTCCCTTAAACCCTGAGCATGTTCTACTTTGATCTCATGAAATAGTTGAATACTGTTTTCCTTTGAACCCTGAGCATGGTCTAGTTTGATCTCATGAAACAGCTGAATGCTGATTTCCCTTGAACCCTGAGCATGGTCTAGTTTGATCTAATGAAACAGTTGCATGCTGTTTTCCCTTGAACCCTGAGCATGTTCTACTTTGATCTCATGAAATAGTTGAATACTGTTTTCCCTTGAACCCTGAGCATGGTCTAGTTTGATCTCATGAAACAGTTGAATGCTGATTTCCCTTGAACCCTAAGCATGGTCTAGTTTGATCTAATGAAACAGTTGCATGCTGTTTTCCCTTGAACCCTGAGCATGTTCTACTTTGATCTCATGAAATAGTTGAATGCTGATTTCCCTTGAACCCTTAGCATGGTCTAGTTTGATCCCATGAAAAAGCTGCATGCTTTTTTCCCTCAAACCAGAGGATAGGCTAGTTTGATGATATACTTCTTGAAAACTGGAGGATTAGAATTAAATGTACCATCTCTTTCAATGAGATTGCAACAATACGGGCAATTCCCAATACAGTGCGCCCAGAAGTTGCCATTCTCTCAATGTTTCATAGGAAAAAGGTCAACACAGTTTGATCCTCACACAGCGCCCACCCCATGACCCTAATTGTTTGTTCGTGCTTGGCAAAGTAGCAAGGTCATTTTGTTTCTGCCTTTACAGCATAAGACTGTATTTTTTAGTGAAGCTGGAGACTGTTATTCATGTTCATGCCAGCCATTTAAAGGTCACAGAGTGCCCACATTTGAGAGTCGACTTGGATTTCTTGCAGAGTTGTGAGTGTAATTGAGACTCGACTCGGATTTCTTGCAGAGTTGTGAGTGTAATTGAGACTTGACTCGGATTTCTTGCAGAGTTGTGAGTGTAATTGAGACTCGACTCGGATTTCTTGCAGAGTTGTGAGTGTAATTAAGACTCGACTCGGATTTCTTGCAGAGTTGTGAGTGTAATTGAGACTTGACTCAGATTTCTTGCAGAGTTGTGAGTGTAATCGAGACTCGACTTGGATTTCTTGCAGAGTTGTGAGTGTAATTGAGACTCGACTTGGATTTCTTGCAGAGTTGTGAGTGTAATTGAGACTCGACTTGGATTTCTTGCAGAGATCTGAGTGTAATTGAGACTCGACTTGGATTTCTTGCAGAGTTGTGAGTGTAATCGAGACTTGACTCGGATTTCTTGCAGAGTTGTGAGTGTAATTGAGACTCGACTCGGATTTCTTGCAGAGTTGTGAGTGTAATCGAGACTCGACTTGGATTTCTTGCAGAGTTGTGAGTGTAATTGAGACTCGACTTGAATCTCTTGCAGAGTTGTGAGTGTAATTGAGACTCGATTCGGATTTCTTGCAGAGATCCGAGTGTAATTGAGACTCGACTTGGATTTCTTGCAGAGTTGTGAGTGTAATCGAGACTTGACTCGGATTTCTTGCAGATTTGTGAGTGTAATTGAGACTCGACTTGGTTTATTTGCAGAGTTGTGAGTGTAATTGAGACTCGACTTGGATTTCTTGCAGAGTTGTGAGTGTAATTGAGACTTGACTTGGATTTCTTGCAGAGTTGTGAGTGTAATTGAGACTCGACTTGGATTTCTTGCAGAGTTGTGAGTGTAATCGAGACTTGACTCGGATTTCTTGCAGATTTGTGAGTGTAATTGAGACTCGACTTGGCTTTTTTGCAGAGTTGTGATTGTAATTTTTCTGTGGTAAACTGTAGAGGGCACACTGTATTGTGAATCACTGGTATTGTGATATTGTCTCTCACCTCAGCTGGGTCTTTCTCCTTAAAGATGGCTGCTGAGCCACCTTCGTCTTCAGTCGGGTAGTCTGGGAATTTGCCCGTTGCATCTCTGAAAGAAAAAAGGATACAGAGAGAATTGAAATATCTAGGGTGACATACGTCTGATTTGACAGAGGGGATGATCTTTGAGTGCTGCACATAGTGTACATTATAACACCCCCTACAAAGATTCTGCCTTTTGACTGGTTTAGAGCGCATCACATGATATGTCTTAGTTTTACTATATACAAACACCAATCAATGTACTATACCCGTGAGAAACCAATATCCCATAGCAACCAGTGTACTATACCCATTGCAACAGCAGCTTCTTGGTACCTTGACGTCTAGGCACAATATATGTTTGGGGTGTTAAAAAACAAATGCCGACCGCTTTTCTTGTGCTATGGTTAAAACTGTGACTCCCTCGGTGATCCCCGGAGCAGTCTGTTTTCCCTCGGCTTCTCCTCGGGAAAATAGAACACGCCGAGGGATCACCTCATAGTTTTAACCACAGCACTCGAAGCAGTCAATATTTGTATACTAGTCTTGTATGATTTGGAAATCAGTCTGTGTCCACATTTGAGACTTGGACACTGGAGACTTGGATTTCTGAACTCAGACTTTCACATTAGGATTGAAAACTCCAATACAAGACTTTTGTACACTATTATGATTATAATTTTACCTGCATTCCAAGAACCACTGGCGGACCTGGTCTTGCATATTCTCCTTCATGTCTGGTCCCTCAACTTCTCTAAGCTTGTCTTTAATGGTCACCAATGCCTGTTGGAACTCACGCTCGTGCTCTGTCTGTGTCACCCTACGATTGGACTCAGTGCGTTCTGCGAGGATGGTCGGTGCCAACTTCGGATTGCTTGGAGGTGGTGGGGGGTTCTGTCAATTTGACCACAAAAATAACAAGCAATTTTAGTAAGATTTAAATTACTGGTACTGTTAAAATTAAGAAAATAAATTTCAAAAGGGGAAGAGTAATCCCTTGAATATAGACTTACCATTCCAATAAACATCAATTCTTCCTCTCTTTCACGACGCACTCTCTTCCTTATGGCACAGCCTTTCCAAACCTATTTAGAAAATAAGTTTTAAAAAATCAATTTAAACATCAATCAAATAACTAGAAAATAAGGATGAAATCTTGTTTAGGAAATCTGTCCATTTGGAGGCTCATTATAGTGACTGTATGTGGCTAGTTGTAAATCAGAGCTGGGCCTAATCTCATAGGGCTGATTAGGCACAAAAAGTAGCTAAGCACAACAAAATTATGCTTTATATCAAAAGGTTACCCGCCAAAGTACCATCTGTGACTGGTATCCTGCTCAGTTTTGCTAACCTTTGCTTTGCAGATTTTTAAGCAATATTTTCTGCTTGAGCAACTCTATAAAAATTCAATGTCATTATGTAGGGGTTAAAAACCAAAACCATAATCTTACATCACATCAATATACTGTGGTATTTTCATTGGACAGAATCAAATGGTATTTGATTGTATGAAATCAGCATGCCAGGATCCACATGAACCCACAGTTCTTAAAGTTTTGTTTTGACATTTTGCACTTAGGTACATGCCTGCACACAGTTACAAATTGTTATGACATATAAAATTTGAGGTTGTTGTTGTGAGCTGAAAGTCTGAAATTGAGACATGGACTACTTAAGGATACCGTCAAATACTTAGGTCCTCACCTTCTGTATTCTAACAGCTGCCACATCAGCATCGACAGTTGGTGCCCCGCGATTTGCGGCCATTCTTTCTCGCTCTTCCTGAAGACGAATCTCACGCATGAACTTTGCCCTCAATCGACCTTGCCGTGCTCTCTCATGCACCTGTAAAAAATGTCATTTGACAAAAATGTTATACGACTAAGTTTTGAAGTTCATTTTGGATTTAAGTGTAAATTTGGGCATTCAGGGTTGGCTCAGTAGTTTACCCTGCCTTTCACCTCGTGGACCCCAGTTCGAATCCCAGACCGGAGCCTCACATGTGGATTGGGTTTTCAGTCCCTACCTGATTGCGTGGGTTTTTCCCCTGTTGGGGTTTCCCTCCCACATCTAAAACTGACAATTCTTCATCATCTACACGTGCAGTTTCAGGCCCATGGTTTCATTACCAGAAATAATTAAAAAAACAAAAATTAAAAACAAGAATAAAATGAAATGAGGAAGGTAAAATTTCGAAAGAATTTGGCATATTATAGTATTTTATTTTGACTGTTTTCCCTATCAACGCTAAATATTATATGGCAAAAGATACTTTGCTTGAAGTATTAGATTACCTGGATGAGTCTTGCTGCCTCATCAGTTGTCATGGTAACCTCTTCTGTCTTCTCATCAGGAGGACCCATCTTGGCCAAGATCTGCCCAAGAAGCTTCTCACGCTCCTGGAGGATCTTAGCTCGTTCATTAATGAAGTACTTTGGGATGGGTACTTCAATGTCATTCTAGGGGAAAAAGCACATTAAATTCACAATTCTTTAATTGTATCCTTGGGAGGCTTGAGAAAGACACTTAACCACAATTTCTGTGTCCTTTGGGATGAGACGTACAGCTGTAGGTCCTGTGTTTGTGTAATGCACATACAAAAAACCAGTACACTTATTGTTAAGAGAAGGGGCCTGCCCAAAGGTTTATGATTTAGTTGGCTTCAGATTGCACCACATCGCCTTGTAAGCCTGTAGGGATCTTATAATTACAAACGTAGCTCTGCATTCCTTTCTTATAATAATTAGTGAATTGAGATACCAGTCAGCTGTGATAAAGCACTTTATGACAACTGAGTATTATTATTACTATCAGTATTATAATTTTGCTTCATATAGGATCATACACTAAATAGCAATAAAAAAGGAAACTGCTTTAATTTTTGGACTTAGTTAGATACAATTTAACTCTTTTGATTTTTTCCTTACGAGACAGGTCAAGATGGTGGATGGCTTAGTGCTTTCTGAAATTTAATACAGAAATTTCTATTGTCTTCAAAGAAGAAAAAACATTTGCCAGACCCTTTCATGAATTAAATTGTAAGGTCTGCATGTTTAATGAAGAGAAAGTACAATGATAATTTGTAGATCTTGTCAAACAAATATCCATCTAAATGATAACCTTGGTCTTAAAAGTTTGTAAGCGTCAAAGTGGATCTAAATAAATAAAAAATGTCAAATAAAGTGTGAGATAACCTGCTAATCAATTAACAAGTTGAACTTAAACTCCTGTTAAGAGAATTGTTTCTTTTAACAAAAGCTTGGTTCTTACTGAAACAAATAAATGTTCCTCAATACTTACCGGTGTCAGTTTGAGGTCAGACAAAATATCATCAAAATAATGAAATTCTGAAAACTCCAGCAGGACCATCTCGTTTTTGAGTTCCAAAACTCGACCCATGACCCCATCCAAGACATGGTGGAGAACCCGCCTCTTCTGTGGATGAACAACCTGATCATAGCACTGCTCTAAACGGCGAAAGATCTGTAAATACTTAATGTAGAGGGTGGCGATGTTCTGGAAGGCCGTCAGTCGATCCTTTTCTGGTTTAACAGGTTCTGTAGGAATCTCTTGGGTAATGAGGTCGGTAAGACTCTCTTGAGCTTGGGACCATTGACGTTGATAAAACCTGTGAAGAGGAGGAAAAAGAGGTGTGTCAGGAGATTTAACTAATATTAATAATACTAATAAATTACACGTGCATCATGAAATATTAATATTTTTAAAATTGCATTTTTAGTTTCCTGGAAAAAACAATTGTTATATTTGTTTCAATTTACTACTTGTTACTACAAGTGTTATATAATACTATCTTTGATACATTGAGCTTGTCATTGTAGTTTTGTGATCTGATGATCTGATGATCTGATGATTGTGAAAGAGTATATTGTTAAATGAAGGTTCTTACTGCAACTAAACTTCATGCGAAATAGCCAAGAGATGAGACTGAGAGCAAATATCTTCATGTATTTAAATTTGGTTTAAATCAACATTGACATTTGACTTACACTTACTCCCTTAGCACACTAACTTCACATGGACACAAACAGTCAGCATTAACAGCATAAAATGAAAGTACATTACTACAAGGCTGTGTAGTGTAGTAAGTATACAGGCAGTGACAACATCCTCGAATTCATGATTTAATTTATACTCAACATTAAGATTAAAGCATGGGGGAAGGGTAGACCCAGTAACTGGGGCGCTGTATGCCTACTCCTTTTTCGAAATTTTGACATCATCGGGGTACGACCGATGTCAAAATTTCGAAAAAAGAGGACAGCGCCCCCGTTAATACTGGGTCTAGGGGAAGGGAAACCTTGAGACCAGTTCATAGAGAGCAAAGATGAAAGAAAGTCAGCTCAGCACAACCTGCTGACTTGTCATGTCAGTTGTTTTTCTTATTTCTTGTCTCGCTCTCTTGTTGGTTTGGTTTGCTAATGCTATTTTCGTTTATGAAATTGACGTTTTTAAACAAATAAAACGTAACCACTTACCCGTGCGACATTTTGATTTTGTTTATATTCACAAGTAGACTAAATACAACATGTCATTCTTGCACATAGTTGCCTTGTTTTACTTTTACTTTCTGAACTTAGGTTGGATACCGATGGAAGCAAACAAGTCCGACATTATCCCATCTCCCACCGCACCTGGGTCTCTTTTGTTACCATGGCGAGGTTGTTTACTTCACTGACTGATTCTGCCAAAAGAGGGGGCTACAACATTGGCCGCCCTCTGTTGAAGTTTTCCCCGTCAAGTACAATGTTGTCAATATATCTGTTGACACACTTGATTTTTAGTAATAGTGCATTAGTAATTTAAAACGCAATTTTAGGCTAGACTCTTTCTAAACTTATGGCTATTTGTTAGAAAATATATTAAAACATAATGAAGCCTAACGATAGTACAGAGTATGGATTTCAACATACAGGTGCTGGTCACTGTGGATCTCGCCCTATGTGTGTGTCTCATACTGGCTCCAACAAAACAGAGATACATGAGGTGCCGCATAACTCACAACCTTTTCCAAAATCACTACGCCAATAAATATACTTACAAATACCAATAAGGAAAAAAGACATCACTTACTAGTATGATATATGTCATGTGGTTTTTTTTTTTGATTGATATGACGCAAAATAATCCGTTCGCCTTAGCAAGAAATACAATGGACAATAAAGACAGATTAGAAACAAACCAAAAAAGAAGACTGAGGGCGCTAACTTGTGCGATCCCGTATTTTGAGAAAAATTATAGCGGATGCAGGGATGACCAACTTGTAATCAATATTATAATTGCTCAGGAACAGTTGATGTTTAGAGACAAGGACAGTCTGTCGCTAATTTGGTTGGCTTCATCAGCTACTCCATTACAGTGGCCTTTTTTAAAACGGTCAATGGACTTGAGGACCAATCTTCAACCGCTGTCGTATTTTATAACATGATGGATATTGTTCAAGTTTTAGGTCTTGTTCTGTGCTTTGGTTGTGAGTGTTTTCTGGCTGAAATCTGCCCTCCTGACTGGCATGAATACAGCGAGTCGTGTTATTTCTTCATCACAACGAAAAAGATGAATTGGTACGAAGCAAATTGCACTTGTGCCGAGTCACGAGCAAACCTTGAAAGCTTGCCATCCTAAACTCAGAATCCGAACTGCATTACATATGGGAATTATTCATGCACCAGTTTGGTCGGCAACCAGACGAGGAGCTTTGGATTGGTTGTAATGACATCATTGGATCAGATTTTTTAGGGGAAGGTGTTGCAATTAGGCCGGAACTTGGGATCTCGATATGGGTTAAGGACCAACCCAATATTAGGGACCGGTATTCCCGCAAGGGCTTGCTCCAGTGAGACGAATCCCCTAAACACATCGCCATCCATTTTCCCGTCACCCCAACAGTCGTTTACTGTGATCCTTGGTGGATCGCCCTCTCTTTATCAACTTAGTTCTTATATTCGAATGACTACTCCATAACTCACTAAACATATTGATAATTTACCGCTGTACAATTTGGAAGTTTAATAAATATATTATCTTTACTTCATGTTAAAGAGAAGCTGTCAAAACTCAATTTATTTGCCTGCTTTGTCTTTCTCATCTTTTAAGGAATTCCCTATTTAAAATTGTATTATTTGTTCTAAAATATTTGTCCTGGTGGTATATTTCCACCAAACGAATCCACGTAGGCCTACTTTTCTGCCAGCAGCTGCTCGCTGACAGGGATTTTATAATCGTGTCAGAAGATGACGACAACAGAGTTGAAGTCGTAGCGCTAATTAATTTCCTCCTTTTGCACGCGGGTGGAGGTGGGCAAAACTGCCACAATACTTTATGTTTGCTGGCAACCACCTTCACGCTTAGCAATTTATCTTGCTGTCTTTTTTTGCTTTAAGGTTTTTTTTTACTCCATGGCTCAAGGTATAACGATATCAATATCAGATATTGATCATTGCTTTTGGAATTGAATATAAAACGCATATGGTAAGTTCACCTTAGTACAAGTGAATCGATTACTTTAGAGCCTCCTCAATAATAGACTGCGCAGATCTTGTCATTAAAGGTTGTTCGATTTTGTTTCCTGGGCACATTAGCCTACGTCATTGATCTCCATCAGTCAGTATTGGCAAATAATGGAGATAATAATACTTAGTTAAAACCGATGGCGTAGTGGGAACTATCTATTATCTCCATTATTATTAATTTGCCAAAACTGTCTGATGGAGATTCATGACGGGCAACAGCAGCGTATGGCAGGGGGTGATGGTGGTGTTGGAACCCTTAGTGGGGGTGTTAGCACCCCGGGTGGGAATGTTTGAACCCCGCCCCACGTAAAAAAAACCCAACCCAATCAAACGAAGTGTTAAACAAAACAGTAGGAAGGCGATGATACTCCGGGGGCAGTGGTGGGTTGACCCGTACTCTAAAAACTTCCGGGTCAGAAATGACTCAGATCCTGGGTCAGGCTGACCCGGAAACTGGTTTAAAAGTTATATTTTAACTCGGATTCTGCGTCAGTTTGACCCATTTCTGGGTCATATTGACACAAATTCCGGGTCACACTGACCCTATGGGTCAGGCCACTTTAGAACCCAGAAGCGGGTCACGGATTAACCCAGGAGTTTTGAAAGTGGATAGGGGTATAGGCCTATACCCAATGTAACATCTCCAGCTCTGTCCGTAAGTTTATCAATAATTGCATGTTTGTTTTCAATTTGCGCACTTATCGCTCGTTTTGAAACAATTGAATTCGATCTCTATTATTGACAATATAATAGAGATCAATGAGTAACACGGTCCGCCATTTTTTAGAACCGAATGGTTAACAAGTCAGTAAACAGTTAAAAGTCAGTAACTACTTTCTCAAGTCACGTCAGTAACTACTTTCTTTCTTTATTCTTAAAAGTGAGATCCAAGTGTTTTGTTCATCAACCAAGCTGGAAAATTATATTTAGTTTTCCATTTATATAGGCCTAATGATATTTCAAAATTTCAAAATGTTGTGCTGCCCCGCGCATTTTACTAGGCCCGTTGAGCGCGCGTCCTTTGCGTGTTTGGGGTGTGCGTGTGTGTAACGCAAACGTCCTGTGCCCGTCCCAAAAATACAGTGCGTGCGCGCATGATTTCAAAAGATCAGAATCTGAACGATGCAAAAATGAACATGTCACCTAAAAGCATAATTCGGATATAGTATAGCGTAAGTGTGTTGGCAATAACGTATTCAAATGGCGTATCGTAAAAAAATATACGGCGCTCGAAAGACGAAACAGTTTACAACCAAGATCCCCAGCCGCAGATCCCCAGCCGCACTTTCTTCAATTTGCAGACGATATGGACATGGTGATGTTTCCAAAAGCTAAATCTAAATACAGTGGTCGGAGATAACAAAAGGGACGTTCAATATGGATGCTACTAACATTATCTTTGTAAAGGAGGCTCCAAGTCCACGTACAGGTGAAGCTAATGTGAAATATTAGCGGTAGGGCCTACTGCACAAATTTACCATTGATAATAATTTTCAGATAACGACCAAAGCATCCAGATCCTGACGTCTTTTAACTTCACATTTTCTTTAATTGTTTCAATTAATTTTTCAGTAAATTTAAACAAAACAATTTGTTGTAGTTTTATCTCCGAAACAAGGCCACTTTGTGCTAGCCTTGGTGTAGGACGCCAGTCCGTTTGTATCCAACCTGGGCAAGGGGACTGCTATAGCCCAAGTTGGACTCCTCCGTTGCATACAACAGAGCAACGTAGAATGGCGTCCTATCAATCAAGTATAGGACCGGGACACCCACAGGCTTCCTTCTACCCAAATGTGGATGGTGAAAAAGATCATTGTGGCATTTTGTTGACAAAGCAAAGCAACGCGTGTTGCCCTGAAATCAGTTTCTTCTTCAGTTAAACGGAACTTACTTTGTGCAAGTAGTGTTTAATATTGTTGAATTGTAGTGAGGGTTCGTTTTGTTATCACCGATTTATCGTGGAGTCCAAACTAGTGGTTGGCAAAGAATGAGTAAACTGTTAGTGCAAAAAATAGTAATGGGAGTGCAATCATTGGGGAAAAAGACTGAAAGTAAACGAATTCAGGCAATTAATGTATTACTGAAAATCAAAGACAATCACGAACTACTTGAAATAACAGCTACTGAAATGAGAAAAAGGAGCAAACTAAGATGGGGGCATTTTCAAGAGGCCAAAATGAGGCTTGCATTGAAAATGCCCATGACAAAATCATACGAACGCTAGAAAAAGAAAAGAAAAACAAAAACAACAACAGCAACAAAACTAGAAAACAATTTAAAATACATCTACCCTAGTACCCTCCCATTCTCTTCGCCCCGATATTTAGGCTTGAAATTCCTCCTCAGGTCCAGCCTGATGAGCGTGCGTGTGGAACAACGACATACACCAATTAAAACAAAAATGACTTACTAATTTCTTTAACAGTATTTCTATAATGAGAATGGAAATTTTGTGTATTTTACAGTTGCAGATATTTTTTAATTCAAGCTAAATTGCTTGGTTGTGTTAATGTCTGGTTTTGAATCACTTTGGTTCCAGTGAGTAGCGGAAGTGAAGATCAAGACATTACTTCAGAGGGAGGAGGAGGGTCACTGGAAGAGCCAGACCACAAGGCTACCCCTCACCAGAAGAAAAGTGTACGATTCATGGAAATTGTCGAGAGTGAGCTGTACCATCGCCGTGGCAGCATCCACGACGAGCTTTGTCAAATGGATAGGATGAAGTCAAGAAGCTCAAGTCAGGTGAAACAAAGAAATCTCTCCCTTGCCGATCGTGCCCCTCCCGTTTTCAGCATCACAAGCTTCACTGAGCCGGGAAATACTTCCACACTCTTTCCCGGAGTGAATCCCAAAAATGTTGCCAACTCGGAGGAGGAAGTTGACAAGGAGATAGATCGTTATCTTGAAGAGTCCACCTCTGGCGAGGACGTAACGGATGATTTATGTCACAAAGATTCCATGGGGAGGCTGCAGAAGAGGAGGATGACCCTGTTTGAGCATGAGCTCCTTGAGTTTCGCCACAGTGAGACGGCTAAAACTTCAATTAAACAAAACATGCAGAGACTTTCGAGCTACCTCTTTGCTATTGCTGTGCTGGCTGTTGGTCTGGCCATTGCAGACCTGGAGCTTAGCTACTCATTCCAATATAACATCAGTTTGTTTGTGAACGCATCAACGCAAAATGACACAACAGCACGGGTTAGTAACAGTGCAGGAATCGGACTAAAGGCCTGTGTCACACTGGTCTCGCTTGTGACGTGCGGGTTGCTGTACGCATACTTCCACCAGAACTGCCGTTATCTCATTGTCAAGCACTGCCTACCCAGGGGGGCATCGGTCTTCACCTCTCCTGACCTCTTGAACTTCCTCATGGAGTTCGCACTATGCCTCTTCCATCTCCCTCCCCTTACTGATCAGTACCTCCCCAACGAACTCCAACTTCTGATTTTCCTGCGTCTCTACCTCGTAACTCGTTACACCAGGGAGCATAACCACATGGCGTTCAGCAAGTCCACTCGGTTCCTTGCGTCCGTGCTGCAGACAGAGCTTGGGAGTGGCTTCTTGGTCAAGACTTTTTTCATCAAGTGGCCGTTTGCCATGGTCGGAATCTTCTACTGTTTGAACTTGTTTGGCGTTGGGTACTTGGTGTTCGCAATTGATCGAGCATTCAGTCCCATGCAACACAATTCTCTGTTGGTAGGTAACACTTTAGTCTGCATTTGGCAAAATAGTCTTGTGCAATGAATTTTTAAATAAAAAACAACCAAAGTCCTATCTAGTTATTGACTGTTTGTTTTTAGTTGACAATCAGGACCGTTTCGAAAGTTTATTTTAATAATTACTTCTAAATACCATGATTTTGCAAAATCGCTATATTACCGGACAACTTGTGTTTTTCCACAAAGGATTCAATATGGATGCAAGTCGTTACCATGACGACCCTGGGATTCGGTGACGTCACTCCAGAGTCAGTCCTAGCCAGGGCCTTCGTCGGCATGTCGTCTGTACTTGGTATATTCCTAATGGCACTGCTGATTAGTATCATACACGAATCACTGCAGATGTCACAACAAGAGAAGAGAATTCTTGCTTACGTGGAAAGGCAAGGTGAAGAAAGTCAAGATTTTTCTCTGTATTTCACATTCACATGTACATTTATCTTCTTGGTAGTATCCAAGACAAAATAACCCACAGGTCTAAAATTACCGTACGCTGCCAAATCAAAGCACTACACATTCTAAAAACTCCCGGATCAGTAGTCCAAGGGAACCTGGCCCATTTCTAGGACAGACTGACCCGGAGTTTAAAAAGGGATGTTAACTCGGATTCTGCGTCAGTTTGACCCATTTTGGGGTAATTTTGACATAGATTCCGGGCAAGTTTGACCAATAAATGGGTCAGGCCCCCTGGGACCCGGAATCTTGGTCAATTCTGACCCGGGATATTTTAGAGTAGAATTTTTAATGTAGCCTTATTCTAATATTTAAAAACAAAATAATAAGCGTGGTTCCCTGTAGGCATATTGGCTTCTCGTGGAACATTGGCTGCAAAGAACCGTCATGTCATGTGATCTGTTACATAACATACATCCAAGACCAGTCCATCATAACTAAAACTATTGTACATAACTTCTGCCATTTACTTGTACATTGCATGGTTGCGTACAGATTTAGTGGATCAGGTGAAGCACCAAGCAGCCCGTTGCATACAAGCCACGTGGCGTCTATATATGTTCAAACGTAGCGGTTACGACAGCTCGCCACGTCTACGTCGAATTCTTCAACTTGCCAAGTTTAGAGATACAAAGAAGAGATTGGTAACAGAGCTATTCGATGTACTTAACATATGGAGGACGATCAGGAAGAGTAACAAACAAGGCCAGTAATTGTTGTTTGAACTATTGTTGTCAGAACTTCTTCCACACGCAAAGATTAAAAACTTTAATTAAAAACACTAAACCACATCTATAAGGCTATATAAGATTCAGGGATGGGATTTGATGAATATTGTGGAAATTCCTGAAAAATGGCTTCCAGCTGGCCTGAGTTCCCTCTTCTAAACCCAGAGCCTCGCAGAGCTGATGTTACAATTCAGGAGGTTTGCAGGCTCTGTGCATTGAAGAAATACAAATTAAACTACAGGTTTGGACACGATGTGGACAATTTCTTTCTACCTTTGGTGACTGCTTTACTTCTTGTAAGGAAATTTGAAGGCTCAAGGAGATTTTGAGAAAATCCTGCAATCATGGAAAATCCTGAGAAATCACACGCCTGAAGATTACCGTAGCACCAAAAGACTATGACCCTGGTCAGTCGTTCACATCTTCATTGCATTCTCTACTATCTTAACAGATGACGGCTGGACTAAGGATTTTGTGGCTGATAACACCGCCATCATGCTGACAGACGTCGCCAGGAGAGTCGAACAGATGGATACCATCTTGAAGAGGAGCCTTGGTATCGAAGAAGATGATGATGATGATGAAATTGAGCAAAAGGTATGAGGCTGTACAAGGATTATAAGTTTCTTTGCATCTCAACGTGTGCACAAACGGATGATTTCAAAACGAGGCAGGGAAGAAAATAGGCAGGTACCCTCTCTGAAACTGAGAATTAGAATTGAACAAAGCGGCAACGGCAGGTCAAATTGAAGCCAATGTTGTTTGGGAAGATTGTTCGAAAATAATTATTGGTGATCTCTTAACGTAAGCACACTATTCTAAGTTTAGAATTTAAACAAAATCTGTAATTGATTTAATATTGATTAGGCCCTACGTATCTTGATTTAAATTATCTGGTGCAAAGTTCCTCAAGTTTGTTATGTATGTATTCCAAAGTTTCCAAACCATGTTATAGTAGTACATGGGTATATGAATTAAAAGAATGCTGCGTTTTTAAAATAAAAATAGGTTTTCCAAACGTTATTAAAATTGATAAAGTATTCCATCTGATTGTTCAACAGCTTTGCCAACAGAGAATGGGCCAAACCGCACGGCAACCCGAATCAACTCAACTAGACCGAGTATTACCGTCGTCAGAGCAGGACAGTGTACAGTGGAAGGAGACGACAAAGACGGTCGACGCAGACAGTGACGGCATTTCAACCGAGACTGTACTACATCATCTTACAGACCTGGGAGCCAGCCTAGAAGAGTCCTACCACAGAACCATGACGGAATTCCAGGCTCTGCAGAGCTTGATCATGGCCAAAACGTCCACAGAGGGCGCTCTTGCGACCCATGGAAATGACATCAGTTCTTAGGGGAACTCAAGTTTTGTTGTTTCAAATGGTTTACAACTATTTTTAAAACTATTCGAGTGTATATATACCATGTATTTATTGGTGCGCATGTTTGTAGATGTCAATACCTATGTCTAGGTTTGTTTAAAATGTAGATTTGTAAATAATAACAAACAATAATAGGGCTGTAAATAATAACAAAATATTTGTAAGATTTGCTACAAACTATGCCAAGAATACATCCATGTCCCTGTTTTTGTGTGAAGTTTCAAAAACACGACTATTTTACTGTTTGGCTTTTAAAAACGAATGAATAAATACTTGTACATAAATCATTCAATTTCCTTATTTAGTTCCAATGTCTCCTATCCGGACCTCCTTACTACAAGGCACATCTAGCAAGGCGACTCTCGTTAGTTTAATCTAATTCAATCATAAGAAAACAATTTTGCTTGGCACTTGTCTGATTTTATGCCCGTATTACTTACGCAGAAAAATTGTGATCTGAGGAATTGTTGGTAAGCACAAGTGAAACTCAAGACAAGTTCCAACATGGGAAAATAGCAAGACAAAGAAATCAATCCAATACATACAATAACATTCTTCACAATAACCCATAATATTCACAAGCGCCAACTTAAAAAAATACCACAATGAATCTTGGAAACCGAGTAATTAAAAAATAAATCAAGCTGCCAAGATGGACGCCATGCTGTAGTTTAAATGTAACTATGCCAGGTTTTATAGTTGTGTGCCGCCTTGCTTCAAAATCGGCGCTCCATGATGCTTGTCGGCGTTGCTTGAACTCGGATTTCATCCTTTGATTGCCGATCATGCGCATTGGGACATGGGCTATTACAAAATCAAGAAAACAATTATCAGGACACTGTGCATTTTAAGCGATGTACCATTTTATTTCCTAGTTTTATACAAAACACGAACAATGTGCCAATGCACTACACACTCTTCAATATTCCATTAGTGTTATGCAATCAATTGCATTCATCAGATGTCATTGGTCAATGGTGCAATATACATGTGGGTGATTCTACACTAATGGGCACAACAGTGTGACATGGGATGGGAACTTAGCATAGTACTAAAAAATGACCTTGTAATTTCTAAAGGTCACAGATCAATTTATTATTTTTTGCTATGAACAAGTATGAACAGCTTTGGAATGTACAGGAAAAGACTGCGACAAAATAGTTTCTTTTGTCTCACTCTCCTCTGTTACAAAGTTATCCTTTGGCCCATTAGTGTGGACTTGCCCAAATACATGTACATTGTTGACTTTGTTTTACTTCAAACTCCATTTATCTTTCCTTATTTTATACAAAAAGCAAAGTTTACAAAGCATCAACCCTGAATATTGAAACAATTCACTAAGTATCAGTGTGAATGACCACATACTTTCCATATAAAGATTTAACACAAACACTGGTTGTGCATACTTGTTATGCATTGCCATAAATATGTGAAAAAGACAGTGATTGAAAAAAACAGACCTGCATAATTGTAAACTGGATAATCTATCTATGACACACTGTGGTGTTTGCTTTGTTCATGAGGTTCACTTGTGTTCTTCAATTTTAACAAAGTTCCTCCACAAAAACTGGTCCCAGTTCCCCATGGAAACACCCTAGAAGTGCAAGATCACAAATCACCTCCAGGCACGTCGTCTTTATATAACACAAATACAATTTGAGCCAAAACAAATATCAATAATTTTTAAATTTTGTAGTTTAAATAAAAACAAAATTTTAGGAGAATCATCAAATGTATGAAACAAGTTAAAATCTAAAAAAATACTACATGGGCATGTGGTATCATTTGACAGTTCGTAAAGATGCACATCTGAAGAGTGAATTTATATTTCTTATAATTTCTTTGCTTAAATCTGAAGACTTTTCCATCAACAAAAACAAACACTTTATTATTAAGTATAATTTAGGACCGAGAAATGGAAACATCCAAAGAATAAATTAAATCAATTTATATTCAGTCCAAAAATGGAACTAACCACCTAAGATGTGCTTCTTTTAAAACACTGTTAAGAAAATTGTGACTTTCAATGGAAAGAATGAAATAAAAGTGATTTAATTTCCTTTTTTGTATAGAAAAGAATGATGCTAAATTGCCTTCCGTTTACCAGCCAACATGAAGACAAGGTAACTTTTATAAAGAAACTATATCTGCTTTTCCTCAAAGCTCATCCTTCAGAGGGTCTTCTTCCTGTTCAAATACAACAAAAGAAAAAGAAACAAAATTTAACGCTACATCAAAAAAACAATACCACAAGCCCGACACTTCCTTTCTGGGCCCAATGTCATAGAGAGGCTTAAATAGCAAATATTGCTTAACAGTTATCTGCCAAGCAAAAATAAGCAGGATATCAGTCGAAGATGGTGCATGTGGAAAGGTATTTTGGCTGGTTACCTTAATCTGGTAAGCATAATTTGGATGTGCTGATATGAAATTTGGGCCCTGGTTCCAAAACAGATAATTGAAATTATTCTGGAGTTAAAGTGGAGCAGTAGTCATTGATCTACTAAAACAGTTTGAATTGTCTATGCTTCTAGCTGAAACCTTCATGTACTTTGCAAAACTGCAATATTTTGATGCGTTTACATAAAGTTGAGCGTATAGGTAAACGTCTACACCTCCGCTTTGTTAGAGATTTGTTTCTGCTTTGTTCGTTTGATAACAATCTTAGTTAAGTTGGGAAGATAGAGAGTTAGGGAATATTGTCCTGACTGACCTTATTTGCTGTTTCTTCTGGCGTTTCATCCTTAATTTCATCTTCTACTTCCTCTTCATCGTCTTCCTCCTCCTCCTCCTCACTTGGTTCTTCTGCATCCTCTTCATCTTCTGGCTCTTCCTCGACCTGAAGTTGTAAATAAAAACGGAAAGATAAATTACAAAACATGTTTCTTATTTACAGATTTAACAATAACTTTCTTGAATCCATCAGAACCTAGCAGTTTGTAGCTCAACTTGTAACCTATAGATGCAAGGATAATTTGAAGCACGGATACTATCAAAATCTACCTAAACTTATGGCTGAAACTTGATTAAACTCTTAACCCCCTTAAAATTCCTGTTATAAAGACTGTCTTTTATCAACCCAAAATACTTCAGTCTAAAGAGAACTCAATCATTTGAACTTGGATTGGTACATCTTTGCTCATGCTGCTGAAGTATTGATGGTTTATATTGAGCCTATCCAACTCAAGCACAATCAGGGGAAACATTAAAGGGAGGGTATACCTTTGGTAATTACTCCAACAAATTATGACCATAAATCTTACTTGGAGCACTGGAGTGCTGTTGATACTGTAAAACATTGTTAGAAACGACATCCTTTGAAGTAATGTAGTTTTAGTGAAAGAGGTATTTATTCACCAACAAATTTGAATCTATGCAACAAGGGTGTTTTTTCTTTCATTATTTTCTTGCAATTTCGATGACCACTTGAGCCCAAATGTTCACAGGTTTGTTATTTTATGCATATGTTGGAATACACAAAGTGAGGATACTGGTCTTTGACAATTACCAAAAGTATACCCTGCCTTTAAGGAACGTTCAAAGGGAATTAAGGTCAGGTGACAAGTTCAGGGACAGCCTCTCACCTTCTCATTCAGGTCAATATTCATACTGAGTCGGAGCATTCTCTCCACCCTGCCAGCGAATCCAGCTGAGTCTGTCAAACTGAAGCCAGACCTGAGTATTGCTGTTTCAAACATGACATTGGCAAGATCTTTTGCTGTCTCATCCTCGGGGTCTGCCTCCACCTTGGCAAGGAGATTTTTAATGAGAGGATGTCTGGGGTTGACCTCCAGTGTCTTTTTCTGTGATTTGTAATAACTGGAAGGAAAACAATTGTACACTTACTTTATGTCAAAACTGTCACAAATTAGAGAGAGTAAAACATATCAGCCAGCCCCCAAAAGCATACAAACTTTACAAATTTTGGAGGATTAACAATAATAATATTTATATACAACACACACAGATACTTGTCATTTGATCGGTGGAACATGCACATTTCACCCTTTGTTGTGCCATGTATACTGAAGTCCTATATGGATAAACATAGGACGCTTTGCAGCGTCGGTTCCAAAATAATTGTACCCTGCCTGTTTTTTTCAAAATAAATCAGGGTTGTGTAATGGCGGACAAGGCTGATGTCTACATGGAGTCCTCCACATAGTTTAGATTTTTTTTTTAAAGAATTGTCAGACTGTTGGGTGGACAAGTTTTCATGTCCATTTTGTGTTTATTGTGAATTTTTTGTTTAAATGACAAGGATCTATGTGCGAGTTACATAAAACAAACAGTGAATGCATTTTGTTCATGCATTGTCGCAGAATAAAATCGCTCTGTGAAATCTGGCTTTTCCATTTCACTCGGCTTTGCCTCTTGATATGAAATACTCAAGATTTCACCTCTTGATTATATTCTGCGACAATGCATTTATATGCATCCAACATTTGTATGCTTTTATAAATAGAAGGATCCGTTTATCGGTCATGGAAACAACATGATTGAAACTACAGAACATTTGAAATGGTTGACCAGACAACATTATTAAAAAATGCGTTTTATTAGTAGGACAGCATCTTGTTATAAATAGTCTTAGGAATTTATTTTGATTATTTATACTATAGATAAGCAGATTGCATCGGGTTTTTCTTTGTTACATCTGGTCCGGAAACTGCTGAAGGAAATAAGCTGTACATGTTGCATACTTGAAACTAGAAGCAAATATTTAGAAACATATTTAACAATTTGACTTACCTGTTACTTGAATCTCCAGTTTTTGCGTATGCCTGAGCTGACATGATACGCTCCATGTTTCCAGACCATCCGTACTGGCTGGCCACTAGGGCACATGGAGATTCTGTCAGTCTCTGGGAGATTTTGGCATCCTTGATCTGAGGTGGAGCACAAAAAGGTGTAATTTAATGAACAAGATTCTGAAAAATGTAAAGAGGGCTCATTTCTCCTCCTGGCGTTGAGGATAATGCACTCCATCTACATTGGAGGATACTTCATAGCAATGTTTTAGCCAGAACTTGAAGGTGTGCAAATTTACTGCAGATAGAAAATGGTGTGTTTGCATTCATGACTTAATCAATATAAATACAAGATAATGTAGGTTACCCACAAAACAGAATGTCATTCAAAAAACACACCCAGTTACTTCTAAAGCTTGTATTACACTTCAGAGGATGAAAAAACTAGGCAGAATTCAGTTTGAAATTTGTAGATAGTACATGCATAGTTAACTGTTCATCTTAAAACAAATGCAAAGAATTTTTACAGGATAAGTTGCCGATCTTCCTTTCACATGTAAATTCAGTCTAGACTTTGTTTTATGACAAGTTCTTTCCCCTCATGCTGAAGCACCCCCTGAAATCATTGTTAAGGCACCTACCTCATCCTTAAGTGCGGTTTCTTTCAGCCAATTTGTAAGGGGCTCAAACTTCTCTTCTTGCTCTTCTCTTCTCTCCTTGGCCTTCTCTGACTCCTCGCCAATCTTCAGACCCTCCTTGGCCACATTCTGGAACTTCTTGCCTTCAAACTCTGGTAGTGACTGAATGGTGTATTCATCCACAGGCTCAGTAAGATACAGAACCTCGTAGCCTTTTTTAATGAGTCTTTCTGTGAATGGAGATGATTCAACCTGCAAGAAATAAAACACCATTGTGATTGTTAACAAAAATGTTCTTCAACACATTTTTCCTTCATTTGGCAAATCCTAAACAGTGGGTAATTTCAGCAAAATCCCCTTAACCCGCCTAAACAAAGACACTGTCTGAGTATACCTAAACCTAACCTTAATTTTACACGGCTCTTCTGATTTTCCCAACGATAATCAGCCAAAGAAGCAGCCCCAGTTCTGGTCAGGATTTTATTTTTTCAACTGTGGGGGGATTGGATAAAAATCCTGCTACACCCAGAACAACGTCCACATAATACTTTCAATAACTGTAGTTTGTTATTAAAAGACATTCTGTTGTGCAACTTTGAACATTTAAATGTTTGAACCATTCCTACCTCTTTCCTGTTGCCACCAGCCATGAAATAAATATACTCCTGTTTGTCCTTCATCCTCTCAATGTAATCAGCGAGACTAGTGACTGAATCCTCAGAGTTTGAGGAGGAGAATCGAACCAGCTTAGCAAGACGAGAACGGTTGCTGTGATCCTCAATAATACCAAGTTTAATGTTGGTGCCGTACTCCTTCCAGAACTTCTCAAGATATTCTTCAGAGTCCATCTTCTTGATCATGTCCAGAGTCTAGAAGGATAAGAAATAATCATTCCCTAGAGTTAATAACTTCAAAACATGGTAAAGCATTGATGACAGCCTTATTTCAATATTTTGAACAATTTCTCCCTTAAAACAATCTTGCACATATTATACCTAACACTGTGGCCCTTTTCCAAACCAAGGTTTCTGCTTCAGCTCCTTACACCTCTTTGAATTACACCTGTTTGAAACCCTGTACCAAAAGCACGCGTTTTCTTAACAATTAAAAGAGCCTGAGCCACGTTTCAAAAAGGGTCTATTGACAAATATTTCTTTGTGAAATTTGAGTTGAAATTGATCCACTGTAGTAGGGAAAGTGGGGGATTAGCTACATTCACAAGAGATGAGTTCTTGAGTCTCACCTTTCGAACCAGCTTCTTCTTGATGACCTTGAGGAGTTTGTGTTGTTGCAGCATCTCCCTAGAGACGTTGAGGGGAAGGTCGTCCGAGTCCACGACTCCCTTGACGAAGTTCAAGTATTTAGGCATCATGTCTTCAAAGTCGTTGGTGATGAAAACACGCCTTACAAAGAGCTGTACAAGATGATGAAATAAGACCTTCTCATTAATATGGTAATCAATGACAAGAAATTTACACAGACATCAAATGACATGAAAGTAAAGTATACTTCTAGCAAGGTTTGTAGTAGCACTATGGGCTTGCAACAACCTCACTAGGTAGTATTCCTACACGCAAATCCCACGACTGTTAAAATACCTTACTACTATATTTTACGATATTTATGAAAAATATCTAACATATTTAAATTCACTTTTGCATATTTTTAATGTTGAAGTGGACAATCACCTGGTGATCCATTCCAACAATTCACATATTTTTCAAAATGACTACATTTCTTATGTAACAACTTCTATGGGCGATTTATAAATACTTACATTTATCATTAAATTATCAAACAAAAGTTAATTCTGGTCATTATGATCATTTTGAGGAAAAGGTCACCTATCTAGATGTATCTCGAGGGCCAAAGGCCGAGTTTGATATGGAATACAGAATATTTCGATTCCACGAGGGTGGAACAATTTTATGCGTTTGTTAAAAATAGCACAATACAGGGAGTTTAAACAGTGCGTGATATGGGCCGTGCAATATTATACAAACAACAAATATTCATTATTTGGTATAAATAACACCCTGGTAGATCTTTGTCATTTGGAGGAAAAACAATCACCAAAATGTCGAGATTGTATTCTGGCATCCACTACAAGGGTGTTTTGTACGGCTGTGAAAGGCCAGTTTGTAGGCGGTTGCACGATGATAATAGTTCTAGCTGAAGGGCGCCAGCCTTTTATAGCGAATAGACACTGATGGCTTTACAATAACTATAATCAGTGTTGTTAATGATCGCGCACCAAGTTTTCAGCTGCGCGACAATCGCAAAACTGTTAAAAGACAATTTTTTTGAAACAATTCAACAAAGCAACAACTTGATTTTTGTTATTTGTTTACTTACACTGATATGATCAAACTTCTTGCCATAGTCAGAGAACATCTGTGGTGGGGCAGACTTGGGGATGAAGAGAATTGACCTGAAGGTGACCTCGCCCTCAGCAGTAAAATGAGTCTTAGACAACGGCTCGTCACTGGCTTTTGTGAAAGACTTGTAGAACTCATTGTATTCATCATCGGTGATCTCTTTGGCACTGTGTAAATTATCAATTATAATAGTGTTTCACAATCACCTCAGAGGAAAGTTTCAAGATTTACACAGTTTGAAAATCATACAAAAATATATATATATAAAACAGGATCTTTTAAACTCATTCCAGTTCTCTAATTTTTGTAAAAGTATATATACCATATATAAATACCGTAACAATAATCCCGTTTTGACCAAATAGCATAAAACAGGCAATTATGTTGAACAAATGAAAGATGGTATTTTTTTTTTTTACACATAACATGAATTCAAAACTTCTTTACGATGAAAGAAGGCGGTTGGGTTGGTGTAGTGGTATCTTTCCTCGCCTTCCACCTCTAGAACCCCGGTTCGAATCCCACCGGGGGCACTATGTAGATTGGGTTTTCAGCCTGACTGCGTGGGTTTTCCCTGGAGTATTTCTCTGGGGTTTTCCTCCCACATCTTAAACTGAATTTTCCTTCTTTGTCTTCTCTCAACGGGGTTCTTGGCTAGTATAGTGATTAAGTTCGCTTTTCTGAGAGTCCTAGGCTTCACAACCAGAATTAATAAATGAAAATGAAATGAAAGAACATAAAATGACTATCCAGTTACTCACTTGCGGGTCCAGATAGGTTTGTTGGCGTTCATCAGAACCCAGTCCCAAGTCGTCTTCTCAACGCTTTTTGTTTTAGGCTTATCTTCTTTTTCTTCTTCTTCCTCAATTTCAACATCTGCAAAATTTGTAAACGTTTTCTTTAAATACCTTGAACATCATGACAATACAATTATCAATAATTTAAACAGTCTGAAATAGCTGTGTATCCAAAGTGTCTGCAGAAAACAGTGCAGTACTCAGACCCGACTTTCCGCAGACAACACCGTTGCTTATGGTCATTGCCTTGGTGCCATGGAAAAATTCAAACAGAAATTTACAATTTCCTCATAGAGGTGCCCTTTCCCAAGGAGAAAACGCCTTGGTGCCCTTGCCCTTTCAAAAACAAAGCATCGGGCCAGAGTCATGCTTAGTTCACAGACATTTTTGCAGAGAGGAGAAATTAAGTTCCAAGAAAATCACAGTTCCTTATCTCTCAATGATGCAATTGTTGTGAGCTATCCGTCATTTCTAAGTAATCTTTTAACTTACCCTCCTCATCATCTGCTTCTGGTTTCTCTTTTGCCTCTTCGTCCTCCTCAATGGGCTCCTCAACTGTTTCAGTCTATAAGACAATCAATGATTCAAATTAAGTCTAGGATCTCCAGATGGCCGAAGCCAACTCCCTCATATTGTCTTTTGATGCCCCTTCAAAAATGCTCCCATTTAATTCAATTCAGTTACTTATATTCACTATATATTATTACTCTATTGCCTAGATTTAGTTATAGTAATGAACATGGCTAATATATGGGCTAGGGAGGGGGGAAGGGTATATTTTGGTAATGCATTAAGATTCATGAGCACATGGGACCAAGATGTTTGAATATTGAATCACAACAAGCACCAACAGGCAAGAGAAAGAACAGTTTCCAAACATGCACAAAATAGTTAATGGCCTGACGTTTCGACACTAGCAGAGACTTTCTCCAGAAAAACTCTGCTAGGGTCAGAACAGCAGGCCAGTGACTATTGTTTGCATTTATACCATATGTCATTTTGGTTGGTTAGCAGTTTGCAACAGCTTATTCTATTTTCTCAAATTCTAAACATCATACAGGGATGTCAACACACTTCCTTTCATAAGCAACATCACTCAAAAAGATGATTCTTCAAATATCACGATCAGATTAACCAAATGAAACACAACTTTAAAAAAACAAAAACCCTAAACTGACCTTGCTTGCCCACAGGTAGATGGGGAAGTTGATAAACTGACTGTACTTCTTGACCAACTTCTCAATAGTGTCTGGCTCCAGAAAGTCATAAGCCTCCTCCTTCAGATGCAAGCTGGCAAGACAGAAAATAAGGAGGATGGTGACTGATGGTTACTCAGATTAAGAGCAAATCATCAACCCAAACATCAAAGTACATTGTTACCCCAAACCAACATTCAAAATAAAGGTTAGGCATACTTCAACAGGGGAAAATATGTTGCCACAAATTTATAGTCTTCTGAGAAAAGCATTTGACAACTCTGCACAATTTAGAGAAAATTGGCCGACAGGTTAACATTTTAACTTGATCTCTATTAAAAATGAACTTCCTGTCAATCCCCAGTATTTGTTACCAGGAATCTTCATGAATCCTCTAGAATGCCACAGCAACTTCAAAACTTAATAATCCAACCTGCATAGTCTTATAGGATCAGTATAGCTTGCTTCTATGCCAAGTAGATTTGGCTGTGCATTGGTAAAACAGTTCAACTTTGTTTGTATCTAGGGAGTAGTTTTCAGAGGAGTTGGGTTGTTGAGCTTGAAGTAGCCACAAACTTGACTATTATTCTCACCTGATTGTTGTGCCACGTTTCAAGGTGTCACCACGGGGATCCTCAATAACAGTGAACTCTCCAGCATTTGATTCCCAGATGTGTTGCTTGTCTTCATTGTGTTTAGATGTGACGATCACCGTATCAGCAACTGCAAATATTAAACAAATACATTTTATAACAATGTTCCTTAAAGGAAACTCTTTGTCATGGCCGAGTGGTTTAGTGCATTGGACTCGAGTTCTGGTGGCCAAGTCATTAGGGTGTGGTTCGAATCCCTATCATGACACTTGTGTCCTTGAGCAAGACACTCAACTATGATTGCTTTTCTTCACCCAGGAGTAAATGGGCACCAGTGAGGGCAGAGATGGTTCTTGTGATTGATTTAGCTTGGTGCGCTACATATTTGGCAGCTCAGGCTGTATACTCACAAGGGAGCAGGAATGGTTTAAGGAATGAAATAAATAGCCCAGTGACCAGGGGTAAAATGTTGGAGCACCATGAGCATCACTGAGTGACAAATTTGAGCGATACTTAAAAAGCCACTATTACTAATATTGTTATTATATCAAATCTTTCTAAGTGGGTGGCTCATGCGTGGTAGAAATGAATGGAGGCAAATTGCAACAGATGACAGAAAGATGAAGAAATATATAACGCTGTATCAATCCCATTTGGTTAGTCAGCAACATTTTCCGTTAACAGTCATCAACTGTTTATTACAAAAGAAGTTTACCATAAAAATTGTTGTTCACTTACCCAAGAAGGAAGAGTAGAAACCGACACCAAACTGACCAATCAGATCACCTGCTTCATTTGAATTTGAATCCTGAATATGAAAACATTTAAAATGAGACTTATTTTTTCAAACCACATAGTATGCCCGTTATCTATTGCAGTCTAAATACGCTGTTAAAAGGTGGGTAAGCACTTTGCTAACTATAGCTGACAAAATGTTCACAAGCAAAGGAGTAATTTCATAAATGACCAACAAGATTTAACAGTGCATGTACGCATTCACAATATATCTGCATTGTTGCATCACTCACAAGAACTGCCAGAAAGTTAGTGTGCTTTTTGCTTTGCTTGCTAAGCAGTGGTTATGAAATAGATATGTGCAAAGGTCCACTCTATAAGCAGAAATGTTCTGCTTACATGCTTTTTTAATTGGTCCCTGGCCTAATTTCATAAAGCTGTTAAACAGGTGAGTTACTAACAATGTTGTATTTTAAAATTAGTGCGTTGATGCATACTTAAGAGTCATTGCTAAAAACCAAAGACTTACCGAGAGTTTTTCAAAGAATTCACTGGTTCCAGATTTAGCAATGGTTCCAAGATTGGCAACAAGTTCAGCTTTGGTCATACCAATTCCAGTATCTGTAATGTGCAGCATGTGGCTGTCCTTATCAGCCTGTACAGAATAAAGTGAAGTAAAATTCACATACAAATTATCGGAACAGAACCATAGACATGATACTAAACATCTTGAGATTGAGGAAAACATGAGATGGGTGAAGAATCTAAAATGCAGAATTGTCACAATGGGAAGAAATTCCAATGCAACATTGCCATGTTCTTAACAATGCTAATAAATAAGCTTTAAACTTAACATATCTTCTCCTGTACATGAATCTTAGTTCTGATATAAAACAGATCAAATGAGCCCTTAACTGATGTTGCAATGGCATTGAGTACATGTACTGCTGATTTATTTTGGACAACTCCTAAACAGCATTATGACAAATATTGATTGAACTTATCAACTAGTTATTTTGTTGTTGTTAAAGATTACCTTAATTTTGATGACGAGTTCTTCTGTGGCATCCAGTGCAGTCTTATCGGTCAGTGAGAGCAACCGAATCTTGTCCAGAGCATCTGATGCATTGGAAATCAACTCCCTCAAGAAAATCTGACACAAGAAAATAAACAATCTCAATAAGAACACACTCACTCACTTAATATTTTCAGTATGTCGCAAAAACCACAGGGTACATAAAGTTCTGTTTATCATCAGAATAAGTCTGTCATTATGAATATTCAAGTGATACTTATTAATTTGTATAATTATATTCATGAAGGTCTAGGCCCAATTTCAAAGAGCAGCCGGCAATAAATATTGCTCAACTTACTCTCAAATTGGGGGGAAACATAAAACAAAAGATTTTACAAAGGTTTTTAGAAGAGATGATTTACATGTCTGCTGTTGTAAAGGGAACACACACAAAGATTGGAACAGTTGGAATGGATTACATCTGTTTGAACCTTTTATGACCTACCTCCTTGTTTCTGTACAGTGAGTTGATAATGAGTTTCATCATTCGGTTAACCTCAGCCTGGAAAACGTGCTTCTCAGCCGAGTCTCGTAATTCTTTCATTTGAGAAACATTTAGACCGTCTAACTTGATGGCTTCTTCTTCCCTGTAGAAATCAACATAGCACAAAAACAAGATTAGACGATGATGTATTATTATTTATTTATTATTTATTTGACCAATATCAGAAACAACAACATACAAAAGAGCACAAAAGATCATTAGACTAACAAAACAGGTAACTTAAATACAAGGTTACAAGAGGATTAGACGAAGGGGTCAAATGTCAATTGTTTTATACATGTGTACATGGTTGAACACAAACACTCTGTTTGTCTTGTCATACAGGACACACACTTTTTACAGCCAACTTAGAAGCAACCAACTGTACTGCATGCAAAGGACCACTTTGGTGGTAGCTAGAAACATGTTTCTGACAGTATCTTACTGTCCCTAAGGAAATGATTTGGAAATTGACATGTGAATGTCTTTTCTTCTTGGAGATTGCCTAGAACTTACACCCTGTGACATGGCCCTAAGGCTGGGTCTGACACAATGGCTTTGGCTATGGCTATGGCTTGAACACTGCATCCACCTTAATGATTAAAGTGAATGCTGTCAACAGTCACAGGCGAAACAAAAGCCATGACAATGAATTTCAATGACTAATCCTAAAACATCATGGCAGCAATTGAATGACCATGAAGCACAAACATGTCATAAAAACCTCCATAAAATGATTACATTCTAACGTTTCAAATGGAGTTGTATTTTGAGCATCTCAATGATTGCTATTATGTTACTAACAAATGTAATGGTTAAAAGCTCATGTATACAATATTAAGTTATTCAACAGTGTTCTCCACACGTGTATTTTGGGAGGGCAGGCCGCCCTCCTTAAGTTTCAGGCTGACCTGCCTAAAATTGAAAAATAATGGAAGAACACAACTTCGATCTCAGCGCGGAACGCTGGTTATAAGTTCCCTTCAACACGTATTTTTTCCCGCCAGGTGCTCACTCAAACGAGTAGCCATGTTACGGAGCTCGCTGACTGCCAAACAGCTGCATCACGATCACCCTAGACCGCGTACCGAACGGCCGGCTAGTTGACGGCCGCAGTAAACAGCACATGTGTGGCATGCATCAATTGCGCCTAAATCTGCACCTGATTGGTCCGCTTCCACGAAAGGTTATGAATTATTCATGATACTCAGAGACGGCACAGCATGGCCGGTCGCGCGGCCCGATAAATAGTCTGGCAACAAGAATAATGCTTGGAGTGTCGTCGAGTTACAAGGAAGTACAGGTACCATACGTGCTTCGTTGGTCTGAGCTTTACTGTACGTGAAAGGTGATTGGTCAACGTATTTGCTAGCAATAAGCAATGACCAATGAGGTGCCCGCTCTAATAAATACCAGCAGATTGTAAATTCTTGAATTTTTCCGAACGATCAGCTAAGAATTGCTTTTTTAAGCAGTTTCGCAAAGTGTAAAGATTGTCATCACTTTTCAAGAACAAGATGAACATTTAAGCCATGAAATTATGTGTAAGTTGATTCTGCAAGTTAAATAACACATTTTTCAGTGACCATTTCTTTTGAAGTTTTGTCACATCAATGCTTTGTTTTCGCTCATAAATTTCTCAAATCAGTCTACAAAAAAAATAATTTAGTGGGCTGTAATGTCAATTTATCTCTTCATCTCTGTTTTTATCTGAGTGTACTATTTCATAAAAATCATTTTGAAACTTCAAATGATTTTTTCAAAATGGGACGTCTCGGCTCACTGCGGTACCAAATAACGGAACTTTCCCGAAACCCTGTCGCGATCATCGTGACTGTCGTTGTACTGACGGCCGATGATGACGTCATACCAATTTTACAAAAATTCATTCTACAAAAATACCCTGGATAAACAAAAAGAGTCTGTATAATGTTAGATTTTTCTTCTTGATTTTTTTGTTTTGTTGTTGTTGGTGGGGTTTTTTTTTTGGGGGGGGGGGTTATTTTGCGGGGTGATTGCACAAAACAAAAATGCTGTGATGAAGACGCGATGTTTTTTATCACATGCGCGGTTGTGTTAACAATTTTTTTTAACTCAAAACTTTGTTTATGAAACGAACGGCTACTTGTGTAACCGACCGTTTCAGAAACGGTTACATATTTACAAAAATAACAGTAAACGCACAGGCTTAATGCAAACACAATACTTATTGTACCTTTCAACAACTTCATCATCTGTTTTAGAACCGTCTCTGCTCTTCCCAATGTCTTCCTCAACTAAGACATCATCTTCTCCTTCCTCAGCGGCCGACACAAATGCTGTCATCAAAATCAAATAATACATGATCGGTTACAACATTTGCTTACAAATTTGTTTACCTTTAAACGTGTCAGAATCGGCTAAGTGTTGGAGACTCATCATTAAATCAAACCAAAACGACCCAGCACTTAATTGTTTCAATGAACTCGCCACATGGGTAAGTGATCATTGGGGGAAAATGATAAAAAAAAACCCATGAGCTCTCATTCAAAAGGTCATTTCAGTCCCTGATACTATGTGAGAGTAGGGCCAAGAAGCGGAGGGAGTTCAGCGTATTGACTAGTTATTGTCCATGAACCGCACTTCATAAATATCAACCAAACTGCTGTGTAGGAGCTCGTCTGTATGCGCGCAGTTAATGTATTTAACGAATTTGCACAGGTTGCGCTGCTTGTTTGTGGGATCGGCATTCCAGAATGCATGCTCAATCTGTAAATTGTTTTTCACAAATAGCCTGTGATTGTGCAAATCAATAAAATGCGCTCAACGCAAGCGTTTGGGCTTACGCTGATTGGTCGAGATGTTGCTAGGCGCAGGGCTCAAAACCACAACCTGGCGTCCACGGTTCATGGACATTTCGGTCAGTCTCTGCTGGTAAGTTTTGGTTTTTTGTTTTCTTCAATATATTTTCTTGATGTTTTTCTAAATTAATTCATTACACATCATACAAGATCAAATCCATGTTCTGAGAATGTATCATGATTTTTTGAAAGTGGTAACAATTTGGCAAATCTGGTCACAAGTCTGACAAAAATGGTCGAAATTGCACATAGGCCTAGTGATTTGTTACTTCCACTGGGGTTGTCTCAACCCTACGGTCTGCGACCATCGGGAGGATGGAAATGATGGGATGGAGGGTAACGATTATCGCAAGTACTACGGTAAGTGACAACTGGGGGAACCTTGGCATACAAACGTGGGTTTCTTATTCAAAAACTTATTTCACCTCCTGAAGTGAAGGTACTTTGGATGTAGAGGGCCAAGAAGCGGAGGGCGTCTAGGATGTTGCCACTATTTATCAATTATAGGGCTATTTATATGGGACAAATTCAGTGCCATTGCGGCTTTATATCGATTACTACAAGAAAGCCGTATCCGAGTAAATATACACTGATTAATATTTTACTAATATTATTGTAAATTTCACTCTCATGATGCATGGATGATGGATATATTCACCCAAATAAATAACCATGATAGGCCTAACCCCTCTCCTGTTTTTTGTTTTGTTTTGTTTAATCTGATAATTTGCAATCACCTTCGATTCGAGTCCAGTTTGACAGTTACATTAATATCGACTAAACCTGAACATGTTGCAACTGATTACGTTCGGTTGTTCTTGTTTAAGATAATATAACATTCATCTCACTTTCAAAATCAAAGCTAACGTTACGTTAGTCCTAATTAATAAATCCAAAACAGTGTCACATTCAAAATATCGCTCAGACAAAATGACATGTGCCATTTTGTCCGTGGTCGTGAGGGATAAAACACAACAATTTGTGGATTAATATCAACAACATTGTGAAATATTCATACTTACATGTGGCCAAAAGCACACCAAGAAGCCCGATCACCCAAAATTTCGCCGACATTTTTGTAGAATTTCCCCAGAATACGTCTCTTTCCTAAGATCGACAACACCACAATGCACACCCACCGGCTAGCTACACACAACACTATGTGAATTAAAAAACATGGTAATAGTACAGGGGTCACACGTGGATACTATCCAATCAGAGCACAACACGATCAAATCCATGGACCAATCACTTTATCCCAACTCAGCTCAACTCAGCCGACGTCTAAGCGTGGCCTCTTGTGATTGGTAATTAGTTTCAGTTGCGCCGGCAAGAGTTATTGTAAAGTATATCAACCATATGTTTTATGCGAATCAATATAAAGTAATTATAATGTAAACACGGATGTTTTTTATAGTAATAATTACTGAATATATTTAACCAATATTTCGGTCGGCCCGACGGACTCGCCTAGAGCACTCACTGACGTGACGGACACCGGTGAGCGATGCATCATTGCTCTGTGTACGGTATACGCACTACTGAACGAAGTGAAATAATCAAAATTCTACAAATCAAGCCAGATGAAGTGCGCAATTGATTTTGAAGCCGTGCGGGTGGCATTCGAAATACAACACTCCGGTTTTTAAAAGAAATAATGATAATACGAACAGAATTTTGATTTGTATATACTTATTTTGTGTTAAATTCAACTTTGAAGTGGATCCAATTAGTGACACGCGCATGCAAACATGCAAATTGTTTCAAACTTGATCTCCCCACGCGTGACAGTCTGGTAAACACAGAAGCTTGTGTGCTTACTTAAAATGTTTAAATAATAATAATCAAAATATCGCCTCGGTGCAGGTGTCCTACGGAAATCTGCCCCGGAGCTTCTGTCCGGGGGGGGGGGGGGGGATTGGTGGACAGAATCTCCTGCAACACCGGCCGTTTATACAATCTATTGCATGGTTAATTTTTTTGTGAGATATTCAATGCTTATTGAATTGAAGGGGGTGTTTTCACTTTTGTCATATTATTCGTGTTTTGCTTCATTTTCCAGTGTCAATTAAAAGCTTATTCCAACTACTTGAAAAAGAATTATAGTAAAATATAAATATTCACATAAATAATCAAATACAAATTTCAAACTGCTTACCAACCAAAAGGACCTATGGTATAAATGCAAAAAATAGTTAATGGCCTGACGTGTCGACCCTGGCAGAGTCTTTCTACTCGAAGGCTAAAATAATGTCAACACAACACACAGTGAATAAACGTTTCAGGCATATGCCTTGGCAAACCTCCTGCCGAGGCCTATTTGTTCTGGTACAGTCAGTCACTTTCAAAAACACACTATAAAATATTGATCAGTGTTCGCAGTATGAGCAATGTACAATTGTATATATTATAATTTTGGACTATAGAAAAGCAATTATTGATAAATCGATTTGTGGCTTTTGTTATGCTATTTCAAAGTGTCAATCATTGACATTGTGGTATTGGCACTACACGCTTTACGAACTGTTTAATTTGAACATGTTTTTAACGTTATTTCCTGAGATGACTCAACCGTAAAAAGAATACTACTACAGATTGTAGTTCCACCATGGTTCCACATAGGGTCAACAAAACCTTTGGGTTGCAGCACTTAGGGCCTTATAACCACTACCGTTCTCTCTTGAAAAAGCCATCGTTGGGACTCTAGAGGGCGCTATTCAATCATACACAGATTATCCGCTTTTGGATGGGGACAGGCGTCATAATCTGTCCCCGGAGATTCTGTTCCCCATAATCGGAAATTAACATGGGCTGGAGGAGGATGATTCAAAAGAGGGCGCTATCAGAAGACGTTTGTACACAGTTCGCCGTGGGGGGGGGGGGGAGGGGTACCAGAATCTCCTTCCACACCGGCTGGCCGGGGACAAGCGGTTGTTGTGCATTATTTTATGGGCCTCAGAATAGTCAATGTTTAAAAAAAATCGTATAATGGTTTTGACCATTCAAGTCAATAATTTGGGAAACATCTGACCTACTTTCTTGACTGATGGATTATTTTGTTATAGACATTGGGTACAATACATTACTTTCATTTATTATCATTCTGAAAGCAAAGTGGTTTGGAATCGTTCAGAGGAGGGGACTTGTTTACGTATGCTTCATTTTGATTGGCTGCGCACTGAGAGAAACTATAATGAAACATAAGGATAACAATAATTTAGCAAACTATCAAATTATGTACCATAACATAAAGGAACTTAGCATGTGTAAATAAACAGTACACCTATTACCTTAAATGATTGTGTAATAGCATTGTTATGCATGAAATTAGCCGGGTATGCATTAAACTTTTTTTATATATGGAAGAGGAGGATATGCAATGAAAGAAACACTTAATGCATCTGAACTTCTTTGAGTTGACATGTTTAGCCACATTCCACGAAAGAGTGTTCCCTCAATTATTTATTCCTGTACAGTTCATACAGAGACGTATTAAACCAAACATTTTCTTTTATTATTATTATTATTTTTTTTTTGGGGGGGGGGGACAATGACATAATTGACCATATTTATTTTTTGACCGCGTGAGGGCGCTTTCTTCAGGGAATGTCTTGCAACACAATAACAGTTTCATCTAATTTTTATTGCCTGTATGTAGCTTTCTTGCACCAATGACGAAATACATAAACATAATAATAACACAAATTTAAAAAAAACCGTTTGTTTACTTGTTTTTCATCACGTAAAAATTGGTCCACAAACGCCCTTACGCGGTCAAAAATACGGCGAATTGGGGCCGTATCGAACCATTCATTTGCGAAATTTGTCGACTTTACTTTTTGTTTGGGATTGGCAAGTGCAAGAGGGGGCACTGAGCGGGGGAGGGCCCAGCCCGGCCCAGCCCCCCCCCCCTCCACTTTACGCAACTGCTCATCCTAGACGATGTAACCTTTACAAAAACAGTGACCTTATTCACAAGGGCATAATTCTGCACTGGTCGTTTTACATTTTGTGTCATAAAGTTATAAAAAGGACAGAGTGAGCTGAACAAGTTTTGAGATGTGCCCCTTTCTTCATACCAAAAGTTGACGACAATCGTACGGTGCAATCTCCATGAAATGCAATTTAATGTTTTTGAGCTGTGTACAAATCGGGCCTGCAGGAAGTCAGCTCATAGATCCACCTTTCTTTATTGCCGAATGGATAATAATAATATAGACAAGATTGGGGCATGGCAATCAACATGATTGCTTGCTAGATGGTATAGGCCGGGTGTTTCTTCTTTTTTGTTTATCTGTTGTTGACAACTTTGGACAGACCATAGCATTATTATTACGCACCGGTCGGACAGCTTATTATTGGTCTACTTAATGATTTGCTTATAATGTGCAGATGTAGCCATAAAAAAAGGCACCATTCCTGCCAAAAATTGTGTTTTAAATTGCTGCCGCCATGTTTACAGTTGCAATACAAATGTGATGTTACGTGCCAATAAGCCCTATATAAAAGTATTTGTTTTTTTTTTACAATATGACCTGGCAGTGCAGTAGGCCTACAGTGCAGTGGTTCAATTGGATTTTAAATGGAAGTTACTTCGGGCATGTTATCCTCTCTTTATTTTACCGTAAGGAAGTCTACAACAATGTCCCCCCTATTTTCAGAACAAAAACCGTCCGCCTGATCGACTTTCAGCACACGTTTAGATAGGCCCTGTCTTATAAGTTTTTTTACCGGACCATTGGATACGTTGTACACAATAGCCCCACCACTAGGAACATTCCTGTTCCACAGAGACCCTACTTCCGAAGGCTCTGGCGTCCATGATTGTATTATGACTGATGTCACTTTTTTAAGATTCTAAAGGTGATGACACCGTCTGAACAAAACTTATCTTGTTTTTCCTCTACAGACCTTGGCATCTTGGTTAAACCATAGAGCAAGGAACATGGTTAAACAGTGGGATATTTTTGACGTAACGGTTGTGACATCTTTTTAAAGTATAGATGATTCGAAAGATACTATCTTTGACGATTAGATATTGCAGACAACATACTCGGCGACATAAACGAGCGATCACACACATTTTCCATTTGCGTTTTTCATACTTGCGCCCTCTATCGAAAGTTCACGATAAGGAATTCCCATTCCTCAAAACACACACAGAGCTAGGATTAATATTATAGGCCCATGCTTCAATTTAAAAGGTGTTCTTTTATGATTATGTTGTCACAGCGGGGCCTTTAATTATTGATTTTATCTACTGCAATGCTTAGCCTATAGTTACAATTCACGAGAAAGCAACTCAATCCTACCAGGGCAATTTGGCCGGTGACCAGCCTCTACGAAGTTTTTGGCTCTAATATTAAATACTCAGCAACACAAATTGGTTTGTACTTGCTCCATTCAACTGCAAGAACACTCGCCACATAGCTCAAATAATTTTACAAGTTTAGATGCCATGATGAAAAAAGTGCAACTATTTTCCATTTGATTTTGGGGTGGAAAGCCAAGAGTGTGTGAGAGTGAGTTGTGAAATTTAAGTAGAATAGCTGTATCACACTTTTTGTACTAAACCAGCACCGAAACTAAAATATTCAAGGTGGGGATGGTGGGGGGGGGGATCACCATCATAATATCTACCTGGCCAACACTCGACATCACACTTAATTTTGTTTGTACAAAATAGCACCGAAACTTGAACTTAAGGCCAGTGGGGGTGCACCATTTTTTCCCGGGGGCACCTCTGGCCAATTAAAATTGAAGGTTCCCTTTTCAGCACTCTTGTTATTATGCCATTTACTAATGCTATTATTAGAAAGATAATCTGACTTGAGTGTGAAAACGAATTATAATATGTAGCATTTTTAATCTCAAAAGTCCAGATTTCAAATGGGGGGGGGGGGGGCACAGGCATCAGTCCCCCCATAGTTTACGCCTAGTAATACAAAAGTGTTTTGCATTTCTTGTTAGTCTATTTAGTTATAATTTCTTCATCCATGGTTGTATAATTCCATTATAATAGAAGACACAAAACCCTTTTCGGCGAAAAAACAGGGAGATTTCCGTTGATCCCAGATAGAGTGGTAGGCCATGGAGGTATATAGGCCTATGAATAGGCTACTTATGGAAACTGCTGTTGATAAAAATATAAATAAACTTTCATTACAAAAGAAAATAGGACACTTCCTCGAAGTTCCTTATACCATGGAGGAAGGATGCTTAGACTAAAGATGTTAGAAAACTTCCCTCGACCTCGACCAGAGGAAACACTCGACCACTGACAAAATACAACTCAACCCCGTTCTGTGAACTCAATTCAACACCAACACAGAGACTAATAAAGCACACAGCTGATTAAAATGGACGTTGATTGGGATTAATTCGGCGTGAAAACCCGTCAAGCCAGCAATTCTATCCCCTCTACATGATTTCCTATAACCAACCCACAGTGGAAAAAGCACCCCGTGTGAGAGCGGCGAGCTTGCCCACGGCCAGGCCAGAGCTGATGACTGAATCGGTGTCTTTGATGTGTGTTCACGGACTGTCTTTGCTGTTGTAATAGAATAAGTTCAAAATGGTTGTCTACACTTACAGTATGAATCACGCCGGTCATGTAAGATTAGGTTCATTGTTTGAAGAGATGGCTTTCTTCAGAGGATAAACAGCTACCGCCGCCCAAAACCAGCCATTGTTTATTCAGATGGACCAGACACCAAGACCATCCTTTGTCGTAGGCTCACCGTTTTCCCTGAGGTTCTGACTTTAAAGTAATTTGTCCCGAGGGAGGGACTCTACTTTCCCGCTATCCACACCGTTTAATTTGCTTGCAATTATTAACAAGATCACGATTGCCATGATTGACAATTTGAACAGGAACTATGCTGAAATAATTGTCCACGTGCCATGGTTTCGTGTTGTATAGTTTTGATTGGCATCTGTTCTAGTATGGGTTAATGACAAGTCTTATCGCATGACTAATTTAATGAAAATTGACAGGTAATGGCTTCTTTTGTATTATCAAACCATCCCTCATTGTGATCCACCAATGGAAGAAGGATCTTTGTGCCTAGACCTCAGGAACAACATTATTTTTGTATTCATCAACTAAATTGCCAACCTTACCCCCATCACCCCCTCCCTCGCCCTGTGCTTTCTTAATAACGATGCCGAGTGAAAACTAACTACCCCTTTATCCCGATTCCTTACTTCAAAGCTTCCAAGTGCATCTTGTTTTCACAAAAGACGACGATCTTTTCATAGTGATCGAAACATTGATGAGGTGGGCATTATGCTTTTAATCAGAAGGCCGAGGAACTCACAACAAAGGTTATTATTTTTATTTCCATTGTGTTCTCAAACATTTTGGGCTCCATGCCTGTGCTGTAACTACCCATATTCATCTGGTATGAAATTTTAATTGTTATATAATTGAATTTTAATTGTGTTACGGATTTTATGTTTTTTTAATAATCGTTGCCAACGTGTTACGTTCAACCATAGATAAAGGACGTCCTTTCTCTATGGTTCAACAAGTCGTCGTTACATACCATGTTCGTCCTCTTGGTTGTTGCTTAAACGCGTTAGTCCAAAAATCTGTATGAGCGCCCTCTTTTGAAGATGTTTATTGTAATCGGTTTGTTTTTTTGATCAATGTCACGCCGCATGATGTCGGCAAAGTATATCTAGCTTATTAAAGTCATGCTGAAAGAACACATCTTGTACACTTCCTCTTATTTACAATAAATTAAAACTCTAATATATATTTATTTAAAGTTGTTTCGGGGGAAACAATGGCTCATCATTTTAAATGTTTGTTAAAGAATTAGTCGGCATTGTCTCAAAGGGTGAGCGTTTTGAACTGAGAAGAATTTGAACAAAAAATAACTTATCACAAAATATGCAAAAAGGGCTACAGTAAAACAATATAAGTAAATCAATGAAAACAAAGCAACAGCACGTCTTCACTGAGCGGATCTGAGTGTATTTATTACAACCATACGGCGGTAGTCTAGACCGTGTTTGATTGATAGCTTCGGAATAATAATGACCGTAGCCATCACATAAACTTGGTCCTATTCTTCAACGTGGTCCCTGCATGCAGCCAACGGAAACAGCCCTAGTCGAAGCCATTCAATTCGCCGAGTTAGGAACATTATACAAAATTGGACCCGGATTTACACAAGGAAATGAGTCCAGGCATATGAGTAGAAAAGATGCTTAATTATTACAGATAATACTCAATGCGAAACCCCTAATATTGTGTAATTTTTACGTCGTGACATACGACTCCCGAGTCTTTCAAAATGGCCGCATAATACACAGCCTGTAACAGGTTTCTGCGTCCCTGACCACGATTCAAAACATCACATGAAGTAACATTAATGGACCGAAAACAACTTCTCATAGCTTTGCGAGAACGAGTATCCTCGGCCTAGTTCATGTTGTTCGTGTGCAGCACATCTTTTGACCCCTACATCATTATTGGACATAGACTTGCATCCGCGGCAACCTCATCCTCAGATTGTAATGGGGGCGCATTCCTATGGTTGGTCGTTTGCCATTACCTGTTCTCTTTCAATCGCCGCTACTCAGCTTTCGCACACTTCTACACTCCACTTTGTCACATTGTCTATCCAGCGCAGCTGAGGGCAGGGCAGACCGTCTAAAACCGCGTCAAGTAGACCTCCCTGTCTCGAGAGCGTACCTACCACACAGCCTTACGCTCCAACACCTCGTCACCTGTAAGACACCAGACCAGCGTCCCCAATCAGCTCCGCCAGCCAGCCTTATTTGTAATAAACTCCGACCACTTTATGCCCCCTACACATAGACCGTGCAAATCTCGCGCGTATCAACCATTTCGGGGATCACTTTGGTCCCACGTACGTTGCTTTAAAGGCATCGTACAAGTTTGGTAATTGGAGCCTATTGTTTGTTTCAATCCTATATAGTTGTAAATATACCATAAAACTAACCTGTGAAAATTTCATTTCAAAAGGTGGTAGCGTTTTTGAGATATTGCCGAAAATCTGGAGCAAATAATAATATGTCCACGCAGGAAGAATAATCTGCATTGAAATACCACTCTGATATTCAAAATATTTTGGGGATAAAAAGTGATATATTTTCTCCATAACCGCAGTCCTTCGAAGTAAAAAGTCTCTCAAAATGCATTGTGCTATCCAAAGCTGCCGTACTTCTTACCAAGTAAAGTCATTACCAAACGTGTACGATACCTTTCGTGCGTGATGAAGGAAACAAACTCGCGCGCTTTAACGGGTCCCAATGTTCGGATACGCGCTAGACTTGCACAGACTTTCAAGAGTTTATTTGAATTTCACATAATGCAACCGGCTCTTTTTAATGGTCTTCTGGTTGATTTATACAATTCCGAATTCCACAGCTAGCCAAAATGTGGGACTCCGTAGTTACAGTTGGTCGATAACGCAGTACAGCCGAACCCCCGAAAATGCGAACAATTCGAACAATTCATAAATGACCAAAGCCCAACCATGTTTCTCCCCAGTGAGCCAAAAAGCGTCATGTCTCATTAAATACAAACAAAAATAATCACACTTCAACCAGAGTAATTTCTCGTTCATATCTGGTATTCTTTATTTTGTGAAGTTTATATACAAACGGTACAGGGCTTGTTTATAATAAGAAGAACTTATGGCCACTGTTAGTTTTGTGTGTATTTCAACAATACTTTTTCTTTACAGTGCTTTCCATAGTTTTTCTACAGTCATTTACATCACATACATTTTATACAAGTGCTTTATTGACTTGATTGGGGAGGGTGTTGGAGGAAGGGGCTACAATTTGCAGTGATAAGGTGTCTATATTAAATACCGAAGCTGAACCACAGACAGCAGCACACGTCCACAACAGCTTGACTGAACTTCATACATAGTTACTGACTTCATGTTCTGCCCCAAATATTGTCGATACACTGGAAGTAAAGGGTAGTGAATAGCTTGCAGGCAATCGTACAGGCACATTGCAGGTCTTTTTACCAAACAGTTACAACACTGTTTCAGAATTCTAAGATGACACAGTACAATTTTTTTCTTCTTCAAACAAACAGGCATCTTTGGAGGGTAATGCCTATGCAGAATTGTTTGCCTTTGAGAAATAAGACAGTTCCCTTTCATAAAAATTGAAATTTCGAATCAATGAATGAATGAACAACATCAGCTGTTGAAGGGAGGAAAGTCACAAACCCAATAGAAAAAGTACATTTATGTAGCGACAGAAGTTCAAAGAATACAATTTTTATTTAAGAAATATAAAATGACTACCTGAAAGCTCAACTGGGTGCGAGTTGTTCGTGTACAAGTACAAAGTTCCGATAATTAGCTCATCAATGAATCTTTTGACATTAACCTTAAAATGGTTAAACATCCAGAAACCTTGTGAAAACTAATATACCAATAATAATGTAGATATCTGCAGCCAGTGTAAAAGCTTCACTTTTCAGACAGAACTCCCAGAATGCACTAGGCTTGCACATTTACTGCCCTCATGTAACTTTGGGTTGTATGTCTACAACAATTACTGAAGCTGAAACACATGTATATAAATATGGCATATAATTCCAGATTTGTTATTTGTTTTTGTTCGATGTTAACTTTTTATTTTGTCACAAACAAAGCTTAAATTCAATTTCACTTCAACATGATAATGCATAGTATTATATCAAATACTTGGTCATTCGGGACTTTTAGTTAATTTCTTGAAGGCATAGCTTCGGCCATTGCCTTTCCCATAATATATAGCACCAGAGTTGATTCTGTAGATACAGAATGTCGTCACACAAAGATACCAGCAGTATGTGAGCCAGATCAGACAGCCCTGCTCATCTCTACAAACTAAAATATCAGGCCTTAAATAACTTTAATAGATCTGCAAAGACAACCATGAAAAACTACCAGTGATAAATGTCTATGTTATTTTTCAAGGCTCTTATAAACAAACCAAGGGTTGAACCCAATGGTTGAACTCAATGGACTTGCAGAAAAAACCCTCATTCCAAATATCTGGAATCAGTTATTTTTGATGTTAAGTTTGTATGTACAAAATTACTTTGTATTTGAGCATGTGCTGACATGGGCCCAATCTCATAAAGCAATGCCAAGCAAGTTACGCTAAACAAAAACCTACACAGGGCACCTGTCACAACAATGTTAGAATATATGGCATTTTTTGTGGTACCGGTTTCTGTGGTTAGCAAATGTTTTTGCTTAGCTGCATTATAAAATCTTGCCAAGTATACATGCAATGTTGTTAGGCAAAAACATACTTGACATTATCATGCACATTTTGTATGCCTGTCAATAATTCATATCACTTTGCAGATTTATCAAAATTGGTCCATGAATGTTTACATTTCAAAAAAGGCTTAACTTAAACCATATACTTAAATACAGAGATAGCTCATAATATATTTCTTATGTGGTTTACTTACAATTTACAATTTACAGAGAATGCTTGACAACAATGCGAGCATTTTTAAAAATAAGTGAAATTGTTTACATAAAATATCACAATGTTAACGGACAAATACAGACAATAGCTTGAATAATAGCAGCTTTCATTCAAGTCACACTTTGATTGGTGTCAACTCTTTGCTATAAAAATTAACAAAGTAGAAACAAATTTCAAATTCTGTTACCAGAGGGAAAACTCATTGGGCCAGCAGTTACTTGGCAATTGTACAAAAACAGACCCAGTTTCACAATTGACCATAATGAACAAATCTTTCTTTAATGAAGAATTTAGAAAAGTTACTTAGATATTTTATGACATTATAATTTGTTAAAGAATGATATCATAAATGAAATTAGATATAGGAACAATTTGATGCTTAAAAGAAATCTCTCCTCAAATCCATGATTCAGATTGACCATGTTTACTTCATCAATGCCAAATTGCTACACCACTAGCTAAACAAGCATTTGAAATTATTTAACGTACAAATCAATGTCTTAAGCAGCATTGTATGAACAATTCCCAACTTTAGTTCATCTCTTCAGGGTTTTTTTTTTTTTTTTTTTGGAGACAGACGAGCAACCCAAAAAAGAACAGATAATGAAGGGAATTTATCAAAATGATAATATTCAGAAATTAATTGGTCATGTAGAAACTGTTCACAAAGAAACGACCATGGGCTGATTTCATGACTCTGCATATATCACACACAAATTTGTGAAGAGCAGAAATAAATTGTTGATAATTTGAATTAAGTGACAGCTCCTTCTCAACAACACTATGACAATGGGTTCCGGGGACAACTAAAGGGCATTGCTGAGAATTCAGTTATGGTGAGCAAATATTTGAGATCAGTTTTTGTGCAAATTACCAGAAGCGTTTGATCTGTCCGCCACTTAACACTAAACAAAGTCAACTTGGCCGCCACTGTTTCTGCACTCCATTTTCCAGCTAATGTTTGCATATAAATGACAACATGCAAACTTGTGTGAATTTCTCATAAGTATCGATTTCGTTTAAATGCATCAAAAAGCTTCTCCGGCAATTCCCTCAACAGACTACTTGACTTTGCCTCATAAACAAACACAACAATGTTGATTTGATCATCAAGCTATTTGCCTTCTGCCATTCAACACTTTCTGTTTCAACCAGAATAATTTCCCTTGCTTCATGGATCAACTGACTTGAAATAGCTCTTGTAGCAGAAAGGCAGTACATATGGTTCCTACCAGAAAAAAGGACAGATAAAACTGAGGGGGGGGGGGGGTAACAATCATTCCAATGCCATGATGGCAGAGCCTAATTCTGGTATTTTAAAGCTGTTATGTTGCGGGAGAAAGATCATAAGTTTATCGTAATGGAATGCAAGTCTTGTGGGAGGCCCAGAGCCCCTTGAGAAGTTCTCTTCAGATAACACACAAGATTGATAGTTTCTTGTTGAAGCATGAGAACCAGAGGTATTTCATCAGATAATTCCAAACAAATTCATGAGCATTCATGGTGTTCATAGTCTCTATTCTTTCCGGATAAATACCATTCCAGCATGACATACTTATCTAGGTATTTGAAGTTTCCCCAGATTGATTCCTTTATATTTCTCTTTTTAATCATAGTTCTTTCTTGTCCCCCTTTTTGCTGTATGTGATGTTTCTGAAACTTATATGAGAAGAAAGTACTCCTAATACAAATACCTTACTCACAGAAATTCTTTATACTTATAGTTAAGCCCGGTTCATACTTCCTGCGAATGCGATGCAAATTTTAACGTCACAGCTCTGTTTTCGCTGCAAATGTTTCGCAAGAGTTGAGCACAGCACATCTCTTTCAAATTGTTTTTTTTTTTGCGAATTTGTGACGTCAAAATTGGCATCACATTCGCATTCGCAGGAAGCATGAACCGGGATAAATCTGAATATTGGGAAGTTATGCGACCAGCTTGAGAACTTTTGTCTCTGTTTTCTGGACACAAATACAATTTTGTAATTATTGTTAGAAACGTTCTCATAATATTTCACTTGGCAATCCATGATGTATGGTGTGCCTTTTAAGATTTCTTGTCGAGTCTTTAAAGTTTCTGTAATTTTTGTAAAAGGAGTGAAGAATGTAGCAGGGAGTTTCTTAACAGCAAAAGCCATGACTGGAATACAAAGCTAAACTTTGAAGTTGTTTGTACTACAACAAAACCCCAAACCCAAGAAGAAGAAAAAGAAACAAATATGAACAGAGATGCAACTGATGAAAATTAATTGAAAATAATAATAAAACCCCAATAAATCAAGAAAAATAATAATAAATAAATAAATGCAGTACAGAGCAATCCTGCTTGCATTGACTCTTTCCCTCCATGAGAGGTGTCCAACATAAGATCAGTTTAATTCCTCCAAAACTGGCAAGAGTGAGGAAGGAGAAAAGAGCATTCGTCTTAATAACAAATAAAACAAAATAATAATAATAATAATAATAATAATAACCCCATATTATTTACAAGTATCAAGACCAGCATTAAATACTGCTGATTAGCAGCATGACAACACCTCACAACTGCTATGTGATTACATCAACATTTTCTTTTGCACTTTAAGTAATAAATATCTCACTTTATTTTGGCTTCATCACTTTTTTGTTATTATGCTGTAAATTGCGTTTTAAAAAAGGGTATTATTAAGGTGTCATACAGTTGTGACGTTAAGGAGTGGGTTACAGAATGCTCTAGCAGTTTCAGGACTGACTCTCGTACCGTGGACAAGCATCTCTTCAACTGTTGTGAAGTCGTCAAGCATCATTTTTCGAGCACTTTTCTTTCTCAGCATCTTGCGTTGGCTCAGTTCCACAATGTTTGGTTCTTTCTTCCCATCATCTTCCATTTGCTCCTGGAGGCATTCCATGCGGGACTGCACCATATACTCACGCCGAAGTCGCTGGTCCCTAGCTCTCTCTAGGTGTCGCTTACGGTCCTCTTTGCTCCAGTACTTCCCAAGTTTCATCTCGCTCACTGCCTCGTCATCCGTCGTCAGCCCACCACGTTCTTCCTGGATCTTATTTGCACGATCCTTGAGGATCTTACCTCTGGTGTTCTTTTTTGTGATGTAGCGTGTGCCGTCGCTTCTGATCTTCACCTTCCATTCGTCACGGTTGATGATTTTCTTGTTGGTACCAAGGGAGTTCTCTTCATTTTGGTTCACCAGGTGTAGGTAGCTGCGATAGTGTTTGGCATGGCTTGGGATGGACATGATGGACTGGCATGATTGCAGCTTCTGTTGAGGGCCCAGAGATTCTAGGCTCTTTTTGAGTTGCAGGTTCTGCTGTTGAAGCTTCCAGTTCTGGGTGATGAGATGAGCTGCTGCCTCTTCCTGTTGCAGGAAGTATGGATTGCGGTGTACAAACTGCTGGGCACGCATGTGAGGATTGGTTGCTGGTCGCCGCTGGTAGGGTATTGATGGTTGAGGAGGTGGAGTATGCCTCACAGGACAGTCTTTCCGTGTTGCTACTTTCACTGGACTTGTCTTTTCTTTACCAGATCCTGATGAGCTTGAGCTCTTTGATCGGTCTCTTGAACCGGAAGAAGACTTACTCCTACTAGGGCTGCCAGGGACTGTGCGTGGAGCACGATGCTGTCTTGTTGAACCTGAAGAGCTCGATGTCATGGTTTTGGTGTCTTGTTCATGGGGGCTTATCTGAGGGAGGTGACTATCAGAGTTTCTTAGGGAATCCAGACCTAGCTCAGTTGGTCTGTGTGTTGGACTAACAACCTGGCCGTTTTCAACAATCATCTCCAGTTTCCTGGACTCCTGCTCACAACCTTGGTACTCTGGTTCCTCTGGGCTTGGGCTACCCTGTGGCTTTCCGTTGGGTATCAGACCCTTCTGCCCATTTTGTTGTGTCACCCATACATTACTCTTTGAGGCATCCCTGTGGTTTGTGCCCTCATCCTGATCACTGGCCCCAGAGCGATTACGGCTGGTGCGGCTGAGTGAATCGCCGCTCAGACTGGTGGTCTCCATTGAGTCTGATCCCAGCCTCATCACTTTGGACTCCTTCCCTCTCATACTCTCATCCGTGTCACTCCTCATGTGCTTATCACATTTGCTCTCGAGAGCAGCCTGAAATTTCATACAGTCTTCCAGGGAGATCTCATGCCCTGGGAACTCTGGGTCTCCTACGCCATTTGAGATGAAGCTGTCATTGCTGTACCTCAGGTCTCGGCTGCCTAAACTAGCCTGCTGTGCTGGGTACTTCTGGTGTGTGCTGCTACAGTCATCGGGGATGTTCTCCTGCCCAGAGCTTTCATCATTGCGGACACTCTCGTCTGTAGCACGGCCAACCCCACTGTCCTTTTCATGGTGGAGGGAAGTTGTTTCAGTCGTTCCTGTTGTGTCCGTTTTGCTGTCGTCATCAAGTTGTGTGCTGTCCTGCAAGGGGAAAAAACCAAACAGGATGGAAAAATAAATGAGCTGATTTCAACTTGTCTGTTAAACATATCATCAAAACATCTATTCAAAACCAGACCTAAAAAAATGCAAACTTTTAGAAGGTTATAATGTCACCATCACTGATTTAGGATTTGTTAAAAGCATAAGACAAATTTTGCACCGCACAAAATAAAGTGAAGTAATTATAAACTCTTTACAAAACAGTACATGGAACATTTTATTTTATTTTTTTGATTAAATTCAAACTTTGATAAGTTGTTTTCATTAGCAATTTTCCTTTGTGATTTGCTACTTTTCTAAAACAGAAAAAAACAAAAAAACAAAACCTGCTGTACATAAAAAATGTTACATTTTAGAAGCTGATTTCCTAAGAAACTTTACCAAAACGACTTAATGTGATTTCTGTCTCTCTACAATTTAGAAAAGGAAGGGATGCACTCAGAGTTTAATCACATTTTTATCTAACAGGGAAAAATTCAATGAATTAAGAAAAACATGGTAATGGAAGTACTACATCTACATAAAGGTATTGGTTTATTATTTTCTTTCCATTCTGAAGACTATTCCCACCTGTCCCCTACAGAGCCAGTTCTCATTCCCAAAGTTTGCACAAACTTCACAAGAATCATTTCTTTTCCACCACCATGACAAAGACACCCACTCTACTCTATTGACGCAGGCTCAAAAACACTACTATCAATTGCAAATTGCTGCCTAAGTGAAGCTCTTTACGGTTGCTGTGTGCATGCTCTGTGGTACCCAAGCAATTGCGGTTTAGTGGCTGCAGCGCGGTGTTCTTTTGAGGGTTGTGTGTTTGACAGTGTGCCGTACGAGCAATTGGTTTGTTTTGTCAAGTATTGTAGCCGTGATGTCTACCACGCTCGCAGCGGCACTTTATTTAGTTTACACTGAAAACCAATATTTACACCACCCTTTAAAAAAAGGAACAAATTCCATTTCCCTCCTTGAATGGATCCAATCCTTGTTTCAAACTGATTTCAACACCCTTATTCTGGAAATAACACAAGTAAAGGGATCAACGAAGTGAAAAAAAGCCATTCCCCAATTGTCTACGTGGTGGCATTGACCTAGGATCATGGGGTTGTGTGTATAACAAGATCTGTTCTAACAAAGCCTGCACACAAATTAGGAGACACAATTTTTGTGCTTTTATTATATATTTTTAACAGCGTGTTGTGGTCGAGCGGTTAAGAGCACCGGACTCAAGCTCTGGTGTTTCTGATCAGCAGTGTGGGTTCAAGTCCCGGTCGTGGCACTTGTGTCCCTGAGCAAGATACTTTATCATAATTTCTTTGTCCTTTGGATGGGACATTAAACTGTAAGTCCTGTGCACTAGGATTACATAGTTCACATAGCAAACACCCTTGTTTACAGGTTTCCTCAGGCTTGCAAGCTACAGTGATTAAGTTCACTTATGAGGCATCCTTGGTTTCATCACCAGAAATATATAATAATAATAATGTATATTTTCAACTTAACTTAACTGGTACACTAGAGAAAAGGGCAACTTTTAAGAAGTCAAATTTTCCATGGGATTATTTCAAAAGGGTACCAAGGCCAATAGAGTCAACAACCTCTGTGATCTCCATGTAACTAAAGCCTTGCAGAAAGACAAAATCCTAACCCAACCACTGCTGGTAATCCATCTTGTTGATGCATCACCACTACACATGTTGACTATAGGCAGCAGCTACTAAAACAGGGATACCGGTGGAGAAATGAGCACAAGTGATGGAGAATCATTGCCGAGTATTATGGCCCTCTCTGACTGATGTGTTTAGTAATGAGCCGTGACAGAGTGAGATCTACATTTCATGAGCAAAACGCTCCTTGATTGACTAAGGCAACTCCGTCGTTTCCTTCACTACAAAATCATGGGATGGAGAAAGTAATTAGCTTTACATATGATCTTGTACTGTAGCGCCAACTTGTTCATTTGTTCACCAACGGCCCGGTACACAACATCAATTGTGTGGTGTTTGTGTTTGAGGAGAAAAAAGCGGCCTTGGAACTGCAGCTAGGTCAAAGAGAATGGTAGTGTAAATTAAACAGGCACGCGTTGCGGAAACCCATCCATCTTCAAATGTATGGGAAGCTTGTACCCACTCCATCTCAAAATGGTCTAGCATTCCCCTCCTAAACTAACCCATCTCTGGATACACAGACAGTCTGGTTCCGGTGATGAGATAGTGAGTCACTGTTTACTCTCTCCAAAACCTCTTATTTTGTTTGGTTCTTCTCACCATCCTCCTGGGGACAAGATGGCTGACCGATTTCTGGTCTTCAATCATTAGAAACTCCTTTCTTCAAGTTGGTCACACTGGTGACAAATTAACCAGGGATCCATGTTCTCAACGCCATTGGAGGATGAATCCTTTTCACTCTGAATTGCCAGAAATGCTTGATTTTTTTCAAGTTGGGTGCATTTCCAGGCTAATGTATATCCAGGCCTTTTGTCTACTCAACACAAAATCTCTGGACAGTTCATTGGAGGGCAAAATCAATAGATTTAATTCTGATCCCGATTCACATCCGATTCTTCCCTTGTGTCCAAATTTAGTAGGTGTGTTTACTGTAGTGTGAAGAACTCACACTATGATGGTGTAAAAGCTCGATCACCAACAATTTTTTTAAATTTTTTTTTTAAAGTGAACAAAAAAGAAGAATATTTTTTTAATGAAAAGGCAGACTCTGCTTATGTTGGTTGTTTAACCGAGATAATTATTCACAAATCTTCCCCAGGCAACGACATGCGAATTCTATGGGTAAATGACTCGAAACCTGACCCTAAAACATTCACAGTGGTACCAACTTGTTTTCTGTCCATTCAAGTTAATATGAGCACAGAGTAAGTCTGGCACGCTCTTCCATAAAATGAATAGCAGAAATTTATTACTGTTATGGACGTGTCTGAAAACATTGCCTCCATATTTACCTCAGTTTCATTGTGTCCCATATAATTATAATTCTCCTAGTTCTTTATACATCTTTGTTCAATTGACCTTCTTTATAGTTACTTGTATGTACATTTTGCAATATGGAAATAAATGTAGAGTTGAATTGAAATTTAATTGAATGGCTCTAGCTTCTGCACCCGAATATGTATACAGAGCACTTTAACTGAGCACTGCCTATCGTGTACAGAGAATAACTCTTCAACGTTGTACAGAGAATAATTGTAAAAGTTGGCTACTATAAGACTTAAGTTCTAGTCCAGGTTTTTCTTTTAAATATTTTTGTGACTTGCCAAGCTGGACCAGTCAGTTTGATAATCCACCAGTATTTTCACTGGTCCAAATCTAATGGTTTCCTTTTAACATTGACACTTGTATAGGAAATGTATTGGAAGCCATGATTGGCCTTAACAGGTAATGGTTAGTTGCTGGAAACGTTGAACTAGCCAGCTGGATCACTCAGTGAAAATATTTTTACTGGTCCTGCTGTGTTTTAACTAGCATTTAGTCAGTGGACCACTTGAGAGAGGGCAGCATCTACTATATGGTCTTGCATCCCGCCTTCATGCTCTGCCGTCTCAATGCCTTAATGAAGTGATGATCCAAACCTGCTGACAGCCTGGATCACCTTTCTGGGATCAACCTGCCTTGATATGATTCCTTATAAATGCCTTTATGTGTCATCGCACCGACCTGCTTGGATGAGACATGTTGTCGTGTCAGATGGCAACCGGTTGGAAAAGAGGACAGTGCACCGGTTAATGATTGGTACAGTTGTCTTTGGTTACATTTCCAGAAAGACACAAATCATGAATTTCAACCGTAGATGTAAAGAGTTTTTGAAGAGAAAAAATGTGACTTCTTTGTAACTTGTACCAGATCCATAATGACTTATCTCATATGTCTGAAAGTAATTACAAATAAATTACTTTTCAAAAAAATATGCTACAAATTGTCTGTGCCATTTTTCATATGAGATGGACTGCGACAGTTTTACAAAAACAAGTAATCATATAGGATATGCATTTGTTTTAGTATCATTGTACTCCCCTTTTGGTTTTCACAATTTTTATTTTGATGTTGTATATTAACATAATGTTAATTGGTTTTAATTTTTGAAGAAAAAACAGCAGGTGACTTAAGTGGTATAACTGGTAATCAATTTTAAGACCACTGCAAAAACTACTTCAATCAATTGGCTATTATTAGACAAGTAAGCTATAAGAGTTAACTTGAAAAATTCCTTATAATAAACATTAACAGTTAAGAGCAAAAGAGAAAAAATGTGATCTTCCAAGTTTTGTTTCTGTATATAAATAAAAGGCTGTCCAGTGAGAGCGTACCGGGTACCATATCATGACTGACTGCTGCAGTCAGCTTTTCATCAGCTTTCCATTAATGAATATTGCACATAATGTATCAGCCAGCATAATGAGTCAACTCCATTAAAACCCTTTGTGAAAAGCTGCCCATACAAACACATGTTCACTTCATTCAAATGCAGCTTTACGAATAATAGTAAAATTAGACAATGTGGCATGGAACCAGAGCAGAAAAAAGACATCCAGCTGTCAATGCATTTAAGTACAAATTTGTTGCACAAAATACACGATGAATCCTGTATAATTGGACAGATGTACAATGTAAACCACAACGGATAACAAAAGAGCATCATTAGCTCTAATCTACAATATTATTTTCGGACAATGAAGATGATTATTTTTTAAATGGGATGACAGAATAGCATTTCACTTATTGGGAAGATAAATCATTCGCAATGGAGAAATTACCATTACAAACCAAACATCAACCAATCCCCTAGAACTCAGCGGACCTCTCATTGGCAATGGTGAGATTACTAATACAAACCAAACATCGACCAATCCCCTAGAACTCTGCGGACCTCTCATTGGCAATGGTGAGATTACCAATAAAAACCAAACATCAACCAATCCCCTAGAACTCAGCGGACCTCTCATTGGCAATGGTGAGATTACTAATACAAACCAAACATCACCCAATCCCCTAGAACTCTGCAGATCTCTCATTGGCAATGGTGAGATTACTACTACAAACCTAACATCAACCGATCCCCTAGAACTCAGCGGACCTCTCATTGGCAATGGTGAGATTACTAATACAAACCAAACATCAACCAATCCCCTAGAACTCTGCGGATCTCTCATTGGCAATGGTGAGATTACTAATACAAACCAAACATCAACCAATCCCCTAGAACTCAGCGGACCTCTCATTGGCAATGGTGAGATTACTAATACAAACCTAACATCAACCGATCCCCTAGAACTCTGCGATCTCTCATTGGCAATGGTGAGATTACTAATACAAACCAAACATCAACCAATCCCCTAGAACTCAGCGGATCTCTCATTGGCAATGGTGAGATTACTAATACAAACCTAACATCAACCGATCCCCTAGAACTCTGCGGATCTCTCATTGGCAATGGTGAGATTACCAATACAAACCAAACATCAACCAATCCTCTAGAACTCAGCGGACCTCTCATTGGCAATGGTGAGATTACCAATACAAACCAAACATCAACCAATCCCCTAGAACTCAGCGGATCTCTCATTGGCAATGGTGAGATTACTAATACAAACCAAACATCAACCAATCCCCTAGAACTCTGCGGACCTCTCATTGGCAATGGTGAGATTACCAATACAAACCAACCATCACCCAATCCCCTAGAACTCAGCAGACCTCTCATTGGCAATGGTGAGATTACTACTACAAACCAAACATCAACCAATCCCCTAGAACTCTGCGGACCTCTCATTGGCAATGGTGAGATTACTTCTACAAACCAAACATCAACCAATCCCCTAGAACTCAGCGGACCTCTCATTGGCAATGGTGAGATTACTAATAGAAACCAAACATCAACCAATCCCCTAGAACTCTGCAGATCTCTCATTGGCAATGGTGAGATTACTACTACAAACCAAACATCACCCAATCCCCTAGAACTCAGCGGACCTCTCACAAGCTTACATCTTTACTTGATCAACAATGAAATTTTATAGAATTAATTTGAGGCTTAGCAGTAAAAAAATGATTTTAGAATCGTCTTACAAGTATAGCTTGTAACCAGGGATGACAGTCAATCCTCACAAAAAAGTCTAAAACTATGATCTAAATTTCAGGAGGTACATTGAAATGATGGCATTTCCACCTTTTGGTAACCCCTGGAGTTATAGATTTTAAGGAGCTTCTGGGAACAGTATCCTCAGTGCTAGAGAAATAGATCAAAGAGCATGATTTATTGATATCGGAAGAAAATAAGAGCTATTTATGTCATCAAGCGGATGCAAGAAAGTCTGAATTCAGACAAAAGTCCGAAATTTCTCTCTCATCTCTGTGTAATGTTCTCTTTTGGAAGAGGTGGTACTTTTGAAAATAGCAGCTTACTGCGCCACTTTTTACTGTGCCTATGGCCCATAGAATCTTGCGCTTTAAAGGGCACGGTAAGCACAGAATTCTGTGGTAAGCAGCGCTGTGAAATTGAGCCCAGGAGTCTCATGTGATGTCAGCACATTAGTCCAAACCACCACGTCTTCCACACAAGAACATTACATAGCAGACCTGTAAGATTAAACTAATGATGCAATAAAGGTGTACGAGAAAATGGACTGTCTCTTGATATCCAGAATACTAAAAACTAGTTCAGTTGATAGTGTTCTTAAACAACCTTGACGCAAAATATTAAAATGACAGAAATTTCTTGTTTGTGTCTACTTGGATTATTGGAAATATTAGTAGGTAAGTATGACTGACAAACTACATGACACAAATCTTGCGTCATACATTGATGGGCATAATCCACGTTGTTTGAAGTGGATGACTCAACAGTCAGACCTTGAACAGAAAATATATGTGGCTTTCCTAGTGATAACAATCAGATAAAGAACAGAATGTTTGTCACTTCTTCTGCTCTTTGGTTTTTGACTTCAAGGTTTTCCCCCAATTGCTTTATTTACAGATTTTGTTTGTGGCAGGTTTACAGACAACGCAACCCATATATCAAGGTCTGATAGCTATCTTACGATGTCAACAAATTCAAAATGTTATACTCTAGTATTCCTCTTAAGCTGTGGCCTCTGCACATGGTGTAAACGTTGAAAGTTTTCTGTAGAGCTCTGTCCGAAATGTTGTGCACATGTTTGTGCGGACTTGTGCGTGTATGCGCATGCAGGCATCTGATAATGCTCTATTTTAGGTTGTCCGGGCTTCTACTAAGAGTATAGCAACAGATATCTGATCCTGTGTAATCGAAGGAGCAGATCGATGAAATTGCTTGAGTTCTCATTAGGCGGAGATGCACTCATCAGGTCCTGATGCTATAATGGGATTCCAATATGATCAGCTAGCATTGTGAGGAACCCGCTCACAATGTTCACTGGCGGGCGTTGGCAGCGGAGGGCACTATTTTATGCAAACCAAATCAATGGATCATTGAGAAGTCATAATTCTTTTGACAGGGACACTAATTTGCTGGCAGACACACTAATGAGCTTTAAAGATATATCATGGTGGATTATAAGTGGGGGGACTGACGATACTGAAGTTTCAATTAGGGATGTTGAAATTGTGCCGACAAAGAAGGCGGAATAAGAGGTGGTTTGAAATTGCGGACAATGATAACAATTATCCTCGGACAAATACAATTTGATACCGGTATCAAATGAGTCACAAAAGCCTTGTTCTGATCATCATCATCAAAACAGCAAAATGCATTATCCAGAAAAAAGAAGTTAGTTTTAGTTGTAACTTATACCCCACCCAAGCAAATCAAGCAGACAAATCTACTGTATTGCTTCTTTTCCGGCTAGATGTTGTTGCCGGAAATATATTTTGCATTCTTGTATTTGACCCATTTAATTGGTGGATGGACAGTTTGGTCCAGCTGCGTGATGGTCATCCATTTTGTGTTCTTGGAATTTTAAGATATCTACCTCAATTTTTATGGGATGATTAAATGTAATGCTATCAACAGGCTCATAAAATCCACTTGATTATATAGAAATATATATGTATATTGCTTTTCTGCCACTCTTTTCCATGCAACACAAACATGCAGCTCTAATGCTGGTCCCACAAAAGAATTCTCTACAAACATGTCTTTCCCTGTGATCACGATTTATTGTAGTCATTTTTTTTCTGTTCTTTCTTTTTCTTCATTTGTGCATCAGCAAGGAACGGGATGAATCAACAATGCAATTTGCAGGCAACAGTTTGAATTTCAAGCGTATCCACAGCAACCCTGTTGTTAATTACTCCCCTGCGGGGCACAGCCTCTACAAAATCAGACCGAATTGGCAGAGCACATGATTTCCCAAATGTCAATTCCAAATGCTTGAATCCTCCACCAATTTCTCCCCCGGAAAAACACAATTCGTGTGGCTATAATTGGAGATATCTAGTTTCCTCCAAGTAGGAAGGGCTGCACACACAGCCACACCATGTGCATGAAACCAACAAGCCTTTTCTAGAATGAACAAAAAATGAGCAAGCAGAAGAAATAGAAGGAGACTGGGAGGGAGAGAGGAAGAATATAAAACAAAAATAGCAGCCACAATTTCTGCAGCAGATTGCTATATCGGCATATTGTCCACCAGAGCCTACTGGCAAATGCCAGCGAAACTAAAGCCGCATTTATTTAAACCCCTCTGTTCAGGATCCTGGCGATTGCCACGATAAAAGGCCTCAAGGCTTAGAAGCACTGAAAGCTTACCGTCCCTCCAATGTAGCCATGATATTAAGAGATACACGTACACTGGAAAGACTTTCGGAGATAGTCTCTGCAGATACGAGCAGTGTGAGGGAGGTCGTGGGAACCTCACAGAGCCTTTAAGAAAGGCTCTTATAATTATAAGCTACTTGAGGAGTTTTTCATTACTGCTATAAGATCAGCAGGAAATCTAGACGACATTTTTTGTGGATAATTGGCTTGCCTTTAGGTTTAAAGCGGATTGTGTTTCAAGAATCTAATGAATGATGATATGGTTGTAATTCTCTTTAAGAATTTACTCAAAGGGCTTTTAGGAATCAGGTCAAAAACTTGATGTTGATGTTGATATTTAACATGCATTTAAAGCTACTTTGTTAAAGAGAAATTGCCTCTAAAAGCAAAAAATATTTAACAGTAGTTCATGATCAGAGATGGCACAACATCCTATTTATCATAAAACTAACCAGATAATGCCAGCCAGAAATTGCAATCAACTTTGTGATTACAAAAATAGTTGCAGATAGTTAAAAGTGCAAAAAAGTCTTGGTCAATTTATTTACAAATATTGTTGTGTCTTTCCGTTTTCAAATGTTATCATTTTGCATCAGGATGTTACCGTTGTCGTCGTGTCTTTCCTTGAAAATTAACAACATTTTTGTTGATGTATGTACTTACATGCTCTGCTAGTAAGCAAGACGTAAACTGCATGGCTTCTTGGTGCGTTTGTTCAAGCATGTCTAGCTGTATGTCCTCCAGTAAGGAGTTCTCGTCAAAAAGACACTCGTCATACTGTAAAAGACACAGAAAGGAGTTTGGAGTTACGACATGTAAATGTGGCTGGCAGCAAAGTCATTTAAATACAATGTAGTTTATCGTTAATCCCCTCTCACCATACCCTCAACCCACCCTCTCCATACCCTCATCATACCCTCACCCCACCCACTCCATACCCTCACTATACCCTCACCCCACCATACCCTCACCCCATCCTATCCATACCCTCACTCCACCCACTCCATACCCTCACTCCACCCGCTCCATACCCTCACCCCATGCCCACAACCCTTTACATTTCTGGGTAACCTTCTTAGTGCCCAATGCACACACTGTAGCAAGATACAATAGATATACAAAATCAGATGATACAGAGTATAAATTGTACACAAGGGGGAAGAAAACACGCCCCCCCCCCAAAAAAAAAAGGTCAAAAGGAGGTTGCTCATTTGCCCATCCTATGTGCTGCTGGTACAAATCTAACCTGCCCTTTTTTATCATGGGTTTACCTCTAAGATGGTGGTGGGATGACATCGATGCATAAGGTCTATAACTAGCACTTCATTAAATAAAGAGGAAACTAAAACAGGTCTCTGATCACTTGGGCAAACACCTTCCCTCTTGTAACCCCCCCCCCCAACCAACCCCCCAAAAAGATCACCAGAGTCGACTCCAAAACATAAAATCAAACTTTCTTCATATGGGAAGCTTTCCAACTGTTGGCACCTCCGAGGGAAATATACCCAACTCTCTATAAATCATAGCTAATTACATGAATGATATGGAGTTGTTACACACACCTGCAATGTTTCTATCACAAGTAGGCACTAGATAGAATCACAACACAGTAATATTTCTTGGTTGCAGTGACATGGGGGGGGGGGGTGGATGTGATGCTTCTCAGCCCTGAGTGCCGTGGGAGAATGTTGTTGAACCACCTGTACACCTTGGTGCCTAGTGAGTCACTCCAAGTGTGGGAAGTGATTGATGTATTATTAAGAAAAGCACACACAGGAATATGGGATTTCAGACTAAACCTTTCACATTCTTTCTTGTTTTCGTTTATTTTATTTAAAAAAAGAGAAGATTTATTGGTTTGTTGTCTCGTCTCTGAGGTGGGGTGGGGAGGGAGGACGTGGCATGGGGAGAGGGACAACCCGTACAGAAAACATGTTTGAACAGTGAGTGTCATTTACAAACAACAGTTTTGTTGATGACCAATTTATTGTTGTTATTTGTTTGCTTGTAACAGTTGTTTGAGAGGATCAGAGAAAAAGAAGGTGGGTTTTTGAAGTATAAAGATGGTGGAAAATGAATCAATGATTGTTTAAGGATGTAGTGATTTTTTAAATTTTTATTTTACACACAATTTAAGCGTGAATGTTGGCCACAAAATTTAAGTCAAGAAATGACTCAAAGTGTACACAAAATAGTTCACCATGTATGATTTAGATGAACAATCCCACTGATCCAATACTACTGGCCATTCACCCTAATGTCACTCCCCTACACACTGCCATTTACCCCTGAAAAGCTAAAAGACTCCCAAACAATTTTATCACACTTTGTCCAATTGACCAAGTCAGCAATTCAGGTCAGAGTTCAGGCCTAATCAGCTGACCCAGGATTGTTAAACACATTTGATGACAGACATAATAAAAACCCTATTTTCTTTATGTGGGACTAGTTATGTTGTGTTTCCAACACCCCTCAGTTCAAAATACTTCAGGTTTTCAGGTTTTGTAGGTCAGAAAGAGAGAGAGAGAGAGGCAGAGAGAAGAGAAATAGTCTCGAACTGAAAGTCTTGAAGTCTTGTTGATTTCTTATTGAACTTGCAGGGTCAGTTTGTATGGCACAGACACAGCACATACATTATTATCATAAAGAGGACTTGACATACAATACATTATCGAATGAGCCTCAACATTATCGATGGCGGCTGAGGTTTTCTTTTAAGCACAACAACAACAGTTTGGCACATACAACTGCAATCTAAATAATTGTGTTTATTTATTCAAAAACATGCTGTACAGCTTTACCAGTACTTTCTATTCACAACAGCAGCGTGGGTTCATCTCAACCACAAGGATTCAACCGCCTCACTCATCCATATCTCAACAATAACGGAAAAACATATCAGTTGCAAACTTCCGCTGCAAAACATCTCGCCGCCCTAAAAATATCACCTCACTTTCAACGAGAAGAAAAGAGGGAAAAACAGGGTCGATAGTGTTAACCTGTTCCAATGCTAAAGACAATCTTTTTTTCATCAGGAAAATAAAGAAGAAATTCTGTCTGAGGCAGGATTATAGACTTGACATTTTGATTGTCAGTTTTTCTGGAGAGCTGAAATCTTGTAAGGTATCATAATATCACATCCTTTGTGGAGGTAAATCCATAACCAAGGCTCCAGGATTCTGAAAGTCTTCCTCAATGGCACAAGAATATCGCGCTACAGTTTCTGAGTGTAACATGAGACCGTTCCGCTATCAATCCTCGATAGTTATTAGAGGTGTTTATTAAACGGGGATGCTTTATAAGATAGACGCTATCAGTTTCGCGGCTGCTACCTGTTCACCATCTCTCAGTGGAGAAATCCTATTAACAGATCGCTGACAGTATCGGGCTGGCTAAGTTCAACGACATCTCCTTCTGCTTCTATACTTTGGGAGTTTTTGTTTACACAAACTGTAATTACTTGATGTTCAATTTTGAAATTTTTTTTCTCAACCCGGGAAATATCAACTTTCATAGGGTAGGGGGTCGCCAGGATTGAGTTGTTGATACAAGGAGCGAACTCTGTGATTATGTGATGCGTAAAATGTAATTAGGTTTTTATAGGTTTGACTAATGGCATGTTCTCGGTGAATAATTTGTGTTTGTTATAAGCATGAACTGACATACAAATTTGGTTTGTTTTTGGCTTCACGGTACAAGGTCTAATCCACATACGCCTTAATGCATTTTATGCAGCATTGGGTAAAACAAACAAAAAATGTACTAAAAATTGAATTAATTTTCTCAGAACAAGTAATAAAATGTAAACAAAAAACAGCATTAAAAAATTACTTTAGTCTTCAGAGTGCATCTATAATTGTTTAAAGTATAGACTGAACCTAGACTTCCTGTGCTGGTTTTCACTGTTGTGGTCTTTTGAATAAACCATTTTTTACTTTCTTTGCAAGCCAAAAAAATCTGATGTCTGTTAACAAATCATAATTATATCTATCTGTCACAGAAGTTTACTGCTATATTATTATTCGTGTAAATGCAAATCAATCAAACACTTCTGACAAAAATCCTGGGGAGAATCCAGACAGAATCCGATATCAATTTGTTTTATGTGCATTAACATTGGATTTGATTATATTTTGGCATAGTAGTAAAAACCAGACTAAATAGATTTCAATGTCACCTTATATTCCCAAACACATTGCCAATTTTAGGGTTTTATCTCTGCTCGTTTCAAGAAAACAGAATCAATCCATCCAAGTATCTAATAAAAATACGTCAAAAATACTGCTTCCCCCCCTCCTCCATGTTCCGTTTTTAGCTCCCCACAATGACTCATCCCAACATGTGACTCAAGGTTTCTGGATTTCAGAACATTATTAGCAATTTGAAGTTTCCTGTTCCGCAGAGCAGTGTTTTCTCTGAGCGTCCCAAAGTGCAATTTTATCCAATTAATTAGGCTCCTGAATGGCGTCAATAATGCCACACTACTTCTCTCTCATGTACCTCATCTTGGATTCTTTTTTTTTTTTACCAAGGAGAAGACTGATTAAAAGCAACCGAGGTGATTTCTTTATCAGCTGATATTGTGAAGGCTTTGTAGAACATGACTGCTATATCAATGTTATTCCGATGGGATTATGTGGTTCAGAGATAACAAACGTTATTAAGGGTTCTATTAGAAACCATGAATTATATTGACGCTTCTGTACGCTGAAGATTTTAAAGGAAACATTTCTAATCAAAATAATACTTCAAAGAACATTTTCCATGTGCAGCAGTTTGCCAACCCTTCCCTGTGTGTTGTAAAGTATACTTTAAAACTAAAATTCAAATAGGGGCCTAAAAGGCTTAAATAGATATGTCAATCATTTTAATATTCTGCACATTATGCAAGATATTCTTTTCACCATTTCAAAGAAAACTATTGAATAAAAAATGTGAATAATTAAGAATATTTGTAAAGAGGAAAAAATAATAATAATGAAAATCAAATTGTAATGCACTTTGACAGTTAATTGAATGAAGTACAAAGGGTTCTCCATGGACCTTCATTAAACAGGATATTTTCTTTTGCAGTAATACACGTGACAGAACTGAGTTACACCAAAACAGGCTTGTCATTCCCCCCTTTATTACCAGTACACGGAACCCAAAGAAAATGGCTGCAGCTTGACTAAGACAACACTTCTCATCAGGTACAGGCAAACAATAACAAACCATGGAGAAACTGACCAAACTATTCCCTGACCAGATGAATCATGAAAGGAGTATAGATCTAACTGGAAATACAAATGGAAACCAAAGCTCCCGATTTCTACGTGGTTCCCAATTACTTGTCCAATTCCACTTATCCAATCACACCTGTGAGGAGCAGAACATCAGATCGGGAGTCTTTACCGTTAAGCTTGCATGGCGACAGTGGCGCCTGGCAAATGAAAACATGATTGCAATGAAACAAAACCGCGGGGTCAAGAAACGCTCTTCTGTGACAGTACCCTCCGGCAAGAATGTACAGCACATTCTCTCTAGAGACTAGAGGTATCATCAGTCTGTAGGATTGGTACACCTGTATAAGTAAGCTCCGCATTCACATCCAGAAAGCCGGCATCAACGGTAGTTATTAACGCAGTCGCTGATGATGATTTAAGATATAATGAAGTTTGGCTAATTATCTGAAATAATGATTGATGAAATTCTAATCTAAATGTTCGCTTGGTATCAAGTCTGTAATGGTTTGAAGTTTATCCTTAAACTGTTTCTGTCAAATGCTCCTCAGATAAAAATTTGAATTTGATCTTATTTATCTTGCCCTCAAGAGGCATGAGTAAAAATCATTCAGCAGCTAATAAAAATGAGCATTAGATATAGACATCTATTGAAATGATATGTTCTCTGGGAAATTGTGTTCCTTAGCATCTGTATAATTTGGATAGACGACAAGAGACACAATGAAGTGTACCACTTCACAAACATCACATGAGTAGTTTTTCCAATGGTTGTAACTTTTGTTTTTTCAGTACCTGAAACCACCCAAAAGTATTTCAACATGTGAACGTGAGTTGATTTATTTGTGGCGTTTTTGAACTATTTCTTTAAAGGCACTGAACACGTTTGGTAATTGTCAAAGACCAGTGTTCTCACTTGGTGTATCCCAACATATGCATAAAATAACAAGTCTGTGAAAATTTGGGCTCAATTGGTCATCGAAGTTGCAAGAAAATGGTGAAAGAAAAAACACCCTTGTTGTACAAATTTGTGTGCTTTCAGATAGGAATAAAAACTTCTTGCTAGAAGTTTTTATTTTTTTAGCGAGAAATTACCTCTTTCTCAAAAACTATGTTACTTCAGAGGGAGTCGTTTCTCACAATGTTTTATACTATCAACAGCTCTCCGTTGCTCGTTACCAAGTAAGTTTTTATGCTAATAGATATTTTTAGTAATTACCAAACGTGTACGATGCCTTTAAATCACCCTCAAACTTCCATCCAAAAACAGACAAATAAATTTAACTAACTTTACCTAACACTAATCAACTCAAATTATTATCAGTTCAAGCCTGCATGTCCATTTACATGTTGAAACACTTTTGAGTGTTTTCAGGTACTGAACAAAAGTTACAACCATTGAAGAAACTGCTGACATGATGGTAGAAAAGTGGTACACTTTATTGTAATTCTTGTCAAATGCACTTTTCGTTTTAAAGGTATTGTACACTTTTGGTAACAACTCCAAATCAGTGTCCACATTTTGTGTGATTCAACATATGCATGAACAAACAAACCTGTGAAAGTTTGAGCTCAATTGGTCATCGAGATCACGAGAAAATAGTGAAAAGAGACCTTATGTGTTTTCTGTTTTTTTTTCAAAATGTCGTGCGTGATAAAAACTATTGTTTTACTCATTTCTCAGAAGCGATAGCATTTTAGGCAGAAATATTTTAAGGAACCCTTTCAACCATTACTTACTTTAAATCATGTAAGTTGTGTGTGAATCTGTGAACATTTGTGTTTTTCGATCTTACCAATAGTGTACAGGGCCTTTAAGTAAAATCTACCAACCCATGGAATTCTATTGAAATGAGGTATCTATGACATCCTCCTTGTTATGCTCTTCACAATCTTCCTGATATGTTAACGATGGTAGGACAGTGTTACCATGGTAACTAGAAGTTTGAGGGAAACCTGCGTCATTCGAATCATTATCAGATAGCATGTTTAGCCACATTTTTGTCACAGCCCCATTCTTTAAAGCTGCATATTTTGAATTTTTTCCCATTTTCTTTTTGGTAACAATACTTTAGTGAGAGGCTGATTCGTTTTGACTATAATTACCTAAACAAATATTTTTAAGACAATGTCTCAATTAAGAAAATGGTCCTCTCTGTATCTGTTGATATATTTATTATTTTCTTGTAAATGTACTGAAAGTGCCTGCAAACAAACAACAACAAAAAACGTAGCATTTATTATAATCTTCGTTTTCAGCATACCATGTGTTATTGCCTGTTACTAATAGTAACAAACTAATAGTAACAGTACAATACAATACAATACCTTGAAACCTACTAAGAGTTTAGAAAAACTGATACAAGGGAAAGGAAGTAGATAAAGAGCTGAAGCAAAGTGGGCATAATCAAAACGAATAAAGTATCTTAGCGAGAGAGGAAAAGGAAGAGACAGAACGGCCTCAGAATCCCATCATGTGGAAACTGATTCCCTCACTCTTTGATCAAAGCTTCGCACATGAGACGTCAGCTTAACTCACAAATAAGCCGATATCTAGAATCGTATAGTAATTCAGATGCCGATGCCTTGTGCAGGTTTTCCTTGCATGCTTGCATGCATGGCCACGGGGCAGGTAGCTAAGGTCAACGGCGGCATATGTCCCACATCAAAGGAGTCCCTAATGAAGATCTATCAAAGGGATAGGGAACATTATTGGCAAAGCCCACGCCAAAAATCTCTGCAGCGGCAGCGATTTTCATTAAATGATGTGAACATGTACAAGACCAGAAAAGCTTTTAACATTTTGTGCCACAGAACAAGCCGAGAGTTTCCCCACCATGTCGTTGGATAATTCATGGACATAAAGAAATAAGCTCTGTATTAATTAAGTTTACCTACGCTCGCATCTCCTGAAATTAAGCACTCTCAAACAAAACAAAATTCTTTAATGTACTCTCGCTTGAATACAACAGCCTTTCCTTTGTTCCAATAGTCAATGACAATCATATAAACTGTACGACAGAAATAACAAAGGAACATGAATTTCTTTAGCATTTCCTGAATAGGTGATCCGTATGCTTTTATTTCACCACTTCCATTTCAAGGGTGGGGGGATTCTTTTAGCGAGAGAGAGAAAAAACTCTTTTCGCATTCATCTGATTATGATATGGCTGGATGGAGTGTTCCCAACATCCAAAGAAGATTCGTTTAGCCTGACCGCATCATCAAGCCACTGCTCTCGATGACAAGGCCAACTTTTGATGTAAATAACTTGGGTCGGGCGTTAATGGAGTGTCGGGGAAAGGTAGGGGAAAGGTAGGGGACAGCGGGAGGGTGAACTAGTTGAGCGCCTAATGCTACATCCTTCCAAAGTCATTTGTTACACTTGCATGATCCGATGGAAGTTGGATGAGACTTGAATGCGCAGCTAATGTGAGACCCGTCTTAAAGAGGGATACGTCCGTATAAATCTCTTCCCAATGCCATATTTCAGGTAGAAAATTGCAGAGATTTGAAAGTATACATGTACAGATTAGCCAATGAAATGCTCTGTTAAAGTTTGAGTGCTGACTCAGGTTTCCCTTCGGGTGTGAGATAATCAGATCATTTCTTTTTTCAGCCAATTATTCTTTAAGGAATGTGAAATTCACATCCTCTATACACCATTGGTTAAAACTTGAAAAAGTCACAGCAGATGTTTCAATGATGTTTGTTTTAGATGATGATGAACATTTTGATAACCTACTCCATCTGGCAGGTTGTCACTTTCAAGAAAATAAGTAGCAGAAACTTGATTTGATTTGCTGTTGCATTGACAAGTTGTTCGGTAATCGTTTTATGACTGTGAAGTGGGAGAAATTTGGAGGAGCTGTAAAAAATACAACAACAAAAATGCTACTTGATGGAAATGACTTTTCAAAATGAATCTCCTGGTTATTTTTAAATTGACTCTTGACAAAGATTAAACATGGCACACTTAAAAGGAAGGGAATGGATGCAAAATTCTTGATATAACCCAAACTGACAATTGGAGCTGATAAAATGCACAATCCTCTAAATATAACAGCGGTTACGATCTTATTAAGGAATGTATCGGAAACAAACTTGCAATCTGTAAGACTAAACTGACTGAGGAGTGCTTATTTTAGCAATAAGCAACAAACAGGTCACACACGAAAAATCTTATTATCTGTTTTCGACATCATTAGAAAGCATTTTCATTCCTGATGAGCATTTCCCAAATCAACAAACTGACAATGTTATCTTGGGAATTAAATATCACTGACAATCCATAAGTTGTCCTTGCTATGAACTGAAAGATAAATACTCTTTTCTTTTTAAAATGAGCGGTTCTGATGATGTAAAGAGGGAAAGTCAGAAGGTTGCTTCTACAACGTTGGAATATCAATCAGTCGTAGTGTCCTTGGCATTTGGGCTCTGAACTATCCACTATCCCTTATCAGTCAGTATCTTTCAGCATATGGGAACTTAAACACGTCTCCACTCTGGAGAAGATTGCCACGCCTGGCCTCAAACCATCTTTAATTTGTTTAGCTATATATTTATATCAATGAGCAAGGACTTTTATACGCAGAACTAAATCCATCAAATTCTGGTGAGAAGGGGAGTGTAGTTTGGAAGTCTTTTGTGCTGGTCTGGGTTTTTAAATTTTATATTGATTGATTGAATGATTTCATTTACAATTGTTGTAATTCAAAAGCATGATTATGTGTCAGTAATAATTATTTGAAACTTTACAAACTTGACAGCAGTTGTAACTCCTTTTTCGAACCAAAAACTCCTTCAAAACACTTAAAAATAAAAACGCAAAAAAACAACAACTCCAAAGACAAAAAAAAAGTAAAATGACTTGGATTAGTAGGGTTCTTTTTAGTGCGTTTTTGAAATGTTCTCCAGATAATATGTCAAGCTTTGCGATTGAAGGGGGTTAGTGTCCCTTGATGCAGGCTTTCCATCTTACAATAGATCTTCTTCTTGATTTGCATCTCTGGATGTGAAGTTAGTAAGTGCGACATCCTGTCTTATTAGCTCTCTGTAATGTTCTCCGCGTTGATTGTTATCAGTCAAAAGAGAAAATGGAACTACAAAATATTCCCCGTCGTAGAAAGTGCAGTGGCGATCCCTTGATAGTTGACTGAAACTATTCAACCTCTAATGTCTAGGGATCTGGGGAAAATTACATCTACGCGTATTCGCGAGTTGAATATTTTCATTCAGCAGTGATAGTAATTTCGTGTTTTTGAGGTATGAATGACTTATTTCGCAGTGAAACGTAACTGTAAAAACATTCCCTCTAATCAACTGATAATTTTGTTCAGACAAGCCAACGCGTTTCTCTCAAAACACAGGGTTAATGCCATCCATGTTCATTATCTCTTCCTCCTTTATTTTTGTAAAACCCAATGGTCTCTTTTCTTTCCTGACTGTTTACCAGAAGCATCAAGCTTCATTGAACACGGTCGTTTGATGCCGCCGACAAAAGCATTCTGCAGCCAAGCGACTGATTCTTTCGGAACAGCGATTGATTACCGACCAAACGAGGCACTTCCCTCGTCGGAGATGCAGTCTTGCTGAAGATGATCTTCACTGCACACCCTCCCCCCCTAACTCCTACTCTAAAAATGAACATGTAGCAACGTGACGGTTGGATGAATCTTCCTACCGTAGCATCAAGGACATATCCTCTTGAGCTTTGTATTCAGGACGTAGCAAACATCTTTTGAAGTCGCAGGTCGCGCTGTCTTTGAACTGGCTCTCTCTCTATTTCTCTTGTAATAAATGTTGGGGGAAGGGATGCCGACTATTTGGCATCCCCATCTTGATTGCTATCTCTTGAATTTCGGACTCATTTGCAATCAGCTGTAAACCGCTGACCCTTTTTATCTGTTAATTTTCCAATCAGCTTTTTAGATTGATGACCCACATTTGAGGGGTTTTTTTTTCAGAAAGGATGTCTGTGGCTCACTTAAATGGTATATTGGCATTTTATCTGATGGTGAGTAAGTTTGGGAAATTTTATTTTTTTTTATTTTTAATTTTTTATGGAAACCTTTGTGAAAGAAATGCTCAGGTTTTAGAGAAACTTTTCCCTTTGAAGAATCAAGTACTTCAATGCATGTATAGAAAACAGTCTTTAAAGAATATTTTTCGAAGAGATTTTACTATATATGATTCTCGTCACCTTGGAATAAGATTTCAGAAATTCATTGAGATTGTGATTAACTAGCTACATGTGTGCAAGTTTGAGCGACGGGTGCTTGAGATGTTACAGCCCAATAGACAAAGGTAGTAACAGAGTGAGATTTGGTTCAAAAGAATCTCAATAAAATGGTGACTTACTTGCAGCTGCGATCTACAAACTAGTATTGAGGTAGTATCAGACTTCTGTGCAAATAATGACAGGGCTTGGTCGTTGTTGTGAACATCTTCACCATTGATCTGTAAAGAAAAAACGGGGAAACAACATCCATGAACTGTGACCTTTGTGATAAATGAGATTTTGAAATACTGAAATTAATGAAACAGAGCAGACTGAAATTGAAAGTAAACAGAATACTCTAAGTAAAATTTTGAAAACCAATCAAAACAATTTAATTATGACAAATGAAAAACTATAAATAACGATTGAAATTATGTTTTTCATACATGACTGGTTTACTGAAAAACAGTATACATTTGATATAGGATGATTTTTTTTTGTACTGTACAGGCTCAGTACAGCCAGCTAATACAAAGTGAAACCTACAGAACATGTAGGATTCCTGCATGTCGTCGTTTTAGTAGATGTTTGATAAGTACACCATACACAGAAATACGTCCCGTTGCAAAACAAATTAAACTGAATCTTTGTCTACTGAATGGATTTTGCATCTCAGCATTCTTTGTTTCCAGTTCTCCAGAGTGCACAAGTCTGGCAATGCATCAACTAGGAACACAGTTCTCTTATTCTGGAGGAGTTCAACTGAATGTTGAAGCCTCAATCAGCGTTCAGTCGGACCTAGTTTCTTAAAGCTTTTAAGCAGAGGGTAGCCGCTCGAGTAAATTGTTTTCAATAACCAAGATTAGTGGGGAATTAAGTACACCACAGTATACAAAATATAGCGTTGTCTGGCATGATTTAATAAACCTCCAAAAACGTTGATATTGGATGTGATGAATGGAAAAATCCATGGAGGTTTTACAATTTATTTTTCGAAACAAATCACTGGAATGAATAAATGTCCAAGTCTAAACAAAGCAGTAAATTGTACTTTTCCGTTTAATCCAAACATGCACAGTCGTCTTGTGGACTTTGATAAAGTAGCCTCCAACCAGACAAAGACCTGATCCACCCTGGGAACTCTCATTAATCTTCCGTTCGTTCACATTTTACCCCAAAACAACAAAGCCTTAGTGGTTTTGCCTGGAGTGTCTTAATGTAAAACTGAAGTAGTATAAATGAGGCGATATAGCATTCATCTTTAGATCGGTCTTGTAGGATGTTTGACTGGAAGACACACTGAACTTTGGATTTTTCCCATTTTCAGTCTGTCCGTCTAATTTTGTGGACTTAACGAATTATTCTGTCATTGATTCAGCGAACAATGTCCTAATGCGTGGAAATGACTTGAGTCACTATTTATTCAAGAGTCATCCATTTGCGGTTGTTTGTTAATGCAGACCTAACAGACAGGCTTATATTAGGGATCTATGTGATCATGTTTGCTCCTAATTACTGGTCAGGATGGTATGACAACACAGCATCACCATGGCGTGATTGGGGGTTGCTACGTGCTTCTGCCAGTAATGCTTGGCCTAAATCAAATTATTGAACTGCTTGCATAATGCGTTTGTTACACAAATAAAAAGCAACAACCTAGATTTACTGCTCAAATATTACAAAACGGTATCAAGATCCCAAGGTGTGCTCTTTCTGACATGAGAGCATGAGATGTATTATTGACAACCACATTCTTTCAAGTGCATCAATGTATGAACAATGACTAGCTGTATTCAGTTATGTTGCGTGTCTTACATTGTTGTGCTTTACAAGTTACTTCCAAACTTGGAACTTCTTTGAAAATAATTTATCCTGGCACAAAATTTAGAAGTTCATTGGAAAGGTTATTAAAAATAAAACCTGACATGAGCAAATAGAAATTAACCAATGTAAAATGGACACTTAACCTTTGAATAACCTCTAACCTCTGTACTGACCCCTGGCTTGATCCCATTCCCTGAATCCTTTTGACCTAATAATCTTTACTTACTTGTAGTATCTGGTCCCCTGCTCTGATTCTGCCATCATCACCTGCTATGCTATTGGGATCAACCTGCAGCGAACACAAAGAACAAAAGAGAGAGTTAATTTACACCAGTTTTTAAGAAATACGTTAAACAAACACACCAGTGCCCAGAAAAGATATGTCTTAATACGTTTGATTCAATCAGGTTGATTTTTCAGGATTCTTGGTGTTTTCTGCAATAAAGTGATGCTTGGAAAAATTATTGAACAAATTTGAAATCACGAACCTTCAATTAAATAGAACTCAAGCTTCAGAAAAAGTTTGCCAAGTAAAATTTTGGATAGCAAGATACATAACAGATCATTTCTCTGCCCACCAATAGATGGAAATTAATACGGGAAACATGCTGAATAAGGATGAAGATCACACTGTATGGTATTCTGTATAGGGGTGTTGGCCTAGAATGATTAAGTATGGTTAGCCACTTGAGCTTCAGGAAGAATGGAGCCCAAGGAATGATGGCTCAATTCAATGCGTAGTTGATGATATTAATCAAAACGATTAGACACACATTTAATCATGTGGTTTCAACTACATGGTAAACAAAAACAGCACATTGAACCCGAGAATGAGCACGACTTTGTTTGGTTTTGGTAAAAGGCCCTTCACAGACACATACTTGGTAATGTATTTATACTTAAAGAAAAGGCACTTCCTTGTTTTTTTGGAAGAGCAAGTTATTTTTTTCCTCTGCTGTTGTTTTTAACAGTCATACAGTGTGTGATTGAAAATGCTGACTTAGTTTCAAAACCTTCTTCCAAAGTTCCCAAATAAAACTTGCAGAAGCAAGCTAGCCCAGAGCCACCAGGAAACTTGACCCTCTATTTATTTTAAAGAAAGCAATAGAAAACAGCTAGTCCAGTTCATAATTGTGGCTATAAACCACAGATGCCTCTAACCGTAACCAATATCAACAGGCACACGGAAAAACCCTGATTGTAATACTTCAAATAATTGACAATTTGAGAAGCTTACGTTATACCGTAATGTTACAAACAACATGACATATGCACGCATTTATGAAATTTGACAGAACTATATTTCAGTCCTTTCATTATAGCACGCAGCACCCATTTGTCATATTTGCAGTAAAGTGTTTGTCGATTGACACCAGCACATCATCCCTATGGACCCACACACTCCGTTTGTGCTTGTCAGAAAAAATGTCCAACAAGTTTTTTCCCCCCTTCCTCTTTCCTCTTAATATCGAGCAGATTTGGCATATTGAAATAGTGGGGAAGATGATTTATGGCAATGGAGCGTTTCCATGGCTCATTAAACCTGGCTATCAGGAACTGGAGGTGTTGAAGCTAGCTGTGCCCTGATCATAACCCTTAAAATCAGACTTGCAGATTGAGTTACACGCATTGGTGAGAAAGCTAGCACACCCCAAGTTAGTACAAAGGGTTTGTATATAAATAACATTGATGGCCTAGGGGAATTTGTGATGATTGAAATTGTAGGTCTGTATTGTTTTCTTTCTTGGATATTTGTTTTCAATTAAAAATGAAATTGTAGGTTTATAGTCTTTATTTTCTTTCTTGGTTATTTGTTTTCAATTAAAAATGCATATAATGCTACGCTGATGAAAGAAAAGGTTTCTGTTACAGGAATGTGAAACACCTCTGGTGAAATTTTCATCCAAAAAAAGGTTGTGTCACATTTTACATTTTTTAAATTGGTACTTCTTTTAATTTGCTAGTGGTAAATATTCGCTAGTTCCATGTGCAAGAGTCCAATGACTCTCAAATGTAGTTTTAAATATTGAAGAGGGAACTAATTTGAAACATTTTGGCTACGTCATCATCATCATCATCATCATCATCATCACTGTCTCCACGCGTGCTAACCAAGTATTTGCACTAGCATTACACAATGTTCACAAGTAACTAATACTTTCTTATTTATATATAATGATGCCAAGGATGAAATCCATATCAGCTCTGGAAGCAGGTGGTGAAACAACCAATCAGGGCAATAAGAAAATCACCTGTAACCATTCACTTCAGTATTGACTCTAACTGCCTACAGGTGAATTCATGACAACATTGGCATCCATAGTCTAATTCAATTTCTCCTCTGTAGCCCAAGCCTCAACATCCTTCCGGCTTGTATTCGTACCTCTCCCGAAACCGTAATTGCACCGCATTGTCCGTTGATGAAACAGCCCAGGGATTCACAACTTCGCCTTCCTGACTCTTCCATCTCATTTTCCCCCCTTTTTTAAAGACGAGATTGGATTGACTACAAACCTCCTACTTCATCCCACAACCCTGCGTTTCTTTGTCACTTTCTTCCAGTTCATTGGCACCAAACTAGAGTGACTCAAGAGCTGATGTGAGCTGGATGCACCAATGGCCTCAGGGTACACACAAGAAACATTCAAGACAACATTCAAATCAACAACACTTCAACTATTTGGGTAGGAACTGTACAGAATTTTGTTTTCTTCTTAACACAATCCTCACTTTTGTAGAATGGTTCATGATAAGCTCTCAATTAATACATACAGGGCCCTTTCGATACAGTGAACATGCAAAAATCTTGTCCTCAAATAACACTCCTCAACCTCATTCCCAGGGGTGATCTATCTTGCGGTGCCATTTTTTTCTCAGCACACACGGCTTGCCCAAAACCCCCTGGTATTGGTTAATTAAAATGTGCAAGTATATGGCACATTTTAATGCCGATCTACAAAGAACAATTGGTCCCCTCTTTCTTGGAATCGCATCAAAATACTTGCACTTTGACACACGTGTGTACTTAGTGACCTACAGGCGCTCAAAAGTTTACAACAAGCGTACGCACAAAACAGTCATTTTTGTTGTCAGTGTTGTTTTTCAGTACATCCCTACCAGGGGTTAGTGACAAAGGGTATCGATACAGCACGCTGCCCATGATAGCGAGGCTGTACACTCCTCTACCAGCACAACCTGCCATCAGAATCACAAGCCTCCCCCAATCTCCAATAGCCCCAACCCCCACCCTATTTCATTCTTAACACTTTCACTTCATTAGCAGCAAACCTATGCTGACCCAAGCACCCCCAATGTGCAATGCAAAGAAGGCCCCAAGGGCAGACAGCGGATGGCTGGGATACAACGATTTCTCAATTCCACCTATCCTCTGGTCTTCTGTTAGAGCCCACAGATTAAAAACTAATAACATTTTGTGAGGATCTCAGGTGGAATTCGGTGGAGATTGGAATTGGTCAGCGCTGGCCGATCCTCCCCATTTGATTTCCTGGGGGTGTGTGAGCAAATTGTGCCAATTGAATAATTTGAGGGATGTTTTTATTTGTTAGGGGCTTGCCCTGACACACTCTCGCTGTCTCATCAGTAATTGGAAGCCCAAATTCAAGACACATGTTGCCTAATATTACACCAATATTTCAGGCAGAAACAACTGTTCTGATGTGACAGAAAATGGAACAGCTTGCATGCTTGTCAGAAAAGATTGAGTGGAGATTATTAATCCGAAAGAATTTTTGTATATTTCCTCTTCTCTTTAAGAATAGGTGCTTGTAAACAAATATTTCACCAAAGCTATCAAAGCAGTAAGCAAATAATTTATCTGAAGAAATGTTTCTTCTGGCTAAACATATTTTCAAGTATTAGTGCCTTTAATATATTTCTAATAATGACCTGCATTTAACAAAACCACCAACTCAATAAAACGATACTGAAAATTCAACACAGCTCTTGGAAACCTGAATCGACAAACTGGAGAAAATTCCCATCGCCATCGAAAAGTCACTCCTTAAATACCCCTCAAGACTGCTACCTGATAGTCCTCCATAGTTAAGGTAGAAACACGCGACAGGAGAAAGTCAGTGTGTTCCATTTCCTTCTGAGCAGAATGAAAGGACACGGTCCGCCCGGAGCACCTCCCAAAACCATCCTCAGATTTATCTAATTACACTTTTCTGCCCTGCAACCTCAATTGCAAATGCTGGACTTCTCCTGGATGCCTTCCGTACACACTTCGGGATTCATTTTCTTTAAGAAGCGCCGATTTATGATTTCATTAGAGGGAGTTTTTTCTCTCTTGGTCTTTCTTGGAGGCATACAGCAAGTAGGGACGGAGGGGAGAAAAACCGCAACATATCTTGTGCAGATTTTAAAAATATTTATTTGGTTATTTTGGCCGCAAGATTTCCAATTTGATTTCATTCTTAACAATCCACTTATAGCGCAAACAGTCTTAGGTACAGCAGCAATTGGGCGTTTCCAAAAGATCCTAAAGTAGATATGTTATTACTACTGTGCCATTAAAAGACTTACATAAATTGACCCTAATTTTAGTGCTATCTAAACAACCAGAAGCTATATGGCAGAGCTGCCAACATTTGCAGCTTGCAATCAGGGAGATTTTGTACAACAATCAGGGAGATATTCTGAATTACATTCAACATAATTGGAACAAAGTTTCCATAATCAGGGAGATTTTCATAATTGCTCATCAGAACATGGAAAGATTGGTTAATTTTCAGGGAACTTTCTGCAGAATCGAGAGAGTTGGTAGCTCTGGATGGTAAGAGTTGGCAGAGAGTCTGTCTCAGACAGTTAGAAAGGACATCCACGCTGGTAACAGTTTCTGCTAAACACAAGTATGTGCTTCCTAGCTTTATAGCCCTTCTCAAAACCACAGCTTGGGCCTAAGCTCTAGCTTGGAATCCGTCCACCTGATTGAAGTCCCAAAAAGTTCACCTCTTCTAAATATCTGATGCAGCCTTAACCCAAGCCCAAGCCCAAATCAGGGTTTCGAAAAGAGCCTATGACCATTTCAAAACATGGCTTTTTTTCGTTGTTTTTACATCAGACAGTAAGCAAGTTCTTTTTTCAGTAATACTGAAATAAACTCTTAGATTGATATGCTGCCAAGACAATGACACGGTGTGATTAATTTATACCGAGGGCAAACACGCTTTGTGAGTTTCAATACACTCTCTTTGCACCAGAATTGATGTCAAGTTGCTGCATTACCTATTTGCGTGGAATGATTCATACAGGTGTGTAGAATTTCTGTGAATCACGGCAAACGTCACCTTTTGAAAATTCCAATTGGAGTGAAAGTCATTCCAAAAAGCTTTGAAAATTGTACTCATACAGAATGAAGGAAACATTACTGAGAGGCATGTGATGATATATTATGTTGTCTTTCCAATTATTCAATTGCTTTTGATGATAACATTGTTTGTACTGAGTTAACTCTCACTACTTTTCCACACGGGCAGAACAATCATGGCCTGAGAAATATGTGTCAACTGATTCAGTTTCTTTGAATTACAATGAAATTTATTTAAATAAATGCATTCTACTAATCTTCTTAGGGCTGCTAATCTATTATTGTGTGAATTAGGTTCATTTAGTTGATACAATTACATTGGAAAAACCTCAACAGATAACAACAGTGAGTTTTAAAAGCTTGGTTTTACAGTTGAATATTTAAAGGCTGTATAATTGTGACTCAATGTGTTTCTAAAGCACCACCCCACCCCCTCAAATGATGATTCAACCATTGAGAGGGTCTGGTACTAGAATCGATGCCATTCCCCAGACTCAAACCTAATGCCCAAAGGCAATCATAAGCAGATGTTACCCGAATGGCCCAAGCTCGATTCCGCAAAGTAGCGATCCTTCACAACTCACGCATCGAGTATACAGGATGATACATCAATCCTGATGAGTCAATGTATTGAAGGCATTGAATCTGAATGCAAGGCAGCTACCTTTTAACATGGTTTGGAGAGATGGTCATCAATCTGTCCACTCACACACCTTTTATCCAATATTTCTGTCTTTTTCTTTTACTGTGGAATGGACCAACGCTGTCAAGATAGCAACAATTACAGTTTTCTTTTGGCTTTTTGTGTTATAGTCTTGATAGAGCGTGTTTGTTTTAATAAATTTAACACTTTGAACTAGTTTTATTTCCCCATTGCTAAATGTTGAGCAAACATTGAAATGAAGGACAGTGTAAAACATGAATGAATAAAATGGCTCTTCACACGATCTTCTTTGAAATGTTTTCCTCAAAGTTTAAGACAATTTCTTCAAGGAATGTTTCCTTCTTTTTCCTTCATGTGAAAGGGTTTTATGAAGAATAGGAAATGTTTTTAAAGGTTTTTGGGGGTTTTGCGAAAACGAACTGAACCTGACACTTGTACATCTGTACATCTCTGCACGCCCTGCTGAGGACACAATGGTATATCCATTTGGTAAGAGGCACTGTCAATTCTGTATACTGACGTACAATGTAACAGTGTGGTTACTGCCATCCAGGGTCAAAATGCTCAACCTCCCAAATGTCTCCAGTAAGCCTTTAAATCCCCCTCAAATAAGACATTTCCACCATTAACACTGACCCCCATGGTACCCAAGAATGTTCCTACACCAACTTCCCTGCCATTGGGGGCTTGGAGGGACTTAAGTCTACATCTACTGGTTGGTGTCTTGGCCCTCAGGGTCTGGCTGAGCTTGTGCATCAAACCAAACCTACAGCTCTTCTATTTTGTTCATTCATAGAAACAGAATCGAGACTCACCCGAGTCTGCTGTGCACACCCTCTATGTCAGCTGTGGACAATGACCAATACACGATGATCAATACAGTATGACACCCATGTTCATTCCCAATGGTACCCAACATCTAGGGATGTTACTTGATCATTTGTACACAACCTAGTTAGACAACTCCCTGTGTGCCTGTCAAGATGCTGATGAAACTGAGGCTAACCGAAGAATAGACTGGTACCTTTACACATAGACTACCAGATGAACATGCTGGCACACAGGGAACCCCAACGAATATACATCTACCCACACTTTATGCATAATGGTGAATTCTGGAATTTTCTCAGGCTTCTGTGCCGCCTAGTTGAAGTAGATAAGGAACCAATAGGGTACAATTACCCCTCATTTCCCACTCAGCATGAATAGCCTACCCAACACTGTGGGGTTGAGGATCGAGGAACTAAAGGGGTTAGGGTTGGGACAAGATGCTTCAGAACAACCCCCAACCATTCACTAATAACTCTTTATCTTAACAACTCTCCTTTAACATTTCATTAATCATTTCTTATTTTTTTAAATTGGAAAGGCTAAGATAATTGTATAAATACATACACAATGAGTCTTTTCTAAAAGAAAGAAAGCGAACGGTTGTCCTCATCAATTACAGCTCATTTATCATTAAAAGAAGGCTTGATATTTCACTTCCTGCTCCCCTAACCCGAATATTGGCCTTGCTCCTTCAAATTTTAATTGCAAAGAAACGACCCCACAAAGAAAAGCACTTGGAAAATTGCCATCCAGGGACTGTAAGCTGTAATTAATAATCGAGTGTGGTTTATGCGTTATGTGTAATTATTGAAGAACCTTGCTGGTTGTACAATCTCTACAAGAGCACGGTAATGGTGTTGGAGCGCATGACAAAGTATTCAATGTATTAGTTCAAACTCACCATATAAAAGGAAGGTTATTTGAGGTGTGGGTACAAATTTTTTTGGAGGGAAGACGTTCCCTTTAAGCAAAAGCAATTAAGTAGTGTGTGTATTGGCCAGGATAATGGCCGCTGATCACCAGTCCCCTGTCAGAAGGCGAGATTGAGTTAACTGCAGGTGTCCAGTGCTGATATTCGGCCACCAATATTCAGGGATTAACAAGAGGCAAATTAGATCAAGTCTGTGGTGAGACCAGTAAGCTGGGTACAAGGTTAGCATCCGACCCATAACTCAATATCTAAGTACATTCAAACGATTGCAAAGAGAAAAACTACAACTGCCATGAAACTGAATCCGATCCCCATCCAAAAATAATATAGTTCCTTCCAAAATTAATTTCCCCCCAAAACAGCAGGGCGTTGACGAAAACAGATCTTGAATGAGAGATCTTGTTCATGTCCAATTTCATATGTATACCAATCCAGCGCAGAATGAAGCCAAAAGATTACCTGTCATATCCGACTGAAGAAAATGCAATTTCCATTTCAAGTGATTCCGATGCCATAGCGATGGGTGGACAGGTAGACCGGGGGCTTTCTTCTCTTTATTAAATGCGGATTACCTAGGTAACTAGATCGTTCCAGCGCCCTTCCCATCTCTTCCCTCAGAAAAAAAACCCCAAAACGAAGAAACACCACAGTATATCAGGCAATCTGGCAATGGATGATGCAACCTGACTTGGCATCATGCTGGCGACCCTTGTGTAAGACAATGCCGACAAATCCCGCTCTGATCCACAGCATCTTTCGTCTGCAATCAGTTATGGATGAAACTCTTTACCTGCCGACCGCAGCTACTCTCTTGTCAACTCCAATATTTCTCCCCCGGTCTCCTTGTGGAAACAGAATTCCTCCATAAAGTAACCTCAAGACTATGTGTACCATCATTTCTTTGGGATAATCTAGCGGGGGAAGATTCACTCAGTATGCATGAAATACGAGATGGGGAGGGGGGACAAGAATGTACCTGAATTCATCAACAGGGTTTTATGGCGTTTGGACTAAATGGAATTCTATAGCTAGGTTAAGCTTGATGCATACATGCAGACAACAAGTGATGTCATAGACCAAGCATAGTCATCGCAAGTAATCAAAATGACTGCAATTCAAAAAAGCCTAGGTCTCCATCTCACTGGATTGAACAGCAATTCCCAAGTGGTAAATCAAGACGGGTGGCAAGAAACAAACAACCCTCCTGTATTAAAAATCAACAACATTTCATCTCTTCCTAAACTCCCCACCTACTTAAAACCATATTTATGGTGTGCTTTCTATGGTCTCCATCAGATACCTTTATAAGGACATGGTACACTTTGGTGAAAATGGGGGGGGGGGGTGTTGTAAAATTTGTAAAAAGAGAATTATCTCAGACCTTACTGGCCATCTTGAGACCTGTGCCTGTTTGAAAAGTTGTCATCTATTCAACAATAACATTTGGATCTAATTTCATTTAGCCGAATACAATGATAAACAATGATGGCAGCCTATCCATTCTTATTAGCCACATTTGTATAACACTCTGGTATCTGGGATTACACCATAACCCCTGGATAAAGAGAGATTACGAGCATGAATTCCAGTGCCTTCTCTCCCTCTTCGTACAGGAGAACTGAAGTGTAGCACGGTAGGTGCATTCCTGTGCACCCTACACAATGGAATTGTAGCACGAATATACATGACAGCCATTTGACTGACTGCAAAAAATAAAGGGCGCTTGTAAAAAAAATGTCCACCGTAAGTTTGGCAAAAAAGAGCGTCATCCGACGTGAAGTGGTTAAAATGAAATCAAAAAGTGCATTGAACTGGGATAGGGAAAAATACAAATACAAGAATTTGATAAATACAATCAATTTTATGATAACTTGTAAACATACCTCACTGACGATGACCCCAGCATCTTCTTCTCTAAAGCAACAAAGTGTCAAACCCAGTTTGGTTCCATCACTGCCCCTCGTTAATGTAATATCCTGTGTGATGAAAGACAATTAGAAAATGAAAATAACAAATTGGACAAAGAGCCAGACAACAGATCTGGAAACACTTGAGTCTATCTTTACAGTAAAGGTTTTAAATCCATTGTTAATCATATGTCACCACTAAAAAGATGGTTGGAGCTATACACAAATGTAATTTTCCTTCTTTCTTTAAGAACTACAACTACACAAGATTTTAAAGGATAGATTCCTTGCTTAAGGTTAAAAAAACAGGTGCTAGTTCAAACCTCAGTTTTTATTTAAGTGCAGCCTGGGAATATGTTATAATTTGCTTCCATCTAAGAGTCACAACTCATTTCACATTCTCATTGAGGAAGTATGAAGCAGTCTCTAATTATGAATTTTGATGAGAATAACATGTATTGACGTCACAGATCACTCTGTCATTTTCGTAATGAAACTGCATTTTAAATCACAGACTTTACCAAAATGAAGAAACTTTGTTCATGATATGAAACGATGTGAGAATGTTGCTATTCTTAGTCCAGGGTAAGACTCCTACCAATTGACAATGGAGAATAGTATCTCTAATTGACCACTTGCATTCCATTGAATTTCACCATTGATTGCATATTGTGGCATCCGGCAGCGAGCAATATCGTCCGCCAACAACAACAGATTCACTCAGATGAATTTTTCTGATTGAGCATTGTCCGCTAGAGATGTTTGGCATCTCGTGTTTTTTCTCTTCTCGCTGGTTTGCATAATTGCATAGATTCTGAAAGCATTCAACTGAAATTTAATGCAATTTTCAATCTTTCTCTTCTTTTTTGTGTTGTGTACTTTCTGCCATCGCCATAGTGATCGCCATGGAGATGACATCCTGAGAGAAAAAAAATCAAACGTGCATACAATGTTCACACACTGGCAGTTACTTTACACCTTGCTGATATAATAAACCTTGGGTGAAAATCTTTATGACATCGCCGTGCTTGCTGCTTCAAGATAACGGAGAGCCAGTAATAAAAGCTGGCAACGTCAGTAACTTAAACGCCGTGAGAATATATGACAACTATCAAAACTGGCAGAGTGGAAAGCAAAGTCTTACATCTGAGGCTCTAAAATGCCTTTCTGATCTAGGACCTAAAGGAAAAGGGTAATTCTGATATTGAGTATGGCCCTTTTAATAAAGGGGAGCTGAACTGTAGGATCACAAGGAGTTTAGTGCCAGTCTTCCTATAAATTACTTTTCCTCAAACCATAATGCAATGACACCAAATGCAGAAGTCATTATAAAATTATAAAAAGGTCTCCGATTTTGCACAATTACCTGCAAAAGATACCTCAAATTCAGGGTATCTGCACACTTTACAAAGTCAAATTCAAGACTTTTTAAGACCTTTTAATGCTACCCTTAAAGAATTTTAGACCAAAAGTAAGTGAATAAAGCAGGGGAAACAGCTATACCCACCCACACTTTATGTTACTTTTTTACAAGTAGCGTATTCCGGTTCTTTAGGAGCTGATATAAAAACTAATTTCATACTTCATCCATTTCTTAAGACCTCAAATAAGATAATTTAATACTTTTTCATGCTTCTTAAGGATCCGCAGAAATCCTGAAATTACTGTGAAAACCCCCCAGATAAACCCATAATCTTGAAATGAGTGTACTCTTCCCCAAACTAGGACTACAACTTCCCTTTAACAGCAGATTTTCGCATATATTCTACTCATTACAAATGTTGAGCACTCTCCCATATTGAGTTGCTTTTTGCAAATTGAGCTTCAATCTAAAGGATGAGTGTCCAATTTGAGTCATGTCAGACGAAGGCAGGTAAACCGTAATTCCCGTCCCCGACCACAATTTTCTCTCAGGTTCAGTTCAAGCTCTTTGGTACAGCTCTTACGACTTCACTCAGTTTATTGTAAGTGCACCCTCAGACATTTCAGTCTTGTTTGCGCAGGACTGCTAAACTGATTTCGAACATCCCACTCCGTTATTTTCTTCCTCTGGAAATTATGACTTGAGATGGGTGGACACGGGGACGGAGGAGCAAGCTGTGCAAGCAGTATCATGTCAAGTAATTTTATCTAGATGGGAAAAAAGACTAACAGCTACTTTATGAACAGTATGTGATTTGGTTATCTTGCAACATGGGTTATCTTGCAACATGGGAGCAGCACAAACATTCTTGGAGCCAGTCCAATCATTTTGTTCACTTGACCCTTAAACTCAAAAGTGTAAGTAAAGGTGCATGCAGTTCATTCCATCATTAAGGTTAATGCAATTCCTATGGTTGAATATCTTAAGTTGTGACACTAGCAAGGTACACATGAAAACCATAACCGGTTTTATATATGTTAACAGGTTTTGTCAAGTAAATGGTTGAATGGCTTCTGACTGGCAACCCGAACAAAGATATTGACATAATACGGCAGGATAAGTTTAGTTGGTAGAGCACCATCACGTTAATCAGTCGCAGGTTCAAATCCCGCTCTGGTCAATTTGTCTCTGTTCAACCCAAAATTACGTAAATAAACATGTTAATAATTTTGGCAAAGTTTCTCATAAAACTGGGCCCCACTCTCTAGCTACCACCTTTCCTGGACAGACATAAAGACTTCTTAGAACCCTCACCTCATACTCCATTTCATAAGCTTTGTCCATTCCATCCTCATCTATGATGGGAATGTCCAAGTTGTCCATAGCGTCCAGGTCATGCATGAGGTCATCATCAATGGCTGTCATTTGCTCCTGTGGGGATATCTCACAAAGCCTGAGTGAACAAATGGGGATAACATTGTACATGTTTATTACTCCAATATGGAGACACCGTTTTCTGGTGTCCTGACTACGAAAAATGAATTGTAACGGTAGTAAACAAAATTTGTCTTCACTACTCTGGTCCTATTTACCAAATGTGCAGAATGAATTGAAGATTTAAACATTAATTGGAGATTACATGATAAATGTTTATTCCACAAAGCAAATGTGCCCAAGACAGAAATGAACAGTGAAACTATACAGATTATGAAATTCAAAGGTTTAAACTGACCCGTCAATGACGATTCCGCCATTACTTGTCTCCAGTGGGCTTGGGCATCTCTGTAGGACCTTCCACAGTAAGTCTTCACTCTGAAGATCTGTCTGTGTGCCAACGTTACATAGTGTGGTGCAGTCTTTGTCCCCCGTTGCCTTGTTCCTAGTTGCCCTCCGTAGGACCTGGACAATGATGGGCTCATCGGCATTCTTGAAGGCCTCCACCGCTTCTTCATGCGTTGCCTTAGAGAGGTCCACGCCGTTTACCTGTAGGAAAGACAAATCATATTTGAATTGTTTCATTTATTTAAATTTTGAAAAGAGAAGTAAACCAGAACACAAGCATGCAAACTATAAGAGAATGAGATAATCCACAGGAACCAAGTGCCAAATCTGTTGATGGGAAATATGACCATTGATAGATTTTCCAAATCCGTTAAGCAGGTAATTTTCATGCAAAGGTCCTACTCCGTGACGGCATTAATTTCCATCTTCACCACGCAAAAACAGAAGAATAAAAATAAAAACAAAAGCAAATTACACTTAAAAACACACAAAAAATGCCACAAGCAACGTTGAGTGTTTTCATGTTTGGAAATATACAAGATTTAAATTCCACTAAAAGCTATAAAGTGTGAATGTAATCCATCACTTTAAAAGTAACCAGCTTGCAAAAAATAATTACTATTATTTTGAGGAAACACAATGACTGAAGTGCTGCCTGTCCTGGCAAGGCCATGTTAATATGACAGGGTTACATTTCATATCCAGGCAACAGTTTAAGAGATGGCAATTTGAAAGCTTTTACACCAGTTTCCCGCTCATAGCAACCAGCACAGAAAAGTCACTGACAGAGTCTTGAGGTATGTGTTAATGGGGCAAGTGGGAGGGGTCACCGGGGAAACAAATGCAGACACTTGTGCGAGAAAAGAAAGCACTTGTCATCAAGTTTTGTTTATGCTAGCAATTGCAGGTAATTAATAACGTTTGTAGTCTGGGGGTGTACTGCAAGGATGGGAAAAAACAGTATGTGATGGTAGAGTTGCCAGGGTCTTACTTCAGCCCTTTTCAAACAACAGGATACTCCAGCGAAAGTTTGATAGGCCTTTCAATAGCTGTTCCCCGGGAATTCGTTACTCCAGCTTGGGGTTTAGTGAGATAACAAAAACTCTAGAACATACATAGGATGGTGGTGGGCTAAAAAGTTACTTCTAAAAATGCTACTCTCACATAATATGAAACACTAACTTGATTACAACAAGAAGGTGTGAAGAGAAATACTAATTGCTGCAGGCAAAACTCATCATGCTTCTTCACATGGCAAATTGATCATGTAATAATATTTGCGCACTCGCTGCATGCCTCGTTAACCATCACAAGTCATGTAGCAGGAGAATGTAGTCAGGCACACCTGTTAATGTACACACATCACAATGAGCCATTTCCCTTGAGGAATATGCCATGTACTGAAAACAACATTCACAAGAACAGCTCCAAATCAGATATCAATGAGGTTTGTTTCCTGATGTGGATTGATGTCACCCTATAGGTTTGTCCTCATGAGATTGTTTCTTCCTAACAATAAATTGTGTGCTTTCTGGAGTAGAAGTGTTAATTTACTGTCCTGATATGATGAACTGCGTGATTTGAGATGAGTTTACTCAGAGTTAAAGGGTCTCAATGTGAATACAAACAGAGGTGAGATTGTAGGAAAAAAGACAAACCCTGCATATTGGATAACAGTCTCCTAATGGCCTGGAGATGAAGCAGCTGAATGTGCAGGAAGTTACATTTCACAGGTTTACAGACCCTATAAGGATGTATCATTTCAAACAGAAATGTGCAGGTTGTGCCACAACAATGGCCAAGTCTTTCATCTCTATGTGATAGCAGTTTTGCTTATTTAAAAAAATCAGAAGGTGAAGGAAGGGAGATCACTGAAAAATCCTGACAAATTTCATGCCTGGAATAAATCATGCACACATTTCAGCCGGGACTGAACATAACTTATACCTTTGTGTACTCCTTACACAGTAGTCTAAATTTAACCCCATTTTCCACAAATGATTTCTATACCTTATATAAGACTTTATAATTAATTTATATCGTACGCATGGAATGAATAATATTTAGGTTGGTCAATGAACTTTATATTAAATATGCATTCATACTACATTAAGCACACAGAAGTTAAACAATTCATGCACACATCCGGGAAGAGAAAAAAAAAACGTATCTGTTTTACAAAGACCTACTTTATCGTGATAGTTCAAGCCTGCCCTGTAGTTAGTTTAGAAGGCAACATTATTTCTATATATCCTTTCTGTCTTCATCAAACGAACCATCATATCTTATTAATTTCAAAGTCACAATGTCTGCAAGGGTCCAGACAACAATAGACTCCATCCAAAGGAGTTCTCATCAGAAAAAAATGAAACTGTTTGAATAAGTTTTCTTCTTTTTACCTTTTAGGGTCCTGGAGGGTTAAAATCAGGTGTAATTTGGGTCAGTGGAATATTAGTTTCATAGCGGTACTAAAGGCACCTCTAATCTCCCAGGCACCTTGGTGTCCACAGTCATTCCAAATGAATAGAAATATTGTTAGTGGGGATTATCGCCGTCCAGCCGCGGCAACGATGTGGATTTACGTGAAGATCCCTCCGAGCTATTTATCTACAATGGATCAAAGTCGGGTGAAATTCCTCCTGCTTTTTCTCAAAAGGGAGTTTGTTCCTTTTGATGTGATCAGACATTATGTCTGGGGAAATATTGAATGTATATTTGATAACATTAATCTCCAATTTGTGGCCATCGTGAAACTGGAGCAGTCAGTTATGCAGGAAACTGCCACACGAATTTATCAAAAGTTTTAGTGTCATTTTCCATGTGTATTCCATGTGCTTACATGCTTTTGTTTTTTTAATGTTTTTTTGCAAGAACCAAAGTAAAGTAGAAGTAATGTACTTAGTCAAAATGAAGATAATAGAATCAATTGAGCAAAGACATTCATAGGATGGTTTGTTTAATTAAGAATATTTCTGGATTCATTTTATGTCATTTGATTAGCAAAATTATTGCAGGTGTAACCAATTCAGGCAAAAAATGCATTAATCAATGGTGAAGTGTTCCATAGAAAGTGTAGTTTTATTACAACACTAGCTCTCCTCTTTCATACTCAAATATCTCTGCTCATCATTTGAATAAAACATTCATGCAGCGAACAGCCTACAATGCCCTTATTCATTCATTTCAAGCACCATTGTTAGCCCCCCCCCCACTATGAAAGTCACACACACACCACACCCCACCTGAATAATACCTTAAGACCACTTCAATAAAATAATCGGCTCTTATTTTCTCTTTTCCCTTCCCCCTCTGACAAGAAGCGAGAGAGCGCTTTCATCAGGAAGTCATTATCATTCATACAGGAAAATCTGGCTATTGATTGGCCGCCCTGGGGGTCGTAACTTGAGCCTGGCTGTGGATGGCATATCAGCTGTAGCATACATTCATTGACGGTTTTCCATTTTTTTTGTGGGCAAGCTTTTGACTTTGGTGGCAATTTTCTAAATATGGTCCAAAATGAGAACAGTTCCGACTTTTTTATGAGGATACTTAAAAGGCGAGCGTCTGCCAATTCCCACCCTCATCAGGTTTTGATAACAAATTTCAGACACATTTATAAGATAATTATGGGCACAAAACTAGGGTAAGCATTAAGAAATAACTCTCTCTAACCAGCATCAATTCAAAGTAAATATCGCAAAAGACATTTTACAAGTCCAACGCCATCATCTTTATTGGGTTCCATGAATCATTGAAGCTTTGATATTGAAATAGAATGGGAACCAAGCCAACTTCCAATCAGCCTCTATTTCAACTCACTCTATGACAGGGGAGACAAAAATCAAAGTATTGCCACTCGGTCATACCTCAATTGAAATTCAGATAACTTTCCATACACAGCAAAAATTTACTAACATACAGTGTTACAGCATACTGTAAATATTGAGACAATTTTGGATCACAGACATCTGAAGTATCCAAGTCAATATTCTGCCTGATTTCTATCGCTCTCCATTCTTGAATCAGTCCCTCTCTATCCGTCCTAATATCCACACAGATCAGTTTGCTACAAATATTGAACATCGTCCTCCTTTAATACTGCAGCAGTTTACTGACTGATTGCATTTAGTAATAAAAACGCATGTCTGATTGTTTTGAGCCATCTGTGGCAATGCATATCAATAGCCCATTCCATGCAATTTTGCCGTGCAAATTTAACCAGCATAACAGCGATGTGTGCTCTCCCCACTGCAAGTTCTCCGCTATTTCCTCAGCAGTCTTTTTATTTAAAATCTCGTCTCCGAGATGAGAATACTGGGGGGGGGGGGGACAGGACGACACACACCGCACCACTCACGATTGGCAAATTAACAGTGTAATCACAAGGGTAACAATTTATGACACGAACGCTGCTCCACACAGCGCCAGTGTGGCAGCTACGGTCATCAAATTTACCAGCGATGCATCAACATGTGACAAGGAAAGGGGGGTGGGGGGTTGTTGAATTCAGGCCGTTATGGCTCTGTATCACAACATAGAGACCCGGGTTCTTCAACAGGAGGGATGGCACAGTGTTTACTGTGGGCAAAGAGGGACAGCTAAATTGGTTATCAAAGCATGGACTGGAAACACACACAACATACAGGGGCGGAGGTGGATATTACTGACGTATATTATTGTCAACACGCTCTGATTATTGCCTCCACTTGCATGCCATCAAATTCTCCTTGACAGTTACTCATCACTTGACAAAGTGCTTATGAAAAAATTGTAGTGGGGGAAACCTGTACGTATCTGGATTAGAGTTGTAGACTTTCCAATTTCTAGCGGTATTGCAGCAACAGAAAAACTACTATACAGACATTTTGTGTGCGTTCAGACACACACATATTACCAATTTTGCCACATCATTTAAAAATATAGAAATATAATATAGAAAATCAGAAATATTATCACAAAAAGATTGTCTCGAAATTGTACATGTATTTTGTTGAGTGATCAGTCTTTGTAAGGTAATAACCAAGACAAACTTGTCAATCTCCTAGCACTTAGCAATTTGATGACAAGCCTGCAGTAGAAAACAAGACCTGCTCATTCCCAAACTGGACTTGGTAATGCATTTTATATAGCTCAAGAACGTGAGATCGAAAACGCGAGAAGAGAATGAAAAAACCTCAGGAAGGTTCAGAAATGCAAATCATCCATCACGATCAGCCTCTGATAACGAAAGAGAGAGAGAGAAACAGACTCTCAAGGCCAGATGTAAGCTGTGGGAGATTGCATGCATGAAAAGAAGCCGGGATCGACTAGTAATACTACAACAATGCTCCAAATGATAATGATTTTGAGATGTCATGCATTGTGTTTCTTGTGGTTGCCTTGGGAACAGGACTAAGTAATGGGTAGTTGTGTTATTTACAGGAACGGCAAATATAAAAGCAGGGCAGCTTATTCAAGTTTGAAGTCCAGTGATTACAGAAAACTGTGTAAAACAAATTAAAATAAAACATCCCCTAAAAATGATGGTTATTATTGAATTGAAAAAATATACATATATCACAAATATTTTTGAAAATACAAATAATTATAACAAAATTTGAACAGATAAAACAACAAACAATTAGCCTATTAACCTTAAAAACAAAATAAATAGTATATATATATATAGATCATGGTCACTTTTTGATATATATGTTGGAAAAACTTTTGGATGAACGAAATGAAGACAAAGGTTTAGTGTCTTAGGTAAAAGTATTCTCAAGTTGAGAACCCATAAGAGACTTGACAAGTTTGTCATTCGTTCATTCAGCTAAGTGATTAATTTACCTTTCCTAGCACTGACTGCACACAACACAAATCACCCTCTCAATTTAAATGAGAAATGTCATGTCAATACAAGATCAATAGGGATGTCTGGCACCCCCACAATAAATTGTTTTCTATTATTGACATGTTCTTTCCATTCTAATTTTATTACAATTGGGAGAAAATAAATGTGGTCACGGCGCATATTAAAACGAGTACCCCGATCAATTATGTGAGGTTATTACACTGTAGAGCATGGAAGTAGTAACACCGTCCCAACTCTACCGCTATATATTTAGAGTAGGTGAGCGCCTGTCCTTAGTACCAACATTTCATAATATTCAAGTGGAAAGATAGGATGCCACACTTTCAGGCTTCAATCAAATGTGAAAGAACAGCTTGTACAGGTCAGAATATCTCCATGCTGTCAGGAATATCCAGTTTGACCTTAAAACATTGCTAAGAAAAAAAGGCTTTGGGTTGGTGCTAGAGACGGCTTCATGGCATGATGCTGTGCACAAGTGCCATTGCAAGAGATACTTCAGTGCGTGTACAACGTGTGTGTGCAGTACTAATTATGCCATTGACTGTAACTGACTAGGAACACTTTACAGTTAGTGAAGTTTGGATGTGGATACCTAAATCGAACAAAACATATCCATGATGAAGAAGACGAAATGACTCTAAATATACTTGGCCCTAATATCAGATATGCAACTCTGTCGTTGCAAAAATAAGACGTAATGGCCAAGCAAACAAAACTTTGTAACGTGATTTTTGTCCTGTTTTCCACGGAACTATAATGTTATTTAAAAAGAGGATATCAGGTGATAAGCTGAAAGTCGCGTGCCTGTAATATGTACTAAATCTCCCTGTCTAATTCAATTGAACTCAAGTTGCTCTCTTGTTGTAACTTTATTAATAGTATTGTTTTGTTATGTGTGGTCTGCAAAGTGGACTAAGCCCTCTCTACTTAATGCTTGCCACAACTATTAAAACATTCCCAATATTTCACAATTTCTTCAATGACCCCGTTCAAAGTCATTATAAGTCTAAACTTACAAACCAACTATTCAACAGTATCTTAATAGATTCTCACTGTGTGGTTTTGATAAGTGCCAATGAATTAGAACCCTTTCACCTCAAAACTGCCCAAACTATTAAGCACATTCCAGATTTTCATGACATTATTGAGCTGATCGCAATTTCTTCTAGAACAGTTCAAAACCTCAGGCCTCCAGCGCTACCAAATTGTCCTGACAATGTCAATTACTAGCATTTTTCTATGTGTGATTCATGACCTTACACCAGAAATAAAAACCTCAAATGTACCAAGCTGAACTGACCGGCCAACAAAAGACTCCTCAAGTAACTCGACAACAAAAACTGTCTCTTTGTTAAGTTTTTTTCCTCATGATTTGATCCTAAACAAACGGCGGGTTCTTTTTTTCCAGTGTACAATTCCAGTCTTAATCTAACCACAACAACACAGAGAGATTTTCTTGTACCCAAGCTTGATTCTATAGAAATGCCAGCTTTGATCTCTCCGCTCAATCTTTGTCAAAAACTTTTGAGTAAACGTCAACACAGGTTTTTCTTTTTTTCCCCTCCTGGTTGCCAAGTCCAAATAGACGCTTGATCTGACCTTGTGTTTAGGTGTCAATCCAGGTTGACAATATAATCTGTGGTTGTGTTTGAGCCACAACTTGGGTATATGGGGTGATATGAGGAAGGGCAGCTTCCAAGATTGGAGCGTATTTTGGTTTTTATGTCACATCAGGGTTGAAGTGACTGTGGTTTGATAAACTTGAAGACATGTTCACTTTCCTGTCAAAAGAACTCCACATCAATATTATATCAGTCGAGAATTTTGCTGAGAACAATATGTGACAGTTAAGGCTCACTGTTTAAAAAGTGTCCTTTTCAGATTAACTTTTTGTAACAACAATTTTCTTTGTTGCTTACAATTTTCTGTGAAATGCTTTCACTAAATTTACTAAACAATACCAACTTCACACAGAATGTTTTAACAGGATGTTTTTTATCACTCAATAGTCTCTTTTTTGTTATCTTTTGCTAGCTGTAGATATTTTAATTATTAGTCAAAATTTGACAAGAAGAAAAGTAAGGATCTTACAGTACTGTGGGTGTTTCTGTTAAAAATTACTTAAAAGTAACTTCTAATCACCTGATTTCAAATGCTCAGAATTCGCAGTAAATTTTACTGTGTGAAGGCGCGCGTGAACAAAATGTACATGATGCGAAATTAAGTCAAATGAACTGTTTTGTTGTTGTTGCTTTTTTTCATTGTTATTATTATTTATTTGGCCATTGAACAATTTATAAAATTGTAACTGCGATGCAAGGAAAGTCTCTGTTGAAAGCGCACTCATGCCATGAAAAATCTGGCCAATTGAATGCATGAGAAACATGGTTCAGTTGACAAATGACAACAACATATAAATCCATCGGCACTCATTCATAAAAGGATAAAAACGAGTTGGTAAACAAATTTGGTTCATCAGTTGAGTGACTTCCATTTGCACAAAGTAGAAATCTCAGTGAACTCTTCCAAATGTTATGTCAATACCAGAGACGATCAATCCTACTTTTGTATGTAATCCACTGAACCATCTGTTAGAATTTGTCAGGGGGCAAGTATGGAAACTAAGGCCATGTCTGCATTGGTGGCTACAGCTACAGATGCCATTGTTGCTATGGGTATTATATGCTTCAACACATGTTGGCTTGATGATCAAGCCACAAGCTGTAGCCGCCAAGTCGGCCACAGCCTAACGTTTTAGTTTTTCAGGAAATTTTAACAATTCACCAGGATGGAATCCCTTATTGAAAATCTATACATAGAAGTAACTTTTCATTGCACTTTTTACCCCCAATGTTTTGTTTTCTGGTGTTTTTGAGCTAATTTTTGTAAAAACATTTTGTTTCAAGAAGTTTAAGCAAAATGTTGTGACAGTTAATGAAATTGAGGTATAACATTAACTCATGGATGACAAAATTATATCCACTTTCCAAGTCTAATAATGTAAAACTGTATGGTATAAGTTAACAAGTACAATCTTCATCACAAAGAGATTTAACTGGAGCTTGAAATAGGAAATTAATGGTGCAGGAGTGCCTTCTATGGCACTTGGCAGACAACGATGGTCGTTAAAGGTTTGGCAACAATGTTCACTCTTGCATAGTACATACATTTAGGGGGAAACAGGGAGGGTAGATAGTTGCCAACCCCATGGCTACCAGCTGCTGATGAGTTTTTTGTCATGATCGTTGTCCATGCTTTACGCATTATAGAGAAGCGAAATACGAAGCCAAGTGCAGGAAACATTATTTATCATAATATCATAACCATCCATCCATGCATCAATAAAGACTTTAAGTGGCAATGACACATTTTATGGCCTTTGTTAAAAACAGCATAATATGTGTGCAGAGGGATTAGTCATCAACAACTTAACTTAAAATAAATTGGTCAGAAGGATTTTTATTTTTATTTGTTAAAAGCACTTATTGGATCAGCTACAGGTGTCTTCACAATGAACATTGTGATTGGTACAACAGTAAATGAAATACAAAAATAAAACAATGCATTGGTTTTATTTCTTTTACAATATGCATACCAAAGTACCACGTAAATTACACTATAAAATGTACACGTATTCAAGCTGCCACAAATATACGCCTTCAGTTGCAACTGCTCTTCTGACTGGATCAAATTTTGTAAATCCTGCTTACCAAACCTAAATTTTTTGTAAAAATAACAGCAAACTACACAAACTTTAAACAATATGCAGATTTGACAGCATGCATACTGGTTTGTGTTCATAGTATGCTTGGTATAGTTGAATCACATTGCAGCACTTGCTTTCTTTAAGGGTCCGGACAAAGTAAAAAATGTCCACGGAGAAGCTTTCTAAAATTGAGCCCAGGTCTAAGAGGTGGGACCTTACAAGTGTCTTAATAATAGAGAGACATAATATTTATATTATTCATATTCCTGAAATGCTTAAATAAAATAGTGATCAAATTTTTTAATCCCAAGTCTATGACTGAGTCAATGGCCAAAACATCAGTTGATAACAAATTTTTACCCAAACATTTAGAAAACAAATTGTGATCTTTATCCTTGAAATAAGAAAAATGCTTCCCGAAGCCAGACTGGATGGAGGAATACCTGGCCCCGAATGCATTCAATCCTAATACTTTGTGACAACTTAAGCCTCTGAAGGATGATCCTAAGCCTTTTGTGTCTAATGTGTTAATCTATGGTGTTAGTAGTCTCCTTGATCCATCCATCCATCCATCCATCCATCATCGTCGTCGTCCTCATATCTTAACTTCCATCCCCTTGATTCCTCCTTAAGACCCTCACCTTGATGACATCCTACTGGGAGAGCACAATGGTGCTTTCAGGTAAGACATGGCCTCCTACAGGGGTACTTCAAGTTTCCCCCCCAACTGGAGCTTATTGAGGAAGTTATACAACACCCAGCTTCCCGTTAACAGTAAAGGAGTTTGTATACTGTGTTGTATACTGTCCGATTGATCAAATTTTAAGTAAATTCACACATTGACCGGATGAGAAATTTCATGAGGCAGTCCTACAATCTTCCGACACCTAATCATCAAAGTTGATGCTTCTCCTCAGACTATTTTGTTTTATTATTTGCAAACCTATTTAATGCTTTATTGAAAATTTCTACTGATAATGTGTTTGGTTTTCTGTAATACATTATTGCCAAGCTGTATACTTGCATATTAATTGATGACTTCAAATAAATGCATCTTGATGCCGAGGTTGTTTCGGTAATAGACTGTATAAGTCTCGCGCGTATCCAACATTGGCCCTGTTAAACTATGTGACTGATCAATTCAAAATGTAACGGACATAGGAACCCAAGGGTACCAAAAATGTTCAAATACACGCAAGCCTCTCACAGATTTTTTTTTTTTCTCTCTTGCATTGAAGCTATACAGCTTCATTTATTCAACAACAACATAAACCAAACAATTACACATCAGTCCAACAATATAGCTATTAAATAGAAATCAAGGAGAACAAAATAGATAAAATAAAAACAGATGTAATGATATACAATTTAGCGTGACATAATCACGTGAAACGAAGAGCCAAACGATAGATAATAAAATTATAATATGTTGATACAATTGAAGGTGACATAAATGACAAATGGGGACAACACTTGAATTACTTGAAGGAGAAGGAAGCTCTTTAAAACCCAAAACTTAACTCACCATTATCATTAAAGAAACACAGCGCTTTGTTTGCTGTGTAGCACGCCTTAAAGGTTTCATGGCACATTCTTTTGTGTTCAAACAATAGAAAGGCCCTCAAATTCCGTTTGTAACATTGAATAATGTCAACATCAGTAGGACATGTGTGACTGTCAAATATTAATTTACATCTGATATTCCATATTTGTCGTAGCATTTTGACAACAACCACACTTTGCACTAATTTAAGCTGATACCCCAAAATTCTGTTAAGGTCGGAAAGGTAAAAGTATTTGTTACCCATGTATTTTCTTAGAAGACATTCGACAAAAATCCAAGCATTTATTGTACACGAGCAGTAAATAAAAAGATGCTGATGGGACTCGTTCTCAGTTTTACAAAGAGGACATAAAGTGTCAGGAACATTTTGTATCTTGAGGAGAACATCTCTGGTAGGAAGCACTCTATGTTTCACTTTGTACCAAAACTGTTTATCTTCTGAATCCAACAATTTATTTTTAAACCCTCTCTCCCAAATTGTGGTCCACTCAATGTGAGGGGCATAGTGAAACACTTCTTGCCATTTCTTTTGACCTTTTGGGACAATGAATATATCTAAAAGGAGATTAGCATAAGTACTTTTAGCAGTGGTTTTAGAAATGTGCACACTTTCACCCTTGTTATTTTCAAAAACCATCCAATTACAGATGTGGTTCGCGGGACCCTCTCTCGTGTCACAAACCAGTTCACAGATTTAGTCAGCAATATATATGTACATTTAACAAGAAGTGTGGAGCTTTGTAACGTGCAAATCTCTCATTTTTAACCCTAAGTACTTTCTTGAAGTTATGCAGTCTAATTTCACCACCACTGGTGAACTATTTTGACCCTGCCATAGAGCTTTGACAACACTCTGTCTATGAGATATTTTATGACCAATGTTCACACTTACAAATGAAGTGACCCTCAGGTTATCCATGACCTCAATGCTCTATAGTTTGACAGGGGTCACGTATTTATCAAGTTTTTATTACTGAAAATTATAGTTGGTAGTAAAATCTAGGTCTATGGGTTATATTGCTAAATGTCTGTGTATCTGTGAGGAATAAAACTTTTTAGAACAGGAGCTCAAAACGTATTTAACAGAATATAAATAGTTTATATACAAAGTTTATCAAGGGAATTGGTGATGCTTTGTAATATTTCTCTCTATAATTATTTATAGTTATTTATTACTTTGGAACTATCTACAATTTCCCCTTATCAATCAAAAATGCTTGAAGCACAATGTAAATCTTCAAAGGCAAAGCAATTTTGATAGACAGTGACCAAACTTTAATAAGCTATTACTATATTAACAAGGAAATGGTCCCATAACTTTGCAGTAAAGTGAGACATTCACACCAATGCTGTAAAACACCCAGCCCCCATCTGCAATTCCCCAGGGCCAATGACGACGCCCCCCCCCCCACACAGACACACTGCGGACAACAAGAGCTTTAACCGATATTACATTAATTAGCAATCCCTGCAGGTAAACATGTCCCAAGGCAGATCAATAGCAAGACATCATTCAACTAATTCCATTAAGATTCCAACTCGGTGTTTGTCCCAAGTAAACACAACCTGCATAGTCAACACACGCCCACTTTGCTGTCAGTATTAGCACAGTTTTACAAGCAACAGAAAGAAAGAAAAAATCCAGTGGTCTGAAATATTGGACCAGACAACCATATATTTTTCCCACAAATGAAGTTATTTTGAAATGCAACTAAACGCATCTGCATGACTGGCATCTCCGCATGAACTTTCTCGTTGAAGTGCTTGCACAAAAGATTAAATTTAATAGAGATACTGAACATGCCCTTGGGTCCATATCAAAAGCAAATAATGTGGAGTTTTCAGGGAAACAGGATGGAATGTCTTCTACAAGCGGAGGGGGGGGGGTAAACCAGCTGACAATTTGGAGAGCAATAAATGCGCAAAAAGCTTCCAATATGCATGAGACTTGGCAGTTCAGTCTCAACATTCTGACAGTGACTCAGTTTAAAGTGTTGGGTTGCACTTAACAGGTCATCTTCCTTGCTTGAAATTACAAATTTCACCCGGATTCTGGGGCCGAATCGGTTAAAAGTATAAATAAAAAGAAATCCAGGAGGCAGCCGGACTGGCGCCGGCACAGGAAGACAGGTGAATATATGCATGTCTCTGCAAACCGAACTGTGGCAGGCGATGATGGTGGCGGCGGCAGGCGCAAACATGCAGACTGTAATGGGCAGCTGTGTTGTGGTCATTGGAACAGCTTTTAGACTCGGGGAGCTGCTGTGTCAGCTTGCGTTTCAGTAGCGGGTCAATGAGAAGGTTTTCTTGAAGGAGCTTCAATATTATAAAGGCAGCAAAGGGACAGAGCTTATGGGCTTGCCTTGTGTACTTGGACTCCCGAGGAAATGCACTTAGTATTCAGACCATTGGGTTGAGGATATGCATGTTCACATTGCTTCAAGAACTGAGTTCTGCTCGCTGCTAGTTTGATTCGATTTTAAGGAGCAGAAAGAACATTCCCGAGGATGTTTTTGTTCACCGAGAAAGCTTCTCTCATTTAAGGATCATTTCTTTATGCCTAAGGAGGTGAAATTAAAGATAGGGAATAGTTTTTTATTCAGAGAGGAATATCTCATTTATATAGGCCCCTATCATTTTATTATTTATGTTGCGGAATGATATCTCCACAAATAAAGTTTAATCAGAGTTGCTTTTATTTTTCAGTAAAAAAAAAACCCTATAAATCCTGGCAAACAAACTTGGTTTCATTATATGAAGTTATACACACAAAAACTGATCACAAACTCTCCATCAAGAATTTATTTTGAAAATGGCGGGAAATGGATTCCTAAGCTCTTCTGATGATTGTCCTCCCAATACAACACTGTGCCAACCCAGGCATGACCACACAATTTGCCATCTTAATCATTATTGACTTAAAGCGAGCAGCAACTGCCAAACATTGTCCTCTTTCACTCTGGACTTTCTCAGACGGTAATTTTCTATCCAGGGGCATCTTCACTTGACATGAATTCTTTTTGATTGTGATAAAGCATACACTAGGCACGGTTTGATTCTGCTGAAGTTCCATGAGGATAGAAGAAATTTCTTGGGAATGTAAGTGAGTGGAAAAGAGTAATTACTGAAATCAAAAACTCATAAACGACGTTGTGTGCAGGGATGATCTGAGATACAAAATAGTGGTATTCAAGCACTTCAAGAAAATGTTTCATGTGTCAAGTAATATTACATTTTCATAATATGTTTTTTGGGAAAGGGTATTCTTTACCCATTTCAAGAAAACAAAACTCAAGAAAATGTATACGCCCTGGAAAAAAGTTTGAAAAAAATTGTGACCTTTTTGAGATTATCACATTTGAAATTCAACTTGTAATGATCACTTTAATGATGTCTGTTGCTTCAAGGTGGAGCAGAAAGGAGTTTGTTTCTTAATAATAAAAAAAACCCTCAGGATGCATTCTTTATTTGTGTTGTACTTGAATAGTGTTCTCATGACTCACTTCACATCATATCCATCTATTTAAAGAATCCCATTTGTCTTGTCAACAGCCTTGGTTCGTCATTAAACCATCCCAAAATGATGTTTATAAATCAAGGTATCACATCATAAACATACTTTTTCTCATTTCCTGGCTGTGCCATTAGCCCATTGCAGACGTGTCATTCCCCATTTATACAACAGGTGTCTTTTCCCAGTGAAATGTCACCTAGAATCTCACACAATATCAGTTTGCATTTAGATGATGCCTAATTTCAAATTTAGCCAGCACACACCTGTGTATAAGTGCAGAAAAAATGCAAAATAAAGGAGTAGGCCTACCTTCCATTTCATCAATTCATCATTGACAAAATGGAAGAGGAAATTCAGTCTGATATTATCAAAGAATTTTGTTTTGGAAGTACAAAAGACAGGAAGTTAAAATCTTGGTTAATATTAATTTGTCTTCTCTAAAAAGAAACCTTCAAATGTAAAAATTCAACATCAGTCAAATGTACAAACTTTTAACCTGACATAGGTATTTTTGAAGGACTGTTTACTAAAGTTATTGTGGCACAAAGGAACAACTCTCAAAGTACACATGACACCTTGAGCAACCAAGCATGGCTATGAACCCCTTTTTATACCCCTACACAAGTAAATCTGTTTTTAACAACACTATTGAGCCAAAAGTGCAACTCTTGCCAAAACAAGTTCCTTTTGTATTATTGAAAAATAAACAGGCGGTATTTTTCTTTGTAACAATTGTACCTAATATTTATAAACACCTCAGGCTAGCTAGTGTTCATGGACCATTCATAAAGTTAAATGCATTTCTAGCTTCCAAATATGGTATTCGTTTTTAAAATATACAGAACTTGCTTAAAATATTCCACAGTAATAGGATATGTTTGAATACAAATCAAGCTCAATGAGATGGTCTCCAACCATCAGTGTGGTATGTTGTGGTCGAGCGGTCAACTGGACTCAAACTCTGGTGTTTCTGAACAGCAGAGTGTGGGTTCGAATCCCGGTCTTGACACTTATGTCCTTAAGCAAGACACTTAACAGTTATTGCTTCATCCTTCGGATGGGACGTTAAGCCGTAGGTCCCGTGTGTTGTGTAATGCATGAAAAAGAACCCAGTACACTTATCGTAAAGAGAAGGGTTCACCCCGATGCTTTCTGGTTTGGTTGGCTGTAGATTGCACCACAGCACCTTGTAAATCATTACATGGTGCTATGTAAATAAATGGGTCTTATAATTTGAACAAAGCTCAGCATTCCTTGTAGAGCTGGGTATTATTATTATCATGCTCCAATGTTCTCATGCTCCAACTGCCAACAAATATGGATAAGCAATCAGTACAAATTTGTGTACCCAGCCAAATTTAATGAGTGCCTCATGTCAACCCAATATGGTAGAATCACACCAAGGGTGTCTTTGCCTGTCTGTCTAGACACTGATACTGTGCCTTCATGTTCAATGCCAACCCAAGAAAAGGGTCATAGCAAATAGCTAGCGACACTCTGAGCAGTGATGTAAGAAACGATCTAACTCATTTCAGCCACTGCTATAGCTTCCTGATGCTTGAGGCCGGACAAAAGAGCTTGCAGCTTGACCCGTGACTAGAAAATGAAAATGGACTAGATATTTATTCAGGCCTTACAGGGATTCAGTGATGACCCAATGGAAAAAAAAGTGGTAACTGATGAAGTGCTCACAAGAAAATAGAAAAAATGCACCATCAACGATAAATGCTTCTAGGAAATTATCATGGGATAAAAATTAATACTAATTTTATTCACCTTATAAGCTTGGGAGCTGTGAAATGGACCAGTTCTGGTGGCAATGTTTTAAAAGCATCAGTTGATTATAAAGGATGTGTGAACCTCATGATAAATATCTAATTTGGTCTCCTGGGCAGGCTTTCAGGTGTGTTTTCCTCCTCCCAAAAGCCTCTTGAAAAAGGCACTTTTGCATGATTACAGAATCTAGGTTAGAGGAATTAAGCAATCTGTGTTATGTAGCCTTTCAATCTGTCTGAATATTTAATCAGTGTCAGAAATTTATGCCTGCATTTTTATTTCTTTGCAAGAAAAACATTTTGCCCCTTGGCTGAAATTATATAAAAATAATAAATAAATATTTTAATATTACAAATAAGGAGCACTTTTTATTCTACACTGAGAAATATTAACATCTTTTTATTTCATATTACAACCTTAGTTAAAGACTTATTTCACACATATTTACAGCATTTACTCATTTAACTTCTTGAAGCAAACCACCACCCATAACAAAAAAAGAGATGGTCAGAAATGAAGCCCAAGAACCCAGTGGTTATTTGTACAATTCATTGGTACCGCAGCAAGTGTCTAATGAAAACAGCATGTCACCTCTATCCCTCACCATATGGGACCAGCCAAACCAACCCCCACGTCAACCACCCTCCACTTCCAAAGTTGTTAAGTTAATCAAATCTCTTATTGCCGAACCTCAAAAATCAAGACCTAATACAATAGTTACAACTTCATGATTTGCTCTACACATGTGGTGTCCATAGAAGCCCAGGATTGGGTAATGCAATGGCCTCTGAGGGAGGGGCAGGTTGTTCCTACCATTACCCCCTTCTAATAACATCCTACCATTTCAGATTTTCAATCAGTCACCTTGGGCAGAGGACATTCTACTCTGGAAAGCAACAGGGGGTTATTGTACTCTCTGTTCCATCCCCAAAATATGGGAAAAGGCTTTGCTTTGTTCTGGTCCATTTGCGGGAGTTCTACTTTACCTAGACAGTTTAACAGGTTCCTTTGTAAAACATATAATATAGCTCTTGCAATATTATTTATATGGTGCTACCATATAAAAATGTATTTCCATTTACACATGTGCAAGGGAACAAGTTCGTGTTTATCATTTATTTCATTACATTGTTAGAAAGAACAGTGTAAAGCATTCACATTTAACAATTTCATCTTAATGTGTAAGTTACGTCTACTGACGTTGTACTTTATTTGTTAATTTTTTATTACCAGGTCTAACACATAACTAAAATATGACATCACCTTTTCCACATCTGTTTGAAGTTGTGCTTTACGCCATCAACTTTCAACACAGTAAATGTCACTAAACTGTGTACATTTTTATTTCTTTTCATGGCAGTTATGAACAGAGGTTTCTAAAGTACTAGTTGAAACTTGCTCCTGGGCTTTTTTTTGTACCCAAAAAGAGAGAAAAAACCCACAATGATTAAACCTGTTCCCTTGAATCATTGGTTGGAAATACTGATATTTTTAGTCAGGCTCTGGCAGCTTTCATTTCCAAATTGATCAGTCACAGTCAGTAACTTTTCTGGCTTCCATGTTACTTAGTAAAAAGGTCAGGGCTAATGGAAGATATAATCGAAACCGTAGAATTCCCGGTAGAATTAGGGGGCCAACAGTGACTGACTTTGTGAAATCAAGCTCACAAATGAAAACAAGTCCCTCTGGGCCTTTGAGTGACATTAGCAGGGAATTGTAAGTACCTGATGAAGAAAATGAACCACTCTGGAAGTAGAACCTTTTAATACTGATTGACTCTCCATTTACAAATGTAAAGACCCTTTCCCGTGTTGAAGTCAATTTTTCAACTTAGAGACACACAGCATTTAATTAAAGTAACAATTCTCCACGCCTGTTTCATTAAAGATTGAGTGTTTTAACCATGCTCTCACCAATGCAATTGGAACAAATGTAATACTTTATTAAAAGGGTCTTTGAATCTAACCAACCAACAGCAACAACAAAAAAAGCACACATTGGCAAGGGGGGTTTGGGTGGGGGGCGGGGGTCAAAAAGAAGAGGATGAGGGCCTTTTTATTTATTTTTTCAAGGAGGAAAGAGACAGACTAAAACATTGCTGGTTTTGTAGAACTTAGAAGTCTAAAGTATTGGTAAATAAAATCAAACATCAGAAGAATGGTGCCCAAATGAAGCAAAAATACATGATAATTTTAGTTTAAATTGAGTCTTTTTGGGGAAAAGAAAAGAAAACAAAAATAATAATAACATTTTTAAAAAGGATACAGCTTCAAAAAAGGAAGAGGGCGGGGAAGACCAACTGGTTTTTTTTTTTACTTGGCCTAATTTTCCTACCGTTAAGAATTCCTGCAATTATTGTATGCACCAAAGACAAGACAAGTGCCAACTTTGAAATATTTCAAAAACAATCACTAACAAAACAACAACAGGTTAGGAACAAAATTCACACAATTGTAAAACTCCATCAACAAATAGGGGAAAAAGGTAACGCACATCCTTGAATAGAATCTCTGGAAATGCCATAGACCAAGATTGCATTAAAAAACATCACCACAGGATTATCTCTTCCCTCTTTATTTCCTAATTCTGACAGACCTTATTATAGATTTGTGAATGATGGCAACAAGTTAAGTGGAAAAGCAGACAGAGTGAAATACTGCCACCTGTATGATTTACAAGCCACCTCCCAACCTTGAATACCATTTAAGCATAAGTCAATCATTTTGACATGCTTCTCCAAATATTACAAATATCATATCACTGCAATATCTGTTTGAACAGAATGCTGCTAAGCACCAAAAATTGCTAAACATAGACAAATCTTGACTTGCAGACGATGTAACAAGCAGATTGACATGGTTCCAGGCACATTTTCTTAATCTTCAGGAAAGAAATTGTTACGCACATAACTTCTGTTTGATAGCATTATGAAATAAAACTAGGCCTCGTACACATGCTTCTAGTAAAATGTTTTTGGCTGGCAAATAAGTGTTAACAACTTGACAAATCTTTCTCTAAAAGTGTGAACACGTGAAAAGCAAAGAAGTTAAACTAAGTCTGCAAAAAAGTGCAGAGAAAATCTACTAAATGGCCTAGTGTTTAGTAATATAATATTGATCTACACAGCACAGATTGTGTCAAGCCCTCCACGGACCCTTTTCATTCAAGGGCAAAGCCAGATTCAATAATACTTTGTTAAATCTCATTCCAACATGTCAGGTTTTATACTATAATGTGTAACAGCTCCTGACAGCTTGATGGAGAGGGACAAAAATGTCAAGGTGAATTTACACACACACACACACCAAAAAAACAACTTATGGAAAGTTAAGTTTATAAAATGATTACATGGTTTTAACAAGTCTTTCAAACTTTTATCTCCCCCTAAAATGCCCAACCCCTTGTTAACTTTAGACTAGTAATTACAGACAAAAATACACTTGCATAGTTTGACAGTTAACTGTTCCTGTGTTACATAACATGTCACTTTGTTTGGCATCACCCACTAAGAGATGGGACAGGGCCTCTACAGTTAGTTTTGTTTGGTTACATTAACAGCCATAAAACCCTATTAGTTGAAATTTTAGGTTACTCAACAGACCCTTGCATTGGCCGCCAATGCTGAGGTCAAACAATGGAAACATGCACGCATGTACGCACTGCGTTCATCTCTCAGCCAATGATAGGTCTTCATTAACATCAGTGAGGGCGCTGTTTTGAGCTTTTGACAACATGTTCATGGGGTCTATATTGTGAGATAAATATAATGATAGTTTCTTTACCCACATCTAAATATCACACAAGAAAGAGCCAGCATGCTATGCAAACTTTCCTACATTATGTCATACTGGACAATCGTGTTTAATAGCTCATGCGCATACAAGCACTGGATCAATTCAACTATTTCCTCCCTGATAATTAGCAGGTCGTTAACATCCCAGCATCCCACTCTATGCGTCATTTCTTTTATCAAGGCTGACTCGCCAGACTGAGTACTTTCAACGTCTCATCGATTTCTGTGTGTGATTTCCCACTCTGTAATAAACGGCTGCTAATTAAGCTATTCTTAATCACCAGTGCAAGGTGGACACTGATGTAATCTCTAAGTCTTGGTATCTGCTGGATAGTGCGAGTGTGTGATCAAATAAGACACAGAATTATCTACTCTCATCTCAATCCTCATGTCTTCTGCACTTTCAGGGATGTAATTAAATTCCCTTTCTGTATGGGACATTCCATTCTAAACCTTAAACAGAAATACAAAATTAAAAATCAAAAATTTGAATTGATTGGTGAATTGGCCCTTTATTTCAGCTTTTTCCAAGTCAAATAATAGAGTTGTTATCACCTCGAGGTTGTGAACCACAGTAACCTTATCTTTTGCATTATAAATAAAAAAGTGGGAAACAATTTCTCACAGGTTCTTAGCAACTCAAAGAAAGTTTCTGGTTTCTAAAGATAACCACCTCGTATTTTTCTTCACAAACACATTCCTTCCACTGAAACTTATCTTTGCAGCTGTCGTTTCAGCGCTTAATTAGAAATCGTAGTCTGGCATTTCCTCGTTAAAGGTCTTGGGTCCAGATAATGACAAATTCCAAAAACGAGGACAGATAGGAGTAAATTTCAGAGGTTCTCCTGAAGAAAACCTTATTTGGAATTAGGTTTGATTTCTCTATAAAATACAAGTGCATGTAATTCAGCACTCCGTATGATAAAAAGTAGGTCTTGGTAGAACAACTTTTAGAGCCCCCCCCCCTCCCCGCAAAAAAAAAGAGAAAAAAAGCAAAAGAACATATAAATAATAAACAAACACAACAACATAAAATAGTAGGCCTAAATAAATAAAAAATATAAAACAAAGTTGCCAGGTTTGAGTTCCCTTACTTCCAGAAACCTACTCCTCAGTAATAAAACAGGTATCTGCACACTATAAAGAGTCTTATTTAAGACTGTTCAAAGACCAGTATTCTCACTTGGTGTATCCCAACATATGCATAAAATAACAAACCTGGGCTCAATTGGTCATCAAAGTTGCAAGAAAATAATGAAAGAAAAAACACCCTTGTTGCACAAATGTGTGTGCTTTCAGATGCCTGAAAAAGGCTTCAGGCCTGAAGTCCATTCAGATTCAAATATTTTAGTGAGAAATTACCTCTTTCTTAATTTTGTTTGTTACTTCAGAGGGAGTCGTTTCTCACAATGTTTTATACTATCAACAGCTCTCGTCGTTGCTCGTTACCAAGTTAGTTTTAATGCTAATATGTATTTTGAGTAATTACCAAACGTGTCCAGTGCCTTTAAGACCCTTTTAATGCTACTCTTAACAAAATTTAAGACCCAAAATAAGTGAATGAAGCAGGGGAGAAACAGCTTTTTTACATGTAGCGTAATTCATTTCTTTTTGTGCTGATAGGAAAATTCATTACACACTTCCTCAATTTTTTAAATACCTCAAATAACTGAATTTAATAATTTGTTATGTTTTTTAAGGCCTTAAATTTTGATGGTTCAATTTAAGACATTTAATACTTTTTAAGGATCCGCAGAAACCCTGTAAAAGAGCAATCTCTGCTTAAACATTTATAACAAGAGCTTGACAACTTCAGCAGGATTGTAAAATCAAACGTTTGATCATTTCCCACTAATCAATACAATTCTTTGGATACAACAATGCTTGATTCTCAAACACAATGACAACACAAATTATGAGATTAGGTAAGTGTAACAAATTGCTGGCTTTATATTCATGATTGATTCACTATCACATACATCATCTTAAAAATTGACTATTCTGGGAATGTCTGCAAAGATCCTGAAGGTAAAAATGTTTTCCAATTTTAGGTGATTGGATGTTTGTTTCGTGTCTTTCCTCCAACACAAGCATCCAGACAACACCTGGATTGATACGACAATCTCTAATTATATAAACACAATCAGCAATAAAGGGCATGATGCTTATGTACAAATACATGTTTATTGTTCCTCCACCATGAACAGTAACCTTGGAAAGTACAGTCAGCGAGCATGGCCCATTGGAGAGAAGGGGGTGTCAAACACAGGGCCATCATAAAAACATGCCTGTTGTTATTCTGTGGCAGTGACCCAAAACATTGACAATATATCAATTCTTAAATGCCAACCCTCCGGCAATGAGAAGGGTGGGATTACCACTTCAAAAAAGGTAAACATTCTGACTGCATTCCTGTACTTTCAAAAATACCGCTTTTCACATTCTTTGCTTCCATTTTGTCACTTTTCTGATGTTTGCTATTGAACTGAGAAGAATAAAAATTGAACTCCAGTAAAAAGTGGCTTAACGATAAAGTACACTATCGGTCACAGGTTTTGAAAAGTTACAATTATTTAACGTGAGAGTCAATCGGATTATTCAATAATACTAAAAATGTGTTTTGTATGGTAAAGGCACTTTACAACCCTTCAGTTTGATACTATACTATAGGGTTGATCATACCTGAACAACTTGCTATTGACTTTATATTTACATTGACTACTATTCAAAAATGTACCACTGTTTGACTTTGACTGCTAAGTCAACTGGCTTCAAAATGTAGCAGCAGTAATTCTCAGTATTATACAGAGACACTGTCTCACAAACTACCCCAAAAATGGGAAATATTAAAACCCTAATTGAGTCTCTCTTCTCCAAACACATGAGGAAAGGATCACATTTATAAAGGATAATAACAAATATTGATACGTACATTGAGTATGATGAAATCCATGGCTGCAAACGAGCCATAGGACAGGTCGCCCTGAACCGGATCAGACTGAATATCTTCGTCCTCGCTCATCGGAATATTTGTCGCTGTCGCCATAAGATTTGTCTTTTACTCCAACCCAACTTGCCGATCAAGCATTCTCAACGTAGCGATGTTATAGAGACAAACAAAACTATTCAAAAATAACAGCCAGTCCTTAAAGGCGAAGGTTATTCATGACAAATCAGGTACAGAAAGTAGCGTTAACTTCAAAGGGTTGGCACAAAATCCTGAGAGGTCATGAACTATTCATTAATGGGGGAAAAAATTGCTCCCATTCATAAAGTTGCTTGTCACCTGCGTACTTGTAGACCAACACAGCACATAAAATGGGTTAGGCCCACCACAATTAAACCCTACTGAAATTATAATGTAGCTCCACTCCACTGCACACCCTAGGTCTCCTCTCAGAGAAAGTGCCAAATTATGTGTAGATAATCGGCTGCACTTGAGGGGGTTAACACCAAGTGCCTGATGCTGACTCCAGCTATGTGCCCTGGTTAAGTGGGCGCTGTCAGTATTTACCAGGTGTTAAGGTATGATTTTTGCTTGGGTAACCACGTCCACGAGATGAGGAAAGTAGAATCGTCGAGGTGCCGGATTCCAAAATTGCCAGACAGACCATTGACAGTCAAAATATGGAGCTACTGAACAGAGCATCTGAAGTTACTGGTTTTCAGTTCTAGCTTTTCTCACCCATCTAGAGTTTATAAGCCAACCACCTGAGAAACATTATGCAGACAGCCCACGTGCCAGCTTTTTCCATTGACTCAACTTATAAACTGCTATCTGGATCCATAGAGCTAAACTAAAGTCACTTTTCCCATCTGAACACGGGCACTAGCCTTGGTTAATACACTATGAAAGAGAACTCCCAAAACACTTGCAGACCAATGATCACTCTTTATGTAAATGAGCCACTCACCTGCCAGTCACCACTGACCAATCAGAGAGTAGAGTGGCTTCTGGGCTGTTCTACTCTGCTGTAGGGTTCATAAATAATTCAGTAGTGTGGCAGTGCGCATTACTATGTACTAACTGTAGCTGCATGTATGGAGCACAACACACATCTTTTGTACAAGGTTGGCTTCATACATTCAATGTAACAAATTGGATTTAATTGTTGTTCATGAAATCCAAGATCATTCAAATTTAAAAATATGTATATGTATTTCTCCAATCAGGTGCAAAACAACAAATAAACCAATCACCTTAACCAGCTCGTTAGTTATGTGTATCAGAGACTTTGAGGAAGTTACACATACATATAGGCCTACAACCAGGGACAATTAGTAATTAGACCGTTATCCTCTGCAGTATCACTGTTAAGTCAACCTAATATACAGCAGGGATTAATTCTTATATCAATGATATTGTATCTGTGCATACATCATTAAAGGCTCCGACAGCTATTTTTAACCCGTGTGTTTGAACACGGCATACAACGTGTGTGTAAAAGAATAATTGGGAAGTGTCTGATTTTGAGATGACAAAATAATCCTGACAAGAGAAATATTAAAGTCAAGCAAAGTATTCAGTCGTATATTTAATACTGTGACAGGTTTCCTATGGAGGAATGCAATTATGTCTGTTCTAAAAACGGCACTTACAAAACCGAGCCCATTGGCAGAGAAAAAAGTAGCGCGGTGACAGGGTTATTAATAATATGCCTTGAGCATCATGGCATGATGGTGTTATTGAAAAATATAAACCGCTACTTGTATCACTTGCTCAATGCATATGACAGCACACTGTACAACTAGCGAATAGAGATTACTTGGATTAATTGTTTATTCATTACTTTATTTGCTTAGCAAGCAGTATGCAACAAATGGTATTTTGGCTGACAGTCTGTTTTTGCTAAGCTTTATTTATGCATAGGTCTGTACACACAAGAATGGAGCTGTGCTTCCAACACCTTCATAACATCATTGTAAGGAAGAGAGATGGGATAGCCTCAGAACTCCTTTACTTTTGGATGTACCCAAATTCAGATCATTGTACCTGCCATGTCAGAGCTGATACACTTCACAAGTGAAGCAAATCATGCATTCTTTCTTAATGCCAGAGTACATCCATCACTAAGAATGTTCCACTTCCTCCCATGTGGCACATTCAGCTTCAGCTAACCAGGTATTTAAAAACAAACATGTCAAGATTGAACAAGAGCTCCAATAAGCTTCTTCTCTGAAACAAAATTCTGATGACACTCCCCGAGAGCCCCACAGATACTTCCTGATATTAACACAAGGATGCAGCCAATACACACAAGGACCTAGAGTTACACAAAATGTCTTCGCTTTGTACAACCTGGGTAGTGATTTTGCCAGGAGGGGGGGCCGACCCAGAAACAACACAACCCTTACTAAAACCTTCCGGGCTGCTCCTGGAAAGAATCACAGACGAAAAGAAAAAGAAAAAAAGAAAATGAAAAAAGAGTCCGTCCTTCACATTCTGGATGCCCCAGTCACATTAAGTATGCATTTATTACTGTGTTCTTCTATGTGTAAAGCAGTAGAGCCAGCAAACACAATTGTACTTTCATCAACGGTAAGATTACAATGTGAACATTTGCCAAAGCCTCGTAATTTATCTCCTCTTTTTTTTGGTCCAGGTTTCTTGCAACATGAGCCAAAAGTGCAGAGGGCCCCCTTTCTACAAGTACAGTTATAAGTAACGGAATGTTTGCATGCGGTAAATATAATATGAGAAGAAGATTTATCAAGTGGGGCTTGAGTCCGGATAAGTGTATAACGCCGAAACTAAAGAAGCCAAGATGTTTGACTGTGTATCAGAGTTCAGGCACTGACCTAACTGAATAAGACTTCATGTTTGGGACTAGCTTCATGTTGGGGAGAAAACATAAACTAATAACGGCACCTCTGGCAAACCATGGCCAACCAATTTAACATGGAGGGTAATGCTAATGGTCTAATACACATGCATCGCTGGTTATTACATGCATGTGGATATTACATGCACAGAAAAAGTGACATTATGTGGTACGTACTTGTGCGCAGTTTCCTTTATTTTTACAGACATAGGTAATGCTTATTATAATTAAGTCAAAGTGCTGACTCTACCACATCAGCATTCTAAGCACTGTGGCACAATTGCTGCCATATAAGATTTGAATATTTTTTGTGTGTGCAGAAATTTGGAACTGACACAGTAAACCATGCAATGAAATAGGGCCCAAATAATAATGATAGTCAATGGTAAATCTTTGCCATTGATTACCAAGAAATGATTTTGCATTTATATCTGATCCTTAATCCCTACAGAAATCTAAAGAGTAGAAAATCTGTAAATCTGATTACTTCTCCATAAATTATGGATGGAATTATCTTAAATTAATGGAATTCTGAACAGAATGGCATCAATTATTTACTGTTAAGACATCTCTTTGACTTGAGGCTTTAACTTTTTACATTTTAACCATCCAGGTCATCTTTGAAAAGTAATTTGCGAACAGTCATCTCTTCATTATTTTCATAAAAACAAATTTAATATTATAGGTTACATTTTGGAATACACAATGTGCAACTCTAAAAAGCCATACTGTTGTGCCACAACCTTGTTTTATTATCAAGAAATGATCAACTTGGACATTCCTCGTTTCAATTTTTTTTCCTTCTGGCAAAAAGTACTGCTTTAAACAAAACAAATATTAGAATTTCTCAGGGAGGATTTAAAAAGCATATTAGGAATTCTGTTGATTTGTTTTTACTGGTAAATATTAAATAAGGGCCGCGATGGATAGTCAAATCTTCTGCATGGACTGAATAACTCAATATCCCCAGTGCAATTGCAGGGAGCCAGGAATTTTGTTCTTTCCGTCTTCATTTTTTCCCCTTCAGTTTGGGTCATATTTAAGCAGGCTTTCATTCGCTCTAATTTCTTGCGGGTTGCCATGACAACCTCCCAACCACAATGACAAAGGGAAGCTCAAGCTTTGATGGCGGGAGATCTTACACACATTGGGAATGCCAAGGCCGATGCGTTGGGGCTTGGACTTGTGCATTGTGACGGAAATCATTGCTAAGGCACAAATTTCCCACATGTAGATAAGGAGAAAATATCCGAGGCATACATAGTGTCCTTAGTGACAACTGCACCATGATATGTCCATATGTTATATACTAACAATTGTTTAAGGCTCTTCAAGTTTACAATCAACTTGTCTGAACAAACACAAATATTTCTGTATTGGAAAAAACATCTACCTGTACCATACCATATAAGACTATTCAATTGTTTTATGGGTTGATTCTTCTGTCTGGGCACCTTTTCCCACTGTATCTGACCAACTCCTATAAATTCTATATTGAATTATAATGTAATCTACAATGCAAGCTAATCAAAATTTTCAGAAAAATATGCATTGAAATATTGAACAGTGCAATGAACTAGAAATGTTAACTAAGGTAACCCTGTGGTGCATTCCACTCAAGCTAACAATGCAAACGTTTGCCAACTACGCGTACAATTTTCAAAATGGAACGCGTTAAGTGCAAAAGTTGTTTGCAAACGTTTGCGAAATTTGGCAAACGCCCGGGGATGTGTTAGCTATGTTTGCCAACTAATAAATATTGGCTGAAAACAGCGCAAAAGCAGTTACAAGGCAATGAAGATTTGACTAATGTGAACTAGATATTACCTCAAACAAATCAGATTGGTTGTAGTGTTATAATTCATCCCGTCAAATTTGTATTTGTTCACAAATGTAGTAAATGTAAGTTGTAAGGAAAAAAAGTTCATTTTATTTTTACAAGCAGACGACAGAACATTGCCCATTACACAGATGGATACTGCAGCATGATTGGTCCGACAGATTGAAGCCAACGTGCATACATGTTGTTTCGAGCACAACGCGTTCCGGTTCAAATTGTTAGCGTGACGCACATTTTTAAAACGGTAGCGCAAACGTTCGAGCAACTGGAATGCACCCCTGTTCTTCTCACTTCCACTTTCCTTCCCCAACGCCTAATTTCAAACTGCCGCCAAGCATGGGAAAATGTTACTCAGCTGAAACCGGTATTAAAACCAGCCCACAATTCCAGTGTCAGTTTTCCCTTGATATTTTTGTGAAGAAAATAATTTGTTTTAACAGTGCTATTTAAAGAAATATTGACGCTGTTTTCATACACAAGGGAACATTCATTTTACAGTGCTGCAGCCTAATGCTATGGGAGACCAATATCTGACTTTCTGTACCACTGTTCTCACAGGTTACAACACTATTCAGAGATATTATAAATACATGTATCATTAATATTTTCTTGCATTCATCAGCCTCCTGTCTTCTGGAATGAAAGGGCCAAATCAAACATTTACATCAGTTGAATCGTTTTTACCCCAACCAGAGTCACAATTGACAATTCCTTCAATAATTCTGTCGTTTTTGTCAGATTGTACATAAGAATTCTCTTCTTTCGCATTCAATATTTTATATTTCCTCACTCCCCTAGAGGCAAGAACAGAGTGTCTCGGCTTCAGCTGATGGATGAGGCATCATCTCACAGGTAAGAAACAGTTTAAAGATGCATGACCCTCATCAGCTGTGATGACAGGTGGATGGAAAGACAGACAGAGAGTTGGAAGAGGGGTGCGGGGGAGACAGGAGTTGGTGAGAACGAAGATGAAGAAATACAAGCCAAAGGGAGGAGTGGGAGGTAGTTACTAAATATATCAACACACTATCACTACAGCCTGATCATGAAGTCAAACATGGAGATCACACATATGTTCAATCCTTTCCTGACATTTTTACATAATTTTAAATTACCATCAAAGTTAACTTTGTATTCAACTGGATTATAACCTGATTGTAGGGCTTTTGTACTTTTTGAAATTAACAATTTTGAAAGTATGTAAAATACCAATCTTCAAAGTGTGTCGAGGTTGTTGACAATTTGTATGCCTTGCCAAACACTTACAGTGTTGGCCATCAGGAACCTATGCCAGGACAAATAGTCAAGTTCCTACACAAAGCAAACACAATAGGGCCTTTTTCGGTATTATACTCTATTTATCAATACACTGTTCCATTATTTGTGCACTTTGATTTCAGAATTGTGAAATCAGCACAAACGTGAATTAAGTGGAAAGATTTGCTCGACTGGAGAGCTCCATTATGAACTGCATCCTATACAACCTTATTAAACAGCCTTTTAAAAATCATACACTGTACTTATCACACTCACCTCAGTCAGGGACAAAGTACAGTGGAATTCTTGAAAGGTACATTAAATTAAAGAACTATGAATTGGGTTAGATTCTGAATGGTCCGCGGCATTCACAACGCACGTATGACCTTAAAATTACAGTAGACAACGTTACACAACCAGTTTAACTCAAATGTTGGCAAAAGTATCAAATGTTACATTGGTTATAAAACTACATCACTTCCTTCTGAATACGCATCAGTGGTGGATGGTCAATATTCTGTTAGGACACACAAAACCTACAGGAACTGGGGCCAACTCCTAGCTATACATAGAAAGTTTTGACGAATTGGTTATCATACCAAATGCTACAATCATTGTGAAGAGACCCTTACTTACATTTCAAATCATATTTAATGCTAACAGCTTTATGAAATTGGATCCTAGTGAACAATATGGTTACTAAAAGCACCCAAGAATGAAGACTAGCGAACAATATGGTTACTAAAAGCACCCAAGAATGAAGACACAGTGGTTTGGGAAGATGTTAAAGACATCATCAAACTACCTTACTATAGTATGTGTAAAAGAAACCTTTTAAGAATTTGTGTTTAAAAAAATATTTAAAAAATTAACACATACAAAAGACAAGAGCAATTCTTGCATGAAGAAAAATTTGCATTTAATGCAAGCTATCATTTTCTTTATGCTATCATGTAAAGTGAAAAGGCCACTCATGGTTTGTAAAAATAAAAATGCATAAACCCTTATTACAAATGTTGACTTCCCTTTAAATTGTGATGTCCCATCCAAATATTGCAAAAAGAAAATACCTGTCAACATTTAGTGAACTAAATCATTGAAACTACAAATTGGGGTACATATCATTGCCACGATGGACGCGTCACCTAAGATAGGTTTTAATTTCTGGATACAATTTGCCATTAATCATTTTGTAAATCAATACTTTGGAGTCACCCGAGGTGTTAGTGACGAGTTCACTGAACCAGGCTGTCCACTGTGGATGGGTAAATATGGGCAGGGGGGTTAGGAATGAAACGGTTGGATTGGCGATAATTTGAGGAATAAATCAAAGTGGTTCTTAATGTAAATTCAAAGGATGAAACATAATTTCTGTCTGATTGAATTTTGTGACAACTTGATTTATTGGGGGTAATTATTTTGTTCATTATTGATATTTGTTATCCACCTTTGTTCATGGTAAGCTGGGGATGAAAGGATTTTTGATGGATTTATCGATGTTTGGTGACGAAAAAACAGAAATGAACATCACCACTTGAGAAATGTGTGTACAGTGTGACTCAATGGGAACGGACCACACTGGGATTTGATAACCGGTAGTCCGTCTCAGTGATGGGAGACTCCCAGCAGTCAAGCCTATGTAACCAGTGAACACAATGAGGACGTCTCGTATAAGGTTTACCCAGCCAGTGGGCTTTGCAAAGACACTAACACCGGACAATATCTCCTGGCCAAATTGGGCCCCAACAATGTCAACCATGGTTTCTTTGATGGTGATCATGCTCCACAAATTGACACACGGCTTTCATTACAAGTGCGGAATTTGAATGGGATGAAATGAAAACCACCGAATCTATCTCTGTCAAAAAAGAAACGGAAAAGGAGTGAAGTCTGAGTATGAGGAATTGGTAAGTTTCCCCTCTTCTCATTGGATCCAGTGAATAGTGGGCTCTGCAGCTTGTGGATGTTTAATGACTCGGAGGCTTTGCTCTTTAAAATTGACAGAATCAGACGGAACTTGTAATTTGACCTTAAAGTCTTTGTTTAGCGTCTCGGCTGTATCAAATCGCAGGCCCTCAAGGCAACCGTGTAAAATACATGTACATGGGCCTACTGTTTAAAATGACAAAACTACTTGATTGAAGACAACATGATTGCTTCTCTTATAAAAACAAACTGCTCTAAACAAAATCCTTCTATGCTAGTCCAGTTCAAACCGCATGCAAATACAAAAGTGAAGTGAAGTTCAATTCATCAAACAAAGGGACACCACCATGACTTTATTGTAGGATAATAATATGCTCTGTACTTGTGATAACTTCAAACTTGCCTTTGTAAGAAGTCCTGCCATCCAAACATTGAAAACAATCAAATTGAATTGGAATAAAAACACACCCTTTTGTCCCTTCTAACAAGGTGATTTTCTCCCAAATTTAACTCCACACTGACCACAATTCCATTTCCGAGGATTGGCCATGTTGACTTGTACAATGAATCATAGGTGCAAAGCATTCAGGAAGTCCACAACAAGAGCAGCCCAAAACCCGGTGGTTTGCTCAAGAATACGGCGCAAGTTGATTTAGCAATCGGACACCACACAAATGGCCAGTCGGCTCTTTTCCATGAATCTTTTAATGGTGGTCTATTTTTCTTTCGGCGTGCCCTTTGTACTGGGTGGCTTTCTACATCAAGCTGAAAAGGGAAAAGTGTTTCCGCCGAGTTTCCTTTGAAGTGGAGACCTGAGCATTGAGTAATAGTCAAGGACTTGAATAACATGAACATGGTCAGCGGAGACCTGAAAAGAATGAACTCTAACCATGAAACACAAAACCTGACAGAATATTAAGGCCGAACCATAAACACACAATTATTATAATGATAAAACAATTTATTGCGTATGTTGACAGGCCACTAATTTGATCAAGTTTGTGTACATACGAAATAACTATTGTTTAATTTTTTCCGAATAGCTTTTAAAAACACGAACAAATTGCAATTTTTAAAGTAATAAAACAGAAGTCCACTCTCCCAAACACCAACCATAGAAACACTGATACAAATGTCATAAATCTATAACCCTGCGCCAAACCGATACAAATGAGTTGACAAGTTGATGTTTTTGACAACTACTCCTTTTCTTGTCAAAGCTTTATTTTCCAGTCGATAGATTCTAACATTCCTCCTTTATCATAGATCGAGGCACCAATCAATTATTCCCAAGAATTGATCGCTGCCCGAGTCTGTAAAAAATAAGGATTCCGACAAATGCAACCAAAAAAATACAAATATAAAGGATAGAAAAAAACTACATAAAACGTACATGGCTGCCCGAAGCCTGAACACTATAAGCTGTAAGCTTTTCCTTAAATGTCAATGGCTCAGTTTGCAACTCTATGCTATAATGAAGGGACAGCGAAAGACGGGTAGGAATAAAAAAAAAAACTTCTCAACTAAACCAAGAAAATGGATCAGGGCCACTGGCTTCAGAAGCATTGGACTGGAATTCCAATATCATTTTGCCATGAGCGTACAAAGCCTTGGGGCGGCTCAGAACTGCCCATTTAACTTCAATTACCAGCAAAGTTCTCTTTTCATATTCATGATGGCAGAACGTGCCTGGCAAAGGGGAGACTCCTTTTTTCTTTTTGGCTTGGCCATTTTTTTCCCCCTCTATCCGAGGCGGTGTGTGCCTGAGCGAACACAACTCGTTTCTTAAGAAACACCGTCTTCTCTTTCTGTTTTCAGTTGGATAATTTCAAGTCTTTGGAATCGAGAGGTTATAAATTGAATGTTTAATAATTAATGAAGAAGAAAATGAAAACTAACGCTTGACATTTTAAAAGGTATTAACTATGTCATCCAGCACGCAAACATGTAAAATGCACTGTTGAAAAGGACACATTGCAGTGTTTTTTGAATTAAGACAAAACAAATAATGACATGCAATTCTCTTATTGTGATCATTTTTTAAAAATTTGTCTCTGCATTTTTAGATAGCTTTTAAGACTTACTTGATATATATTTTGCAGATCTATTAATGGAAAAATTAAACACTTAAAAACCTGCCTGTATCTGGTCACCTTTACGTTACTAGAAAATTAGATTTACAAAATCAACCTGAAAACAAAAACAACCTAGATGCAAGCACAACAAGCAGAAGAAAAATAATAATAATTCCAGAAAAGCCCACTTAAGAAATAAATGTAAGTCATGGTAACTGGGCCAGATCCAGCTCTGAGAGTTTTCAATTATTTTTTCTGGTTTAAAGCAATAATATTTTATACCCAGAATGACATGTATGGTCAAACTGGTAAAGTGGCAATAAATTCCTGGATTCCTGGATTCCTGGATGACTTGTTGGGTCAAGTGAAATCAACGTAGATGAGTGCATATGTTAAGATTGTCATCTTTCATTTAAGTCAAGATCTTCAGTATTTGGTCATACTTGTCAAGGACTTTCAAAATGCTGGTCTGTGCTAGAACATGTTATTGTTAGGGACAGAGGGCAATGACATTTCATTTTGCAAAGGGCACTTCCATTGGAAAATCTTAAAGTCTATAGAAAACTTTTGAAGGGGCACCAAGGCCAAGACGAGGGCAACAGAGGCCATGGCCTCCTGGGACTCCTGGGCCTTAAAGTAATTCCAGGCAAGCTCATTGGAAATAAATTTGATCAGATTTTGTCGAAAAAAAAAGATTTTTGTAAACATTGATAGCTCATAGAAATTAAAGGATGAGAGCGCATACCGTATTTGTTTAGTTTTTACATGTACTATGTTCACTATCCTATATCCCAGAAAACTGGAGGAAAGATATTTTTACACTCAATTGAAAGTCCTATGTGTATTGCAGGCTTGATAAGAATTGGGTTCAATGAACTCTGGTTTATGCATTTCCTTTCTTAACATTTCCATGTCTGGAGAGAGGATATTTAAAACAATTTCCTAATCAAGCCCTGTCTTATACTCAATAGTATTTGAAATTTGTAATAGATCAAGATTTGTCCAAATTATCCATGAGGCAGATTTCTGTCTTATGAAACATATCCACCAGGTCAAACACCTCACTTAAAAAACCTTCTTTGAAAAGCAGCATCAATTTACTGCTTATCGTTTCATGGCAATCTTCATCAGATACTTCCCTCCAAAATTCCATCAAAAGAAACTTGGCTCCAATCTTATCCGTAACCTCCCTCTCTACATGACTGGATTCCACCAGCAGCAGGCAACGGTCTCCCGCCAAAAAAGAAATGATTTATCAGGAGGCTCCCCACTATTAGCATTTTATCTTCCTGTCGGCATCTCCACAGTAAAGAACTGACCTACTAATTTAGAATCCATTTACGCTGCCAGCCAGCAAGCCACATTTTTATATATATTTTTTTAATATAGCGCAGCAACATTAGGGGGAATCTCTGCGCGGCATTATTGGTGAATAGCTTTCGACTGTCACAATGAATACAGCTGATGTGCAAATTGGTTTGAAATTTTTAACAGGTAGTGTTTATCTGACGATGATGAATCGTAACGACTTAATGTACTGGAATTCTTTGGGATAAAAGTAAGGAGGGAGGAAAAGAGATAAATTTACTGGAAAAGCAAAATGCGTCCGTAAATTCGGTAGTAACAAAATAGGAAATTGTGTGTGACAATTTTTAATATGCAGTTTTGTCATCTACAACAGTGTCATCAGAACTGCGGGGGTATTGAGGCTTGTATAAATTTACAAGATAATATTGCATAGTTTTACTTAAAAACCAATAAACTGGGAAAAAACAAGAGGAATCTCTTGAAGAGAATTATGGTTCAGGTTTTGTTTCTTATTGTTTCTTATTGACACTTTTGCGGTCCATTCCTCACTATCATGCACATTTACATACATGTAGTCAACCTTGTTCCCATGGGTGTGTCAATCGCACTCTCTGCCCCCAAGAGTTTTATTTTTTTGTATTTTACTTTTGTTAATAAAAGAAACACTTAAGCTAATGGGAGGGGATGTTGGCACAATCCCTTGTACCTTTTGCCATTCAAATGCTATATTAACCCTATCATGCATCATTTATTTTAGTGATAAATTGATCATATGGACTCATTAATAGTCACTCGTCTTTTGGCAAATGGCAACCCCCCCCCCCCAAAAAAGGGTCACAATACACACCCTCAAGAGTCCTCTTTCCCATTCTAAAAACTTTGTGGCCGTGCAATCTTTATTTTTCAATTTAAAACTTTTTTCTGAAGGGATTTAAACCGGTCGTCATGTGAAAGAGTTAAGTTTTTACAAGATTGTGCGAAAAGCAGTCACTTTTATTCAGGAGCCAATCAGCTTTTATTTCAGGAAACCCTTTTTGAAAATATAATAAATTTTTTTTTTACAATGCACAATGATTACAACAGAAGGGGGAGAAAAATCAATATACCAGGTTATTGCTCTCAGATGAAAAAATTCCCAAGTCGCCGAAATTTAATTCATTTTTAGGAAGACAAAACATTGATGGTGGGTGGTTGCTTAACTCAAGTAACTGAGAACATTAATGCAACCAAATTGTTCAACACACACTTCCAGAGGTGGAAAAGGATAATATTAAACATAAGATAGGTGTGTTTATTCTAGGATGGGGCAAATAATTTGGGATAGACTTTCAGAGGTGCAACCGGATCTCTTAAAACAAGACATTTTATCAAATTTGTCTGAAAGATTTCTCAAACTCTTCAGGTTAGCTCAGGCTGTTATGATTAGTGGTTGACAGGAGCGATTGGGGTCGTTTTTAAATTAAGTTTAAAACTCTTACCTGTTGTTGTACATGAGTGGATTGAAGAATAGCCAGATGGGTGAGAACAAGTCGACAAAATATAAAAGAAAGAGAGGAAAAACAAAACATGTCTTTTATTCACTCATTCTAGAAAGAACATAAAAAATGAGGGAAATAAATGAAAAGGCAATACTAAATAGAAAGCAAATTGCTGAACTTAAATTGTGCACAACTTTATGCAATCTATTATTCCCCATCAGCACCTCAGATGAAAACAACATTATAATAATGAATTCATCGGTCAAAGCAGAAACATCTGCTACTAATTAGCAAGCTGTCATTTTTTGAGGATTTTCCGGGGATTTTCTTAGCCATCCATCTGAATCTTAGGGCAAAATCCAATTTTCATTTTGGGAAGGAAGGTGTTGAAATCCCCAAGGCAAATCAAAACGGTCTGGCCTCCACATTCATCTTGTTTTCTTGAATTGAAACAATAACAGGTACACGACCAACATACGATGCGCCCGAGACACGAATGTGTTTTGCTCCCTTGCTGGAGAATGACTGCAGTTTAAACTGGGCGTTGTGTTTAGCATCTCGACAGCTCTGCCCGTTTCGGCATCCGCGGTCTACTTTGTCTGAGAATTGGCGAAATTTCACACGCTTTTGAGGACAGGAACGTCTGACCTTCACACAGTAGCCAATGTCAATTTAATGGATGACAGGAGGTTAATTTTGCCATCAACACATGTCTGTCTTTAAGGGAAGTTTGGCTTTTGGAAGAGTTCATTCATTACAATCATCAAGTTGATTAAAAATACATAAAATAAACTTAACCTTTTTTTAGTGGTGCTTATGGTTACATGTTTTGTAGTGAAACAAGTATTTTTAGTTTGACACAATAAGTCACCAAAAGGTAACACCATTTCATGTAAACAGATTTCTCTGAGTTATTTTCGATCACAGAGAAAGGCCATACTTGTAGCAACCTTATTGAAGTATTTATCATGTTTTCCTATTTCTGACTTCACAAATAATCCAGGGGGAAACTGTTTGTATAGAAGGGAATTTATGCAGCAGACTGCCTCTCCCAGACTGGCCCACCCTCCTGACCCTTGACCTCTACTCTCTTCTATAAGAGACAAACACTAAGATGTTTTCCAAATACACAATTTCCTTCAAGACATCAATACATCCGGCTTTGCATCTTCATCTGGGGGGAAAAAGTCTTCATGAAGGAATAATCTCAGGGAGTGCAGGTGGTTTGGGATCGATGGATTCAGTCAGAGCTGAGACGGACGAAGACAGGTGAAGGATTTTGAGGGATGGCTTCAGTGATTTGAAGTAGCATTATTTAATATGTTTCCAGCATGTCCAATGTCATTCTGTGGATTGGTTTTTGTCTTCCTATTATATGTAATTCAGCACATTTTCATTTATTAGTTGAGGAGGTTCCAAGAGTGTTCATGTGATGAATTCAATTAAGTACACCTTAAAAGGCATGTTTCCACATCAGATAATCTTAGAAGGGGGAAAAATACCTGCTGGACAGCCTATCCAGATTCTTTTCTGCTTCCATACAAATTGTACACCTTCGTCATGTTGTTGAAAGAATAAATAGTCTGTACCCATTTTTTTTTTATGTGAATCAGCATTTATACATACTCACGAGTATACAAGGAACCTGACAAAGACGGCCACTGCAAGATAGCGTTTTAAAAGTCTTGATCTACTCTACATCTCTGAATCTTTTCCCCTCCTGACTCCTCCACACATATCTACAATCTCTCTGGATATTCGGGTAACAGGCTAATCTAATAGAGTCTGCACTCACTGAACAAATGTTGGGCCAAATGGGAGAAAAGTTAGGACAGTTTGTTCAAGGCTCTGTTTCCATCTCCTGAGAATGAGAAACTGGCAAATTTGATACAGGCTTGTCGTGAGTCACAGGTTTGGGGAGAGACGTCTTCAAATAAAATCAGCATCTTCAATGTGACCCAGGGGAAGATTTGTTATCAGGGTGTGTGCTTGGCCTTCTTCCGGGTTCCACTTCCTCTAATATGCACATTTATTTACTTGCCAACATTTACATATTAAGAAATATATATGAAAACCCACTTCTTGGAATTTAACTATAAATTGGGTAATTACAGTTTTTAGAAAAAGGCAAACATATTTAAATCCTTTTAAATTATTTGTTTCAATCTAGAGAAATTTTTTTGGATATGTTTTCTAAATTTCAACCTTACCATCCATTCACAATACACCGTGCAAGTCTCGTGCACAATGGAACATTTTTGGGACCACTTTGGTCCCACATACATTGCTTTATTGAGTGAAGGAAACAAACTTGAATACCTGCCAGACTTGCATAGTCCATATAACAGCTTGGTCAGTTTGAAACAAAAGTGTGATTTATTTTCTGTTTTTCTCCCTAAAATTCAAGCACCCACTCCCTTTTCCAAATGAAGCCTTCAGAATACATATTGTTTTCTTAATTTATCCATGCTATTCAGCATCCAAAATATAAAAAAACCAAATCCCAACTTTCAAAACATTTGCGGAATATGAAATACCATATCTACTACACCAAATCCATTTCCAATAATCAAAAATAAACAAATCATTCCGCACTATAAAAGGCAAAGTAAGCACGTTCAGAAAAGAAAAATCACTCACTGGAACAAATCAATGTAACGCGTGAAATAAGATTAACTCTAACAATAAGAACGTCAGAACAAATTTTACTTCAGATGCACTGACCCATGATGTCATAAAATGAACATACTTTATTTCCGGTTTCTCTGGCTGCAATATCCCTCCCCCTCTCTCAATCCCTATAGCAGTCAATATCATAAACTGGCTACAATCTAACAGTGAGCAGTTAAAGAGTCTCAAGGACAATGGAGCTCCCCCAATTAGGGATTAGTCCTAATGTCTGGATCAATAATCAGCCATTGCTCCCTTGTTAATCCTATTATATGTACTTCATGGATGGGGGAAGCATGCCTTGCTGTTTTCAAATTATTGGGATCTCACTACTAGCTGGTTGAACCTTGCAGATCAATATCGACAGAGTGCACAACCTCAGTGCAGTACACCCCAACATGGAAGAAGAGTTCAGGAGATTTCTCCTTCTGTCTATTTTATCTGATTTTTTTCTCTCATTATGTTCATTGAGTAGACTGGCGACTTGTCTATTAAGGGCAGGATGTAGCGTGGATTTATATTTGTACAAAACATCACATATCTTTGAAAACAAATATGAAATATATTATCCTCCTCAGCCATGTAAACCAAAACCGACGAGGGATAAGTGAACACTTTCCTCATTAAATATCTTTATTTTGGCTAAATAATTGGCCATGTCTTTTTCCCTCTCTTTTCCCTTTTATCTCATTGAAATGAAAAATGTTTGGGGTTTTTCTTTCATTATTGAGCCCAAATTTTCAAAGGTTTGTTATTTTATGCATATGTTGGGATACACCAAGTGAGGATACTTGTCTTTGACAATTACCAAAAGTGAACCCTGCCTTTAAAGCTGATTATGTTATTGTACTGTTTGCTTGTTTCTAAATTTGCACAACCATGAACTAAGTTTCACACCCCATTGATCAGGTCTGAACAGTCAGTACTGAAGTGCAAACATCATCACCACATTGTAATCAACACCCTGCCTGTCTGTCATGAAGTAACATTATTATCTTGTTCTGCTACAAGGTTATGTTGTGCTCTGGAGATTTCATTGACCTTGCCCTGGTTCCAGGGTTAGGTCTGACATCATTTCAAATAAAGGACATGATAGGTCATTATCATTAATATCTTTACCACCACTGCCTCACTGCCTCCACCCCAGTCGCAGTCACCGTCGCCATCGTTGTCATTATCATCATCATCATCATCAACATCATCATCATCTCAATCTCAATGTCCTAATAACTTCTTCCAAACACATACTTATGTAATCATTCCAATCACATGAAAATGGAACCCAGTCAGTGCTGTGTGAGTCATTTATCCATGCCACTCAGTTGTGAGACCTTTTACGCCAAATTTTTACGCGTTTGTGGCAAAATTATATCGTGTGACACGCATGTATGGCAAAAATCTGCCATACAGCCGCGTCATTTAGACCAACCAAAATAAAATACTCAATGCGCATTGCCATTTTGCCATACAAGGTTGTCACATGATGTGAATTTGCCACGCTGCATCCACAGCAGGGCACAGAGTAGCATCAAGCTCAGCATTCTCTGACTTCTATTTCTATGATCCACACATCATACAGTTCCTATTTGTTTGGATGTCCCGTGTATATATATTTTTTCAAACAATGAGGTAAAAATTAATATCAAGTACTTCACAGTTCAGTTTTCCAGCTCTTTTCAACTAAAAATACAAGTACACTCCAATTTTAAGTCCGTAAAGAAATATCTGAGAAGCGATTGCTGATTTGGTGTTTATGTTACAAATTGTATAACCATGATAGGATTGGGGCTCAATGTCATGAAACTTCTACTGAGTGCACAAATTTGCTAAAATAAAAATGAAATTTAGCATGAGCAGGCCAACAGCGAAAAACATCAGGTGGTTCCTCAATTTTAACTCTGCTTGCTGTTTTGTCCTACAGGCAGTAACTACATTGTACATTAATGTATCATGTCGAGTGTGGATAGAGGATTTCAATACGTCGGGCTTCATGAGTAGATGGAACAAAAAACATGAGATTGCCTTTTCTGGGTTTTTTTTCCAAACAAACTCATCCATGCAATTGTACAACCTTGGATGGAGCTGTGCAGGGATTAGGGTTGTCCAGAAAGTACAATGTGAGCAAATCCCTTCTATACCCGTCACAATGTCAAGCAGACAGTATTTAATGCAATCATTCTTCTCATATTTACCTTGGTGGTCTGTGGTGGATGAAAAAGAAAACAGCCCAGTCAACCTTCCTCTTAATGAAATCTCAGTCAAATACCGGGCCATAGGATTAAGGAACAAATATTTTCTTAAAGTTAACGGCAGGCAGGCATGATGGAAATGTTTCATTTGGCGGAAATGTGTCTGCAAGACGACCATGAGAGATGTAGAAAAGAGTTATCACATCAACACTGCCGGCTCTGGCCAATTGAATTCTTTCAAATTGAGGTTACTATCATGCTTACTTAGGTCTTATTGAATTTTTCTTTTTGCATTCATTGGAAGATCATTATTAATATACTCAAGGGTGAAAACAAAATATACTTTACAAAAGTTTGTTTTCTCAATTTAAAGATTCCCTATTGAACCACTTTACGATGAGCAGTGCACTTACATGCGCCTACCAGTCTGCCATTTTGGGAGTACGAACAAAGGAATTGACTCCCAAAATGGCAGAAACAGCAGACGCGCATTGTGCGGAGGTACATTCCACATCATACAAGGGGTCAATAGGTTAATAAATGCATGTTACTTCTTATTGTCCACTTGAAACAATAAGTCAACTGCCGATCTTTGAAAACCAGACTTAAAGTCTACACTGCCAACCCCCGTCATTGAAACAGTTACAAAGGAGTATATTAATGATTTCCTCTCTGTTTCATTACAGGCCTGTGAGTGGACCCTTAAAAAAAGAGCTGAAACACTACATGATGTAAGAATGATCGTGGAACGTCATGTGAGCGCGCGTCACGCATTTACACTGGTCGAATTGGGGCACCCCATTGATCCAGTAACTAGGCTTATTTCACATTATTGTAGTTGTACATTACTGCTGCCAAGCATACATAAGGCCAAAAAGTGGAGGGGGGATAAAAAACAAAAAACAAAAAATGGAAATAAAAAATCGACAAAAAAAGAAAAAAGCGGATATCCGCTTTAAAGCGGAGATTTCACAGGCCTGTCATTACTAAACGAATTTGCAAATCTTTTCAGCAAAAGATAGTGACTGAAAGTGCAATAACCATTACCAAGTATTTCAGCCTAGGTCATACAATTTAATAGGACACATAAACCATTGCCATAGAGGAATGAAATAGTAGTATAATGAAAACCAGAGAGCTACAACCCACTCTATGTATGAACAAACAGATACCAAACCATCCCTTCCACCCCCCTGACCCTCCCACCGTGCCCCAACAGTGTCCATTGTCCACTCCATTCCTCATCACACAATTAACACTAATGACAATCCGTCTGAGTTTAATGAAGCCCAATGGTATTCTGTACAGATCAAGGCTCCGCACAGTTGCACTGGACTAACACAGGAAAACCACCCACAGGTTGGGTCTGGTCAGCCACCGGACTCCCGGGGACTTTTTTGTTGGGAGGGACAAATGTAAGCTTTGTCCAC